>CM056778.1:5000000-10000000 GCA_029852875.1 Mythimna loreyi | reverse complement strand
GTAAATAGTTTAAGCTTAATCAAGCGATGAGAAATGTTTTAATACAGCATAAGGCAACTAATACGTACGACTAAAGTCTCAGAAAATCACACTTCATAGTACAATACTTCATTCACATGACCGGTATTTAGCATAATCGTGAAGTTCGGCCTTCTGGGTGTTTGTCCAGCGCTCGGTGCGGCCGCAAGACGAGTGCGATGTCGAAATGGAAATGAGGAGTCGCACCTACGAATACAATTCCACTCGTTTGGATAGAGAACGTCTAGCTTGGTCGTTACGGAGAATTCTATGGTTTACGAAACGGTGAGTATGTAAAGAATTACCTTGACTTTAGTTGGTAAGTATAGGGCGTCGCACAAAATATGTCGCCTACGCATTCCAAATCTAGGATTGATGTATTGAAAACTAGCAACTTACTCCAGCCTCACATAGGTTTTTTTTTTTTTTTTTTTATGGTAGGTAAAAATCATCCAATGACGAAACCCGCCCCTGGGCGGAGCGGGAGACCAGTGTCAGACTCTTACTGACTAAAAAACCTACCCCGTACCTTCCTCCAAACCTTATTCCTGGAGTCGAGGTAACAGTTTTCCACCACCCTCTAGGCTCCAGGAGGCTTCGACCCTGAAGGGCCCCTGCAGTTTGCTGACAACTCCTTGAGGCGCGCGGGAACGGTGCGCGCCGTTGACGACTTGGACTCGGTCTTACCAGACGACCGGACGGCGAGCTACCCATTGCTCACCGTCCGCGAGCCAGTGTCTACGGTGGCCGGATATCGGCAGGATCGCGGCGGCGACGGCTACGGCGAGGGCGCTGTTGCCTTTGCCTTATGCGGTCGGCCTCCTCCTTTACGAGCATTACTGCTTCGCAGAAGGAGGCGACCGCCTGCCATTCCTCTTCGCTGCGGACCATGGCCTCAACCAGGGCCCGGCGCGAGAGGTCGCCGCCGCCGATCACCCCCACGAGGACACGGCGATGCTCTTCCCAAGCAGGGAGCCTCACATAGGTACATGCAAATTATATATTCTAAAATATTCCTCATTCTGAAAAAACCGTAGGTAGGTATCATAATTTGATGCGCGATTAAGAAGTTATCAGCAGATAAACATAAAGTACTGCTGTGCTAACAGTTTCGATCGCGTGATGGAAATAAATTGTCCTTAGGAAACTTACTCCCGGTATGTGTGTGTACGAGTTTTCAAGCGCTAAAATTCGCGGAGCCTAACTCCAGACTCCCTAAATCCGACGGCCGAACTGTACATATGTTGCTGAAAAGAAATAAATAAAATAATAACCAACTTATAACTCCATCTTTTTTGGTATGTAGGTACAGTACACCAACAACATCAAACAATCTTCACATTCTTTTATCTAAAAGTTGTCTAAAAATATTTACAATTAGCTTTACCTAAACCGATGTTAAGTAATCATCTAAATTTAAATAATCTTAGTATTTCTTTTATACGACTTTTTTTAAATAAAAATACATTGGAACTATCTAAAAAAACTATTACCTAATTAGTTAGATTTTTCGTAGTGATTCTATTTATTACCTACTTTTAGATAAAATGTTTATAAAAGTTTCAAAATAAAGACAATTAAAGCTAGTTTTGACTATCTAATAATACACTTCTCATCAAAAAAATCGAAACACCTTGCAAGTTTACGTTTTGTCAGGATTATCAGAAAAATGTGTACATTTAGGAATAAATGTTCAATGTCGTTTAATAGTGAGTAATATGAGCTTATCAAATCTTAATGTTAATGTTCTAAATTTAAATGAATTTTTCATAGGTTTCGTATTTTGTTAAATGAGTCATTTTTATTCCGTATGGAGTATAAAGGAAATGGATAAAACAACACACGTAAATGAAAAAAAAAGCTAAAAAACGTTTATTTAATAACTTGTATTCCCTCCCCGAGCTCTAATTACTGCTTCCATACGGTTCTTCATCGATCGGATGAGAGTCACGATCACATGCTGTGGTATATTGTCCCATTCCTCTTGGATTGCATCTTGCAGCTGGCTAAGTGTTTCTGGGGCAGGATCTCTTGCTCGAATTCGTCTCTTTAATTCATCCCATAGATGTTCAATGGGATTCATGTCCGGGCTTCTTGCTGGCCATTCCATAATAGAGATATCGACTTCGTTAAGATAATCTCACATGAGGCTCGAGACACTCTTCGACGTACCGATGACAGTTTAGTGCAGGCAGACGTGGCCCAGACACGAAAGCAAGCTCTGTCTTACCGTCGGCGCTGATTCCTCCCCAAACCGTCCACGAACCGCCACCATAGCTGACCTTTTCTTCAATGCAGCATTGTGCATAGCGTTCTCCGTCTCTTCTGTAGACCTTGTTCCTTCCGTCGTTACCATACAGCATAATTTTACACTCATCAGAAAAGAGAACTTTGCTCCACTGTAGGTATGACCAATTTAGGTGCTCACGTGCAAAGTTAAGGCGCGCTCTTCGATGGTCTGCAGTTAATTTCGGCCCATTTGCTGGCTTATGCGGTACCAGTCCACGATCCTTCAACCTTCTTCTAATTGTAGAGTCACTTACAGCCACCCTTCGTACAACACGAAGCCGCTGCTGCAGTTGAAAAGCGTTAAGGCGTCGATTTCTTAAAGAAGTTGTTACAATAAATCGATCATCTCGCTCAGAAGTGACCCGATTCCTGCCAGATCCTGAACGGCGCGTGAACAAACCAGTCTCCCGATAACGTTTATAGACTCTATGAACAGATGACAGGCTTAGATGCAGTCTTGCAGCCACAACACGCTGACTAAGGCCAGAATCCAGCAATGCCACAACTTGGGCGGCTTCTGTGGGCGAAGTATCCATACGTTTTAGAAAAAAAACCTTTTTTCAGACGTCCCAAAGTCACAGTATTGAAATAAAAAACAAAAAGTTTAAGGATAGGCGCCAATTTTTAGTTTTTAAACGCTAAATGTACTCCAACCCTAAACACACATTTGTCTCAAAACAGTGATTCATTTCGTTTATAAGATAAACAAATGAAATTCTAATTTTGAATTTAGAATTTTCGCTTATTACTGTAATGGCCAAACTGCCAGCTATAATATATGTATTTTTTTTCATCGTATGAATTCTTTTTTGTGTTAAATTCGGACAGAAACAATGAAAACGGAAGTGTTTCGATTTTTTTGATGAGAAGTGTATATGACTGTAATGTAAGTGCTCTTACACACGAGCGGCATGTTCCCAACGGCAGAGGTAATTGCAGCCGTCGACGTGTGTCGGCGGCAACCGTCGATCGGTCGACGGCTGCAGTTGTAGTGTGCCGCGTCCGCCATTTTGTCTGTCGACTGCAAATAGTTCAAGAGTGCGCACTTGTCGCAAATTTGTAAAATGAGTTCTACTGACGAAATTGATAGCGAATTGCTAATTATGGCGGTAAAGAAAAATGCGTGTATTTGGAATTATAAATTGAAAGATTATAGTAATAAAACAATAAAAAACAGAGCATGGATGGCGGTTTATGAAGAAGTTGTAAATGATTTTAATAATAAATCCATAAATGAAAAAAACGGTGTATAACACAATAACAGTATTTAACACAATAACAGTTTCTTCTTCGGAATCCATTTTACAACTGACTCCTGTACTAGAGAGCAGACGACGGCTGCCGTTGATCTTCGAAATTGAAATGTCGACTGCTGCCGTCGACGCGTCAACGGCAGCCGTCAACACGCCGACGGTTGCCGCCGACGCGCGTCCACGGCTGCAGTTACATCTGCCGTTGGGAACATGCCGCTCGTGTGTAAGAGCTCTAATACAACATGTAAATCAGATTCATAACCTGATTTTTCAAAAAAACATGCGATAAAATAAGTATACATATAACGGTGGGTTTTAACGCGATCGTAATCAAGTTGGGTTGGGTAATTCTATTGTTTACGCATAAAAACCTAGATCTAATATTCTTTAGCGGAACTAACCGTCACTACTATAAACATATTTTATAACTAATAAAGGTAATAATTACAATTTATAACTACCATTACCCATAACACTACTTTATTGTTTTTTTTTTAAGTTTCACGACAAAACTGAAATAAAATTTACATTTACACTTTTTACATTTACATCTCTCTCTGTTTTATACATTTGGTGTGATGTAGGTACATGATTCGGTTTTCGAATGTTCATGACTTTTTCAAAATAATGAGCTTTACTGAGTGGTGTAAGAATCGTATAATTTCTATTTGTTTTTTATATATTTTAAAAATAATATAAAAATATATATATTAAAATTAAATAATAATCGTATATAATTGTGCCATGTCTTAACTATAAGCGCGCCTTCAATTTAGGCTTAGGTTAAGACGCCCTAACTTAAAATAAGGTTTAATTGATTATTCATATTATGAATAAGTGACCAAAAACAGAAACATCGATCGCTGTACAGCGATCAATGTTTTAGACAAAAATCTTTAAATCTATAACACACCGTGTAATATTATAAAGATGAAGAATTTGCTTGTTTGTTTGAAGGTGCTTATTTTAGGAACTGTTTTCTCGAACGGAAAAATTATTTCAGTGTTGTAAAGCCTATTTGTAGAGGAAGACTTTGGCTAATATTTCATCACACTACGACCTGCAGGAGCGGTGCAATAACCGAAGAAGCGAGTGAAACCGCAGTGGACAGCTAGTAACAAAATAAACTATCCGGTGAAGTTATAGCTTCTTCTGTAACGACGGAGTATATACTGGTGTTTATTAGAAACGTAGATGCTAATCTAAAATAAGATCAAGTTATTGTTATTAAGTATAGAAAATTTGTTTCTAATAAATAACTATTTAGTACAATACTTCTGGGTGAGTCTGAAACCACCAACTCACCTTGAACACGCGTGGGAATTAATAAAATTTTCTATAAAATATGAGAGTGAAAAGACCTTGGCCCAGCAGTGGGATAGCTACAAGCTAGTATTTTTTCTTAACTGAAAAACGATACGTGGGCAATTTTTTTGTTTATTTGGTTTTGTATTTCACTGTCCGTCGGTCAGTCAGCAAACTGTATCTACTAAACTGTGATATGTAAACCGTTGAAATTTCCACAGATAATCTATTTCTGTTGCTGATATAACAACAAATACTAAACGTTGGTAAGTTTTTAAAGTACGAGAGCATTATTAAATGAAGAAAATTCTCAGACATTCCACTGAATTGAACTTAGTCAAATTTTTCCTCATATGTAAGTCATGACCAGTCAGAATTATAGAAGCAGTAATTTTAAACTGAAAGATCAAACTCTATAATAGATTTGTGTATTAACTATGAATATATCAGTTTTGTAAAGTTATGGAAACCCACAAGACAGTTAACCCTGGTGTAGCCTTTTCGTCAAAACGATTCCGCCTGGTAAAACAACACCAAGCAAAAAATTGCTATCATAACTTCTAAAGGCGCACAATAATCAGGGCCGAAATCAGATTACCTAAACGATCTATCATCAAGGTATAAAAAATAACAATAAAATTACACAATAGTTTCGGCTGGATGATTATCTGACGTGAGTAACGGTTGGCCGCTTCCTCGTCGCTGGCTCGCGTGGCGATGCGCCTGCTCATGTAATTCGTAATTACGTCAAATTGCGTGGCCAAAATGATATAAGGCTGTTACATTTAGCAGCATAACGAATGCAGGGAGGACCGCTCGAGCAGACTGCTAATGGCTCTAAAGAACACATTTGCCTTACAAATAACACCGTGTGTCGGGCTAAAACACTAAATAAAAGCCAGTACGTAATTTTTGCTCATTAATCTTTTCAAGCGAACAACGTGCACGTTAAACGTACTATATTTACTTGCGTAGTTAGTATGAGTTCCTATTTTTATACGGTGCACGATTTTTCTTTGTGCAATTATGTGAAAATGGGTTAGGAGTTGCCACGATATTTTACGATGCAGCAAAGTGTAATTAACTTCTTTGGCAGTGTGTTCAAGTATTTTTTGTAGTTCAATCAATTTTTAGTTACTGACCTAAGTTATAGTGAAAATCAAGGCAGAGCTTGATTGGTGACTAGCACTTACTAAACATAGGTGCCACAGCCCTGAGAGTCGAAGCCTTCTGGAGCCGCCGGTTAGTGTGAAAGTGTTACCGCGGCTCCAGGAATAAGGCAAGGAAGGAATGGGGTAGGTTTTTTAGTCAGTAAGAGTCTGACACTGTCTCCGGCTCCGCCCAAGAGAGGGTTTCGTCATTCGATGATTTTCACCTACCATAAAAAAAGCCCTTATGTACCTAAGAATAAACTGTCAATAGGAGCTTATCATCATGTACAACTTTTACTATGGAACAACCCTGGAATCACAAAAACGATCAATAGCAGTACTTTATTTATATATACTTTATTGTCCTTATTTCAGAGAATCTCCGAGTTACAGACACTTCCAATCCACTACCTTCCTTCATCACATATGCCCATTTAAGGCGGTTCACCGACTCCACCTAGAGCACAAAAGTCATATGATAATTCCCGATAAAAAAAAAATAAGTAGGATAGTATGTGTATATCCTATGATAATGAGTAGCTCGCCGTCCGATCGTCCTGTAACTGTCCATACCGAGCCCAAGTCGTCGACGGTGTGCATTGTTCCCGTGCGCCTCAAGGAGTTGTCAGCAAATCATATTGCAGAAGAGTACGTGTCTGAAAGGAAGGCTCGACCCTGGTATAAAAGGCAACATAGGAACGGGGCGGGTTTTTTAGTCAGTAAGAGTCTGACACTATCTCCAGCTTCACCCAATGACGGGATTTGTCATTAGATAATATTTTCCCACAGAAAAAAAAAATCGGTAACAACATTGTGCCACTAAACTGACCAACATTAGCTATCGTGTACCTACTGGAGAAACCCCACTTACTTACATACATGGTAAGAATATTGTAAACTTGTCGTTGTAGATAGAATTGTTTGTATGTAAGTTTCTTAGATCTACGTGATTTGCATGAACTTTATCGCGGTGAATTTACCATCACAGATATTCTGTCCACATCCCAATAATATACTTTATTGGGCATCACAAAATTCGTCCACTTTCAATAAGAACATTGGGAACAGCACTGCTACCACAACCTCTTAACGCGATCCATTTTAAGAAGGAAACTGAACCATTTACCTTTCGACTACCGTAATTACAGACACAATTAGGTACAAGACAATAGGTGTTCAGACACCAGCTTAATGAACTAAAGGGATGGAGCTATGAAAGATACTCCATCTTCTTTTATCCGCATAACTAACATTTTAATACATCATGGTAAGTCCCTATAACCCAGGCCCCAGGATATTGACTGAAATGCTCTGCCGGAGTGTGTGTTTTGTGATAACAACAAGGTAGGGGTGTTATACCAAGAGTGAGTAAGTTATGTCTGGACAAGGATTGCAGTGACAAAATACAAATAGGTACATTGGATTAACAATCCTATTTATAGATTGATTGGGTAAACATTAACAGTCCAATGTACTTTCGATTTCGAAGCTGCGGTCAGCCTGCGCTCACAAGACTGTTTTCTTAAAGTCAGACCAAATTTTTGACGGGACGAAATGTATCACACTAGAAAATAAATGTGTCACACTGGAAAATAAATGTAGAACAATAGAATTGTTGCGCTATATTTATTTTCCAGTGTGACACATTTTGTTGTGATTTCCGTTGTGCGATTACGTCAAAAATTTGGTCCTGACCCAGGTACGGCTAGATGCATCGAGACGGAAGTGTCAGACTTTTACTAACTGAAACCCTCCGTGTTTCTTCAGTAGCACCTACATTTATTCACTTCAATTATGTTTCAACTAACCCCCAGACTTAAGAATTATGTGATTGGAAACCCATTAGATACAAGTAATACATTACGTAGGTACTGTAGCTGGGCATAGAACTTGGCACCTCACGCTCAGCAGTCGTTACTATTCCATTATTTCCCAGCACGCAGATCACGTAACAGCGTGAATTTCCCATTTAGGGATTTATTCTAAGATTTAAGTACTTACATAATTTTTTGGAACAAACTTTGTCAACTCTAGAAGGGCTTTCCGTAAACAAAAGTTTGTTAAACACGATTGGAATATCAATTTATTATTTGCACATTAGAAGGTGCCACTCATCATAGTGCCACCTGTCCCATTCAGAATGAACTACCAGCGCTGGTACTAGGCGTACTGTAGGGTACTAAATATTCTCTGTGACTTAACAGCACAAGCGTGCCTTTGTTTCCATGGAAGCACTGCATGACCCAAGTACTACATCGAACATGCATTGGATGGCGCTACGTGAGTTGCATATCGATTCGTGCATGTCAGCTGACTCATGCATAAATGAACGAGCCGTAACATGTAAATAGAAAGTTCATTTATCAGTTAAAATCTAGTCAAATAAGTGACAAAATGTATATTTCGAGTCAGTTTATAAACTCTGGTTAAACACTGCCCTGAAATTTAATATTTCAATAGCCTTTCGTGACATTAATTTGGGTGCAAATCAATATGAATGGGAATGGTGAGTCTCATTCGTCACAAACTGGATTCTCAATGGTGATTAGTGTTCATGTTCATCATAATTGTTATAGAATGCAATGAAAATAACTCCATCTAGTTATGAAAAGTATTTTCAGTTATACCTACAAGTGGCCTCTTGGTCTAGGGGTATGATTCCTGCTTTGGGTGCAGGAGGTCCCGGGTTCAAATCCCGGAGGGGCCCTGTTTTGCACATCTTTTTTAAAGTTTTTAATAATATATTCACATGACTGTAAGTGATTATTTAGGTAATAATCCACGGTAACAATTTCCGGTGATTTTTTTCCCATTAAAACGTTTTAGTAGATTTTAATATTGTCATTTGATAAAAAAGAGCAACATTAAACAATAATAATTCAATACAAAATAGCATTCTAATATTTTTATTTTCCTGCATCTTCCAATAACGCAACAGCTACCAGTTAAAATACGAAAATATGTTTTTAATTTAAATTTTTAAAAGCGACATCTCTTAATGTGAACTAAAACTACTACTAACTTTGTTAAACGTAAAGAACGACATCTATTGTCATTAATATGACACGATATTGAAGTTAAAAAACGAAGATAGATGTCACTATGATTGTAGAACAGCTGTTTTTATGATGATGTTTTGCTTTTCAATCGCTGCCAACTTCATGTCACACTAACCAGTTCATATCAGTCAGTGAGAATTCGTGTTCGATTTCGTGAGTTGTGTTATTTATTACGTCGAATTAATTAAAGTACAATTATTTTGTCAGTAGATTGTATGACTTGTGCGACCAATATTGTTATTCTTACCCGTTATTTTGTGTGATAATTGGATAGTACCCTATTCTAAAAATAGTGAATATTGTGCGTTCGACAGACTCCTTTCACAAAGGATAAACGGGAGACTTCGTGTTTTACCCGTGCGCATTTCACCAACACATCAACACATTGCGGATCGTAAGTAGAACTATTGAGATGGTATTTCAATGCTTGTTATATTATATTTTCTGTCATACCTATGTTAAATATAACCAACCAGTAGTACTTTTTTTCTGTACCTATTGATTTGCTTTCTGAGATTATGATTATTTTAATAGCGACTAAGCGACGGCAATTCATCATTAAAATGCACGCTGTAAAATATGAAATGTGAATCTGATTCTGTAGCTACAAAAGCCATGTTAGCCGTGAAAAGTATCGATTTATTTATTTTTCAATGGCTAGTAGACACTACACAGCTGAGTGACAACTGCGGGCTTTTGCAACGATACGTGTTCATATCGTGGAGGTTTTATTTAGCCTTTGCTAAACCGAAATAAAAACAACTTTTGGAGTGAAGTGGGATATAATGAATGCAAGAGTTTGTATAAAAAAAAAAACAACACATTTTTGCTACCTGCTAGTTTCATTGGCTGTAGAATAACATTAACAAAAATATTTGTATTCCAGACCAGAAACTTAACCAAATTCGTATGCTATACACCTCTGAAATGCTACTTGTGGTTAATGACACTGGTTCAGCAACACTGATTTGAAAAATTCTCTACAGAAGAATAGATTTAACAGTTAGTAACCCAGCCACTCATTATTTTCATATATTTTTGAGTCTAATAGCTAGCTGCCTGTACTTCTTGAAGCACCTTTTTTGCACCTTTTGGAATTATACCTGCAAAACATATACTTAGTATTGTTTATTGTCCTAGTACAACTGCAACTCCACACCCAAAAGCCCATATTTTGCATACTAGTGAAACAATATCATTAGATCAACCTCAACTTCTCAAGGTATTTGTATCCACTTTGCAGCTTGAAGTAGATAGGTGAGCATTTATCTCATCTTCTTCCATACAGGCTCTGCAGAGTGGGCTGTTTGTATTCCCTTTGACAAAGAGGTTCTTTTTAAAGGATTTGAGGCTAATTGTAATGACCATGACTATACGCGTTCTTCTCCATAGAGGTCTACACCTTGGAATGTGCAAATTAGCTTCAATTTTGAGATTTCAAAAGTGCATTTACAAGCACTTTTGAAATGTCAAAATTGAAGCTAATTTTTTCAAAGAAAAAAAAATGCTAATTTTTTCAAATAAAAAAAAATGCTAATTTTTTCAAAGAAAAAAATATTTTTTGTTTAGTGAAGCAGTCATCAATGGAAGGAAGTGAGTCCTTGGCCTGCATACAAGCACCACATTTGACCCACAATTTGATATGTTCTCTGGCAGGAGAATGGCACAGTGGTAGGCCCCATCACTACCATTCTGGAACCCCTTCGAGTGATATTATATGCTGCATCATTACTCTGGGTTTTGCTGTTTGTTGATCCATTTAAACTCTCAAGCCCCATGCGAATGCACACTTATAGTCTTTCTATTGTCTCTCTAATGACGGCAGTAAAAAAATGAATGGTTTCTTTATTAGGTTACCAACCTGGTTATGATGTTGTATACACTTGTATATGAGCCTAGAAGGAATTGGGCTCCTGTTCAATGCTACAGGAATACTTAACTATTAAGTCTGGGTTATGAGTGAATAGGCTCTTAATAGACTAGTGCGCCTCCCCATCATCGATTGCATCACTGCTTACCATCAGGTGAGATCGCAGTCAATCACTAGTTTATAGCAAATAAAAAAGAAAGAGACCACAATGGTGTGAATGAATGTAGTAGGAGCAGTATTACTTTTATTCAGAACTGTATAATTATGTTGAACACTGATTGATAAATCTCTATGTTGCAAACTCAGAGAAAATTCCTATTCCCGTGCCAGTACCTGTGATGATTTTAAAATGAAGATCCACAGCTCTATGGGGTAAAGCCCTTTGCACAAATGATCCTCTTGCTGTTGGATTTTCTGTTTTTGCCTAATATAAAATATTAGGGTGTTTTTTTATGGTGGAGAAAATCATCTATTGACGAATCCCGCCTTTGGGCGGGGCGGGAAACAGTATCAGACTCTTACTGACTAAACAACCCACCTCATTCCTTCTTAGCCCTCATACTGGGGTCGGACCTTTCTTTCATAAACCGGACAGGGCCCTAGTAGAATTATTTGAGTGTCTGGATGCTTTTGTTGAGGGAAAATCATTTTTGATTCCCATGATCAGAATGGTGTGTTCTGTTTCTTGCTTATCCCAGAAATCCAGTTGTGCTGTTGCCATTGTCACTTTTTGTTGTATGCAAAGATAGAGTGAGATTTGGGAATACTCATTGTAACTATGGCAGTGGATACTTTTATCACATTTCTAGTACAATAATAATTAAAAACATAATAGAAAGACAATAGGTGTGTGAATGCCGGGCGTTTGCTCAGGGCTCAAAAGTTTAAGTAATTAATTTATTAATTGCACTATGGTATCAAATTTACCACTAACTTAATGAAGAAACTGGCAGCTGGCTTCTGTAAGAGTGGTTGCTGCCTAGCTCAGGAGCGAGGGCTGCAATTAGTTTGTTACTTGTTTATTTTTTATGTCAATAAACAAATTTATTATTATTTAACATAACCAATAAGTCTGACTGAAATCTAACGCAACATAAATAATAATTTATGAAACCTAATCAACAACCAATAACTTCCATCGGCTCTCGCTACTGAGCCAATAAAATAATTTCATGAAATGTAATTGCAATTTACCAAATTTTTCAATTATGTGACTGCCATGTTATACATGACACATTATTAATGATGGATATTATTATACATGAGAAGGTCATCATTATGTGAAATCTAATGGTAAGCAATTTTAAATTACACAAAGCATGTGTTTTTTACAACAATATTGATGTTTATAAAAATAACACAACATTACAAAAAACAACAATCCAGTTTAACATTTACAATCCAGTTTTGTTGGCAACCATAATTTTAGTAAAGGTTTTTAGTTTAGACTTTTTTAATCAATTCCCTGACACGGTATGTTTTTTTTACAAAATGAAAATGCGACTCTTATAAAAAGTATTAGTGATGAGTCAACATAGAAGCAGGTTCAGTGATTCATCTCTTCTCTAAACAGTGTAAACAAAGTTCTTACCAATTTCATGTCTGTCTGTTTATCCACTAACTCCTCCTAAATCACGCAATGTATTTTGATGCAGTTTTCACTTACGAAAAGAACAATAAACAAGGAAGGCATGTGTATATAATTTGCACCCGTGCGAAGCCGAGACGGGTCACTACTCACTAGTTAACAATAACTGTGTAGCTAGAAATGTCGTAATTCTGTTTAATGAGCTTACCAATACTTAATAATAATATATTTATAATATTATTATAAGCGGTTAATGTTTTAAATTCCGGTTGATAAGCTCTTGTTTATCTTGATATTCAATTAAAAATATACGTAACATAATTAAATGTTATGGTAACACTGCCAACAGACATGGTCCATATGTTTATATGTTGTGCATATGTTTCATTTTACTTAATAAATTAACATACCTATCACTATACAGACAACTCATCTATGTAGATTGTAGATTTTTGCATGAACGTTGGTATCACCCTGTTTAACTCCTTTTCGGGGATAATTTTCCCTTTTGCTAAATCCTGAAACACACGTTTCATCATTTTAACCAAAGGCCCAAATACATTTTTTCATTGTTTAAACTCCACAACAATTAGGATTTTTTATTTACAAATGTGGGGGATATTTGCATGGAAATTCGTTATGCCTGGTCTCGCCACGGACACGTTTCTGCCCCGTCTCTGGCACGGCACTGTTCTGTGGGGATAGGCCTTTATTGTCCAAATTTTAATTTTCCAGCTTTAGTGCTCTCTCAATCAATATTTTGATTCAAAACATCTGTCTTGGTAATTCAGCAAATAACTTCTCACTCAAGCAATGTATCAGACTTACTGAGCAAAACTCACCTCTACACGCACTAACACTCAATATAGATACATATTTTTAGTTTATATACTTCCACCTATGTATTTGTAACGAATTCACTCGCCGCGGGAGGAAGACCTGGAGTCCTGAAATACAGGGCTGCCCCTAGTTTAGGCTCCAGTCCACTCCATTTATTTTACCAATTGTAATTTGTACATTAATGTGGAAAATAAAAGAATTTTTACTTTTTACTTATACTTTTACCTGGGCACAATCCCGCAGCCCTTCATTTACAGTACGGCCATCGGATCTTGGCGTATCTGAAGTTAGACTACAAATTTTATCGCGTCAAAACTTATATAAAAATAAAGATTAAAAAAAAATCCAATAACAGCTTTTAACAGCAAAAACAATTGCAAATTGCCATTTATTTTTTTACGAGTTAAAATTCGCAGAGCCTAACTTCAGGTTTGCTGAAATCCGATGGCCTTACTATAATATAATGTATTTATCTCAAATTCTTAATCTACACTAATATAATAAAGAGATAAAGTTTGTTTTTTTGTTTTTTTGTTTGTAGGAGGTAATCTCTGGAACTACTGATCCGATTGGAAAGATTTTAGCAACAATAGAAAGCTGCTTTACTCCTGAGTGACATATATATTTTATGAACGCGGGCGAAGCCGCGGACAAGAGCTAGTATTATATAATATCAGTCAGAACATCTTTCTTTTATATGGATAAATAACGAGTATGAAGTAACTAATGAAGTTTCATTTTATCGCGTCTCTGAAATTTCAATGGAATTTGATACGATATATAATTTTATACGACTGTTCAGACATACTTAAGGGAGAATTCTCATTGTACCCAGCAATGTAAAGCTATGGTTTGTCATTATGGCTTAATTAACAAATTAGTGGTACAAAGTTATTATGTGTAGTTTTGGATATAAATAGAGCCTCTATTGTTTTATTCTTAAAAGAGTTTAAGCCTCACAAAGAACTACACAATATCCGCGCCCTTCCGGCTGCAATCACATTCGCTCAGCAAAACTAATATCCGTCATTACGTAGCGTGGCTAGGTAGCTCTTTGTTTCTGACATAAGTGCCAAGCCACTTACAATATTATGTGTTCACTTCAAATAAGCGTTGACATTGCAATCTTTTTTTGCGATCTACGTCGCCACTTGCCACACCTAGTCTCACGTGTACCTATTAGCAGAACATTCACCTTCACTACACCTATTTTCGTAGACTCCCGATCTACTTGTGCACTCCTCTGGATCTGGATCTATGACGCATGCAAATATACCATTTCGAATTTTAATCTCAATCCTCGATTCAATTGTAGGGTGTTTAACGATACATTTGCATCGCATTTGCAAGCCAAGATGAAAAGTATACTAGGTCAGTATGCGCTTCCGTGTCGCGTCGCCGGCGTTGTCGGCGCGTGCGCAGAAATGTGCACCACTTGCCAAACGAGTCACAGTACTTTAATACTCTTTTCAATTTATGCAACAAGCCTATTAGTCTGATGCTGAAATTAAAACAAGCGATTACAGAACAGAACAATCTGTAATCCAGAGCGTGAAAATTGAGATTATTGGTCGATCAAGTGAAATGATTGGTTTGCTGGGCAAGGGGCAAGAACTATTAAGAAAGCATTGACGAATAGTTCTTAACGTAAGGATGATTTATAATAAAGTTTATTACCATGTAAGTAATGGTAGTGTGTGTAGATTGATTGGTGTGTTTATGAATTGTTAACTCGTACATGCTGGTATTAGCACGCACTGCGTAATCTTGACCCAGATGATGGAGCTAATTCGTGTTAATTCACTAATTCAGTTAGCTGCGCCCATCACGTTGTTGTTGTCAGCAGGGTCGGATGTGCGATGTGTTCATTTGAACATGCTGACCTACGACACTTCTTGATTTAACTAAAATGATTCATGCGCCTTTAAACAGATTGTTTATTTGTAGTTAATACAAAGTAACGTTTTGTGTTCATTTAGTAATTTATTAGTAATCTATTAACATTGTCATTCAGTGCTAAATAATTTGGATTTAAGCTGTTATGGCTAGGGTTGAACTATCTATGGTTAGGTTATCTCTATACAATTTGAAAAATCCCCTTCGTATACTTATACTTACTCAACTACTTTACTGAACTTTTACTCGAGTTCGATCAGTGATTCTACAGTAAGTACCGTTTCAAAGTTCGCAATAACAGGGCCCCGAGGCCTGCAGCCGGAGCGGTGCTCTGACGAAATCGGATTGCGCAAGCGCAGCGGCTACGGCTACGACTCCACTATATAGTCCTTTTTGCCCTATTGTATAGATCTTATGAGCCTGTTGTGATCTCAAAATCTATTTAAAGAACGAAAGCGATCTGAATCTATAATAAAAAGAAATACGTTATTTGCCGGGAAGGCACCTATTTAAATCTAACATACATATAAAAGATTACATATTGTATTGAAAAAAAAATTTCAAAAGTAATATACGCCACGCCCACGCGAAACGATCGAAATCAGCATAATGCTGTGTCCACACGCAAAATGTTACGAATCCACAGCGGTGGTTTTCAGCGTGGGTGTCGACTAACAGACGTCGGGAACGACGCTTGTGAAATAAATAAATTTGAGTAATAAATAAATGAAAGAGAATTGTACAATAATAAATATTTAACTCTTAATCTCATCGGCAATCTGTGAAAAGCTAGACTTTTGTTCCAAGCAAGATAATGAATGAAGAAAAAAATACATTTACTCCGTTAAGATTAAAGAAATAAACTTGACTGCTTCCTAAGACTCGATAGTCAGTAAATAGCCACAATCATAAAGAAAAAAATTCTCAGTAGGGTACTTTGACTTTTATAATAATAAAGCCGAACACGCCGAATAGAGTTCGGCTTTGTTCGGCTCTAAGTGCAAGAACATACAAAATATTTGCCGCGCTGGATTATTAAGTCTAGCAAGGTCGAACGAAGACCAAGTCGTGAACTGCATAATCGCAGTAAAGCGTATATACCATTGTTAACATCGTCTGGTTATATTGAACTTTTAAAATCTAGATCTGATTGTGAAATATCGCTCTGAACTTAAAGCATTTCAGTTTAGGTTATTTCATTTCGTAATCAGACACTGAGAGCAGTGGTGGCCGAGTGGTAACGACCCCGACTTACAAGTAGTACCTACGTTGCGGGAACAAGCCGAGCCAGGCGCATTACTTTGTGTGATTTATTTCATCAGCACTGCTCTCAAAACGGTGAATGAAAACATCGTGAGGAAACCGGCATGTCCTACAACCAAATATTCAAAGACATCTGACATCCACCAATCCGCGCTGGGCCCGCGTGGTGGATTACGGCAGTGGGAACATTAAAAAGGCTGATGATGATGATGTATCACTATGCCCATATACTTACAGGGTGGTTTTGTTTTTTATCAAGATCAGCTCTGATACTCTTGAACATATTTTTATAGAATCGGTAATTGCACATTACGCAACAGAAGTCGAACTCACGTAACAAATTTTCGCCATGGCACTTATTTCACCAACCACAAAACTTTTATGGTACTTACCGTTGACATTGTGACATACAATCATGAAATGTTCCAAGAACATTAGCGGAATGATACGACTAAACCCGTCGAATGCGAGTCCAACTCGCACTTGACCGATTTGTATAATAGAACCACTTAGACTCATATAATAGCAGGTGAGTAGGCAGGTCTTCCTAGTATAAAATTATATAAATGGTGTAATTGATTTTACCGCTCTGTTGTCTTTCCGCGTTATAAATGTCAATAGGGAAAACTAGTTTCTGACTACTTCTAGTACCTAGTAGATTGTAACCACTTATATAGCACACTAGTACATTATTACACACACTACTGCTGCCAGCGACTTCGCTCGCATGCTAGTAGAAAATTATCCCAAGAGATCTCTTGCCCCCTAGTCAAGTTACTATCGTTTCGTTAACGTTGAAAGCTTGGAGTAGGCCATGACTCCATTTTCTTTCTTCTAATCACGTGACGTCGGAACAAAGGACGTGGCCAACTCATAGCATTCGACGTTAACGAAACGATAGTAACTTGGATAGGGGCTGAGATAAATAGCTCTATTTGTTGTTGTAAAAAGTGTTATTTGTTGTCCAGTATACAACAGGCAAGATAAAATAAAAAAAACTCTTATTGATCTTTCTTTCGAGTTCTCATAATAATACGGACGTGTATTATCTCATTGCAGTGTGAATTGTGGCGTTACAGGTAGTTATTGCATATAATATTAACAAATATTTGTTCAGTTGATGTTCCCACGTCTCATGTGGTACAACTCTCCATACATTTTGTCTACACTGTACGCATACATATGTACATACTGTTCTATCGTTAATTGCTTTGCTTGTTAGCTACGTCTAGTTACTACTTCAAAGTAAAAGTTGATTTCTATACGTTTTACATCCTAATCCTTCCTTACATCATTCGTTATACTGTTATTTGAAGTAAACTCAATAACTGCTGAACTGATTTTCACACTGTTTTCGCCAATAATAAGGTTTCAGTAGTCATTAAGAAGGATAAGGTATGTGTGTCATGCATACATAGTGTACAAAGTTTTCCTTTTATAATATAAATATGATTTTATGAAAGTTACGGCTGATTTTTCAATAATCTGATAACCTTACGGAGACTATTATTTCAATTAAAAAATTTTCTAATACCACATCCGCATATCTGTTACGGTTTCGGCTGAAAAATTATTCTGCGGTAAAAAACTTACATAAGTTTAATTTTAAAGAGCTGCAGACTCTGTATAAAAAGGTATAAAACCTCGGCCAATGCAGAAAGTGCACTCAATTATCTTCAATAAGATAAACGTTTACAAGTGTTAACGAAGATATAATACACTTTATGAGTGATTTATTTCAATGACAATGTCTACTGCAGTTTCAATTCACACGAACTGTATGAATCCTTATATAGACCTCAGAATGCTGCTTCTTTTGCTGTTTTTTCTGTCGTGGAGTAACACGATATTCGTATGTCATTAGAAACGGGGAACTAGAGTGTTACCATGTTACCATTCATATGGACAGTTGCAAACACAATGGATGAAACAAGGACAGGCTTCGCTTACCAGACTACGTTTGTGTTACCTTCATTGTCCTCTAAATAAACCATTGTTTTTACAACACGACAGACATCATCAACGACATAAAAATCGATAAAGCGTAATCTTGGGACATACATTAGTAATCAATTAATCGATTGACAGCTGAGGCTATACGGGCGCTTTTATGAATGAATGCAAGGTAACCAAACATTGAGAAAGTGTAAATAGTATCAGCCTTATAAGATTCCCACTCCCGGGACTCCGGCCTCCTCTCTAGGAGAAGGAATTGACCGTAATCCACCATGCGGGCCCAGTGCGGGATGGTGGACGTCACATGTCATCAAATGTTTGGTTCTAGGACATACCGGTTAAGTGTACATACCTATTTTAAACATTATAATAATTACTATAATCACACTAATATTAGAAAGTCGATAGTTTATGTATGTTTGATACTTATTCTCGCTCGAACGGCTGAATGGATTACAATGAAAATTGATACACGGGAAGAAATATATAAGTATGTTTATCAGTTATCTAGTACCCATAACACAAACTCTGCTTAGTTTGGGACTAAACGGCGTTGTGTGGTAGTTGTGGAATATTATTATATTCTATTTCCGGGAATGTCACATAAGATACTTTTTATCCCGGGAGTATGTATCCTTGGGATATTTTTTTACTATCTCGCTAGCGAAGTCGCTTGCAGAAGCTAGTGTTTCTATATTAACAAGAAGATTGTGACTTGACTTTTATTTTTGTACTTGGAATTTTGGGTCAAATTGGAAATTATTATCCTTATTTAGTTACTACCTAGGGGCCTTTAAGTCAAGAGTGAATAGGTTACTTCTAGGCAAGCGTGCCACATCGTCGCCTAACATCAGGTGAGATTGTGGTCAAACGCTAGCCATAATAAAACAAATGACAGTCTAAACTGTCTTGAATGTTACTTATGTATCTAAATCTATATATATAATATATAAAAGAAAGTCGTGTTTGTTACAACACTTATAACTCGAGAACGGCTGGACCGATTGCCATGGTTTTTGATTTGTTGGATTTGTTTCCGTACCGAATAGCAGAATACATCTTAAAAACAATGAAAGGGTAGAGTAGGGTAGGGTAGAGTAGAATAATCTGTTTCCGGGAGCGAAGCCGCGGGCAAAAGCTAGTATAATATATATCAGTCCGATATGGATAATGGTATAATACTATAAAGTTATTATTTTTATTAAAATCAATTAAATGACTGACCAGCCGCGGGGCTATTGCGTAACACGCAATCAATGGCAATGCCTTTCATTTTGACGATTCGACAACATTAATTACATCGACAAGCAGGCGAATTTTCTAAACTGCTTCGTAAGAAAGTTTTTTAATTTCCTTCAAAATACTGTGATTGAAACTACCAGTTACGCAATTTGGACGCATCACGAAATCACAACAGCAGTCAAGCTTTTGACAGCGTGTTTAAGATAACATCAAACTGTTTCAAATTTTCATAAGTAGGTAATATTTAAATAACCTGCCACAATTATGTGATGCGCATAAAATTACAAAGGTGGATATTGGCCTCGTCCTAAAAAAGAAATGGTTCGTTATACCTGTTTTGTTGGACAAATTAATACACCTCGCCGGCACATACTGTAGCTTAGCCTGTCACAAGCCGACAAGGTCACACTGGCTTTTAAGTTTTGGCTAGCTTACAAAGAAAATGACAAATTATATTGTTCTTTCATGTTTACTATTCGTGTATAAACGCATTGATTACTTGCGGGCTTGTGCAAAGCAAAACTAGTAGCTAATTTTTTCATATGGTATAGGTACCTACATTATGGTGGTTCCACCTTCCAGCTTCATCATCACATCAGTTCAATAGTACCTTACAGCCAAAGTGCATCTTATGACAATTCTAACAAGCCCAAACACGGCTAGGATATATTAATTAGTTACGCAGTTCCAGTGCCTACTTTTCAGCTCCATCATCATCATCAAATCAGTTCGATGATAACATTTTCAACATAATTATTTAAGATCATTGGTTTATAGTGCATTTCCATAGTTGCTTAACTACCTTGATTGTGATATCTATGTCAAATTTCGTTAGCCATTTTCTGATCTTCTTCACCAGTTCCACCTCATCAAATGTTACTTTTTGACTGTAAATGCTTGAGTTCTCGATGAAAATATAAAAAAAAACTATATAGTTGCCTATAATATTTGAGGAGTTCCCTCGATTTCTCATGGATCCCATCATCAAAACTCGATTTTGAAAAAAATGGGACCAATCTGGAAGCATATCCTTTCAAGTACAAAAAACATTTTGCAAATCCATCCATAAACAACGGAGTTCTGAGGAGGTAACAAACATAAAAAAAATACGTGTGGCACTCGGGGACTGCCGCGGTAAAGCTATTGCATAGCATTCTGTATCAACTTATGCGATTATAATTATTTATTTTTTATTTTTATTTTATTCATACAATATTTCTTTTTCTTTGATATTAATTCAAGTTAAACTTTTTGAGCGTGGTGACCGATAGGAAAACAAATTTTTCTTTTATTAAATAAATAAAAAGTTAATATTGTTTAAAATATGACACAAAAAATAAACACTTTATACACAAATTTTACAAGTACAGCCGTTCACTGTTGTAGATAAATACTTATACACCCATATACTTTCTCACAAACAGCTGATTATGTATTCGTCCGATTTCGGAGCAGCTCGTCTCGATTCGGACGAGTTCCGTAAAGTCGTACAATACGTCTAATCGCACGACACACAGCGCCGTGTCGAAGACTGCCGAACTGACACGACGTTAGACGATGCACGACCTTCAAGCCACACCTCCGTGCCTGTCGGAGTGGGGAGCGTGAGGTTTTTTCATTACGGAATTTCTGGATTTAGTCCCCGCGCTCAAGGCCTGCGATAGAAGCTATGCAATAGCTTAAAAAAAAATTAAAAAAAAATACAATCGAATTGAGAACCTCCTCCTTTTTTTGAAGTCGGTTAAAAAGTACCTATAAATGGTATATGTATTTGAAAAAATGCTTTTTGATTTTTTTTTTTCAATCGACAACCGATGCCTAATTCATATTAAAACTTCTCCCACACTTGAAGTCATACCCATACATGGTAAACAAAATGTAGGTAAGTTCATAGAAACAAAAAATGGCAAGCTTCATAATAAAGTTAAGTGAAACGAACACGAAGCTGCTGTCAGATTAGTGGCAAGTGGGGGTTAGTGCCGACCTGGCAAGGTCGTTAGCGCTGCTATGCCGTAAGCGAGGGTAACACCACGCGTCAGCAACGCCACAGCCACACCGGCAGGCCCCCAATTCTCCTAAATCCAAGTAGATGCATTCAAATCGCATAGGTTTTCTTTATGGTAGGTAAAAATCATCCAATAACGAATCCCGTTCTTGGGCGAAGCGGGAAACAGTGTCAGACTCTTACTGACTAAACAACCTACCCCGTTTCTCCCATGCCTTATTCAAAGAGCCCCGGTGTAACGCTTTCGCACCAACCCTCGGCTCCAGGAGGCTTCGGCCCTGTAGGGCCCCTACAGTTTGCTGACAACTCCTGTGCATTCAAATCGCATAGGTAGATACAAAACTAATGTACCTACCTATTTGGATTTGGTCGCTGGGCCAGCGTTGCGCTCAAGGCTATTTTCTTAGAGAATAGCAACCCAAAACCGCATTGAACAACAACTAAGTTTCGGGTGCAACTTCCAAAAGCACAAGTCTACTGCAATACCATAGTATAAAGAGAAGGGCAGTAGGCTATCTCCGGCCCAATCCGCGTTATAATTGCCTACTGTCTTAAGGTTGTCACTTTTAGCAAAATTTTAATTCAGTGCCTATAAATTGGCAAGGGTCGGGAAGTTGTATTTTTTACTTATATAATAAAAATAAAAAACTGGTATAAAAAAATACGGTTTTTTTTTGCGATATAAGTTTCGTTTTTTCACAGCTTGAAGGGACTATGGTTTTAATTTCAACTAGATACATCACGCATTCTCGAGATAAAGGGTCTTAACAGACAGACATACAGATAGACGAAGGGACAACGAACTGATCCTATCTGAATAAATAAATAAAATAAATAAATAAGGGTTCCGTTTTTTTCCTTTTGAGGTACGGAACCCTAAAAATGAATAAAGAAACACTAAAACAACATTAAAAACTAACGCCTATCTCTTAGACTATAATCAAATTTGTTGTTATGATTCGAACTTTGCTTTATATGTATATCTGATTTACAATAGTCAATTATTTATTATGAATTACGATTTTCTAACTGTAAGTAGGTAAGAAACTAAAGTAACTGAGAAATCGGCATAACCAAACGTAAACAAAGCAATAGCAGCAAATCAATTGACAGATCAAAAGTAGAAATTAAGCCTACCTACCTAATTCCTCTGTGTGATAGAAAACTAAATAAAAAAAAAGTAAGCAGGTATCTCAAAATCAAGTAAAAATTATATGCTAGAATGAGTGACTAGCTTACCTTTTTTGTTCAATAGGTAATCTGAACAGAGACAATTCTAGAATCGATGAATTGTTAAGACATCCAAACACACAGCAATACGTTCTCCTGCGATTATCAGACATTTTGTTTTAATTTAGCGGTGCCGAAAAGCAGTGACGCGCGAAACTCGTTTAGTGTTAGCCCCGACTGGCGCACTGAGATACGGGGCGAGATTTTGTTACAGTGTGCGTGCGTCGACGCGTAGATACTATGGCGCACACATACAAGCCGCGCGCGGTGCGTTTGTATGAAGATAACCTACTTCCCTTCTCTTTATACTATGGCAATACTTACCTTAGGTACATTAAGAATTGGATAGCAGCCAAGGACGGCACCAACATTGCTCACTTTAACTTCAATTCTATAGTTCTTGTATAACGTGGATGACGTTTAGTTTTTAAGTAAATAACCATGACGAATAACCATTACAGAAAAAGGCAAAATCGATAAGACTATTTTACTTCTACTTCATAGAAATTGTTTGATAAATATTTTGAAATAAAACTGTACTTTAATACTATTGTCTATTGGTAGAATCTACATCTATCTACACTTAATATAATAAAGAGGTAAAGTTAATTTTTTTATTTGTATGAGGTAATCTCTGGAACTACTGGTCCGATTGGAAAAATTTTAACAACAATAGAAAGCTGCTTTACTCCTGAATGACATAGGCTATATTTTATGTACGCGGGCGAAGCTGCTGACAAAAGCTAGTATTTTATATGACTACAAGTCTACGTTCTCCGGGTGTCATGTATCTTATCGATTTCCGTGTCATATAAAAACTGATTCTAATAAATCTAATATAAAATACATAGTGTAGCAAATCGATTTTACTGAATGTTCTTTTTCATAGTTTGTGATTAAACCGGAATATTTACGCACCAATTGATTGCCAGGTTACCAAATAAATAGTATGTACGTAGGTACCTATACATATATATGATCTTATTACTACCACTAATTAAGTGATTTTGATTACCTACCCAAAACATGAGAGAGCAAGACCTTATTACTTAGCTTAAAAAAGTAAAATGAGAGCACAAAGCTCAGGCGTTGTTTTTTTATGAGGTCTGAAAAAATTCAGGTCTAATTAGAAGAATCCAATGACTGCTCCTGATATAGGGTGGATAAGGGCCCTCCTTATCTCAGACTTTTACTGACTAAAACTCCACCTGTGCAATTCAGTTGCCCCTTGCCTAGGAATGTGAAGTTTCCTCTTCAGATTTTCCCCGTGCTTCTGGCGACCGTAGATATGGGCTAGGGCGCATTAGCGATTTTTTTTTTCTTAATTATAATCGTAATTGAGAACACAACACTACAAGTCACGAGACAGCCACTGTCGCAACCCAGCTTTCAACCACATCATGAAAAAACGGTTAAAAGAGTGCCTATAACAAAACCCTAGTTCTTTAATAAGGGATGGCGAAGCCCCTTTGGGTGCGAAGGTCCTGGTCGAGGACTAAATCGCCTACCCCCAGCTACGCTACTGGGCATCGGTCCTACTAGGCCCCTAAACGTTTTGCTGACATCTGTTTGAGGCGCACGTAGAAAACTACTCGCTGTCAACGACTTGGGCTTGATTCGGATAGCCAGACGGCGAGTTACACACTGCTCGTCTTCGGCCAGCAGTCGCGGTCGTGACCGCTAGGCGTGTGGAGATCCATTCGCTCACGCTTGCGGCCGTCTTCTCCACAAGCATTTCCATGATACCATGCAAGAGCCAACCGCATCCCAAAATCTGTCCCTTATTGGCTTACGTTACAAAATGATTGCAGATACTTTTCAGAAGACAGAAAAACAATATCAGTTTATATCTCGAGCATTTTGCCAAAAAACTTTATGGCACAAGCTCCCAAACTATTGAAATCAACCCTAGCAGTAAGTACGTACGGCACAGCTGCGCATTGCGACGATATGGCGAGGTCATTCTCAAACGACACTGATAAACGGTCACAGTTCAGACTCCACTGGCCTCGAATCAACTGCTGAATTTATATTTAATTTAATGTGTAATTGCCCTTTGAACTATTTTAAATATTGTTAAGAAACCACTGAGCATTTTGTCTGCTATAGCTCTTGATTTTTTTTTTTGGATCGTTTGCTTATAGAAACTTTAATAACCTAAACTACCAAAAATACTCTCTATGACTAGGGTTGCCATCCGTCCGGGTTTCCCCGGACTTGTCCTAGTTTAGAGGGTATCCGGGGAGCGTCCGGGGAAGGTTTCATTTGTAGACCGTGTTTAAAAAAATAAATTAATTAAAAAATTGTTTTGTTAAAATAATGAATGAATAAAAAAGGTGATTTATTACATTTTCAACTGTTTTATTACATTGAATATGTTTTAAAGATCTTGTTGATATGTCCGGTTTTCGGGCTCTAAAATCCGGGGTTTTCACGCGTCTTGTCCTGTTTCCCAAATTTTAGAGATGGCAACCCTATCTATGACGCTACATCAGAGTCTAGTCATCCTTTGTCTAACTCGACCTTATCCATCTATTTTAAGGTTTCTACAGTGAATATTGAATCTTGTTAGTGAGACTCAAGAACCATTTTTGAAAGCAGTCCAGCTTCCTATTGTTCGATGTAGAAAGTGCACCACGATCCGGGATCACGATGCGCATTCTAATTGCGGTTATTCCACGAAAGGACCACTTGGAGCTACATTTTTTGGATGTTAACTCGTGCTTCCATTGAACCTTTTCTTTTTTTCCTTGATCCAAAACGAAGCAGGTGGTTTTAATTTTTTGTTAAAATTTAAAAAATACATTTCTATTACAAACTGTTTTGTTACAAAAAGTGAAGATGCTACGAGCCAGGTGTCTCAAAATAAGTTTCTGAGTGATATAGGAGCTGGACCTACATTTTGGTTCATAATTAGAATAACCTTATAGCTCATACTAACGCACTGTTAACTGTTAGTAATTAGGACGTGCGGCGGAAAACAAGCATCATGTTCTGTTAGCCCGCCAGCTCGACACAGAAAACTCGGCATTTTCGCAGCGCTACCTACGGTTCAGGTAATACCTCCGGATAATGTGCAAGCTCATTCTTTATTCAGATTACTCGCGACAGTCAATCACCATTAGTGCTGTCATTAGGGTAGTTGTCAAATAACAATGGCCACAAAATTACATGCAATTTGGTCAGTTCGTAAAAAAATTTAGTTTGTTACGTAAGCTATACTTTCCTTCGAATATAAACAAGCAGCTCCTGCGATTTCTAATCGATTTCATGCTTTTTAGCTTGTTGATTAACTACCTTCCCTACTGTTTATTTTACAAAAGAAGTGTATTTTCAACTTCGATCAACAATGTATTGCATTTTCAATCAGTGTAGGTAAGTGACGATAAAACTCAAGTTAATTATACAGCAAAGTAATGTGAACTATTACGCCATGGCGATTGTACTCGTAAGTCATTGCATCACTTAATCATTGAAACGGTTAATTAAGTAGTATATAGCTATTGTCTGCAGTGGCCAGCGTTACTAGCTAAGTAGGTGACGTTCGCAACATACTGACCGTACTATTGTTCTTTATTTAGAAACTTGTTTAAGGTAGCATTGAACTTATTGTAACAGCAAAAGTACAATACATTTTGTTCGCAAGGACCCTACCGTTAATCTGAAAAATATGCAGTGTCAAAATTTTCAAGTCTCCCATAGAAACTAAAGTATTCAATGTTGTAGCTTGAGGCCACGGTGATAAGACCGCCCATTGTTACACCATGTTAGTTGTTATTAATTTTATGCTCCTACTATGTTTTTTATGGTGTATAAACAGCATCTACCTATCTGTTATTTACCAATCTTATACTATTTGCACCGTAAATTGCACATACAATTGTCATTCTTTCTTGCCTTCCGATCTGACGATTTTTTGGAGCATCAAGAATCCCATCTCCAAGAAAGCTCTCAAAGTTAAAGTCAAAATCTTTTTATTTCACATAGGCCTACATGGGCACTTGTAAAACGTCAGAAGCTAGTGCACGGTTCCAAATTGGTCGCTCTTATTGTGTATCAATGAATTGAAAAAAAAACTCACTTCATACTTAGACGCAGGCTGTCTTTATATTCTTCGATCCATTTAAAAAGAACATAAACGTTCCGTCTTCTTTTCTGTGTCAATATCGGAGAGCATTCATTGACGACAAAAATTTGTCTTGTCAGCACAGTGTATCGGGAAAATCAGGAGAATTTGAAAAAAGTAAGTACTTGTGTACTGTTGAACCATCTCCTTTCTTATATCTTTCTTTCTTTCTTTTTTTTTTCTTTAATTTCGAAAATATGTTAAGATCTTGGCGGTGATCGTAATTTTTGATAGTAATGTTCGCTGTTTCTGGTTAAGACAAGTTATACTATGTAACTACATACACGGAGTGCTCCGTTTACAAATCTGAACACGTGGCTACGAAATTATTCGAAGGAGTCACCAAAGCCGCAAAGAGCCTCACTCTCATTGTAGGAATACAATGAGAGTGAGTTTTAACCATTAATTATCAAGAATTTCCTTTCACTCCACATAAAACGGATGAGTAATTTGATGATTTCCCACCACAAAAAAGTATACAAAAACAAATGTTTAATGTACTAATCTAAAAACCTCTCTTGCTCAGATGGCGGCAAATAATTTGGCCCGAGATTTGGTTCAGCTTCCATCTTTCATAATTACACATACTGTACATGCCTCATTGTAATCATCACTGAGATTTATAAAAATCAAAACAAAGGCAGTCAAAGATTACAACTTTGTCTGAATATTTTTAACTTAATTATATTGTGAACATTTGTATGAAGGTTAAAAAAAACTCCCTGGTTTATTACGAAACGGGTTTGGTACCTACCTGTATAATTTAAAAATTAATTAATGAAGTCCTAGTCATTGCTATAATAACACTGCGCCTACCTCCTACATAGGTAATGGAATTAGCCTATTAAAAAAGTTTATATGTTAATGGAAAGTTCAAAAAAATTCCGTGGTTAGTAATTCATTACAGTTTACTAAAATAAATGATTCCGTTTTTGCACTCAAATAGTTTCAATCTTCAAGATAGTTATTTAACTTTTTCTACATTACTTACGTAGTCGATGTTCTCGCATTGATTTTTTTTTTTATTTTACGTAAAAAAACTGTCTTTTCTGTGTAACAAAAAGTATAAAGCATCTTTGTACTGAATTGTATAGGGGTTCTAGGCATTCTCTGCTTACTCATTTCACTAAGTTTGTTGACCAGACTGTCACCTTGAAAATACTGCAAAGATTGTCCTCTACATACATTGTATAGGCAAGTCGTTTCGGTCTAGATTAGCTACCGACGTAGAAGTAGGTGTGTAGAGAGAGTATTTAGCATAAGTATTGCGCAACTGAAGATGAATCAGTGCGGGCGCGAGTGCGCGACGTTGACCCACCAGCCGGTCGCTCACCTCACCACACACTATCCTTTGTCACTTCTAGGACCTACTAAAAGAATCTCATTTTATTCTCGTAGAAAAAAAAAGTTGAGTTTCAGTTCTATGTACGGGGAACCCCAAAACGTATTGTTTTCTTTTCTATTTTTGTGTGTAAATCTTAATGCGGTTCACAGAATACATTTACTTACTGTGAGAAATTAGTAACGGACAGGAAACTACGGAACGCTACACTGAGCGTGGCCCGACACAATCTTTGCCGGTTTTTCTTTTTGACATACGGAACCCTAAACACTTGAAGAATCCCGAAACTAACTCCTTTAATCTAACATTTCACGAATATCAGCCTAAAACACATAATGTGTAAGTATATCATTGAGTTCACTATCTACAGATATTTCGTAGCCACCGTATGTTTGGATGGCAGAATAAACAATGTTCTTGACTCATTTATTTAACATCTCATAGCAAACAGTTGAAATCATCGTAATTCAGTCTACAAAGTCTAGCTGAGACTTTGTTATGGGCTAACATAAACAGACAGATATTAATTACAAAGATAAACATGATTTTAACTATAAAACTCTGTAGGGGCCCAGTAGGGTCGAAGCTTCCTGGGACCAACGGGTTGATGCGAAGCGTATTACCGGGGTCCTGGAGTCAAGGCAAGGAAGGAACGAGGCAGGTTTTTAGTCAGTAAAAGTCTGACACTGTTTCCCTCACCGCCTAAGGACAGGATTCGTCATTAGATGATTTTTACTTTTTACCTACAATAAAAAAAAACCTATAAAACTGGTTCTCCAGTCCATATGCTACTTTTTAAACTTGTTTTTGTTTATCAAAGGCCCACTTGCCTTCACATAAGATTTGTTTAGCAAATTGTTGGCGTAAAGTTTAGTTTTCGTCTTCTTCACCTTGCTGTCTGTGTTTAAAAGTTATTTTTAAAAGTTCACGGTCGGAATACCTGCATCCGGAAAACACGCTGACTACGTTTAAATTTATTAAATCTTTAACCGACTCCAAAAGGAGGAGGTTCCTCGATTATTCGTAGGTACGGACCTGGATTTTTTAAGGGTATTCTTCTTCCCAGGTAGTTCCACAGCTCCAAGGTCGAGGTCTGATGATGGAATCCTAGAGAAACCGAAGGACATCTTATAACTTTATGACCACACTTTACTATAAACTTGCACACTATTTAGGTTTACCTGAGGGAAGTCTTTGATCAACTATGTGCATACAATGTCAGTCGGTGTTATATGTATAATGAAGAAACAAAACCAGGAACACCGAATTCCGAAACGAAAAGTGGTTTTGCACGTTCTCGTGCTTTTTTTATATTCTTTGAGTCAATATTTTTACATGAAACTCCTAAATTTCGTTGTCGCTGTAGAAGAAGACGAAAAATATAGGTGTAAAAACTATAAAATTATTTTACTATTAAATGACGTAGGCTCTGAGTCATCTTCCATTGGCTCCTTCCTCATCCCAGATAAACTTCATAAAAACCGGATTTATATTACATACTATTTTAATGTTGAACAATTATCTTCGTTATCTGTGACTGAACCGGTCGTAAATATTGACTACGACATTCCTGAGACGAACGTTGCAGATCTTCTAAGACAAGAAATACAGTTGGCAATCTGTTTGATTATCATAAAACCTTATAAAGAATTGATGGCAAGATGAAAATAGCGATAGTGGGTGGTTATAATAGCACATGTTATAATCATAAACCTCGACTCTCCGTTAAGTGGGACAGGGAAAGTGATGACTCTATCCGCTCTATGACTATTTTCATAATTGATCATAATGATAAGCAAGTCGACCGCCTTCTATGTTGTCTGATGAGGACGAAACTGTGCATTTATTTATATACAGACGATACGATTTCTTACAAACCAGATTTTGGAATTTAGAAAACTTTATTTGCTTTTATAAATAGATTGAAACTATAATATGGCATCATATTTAGACCAGGGACCATACAACCCCGAATATAAGTTAATTCTTTCGAAAGGGTTACAGCATGTACGCCTACAGCAACGGAAAATGTTACCTCTTGGAAGTGTTAGCCCGTTCATAACCCTAACGTTAGGGTAACCCTTTCAATAAGTTAACTAGTACAAGATGTTACCGGTTCTTCTATGATTTACAATTGAAGCGATAACCCCTTTGAAAGGGTTTGTCAGGGTAATCAAAGGGTTTTAAATCAAATAATTTTAAATTACGTTGAAGTAGAAGAATAGGTTTTGTCCTTGAAAGTTAGGAATCATATAAAATTGTTCATTCGTGTTTCTTGCTTGGTTTGATAGGACGGTGGTATTTTTACCCGCCTTCAAAAAAGGAGGAGGTTCTTCAATTCCAATTCAAAACATTTGGTGATTTTGGTATTTTCATCTAGAACTTTAGCACTTAAAGTAAAAAAAAAAAAACATTTGATGAAGTGGAACTGATGAAGAAGACCAGAAATGGTCAATTGAACATTATACTCATAGATATCACAAAAACGTTACAATACAAATAAATAAATGGTTATGAGTAGTTATGTTGAAAAAGGTATCATCGAAGTGACCTGATGATGATGATGGAACCTGAAGATAGGCACCGGAACTCCGTAATTAATCAATGTATCCTACTAGCCGTGTTTGGACTCATTAAATTTGTCATGAGATGCACTTTGGGTTCAAGGTACTATCAAACTCATCTTGATGGAGTCGTAAGGTAGAAGGGAGACATAAAGACGTCATAATGAAACTATGTATCCTACCAGCTGCCACGACAAGTCGAGGCATGGCGGACAGAGCTCCAGCAGAATCTCATGGCGAAATGGCGACAGCGACTGTCGCAATCCAGCGCTGGGCACACCATGATCTCGGCTGTAAGTCCCCTCTTTGAGGCGAGGCTGGAAAGAACCTCACGGCGTCCTCACCATCCACATGACGCTGGTTCTCACCGGACATGATAAGATCGGGAGGTTCCTGCACCGCATTCGTGAGGAAGCAATGCCCGGGTGTCGCCACTGTGTGGCCCGCCCGGAGGACACGGTGCGCGGTGGAGCACACGCTTGAAGTGTGCCCCGCTTAGAAAGAGCATTGCCGTGTCCTCGTGGGGGAGATATGCGGCGGAGACCTCTTGCGCCGGGTTTTCAGGCCATGGTCCGCAGCGAGGAGGAGTGGCAGGCGGTCGCCTCCTCCTGCAAAGCAATAATGCTAGCCAAGGAGGAGGCTGATCGCATAAGGCAAAGACAACGGTGCTCTTGCCGTAGCCGTCGCTGCAGCAATTCGGTTCCCGATTTCCGGCCACCGTATGCGCGGGCTTGCGGTCGGCGAGCAATTGGTAGCCCGCCATCCAGTCGTCTATAACTGTCCGGACCAAGTCCAAGCGTTGACGGTGCGCACTTTTCCAGCGCGCCTCAAGGAGTTGTCAGCAAACTGTAGGGGCCCAGCAAGGTCGAAACCTCCTGGGACCAAGGGTTGATGCGAAAGCGTGTTACCAGGGCCCTGGGGTCAAGGCAAGGAAGGAACGGGGTAGGTTGTTTAGTCAGTAAGAGTCTGACAAATATCTCGCTCCGCCCAAGAAGGGGATTCGTGATTGGATGATTTTTACTAGAGATGCGCCGAATAGTTCGTTTTATATTCAGTGTATTCGGCAGATTTTGAGATATTAGGTTAGGCCGAATAATTCGGTTGAAATACTGAATATATTCGGTTTAATAGATCATTATAAATCAGTCTTTAGGGCAAAATAAAGTAACGTATCTACGTTTTGCACTTGTATCTTTAATAATCCACTTTATAAGAAATTAATACTGCAATGTTGATTGCACAGTTGAAATCGATGATGACCCAGCCAGGTGCGGAAACCATATTCCCTGTGCTAATACTACTAGACGATGGTTAAAATGACTTTCATGCTTCAGCATTATACGATTATTCATTCATAGCACTTGAACAAGTCTTTGCCTATTGGGCAGAGCCAGCTCACAAAACTGAAGACAACACTACAGATGGCAGAGTCATACCCACCAAATCGGAGCCTCTGGCTAGATCAAGGCTTTTTATGAATAGTTGTATACGTCAGTTACCAAACCTATTGTGAATTTAGCAAACGACCCGAGAGCTAGTTTACCCCGACACTATATCGAAAATATCCTGGACGTCAGCCTGTACGAGTATAGGAAGGCTCTGACGCAAATTAAAAACAACACATCGCCCGGTGATTACGGAATTACGGCCGAACTGCGTAATTCCAGAGGAAAACCAATCAAAGAGCTGCTCAAGTGGTTTTCCAGAGTCATCCCGAAATGTCTCGCTCACAGGATTGGCGACGTCCAGCCTCCCGAATAAGCCGGATTTTAAAAAGGGTCCAGTACCATGTATCACATTAATAAGCTACGGCCTGCCGTATAACCTGTTTTACAGAAGACCGAGGAGTATAATCTGCCTCTCTACTTAGCGTTTGTGGACTACAACAAAATCTTTGATTCGAGGCCTCATTTGTCCGAAACTGTTTACAGCAGGTTGTGGATTGCACATTAACGTCAATGGCGAGTGCATCATTCGCCTTCAGTTTGCCGATGATATAGTAGTCATGACTGGGTTTACGGAAAAGGTCAGCACAATGCTCAGTGACCTCGCTAGTTAGAGCTACTGAAAGGGTGGGTCTTAAAATGATCATGGACAAAACCAAAGTCATGATAAACACCGATGTAGAACCCACTCCTATCAAAATCGGAGACTCTCCACTCGAGGTTGTGAAAGATTACGTTTACCTCGGACAGTCAATCCAGTTGGGTAGATCTAATTTCGAGAAAGAGGTATGCTGCGCGGTGTCTTGTCGTCCAACATACCACGTCTCAAGACGTAAGTCTATGACCAGTGTGTATAGCCAGTGATGATATTTGGCTCCGAAACGTGGTCGCTCACTGTGGGCCTCTTTAGAAGGTTTAATTAAAGTCACGCGAAAGTGAATGAAAAGGACTAAGCTCGGAGTTTCTTTGTGTGATCGTATTAGAAATCAAGATAGCTCGAAGAATCGTCAAACTTAAGTGGCAGTGTACAAGGTGGACCGATGACATGACAAGGGTTGGAGAATGCACAGGACCGTTAATTGTGATGACACTTAAGGGAGGCCAATGTCCAACAGTGGACGTCTTTCGAATGAAATGATGATGATGACTTGAAGAAGTTTCCTTCCACCTAGCGCCTCCACGAGAAAACGCTGCGTTGCACATCGTACATCATTTTTATTATAATTTTTTATTTCTTTGAAGATCTCCCACAAACGCGATTTTGTTCGATTCTTAGCATCTTTCAAAACCAAGACAGCAAAATTCAAGAACTGCACTAAAATTTGGCATCCATATTGTGTTTTCGTACGCAATGACAGTTTCGGGGTGCAGCTAGAAACGGAGGCAAGGTATGACTCACTCCTTGCGGCACTTGAAAAAGTGAGTAGAGAGTAGAAGAGTACCCGGAAAATAAGTTGGACCCGTTGCCATTGTTACAATCAATCAATCAATCAATCAATCAATCAAATTTTATTGTGGATCATAGGTATGTACAGTACAGTTCTTAAATATATAAAAATTTAGATCAGCTATGTCCCGCCCGTAGGGCATACAATAATTACATCTGGATAAACAATAAATTAATATAAAATTAAATTGAAATTATTACAAGATACATTTTTTCATTTAACACAATAATAAAACATTAATTGAAATGTCAAATTTAGATATAGAAATTAAAATTAATTGCATATAAGGTCAAAAAATTAAAAAGAATAAAATCATAACAAATTGAAGCAGGTAAGATGTCAAATTATACACATAAAATTAAAAAAATAAAATTAATTACAACGTTAATTACAAAATTAATTACAAATTAGAATTTGCAAAATCATAACATAAAATATAATTATAATAATTCAGGTCAATGAACACATCATGACTCGGTGGGACTATATTTTAGTAAAGATTTGTCAGACAGAAATTCTTTTACAGAGTAATAACTCCTGTTTACTAAAAGATCATGGAGAGTCCTTTTAAAATTATCATTTTTCATAATTGTTCTGATAGGCCTCGGTATATTATTATAGATGCGAGAAGCTGAACAAAAGATGCTCTCATGCATCAGGTGAGTTTTACTGGCAGTTGTGCGTAATTGATCCTTACGCCGTATACGCGTGTAGTAGTTAAACATGTGAATATTGTTTTTAACAAATACTGCAGCCTCAAGTATATAGATGCATGGTAGTGTTAATAATTTATTGTTTTTAAAGAATGGCTTACAGGAGTCAGTTTCGCTCAAGTTGAATATAGCCCTGATGCAGCGTTTTTGAGCAATGAAAGCGCGCTCTCTTTCCGTACTGTTGCCCCAAAATATTACACCGTATCGCAGAATAGAGGCAACATAACCATGGTAAGCTGCTAGCAAAGTACTCCGATTTGCTATTCTCCCTAATCTATACAATGCATATGAAAACTGTCCCAGCTTTTTGCAAACATGCTCAATATGAAATTTCCAGTTAAGTTTGTGGTCAATATGTAGTCCTAGAAATTTCGTTACTTCCGTTTCCTCAATGTCACTATCAAGGTAATGTATTTTTAAAGTACCTGTACGTCGGGTTCGTATTCTAAAATCCATTATTTTAGTTTTATATTACATTTTAGTTTTATATTACATTATTTATGTTTTATAGTTACGCTTCGATTGAGATTCCAAAATGTGTTACTCATTATTGACCGTCAAGATGGTTCAACTTGTAGGTATGCCGCATATTCTGTAAACTTGTTTGCACGGCAAAACTGTAGATTGGGTTACCGAATTATTCGGCGGTATACCTATTCGGTTTGGTACGAACTTAACCCAATATTATTCGGTTATTCGGTTGAACCACTATTCGGCGCATCTCTAATTTTCACCTACTATTATACAAAAAAAAAAACAATGTTTGGGTTTATTGAATTTGTCATGAGGAATAGCACTCTGGTTATAGGTGTATCGCAACTAAAAAGGGTGAAATAAAAAACTTTTTACAAAAAAATATAGGTACCGACTTCACTAAAAATATGAAAATAACTTCAATTTCGGAAGAATACTGAGAAATACTCGTATACGATTTCATATGAAACAATCCCGACTATTCCAGAAAAAACATACATTTAACTTTAAAATCACTGCAATAATGACCATAATCGTATGTGTATTGTCTGTGGAGTCGCTAGGTCCTAGACTGCGTGTTGCGACTTGACGCGTACACCCGCCGAATGCATGCAGTTTTGTACTTTAAAGTAAGGTACGAGAAATAAAATTACAATATTGGTAGTTCGAATGGGTAACTCTGTTATAGTCGTTGAAGGGGTAACCCATTGAAAACGTCTTACTATTAAAAAGTATAACCACCAAGAATGGGTTATTAAATATACGGGTAAACAAATCGAAGGGGTTTGGAAGAGGTTATCCACTGATGAGGGTTTTCGTAAAAGATGGTAATCAATATGAAATGGGTTTTAAAACAACACTTTGTCAAAACCCTATCAAAAACCCGTTCAATGGGTAACCAAAATGGTCCCTGATTTAGACATCCTTTATTTTCATGAACAAAAGATTTTGTAGTACATCAATTCGCTTACCTATTGTTTAAAAAAATGCAGAAAACCTTGAAACATTACGAGGATTGTATTTACATGACATTTTAAACTTGAACATTATCAACATTTTCTAACAAGATAGTCGTAAGGCATAATACCTCAATGTATACCTCTGTGACAAGATTGGTGGTTTAGAATATGTTCTTCATAACCTTTGCATTGGGCTTTCGACATTCGACCAGTGTTGCATAGTAAAAATATTGCGCAGTCGCAGGAGTGTCACAGCCGTAACCGACGCGTATTCGCTGCGGTAACCGTAGCCACTGCGTAGACATGTTTCAGCGTAGCAACTGCGGCGCGTAGCCGCTACGTGACCTAGTAGCTGCGCAGCTGCGACGCATAGTCAAAGTTATAGTCGAATATACATTTATAATGTTATTTTACGAAGATTGGTTGGGTTTAGTTACAAACAATGACTAAACGTTTACAAAAATTGGAGACAACGCCTTGTATAAAATTGTTTACGCACACAAAAACTTTGTAACCAAACCGACTTAGTGAGTTTAAACAACTACATCTTCTATTTCCCTAACATTCCCACTACGATTGTGCATGGCTTCGCCTTTTCTGTGGGTAAGAAGCACTGCGTAAACTCGGCGTCTACGCAACGTCAAAACATAGACTGTTTACCTAGAAACAGTGGAAGCAACATCGTATTGTGTTTTCAATGTTTTCATTGCACTATTATGATTGCTCGTGAACTGGGAAGTACGATATTGCAATCGAGAAGTGTTGTGCTACATTTAAAGTTTATAACGATAAAAGTTAGTGTAGCGTCACACTCACTGTTTACAGTTAATCGTTTTTGTTTGTACTTTGATAACTATTGAGGCACGCAGCGGGTGCTGTAGCCACGTTACTCGTAGCTACGTTTAATTACTTATGTACATACACTGAAAAATATGTTTACTTGACTACTTGTCTTATCTTATGTTCTGTCTATTTTTTGTGAGCTTGACTCCGTTTGATATTTATTGTTTATCTTCTTACCTCCGTATCTTGAATGCCGACTCTGTTTGGAGGCTGACTAAGAAAAAATACCACAAATAATATTATAGAAATAATGTTTTTACAGCCTATTCTTCCTATTTTTATGCGAAATCAAATGTAACGTTATTTGACTTACTTAAATATCAACCATAAATATTTATGTGTTTCGGTCACATATGGCAGTGCTTTGAAAATTTTATCACATCGCATGAGAAAAGTGTAGGCGATATTACTTAGGTATTAATATTTATCGGCACGGTTGGCGCAGTGGTTGAGCAATTGGTTGTTATGCTGCGTGTCGCGGGTTCGATTGGCGCACGTAACGAATTTTGTTTGGTCTACAGGTACTATTTTCATTACTCCGACCCAAAACTTACGAGTGTTTAATCCTTGGCATACCTATAAGCTAACCATCATGGTCGACCTCGAATGCGCCGTAACAAATTTTCAGGTCTCAATCGGAGCTGCGGGTAACCATGTCAACAGTTTCAACTTATTAGCCGCATACTATAATAGTGATTATAACAAAAAAAGTTCAGTACATTTTGACCGCTTAGCTTAGGCGAACTTAATTACTGACGAGCTGATTTTTTTAAGCGTTTTTATGTTAGGTCCCATAGCAAAAGTTGTTTGTTATCGTGACTATAATCACGTGTTTAAATATCAGTCACTAATTACCAGTCATCCTACGAGTTTTTAATGTTTATGAACGCACCAACGACACAAGAGTATGTAGAAAAGTTTTTAAAAACAGGAAGAAAATAAAACGCAAATAATAATAAATATATGGTATTCAAAATAAAAATTGTGTTAGCAGGGCTTCAGTCCCCGCTCTCTATACAAGTGGTACTCGACACTCGTGTGTGCTTGGAACCACGCGGCCATACTCCAAGTGTTGACTAGCAACTTATCGATTTTCTATAAGCATGTGCTGTTATGTAGCAACTGCAATAGTCGTGTAACAGTAATATTATCTACTTCATGCTTCTAGCTGTAATACCTCTATATATAATCAGCCTTATAATATTCCCAATGATTTGATTCAGGCGTCTTCTCTAGGCAAGGACCATAAGCCCGTAATCCAGCAGAGCTAGCCTAGTTACTACTATCGTTTCGTTAACGTCGAACGCTTAATATGCCAAGGCTCGACCAGTTCCTTTGTTCTGACGTCACCTAAAAGCTCAGTCTCGTGGTCAGAACAAAGGATTTGGAGGCCTATTCCTAGCGTTCGACACAAACGATACCATAGTAATGTGGCTAAGCAGTTGGGTTGCTCGAATAAAGGCTCTAGCCGTGCCGCCAAACGAAATTAGAATTTAATATTCTTATATTTCTTATTAATCTGAGGTCATTTTAGTAATAGAGTTCTCCATTATTTTTCAGATTTGGAATGCGTGCAACGACAGCCATCAGTCAAAAGTTGTGAAGGTATTGTTATTTAAATTGTTTACACGCTAAGCTATTGTTAAGTAAGACCATTTTCATAAGCATGTGTCGCTTCCAATACACGGACTAGAAACTCTCATTTCGTAGTCATTAGAATTACTAACTAGTTTTTGATAAAATTCTAGAGTTTATTGTGTAAAAAGTTTTAATTGAAGTGTATTTTTCTGTCATTGGGGATATTGTTCCATCAGCTTTCCCAGTTTGTGTTACCGTGAGAGTGCGCAAACAACGCGAGCACTCAGAGGTTCCATGTATGTCACGTCACACTCACAATATGTGCCGTGGAATATGAAATAATATTGCGTAATCTCGCCATATTCGACCAGTTTTCAGGGTGACTCATTCTTCCTATTCATATAAAAAAAACATTGCATTTTTACTGCACATAACTCAAAAAGTAAAATGGAAATTCTTCATTCTTCGCAATTTCACACTTTGTTTTTCCTGCTATAATATTTTATAGTTTTCTATCAAGTTCAAGGTATGCGAATGCATTGTATTGCGTATCGTATTATTATAGTTTACAATTAAAAGAGACGGATCTGTCGATGAATTGTTTAAGAATAAAAAACATTTCATCAATCCAGAATATGCAATGTCGTCGACGTATGTTAGAGAACAAGTGAGTCATCATTGGACATGCATGTTTGTCTGGCCGCTACCAAACCGGTCTTCAGGCTGAGTGGCGTCCGTTCATTGCCACTGGGACTGCACATACGAGCCACAGTCCCGCCATCCTCTTTATCTATGGTGTACATGCAACTATTTTTGTGTTCCATAGACACGGACCGAATAAAATAGTTTTAGTTTTTTTTATTTTTTTATTGCACAACTGTCACACAACGTCGTCTAGTCCCAAGCTAAGCAGAGCTTGTGTTATGGGTACTAGACAACTGATAAACATACTTATATATTTCTAAATACATACATATCTATATATATAAAAGAAAGTCGTGTTTGTTACAACACTTATAACTCGAGAACGGCTGGACCGATTGCCATGGTTTTTGATTTGTTGGATTTGTTTCCGTCCCGAATAGCAGAATACATCTTAAAAACAATGAAAAGGGTAGAGTAGGGTAGGGTAGAGTAGAATAATCTGTTGCCGGGAGCGAAGCCGCGGGCAAAAGCTAGTTATTGATAAATTACACCCACAGTTTAATTATTATATGTCCTTTTTGTCCTATTAACTTTGCATCTTTATTCAGATGGGTTTATTATGCTGCAGTCGTGTGATCGTTGAATTTATTCCAAGGACTAAAAGTAACAGTAGAATAGTTCTACGTTGTCTTTGCCCTCGACAAAGGACGTGCGAAGACTTAGAAATAAATACTGACTTAGTGTATTAGATCTCCAGTATTATTTTCTATTTACAACATTACTACCATTATGTCATTAAATTACTTTAAATCTGAATTATGAGTCTCAGGTAATGCAATATAGCAGTAATTAGTCTCGCGTATTTATTGCATGTTCTATTGCAATCCTGCTCTTAATTTAATTACTTATTTGGTATTTGTTTCTTTGATGAAGTATTTGATAAATGGCTGTATAATAGATAATGGAATGAAAAAGTGCAAGTAGCATTACGCAATTTGCGAACGGATTTTTAAGAAATCTCCGATAGAAAAGTTGTGGGTAAAGAAAAGTGCTGATTACGCTGGGTAGTAGCTATAACTCGGTAATGATCGCACCATCCCATAATGTGCCATCCACTCAACTTAAAAAGGATCCTTAGTCTTTAGTACTCTCTTCGTTTACCAGAAATGTTACCCCATCTCAATAAAGAGTTTGTGATCTATACAACGTGTAATATTCAATGCGCAAAAACTCAGGCGACCAAAATTTTTTTTAACTGAATATACCAAATTCTGAGATATTTTTTTAAGTAAAGGTTTCATGTGCTGTTTTAGTTTTACTGCCAATTCTTATAATTTCTATAATAAGAACTATAATTATCCCGCGTATGAGAAAGTTTGGACGAACCTTTCTAGTTCGTTGCCATATTTTGTCAGTATGCGCACGGGATAGCTTGGCTTATTAATAATTAAACAGGGCAACATTTTTACTGTAGATTTTTGGAAAAGCGTCGCAGCGACCTACATTTTATTTTAAAGAGTTATATACTTATTTAAAGTTATTCTGAGCAAACTGTTTTCTAGTTTGGCGCATTTAACGTTACACGTTGTATGTCAACTACCATAAAGTACTGATGTGAACGAGGCTTAACGACCGTAGTTAGACGCCATATTTTAATTAAAATAATAATATCTGCTGTGTACCTGGCAACAGCAGCAGTCGACCTTCATTAGGTATTCAAAGCTGTTGCTAGTCGAGATAATGCAACGACCTGATTACACTCATTTCAATTAATATCAAAGTTAATGGTTTTCTGGTAAAAAAAAAAACTTATTTTGTTTGTCGCTACGCTAACTCTATGTAACGCAATTTATGCTAATTGAAGCCTTACAATATTCATAGAGTAGTAGTACATCAGTATTTATTTTATAGGTTAGGGCATCCATAAAGACAACCAAGTTGAACCATCTCCCAAGGTTACGCGCAGACCCCACCTCGACCGAGGCTTCGTCTCCCAAGTTGAACCATCATGACGGTCGACCTTGAATGCACCATAACCGAATTTCGGGTCCCAATCGAAGTGGGGGGCCGCGTGCAACCACAACAAATGGTTTAACTTATTTGCCGCATACTGACTGGCCTGATGGTCTAGTGGTCCCTGACTACTATGCCGGAGGTCGTGGGTTCGATTCCTACTCAGGACAAAAGTTTGTCTGATAAGCACGATCATTTGTTCTGTGTCTAATATATCTATAATATCCGTGTATTAGGTATGTTTATCAGTTGTCTAGTACCTACTCATAAAACAAGCTCCGCTTAGCTTGGGACCAGACGGCTTTGTTTGATAGTTATGGAATATTATTGTTTTATACATGAGTATAATAAAATATCAACTGTAAGCATTTCTTTGTTAGCCATATTGAGATAAAACAAAAGCATGTGACATATCAATTATTTTATATTTAAAACTACCTTTCTGCGAACGGCTTCGCTCGCGCGTTTTCTCAATACCTACTTTTGATCCGCGTTTCGTCCCTTGCGGTGGCAAATTTTGGGAAATCCTTTCTTAGTGCTCGCCTACGTCATAAAAGGAAACCCTGTGCAAAATTTCACGCTTTTAGTCCCAGTAGTTTCGGCTGTGCGTGTTGATTTGTCAGTCAGTCAGTTTCTCGTTTTATATTATAGATCAAATAAGTAACAAAGAATGACATTTAGATCGGTCCTGATCGGGCAGCTTCGTCGCCCACGCCGAGCGGACGGCCTCGCAGCCTTTCCCTCGGTGACGCGGCCGCTAGAGGCCGAACACGCACTCACACGGACCTCACATGCGTTCAAACGCGATAAAGTAAACCCACTCCGTACAAAGCGAAAAAACTATGAGTTAAGCTCGCCTGTGTACATCACCTTCTTTGTTAATGTTTTCTTCTGTAATTTATGTACAATAAAGAATATAAGTATAAGAACAAAGCGAACTATTATAGCTCCCATAGAAACCAAATAATCGGGTAAAAAATGGATCATTGTGGCAGTAAAGCTTTCTGAAACGGTACATAAGTCGAGCCTTTTCTAAGATTTACGTCCACCCATTCCTGCAAAAAAATAAAATTAAAATCGTCGCATACAATTTCACTTTTTCATTTTATGATTTATCATTTCCGCATAACGCAAACTACTGCTTAAGCAATTGTCTTACTACAAAAAGGTCGATATTGTCATTTGTCACATCTTCATCATCATTATTTCAGCCGAAAGACGTCTACTTTTGGACATAGGCCTCCCCCTAGTGTCGCCATAACCAGTCTATGTGTACCCTTTATTATAATGCGACTTAGTATTATTGGCATATTTCAACTATTATTTTGAATAGGTACTGAAATGATAACATCGTTTTTCAAACGTTTGTCTCTGAATGAATAGATTTTATTTAGCCTGAAATAAATTTACTTCTGTGTAATAAATAAAGCTGATTTACGGATATTGCCACTGTTCTCGTCATGAATTCGTCATTTACAGCGACTTCTAGCGTATTGAATATCTAGTAGCCATGAGAAACAAAAATATACGAAATAGCGTGCACTTTCAAAGTCCACGTTTTATTTAGCTCGAGATTTATTAAAAGCATGTTTCGGTACGCGCAAGAGCATGTGTTTGAATTCTTAATTTGCGTATTTTATGAATAGTTTTAAGAATATGAAGAGGAGTAGAAACCGACTGACACATGATTTGAAACCAAAACCGTTACCGAATGTTCAGCTCTTATTTCATTTTCGGCTACCAAACACTGATGCATGATGTAACAGAGAAACTGACAAAAAAAATATTTTGATCACTAACTTCTTTCGATATAGATAATTATGCTTACTTACATAGTTCTTTTATAAAAAACTAAATAATCGAATAAATCAACAATTACATCATCATCATCATCATCAGCCTTTTAATGTTCCCACTGCTGGGACACAGGCCTCCTCTCTCTAGGAGAGGGAATAGGCCATAATCCACCACGCGGGCCCAGTGCGGATTGGTGGATGTCACATGTTTTCGAATTTTTGGTTCTAGGACATGCCGGTTTCCTCACGATATTTTCCTTCACCGTTTTGAGAGCAGTGGTGATGATATAAATTACACAAAGTAATGCGCCTGGCTGGGTTTGAACCCGCGAACAATTACATAAAAATATACAATTACATACTTTTATAGACGACATACAACTCGTAAGTCGGGACCGTTACCAATCGGTCACCACTGCTCAAAATAGAAAAAAAAACACACACACACAGAAAACACTACTTCTAGTTAAAACCGAATCTCGATTGTAATTGGAATAAGGGTTGGCAGATTGATGCCTAGTTCAACAGCATGCAGTGGATCTTCTGCACTTGAGTTTTTGTACAATAGAAAGACACTCGTCACTTACACTACGTTGTCTGACTAACAATAACATTACAATGAAAGTGTTTTTGTTTTGGCCATACATGGTCAACAGTCCGACGGTTCCGGCCCAGTTTAAAACTTTGAAAACAAAACTATTTTATTTATTAGATATAGGTACTGTTGTTGAATTTATAATTATGCTTAATTTTTCAAAATGTCACTGAAAAACTCTTTTATTGTTATGTTTTATATATTTATTTATCTCAGAATCCTGAGGTTTTGGATCTTGTTATTATTTGAAATTGGCGTTAAGTACTTTTGGCCAATTCAAATGACTAATATATTTATTTTTAATTTTGTTATGATTATTTTTTGTTGTGTGTGATTTTGGTAAGTACCTTTATACATAACTTACGGATTACTAAAATGTTTCGCTTCTTTTTATATAAATAAGAAAGCATTAAATTATATTAAAGTTTTGGTAGAAGATTAATTGACAGTATCGGCTTTAACATACGAGTACCTATCAAACCTTTTAGTTACAAAAGTACTGCATAATTATAATTTTTTGGCAATGAGTAAAAACGAAAAAGTTCAGCGAACAAATTACTGAAAGCTAAAGAAAATTATGATAAATTAATTATAATAAATAATAAGATAAAACGTCATCACAACTGAATAAAATGTTTATACAACATATTCCCATTATCTCAAGTGGTTGCACACAAAAATGTTACAACGCGTTATCTTAATGATGATCAAAATTAAACATCAGTGTTGGTTTTCGCTATCCCAATGCGATCATGTAATAATATAATTTGTATCTATATTTAATACCCAGCGGACATGGTTTACATCAAACAACCGTCCATTTTCCCTAATGGCTTTTAATTAATTATAAAAGCCTACCAGCTATTAAAGTTATTCAAAGGCTTTTGTTGTGTTTAACGTAACTCCATCGTTAATGCAGGCATGTATCCACATGCCATGTAAACACGCGTCCGTCTGTTTCGGATTTCTGGGAGGTGTTATCTTTGGGCAAAATGTCTTGAGGACACGGTGGAGGCAGACTTCAGCCGTGTGCTCCATCAAGTGGGGACAGATCCTTGCTTGCTTAGCACCACCGTGTCCTCGTGGAGACAACTCGATGGCGAGTCCATACCTGCCTTTGAGGCAGGTATGCTATCAGCAAAATTGATGTAGCCTGCTTGAGCTTAATGGTCTGGGTTGTGTCTACACACAGGAGTGCTTGTTTTTGTTTAGTTGTTCTCTGTAGTAGTAGTACAACTGAACAAACACAGGTAGGACTTAGTCAATAAAAGTCTGACACTCCAGAAGCAGTTATTTAATAAAAATTTTCACTGACCGGACCAATACGTCACAAACTTAGTAGAACAGTGAGGTTAACTCATTCTTGAATAAATGAGGTTAGACTTACTACATAATACCTATGTATAACATTGTCGAGTACACAAGTAGCTCAGTAATTCGTTCGACCGCGATGCGTAGTAAAGAAGACCCACCCCTCGAATTAGTCGTTAAGGAATATATTCTAGGCGCTTCGGCAGCATGGCATGCCATTGTATCGACCGTATAACCTATGGGCATGACAGCGCCGAGTCTATTAACCTTGAAAGCATGCCTACTTTCACATGAAAGATCCCCATGTTTTGCGAAACTTCTGAAGCGTAGATTTGTTTGTTTGTTTACTGGTGCCAACAGTTTCTGCGAATCAAATTATCGCATTAATTTCGTGCTTGTCAATATTAAAAACACTTGTATGATTCATATGATACGTACTTGTCGAATAGTAAAAACACAGTGTTGAAACTCTTGCGTTCAAGCTTTTAAGAGAAGTGTTAAAGGAAAAACATACAAATAAAAGGTGAAAAGTTATCTACAATTCTACAATATTCTTATAATTGCAGTAACTACAAATAATAATAAACATATTCCATAACATAGCATATTTTCTTTCACGTGCAAAAATGTGTATTTTTTTTTTACTATAGAGTTATAGAATATGATATTCTTAGTTAGTGACCGCAATTATAAGATAATCTCAAAATTGTAGATAACTTTTTCTCTTTGCAGCCGTCAAAACATCTTTCGACAAGTGCTGATAATTTTAGAAATAAAATTATATGAGTACATCCACAGCTACTCCAATTCTAACGTTTACTTAACTGATTAAACGGACACTTTAATATTAATTTCTCTAGAGAATGTTCGAAAGGCACAGCACTCTTTACAGTCATTTACATAGATCATATTGTTTTATTTTTCCTCACTTTCTCCGTTACTGACAATGTATAATACAAGTTTCACTATTGTATTTTTTTTATTTTAAAATCCTGATCCTAAGAAAAAAATATGTTTTTGAATATCTACAATAGAATATTGTGAATCAATCTCGTGTCCATATCAAACTTATTTGTCGGTGGTGTATCTCTTTCTGCTTCCTTAATCCTTTGTGGTTTCTTTCCTTCCTAGAGCATTATCGTAAATCATCTTTCTTATTTCAATTGGTTCATCTTTCTTTACACTATCACTTTTTTTGAACCATCTAAATTATGACTAAATACTATTGTTAGCACACGTTCCTCATTCTTCCGTTACCACAGATCAGGGTCCATGGTCCACACCATGACGATCACTTACTCTTCAGCTTTACTTTCTATTGTTATTATAAATGCTTGGCTGGCTTTCCTCTTTATCCTCATCTAGATATTATCAAGTCATCAAGTCGTCAGAGCAGTAGCTCTCTGCATAATAATGATATAAGACAAAATAATAACATAGAGTGATGCTGCTTGTTTACCATTCTAACCAACCTACACAATTATCACTATAGCGCATTATCACTTCCATATGAGACGTAGGAGAATGAAGATGGTGGCTATTGATATTCAGCGTGTCATTGTTAGCCTGCACGAGTGAGACGCGTCCGTTGTTGAAAACAGCCTTCACCTTGCTTTGGCTCACATTATTAGACGGATTTAAATACAGCTAATACTACATATACGGATTCCCGTGTCTTCATGTATATTAGTATTAAGAACATCCAACTTGACATACTTTTTCAATATATTTCAAACAAACGCTTTTACGTTATTATGATGTTAATATTTCTTTGTCAAGATATTTTGGAAACACATATATTGTGGATGTTATCTAAATCTAAAAATCAGCTATTTTACGTGAACTTTTTGGCCCTTCATAATGGACGCTTAATTTTAGAAAATAAAGAAAATATGAGGTATTTTTTGGAACAAGTTTTGTGAAATATGCGTGTGAATGACGGAATCACCAAATGCCAACGAAGCCTTCAGGTTATCTCTCTTGTTTTGGGTTGCCTTATTGTTAAACAAGTCAACAGTGCGTTTCATGAACAAGCTTTTAAACTATGCTCAGGGTGACGGTAGACAGATCGGGAAAGTAAAGTACCTACTTCGCCTTTTCAGCAAAATCGTCAGCATCGTTGTGATCCCGCTTTTCTTTCCCTTCATAGCACTTATCCATCTTGTACATACAAGAAATGCAAATGTAAATGCAGCCATTCTGCTGCAACGTCTCTAGGAGTTCTGCTAACTTCGAAAGGCCGAAAATTGATTTCGATGATTTATAGATTCCGTTGGATATCCTTACATAATATAAAGTTCCTCACAGGGGCTCACTAGCTATTGAACGGATTTTCAAGAGGTTTTCACCAATAAACTCTGTAATTTATGACGAAGGTTTCCTTAAATAATTATATGCATATTTGTCGAGAATTTCAAAGATTTTCAACATTCGTGCAAAGCTAGGTAGGGGTCGCTAGTTCATAATAGCTAAACTTTGTAAGTTCTGTCACTGCATTCTAATCGTATTCTTGACATTGACACTTTCATAACTGTTTATGCAATGTGATTGAAAGCTTTGTTCATTAACATTTTGATTGAATTTTTTTTTTATTAGTTGATAAGACATTGTAAACAGTGTCAAGGACTTGTCATCATTACTTATTATAAAACAAAGTTGCTTAGTACCTATGTATGCTTAGATCTTTAAAAGTACGCAATGGATTTTGATGCGGTTTTTGTTAATAGACAGAGTGATTCAAGAGGTAGGTTTATGTGTATAATATAATACATGCATAATAAATTCTATATTAGTACCCGTGCGAAGCTGGGGCGGGTCGCTAGTTAATGATAAATCAAATAATATAAGAGGATATATTATTACACGCGTACGATTTTATTTCCTATTTAACGGCTAGGTTTATTGACTCACCTTATGAACGACAGTAATATTATATCACCTTCTCTTTAGATATTTCAGCCTTCAACAAATAGAATTCCGGGCTAGATTTGCAACAGGATATTGTATTGTCTCTTAGTATTGTCAAGTGTCGTGGAGTCATTGTATTCAGACGTGCTAATCCTTATTTTTGGCGCTATTGCAATTTGTATAACGTCAAGAAAGTCCGTTCTTTTTTGTGTTTTATTTAATAGTTAAGTCATTATTATTACATTATTACTAAAGAGCTGTCTTGTATCGTGTTCACAATAATACATACGAAATTATTATAAACTGCGAAATGTTTACGTTTGTTTTTGTTTTGTATATGCATAACAGACATACCTACTGCACAGTAACAAATTACGGAATATCTCTATGTATCTTTTTTTATTTATTATACTCTAAATTAAATCCACTTAGAAAGCGGAAAACTGTAGCGCTATGATGTAACACAAATTGTGATGTTTAGCGGACACGCAGCGATGGTTAGATGTTATGTTAGAACTTAAAAAATCGTTGATATTGCGGTCTCGGTCCCGCAGCCAAATGAAACCATTCACCGATTCTCCCTAAAGGCGACCGGCAGCAGTTGGCGCGGAGTGAAATTTTGGCATCCGTCCTACTCTGCGAAATTGTTACATAACAATGCAGGTATGCGCCCACTTCACAAGACAGGATGTTTTGTCGATGCTCCGATGTATCCAAGTCGTTCAATGCACACTGCAGCCCAACTACTACCCTGACCTTCATTGGGGCCATAGTGACATAAAAACGACAACAAATTCTCAGAAAAAATCAACCGGTCCGTTAACAATACACTGACACGTCAATAAAAGTCCATCGATGGTGGCTGAGTACTTTGTCATAAGAAGCCGTTAACATTATCTGTTGTCAGTAATTTTGTACATCAAAACATATTGTTTAAACATAATTCGTCAATCGTTGTGAATAATAATGTTAATATCGTCACTTGTTATCGAGAATTGGTCTTGTGGATTGTCATTGAACTGCGACTCGGCTATCGTGTCAGCAGTATTAACGACAGTGCCGTCTTTCTGAGTATTTACTTCAAACCATACGGTGAACGGCGTCGTGAAACATCTGTTGTGACTATTACATTGCAAGGTTTCTTCATTCAAGTGCCCTCATTCCAAGTGTACAGGTATATCTTTCTCTATCTGCCTATACACTATATTTTTGACACTACTATTGCACTGATGACATGCTAGTGTCTAGTGTCCTTTCTTTGCATTGTTTACTGATTTGTGATTGTATTCAATCACTTTTAATTACTCATCAAGCAATCATGTTTGTTGATCGCATTGTAATGCGAATTTAAATAGCATTATCTCAATGCTCCAACATTTTGGCGCTGTATACAATTTTGCGTTTAAAAGACTTTCGAGTCCAAAGTTTGGTGTGATATGGTGTAATTGTAGATGTACGCTACACTGTGTGGAACTATAATTTATTGCGCCATTCCACTGCAAGGTGGACAGTTATAACGATGCACGCTGTAACACTAACCGTGAGAGCCCACTTTGTGTTCATTATACTGTTCTCACTGCCGTTACCTGCGCGAATTCGTTACACGTTTTAATTATTTCATAAAACAACAATTAACATTTGTAGAATCCGACCAATTAATATTATCAGTCACACGACCCCTTTGAAGCAGTCGCAATATTATGAATATGATATTGAACGGGTATGCTAATGTTGACCGTCGCTGGGGTCAAAGATATTGGAGTTTGGCATAAATGATCACCTCGTTTTTTGCGCATATTTTGATAGAGTCGGTTTTGCTGGCACGCTATATACCGACCTAATCAGCCCGCCGTGTGGTGACCTGAATCTATGCAAAATTGGATTGGTATTAGAACGTAAAACTGCGGTAGTCCAACTAAATTAGGTGACTTACCATTAAGCGTCAGTGTCAAATTAAAAGCAATACTCTAATTTTGTCATGGACGAACAAATAATGTCACACTTACTGTTTGTGATAATTAAATAAATTCCATAATTGAAAACTAGTAAACTATGAATTTAGCTTTAAATTATTTCACGACATATTTTGAATAAATAAAGGGTGACAGTAAAGTTAATGTAGATATATTCCAATAAAATTCTTATGTTCGGGTAACATTATCTACTATATTTCAGTTTCTAATAACTGCTCAATATTCAAATTCTAACGATTATTATAAATGATATTATTCAGCGAACCGCCGAAAATTTACCGTAATATAGGAAGGTTTTACCTATATTTGCAATAAATATTAGCAGTTACTTTGAACAGGGCATTTTTGCTTTTGCACGAAGTAATGACCGCATATATTTCCCGTTAGATGCCGTACTAGCGCACTACCCAGCACGGGGTACGTTCACTCGCAGTTTGACCGCAATCAACCGAATTGGAATATGTTCTCGGAACGACTTACATTAACCGCTCAATTTGGACGTGGTCCTCCATCCGAACAGCCTGTTTGTTTGTTTTTATAGTCAACAGCCTGTCATTAGGTAAGAGGTCAATCTCGTGGAAATTCTTTTATTTGGACCAGAGCAATCCGCCCGTGGCGAGCTTCCGTGACCCATCTCACGAAAACCATTTTTTTTTGTCTGTAAATACAAGTTAGCAAATGACATTCGTCAACACTATAGCTTCAATTAGGGAAAGAATTATTATTTAAGTCGAATGGACAGTTTCGGACATCGTCCAAAATTCCAAGTAACAAACTATTTATTTATCTATATATATAAAAATCAATGCCACTTTTCGTTGTAATTCCATAACTCAAGAACGGCTGGACCGATTTGGCTGATTTTGGTCTTGAAATATTCGTGATAGTTCAGGGAAGGTTTAAACGGTGAGAACGAAAAAAAAAAATAGGCGAAACGAAGTTTGCCGGGACAGCTAGAACCGATTTAGCTGAAAATTGGCAGGGAGGTAGTTTAGAGCCAGAAGAGTGACATAGGATACATTTTTTTTTTTTTTTAGAGTAGGGTAGAGTAGGGTAGAGTAGGGTAAAGTAGAATAATCTGTTGCCGGGAGCGAAGCCGCGGGCAAAAGCTAGTTTATAATAAACTTTATTGTAAACCTCATAATGTGGACAGGATATACATTTACAAAAACTAAGTGTACAATGGGCGGTCTTATCGCACAGGGCAATTTCTTACAGACAACGTTAGAATGGACTAAACGAAAGGAGATAGATTATAAACTATCTTTATAATATCAGATCTATCAACCGGTTGCTATATCATTGTTGATATAACAAAACGATCGATTGATTGCTGACGATTACATAATTAGGTACTTACTATTTACTGAGACTAAAGCAAACTAAAACAAATCTACTCACCTGTATATTAGCGTGCCTGTTATGTCTACCGTCAGCTATAACAATAGTCTATTTTAAGAACAGCATGTGATAGATATTTCATTTGTTACGTTACTCTTCAGTCTTCAGTTGTTAATCTAACGACGCGAGCGATATAGTAAACATTACAGTCTGTAGTTGTATCCAGACACTCACCGCAGGACATAAGTCGTAACATATGTTGAACCACGGCGCTGGGGGTCACGGGGACGGAATCATCGCACCAATAATAACCAGCTGAACCACCGCGGTTTTATACGTATTTGGAATGTCTAATAAAAGATATTTGTATTCCTCATTGCCACCAACAGTGCTTGAAAACCACAAGGTATTCAAAAATATGTTGTTGTCTAGCAAAAAAATTCCATCATTGCCAATTTTTTTTACAACAAAGCGTCACCTGAGTCTTAATGTATAATAACTTATAAGTAGTTATTTAATTTGCGGTCAGCTTGTCACCAAATGACAGTGCTTACAGCTTGTAAGAGGCTTATAGATTATCCCCTAATCCTATTGAACGAAAATAATATACACATCGTTTTAGAACGAAGAGCCCTAAAATATGGCCATAGATCAAACCGCAGGCAGACAGATCTACAGATGTATGTTCAGTTCACAAAACATTGTTCTTGCATAATTTTATTAATAATATTACATGTAAAAATAAAAAACTGCTGAGCAATTGTTTAAGTGTAACATGACTCATACAGTTTTGTTACTGAATCCAGTAGCTGGCACATTTTAATATTACGTGAATATAAATTGAGTAACGTGGTGGCGTGGCCCCTGGTCGAACTGCCATTAGTGAGGAACCGTCAACCTTCAGTATTGAGGCGTCAACGTGACCTTGCCGTGTCAGCCTGATATAGCGATCTAACTTCAAATTTATGCTATATATTTTATGTGCGAAATCTTCCGATCAATACATTGCGTCTATTTTAATACACGTTTTTGTAAAACCGTTATTCTTTACTGCAGTAACGTTGGAAGTTTTCCAACAAAACATTACTGATGACAGTCCACCAGATGGACATATAATAAACTGTACAATTTGTTTAAGCAGTACATAGCAGTGCATTCGTTTTATATATGTGTGTAAGAAATGCGTAGGCATGTGTTAAGACAAAGCTAATTATAGCCTCTTCACCTGTCCGGCCGCTTTACATATTCCTAGACATTGTTTTTCAATGACGAACGAAAGCACTGCATGAACAGAGATTTTATACTTGGCACGAATATTACATAAATGTTTATAAATTGCCTTAATACCAGTTATGCTATACAGTACATGTTCTGTTTTAAAAAAAGTACATTCTTTCTCGCTGTTTTTTAAGAGTGAGAAAAAAATAAGTTTTTTTTTCTTTTTTAAGTTTGTTTCTGTTTTGCATCAGGTGGAGGAGCGTGGAAGTGAAGCCTGGTATGGGCGTGCGGTGAGACGCGGAGTTCCACATCAAGATGACGGAGGGCGAGCGGCAACAGAGCGCAGGCGGCACCAACGCCGCGCCACAGCACAGGAAAGGGCACAGGTTGGTTAACATGACAAGAGCACTAGTAACATGTCAGAGACACCGGCTTTGGATGATTTACTTATGATCCCATGGTACATAACTGGAGCAGAGACCGTCCAAAGTAGTCTTCCTTCACGAGCGGTCCTGAGCTTCAGGGTTCACTTCACTTCACCTCATTCCGATCGTCGTCGCCAGTTTTGATGCTATCAGCTACGCTTCATTTCCCCTTGAGGAAGCCAGTACATAGCCTGTATACCTCTGCCTCCGAAGTATGTGACCAATCCATTTCCATTTCGACGCTTGATCGTGGTCTTTCCCCGTAAGGGAAGTAGCCTTATCATTTGATTATAATGGTCTCTAAAAATGCAGATCACTAACGTATCCTGTATCTACATCTTGCTAGAAAAGTTTCTCGATGTCACATAACTCATTAATTATCCAGAAATTACGTTGTGGCCCGGAAAAAGTTCATCTGTCTATCTATCTCTTCAAAGCTCTTATGCTAATCAGCAATTTGCATTGTCTGAGCCATTATTTTCACAACTATTCTTTACTTAAGAAATTAAAAGTGCCTCACTTACGTCATTAAAGTTGACATCATTATTCTCGCCAGTGAATTTCCATGGCGTCACCTCGAAATCATTTTTTTGTAAACCAACTTTCACTTATCCTGAATGACCTGACGCAAAACGGTTTTGGCAAATACAATGTAAACCGAATTCTGAATTTGTCATAAATGGGGTTATTTTGGACAGTATTGTTTCAGGAGACAGACTGGCTGCCAACAATACATTGGGCCAAACAAAAAAGCTTTCTATTTTTGGCCGTAAATATACTGAAACAATTATACAGTGCATGGCGGATGTGATTGTGTCAAATCACGTTTGGCACTTTTGCCGATACCTATCTATTATTGATTATATATATTATCACTGATTCAAATAAGTATTTAATTGAAATACTGGTATTGAATTGCAACCGGTTAGACTGGACGCCGAATCCGTCATAGGTGGGAAAAGGTTAGGCAGGTTGATTTATTTAAATATCTTTTTGAAAGTCAACAAATTACAACGACTACGATCCCCGAAAACTGCTGCACCACTTCTTAGTGTTTTAGTTTAACTGAGAAGAAGAAGCAGTACATTGTCGTACACTGCTGTAAGAAGCAACTGCTCCACAGTACCTACTGGTGATATTAGTGTGTTTCAGAGACCACATCAATAAATCAACATTGATGTTTTTACAGCTCTGGTTCACGAGTGTATCGTTCAAGATATTATTATGATGACCCACTTACTCCTCGTTTCTATTGCACGTTGCTGGTTGCTTTATCATTGTATAGAATTAGCTTCGGTACTCTTTGTTCGTTGAACTTTCGGGTCATTTGAATTCGTCAGGTTTACTTCGATACGATTGAAAAATAATATCTTCTTCCAATTGGAAATAGCTTTTAATTTTGCCTATAATATGAAAATATATTTTCACGGTGATTGCGAGTAGGTACTTACGCGCCGTATCGGCAAATTGTTAAAACATGTACAATCAAAAATTCTATAGTTATCAACTTCTTTATCGCTTGACGTTTCCTGTATTTCCGCATTATGGAACACAGTACTTCATTAACATGACATATATATACATCTATATTTCCGTCCCTATATAACACGTAACATAACAGCCGCACATCGTGGAAGTAAGCTATAAATTATATTTAGAATCTAAATATAATACACATTTAGATTCAGCCTATGCTGAATCAGAACAGGCTGAATCGATTTCAGCTATTTTTAAAATAAGTCTTTGTTATCCTAAAATAATTAAGGATCTGTTTTGCCAAATTCTTGCAAAATCTTGCGATTTTGTTTGTGTGTGTATGAGATTAATACCGATTCATCAAGATACCAATACCGATGCGTTACCAATATTACCAGTGCAGTGCGTTGATCGTATAGACATTGGGCAAGATACCATTACCGATGCGTTACCAATATTACCAGTGCAGTGCGTTGATGCGTATAGTCATTGGGCAAGATACCAATACCGATGCGTTACCAATATTACCAGTGCAGTGCGTTGATGCGTATAGTCATTGGGCAAGATACCAATACCGATGCGTTACCAATATTACCAGTGCAGTGCGTTGATGCGTATAGTCATTGGGCAAGATACCAATACCGATGCGCTACCAATATTACCAGTGCAGTGCGTTGATCGTATAGTCATTGGGCAATATACCATTACCGATGCGTTACCAATATTACCAGTGCAGTGCGTTGATGCGTATAGTCATTGGGCAAGATACCAATACCGATGCGCTACCAATATTACCAGTGCAGTGCGTTGATCGTATAGTCATTGGTGCCCAATTTTTGCGTAGGCAAATAATCGGGCACCAAATTGGTTACCATCACGTTCACCATCACGTTTTCTAATTGAGGTGTAAAAGGGTGTACATTATTCCGGTTACATATTGTATATATCTAATACTAGCAACCCGCCCCAGCTTCGCACGGGTACTGAATATATTATGCATGTATTATACACATAATCTATTAAAAAAAAACCGCATCAAAATCCGTTACGTACTTTTAAAGATCTAAGCATACATAGGGACGAAGCAACTTTGTTTTATACTATGTAATGATTATGTGTATTTTAAGTAACCTATTAAGTAAATTGCAATTTAAACAATTGTTTCATAATGAAATCAATAGCTGAAGCCAGTCGGTTTGAATTATGAGGACATGCGAATGTATTAGGCCATGAAATCAATATGGCTTATCTATCAATTGGCTTATATTAGAAACGGAAGCAACTGCGTTTGTGTAGGTTAAATTTTAACACATACGTTCTTTAGCATGTACATAACTGTGCGCTTCGAGCGAGTTTTCATTAACGTGATCGAGACGTTTACCGCGTTTGGCTTTCTGATTGGTTAGGAGCTTGGAGAGCGCCAATCGGAGCGCTGAACGTCATAAACGCGACGATCGCGTTAACGTGAAACAAACTCACACTAGGCACTCTGATTCTTATTACAGTTGTGCGTGACATCGGATGCAGTCCTTGATTTCTCTAGTTTCGATTGAATTTTCAGATCGGACCATTATATGCTGAGCAAAACAACATGATATGCGGAATCATAACATAGTAGATATCATTACAAAACAATACTTTCGTTCCACTCCCACGCTACATTTTATCTTCCAAATGGGATATAAACACCGACTCTTCTGTTATTTCATATTTTTTTGTTAGTTGATTGTTTTTCCTCAGTGATGAACGACGAGGTCATTTGATCAAACATTTATCATTCAAGATAATCGACCCTGATAACGTTCCATTGAATTCACTGGTGACTCATTTTAAATCCCATAATATCTAACTTTATGAAAAATAGAGATAAAAACTTAACTATACCTAAATTGTAAATACTCGGAAAACAAAATAAGGAAACAAAATACGTTTGTAGTTACAGTCAATATTCGTTATCGCAGTCAGTAAATAAGTAGATATGTGATGGTAGTTAAAAGTGCCGCTTCGAAGGCCAGTGGAGATGGATGTGCAGTAATGAGGCTACTAGGCTACCTAGATGTTTAGACTAGACTACACCACGCCTGTGCTCGCCGCCATGTGCAGCGCAACTTGATATACAAACTCATCTAGTCATTCTGTCTAGCACTATTATGATTCAGTCGCTTATGTTTTATAATACACCCAGATGCTAGTCATTACATTGTAAACAAAAACGGATATCACTGACATAATGATACAGGTAGACACTAATGAGTTTCGTTAACATATCCGAGCTGCTTAAGAATATTACCTCACTAAACCGTGACTTGAGTGACACAAGCAAAATCCTCTGGTCCCTTCCGAAGATAACGTGCTCGTCATATCGTAGATAACGTTAGGTTTGCAACACCTGTACCTCTACCATGAGATGTCATCGAAAAAATACTCGCTAGCGTTCAACTCGCTAGCGTGCTAACGTGGATCGAATAGATTTCGACAATGCTCGCACCATGAGATTTACGGAGTCTTACGCAGACGCTAACGTAAGCTCGATAGATCATGTCGTCTAGCTAACTTCACTCTACTCGTTAGAATACTTTCGTCTATGCTTCACTACTTATGTTTTGTTTCTTTCTTTCTCACTAGTAAGAAGAGAGAACGGCTCAAAAGCTCAAAATGTAGTGTTATCGCCATGCTTAAAATGTTAAACAGTCAACATCACAAAATAAACCAACTAAATAGAAAAGTTGACGGTTAGTGGACTGGTTATGGTATTTAGTGGTTTTTTAATTTTGATTCCTAATAATTATGTCACTGTCGTATTCAATTTGAAGTTTTGTTTGTTGACGTTGCGTTGTGTCAGTGAATAGTGCGCGTTTTCTGTGTGGTTTTAAAACTTTATATGTACTTAGATTATTTTAATTTTAACTTATCTAATAATAATGAGGACCAGTGTCTCACAATTTCAATTGTTGGTGGAGTTCATGGAGAGGTATGTTTCTACTTTCTAATGATTTTATAATTTAAAGTTACAAAATCCCTAAATAGTTGTTCCTCACGCAGGTAGATACACCAAGCCACTTGAAACTTTGTAAGTGGATTAGGTGAAGTGTGTTCAAAATACTTAAGACGTGAGGAATGCTACAAATAAACAAAAAATGGTTATGAATAGCTGATTAAATTTAATAGGCACAGCTTGCTAACATTTATAAAATAGAAATATTTAATGTTATCATAGGCTAGGTAATTAATATATCATATTGTAAATTCCAAATTGCATATTTTCAGGAACGGTGATCTTAGTAAACCCACTGAAGGTCCTCAAGGAAGAATGGGCAATATCCAACGTTGGGCTCAATTAACGGAAATGTTGAATGCTGATTCAACGGGTGATATAAAATCAGCTGAAAAATGGAGAAAGGTGTGTATCATTATCAGTATAATAATGTGGCTTGGTGTTCTTTCTCACTACAATTTTATTTTTGTTTTGTAGTGTTTAGACTCTTAAGTTCTTTTTTTAATTTCATGCATATCAAATGGCATCTTTGGTGATGGTCTATGCTTGGTGTGCAGGTGTGGAGTGATTTGAAAAATAACACCAAAAAGAAATCTGCTCGCATCCATAGAGACGCTACTGGAACTGGTGGTGGTCCGGCTAGTAAAATTAAATTAACAGATTTGGAGGAAAGAGTTCTAAATATTATAGGCTCTCAAGCAGCTACTGGAATACCTGAAATTAGTGAAGTTGGCTTGTCTCAGGTTATCTATTTTGCTACAATTTAAATAAACATGAGAGAATATGAGTATATATAAATAAACATGAGAATCGAGACCTATGCTGGTGGAACCGCGGGGCACAACTAGTAGTTATAATATTTTGTTTTGTTATTAAGGTAGTATTACTAAAACCTGAATAATACAATATGTATGTAGGTCTTCATCGTCATTCTCTCATCGTCATACATGAATAAAACAATATTATCACATGAATAAATTCATTATTTATAATTTACTATTAATTTTTTTTTCTCTAACTTTATTTTATAATAAAAATTACAGGAGGACATTCAGCCAATTTCGGCACCAATACTGGAACATTCTAATGCCCTAGAAGCTGCAGAACAAAGTAAGTTTCAAGAATTAATTATTCCACATACCATTTAAAAATAAATATAACACCCATATTTCTATGAAAGGCTAGGCAAAGGTGTTTCACCCACGTGTTTCATGTTATTGCTATTTACTGCGAAAGCTTCAAAATCGAGCTGCAAATGGTAGGTTTTAAAAATCCTAATAACACTTGGACCTTGGGAATTGAACCCGAAATCTCGTGATTCCTAGTCGAATTTGCGATAATCAACAGTGTAGGTAGTCTATTTTTTATTGTAAACAATGTTACAATGGTATTGTTTCATTTCAGCTTTTGTTTTGTGGAGTCAAGCAGGGACTAGTGCCAGTGCTCAACTAGCCCAGCTGCCTGAGGAGGAGGTAGAGCCGCCACCATCAATGCCCAGTGTCGTAGAAACCCCGCTCATCCCAGAAGCTCCACAAATACCGACCCCTCTGCCTGCAACTCCCCGGCGAAGGCGACGTTTGCTTCAAACGACGTCTTCGCCTAGCCGTAGGAGAACTCGCACTCAGACTCAGTCAGAATTGGCAAGACAGGCGTTTGTAAATTCTGACAATGAGTGGCGGATTTTTCAACAGAAATGTGAAGAGGAGCGGTTAAGATTAAGGGAGAGAGAACTGCAACAACAAGACCGGTGGTTAGATTTATTTGCTCAGTCTATCGCTCTGGGAAATAGAATTGTTGATTTATATGAAAATAAAAATAATTAAAGATAAGAAAATATTGTGTAGTTAGCTAGTAGGTATTTGTTTTTATGTCAACTATGTATGTATGTTGTTTTGATAAGTAATTGTTTAGTTATTAAATTTAAAATACTGACTGATATTATAGTTATAATTTTAATTTTTAATACTTAGTCTTCCTGTTATCTGTATAATCTTATATAATAAATCTCTGTATAATAAATTAAAATAATTTTATATTATATATTTCCAATATAAAATTGTTTTAATATTTTTTTTAAGAAATGTTTTAAAGTGCATTTTATTTATTGAAAAAATAAATAAATCAAAAATGTTGGTAATTAAAACATCTTTAATTAGAATTATCAATATTCATTCCAAAAAGCCTTCTAGCTAGCTGATCACGTAATGCCCTGCCCATTAGTAAATCGTTAGAAGTTCCATTTTCCTGCAATACTTCCATTTGCTCGTAAGCTGAAAACAAAATAATTTTATATCAGTTATGGAAACAATTTTATTTTTACTCTACTATGGCGAAGCAAAAATGAGGATTATTTATAACCATAATATGTAGGTGCACATAATTAATTATCTGCAAAATTTTCATATATATTATTATTACCTCCAGTTTGTAAGGAAACCCCATCTGGGTCAGGAACACTATATTTTATAGCAATGTTATGCAAGACACAACATGCTGTTATAATTTGTGCACATTTCTCTGGTGTGTAATGCAATGTCCTGTCTTTACTTAAACAACGCCAACGATTTTTTAGCCTGCCAAAAGTATTCTCAATAACAACACGTGCTGATACATGAGCCCTATTGAAATTGTCCTCTACAGAATTGGGCACTGGATCTGAGTATGGTGTCATCAACCAAGGCCTCTGAGGGTAACCGGAATCACCTTATAAAAAGAAACTCAATTAACCATTACATATAAAAGTTCTATTACATTTGTAGGTTTCAGATTAACTTACCCAAAAGCCACACAATTTCCTTATTTCTATGTAAATTTTGCATGAAGTTATTGACATTACTATTTTGCCAAATAAATGCATCATGGGCTGCTCCTCCAAATTTTGTATTTAAGGACAAAATTCTACAGTCAGAGTCGCATATCTACAATAAAAAATAGTTTTTATGTACCTAGGAATACTTACTTATTTTCAATTAATATCATAACTAATAGTCATTAAAATATATTTACCATTTGAACATTCAATGAGTGATAATGTTTTCTACAGAAATATAAGTGTTCTTTTTCTTTGATTGGAGTAAATATTTTAAAGTGGCTACCATCTATACACCCTATTATCCCAGGGATTTTGTATTTACTGTAAAATCTGAAAAATAAAACTGGTAAATAGGTAGGTACCTGAATTGTGGTTAAAAATTCATTAAATATTACCACTAATATCTTAAAACATTACTTTTGCTTTATAATATTCCTTTCTTGCCTTGTTGTTGGAAACTTTATATATTTATTCAAAACTGTTGGATGATTCAGTGCTGTAGTGACTTCTTTTATGTATACACTAATTGCTTCTTGAGATAAATGGTTTGACTCTCCAACAACTCTCTGATAGTCACCATTGGCAAAAAATAACAAAGCACACAAAACCTGTAAGTGACAAAATTCAAACAAAATTAAAATCCTATCCTATCCAAAAGTACTTAATCCAATTACCAACTTACCTTAAGTTCTAATGAAACTCGTTGCGTTGACTTCAAATCCGTAACATTTTTTAATATGATGCACAAATCTTCAAACGCTTCTTTAGAGAGTCTGTAAAGTTTAATAAACTTTCTTTCACTTATGTTTTCCAATTGGTATCCAACAAGAATTCTCATTTTTGCTTGAAATTCACATTGTTCACGTCGTTGGTCTTCAAATTCAGCGACCACTGTCATATTCCATGCTAAATAAGCTCTTGCAGACATATTTTTGGCTTTATTACACTCAAAAACGTATATAACTTTAACGTAAACATATGATTCACACGTCAAAAAGCTAGTGAGCTACGTAACTACTATCGTAAGCGTATTATTCGATAGCTGCTGTCGAATTAGTGACTCATGGTACCGTTTTGTATGGCGACAGTTCAAAAACGTTGTGACTATCGAATAGATTACGTTACGTTTTTAACCTATCGAAATCTATGACACTCATGGTACCAATTTTGATTCTTCCTGTGACCGCTAGAGGCGCTGTACAATATTTCATACAAATAATTTACGGAGACGCTAGCGAGTATCGGTTGCGTAAACTCATGGTAGAGGTACTGGCCCATATACGTATGTAATCGCGCGCTGCTGTGATATCACAGTAGACAAAAGCTTTAAGTTTAGTCATCTTAGTGGCTAACATGTTATGTTGGGGCACGCACCGCTAAACATCGCAATTTCAATTAATCCGTGTAATGAAACTGCTCCAATTTTGACAAACACTTTCTGATGTATTCCATATTTGTGTAGTGCTTCGTCATAAGGAAGTAGTTTAGTTTATCAACTGTGTCTGTGAAGTAATAATAACTCGTGCCGAAATGACGGAAAGAACGGAGCAACTTAATTATCTGTTAGACAGGTATTTATTTTTATTTGTATAAAAAAAATCTCTACTTACTAAGGCTATACATGTGTATTATTATACATATGTAGGTATAGCCTTAGTAAGTATAGATTTTTGTTGTTTGTTATTACACGATATATTGAAGCGGAAAAGATTTTTTGTTTGTTTAAACGCGCTAATGTTTGAAACTACAATTCAGATTGAAAAATCTTTCTGTATGGGATAGCCAGGTTTGTGTGTCCTATTAAACTTTGATGGTTTTAATCCCATGGAAAGTCGATACAGTACTTGAAACACTATCGATTTGTAAACATAAAATTAAAAAATAAACTACTTTTTCTCTAAAACATATGAAATTCATTTCATTATGTAAACATAAGCTAATCAAGTCTAATGACCTGTAGGTAGGATCTTTAGGTCATTAGACTGCGTTGTAGAAAATTATCACGAGTGGTCTAGGCTCTAAACATGACGTTACGACCTACGGAAGCGGAGCAATAACCAAAGACGCGGGGACATCTATACTATTAATAAAAAAAACTACGATTTCTTGGTATCTATTCAACGGTGTGATTGTTTTGTCTGTTTGTAAACAATGCTCACATTGCAGAGTTCCCACAGTTCTCTTAGCACTTTCCATCATTATCTAAATGCCTATCTATTGCCTAGAAAACCTTAGACTCTGGTAGACACAAGAAAATAATAGACAAGCGTGACAAAATAATTGCGCAAACGCTGAATGTATAGATTTAGATAGATAGGTAAATAATTGTATGTATATTCAAAACTTTTACATGACAGTAAATAATTATAAAAGATTATTATGATGTGATTGCTGCGATACATATGTATATTTTTTAAAATTGTAATCACTTGATGTGGAAAATCACCGGATGTGGTGTAAAATTATACCAACCTAAATAGATATGTACGTAATATTCCCCAGATTACTTTGTAAGGGGCAGAAGGCTAAGTAACAAGTTACGTGGCACAGTTTGAAAGGACCATTTGTATGTAGTAGTCGTAAGTAGGCTGGTTGACATCCAAGCCATTAATCATAGCGAAGTTTGTCGTGACTGCCCTGACGGAGCCCGTATCGTGGAGCTTCGAGTTCTGCATGCAAAGTTACGAGAATCCCTAACCTAAATCTTGAAGACATTTCTGTTTTATAAATCCTTAAACTTTGCATATAGATTTGATAGTTGGGTTACATAAAAATTTGACATTGAAAGAATATAAGCACCGCCGCGACTTAAACTTCTGCTGTGTTAGATAGCACAATATGATACTAAAAGTTTAAAAGCGAAATTTATGAGTGCATGTGTTTGTGTGTCGTACGTCTGTTAGTAACTACTGAAGGGATTTGTACGAAATTTGGCATACAGGCAGGTCAAGTCCTAGCATGTAGAATTTTATTTTATCACCGGAGTACCTATGTTCCCTTGGGTCAACTTTCTACTTTCACGCGGGATTAATCGCTGGCACCGCAGAAGATAGTAATTGTGTGCGATTTTCTTGCCCCTATACACTCAAAAACCTAAACAGATTTAGAAGGGTAGTATATGAGTAGACCATATTTTGACTGGCCTGTTGGTCTAGTGATCAGTGGCCCTGACTGCTATCCCAGAGTTCGTGGGTTCGATTTCCACTCAGGACAAATGTTTGTCTGGTGAGCTCAATCATTTGTTCTTTGCCTGGGTGTAATTTATCTATAATATATATGTATTTAGAAATATATAAATATGTTTATCAGTTGTCTAGTACTCATAACAAAAGCTTTGCTTAGCTTGGAACTAGGCGAGGTTGTAGTTTAATAATTGTGGGAATATATATCCTAGAATAGCACGTTTTGTTCCGAAGTTATCCTTGCTACCTTGCTGTCCTTGGAATAATTTTCTACTTTCACTTCAAACAAGCTTGAGTTAGCTTGACTGCGATCCTATCTATAAGGAAGAAGTAAGGAGTGATACAAACGTTAATGGTGAAGCACACTAGTTTATTAAGAGCACTCTAACCTTGAAGATACTTAAATTATTATAAGAAGGGAAAACTGCAATCCTTCGATGCACGCGGTACAAGCGAGGTGGTGAAACGGTTAGTCGATCATAGAGGTTTCAACAAGGTAAAGTATAGGTACTCTGTACTAGTTGTCCGATGGTCGAAATGAGATGGCAGAATCAAGCCATCCAATTCCCGCACGGCTGGGTAACTTACGCCACAGAGCTCAAGGCTTTGTAGAGCAGCTAGTATAATTTTCCTCTAGGATTATTTTATACAGTTATTATTTGTTCACGAATGCGATACTTGATCCGATGTAGAAGGATAGATGTCCTTTGAGCCATTTGCTGGTTCGTCCCGCGTCTCACGGTTTGCTAAACACCAACTTAACTAAAATTCCGCAATTGTAGCAATTATTAATATCTATCGATTATAAATGCCTGTGCTTTCCACATGTGAAAGCAACAGCAGCACATTTTCCCAGGCCATGAAGTTGCCAAGTCTTTAGCAGAAAGTAATATTTTAATTTCTGCATCCTACTATAAACCACACATAAACTTTTAATTGAACGTATTAAAAGTACATACATACGTCTTAATTGTCGAGATAGCGTTAATTTCTGCTATATGGTTTATTTTAGTTGCAAAATCATTAAATGAATTCTTCTGCTGTGGTTGGACTGAGAGAGTCAGACTTTTACTGACTAAAACCCATCTGTGATAAGGACCACAGATAATCCTTACCACAGATGGGTTTTGGTCTGTTGTCCTTTGCGGTTCAAGGTCATTATATCCTTTCCCATAAAGTCTATCCTGTGTATTAAAATACTTTTATAAAAACCGCATCAAAATATATATTTTGGAAATGCAAACAGGGAACATCTCGCTATCTTTTTGTGTGCGTAACCTAATTACTGTGACGTCACCTGTCAGTTTGAGCATCCCTTTTCTGTTACTTGACAGTTCCCCTTCCACCAGATTTGCTTTTTTTACTTTTTAATTTTGAATGGATTTAAAAAAATCTTTCTGTTTTCGATTTTGAATAAGGACGTTAAAGATTGCAGCTATAGAATCCTGCTTGCCGGCGAAACAACAAAAAATTAGCTTCTAAATGAAAATGAATTCATGATAAGCAGACACTTGCACTTCCTGATGGTTACAAAATATCTCACAGTATTCATCGCTCACAGAAAAAATTGTATAAGTTGAGAGAAGAAAACCCCTGAGAAAATTCGATAAATATTTGAGTTTCTTGTTCACAACAAGGTATACTTACTTTTATATTGTGTAAACCAGAAATCATCCCAAATAAACGTTACCAGGCTCCAGTATGTAGAACCCATAACCTGTCTTATTACCAAGTGTCCGGAAAAAGAACAGTGCTTTGTGAAGATCTATTCAGAATATTAAACAATGTACTATATAATGTACCCGTAATCACGTTTGCGTGGAGCTTTAAAATAATAAATTAAAAATAACTTTATTTCGGGTTCCATTCCATAAAACGGGTTTTTGCCATGACTGGGGTCCTATATAGGACATGACCCTCTGATTTTGAAAGGGACAAGACTGTCAAAACGTACAGCAATTGTGCTCAGTTGTTGTTGCTATGTGTGTTCGGGTTTGGAAACCAAAAGTGCAAACATACCTTTTTCGACACAATTGTGTAAAAAATGTTAACCATGTCAGAGATATTTCTGCCCTCCATAGGGATTATTTATTTGCGTAAACATGGTATATAAATGTATAATATGGATTAAAGATGAGGTCATACATGATTTGGACGTAAAGCATACAAAATGATTGGTTTTGTCTAGAATTAAGTCAACCCCCAGGGAATAAAGTCCTGTTTCCGGGATATAACTTACAAAGAATATTAAGTCAACTATTATCCTAAAAATGGTTTTAATATTGCAAGCATTTATTATTCGGTTATTTTGATATTACAAGCATAAACTTCAATTTTATTTTGTATAAAAAGCTCAAACCGAAGGTATCTATCAAGTATCACATGAATGTGTTGCTTTCAGGAGGCAAGAGTCAATGTACGCGATGACGGGGCTGTACGCGGAGTCAGGATGCGCGGAGGCGAGCGACGAGGCCGGGCCCAGCACGCCACCGCACCCCTCGCACCCGCCGCGGGAGTCCGTCAAGTGCCACAGCCGAAACCCTTCGGCTGGCGTTTGCGACAGGTGAACTAGCAATATACTTACGAGTTCAGACTTCATCATCATCATTTCAGCCGAAAGGAGTCCACTGTGGGACGTATGGTCAGCCATGTGCTCCAAGCGTCGCCACAAAGATTGGTCCTGTGCGTCTTGCATCCATTGGATTCCAGCAACCCTGACCAGGTCATCCATACACCTTGTGGGAGGTCTTCCGACGCTGCGGGCTCCAGTACGCGGTCGCCATTCCAGAACCTTTTGGCCTCAACGGCCATCTGTTCTGCGTGCAATATTTCCTGCACATTGCTACTTAATTTTTGCGATTCTCTTTGCTATATCAGTAACCTTAATTCTCTGGCAGATATCTTCATTTCTGATTCGGTCACGCAAGGATACTCCGAGCATAGCCCTTTCCGTTGCTGTTTGACCTTCATCACCATCATGCGTCTACCAACTACCCCCACATCAACCGGTCTTAACCACTACAGAACTGTTTGGCCCTATTGATCGTTCGTTTACAGGGCGAGCTGCGAGTTAACTACTACTTAATAAGTTTGGCAATTATTCGGACTATGCTGATAACTTTGGCATATGTCTTAAAGATCCCAGTACCTACATACATAACTAAATAAAATATTTATTAGCCAATAAAAAAGTAGGTATACCTAAGTAAAACGGACCTTATCACATTTCGTGATTTCTTCCATACGACTTGTAATGGACAGAGATTGTCTGAACATTAAATGGGGTTCTCATTGGTGTTTCTATTATCGTGTTATCGTTATGCATGGGTGTAGCCTTTTAGGGATATGTCAGAGACGACAAGCAAAGCAAGTTACAATAGCACTACTGGTATACAATATTTTCTTTGAATTTCCTTTACCTTCAGATAGCGTCGCTGTCGACTTGTCGCCTGCCGCTTTTGCTTGGCGCCTGTGACAACCTCATATCTATGTCGGTACGAGCTGTACGTTCACTATTTAGCTGATCCCGTGTTAAAAAAAGGTAGTGTACAGGCTAGTGGTCGCTAGCGTATCTGACTACCACAACGTACGCAGCAAGAACACTCAGTACAATCAATTTTACATATATTCCAAATGTTTCACCAGCCTTCTAACAAAACACTTTCTCCGATATATCCCGAAGCCGGGTTCACGCTGTGTAGTATTTTTAAAGCTATGGATACGAGCGCATTGTGCTGATTTGACCCCTCATTCGCACTTATGACACCGGAACCGACGAACTCGTTTAAATTCGAGACCGTACGGCATTATTTATTTAGACATCTCATTCTGATACTTGAAAACAGTGCACTGCTGCACAGTAAAGAAACACTTGGTACTTAAAATTGCCAATGTCAAAGGTTAGGAGAAATACCTGTCAGTATATCGACCTGAATAGTTTGATTAATATTCACAGCTGCGGTAGTTTATTAATTGAATTAGCTGTAGCATAAATTAATGTTAATTACAGGAACTAAAGAGCGTTTTCTATCTGTTTATAGAGATCGCGAGCGGGACAAGGAAAGAGAAAAGCCCCGGCAGCTGTACCCAGAAATATTAGACATTCCTCATGACGCAAGAGATTGCGGTATCTTGTCGTGGAGGCCGCTATTCATACAACAATTTTCTAGTATTAAAGTAAGTCTTCGTTTTAGCAAAATATTAAAAATGTTTTCCAAAAGAATGCGTGTAACGTTTACTTTTTTTCAGGTGTTTGTATTTTTCCTTTCGTTCCTGGTAACGCTACAACAAGCATTGAGCTCCGGCTACATAAACTCTGTGATCACAACCATCGAGAAACGCTTCGAAATCCCGTCGAGTCTGTCTGGACTGATCGCGAGCAGCTACGAGATCGGTAACGTGATTACCGTGATCTTCGTCTCGTACCTGGGCAGCAGGAGACACATTCCAGTGTGGATCGCAGTCGGTGAGGATCTACATTCATTCAAACGCCTAAGCATCGTCCTTTCGCTTACATATTGCACAACCAATCTTATTTGTTTAAGTGTTACACAAGGTCCTTTGAGCTTACATTACTTTATTGGCTTTTTTTTAATCTAACCTTGACCTGACCACATCAATCGTTTATTGAAGACAAAGCAACAAAGGTCGCTACATTTCATTATGAGGCGGATTCAATAACTTGGCACAATGTTTATGAGTATTGTTATTTTAGGTGCCGTGATTATGGGTATCGGCTCCTTAGTGTTCGTCGTTCCGCACTTTATAGCGGAAGTGAATAGCGAAACGTTGATGAACAATAAATCCGACGATAACATTTGTCGACTTCCACGAGCGTTGGAGCAGGACATGGGCGGCTTGGGGCGACTCTCGCAAGGGCTACCACCCAGCAACCTTAGACCTGACAATTGCATTAAGGTTTGTATATTTATTTAAACCTTTCGATCGTGTAATTACAGACACAATTAAATAACAATATGTGTGCAAACGCCGGCGTTCGCGCTGGAATAATGAATTAAAGCGATACTAAGTTTTGTAAATTATTGTAAGTTCTAGTTCTACATTAGAGTTTGTAATCCATTCAATATATTTTCTAAAAAAACAATTACAAATAATTTGCCGATATATTTTCAATGGCTGATGACTGCATCAACCCATTTAGGACCTCTAACAATGCTACCCACCATTTTGACTTGTCCTTATATAAAAGTATGAAGCAATTATCCTGTTCATTAGTTACCATTATTAAAAACACCCAACCGATTAGGAAAGACATATTAGACTAATGAATTATTTTATAGACTCGCTTTTGACAAGAGATACTGTGGCCTACGATGGAGCACACTTGCCTAAAGTCTATTCACTCTTAGGCTATAGCTATCGGGAACCAAGAAACAAACAATACGATAGGGATTTCCATTCTTAGCTTTACGTACGAAATGACTAACGTGTTCGTATGGTTTGACAGAGTTCCCCGAGCACCTTCATGCCGGTGATGGTGTTCATAGTGGCGCAACTACTGCTCGGCTGCGGAGGCTCGCCACTGCTCACCTTGGGCACCACCTATGTGGACGACCACGTGCGCCCAGAGTCCTCCAGCATGTATATAGGTAAGTCAAATAACGAGCATAGAGTTTCTATTCCTTGTCCTATCAACAACTCTCTCCTTTTTCGCCTTATCATCTTTCACCCAATGACCCAACTTTTCCATCGTTTCTTTAGTCTTTCTTTCTCTACGTATATCCATAAAGCCTTTCTCGTTAATACACAAAACATTTCTCGCGACATGTTTCTGATTCTCAGCCGTACAATGACAAGCGATTTCCGCAAAACTTTTCGGTTACCAGTGCCACTTTCAGACTTGTATTTCAAAGTAACGAACGAAGAAGATGTAACAAATGATTTTGAATAAGAAACAAGAAGATTGATTAAAATTGATGTTAGCAATTCTTCACTTTTTTCGTATCAGAATGAACTATTTTCGAATAGTACTTAAAGGAACCGTAAAGTACCGTTTTGATGCAGGTTTAGTCCTTCGGATAGTTTTATAGCATCACGATTAAGTTTGACCGTGCCGGCAAATCGTGCCGGAGCTTTTCTAAATATATTCCGATGACTCATGTTGTTTATTCTGTGTGGCCTGCTGCTAGCAAGGAATTAGGCACCTTCTCTCTTTCATCTTGTGTTCGACGCTAAACTTCTTACGAATTCTGTTTACTAAAACATCTCCGAGAGTAATAACAGCGTAAACGTATCTTACGTGTAGAGTCTAATAGTAGCCAGTATTCTTTCGTGCTGTTTATTGAATGTTTAAGCGTTTGCAAACACGTTACAATAAAGTCATGACTGCTGTCACATCATACCTAATGCATAGCGAGCGCTGCGGTGTGGCAGACTAGCTGCAAATCTCATAAATTATTATCACCCTTTGTTAACTTTGAAACGACTTCAATACAATTGTCGTGACGCTTATTATACCGTCCGCGTGTCCACTCGGTATCGCTGGAGTCGTTCATGTCTTTATCGTTGTCGTGCGGGCGGGTGACGGTGTCCCCTCACATAAACTCTGCATAAACCACATACACGAGTCACTGAACTTCATTAAAACCAACACACCTTTAATTAACTTTTTACAGCATTCGTTAGAAGTAAAAGCATTTTTATCAACATCACGCGTTCAAATGGAACGTGTTTACAAACACTGAGTCGAATAAAACTAGAGCAACAATATATCAATCAGTGTTATCCTTAATTTCTGTGTTTATTATTTCTAACAATACGAAATAGCAATGTTGATTGTCATCGTGTTCGAGATAATTACTACGATTACATTAATATTAGTACTATGCAGCGGAGCTTGACAGTAGACGCACTGTCAATATTGATCTACTGATCGAGTTCAGAATACGAAGATAGTGCTTACCTACAAAACACCCAATTAAAATTAATGTTTTAAACGAAGCACTGCCGCACCTATTAATGGATCACACGGTTTTGTTATTACGGTTTACGTACAGTAACATAGATATGAACCATCGTGGACACTTACACGCCTGTCTCTGAAGGTGGGTACTATAGGTGCGTGATTCATCGAGACGGCTCGCTATAAAACTGCAGGATCCATTTATCAAATGAATTCACGTGAAAGGCCGATGATCCCGTACACGCTCTTTATGATGTTTGTGTGGTAGGTATGTTCTAGAAAGATAAACGCGATGGACCGGTGAGGTTGTGCCAATGCTCGGCTTTACTTTATGTTTATGACCTCAGTAAACAATGGACTGTGCTGCTGGTTGACTACATGTGTATTTATGATAGACGTGATAGGTTACCAATGCGACCCAAAAATTCGTTTTTAATCATCTGCTAAAAATGGAAGAGGGTCCCAATTTATTTGGTTGTATTTTATTTTTGTTTGTTAACTCTGAACTCCGTCATTTATAAAACGACCTAAATTTTTTTTTATAAATAGTTACTTTTATACTTCCAGATAAGTTTCTTTTTATCAAAATCTAGATCTGATGATGGTATCCAGTAAGAAATGAAGGAATCCTCAAATATCATTTTATCATAGGTAAACAGTGGTTTTGGACTTGGTATTTTTCTCCACAACCCAAGCATTTACTTCCATTCAGAAAATATAATTTGATGAAATGAAGCTTGAAGGCGTAATCTGTGGTGTTCTTGATTAAAATTAGTACTTTGTAAAACATCTATGACCATACAAATAAAATAAATATCTCAGAGGAAAATTATACCAATCTGTTAATGATACTAGAAAGTAGCCGCGTAATCTGTGAATAAAACAATGTATCCTGCCTAGAACCGTGTTTCGGCTTATTAGAATCATTACGTAGTTACGTAGCTAAGTATCTCATAGACGCTGGCTGAAAATGGTTATATTCTTTATAAACGTAGCTTATTGTAAAACTAAAGGTTTAGCCACAGTATAAAAAATCATACAGTAGGACGACGCCTTTGATGTTGTGTAAAATGCCGACATTGTTTATACAGTAACGCATCGGCCAGGGTTGTCACAAATAAACAATATTTATGAAATTATTTATTTATTCAATTTCAAAGCATTTATTTCAAATAAACCTTTACAGGCACTTTTGAAATGTCATAAAGTCGGTCTGTCAGGAAAAAAATGACGCTAATTGCACATTCCAAAAAGTAGGTCTCAATGGAGAAGAATGTGCAAGAAACTCCATGAACACTCTTTTTGGTCATGTTGTGTTTTACAGATATATAGGTTACATATTTTTGTCGCTACTATGATGTGAGAACAATGTAACTAAAATAATAAAAAAAGTAAAAATAAACAAACAAATAATGACGCGTTAGCCCTGAATAACGTATCCCGAACTACTAACATCGTTTTGTTCGCAGTTCGGGATCGGCTTACCCGCGTCTCGCCGCTCACACCCCGCACGATTGCCCTGTCTAGACGTCTTCGTTGGACGACTGTATGATTTTTAGACTGTGGTTTAGCTCTGGGGTACCATAAATAAGTGTAAAGCAAGAAGAAAAAAATATTCGATCGGTTTCTATATTTAGATTCATAAAAAAAATACTAGAAAGTAAATAAAAAACATAAATTTCTGAAGCCGGTGTTTCTGGTTTTATTTCTTCGTTATACTTTTTATGTCGTTAAAACCGCGCGGTGACGTTTTTTTTTTTTTTAGTCGATAAGCGCAACTATACAACCTTACCTACTTCATAATTATCGTATTTTGATTTACAAAACATTCTAATGGAAATCCGACGTAATTAAGCAACACAAAAATGAAATTGATATTTATTATGCACATAATAATTTATTCAGAACATAAAAAGAAGGCCGTGACCCTTCGACCTTATAAATAACGGCTATCCCACACACCCTAACATGAAAATCTGAATAATAGGTTTGGAGCGTCGCGTTGAACGTTATATTGAAAACATTGTGTTTGGGCTGGCACGACGAAAATGCGGTGCCTTGAAAATGAACCGTAGCAGTGGGCCCGCGTCCTTGACCCAGTTCCATCAGGGGCACCATAGCCGATGAGCTTATTGGTAACTGTTACTGTCCTGAAAACCCATTTCAGGAAATACCTTGAAGGTCTGCCTTAAGAATGTGAAGTAACACACGCTACTCTTTAGGTACTTACATTTGTTTCTACTGGGCTGTATCGTCGTATTCCACTGCTCCAAAGTTGTTTTTTAATATCGATCTGAGACAAATGTTCGTACTTTTGTTAAATGTTTTATTTTCTGTTAGCCTACTTCGTTGTAGCGTCATCAAGGGCTCAAGGGGAGGAGTTTTAATAAGGCCCTTCACGTTAAGACTCCTATGGACGCGACCTGGATTCGAGGGCCACTCGTAGCGCTAGAAGGAGGTTCATATCGATCGATTTATATCCGCTTTATTTTGTAATAGAAGGCGAAGTATTTTTAACTGCTTTCATTTAAAAAGTCGTCGTCTCAGGTCAATGCTCGGCTTGGTTAACCAGCGTCTCCGTTTCCACAAACATTTATCTCTTGCGCCAAACACTGGTCGTGTAAAAGTGAATGAAATTTAAAGTTATGGAAGCAAGCAACACCAGCACGCAATGTTTTCATAATACAAATCTTACGTCACCCGCAGCATACATGCCACGCCGCCTGTTTCCATACTGCCATTAATTTCTATAATGAGTCTCATTTTATTCGGTCGATTTTATCAGTGTAATGTAATTTGAACGCTTAAATCGACCTTTGAGAAATTGAGGTTTTTGAATAATCGTTGCTAAAGTAAATGGAGCGTATGGAAATGTTTCTCACGCAAACCGATTTGGGGGACCATAAGTCATTGATATTAGCGGTGGAAGGCGCGCCATTCGCAGCCGCACAGAACAAAAGTGACCTACTTTCCGCAATATCGGCGAGCCGGTGCCGGGTGCACTTACTGCTCCTCACATTACTCGCGTCACAAAAACACAATACGAGATACGCTATCTACTCGCCGCTTCTGATTGATAGGACCCAATTGCCAGTCCTATAATGACTAATTAATAAATTAATCGCCTATATTTTGCCGATTAACATAATCGTGTTAATTACATAATCTGATTTGTAAACATTGTTTATTTTAATTAGGTTGTTCGATGATAAAGTTAAATATATGCTATGTTATTGTTGGCAGGATGTATGTACAGCATGGCAGCGTTCGGTCCAGTGCTCGGATTCTTGCTGGGTGCATACTTGTTGTCTTTCCACATGGACTCATTCTCTGGCACCATCATCTCTATAGGTGAGTAACTTTATCTTATTAGGTACCTACCGTTCATCCTTAACAATTAAGTATTAATTAGTACTACGGTAAAATCGGGTCTCAATCTTCCTTGGACGATGTGTCAAAAAATGTATTCTTGAAGACTTCTACAAAATTTCCCTATACATTTATTTCAGATCCAGGGGACCATCGTTGGGTGGGCATGTGGTGGGGAGGTTTCCTACTATGTGGATTCCTTCTGATACTGGTCGCTATTCCCTTCTTCTCGTTCCCGAAGGTGTTAGTCCGAGAGAAGGAGAAGATCAGACTGGTGGAGAAAGCCGCGGCTGCCAGTGGAGCGTCCACGTCCAAAACACCGGCGAAACCGCAGACAGATATCAAGGATACTGGCTACGGGAAAGATATTAAAGGTAAGGACATTATAATAAATCTACACTACAATTACTATAGAATGGTGCGAGTGAGAACTGCCAGATTGATTGATATAATGTAGCTACCTGTCCTTTTCCCTCATCTTAAAAATGCATATTTTCGTCCTGCTGTCATCTCTACCCATGCTATGTACCAAAGTCCGCCTATGTACAACTACTGTACATGAAGATTAAATAAATAAAACTCCTTAGTCCAAATTGAAGTGATTAGTTATCACAGGTTAGTTTGGCTGAGCAATTCATCCACAACCACAGATCCCGTGGTTTGTAAAGAAGCTATCAGAAGCAGATCTGGTTTTACGTTTAGTTTAATGGGTTTAATCTTGCTCGTTAAATTTGCACTTTGCATTGAACTTAAACCAGAAATTTTTTAAATTAATTACAAATAATGCGCCTCTTTTGGATAAATCTACAAATAATACGCCTCTTGTAAAGTGAAAATACCTCTGTGTGTTACCTTTAAATGTCTTAACGGCTGAACAGACAACAGACTAATAGTAACGTGTCCTCACGGGTAAAATTAATCATATTCGGAATTAATTGTTGAAGCAACCTTGTTTTGTAACCCGCAGACATCCCGGTGTCGATGTGGCGCCTCCTCAAGAACCCGGTGTACGTGGTGACGTGCCTGGGCGCGTGCATGGAGCTCATGATCGTGTCCGGCTTCGTCGTCTTCCTGCCTAAGTACCTGGAGACGCAGTTCAGCCTCGGCAAGAGCCAGGCTAGCGTGTTTACTGGTAAGTTATTTAACATTGACAGGTAATAAAAACAGGGCAAACTGCGCATTTTTCCGGCGCCCTGAAATTGGTCCTCAATCTTCTGTCTGGTCGACAATTTTTTTTTTTTTTTAGGTAGGTAAAAATCATCCAATGACGAGTCCCGCCCTTGGGCGGAGCGGGAAACAAGTGTCAGACTCTTACTGACTAAACAACCTACCCCATTCCAACGTTGCCATATACACCAGGGCCAGAGCCTTCCTTTCAGACGCGAACCCATGGCCCCAGTTGGCTTCGACCCTTCTGCAGGGTCCCTATGGTTTGCTGACAACTCCTTGAGGCGCGCGGGAACAGTGCGCGCCGTTGACGACTGGGCTTGGTCCGGACGGTTACCAGACGATTGGACGGCGAGCTACCCATTGCTCGCCATCCACAAGCCCGCGCCTACGGTGGCCGGAAATCGGGATCGGAATCTCGGCGGCGTCTCGGGTGTGAGCGCCGTTGCCTTAAGCGGTCGGCTTCCTCCTTTGCTAGCATTACTGCTTCGCAAAAGGAGGCGACCGCCTGCCACTCCTCCTCGCTCCGGACCATGGCCTCGACCAAGGCCCGGCGCGAGAGATCGCCGCCGCCGATCGCCCCCACGAGGACACGGCGATGCTCTGCCCAAGCGGGGCACACCTCGACCGTGTGCTCCACCGTGTCCTCCGGGCGGTCCACACAGTGGCGACACCCGGGCGTCTCTTCCGCACGAATCCGATGCAGGTACCTCCCGAACTTACCATGTCCGGTGAGGACCTGCGACATGCGGAAAGTGAGAACGCCGTGAGTTCTTTCTAGCCACGCCTCAAGGAGGGGCATTACCGCCATTATTATGGCGTGCCCAGCACTGGGTTGCGATAGCCGCTGACGCCATTTCACCATCACGAGATCCCGCCGGAGCTCTTTCCGCCACGCCTTGACATGTTCAGGCGTCTGGTCGACAATTAAACTTCTTCGGAAGCAATCGTGCGCGTGAAACTTTAAAGCGTTTGATCAAACTTTCGGATGACTCTAGCTTTACTCAGAAGTCAGTGGAAGACCTATGCCCAAAGGGATAATATTATAGGCTTGTAAAAGATACTAAAGAGCTTATGTTTTTCTCTTAGAGTGGAGGTCTATGTCCCAGCGGTGAAGGGGGAACCTTAAAAGACAAGATTCTGTCATATATCATCATCCTTTAGGGCTCCCTTTATACCAAACGAATTTCTGCCGCAGAGAAATTGTAATGGTAAGATTTGAAGGTAGAGTTGCGACATTAGGTACATTGTTTAAAATACTGCAATTTCCAACATGAGACTTTAAATTATAATACCTGCACAAGACATGTTTATACGATTTCCATTCATTCGAGATAAATATTTATCTCTCTCTGATCGTCAAACGTTTTGAATTGAAAAACGAAACTGAATGAAACCTTAAGAAATGAAACATTCTCCCATTGTTTCCTATCTACGTTCGAAGACAAAAGTGGCTATATTCTAGCCTCTGTAAATAATGCTATGTAGCAAGAGCGAAGTTATACACAATGCCTTAATCTCAGCGGTCCATCTGATGCCGACACCGCTTGCGTCATCTATATCCGTTCATCTTATGAACTAATCGTTATAGATAGGCACCATTATCTAGGACTATATGTTGCGTCACTGCATACTAAAATGCTGTAAAAGTCTTGCTTGTCCATCACGCATCAATGGTTGAACGGATTACGGGCTTTTAGGAAATACGAAGATAAAATAATGACCATAATTATTAGGGCAAAGGATATTTCTTTTCCCAGAAGTAGGTACATTCCCGTAGGATAGTGTTTGACAGTTAAGCGGTTGACTTTTCATAAATGCGCCACACGTCATTAATTCCAACGTCATACTGTATTCGCAGCATTCAGTACAAACTGGCATTACTACAAAGTATTAAACTCTCTTCCCGCTGTGTCCCTATGTATGCTTAAATCTTTAAAACTAAGCAACGGATTTTGATGCGGTTTTTTTTTTTAAATAAATTGTATGATTAAAGAGGAAGGTTTATATGTAAAATACATGCATTATTATACATACATTACATAGTATAAAACAAAGTTGCTTAGATCCTATGTGTGCTTACATCTTTAAAAGTACGCAACGGATTTTGATGCGGTTTTTTTTTAATAGATAGAGTGATTCAAGAGGAAGGTTTATAACTATAATATATCACCTTTGCACCCGTGCGAAGCTGGGGCGGGTCGCTAGTATCTATATAAAATCAGCATTGCTCCGGTGCGAAGCTGGGGCAGGTTGCAAGTTAGCTATAAATGTGTGTCGGTGCAGGCTCCATCGCGATCCCGGGCGCGTGCATCGGCATCTTCATGGGCGGCTGCCTGCTGAAGCGCCTGGAGCTGCGGCCCAAGGGTGCCGTGCAGTTCGTGCTCATCTCCAACACCATCTGCCTCTCCTGCTACGCGCTGCTGTTCTTCCTCGGCTGCGACAACATCAAGATGGCTGGGACCACCATACCTTACACTAATCACACGTAGGTATTTTTTTATTATTAGGTAATATGCACAGGCTTGCGTTTGACTACCATCTCACTCATGATGATGTGGCTGACTATGTATTTTTTATATGAATTTGTATCATACTAACGGTTTGCCTCGGCTCTACCAGGTTATATAATAATTATAGTATAAATCCATTTGGACTAAATGTACTTTTTAAATGGTGAAGAAATATTGAAATAGGTTCACTGGATCCAGAAATTAACTTATTTGATGAACCTATACCTTTCATTTAAAGCGTTTGTCTCATTCTTAAATCTCTCTTAATCTTATGAGAAGGGCTGATGAACAGCAGGTGATCTCATGGAAGTTTAAAATAATTAATTCTATAACAGAACTACAAACGATGATACCATCATTTTCTGAGTTAATTCTTACGCCATCGACAGTACCATTGTTTATTTTAAACTGCCGTTTTTTAAGCTTCCTAGGGTTTTGTATACTGTTTGTTATTTTTAATATCATGTGGTTTTTCTTTATCTCGAGATCACACAGCGTCCATTTAACCGCATGCGGCGAGTGTTTTGGTGTCCTATTTGCCAGTGTTTGCAATTTTCGTTTAGCTCTTCAATGCCCATAGGTGACAGAAGAGCTGACAAGATGGGTTATTTGATCGTGAATGTGTGACCCCGGCGGAAAATAAACACGAAAGTTTTTGTCGGATATATATATCCAAAAGAGAGACTTGAAGGTTAATCATTTTTATGTTCTATTTTGTGCAGAAACCTGGAGCCGTTCAAGGTGAACCTGACGGCGGCGTGCAACTTCAACTGCCTGTGCACGGAGACGGACATGGAGCCGGTGTGCGGCAACAACGGCCTCACGTACTTCTCGCCCTGCCATGCGGGCTGCGCCGCCTTCTCCTCACGCTCCAACTTCACTAACTGCGCATGTGAGTTTACTTGCTTTGTAAGCGTGTCCGTAGCAACACAGCTGGCCCTAAGGCCCAACATTAGGTAAAGCGGGAGCTCGCGCGGTCTCATACAAAATTGGCCCGTCCGGGCTCGCCGTGCGGAACCCGCCGCGAGTCCACGGAGGCCGCGTGTGGCCCCGTGGTACGCAGAGTTGGCCCTAAAAGGATACCACCGCACCGCTACCTACGACTTTCTGACCTCGCACTAACTTTTTTTTCCAGTTGTATACTTGCCTAATACTATCAGTATTAGGCATAGTTGCAATGTGTAATTTGGGAATAGGAATTATCTATTTAAACTTAGAACGGTAGCTACCGAAACCCACGTTGAGGTTCCAGTTTAACAGCAAGGTAGTAAGTAATGTTTCCCCTGTCCGTAGGCGTGCACGAGAACAGCCGCGAGAGCATGGCGAGCGTGGTGGAGGCGGCGGGCGTGGTGGCGGGGGGCGTGCCGGGCGCGGCGGCGGCGGCGCTGCGCGGCGAGTACTCCGAGGTCACCGTGGTGCCCGTGGCCACGGCGGGCGCCTGCAACCCTCCCTGCACCACCATCTTCCCCTTCCTCGTGCTGCTGTTCTTCATGACCTTCGTCGTCGCCGTCACGCAGATGCCGCTACTTATGATTGTGTTGAGGTTACTTGCTTTTTATTTATTTATTTCTTATTCTTGTGAATTAGTTTGAGGAATTGTCCATTGTAGCTCAATAATCATTCTATTGAAATAAACATCTTTAGCTATTTACTATTGCAAGTGCAGTAAATTTCATAACAAGTACTTCACACAGGTTTCTATATCAACTCCCTCGCAATGCTCGGGACTTAATTATATAAATCCCTCAGTCCATAGACTTAATTATTATATAATCCTCCCTTCGCCTTCGTTCCGTTTGTAATTCAATATGCCGGTTGCGACTTTAAAGCACTACTTGTCTATGAAACCCCGAGACAAAATCGGTCAAAAATGTCAATCATTTCAATGCAACATGTCTTATGTTTCAGATCGGTAAGCGAAGAAGAGCGTTCGTTCGCTCTCGGCATGCAGTTTGTGATATTCCGTCTGTTCGGGTACATTCCCGCGCCGATTGTGTTCGGGAACCTCATCGACTCCACGTGTCTACTGTGGAAGCAGTCCTGCAGCGGAGAGAAGGGCGGCCGCTGTCTCCTGTACGACATCGAACAGTTCCGATACAGGTACGCAAACATACTTCACACAATGTAATTCAAAGCTCTGAAAGCTTTGTAGTACAGTAATATTCTTTTTTATTTTTTGTTGATAAACGTCTAATCTTTACATGAATTTCGTTTGTTTGTAGATATGTGGGCCTATGCGGCGGTATAAAGATAGTGGCTCTGGGTATATTCATGGCAGACTGGTGGCTGGTGCGGCGTCGGAGGCATCTGGAGACCGCGCCGCCGCTCGACCCACACAAGGACATCGCCGGCTCCATCATCAGTCTCGATAAACGTACTGCTAACCATCACTTTAAATCGAACTATTGATATTGTTCTTAAAAAATGTAACCAATCTATATATAAACTGTGTATGTTTGCAGTTTTCGAGGAACTTCCATCCGCAGACAACGCAAGTGGCTTCCGGTCGGGCGTGATGTCCGGCGTGAGCTCGGCGACCACGACGCCCATGGAGCCGCCCAGCGGCGACGCGGACGCCTACCGCGCCAAGCTGCAGCGCACCGACTCGCAGTACTCGCAGGACTCGCAGTCGCGCCACCACAACTCGCGCGTGCTGGTGGCGTCGCGCCACCTGCGCAACGACTCCAAGACCATCCAGCTGGAGCCGCGCGCGCGCCGACACTCGCGCGACGCCGAGCGCGGCCGCGCCGTGCGCAGCGACTCGCGCGACTCCCGCGACATGCCGCGCTCCGCGTCGCGCGACAAGGTGCACTCGCGCTCCGGCTCGCGCGACCTCAGCCTGGACCAGCTCAAGCAGCTGGCGCTCAAGAGCATGGAGAGCCTGGACCTCACGGTGCTGCCGCTGGCGCGCGACGAGGAGAGCAAGCGGCTCATCGACGGCGCCGGCGTGCTGCGCCACCGCCGCACCAGCTCCAAGGACTGCAAGCTGCCCGAGACCAAGCACAAGCGCACCTCCTCGCATCACCTCACGATGGAACCCCATGAGCTTAGTTTGCAAATGCATAAGGGTCGAAGCGTGGATCACTTGGCGTCGACTCGATTGGACCCGTGCGTGTGAGAAAGAGATAGGACAGAATATGTACATTTTAGTGTTGGGACTGAATCTCAGACGAGTGATATGAACGAGTATAAACAGTTGCTTTTTACTGCTGTGCACGACTGAGTGATAACCATAGTGAATATGAGTAAGTTTAAAATGAACTACACTTATTCTAAATTTAGCAAATAGAAAACAAATTATGAGTGATTTCAAATCATATCTTAACTGTAGTTTCAAAGCTTTCATATAATTATTAATGAGAAAAAAAAATAACTTGCTTTTGCAGCTAACTAGTGTTGACGTAATTCCTTCATTGAAGCTGCAAGCTGCAACACGTAGGATCAATGTAATGTTGCATCATGTAGTGTGATAACTGACTGTTGTTTTAACTTTTTAAATACTCACATCACTCCTATTTTTACATTAGTTTTTAAATTTAATGTAATTAGTTAAATATGTGATCTGTTTGTTCTAATATAAAGATACATTCTTTATTAAAACTAAAACATTTTTGTTGTACTTAAAATTCAAGAGCATTGGATTTAATTTGATTTGTATCTTTTTATATTGCTATGTAAAAAGGCACTGATTATATTTATTGTTTGTGTATATTCTTACAGCAGTGCAAATAATTTACAGATTGTTGAACTCACTAAGTTAGATATTAGCAAATATACACCAACTAGATGAGCAAAATTCATAATGGAAAAAAACATTAAAATGCAAGTGAATATTGCTACTTTTCAATATGCACTAATTTTACTACACCCTTTATATCTGCACAAAGCCTTTTACCCAACTGCGTAACAGCAAAGACAGGGTTATGTTTTTATTAATTCCTTATGGTGCTCATAATATTATGCTTGCCTACTATAATCTTCTAATTTATAATGTCTCTGTCTGCAATATGTTACTGCTAACATTCCTCTTCTATAATATATAACTTAAAAATGAACTAAAACACTAGCACAAATCCCCAAAATGGCTATAGGGAATAAGCCTTTCAATGAAAAATATTAGTGATCTCAATGAAGGGAAGGAATGAATTCTGCAACTAAATGTGACAACAATAAATTACCTATAATGCATCTTTATTTTTTGTACATATTTATTTCAGGTAATTTTATTACGTTTTGTATTGTGATCCTATAACAAAGTTTGCAATAATGGTTCTATGTATGCCACTCAAGGTCCAAATTTTTTAAAACCCTGATATTTTTAAGTTGTAATCTTTTATATTATTGTATATTTTGGACAGCTAATATTTAGAATATAAGATTAATTTATATCTACAACATTTGAAACTGCCTCAGTTGAACTTGAAAGTCAAAGTTTATTAAAATCCACATAAATGTAAATTAATGAAGTCTTACTTGTTTAAAATACTATTTTTGAGGTGTAAAAAATGTCAATTCTTGGGCTGCTGGATTAGGAACTCAATTATTAACTATATCAGTTAAATATAAATGAACATGTATTTTAAAAGCAATATATTTATCTCAGAATATTGAAGTAAAAGACAGGAATGTTGTCTGTGTAAATTTTTGTCACATATTGTTAAGAGAGGATAATAGTTTGATATGAAAGAGAGTGTTTTAACGAAAAATGCCTTATTACTACAATAGATTGTAAGACTTGATATTGATACTGACTTAGATGTATTCAAATAAGTTGTTATGTCAATCACCCAGACAAGTTTGATAATAGCAACTCCTAAACTAATTTGTTGCATTTAGTGATTAATAAAATTGCATACTTATTTTAAAAGATATTTTATTTTTCCTCTATCAAATAATTCCAACTAATATTTTTTATGGCAACTGAGCTTGGTCACAATTAATTTAAAAGAAATAATAAAACTTGAATACAACAATCACTGAGCTGCTTTTTCAATAGTAATTGCGTCTTGATAGTCACCTGTGTGCAATATATTTTGTTCTTAGTAAAACCTAGGAACCCATACATAAAGATCTACTTATGTACTACAGAGGAAGTTCATAAGAGTCAATATTAACAAATAACATTTTACATAACATCTACAATTCTATTCAACGAGCTACATAGGTTACACTTATCTACACTACATTATTGGTGATATCACCAAAACTATAATTATTATACATTGTGTTATTTCTCCAACTCACCACATTCAGTAATCACAACTTTTTTAGAGGGCTTGCCACTTTTAGATCCCAGACCTTCCATTTTAGTCACAACATCCATACCCTCTACCACAGAACCAAAAACAACATGCTTTTTGTCAAGCCAGGGTGTTGGAGCCGTGGTGATAAAGAATTGAGATCCGTTAGTATTGGGGCCCGCATTAGCCATTGATAAGATACCAGGGCCAGTGTGCTTCAGCTTGAAATTTTCATCTTGGAAAACACGACCATAAATAGACTTTCCACCAGTGCCGTTATGGTTAGTAAAGTCGCCTCCTTGACACATGAAGTTAGGAATGATCCTGTGGAATGAAGAACCTTTATAACCAAATCCTTTTTCGCCAGTGCACAGGGCTCTAAAATTCTCTGAAGTTTTTGGGACCAGATCTGTCTCCAGTTTTATTACAATACGCCCCAAGGGCTCCCCATCAGCAGTGACATCGAAGAATACTTTCTGTTCAGGTTGACTTGAAGCAAATCTGAGAGTAGCGGCAGAATACAGCGTACCGTTTATCAACGTACGTCTTAATATAGAAACAGCCATCTTGGACGAAAAACGTGGACCTAAAACCAATTTTAATATTAATTAACTAAAACGCCTTTGCTATGTTTTAGACGAGTGATGGATTAAATAATTTCCTAACCTACCTACCAACACGTTTGACGATAAATTCTAACCTAACCCAAGATGAAGATCAGTAAGTTGTTACTGTCAGTGTCAGAAGTGTTCCGATTAGTTGCGTCAAAACGATTATCGCGAATCCAACCAACGAGCAACGTCACAATTATACTCAATAGCTAATAAGGTTATGTTTCTATTAAATTTGGTCGGATTCACGATGTACCTAATCGATTTTGGCGCAATTCGGACATTTTCAGCATTTAGGTCCAAAGATTTTACATAGAACTAGATTGCTTACGAGTTACGCCAACACCAAAAACCATAGATTCAGCTTTCATATAGATAAGCGTAAAGCGTGTCGCTGAAAGCACAGATAACGCTGAAACTGCTGAAAGGGACAAAAAAAGTAGTTCCACATTTAGGGTTACCGTGTAAGGAAAAATTTACCCTATAATTAGTGATAAAATCGAAAATAAATGGACTGAAGGACAGCAAAAACCGGGCAAATGCGAATTGGACTCGCGCACTAAGGTTTCCGTACACCTTTGAAAACATTCAACAAAAAAAAAAAAGAATTTCCTACTTCTTTCCGTTTTCAGGTTTTTTCCTATATTTGTGATAAGTTTTAGACCTTGAGCCTTGACCACGAATTGACAAGACCTTGCTTCATGCTGCGGGCTTGCGGACGGTAAGCAACGGGTAGCTCGCTGTCGTTAGTTACAACATGCGCACTATACGCAAATTGTGTTTTGGCAAAAATTGGCCTAAATGATAAATAAATGATAATGTATGAACCAGTGGCATGATTTTTTTTTTTGAGCAGCCACGTTATTTATTGTTGCTAACGTATAGTGATATATATGATAATAATGATTCATAAAATAACTTTGCCCTAAACAATATCGGAGCTGAAATATATGACATCAAAGTAGCAAGAATTTCAACATCATGTCGTCTAAATAAACGAAAAAAAATACAGCACGCATGGCACACTACATACATTCATTAACTTACGCATGTTTACGCATGTACGCATTAATATTACTTCGTCATCAATCCAGACTATCCGTAAAACTCTCGTGTGCTTTATTTTCATTTATGTTTCATTGACAATTAAATGAGAATAATGTACCAAATGAGATAACGAGAAAGAAACAGTCTGTCCCGTTCTTAACCCTATTTTGACTAGGGCAACCATTTTACTATTTTAAATAAATTGTCAGTATTTTTATCATTGCAGCATTTTGTTAATTGACGCTGTACCAACTGCATTTTGGAGATTTTACATAATTTTTGGTATTTTTTTATTTTACTCTCAAAGTTGTGTCTTGTCAATCTTAAAAAAACGAGACTTTGTTGGTAACTTTCTAACAACATATTTTTTTCCGTTTCCATACAGACAATGTCAAACTGTGGTAGCCCTCCCTCCCGTAATTTGTATAAAATAATCGACTATTGTAACTTTCATATTAAATATTTAGTTAATTAGCCTTAGAACAGAAAAAGATTTTAGGATATTGAATGATTTATTACGATAAAACTCAAGGACATTGTTTATGTCACTTTATCAAATCAATGATGAGTAATATGTTTGACTTTCTTTGTTTCATTCATTTTCTTAAATTTGTCGAACTTGACTTTAACTTTAACTTTCACTTCAAGGCGTTTTAGGAGTTGACTTATTTCGTCATCTTCGTTAGATTCTGAGCTCTCTGAATCATCTTCTTCTTCTTCGTCTCCTTCTTCAGAGTCCTCTGGTGGTCTCGGTTTATTTTCTCCATCATCAGGAGTACTATCATCTGGTATAGTAGTGTCTGGTTTTGTAGTTGAATCTATTTCTGTAGGGTGTTCTATAGTCGTTGATGTCATAGTATCTTCTTCGGAAGATGAACCAGGTGAATCTGTAGTAGTTGTTGTTGTCGTAGTATCGTTCTCGGGAGGTGAACCAGGTGATTCTGTAGTAGTTGTTGTTGTTGTTGTGGTAGTATTGTTTTCGGGAGGTGAACCAGGCGCTTCTGTAGTAGTAGTTGTTGTTGTCGTAGTATCGTTTTCGGAAGGTGAACCAGGTGATTCTGTAGTAGTTGTTGTTGATATCGTAATTTCGTTTTCGGGAGGTGAACCAGGTGATTTTGTAGTAGTTGTTGTTGTTGTTGCCGTAGTATTGTTTTCGGGTGGTGAACCAGGTGCTTCTGTAGTAGTAGTTGTAGTCGTAGTATCGTTTTCGGGAGGTGAACCAGGTGATTCTGTAGGAGTATAAGTTGTTGTTGATATCGTAATAACGTCTTCGGGAGGTGAACCAGGTGATTCTGTAGTGGTTGTTGTTGATGTAATAGTATCGTTTTCGGGAGTTGAACCAGGTGATTCTGTAGTAGTAGTTGTTGTTGATATCGTAGTATCGTCTTCGGGAGGTGAACCAGGTGATTCAGTAGTAGTTGTTGTTGACGTAGTATCGTTTTCGGGACATGAACCAGGTGATTCTGTAGTAGTTGTTGTTGTTGTCGTAGTGTCGTTTTCGGGAGATGAACCAGGTGATTCTGTGGTAGTTGTTGTTGATATCGTAGTTTCGTTTTCGGGAGGTGAACCAGGTGATTCTGTAGTAGTAGTTGTTGTTGTCGTAGTATTGTTTTCGGCAGGTGAACCAGGTGATTCTGTAGTGGTTGTTGTTGATATCGTAGTTTCGTTTTCGGGAGGTGAACCAGGTGATTCTGTAGTAGTAGTTGTTGTTGTCGTAGTATTGTTTTCGGGAGGTGAACCAGGTGATTCTGTAGTAGTTGTTGTTGATATCGTAGTTTCGTTTTCGGGAGGTGAACCAGGTGATTCTGTAGTAGTAGTTGTTGTTGTCGTAGTATTGTTTTCGGGAGGTGAACCAGGTGATTCTGTAGTAGTTGTTGTTGATATCGTAGTTTCGTTTTCGGGAGGTGAACCAGGTGATTCTGTAGTAGTTGTTGTTGTCGTAGTATCATTTTCGCAAGGTAAACCAGGTGATTCTGTAGTAGTTGTTGTTGATATCGTAGTTTCGTCTTCGGGAGTTGAACCAAGTGATTCTGTAGTAGTTGTTGTTGTTGTAGCATCGTTTTCGGGATGTGAACCAGGTACTTCTGTAGTTGTTGTTGTTGTCGTAGTATCATTTTCGGGAGGTGAACCAGGTGACTCTGTAGTAGTAGTTGTTGTTGATATCGTAGTATCGTCTTCGGGAGGTACACCAGGTGATTCTGTAGTAGTTGTTGTTGTCGTAGTATCGTCTTCGGGAGTTGAACCAAGTGATTCTGTAGTAGTTGTTGTTGTCGTAGTATCGTTTTCGGGAGGTGAACCAGGGGATTCTGTAGTAGTAGTAGTTGTTGAGGTCGTAGTACAATCTGGTTCCTGATCCTCTGAAATAGTAGTGGTGGATGTGGTGGTAGTAGAAGTGGTCGTTGTAGTCGTGGTAGAAGTGCTGGTGGTGGTAGTAGTTTCTTCTTCTTCATATAGGTTTTCATAATCAATTCCCGTCACTTGTTGAAACCATGCTAAGTAAGCTCCCGGACGAGTATAACCTGATAAAAATAATACAATTTATTACAAGTGCTTATTTAGCTTATTTTCAGATTTCGTAGCGATTCCCGATTATTTGTGTATTTTACCGTGACTCCGAATCAAGTTAAACCAAAATTAAACCCATGACTCTCAGCATGTGTGTAATTTTTGGGTCAGTACTTTTAGAAATCATTACACCAAATAACAAAAAAAATCCTCCAATAATTATTATTAAAGACACTAAATAATAAGAAATTACAAGAACTGAAAACAACTATTACAAATGAAAAGAAATGTCATTATTACCACTGGGCTGGTTCAACGCGCAGTTGTTTGACCAGAAAGACCCGACGCCGATGAGGGTTGGAATACCATTCACCCCAATGTGTACAAGTGGGGCACCACCATCACCCTGATCAAAACAAGAAAATGATTATAATAAACAGTAAACAGCGAGACGAATAAATACATAAGCGTTAATAACATGAACGATAGAAATAATTAAGGCATAGCAATGGTTACCTACATAATTATTATTAAAACCAAATCCCCTTGTTTATCTGCTCCTTACTTTATTTTTATAGTAGATAGAAACAATCTCTCCCAACTCTTTTCAGCCATTTCAAAGTTATAGATTTTACCACTTTCAGAATCAGACGCTGAATGCATATATATACCTAACTGTTTGATTTTAAATTATGTGCAAAATATCTTACTCTGCAAATAGACTGTGAGGTGACGTTGAAAAATCTTGCGCAAATTGTGGTGTTAGCAATGACGAAGAAATTGAAATACTGCCAAATGCATGCCGTGTTGGAGATTGCACGAAGATACACCCATCTAAGCACGTCGACAATGGTAGCTAAAACATAATATGGAGAACAAATTATAAATACCTAGGTATTGTTCGTTTTTTAATCCCAGATTACAATTTGATAACTTAAAATGTCAAACTCCAAAAAATTGGGAACATATTTCTAGAGTGTGACATTCTGAGTTGTCAAATCGTAGTCTGGAATTAAAAAACGAACTTATAGTGCTCTAATTACAATTAGGTACAAATTAATTTAAATATGACAGAAATGAGAATATGAGTATGGAAGAATAGAAATTTCTCGGAAATAAATATCTCACTTTCACCCCTCGTAGAACCAGCCCCGGATCTTAAATTTTTTTAGGCGGGGCAAAAACTGAAAAATGCCGCCCCACCTACCTACTTATGTTTATTTTCACCTTGATCATCCATATAATTTCAGCTATCAATATGTTTTTTTTTTATGGTAGCTGAAAATCACCCAATGACGAATCCGCTCTTGGGCGGAGCGGGAGACTGTGTCAGACTCTTACTGACTAAAAAACCTACCCCATTCCTTCCTTGCCTTATTCCCAGAGCCGCGGTAACACTTTCGCACCAACCCTCGGCTCCAGAAGGCTTCGACCCTGAAGGGCCCCCTACAGTTTGCTGACAGCTCCTTGAGGCGCGCAGGAATAGTGCGCGCCGTTGACGACTTGGACTCGGTCTGGACAGTTACCAGACGACCGAACGGCGAGCTACCGCGAGAGGTCGCCGCCGCCGATCACCCTCACGAGGACACGGCGATGCTCTTCCCAAGCAGGGCACACCTCCACCGTGTGCTTCACCGTGTCTTCCGGGCTTGCCATACAGTGGCGACGCCCGGGCGTCTCTTCCGCACGAATTCGGTGCAGGAATCTCCCGAACTTCCCCTGTCCGGTGAGAACCTGCGTCATGCGGAAGGTGAGGACGCCGTGAGGTCTATCCAGCCACGCCTCAAAGAGGGGACTTATCGCCGAGTTTATGGCATGCCCAGCGCTGGGTTGCGACAGTTGCTGTTTCCACTTCACCATGAGATCCCACCGGAGCTCTTTCCGCCACGCCTCGACATGTTTAGGCAGCGGAGTTTCGACCCGGCGTTGCATCTCCATGCGCAGATCGTGCATGCGTGCAAGGACTGTTGCCTCCAAATCCTATGGTGGTAGGCCAGCAAGGAGGCTCGCCGCCTCGCAGGACACCGTGCGGTATCCCCTCACCATCCGGATGGCCATGACCATCGAGGGTTGGGTACCGGCGGCGGCCAACGAGATAAGGATCACCGAGCCGCTCAGGTCCTGAACCCAGTCAGCTCTGGGCAGGACAAAGTATGGCTTGGAGACCACGGTGACGTTTATAGACCACCGCGCTATGCTCTGGAGTAACAGATCCTGAGCGGGGGCGCAGTGGTTGACATTCGCCTGGAGGAGACGAAATGGCGCCGTTATTGGAAGTACATTGTCTCTTCGCGAGCCCTCTGTGAGGGCACTGCCGCAGTGGTTGCGGCGGCGGCGACAGCGGCAGCGGCATTAGAAGCGGCTGCTGCGGTGGCGGTGGTGGTGGGGGGCCGACGGAGTCTAGCCTTGAAGCAAAAAACTGTCGTGGAGAGAGATCGACGAGGAAGAGACGCCTGCGCATATTTTGAACTATGCATACGCGCCTCGCGAATAATATATGTTCGTGCAGTCGTGCAGCATATCTCACTCCGCGCTCAGGGTATCGGTCAAGTTGATATGGCCATGAAATTGCTGTACTTGTGTTATTATTTATTCCGTGGTCACAGTTAAATAAATAATGGGCTGTCCATTGGTCTGTGAAGTGTGAATTTGGCCGCCCCCTGATTTTGCCGCCCCCTGTATTTGCCGCCCGGGGCATGGGCCCCGGCTTGCCCCCCCTTAGATCCGGGGCTGCGTAGAACAATGTACTATTATTCTTAGATTCGAATCCAGGAATCCGCTTTTTAACGGCGCTTAGACCTTATATAGACTAGATTATTTAAGGTCGAAGCGAATATAGAGGGTACTCAGAAAATAAGACATAATTGATTCGGAGAGCTACTTATATGTTTAAAAAAAACTATAAGCAAACGTATAGTAGGTACCCGCTACGGTTCTTGGCAGCATTCACGTACTGGAAGACAAAACGTTGCAAGACCTTTCACAAAGTGGGCTAATGACTTGCGGGTGAGATTTGGGGGCGGTCTATGACCAACAGTGGACGTCTATCGGCTGTGTGTCTTTCTCTAGATTTTTTCTAGATTTAGGTACCTATATTGTTTTTATGTAATGTAATTAAAAAATAAAGCTAAGAATACTAACCCGAATTTGAGTTCGATGTCACCCCATGTCCGCTTGTGTAGACCCGCTGGCCATCATAGTTACGGTACGCGTCAGCACGGGACTGTACCCGAATCGGTTGCAGAAGCCCTAAGTACACAAGTCGTTGCATCAATTTGAACACTATTAGTAAAAATCAATGTCATGTAAATCATCAAGATCTGATCATAATCAGATCTTAGAATTGATCACTTCATGATATGGCCTACTAAAACTAAAGGCTAAGCCAAGTTGACAATCGTTAACGCTACTAGAAAACCTCAAATGTATGGGAAATATGTCATTTCAACACTCGGTCATATGGTCAGAACTAAGGAATGGGTGGCGTAGCTGACTAGAGGCGCTTGAGGAAAGAGAATCGAAACTAAGCCTGCCGACATTTGATAATATTACAATTCTCGTTTGGCCATATCATTGATGTAGGATTTCTACAATAATTAAAGGTCTATCGAAAGAAGGCCAAACGTAGGTTGAAATTTCATTAAATTTTAGTTATTTGTCAGTTATAACATCATGAAGTGATCAATGTCTAAGATCTGCCCACTACATATACGAAGGCTGGAACGAAGTTACACAAAAAAATGCTGGAATGAGTTGACCCAGTAAAGAATTTTAATAGTAGGTAGTAATAGATAACAAAAGATGAAACTTTGATTACGTAGATCTTTATTGTTTGTAAAGATATTATTATACTTACTAGTGTAAACAACAGGGCGTTGTAACTTTAAAAGTGATATGTCGTTTGCTTGCACATTACTACTAGCCTGGTTGTATCTTGGATGGATGTACCATTCAGTTGTCTCAGAGTTGTACTCCATATTGGAAAGAGATACTCCACCCGCTCGGACCAGAACAGATACACGCCTGAATGAGAAATATAGAATATTATAGCGACAAGAAAGTCGAAAGTTCCGTAATTACTGTATAAATACGACCGCCTGCTATTGCTCCTCGCTACAGACTATGGCATAGGTATACCAGAGCCCGGTTCAGTAAAGATCGTTGCTGCAGATAGCCCTCACGAGGACACGACGTTGTTTTGCCCATACCTCCTCCGTGTCCTGTCTTAACATGATTTGACTTACCGGACAGTACAACTTGCTGCTGTAAGGATCCATTCTCTCGACACAACGGAGCCTCCACACGTGCCAATAGCAGCATTGGCTCTTATTAGACGAAGAGATGCATGGTGAGGATGCTGGCCTGGCTGTGCCTGCCATCCTGATATTATCCGTGACGATGGCGATGTTTCTACCGCATAATCTAATTGAACAAGAAGTTTAAACATTACTTTTGTATTACATTTCGTATATTTTTGAGGTATTTATGTACTTAATTTATCTTTTCTTTGACTAAATAGGTGTGTTATTTTTTTCTATTTAATTTTACTTACTGGGGTTGATTTCATTCTCAATGGATGCCGCGCTTTGCACTACGCTTTTGTATTCGGCCGATGCCTACAAAGTATAAGTGGTTTGTTGCATAAATAACACATATAAACAGTTCTTATCATAAATCTACAAGCAGTTCTGACTGACTGTCCCGTCTAAAAGCTGGCTTTTCATCCGGAAAAAAAATGAGAACCTGATTGTCAAAATAATGCGAGTCTAAATTTATATTCATAGAGAACATAGTAACTGGTAAACGTGTAAAAGAATTATATACAGGGTGTTTGGTGCATCGTTTGCCAAATTGATTTGGCCGATAGGATAGATCATTTGCTATATCTTCAGCCCCAATAAATCATTCTTTACCACACCGGTTTTTTTTAAACATGTTTTTAACTTTTACTCTGAAAAACACCGGATTTCAGCATTTAAGCTTACATAAATAAAAAAGTTATTAGTCTATCCAACAAAATTTATTTTTATATTTAAGTGTACTGTTGTATGGTTCTATGAAATTCAAAATTACTTGCTAGTAACGTGTAGTTTTTCTATAAAAAACCTACAAAGTGTATGGGACATGACAAAATAATTTTAAAACTCAACTTTAAATTTCTATTAAAAAAAAACTAAAAGCGTTGGAGATCTTCGAATTCTTTTAAAAAGTTCTCTAGTTTATGCCCTTTCCAATGGTGTGCAATATGCTAAAAAAAAAACCTTTTATTGACTTCACTAATTGGCTAAATGTAAAAAGACAGAGGTCATTTCAGAGACGATTCAGTGTGAACGTTTGGGCAGGAATAATTGCAAATCATGTGGTTAGACCGCACTATTTACCTGATAACCTCAACGGGAATAATTATCTTGAATTTCTTCAAACAGACCTGCCCTTATTGTTATCTGAGCTGCCAATTTTCAATGAAGACAGATCTTTTGTCTTTCAACATGACGGTTGTCCCGCTCACTGGCGATTAACTGTAAAGCAATTCCTAAATGACGCATTTTCAGACTCGTGGATTGGGAGAGATGGCCCTATTCCATGGCCTCCACGTTCACCAGACCTAACTCCGCTGGATTTTTACGTCGGGAGTCGGGACAAAGAACTGGTTTATGCGAAGGAAGTTGAGACGAGAGATGATTTAGTGCAACGTATTGAGGCGGCTTTTGTGACCGTTAAACGGAGCAGTGGTGGCCGAGTGGTAACGGCCCCGACTTACGAGCTTGTAGGTCGCGGGTTCAAACCCAGCCAGGCGCATTACTTTGTGTAATTTATTTCATCACCACTGCTCTCAAAATGGTGAAGGAAAACATCGTGAGGAAACCGGCATGATGTATGTTTTAGAACTAAAAATTCGAAGACATGTGACATCCACCAACCCGTACTGGGCTCGCGTGGTGGATCATGGCCATTCCCTCTCCTAGAGAGGAGGCCTGTGTCCCAGCAGTGGGAACATTAAAAGGCTGATGATGATGTGACCGTTAAAGCAGAAATTCGTCTTCGAACTACAACTCAAGATAAGAGAAAGATGAGGCGCGTGTAGACGAAACAATGGCTCCCAATTTGAGCAAGATTTGTGATTTTAGTACCTGCTTGTGAAATAAATGTTAAATTTTTTCAAGTTTGAGGAAGTTAAAAAAGAAATTAATGTGCGTAAAAATAAGATATCAATATCTACCTACTTAGAGCAAGTTATTTATTTTTTAATTTAACTTCTTAGTGCATTTACCGTAATATCAAATATCAGCCTTTTGTGATTTGACTGCACATTTAGCCAGTTAGTGAAGTTAATAAAAGGTTTTTTTTAACATATTGCACACCGTTGGAAAGTGCATAAACTAGAGAAGTTTTTAAAAGAATTCGAAGATCTCCAACGCTTTTAGTTTTTTTTTTAAATAGAAATTTAAATTTGTGTTTTAAAATTATTTTGTCATATCCCATACACTTTGTAGGTTTTTTATAGAAAAACTACACGTTACTAGCAAGTAATTTTGAATTTCATAGAACCATACAACAGTACACTTAAATATAAAAATAAAATTTTGTTGGATAGACTAATACCTTTTTTATTTATGTAAGCTTAAATGCTGAAATCCGGTGTTTTTCAGAATAAAAGTTAAAAACATGTTTAAAAAAAACTGGTGTGGCAAGGAATGATTTATTGGGGCTGAAGATATAGCAAATGATCTATCCTGTCGGCCAAATCAATTTGGCAAACGATGCACCAAACACCCTGTATATTATAAAGATAGGTTTTATTTATAAGATAGGTAAACCGTTCTGTAGTATAAAGCTATAAGTCCATTGACTTTAAAATTATTGAACAATTAAGCAAGAATATGAAAATGGTTTTAGATTATTATCACGGGCACGCCATAATTATGGTGGTAAGTCTTCTCTTTGAGAAGTGGCTGGAAACGATCTTTTAAAAATGTCGTGGCGATTTTCGCAAGCCGCAGGTTCCGCCAAACATCTTCAGAATCGAAAAGACCGTGAGGTTCCTGCACTGGATTCTTGTGAACCGCTCGGGGTCCCGGTGGGGCATACAATACAGGTGTGCCCCGCTTGGGTACGTTTATTCTCAGTTCTCCCTATAGTAGTACTTTTATCGACCACTGACGCTATCCAAACAATCAGAATACTGATGAAATAGTATAGGAGCGACAAAAAGAACCCACATCTAACTTTTATTGACCATAAAAAAGCGTTCTATCGAGTACCGCGTAAGGTACCTAGTGTGGCAGGCTCTTCGTGTTCAAAATATACTTACCCAAGTATTACATTAACCTTGTCTGGGATAAGTACAACAATGAGAATGCAAGAATTAGAAGCCTGGCGGCGGTTAGCGATGCGTTCGAGACTAAGGTGTCCATCAGGGTTCTACTCTCGGTCCGCTTTATTTAATTTAGTAAAAAGACTAGTTCACTAAGAATATACCGTCCTCACTACCGTGAGCCTATGTTATACGCGAACGTGAACATTGCGACATTGTTCTGGCCACTGACAATACACAACATATGAAAAATCTTCTAAACACATAAATACAGTCTCTGGAACGGTATGGCCCGAGGGTTTAGGAGCCAGGAGCAGAAATTGTATACCTGAAGTGCTCTTTCAGTGAAATCACGGTACCGGAAACTACATAATTATGTACATTGGGTTGACTCCTATTTCCACGGTGGATAAATTTAAATACCTTGGCTCCATGCTCACAAGTGCTAATGTCAAATGTCAATGTGCGCCATAGAATCAGTGTCGCCTGGTAGAAGTGGAGGTAACTATCAGCTGTGCTGTGCAATCCACATATTCTAATAAAAAAAAATACCTATTCCATCGAGCGCTACTGTATGAGTCCAAAGGTTGGACAGCAAAAAAGACATAGGAACAAAAGGTCCATACCAACGAAGTCAAGATCTAAGACAAACAAGACAAGACAGAGTCCGAAATAAACACATTCCAGAAAGCTTCAAAGTCGCACTAGTCTAAAATGATGATTAAAAATCGTCTTCTTTGCACTAGCTTCTCACATTTTATAAGTGCCCATGTAGGCCCATATGAAATAAAAATATTTTCACTTTGAATTTGTTGTACCTATATATAATAACTTAAAAGTTCCCGGTGCTGGGACTATGGCCTTAGGAAAAGTCTAAGAATGACAGAGCCTACTATTTATAAATAAATAACTTTACCTGAAAAACACCCAGCAGGAATAAGAACAAGCCCGATGTAGCTAACATCTTCTACGCTACTGGCAATTTTAATTAGAACCAATTAGGTAGAAGTTATTGCTGTAGGTAATGTAATTTTAATATCCAGGAAAGCCAGTTATCGATTAATGTAATATATTTATTGTTATTGATGTCTAAAAAATTAAGATAAGGTAAACCAATAAGTACCTATATTTAAGACGCCGACAGATTGCACTTTCGATAATATCCGGAATCGTTAGGTATCTAATTTATTTTATTACAGGCAGTCACATAGTTAAGAAAATATAAAAACAGAAATGACGCTTGTTTGATCTGTATGTAAATTACTAAGATACGGTCAACGTAATAATTACTATAATTTCTGCTTCTTCTTTGCTATTATTTCTGCTAGGTACTATTTTTAGAGCTTTGGACTAATCCAAAGCTCTAAAAAAGTAAAAAAAAAAAAGTAAAAATAATAAAAGGTTAAAATATTAAAGTGACAATGCACCCCGGGGCCTCGGGACGGAAGCCAAATAGAACAGAGGAGTGGGTTTTAGTCAGTAAAAGTCTAACACTAAAGTCCCTCTATTCTCAGACGCATACATTCCGGAGCGCAGCGCAGAGCAATTTTCACTGTGAACCTATTATCGACATTGGTGTCATTGCAATAATATCCAAAATCAATTAACACAACAGTTTGTTCCTGAAGAGTGTCGAAGCAACTGCATGCGAAATGTAGCGCACAGGACCGCGACTGCGTGCTCATCCGCGCGCATAAGTGATGCTCGTGAAAATTGCATAACGAATGATGGCATTGTATCGAGTGAGCGCAGTCCAGGGCATACTCACACCTCCGAATCCGAACGCAGATTGGATGATTTTCTACCAAAACCAAAATCTACACATATAGGTCATCGTCATTGGATGATTTTTACCTACCATAAAAAAAACATTGGTAAAAAAAAGAAGGTAAAATAAATCATCATCATCATTTTAGTCAAAAGAGGTCCACTGGTTGTACACAGGCCTCCCCACAATTGTGTGTCACGTTACAGACGTGACGCACAATTGTGCCACTACTAAATTATAGATTGTAGTAATCATTATCTTATTGTCAGTTCTGCAATAATATTATTCTGTGGCTGCGCCTTCATTTATGTTTATAATCTTTTGGGCGCGCCTAAAAGATGCGTCATAATTTCGGCGGTAAGTCCCCTCTTTAAAGAGTAGCTAAGTAGTTATGGCATTCTCACTTTTCCCTGACGCAGGTCGCCAGGTCCCCACTAGATAGATCGTATCGGGAGGTTCCAGTTTCGAATAACGGGAAGACCTCCAGGTGGCACCCGGGGGCCTAACATATAGTGGAGTTGTATCTCGTCAGAGCGGAACGTCGGACATGGTGTGGAGTGCGAAGGAATGGGCAGTAGTCACCTCCTTTGCGAAGCAGTAATGCGAGAGAAAATCCAATCTACTGGCTATCATTTTCATAACGGTATTGGAGCTGCCCCGCACCCTGCGTACAAGTGAAGCACAACGGTTCTGCATGATCGTATGGATACAGTGCATGCGTGCCCATGCAAACATATCCTAAGCGCTGCAGTAGCAAGGCAGACCCAAAACCGGAAATTGACAGGGTCCGTCCGGGACCAAGCCCAGTCGTCAACAGTCCTTCCCGTGCTTTTCAAGAAGTTGTCAGCAAACCGTAGGGACTATGCAGAAGGGTCGAACCCAAATTGGCGCCAAAGGTCTGAAATGAAGGCTCTGGCCCAGGTATAGAGGCAATGTAGGAATGGAGTGGTTTGTTTAATCATTAAGAGTCTGACTGATTTATACCCACCATAAAAAAGGGGCCGGGATGATCGTTTTTTTGAAGGAGATAATACAGCCTTAAACCACACACGGCAACTAAAGTACCTACCTGTTACAGGTTTAGTGATTCGTAACTGAATTTGGGAATAGAATTGTTTTCTTAAGTAAGTTTGTACGGAACCCTCAGTGCGCGATTCCGGCACGCACTTGCCTGGTTATTTTATAATGGACGTAGTTTCTGAAAAACGTTCCAACCCACAATGAGATGATTGTGGGTTGGAACGTTTTTCAGAAACTACGTCCTATAATTAAGGCCCTAAGTAAAAGAAAAACTGGGCAAGTGCGAGTCGAACTCGCACACTTGAGGGTTACGTACAAACTAACTTTATCTAAATAGTTAGGTTAGGTTAGTTTAATAGTTTGGTTAGGGGATAGTGGTATGAAGTAAACAATATTGGGACTCCAAACAGAATTTTTATATTTTGTAAAACATCTCCTTTTATACAGCTTTGAATACACATTAAAACTTTAACCATTAGGAAAACACAAACCAATAGAGAAACGCTACCTATTACTAACTAATGAAGAAACCAATAAAGTAAAACTACGCTGTACAGAAATGTCCCGCTGAAACTTATAAACTTAAAGCTAAACTATTCCCTTTCTTAGCGCTCTGACTATTGGTTAGAGGAAAAAGGGAATAGTTTAGCTTTAAGTAAGAATTGGACAATTCCGATCACAGCGCCGGTCGTTGGTGTTGTATCCCCCCGCTAACGAGACATGTCCGATTGCTGCACGCCCACGGTGACGGTTTAGTGCATGTGCTGCGTGGTGTCGCTAGCTGCGTAATTTTAGGCACGCTGTCTTTGGCGGGTAAATCCCGTTTGCGCGCGGCGACTTTAGATAACAATGATGGCGTGTTTCCTGTTTCGGATCGGATGGTCGAACACGTGGTGATAGAGTTGGTGTGGTTGGCAGGAGGTAATTGTGCTGGGCTGAGTTGAAATTGAGCAGTGGTGGCCGAGTGGTAACGGCCCCGACTTACGAGTCGTAGGTCGCGGATTCAAACCCAGCCAGGCACATTACTTTGTGTAATTTATTTCATCACCACTGCTCTCAAAACGGTGAAGGAAAACATCGTGAGGAAACCGGCATGTCCTAGAACCAAAAATTCGAAGACATGTGACATCTACCAACCCGCACTGGGCCCGCGTGGTGGATTATGGCCCATTCCCTCTCCTAGAGAGAGGAGGCCTGTGTCCCTGCAGTGGGAACATTAAAAGGCTGATGATGATGAGTTGAAATTGTAGCTGTACTGCAATTGTAGCCGTACTACAATTGCAGTACAGCTACAATTTCAACTCAATACCTCTACGCGCTTTCGAGATAAATGGTTTAAATAGACAAACAGTTCATGTAAGGTTTCCGTTTTGTATACAAGGTCGTTGACCGGTAACAAGCTGTTTATCTATATTGGAAATCGCTTTATGATCTGTCTTTAGATACTGTAAGATACCTATGTACGTACTGATGAAACTTCCTCAATAGGTACTTTCCATTGTAAACCAAGATAATTATAATAAATAGCTACAATAAAACTTTTAAATTTTACACAATTACATATAATTAATAATCTGATAGAAATTATAATAACTCGAGATAGTAGTCACGCGCAATGACATTTTTATTCATATAGGTAATCTCGCACTTAGCCAGTGTCAAGTTTGAAATTATGTTAAAAATTAATAAAACTAAATAAGTGAATGTGCAACCCGTTCCAAATGAGAATAGGATCGATGGCCATGTTGTGACATAACTTTTCACTCAAAATTTGACAGATCGAGGTTATTGACTTTCCTATTCTCATTTGGAACGCATAATAAGATGGCCTGAAAACTGTATGAAAAATCGAAGAGACACACTTCCGCATCCATTCAAATCTGCATCCGCGGAGATGACAATCGTCACCTCCGGATCCGCATCCGCTTCCGCTAAGATTACCTCTGTTACAACCCTATACCTTAGCTAAGATGGTTTTTATGACTTATGATCCAAAGACATTATATAGATTCTTATCTTATTTTAATTTGAAGAATGACATGATATTATGATAAGATTAATCAGCACTCAACGTTAGATATCAGACAATCAAAACAATATAATTTAATTTTTTGTAATCTTATTAAACGTAGTAGTTAGTAGTGTAGCGTCAGATGACATATTTTGTGAAAAAGAAAACAATTTGAGTGATGACGTTTTGTCAGTAAAAGATATACTTATGTCACGATTATAAAAATTTGTATTATTTATTAGCCGTATTACATTGGTGACCCCGACGTGATCGGACCACTGCCAATATCGCACGGATTCCGGTATTGCCTCACAGCCGTCGATCGCTTCACGCGATGGCCTGAGGCAATACCAATCAAGGATATCACCGCAGAAACGGTGGCAAATGCACTTCTGTACGGGTGGATCGCGCGGTTCGGTTGCCCTGCTAAGGTAGTGACAGATCGAGGCAGGCAGTTCGAGTCTGACCTCTTTAAGCATCTGTCAAATATAGCCGGCTTCGAGCACCGGAAGACAACTGCTTACCACCCTGCCTGTAACGGCATGGTTGAGCGGTTCCATCGTCAGCTGAAAGCGGCCATTACCTGCCACGGGAACCCAAACTGGGTAGAAACACTACCACTAGTTCTGTTGGGCATCCGCAGCGCGTATAAAGAAGACGTGCACGCAACTCCGGCGGAGCTTGTGTACGGTGAACCCTTACGCCTACCAGGTGATTTTTTAGAACCTGAAGCTGTAAACACCACCGATGTGACCGACTACATATCCAGGCTACGCATGTTCGCTTCGAACATACAGCCATCAGCAGCATCGCGACACGGTAACACGCGGCCCATATTTGTTTTCAAGGACCTCGCCACCGCATCGCACGTATTTCTGAAGGATAACGCGTCATCTGGGTCATTTAAGCCAGCCTACACAGGACCGCATAAAGTTCTGGAGAGGAGTGACAAAGTATTCAAACTCCTCTTTAACGGTAAAACAGTCACAGTATCGATAGACCGAATAAAACCGGCCTATATACTTCGTGACTCACACACCACAACAACACATAACAACACACACACTCACAACATACAGGAACAAAAACAGACTACACAAGACACAACAGCCACCAATTCGACGCCGGCGACCGAAGAAGGCAATATCAAAAGGACACGGTCGGGCCGTAGGGTGCGTTTCCCTGATCACTATCGACCATGACGGTCTCAGGAGGGGGGTGGTGTAGCGTCAGATGACATATTTTGTGAAAAAGAAAACAATTTGAGTGATGACGTTTTGTCAGTAAAAGATATACTTATGTCACGATTATAAAAATTTGTATTATTTATTAGCCGTATTACAGTAGATATAATAGATAAATTTATGTGTATAATAGTAGATTATGTGACTTGGGGATAAAACAGTGTCTTTAAGTTGAGGGCGGTAAATTGAATTTCAAACGAAGGTTCTTTCCAAAATTTTAATCCCGAACTTTAGTGAGGGATTTATATAATTAACTCCCAAGCAATGCGAGGGAGTTAATGTAGAAACCTGAGTGGAGTAAGGAATGCAAGCCGCCCAAGACTGACAGCTTTATCCCCATGTCGCATACTATACTGTTTACACCATCTGTGAAATAATTAAAAGTCAATTTAGTCAAACTATAGAGAAATACAAGTAATAGTATGTATTAAACAGCTAATCTTTCAAAAATCGACATTCAATAAATTCAGTAGGTAGTACTCCAAGATTCTGTAGTTTTAATTTTCTTTTTTCCCGCTCATTCTTTACACTTATTAGTAATCATTGAATATCGTCGTATGATACATGCGAGTAATGAATGGTATATTCTTTTGTATTATTAGAACAATATACTATACAGTAAAACTTCATATTGTGGCGGTAAAAAATTAAATCTGTTTTCATATCCGCACGTAGTATGTTCTTACAAATTCCGTGCCAGTAAGTAGGACCTATAGAGGTATGTGACATTTTTGGAAAATGACAGCCATGACAGGTTATGCTTTCAACTAGGATAACCTCAAATAGTGGCGGCAAGGTATAATTATTTAAGTACAATATTGCATTTTGAGAGAATAAATAATAATGATGCATTGCATTAGAACAGCTTTATCAGTTGTTCGTCAAAATCGAAACAAGGCTGCTCCTATTCAGAGAATATTTAAGATTAATCAACTTACTTTCGGACCACCGAGATGTTACTTATCCCAAATAGTTGATACAGGTAAACATTACATTTTATACGAGTAACAGTGATGTCAATATCAGGAGAGGCTTGAAAGGAGAGAACCACTTAGTTTTATAATAAAACTCCCAACATTTCACAGATCAAATAGTAGAAAACATATGTAAGGGTGATGCAGAACTGGAGAAAAAGCTCAGAATTCTCATGTTAGAAGTTGAGGTGATGCGCCAGGATGGTCGGTATGCTCCAAACCACATAAACAAAGATCAGTGGCAACATTTATTAGACCTGTCTACAAGAAATCAAAGAGCTAGTTATCTAAGATATTTGTTCAAAACAGAAAAAGCCAGGGAGAATTTCAAGGTAAGTTGTTACCTTTCATAAGTACACTAGAAGATTGAAATCTTTGTTAACGAATATACCTACTTGTTTTTCAACCGCTTTTGTTTACTTAGGCTAAGAAAGAAGCTAGAAGAAAGGAGAATCCAGTCATAAAACCTGAAGACAGCAAAGAAAATGAAGATGACCTTCTTTATGGTATACAACACCAGTCATTGTTTCTGCGAATCAGAGACCAATCAATCAACCAGTTTGATAACTATAGGTAATAAATCTAGTATTATATACAAATATGGCAATCATCATGAATAAGTAAATTTATAGAATAATATGTATATTTATTTTGCAGAGCCCTTCAAGCCATGATGTTTGGACAATCGGTTGTAATAGACTGCTCATATGAAGATAGTATGGTTTATAAAGAAATATTAAATGCTGCTAAACAAATGACATTTGTTTTTGGTGACAACAGAGTTCATAAAGAACCTTTTAACTTGCACATGTGTAATGTGAATATGGAAGGACAATTTATGAAGCAAATGCGGAAAAATATTCCTTCATTAGATGAACCCTGGTTTCCTTTAAATATTCACACAGAAAGTTATTTAAATGTATTTCCAAAAGAGAAATTGGTTTACCTGACTCCCCATTGTCGAGAAGAGCTGACTAAGTTTGATCATGATGCTGTGTATATTGTTGGATGCATGGTAGATAAGGTATGCATTAATATTATGGAATTCAATTCATGTCCATCTAATTAAACAGAAAATCAACTCCAACATATTTAGGAAAAGCCTTGGAAGATAGATATGAAAATTAGTACTTACTCAAAAACTAAAAAAAATCAAAGGTCCTCCCTGAGAAAATAAAAGCCCAAAAATTCATACTGTTGAAAGTTTGGCACCATAATTATAATCCAACTATTTTATAGTTTTAGTGCAATATGTTTGAGACCTGAATGATCTGGAAGGGCTTATATTATTAACTTCTATAGCCCCTGAGCAAATAAATACTTAGTCAAGGTCATCTTAAATAAATGTTCAGTTTATTCAGTTAATTTCTTAAGCTTTCTAATATATTTACTGTATATTCAAACAATTAATATTGGCATAAATTATTGCAGGTAAATAATGAGCCACTCTCCCTAGCTAAAGCTAAAAGGGATGGAATAAAAATGGCAAAGCTACCCTTGGATAGATACCTCGAGTGGGCCCCAGGATCAAAGAAAAATCTGAATATAAACCACATGATACCCATTCTATTAGATTTGAAGCTGACTGCTGATTGGGAATATTCTTTACGCCACATTCCGAGGAGGAAACTTATGGAAACTAAAATACTAGCTATGCAGAAAAGATTGAAGCACAATCCACAGTTACAGAGTGTGGTTATGAAAAATTTCAAGCTTTCTAACCTTAACAAATTAGCATTTAAAGAAAAGAAATTTGACAAATTAGGATTTAAAGAAAAGAAATTTGACACATTACCATTTAAAGAAAAACGATTTAAATCTAAGAGGTCATTGTATGATGACGAAAATATATAAAATACCAATCGGAACATGTCTTTATTTATTCAACTATACTGTATACTTCAAATTTTAAACATGAAAAATGTAAAATAATTGTGATAAAACTAATTATAATTAAGTTTTGAACACTAATTATTACGAACATTATAAATAGGTACGTAAAACGATAGGTTACTACAATATTTTACAGTGTACCTACATTACAATAAGTTTCTCTATAATTCGCAACTCATTTGTTTAATTTCATAATGTACTGGGAATTAACATGTAACTTATTGCACAAAAATATTGTAACATGCTTTGCACATTCAGTTGATTTAGTTTATAAAAAAATATAAGTCTAAAATCTACAGTTCCTAAAGCTAACTAAAATAATATAGTAAAGTATATTAATGCATTTAATTGTCATAATCTAGTAAAGTAGAAATTAAAAACGGGTACATTCCCAGTAAGATGGAACCGAAACTCGATTAAAATGCTACAATATAGTATTCACAAAAACAGAAACAATCTTTGCACTGCAAATAAACCTTGTGCTTAAAATTAATTAAACAAATAATTACTCTATATGTACATTTTTATTACATTTTATGAACTATGGTAAAGGCGTTCGCATATCGACATCTGTAGAAGTAGTCTCCGACCTCTGTTTGATCGTCGCGAGAATCTCTTGCAAGTTGGATGGCAATGCAATGTCAGCCAAAGGAACATTTTGAACAGGAGGCGGAGTCATGGGCCGAGATGGAGAGTATGCTTCATCCTGCGTACAATTACATTTGATAAGTTACAGTATATTCTGGAAGCTAGATTCAGCGTCAACAGCAGCTGCCGATTTAAATTTACTCAAAAATATGAATAGAGCAAAGTGATTCAGGAGCAAGTCAAAGTTAATAAAACATTATGTACCTCGCCAATTGAAGAGTCTGCTTGCGCCATTTTACGAATTTGTTGTTTTTGTTCTTCTATCTGCCTGTTGAGTTCTTCCATTTTACTTCTGAGAGTGTTGGACGCCAGGCTCGGTCCTGATGATGAAGGTGCACTTCCACTGCTACTTGTTGAACCAGGACTATACGGTTCTTCATCATCCGCAGACACTGCAGAATGAAGTCAACATTTATTTATTATAATTTATAGTAGTTAACATTACACAATATGGAAAGAATAACAGGCAGTATATAAGCAGTTTCTTTAATACATAACCATAATCTACAATACCTAGAGAAGCAGCAATTTTGTCCTTGACTGTTGAGGAGAGAGTTGATGATGGGTAAGCAGGCAGCGGGAGCTGCGGCCGTCGTCGCGGCGACGCCGGCGGCGTGTACGAGCGCTTGCGGGACTCGCGTGCCACCTAATTTCAAGCAATAGGTTCAATAAGAATCTAAGGTTAAGTAAGACTTTTACAAACAAAAACAGACGTTTTACATCAAAACAATTGTTTAAAAATATATTTATTATAAATAAGGGTATGTTTAGTACAATTATTTACAATACCAGTTAACAGTCATTGTTATTTATATTCAAACTAAACATTAAACATTTTGGTAAATAATAAATACACAATAGGAACCATTAATTTATTATTCTTTTATTTACAAATCATTCTCCTTCGGCGAACTGACCTTAGCGGGAACCACATCAGTAGGAATGTTGGCGGCCAAACGCTTCTTTCTTTGACGAATAACGATTGCAATCAGGAGATGCGTTTTAATTTCTCCGATGCCTGGCCCGTCGAGAGGCAGGAGAACTGCCGGTAACGTTGTGTTCGCCGATAGTGGTACTATATAAAAATCTTTCACGGTCATCATATTCGACGCCTTTACTACGCCTAACCTAAAATATGAAAATTTGACATGAAAAATCATTACCAATTAATAAGAATGGTATCGAATTTATTAAATTTTCTAGGGAAAATAAAATTTGATGGGAATATAAGGAAAAGGAGACTGGTTTTTATTTTATAAAACAAAATAATATTTATGTAATTGTCATTTCCACATCTATACAATACCAACCTATTGCGACTACTTAGATAGCTATATAAGGCAATATATTGCATTTTTTCTTCATCATTCGCTGTTTGGAGTTTGAGAATCACAATGTCTTTATTACTAGTTTTTTTCATTTTTGCAATATAATCCCATACAGTGTCCGGATTTATTCTTCCAACGATATCTAGTTCTGTGCTGAGATCTTCTTCCAGGTCGGCGGAGCTGCCCGATACCTGAAATATCGAGTGAGGGTAATTTTTAGAATAACGATACAAGTTATATTCTTAGCATTTAAATCATATAATAAATGGAGCCACTATTCACGATTTCAATACCGTTTTCAATTACAGAATTTATTCCGAAAGATTTTGTTTACGATGCGTTAAAGTATATAAATTAAATACAATGATGTCAACATTTTATTTCATCTACATGTCGCGATCGCACTCGTGCGCATCAGGCGGGTTGCTGGTCAGTACGTAAAGAGGCACACCTCATGAGCTGCGACATAGAAGCGCGCCACGTCCACCATGTTAATACATCCACTCCACACTGTCGCTGCGGAATAGTCCACTGTACTGCTTGGTTCTTGATCGCTTTCCGCTTCTACAAATAAAAAATATACTAATTAATGTGTTCTAAACATTAATAAAACTAAGTTTTAGAAACAAGATTTGTCGCTTATGTACATACCCGATGATTTATCTTGCTTTGTTGGGAACCTTGTTTCAGATAATAGTGTATTAGATTCAATCAAAGACTTAGAGGGATCGTACTCAGCTTCAAAGTTACTCATATCGTTTCTGTAGTTTTCCTCGAATACGTCTTCTCTAGATTTTCGCAAGTCCTCTTCCGAGAATGCCGACGTTATCATTGGTTCATGAGGATCGTACTCTGGGTGAACTTCTTTCAACATTGCTGATTTCGGCCTCTCTATTGAATCCGAATCTGTGGAACTAAGAAAATAAAATATTAAAAGTCGGTATTCGTCTGATTTTTTAAACTAAGTTGACTGACTGGGTATGAATTGAATGCTTACTCATTTTTAATTTGACTGGGAACGTTTTCTTGAGATCTAGACCGATGCTTCTGCTTTTCATCGCTGCTGACTGTGCGTTTGGACCGCGTGGAGCTCCTTCGCTTGGGACTGTCGCGCGAAGGCTCGCGGCGGCGGGAGCGCGCGGGGGAGCGCGAGCGGTCGCGCGCGGGAGATTTGGATCGCTTTCTGGACGACTTCTCTTTCGACGATGATCTGCGCCGCGATCGTTCATTTGAGTCAGGTTTGTCTTTAGCTTCCTTAGATCTATCTTTCGACATGGACCTGGCTCTACTGGACTTCTTGTCCGACCTCCGCGTTGACCTTCTCTGTTCATCGCGTGTGTCTTTTTCGATTGATGCTGATCTTCTTTTTGATGACCTAGATTTCTTGTCAGAATCACGTTTTGATTCACGCCTGCTTCTTTTTGATCGACTAGAACTGCTATCTTCACGATTTCGCTTTTTACTGTTGTACTTCTTGTCTGTTCTGTCTTCATCATCGCCTTTTGTGGTGCTAATGAAATTAAATAAATTATTTAAATAAAACGATTTATTAAAAAAACTATGAGTATAAATTAAAACTGGAAAGTTTCTACAAACTTACATTTCAGGAGTCTTTTCTTTTGAAAGAACATCAGGGCCAACTGTTGAGTCGTTTAATGCGGTGACTACATCTTCAACAGGAACATTTGGGTCCAGTTCAGTTGATACAGATTCTTTAGTTTCCATAACCTAGTAAAAATAAATTAGTATTACTGATAATTCGATCCCAACTTAATTAAAATTAAATTATTCTTTTAATTACCTCTTCTCCTTTATGAGTTTTAAGAACATAAGTTTTGCTAGCAGCTAGGAGATCTAACTCAGATTTCTTTATTAACTCTAATTGATGTTTAGCCTCTTTATCTCTCCACTGTGCCAGCTCTTGACTAGCTAACTCTTCTGGAGACAATCGAACCTGAAAAGGAGTTACTTATAGGATCACATTGGATTTGGAGAAAATTAGTAGATTATATACAATATAAAATATAAAATCTTACGAGTTGTTTAGGCGTTATAGATCGATCACAGATTTTCTCCCACAAAGTCAGATTTTTCCGATCTTTTATGTTAAACATGAGTGATCTGTATTTCGCCTTGTATTTCATCCCCACATCTCTGAACAGTTCGTGCAACTCGAGCTCTGTATCGTTAGCAAATTGTTTTATTTCTGAATCTGAAAACTTAAGTCCGGTAGTTTCTGCCATTCGAATGGCTAACTGTTCTTGCAAAGCTTTCCGCACATTATCTCTGATTGGTTCACCACTAGACATTCTTACTCGGCTGTGCGTGTCTTTGCGACGCGGTGTCGACGGCGAAACTGAAGGAGCCTGTAACGTAACAATTATCGTTAACTCGCCATCTTCATAATCAAAATGCAAACACGTTCAAGGTTAATATCACTATATTAGACAATTCCTATCTGATTACCAAATTAGTAAACATGTTCGTATACAAGTCGATAACAATAAAAAATACCCCTCACTGTAAAATGAATTACACAGAAATAATCAATTTAAAAAGCCAGTCTGTGATTTTTGTACTAACACACAAGTATTAGTGAGACAAGTCACGTGTGTCGTAAAACTGCCTGGGTCTAAAACTTAGACTGCGATCACGTAGTTAGTAAACAAAGTAAGTCATAAAACCGACGCCATGTCTGACATCATAGAAAACTTGTAAGGAATTCTCCACAAGCGGACCTTGAATACCTTGATAGAAGAGGAATATACATTATATACATACAATATACATTCATGAAAATACATTTTATCAATATTATGTCTGATTCGGATTGCTAAAAATGAAGAACTAGATTAGAAAGTTTCATTCCCTAACCTCTTTAGATCCTTTTACGTCAAAAATGTAACTTGCTAACGAAATTAATTTAATTTAATTATTTCTTTCCAGTTAACTCAAAACTTCTGTTGTCTGAGTAGTTCCGCGCTTCCTAAGGCACCATTCAATTATGTAGATATAAAAACTTTAGGCAGTGCAAACAATTCCAAAAAATGTAGGGCCTGTCCGCACAGCGATATTTCAGGAAGAAATGGCGCGAATTTTTTATCGCCTGTGTGTATACTTCCATAAGATTCAATGTATTACAGAATTGCGGAAAAAAATCTTGGGCGGTATCTACAGTTCGACCTCCACATCCCAGTTGCTGGAATACCCAATAATATTGATAAACTTACGAGTTTACGATTACTAGGCGACCAAGCACAGAAATCTTTGTGTTTAATCACATTTTTTTTTATTTTGATACCTCTGAGCTACGATACTACGTGTTTATTAATTGGGTCACATACCTTCTCTTGTGAGGACTGACCATGACTACTAGGGGTTCGTATCAGTTTCCTGGTAGTGACTGCAGGCCTAGCAGTAGACGTGCTGGCTTTAGGAGTGTCACTCAACTGTGACTGCTGAGATTTTGGAGTCGTCGGTTTCAGTTGCGGAGTTCTAGGTTCTTCTTTAGGTGCCGATATTAGTCTAATAGACCGTTCTTTTGGCTCAGCATGAGGCGTTCTGACCGGTGTTGACTGCTCAGCAGGTTTCCTAGGTATCCTTTCAAAGTTAAGAGTAGTCTGGATTTTATTTGGTTCAGATGTCTTCTTCTTTGCAAGTCCTGGTTTAATTGTACTTAGGGTTCCAGGGCGCACAACTTCAAATGTTGGATGTTGTTGCAACCATGCTTTCAAGTTTTCTGCAGTTGGAGCATTGATACCAGCCAATAATCTGCCAGATTTGCGTTCATAAACTATAACCTGCAAACACCAATTATTTTATGGCTATCCATATAAGGGTAACAAATAAGGCAATAGTGATATTATTGTGAGAGAAACATAACTTATAATTAAGCCCATATTCTACTACTCAAGTCATTTAGATTTATGAGTCCTTAAATTACTTGCGCCCAGTAAGTGTCAACGTTAATTGGTGCACCAGAGGCATTAATTAAGTCCTCAGGAGTTCAATAATACTTGGACCATTCTAACTTCTGACTTGTAAACCACAAATGGTTGGTGCAATGGTTAAACGATTGGCACCTGCGCTGCTGGTCGTGAGTTCGTTTCCTACACGGAACATATTTATATACTCTACAGATAGTTGTCCTGATTCTGAATGTCTAGTTTATGAGCCTATACAAATTTAATTCAACGACAATGTAGGAGTAAACAATGAGAGGTAAAATTCTTATAAAATAAAAAACATGTTAGCAATTTCAAACATTTACAGTTACTGAGACAATCCTGATTGGCAGATAGGACCTTGGTGCTCTGTAGTGTGCAATACCTAGGATATATTCGTAGAACAAACTAGGCTAGAACCCAAAACAGTATGGTTAGAAGAAAATAGTGTTTGCCCAGCAGTACGACATGCTTTAGGCTAAAAAATATTATAAAAAGCCTTACAGAAACAGTAATTTAACATAAAATGGCATCATTTAACACAATTTTCCCACAACTTTCTGTCAGTGAAAGATTTTTCGTGATCGTGCTTTCCGAGATTACCTACTTGCTTTGTATTTTTGTACATACAATGTCTGTTTTTAAAAATATTATATAAATAAATGACTTACTCTAGATTCAGCCTTTTGTTTTTCATTTGATTTACCAGGTTCACCATCTCCTTTAGTTGACGAGCCTTGGTTTCCCAGAGAGTCTTGAGCATGTTTCCATATGCAAGAGTTACTACAGTAAATACTGCTTGCGCGTGCCGGTTTCTTGCATACTATGCAATTAGTCTTAGTTGAGTCTTTGCTAACAGGCAGTTGGGTTGGTGATTTCAATTCAGGACTTCCTTGTTCATTATCTATTTTACTGTGCGTTGCCTGTACCTGAAATTTTTTGTTTTGTTTTTGAGTATTTAGTTAAGGGCACTGGAAAGGGCTATTGCTCGGAGTTTCCTTGCGTGATCGAATCGGGAATGAAATATCCGCAGGACAACCATAGCTGACATAGCATGAAGAATCGCCAAACTAAAGTGGCACTGGCCAAGGCACATTACACGCCGAGTAGATGGCCATTGGGAACAAAAGGAGTAGCGGCCGCGTACCGGAGACGCAGCATTGGAAGACCTACAAAGTGGACCGATGACCTGGTGAAAGTTGCGGGAATCCAATGCGAGACGCACAGGACTCTTTATTGTGGCGACATTTGGGAGAGACCTGTATTCAACAGTGGACGTCTTTGGCCTGATGATGACTTAAAGATAAAAGATATTTATCATTCAAATAACTTTTAAAAACCCTTTACACACTAATTTATCTAGGGGAGAATTTTGGAAAATCATCTCTTAGTGCTCTCCTGTGTCATAAAAGGAACCTTGTGTAAAATTTCACACTCTTAGGTCATGTTGTTTCGGATGTGCGTGGTTATGTCAGTCAGTCAGTTCCTTTTATATATAAAAAGACAAAGAAAGATTTTATGTGTGATTACTTACTTGTTTTGTACCTTTAGTTGATGGCTTTGCTTTTTTGATACAGTTTGGGCATCTCCACTCAATACCTTGTTCCTCCATTTGTTGCCCCATTGCCTTTGTGATATTAACACATTTTCCATGGAACCAGTCCTCACAACCATCACAGCATATCATAAACCTGTTGTTATGAGGCTGCTTGCATATACACCATAATCTAAAATTAGAACACTTATTTAAATATTTCTTACAGTTTAGAAAAGAGGCCATCAATGATTGCTACAATGCTTACTATCATCAGGTGGGATTGCAGTCAAACACAAATGTATATCAATTTAAAAAAAGGTGTGAAAGAATGCTATCTTTTTATTTTGTTGTACTTAGTTGCTTTTTCTGTTTTTTTTTGGCATCTAACTCTTCCTAAGGACATTATCCAATTCAAAAGGAATATTGTGTGTATATTTGAGTTAGTCTCTGGATGGTTTGAAAGTACAATAGTATCTGTTGAATAGTAATTTTGTGTATATAATATGGTTTTTAAAAGTGTTTTCTCCCGATGGTTTAACATTGTTCCTGCCTTAAGGAAGGAAAGGAGTCAGATCACTGTTAATAAGGCATAGTGTCCCACAGTATTTTGCTAAAATGGTAATAAACTGTAAGAATTGCAACCTTTTTTATATAATATATGACTCCAATTTAATACATTATCTGTGTATGATTTTTTCTACTATTCTTGTCAGCCCTATTACTATTGGCATTATTTCTGAAGGCATAGTCCACAACCAAATTATTTCAAGTGGCATTTGTTTAATTTTTCAATCTCTTTAGGCCCTATGTTACAATGGATTGTACTGCAACTGTAATATTATGAAATAATTGTATGTATAGTATACTATGATAATATTATATATCTACATTATGTGTTATATCTATATAAATAAAAGAAAGTCGTGTTTGTTACAACACTTATAACTCGAGAACGGCTGGACCGTTTGCCATGGTTTTTTGATTTGTTGGATTTGTTTCCATCCCGAATAGCAGAATACATCTTAAAAACAATGAAAAGGGTAGAGTAGGGTACGGTAGGGTAAAGTAGGGTAGAGTAGGGTAGGGTAGAGTAGAATAATCTGTTGCCGGGAGCGAAGCCGCAGGCAAAAGCTAGTTATTTATATAAAACAATAGAAAGACTCCCAGTAGTGGGTTATTTGTGTTTCTTTCTGGTTGTGTGTTTCTTTCTTTTTATTCTATTGGTTAGAAAATTATGTTAATTTGATGTAAGTCAGTAGTTTTTCATAAATAGATAAGAATAGCTTACATACCTATTTGGATCATCTTCAGAATTCCAACTTTCTTGAGATTCTGCAGATATCTTATCAAGTACAGGAGTTTGTAATGGCTGTTCTTGTTTCTTAGTGGAAAGTTTCTTATTTATGTATTGTTTTGATACAGTTAGCACTTGAGGTTCAGGAGTGGTCGACACAGGCAGATCAGGGGTTGGTGCTGGTACTGCTACTGGTGGTGGCGGCTCTGGGTTATTTGCGTTATCCATTTGACTTTTGCGTTTTGAGGAGCGAGTCGCTGGTGCTTCGATCGGTGGGAGCGTAATAACGCGGCCATCGCGTCGTACTATTTCAATTGGATCCTTCCGTACGGGTACTGTTTTGGGTACTGATTTTGAGAGAGTCTGTGTGTATAAATTTGTAGCCTGTGTTTGTTGCTGTGGTGTTTGTGGAGACTGAGTTGCCTGTACAGTTTTAATCGGTCCTGAATCTACCTTCCCCAGCACTTGTTTATCTATTACTTCCTGTAAGTTCTCTGAGCTTGCCACTAGCTGAGCCACAGACATTAAGAAGTCTTCTGTCAGGCCTTCCTCTTCAGGCTGCAGTCCACCCAACAAGTCCAAAGTAGGTGATAAAGGACCAGCCAAACCTGGACTGTTTATAGTACCAGTAGTAGAAATACTTGCTTGACTCTTAACTGGATTAGATATGCCTGTAGTATCTTGAAGTATTTGAGCCAAACTGGCATCATCTAATTGAGGGATTGGGTCATAAGGTTTAGTCTTTTCAGTTGGAATTACTCTTTCTTTGGGTTTCAAATATGTTTTATGCACAATAGGCTTAAGACTTTCTGGAGTATCAACTTTGCTGTTATCTGCAATCTTTGAATCAATTGGATCTGGTACCTTTGAAGCAGTAGCTGGTTTTTTGTCAGCAATGGACAGTAAAGAGTCTTTTTCACTGGTTGGTGTTTTAGGAGGACCTTTTCCATCAGTAGATACCCTTCTTATAACATCTGGTGTGGAAAACAATGAGCCCATATCCGTCAATAGAGCTGTAACATGTGCTGGTGTCTTCTTTTCTTTTTTTATGGATTTTGGTGTCTGTTTCAAAACAACTTTGCTAAGTTCATTGCTTGGTACGACAGTGGTTGATATCTTAGAAGAAGGCAACAGACTTTCCAAATCAACCTCTGTCTGTGTGTCTCTGGGTTCTTTTTTTTCCACAATATTTTTATGCTGTAGTTTTTCTTTCACATCTTTTCTTATTATATTCCTGATGGGTTTATGTTTAGTTACCAATTTATGCTCTAGTTTTGAAGCTTTAGATGCTGCAACAGTCTTCAGTATGCGGGGTTTTAATTTGTTTTTCTTTAGTCTAAGAGAACCAGTTCTATCCTTAGTATCTTTGTAATCAGAATCAGAGTCTCTGTCAGGAATGCTATCACCAGATGAGCTAATAGAAGAGGATTCAGAACTATCATCTGCCCTTTGTAATACCTCTGGAGCCTTTTCTACTTCTCTGGTATCCTTGGATTTATGTAATACAGGCAGTGGTTTATGCAATACATCATTTCCTTTTAATACAATAGGTGCTTCAGTAGGATTTATAACAATCTTTTTTCCTTTTGGTATGATTTGTTGTTCCAAAATAGTAATTTTTTTAGAGTTGGGAACTGGTTTAGGCGGTGGGGTATGTGTGATTTTAATAACAGGTTCATCGTAAGTTGATAGATTGTCACTTTGTGGTAAGGACTGACTTGGTGATTTGAGGGGTGTGTAACAGTGGTCATTTTGGAATCCTACTAAACTGTTTTCTCTTGTTTCAATTCTCAAGGACTGTAACATTTCAGCACCACTATCTGTAAACAAAAAACGTTTATTATTTTTTATTTTAATTATATATGTCTAGTTAAAGTAGTTGAGAGATACTGAATATTATTTTCTTACCATACTTTATGATACTGTTAGGTTCATCATAGTAGCTATCCACTGAAAGTGTGACATGTGGCACCTTCTCATCATCAGTGTCAGAATCAGTAGCATCATCAGGTTTGCCTTCATGACCAACTCGTACTACACTGATACCAGCACTTTGAGACCCATCAGTACCTAGAAGAACAATAGTAAGGTAACATTATTATCTACACTATAAAGGACCTACTATTATGATTTTTTTATCATAGTATTATGTTTGTTTTATCAGCTTACCGTTTTGGCGCCAAAATAAATTATAAGTTATTTACTGGTAAAATGATGAATATTTAGCAATTAAACATAAAATCTGCCCATAACATAACAATATATCAATAATAATAAATAGAAAACACTTTTAATCAACTTGTGTTACCTAAATGAATGAGAGACACTAGATTCAATACAGATAGCAGACTTATAAGACTGCAAATACCAGCCAGCAGGACTTGCTGGCTATTTGAATATAAGCTCGAAAACTATCACTATACTACGAGAAAAACATTAATTATTGAAACTTACCCATCAATGTTCCAAGTAATTTTTGATCAACAGAGAGTGAGCCATCCTTGTTTACAATAACAACAACAGAACTATCAGCTTTTGTGGAAGGTCCATTCAGATCCGTATAGTTAGTTATAACTGTGTTTGACATTTTTCATTGCAATTCATGCACTCATTCTAATTCAAATCCTCTATTTATAGCCACTCAAGACACATGCACCGCGTCTATTTATGACGCATCCACCAAATCCAACACGCTAGACGCCATTTTGGACTCCACCAGTAGGCTGAATGGCCGCACCGCGGCAAACGCAATTGTTTGTAACCTATTGATGAATTTAGGTTTGTAGTAATTAAAAACAATAAGCCAAGTGTTACTATTTCTTTCAGATATGTAACATTATGTATCAGAATTAAGAAAATTCGATTTCCGAAACACACAGTTATCGAAACTGTCAATTTTTTTTTTAATATTTTTTTTTTTTGGTGATGGATTCTGTTTGTATTATTTGGATATAAACTTTTTAGGTATTGATAGAAGTATGATGTAATTTAGTCGATTTCTGTCTAAACATGCATGTCTGATAAGGTTATAAAAATTGGTTGGCCTGCATCATTTCTCACTGTTACAAAATAAAAAGCAATGGAGGAATGTTCTGTAGGGAAACATTTGGGAACAATTTTCATTTTTATTAAATCTATCTTGATAACTAAGTTAGTGCACCCTGTTTACGGAGACGCGGTGCGTTGATCAGTCAATCAATCGCCTACCGATACCGCCCTATTCGTTTCACCACTCATTCACTGCTAAGACTGAAGGCGAAGTCGTGAATAGGCCGTTAACGCGGTGGCCTGTGGCTGATGAAAATGTTGTTGTTGAAGCAACCCACGAGTCGTCGCCTTAGGTCGCTGCTCATAGAGGCACGCATCCGCCTACCAATGCCGACCCGATCGCTGCTACAGCTGCAAATAAACTATCGGATACATTCGTCTGTCGCGGCAGAGAGTATCACGATGGTTTTTCTGATGGAGACCCATGGGAAAAAGACTAGAGGGAAAGAGCTTATCTCTAGGTACATCATAAATACACTAAAACACTAGAGAGTTTTAGTGTATTTATGATGTACCTAGTTCTGAAATAATCCAATGACTTCTCTCATTCGAGAGTAAAGCGAAGACATGTGACATCCACCAATCCGCACTGGGCCCGCGTGGTGGATCATGGCCCATTCCCTCTCCTAGAGAGAGGAGGCCTGTGTCCCTGCAGTGGGAACATTAAAAGGCTGATGATGATGATGATGATGAGAGTAAAGCGGTAAAGGCACCTTTTCCACCATGCGGTGGAGAAGGTGCCCTTCCCGCTTATAACATAACATGTATCATGCATAATATGGTAAAGCATACGCTTCACCATGTGATGCCGGGTAGCCCGCACGATGACACCAAGGTGTTTTTGCTTGAAATCGGTTCATGAAACTTTTGATTTGCAACAATGCCCAGTGAGGACCAGCGTCATATGACAGAAGGTGACGATGCCCAGCCGTGCCGAAACGCAAATCATTAGGTACATAGTATAGAACAAAATTGCTTACCGCTATCTATGCTTAGATCTCGCAAAGTTCGCAACGGGTTTTGATGCGATTTTTTTAAATAGAGTGATGCAAGAGGAAAGTTTATGTGCATAATACATACATAATTTATTCAATATCAGTACCAGTGCGAAGTTGGGGCGGGTTGCTAGTCATTATCATTACTAGCGATGAGCCGAGTTGACTTTTTGGTAACTCGAGTAACTCGAGTTGACCCGTTTACTAACTCGGGTTGCAACTCGAGTTGACTCGACTCGATCCGTCACGTCGCCGCGTCGACCGTCCGAGTCAGCTCAACTTGGTACTAGCTACGTTCATGGTTCACCGGGTCGGGTCCGGTGGGCTGAGTGGCGTTGATTCGCCGAGTAAATGGTAGTCAATTAAATAAAAATGAGACTATTCAAAAATCAGACGTTTATTATTATTTCGATGGAACTTTATTCCTTAAATTAAGCACATCAACAACACCTATAAAAAAAAAAAAAAAAAAACACCTATAAAAAAGCTAATCAACAATCAACATCTAAGTAATGGCACTTCACTTATTTCTAAATGAAAAAAAAATACTTTGTAGGTAACTCTATAAAAATATCTAATAAAATAGCTCATCACACGGTCATTACTGATAAGAAACCACAACAACGAGAACTATCTCTTTCACTCTCGGTTCGGACGTTCGTTCGTTCGGTCGTCGGGCTCACTCGGAGCCGATCGGGCCTCGCAACTCGCGGGCAGTCGCGGGCTAGCCGGCTAGCTCGAGTTCGGACGTTCGTTCGGTCGTCGGTTTGATTCGGGCTCGCTCGGAGTCGAACGCCCGCCGCGCGCGCTCTCCGAGTCAACTCGATTTTCTTATATTTTGACTCGGGCTGACTCGCGTTCGGTCTGACCCGAGTTACTCGAGTTAGATAACTCGAGTCGCCCATCGCTAATCATTACATAGTATAAAACAAAGTTGCTTAGATCCTATGTATGCTTAGATCTTTAAAAGTACGTAACGGATTTTGATGCAGTTTTTTTTAATAGATAGAGTGATTCAAGAGGAAGGTTTATAGATAAAATATATCACCTTTGCACCCATGCGAAGCTGGGGCGGGTCGCTAGTATTTCGTAGTTTCTCGTATTGATTTATACGTAATTTGCGAATCATCATTTCAATCGAAAAACGTCTAATATTGGACAATCGGCGAATAGTGCCAAATACCTCACTACTTTATCTTATTTCTTCGTATTTTGTTAAATGTTAAAAAAAATATTTTTAAAATTCTAAAAAAAAAAAGGATGTTTGACCACCATAATCTGTTTCCGTTTCCACAAATGCCAGCTTTCAGCATTGCCAGCCAATGAGGGATGACAAACGGATATTTTGAGGTTATAAATATACACCTCAGCGCATTCAGTCAATTTCAAAGCATTAGAAAGAGATGCAGTATAGCGATTTCTAAGTAAATGACAAAGATGATACGAAATTTAATGTCAAGGATCAAACCGTATTAAAAAATTGTTAGCTGTTCCGACGAATTGTCAATTTGTCATTTCTTCTCTGCCATGCCAGTGGGCAAAATATTACTTTCACGAGTACATTATTTTATGTTTTGAGATATAAAGCTTTACAATCGCCAAAATGAGTTATTCCAAGTTTGACCTAACGTTTAAAATAGGTCAATACCTCGATCGGCATTTGGTATTCCCATTGCTTGAATTTTTAGCTGCTAAAGAGGTGAGTTGTAAAAGTTAACCTGCTGCTCTTTACATATTACTTCAGTTATGTTGTGTATCAGTCCGAATAGCCCGTTGCATACACCAGGTTTTAATATACATAAATGTATATTTCCAATTTCAGACTTATGATCAATCGGAGCTCCTACAAGCTAAGTTAGAGATTCTTAGCAAAACTAACATGATTGATTATGTTATTGATATCAGAAAAATGCTTTACCCTGACGAGGATACACCTGAGGTATGTTAAATTTTGAAATACAAGTCTTAAGTGATTCCTATTAATGTATAAAATTTAATATACACCATTAAACTTTAGCAAAAACAAATGATTAGTGTTCATCTGCTGAGTTCGGTTAAATTATCAATAAATATGGGTGAAATACCTGCTAATAGAATATCTTTCGTTTATTATTTTGTGTACTAATTGTAATGTTTAATAAAACTTGCATTCATATTTGAAAAGTACTTATGTTACTTTCAAGTGGTTTTCAAACTTAATTTTGAAAAACCATTTCACTAACTTAATAGTTATATATAAAAATAGTTATATCAATAGATTATCTACAGTATGTGTCACAGATCTTTATATTTTTTTTTTAGGAAATCAAGGCTAGAAGGGGTGTAGTCCTTTCTCAGCTTCAAGAGCTGCAAGACGCTGTAGAACCAGTGTTGAGGCTCATGCAAAGGGATGATGTCATGAAGACTGTTGAGACAATGAGAGATCCCAAAACTCTCATAAACCATCTTACTACTAATAAAGAATTTGAGGTAATGGTTTTGTATGAAAACTAATATTTCTATTATCAACCTAACCCTTCCATTAATTTTGCTAGTTCTCATATAGAAACCAAATAGAAATGTTAACAAAACATGTTTTCAAGGGTACAACTGAATGGCTGTGTTCAAAAATGACCAGAGTAGTGTAGAGTTATAGCCCAGAGTCGTTTTTTTATCAATCGAGTAGTTACCCTAGAGTTAACCCAAGTGACTCCAACTTCAAGCAGGGTAGGTTGGAGTAAGCCATTGACAATAGAACTTGACGTTTGCATTCAAAAATTTGAACGCAGGGCAGGGACTCTAGCCAGGGAATAGCTATCTGTACTATATTATAAAATCTAAAAAAAATTAAAACAAAAATCTAAAATCAATAGCTTTCTGGAATGGAAAGACTTGTCTGACTTTCCATTCCAGAAAGCTAGATTCATAAGAAAGTGTGTAGGCAACTAACTTATGATCGTTCCACAACCCCTGGTAGTGTAGTACTAACCAAATACACATGAACAACTTCATCAGATTAGTAGCACTCGTCGTAACTGGAATAATGTACACCCATTAATACCATAATTATTCTAATTCTTATTTCAGAACTAACATTTTTATTAAATACACACATGTATTTCTTAATATGGGCATCACAATATCTATTTGTTTTTTTTTTAAATAGCATTGGTTCAGAAGCCAATTTATTATAAACATAGTGCTTTCAGGATGTGCATTTTTTTTTTATCAAGTTGTTTACAAATAGACCCAATTTTAGCCCATTATACAAAAGCCCAGTAATAATTTTTCCAACATATGAATTGCCACCAGGACTTCACTTTTGCCAGTACTTACAACCTCTGCACCATAGAGGCAGTGAAGTACATCCTAATTTGAGAACCACTTCGACAATGTTTAATATTGGTGTTTTTAATTTACAGTTCAAAGTTGAGATGATTGACAGCATGTATCGGTTGGCCAAATACCGCTATGAGTGTGGTAACTACGTAGAGTCTGCTTCTTATCTCTACTTCTGCCAGCTAGTGATGTGTCCAACAGACAAGGTAAGATTCAATAAATAAGTTAGTTAATTAGTAAGTACAGGGATGGCAAAACCTTTATTGCAGAATGTGCCTTGAAATATATATTGCAAAAAAAAAATGTGGCATGCATGTCACCAAAGAATCTCAACTATGTGAACTATGTTCTTAAAGAAAGTTAGTTTGATTTCTGCTGTCAAATTGTCTAAACGTTGAATGGCTCAAACACACTGAAGTGCCCAAATTATTTTATTGCGTTTGCATGCCAACACTGGCACACATTCAATAGGTTTGCCATCCATGCATTAGTGTCTGAAATTATATAGAAGAAGCATATCAATGTAAAAAACAAATTTTGTTTACTAAATTTATTCTATAACTAAATTTATTAACTTAACAAACCATTATAATAAATCTATTGTTTCTCTTCAGACTTAACAGTCTCTCCATTTTGTATACATAATTCTTCTTTTAACATAATATTGTTCTGACTATTTGCAAATGGTGTATCCTGCTGGACAAAAAATTTTAAGTTAAAATTAAAGACTTTATAAATAAAGTTGCAGCAGAAAATATTGGTTACAATTTGTCAGCACTGAACCTACCATAGGTTCAGTGGTTGTTTAATTGGACGTCACCCTGCCTATTGTGGGTTTTATTCCTGAATGGAATGAAAATTTGAGTTTTTTGCAGATATGGGTTTTTACCCTATTATGGGTTATAACCCATTTGTGCAAAAAGCGCCTACTGTTCCTTTTGGTGTTCACAGTGAAGGCTCTGTATTTGTATGGTGTAAAAATTGTGGTTCCAGCGCTAGGTGTTTTGTGTTAGTTTAAGTGTTTGTGAACGCACCCTCGATACAGGAGCAATTCCTAGTTTGGGGTAACCTAAAAAAAAAAGAAATTTAAAATTTTAGTATAATGCCATATCTCCCTCAGCAAATAGCTTGCATACAATTTGCTTATGTCTCGCAAACATGATTGCTCCGTGAGTTTGCTTCGGTCAAAACACACTCTTTTACCCAAAAGCTTCAAATAGGTGGTGATAGTATGTATGGGTTGTCATAGTGTTTTCTAGGGAAAATATCTATAGCCAATTGTTTAATGAAGGCAATGTGCTTGTAAATTTAAAAAATACAAATTCATACCAATCCACACTGCATCCCCAAGTCATGCTTTGGATGACATTTATTTTTGTGAGCTTTCAATGTTGCTACCGAACCATACCATTTTCCACAAAGTTCACACTGGTAGACAACTGCATTCACAACATTGGCAACATGGGTACCATGTGTTTTGGTCATAAAGTGACCTACTTTGTATCTGTGGATAAATATAATAATTTTAATTTCAAAGTAATGTTAGATATAATACTAATATAGAAGTGTGCTATTATAATAAAATTATTCACCTGTGATTATACAATTGTTCATAATTCCTGAACTTGCGATCACATGCATTACAGAGCAAGTGTTTCGGTAGTGAAAAACTGTAGTACATATTCATCCATGGACATAAAATCCAATGTTGTTCGGCTGCTTTGTATGATGTAAAAGCTAGTCCACACGCATTGCACTCATAGTTATTCGCTGTTGTATGCGTTTTAGAATGTCGTAATAATCTGGGAATGCTAGTATATACTTTTTCGCAAAATTCGCATTGCAACAATGAAGATGTTTTGATCTCACGGACACTGTCCGTATTATTTGAGTTGCAACATTCATTAGAATGTTTCATGGCTTGTTCTTGGCAAGGATATACTTGAAAACACTGAATACAGGTCCATACAACTTGCCACCGCGGAGGCACCTTCGTCATTGAATGTCTCATTGAGCAATGTCTTCTCAAACCAGTTTCATAAACAAAACATTTGCCGCAAGTACTACAAGGAAACGATCTAGCTGATTTAGGACGCAAGATGTCAAGTATCTCTTTCTTTTTAGTATAATTCAGAGTTCTGTTGAGCATTTGTATATTTTCCATGATACGAGCATTGTTCTCTTTCACTTTCTCAAGGCTTTGTTCTAGAGGACTTAAAAATGTTTCAGTATTATTAAATGTTTCAGTATTACTAAATGTTTCAGTATTATTTAATTTGCACTTATTTTTAACATATAACTGCAGTGAGATATCATTCTCTGAACATATCTTATTTTTTATAGTTGGTTGATTTATTAAACCCTTTGGTTTTTCTTCGCGATCGTAATTAGCGTCTTGAACCTTTACATCTAATTTATGAGTAACTTCATATTCTGTGGATTTGGCCAAAATATTGGCAACATAAGTTTCAGGTGCATCAATATCCTTTGCAATTGCCACCAAATTAAATCTATCGAAATCATTACCTGAAACTATTTTTACTACTAAGCGTGATGATGACTTAGGATTGTCTTTCTTTTTTATTTCTAATTTACCATCGAACCAATCACTGTATTTCGTGTTAGAGGTAGAATTATCCTCGCAATCAATTGAAACATGTAAAGATTTAAAATTAATCTTAGCCGCTTCAAATTTATGAATTATTAATTTTGATGAAGCTGACATCTTTAGTAAATGACACAAAGACAGGCGATTTTTTTTTTCAGAAGTGTAATAAAATTTAAATTAAAAAATAGGTTGTATACCCTAACCATAAATTAAAAATAATGTGAACAACCTTTTTCAAACGCATACAAATAATTTCTGTGATTTTCACGCGGAATGCGTTTTAGGAGTTGCAAATGACAAAACAGGAACCAAGTTTACTGCTATTTACTTGGAGACTTCATAAAATGTCCAGTACATTTTACAACCCGGTCTCCTTGCTATTGTCACTGTGACGAAGTTGTCAACACCCTTGATCACTACGGACTGTCATGCAGTCGAAGTACGGGACGCATAGCGCGGCATGTGAATATTAACGACATCATCTGACGAGCCCTTATCACCGCGACATGGAACAGCGTTATGGCTTTGTTTTTGGAACCTGTCATTTATATTCATTTCCTTGGAAGATGGGTAGGCCTTTAGTGAGGGACGCTACTGGTGATGAAATTCTTGCGCCATCTCATTTTCCTAGCTCATCGTGCTTTGCCGGTGCTGCCGCGTCGGCTGCGGACAAACTCGAGCGGCGTAAATATAATAATTTCGTCGATAGTTATATTTTTAAACAGTTTAGGGTTGCAACCTGTTTGACATATCTATGGTTGCAACTTCAAAGTAGAGACTCGTAGAGAGGTCTTAGGTGATTAATTTCCCGAGGTACGATCTTCACTTTTGGACAGGATTTCTTCGAATTCTTTCCTGACTCCTTTTGATCGCTCTTTTTTTTTCTTACGAATATTTAGTGGACCGCTAGATATTTTTCTGTCACAAACAGTGTAGGTTTCATTCTACCTATCAATATCCATGCACAAACATTCGACTGGCCTGTTGGTCTAGTCAAGTCTAGTGGTTCAGGTGGTGGACCTCATGTCAGGGCCACTGACTGCTATGCCTGAGGTTGTGGGTTCGATTCTTACCCAGGACAAATGCAAGGGCGGATCCAGCTTTGGCGCCAGGAGGGGGTCACATAGTCGTAGTCTTGTCAAAATCTTTTAATTAAATTTTGATAACAATAGACTGATGCGAGTAAAAAGTAGGTAGGTATTTTATGAATGTACGTATGTACTGTACTTACACTTACTTGTATGTACTGTGTTTATTCTTTATTGTACACTTGCAAAACTTAACACATAATAACTTGTACATATACACGTACAAAATGCCATCTTCTCTTGAAGACATCCAGGGAAGCACTATCACGCACAGAATGAGGCAGCCTATTTATATTCCATAACCGTGGTGAATGATTTGTCATAACAGCTAGAGGTATGTCCAGGGCCCGATCTAGCGGACAAAGACAATTTTCGCCACCCTTTACCACCTGTTCCATATGAGTAGACGTCAAACCAGATGTACCGGTGGTTCGAGAACGTCACCACCCGTCCATGACGCGTCAGTCGACAGCACGCGATGACAAACTTGCACCGGATTCGTGTGGAAGAGACGTCCGGGTGACGCCACTGTGTGGCAAGCCCGGAGGACACGGTGGAGCACACGGTGGAGGTGTGCCCTGCTTGGGAAGGGTATCGCCGTGTCCTCGTGGTGGTGATCGGCGGCGGCGACCTCTCGCGCCGGGCCTTGGTTCAGGCCATGGTCCGCAGCGAAGAGAAATGGCAGGTGGTCGCCTCTTTCTGCGAAGCAGTAATGCTCGTAAAGGAGGAGGCCGACCGCATAAGGCAAAGGCAACAGCGCCCTCGCCGTAGCCGTCGCCACCGCGATCCTGCCGATATCCGGCCACCGTAGACACTGGCTCGCGGACGGTGAGCAATGGGTAGCTCGCCGTCCGGTCGTCTGGTAACTGTCCAGACCGAGTCCAAGTCGTCAACGGCGCGCACCATTCCCGCGCGCCTCAAGGAGTTGTCAGCAAACTGTAGTGGCCCTTCAGGGTCGAAGCCTCCTGGAGTAAGTGCAAATCTGTAGAGAGGTCAATTCTATACATGAAATATATTTCCAATATAACTATTAGGGGGGGGTGATTAGTGATCGATACTGATGGCAAAAATGCAATCAGTAAAATTTTTGTCTGTCTGTATGTTCGTTATAGAAACAAAAACTGCAGAACGGATTTTAACGAAACTCGGTACAATTATTCTTCATACTCCTGCGCAGGTTATTGTATACTTTTCATCACGTTACGATTGATAGGAGCAGAGCAGTGAAGAGAAATGCTGGGAAAACGGGAGAAGTTACTCTATTTTTTAGGCTTCCGTCGCGTGTGCAGCCTTAATGGTTAAAGCTACACAGATATAATGTATGACGGAACTATTCTCCATAAAATTACATAAAAATTTCCCACAACAGCATATGTATATCTTTTATGGTTGACTCACAATAACACGTGTAACTCCGGATAGCTTAGCAGTTCGGAGCTTTCTGATTATATTTGTCTACTCTTACGTTTGTAACACTCTCACTTTTCCCTAATTAAAAAAAAAGTTAACATTATTACCTATTCAATAAATAAAGAATCATATAAATCGGTTTAGAAAAACCAAAATTTTACATGAAATACGCTAATATAGTGCAAATAGCATTGAAAATTATAAAAAGTGGAACAAAATAGTAGGAGAATGAAACCAATTGGAAAATGAAGATAATATAACAAAAATTTAAGGAAAAATAAATTAAGGTCGATCTGAGGTCGGGAAGTGGATGGGTGTGCGGTTTTAAGGGAAAAAATGGTTTATCTCGATTTCCGGCAAAACTACTGGTTCTATGGAAAAAAATGTAATGGGAAACTTGTCATAAAAAGATCTACCACTTTTGTATTTACACTTTTTCACATAACCTCAAAATCTATGTGAAAATTCTTTAAAAATTACTTTTTTTTCACAAAATTTGGTGAAATGTTTCCTTTTTATATCCGAAATTTAATATTTTTTTTAATTTAAAACGTTCACATTTGCTCTTTATTTTGACTTAACATCGAAAAAGCAGCCTATTTTTCAATCGAAAAATCTCACATAATAATATGTGATTTTATTAAAAAGTTTGTTGGCTTCATAATCATCAAAATCTTTACTTTTTGATGGTGTGAAAAAAGTATACTGTACTGCAGTCAATTTTCTCAGAAAATGCAAAAAACTAAACTCGAATCACAAATTTCTTTTGTTTAATCGTTATGTACTGAGGTATATATTAAAATTTACTCCTTAATTTCTAGAAAAACGTTAGATTCCATATTACAGTGATAAAAAAATATATATTTAAATCTACAAAACTTAAATATTGCAAAGAAAACATGCAAAACTGAAACTGAGTTTTTTGTTTTTTCTGAGAAAATTTACTGCACCTAGTAATGTATTTGTGAAAAAAAAGTAATTTTTAAAAAAGATACAAATTTAATTCAAAAGCTCGGTATTTTGGGCTTGTCACGTAGATTTTGAGGTTATATGAAAAAGTGTAAATACAAATGGTCTTTTTATGACCTTACAAGTTTGCCAATTGGATTTTTTTCCATAGAACCAGTAGTTTTGCCGGAAATCGAGATAAATAATTTTTTACCTTTAAAACCGCACACCCATCCACTTCCCGTCCTCAGATCGACCGTAATTTATTTTTCCTTAAATTTTTGTTATATTATCTTTCTTTTCCAATGGGTTTCATCCTACTACTATTTTGTGCCCTTTCAAAAGCTATCTGCACTGGTCTAAAAACCATCGCGCGTAAATAGGTACTGAATCATGCTATAAGGATTATTTTTAAGGGGATTAACAGACTTTCAAGCGGGCGAAGCCGCTGGCAGAAAATAGTAGATAAATAAAATCATTATGTTCAATTAGTGGTTCATCTAAGTCCTGGTCCTGGAACCAGCTCAGGGGGGGGTCATGACCCCCATGACCCCCTCCCTGGATCCGCCGTTGGACAAATGTTAGTGTGATAAGCTCAATCATTTGTGGCTCAATCAATTGTCTGGGTGTAATTTATTTATGACATGTATGTATTTAGAAATATAGAAGTAGTAGTATGTTTATCAGTTGTCCAGTACCTTTAACACAAGCTCTGCTTAGCTTGGGACTAAACGACGTTGTGACAGTTGTGGAATATATATTATATATCCTGATAATGACATCGTAATTTGTTTTACTAACCGGCAGACACAACGTGGCATGTTTTTATTAAGTTAAAAAAAAAAATAACCTTGCTTTTCAGACTCTATTTAAACCAGTTCGCCCACAAACCTTGTATGAAAATTTATTCAGTCAAATCAGCAAAAAATATCATTAAACTAAGGGACTACTCACACTTATTCAGCTCCATTCACTGTTATTGGCATTTTTTTTAACCTTTATTTTTGTACGAGTTTTCAAGCGTTATCATTCGCAGAGACTAGGGTTGCCATCTCTAAAATTTGGAAAACAGGACAAGACGCGTGAAAACCCCGGATTTTAGAGTCCGAAAGCCGGACATATCAACGAGATCTTTTAAATCTTTTTAATCGTGATGTGCGAGCATAGTGTGTGTCTCGCGGGCGGCCCAAAGTTTTTAATTAATTTATTTTTTTAAACTCGTTCTATAAATGAAACCGTCCCCGGACGCTCCCCGGATGACCTCTAAACTAGGACAAATCCGGAGAAACCCGGACGAATGGCAACTCTAGCAGAGGCTAACTTCAGGCTCGCCAAGATCCGACGGCCGTACCTGCTGTATAGCGCTGTTCCGTCGAGTTCGACGCTGAATGCGGCGGAACAGCGCTGAATGCGATGGAACAGCGCTGAATTAAAATAATAATAATAAATTTATTTATGCAAAAACTTAAGTTCTAGGAATAATCACTAACACCCGTATTCACAAACAATACTCAAACGACCCTTGACTAAGCAAACGCACAGCGTTGAAATAGAGCTCTGTGATTGGTTCGTTTGTGTTGCGTAGTTCACAAACCCTGCCCTGTGCGCTCGCGAGCACTGTGAGACCGCATAGTAACGTTTGTGAATACGGGTGTTAGAGATATAGTTTAGTAATAAAATTCCATACAATGAACATCTGTGTCTTAACCAGATAAATTAATATCTGTGTCTCAGACATCAGCGCTCTTCCTTTTTAGTGTACATTTACCTAATGTTAAACAATACAGATCTTGGTAAACAATACAGAATTGTGGCGGAACAGCGCTGAATGCGGCGGAATAGCGCTGAATTCTATCTATAGCACTCGTATGATAATATCACACTTGTCCTCATTTAAACTCGTTTGCCGCGAAAGCTGAACAGACGCGAAATCCTGAACGGATTCATAGACATCTCTATACAATATCGTTGTTTACTATGGGCATAAACTGAATAAGTATGTTTAGTCCCTAATACATTTTATTCTCTTAAAAACAATGGCTTTAGTAAATTCACACGTCCGCGTTCAAGGCTTTTTGGTAATATTTATTACCACTGAATGTATTAAATAAAAGGGATTTCAATTGAAATAGATAATAATGAATAAAGTTAATAATATTTTAGAAGATTATTGTTTGTAACTATATATGAATTAAATAATTCTAATTACTATCTCCGATACTACGTAAATCAGGGGAGATTAGGAAAAACATTTTTGTTCTTTTTCACGTTATTTAAAAATTGTTTGAAGCATTTAAATATTTTTTATTAATTCAATATTGAAAACAAAAATGCTTTATTAAAACTAAAAATATGAAATCAAAGTAATAATCCTAGTATTTTTTTTTGTTTCTATTCACCCCATTTTACTCGGTAACAGAAAAAATACTTAGTTCTTTACCATACATCGCATCAGCCTTATAATTTTCCCACTGCTAGGATTCATGCATTAGGGGGTGATTACGAACAACATTTTGTTATTTTTCACGTTATTTAAAAATTATTTGCAGCATTTAAATATTTTTTATTAATTCAAAATGCTTTATTAAAACTAAATAATATGAAATCAAAGTAATAATCCTAATGTTTTTTTATTTTTGTTTCTAATCACCCCTTTTTTGGTCGTTTTTAATTTAATTATTGAGTTGAGGCAGGCGTAGTTTGCTTTTCGGTATTTTATAGGACGCATCTTAAAAAGTGTGTGCAGGAATCACATGACTTCATTCCGCCATCATCTATTTCTTTATTTGTAAATATACTTTATTTTACACCAAAAAATATATATACAAAAGAAACTTAAACATATTTATATAATGTGCGGTATTATCGCATTCTGCGATCTCTTCCAGGCAACCTGAAATGGACAGTAAATGCCTGGAAGAGAAGAGGTTTGTTTGACCCCAATAATATACCTACATGTATAATATTAGTATGGTCACACCCATACTAATATTATACATGTATATTATTTTATAATAGATACACAGATAAATACATAAATGCTATACCATCTTTCTATCACTGAACACCCGATGTACAGCAAGTGTCCATCCTTACGTTGTTGACACCTCTACTAAGGTTCAGACTAAGCATTTTGTTTCGTCGTTAATACGGTCAAATTGGCAAATTGTAACAGCACTTTGATGTACTGTTACAATTTGCCTGAAGCGGTCTTCCCGTCCGATCATAATTTAGATGTAATGTTTTCAAGGCTAGAGTGAATAGGCTCTTAATAAACCAGTGCATTTCACCATCAACGATTGCATCACTGCTTACCATCAATTGGGATCCCAATTAAGCACTAAATAATATCAATTTAAAAAAGTAAACCACGGCTTCTTCCCCAGGAAGGGTGACGATCTTGAGCGTATAGTTTATTAGTTATTAAAAAACCATGTTTTATTTTCAGAACTACCTCTCCGTGCTTTGGGGCAAACTGGCTAGTGAGATTTTGGTACAAAACTGGGATGGTGCTTTGGACGATTTGACAAAGTTGCGGGAATTTATTGACAACGGTGGCGCAGGCGCTACTGCTAACAACATGCAGGCCCTTCAGCAGCGCACCTGGCTTGTGCACTGGTCGCTTTTTGTATTTTTCAATCACGTCAAAGGCCGAGACCTTATAATTGAAATGTTTTTGTACAAACCTCTGTAAGTATTCGGCTTTTTATTTGTTTACTTTTTTGTAAAAACTAATGTTTACTTCAATGTTTAATATTACTTTCATTGTCGCAGATACTTGAATGCCATTCAAACAATGTGCCCACACATCCTTCGTTACTTGGCTACTGCTGTTATTATTAACCGTTCGCGAAGGAATGCTCTGAAGGATCTTGTCAAAGTTATTCAGCAAGAAGCCTACACTTACAGGTAAAAACTAAAAAAATCAAGTAAAAAAATATATGTAGTTCTTTAGCGACATTACAATTTTTTTATATTACTTTTTAAGGGACCCTATTACCGAGTTCATAGAGCATCTCTATGTAAACTTTGACTTCGAAGCTGCACGCAGGAAATTAAACCAGTGCCAAGCAGTACTTTTAACGGACTTTTTCTTGATTGCTTGCCTTGAAGAATTTGTTGAAAATGCTCGATTAATGATTTTCGAGACTTTCTGCCGTATTCATCAAGTCATCAGTATTGGGTATGTATCGTCTACAAATATGAAGTATCTCTAATTCTTTAAAAAGTTCTGCTCACCAATTTTTTTTTTACAGAATGTTAGCTGAGAATTTGAACATGCAGCCCGATGAGGCCGAATGTTGGATTGTAAACTTGATTCGTAATGCTCGACTAGATGCCAAGATAGATTCCAAGTTGGGCCATGTCGTAATGGGTGCCCAACCGTTGTCCCCTTACCAACAACTTGTGGAGAGGATCGACTCGCTTGCAGTCCGCTCTGAAGCTCTAACATCGTTAGTGGAGCGCAAACAGAAAAACCGCAATCAAGATGTAAGTACAAAGCGCTATAGCGTCTTGCGTGGCATCTAATGTAACTATTATTATTATTACATAAAATGTTTGGAGCCCAACGCGCCCAGATCGGTGTGCGTGGCGTACATGTGCCCAATGTAGTTTTACTTTTATTTACACCTGTTTTGTTTATTTTATAAAGTTTACCAACAGATTCTGTAGGTTATCTTGATCTCCGCCTCTGTAGGTATTTTTCCGTGCATAAATAATCTGGCAATAACTAAGTTTGCATAGCTAGATTAATTCATTAAGCCCCAAGATGACACAGATGTCTGCACACCTATTGTACATTAATTATGTTTGTCATTACGGTAGTCAAAAGGTTAATGGAAAAAAAAACACTAGCATAAAACGCGTTTGGCGGTAAAAAATAAATAATTACGCTTTGTTTTCTGTTTCAGATCCGTTGGGGCACTCAAGAATTTTAAGTATTTTGGTTTATTGATAGTATATTCTGTTCATTCGATTAAAATAATTACAAGCTAAAATTATTGTATTACACATAACATTTGTCTCAAGAACTACATTCTGTACTTTGGCCCATCTATGAAACAATTTTTATTACATATACATATTTATATTTCTCGTCTTTTATTTTATTACCCAATAGTCATGGGGGTGTTTCTAGAAAAAGCTAGGATTAAAATAAAATGAGAACCCAACAGTTTACAAGTTTCTAAACCCAGGCTGCCTTAAAAAGTCGTCTACTTTTGTATCGGTTGTTAGATTTTATAAAAAAAAAAAGGTTTTTATTGGACTTTACAAGTTATTTTTACACCAGTGGTGATTGAAGCCTCCTTGTAAGCGTATAAAGCCTGTATTAGGAGACTCCGCTCTTCCATACATTATTAGTATTTACAAAATACACTTCTCATCAAAAAAATCGAAACACCTTGCAAGTTTACGTTTTGTCAGGATTATCAGAAAAATGTGTACATTTAGGAATAAATGTTAAATGTCGTTTAATAGTGAGTAATATGAGCTTATCAAATCTTAATGTTAATGTTCTAAATTTAAATGAATTTTTCATAGGTTTCGTATTTTGTTAAATGAGTCATTTTTATTCCGTATGGAGTATAAAGGAAATGGATAAAACAACACACGTAAATGAAAAAAAAAGCTAAAAAACGTTTATTTAATAACTTGTATTCCCTCCCCGAGCTCTAATTACTGCTTCCATACGGTTCTTCATCGATCGGATGAGAGTCACGATCACATGCTGTGGTATATTGTCCCATTCCTCTTGGATTGCATCTTGCAGCTGGCTAAGTGTTTCTGGGGCAGGATCTCTTGCTCGAATTCGTCTCTTTAATTCATCCCATAGATGTTCAATGGGATTCATGTCCGGGCTTCTTGCTGGCCATTCCATAATAGAGATATCGACTTCGTTAAGATAATCTCGTACGACGCCCGCGGTGTGAGCCCTAGCATTGTCGTGCATGAATATGAAGCCGTTGCCAATAAAATGTGCATAGGGCATCACATGAGGCTCGAGACACTCTTCGACGTACCGATGACAGTTTAGTGCAGGCAGACGTGGCCCAGACACGAAAGCAAGCTCTGTCTTACCGTCGGCGCTGATTCCTCCCCAAACCGTCCACGAACCGCCACCATAGCTGACCTTTTCTTCAATGCAGCATTGTGCATAGCGTTCTCCGTCTCTTCTGTAGACCTTGTTCCTTCCGTCGTTACCATACAGCATAATTTTACACTCATCAGAAAAGAGAACTTTGCTCCACTGTAGGTATGACCAATTTAGGTGCTCACGTGCAAAGTTAAGGCGCGCTCTTCGATGGTCTGCAGTTAATTTCGGCCCATTTGCTGGCTTATGCGGTACCAGTCCACGATCCTTCAACCTTCTTCTAATTGTAGAGTCACTTACAGCCACCCTTCGTACAACACGAAGCCGCTGCTGCAGTTGAAAAGCGTTAAGGCGTCGATTTCTTAAAGAAGTTGTTACAATAAATCGATCATCTCGCTCAGAAGTGACCCGATTCCTGCCAGATCCTGAACGGCGCGTGAACAAACCAGTCTCCCGATAACGTTTATAGACTCTATGAACAGATGACAGGCTTAGATGCAGTCTTGCAGCCACAACACGCTGACTAAGGCCAGAATCCAGCAATGCCACAACTTGGGCGGCTTCTGTGGGCGAAGTATCCATACGTTTTAGAAAAAAAAACCTTTTTTCAGACGTCCCAAAGTCACAGTATTGAAATAAAAAACAAAAAGTTTAAGGATAGGCGCCAATTTTTAGTTTTTAAACGTTAGCCGCTCAACCGTCAATCTACTTCTAAAGTAGACGAAAAAATATGGCGATATCCGTCAATCTACTTCTAAAGTAGATGCGCGATCGCGCGTATAAAATGTAAACAAACGTCGATCAAAACTATATCTATCCCGTTTAAACTTGTGCAGAGTGTAAGAATATAGAACGAGACAGGCATAGAACATCACTTCTTACTACATCTGTGAACAATATTCGGTGGAATGTCGAGTGTTTTGGTCGCCCCGCCGCTCGTTCATAGCGCCCGTGCACTCCGAGCTGCTTAAGCCTGGTTAAAATTTATTTTCGCCAGTGAGTGTTTAATGTGTTGATCAAAACAATGAAAAGGATAAGTAATCAACAGTTTTTAAGTGCTACATTGTGTGTGTGTCTGTGTTTTTAGTCAGGATTTGTTATTTCGTCAGCTCTGGTCGAAAATTTCACGCCACGGCAGGCACGGCAGGTAGGCACATTTCGACGTGTTGTGTGTAAAAATTACGCTACAGACGACAAAATGTCGTTAAAAAACATGATTTAGATATATTCTTACGTTTGTTAAAAACATTTTACCAGTGAAATCCGTGTTTGTTTACGTAAAATACTTAACGGAAGAAAAAAAAACGGTCAACGTTTTTTGAATTGGCGCGCAAATCGCGGCGGTTGGCAGGTCATGACCTCGAAACCGCCATGTTTTTTGTCTCGAGTGCCACAGTACGGTGAAATGATCAGAGTTACAACTGTTTGTATGTTTGTGTCTTGTGGGATGTTTTTTTTGGTTGAATGTTGAAATATTTTTTTTTGTATATTTGTGCGATGCTAAAGTGAAATGATCAGAAACACAATTGTTTGTATGTTGGTTGGTGGGGTGATTTTTTTTTTTGGTAGCATGTTGAATTAATTTTATTTTATTTAAATATATATATATATATATTGTGTGATAGTTACCCTTCATACATAATTTTATTTTAGTACAATTTATTTATTTATATATATTTCTTTGTATTATCTATATATTTTTATATATTTTTATACCACATCTTTGTTCGCTTCATCGGTGAATTGTAAAAATGTTCATCCATCAGCGTGAGCGTTGAACATTTTTTCATTTTTGAAGTTTTTTATTTATTAAATTAAGGTGTGCAATAAAGTATATAATAGTAACATAAAAAAACAGTGAGATTTCACATATTGACTTATAGTTGAAAGTCGATTCATTTTTTTTTTTATTTCTCTGTTGTTCAGATTTGACCCACTGGCTGCTATCTGTACTGTGACCAACCGTTTTTTTACCTAAATTGTACGATTTTGGTGATCTTCATTTGTTTATTTGGCTATGTTTTTGTAAGGCAACATGCCTTTGTATTGTGTTTTACTATTAGTAAATATCATAGTATTGTAAGATGCAAAGTTAGATTTCAAATAAATGCAAAAATATTTTCTCTGTGATGTAAAGAACGAGTGGGCCTTTTTTTAGCCCGTTTTTAAGTGCTTGCATTGTTGCTCAGATATCGTAAACTAAACATTTCTAAGAGCTGATCCTTTGTTGATATTATGCCCGTGTACCATACTACGTAATAAGATGCTAGCGTAAGCCACTTGACGCACAGAGTTCTCGGTATCGATGTGTAAACAAACCTATTTTTTTGGTCGGCGTTCGGGTCGGCTACTTGACACCTGTTTTTGTTTCGCTTATCACTTGAAAAAAATGTGGGGAAAGGTCTGTTTTTTTTATTTATTATTGTAAAATGATGTGTCCTAAAATAAATAAAACAGTTATTTTTGGAAAATATGGTTTTTTTTTATAAATATGACGACTTTTGTACACAAAACTGGGAAATAGTCCATCACACTACTTTCAAGTTCAAATTGGTAATACATCACAAGATTAATCTACACAAAACCACACATAATCAGATAGGTTATTTCATAACGATTTCAAGAATGTTAAGTTCATGGAGTTACGATACGTAGTTTTTGAGATATCATCGTTTTAGTGAAAGCGGAGAAATGAGGTCTAGACTTAAGGAGGTCGCATGACGGGATGGCGGGTCACGCGACGTCGGTGGTTGACGGTTGACCGGCTAAATGTACTCCAACCCTAAACACACATTTGTCTCAAAACAGTGATTCATTTCGTTTATAAGATAAACAAATGAAATTCTAATTTTGAATTTAGAATTTTCGCTTATTACTGTAATGGCCAAACTGCCAGCTATAATATATGTATTTTTTTTCATCGTATGAATTCTTTTTTGTGTTAAATTCGGACAGAAACAATGAAAACGGAAGTGTTTCGATTTTTTTGATGAGAAGTTTACTTGTATATTTGTACTAAATTCCTTTTTGTTTTTAATACAAGAAATCTAAAATAACTTATAACTATAATGGTTTACATAAAAGGTTAAGCATAGTGTAGATGAATGATTGTAGTTGTGCGTGCATGTGTATGTTACAACAGTTAAGTAAAGTTTTTAATATTGGCAAATCTTGTATCAAACATGATACATGAGGATGTGACAAGTGAGGACTTGTCAGGATTTTCAGGTACCTAAAGATGTTCTAATCTACTGATATCTACAGTAAATAATATTCAAAAACTATCACACAATGCCGTCTGGTTCCAAGCTAAGCATAGCTTGTGTTATGGGTATTAGAAAACAGATAAACATACTCATCAATTTCTAAATCCATGCATACTATAGTATAGATATTACACCCAAACACTGAAAAAATGATTGTGCTCATAACATCACAAATGTTTGATATGTCCTGGGTCAGAATCAAACCCACAACCTCTGGCACAGCAGTCAGGACCAATAGCTACTAGACCAACAGGTCAGTCTGCGTTTGTCTATCAACGAATATTGTGACTTGCAAAAGTACACTGATCATGAAATCTGTATTATACTCTTGAGGAATACTCTATTTTTGCACACGGCTTCCTTTTATGACATAGGCGAACACTAAGGGTTTTTTAATATTCAGGGATGTAATGGTGGTCTAAAGTTTGTATGGAGGACCTTACTTTTATGTGGGTGAAGCCACTGGCAAAAGGCTTGTTAACTAATACAAACAAAACAATATTTACCAAAACCTTTATTTAAGTGTTTGATACATTTTAAAATTTTACAGTAATTTTAAACATTGTTGTAAATATCTATCTTACATTCTATTCTACTGGTTTGATAGTAATAAACTTGGACAGAATAAAGGCAACCAATATTGTAGACATAACGAAGCACACAACAAATATGTAAAATGAGTCTTCTGAGAAGACATCAGTAAATGCTGGTATCTGGTTGTATAACTCTTCTACCACATTAAGGTTTCCTTTACTTGACCTTGTCATCTTTGGTTACTTCTTTTTGGTTTTCTTCTTTTCTGTTTTGGTTTGGATTGAAGCTGCTGGCTGTTCCACAGGTGCCAATGATGAAATATGTTTATTTAACAATTGTAGTATTTCTAAACAAGTGAGGTTCCCGCTTTTGAATGATATATTCTTTATTTTAGCTGTTTCTGAAAAATATGAAACAGATTTACGGACAGTGACATCAATTTGTTTTAATTTTCTTTTGAATTGGATTGCACTAATTTAATGTATTTACCCAATTATTACTTTCCTTTTTAAATAATTGTAATTATAATTAATTACCTGCAATTGAAGGTGTTAAAGTGATATCAACTGTAGGTTCACTGCGATCACAGACTATTTCCGTTTTTAGAGTGCAGTTGGGATTGGTCAAAATTATTCTCTGTGCACTTATGTAGTGTAGGAAATTCCTAAAACAAAGTATTTATTTTTATTTATAACCATTCCTATTCTTTACACAATGTAGCATTATATTCTAAAAATAACAGCATATTATTATTAGACAATATTACAAATCATATTTAGAAATTAGCTTTATTGTATTGTTTCACCACAAGTCATTTTTTCTTTAAAAAAATAAAAAAATTACTGAAGATATTATTTTTGCATTTTTATCTAAGTATTTTTAGAAATCATTGTAAAGCAAGTTAAAATAATACAGATAAACAATATAATTACTATTCAAAAAGGTAAGATAATGAGCATATGAAGGTTTTATTGATCAATACAATATTCGACATCCTTCTTTTTAAAAACAGAAAATGACATAGTTTGGTAGATAGACTCGGCTAGTCAGAATTTGTAGGTTATGAAGATAGACTCTGCTAGTTAAAATTTGTTTTGGTTTAACTTAAAAGAACTGAGCTAAAACCATGGTAAATTTTTGAAGAAAAGGTGGCAACCATAACTGGCTGGACTGCCTCCAACACGCTATTTTTAAAATCATACCTAGTTGGTTTCCTCACCTTGTATGAGTAACATTATCACCAAATGGATCAAATTTAACAGTGATTCTCTTCGCAGCTTTTAAATTTACACCTCTTAGCTGTTTTCCAATTGCAGATACAACTCCGCCAGATCTTCTAATTGTACCACTGTATGGGATAGACATATTATTTCCCACAATAGATCGCTGTGTGTGTATGTGCGTATTTTGATCAATATCTTAGGGATGGTCGTAATGATGAAAAATGTCGATATATCGACGTATCGATATTTATAAAAATATGGTCTCAAGTAGGCTATGTCCAACCGTGGAAACCATTCGACTAAAATAAGCGACCATAAATCGATCTAAGAACTATTAATTAACGAATGATGGGAGGTATTGTCTCAGGGAGACAATCTTTAGTAAAACCACAAATCCAATCACTATTGTGATATACTATAAATTCAAGAAATCCACACATAAAGAGTATGAAGCCTGAATGTTAATCAATAGTGCTTCGGAAACAATTCGTAATATACTCGTTATAGATCTCTACGCAACTATTAGAGTGCAAAGTATAAAAAACAAAGGGCCACGGCCTGACAAAATGTCACTAACGATTTCGGCATTAGTACGAAAACAGTAAATTTTCGAAAAAAGACTTGCCTGCTTAAAAGATCGTAAGACTGGGTTTTGGAGTAGGTATATAAAAAAAAAAATATTACATGGATGTTAAAGCTATCTAAGCAAATTGAAATTCGACTAAATCATATTATTACTATTATTTTTTTTATTTGATGTAAACTAGTGCTTAGTCAGATTGCAATTCCACTTGCGGCCCCCTGATGGTAATCAGGGATGCAATTGTTAATATCGCACTAGTTTATTAAAAACCTATTTAAATAGCCTCAACTATTAAAACGTTTTTCAGTGTTTAAAATCAAACGAAAAAGTATTTATTGTTTTCACTTATCGTTTTGGGCATTTACCCGGGAATTATCGATGGATTTTTTTAGGGGGTGGGTTGGTGATACGATGTATGACTCGTTGATATGAGCGGTGGGTTAAACCCATCGGGGTTTAACCCACCGCTCATATCAACGAGTAAGTCTCACTCTCAACGAGTAAACTCAAAATAAAACGTTATAATATAACGTTACATAATTATTATGTAAAAAAAAACATTATTTGATGTTTTAAATTAAACATTTTCGTTTAATTTAAAACACCAAATAATGTGTTCAATGTTTTTACTCATGTTTTTGGGTATTTATCCGGGAAATACCCGATGGGTATCACCCTTATTTACGGGTAAGTGAAATAATATGACGAGAATAGTGGTTAAAACGTGAGTTTGAATATAGTCGTTCATCTTACTACATCTAAAACGGGCCTTAAATTCAGTTTTTGCTATGAAGTGTGAACTAAGCTTTATTATACATCCAGCACTAGTAAAACAGTATCCTTCACTTCTCTAGTCTTTACATTACCTACACCACCACACTATCACACTACGTCACAAATGGTCATAAAGCATTAGATTAGGGCGACGACTTAGAAAATACTTTGACACTTTCTACATTCTACAAATCTACATTTATTGTTAGAATTATCACGTTTTGGCTATTTCTTACACAAAATATTTGTGTGTTTCATAAGTTTTACCCTTTTGTTGATATAAATCTTTAATCAGGATGTACCCCGTTGGTCAAGGTAGGTGTTATGCTCTATGGGAGCAACACTTTGTTTGATTGTTCTAAATAATATCAGAAGCAACGCGATGATAGACATTCTGTTTAATCGTGAATTTGTGCAAGTTTGTGAATTATATTTCTACACGTGTAAACTACACAGCTCCAGCGGGGGACACGAATGCTGGTGCAGTGAGTGTTGCGGGGGCAGTGACCGCGGCCGCGAGCACGTCTGGTACCGCGGCCGGAGTCCCCAGCACAGCGCCCGCCACCGGCGCGACAGCGCCTGGCGCAGCCGGCGGCACGGGTGCCATGAGCCTCGTCTCACCCGCTGCGCCACTGGCGGATCTACCGACACTCACATGCCCGCGACGTCCCAACCTCGGCCATGAAGGAAGGCCCATTCAACTTAGAGCTAATCATTTTCAAATATCTATGCCGAGAGGATTCGTACATCATTATGATGTTAATATACAACCAGATAAATGCCCCAGAAAGGTGAGTACCACATTGTTGACAGTCATCTTATGTCTTCTTTGGTTGCATTTTAGTAGCATGAGTGCTAAATATCGTTATTATAATTAATTTCTACCTTAAACAGTTATGTGAATTTGAAAACCACATGCAGTTTTACTGAAAGAACAAAATAACATGTTTTTATATTTTTAGGTCAATAGAGAAATTGTTGAAACTATGGTACATTGTTACAATAAAATATTTGGAGCACTGAAGCCTGTGTTTGATGGCCGAAATAATCTGTATACAAGAGATCCTCTGCCAATTGGAAATGATAAAGTAGAATTGGAGGTTATATTGCCTGGGGAAGGCAAAGACAGAGTGTTCCGTGTCAGCATTAAATGGGTTGCACAAGTAAGTAAACATTTACATATCTATTCTCATTCAGGCCTTGATCTTTTTTTTTCTTTTAAGAATCTGCCACAGCATCAGGGTACTTGAGATAATTCTTTAGTGATCTAATGAGAATTCTTGTGCAATAGGTTTTCAGTGGTGTTATTTGATTGAGTTATACAAACAAGAAATTAAGAAAGAAAAAACATTATCTGAAGCCTTTGCTCTTATTTTTATGGTAACAGTACAATTATTATTATGATCCGAATATATCTTGCCTTCTCTTCAAAGGATAGGATCTCTCTGAATAATTTACTGTATTCTATGGATCTAGGAGCATCACAATTTTAATTTATGTAGAAAAATGTTCCACCACTATATATTTCAGGTATCATTGTTTGCATTAGAAGAAGCTCTTGAAGGTCGAACAAGGCAGATTCCTTACGATGCCATCTTAGCTTTAGACGTAGTCATGCGGCATCTACCATCCATGATGTACACTCCAGTGGGACGGTCATTTTTCTCATCTCCTGAGGGATATTACCATCCCCTTGGTGGTGGAAGAGAAGTCTGGTTTGGTTTCCACCAGTCGGTGAGACCAAGCCAATGGAAAATGATGCTGAATATTGATGGTAAGCAGATTTCTATAACTTATATTATTTGTTCTTTGAGAATTTCTGCCGAAAACTAGTTTACACATTATCTAATTAGCCTGATTAGTTAGATTGTATATACTGACTGCAGGGGCAAAGACCCAACATGCAGTACTAAAAACTTAGGTTATCACACTAATAATTTTTCACAAACTTTCAGTTTCTGCAACCGCCTTCTACAAAGCACAGCCAGTCATAGAATTTATGTGTGAAGTACTTGACATACGAGACATTAATGATCAAAGAAAGCCATTGACGGACTCTCAAAGAGTCAAATTCACAAAAGAAATCAAGGGACTTAAGATAGAAATCACTCATTGTGGTACAATGAAGAGGAAATACAGAGTGTGTAATGTGACACGCAGGCCTTCACAGATGCAATCGTAAGACAATTATAGCTATTACTCTTTGCTGATAATCGTGACAATTTCTATTCATGGCTGAGGGTACCTTGTCCAAAAAAAAACTTGCTGACAATAGAAAAAATTTTTCTATCCATGGATAGAAAAATTTTTTTCTGGGGCCTGTTGGAGATAAGGAAAAACAAAACAAAAACAAATTTGAATTTTAAAGAGGAAAATAGATGAGTAAGTGATAGTGGCAGGCAGCATTTGGTATACATATCCTTATAGGAAAAAGGAAAAATTGTTAATCTGAGATAAAAAAAATATTGCAAAATACAAATGAGCAAAATATTTATAAATGTTCTAATTACCAATGACTTGTTGATTGTGTTGTCAATCAACAAGTAAGAACTTACAATTTGGTTAAATATTTAAGGTGTCTGCACACAGCGGGCGCGGCGCGGCGGGACCGGGCGACGACGCGACGCTGAGCAGTTGTAATGTATTAGATAGTACGGACGACGCCACACAGAGCTGTCCCGCTCGACGCGACGGTAACCTCGGATCTGTATGGCGTCGTCGCGTCGCCGCCCGGTCCCGCCGCGCCGCGCCCGCTGTGTGCAGAGACCTTTAACAATAATTTATATTAATACATAAAGCATGTTAATTGTTTATGACAACAAACAAAATCTGACATAGCTAGTTAAAGTTACCTGTTAGAAGATCATCTGCTTGTGCTCATGATAAACTATCAGACCAGAACTGAAGTCTGAAGTGCTTAGTATAAGTGTAGCTGTATCTAAAAAATGATTAAACTCTTGAATCGTGAGTGTCAGTTAGCACAATTTTTGTTTTTCTATTATGTCTCTAATTACGGTACTCAAAAGTTTAATAGGATACTATTAATGTCCTTCTGTCTACGGAGCTAGCCTACTTGCCATTATAGCATAAAAGCATTGTACCATAAACATGCCTGAACGAATATACTTTAAGCAGAGTCATTTTTCCCTATTAATATTTTTCATCAGATTGTAAATAAAATTTTTTTTTACAGGTTTCCACTACAGCTAGAAAATGGACAAACAGTAGAATGTACTGTAGCAAAATATTTCTTGGACAAGTATAAAATGAAGCTGCGGTATCCGCATTTGCCATGCCTGCAAGTAGGACAGGAGCACAAACACACATACCTTCCTCTTGAAGTGTGCAATATTGTGCCTGGTCAGAGATGTATTAAGAAACTCACTGACATGCAAACTTCAACCATGATCAAGGCGACAGCGCGCTCCGCCCCCGACAGGTACATATTACTGTATTTGTGTAGCACAATAATAATTGACAAGTTTTCTCTATCTTTCATAATTGTCTTTCCATACAGAGTGAATTTTGTAACTAAGCAAAATCTGACATCAACTTTATTGTTCTAAAGACATATTTAATATGTACTTTTGAGTTCGGAAAAATATTACATTTTTTTATGCTTTTCATTTAAGCTTCCAATAAACCATTAAGCTTTTCTTAAAGGTAAACTGATATAAAACATCTCTATATTATACTAATAGGGAAAGAGAAATCAATAATCTGGTGCGTCGTGCGAATTTCAACACAGACTTGTATGTGAAGGAGTTTGGTCTGACGATATCAAACAATATGATGGAGGTGCGCGGTCGTGTGCTGCCACCGCCCAAGCTCCAGTATGGCGGACGCGTCTCCTCCCTAGGCGGACAGGTAACACATTGGTTTTTGACCTACTTATTATAATACTCTGGACATTTTAGGTCAATAAACTCAGTAAGCGTAACAATAATTTAGCATTTTGTATATTGCCCTGGACAAGTTGCGCTGCGTAACGATAGTTCGTTTCTTCACCCCTTCGGTATTTTTTTTTTTACTAGACAGCACTTTGGGTAACTGTGTAAAGGATATGGTCCCTTGATCTCTCAGGTCCAGTTTTCATAGAAGCTATACAAAGCTATACATAGATTTGTTGTTGTTGTTTTTTTTTCCATTTATACCATAAACCTTAGAAAGCGAAAAATGCAGCTAGCATTCGTTGATTGTGTGTTTCTAAACAATGTTTTTTTAATACTTGAAACTTGTGATATTTTAAACTAAAAATTCTGGGAGCACCTACAGTTTGCTTAGCAGTTTACATATGAAAACATAACAGAACAGCTTACTATGATGTGGTAAATTGTCACGCATGCCAGCGAGAAATATCCCTTTTTGCTAGCTACTTGTATATAGCTTCATTCTATAAGGGTGGTGTAAATGGGTTGCGTATAATAAAATGTTAGTGTGGGTGTTATTGTTACAGATTCTTTTGTTTTGCCTTTGTATTCCACCACTTGCCTTTCTTTTGTTTCATCATAGCAAGCGTTGCCAAACCAAGGTGTGTGGGACATGAGAGGCAAACAGTTCTTCATGGGTGTTGAGATACGAGTGTGGGCCATCGCTTGTTTTGCGCCTCAAAGAACTGTACGAGAAGATGCCCTAAAGTAAGTTCTGTTTAATTAATCTTCAAAATCTATTATCAAGGTAATCTAGGTAGGTTGTTGGCTTGTAAGTTTCATTTAAATAAATTTTGGATCAATTTGTCTATTAGTGAAAAGCGCATGAAAATCCGTTCAGCAGTTTGATTTATTTCAAATAAACAGATAGACTTTGTTTTACATTGTATAATAGGTATATAAAGATTTTAAACACGAGTATCTCAGTATCATGGTAATTCATGATGTCCTGTATTGTTATTGTATACTGCAACTAAATTAGTACAAAGAAAAACTAGAATACTCTTAAAACTCGTGACCCGCGGTCCATTAGCTGCGCCTTTGTGTTCTATGACCACTTTCTCGAATAGTCCTGCGCCCTAGAGAGCTCGACAAAAAGGCAAACCCTTTAGGTTACTGTTATAATTTTTGCTTTCCGTTTTAGGAACTTCACTCAGCAGCTGCAGAAGATATCGAATGACGCGGGCATGCCCATCATCGGCCAGCCGTGCTTCTGCAAGTACGCGACGGGGCCCGACCAGGTGGAGCCGATGTTCAAGTACCTCAAGAGTACGTTCGTGCAGCTGCAACTCGTCGTCGTCGTGTTGCCCGGGAAGACGCCTGTCTATGGTATGTATTAATATGAGACTGTAATAGTGATCATTGTTTTTTTGCCTATATTTAACTGGGATAACAATATTTAGTATTACAATAATAACAATGTTAAAGTGCTGGAAGATGCAGCGTTGGAATGCCTCCCACAAGGTTTTTTTTTTATCGTAGGTAAAAATCATCGAATGACGAATCCCACTCTTGGGCGGAGCGGGAAACAGTGTCAGACTCTTACTGACTAAACAACCTACCTCGTACCTTCCTTGCCTTAGTTCCAGAGCCCCGGTGTGACGCTTTCGCACCAATCCTCAGCAACAAATAGGCCTTCCACAAGGTGGAACAATGACCTGGTCAGGGTTGCTGGAAACCGATGGATGCAAGACGGACAGGATCGGTCGTTGTTGTGGCGCTTGGGGGAGACCTATGTCCAACAGTGGACGTTTTTCGACTGATAATGATGAATTAACAAATGATATACTTCTGTGACCCATGAATGCAATTTGATATGCTTCCTCATAGTATATCATTCTTTCTATTATTATAAGTCAGTCTTGCCAAAATCTTGTGCCTGGTTTTCAAGAAGTAATTGTAGAAGCAGACAGGGACTTTGTTCTTACTGTAAATTTCATTAAGATAGCAGTTTTTCACAGAAAATGTACCAAGCAGTTGTATAAAATAAATCTTGTTTGTCCGTAGCTGAAGTGAAGCGGGTGGGAGACACTGTGCTAGGCATGGCGACGCAGTGTGTCCAAGCCAAGAACGTGAACAAAACGTCGCCGCAAACGTTAAGCAATTTATGCCTAAAGATTAACGTGAAACTTGGCGGCATTAACTCAATCCTCGTGCCCTCGCTTCGTCCTAAGGTATGTTCAAAAAAGTGAAAAGAGATGATGAACAAAATAACACATAGTACAACAACAACAACAACATTACAACAACATTGCAACATTTTATAATAATTCCGAGCTGAACCGTGTTTGCTCTAAATGCATCATTATCATAAAGGCTGTCAGTGTAGTGGGAAAAGAGGCGGTTGCCAAAACATGGCTGGCACTAGTTTGAGATCCCGGTCCTTTGGGTGCCGCCCACGCACGCACTATGGTCGCGCGGCATGAACGAGCAATGGCGTGGGTTGCACGCGCCGCTCTCCACGCGAGCGTGCTTACCGTGGACACTCCAAAGATTTTCTTTAGTTTGATTTTACTGCGCCGTCCTCTTGTTGCAGTTTTGCTAAACACTAACAGATTTTGTCGCTTTGTGGTATAAGTTTCTTTAACAGCTTTGGTGTTTTAAGCCTATAAAAATAATCGGTAAATAAAAAGCCTATAAAAAAAAATCGGGTTGTCGTCCTCTTCCTCGTGTTTTGTCGGGGATACTTAGGGCATTTTAGACCTTCCAGTAAAAAATGCCCGTCAATCACAACAAAATAACAAATGTTTATCCAGTCAAAATGTGAATGTGTTGGTTGGGGCAGGTGTTCAACGAGCCGGTGATCTTCCTGGGCGTGGACGTGACGCACCCGCCCGCCGGCGACAACAAGAAGCCGTCCATCGCCGCCGTCGTGGGCTCCATGGACGCGCACCCCAGCCGCTACGCCGCCACCGTGCGCGTGCAGCAGCACAGGTACGCGCCGCACCGCCCTGCCCACCTACATATACATTATTATCACTAATTTGACTATTATTTGCGACGCGGCTCACGAATGTAAGCGCCACTGCTTTGCGAACTCGTCTAGAAAACAATTATTAACTATAATCACTATATAAAGTGAAAGCCTTAATTTAGCTATCGTACTTGGTTATACGAAAGAATACGGTATCTCACTTGCATGAAAAATCAACCCCATAATTATATCGATCTCAGTGGCAAGTGCACGCGTAAACCGCGCCGTAAGTTCCAATTCTTGCGCGAATTTACAGTTTTTGCGTTTGTGCACTGCGTCCGATCCGATTCTGAGACAACACGGCCCGAGAAAACGTACCGAGTTCGGATGTTGAGTGTGTACTGCCGATCCATGACTGTGTAGCAATACTTGATTGAAAACCTCCCACTGTGTTTGATTGCATGCGTCGCATAGCGTAAAGTAGTTTTAATGCCGGCTAGTTGCTGCGCTGGCCACTGACCTGTGATCGCAGACACATAGCTTCATTATTCGTAGTACTAGCGCTTCGGTCCATGTTATCTCGGCGTCGGGTCGGGCACAGTGCGCAAACGCACTTACGCTGTTTTTTTATTTTTCCCTTTCGCTTCGCTCATCACACCTCCACTGCTCTCGTCATGACAAGCGAGGGCAGGTGTGCGAGTTGCACCGACTCACCGTTAGGGTTCTATAAGTAAGTAGATGGGGCCGTCTTATGGAGTGTGCACACTGCAGATTTTTTATCGGCCGATAGTTTAGTTGGTTTGCTGGCATTCAGCTACATCTAGTGACGCAGGAGGCTGATCCCAGGTAATTTGGGAACAGGCTATGATGACAAATACATTACTATGATAGCTAGTGGATATGAGCATATAATATGGGAGTGCGCACATTATCCAATCTAAAATCGGTCGATAAAATAATCTGAAAGGCGTCCCGATTCCCTTTTGGTGATTCTGTCGCTCTCATTCCAAAACACACTATGCATGGGCGAAGTCGCATCATGCGCAGCGCCATGAAATTCAAAATTGAACACAGCAAACAATTGGCCGACCATCGTAAACAGTGTGTGCACTCGTTTTTTATTAAATTATATATTATAAGCCTTTGACTCAGTCCGATAGCGACTCAACTATCGGCCGATACAAGTCTGCAATGTGCGCACTCCCGGCGCGTACCTCCATCCTATTTGTCGAAACCATAACGTTGGACTGCGGCCATACCCGAACTACACAAAAAGAAGGGTAACCGACAGCCAAAGAAGTGTCCCAGATTCAATGCAACCTATTTTTGTTTTTATTTTTGTGACTAAAACGCGTCATTGTTAAATAATGAATCCTTCCCTTTATATTTTTGTTTAAATTGCTTGATGTTTTTTTTTTTTTACAAAATGATACAACAGTTTAGATTTATGTTAAATTCTATGAAAAAATATAGTAATAGTTGGTCTACATAATGTTTATAACGACTCGGAATCCACTGTGGATTTCAAACATGTTGTTTTGTAATACTGTGTGGACGCTGGCGGGCCACTAGTGTGAAGGCGGAACGACTTGTAGCACCCGAAGCGACGGCCGCGCGCGAATATGACGATACAAGCGCAGAGCACTTAGCATCGCGTCGGGTGACGCAAGTGTGTGTGTTAAGTGTGACGTCGCCACGTTTCAGACAAGAGATAGTACATGAGATGAGCAGCATGGTGCAGGAGTTGTTGATAATGTTCTACAAGAGCACGGGCGGGTTCAAGCCGCACCGCATCATCATGTACCGCGACGGTATCTCCGAGGGACAGTTCCTGCACGTGCTGCAGCATGAGCTCACCGCCGTCAGAGAAGCTTGTATCAAGGTAAGCCCACCTATCTGCACCACTAACTTAACATCTCAGGCACCAGTGTGCCGAATACGGTACACCCATAGATATATTAAACAGTAGAGATATGGCAAGGAGGCGTGGTTCTTGCGAACACAACTAGGCCGGCATACTTCTTCCCGGTACTAAAAAACGCAATTAGGTGCAAAGACAATTCTTTGAATTGAGAACAAATATCATTGCTTGCTTAGTACATATCGATCAATTAATCAGCTGGCCTAGATGCACAATGGATGTGTATATAACGTAAGATCATGCGTTAGTCTTTTGTTTTGTTAAGGATGTGAAGTAATACTTGTGGTTATCGATATTTTTCATGATCCCCGTTTTTATGTATGTACGTATGTCTATTCGCGAGAAACCTAAAAAAAATAAACTGAACGGAATTTCATGTGGTTGGGATTTATTTTTATTAGGATGAAAAATTATTTCTAAAAAATATCTAAAATTATTTTGTTTGTATATTTCTTCCTCTACATTAGATACCTCTTATAGATATTTTATTTTAATAAATATTTCAAATAATCCACATCCTGGGCTTTCTATAATATCTTTTCAAAAGTCTTTAGGCTGAAAATAATAATATTTAGCAACAAAATTGTTGTAAACTAATTGGTAATAAAATACACTTTTGGGAACTGACGGAACCAGGCATGAAATAGTTAGTAAAACCAAATAAATGTTGTAGGAAACTATTAGTTTATGTTTTCTTGTGATATTCCTGCATCATTCGTTTTATCACTATCAATCACATCCACTGTCCTTTAATTTAATATTTTTAGTTATCCGAAGGATCCAAGAATAAAAGTGGATGAATTCACTCTGAAAAGGGCGACTCCAACACTGAAGTTGGAGAACATTTTGACAAATTATGTGGAAATATCATGAACGTCCCAAGTATGTTTTTATTCTGGATTGAATATAAATTTCGTCCAACTGCGAAAGTTTTCAGCTGAAATGATGATGATGATGATGAATGAGTGAATACTGACAAAAGCTTGCATTGACATATGAATAGTTTCTAGATAGTGTTTACAAAATCTAATTTGTATTGTAATTAATAATAAATTTAAAAAATTCGCTCGTATAGAATTAGGTTCCTATTAAACATCTCGTAACTCGAATTAGCTTTTTTTTAAGTAAAGATATTTTTTAGTTAAATAGAAGATAATAGGTCCTATCCTACGAAGGTGGTGACAATCCTGGATGTGTGTGTAGACTCATTACTCATTGTTCCTGTGTAAATATCAGCTATATTTTTTATGACAGTTTCCGTGTGTGTGTGTTTTCCGTGCTGCAAACGGAATAAAAAGTTATTAACGTATAATTCATCAAAAATTGCCTTGGTGAGATAGAGCAAATTTTGCAATTCTGAATTTATCGATATTTTTTTCTCGGCTACTTGTCATCACTAATTGTATAATTTGCATATGTGTGTTTAGACTGAGCCCGTAGTTACAAGAGGATGCTCCACCTCTTTTTTGAGTGTGTTTCATAAAAAAGTTCAAATGTGTTGATATCTATATCTCTGTGTCCGTGAGACATGTGAGGTCGTGTGGCGTACGTATAGATTTTGAATTTGTGTTAGTGAAAAAATGGGCGTAGTTAGGAGACATCTGAACTCGAACAAAATTGTATTGATAACATATCTCTACTGTTTGATATATCTATGGGTACACCTCATACCAATTTACAACATCCTCATACCAGCTAACCACACTTGAAACAAGCAACATTTGGCTATATTACATATACTAAATATAGGGTTTTTCAATAGGTACGCTCGAACTTTGTCATTGCCGTCTTGATTAAGCTACAGCTGTCTAATTTGCCAAATATATTTACTTAGTCTAAGCTTTTATTTATTTAAACATGTATAGTAGTGATCAGGTGTTTAAGCGAACTTAATGCAATAAAACGTTCTCTACTCACTGACTTTTAGTGTGAATTGTATTCATTATTTCATTAATGAAATTCTTAAGTGTATGAAATAATAACAATAATATGTTGGCACTTCATGCGCTTCAGATTTTTTTCGAATAGTGGTCGAGTTTACGTCGAACCTAGGTAAATGGTTCGAAGCATGCACGTAGGTTGACAGTTTAAATGGAACAAAATTAGATGCTGGTGTCCGGAACTTAATAAATGAGTGGTCGTTAATAGGAAAGTGTAATGTTTGTAGTTGGAGGCGGAGTACAAGCCGGGCATCACGTTCATCGTGGTGCAGAAGCGGCACCACACGCGGCTGTTCTGCGCCGACAAGAAGGAGCAGTCGGGCAAGTCCGGCAACATCCCCGCCGGCACCACCGTCGACCTCGGCATCACCCATCCCACCGAATTCGACTTCTACCTCTGCAGTCATCAGGGAATACAGGTAACCTCAAACAGAATAATAAATAAAAATGAATGAAAATTGTAAAAACCTTTATTATTATATTCTATTTCGTGAGATTGTAAACAATTTACAATTTAATAGTTTTAGGTACTTCGATAGATCTATCAAAAAATAGTGCGCTTAAACTATAAGCAGTTTGTTACGGTTCACTATCTTTCGATAGGTTACAATGTCGTGAGATAGACTATAATCTAATAGTATTTATAATTTTACGGCGACATATCGTCGTTGCGACCTTAAGACCTCTTATGTGTAAAATTTAACTTAGTGAGAGAATCGATAAAAACCGCACTACTGCAAAAAATATAATGAAACTAACTACAACCAAAAATATAGGTATTAGCTAAATAATTCTTTGCTTTTATTTTTGCTATTGTGAGTTAAAAAAAAAAAGAGTTTTTATTGACAATTAGTTTAAATATAAAATTAATATTTTATTAGGAAGCACATAGTTGATTTTGAAATTGTTAAATAAATGACGATTAAATCAGCGTATACACATGAGAGTTTTTGTATTCGATAGGGCTTCAAAATGTTAAAAAAGGTGGAGTAAAAAGGTGATTTTGCCAAAAGTGACACATAAGAGGTTTTAAAGTCGCAACGTCGATATACATAACATAAAATCTCACATGTTTTTGTCCAATCATGGTCCCCCCGATGAGATATGTGAGAGCTGCAGGCATATAATGAGGGTGTGTGGGCAGGGCACGTCGCGGCCGTCGCACTACCACGTGCTGTGGGACGACAACCACTTCGGGTCGGACGAGCTGCAGTGCCTGACGTACCAGCTGTGCCACACGTACGTGCGCTGCACGCGCTCGGTGTCCATCCCGGCGCCGGCGTACTACGCGCACCTGGTGGCGTTCCGCGCGCGCTACCACCTGGTGGAGAAGGAGCACGACTCGGGCGAGGGCTCGCACCAGTCGGCGTGCAGCGAGGACCGCACGCCCATCGCCATGGCGCGCGCCATCACCGTGCACGCCGTCACCAAGAAGGTCATGTACTTCGCCTAACGTCCGCCACCACACCCACTCACCATCGTGCAGATATGAATCCCAAGTGGCGAAACTGTTGGGGCTTCTATACTTTTAATTATCTCAGCACGGAGATCGTGTCTGTTAACATGATCGATAGTTGTTTCCTTCTCCCGTTTCTGCGATAATTTTCTGGAGCAGGAAATGACATTGTCGGATCTCCTTGTTTTTGAGATAGAACTCCGCCTATTTTCTGGTTGCTTACATTGATGTTAATGCCAACCATTTTCTATCAGGTTCTGTATAGCCCCACAAATGTTTCATATAGTCTAATTTTATAAAAGTTATGCTTTCTCGAAATTAACTGTCCGGATATAAAAGACGTTTCATTTCTATGAAATTTTGGTTATGGTAAAATCGTTGACAAGTCTATAATGATAATTATAAATATAAGTAGTCAGAGGTAAGCAATTTAACGCGGCCAGATACATGTACCATAGTGTTTCCTCTTTCGACGACCATTCATCTCGGATGTTGCCGATCTTCTCAGAAGCATTTGTAGGATTCAACATTAGCTTTTTAAATGAAATACAAGAAGTGCGATTAATTTAATAAGTGGATATTTTATCGACATTTAAAACTGAATGAATTCATGTGAGAATAACAGTGACCTTCAAAGAAATTTATATTTTATAAAATATTTAAATAGGAGTGCTTATTAAAATACAAACACAGAATGACTCTCGAGACAAACATCAATTGTTAATGTCTACCCTAGTAATTTAACAAACGTAGTGTAACATAGCAAGTATGTAACTCACATATAACGCGTATTACTGCGTAAAGCGAACACAGAAATCAAAAGTGTTTACTTGCGCTTAGTTGCGCCCTTGAAATACCTAAGCATCGAAAGATATCGTTAGTAATAACGATTTAATTACGTAATCAAATTTTCGTTTTGGTAGTCTTGACATTTACAGCTAAATTAAAATCGTCTTAACCATTTACAGCTAATTTAGTCTTCAGCTCGTAATATATGTTATGTCTATCTACCTTTTACTTATTTCGTTTTAAAATTTTCGCACACACAATGCACACAACACAGCCACATACATTATGTTCACATATAATATTTTTTATTTACTGGACCAGAATGAAGACATCCGTATCAATAAAGGATACAGAGGAACTTCTTTTAATACTTTTGACGGATATTTTTGTGGTCTAGTGCGTGTAGACATGACCAATTTTTTTAACAATGCGCGATTCACTTTCTTGTTAGTCACATGATAAAAGCTGTTTGATATTTAAAAAGGTTAATTTTACTTATTTTAATTGATGTCGCACACTTAATAAATCAAAACAATAATCATGCCAAAATCGTGTTTAAAAAAAAGATTTATTAATTCCTAAGACAGTTTCCCCGTATATTATATGGGGGCGGACATTGCCATACTGTCCTACTTAAAGACCACCTTGTAAACACATTATACATACATCCAACCTTATTAACAGTGTAAAAATGTTATTTTTATTTTACAATTTTAAGTTTATTTTAAAACTAAGAGTTCTAATAATGTATTTTTAGCTTTAAGATTAATTTCAACTAAAAGTTGGGAAAAAGCTACGTCCTGACTTTAGGAGTTAGCGATAAATGTTTTTTATTAATTAGTGTGAAAATTAATAAACAAATTTTTATTAGTATTTTTTTGTTTGTGTTTCAATTGGTCGTGTGTCACAATTCATATTAACTCATATTAAGTTTATTGATTTTTATACTCTACCCATTACACCCTGTTAGATTAGAATCATACTTAAGTTGTAAGAGGTTCTGCAAAATAGATACAACACTATACAATCATTAGACATACATAGACGTACTTATCATAAAAACTTTATGGTCATAACACTGTACAAAGGCGGACTTAATACCTAAATATTAGTGATATTTACGAGCCACATTATCTATTGTATCTGCAAAATGTAAATATGTATGTATAAAATACCATATTGCCACAAAACAGTTTTATAGAAGACTACATTGGATGTAATAATTCGGTAAATAATAATAATTAGGAATTATTCGTAGAGTATTAATTGATTAAACTAAAGTTCACGCATCTAATTGTTACTTCCAAATTAAACATACGGACTGGTTTAAAATATTTTAAAATGTTCAAATGACATTGAAGGATTGCAATATTTACTTAAAATCTGAATGTTCGACTCGACGGTGTTGATAAACTAATTCCAACTAAAAGTTTAGCGCACTTCCCTCTCGAAAGGTCGTATGCGCCTGCTGTATCGCTAAGCTTAGTATATTATTATTTATTGAAAAAAGATTTAAAGTTAGGTTCATTTACTTTCAACATTCTGTAGATAGAGGATTTGTCCATCCTTCAAAAAATATATCTACTTTTGTATTGACAACATCGTTGCGTCGTGGTACAATTTCAGCTCTTTACCGAAATCATGCATCTGTAATAAATAATTGTCTACCCCTTGCTTCGTAGCTGTAAGAATGTTCTCATTTCATATTTCAGGATCAAAAGAAATTGAAAATAAAGTGACGAACATTCCACAGAAGCTACACAATCTAATCATACAAATGTTAATAAGGGGTAGTGCAGGCCATGAACTGCTCGAAGCTATGCTCCAATACATTGAATGAATGTCTTGTTTTTTTTTTCTCTTGGCTTCCCACGCTTTATGAGTTTGGCCAGTGTCAATTAATGAAAGTTTTTTTTTTAATAATTACAAAATATAATCACTTTCCATTACAATGCGGTTGTAAAACATTCTCATGTTTTTGCATTATTTGGCAGCAAATGTCTCAGTCTGTTTTCTCGGCAAGCTACGCTATGGGCACTATAATAAAATTGTCAAGACGATTTTTACCGAGATTGCGCTTATGTCAATACTTGACATCTTATTATTCACTCGAAATTAATTTGCGAATGATTAAAGCAGCCACCGAATTTAATTTGAAAAACTCCCGCCAAAAAAACCGATTGTCTTTCCCGAAAGCTGTCTTTCATATTTACTTAATAAAATATAAAATTTGGCAGCAAGTTCTCATCACCGGAATGTTAATAAATTTTACAATCATTCAATCCGAACAAGGGACTATCACAAATATAACAACAACTTTCATGTTTCATCGCTTCACATTTCTTGTTTTATTAAAGTCCTTAGATTTCGGAGCTATTTTAATTTGGACACGCTCTCTTGAAATAAGCTACAAAATATAAAAAAAAAATAAAGGTCGAAAATAATACCTTATTTTTGTTTCGAAGTTATATTAGAATATCTCGAATTTCAATTACTAATTTAGAAACAAATTATTTAACAGTTAGTAATACATAGGAGCAGATATAGTTATATAAAAAGGAGAAGATCTAGTTCATAAATAGGAGCATTTTTTTTCTCGTTGTTGCTCCCCTAGAAACTTTACTTAAATACTGGGGATTTGTATCCGTAATAAGGGCTTCCATAACAAAATGCGGTAATACGGTAGAAAAAGTTTCACTTTACATATGTATATTAGTTTTCGATTGCCAGAATATTGCAGTCGTCCTCAACATTCACTAACAATAGTGTTTACAATATGTATTTTTGTTTTAGAAGAAAGTCACTCTAACTTTCTCAAACTTTAGGCAACTCGCCGTATATTAATTTTGCGTAGTGTAGGCTTTTGGTTCTTTTAGTAGTATGCCTCAAATTCGGAGCTTATTGATAAGTTTCAGTATCGACGTGATTTGGCGTATATATTGAGTAAATATTACCAAATAATAGTATTTTTTTTCTTTACGCAATTCAAAATTAGTCTATTTAATCCCTTTAAAAATTTGAAAGAGATTGCAATTATGATTGTAAAATTTTACTGCTCTTTTCGTTACACACAACATATCAGACGAGGCCATTTTACCTTCGATGGTGGGAAAAACGCGCTGAGCTAGTGAGGTCGTAGCAACTATGCCAGCACCGTTTAGGTGGTTGGTTCACCTGCTATCCAATCATTGAGTGCAAAACAGTAGAAGTAAAAATAGGTATAAAGAGGAGCTATCTATTTATAAAATTATACAAACACGGTAGAAATAAAAATCATAATTTTAACTTTATCCGTACACTTTACTTCATAGCTACATTTTATTCTGTAAAATAACAAATGGCTGTCTCATATTTTGTTTTCCTACTCATTACTTAACTAGTCGGTATATATTTAAGGGGACATAAAAGTCATGGGTATGCCAAAGGCTTTTTTGAGACTTTGTTGGTGAATTTTAATTGATAAGTACTTACTCCAAAGCGAAAATCATTTATATATCCAAAGACTGATCCTAGATAACTATGCTTCTAGGATCTGAACTAAGAATAAACAAAACAATAGTATTATTTACGATTTTTACTCTGTTCGTTTTGATGGACCGAATATCGATATTTTCAAATCAATAGTTTGTTAGCAAAGGTATTTTCTACACCTTTGTAATCATCATTTAAATTATCAAATAACAAATATGTTATGGTTAAGCACCGACTTAGCTAAATATTGCAGATAAAACAAGAAAGATCTGGAATTTAAAGTTTTAATGGAACGCAAATTACATCATTCACTTTCTTATCTTGTTAATAAAAGATATTGTTTATGTTGTTCCATGCCAACAGTATGTTTTCTACGATTCTGTGCAATATGCTGGGTTTCTACTTACTGAGCATTAATAGTTTTTAGCCATATATCTTCGTTTAGACGTAGGCTCGTATTAATGTTAAATAATCATACTGCATAGTTTTGGTACAAATTGTCATCGCAACATATATATCACTGTTCAGCTTTTCAAAATATTGCAGTTTGATGAATACGAGCTGAAGTATTGCGTGTGCAGACGTCGCCGTCGTATTAGTATTAAATTGACCCGTGGACGAGTTAGCTACTGCCATACAACTGATTCGCTCAACTGGCCGTCACTTGTGCTTTAAATTCTACCATACTTTGTTGTAGTTATAAATTGTGTACAATCAAACACACTTAATATGTACATAAAATTAATATTCTGTTATTCGGGTAGTCGAGTGCTGATGAACTACAGTTGCATAACGTAATACGCTTAAGCAGATTGTGGTGACATAATATACTAAGACAACTATTTTCTATAATGAATTTACAAAAAGTAAAATAAATTGGGTGTTCTATAGCAATATTAATGACCAAATTGGAAAGAAAAACAACCACTAGTTTAAATAGGAAAAAATTGAAGTCTAAAGAAATTGGTTTTGTATAGTGTGCCTACCAATATGTTAGTTAGCATAAGGTTGTTGTTTTCGAATTTTAAGGACTTTTTATTGTATAATAGCGACCCTCCACGCTTTGCCTCTGTGGATTTTCAAACAGCATTGTCGATTATATGATGTGTAAATTATCTAAGATTCTGAATAAAAAATTATTTTCAAACCAAATATGTTAGCAGGTTAAATACACAAGTTATATGAGTGCAATAGTATATTTTTAACAACAAAAGGGGTTTTATGTTAAAACAAAAAGTTCTTGGATTTTTTATTTCAGGCAATATTGGGATAATAAGAAACAACTGTATGCAATGCTAGATAGTATTGATTTAGTACTTAGTTAATAGTAAACATTTCAATGATGTCAAAAATAGTTTTTCTCTTTGTTTGATGTAAGTAACCGAGTGTTGTAATTGTTCTAAAGCATCTAAAAGTCTATATGTAATAAGAACTTATGTTGCCTTCTAGCGCCGACTAGCATATACGGTTCGTGATCAAATTGTCTAAATATAATATTAATAGGAAATAGAGAGTTTATAATTTAAAATTGAGACAAAATCGCCTATTTCCTAGGAAGCTTTATTTATAGTTATACATCATGTTTGTTTTTTTATTCTTATATAATTAAATATCGCTAATAAAGAAAGGATATGTCTAATAGAGTCTACAATTCACGTAATTCACTAATTGCTTTAAAGTAAGACGCCAATAATAGTAAATTAAATATAAGATTTATTTTGTAATAAGCTCTATTAATCATACTATGAATTACAAGGGATAAGCATGCTCTAACGTGTAAGTAATAAGTATATAGAAATAAAACTAAATTTAATTATACTGTGCTAAATTCGGGCCGTGTTCCAAAACTCAGTTGGGTGGTAAAATAACAAAATAAAGGTTCCTTCAATTTTACGAGTCGGAAAAAGTCGCAACTATGGACTACTAAACTATAAAATGTCCAATCGGGAATATATTTATAGTCTAGACATCGCTATGTGGACATTTGCACATTGGACCGGAGCACGTTCATATCATGAAATTTCAACTTTAAAAACTTTACTTTTACTTAACTTGATGGGACTAAAACTAGTCTGATTTCGTTTCTAGTGATGTGCCCCAGTTAGTGTTATAATTAGTTCAAATTTTTAATTTCGCTCTACTGTAATACGTATGTACGTATGAATGACCCTAATGCTTCTTCATAAATTACTCTGTCTTCATGATGAAAACCGTATGAAAATCCATTAAGGACTTTTTGAGTTTATCGCAGACAAACGAACACGGCGGGGACTAAGGATTCGGAAGTAACCTGATTTATTCAAAACTCATGATAATTACAAAATAAGCCAACTAAGAACTTAGTTCAAACTATATATTAGAATTTAATTATGGTACAGTTCTCAGCATTGAAACGGCATAGAATATATTATACTCGCGCACCGTTTTGTAATAAGGTGCCATGACCCATGAGTTATCTCTCAAGCTCAAGTACAAAAATTAGAACAACTCATCATTAAATTATATCATGATGAATTGGTACATTGAACACTGTTTGGTTGTGATGGATATGGGACCGTTCAAATATTACGCAAACAGAAATGTGGTCTTTGGTATAATTTATACTCGCCCTTAAAAATATTGCCATAGTTAAACCAATTCAAAATCGATACAATCTTTCGTATAAAAAACAGGTATTACTAATTATTTAGACAATAATTATTACTGACGTCATCGCGCCATTCAGACCCCCCATTTCATCAATAAATAAGCGAAGGTCAATGGTATGCCCTTTTTTGTTTTGAGGAAATCATGCAAGAAGGTGTGTCAGTCTTTTACTGACTAAAACTTACCCACCAATGTCCCTTGGTTACTCTTTCGCGGTCCAGGGCCATGGCAACTCAAAGACATCTTTACAAGTTTGTTCTATAAGACTTGTAACAATTATGAATTTACGCTAGAATTTAAAATAATGAAAAAAATTTAACGTCAACATCGTCTCATTCTTTGTAACGCTAAAATTCGGTCTCTAACATAAATCGCTTTTTTATGAGTTATTTTGCCCATAAGATTTGTTATAGTAGGTTGTTGCACTCTTACTCAAGACAGAAGAGTTGCCGAAGAAGAGTTGTATAAGCTAAAAATAGGATGAAAATTACTTTATAAAATGCGGCTTGAATTTAGCACCTATGGAGTATTTAAATTTAATGTACATTTTACTAAAAGCACCCATTCATAAGCAATAACATAGGTTCAACTAGTTTATCTAACGCCAGATTTTATAAATGCACAGAAATTATGCTTCATGTCAATGTGTTATTGCAACCACCTCAAAGATAACATTGCGGTGTTTGTAATAACAAATAAATCGTATAAAATTGTTAGCTTTTTTTTATTTATTAGTCTCAGGTATGTTGTAAACTATAGGATTTCGGATTTTGTATGGAATTTTAATGTATTTGAAATGATCTGTTTTCAAAATCTTAAAAGTTTTTAACCTGATCAAGTTTTATTACGATCTTTCTGTGTTTGAAGTAAACCGGATGATGTAACTTTCAAGTTTTTTACAATGTAAAAAAAGTGCATAGGATGAACTCCCAAAATGCTTACTGCAGTGTAAAAGTTTTTGTACTGAAATAACGTGCTGTAACATCAGCGGGGTGATTGCGTAACCCACAATCAATGGCAATGCTTTACATTTAACAATTCAACAACATTAATTGCTTTGAATATTAACATTGTCGGACATGAAACAATTCTGAAGCAATCGATTAGAAATTTCCTTCAAAATCTTTTGGATTGTGATGATAGAAAGTGTGTTAACAATCGAGTTGCTGTGTCCCAATCCAGTTTTGTCGGTTAGGTAAACGTTTAGCTCAATACTCACTACTACAGTCGCGGTATCCTAAACTACTGTTGTACAACCATCTTCTACCTAAATTGCTATTTCCAAAAAGTTAATATACTTTTATCGCTCCGTGCTCTATCTGTCCGATAAACTCGCAAATCTAGGTCGGCGAATTGTGTCACCGGTTTCGTTACAATCAAGATTTAAGTGCTCACCTAGATGATTCATACATTAGTCAATTCAGGAAAATTAATTGTTTGCCATTTACGACAACAAAGTCTAAAAATAGACCTTGTTGTTTTCAATAATCATAATAATCAATATGCCTTTTAATTTGCTCTTCAATTTGATGATTTTAAATATGCCATACTGATTGTACTAAATTGTGGTGCTTACATTTTCTCAATTTCACTGTTGTTGATGTATAGCTAATATAGAACGCTTTTCTTATTGGAGTTCATTCGTTCCAAACTTAGTTAATTATTATGCAGTGTATGTATTTGCAAGCTAAGAACCTGGGGTCAGGTTATTTTATCGACCTATATAAACTATACAGCACAAATGACACCGGATATAAAATTCATTACAGGTGATTCTTTAAAAACGAGGATTCATCTGGCCTATATTTATCGTAGCTATTTTGTGGCATAACGCACTGGGCGCAAATGAATTCCTTTAATATATGTTATTAAATATTGTGACCGAGAAAAACTAATATGCAAAAAAATAAATTGGCCAGGTAAATGAGTCAGAATCCTACGATTTAAAAGAATCATACTACAACATAATATTTATTCTAAGCACGAAATTTACACGCGGTCTTTTGTGATTGAATCATTACTGCTATAGAAAAGGCGCTAAACGATTGAAGTCCACTAAAATCGCCGTAAGACTCAATTTTTTAATATTTTGTTGTATTATCTAGAGTAGATATATAATCCTCCTAACTACATGGACGTGAACATGTTGCCCGAATATGCAGTCGTACTGTGTCCCCTATTATGTCACCCGGCCCTTTAATTTTAAGATGTTTTTCTTTTAAATCAAGTAATTTACCAAACTTGCTATTATATTTTTTAAATTCATTCTTGTTTGTTTTTATATCATTGTAGTTATTTAGTCGAAGAACGAACAAAGTTATTTCGTAGTACTATGACTTTGTTCGTTCTTCCTTATTTTTATATTGACTTCACTACAATAAAATAATTGTATTGGTTTTAAAACATATCTAGTGGGTAACAGTTATTTTATAATCGGACCACGCTTTTAAATCACATAATGATTTCAATAGCTTATTTTAATCCTATGACGTTCAAGTAGGGTTTCCATTTACATAGATGATAAATAATAAAATAGATTCAAATTTCTTCGTGCAGGGTATACACGATTTCTCGGTTCGGTAATGGAACGTCGGAATGTATGTTAATATTTGTGAAGTAGCGCTCAAGTTGCGTTATATTTACTATAATTGTGTAATTAAATGTTCTCTACCCTAAATCAATGTATTTTATTTGGCTCTAGGTAAATCCTACTACTCATTTTATTATCATATTTCCATTGCGGAAACTTGAAGCAGAGGTGTAATAGGTCATGTCATTAACCCTACCCTAAATATCCAATCAATTAAAAAAATACCAAGTTATATCTCATTCCAACAATTTTTAATAGTCGCTTATTGAAATCGGTGTTGAATGAAGTGCAAATACCAAACATTGTGGTTTGATGGTTTCTCTCCTGACCTATAAGTCCCTCCAACGCTAGGTCCGTCTGACGGACGTTACCCCGACACCGCGGGATAAAGGCTTGCCTACACCCCGCTTGCCACATCTTACGGGGACGTAGCGACATCTCGTAGTATCCAGTCAGTAAGAGTCTGACACTGGTCTCCCGCTCCACCCAAGAGCGGGTTTCGTCATTCGATGATTTTCACCTACCATAAAAAAAAACCCCATATGAATGATTATTCTGCTTAAAGATGTCAGGCCACTTCTTCAGCCGGTGACTGCTTTTAAAGACAGTATAGCAGCAGTCCTGCTAGCTAGTTTGGGTGTTTTAGTAGACGTGAGTTGTAGTTGGCACCATGGTATAACTACCATACCACTAACTGTAATTTGGGGCATTTTGTATTCGCAGTCGCAGATGACATATCAACGCACAGCCAATACTACTGGGACTAGGAGCGTGAATTTTTTTCCAGGTGAGTGTGGTGTGGTTGGTATAAGACTTTGGTCTTATCCCAAAAACTTGAATGTATTTTTGATGCAAGAGCAGTTCTCTTTGCGAAGAATAAGGGTCAACGTTGCGTAAGGCTGCCCGCCCACGTCAGATTTTTTGTAAGACAGATAATCTGGCCGATTTCGTAACACTGTTTATTTCTGACCAACTCTTTGTAGGATATGTGCGTTGTACTATTGCTAACGGTTTGTTCTATTTTTCTCCTACAAAATATCGGTCACCGATATCGGACGTGGGCGGGCGGTCTAAAGTGTGGTCTCATACAAGTGTTCCGACCGGTGAAGCAAGTAAGGCAGTATCATTTGATAACGTTCAAAAGTACTTTGTGACAACGTAGCAACCGCAATCTCAGTGTTCTGTGCGAAGTCAGATGTATATGGTGTACAAGATGGATCCTAGGATAGAACCTTGTGGCACTCTCGTGATGATATTAATATTATGAAAGTTTGATATGTAATTATTTTTCTTTGATTTGAAACACCATGCCGGACCTAGAGTAGATATCATTCATCATTCTAATTAAAAAATATGTATGGAGTAAAAGTGACTTCACCTTACAATGGACTTGTTAGGACTGTTGCCAGAACCTTTTGAAATGTCTTTTTAATAGTTCTGCACACTAAGACACTTATATACAAAATATGCCACTGCAGAATAGGATCCTATTCCGCAGTGGCATGTTCGATCCGGAAGCCAAATTGATGGTTAAGGTTTCTTGAGCAAAAAAAAAATTATATCAATACATAAATTTTATTTACCGTCTTTAGAGGTATTGTAAATAGTTGATTTTTTTTATAAGTAAGGAAAGCTAAGCATCTTACAAAAATATCATTTTTATAGTAATAATGGACCTAACAGGCATCGGCAAGTTATTGTGTCTTACAACATTATACTTTTAATAAGGATTTACAAAATTTGTTGAAACATTTATGACAAAAACATATTAAACTGTCTACTTTATATGTCTGTAAAATTACTGAATTGAAGCTTTGAATACTGTTTTAAAATGTCTTTAATTCCTTGTTTAATTAATTTAATGAACATAGTATGGAATGCTATTACATAAGACACGAAAAAACGAACAAGAGATACATTATGAAGCATTAACCAGCAGTCTCTTAATAGTAGGGGAGCCCACCGTGCTAAATCGGGATTTACTCGAGCGTCATAGAGACTTATTGAGTGCAAAGCTTAGATGATAAGAAGAAAAAAATGTCATATGATATATACCTTTTCATCGGTGGGGGGAGCAACTATAGATTTTCAAAAATGTAAAAAAAAACTGTTGCATGGACATACTCGAGCGTGTCAGATATTGATAGAATCTATGTTTAACGTTTTTTCAAACATGTACGTATGTTAATCTGATAGTTTTCATGATGGGGGTGGTCGTACGTAAGGGTTGAAAATGAAAAAAAAAAAAAATTTAATCGAGCGCGTCAGATTTTCGAAGGGAATGTTAAGTGAACTTAAAAAAAGCTATTATATAATAATCTGACGATTCAGATGTGACGCAAGCTCACGGCCATTATTAGAATGTGCAAAAAAAAATCGTCATCTTGAACTACTCAAGCGTGTCAGATTAAGATATATATGGTTCATCTTAATGCCCTGGACGTAATATCTCATAATCTGACGATTACCTGGAGGGATGCGCCTAATCTGACAATTAAAAAATTTTTTTTTTCATTTTTCTAAATCATGAAACTTAATTAATTGAAAAGCTCAAGAAATAGCATGCAAATTAAAAAGTGTGAATTTTTTTTAGAAGAATACTTGTATTTACAACAAAATAATTATAAAAAATTAAGTTTTTGTAAGTATTTTTTTTGAACGCGTCTCTGTGATGAGCTGTCATGGCAACAGAAACCAGAGTGGAGTAGGGACGGAATGAGAGAGCAATAGATAGAGGAAAAGAGAGAGAGGAATAGAAACGCGGAGAGGGGAATACAGGCATCGCGTAGTTGCACGAATAAAACTTTATTAATTAATTTTTATTACTTCGGCTTGTGGAAATCGTCAGATTATATATTTCTCATAAATCTTGATCCATTCCCTTCAAAATAAAAAAAAAATTAACCACGCTCGAGAATGTCGAGATGACGTTTTTTTTTTCAACTTTGTAGCCCTCCCCCTTCTTTACGTCACCATTAAATTGTCAGATTAGAGGAATATAGATGTTTTAGCATATAACTAATTCCTCCTACCTTAATCTGACGCGCCCGAAAATTTCAAATGAACAACTTTTTTTTACTAATCTGATCCTTTATCCTTTACGGGCGTCCTTATAAATGAGGCTCATATCTGGTGGAAGTAAGTATCCGGGTACCAGGTATCCTACTGTATATTAATCTGCCGCGCTTTAGTAAATCCCGAAATCCCCTCTTGGGCTCCCCTACTATAAATAAACGAATTTAAAGGACTCCACCACGCCGCAGTATACAACAGAGATGCACACGATATAACGCACTCGTTATACACAATCCTGTGCTAAACCATCATTACAGATTATCAACCATCTTGTCAAAGACACACCCACATCATTATTGCATGTATTTCGGTTTTGCGTTTTGCGAAATCAAAATTGCAAATTCTCCACATTTCTGACCAGTGTCTTTCCCATACGATTATCTAACTAAAAAGATAGTGATTATTAACCCAATAACCTTATTAACAAACATGCAGTATCACCGACACATATAAATATTTTAATACAAGTACACAATTTTAAATACTATCTAATAGCACATATAAAATGGTGTTGTATATCGAATAAGGGTGCATTACGAATGTATGCAATATTCGTCGTATGAAAGTTGTTAGTGCCTGTGGAGGCCGGTGCGGGGCCGTGCACACGTGGCGTGGGTGCGGCATGGCTGAGCCTAGGGCAGCGGCTTGTTCTCGGGGATGCTGGGCGACGTGGCGCCGCTGGCCGAGCGCGACGCGTCGCGCAGCGCTTCGTCGAAGCTCTGAGTTGAATTCGATCTAGATGTCACTTTACCCTGAAATGTTATACGAACTTATTAATTTGAGGTATATCAATACCCTAAATAAAAAAAAAGCATTATTACGTAAAAGTATTTTACTACTCAATTACATTACGTTTCGTATGCCGTAATTAGAGTCACAATAAAAAGCCATTGTGTCACGCGTAGATCTGTGCACCATCATACGAAAGGTTAGCAATACTGTCTATTTTATAAACATTTGTTGCTGTTAAAATTTAGTTAAAAAAACAAAGAGTTGACGGAGAAGTTTAAGCAAAATAATCTCAACTTAAGAAAATTTATAATTTACGGTCCAAGAAACAATGAATTACTTAAGTGTTTTCAGTTTTACTCTTGATACGTCAATAATATCTCCTTGACAGAGACATTCATACCTGTATCTTAGTGATATGACTCACCAAAATGAGTGGTACAAAATAGTTATTCCCTGCTAATCTAATATTCCGTGCCTACGTACTACGTCTATGCGCCTGATAAGATGTTTTCATATTGATAAATGATAAAGTCAAGTAACAGGTAAATTTTTGCGTCACCTTAACATTTTCGTAAGCCGTGCCGACACGTTCTTCGATAGAGCGGAACGAATCAGAGTTTCGCATCTGACCAATCTTAGTCGTCATTCCTGCAGTGATACCGCCAAGAATCGAAGTTGTCTTCTCCGCAGTCGATTTTATCACAGATTCAGTTTTTTGGTATCTAAAAAACAAGCAATGTTGTTACAAAAAGTCTATCAATTGATTCGGCTCTATATTAGATGAGTGTAGGTAGCAAAAACGGATCTATTTGTGTTTTGGACGTGTAAAAAGCACAGACACGTTTTGGGGTCAAGGGACCAGGTGCTGGAATATTGAATTGGGAACTTCCATGCAGCCTGTTTGTGGGGGAGGAGGGGGGCGCTACAATTCTTATGATTTTGACAAAGGGGTACATCATTGGGCAGTCATTTATACTTTGTAATACTTTGTAAAGGGCACTAACATATATTAATATAAATAAACATTACTCGTACTTATCTAATATTATGTTTTTATATACCGGTGAAGTTGAAAATATAAAAATAATAGCATGTTATTTTATGACAGTTAGATACATTTTACCAATTGAGTGGACAAAATGTTAAAAGGAATAATATAAACTGCTTGAATATGAATATGCGGTGAGTAAAAAATCTGTAAGTAATATAAAATAAAATTGACGATTTTCTTTCGGGTTAGAACTGCAGGAAGAAAAATTATATTTGTATATTAAAGCATCTACTAGGTAGGTTAAAAACTATATTTAAGCTTAGAGCTAAATAAAAAAATAACAGGTAAGTAATTATACATATGCGACACTCATGCATTTTCTACGTTTTATTCATAACTAGCTTATTCCAGCGGCTTCGCCCGCGTACATAAAATATAACCTATGTCACTCAGGAGTAAAGCAGCTTTCTATTGTTGCTAATTTTTTTCCAATCGGACCAGTAGTTCCAGAGATTACCCCCTTCAAACAAAAAAACAAAAACAAACTTTACCTCTTTATTATATTAGTGTAGATGTAGATTTACATAGGTATATGAAAATTATGCGCTTCGATAATCTTCGTCTACCCCATTTATTTATATTATCATCATCATTTCAGCCGAAAGACGTCCACTGTTGGACATCGGCCCCCAATCGCCGCCACAACACCGGTCTTGTGCGTCTCGAATCCATCGGATTGCTGGAATCCGATCGATCCCTGACCCGGTCATCGTTCTATTGATTTATTTATATGTATTGTTACCGGAAAACATTAATTAGGTTTCGTACCCCTTTTGAGTATGAAGATTATTTGTTATCAATGATTTAACAGCTGTTTCACTTTATGTTATCGTCTGAGGCAAGTAATCGTCATTAAAGGGACAATTCTTTGAAACGAAGACGGTGTCTCATTCTTCTGGCCTAGGTTTTTATTTACAAATTGATATTTTTATTTGCATATTAGTTTTATCCGATCGCTAAATGTATCAAAGGCGCTTATTTGCGCACATATATGTATTTATTTACGGTATTACTACAATTAAAATCATCAGTTCACCTCAGTTTTGACTTTTTCGTGGCCGCGCATCATATTTTAATCAACATATAACTTGATTTTGGCCACAAAAATGCAAAAAACTTACAGCAAAATTTAATTTCACGGGTTTTCTAGCGCTTTCACCACAAATCTATGATCTACCCTCACCAATACGAACGCGTGATAATGAGATAAAACAGTGCTGTTGCAACCGTAGATGGTATTTTGTTTTGCGAAATTAAATATAAGCATACAGTTTGGTTACCCCACACAAAGAAAACTTATTATAATTATAGACAGTTGTTAATGGTATAATACAAAGCGCCGCAGAACCTACTATAAAACTTAAGCGAGCAAAAGAATGCCAATGCTAGTGCCACTATTCTACAATAATAAATAATACATAATAAATAATACAAAAATAAAAAATGCTACTGAAGGCTTAGCTGTGTCAGTAATAATACGCAGCAGATAAGTTGAATCAGTTAATATAGTTACGCGACCCCCCACTTCGATCGAGTCCCAAAAATTGGTTAATGCGCAAGGTAAACCGTCATCGTGGTTCAAGATGTGTGACGAGGATTAAAATAGATAACTTATTTATTTGCTGTGTACTATAACTGCACTATGTTTCGTTGGGGTTACTCTTTGATGCGCTTGTTCGTATAAACGAAGATTACAGCAGCGCATGACTTTTATAGTTCCACTGTTAATATTCAGTTCGACTTCTTAAATGCTACATAGATAATATTGAGGTTCAAATTGTCGCCTTTACTTACATTGGTGCTTCAGTCACAGCCTGTGTAAGCGCAGCCACGCGTGTTTCTATAGTTTGATAGCTGTCGTACAACAAATCAAACGTGAAATAAGTAACTACTAATAAATCGCCACCATTTGCCTTCTTGAGCTCAAGCAAAATCAAAAGTGAAGCCACATACACCACTACCAAACCAAAATATGAAATTGTTCTAACCCTCGAGAAAAAAAAAAACAAAAAGGCATAAAGTGATTTGAATGTACGAATGTAACACATTAATGCAAATATATTATAACCGGTACTTACACTTGGCTTTCTTTTACATTTTTTAAACCCTGATTAACATCTTCAGTGATTTCCTTCCAGACTGTTATGCCAAGTTTTCGTTTTAATTCGGAGCTTTGGCGAATCTGAAACAAAAAAAAATAATAATAGAAATGTTGGTCAACAGTAGCATTTGTCTGCGACTTCGATTTCAGCAATGTCTAGTGTGAAGTTTTAGTGCTTGTTCTTTTTTTAGGTTTTCCAATGACTTCTTCCGCTCTTGGGCGGAGCAGGAGATAGTGTCAGACTTATACTGACTAAAAATCCACCCTGTTCCTTCTTATGGTAGCCATTGACGATATGTCTGTTTGGAATGCTTCTAAATTGAATACTTCCTAATGGAGTTACTTCAGATATAATCTGAAGTACGTCTTTTAGGAAGTATTATTATTATTATATAGGCACATTGGTTTACGTTCATTTGAACTCACACGCACCCACTTCGAAGATTGTACGCTATCAAGTCGTATAGAAAACTTAACACAAAAAAAGATTTTTTAATTGTGGCAACAGCAAAGTATAATACAAGGTCATGTGTAAACGTAGACATAATCTATATATCTATAAAAGGAGAAACTGACTGACTGACATATCAACGCATAGCAGAAACTACTGGGACTAGGAGAGTGAAATTTCGCACAGGGCTTCCTTTTAAGGCGAACACTAACAATGGATTTTCCAAAATTCACCCCCAAAAGGGATGAGACGTGTTTCCAAAGTTTGTGCGAAAACTTATTTTCACGCCGGCGTAGCCGCAGGCAGAAAGCTAGGTACAAATAAAACACTACTGGTAATAGTTAATTTGTTAAAACGATACATAGACTCAGCCCTTTCTAGCACATCTACCTACCATCAATGCAGAGCTGAAAATTAGACAAAATCACAAGAAAATGGAAGCCGAATTGCGCATTCACGGACGATTCGAACGGCTTCCAAACGGGATAGCGCATATTTTTGACATAGACGTCTGTGGAAGACGTCTATTTGGATTGGAAGCATGGATTTCAATCCGTTTATAAAATCCAAAGCTGGAAGATTTCCATTTGAATAGCATACGTTTATAAAATTTACGAAACGATTTTGGAAGATGTCCATTCCATTTGGATTCATGGACGCTTCGACAATGGCTACCTTTAGCCTTACATACCGGGGCCGGATCTTCCTTTCAGAAATCGGTCCATGGCCCCAGCAAATTTCGGCCCTGCTGGACCTCTGCAGTTTGTGAGGTGTGCAATCATCAAATAACTTCTTCTGTTCTAAGTAAAGGTGGTGAAAAGGTGTTTCTGACGTTTGCATCGTGTGTATCCAGGTCCTAATGTTACGGTAATTAACGGATCGTGGAGTTTTATTCTAAGCATATAATTAAAAAGTCGATACTCGATATTTAAGTTAAAGCTCATATACTTTGATAGGTACTACACTCTGATCTTCGCCAAAAGGCCGAGAAGCGAAAGCTCTTATAAATCATATTATTAAAAAAAAACTGCACTTTTGAACATACAATATTTCGGTCAGTAAAAAAATTAAGCTAATAATTAAATTATCTGACCGAATACGTATTACAATCTACGAGTGGTATTATCATCTGTAGGACAATGTACAACTGATAATACCAATGAGCCTGTAAGAAGAGCCGAACTTAACACTAAATTTTAATATCATTAGAAAAAACTGGGCAAGTGTGAATTGGACTCACATACTAAAGGTTCCATACAAACTAAGTTATAGGTAAATGTAAATAGATGAATTCCTGAATCGAGTCTCGAAGATTTTTTCGATTGTAAAAAGTTCACCAAAAAAGACTATGCCTGAGAATTAAAAAAAAAAAAGAATTCCCATACCCTTTACCATATTGTGTCACAAGTAAATTAATATCATGTACAGATTTTTTTAACTACATTAAAAAAATATAAAAAGGTAAATAAATGGGTAACAATTCTTGCTTCCACAAAAAATAACATTGGCTTTTTCGAAATCATGTACTTTTCAATACACTTACTCGAAAACAGCCTCTTAGGGTCAATTCCCACTGAAAGAGCAGCGGCCGGCAGCGTCTTTTTGAGGCAAAATATTACAAACTATTTTGAATCTTATCTACGTGATTAAAAAGTTCATAGTCATTTGAAGGCAAAGGAGGGGTTGCGTGGCTTCGCGAGCTTATTACCGACTAGGCAAAAGAGGCGCCGCGCGGCTGATCGCGGCGCCGCTAGCAGACGTGCGGCCGACCGCGGCGCAGCTGACAGACTCGCGGCTGCGCGCGAGCGACCATTTCCTACCCGCCCTCCCTGCCGCTTGCGCATTTCGCGTCCTTCCTTTTTCTTTCCGTTTTGTTTCTTACTTCTTGTTCTTCTTCTACAGCCAGTGCTATGATACATACATCCAAATCCATCATATTTATTGCCACACAACTTTCCTTGAGTGAAGTAGATCGCACACTAGTTTTCAAAGCTACCACGCGGAGGCTCGTTGCGCCTCGGGATGCCGCGCTGCCTCTCGCGGCGCCGCACTGCGCCGCGCGGCGCCGCACTGCGCCGCGCATCGCCGCGCTCAGTCACTTGCTCTTACGGCCGCTGCCGGCCGCTGCTCTTACAGTGTGAATTGACCCTTATCGCACTCCTATTAGGTTCAGTATAGCATGTATATCACCCAAGTGCTTTTTTGAGTTTATCACAATAAGGGCTTTTTTATTCCTTCCTTATCGTCACGGTCACGGGTGTTTTTTTTTTCTTAGTTTATCGAATCAGGCGCGAGGCGTCCCCCTTGAGGCGCTGGACGACCCCACGAAGTTAGAAACTGACCAGAGCAATTTGAATGTATTATTCTACTGTATGTTTGAGATACGATTAAACGTTTTTTCTTTCTTTCTTTATTTCACAAGTCATAAGTGTATTGAAAAACGTTGTTTGACACACGTGCAGATTTGCACTTGTATCAAAATGTATATATATTATATAATATTCGTTTATTTGGCAATCTCTTTTGTGCCTAGTTTTCATATTTATTCCTATATTTATGAACTTGCTTTATACCAAATAAAAAAAAAAAATTAGGACAACGAGCAGAACGTAATGAATTTTGATTCCCTTGAAATTGTGGCAAATACATTTTTGCGACATAAATAGTTGTATCTGATTTTTTCACGGCTTCAAGGGATCGCCCGCCGACTTGAGTACTTATATGGTTTTAATTTATATAATTACTAGCGACTCGCCCCAGCTTCGCACAGGTGCAAAGGTGATATATTATATCTATAAACCTTTCTCCTAAATCACCCTATCTATTAAAAAAAAGCCGTATCAAAATCCGTTGCGTAGTTTTAAAGATTTAAGCGTACATAGGGATGAAGCGACTTTGCTTTATACTATGTTGAAACAGCAGCATACCTTGCTTTGCAAGACGGTGCGCAGTGTAGCGATCTCGTCCTCGACGCGCGCCAGTTCGCGACTCCACTCTGCGCGCAGCTGCTCTGCCTGCTCGGGGGTGAGCCCAGCCAGCTCGTCGGGGGTGTTCACGTCTCCTGCCGCGCCGGCTCCAGCCATCGCTTCTTCAGCTGAAGGTAAAAGATACACAGTTCAGTATAAACCCGTTGCAATTGAAATTATAGCTAATACAGATAAAAGTGATAAAGAAGAAGATAAACCAAGTCGTTGTCAGCCCCATTAAGTCAAGAAGATGATGAACTACGCTCGCGAGCAACCAATTCAACTCAACGTACTGTAGCAGTCAATTCCGCCTCATCGAAATGAAAGCTTCAAGTTTTAGTGCGAGCAAAAAACGAACTTAGCGGTGGTCAAGCAGAAGTGTCTTCAATGGTACAAGTGCGCACTTGCAGATGTTTCTTCAAAGAAAACTGAACCATTTAAAAAAAAACTCCATTAATTCAATTCGTACAATTATTATAAAAATTGATTCAGTAGCTTTTTAAATAAATTACCCTCATGGTACCTACGACTTGGGGTACAACTTATTCTTAAAAAAAATCCCATTCAACCGTCGCTTATCTGAGGTTTGTAGTTTGTTTAGGTGGGTCAAAATCATCCAATAATATCGCGCTCTTGGGTGGGGCAGTAGATAGTCAGACTTTTACTGACAAAAACCCACTCCTGTTCCAAAGAAGGTGACGTTTCCACAATAGCCCATGGCCCCAGTTTGAGGGAGGTTTGTAGGGTTGTTTTGATGAAATTATGGATACAACACAAGAAAATGCCACTCAAGTGGTTACTGTACTGCTGCCTTGGACAGCGAAAAGTTACTGCTCAGGTCAATTTGAGTCAATCTGATCAGTTTACAGGGGATTAAAAAAAACAGTGGCTTATCAAAAAAGTACCTACAACCTCAAAGAGACACGACCGTCTTATTATTTTAATTACTTTGAAAACGTCATCTGACCGGTGTCGATGTGGAATATGGAACAGATGTGGAAGGAACTGAAATTAGTTCGAGCATGGTTTGAAATATATATTATAAAACAAGCAGTGAACTATACTGACAAGATCACCAGCTAGTTTTTGCCATCACTGACGTGCAGTCTACTCTAGCGATGAGTTCACCCAACAACCTCATAAATGAAATACGAAGCCTTAGGGTAACATAGTCCAAGGGCGAGGCGTTAAACGGGTTAATTTGAGCCTAAACTTGATTCTTTCTAACTACCAGACAAAAAATAATAATCTTTCGGGCCTGCGATACCTGTTAGCACTATGGGAATGTTCCAAAGCGTTACCGTGGCCAATAAAAACAAAATATAACTGTACGAACAGAAGGATTTTAGTCAGTAACAGTCTGGCAGCGAAAAGGCGCTGCATTCAGAGTGGGAGAAGGTAATTGATTATTTCCCATTTAAAAAAAACCTTGATATTGAATCTTTTTTATAATGTTTCTAACATGTAACTGCTAACTAACGGTAGAAGGAGTTCACATCGGCGTCGGGTCGACGATGAAGTACCTAGGACTTGTCCTCGACAGCCGATGGAATTTCGAGGAGCACTTCCGACGTCTGACCCCCAAACTCAATCGGACGGGGGCTGCTCTCAAGCGGCTCCTGCCGAACCTTGGGGGTCCAGACGCCTTCTGCCGGAGGCTCTACGCCGGCATCGTCCGGTCCATGGCCCTTTATGGGGCACCGGTGTGGGCGCCGACGCTGCGTAAACGCCCGGCGGCCCAGCTGAACGCCTGCCAGAGGGTCATGGCCATCCGGATGGTGCGGGGATACCGCACGGTGTCCCGCGAGGCGGCGAGCCTCCTTGCTGGCCTACCACCATGGGATTTGGAGGCAACAGTCCTTGCACACATGCACGACCAGCGCGTGGAGATGCAACGCCGGGGCGAAGATCCGCTGCCCGAAAATGTCGAGGCGTGGCGGAAGGAGCTCCGGCGAGATCTCATGGTGAAGTGGAAACAGCGACTGTCGCAACCCAGCGCTGGGCACACCGTAATCTCAGCGGTAGTGCCCCTCTTTGAGGCGTGGCTGGATAGACCTCACGGCGTCCTCACTTTCCGCATGACGCAGGTTCTCACCGGACATGGGAAGTTCGGGAGATTCCTGCACCGGATTCGTGCGGAAGAGACGTCCGGGTGTCGCCACTGTGAGGCGAGCCCGGAGGACACGGTGGAGCACACGGTGGAGGTGTGCCCTGCTTGGGAAGAGCATCGCCGTGTCCTCGTGGGGGTGATCGGCGGCGGCGACCTCTCGCGTCGGGCCCTGGTTCAGGCCATGGTCCGCAGCGAAGAGGAATGGCAGGCGGTCGCCTCCTTCTGCGAAGCAGTAATGCTCGTAAAGGAGGAGGCCGACCGCATAAGGCAAAGGCAACGGCGTACTCGCCGTAGCCGTCGCCGCCGCGATCCTGCCGATATCCGGCCACCGTAGACACTGGCTCGCGGACGGTGAGCAATGGGTAGCTCGCCGTCCGATCGTCTGGTAAGACCGAGTCCAAGTCGTCAACGGCGCGCACCGTTCCCGCGCGCCTCAAGGAGTTGTCAGCAAACTGCAGGGGCCCTTCAGGGTCGAAGCCTCCTGGAGCCTAGAGGGTATGTGAAAATTGTAACCTCGACTCCAGAAATAAGGCAAGGAAGGTACGGGGTAGGTTTTTTAGTCAGTAAGAGTCTGACACTGGTCTCCCGCTCCGCCCAAGAGCGGGTTTCGTCATTGGATGATTTTCACCTACCATAAAAAAAAAAAAAAAAAAACATGTAACTGCTAAAATAATTAATGTATCTATATTTAATCAAATTCATCATTCTTAGGAACAATAAAATACGACTCAATTGAGTCAAACTGCTAAGTAACATTTTATGATGTGCTCTGTCTGAGTGGACTGTCGGGGAAAGCAAAGTTACTTACGTAATACAATAAAAGAATAATATATTACTTCATTCAGCTCATAGCACATACATTTTGAATTGCAAGATTACCAACACCGAACCAAACCTAGTTTCTGAATTTTAATTGCTAAATTGTTTAACTGTTTCTTGGATTAGTTTTTTTTAACACAATCATACAGCCTTCTGAACCTTGCGAACTTTAATTAAATGGACTGCTCTTTCAACTATGCATGTTAATACCGTAACCTTATTACAGTTTTGAGCCGTTTGTGGTAGAAACCCTTGGGTCGTATACGCGTCTCCTTTTTAAGCGAATTCTCGCCGACTGATCGGCACTGCGTGACTAGAGGATTGACGCGTTCTTTGCCTAATGAATTAGGCAAATCATGGCATAACAAGTCTATGCCTTATTACGTCCTGTGCCTTTCATTGTAGCAAAGCTGTCAATCTTCTTCACGTATATTCGGATGACAGGGCTGAAGTCTACGACGCCTCAGTGTATTTTGATTGTGTATATGCGTTTAGTATAATTCATATGGTAGATAAATAAATTTGATCATTGTAGATTTGGCATGCTCACTCCAAGAGAGAAGGCCTGCATCCCAGCAGTAAGGCAAATTATGCTATTTCACGCTTAGGTTTGACATTGGCATATCAAGTCCATGCCATATTACGTCCTGTAACGATATGGTACAACGCGCTTAACTGATAAAAACTCCCACCAAAGTCAATGGGAAAATCTATTAAACATGTTCTTTCTAAGCTAATCCTAAATTTATTCGAGTGTGTCAAGGTGCTACGCGTATTAAAGAAAACATACAGGATGACTTACTGTTAACTTACGATCTTAATACCGTACGACTGCGCGAGTTGGATCATAATTTAAAAAATGGGTGTACGAGTATAAACAGCATAAGTAATGATTTATTTTACTCATCATTACAATCATATTAACTGTGGAAACTGTTGAAAATATTACAGCGTGTCAAAGTTTTAGCAGATCATATTATCTCCTGCTCCATTTCAGTAAGGACTTTTGCCATAATTAATTAAAACATCACTTTACTCATACTTCTCTCTTTACTGTATCACTAAGTACATAATTTAAAGTTCAACGGGAATAGGAACATTATTATACAACAAGCAATTAATCTGAAGCTTCCTCGCGAATATTGTATGTGACAGACGTGATTGTCGTACCTCGCGAAGTTTAAAGGTGTACCTAATTAGTTTTATATAATGACTTACATGCGATTAAAGCAAAATTATTCCTTTATTACCAACTAATACGTCAATACATTACAGATATTTTTAATTCAGTATAGTTCCCTGAAGCATATCTATGAATAATTTTACGACTTAAAATTACCGTTACAGTTTTTAAACACACGCATGAATTTAGCTGGTTATGTCTAGAAACGAATTGGATAGTAGTATCTAACTGTTGCTAACTTTCGTTAATAAACTAAGTATACTAAAGATTATATATCTAAAGTTATTGTTTTTCTAATCCAAAACAATAACAATAATAACTTCTACATTTAAAACTTGATAGACTGGTCCGGAATCTTTTCAAGGGTATTCGGTAAGTATTTCTACATATCGTGAAATTCATTGTGTTGCTAATCTTAACCTTATGGTTTGTTGCAGTCAAATATATAGTATACATATCGTACATAGTAATAGTTACAGCCCTCACAGCGAACGTCAGTACTCACTAACTACCAAGAAATCATATTGTTAGTTTATGAGAATCTCTAAAATAATGAAAGGTTTAGAGGTACCAACCACTGCATCACTTTTTTTTTGTTCTAGATTCGTAGCTCTAGAGCTTTTCTTTAAATGTTATCCAGAATGAATCGTCACAAGTTTCACTGGATACCTAGTCACTTGAATGCCAGGTTCAAGTCACTGTTATACGCTCGAGTGTTACATATTACACATTTACACGATACGATATGTTACGATCATAATAATTAAAAGCTTTTCTATATTCTTTGATACTCAACTAACCTCCAACTGCGATCCCTAAGAACTTCTTGTAGTTTGTGTGACTGGACATCTTGGCAAGATAAGGCTTAGATAGATCTTGAAAAGTAACTCGTACTTCTCGCATTTTTTTTCTAAATATTCTAAGACGGCGACGTCGATTGTCCACGTAGAACTCAGTTTCAATGCAGAGAGCGGAATCGGCGAGGTCAGGCAGCATGCGCCAGTCAGCGTCAGGGTCGTTTTGTGGCCAGCTCGGCAACTCCTCTAGCTCATCTAGTTCATCCACAGCTACATCGAAACTCGGCGTAGAGTCATCATCCGGTGGCACAAAGTAAGGATCCTCCATGTATTCCAAGCTCGTCGGCTCCATGCCGATGCTCGACGTTCCATCGCTTGCCATTCTATCTGCCTCGTCTTCCGCGGCAATTAAGCATATTTTGTATCTATATGATCATATAATTCAAGCTAATTGTCCTTATGTTACACGCGGTAAAAATCATACGTCTTGGCAGAAAACTGAGATCACTTATTTGTTTACGTAATTCTACATTATAAATAAGTAAATAGTTACTGTCACTTTACAAACATTTTGTTCTTCGCAATTTTCACGATCGACTCGAGAAACATGAATGCGTCCACCGGCGGCGCAGAATGATGTCTGTTTCTTCCGCCACGTCGAGCCCCTCCAAGCGAGCCAGCTTGCGTTCGTTTCGCGCCGCTGCCTGATTGCTCGTGTTCGCCACTTTCACCAATAACGCGAGCTCCGATCTCGGCGGTGTATAAATTACAAATTTGACCTCCAAAATATTTGCAAAATTTATAATAAGTATAGAAACTAAAATTTGTTACATTTTATAAAACACAAATGGAACAAATTGATTTATATAACGCGGTATCAGTGAATCACGCAGGGTCTCTGACCACGCAACGAGTTTCAAAGAGCTAACATAACAACAAAACCATAGATTTAGCTCACCTTGTGCCGCTAAAGTTTATTGACAGTGCCGCAGGCAAGCGAGCGGGCCGGGCGGCGGCGCAGGCGCTGGGCCACGCTAGTGTTGCGTCATTTGTTACTTGACGAAATACACTAAAAAAGTCTGCAGTTTGCACGACAAATGACTCACAGGTGGCAAAACCACTTAAATAATTGGATAAAGTTTTTATCGCGAGTAAAGCAGGTTTTCGTCGTTTCAACTCTCAACTGCTACATATTTTAAATCGTGATTATATATTTGATGGTATGGGAAATCAGAATGATGAGATTACGATCTTTTAAAAGGACAATGTGTAATTATATGCAAATCACAAAATTCAAAATCATTTTATAGTTATTCTTATTCAGTTTAAACATATTGTTAAATTGTCTGCTTGAAAAGATCAAATGAGCAGGGACGAGAACTGTAATCTTAAAAGCACAAGACGCCTCGGTATAAATATAATATTACAAAACTAAAAAAAATGTTTGAATGTGTTACTCAAACCCCAAGCGAACACCTATTGTCTCTTTATGATGATACTCAAAGAATTTATATAAGAAACTTTTAAATTTATCAAGGCATGCTGTACCTACAGTTCTTATGACTCAAAAACCCAGTAATCAACCAATAGTAACCAATAACCTAGTTCCGAAATAAACGTTGGTCCTGGACTTTTTGAAAGCGTACGAGGGGCCAAAGCCAACTGGCAGAGATTTTGCATAAAAATGTGAGTAAAACCGCGGGGACCATGGAGATATATTTGAATGTCCGCGTTGGTTAGGAAGCGATTCAAAGGGATAAAAAGAGCCATCTCCTGATAATACGCAGCGACAATTGTCTTATGATTACGATATGGCCTAATTAATTAGATTGAAATTAAATATGTATTAATTTATGGCTATCAATTAATATAAAAATTAATGCATTTTCTGTATTTTACGATGCTAGTTCATCATATTAAATATGATCAAGAGATCATAAGTACCTATGATAGGCAAATTGCAATAAGGTGTTTCTTAGGCAGGGTATTATTATAACTGAATGCCCAAAATGCTATACGCCATTAGAGCCCAAACCAATCGATTATAATTTAAAATAAGGTGTGCCGCAAGGACCTATTATAGGTCCTGCTTTGTAATGCTTATTATAAGTTCTGACCGAATTCAGCTTGACAGAATTATGTGCGCCGAAACCACTGCCGTCTACGCATCTAACAAGCACACATAATATTATGAGAAGTTTACAGAGAGTATTGTCTCATTCCACAAGTTCTTACTTTTATGCAACCTTAATCCTATTATTGTATGTGGAGTCATTTCGTTTTACATTAAGTTCATAGTACAAGATTGACTTTCTGATTTGATTAATATCTTTTCATTAGTCAATATGCAGTCTAAAATAGAATGATGGGTTCAAAGGTTTTAGTTTCAACTAAAATACAATTTGCTTTATGCCAAACAGCACAATTGGACCCAAATTCCATGGAAGCAACCAATAAAATTGAAGACAAAGCAAGTAATTAAATTGACAATGACAACTTTGTCCCAAATATGGTTTCGTTGTTGAATAGTAGATAAAGCACAGTTTCGATAAGCAATATCACTAATTTGCCTTCTGCACTAATATGGCACACAGTTTTGGTGTAGCATGCTTAAGATTAATGTTATTATGCTGAAATAGTATCCAGAAAACAATTTCAGCACAAATTAATATAAACTACAAGGCTACATCATCAAAAGCACCTTGCTTAATTCTTTGACTAACATCATTAATTCATTACAGACACAATAGAAATACAATAGGTGTTAGGTCTGCTGTCCCTCCAGGCTTCACCAGATTTTGCCTAGTTTGAAGGACGCCCAGGGGCAGGCCCGGCAGGGGTTTTTAAAATAGACCAGGTGGAACCCAGATACTTTTTTTGTCAGAGTGAACCAAAGACATGCAAATAGTACATACTCGGCAAGTTTGACGACGATAGGCCTAAGGAGCGCGAGAGTACTCAGATGTGTCCAGGGAGAAAATCATTTAAATACAAAAAAATTTGCCTAAATGTCCAGGATTTTTTAATGTTTATCCGGTGATGGCAATTAAGGTGAAGGCAGCCCTAATAGGTGTGCTAATGTGGGTGTTCACTTGCTTGAGAATTTAACCTTTTACAGACATTTATGTTCATTTAATTCAAAAAATGTAAAAATAGACAACCAACTGAACCTATTATGAATGCAGTGCGGGACAATCCAATTAGCAGCTGTACCAATTGATTACCTTATATGGTACACACTGAAATGGCTGCTATAGACTAACAGCGTATAATGATGAAATAATATACTGTGTGTTTAAAGAAAATACAAAATATTTAACCATTATTTTTTCTATCTAGCTATTGTATTGCGTCACTTAATTTGGGTAGCAAATGGAATCTAATTTTCAACCCAAATTGGGTTTATGATCGAATAGTTTATATTTAATGCTTCAGTGGTTTATGCTGTATTGCAAGTCATGCAATTGCTTTATTTACAATACAGATAAAAACTGAATATGAGCAATAATTAAAAAAAAAAAGTAATATACAACCAATGACCACCATGTGCTGCATTGTTCAAATATTGAATGACACATAGCTATTGATAACTTAGATAGTATAAGCTCTTGAAATATTGTAAAACAATAAAAACATTTTATTTCATTCTAGCATTGTCTGAAGTATGAGTCACAACAGCATTAAAAATAATGCTAAATTAATATGCCTTGTTTTTTTTTTCTTTTGTCCCTATTTTTTTTATCTCACTACTTATCCAATTAAATATTATACATATACATACAAAAATATTCTTACAAATCAATGGCTCTGGGTGTAGGTATGTAGGCTGTTGAAGTATAAGCCACATAGAACCCTATTTCTATTACATTAAGTGCCACAACTTATAGCATTGTGATTTCAAAGGTGCTTTCAACCCTTACCAAATACCTACATTGCTTGATTTTGCTATGTATATAGGTTGAATTAAATAATTATCAATTATATTTAAGAATTATGGAATAGATAATAAAGCAAAAAATAATTCTCCCAAACGATCGTTTTAGCCATATTACGGCCGGGTACTGTTCTACGAACACGGAGTTGATTCCAGTCAGAATCAGTGACTAACATTCAATATTGCGCTTTGATGTAAGGCGTGGACATTTAAAACTTTTCTTGGAATATTTCATTAGATTCGGAAACCTATATCAATTAAGTGTACCTTATAATAACAAAAACAGTACAGACAAACTAACATACCTGTTTGTACACCACTCATGTTGATTGAAGAAAGAAATCACAAAGCGATCAAAATTTACGATGCTTGGTCTTTCAGTGTATACTTAGAAATAGTAAACTTAATTTACTACCGTATAAAGTCGGCACAAGAATTAATTAAATTACTGAACTTGGTAAATAACTTCGTTTTATTCTCAGAGTACTGAAATACCGATCTGAATAAGTACAAAACACGTCACGTAGGTTTTATTTTCGATCGACGATTCGACATCGACGACTCGACGTCAGTCGTCCGTCAAATAAATCGATACCATTATTTTTAAATTCATGTGTTTAGTTACTCGATTTTTACAAATCGAATTAAACATAAAGCAGAGTCTACATTATCGGAAAGACCAAGGTTAAAAGAAAATAATACTAAATTGTCCATTTTTACCAGAGAAGTTAAATTTTATTGTGGTTCACAGAAAATGTTAACTTAAAGTACAGTATTGCAGTTCTAACTTGTCGAGCCTGAAATTAAGCTATGCGATTTAGCGTTTCTTTGTGCACGTAAAAGAATTTTGCCATTAGCAATTGCAATTGCCGTTTAACAACAGCTGTTACAGGCATTCAATTTTTAATAAACCTTATTTTTGTATGAGTGCACCAAGTACTAAAGTTCTCGGGTTTATCTTTAAACTCGCCATGTTAGAATAAGGACATCCGTACTCCAAGTACAATGCGTTCCAAATGAGAATAGGATCGATTGCTATGTTGTGCTGTCAATTTATACCATCGAATCGAAGAATTATCAGGGTGAGCAGAACATGTTTGTTAAACATAATTTATTTATGAATCATGACAGAAAAAAGTTCAATCAGATCAGAGTTCTTCATTGTATTTTTGCTATTCCCTGCGTTATTGTGTGAAGTCTCTGAATCTTCCATTTACTCCTAACAAACAAAGACTATAAAAAAGACTAAGACTAAGTAAAATATGTTATGCAACAATTCGCCATCTTCTTCCATTTACCAAAATGGAAGAAGAAGCAAATTGTTCCTAACAATGAAAGAAAATATTTTTTTAAGACAATATATTTAGCTTATCTAGGATATACAATAACGTTTTGACATCACCTAAATTTAGTTAAACTCCATAATATAAAGCAAAAAAGAACGGAATATTAAAAAGCAAATAAGTTTTCTTTACAAACCTTACGATTTATACCAAAATTGGACAGATCACGGTTATACATTTTCATATTCTTATTTAGGAACGCACAGCACATTTTGTTTTCTCATCTTATGAAACTATATAACTTTTACTAATGCAGATGCGTCCAAGAGTTGTCAGAGCAGCCTGCCTTGGTCGGTAGCGCTTGATTTGTTTGGTTACTCTGAAACTTCAGCAAATTGAGAGACGTATTTAACGATTAAAAATGATTGGATATAGCGTTACAGATCATTTAACGAATGTCCAGTAAATCATTTTTGACGAACCGTCAAAGCTCGCGGCTTTTCTAGGGGCTTTTCTGATTTGTGTCAACCGAAGTAGCTGATGCCTTTGAATAGCTATAAATTGTCAAATCCACATTATCGTCAACTCTACGAAGCTGTTTTGAAACTGTTAGCAAATGACCAATGCAAAATAAATGATAAATGATCTTTATTTTGCAAGTAGGTTTAAAAAACACTTTTACACGTCATTTTTTTTATGCTAGATGAGTCCGGTGTTTCCTAGCGGACTACCCTGAGAAGAAACACCGAAACAAACTCAGGGGTCAAAGTCTCTTTTAAAGTCCATACAGAAAATATGTATTGGTCAAATCACATAAGAACCATGCAGATTTGTCTGAGATGGTCTTTTGAAGAAAGATCCATACAAATTTGAGTAGACCTGTCCAGTCAGTGCAAGCATTTGTCAGTATTCGCAAAGCTCAACTCAGGACTACTAAGGAGCTCAACACGACCCGACGAACAATACCAAGGAAAGGACATTTGAGTAGGTCGTCAAATACTCAAATTGCCAGACATACGCTAAATTTACTAAAGAGACAGAAACAAAAAAGAAAATACATATAGGATAATCCACATAGTCCTCATGTTCACAAAAATAATATATATAGTTTACAAATGTAAAATTTTTAAAAATAAACATTAATGTCAAATCGAGAGAAGATAATAATAATAAAAACAAAGAAAACGTTACGTTACAACAGTTAAAGTGAGTACTGGAGCAGGTCAATCCCAAGCCTTTACGTCCTCAATATAATCCTTTACACTATAAAAGGCTTTTTGGCAAAGTTTACGCTTAACAAAGGCTTTAAGTTTATTAAGGCTTAGTTGTTGGATATTACTAGGAAGTTTATTATAGAAGTGTATACATTGGCATCTAAATGAGCCCCCTATTTTTTTGAGCCTGGTAGCAGGAACTACATATTTATTTTTGTTTCTAGTATTAAAATTATGAACATCACTGTATTTTTTAAACATACATTTATTTTTATGTGCATACAAAATATTCTCGTAAATATACTGCGATGGGACAGTCATTATATTTATATCTTTAAATTTATCCCTGAGGGAGTATCTGGGACTTAACTTATAAATCGAACGAATAGCCCTTTTCTGTAAAACAAAAACTGTCTGGATGTCGGCGGCATTCCCCCACAGTAAAATACCGTACGACATGACGCTATGGAAATAGCCAAAGTAAACTAAACGGGCTGTGTCTACATCAGTTAAATTTCTGATTTGTCTAACAGCGTATGCTGCAGAGCTAAGTTTCTTACATAATTTGTCTAAATGTGGTCCCCATTGAAGCTTGGCATCTAGAGTTATGCCCAAGAACACTGTAGTATCTTCAGGACTCAACTCTTTACCTTTTATTAGTACACTAGTTTCTACTTGCCTAACATGAGGCATGGTAAACTTGATACATTTATTTTGTTTTTCATTAAGATGTAGGTTATTTACATTAAACCAATGTACTATTTTGGAAAGAGATATATTTATGTCGTCAGTAACCGGCTGCTGACGTTTAAGTTTGAATAAAAGTGAAGTGTCGTCAGCAAACAATACAATATTATGATTATCTTCTATGAGGTAAGGTAGGTCATTTATATAAATAAGGAACAAAAATGGTCCAAGAATTGAGCCCTGGGGGACACCCATTCTTAATACAGATCCGGGAGATCTTTTTCCGTTTACATCAACTCTCTGAATCCTTTCACTCAGATATGACGTAAGAAGATCCAGGGAGGAGTTTCGGATTCCGTAATGGTGTAGTTTCTTGATTAATGTGTCATGGAGAACGCAATCGAAGGCTTTAGACAAATCACAAAAAATGCCTAGAGCATCGCATTTGTCTTCCCATGCATCATAAATGTGTCCTAAAAGTTCAACACCGGCATCGGTTGTTGAACGACCCCTTGTAAAACCAAACTGTTTATTATGCAATAATTTATGTCTATTAAAAAATCTTTGAAGTTGCTCTAAAATAAGGTTTTCAAATATTTTACTAAAAGTGGGTAGCACTGAAATAGGTCTATAATTTGTGGGGTCAGATGTACTACCCGTTTTGAACAATGGTATTATTTTACTATTCTTCATTAAGTCAGGAAACTCACCGCGATCGATACAATTATTGAAAATAAAAGCTAAAGAAGGAGCTACAATGTGGATTATAGACTTAACAACGTCCACAGAATTATCCCATAAATCTTTAGTCTTTTTTACATTCAAGGAGTTAAACGTTTTGACAATATCCACACAAGTCACATGTTCAAAATTAAAATCAGATTCGCAAACTTTAACGTTTTCTTTAAGCAGGGATTCTGCAGCAGACGGTGATGAGTTCAGAGATTTCGTTGTTGATATGGGAATCTCTGAAAAGAAATCCTCAAAAGCCGCTGCAACCTGCGAATCTGATGTGATCTCATTGCCATCAATTACAAGTCTGTAGTCACTAGATGATTTTGTAGACCTTCCGGTTTCACTATTTATAACATTCCACGTAGTTTTAATTATATTAGTACTATTTTTAATTTTCGCACTCAAATAACGTGATTTCGCTACCGAACAAATTTTTTTAAATAATTTTGAATAATTTCGCACATACAAATTAAATTCAGCAGTATTAACAACAATCTTTTCATCATACAATTCGTAAAGCCGAGTTCTGCTTTTATGAATACCAATGGTAGCCCATTCACTGAATGACACGTTACTATTAACCGAAATAGTCTTGGGTATAAAAGTAGAATTAAATTGATTACAATACATGTTAAAGAAACTTTCATATTGATGATTGAGGTCATTATGTGTTGACAAGTATGGTCAATTATTAATGAGTTTAGTTTTAAACGTTTCTATACGTCCAGCAGTTTTAGGATTAACAGTGATATTCTTTTTAATCATTTATTACACACATCCTTTCCTCAACTTGAAAAGAGCTGCCGATATTCTTCAAACGGCTAAAAATTAAATCAAGATTACAGTGCAGCATAGGAGTCCTAATACGGTTAATCCGGTCCGGCCTGTAAAGCGTAAACATACTATAAAAGCTATAAAAAGGGTCCCAACTTGAATTTGAATAACGTTAGCTCGAATAACACTTGCTCGAAATTATTATACTTGAAATCCAAAAACTATTCCGATTAGATAGCTGGTTGAGAAATGATGTTTCAAGATTGCTGAAGGCTTTCGCACTGCTAATGATCCGACCTTATAGTTTTCGAACTTTTGAAGCATCGTAGTAGTAAAATGTCACTCTCATTATTAATCGATTATAAATACTCTCGAGTTACCTAACGTTTTCGAACACGAATCTATGAATCGATACAACGTCATTCGATTTCAATTTGGGAACCCCTGTAAAACAAACTTCAAAGAGTAGGTATGTAAAGTTTAAAATTTTCCACTAAGATCCTTGGTCAAGTTACAAGGTATTGTATCGTACAAAAAGCTTTAAAAAGTCCACAATTTCAATTGGTTTTGTAAAGCTAAAATATCTACTTACTATAATATTGTAATCAAAAATCGACTTTTAGTCTTCGAACTTTTAGCTTTTAGTCTGTGGTTTTAGAAAATTCATAGTCATCATTCTGTCTATCTGTCATTCTCAATAATTTACTACACATTCTCATTCACACATTTGTTTGATTTTGAATTTTGTTTTAAATTTCTGAAAGTAGCAGCCTTCAAAGAGAGGTAAATTTACTATTTTTATACTGATCAAGAAGATTTATCTAATTGGGAACCGTTGTTGGAACTATTTGAAGCGTCATGTTCCTTTGGTCTTACAAATATTTTTTCTTTTTGTAGTTCCAGCATCATGTCGGCTACTGCACTATTTGGGAATACTTCGGGCTTAGGCGGCAGCTCTGGAGGCAACAAGCATCTAGTTGAATTTCGTGCTGGCAGAATGACTCTAAAGGGTCGTATGGTTCATCCTGACAAAAGGAAGGGTCTGTTGTATGTGTACCAAGGAGAAGATTCATTGATGCATTTTTGTTGGAAAGACCGTACTACTGGGGAGGTAGAAGATGACTTGCTAATATTCCCTGATGACTGTGAATTTGTGCGGGTGAATGAATGCACAACTGGCAGAGTTTATGTTCTAAAGTTCAAGTCTTTCTCTAAGAAGTACTTTTTCTGGATGCAGGTGAGAAATACTGCTTAAAACTTTTATTTGTAATGATGAATACTGTTTAAATAGTGTATTACAAAATAGTTACTGCAAGTAGCAGTTAAAATGGAAAATCGAAAATGTTTAACATTTTATTGTTGGTCACTATGACTAATCAATTCAATAAAAAAGTTGTTTATAAAGTTCAAACATTACTTGAAAGAAACTAATAAGTAAGACATTTGAGCTGAACATATAATTATTCCTGTTCTATCAGACAATGGGGCTAAACTGTATTATACAGAACAGTGACAGCTCATATTTTCTTGTTGAAAAAGTTTATTTTGTTTGAGAAGTAATTATTGTCTCTCAAAATTTGAAAACATAGATATTAATTTAATTTTAAAAAATTAAAATTGATATTATGTGTTAATTCCTAATGTTATTTTTGATTATTTGTTTGTTGTATCTATGACAAAGACTACAATGAATACCTAATTAAATGGAAATTATAAGGCTATACAGCTTACACCCATCAATCATTAATTAGAATTACCAGTCCAAGACTAAGTGAAGCAATCTCTAGAACTTAAAAGCAACTCAATATGGATGAATTGTTTAGCTTAGAAGGCATCTGAGTTTGTTTGCTCATTAGACTCCATTTTCTCTGACATAGTTACTTGTTAAATTAAAACTACCCAAAAATAAGCGTTCTACGAAGCGAGCCTGGACGTCTTCTAGTGATTATCCGATGATTCAGTCAATAGGGTGGATGAATCTTTCTTTTCATCATTATCCCCTTCAAGTCAGTTCACTTAATCCTACAGACAGAAATAGAAGGACCCAAGATTTTTTTTGTCTCCCTCCCACCCCTCCTCTTTCTGGACCATGGCCTCCACCAAGGCCCGGCGTGAGAGATTGCCGCCGCCGATCGCCCCCACGAGAACACGACGATACTTCTCCTAAGCGGGGCACACCTCTACTTCACCGTGTACTCCGGACGGGCCAAACAGTGACGACATCCGGGCGCCTCTTCCGCACGAATCCTAAGCAGGTACCTCCCGAACTTACCATGTTCGGTGAGTACTTGAGTCATGCGGAAAGTTAGGACGCCGTGAATTCTTTCCAGCCACAAGGGCTTGCTTAGGGATGACCAAAACCTTGGGGTTTACGCCACAAAAATTAAATGTATGGTTTTTGGATCCCTAACCTCAAAATTGTGTACCTAATATCCACCAAACATACCTATTTGTTTTTAAGATTCCAGAGGGCTTCAGGGTACAGCTGACAACTCAATTGACATATTATAAAAATATTATCTAAGCACATCCTATTTGTCAAACCGAGTTTTGAAACCACATCATGAATGTCTAAAATTACTTTCAAATCCCACTTTGAATCTATTAAACACACACTTTTCATTTCAGGTTCTAAAACAATCACTTTTTACATGTTAATTACATATAAATTTTGTTGGTAACTTATATTACTATAAGTAATTTTTGTATAGGAACCTAAAACTGACAAGGATGATGAATACTGCCGCCGCATCAATGAGGCACTGAACAATCCTCCATCAATCATTAATTAGAATTACCAGTCCAAGACTAAGTGAAGCAATCTCCAGAACTTAAAAGCAACTCAATATGGATGAATTGTTTAGCTTAGAAGGCATCTGAGTTTGTTTGCTCATTAGACTCCATTTTCTCCAACATAGTTACTTGTTAAATTAAAACTACCCAGAAATAAGGGTTCTACGAAGCGAGCCTGGACATCTTCTACTGATTATCTGATGATTCAGTCAATACGGTGGATGAATCTTTCTTTTCATCATTATCCCCTTCAAGTCAGTTCACTTAATCCTACAGACAGAAATAGAAGGACCCAAGATTTTTTTTGGATCTGTTTCATAATATCAATTTTATAGTTAGGAAAAATAAATGCATTGAATTAATTATCCAATAATATAATCTGGGTTTTGTTTTTTAGACAACAGCACCGCTGTTCCCACTCGCTCCAAATCTTCTTCTTAATTTAATTTTAATATCTGAAAGAATGCATTTTAAATTATTATCAAGAGAAGGTTAGGGATTTTTTTTAATGATGGACAAAAATCATCCAATGACGAACCTCGCTTTTGGGCAGAGCGGAAAACAGTGTCAGACGCACTGGGGCCAAGCCTTCCTGTCGGAAAGAGACCCTGGGCCCCAGTAGGCTTCAACCCAATTGCAGAGTCCCTATGGTTTTGCTGACAACTCCTTGAGCCGCGCGGGAACAGAGCGCGTCGTCGACAACTTGGGCTTGGTCCGAACTATTACCAGACGACCGAACGGCAAGCTACCCAAGCTCTGTTCGCAAGCCCGCGCCTACGGTGGCCGGAAATCGAGATCGAAATCCCGGCGGCGTCTGCGGCGTATGCGCCGTTGCCTTATGCGGTCGGCTTCCGCCTTAGCTAGCATTACTGCTTTGTAGAAAAATTGCGACCGCCTCCCACCCCTCCTCGTTCTGGACCATGGCCTCCACCAAGGCCCGGCGTAAGAGATTGCGGCCGCCGATCGCCCCCACGAGAACACGACGATACTTCTCCTAAGCGGGGCACACCTCTGCTTCACCGTGTACTCCGGACGGGCCACACACTGACGATATCCGGTCGCCTCTTCGGCACGAATCTGATGCAGGTATCTCCCGAACTTAACATGTTCGGTGAGTACTTGGGCCATGCGGAAAGTGAGGACGCCGTGAATTCTTTCCAGCCACAAGAGCTTAGGGATGACCAAAACCTTGGGGTTTACGCCACAAAAATTAAATGTATGGTGTTTGGATCCTTAACCTCAAAATTGTGTAATCTTGAAATCCACCAAACGTATTTGTTTTTAAGATTCCAGAGGGGGTTCAGGGTGCAGCTGACAACTCAATTGACATATTATAAAAACATTATCTAAGCACATCCTAATTGTCAAACCGAGTTTTGAAACCACATCATGAATGTCTAAAATTACTTTCAAAACCCACTATGAATCTATTAAACACACTAATCTATTACACACTTTTCATTTCAGGTTCTAAAACAATCACTTTTTAAATGTTAATATTTTGTTGGTAACTTATATTATTATAAGTAATTTTTGTATAGGAACCTAAAACTGACAAGGATGATGATTACTGCCGCCGCATCAATGAGGCATTGAACAATCCTCCAACATCAGGGGGCCGTGGAGGTGGTGGCAGTGGTGGACAGGATGGGGAGCTACAAAACATACTGAACAACATGTCTCAGCAGCAACTCATGCAACTTCTTGGAGGCGTCGGCCAAATTGGAGGACTGTCCTCTCTTCTGGGCACTATGGGGTAACTATAAGAAAGCAGATTTAGACAACATTGCTTAATACTAATGTGCTCAGCACTTCTCATATCAAATCTTATGTCATCAATTTCTAAAACTCATTATTAGCTGATTGTAAAAAGCAAATGATTTCCTTGGTCCAAAAATATTTATATGGTTTTAGGTAATTTTGTATACATCATTGAATATGTACAAAAAGGCAGCATAGTATTTAGTGTAATATGTAGAGTCAGATTAACCATGCGATGAAAAGGCATTTTTTATTTCTTTTTTGCGCGCGCTTAAAATTTAATCCGGCCCTGGTAGTAAGTATATAGATAGCGCAATACTCGCTCGCCGTTTCCAAAGGAGTCCCTCTAAAGAAAGGAATGAGGGTATTTATTAAGGTAGAGCCGTTATATGATTTTATATTAGAATTGTCCTTGTCTATTGTAACTGTTTGGAGGTATTTGGAACAGAGAGTAAAGTCTTTCATTGCGCGATGCAGGATTCTTGTAGTTCTTACGTGACGCCATTTTAAACTTTAGTAAATAAGAAAGAAATTCCAATTTCTAAGTAGGAGTGTTTTGTTGTCAGTAACAACACCGGTAGCAACAGCGGCAACGCTAGCACCCGTCCGTCGGCAGGCAGCGGCAACAGCAGCCGCGGGGGGAGCGCGCCGCGCAGCAGCGAGCCGGCTCGCACTGAGGCGGCGCGTGCGCCCGCACGGGCCCGCGACGCGCCCGCTCCCACTGCTACTCCGCCCAACACTGCCACTGCGGCACAACCAAGAGGTAACCTTTGATCATTTTAATATATTTTCTCTTTTAGTGAAATGTTCGTCTAACCAATTGTTATCTGCCTATTCTCTTTCAATCTTTGTAGCTTATATGCTAGCCTTATGTATTGCATTGTATTCCCTCTCCTAGAGAGAGGAGGCCTATGTGCTTGCAGTGGGAACATTAAAAGGCTGATGATGATGATTATTTATTGCAGGGCAGTTTCAAGTATTACGTAATCAGATTTCTTACAAATATTAACCCCTCCTCCCTCGTCGTCAAAGTAAGCCTAGTTCTCACCGCGCCCCCCTGCTTACGCGTATGTTATGTCACTTAAACATAACGAGGCCCCAACAGCTCTCGACCCCCTATTTATCACTTTTACCAAAAGGACAAAGAAGTAATGTGAGGGTTAGTGGAGTTGTGGGTACAGCCACAGCTAGTTAACGTCACGTTTAAAACAACAGATGGAGCAGGCGGGCAGATCTACTTGTCAGACTTGCAGCGCTACTTCTCAGGGGTCGGCACGGCGCCGCCGGACAGCGGCGCGGGGGGCGCGGCCGGCGCGGCGGGCGCCGGGGGCGCGGCGCGCGTGGAGCTGGCGGCGGCGCTGGCGTCGCCCGACGTGGTGAGCACGGCCAGCGCGCCCGCCAACGCGCCGCGCCTCAAGCCGCACCTGCCGCCCGCCCCGCCCGGCGCCCCGCAGGACGATGTAAGGACCACCCTGCTCTCACCGCAGTTCGCGCAGGTGAACCTTCATGTATAGCGTTCCTGAACTCGACCGACTCAACCGCGGCACAGCGCCACCGGGTCTCGTCTCGCGACTGGCTTCTTACTTTATCGGTATGCGCTTGCATATTTCTCTAATGCTTCCATGGTTCGTCAGTTTGTGACCAGTGCATGGGACCTCTTTTAGCGACTAAACCCAACCCCCCAAATTTTATAAACTTTCACCGATTCTTCAATTCATCAAGATTTATTTAAAAATAAATGACAATTTGTCCACCTGTAATGATGTCATCAGAGGCTTTACCATAAAGAAGATATTCTGATTATTTTAAATATAAAACCTTCCTTCTTTTGACGATGTGTCAGGACAGACAAATATAAACCTCTATAACAAAATGAAAATTTGTAACATTTTAATTATTATTGGTTTTTGACACCACTGATGAAAGAAGGAATAAATAATTTCCTTTTTTTACACTGAAAGAATGTCTGATAGAAGTCTATTGAGTTTAGATTAGATGAGCCTCTGCAAGAAATATCACTCATAATTATTTTTTAAAGGTAAGTTAAACAATTACTGATCAAGATGCTAGGTTATAATATTAGGTCTTTATTATATACGAAATTTGTGTTTTGTCGTACTGGCCAATTTGATCTCAAATATCTCCTCTTTGGTTAGGAATTACAATTGCAAATTTAAAAAGTTATTTTTCGAAAACCGTAATCCATGTGTTTTTTCCATCTTTGGTTTTTTCTTTGCATCACTCAGTTAAAGTGAAAAAACTAAAATTATCAAGTTATTTAGGAATAGGAGTTATTTAGGATTATACTTTGATATATGGCCTCACATTCCATTAAAAGAATCTAAAAAGCCTCTGCAAGTTGGTTTTGGTTCCTCATACTCTTTCTAAAGGTCCAGGACCTCAGGTTTCTGAGACACACTGATACATAGATGTAATAAGCAAGTCGGATATCAATATCAATGACGACGTCATCATTAATTTCATAATTTGCATAAAAATATAGGCAATCCAAATTGCTAACAAAACCTGCATGGAAACTTGAAAACACCTAGAAGCACTAAATTTTACATTGTTGAACTACCAACTTGGTTAAGTAACACTGTAACCATAATACAGTGCGCAAGCATTCCTTTAGGTAAAGTCTTTAGGTAGCGTCTTCAGTAATATTATTATTAATTACTAGCTGTGCCCGCGACTTCGTCCGCGTGGAATAGTTATTTTGGGCATCATATTTATTTTTGAAAACAACCTCAGCTTTATAAATGATATAGCTGTTACCCACGACTTTGCCCGTATCAATTTCTGTTATTAATTTAGACAATTTAGTTTTTAAAAGAACATAATTATCTAAAAGTACTTCATAGAGCTACACCCCCTACTTGGGCACGCCGTAATCTCGGCAGTAAGTCCCCTCTTTGAGGCGTGGTTGGATAGACATCACGCAGGACATGACGCAGGTTCTCACCGGACACGGGAAGTTCAGGAGATTCCTGCGCCGGATTCGTGCGGAAGAGACGCCCGGGTATCGCCACTGTGTGGCCAGCACGGAGGACACGGTAGAGCACACGGTGGAGGTGTGCCCCGCTTGAGAAGAGCATCGCCGTGTCCTCGTGGGGGTGATCGGCGGCGGCGACCTCTCGCGCCGGGCCTTGATTCAGGCCATGGTCCGCAGCGAAGAAGAACAGCAAGCGGTTGCCTCCTTCTGCGAAGCAGTAATGCTCGTAAAGGAGGAGGCCGACCGCATAAGGCAAGGGCAAAAGCGCCCTCGCCGTAGCCGTCGCCGCCGCGATCCCGCCGATATCCGGCCATCGTACCTGGCTTGCGGACGGTGAGCAATGGGTAGCTAGCCGTCCGGTTGTCTGGTAACAGTCCAGATCAAGACCAAGTCGTCGACGGCGTGCATTGCTCCCGCGTGCCTCAAGGTGTTGTCAGCAAAACTGTGGGGCTCTTCAGGGTCGAAACCTCCTGCAGCCGAGGGTTGGTGCGAAAGCGTTATACCGGGGCTCTGGGAATAAGGCAAGGGAGGAACGGGGTAGGTTGTTTAGTCAGTAAGAGTCTGACACTGTTTCCCGCTCCGCCCAAGAGTGGGATTCGTCATTGGATGATTTTTATCTACCATAAAAAAACCCCTCCGTGCCGCCCGCAAGCAACCCTCCGTCTCCTCGCCCGCCGGCCAGGCGCAGCGTCATATTTTGCACATCATGCGGCGCGTGTGAATTTTATATCGGAGTTATTTTAAAATTGTAATATCTTCTAAGATGTTCATTGAAAATAAGTGATGTCAAAGACAATTTTGTTCACAATTACATACTCTTAATCAACAACACATTTATTTGGACAAAGATTAATATTATTATGTTGATACAACTCATTGGTTGCATGCATTAATTTCGGCCAAATTTGATTCCCATAAAAACGGTTCTAGTGAGTTAATCTTAAAAGATAGACATATTCTGTCGCGGACATTTTTTTAGATAATTTTAAGAGGAATAATTCTTTCTTACATATTTTTTTGGTATCTTCTACCGTTTTCGCAGCGCACGCAACGGAAGCCCTCAAAGATTGATATTTTCCCCCGTTTTTTCCACATTTTCCATTGTTTCTTCGCTCCTATAAGTCACAGCGTGATGTTATATAGCCTAAAGCCTTCCTCGATAAATGATCTATTCAACACAAAAAGAATTTTTCAATTCGAACCAGTAGTTCCTGAGATTAGCGCGTTCAAACAAACAAACAAACAAACAAACAAACAAACTCTTCAGCTTTATAATATTAGTATAGATTTATATCCGTAAAAGTTGACTAGTTCTTGAATTCCTTGATATCATAAAAACTAGTTTTGTAATGGCCCAACACTTCAGTGAATTGTTACATTTTTGAACAATTGTATGTGACTAGGGGATAAAACAGTGTTTTGTCTTTAAGTCGAGGGCGGTATTATGCGTTCCAAATAAGAACAGGAAAGTCAATAACCTCGATCTGTCAAATTTTGAGTGAAAAGTACGGTTTGCAAAAAAATCTTATTTGCGTATTAATAAAAAGTTATTTTTTGCTTTTTATTACTAAAAATTAGTTAACTCTAGTTGAAGTAAAAACGTTAGGATTTAATATAAATTTGCCAAATATATTGTTTTAAGTCATAAATAGTTTACAAGAAAAACTATTTTCTTTCTTATTTTCATTGTTAGAAACAATTCGCCTATTTCTTCTATTTACCACTACTCAAACACATCACACAGTGAAACAGAGATAAACAAAATTGAAAAACTGTATTCTGATTAAACTTTTTTCATTCACGATTCGTACGTAAATTATTTTTTTAAACATCTTTTTTTGTTCACTCTACCTAATTTCTTCGATTTGACAGTTCGACGTGACGTCACAACATTGCCATCGATCCTATTCTCATTTGGAACGGATTGTACATTAAATTCTGAAAGAAACGAAGGTTTCAAAATTTTAATACCGAACGTCAGTGAGGAATTTATGTAATTAACTCCCAAGCGAAGCGGGGGAGTTAATGTAGAAACCTGAGTGAAGTGAGGATTTTAAGCCGCCCAAGACAAAGTTAGCTTATCCCCGTGTTGCATACTCTACTTTTTACACCATCTGTGAGACTAAGTAATATTTACAAGCTAATCTTCCAAAACCCGACGTTCAATAAATTCAGTATTCCAATATTCTATAGTTTTCTATAACGCCGCCCACTCATTGCTTTTTTAAAAAAAAAGAGCTTAGGTTTAGGTTTTAGGTACCTAGTGAAAAGTTAATAACTGTATTTTTGAGAGTAAATTTGGTTTGACACAACTTGGTATTACACAGAGCCACATACAAAGGAGACTGGGCACATTTGTATGGGAAGTGGTCTATGAACCAATAGAGACTCTGTTATGGTACTTATGTAGGGATACCTCAACCCTTGTGTAAAGGTGCATCAAAATCTGACCCGGCAGTTTTGAGAAAAATAGTACTTTAGAATACACGTATTTTACAACAGTTTGTGATACTTTTTGTTCTGATTTTTAGGTATTCTCCTTACTTTTTTTTACATTATCGAGCAGGTGGTGTAATTTTTTTTTATTGTAGACTTAAAATTGAAACATATAGGTATATAAGTTATTTAGGTACTCTTGATCCCTTATATGAAGACGCTTTTTAGTTTATATTAACACGTATTATTATTACATTCCAGGCCGCGAACCAGTTCTCATCAGCACTAACTTCTGGACAAATGGGTCCAGTGATTTCGCAATTTGGTTTGCCATCGGAAGTCACAGCGGCTGCGAACACAGGCGATATGCAGGCATTCTTTAATGCGCTTGAAAATACATCCAATCCAGCTGATAAAAAGGAGGAAGACAAAAAGAAAGAAGACTCTTCCAAAGATGACAAGGGTGATAAAAAAGATGATGACGCCGAAATGTCACTTGATTGATTTGGGGTTCATTATTCACATCTTAGTTGTGTTTGAAATCTACGAAGCTATGTGTGCAAGTTTTGTTTTATATTCGTTAGCGATTTCTTATTACAATTGAAAATATAGATTTTCTTTTCATATTTTGTTTTTTTTTTCACAATGCCGCGTTTTTAAAGACCACCACTCATTAGAACGAATTTTGAGCAATGTGAGTTGCCGCCTGGTCAACACAACACACGTTTTAAAAGAAAGAATTAAGACTGCCGTGTTGCGGCCGAGCTTTTTAATTCATATGAAACAAAAACATTCCACTTTGTGACTAATTTGAATGCGCCCTATTCCACTTTGTGACTAATTTGAATGCGCCCTAATGAACTAAGAAGGATGATACCGTAACATCTGTTTCTTCACCCCTTCTCTGTATAACGCGATGGATATTTCTTAATTGTTTTATAGTGCGTCAACCTCAAACTTCGAGTTTTGCGGTTTCTTTTGCACCTGCAGCAGTCGCCCTGGCATAGTTTGCCATGCTTGGAATATGTGATGCCATAAGGGTGTCACCACAGTGGTGTATCACATAACGAGAACCAACTCGTAAAAGCTACTATGGTAATCATGTGTTCTAAAGTCGCGTGCTACGCCAATGCGTCCTAGAACAGCTGGCATTCCGGCGGTGGCAATTTAGAGGAATAGGTACGGAATAGCGTTATTAGTCCTGCAAACCTCCGTTAAAAAGGTAGGATCGTCTGTCCATCCAGACGAGTGTTGTGATTCCGAGATATTTGATTACGAGTTGTTGTATATATTCTTATTGCTACATTAGCATAGATGTCGTTACATCACTCTATTCTGAAGATCAATGGATTTCGATACGTCGTGATTGGTACTAGGCCACTTGGAGGTTCCAGTGCGTTAGAACCGGATACCATATATTGTTTGATGCTACTCTCGTAGCGGCTTTCTTTACTGCTGATGTAGACCATAACAGGTTCTTAAAAGCTCTCCATGTGACTGGTCAAAGGTGCAAATGTTAGCACACCAAGTTCGCTGATGAAGCTGAGAGTGACGACCAGGTAAGTCTTTAAAAACCTGCTGGGCTGTACAGCTCGTTACTCGAACGCATGAGGAAGTGATGACGATGTTACGAAGTTGTTTCTGAATGAAGGCTGTACTGATTCCATTGTCGAGGACAGTGTGCAGAACAGTGTAGTCTCAGCCCGTACTTCTGATGAGAAGGTCGATCCTCCCGAAGGGTGTTGTATATGGTTCGGGTTACACATGCATTTACCCACATTTTTTAGTTTAACAATTAATTATTGGCTAATATAATTAGACAGTACGGCAGGCGTAGTAGTTAAACGATCAGCTGCTGCGCCACGTGATGCGCGTTCGATTCCAACACGGAACAAATATTTGTATGGCCTACAGGTGCTCCGCGTCTAGATGTTTTGTGCGATGTGAGTTTACAGGTTTATAAACGTACCCACGATACAAGTCACAATAGGTAAAATCCTCAACAGAGACTGCCTTGCAATTTTGGGTGATTTTAATAGCAAGATAGCACAAATGCGCACGAACTTAGTGGATCTGCTTGTAGTTGTAATAGAAAGAAAGGTTGTTGGGAAGAAACTTTAAACAGCCTCTGCAGTCAGGCTAAAAGCCTGATTATTGGGTCCGCCAGAACATCCAACCCCCACAAGGAATCACGGGCGCGACAGCTTTGGATGAGTGAGAACACACTGAGGCTAGTCGAGGCGAGGCGCGATCGAACGCCTTGCGTGGTTTTATTACGTACGTACGGAAAAAAAGCACGCGGTAGATCACCGATACGACCAAGTAAAATCGGCTGTTGGCTGCCAATTTAATGAGAGCGCCTAGATGACTACTAGCAGACAAAAGCAACGAGAACTCGAGTGGCGTACCCTGACGGCTTCCGGAGAGCTAAGTTTCATGATAACTACGACCACTCTGCCACGAGTGAAACGATCAAGAAGAAGATTCCGTCAGAGCGGGCCATTCTGTTTCTTTGTGAGACAAATTTAAATTACCGTGTTGTTTGATACGCTAATCGAATATATTTAAATAACAGTCCAACAGACAGACAAACAGACAGTTTTTGTTCTTTTTCACATACATTCAAGTAAATAATGATTTTCCGCCTTCCGACCGAATTTTCAGAAGTTATCTCTTTTTTCGCGTTGCCTCTTTAAGTATTGGGTAAGATGAAATAAGATGAGTTTATTTGGTACATCACAAGGCACAGACAATAATTAGGTAACACGTAACAAAAAATATAGTTGTGTGCCTACGGATGCACCAAAACATGTCCTAATCAGCATGAACGCTATACCTACAACTTTGTACCAGACGCTGGTTTTCAACTAATCCTGTTATTGTGACGCAACGAACGATATTTTGGTAAGCATAATATAAATTATTGTTTACTATTAATAAGTAAGGAACGCTAACAGTAAAATTAAAAAATATGGGTTCAAAATAGAAGAATTTCTTCGCAAACGGAATGCGTCATTTTGACGGACTTTGTTGTACGTCTGCAGCTTTAACAATGGTACACCAGTTGCCGCTGACCTAATATAATGAATTTTAACTATTTGCCATAATTTATGTACCTCCTGAATAAATAAGTCGTGAAATGCAGTAGGTACTTGATGAAATGTAAAACATAACGGTAATGTAGTATCTGCCATCTATCCACAATAAAGAGAACTAAAGTTGTATTATAATTAGCTGAAATATTAGAACCAGATAATAGGAGGCTATTTCAACAAGTAGAAAAATAGTAGCAACTAGAACGGCATAATTAGCGTTTTTATATAAATATTGAAATGATTAGTAAATGTATGAAAAGATTAACGTAAACAAATGTTTCATTAAAGAAATAACAGTCGTAGACTGTCAAAATTACGTAAAGCAACAAAAACTTGAATGCATAAAACAACCAGGTACCTAATAAGAACTGTATTCTATAAATTGCTGCACTTCATAATCAGGCTTAATTTTCAACGAATGGTCACTGATTATGCGAGAGTCGTTCTATGCCCTCTATGTTTGGGTAGATATGTACCTACCTACGTGGATAGCGTAGCACAGTTGTACCAATTTTTGTTTGCGGTCTAAATGACGTATTATGAACCTTTGTCACCTTACTTTAAGAGTCATTATGTCTGAGTCACACTGCGCAGGCATTGTATATCTATACATACAAACATCTGTCCGGCTAGCTTGATATTTTGCATGTAATACCTACTTTCAATTCGGTAGTAATATTCATTCTCTGTCGGAGTTCAGCGCGGTGCGCGCGTTTTCATGTGCGAATGTTCAGTTCATACAAATACGATTAGATGATACTCTTCTTTTATGTAATTTGTATTAAATATCACAAGTGTAAATAGTGAGAATAGTGTTGTGCTCTTAGCTATGTAAACAAGCGTTTTAAATTGGTGTAATGGAATGAATACAGGTTTTGCAAGATGTATGAGTAACCAATGACTGCAGGGTATCCCTGCGCGGGGGCGGGCAGGGTGGGGGGAAGGGAAGACCAGATTGCCAACTATACTTCGGTGGGTTCTTGGTTCATCTCAGGCAGGATCAAAAGAATTTAACAAGTGAGTATAATACTAGAAATATGTCCTTTTTGTTTTTTTTTTTTGTTACTTATTTTAATTTTTTCGTGAATTTCACAATACTCCTTAGATAATGTAAATAGAATGGTTGACTCACTAGGTGTTGTTATCAGGATATGCAAATAATTTGCGAAGGCAATTTAAGCGATTAATTTAAAGGAGAGATCTAATCACATGTTTTATCTAACGAAACTTTGGACACAAGTTGACGTAGATTATAAAACACATTTTATGATGTAATAGCTCGGGGGAAAAGGAAAAAAGTTGACTTTAGGTACTTAGATAAAGAACGATCCTACAAGCATAAAAAGTATTGTAGAAACTTACGACGTCCAACCTAACCTATTCTTGGAATTTCGCAACAGTTACGCGGCGATCACAATTCGCATTTACTCTGATAAAATAATTTTGTGGGTAAGCGGTAGATTAGCTATTTGCGACAGCAAAGACACGAGCGCACGGCGACCTCGAGCGATGGCGCGGGGAGTGCGGGGCGCTGGGGAATCCTTCTGGCGCCAGACCGGCATCGGCGTCTACCCGCGCCCCGCTCTCCTCCGCCTGAGCCCACACCCGCACAGGCCAACTCGAAATAGATGCACGGTGATTTACGCCTCGGGCGTATGAGTAAATATGTTGCTTGCCTGCCTGCCTTGGCACGTCCGCCCGCCCCCGCCGCATGCCGATCTCAGTCCCATCTCAAAACTAACGTTCACAAACTCGACGGGTCAACTAGCTGTAACAAAAAACAAAATTTTGCTCTCCTTCTATCTTTAATCAGTAGGTACCAGCAATTGGCATCATATTGTTTATGAATGAATCGCACTTAGGCATGTTGATAAACGTATTTTAATAAATTCTTAGTATTCCTAGGTGTCTATATATACTGACTGTTTTACGCTGATAAATATTTATCCATACTTATCTCCTTTCTCCAAGTGTGAAATCGAATGTTATACAAGTCGCTATTTTGGGTTGGTAGTCTACTAAAACCAATAAGTAGCAGACCTAAGTGAATTTTAGAATTCGAGACTCGTAAACGAGTACGGAATGCGGACCTTTTGCAGACTACACAATGACATAATTAGACGTTCAAATGTACTTTTGCACTTCTAAATAAGGTGGGTACTGAATCGGATATCGAAGGTGGGCTTAGATTAATTTTGTAAGAAAATTAGGTTGATATTAAATGAATACGTGCCCCCTTAAAACTATTTGTGGATATTACGCTAAAATTCTGTCATGCATGACAAAGGACTTTGGCTATAAGTACGCCTGTACTCTATGGACTCTAGGATTAAATATAAAACAATTTACAAATCATAGATCGCTCTAATGACAAATATATGAATATAATACTCTATATTCATATAAAGTTAAAATGAAAGATATTAACAGATTACCTAATTTTGCCCATTGAGGACATTTCTATCTGCAGCATCCGTATCGATTTATATAGGTACAGACAATGCATGGTCGGACTGGGAACAGCAAAAAGTGGACATGGCAAGACCGGTCCCGCAGGTTCCGTCAATCATGGCACTGGCAGACTTTCGTTCATAACCAAAGTTACTTTTCATTCATCCTGCACTCCTTCTTTTTATAATATTATTTATTTAATACGTATCTTCATTAATTTGTTATCAGTAATACTTAGCAAGATAATATACTTACTAGGTCATAAAATATAATATTGACTTTTGTTTAAATATATTGAGCCTTATCAGAAAAAAATATTGTAACAGACATGACAGTTAGCTAAAATGTTAAGGCTTGTTTATTTATACTCATCAGATTCAAGTAATCTATTAGCATAGGCACTATTGGTCTATTGTCATTATTTTTAATGTATTAAAAAAAGAAACTGTTTAAAATATCAACGCACAGCCAAATCTCCGGAACTAGGAGCGTGAAATTTTGCACAGGTTTTATGACATTGACAAGTACTATGAGTGCATTTTACAAAATTCACCCCCTATGGGGAAGCAACGGGAGTCCAGTTTGTATAGAGAAACTTATTATCATTCGGGTGAAGCCGCTGGTAGAAGCTAGTAATAAAAACTTTTTAATTAGTTAAAGCAAATCTCATTCATGTAATAATTGCGAACTGTCTTTTATGATGTTCTTCCTGAAGACTCGATATAATAAAAGATGACATGATTTTGAAAGTAGGTATCTAATATTGTCGGGTTTTTTTTTGAAGCCGCGTGTTGTTTTTGTTGGTTATCTATATTATATCTTCAGAAAATAATAGAACACGTAATGTTTTCGTTCGGGCCTGTTTGTTTATTATTATCGTCGAAGGTCGAATTTAGTATCAGGTCAGGAAACTGTCATTCTCAAAGTATCTTGTAAATTCTTGGAATAGCTCGTCAATGCGAAATTAACAGCTTAGTCAGACGGTTTGTAGCACACAGACTATGGTGCTCATACATCATACTAAGCAATAATATCCCACAAATATCCCATATTGTTTCATTCTCTCCTGTGGATTCTCCACGTTTACATTTTCTGTATATCAAGTCATGCCGAAAGTTGGTTTGGAAATTGAATTTTCTTCTTTCTTTCCCTTAACTAGAGGAAAGAAAGAAGAAAATTCAATTTCCAAACCAACTTTCGGTTACCTATGGAGTGGTCGTCAATTGAGCTTACTTGCCTACAAGTACCTACTTAACCTATTCACTGTTAACTCAACAATCCCGGTTTAAACTCACAGGAAATACAGGCTCCTTCAGGGAATATGTAGCTGTACGCCTTATCAAAGTATTCTCAAAATGTTGTTAGGACCGTGCTTATAAAGGGTTTGGTACCATGAATGTCACATATTTTAGATGACAGTATGAGGTATAGATCTTATAACTAGCGAACTTAGTAGGTATCTTGACAATGTGGGCTTTTATTTACATCAAAAGCATCATTTTCCTGAACATGTTTGTTCAATAGTTCTCTGTCCATATATATGAAGTAAAGCTGTGCTCTTTCAATACTAGGAGTCGTTTGTTTTACTTCAGTCAGATCCGTTAAAAATGATTGGCTGGAGAGGAGACAGCATGGCGCGTTTTTCTTCGGTGCTTCGGAAAGTACCTGAGCCGCAAACATGAGCCGTCGATGTTCGGTTGTCCTTGTCACCAGTCCTCCCACTGTGGTAGCTCATAGCCTGGATACTGTGAATGACTTATCTTCCGGTCGTGGTTTAAGTGGATAGTCGAGCGGTTGTAAGGCGTCGCATCTTTTTGTGTCAAAGTAATGGTTGAAAAGGGACTGAAAGATAATAAAGTAACTTCCTATCCGCAACAGACGCATCGGGGATTATCCCGGTGTGCGCCCAGTGATCTTGTACCACCAGAAGTAATTCCTTTTTACTACGTTAGGGAATCTGACAACGGTGTTTTGTAGCCAAAGGTATTTATATTATATACAATTATATCTCACGAAAGCGGCTATACAGAAATTTCGTCTACTGAGTAAGCCCTTAAAGTTTGCTGAAACCTTTCCCTACAAACTGTTAAAAATAGGCAGACTATTACCTACCTACTAAATCACGTATATTCCCATAGGGCAGAGGGGTCGGTACCAAAATACAAATAAATTAATGTTGAGGTGTATTTTGATAATAATCACTAGTATAATACATTTTAGTATTGACGTATTTACCAAAACGATTACCTTTATATTTTAAATCAACAATATGTGAAGGGATAAATTGTGTAGTATCAAAGTCAACACTCGCCAGGTGCATTTTATACGTCCACATTTCAGGTTTAGTAACTTTCTGGCGTGTCTTCACGATAACATTCTGCTTCGTTAAGTTTAAACGGACTCTGCATTTAAAAGCATGCGTTACTTTTGCTTTTGTATTATACTTATAATCTTAGTAGGTACTAAAGTAAATAAGTTTAGTATTTACCGAGTACGTACCTATTTACATTAGTAAATTAATTATGTAAGTGTCATACAGGTCATTGGGAACAACGCCGAGTACTCATTAGTGAATTTTAAGCAGTTGGTCTTCCCACGTAGCTAACGTGTGATCAGTTCGATTATCATATTTTAGACCTTTTCTGGTGTGTAAGCGTTAAGCCAACTCTGTCCCGTTATAGTACTAAAAGTGTGACGCGAAAAGGATTTAATTATATTATTGTGATCAAAACGATACTTGAGCAACTATGATTGTAAAACCATTTACTTAAATTAATCTTTAACTCGATAACAAAATTAAATTTCAAATGAACCAAAGTGCAAAAACATACCTATCCACGTGAATTTCAAATAGATTTAAATTGTAAATTTTTACTTAATTAGGAACAATGTACAGCAAATGTATTGCCTCACGTGACGCATATAGTTTTCCAAAAAAAGTTCGAAACAACAAACAAAACATTTAGGTATTTCCAAAGTGTATGTTGTGAATGAAAACAGTATTAAACAGCTCAATGAATATATCGGCTCTCATTATAGTGCTCTCACTGAACACTATATTTTTATTATTTTTATAAAAGTCTTACCAATCACTACGAACAACAACTGACTTTTACCTAGAAAACTAAAAAAAGTACATTAGGTACTTAATCTCGTTAATAAAGACTTAAATGACGACCCACACCACAAATAGTAAGCAGAAATAACAAATTAGCACCACCTAGTGTTTTTTTTTATATATTTTTTAAATGTTTTGTACTTTTCAGTTATGCAATTAATACGATATTTTCACTGGAAACTCTAATCAACGGCAATAAGCCGGTGGTGAGGAACTTGTTAGTCGCCATTTATTTTCTGAAAAACAATCGTTTGCTTTTTTGATTCAGATACTCAGAAATAAAACAGCAGCAATTCCCCTATCTATTAAAAATAATTCCTCGATATAATAGAGGGAATCGAAGAAGATTCTTGGAACCATCGGAATCGTAAATGTGAAAAGGTTACGTAGGTAGGTGGTATGAGTGTTTATTATAGGTAAGCTCGTGCGTCGGCGCGATTGGCGAGCGAACAGCGCAGCGCGTGCTCGGGGGTATTCTGAGAATTGCATACTGACTGAACAACACTCCGCAGTTATAATGAAGGTGCTTTAAGCCTTTCTTTTAACAAAACTTAAAGCTGGCAATTCACTACACGGACTTAACGAGCCAAATCGACCAGACTCGACATTGACAGATCATACTATTGTGGCAAAACTGGTAAACATACACGTCTGCTGCAGATGAGGTGCTCGTGAATACAAAGCTTTGCTTGTCGATGTCCATAGATGGTTGGCGTGCAGTTACTACCAAGTCTCCTTCCTTTCGTGCCTCTGTCTTAGGTGTTATTATGCATCAACTGTCGTGATGCCAGTCAGAAGATCTCTCTCTCACAACCAGATTCACTAAAGGTGTATTGTGCTATCGCCCTACTCGGTAAATGTGGGTTATGGTGGGGAGATCTAGTAAGGCAGGAAGCCAAATTGCATCACCATCATCTGCTTTGCCCTTTTTGTAATAGCAATGTGAAAAGAAGAGCAAAGTAGATGATAGTAAATTATGAAGAGGTGATATCTAAATAAAATCAAAATTACTCTGTTCCGGTTTTTTGACGATCTTGTGATTTCCAGTACAAAACCAACCAGAAATCAATTCGATCGAGAGTTACCAAGATTTCTAACTAGTTTCGGACTAGAATTCCGCCTTTTATTGTTGAACGTATCAATTGAATTATGAATAAAAAGGGCTTCTTAAAATTCATCGTTACCAAAATTAGCTGACCAGTTTTTTTTTATGTTTTAGGGTGATTTTGTCTTTTGTTTCCTAAAAACTTCTTGATTTTTTTTTCAATGGAAAGAAGGTTCATTACCTGCCTTTACTCTTCATGCATCCGAAAAAGTTGTGTACTTTTATGTTGTATGGGCCAAATGGCATGCAAACGTAATCCTTTCCTTACTTGGAATGCTTTGGAATCCCTAGTCATGTCCAGTGACTAAAAGCTACCCGACAATAATAGTAGAGCCGGCGATTACTGTATCAAGATAAAAGTAACATAGAACAGCCAATAATTTCCTACTATAAATTACTTCGTAATTTTATTTGCAATGAAACTCAGCATAATAGGTGTTAAGCGAATAGAATGCGTTTGAACACCACCCTGCGAACCATAGGTAACTTAAATAGGCTGATCTAGTTAATATGCTTTTGCGTTGGGACAGGTGTGAGCTGAGTGAAGAATTGTCACCGCTATCACACCTGCCCAATTGCGTCAACTGAATCATCACTCACTGGATGCCTGAAGAAGGACGACGCCGAGACGTCGAGGTTCACCGTGGCGAAAGTAGTTAGTATTTAATAAATCATATTTGCGGGGCTAAATAGGCTAGTGATCGCCAAGAGGGCCGGAAAAAGAGGCATTTTTCCAGAGGAAGAACACAATTTAGGTTAATTAAAAAAAAAAATGCTTTAATATATTTGAGAAAGACTACTAATAATTCGGTAATATTATAGGTATTTATAATCTTTTATCTGCATAATATCTACGTGACCTGATCGAAAGACTTTAAATGAAAACCTATGTGACCATTATAGTAATTACGAAAATATAAATTACGAACATATAAATTACGAACATTTCGCTGAATATTTATCTTTCTAGTTGTTTATCGAACACTAAACCTAACGTATGTTTAACAGCTACAATTCTATTGTCATTGATGAAGTAATCAACACGTAAATGTTCCACAATTACACAACAGTGGCAACATATGAATAATCAAATGATAGAGCTAGCTTTTCTTTGATTTACTGAGACGTGGCTGAGATAATATTAAGAACCTGCTGCTCTATTGTATTCGAGATTTATTTAGATGTTGGAATTCTAAATTAAATTTAATTTTGGCAAAACGAGCTAAAGTAGCATACTCGGTTTTTTTTTAACAAAAAAAATAAGTTAATGTCATAAAACTTAAATTTGTAGCGATGGATTCGACTTATTGACAAGTATCTATAGTAGTTATAGAGCTTTATGCGACTTAGTTAAACAATTGGGTGTTTCACTATTTTATTTAGATTATTTGTATCGAAAAAAATATTTCTATTTGGGATTTAACCTAAACCCTAAATAGAAATATTTTTCAAATCCGTTCAAAATTATCTAACCTAACATATCTGATGGAACAAAAAACTGTCAAATAACAGAAAAAAGATGCACGAATTAGAACATGACGTCATCGCAATTAAGTGAAGCGTGTTCTAAAGAGATAGCGATATGTTCTCACTGCGCATCCACTCTTCCTCATAAGAATATTTGCTGCTTCGTTTTATCCGGTTTTCAGAAAAAGTTTTGTTATTTGTGATTTAATACTTATAAAATACTAGCTTTTGTCAGCGGCTTCGCCCGCGTACATAAAATATAGCCTGTCACTCAGGAGTAAAGCAGCTTTTTATTGTTGCTTAAATTTTTCCAATCGGACCAGTAGTTCCAGAGATTACCCCCTACAAACAAAAAAACAAAAAAATAAACTTTACCTCTTTATTATATTAGTGTAGATTATACGAAAATTAACACCGATGTAGAATGACCGTGTATCTATCAAATTCCATCAATCCCGTTCCATCCTTGGCAAAGGATCATCCTTCGCACCACCTTGGTATATGCTGGACATCCCACTTATATGACCTATACGAACATAACGTTTTAGAAATACTTTAATTCACTATGATTATGGCTAAGGGGTGGAATTCTTTGCTGCAGTCTGTAATCTGTTTTTGTGTCTATGTAATTATTACATAGACACATCTATGTAATTATTTCAGGAAAAAATTATGCATGTTGAGTTGGTTTCGCATTATACGCATGATTTTTGGACGTTTAAATTATTTTCATTAACTTTTGTTTAAGGAATTTGGAGCACTTTTTATAAATTTCGCTTATCTCATGTGACTGAATTCTGAATTAGGTATTCTTTAATCATACTATGTACTACCAGTATTACACTCGCGGCACAAAGCACAGTCTTATGTTGTTATCACCATATTATACCTACCTACTATTTATCAGTGACTGATTTGAATTTTGAAGCAAAATACCTACGCATACTTTTTAACAAGTTTATCTAAAACATTTTCGTCAACGAAATAAGATTACGACGATTGGTTTGAAATACATAGGTATTGTGTTTATCGTACTACGAATGCCGTAAAAACATTTGATTATGTAAAATATGAAAATTAAAATATTAGGTACAATGTAAATATTACCCTAAATATTTACGGAAACAATATTGAGCACAGTTTTGCTATGGATTATAAACCCAAATCTCATAAAATTTCAATCTCCACGAGAAGTGACCGTCGCAAGCTTTAGTAGAGCATATTCTGTAAGCATCTCACCGTAAAAGTTTGTCCCTAGCTTCCATTGGAATGACAGCACTTCTCCTAAGGTGAATTTCTATACAGAATCGACTGACAGGTCCCAGTCAGCAGCCCTTAGTGGCCCCTTTTTATTTGATTCCTATAGTGCTCTGCATCTAGGTACCAATATTCTGAAAATCATGTAAAACATTACAGTTGCTTTTACCCAAAAGAATGTCAGATCTGTATCATTTAGTTATTTCCTGATCACGAAACAGAAAATGAGTGTAGGTGTTGAGAATGCACCTCGGAAGCGGGAATACCTCTCTGGCGAACATCCAAAAGACGATCCCGAGCTACCGACGCACTCCGTATCCCTAACACAACACTTGGCCAAGAAACCATAGTATCATTTATAACGTAAACAAAATTTATGATTAATTCTTATCTTGTTGGAAGGACACAGCGACCTGTATCTATTTCGTATTTTTTTTTCTAAACTTCACAAACGATCAGCACTAATTTACTTTGTTAGTTTAATACAGGAACGAAAAACATTTTGCCTGTTAGCTGAATTACTGAAAATGTGTTAGATCTTGCCTGGGTTTTCATAAAATTTCTTGATTTTTGATTAAATTATCAGTTCCACTATCAAAATGAGTATTCAACATTTTTGGCTTGAGGTAAACCTGGCGAAAAATCTATCTTATGAATTTGGGGATCAATTGCACAAGTAAAGGCCAAAGTAGAATTATTCACAACTTGTTATATAAGTAGGTACACGTACCTATATAATGTTGTAAATATACTACACACACAATCACAAGTACAATATACACACAATCTTCCGGAATACATTATCTAAATGATAGTGAAAACCGCATCTAAATCCGTTGCGTAGGTAGTTTAAAAGAACAACACGGCTACACAGATAAATGTTAAATGGGAATTGTGTAATATTAATTATAAACATTAATAAGTATTTGAATATCTAGGTACCTATTTTTTAATGTTTGTACGTCTACACTTAGAGTAGTTATAAACAAAAGGGTTGATTTCATTAGCTTTTTAAATTCTTCCTTGTATCATTGAGTGATACATGAACATACCAAAGTTATATAGGTACCTATCGAAGTAATTCAATAAATTAATTACATACTTACTATAAACTACCAACATCAGAATGATGAACGTCATTGAGGAAAGACTTGTGAATAGTTATTTATTTGGTCAAGTGCTACCCGGCTCGGTGTGACTCACGAATATTGTCACATTCATACGTATGGCGTATTTTGGTCGTTGATACGTGGATGCCAGCGAATTCGCGAAGAATGACGCCATTCTCTTAGGAGCGGGTATTAAATTGACATTATCATCGTTAAATTAAATGTACATGAAAAAATTAAAGCCATGTTTTATAATGAAATATAAGTATCTATCTGTTCCTTTAAAATAAGAATCCCAGTATTTGATTAATCTAAATCATGAAATAATGAAAACTTCTGGCTAGGAAATCTTTCTGAATTTTCACAGAACTAGGTATCTAAGTACTTAAGCACTTTTTAACTTCAATGCTTTTATAAAATAAATGTTGTCTATAAGTAAGTTGCTTTCAAAGGTGAAGGAAAAAACATCTGTTTAATTAAATTCTATAATGTAGCGCAAATTATTTTAAAAGAAGTAGGTACATTATACATAAACAGTTAATTTGTGAATTGTTAGCGTATTACGACGTATTACGACGCCTTGTTTCCTTTGGGTTATTTCACAGGTACTTTCCGTTTGTTATTATTACAATTCTTTTTTTTTGCATGAAAGGCAACCTGTGACTAGCGCTATACTAGAGCCGAAACTTTTTATCATTTGAATAATTTTTAGAATCTGATTAATTTTTACTAGGTAATTTGGAAAGCAAACAATTTTATCAATGAATAATTATATCAATAGGGTTGTGTTTGATTAGCATTAATACTTTCTGTCCTTATATACTTATATTTTCATGTTTAAGTTAATAGTTAGTAATAATAGTTTAGTTAAGTTAAGTTAAGCCTGCTTTACTTAAGTACCTACTGAAGTAATACCTAGGTAGGTATTGGTGACGCCCGTCTATCCACAACCATAAATTAAAGAAGTGCTTACGTTTCTGAATTCAATGCTGTTGTTATTGCCAATGTCAATTTAAAATTGTGAATCGCTCACATAATAAGGGCGCCAATTGGCAAGAGAGTTAGTTACGAACATTGCTATCTTGAAGCACATGCATATTTGTATTTCTGAATCACATGGCTTCCGATCCTTCATTTAGGACTTGAGATGGTTTATACCGTGTTTCTAAACGTAAAATTTTAAAAACCAAGACTACTACATTTCATAAGAATGTTTTCAAGGGAACTTCAAAAACATCAGAGATTGGCCGGGGTGTGGCCTGTGCCGGCCACGAGTCGGTCGGTGGCGTAGCGGTCGGGCAAGTTAACGATGACCTGGTTCCGAGGGAAGCCCGAGCAAGGTGGGGGAGACGACGCGCTCGGTTCTGCATCGCACTAGTCGCAAACTTGTTTAGTACAATGAAACAGTTCACGCTCAAAAACTAAACATAGTTTATACAAACAAGTCTGAACTACCCACGTTAAAAATTATAGGTAACTAGCTATCTGAAAGCATAATGTAGGTGTATTAGCACATCGTCTGCTATGAAAAATACTCACGATGACGTCAGTTATTATAAATTGTAATATATGTATGAAACATAACAAGGTAAATAATACATAACACTTATTTACCAATTGAATTCTAGGTACAGATGCAACAGTGGAATGTTTTTCACGCTTGCACTAAGTACCTAATTCTTTAATTATTTCTCAGTAAATTCCGGCAAACTCGGTCTGCTACAGTTGCCACTCAGACTGGTTCCATGGTTTCCCGCCTACGCGACTTCATGGCGCCCGCCCGGGTGAAATCACATTCAACAGCTGCGTTGCCAAACAGTCGTTTGTTACAGGCTACGGTTTAAGTTTTACCTGTACAATCTGATTTGGGATTTACTGTCTAAACAACTGACTAATTTAATGTCTATTTACGGGTTCGTATTTCATTTTGATGGGATCTAGAATATTATTAATTGTTGATGACGTAGAAAGTTACGTGTAGCTACGAATACAAGCGATTCAAATCCGAGAAACTGGTTATTGTTTGTCAAATGGTTCTGCGAAGAGGTGTTGTAAAGCTATTTTACATTGTTACCTATATTAATGATTTGGTACGACTATTTCGTCAATCATAAGTATTGTCAGGTGCAGGAGACACAGAAACAGACACTCCCCGTGGCGTGTAGCGTGTGGCTCAAGGTCGTGACGTGACGTCGCCAGTCGGCAACAGGCGGTACCTACGCCAACTAAACAACGCAACAAGTGCCCCGCGCCCCCGCATTTCACATACCATTCGCGAAACAGCAGCCGTCATCGAATAACGCCAACCAATTTTTTTGGTTCAGTAGGTGCTGAAGAAACGCATTGAACTTTGAATCAACTATCAAGATGTTTTGGCCAAACTTGACTGACTGGCTAGTTAGCATTTATCTATTTAATAAAATTTTAAAAAAAATTATTGACTTATGTTTATGTAGTGGGTTCTGAAACATGAAATTTTGCTCAACATTGTGTGGTGAGCACTAAGCAAGATTTTTGCCTCAAGGGATTAATTAAAGAAGAAATGAAGTTTATGCATTTCATGTTATTTTTTTCTGATGGGAAATCCCATTGTTGGCTACTAATACATTTTAATAACTAAAGAACCGAACAAGAAAGGGTTCTGTTTGTATGTGAAATTGTTATTAGGAGCTCATATTTGAATTATAAAGGAAGTACATTGCAGGTATCGTAAGGTGGACCTTTTTCTTTTATTATCGAGGGAAGCTTTGTAAGGTGCCTGGACTTTTGGAGAGAAACTACCTCGGTGATCACTATCAGCATATGGGTACGGTCCCGTGACCTCTTAAAAGGCCACCCCAAATTTCTTCTGTGTAATGTTTCTTAGGGCACATACCTGAGGAGATTTCGATGTCTGACATTTCGACGATGGCTTCAGAGGAGTCAAATTTTAAGTACCTGCATAAGCAATGTATTACACTAAATTGGAACAGCAGAACACGTTAAGAAACAAGTTTTTTTTCTGTAGAGGTCGTCGTCGGAGTATCGCTCGCTTCCTGACCAACTTGTGTTCACAATCGAGTGACTGCGTGCTATCCTCGAAACGCGTGCGTCATCGCCTCCGCAATACTGATAAGCGCCTACCAATTATCATTGCAAATAATGTGTTTATATTATACATTCGAATCTAGCCATGAAGTTTCTCTACTGAAAATAAATTATCATCACTACGTAACTTGGCTACCAAGATTAATACTTGTATTATGCCAGGCTTATTTGTGTAGGTAAACTATGAATATATAGAATTTTGATAAAGAGGTCTTGCCGATAATAAGTTCACGAGATAAGTTAAATATAGGAAAATGCCCACAATAAATTATTAATTGTAGTTATTATAACTACGTACTGATTCTACATCTATGCTTGTATTTGCCAAGCTTACTTGCTAAAGACATTATTGTTTATAATAAATAATACAATTAAGCAAGCGATGGCGTTAAATAGTTTCCTGCAATAGAGAATGTAGTTGACGGTGGCAAATAAAACCGATACCCGTTCTAGTCGAGCGCAGCCGTTACGAAATCAGCGCTGCATGAAAATTACATTGCTTGCCATGCTGATATAGTGATAACAAAAATTTGATGGTAATCCCGCTTTAATTTACTGCTCTACAATCGCTTTCTTGGTTAGTACTTTTAATTATTACCTACACCACTACCACCGTTTGTACGTTTTAACACGTGTTAATAATTTACACTCTTTGTATAACAATATTTGAAAAGAAAAAATTGAAAAGAAATAATATCAGGTGCCTATTTGTCTAATTAAGGTGTTACTAGCAGCCAATCACTAACGGAAGATTTAATTAATTGTCTAATTGTCAACATAATGGAAATGTCAGCTAATATCATCAGAGTTGCATGCAGTTCTAATTTTAATGTTGACACTTAAAATTTAGAGAGACCCTTTCACCTAAGATCTTAGATCACATAATAAAAGTAGGTGCCTACTTACCTAACTACGATTTGAATTGTAGTTAAGCGCAGGTTAAAGTCCGTGCATATTATGTAGATACATATAAATAGATTACGAAGAACAACCGATCCGGTTGCGGTGAAGGAGGGAGATAGATAAAACGCGACATGAATCACTACTTCAGCGGGCGCAGAGTGCGGCGCGCGGGTAGGGACGCGGGCGGCGCGGGGAGCCGCACGGAACGAAACGAACAAACCAACGACATTACAAACAGTTGAACACTCATCCGCGCTGCGGGAACGTACGCTGTTCCTTCCTCGAGTGTACGACAAACTAGACATATTTTCCAGCATACAGACAAAACAAATAAATGCTTGTATGTTAATAATCGTTATCGTTTGCTAAAAAGAAAGTGGCGTCGCAATACCGGAGTGCTAGTGAGACTTGTGACGATAACACAGGTGTTGTCTCTGTGTGTGTGTGCCGTGTGGCGTGGATCGTCGCGCAATTATTAACGATGATTCACTTGTGCGCGGGTGAAATGCAGCCTATCGGACTTGTTGACATTTGTTCTGGAGGCGTCAACAAATGATATCAAGACAGCAATGATATAATGGTGGACTGATCAATTTTACCGCGGTAAGAAATCTGGATGATAGAATGTGTTCATTGTTACATTTTATGCTTATTTACAATCGAATAATAACAATGTTTAAACTAGCCGATAAAAATTAAATAAATATCTACTTAAATTTTACTATCGAAGCGTAGGTGCTCACCCAATCGTTCGTCAGGTCAAGGATTCTTGATGTTTATCAAGAATTCTTTAATAAGTAACTAAAATACATTGCAATATTTCGCCAGTATTACATTTATTATCTCTCAACCCCTTTTAGCTACAGGTAAACTTTTTATGAAATCTTTGAATTAATATCCAACATTCTTAATTATAAGAATAACATACATATTAAAAAATAAAAGAACTAAAACAAATACATAATTTTCAAACGAGTAACAAAAATAAACGTAAACCTTTTAACAAACAAGGAAGTTCAGTCATCAAAAGTAATTCATTGATTGTTACGAAGTTGTATTGCCAATAACAAATCAAAACAATTGACTTACCTACCTAAAGAGGAACATCTGCATCTTATGCGTTTTAATAAATTCCTGTACTAAACTATTCATATTGCACCAGATTTAGAGATAAATAAGCAATAATTTGGTGTCATAAGCATATGATTTTGTTTTTAGACCCGTGCCTATCTTAACATCGACGAACATTCAAACAAATTCTTACGCAAATAAGTAAAATTTGACTAAAATTAGCATGATATTGCAACAGAGTCGTATGTAGTGTTTATGCGTTAGCCAATATTATAATAGTTGTGTTAAGTGAAGTGATAGGTCTTTGCGGAGCTGGCGGCGTGCTGGCGGCCGACACAGGCGTCGCCAGGGCCGCCGCGCCGGCCTGGCCTGGCGCCAGGCGGGCGGGCGGCGGCCGGCCGCCGGGATTCCTTTGTCTCATTACAACACTACTAGTTAGTCCCACTTGCCTTCAGCTTCGGGATCACTTTCCTGATTTTAAATATACATATTGTAAATACCCACTACAATAGGTAGTATCCTAAATATGAGTGGTTTTGAAATTAATTAATTAATATCTAATGACAAATAAACGCAGGTATTTAGACGAAACCTAACGTTCTCTTAAGGTTTTTAAGTTTCTGATCTCGTAAGATTTATATATAAAAGGATCCCTACCTATCTCAATCACAAGTTTGCCAGTCGTTATTTAAATAGGTAGTGCGCGCACACAGCCATCTGAACGCCGACACACAGACGAGGCTTGTGTTGTGTGCGTAAGCGGCAAGTGCGTACGGAGCTTATTTGCTTGCCTGTTCTTAAACGAACGGAGCGGTTTGGTTGTCTCCAGTTCTCAGAAATTGTAACGCCTTCTCGGAACGTAGCAACGACGCAGTCGTCCACAAACGACTCAAGTGAGCGCAAGCGAGGTCGTCCGCCATCCTACTACTACACGTATTCGGATTGTGTAGATAACACTCACACTTACGTACAAAACTGTATTTCTCACATCTTGTTTTGTGATACGACTAAGCCCTCAGCTATTTCTTATGGGTTGAAATATACCTATTTAAATGAATGAATAGGTAGCTCTTAACGAGCTAAACTATTGTATTAGGTACCTATATGATCACATAAATAATACTAAGTGAAATGAGTTTCAGGAACTTGTAATACACTACAAGTAAATGAAAGATTTTTTTAACCCAGATTATTTATACTTATATCCGACCTTTACGGTACGCAAACAATTACTTAAAACAAACATAAACAATCACACAGGCCTTTAATCCAAACGTGCACTAAAATGAGAACTTTAATAACGAAAGCTATTTCGTCAGTTGTAAATAAAAAAATACGACAGAAAGCAATGCCGACTGGGGATATCCTCGTCTATTAGCGTGACGTCACGGTGATGTCACACTACACACCAATAGAAATAGCGCGGCACATGCGCGGTGCGTTGCGTCAACACGTTCACCGCATCGCTGTTCGCTGTTTTGTGTCGAGTGCTTTTCAATGATTTGACATAGGAAAAATGATCTTGAATGGATTATATAAACAGCGGATACGTATAAATCTAACACTTACATATCTTGTATAGGTATATTGCTGGTGTTCAAACTTTTTCTACAAATAGGTAAGTACAAAAGTATGTAAACACAAAACAGACATTGTACCTAGGTTAAAATGCACTTCAAGTAAGCAGTGTGTGAAAGAATTACTGTGGCAACTAATAGATAACTACAGTACCTACCTACTGTTGAATAATCGCGTTGCATAGCATCTTTTTAAATGTTTAAAATTTATATTTATTAGCAAGTACAAAATCTACCATCATCCAATTTGTGTAGCTATTATATACCTATACATAAGTACTCCTCCAAGCTATAATGGTTATAGATTTTTTTTAATTGCAATATTACGAGGATTTAAAAATACTTAGTTAAACATTTTTTTTCTTTCTGACTGTGTCACTAAAACTGATTGGATTACAATGATTGAATTCAATAAATTTTAAAATCTCTTTTTTTGGACAAATAATTAGCAAAGTATCTCCAGACAGTTTCTTTTCTTGACATTTATTTGTATCTATTATCTAAAATTCTAATCGCAGGATATAGTTTGCTTCATTATAGGATCAGATCAGATGACATCCTTTCATCTACCGTATATTTGCTGTTTAAAAAGTTATTATTTATTAAACGATTAGGTATTTTTGTTTTGCCCTTATTTATGCCACGTTTATCGTACACTTTTATTTTGAAGAAAATCAAAATACGGATGGGAATTACATTTCATCCCTTTCGCTATGCGCAATGAATATTAGATAGATACTCGTACCTAATTACATTCTTTCTGACTAAAATTGGACGGAAGCAGGCCTCTAACACTTCGGATTAAAAATAATGTTAGCTAACTAGAGAAAGTAATTAAGTACCTACTCATGAAACAAATTTTAACATATAGATTAACTCGGAAGTATCGAAAAGCCGTTTGACATTTGATACAACTTTATCAATAAAACAAACATCTTTTTCCTTTTTCAAGGCTACTCTTATCAGGAGCAAAAGTTTGCCATATTCCTAATCATATTTAATTCCTTTGAAAGGTGGCGATAGAATTATTTAATCATTGCAACAAATCACGCGAGTGATATCAAGTTCATATTTCAGGAGTACGGAAAGCTCACGTGTATTTTATCATATTTGCCTTACAAGTTTTTACGCAACTGGAGACCATAATCAGGAACTGATCACGCGGCGAGGTCAGAAACCGAACTCTCGGTTCGGGCATCCCCGATAAAGTACACGTGAATGATGAAGCCATATACGTTTTCACATACAATTTTTACTTTTCAGACTCAAATTGTATCTTCCCGAAAATAAATACCATCGATATACCTTCCTTTCGAGTACCCTAATTAGTGATATAATAGATAGACAATAGATATCCCTATGCGAACGCCGGCGTTCGCTTAGGGCTCAAGAGTTTAAATATTTATTCTTTATAACGAATACCAATCAAGTATTGAGTATGACTACTGTGTATCATATAGATAACTAGTTAACTAATATGTAAGGGGAATTACTCTCGATAGTAGGCTATCAGAACAATTTCCCAAAAATACGTACCTATGTACTTAATTACCTTCCACACCACCATACGTATTTAAAAAATTGTTGTTTTATTTTGGTAAATAAACATAATTATTATGTATACTATTATAACTAAAAAAATAAATACCTCGAGTCAAAACATTAAAGATATTATTATTTCCTTTTAGGAAACCGCCTTAATCCGAAACTATTATATTTTTCTTTTTTTTTCAGGTACAAACGTCGCGGGTACGATGCCGCTTACACAAGAAAAACGTTTAGACAGTAATTTCTCCAATAACAATGATCACAGCTATCTTCATAAGAAATTCAAAAAAATGGCATCTACGATGTCTGTGTTTCCCGGAAACTTACCAAAAACGGGGGAAACTAGACATAAAGAAACAATAGTATCATCGACTGCTTGCAGTCTTTCAATATCGAATGGTAGTATCGCAGCAGCCCATCCAGAAATAGAGAAAATAAAAACGAAAACTGAAAAACAGCATTTAGAAGTTCGGGATGTGGAGAAAAATGTACAAATTAATTATAATGATGAAAATAGTAGATTAAGTAATGTAAATAATTTTGTTCAAGTAGCTGGTCAGACCAGTGTTACTGATGAATTTTCTAATAAGACTGAGAATCTTGAAAATGATTTAATCAAAGAAGCCTATAATGGTGGAGTGGGTGGGCGTTACATATGTCCATACTGTAAATTATCTTGTGCCAAGCCTTCAGTTCTTCAAAAACATATCAGAGCTCATACGAATGAGAGACCATACCCTTGTGTACCTTGCGGATTTGCTTTTAAAACGAAATCCAACTTATACAAACATCAAAGATCAAGAACACATGCCTTAAGAATGCAAGGAGCTGACGTATCAGTAACTTTAAACGACGACGACTTATCAGGAGGTTCAGAAAGTGATACGTCTATTCCTCCCACATCTGTTTCGGAAACTGGTTCTGATGCTTCTATAATACGAGCTGAGAATGTGGAGTCAAATGATTCTTCAGAACTAATTATTGATACAAACATGCCCTCAACGAGCACGAGCTTTTCATTAATTGAAAACAATAGAGCAAAATCAATTTATAAACCTAAATTTAGAGCAGCCTTATATCAAGAAAGCGATGAAAAAGATAAAGTAAAAAAATCGATTTCTCCGAATGCTGATTTCCTTACGGAACATATCTCGAAAATTATATCAGATAATGAAGCTATTGTTGATGTTATAGAAACACCATTACAAAAGAAATATGGAAAAATTAAACAAATTGCGGAAAGTAAACAATTTATGACTGAATTAGGTGAAATTAAATCAGAACCATCACCACTTAATTTGACTAAATCAAATCATGAAAACGAAAACTCATATAGAAAAAGATCTCATTCTGAAAGTTTCTCGCAGAGTGATCATCAAAAACATCCTTTGAATCCAGAAGGCTCCATAATAAAAGATCTCCTTCTTAAAACTAAAATGAACGGATTAACGTCAGCTACTGGTGAATTAATCGATGGATCCTTATTTATTTGTCCCCTATGTCAGATAGTATATCGAAGTGCTGATAATTTAGAAACACATCGAGTGTATTATTGCAAAGGAAGTGTTAGCACAAATACTATCTCACAGAAAGATATGAAATCTATAAGACCTGAAAACCTATTTGTAAGAAGCAATTCAATCAACGTTAGATTACCGGAATCGCCTTCAAATTATTCACGAAATACGAATTCGACGAAGTCGTCGCCATCAAGGATTAAACCTGATAATCTTGTTATCTTGAAACCAGAATGCAATGATGTGGTTGCTCCTTTACCATCACCAGGGCCGTTGCTTGGAAATACAAGACTTGTAGATACTAGGGTACCATCTGATTATGCGAGAAAAAATGAAAACCTTAAAGTGAAACCATTGCCGAGCCCAAAAAGAAGGATTGACAGTCGGTCTGACACTTACAGTCCAAGGTTGATAGAAAATATTTCACCGAGATCGAACGATTTGTATCCGCAACCCAAGATAAGATGTATCGATGCCAACTCTACAGCTTTACGAACTATGGATGAAATGTCACAACATATGAGACATAATTCAACCTCTCTTCAAATGTTTGGCGGTGAAGTAAAAATTCTCGATCATTCAGGTAGTACAACAACGCTGAGAATTGAGCCCAGTAAAAATCAGCTGTCACCCATTCTAATACAACAAACCCTTTCACCATCAAAACTTGGTAATGACGTGGAAGCCAGCAGTGTTGTGGTGAGATCCGGCTTGCATTCTGGTGGAACGATAATGCATAACCCACCAACACCTAAAGAAGGATTGAGCACTCCACAACCACAGACACCCAGAATATCAATATCAACCGCACCTTCTATTCCGAGTTCCAATTTACCTAATATTCATGATATTACACACTTTCAATTTCCACCTCTGAGTGCCATTACAGCGTTTAATCCATTGACATTACCTCCACTCAGTCCTTCATCTCCAAATGGTGCTACGACAATTTTTCATGGCGGTAAATTAATACCTCACGTACCGGGTATACCTGGACCAAACACACCTGGAGTATTCGTTGGAAATCCAAGTTCTCATCCAAAGAATGTTACAAACAATGATATCAACAAAACTTCTGAGCAATACACTCGCGATGACCAACATGGAAATTCCATAGTAAATGTTCAATCTTCAAAAGGAACTCTAATAAAATACGATACACAGCAATTAGGGAACAGTAAAAGTCCTAATTCAAGAATATCGAAATTAGAGACTGAAGAACAATCTCAAGACACTTTTAATATTGATATGCCGCATTACATTTCAGCAGTTCCTATAATAAAAATAAAGAATGTGGATGAGTCGAGTTCGACTTCTAAATCGTTTTCATCGACTTTAGTCAAATCTATTCTCAGACAAGACGGAGCTGTCAAGAGAAATTCCGATGGTATTCCTAGGACACCTGTTTTGAAAGAAAATATCAATTTTCCGTTACATAAGCTAAAGAATAAAGATAAATTTAATGGTAATCACATGTTTAAGAGCATAGAAACAAAAGCGGAGAAGGAGTTACGCAATTTTAATTTTGAAAATTTAATAACCAAGGCTGAAATTTATAACAATCAAATTCCAAGTTCATCGGATGTTCAAAAGAACACTAATGCTCAAGAAACTCCAGTTATTTCAGTGTACAATGAAAGGTCTGAAACTTCTTACTTCCAGAAGAACATCATAACGAAACCTACAATAGAAGAAAGAAAACCAAAATTTTTGCGGCCTTCAACTTTACCTTTAAAACCTGGTACATTTACACCTAAAAGGCATCATGGGATTACGCCAAATGCGAATACAATGCCTCTTGTATCCCCAGAGACTCCTCGCCCCGCTAAAGCCTATGGCCAACTATACTTAAACGGAAATGCCTACACATATCTGGGATTAAAATGTTCGACAAAAGTTTTCTATTGTACGATCAATAGGCCTCAACCAACATATGTTCCAAATCAGCATTTTCTATCAATGTACAGTAACTGGCAGGTAATTGTTATTACTATTTTTTGAATGATATCTACTTGACGTTTTACGAGTACTTAGGATGTTGGTGAATGGTGATTGTAATGTACATACATGAATATGTTTACAGTTATTATCAGAGCTGACGCCAGACCCGCTGGGATTGTCAGCATCGTCTGCTATGTCTCTTTATGACTCACGTCATCGACCGCAAGCTGTGGCTGTCGCTGTGATTAAACAGGATCTTGTGCTGACTCATTCATCACAGTGGAAGAGAATTGTAAAAGATAACAAACAGGTATGTTTTCATCATAAATGGTAGTCAAATATAAATCCAAATAAATACAAATTTAATTCAAATATATTAATTACACTATTTTAATTTCCAGGCAATTCAAATAATAGATATGAAGAAAACAGACGAAAGTAAATTTTCAGTTTGTGACAATGTGACCCCTAAAAAGGAGGTGACTGGTGGGTTCGAAAGTAATGAGGAATATACGTACGTCCGCGGCCGTGGAAGAGGACGTTATGTTTGCTCAGAGTGTGGAATCCGTTGTAAAAAGCCTTCGATGCTAAAGAAACACATCCGCACTCACACCGACGTTCGTCCTTATACATGCGTGCATTGCGCTTTTAGGTAAATAATTTGTATTAATTAAATAAGTTTTGGTTATTTTTATCGATTCAAAATGTTATCAATTTATTATTCACTAGCTTTTGTCAACGGCTTCGCCCGCGTTCATAAAATATAGCCTATGTCACTCAGAAGTAAAGCAGCTTTCTATTGTTGCTATTTTTTTCCAATCGGACCAGTAGTTCCAGAGATTACCTCCTACAAACAAAAAAACAAACTTTACCTCTTTATTATATTATATAATTATATAGTTATATTTTTTTTTGTATTCCAGTTTCAAGACCAAGGGGAATTTGACTAAACATATGAAAAGTAAAGCACACTATAAAAAATGCTGTGAATTAGGAATAAATCCAAATGAAGGAAATGATGCTGAAGGTGGAGAGATGGCGCAATGCTCAGGAGAAACTGATGACGACACAGAATCGGAGGGAGATGAAGGAAACGAAGGCGAAACAGAATCAAGCGGTAAGAATGATCCTTATCATGTAACAATCTGTTTATCGATCACCTACAAGCCATCGTTTTTTCACCATGGTGCTTTTAAATTGTATTTGAAACGTTTATAAAAACTAAAACATACATAATAGACTGATCATAAAAAGGTGAAACTAATATTTCAAATTTCTTATGATCTTTCAGATACAGAAGCTTACAAATCAAGATTACCGGAACATGAAGCAGCGCACTGTTTATTATCACTAGGAGGATCTAGACCGACCACTTCTGCCACGCCTGGTCTAATAACAAGTAATAGACCTTCAACATATCCCTACACACCAACGGGATTGGAAAATGTTAGTACAGAAAGTAATCCAGAAAGGCCAAGTACTGCACTCAGTTCTCCAATCGACTCGAGGTTGAGTACTGAAAATGAACCAATGGATCTCAGCAAAACTGATATAAAAACCACACAACATAACATTCCTGAAATACCAACCGCCAGAGAATCTAGTGTTTTAGCATCTTTAGCTTCAAATACTGCCAAACTTCCAAATCACCAGACTCAGTGGACAAATGGAGAACCAATGCTCCATACATATTTGACCGAAAGAGCGTTGCAAGATTCAAAGATTAAGCAAAGTCAACTTACTAGCAGTTTAACTAAAGTAAGGAAAGTTGATCTTGAAAAGTCAACGTTCACAGATAGTTACTGCTCCATGGACAGCAGCAATAAAATTGTGACGTCCGCTAAAAGTTCGTTTATGACGACAGTGACTTCTTCTCGAGTCATTTACAGCGAAGCCAAAATGTCGGATAGTGAAAGTGACAATGTCTTAAAATCGCCAGCTGTATTAAGAGATGAGGCCTCTGTTATTAGAGAACCCCCAGTTACAATTTCTTCAGTTAATGAGACTAAAGGAAGTCATATACAGACTCAAAGTAATGCAGAAAATGCCAAACATGTTGTATCTGAATATTTAAAACATGCTAGAATAAATCATATTCAAACACACGAAGACAGTTTACAAAATCAGAATGATGATTCTAACGACGATAACATTTTGGTTATACGTGAAGACAATACAAAGTCAGATGAACAGTTTTCAGAAACCGAGGCAGCAAAACTACCCTCTTTGGATCACGAACCTGTCGCGAGAAAAGTTGTGATAGGTGTCGGAGGCGTAGCGTTCAAAGTTACAAAAGGAAAGGACTTTGAAAATAGTTCTTATTCACCTGGCAGGTTAATGGAAGATGGTCGAAGGGTGTGTGATTTCTGTAACAAAACATTCACGAAACCTTCACAATTGAGGTTGCATCTGAATATTCATTATATGGAAAGGCCATTTAGATGCAGCGTGTGTGCAGTAAGTTTCAGAACAAGAGGACATCTTCAAAAACATGAACGCTCTGGGTCACATCATAATAAAGTGTCCATGACATCAACATTCGGGGCTGCTACGTCGTTTAACCCCAGACCATTTCGGTGTTCTGATTGTAACATAGCGTTCAGAATACATGGACATCTAGCCAAACACCTTAGAAGTAAAATGCATGTAATGCGGTTAGAATGTTTATTTAAATTGCCTTTTGGAACATTTACGGAAATCGAACGGGCTGGTGTGAGTTTAACGGACATTGATACGACAGATTGTGCAAGTTCGCTTGCCAGTTTACAATCCCTTGCAAGAAAGCTTCATGAGAAGGATCCGACAAAACTCGAGTATCGAGAACCTAATGGTGCGACTCTAACGGGGTCTTCCGCAGGCCGGGATTCATCCGATGATGAAGATGCCGCTCCTTGCGAAAACATGAGTGAAAGTGAAAAAGAAATTGAAGTAAAGACTATTGAAAGTAGTGAAGGTCAAGATAAAGACATGCGAGTTAATTATAGTGCCACAGATATTTAGTGCCAAAATTATTTTAAGTAGGATATTCTAATGTGCAATTTTGTTTTGTTATTAATTTAAGGTATAACTATTCATACTGGGGTTTGACTCAGACACGTGTGAAAACAAAACGATGCGCTTTAATTATATTATTATACATTGCTGTATCTTATTTTGAAGTAACTATCTATCTTGTAAATATCTCAAATTAAAATAATTTTAATGTTGTTAAATTTGCTTCCATATTAGGGCTTACATACATATTGTATTTGTTATTATAAGTAACTCTTAAATAGGATTAGTAAAGAAATGTTTATTGCAATTCAGAGTAAAATTAGAAACTGAAATGCAAAACTTCCCGTTTTAACGTATCCAAAACATTCTTACATAAATATTTTGGTGGTCCATATTTTAGGTAAACTATGTTTCAATATCAATGACACATATTGAAAATTCTTAAATGTAGCAACTTTTATCTTGATAAGTACCATTATTACTTTTGTATGTATTTTTTTATAAAATATATACTTATGATGTATTTACACTGTGTAACATCTACTTCCAAATCGTTTATCTAAAAATAATTGGCATATCAAAATCCATAAACTAAATTTAGATATACAAAAATCGTTGAAGTCTTCCATATCAAAAATAGTACTTTTTCTAGATATTTGGCTTCAGAACATTCTTTCAAGAAGGAACTACACCAACCAACAGACATACTTCCAGACAAAATTCCGCACTAAATCCGCAGATTTGTATAATATAATATTTTTATTTCGTTAACTTTCAAACTGACCTTATTCAACAAATGTTAGTGGTCTAGCAAACACTGCAGACTATAACTTATAACAGTGTTACCAATTTGGCGTGGCATTTGTTAGATGAGGTCCCGCAATTGAGGTGAAAAGAACGACACACGATTGTCGTGGAAAAAATACAATAGATGAAGCCACGATGTTTAACAGTTATTTAGGGTATACAATATGGCTCGTAACGTTTTTTTATATACTTACATAGAATATAAGGTTAGACAAGATTTATAGAACTGTTATTTATATAGTAAGACCGGTGTTTTAAAAACAAGTGTACTTTCTTTAATTTTACTATAGATCCTTTTACAATAGTCACTTAATCATAAATAAATTGGTTGATTAAGCGTGCAGCATGCAAAAAAAAAGTATATCAAAATTTCGGCATTATGTTAGCATGGATGAACTGAGACATGCTAGGCATATCAAAGTTAACGAAAATAAAAAAGAATGTCACTTCTATACAAAATTGAGAAGAATGAAGCGGAAATTTTGAACAGAAATGAGTTGTATATGTAAATAATAAGTATTACTTATCCATATAGATAACCATATCATGAATCCTATTAAATAGAAAAAAAATACAACTTTATACTGTATAAACCTTAATGTACCTAATAATCCCATGTAAATGGCCTATTTAAGCATAATGATGGACTACAATCATAGTTTCTTCTTTTCCAATATTAAAACGTAAGGGCCATTTTAGAATTTGTAATTTTCCCAGTAAGTGTTGCCAGCTTGGCACAATGCTACCGTAACTCACAAATCTATGATTATTTTTATACTGCATGCTTTTTGTTGTACATAATATGTATGATGACTGATATCTATTTAAGTACGATTCTATTATTCTGTCTGGTAGTATGCGTTATAAATCGATTCTAAGTACAAAAAGTAATGTATATTAACCTTGTAAATTGTTGTGTATGATGAAATTGAAAATTAATTTATAAAAATACAATCCAAGAATTTGCGTAGGTACCGAGTGAGTTCGCTGGCATTGTGCCACAATATACTCTTATATAGCTATTTTACATTATTGGAACGGTATGTTTGGAGGAAATGGTGTACTCGTGATTATGGTAGAATTATAGGTATAATTTTTTTGATGTATATTATATCGAAAGGGGATTAATTTTACTAAATTGTTGCAAGAAATTTGTAATAAAGGAGTTACATAATTATAATACATTGAGTTATTTAATGAGCTGATTTTATTACTTCTGATCCCATTCCACTTCTTCATATGAACATTTTCCAATTTTATAGGTTTGAGCTTTTTTTATGGTGGGTAAAAATCATCCAATGACGAGTGCCGCCTTGGGAGAACATTGCCAGACTTTTATTGGCTAAACAACCTACCCGTTCCTACGTCGGCATATAAACCAAAGCCTTCCTTTTAGATACGAACCCTTGGCCCCAGTTGGCTTCGACCCTTCTGCAGGGTCTCTACGGTTTGCGGTACAGTGCGCGCCGTTGACGACTACGTTTGGTCAGGACGATCACCAAACGACCAGATGGCGAGCTACACTTTGCTCGCCGTCCACTTTGGCTTGCCGTCCGCAAGCCCGCGAGGATTGAGCTTTCGACCGAAGTATGTCTAGCTAGATCGTCTGCCGTATTTAAATGTTTGCAAGCTATTTAGTGCTCTAGTAGTAAGTGTCAGGGATGATATAGATTAGAAACTTATACATATTTAATTTTTTGATGATTGCACTGCGGAATTTGGGTCATGAAAAAGACGAACGAATAAGGTTTTTGGAGGAGTGTGGAACAGAAAGTAAAGTCCCATATACCTCCGTAGAAAAGGGAGGATCCGCCGACCAGACGGGTGTTATGTCTAATGGGTTACTGCCAGTTCAAATCGCGCAGAGAACTATGATTTGCGCGATGCTGGATTAGTTTTTATGTGATGCCATAGATGGCGCTACATCACTCCCCGCGGGAGATCGGAGATAGATGGTTCTTGATGCGTGCCAGGCCAGTAGTAGGTTGGTTCCAGTCGGAACCGGAATACCCACAGTACTCAGTGTGTCGGAGTTATCTGTGATGATGCCCCAGTGAGTCGGGGTCTTGCTATCCCAGTGAGACGGGATGAAGCTGCAGTCTCCAGTGAGTCGGGTTATACGGTTAGCTCCTGTTAGCCGGAGCGGTGCTGTGCAACGTAGGGCTTGACTGCTGCTGGCGTCGACCAGGAGAGGTACTTTAACGCTCTTCATGTGCAGGTAGTCAAGGACGCTGGTAGGGCTCAGGGTGATGACCAGGTAGGCATGCTGGTGGCCAGGATAACCTTTATAGCCATAGGTGCTGGCTGTAAAGCTCGCTGCTCGAAATCTTGAGGAAGAGATGATGATGTCACGAACTCCGAACCTGCACGAAGGCTACATTTGACGTTCTTTGTCGAGGATCACAAATTTAAAGGTACGTGGAACAGAGAGCAAAGACCCACATACCTCTTTTTGAAAAGGGACGATCCTCCGACCAGACAGGGATTAAGTCGGGTTACTGTCCATTAGATGATATCAAGCTTTTCTTTACATTCAAATAACGCGGAGAACTTTGATTGCGCGAGGCTGGATTACTTATGTGACGCAAAGATGGTGCGAAAAATTTACATGCAAACCTAAAAATATTGGTTTAGTGGTGAGTGACCCTGATTGCTATGCCAGAGGCCGTGGGTTCGAATCCCACCCAGGACCAATGTTTGTGTGATGAGCACGATCATTTGTTCTGTGTCTGGATTTAACTTGTCTATAATATGTATGTATTTACAATTACTATATAAGCATGTTTTGTTTATCAATTAGATAATTGGTAAAAACTAGATAAAAACTAAATATATAGAAAACTAGAAACTTTAAAACTAGATAGTTTAGTACTCATAGAAAAACCTCTGCTTAGCGTGGAATTAGACGGTATTTTGTGAAAGTTTACCTACCTATGTGAATGTGTTAAGTGGCTGGAGAGGGGGGGGGACGCCATAGATAAGATGGATGGATGTATTGTATAGTGAAAAAAAGCACAAAAAGGTAAAATGCAAATAATTCACCGACCGTTACCTTCATTTTGCAAAATGCGATTAGCAATTCATAACTATTTAGGTACCCAAATAAATTGTGTCTTACGTTATGACATGGTTTTAACAAAGAAAAAAAATCCCGTTTGGTACTCTGATCGAATACTCACCTATCAATTATAATGTGTAGACAAATAATTTGGTCACTGGAGGGAAACCTTAAATCCTTAAGTTGTAATTTTACTTAAAGAAACCTCCTTCCTTCCTTCCTTTTATTTTTTTTTATAAAACTAAAAAAAAACATTAATAGATGTTCTAAAATTTGCTTTGAACCAACTAAGTTAAAAAAAACCCAACACTGGCTATTTTATTACAAAAGTCGATAGAGTTATTTATCAGGATAAAATTTCAGAATATTTTTATACTAAGATCTGAGGAACTATCTTACGGAATTAAAACAATATATTATAATAACAGCCTTTTATTTTTCAATTTTTAATTACAATAGTTCTTACATAGATACTTATAGCAAATTAGAAAATTCTTCGTTCTTCTTCAGCGAGCATCAAATACGACCACTGAAAATGGTAGGTAGTTAAGGATACTATAAAATATTGTCTAAATAGAGATAATACCAATTCATCAAGTTTTTACCACAAATTGAAAAAAATATTAAATATATACTATGCTTATTTCTATCCCTTTTTACCCTGGTCATGCCATAATTGAACGACTTCACCGATTTCATCCAGCTGTCTTTTTAAAGATTTCTATTTTCTAATAATTTATTTAGGAGATGGCGGGACGACCTGCATGTCTTCCTTGAGAATTGGAACGATAAAGCGAGTAAACGAGATAAATAGAAAGAATGGAGAGAGGCCTTTGCCCATCCGTGGCACAGCACAGGCTAGCTATAATAATAATAATATAGAAAGTTGTTTCAGGAAACTACTAAGACTATTTCACTTTTGGCCATTAATTAATTAAAAGTTCATAGCTAAGACTGGAAAATGTCTGTCGGGTTAGCTACTAGTCTGATTTTTGTATAAAAGTCAAAGTCCTGAATCATTTGCTAACTCATCAACACACAACCCAAACCTTTGAATCTACAATGCTGAACTTTATTGTGAACACTGGTGGGACAGTGATCACTGTCCTGACTTGCAAGTTGTGTAACAATGAAAACCATCGTGAGTCTTTTTTCAGCGGTTTCTAATAAATCAATCGCATGCTCTTACTTTGATGAGACAACATACGGAGATACAATGTTATGGAGCAACAAATTGTATAGGTATCAATTGGTTATGGTCAAAACTGGGATTTAGTGTGTTACGCAATTACGGGGCTGGATGAAATCAGTCAATCTTTGTTAGGTTAAATGGCATGCTTGCAGATGTCCCTCTTTGGATATACATACAGTATGGCCGTAGGATCTTAGCGAGTCCGACGTGTCTCTGCGAATTTTACCGAATGAAAACTCGTACAAAAATAAAGGTTTTGAAAAAATAAGTATCAATAACAGTTTTTAACAGCAATAACAACTGAATATTGCAATTATTTGTTTAAACCATTTTTTTTTACGAGTTTTCAAGCGCTAAAATTCGCAGAGCCTAACTTCAAACTCACCAAGATGCGATGGCCGTACTGTAATTGTTGGCGGTATCCATGGAGCCATGCAATTCAGAGCATGCAATACCGTTACTTATAAATTTACAAATAAAACTGGTGTAATGAAATGGAACATAGCTGATGTAAAGATAAGTAATGACAATGAGTAAGGTAAGTGTTACTTTATGCCCATCTGTGCTAAATATACTTAATTTTTGTTCTTGTCTCTCAATAAACACTTTAACGCCCAAAGACCTGGGTCCCAGGTTGTACAAAAATAGAAAAACTAAGTATGCCAAGCACTACCTACTCAAGAACAGGGTATGAACATAATTCATCAATAGCTATGAATAACAATGACTAGACAGGTGAATTGTAGGCACACAAGCAAATTTTCTTATGTTCTTGAAAAAGAAAGAGTTGAACATAAAATAATGTTAAAAAATTTCATTTCAGAGCTTCTCCATTAAACAATAAATGTAATAATAGTGCTGATGGGATTTGTTTCAGCAAGCAAGCTGGTTAGTTTAGCAAGGAATTAACATAAAGCATTAAACAAAGACATGCAAGCACAAAATACTTGTAGTATGCAGAAATGTACTTACCAAAATAATAAATGAAGAGCAAAAAATAACAAACACATTGGTGCAAACTTGCAATATGATGCACATAGTGAAGCAGCAAACCAAACACACCCAGCCAAGCAAAAAAAAACATAGATTGTTGCAAATCACAAACACCGAAATATATACCATCACTTATCAAACGTCATCATTTCAATCATCTTGACTAATTTTGCAGCAGTAGAGTAAAAATAGATAAATGATTTATTGTAACACATGTATTGGTGTCAACTGTTCAAATACTGCAATATACATATTCAAATATGATACATGGATGAATGCCTGAAGTGGATAATCCAATCCAAGCAAAAGTTGTTCTCCTCAAAACAAAAAATTCACCAATTTTCCATTTCGAGCGGTTGTTTGACAAATGATGGTACACCTTAACCAGTTTTGATATTTTTTGTTTAACTTAAAGTTTTTTTTTTTTATAAAAATAAGAAAGAACCGTTATAATATAGATTATATAGGCAGAAGATTGTCACCCCCTTAGTGCACATAAAAATAAAATATATTTCTTTTAAAAGGATACATCTTTTTGTTCGTTTCTTGTACATTATCCTGTAACCACATTCTCGGCATCTTATGGGATCTCGTGGTTTAATTTCGTTCTCTCGATGACATTCTGGAAATGAAATGTATTAATTATTAGGTTATATAAGCTGGCAAACAATAAAAGGCCCGATTTGGTTGACATTTGTATTTTAGCTACCTGGCTGGGGGCTTGACCAGTGCTGCAGTGTATTGTGTAATAAATGTGTAATTATTACTAAAATATAAACTACTACTACACTGGACCCCTAATTATAACTTTAAAAGTATGTGTGCATATCTATATTGTTATATGTATACATATATATATATATATATATATATATATATATATATATTAAATATCCTCATTTTGATATTTCAGTAGTACAAAAATCTTATGAAAAATAAATATACAAAAAATAAATATAAATGAAAAAGTTATTAGTGATAAAAAAAGGCATTTGTTGTTGAAATTCACCCACCTACAACACAGGAGTAACAGTCGCACAGTGTATTATTTTGCCTTAGTTCGGACATTTCCGTTTTATGTGTATTTTGGAAAGCTTATTATCAAACAAAACTCCTAATAAAACTCCGCCAGATCTAACTACTGTAGTTTAAGAGAAATAAAAAAAATCGAGAAAAATCCTTAGAAACCATAGAAACACAATAACTCGTTTTCTATTATTATTTTTACACAAAATAATTTTAAGGGTGATAGAAATTCACTATCGGAACCATATTTTTCTTGAAAACTTTAAAAATCTTGCACACACAAGAGAGAATTTTTTTTTTTCTATGATTTAGAAATTATTTTTTTTTAGGACATTCACTCCATGGTCGCATTTTTTGTTAAGCCTAGATGTTGATGACTATAATAACTATCACCACAAAAAAAATCAGTTGCAACAAACCCAGGATTTCGGAATTATTGAATTTCTAAATTGTCGGTTAGGGTTGTCACTAACTTGTGTGCATGAGAACATTACTAATTGTGATTCATTATTTTTGACTCAGGTTGGCATTCACAATTGTCGGTTTAAATTGTGACATGCATAGTTTACACAATTTAAGTTTATACGTATATGAAAAAATTGTGCAAAAAGTCAAAATCAAACTTAAAATATTTACGGTTGAGTTAGATCACTACTTTTGTTTATGATCGATCTTCGATGAAGGATATTGTGTGGGATTTGGAAGGGGTCCGCCCTCGTTAGGCAAATGCTAAAACCAAATCCCTTTACACAATATTTGGAGGAGCGGGGGTGAGGTGTCATGGAGCCGTTAAAGACCCATGGCACTGTTTTGCCTCAGCAGGCACTGACCCATCCTGCTGGGGGATGTCCATCTGGGCCCCGACCAGAGGACTTATTGCAAGGGGGGCATGAGGGCGCCAACCCTCATGCTGGTCAGCGAGAGGCAATGATTACCGACGAACTAAGCTTGCATACGGATCCGAAACTGCTCACGAAATTGGAAATTTATAATGTTTTAATTGGAAAGGCCAAACAATATGGGTCAAAACAAAGACCAGGTGACCTACAAATCAACGATCGTACAATGGTTGTTTTAAATGCATTGTACCCAACAGGTATTCCAGACAATATTGATGTACATAATAAAAGCCTTAGAGACAATATTTCCAAATTTATTAATAATTGTGAAAAACTTTATAATAATAGCAAAGTCGCTTTAGTAAAAAGAATGAAAAATGGCTTTCTACAATTTTCGATATTCAAATACCAACCAAAATAGATAAATTGCCTATGGAATTAAATAAAAGTCTTCTAAAACCTCAAGAATCAGAATCATCAGATATGGGTTCTGTAAGCAATATTTCGTTTACAGAACCAATACCTGGAACTTCACATGAAGCTCCATCAACTTCTAATATAATCAGTAATCGCCAACATGAATCAATACCCGGAACATCTAATAATAGTTCAACAGCTTCAAATGAAATGAACTCTCGTCAAATGCTTCGCATTCAAAAAAGTTTAGAAGATTCTCTTCAGGATCAGCCGCGGTCAAAAATAATTAAAATGATGTCAAAAATTGTAACAGATGAAATTCACGGACAAAAACTTATTAAAAGCTCTGCTCACGCCTGAAAAGTACCTGAAAAGTCCGACTCGTCCTAAAAAAATTGTATCGTCCCTTAAAGTGAAAGCCGAACCCAAACCCTATACCCCTGATGAGGCCCTTTCTTTAGTCATTGATAGGAAACTAACTGTGGAAGACTACAGTATCATACAGAAAGATTTGAAAGACAGAGGTTTCTCAGCTTATCCTCCATACTATAAATTACAAATAGCAAAACAAACATGTTATCCCGAAGAAGACATAGTCATTACTGAAAGGGAAGCAAGTGTTTCAGTTCACAGCTTAGTACTACACACATTTCGCCGAATCATAAAATTGAGCACCGAAAACATTTCACATTATTGCAAACAAAAGCAAAACAACATATTATATTGCAGTTTTGAAGGTTCTTGGGGGTTCGATGGCAGTACAGGGCAGGCTTTTTATAAACAGAAGTTTTTAGATGGTGACGACGAGAATGAAAATTGTTTATTTACAACAACATATATCCCTTTAAGATTAAAAACTAATGACGGCTTTGTGTTGTGGACTAACCCGTGCTCACAATCGTACAGGTTTTGTCGTCCTTTGAAAATTCAATATCGTAATGAGACAAAAGACCTTATCATAGAAGAAAAAAATCGGGTACAGGCTGAAATAGACCAATTAACACCACTTTATGCGGAAACTGATGAAGGTCAAACTATAATCTCAGATCCGAAACAGAAAGAGGAAAAAAAAAATACAAACTGCATTAAGAGACAAACTATCACTTTTGGTTGATGTCGTTCGTCCAAATTCGGGGACAACCAATGATGGGAACACTGCACGAACAGCACTATCAGACCAACATAGGAAAACATTTGCAGATATCTTAGGCATAGAGACATGGTTGCTGGATGATCTGCATACTATTTTAGTAGCGCTGTCGAGTGGCTTAGTAATAGATGCTGCAAAATTTGATGCCTTTTGTAAATCTGTAGCCGCAAAGTACGTGGAGAAATACAATTGGTTTTATATGTCTGTCACGATGCACAAAATATTAATTCATGGCCGTCAAATCATAGACGCTAGCCCGTTACCCATAGGTATGTTGTCGGAGCAAGCCGCCGAGTCAAGGAATAAATACTGGCGATATGATCGACAACACCATACCCGAAAATTAGACAGGAAAACAACAATTTTAGATTTATTTCACCGTGCATTAGAGTCGTCCGATCCATATATATCCACATTAACACTTAGTAGACGTCATAAACATAAAAAACCTTTGCCCCTGTCGCAATCAGTACTTCAACTCCTTTGCGTAACAACAGACAATGTTCATTACAATAATCTAGAATCCGAAGATTTTGAAGAAAATAATATTACACTGACGTCTAACGAAATTATAAATCAATCTGACAGCGAGGAAATGTCATAAATAAGCGTTTAAAACTTTTTTTATATTTCACAACTTTCACACAACATCATCTAGTCCCAAACTAAGCAGAGCTTGTGGTATGAGTCCTGGATAACTGATAAACATACTTAATATTTATTTAAATCCATACTTATTATAGATAACTTACACCCAGACACAGAACATTGATGATGTTCATCACATACAACATTTGTCCTGAGTGGGAATCGAACCCACGACCTCCAGCATAACAGTCAGGGCCACTGACAACTAGACCAACAGGCCAGTCAGACATAGATCAGCATAAATTAATTTAATCAATTGAACTTTGTGACAACCCTATTTCCATAGAAATTTAATGAAAACTTAGAAACTCAATAACTTCGAGATCTGGCTAGCTATATATTCAGAATTTTGTCCAGTTGAAGGTACTTTATATAGGTATTGTAATGACTGCAAGGAGGTCATACCGTTCTTACTGGCATAATACGTTTACTTTTAAACTTTATTAAAAAAGTAAAATGTTTTGTCACTGGAGCGTATTCTATTTTCAGCGATTATAGGAACTTGCACAGTTCTGTCTTTTCCTTCTCAGACTCGATGAGCGTCCGATGAGGTTAAAGTCATGACAGTAAAAGTTGTAGTTGATTTTTGTTAGACCCCTTCTGGGTAGATGTCAGTTATGACAAGTCGGGTGCAGCACTATGGATTTTATCGGTGTTTTGCCATAGTGGGGTTTAAGCATGACAACGTTGGATAGTGAGCGCAAAGTTGGCGCGTAATAATTGAGTAAATAGTTTTCGAATTTTTGCTTATCGTTCGTCATGGCTTAGGCTCGCTCCTAGAGGAGACGACCACCACAAATAAATGTATGTGTGTAAATATTATTTCGCCCATAGGTAGGGACATCTGGGTTAGGTATAGGTAGGTTGTACGTAAAGTTTAAAAGTATTTTGGAATAGAAGTGCCTCGTTGACTTCAACATTTCTATTCGTAAGGGCGTAGCTCATTGTAATGACTGCAAGGAGGTCATACCGTTCTTACTGGCATAATACGTTTACTTTTAAACTTTATTAAAAAAGAATATAGTTTAGATTTAGACAGATGAGATGTCTTAGCTTGTCAGAGTAAAGAAAATTAATTGAATTATTATAAAATATATGTTATTTAAGAGATTCGAGACAAGAATATAATATAAAATTAATAAAGTCTCTGATTGTAGAGTAGTCTCCACTACAGTATATTATGCAATCAATAAAAAATGCGACCCGCAAACAGTTACTTTTATATATATTTTTTTCGATCTTTAACAAAAACATTTTTAATTCTCGTTTCTGTTACCTTAGCGACTTGCACTTTTTCCAATTCATACATTTTAAACCAACAATGAAGAGGTAGTTTACAAGAGCCTGCAATTTTGCTTCATTCAAGAAATACAGACGAAAATCTTTTTCAAGATGGTCAGTGACCTTTCACTAAAATATTTGTATCTTCTAAATGAAGTCAAATATCAAAACGGTGTTTTTTTATAATGGTTTATTAAGGGTTAATCTATAAAGAAAAAATATAAAACTGGTATGTCCGAACTAAGGCAAAATAATACACTGTGAGTCGCCTGGTCGTAGTGTGGAGCAACGTGTTTTTTTTTTTAAATAGAATAAATACGTATGTCACATAATAATAAATAACTAAAGTGATGAAAACTAAGACTGAAAACAGATATTTACCTCCACAAACGTAGATCATAGGGACTTTCGTCACCGATGATTCTTTGTTGCTTGTATCAGCCATTGTATTTAGTTTTGGAGCTCCCAGTCAATACGACGGATATCAATAGAAGTTTTCTAATTTGAGAGTTGGATATATGATGAGATAAACTGTTTAAAGAACCTTTGAAATATTGATAATAATATCACCACATGCTCATTGAATCAGTCTACAGATAGTGCATTCTGCTAAGTGCGATTGGATCGTGAAAATGTCAGTGATTGAAATGTCATGTCAACGTCAAATGCAGTATAATGGGCTGCGTTCAAAAATAATTAGAATAGAGTAGAGTTGTAATCCAGTATTATTCTTTTATTACTCGAGTAGCTAACCGAGTTACCTAACCCAAGTAACTCTAACTCGATCAGTGCAGGGTTGGTTAGAGTAGGTTGGAGTAAGTTTGTTTTTTCTGTTCCGTGGGAGTAAGCCATGGCAATAGTCCACCCGGATGTCGTCATTACGCGAACGCAGCACTACTGACTGTCACTTAGGGAAAGTGAAGTGCTGCGTTCGGAACGCTGAGGGACTGCGTAACGAATTTCATCACATAAACACAATAGAGGATATAACTGGGCGAGGGTGACATCCGAGGTGCTGCTAGGATTATCTTTAGCAGTGATGTGGTTGCGCCGTACTCTCCAGAGACACTTTTGGCTCTGGAAAGCAAACATCCCACCCCGGCAGATGACCTCACCTTCTCTGACCCTCCCAATCCAGAAACCAACTGCCTTCATATTACAGCCCGAGAAGTATGTGCGGCCGTGTGCTCCTTTCGGAGTGGCTCCGCTGGCGGTCTCGACGGCCTGACGCCTCAACACCTTAAGGACCTGATGTGCGCAGGCGCCGGGGAGGCTGGTGAGTCCCTCTTGAAGGAGCTGACGGCCCTCATAAATCTTATGCTCTCCGGCAATGTGAACGAAGCCGTCATTGATATCTTGTACGGGGCAAACCTGTGTGCTTTGCGCAAAAAAGATGGCGGCATTCGTCCCATTGCCGTAGGGTCTACTTACCGACGCATCGCAGCCAAAATTTGCTGTGCTGTCTATAGAGAAGCGCTTGCCAGCAAATTCCAGCCCCTTCAGTTGGGCTTCGGTTCCAAAGGGGGCTGTGAGGCTGCGGTACATGCACTTTCTACCTACCTAAACAGCAATAAAGGTGAGGTCATTCTTAAGGTTGACATTAAGAATGCCTTTAATTCCGTGAACAGGGACACTTTGTTGACAGAAGCTCAAAACGAAATACCCAAAATGTATAGTTTTCTCTATCAGTGTTATCGGCACCCCTCGAAATTATTATACCAGGAAAACCTTTTGGAATCAGCCGTCGTCGGCTGTCAACAGGGTGACCCTCTTGGGCCAGTTATTTTCAGTTTGGCAATAAATCCAATTATTCGGCAATTAAATTCTAAATTCAACGTCTGGTATTTGGACGACGGGACCCTAGGAGGTGATGTAGACACTGTCTTAAAAGATTTAACTTTTTTGAAAAATAAACTTTCTTCTATAGGACTACAACTTAACCTTTCAAAGTGTGAAATTTACCTCCCCCGAATGACTGACAGACAGACGACCATAGCAAAATTTAACTCTATAGCGCCAAATATCCAAATCACCGAAAAAAATTCTCTTCTCCTGGGATCCCCAATCTTCGATGAATCTTTTCCAGAATTCATTGAACAGAAAATACAAAATTTTAATGACGTCTCGGAAAGACTTTTCAAAATCAACATGCATTCGGCTTTTACATTGATTCGATACTGTTGTTTTGGGCCAAAATTTACTTATAGCCTTCGTTCATCCCATCTTTGGAAATATCCACAACTTTTGGAGAAAGTCGACCAAATCATTAGGAATACACTTTCTTCGATCCTAAATGTGGCCTTGGACGTCCGAGCTTGGCAGCAAGCTACGCTTCCTATCCGGCTAGGTGGCCTCGGCGTCCGCAAAATTTCAAGTATAAGTTTACCAGCTTTCCTCTCCTCGGTGCACGGTACTGAAACTTTAACCAGGAATATCCTATCTTCCTCACTGGTTGATGTTGAGGTACCGTGTTTGTCCGATGCGTTGATTGCTTGGAAAATGGCTTGTCCCAACAATGATTTGCCTGACAACCTGTCCTCGCAGAGACAGTGGGATGTGCCGCTCTGCAGTGCTACACGTAATAATCTTATAAACTCGTCGTCAAGTACTGCGGAGCGTGCGCGTCTGCTGGCTGTGGGAGAATGGGAGTCGGGTTTATGGGTTCAGGCACTACCGTCATCCACCGTAGTCACTATGATGGATGACGCCTCGTTTCGACTCGCAACCTGCTTACGCCTAGGCGCTCCTTGTGTTGCTCCACATCGGTGCCACTGTGGCGAAGCTGTCGGCGGCCTCGGACACCATGGCTTGTCCTGTTGCAGGAGCGCAGGCCGCATATCACGACACGCTAGCATCAACGACATTATTCGTCGAGCTCTAGTCACCGCCGGCGTACCTGCCGTATTAGAACCTAGTGGCTTGGTACGTGACGATGGAAAGAGACCAGATGGTATGACGTTAGTGCCGTGGAAGGTGGGTAGGCCTCTGGTGTGGGACGCAACCTGTGTCGACACCCTTGCGCCATCCCATGTTCTTAGTTCTGCGGGCTGTGCTGGCGCTGCCGCTGCGGCTGCCGAGACCTTCAAACGGCGCAAATACAGTAACCTTATTGGTAATTATAGTTTTGAGCCGTTTGGGGTCGAAACGCTTGGGTCATGGGGTCCGAGTGCGCGTCATCTTTTTAAAGAAATATCACGCCGTCTAATCGATACTTTGCGTGACCAGAGGGCTGGCTCTTTCTTTGCCCAAAGAATTAGCATTGCCATCCAACGTGGCAATGCTGCCAGTCTTCTGGGCACGTTTCCAGATGACAGCGATGTGGAGGAATATTTCGACGCTTGAGTTTTGTGTTTTTGTATCATATGTACATAGTTAGGTTTGGTGTAAATATTTATTTTAGTTAAGTTTATATTTAAGATTTTATTTTATATACTATGTAAAAAACATATTTTAGTGTGAAAGATGTTAATTAAATATATATTTTTGTATAGAGGATATAACTTCCTTGCATCAAGACAAGATCGCTAGTAGCGTGTAATCATAGAAATATAAAAAACAGGAGAAGTGGCAAGTGGGCGTGTTCGTGTAGATCGCGACTTGTGCAATAAGCACACTTTCGGGCAAACGGCCGTCGTGCGGCCAAAGAGTATAATAATATATAGGGGAGAAGAGAGCCCTCTTGCGCTATTTTGAAGCATGCAGATTCGAAACGTCATCTACATTTCTTAACTGGAATTAACGCTCTATAGGCAGACACACACACATACAGAAACGTAGGCAGGCTTGTGTGTGTACCTACTTAGGTGTATGCAATTTATGTTAGCAATTACTTTGGTGTTGTGATTATTCAAATTTTCTTAGCTGTTGTTGTCATGTTGATTAAAATACGATTTTCGGATGATACATTTACTAAATTCTGAGTCTTTGATCAATAAATATAGCGCAACAACAACTAAGAAAATTTGGATGATCACATAAACACCAAACAAAGCTTAATTTTGCCAGAATTTGTAACACTTTTCAAAAGAACACACCGGGAAACATACTTATGTTCCTCAGATAAAATCAATACATTTGTCATAAATTACTGAGGATCAATGAAAGAAAACAAAAAATAATAATTAATATTTTATTGTACGAAATTTTACTAATTATTTTCTATTTTTATAATTTTTGTGCTTATTAAAATATTTTTGGGCTGCTGTTTTGGTTTCATCTTCACCATCATACACTAATTTACCGGCCAAAATTCGATTAACTGACCGACACCAACTGTAAATAATCACATTTAATGACACATTCAAAAAATGTTTCTTAAATGTATCACCATGGGCTGGACATTTATTTGGGCAATCCACAAACATGTCTGTAAAAGCAGATATTGTTTGTTTTACGCGTTTTTTGGGTACGTTTCTCCTTAGGCAAGAAGTTGCAATATTTTTAATTTCATTGAAATAATTTTCAATTTCTTGGCTGGGATAGCAAAGCCATTTTTTGTTTTGGTATTCTTTGGCTTTTGTAAATGCATTGTTGGTATTACTCGAGTTGCCTAGTACAGTGTTTTTGCAAGTTTGACAACTTTTTACAACTGTTTTTAAACATTTTTTTAGAACCCAACCACAGACATAATTGCCCTGACCAGCATCAGTTGTATTTGACTGGTCAGAAACAATTTCACTATTAAAATGAATTATGTCACTTTCTTCAGGAACAACAGAAGTATCAACATTCTCTCTTAAAAAAAAGTCCAGTGTCTGGAGGCACTCATTTGAATCTTCCTCACAGTTTGCTCTCCTAGAATGAGGACAATTAAAATTATTTAATAGAAGAGCTTTGAAAGCACCTTCAAAAGCCACTGTATTAGGTGCAATATTCCTTGCGCCATAACTCCTGATGTTCCCGAAAAAATTTTCGACAGGGTCTTGGTTGAAGTTCCGAGTTAACATTGCATCTAAACCATATTTTCTAGACAATACTACCCAAAGAGATTCCATGCCCTCTATAGTTTTTATAAGATTTGTTACAGATGGTGTAGTTGTCTCAGTCAGACGGATTTTGTTTCCAACTTTAACATATTTTATATATTTTACTGTTTTTAAAATTTGTTTAGCTTTTTGCCACAGTTGATGATGTGGCGAATTGTGTTTTACAGGCCCTTTATAAATTTTACCATTTGGTATGAACATGCTGCTAACATTCAAAGAATCAAATAAATTGTCTAATAATAAAGTCATGTCTACTAATTGACGACATTCTTCGGGAAGATCCTTCCTTGCTGTCAAGTGTTCCGTCACAACAGCAACACTATGGCTAAATATTTGTGTCGCAGATTTCACACGCATTTTATTTATTTTTTCCGGATTTACATGGTCTTCCGTAATTTTGTCAAGGAGACGTAACTCTCCATACGATTTGTCGGCAGCATAAACCATTTGGTAGTATTCCCATTTTATGGTTTTTTTCACATTTGATGTTACATATGACATATCTTTAGTCAGCAAATTATTTCTGAGACCTTTTATTAAATGAGGAGTATCATAAAGGGGGATAATACTCTTACCATTCACTCTGAACATTTCATGACGCCATTCTTTACCTAGACGAAGATAGGCGGCTTTCGTTTTATTAACCAATTCGGTTATAGCGCCAACATTAACCGAACTTTGATCACATACCGTGTTAACTACAATTAAGCTACTTTCCAGTGCATGCTGGACCACGGATTTTATTAAAATTTGTAGTTCATTTTTTTTCAGTCCAGATGTGAAGTAGTAAGCAATTGGTTGCTTAAAATTATTTTTCACACCCTTCACCATAAAAACAAGGGCATGGTCAGCAAATGAGTTCTCTTGATTTGATGCAAACCCTTCCAGTTCATCCTTATGTGCATTATAAAGCACTTGCGGCATAATCGACATTTCGTCGAAAATGAGACTGCAGAGTCGATCTGGCACATCCTTTTCAGCTAACCCTTTTTTAATCTTTTTAAAAACAATTGGATTAATACCTGGCACTAATTTAATTTGGCTCAGTAATCGCATCATAGCTTTTGCTGATGGCAATGCAAAATATTTGCATAACAGCCTATAGCATTTAGGACTCTTTTTGAAAAGTGACAACGACATCACTTTTTCCTCAAGAGAAAACCGTCTCCCTTTCGGTTTTTTCGTGGACTGCAGTTGCATGTGAACAAACAGTTGTGCTGGTTTGGTCATATTTTTGGTCACTTGTTGGAACGCAGCTTCATTGCACAATTTTTCAGCATTAGCCAAGCGTTTCTTGAATGATTGTTCTTTTTTGCGCAAACGGCCGATTTCATTTCGAAGATACTTCAGTTTTTGATGAAATGGTCTCATTTGAATGCAATTGAACTGCACACCAACCCTTTCACGAGCATCTGAAAAATGCAAAAATATTTTAAATTATATATTTTGTTTAAATCCTTTCAATCTGTCTAATTGAAACTGTTTCTAGGTACAAAAATAATTTATGCACTTAGTTGATTACATAAAACAACCTCTATTTGCAAACTAACTCATGTGGAATTTCAATATTTGTGCAGACCAATGCTCAGCAGTGACCCAGTAGAAGGCTTTAATTAAAATCATCATCATCATCATTTGAGTTGAGAGACATCCACGGTTGGACATAAGCCTCCCCCAAGCGCCGCTACAGCATCTGGTTTTGTGCGTCTCGCATCCACCGGATTCGTACGAACCTCACCTTCAATTATAACACTGAAGTTAAATTACCTTTGAGTAATCCTTTTTTATTGAGTTTGCTTATCACACTATAATTATGCTCCATTGTCACAAAATTTGTAGTAGCAGTGCAGTGACTTCTATCTGAAAACATAATAAACAATACATGAATAATTTAATTTTGACTGGCCTGTTGATCTGGTAAGTGGCTCTGGACTGTTATGCCGGAGGTCATGGGTTCAATTCCCACCAGGGTTGAAAAGTTTTCTTGAAATTTAATAAAACAAACAGTTCAAAATGTTTTAAACAAGTGTTCTTCTTGTTTTATTTTTTTTATTTTTTGTTTTTTTTTTTTACCCGACTACGGCGAAGCAAAAGGAGGGTTATGATTTTGACCTGTATGTATGTATGTATGTGGGTATGGATGTTCATCTGTTCCCTCGTAACTTCTAAACTACTTATCAGAATTCGACAAATGACATATCATTAGAAGCGTCTTAATTGTCCGCTGGTTATAGGCTATATGGGATTTCACAAAATCTAATGTGGCGCCCTCTAGCGGACAAAACATACGAAGTAAAAAAATAAAGTTAAGATAAATATGCCGTGTTTGGTATCATTTGAAAGCGCTTTACTTGTACATTTTGAATATATATATATTACTAGCGTTTGCTTGTGACTTTACCTGTATTCATGGGCTGAGAAATCAATGAACCCAAGATTAACCTATTTAGAACTCCAAAATATGTTAAATAAAAATAAAGTTTAAAAACTAACACCCGACTACTTAAAAACACGCTCTAAAAAGTACGAAACAAGTAAACACTCTCCAATTCCGTGGTCGTATGCCGTAAGAATAATAAATTAAAAAAAGTGGTATATGACCACGGCTTTATCCTTAAAACATTTCTCTATCAATATTATAAATTGAAAATATATTAAAATATAATAATATGTGTAAGTTAGTTTATTTAATAACGGTAAATATTTAATAGTTTGTACATACTAAGTAATTTCATTGGAGAGTGTTTTCTTGTTTCGTACTTTTTAGAGCGTGTTTTTAAGTAGTCGGGTGTTAGTTTTTAAACTTTATTTTTTTTAGTATAGGGCATTATTTCAACTTAATTTTACCTATAATGTTTCATTTCTAACCTGTGTCTTTTCAAATTCACCATAGTAAATTAATTTTATTTAAGTAATTATAAAACATTTTTTTTTAATATCATTTATAAAAACATAGGTGTATTTTTGGTTTAACTTGTTTACCAGTTATCTAGTACTCATAACACAAGCTCTGTTAAGCTTTGTACTAGAAGGCGTTGTGTGATAGTAACGGAATAAAAAAAAAAATTGTATATGTATGTGCCATGTTGTTGAAAAACAAACTAGTAATTAAAATACCTGAAGAAGTAGTAGCAAGAAGAGAGGTACTAGTGGAAGGATGATTAACACCACTAGCTTCCTGAGTTGTAGCTGCAACGCTGTAAGTTTCATCTGAAATAATCATAATTACATATTAATAAACTTATTATTAAATGGTAATAATATTTTATATTCAAGATACATAATAACTTTGATTAGCAATTAGGAGACGCAATCTATTAGGTCAATGAATTTAACATGGGTTCAGTTATTAAAAATGGTTACTTAGAGAGATGACTAAGAGAACTAATACCATTTAATCAATATAATTATATTAAATTGTTGATGTTGAAGATGTAGGACATTAACGGGACAAGTGACACTGGATATACCACACGAAAAGCGCAAAGTGAATGCAATAGTATGCAGTAGTATGAGATACCTGGAGTGGAAGTAGAAGGAAGAGATGTTGAAGTGGTAGGATGGTTAAAACTTAAGTTAAATACCCCCGTGATGCGATGACTTTCACCTGAAAGTATTAAAAAAATAAATGTAATTATGCATATATAAACACTGAGTTTTATGATGAACAAGCTATTGCCTGCAGCTTCACTAATACAAATTCAAATATAGCTTATTTCACTCAGAAATTAAGCAGCTTTCTATCAGTGAAAAACAGTACTTTCAAGGATTACCGTTGATAGTTTGTTTTTGTTTTTAGGAACAAACAGAAAACAAACTACCTTTTTAAATTATTAGTATTATGTAAATTACAAAAATAAATGTTTAGAAAAGAGGACACCACACACATTTAGTTTCATTTATTCTAAATTTTGCTCTAAATCTGATTTAAACAGATTCCCTGAATTTGTTTCATGCATAGAAATATAAAAAACAGTTCAACAACTCTTTTCTTATATCTATGGTTTCACGTAATTTAATATGCAATTCACCTGGCAAATATAGAGTTGGTACTGCAAGTGCATTTAGACGCTTGAAGCGATTACGGTGTTCATCTGTGAAATGAATATCACATATTCTCTTCTTCTTGTAAATGTCATAGTCTGTTAATGCTTCCAGTTTGTTTCCAACAAGATTAACCCAAGCTTTGAAACGCTCAGGAAATTTGTCAGGGTTCGGAAATGAATGCATCACAATGCCTGAAACCAAAGGAAATATTATTGTAATATATTTATTTATTTATTGTTATCTTTAAATATTTTCTAGTTTAAAAGGTGTCGCCTTTCGATTGAAGAACAAGAAGATAGGTAAGAGAAGCCTTGCAGTGGGCCATTAATCTATTATATAAATTGACGGCAATATGTATTATTTAGTATTCTAGTAAATAATCATAATATTTCATACACTGCCAGGACGCCCCAGGTATTCTACACATTGTCTAGGTATTGTATAGAATACCTGAATTATACAGATTGCGGTAACGTAAAAAAGAAATTAGTGTTAGTTACACTATTCATAACTAACTAGCTTTTACCCGCGACTTCGCCCGGGAATATAAGATATAGTCTATGTCACATACAGCAATAAAGCAGCTTTCTATCAGAGAACATTTTAGCAATCAGATCAATACTTTCAGAGATTACCTTCTTCAAACAAACAACATAAAAACAAATTTAATGGAATGAACCGATTTGGTTGAAAATTGGTGGGAAGGTAGCTTAGAACCAGGAGACGGACATAGGATACTTTCCGTTCCCGTGGAACGCGACATAAAAAGTTTTATGTAAGCGGGCGAAGCCACGGGCAAGAGCTAGTGGCTGATACAAAAAGTTTACTTACTAGTGTCTTTACATCCAAAAGCGCAACAGTGAGGCATTGTATCTATTTTGATAGACACACAATAAAGCACAGATAACAGGTTACTATCAAACACAGCAAATAAATAGCGTCTTTTCGCAAAAAAGTCAATTTACTAGAACAACTGAAAGATTAAGGTTTTCCGGTAGTAATCCAATTATAGCACGGAGGAGAAACTCAACTCGACGTGTTATGCAGATAAAACACTCGAAAACCAATAATTAAACACCAAACAGACGCGAAAAACGAATAAACGCAAACGTAAATTCGAATCGTAGCGACCATATTGTGTGAAGTTGCCAGAATTAAGAATTAGGTAACATTTCTGTGACAAGGTTGCCATATTTAATAATGCTAGTCAGATCTAAAATTTAATAACGTGATAGTTATGATGTAAAATATTACAATTATTCTCTAGATAAAACTTCCAATTAAATTAGTAATCTCTTTGATTTTAATTTCTTATTTGTATCCAAGTTGGTATTACAGAGACATCTGACCAACGAATATCAAACTAATAGTTTATATGTTAAGAAATGTAGATGGGGACTCTTTCTTTATTAAAGTTGCGCTTGTTCCAACTGTCACCCCCCTGCGTGCGGCACTCAGTTGTAAACTTGTGAGACTCGCGGTACGTGCTCATAAAATATTTAAAATGCCGTGTTGTTCAGTGCTTTTTTGTAAGAACCGAAGTGATAAAAGTAACCTGGATAATCACGGAATCTCTTACCATATGTAAGTCTAAGTTTAATACTATATTTGTCTTTAAAATCAGTAAAAACAATAATTCTTATAATGTTCTTGGCTGTCACTACGTTATTTTTGTTTTTAAATTTTAAAGTGACTGTATTACTTGTGCAGTAAATACATTGCTCTTTAACCACTACTTAATTTTGACGCTCAGTAACTAGACCAGCAATGTAATAGGAACATAACGATACTTTCTCAATGCGGCGTGTTTCATAGTACGGCCGCTCTGAGCGGCGGTTAGCTAGTGATGCCACTATTGCACTTGTTGCAGATCCATTAATGTCGACTTATCGATAACAACACAATATTGAATGGTCGGGTATCCGATGTGAAATAATAATAATATAACAAGAATAAAAAAAGTACCTATGTATTTGTATTTACATGTTTTGATTATTTTACAGAGTTGTAGAGAAATAATTATGTAAGTAACTGTCATAAAGTGGGTTGGTTAAATTGTAAGTTAAATTCAGTGGACTATTTCATGGTGTCTGTGTTATGCCTTACCTTTTTGTTATTTCCTTATTTTTTCTGGATTTAATATTTTTACTATTTTGCTTAAAGGCTTTAAAAGCTTCAAATGTGCTTAATAAAGAGCATGATTCAGAATTAACAACTTTTGCTTAAAATAAGACAACATGTATTACATCTTTATTTTTTATTTATGGGTGTGTTGTATTTCATATAATATGTATTTAATATGCTCTACTACGTTCTTTTACAAAAGCTTTTAACATGGCGTGGGTAAGCTAGTACTAAGCTTAGGTAAAAATGACAATTAAAACGTTGTTTTATGTTTTCAGATTCCTGAAAGATGCAATTTAAAAAAAATAAATGGATTGATACTTTTTTTTTTTACTAGAAGGCCACCTAATTGGTCCTCTATTAAAAATAGTACAATATGTTCAAGGCATATTTTTGCAGAAGTGAGATAAAGTTTTTCTTTTGATTTTGAAACATATCATTTTCATGGAATAATTCTTAATATTATTGAATAATACTTATTAAAGCAGTCATGGAAAATACATAAATTTAAGATTGCAATATTTGACTAAAAAAGTCAGCCCTATAATATCAAAGCGTCGTAAATACCTTAATTTCACAGGTCAGTGAGTAATATAGGTAACCAACAGCAGTACATTAATTGAACAAACGATTTTCTTGAGAATCACCATAGTTATCCGGTGCGGAGATAAATTTCGTCGTTACGGTATAGTAAGGAGCCCTACCATTCTCAAACATTAATTTAATTTATTAGCTAAAATTAATTTTTGAGCTTTATGAAAACCATTTTTATTGTTTTATTATTAATATATTATTTTCTGGACATATTGATTTTTATTTCATTTATTTTTTGGGACCCAAAAAAATAGCACAAAAAAAATCGATAACTTTTCTATTTAGTCAATCACTAGCGTAAATGTAAAATAAATTGCTTTTGTACAGCACATCGACGTTTGTTGGTGCAAATGTGTGCGCAATTTGTTCGGTGAATGGAAAATATACGCTGTGTAAAAGCAATAAAGTTTAAAATTCACTGTATATTATGATCCGATTTATGAATTGCGGATGTGTGCGCGAGTGCGTAAGTATATTTGCAAACGTGCGAGTGAACGTAGAAGTGGGGATGACTGCAGACAGCGGGTTCCCGTACATTTTTGACTACTCAACATATCTCCTCTTTTCTTATATCTATGCGTGTAATTGAAAGCTTATTACTACACTACATATCCGATCAAAGACTACTATTATAATTATACTGACAATCCGATGTTGTTTTGATAAATAGGTACGGCGCCATCGATCGAAAATTGAAAACGTGCATCTCCATGCACGAATGCGTCGTTTGTACGAAAAAACAGTCAGATTAAATGCTCTAAGAGAAATTATAACCTAATAATTAGTAAGGATTTATTACAATCTTACATATCAATATCTGTTAAATTTTGTTCTTAGCGAGGTCACGAGCAACGCGATAATATTTGATATTTGAAGGAACGTCTGTCTCAGCGCGCGCTATTGATAAAATTATTATGCGTCGTGCGGAATATACTCTAAAATAATGCAATGCCGATGAATTTAAATTATTTTTGTATTATATTACTGAGAAAATAAAAAGCGCCAGTGAAATATTATAATTATCTCATGCCAAGGAATTTATATTTCCGTATCGGTGGTGCTCTACAACAAATGTCATAGCACTTGTACTCTATTTAGAAAAAAAAATATAACAGTGTACTCTGTGACAGTGACATTGTTTCTTGATGTCACTGTCATGTGATATTCAAGTATTATTGTCGAATGTCGATTTTCTTCTGTGTTTTGTGTAAATATAAACAAATCGTTATTACATTACAATACTCGCTAAATTTCTTCAAATTTACAGTGTTTGACAGTCTATTAAAAGTTTCACATTTGTAATTAGCAAAATTGTGGTGTCTCTTTTACAAACGCCATTGAAGAAGAGTTGAAGTTTAACAAAACGATACACATTTAGTAATAAATTTCATAGGTATCATAAAGTATTTTTATATTTATAAACAGAGATCTACATATTATTATATCCATATATTACACCACAATTTCCTAATATTTTGTTTTGATAAACATACCATTACGCCTGTTTTCTCCAAAAGGTTAGGCGGAAGTTCCAACATAGGTAAAATCAAAATGAATTTCTTAGATAACTTTGATCCAGAAACATCAGCTCGAGAAAGACGCAAACTAAATCGTAAAAGTTATTTTATGAAGTAAGTTTTTTTTTTCACTACAGCAAAAATAAGGTTTTTTTTAGATTTTGTTAAATTGAGGTTTTGCTACCTATTTCAGCCGCAAAAGCAAAAATATATACAATGAACGTGGCCAAATAGCAGCAACTGGTAAAGATTTGTGTGATTGCTTAGATGAAACCTGTCCAGGATGTCACTTTCCATGCACTAAGTGTAATTCCAGCAAATGTGGACATGAATGCAGGTAATTTTGTAAATACATACAGTTTTTTTTTCGGCCACAAGATATCATTGACATAATTTGTTAGAAGTACATATTTATTTATTTATTTAATCTTCATGTACAGTAGTGGTACATAGGCGGACTTAATGCAACATATTATTTGGAATCCTAATAAATGTAGTTCATTACCAGAAAATGTATTCTACTAAATCCAATAAATTGATTAAAAAGTGTAATTGCATGCTTGTATGTCCAAAAAACTTTTTTATCTTTCAACCCCTATACCGGAGGGTGGGAGAGTTTCAATTAATGTTGCTCTAATTTTCAAATTTTGTTTCAGAGTGAATAGAAAATGGATGTATGACAAAATTGAAATTGAAGGGAATGATTTTGTAATAAAGAATGAATATAAGAATAAATAAGATATAGTTAAAAAAATTTTGACATGAATACAGCCTTACAGTCCTACATTGAAAATTGCATTGTGTGGGGTATGCATTTTCATTATGTAATATAGTGTAACAATATATGGGCTCCTCACAATACTGATTTAGAATAAGTTTTTTCATAACCACTCGTCACCATACCATTTTAATCAATCAATCAATATGTTACATTACATTTAGTGTAGGTTTTTTCATATCTACTATAAAAAAATCTTTATGTATAAAAGACTATCAGAATTTACCATTTCTTCGACTTAGTCACTTTTTTGTGCTAGATGGCTATAAATTTGTATTCCATTTCATTTTGTTAATATCTCCACTAGATATATGTGAATACTGTTAATCTGTGCTATGTATGTTTAAAATGACTGAACATTAATAAAGTGGTTTATCTATAAATAATTTATCTCATTAAGATGGCCCTTCCCAAAGTAGCTTATTGTCAATGTGTAAAAAATGTATGTTGTTTTATCCAAGGCAAATAATTTGAAAAACATAATAGATTATTATTATTGATTTTATTCTATATCTACCTAAAACTCTTGAGCCCCAAGCAATGCTGGCGTTCGCACACCTATTGTCTTTCTATTATGTTTCTAATTACGGTATTCGAAAGGTTAAAACAGAATTCAATTATTTATCGACATTTCAGAGTTTTTATGTCGAACGTATTTTCCGTCGAAATGGAGGGATTTCCATTTCGACAACAAAACGAACAAGTGTATATTAAAGAAGGAATCTGTCAAAGTAGTATTCTTCTAAAGTTTGTGTTGTATAAGTGCTTATTTAAGGAGACGCGGCGCGTTGGGGGTTTGTTGTACATTGCCATATCCATGTCATGTGCGATGACGCGGCCCGCTGCTGCAATGTAATATGAGCGCCCAACGCATCGCCCATCGCGCCGCGTCTCCGTAAAGAAGTACTAAGTTTGTTTTGTCAGACTGATGCCAGTTAAAATATTCTGTTGAAGCAATGAGTAGTCGAAATTGTAATTTTTGAAATTGAGACTGTCAAAATAATTAACCTTTTGGGCTGTAGTACCGAATTTCCACGTAGGTACGTATCAACGACGTTTTTTAATACAATTACGAAAATAATTAATCGGGACGTTCGCGTCACCAGTCGTGTGTTGTCATCATATTGACGTAAGACTCGTGGCAGTGGATGCGCGCCTAGCCTGATACGATAAATGTAGCTATAATAAAATTGTGGCAGGGGCAAACGCACTTTTCCACACTAGTGCGAAAAATACTAATTTGTGATAGGCACACAAATGTGCTGTTGAATAAGAGCGGGTATCCGAGTAAGTGTGAATTTCTTAAACTAGCTTTAATTTAATTTAGTTTTTCGTTTTTTAAATACCTACTCACGCCCACGGGACTTGACTTTCAGAGTATGAGTAATGAAAGCTTGTTGTATGTACAGAAAATATACGCTCCTATTTCTACACTTCTACTCTTGTTTTATTTCATCACTAGCTGGTACCCGCGACTTCGTCTGCGTCTTTTTTTCGCAATAAAAGGTAGCCTTCCTTTCTCAGGGTCTAAAGATTGTTTGTGCCAAATTTCATCAAAATCGTTTGAGAGGTTTAAGCGGGAAAGCGTAACAGATAGACAGACAGACAGAGTTACTTTTGCATTTATAATATTAGTATGGATTACCTACATCACTGCTACAAACTGTTTACCGCCTAAATCAAAAGAAATATACCTACGTAAAAACATGAAGATCTTTGATGGCAGCTCAGATTTTATTTTCATTGTATTCGTAATGAAAACCAGTGTTTAACTCTTAAAGAGTTATTTAGCCAAACAACGTCTCGGGACTAAATAACTTACTTTCACCCATAGGTGCAACAGTGTACTGTTTATAATCTATTGCTATTAAAACATTTCATTTTTAAATGAAGAATTCTAGAAAAAAAAAAGTTTTCGTATAATCGAAGTAATCTCTTTTGCACCGAGCCTTGAAGAAGCCATGGTCCAGAGCGAAAAGAAATGGAGGCGATTGCCTATTTCTGCGAAGCAGTAATGTTAGCAAAAGAGGAGTCCGCATAAGACAACGGTGCTTACGCCCCAGACGCCGCCAGGATTCCGATTCCGCTTTCCGGCCACCATAGGCGCTGGATTGCGGACGGTAAGCAATGGGTAGCTCGCCGTCTGGTCGTCTGGTTACGGTCCGGACCAAGCCAAGTTCCCGCGCGTCTCAATACCTACTAGATACTTTTAAGATTGTGGCGTTTAAATACAAGCCATTTGAAAGAAAAAAAAAATTAATTGGTTTAGATTTGAATCTTAAAAGCCTGTGCAATTGGACTATGATGTGGAATCGTTGAAACCGGCGTGGTCTTTGTAATAGAGCTGAGAATTTTAGGTTGGCTAGTGCTATTCGAGTTATAGAAGAACGATCCTGGATCGGAAGTTGCTCGAAGCAGTTTTTAAACGATTGGTGTTGCGACTCTACCCTATTCTGGTTATTTTTGAACGTAGTACTGCCCTGCGTTCAAATTTGAGGTTGGAGAGAAAGACGTCACAGGGTAGATACCCTATACTCCCAATTTTGAACACAAACGTCAAGTTCTATTGTCAACGGATTACTCCAGCCTACCCTGCTCGAAGTTGGAGTCACTTGGGTTAACTCTAGGGTAGCTATCCGAGTCATAAAAGAACGACTCTGGGTAACAACTCTACTCTGGTCATTTTGAACACAGCCCTGAGCGTTAGCGCTGTCAGTGTCATCTGTCATTGTCAGCTGTCAGCTGTCAGCGTTCTCGTCTCGGTGTTTGTTTCGTTCGTACGTAGGTATTTACAAAAAATGCTTCCGAAGCCGTTATAATTCGTTGTTGATTTGTCGTTTGTTGATAGATTGTTTTCAAGGCAACTGGTGTTTTATATAAATATTATTATTGATGGCCACGTTATTTATTTAACTACTGCTAATTAATTTAGATTTTTATACAGGCTATTTTAGGAAATGTTTTGATTAATACAAACTAAAGTATAATGGTAAGGTGGTTGAATAATTCGTTATATTTACATAATTAGTAGATTACTGTTTTTAAAACAATCACGTACACATTTTTAGGAAGGGGCCTACAAAGAAAAATACTCATTTATCGGAGAGTGGTATGATAATCAAGCCAGTCTGATTCGCCGGTATAATGTGTTTTATTACCCTACTGATGAAACACTTGAAATGTTCGATTTAAGAACTCGGAAAACGTTTGTGAGGAGAGTCAAAGTCAATGGTATCACTTTGGATAGCTTTTACATTGGGTGCACTCTATACATTTTAGGTCGCCTTATAAAAATTGTAGATTTTGCCTGTGAAGATACAAGAAAAAAATTGCATAAAGATATGCAGATGTAAGTAAAGAAAAATTTTAATATAATGTCTTCATTTTTAAGTTTTTACTGCTTTATAAATTAATTTGACTCCTTGGTTCTGCTTTATGAATTCATTACATTACTGTTATTAGTTTATATCATACTTAACATTTTTTGTTTCAGAACATTTATATTAATCAAACCAGTGCCAACAAAGATTGCTGGTAAGATTCTGACACAGCTCCAAGAAAATGGACTCCGACTTTCTAAAATGAAAAAAGCTTGTCTCACACCCAGTGATATTGATAATATATATCGGGCAGAAGTAACAAAACCTACTTATCCGTAAGTTGGTATTCAGAATGTCTAATAAAACCTAGTGCCTGCTAAAAAATCATGTACACTAACTAATTTGCCATCAAAACAAATGGCACAGCACACCCAATTCCTGGCTACATTTCAGACAATTTGTCTAATTCCTGGCTTCACACTACCTACAGATTAATCTTTAGAATAGGTACCATAATTAGAGACATAACAGAAAGATGTGAAGACGTGATGTGTGAAGATGGTAGTGTGGGAATGCTGGCATTCACTCGGGGTACAAGTACAATTGCTAAAAAAATGGTCCTGACTCACCCCTATTCATATTATTCGAACCGGTTACTAATTATTTCATCCAGGTTGACCTAAGATCATAAAAACGAATCATTGCTTGGTAGTGAAAGTGTTAAAAGAAGCAATTTTATTGTTATTTTTAATTGAGCTATTGTGGTAGTGTTGTTGACATATTTGTTTTGCCTCTGAACTCCAAAACTGCCAAGACATGGCAACCTGAAATTGCTTCGAAACAGATTGACTCTGTCTCTCTATTTTCCACTAACTCTTCCTAAATTACCCCATGGATTTTGATTCAGCTGTATAGAAAGAGAAATGAAGGAGTGTGTATGTTTAATTTGAACCTGTGTGATGCCAGAGTGGATCACTAGTTTATAAAAAGAATTACAATTACTTAATGGTATTATTGGTTGATTTACAGATTTTTACTGGACCATCTCACCAATCAACTGGTTTTTGGAGCAGAGTTTGTAGGGAAAGATGCAGTTTCTGTGGCCAAAGAAATTATTGGTGACAAAGATCCTCACAAAGCTGCGCCAGGCACTATTAGGGCTTTATATGGTGTTGATCCCGTGAGAAACTGTATACATGCTTCATCAACTATAGAGGATGCAGCATTTGTAAGTGATCAATTTGATTATTTCACTTTTTTAACCACATCCCACAGGACTGGTTGTTGTGGCGGTACTTGGGGGAAGCCTATGATCACCTGTCATGTTTCCTCTTCACCATCCTTAATTTACTGTTCACTAGCAGAGAATGCATGTAGCAATAAGTTCATCTTTGTAGCTTTGTGTTGCATGAACTTTTAGTTAATAAAAATCTTAAAGTATCTGGCAGCTAGCACTAGGAAGCACCTCTTCATTGCGAGATTTTGATTATCTCAATGGATCACTTTTTAATGTTATCTACCGTTGAAGTACTGTATCTCGTGTTACTCAGCCTTCAGCTTTTATTTAAGTTCTGTAATCTTGGTGACTGTCGCCAAATTTTTTTTTCCTTTCCTTTGTGTGTTTTTTTTCACACTGAATTCTTATGGGACCATTCCTTGAAGCTATCAGGAAATTCATTAGGAGCCTGTGAAACACTTCCTGCTGAACTGAGTCACAGCAGCAAGGAAATGGCTCCTAGAACAGGTGGTGGCTCTACTCTGAACAGCTTCAAGAACCATTTGGACAGGCAAAATATTTCTAATCTATTTGAAGAGTACACATCAGCTAATGCTGCAGCCTATTATCTATTATCTTACTAATATTATAAATGCGAAAGTTACGATGTTTGGATGTTTGTTACTCAATCACGCTAAAACGGCTGGACGGATTTGGATGAAATTTGGCACAGGCATAGGATACACTCCGGAATAGGACATGGCATAATTTTTATCCCGGAAACCCCAACCTCAACCCCATTACCACGCGGGCAAAGCCGCGGGCAAAAACTAGTACCAAATATTAGGTATTTGGTTCTAGCTTTTGCCCGCGGCTTCGCCCGCGTGCATTAGGTTAGTGACCAACAAGTACTTATATAAATTACTTACTTATATAATATATAAAAAGTAATTACTTTTATCTACAGGATATAGATTACTTCTTCCCACCACCTCCGATGCGATCAACGCGTCTAAGATTGACGGCGACCCTCTCGAACTGTACCCTCTGCATAATCAAGCCTCACGCGATTCGGGAGGGTAAGCTTGGAGCGGCTCTGGAACTGATCGATGAGGGAGGATTCAACGTCACAGCTCTTAACATGGTCATTGTTGAGAACATTAATGCTGCCGAGTTTTATGAAGTGTATAAAGGGATTGTACCAGAATATAAGGTGAGTGAGTGATGACTCAATTACAATTGCGACATAGCGAAAAGAATCTGCAAACTTTAGTAGCAATGGGCAGGGCACATTGCACGCAGGACAGATGGCTGCTGGGGCCGAATAGTTCTGGAGTGGCGACCGCGTAACGGAAGACGTAGCGTTGGAAGGCCTCCGTCCGATGAGCTGGTCAGGGTTGCTAGAATCCGATGGATGCGATATTTTTTTTTATTAGAAATAAAAACAACACGTATAAATTATGCTAAAGTCCAATTCCGTACATTGAGGGTATTTTCTCCTGTATAACTAACCGTTAATAACAAGTTTTGAATATTGAAGCCTACAATATATGTATTATTATTTATATTTGAAAAGTATTTGTAATGCTTGGCTTTGTAGTTATACTATGATTTTATTAATTCCAGGGTATGGTGGAAGAACTTTCAAGTGGGCCTTGTGTGGCGATGGAAGTAGTATCGCAAGATAAAACCTTGAACACTGCTGTTGAATTTAGAAAGCTGGTTGGACCTACTGATCCAGTAAGATATCTACCCCTATATACTAAACTATTTAAATTTAATTCTTGATCAAAATGATTATTATAGCTGGTTTTTGAGGGTTCCTCCTTTGTGGAAGAATTGGATACATGACTTATTAAAAAAAAAACTTTACCCAATGTCGCAAATAGATTCTTTCTTTAATCGGTTCATAAACTAGTAAGTTAAACTTAGAGAAAGAAAAAAAAAACCTTTTAAATCTTGTGGAAAAGGTGTGAAGTAACAGAATAACAAGCACCAACTTAATGTGGCGTCAACATAATTAGCTTACGTGCGCGTGCGTACAATAGAGATAGCCACAGAAATCTTAATAATAAGGCAATATTAAGATTTCTATGGAGATAACAAATTAATGTTTCCTATCCTCAACGTTCCCACTCATCGAATCTTTACTTATTTTTAATCTTATTTGTGGTTTTGTCTTACCAAAATATTGTGAAAAAAAACACGACAGAACCCGGTTTTTTTCTTAAAAAAAAATCATATACACCGTTAAATTTTGGTCAATTTAATCCTGTGGAGGGTCGATCTGGTATATGAAACAAATATCGATTTTTAAAGATAAAGTACTTTTTTTTCTAAAACTGAAATTAATTTACGCGTATACGAAATTCATTTCTTTATATCAACAAAAGCTGAGCGAGTTCAATGACCGTAGGTTGTGGTTGGTTGTTGCGTATTGACTACCTGAAATATTTTTTTTATTGCAATTGTGTACCTATTTCATTAAATTTCATGATTTTTTTTTCAGGAGGTCGCCAGGTTGTTGCGCCCATACACAATTAGGGCAAAACTCGGTAATACAAAAGTACAGAACGCAATTCACTGTAGTGATTTACCTGAAGATGGACTATTAGAAGTTGAATATTTCTTCAAGATATTAGATTTATAACAAGGCTGATTATTGAAAAACTACCGTTACTTATCGTTAAATTGTAGTGTGATTGTGTGAAATGTTAACAATAACAATGCATTTACAAGCGTTTAGGTAATACCTAATAGTATTAATTTGTATTTAAATTGCACAGTTTTGTGATAAAATAGTGTTTTTTTATGGAATACAAACCTAAAGCTACAATACACACGCTTACAGATTGCTGTAACGTAACATGTAATGTAACACGCGATGAAAGACGCCCACAATGTCGCAATATAACAGAATAATATCATGCAATGTAACAGAATTGTGATAATGTGGACGCATTGCGCGCGCGAATCGTCGAACAGACCATTTCAACTGTGCGATGGTATTATCGCGGTAATTCCTGCCTGAACCCTTAAAAAAACTCTCTCGCGGTGCGGTGCCAAACCAAACCCTATGAAGTTTTCGTTTCGAGTTCAAGGAAAACTGAACTTAGCGGTGGTCAGGCGGAAGTTTCTTTGATGGTATAAGCTCGGCTTATGCGTATGCTGCGACCACACTTATGAAATGCTCTTTTCATATTACCTTACATGTACATGCTGGAGTTTGTGCGTGTATTAGGCAGGGCCACAGCGCCAATTCGGAAAGATCCGCAAGGTTAAGCAGCGCTTCCCGAGGCCGGTCTGTGGATGGGTGACTATCTTAACACACCAGTAGATACCTCTATGTCTCACAAAACACGTTAAGTTTGTCCCGGCTGACATTTGAATAATTTTGACAGTTATCTATAATCAAAAGCCAGTCTTGCTAAAATTACTGTGTTACCCAGTAACTGGGCGGTCTATGTTAGATCGGCTGTTGCTCAATGTAAAATACTGGTGTCTAGCAGGAACTGGACACCTAGTTGGGAAAAAGCACACAATTGAAGTCCACAAAGCGAGTTTGAAATATTTCACTTCCCGATTCGGGCGGGTTTAGTTTTTTAATATGCTTTTAAAGTATTTGTTTTCATCTTTGAAAGGTATTTTATCAGTCCCCCGGCGCCGATGGAATTGCCTAAGTATCTGTAATCATTTACTTCACGACATATTGTTGCTCTTTTGCACATTTCTGAATGATCTCGATGTCTACACACCCGTAGTCAAGTACCTAAGTCCAAGGTATAAGCACAAGGCAATTCTTAAATATCTATACAACAAGATTTATTTATCAATGAAAGTTTTTATCAATAAAGATACGATTATTGTAAAATTGATCTTCATTATTGTATGTTTAAAAAAGAACAGGTAGTGTGTACGAAAGGAGTCTAAATTGAAGAGGAGCTGATTATGTATTTCAGTAGAAATATACATATAATTATTTTATTTTTTCACCTAGCGAGGACCGCTGATGTAATTTACCATGACCGCTACTGTTACTATATTCTCCAAGAATGCATATCTCGCGATTGAAAAGCTTAGGATTCCATATTTCCACGAGATATAAATACAGTCTCATCACCAAAGGTGGGAAGTAGGTAGAGTTATTCATGTCTGGTACTTGCATCGAAATGTTGATATTATTATGGATACTTCCCTGATTTCTAATGAAAAATTCCGAACGAATTGACTAACAATATTTCAAATAAATAATAATAAAAACTTCAAAGATAGAAATAATATAGAAATAAGACAAATAAAACAAAGGTAGAACATTCAATTTTTATTTGTAGGTATTTTTTATAAAGACCTCTACATCAACTGACGCAGAAAGAATTGTCATATCTACTTTATTCTCTCGCAGTATGAAATCAGTAAAAGTACCTACTTAACTAACTCTACCTAATTCCAACCTTTATTCATCACCGACGATCGTTCGTGGGTACTGTATTGTTGAATGATTGCTCCATCACGGTTGCTATAACGTTAAAGTTCTGGCATACGCAATAGCTTATTTTCGATCGAAGAGAGGGATTTGGGTAGATAGATACTCTTTATTTGTTTAAACATTGTATACATACAAAAGCAAAGCAAGTTTTCCTTTCAATATATTTCAGTCTTGGTGTACAAGAAAGTGTATAATAAATAAATAAATAAAAGCATGTTATTGAAAGATACAATCTGTCCAGTCATGTTGAGCAAAAACTATAAAATAGTACCAAGATAAATTTAATCGCTTTCACCAAGAATAAATAGCACCTAAAATAGTTATTCAGAATCAGTGCAGTTCGATTGATTAATTCTTTTGAGATTCATAAGATCGATTTTAGTTCACGTCTTAATGTAATTGAAAACGGCCTTAGAACTTATCCATCACCCGCATATACAGCGAGCTTTAACTGTGGTAAGTTGCACATATAATTGTCCATCTTACCGCCGTCTCCCGCTCACTTTGAGAGCGGCCTCGTTTGTTTCAATAGCGATGCTCACGATTGCAACAGTCGACACCACAGCCACGGTGAAGGATTGCACCGTGGGTTCAGCCTCTCACAGCCGTGTTAACATTGTAGGTACTTATTTGTTTTGCGAGCTCCAGATTCTCATTGATGAAGTTCTCGTTTCTCTCGTTGCATAGAGAAACGAGAATCTCACCTCCATACCTCGTATTTTGTTTTCTGAAGTGATTTCGGAGAGATGATTACAGAAGTTTTGCATAATTGTTTTTTTTTTTGTTTAGCTTCTTTTGTTAGTACCGTACACACACAGTGCCAGTCCTTAATGATGCAGCACCTAAACATTGCCCTAAATTAAGTCGATTATTTACCTATAATGTTATTTGTTGTATGGATATTAATTTTTGCCGTGTGCGGCGTGCCTAAATTATACGGACTATGTATGCAGTATTTCATTGTCTAATCCGTTTGAATAAGTCGATAAATAAAGACTGATGTACAGTCAATTGGGGTGAACACAGGTGAGAATAGGAACAAAAATATGAGGGAAATTTACAAGTTATTTAACATTTTTTCCTCCGCATTTAAGTATTCTTATTTATTTTTTAATTTTTATAAAAAAATATAATGTAAGAGCCAGTGTCTGGCAGACTTTCTTATTATATGTATAAAAGCTGAAAGTTTGTCAGTAGGTACATATCCCCAAAAGAGAGGAACAATACCCTAACTATGAAGCTCAAATTTTTATTTGTTTGTATCAGCAATCATGGTTATCGATTGCCGACATTTAGTGTGGCGGCAAGCTTCAACCTTTTAAGTGTCTGAACTTAAACTTCAATAAAATGAGATTGTACTTAAGATGTACTATAAAAGCTGGTTTTTATGTTTCTTCTGTAAGTTCACCAGTAACCGCTTTTGATGGTTCTAACACAGCCAGATTATTGGCGCAAGCGCGTGGCATTATTTATGCGTGGGAGCAAGTTAGAGTTAGTTAGGTTTTCCGCGTAATTTATACACATTCCTCGACACAAGGAACGATAAAATAAACCGTATAACAATTGAGAAATACTTTAACTAATTAGACACAAAGTTAGTTGTTTGTAGCGACATCTATGATGCTTTTTAAGAACTAAAATTCTGAGATAAAATTTACGGCTTTTATAAAATAACGAAAGTCTGGCAGCCATAGGCTATGAGAGTAGAAATCAGTAATATAAATATCTACCAAAGTGACGTAAAAACCTAATCATATGTTTGTTGGTATTCACCCCTACGTTCCTATTCACCCCATTTGACAGAAGATACCAATAAGAGTGGTTTAATCAAAGCCAAACTTATATTGTAATAACTCACTGAAATCTCAATAAATGTTCTAAGAAATGTATATAATGTTTTTAATTATTTCATAAATCCCTAATTAACTAGGTACCTTTATATAATTGCTAGGTATGTCGGCAACCTTGGTTCTCTTGCAAATATCTTCATTTCTGATTCGATCACACAAGGAAACTCCGAGCATAGCCCTTTCCGTTGCCCTTTGGGTGACGTTTGAGTCTTCTTATGAGGTTTATTGTAAGCGGTCACGCTTCGAAGCCTTTTACCATCACTGGCAGCAAGACCTTTGTTTTGTGACACCGGTACATTTGACGAGAAGACACCGCGCAACCTACTGAACGCACTAATGTAAGCTTAAGAGGCAAGGGGCAGGGCATGTTGCACGCAGAACAGACGGCCGTTGAGGCCGAAAGGTTCCAGAATGACGACTGCGTACCGGAAGACGCAGCGTTGGAAGGCCTCCCTCAAGGTGGACCAATGACTTGGTCAGGGGGTGCTGGGATCCAATGAATGCGAGACAAACAGGTCTGGTCGTTGTGGCGACGCCACAACCTTTGGTTTGTTATGGGAGGGGGAGGCTTATGTCCAACAGTGGACGTGATTCTGCTGAACTGATGATGATGATGATGAAGATATACCAGATACATAGGAATATCCCTACTGTCGACATGCTACGCATATTAAGAATTTATAGGTATTATTGAATCAATTGTTATATTTGAGTACGATAACAAACTCCGGGTTCATACTGGAAAATCCCTAACGGAAAAACAATCCCATTTGACCTGGGTGACTCAAGAGGTCCTTATTTTCTTTGCATTGTTTATTTTAGATGACATGGGGATGGGAGGGTCTGGATAGTGATTACGTCAGCAGTTCCTACCTATATATCTTTTTAGTTTTTTTAAGAGAACGATTTCGATTTTTCAGGATCACACGAAATTGAGCTTACACACATCACTGACCAGCAAACATTCAATGTTATTAAAAAATTAAGAGTATCATGGGCATGACTGTAAAATTTAGACTGTTGAATTTATCATCATAATTTCAACCGAAATACATCCGCTGCTGAAATCCGCACAGGACCGGTTGTTGTGGCGACGCTTGGGGAAGGCCAAGGTATGTCCAGTAGTGGACGTCTTTCTCTGAATTGCCCCCTGGCATTGGCAGACGCAGGCTACGTGTTCGAAAGAGTCCCGGAAAGCAAAGCAACTGAATAAACGTGCTGGGCTTGAGTCCGTAAAATTCTGACTCCTCCTCTCGTTCTTCCTTGTGCAGGAAAAGTCATCTCATGACTTCTATCGCCGAAAAACAAAACAAGGTTTCCTATAGCTCGATAAATCGATGGCACTGATACTGGCGATGGCGCCTGCCAAGATTTGCATGGAAGTAGTAACTAGTAGAACACTATTATTAGAGGTGTTCGGGGCTCCGTCGACTACGCCTTTCAAGCAATTTTTGAGTGTTTTTTTTTATCGACGTGAGTTACCTTTTCATTACTGGTTGAATGTTCAACGTCACGGTTGACGCAGTGGTTGCGCGATTGGCTGCTGCACTGTGGGGCGCGGAGTCGATTCCCGCACGAAACAATTTGTATGGCCTACAGATAGGGATTCCGTGTCAGGGTGTCTAGTGTACTTACGTGAGATCATTATATTTTTTTGAACGCATGCTCCGATCGATGACCTGGTAAAGGTTGCGGGTGCCTTCTGGGGCCAAGGGTTGATGCGAAAACGGAACACCGGTGCCCTGGAACTTAAGGCAGGAAGGAACGGTGGGTCGTTTAGTCAGTAGAAGTCTGACACTGTCTCCCGCTCCACCCAAGGGCGGGTTTTGTCATTCGATAATTTTTCCCACTATAAAAAAATAAGCTATGCCCCTGGTGCATACGCGGCGACAACGAGAGAGTCGAGAAACTTTGACGCTGATGATCGTCAGGACTTGATCACACGTTAAATTAACATCATCTACATAACTTACGCAGTGTTAAGTACCTAAAAATAGTAAACTACTATGTACTCAATATCTAAAACAAAGATTACAAGTGGTCTTTTTTAAGCGACTTCAAGAAGGAGGAGGTTCTAGGTTCGTCTGTATGTATTTTTTAAATGTTATTTCGCCGATATCTCGGTCAGTTGTAGATTAATTTTATTTTATTTTTTTGTTTTGATTGAAAGATTATTTGTCCGAATTGTATCATATAAATATTGTGTTGATCTGAACGGAAATCTTAAAAAATCATAGTTAGCATATCTGTCGTAACAGCCTCGTTGAAACTAAAGTTTCGGAAGTCTGTGTTAAATAACGAAGGAACCAAACTATCACAGAATCACCGACTTCGAAATTAAAATTATTTTGCACTTTTGAGTTTTTTTTTTACGTCGAAATCAGTTGATTTTAAATTTTTTGGTAAGATGGTCTTGGGCAACCTGTTTTTGTCGATGCTGAACACACGGGTGGGTGTTTTTGTAAGGTAAAAATACCATTCCCTGGTCTTTTTCTCAAAAGAACCCTTGAGACCTTTGGAAGGTTAATAAGTTACTGTAGGTACCTTAGGTACTATAGACGGAGAAGTGCCTTTCACTGCCTAAGTAAAGATATGGAGACGTTGTTGATACCTTGGTGTATACAGTAGAATGCGTAACGCTGTATGAATGGCGTATGAGAGGGGGACACGGGGACGTGCATAGGGCTGTGTGGCAGCCAGTGCGGTGCAAACTATTCGAGTAGCGGCCGCGTAAACGCAATACAATTTGCGCGCGCAACCGTTGGTGTCTAGCTCCTGTTTAAAAAATTAAGTTGTTCGTGAAAGGAACAAAATAATTTTACGGGAAAGAAAAAACGATAACAAAATATTGTGTCAGTTTATTCGTGAACTTTAAGAACGTGAATTTCTTTCTGTGGATTTTCAACGTTTCCTGATAAGATTTTTTAATTTACAACTGCGGTGAGCGAGTGTTTTATTACTGAAATCCTGCCAAATAATTTTTTGATAAGTGTTTTTATTACTATTTTTCAAGCATTTTTCCCGTTAGTGGTATTGTTAGGCGATAAGAACCTTATAATCCAGAAAATATCAATTTAAGGGGACTGAGATATGTCAGTAAAACTTTAACTCTATACGTTGTAATATATTTTTACTATAAAATCATATACCTAATTATTTCGGTAGATACCTAAAAGTTACGCTCAACCGCCATGCAATTTTTTTTTTATTGGTTATTGCGTCCTGAAAAGTAGGCTTCGTCTAGCTCAACTGCTGCACTTTTTATTTCTTGTTTGTTTTGAAAGAGGAGTAATAAATAATTTAATTATTGCTTATAGTATTTTATAGGGAGTGTCGAAGTAAAATGTCTAAATTGTTCGCTTAGGGGTGCTATGCAGCTATGCTGTAGCTATGTTGAGGATGTGAAAGCTAGGTTAGTAGAGTTAGTAAAATATGCTATGAAGATGCGCCGCCGCCGCCGCCGCGAGGTAGCTGTGCGAGGAAGATACGAAGGTCAAGACCTATTCGATCGTATCGACACGACAGTCAATAGGGATGGTGCGCCTAGTGTAGGCACCATACGAACATAAAAGCTTTTAACACATTTCGCGGCCGTTTATGGCCCGCATCTATAAAATTTACATTAAAAACATAGCTATCAGATAACTTTTCTTGCTTCGCTACGAGTAAGTGGACCAATGAATTTGTTTGGCGGATATCAAACGCATCCACAGCAACGTCGCCTAGCACATCTTTGATGAAAAGCATCCTAAGTTTAAGACAATTTATTACTACATAAGACTATATTTTTAAACAGATTTATTAAAAACACTCGGGCGTACTGAAATCACTCCTAAATTTTATAAAAGCTTGTTTCAAAATATTTAACAGGAAGTTTATTTGGTGGCGCAACTAACGATATAGTTACCTAATTATTGGTACTTAGTAGTCTTACTTACGTCTAATGATTTTATTGGTCCATAAATTTGTCGTTCATTAATAGTTTTTTGGAGTTACTGCTACGCTGGTACCTATTTAACATTTATTAGTGATTATTGTTGATATTAATTATGTTATTTAATTTTAGTGACTTCATTAGCTTAAATTTTATATTATTTTGACAGTAACCTTTTGTGAAAATAATATTAGAAATAGAATGTTGTTTGAGGAGGCCCTTTTCTTTTAAATCACAACTAAGTACGTGCAAGTCATAGGATTTAGCGATTTAAAAACTCGTAGGTAAAGGTAACAACTTTAGAATTTTGACAATTAACTGATTAGAAGTATATAATAACTATACATAAAATCTAGTGTAGCTAGGTATAATAACTCTAATCTGAAAATGTATTTTTTAAATATTTGGTGAGCAGAAAATAATTGTTTTCGTCAGCAAGTTTAAATAATCCGGGAATTTTAGAGGGCTCGACACGGACACGTTTGTTTCGGATAACGGGGATAAGAAGATGACGGGGTTATTAGATTCCTGTAGAACCTTTCCATACGCATTTTCCTGAAGATATCCTATCACACAAGGAAAGTCCGAGTATAGCTCTGACCATTGGATACAGCACAACTTTTTGAACGCTGCCCAACTAAGTTGGATTGAAGATTAACTTCTATCTCGAAGTCTTAGGCCCTAGTCTGTTCTATTTATCCTATAGGTATAGGGTCCACGATTTTCAGAAGGCACCATGTCGATACAAAACTGAATAAAAAATTAAATATTCTTTAAAAAAAAATTAATATTGCTGCAGATTTATTAAATATTCCATGATATTGTAATTAATAAATTAATTTAATATAATCAAATAATTCTGTAAGACGCAACGTAAACTCTAAAAAATCCATGATATCGGTAGGTATATTTGATTTTTTTGTAAATTGTTGGTTTCTAATATTTTATAATTTAGATTATTCTATAGAAATAAGCTGATGCTTGGTATGAGAAAAAAGTGTAAATACGAAAGTTGTAGACCTTTTTATGACCTACAAGTTTGCCATTTGAAGTTTTTCCCTAGAACCAGTAGTTTTGCCGGAAATCGAGATAAACCGTTTTTCTATAATCGGACATACCATTATATTGAATTTAGTCAAAATATTGCGTCAAAATCCATCAAGTTATTAACAGTTCTTTGTGAATCTATCTACCTATACTTACAATGGTAACTACTTCAGTTGATCTAGCGTTATGCTATGTTACGTTATGCTACTATAAATTACACTTATTAATAGAGTCAGGCACGTGTATTACTTGTTGTATATTAAACTTATAATTAAACATTTATTAAATACATACGTATTCCTTAGTTTAATTAATTTAACATACATTTTAAATGATGACTAGGCGTTGTAGTAGTGGCTTATATAGCAAGACCCAGATCATTGGCTAGCCTCTATAATGCTCAGGGTGGGGCAGCAGTCTAAAATAATACGTCAATCACTCGCGTGCTTTTTGTTATGTCTCTCTGATTGTCGTACGATTTTAGATGTATTTTTTTATTTAGGCGGTAAAAGCTGTTTTTCACTACTGTTTTAGCTTTATCTCTATGAATCCATCCATATTAAATAGTGTTGGTGAAAATTTGATCTATTTTCAAATTACGTTTGCGTTTAGAATACTTTAATAATTTCCCATAACATTAGAACACAGAAGTTGCTGTTGGGTTAAAATAGAAAATTCTTCATCACCATCCGACTCATTAGCTGGATCAGCCTTATATGTTAGTTAGCTTAGAGGCAGATTCGATAGATAGGGGTAATCTGAAAAAGAAATTCCTGGTCCTGGAATCTGCTCAAAAGACATTTGACATACCTAGGTGTGGTTTAAGTCTGGCAGTCTTACACGTCCTCCCATTCCGTCGTAGAGCGAAAGAAGTCATTCCACTTCCCATATTAAAAAAAAAACAATATCTACGTCTTCTTACTGCGCGAGGGTTTGATATTCGTACTTACGTGTCATTTCCATCGATGTTGTAAAAATTCTTAGTAAGACATGTTATTAAAAAGTAGACTTTTATGTTATGGGAACTAGTGAACAACGCATCTGTATACCCATTGTTTCGAACTTGGTGCAACGAGGCAATGGACGTACTTAGATCTATTAGCACTCATTAAGTAGGTACTTGCAAACAGAGTGGAAAGTTAGTATATAAATGTAATACATAGGTTTAGCATTGTATAAGATGTAATACCTATACTACCCAATTAAAACATATCACCTATAACATTGTTCAATGCGATTTTGGCACACGGTTAAGTTAACTGATAGCTGAGGTGAAAAGGTAAGTGACGGACAAAATATTCCAATAAATTGTACCTAGAATTTCACTATTTTGTAAATTGTTTAGGTTTACGTCGAGAAATCATGTTTCAAGATAATGTGCCTGCTTGCTACTAATGGTTTGACCTTATAGTTTTCGAGATTTTGGTGCATCGAGATAATGAATAGTCGCGCTCATAATTAATCGATTTAAAACAACTTTCGAGTTAAGTACGTTTTAAACAATCAGAGAACGCTGGATCCAAAGCAGTCCAGAACTTTAGAAGCTCAAAAACAATCTTTAGTTACGAACTCAAAACATATTTTGTTTGATAATAGTTAGTTTTTTTCTGTGTAAAATATTTCGGCGTTATTATTGTTTTTTTTCTTAAAGGTGATTTTTAGCTCTTTTTTACGTTTTTTTTTTAACTATTTCTTCTGGATATGAGTAAGGCGTTTGATATTGTACCTATGTCTTTAAATCTTATTATGTAAACTTGAATGATATGTTATACGAAGCGTTGATAAATTAATTGGTGCAAAAATTGACTAGGAAGCCGTTAAAAAAATATGGTGATAAAAAATTGTGTCTAAACTAATACCCAGAAAACTTTTAGGCCATCGCTCACTAACATACTGCTGTGGTATACCACAGGGAAGTGTCTTTGGCCCCCTATAGTTTATAATACGTATAAACGAACGTTTATAATGCATAATTGTATGTTATCTAAATTGTAAATAATGTAATTATTATTAGTATTTTATGATATTGCTAATTACTTAATGTGTAGGTACTGTATTATATAACGAATATGTAAAAACTAAATATTTTTACGACTGAAATGACGAATAACAACAGCTTCATATATTCTTACAAATGTAGGTATAACATTCATTCATAACTGTCATTCATTAAACTACCTGAAATGTATGAACGTATCTACCGTTAAATTTGATCGTTTTAATCCCTTGGAGGGCCGATTCGATACATGAAACACTATTGATTTGTAAAGTACTTTTTTAAAACTCGAACTAATTTACGCACGTTTGAAATTGATTTCTTCCTACGAGGTCATTGACTCGTTTACTTAAATCAATATAAGATTTAAAAAGTACTTTATTGTTTTATTTTATCTACACAAATCGATAGTGTTTCATGTACAGGATCAACCCTCTACGGGATTAAAACAATCAAAATTTGTTGTAAGGGATTAAGAGATGTAGCATGTAGCGGTTTTCTTTTTAATTTCACATAGGCCTACATTGGCACTAAACGTCAGAAGCTAGTGCACGGTTTCAAATTGGAAGTTTGCTATGGAGAAGAACCGGCAAGAAATTCTTTGGTCATCTTTTTTGAAAAATGGTTTATATTACAATATTTCCATATTACAATATTAATAACACAGGCAGACCTATAACATATTCAAGCGACACTTAATGAATTTATAATGAAATAGCAACTGCTTAACTGTAAAATCTTTTTTTTTTATTTTAAGATTAAGTTAAGAATTGTGTGAAACTGTATTTTACTAGAAATAAACAGCTTTTTTTAATAGATAAATTATGTAAGGACAGCATAGACTAGTCCATATTGTACCCTAAAAAACAACAAAAATAATCATAAATAAAATCATAAAAGTCATGATAGGAAGTAATATAGTTTCAGCCGACTCCCCTGGGTAAGGGCGTCAGCTTATCACGCTTGGCCATGACATTATAATTATACCATTCTTCATTTAGTGGTTATCTTTGAAGACAGGTGTTGACTTTATAAATATTTACTGATTTTCATTTTCCATTTCCACCATTTAGAAGCAAGTATTTCAATTTGTTAGACGTGATCTTCCTGCTCTCGATAAGTTCATGATAATTAGGTACTTAATTACCTATAAGGTACAATAGGTATGTACGTTTATTTAAGAAATCACGTACAGCACATTGGTGCATAACGTGACACATTTACTTAATGTTAGGTGTTATTAGTACCTTCATGAGACAAAGTATGTTCGTATACCGTATCTTAATATACACGGTAGGTTAACATTCGTTTTCGAAATTTTGAAGGAGTTCACTGAAGGCATGAGGAAGAGTTAAAGATATTAATCCACACGCTGCAGCCACCGCTGAAAGTGCTAGGTGTCTTGAATCACACGTAGGTGCGAGTTTACAGATGGTGAGCAATGGGTACCTTGTTTCCAGTCCTATAAAGACGGCATGGCATCTCGTAGGTAATTCTTTAGTCTCGTAAGAAATTCCTTTAGCACTGAATTCATCGAAACCTTTAGCACTGAATTCATCGAAAATAAGCGACTATGAGAAAAGTTATAAATTGCTGTGTCTAAGAGCTGATAAAACTCACTAGCAATAAATACATATTTTACTTGAAATGAATTACATTGGCCATAAACTCTGGCAACGTATAGAATAGACTAGCTCTGCTTTATCTTTCAGAGTATTAAGGCGTGATGTAATCTAATGTTAGTGTGAAAGTTCTGCACAATACAATAATGAAAGAGGAAACTACAGCTGATTGGCATCGTAATAATTTCGTCACTGGCAGACATTTCATTGGCCTATGAAAAAGTAGGCTATTTAATTATGATCAACTGATTAATCAACTAAATAACAACTACGAACTTAATTATTAGCGAATAATTAATTTCTTTATCCGAATTGAGTATTTCATTTTTAACCTTCGGTATAGATTGTAGGTTAGTAGGTATATACGTAGCCTACAGCGTTTCTGCCAAGTGTGATCTTTACAGTGACCTTATTTTATAACAGCATAAACACTCGAAAAGTTTGAAGGCTAGGTACTTACTACTTAATTCACGATTGCTTATCTGTAAATAACTATGGTACTTATCGATCAGTAAAATCAATCAAGAAGTTTTTTGGGGGTTATATATACTGAAACTGACTATAATTATAATTATTTATATCTATATATGTAGATATATGTATATAAAAAAAAACATGTAAAAAGCGACGTACCACTCATGAAATCTCAAAAACTATAATACCTATCTAAAAACTTAAAATTTAACAAGTGCTAAGGTTCCTAACAAAGGATTTTACCTAAGGGGGTAAAACAGCTCGGTTTCTCCTTACAAACAGAAGTTTGCACCGAAGAAACCGACTCACGAGCGAAGCTGGAGGAAGATAGTATAGTATTAGTAGATCCTAATACTCATATAGTAGTAGATAATACCAACCTGAATTAACGGAAACATTTGCTTATTTTCCATATTTAAATTTATTTGTCTATGAAAAACTTTTTATTTACGTTCTTGGATAAATACCCTGTAAAAAACCGCTCAATATTTTATAATCTATGCGAACTGCCAACTAGTTCAACCGAATGGCGTGAACATCGTTCGGTTGGGGATCAAGAGGTTGGGGAATGATGAAGCCTGTACAAAATTATGCCCCTAAGAGTAGATCCTTACTAGGTGTGTCCAAAATATTAACACTGTATTATCCATTGAATAAACTATGGATAAAAATATATTGTCTGTAAAAAAAAATAACGATAAGACCGCGCATAGTAACAAACAACCTATTTTTTTTATATACCTACTCTTTAATGCACACCAAAATTTGATACAAGTGCAGGAAGTTTGTCATTGCGACCGAGGCGAAATTCGTTCGGATTCGTTATGGAGCCGAGGGCTGCAATAACAAATCTGCACGTGTGTCAAACGACGTTTTTCAATACACTTACGACTTGTGAAATAAAGAAAGAAAGAAAAAATGTTTAATCATATATCAAACATACAGTAGAAATATAAGAAATATACAAGTTTAGCATTCAAATCTGCTCTGCTCAGTTTCTAATTTCGTGGGGGTCGCCCAGCGACTCTGGGGGAGACGCCTCGTGCCTGATTCGATAAACTAAGTAAAACAAAATAATCACCCGTGACCGTGACGATAAGGAAGGAATAAAAAAGCCCTTGTTGTGATAAACTCAAAAAAGCACTTGGGTGATATACATGCTATATTGAACCTAATAGGAGTGCGATAAGAGGCAGTTTTCGAGTAAGTGTATTGAAAATAAAATTTCAGTAGGAAGGCTATTGTAATTTTATTTTTGTTTAAGTACAATAAAGAATATATTTATTTATCCATTTAAGTAGGTACTGACACAATAATAGCGCGGCAATTTGTTTATGTTTTTGATTTATTTGGCTTTCCAAATGGTGTTTCTTGCACGTTCTTCTCCATAGGAGTCTATGCCTTGGAACGTGCAAATTAGCTTCAATTTTGACATTTCAAAAGTGCCTGTAAATGGTCTATTTGAAGTAAATGATTTTGAGTTTGAGTTTCCAAGAAGTTTCAAATGATCGTTTTATACACCTTTCCCCTATTTATATTACCTTTAGGTCAAAATGCTATTCAATTCTCGTTAGATTCATGCCGTGTCAGACTTGCGGTTGCGACACCAGTCGTGAACGCGCGGCGTGTCTTCTCCTGCCGTGGGCGGCGCGCGGCGCACCATTCTAATTGTTTATGCATCCGAGGACGACGTTTGAGTCTCTAAACATACGATCTCGATACGATGATATTTGTACCATGAGGTAAAGTCGAAAAGAAATGAGTTGTCGTGACCCTGAAACACAAAAGGCGACTGAAGGTTTGGCCGCGGTGGATTAAATTATTGAAAAGTTTGACACCTCTCTCACTCACTCTACCTAGAGCGAGAGAAGTGATTTGATAATGTTGAGTCTTAAAAAAAATATTGCACCAGTGGATAGCATAGATATATGTTTCAAACTTACAACATATAATTCCGATTCCTGGAATTAATTAAAACAAATTAATTGCATGTTATGTAATGGTTCTGTTTATTCCATCGATATATATGCACTACGCACTAGATTAGGCGTACCGTACCAGACGGTACGGTACTTTACTTGACTTAGGCGATCTGCGCGCCATACACCTTACACATTATTGATACATTGATGACAGTTTTGTTGAGCAGTACGCTAAGTTTTGTTAGGGAAGATACGAGAAGAGATATATTATGGCTGCAAAAATAAAGCCATCATCGTGAGAGTCAGTAAATACTCAAATTTAAAAAAAAATGTAAACCATACTGATATCGTATCGATACCTAAAAATTTTTTACCTATGAACTCTCCACCGATTTATAAAATGGCGATCCAAGACTTGAAGTACTTTTATAAATAGTAAGTTAAGTATATTTTTTACTTTCTTTGTTCAAATAACTACTGTCGGATTGCGTATTGCGATTAAATCCTCGACATGGCACTCGCAGAAAAGATTTGCTTAACACAATCCAATCAAAATTTAATGTTTTTCATCATACTCCCAGATTTCAATCTGCCTTAATTGTATACGGCAAATTGCCTTTGGAAATCAAGAGTACAAATTGCACAAACTTTTTAAAAAGGTAAATACTTCAAAATTTAAAAACTAAGACTGTTATTGATGAACTGTTTTTACAATAACACCCCGTCGTTTTTGCGTCGGGGGTTAAAGACACAAACGATTAGCATAGTAAATATTATTAGTATTTTATTTTTAAATATTTCTTTATAAATAAATCTAAAGAATTGTTAGATTAAAAATATGCGTATTAAATGTAAGTTAATGAGATCAAACATTTTATTTAAATAATCATTTACAGGCGCTTTCAAATTGTCAAAATGACGGTCAGTCAAAAAAACGAAGTACATTTTACAATGTGCTTCGTTTTTGTGTTTGTTGTTAACGTAGATCTTTATGGAGAAGAACATGCATAATATTCCAAGGACATTCTTTTAAATCATATCGTGAATTACTTAAATTCTGATTAAAGTTTTATCGCTTTTATTGAAAAAAATTGTGAACACAATGTGAGTAAATAAACGTAATGAAAATAATGATTAAAATAAAAAGTAGGAAATAACGTAAACTAGTGACAATTAAGAGGTGATCAGTCACAGCTGTTGGTGTCAGTTCACGAGCATGACGCGTGCTACAACTGCGCTCAACTCAATCATTTCCAAGATAAGCACCACCTTCTCCTTTTTGTTACTCTTGTTTCCTTCGAGACATTTGTGTGAGCAAGAATAATAATTCTCATCTGTCATGCCACGCTTGTTTGTCAAATAAGTTGTAAACTAATAAAATAAATAGCTCCATCATTCCATGGTAGTATATTTACACAAAATTAAAAAAAGAAACAAAAATCTCCACTGACCTCATAAAGCATCAGCAAAGATCGATGAACGAGGAAGTTCTGTGTGATTTTTCACCCGTGCGAAACCGTGGCGGGTGACTAGTTCAATATAAATGAGGGACCATTGTTAACATTCAGTATATGGACCTATGAACGGCAGACCACATAAAATATCGGCCAACAAGTCACTAGTCCATTGTACCAGTTAGGCGTATCACGTTTGAGTCACTTCATGCGTTGACACTGTGAACACAATTCTCTTATCTCTGTCAAAATATTTGCTTGGTACCATTCTACCAACTTTTCGATAGGCGATCTTTGGCATCAAAATTCCGGAATAGCTCGAAAACATCACCAGTAAATGTTTTCGTAATTGTGTCTATGAAAACCAAATTTTCTGAGACTCAAATACGATTTAACATACACTGGTATTTATACCTGCACTGAAAGATGTCAGGACCCCTGGGGACTAAGTGTGCTGTTTTCGTAATATCGCCATTCCAACAAGATGCCATTGTCATTTCGCTAATAGTTTGTAATCTGGCCGATCATTGGTCGGTCAATGGTCTCGTAATATTTGTGGTACGTGTTGCCTTCTAACGAAATAAAAGCAATAACTGCACAATAACGTTATGATGGTAAGTTTCTGATCAAAGGAAGTTATCAAGCCATTATATTAGTAGATTACCAAACTTGTTAAAATCAACCATTATGAAATCAATGATAGACCATTCTGACACTATTGTGATAGCAGACTTGAGACCTAATAGAGATAGTTGTAGTTTTCTCCTTGTTTCATTTAACGTCTAAAAATAGTGAAACAATGTATTGCTATATTCGTGCTAGATTTATTACAACAGACTACAAGTTTATGCTGCTACAAGTTTATGTTTAGCTGTTGTATTTTGTAGACTTTATATCTACAATATGCATTGACAACATTCAGTCACGTGTACCTTATAACTTCCTTTTTGACAAGAGAAAGGGTTGTGGGAACTGTACAAGTTAACATTTTGTTGGGAAATGTAGGTAATATTATTGTATTAATTATAATGTATGAGCACTAGAATCTGAGTACTTCCATGCGCGCCACTGTTCAACCGCCTGTTTCGTTTATGGTCACCCATTGCTTATATTTTGTTACGAACGAGCCATTGTGCTCCGCCATTGTTCGCCAACCGGGCCAACTGTGAGTAACTGTGCTTATAACCTACACCACTTCGTGGTAGGTGTGCTGTTTAATATCTAATTTGATGTTATCGACTTAGAGGATACTTCAAGACGATAACATCCAATTTGTCTGAACAGCATGCTCATAAATATCTACAGTCTCATTTGCTTGTAGGACGTGCCCCTAAAATGGACATAAAAATATCTACTCATCATCATCATTGTTTACCTGCCTTTATCACGTACTGGGTCAGCGCAACAAGTTATTTTCTTCCACTCTGTTTTGTTACTCGTCATGTTATCACTAACTCCCTTTTTTTCACATGCTACTCTTCACACAATTCAGAATATGCAAATATCTACTCACTATGCTAACATACCATTCTAAAAACAAAAAAATATATTTTGAGATTAGTGTAGAGTTATATTATATTGTATTAGCTGTATTAGTTACTAATTAGTAATTAGTAATGATATCTCTCTTAAAACTACTAATAGCAAATTGTTCCTTAATTACCTTGTATTCCTTCTGTTCGGTATTGAATTTTGGAGGGGTTGTAGCCAAATTTTCTTTTACGTTTGTGACATGATGTGTTGGCTCATTTCACCGATAATACCTATAACATCGTCGCTAGTAGAGCAGAGCCGTTCTAACTTGGTGAGCCTGAAGTTAGCCTTTGTGAACTTTAGCACTTGTGCTCTCGTCAAAAAATAAAGTTTTTTAAAAAATATATACCAATAACAGTTGTATAACAGCAATAATAACTGCTAAAGGCATTTATGTTTTTACGAATGCACAAGCGTAAGCGTAACTTGGTTGCTGTGACTGCATTCCATTAAGAAAAATAAAATGTCCCTTGTTGCCCGTTGCTTACTATAATACTGGAGAAATGTAAGGAGACTAGATCATAGTATTAATATTATGAGATTGCTGAATTGTAATAGACATTCCATTGTGTTGATATATGTTTATTGTCATAGATCTTGAGTGTCAAGAGCCTATATTCATCAACTATTCAGCCTCTAGACGCCACATTACGATGGCTTTCTGTCAAAACAACTGTAAAAAATCTGATGTTATGTCGCCACTTGTTCATGGCTTTAGACTCGTCTGTAACAATCATACGGCAGGCACAATTAAAATGCAGAACTCTGCTTCCACATACCTCAGCTAGTTGTTGAGAAATATCTTAGATTCATGCAGTCATGAGGCTGAACAGGCGATGACTTTACGTCACACTGTTATTTTTCTGATAACACAGCGTGTTTCAACGGCTATTTCGCACATGTGTGAGCGCCCGTGAATCAATCGCGTTTTCTTAGTAATTCCAATTGATCAAAACAATTACACTTGCTTGAATTTAATTTCTATTTTGTTATAGGAACTAACAGGAGCACCCTTCTTCCATGAAGCAAGGACAAAGGCAGACAAGCATACATGAGGGAGGCTGGGCGACAAGAAACTTCCCCACCTAGGACTACGTGACACCTCGTGTGGAAACACATACCTATTAGTTTTTTATAAATAGGTATCGTTGTAAGCTGCCAAAATGCAGTTCGTACGTTCCTTTTTCAAGCGGATAACTGATGATCTCAAACAGAAGAAATTAATTCCACTAAAGATACTATTTTTCGTTCATGCTTCGAGTAAGTATACAAATAATTTATTTTAAATTATATATCTATAATGTTATCTTTACTCACTTCGTAAATATTGCACCTATTTTGTCTGTTATTGAGCTGCATTATCTACATCAAATCAACCAATCAAAAGTAAGTTTTCCTCCACAAAACTAAATAATTTTTACTTCTAATCGCTGATAAAAGATTTGTAATAACAGTTGCTCCTCAGAATGTTATTTTTCTTCAAGGTAAAAACTTAGAGCATAGCTCTAAGGGTAAAACGTATCCTATAAAGACGGTCGATAAAAAAATAAGATAAAATAATTTATCTTTCTATTCAAGTATATTTTAGTTAAATAGTAGTTTTAGAATAAACATCAACTGATTTTGTGTCATCTTGGCTTTGATTCAACGTAGATGTGATGCGAAATATCTTCGTAGCCTTTATGTGTACCCTGCTTAGACTGTGCAGACTCTCCCTAAATCAACAAACAGTCGATTGCTGTCCGGAACTTAATTTGATATATAGTTCGTAATCAAATACATGTAGAAGGCTGCTTCGGTACCTACGTACGGGTGATATTAAATTCATTCACGAAATTCGATAGGGTGTCTTGTAAGAATATATTATTGTCAAACTGCCTCCACGGCTGTTACGTGCCAATAGTTACCAAGTGTGACAGACATAACACGTGGATTATCTTTATTCATTCTTCTCTTTAGCGTGTCGAAGGCATAATAGAAAAATAGAATTTTAAATATTAGATATGCTTGGTCCGAATTTCAGCTATGTCGACATCATTATATTTAGGTTTTCACTAGAAAAAGCCGTTGTTGATTTAACAGCATTAGGGTTTAAAACTAAAGTTATACTTAAAATAAAATCCATTACATGGTTTAAAAGACGTAGCTCTTTACCTACCATTAAAAAAACGTAAACGGTGAACTTTTGAGGTAGATTTAAGCTAGAACTATATTAGACCGTTTCGCACGTGTGCCACGTCTAAATTGTACGTAGAATGACGTCGCGTGGCGTGGATCATGAGAAAAATAGAAGTAGGTACAATTATTCAATACTAACAAGGTAAGTCCTGGTAGAGGGCTTCCACTATAGCCCTTTATTTGTAGTCTCTTCTCCAGGCAAATATCTAAAGGTGGTCCACGTACGACGATCTGGGCACGTCGATCTCCATACATTTTACGTGGGTCTAGGCTTGTAGAGTTACACTAGATCCACGCAACGCGACGCCAGTCTACGTGCAAAACAGGCGTGGCACACGTGTGATAGACAGAGTATCGCCGTGTCCTCGTGGGAGCGATCGGCGGCGGCGATCTCTCGCGCCGGGCCTTGGTAGAAGCCATGGTTCGGAGTGAGGAGGAGTGGCAGGCGGTCGCCTCTTTCTGCGAAGCAGTAATGCTAGCAAAGAAGGAGGCTGACCGCATAAGGCAACGGCGTTTGCGCCCCAGACGCCGCCGGGATTCCGATCCTGACTTCCGGCCACCGTAGGCGCGGGCTTACGATGAGCATTGGGTAGCTCGCCGTCCGGTCGTCTGGTAATCTTCCGGACCAAGCCCAGTCGTCGACGGCGCGCACTGTTCCCGCGCGCCTCAAGGAGTTGTCAGCAACCGTAGGGACCCTGCAGAAGGGTCGAAGCCAATTAGGGCCAAGGGTTTGCGTCTGAAAAAGAAGGCTCTGGCCCTGGTATGTATGGCGATGTAGGAACGGGGTAGGTTGTTTAGTCAGTAAGAGTCTAACACTTGTTTTCCGCTCCATCCAAGAGCGGGACTCGTCATTGGATGATTTTTACCTACCATAAAAAAAACACATGTGCGAGACTGACACACATGTGTGCCACGCCATATATAATTCTAGCTTAAATCAGCCGCAAAGTTTCACCGCTTACATTCTAAACCATGCAATAGATTTTGTGTGCTTGTCACTAATACAAAGTAAGATTTGTATTTGTAATTTCCACCTTTTCGTGTACTCGTAACGAACCGGACTTGTATCTAACTTGTGGATGTGTTGCAGCATTGTTCGTGCTGTACCCGTACCTGACGATCCACATGCGCGAGCTGGGCATCAACGTGGAGGAGACGGCCATCATGTCCGCGGTGACGCCCGTCGTGTCCATCGTCATGCCGCCGCTGGCTGGCATGCTGGCTGACAAGATCGGCAACTTCAGAGTAAGTATCAGCCATACATACATTCTGAACATTCCATCTAAACCCATACATACTCTGCATAAGGTAACGGCGCACACACCCTAGGCGCCGCCGAGATTCCAATCCCGATTTCCGGCCACTGTAGGCGCGGGCTTGTGGACGGCGAGCAATGGCTAGCTCGCCGTCCGGTCGTCTGGTAACAGTCTGGACCAAGCCAAGTCGTCAATGGCGCGCTCTGTTCCCGCGCGGCTCAAGGAGCTGTCAGCAACCGTAGGGACTTTGTAAAAGGGTTAAAGCCTATTGGGGCCCAGGGTCTCTTTCTGAAAGGAAGGCTTGGCACCAGTGCGAGGGGCAAAGAAGGAACGGGGTGGGGTGTTTAGTCAGTAAGAGTCTGACACTGTTTCCTGATCCACCCAAGAGCGGGATTCGTCATTGGATGATTTTTGTCCACCATAAAAAAACCCATACATACTCATGAACAGTGTTAGTGACCAGGGATTTTACAGATATAGAAAGATTATACATATAATACGTTTTCAGCTATGGTTACGGATATGAGTTTTTGCAGAATATCCGATAGTTTCGGATTTTAGATTTTTATGATTACCTGTATACATTTCGTACGATATGGACGAATGCAGACGTAGATAAGTCCTATTTCGTTTATTGTCACTGAAGTGTTTTAATATCCTATGTCATAAAATATCGCAATTTACACTATCATTGCTAAAGAATAATTCGATCGATAGATGTCGGATTCATACATTGTCATCTTAAAAATGCATATTTATAGTTCGTTTTTTAAACCTAGACTACGATTTGACATCTTAAAATGTCAAACTCCAGAAAATTGGGAACATATCTAGAGATATGTTAATGTCACACTCCAGAGAGTGTGACATTCTGAGTTGTCAAATCGTAGTCTCGAATTAAAAAATGAACTATACGTTTTGCTGTCATCCTTTAACTACGTAAAAAAGGTCATATTGACATGATACAGCTGTCATCAAATCGTTATGCATGGTTAATGATTATAGCAAAATATCCGCGGCGCAGGGAAGGTACACATTAACCAGTCAACGAGCACCGCCTCTAATGTGGGGATGATAACTATATAACATTGTCATGACATTTAATGTCGTTGTATGGACAGGGTCATCAGTTTTGTTTCGTAAAAGAATATTGAATGGTCTATTGTACTTTACATTATTGTTAGTGAGACCTATTGAGTCTAGTAGATTAGACATCCTCTGTTGGCAGTTCGGTTAAATAAATAATTTATTGGAGAAGGCAGGTTTTGCTGCGTGACTCATGTTCCTAATTCAAAAAGGAATAAATCGGTAATATTGGCTTTACACACACACACACCATCACACACACATACACACAAGAGTATTGTTATAGTATGAGACAACGATTTTTTATTTTAAAATAGCAGTCAAATCTAATGAAGCCACATTTATAATTTTTACCAAATTGCAAGTCGGCAATTGTGTAAACTAGCCACTGGAAAGGACAGTAGTATACCCATTCATATCGTTGGCAATAAATTAACTGGTCAACTCGTTTCCTAAATTAAGTTGTCACTTTTATCCGGTCAGCAATTTTGGGTAATTTAGTTACAAGTGTTCCTATTTAGAGGGTCTAATCCGTTTCATTATTTATTATGAGCAATCTGTTGTGTGAACGGTTCCGCTGCTATATAATCAAGTTAATCCGGAGCGTCCGCGTCGGGCCCGCGAATGGAACCAATTCTGCCAACAATAACCTTTACCTTGCATTGTGGACGTTCGTCCGTGGACGTGTGTCGCACATATAGGGTGTCCCGCGTGCGTCAGTCTGCCGACTCTGTGCTCAACGGATACCATTCTAGCATCCGTATTGCCCGTATCGACGACGATCGTTACGTCAATGCGATTTAGCTTCCTACAACTGCGATGTTGAGACTGATGATTTTTAGCCTGATATTTCTGCTCTACTGATGAGAAATTCGGTTCATTCGATCTTTTAATCATCACAATGGTTTGTTCACATAAAATAGGTATAGGTACAATGTATTATTATTCATCATCTTGAATCAGGGTAAGACAGGGAATCTATCGCAAGTCCCAAATATCTACTAAAACACTATATTTGGTTTTTCGTAAAAATAAAAGGAATGAAGGAAGATATAAAATTGAAGGAAAACTCTAGATACCAATGTACACTTTTGTTAGTTTTTAATTAATTCATCAAGTCGCATATAAGAGAACTTATCAAAATCTTTAAATGTTCACCTTTTGGAACGATGATAATTACAGAATATGGTTGCTTTAAGGTATATTTAGATAGATAACATAAAACACAAAAAAACCTACTAATAGGTGGTTTTACAGCATTTCTGTTCTGTGGTTAAAACAATTACAGCATAGCATAGCAGCAGCTTTATAATGTTCCCATTGCCAGACTGTAATCCATCAAGCGAACCCCAGTGCGGGTTGGTGGATATTTCATGTCCTCGAATTTTTGGTTCATGCCCGGTTTCACACGATGTTTTCTTTCTCCGTTATGAGAGCAGTGGTGATGAAATACTCACAAAGTAGGTAATACGCGGGTTTGAACCCGCGACTCGTAAGTCGGAGCTGCTACCACTCGGCCACCACAGTTCTATGAATTAAGAAAAGCAAATTCCTTTTATTTTCAACAAGTAAACAAACAACATTATAACCCTCTCTTGAGTTCTAGACACGTAGTAGTTTACTTACAAAGATTCGATTGAATAGAACAACACAATTGGTACTGTGCTTTAGTACGAGTACATCGGAATGGTTTCCCGACCAAAATCGTATAGAGTGTAATTATCTGACATCGTCACTCTATAATTATTAATCATGTCATTAATTTTCTGCGATACGCATACCTTTGTCACAAATTATACAGGTACAGATGTCAATCTACGTACAAAGCGCGCTGGAGCAACGCACACATAGACACCGTTCACCGACGCGAAAACCGGGCTCAATGAGGATCATTACGACCGCGAGGGTGTCACGTTTGAGGCGCGCGTCTGTGAAATTTTGCAACTACCACGATAATAATTTGTTGTGCATAATTCAGTTGACATAATAATAATAATAATAATAATTTATTTATTTATTTTCCCTTCACAAATTTCACATATTTTCCTTATGCTAGGTTAAACAATTTAGCACCAAATTTGCGAGGGACTGGTGCCTGATGTAGGTATGTGCAACAACCTGTATTACAGGTCACCAGGACCCTCCCGCGGTTAGTATGCAAGAAAGTTTAGCAGCTCACAGCAAGCAAAAGTGGAACGAAGGCTTAATAAAATTTAAAAAAGACAAAAATATACTAGTACTAAAACATGACATTTTTTTTTTTAGGCATAGTAGAAACAAGAAATACATGTACAATTAGAACAAATACAAATTCCAGAATTATAAGTGTAAAGTTTAACTATTGCGAGATTTATTGTAAGTGTAAGTGTTTGAGTGCATGTGTGTGAGTGTTAGAGTGTAAGTTTAAAATGTATGCGAGTTTTTTTTTTTTTTTTTTTGTAAAGGATGAATAGAAAACGAATCTTGATTTCTTGGCAATGCACAAGTGCCTATAAATGTTTTATTTAAACAGGGGAGAAAAAGAAATATTTCATGTATACACATATATATATATATAAATTGTTTAACTACTATCTGAGTGGGATCAGGAGATTTTCCGTTTGACAATAGTCAAGGGTTTTAAGGAATTTAGAGACAGTAGCTTTACACTTAAATTTCAATTGAGAGTAAATGAGAAGCTTATCATTTAACTTGTTATAGAGGTACGGACCAAGAAAGCAGAAGAAGTTATGTGACAGGGCTGAACGTAAAGGTTTAGTTGCACAAACATTACCTGTACGACGCTTGTCTTTTTGTAAATCCTTGTTGAATTTAATCATTGCATGTTTTTTCAACACAGTTTGAAGGATGAAAGTTTGTCTGACTGTAAGAACATCCCAATCTTTGTAGAGGTCTACAGTTGAGTGACGGAAAGGGAGACCAGCTCCCACCTTAAGAATTGCACGTTGGGCTCGTTCAACCTCGATGATGTGGGATTTTGCAGCACCACCCCAAGATATTATGCAATAGTCAATCAGTGATTGACCTAAAGCAAAATACACCATTTTGATAGTCTGCTTGTCTGCGGAGTACCTCAAGTTTTTAAAAATATAGATCAATTTACGCAGTCTAGACACTAAGTCTTTTATGTGGAGTTTGAAGGTGAGACATTGATCAATATTAACCCCGAGATATTTAAGATTGTCTGTACTATGAAGTGTGGGACAGGTGCAATCGTCAAGGGATAGTTCGGATCCGCAGATATGAGCTTTAATGCCCAGTGATTCTGGGGGCAGAAGGTTCTTTCTAAAAGCAAAGGTTATATATTTTGTTTTGCTAATGTTTAGGGTTAGCACATTACTTTTGAGCCATGCATTGACACTATTAAAACCCTTCTGCGCGACACCAAATACCTCTTCCCAACTATCACCACTAAACAGTAGAGCAGTATCATCAGCAAACGTTATAATTTTCCCTTCTTGTATTTTAATTTCACAGAGGTTATTTATATAAATAAGGAACAGGGTGGGCCCGAGTATGCTGCCCTGTGGCACACCAAATTCTATAGAGCGCTCATCACTTAGCCTGTTGCCAATTTTAGTCCTTTGTTTCCTATTTGTTAGGTAGTCTTCAAATAGTTTTAGTGGTATACCTCTTACGCCAATCGCCTCCAATTTCTTTAGTAAGTGTGGAATAGAGACTGTGTCGAAGGCTTTGGCTAGATCCAAGAACACAGCCAGGCATTTTTTCCTACCGTCTAAGCTGGAAATGATGTAGTTCAAAAGTTCGTGTACTGCATCACTGGTAGATTTACGATTTCGAAAGCCAAACTGCGCCGATGAAAGGAGCCCATTGGTTTCGAGGAATTTGATAACACGACGATTGATCAACCGCTCCAAGATCTTTGACATAGATGGCAGAATGGAGATAGGTCGGTAGTTATCAACACAGCCTCTATCCCCACTTTTGTGTATTGGCTTAATTAAAGCTATTTTAAAGGCTCTAGGAAAGACTCCTGATGATAACGCTAGGTTACAGATATGGGTAAAAGACGGAGCAAGCAGGTTCACATATCTCTTAATTATTTTGCTCGATATATTATCAATCCCCACGGCACAGTTATCTTTTAGGCCCAGAATGAGCTGCCCAATTTCCTCCCTATCAGTCGGAAAGAATGCAAATGAATTTAGTGGAGAAGTGGAAGACTGTTCATTCATAATTTCTGAAGGGGTAATTTGTTCAGCAAGCTTTTTACCGACATCAGCAAAGTAACTATTGACGTCGTTAATGTTACTTTCGGGGTTGTCAGATGTTATGAGACAGGTTGAATGATCAGAATTTTTGTTCGTGCCGTTCATTTTCTTAATAATCTCCCATAGTTTTTTCTTATTTCCCTTTGCATTCTCAATTTCTTTCTTCTCGTATGCTCTTTTTACTTTTTTTATTAGATGATTGCAAAAATTTCGATATCGTTTATAAGTAATCTTAAGAATCTCGTTATCTGTATCCTTTTTCAGTTTTTTATAAAGGTTGTCCCTATTTCTCATGCAATTTAATAATCCTTTAGTAATCCAGGGTTTGCTAACGCGTTTTCTGTTTGGGATTTTAGCTACGCGAGTGTTGTTTTTAATAGCAAAGGTTAAACAATTAACAAGCATGTCCGTTGCAGAATTGACATCGTTACACTCTAGGATAGGCTGAAAATTTATATTTGTTAGGGAAGCATCAAGAGTGTTATAGTCTACAGAGTGCGATGTTACATTGCGATATTCTAAACGAGCACTTCGACCAAAACTAACAGCTACACTCTCATGATCAGTTATTGACGACTCAAAGGTAAGGCAAGTAGCATCCATGTTGGTTTTAATTATAATATGGTCAAGACAAGTGCGTCCATGTGTGGGTGAGATTTGACCAGGGAGCATGCCATGACTTGCTAGGACATTAAGATATTCATTAGCACGTCTATCCACGGTATTTGGTCCTATGTCGATATTTATATCACCACAAAGTATTATATTTTTAAAACTATTTAATTTAGAGAGTAAAGTGTCTAATGAATTTATAAAACTGGTGGTATTAGATTGACTCGGGGGGCGATAAATTGCAATGATACAAACATCTGACTCAAGTTTTAGGAGAAGACAGTTGGCGTCGTCTATCAAAGGTTCTTCGATTTTTACTGGAAGGTGTTTATTATAATAAATGACAACTCCCTCGTTTTGTGTTTTGTGAATGGTTGTACATGAATAGTTATAATTCTCAAGTGACGGCACATTCTTAGTTGAGGAAAGCCAACATTCTGTAAGGACAAGAATGTCCCAATTGATCCCCGACCTCTGAAGAAGGGTTGTTAGATTAGGCATATTACAAGTGATGCTCCGAATATTCTGACACAAAAGATTGAGTGTGCAAGAAGTAGAAACATGTTTTCTTACATCTATTATATCACAGGTGATCGATTTAGCTACTTGAAGAGAGTCCAAGTCCAAGTTTAATGCCTCAATATCTTGCAACATGATAACCATTGCAAAATAAAAGGTGCGTCGTCACGAAATGATCGTGACGACTGAGGTTATGGTTATGTATATAAATAGTGAGAAAACTTGGACTTGATACATTTGCAGCTATACGAATGGACCTATGACAAAATATGACTATTTGAGAAGGTGAATTGTCATTTTTTAAAATGTTAATAAATAAAACTCGCATTGATGAGATGTACTGATTACTGTAGATGTGGTGAAAGATATGTGATTGTGATAAGATGTGTGTAATTCTGGAATTCAAACAGGTGTAACTCACCCAAGTTGAGGGTAACCTAAAACTATTACATAATTGGGATAAGAAGTGCATATAAGATGTTACATAATATATATAATTAATTAACCTAATTAAGGATAAATGATAAATCCTAAAATCATTACATAAATATGGCAAAAAGTGGTAAAAAGTAGTTTTGTAAGTGCAAAAGGTATCTAGTCACATAGTAATTTTGCTTAACTCCGACTCCGAATCAATACGAACACGTGAAGAACCCTCTTCCTTCTTCACATAGATCTTCCCGTAAGATGTCCAAGAAGCGATAAGTTTTTTATTTTTCACACTTTGACGAGCCAAATAAAATAACTTTCTTGCTCTATCCGTCAAGTACTCAGATATAAATACCGAACGTAAATCACCGGGGAGCTTGAGTTGTTCTGTGTTTAGTTGCGGTTCATTTTTATCCCGTTTAGATTTGTTATATAATATAACCTTAGAAATAATCGACTCCTTCCGTAGGGTGCTTGTAAAGTCAACTATGATAGCCTCAGACTTAGTGCGAAAGATGTCTCGTATCTCTGACTCTTGAATAGGAGTTTCCAATCCCAAAGTCAAGCCAAGGTTCTGTATGACATTAAACAAGCATTTCTTATTCTCATTGACTAACTTTGGTAGGTTACGAACTTCAATAGTTGAACTACGCATGTTTTTTTCATAAATATCCATTTGGTTTTCAAGGTGATTTATTCGGTCCTCATATTGGCTATTTAATTTTTCTAGGTTATCCACTTTAAGCAGAAGTTCATGATGCTGGGTTGTGATAGATTCAACCGACTTTTGGATTTCTTGATTTTGTGTTATTATCATGCTTAGTGTGGTGTTTAATAATTCAAACTTTTGGTCTTGCTGGGCTTTCAGCTCAGCAAACATGGTTTTTATTTCGGATAAGGGGGACGAGGGTTGCTCTTCAAGGTCACCAAAAGCTCTCTTTAGCCGCTTTGTGACAAAATAGCGATCTTCAAAGTCTTGATTGCTTTTTGTATTGAGGGCAGTATCCGAATTATAATGAGTCGCCGGAGTAGGTGTAGATAGGTGCAGCTCGGAGGTAGGTGGAGAGCGCTGTACTGACATCTTAGCGTATCAGAATTCCTAGGTCCTCAATCAATATATACAGTGTAAAGTAGCAAGCTTCAGAAGGCTACAATTGCGTACGCACAGCGGTGAAAAGTATGTCGCTAAGAGTTTTATATTCCGTTCTAAACAAATCAACAGAGGCACAAAGTTAACAAAATGTAGCCAAAAAAAAAAAAAAAAAAAAGTTGTTAACACTGTCCGTAGATTCGAACTTGGGTGGACTGGGCCTTTGTAAGCAGTAAGACGGTTAACAACAATATAGCCAAAAATGCAAAAAGTATAATTCCACTCCTTGCCGGATTCGAACTTGGTACCCTTGTCGTTGCGAGCGGCGCTGGAACCACTGCGCCGAAGTTGCTTCAACTTAGCTCAGTGAAATAGGTAAGCTAATGATACCAACAGGGGACTTGTGATTATGACGTTTAGACCAGTGATCACAAATACCTTCACTGAGCTTCACTTTTGAGTAAGTCACAGTTCATTTATCACAGCACAACACTTTTGCTTAAAAACGTTTTTTATCCACTTACACATGAAGTCTTTAAGTAAAGATTGGTCTTTTCACAAGTTTATTGTTTACACGGCTGTCCATGCGATTTTATAAGTTTTAGCCTCAAAATCCAGTTTTAGCCTCGTTTTGTATTAATACTTTAGGGAGCACACAAAAACACGACTGCTCGCTGCGACGGACGGACGGGGGGGGGGGAACATCATTGACCGCCGTGCGTAGGTATGAAAAGTGAAGTACATACATGAGATTGACTTCTGTGCCTTTTTATTTTGTGCCTTTGTCATCCTCGTAAAGCATTCTCTTAATCGTGGGAAATTAATAGTAGGCATGTAACGTTGCTATGTCGTCCATACAATGACAAGTGGGTGCGTGCCTGTGTTCCGCTGGCGAGCGTGCCCTCGAGCGTCTTTATTCTCGGATGACATTTGAATTGCGGACTACAATTGCATCTAAAATCGACAATTTGCCGTAGTTCTGCTGATCATGGCTAATAAGTACCGCATCCTGTTTATCAGTCAGAATAGCCACTGATTGTCATTTGCGTTTTTAGATTACCCGCGTTTATTAACAATGGCTTACTGTTGTTAAATTATAGAGCAGTCTGTGTTAATGTTTCTGTCGATGACTGATCCAGACCTCATAATCTAGGATATTTATAACTAATTAATCTTCCAGACTAATAATATTAGCAGCAGCAAACTTGATAAATGTAAGTTTGTTACAAATGCTTAAGCGACCAGACATTCTACAGCATGTAACATAATAAACGCGCATTTTATAAAAGTACCTAGTTTGATCAAAACTGTCCACTGAATGATTAAAGTTATTTTTTAAATATTTTTTTTTTAATTAAAATAATTTGGATTCTAAAATATTTATTTTGATAAATTCTTACTAAGTTCATTTTTCTTACACTCGAAAACAAAAACTTCAAAGCTTCAAAGGTTGTAAAAGCGCGATTCAAGTGATTATCTTTAAGTGATCAGGCAGAAATGACCGCCAATTTACGTGTTTTTTAATTAAAATTAAAAAAAAAACAGTATAAATGCATAAATCATAATATAAGAAATTGTTGTGAGGATATCAATTAACATAGATTTTATGTCGAAGTCTATGGATGTAAATAAGTTAATGGCACCAACATGCAACGCAGGCACACATGCCCTGCATGTCACTACATGTGTTACAGAAACTTGCTAATTCACAGTATTCCATAAATACTATATAATATACTTAGCAGTTACCTATTAAACGTGCTGAACTGAACAATAGTTCTCAGATACAGGTGTCTATCTAATTAGAGTTTTTGATGGACTGGATGAAGTTTAAAAGCTGACTAATTAAACATAAACGATGCATGTGTAGCTCACGACTCATGAATAATATGGCAATTAGAGATGATTCGAATGACATTTTATGATACAGGTATAATTAACTTGATTGTCTAGTAAGACATGTTAACCAAATTATTATTGAATGCTCTGCTATAATTCAAACATGGACCAAGCGCATTGCCCTTTGGTACACCAAAATTGATTTTGTTAAAATCGCTTAAATTTAAATTTTATTTTGGTTTTATTCTTATCTGCGTATGTATAATGAAATCATTATGAATTTAGGATAGTGAAGTTTATTATTGCGTCACGCAACATAAAGAAATATGCATATAGTTATACTAACTTTAATTTTACTTATATTTGTTTGTTTTGTAGCTTTTACTAGCGCTGTCATCGGCCCTGGGCGGCGCCTCAGCGCTGCTGCTACTTGCGGTGCCGGTAGGCCGCATCACCGTCACCTTCCCCCCCGCTGTGGAACTGCTCGCCACCTGCGAGGACTCCGCCATGCGGATAGGGCTCATGAAGGACTACCCTTGCTTACCACTCCACCCCTATTCATACGACATTAACCTCACGTAAGTTTATTTCCAGTTCTATATTTTTTACTACGTCTTGGAATTGTCCATTTTAAAATCATTTCTTTTTTCAGAGTTCTTTCATGTGGTTTCGTCTGTGATTTACCAGAAGATCTATCGACAGATGAAACAAACGCTTTAATCCACACGAACTCCTACGATATACACTTGCAGTCGACTATAGACTCGCAGCGGCTTGTTTATCGGCACACAGTGATGGCGCAACTAGCTCAAACAATGGTTCCGAAAAAAGACCAGAGCACATCGCGAATCTTGACAAACGACCCCTTTTTTAACACGACAATATCTATATCCGGCAATACAATATTCTTCCCAGCTCCAAAGCTGTACCAAATAGAATGTAGTCGAGACGCTATCAATGAAACTTGCTTGTTTGGAAAAGATGATATTTTCAATCAAACTGAGGATCTTCTTGATGAAGCAGTATTGCGCATGAGGATATCTCACGACGTGCAGACCGCACCTCTTAACATAAGAAACTATTGGGTGAAAGCTGTCTCTACACAACATAATTTTACAAAAGATGAAGACTATGATGGCATCGACAGTGTTACGTGCAGTGACAATTTTGTGAGTAAATCTTTCAGTCTGTAAAACAAACAACAATACATATAGATCTATCTTATTCTACAACTAGTACGTACTTATAAAATGCCAAGCATCTTCGTGACGTTAGACGCATTCTGATTAAATTGCATCTTCGACATTTAATTAAGTTCTGTAGTACCTACTTACAGGGTCTAATAACAACGACTTAGTCTCGTGATAATATCATAGCACCGCCGGGATTATAATAAGTCACACTACTCATGGTAGAATATGTTACAAGCAATAAAGCTATCAATTGTTTATCAGGGTCAAGACGGTGGAGTTCGAGTGCAGGCAGGGTCGCGGAAATTATCCGGATGTCGGGCGGCGTGCGCAGCGTCCACGCCGCGCAAGAGTCTCTGCGACAACACGCAGCAGCAAATTGAACTGGACCCGGCGTTCACCTTCTGGGCCTATCTTGCTGTAAGTTACTATGACCTCTAAACTACATTGTTGATCTAAGAGTAGTTTGCCAAAATGTCTACATTGTCTAAGCCGAAATAGAGGATGAAGTAATAAACACTAATGAAACGGAAGTTGGATGGATCATGATTATCTAATTCGTGTGTACGTATACCTAGGAGGTATATGACATACGTAACAAATGAAATTCGTAGTGAGCACGTGGCCCGCTACGGCTAACGTAAACTCATGCAGATTGAGCGGATCCGCTGATGGAAAGATTGCCACCTAATCGTCGCTAACAGGGTAATGGCGAACTTGATACGGTGAGTGGCGACGCGACCCATTGCTCGCGTTCCCATTCCGTCTGCTAGGCTATCGGCAGCGCCCCACGTCCCATTGCCACTGGTCACTCCAAGTTTTTTTCTTACGTTTTCTATAAATGTAAAAGAAAAATGCATTAACATCGCTTTTGCTGATTAATTGCCTCTAGTCGAGTATAGAAATCTAGTCAGACTTGAAAACGAGTCGGACCTGAATAGGTGGCGTATGTAATTGTATAATAGGTGATATGACATTGACCGAGAAAAGATTAGGTATAGGTTCTGAAAATTCTGTGACCGATCAGCGAAAAAACACCCAAGATAGTATTTTTCTTCTTTCTGGTTGATTTCCGTGTTGGTCTTCGCAAGTACTTTTTCGGTGATTTTCGCACAATGCTGCTTTCTACCGCGGGAAGTGGTGGTGATGCGGATTTGGTAAGCTACCATTCCTTCGTGTGAGGTGTCGTGAGCACCGGTCGCCTGTGTGTTCATCGCATCAGCGGGTAACAAGTCAAATGCAATGTAGGGTCCAGGGCTGGAATCCCAGGTTTTAGCTATTTGGAATTACTGCGAAGCAGTAATGCTGACAAAGGAGGAGGCCGACCGTATCAGGTAAAGCCAATTGGCGGTCACGCCACAGCTTCCGCGATTCCGATCCCGATTTCTGGCGATCATCGTAAGTGCGGGCTTGCGGACGGCGAGCAGTAGGTAGCTCGCTGTCCGACTGATAATGTCCAAGAATTTTGTAACGCAAGGCGGCCTTCCATTAAAAAATTCTTAGACATATTCCGAATCGAAAAGAAGGATTTTTTCCGTGACATAACTACAAATTAGCAGTTTTCAGATTTGTTCCTATAATTGTGCTAAAAATCTCGCTTTATACCATATATCAGGGTACTACTATCCTATGAATTTTGATTTCCTTGATAGTACGAAATATACGTTTTTTGTATTATTTAGTATATCTTATCTTAATTTTTTCGTTAATTTAGAAGTTTCAGTTATCATAGCTTCAAGGACCGCAAGGCTGAGTATACAGTTTTAACTTCGGTATAAAGGATCTTGACAAACCGACAGACGGTCTACTGAGGGGCAATAAAGCTTCCGTTTTTCCTTTTAGGTAAAGAACCCTAACAAAATCTGCTCGACTGTCGAAGATCTGCTTGGTAACAAACGTCTTCTGCCTCATTATAGTTTGAAAATCACCCACACGCGCTACAGAGAACAAAATAATATCGCTATCTACTGCACTATCTAAGCAGCCCCAACAGCATTCTAAACCCATTATTATGTTGGACCCGCAGGGCGTCTAAAGCTATCTGCATACAGTTAACCCACAGACCGCTAAAGTAGAATTGATTGGCGCTTAGAATAAAGTAATTTTGATTACATTACCATAACGAGATAATCTGTGAGTCAACAAGTTGCATATAACAGCATGTGAGAGCAGTGGTAGCCGAGTGTTAAAGGCCCCGACTTACGAGTTGCAGGTCGCGGGTTTAAACCCGGCCAGGCTCACTACTTTGTGTAATTTATTTCATCACCACTGCTCTCAAAACGGTGAAGGAAAACATCGTGAGGAAACCGGCATGTCCTATAATAGAACCAAAAATTTGGAGACATGTGACATCGATCAATCCGCACTGGGCCCGCGTGATGGATATGACCCATTCCCTCTCCTAGAGAGGAGGCCTGTGTCCCAGCAGTAGGAACATTAAAAAGGCTGATGATAAAAGATGATATAATAGCTAGTGTCCTAGGTTCCTGTTCAATGTTTATCTTTCCCCCTAGCAAAGTTGATAATCTACAATTGTTAATTCTAGTAGAAAATTAATCAAATGTATGGAAATGCCATCATCTCAACAAAATTCGTAGCCAAGTTCACATCGTTCAAAATGACAGTATGAAATGTTATCGTTTCTACAATGATCATCGCTTCATCCAGTAAGTAGTTTTATGATAATTAATTATAACTACGATGAGGTATTTCTGTACAGAAAGAGAGTCGATACGACAATTTCGTAACTTGGCTAGAGCGGCTGATCTCTCTGAAAACATTGTGGCTTATAAGGCACTTAATATGGGTAAGCTTGTTAATTTGCCTTGTACTGAGACAACTATGACTAAGGCTGTCTGTCTGTCTTCTTTTCCAAACTGTGTTGGGTTGGCTTCCAGTTAAACCGGATGAGCAATGTGTTACTTCTAACCACAACTGGGTAGACGATACCCCTTGGTTGGCAAGACTGAAGACAGATTGTCAAGCTTCTGATTGATTATTTGATACTTTATGCACATATATACAGAGTCCGCCTCTTAATGAGTTAAAGCATTTTCTCCCAGTCAATCTTTGGATGATGCAAAGACAGATTGTGGTAGATGTAATAATAAAATGTTACTACGAAGATGTAGGAATGACAGTCAGGATCAACAGTTTAACGTGCTGTCCGAGACACGGATGGATATGTTGATTAACCTTGGAAATTGACCTATGCAGCTATTATAACTTAGATAAGGACAATGTCGTCAATCATTTTGGCTAAATCTATTAAAATAAATTAGTGCTAAGGTTAAGCTTAAGTTAACCGCGAAATCACCTTAGTATTTGAATATTTCTAATTAAAATTTTGGTTACGTAATATTTTTGATGAGTTTCACGAAGCTTCCATTCGCACATCTTCCAATAGTTAATTTTGTAGCACAGCTTGTTTATCTGTTTATGCATTTCCGAGCTTAGGTTTATTCAACCTCAGTTAATCACTGTTTCACAATGGAATCGACAAGTCTTGTGGCCTTGTCCTCAATGTGTGAGAGCTGAGCTTAGGCAGTTAGATACCCACAGCACGTACATATGTGCTTATGTACTGTGCGCTACATGTATTGTTCTAATGCTGGTATAGAGGGTCAAAGGTAATATGAATCTTTTGCATATGACCGCATTGTTGTTATTGAAGAAAGTGATGTAAAATGCCAGCGGTTATATCAAGTAGTTAATGTAGCCATCTTCGCTTCCGGCTCTTGTGGTTATGTAAAAAATGATATGACAGAACAATTGGTAATATCCACTTTTCTATTCACTGAATTATCGTCACCTATGTATTTAACTATCAGTCGCGGAAACAAGTACCTATATAATATAAGATCCGTGTAGGAAAGGTTAGGTTAGTTCATGAACTTTGAAGTTAAATTAATTGTCTACAGAGAATTTTAAGCAAATATAAATTTTGTAGAGTCTTTGTTAACTTGGCAATATATCTGTGGGTAGATAATATCATAGTAATCACGTGGGTACTCTTAAGTAGTGGGCTTTAGCACATAGCGTAGCTTAAATACAGTCGTAAGTAATCTTCTCATATTAACGTAATTTTATTAGTAGAAGAGAACTTATTTATTTATATAATGAATACTTTCTTTGAAGGCACTTATATAAAGACAAATTGTATGGTAGTGTTTAACATGTATGGAACAATAATATTTGTTTCAAATTCTTAGAAATACTATTAGTTACACTATGTTACGACCTATTGAAATATACGTCCTCGTACCTATTGGAATATACGTCGTAGAAACCAAAAGTAATAACTTAATCATCATCAGCCTTTTCAATGTTCCCACTGCTGGAACTCTAGAGAGAGTTCCCCCTCCCAGTTATTATCCCTCTCCTCTCTAGGAGAGGAGAGGGATAATAACTGGGAGGGGGAATAACTTAATATTATGTATTAATTAAGTACGGTACGTGTATTTTCTTAAAATTGTTATATTTTATTGCAAAAATATTGTTATATTTTATATACATATATTAACTTTAAAAAGATAATATCTGGAGATGTTTATCATAATTAATGTTGTGTAACAAGGATATTTCTACAACTATCATTCTGATATATAAATTGAATGCAAGCAATAAATTAGAACCGTCTTCAAGATAAAAACAAAGCCTATAATTGTACGTAGGATATACCTATAAGATCCTTGATAATAATTCTTTTGTATGCTAACTCCTTTGTTTATGTTGTCATGTTATTCTTGTGTCAATCTTTTGTAAGAAATTGTAAAAAAAATACGTATATTTTTTGCTTTTAGCGTAAGCTTTAATTGAATCTATCGATATTGAAAATGTTCTGTGTACAACCACCAGTCATTTTTTTAGTATTATATTCTTAGATAACTGTATTGGGGTTTGGGATTAAGCAAAAACAAGTGCCATACTTATACTGAACCACATAATTATGTTCTTTCAGTTGCCCCTGACGTTTCAGGGACGCTGTAACTATACCGAATAATCCCCAACCTTAGTATGCATTGGATATAGCGAGTCCTGTCAGCAGCAATGATGGGGCCCTGATACAACCGGCAGACACGTGTAAAACATTGCGCCATCGACTCTGGGTTGATTCTTATCGGACGACGAGCTAACCATTGCTCATCGTCTGCAAGTCCACTACTAAAGTTACCACTCTTTCTTCGTTCCCTACCACTGCGCCTTGCGAACTTCGACACGAAGAAACACCCGGGGTGTTTCTTGCGGGGGTTGGTGAGTGAGGATATGCATTCTTCATGCTTTCCGCCACCTCTTTTTCTCGCATTATTGTTTCACAGAAGGAAATGGCTGCTTGACTATGGTCTGAACCAGAGCCTGAAGTGATAGATAGGTCGCTGCCGCAGAAATCTTCGTAAAAACTTATGTTCGGTGAGAGCCAGCGTCAGAGAGTTCATGTTGCTTTTACAAAACTTTGTAGCAATAAAGGTAGAGTTAGCTATAGTTTGAGCTAAGATATGGGGAGAATTAGAGCTCTACTCTAATTCTTTTAAGTCTAAGATTTTGTGGACCTGAAGTGTGCGCGGGTATTGTATGACTTGATTCTACCATCTCATTTCTATTATCGGACAACCCGCCGAATGGCGAGTTTCCATCCTTACTTTGTTAAAACCTCTACGGTCAGGAGTAAGCGTTTCGCTTTGTCGTTTATACCGCGTTCATAATCGAAGGGCTGGAACAATTTGCCTGTTGCGGTCTTCCCATTCGATTATATTGTCGATGTCTTTAAGGCTAAAGTGAACATAGGCTCTTAATAAACTAATGCGACTCACCATCAACAATTGCATCACTGCTTATGCACTAGTGCGATCGCAGAAAAGCTTTAGTATATATTAAATTTAAAAAATCTGATGAACGCTAGAGAAGGATTATGGCCCATTCCCTGTTTCTAGAGAGGAGGCCTGTGTCAAGGTTGATGATAATAATGATGATGATGAACACAACAGACGCTGCAAAAAGCATGTCCAAATATAAACTCCAAAACGAAAATACCTGAAACTACTAATGTAGATTCTTTCTTTCAGGTGAGAGTGTTCATCGGCATCATAGGAGGGACAGCGTTCGCGATGTTCGAGGGCGCCGTGATCGCCATCGTGAGGGAGCAGAAGGCGGACTACGGGCTGCAGAGGGTGTACGGCAGCATCGGCGGCATGATCTCCTCGCCGCTCTCCGGCCTGCTCATCGACTACGCCAGCAGGGGGAAAGGATACACCGACTTCAGGTAATATCAGATTTTAAACAAGGAATAAAGAAAGGCTTACCTGTAATATCTGTTCTGTGAGCACTTCTACCTGTAATATCTGTTCTGTGAGCACTTCTACCTGTATTCTCTGTTCTGTGGGCACTTCTACTTGTTTGCCCAGTTTTGAGCTTTTGAGCGCCTTCTAATTAGTCGCGCGGCAACAGCGCAGCTGTCGCGCTGCTTTGTTTTTTCATATAAATAAAAACATACTGTTGCGCGACAAATGCGCTGTGGCCGCGCGGCACATTGCGTCTAATTTGGAGGCGCCCTTAAAGTACCTAACTGAATTTTGGTTACCGTATCTGCATCTGAGTCGAACTTTTAGAGACAGGTTTTTTATCACCCATAAGAAAACTTTAAACTAGGTATCAATCAAAGATTCTATTAAGTAATTAAAAAAATAACACGTAAAAACCGAAATCAGTTCTCTATATTTTAAACAAAAATAAATTGTTCTTGACGAAAGGAGAAACAGTCGGATGTATCCTAGACTTCTTTTTCATTTGTTTTTATTTTTTTGTCGGGGAATCATCACAACTAGTTTCGCTCTTGATGAAGTAAAAGGGAGCGTCAGACTTTTACTGAACCACCCGTGTTTTTTTCAGTAGCCCTTTGCGTTCTAGTACAGCGGGAAAACTTTCGAACAATACCACAGATTTATGAAACCCTAAATTTAAATAACGTTTTGCATAACCTCTAGATATTAAAAGCTTATCTTGCGCAAGGTCAAGGTGGAGAATGTACTTACCTACTTTAATTAACACTTTCACATTATTTTTAAATTAAGTGTTATGCAATAAGGTTTTAATGAACTGGCCGCCACGCTGCGAAATGTCTACTCACCTATGTTGTGTAAACGAGAAAATAATGAGTGTTAAGGATTATTCAGAATTAGCTCACAGCTGCGACCCGTGGCAAAAGGTTTTTGAGTTTAAACAAAATTAACGAAGAGCAAATGTTGTCAATTCTCCAACCATTACACTAATCGTGCATTCCATTCCATCCCTTTTTAGGATTCCGTGCCTTAAAAGGAAAAAACGGAACCTTTATAGGATCACTTTGTTGTCCGACTATCGGTCTGTCTTACCCTTTATCTTAGAAGTAGAAATCCCACACTACGACAATCGAGAACACGGCATGTTCATTCACTAAATTACATATTATTTAGTGCAGAAAATTAGTCATACATTTTATGGTTAAAAAACATTTTTAGCCATATGACTAAGACTCCGCTTATTATTGATATTTTCTCAAAAATCTGTATTTTTGTTATTGCGGCAACAATTTTCATACAGCAAACGTGATTTCTTTTCTCTTCTCTTCTTTGCTCGATATTAAGTTGTAGTTAAGTGTATATTACTGTGTAGACATGGAACCCTTCGTACGCAAGTCGGACTCGCACTTGTCCAGTTTTTTTATTCATAATGAATGGCTAATGCCAGCGATTGTTGTCTGCACCTACAGTCACATCAAATCTCTGTGGATTGTTTATTGCAACATGTGGACGGGGTCATCTTGTAGGCCGCCATCGTTCAGGCCACAGAGGCCATGACCGGCACGTGATGATGCCAACCAACAAATTACCGATAGAGTTACATTCGCAATGTGTTCACTGCAAGCATTAGTAAAAGGTATTCTGCATCAAAATAGAACTCATTAAAAATATATAGTTATATGATATAATAATTATCTCACTCAAACAAAACAATTTAGTAGAGACGTCGAATGTAGTGATGAAGGTTTTTAGTTAAACGTATTAATTAATTTAAAAATATTACAAAAATGTCTGACGCAGAGCTGAGAGGGAATATAATGGAAAGAATGGTGGGAGGTCTTTGCGCAGCCTACTCAAATCTGTGTGGTTCTTTCCTCAAAGGACCATCTATCTGCATGGTTCATTTATTTTATTTAACAAAATAAATAGTATATTATAAAAAGTTGATACGACAGATGGGATAGATTTATATTCACATAAGTTGACAAAATGTATGGAGCAGTGGATTTTTTTTCGTGATTTTTTGTTGGTCTCATAGTAAATGTGGTTCATATTGGTATGTACAATGCTCCTTTTTATGTACAGCCTATTTGTCGTATCAACTTTGTATAATATTACTACAGCTAGGAAATATCGGGCTCATCATAGTTTAAACTGTCGTCCAAGCTTTTTTAAAACATATTTGCAAAATTAATATACCTAATTTTAATTGAACGTAGAACATAATATATACAATTCATACCTATTATTAAATTGTGCCAGAACACAATATATAAGTCGTATTTATTATTAAATTGTGCCGGCTATACTATAGTGTTTTCGTTATAATAATTAACAACATCTTGCACGTGAATCAATATAATTATAACTGTTATTCGCGGTCAAACGTTTGCCAAGATATTGGACACGCGGTGTGATCTGTTGTATTACCATTGTCAGGCAATATTAATATGCATTACAATTATTATTTATTGAGCTAAATAAATAGGTATTTTACAGCTTTTTTTCGCAAATCACATTTGTGCTTGGTAGGTAATATATTTCTTTTACGAATTTCAGCTTTAGTTTTAACGATACTATAGTATTCTAGAATTTTTTGACTTTGGATAAAGAAATTTTCTCATTCAGAGAAGGCTCATAAGTAATCACCTTTTTGAGCATTTTACGTATTTGACCAGCATTGTAGGTTTTTTTTATGGTGGGTAAAAATCATCCAATGACGAACCCCGCTTTCCAGCATTTTATTGGTTTGGTCTGGGTCAAGACTTTGCCGTTTATATTTCCTACAGATTTTTACAACGCCACAATTCTTGAATGAAGGTGTTCCTCTTCTTAGATACCATTTATTGTAGGTACTTACCTACCACAATGTGGTCTTTTTTAACCCAAAGGTTGACTGGTAGAGATTGCCTTGTTGTTTTAAGTCCGCCTATGTACCATTACTGTACATTTTAAGTAAATAAAATGTGACCGCAGTGAGTCTTCGACATAATCTATCGAGTAGTCGTGACGATTGCTTGCTGGTAATAGATATGCAGCCCGTGGTCGCGGTTATTAATGTAATTACAGACAAACATATAACGTTGTTTCGTAACACTGTCGAGGAATACGTGGTTTTTAGTCGGGCCGATGTACATTAGAAGAAACTTTATTGTACACCAAAATAGTAAGGATTTTACAGAAACTTAAATCTATGGGCATACAATGGCGGTCTTATCGCGGACCGTGATAACAGATAACCTTAGGATAATGGACTCATCAATCTTTTTGCTAGGTCATGTACATAGATAGAGCATTCTTCTGTACGTATGTTTTCAGTAGATATGCAGATCTACCATACATAATGCTAGCATAGAGGGTAGAAAAAATTTCCCTTGAGCGGCATCTAATCTTTCTAAACGTAGTTAAAAATACTTTCATTTAAAATTATAAATATATATAGAATTTGGATTTGACAATATTATAAGTACTTGAACTTTATAGTTGTTTTTTTTTATAGTTTAAAAATTATACTGAGTAATATAAAAAATATTGTTTTCAACAGCGGCTTTGTCCTTGGTAATAAGGCTTCTAAAGTTTTATAAACGTGCACATAGTAGGCTTTTGTGAAAATAAAAACATATATTTCAAAATATTGACTGAAGTTAGACAAAAATTTTATTTTTCAGGCCAGCGTTTTACCTGTATGCAGTTCTGAAGGTGGCTTCTGGGGCGCTCATGCTCAGCATTGACCTGGAGTTCAAGCAGCCGGCGCAGAACCTGCTCGAGGATGTCATCACCGTGTTCAGGAATGTGGAAATTGTTGCGCTTTTCATCGCTTGCTTCATTATGGGTAAGATATCGTGTGACAAATGTTGATTTTAAACAGTTTTATGCTAATATTACAAATAGTTTCAAGTCATGGTTGTATATTAAGAAGATTCTTATACTGATAGGAAGTATCTGTAGTATACTTAAGAATGTGAACTATGCTTGGCTCTCCACGCCAAGCATAGTTCACATTCTTAAGTAGTTACTATGGTTTAATCCGGGTTAAAGCTTAGTAGCTACCCAAAAAAAGGAGCACGGCAGCGGAGCCGTGGGGAAAATTAGTAAAATATGTAATAGAAGGTAACTAAGTGATAACAAAATTTGCACAAAAGTAGATAGACAGATTGGACATGAAAAGGTCTCATAACCCAGTTCAGCAGGTGCGACAGAACTTGCTAGCATACAGGTTTTTCTGTACCAAGATGATGTGCTGAAGACATTTAAGTATTTTTTTGAAATATCGATATGGTGACATCATAGAGTACCTACATCTTTTCATGCTTCCTTATTCGAATGTTTACGGTCCATATTTAATCAGCTTGTATTTTTTTTAATTGTATAGAAATGCGTCATATTTCAATGAATGTGTCCCAAAAATAAAATATGTGACTACTTTTTTAGAGCTATGAAGTATATTAACAATCTATGTTCTAAATATTCAAGGCTAAAAATTTTGTCTTTTTTATAGGAACTGCTTGGGGCTATATCGAGAGCTTCTTATTCTGGCTGCTGCAAGACCTGGGCGCGTCACGGTCTCTCATGGGCATCACTATAACGGTGGGGGGCATCGCTGGTCTCCCACTCCTCGTGCTCTCAGGCCCCATCATCAGGAGGCTAGGACACGCCAACGTGCTCTTCATCGGATTCATATTCTACGCAATTAGATTACTCGGTGAGTTGAACAATAATTTGTTAAAAAGCCCTGGTTCCGTCAAGAGGTAATACGATTACAGGTTGAAAGGGTTCCGTTCTTACATTAATTATCGTTATCTGTATAGTAGATATTGATGGTATGAATTCGAGTATTTTTATAAGTAACTTGTCAAGTTGTTAGGCCTTGCATTGACGGTTAATTAATTAATTTATTTATACTTTATTGTACACCACATTACAAAAAATAGGCCATACATTATTAAAAAAATAAGGGTACAATGGGCGGTCTTATCGCTCAAGGCAATCTCTTACAGACAACCTTTGGATGGACTGCGCGAAAGGAGATAGATCTAGGGTTGTCAGTGTACAATTCATTATAAGAAAAAATGCTAATAACATATAAAAACTCGAATACATACATACAATAAAAAATAATATACTAACATATATCAAATATATAATTGAGACAGGAGAAGAAAAATCAAAGTGAAAGGTAATGGCTCCTTCACTAATTTTTTAAACGTTGGAAGCGTTTGAGCACGCCTCACATCCAAGGGTAACGCATTCCACAACCGAGCAGCTTTAATCGTAAAAGATTTGTTATTGAATTTATTATGTGGTTTGTACGAGTAGGATAGGTATGCCTATAGTTCTCTACACTATCTTTAGTGGGTAACTACAACATAACTTTTGATATCCCGTTGATGGTGAGGCGTACTAAGACCCTATTCATTCTAGCCTTAAAGACACATAAATTATAATCAGACGGGAATACCTGCTGCAGTCAAACTGTTCCAGTCCTTCAATGTACGCGGTATAAACGACGAGGCAAAACGCTTAGTTTGGACCGTATAAGTCTCAAAAACGTAAGGGTGAATATTCGCCGTAGGTTGTTCTATGGTAGAATTGAGATGGCGAAATCAAGTCTTGCAATCCACACGCACTCTCCAAAATGCACCTTGTTCAAGCCTTTATAGACTGTTTGACTTAACCAAATCAGTTATATTGATTGGCTTAGTTAATTCTAATTAAATCAGTTAGTTATTCAACCCGCAGTTAGCGTCTCTAGATGAACTGACTCGTTCTGTGACTTTATAAGCTGCGGCCCTGCGGGTCCACTTTCACCGTTTAGATTCCTTTCCCATTTGCTGATTTCCCTTTTGTTTCTGCCAGCTTTCCTTCTGGTGCTGTTTTTTAGGTAGTCATAATATGCATAATTTAATAAAAAAATAGTTTAGGTTTTAGCTAAATTTTTAGATCCATCTTAATTTTTTGGCTTTAGTTCTCAATACTGAAAGTAAACTTAAAAGATTATAAATTACTAGCTTTTGTCAGCGGCTTCGCCCGTGTACATAAAATATAGCCTATGTCACTCAGGAGTCAAGCATCTTTCTATTGTTGCTAAATTTTTTCCAATCGGACCAGTAGTTCCAGAGATTACCTCCTACAAACAAAAAAACAAACTTTACCTCTTTATTATATTAGTGTAGATTTTATTTTGGATACACAGCTATCCATATAGTTTTAGTAGTTTAATAAATAACTTATTATCTAGTGTTAGTACCCCTTTGCACTAGAATTTTTCAATTGGATAGCTGTAGCTCTCCGCTACAGTTCTCAGGATGCTGTTGCAACTATATAGCGGGCGATTAATGAAAACATGCCCTTGGTGTCTTCAATGTAATAAAATTTGGGACCACTAATAGACAAGAAAATTAGCAAACCTAACCGCTAATTGCTGAAAACTGAAACCATACGATTTGCTCCCGAAACAGATGTATCTTTCTTTTTTGCACTGATAAAATCTTCCAAAGTGCAGGTGTATGAACAGTTTGGGCAATCTAACATGTGGCTCATGTTTTGAAAAAGGGCACATACGGGTCTATGAAACCCTAATTTCGCCAAGTTGTGTTGGCAGCGGCCTAACTGGATACGCAATCGATTTAGTTGTTTCCATATAGGCCACTGCAATTCACGTTTAGACGGGAAGAACATATTTTTTTATTCATAAAAGAGAAGTAACTCATAAGCTAAGCCCCACAAAACCGTTGCAAGGTTTTGACTGTGGGGTCAATGAGTCTCTAGACGCAAATGTAATGATAACTAAACACTTTTCAAACAAACTTATACAAAATTATAACAATTCTAAATAATACGACTTCAATTTACGCTTGAATCTATTTCTGTTTGTTTCACTCTTCCTTTTTTGGGGTTTCATGTAATAGGTATGTTAATTCTCTTCTTACATAAACCTTCAGGTTACTCGTTAATCTACAACCCCTGGCTGTGCCTGGTGTTCGAGGCGCTGGAGTCGGTGACGTCATCGCTGTCCTTCACCGCCGCGGTGACGTATGCTGCGCGCCTCTCATCCACCACCACCGACACCTCCGTCCAAGGACTATTGGGAGGAATTTACTATGGAGTTGGTACGTCATTCTTTATCTAGCCTTACGCGTATAATAATAAAGTTCTTACAAATAGATGAGCATGAAATAGGTCCTTTTTAAGACGCATCCTCGATATATCTCACCACAAGGTAAATTAATTAAGAGTCGAGAAGAAAAACACAGAAACAAAAATAATAATCTTTATTTAGGTAATATAAATCATAATGCTTTTTGTAAACTCCTGAGCTCCTGCGCTGGTGTTCACTGATATTTCATATCATCACCATTCTTATCAGCATCGTCTTTTTTTTAAGTATATATTCGACAACTATCACACAACGCCGTCTAGTTTCAAGCTAAGCAGAGCTTGTGTTATGAGTACTAGACGACTGATAAACATACTTATATATTTCTAAATACATACATACTATAGATAAATTACACCCAGACACAGAACAAATGATCGTGCTCATCACACAAACATTCGTCCTGGGTGGGAATCGAACCCACCACCTCTGGCGTAGCAGTCAGGGTCACTAACTACTAGGCTGACAGGCCTTTCGTCTTTATTAGCTTACAACGTTTTACTGCTGAGCATAGGCGTCGAAATAACCCAGCGAGTATCATTGCGCCTGGAGGTTTTTTTGTATCGCGGTCTCTGTGGTTGTTAGCCGGCTCATTGCTAATTCAGCTTGAGCAGGTCTCTAACTGGTGGAAAACTATTAAATAACTTCAGGGTGGTTTTGCCAGGTCTCAAATAATTTAGCTAGAAAAAATCGGGTCAAATCTGGTATATAATATGAGGCTAAAATATATCGCATCATGTCTAGGATGTCAGGATATACCTATTATGTTAATGTTAAAGTGATTACGAATGCAGACAATGGCACTCATATATCCTGTAGTTATATGGAATGTATGTTCTATGGTAAGAAACTGAATGCAGGTCGCATTCAGTTTTCTTACCATAGAAACGCTAAAAGAAATCATAAACAGATTGACATTAATCGTGATTCTACAATTTTTTTTACTTTGTCCACATCGCCCAGTAGACAAAACACTATAACTTACGATCTTAATAAATTCTCAAACAATTGTTTAGCTTTAACGGACATTAGAGAAGTGAAGATTGTATAGCAAATGCCCATATCATAAGTTTTACAGCATCCAAAAACATTGATCCTCGTATTTTTATTACGGAATCATCAAGATATGGAAAACACCATCAAATACTCCTCTACAATTTATAATCATATACATAAGTTATAATCATTTGTTTTACAGGCAAAGGTGCTGGGAGTCTTATCGGTGGTTACCTGATGAAGTTCTTCGGTACCAGACCAACTTACCAGATATTCGCCGGTGCAACATTCATCACTGGCTGCATTTATTATTTGTTTAATACATTTTACTTACGTAAGAGGGCTGTGGTCTATGAAGACGACTTCTGTAAGAAGAAGCAGACGCCTGCGGACGTTGAGGGCAATGAAACTAATAAAGACGCTGATAAAACTATTCCAGCGATAGATGTCGCTAGTAAAACTGAAGCTAAGCTAGAGAATTCAGTCAACTCAGTTGCGGACAAAGTCATAGAGCCTGACTCAAACCGCACGAAGTTAGTGCCCGACAATGCAGATGGCGGTAGTGACTCCGGAGTTGATAACCCCGCTTATAACGAGACCGAAGCTACAGAAATAAAGAAAGAAGAAAATAAAGTGCCCACGGTGTGATATGTATTATACAAAATAGTTAAAATATAAGGTAGGAATATTTTTAAGTCGCGATGCGGTTTAGGTAATGAATAACTATAATAATTATTTTTTGCCGAATTTAATAGTTGTATACTTATACCTAACTGTTTTACTTGTTCTGAAATCAATCATAATATATTTTTTACTTGAAACTTTAAGAGATCTTTTAAAATAATTATAATAGCTCTTATGATCTTAGACAAATAAAAAAAATGTGAAATAGCTTGACTGATGTTGAATCTGAACCTAATGAAAATAGTTTTTATATAAGGATATTGTAAAATAATTTATATATAAGTTAAAGTTAAGATGACCGTACCTAAGTTATTTCTAATGTTGTTTTTATCCATGTCATATAGTTTTAATATTAGGTACAACGTCTAGACGCACAATTTGATTGTGTTCCTTTGGGTTTAAGTAACGGAGCAGTATGTAATACAAAATGATGAATAAATTAAGTATAATAGATAAATAATATTTATTAATAAAATATTGTTATTTTAACTTTTCATTGTTTAATTCCCATATATTTAAAATCAGTATCTTCCATAATTTTATGAGATTGATATGCAATAAGGTATTGCTAAAAACTTTCATTCATAATTTGCATAGTTCTAATGTTGTTTAGTAGATATGTATGTATAGGTTTTTAAGGTGGGTAAAAATCATCCAATGATGAATCCCGCCCTTGGCCGGGGCCGGAAACAGCGTCAAACTCTTACTGACTAAACAACCCACCCCTTTCCTACGTTGCCTTTATAGGTACTGAAGCCAGAGCCTTCCTTTCAGACATGAACCCTTGGCCCCAGTTGGCTTCGACCCTTCTGCAGGGTTCCTATGGTTTGACATAGAATATTTTTTCGTAATATATTATGTAGTTTTATATTGTACATTGGATCCTACCCTTGATTGTGATCTCTTTCTAAGGCTCACAGATTTACTGGGTGAAAACTCGTCGTTGAGTTAAGCTCGCCTTTGTATTTAAATGAATTGTTACGTGTTTGTATACAATCAGAGAATTAAGATTATTAACTTGCTGTGTGGAATAATGAATACGAAAAATAATAAAATAAAGATCCCTGTTAATATTCAGCAGTATTTAGCTTTGAATTTTTGAAACATAAGGCGTAAGTTTAACATTAGTAATCACACGTCCGTACAAAACAATAATTATAAAAATAAAACTATACGTTCAATAAAGGTAACATGATATATACAATCCGTTCCAAATGAGAATAGGATCGATGGCAATGTTGTGACGTCACGTCAAACTGTCAAATTGAAGAAATTTGGTAGAGTGAACAAAAAAAGATGTTTAAAAAGAATAATTTACGTATGAATCGTAAATGAAAAAAGTTTAATCAGAATACAGTTTTTCAATTTTGTTTATCTCTGTTTCACTGTGTGATGTGTCTGAGTAGTGGTAAATAGAAGAAAAAGGCGAATTGTTCCTAACAATGAAAATAAGAAAGAAAATAGTTTTTCTTGTAAACTATTTATGACTTAAAACAATATTTTTGGCAAATTTATATTTTGTTTTTACTTCAACTAGAATTAACTAAAATTTTGTAATAAAAAGCAAAAAAAAAAACTTTTTATTGATACGCAAATAAGATTTTTTTGCAAACCGTACTTTTCACTCAAAATTTGACAGATCGAGGTTATTGGCTTTCCTGTTCTTATTTGGAACGCATAATACTTACAAACATTAATTAAAGTTATACACCAAAAACTGGTCAAAACTTAGCAATTAGAAAAAACCATGGAGGTCGGTTTATTTTAAATGCTTTTTTTATGCAACTAAGATTTTCAGAAACATCTGAAAGGCTGTTAAGGAAGTGTACTTTGATCAGGTGCTCCAAGTTGGTGGTAGTAAAACAATATCTGTTAAATGTGCCCAACGTTGTCACCCTTGATGTTACTCAAATAAACAAATCCCATGGGATTTTTAAACTACTCCATTCATGTTTTAATGTACATAAATTTGAACATTGAGCTTTCTCAACTTAATTACGGAAATATATTTTACTAGCTTTTGCCAGCGGCTTCGCCCGCGTGGTATTGTGGTTGGGGTTTCCGGGATAAAAAGTAGCCTATGTCCTATTCCAGAGTGTATCCTATGCTATAACTTTCGTATTTATAATATTAGTAAGATTTAAAATATAATTTTACAACGTTTTTGACCAAATCAAACATGCAGAGGGTTTTGAAAAACATACATTATCTATCGATAGACCAAAAAATAATATATTAGCAGGCTCTTTTTGATGAAGACATATTAGACGCATAGTTACATAATGTCAATATAAAACAACTAGCTTTTGTCAGCGGCTTCGCCCGCGTATATAAAATATAGCCTATGTCACTCAGGAGTAAAGCAGCTTTCTATCGTTGCTAAATTTTTTCCTATCGGCCCAGTAGTTCCAGAGATTACCTCCTACAAACAAAAAAACAAACTTTACCTCTTTATTATATTAGTGTAGATACATTATGACAGCGACTCGGTAAAAAATTAAGTGATGGTGAGGGAACAGAATAGAACTGAAGTTTTGAAAAGAACAATGCAAAGAAAAACTATAAAAGACTACTCGTATGACCTAAACTGGAAATTACTTCCATAAAGCAAATTTTATAAATAAGCATAAATATATCATATAAAAGTTGCTAAAAGTGAAATATACAACAAGTTTGCTTCTATTAGCTAATCATACGGCGATATAGGTGATGATAAGCTTGAACAACTCTAGAACAGTGCAGATATCTAGCATTACCTTTGATGATCGAATGGAATGCAGACAACTTTCTACTTAGGGTGGTCTAAATCTTTTGTACAAATATGTGACACTTTCTACAAAGACTTGCTCGGGAGCGATATTGGTTATCGCGCTAATAGTGTAAATTGTAACTTAGGTTTGGGTCATCTGTATCGTGCCTCTAGCGTTCTACATATTAGAGTACCGCTAAAAATTATCGCAGTTTTACACCCAACGCATCTGTCCATGGCATGTGTATTTGAAAATATTTAGTCATAGCCATCAATTTCTAGTCAGTTGTCGTGTGGAGCACTCGCGCAAATCGTATTAATAAATGTGCTTCACAATCGTCTAAAATGTATCGAATAGTTCTGCTCGTCTTTTTGTTAAATTGTTTCCAAATTTATCATGTTTACACCGCGAACCTTCCTGGACCGTTAGTGTACGTTGTAACACCGTCTCCACGACCACCGCAAACCGATATGGGGAGATCAGCGCCGTTCTACTATCACAAGTGGATGAGCAGGATGGACACTCCTCGCAACGCAACACCAGTGACTACGACAGAGAGGACCAAAACTCCAGATTTGATATTTGCAGAATTTGAATCAAACAGCAATAACATGAAGTCGATTCGAAAAATTCTGGAAAAAGAGAGAATCCAACCGAGTACTACTTCAACTACGACTACTACGTCGAGACCTATATATGTTCCTGACGACGAAACGAATGACGAATCAAACTATGGTTTACCAGCGCCGACGACAGAGAAGCCAGTGAAAACTGATATGACTGACTATTTCGCTTTGTATAATAACTTGTACAACTCCGGACCTGTGTATGTGCCTTCAGCGCCATCCTCTGATGCTCCGCCACCATCGACGAGCACGCTTTCAACGACAGTTACAACAACACATGCGCCTATGAACAACATAGAAAATATTTGGCATATTATTGACAGCGAAAAACATGATCAATATCCTGGTACGTGGCAAGAAGAGCTTGTTAGTTCCGAGCAAAATAGTAACGATGTCCAAAACAAAGATAATGTGCAAAGTGATGACATTGGCCCAAATGAAGATAAGACTCAAGAAGATGCAGGAATTGATGATAACTTTGCCTTACCAGGGTGAGTGCGACCTTATTATATTTGGATCATTACGAATTAAAAAATGGTTTTCTTCGGACTCAAATAATTTTAAGTGGTGGGTCTGTTTCTATATCAGGTATTATTATTGTTCACAGATTTGGCACCAATCCCGGTAATGGAGGTGAAAATGAATCTCGGGCAATACGCACAGAACCTAATATCCGTTTTCCTTATATTGATCTAAAACCGTTCCAAATGAAAAAATCCCAATTTAACTCATTTTCTGACAGTAAAAAAGGCAACAATATGTTTAACTTGGACAGCTTCACTGAGATAAAAAATCCTGTTAGAGGCGAAGTTCAAGATCCGGCAGTCCCTATGCGTCAACCTATCGATCGTTACAATCCTGCGCAGCCTTACTTACCTCAACCACCTTACGGTGGAAAATCCAAACAGTCTGCTGGGCCTCCTCAACCTGCTCCACCGCCCTCTGGTCCTCCTCCGCGTCCCGTGAATGCCATCGCTAGCCTAGTTCCTCCCCCACCTCCACCCGCTCCTAAGCTTACAGCGGATGATTTTCCAACACCAAGCTCTTATGAGTCCTTCCCACCATACGCGCCTGCTGCTCCAGCACCGCGACCTGTTCCCTCATACCAATCACCTGTCGACTCTGGACCAGGGTCACCTCCTAGTGGCAGCGATGACGATGACACACCTACAGATATAGGCTACAGATACAAACAACCTTCTGCCCCTGCACCTCCGTCACTACCATTCGTCCCTACAATTGCTCCTCCCAGTAAACCTTTTATGGGCTATTCTTATAACAAACCACCAATGGCACAAGATGACGATGATAGTCCGCCTATGATGGGAAGCAAACCGGATTTCCAGGGCTATCACTACAGTAAACCAGCTCCACCACCTTCACCGCCACAGGAGCAAGCACCAAGCTACGGTCACCATGACGAACCACCTCCATCCTATCAGCCTGAGTCTGATTACCCCGATCTCATCTTTGATAAACCACACGGACATATGGGGGACGTGAAAGGTGGAGATGCTACAAGGGGTAATGATATGGGAATGGTGCCACCGCCTCCTCCGGCTGACGACATGAAGCCTGATGCACATGGAGGTCCAATGGACGATCACGGATTTCCCAATGATTTCCCCGGAGATTTCAAGTTCCACCACGACTTCGATGAACACGACCACGATCACTATCATTATCATCACCCAACGACGACGACGACGACCACTGAGATGCCTCGTGTCAACAGATACAGTTATTATTATTTAGGGAAAAAGCTTTATTATTTGCCGCTGTACTTTAGTGTATATTTCATCGTTTACGTAGGAGCTCTTATTATCAAAGCTGTGTTGCGACATAAGATTACGTATCCTAACAGTTGGAGACCAAACACGACTACAGCAGGTTTCTTTTCGAAGAGGTCCATCGAATCGCATCTTTCTAATGAGAATCTTCACGAGATCACAGGGAGGGTTACAAGAGCTATTGCTACAGCGGCAGAAAAGTATGTTAGTGACAAGAGTAAACAACAATAAGAATTTGATAAAGATGGATTTTGTATACGTAGCCTAGTGGTTAGTAGGTGGTGAGTAAGTGTTTAAATTCTATGAAAAGAATAGTTGAAGTTAGTTAAGTTCGTTGTGAACTGGACACGTTTAAACGTTAGCCAATGTTCCTTTTTGTTTGAATGGAGTTCATTGTCACAACAAAATAATTATGTTAACTGTTAATAATAGTAAAAATATTAAGAAAACATTATTGAATTTTTTATTTAATCCCTGTTGTAAAACGATTGCAGAATTAATTTGTGATTTACATTATTATTTTTTGAAGTTACGATTGAAGAAAATATATTTTCTAAAAGTTACTATAGCTAATTGTAAAGTTAAGTTTAATTTGTGAGCACTTAGACTCTACGATCTTAAACAACCCCAAACCGCTTGAAACTATAGCTCTGTCAACAGGGGTATTATATTTTCGAAGCTTGAGGTTCTTCGCTACGCCTAGTTGCGGCAGCATTAGCGCTACACGAGGAACTAGGAAGATGAAATAGTGCAAGAGTCTCAATGAGCGACTTACTCTAAAAGCCTACCCATTAGGAAAATAAAACATGCCATTCGGCCTCATGGGACTATATTAACAAAAATAAGTGAGTATCGGTTATTTAATCTTATCATACTTTTTAGTCACTCCTGTTCAAGAATTCTTTAACGAACTGCTAGTGCATAATCCATCTGTCTAGCGACCTTCTATTGTTTTTTTTTTCCCATGAAGTCTCTATAAAGTACTATGAATTCTTAATGTAAGAAAGTTGTTGGAACAATTTTACAAGCATCGTTCTATTGATTCTTATTCGGAATTTTATGGTAACGATTAATTTAATGAAAAAGGATTCAAGAAAAATGATAAACAAAATCATAATCCCACTCATGATGCCACCAATAAAGCTGGGTTTTAGTAATAAGTGAAACGAAGGTTGACCAGTTTTTTAATACCAACTGATAATCTTTAATGGACCAAATGTACGTCAAATCCTTTAATACTTCACGAAGACTGCAAGTGAAAAGTTTGTAAAAGAATCGTTAAAATATATTTGTCGATAATCTTCAAATATGTAACAGAAATACATAAGAAAAGATCATAGATAAGAAATTTTCAATTAAATTGATCAGCGTCATGAAAAGGAAATTAATGTTGCATTTCACGCAATAGTACGGCAAATGAAGTGTAGGATACCCCTAGCTAATCCAAGGTGGAGGAAGGAGCGCAGTCTCCAGCAGTAGGTACAAACCTATATTTATATTGATTGGTTGTGCTGTGTCACTTACTTTCAATTCTATTGTTATGTCATGTTACTACGTGAAGTATGTATACTCAGTAACCTTAGACCCAATTTTCATAGTAAATAAGATTAGATATCAGAGAAGAAAAATATATTTTAAGATAGCAATCATCATCACGTCGTTGGTACAGGGTGTGACGTTATCGGTACGATAAATGATAATAACTACCAGGTAGCTTAAGTATTGCTTTTAACATTTTTATTAACAAATAATGTATTTCATCATAAACAAATACAGCGCCTTAGTGATTTAGTTGGAACCATCCACATATAGTTTTTGAGCGTTTCCGTTTAGTTTATAAAATAGATCCCAGAAAGCAATCCTAGATTTGTAATTCCTCTTCTCAACTGTGAGTTCTGAGTCGATGTGCAGGCAGCTCTGCGCTGCTTTAGTTGCAGCAGGCCACTGTACGGGCAGTAGCTCACTTGTTTGCGGAGTTGGGTTTCTGAAAATGTTTAGAAGAACATGAGCTGAGTATAAAAGCTGATAAAAGAATTATAATTTAAATTTACGAATACGACATTATTTTACGAGCTTGTTACTGTCACGTTACAGAACACAGGCCCCTTTCCCGTACAGGCATGGTAATTAATTGTGTACTTCCAAGGAAACCTCTTCTTACGAAGTTATCAATTGTGATGTTAGTGGGTGATACAATACAATTAAATTTCCAAGGGTACTTAGGATATACCAACTTTGTACCTACCCGTATTTGACAAAGTTAGCCCATAGTGTAGTGAAACGATCGATAATGAGTTGATCTTCAGGCGTAGGATTTTCCATATATGAGATATCAAACAAATATCCTATTTCATCTGCATGGGTTGCGCCCGGAGCTGTAAAGTTCAGTCTGGCTTTGACGAAATTTCTGTCGCCATCATAATCAAAAACATAATGATATATATTTCTGGCTCCATTGTCAAGATATTTGCGGATAGTTCGCTGTGCTGGATAGTTGAAAGAGAAATCAGAACTAAATTCTATAAGTCCTTGTTTCACTTCTTCACTAATTTTCTCATCCCCAATATAGAAATGTCTCACAACTTCTTCCATTTCGACTAGCTGGTCTTTATCAAAGTTGAAATTATCAGCTAAGCTGTCATAAAACAAGTTAAGAGTCGAAAATCCTTCGGATGACATTGTTTCGTATGTTGCAAGAGATTCGTGACTGTTGTATCCAATTATGATGGCCACGTTTCTAAGCTTAGGCTGTATGTTAAGCGGATGGTCATAAATAAAGTTTTCAACTTGGTCAAAATCTTTTTCTATACATGGAAAGAACTGTAATCCAAGTTCTACAGTCGATACGATTATTAGATTTGTATCGACAGTGGCAAGGAACGCTAAAGCTTCTTCTATATCCGTGGTAGTAAAACCTAGATATTCGGATAACTTGAGAGGTGCTGATGTATCAGGACTTTGTACTGCGAAGGGAGCCAGTGCATTGCCGCTTTGCGTTATAATTTTATCGAAAAGTTTTTCTTGTCCGTATAATAATTGGAAGTCGACTGATGCTCCGCCAGCACTTTCGCCAAAAATAGTAATTTTGTCAGAATCACCGCCAAATGCTTCAATGTTGTCTTTTATCCATTTTAGACCTAACTGTTGATCTTTCAAACCTTGATTTCCAGGAACGTTAGGGGTGTCGAGACACATGAATCCATAAGGACCTAATCGGTAATTTAAAGTTACCAAAATTATATCTTGTTTGACCAAATAACGTGGTCCATATAGATATCTGCCCGAAAATCCAATTGAAAATCCACCACCATAAATCCAGACTAAGACCGGCAGTCTGTTTCTTGAGTTAGCTGAATTTGGCACGTAAATGTTTAGATGAAGACAATCCAATGTTCCAACTATAGTTTTGTTAAATTCTTCCACTTGGGGACATATTGCAGAATCATCGTAAGCTTCAAAAACTTCGTCAAAGCTGGGATAAGGTGTAGAAGGCTAAAACAAGTAAAGTTTTTTTTTATATTTAAGTATGCATATTAAATTTCGAATAAAATATCCAGTTAGTAACTTACCCCAAAAGGATTACTTTTGTCGACAGTTGCGAATGGTATACCCATGAACATAGAATAGTCACCATCGGGAGCTTTTAAGCCGCGAATTAAGCCTATTTTGGAGTCTACTAATGGGTCGATCCTCGATAATGCACTGCCATTTTGGATTAAATAAAATAATACTGGTAAAATGACTTTGAATTTGCCTTCCTTCATGATGACCACGGTTCGCTTGCGAGTGGTAGAGCAACAGTGACACTATTAAAGCGAGTGATCTTAAGATAAGGGGCCTTGTATTATTTCAAGAGTGCCATGGAGATACAGGTGTCAACGTAGATCGATAGATTACATTGAATTTTGATAAGGAATTGCGAAACTGCAAGGAAAGTATTAGTGTACATCTGTTGAGTAACATTTGTAATCTTAAATAAGCGAAAAATGTTTACCTACGTAGTGTGCGAAATGCGGATTATGAGAGTATATGATGCAAATAATAGTGTTACAATACTGCCTATACTATAATAGGATACAGGTTTATGTGTGACTTACATTTTCTCCTAAATTAAAATAGGTACAATAAAGGTTACAACAATTTTTTTTTGCAATTGCTTTAAAATTACAAAAAAGTAGTTGTAATGCGTTAATATTTTAAGCGCTAAAGTGTTTTAGCCTTTCGACGTTGGTAATTACAGAGATAATTAAAGAAAAATAGGTGTGCGAACGCCGGCGTTCGTGTGGGGCTCATAAGTTTAAATAGATATATTATATTACATTATAGAAATCCAAAGGTTGTCTGTTAGAGATTGTCTTGTGCGATAAGACCGCCCATTGTACCCTTATTTTTCTAACAATGTTTGTACTATATTTTTTAATGCGCTGTACAATAAAGTATAAAATAATAGCTTCTACCATCGGCTTCGTCCGCGTAAATGTCTCCCACAAGCGTCGCCACAACGACCGGTCCCTTGGGTCTCGCATCCATCGGATTCCAGAAACCCTTCCAAAGTTACATCTTCCGGTACGCAGTCGCCACTCCAGAACTTTTCGGCCCCAGCGGCCATCTGTTTTGCATGTAATGTACCCTGTCCATTGTCACTTAAGTTTGGCGATTCTTTTCGCTATGTCGGTAACCTTGGTTCTCTGGCGAATATCTTCATTTTTGATTCGTTCTCGCAAGGTAAATCCAATCATAGCTCTTTCCATAACCCTTTGAGTAGGAACATATTTCTTCTGAATTCATTTGCATCCTTAGCAAAACGAAGATTAGTGAGAATTTTACAATAATAGTTGTCTGATTTACCGTAAGGTACACCACTTCTACTAAATTCTGAAATAACCCTTCGAGACTGCTACTAAAAAATTTAGAAGCGAATCGTTAATTTAAATTTACAATTAAATTCCGCCCAAGATATAGCTTTATGGGATGCCGTATCTACTGTAGAGGATCATCGCTAACCCATCTAATTTCAGCTTGCCACTCTAGCCAAGATACAATCGTATCGTTTAGAGTTGGCTCTTATAGTTGGCCACGCCCCCAATCCCCTTGTTCGGACGTTATCTCTACAAAGCAATTGGGGCGTGGCTATCTACAAGCGCTAACTCTAAACGAAATGATTGTAACTTGGTGAAGGGGGCAGATAAAAATAATTCTGTTTTTAGACAGTACGTTGTGGCTAACAATTTATTAGTGATATGAAATAGATTTCATTGCAAGTTATAGTTTACATAGTTATTTCAAGCGTTTCAGTATTTACTCCGTTCAAGTAATCTGAATGACATGCTGCATAGCATAGCGTAGGATGCTTCCCGTTAATTGATCGCAATGTTCATAGATGCAGAAGGTATGGAGACAGCATCCGTTCCATTGAACGGGTTTTTTTATGGTAGGTAAAAATCATCCAATGACGAGTCCCGCTCTTGGGCGGAGCGGAAAACAAGTGTCAGACTCTCACTGACTAAACAACCTACTCCGTTCCTACATCGCCATACATACCAGGGCCAGAGCCTTCCTTCCTTTAAACGGGTGCTGTTTTCAGTACTTAGTAAGAGAATGTTCATTTATTGACTTATTATATTACTTAAACTACTTACCATTACACCTTAATTTTCATCGTAAATATGTAAGATTAGACATCAAAGAAAAAAAATTATTTTACGATCATATACCGCACTATCACATACTATCTATATTAGCCAAGTCGTTGGAATACCAGTTTCTCAATCCGAAATCCGTGATAGAATAGAATAGAATAATACTTTATTGTACACCAAAAAAAAAGTAACGTAACTTAGTATCGTCAGCCTTACAACCTAGCCAAACATCTCGTCCTGTGGTGGTTGAGTTCTCAACGGTTAATACCAAACAAAACCCACTTATGGCTATTCGGAAATACAAAAAAACTAAAACTTCGAAGGAAGACAACCTAAACACGGAATTGATTGGTGTCCCGGGCAAACACCAGGCTATGTCGAAGAGCAACTGTCCGCCAGTTCGAAGAAGCTGTTCTACTTAACGCGGCAATTCGCAAAGAATAATGAATTCTTCTGCAGAATCAGCAACGGAAATATTTTTCTCCGAAAGCAAGTTGGCGACAAGCAAATTCTAATTCACACAGAAAAATGTCTCCAAGACCATTTATTACTAATGTACCTAAGCTAAATACTCCTATCTGACTACATAAATGCATTATCTTAAGTTGATACAAACAAATATGTTCTTCAATAATTTTACAACTATTAGTTAAACACTTAAAAACATACACATACGTCTACCTTTTACAAAAAAACAATACACATCAATCCACTGTCCGCAATAACATTCCAAACACTCCCATAACTACTCACACAAACACGTGCACGCATTTAAAGGCTCCAACCCCATTAGTAAATATATTAAATATATTTTATTTATAACCCAACGGGACTCTTATACTTACCCTACCCCTTACCCCTAAACCCCCTACCGGTTTTGCGGAAATTATTGCAACTATTTAAATGTTCAGATTTTTCTACTCTTAATGGCTAATCTAATCAACGTCAATAACGACCTTGACCAAATAACCCAGGGTACATCCTTTGTTAGCAACCCAGAAGAATGTCTAAAGTATATAGACACAGCTGGAAATAATATAAATCTATTACACATATACATTCGTAGTGTCGACAAAAATTTTCCGCACCTTCAGGTACTGTTGAATTTGCTAAATGTGTGTATATTATTGTCCTAACAGAGTGCTGGCTCAGTAAAATCAAAAGTATACCAATATTGAACGGTTTTGACTCACACCACACGATTACAAACTGTAACCAAAATGACGGAATAGTTATCTATACAAAAACAAAATCAACATTGCAAACTACAGCGCAGGAGCCAGACTTTACGGGTGGAAATTGTCCAGTGTGTCACTTAGACAATAAATTATCAGTGGTAGCGATCTATCGCTCGCTTTCATTAAATTCAAGGGAGAATTTTGACAATTTCACAACAAGTCTAATAAATGTTTACGACAACATTAAATCTGTATGCCCTAACATCGCTCTTGTACGTGACCTAAACATTGTCATACAACAAAATAATATGAACGAACGAACTTTGGTCTATCTCACACTAAATGCATGCCATGGTTTGAGGCCAACACATTTATTCCCCACTCGATATGAAAACTGTTTGGATCATATATTTTTAAAATCAAATCTTAATACAATTACATTACTTTTAGAGGCACACATAACAGACCACAAACCACAACTGTTAAATAAGAAAAATGCTAATCCTTCTCACAAATTATATTCAAAAACAACCCTAAATTACAAAACTATAGTGGAGGAATTAGAAAAAGTGGATTTCACAGTAATATATGAGGTCGAAAACATTAATGCAGCAGTAAATAAATTCATTAGTGTAATTATATATCATTCATTCAAAACAAGCCAAAATCCCCAGGAAAAATAGAATCATTAAACCCTGGATAACTCCTAGTCTATTAAAATGCATAAAAAACAGACATAGAATTTACATTAAATCAAAAAAATCTCCAGATAATATTATTCTGCAATAACTTATTAAGAAAACTAAAAAAATCCTATGAAGCCGGTTCTTTAAAAAAAGCTAAAAACAGTCCCTAAGCTTGATGGGAAACTATAAAGCAAAGGGCCCAGTGCAGCTATTTACATTATGAGACACCCCAAAATCTGTAATTAATGGGGTGGGCCAATTTTAAAAACTGTCAAATACCTGGGAGTACAAAAAGACGACTGACTGAGATGGGACCAACAAATTAACGCCATCACCGTCTAATACATGTTTTTAAGTCTCTTAGACAATCCGCAGGCTGGAAAACAATTAAGATGGTGTACCATGCTCTATGCCAATCAGTGATTGGTCATTGCATAATTGCATGTGGCGGTGCTACAATGACTAGCTCCCTAAGGGTGGAAAGAGCACAGAGAGCTATCCTTAAAGTCATGACCAAAAAACCTCATAGGTTTTCAACGAAGGAACTGTATTCTGACTGAAAGGTACTTACTGTTCGTCAGCTTTATGTGCTTACATCCACCCTTAGAAAGCCACCACCTCCTACTCCCAATAAACGCACGTACCTTCCGCCAAATATCCAACTTCTTTCGCTAAACGTCAATATTATATACTAAGTACGCAAATTTATAGAATAATTCAAAAACACCTCAATATTATAAATCTTAATTCATATGAACTAAAATCCAAACTGACTGAATGGCTGCCCATTAAGGACTACTCTTATACGGAGTCTTTACTTACCTATCTTTTGTAATACACCGACACCCACCACACAGACTCACACCCATACACACACACCATCACACACACACCATACTAACTCAACACACTAACAAACATACAATTTTTAACTCTTTGTGTACTTTCAAGTGGATTGTGTCAGTAGAATGACACAATCAACTTGATAGAAGTTTTTTTTTTATTACTGTAACCTTAGACCGCAAACTACTTCTTAAAATACTGGTATACCCTAGCTTATACAGAACTCACAACATTAAATGTATGTACTTATCAAACTGTATGTCAAACTCTGTATGTTTTGGGGTAAATAAAGATTTTATTATTATTTTCAGAAATATAAAAAACATATAATGCTTATTATTATTTTATTATTATATTCATTATCACGTTCACATCGATGGCACAGGGCATGATGTTATCTCAACAATAAATGATAAGAACACCAAGTGTTTTCGTTAACATTTCTACCAAACAAATTTTCAAATACTAATGATTTACTTGGAACTTTCCACGTACAGTTTTTGAGATTTTTCATTGAGTTTATAAAATAGATCCCAGAAAGCCATCCTGGATTTGTAAATTCTCTTCTCAACTTTGAGTTCTGAGTCGATATACAGATAGTTCAACGCTTCTTCGGTAACAGCAGGCCATTGTACGGGCAGTAGCTCATTTGTTTGTGGAGTTGGGTTTCTGGAAATGTTCAAAGAACATGAGCTTAGTCTAAGAGCTGTTCTGTCGTATTATACTTAACAATTATTTACATAGTTACAACATTTACGTGGTCTAATACTAAACATACACAACAGCGCCATTATATAATAAAAACTAAGCATTATATATCTTTCTAATTATTCGGCAAAATAATTATTTCGGATTTACGAATACTACAACAAAAAATAGCAATATACCAGTGCATAACAATATTTGGATATTCCGAAAGTCTATAGGGTAATAGCCCCCTGTGATATAATCAAGGCATTCAATGAAGTCCAGTAGCCTAATGCTCGTAATCAAAACCGTACCGACTTTGACATTTTCGTATACACATCCATTAATCGAGTTTGAACGACACCGATTTTAAACTCGTTCGAGAGTCGTTGAAGCGTATTCAGCTATTTCAATCGTCTTTCAATCGTTGTCGGATAGGACGTCAACGGCTAAACGTCACATATTGTGGTTCAAATATCGTGAATACTGATTTTGGATAGGACTACGATCGAACGACAATTGAACGACAATGGAATTGGGATTGTTTAATTTTACGTGAATTAGGGCACTGGTCTTTTTATGATGGTTTTCCTACACTGATATTCAGTATGGATATGATACCAATGTTAGTTGATTTTAAAAAACTAGAATAAATTACATACCCAAATTTGACAAAGTTAGCCCATAGTGTAGTTATACGGTCGATGATAAGTTGATCTTCAGGCGTAGGATTTTCCATATATGAGATATCAAATAAATATCCTATTTCATCTGCATGCGTCACGCCTGGAGTCGTAATATTCAGTCTGGCTTTGACAAAATTTCTATCGCCATCATAAGCAAATACATAGAGATATATATTTCTGGCTCCATTATCAAGGTATTTTTTAACAGTTCGTACTGCCGGATAGTTGTAGGAGAAATCGGAATGAAAATTTATGATTCCTTGTTTTACATCTTCACTTATTTTCTGATCTCCGATATAGTAATGTCTTACAAATTTTTCCATTTCAACCAGCTCTTCATTTCCAAAGTTAAAATTTCTGGCTAGATTGTCATAAAACACGTTTAGTTTTGAAAAATCTTCAGACGACATACTATCATAATTTGCGAGGGCTTCATCACTATTGTGTCCAATTATGATAGGCATATTTCTGAGATCCGGTTTCATATTAAGTGGGTGATCGTAAATAAATTTATCAATAATTTCTGGATCTGTTTCCACGCATGGACGAAAATCTAATCCAAGTTCTGATGACGATGCGATGACTAACGTTGTATCAACCGTGGCCAGAAATTCCAAGGCTGCTCCTGTATCTGCCGTCTTAAAACCGAGGTGTGCGGCTAACTTTAAAGGTGCTGTTGTATCAGGTTCAGTTACCGCCCTGGGTAGTAGTGCAGTACCACTTTGCATTATTACTTTATCGAAAAGTTTTTCTTGGTTGAATCTTAAGTGGAGGTCTACTGATGCTCCACCCGCGCTTTCACCAAAAATGGTAATTTTATCCGCATCACCACCAAACGCCTCTATATTGTCTTTAATCCATTTCAGGGCTAATAGTTGATCTTTAAGACCTTGATTTCCGGGTATTTTAGGAATGTCGAGACACATGAATCCGTATGGACCTAATCGGTAATTTAAAGTTACTAAAATTATATCTTGTTCTATAAAATAGCGCGGTCCATATAAGAATCTGCCTGAGAATCCAATTGAAAATCCTCCACCATATATCCAAACCAAGACCGGCAGTCTGTTTCTAGAGTTAGCTGAATTCGGCGCGTAAATGTTTAAATGAAGACAGTCCAATGTTCCTACTACAGTTCTGTTAAATTCTTCCACTTGGGGACATATTGCTGAATCGTCATAAGCTTCAAAAATTTCATCGAAACTGGGATGGGGTGACGAAGGCTAAAAAAAGGAAAATTATTTAAAACATTTTTATAGGAAATATTAATGCTAAATTAGGCTAATAAGCAACTTACCCCAAAAGGGTTACTTTTGTCCACTGTTCCGTATGGTATACCCATAAACATAGAATAGTCGCCATCAGGTGCTCTTAAACCACGAATTAAACCAACTTTGGAGTCCACTAAGGGGTCAATCCTCGATAATGCACTGCCATTCTGTATTAGGTAAACTAAGAATGGCAAAATTACTTTGACTTTGTGATCCCACATGATGTCTCGGTTCACTCGCGAGATGAAGTGTCACAGTGGCACTCCTAGCAATTGAGCGTGATCATTAGATAAGGGGCCTTGTATTTTCAAGTGTGCAATAGAGATAGATGTTGCTGACAACACGTATCGATAAACTACATAGAATTTTGATAAATAATTGCGAAACCACAAAACTAAACAAAATACAAGAGTAGAGAATATTGATGGTGTTGCTCTTCTTATGTTTCAAGTTCCCATAAAATGACGTTAGACAAATAGCCACTGCCATATTTATACTACAGTTACTTTAGTATTCACTTGTCTTGAGTGCTTAAATTTTTTGACATTAATGACAATAATTTATCCTAAGTGGGATCTTTCGTCCCAATTTTTGATGGTGACAATAGTTAAAATTATTTCAGAGTATTAAATGGCATCTTTTAAATTTAAAAAATTCAATCAATAAAGAAAAAGATAAATATAAAGTTACATCTAAGTATATTTATGTGCTTAGTTAGAACGTTCATGACTGGAAACATCTTCTACTAGAACTAGATATGTAATGTTTTTATATTCAGTAATTTCCGAAATATTCTTTATAATTATTAGGTATTGCGGCACATGTGTTTTGATCGGTGTCCTCTCTGTATCCAACTTGAGCTTTTTGATTCAGTTTATAAAGTAGATCCCAAAAAGTCATTCGAGCTTTAAAGTTCCGTTTTTTAAGTTTGAGTTTCATATCAATAGTTAAATAGTACATGTTATCTTTTGTTACGATTGACCACTTCACTGGTAGAAGATCAGTTGTTTCTGGAGTAGGGTCTCTGGAAGAATTTAAATACCTATTAAAAATGTTTACCTTATGAGACCAATTTTACATATGTATTAGAAACCAATTCAATGAATAGACATACCCAAATTTAACAAAATTAGCCCACAACGTTGTAACTCGATTAATGATAAATTCATCTTCAGGCGTTAAGTTTATGTTCATTTAAGAAATATCAAACATATAGCCAAGTTCGTCAGCATGTGAAGCTCCTTTACTTGTGACATTAAATCTACCTTTTAAAAAGTTTCTTTGTCCGCTGTAGGCAAATAGATAGAAGTATATATCCTTTATTCCGTTATCCAGATATTTTTGTATTGTTCGCACCACAGGGTAGTTAAAATAAAAATCTGAATTTAATTTGATGATCCCTTGTTTTACTTCTTGACTTAGTTTTTCATCACCAATGTAAAAATGTCTAACATAATCTTCCATGTCATTCAGCTCGTCAACACTAAAGTTGAAATATTCTTCAATATTATCATAAAACATACTCAAGTTTGTGAAATCTTTGGGTGTCAAATTGTCGTAGGCAGCTAGCGCCTCGTCACTATTGCACCCTAGCAGAATGGGCACATTTCCAAGACTCGGCTTTTGAATGTTCACTGGATAGTCGTATATAAACTTTTCAACTTTACCAAAGTCTTTTTCTACACACGGGCGAAATTTAAGTCCAAGTTCCGATACCGCCTCGGTCATTAAATTCGAGTCGACCGTAGAAAGAAATGCTAGGGCTTCGTGTGTGTTCGTAGCTGTAAACCCAAGTTGTTTGGACAGTTTCTGAGGTGCGGATGTGTCCGGTTGCAACATAGCCCAGGGATGTAATGCAGTGCCGCTTTGCAATATAGCTTGATGAAACAATTGTTCATTGCTGTAAAGCAAGTGAAAGTCTGCTGAAGAAGCACCAGAGCTACTACCACATATTGTTATTTTATTAGAATCACCTCCGAAAGCTTCTATATTATTTTTAATCCACTTGAATGCTAATTGCTGATCCTTTAAGCCTTGATTCCCGGGTACCTCCGGTGTATTGAGACACATGAATCCATAAGGACCTAAACGATAATTAAAGGTTACTAAAATTATATCGTGTTTGACTAAATAGCGAGCTCCATACAAGTATCTTCCAGAGAATCCAATCATAAACAAGCCACCATAAATATAGACTAGTACAGGTAATAGATTGCTAGAGTTGGCTGAATCAGGAACATAAATATTAACGTGAAGGCAGTCCAACGTTCCCACTATCGTGTTGTTAAACTCTTCTACTTGGGGACATATTGCAGAATCGTTGAAAGCTTCGAAGACTTCCATAAATTTGGGATGAGGAGCAGACACCTAGAAAAGAAAAAAAAAATATGTTATAAAATTGATTGTATTTAGTGACAATTTAGTAATAATAGATTTAGATATGTGTATTTTTTTAAGCATTTATTAGTATTCGTAATACCTAAGTTGTGTTTTTTTATCGATAACTTACCCCGAAAGGATTACTTTTATTAACAGTAGCGTAAGGTATACCCAAGTACATTGAGTAATCGCCATCAGTGGCTCTTAAGCCACGAATAAAGCCAACTTTGGAATCCACCAAAGGATCCAGGTCTGACAATCCACTGGCATGATAGATGACCACAAACAGTAATGTTATGTTTAGTATCCAGATCCACATAATAAGCCCTCTTGACACTTGTTCAAACTATTTCGAGGCAGAGGTTGATGTTCTACTGCACCTGTGTAATAATGATTATAGGTATTTCGTTAACCATACAAGAAAAATGTTAGATACAACTCCAAGCTGACGATACATTTTTAAAAACCAAATGTATCACACAACAAGCGCTTGAAGTTAAAATTTATATAAATATTCGTTTCTGAAGTCGTACATAGGGCATGCAAAACCGGTTTTCCGGTTTTGGGCAAAACCGGAAATCGGCCATAATTTAACGATTTTTGAAAACCGGTTTTGAGAGCCAAAACCGGAGCTCAGCTCCGGTTTTCCCATTATTGAGTAACAATTAACATTTTGATTTTTATCAACATTTTTTTCGAACAATCTCAAAAAATAATTAATTTTGAGGCATCAAATGTATCCGAACCGAACACAGCCTGCATCCACCCACTTACACGCCTCCCTCCACTACCCCGCACCCCGCACCCGTAACCGGCCAGCCTGCGCCTGCGTTGTTGCAGTAATACCCTTACCGGGAGTGCAAGTGCGTGTCCGCCGCCCTCGCCTGTTATATAAGGTGTCAAAAAATTAACTGCATGAATTTCGTCCATATTATATTATTTTTGATAGCAGACTTAATAGGTACCAAAGATACCAAAAACTTACTTGTTGTTGATTTGATTTCAGTTAATTAATCTTTATACTATTATAAATTCATTGTTATCTGTACAATTATTATGGTTGGGATTAAAAAGAAATGTATCATACAATTTTTTTTTTATTTATAGACTTAGTGGGTATTTAAAAAAAAATGGTATTTCTTTTTAAATCATACTACATTCGATTTTTTTGCTAAACCCGGACCTAGCTCCGGTTTTCGGTTTTGGTCCCAAAAAAACGATGTTCAAAACCGGTTTTGATGACTTTCCGGTTTTGCATGCCCTAGTCGTACAACTGTATTTTTGAACGAGGAAAAGTTCGCTAGACATACATATTATATTTTCTTTGCTTTGGCTCCCACTCTCACAGTTTCCGTTGCAATCCTTACCTAGTCTAGTCTACACATTACCATGACAAGGATTTAGTAAAGTGTTTACTGTCTTGCTCTCTCCGAATTATCTGAACTATCTACATCTCTACGATAACTGGCTAGGATCCAACCTTACACTACAAAAAAGATAGCACCTATTTTCTTTATGTACTATCAGTTTTAAGGATTTGAAATAGATATAAAAACAAAACTATCTAACCACACACACACTTTTTTGGTAACTATGTGAATTATCACTGAAAAAAAAACGGGGGTGGGGTGAGAGGGTAAAAAATAACCTGGGGCGTGTTCTACAAAAAAAAATCATTAAAACTTGGTCTCTAGAAATTCTCTAAACAAATTCATTAAAATTGGTCTCTAGAAATTCTCTAAACAAATTCATTAAAATTGGTCTCTAGAAATTAGATTATATTGGAATGTAAGGCTTTAAACCAACCACTTAACATATTGTTACAGTAAAATTTTTAGTGCAGACTCCACTTTACATTTGGCTACTAAACCTAGGTGTAGCTGCATTGCGGGCTTTTGCTGTCTCATGATGAAATATGGTGTATAAAGTAAGTGCAATATCTTATCTTGCAGAATTTTATACTACAAGTATTTTATTGTTAAAAACATGTTGCAGTTTATCTGAAATATAGATTATGAGAGCATAAGATAAGTAGATCGCGGAATATTTGTGATAATTATATGGTCACAAGTTGGTTGTACGGTCAACTACTTGATCGTAGTATCAATTTCACAATACCGACGCATTTACGCCGTAAGTTAAGGTGTTATCAATGAAGTGCGGTTGACGGTACATATCTATGGTTTTTTTTTTAAACATAGAGAGAGTAAGTAACAATAAATTATTACAGTTAGGAGGCCGGTGTTAAGTGGGTGCTTCCTTCATGACCCTGTAACCACTTGGTTCGTATTAATAGAAGACGAGACAGTGTTTGCTAGTTACGTGGATGTTACTAAGTAGGTTATAACATAACGTTAAGATATTTAGAATATGTGGAACATCCACGATTATTTCCTTACCTTAATTTCGCCAACTATTGAGAATTACTTGTATAACTAAACTTTTTTATCTATAATAAAACTTAAACAAAAAACTATAACCGCAAAGAATCTCTGTTTAAAACTGACTTTATTTTAACATTTCGCTAATGTGAGGAATATATTATAAATATGGTTTGAAACATCTGTGCATATTTAATGACCTGAAATGGTTTACGTGAAGAAATATTCAAAGTTTTCTTTATGTCATAAATTCTTTGGATGCCGTCATTAGAGACACAATAGAAAGAAAATAGGTGTTCGTTCGCTTATTTACTGCAATAAATTCCATATAATTAAAAAAGAACAGTATGGATTCCAAAAAAATAAATCCACTACTTTAGCCGTCTTCTCTCTTATAGATACTGTTTTAACAAACCTTAATGATAACTATTTTACTACAGGATTGTTCTTTGATTTGTCTAAAGCCTTTGACCTTGTGTCTCATAATTTATTGCTGAAGAAGTTAGAAAAAATAGGGATAAGGGGGCCCGCTCTTGAATGGATATCATCATACTTGAATAATAGACAACAGCGTGTAACCATTACCAAAGTAAATGAGAATAACGACATGACATCATACTCATCCGAATACAAATATAACAAATATGGCGTCCCACAAGGAAGTGTCTTGGGGCCAATCCTATTTGTACTATATATAAACTCCATTACTAATATCACAAATCATAAATGTATATTATTTGCAGATGATATATCCATTATAGTAACTTCCGATAAAAAGAATAACACAGTTAATGATCATGAATCTGACATAAACAACACAATAGATAAACTAATAGAATGGTTAAACATAAATAACTTGTCAATAAATTTAAATAAGTCCGTATACATACAATTTAATCAATCAAATAATCCTAAATATAATATAAAATTAAATATACCCAAAATTGAAGAAGTGACACAAACAAAATTTCTAGGTGTAACTATAGACCAAGATATTAATTGGAAAACTCATATAGATACTGTATCTAAAAAAATAAACAAGTTTGTGTATGCCCTAAAACAGGTTAGACACATAACTAACATAAAAACAGCGATAATATCATATCGCGCTTACGTCGAATCATTGCTACGATATGGTCTAATAATGTGGGGTAACAGCACAGATCACAACAGAGCATTTGTTGCGCAAAAAAAATGCATTAGGGCAATTTACGGCTTACAACCAGATGAATCTTGTAGACCTATATTTAAAAAACTTGGTTTGTTACCGCTGCCGGCTCTTTACATTTATGAAATATGTATGTTCGTCAAGAAACACCAATATTTATTTGTTAAGGCAGATGATATAAATGTTCGCAACCGACGAGACCCCAACAGGCTCGTTCTAAGCAATATACCAAGGTTGACTAAGTATAATAAAAGCTGCGTTACAATGTGTGTGCGCTTATATAATAAGTTGCCAAGTAATTTAAAAACTTTAGGCATTAAAATATTTAAAACAAAATTGTATCAGTGGTTATTGATTCATAATTTTTATTCTGTGAAAGACTACTTTGAAAGAAGAAATTAGTAGATATTTATCTACTTACTAAATTTGCATGCTAATACTTAGCGAAACATGTTTGCTCATATTTGTACTTTTTTTACCACCTTTTATACCATGTTTTTAGCAAATAAAGAAATATTATTATTATTATTATTATTATTCGTTTATTTAAATTTTTAAACATATTTTATACATTTTTAAATATTTTCTTAACAAAATAATAAAAAAAAAAACATTTAAAAATATAAAAAATAGTCGCCCACCGGCATCGGGAACAGGGTCCAAGCTACCGGTGGTCAGGGCTCCAGAGTGAGGAACCTCCGGACAATACGCGCCGTTTCCAAGAGTACTGCCTTCTGAATCAGGCCCTTGATCCAGCTACCTAACGAGAGCCTCCTCAGATGTTGGTCGAGGCTCTTGGCTATTAAGCCATTGGCCGTCACGACTATCGGCACAATGACTGCTGTGTCCACTTCCCACATGTCGACAACCTCGCGAGCCAAGTCAAGATACTTAGTTTGTTTATCTTTCTCAGCTTTCACGAGGTTCTCATCATGAGGGACCGCTATATCAACAATCATTGTGCGACGCTCTTGACGATCTATCACCACTATGTCAGGCTTATTGGCCACAATAGTCCTGTCAGTGATGATAGATCGGTCCCAATACAATGTGATATTGCCATTGTCGAGAACTGGGTCGGGCACATACCTATAGTACGGTACTTCTGATTCCACAAGGTTGTATTTAAGAGCAAGTTGCTGGTGGATAATCCTGGCTACAAGGTTGTGTCTATGCAAATAGTCTCCGTTAGCCAAACGAGAACACCCAGAAATAATGTGTCGGATTGATTCCCCGGGCCGGTGGCATGCCCGACAAATGTCAACCGTACCGTCCTTCACAATGTATTTCCGGTAGTTGTTCGTCATCATAACTTCGTCCATTATCGCAAAGACAAAACCTTCGGTTTCCCCGAAAAGGTCACCAAAGCGCAGCCAGGATACGGACGCCAATAAGTCTACATCAGGCCCATGTAAGGCCCGGTAATAGCGCCCATGAAGCTCCTTGCCCTGCCATATTTCCTTACGGTCATTAGTATCCAGTATCATTGGTTTGCGCCAGTTCTCGTTAGCCAAGGAGAGCGGGGTGAGGCCCTTGTCCACCGCTACCACATCTCGGTGCATACCCACGTCGGTTTCTAGGAAGTATTCCCTGAGACTGCATACCTCGCGGTTGTGTAGGGTCTTAGCATTTAAGAAGCCACGACCCCCGCACTTCCGTGGGATATACAGCCTCATAACCGATGACCGTGGGTGATGCATCCGATTTGCGGTAAGCAGTGTGCGGACCCTCCTATCCACGGCGTCAAGTTCCGTCTGAGTCCATTTGAGTATGCCAAAAGAGTACATCAACACTGGCATGACCCAGCCGTTGAAAGCGCGCACCTTGTTCCCGCCTGATAAAAGACTATTCAGTACTTTACTCAGGCGGCCGAAGAAGCGCTCCCTCAACGACTGTTTCATGTCATCAGCATTGATGCCTAACGCTTCCGACATACCCAAATACTTATAGGTTTCGGTTGGAGAGAGGGATCTCAGGTTTATGGAATCCGTGAGTTGAGTGCCTACGGATTCCACAACCTCCCCTCTCTTTACATGCATGACTGCACATTTATCCACACCAAACTCCATCCTGATGGCACTGCTGAAGGTTTCAGTTACCTTCAGTAGCTCCATCAGTTGCAGCTTGTTGGGGGCAAATAGCTTTAAATCATCCATGTAAAGGAGGTGAGATATAACCTGACCACCTCTCTTCAACCGGTAGCCTAGACCTGAATGCTCCAGCAATGTGCTTAGAGGATTCAAGGCTAGGCAAAACCATAGTGGACTCAGACTGTCGCCCTGGAATATGCCACGCTCAATCCTTATTGGTTCGCTGTTCTCCAAAATCTGTCGACATCCTGGATAGTGAAGCACTGTCCTCCATTGCCCCATACATGACATCAAGAAGGTGCGCAGAGTTGCATCAATTTTATACAGCTCTAGCACCCTCATGAGCCATGTATGAGGAACAGAGTCGTAGGCCTTCTTATAATCTATCCAACATGCCGACAGACTCTTACGAGAACGCCGAACCTGTTGGCTAATGGCCATATCGATGAGGAGCAGCTCCTTAGTACCGCGGGACCCATTCCTACATCCATTCTGAGAGGCCGACATGATGGAATTTGTCTCAATATGACTATTGATTTTAGCTCTCAGAATAGATGTAAGAACTTTATAGACCGTCGGTAAACAAGTGATCGGTCTATAATTTTTAGGTTCCGCAGTACTACCTGATTTGTGGAGCAGGTGGGTTATTCCTGTCGTTAGGAACTGGGGTAGCGACCCTGACTCTAAGGCAGACTGGAATTGAGATGCCAAGCGAGCATGCGACCCTTTAAACCACTTTACCCAGAAATTGTGCAGCCCATCCGGCCCTGGAGATTTCCAATTAGGCAACGGACGGACTGCACGGGCGACATCTTGGGGGCTGATGGTAATTGCCCCCATTTCTGGTAAAAGATCGCATGCACTCTCGACCTCTCGAATCCAATCACCCTCGATGTGACTGACAGGCGCCGACCAGATGCTGCGCCAAAATGAACTCATGGCGTCATCATCCGGTAGGCGCGTATCAGTCTCATCTTGGTCGGGTCGCTCCCAAGTCCTATAAACCCACCTCTCGTTGCTTCGGAATGTGCGATTCTGAGTATACCGCTCCACACGCCGCTTGTACCGACGAATACGGTTCGCCCATGCGCAGATCCTCTGCTTCAGGAAGTCGATACGCTCTGTGACGCGGAGCAGATAATCTCGAGGATTAATATCAATCCCCGAGAACGCTCGCCTCACAAAGCGCATCACTCTAGGGCGAGTGTTGCCCTCCCTGAAGCAGATAAGCTTGCCGATGAGTACTCTAGCCTCCCCAATTCGACGCTCTATCCTGCACTGCCAAGCTGGCATAGCTGATCGTGTAGCTCTGTCACAATTTGGAAATTTAACGTGAGCTACACGACATGCCGCTACAGCCGCACAGTACAAGATAGAGTGGGTATCAGTGAGGTCATCGCTGCTATCGAAAAAATTTGATAGCTGCGAATCTAGAGCACACACCAGCGCCCTATTTCTCTTGTGCATGGGCAAACGAGGTAAACGAGGTCTAAGCTCCGGCGGCATGGAGCGGTACTCCCGAAATGCATCCTCCAAAGCACTCCTCAATCGTTCATTGCATTGAGTACTCACAGATATAGCTGCGTCATCATCAGCATCACCAGCGTGATCGGGTCGCGGTGAAACACTTGGTTGAAGTTGCACCGCGGCCGGTGGTGCAGCGGGTGAGACACGGCTACTCTGTGATTCCAAGCGCAATCTATCAAGCACGGCGTCGTCCAACATACGGTTACGCTGGATGACCCGCACCTGATCCGACAATCGTTGGGCCGAAACGTTGACAGCTGGCTCAAGCACCTGAAACAGAGAGAGCATCCGACCACGGTACGCAGTCAGGTTAATTCCCCCCTCTGTAGCCCCAAAGTATGAGCGCATGACATTTTCATTGATGGATGGTGTCCATCGCATGCGCTGCACACTTCCACCGACAGCGGGGACCCTATCAGAGGCCGGAGGGCCTCGAGGTCCCAGGCTGGCCGGAGGTCGGCCTCTTCCTCGCCGACGCGCAGGTGGTGGTGTCGTCGGCGGCGAGAAGTATTCGTCGCTCGAGCTCGACGCAACTGCAGCTACCGGACTCGCTGGACTCACGGTTGGCGCTGGTCCCGGCGGCTGCGAGGCGGAGCTGAGCGACGAACCCGAAGATGTTGGTCGTGTGGATTGGTCTTTCGCCCGGCTTCTCGTCAGCATTTCGCAAAATTCATCGCCTTGTCATTTCATACATATACCTATTTGTTCAATGGTTGTTGATGGTGGTTGTGGTACAATATTGGTTTTTTTTTTTCCTATTTTTTCCGAACTGTTTTTCGATGGTTGTGCATTGTGATTTATGGAATTATTGAATAAAATTCTATGAAAAAATTCGGCAATAAAAATTTGCTGTCAGTCAGCTTGACAGCCGGACCACAGATTATTATATTATTATTATTATTATTAGGGCTCGCTAGTTAAAATAATTAGAATTAATTATACTAGCAATTCTCTACGTGCTTCTTTTTATCTTTTTAGACTTTTGAGCCCTAAGTGAACGCCGGCGTTCGCACATCTGTTGTTCTTTAATTGTGTATGTAATTATCAAACTTTCGTATTTCCCTAACATTAACGGTAAAAATAGATGATAAGAGAAAACCGTAATACACGTTAATTACTAGATAAAGTTGATAGGAACAGATCCAGTGGCTCGTCTCAAGCTTTCACTAGTGTGTCAACTGTACAAATTAAATTGACACGCCACTTAAGAGCACCACGCTCGGTCTGTTTACACTATTCATATATTTCAGGTGCTCCCTTTGCGCTGTTAACTGGGGCGCGCCATTACAAATCTGTCAGTAGCTTGCCCACTGGCGAACCATGAACAAGCATTAAAAAAAGTTTGAAAAGTATTCGTAATTTGAAAAGTGAAACCAAAGGACACCACTTTTTTGATTTTAAAAGGTTTTTTTTTTATTGTTTGACACTGGTCATGGTGTCAAAGGGGGTGTTGTTGTCATGTCATGGGGTGGTGTGGTTGGGGGCCGTGGCTCTGGCGCTTTGGGCGGGCGGCGCGCGCGCAGCCTTGCGGTACGACACCGCTACGCCTCACAGTCCGCCCTACAGCAAGTACAAATACATTCCTATGCAGTAAGTACTTTTAAGTCTGGTATTATTTTTATATCTAAATAGATTTTCTGATAGGTCTTCACTGCATTTTTAAGTAGTTGTTACTAACGAAATTGCTATGAAATAAGAAAGGTTAGACAGTTTTTGATGATGACATGTGAAGTGTAAAAAATCACTTACTTATTAGTAATATTCATTGAGTTTTTGATCAATCTATTTAAATCAATGCAATGCTGTTAAGGTGTTAATTTTTATTCTTAACGCCATAAAAGTGACATATCGCAAATATTGCTATCTCTATTTTCTGCAACTTATCAGAAGTAATAACAATGAGTAGACAGAGTTTGATAGAGAGTAATAGTCAGAGTCCTAGTTCTGTTCTAGTAGAGATTTTTGAATGTGTAACTATATGGAATGTGTCTAAGCAATAAATGTGAATTCCTCAGTGTTGATGAGATCCCGGAAGCCTCCCTGTCACCTCCCGCGGAGGAGGAGACTTCCAGCAGGATGCCGATCTCGGAGTTCATCCTGACTGCACTAAGGACAGCATTGGACGTCGTCAGGAATGTGAACAAGCAACGAGCAATCGCAGCTGCCTCCGCTAATAACACCACAGCTGTCACGGTATGTATAGAAACCAATTTTAAAGTCATTTTTCTATAATATTGTCTTCACTTCAGCTAAAAGTTATCCAAAGTTGGCCTCAGGAAAATGCTCTGGGTTATCACGTCGATCGTTTTCATGCCTTAATTAATTAACTCAAAATTATAAAAAAGATAAAATTTGTTGTTCGTTAAAGGTATTTTTGGACGTAGTGATCCAGTTACAAAAATTCTTTTGGAAAATTTAATTATTACTACGCGGCTATGTTTTATCATAGGAAATGCACGTTTCTTTTAGTAGATCTGAAAGAATTCAAACAGCGACAGAAAGTTAGCCTCAGATAAAATTATATCATGTAGGAATGAACAAGTTATAAATAGCACGTTTATTACGTAAGAAAACTGACAACTGAAGCCAAAACTTGTAAGCCAACTTAAATACTTTTAAAATTTATTGTACCTATAAATCTTAAAAGTTTTTAACTTATATTTTTGCTGGTAACAGATAGAAAGAGCAGATGCTTATATTTCAGATTTTTCAGGTTGAATGGAACTTTTGTACCTATTCAGCACGTTTCACAGACATTTATATACTACTAGAATACGTAAGAATGTTTAAGTCCACTTTGGGTATCACATAACAGAATAATCAGCCTTATAATATTCCAACAGCTGGGACTTAGAACTCTTTAGGATAGAATATGAAAAATAATTCACTACGCAGGCTTGTTTGTTTTTTTTTTTGTGGTAGGAAGAATCCCGCGGGCAGGAAACAGTGTCAGACTATAACTGACTAACCGACACACCCCATTCCTTCTTAGCCTTCATACTATAGGCTCGGTGGTGGTAACTACTTTGAACCAGAAGTAATAAACTTACTAAAAATACCTATACAGAGATCCGATATCTGATCATTAACTCACAAAGTTATATAAATAACAGAGCCAACTAAGAAAAAAAAGCCATTCCTTCGAACAGCGTTATTAACACGTGTAACTACTCAATTAAGATATTCATAAAATTAACCAAATCGACCGCGAAGACAGCGATGTTCTGAAATAGTCTGAACATCGTAGTGGCATGTCCGGAATCATGAAACAAGGTCATAGTACGGTACCGACTGAACTGGGCGAAGTGGGTGACCCAGTCCATGGCGCTAACTGGATGGGTTAGACACTAGTTGTTTAGACAGCCACCCGACAACCGTGCCGCCGTTGACATGAGCGTGTAAATCGAACTATAACGCCTACTTAGCTTATTTCATATAATTCTGTCTCCATTCAGGCGATATTCTCAATTTGAGGTCGATATAGTTAACACTTGTACCGGAAACAACCTAGCTACAACCTAGGGGTCTTAAGGCAAGAGTGAATAGGTTACTTCTAGCCAAGCGTGCTCTATTTTCGCCCACATCGTCGCTTACCATGCGGTGAGATTGTGGTCGCGTTTGACCACAAGCCTATTTGGAATAAAAAAAAAAACTTTTATTTTCACGGACTGCTACAGGAATTAGAACTAGTAACATAACGTATCATAATCAGCCTTATAAAATTCTCACTACAGGGACTCAGGCCTCCTCTTCAGAAGATACTAACAAAAGCAGTTCACTTTTTAATAATAATAGGAAATCATCAAATAACCACTTTCGCTCTGGGTGGAGCGAAAGGGATCGAGTGTTAGGTTTTTATTGAATAAAGCTCAAGCCATGTTCTGTTAATTATTGTCTGTAATCTTACTGACATCTCTTTGAGGGCTCAAGGAGATGTCAGCAAACCGTAGGGGTCCAGCCGGGTCGAAGCCTTCTTAGCGCATGAGTTATGTGAAAGTGAAACCCGGGGTTGTAGAATGAAGACAAAGAAGGAAAAGAAGTAGCAACAGTCTGACAGTATCCTCTTCGCCCAAGAGCCAGATGTGGTCGATTTTCTCACCAAAAAAATAATTCTTTTTGAGGCGCGCGTCAGTTTGATAACCTACAAAGTCATTATTTCTGTATTACATATATATGTATTTGTATTAATATTATGTTGATACGAAGAAGTTTAGATTAGTATGGAGGGATAATCTGGGGATATCTTGGGGATCTCGTCACTTCGTACGCACGTTAGGTCTAATCACTTCGAGTAAGTAAAGTAAGTTTTTCACTTAGAAGCTGAAATAGCAACTTGTGACAAGATACGCACACTTTGCTCTGACAACTCACTTATACGATACGGAAATGTAGCTAATAACTTGCTCAAGGGACTTGTATTATGTTAAACGAGCAGTGGTGGCCTAACGGTCTAGATTTACGAGTTGTAGGTCGCGGGTTCAACCCTAGCCAGGCGAATTGAAAAGGAAAACATCGTAAGGAAACCGGCATGTCCTAGAACCAAAAATTCGAAGACATGTGACATCCACTAATCCGCACTGAGCCCGCGTGGTGGATTATAGCACATTCCCTCTCCTAGAGAGGAGGCTTGTGTCCCAGCATTAGGAACATTTAAAAGGCTTATGATGATAATGCCAAGATAAATTAATGTCTTATTAATTTTTAATTATACACACTTTCATCCCGTTGTAAACTCTTAAAGTAAATTGACTCAGTTTCGTTAATTTCAACAAACAGTTTTATTAATTTCAAAGTATATTATCTACTGTAGGAAGCACATTTATTTAGGAATTGTTCATTAGCCTTTTTTGTTGTTGAGAAATACAATAAAGTTCGTAGCAGATTTCCTATTTTATATATACTCATCATCATCACTAGCCTTTATATTGTTGCTACTACTGGGACACAGGCGTCCTTTCTAGGAGAGGAAATGAGCCGTAATCCACCATGCGGGCCCAGTGCTGGTTGGTGGATGTCACACGTTTTTGATCTTTTGGTTCTAAGACTTACCGGTTTCCTCACGACGTTTTCACGATGTTATTATGTAATAGTATTCTGGGAAACTACTTTAAGGATTTTTTGTATCTATAACTAGCTTCTGCCCGCGACTTCGTCCGCGGAAAATTTCTTGTAGTGATAGCTCGGTTAACATCCATGTTATATAAATAATTTGTAGCCTATGTCACTCAGGAGTAAAGCAGCTTTCTATTGTTGCTAAATTTTTTCCAATCGAACCATGACTTCCATAGATTACCTCCTACAAACAAAAAAACAAAAAAATAAAAAAACAAACTTTACCTCTTTATTAAATTAGTGTAGATAAACCAAGGCTTGACTGCGATGCCACCTGTTGGTAAGCAGTGATGCAATCAATGATGATGCATTATACTAGTTTATTTTAAGCCTATTTACTCTAGCTTTGAAGACACCTAAATTATAATCGGACGGAAAGACTGATCTGACTGGATCCGGGGGACTGTATTTGTTCCAGTCCTTCGATGTACGCGAAAAATCTTTCAATATACATGTAAAATATATCCTCCTTTATAATAAGTCCTTTAAATATCCTTCCATGTTTGTGCCCACATTTTTTTAGTGCTTACTACAGTTTGCTGTAGCTACAAATAAATAATACAATTTAGTTACCTATACTGGGGTCCAAGGTCGCTTTCTGAAAGGAAGGCTTGGCCCCTATGCGAAGGCTAAAGAAGGAACGGGGTGGGGTGAATAGTCAGTAAGAGTCTGTCACTGTTTCCCGCTCCGCCAAAGAGCAGGATTCGTCATTGGCTGATTTTTGCTCACCATAAAAAAAAATGTGATACCTAATTATTTGACTATACTTCAGTTTTTGTACTATAAAACTCTCTACTTACTATAATTGATGGCACTTCCAGACGAAACCTTTACAAAGACGAAACAGAACGAAGCCGAAGAACGAGACGGTTGGCAGCGGGCGCGGGTTCGAAGACTACTATGACGAAGATCATCACCACCACTACGAGGAGACCACCACCACGGCCAAGCCCATGAAGCAGAAGGCCAGGTACACCGACCCCTGGGCCGGATACTACGACTGGATCATTAACGAGGGATCCTTCAAGTTCTGGAGTGTGTTCCAAGTAAGTATTTTATCACGCACGTTTTTGGAACGGGTTCAGTTCTTTAGGAAAAATAGTACGTATATAGAAATCTGTTAGATGTCGTATAAAAGAGTTGGTTTCGCAGTCATCATCAAAATCCAGTTTTAAAATTATCCTATGAATTATTACGATCACACTTTTCGTAATTAAATAAAAAAGAAATAAAAAGATGGTCCCCCTAAAGTAGACATAGCCCAATCCATATTTTTTTGAAAATTTAAAAATAATGCCTTATACTGAGAATAGTGTAATATCTAGGGTGCATGTCGTAGTTTTGTGTATTATTTGGGTCACAAACATGTAACCTCAAATAATGCCTTATACTGAGAATAGTGTAATATCTAGGGTGCATATCGTAGTTTTGTGTATTATTTGGGTCACAAACATGTAACCTCAAATAATGCCTTATACTGAGAATAGTGTAATATCTAGGGTGCATATCGTAGTTTTGTGTATTATTTGGGTCACAAACATGTAACCTCAAATAATACACAAGACCTTACGACTCGGAACCGATCTATAGGTTACATACACAATTTGCATTCCGTGCGGGAATCGAACCCGCAACACGCAGTGCAACAGCTCGACCACTGTGCCAAACTTACAATTTTTTAATTATTTATACTTCATATACCTATCGTAAGGCGCACTAAGTGCAACCAAGCATTCTCTACCAGTCAATCTTTAGCTTAAAAAAATACTGCTCTGCTCTTTGGTAGCTATTTTATTCGCAGTTTTGTAGAATATTTCAATTGCTGCGATCAATTAAAGAGTAGATACGATAACATATTTAATTACAGGTACAAAGTGTCTACACCTTGTTTCTGACACAGACGTCATCACGTCTTGAATGCGCAAAAATAGAGTTGACCTCAAGCGCAGCGTAGCGCATCGTACCGCGAAAATATTGTTTATAACGTTGTTACAAAAAATAATGGTATTACGAGTACGTTGTCATTTACGATCAGCCGGTAGTTAGACGACATAGCATTGACACAGTTACGAGTGGAGCATGTGATGACCGTCGCCTCACGGCGGAGCGGGAGCCGGAGACCTTGCTAATGTCGTTACAGGCTACCATTTCCTAGATCGAGGTTTCGACAACGACTATGTATTCAGATAAAACGTAAGGCTCGTTTACAGTAACGACTAGGGAATATACTTCCAATTTTTTTTATTTGATTAAACTTGAAGCAACAATAATAATAAAATTGATTGGTAGAGAATGCCTTGTTGCATTAAGTCTGCCTATGTACCACTACTAAACCATGAAGATTAAATAAATAATTTAAAAAAAATGTAACAAAGAGAAGTTCGATAATTATGGTCGTTGACGTCAAAGTTCATCTCGTCCATACGAGCAATATAGATAAGAACAGATATATGTAATATGTTCCTTTAAAATTGTTATGGGTCGTGGGGATCGCACTCAACTTCCACCTATAAAAATAACCAAAAACAGTGTTTATTTTATTTGTGGTTCCAAAATACTATTAAAAAAAAACTTTTATAGGTGGAAGTTGATCCACGACCCTTTTCTTGCAATTTTAATATTGTTTTCGCCGTAAATATGCTATTTCTGTACCTATATTTATTGGTAGGTTCGTTAGATAAGTAAGAAATATTTTTCATACATTTTCCCTGTTATATCGTCGATATCTACTAAATAGGAGCAATTATTGACAACGTCGGCTGTTCGTCGGAACGTGATATTATTTTCACGGCCGCAGCTTAAGTGCTTCTTCTTTTAAATGTTTCCTGATTTTTTCTAACTTAAACGATAACGTACACGTTAGTGGTAAAGGGAAGATCTGTCTAAAAACTTCCTCTATTACAATTTGTAGGTAACGTTTAAAAATAACGTCCAAAACAGTCTTTGTGTAATCAAAGAAGCATAAAATAAAATTCATTAGTTAATTAATGCAATATTTGTAAGCAGACTTAATTGCTTTTTTTGTGCGTACAACTATTATTTAAAATGCAGATGTAAAACTAACATTCACGTAACAATTGAGCAGTATTTTGTAAACTCGACGTAACGTTTCAAAATGGTGGTCACGATCTCCCGGCGGAGGGGGAGGGTGGGGTGGGGGTGGTGGAGGGAGGATGCGAGTAGTTCCGGCGCGTGCGGGTCGCGGTAATGACCCGCTCATTGTGCCTGATTCACATTCGGATCCGAACCTTTACCTCACCACACACAAGCTGATCTTTGTGAACAGATATATTTATTAGTCACTGACGGATGTTTCAATACGTTTCGTTCAACGAAATGAACGCGAATAAAAGGTTTTATTGAATGAGTTATTTGAACTTTGGATAGAAATAAAAAATAATTAAAATATTGAATTATGTAATCACAACGAAACAATAAAATAAGCTTGCTCGGTAAGCTCGTGAAGATTCTCTTCTTTAAAGAATCCTTAAGGATTTCGATTATAATAAAGTTTGTTTACCTATTTGAATGTGCGCTTATCTCAGGAACTATTAGTTCGAATTGGAAAATTCTTGTTGGATAGCTCATTTATCGAGGAAGGCTATATACTAGGCTACATAATATCACGCTACGACCAACAAAAGCAGACCGTACTAAGCAAAACCGCGAGTGAAACCGCGGATGACAGTTAGTTTTTCCATAAGTGCCTGCTAACTTGTACTCTTGGTTCAATACATGTCTCAATTACATTATTTTATATTTTTACTAGCTACTAATAGATAAAAAGTATCCTTTGTGTTTTTCGAAAACATGATCTACCTGTGTGTCAAATTTCATCCGTATTCGTTCAGCTGTTCGAGCGTGGAGAAGTAACAAATATATAAACACGTTCACAAACTTTCGCTTTTGTAATATTTGGGTGATTCATTTGATTGATTGATTATTCAAGATCTTTATTAATAGTACATATTTTTACAATCACTGTTTACAAACAATCTTATTCTATTTGTAGAACAATCTTAATTAATTTCGTTACACAGACTATTAATCGCCTTTATAAACATTCAAACATTTTGTTCCTAAATATTATTCTTTCTGTTATAATTATTTGCACTTGGATATTAGTATCTAATTGAGTAGGTAAGTGGTGTCTGCCAGCGGCCCGCGTGGTAGTTTGTTTCGCCATATAAACTTACAACCCCGTTATACCCCAGTGGGGGTCGAAGTAATTATATCCGTCCTTGGTGGACGTCTAAACCCTATAAGGAACCTTGGGCAGAGCATCGCTGTGTCCTCGTGGGAGTGATCGGTGGCGGCGATCTCTCGCGCCGGGCATTGGTAGAAGCCATGGTTCGGAGTGAGGAGGAGTGGCAGGCGGTCGCCTCCTTCTGCGAAGCAGTAATGCTAGCAAAGGAGGAGGCGGACCGCATAAGGCAACGGCGTTTGCGCCCCAGACGCCGCCGCGATTCCGATCCTGACTTCCGGCCACCGTAGGCGCGGGCTTGCGGACGGTGAGCAATGGGTAGCTCGCCGTCCGGTCGTCTGGTAATCGTCCGGACCAAGCCCAGTCGTCGACGGCGCGCACTGTTCCCGCGCGCCTCAAGGAGTTGTCAGCAACTGTAGGGACCCTGCAGAAGGGTCGAAGCCAATCAGGGCCATGGGTTTGTGTCTGAAAAGGAAGGCTCTGGCCCTGGTATGTATGGCGATGTAGGAACGGGGTAGGTTGTTTAGCCAGTAAGAGTCTGACACTTGTTTTCCGCTCCGCCCAAGAGCGGGACTCGTCATTGGATGATTTTTACCTACCATAAAAAAAAAACCCTATAAGGAACCTAGCTGCCGAATTTTAATTTTGTAGGTTTTATAGTTTCTGAGATTTCGTGATAAATCAGTGATTGGTATTTCGCTTTTATATAAATAGATTAGGTCACGGGAATGCCTTGGCTTTCATTGTTAATTTTCGTCAACTTTTCATTACAACTTTGTTGGAAAATCAAGAATTTCACAAACATCTATCTCCAAATTGTATGAAATAAACCAGAAAAACCTGTTTACAAAAAAAAAAAATAGTCAACGCTTCTAATTGTCAAATTATGCTAAAAACTCGGGTAAACAAAACTAAAAGAATAATCGGAGTAAAAAAGAGTCTTGTTTAGTTCCGATTTTCTTTCGACCAAGAACGATCAAGGTGACAAAGTAGACAATACAATATAATAGAGCCGATAAACGATAATAGCTAGCTATCTTCCTGCTCGTGTCACAGTTCTCTTGGCCTGAATGTAAATACGCTACTACTTGCGAAGACCGACTGCTTTTACAGCCGAAATAGATTGCCACCCCACCTGGTTTGCCACCCCTGCAAAAAACGATTATTTTTTTAGTCTCGGAGCTCCCATGGTTACTATACATTTAACTCTATATTTGAACGCTTAGTTTCTGCGAATTGTTATCATGCCCGTATTTTGAGATGTACATTAAAGTATATAATAAACGGTTGAACTTTATGTATTATTCACACTAACCTTCCTCTTGAATCACTTTATCTAGTAAAAAAACTGCATTTAAATCCGTTGCGTAGTTTTAAAGATCTAAGCATACATAGGGACAGAGAGCGTTAACCGACTTTGTTTTATACTATGTAATGATATTTTCTTAAATAACCGTTTTATATCTGGACTTAGTTCTGCTGTTAACATACCATTTCTTTACATTCCAGCTGTTCACCGCTGCTCTGCTCCTGTACGCGTGCCTTTCAGCTATCTACTACGCCAAGTTCAACCCGATCCTACCGGACTACGACAGGGAGTACGACGACTATTTCCTGGAGCGTACAGTGGGCAGGAGTGCCAGGAGTCTGGAGCCATACGAAATGCCTTCAGGGCACAGTTGGATTAATCCCAGAACCTTCCAGTTCATACTAGATGCTATATCTAAACATTACGAAGAGGAATAGAATAGGAAATCGCTCACAACTTTTGTATAGTGAACGTTTTAATACGGGGTAACGACGACTCAGTGGGAATTGAATCGGAACGAGATCCAAAACTAAAAGGAAATGAGAAAGCTAAATGGGCAGAACGAGAAACGATGAGGGGAAACATTTGAATATGACCATTTCATAGAGGCTGCATTAAAGTTCCAATAATCAGAAGCAGTATTAATAAGAATTAATATTTAACGCTTCTGGATTTCCATGATATAAACTTAATTAATGTCTTTGTTACCCTGGATTAAAAAAGCATTCTAATTTGACTGAAAAAATGCTCAAAAAAGGTCTTTAAAGACAACTTAACAAATTTATTTAACAAATTCAGATATTAGTAGCCCTGATTTGACTAGAACTTAAACGAAGTTCTTTTTGAGTCGGGTCTTGAGTTCTGTTAATATTTTAATATTATATTTAGCTATTAAGATACCTTAAGCTCAAATTTAGTTCCTAGAAACTTCAAAATAAACTTTCAACGTAACAAAAGAAGTTTTATTAGGAGTTATTGAACGTGGGTTGCGTTTTAAGGATGTTTTATAGGCGAAGTAAGCACGGGTGGCGTAAAATTGTGTTATACGGGGTGTGGAGGAGGCAGCAGACGCCGGCCGAGTTTATGGGTGTAACTACGCCCCTGCGCGGGAATAAACGCTTGGAGGCGAGACCTCTGCGACTTAGGAGCGACGCGCACTGCCCGCTAAACACGCGTTAAGGGAATTTACTTTATAAACACAGTTATTTATTTATTTATTTAACCTTCATGTACAGTAGTGGTACATAGGCGGACTTAATGCAACAAGGCATTCTCCACCACTCAATCTTTGGGTTAAAAAAGACAACATTGTGGTAGGTGTGCACTCTAAATAAATAACAGATAATAAGATATGATTAAAATTTAGTGTAGATATTATAATTTAAACAAGTAACATGCTAACATGTTATATGATGTCTTTAGAACATTATATTTAGTAATGTTTCAGCTCTTGTTAATCATATTTCTTAGCTTAGTACATAATTTTTTTTTACAAGCAGCTGTAAGATAACGTCCATCAAACTTTTTAGTTACATCATAGACAAGGAAAGAGGGAATTGGTTTTCTTTTGGAATAAACTTTCAGTAAAAAGTTTAGTAGGGGAGATTTTACTAAACACACGCTTTTACTAAGCACACACTTTTTTTTTTTAAACACTCCCATACACAAAATATAAATATTTGTTCCGAACGGGAATCGAACTCGCGACACACATCATAGTGGTTAATAAGTCAACCACTGCGCCACGCCAATTGTGCAGTAAAATTGTACGTCTTCAGTTAATTTCTTTAATATTACAACACTTTGGTTCATATTTAAGTTAATTCTTATAGTAACATACTTTAATAGCAATGTGTCTTAAAATTTCACGTTAAAGATACTGGCTCGTTATAAGTTATAGGAGCAGATTACAGTCTTTGCAGAATCCTGCCAATGTGTATTTTTATTCGTGTTTTTAAAGTCGTGATCTCGGCGTGGTTGTGTGCGTGGCGGCGCGGTGCGCGCAGTGTCACGGGTTCGATGCCCGCCCGCGACCACTGGCTCCTAGGACAGGCACAGGATGTCGCTATTATGCCGCTTTACTACCACAACTTTCCTTGCTTATTGCTACTTAAAATATCTTGTTTTATTGCGTCAATCTTATGATGGTGGAATTGTTAGTGTCCATGTTTGATACTGTGATGGTTTTACGTTTGTGAGGTTTTATTCGAAAGAAAAATAATTAAATGTCTTTACAACGGCCTATCCTATAACTAGTTTGATGCACGCGAGTCGTGTGGATGTTCTGTAGATATTATAAGGCTTTTAACGTCACTCAAACTATAACTCATGTTGAGATGACTAAGCGCGGCACTCCATGGAATAATTAACTACTTATTAAGTGGTATGAGTTCACCATCGTTCAAGTATGCCTTCATTGTCTAACATATTATAACAAGGATTATGCATGTGTTTTTATGTACTATTATGTATAATGTATATACCGCGACCTTGCCTGTTATTGCTATGCTTTGATTTGTTGATAATAGTGCTCATTGTTATTGTTACAACAAACTGAAATTAATTTTAATTATTCTTTATTTATAACGATTATTTATCATGAAGTAATTGCTGTGTTTAAATGTTTTGTATTGTCAAGTCTTGTTGGTTTTGGTTAATGTTTATTCGTTTATGTGTATTTGTTCTACAGTAGCTTTGATTAGGGAATCTTAATTTATTAAGACCCAAGCGAACGCTGACGTCCACAGGTCCACACACCTATTGTTCTTTAATTGTGTCTTTAATTACAAAATCGAAAGGTTAAACTTGGTGAAACATTTGTTATTTCCGAAAACTCCGGTGACTGTCAGCAACCTGTACACGTAACTCGGCACTTCCTGAACAATATTGGTCAGTGGCTACAAGTGTAAGCACCTGAGTCACTGCCTCACTCATCGACGTGCGGTTGGTTACGGTCATTATCTATGTAGAACGTTACAATTAGTTGCGAATCTATAAGAAACAGTTACAGTGATAATGTTACTGTGAAGATAGCGATCTTTGGGCGATCGATTAAGTGTAGCAGTCGCTCGCCACAACACAGTTTGGGAAATGTTCCTGCGGTTTGTTCGCTGGCCGCGTTGTTATTTTGCTAGACGTGCGTGCTGGTGTAACCCGGCGGAGTTGTGTTGCTTGCTGTTGGGTGGCGCCGGTGCCCGCGCTCCGTGCTCCCGCGTTCGGTCGGGTAGTCGCGCCAGTTCAACGTTCAAGTGCAGCGCGCGCGCACATCCCGACAGACCTCTCAGCCGCGCGCGCGCAGCTTTACGCTGCTCCACATCCGAGCTTCGAACGCATCTCTTAACAAATACTATCAATACGCAGTTGTTTTAACTAACGATCAATATAAACTTTATCCAAGTGTTCTGTGTTTGTTGACGTTACGTTTCTATAGTTCGTGCTGTGAACTTTTTGGGGTCGAATAAGAAGGTAAATATCTTTTTACAGTTACTCTCGATACAGTTAAGATAACAACGACGTCTCTTAAGGATAATATCCTGAGGAGTGCAGACCGTGATATGGACATGCTCAGAATATTCAGGGCAAATAGTTGTTTTATGTTATAACTTAAAAGCTTAAGGAAATGACACAGAAAACAACTAATTTTCTGTCATATTATTTTTTGCTACTATAATGGTAAGATGTTGAGTAGTCAGGATTTCCTGACTACTCAACATCTTATTTTTTATTTTATTTTAACATAAGTACTCAATACATAAAAGGAATTACAGCAGAAAAAAAAAAACAAACAAAAAACGTCATTGGACGTCACATTTTTATTAACATAAACAAACAATAAATAAACCTAACTCATACATAATTTGTCAGTCGAAACTAATGGTAAAATATGTCAACATATAATATAAAATAAAAAAAAATATGCGAATGATAATTCGTAGCATCTCGTAGCGCATGCGCCGTTGCTTAAAAAGACATCAACGATACAGATCGTGCAATTCCGTTGATTTTCTTTTGTCAATTAAATACCTGTAATAAATTATGGTACGATATGAATAATTGAAATAATTTAAATTTAAAGGCTTTTGTTTATTATCTACTGTTTCATATAGAATTGTGGTGTCTAATGCAAATTTTATAGGAAGTAGCTTTTTCTACAAAATGTTGTGCTGATTGTGTTTTGGATTTGAACTCATACATAGTTTTGGAGTTTTGCAATTGCTAATATCATGACACTGCCCTGCATTATGACGTCATAAACCTGCTGACTGATACTGGAACACAAAAGATAAGTAGAACAGGAGTCGGTTTTACTCAGCAAAAATCTGAGATTTTCTTGCACCCCATACAGCTGGAAGAGGTACTTAACGATTCGACAGATACCAAAATACTCCTTAAACTTTTGAGCCCCTATTTTGTCTCTAATTACGGTGTTCGAAAGGTTAAATTGAATCTTTTAAATCTTTTGCGACAAGATACAAATAAACAGTTACTTAAGTGTCAATCGCCGGCAGTAATTGACGCAAATGTATCGTTAGTAAAATTATATTTACAGTTATACAACAAACGCAGCCAGGAACCGGTTAATGTTGATTAATTACGAGTCAAACACTTCATGTTAATTACTATGCAACTATGTACACGTTAATAACTTTAGATCAATTTGCGTTAAATTAATTGTTTTGTTAATTAGGACAGATGTTGATTTTAACAATTAGAATAAGAACTCAAAAGTCTGTCTAATATATAAAAAACTCGAGAATTTTCTATCTAATTTTCCCCGATATTTTTTTATAATTTTCTTTTCGGTATATTTATATATTTCCAATTGATCTACAAATCTGAAAATAGGTCCTTGGTTATTGAATACTTACCCCCCTACTCCCACTTTTTTTCTTTGATAATTTATATGGTAGAGCAAAGATAGCTTCGTCAGCTATCTATATATAAGTCAGGACATGACTTTAATTAAGCCATCGATCGAGTAAATATCATGATGAACGAACGGAGGATACTGCGGGAGGATACAAAGGAAGAAGGGGAGTAATACTGCGGGAAGAACTAGTTTAGTAAAAACAGTGCATAAAAATGTTTGTCAATGGAATGACGCGTCTTAAACTGCCACGTTATTGCCAAAAACTTCTAAAAATTCTTGTGTTATCGCTTCCACGGCACCGTCCTAACGATTGTTTGTCCAGCTCACAACAATGAGCACACAATTAGACTCCCTCGCACTTCCAAAGGTTATTTAACGGGATTTTCGTTTGCTATTCAAGCAATACACGTCATTCATTTCGGATAACTCGGTTCAATACCTTCACGTACTGTTATAATAGAATCTTACGAGAATTTATTTATAATTTCGTGAGTAACTTGAAAAATATGCCGTAATTTGTGCCGTAACTAATCAAAATCTTTTTCGTTTTACATAAATAACAATTTTATTTTTATGTGAAAAATAAAGTTTTCGTTCAAGTTTTTGCTTGAGAAAATAATGTAATAACCTATCCGTGGGGGCTATGGGCTATAAAAAATGAAATGATAGGCTTTAGTGAGCTACAAGAAGTTGAGCGATGATCCACAGGTCGGGGTTTATTTTTTAAGTTAGACATCTAGATTATGACTGTAGCGTGATAGTTTCTTGTACGAGGAGTTGGACCCTAGGAAGCAAAAACATGAAAGATGCCTGCAAAAAGTGTAGCAAAAACTTTATTTACCTAACCTTATACCTAGTTTGTTATTTAAATTTATGTCGTAAAAAGATATTCAACATTCTTTTATAGATTTTGTATTTTCGAGAAGACAAACTAAATAAATAAGTAGTTAATCATATATTTATTTAATTAACAGTTGATGTACAAACTAACTAATTAAAGAAAAGGAGACATAAACAGGAGAATAAGTACACAGGTGATACGAAAAAAGAATTTGAAAAAAGAAAGACATAGACTTTGTGTGTAAGCGTGAAGGGAAAAGAGGAAAGTATATAAATAATAAGTATTAAAATAGTATAACCCTAAAATTATAACCCCACAGCTGGGACACTGGGCTCATGACTGTGAGAGACTGGGGGATAAATTCCACATTCCAGGCCCAGGATGGCTTGGTAGAAAAATTCTAAACATATTTACCAGTTAATTGTTACTAAATACTTGATATTTTATATGAATTGCCAAACTAAATAATATGTTCTCACATAATTTTCCATAATATATATATTTGCTTTATAATGGGTGGTCCTAATAAAATATCAATCAACATTTACATATCAATCAATAAATGTCTTAGTGTTACAAGGAAAAATATAATTATAATACTCGCCTCCTCAGGTAGGCAACTAAGTGTACTCGCGATACATATGTCATAGTAAATGAACATAAATATTATTATACGAGCTTTTGTCAGCGGCTTCGCTCGCGTACTTAAAATATAGCCTATGTCACTCAGGTGTAAAGCAGCTTTCTATGGTTGCAATTTTTTTTCCAATCGGACCAGTAGTCCCAGAGATTACCTCCTACAAACAAAAAAACAAAAAAATAAAAAAACAAAAAAACAAACTTTACCTCGTTATTATATTAGTGTAGATTATATATGCAACGACCAAGTTTATAAACTCGACATCTAACAGCTAATTATATGAGTAACATTAATGTAATTTACATCTAAATATTGCAGTAATATAAAGTGATTTGCATTATAATATGCTCTGTTAGTAATATAATTAAATAGTTTTAGGAGTAATACTATTGGGGTATTTTTATATATAAAAACTATAGAAATAATATAAATGTTTTCACAAAAATATGTGCTTTTTATCTATGTTTTTGTAGGTTTCTCTACTCTACACATACTATATATGTGTAGTGTAGAGAAACGGATACATCTAAATAAAATAAAAACACAGTAACTTAATACACATGTCTACACATCTAGAGTCATCATTGATGGGACTTTTTGCAAATACTATAAAATTTTTAGGCAACAAGAACCCGTTGTTGTGTTGTCTTTCTGGGTTCCCAATCATCAAATAACTTCTCCTGCTCTGGGTAGAGCGAGACGCAATGTCAGACTTTTACAGAATAAAAATCACACGTATTCCTTCAGTTGATCTTTCCGCTCCAGGGCCATGATGACTTTTCGTACAACCGCAGCCTTAAGGGTTCACCTCTTAGGAATCGTATTTTCGAAAATCCTTGTTTAAAACCAAAATAATGCTTCGTGACTACCTACACATTCATAATGTCACGCAGAAAGAAAGTTCTAATAGCCAGGTGTGATGACAGCGGTTATGTAGGTGTCACGCTCCGCTCCGGAGTGACAGCGTGTAGCGGTAAGTCACTGTTATGCGCGCGCGTGTTCGCTCGCAATCGTCGTGTTAAACTGCGCATGCGATCATATGTAAAGTAGTTTGTTTTAGCTGGTAAATGTTCCCATGGTACATGAGAACACTTTCAGAGATCGTTTTTCATTAAAAACACGTCTGCAAATGCCGAAAGAAATATCTTACTCTGATGCTTACTCTAGACTCCATTGTAGACAGATTGTGTTCAATAAGTTTTTTTATGTATGTTTGAACCTTTTTGGCCTTGTGGTTTGGCTCGTTCCCTGCTACGGCTACGGGAATTTTTGAGAGAGATACCATGGTTCTGAAATACGAGGAGCAACTGAAGGACACAGAGGGGTTTTAGTCAATAAAAATCTGAAACTTCCTCTCACTCTATATCAACTTTAAAGGCCAAAAATAAGGTTTGGCATCCGAGATAATCACATAGCTTTGTGTAAGTAAGAATTTCATAATTTCTTCTTTTGCAATTTACATCTAACAATAAAGATTATATGAAAACAATGGTTTCATAATTATAACTAATTTTCGAACTCGTAACAATTCAAACCTTAATAACTAATCGTCCATTATCTGAGCTGAGTTAAAAGTATTTTTAAGTTGACTTTAATTTTGAAAATTCCGTGGTTTAATACCAAGAAATATATTTTGTTATGTAACGTCACGAAACTTATGACTCCCCTCTTCTCTGATCACACAGTGACATATTTCATCGACCCTTCCCCTCTTTTGCTGTGATGTAATTTATAGATAGCCCCTAATGGACTCGGAAGTTCCGAAAATACCACAGAGGAAACTAAATCACTATCTGAAAATCAATCAATAACAAGTCGTTTTGAGTGTTAAATAAATAAATAGTCTTATATATTTCCTCATGAATTGGGAAAAGAGATGTAGACAAGATGTTCTATACTATGTAATGATAAGTAATAAGCATATATATAGTATATGTATATAGTATTAGTATATAAGTAATAAGTATTAAAAAAACATGATTACACTATAACCCCACAGCTGGGATAGGGCTCCTGACTGTGTTAGACAGTAAAATATTTATATTGCAGGCACCAGTACGGCTCGGTAGAAAAATTCTAAACATATTTATCATTTTTAATTGTTGTTAAATACTTAACATTTTTTATGGACTGTCAAACTATATAATATGTTTACTATTAATTTTACTTTATAATGGGTGGCCCTAAGAAAATCAATCAATATCTCCTCATAAATTACAATAAATCAGGAAATGATTTCATGATTTTCCCAAGAGCTTTTCAAGGAAGACGGCTTGCTTTTGTAGAACTATTAACTCACAGGATTCTCACGTGTGCTTGCTAATAAGCTCACGACCAAGTTAAGTAAACCAGTCATGATGGCTAGCAGGGACGTTGTAGGAATAAGAAGATGACCTAACTATATATCATTACATAGTATAAAACAAAGTCGCTCTGTCCCTATGGGGTGTACTACGCCAAATCGAATAACAAATACTCGAATAACAATTGATCGACCACTATAAATCGAACGTCTAAATACTCGAACGTTCATAATATCGAATGACTATTAAATCGAACATTCAATACATCGCACACTCAATACATCGAGTATTCAAAATATCGAATGTTTGTTTGATCGAGCGTTCAAAGCATCGCATATGCATTCTATCGAAAGATCAATATATATAAAAGAATATAAGAAGACACAAAATTTACTAATAAATCACATTTTAATCTTTAATTATTATCTTTTATAGGTACATTTTAATATTTTGTGTAAATTGCAAGGAGAAACTCTAATAAATCCATGTTGTTTTTATTATTAAATATTTCTTCAGTCGCATTTTCATCCCTTTTGCCTCTTTTTCTCTTTTTGCCTTATTTCTTATTATTTTTTTGTGATTATATTGCAAATTAAACACAGATAGATTAGATAATTAAGTGTATAATTTAATTGACATAGGTACATACATCTTGCAATTTACATTCTCCTTGCAATTTACACAAAATATTAAAATGTACCTATAAAAGATAATAATTAAAGATTAAAATGTGATTTATTAGTAAATTTTGTGTTTTCTTATATTCTTTTATATATATTGATCTTTCGATAGAATGAATATGCGATGCTTTGAACGCTCGATCAAACAAACATTCGATATTTTGAATACTCGATGTATTGAGTGTGCGATGTATTGAATGTTCGATTTAATAGTCATTCGATATTATGAACGTTCGAGTATTTAGACGTTCGATTTATAGTGGTCGATCAATTGATATTCGAGTATTTGTTATTTTTCAGAAACAATCAGAATGTTAACTTATCTAAAACGTAATTTACTGTCTTGTCTGTGTTTTGGTAATAAAACATGACGTGCTTTTCTTTTTCAAATCATCCGATGACTCAATTACTCAAATACTGCCGCTTTAGAATGGAGCGAGAAGGTGTGCGAGATTTTTACACACTAAATCCCACCTCATTTGTCCTTTGAATTCCAGGACCACAGTAACTCTTTAAAAAATCCCATTGCCCTTGCGGGTATCGGAATTTCTAAACCCTTGCTGAATTTTAAATATTGGGAGCAATATTTCTTCTTTATGATACACTACCAACCCGCCCCAACTTCGCACGGGTACTGATATTGAATATATTATGCATGTATTGTACACATAAACCTTCCTCTTGAATCACTCTATCTATTGAAAAAAACCACCGCATCAAAATCCTTTGCGTACTTTTAAAGGTCTAAGCATACATAGGGACAGCGGTAAGCAACTTTGTTTTTTATTCTATGTAATGATATATATAAAGAAGACATACACTTTATATATAAATATTTTAATGTTATGCGGTATTTTTCTTGCTGGCAATTGGACAAATGCTTTATAAATCTAATTTCTACAACCAAATAAAAGTAAAGGTTCGACCACTAATTCTTAATAAGTCAGAAAACATATATATTTATTATTATTATTTATTTATAACTTTATTGCACACCTTATAGCTTAACACAGGACAAACATATAATGTGGCCTGTAGATATAGAGTCGTCACTCACATCAAATTAGCTGTACCCACTTGAACAACAAACTGCGTAAATACTCCATTGTTTATTTTATCGCACTAGTGCCTATTAGCTCCCAAGTTGTTGAGCTCATAGCTGCGCAAGCGTTTAGACTGTTACTTTGACTTGCATTACGTTATACCGTAACTTTGTATAACATAGTATTTGATATAACCGAGGATTTTAATTAGAGATCAAACGAAGACACGGTTTCTGTTTCGGCCAGTTACGGACAAACAATCTAATTTTGGTTTCGGCCGAAAGTGACCGAATATTCGGTACGATGTACCGTGGATCATAACCTGCTGTGGACGAGTAAGAAATATCATTATTAAACTGACCAATGTAATAGAGACCTATAACTGACTATTTCATTCAGACATAGACTTGTATGCGATCATTTTCGGGTCATTTTTAATCGCCGATTTATTTTGTATTATAATGAAAGTTATAGCTATATAATTAAGCATTACTACAATATGCAATATAATATGCTATATAATTAAGCATTACGACTTCGTGGTTCACCCTAGAGGGAGAAAAGACATTGAAAGATTTTCTCCATAAAAAAAGATGTTCCGACATACAAACGTTACATATATTGACGTCACTTGGGTCGCACAGGGCACGCGTTCTAGATCAGGGTACTGTTACGGCGGCGACGCGTCACGCACGCATGTCTTGCGGCGGTGTCGCTCGCGTGACAATCGCGTGTCGCCTGCGACAGCTGACACAACACTGTTTATCAGTTGTACATACGAGTGCAAGTTGCATTGTTTGTTAAACTGTATGGGAAAGGGTAATAATGTGAAAAGATTTCAGCAATAGAGATGTTAAAAGAAAGTTATGGAAACACTAGTTTCCACCATGGGCGTCGCCCGCGTGATTATTGAAATTTATCCTAGTAACCTATGTACTATTTTATGACACTATATATTATTATTACATGGTTAATCGACGAAACTTCGTTCACTAAGTTTCGTCAAATCCGTTTAGCCGTTCGAGCGTAAAGATGTAACAAACATGCATACGCGGACACAAACTTTTGCCTTAATAATATTAGTGTGAAAAACCGTACAAAAATCACCTAGTTTTGTGATTTTCGGACAATAAAAATCTGCGACTCCGAGCCGGACTTATCTGATGACATACAATCCATAATCAACACAGAAAAAGCCACATTCCTAAGCAGATTGTAATCTACAAATTGAACTTCATCCAAAGTTCCGTAATCTATTTAATAAAAAAAAGTCTTTGTAAGAAATTGAAAAAAAAACGATAAATACGTTCAAAATTAATAAATCAGCGATTTCAACAAGTTTATACGCAAAAAATCGAAGCAATAACTCTTATAAAAACAACAAGCGTGCTTCGAAAACTGCTATAAATCTCAGGTTAGATGTTTAGCCAGTCAAGCAGACTGCGTTACCGTTACGACATCAATCGTTTTACAATATCTATTGAGCGTGTCGTTGAGCTCTACTCTACTCCTACTACATGTTTTGGAGAAGATCCATTAAAACGTAGTTTTGCATCGAGTTGATTTTTTTTGTCTTAATCTGGAAGCTTTGTCATAATATTGACTATGTTGCTCCATCATAGCCTCGTTTTGAACTTTAACTTATATTAAATTTATTGTAATATATTTTACATAGATTTCTTTCCCTGTTTGACGTAGCCTTAGGACACTGACATTGTTGCAAATAACGATTTAAAACGATATTTATTTAGAAAATATGAAAACATTTTTTTTCCATATTTTCTAAATAAATGTCTTTCTGAGGATTCTTCCTCCTGAGGCGTTCGACCCGTTCACATTCCATCAGAATATGATATACCTACGTCCTCGAATATTTCGCATTTTTTGCAGTAGATGTAGATGTAACACCCATAAGGAACATAACTTCCTCGATGGGTTTCCAGAACAAAGCTTCATGGCAGTGACAATATCTTTTCTATTGAGTGCATATTTTTCTATCCAGGGAATTGCCAGTGGTTCGGGTTGAATGGTGTTGTACCAGATACCTTTCTCTCTTGATCTCTCATCATGAAATTCTTTACACAATTTATGACAGTGCTTTCTAATCAGACAAATTTTTCTAACGAAAATTGGAACTACACTTACGACCAGCAATAGGTACAGTAGTAAAACACGCGGCGGCAACTTGCCGCGCTGCTGTCGCGCAGCAAGTTACAGCTAATTTGAAGGCGCCCTTAATGTTATTCATTGCAACTAATACGAATTACAAAAGTCGTTGCAATAAAAGAAATATGCTTAGAAAAAGAGTATTAAGAAACAATGTTTTTTAAAAATCATCTTTAGAAGGTTAAAAAATATAGTGTCAAGAACCTAAAAATAAAGAAAAAATTTAACACGTAATACAATATGCGTATTAGGTACTAATTGTAAATAACACCTATATATTCCTTCTTCAATGTATCTACTATGTATTGTTTTACGATCTACTCTCAGCCAAAACGACAACACACAAAACTTGAACCTGTATCAATAAAAACACCATAACCCACATACTTGATTGCTTGCTTTATATATAACTATAAACCAACAGTCATTAAGGTTTAATGAAATATAACGGAGCTAAAACAAATAGCTTCTGCCAGCGGGTTCGCCCGTAGACTTCTTTATTTTTGGACTACAGCTTCATTTCCTTAGGGAATGAAATTTTAAAAATTCCTCTCTTAGCTCACGTCTTCGTTGTAATAAGTAACTGAGTACAAAAAAGAATCATTGAGAAAACTGCGATCACGGTAAAATGGAATTTTATCTATAAGACTAGCTTTCTGCCAGCGACTTCGCCCGCGTAAAAAAGTTTTTCGCACTAACTTTGACATGCAAATTTTGAATGGATTTCCATTCTTAGTGTTCGCCTACGTCATAAAAGGAGAATGAGAATGAGAATGAGAATGAGAATGAGAATTGCATAGAGCTTGTGCAAAATTTCATTCTCCTAGTCCCAGTAGTTTCGACTGTGCGTTGATATGTCAGTCAGTCTGTTTCTCCTTTTATATAGATATAGATAACCTATATCTCTTTGAGTGAGGCTGACTTGATACATTTGCTGCTAGATCAACACTGCAACAAAAGAAAAACTTTAGAGAATGTGTGAGATACATCCGCATTCTAATGGTGAAAATAACTCAATGTGTCTGCAAAACGATATACTTTCTAAACTAGACTCTGGCTAAATGCATAAAACGTGTGAAGCCAAAAAATACAGTTACAAGTGTGTACAATAAAATATAGAGTAAGTATACGGTATTGTATATACAATTACCTGCCCAGGCTTTTCACAACTATTTTGAGGTTGTCTTTTAATCTAAACAGCTGTAACCGAATACCAGTACTTTACATGGAGCTACTGTCTACCTGACATCCACAACCCGGTTATTGGGTAACACATTACTTTTGGGGAAGACAACTATCAAATTCACTGACTTTTGACTATCCAAAATGACTACAAATAGTAGCCAAAACCAACAGCTTAACGAGGCACGGAGGAATCTCGGTATGTTAAGATAGTCATCCTTCCACTAGGCTTGCGGACAACGAGCAATGGTTAGTTCATCGACCATCAGTCTTGTTCTGTTCCAACCGTGCGGACTGAGCCCGAGCCGTCAACGGCGCGTAATGTTCCACGCGCGCTTCAAAGATGTCAGCAAAACCGTAGGGGACGTAGCATACAGGGACCGGACATAGTTATGGTTTTAGTTAGTAAAAGTCTGACACGAGAGAAAAGTTATTTGATCATTTCCAACCTCAGAGGGATCCTGGCCACTAATTATTAACCTAGGAGATCAGCCCCTATTGCTGTTATTATATCAGACAGGATCTCTAATATACGGATACACACAATTGTAATAGAAATAATCCACTTAGTCAATGATCATGCATATTTTAATAGCTCCGAAATTCTACCTTCCCCATTCCAGTTGTCAGGGTATTAAGTGATTGTTCCAAGGACAGCCAGGAGGATCCATCACTGACACTGACGCCATTAATTCACCTGTCAGGCTCGCTAACTGTCGCCATGTCCCTTTGAGAACCGTCATCATCAGCTGACGATAGGAAATTTGGAAAATGATGCTAATTTAAGATCCTTTTTCTAAGTTTGACGCGCTCAACTCGGTTGCCATTCCAAGGAAAAAATCCGGTCAAGTGTAAATCGCTTTCGATTACCCAGAGTAGGTTCCGTACTAACTTACCTATGTAAACAGTTCGATTCTCGAAGCAAATCTCGTACACTTCTTCGATTCGCAGAAAAGTAATTATTTTGTGACGTAGCTAGAAATTTACGATTATTTGGCTTTTTTCTATGAGATCTTACTTCTTACATTCTTACCAAGTTTTAGGGTTCTAGGTCAATGAAAGTACCCTATAGGTTTTTTTTTTTCCTTACGAATTTCCTTACGAACGGCATAATTTTTAAATTACGTTGACTTAGAGGTTTAATTGTTTTCACAGTTCCAAGGGGAAGTGGACAATAAGGTTATATTAAATGATGAGGTTATTTAATACAATTTTTGTTTAATACCTTCACGCATTCCTGAGGAAGTCTTGATAGACTGTTGGGCGAATAATAAGGTGATATTTAAAGCGTACCGTTTTTTCCGACTGATTTACGGAATCCTAAACCCCATCGATTATTGTTAATAAGTCTTAACTGTCAATTTGATGTCACAAAGTAAAGGCCAACATAAACACAACAACATAACTTGAAATATAGCGGTAAAAAGTAGTCGAATTAATACTTCGAATATTAATATTTTAAAACATTATGATTGGGTCAGCAGATTCGTCCTAGATCGCTTCTGCAAAACATCTTCATGAAATCATCTTCGGTCAAGTGCAGCCTGTAATTTTACTTTTTTTTTACATTACATCATTTATTACATAAGTAAGTAGATGAATTGACCGATGACCGATGGTAGGGTTGCTGCAGTGGTTGAGCGATTGGCTTCCGCACTGCGTGTCGTGTGTTTGATTCTCGCACTGAATAAATATTTGTATGGCTATCAGATAGTTGCCTCGTTGTAGATGTCTTGTGTACTTGGCATAATAAGCCTTATAATGTTCCCACAGCTACTCAGGCCTCCTCTTTAGGAGAGGGTATGGGTCGTAATCCACCTCGCGGGCCCAGTGCGAGTTTTCGAATTTTTGGTTCTAGGACCTTTTTCTACCTTTTTCTTATGTACTTATGTAAGTTAAAATATTTGTGAACGCACCCACCAAACAGGTGTAATGCTTAATGTCAGGTAACAAGTTTTTTTTACCAAAAAAAAAAACTAAATAATGATCACTTCTAATAAAGCCGCCTCTAGTTTTTCGTACAAAAATTTTTTTCTTACATTGTTTACACATTAGATTGATGAGTAGTTAGTATTAATTGTTTCGCTCGTGCCCGGCCATTAGGTAAGATAACGCAACTGCATGGCGAGTTAATAGTGGTGACGTCACGAGGCCGCACCGCGGATGCTCCCGCCTGAGGACGACTGGTGCTCGTCACGACTCTCTGCCAATCATCAGCAGCAGGAAACGATATACTGCTTCTGATTACTATAATAGGTGTGAGATACCGAATTAAAGTTCAGATTTCGTGGAAAAAATAATGAAGGTAATGTAGGAAAATTATTTTATCACTAATTTGGTTGTAAATATAGTAAGGATAAGAGTCCGCCTGTTTAGTGACGATTTAATGCAGATCCTTTTTTTTCACCCGAGACTGTATCGGTGCTTATAAATTGATAGAAGATAGTTCTCAGTTCCAACAGGTCGTTTCCTATGGAGCCTAATGGAAATTCGAATATTATCTTAAATAAGTTTTTTATAACATTTTCGTATCACAATATTAATAACAAAGAGAGGACAGGTTTGACTGATAAATTATGTAATATAATTATATAAATGGTTGGCAAGCTTCAGGGCTTCCAAAGACTCACTGTGGCACTGGAACATAAAAACAGAAGAGAATAAAAGTCGAACACTTCCTTCACTCCATGCAGAGGGGGAGAAGATTTTGTTGATTTCCCACACATATACTTACGTATGCTCCACCTGTTTAAGTACTTAACTAAATGTAAACAATCTTCACTAGTTTTATATTTCAATTTTTTTTTTAATATTTACAATTAGCTATTTACCTAAATCAGTGTTAGGTAATTAACTAAATTTGAATAATCTTTGTATGTCTTCTATACCTATATTTTTTCAAATAAAAAGACATATCAAGATTGTTTACATTTTAGTTAAGTACCTAAACAGATGGAGTATAGGTATAATAATGTGGTACCTACCCTTATCTTCACATAATATTTTGTGTCTTTACTTACAATAAAGCACCCTAGTCGTTGTCACAGCTCGAAGCAAATCTCTAGTAAAGAATTACAATACTCGGACGTCTCCAAAGCCAAAAAAGTAATCAGTACGTAATTTGAATTCAAAACACACAAAATGTTAATTTAAAGTTTTTCGATGGGTTGAACAAACTATCGCGCACGTTCAGACCACAAAAACATCCATTAGCTATTGCAAAATAGAAAAGAATTCTGGAAAAATACAGCAATCATCATTATTTTCATTACGAAAGTGTATAGCATTTTATAAGTCTAAGTTTTTTGACTAATTTTTTGGGCTCCAGTTGATTACGTTTAAATGTTGGTATTCGTTCCAGAAACACAACGTTTAAAACTAAAAGTTTCTTCGAAGTTGGGTCCAGTTCGCTTAATTAGTTCCTTTGTAAGATACCTTTATTATCAAGGTAAATGTCGTTGCTTATTATTTTGTCATATTGATAAGGACAAAAATACTTCGAATAGAAATTATGTCAGTTCTGTTATGGTCGGTTCGATTAACACAATTGTCATGCCCCAATTCCATAAACAGGCATTAGTCTGATTATAAATGTCAAAATAACTCTGTATGTTTGCTTGTCTATCTGTCTGTTACGCTTTCACGGTTAAGCTACTGAACCGATTTTGATGCAATTTGATACGGAGGAAGCTTAAACTCGAAGGATAGCTAAGCTACTTTTTATCCGTTTTCGACATCGACATTCCTGCCGTGGAAGCTACTAGTAGAAGCTAGTAATTTATAAAATACAATAGAATAAATTTCATTGTAACAAAATAGTAAAAAACACTTTTTCAAGAACTTAAATCTATAGATACGGCTGTTGGATCTTGGCGAGTCAGTTTCTCCTTTTTTATATATAGATAATACAATAGCTTAAGAATCATTTCTTTTAGTTGAACGATGAAGAAGTGAAGGCTACACTTTAATTCAAACCTCACAAAGGTAACACCATTGTAAAGTTTAAAAAAAAATAGTGGGTAAACATTAAACAAATCAATGTCTACATTATAGCCTTGTTTTGTTTTTAATTATAGATTTAAAACAACAATAACACAACAATAGATGTACCACAGCCCCTATAATTTAGCTGCGAGCATAAACAGTAAACCTGTATGCATAATATGTAGCCCTAGTACCTCGGATCGTGAGCTGTAGGCCTAATAGGCAACGATTAATCTGTCTGCTTCACGGTGTTGTGGTCCCGGCGCTCTTTGTTGTCACAGCGGCGAGGAGGATGAGGCTGTCTGCTCTTTGTCGCCTCCTAGTCTCCATGCAACCCTGGTAATTGTGCTAACGAGTCATACACACGCAGTAATTCTTTGAAGAGGACCGAGTCTAATTATAGGGACACAATCAAGTTATGAAAGGAATTACTCGGCATTTTTCCATTATTATGTGGCAGACGTACGTCTGGAGTTTCTTCTCACAGTCAGCCGACCTTATTACCAACTTTATAGTTGATGTAGTACTCACAGTGTGAAGCCGCTTCGGCTATCATACTGTTGTGACGGGGCTTGTTGTTGCGTGTAAATATTTGCATTGCAAACCTAAAAGCGGTATAGGAGGGTAGGGGTGGGTTTTGAATTAATTAAGGCCGAAAAATGTCAATACGCTACGGCGTAGCAACGTAGAACGATTCGTAGCACATATTTATTTATTTCATATTAAACAAAATAGGTAAATTTAAGAGTTTTTATCGCGAATAAGGTCAATACTATTTTATTACTGACGTAATATTATACTACCTTAATCCTAATGTACCCAATATGTTTATGTACTGCATGACTGCCAACAAAGGCGTTAGTGCAGCATTTAAATCCTGTTTGACGATCAAATTGCAATTCAAAAAACACAAATTCCATTGATTGCCTTTACTTGAATCTTGAATACGTTCCAAGTAGTACTTACTGATGTAAAACACAAGTGATTAGCTTGTTGTATAATGTATCAGCACGAATGTCGTGTAATCCGCCGTGGCGCGGCGGTACCGTTCTCGTCCGAATTCCACGCGGTTCGCGTTACCTCACCCACATTTTATACAACTATTCAAATCGTCTTGACATATATTATAAAAGAAAGCAGTACAACCTGCAAAATTATAATTCTCAGAACACTTATGAGGATTAGGAACTTGTATCTAAACTGTTGGAATGCAAAACCAGTTTCGATCGAGTAAAATCCAGCTATGTTTGTTGACAGAGATGTTTTTATAACGATAAATACTTTATAAGTGACTCATGGGTTTTTAAATTGCATTCCAATTTTTGGGAATACAGCAGCAGCTTTGAGCCCAGTGGAAAGGCATGCAAAGAGGCTAATTGGCGATCCAGATTTGGTTAAGTCCAATTTACAGAGGTTATAACACAAGCGCCCTACGTAAGTCTGTGATTTGCAGCCTTTTGCTTTTTTAGCCAGCCTTTCTGTATTTTACAGGATGTCTTTTGGAGTCTACATGGTAATTGCAAGACTTGATTCCGCCATTTCCTTTCTACCATCAGATAATCAGACGAGAAACCACCGGTGCTTGTGGAAACCGCCGGCCTGGACTAAATGTTTCGCCTCGTCGTTTACACCGCGTACATCGAAGAACTTGAACAATTTGCCCACTTCGGTATTCATGTCCGATTATAATTTAGGTGTCTTCAAGGCTAAATTGAATACGCTCTTAATAAACTAGAGCCCCGCACCATCAACTATTGTATTACTGCCGTCAGGTGGGATGGCAGTGAAGCATTAGTTTATATAAATAAAAAAAAACTTTTAACAAAATCTGCATAATTGATAATATTCAAAGGATTATAATCAAAATCCCTGTTCATGAACAATACTATTCATGAACACGTATTTCCTGTTCCGAGTGGTCGCATCGTCGGCCCACGGACGAGCGGCGCCGGGCGGTGAAGCGATGCCGGCGCGGGCGCATGGAGTCGGTGTCGACTGAATGGAAAGGTGACATTGACATTGGGCCGCGCCGAGGCCGCTCTGCACCTGGGATACATTGAACTTGCATTTTGTTTACCAACACCACGCGGCGTGAACTGATGTTTATTTTATAAATTTAAGCTTTTATAAGTGCTTTAGGAATCTATTAGCAGCTATCGTGATAGTCTTTAAGTAATAAAGGGCAATTTCTGTGTTTTAAAAGTCGTTCGTATTCTCCTGCAATCTTTATACGAGTATATAAAAAATATCCTATAACAAAAAATATATATATTGCATTCAGTTTTTACTACAATAACAACACTATTTATGATGAACTCTGGCTCTCAATGTCTGAATTAACTAAATTATACATAAATACGTAAATATTTGGAAATGATCGGCTGCAAAATGAAATTTATCTTCAATTTAAAAATTGTTAAGTACGAGACTGGAGAGTCGATCTTAAGGGCTGATATTTTTATTATTATTACCTAATCGATCTACTATTTACCTGACTAAGATCGCTTCAGGCAAATTTGGTATCTAAAATCAATTCAACAGGAATACAATAGTATCCTAGAACATCTAACTAGTCCTTCAACGAAGCGCCCGGTATAATTCAATAGACTATATAAACCAGTTCATAATTGCTTGGCGATTCGCTCAAGAGCGTACTGATAAGCGGTTTCCCACGGTGGCCATGCCCAGTGAGTCAGCACTCGCAGGACAAGGCTGCAGGAGCTTGAGCAATCTACGCGTGTTAACGACGCATAAGTGTGAGCGACGTGCTGAGGAAAACTAAGGGCATTGTAGTTAGTGTGATGAAGTGTGAGATATATGTAACGCAATGCTGATGTAGAACAGTCAGAGGTACTGTTTTGGTACTCACAAGTTGTTCCATTTATGACACCAATTCCGTTTAATACAAAAATTTAAAAAATTGCATGGAACATAGGTACACCACGCAATAGCGGAATACCTTTCACGGATTAATTTTTTGAATACTGTAATTAGGGACATAATAGAAGACAATATAGGTGGGTTCAAGAATTTATCAAACTATAACACCTACAAACTTAAAATTTAGCAGATAGGTAGGTTCCTTATAGGGCATAGACAACGGATTTTACGAGACTTCAACGGTTTGACTGTCGCGGATAAAGCCGCTGGCAGAAACTAGTATATTTATGTATTCCGCTCTCATATGTCAGTCTTTTCGCTAAAATCTCAAAAACTCAATAGTTTTCAAATGGTGATTTTTATGCGGTTTTCAACAATAAACAGAGTGAGAGAGATACAAAACAAGTTTTCAATGAAAAATTTTTTTTTCATAACAAGCTTTTATAGCGGTGGTCTATACTTATATAAATAAAACTCGTCAAGACGATTCACACGAGCCCAAACTCGACGTGGTTGTGCCGTTTAATTACAGAGTTCCTATGGCTACCTCGCGATTCCATCATCAGATCAGCTCCATGTCATCATAATATTGCATTGTCATCCGAACTAAACGTGTATACCAAATTTCAGCTCAATCGGAAACCGGGAAGTGGATCAAATTTAAGTTGCAAGATTTGATTACAGAACGACAGACAACGGGACAGGTGAAACTAAATAAAAGCTTGTAAATATGTACTTAAATTAAATAATATTAACACCCGTGGGAATCTGCGGCAGGTTGTTAGTTAACAAGAAAATATTAATGTCGTTACTGTCCTTAGAATATTGACGCAAATAATTGGAAACACCTGCTGGTGTCACAAACGGTGTACACATAAAAAAATACGTGTAACAGTCATTGTTTTTTGTACATCAATCTTGATTAAGTTAAGCCGAAGAACACACGTGAAGCCGATGACCAAGACTTCCTGATATAAATCAGCAATTAATTTTAACATCGCAACCAGTTTTTATTCTATGAGCTTACTGAATACAGCCGTGAGTTATTATGATATAACGTTCAGGGAAAAACAATATTGTATAATATTCATTGATCCGTGGTGTCGATTGTGGAACAATTGAGCAGTGCAACGGCTGGCCCTGAGCTGAGGCCGAACACTCAATCAATGAGATAAAAACTTGAGCAAAAACAAATATTCGGCATCGCGTCAGTTACGCGTGAGAACTGTCACAACTTTGTAAATTACTGGTCAATTTTTTGACAACAATAATCTGTTACTTAGAAACTGGCTTTCAGGAAACGTAGAACAATAACAAATAAATATTAATATTTTTTTTTTAGGTAGAGGATTTGTCGGATCAGGACGGAATTGATAAAGGTCACAAATATTTATGAGGAAAAGTTTCTTATCCTCTAAGAGGAGAGGTACAAAGTTATTCTGAGGATAAAAGTTTCTGCTGAAGAAAGGTCGTTATGGTAAAGTTATTTGTATTTCTCTACCGGTTTTCGCCATCACTAAACCAATTAAGCAAAAGCAATCAAATATTTACGGTAAACTATTTTTGCATCTAGAAAATCAAATTAGCAGATCATTAAGACCAGAAAAACCACTATGAATATGTATAAAATGCAAATGGCAATAAAATATGAATTTATTGCATATTTATTGAACATTTGAGTGCCAGTGTCGAGGTCGGAGGGGGCTTTAATTGATGGATTTCGTCGTAACGGTTTAACAGTTATGTCACGTCACTTCACCGGTTCCAGTAGCAGTATTCGACGGCTTTAAGTTCGTTTCCACAACGGACGTAGATGGAGCGAGTTCTCCAGTTCCGTGGAACTTTATGTAAATGTTGTACAGTGCAGCGCGAGGCTCTCTCGTAATTTATACAGCGGATGTTAGTAGTTTCAAAGCTGGTCCCGTTAATATATTTGAATAACTCCCAAATACATTAGTATCGTGGGACTCGTGAACCTGAACTACGGTCAGCAAATGAAACTTTGGTTTTTACCTGCTTATCCATATTAATTTTATAAATGTGAATGGATAACTTTGTCTGTCTTGTTAGATTTTAGTGAAATTTTATATTTGTAATGAATCCAAAGAAATAAAGGGGTCTTTTTTTTTAATATTCACAGAAGCAAGTATTATAATGTAAAAATAACCAAAAGCAAGTTATCCTCCTCCGAAAATAATTTATAAAATGCTAGAGAGGCTCAACTCGATGATAATGCGCGGCGCGTCGTCATCCCATATTTCTGATGCGAGGCATGCGCCCGCGTCGCCTCGCGCCCATCCCGCCATTCATTTCACAAAGAGAGCTGTGCTCAGGACTATAATAATCGTGGTATAAATTATTGGTACCTATCTATATTTATCTACTGTGATCTGGTTTTCGCACTTAGCCTTTAGTAGCCCATTGTGCGTGGACCACGGCGGGCTTCTTTCCAATCAGCCCACCTCACTCCAGAAGTAGATGAGTCTTGTCAGTTGGTTCAGAGCGTCTGTGAGTGAATTCGGTGCTTCCAAGGTTGGTGTTCTTAACTGATATCAATATCGCCGTCCGGTTGTCTTTACCAGTCCAGACCGAACCCAAGTTTTCGACGGCACGCACTGTTCCCGCGCATCTCAAGGAGTTGTCAGCAAATTATAGGGGCCCTATAGGGTCGAAGCCTCATGGAGCCGAGGGTTCGTGCGACAGCATTACACCGGGGCTCTGGGAATAAGGCAAGGGAGGAACGGGGTAGGTTGTTTAATCAGTAAGAATCTGACACTGTTTCCGCTCCGGCCAAGAGCGGGATTTTTACTTACCATAAAAAAACTGATATCAATATTATTGTTACAGAAAATCGAGCGATATGTGACGCCTAACGCGCGATCTGCAGCGCCGGACGATCGATCAGGAATTGCCTCGTGGGAGTGGTGCCCAGTGTAGACAAGATGCACACCATGGACACGATGGGCTACGGCCACAAGAAATACCGCCCCCCGCTGTCGCCCACCAGCTTCTACCAACACGACTATTACTCAAGACATACGACACTCCGCCCGCAGGTATGTGCCACCTATATTGTAGAACGAACGAGACTAAAATAATAATTTGAATATAATATTCGACAACTTTGTCACAGACACAATAAACACAAATTTATCACAGACACAACGCTAATTAGTCCCAAGCTAAGCAGAGCTTGTGTTATGTTGTTTCATATCGCACAGATAACTGATAAATATAAGTATTTATATATTTCTAAATACATAGGTACATATTATAGATAAATTACACTCAAACACAGAACAATGATCGTGCTCATCACACAAATATTTTTTCTGAGTGAGAATCGAACCCGATTGCCGGTGTAGTAATCAGGGCCTCTAACAACTAGACCAACAGGCCAGTCAAAACTATACTGCGTGCTATAAGGGTGAAATAAAAATTAGCATCTACAACAACAACAACTACTTAGAGTCTTTTCTGGAATTCTTGATATGATTTGGGGTTAGAGGCAATAAAATACGTGAAAAACTTTAAAAGTCTTAGTGAAAAATGTCTTTTTAAACGCCTTCATAATTAAGCTTGTGTCTAGACCATTTTTTTTTACACTTTACGCTTTACTCACGCTAGGAATGACTCCTATACCATGGATGCATTCATATACATTTAAAAACTCATATAATAAGCTTACATGATTGTGTATATATGCACAAAACACTCATACCCGAAACTGTGGAGTCGAGTCTGAAGTCATATCAACATTTTTTTCCCTAGGAGAATCGAATCCGCATCACGTATTACAGCAGCCAATCGCTAAACTACAGCTACTTGACCAAGGCACCAACCGTGCATAATATTCTAATAGAGACCAATCTCTAAGCAACATTCCATTATCTAATCAAATCAATCATAGTGTTATGTATGTGTAATTGCATCATACATGTAATTGAATCGTGCCCGAATATAAACCCATTCATGCTTCTAATTCTCAAATCAATATTATAAAGCCAATTATCGTGTTCCCAAGTTTAATATGCCCCTTAAGAGCGGCCAACCCGACGTACATTGTCAAACAACCGCTGTTACGTGATTATGCCCGACGTACATTGTCATACAACCGCTCTTACGTGATTATGATGTTATTACACAGTTTTCTTCAAATATTTTGGATAAACAGATATCTTGTGGATATTATCTAGGCTTCTATAGAAATCAAAACATAAATTTGTGTAAGAGTAATGCAGTAAAGACCTTTGAAAATCTGTTATTTTATATGAACTTCGACTCGCCATAATGTGCTCCTATATCAAAATAAAAAAAGTACCTACTTGTATAGAAGCCTAGCGCATTTAATCGAAATTCTAATTTCTTTTCAAAAATCCTGAAGGGTTCAATAAAAACACGTATTTCCTGGAACAAGTTTTGTGAAACATTCGAGTAAATCTTAGAATTACTGAACGCCAACAGAGTTTTCAGGAGTTACATTTCTTTTTTCGCATTACTTTTGCATCAAACTTCACATTGAATTGCTTTAGAAGTTTAGATGAAGCAACAAACTTTTAAACCATACTCTAGACGAGACGGTAAGGCCCTCCTTAAATGTAAGATGATCGGAAATTCGGAGCGTGGTCGAATGCATAGGGCCTTGGGTCCCGTTACCTTGTGGCCGGACAACGGTACTCGACAATGATATTAACTTGGAATAAACCCGGCCGGCTATGGGTTTTGATACGGCTACAAAAAACATAAAAAAGTCGCTCTTTGATTTGTTTTTATAAGTTCGGATATCGGGAGAGTTCGTTTGGTGTGTGAGCTTATAAGATTATACGTGTATCCATTGCATATCAAAAATAAGTTTCTATCTACTGAATTTCTGAGCTTTGGGTGTACAAAAAATTTGAAGCTAAACTTACGTGATTTAATCTTTTGTGAATTACGCTTTGCTGAGCTATTTTGAGATGTAATCTGTACTTTTATCTATATTTTATATATGTGTGTGTTTGTTACTTATCTCTTCCTAAACGGAGGATAAAAGATTTGGATAAAACTTTTTATGTACCTATATTTAAATGAAATCCTGTCTATATTTAAGTAGGTAGTTGGAAATAAAATTGTAATAAATTAAAAATGGTTGTCAAAGCTTTTTCTGATAAATATCCAGTTTTCGGGCAGGACAACAACTGTTAGGACCGCTACCATACTCATCTACACTAATCTACACTAATATAATAAAGAGGTAAAGTTTGTTTTTTTGTTTTTATGTTTTTTTGTTTGTAGGGGGTAATCTCTGGAACTACTGGTCCGATTGGAAAAATTTTAGCAGCAATAGAAAGCTGCTTCACTCCTGAGTGACATAGGTTATATTTTATGTACGCGGGCGAGACCGCTGGAAAAAGCTAGTAATATTATAAAGTTAAAGAGTTCTTTAGTATCATTGAACGTGCTGAACTCAATAACTACAGAAGTGAACTGAAAAAATAAATAGTTTTTGACAGTCCATTTATCAAGAAAGGCTATATTATTTAAAATCGCGCCACATCCAATAAGAGCAGAACACTAAACAAATAAGCGGGTAAAACCGCGAAGAACAGCTAGTTTTTGATTTCTAAACAGGCAGTGTTTAGTTTTAAACCATTGTTTCCTCTGTAGCGGAAGGTCGCGAAGATCAAAATAGGTACGAGCGTGTAATTCATCTTAATTATAGTCGCACTTAAATGTAGTGGCATAATGACACACTAGTCGTCAACTACCGGCAGTGTACTCACTCAAATTGTCATGTCGCATTATGCTCTAATCTCAACCCTGTGACCTCGACGACAAAGATCATAATGGCATGTATGATTTATTGTTATAGCAGAATTCATTAGTATCTGTCTCTTTGTGCGTAAAGACAGAGCCAGCGGATCGTGTGATGTGTATAAAATGGTTCGAAGCTTGTCCCTGAGGCAAATTGTAGAACAGATATTAAATTCAAGTTCACGATCTGTTTTTGTTTTGTGTACACTATAATTTACACATACGACACTAATAATATATGACATTCAAACCAATTAAGTAGTTATCGATAGCATTATTGATTTTTTTTTCAGTACCGGAATACCATATAGTATTACATAGGTACTTACACAACGCCATCTAGTCCAAAACTAAGTATAGCTTGTGGTATGAGTACTGGACAACTGATAAACACATCTTAAGATATATACAATTATACATATTATTGATAAATTTTACTTAAACACAGAACAAATAGTCCTGCTCATCACTCAAACATTTGTCTTGGTGGGAATCGAACTGACGACCTTCGGCATAGCAGTCAGGGCTACTGACCAGTAGACCAACAGAACAGTATAATAAAATATTTTACATTAGGCCTATTGCTATTAAACACCGTTAAATTTTGGTCTTTTTAATCCCTCGGAGGATCGATTCGGTACATGAAAAACTTGATTTGTAAAGATAAAATTAAAAACTAAAATACCTATATTTTTTCTAAAACTAAAATTAATTCACAGGTACACAGAATTCATTTCTTTGCTTAAGTTTACTTAAGTTTTACTTTTCCAAGGGAATTAATCGACCAAAATTTGGCGAATTGGCGGTGCATATTATACAGTAGGCCGCGACAGTATCACGTTGCGGCTAATTTGAAGGCGCTCTTAGTAACATTTGTCCATTATTGCAACATGTTGTGTACCTATTCGTATATTGCGTACCACAGATGGTAAACCATCGTAATATCAACTCTTAACCCATCTCGGATGGACGGGTCGAGACGAGCGATCCTTTGACAATACAACAAAGCCTTTTCGTAGAAATTGCTATATGTATCTTTAGCCAATATTAGATCGATTTCTAAGCACGTTATTCTAACTATGTTTTGCCAAAGGTTCTTGGACATTCTTCTGCATAAAAATCTACGCTTTGAAATCTGTAATCAGCACCATTTTTCTGACTGACTGACTTCTTTACAATTCAAAAGTACCCGTAAATAATTTATTGGATGCTTGGACTTTTGGTTTTTACTTTGGTACAGTATTTAACGCTTCCGCATACACGCTTTACAATGCGAAAGCATTTTTGAAGGAATTGATTTATAGTTATAGACATGTCACCCATAGATAAGGGTAGCACGCACTGTTCCCGCGCGCCAAAGAGTCGTCAACAAACAGTAGGTGCCCAGCAGGGTCAAAGTTTCCTGGGGTCATGGTTTCATGCCAAAGTGAAACACCAGGGCACGTGAACTAAGGCAAAGATGGAACGTGTTGGGTCGTTTAGACAGTAAGAGACTGACACTATTTCCCGCTGCGCCTAAGGGCGGGATTTATCATTGGATGATTTTTCCCACCAAAACAAAAACCACAGATAATGATAGTCGCATCGTTGTGGCATGTCGAGTCATGCCTACCTACGGGAGCTTAAAGCTGCAGTATTTAACGGTGCATCGATTTGACACGAGCTCTAAGTGATCGGCCGATAACAAGCTAATAATAGTTGCGTTATCGGAGGCTGCGCGCCGCTCGCACGGTGTCGTTCACCGTCGGTGCAACACCGTTAGCTTTCGATCTATTCATCTCGTACGAGTCAAATTTCTTATAAGTTGGGACTTCCGGGTTTCAAGGCTTTTTGGGATCTATTGGGATTGTTCAGTTTTACTCCTGTTAGTATTGTTGCGGATTCGAAATATTGAGTCTAATATCTATGTATATCTCAATTTGTGTACAGAGTTTTGGTCTGTGCGAATAAACCTCTGGACGATTTTTTTTCGGTAATTTTCATTTATAAACACATCTAGGTCTGATTACAAATTACTTGTAAAGGATATAATTTTATTTTTAGTATATGCGAAACCCAAAACACGTGTCTTGTATTTTTATGTAAAGAATCCATAGATCCACCCATATCCCACCCAGGTTCATTTTTATGTACAGAATTCATAGATTACATATACAACATTTCATAATTATATCATGAATCATTGCAAATCATATAGACTCGCTTACCATCAGGTGATGTAGTGGTCAAGCGGGAATCAATCAGTTATGAAAATAGATAGTTGGTACCGTGGTAACACACAAGTTGTTTCCAGTAAATCAGATTAGGGAATACACGCGTGTCTATAAGGGTGACCCGCCTTAACTTAACTAAACCAATTGTAGCGGTCACTCTTCCGGCCGTACAACTTGGACGGGCTCACCAAATGAGGTGAAAAACTCTTTGTAGTCTTTTACTAAGCAAGAAAACCTTTATATTTAGTTATACGACTACCCAATTATTATTACTTTTTTATTGATATTTTTTATGGTAGGTAAAAATCATCCAATGACGAATCCCACTCTTGGGCGAATCGGAAGACAGTGTCAGACTCTTACTGACTAAAAAACTTACCTCATTCCTTCCTTGTCTTATTCCCAGGATCTGGTGTTTTTATTGGTATAAACTAGTGCTTGACTGTTATCCCATCTGATGGTAAGCAGTAATACAATCGTTGTTGATGAGTCGTACTAGTTTAATAAGAGCCTATTCACTCCAGCCTTGTAGACACGTAAATTGTAATCTAACGGGAAGAGCGCAGAATTAAGAGTATTGTGTTTTTGGCAATTTTGAAGAAAACCTTGGAGCATAATAAAAAACCTATAGATTTGTTTATTTAGTAATCTCTTGATCAATGGTCAAAAACTCCCAATTATTATCGTTGTAGGTATTTAATTTAATGTGAATATTCAATCAATCGTTACAAATCAACGAATCGGATGAGCAACCCAAGATCATTCATTGAGTTTATACATAATTATTATAATTATATAATTAAAGTGTGCATAATTGAATTTATATAAATGCGATAAAATAAGGAAAATTTTATTTCTCTGTATGTCCCGGTTATTCTCTGAAACGGCTGGACAGATTTCGAACAATCTTTCTTTGGTTCATAGCTGGTTTTATTGTGAACAATTTACGCTACTTTTGTAGAAAAAAGCGGGTGAAGTCGCGTTCGCCAACTTGTATTTAATAGAGTGGCATTAGTCTCGACCTACCTTAAAGTAATTTAGTCACAGAACACTTACGTTTGAACTTAACCCACACTTTCTGTCAAACGTGACAATATCGATTTTTAACAACTTCAAAATCGATAAAAATCTGTTAAAAAACCGCATTCGATTCTAAATCGATTATGAAAGAAATAAGTAAAAAGAATCATAAGTCTTCTATCTCATGCTCTACTGAGCTACATTATTCGGAAGCGCGGTAGTGACTACGACCACGGTGAAGCCACTAACGGTGCCACGAGATTACCCGAAACATAATGTCACTCGAGAGAATCTAACGAGGCAATTTAGACTCAAGAAGCGTCCTGCACCCGAAACAGATTGTGTACCGTTTCGTAACAAAAAAAGAGTTCCCAAACTCCTGAATTGTATTGTGTGAACTAAATCCACCTTGATCAGTTTAAAAGGCATAAGTCAAAGACCGGGAAAATCCGCCATTGAAGTACTTATTTATGATACTAAAAATATTTGCAGACTTACTAATACAATCTTATTTTTATACATTTTTTTCCGACAGCGTGATGATATTGTATTTTTTTTTTACTCATTTCATAATTAATCTAGCGATTTAATATTATATTAAGAGTATTCGCTACTTATGTAATAAAAAAATAAGTTCCTTATTACTTGTTAAGAATGATTACATAATAATGATTAGTTTAGCGCTTTTTGTGCTTATATGCCGTGGTAGTTTAGTGGCATCTTTGCATCGAATATCATACAGCATGACACGTATAGCTTAAGTAAATATAGCTAGGTCTTGTTTCTTTGTGAAAAATAAATTAAAACCTATCTTCACAAAACTCAATAAATATTCAGCTTGAAACAAGATACAAAATGGAAAGGCTGTCCAACAAATAAAGTTGAGAGGAACATTAGCGGCAGCTGGAGCGTGCGTTCAATACGATAGTCTTGCCAGCCGAGACCATAACATTAATTAAGCACAACTTCGGATTTTCTTATTTTTCTTTACAGTTAGGAATTAGGTAAAGCTCACTAACCGAATCGAACGCTATACCATGAATTATTAACTTGTGTGTTATGATGTAACTTGCAAGAGATGTGTGCGCACGAGCGGAGCGGACCGGCACGCGAGACCATCTCGCTGCTCCCGCGCAGAAAAACCCAGGAAGCGAGCCTAGCGAGCCCGAAGCTTTTAGCCCATGTTGTTAATGAATAATGATGTGTGGGCTTCCGTGTGTTCGCTTAATTGCCTCTAACGCTTCGACGATGCTATATATAAACCCTAATAACTATTTTATTTACCATTGTGCAGCCACGCGCCGCCGCCGCGCCTCGCTCCTGCGCGGCACGCGCTGCCAACTGCAACTGTTTCAGTTATCATTAATAAACCATGAGCATTTAATAATGCATTTATGTAATGTTTCTATTTCTTGTTGCCTCATTTGGTTTTCTGTAAACTTCTAAATGGATTTCAAATCATAAGCAATTGTCATTCGCCATAAAAGTAAAAATCGAGATGATAAATCAATGTCTTATGCAAAGTACGTCTTATTGAATGCTGACTACAATGATAGATTTCAGAATCATTTCCCGAGCTGAGCCAGATAGTTAAGGATTAAAATTACTCGTTAGGAGTCAAGCTAACCCAAGCCGTAATTGATTGATTGACCTTCTTCACTGATTGATCTACGAGGAGCTGATTTTACTTTTCCACCGATTACAAGGTACATTGTACACAGTAGGTAGGTACTATTGAAAAATGGTGGCTGGCCCCAGCATATGGCGCTACTGGTCAATATCGCTGCTAGGTGCAGTTCGCGGGGCCCAAGTTTTCATGTGGATGCATTATTATAGTTCCATGTTCAAATCATATTATACCAACTGGTTATAATAAAATAAAGTACAATACTATTGCCGGTTACAGCTGGCGGCAGTACTCCTGTTCTAGCCTGCAGTGTAGTGTCATAGTAAGTCAACTACTTTAAATTCGGTTTGCATGACATTATACATTCATGTGGTGGTATGAAAATTGTATCACGAGCTAAGTAAAAATAATTAATTTTTTGTAATACCTTGACAATTTTATGTAGGTTAGCAGGAAACTGTAAGAACCTATTCTAAGAAAACAGCATGCAAAATTTCATTAACAGTTACATGGTAATATTGAGTTTGTTCCAAACAAGTTTTTCTGGCTTGTTAATGAGAAAAACTGTAGGTGCCATCAGTGTTGGGCTAGCCTGAGAAACGGACGCATTGTCCGAATGTCGGCTGAGCGTTGAACCGCAGGTCAGCAAGTGTCGCGCAACGGTGCCTTCCCAAACAACAATATATTTGTATGTCAACCACTTTTCAACTCAAAATTCTCGTCACAACCTGCTACCCAGCGTAAAAATCGAACAAAAAAACAAGTTTTCAAATGAACATTTTGTCATTAACGGTTTTCACTACTTTCTCCATTATTTGCATCGATCCTAATGAGATACGATTTTAAAAGCCGTTATCTATTAAATACTTGGTCCAGAGTCTATAAGATGCATCACACTTTTAATTAGAGTGATCTGTTTCAACTGTGTTGCTTGATTCCACCATCTTAATTCTACCATCGAACAACCGAATATCTACCATAATATTGCGTACTTGAGACTTCTAAATTCCGGACTAAGCGTTCTGCCTCGTCGTTTATACCGCTGCAGTCTTCCCGTCAGATTATTAATTATAATTTAGGTGTCGTTAAGACTAGAGTGAATAGGCTCTTAATAAGTTAGTGCGCCTCATCGTCGTTGCAGTCAAGCAGTAGTTTATATCTGTTAAAGTCAATTCTCGAAGCCTCGGCGCTCCTAAGTTTGATTAGTCAGTCCTCAGGTCTGATTTGAAGATCTAACATAACCTAACCTAACCTTGAAGGAGTTGACAGCAAACCGTAGGGACCCTGCAGAAGGGTCGAAGCCAACTGGGGCCAAGGGTTCGTGTCTGAAAGGAAGGCTCTAGCCCTGGTGTAGATGCCGACGTAGGAACGGATTTAGTCAGTGGGAGTCTGGCACTTTTTTTCGTCATTGGATGATTTTTACCTAACATAAAAAAAACCTAATCTAACATAGAATAAACCAGTAATTCCGCGAAGAAACTGCACCTTCGTCTATGACATATCAATGAAAAAAAATATCTGTCCCAATTTGTCGATCAGTTAGATGTATTGAGACAAATTGTCTTTTTACAAAAACATGTTATGATTTAGCAAAAAATGTTATTGTATAGTAATATGTTTGATAGAAGGGCGCGCGTGCGTGTCGTTCTGGCGCTAAGCATGCTAATGGCCGCTATCCAATAAAATCACAATGGCTTTTTGTTCTGATTACTTGAATTATGCTCTTGAGATTGTGATCTTTGTAATTATTTAATAATCCAGCAATGTTAGGATAACTGATCGCTGGTTTAGAGCAAGTTACTGTTTAAACTTTAAATTGATGAAATCATGTTACAGAAAAATCTTTAACTGTAGAACTGTGTGAAAAAAAAGGTTATTCAAATGTCTGGCTGGTGGTTTTTTTTTTACTTTTATTTTTTTATGGTAGTTAAAAATCATCCAATGATGAATCCCGCCCTTGGGCGGAGCAAGCACACTCAGGCTGCAGACAGTACCTACCGGACTCTTACTGACTAAACAACCTACCCCATTCATACGTTGCCATATATACCAGGGCCAGAGCCTTCCTTTCAGGCGCGAACCCTCGGCCCCAGTTGGCTCCGACTTTTCTGCGGGGTCCCTACGGTTTGCGGACAAATTGAGGCGCTCGGGAACAGTGCACGCTGTTGACGATTAGGCTTGGTCCGGACGGTTACTAGACGATTGGACGGCGAGCTACCCAATACTTATCATCCACAAGCCCAGTCTATTTGCTGGATCATTCTAAATTCAAATTGTTTGTGCTGAATGGTACTAGCGCATGAGTCGTAATGGTGGAGGGGTTCCATCAGTTAGGACTGGTTATCATACAGCTGGCAAGGCTTAGTTTTAATATTTCTTTGTGGATTGCTTTTTTTTTAAATCTACTTTTGACGTTTTTAACGCACGACTTTCTACATCTTCCTCGCATATATGTATTTTTTAAAAGTGTCCGTTCTTCTCCGCAGAGATTTGTTTTTATGTTTTGAAATGTGCTAAAAGCTTCATATTTTTGTTAACTGAGCGTCCCTGACAGTTCAAAACTGCCTGTAAATGGTTTAATTGAAATAAATGCTTTGAGTTTCGAGTTTATAATGTGCTTTTTGAACAAATTAAGGTAAAGTCGAGAATTCAGTGGCCCTACCACGAACTCTTAACGCGATTCAATTAACAAATTATACAGAAGGGATGGAGCTATATAGGGTGTATAGCTCTATCCCTCTTCTCGCTCATACGCCTGACATTTTAACAGTCTTGTTAAGCCCCAGGTACAAAGTATATTTTCCTAAAAGTGTCTGCAAAAGATTTTTTACGCCATCTGTTCGATGATGGCCTTCTATATGTCATACAACCATCCCCCATAGCAAGTCACTCTGTCGCTAGGGATATAATTTGTCATAAGTCTTGCCTAGGAAATAACGAGATTTGAATTTGGAACGTCAAAACCATTATTTGGAATATACGAATGTAGTAATTAAAATGTACTACATGAATCAGCTTTATTTTTGAATAAACTAGATTGATAGTTTATTCAAAAATAAAACTGGCCACGAACAAAAAAAAAAGAATAAAATGTGATTACTGACGAGTCTCAAAATAAGAGATGAAATAGCTGAAGCGCTAAAGAAATTTAAAACTATAGTTCAATCTTAGATAGTGAGATTTGTTTGTTTCTAATCTCACAGATGTAAAATAGAGTACTCAAGATGAGGTTAAAATTGTCTTAAACGGCTTGAATTCCTCACGTCACTCAAGTTTCTGTGTTACCTCCCTCGCAGAGCTTGGGAATTAATTATATGACTCCCTCACTATGTTCGGGATTACAACTTACCAACATTCGTTTCGTAGGGAATTCAACCTACCGCTTGCGTCTTAATGACATTATTGCTTTATCCCTTAGTTACATAATTTACTCTTATTAACTAACAGAAACTCGAAACATAAATGGTTGCCATTCATACCGACTCGAAACTATTAACGTTTTTCAGGTCTTATTAATAAATTTCTGTTTATTTGGAGGACCCTCTTTATACGATTGAAGCTACTTAATAAGTCCATACATCGAGGTACGTGATCCTGCGTCGAGACCTCGTTACGAGGAAAGTGGCGTCTCCCAGCGGATGCAATACGAATGAATTGCACTGCGTACAGTCACGCACATTCACTGCATTTTAGACTTAAATTAGTGCATAAATAAGATAGATCGCTGCACGTCGCCCATAAGCGTTGAATATTGCCGTCCATTTCATCACATGATTGACTCTCATAACTGGAGTGGGTATTTCATTTTCCATTTCTGCGAGAAGCTGGCATTCAGTCTAAATTGGATGTCAGAATCTATCCATGTATACCAATATAGGTATATCTATATTTCCGATACACAACAGTCTATCCTAGAACAGTGTTCTTTTGCTTTTATTAGGTTAACCAAAGAACATTAATTTGTCTGCAAATTCCATCTATGCAAGAGAGAACCCTCGTTAATCAGACATTCTGTGAATAATTCTAAGATACGAAGCTTTTAGTAAATTCAGCGGATATAATGCCTTTCTTGTCTTGATTAGTTAAATTCTGCATTCAAACATAATAGAGCAATTAAAATGAAGAAAATGGTTTTTCGTTCGTGTGAATGTTGAGCAGAATGCATTGGGATTGGTGACCGCGAAGTAAACTTTTTTGCTCTCAAAAACTAATTAATGGAGACCTGCAATTTAAAATATTGTGATCGGATGTGTGCGGATGTTTAATTTTATATTTTTTATTGCCTTCCAGTAAGATGGTAAGTGCATACTGTATGAATATCTTATTGGTTACCAGGTAGACATTATGCGATGCGTGCATTAAAAAAATAAAATAAAAAAAAAGTTTCGTATAAAAATATAAAGTTTTAAAAAGGAACGACTAGGTGCGCCCGCACTATCGGCACATCTCCGCAGCGTGCACCCGCAGCGGATCCCTGCACTTATTGCCGCCATCTTCCTTTTACGTGTTCACTAAACTTTAGTCGCGTAATTGTACCCGAAGACGTGACTACTTTTATGTAATTTTTATTAGCTGCCTGTTCGTAAAATATCGATGCAACAAGTTATTTTAGATATCGGAGAAGATAGGCACTGTTTTCAACTTTACTAAGTAACTTATTTTATTAGTAGTGAACACTTTTTATAATCATAATCACAAGTGCAAAAATTTTGAATAGGTAGGTACATTATATATTTTTTTTTAATCCACTGTTACAGTTCATACAAGGAACTCAATTCCCTAAATTGTTGTTATAATATACTTATAGGTATACCTAGGTAATTATTATAAAAAGGCTTCTACTGCATAAATCTGTTTGCAATAAACTCGAAAACTATTGAACAGATTGACATACGTTTTTCGCCACTAGAGTGAATCAAGAGAAGAGTAAGAACATGCAAATTATGGTAGAGAAAAGTCAAAGACTTCTTAACGTTCGGGTGAAGCAGGGGCAGGTGGCTAGTCACTAGATTATTTTGATTAAAGTCTTATTTCAATAGACGAGTCATGTTAGTGAACTCGTTAATAAACAATACAAGAACCGCGAGTGAAACAAGTGTGCGTCGCGTCGGCCGCGCGTGTTGGCATTTTGTTCTCGTTATGCCGTGTTACGTGTGGACTGCGGAGAGGTTTGCCTTGCACTTGGACTCTTCAGTGCAACACCCGCCAGCCCGCTCGAGCCTCGAATCGGGTCACCAGATAAAATACCGACGCGCACGGTTTTATAACTAGTTGAGTAGTTGCTATTCACAGCCGATTCCATAACTATTTATTTGAAACGTCTGAATTATTGGACAAAAAATACCGTAGCTAAACGGAATTCACTGTTAGCCGATAACCTGGCGGATGTTCCGAACAGTCCGATCGAAGATGTTTATGAATTAATGTTATCTGATCGGAATAATGGATTGAATTAGCGTGACCTCGATTGACACTGCAGTGTTAACGTTATTTGTTCAAGATTTATTGCTGTTTTCATTTCTAGATAAGTAAACATTATTATTTAGTTTTTTGACTGAATTTGATTTTTTTTTTGTATCTATTTTTATAAACACGTCGTCGCTTAATTCCTCAGCCATACAGCGAACGCCGGCGTTCGCGGGTACTATAGCGAACGCCGGCGTTCGCGGGTATTAACGGAAAGTTATTTATCTATAAAAACTTTTTTTTTACGTTCTTGGATAAATATCAAAATACCCTACAAAAAAAAAAATCAAATATTGTACGTTAATAGTTTCCTTTATTACCCGCGAACGCCGGCGTTCGCTATAGTACCCGCGAGCGCCGGCGCTCGCTTGGGTGTCAAGGGGTTGTTTCCATATCTCCTTTCGGTGATAAATTTGAAGATATTTCTTTAAAAATAAGCATCACCCTTGTGCCTATTTTACAGATCCCTTTTCATTCTTTTTATTTTATACTAGTTGACAAGGGAAACTTTTTTGTTTAAACCTTTCCTGCACTATTACGAATATTTGAAGCCATATTCATTCAAAAATATTTCAAGACCAAATGTAGCCGAATCGCTCCAGCATTTGTCAAGTTTTACCGAGACAGAGGCGTAGCTACCGCCGTATCTGCCGTATCAATTATACTGGGCCCCCGGGGTACAGGGGCCCCGACCTAGGCTAAAATTCGCAACATGTTATCCACAACCGTCTCATAGGGCAAAGCATCTGTAATAATAATATGTTTTTTTTTTTTTATACGGGGCCCCCGAAGGACTTTTGATGCGGGGCCCCTGTGGAACTAGCTACGCCACTGTACCGAGACTAACGAACAGCTATTCATTTTTATATATTAGAAGATGTGTAAGTCAGTACATTCATTGTTAAATAAAAACATAAGTCGTAAGTTCTGTAATAGACAGTAAAGCACGAAGACCTCTTTAGCTTTTGTTGGAAAAACCATAAACCATCGTACCTAATAGGGTTTTCATTGCGCTCAGAGTCACTAATCTGATGAGCGATAATGTGAAGCTTTTCGTCTTTTTATCCGTAGAAACTCGTTAAGAATCTATATTTAGCGACAGTACCTGCCAACCAGACTTGTTTGTAGCAACCCCTTCGTGTTCCACTCCAAGGTTCCATTAAAATCATAGTGGAAGCTTGCACTAGGCGCATCTGCTGTTCATTATTCAGTCATAAATGTACCGTAACTTCTATCGTTCGTTCAAATGAGCGTCTACCAGTAAAATATAAATATATTTTACTGGTAGGAGTATCTATGAGTGAAGTGTATTCACTCATCTTTCCACACAAGCTGTACATGTAATGACACGTTCAACTGCTAGCTGCAGTGTCGCTTTATGTTATGCATTATAACTTCAAAGATAGTTTCCATTAATAGTGATCATAAAACTATTATTATTTTTCTGTACACTGAAGGAGCGCGTCATGTTTATCCCTCATGTAGAAATATCATCAATCTTGTCTGTACAGCTCAACTTAGTTTAACGGTTGGTAAGCTTAGAGTTCGCAGAGCATGCGTAGACAGTTGTGTGCGATACAAAACGATTATTATAAATAGCAGTGAGGCAGAAAGTGGTCGTCAGCACTGGCAAGTGGGTCAGTGGGTCCAGTCGTCGTCCACCTTTCTCCTTCAAGAACAAAAACCTACTATATATATTTCCAGCTGATTTCGTGATACTGATTCATTCATCTGAGAAACACTAAAAGAAAGTTTTGCTGTCGTAATACATTGTTTGCTGGTTTTTTTACGACGGCAAAAGTGAGGAAGTAATAAAGCCTGCGACAGACATACACCACATTATTGCCATCGTCTGTAGAAATGTCGAGGTAGATAATTACTTTTGTGAATTCTAAACGAAGAATTCTCGCTTCTGAACAAACTTCAAAATTACTTGTATTGTGTGAAGAAAATGAATTTATTTTTGAAAGTTAACTCCGACTGAATCATTAGGAGTAATGCCACCCACAAACTATTTTAATGCCCTTTTTACTGACTTCTTCTTTTCCTATTTGACAAATAAGGATGGTTTTCATTATAGATTGGAATTCATTTTACGTGTAGGTGTGTGCAACAAATATAGACTGATATGGAAAACGTCAGTCTCAGTATCTCTTATCATTATTTGAGTGGAATTTGTTATTCGGTACCAACATTTTAAAATACAATATAGACCGCGCAAAAAAAAATGGCCGTCATTATTACGTGTAGTGTAGCTCCATGCTGTGCCGCACTTCGGTTAAAATCTGTTACTCCGCGTTGTATGACATTTGCCATTTTGGTTCAACTTATTTGCCACGAATTATACGTGATTTTAGAAACTGAACTAGACCTAGAATGAATGTATTGTATAAACTAAATTCAAGTTAAACGAATCGAGGCTTCTCGGTCGCAGATGCTAATGATGGCCGGCCACGGCACTGCGGCCGAGCACGCGGGCTCCACGCGCACTGTCGCGCTATAATCGTAGTGTATCGGTAAGTACCTGGAAATAAAGCAGCCATTATTGCAGTTTATAATAGGGAAAATGTTGACAGAACGTTGTAAAAAAAATTGTATTGGTAGTTAAGTAGGCTTGTAAGCTCCCTATTGGGAAATAAAAACACAACGCAAAAATTTCAGCTCCAAACGGATTTTCTATTAAATTAATGTGATTGATGTTTATTAGATGTCAAGCATACGAGAGAAAAATAGGGATGGCTCTGTATAGCTCAATCCCTTTAACAGTTCAATTTAGGTCCTCAAATAAGCTCGTAGTAAGGTCTCAGATCTTGCAAAAATGAAAAATAAGGAAACAGTGTCAAGTCAAATCAAATTTTTATTACTGAACACAACACAAATAGATACATTTCTGGATAGTAAATGCGCAGCTCAAAATGTTTACGAGAAATTTAAATAAATGTAAATACAAAAACACTTTGCTACATTAAAACTAATGAGCAAGTAATGTCAGTGATTGTAGGTGGATATTGTGTTAAATATCCTAACAAAATAATCTGAAAGATGATTGCTTGTATTATGTCTGATGAACCGATGATTAAGGAAGACTTCACCAGAACTCACAGCTCAAGTATTGGAGGAAGCAAAAACATAATTGCCGTTCTAGCGAAACAGCAATTCATCAGGCGATGGACACCTGACTATACCTATAGATGTTCTCGGTAATTGACCTCCGAAATTAAAAGAAGATACATTGCAGAACATGCAGTAACAAACAAAGAAAAAACATTCAGTACAAGAATTGTCTACAGACGTACGTCTTGACAAACGAAGCTCCAACTCATTTTTACGACACATAATAACAGAAAAAATACTCTACTACAGTTTTTAAGACTTTAAACTCAGTCTCAGATGTTTTATGTAGCCAGAATCTTTTAATACGATTTGCTAACTTTCATTATAAAAATGTTTATCGACCAATCGTTTGCAAAATGAAAAAAATGCGACACGAAACTCTTCGTCGTTGATCTGTCTGATTGGGTAGCGTTGCTAGTTACTTTAAGGGAGTTAAAACAGACCATTTATTTAGAATTTGATTCAGTCCAGCTTTGATTTAACGCAAACAAAACATAAAGTTAGTTAACGAAGCCTTTGTGTATCCGCTTCAGACGAGAGATATTCAATGGATATTATTGTCAGTCAGATCCGGGGGATAATCTTCATAAGTAACGTAAGGGCTCAGAAAATTGTATTAGCAATAAATATATACGTATGCGACGGTTGGCACTGCAAGGCTTTGACCTGAGCGAGTTCAACGATCGCTGCGACGTGGCTAGACCGGCCTGGGACCATGCTAATTACGTGTTATTTCGAATATTTACTTAACGAAATTGAATGAACCCTTTATTTTACACGTGTGTGCTCTCGGAGCTCCCTAAGGACCGGTAGGACCGGCGGCGGTGTCGAGAATATCGCAGTCACGTCTGGGTCAAATAAATAACTTAGTGAGCCTGCAGCTTACCCGTATGTTACTCCATTCAAGCATCGTTTACGTGCTCGTGGGTGTCATTACAGACCTGCTCCTTACTGGAATGTGGGTAACAAGACACGCAGCTCTTAGATCTTACTTAATTTTATTCGATTTCAGAATAAAGTAGTGTTATTATTTACTATTCAATATTTTTATCTGTTTCAAAATATCATAATTTTGATACTTTTGGATAGTGTTGCTTGTGTTTCTTTGTAATCAGTGAATTAGTTTTTATTAGTATTTGACTTGGGGCCTCAACATGAGGTGTCAAAATGTCAGTAGTAAGAGTGTCATTTATTTATTGTGCACACCTACCACAATTTTTAAGTAGTAGTGGATGCCTTGTTGCATTATGTCCGCCTATGTACCACTACTGTTAAAAAGATTAAATAAATGTGACTGTAAAAGTGTGATTGGAATGGTGTTATATACCCTATATAGCTCCACCACCTTAACAATTCAGTTTAGGTCGTACAATGGATCGCGTTTAGATCTCGTAATAACACCTCAGTGCTACTAAACACACTAGACCTTTTACAAAAATTTAAATAAACTATCGTCGTCCTGTATTATCTTTTTATAATAATAGACGGTACATATTTAAAATAAGTATAGATTTAATTTGATCATTACATGTTTACTGAATGGGTTTTAAAAGAGTCTTTGACCCGTGTGTTTGTATAGTGTTTCTTCTGTGTGTAGCCAGCTAGGAAACACAGGCTTCATCTAGTTTAAACTCTTGATCTCCAAGCTAACGCCTTCGTTCGGACACCCATTGTCTTTCTATTATATCTCTAATGACGGTATTCAAAAGGTTAACCGGCTTAAGGTTTAAAAAAAAAAAAACTTAAAATAATTGTCATTTGGGAACCGCAATAGTAACATTATTTATCAAAAACTAAAAGTGTCCAAAGAGTCATTAGGTATTGTACCATTGCATTGCATTCCTGGTCGTCTCAAGAACCATGTCCATGCCAAGTTAGTCCCGATAAAAGTCCCGGGATATGTTAATTACAGATAATCATTTAATCAGGAATGTGCATGCACTCCGGCTGGTTTACCAACTAGTTAATTATTCATCGGAAAGTAGGTTCCACGATTCTATTAACGTTTTTAATTTGTTAAGAACACACCTTACCACATACCACAAGTTCGGAGTACAGTTACCAGTAAAGTCTAATGTTTTATACGCTAAGACATTATTTTCCTCTAAATCGGAAAAGTTAATTTACTGGATACTTACTTAAAGATTTTGAGAGAGAGCATTGGATTGCATCAGCCTTATTAAGTTCCCACGGCTGGGACACAGTCCTCCTCTCTAGGAGAGGGAATGGGTCATAATCCACCACGTGGGCCCAGTGCGGATTGGTGGATGTCACATGTCTTCGAACGTTTGGTTCTAAGATATGCCGGTTTCCTCACGATGTTTTCCTTCACCGTTTTGAAAGCAGTGATGATGAAATAAATTACACAGACTTTTTATATATAGCCCTACACAGATACCTTATAGAGATGTACCCTACACAAGCTCACCACTAACCTAGACTTTCAGCTGCTGCTGAGAAATTAAAGATAGAATAAAACTTACCCGACTCGGGAATAGAATTCAAACTGTTACTACGCTCAGCAGAAACGCTTTTGGCCGATATCAACGAGGCAATCCATTAAAAGAACTAAGAAAAATAAGAATAAATTTGCATTCTAGTATTTTCAAATAAAACTAAGTACCGCGCTTGACTTACAATAAACAATACTTGTCTCTTCTTTATTGCAAAATTAATTACTTACCATAAATATACTTGGTAGTTATTAAACCTCAATTGAACAGCGTTTATATATCTGGCTAGGGTTTTTTAGACGGGAAATCATACTAACTTCTCCCTCTCTAGGGCGGATCGTGCGAAGAGTAACAGGCTTTACGTTCTAGAACCACGAGTTACGAGATCAACCCTTGTGGCTATTATTATCTTAACAATATAAGCTCCAAGAGAAGCAAGTAAACTTACATAAATAAAATATATATAGATATAATAAAGATGGCGCATAACATTACCTAAATACCAAAATATTATAGGTAGTAGAGTTACACTAAGAAGTATAATTAATGTAGGCACCTAACGTAATTGTTAATAACCACTAACAATGAAGAAAATTATTCAGAGACTATGTTTTTCTCACGAAATAATATTCTATAATTATAAAATCAAGCACCTCCAAATGAATTTGTGTCATGACGGACAGTTAATTACGGGTAAATTAATGAAATTTTATTACAACACAGGCTACGGTTCTTTAAGGATTTATAGGTAGACAAGTCACCATAATACTTTAGTATGACGCTGGAAGGGATCCAATTTGGCTTAGTCATTATAAGCAAGTCATCCTGGAACGCGAGAATTTTAATACAGCCATTTATCACTTGGTAATGAGCCACTAAATGTGATGGATGACTACACTAATCACGGACCGTTTCAGATCGCCACTGAAACATTTGTTAAAAATTCTCGTAATAAATGAAAATCTGTCAATGAACCTCGTGACTCCTCTTCACATTTTTTATTAAGTTTTTTCCATCTTTTACATAATAACCTCAAAATTATTGTAAATGATCAAGGCTCTGGTTGAGGAAGCTGCGCTCGGTGATCACGCTGCATATTTATTCAAATATTCATGTTCGTGATTTACAAAGTAAAGTTGGGAATTTATACGTAATTATGTTTGTTTATTTCGCATGTATAATTTATCATTGCTGAGTATAATTCACCAGAAGCTGAACATAGTTAATGCCGGAAAACTCAAAGTTAATTCGTTTGGAACGAGCAGCCACCAAAAATGTATTTTATATAATAACCTACAAAAGTCGTGAAGTTTAATAATTTTGTATTTCGGGGCTAGTTTAGATGTGGCAAGGTGGACCGATGTCCTGGTTACGGGAATTTGATGGATGCGAAACGCAATCTCGGTCGTTGACCTTTCTGCTGAAGTGACGTTGATCATGAAACAGTTTCTAGTAAACAAACAACCATTTTAGCATGTATAAATGAGATGGAAAGTATTTAAATCGGTTCGTGGATACCCAGCCGTGCCCAAATATGAGATTTCCTTATTCATAGTAATCGTTTAGGAGGCGGTCAGTGTGTCACAGTGCTGACGACTCGCCGACCGAGTTCGTCTCATGTGGCCCACACTGCCACGGGACATTAATCAGCCTACAACTGGTACCCATTAATTTTGAACATTCAAATCGCTTGGCTGTGAATACGATATTGTATGTGTAACCTGTAATTTTATTCTATTGGTCCATCAATTTATTTAGATATGATCTGTCACAGATATTTAAATAAAATAAAAAATTAACATATATTTTAAATCGATACGTTCTAGATATCTGCCTACTTGAAAAGTTTATTTTTCGTAATCCCGGTATATCAAGCGAATAAAAATTCTTCGTAACACCGACATTACCTATAATCAAAATTTCATTATAAATTTTGTTTAATAATAATAATATCCCACAACTATGACACAATGTCATCTAGTCTCAAACTAAGCAGAGCTTGTGTTATGACTACTAGAAAACTGATAAACATGCCTATATATTTCTAAATACTTACATATTTTTTCTCACAATTTCTCAATATACAGATTTTCTTTCGTTATCTGTTTTATTTAATGTATAGATTATAGATAAATTACATCTAAATACACAACAAATGATTATGCTCATCACATAAACATTGGTCCTGGGTGGGAATAGAACCTATGACCTACAGCATAGCAGTCAGTTATAAAACCCACTAGACCATCAGGCCAGACAACCATTATTTCCCACGAATGTGACATTCATTTTGATATTCGAGCATCTTTTTAAATGCGCCCGTGGGAGGGACCGCGGGTGACTGACCGAGTCCTTGACCCAAAGGCCCACGTTCTACGTCCATTCAGACGAAAAAAAAACTACATCAAAACTTCACCAGAGAAAGTTTTACAATAATGACTATCTTTAAATATAGACACGAGAATAGAGCTCAAGTGATTTATAAATCATTTCCTATAAGAGTTTTATGAATAGTAATTTAAAGACGAACGTTCATAAAGGCTTTGTAATTAACTCGAGCTATACGAGCTATGTTTACGATCATTCGCGTGTTGTTAATAATTTATACATGGTCTCAAAGCCCAGCTTTTCTCGCAGTCTTTGATGGTAGAACCGTGCTTATATTTTATGTTTTGGTATCAAATTTATCAAATGCATAAAGGAACTATAAAAGCTAGTGGCAATATATAAACTTGACATGATTACAGCTTAAAACATTTATAGAATTTCTCTCTATTTACAATTGTCCGTGTGTCAATTTTCATTCATATTCACGTTTCACGTTTATACAATATCGAGTTTTCACATTCCTCCTCAAATATTATTGTAAAACAAAAGCACAACGCCGACCGATATAAAGGCTAGTTAATCATACGCCTCAGAAATATTTGGGGACAAAATGTTCCCTAACGTCCAACGGCAACGCTCAAAGCACGTGACGCTGCAACGTTGCTTAGTGTCCCGCAACTTATCCCTCCCATCATTTTACAAGTTTATAGACAAATTGACAGCGTTGCGCGTCATTTTGAGGGGCATTTTATCCTCTAATATATGTGAGGCACAATATAAGCTAATTAATCTATACATAACCAATACATACCTCCAACGCATAAAAGTCGTAACATATTCTTTAATAACATTGCCTAAGTATATTAAAAAATGTAAACTATTTTTAATATCTCTTTAGATCTAGCGCCAGGTACTGAGATTATCAGAGATAAATCGCTTAAAAGGGTTTCCACAAATTTTACCTATAACGCTTCTCATAAAATGCACTTTTTATCTTTCGACCTTATGTGTGGTGTCGAATTATATTTTCGCAGAGCCATTATTGTCGCAGAAACTTTATTGTCGCACAGAATGCATGCTTCACACCGTTGCTCACATACTAGAGCTCTACAAAGTTATGATTTAATAACATAAGTGCGTAAAACGTAAGTTATGCAAGGTTTTTGTGGTCATGTGCGAGACACAATGTAAGCATGGTGCGCTTTACACACAACAGAATTACTAATCAAAGTTCCTACAGACAGACGCGGTTCGACAATGCGACAACGGTACGAAAACGATTTTTCATATAAATTTATCCACAGATATAACATATATAGTGTGGAACAATTTGCGTATAAAAAGTCTTCACATCATAAAACATGTATATGTACATTTTAATAACATATTTGATTAGCAGTCCCCTGCGGTTCTACCCGCGTCTTTAATTATTATGGCTGCGCTCGTATAGCGTAATAGTCTTCTTAGATAAATGGGCTATCAAACACAAAAAAAATATTCTATTCGAACCTGCAGTTTTTAAGATCAGCCCATTCAATCAAACAAACATACCTACTCTTCAGCTTTACCTACAATATTATCATAATAATAAGTGATTCAGGATACGCTCGTATTGTAAGATCTTCTTTTCTTTGGGGCCATGACCCTGACTTGGCCTGCCCTGGCCGGTGGGATAGGTACTGTTTTTCCTTTTCTATTGAAATATTTTAAAATATTATTTACATGTATATTTACATGTAAATTATATATTTAATGAATAATAATAATAAATAATTACCCATAAAATAAATTAACACATAATACAATTATACACATACCCTATACATCTCATAGACACACATTACACTTACATTACCAACAACGATTTGATTTGATTGTCGCGTCGCATCTGTCTGTCGGAGTCTTTACTTGTGCACTGTTTCTTAGCAATTAGTTCCGCACCTCTCCTACTGATTCATTTTCAAACGGTAAAGTTCTTTCAACAATCATTTGCGCTCCGATATACGTAATTGTAGGGATCTCTCAGTTTAACAATGATCAATCAATGATCATTGTTAAAGTTGCTTTATTTAAAGCTTTCTCTGTATTTAAAGAGCTATTGAAAAAAGCAGTGAGTCAATTACAAGTTAATGCTATGAACTTGGTAACGGCCCCGACTTACGAGTCGTAGGTCGCGGGTTCAAACCCAGCCAGGCGCATTACTTTGTGTAATTTATTTCATCACCACTGCTCTCAAAACGGTGAAGGAAAACATCGTGAGGAAACCGGCATGTCCTAGAACCAAAAATTCGAAGACATGTGACATCCACCAATCCGCACTGGGCCCGCGTGGTGGATTATGGCCCATTCCTTCTCCTAGAGAGAGGAGGCCTGTGTCCCTGCAGTGGGAACATTAAAAGGCTGATGATGATGATGCTATGAACTTATACCTTCAATCAATCAATGATTGAGCCTTTTATTCTAAACTTTTAAGATGTTTTTCTAAACTATTACAGAAAGTATAAGCGCATTAGTTTAATTCTTTCTTAGTATTTTTCCGTTATTCGTTTTATTATCCAAAGGGAACTTATTTCGTCTGAAAAATTGGGAAATGGAATTTGTTTTCCTCTTTTTAGAGAAAATAATAGGTACTGGTTCTTGGAACTCAACTCAGTACGGCGCTGTATTGTTAAACATTATAAAGATTCTTTTCAAACAGAAAATAAATTCCCCTGTATTTCAGCGAGCAATTATAGAAAAGAGCTCGACTCTATTTCTAAACCAAGCAGTAATCTGTAGTAAGCATCTATTTTTATTTATTAGTCAAGTCAAATTAAAATATTTCATTTCACATGGGCCTACATGGGCACTTATAAAACGTCAGAAGATAGTGCACGGTTCCAAACTGGTCTTATTATAAGTCTTAATTCTTATTAGAAAACTAGAATACCACCATCTTGCATACGATAAGTAATTAAAGTTATTTGTTGAAGATTGGAAGAGGAAAACCGGCATGTCCTAGAACCAAAAATTCGAAGACATGTGACATCCACCAATCCGCACTGGGCCCGCGTGGTGGATTATAGCCCATTCCCTCTCCTAGAGAGGAGGCCTGTGTCCCAGCAGTGGGAACATTGAAAGGCTGATGATGATGATGATGATGATGTTGAGGATTGCGAGATGGTTACAAACTACGTTCTTTCAGTAGCTGGTGGAGATATCGAGATTTTTAATAATTTCTCGTCACCGATTGTGTACCCAAGGGATGTGGACGGAATCAGAGTTACATCCTTATTTTCTGATCCGTGTTTAATTTGTGACGGATCCATGGATAATTATTGTTTCGTTAAAATAAAAAATCATCTTTAAACCTGTATACAAAAAGTAATCCTTCTTTCCATTGTTCACGCCGCCATAAGTTGAAATAACTTTGACTGATTTCATTCCGATTTTTTTAAGTTTTCTAGTACCATGTAGAAGGTTTTACGAAAAGAAAAATTTTGAATATTAGGTACAAGAAATTATTTGAAAATTTAAAAAAAAATCCGAAGACGACTATAATGAATACTTATAACCTTCGCGCCTTTAAAAGTTCTTACTAAGATAGGTAACATTTGATTGGATCTGCTAGTATCATAATAAGTTATTTCTAAATCGAAGAAGGTAAGATATACAGCTACAAATAACTGTATCGATCTTTAAAGATCATTTGTGGATTAGATAGATAGATACACAATACATTATAACTACACAGACGCAAAATAGTACATTGTTATACGAGGGATGAAAGTTAGTTATTTAGTCCCGAGAAATTTCTTGGCGACCGAGCGACAGCGAGGTCGCTAATAGTTCGAGGGACTAAATAACTCTTTAACCCGAGGTAAACACTGTGCTTTTCATTACGAATACGAGGAAAATAAAAATAATAATAAAAACCTGAGTCGTTGTCAAATGTCTTCGTATGTTTTTAGGTAGGTATATTTCTTTTGATTTAGGCGGTAAGCGGTTTTCTCCTCAAAGAATCTTGCGTTAAATTTATAACTGAAGCTGATGAACTTATCGTGTTAATACAAATTTCTTATAACAGAGATTTAGCAAAATGTAAACAAAACTCTACACCTCGAAAAAAAAAAACAAGAAAGACCATCGGCCACAGATTATAGAGAGACTTTACCCGCCATTTTTTTTTTCTTTTAATTTTATCATTGTAAAAATTGGTCAGGTCAACATTTTTCTCAAATATAATATTAGTTTTAATGAAATAGTTAAAAGTAAATTAAAATAAAGTCATTAAAAAAAAGTATTCTTAAATTATTTCTATCACTATATCATTTTAATTGTACTGGCAGTATAAAAATTCGGGTCACGGTTCAATAGAATTGTCAAAATAGAACTAGTTTTTTTTTTAATATTTGCTGTCTAAATATTAAAAAAACAACTGTCAGTTGTAAAGTAAAACTCCCTAGGGAGTAAAAGTACTTCTTCCAACCCTGTCCGCAGGCAACTTTACACCTACTTTCAGAGTATGAGTAATGAAAAATCTATTGTATCTATATCCAGAACACAGTAATTGAACCTTTATCGCAGTAACGTTAGAGGTTCGCACTATATGTGAATATCATTTGAATTAATGATAGAGGGTAACGCATCTCTAAGATGTTTGTACAAATGAAACGTGCCACCATCGCCTTAATACCTACAACACTTAAGAGATCAATTTATTTGTAGACTAGCACTTTACCAGTGACTATGTTCGCTAGATTATTTTCATGAAAACTCTAACACTCCTTAATTATTAAAATATGAATTCTCCATAATTATGATCTTTAAAACCCTTTAAAGATTTCTACTGTGGGTAGCTATGAAAATAAATGATGATAACCTTTTTTATATTCGTCATAGCATCGTTAACCTGAGACAATATAGAAATACAATTGGGGGCGAACGCCGGCGCTCGCTCGGGGCTCAAGAATTCAATTTCGTGCTGTATGAGAGATACTAAACTAGCCAAGGAAACTACTACTAAAGTTATCTACTATTTGTGCTAACTTTCAAGGAATTACATCTAAACTAATATTATAAAGCTGAAGAGTTTGTTTGTTTGTTTGTTTGAACGCGCTAATCTCAGGAACTACTGGTTCGAATTGAAAAATAAAATTCTTTTTGCGTTGAATAGATCATTTATTGAGGAAGGCTTTAGGCTATATAACATCACGCTGCGACTAATAGAAGCGAAGAAACAACGGAAAATGTGGAAAAAACGGGGAAAATTATTCATCTTTGAGGGCTTCCGTTGCGTGCGCTGCCAAAACGGTTTAAGATACCAAAAAAATATGTATAAAAGAATTATTCCTCATAAAATGATCTAAAAAAATGTCCGCGACAGTATATGTCTATCTTTTAAGATTAACTTACTAGAACCGTTTTTATGCGAATCAAATTTAGCCAATTTTTACCGATTATTTGTTAGAGTTGTATCAACATAATAATATAATCTTTATCCAAATAAATGTGTTGTTGATTAAGAGTATGTAATTGTAAACAAAATTGTCTTTGATATCATTTAATTTCAATGAACATCTTAGAAGATATTACAATTTTAAAATAACTCCGATATAAAATTCACACGCGATGCGTGATGTGCAAAACTTGACGCTACGCCTGGCCGGCGGGCGAGGAGAGGGGTTGCTTGCGGGCGGCGCGGATGGGTTTTTTTATGGTAGGTAAAAATCATCCAATGACGAATCCCGCTCTTGGGCGGAGCGGGAAACAGTGTCAGATTCTTACTGACTAAACAATCTACCCCGTTCCTCCCTTGCCTTATTCCCAGAGCCCCGGTATAACGCTTTCGCACCAACCCTCAGTTGCAGGAGGCTTCGCCCCTGAAGGACCCCAAAGTTTGCTGACAACACCTTGAGGCGCGCGGGAGCAGTGCACGCCGTCGACGACATGGTCTCGGTCTGGACTTTTACCAGACAACCGGACGGCGAGCTACCCATTGCTCACCGTCCACAAGCCAGCGTCTACGGAGACCGGATATCGGCGGGATCGCGGTGGTGACGGCTACGGCGAAGGCGCTGTTGCCTTTGCCTTATGCGGTCGGCCTCCTCCTTTACGAGCATTACTGCTTTGCAGAAGGAGGCGACCGCTTGCCACTCTTCTTCGCTGCGAACTATGGCCTGAACCAAGGCCCAGCGCGAGAGGTCGCCGCCGCTGATCACCCCCACGAGGACAGGGCGATGCTGTTCTCAAGCGGGGCACACCTCCACCGTGTGCTCCACCGTATCCTTCGGGCTGACCACACAGTGGCGACACCCGGGTGTCTCTTCCGCACGAATCCGGCGCGCAGGAATCTCCTGAACTTCCCATGTCCGGTGAGAACCTGCGTCATGCGGAAGGTGAGGATGCCGTGATAGACATCACGCCTCAAAGAGGGGACTTACCGCCGAGATTATGGCGTGCCCAAGTTGGGGTGTAGCTCTATGAAGTACTTTTAGATAATTATGTTCTTTTAAAAACTAAATTGTCTAAAATAATAACAGAAATTAACACGGGCAAAGTCGTGGGTAACAGCTATAATTTATAAAGCTGAGGAGGTTGTTTGCAAAAATAAATATGATGCCCAAAATAACTATTCCACGCGGACGAAGTCGCGGGCACAGCTAGTTTTACATACAAATGAAATTTGCCCTTTTCTCGGTCCTCAAACTTTCAAGGCCCAGAAGTTTCAGCCGTGGGTTAATATGTCAGTCAGTCAATTTCTCTTTTACATATATAAGTACATATTCAGATACAAGAAGATGAGAGAGCCTACCTACCAACACTACTACTTGAGCAAGCAAAATATTGAAAAGTCAACATTCTAAAAAAATGCAAATACCAGTATAGATATTTGCTCTTTTTCTTGTTTCCAATGAAGCAGGTACTTGAAAGGCTTTTGCACTGCAGACAAGTGCCTTCTGGACTGGTGTTGAAGTTCTGCTCATCGACTAAAGTATTTTCTTTTTTCTGGCGACCAGCCCCATCTTTGCACGGGTGCGATGGTAATATTAAATATATTATATATATATATAAACCTGCTTCTGGAATCACTCTATGTATTAAATCGCGTCAAAAACTGTTCCGTAGTTTTAAAGATTTAAGCACACATAGGGACAGACAGCGTGAAGCGATTTTGTTTCATACTATGTAGTGATTGGCTCGGGTTTGTCCACTATCACATTTGATGGTAACCGGTGATGTGGTTAACAATAAAACACCATTGTCTAGAAAAAAGTTTTTATTATTGACTTAAAGCTTATGTTATAGCTATTAGCTAGATCATTAAACAATTAGTCCTGAAACTATTTGTGTTATTAACATATTCTACCAAAACACTGAAACCAAGCCAGCAAAACTATAATTAAGTATGATAAAAACATGAAAAAAACCTCTAAAAAACTTGTATTCAAATCATAATCATTACCCATCGATGCGTAAGTAAACGCTACGAAAGAATGAGATAACGTGGTCTACTTAAGTGTGGTGGTAGCTTGAGCGGTGCGCAGGCGACGCGGCGACGCTCGGCGAGCCCGGCCGGCGTGACGCGGCCGGTCCCGTTAGGCGACACACTGCGCGCCGCTCAGCTGCCTTCCTATCCTGCTTTCTATTCGAAATCCTTGCGGCCATGATTAACTTGTTGTCTTTTGTTTTTGTTGGCATCTTACATGTTCTTGCGTGGAGAGTTGGGAAATATTGAAATAACCAATGGTTTGCTGGAAGAGAGTCCATCGTCGAGTTAAGCTTTTTTATTGTAGGTATAAATCATCCAATGACTAATCCCGCCCTTTGGTGAAGTGGGAGACAGTGTCAGATTCTTACTGAAACTTATTATATGAAATAAATTAGCGTAGCGTATTTTTTTTATGGTAGGTAAAAATCATAATCATAATCCCGCTCTTGGGCGGTGCGGGAAACAGTGTCAGACTCTTACTGACTAAACAACCTACCCCGTTCTTACGTCGCCATATTTGTACCTATACCAGGGCTAGAGCCTTCCTATCAGACAAGAACCCTTGTCCCTAGTTGGCTTCGACTCTTCTGCAGGGTCCCAACGGTGTGTTTATTTGGAGTTTGGAAATATTAAAATAACCTATGGTTTGCTGGAAGAAAGTCCATTGTCGAGTTAAGCTCACCTTTGTGTATGAATTGTCAAATCATTGTGTACTATGTTATGTTTTGTGTACGAAAAGAATTAAACTTGTGTATTCATGTACACAATGTTATCTGTAACTACTTATACACGAGATATTCGATATAATGAAAATACGAGAGCTTTTCTAACAAAAGCTCTCGTATTTTCATTGTGAATTATGTAAATGCTTATATTTTTGGGCTGTTTTTGTTAGCGATAAGTGAGTGAGGTCTATCCTATAAGAATCATGCGGGTATTAGGATTTGTAATCCATATGATTTAGAGATAGTGAAACTTCTTACCAAGGAAAGAATTTTTGTAATCAGATTCTTTCAGAGAGCACTTGTTGTTCGAGATGACGTAAAGATTTTCATCATTCATAAACATTTCAGGCGAAAATCGTCCTACTAGAAACACTAACGTCCAACTACACCAAGTATCGCCACGTGACCTATGATCGGTCCGTGTATCTCTATCCATCAGATTTATTCAACTTTTCAACGCTATACGTTTTCTTTCGATACGCGGTCGTCATCCAGAACTTTTCGATCCCACCGACTATTTGTTTTGCGAACAATATGCCTTACCCGTTGGGAGATTCTTCTTACTATGCTAATAGCTTAACCCAGGCTACATTCCCATGAACACCTTCATTCCTGATTCTTCCAGCATAGTTCTCTCCCTTTGGGTGACTTTATACCTTCTCATCAGCCCCACGCAACAATTTTGAACCTTCATAACTTTAGTTAAGAATACTTGTAGCACTTCTCCAAATATAAATTAACTTCATTCAAACCAATATAAATTCAAATTGTTTTCGAACAACCTGATTTCCCTCGTGTCTTAGTTTGTCAAGTAACTGACGCTTTTCTACTTATGTTCTGATTTATTTTTCATCAGCAGATAGCTAAGCATATTGCTTCGTTGATGATAATACAATGGTAGGGTCTGTCCAATCAAAATCTCGGCTATATATTGATTTTCCGTCAGACCCGCACGGTCCTACTTAGCTACGTAGCGCGTAGTCTCGGTCAATAACAAGAAAGAAATTATTCTCCTAATTGCCCCTAACTACCTATAGTTATATATTCTCTATGTATTAATTGTAATTGCTCTTATCAGTATCCGCGGAAATTTTCCCTATTTCACAAAATCAGTTGAGTAAATGTTTGGATTATGAAAACTTATTGATGATTTTTTTTTTTCACCCAACTGTGTCAGAAAGAGTGTTATCAAAGTATTATGTTCTATATACCTACCTACATAATAATCTTTTGTTTTATTACCCACATTATTGTCGTCCGAAAATGTGCCCAGAAAAGCCACGCTAGCTGCCAATGCTAATAAAATTCTTTGGGCAAAGATTGACTCTCTGGTCACACAGTGTAAAGGATACGCGCAGTCGGACTCTATAACCCAAGTACCCTATAGTTACATATACCTTGGCTTGGCATAAATAATTATCATAATCTTAAACAATTATACATTATATTATTATTATATATTGCGTAGTGTATTTAATATATTTTCAGTTTCAAATTACCGCAAACTTTGAAGTTTATCAACACAATATTGAGTTTGTTCAGGTTCGGCCTTCGAACTACCAATATTAACTTGTCCAATGTTTACAGATCACTCCTGAATATGAAATATGCAAAATAATTGATTTCCTTCAGACGTAATCCAATCTACAGGCGTGTTGAAAGTATTTGTGTACAAATATCACGTAACGAAAAAACTCCAGAAAAGACAAGTTTTTACATCAAAATCCCAATATCTAAAGTTTTCGTCTAGATTTATGGTCTTCTACTAAAAATCAGGCAAGCAAGGCACGTTCATTTCACGCCAATTCTCAATGGGCCCGTAAAATTACTACAAGCATGAGTCACACAAGAAAAGCTCTATTACCGCTAGACGACATTCTTTTACATGATTATACGCAACTAGTCGGATGGTACAAAATCGATGAAGGTGATGACAAACGCAAGATTTATAAGTTGTGTCTTGATGTCCATAAAAGTGGAGTGAAGCGATGTGGCCGCGGACGGCGGCGGCGGAATGCCGCGAGCGCTGGAATCAACTCGTCATTACGCCAATCGAGTGCTATGGTAGTCGAAGAGTGCCGATCTGCGACGGTTCGCTCTGCATTCCTCACTTTATGGCCGCGTTCCGTCATCATTACACCCATAGACGTAAAGAATGCGAGCAACACACAATATTAAACACCTGACAATAGGACAAAAACAAACTGGCAAATGGTTTTATCAATACGACTAGTATTGATAAAACCATTAAGCTTCTTGGTTTAAACTTTATTAAAATATCCAGAAATTCGGCATTAGTCCCAGAGGGGATTACTCACAAAAAATACTTTAGTGGGTTTCAGTTAGACTTGTTCATCATTGCATTGTCTAGTTAGCGACTGCCCAGCTTGGTCGTGATCTACAGTTAGAGCGACCGTAAACGAACAATAAGATGAAATAAAAGTTAATGTTTCAAACCACATTAAATTACAACAACTAAACTACAGATTTCCTCTTATCCTAGCCGATTTTCCTTAACAACAATATGGTCGAAAAGGACACGTGATAGACCTTGCTGGCAGCTTTCTGCTGAATAATATCTTTATATCACATTTAGATACAATTTGGAGATTTGTAACTGAAAATATTGTATTGGAGCCAAATTATAGTAGGTTGAAAGTAGTGATTTTCAATTCGTATCGCACTTTACGCGAAAGCTTTTCAAGTTAGCACGAAGCGAAATTGCTCTCGACAACAAAACTAATGACACTTTCATTATTTGACAATGCTCGGCCGGCGGGCGCCAACATTTCTAAGAAGCCACTCATTTCGCACAGCATCGTCGTCTAATGAGCCCAGCATTCAAACTCATAGACAGCCAATAAGGACACAATAGAAACTCAACGAGATGTGAAAGAAACAAAGTCATCTGAGACAGGGAAATTCTGTCGAGTACAGCCTAGTGTTGACAGGCTTAAGAGCACTCAATTTCCTCTTTATTATTAATAGCAATGGAACATGTTAAGCGGGTACCACCTTAGAACACATTTGAATATTTCGTTGAGGCATTCGCTCAGGGTATTCGCTACACATCACAGCTTCACAACCTTGATACAGTTCAAAGCCCGTCAGTTATGTTCATGAATTTTTTCGTAAGTTATTAGTAGCGTTTATATGTTCGCATGTCAAGGTTTTTTGTCAGTTTTGGCAGTCCTACCTTGCCTCTAAGAGAGCCTTGCTAATTGCTTGCTGCGAGCCGGTTGAGACAAACAGGCTAATGATTCATTTTCTTCCCATAGACACGTTGGCGATCGTGATTTGTTTTTGTACAGCTAGTATTAATATTTTATCACGACGTTTTCATCTTTCCCGCCTTTAGTTATGTACGTTTATTTTTCAGTCAAACGGAAAAAATCTAGGTTTACCAAATGCGGATTAAGAATGGAAGAGGTAAAATATTCAAGAATTTTGTTTATTCAAGTGAGACAAGAGGATGTCTGAGTCTGTCTTTTTACGAGATCTTCGGATCCTACACTGTATTTACCTACGATTCGGTCAGGAACATGTTTTTCTATTCATGAAAAAAGGAACTCAAACACCTATTAAGCTTATTACGCTACAAGTTCGCCAACACGAAGGTTTTTTAAATCTTCCTGTATCAAACACAATAAGCAGGTACAAATAATAAGGGTTATTACGTGTAATCTGCAGACGAAGGTTGACAATAACTTCGTGTCAGGACTCTTCAAGACATTAAAATAAGGAAAATTAGACAAATTAAAAACATCAACTAGGACAATCTGACATGACGAGTCGAGACAGCGATTAAAGTATTATTGCGACTAGCTATGTGTCGTGACTTCTGCCTCTTTGCGTTTGAATTCTTCCGACGTTTCGTCTCGCTGTAACATATTTTTATACTCATGTTCTCAATTTACATCAAGGTATAGAAATATAAAACGTATAAATTAAAATATCTAGTAGAACTGTGCTTTATATTTTCATATAGGTAAAGGCGTGTTTCCTCGTTCCTTTACAATAATTATCAAATTACTCATTAAGTAAGCCATTCATAATACTACTGTTCACCATAACTGGTAGTTAATTATGAGTAGCTATTATTAAATGTTCGACGATTATGTCAGTGCAGCAAGTAACTTGAAACTGAGCACGAAAACTGTGCGAGATAGCCGTGACGAACAATTTGTTCCCGCGTTTATGCTATTATGTCTCACCCATGACCTACAGCGCGTGCAGGGAAGCCTTGCACACCAATTATTACAAGCCAACATAACAAACATATTAATTGACGAAAAATCGCTGTAAGTAAACGGATGTTCGTGTTGGTCACGCTTTTCCGAGGTGCCCAGGCCAATAACATACTACTTAAGGCTGCCGCGATACTCAAGATATGTAAATATAAAGTATATAGTATATGTAACTAAATAGTCTAATATCAGTATATATGGATATGGTATTTATAGTATATAGGTATATATTTGTATATACCTATATATATAGTGCGATAAACATTAGGTTATACTTGATATTGCACCTACCACAATTAGTCTCTGCATCAACCTATGGTTGACTGATAGAAAATGCCTTAACGCATGAAGTCCGCCTGTGTATATTTTTATGTGCATAAAGAATAAATAAAATGAAATCAACATAAATAAATAACTGCTCCACCTTCGCACATGTGTACCTAATAAATCTTTGAAATGCTCAGTTTTTCTATACTATTGTAAGCTTGTATCTAAATTTTCCTCATGTATCGCTCTGTCTATATTAGTGAAAAACACATTTAAGGCCATTCAGTAAGTTATATGTTTATCACGAATAGATAGACAGATGCTTTGTTATATAATGTTTAAAGATAACATTAGAATAAAAATAATAAATGAATTGAATTTATTAAGTATTATATTATCATTACATTTTTCGTAATACCCGAACCAACATAACACAAAATAAAGCTGACGTATCGTATCATATAGGGGATTATTTATGTATTATGTTGCGATTGAAAGGAACGAGGTCTACAATTGCAAAATTCTATCATTGTCTTTTAATAAGATAATTTAAGGTTATGGATATCATGTTACAAATCTATACTGCATCAATTGCTTCACTGCTTACCATCAGGTAGAATCGCAGTCAAGTACTAGTTTATAGTAATAAAAAAAAATGCTACGTGGGGGCCCCTGTAGCCGGAGGGCCGCGTCTCATTGATTATGCCTCGAAGCCTAAAAAATGTTGGACAATCGATCCAAATTACGACCTCAACACGAAATGAAATAAACTTGATAAGAATGAAGAGACTCTGCGTTCATTAACCCAGAGTTCTATTTACATACTTCTGTACAAAGGGATCAGTGGTCAATTGACAGCAAATACAGTCCAATTAGCGAGTGCAGGAGCAACTATGTAGAACTGGGATGAGGCCGAGCGGCAAGGTCGCCCAGTGCGCTCGATACCTGTTGTGTACAAGGGTACAGTGTTATGCGCATCTTCACAAACGATAATTATTATTCGATCTTATGTTACAAGTTATAAGCCTGTGGACGCGACGACAATGCCACAATTTCATTAATTATTCATGACATTTATAATGACCAAAGTTTAATTTTCCTCCACAGTTTTCCCTGTGTATGTATTTTCAAATGGATAACGTACAAGGATACCAAGTATTGATTTGAAGTCTGGTGAAAATTTTATAAAATTCCACGTGTAAACCGAGTCGTGCTGAAGTGGTTTTTAAGCGAAATGTATCATCTCTAGGGACGACGCAAAGAGGGAAATGTGATACTTTTAAGTTCCCCACATAAAATATGAGAGAGTGTATGTTGCTGTATCTTTTATCAGAGTTTAAATAGGGTTATTTACGATGTACTATATCTTTACAATATTAACTTGAGTGCACTATGTGAGTAGGTAAGTCCGTAAGTAGTTGTGGCAAGTCCGATCGATATAATCTTAACATGCCTTGTATGTCCGTCTATCTATCGGATATGTTAGTAGTTAGGAGATGCAAATGAAGCCTCTGAGAGCTAACTATTAATCTGAGTATCAGTTTAGTGTCGTGATTGTGATAACGGACTGAATCAGCTTGAGCTTGATTGATCAATTTAATTAGTATGCCGCATGACTTAAAGATATATTTATGGAATTGTAGGGGTTATTTTTATACTTTTGGGCTTTAGGCCCTTGGGGCTTCGACAAAGTCACATTCTCACTAACGATAACGAAATTCGAAACTCCGAAATGTATGGAACTGACATATGCCTTCGAAAAGTCACGTGGTCAAACGTTTTCGATTCGGTAATTGTTATTAGTGGTTTATAAGTCAAATTGGACGTTTTAATTCGATAATCATAGCCAAGAAGTTGTTATTTTATCGAACCAACACTTAAACTTATCGATAAGTTAGTCGATGTCACTTTGTCTACCATTTTGTGGTCGACATCGTTAAAGCGAAATCGAACTTAGAAATGGATTCGACACGGAGCGATTGCCACTTGTCTAGGGCCCCTTGTCTCTAGTTATGGTATTCGAAAGGTTAAGCGGCCCGTGGTAGCACAGATAGACAGCAGGTGAAGCTGTAGGTACTTACTTGGCGAGATCAATAGTCATCTATAAACCAAACCTGGTTGGACCTAGCCGTGTGAATCTTTGGTAGATAATTTACATACCTACTTAAATATATTTAGGTACTCTTTATCAATATACAAGGTGTCATTGGCATCGATGCACAAACGAATACCACTGATCCAGTACCTACATGATTCTAGACCCCCCAAGTGGTGAAATATTTCGTCAATATCTTTCAAATTTTTGAACAAAAAGTTGTTTTTTAATTTTTACCTGTATAAAATCGTTATTCTAACCAACCCCAATGATATTTTTAGAAAAAAAAAATTGAAACCATAAAAAACCATATAGGTATCGTAGGGACTGTGCAATAGGGTCGAAGCCTACTTGGACCCAGGGTCTCTTTCTGAAAGGAAGGCCTGGTCCCAGGGCGAAGGCCAAAGACGTAACGGGGTGGGGTGTTGCGCCCAAGAGCAGGATTCGTCATTGGTTGATTTTTGTCCACCATAAAAAAAACACCAAGTCTTCTAACAAAGGGCAAGGGTAAAATTATATTAAATTCCTACCTGCAATATCCTTTATCTTAAACATAAACTTATTTTTATACTTATTCAGGTGCCTGATCCAATTACTTAGAGCAATAAAATAATTATGATGAAGCTTATTATTTTCATTAAGTTATGATGAACGTAAAGCTCGTATAATCGTCTAGCATTTATGATTACCCATTTCAAATAAACATACGTATTGGTATACAAACCTGTAGTTCATAGAATCAAGGGCCAGTATTCATTAATTATAATTGATGTTGTTCATGCCTCAAACGCAAATCGATCCATAGAAACCTGCCTACTTAAAGTACATGTATTTATGTTCAACAGAAAATTGCCCAATTTAAAACGGTTTTTTCTCTAACATCTTGGTATCAATTATTAATATTATTGCTAATATATCCCGCGTCATAATCTGCCCGCCATTGCTTTGGGTATTTTTTATTAAAATAAGCTATTTATTACCCTACAGGTTAACAAATAAGGTTTATTTTTCAATCCACCTCACATTCTCCCAAAAAATATGGGCACGTGTCTCTAATATAGGCGTTTAATTCTATACTTAGATGTTCCTTTAAGGCAGTGCTTCCTAACTTTTTTTATGTCTTGATTTAGCTATAGATACTGATTTAGCCTCTCTCCTTCATTTTGACTTTTTTTATGGTGGGCAAAAATTATTCTATGACGAATCCCGCTCTTAGGCGGAGCGGGAAACAGTGTCAGATTCTTACTGACTAAACACCCCACCCCGTTACTTCTTTGCCTTTCGCACTGGGGCCAAGCCTTCCTTTCAGAAAGAGACCCTGGGCCCCAATAGGCTTCAACCCTTTTGCAGAGTCCCATTATGCTGACAACTCCTTCATGTTGACTTCCTGAATATAGTACTCATACAATTAATACAAATGGACATGCTTTTTTCGTGTCATATTCCGCACGTATGGTTCCAACTTTTTCTTTGATTACACACATAGGGCATAAAATATATATACCTATGTCTTAGCCGATCATACAAATTAATCACTTCATGATATGGCCAAGTAAAACCACCCCGATCGTTTTTAACGTTAAAGTTTGATGATATTTTTTCCTCATCTAGTCTACTTTAATTAGACCTTATAATACCATAGCAATTCTATAATATGATCAAACGATAATTAAAATATCGTCAAATGTTAGCGTTTCAACTATCTGGCCAATTTTAGTTGGCCATATCATGAACTGTAGAGCAGTGGTGGCCGAGTGGTAAAGGCCCTGACTTACGAGTTGTAGGTCGCGGGTTCAAACCCAGCCAGGAGCATTACTTTGTGTAACTTATTTCATCACTACTGCTCTCAAAACGGTGAAGAAAAACATCGTGAGGAAACCGGCTTGTCCTAGAACCAAAAATTCGAAGACATGTGACATCCACCAATCCGCACTGGGTCCGCGTGGTAGATTATGGCCCATTCCCTCTCCTAGAGGGGAGGCCTGTGTCCCAGTAGTGGGAACATTAATAAGGCTGATGATGATGATCATGAAACGATCAATTTCTATGATCTGGCAACGGATATACTACGGAGCTAGATTTGGTCTTATATTTTTTCCACCAGAAAACCCTTTTTTATTTTTTTTTTACTCCCATGTTAGGAACCGTGGCTCTAAGAGCACATTCTCACTTAACGGTTTTTATCCTTGAATAAAGCAACATAACATTAGAATTCAACATATACTTACTACCCTGAATACAAATGTTCGTCCCCTTTCAATGGCCGATCTAGTGTGAGCTATATCTACCTCTATATTGCAACTTTGCAAGTAGGTGTACGTATCTGCATTCGGCAAAGTTGAGAGCGATCAATAAAAATTCGAGTGAAGAGCAACGCCGGCTAAACATTTTAGGCTGAGATAGGATAAGTATTCGTTTAATATAGGTACTGTTTAAATATTTAATGAAAAGTACTTAGAATCATATCTGATTATATAAATATTGATTTTAACACATTTAGATCTAAGATAATATTATATTATAGAATTGTCTAGAGCGCCAAGAGTTTTGAAATCGTAGATATAAGTACTAGTTTCTGCCGGCCACTTCGCTCGCGTGAAAGTAGGTTTTTTCATACAATCTTTGGACCCCCTCTCATGCCCTTAGGGGGTGAATTTTAGAAAGTCCTCTGTTAGCACTCGTCTACGTCGTAAAAGGGAGTTTTTTTTACAAAATTTTACACTCCTAATCCAAGTAGTTTTAGGTGCCTATGCGTTGATATGTCAGTCAGTTTCACCTTTTATTTTAGATAGGTATACCAATATTTTTTTGAATAGCATTATTAAAAGAATTTTTCAAGTAGCATATACTACACAGCAAACAAGTTCTACTAAAATCTCCGCAATTGCTATAGTTACGTGCAACCCCCGCTGTGCTGTACATCGATAGAGGCCCGAAAATCTGTTACTTTTTTTATCCAGCTTGTATGCCACATATTGTACTTCCTTTAATTAAAATAAATGAGTAGTAAAGAGACACCTATCTACATTAAAGTATGTTTAAAGTCTAAGCAGACTATTGGCTACAATCATCGATCGGTGGCATGTTCTAAATGAGCCCGACGCTGCATCATTGTCATTACTTGATTAGCACCGCATTAGGAGATTGAGACCACGGTCAGCATGCCACTGTAGCCATCGTGGCACGCATCCACTACACAATGGCCTGCACTTATTTGCATTTGTTAGACTTTATAGCCTGATGTATGACTAGCGGTAAGGTAAAGTCCGCAATATTTCATCTTAAGATAGTTCGGTGATTAACCCAGTTGTACATATGTCTTGGTATATAACTTATTTCATGATTACTGCAGGATTATATTATAAACAACCATAGGTACACATGAAAAATGTACCTACAAAGAATCAGATATCAGAAGAATTCGGAATTTAGGAAACCAGAATCACCGAACGACGAATATCATTACATAGTATAAAACAAAGTTGCTTACCGCTGTCCCTATGTATGCTTAGATCTTTAAAAGTACGCAATGGATTTTGATGTGTTTTTTTTTAATAGATAGAGAGATTCAAGAGGAAGGTTTATGTGTAAATATATGCATAACATATTCAATATCAGTACCCGTGCGAAGCTGGGGCGGGTCGCTTGTATCGTATAATGCCTTTCAGTATATTAATCATTAGTGAAAGTATTGATTTTCGCTTTATAAAAGCTCTACCGTTTAGATAGTGATCTAGTATTTCGACGCTATCTTTCAGAGGTCCCATGGTGTAATGGTTAGCACTCTGGACTCTGAATCCAGCGATCCGAGTTCAAATCTCGGTGGGACCTAAGTTTTTGAAACGATTCTGTCTAAATTTTGACTTATGAATATCTTTTTCATAGTAAAATTGTAATGAAAATCACTTTAATTTAACTTTAAACTTTAATAAAAACATTTAATAAATTTTGGTTTGATCCTCAAACTGTTTCTTATTGAAAACAAAAGTACAAACCAGGTGCATAGATATAAGAGTATTTAGTTTCAGAAAAATATCACCAAAAAAAAAGACATAAATGATGACAACGGACAGATCATTTATCGAGCGCGCCATACCGCAAAAAACGTCAAACGAAATTGCTTTCCACTTAAAATAGCTAACTGTAAATTAATCAATGTACTTAAAAGTATATTTAATTACTCACGGAGGGACGTAATAATGCTGTTTGGTGAGGTTCAAGGCTCTCATTAGGTACCTTTGAGCTTCGTTAAGACGGGACATAATTTACAATATGGCGGATGTCAGCTCCCCGCTAAATTAAGTAACTTAAGATACAACTACGCTGCGCTCTCTAGTTAGCCAAATTACCTGAAATTAAATATTTAAATTCAGTAGGTGTACAGATCTTTTGTGAGTTAAGAATGCAGTTTAGTGTATTTTTCAAATGTTTTGTTTTGAGTTTAGACTTTTAAAGCGAAATAATAGCGTTATATTTTGTTCAATAATGAGTGTTCAGTCGCTCTTTTAAACAATTATATAGGTAATTAGTTAGGTATATAGACTTACAGACCAAACCTATCACGCATTGTAAGTTTTACATCAAATTCTCTGCCAATCAAGAAAAATGTGTAAGTAAAATATCTGCTGCAAAACACTTTCCACGAAGACGTTAATCATTCTTGGGTTTTTAAATATGTCAAACGTTTTGTAATCACAGTCGCTTCCCCGGTGTAATTATCCGGTTCAAAAACGGTCGGTCAACATTTTTGGTACATTGTAATACTTGACCAGGCTCTTAAAAATTATGAGGTAGCTACCATATAGTCAGAAAATTATTATGAAAGACCTTCCAGAAACTTGTTTGAATATTTAAATACCACGTGGAGTTTTTGGCACCCACAGCCTAAAGGGATTAGATATTTCAGGAAACGAGAGGTGCGGTCCCATGGTGTAATGGTTAGCACTTTGGACTTTGAATCCAACGATCCGAGTTCAAATCTCGGTGGGACCTTGAAGGTTCTTTTTGTCCCTTTGCTAGCTTTTTGATATCGATAATATGCAAGACAGAATTAAAACTTAATTCGAGTGTCCAGGCCACGAAATTTGTTTCGGAGGACACGAAAACAACATTCCCAAGCGTTTGGACGTGGTTTTGTGGAAGGATGATTAACGGCGCGAAATGACAGGTGAGGCAAGAGGCGGGTGCAGATGGATGGCCCACCGCGGGCGGTTCCCATGCGCGTCCACGTTCCCATCGTTCATCAGCGCTGTAATGATTGCGAATATTCGCTACATCAAAAATGACTTCCCTCTGGATTTTAGCGAACATTACTCTTGGTCATACTTACAAAAATCAGTAACTAGATACGTATCCTTACATAATATAAAACAAAGTTGCTTACCGCTGTCCCTATGTATGCGTAGATCTTTGAAAGTACCTACACAGCGGATTTTGATGTGGTTTTTTTTATTAAATAGAGTGATTGAAGAGGAAGGTTTAAGTGCATAATACATGCATAATATATTTATTAATAGCATTGCACCCGTATGAAGCTGGGGCGGGTCGCTAGTTTGTATATAATATATATATATTATGATAACCATAATTAGCTACATAATTACATAAGTACATATTTTTAAGTACCCCACCACAATTGAGACCTGAAAAAAGATTATAATCTTCGTCACACAAGTTAAACCATAATCACGGTCGATCTGACCTTGAACGCGCTGTAACTGATTATTGGAACTTAGGCGAAGTGTGTAAGCATCATCATCAGCCTTTTAATGTTCCCACTGCAGGGACACAGGCCTCCTCTCTCTAGGAGAGGGAATGGGCCATGATCCACCACGCGGGCCCAGTGCGGATTGGTGGATGTCACATGTCTTCGAATTTTTGGTTCTAGGACATGCCGGTTTCCTCACGATGTTTTCCTTCACCGTTTTGAGAGCAGTGGTGATGAAATAAATTACACAAAGTAATGCGCCTGGCTGGGTTTGAACCCGCGACCTACGACTCGTAAGTCGGGGCCGTTACCACTAGTTTTTTTTTTATGGTGGGCAAAAATCAATGACGAATCCCGCTCTTGGGCAGAGCGGGAAACAGTATCAGGGACCCCAGTAGGCTTCAACCCTTTTGCAGAGTCCGTACGGTTTTGCTGACAACTCTTTGAGGCGCGCGGGAACAGAGCGCGCTACTTATCGACGACTTGATTCGTTCGGACTGTTACCAGATGACCAGACGGCGAGCTACCCATTGCTCGCCGTCCACAAGACCGCGCCTAACATAACAATTCAACTTATTTGCTGCGTACTATACTAGCGTTTGTTTTCGTAAAGCAACAAACGTATCTACACTGTACAACGCATAAGACATTTATTAAAATATTAATTCATGATATAATATTTTTTTAACTACCTTAGTAGAAGAACTTAAAAACCTTGAGGGTCTTACAAGAAATGAGCTGTCAACGAAAAAAAAATTGGATCACGCATTATTGGAGCAAAAACAGATCGGGTGGTCGGATGGCCCCCGCCTATACTTCGCCGTGATTAGCATAAGTGATAACTATGCTCGGTATGATCACATTATGGAAATTGTTTCAAGGTAAATAAAAAAAATGGGCAAGCACATGTCGGACTCGTAAAGTGAGGGTCCCGTACGAAATAATTTATTCAATTACTCAATCGAGTCTCGAAGATATTTTTGAATCTAACAAAAGATGTTTTCGTGTCGAATTTATCTTTTTGCGACGTAACTACAAAACAGTTTTCAGATTTATTCCTGTAAGTACCTACTTGTGCTATAAGACCTTGTTTCATGTTAAATTTCAGGGTGCTAGGTCAACGCCAGTACTCTATGAATTTTGATTCCCTTGAGAGGATACGAGTAACGTAAAACGAATATTTCTAGTGTCTACCTAGGTAGACACTAGCAATATACGTTTTTTGCTACATAAACGGCCGTATCTTTTTTTTCACTAACGTAGAAGTTTCATTTTTTCACAACTTCATGGGAGCGCAAACTTGCGTATATTAGTTATTTAATTTCAACTCGATACTCCCCGAGATAAAGGATCTTGACAGACAGACAGACAAGAGGACCCTGTAAGCCTTCCGTTTTTTTTCCTTTTGAGATACGGAGCTCTAAAAAAGGACTGGCAATGTTCGGCTTGTTACTGTACAGAGGGGGCGTGACGGGGGGAACAAATTGGCATGCCCGGATCGATGAGACCACTGAATATCACATGTATTGCTTTTACGACTTTCACGATACATACTTCAACATAATTGGGTGAAACTCACAACTAAGTACGTTACCATCCAACCAACGTGGAATAAGGAAAAAACAAGATTTATACCATTATACCCATTTAATTTGGAAATTTTTCTAATTCTATTTTTATTTACGCAAACGAACTCGTTAGACATAACCACCAAATGAATCATAATTGTCTCTGGTAAAGAGGTGGTGGGCACTTAATTACTTTTGGCTTTTAATTACTTTATAAAATAATTGTGTTAAAAAAATTGTGTTCGTTAAAAATCTTCAAAGGATTCCTTTATTGCTATATACTACGTCGCAAACACAAAGAACTTTACAGTTTTTTTTTTTCTACTTAACACAAAAGGGACACTTTGTGGACAAATATATGTAATATACATACAATGTGTGCTCGTACTCGTATTTGTTTCGGGTTCTGCACGTACGAGTAATTTATTAGCGAACCCACAACTCAGTACCTATCTATCCTAGTGTGCGAATGTGCTGAGAATTTCAAGCCTACATATTTGACTAGCATTTATGTTACGAGTATTTTACCATTTCCTGAAAAAAATACTGAAACTAGTGGACCCGGCAATCGTTGTTCTGGTATATAAATTATATGTGTTAGAAAAAAATGGGGGTAAAAAATAGCCTATGATTTATTTTCAGACCTACAAAATACAAGCCAGTCAAGCCGTTTTGGAAGAGTTCAACAATTAAAATTTAATTTTCAATACACTTACTCGAAAACTGACACTTATCGCACTATAATTAGGTTCGACATGACACGTATATCACCCGCGTGCTTTTGTTTCATTTATCATACCAAGGGCTTTTTTTTTCCTCCTTATCGTCACGGTCAAGCATAATTATTTTATTTTTTTAAAGCAAAGAGGTGCAGATTTTTGAGGTTTTAATATTTAATTAAAATTTAAATCGTGTTTTTAACAGAATATAATAAATAAACATGATTATTTATGCAATAATTTGTTATTAACAACAAATTAACATTTACCTGTGTTCTAAATTCAAAAATATTTGAATTTCTATTCTTAATATTAAGTAGGATGTATAGCGGTTCGATGTCTTTGCTTCTTTTTCATCCTGCAAAGGATAAGCGCGGGAAAAGTCTATAAATAGATGTCTTATTATGTAACTTATTTATTGGTAGTTGTGAAAAATATGTTGAATGTAAGATATAAGAGATTTTTTTAGACAATAAGCTGCTGCCGTCAGATATTGTGCTTTACTATAGTTTGCTGCAATCTAAATGTAAAATGTACGGCAACTTTGGAAATTTTTCTTCAGTAAGAAATTAACAAAAATGCGTCGTAATTTTCAAAGTAAGTAAGTGTATTATAAGTGTTATATGTTCGTAAGTGTATTGAAAAACGTCGTTTGACACACGTGCAGATTTGTCATTGCAGCCCTCGGCTCCATAACACACTCGCCTACGGCTCGTGCGAATTTCGCCTCGGTCGCAATGACAAACTTCCTGCACTTGTATCAAAATGTACTATTTCACACTCCTATTAGGTTCAATATAGCATGTATATCACCCAAGTGCTTTTTTGAGTTTATCACAACAAGGGCTTTTTTATTCCTTCCTTATCGTCACGGTAAAGCGTGCTTATTTTTTTTTACTTAGTTTATCAAATCAGTCGCGAGGTGTCCCCCACAAGTCGCTGGACGACCCCCACGAAATTAGAAACAGACCACAGCAGATTTGAATTCTATACTTATATATTTTTTATATTTCTACTGTATGTTTGAGCAGTTGTTCAGAGCAGATTTGAATGATTTTATTATTATATTTCTACTATATGTTTGAGATACGACTAAACATTTTTTCTTTCTTTCTTTATGACACAAGTTGTAAGTGTATTGAAAAACGTCGTTTGACACACGTGCAGATATGTCATTGCAGCCCTCGGCTCCATAACACACTCGCCTACGGCTCGTGCGAATCTCGCCTCGGTCGCAATGACAAACTTCCTGCACTTGTATCAAAATGTACTTACGTTACTTACTAATAGCAACCCAATACTTGCTCTTGTGCTCTAAACTTACCATTGTAGTAATCTGTCGTATTACCCAGGATCTTTGTTGTGGAGGACACACAGGCAATCTTTGCGTGTAACCTACCTACGGTACGGCCGACGGATCTTGGCGAGTCTAAAGTTGAGCCCTGCGAATTTTACCGTTGAAAACTCGTACGAAAATAAAGGTTTTTCGCCCTCTCCTACGATGCCTCCCTCTTTTGCTCGTATTACTGCTTCGGAGAGGGTAGTAGGTACCTAACTAAATTTTGTTGCAAAAATGAATTAATTTGTTTTTTTGCAACTCTGATGATTACATTTAAATGAAATGTTCCCGTGTGTGATTTTGACTTAACTCTGCTAGGACACAATCAACTGTATAGTTCGATTTTTAATTCTAGACTACGATTTGACAACTCATAAAGTCACACACTTATAGAAATATGATCCCAATTTTCTGGAGTTTGACATTTTAAGTTGTCAAATCGTAGTCTAAGATTAAAAAACGAACTTTAGGTACCTAATAAGACCGTTGCTTCATTGTGAATTCAGCTTCTTAATTCTTAATTGTACACAAAAACAATTACAGTAAAAATAATTTTTGACAGTTAATGTACAAAGGCGAGCTTAACTCAACATCAAATTTTCTGGCAGCAAACCTTTTTTCAGTTTTTAATAATTATTGTTTGTTTTGTTTTGTCGACAGAGCGAGTACCGTTTCGCGGGCGGAGGGTACCCGCGCGTGGGCAGCGGCAGCACGCGCGGCGGCGGGCTGTGCTCGGCGGCGCTGGTGGGCGGCGCGCTGCTGGCGGCCGTGGCCGTGCTGGCCGTGGCCGCGCTCGCCTTCTACATGGGCGCCCTCAGGCCCGATAATGGCGAACGTACGTATTGTGTTACAGAAACATCTATATGGGTGAGGCCAAACGAGTGTAATTTTCTTAGTCGTCAGTCCCAGAATTTCGGTAGCAGAAATATCTCAGTAGGTAGGCAAACAACTCATTTTGCGTCACCGTGTGAATCAAATAGGGACTGATCTATGAAATCTAATGCAGCAGAAAATCTGCGACCGAAATTCTGCGACTCACATCTCGCAAAATTACGCTCGTTTGGCCTCACCTTATATATAAAACAAAGACGGGTTTGTTACAACACTTATAACTTGGGATCGGCTAGACCAATTTTCATGGCTTTTGATTCGTTCGATTTGTCCCCGACCCGAATAGCAGAATACCTACATCTTAAAAAATAATGAAAACTCGACGAAAACATAATTATGAAAAAGGGGTCCAAAGTTTGTATGGGAAAACCTACTTTCACGCGGGCGAAGCCGCTGGCAGAAGCTAGTAATAGACAATAGGTGTGCGAACACCGGCGTTCGTTTAGGGCTCAAGACCTTCTTAAAAGTTAATTATATACTCTACTACACACATACTATAAAAGCTTTTATTTAGTATTACTTTAAGATGATGGCAATAGTACTTTACAAAATCCTTTTTATTTTTCGAATCTCACTTTTACTGAGTTTTCACTTTTTGACTTAGGTTCTAGGACAAAATCACTTAGGTCTACATGGTTACTCTTAAAAAAACAATGGTTTGGTTTGACAGAATAAGCAGTATCACTTTGCGAACAATGATAAACAATAAATTTTCCTTCTTGACTGTAGGTCCATAATTATCTACAAAAGCCCTGAAGTGAGGTAATTATTAAGATTTTGGGATTTTATGGAATTGGGGCATAGTTTAAGATTTGGAAAAGGACTTGAGAGGCTTCTTATCAAAATATAAAGCCGGTGAGTTGCAGACAGAAGCTTTTAATTTAAACATCACTTTAAGGAAACTGAAATCGTATTATAAAATCCTTTTTTTAATGCTTTCAATGAGCTTCCACTTTTTGACTTACTAGAACAGAATAAACCGTTTCCCTCTGTGACGTATTCTTACGTGAACGGTGATAGACAATTAATTTATCTGCTTGAATAGTTCTACAAAAACGACAAAGACAAAGTGACATCGACTAACATAATATCGATAAGTCGAAGTATTGGTTCGATAAAATAACAACTTCTTGGCTATGGTTATCGAATTAAAACGTCAAATTTGACGTATAAACCACTACTAACAATTAGCGAATCGAAAACGTTTGACCACGTGACTTTTCGAAGGCATATGTCAGTTCCATACATTTCGGAGTTTCGAATTTCGTTATCGTTAGTGAGAATGTGACTTTGTCTAAGCCCCCTGAGGTGAAATTATTTTTAAAGGTACATACGTTCGCTTTCACATCGCAGTCACAATCTGTTAAAAACAGCTCCTATTTTCCTACATTTTGACAGATTGTGAATGCAAACTTTCTTTGAAAGCAAGCGGAAGTTGCCCCATAAATCATGTGTGTGCCCATTTTATATTTACCGATTTTATTTTCTAAATCGTACCTATTTTCACTGAAGATGACGAGGAAATTCCTACAGGAATGTTCTTTTGTAAGTGTAATATTATAAATGACTAGCATTTACCAGGAGTACGTGGGTGGACCCACGTGAAAGCAGAAAATATATACCTAGTTTGTTACAGCGCTAAAGTACAATTTTACTGATGAAAGAATTTTTAAAATAGGTCTAAATAGTTTTTGAGTTTATTCATCACTAGCTTTTGTCAGCGCCTTCGCCCGCGTACATAAAATCTAGCCTATGTCACTCAGGAGTAAAGCAGCTTTCTATTGTTGCTATTTTTTTTTCCAATCGCATCAATAGTTCCAGAGATTACCTCATACAAACAAAAAAACTAACTTTACCTCTTTATTATATTAGTGTAGATAGTGTAGATTTAAACAAAAATACAAATGACTTTAAAAAAAAAAAAACATTATTTAAACAACAAAAAACTACAAATCTATGTAGATATATTCGATATACCTTAAAGATTCGATTCGAATATTAAATAATTTCATATTATCCACTAATTGTATCCGCTATTAGTAGTTCTGTTACTGATATAAAAAAAATATACTTATATATATATATATTATTTATAATAAGTTTTTCGGTATTATAGTTCCGAGATTTCGTGATTGAGTAAGTGGTATTTTGCCTTTCTGTAATAAATACAATTAGCAAAAATAAAAACGCCATTATTGAGTTAAAGTTATTTAAAATTAAAGCGTACAATCAGAAGACAGCGTAGGAGGTACACAGTGTATAAACACTGTCCCCTATGTATCATTTAAGCCGCTCAATCCCAAGCCCATTTTGTCCTCAAGATAGTCTTTCTCTGTGTAAAAAGCTTTTTGGCATAGTTCGTTTAATAAATGGGTTGAATTTATTAATGCTCAGCTCTTGACTGTGGGTACAGAGTTGAGTATAAAAACATAGCTACGTTGACATCTACGCGAACCAACAGATTGAACTGGCGTCTGGTTTTAGAAACCACAATTTATATTTGTTCCCAGTATTTACGCTATGGATAGGTACTTAAAATTTGTACGTGTGTGTACGTATAGATACCCGTATTAAAACAAATTTTTATACGGGGTACACACACGAGTCCCACGAATAAAAAGCCCTACTTTCAGTAACAAACATTTTCTTGATATCTCCGGCTTTTCGCCCCAATTTCCAGCACCTAGAATGCCTTACGATATTACGCTATGAAAATAACTAAAGCATATTTTAAGTATATGCGGATAACCCGTCTCCAAATCGACATATCAACGCACAGCCAAAATTACTAAGGCTAAGAGCTAGAAATTTTTCACAAAATTTCAAAAAATGTAAGCGGTTGAGACGGGGTAAAAAGCTTGTACAAAGAAACCTACTTTCACGTGGGCTAAGCTGTTGGCAGAAGTTCGCATAATACAGATCGAGCCAGTAACATAATATCGGTTTTCAACTAATACTTTTCATTGATGTCCTCGTAAGTTATAAGATATCCATTGTCATAACTTACGCATATCTACTCATATGTGCACAAAGAACATTATCTTTCTTTAGGTAGCAGAGTGGAACAGGGAACAAGCCCACTCAACTGGAAAGGAAAAATAGAAAAACTTACATGTAAATTGTGGGAGACGAGTGAGGGAAGTGGGTTACTATGTTCTAACATTATTACAGTTTAATAGGGTATTTCATGCTATCGCCGTTGGGCTCTACTTGACCCTTTTAAAAGAAAAATGCGTGGGAAACTTGTCCTTTTGTGTCAACCATGTGTCCTCAAATTTTGGCTTTGGTGCCTTTTTAGATTTAATATATGTATATATAATAACATCAATCCTTGAAGCGGAAAACCGCCAGGGAATTCCTTATTAAAGTATGTACATACATTACGGTTTCGGAATAAGTTTCAAAGCTTTTAATCTATTTTGCAGCTATAATGTCGTTCGAGGGAACGTTCCGGGTGACGCGCGGCGACGTGTACGGCGGCGTGCCGGGCAGCCCGTCGTACCGCGAGCGCGCGCGCCGCTACAGCGCGGCGCTGCGCCAAGTGTACGCCGCGCCCTCGCCGCTGCGCCAGGCCTTTACCGGCGCACTCGTCACTGGTTTCGGGGACCGAAGACTAGACGTACACTTTAGATTATACCTCGACAGAAGAAAAATCCCCAGGTAATTTCGTGAAAAAATTTGATTGTCAATTTCAATATTTACTGAACAATTGGTATTATATATTTTTTTTTTGCTTTCAGTTCTGTATCGAATATCGAAGAAACCCTTAAGAATATTTTAATTCAAGACTTAAATTCAAAACATCCAGCAATTGGACAGAGTATAAAAGTAGACACTTCTAGTATTATAATAAAGAGAGATCTTGAACATACTTATCATTCAGAATCTTACGTGAAAGAAGCTATGAATGAGAGTATGACAATGAACAATCCAAAAGGCTCATCCCCACCAACTGGAATAGACAAAACTCTCCAGACAAGGGTAGGTGTCGTGCGTAAGACTACAGTAAAGCCTAACCAAAATAAAGATCCGGATGAACCTGATATTGACACAGAAAATATTCCAGTAGTACAAGGCTCGTTTCAAATCACAAAGACTGAAGCAGATATAACGGAAAACAAAAAATTAAGTTCTAGTCCAATACGTCATGAAGATAAAGGAAGTCACAAACCAGCAGCTGTAAAAACTACAACAACGACTAAGGCACCTTCTGCTCGAACCACAACAAGAATCACAACAACGAAGAGAGTTCCTACAACCACACCAAAGACTCGACCGTTCACTATAACATCTACTCTCAATGTTAAGACCAGGACAGAATCGACTCCAAAAAAAGGTACAGAGAAAACTACACGAGCTCCAACTACTATCACCAGCTCTACAACTTCGACGACAGTTACTCCTTCAACTACAACTCAAGCCAGTACCACAACCAATAATGTCTCCCAGATTCTACTCGACCTATTAACAAACGAAAATCATTATAAAGATTTACCCAAAATCGACACATTATTTACTGTCCCACATGTTATTGACAACGAACCGTGGCGACCAATAACACAACCCTATTATGAACGAACCAGCGAACCTTCCATAGTTCCTGTGGAGATCACCAGTGACCTGAATGCTGAAGACAGAATGGGAGTAGCAGAAGTTGTAGATGATGTTTCAATATTGGAAAGTTTACTGACCCCAATACCACCACTAAAACACAGAGACCGAACTACAGTCAGACCCTTAGGTTTACATAATGTAGATCCAGATTTAGCAGCTGACGTTTACGTACCAAGTCCAGTATATACAAGCTTTACATTACCAACATATGCACCGCCTTTAAAAAATATGGAAACTTTAGGGTCTCATTATCCAAAACCGCATCCCATTCCGGTAGATAAAATAAGTGGAGTTGTTGAAGTAGTAGATGAAGCGGACTTTTCTGATGGAGATGACGGGAAACCAGTGGAACGTCCTCCCAAAGATAAACAAACAAGTGTTAGTATAAATGTTCTTCAAGCCGATAGCATTGACAACGACACAGAACAACTGTCAATTGAAGGTGCTTCAATATTGAAGAAGCATAACACTACCACAAGTACAAGCATAACAACAACAACTACTACTAGTACCACCACCAACAGCAGTCCTAACACTACCACCACCAACAGTAGCCCTACCACTACTACCGTTAACAGCAGCCCTACTACTACCACTGCCACTGACACGAGTTCTACGACGACAACCACAAGGTCCAGCACCTCAACCAAAACTACTACTACAAAACCAGCAACTAGCACCGTCTCCTCAACTCCGGCGTTAGACGTAGTGAATACAACATTTAGAACAAATGAACATCAACAGAATGAAACAACTAATAAAGAAAATTCAACAAGACGACCGAATAATAAAGTTTCTATTATACCTAGCACAGGTGCACCACATCTGACTTGGGAGTTAGTAAACACTTCGACCAACGAAAACGACACGTTTAGTAAAAATTCTCCAGAAAAATATTATAATGATACATTACAAGCAATTATAACGAAGAATGACGATGTTTTTCCGAATACAACTCCTAAGTTTACCGGAAAAGTTTCAATATTCCGTAATTTAACGGATATTATTAAAAAATATACTCAAAACACTCCATCAAGATCAGAAGCTACTACAAATGACATGGAAGTGGAGGAAAGGCACAATCACAATAAAATGACTGGATCTGTTGAAGTAGTTCCCGATGATGAGTTAGAGATAACGACAGCTGGTGTGATCACATTGTTACCTGCAAAATCTAACTTAGGTATGAATCGACCCCTAAGACCTCGACCTAAAATAAAAAATCAAGAAGCTCAACCAATGAAAGAGAATTTACGAAGTTTTTTTCGTAACGACCCCGAGACACAAAAGATAATTGATGATTTGAGTACTGAAAATTATTACCAAAGTCATGAAATTAATCCAAGCAATACAGGAAGTGCAGAAGTTATACCTGAAGTAGAACACCACGATCAATTAAGGCTATCAACAGTTCCTGAAACTATTCAAGTGAATGCACCTAATAATTTTCCAACAAGCAGTAGATTTCCAAAATCTAGTGATGATTTAAATTTTTCAAACGGAAAAGACGAGGAATTTAAAAATATGGATGTGTCAAAAACTACTACCGTCCCTGAAGGAACATACAGAGTATCATATCATGTGACTGGTAGTGTGAGTAGCAAGCGAGCAAATAAAACACAAAACCTTCCTGCGTATGAGTTGGCTTTAGAGCCCGATGTTGTTTTAGAAATACCTATAAATCAAACGAATACTCTTACTATTGATAAGTTGAAACAACTGGCTAGTCTAGCTACAATATCGGATTCTAACAATAACACTTTATTTCGAGCACCTGGCAGTGTAATTTCAACAAAGGCAATACCATCGAGCTACACATTGAACCAAGCGGGGTTTAAAATTTTAACAAAAACGTACAATAAGAATCCTGCAACTAAACAAGATGGTAACAGTTTTGATATACCAGAAAAGACTTACAATAAACCTCATGTGACTAAACCGAACAAGGAAAAGGAAAGTGTTAGCAACTTCATTAGGGAAATTATCAAAGAAGGTAAGCTTCTGCAATTTAAAATAAAAAGATGTTTAAACTAATATAGTACGTGGCAAATAAGTTGAAACATTTGCTGTAGTTGCGCGCCGCTTCCACTTCGATTGAAACCCGACAATCGGTTGCTGAGCAGTCAAAGTCGATCGCATCACGGCGATCGATCGGTTTAACTTGTGTGGCGAAAATTATAACCGATTTTCGGGTCTCATTCGAACGAATAGTTGTTTCAAATAGTTCCAACTTATTTGCCGCACTATAAGTAGATGATATTTCTTAATAATGTATCAATTTCAGAGATGTGTGATAACGCTACATCGTTCCGTTGTCCAAGCGGCCTGTGTCTGCCGTTGACGTCCCGCTGTAACCGCTTGCTGGACTGTCCGGACGGTGAGGATGAACGTTCATGCTCTTGTGCGGACTACCTGCGAGCAGATTTCTCACAGTCCAAGATTTGTGATGGCGTCGTTGATTGCTGGGACTATTCTGATGAGAACAAATGTGGTATGTATGATTACGTCGCTCCATTCCGACGGTGATAACTCAAAATTATGACATTTTAGAAGGTTTTTCTGGATTTTTTAAAATTTTGAATACATATTTGTATTTGTAATCATTGTTTTTCGAATGAAGACTATTCAAAAATATCACGCACTTTCTAACTAAAAATATATATATTTTTTTATTATTATATTTTATGTAATACGATATTAAATTCTCCTGCTAGTTTTCCTCTAGAAACTTAAAGAACGAATTGAGATTGTTTAACATAACAAAGAGCTTTATTTAAAGTTCTCATGCTCTATAAAGAAAAATAATCAAGAAAAAAATCAAACTAAAAACAGATAATCAGAAACAAAATATTTACTTATTAAATTATTTTCAGAGTGGTGTAAAGAAGGCCAGTACGTGTGCGCGAATGCCCGGCAGTGCCTAGACATGGTCAAGGTGTGTGACGGCACGCCCGACTGTCCTCTCGGTGACGACGAGAAGAGCTGCGTGGCGCTCGCTGACCAACTAGACGATAACGAAGTTATCCCATATAATGAAGAAGGTATGTTTAGTAGTTAATTCAATTTCTTCCTTAGTGGTATACTTTAGATAACTCTGCCTCTCCCGTTAGAATTACTTAAAGTTGTCAAAAAATAAAAGGCCCATTTTTACGTTTAAGGATTTTTAAATTAGGTAGATACCTAAGGGTATCAATAATTCAATATATTATTAAATGATCTATCGATACTAGCGGTGGAACAAGGCATTGCTAGTAAAATTTCTAGGGCTATCTCAACTTTTAGCTAAAACTACTTGTATTAACTTCGTTTTTCCAATACTTTCAAAGTCCTGCCTCTTTTTTCCGGTGGGAAATCACTCAATAACATCTCCACGCTCTTGGGCAGGGCGGGAAATAGAGTCAAACATTATCTGACTAATAACTCACTCCTGTTCCTCCCTTGCCGTCGTTTCAGGGGGTGCAGCATGGATGTAACCAGAGTGGGACAGAGGGGGACACTGTCCTTCTCTGGTTACACCCATGAGATTAACATTATGTTCAAATAATTTCAGGTTACGTGATGGTGCGCAAGCGCGGTGTCTGGGGGCGACTGTGCGTCGAGAGTTTTGCCGACGTGGTGGAAGAAGCTCAAAGTTCCCTGAAACTACCCGACCTCGGCAGGGCTGTGTGCAGAGCCATGACCTTCCAGTATTAATACCTGCTTGTTACTTATTCTATGGATATCGATTAATTTAATTTATAAATAATATAAGCCACCCACAAGCGTCGCCACAACGACCAGCTAAGAAGAGACCCTTGTCCAGCAAAGGACACTTTTAGCTGAAAAGATAATTGTTATGACAAATTGTTGAATAACCACGAACTGTGAATTATGTGCATGACTAAAATTAATTTATCCAGGATCCTTCTTTCAATATTAAATGTAGATTATTTTGCAAAAAAGTCGTTGATGCGCCTTAATAATAAAAAAAATCAATAAGTTGTTTACACTTAGAAGCTCCTGCTTTAAGACATAGACGTTAATGAAAGAACTGTCATAGGAAGTATTTGTTAGTTGGCCCCACGTTGGACGCCAATTATGCCAACCAGTATTACTTTTATGAATTCTTTATAGGTTTCTGTAAACTATTTACGGTTTTCATGTGGCTGTAGTCTGACTAAATCAAATTACTTAAGTACAAAATAAGATAAGATTCATTTTGTACGGGTATTAAGGGTCTCGAACTCGTAAGAGGTCAAATATTTATTACGTAAGATGTAAGATTTCGATTTTGATCGCGCTTTTTCGAATCTTTGCGAATTTTTGTTAGGTATCTTATGTTATCTTCAAGCCTATCTCCCAATCCCTTGTAAGAAAAAATAGGATATGGTCGAGCCCTTTCCGCCTTAAATCGTTTTACGTTTGCGTTTCATTGAATGGAGCTGATGGTGTTTGTGTTCGTGTCCAGTGACGCGGGCTGGGCGCGGGAAGCACGCGAGGGGCGGCGGGCCAGCGCGGCCGGCTACTGGGAGGTGTGGCACAACGCGGCCGCGCGCGCGCACGACACCCGCCTCACCTTCCGCCGCGCCGCCTGCGCCAAGAAGCGAGCGCTCCGCGTCCGGTGCACCGGCCTCGACTGCGGGATACGACCTCATGCCGATGCTCAACAACCCAGGTAAACATTCTTCAAATAATATCGAGAAAATTTGATTTGGTTTGGGAAATATTATTAATTTTCCAAATTACCCCTGATTTTATGGAAAATATGAATAAGCCAAGGTAGGCCGTGAATTAGCGAGTTCTAGACCTGCTAATTTATTATTTTATGCAATACAAAGGTACAAAGGCGTATTTGCAATTTCATCAAAAATATCTAGGTACCTACCTAGGTACTGTTTGTATTAGAAATCGCAAAAAGTGTGCAGTCAGTCTTTTGAAAGTGCCCTTTCTTATCTTCGTGGAGGAATTGTTATGTATGTGTGCAAGGCACGCGCACACGCACACGCGCGCCACCTATTGTCCCGGCGAGTCCCGTACTCAATAAACCAGTGCGTTGCTAGCTACCGAGTGTTTCACTTGTGCGCCCTTTCCCCGCCTCCGCGTAGGTACAATACGTAACATTTGATCAATCAAAGGAGTGATAAAGGTTCTGGTGAGAGTAAACACTACGAGTCTTCGCCAGCCCCTATCTCACATTACACAAAAACCGTTCTAAGTAATTGGTTTTACTGTTTATGATTTGCTATGGCTAAATTAAATCTGTAGAATCATAATAATATCAAAGAAAAGAGAAGGGTGGATTTGGCGAGCTGACTGTAATTATTGATAAGATATAAATTATTATGTCTATTAATGTCTTAAAACAATAGTGTGTAGTTATTAAGTACTTTATCAAAAACAAAATGAGATGGACCTACTAGTCGCCGACTAGTTGAAAAACCCAACAGTCTGGCCTAATTAATAGTCGGTGACTAGTCGGCAGGCTAGTTGGGCATACGAGTGCCAACTAGGCGTCTAGTCGGCCAAGTCCATGTCGGGCCATCTCTGCTAGGGACGATACTGACATGCGCGTGCGCCGCGGCAGGGTGGTGGGCGGCGACGGGGCGGCGGCGGGCGCCTGGCCGTGGCAGGCCGCGCTCTACCGCGACGGCGACTTCCAGTGCGGCGGCACGCTCGTGCACCAGCAGTGGATTCTTTCCGCCAGCCATTGTTTCTACCAGTGAGTATAAACATCTTTGATTCCTATGTTCGCTACGAAAGCCAGAAAGTTATATCTGGGTGCAATTCGTTCGGTCATGTAAGCATACCTAATTATTTTGGTAGATACAGACCGTAAGCCTAAACGAAAAATGTAAGACAAATACTGTTTCATATATCTATGAATACAAACCACTCACCTTTTAACTGCCTACGTCAAATATATCCGACAAATACTCGCGTTTAAACCGCCACCTCATGTTCATATTTATATTCTTTATGTAATGCCTGCTATCACCTATTAGCTAAGCCCAAAAGACATGACAAGGTGGACATTACCAGCTGTTGTGGAACACAAATAACAGAGACATTTATACAATACTAGCGATCCGCCCCAGCTTCGCACGGGTGCAAAGGTGATATATTATAGCTATAAACCTTCCTCTTGAATCACTCTATCTATTAAAAAAAACCGCATCAAAATCCGTTGCGTACTTTTAAAGATCTAAGCTTACATAGGATCTAAGCAACTTTGTTTACTATGTATGTAATGATGATGATGAAGGTAAACTAATCAGTATGATAACCACCACAGAGCGACAGAAGCCCACTGGGTGGCGCGGCTGGGCGCGCTGCGTCGCGGCGCGTGGCCGCGCGGGCCGTGGGAGCGCGTGGCGCGCGTGCGGCAGGTGGTGCTGCACCCGCGCTACGCGCCGCGCGGCTTCCGCAACGACATCGCGCTGCTGCGTCTGGACGCGCTGCCGCTGCACGCGCGCCTGCGCCCCGCCTGCCTGCCGCCGCCGCGCGCGCCGCCGCCCGCCGGACACCACTGCACCGTGGTCGGCTGGGGGCAGCTCTACGAGCATGAACGTGTCTTCCGTGAGTATAAGATAACTAGCTTTTGCCCGCAGCTTCGCCCGCGTACATAAAATATAGCCTATGTCACTCAGGAGTAAAGCAGCTTTCTATTGTTGCTTAAATTTTTCAAATCGGACCAGTAGTTCCAGAGATTACCCCCTACAAACAAAAAAACAAACTTTACCTCTTTATTATATTAGTGTAGAAGTGTAGATAATTATGCGTACAGTCAAGGAGTGGATTTCCTTGCCGGAGTCAGTGTTTCCTGATAGCTACAACCCGGGAATATTTAAGTCAAGAGTGAATAGGTTACTTCTAAGTAAGCGCGCTCCATCGTCGACCGCATCGTCGCTTTCCATCAGGTGAGATAGCGGTCAAGCGCAAACCTATAATCAATAAAAAAAAGTTTGATGTTCACTCACCTTAGTTTATCATAGAAATAATTATGCTCAACGAGTGAGCTCCTTTGCCATTTCTTGACCGAAAAACCTGAAACAAGATGTAAGAACTTCCTATCCCTATGTATCTTTTGGGCTAGTAGGGTAACAAAACTAGAAGATCCTGTATATATTTTAATAGCAACACTATACCCGAGTAAACTTCAGCATGTCACCGGAACAATTTATTTAGTTTTTAAATTGCTTCAATTTCTGACTTCTAGCTCAGTTTTTATATTATAAAACTATCGCTTTTTTTTCAGCGGACACCCTGCAAGAGGTGGAACTGCCAGTGATATCGACGTCGGAGTGCCGGCGGCGCACGCGCCTGCTGCCGCTGTACCGCGTCACCGACGACATGTTCTGCGCCGGCTACGAGCGCGGCGGCCGCGACGCGTGCCTCGGGGACTCCGGGGGACCGCTCATGTGCCAGGTACACTTAGTATCTTTTCAGAATAACGTAAAACCTTTACCAATGAAAATGAATATAAAAAGTTATCATTATTTGAACATTGCATTGAACGATACACTGAATAAAAACAAGAAACCTCAAAGTTTGGAAACCACCACTAAGGGGTATTCTAGTACTTAATATATAGCTTGTGGAGGTCAGATAGGCCGACGACGCTCCAAGCATAAGACACAGGTAAACAACCGCATCTGGTTAGACTGGAAGCGGATTCCAACAATGGGCAAAGTTGACTTCAAAATTATGTGTTTTCTTTGTTAACTTACAGGAATCCGACAAATGGTACGTGTACGGTGTGACCAGCAACGGTTACGGCTGCGCGCGAGCGAACCGGCCCGGCGTGTACACCAAGGTGTCCAACTACATCGACTGGATCGACAGCGTGCTGGCCACCTACACGCCGCCGCACAACGACACCAGCTCCTCAGACCAGGAGTCCAGTGAGGACTTCTACGCAGACCTCGAGGCGGCTGAGAACCGCCGCGCCAGTCGCCTGGACACCTGCAAGGGCTTCAGGTGTCCGCTCGGGGAGTGCCTGCCTGCCTCAAGCGTCTGCAACGGGTTCCTCGAGTGCTCCGACGGCAGCGACGAGTGGCAGTGCAGTAGACTCTCACCAAATAACTCCAGCATAGACCCAGATTAACAGCATTTAACATATTTAATTACTTATAAGCCAGTACTTAGAAAGTAGGGTAAATATCGAAATTCGACTGATATTTTATAAGATATCTGTAAGTTATGAAGTCTCTGTTACAACGAGAAAATATTTCAATAATTGCTATATTTTTTAAATTCATTAATTTCACATATTGCGATTGCTACGCCATAATTATTACATAATATTGTTTGGGTTGGTTTGTAAATATAGGTGTAACGTTTATGCCCAAATTGTTGTTTACCACTGCACGATTACTGCTAAATTGAATTTATTTATTGAAACACATGGACCGCCTTTTCCGTTCGAAAAGTATGTTTTTAAATGGACGACGCGAGCCATGTCATGAAAAACAAAATAAAAATGTAACAATCATTATTTCTTGTTTTATTTTTATTCAAAGTATTTTCAGCACTGGGTATATTAATAGATGTTATATTTTTAGATATTTGACTTCCATTTAAAAAAGGGATCTTATGAAGCTACATTAAAATAAAAAAGTCAATGATCTTAAAAATAATTTTAATCTCTCGACAAATAAATTAACAAAATGCAAACTTTCAATACAGTTATTATATTCTTCAAAATAAGGATGATATAATAAATAATAGCAATTCTTGTATAATTAACGATGTCGACATTCTTTAAATTATTTTCGTACAAAATTTCACATTTTAATAAAGAAATATTCATTTAAAAATAATAATTACAATCACAAAATAAAATAGCATGTCCTAGGATAAAATATGATCTGGGTGAGTTTTCCCATACGATAGACACTGATATAAAATAATGTAATGATTGATCACAAGAAAGTAATACAAGAAAAATTAGACCTCACGCGTGTCAAGCTTCGGGGTTTAATGATCAGTTATGAACAGAGATAGCGAAAGTCGAGAATGCAAACCTTTCTAACTTCGGATACTCGAGACAGTCACACACCTTACTACTAACTTAACTACCTCCCGTACCGAGCGGTACTCCGAATGTTACCAGCTTCACAAAGTCAAAACATCAATGTTAGTGTAAGGAACATCTTTACATTACACACAAAGGCCAGTAAATACTTGAGTTATAGTTATTTCTACGTCGTATTAGATTTATAATATTTAAATACTACAATCGAGCGCAATGAGCAAGAAATGAAGACAGTTCTTAAATAAGATGATATACAAGACTAAATAGACGCACATGGGACTCGAGAACGTTCGTACTGTGACAGTTGGAGCTAGATGGTTCGAGGCGAATCATGGTACGTGAACTAATGTTGAACTAGACCGTGCAAAGTATTTAAATAAAGCCTCGCCTCGCCTCGCCTCGCCTCGTGTGGTAGTGAGAGCTGGCTAATGACGAAGAGGTTCCCGAGTGTGTGCGAGTGTCTAGCCCGTGCTCTCGACGGGCGTGGTGGTGACGCCGTTCTTCGACTTGTTCAGCACTGTCTTGAACTGCTCGGGGATCGGGTGCTCCGACTGCGTGACAAACAACCACGTTAGTAACATAGGACAAAGTACAGTTAATTATCATACAGAGATCATTTTTATAATAGGTACTAAAAGAAAAAAATCTGAAATTTAAGAAGAAAATTGCAACTAAAACTAAAGAAGCTCTTGCGATAAATTAAAGTGTCCTAATGTGAATGAGGTCAGAAGCAAAGTATTTAGAATAATTACTATTCCACGAATACTCCTGACTATCACGCAACAGCTTTAACGACAATTTTCTTCGGAGGACGTATTTAAAATTCACTTTAGGATGTATTAAGTGTAATTAGTTTAATTGAAAGTAAGCGTGGAAAACTCACGTAGTCGCCGTTGCCCTGGGGCACAAGCACGTTCATTTCGGAAGACTTAGAGCTGACGATCTCGACGTCAAGCGATTCCGGCGATAGGTAGATCTGACACCCGTCCGTTTTGTCGATCGACACCGTTGGCACCTTGCCCAGCACCTGAGGAACCACAATTTCAGAATACAGCACATCAATTCTAATTAAATAATCTATAACACAACAACCACAAGCTCATATTATAAGTCAGTGTCAATAAACTCGTCAACGAGCTGTCACTCAATGAAATTCTTTTTAATTCATAAAGAAGCAGAAGTTTTTTTGAAGGAAGAATTAAATGCCAATCGTTCTGGTGGCACGGCATAACAACAAATGTCAATGTCAAAATTTTAATTTTCAAAATTATTTTTTCGTATTTTGCATATTTAATGCTCACATTTGCAATAAATAGACTTTTTGTAAGGAATATTATACTTTTAGATGCTGACTTTAATAATAGTACTGGGGGCGGTGATCTCGGCTCTTCATTTGAGAACCCTTATTATGAGCGATGAGGAGCACCGGGCGCAGCCGCAGGCCAATCAGCTGGAGCTGAACGGAGAGCACGTGTGGGGGCTCAGCAGCACGTGGAACTACCTCATGCAGCAGTACGGCGTGCCGCTCGCGCACTACTTTGTTAGCGTCACATATTCCGTCTATCTACGGCTCTCACTCGTCAATGTGGTATGTTCGCGTTACTAAGCAATAATACACTTGTTAATCTGTACGTCAATTTAATAATTGTTTATGCAGGCGATATTTCTTCTCAAGTACGTTCCGACGGGACTTTACATGTACAAATTTATAAAGGACATGTACGTGACTTCTCGGGAGCGGATAAAAAAGAAACAAATGGAGATGGAAGACATTCAGCTCCAGGTTAGATGCACCAGTCTGTACTCTGTATGGGAATTGTATGAGGATCGGCTGTGGTGTTTAAACGATTATGTTGTGGATAGATTCAGATAGTGAACACGAAGCTGTGCGTGAGGGACGCCGAGTTCTCGGAGCGCGCGGAGCAGGACCGGCGCGGCGCCGAGCGGCTGCGGCGCGTGCGCGCGCGCGTGCGCGACGTCATCGCCGCCGACGCCGGCCTGCGCCGCGCGCTCGACAGCGCCACCGGCCTGCGCCGCGCGCTCGACAGCGCCGCCGCCTGGGACGCCGAGCACGACCTGCACGTCGGCTCCACCACGCAGGAGGAAGGTCATTCTTTACATTTGACTACATACACAATCCGTGTAGATTCAAATTCCATTTCATTCCTGATTTTTTGCATTTAGTATAAAATATAATTGGATTTTTAGGTCGTAGATATTTTTTTATTTCAGACCGCGCATTCATAGTGGAATTATTAAAGGAGTTGAAGTACGAGAACATGGCGATCCCCGAGAGACAGTCGGAGAAGATGGAGTACGCAGAGCACTCGCTGACGGACCCCAACACGCCGGAGAACAGCGTGTACTCGTCACTGAGCGACGTGGACGTAAAGCCGGACTGCCGGGTCAAGATCGTCAAAGTTACCAACGTTTATAAAGTTGCTTATCTTAAGCATTACATCAAACAGAAGAGACTGCGGAGAGCTAATAAACAAGCAATATTGAAGAAAAAAGTATGTTATTCGTAGATCAATAGCAATATTTTTTATTGTTGCAAAAATGATGACTAAATTACTGATTTATGTTTTAAATTTTTCAGATGGAGAGTATAAAAAAACAGTTGGAAGATTGGCAGAAAACACTAAATATGGTGATAAACAGTAAGCTGACCATCCTTAACATAGACCCGCACCCAATCGACGTAGCCTCGCAGGAGGCTATGGGCGACTACTCCAAGCCCCACGAGTCGTCCGACTCGGACAGTGACTTCAGGAACAGTTGCACAGACATACGCTATGACGAATACAGTTTGAGCTGGGCCCAAAATCCTTACAAGCCATATGCGTATAACTATGAGGTTAGTCACTATAGTATTATATATCCACAAGTTTAATATAGCCAACCAAAACAAGTCCATATAAAAACGATCAGTGTTCGATTTACGCTGGATTAGTGTAATCCTGGCAAAATCGCGAAAACCGAATAGAGTAATCAGCATTGTTTTTACAATCGATAATGTCTCCCAACTTTGTGAATGTCTCGATAAGATAACGTTATTTTTCGTTTGGTTTCTTTTCATCAGTATATTTGACAATTTTTTTTTTTTTATAGGATATCGCTGAACCGAACAGGGAGTACTTTGACACCCAAGACTTTGGCGACGTGAGGTATCCTGCTCAGCCGATGTTGCCGTGCGAGCGGGGCAAGCCTTCGAACATGGTGTCGATCGTTGAGGAGACCAACAGTCAGATGGCCATCGAAGAAATAAAGAGTGAATGCGGAGACGACTATGAATGCCGCGACCTCGTCGTACTGTAATATTACACTTTTGCAGCTATATTACATTACGTCTCATTGAAAACCTGTTTCTATTTACTCGTGACCTTAACAGAATTAGTATTAGGGTACATACATTAATTAATCACTCCGGTAACACCTCTATCCCCTCAAGGTCGAACCCCGATAACGGCGGGGACCCCGAATGTTGTAACATAATAGTTATCCCAGACTAAGTTATGTGTTTACGAAGAGAAAAACTACGAAACTTTAGTATCTAGTACGAGGTAAGTATCACTTGGTTTCGGAATTCTTGGTGTTAATATTTCAAGTGACCATTATAAGAAATATAAAAATTCCGTGTCATAGTGTTTGCTGATCTCCTCCGAAAAAGCACGACTGATTTTTATAATAATACTATAAGTTATATAAATCGTAGTTTCTCTTATCGTTCAAGAAATCATTCCTAAGAACCTCTGACGACCGAACCCAACAAAGTATTACACACAAACACACACACTAAATATTATCTGTATATAAAAGGCCAAACACCTGACTCACTCACTGACTAATCAACGCCCAGCCCAAGCCCTTGGGACTTAGACGTTGACATTTTGCATATAAATAGATGCTTTTTAAAATATGTTACCAAAAAAATAAAGGATTTTGAGATTGAGATTTGAGGCGCAAGTTTGCTGGTCCTGACGGTTTTGTACCGATTGCATTTCGGGGAGTGTGCATCAGAATTGCATGGCCTTATTCGGCCTGGCCCGTTACATCACAGGACCTCCAGGCGTACGGCAAAGCGTCACCGGTACATGGTGAACACCCCACCTATAGGCACAAACCGTTTTGGGAACATATTCATTGTGTGTACAGCTAAGGAGTGGAATTCCTTGCCCGAGGCTGAAGGTTAGAGTGAATAGGTTGCTTCTAGGTAAACGCGCTCCATTGTAGACCACATCGTCACTTTCTATCAGGTGAGATAGCGGTCAAACGCAAACCTAAGGAAAGGGATTAACAGGGATCCAAAGTATGTAAAAATAAATTTTACGCGAGCGAAGCCGCTGGCAGAAACCAGCATAAAATAGGTACTTTCTACACCCAATGCACGTACCTAGACGGCAACTCATTAAAATTGGATACTCTTAAGATACATACGGGTTTTCTACCTAATTTAGGAGAACCCTATGACCCATTTTATATGTACTGGTTTTTCTTTCTCACCTACACTTCAGTACTTAAGACTACTCTGTAGAATCTTATATTACTTTTTTTTTAATCTTATAGATTTGTCTATTAAAGATAGGATTTTAACATGGGGTCCATATAATAAAACGGCACGGTCGGCGCAGTAGTTGAGCGATTGACTGCTACGCTGTGTGTCACGGGTTCGATCCCGCTCGGAACAAATATTTAGTATGACCTTAATAATAGGTTAGGTGTTCCGGGTCTAGTTGTCTCGTGTATGTTAATTTACATATTTGTGAATGCAATCACGATACACGAGTCATTCCTAGTATGGAACATAAAAAAAGAAACAATTTAATAATGTCAATTTTGATAACAATTTGATATCTAGTAAATCTACTGAGAGACGTTATTGGGTTCGATGGAAAGCCGATATAGATTGCCTGTCATTGTTCCCGTTTCAATAAAAAAAATATTACGTGAAGTCTTCCAGATCCGTTCTTTTGTAATGATAAAACTATAGCAATATAGATATAGACGTATAACAACTTGTGTTAAATTAAACAGCTACTTAATTGCGAGGCAGTCTCGCACACGACGGTTTCAGGACTGCATTTATTAAAACCGAGCAAAAAAAAATCCAATAAAATAACTTAGTTTTTGTATAGTAACCCCATTTATTTTTATTTAACTACAATATTTTATTATTTATTGTTGTAGCGGTAAAAAATAAATACACATTCAGTGATAATTACAACTCTCAACCTCTTACGGTTTTTGAGGTACACTGCTGCCAAAGGGACAGACAGACTAATGGACAGACAACGTAGGCTTAGTAATAGAGTGCCGTTGAAACTCTTTAGGATTTCACAACACAACCCTAAAAAGTTATGCAAATTATTACTACGTCGGGGACAAAACCTATTACTCTCGTGCAATTTATTTTGTATTTAATCTCGCTTTTTAATTCAAACATGATGTTCTCGTTAAGCTTGTCTGCACAGTTTAGCGTTCATTTCTGCACAAGTCATAACATTTATATACAAAACGAGTTCTATTTGGATTTAACCTTTCAAGTACCGTAATTGCGACATAATAGAAAGACAATATGTGTCCGACGTCGTTCGCTTGGGGCTCAAGAGCTTAAAGATATTTTTTTAACTACGACATTCTTTCGAGAAGATTTTTTTTTTTTGATATGGGAAATCTTTGAATATCTCCCGCTTAGGGTGGACTAAGAAATAGTTTAAGACGTAGCGCGTCATATCAGGGAACATCTTGTCCTCTACAGTATCTGAAGCTGTAAATTCCAAATGAACACTTACTACACGTTTATAAATACAATGTTCCTTTTATAGTACATTTTGATACAAGTGCAGGAAGTTTGTCATTGCGACCGAGGCGAAATTCGCACGAGCCGTAGGCGAGTGTGTTATGGAGCCGAGGGCTGCAATGACAAATCTGCACGTGTGTCAAACGACGTTTTTCAATACACTTACGAACATATAACACTTCTAATTCACTTACTTTCTTTGAAAATTACGACGCATTTTTGTTTTGAAGAAAAATTTCCAAAGTTGCCGTACATTTTAGATTTCGATTGCAGCAAACTATAGTAAAGCACAATATCTGAAGGCAGCGGCTTATTGTCTAAAAAAATTTCTTATATCTTACATTCAACATATTTTTCACAACTACCAATAAATAAGTTACTTATTAAGACTATTATTTATAGACTTTTCCCGCGCTTATCCTTTGCAAGATGAAAAAGAAGCAAAGACATCAAACCGCTATACATCCTACTTAATATTAAGAATAGAAATTCAAATATTTTTGAATTTAGAACACAGATAAATGTTAATTTGTTGTTAATAACAAATTATTGCATAAATAATCATGTTTATTTATTGTATTCTGTTAAAAACACGATTTAAATTTTAATTAAATATTAAAACCTCAAAAATCTGCAACTCTTTGCTTTAAAAAAAAAAATAATTACGCTTGACCGTGACGATAAGGAGGAAAAAAAAAGCCCTTGGTATGATAAATGAAACAAAAGCACGCGGGTGATATACGTGTCATGTCGAACCTAATTATAGTGCGATAAGTGGCAGTTTTCGAGTAAGTGTATTGAAAATATATTTTCAATACACTTACTCGAAAACTGCCTCTTATCGCACTCCTATTAGGTTCAATATAGCATATATATCACCCAAGTGCTTTTTTGAGTTTATCACAACAAGGGCTTTTTTATTCCTTCCTTATCGTCACGGTCACGGGTGATTATTTTGTTTTACTTAGTTTATCGAATCAAGCGCGAGGCGTCCCCCCGAGTCGCTGTACGACCCCACGAAATTAGAAACTGACCAGAGCAGATTTGAATGCTATACTTATATATTTCTTATATTTCTACTGTATGTTTGAAATACGATTATTTTTTTTTCTTTCTTTCTTTATTTCACAAGTTGTAAGTGTATTGAAAAACGTCGTTTGACACACGTGCAGATTTGTCATTGCAGCCCTCGGCTCCATAACACACTCGCCTACGGCTCGTGTGAATTTCGCCTCGGTCGCAATGACAAACTTCCTGCACTTGTATCAAAATGTACTATTTTTTTGCCTAGGATATTTATTTTCCAATACACGTCAGTATTTACAAAGCAAGTGTGTCTCATAGACGAGGTATCTAATCTACCGTCGAGCAACAGCTCAAGATTTATGTAGCAGTTTAATTTACTGTATTGTCTTAATTAAACTGGTTTTATGGCTCGATACGTTCTTCACGTAGACTGCAATTAGGAAGACTTTCCAAGGTAAATTAGTTTGAAAGAGGCCAATAAACGTTGCAGCTACTGAGTAACAAGCTCTTCTAGTCTCTACTGATATTAATAGATCGCAACATTCGCAATTTGATCAAGAATACTAATCAGCTAGGACAGAATCTCTTCATAGCGTGTCCATTTCTGTCATGGTCAGTTTGAAACATAGTGTCTTCCTAATTAAATCCCTGGCCCACGCCTTACACATCCCCACTCCACCACCCAAATAGTCTTGCCTGGGCCCTGGCCTCATTTAACACTTTCATTAGTACCTTGGAAGGTCCAAGGTGAAAGTTGAACCATGGTCCACCAACATGGTATCAGCCAGGGTTAAAAATTGACTTTTATGTGCAGAAACTGACAGTAGACCAACACGATGCTAGATGAGGTTGTCGAAGACTACGGCGCACTTGGTGCTGGAGTCGAGAGTAGCTGCTCTGTCCTAGATGTTGGTGAAGAGCGGTCAGAGCGAGCTACACGGTGTCAAGACCGCCGTGAAAAATTAAACTGCCTTTGGGATCCTTACTGAAGTGACTACAGTGGCTGCTTCACGTTACGTGACGAGGTAGCCTCGCCAACTAACGATGATTTCCCAGGAGGAAATACATTTAGCCTCTACTACCCGCACTCACGAAACACTGTAGCCACCTTATCAGGCACACTTTTAGTCAAAACGAACGAATAAATATAACTAACCTGCATCTGCACCGACTGGCAGTTGACGAACTCGATGGAGGAGACGAGGTTGTCGAAGACCACGGCGCACTTGGTGCAGGAGTCGAGCACGACGCCGTTGACCTTGCCGCGCACCGTCAGCGCTGAGTCGCGGCAGCGGAACATGTACACCACGTTGTTCATGTCGGCGTTCTCCACCACTAGATTGGGGTTGCCTTTTTGGTATTCCTGTGTGAGAAAACTTGTGTTAGATAAGTTTCGATCATCGATATATATGTACTACACACTAATACGTGCTGTACAGTTACTCTGCTTCAGCAGGCCATACTCTTTTACATTGATAAAATTATTGAAGTTTTGACATATCAGCGCTGTAAGTTTTAAAAGTTTAAAAAGACGACAATGTCAATGCCAATGAAGCGCTCCAGCGGACTGAATACTTTTCAGTATTTTGAGTAATAGTTTCTATGAACGTGCTTGATTATCGCTAGGATATAAATCGATGGTTTTGGTACTAAAGTAGGCGCAATATAAAAGTAAATGGCTATTGGGGAAACCTTTTCCCTGCAGTAAGAAAAATAGGTTGATTAAAAAAATGTGCTAACAGTTCTCCCACTAAAATTAATCAGTAGAAATTTTGTTGAGGATCTTTTGTTTACCATGAATACGCTTCAGATGTGGGTTTAAAAGTTGACTCATTACTTATTTAGTATGATTGTAAATATATGTATTACGGAAAAAAGTTCATTGTAATAATGGAAATAAATCGTTATCAGATTAAATCATCATTATTTAAATGAATCATAGCTTGATTCATCAAATTAACTTTGTTTTAACGTTTTGTTTAGTGTTGTTCTTTTTATGGAATACATTTTGTTTATTACAAAAATGTCATTTACGATTTGGAATAATTGACATCACATATTTGCACGCCATTTTATGGTAGAATATGCTAGAAAAAAAAATGTAACACCTTATGTACTATATTCTTGCAAATAAATATTTTGATTGATTGACAAAAAAAAAAATGTAAGATTTACAATCGTGATATTCGGTTACTAGGTCTAAGGGCGGATTCTTCTTAACCACAGACCACATACAGATAAATAGTATCTAATGTTCAGGATATTATATACTTTGTATCTCGTTAGTAAATCTGCAAGATATATCTTTGTTCCAATTTAAATTTCAATCAAAATTGTTGATTTTTTTTTTTTTTTTTTTTATTGATTATAGGTTCGCGCTTGACCACTATCTCACCTGATGGAAAGCGACGATGCGGTCGACGATGGAACGCGCTTACCTAGAAGTAACCTATTCACTCTACTCACACTTTATAGTTGAAGCATCATAGAAACAAACATACAAACTTTCTCATGTTTATTATATGAAGTAAAATTATATGGCTCATTTTAGTGATGAATGATTAATTATCAAGATAACAAGATAAGGGGTAAATTAGGTGATAATTTAGTAGTTATACATACGATGAGCCATTTCTTGCCGTCGCGCGTGAAGACGGGCGGCTTGTCGAGCGCGCCGGCGCCGGGCTGCGGCAGCGCCTTGTTGGGCGCGCGCGCCGCCGGCGCCGCCTTGAACGGCGCCGGGCCCGTGCGCAGCGCCGGGTTCTTGTGCGTCTGCATGTCCGGCGTCACCCGCCGCAGCGCTGCACCAAGCGAACAAACTTAGTCACCAGACTTTACCAACACATAAAATGTTCCGTAAAACAGTTGCTAGAGATGTTGAGTGGAGCTGAGCGACGTCTGGTGAGCTCTTTTATCGTCTTTTATGACGCCAAACTTGTCGCGTAGCAACACATGTTACAGGTCATTTTTCCCCTAGTACGAGACCTAAGGCATTTAAGAGGCCTCAGCGGTCAGTACTAAAAATGAAATTAACAAAGTTTGGCATATAAACCTAGTGCGCAATCTGCTTAATATTGAGAGACTGACAATTTGACTGCTTATGATATTGTGCTGTCACAAATATTTTTAGTAAAATGCCATCTCTAGCCACTATTGATTAATAATGAATATGCATATGTTGTGACCAGATCATAGAAGATTATCACTTTATAATATGGCTAACATTTGATAATACATATCAAACCTTTTTTAGCTACATCATTGATATAGGATGTCTATGGTAACGAAAGGTGTAAAGAAAGTAGACCAAACGAGGATTGAAATATTATCAAACTTTAACGTACGATCTGGCCAGTTTCACTAGACTGTTTCACGAAGTGATATTGACATAATAACCAGAAAGAAAATCACAATAAAATACAGTCATCACTTTATTAGAATTGGTTCATGCATCATAAGCAGCAGCACGTACTGTTAGTGATGTTCTCGCCCTGGTTGATCTCGGCGAAGAGCGCGCTGCGGTCGTCCACCGATAGGTTGGCGAAGTCCACCTCGGGCAGCACGGGCGGCGGGGGCGGCATGCCGCCGGGGGGCGGCGGGGGAGGAGCTCCGGCGCCCTTACCTGCACAACATATCAATTTTATTGGCATTTTAATAACTCTTGGCACAGAACCAGTCGTAGTGGCAACTGTGGAGACGTTCCATAAAAGGTATCCTATCATTACTTATTTATTTTATTTGATATAAACTAATACTTGACTGTAATCCCACCTGAGGGCCTATGGCACTTTTTATGGGACATGGAACTATCTATATATATAAAAGGAGAAACTGACTAACTAACATATCAACGCACAGCCAAAACTATTGGGACTAGGAGCGTGAAATTTTGCACAAGTCTTCCTTTTATGACGAAGGCGAACACTAGGAAAGGGTTTTACAAAATTCAGCTTCTTTCTTACATCCCGTAAATGGGGTCTAAAGTGTATGGAGAAACCTACTTTCACGCGCGTGAAGCCGCTGGCAGAAGGCTAGTTATATCTAAAGTTTACTATCCCACTGCGGGGCAAAGACCGTTTCAATTATGTATGACTGGCCTGTCAGCATAGTAGTTAGTGACCCTGACTGCTATGCCGGAGGTCGTGGTTTTGATTCCCACCCCGGACAAATGAGCACGATCATTTGTTGTGTCAGGGTGTAGAAATATATAAGTATGTTTATCAGTTGTCTAATACTTATAACACAAGCTCTGTCTAGTCTCAACTAGACGGCGTTGTGTGATGGTCGTCGAATAAAAAAATATATAAAAAATCCTCTCCATTCTGAGCCGGTTCTGATCCACTTGTTTTCAATTACTAAGGATGATTTCTATGTCCGGTCATCTTCTTCGAGGTCTAGCTACTAATTTTATTTTACGGGCTCATCGATCAATCGTGATGTGCCAGATATTACGTTGAGCCTGGACTTAGCTACTGGCACTTCTTATCTATTTGTATTTATTTATATCATATGAAATTTCTTCTTTTCGAATGAAAAAATATACTGAATAACTCGACGATATGAATGAATTTATTACCAAGTATAAATACACCTAGTAAACCACTTAGGTACATACTTTATTGAGATTAAGGTACCAGTGGGATTTAATTTACGCAGGTTTCCTCGAAATTATACAAAAAATATAACCGTTTCTACCGTGTATCAGCACTCCCTAAAGGCTAAGGAAGTACTATAAACATAACCCAAGTTATAAACACAACGTTTCTCTTAAAAGAATGGGTATCTCTATTGGTTTCACGAGATAAAAGAGAATCCAGTACATATGCGAAGTTATTTCATATCGGAATCCTTTTCCGTAACGGAACTCGATAAAAAAAAAGTATTAATAAATCTGTGCTCCCGGTTTGAAATTTCATATGTGGTTCTAGCAATAACGTGCGAGTCAGCGCAATGATCAAATTCGAAATAGGTTTTCTCGAAAACCGTAGGTAATATAATAAAGAATAGAAAAGCAGGGCTATTTTAATACAATCGGGGCAACAGGGATACTTTTTTTATTACAAAGCAGAGCCCAGAACTGAACAAAAACAAAGCTTGAAATGGCCGCGAACATTATTTTTATTTCATCAAATGCCCAGAGAAATAAAGATACATAACGACGGAGTAGAGAAATAATTCGTAGCCCTTTTAAAATTCTCAAATACATCAATCTTTTCATCATACAATAATACAGCCGTATTTAAACGGGCTGAGATAAAATACAAATCACAACGTATTTTGTCAAAGGTTTGTTGAATTTAATTTAGTCTTACGTTTAAGTAATTTCGGGGAGGCTGCGCCGGGTGTTGAGACGAGATGAAAGGCTGGATTAAAACGTCGCATCAAATTGTGCGAGCGCACCAAAAGGCTTTTGAGAGGTTCAAGAGAATTTATCCGGAATTCAAGTAGGACGCTTATCTTCAGGCAGATTTTCCTTTACGGAACAACCAGGCCTTCACCCCAGGCGGCGTCAAGGACATCTCCATCGGAAAGCATGTCACAATGGTAAAGGGCTAAAAGAGATTGCCCAAGCTTGTACCAACTTGTTGTCAAACCGAATAAATGAATAAAGCATTTCAGAAATGACACGTTATTTTTTGAGGAAGTAGGTATTGTTAACCATTTATTAACATTTTTGTAGTTTCTAATATGATTATAAAAATCAGTACATTATACACATAAATGAAACATTATATTTGGTATTAATATACTTGTGACACAATATAGTATGGGGTATGGGCATTCTCTTTTAAGATAGGGTAGTTTCATGAATAATGCAAGATTCAAAAAGAATTTCAGGTGTGCCGCTTGCAAATCGGTTGGATAAACGTGCGCGGTGAAGCGCGCCATTTAATATGTAAAAATATTCTTTATACGTCTAAGAAGTTTTCCATTTTATTAATGCACAACATTTGTGGAGTTTCCTCGTTGAAATTCTGTTTTTATTACACTCTGAGCAGTACGAATTGATAGATGCGAATTGTTACTATTTTTGGTGTACAATAAAGTATTATTCTATTCTATTCTATCTTTTTTAGTTTTTATTTTACAACTAGCTGGTCCGACAAACTTTTTCTCGGTTCTTTTTTTTTCATAGTTTCTCACTATTTAAATTTTCTAGATATTTCTAGACCAAAATTGGCTAAATCGGTCTAGCTATTCTCGAGTTTTAGCGAGACTAATGAATAGCTACTCACTTTTATAAAAATATACGAAAAATGCTTTCTTTTTAATAAATAAATCATTTATTCGGACCAAAAATGCTATACAATTCTTAAACCCACTAAACTGCGTATCAGTTTGTGGGCGGAAGAAGTCGGCGGGAGAAGACTAGGTAATTTCTGACGGATTATACTACACCCCTAAAATTTATTTAACAAGACCCCCAAGGGAGTTTGAAGAACCGTATTTCATACCTTACAGAAATGAAAGGTATGAAATACGGTTATAAAAATTGAAACATTAAAACCCTGGTATAAATGTTTTGAGATAAAACACAAACACGACCTTTTGTCCAATGTTTAAAGAGTATTGCGAAGCTGCTGTTTTAATATTCTTTTATTGTAGAATTTTTTGAACAAATATTTTTACGTGAAGGCCATAGTATGTCCAAATAAGACAAATTGAATCCTAGTTATACTGACAAGTTAATGTTACGATCGAAATAATATAATAACAAAATATATGGCATGAAATTATAAAAGGTTTTCCTTTCAAACTTTGATGAGTAATACTACTGGAATACGGATCACTGTCAAAAACGGCCCGACAAATATCACCACAAATGTTTATTGTGTGGTGTGGGTGATGTTTTAAGCCTATAAAAATAGAACAAGGACTATAGTTAATATTTAATTTTAAACCTTATTACATACAATTTTAGATTAATTTTTGAATACATATTATTTCAGGTGAGATAGCGGTCAAGCGCGAACCTATCAACAATTTAAAAAAGAACACATTTAAAAAATGGGGTTTGAGTTTCGAATGTCATTTATAACTTTTTTCTCGAAGAAATATAACAAGTTTTCGTATAGTTCCTGTGCCTCATATGCGATATATTTTGTTCTTAATCCATAATCTAGTACATTATTCATTGAAGCTTTCAAACACATCATACTTGACTCAAGATATCTAGGTATTGCATGATTCAGGACGTGTATCAAAAAAAACATTAAAAATAGTAATAGTTTATCTATACAAATATTATAAAGAAGTTAGGATTGTAATGAAAGGTACATTTAAAAGCCACTCGAACGATTCAAAAAATTCAAAAATAAACTGTATCATTGAGTGATATAAATATTTATTTCTACTTTCGCAGCCGTAGACACTTTTACCAGTGTACTGGTAGAAGCTAGCTCGGATAAAAAGACCAGTAGCTAAGACTGAAAAGACTTGAGCGCGCTTCACAAAATTAAAAAGAAAAATCTTGTAGCTTTGGCCAAAATAAGTAGTAGTTTCCTACTTATTTTAACCAAACCTACAAGTTTTTTTTATGGTGGGAAAAATCATCGAATCACGAATCACGCCCTTGCCTTGGGCGAAACGGGAGACAGTGTCAGACTTCTACTGACTAAACGACCCATCGTTCCTTATTGCCTTAGTTACAGGGCCCTGGTGAGCTACGAGCTGGGAGACTTTTTGACCCGAATTTTGTGGCTTACGTACGATCGCTAGACATAATTTAGAAAAGTGCATTTCATCAAACCTCAGGCGGTAACTGTCATCATCATCATCATCATCAGCCTTTTTAATGTTCCCACTGCAGGGACACAGGCCTCCTCTCTAAGAGAGGGAATGGGCCGTAATCCACCACGCGGGCCCAGTGCGGGTTGGTGGATGTCACATGTCTTCGAATTTTTGGTTCTAGGACATGCCGGTTTCCTCACGATGTTTTCCTTCACCGTAACTGCGGCGGTAACTGTAAGTACAACAAATCGGAGTGAAGTGTAATCCAATAATTGCTACCGAAGGTAAGCAAATAAAAGTCAAGCCAACATATAAAATACAAACTTGCTTTAGTAAAATCCTCTCGCGTAATTCATGTCAGCATGTAACCAACATTTCCGTAAATTAAAAAGTAGAACGCGACTTCATTTTAATGTAAACATTTTCTCGTACACTTATTAAAAAAAAAAAAACAGTGGGTGTTTTAATGAGATTCGGAGTGTTAAATGTTAGTTCTTTTTACATTAAAGTGTTCGAAACGTTTAGCGCGTTTGGCTTTCTGATTGGTTCCAATGACGAATCCCGCCCTTGGATGGAGCGGGAAACAGTGTCAGACTCTTACTGACTAAACAACCTACCCCTTTCCTACGTTGCCATATATACCAGGGCTAGAGCCTTCCCTTCAGACGCGAACCTTTGGCCCCAGTTGGCTTCGACCCTTCTGCAGGGTCCCTACGGTTTGCAGACAACTCCTAAAGGTGCGCGGGAAAAGTGCGCACCGACGTCGACTAGGCTTGGTCCAGACGGTTTGACGACGAGCTACCTATTGCTCGTCATCCACTGCACAAGCCCGCGCCTACGATGGCCGGAAATCGGCTCTCTGATTGGTTATAGTAGTTGGGATAGTCCAATCGGCACCGAGCGCCGAATGTCATAAACGCGTCGATCACGTATAACAAACTCACACTAAGCACTCAGTTCATCGTTCATTCAAAATTCGTGACGTTGCAGCGTTCAGGTGTGCGATAAAACGGGAGCGTGTCATAACCCCAGCTCAGAATGTGCGGTGACATTGGACGGTTCAACCTCGTATTAAATAATTCACGAGGAGAGCCGCACAGCCACACTCGTGTCAAGTTCAACCGGAGAACAACGCGCTTTAATGAGGGTTTTATTTATGTACCACAGTCTGAATAATAACTTTAAAATTGTTACTTTATGACACGAGCGAGGAATTGAACAGAACAGGATTAACGTTAACTGGAATTAGGAGTATTAATTATGCTACTAATTTAACTAAATGTAAGCTCAAATTGTTTTTTCCCAATTGAGAATTTATGTAAATGAGGCCATTGCTTTAGTTTCACTTTTCGTTTTGCTAGCCCTCAGGACTCAGGGCACAAGTTATGAACAAAATTTACTGAAGGAAATACCTCTGGGATTATAATATTTTAAGTCGTAAAAGTTAACAAACCTTCAGGAATGAAGATCTGGTAAGGACGATGTTATTATTACAAATAGCTCCCAACCATATCAAGTTTGATAAAATATCTTTCTGCTAACTCAGTTTATACTGTAGGGAACAAAGTAAGGAAATGTGGACGAAAATAAAAGGACGGGAAATCGAAATTCTTGTGGAATATCAAACTTATTAATTATATCTTGGATATTGGACGACGGAATAATCTATTCAAAATATGCTATGCTGATCACGTAGAGATCGCCCATGGCATCAAAATCGATTATTGCTTTCATCTTTTCGACAGATTTCTGACTAATGATACTTCCACACGGTACAGACGTTTGTCAAACAGACTGAAAACAGTGAGAAAACTTTTTAAAATACACCGATATTTGTCTTAATGTAATGAGCCTGTAGATAGATAGATATACTCTTTATTGTAGGCACACCATAAACAAAACTGCCCGATTGTCTGTACCGTGCGAAGGCACCATAAGTACAAAGAAGTAAACTCACCAGACCAGACGAGCCCGGTGGTGTGGTACTGCTTGACGTAAGCCTGGAGGTCGGTCAGCAGCTGCACCCAGGCGCGGCACCACTCCACGTGCGTCTTGTTTTTCTCCTTCCACTCCTTCAGCACTCGGTTGGTGTAGAACTGGCCGGCGTCGTTCATCTCCTTGACGTACGGCCCTGGAGTGGGCGCCACGGCCACCCAACCCAGTGCCGGGATGCTCTCGGAAATGGCTGACAAGTGGTTGAAGAAGGTCGAAGCGCGGTTCTTCTCACGGAACTGCTGGATGGCAGAGATCTGCTCGCTGGTGGGCGCGAGGAGCTGCATCTCTTCGGCCTGCGACGGCTTGCTCCTTGTTGTAGCCAGCTGAATGTAACGGAGCTGAGCCCTAGTGTGCAAAATCAACTATTGAAGCATACAGTTCAAGTACACGCAAACAGTTTGAAATACCAAACGTAGACTACTCAAGACTCTTCAGATAGAACGACTCTAGATAACAAGCATAGCAATGTAGGCCACAATTTCATATCTACGATGTATTTATCAATAGCAGAGTTAATTTTCTTACAGTAAATCCATTTAACTTCAATCAAGCAGAACATTGTAAACAATATTGGCAGGCAGGTATTTAAGTTAAATAAGTTATGTATCGTGTTACATTAATAGTGTTGACTCTAGTTCAGCGAACTTCATTAATTTAATGTGAATCTGCCGGTTTGTATTTAATTATACAGCACAAACAAGTTTTAATGGAGAAATTAATGATTAAGTGAGATTCGTTCCTTCTCTCTGTGTCAGAGCAAGATGTTTCTCACCCTAATTGCGTAACAGAACCGCAATGGGCGCAATCACAATAGATCATTTGACATCTAAACAATGTTCATTGCGTTGACTACAAATCCCTTCGTTATCCCAAAACGACCAACTATTCTCACTGATTTAGGTAAACACAAATTTCTACCTACCTTCTCTGAAAGTTATCCAGGAACTATTAAGTGTGCTCAGACAAAGAAACTATTCGACCACATTGTATGTGCTTTTATTTACGTCGTGGGCAGATCTTAGAATTGAAAAATTCATGATGTACCCGACCACTTCATGAAATGATGCTATTTCAACTAAACGCATGATTATTTACCGAAATGGGCCAACATGGCTGATCGTACCTATCCATCGATATCCATCATCGATGTCTATCATCGTTGTCCATCGATAGATAGCATCTATTGGTCCTCCCCTTTATAATTGTAAAAAGCCTATTAATATTAGGTATAAATTAAATATTTTTAGCCTGAAGAATAAGACAGTTAGATTGTTACTTTAGGGCTCCTATCATCACCTTGTCACAACACACATAAAAGGGGACAGGCAGAATATCTCCCAACTGTGTACCCAAACTGATACACATAAAACTTTTATTATATGGCTAAACGTAGATTGACTGAACCTTAACGTTTTAACGATCTGCCCCCCTAGCCAAGTCCAAGGCGAACGCCTCGAGTCTGCCATGTCTCCTATTACTTTTTTCTGACTTCATCTCAACGCTTAGTCAAGTAGTCAGAACGTGGCTTACTCAAGGCGTTCCCCGTAAGAGAATAGAAACGAAATAATTGTAACAAGTCTTAGTTGGAAATATCATGAATTAATCATCAATTCTAAAATCTAGCCACGACATACACACTAAGGGTGCCTTCAAGTAAGCCGCAACGTGCCGCGCGACAGCAGCGCTGTTGCCACGCATCTGTGACACAGCACTTTTCAGCTTACTTTTTTTTATGGTGGAAAAATCATCGGATGACGTATCCCGCCCTTGGGCGGAGCGGAAGACAGTGTCAGGCTTCTACTGACTAAACAACACACCGTTCCTTCTGCCTTAGTTCCAGGGCCCCAGTGTTCCGCTTTCGCATCAACCCTTGACTCCAGAAGACTTCGACCCTGCTAGGCCCCTACACTTTGCAGCTTACTTGAAGGCGCCCTTATACAATAATGTAAAACAATGCATAGTCTATATAGTTAATATAATATCTTACTGGAAGGCGGCGTTGACCAGCTTGGCGTGCGTCGCCACATCGCCGCCGATCTGCTGCGACAGCTGCAAGTACGCCTGCAGAGGGCCCTGCCAAAAAACACAACCTGTTTAATATACCTACTATTAAATATTAACCATTTGTTGTAACTTTATTGTGTAAATATATATTATATAGTTTATTTATTTGTATATATATATATATATGTATCATAAAATTAGATTATATTTATGGTTTATCTATTCTTGTATTCACTTTTACTGCACTGTTTGCGTTTCCATCACCCTAATATTGACTGCTGTCGGCCGCTGTACATTTGTGCATGAAGTGTTTAATAAATAAATAAATATTAATTTGAAAAAAAAAATCACTTTGTCCGCTTCCATAAGTTTCACAAAAAAAGAGCAATCAACGTAGATGGTTTATGTTTAATTTTCAGCCGTGAGAAACCGGGTCAGGTCCCCAATTTAGCATAAAAGCACTAAAGTCTAGACGAGTCACATCAAAACTGAAATATTTGTATATCTAAAGTTCAATGGCAATTAGCCAGTACCGCCGTAACTATAACCCCTAGGGCTTAAACTCCGCCACGCCTATTAACTGGTTCGCATTCAATTAGCTCTACTCAGAAGCGTAGGGTTTAGTAACTTAGACGTGGGCGAAGGTGCATCAGTGATGCCTCTTTGTCTTTCATAAATTCGAAAACTAGTGAGCGACTGTCACAACCCTGTGTTTGAGCAATTCGTCGCTTGCTATCAGCTAAAATACTGGTCAAACGAGCCTATCGACCCTCGTTGGTAAAGAAACTTTATTTGAACGGTAAACGGGCGCTGTCAGTTGGGAATTTGGGACTGTTCATCTCTTAGCTGCCAGTGGTTTATTAAACATTTAGAACATTTTTGTTTTTCTCCTTATCTTATTTACATTTTTCTCACATAATAGCGGCGACAAGAAATATGTAACCGAAATATTTTTAATACATAACATGATTAAAAAGAGTGTCCATGAAGTTTCCTGCACATTCTTCTCCATAGAGATCATAGAGAACCGACTTCAAAAAAAGGAGGAGGTTCTCAATTCGATTGTATTTTTTTTTTTGACCTTTCAAAAGTGTCTATAAATGGTTTATTTGCTTTAAATTTATTTATGTCCGGGCCACACTAACAAGAAAAGTCGAGAATTATCGCGATAATCGACGTCAACTTTAGGTGTGGCCACGACTTAACGCGATAATTTGAAACGGAAGAGACCCACTTTAGCGTGTTAAAATTATCGCGATACTCGTAATTATCGTAGTAAATATCGCGATAGTGGGCATTGACGTTAGACTTTAGTGAGGCCCCAGCATTAGGTTAGAGGGCCACTACGCCCACACCTAGCTACGTCACTGGCTAACTTAATATTGATACCTAGAGCCTGCTACAATAGACAGACTGGGTTACGAAAACTCATTGTGTTCTGAAAGATCATAGCTTGCGGCGGAATAATTTCAGAGCAGGCGGACCGTTAAATAAAAACACAAAAAAAAAATACACAGAAATACGTTATAAGACTATTATGCTGAATTTGAAAGACGCTATCACTACATCAAAGAACAGTATTGTAGATCAACTTCCTTTGAACGTTGTGTCCTTATTACGTAACCAATAAGTAAGACTTTTGTTATAAACGTGGATTTCAGTTTCCTTTCTCCTGTATAAAAAAGTTAATATACTTAGTTTTATATTCAAAGAAGAAAATGTATTAGGTAGCAAAATGTTTCATTTTGTTTTTTTTTTTAATATTTATGGCCCTAATTTTTCATTGCATCAGGCTTATGTTTCCACTGCTTCTCAGGCTTCCTTTGTAGGAGAGGGTAACTGACCTAATAAAGTACGCGGGCCCTGTGCTTGATTAGTAAATTTTTGATTCGATAACATCGGTTCCCTCACGATATTTTTGACATTGCGACTTTTATCAGAATATTTTTAAATTCACTTCGACTTTCATTTTTTGGGATTACAAATCGGAGCGAGAGAGCACTCATGCTATTACTGACTAAAACGTACCCGTGTTCCTTCACTTGCCCTTGACATTATTGGACCACGATACTTTTTCAAACAAACCCGCAGCCACCCACTCGGACATGAGAACTCACTTTTCACAGAACGCATATCTACGAGCCCTTCTTATTTATACAAAGGATACAATTTTCTTGATAACTCACTACAAAAGCAACTCGTTTATTAATTTTGCTAGCATGCTCTACTGCTTTTCCTACAACTGGATGAGTACCTACCTAACCTAAGCACTGTATATTTCAATGCTTTTAAACTCAGAAAAACAAGATAATGCCTCCGTCCTGATTTAATTTGTAGTATTTTATGTTTCACTGCCTTGTTTACATTGCATCCATTTTCATATTACTTTCATGTTGTTGCTGAATAATTTAATTTTTCTCTACAGTTTTCAGCGAGTCTGACACACTCAATTATAAAAAGCTTTCAGACAAAAACTGTGAACCGTCGCGCGTTTTTAATTCCGTAGTAGAAAACTGGAAAAACAATCGGGGTTGTCAAACACTCCAACGACTGGAGTAACAGTTAACAGCCAGAGTAAATAAAAGAGTGTTTACTTGAGGGTGGCTAGTTGACGGAACGGGGGAAATTGAGCGGTTACTCATATTTCCTGAACCTTTGAGCGGCGGTATTCGCCCGACCGTTATTAATTGATACCAGCACACATCCAAACCCTACCCTAGCTGTCCAGCGAACCGCCTGTATCCCTCCCAAGAGGCTGAAGGCTTAGTTTTATGTACGTCCCTTTGTTCATTATTTACGTACATTTTTCTAAGCTTTTTTGTCTCGTATTCCATTCTTATCGTTTAATCCTTTTTCTCGGAACCACTCTGTGAAGAATGAGTCACCGAAATCTTATAAGATAAACGTCACATCACTGAAAAGGTCAGAGTTTAAAAGCATTTATTTGTTGTATACGGTGTAGAAGGTAAAAAATATATCATCGTGATAACCATGCCGTCTTTAAAATTGTCGTCAAATTCAATAAATTTACTTTAATGCTTTATCATGGTAGGTGATTTAATTTCTACTTATAGTAAAGTTGGTTTGGCAAAAAACCAAACGGGGTTCAGGAAACGGGTTTATCGTCCAGTTCAATGTACTAATAAAGCCATGTATGGATTAACTTCTAGCGCAGTCCTCTCCTCTCTTTATGCCGAGCATTTACCGTACTTACTGTATTCTTAGTAATGAGTCTATGCAGTGCGGTTTTTGCACGGTGAACCTAACGCGAATGAAATCATTAAGTCTGAATTGGAATTTAAAATGCACGGTCTGTGCACACTAAACATCTAACGCTACGATGAATTTATTATACACAAAACATTAGCTTTTACATCGATATAATTGCTTCCAATTAGTGACTTAACTAATTCGGTAGTAGAGGTTTCTAAAAAAGATTTTTCACGCTTTTAGTCATTTTCAATTCTGTTACTAGATTATTTTTTTTTAACTTTGCCCACACTATAAAATACGTACGCCATGTATTGTGGGAGCAATCAGATATGTAAACTCGCCTACACAAGACAACAAGACCCGGAGCTGATGAGAAAAGTCATATAAATATTGGTTATGTGCCAGAATTGGTACCTACCTATCGTAACACGCAGCATAAAAGCCAATCGCTCAACAATTACGCTAACCGTGCCGTCATCACTCTCCTGGAGAGGAGGCCTGTATCGTAGCAGTGGGAATATAAAAAAAGGCTGATGATGATAATGTGCTGTCATATTACCATTCGATGGCACGAGCTTTTCTATTCTGTCTAAAAGCAAAGAGAAGAGCATACCTGTACTATATCCTGATAGCCGTTGACACTCATGTTGTCAGTTGGTGCAAAGACCGGTGCTTGGTGTAGCGAGGCGTCGGGGACGGGCGACGGCGGTGCCGGCGAGCCCGGGGGCGTGGTGGTGCGCGTGCGCAGCAGCGGCAGGCGCTCCAACCGCGACGTGACGCGCTCCAAGCGCTCGATCAGGCTCTCGAGCTCGGATGCTGGGCTCTGCGCGGCTGCTGCAGCGTCGGCTTCGCTGCCTGCCGAGGAAAAACAGGAAATTAATCATATTACATACGGGGCGTATAAGTTGAACCAAAATGGCTACCGACCTTCAATACGCGGTTACAGGTTTTCGTGTCTCAATCTTAGCTACGATCTACACCTAACCATAGCAACGACGGCCTTTTAGATCAACTTATTTGTTTTTAATTGCAATAAACAAGTGCTTGACTGCGATCCCACTTGACGGAAAGCAGTGATGCAATCGTTTACTCGTAAGTTGGGGCCGTTACCACTGGCCATAGATAATATTACCGTGCTATGGTAGTCGAGTTAAGCACTGAATGGTCAGGCCGTAAATATTAGAAGCAATAACAATGTGTCTGGTGTATTATCTATCGTTTGCTACCTGCTTGTAAAAGCTCCATAAAAGTGCGAGCCAGTCATAGAAATAACAATGATATATGGGCCGACGACTCAGTGCTTAGCATTAGTACTTTATATCGAAGGAAGTGTCAAGCTATCTACAAAACCGAGTCAGACTCGCGTACGAAGTGTTCCGTACCGTGTCGTAAAAAAATAGCAAAAAAACTCACGTCTATTGTACGGTAGCCTAACTTAAATATTAGTTTTATTCGTAGTTAATACAAGTCCGCTGAAGTGCTTCATTGGCATTATTTATTTATTTTACACTTTCTTGTACATCGAGACAAAAATATATTTGAAAAATTATAATAAAAAAACATACAATCGGCGGCCTATGTCGTCTAACAATACAACGTTCTTTTAAAACTTACAGCGCTCTCACGTCAAAATGGCACTAATGACATCAATGTAAAGGTGTACAGGGGGCCTGCAGATTACCAAGTAAAGTAACTGTACGGTACACCTAATCTATTGCGTAGTTAATATAATTATATCGATGGTTATAGCGGTAACAGAAATAAATCAACTGTGAAAATTACAACTATCAGTTCAAGAGATACAGACTAATGACTCTTAGTAACAGGGTCCCGTTTTTATCATTTAGTTACGGAACCCTAAAAACTTTATCACATGACCAGTAACGACAGATCTATAACTATGGTTTAGAACAAAATATATCAACGGCTTTCAAAAGTATTAAAAAAGACTTGTTTGTGACAGCGGCATAGAAACTGCTCACATAAATAGCGTCACATTATTTATATGTTATTTTAAAATACCTAAACACTATATCTTTCTTGTAAAATTTAAACCGCTGTTTATAAGATCTCCGTCCGGATGCCTATGTTAATAATAGAATTAGGTGAATGAATACCAATTTTAAACTCTTCAGTCCCAAGGCGTTCGCAAACTTATTGTCTATCTATTACTTCTCTAATTACGGAAAACAGAAGGTTAATTTCGTTACATTTCGACGGGAACAAAGTGATAAAAAGTTATGTACTTTTACTTTTTTTTAATTTTCAAATAATTGCAGAAACTCATAACAAACTCACTTCTGCCAGCGGCTTCGCTCGCATGAATATCGGTTTGGCCCTTAGGGAACAAGTTTCGCAAAATCCGTTTTTAACGGATGCCTACACCCTATAAGGAACCTATCTGCCAAAATTTTTAGTTTGCAGGTGTGATTGTGGAACGGATAAAAAATAAGAGTAATATTTCTATTCATAACTATGCCTACGTAATTCGATATTATAGGTATGCTTACAGTTATAATAACTCGCCTAAATTGACTACTATCATTCAACTAGTAATTAACAGCATAGTATTTTTCTAATAATTACTATTATTTGAAATGAGAATACCTAATTAATTTTGAATTGTAACTTCCAAAAGTAATGAGTTTGCATGCCGTAAGGCAGAGTGTAGCGGGAATGCTCAATTCTGTACTATCTCAAACTTGTACCTACATTGCTGACAAATAAGTAATTTTGATAATTAAAACACAAAAAAATCGACTAGGTCGACGATAACATAAAATGTTAAACATGATAGATGAACAAATCTGTCAGTTTTGAATATGTCACAACAGTCAACTCAGACTTGTTTCAATCCGGCTTGAACGACTCAAGTATCTCACTTTTTGACCGAAACCGAATTTTCGGTTGAATTCTTATTATATATCATTACGTTATGGACTTTTATTTAACCTTTTGAGTACTGTACACCGATGTCCTCTTGAGGTTTAATGAACTTAAACGTGAACGGAGACTTGCTATGTTCTGCATAAATTACTGCAGTTATCAGAAAACCGCAAATTTTTATTTATCTAAATTAACTTTTACTTGGGTGCAACCTTAGGACGATACATAGATAATGTTTTATTCTAGTTAATCAAAAAGCTACCAGTGTAAATGTATGTATAATTTTGAAGTTCATAAAACCAGAATACATAGTGTTTCATAAAATGCAGAAGCGCTGCCCGAGGTTAAAATTAATTGCGCGAAACAATGGCTTCACCGAGATTTCCACACGAGACTACACCGCACACCGCACCCCAGGGAGATGGATGACGACCTCTTTTTTTTATATGTGTTTTATTATGTGGAGACAAAATCTTTTTGACTAGTTTGTGAATATTTCAGTTCCTTTTCCAATACGAAGTTATATTGCTTTTTCTTGTTGTTGTTATTTTGTTTAGAACCAAGCCCCTCTGAATACAAAGCACTCAGTCGACCTCGACGAATAACAAGCACATCATAAACTTAGAGAAATGAGCCTTCGTAATGGGAAATTTACACCGCCCGTGACCTATCCATTTAGGATATTCAAAGGCACTTATACTAATTGAGATTTTCCTTAATTTTCCAGTCTAAAATAACATGTTTAATATTTCACGCAGACATTTCTTTAGTAAATAAAACATTAAACTGACATTATAATAACACATTAAACTTTCCATCGAAACACAATTCTATCAAAGTTACACTTGAACGACATTAAACAAGTTTCAAGTGGGAATAAGTGGAAAATATTCTACATTAGAAGTGTCTATAAACCTAAAGGTAAAATACCTAAGAACACGAATTCAGTTGGTTCAGCGTATCATTTAAAAAAGACATGTTTCACATTATAAGATGACACTGGGAGTTTGGGAGCCTGAGAGAGCTGTTGGCCAAATTAAAATTAAACAAATGAATTACGCCAGTAAGGCAGCAACAAAATGGAGTGCCATTAAACATGTACGAAGTAGTTACTTAACGTAAGTCAGGTGAACTTCTGAGGTACCAGGTGCTCATGGTAATCTATAAAAAGGAGAAACTGACTGACTGACATATCAATGCACAGCCAAAACTATTGAGCCTAGGAGCGTGAAAATTTGCACAAGGTAGGTTTCCTTTTATGACGTAGGCGAACGCTAAGAAAGGGTTTTTCAAAATTCAGCTCCTGAAGGGATGTAATGTGGGTCTAAAGTTTGTATGGAGAACCCTACTTACATGCGGGCGAAGCCGCTGGCAGAAGGCTCGTCTTTAGATAATTTCCGAAATCGAGCCGTGCTATCTGCATTTCTCTTGCAATAAATAATGCAGGACTAAATACTACAATAGAATGAACAATACCTAAAGCAGTGTTGAAGGCCTCCTCCGTCATTTGCGATATTTCTCTAACATCCGCTGCATCTTCCTCTTCCCTATCGACGCGCGCTTCAAACATCTTGATGAGATGTTTCATATTTTTCCTTGTATTCTTATCCATCGTGGCAAAGAACGTCGAACGATCACGGATGTAAATCACTAAATAATTTAATTTCTAATAGTTCCACACGTTAGTCACTAATGTTCTGGTCGAACGCTCACTATCGACTGACTCACTAAGATATGATAAGTGATAAGGTTTCTTTAAAGAACTGTAATCGTGTAATTTACACCTAGATAAATATGAATGTCTGATAACGTCGGACGGCCACAATTCAACTTTTGCTTTCGACAACTGTAGCATAATATTTGTTTTATGAGGGCTCGACTCTACCAAGGTTACGTTCAAGGTTATATTTCGAAGTTATGCGGAATAGGATGTAAAATCTCACATACCCTTTGAAAAGGGCAGGTCCTTCGACCAGACAACTGTTGTGTCTGGGCCAGGCAACTGCACAATAGTTTATTTAGGACTGTTTGTAAATATTCTAATTGTACGGAATATTCTGTTACCTTGCACTTTGAATTTTAGTTCCTATATGGTAATATAGATGTCGCTACAGTATTGGCCACTTGTATATGTTTCTTAATTACTCACATGATCAACTGATTTGTAATGAAAAATGAGTTGGACACTAGCACTTATCATATAACTCGACATGCGGATACCCAGTTGTATGATAAACTCGAGTGACTATAGTTTTGGAGAAATCTTATTCATTTATTTTACAATTTATGTACACACATGTAGATACAGGACAGCAAGGAAGCAAGGAGCAAAAATATAAAACAAATAATGAAAAATCTTATTCAGTTTTTTAAACCAAGTATTATTTCACCAAGCATTGACATGTTAATATTAAAGTGACCACAAGCGACGAAGAGCTATCCCAAAGCAGAAATCGAGACAATAAAAATTGCTTCCTTAAATCTTCAGTCCACACAAATATACATTTCTCCGCCAATCCAAAGAAGGGCCAACAATTTGAATACCAATAGGTACAATCAGCGCATAGATTGTTCCCTTTAAAATTTGCATGAAAAAGAAATAGATTTATCCAGATCGTATCTGAGTTCAATACAGAAACGAACAATTTTTCATAAATTGCTTTCAGATATGACGTCAAAACAAATCAAGCGTAATTTAATTTGTAGTAAGTAGGTATATTCCAAGTTGTCAAAGCAGAAGATTTTATCGACGTCCCAAAAAAAAAAAAATACGATAACGTAATTCTTAAAAAAATAAATACATGAATGTTACCTGCTAACATCAAAGAAATTGGAATAAATTGATCGAACGATGGTGAGGCTGGAAAAATGTCTTTAAATATACTCAAACCAGAGACAACTTAATGGCTGTGTCGAAGAACAAATCAATAGATACCTACTTGTCTATGCCGAAAGTAAACAAAACCATAAAGTCGATTTATTTGAAAGCTCAAATAGCCAAGAAAATAAACCCACACATTGTTCACTAACTAGACATGTTAACTACTTCAAAACCAACAAGTTCTGGTGTAGGGCCAAGTGATAAATAAGAATTCTAACACTATATGTAGTTATGATAAAGTAGCTGTCCCCCGCGATTTCACCCACATTTTTAGTTACTGACCTGCTCCCTCTGGTTGTAGCGTAATGTTATATAGCCTTCCTCGATAAAAGGGTTGAAAAATTCTATGTGTTTCATAAACACAAAAAAAATTAACCCAACAAAATTTTCAGCTGTATAATATAAGGTATTTTTTTTATTTTTTTTTTATTGTAGGTGAAAATCATCCAATGACGAAACCCGCTCTTGGGCGGAGCGGGAGACTAGTGTCAGACTCTTACTGACTAAAAAACCTACCCCGTACCTTCCTTGCCTTATTCCTGGAGTCGAGGTAACAGTTTTCACCACCCTCTAGGCTCCAGGAGGCTTCGACCCTGAAGGGCCCCTGCAATTTGCTGACAACTCCTTGAGGCGCGCGGGAACGGTGCGCGCCGATAATATAAGGTATAGATATAGATTTTAACTCCAGTAAATATTTAATTAGAAAAGCAACACGAAATTAATATAACGTTATTAAAACCTCTTATAGCCTATTTATTAGAAACCGCCAGCGGCAGATGGTGAATGAGACGCGAGCGTTGAATGCAAATGGATGTGTAAGTACTTCATAAGTAAAATTGGGTCAAGTTCCTCCAACTTGCGATTTGTTTAGTATGTTAGCTCTTCAGAAAAAGAAATGGAGATTAATATCTACAGCCGCATCTTTGTCATACAACCCTTTAAAAGGAACACAGAAGAACTACATTGGACCCGCGTCGGACGTACGCAGATCTGGGCGCGTTGGTCTTCATACATTTTATACGGCAACTAGACTTGTAGAGCAACATCCAACCTGCGCCGAACGCCACAAAACGCGCCTAGGTATCACCCACCTGTGCTTCGGCCTGATGTATAGGTACCGCGTTTAAGCCTACCCATTTATTTTGAGATGAAAAAAATCTTCCAGTAACTTCTGCCGTTTTGAGCGAAGTGAGGAGTTTCAGACGTTTACCGTAATGCCTCGTTTACACGTTGGCCTAGCCTCGGCCAACCGCCATTGTGTTTACGGGGTTTCCCCATTTATACAATGGCTACACAATGGCGATTGGCCGAGGCTGGCCAACGCTTGGCAAGTGTGTAAACCTATCATAAAATTCGCCTGCGACTTACGATGGAACTGAAGATTCCTTCAGTTATCCTTTGCATTCCTTCCATCGTTACGGTAACTCTTTCGAATAATCCAACAGGCCTGGTAGGCATCGCCCAAAGGGCTCTGTCAATTCTGCTGTCAGTTCTTTGAAGCGCGCGTAGAACACAACGCGCTAATTCTTAAGGCTGCCTGTCAGTCTTTTTAAAACAACTTTCTTGGCTTCAAAAGTACACATTTCAACTCAAAAACTAAAATAAAGTAGAGGTTTTCTTGCAGACTCCGTATAAAGCTGTAAACAGCTTTTACTAGACGAGGATGTAGTATATAAACAGGAAGATATGTACAGAGCTTTGTGTGACCCGTTAATGGGTCTTAGTTTGTGGACCCCTCAACTTACTTTGAAATTACGAACCCGCATCAAGAAAATGTACAGTACCCTATATACATGAACAGACATATATCTACTCGTATGTAATGTATACATGTTGGCAAATCTCAACTTTTCGGCATCAAAAGGAAATTAAATTTCAAAAGGTCATGTAACTTGAGCTTGCGGATCATATAAGTAGGACTTTCATTTGTTGTATACGCCACATATTTATATGAAAACCGCAATATCTGTTTTCTTTAAGATTTAGCAAACGATTCCCGACTTACATAGTACCTACGTATCTATTTATAATCACAGCTAATGTAATAAGGTAGATTTACCGTAAAGATGTAAATAATGGCAGGCAAGGGTCGTGAAAATCAATAATAAAGACCTTCATGAGCCTTTTAGTACGTATTTGGCTACCTACATACATCATCGAACGCGAAATTTTATCAGGTTTTATTACAGGCATATCTGAACAGGTTTAGACGCATTACGTACAAAACTCACAACAACAGTAAAATGTCTAAACCGCAAAACGTCAAAAATCCAATAAATACGTCTACTCATAAGTAGCCAACCACAAAATTGATTTAGTTAAAGCTGAAATGTGAATGTATTTTTTACTAACTTCTGCCAACGGTTTCGTCCGTGTGAATGTCGGTTATAGGGGACGTGAAGTCGAAGCCAGATAAAACGTAGCTTAAGCTTGAACCTTAATGGCAGTTCCACATTAGAGCCGTGAATTCACGCGCGTATTCACGCCATGAATAAACTACACAAGTACGCGTACGTGTTTGTGGGGTCGTCCACATTCACGTCCACGCCTGTTTAAAAGAGCTTCACGGCACTAATCTGAAGCCGCCATGCAAAAGGACGCTTTAGGGCCATATTCACCAATAAACAAATCGTTATTATATAAAACAAAACACCGTTTAAACTTCTAATCGACATTATAGCTTCATTATTATACGCTAGTTTACGCTAAACTCAGTTTCAATTCTAAACACTCATGTTTTCGACACGAGTCTTTAAACTAGATTACGTTGGGCTCAGTTTTAGTTAAACTAACTTTTTATAGTGAATAATGAAATCAACTCTAAGGATTTAAGCTTATTTAGTCAAAATTTCATTAAAATCAGTTCATTATTTTAACCTTGAAAGTGTAATACAGACGCGAGTCACTTTCACATACATTTATAATATTAGTGTAAGTGAATTTTCAACATTATGTCCTACATATTTTCAACTTTAGTTTTAAAACTTTGGTAACGAATAAAATATTGATTATTTTAACCTTATGAATACCGTAATTACATACAAAATAGAAAGACAATAGGTGTGCGAACGCCTGCGTTCGCTTGGGCCTCAAAAGTTTAAATAAAGTAAGTCTACAAATAAATTCAAGTGCGCTAAACAAGATTAAATACAACAGTTTACATAAAGAAAGAAGCTAAACGAGATACAACAGTTGACGTGAAGAACATTACATAGATGTGCACCAGAGCAAAACAATCAACGCTAAGAAATGTCTGAATAGATTTTACTAAGTCGTCACCGCCGACCCATCCATCTTCACAAATAGCTTGTCGTCCGCAACAAAGACTCATTAACGTTAAATTAAAAAGAAATGGCGACGCTTGCCGAATTATAATTCGCATCGTTAGACAAGATCGGTATGCTTCAAGCACGAAAAATTATGCGAGTAATAATTTTATTGGAACACTCCTCGAGTAAGACTACTCAGGGATGCTGCGTAATCGTTTGACCCCATCTTACTTATCAGTGATCTGAACGCCTTGTTCTTGAGCCCTTTTTGCAAAATATCGTAATTCATGAATAGGTTATCTTAATAGATCTTCTTTAGCTATATAAAAATAAAAATGAAGTATCAGTCTGTTAATGAGCCTTTCATTGCGGCGACACTTGGGGGAGGCCTATGTCTAACAGTGGACATCTTTCGGCTGAAATGATGGATCTATCTGTTTGTTCCATCTCCGAAACCACTGGAATGATTTTGACAGGACTTTCAGTAATAGATAGCTACAACGTGTATATGTTATTTCATAAAAACTATTCATTTGTCCCAAAAAAAGGAGGGTAATGTTCTTATACTCCACGCAAACGAAGTCGCAGGTAAAAGCTAATAAACTATATAGGTTAACACTGGTTAATACTTTTTAATCTACACTTAATATAATAAAGAGGTAAAGTTTGTTTTTTTTGTTTTTATGTTTTTTTGTTTGTAGGGGGTAATCTCTGGAACTACTGGTCCGATTGCAAAAAATTTAGCAACAATAGAAAGCTGCTTTACTCCTGAGTGACATAGGCTATATTTTATGTACGCGGGCGAAGCCGCGGGCAAAAGCTAGTTAGGTATAAAACTGACATTTAATCGTTGCGCTTTACCAAGGTGTTACGTTTCATGTGAAAAGCTAACTTAAATGGGTCTAATTGGGGTCACACCAGTATTCGTGTGCAGTAACTGTAGGAATGGCCGTGTTTACGGAAACGTTATACCCCTATACCTACAGAGAACGTATACATATACGTAGAGGTGTGTCGTAAAAGTGTTCATAGTTCACAGGCTGGCGGTTCAGTGAAAGGGAAATAAATATTTTCAGAGTAACACTAACTAGACGTTACCTACTTTCTACATTAATTCCTTGGTATTTTAGTTTATTAAAAACTTAATTAAAAGTCCTTAGCTTCTGGTTTGTTCCTACTAAGCCTTTGAAACTTCGCTAAACTTATTTAAGTCGATAAATTATAATAATACGAAATATAATTTCTGTCAATTACAAAGCCTCACGCTTCAGTGATCACCACCGGATTTCATTTTCACCCCTTTGACGCCAAACAATAACATTACTGGCTTTTGAAATCCGTTTGAGAAGGCTTGTACATTTGTAAGCTGTTATAAATGTTTTAAAGTGGACAAATCGCAAATAACTTGTAAAAAAAAACTTCGTATATTTATAGGAAAAAACTACACTGTGCACACGTACGTATCTGGGTGCTGAGTGTGAGTTTTTTTTACGTTAACGTGATCGAAACGTTTAGCACGTTTGGCTCTCGATTGGTTAAAGAGTTTGGAGCGGGCCAATCGGAACGCGGAACGTTATAAACGCGTCGACCGCGTCAGCGTAAAACGAACTCACGCACTCTGGACGCGTCTTTCTCCATTCCTACATTATATGGAAACTAGATTTGTAGAGCTACACTTGATACAGTACTTTGTTTGTATTGTAGAGCTACATTTTTTACGCTTGAAACCTCGTAAAAAATTTTTTTTACGAGTTTTCAAGCGTTAAAATTCGCAGAGGCTAACTTCAGACTCACCAAGATCCGACAGCCGTACAGTGTATGCCACGTGACGTCATTCTACGTACATACAAATCTGGCGTGTTACACGTCGGTCTAAAGAATTGCATTTCTTCTTTCTTTCTTCATTTCTTTTAATTAAGGCTACACTATAAAATTATAAAACGGAATTTTCAGCTAAAACCATAGAAATATAAATTGCATCTACACATGCTATGACGGTTCTCCGTAAATAAATAAATTATGAAAATTATAGACTTCATTAAACATTTTACAAATCAAAAGAAACCACCTCCCATTTGTTTCTTTTCCAGGAAACGGTTTTTCTTTAGTCTGTAGGTACTTTTTGTGATATTATGGTCATAACCGCAAAGATAAGTTGCCAGGGTTTCGGATTGTTCGAAAGATTTACCTTAAGCCCTGAAACGCAAAGAGCACCTCTAGAAACAAAGGTGAGTGATAGTCAGTAAAATTCTGATTGGTACTCCCATTTACTGCACTCAGAGACGCTTATAATACGCGGCAAATAAATTGAACTATCAGCCATGGTTAAACGCAGCCCCCTCACCTCGACTGAGCCTCAAAAATTCTTGTCACATAAACTGAACCATCATGGCGACTTTGAAAGCGCAGGAACAGATTTTCGGGTCCCAATCGATGTGGAAGACCGTGCACAATTACACCAAACAGTTCAACTTACTAGCCACATACTATACGTGTTATCTAATGGTAGGTATGACAAGATTATTTTACAAACCTTGTAAACTAACTTTATCTCTTAGCCTATAATTTTTAATAAAAGCTGTGATACATAATCCTATCATTATATTTCATAATGCAATATTAACATAATAAATATGTACTTTCGGCACGACAGCACTCCTGTTTATTTTCGTACTAGTGCTTCTTGGCTGAGGTCACTTTAAATCTATATATAAATCATCCTTACGCAACAGTTAGTTACATAATCAACTTGACAAAAGATTTTCTTATTTAAAGTAAATGGAAAATATGCGTTACACAATATTTCTTTTGATAGGAGATTAGTTCATTAAGCCCCAAGAGGACACCGATGTCCGTATACCTATTGTCTTTTAATTATATTATTATTAATAATATTCTGCTAAATATTAATAAAAATAGATCGAGTAGCTTTTATATAGATATTGATGATGTATTTCGGGCTGGTGTCCACAACTCCACGACTAAAGCGCGTATTTTGCGTTGAACTAGTTGATTACAAACAAAAATACATAGGAATATTTCCTCTTTAAAATCTAACTATAAAAAAAAAAAAAAAATCAAAGTCATTTTCCGCGTTTGTCTCACCGTTAGCTCTTCCTAAACCACGCAACCGATTGTTTATGTGGTCGTTTATATAAATTACATTACCAATAAACGAAAGTTTATGTTTTAACTTGCACCCGTGTAAAACCGGAACGGGTTTCTAGTTAACACAACTACAACACCTCCGACCAGATCTAACTAAAATAAAGAATTCAGATGATTAACGTGATCTGACGTTTAGATCTTTTATCTTACTTGGCTTATATTTTATCAAAAGACTGACTAGGCAAAAATTTAGAACAATTTTATCCATATGAATTATCACGGAAAAATGGGGAGTAGAAGTAGGAGGGTTTTTTTAATGGTAGGTAAAAAAACATCGAATGACTGTGTCAGAATGTCAGACTTACTGACTAAACAACCTACCCCATTCCTACGTTGCCATATATACCAGGGCCAAAACATTAGTTTCAGACGCGAACCCTTGGCCCCAAAGTAGGAGGGGGTAAAAGACAGCTTACGACGGCCTATTCTCAGACCTACCAAATATAATAATAAAAAAAAAAACATAAAAATCGGTCAAGCTGTTTCGAAAGAATTCGATAAGAAACATGAGATTATTATGTACCATAGAAGACACTTCGTTCTGCCTAACCACCTACTAAGTTCATTTTTTGCTTGAACTCAAAACGAAAATTTCAAAGGCTTGATATTTGTTTGATATTTTTTTTTAATCAGACAGAAATTACCACGACGATTAGATGATTACCTGTGAAGATTACAAACTACAATCTATCTTATGACTCGTTTTATTCAAGCCCGAAACAATTCTGTTGAATATGGACCATCGGTCCTCCATAGCCATAAGCAGAATTACCAACTTTAAACGAAGACTGACTCACCGAATATTTAATGAGTTCTAAAGTTTAGCTCTCCGGCGACAGCTATCACTAGCGAGTTAGTTCGCAAACTTCACTATTTTTAAAGGTGTCATTAAAACTTCTACTGACTTAAACTCAGTAAATATCTCAGTAAACGAAGAAAATGCAGTTAGATAACTTGGCTCAAAAACGAATTCGTTAACACGTAATGTTTGTCTGGTTATTTTATTCACGAATAAGAGGAAGTTTCGGTTAGTGTGGTTGTTATAAGGATATACATTTATATTCCAAGTTATTTATAGTCCAGTAACGCACGAATGCACGCGTGTAATGAGATGAGATAGAGATAACAATAATTACTCCGCTATACTTCTGACGTAACTACATTGAGTGTGCTGAGTGTGAGTTGTTTTTACGTTAATGTGATCGAGACGATTAGCGCATTCGGCTCTCTTATTGGTTAAAGAACTTGGTGCGGGCCAATCGGAGCGTCAAACGTCAGAAACACGTCGATAGCGTTAGCGTCAAACAAACTCACACTAGGCACTCAGTATTCCGAACCAATCAAAAACCGCACAGCGCGACGGCAAACCGCAGACGTAAAATTCTGTCAGTACCGCAAATATTGACGTCGCTCTCATCCGCAATCTTGTTTTCAAATTAAATTGTTTGGCTCCCACTGATTCCAAATCGTAGGGAGGACAAACGATTTTCGTAGATCGGTGACTCAGTATTGAGTAGGAAACCGATCTATGTCGGGATTTAGTTTTACGTCTAGGGACCAATAGCTCAATGCAAAGGGGACCAACAAAAAGTGAGGACACACCCAAATATTGTGTATACATGAACATTATTTTGAATATTAATTCGTTTTCCTTCCCTTAATGATATGTACATACATAACCAATTGAAGAATAGAAGCTCTACCACCAACTCTAACGTAGGGACCCTGTAGAAGGGTCGAAGCCAATTAGGGCCAAAGGTTTGCGTCTGAAAAGGAAGGCTCTGGCCCTGGTTTGTATGGCGATATAGGAACGGGGTAGGTTCTTTAGTCAGTAAGAGTCTGACACTTGTTTTCCGCTCCGCCCAAGAGCGGGACTCGTCATTAGATGATTTTTACCTACCATAAAAAAACCCCAACTTTTAACGCGATCCATTAATTTTATCTTAATCCAACAACGAGGTCGCAAATTATTTTAACAAAAAAAAAATACGCTGTTATCCCAAAGGTAATATAGGTATATAGCGCGATTCCAATTACACTCGCACGCTTCACATTTTAACAAGTCATCGTAAGGTTCCAGAAGAAAATAAATGTGTAGGTATAGGACGTTCTCTTTTTTTACCGTCAAGCTCACGTTTAGCTCAAAAATATTTTATTTCAGATAAGCCTACACGAGCAATTATAAAACGTCAGAAGCTATTGCACGGTTACAATTGGTTGTTTCCAATGAAGACAGTCGCTTGTACCCTCGAAAAGGTGGAACGTCACGGGAATCTGACCACAGGACCGTTTGTCGAGGCAACAATTAGAGGAGAGAGACCTATGTCCAACAAAGGACCGAAGTCTACTGGGGCCATGGACCACCATCTGAAAGGAAGGTGACCCCAGTATGAAGGCTAAGAAGGAACGGCGTGCGTCGTTTAGTCATTATGAGTCTGACACTAATTCTCGATCCCCCAAGGATAAGATTTGTCATTGGATGATTTTTCCCACCATAAAGAAAACCTATTTCCAACAATTAACGTCTTTCCGATAATGATATATTTTATTAATTTGCGTGACAAGGTGGGCGAAATAAGCTTCCATCATATTTTATACGGCTCAATTGCCATAAAACGCCCCATATAACACAAGTACGAAAATATTAGTAGACTCAGAGACGAAAATCAATCCAGAGTAATAATTAAAATGGCAGTATCAGCAATTTATTTACTCATGTTTGAATTTATTCATAAACATACATGTTTATATTTTTATCTGTACACGCTCTACAAATAAACAGACTGTTTGAAGAGACGAAAGTTGTTAATTATAAATGATCCACGTTTCTAATTAGCTCACTTACATTTATAATTTGTTTCTTCAGTCTTTCTTCTTAGGCAAGAAGTTATAAATGAGAAAGGAAATTTAATAAATATTTACTGTGCCCAATAAGTTTCTTAAATTGCCAAGTTGTTTTAATTAAAAAGTCTCTAATATCTCTTCTTATAAAATCAATAGTATTTTTTGCACAGCACCACGTGATGACTGTGCCATCGTCTTCTTGAGGTCAATCGGTCGGCGAACAGAGTCCCCAATCCGAAAGCCCGCGACCCCAAATTTATCAATACCCACATAACAAATCACCTACAGTTCATATCTGTCTGTTATAGCTGCCGTTAATAGAATAATTTGCTTTAGAGCAATTAGTTGGTATTCAAAGTCTAATTAACACGAAATTTCCATAGCTACGTTTGATTATATATTGAACTAAACGCTTCCTATTAATCATACGTTGTATATGTTCCTAGTGAAAATTTAATTAGTGATGCGTAAACATGATGAGAATTCGTGATAAGCAACTAAGCATATTTTGTAATATATTTCGGGCATATTAAATGAAATTCCTGTCTACATCTACATAATGTCTTTAAAACTTCCCGCTTCTGCCTGGTTATCCGCTATCTGCTCCCTAATCACACAAAGGAGGGTGATGCGGTTTTCAATAATAAAAAGAAACAAAGGTTTCTTTGTATAATTTACTCCCATGCGAAGGCGAAGCAGATCACAATTTTTTTACATCACCTATACCAAAAGGAACAAAACAAACAGACAACACCACAACTCTACGTCCAAAGTGCAAAAATCTAATGTTATTGAGTCGGAATCTCGTTAGAGGGCATTTAAGTACCATCTGGCGCGCAACATACACTTTTGGTTAGCCATGTGTCAATCATGTACCACTACAAACCTTAGTTTGTATAGGACAGCTATCGTATGACCAAGCAGAGCTCGCTTGTCCTACTTTACTTCTCTCGACTTGTCAGCTTTAAATATTATATCGCAGATATTAATCAACGTAAAGCCCAATGTAGGCGCAGTTTCAAAGACATTGCTGACTGAGGTACCTACAGCGTTAAAATATTTTAATTTATGGAAATTTCGCTTTTGATTAAGAGAATCCTAAATTAAAGAGGAGCTAAAATATTCTTTAGACATCGCTTAGCCAATTGTGTCAATGTTACCAAGTAATTTAGAATTCTCACTAAGTCCAATTAGGAAATATCTGGCGTAGGCTAAACCATATTATATGAGCATCAATTGTGACTGAGTATTGAGACATGACAACATACCATATAAGAATGAGTAAGACTTCCTATCTACTTGAAAGTTATGGCACGCACTGCTTAGCACTAGGGCTCAATTTGCACTTGACTGATGTTCCAGACATTACTGGCACCTAGCTGACACGCCCACTGCCTTGGCAATGAGATCTTAGTATATATCACTGAACAAATATATTAAATTCTTGACAGCAAATCAACTACATACCAATAAGGTTTGGACTGTGTTCTCATCAAGATGTGACTGAAGACTTCAAAATAGTATAGCAACATGTAAACCATGTCAATACAATGATTTATAGGCGCATATAAACGAAAGTTCTTCAACTGGAATATTAAAACGACCTTGTAGAACACCGTCTGTTAGCCATAGAGGCATTTGTAATATATGTAACCCTACTTTCTACTTTTCCTCAAAAAGATGTAGTTAACTTCCCACTTTTAAAATGAGTTTCATATAAAACGGCGACTACATCAAACGTGGAGCGCTAAGAACTACTAGAGCATCACTCCTGAAACGTCTAGGTGGAGGTAGAAAGTGGGCAACCTCTTAACTTGCTCTAGATTCGTAACCACCACCTAACTAAATGACATACTTGTATACATTTTTAATGAGCGCATTCCTTTCATGGACGTTTTGGTGGAACATACTCGAATTTTATGACAGAACCCTATTAGTTGCACACCTACTTAAAGATTTAAAGATGTAGATCATCTTAAAATTACAATAGACAATTATTCAAGGGCAACTTAGCATGTAATGGAGAAACGAGCTGTTACGAACACTGATGTCATATTGCTCCAGCAATATAGACCGTTCTATATTTACGTTACGCTTGGGATAGGTGCCAGCTGGTCAAATCCGACCGTTTGATTCAGATTTGCAACACTGGATGTACCTATTTACATTATCAACAACAAGACTAACAAGCTCGTTTTCGAATTTGAGTTTACTTAATTCATTAAGCCCCAAACGAACGCCGGCGTTCGGATACCTATTGTTCTTTAATTGTGTCTGTAATTACAAGATAGATAGGTTAAAACAAAATAAATCGAGATAGAAAATATATGACTGAGTACTTTTTTTTGAGGTGGGAAGAAATTATCAAATAATTTCTCCCGCTGAATCTGAAGTATGAAGGCGTGACAAACTTTTACTGACTAAAATCCATTAGTGAATATTCTTTGCATTTAAGGCGACGGTAACTACTTCGTAAGTTTCCGTAGCACGATTTGTTTCTTCAGTCTCTTATTGTCTTAATTTACATTTAAATTGGAAAGCTTCCTTCCAGCCTCCAATCTGAGCAGGCGCCACATGCGACTGGATTCAGTAAAATTCAGTTATTCAACACGAACGATGTTAATAAAGTTACGTTTCAAAAACTTTACGCATCGCTGTACAGATTACAAACCAGGGTTGAAAAGGGCTGCAAAGGTAGGTTCGTTATCAAAAGCCCGCAGCTTTTACTAAAAAACAAAAACCTTTGACCGCGAATGGTGAGTTCCGTTCAGTAATTTACCTATTAAAAGTGAAATGGGTACAACACCGGTGTGGCCTTTTACATCTGCTGAGTTAGACAGACAGACTAGACATTTTGTAATTCATACTTATATACTGCTGCCGAAACATTCACATGAAAATCGTGGAATTAATTCTCTTAAAATGTTCAGTTCCTGCCATTCATTTTTTGTTTACTATCACATAACGTGGTCTAGTCCCAAGTCAGTTAAACAGAGCTTGTGTTATGAATACTAGACAACTGATAAACATTAATTACCGATTATACTACTGTATATTATAGTATAGTATATTACTGTTGTGTGTACTAACACTACACAGATCAAACTATAAAAAGGAAAGTATGTATGCTTGTTACTTTTACACGCTGAAACGGTTACACAGATTTGGATAAAAATTGCCACACAGGCCATGCCATGCCATGTCCTGTTGGTATTGATACACATACGACTTAAGACTTTTTATCCTATGAAATTGTTCCCTTATCTTATACCTTTTTAGTTTGGGTGCAGCCGCTGGCAGAAACTGCTTTGAAATGCTTACTTCCATAGCAACACAGATAGAGGATAAACAGCTCACATATCCGACGCTTTATCCTGTGCTCTGTATATACCGACCGCATTATGGGAGTTGAATAGCAGATATCTAAACCCCACTATGAATTTTCCACATGAGCAGAGCGTTGTATAGCGAACAATGGCGACTGGAATCGATTGCCGGACCATGGAGAGACTTCCGGGCCAAAATCTGAACCGGCTTCTTTAACAAACAAATACTGCTCATTACAAGGACAGTGCAAGCAAACACTGCCTGTGGTGGTATGGGAGGATTTTTGTTTATCTTTATGGAGGCGAATAGATAACTTTATTGTTGCTATGCGATATCATATCATCACCAAAATGTAGCGCTATCCTGCCTATAGAACAGTATTGTTCATCATAAATAATATGTAGAGTAAGTTATGGCATTAAAAAGAGCTCCGCATCGATTGCTCTATGCCTAAATATATTATGTAAACTTACCGCTTCCATAGATAAGCTTAAAAGTAGGCTGGTTGTTCATACAATCCGTAAATATTTGCGAATATTATGAGAACACAGTGTCAACTACAACCCTTTATAAAAGGTTCTACTAGTAGAAGATAGTTGCCAATGTCAACAATGGGTAGAAATATGGTCACTCCGAAACGTTTAAGTTCATTGACATAACTTATATTGGCTGATGTCCGGCGACAGTCCCATACATTAATAACATTGATAAGCTCGCGCAATTTGCAGGAAAACACGCTATATTGTTGGAACTAACCGCTACATTAGCAATTTTATCATGTAGGTACTTAGTTTGTATATTGGCAGTGTTAGACTTAACATGTACGAACTACCAAATAGTTTCTTTTATCTAATATTTTCAGACTTACTCAATAGAACATAAATAACACTGGCTCTTTAGAAATAACGAAATAAAACCGAAAATTCGCGTAACTTACCAGTTTTTAATGAAAACGATCCGTATAAAAACCAATAGTAAGCACAGAAATAAACACTCTCAGAGCACTAAACCGTTGTTTTTCATGCACTGTTAGTAAAGGCACGATGCGTGTAAACATGCGCGTGCGTCGCCGTGTACTGACGGCCGACGGGAGCTGGTGGGATCAACGCCGACGGATGTGTGACGATGATTCAGAAACTAAGCGGGTGTCCGCCAACCGTTCTCTAGAAACTTACGACGACAGCCGAACTACATGCTCCTACGAGCGAGCGCTTCGGCCGACACTGAACCGTCTGTGACTCATTAATTACGTGACGTACCGCTCATAAACGATGACAGCATACATTACGCGAAGCACAAACTGACAACAGCCGAACCAATCACTAGCCACATCGATACCGGGCTCGATACTCGTTTACAGTATGCGGCGAATAAGTTGACCCATAAACTGTGATTCAGCCGATCCGAAAATCGGTTATCGCACATTCAAGGTCTACCGCCATGATGGTCCAACTTGTGTGATGAGGATTATTACTAATTTTTAGTCTCAATCGAAGTGAGGGGCTCCGCGTAACCATAGCAATGGTGTCGTGTATTATATTATGTATTGTTCAAATAATTGCATGACTACCGACCGAAGGTTGATGTATTCAATGGTTTTATTTATAAATGCACTAACATACTACGGTTTATGGCAGAAAAGTAACCCTAGAATAATATTATAAATACATAAAGAGGCAAAAGCGTGTTTACCTTCTACAAACAAACGATTTCCTTTGACCAACACCTCAAAGAAAAGTTTTTTTTTTTTCACTGAGAGAAAACTGCACGTTTTAGACCTATCCTTTTTATTTTTAAAGGAAAATCACCGAGGTTTTTTTTTCTCGAGGTCTGGGCAAAGCAAGAGGGAATGTCAGACTTTCATTGACTCAAACCCACCTGTGTTCGCTTTACTCTCATTCCAGGGCCCAGATAACCCTTTCGAATTCCTGTATAGTTCGTTTTTTAATTCTTGACTATATGTTCCCAATTTTCTGGAGTTTGACAATTTAAGTTGTCAAATCGTAGTCTAGGTTTAAAAAACGAACTATAGTCTTGGCAGACATTTTCCCTAGTGTTTACTGGCATGTCTTTGTAGCTACACCATTATAAGTATGTGGCATCGAATACCAAAGGTTTCGAAGACTCGGAAACAAGCTAGATCATTCAATTACATTTAAAGGTTTCATAGGAAATTGCTTGTTAATAGGAAACAGAGAATACATGATTAAATTTTTATGTAACAACGATCTACAACACTATGATCAGACTTTTTTTTTTCTTTTGTGATAAGGGATTTTTCCGCCTGATCTTATTGTTTTTATTAAAATCTCAAGACATGACTCACAATTAACCTTTGAACTTTACCTAAAGCTTCAATACGTACCGTAAAATTTGCCTTAATCTTAAACCAAAGAATCTGCTGATTGAAGGTTTGATACCTGACGTCTTAATAATTCAATCTAACTAGATATCTGAAAGTGATTATTTAACTATTTATACCGTCAAACTGGGTCAATTGGAACACGGGTCAATAGGAACAAACATTTGAAAGTAATTATCATGTTATAAAAGCGCCTTCAATTAGTCGCGCGGCAGCAGCGCGGTTATCGCCAAAATAAACTAGCGACCCGTCCCAGATTTGCACGGGTGCAATGGTGACATTAATATATTGTATTATACATATAAACCTTTCTCTTGAATATAAAAAAATAAATAGAACTATTTATGCGTTATCTTCCTTTCACTTTAGCCTTAGCCCTAAAATAAATATAATAACATGAATATTATAAAACTTTACATTATTATTAGAAATTTAAATTTAGTAATTAAAATGAATCAACATCAAAGAACCAATTACAATTTCACAGTAACGGAATCCATCAGATAATTTTCAGATTAACTATTTAATCTGCACTCTGATTTACGCAAATTAGCGGTAACATATACGTATAAAAGGTACAAGTATACAGATCAATACTAGTATACTCTGTCAAGTACTTTGTATCGAAATAGTATAAAACTTCTTTGCAACAATTTCTACGTTTCAAAGATCGATACAAAATAACGAGGGATAGTATTCGAGTCAATGATGTATAAAACTATAGATACGTTGTCCGCGCTCTAAAATGACAACATGAAATGAAGGCAATTGACAACATCGCGCTTAGTTACGCACCAACCTGCCGCGCGACGCTACGTTTGTTTTTAATTTATATCGTATGTGTAAACCTGTGCGTAACATAAAGAAAGCATGCCGTCGTGTATGTTCAGACGATGTACAAATTATACCCCAAAAGTTAAAGACAAAAATGTGTCATTTCATGCGTAAGTTCACCAAACAACCTATTTTTATTTTATTTTTCTTGACGCCGCCGCCCGCCATCTTATGGCGGCCGGCGCATGAAGGTATAGCTACGTCACTCATGCGCTCGACCAATGAAAATGTAGTTTTACTATTACTTATCCTGTGATGTAACTGAAGATGTATATTTATCTCTCTCTAGCAAAGGCGTTGCACCATACGATGTCATATTTTCTTTCCCTTTCTTTACGCGTATAAGTAGTTATCTAGTATTTTCGCCGTTTTTAAGCGCCGCGATGTTAGTTCATGACGTGTCTATATATAATACGTCATTGATTCGAGTGATATTATAATACATACAAGCTTAGTTGAAACACAATCTACTTTTCGCGTCGGCAAAGTTGTTTCATGTGATCTTTACGAAGTTTGTTCCCTAGGGGCAAAATATCAGTTATGTCAAAATAGGCCATGTAGGTTTTGCTAAGTATATTGTAATATTTCTCACACAATATGAAAGGTTAACTACGAGAAATAGTTTCTCGAATAAACTAAAAGTCCTACACCCGTATTTATAAACAAGTAAAACCAATTACTTGAGTAAAAGTAACTACTTAAGTAACAACTTTTTTTTCTTTTAAGATAAGAACCTCAAATGTAATTATTTGAGGTTTAATAAGACATTACTTTACAACAAGTAATTACTTCATAATAAATACGGGTGTTCCTCAACTCAACTGTCAACCAATAAACTTATGAATATGTTTCAAAACCCGACTATTGAAATTCAAAGTAATAATATTCAAAGGAACAATCCAATATTGATTCTAGTGAACTAATTTTAGAAATTTCCACGAATGATAGATAGGTATTCCAATAACATTGATCGGCTTATGAGAATTGCTTTCACCTAGTTATTAGTTTTTATTGGGGACGAGTACTTGCAGTGTAGGTTTGTAAGTGAGTGTAGGTTTGTGAGTGAGTATAAGATTTGTGCAATAAAATTATTTATTTTCTTTAAAATATTATTATTACTCATGTATTTTTTTAATGGAATGCAGTAGTTTCTTATGGAGAATGATTTGCAAAAAACTCCATGGTTACTCTATTAATAACAGAAAATTAACTTAAAAAACGCTCAGTGTAGGGTTGCGTAGTTTCTCGTTCGTCATAAATTTCTCATAACGAAAAACCCTTTAACTACGACTTAACAGCGCGAAGTACCCCAAAATACAGCGCCATCTCTCAGAAAATCGGGTTACTAATTTATATAAGTTAGACGAGTTATGTATGTTGGGTTTTCAGTGATAATTTTGGATTGCGTAAACTGATTTTAATAATTCTTTTTTTATTTAAAAGTTCAGTATAATAAAATATGTAAACTAAATTTTTAAAATAATGCTTGCAAATACGGTTCAATTATAAACTGAGTTCAATAATTGTTTTCTGTCTGTTCGTCCCATTAAGTTCAAAATAATTTTCCTAGAAAGTGTTTCTAAAGATCTAATTTTGAGTTTTTTTTTTGTTTTTTTTTTTTACATGGTCGTAATTTGGTAGTTGTACAAAAGGTCAAAAAGTTACGGAGGGTGACACTGTTTTTTACTTTTAGAGCAATTATTTCCGATAGTATAATAAAAATGATTTTAGTAAACGCTTATTCATTTTTAAATACCCATCCAACTATATATCACACGTCAGCAATTTTTTTTAACGTTTAGTGTGGTACCCTAATAATAACATAACATTTTTTTCCACTTTTTATTTTACTACTTTTTCGGCGTGACTGATATACATACCAGACATAAAAAAACTATTTAGGTTTCTATTTATTTAATCTTCACTCAAAGGCGGACTTAATGCCATAGGCATTCTCTACCAGTAATCTCTACCAAGTGTCAACCGTCGCAATATTATAATATCTGAAATAATTTATCGTCGAAACCTAGCGACACTCATCTTCGTCATCTTTTATGCTTCGTCACGAAAACTTCATAAATATGTAGATAGTATGTAATTACACTAAAGCCTTTTGTTTTTAATCACTTCAACCTTGAATTAATTTATTGATGGTGCATTTAAGGGCTTAAAAAAGAGGCTCTACTAATTTTACTTCTCACGGAATTCATTACGCGCTGCGTAATCCGATAAGCCAATTTGTTGGGACGGAATCAGACTAAATCAGTTTGTATTATTTTAGATAAAAGGTACTTCTAAACAAAGCGTTTTGCGTCATCAATACTTAACAGGGAAATCAACTGTTTGTATTATTATTATTATTATTATTTATTATTACTAGCCTGTGCTGTCCCACTGCTGGGCAAAAGCCTCCCTCCATTCCTTCCATTTATCTCATTTGTTTGTATTATTACCGCGCAAATTTTGTAATGAAGTCAACAAATAATTTTTCCCAAAATGGGAGAAATTCCGAAGATATAAGGTGGAAAACGTGTCCGAATTTTATGCCAAAAAACCAATTATGTTCCCTTAAGTTTCCCTTAGTGCTCCACTGCCACGGTAACTCCTTCCAACAATACTAGCTACAGCCCTATTGTTACATTATATATTTACATAGTGTTACGTCTAGACAAGGTCTCATTACAGTAACTACTAAAATGAGGACATTGAGAAGTTTGCGAGTTGCAAACATTTTACGAAAACCCCAAGTAAATTGAGGTAATGGCGAGAGAATCATGATGATGACAACACTATGGCGGAATAAAAAAAACACACTAAAAGATAGAAACTTGCTGGTTCGTCTGCTTCAAGGAAAATCTAAGGAAAAAGGATGATATGGATTCTTCGTTATATAACATGCAGAAAAGTTGCTCCACGGCCATAAGACGTGAATCTCAATCCCAAGTCAAATCACACAGGGTAGCTCGCTCGAACGTGACTGTCCTACGATATGAATATTTTGACTTTTTTCACGACGAGTAGATTTACTAAAACCGTTTTAGAAGCTGTGTTGCCAGAAACATATTCTGATAATCATCAATACTAACAATTGCTCTTTTCAAACTGATTTTTTTTTTAGTGTTGAAATTCATGTGTTTTATAAAATCTGTATCTTTAACCATCATAAGCGAATAATAATTTAAGCTATACACAGTCATGTTCTGATCAAAACATTAAGTAGGCAAACTTAATTCTTTACAACGTTTAGTCAGCATGTATTATTACCTCAATAATTTCCACTGATGCCTAACTATGTTAGTAGGTATGTCACTAATGGGGCAAATGAAGGTGAAGTGTCAATTGATAGCATTCACCCGCGTCGGCGGCGGTATTGATATCATAAAAGAGTTAACTCATCCATGGCTATCGCCAATAAATTGGTTCATACCGTAATTGAATGACTTTGCACGCCTACCAATATCCTCCAACATGGCCGCTCTTTAATAAAACAGAGAAAAACATTTCTTTTAGCATGATTTTATAAAAATAAAGACAGTAGTCTGAACAAATCATCTGCTGACGACAGCTCTTGTCAAAGCCTGCTGAGATTAATGTCGAAAACAGACTTATTTATTACGAAAATGCCCTCTAAAAATATTTGTTTTTATTATGGATAGGCACTATCTCAAAATGTGGTCGACGATGGAACACTAGAAGTTATTCAGTCTTAACTTAAAGACCTTTAGGTTTTAATTAAGACTGGAGACAGGACAAACTATCTACCAACTTGTCATAATTGGTCAAGTCGATTAGGAAAGGTGACAAGAAGCAAACCACATTTGTTTTTTCTTGTTTAAGTACCGTGTAAACAATCATAAGGACAAGACACTCTTGTTGTATTGAAAATACTATGGTTAACAAACAAATATCTTGACTATTGATTGTCAGAAGCTGAAGTTTGGAGGAAGGAATACCAAGATACTTGGGTAGCGGCCAAACGAATCGATTTACGCTCATCATTTTGCTCCAAATATCCTTCGTAAACCAAATGATACCTTACAATAATTTATGGTGTGTGTTGTAAACGTTTACGATAAACTCAATTTAATGTATGTAACGAGTAGAACGACTTTTATGTCGATGTAAAATTATCCAAAAATATCCCGAAGAAAGTCTGTCTGTTTCTCCATTCTAAACCACGTAACCGATTTCGATACGGTTTTCATTCATAAAGAAGTGATAGGATAAACGAAAAAGTTCTTATATAATTATTTGCACACATGTGAAGCCAGGGTGGATCGCTAGTATTCCATAATTATAATTATGTATATTGCGAGGAGCGTAATTTTATCGGTTTACTTAAGTATGCCGTGCCTGTAATAGCTAAATTATTCCGAACTATACATAATATATGCATCTGTGGCTGGATAGACCTCACGGCGTCCTCACCTTCCGCATGACGCAGGTTCTCACCGGACATGGGAAGTTCGGGAGATTCCTGCACCGGATTCGTGCGGAGGAGACGTCCGGGTGTCGCCACTGTGAGGCGAGCCCGGAGGACACGGTGGAGCACACGGTGGAGGTGTGCCCTGCTTGGGAAGAGCATCGCCGTGTCCTCGTGGGGGTGATCGGCGGCGGCGACCTCTCGCGCCGGGCCCTGGTTCAGGCCATGGTCCACAGCGAAGAGGAATGGCAGGCGGTCGCCTCCTTCTGCGAAGCAGTAATGCTCGTAAAGGAGGAGGCCGACCGCATAAGGCAAAGGCAACGGCGTACTCGCCGTAGCCGTCGCCGCCGCGATCCTGCCGATATCCGGCCACCGTAGACACTGGCTCGCGGACGGTGAGCAATGGGTAGCTCGCCGTCCGGTCGTCTGTAAGACCGAGTCCTAGTCGTCAACGGCGCGCACCGTTCCCGCGCGCCTCAAGGAGTTGTCAGCAAACTGCAGGGGCCCTTCAGGGTCGAAGCCTCCCGGAGTCTAGAGGGAAGTGGGAAACTGTTACCTCGACTCCAGGAATAGGGCAAGGAAGGTACGGGGTAGGTTTTTTAGTCAGTAAGAGTCTGACACTAGTCTCCCGCTCCACCCAAGAGCGGGTTTCGTCATTGGATGATTTTCACCTACCATAAAAAAAAAAAAAAAAAAAAAAAAAAAAATATATGCATCTGAATGTTGTCATAGGCAGGAGCTAATGTGTTTATTAAGTTATTACAAACCTGCATCAGCGACGACAGGTCCGAGGGGGTCGAAGCGGACACGATGCTCCACAGCTGCCCGTGCAGCACAAACAAGATCCGAAAAAAATCTATGTCTCCTCAACGCTAACTCGTCTCGACCGACCGGAGTGGCTGGAGGATCATGTGGTCCTTCATTTTCACCAGATTTCGCAGCACTTTCCTCAAACACTTCATCATCTTCTGTATCTGACTCCTGTTTACTGCTTGGCCGATTCTCTGACATACCATTGCTACTGTTCGTTGTAGATTTTAGTATTCCAGTGGATTTACGACGGCCTCCTGGACGAACGTCGACGTTTGTTCGTGCAAGCTCTTGCTCCAGTCGCGTCAATTCTTCTAAAGTAGCGGAATCGCGCCGACAGTCTACAGAAAACCTCTTAAAATCCAAACGAGTCCTCTTGTAATCCACAGAATATCTCTTCCTCGCCAAATCTTTTTTGGGAAGCACGAGATCTAAAGTGTCTACCTCACCAGCTTCACTGATAGAGTCATTGCGTGCTTCTTCACTATTTTTCATATCCGGTTCGTCACAGCTAACTGGTAAAGATATTTCTGGTTCTTCTTGGGTTCCCAAGTCCACTTCTTGTTTTACAGACTCTTTGATAGTTGGTGAGAATTCGTCCTTTTCCTGTGTATCGTTGTCGTCGGTAGCCGGCAACTTGTTCTCATTATCTGAGTCCGAGTTTGAATTCATTTTTTCAGATTTAGATTTACTTTTAGTAATTTTTTTTCCCGGTCGCGCACAACAACTTTTGAACATAATTATTATATAGACTTTTAAAGTATAAATATCTCATTTGCAAACGTAAAACCATAAACTATGAAGGCAATATAACAAATTCTATATCTTCTTTTATTATACTAGCATTTTATGCATAAACCATGTGATACAACAACTCGTAGTAGTACTATTAAGTCAAGATTTTCACTTTAAGGAAATCGCAGGCCATTCTAGTGTTATGGCAGGGGTGTCGTACGGAGGGTCGGCGGCCGGCCGGGCGCGCGGCGGCGGGCGACTGGCGGCACTGACGCAGGGCGGATGCGCCGCCCGCCCGGCGCATCCTACCACTCGCGCCCGCGAGCCACGCAGCTTTTGGGATTTTATAGGGACCCAAAGTGAGACTTGTTTTTGGGTTCCCAAATCACAAGCTCCCGGTAAACGACAGAAAAGGCATTTATACATATTTAATTATAATCAAAGTTTCTCGTAAAAGTTTACATTGGATTAAAGATTTATTCTGACTTGGATAATCTTCGAAGTAAAGGGGTTTCCGTTTCGTTTTTGTATTGGTATATGTATAATACGTACTAATACTAACAATCTCCAATAGGTCGATATACGCTGCAAAATCAAAAGTTTTACGTTTTATTTAGAATTTTTGTGAAGATAGCGCTTTGGAGGTCACATCACAGCTTTAACGTATAATGTACATATACATACCTCCCTTATGAAGGAATATGGGGAATGTAATGATTAAAATAGTTAAGATCTTGCTCGTCTTCAATGATTAAATGGATTTATGTTTCATCCCTGTCCTTGTATATCAAAAAGACGTTAAAACTATTACTACAACGATTAATTATTTCTTGAGCAACTTCCAAGCAGTCAAGACTGCATCTGTATAAGTACCTAATTAATCAATTTAAGTAGTTACCGCTAATTTTTTGATTTGTGATTAGAGGATAGTTTATCATTACGAAGCACATATAATACAACTTCGCTATCTGGACAACCCTGAAGTTTGTGGCCCTTAACATTATTAGTAAGTAAACTATTGAAATATTTTGGTAAATACGAGTTCAAATTCATTAGCTAAAGAAAAACCGAGAACCAATGTTCGATGTTCGCCTTGATTAAGGACCCCTCCAAACTTTTTTGGTGCGGCTAAATTAAAGGCGCCCTAAAACGCTGTTTTTTTTAAATCTATACTTCTATACTAATATTATAAAGCTGAAGAGTTTGTTTGTTTGTTTGTTTGTTTGTTTGTTTGAACGCGCTAATCTCAGGAACTACTGGTTCGATTTGAAAAATTCTTTTTGTGTTGAATAGATCATTTATCGAGGAAGGCTTTAGGCTATATAACATCTCGCTGCAACTAATAGAAGCGAAGAAATAACGGAAAATGTGGAAAAAACGGGGAAAATTATTCATTTTTGAGGGCTTCCGTTGCGTGCGCTGCGTAAACGGTTCAAGATACCAAAAAAATATGTATGCAAGAATTATTCCTCTTAAAATGATCTAAAAAAATGTCCGCGACAGTATATGTCTATCTTTTAAGATTAACTCACTAGAACCGTTTTTATGGGAATCAAATTTGGCCGAAATTAATGCATTATTACCAATTATTTGTTTGAGTTGTATCAACATAATAATATTATACTTTATCCAAATAAATGTATTGTTGATTAAGAGTAATTGTGAACAAAATTGTCTTTGACATCACTTATTTTCAATGAACATCTTAGAAGATATTACAATTTTAAAATAACTCCTAATAAAATTCACACGCGCCGCACGATGTGCAAAATATGACGCTGCGCCTGCCTGGCCGGCGGGCGAGAAGGGTTTTGGTGAAAATCATCCAATGACGAAACCCGCTCTTGGGCGGAGCGGGAGACCAGTGTCAGACTCTTACTGACTAAAAAACCTACCCCGTACCTTCCTTGCCTTATTCCTGGAGTCGAGGTAACAGTTTGCACCACCCTCTAGGCTCCAGGAGTCTTCGACCCTGAATGGCCCCTACGCTTGCGGGCAGCGCGGAGGGGTTTTTTTATGGTAGGTAAAATTATCCAATGACGAATCCCGCTCTTAGGCGGAGCGGGAAACAGTGTCAGACTCTTACTGAATAAACAACCTACCCCGTTCCTCCCTTGCCATAAGCCAAGGGAGGAACGGGGTAGGTTGTTTCTCTGGGAATAATCCCAGAGCCCCGGTGTAACGCTTTCGCACCAACCCTCGGCTGCAGGAGGCTTCGATCCTGAAGGGCCCCACAGTTTGCTGTCAGCACCTTGAGGCGCGCGGGAGCAGTGCACGCCGTCGACGACTTGGTCTCGGTCTGGACTGTTACCAGACAACCGGACGGCGAGCTACCCATTGCTCACCGTCCGCAAGTTAGCGTCTACGGTGGCCGGATATCGGTGGGATCGCGGCGGCGACAGCTACGGCGAGGGCGCTGTTGCCCTTGCCTTATGCTTGCCATTCTTCTTCGCTGCGGACCATGGCCTGAATCAAGGCCCGGCGCCCTTCTCAAGCGGGGCACATTTCCTCCGTGTGCTCCTGGCTGGCCACACAGTGGCGACACCCGGGCGTCTCTTCCGCAAGAATCCGGTGCAGGAATCTCCTGATCTTGCCATGTTCGGTGAGAACCTGCGTCATGCGTAAGTGAGGACACCGTGATGTCTATCCAACCACGCCTCAAAGACCCCTCTTTGACTTACCGCCGAGATTATGGCGTGCCCAAGGGAGGTGTAGCTCTACGAAGTACTTTTAGATAATTATGTTCTTTTAAAAAATAAAATTGACGAAAAAAAAAATAACAAAAATTGACACGGGCAAAGTCGTGGGTAACAGCTATAATTTATAAAGCTGAGGAGGTTGTTTGCAAAAATAAATATGATGCCCAAAATAACTATTCCACGCGGACGAAGTCGCGGGCACAGCTAGTATTATATATTATTAGATTATAGGTTCGCGCTTGACCGCTATCTCACCTGATGGAAAGCGACGATGCGGTCGACGATGGAGCGCACTTACCTAAAAGAGTGTAGTGAATAAGTTAATTTGCTCTTCACTTAAAGATTCCCGGATTGTGCTGATCAAACAATTGGCATCTGAGATATATTTATCTCGGTGCTAAGATAAAGACCTAAGCAGTATTTATACAGATGTAGCGACTAGCGGTAATAGCCTTTGGCACTGCACTATATGTAGACCCGGCTGTGGTTAACGACTCTCGCTTGGTTGCCGGTGGCTGAGCACCAGCAAACGAGCAGGCGTCGCATCACAGACACACCACAAAATCCGTACAAAACCGACGACAGAAATAAATCGTAATATGTAGTTCATGCATACGACACAATTAAATCGAATATTTTCCGGCTTCAGTTTTACCGTAATGAAGTACAAATTGTTTTAGTTTGACCTATGTTTCGATGATTTTTTTTTTTTTTAACACCTATCATGATTTGTTGGGTTTAGCAATTGCGAATGACATTCCAGAAGAGCTTCTACTCAATCTCTTTAGATAGCACAGGAGCAACTTTTATCTCCCCAACTTTTTCTCGCATCAAGTCTATAACGAAAGTGTGGCAAAGACAATAAGAACCATGTATGAAAGTGAGGCAAAGACAGCGACGAAAATAAAAAAAAATCTAAACAACTAAATTGCTCGTGATTTATAAACCATTATTATTGATTGAAATCCTTTTATTTTGTAGATGGTGGACCTTTTTCTTTCAGTCTACAGTAACTCTTTCAAACGTTTTCGCAGCCCTAGCCGAAACCTGCTAGCCTTGCTGTCAGTTTTGCTGACATTAGGCATAGAACTCAACGACCCGTCCGTCACCGCGTCGACTCTGTTTGGTCTTTACCGGACAGTCGGACAGCGTTTTAACCATTGCTTGTCATCCGCAAGCCCGTGCCTACGGGGGCCGGGAATCGTCTCGCGACTTCCGACGCCTGGTGCGTCTTCTGCGGCTGGACTGTGAGGACGTTCTCTACGTTACGGTTTCGGTCAGGTTTTTCACTCACAGTAATCTACTTCGAAGAACAAGCCTAAAACAAGGATGGACGCCGCGGAACCGTGAGGTGGCTGCCGTCAATTGCTTCAGTCAAGACAGTGCGGTACTCCGCCAAAACGGGGCAAACAACGTATGGTCCACGGTGTCCTCCGAACAAGCCACCCACTGATATCATGTGCGTTTTTTCCGCATGATTTCGAAACAGGAAACTCTCAAAACAAGGTATAATGTGAACTGGTCATATCATTTATTTATTTAAGGACAACCTACTAATCACGTTTTATTTTGATTTCATTACTATTTAAAACAGAGTGCGTTAGCCAGGACTTTATCCGGCATTCCGAGATTCGATGATGCAGGATGAAAGATACTACTAACTATCCCTACATTAGTAGCAGTTTGCCAAAATTATGCTATAGAGTTGCTAACTCTGTTAACCTTGTGTTCAGAAATATCTCGCGATATAGAGCTTCGAACATAAACTGTATTACAGAACAATAGCAATTCCGAACTTTGTTTACGACTTTCTGCTGTTGGATGTTTAGGAAACGCTGCTTATAATTAATTTAGTAATAGTTATAATAAGACCAACTATATAACTAGAATAGCAACAAACACTAAAGAAGGAAAATAATCTATAATATAATAAATCGGCCAAGAGCGTGTCGGGCCACGCTCAGTGTAGGGTTCGTAGTTTCCCGTCCGTCACAAATTTCTCAATGTAACAGACTGAGTTGTTACATTGAGAATTTGTGACGGACGGGAGCCCATGTAAAAAATAGTACCCAATTTGCCGAGAGATGGTGCTGTACCCGGTGGTAATTTTGGATTACGTGAACCGATTTTAATCTTCTTGTATTTTTGGAATTTTTTAAATCTTTTTGTATTTTTTATTTGTAAGAAGATATGTTCAGGACAATGAAATATATAAAAAAGTTTAAAAAAATGCTTGCAAGTTCAAAATAATTTTCCTAGAAAGTTTATTTAAAGTTGTACTTTTCAGATTTTATTCATATTTTTACATAATAATATTGCGTCGAGCGTGCCTAACAGGCATGCTCAAACGGTTATCATACCAGCCCTCCTAGCCAAGTTAAAATAGTTTCGTGGTGAGTCTCCCTCTACAATCGAAATCCTCATCATAAGAATTAAATCATAAAACTGCAGGATGTAGCGATGATCATTGTAGAAACGATTACATTTAATTCTGTAATCATTACTTACATAGTTTGGAGGTATGCGGAACAGAGAGTAAAGTCCCACATATCTCCATTGAAAAGGGAGGATCCTCCGACCAGACAGGTGTTATAGTCTGGTGGGCTACTGCCCGATAGTTGACTTCGGGCTGTCGTATATGTTCTAATCGCGTGGAGAACTTTCATTGCGCGATGCAGGATTCTTGTAGTTCTTATGTGGCGTCATAGATGTCGCTACACATAGTATAAAACAAAGTTGCTTACCTATGTATGCTTAAATCTTTTAAAGTACGCAACGAATTTTGATGTTGTTTTTTGTTAATAGATAGAGTAATTCAAGAAGACGGTTTATTTGTATAATACATGCATAATATATTCAATATCAGTACCCGTGGGGCGGGTCGCTAGTTTTGAATAAAGTGAATTTGGCTACTAATTTTGTTGAAATGAATTCATTCCCTTAAATATGATTATATTATTAATTGTTTACTAGTGTTAACGATTGTAGACTATCAACTTGGCTAGGGGGGCAACTCTAGCTTGGCATTAGACAAACAGCGTTTTAGGTGGGCTGTGAATATAATGAAATGTGGACGACTAATAGAAAAGTATGAAGTAAATGACACTTTGTAACGACCTTTAACTTGTTGTAAAGGTAAAATCATAATGCTGAATCTATTTTGGTATGCAATAAAGTTTTGTTCTATTCTTTCAATGGTATATTGGCTACAACAACTCTAGATCTTAGAGAGAAGCTACTTCAAGCAGAGTGCTTTCTAATCCTAACTAAGTATAGTGTTAATGATTGATGAATTGTCTCACAAATATTACCCTGACAAGGGGCCTAACCACGACGTGTTAAAATTTTAAGCTATACATGTTATATACCTTGATCCTTTTAATAGTTCAGTTTAGGTCGTCAAATGGACCGAGTTAAAGGCTCGTAGTAGGGACAAAAAAAAAACATTTTATAAAAATGGTTATTAAAAATAGAATGCATTTGCAAAAAATTTTTCGACTTTAACTTCTTTAGTGAATAATACATTTAGCAACTTACTTTAGTTTTATTTTCATTGAAGAGGAACCTAACCTAACCCAAGTACCAGCATAATTTTTATTTATCAGCCAAAAACCATTAAAAATTAAAATTCCACTCAAACCTCCAGAATTTTGTTTTACATTATTGAAACTATTTTTTTGTTTACCAAACTTACTATACTCAAGTTTGTATATCAATTTGTTTATAAATTCAAAAATACTTAACCTAAAGAAAATTTTAATTCTCAATTATAATATTCTTAATTATAAATCCCTGGCCCGGATTGGAAACTTATGAACTGTTTTATTTAACAAATTGCTTGCTACAAGTAGTTGATGACTGACTCAAGGAAGAGGAAGAGAGTAGGCACCGGAACCCTGCCATAACTCGATGTCGGAATACCATCAAACTGCTCGGATAATGGACATAGAAGGTAGGCAGGCATTTGAACTCCTTTATAAATCAATGTATCATAATTGTGTTAGGGCTTATTTAAATTATCACGAGATGCACTTCTGCTACACGGTTTCATCAAACTGATCTAGTGATGGAGCCAGAGAGTGTAAAGGAGATACGGGAACTCCGTAATAAAGTAAAACCTCGCTGTGTTCAACCTTATTGGAATCCTCATGTGATGTAGGTACACGAGACTATAAGTGGCTTTAATACTGGAAGCATAGGCATCCCAAATTTGGCCCATTCTCCATTCCTATGTTCTTTCTACTCTAGTTTTACTATATGTAGTAGTGCATAATAAGAATAGTATCATCAGTCTCACTTATATACCTAACGCTTCTAGTCTAGTCTTAATGTAGTAGTAACGGTTATATAGGTTCCTAAAATGTGTAAGTTCTATGATTAGGCCATAGAACTTACACATTTTGGTTCAACTGAGAGATACCATCATTAAAACCTTATAAAAAATACAATATTGAACTTAGTTATTTTTTTTTAGAAAATTAAGGTTTGTAAGAACCAACTGTACTTTTAAAAGTTTCATATAAAATTAATACTTTTAAAAGTTTCATATAAAATTAATACTTACTTTTAAAAGTTTCATATAAAATTAATACTTTTAAAAGTTTCATATAAGTTTAATACGGAATTTCCCTGAGAATTTATCTTATGTAAAAATAATACTAAATTATATGCCAAGTTATAACGGTATTTACTTCTTGATAACTGGTAAACAAGTTCTGGTAATAATAATCATGACTCATCTATATCAAGAATTTCAAGTTATATTATGTAAATTGTTAATAAAACATTCACTCAATATATCATGATCTACATTTAATTTAAAACATAAGGTTTTATCCTACAATGATTCAATTCTAAGATTCATGATGTCTAATGATAGAAGGATGATGTTTTTTTTTTGCAGTTGAACTGGTTCAATTCCCAGTTCCAGCAACTTTTCAAAAATATTTCAATGTAGTTTTACTTACTTTTGAAAACATCAAATGATTCTGAGAATATATTGGTGGCATCATTATTTAGGTACTTCCCCTCCAGGGAACTCTTCAACTTTCCACCCTGTATTCATATGTATTTAATTAGGTAATATTATAGAGAAAATCTATGGTCAGCTACTGGTACAGAATGATGTTCAACCTCTTGGTAAAAACATTAATAAAGGAGGATAGCTGTATCTGATTTTTTTTTTAAATATGTATTTGACAGCAATGAGTTTCTATTTTTTCATATTCTTTTCAAAGAATACTACAATTTCTAAACATATAGTCGATAAGTCACCAGCAAAGAAATGCCAAATATCATGTAAATAAGATATTCCTCTGGGCTATAGCATTTACTGATAACATTGCAATAAATGACTAAGTAACCAAGGTATTGCCTGTAAAACTTATAGGAATATTAGTTTATTGGAAACAGATTATCTGCTTATCTGTTACTGTTCTGTCAAGATAGAAATCTACAGCAGCACCAAAACAATCTGCACACAGTAATTCCGATTTCAACCTTCTATAATTTTGAGTAAGAGTAATAAAGTAATGCAATTTTTATCACAATTATACTATAGAAGGATCCCCTTAGTCTTATTTGTTTGTAATATTTGTAAAATAGCAATCATTTTAAAATCATTAATGACTTGGAGAAGCTTCTACAGTAGGCGTGTAACAAATCAGTAAGGTACACAAAGCTAAAAAAATATCTATAATAAAACTGTTTATTTACTCACTATCGTTATCACGTATTGATGACTCACTGCTGATATGGTTATCTGAATTGTATTTCACTTACTGTTTACGTATAAAATAATATAAAATTCAGTCTTTTTAGGTTATTTGTCAGATAAATGGCTACAACAAAATTTCGGCATAAAACCGCTGTCACACATGAACTTAGTTAATGCGTAATCCACAGATAACGTAAAGTTAACGGTGACCCCGAGTGTAAACCCGGCATCATGTTAATTTTGAAATAGGTACTCAAATGTAGGTGTAAAAATTATTAAAACCTCGTAACGCTGTGCTCGTAACAGGCTTGTAATTGTAACTTTTTACAATTATTTCATTTAACTTTGGATGTTAACCTTCTAACTCGCTAAACCGTCTCGCTGACATTGATACCTACTTGTAGTTTCCTGATTTTTAGGGTTCCGTAGCCAAAATGGCAAAAACGGAACCCTTATAGTTTCGTCATGTCCGTCTGTCCGTCTGTCCGTCTGTCCGTCTGTCACAGCCGATTTACTCGGAAACTATAAGTACTACAGTGATGAAATTTGATGGGAATATGTGTTGTATGAACCGCTACAAAATTATGACACTAAATAGTAAAAAAAAGAATTGGGGGTGGGGCCCCCCATACATGTAACTGAGGGATGAAAATTTTTTTTTTCGATGTACATACCCGTGTGGGGTATCAATGGAAAGGTCTTTTAAAATGATATAAAGTTTTCTAAAAAACATTTTTCTTAAAGTGAACGGTTTTTGAGATATCAGCTCTCAAAGTCGTAAAAAGTATGTCCCCCCCCCTCTATTTTTATAACTACGGGGTATAAAATTCTAAAAAAAATAGAGGTGATGCATGCTAATTAACTCTTTCAACGATTTTTGGTTTGATCAAAGTATCTCTTATAGTTTTTGAGATAGGTTGATTTAACTGTAATTTTGGTTAAGTTATTGTGCTTACACTGAAAACGATGGCTGAACCTATAAGTACAAGGCAAAATATCGGGAGAGTTTAGGCTCCATTCACCAGGTGTATAAATTGACATAATAAGTTTATTATATTTGCTGCTACGGAACCCTTTGTGCGCGAGCCCGACTCGCACTTGGCCGGTTTTTTTACATTCCTTTGCTGATGTCATTTCACTATGTACATTTAAAAAATCGGAATACATACATAAAATATTAAGAAGTTTTTTTTAAAGCATCATAACCAGCGAAAATAGTATCGCGACAGTGTGTGAGTGACAGCGCTTGGCGTGAGCTAGAACTAGGGTGCGAGCACGAAGGCTAGTGTGGCCTTCGTGACTCTCAACATGAAATGATTTATCTAGGATTATCAGTTGAGCTAACGTCAGTGAACCAAGATTTTCTGAGCAGGGTAGACCGAGGACAGTGGTACCATTTTCGAAACATCGGTTGATTACACAAAATTGACTATTGCTTTTTGTTTTCAATATTATTATTTAACTGCCTTGGTTTATTATCTACCAAAGGAAATACATAAAGTTGACTGAGATTGAACTAAACTTGGTCAAAATTAACTTTAAATGAAATGATAGCTCGTGTTACAAACGACCCCTATAAGGGTTAATTGTACCAAAACTGCATAGGGTATAGAGATGGGTAACTCAGGAGTGATAGATACAAATGATATGAATCATTCCATTTGAATCAATCACTCTTCATATCTTTACATATCCGAATGTGTCAGTAGTTCAGTATATCTTTACACCTCACTCACTCGTCGGTCATCGCGTCGGGTACTATTTAGTAATCTGTGGCGTCGGATAGCTTCGTCGCGCGCCATTGGTTGAACGTCAAGCAAGCCGAATTTTGCCGAATTGTAATTCAATACTTGATTGCGATTTACTATTCATTGAACTAATTAACATATTGAAAAAGAAGTAGGTTATACCTACAGTCATAAGAATAGTATTTTTTTAATTAGAAAAAAGTTGTTCAATCGCAACTGCTCAATATGTCAGAATGATGCAAACAACCAACCTATCACTATATCTGAATGATCTATTTGAATGAGTGAGCCGCACACGAGTTGCGAGTTTGAATGACCTACTCAGTCATACTGAGCTACTGATATAAAGATATGAAAGAGTGATTCATATCCCAGTGATTGAAAGATGCATATCTATCTTTTCTTTTCAATGAGACATTTTGCCCAAGTCTAATAGGGTAATAAAACGCGAATAAAGGTATAAATAAATTATACATTCTCAGTCATTTATTTGCAGTAGTATGGGTTTAAAAAAAAAAATTAAAAAAAAAAAAATAGCTAAAATAGCTAATATAGATAGTAAAAATTTGGAACAAAAATATCACGAGTTCGGTGTTTTAAATCAACACAAATGAAAGACAACATTAACTTATCAATTCTTCAGTTAGAACAAAAATAAAATAAGTTTTTATTAACATATAATCATCGTTGGTTCACACGTTGCTTATTTGCTGTTATCTAGCTTTATAGCAATTAGAAAATTGAAATAATTGCAAAAATATTTTAGTGTGGAGGTATAATAGACCCCTGGTACAATTGCACCAAGCTGACTTATTCAGAAAAACCCTCTAATAGACACATAATTCTTAATTTAAAGCTTCCATAGTGATTATAAATCAAAAGTTTAATATCCATTTATACTGTTAACAAAAATTATTTGTCAAAATGGCTCTGGTAGTACGAGTTACAGACAATCATATTTTACATAAAAACTTACCGCGACTAGCCGAAAACCAAAAAATCGCCACTGTTAAGTCTGGTGGAACTCAAATAGCGCGTGTCCTGGTGCACTCACACACCCAAAATTTAGCTCAGTAGTAGAAATATCGATGATGGTACTATTGACCCGTAGTACTATTGTACCCGGTCTACCCTAACTGATAACTTTTTGTCAAACCTCAACTTTCGGGCCTATAGCCTTAGACCTTGAAAAGCGGGGAGAAACGAGCCGACCTGTCGAGTCGTTTCTGCTTCTTGATATCTAGTTAATTATTATGATTATCAAACGGGTCTAGTTATGTATCGGAATCCCTCCTATGCGTGTGACCAACCATCGCCACTTATGACTGAGCACGCCATAATTATGGCGGTACCCTCTTTGAGGAGTGACTTTAAAGACCTCATAGCATTCTCACCTTCCACATGACGCAGGTCCTCACTGGACATAGTAAGTTTGGGAGTTTATTGCACCGATTCGTGCGGGTGTCACTACTGTGTGACCATGGCCACTGCCAGACTATGGTCCGAAGCGAGGAGAAGTCGCAGGCGGTCGCCCCCTTCTGCGAAACAGTAATGCTGGCAAAGAAGGCCGCAGGGTGAGGCAATGGCGCTCACTTCGCCGCCGCCAAAATTCCGAATTCTATTTCCAGCCACCGTAAGCGCTTGTGTGCGGCTTGTGGACGGCAAGCAATGGGTAGCTCGCTGTCCGGACGGACCGAGCCCTGTTCCACGCGCGCCTCAAGTAGTTGTCAGTGAATCCAAGATTCTGCTTCTGAAAGGAAGGCTTGACCCCAGTATAAAGGCAACAAACGAAAGGGGTTGGTTTTAAAATTCTGACACTATCTTCGGCTCTGTCCAAGGGCGGGCGCTGTCAATGAATGACTTTCCCACCAAAAATTCTCCACTTATGAGGTACTAGCTTTTGCCCGCGGCTTCGCCTGCGTGGTATTGGGGTTGCCCTATACAATTTTACACTTGATCAAACGAAATGTGAAATCCCACAGGAACCTTTAAGTTTTTCCGAGATAAAAAGTAGCCTATGACCTATTCCGGAGTGTATCCTATGCCTGTGCCAAATTTCATCCAGATCCGTCCAGCCGTTTTGGCGCGATTGAGTAACAAACATCCAAATTCAATTACGAGTGTGTTAACACTAATACAGATGGCGACAAATAAATTCACTTCAGGCAGGTGGTGGGGTCTCCCACCATCCATAATTCCATACGTTTTGACATGCTTGAGCTACCCCCAACACGAAAATGTATTGTTAAGTTATATGCCGCCTACAGTAAGTTTCTTGATGGCAGGAAACAAACGAGGGTACTTGGATAGGTACGCTTAGTATTTACATGGTAGTCGATCTTTTGTACGAAGATGGAATTAATAAGTCGCTAGTTGATAATATCAAGTGACCAAAGGAATTTTTAAAAAATACGAATAATTATAAAAGTAAGTTATTTATTAACATTCAACTTCACCCATGTTTAACTATGTAGATATAAGCAAATTTCTAAAAATACATAAAAATGTTAAAAAAAAACTGTGTTTACTTATTTAGCTATATTCAAAGGCACATAAAACACCGTGAACAGCCCAGTGTTTGTGCTAACCTACATACAAGTTAAGTAAAAGTTCAGTGTCCTGCACAAAGATTTAAGTAATTTAATGTATGTATGTACTTTATTTTGGGGTTACTATTGTTATTGTACAAAAAAAAAAACAGTTAAAAAATTATTTTCTTAAAATTACATACAGTACAAAAAAGAACACTTACACTTAAAAACGTACGGAATTATGCGATGCTATTTCTAGTTTCTAATTTTTATGTTACGCCAAATGTCCTCTAAACCGCGGACGGAGTGCAAGCTAACTACAATCTATATTACTCATCGAATTACATTTATCATTAAAACCAAAACTGACAATACCAACATGATCGCATGATCCCTATAAAATAGGAAATTTCTCAATACTATTCAATTTTCTTATCATTCTTTCATATTCCAAACGCAAAAGTTACCGTAGAGTAGGGTTTACCGCAGCCCAAACTCGTTAACCAGTAGAAACTGTTGAAACACAGGGTCCCGTATCCCTATTGGTTAATAAATTTGGGCCAAAATAATACCCTAGGGTCAAAGTATTATTCTTATTTAGCGTATAAAAGAATATTAAAATTGTGTAGGAAAGCGAGAGGAAACCTTTCCTAGACGCAAGACAAAATAGGTTAGACAGTAAATTGAATTTTTTTTTTTAATTAACTGTGGTACGGTACGGAGTTCCGCCAATATTGAGAATGCAACTAAACATTTGTTAATTAATTAATATACGTACCGTAATGTCGTATTACTTTGGTCTTGGGGTATAATACCAAGTTCGTTAACCAAGAGAAACAGTGTCCCATCTTCCTATTGGTTATTAAGTGTGGGCCAAAGTTATGTCCTAAGGCCAAAGTAATATGACTTTACTAACATTGATTTTATACATTTTGAATTCACAAAAATACCTAATAAAATAAAACCTGTGGTACTGATATTTAAGCTGTAATGAGGGGTAATCTAAAATATAGCTAACAATCAATATACCTTCAATATTCACCTATAAAAACATGTATTATAGTGTCTTGTCTGCTTAATAATACCTAATATAAAACTTTGTAAATAGTTTAAGGGCCATGATATCTGTTGAAATCTAAAACAGTTTTGTCGAGAAACTAAAATGTATTTCATAGTATTTATATATCACAACAATAAATTTCCTTCACCAATAACAATCAAACTAATAACCTAATATCACGTCCCTTCGACCTACTCTCTAGCTAAAAGGTGAACTAAATGCACTATATTTTGTAATAAATACACAATTTGTACAAAATGTTACTGTATCTCTCATCAAAACTTAATTAAACCTTTAAGATCTACTGCATACAGTTTCCATATTATATTCAAAATAATATTTGCACTGTGAATGTAATGAAGATTACTAGGTACTAACTGTATAAAAATCAATGGAATTCTATGTACGAATGGTAAGGGGTTACAATACATAACATGTACTATAAGTATCTAATTTAATTAAAATTGTCAACAATCCTTTGGTTCAAGCACATTTTCAAAGTGAAGGAATGCAACATTATAAGAATAAGTTTTTGGAGAGTACGATTTCTAAACAAATAAATAGTTTAATTTGTAACGAAATGAGTAAAAACAATTTTTATTTGACTAGTATAGGAACAAACTTGGATTTGGAAACAATAATTTTCAGGACTGTTTCATTGATAAAAGTACATCACGATCAGCCTGGTTTGCCAAGACAAAATATTGCATATTATCATAGAAATTTCTCATCATATTATGTGAAAAAATATTGCACAAAGCTGTCTGCTGCAATTTTATTCTTGCAAAGCAATCTTTTTTATTCCATGGCGTAAGCCTAGATATTAATTTAAGCCCATTATTCTAACAATATACATAAATTATGAGTAAGAATCTGTTGTATTACGTTAAAAATACCAAGCTTGCATAGATCTATTGTAATATTATTTATATGTAATTTTGATTGATCCCAACCTTTAGTAATAATAAATATTACATCATTTGGTATATCATATTTTAGATAGAAAAATATTAATAATTATAAATGTTAGGTCCCACATAATGCTATGATTATAAAAATAACCCTATTTAAGATAATTAATAATTGTTTGAAATTACTTCAGATTGAAGTATAAGACATCATTATGTGGACTTAGGAATAAGGATGGCATAATTCAAATATGCCTTGAAAGTTTAAATAAAATATGCAAGATTTTTTCTTTTCGCAACGTGCGTGCTTATATGCTACTTAATATGATATTAATTTAAACACAACATATTAGTTGTTGCACTTTCATAAATAAACCTAAAGCTACGTGACAGTTTTCGTTGTTTTCCTTAGGTAAGGTTAACCAAGCTCTTTTATTTGTTCTTTAGTATTGTTGAATACTAAGGTTCATTGCTTTCATGACAACTCTCCAATGGGTGCATTCTGGAGCCACAAGTCATGGATGAAGTTGTATAAGTCATCACTGACTGCCACCTGTAACCAAATATTGATAATGCTGTAGTGACACTGTTACCAGAGATAAGGAAGACCCTCCCACGCTTAAATATCTTAGCACGTGATGCGGAGCAGCGTCATGAATGTGATAGACATGGCCAACGAAATTCTTAGCCAACTGCGGCTCTTCCATTTATGACAAGATCTCTGACTGATGCTATTTTTGGCAGCTTTACAAGATTAATGAAAGTTGTTTTTTATAAACGAGATAAATGGGTAGATTTATTCCCAGCCTAAAATTTATTAAAATGTTATAGAAGTATAGAAATGCCAGCAAATGTTTACATGTGTAAAGATTATACACAATAGAATGTACCTAATGTAGTTGTTACTACATTCGTAATTATCTAAGAAACATGATTAAACTATACAAACACGTACTGTATCAATAGAAGCATACTCTTCTCGCTATTTCCATTAATTACAATTGTACAAGCCTTAGAAGTAGTGCTTATGGTGCAAGAAATATGGTTTAAAATAGTGTGATTATGTTGACTAGTAATTTAAATGATAAGCGCAGGGTATATAGTGGGTTTCTTACATACTTAAGTGTCTATTAAATGTACCTTATCATTTGAGTATTGAGTATATTTTGCTATTTTTATATCTACTTACCTTGTAAGGAGTGGGGTTCAGATTTCTCTTGATATCTTGTCTGAGGGTCCTCAGTGAGGACTGCACCCGCTCTCGCACCTCATGTAAAGGTTTCGGCATCGTGTAGATAGTACCATCTTTCCAGTACACCTGTAATGTATTTAAATGAACATGTTTATCATATAAATCATCAACTTTTTTACCTGGGAAAACACTAATTTATTTTTCTGCAACTCTACGGAGTGTCAGTATATTACTGATTTAGGGAAACTGCGTAAAGCGGACGCCAGCGCGATCCCATACAAAAGTGCGCTGTTGCGGCCCGGACCTATTTTACTACGTAAAGTTCTCCATTGACAAGACTTCATGCACAGCGTGTAAGTTAAACTAGCGACACTGCCTGCGCAGCTAATAATCAGGTTTACGGGTGCGCTTCGCGGGCGACCGCTTTACGCAGTTTGCCCGAAAACCCGTAGTGTTCTCTCAGTTGCTGGTTTCGAGGGCCATGGCAAGGCTTTCGAAAGATTTTTCTATGCCTGCATCGGCCTTAGCGGGTCAACCTTGCAAACATTTCTTTAGTAATTAATTTCCCATTTGAAATTATCAATGTTAATGCTTAACGTCTTGACATTCATACTTCATGTTAACGCATATCCTTCCTTTCTAAAAAAATCCAGACACAAATTATAGGAATTGTCCTTGTCCGCTCAAAAGCATGTAACTAAAATGTGAAGCCTGTTATATTCTATGAACCGGAAAATTTCTTTAGAAAATTAGTAGTATTTTATTTTATGTTATCCGACACCCATTCTAGTGTATAGTTATTCATAATATATAGAATAACTTCAGCATAAAATTGACTCATCATTATCATTACATAGTATAAAACAAAGTTGCTTATCCCTATGTATGTTTATATCTTTAAAAGTACGCAACGGATTTTGATGCGGTTTTTTTATAATAGATAGTGTGATTCAAGAGGATGGTTTATGGGCATAATACATGCATAATATATTCAATATCAGTACCCGTGCGAAGCTGGGGCGGGTCGCTATTATAATTATATATATAGAACAGTAAATAGTATTTTGTACTGGTGGCACTTTTACCGCATCATTAAATAAATTAAAATAATTGTATTGCAGTTTAAATTGCAGTTTCCTCAATAATATCAGGAAAATACATATATAAAATCACCTTGTATAGATGTTCCACCTTGCTGGGGATGACGTAGGCTCGCTTGGACTCTTGGAAGGGATGCCTACAGAGCACCTTCTGGCCGACCTCGGGCGCCGGCTCGGACGACCGCTGCAGAAGGTCGATCAGAGCATGCCCATCAGCACCGAATAGTCTATAAGCCTGAAATAATCGTGATAACAGTTTTACGATATTACACAATACAATGTATTGGACTATTTTATCTATAAATCCGATATGACTCGGTGATTTAAAACAAAGTTATCTTTAGCAAAATTTTTATTGTGTAATAACCTGACTGGATAAGAATTAGGTAACAGTGTAGATTGCTAGCACTTATCCACGTGGAAATAGATAGGTTGGATAAAACAACGGAAAAATTTAACATACTGCATGTGAAAAAAAACCCAAGTTATATTGTACTAGCTGGTACCCGCGACTTCATCTGTGTCTTTTTTTCGCAATAAAAGGTAGCCTATGTGCTTTCTCAGGGCCTAAAGATTGTCTGTGCCAAATTTCATCAAAATCGTTTGAGCGGTTTAAGCGGGAAAGCGTAACAGACAGACAGAGTTGCTTTCTCATTTATACTATTAATAGTATGGATGTTATCCTTTAAACATTCATAGACTGACTCTTATGTATTGAAGCGTCATCTGAATTATTGTCGGGCCTTTTCTTTTTTTACTGACTAGAGTATGTGTTGAAAAATAATGTAGTCTCTTTAGTGTTTTATTGCAAGTTTATTAGTAACATACAAACAATTTAAATTGAACAATATATTATATTAAATTTTATCTTTTAGGACGAAATACATCTCTGTCAAACTATTTTACCAATTGGTCGATTATTTGGTAAAAAAGAACATCGTTTTTTAATCGTAGACTACGATTTGACAACTTAAAATGACAATCTCCAGAAAATTGGGAACAAATTTCTAGACTGTGACATTCTAATAAATAAATAAATAAATAAAAAGCTTTATTGACACAAAAATATTTGTACAAAGTTGATTTTGATGAACAGTCGGTACAATTCTGCAATTGAACACAATTCGAATGACCACTAACACCTAAACTAGGCCAAGCCTGTACCTTAGGCGTTAGATCTTTCCCGGGTAACTATCTACAGACGTGTACATTCTGAGTTGTCAAATCATAGACTGGAATTAAAAAACGAACTAAAGGTATAATTTTCCCATCCTATATTATTATTGAGTTTCAGTAAACGAATAATATTATCATGACATAGTTTGCATAACACAATAAGATTTGTATCGAGGCAATACTAATTTATAGAACAATGCTATCTTTATTGTATTGCCAACATTTATAATCGTCTAGTAAATCGATGGTTAGTGCAGTCGGAGAACAATCAATAAAGCTGACAAAGTATTTGTAATTCAGTAGACCTTGTGCTGTTCGATGATACTGTATAGTTATATACTTAGTTATTCATGTTCATGGCAATCGCATATTTTTCTCCTTGATAACACGCATCGGTTCAGGGCCGTACGATACACGATATTCCGTTTCTTATACATATTTATCTATCTTATCTCATCGTGATACAAATCATAGTTTTATCGATATTCATATTAGAACAGTCGCAAATATGTACGCAAAGATTATGTAGGTTGTCGAGACGATTTGGGACTAGTAATCGATATAAGTTAAAGTTCAACGAAGTCTGTTGCTAGCTTCAGTAGTTCAGTACACATTCAATTAATCAAGATAATATAAACGATGTTTTCATTTATAATTTGCAAACAAACTTAACAACAATAAGTTTGTCCTCATTATCGCAGCAATAAACATGAAGCGAGAGTTGTAATTTTTCATTTAGATAACACAACGACCTCATCTACTGAAAACGTTCCGTTAATTAATAAGTACTTGTACTGTGAACGTACCTCTTTGTGGCCGGGGATCGTCACTTTCCCAACGTCTTGGCTCAGCTTGATGCGCGGCTGACCATTTATCTCCGTCAATTTGTAAACGCATCCCAAAGCCGGTTGGCGTTGACATGTTACTGTAAAAAACGTAAACAAATACTTTAATACACAATGAAATGACATCAAACCAATTTTATCAAACGGTTGTTTCCTTGTACAATATATTCTTGAGTCATAGCTGTTATGTGGACAGCAAAAAGTACCCACAGTAGCACAATGTAACGTAATGAATAAATCGCGCATTTCCGGAAATTACTTTTATTGTTGATATTGTATGAAATAATAGACTCCGTGAGCAGTTAGAGAAGCATGCAATAAAGTGTTAGCATTATTTACAAATACATACCTAGATGAGTCCCAATGCCGAAACAGTCGATTTTGTGTCCTTGTTCGTTCAGACTGAGTATAGTTTCTTCATTAATGTCATTAGACGCTACAATAGTTAGTTTAGAGAACCAGGGCAGTTTGAAAGCTTCAGCGATACTTTCGAACGTCTCCCGCGCGAGTACAGACAGATAAGCCAGGTCGCCGCTGTCGATACGGATACCGACGGCTCTGTAGCCGCAGTCGTGCAGCGCTAAGGCCACGGCACAGAAGTTTAGCAGACCACTCCTGTTAAGAGACATTAGTTCAATACTACTGATTAACAAAAAATAGCATGACACAAGTACCTACTGTTATCAGTTACGTAACTGTTCTATCTGTTACAGAGCATGCTGTCCTTAAAATATCTCTGCTACATAGTAATAACACTGGTACCTACGATTACTGTATGTACTTCAACGTCTTGTGGATGTGTTCAAAGTAATGCTGTATGAGGTCATTTGAGATGACAGAGGCGTACAATCAACTGGGTGTCTACTACAATTTGTTCACTACTCTCGTTGAAAACATAGATAAATGAAAAAAAATATATAAACGAAATATCCAATAAGTTTCTTACTATGTTTAAATAACGTGCATGATGGTAGCTATACATGCAATACCGGCTTGAATACTGTGAATGTGTGCATATCCCTATACAATGCAACTGTGCCCAATGACTAACACTGCCCCTAATCTTGCATATAGGGCACGACAATACGTCACACTGAAGCAAATATAAAATTCTCGTAGGACGTGTTCTCATTTATTTACATTCGGTCGTACATGAAGCGCCGTCCATATACGCTTCACTGAAAAAGCGAAACAAAACATAAAATAGTATCTACGGCCATGATCGGTAAGTATTCCCAGCGGATAATCCCGGCGGATAATGTGTTGTTAGAGTGTGCTTGCATATGTCATTCTTCCCAGTGTTATGAGTTTTTCATGCCCCCCTAACGATGAGGTATGTCAAATGAAATTGCAATAACTGGGCTTAACCAGTACACAGAACAAATCTAATAATAATGAACTCCACATAACTTAAAATATAAATGAAAATGCAAAACAATAATACATGTTTATCAGACACCAAATGTCAATGAGTTGTCTATTTGCATCTTTACCTCAGTGTGCGTTCGACCGTGCTATATCCATATGTACTATGTATGGTCGGTGATTTGAGATCTCTAGTACCATTGGGTCCACAGTTGCTATTGTAGCCAGAATGCCCATTCATATTATGCTGCCTGTGTCGTGACGGTAAGCCTTGAAAATTATACCTCTTGACATCGTACGTATCCACTAGAGCCAAGAAACCCGACGGGAATGCTAGGGCATACGATATGAGGGCAGCTAGTTCACCGTCGCTCGCTTCCTCCGGGGAAATATCTATGACGGCCGACACTCGCTTGCGCCACTCTAGCGACATTTCGAGCAGGTTGCACGACTTCTGAGTCTCTGCGTGCCCTATCATGACCGAGTGCAGGTCTTCCAGCGTGCTGAACGACGTCACAAACGAATGTGCATGAGTCCCTCGCACTGGTATATTAAACATCTTTCCAGCCAACACGTTGCTTGTACCATCGAATCCACCTAAAACAGAACGATTCATCGTGAGCAATCCATTAATTCCAAAAAGTTAAGTCATAGGTGACATACATGCGTGGTAGATAAATTCCCCCTAGCGTGTTATACCTAGCTATAACATTACCGTTGAGTAACAAAAGTACAAGGTTCCAAAATACTGTGGTATCATCCGCCAATCCAAGTAGGTAGTAAAAGTCAATTTAAAACTTTGGTAGCAGTCTGTACATGAGTACCAGGCAGGTGATACATTCAAGGGCAAGGTTCGCGAAACTTGCCTGATTAAACCTATTAACGAAAAGTATATGCGCTATTGGGGATTCTTATGAGTCAATGGCGCGGCAGGGTGTTTTATATTGCACAAGTTTGAATAGTGGCCGCGAGCTCGGTGCCAGGCACCGGGGCCCAGCCGCCTGCCTGAGCTGCGCAAACACGCCAACACAATCAATACCATAAAGACAAGTTAATTTGCGCCCTATACAGGCAGTAAAATATTAAACATTATGCGAACACTAGGGATCCTTTTGTCGGCGTATAAAAATAATTTCCGGTAGCTCGCTACCATAATAAAATTGAGAACTCTAACCAATGTAAGCGTATTTCGACGCCGACAATCCTCCGTCCGGGCCTTGAGCTCTTCGTAATCCGAATTCTAGTAAAGAAACATTTTTCCCAGCAACCATCCTGTATCGCGCTGCATTAGTTGCCATCAAACTGAAAAAAACACAAACGTTAAAAACAATTTTGGATATCAAATCTTAGTTTACCTACAGCATGTCCTTTATGACATTTACCAGGAAAAATATTTTTCCTGGTAAATGTCATAAAGGACACACTGGTTCCCTCACGAGGATTTCCTACACCGTTTTGAAAGCAATCATGACGAAATCTTTGGATTAAAAGTTTAAAAACTAACACCCGACTACTTAAAAACACGCTCTAAAAAGTACGAAACAAGAAAACAAGAAAGCCGTGGTCGTATACCACTTTTTTTAATTTATTATTCTTATGGCATACGACCACGGCTTTCTTGTTTTCTTGTTTCGTACTTTTTAGAGCGTGTTTTTAAGTAGTCGGGTGTTAGTTTTTAAACTTTATTTTTATTTAACATATTTTGGAGTTCTAAATAGGTTAATCTTGGGTTCATTGATTTCTCAGCCCATGAATACAGGTAAAGTCACAAGCAAATGCTAGTAATATATATACATTCAAAATGTACAAGTAAAGCGCTTTCAAATGATACCAAACACGGCATATTTATCTTAACTTTATTTTTTTACTTCGTATGTTTTGTCCGCTAGAGGGCGCCACATTAGATTTTGTGAAATCCCATATAGCCTATAACCAGCGGACAATTAAGACGCTTCTAATGATATGTCATTTTTCGAATTCTGATAAGTAGTTTAGAAGTTACGAGGGAACAGATGAACATCCATACCCACATACATACATACATACATACAGGTCAAAATCATAACCCTCCTTTTGCTTCGCCGTAGTCGGGTAATAAAAAGTAAAGAGCGCACCTGGGTTTGAGCCCACTACGAGGAACACGTAAGTCAGGGTCGTTACCTTTGGGCCCCTATGCATTCTGCAATTTAACTAATCTAGGCTCACGTTATGGATCACGTTACAGTGTGGGATTTGACCTTAGTTGCGGATACTATCATTTTATGTTGGATTTAAGTAGGCCTAGTCATCCTAGACCACTTAAAGTAATACTTTTTTGAAAATTCCAATTAGATTTGAAGATATATATTTTTTTCATTTAAGTCGTGGAATTCTACGAAAAACGTTTTCAGTCATATTTCCCGAAAAAAGTGATATTTCTCTTTGTAAAAAAATCAAACCATCTGCTAGTTTACAATGCTACTAGTGTGAAAATTTCAATCCCATAAGTGCAGAAAAACGAGTGAAAAAAAATAATTTTAAAATTTTGAAAGAAAATAAAATAGAAATGATCTGTTATTGTCGCATTTTTTTTAACAAAAATTTTTATAGGGTTATGTTTCTACTAAATCGTGACAAAAATCCATATAACTAGCTTGCGCTATGTTGGAGATATTGCGTTTCTAAGGAAAAGGTTGTCATAAACTTAGACTTTTTTGTTGATTAGAGAGGGTTTTTTTGGAATAGATATCATCATAGATATATGTAGTATTTACACTATTATTCATTGTTTAAAATAAACACATAAACGCAATTTTAAGGAAAAAAACTGAAATCAGAATATATTAATAATGCTTCAGACATAAGTACATACTATTACATTACGCGGTCAACTTACCTAAATTTGTTTTTCACACGACTTAAACGCGTACTAAGTAATGCTAAGAAAGCTTGTTTGAAATATTGCATTTTATAAAATAGTAGGCGCTTGTCAGTGGCAACCCTAACATAAAATTTTAAAATTCAATATTTCTGTTATCGTGTGTCTGTCGCATCTGGTTTTTTTTTTATGATAATAGTAATTAATGTAGTTAACATATTGACACTGAAAAAAAACGCGACCATGTAAATAGTGGCTAAATAAAAAAATAAAATGAAATCATAGAAAAACTATTGTTTTGCCTAGAATACCGCAATATTTTAGGTTTTGATGGATTGGTTGGTTCATAAAGTACATTTGCTATAAAACCAATAAATATTTAGTAAAAAAAAACATAAAAGAAAGTAGAAAAATTGTTTCTATGGTTTCTATGGATTTTTCTTTGTTTTCTGAATTTCTACAAAACTATGACAGATACATCAATGGGAGTTTTAATTGGAGTTTTGTTTCAATGTAATCTCTCAGAAAAACGCATAAAACAGGATGTCCGCAACTAAGGTCAAATCCCACACTGTGCGTTAAGGTAATTCCCTCTCCTAGAGACGAGGCCTGAGTCCCAATATTACTAACTTTATAAGGCTGTTTAATTATGCTATGTAAGATTTTCCCTGATGATGAAAAAATATGACATTTCTTTGCCATCTAAACATAAGTCCGAAGAATCGCCAAACTTGCACAAGCCTGGTAGAACGGATGGTTGATAAGACCGAAAGGTTCTAGAGTGGCAACCAAGCACTGGAAGGCGTCCCACAAGATTGACCGATGACCAGGCAAGAGTTGCGGGAATGCGATGTATATTAACTGGCCTGTTGGTCTAGTGGTTAGAGGCCCTGACTGCTATGGTGTTGGTCGTGGGTACGATTTCTACACAGGACAAATGTTTGTGTGATGAGCTCAATCATTTGTTGTGTCTGGGTGTAATTTATTTATAACTAGCAACCAGCCCTAGCTTCGCACGGGTGCAATGCTGATATTAAGTATATTTTGAATGTATTATACATAAAAACCTTCCTCTTGAATCACTCTATCTATTAAAAAAATCGCATCGAAATCGTTGCTTAGTTTTAAAGATCTAAGCATACATAAGCAACTTTGTTTTATACTATGTAATGATGATGTGTATGTATTAAGAAATATATATAAGTATGTTTATCAGTTGTCTAGTACTCATAAAACAAGCTCTGATTAGCTTGGGACTAGACGACGTTGTGTAACAGTTGTCGAATTTATTATATTATAGATGTGAGATATGCGTCTCTTTATTACTCGAACTTAATACTATTTAGACCTAGTATTTCCTTCAGATTATAATTTTCATTGCACACAAAACCTACGTTCGTCTACTAGCTCAGTTCTAAGTATCGCGGCTTTGTATTATTTTTTATTATCATAAGGTTAATTGAGTTTTGTCACATGATTTTATTGCCAATTAAACAATGGGAAAGTCCTTCATGGGAAACCATTCTTAGTCGATACTAGTGGTGTAGGTAGGTCCAAGTTTTATTGATTGCAAAGCCAAGAAAATACCCAACTGGTATTGATTTTTTAAATATTAAATGATACTACACCCACATCGGAAATTGGGTATTTGCCTGTCCTTTAAATAAAAAATATTTTTCTGAAAATAGTAATAAAATTAGTTGATAAATGAGTGGTAATATGCATTTAAAATTGTACATATAAAAAAGGGCGGAGGCGTGGTGGGAATATCCTGCTATCTTTTCTGTTCCCGTGTACCTTTGGTGGCGGTTGACGTCACATTTAATTATATTTTATATGTACCCTTATCATGTTACTTGACAGTTTCTTCTTCCACCAGATTTAAAAGGTTTTTTAACTCATTGAACTGATTTGTAAAATTCTTTCTATTTGCAATTGATAAAATAATTGAAAAAAAAAATACAAGCTATATGGTTTTACCAAACAGATACTAGAAAATATAGAAATGACATAATATCGCGTACTTAACGACTCAACGAAGGGTGTCACACTCTTTTGTTGTAGTTAGAATTAATTAGAGATGTTGGCAATTACGTGAGGCAGCCATGCCTGACTTGTCCTATCTGATAAGTGTGACATTATACGTAGTATCGTAGAGCAAACACTCACATCCGAACATACAGAATCCTCGATAAGTCCGATTTAACCGATTATGTAAAACTAGTGACCCGCGCCAGCTTCGCGCGGGTGATACCTCATTGAAAATGTTTTTTTTTCCCTATTATATTCATGTATGCCTACACTGGGGAAAACAAATAAAAATCTGTTCAGTATTTTTTGAGTTTATTGCGAACATACAGACGGACGAACGCGGTGAGGGACTTATTTAGGGTTCCGAACCCGGAGTGTGCCAACGGGATTGAGTTTCCGCAGTCCGACCGTCCGTTCGTCTGTTAATGTGCCCTATATTCTGAAACGTTAGTGGTAGAAAGTTGTAATTTTTACAGAATGTTACAAAAAAGTTAAAAATTAAAGGGGGTTATGGTAACCCCCTTTAATATTTAACTTTTTTGTAACATACACACACAAGAAAAGCTATTTTGTCAGCCTTTTTTTATCTTACCAAAGTAAAACAATAGTCTGATTAAACTACTCGTAGTGCTGTGACCACAGACATGTCAAACTGTAGTTGTGACAAAATTATTGGAATTGTATTTATGCAAAAGATTTTTCGCCTCTTCCTATCCCGAATTTATGTAGGTAATCGTGCGTGATTCAACGTGAAGTAACTAAAGTAGCTCATAAAGTTGATGATGACGATTGATTTACGTCTTAATTTTAAGTTTAATATGTCATTAAAACAGACCATCGATTACTTATGATTAATTATTCCTTCGAAATATAGTCAGTGCGTGTCTTTCACACTTTTGCCAGGCCCCAGCTAAGTTACGATCGTTCCGTTAACGTCGAACGCTTAGTATGGGCAACGCCCCCAATTCCTTTTGTTATGACGTCAGCTCAACTATCATTGACTTGGTTATAACAAAGGAATCGTTCCTTTAACGTCGAGCGCTTTGTTTTGGCAACGCCCCCAATTCCTTTTTTTATGACGTCAGCTTAACTTTCAGTGACTTGGTCAGAACAAAGGAATTGAAGGCGTGCTCAATTCCAGGCGTTCGACGTTAACGAAAAGATCGTCACATGGCCTGGGTGAAAGGTGTCAGCCAAAAGCGATAGAAGAACATCAGAAATCTCAATAAAAACAAATAAGGTATATTATCTACCTAATTCATACATTGTTTCCCTTTATGAGTAAACATCATTAACACAATTAAGTCAAAATAATCTAGTACAAACAGTTTCGCAGCATGGCTTGTTTATAAATACGAGTATAATATGACGTCAGTATTGCAATAGTTGATAGCGAGTGACTTACCTTGCGAAGTTGACGAGAGTTAATAAAGTGGTTTCCAACAACTGCGCTACAATTAAAGGTCCTTCAACTCTCAATAAGGGCACCCTGCAAGATACGCAACGTTATAAAACAACAATGACATAAAATGTGGGGCAATGTTTTTTGTAATTTGCAAAACTTGAAATACAAGGTTATTTATAGTACGCGGCAAATAAGTTGAACCACCGTAAAGTGGGGTTACTTTGACCCTGGGACATAACTTCGATATAAGCCAAATAACCAATAGGAACATGATAAACAGTTTTTACTGTGTTTGTATAGGTTGATAAATTGTGCCAAAGTTATATATACTCCTAGGCCAAAGTTACCCCAATATACTCGACATTTAAAATGTCAAAATTGGTTACTGCGCAATCATGATGGTTCAATTTATGTGACGAGTTTTATAACCAATTTTCAGGTTTCAAGCGAAGTGGCACCTCACTAGGATTGAAACCCGAAAATTGAATACTGCGCGTACTTATAGCAAATAGTTCAACTTATTTGCCGGGTACTACAATGGCCTGTCATACTCCATTAGCAATAAGATTAGACATTTAAACAAATCATTTATTTATACAGTCCGATCAATTAGTTTTGGCTTTTATTATTGCGTCGGTGACATGATAAATTGCGGCTTTAGTAAATTAATAGTTGGTATTGTAATTTGTAACTATTTTTTTGTTTTTTGACGCCATAAGAATACAATTATGCAGTAAAAAAGGTATGTTTAAATCATTAATCTTTTTGGAAATAGAGTATAGGTTCCATTGGACAAAAGAGAAACCCTCTAGAGACTCTGCAAAAGGGTCGAAGCCTACTGGGTCCCAGGGTCTCTTTCTGAAAGGAAGGCTTGGCCCCAGCGTGGAAGACAAAGAAGGAACCCCGTTCCTTCTTTGTCTTTGTGTTTAGTCCCTAAAAGTCTGACACTGTTTCCATGTTGCTCCGCTCCGAGAGCGGGTTTCGTCATTGGATGATTTTTGCCACACCATAAAAAAACCCCTCTATACACGAATACTGCGCAATCCCTTGTTAGGATATATAAGCTATACTCCGTTCAAAATAACAATAATTGACATTTAAGAAAACCTTTTTTAATGTCCGTTCGATCGATTTTGTGGTAGAATGACAAATGAAGTCTGCAGTATATGGTTGGTTTTTTTAATCGACTTTTTGGTTTCTGTTTCATTCTTATGCCTATGGAATAGAAGTTAAAATCTGTTGAACAGACAATAAAAAAGGTTTCCTTATCTTAACGAGAATTAGAGCATAGTCTTTTAAAATTAATGGAAATAACAGGCCATGCAGATTTTTTTATTTGAATTTCGAGCAAGATTATAAATTACCCACATCAATATTCAATAGTTCCAATCTATAGCTCATATCCATAACTCATTCATAAATTGAGAACGTACATGAGCTAGCAATGACGTCCATTCTGTGCATATTTTTACAATCGGCCTTTGACGTGTTAAAAATGTTAGTCGTGCGAACAAAAAAGTAATGGAGCAGTACACCTTGTATAGCACCATTCCTTTAACAGTTCAGTTTAGGTCGTCAAATGGACCGCATTAACAGCTCGTGGTAGGGCCTCTGTTCTAATTTTTTTTAACTATTAATTCAAAAATTTGAAAATCTGCTCCTGCCAGGTTTTGTTGGCGTAATTGCGGACGTTGTTCCGTAAAATACTTTGTCACTTTATTTATTTATTTCATCTTCATGTAACGTAGTTGTATATAGAGGGACTTAAAATATGTATGTAAAAAAAAATATGTATGTTGAAATGATAAACTAGACTTTTAAAAGACGGCAATGGTTGGGTAAGTTATAATTTAAAAGCTATCTAAAAAGTAAACTAACAGGTGGCTCTTTAATATATAGGAGTTAGCTCTATTTTGTGTCAAAAAGAAGTATGGGTAGGTACTTGATTAAAATAAACAAGGCGACTGGTCAGTTATGTGAACAGAACTAGATTCTATTACTGGAAGATACAAATTAGAACACAATCATAATTCGAACTGAAATTTCCAAAATATTTTTTCTTTTTGTAAATATCTTGTACTACATTGTTAGTGTTCCTGATAATAAATATATTTATTTTGCCTATTGGCTTCCAGTTGTGTTCGTCGATTTATAGCATCACTCATTATTAAACCTTATAGAACCCATATTACTCAGATTTTACCCAACTTTCCCATATCTAAACTAAATATATTACAAACTGGGTCATTATTTTGCAAGAAAACCACATTTCTTACAAAATAATGACTGTTTAAGCAATGACTGTTAACCTTTTATGGATAAACATATAGGATCCAGTCCTCGCATCAATTAGCAGAAAGTGAATGTGTTGAAAAATGTAATAGACCAGCCAGAATTATGAGTGTTTTAATGGTGATTTCAAATTGAATATTTTGCTGATAAATATTTTTCAGTGGGGTTTGTGTTTAAAATTTTAAGAATAAAAATTAAAGCCCTGATTTAATTATTAATTACTGTAACTTTTTCACATACCTTGGAAATACTACAGAACCTTCTTCAATAGCACTTACTCTAATATCTTTGCAAGTCAAATCTTTCAAATATGCAAAGAATTCCGGTTCAATATTTTCAGGTAGAGTTTGCTTCAAATATTCAATATCTGTAAAGGAAGAGCTGTTGTATATTTTTTGCAGAACAGTTAGCAATTAAAAAAGAAACTTAACACACGCAGTGGGACAGTAAGGGCTAATAAAAAAAAAAACACTTAAGAAAATACATACCGCTATCAGAATAATGAAAGTTATCTAAAAACTTGACACATTCTTCGAGACCAGCAAATATAGTAAATTCTCCTTGGAAAGGATTTGTGCGGAAAAATAAATCAAATACAGCAACATCATTAACTTTTCCAGATTTCCAATAAGCATAGGCCATTGTTATTTGATACAGGTCTGTAAAGATTACAAATTAGTAGATATCATGTATTATAACTTTACCTTCAATAATAAATTAATAGATAAGTAGCACATATTGTGTAACAAATAAATTTCTAATTAATACATATTTTAAAAGTACATAAAATAGAAAAAAGGAAATATCTACAAAAAGGCATTTTTTTTAAAGCAAAATGCCTTGGTTGTCCCTATGATTTGGTTGATAATGATAGAATAGTTTAATAAATTGTCTTATATAAAAATTGGCTCATGGTTATTTAATTTAAACCTGCCATGTTTGTATATTTTTTACTATAATATTGTTTTGAGCCTGTTTCATGTTAAAAAATGCATTATGGGTATCATTTTAAAAGTATATTAGTGACAATAATGAATCTAAAACGGTTAAATTATCTTCACGACATTCTGATTACTTAGTTCTAAAGTACACTTGACATTTAAAATTCGCTCCAAAATAAATTAAATATTTTACTTACCAGTCAACAGAGGTTGCACAATACCATTTTGGCGTGCCATCGTTCTCTTGATACTTAATTCTTCACCAGACATTTTCGTTGCGAGCAATGAAGTTAGTGCAGAAATGATTAGAAACGTGAGCTTTAAATGGTATCTGTTGAACGACTAAAATAAGTAATTTCATCGTGATCAAGTGGCCGTAGTTATCAGCGCGCCAAACAAAATTTGACGGATAATCTACGCATGCGCATATGACTTCTATTGACGGTAAAGTTTAAAGGTCATTTCTGAAGGTCGACTTGTTTATTAATGCAAAACGAATATTTTTTATATTATTTATCAGTACATTGATGACAGCTAATTCAAAACAACTACAAAAAATAATAAATTATTTATTTGCAATTTTCACCCACACAAACAAAATAATAGATTGTCATTACTTTACTTTTTATATTTTTTAAACATGAGCCTTTTTACACAACGTAATGGCGAACAGTGCGACAACCATATCGAATCATGGCTATGTAGATGATTTCAGCAAAATAAAATAAAACTGGTTATGAAGTGATAACAATGTGAGTAAATGAGTTATGTGCTTAAAAAGGAAGTACCACAACTTATCAAACATTTATTTATTTTCATCTTCTATCTTTACAGGTTTTTTAACTACACTTGTCCGTACAGGAATGGATCATACTCTTTACCTACTCTAGTGATTAATTCTGTAAGAAGTAACCAATTTTACTTAAATATGTTTTTAAGTTAATAACATTGAAATGAGTTTAATTAACTTCAAGTGTGAAGTGATAGCTATTGTAGATATTATTATTATAGCCCAAAGTTTCAAAATGTTGCTTTTGAAGTGCTGATAGAGTCTAATTCGTACGTTAAGAGAAGGCTGTAGCTTAAAATAAATAATATAACATGTTTTATATGGCAGTCAATCCCAACTATCCGTTAAGTACAAAACATAATTTCGTGTTCTTCATTTGTTAGACCTAACAAAATTATATAATGTAATTTTAAAACAATTCTAATTTACAGCAGCACTATCAAATCATACGATTATTTACTTCCCGGACTCACATTGTACCGTTTATTACATTATTATTATTATTTATTATTAATAATAATGTTATTATTATTGCTAGCCTGTGCTGTCCCACTGCTGGGCAAAGGCCTCCCTCCATTCCTTCCATTTATCTCGGTCGCTCGCCATATCGTTCCAATTCCCAAGGAAGACATCCAGGTCGTCCCGCCATCTCCTTCGTGGTCTGCCGCGGCCCCGCGTCGCTGAGTCCGGGCACCAATCCTGTGTTTTACGGGCCCACAGCTCGCTAGACATGCGGCAGACATGTCCTGCCCAGTCCCATTTAAGTTGGGCAGCCTTTTGAGCCACGTCGACGATTTGTGTTTTGGAGCGCAGTGTAGTGTTTCGAACGTGGTCTGTTAATTTAACACTTAATATGCTGCGCTCCATAGCACGCTGGCAGACCTTGAGCTTGGACTTTTGGATGTTAGTCAAAGACCAAGTTTGTGCACCATAGGTCAGAATAGGGAGAATACACATGTCCATCAGCTTACGCTTCAGTGACATAGGCAAAGTGCCCTTTAATAATTCCTTCATGGACCAGAAGCTCTTCCAGGCATTTTCCATTCGGCGCGTTATTTCTTTTTCTTGCCTTGCCTGGAAAGAGACTACTTGGCCCAATTATTACATATTTGTATAAAAAATGCGCGAGGCGAATAACGAGTCCGAATGAACGTATAAACATATACATTATTCTTTTACGTGCTTTTTTACGCCAAATTGCAATTTAACTCAGCACTCGCGCGATTGTGCAAATGTTGCTTAACGATAATAATAAAGCGTTTTCAATTAATGGCATTGTCTTCCCTGTCAACAATAACCAAATATCCACATCTGTTATGAGTAGCATAAATGTTGTATAAAAGGAAGTAGCTATTTTAATTAATCGCAAGTCGATTCCTACTCTCAAGTCTTTGCCTCCGCACAACTACACAACAAATGTAAAATCATTGAAACAGGAATTTTGTTTTTGTATTGATTACATCAGCGAAGTTTGACGGGAAGTCTAACTCGAATGTTCGTTACATTTTCTGGCTAATACTTTAAATACTTTAGAATTAATCACATCTGTATTCCAATTGAAAACCAAAAGATTTTATTCTGTGAATCTGTGATATACGAAGATGTAGCTTAAAAAACTTAGCATCCAAGGTAACACATTAAAAATAAAATATACTATTATTATTTTTTTAATGGCAAGTAGAGCCGTGTGGAATATTCTGCCAATGTCGAAAAAAAAAAGTAAAATAAGAATGCGGCGGCGAAACTCGGCGAAATAAACTCTCAAGAAAGACTGGACAGGAAACTGGCTGTATAAATAAGTTGCCATTAAAAAAAACCTGCGAAATGATCAAATGACACTAAAATATGACGTATGTTGTCAGTGTCACGTGTCACACTTGGGTGCTGTCATGTCAGTGCTGTCAGTGCTGTGATGTCAAAAGATTCAAATTTGAAGGTTTTGTTGGCGGGACTCCTTTGGGTTTTTGTACAGTACATTGCAGTTGGAGTTTGATTTGATTTCTTTCATATTTTTGCTTACCTTGACATTGGCAAAATCATTGGACGTTCGTCGATGGAGCCATACGCTTAAAAAAGAAGAAGTTAAGCCAATCAAGATAATTATTCACAAATCGATTTCCTGTGTTTCTAAAATTAAAGTTCCTACTTTTATATCACAAGTTCTGCAGATCTGGATAAGTATACCGAGAAGGTTGACTTGATAAATTTGCTGCCAAATACTATAAAAACATTGGATGTGTTGTACCTACATTGTAATGTGACTCAAACAAAACAGCCATTACTGATGACAAGGCGGTATGGTTTTAAAACCTAAACCTTAGCCAGCAGGCAGCCCTAATAGGGTGAAGAACGTAATAATTAAAATTTTTTGAAGTACTAGGTAGGTAAGGTAACTCAGTTCTTTTAACTATTGTTTCATAATTGATTTAATTGTATTAGTCATGGCTTTCCTAGAAATGTATCAAATTTTTCTTTTCTACTATTTCTAAAGTACAAAGGGTATAAATTATAGAATTGAATTTGATTAAAAATGTATGTATTGCTAAGATGTCTAATATAGTATTTTAATTTTGTATGAGCAGACTATTTTTGGCATGGAATCCTTCTTCTTCACCTTTCTCCTTCCATGGTGATGTGTAGTCGGTATTGAGTCCTTGAGGACGATTCTTGCCAGGGTGTTTATTGTCATGGTGAATTAGCAAACCTCTTCTGGTTACAAATTCTTCTGAGCAATATGTGCATTTGAAAGGTTTTTCTCCCGTGTGTTGAAACATGTGGTACTAGAAACAATTAAATTAGGTTGAATCTTTTTCTTTTTGATTAAAGGCAGATGAATATCAAAAAAATATTACATTTTATGTTTGGAATTACATATTGTTATGACTTATTAAATAATTGGAGCAGTCTAATTAAATTATACACTTTCACAGGTGATTTTCTCAAATAACTACCACCATTTTGGTGCCATACTTTATAGAATACCTACTTACTGCAATAGGCACTGCTACTGTTATTGCAGTTTATATTTATTTTCTCAGTACTTACATTAAAATTCTCCTTCTTCACAAAACTATGCTCACATAAATGGCATTTATATTTAATAACACCATTAATTGTTGTAAGATTGTTATATGTAGGCCCATTGTCAGTTTTTGGTTTAGGTGCAATCGGTCGAAGCACTGGAGGACTAGCTGCGGCAATTGTTCTCTTTATACTTTGCTCTTGTTTTTTCTCAGGGTGCATTCGACTTCTATGAGAGTAACAGTTTCCAGAACTGGCGAAGCATTTATCACAGAATGGACATTTGTAGGGCTTTGCCCCTGTGTGTTGGTTCATGTGAAACTGAAACAATACAAAGTAGAATTAACAGCATGTACTCTATTGATGAGAAGTAAAAAAAATTGCATTTTTTAAATATTTCTTTTTAGGGTTTGTAACAGCTAAAGAACTATTACACTGGTGGACAGGTTTTTACAATAGTTTGCATAATTATATTCATCATCATCATCATCAGCCTTTTAATGTTCCCACTGTAGGGACACAGGCCTCCTCTCTCTAGGAGAGGGAATGGGCCATGATCCACCATGCGGGCCCAGTGCGGATTGGTGGATGTCACATGTCTTCGAATTTTTGGTTCTAGGACATGCCGGTTTCCTCACGATGTTTTCCTTCACCGTTTTGAGAGCAGTGGTGATGAAATAAATTACACAAAGTTATGCGCCTGGCTGGGTTTGAACCCGCGACCTACGACTCGTAAGTCGGGGCCGTTACCACTCGCCACCACTGCTCTCATAATTATATTGTTAAACAAAAATTAAATATTGTAAATGATTACAAAACTGTTACAGTTTGGGTGCTACTTACTTTTAAATCCTGGTTTCTTTTGAAAGTCTTCATACAGACTTCACATGTGTAGGGTCTGTCACTACTATGAGTGACACTATGTGTCTTCAAACCACCCCAAGTGTTGTATGATCGACAACATACCTTGCAAGTGTATGCCTTACTTGATGGTAAGTGCACTGACATGTGGGCAACATATGTTCTTTCAGATCTGAACCTGTAATCATGCAATTGCACACATAAGAGCCTTGGCTGTCCAAGGAAAATTTTAGTCTGAATCTCTAGAATGTCTTTTAAAAAGATTGTCATAACTCACATTCTTCCACATATTTGGCATACACCATTTGTTCGATGGTTCTTTAGATGAGATATTAAATCATATTTATAAAAAAAGGCTACTGAACATGTGTGGCATGTATAATTTTTATCATCGTTATTGTCAGGGATGTGTATCCAGGTATGGTTTTTCAATGCTAAATCTGTACAGAAGCTGCGCTCACATGAATTACACTGGAAAGGTTTCACCATTTTGTCATCATCACTACTTTCTGGTGTTTTAGTTACATCTTCTTTCTCTTCATCTTCTGAATCAGAGTGTGAGTCCCCCTTTTTTATTAATTTTATTGTCACATTTTCTGTATCCAGCCCATGTAAATAAGTAACATCATTCATAGAAGAGCTATGCTCATAATTTGGCGAGAGAGTAGCTTCAGAATTTTGAAGCACTATCATGGGATCCACACTCACTTCCATTTCAGTATATTTGTCATTATCGTCTTCTAACACAGGCTTCTCTTCACTTTTCACTAAAGATATCATACACTTGTTTGGAATAATCTGATCCATCATAAAACTACGCTGGAGTAGCACATCCTGAGCTTTTCGCGCTGTGTCTATGAAGTCACATACTGATTGTAATTTTGTACAGCATTGTATACAAATATTTTTAGGTAACTTGTCATCTTCGTCGACCTGTAAATTTTTATGCATTGTTGTTATGGAGATGCATATGATGTAATGTATTGAATTAATGGTGAGATAGAGACAATACTTTACCTCAATTAATAAATATTTGTTGAGCTTGTTTTGTAGAAGCATTGCTTCGGCTTCTTGACTAAATATCATTATGGTAACATCTTGCTCCTCGGCGCAAAGGCGACAACATCGGTCAAAGCTCTCTTCGAATTTTAATGTTTGCGTCATGACTACACAATTACGAGCATATCTGTTGTAGGCTGTTACTGTTTTTAAACCTCAAAATGTGATGCACTGTAATGATTTTTCCCGACATAGATAACTGTCTAGCGAATGCTATGCCAGCGCATGCGCGCTGGAACATAGCGATTCCGATGCTCAGCATTTTATACTTTAATGCTATTGATATTTTTCCAAAAAGATATACCACTCAGTGCAAGTGCCGTGTGCGGGTACTGCGCAAACTCGACTCAACTGTTCCGCCGCGCCGGGCTATGTGCGGTTACGAGATTTATGTAGGTACCGAGATTAAATGCTAATACCTATGTCAAACTGGTAGGTAGGCACATAATTTCGTGAAGACGTAAGTAACCAGTTCAGTCAGTTGAAATGGTGTGCTTTTAAAATTTAAATAATTATACTTACACTACTTACTATTTGGAATTGGTAGGGTTAGGCATTTTTTTTTATTGTGCTATAAAATTCTGTGCATAGAAACCCCGGTACCTGCTTCCACTCCGGAATTCCCTCTGGCCTCTGGGTTATATTCCTGAAGAAACTGAACAAGGTCTCCACTACCACCATATTGGGGTCACTTGAATGGCGATAAGAGTCTTAAATACCCGTTATTAAGACCCGCGTGCACTGGGTGATGCAAGCGGGGTTTTGGCCTGTTAGGTAGATTAAGACGATTACCTCCCCGATACCGTTTTCTCCGTGTGGGAACGGCTCTCTTATGGAAAGGGGCTTTTTTTCGGACCATTACGGTTTCACCGAAGGAGGCAACATCCCGTCAATTTCTTGCCTTCACCAGAAAAGCCTTCTGCTGGCAGAGACAGATCTCGCCTATTCCTGGTGACAAGCTTTCTCTCAAGCTGCACTCGTACAATATGTGCTGTGTACAAACCAGGTCACACAGTGGTACCCAAGGGATGGAAAAAGAAAGAGAGGTAGACCACAGAGAAGGTGGGATGATGATATCAGACAAGTCGCCGGAACAACATGGGGTAGAGTAGCCATAGAAAGACGGGAATGGAGAAGATTGGAGGAGGCCTTTGCCACCTGGCAAACGGACATTCAAAAAATGAATAAAAGGAACATGTATGAATATTAATTAAAAGAAAATGTCTGATTAAAAGGCTTATAATAAAATAAAAAAAAAACAAACCAGGTGGTCTTTCCGCCGGGTCAATCCTGGAACCCATAGCAAATTGTGGCAATTTGCTACGGTCTAATGACCAAACCTATTCAGGTATTAATTGAAGCACTTGCTCGGTCAGCACGGTCGACCGCCATGGGACCTGGAGGTCAAACAGTTCTTGCACACATGCACGATTTCTGCAAAGACGTGCAACGCCACCTCCGGGGTGATACACCGTTGCCGCGATAAGACGCATCATGGCGGACCGTGTTCCAGATACAACGACAGTGCACGCCATAATCACTCTTTAAGGACTGGTAGAAGAAAAATCACGGCGTCCTCCCTCACCCTCCGCATGACTTAAATTTTCATCAGACATGGCAGGTTCGGTAGGTTGCTGCATTTAGTTGATGCGGATTAAACGCTCTGGTGTCATCATTGCGCGAACCGCCCGGAGGACACGATGGAGGTGTGCCGCTTGGCTGGATATGTCAGTCAATCGTCTTCTGAAAAGGCTACTCGTGGTCATAGAATACAAAGGCAAATGAAGGAACATAAGTGTGGCTTTAGTCAGTTAAAGTCTTGACATATCCTCTCAGGGTTATATTCACGATACGGTTTTCATTCGCGCTCGCTCCGATAGAGGAAACAGCTGTGTTTTATTTGGCACAGCCTAGCCGCCGCGGTTGTGATTTTCGCTCCCAAGCCTAGCGGGCGATTATCGCAAGGCATACGATTGAAAGACAGGCGGTGAAATGATCGGGGCCCGGTCGCCCGCCAATCTTTCGATGAGCGTGAAGGTACAAACCGCTAAGCCAACTTGCCGATACAGCGTGAGCCGTGAATAACCGCACACGCCGTGGGTGTAAAACGCGTCGTGAAATGCGCGCGGGCCGCAACCGCGGCGTTCGCAGGAGAAAACTGCTTAGTGAGTTATTAGCCTCATCAGCTCTAAAGTGAAAGAATTCATTGATGACGATTTCCCATCTTAAAAACCGTAGAACGTGTGGACTTTTCAGTTTCAGATATAAATAAATAAAAAGAAAAAATTAAAACCTTTTTACGAAAAAGAAAAATGTCAAAACCGAATTTTGGGATTTGTTTATTGACCTCTTTGAAAAGAAAAATTCCAATACGATACGGCGATCGTCGACTGAAATCTCGCGATTTTTGAAGAATCTGGAAAAATAACCTACTTATTTCGATTTTCTGAATTTTCAAGATTCTCATGAAGATTGAACTCTCGCAAGCAAACTAGCCACAGACGGTTTTGTGGTGTCAAAAAAATACAAAATCGTTGATTGAAATTGCACTCGATTTTTCTATTACAAAATAACTGAAAAACAACTAACACTGTCCCAAGGTTTTTAAACCACAAGTTTTATTGTACTTCAATAATCTTTATTGTCCAATATGGATAGTAAAAAGCCCCCCGATCCCCCTAACCTTTTTGAGCTCTCTCCGATTTTAACGGTTACCCTCCCCGACGATAATGATAAAGATAATATGGACTCCGAATCTACAAACCGGAAAAGAGTAGCGACCTCTCCCCCTTCTACTGTTACCAACCCTCCCAAGCTCCTTAGAAAAGAGACCGGCAGACAAATTTATACGGCTAGAGATAGGGCTCCGTATGTGGTGCATGTTTCCTTAAAGGATGGCCAAACATCGAATACCACGCTCCACAAAGTAAAATTTGGAATGTTTCTACATCAAAAAAATTTCAGCAATGTTGTTCTTGGCAGTGTCAAACAATTAGGAAGAAACCGCGTGTCGGTCGAGTTTCAGTCTCACCAAGACGCAAACAGCTTTTTAATTAGCCGAATATTGACTCAGCATAACTACATCGCTTCTATACCCCAATATAACATAACTCGTATGGGTCTTGTTAGGGATGTACCAACTGAATGGTCAGAAGAGGAAATTATTGAGAACATCAAGATTCCTGCTGCATGTGGCTCTGTCATAAAGGCAAGGAGATTGAATAGGAAGGTGATCAATCTTGGTATTACTGAATGGAAACCTACTCAAACAGTCATCCTCACTTTTGATGGTCAGATTCTACCCAGGCGTGTCTATTGCTTTTATTCAGCACTCCCAGTGGAAAAATACACTTACCCTACCATCCAATGTTTCCACTGCTGCCGCTTTGGACATACCCGCACAGTATGCCGCTCTAAACCACGCTGTTTCAAGTGTGGTGAAGACCACCCTGGCGATGGGTGCCAGGTTCCACATGAGTATGCCGCTTGCATAAATTGTTCTGGCAATCATTATGCAAACGACAAAGCTTGCCCTGAACTAGGCCGTCAGAAATGCATAAAAGCCCTAATGGCGGAGAAATCGATCTCCTATGCAGAGGCAAGTCAGGTCCTACCCCGTGCTTCAAAATCATATGCCGAAGTGTCTAGAGCTCCGCTTAAAACCAATCCGCCTATCCCTCGTCAACTCCCAAGCCAAACTCCCCAACCACCTAAATCCCACCAAAAAACTGTCTTTCTGAAACCCAAAACACATGCCCCCCTTTCCCCCAGTTATGATAAGCAGGCTCATCAAGCCCTTATTCAAGATTACTCCTTCTCTCCTTCACAAAATGGTTGTGCCATCCCTAGGGAGGGTGCAAGCAGTCCCATTAGTTCAGAAAACATCTTGAGTATCATCTCAAGTATGTTAATGACAGTATTGTCCAACCCATCACAATCTCTACCCGACCACGTTGCCACCAAATTGTCCTCAATTGTGCGTTACATAAATAACGCTCCATCCCCAGACATTTCTTCAATGGAACGTCAGGAGTATTTCTCCTCGGAAGACTGACCTCCTTTATCTAATTAATAAGTATAAACCATCGATCTGCAGCATCGCTGAGACATGGCTTCGTCCTGAGAGCAATTTTAGGATCCCATGTTTCAGCAGTGTCCGTCATGACAGATTAGATGGATATGGGGGATGTGCTTTGTTCATCAATAACAAAGTTACATTCTCCCCAATTCCTCTACCCTTTGTAGGTGATAACATCAATGTTGTCGCTGTTAAGGCTGAGGATATAAATATTTTTAGTTTTTATATTGCTCACCCACAGAGAATTGATCTCGATTTCATAAAAAACTTGCTGAGTAATGTACAAGGACCATTACTTGTTATGGGAGATTTTAACGGCCACCACTATAGGTGGGGATCGGATTCCTGCGACAACTTTGGTTCAGGTCTAGTAGATTTGATGGATGAACTGGATTTATGTGTAATCAACAATGGCTGTGCCACTCGTCGGGGTTCGACAGGACAGAACAGCAGTTGTGTTGATCTAACTTTCTGTTCGTCTAATATAGCCAGCATCTTTAATTGGAACCGCTTGGATATGACCTATGGGAGTGATCACTATCCCATCATGGTTGAAATCCCATCCAAATCCAGCCCCAACGCCACATCCCCTCCACTTTTAAAATATCAACTAAATTTAGTTGATTGGGACCTGTATGCAAAAATCTTAGACCTACGGGTTTCCTCTCTTCCCCCCATTAATGGCGCAAATGCGCAAGAATGCTTTACGGCATTTTCGAATGCGATATCCGCTACAGCGGATGACTGTTTCCCTTCTAAAAAACCGTCTACTGGCAAAATCCCATCTCCGCCATGGTGGGATAGAGAATGCTCTGCGGCGATCAGAGCCAGGAATGAGGCCGAAAAACAGCTTAACGCAGACATGAACCTGGAAAACCTCATTAATTTCAAGCATGTGTTGGCTAAATCCAGGAAATTACTTAAGAGGAAAAAAAGAGAAGGTTGGCGGAGGTATTGCGACTCGCTAAGTCCATCCACTCCAGCTTCAGTTGTGTGGCGTAAACTGAAATCCTTTAGGAACAGCATGCGCTCGCCCTCTAGGAGCATGACATCTAAAGAACTGGGCCACCAGTTCTTCTCTAAACTAGCTCCAGCTTATGCCCCAAACAAAGATGAATGTGCTTATCCAGAATTCCAGTTGACTTCAGACGAACCTCTGGATGAGCCGTTCACCTCGGAGGAGCTGAACTCGGTACTCTCCCACGTTAGAGACTCCGCTCCTGGAGTGGATGGATTCCCATACTCCTTCATATCTAAAGCTGGGGACAAAACCCACCGGTATTACCTGGATTTGGCCAATTATTGTTTCTCCTCCGGATATATTCCCCCCGATTGGAAGGTTCAAGTTATCATCCCTATATTAAAACCTGGGAAAGATCCTAGCGTTCACTCTTCCTACAGACCGATTGCTCTATCATCCATACTGATGAAGCTTTTGGAAAACTTGATTAAAAACCGTCTGGAATGGTTTGTGGAGAACAAGAGAATACTACCAACGACTCAGTTCGGCTTTAGGAAAGGTTTGGGTACATCCGATAGTGTGGGAATCCTCACGTCGGGGATCCGACTGGCCCTTAGCAGAAATGAGTCTGTGGTGGCTGTTTTCTTGGATATTTCTGCTGCCTATGACTCTGTCCTCCTCTCAGTTCTCAGGCAGAAAATGCAACAGCTGAGAGTCCCGGCTAGGATATGTCAGATCATTTCCAGCATCTTCTCAGATCGTTCCCTTAAACTAAGAATACCTGGGGAGGACCCTGAACCAAGGTTAGCTTGGAGAGGTCTACCTCAGGGATCTGTCCTTAGTCCCCCTCTATATAATATCTATACTTCGGATCTTCCCTCTTGCCTAAATATCAATTGTAAAATCCTTCAGTATGCCGATGATATTGCTTTACTGGTCTGTAACAAATCCATTGAGGATGCAGCTCAATCTATAAATGTTTCCTTGTCCTCATTAAACCTTTGGCTACTAGATCATGGGTTATCTCTAAGCGCTCCAAAGAGTTCAGCTATTATCTTCACTCGCAAACGTCTTGTCCCTCAGGTAGATATTAACATTGACGGTCAAGCTATCCCTATTAAGGAGAGTACCAGATTCCTGGGAGTCACCCTTGATTCCAAACTGTCGGGGGTGGACCACATCAACATCACTGTGAAAAAATGCGAACGCTCGATCTCGGTTCTTAGAGCATTGGCTGGTGTCTGGTGGGGTGCTCATCCGTATACCCTGAAACTGGTCTACAATGCGATAGTCAGAAGCGTCATAGATTATTGCAGTTATCTAATTGAACCGTGTAATAAAGAAGCATTACGTAGTCTGGATTCTGTTCAGTCCAAATGCCTAAGAATCGTAATCGGTGCCATGAAATCCTCCCCCATAAATGCTCTTCAGGTTGAAAGTGCGGATCCTCCTCTTGCCCTTCGTAGACAATACTTGGCAGATCGCTTTTTGTCAAAAGTTTTCTCCCTGTCATCCCACCCTTTAATTCCTATTTTGGAGCAAATCTTCCTCTCTCTTAATGACTCTTCCTATTGGAATAATAAAAATATTCCATTGATGAACAGGTACAGAGAGCTTAAACACCTCTCTGCACCGGTGTGGCAATACCCTTCTCTTCCTATCTTTGCCTCTGCCTATGAGGCGATTCACTTTAAGCCTAACATCGTTTTGGGTCTAGGCATTTCCAAAAACTCGCAAGACGTAAAAGGCGACTTCGATCGGGCCATCAAAAGATACTGGCAGGGTTGGAACCTGTTCTATACGGACGCATCCAAATTATCGCCAACTGGTTGTACAGGTGTATCAGTATATTTTCAGAACTCCAGGATAGCTCTTTTATTCCAATGCCCTCCGGAGGCCTCAGTATTTACGGGGGAATGCACTGGCATACTAGAAGCCATCAATTTCATATTAGCTCACAATATCGAAAAATCAGTCATATTTTCAGACTCTCGCAGTAGCATACAAGCCTTAGAACAAAATCAGTTAAAAAGTAAACTCCACAGCAAAATTATTATGGACATTCGTACCTTACTATACACCTGTCATAACAAAGGGATAAACGTTGAGATTGTTTGGGTGCCCAGCCATTCGGGCATATGTGGCAACGAATGCGCCGACTCACTGGCAAAATATGCCACATCTAATCTGGTGGATCGAAGTCATTTCATGATTCACAGTTATGATTTACGCTCGGACGCAAAATTGAAGTTGCAGAACTCGTGGTCAATAGCGTGGCAGTCAACTTCAAAGCTCAAGGGAGCATACTACGCCAGCATCCAGCCGGACATCCAGCGGAAACCCTGGTTTTTTAAATGCCTCAAACTTTCAAAAAAAACTGTTTCGTCCTTGTGCAGACTGAGACTCGGCCACTGCTGCAGCCCAGTATTCCTCAATAAAATTCATGTCCGTGACAGTGCTTTGTGCGAGTGTGGTCTTGATGATGGTACACTAGATCACATCTTTTTTTCATGCTCCTTGAATTCCCCCTCCTTCGATTTGTACCAAATGCTTCCCAAACTCAAAATTCCCCTCCCTATTAACTTCCATTCCCTTCTAACTTTCTTCTCCCCTAAAGTTATCCAAATCCTATCAAAATTCTTAAATGTTAATAATATTAAAATGTAGTTTACTACAAACTCGTCAGATTTACCACAAAGTGCAAAGTCGACGGTCTACCTTACGGCGCGACCGTCATCACTTGACTCTGGCAGAATAGTCGACACCGGCTCAGTTGCCATTGAACCAAAAAAAAAAAAAAAAAAAAAATTGACCTCTTTATATTAACCTAAACAATGTTATTATTTTTTTTTAACAGCATTTTTGTCCATGATCTGCAAGTAGGTAATATGTCCAGTATTGAGCACCATAAATAAGACTATATTTAAAGAGCTCGATATATACTCGAACATATCTCCCGTGAGGCTTAAAGTAAAAATCCATTGAATTATTACTTCATGCCGTGAGGGTGGAAAAATAAATTAAAAAACTAGATCGTTACCACATCACTTACAGTGATTTTAGCGCCATCTGCAGCTCCACAACTAAACCGACAATCATTAAGGTTCTCATTACGCATGTCGCCAATAGATGGTGTTGTTACATAAAGGAGGAATGTGTTTTTTTTTGCTTTGATGCCTGCTCAGAATTGGTCTTTGACTAACATCCATAGATCCAAACTTAAGGTTTGCCAACATGTTATGGAGCGCAGTATACTGGGTGTTAAAATAACTGATCGCGTTCAAAACCCTGTACTTACCTACTGTACTCTAAAACGCAAATCATTGACGTGGTTCAGTCAGAAGGCTGCTCAGCTTAAGCATCAAGAAGTAGATGGCAGGACCTTCCTTGTGAAATGCCAAAAAGTGGCTCAAAGCCAAGAACACTGGAAGGAATGGTGGGAGGCCCAGCTGTGGGACAGTATAGGCTAGTTATGATATGAACTAGTGTTTGATTAAGATTCCAGTTGATGGCAAGCAGTGATGCAATCGTTGATGGTGAGACGCACTAGTTTATTAAGAGCCTATTCACTAAAGCCTTGAAGACACCTAAGTTATAATCGGACCGAAAGACCGCAGCAGGCAAATTGTTCCAGTCGTTCGATGTACGCGGTATAAAAGCCGACGCTTAGTTCTGACCGTAGAAGTTTCAACAACGTAAAAAGGGTGGATATTCGCTATACGTCGGCTTGTCCGTCGGTAGAACGAAGATGGCGAAATCAAATCATGCAATTCCCGCGCACACTCCAATCTTAAGATGGCGCTGCAATTTTTAGTTCGTACCTCTAAAATTATCAATGTTTCTCTACTATATAACGCATTTATTACTTGCTTTTAAAAGCGCGTTCTTGTAAAATAAAATTCTTGTGTTTGAGACTTTGATCCTTTAAAGGAAAATTATAATGTAATCAATAAAATTATTAAGACCAATCGGGACATTGCAAATTGACAGAATAGGTCTTATTTCATGCCCAAAGAAGTTTCCTACTTTTTCTTGGTTCTCTTCCTTATAACTGCAGTGCACTTTCTGATAAATAAATGAAAGCATACTTGGGATTATTGTTAGAACATCATCATCTTCCTGCCCTTGTCCCACGTCCCTGTATTTGGGGTGGGCACATCGTGTCTTTGATTTTTTGACATTTTTCTCGTTTGTATTTGATTTTTTGGTGAACTCTTGTGGTCAGTGATCTTCGTTTGTGCTCAGGAGCAAAGCTACCTTGATGCTAGCAGTATCAATTTTACGGGTCATTACAGAGCTAAAGTATGGATGTAAAAATCGTAAAAAGTGTTTGGTTAATTTTTTGAAATCGATAAATTAAAGTATGTTGAAGTTATGATAATATTATAACTTATTTTTCCCTATAATTTCATTGTAAACTAATTTATCCCAGTACTGAATGTTCCAGTAAATGGACTCATCTTCACAGAATAAAACCTATTTTAATTGAGGTAATACCGTTTTTCACTTCGCTTTTCCATGATGCCTATACATATAAAAAACTTACGAATCAAATTGTAGCAAAGACTTCAGTATTTCGCGCGCGCGCCTTTCTACCTGTAACCAATGTACGGGACCTATCCATTTACTCCCGCTATTTCTTTTGTACACAAAAGTTTTGTGTTACAAAATAAGGCCTATTTTGTAAAAAAAATCCCGTTTTGGGTTTTATTGTACTGAGAGCATTTTTTTTTCTACGATGCAGTTTTACCTTTCACTAAGCTATTGCAATTGATTTGTAATATCTACAAATGCGAGAATTCAGTAAATGTAAAAATGATAACTTATACCTAATAAAGAAATGCGAAATTTTATACCTAAAACATTAATAAAAATAAATCTTTATAAATACCTGCTTATTATGTATAGAGGAATTCCAGAGCATAACAGTAAATCGGTTTGATTAAGAAAAATAAACATTAACGTTTAGGGGTCTATTCCAATGGCCATGTTTATAGGCAGCAAAAATTATAAATGTTTGAAAATATTTATCAAATGATTTTGCATTAATTTTTATCAAGTGGTGTAGGTAGTATAATAGTTGTTAATTATTCTTTTACTGTAATACATATTCCTTGGTGTGTTGTCAATCGTTGAAAAACTAGTGGTACTTAACAACGATTAATACTTAAAGTGGATGGTATCTTATCGATAAGTAATCCACAATGTTTGAATAGACATTTCAATGCCAGGCATCATTGTAGGCAGAATAACATATTTCAAGACTAAGTAAAGAGTTAAAACAATTCAAACTTCATACATTCACCTGTTTTCCAGTGAAGTTCATTAATCTTTATTTTTGTATAAATAAAGATTTAGATATGTTGTGTGCTCCCGTCACAATGGTTATTGGTGCCTAGTCAGTGTTGCCAACAGTTTATCTAGCTTTCCCCTAGATTCTACTTCCAATACCAGAAACAAAAAGTGACACTACTCGGTATCAACAATAATTCCAAAATTTCCCACTATTTTTAAAAGGACACTTTCCGTTGAAATATCTAATAAAGCCAAAAATATTAGATACAGAATTAATTTAAATTTGCACTTACACTATAGGTACTCTTATTTCCACATAAACCTTGTTTTTTCTTATGAATAGGTACATTGAACATAAATAAAAAAAAAAACACTTAAAGTATATTACACACAACTTTAAATGAACACATTTTATAGATTAAACACATACCTAAGTATATAAAATAAACATAAACAAATATTTAATCAAAGTAAAAAAAAAAGATTAAGATGAAACAAATGCGACGCTAAATTAAATAAAACAATTGATTAGGTACATTAGTATAAGCATTTGAGTTAAGCCTTTCTTTTCCTAAGTTAATAAAACAAAGTGCAAATTATAAAGAAAATATATTCTTTAAAAACTACAAAAAATGTTAGCCTTTAAAGACATTATTTGTTCACCAATGAGAGGGTCGAAACCACCTGTTTTAGTGGAAAATACATTAAGTTGACATCACTGTGCCTAGCACAGTATTTTATGGTAAGCCAAGGAGATAGTGGGTGAGCGGGGTAAGGGGCATCATTCTCGAAGCGAAGACCGGTCCGTGCACCATACATACTATGCGCAGCGCGGGTGGTGCGGCGGGTGCGCGTGGGCAGGGAGACTTGGCGGTGCGGGCGGGGCGCGCGTCAGTCGCGTAGCGAACGCTATATTGCAAGAACGTCGGGTGGCGTCGCGCCAGCCCGTCGCGTGCTAGTGTTGTGTCACAGCGGTGGGCCAGGTCGGTTTCGAGACTTCTTCGTTCCGACGTAAACCATGGCTCTCAACTCGGACGCTGAACAGAAATCGAACCTGGTCCTCCGCGTGGACCAGGATTCCGACTCGGTTCTACAGTCATTGTTCGACACAGTGCTTAAGCCGGACTCGAAACGACCGCTACAGGTGCCTCTCCGAATGCGACAGCTTCCAAAGTCGTTCTTTAACCCGCCGTCAACCGGTTCCAAGTCGCCATCTGTGTCTCACTCGCGAGAAAACTCGGCTGACTCGGCGTTCGGATCGTCGTCCGCGACTGGCGCCTCACCGGTGTCGCACTCTCGAGCACATTCGTCACCCGCAAGCTTGCAACAAACTTATGCCGCTGGACAACAAAACCAACAACCGCCGCTACATCATCAACACACAAAACAGAGATCCTATGACGTCGGCACACATCTCCAAGACGATCTTGGTCCACTCCCGCCTGGTTGGGAACAAGCTCGTACGCCAGAGGGACAAATATACTATCTAAAGTAAGTTTTATTACAATATTATTATTATTTTCCTTGTATTCTTAGATCGTAATGCTAGTTCATTCATAGATAAACACACTACCGAAATGTTAAATGATATGAAAAGAAATCTTAGTTGTTGAACATTGAATTGAACTGCAAAAGCGGAAATAATATTGTCAAAAATTACAAACTGGTAAAATAATATACCTTCTAGTGACTCAGAAAATATGATTATTCAGTTTGTCAATCGTGCTCTAGTAAAATGTTGTCTAGGTAATAATGAACTGAGGAGTGTAGATATGTATTGGTTTCATTAACCTTAACAATAAACAAAAAATGGAGCAGAATGTCACATGACTGAATCAAAGTATCTCTGAGCCTTTGGAACTGCAGATGTCTATTGGGTGCCCGGCGGTAACCACTTGTCTTCTGACAATGTTGGTTATTTGCCAGCTAAACTGTTACTATACTACGTATTTATTTCAGTGAAACTGAAACCTTCGACTTATTGAGGCTATTAGAATTTGTACGGATTCAGTTCATATGCACGACATGCTGGGAAAGCAGTATCGGTAATACCTACCTACTCATAAAGCTAAGATGTGAGGAAACTTATGTTTACATGTTTTTGTCATGCTCCGGTTCATCCGAAGTATCCTCTTCTTGGTCATCCGTTCTTTTCTCCAGCCTTACTTGTCTTCTGCTTCAGCACACTTTTGGTTTTGTCTACAGATACTTTGAAACACCTGATTTGAACATTACTTGAAACTAAGAAACTAGGTGTTTTATAACGTAAACTCTTCTTATTGACAACACATTGTCGTCATATGCTATCTTATCGCGATATACCTGCCGTCAGTACCTACATGATAAAAATTGATAAGAACAAGCTAATGATTATAATGTACACCTCCGTATAATATACATAGTGGGTACCCGCATATAGTACCTACATATATGTATATTTATAATCTCTGAATCATTATTTCTCCTAAACTTTATCAACTAATTTATCGTTTTTGTAGATCCGCAATTAGCAATTTGCCAGAATGGTGTTTTCAAGAACTGCCTTCTTATTGTTCTAATTCTCAGGTTGTTATTAAAGGTTTCATTGCTTGGTTGTTAGCTTAATAACTAATTGTAAATTGTCAATCATATTATATGAAAGAGATTTTTGTTGTTGAGTGACTTCAAAGTCTTGATATTTTCCTAGAAGTTGAAAAAAAACTTTGCAAATTTTTAAATAATTTTATTGGGCAAGTATGCATAGAATGATTCATTACATGGAAAATGTTTAAATTAAATATCCCACGTTTAATAAACATGGTAGGTTCGTGTTTTCGATCAACGAAAAGCAAAACCAAACTGGTGACGCACCAATCAGCATCGTACCTTAGAAGCCTGGCCGCAGGTCAGAAACAAAAGAGAACATTTGTAATTCGAGTCTGTGAGATTTCAGTAACTAAACTGAAATATAAAAGGCAAAGAAAGAAGCCATGCCAAGAAACAGAACAAAATATATAATCTTTTAAAAGCAAAATATTGATTTCTGTCAAAAAAGGCAGTTGAAGTATTTAGAAGAACTCTGAAGAATTTTGTCCGGGGTAGTATATATATAGTATCTATACATATTTCTGCTACTATGCAGAGCTGTTTTGTTCCGGTTTATCGGTGCTGGTCTTGTGTAATTTGGAACTGCAGATATCCGTGGCGATGGCACTGGGATAGCAATAGGTTGATCGGCAGTGCACACTATCAAACTCAAATTCAAACTCATTTATTTCAAATAGACCATTTACAGGCACTTTTGAAATGTCAAAATTGAAGCTAGTTTGCACGTTCCAAGGTGTAGACTCCTATGGAGAAGAACGTGCAAGAAACTCCATGGGCACTCTTTTAAATCAAAATTTATATTTACATATTATTTGGTTCATTATTTGGTTCATCACTAGGGTCTGCTGCTTGTTTGTTCACTGATAACAACAAAGCAGATTTCTGAATTAACGAGATGAATGCCAGCCCATCTGTAAACGATATCAAGTGAAAATTCTACAAATTGTATACATTTTTCGAAATCATTCATGAATAAATTGAGTACCTAAATTTGAATTTCATGAAATATATTGCAATACCTGTTCTAATAAAAATAGCTCTACAAGAATAAGTGATGCTTAAACTGCATGATGTATAACTGTTTGTAGTACTTGAGGAAAACGTTAAATGTTTGATCGAAAATTACATAAACTTTGATAGGTTTGATTTAAAAAGAATGAAACCATAGTAAGAGGACCTTCAAATTCAAAGTAACGACGTCCACTATAGGTAATGGTCCACCATGAAAGAAGTGTGGAGACCAAATCCAGATAAATAGTTGGTTAGCCAATGTTAAAAGTTATGACCGTGAACAAAGAACTATTAACTTTGGGGACTGATATTGTTATTTAGTAAACTCTTAGTTTATTTGCTTTGTTTTGAATAATCGTTTCCACTAGGGTGGTCTATATACCACCGTCCACCACTCTGAAATATTGTAAATAATTCTTCCTATTTCGTACGGGTTTAAATATTCATTTTTAACTTATAATTGGGTCGACTATCGCACACGCTCCAATCGCCAATATGATGAAGCCTTGCTTCACGTTTGAAGTCGGTTGAGTGATTCGAAATAATTATATCGATAATCGGTAATAGCTAGTCGGTAGTCTGGCGCCGTTGCCATTATTGTCACGTTATGTTTTCAGTTGCGCAAACGGCGCACAATAATTCATACGCTAAAATCTATTGGTGATTCAAACCACATTTTTATAGGTTTATAACCATGAAATATAAATTTTAAGGTATGTACAGGGTAGACAGGTCTATACTGTTGAATAAGAGCTAATGTTCAAACTTGGATTGGAAATAATCCCCATTCCATATTTTATTTTAATCTTCAAAGATTCAATATAAAATTAAATCATATAAATTTTAAACATTTGATAATGTTCAGTTGCCTAAATTCTTCATCTTTTAGTGCTAAGATTTTTAAAAATTTATTATGATGCTCTCTCTATTCAAAAACGAGTAGATAGGGATAGTCTGCCTGAAAAGGCTAGATTTTCCATCAAACAAGCTCTATTTCTTAGATTTACTTTCTTTATAAACGTTGTTACAGGATACCCATAATGATTTCATATAACTATAAACATTTCACATCTTTTGAAACTTGGACAGACGAAGTTAGATAGATAGCAGGTAGTTAGTTACCTACAGGAGTATAATTTTAACTCGTTACTGAGTCATTAAGGACCCTTTGAAAAACACTATATCTTGAGTTGAAAATATTCCCACTGTGAAGTTGATGTCACTATTTAGGCAGTTACTCTCTGGTTTCTACGATGCTATTCGGTATTAGTAACTTTGCGCTGTGTGGAAGTTAGCCAACGCGACATCAAAGCTTTTGCCACCTCATAAATAAACACTACCTGTTGTTCTACACACTTACAATTAAGTAAATATAATTATATGTTCTTTGAGAAAATAACACTTTCAAATATCATCGACTAGGTTTAAAAATGGATGGTTACAAAATTAGTTAAATTTTGAAACTAACATATCTACTATACACCGTTAAATTTTAGTCGTTTTAATTCCGAAGAGGGTCGATCCAGTACATGAAACACTATCGACTTGTGTAGATAAAATAAAAAAATAAAGTACTTTTTTTCTTAATCTCTTATTGATATACGCATTTACGAAATTATTTTCTTTAAGTAAACGAGTCATTGACCTTGTAGGTAGTTGTCGGTCGTTGCGTACTATCTACCTACAGGTCATTGAACTCGCCCAGCTGACGTTTACTTAAAGAAATCAAATTAGAACATGCGTAAATTAATTCGAGTTTAAAAAAAAAGTACTTCGTTTTTTCATTATAACTTTACCAATCGATAGTGTTTCATGTACTGAATCGATCCTCCAAGGGATTAAAACGATCAAGATTTAAGGGTGTATAGTATTTGTTCTTAAAGGAATCCAACACCTATTGATATTTCTATTACCTACTGTTATAAATATAGATAATATTATCTTACACTGTTGCTAGGAAAATAAATACTTCGTAAGATTTATATCTATTCCGTTTAACTCGGTTCGTTAGAGCGCGTTAGGACTGCCAACGCGGAAGGCCTGCATGTTACATCTACAACGACGCACTTCATAAGCTCCCTTAAAATATTGATATTTCGAATATCAAAGGTATTAATTTAGACGGGCGTGCGCTTGGCTCTGCTCTCGTCGCCGCCGCTGCAGGAGCATACCGCGATGGACCATTGCAAGCGGTGCGTCTCTTCCGTGTCGGTAAATAGACGTGCGCGTCGTTTCTTAATTGCGAGCTGGGGCCGATGCTTTATAAGCTCCATAACGTCCGTCGACGTGCGTCTCGACTGCGAAATGTTTGCTTTAATTATTATTGGAATGGAGGGTAATTCTCTGTGGTTTTGTTCGGCTAGACTTGGCGATGTTCCGAAACGGGTAGCGATGCAAATTGCCTTGGCTAACGCCCAACGCGGCGCTATCAAGCCCAGTAGCTTCACCGCGTCACACCTTCCTCCTGACTCTTGACCTGAACATCTTACCTGCTTAGGTCACGTCACTAACAACCTTTTCTGCATATTTTCAAGATTTCTGCTAATCTTTACACTCTACAATCTCTCATTGAGGATTACAGTAAGAGCCAAAGAAGATTTTTTTTCTCTTACCCTCAATTTAATGGAATTTGGTTTCCATAGCTGGGTAGTGGAATGATTGATCACCAGCTGTTGTTTCGGTTCCAATCACGAATTATATTATAAAGTTCCCGTCATTTCTTATAGGTAGGTACTAATACAACGACAACGAGTAATTCAACCAATATTTCCTTTTAAATGTCGTCCTTTGAATGCCTAATAAGAGAAACTCCTTGCGCTGAATACAAAGAATGAAATAGTACTAACGAAAAAATACATCCAAAGTTCATTCAACCGTTTTTGTAACCTGTGTTCTTGTTATTGGATTCTTTAAATAAACATGATTTATCAAATTAACTAAATATAGGTATTTATATTTGGTTATCTAATTGAAATCGTAGTTCAACTAATTAAGAAGTTCTATGATTTTTTTTTTACTTGTACCGAAAGGAATTAAGTTGTAATATGTGTGTAAAGAATTCCTCATTATCTACTACAGTTTACGTCCAGGGTAATGTTTGTTTCTACCTCCTTAGCACTCGTCTCTGGTCTTCTTTACTATCTTGTGAGGAGGACGTAAATCTTATAAAATTTACCGGGTCTTTTAAACCTGTAAATGTTAAGATAAAAATTACAATTTTCTAGACAATCACAATTTTGTAAATTATCTATTTATTGTTATACTTTAATCCAAAAAATATCTGTTTTTAAAACTAGATAAGTCTGAGCACCTGAGATGTAAAATCTAAATTAATGATGTAAACAGAAGATAACATTAATGAGGTAGATATTGCTGGCATATTCGCGCAACGTTGATATATCATTATTGATATGTATATAACCTATACATAGTCATGGCGAAAGGAATAACCTTTTAGACGTCTTTGGCAAGGCCGTTGTTGTCTGCGTAAACAAGCCTAGCGGGTTCGGCGCTCGATAATTAAATTATTTGAGACTTGTGTGTTTAATTTTTTTTTTTACAATATTTCTGTCACAGATTTTTTTATGAATAAGTATATCTTTGCTAATTTTGTGTTATTTATGTTGAACGTACAAAGTTTTTAACATCTATGATGTTGTGTACACATACGTCGTCATATTTTTTAATAAGTACTGTCTTAGTTACGAAACGTCTGAATAGTCATTAATTAATAACAAGTATGAGTCACGCTACAGATAATGTTCGAAATGTTTACCTGCTGGAGTGCAGTAAAATTAACTAACTAGGTAATTAGATAAAGCTTCACGAATCACGATCGTTTCCGAGAAGAGCATGGTGGAGTAGTCACATGCGCAACAAGTGGACTTATCGCACTGGTGTATTCACAGCGATAACATTAAAATACAGCTCACTATCGCCTTCTAAGAAGTCGCCCGTCGCGTTGCGTCGTCGCGTCGCGGTCGCCGGCGGTCTGCGCCCGCGCACCGTGCGACGCGACAGGTAGCTCTAACGGCACTCGCCTGAGAATACAATTTTCGTTTTAGAACAAAGTATAATATGCCGTTAATATACTTTCTCTTGTCATTAAAACTAGAATTGATTAACATTGTGAAATCTATTATTAAGGAACTCATTTTACAGATTGCTAGTATTTGCAAACTAAAGTTAATGTGCTAGCTTAATTAGTACGTAAATCATGCACCGTATGTTTCATTTTTATACCTAAACTTTTGTAGGTCTTTGTTATCACTAGCATGCTGACTATCTGATTTGAATATAATACTATACGTAAATACCTAAACCAATTGTTAGAATACTGTTAGGTGCGTTTAGCAGCAGGGATTTTGTTAATCAATTTATTATATAAATATAATCTACTCGTTCAATATTATGTAACACTGTAAACAGTTCATTAAGATTTAGACATGATGTCATCTTTTTGTGTGACAATTTCATTGAAACCAAAACTAACGAATTTATCAAACTAATGATCTTATCTCTTACAAGACTTGTTACATTTACCGATGCCTATGTGACAATGTTACTTCCATGTGTGTACGTCGGTAGCGTTAAGTATCGTGCAGCAGAATGCTTCTTTAGCAATATGAACCCTAAGGTTGCGTCACAGAGCTGGTTATTCCTTGCAGCATAATAGCAACAAGGTACTCAGTTTCCACGCTCTGATTATTGGATGTTGGCTCTAGACAGCGTCTTTATCGGCACCGATCAGAAACTGAGCTCAACGGGAGTGTTTTGAGAAATCGATCCAGCGCTAGTGCTAAATTCTGGTAACACGGCATCTAATTAAACTTACGCGTAGTGTAAGGAAATTGGCGTATCATTAATTAGGTAGTTTATAAGTACCTACCTATTTCTTTAGTCATAATTCATGACCAGTTTAGTAGAAAACTCCACGTGAACATAAAAGAAACAAGACAATTTCTTTTAAGTGGCAATAGTCATTGTTAAGTTCTAATAACTGTACTGAATTACATTTTTTTTAAATGGTTTTCCTTGTATTATATCCTGTGTTGAAAGGTTTACCATAAGCGCTCTCGATTCTGGATAAGTGGTAATTCACAAAGTCATAGTTCTCCAAGGATGACGTCATTGTACCCTTAACCTCAACACTTGAATATTTTAATTCTTAAGTGTTTCCCTACAAGTGCATTTAATTTTGAGTAGTATCTAACATAATATATATGTAACAGAGTACGGGTTAGCTGTCGACCGCCGTAATTCCTTCAAGGGCAGATCTTTGTTCGTGTTGCGCTGCATTATCAAGCCTTGTAGACACAGTTGGCTCTCATCGTTTTGTGTCATCGGTATTAATGTGCTTCCAATAATACTTGCCATGGTCAACAAAGCTGCTTGTTGCGATAAATAAGACAGAGTATTCATGAGACCACACCGAGAGGGCCACCGGACTAGGTTATGTGGAAAGCCTGTCTTGAGCTATCAAAGCATTTTTGCTTTCAAAGCTGATAGGCAGGTATTTGCAGATGCATTATTTCAAATTGACGTAACCTAGTGCAGAATTAGGTAGTGTATTTTTTACTATAGAAAACAGATTTATTAACTAGAGCGTTTCGAGGGATTAGTTAGTTGTCGACGCTAGATACTTATTGTAGTATTTTGTTTTGTATTTTATCACTCACCTATATTTTGTACTTCGTAAGAGTACTTTAACAATTAATTTGTTGCCAGTATTTAACTAGTTCAGAACAGGTTTACCTTTGTAACATGTTACATGGGGTAGTCCAGGAGATTGTGGTCTGAGCTAGGCGAGGGTCAGTCGTCAGCCTTAATGAAGTCCGGAACATTGGCTGTAAGCCAAGTCTGTGTAGTGCGTGCTTTGCCTATGGCCGGGCGCTGAGTCTTGATGAAAAGTAGTACGTTATCAAAAAGGCTATGTATAAGAGACTATGCTGTCTAAGACAGTATCTTGAAACACTAGCTGAAGTTTTTACCAATTTGGCCACTCCGTGATAGGAGAGTCACCCACTAAACCAATACTGATACCACACGATGACCACGCCATCATACAGGGCTCTGCCGACTAGTTGAGAGGCTTCTTTGAAGCTATGTACAAAATGATTGGGTGTGTGTCCGATTACTTTGCTCATTATAATGTTTTCCGACTGGAATTTTTTTTCATCGATAAAACGAATCACAAAAAATTATGCATAGCAATCGGTTTTCTTTAATACCACACTCCATTTTAATTTATTAGAACTAGCGTAAAAAACTAAACAGAAATACGTCTAAACTATGTAGTGCTTATTTGAATGAATTCGTCTCGGTTCAAATTTAAAATTGAAAAAAAAGTACGTTTGTATGTGTAAGGAACGTTTATGGCGAGACTATGTCATCTCTCACATTATCCCTGGTACTATTCGCTTCCTTTAGTCATAAACGTTTGTATTGTTGTTTTTGGTAGGTTACTTATACGTTATTCATGCCTCTTTCGTATAATGCCTGTACTAAAACGGTCCCTTTACAATTTTTCCTGTCATTGGCGCAAATTATAAAATACTTATATTGTACTTTATTTATTCTGAGCACTTCACCTTTAATCACCCATCATTTTTTGTCTAGTTAGTCAAATGTAACTAAGCAAAGAAATTAACTTGGTACCAGTTTATTTAGCTTGCTAAACTGCCTGTACCTACTTTTGAAAAAAGAGACATATATATATATAAAGAAAAGTAGAATAACACTGATAAATGAGTAAGAAATTATCTATTTAACTTACCTCGATGACAAATTATTTAGATAATCCTCGTAAATTAGATATAATAAAAAGAAACTATTCAAAATGATAAGCTTATTGAACTCTTATGATGTAACTTTGATACTCTTAACAAATATTAGTTCATCACATCTTCTGTGCTGTTAAATTGTGAGAGAGCGGAGAGTATCGCCATGCTTAATTGTAGGATCAAAAGGGGTCAAGTGTGTATATTGACAAGCGCCTTAGGGCCAACGTCATGCCCAAGAAGGCCCGACCAGTAACGTCAGCGTTTCATTACAAAGAATTCGCTAATAGCGGTTTAATTCATGTGTAAATATGACACTATGCTTATTACCTACTGTGAAAAGTCTACGTGACTACTCATTCGACTTTGTTAGATTGTTGTTTCTTTTGATCTTTTCTTTGTAATTGGAAAGTATCTAGGTACGTGTCTGTCGAAATTATCTGTTGGTCTCTTACCTATACTTATAATATTCTAATAATTTTAATTACCTATCACGTAAGTTTGCCAAAAACTGCACTTGTTTTTAACACATTAGTGTGTCGATGACTTCCTTATTTTTTTAAAAAAGATAAACCTTTTGCAGTCTATAGATTCTTCTGTGGGCAATCAACAGGGCATTTGTGACGTAAGATGAAAGGTAGGCCTTGGTCAGTGAAAAACCACACGGACACGGACTATCAGAATTATGTATCAACGTAAAATTTCTGAGAACACCTGTGAAGCTTGTCTTCCAGTTGTATAGAAGAAATCTATTGTTTTAAAATTGTGTTCTAATTTTATGCCATATGCACTAAGTATTTAGGCGCATATTATGAGTAGGTACATAATATATTGGAAACATAGTTTATACTGTTTTTATTTGATGCGTGAGTTAAGCTGCTTCAAGCACACATATTCCTTTATTTACCCTTCTGTGATGTCACCAGACAATGCCATAATAGGAAAATCGTTTAAACAAGTAGTTGTAATACTTAATTTTTTTTACACTAACTTTATTATAAAACTATATGACATGATACAGCCCAGGTAACATTTATAGCATACTGATTCATTCATCTAACTCATAGAATTGGAATAGTAATTTTCCTTATAGTGTAAACTGTGTGATTCCCAAGCGTAAAAGCATTAGATATGACATACATGGAAGTTGCTTAGTGGTTAGATACGAGTAAAACTGGGTTTAAATATCAATAGGTTATTAATAGTTATTATACCTATTTTGTGAATCACAATACTTTACACTGTAGGTACTTCCTTCCCTTTCCTCAGTTCTTTTGGCTAAAATTTTTTGCAAGACTCGCCAACTGAAGAACTATCTAAAAGTATATGATTTTTTTTAGAAAAATTGATATCGCGATACGTTAACGCTTTTGTGCTTATTCACCTATTATGTAAGGGCCTTTCTCTACCTTCTTCATGTGGCACTCTACGTGTCATAAGTTACAACATATTCCGTCCATTTGTTGACGGCACGTTTGGGATCTAGGGCTAGAGATGACTTAATACACGTATAAGATAGGAGTCAATGTCTTCATTTCCCATTGTAGCAGGTTTGTTGTGCTCCTGGTATTACTCATACGATATCGCAGCGCGGTACGACTGACTGTTTGCTACCGTATGCGCCTTTATAGAATACTGATAAGTTTACTCATACCACACCGTAAGTTATTGTTTTCATATGGCAATACTTTACCCAAGGCCGAATTCGTTATACGTGTATATTGGACAGATTTGGTTATGCGCGTAACGTTCCCCGGGCGATAGCATTTTTTATGAGGTAGGTAATTCAGATTAGGATTTAATTTTATGATTTTGCTACACCCGAGTGAGTACGTCGATGCCGCCCATATACAGAATGTTGTAACCATGTATTCCAGTAAAGTGCTCATTTTCATTTCTACGCAATCTAGTAAGGAAATGCATCAGTACTACAAATTGGTAAATCAAGGACCTAGTTACTTCTGATGCTTTCTTCTCGAAACAGGCCCTACAACTGACTAAATTTCAGTTGTCTGAAATCACGACCGTTCCAACAGGGCATGGGTCCTTCAATAAGCACATGTCTGTCGTAGGAGTTACAGATGAACTACAACATAGATCTGCACGTAGCAGGACATGACAGTAGTTCATCTGATTTAAGTTGGTCGCTGGCTCCTTCGGGTACCCAGGTACTTTCCGCTATCCACCATAATTATAGTCAGAACACTGTGGTGCAGCCGGTCTTCTTGAGATTAAATGATATACCTACTTCTCCTTTGCTCACAAAAAAAAAACTGCTCGCTTAGGATGTAGAGTGTCGGACACCATCCCAATACTAATACAGCCCTGGAGAGTTATGTGGATGATGTTTTCAGTTTCCTTTAATTAATTTTGTTCACAGTAAGAAGAAGAAGTTAGTAATAGTATATTTTCACATTTTGCATCTTTATGCTTAACCCTAAGACCTAATTTTAAATATCCGCTCCTTAACATGAGTCACGTTTTGCCGTTTATTGATCTGTACAATTAATGGTGATGAGGGATATTATTGTTGTTATTGCTATGGCTTCACTCAGCAGATGATTGGCCATCGTATGCTGTTATCAGCAGATACTGTTACCTACCACTTATCTTGAGATAATCATTGGGACCTTTTTAACGATCCCCACGGAACTTATTCTTATTTGGAACCTTGTGATAATTTTACTGAGCTATTTAGGTATGTAGTCTTCTATCATCTTGTATAAGCAATTGGCACTTACCTATTTGGTGATAAGTATCAGTTAAAGAACTTGTCTAGATGAAAATTTTCGTTTCCAAGATCGTAATATTGTTCGGTTGGGGAATATATCTATGAGACTTCTCATTTTATATTTATCTGTTGTCTGAAGTCCTAAAGGGTTAAGTCCTTCCAGCAGTCAATCGTAACATCAAATAATAAACCAATTAGTAAACAAGTTTCGTCATCATCGGCGTTATTCCTCTCTCAGCTCCTTAGCCTAAGAAAGGTTTACATTGAACTGAAGACTGTAGTGAACTGACTAGATAAAAGTGGATTACTCGTACAAAGCAGGCATGGAATAGGTACAATTCCCCAAAATAGGAAATCTTGCCTTCTCCGGTCCAAAATGAGGAAAAGAACTCTCGGTACAGTAAAGGAGGCGTGTGCCAAAACGCACTTTACGTTAAAATTTCAGTGCTTGGATGGTATTATAGGTGCGTGTTGTGCAGAGCTAAGTGAGCGTTGACGCCGGCGGCGCGGCGCGCGGCAGCGGCGGCGCCTCGTACCGTCGTGTTTACGTCTAATTTAGGCGCGAGCGCCGCGACGTCGCCCCCGCGCCTCCCTCGCTGTCCATTGAACACGCCGGTACGCGCGCGGTTATTTCGGCATGTCGAACGCGGCACTGCGTCGCCACGGAATATCCTCACACTGCTACTTTCTTGTGGTGTCGATGTAGGTTACGGAATAATATTGATTTATCTGCTTTTAAGGTTCGACAACCTCGGCTCATCGAGACAGCATTTTAGGATCAAACATGATGCTTTACTTCCTTTCGTTACTGTGCTCATCGTAGAGAAAATGGTTTCAAGAAAAACATAAAAAGATAATGTCTTCTTTAAATTTCTTAAAGCTTCTAAAACTAAACCTCAGGCTTAGGTACTAACTGAAACTAGCTACAGGGAGCCATAAGTCTTCGCGATATCAATAAATGCAAAGATTAGGTTTACATAGGTTTTTATTTTAATTTGTAAACAATTTTTCACTAACATGAAACGGTGAAGGAAAACATTGTGGGGAAACCCATACAGTCATATTAAACTCAGAAGCTCGTTGTTGGCAATGTCCTAAAAACAATAAGTAGTGGTAGAGTCATCTGGCACGAGGTGCAAAAATGATGGTGAATAATTCAGAGTTGGCTGCGACGGAGCGAGATAGTCAATGTTATGACAAAGCTCCTTAATTAAGACTTAAAAAAATCAGGATTGATAGATAGGAAGGCATCGAACTACCTACCTATACCGAAATAACTATATATAAGTTTATTCAAAGAGGAGATAGTAAAAACTAAGCCAAGCTTTGCGTAGAAAACTACCTGATTGTTACTAGGGTTTAGATTTCTGAAGCGGTCCAGTATTAATACATTAAAAAACATCAAATGCGTAGACGCAAAGAAAGACTTCGAAAATCTTATTTCAAATTTAATTTAATCTGTTTAAAGTGGCTGGATCGCCGTTTTTCACCTCGAAGAGTTAACGAGCCCATGTCCTGTGATGTTACCGCGACTAACCTTGGAGGCTGCGGTGCGATCCGACTTCTCGGAATCGCTTCGAGCCCTCCCCGACACCCCCTCACCCCTCGTAATCGTCTTTCCTGTCAGGACACGCTTAGTTGTTTATGGTACCTGAGAGGGCAGCCCGTCACAATATCGATACCTGTCGAAAGGTGAAATAATATTTGTGTTTTAGGATTTGTTACGAGAAAGTGAGTAAGAATCTGTCATAGTTTTATAGGTGTATATGTATTTACAATTTCTTCATGATATTTGGTGTACTTAGGCAGACACCTACTTAGTAATTGGATTTGTTTGGTAATAGAGAATTTGGCTTTCAGTAAGACATTACAAAAAGATTTATTTTGAAATTCGGCTTTCTTTGTAGACTGGCGTGTCTGACGGCTTTATGCACTTAATGTTCCCAATTATAAATGGAGTTTCTTGACCTAAAATTTGATGAACAATATTCATTTTAACTTGGGAAGTCAATAAATATTATGAAATGTTTTCGAAAAGTTATCGATAGTTTTGCATCGTCACTAGCCGCTGTCAGTTCAACTTCGGCTCTTTTTATTTTCTTTTTGTACACCTGAGTTGTTAGTAACAAAGGCATTGATTTTTTCTCGACTCGACTCCGCCCTGGCCTTTGAGTGCCTCGCCGCGTTTCTTGGTACCGGCGCCGATCATTCAGTAATCTTCGATAGCCTGTCGATAGCGCTCTCTGCGGTGGACCATGCTGCTCTACATTGAAACAGGCCATATATTAAAAAAAAATGAACTGTATTACTGAGCTGGCCGTTCAGCAGATTTGAACCTTGGTAAAATGTAATTAGCCGTAACTTCTAGGTTAAAGAGAGCACGGCACCATCACGCCCATAAGGGCACCTAAAATATTGCGTGTTTTGTGAGAATGACAGGAAAATTTGTTAAAAATTGTTATAATCTAGTTTGACTTTCCATTATTTTTTTTTATTCTCACAGTTAACTGTCATAAAGATATACATATTTATTGTAACATTGCTTAGATAATAAATATATTTTCAAAGGATTCTCAGTGCCTGTGATGCTAAGATTAATCTAAGCATCTCAAATTTCATATAAGTATTATGAAATATTTTTACTTCAAATTAAATACCCATCTATATATTTCTCTAGAAAGGTGATAACAATGCGTAAAACTAAGATGAAGTAGCTTTCACTTGTTTCTGTAGATAGATGATGTTGCTATCTCGCATTACCTATGTTACTCATGTACTAAGTTACCCACTAAGTTGAGAGCAGTGGTGGCCGAGTGGTAACGGCCCCGACTTACGACTCGTAGGTCGCGGGTTCAAACCCAGCCAGGCGCATTACTTTGTGTAATTTATTTCATCACCACTGCTCTCAAAACGGTGAAGGAAAACATCGTGAGGAAACCGGCATGTCCTAGAACCAAAAATTCGAAGACATGTGACATCCACCAATCTGCACTGGGCCCGCGTGGTGGATTATGGCCCATTCCCTCTCCTGGAGAGAGGAGGCCTGTGTCCCTTCAGTGGGAACATTAAAAGGCTGATGATGATGATGAAGTTACCCACAGCCTATCCATATCCTAAAATTTATTGCTTAGTAGTGCTAGAAGACAGTGACGTCACATTTCAGTTCCATCCATCTTTTTTCTGTTACTTGACAGTTTTTCACTCCATAAATTTTTAAACTTTTTATTAAATCGATTTTAGAAATTCTTTCTATTTGCGTTTCTTGATAATATTACTATCAAATATGTACTTAATAATAATAAAAACTCAGTCAAGTACCCAATTCCCGAAAGTAGAGCGCTGGTAGAAAGCAAAATACATGTCCTACCTAAGTTCACAATTCGGCGCCTGAGGGCTTCATTCATTCGCACTGTTAACTAATAATGCTATTTCATATTACGACCTTGATTTGTCAAACAATCGAATCTGGGACGAATGTTATGTAAATCAGTACTTAGTGTACAGTGACATTTTACATCTCGGGGGCGAGGTGTCTGCGTTCCCTTCTCTCCTTTGGCGTTTCGCAACTCAAGCATGCGCTTTGTTGCGAATGTTCAGTTAACATTCAATCTGTTTCACCATTTACTTAGTTTTTGAACTATCCATAAGTATTATATTATAAGCGATAAACGAATATTTATCCTCCTCCGATTTAAATGCTACTCTGTATACACCTACCTTGGTGTTTTAAAACTTGTAAAGCAATATTAAAACTGGTCATGTAAATCTAATCGGACAACTTTACGAAAATTATCATCGGGTCCGCTAGACGTTATATGCTTTGACATTTACAACAATTCTGTTGATAAGTTCCTAAGTTAAAATTTACCTATTTATAAGTATTAAACAGAAAGAAAAAAGTTGAAGTTTGAAAAATATTGTAGAAACAATTTAAACGAATCAAATTCGTCTACCTGCTGGTTGGCTTGATCCTGTGGCATCAATGACGTAGCCGTAGCTCAGGAGGGTTCAAGGACCGCTAAGTCATTTAGTAGCCAGGTACAAGCTACTTGCCCCGAGGCGGGCGGCCGCCGCACGATACACTCGCTTAGCTCTGCTTGCGTGTGGGAAATGGTCTTTGGTCCTGCTTGTCGCCAATGAACGGTCTAAAGCGACGTAGTGTGATCGAAATCAATTTGCAAATTGTTATGTTACGGTTTAACCTTAAATATTGAAATCTGTTTTGCAAATTATGCGTCTAAAAATATAGCAAAAACCAAATTACTTGTTTCCGTTAGCAATGGAAAGAATCAAAAGGTTTCAATTATTAAGTTAACTTACAACAGATTATTAAGATCAAGTGCTTTGGAGGCAGCAACAGCAATAACCATCAGGTATTATTAAGAAGTGCAACACCTTTGGAATGTCGGTCGTTGTTAATGATAATAACTTTATAGTAAGGCATGGCAATGTGCTATCGACAACAAAAAATGCAGTAATACGAATCACATCTCGGGCCGATTGATGAGGTAATGCGACGATGGATGGTATGATGGACGGGAATGATGAGTCGTGAGTGAGACGCTGCACTGGTTGGAGGGAGTGAACGGGATGCAGATACAAACACGGTCGGGTCCAAAGTCCGCGACCGGCAACCGCCGAGCGGTACAGGACAGTAGCCTCGAAGCTGCAGCGATGCGAACTAGCCAGGGTCGAGTCTCATCAATTATAGTTATCTTGAAAACAACTAGTTCATAAGACCTAACAAAAGAAAGGCTTGACAAACCTTCTTTCTAAGGGACTGTACCTAAGTAATTATATATATCATCAACAAAGGCACTAAATTAGTCTATACCATCGGTTCTTTCTAAACAATAGGTACGTTTACCTAATACGCACCGGTGGTGCATAATTATGTGATATAAAAAGGGTGTCCTGTCCACCGTGTTAACTGTTTAGTTCCTGCTAACATCCAGTTCCGGTACAGCAGCAGCGAGCGAATGTCGAGCGCGACCATTAGAGCTTCCTGTGCGTCCACCAGTGAATGGGCGCACTATCCGCGACCTGGCTCGTTCGCCATATGAATGGGTAGTGCGTACTGCACAATGAATTATTCGTGCCAGACTGGCTTCCGTTGGCGCCGGACACATGCTCCGTGTTCTGCCTTTTTCGCTGATTAACGTCTAATTATAGGGTACAGCTCTCCACCACATGACTCCTAGTGACTCAGGCCGACTTAATAACTGCACAATGCCGTTCGGGACTTATTAGTAGCTGTGCTGAGTTTAGGAGCGTTGTGGATTTAGCTCAGTGGGTGTAAGTTCATGACTGCTCTCTTGATTATACGCATTATACTACACATGACTGATATGCAAGTGTGGGAGTACTGTCACTGATTGTGTCATGTTGATTACGATACAATATCGTACCTATATTATATTTATGTTTCACTTTCAATGTATTTATCAATGATGCCGTGCCCTACTACGTATTTCAATGTATTTCAGCGAATCGGTTCCATTTTTTCATGTTTATAAACTATCTTATATTTAGTGGGAGTAAAATAGGACTGTTTTAGCCATCGATAAAGGTTTAGTCTTGAGTAGAAACGCTTTTGTTGATAAATTTTTGAATGATTATCATTATGGGAAGCTTTCCGGGATTAATAAAAGTTTACCCATATTAACAAGTAGGTATTGCTTCTCTACTTATCTAAGAATGGAAAGTCACTGACTCCTGAAGCACAGGCATGTAATCTAGCTCAGGAGTCAGTGTTTCTATTTGACAGTTAATTTACAAATCTGCTTAATGTGTCATACTAATTAAACCATAACCCAGTAGAAACTAAAGATAATCTTTCTTTTTGAGCTATTCTGGGCCGGCATTAGACGTGATTGACGTAGTTAGCTACACAGATTCCCTTTACACGTTTCTAAAAGTGACTTTTATGAGCAATTTTGCGAAATATTTTATGACGTTTAGAAATAACTTCATTACAGCTCTTATTTTCTCTTCGTAGGCTGAAAGAGCTTCAAAGTTGTCTGTTACGTTTACTAATTAATTTATATAATTTTTGGATCTGATGTTCTATCCTAAAAGCTTCACAAAGTCTACTGCACTTGTTATTATTGCATGCGAACTGAAACTTGACAGTGTAATGTTTTCTATTTAATGAGGTAGATAAGTTCATCTGTAGGTACTAGGTAGTATTTTTGATTTTATAAAAGTGCAATATAAAAGATTTCCATATAAGTCTTAAGTTTTTGTTTATGAGAAATCATCACATGACTTCTCCTGCAGTGGAGTCAGTTTTTGACTAAATAACAACATGTCCTTCTCCTCCTCTCCCTGCAACCCTGACATGTCTAGACTACGCACAACTTTGATCTAACAAATGGGCACTAAATTAGTTTTATCAGCTTACGAACTTGTCTTAAATTTCTGGGAATCGTTTGAAAATTTAAAGGAGTCAGAGATAAAGCATTGTCGTCGACCCGGATGCTGCCTCAATAGCGGCCCCTACGTAACTGAGTAACTCGAGTCAGGCCAGGTCACGACGCTGCTATCCTTGTTCCACGCACGAATATAACACGGTTCCTCTATCACAAGTTATGGTACAAATTAAAACACATAAAAAAAAACAGACGTTTGATTCATCAGTGACTAACTTTACTTCAATTTGACCTCCTGACTGAGATAACTTTTGGATCGCATCTGTACAAAATGTTTGCCGAAAAAACATCTTCATAATTTTAGTGCGTGGGCACGCTCTATAGGAATGACAAATCATTTTTGTGTTCAGTATATTCTCAGATAAGGCGAATGTTGTATTATCTCTTTACTTTCTAAAGCTAGATGAAAAAACACGTTGTTAACCTCTGGCAGCGAGAGGCAGGCCACCGCGCGGCAAGGCCGACTGGTCCGGTTGCCGCCGCGCCCAGCCTGCGCCCGCGCCGCCGCCGCCGCGCTGCCGTGCGTGAGTGCGTACGCACCAACACATGTCTATTTGTACATAACGCCTTAGCACATTTATTATGCGATTAACATAATAAATCATACCCGATAGCCCATTTCGACGTCACGACCAGTTTCATTGGACTTTTGGGTTCAGCAGCACCACAGACCAAAAAATACTTAACAAAACTCCTAAATTACCAAAGATATTGTGGTTGCTGATATATTATATAGTTTAAAAATACAATACAAAATAATCACTTATCATTGTACCTTTTTTGCTGATCTCGATAACAAGGGTAGCGACGGAAACGAATTCGTTTATCTACCTTCAAGTACTTACATACCTTAGTAATCATGACTTTTTTTATAGTGGTAGTACCTGATCTACCTGTCTTCTAGTGGCAGATAGGTACCGATTTTCCCCTTCTTCTATGACACAAGTTTTATTAGTCCCAACTTTACCTTCTATTTTTCTACGACTACACTTTACTGTTTTTTCTACATTCCTGATATTCTACATTCTGTAGGACGCGTTCTACCGGTTCTACATTCTGCATTTTAGACAAATGGTTCAGTTCAGATGCCAAAAATCCTATAAACTGGTTATAGTGGTAATGCCACTGTGATGGTGTCATTGGCGCCTTAAAAATATCCTAGCCTTGCCAATCGGAACGTTTGACTAATTAATTCTTAAAACAAACCTTCCCAGAAATGAGATTGGTGTCATCAAAAATAAAAGTTCAAAGAAAATTGTAACGAGATTGTGATAATTCATTAGATCGCCTAAGGAAAATACGTTAAATACGTTTTGGCTGGAACAGTAGATCCCATAATAAAATCATCGGCCGGAAGTCGATGCGTCACTAGTGCGTTTTCGTCCACTTCTGTTAGTGTGAGTATCATGTGCGCTCTACAGTGTAGGTAGTACGCCTGTACGCCGCAGACACTATGATATTATCGCTGATTGTCAAGCGTATACGAAAAGACAACAGACTTTGCAGGAATATATAATAAACAGTCTTATATTCGACTTAAAAATAAAGTAAATCTAAATGAACTGTTATGTAGTCGTGGTTCATTTGTGTGATGTAGTGGTTACACGTTGCTCTAACGCTTGTATAGTGTTACTGATTATTCGTGTGTGCGTTTATTTACGTACGCGAGCGCCGACTCGTCCGAGATTCAAATTTAGAATGCCGTCTCCGCCATGTTGTTCTCAGTGAAAAACCTACGATCCATCGTTTGGAAGCCGTGGATCTGTCGCAAGATAATGTGGCTAACTAATCCTTTCTGGTATTCCCATATAATACTTTAATTTCCCGAAATATCATCTCGACTGATATGAGAAACTCTTTAAACGAATTTCCTTTTGGTTTCAATATTTTTGAGCGTTTTTCAACGGAGACGAAAATGTATCTTATACATTATGTTTGGTACCTATAGCTGTCTAGAGTTCTGTTATCTTATGGCCGTCTGAAAATTCAGTTAACGTAAATAAATGTTCTTGGTTAGTAAAACGTAAGTGTGTTCATGTGAATGAATGAGTCACGCTCAGAATTGGTTTGGTTCAGTTATCCGCCAGATTGCTGCGAAGTAACCGCTTAGATCTCTACATTATACGTTATGTCCCTTTGTCCTGTTTTGTCATGAAGCCTCTGTAAATTGTAATTAACGATCGGCTTCTGTTCTACTAAACTTATGATTGATAAATCTTCTAGATCAATGATAAGACTTGGTATGTGCCTACTATCCACATAAACTTTAGACGTTTAGCGAATCTATGAAAAATTAGCAGCGAATCAACACTCAATGAAGCAGCAACAGGTCGGTGCTGTATGGTTTGCTTATGCCCTGTAGTGTCTTATGTGTAGACTTTGTTGACAAAATTTGTCGTTGCATTATCTCGAAGCACTTAGCAACAATAACGACCTAACAATTATTAGTTGTAGTGTTGTAACTGGTTTCGTGTTTGTTTCAAAACGCACGTGTCTGGTGACAACAACAATATTCACATTAATGGCGCAGTTTTATTTACACAGATACTGATCGCTGACACTAGAACAATGTTTGCCAACAGTCGCTTTGTTGACGAAACGACACACTTCGGGTAACGGTACCGCACATACGTCCCAACTGTTTATGCTACCATCTATTGCATTACCACTACAAAGAAACCATTTGCATGTCAATATTGTGTCGATATTCCACGATTTCCACATGAGGTGCTGATTGTTGCACTTCGACCGTTTTCTCAATTTGAAAGAGAAGGATAGCTCTCATTTATTTATTTATTCAAATCATAGTCAACACTCTCTTGAGTCTTGTTGAAGTTGTTGTGGCAGAGTAGCTTGTAGGTAATTCCATTCACTCGATAAACAGTTTTATGTTAGGTTAGCTACAGAAAGTAATATTTATATTTGTCATTGCGTTGTTTCAGAATTAATTTGACTTGCGCTGAGTTGACTATGCTTCCGGGTTGCGCAGAACATAAAATATGAATTACTCTCAAGTCAACTCTATCCCCTTCTTCTTTTTAAGAAATATTCAATGATATCGACTTTATTTGGTTTTTGATCTTAACATTTGTAACTGTGAAAGAGCCGTTAAAATCTGTTTTGCGTTTTGCAGGTTTTATGTGAGTTTGTAGGTAAATAAGCAAAATTTGTAGGAAAATGTAAGTAGGTACTTTTGAAACTGTTCTAGCTTTTTTGTAGCTCGGATTGAAGAGATAGCGGCAGAAGAAAGGCTAGCGATCACTCGAATATCTAGTTCGTTTCCAAATCTTAAAGCAACTTCATTATTGTTTGTTATAAATGCAATGCATTGATTACTTCGCTTATTTAACAAGTATTACTATAAATTGAGCTTAGGTAATAGACCTGTAAGCGGAATAAAATCTCCACCTTTTAAAATGATTTGTCTATTTAGAAGACAATAGGTGGTACGTTGTTCGAGTGTCATTTATGTACATTAAGTAGTTGATTAGCGTATTCGGTGACCTTCGGTTTATTTATTTACGTAGGTATACTTATATCTAATTATTGTTTCATTGGATAACGATAACAGCTGAGCTGCTGACAGATTAAAGGAAAAAGAGTGTTTTGAATTTATGTAGAGCATCGGCGTCGTTCTGCATTATAGGTATATTGTAACCGCACATGAACTTGATTATGTAATCAATCCAGGAATAAATGAAGCTGATTCGTTTCGAGGTTACCTAGTCGGTTGGTGGCTCGTGTTGTTGTGTATCGGCGTCTATTGTGCGGTGTTGTGTGCAAGTGGAGAAGTGGGAAAATTGCGCACCAGACGAGGATGTACGTCCGATATGACGCGCATCCGGCGCTCCAGAGCGGCGGCGTCTTGCACTCGCGCGCAGATGCTGCTTGTGGAGATTCAAGATTCACTGTTTGGATCGTAACATCGCATCGTCTAGATTTAAGTGGCTTCAATTGTAACTGATGCGGGCTATAATTACGTTTGTGACGTCACCGCGCGATTTAATTGTAATACGGTGTATCGACGTTTTGTAGGTGTCGAATAATGGAAATAATTATTTTAAATTAATACTCGTAGGTCTGTATTTATTTTGGAAAGTTACTATAGGTTATTATTATTCAACCTTCATAGCCCTTTCTTTGATTGAGTTTAACAATCTCAATGAAAGGACTACGTTTGTTAAGTTTTACAAAACAATACCGTACGTACTACGCAAAATACGGCACTGCAGATTCCATCTTTCTCATTATAATAAAGCACCCCACCCACCTACTTAACTGAATATGACAAGAAAAAAACACTAAGTAGATACGTAACTAGGTACCTACTTAAAACTCTTTCTGTCCCTTTAGGAAAACAGGCATGATGTTAGACATGATAAGGGCTGCGTCATTTCTTTAAAGATTTGTTGATCGCGCATTTCAAGTCCATTACACCTACTTGATGACAAAGAGTAAAAACATTTCACTAATGTATTATCACGGCGTAGTCCCTGTTATACATCAGCGTTTATACATAGGTACTATAATGTATTGGCATCTGAATGAGATTTCGCGAGCTGCTACTCAACCATCATAGTTATTTTAATGTTTATGTTACGTCCCCGGATGCGATGCCAACTTTATTTTCCGTTTAATTGAAACACGAGGCATTTCACCGTATTCGTCATATTGTGCCCGCGAAACTGTTTACGATATACTGATACTTTGTTTGCGTTGCGAGCTTCGTGTAGTTTTGAGTGGCTCAAACAGATTTTCTCTTCTTTATTGTAAGTCTCTCGTTTGTACTCCTCCTCACTTCTAATTGGTTATTGGTGATAAAGTGGAGCGTCTTCCTAAATTAAGATTGGAGGCCTTAACACGAACATTTATCGTAATTCATTTGACGACCTAAACTGAACTCGTAAAGGGTTTACCTATAGGGCGCATAGCTCCATAGGTATACATCTTTCTCACTTGCACTGCTGACATTTACAAATATGCTAAAGCCCCAGGACAGGTTATGATGCTCAAGATTTGAGGTCTTAATCTTAACCCTTGTTACGATTGCAATCAGCAACGTTAAAAACTTGTTAGTTACCCACCTAGTTATGGACAGGTTAAAGTAGGCTGCTTTGATTTGATATTAGCATCTCGATAACATTCGATTAGGACAGTAGGCCGACAGGCATCAGCGGCGCAGACACCAGCACCGGGTGCGTTGTGCAACACTGGAAGGCCTTCGCACGAGAGAAATGGCGGCTGTTTCTTAACGCTCCTTGTCATATGGCGATTGTTCGCTAGCAACTGTTATGCATTTTGATTCTAATTTTGCGACTTAGCTCGTATGTATATGTCATGCTAGCTGCTTGCGATTGGTTGCGTTATAAAAACAAATTAGGTAGGTAGATACTAGCATTCGCTTCGAAGGGTCACGTTGGTTCATAATAGGTATTATGTATTTAATTTGAATTTAAATACTTAATTACATTTGGTTTGATAATTTAGTATCCACTATCCCACGACGGAAATATACTTGAATTCTTATCTTCTCATCCTTGGTAGTTTAATTTTTAACCACAGCAAGATACCTAATGATTAAAATGGTTTGTAAAGACGATGGGTCATACAATTCTTTTTGAGTCTGTAGCTGCGCTTTCCCACCTACCCATTAGGTAGGTACGTCTATTAATTCAATACTCGAAATTCACACAAAACCCGTAGGTAGAAGACCTTATAATGAAACAATAGTCTCATAATAATGCAATGGTGGTTTATGTATGCTAGATAAAAAAAGCCGGTAAGAAGGTATTGCTACCTGGCTCTGGGATAAAGCTGGTGATAACATTGTAGCGGTGACATAACCACTCAGCACAGGTTATACTTTCTCTTCACTGATTCATAATTTTATCTGCGCGGAGGATATCTGCAGTCGAAACGTAAAACACTTTCTCATTTCAGTTTTACTTTTTTTACATTACGTATGAAATCTGCACTTCGCGTGTATGTAATAGTTAGATGTTATACCTAAGACTTTTGCAACTACAAGGTGCGTTTTGATTCTTAAGATCTTTTTAAACAGTATCCAATTCGCTGTAAAGATGACTAAAGCTAGCCAGGTATCCATCCGTGTTGCCAAATTCAGTCATCTGCGTTCTGAGAACGATCGATTACGTGTTTGCCTTTGCAGATTGTGGGCAAAATAATGTGAATGTATACAAACAAACACGGTGGCGAGTCGCATGTTAGATATAACAGTTTGGTCGGTGTTATGCAACTCGAGCCATCCTCCCCCCGCCCCTGTGCCTGCGCCACCTGCCCCCCCTCCCCCCTCGCCCCCCACGCTGCGCGGGCGCAGGCTTCACTGTAATTACACACTTGCCCGTGCACCCCGTCGCCCGCGCCGCTGTTCACCTGAAGTGGCGTGATGTGCCTACATCACATATTTCGCCCATATTGCAAACCACATCTTTTTAATTATGGGCAAGCAAACAGTAATCTATTTTTGTTAACCTTTGTTCTTATGTGGTTTTCTTGTAGTTTTTTGGCTGTTAGCACACTTTCAAGCATATATAAGTTGGTAAAGTCTTCACAAGACGTTGGAACTTTAGCGAAGGCTCCAGTTGTAGGCTTTTAGGATTTTGGGTATTTGAAGAGAAACTCCAGACATAACACCTATCAATAATTACATTTTCGGCACTCTTATAACATGGTGTTCTAGGTACTATATATACTATAGTAGGTACCTACCTACCTATAAAAAAAAAATACATTTTTCAATTATAAAATTTTCCTATCAGCGGACGATCCTATTCCAAATTTGTATTCCTTCAATCAGTCTAGATGCTATCAAGGTACGTATTTCATACGATCTCCGGTAGGATCACAGTAGTATCGGTTCGGTAGTGTAAATTCTCTTTGTTGACACAACATCTAAACGAGATAACCTTGTAGCTATTAAGCTCCAACCCAATCAAGACGATAACTGGACCTATTATTATTACTACTCAACTTGCTGGTTACCTGGAAACATTGTCAGACTCTTACTGACTAAACAACGTACACCGTTCCTTCCTTGCCTTAGTCCCAGAGCCCCGGTGTAACGCTTTCGCATCAACTCTCGGCCCCAGCAGGCTTCGACCCTGTAGTGCCTCTACAGTTTGCTGACAACTCCTTGAGGAAGCCGTCGACGGCGCGCACTGTTCCCGCATGCTGGATACCTCTGGAAATTTACTAGTGTTTATTTTTATATAGGTAATACTTACTAGTTTCTGGTAGCTGTTTCGCCAGCGTGAAAGTCGGTTTACACCTTTAGAAAAAAAATCCGTTCTTAACGGACGTCTACACCCTGTAAGGAACCTATAAAAAACCTTCCTTTTAAGTTTGCATGTGTTTCTGAGATTTTGTGATTAATCAGTGAGTGGTATTTTACTTTACTGTTAAACAACAAATAACACTAAAAAATCGTTTTTTTTTTACTAAAAATGCCATCAATTTTGATTCAATAAAACAAAATGAAGCAGCAATTAGCATATCAAATATTGGTATGAGAAAGAGGGGCGTGGTGGGAATATCTCGCCATCTCTTAGTGCACATGTAACCTAATACCGGTGAAGTCACATTTCAGTATGTGTATCCTTATTCTGTTACTTGTACTTGACAGTTTTTCCATCAGATTTGAAACGCTTTTAACTTCTTCTATTTGCGATTTTGGATAAAGTTGTAGTAATCTCTGAAATCGGGAAGAATAAGCGAACAGAAAGCCAGCTAGCAAACTGTTAGCGCAGTTGAAGTAGATAATATTTACACCTTCTAGCAATATTTATTAACTACTTATCATTGAATTCTCCTGACTTAAATGTCGCAAATGTTACTCACTAGTCACTAGCTTTTGTCCGCGACTCCGCTCCCGGCAACAGAAAAATTTAATAAATGAAGAGCTGCTCGACTGATTTTGTGCAAACTTCACAAAAACCATCTACTAAATAGTCCAAACAAAGTCTTAATATTTGGTTTAGATAGGTGAGCTATTCTTGAGTTATAAAATTATAACGAAAAGTGGCTTTGATTTTTATATACATACATATATTGATAACCAGGTATCTGAGAGCAATCAGCTTGGCGAATTCTCTAGCTACAATTGTATATACGTTTATAATATATATAGCTACGTAAGTTTAGACCCACATTTTTAAAATTCATTTATAGATCTGCGTGACTCACATCCGACAATATTATTTTTATAGAAATTATCATTTAGTTAGGTAACAGATAGACAAGTTTGGTGCATCGTTTAGTGATGCACTTGTCTACGCGAGTTTTAAGTCCATGAGTTAGTCAGATGTTGAATCATTCGTTCTACCACAAGTACAACATCAACTTGCAATTTCTTTCAACCTTATAAAATGTTAACATCTTTCCATTTATATCTCTACCGCAATATTCTACACGAGTCGATAGAAAACAATGGCCCCATATACCTACCTATATCTAATTAACCAGGCATAGGAACTCATATTATATTACCCATTGAAGTTAAATAAACCATGACTTACGTAATCGCTTGTCAGGTAAACTGTGACAACAATTATTGCAGTCTTTCCATATACAACCCACTCCATCACATAGGTACATAAGTGTACCATTTACTTACCACATCATAATATACTTGTACTATTGATAAAGGACTGAGCAGATAGTCAACGATAGATATTTTTATATGAAATATATTATTAATAATATAATTATTCCATATTGTCCCACAGTTGGGCAAAGACTTCGCTCGTTCGGGCAACAATCCTGTGTTATACGGGCCCACAGCTCGAATGTACATTACATATCAACTATATTTAGTAGGTAAATACACGTGCCAAAACGTTAAAAAAATAAGTACAACGGAATTGTACACCACCTCCTTGTTATGGAGTCCATAAAAAAATGACTCCTGCAGACCAGACAATAAAATAATAGCTAGTCGTATTTAATATTGCACGTTCAACGTATTTACTATGTTGATACGATCGAGTGCATGTTTGTAGCTATCCCGGTTGGTCACATTCATCTACCTGATGTTGCTCCTAAAGGTTACACATAGTTTGGAGGTAATGAGGAATTAAATGCAGATGATAAGTAGCGATGCAGGTGCGCCGTGCCGCGTACCTACCTACAGGTGCTCGGCGTGACATCGCTAACAGCTGATAGCGCGCTCAAGTTCATTACCGTGCCGAGCAAATCGATTTGTCGTGGTAATGCCCCCATCCGCTTTCAAATGCACCAACTTTTATAACAGTTGAATAAGATTTTATGTTTTAAAACCGAATAGATGTTGTTTAGGACCTATAAACGGCAAATCACCCTTCTTCAACGGTTCTAACGAAATCCAGCTCGAAGGACCTAATTCTGTTTTGTATCCAGGTTATCCCGTTCGTGGACAAAACGACGAGTCGCGACAAACCTACATTTATTGTCATAGCCAAAAATATCTGATGTTGCTGTGTTGTCCATAAAGATGATTATAATACTATATATTTTTTGCAACTATAGTCCTCGACGTAACATAACCGTCAAAAAACGACCGCAGGCGCAAACTACAACTGTGATAGTTCCTACTTTCAGTGTAAAGAAAGTAAAAGAATCATTCATCATGGTGGTGGTTACTCAGTGGGTCGCACTCACGCACTGTGTCCGGTTTTGTCTACAAATTGGTCACATCGACCGCTAAGTGGGAAGATTTGGCTCACACGATGCCGATGTTGCTAACGGGTTTATAATGAATGCTTTACTATTCATAAGTAATGTCTTTGTTCGGAAAAATCGTTTGTATTACAATTAGCTTTATAGTGTTTCGTGTGATGCAATTTTTGAAGTACCCTGACGATATTTTTTTCTCCCTTACTGTGCCTACCTATTTACATAATTCTTCGTTGGTCTCGTGCTCGCAGGCCCGATGACAGAACGTAAAAATCTGAAGTCAGGGAAAGTGTTATTGAACTGCAACTGATTTCCAACACATACTAACGGATTGCCGTTCCACAGGGCTGCGATGATAGTTAAAAACCTGTACCTACATTTTTTTTTCGGTGGATAAAAATCATCCAGTGACCACTTCTGCCCTTGGGAAGAGAAGTAGAAAGTGTCAGATTTACTGATTAAAAAACCAACCCCGTTTCTACATTGCCTTTCATACCAGGCCTTACTAAGCCTTGAGATGTTTTTTTGGAAATTAGCTTCAATTTTGACATTTCAAAAGTGCCTGTAAATGATCTATTTGAAATAAATTATTTTGAGTTTGGTTTAAATTCGATGATGGTTTAAGATGTTTATGGCTTTATGTTTATGGTTTATTTTCCTGTTTATTTCCAGTCACATAACGAAGACGACGACATGGGACGACCCGCGCAAGACGCTGGCGGCGCAGTCGGTGGCGGGCAGCGTGCAGCACCAGAGCACGGACGCGCTGCTCACGCAGGCCGCCTCGCCGCAGAACATACCCAACACACCCGTCCCAGGTTCATACCTATTGATACACTAGGCCTACTAACAAACACCTACCTAGTACAATCTATTAACTTTCCTTATATGTAAATATAAAGACGAAGGTAAGGAGTTAAGGACTGATTACATTATAAAATATGATACTTATTTTTGCTAACAGGTTGTATAAGACACTTCTAGTCAATGTTTCTTCTTCGTCAGTTTAAACTAGATGAGGTCGATGTTCTACCTTGAGAAGGAATACCAACACTAACTCAAGGGCCAAAGTCTCTTTCAAAGTCCATTTAGCAAATATGTGATAGTCAAATCGGATGAGTTTTGAGGAAATACAGAATGTGGTATTTATCCAAGAAAAAATAAACACTGCTTATTGGCTATGTCAGCGATATGAGTTTTTGAGAAAGATGAACAGTAAAGTCTGTACTGAACTTTGATTGTTCACAAAAGGCACAAAATTTAGTTAACACAGTTGTATAATGAACGATTTCAGATGTAACCAAGTCCAGATTTCCACACGGCATTGTTTTCATCGACGTTGAAATTGAAAGGAAAATTTGATTTTTAAAACTGAATATTACCTATGGAATAAAGAATAGCATAGTTTTAACTATTGTACACCAAAATGCTACACAATTTTTACACAAATACAACTTATGGCGAACTTATTAGGCAGTAATAGGTCCAGGAGTTTAGGTAGATTGCAAAATGACGTCGCTAAAATATGGTTTAGCAAAATAAAAAAATAATAATTCTTATAGATATGAGTGAACATCAACATTCAACATACGTGTATAGCAAGATATGTTCTTTTAAAATGAATGGAGTACCTGCATTGAATAGATTAGTGCGTATTGTGTTATAAATGTTCGCAAAATCAAATTTAATACTTATAATTAAATTCTAATACGAAGAACCAAATACGGTCTTCACTAAGCATTTGCGTTTTCAGATGATTCTTATCAAAAAATATTTTAAAAAATTGTAATTATTAACAAAATATTTACAAATTAACAGCTACTCCTATGTCTTTATTCTACGGGTTCGCGTTAAATTGTTTTCCAGAAACATATTACCGACAAATGTATCTCCGGCAGGAAATGATATATCTCTAAAACCCTAAGACGCACTTTCATTTTCGGCGCACATTTATTCACAAATGTACGCCCATTTAAACTATTTATCTTTCCACTCATTCGTTTAGTTTGTTTTTCCCGTTTTTCTTTAAAACTACAGTATTTATTTATTTCGGGCACATTTTCACAGATTACGCACTAATGATTCATCGAACTCAATTCATTCTTGTAGTCACTTTCCTGCTCGAGTAAAGTTCACTGAAAACACCGCCTACTGGCATCCTCGGTACATGAGAATCTGAGAAAGATACAGTTAATTAAAAATAAATATTTCGTAATAAATTAAATACTGTAATCCGTTTATAAGATGTGATGTAATTCATTCATATCAGTTATCAAATAAGTGTTAAACTTTTTTACAATCGTGTTGAAAAAGTCGGCTTATTTTTTTTTGTCTTTTAACTATAACGAACAGTTAAACTGTTTGACGGTATGGCGATTGATCGCTACGCTTCATGTAGCGAGATCGAATCCCGTACGAAAACGAAAAAGAATTAAATTTCCAGCGGACAGTTGTTACGGGTCTGGGTGACTTGAATATGTGAGTTAACATACCCACGATACAGTACTATCTTCCAGTGAGTTTTTTTTGGACCCGATTTTTTTATAATATTAAAGTTCTAAGATTTTCCTATTTTTGATTGCTCTTAACTATAACACTTAGGTACAATCGAACTCGAAATCGACCACATGTCCGTCCATGTAAAATTAAAAATTTGGAGCAAGCCGGAGCCGGTGTAGAGCTAAGTTTCAATACAGTGTTAAGTCTGCATTATATAAATAAGTTTATTTTATCATAGTCATGGGCTATAGTTTTCTGTAAAATCGAGTGATTCTGAATAATTATGAGAATAATACTAAACAGAATAATACTAACCGTATGTTCGCAACAACAGGAATACGGATGAATCAAAGTTTACCTTTTATTTACGTGGGTAAATTATCAAATAAATTATTGTTTTAAAAAACAACTTTTGTACTGAAAAAACAACTGATATTCTCTGTGGATCTTAATCCATAGTGTATCTTCAGTTGCTTTTTATTACGAGGGCTGCAGTAACTTCTTCGAACAATCAATGGCTCTGGCAGGCGGCCGCGTCGGGCCCGATTGACTCATGTCATACAATTTTGCTGACATCTTATTGAGGCTTGCGTGAAACATACAACGCCATCGACTAGGGTTCGACTGGTCAGCGAGCTACCAATGGCTCGCGGTCCGTAAACCTAATCGCAGTAAACCTACGCTATTTAAAATTTTATTCTTTCAAATAACTATTATTTTAGACAACAGTTGTCAATCATTAACACTTGTTATTATTACAAGATTATTGGCAACACTGCTCAAAGTCAAAAAAGGTACTTACATAATTGTATAAAAAAAAAGTACCTGTTTGTTTTGGTGTGCCTATTGCAATACTCGGAAAAGGTAGGTAAATATTGAAGAGACCATTAATATAAATAATTCCATTGATGAGGAAAAGAACAAGCGGTTAAACTCAATTTGCTGTGAATCAAATATATTCCAGTCAACAGTTCAATAACTATAGTATATACATAAGCAGAGTTATCTTGTTTACATACTTTTTGTCTGTACTTTATAATCTAATCAAATATATAAAAGGAGAAATTGACATATCAACCCATAGTCAACTGAAAATAAGTCATCGGTTAATTTTTACTCACAACCCCTATTTTTATTTGGTAATTTATTTAGCAGAACAACGTTTGCTGAGAAAGTTTATCCATTTTATACATAAAGGTGATCGTTACTGACTGACTCTACCAACACAGAGGCTGAAACGATTTAATGAATTGCGTTAAAATTTGGCACATAGTTATTATAAAGTAGGCATGTGCAAAGTAAGAATTTTCAAAAATGGTTCCCCTAAGGGAATAAGGGTCCTTTTATTCCCTTAGGGGGGGCTATTTTTGAAAATGCCTTCCATTCCTAAAGTACGGTTAGATAAATTAACTTTCACGTAGGCGAAGCCACTAGCTGGTTATAAGTATTTATAATTTACAAACTACCAGGGAATGTATTATATAAAATACTAGCTTTTGTCAGCGGCTTCGCCCGCGTACATAAAATATAGCCTATGTCACTCAGGAGTAAAGCAGCTTTCTCTTGTTGCTAAAATTTTTCCAATCGGACCAGTAGTTCCTGAGATTACCTCTTACAAACAAAAAAACAAACTTTACCTCTTTATTATATTAGTGTAGATTTACACATGGAAGTCTGTGAGTTGTTTTGATGTTTGGTACCTAACTATACAGAATTAATTTATAATAACTACAAATAAAAAATAATTCAAACAGATTTAACGATCCACTTACCTTATAATATCATCACCACCATAGGTTAACAAACTTTATACCTATATGCATCATATGCATGAAGTTCAAAATAAACACTTTATCTCCTTAATTACGTAAGAAATAAGCACTACAACATTAATTAGAATTGTCTTGTTTGTACTCATATCATGGCATAGTGCTCAATGACGTCCATGGTATTTCCATAACATAAAATATATTAACAAAATACTGATATGTTTGAGGATAATAGCAATTGTTTCAACCGAATGGCGTCAATCTGAAACTCGGGTCGTTTTTAATTAACTACGCACTTAACTAACCATTACCCCTGTTTTGTTTTTAACTGGTTGAGAATAGAAAGGTGTGTCATGTTTCCTAAACCAATACTTTATGCTAATATTCGGCATATAGCTGAATAGTTTGGTTGTTCGCGCTAATCTCAGTAACTACTGGCCTGATTTTAAAAATTCTTCCTGTCTTAGATAGCCCATTTATCGAGAAAAGCTATGGGCTATATAACATTATGCTATAGCCTAAGGGAGCAGGACAGTAACTAATAATGCGGGTGAAACCGCGGGGGACAGCTAGTTATAAATTTTATGAGATGCTCTGGTCTTAACAAGTATATGTGTATAATAGGTATTTGGATAACATATCACACTAATATTGGCTTTAGTTTGTATAGGTACATGCTTGTTTGTTAGGCCATCACACTGAAACGCCTAAATGAATTAGGATAAAATTAGGCACACGGGTTGGCCTTTTAACCAATTATATTTTAAATGCTAATCCATTACATGGGATAAACACTTAAAATACTTACTTTTTATTCCGCGAGTATGTTTCCTTGAAATATTTTTTCTACTTTCACAAGAAACAGCCGTTCTCTGAAGGCAGTTTAAGATGAAAATGGTATTCTATATTTTCAAATCATCGTCAGTTTCATGGATATATAGAAAAGTATCTATCTGTTTGCTTTATAATATCTAGCTGGCCTATATTATCTTACTACAAGACAAAGGCCTCCTTCTCGCTTCTCCACGCAATTATATTTTCTATTGGTAGGAATTAAGGTTCAAATTCGTTTTTCGGTCTTCGCCTTGATTACTCGCTTCTAGCAATGTTTTTATTTTTGGATCATATAATACTTCTTACTACCTTGGTTAGTAACTGTTTAGAATACGTCTATTTAATTGTCTTTAACTCTGGATTCAGTTTCCACGTGATCTAATTGGCCACAGTGGCATGTTTAAAATTATCATGGAACTAAAATAAAAACAAGTAAATAACCCGAATTCTAAAACTGATTTTATGACGGGAATTAACGCGTTGTTTCCGTCGGTCGATGCGAGACGAGCGTTGAAAGGTGTTCGGAAAATACATCGGTGTCGGGGCGCCGGCGGCCCTGGCGCCGCTCTCAGCGCCTTGCGACACATCCGCCTTACTCTACTCCACACGCAGACACCACGGCCGACCTAACTACGCACCTCTTTGTCTAATCACAATAACAGATTTTGCCTATATCTTTTCAATATTAACCTCTTTTGTGACATCAACATGACATGCCCTGCTAGTGTCTGCACGTGCCTACCACGACTTCAGTTTTAAACTTATGATAGTTTAGTGAGTACGTGATGTATTCAGGCATCAGATCACGTTCAGTGGAGCTCCAGCCGCGCCAGTCCGCCGGCGCCACTCTCCGCGGCAAGTGACACTGTTACATCCAACTTATCTTCGCCACTACAAACACCTCTATGTAGATCAGGTGACAATACAAATAATTGTGTTTCCACAGCGCGTTCCTCCTTAATCTTGTACGCGATAACATACCACAACTTGTACGGCTGAATATCTTTCGTATAACGCATCTCTTGTCACGAAAAGTTGTTTTGGTATCATCTATCAAAATCTTGATGGGATTTATTAGCTTTGTCACCGCTAATCTAACGTTGTTGACCGCATTTATTCTGGGCTGTGTTTAGACAATGGAGTGTTTCGAGTAGCAATAATAATTATGCACCCTGTTTCGTAGTTTAATCTTATAGCGGGTAAAAGTAGTTGTCGACGGGCGCCGCCGCGCCGGTGGTGAGCTAGTGGCGGTGTAACGTAATGCTAACGTAATACCGCGGTTAGTCGCCGAGCGCTGCTCTGTGTCGACTGTTGAGTAATGATGATTGTAAATAATGTGTAATTACTGCACGGACCGCACAAAGGCAACGTTGCTAATAAAGAAATTATCTAGATTGCAACTATGATAAAGTGCATTGTTTTTATGGGCGGTCATCAGAACTGATTTGGAGGTTGCATAAGTTAGTAAATGTTCAATACGTCGGTAGGTACTCAACGTACCTTTGGGTACAGGATTCGATACAAAAGCCTAAAATCGATGTAAAACTAATTAACTATTCCCTTGAAAACCCTGTTACAAGAGTTTAGCTCTAAACTACATAAATTATGTTCAGCGAGGACGGAGATACAGGCTGCTGATGATGAGTCAGAAAGTACTATTTTTGTGAAGAATTTAACTGTCCCAAAAGATCTAGGAAAAGAAAAAGTGTAACACGTAATGCCTAAATGTAATCATACAATTAGAATGGAGCAACGTAAATAGCGATGATATTGTCGATCAATTAGCCGGCCGTGTATCTGCGAATTGTTTATGAATGATCGCTTGTTTGTTGCGCGGCGCCGTACACAAGCGCGGCTCGCCCGCGCGCGCCGTGATTCACTCTCGCGAGTGCCAACAGCCCTCGCTGCCCAGCTCGCACTAGTCAGGCGCCGTCGTTTCTTGGAACGAGCTCTCGCCGACCTTCCCGTTGTCCACCTGATTCTCAATCACGTGTGCGTACGTCTTAGTTCATAATGTGCTGGCTTGCAACTAGTCGCTGTTGAGAGAATCATTAGTTGTTTTCCTACAAATGACAAGTGTAACTTTTCAAAGGTACTGATTACGTACGTTTGATTGATTTCAGCAGCGAAGAGTACAAGTAGTAACACACCGACGGATCCACTAGGGCCCCTGCCGGAGGGTTGGGAGCAGGCCGCGACGGCGGAAGGAGAGATCTACTTTATAAATCATGCAGCTCGCACCACATCCTGGTTCGATCCAAGGATACGTAAGTATACAACATGTACAGTGAATGTCAGCCACGCATAATTATCTCGTAAGATTACCTTTACAAGTTTGAGTAATACCAGTGGATCAGGAAGGCAGGTGCTGAACCCGTGAAGTTACAGGAGGTGTTGTGTATGCTGATCAATGGCTCAGATCAGGCGGTTCAAATAATACAAAGATCCTAAACTCTGATGTATGCAACCTATCACATAATACCTCTTTTTCTATTCGCCTCTGTTTGAGAAAAGCTTCACAAAGTTTTACGATTACCAATAAAGGAATTAAGCCCAAAAACATGGCATTGCCAGAACTTATTTATCTGGCTCTTGAGATCTCGAAGAAATAATCACTGGATCCGTCTTAGGTGCTGATGGTTGTCGTGTTTGTGTTACAGCACAGCACTTACAGCGCACACCAGCGGCGGGCGGCACGGGCCCGGACGGCGGCTGGGCCAACGCCTCGCTGCAGGCCTGCCAGCAGAAGCTGCGGCTGCAGTCGCTGCAGCTCGAGAGGGAGCGCCTCAAGCAGCGCCAGCAGGAGATCAGACTCCAGGTACTAACACCTTTATACTTATATTATTATAAATTACCCTTATTATTATTTCCCATTTTGCTTGTTTCTTACTGTAAGAATTAGCACTTGGATAGTAATGTAAAAAAAGGAAGCGGTCGCACGCACGAGGGAAAGGCTCTCTCGCCCTAGCCGATGGAGTCAAAATCTCGATTTCCCACTCCGTCGACGACGCATAGTGTTCCATACTCGCCTCAAAGAGATATCAGCAAAACCGTAGGAGACCAGCAGGGTTGAAACCTACTGAGACCATGGGAAAGGTTAAAGAAAACCATGGGGCACTAGAACGAAGGTCATTAAATCTGACACGCCCTTTTTTTTGCCCCGTCCAAGAGGACGGTCATAGGATGTTTTTGCACCTAAAAACAGGCGCACGGGAAAGACCAGGACGCGGTTCAGGACAGTTAGAACATTGGGTGCTTTATTTTGTGCCTTGGGATAACTTTGTACTTTCCGATAAGCGAAACGATAGGTAAAATTTAATACGATATACCCAAATACAGATCGTATAGATATCCCAACTTACTTATATAATATATAATTACTATACTTATTTAATATATGTTTGCTTAATTCGTCATTTAAACACATATGCTGATTAGTGGTTACCCTATTATTTCATCAAGAACTTGTTCTGTCGTGATCGTTTTTGTGGGCTAGGTATATTATAATGCACTCATTTGCATAAGACAGTTGATTCCGTTTCCTCGATATGATGTCTTCCGCGTTTATGCGGAACAGCTAGTAGATGTATCTGACCTTTGCAAAAAAAAAAAATAATAATAGGATTTTTTTATCTGTCTGGTGCGTGAGGGTGTGACAGACTTTTACTGAGTAAACCTCACCTGTTTTCAGGGTCGAGGTAACTCTTTCCAATAATACTACAGCCTAGGCAGACATCGGCCTTAGACTCCCAAAAGGGTATCAGTGATATTTGAATAAAATTTTACAAAAATAAAAAGTTATATTATATACGTAGATACATATTATACCCTAATGTGCTGTACTGTCTTGTAATGTAGGTACATTCATTCAGAGTAGGTACTCTATCGCTCGAAATAACGTCGATTAGTCGTTAGACGTAGAGACCAAATTGCATGGTTATGACAGCATTATGCCAATTTAATTCAGTTAGTAACTTAATCATTTTCATAAATATTAGTCAGTTTAGTAGTACTTAGTAGCTTCTCAGTTCTTCCTCTCTTTCATTAGTAGTAGCTAGACATTTTGAGCTTACTTCTCGTAGATGACTGTATGGTTAGGTATGTCTGTGACTTTTTTTTATTTGATATAAACTAGTGCTTAACTTTTCTTACAATCCCGTTTTTAGTTTATCATATTATAATTAACTATCTTTCTGCTGTAAGTAGGTTTCTCTACACAAACTTTTGATCCTCGTTTCATACCCTTGGGGCGTGAATTTTGGGAAATCCTTTCTTAGTGTTCGCTTACGCCTTAAAAGGAAGCCTTGTGCAGAATTTCACGCCCAGTAGTTTCGGCTGTGCGTTGATATGTCAGTCAGACAGTTTCTCCTTTTATATATATACAGATTAATCCAGTTATTAATCCTACTCCATGCCGCACTAATCTAAGGGCTTTTTGTACGGTATGGACCAGCGAGGCTGGCGCCATCAACTCACGCTCATCAAGTCCTCAAAAGTGAAGAGTAGGTAGAGGGGATCGGAAGTTGGGGCATGTGGGTCACGTCATATTCAGGATAATAATAATTTGTAATAGAAGTATCAACATGACCTGGATGAGAACCACGTAGGCTTTCCTTGTGACAGATATACTTGTACAATTATACGGTGTTATCAACGTTATCACCGCGTATTATCTTCTGAATCACTAACAATACCGTCATGCACATTATTAGACGCTCCAGTTTATTTGTCCGCTTTGTATCAGATTACATTTCACCTTGCTCGTCAAAATAACTGATCGATTGCACACCTGCGATATACATTAAATTTGTTCAGTTGCGAAAAGTCGTAGTACTGTCTTATATAGATTAAATAATTTTACAATATCGGGATCCAGTGCAGATAAATTACATACAAACAGAGCAAACGTTGTTCTGCCGTGCAAATTTTTAAAGAAAAATATTGGGGGATGGAATAGGAGATTAAAAATATGCCTATCTTCTACCAAATATACGCAAATATGGTCAGAAAATGGACTAAACCGTTTGTTTTCATCAGACACGAGAATTTTAAATACATATGTTAGATTCTAGGTTACGTTCACATTAGAAAAGTTAATGCTAGCTATTCTGCGAAATTTTCTTGAATACATCTTTATCAAAAAACGAGTCTATTCCCTAAATTCTGTCATTAATTAATTAAAATATTTAAGAACGAATTTCGATACAAACATAACTTTACATATCAAACAATGAATAACGTACCTTTTCTTCTCATTCCAGCAAGAGCTAATAATGGCGCGACAGTCATCGTCCATCGTGTCTTCTCTGGCGAGCAGTACGGGAGTGGCCAGCACCGAGCTGCCGTTGGACCCGTTCCTCTCGGGCCTGTCGGACCACCAGCGCCAGGAGTCGGCCGACAGCGGCCTGGGCATGGGCGTGGCGCACTCGTACTCCATGCCGCACACACCTGAGGGCTTCCTGGCCGGGATGGACGACCGCATGGACTGCACCAGCGAGGCCGGCGCCATCGACTCCTCCGACATCACGCTCGCCGACAACCTCGACTCTACTGACGACCTGGTACCTTCTTTACAGGTAGTTGAGCCTGTATTTTACTTGCACTAACCAACTAACGTGTGCTCTGAGGGCTGGTATGAGGTGGCGTGAAGAGAAGAGAAGAGGCCTAAAGAGGCCTGTAGAGAGACGGTATGGGCTACTAAAAAAACCGTCTAATACGGTGTGCTCCAAGAGTGAGAGTTTCGACTCGATCGTAGAAATCCACAAGCCACGTCGTTAATTGCAGAATAATTTATACTTAATTCGGACTTAAAAACAGCTGGTTGACTGCTACGGCGTAGTCAGCGTAGTCGCAGTAAGCGAGTTACAACGCCGAAGTAAGCTGGCCGGCGTAGTTTCTCGATCGACTACAGCGTAGTTAAAATGAATCCCCATCGGCTACGGCGTAGTCGAGTCCCTGTTAGACTACGCCGTAGTTCGCGTAGCTACCAATTTTATTTTATTGGTTTTTTAAATAGTTTTTCAAATACAGTTCATTTTCAATACGTTTTTTGTTTCAGTTACGTATGTAGATTTAGATTTCGATGTAGATTTGATTGAAATAATTTCTTAATCACAAGCCTAACAATATTTTACTGCGATTTATTTTTAAATCACTATGCCTTATTGCCATCGATATATACATGTAAATCGATGCTTATTACCTTTAGGAATTATTCTCGTATGAACTACGATGACTGGCATAGTTGGCACTGTCGTTTATATTCATACTCACTTAAAATGATCGGGTATATAGAAATATATGAGAGTTTAATTATTTATTAACTGTTACTATAACGTGTAATATGTTCGTTTCAGTTGAACGAGTTCACAAACGACATACTTCTGGACGACGTGCAATCGCTCATAAACTCGACGCCGAGCAAGCCCGACAACGTGCTGACGTGGCTGTAGGCGAGGCCGCGCGGCGCGACTAGTGCGCAGGCACACCATGCTTACAAACTTTCAAATTAGCTATATTATGTAACGTAGCGTACTTACCTATGACGTCGACCGCTATAACAGTGTCGGACTGCACGGTAACGATGGTGTACATTTCACTTGAAAATGACAATTATAGCGTAACATGTGTAATGACTGATGTGGGATTTTGTGTGCTTATGATTTAGGATAGTTAGATACTTTCAGTACCAGTACGATGGCTTCCAAGAGAACAGGCAGACCGATGCGGACTCAACATTTGTTAAAACAAAACTTTCGTCAGTTCAAATGTAATTTCTAAAGCTATCCGCATCGGTTTACCTATTCCCTACTATCTGCTCGCTTTTATGCAGAATTGGTTTTAATCTGTCTCAGCATTTATTCGAATGAGATAGGAATACAAAATTGTGTGAGTTTATAAGTGTTCCTACTTCGTTGTGGTGATACATGTGTGGAATCTTGTATGTCTGACTTTACAACACATACTCATCGCAATTATTGACTTGGACTCCTAATAAGTATTGTAAATTAGTGCCTTTTCATCAATAGTTAGCAATGAAACGCTAAAGTAACGTAAGGAATTCGTATTGGTCTTCGTCTTTTGACGCGAGCTATACAGTAATGGTGCTCAGATTCTAATGTTTCAACCAGTTCAAGTAAGAGATGAGCTACGAAAACCAAGCCAAGTACGCGATCAGTGGAGCAGGACTATCACGAATGGCTAGTCATGACGACTCGTGGGAGCTCGGGAGCACTCGGGAGTGCTCGTGACACGCCGGCAGTACGCGCGGTGGCTGCAAGCCTTCTTTCGTAGCAGAAAGTAGTTGCGTTGCAACGCATCATTCGTGAACTAGGTTTCCATAATCTTTTCAGAGAGACTATCGGAAATCGTATTCTATAAATCGACAAAACAAACAATATTTTATGATATATTTTAAAATTAAGATTGTGATAACATCTTGATGTAACAGTGCCTTATTGTGCCTTGATAAAAATTATTTATTGTTGTAATAATTTAGATAATGTTGAGATATTTTTACAATTTTTCTATTGTCGAATTATTGATGTAATAGTGATTTGACAGAAAATAAACTACTTATGTACTTGTAGAACGTTGTTTGTCAACTTACACCGTCCTTGTGAATTTTCGAGATTATGAATAGAGGTTAAGTTTTAATAGTTAATCATGAAATAGGTAATAATAATGTTGGCAACTATTATGTTAACTTATTATAGTTGGGTTGCAAGTGAACAATATTCAAGTGTATGGGTGCAGCTAGCTAATCTTAGGGAGTAATTGGAGCTCGAAATTTTGCCTCTAAGTGCCTTACTCAAAACAATGTTATCTTGTAATGTTAAGGAGTTGAAAGTATAACATTGTTTACTGCCAACGAGCAGACTAATATTGGTGCCAACAAAGTATGAAATCTATTTACGATAATTACTGTTATGTAATTAGTATTACTTCATTATATTTAGTAATCAACTCATCAAATCATCGTTCATATTATTATATCAACAATTCAAAATATTTCAAAATTTTGTAAGCCCACCTAGTCTTTAGATTTTTGTATGAGTGTATTGAATTCAGCTAGCTTGATTGAATAATATGATAATGGAATTAGGCCTTTAATATCAAATGCTACATTGAAAACTTTGCCATATTAGTAAAAGTACTATAATTCTTGTAAGACTTTAATGTAATCTTCAGTATGACGCATAGCAATAATAGCATCTGTGTAACTATTGTAAGTAGACGTAACGGTGCTGGGTTGATGGTACACTGAACTTGTATTCTGTAGATCCATTTGTTGTATACTTTATATTTGTATTTGTCGTGTATTAATTGTAAGAGTCCGTAAGTTTGGATGCTTCTCATATTGTTCGGTTCATTGTTCTCCACCCGCCCCCCGCCCCGCCGGGGGCGGTGCCTCGGCGACAAGGCGACGCGGCGACACGGCGACGCGGCGACAGTCGCCGGCGCTGTCGCCCACGCCGCGCGACAAACATTCCAAGTTGTAACAGTACAGCCTCGCACTCGCACGAGCCCCGCCACTCGCTACAGAATAATATTCAGAACAATATCTCAAGTGTAAACTGTAATCAATTATTTCTTAAGTATAGCCTTTATGAAAAACATATCTTTTCAGTCTGAGAACAGATGCAAGTTTTCTATGTAGTGTATGTAACACGTGTATCAATGTTATAACAATGAAATTACGTGTCAAACTTATTAATTTACTATAATTTCATTGTAAATAATTCGATATTCTTATAATGAATTAAATAAATATTTGTTTTAATACTTAGTATATATTTCACTTCCCATCGTCTATAACAGAAACACGATGAAATTACAATTCGGTTCTGGGTGTTGTAATCTGTTGAAAGAAAAGTAAAGTCTTAGGATTTAATTTATTTATTTATTAACAGTAACAAGCAGTGCAGGCATGCCTCTTTTTAAATATAAATATATTATGTACAATATACTATGTAGATGTTACCATGCTGGAGCCAACCCCTTTTCACTTGGTCACCTGTCGAAATAGAATTTAGTAAGGATTTGTACAAATGTTAGTAGACTGTACATTCATATACCATTGCCATACTCTAAAGTGAAAGCTATAGACCCGAGCTTATAAATGCGCGCCCTAGATGACATTATACACATTTTGATTTTATTCATTTGGTTTTAAGGGTAGGTATGGGATAGTTTTGAAGTCAAGGAAATTATATTTACTAAAATTGGACATCTCAGTTTACTTAAACAAATTATTGCCGCAACGTGCAAACTTAAGTGGCATAGGGCAAAGCACATTGCTCATAGAACAGATGATCGATGGGGCCGAAAGGTTGTGGAGTGAACGAAAGACGCAGTGTTGGAAGGCCCACAAGGTGGACCGATGATCTGGTGAGGTTCGCAGTAATTTGATGGGAGCGAGATGTGCAGGACCTGTCGTTACGGTAACACTTGAGAGAGCCTTATGTCCAACTGTCGATATATATCAGTTTGAAATTATTATGGTGGTGAAGTAACATAGATATAGTGCTTTATCTATACACAGTCAATTTACAGTAATTATGAAGGTTAAAAAATAAAATTATAGTGCCATCTAGCATTATGTGATTTGACCAATACATATTTTCTGTATGGACTTTAAAAGAGACTTTGACCCCTGAGTTTGTTTCGGTGTTTCTTCTCAGGGTAGTCCGCTAGGAAACACCGGACTCATCTAGCATAAAAAAAAATGACGTGTAAAAGTGTTTTTTAAACCTACTTGCAAAATAAAGATCATTTATCATGGGCATGCTAGCGTTTGTAGCTTTCACCTTAAACAACGAGGTAGAAAAGAGATCAAACCGGAACTTTATAAATAATCTTCAAATAAATCAGCCCCTAGCCAAGTTACAATCGTTTCGTTTACAGTTAGCGCTTATAGTTGGCCATGCCCCCAATTCCCTTGTTCGGACGACATCTCATCAAAGAAATTGGGGGCATGGCCAACTGCAAGCACTAACTTTAAACGAAACGTTTGTAACTTGGCTAGGGGCGCAGTTCACCGAGAAGTAGAATACGGTACAAGATTGAAAGATAGTTCAAGCACAGAGGCCTTACCATGAGCTCTTAATGAGATACATTTAACTACCCAAACTGAAATAGTTAATGGACAGAGCTATGTAGAGTGTGTAGCTGCATCCATCTTTCTCGCTCGCACAACTGATAGTTTAACGAAACCATGGTAAGACTCTAGGAAATATTTTATTTTAAAGCGGAGTTCAGCCCAGTCAACATGCTTCAGCTACAACCCCAACCATAAAACGGTAAAGTGCATAAGGGCGACAATTTAAGTATGTGAAAACTTTATAACTTTTTTTTCTTTTCTTTTTCTTACTCTATTTTTTTTCTTAAGGGCGTTGTAAAATGCACTAGCAGATTGCTGAGCGCCTCGAACTGTGCATGTTAATATATAATGATAATATTAAACAACACAAATTATATTCCAAACTATGTGCTTTGGTTTTACGGATGTAACTACAGTGCGCAGTCGACCACACATCAGTGTTAAATAAAATCTTTATCTAAGATGTCTATAATCTATTTACTGAATTAGTTGGATATGAGGCTAGTTTAGACTGGTTTTGTTAATACTGATGTGTGACCTAATTTACTAGTAACTATCTACATATTCAAAGCTAGATTAAGAGCTAATAAAACTGCATTAGACCGACCTACGCATACGTGTGATAGATACGCTAGATTTGTACGAAGAATCTTCGTTCTTCGGCGTGGCGTAAATCAAATGTAGCTCTACAAGTCTAGGTTCCATGTAAAAGGTATGGAGACCGATCTACTACGTGGCAAAAGTTTTATAAGGTGAGCAATGGGTTCTTACGGCGGGGTCCTTGAAGCGCGGGTCCTGCGGCAGCTCGCGGTTGGCGATGAGCTGCCGGTAGTAGTCCGCCGACAGCTTGGGCGTGCGCGGCCGCGCCGGGTCCGAGATGTTCACGTAGTAGAAACCGAAGCGCTCACTGGAAAAACGTATAGATATATTCCATACTTAATATTATAAATGCGAAAGTAACTCTGTCTGTCTGTCTGTCTGTTATGCTTTCCCGCTTAAACCTCTCAAACAATTTTAATGAAATTTGGCAAAGACAATCTTTAGACTCTGAGAAAGGACATAGGCTACCTTTTATTGTGAAAAAAAAAAAGGATGAAGAGGTTGACGCAGACGAAATCGCGGGTACCAGCTAGTTACTTATAATACCGCCGTAGTTTTATGACGCTATACGACAAACGTTAGCATATAAATACTAAGTTCTTAATGGTATTTTATTGTAATTAACTTGACTTACGAGAATCCAGCCCTCCATTCGAAGTTGTCCATGAGAGTCCAGGCGGTGTAGCCGAGGACCTTGACACCGTCGTCGTAGATCACGTTCAGGATCTCACTCAGGTAAGACTGCAATTTACAAAATATTTGTAGTACGGGAATTAAGTTCCCCGCTTCGATTGAGACCCGAAAATCTGTGACTGCGCATTGAATGGCCATGTTGGTTCAAATTATATGCCGTATATTGTACAAGTTTCATATGGCTATGAAGTTGAACAGCATGGCTGGGAAACACCAATGGATATGAAATTTCTGATTGTGTAGGTACGAATAGAGAAATAATATTATACCCGTTACGGATATAAAATTATTTCGGATTATCCGCTAGTTTCAGATAGTTTCGGATTTTGAAATTTAAAATTATAAAAGGTAAATCAAATACAAGTACCCAGATTAATTTTTTTAGACTATGTTATTATTTGTTTGTGGCAGACAAAACCAAAACCCATCGTAACCTGTCAATTAGACTCAGCTTTTATCAGAAACTTTTATATCGGTTTCGGATATTTTTTTAATTCGGATATCCGATAGTTTCTTTTACGATTGCGAAGTTTGAGGGGAGAGATCCAGAATTCTCTAAATTCTAGTTTAAGAAAAAAACCGATGAAGTACCTGTTAGGTTCCCACCAAAAAAAATTCCTAACCATAATGCATACTGGATTTCAGTACTTACTTCGAAATAACTGATGCGGCCATAGTCTTGCAAAGTACCGCGGTCAGAGAATCCGTTCTCCGTGATGTAGATCGGCGGGTCGTTGTATGAGCTCTTGCACCACCGGAGCAGATTCGCGAAGCCGGTTGGTACAACCTGAGGGTAAGAAATTAATATAGATTAGGTACACTGTCGCTGTATTCAGAAATCTATACAGGAGATAGGCACTTTCAAGTTTTTTTAGTAATAGCAAAGGGTGACTGGTAGTTAGTGACTGATAGGTAGGTACTCAAACACGTATTGTAGACTTTTTAAGCTTGTGGAACCTCAGTCGAAAAAAAATGGAATCTTTATAGAATCACTTTGTTGTCTGTTTGGCCGTCTGTCAAGATCTTTTTTCTCAGGAATGCGTGGAGGTATAAAGCTGGAATAAAAGTTAAGGCCGTTTTTCCTTCTTTTTAGCGCATATTTGGTCACTCTTTATGAAATCAAAACCTTTAAATAACTTTCCTTTGACCTTACAATCTTTAATTATGGTATGAAGCAAGATCTCATAGCACAAGTATAGGAAACAGTCTAAAACCAGTATTTTGCAGTTCACAAATTGATCTATGTATTTATACAAGGTGTCATTGACATGTTAACGCAAACGAATACCATGGATCCAGCACATGATTCTGGACCCCCCAGTGGTGGAATGAAGAAGGTGGTTTATTTCAAATTAAAAAAAAAAGTTTTGTTTTTTTTTTACCTGTATAAAATCGTTATTCTGACCAATCTCAATGACATCTTTAGAAAAAAAAAAAAAATCATCGAGGCAAATAAAGTCGATATTCTAATCAAACCCGTTGACATTTTTAATTTGGAATGTAATGCACTAATTTTTTTCGCAAAAAATGTTAAATTGACGTTTTTGTACAGTTTAATTAAAAAAACGTTAAAAATTCATTTAAAAAAAAATAAGAAAAATCCGACAAAAAATTCCATCACTGGGGGGTCTAGAATCATGTACTGGATCTATGGTATTCGTTTGCGTTAACATGTCAATGACACCCTGTATAGGAAAGTTTCTAAAGAATCCTTAGTGCTAAAGTCCGATTTGTATTTGCCCGGTTCTTCCTATTACATTACATATTTGAAAAAATTAAATTATCAATTTCATTACCCTGAGCCATTCCGAAGCAGAATCGCCGCCAACTTCCATGGTAGTAACTGCTCCAATATCCTTCAACCATGAGGGTGACTTAGCGATGGGGTCGAATCCAGCTCCGGTGATCAAGTGGGTGGTGTAATGGTTGATGCCCAGGAAGTCTGAAGTACCCTTGATCCTCTGGATCCAGTACTCATCGAACTGTTCAAGACGCGGCTTTTTGAGCCCTTCAGCAGCACTCTGACGGGCTACATTCTCCACCATCACAGCTGGGTATCCACCTTCAGCCGTGAAAATTGGGTGCGCGAACCAACCGAACTACAAAAAGAAATTAAAAAAACAATGAGTGATTCCATAGTGTATAAGTAAAAAAAAAAAATATTGTGAGTTCTTACTTTGAATTGGTTTGCAACTTCAGCAAGTGCAACCTGCTCTTCATTTGTAGGGTCGCTAGGTTCGTACCAGATGGAATTGATGGAGATCATGATCCTTCCGTTTTGAGTGGGACGGTATTTCTCGTTGTACAAATGGTAGGACTCGGCGTGGGACTTGAGCAAGTTGTCACTGCAAAGGTAGTTACCGACTCCATGGCTGTCAATGGCTGGTGCCTTCTTATCATCACCATAAGCGTCTTCGCAGATTTCATAAGGCTCGTTGAACGTGATCCAAGATTTGATTTTGTTTCCAAACTCTCTGAAACACACGTCAGAGTAGTCGCGGAAGTAATCAATCATCTTAGGGTTGGCCCAGCCTCCAAGATCTTGAAGGGTTTGGGGTAAGTCCCAGTGGAACAGGGTGACCTGCAAAAAATGTGAAATGCTGGTGTTTGAATATAATAATATTGTTAATTCAACCAATTTTAATCAGAATTAACTTCAGTAGTAACTAGCCATTATACAACGTTTTTTTTCTTAATATTTATTTTAATTTGTGGTTTTTCAGAATCAGTATGTATTTTGTTTTTAAAAAGTGCCTGCTTGGGCTTAGAGCTTCCAGCGACTATTTTCTTTTTGTGAGCCACTGAATAATTAACTAATTTTATACTATTTACATATCTATTTTATATTATTTACATAGATATTACAAAGAACTTACGAGAGGTTCGATGTTTTTCTCAGCTAGAGCGTTAAGGAGGTCGTTGTAATAACGAATGCCGTCAGGGTTGATTTGGTCAATGCGGCCGGTGGGCAGGATGCGCGCCCAGGACAGCGAGAACCGGTAGAAGTCCACCCCGAGGTACTCCAGCTCCTCCACGTCCTCCTGGTAGCGGTAGTAGGACTCGCAGGCCACGTCGCCGTTGGTGCCGTCGATGATCATCTCGGGGCGCGAGTGTGATAGACGATCCCACACATTTTCAGATTTTCCTGGAAAGGTTAATGTTTGTGCTAAGTTTTTTTTGTCTAGCTGATTCGATAAAAGTTATTGAGCCGTATAAGTAAATTATTAAGAAAGAAAATATGTGGCCGCTTTTCTCGCTAGCATTAGTCGGACTCTACTGCGTAGCAGTAAAGGAAGATAAGAAATAGTTGACCTCAGATCTACTAAAAAGCCCTTTCAGAGGAGTAACATGCCCCAACTACGCACGGGTACAATGTGATATTAAATATGTGTATTAGGTATACTTATGCTTATATGTATACCACTTCCACTTCAATTGTTTTATCTATTAACAAAAACCGCATCAAAATCCGTTGCGTAGTTTTAAAGATCTAAGCATACAAAGGGACAGCGGGAAGCGACTTTGTTTTATATACTACGTAATGATTAGGCTACCTTTACGTTAGTTACGATAGAAAACTCAATACCTAAAGTAGAATACCCAGATTAAAACATGTTTAAAATATACAAATTTTTTAAAATGATTCATTTTATTAATTGGCCAATTCCAGTTTAAATTAAGTTCGGTAGGCCTTTAATTTTTAAAACATTTAGACACGAGTTTAAAGGTTAGTTTATACAAACAGTTATTTTTCCTGTTGTTTGTCAATTTATCCCATCTCGTAAGTGTGACGATAAAACTTGATTGAGTATCTGTCGAGATACATATCGCAACTTCACTTTAAGATAAGATTTGTCACAACTATGACATGGTGTTATGTATCTGATGGTTTGGCCTATCCTCTTCTAAGAATATTAGGATAGGTTTAAAAGTCTTGATAAGTAAGTAGGTAATACAAATATTGCGATGAACTGTTGACGATTATATTATTATTGAAGAGTTTTGCCGCTAGTTTTTTTGGGAAAAAACTAGCTGCATACACATAGTACTTGTGCCGACAAAAAGTGGTAACTAGCTACTAACATTATATCCCCGCCGCGATCCTGCCGATATCCGGCCACCGTAGACACTGGCTCGCGGACGGTGAGCAATGGGTAGCTCGCCGTCCGGTCGTCTGGTAACTGTCCAGACCGAGTCCAAGTCGTCAACGGCGCGCACCGTTCCCGCGCGCCTCAAGGAGCTGTCAGCAAACTGTAGGGGCCCTTCAGGGTCGAAGCCTCCTGTAGCCTCGGGTGGTGAGAACTGTTACCGCGACTCTAGGAATAAGGCAAGGAAGGTACGGGGTAGGTTTTTTAGTCAGTAAGAGTCTGACACTGGTCTCCCGCTCCGCCCAAGAGCGGGTTTCGTCATTCGATGATTTTCACCTACCATAAAAAAAAGCTACTAACATTATATGAGAAAAATGGTAACTCAATGTTAGTAAGATTTGAGAATAAGATGATTTTGTTAATAACGATTGTCCTATCACGTGACGTCCTATGTCTCAAGTTAAATTTGATTAAAATTACTTATTAGTCTCTTAGGCTGGATTGTAATCAATTATTAAGAAATTTGTTCTTATTAATAAGGGGAAAAAATTAAAATCGGTTTAGTAACTTACGCGTGAAGACGTAACAGAGTTTTACTTTGACATTTATGAACTAAGTTGAATTATTTGTTTTTTATGTTTCAATAAATATGCGGATTGTTCGAGTAGCCCTTGTGATGTTGTGAGCATTCCGATGCGAGAAACTTATTTAAAATAGTACCATTTTTGTCTTATGTGCTAGCTACGAAGCTGGATCTCCCGTGCCATCAGCTGATGGTCAGAAAATAAATATACATATTTATATCTGAGTCATGTTAATAACATGTACTATCTGGGTTCGATCGTGCAAATGACCTTTGACCTAAAAGATTGCAGTATTTTTTATTTACATTGTAAAATTTACAGCTAACCAATGCAAGATTACAGTAATTATAGACAAGCACCAAATATATTATTTAAAGAATAAACACTTGACCTTTTATTTGACCTGAAACTGAAAACAAGGATGCGATTGGTCGATAATACTTACCACTGACGTTCCATGCCCCTTCGATCTGGTGGGCAGCTGTAGCCACACCGAACGTAAACCCTTCAGGGAATTTGGTGTAGGCAGTGCTCCTGTAACGAACGAAATGGTAGTTTAGAAGATTTGTACTATATCATAAGTAAACCTGCTAATAAGATATAAAAAACATGTTGTAAAATGCAGTCCTTTTTCTTCGGTGGGTAAAAATTATCTAATGATAACTCCTACCCTTAGGTGGAGCAGGAGATAGCGTCAAGACTCTTATTGATTAAAAACAAATGCTGTTCCTGGAATACGTCGTCTTTCATTCAAACAATCATAGCAAATAGCAATTTTCATGTGTATACTCAGGGGCTTATTATACAGAAATATCGTTTAAAGTTTTGTCAACCAAGCGAACGCTTTCGTACACCTATTGTTCTTTAATTGTGTCTGTAATTACCAAAGTCGAAAGGTTATTAATATCCAGTGAAGGATTTTTGTCTGGTTCCAGAGATTGCTGCTTTTACAAATAAACAGTCAATTTAACGTATATGTATGTAGGTATAGTATATCTCGCGGCCACATCTTAGAATTGATCCCATTTTGATGAGATAAACCATTTCATGAAATGGTTACATTTTATGATATAACTGGCTAAACTACTCAAATCATTTCCACGTCGACGTTTGCGATAAAAATCTCTATCCACGTTTGCCCATATCATATCATCAATAAAATGTTCAATAAATATTCTTCTTCTTAATACAATTTTTGCCTTGCCTTCTTAATAACATTTTCAATAAATTATAAATATTGTGAATAAAGAAAGAATATAAATGTGGCGCTCAAAAGTAACTGATATTTCTTTTAAATAAATCAACAATAAATTTAAATGCAGTGAAGTGTTGTTTATGTTGTGATGACACAGAGCTTTTATTATTCATTTGGAGATTATTATTCGCTTTTATAATTATCTGCGCAATGATAGATCCCAAAAACAAAGCGGCTACCTCTACCGGTTGACAACATAAGTTGCTATTCATGACATTATCATTAATGTTTCACGATATCATGAAGAGGTCATACTTTTAGACGTTCATGTCGTTAAATACAGGGAGTCAATTATTTTGACATATCTATGGGTTAGCATATCGTGATGTGGCCAGCATGGGCATGAAACACGACCATTTCATGAAATTCTTGAACACTAAATGAAATATTAAATCTTAAGATCTGGCTACACATATTATTGGTGTAGAGTTAGATAGTGACTAACTCATTAGTATGTTTGTAGTAATAACGAGCGATTGTTTCCGACGTATTAGTCTGGTCACCATGACCGGTCTATGGTCACGGGCACTTATGACTGAATGATGAGAATGTCAAGTGTAGCAAGCTATACAAGGCCCGTGTTTTCACAAGGTACCTAAATAGAATTGAAAACCAAATGTAGGCCTTATTATGAACAGCACTGCTAAAATGAGAATCGCTATCGGCGATAGGCTGCCAGGCTAAAATAGGATTGGGCTGACATAACCCATATATCAGCCACATGGATATTAACCACTGGGTAAGAGTCTACGAAGTAGGTGCCTGAGGATGGACGACACCCTCGAAGAGAGATATATAGATAGATATACGCTTTATTGTAGGTATATCATAAACAGAACTTGGGTTACTAATTTTTACATGGGCTACTGGATTCTGTTACTTTGTGAGAAATTTGTGGCGGACGGGAAACTACGGAACCCTAAACTGAGTGTGTCCGACACGCACTTGGCCGGTTTATTATACAATCCCGCAGCTGTAAAATGTAAGTATAAAGTTTATGTAGGTCATCGAGTATTAAATTACCTAGGAAAATGATGAAAAAAACCTCGAATAACACAGTTCAAAGAAAATTAGCCTATTAAACTTTAAGGTTGAGACAAGGAAAATGCAGCAAGTTACCGGTTAGGTCGGATTTGTTCGGTCCCAGTATGAGGTGGGCATTTTAGTCATATAATCTATACTAATATTATAAAGCTGAAGAGTTTGTTTGTTTGTTTGTTTGTTTGAACGCGCTAATCTCAGGAACTACTGGTACGAATTGAAAAATTCTTTTTGTGATGAATAGATCATTTATCGAGGAAGGCTTTAGGCTATATAACATCACGCTGCGACTAATAGGAGCGAAGAAATAATGAAAAATGAGGAAAAAACGGGGAAAAATATTCATCTTTGATGGCTTCCGTTGCGTGCGCTGCGAAAACGGTTCAAGATACCAAAAAAATATGTATGAAAGAATTATTCCTCTTAAAATGATCTAAAAAAATGTCCGCGACAGTATATGTCTATCTTTTAAGATTAACTCACTAGAACCGTTTTTATGGGAATCAATTTTGGCCGAAATTAATGCATTATTACCAATTATTTGTTAGAGTTGTATCAACATATTGTGAACAAAATTGTCATTGACATCACTTATTTTCAATTAACATCTTAGAAGTTATTACAATTTTAAAATAACTCTGATATAAAATTCACACGCGCCGCATGATGTGCAAAATAAGACGTTGCACCTGGCCGGCGGGCGTGGAGACGGGTTGCTTGCGGGCTGCGCGAAGGGGTTTTTTATGGTAGGTAAAAATCATCCAATGATGAATCCCGCTCTTGGGCGGAGCGGGAAACAGTGTCAGACTCTTACTGACTAAACAACATACCCCGTTCCTCCCTTGCCTTATTCCCAGAGCCCCGGTATAACGCTTTCGCACCAACCCTCGGCTGCAGGAGGCTTCGACCCTGAAGGGCCCCACAGTTTGCTGAAAACACCTTGAGGCGCGCGGGAGCAGTGCACGCCGTCGACGACTTGGTCTCGGTCTGGACTGATATCAGACAATACGGTGACCGGATATCAGCGGGATCGTGGTGGCGACGGCTACGGCGAGGGCGCTGTTGCCCTTGCCTTATGCGGTCGGCCTCCTCCTTTACGAGCATTACTGCTTCACAGAAGGAGGCGACCGATTGCTATTCTTATTCGCTGCTGACCATGACCTGAACCAAGGCCCGGCGCGTGAGGTCGCCGCCGCCGATCACCCCCACGAGGACACGGCGATGCTCTTCCCAAGCAGTGCACACCTCCACCGTGTGCTCCACCGTGTCCTCCGGGCTGGCCACACAGTGGCGACACCCGGGCGTCTCTTCCGCATGAATCCGGCGCAGGAATCTCCTGAACTTCCCATGTCCGGTGAGAAACTGCGTCATGCGGAAGGTGAGGACGCCGTGATGTCTATCCAACCACGCCTCAAAGTGGGGACTTACCGCCGAGATTATGGCGTGTCCAAGGGGGTATGTAGCTCTATAAAGTACTTTTAGATAATTATGTTCTTTTATAAACTAAATTGTCTAAAATAATAACAGAAATTGACACGTGCAAAGTCGTGGGTAACAGCTATAATTTATAAAGCTGAGGAGGTTGTTTGCAAAAATAAATATGATGCCCAAAATAACTATTCCACGCGGACGAAGTCGCGGGCACAGCTAGTAGTCATAAAAGTCTGACACTATCGTCCTGTGCCCTAATTCACGTAAAATCAAACAATCCCAATTCCATTGTCGTTCCATTGTCGTTCGACTCTTCGATCGAACGAGTTCAAAATCGGTGTCGTTCAAACTCGATTGATGGATGTGAATACGAAAATGTCAAAGTCGCTACGATATCGCTACGGTTTTGATTACGAGAATTAAGTTTAACGCACCGAAAAAAAAGGTCGCATTTGTTTCGTAATAGATTTCCTGTTACGTGATCATTACAGTCTGTGCATATCTATATCTCTTTCCTATCGTCATTTATCTGATGGTAACGAAAAAAACTAACAGTTCTCAGATATCAGAGGTGCATAATAGGTATTCTCTGATATCTGAGAATTGTTAGGTTAACTGGAAAGACTTGATAGGCAACCAAATAAGATGGTGCCTGAAAGACTACCATTTGCGGCAAAACCTTCATTTACGTGAGCCTTCCATAATTTTGTGGTTGTCAATTTTTAAGAGTTTAATTGTTGTTTTTTATCGAGATGACAACCACAAATTTATAGTGGGTGATGTACAAGGATTTCTGTGCTAGCGATACTCGTAACTTATATGAACTGCAAATACTTACACAATCGAATCTTTTAAACTGGTAACGAAAGTTGAATGTTTGCAAGTTTCAATGTCCTTAAAACTAATTAACGAACACTTTAAATATTGAAGTTACTGTAAAAACTCTAGAAATTAATATAACGCCACGTAAATTAGTAGTTCCCACTTATATATAAGTATGTTTTTAGTATAATTGTTGATTTTAACTCCAGTACGAACGCAGAACTTGTTTACATTTTTTATAAGTAGTACACGTTCTATTTTTTGATTGCTTACCCTTGTTTCTACCGCAATAAGGACACTGCACATGATACGACAATTGAATTAATGAATGAACATGTTGAATCCCAAAGTGGCGCCTTTTCGTAAATATGTGCCGATTTGAAATACAGTTCAGCATACTTGATAACGGTATTCCATCGACATTATATTAGATCAACTCTAATTTTTATTTTGCATCAAAGCTAAAAGCAGTTACATGGTTGAATTTATTGTCTTTTGCGAAAAAAAAACTGTGAAAAAATCTCTTCCAAACGAAAAAATAACCATCAGAATTGATTAATATTTGGCGATATCACTGAATCAGAAACAAACAGTTTATTATTTTAAGACGATTAAAAACCAGAAGTACATGTGTTGCACTTGCTAAGTGAACCACAGAACAAAAGTAGAACAAATAACAGTAAATGGTAGAAGGCTGCATGATTTCTAGCTATATTTTTAACATCTGCTAATTAAGCAATCATTAGCATTGATGGTCAATCGAATTAATAAAATCAAGAGTTGGAACGTGATCATCAAATAGAATGCAAATCTATTAAATCCTTGAAGAAAGCTATTGACCTTCGCGATAACGTGTACATAAATAAAATGGCTATTGGTTTCATGATTGAAAATTGTGCAATTGAAATATAATTAAGTGTTGTGACAGCATAAACAATTAAACTCACAAGTGGCACAGCGCCAGAAGCCCGATAGTGGTCGAAATCCAAGTCGTCATCGCCATGTTTCCGTGTAGCGCCGTCGACCTCCTCCGGCGAACTGCTTCGTGGTCGGCGCCCACCAACATAGGTTAGCTTGTCAACTTGTCAAGAGCCCTGAGAATCTTTGTCGGTGAGATAACTCAAGACTCGATATTCTACAGATAACCCATCATAAGGCGTGGTGCTTACTGACAAAGGATTAAATCGTTTGATCGTTCTCAAGTTTCCGTAGCAACAAAGACGAGTAAGAGTGTATTCTCCGTAGATAACGGCACCATTTTTGTTGCTAAAACGCAAGAAAAACAACCTTTGTAGCCTACATGCGCAGGCGCAGCGATAGCCGAATTGACGTGGAGTACCTATGACGTTATCTGGCAAATAGAAAAATGGAATTTGTTCACTTTTTTTTTAAACGACCCACATTCACTTTATTGTACTCCCCTGATTGCACAAAAAACACTAAGTTTATTAATTAACACTCAATCACTAAATTACTTGATGAAAACTACGTAAGTATATGAGATCAAATTATTTAACAAATTCGCGACATTTTGTTAATAGGTCACCGTATTTTATCAGACCTAATGTTAGACGAAAGATTTGGTATAAGTATTAAAGAAGCCACAGCACAGTGAACATCGACTGTAAATTTAGATTTACAGTATGCTCACGTCTTTTCATTGAGAATGTTACAAAACTTGTTGCAGTTTTCCTAGCAAACGAGTTAATGGTTTTACGGCTGCGAAGAAAAGTGTTTACGTAATGTTTTTAGATCTACTGTTGGCCAGTTTTCTCCACACGTACTCAGCAGTTTTCTGTGACTATTTAAGGAAGAATAATGTACTAGCTTAAACCTGCGACTTTCGTATTCTGTAATTTTTTCCAGGATATTATAGACTTCTAGTGACACTCAGGGAAAGTGTGGCCTCCTGCGTACAAATTTTTGGAACTGTATCCATGCGTCTAGATTACTTTTTACCGATTCATGGATAAACAGTAAAAGCTGGTTAAATGTGTTCTTTTTTTGAAGTGGGAAATCAACGAATGATTTTTCCCACTCCAGGGCGTGTTTTGACGTGACAACGTCTTAAATTAGGTTGCGGCTGGGAGTCACTTATGAAAAAGTGTAACGCTCGGTAACGTTACGATGAGTCACCGAACGAGAGAGAGGCCCGACTGCATGCAATGTTTTAGTAAACAAAATATATTTCTATAGTTAAAATTTGTGCAATTCTTATTTTCATTCAATTCCTTGTTCCTATTGTGCAATTTAATTATATTCATATCAATAAATATTCTACCGAGAAAAAGACGTTGTCACGTAAAATCTTCGCCCGTAAAACCGACTTTACAGGCAACCATTTTTTTTTTTCGGTTGGTAAAAACCATGCACTGACGAATCCCGTCCTTATGCGGAACGTAAAACAGTGTCAAAATCTTACTCACTGTATAAACTACCCTGTTCCTACATCGCCATATATACCAGGGCCAGTCTTCCTTTCAGACACGAACTGTAGGCCCCAGCGGGCTTCGACCCTTTGCAGGGTCCCTACGGTTTTTCTGACAACTCCTTGACGAGCGGGAACAGTGCGCGCCGTGATGGCTAGCTACGGTGGTCGGAAGTCGGGGTCAAAATCCCGGCGGAGTCTGGGGCGTGAGCACCATTACCTTATGCAGTTGACCTCCTTCTTTGACTAGGTCGTGTCAGACTTTCATTGACCAAAAGCACTTGACACACAATATTGAAGTGGATCCCTGGGAGGTTTGTGGTGGCTCTGCAATCAGGTTCTCAATTTATCTCCGAGAAATAGCAAGTATTTTGACAGGACAATGTCTATGTCTGCAGAGATCGAGAGTTTTTATAATAGACAAGCGAGTATTATAAAAACTTTTATTTTGTAAGAAGTCTTCCACGGCGAAATTTTGTAGCGATGCTTCATTATCAGCATCGCTGCAAAAGATCGCCGTGGATGAGGGGCGTAAGTTCTTATAGAATGTCTCTAAATCCAGCCTGCCTCTTGGCAAATACCTTACCCAGCTTTTTCTATTGTGTTCTGTTAATACCCGCTTAAGCAAACCAGAGTAATTATTAACTCATGAATTAGTTGCTAATGTGTTACTAAATCTCCTGTAAATCCTGTCGTTTTTTTATATAAAGTAGTGCTTGACTGCGATCCTAATGTTAAGCACTAGTTTTCAAACATACCTCAATAATTATAATCGGATAGAAAGACCGGAGCTCTCTTTTAGTCTAACCTGGCTTTACCCTGGTTTGCGCTAAAGACCTAGAACGAACTCACCAAATCATCATCATCATCCTACCCTTATCCCATAATACTTGGGGTCGGTGCAACATGTTTTTTTGCTCCACTCTGTCCTGTCACCCGTCACACTATCACTAACTCCCTTTTCTTTCATATATACCTTAATCTTATTTCCCGAGCTAGCTTCTTACGTTGCACCCGCCCGGGATGGTGCAACAACCCTAGTCCATTTCCCACAGGAGCCGGGTGCTGCCCCTGCGCGTCGCCTGTGGGGTACGCCCTAACCCTATCGCCCGGCCGCCTGCCTGACGCTAACCCTCCTTGGGAATGCAGTTGTTGGTAGTTTACCCGCAACCACGTGGTGACCTCAGGTGCTTAGCAATACGCACGGTCTTAGAGATAACTCTTAGTCGCCTCTTACGACACCCACCAAGTATTAAACTTTTTAACCTAATAAATAAAATATACACTAGGTGACCATGTAGTTTATTACTAATAATTTCATATTCTATTAGGCATAAAATTTAAAGGAATTTCGAATAAACCAAATTAGTTTTTCCACCTATTAAATTACGTTTTATAGGTAGGGATGTTCTTACATTAAATAATAGTTTGGCACATTTATAGAGGTGATTAATCTTAAGAATTTGAACAACCTAATGTGTAGAAAAGTTGTTTTGTGTTTTCGAGATTTCAGACCCCTGAAAATGTTTGAGTGCGTAGGTGCGTTAAAACTCTAGCGGTCGCCTGCTGCGTGCACTCGCATTATTTCTAATAGTAAAACGCGTCTGCTGGTTAGCTCTGTTCATACTATTATTTAGTTCAGAATAAGACACGCGAGCGAGCATCCCGCGCGAGTTTTAGCATGCACCATGCGGGGTTTGTTCGACGTTATTCCTTAGGCTTCATCGAGTAGTCCCTGCATGACGCACAGGTAGTCGATGGAGGTGGCCAGCGAGTGCGTGAGCAGGATGCCGCGAGTCAGCACCTCTCGCACCTTCCACACGTCAGGGGCGCTGCACGGGCGGAACGCCGCGGTCACCGCGCGCTTCGCTATCGCTGACGGCATGAACTGCCATGGCTGGTCCTGCCACCAGCTGTGAAAGATGTTTAAGTGAGTTGATTATAGATAGATCCCATTTCAAACGAATTACGTTTCGTTATATCTACTATGCTGTTTCGATGTAGGTATTAACTGTTCATGATTTTAATATGGACAAATAAAGATGGCTAATGTATTAACGAATAAGTATTGAAATCAAGTCCCACCTTAAAAAAAGGCTTTCGTACGTAAAGTAGGTGATGGCGATGACGAACACGGGGTAGATGAGCGGCAGCACGACGAGCAGGCACAGGATGAGCGTGCCTATCAGTTTGAGGAAGGTGGGGAAAGGCGCGCCGTACCGCCAGAGCGAGCGCACGTCCAGCATGAACTCCCGGACCAGCACGCGCACGCGACCCAGTCGCGACGCCGACCGCAGCTGCTGGCCATACACCACTCACTAAAGTGAGTTATACAACTGCCAATTACTACCCCATTAACCATTACTCTATTAACCTTGGATTTATAATTTTTAGATGTACAATATAGAATAACTCTGTTTATCTTAAACTAATACGGTTCTAAACGTGACCCATAGTCACATCCCTTTTCCAACATAAATGGGTCTTTTGCATTCAAATAACCATAAAATATTGTAGATTAAAGTATGCGGATTCTAAGCGGACTTGAACTTATTTTACTTATGGTCCTTCAAGCCACAATTTCCTAAATCCTCACAATAATGGCGAGAGACATGGTAAGTCAACTCTTGGTACTGCTGGCTAAACTACTCGAGACACAATGACATTATAATTTAAATAGGGGATCTGTAAGAAGATTTAAAGTAAGCTCTATATCTCATTCAATGATACAACAACAAAGTCAAATTCGGGATCGAATATCCACCTCATGGTCTGCAGAAACGAGGCTTCTTCCACCCGACCCACATGAATTGACACAATATACACTGAACACTCGTCTTCCAAGACTTGGGGTATTATAGCCCTCTCCAAGGAGGGTTGTTCTCCGCCTTAGCATTGTGCCTTCTATCTATTTATCTAGCATCTACTCTATGTCTATCTACAAGAGACTGATGCTGATCATACTTCAACCATGAAAACTTTGTTTGATCTGCGATATGGTTTCATGCCACGGTTCTTGGTATCAAATTATTTGTACAAGCAGCATTTTTGCGCAGATGTTATTTTCTTCGGTTGATTTAGACTTATCCATGTTTTTTTATTTGTACTTTCATTTTCTAGTTACATGGCCAACCTGTGTTTTTCTTGTAAATCAATTACATTGTGAATTTGACCAACATTGGCGATATGTCCTGACAGTTGACAAGTTGACACTTGTAGACAGTGTTGCTAGGCAATTGGAAAAAAGTCGGGACAGAAGAGAAAAAAAATCGAGATTTGAAGTTTTAAATCGGGATAAGTAAATGTATACTTTTTTTTAATAAACATTTTTTTGTGGAGGGAAATCATCACAGCCATTGTCAACTCGTTTTCGGAAGGTGGCGGCCGCTTTCTATTCCCATGCATGAGAGTTCATGTCGTGAGGAGGGAGGATATATAGCGGTGCTCCGCCTAAGCATTACACATAAGTACACCGTCCGTCAACATCAGGGACTTACACGAGCAGCCGCCATGGCTGCTCATGTATGCAGACGACATCGCGCTGGCGGACTCGGACAGTGGGCGCTTGGTTCGACGTGTGACAGCGTGGAAGGAATCGCTAGAAAACGGCAGTCTGAAAATTAATGCGGCGAAGACCGAGTACTTGGCCTGTAACACAACAAACGCTGCTCCTGTTCGCATTGGCGAAGACACAGTCGAGCGCACGAAACAGGTCAGGTACTTGGGATCGGTGCTCCACGAGTCCGGGGACGTCGATTGCGACGTCGAGTCACGTATCTCGGCGGCCTGGGTGAAATGGCGTGAGGTGGCGGGGGTTATCTGTGACCCCAAAATGCCGGTTAGGTCTATAAGACCATCATTAGGCCTGTCCTTTTGTATGGCAGTGAAGCGTGGCCTGTACTTGAGCGGCACAAGCAGAGCCTGCGTGTCACGGAAATGAATATGCTGCGCTGGATGTCGCGAGTGTCGCGGAAAGACCGCATTAAAAACTCCCGCATCCGGGGCAGCCTTCAGGTCCGTGACATAGCGGATAAACTGCAGGAGGGTCGCCTACGCTGGTATAGCCACGTATTACGAAAACCGGCAGACGACGTGGGTAACAGATGCCTCGCCATGCCACCTCCGCCGGGACCCAGAAAACGAGGAAGGCCTAAGAGGCGTTGGATCGACGTCGTAAGAGACGATATGCGTGCCAATGGGCTTACGGCAAAGGACGCGAAAGACCGAGCGAAGTGGAGGCGTTTGAGTTGGAAAGCGGACCCCGGGCACCGAGGTGAAAGCCAAGGAAGCAACCGGGACTAGCGCTGAGATGATGATAATGATGACACCGTCTATCCATCGAGATAATAAAGACAGAATCGAAAAAAATAATTGAAGTAACGAATGAATACCGCTGTTTTAGGTTTTGTATTGTTATTTTATATTTTACTGCATATGAATGGAATGGATGAACGAATATCGATTTTACTTGTTGATTGAGTAAAGCTGAAAACATTATTGTTGGGTGTGACGGTCGAAGACGATGTCACTTTGAGTGAGAGGGATAACTTCCGAGAGACAGGATCCGTGGGAGACGCCAATTAATCAATTAATCGCTTCACAGTTAAAGAAGTTAAAATACTATTCCGACCATATTTTGTATGAAATTTTCGCACTACGGCCGCCAAGCATTCATTACTTTTGAAATATTGCTCAACAATGAAGACACGTTGTTCTATTGCGTAACGCTCCATTTTTACTAACCCTAAACTGTCAACTGTCGATTTATTTTGTTTTTAGGGTTGGCAACACTGTACTGCATAAATGGCGGCAAATTCAAATCTTGCGTTAATTTTGGGACACCCTATAGAAGTTGCATGCCACATTGGTTTGTTGACGGTTATCGTATCGATCTGCCTAATCAGTTGGGATCAGAGTTTGCAATTTGAGTTTACACATCATCACAGTATCAGAGATAACTAAATAACCTTGAGTTATTCAATAGTAAGATTACCGGAACAAACATGATATTAAATTAGAGATGTTTTTTTTTATATGAGACGAAGGCAAAGTTTAAAAATTACAAACAACACAAAGGCTGAAGTACGTCAATGGCTGATAAGTGTGAGTAAGAGGAAATATCGGGATGAGAGACACAACACGAAACAGCCAATAAGAGTTTTAAACAGCAATAACAACTGCAAATTGCATTTATTTGTTTAAACCATAAATTTTTTACGAGTTTTCAAGCGCTACAATGCGCAGAGCCTATCTTCAGATTCGCCAAGATCCGATTGCCGTACTGTACACGCAAAATGTGACACAATACGAAACAAATACACGCAAAATGTACGTCTCACGACCTTCTAAATCGTCAACGGCGCGCACCGTTCCCGCGCGCCTCAAGGAGTTGTCAGCAAACTGCAGGGGCCCTTCAGGGTCGAAGCCTCCTGGAGTCTAGAGGGTGGTGGAAAACTGTTACCTCGACTCGAGGAATAAGGCAAGGAAGGTACGGGGTAGGTTTTTTAGTCAGTAAGAGTCTGACACTGGTCTCCCGCTCCGCCCAAGAGCGGGTTTCGTCATTGGATGATTTTCACCTACCATAAAAAAAAAAAAAAAAAAAATCGTCTCATGACCTACACTATCGCAAACACAGAACAACCTGAAATTGTTTTAGGGAAATATTACACCCAAGGTCGATGGGATGATACTTTACCGACACCCGTTGGGGGCGCTTTCAAACTAGGTACTGTCGCGCGGCACGTTGTAGCTAAATTAAAGGCGCTCTTATTCCAAAGACAAACCGCGGACGTCCAGTTGTGGCTGCTGATAAGAATCCTTCATATATTGTTAACTGTTCGATCTAATCACGGCAGGTACTGGGGCCCTAGACAAGTGGCAATCGCTCCGTGTCGAATCGATTTCTAAGTTCGATTTCGCCTTAACGATGTCGACCACAAAATGGTAGACAAAGTAACATCGATAAAATAACAACTTCTTGGCTATGGTTATCGACTTAAAACGTCCAATTTGACGTATAAACAACTAATAACAATTGGCGAATCGAAAACGATTGACCACGTGACTTTTCGAAGGCATATGTCAGTTCCATACATTTCGGAGTTTCGAATTTCATTATCGTTAGTGAGAATGTGACTTTGTCTAAGCCCCCAGGAGTAATTTATACTAGCGTTTTCGCCCTCGAAACATTTGCATGTACAACTTATCCCAAAAGAATACACTCCCAAGTATATCGCACAGCATTCAATCCTGTACGGTATTCCAGGACATGGCCTATAATATCGGTGTACTAAATTTTCTCAGATCCGTTCAGCTATTTCAGCGTAAAGAAGTAACTTGTAAATAGACTTACCGACACACAACAAACTTAACTTTTTTTTTAAATAGTAATCAGCATGCTTTTCTGAGCTCAAAATTATTCACAGAATGCGGTCCTTCAATTTTGCACACTCAAGTTCCTCTGGCGCCTGCACTAATAGTACGATAATATTTCAGTCAGTTTGTCTTTTACTGTATGCATTGCATGGACTATTGGAAAATAATATTGACATGCATCACTAGGAATATCAATCAATAATGCTCTTTTTGTTGTAAATAGTCTGGCCTTGTGTGTCAATCGATCGATACGGCATTAATTAAGAGGTATTGTGTTATTTTATATAACATAACACAATACAAGGACATTGATAGTGCGCGTTACTAGCACAAAAGTGGAGGACTTGCGAGTAAGATGCGAGTAAATGTCACTGTGTTGTAAAAATGGCTAAAGGCAGGCAACTATGTCGAATTTTGGTTCCTTCAGCATATTGTTTTAATTCTCTTTGGTATATACAGATTAAGCGTGGAAATATATCATCTTTTATGATAAGCTATTGTTTTGATATGATTACCTTGGGGAGAAGAGGGGAAACATCTCCGAAATGGATTGGAGCATTTTTTAACGATTGCGTCATAAACGAGAGTATAATTACCTTTGATCAGAAAGAAATATTTTACATCTAACGAAGACACGGGTATGAGCTAGTTAAAAATAAAATGGACCGCACTAGACGATGTCTCTCTTCAACATCTAAGAGCACTATATAATAAAAATACACAATAGAACAATATGCATGGTTTTTGCGTCTATACCGTTTGATTGCTCTGTGCACGGTGAGCCTACATACGAAACAATAATCGAGGTCGATTGAGTGTTTGCTCTTATCAATAACAGTAGGCGCTCTTTTAAATTAAGAGAGTTCTTGTCATAAACAGCTCAAAGTATAAAGGTTATTCGTTTTAAGGAAGTAAATTTAGTATATCTTAGTTTACAGAAACTGTTACGATTTGAAATTCTTGTAAATACTTATTTACTTCAAGTATTAAAAATTTGGCTGGCGTTTCTTTCAAATGTCACAGCCAAAGTAATAATAGATTTTGAAACAATACAGGCGTCATCTTAAATAATAAAATATAATAAAGATGTAAAGTTTCTTTTTTTGTTTGTAGGAGGTAATTTCTGGAACTACTGGTCCGATTGGAAAAATTTTAGCAACAATAGAAAGCTGCTTTACTCCAGAGTGACATATTTTATGTATGCGGGCGAAGCTGCTGACAAAAGCTAGTCTTAAATAAAGACAGTAGCATGGCCAATCAATAGCTTAGTAACTGGATAGACTCGTCCAAGATATGATAGTAAATGAAAACCATATCATTTAACACCTCGTGACTTTATCTGTTTTCAAACACAACAGCATAACAAATATAAATATTCGATAATTTTCTCTTAATGTACCCTATTTAAATGCCTGTCTTATTATTAAACTAGCCTCTTCACGCGGACTTACCTGCGTAAAAGTCTTTTCATTGAAATTTTGGATACCCGTTTCATACCTTTCTTCTTTGGCGGTATCACTCTTAACATAATGGTCGTAGTCATCACTTCAGGTGTTGGTCGTAAGCTTTACAACACACCGCCACTCCTCTCTGATGGCCGCCCTCCTCGTTCATGCAGCGATGATGAGCCACTTACTGAAACTTTTATTTAGCCAGTCCACCTCATAGGCAGTCATAGGTGATCTGCCTCGTGGCCTGGTACACTTATTTCATACCTTTAGGGAGTGAATTTTGGAAAATTCACTCTTGGTGCTAGCTAACGTCATAAAAGAAAACCTTGTCCAAAACTCGCTTCTAGTCTCAATAGTTTCGGCCTTGTTTTGATGTCAGTCACTTTCTCCTATTGTATGCAGATGACTAAAATATTTTATAATAGATAATATATAATAATTTCATACCAGCAACTTGCTCTGAAATTGTACTCTCTTGAGAATTCAGAAGTGGCGAAATCAGTGAGTGAGTCAGAACTTTACCTTTTATATATTTATACAGAAGGTGCAGAGCTGGTGCACCTTTACTAGCTTCAATTAACCTTCCTAGAGTTTTTCCATTTATATTGTTGTCGCTTCTAGTAGGTACCTATAGCTATACGTCAGATCTACAAAATGCGACTGCTTAACAAGACTGGTGTCATGAAATTTGGCTTTTTCCTAGCATAATAATAGCGAGCAATGGGTGTAACTGACCGGACCTAACCTGAGTCGTCGACGACGCGTATTGTTTCACGCGCGCATCAAGGTGATGTCAGCAAAACTGTAGGGGTTCAGTATTGTGCCATGGGCTCGCTATTGAAAGGAAAATTTAGGGTCAAGCTGGAACGTAAGGCAAAGAAGGAATATAGGCGTGGATTTTAATCAGTAAAAGTCGGCACGTGGTCCCACTCCAGCCTAGAGTAGGCTTCTCCCAATCAAAGGCGGAGTGGGAGAGTATCACTACATGAATTTCCACCCAAAAAACTTTAAGCAGTAATCCTAACAACCTTTAAGGGTCGGTTCATGGGTCGGTTCATATCTGACGTAAAATACGCCGAGCGTATCATCAGTCGCGTCTATTCGGTCGAATTTGTCAGTTCATATCAAACGGAAAATGCGTCGAGCGTAACATCCGTCTTTCTGCGTTTAGCATCTATAGAGCGGTTGTGTTGATTGATACTGAATTTTAAAATGAAGCCTATTGAAATGATTGCTATTTGGGAGGCTTTAGAACAAGACCGAAAAAGGAAACGTCGATATTGGGTGCATACTTTAAATACTAAAAGAATATCAAGTGGCCAATTTAATTGTCTATTATGAAACTTTAAGAGAGTATCCGAAAATATTTATTCAGTATTTGTTTATAACCAATATGATACAAAAATCGTTGACAATGCGTTGACGGAAACGGAATAGACGCTGTACGCTCGACGCACTAACGTATCATCGGTTCAGTGTGAACGGTCAAGTATTTTTCTATACATTTGTCTGTTCTGGCGTTACGCGACCGATAATACGCGACGCATGTTCCGTCAGATATGAACCGACCCTAACACTGAAGATTGAGAAAACCTTCCAAGACATAAAATAAACAAACACACGTAGCTTCCTTTTACTTATATCAGTCGGTGACAGAACGTAGTATGGATGAAGTTATCATAGGACGTTGTCTCATGATAAACAGAGGTTAAGTTCAAAATCTACAGGGCAACGATAATTGTTATTGTAAAATTGCATACATTCTAAATATAGGTAGTCAATCTGTAAATTTCACTTATATTATATTATAAAGGTATATCAAGGTAGGTGGAAGAATTGTATGTATGAGAGCATAATAATGTTATAAGTTTAGTTGATTGTACCATTTCTAAACTGCATCCCTTCGACCATGACGAATGTTTCTTAACGAAGTATAGAGACATAGATTTAATTTAAAAAAAAAAACAAGGCTTGAAGGTGAAAGTTGTGTGAAAAATAAATAAAATACTTCTAATTACCTATTTGTATACTTAAAGTTGTTTTTTTTTCTCCCATCCCAAAATTTGTATAAGGATGTTTGTTACACTTTTAAATTCTTAATGATAGAACGAATTTGGATAAAATTTGGCACACGGGATTACCTGTTTCCTTGGATTATTTTTCTGCTTTCATGTGGGCTAAGCCGGATACAATAGCGGATAACGTGTCGTAGGTACTCTGCAAAAGGGTCGAAGCCTAGAACACCTGGGCCCTGGAACTAAGGCAGGAAGGAACGGTGGGTCGTTTCGGTTTAAAGAAATTTTTTGCTCAAAAAGAACATATATAGTCCACTTAAATATGAGAAACTTATAATAAAAAAACTTACGTAGAAAAACGTCGTTCGAACGGTTAGTCACTAGAAGTCTGACACTGTCTCCCGCTCCGCCCAAGGGCGGGATTCATCATTCGATGATTTTTCATACCATAAAAAAGTCCCCTGGACCAAACTCTATTACCTCAGAAGGTTGCTGTGTGTCTAATGTGGTTAAGTTCAGGCGTTTTTGTACCTAAAGTTTTATATTATTTGCGAAATAAGACGGTCTGTATTTTTTTGTCTGTCGCACTGATAAATAATGTCTAATCATTAATGAATCGCTTACGACGTTAAATCATTGAAGATAAATTAATACAATAATAAATAATACACTTACGTAATTTCCAATTTGGGAAATCAACAGATTAGTATCTTTCAAAATGTTTATCCATCAGTGTCCTTTTATTTGCCCCTTTTAGGGCTTTTTCGAGGTGAAAAGTCATTAAATGTCTTTCTGTTGGAGGTAGGAGCAAAAGAGCGTTTTAGACTTTTACAGGTTAAAACCCGCCTATGTATGTCGCTTTGTTTGCCCATTACGTTCTAGAGTCACGGTAAATTTTCTCTTCTGTAATTTCTGCTCTGTAATCCTTGCGTTACAGAGCTTTTTTTGAGATGTGAAATCACCTTATGATTACTTAGCAAGTCTCTTATTCCCTCTCGGTCCGGACAATAGCCTGAACCACATGCGGTCGCCGCCGCCAGTAGCAGGAAAATTCAGAAGGATATAATGTAAACCTATGACATTTATTCCATTATCAAAAATGTGGACAGATCTGGCATCAATTCAACTAAAGTAGACAGGAAAGATCAACCCCAGTTTCATGGGAGATTCAAAATACTTATAAAAGTTAGCATTAATAACTGAGAATTAATTATTTATCAAAATCATCAATAATTTTTATTTGGGTTATAGATAGAATAAAAGCTAATTAGTTTTATCTGTCGACTTGACCCTCAGTGCCTAAATTTTAACTAATAAATGATTGTGTGACTGTATTTTTGCATAAATATTATGTAATTATGGCCATGTTTATAAATCATGCTTTTTGAGACCTCAAAAATTCTAACTAGAGACGGCATTATATTTGATTGGATAATAGTAGGTTATCCAATAAAATATAATTCCCTCCATAAACCCTTTTCTTCTGACAATAACAAACACAACAAAAAAAAATGAATTAGCGAAATAGGTTCAGTTATTCTCGAGTTTTGCGTTTACCAGCATATTTTGCGATTCATTTATATATATAATATACTAGCCTTCTGCCAGCGGCTTCACCCGCGTGAAAGTAGGGTTCTCCATACAAACTTTAGACCTCCATTACATCCCTTTATGAGCTGAATTTTGAAAAACCCTTTTTTAGTGTTCGCCTACGTCATAAAAGGAGGCCTTGTGCAAAATTTCACACTTCTAGGCCTAGTAATTTTGGCTGTGTGTTGATATGTCAGCCAGTCTCTCCTTTTGTATATATAGATAAATTAAGTTTGATTTTTTTTTACGATAGACGTTTAATGTTAATTTATTATGTGCCTCAGTATTTCATAGACAGTAGCATAGATACTCTATAGTCCAGGCAGCTCTTTAAAATAAACTAGTTACTTAGCAAAAGATATAATTTTGATTACAATAAATGTGGAACTTTGGTTCTCGTACAAAGGTCCTTATCGTAATATTAAAAGTTTGTACTCTTAATACTAGATGTTGGCCAGAACTATGTTGTGTCGATAAGTAAAGTACAATATTCAGTCAGTATCAGTAGTGCTTTTATTGTTCATATAATTAGACGTTTATCAACATGATTTTGTACTTATTGGGAATCATTATATTTTTGTGTTTTCTTCACATTATTTTTAATTACAATGAACGAGCTAGATTAATTAGAAAGATTCCTGGACTCAAAGATGACTTTATCGTCGGAAACGGTTGGACCGTTATACGTTCTCCAGGTAAATTGCAAATTAAGCAGATCTTATTATGTCAATTATTTACTGTGATAAACAAAAATACCTTGTTCATGATGATAAAAAACTATAAATGTCCAATAACATATGTATCTACAAGTAAATACTGCAACAATTTATTAGACAATTATAGCTGCTATTTTATTTAAAAGTGTATATTATTGTTTATGTCTTTCAAGTACCTAATTATATTATGTTTAGCACATGTGATTACTCGAAATTCGATTCGTGACGATTCTGTGAATACTACACTTATGAATTTGGTTTTGTTTTTACTTTATTTAACAGAAACTTCTTAAATTAAAATTATTTTACACTATTTAGGGTTTTTATTTCAATCTTCCAAAAGATAAAGAAATTCTGATGTTCACAGAATGTTTTTGTTTTGAATTTGATTAGCGAAGATATGCCATCTTATATCAAATTGTTTGTTACAATGTTGATTTTTTTTGGTTAGAAAAGTATTTTTGCAGAGTGTATTATCTCATTTAATTTGGTGAAGTTCTGATGAAGAGCTACGGAGCTAGACCACAAAACTTTAATAAATTACAGATTTTTTTTTACGAATCTCCTAATAAAAAGCATATCTTTTTAATATTAAAACCATTCCATGACATATCATCACGCCGATATGCTCTAAAAGAATACCGCAGATATCATGAGAAGTTTTCTTTCTCATTTCACTTATTATCGTCAAATTCCTTGTTATCGGGAACATCGATTCTAGAGCATAACTTTTTTGTTTATACACCGATTTTGATGATTATATTAAATTGGGTTAAGTAAGAATTCCATGGTAGTCCCATTACTTAAATTTCATTTGGTAATCGCAAAGGAATGGATAAATTGAGTAATATTATCATATTTTGTAATTTCTGAAGGTATGGCAAAGTAGGCACCAATAATAACTACCAATAAATAGAAATAATGAGTAAGCTATCTGATAAGTTAGAGAATTTATTTAATATTTCGTTTACGTTATGAGCTAATGCTTAAAAAAATTAGGATGTGTTGTTTACTACGGATTTCTGTAACCTTTCCTTCGCGCATCTCATGACAATTAAAATAAGCCAAAATACGATTTGGATAGGTACACTGTAATATGGAATTTCGGTGTTTGCCTTCCAACTTCATATTCAGATAAGTTCGATAGTGCCATTGTCATAAAAATCGTTTCTATAATTTCTTCATAGTCGCTTAATTATTTGAATTAAGATATCTGTGTATTTATTATATTTAACTTTTCTGATTTACAGTTGAGATTATGCAAATGGGCTATGAGTTATGCGCTCAATTTAATGGAATCTTCAGAGTATGGATATACCCTATGGGCGCTGTGTTTATATACAATCCTGAAGACATTGAGGTACTTTACCTATACATATACCTTAATATTCATTTACATAAATTATATCAATATATATATTTTAATTAAATGCAAATATATTCAAATGCTTATGAAAAATTCAAAACTGTAACAAAAAAAAAAACAATTTTTAAAATTTTTGTCTGTTTCGGTTAAACTCTGAAATATCTGGACTTACAAGCAAAAGTAGGCTATCTTACTTTTTATGAATTATGTACCAAGATATTTCAGATTATAACAAGTAATTGAGGTCATTTTTATTTTAAAAGCTGATTACAGTTCCGCGCAAAAAAAAAATTGAAAATATAGCACTAAAAATGGTACTGTTTTACTAGTCTATTGCAAACAAAATTGCGGGCACCAGCTGGTTATGAATGCATCACCGGAACGCCACGGTGACATAACCAAGTTATGACGCTCAAAAAAATGTAGGTATGTTTGACTTTGTGACCAACAGTGATGAGAGAAGATAAAATGCACATCACAAAACTGCATGCATTTTCTTGACTGCGTGAGTCAAGAAAATGCATGCAGGCACTGGCTGTTTAGCTATGGCGTCGCCATGTGAGACAGGTCTAAGAGAAATGTTGTCAAATATTAGCGAGTGGCAAAGGCCCCGACTTATGAGTTGTAGGTCGCGGGTTCAAAACTTTAAACCCAGCCAGGCGCATTACTGTGTTATTTATTTCATCACCACTTCTTGCAAAACGGTGAAGGAAAACATCGTGAGGAAACCAGCATGTCTTAGAACCATAAATTCCACCAATCCGCACTGGGCCCGCGTGGTGGATTATGGCCCATTCCCTCTCCTAGAGAGGAGGCCTGCCGCCTGTGTCCCAGCAGTGGGAACATTTAAAAGGCTGATGATGATGATGATGATGATGTGTAAGCAGTGCACATCCTCGGTGCGCAGGGTTCGTGCCAGCGCCAAAGGCATCTTGAGGGCATTTGCACAAAGATTCGATAGCTAGTACCTGAACCGTTGCGTCAGTACACCTGAGCGTATTAGTAATCCCACTTCTGATGACGGCGTCAGGAATGGCTGAGCGATATGGACGTCATCATCTTAATACAGTGGTACTGGGTTAATACCGAAAGGATTTTAATTAACTATGCACTTATTGATTTTTAATTAATTATAATGTCACTTTTAGAGTTCACATTAATCTTTTTAGTTGCAATCACAGATAGCGATATTAGCTGTGTGAAATGTTTCATAATGTGTGTGTGTACCTTTAATGTTGTGTGTGTAAGAAAATATTTGATGTTATGATGCATGCTGCTCAAAATAAACTATTATTGTAATTGTTTAATATCAAAATGTTTTCAGATAATCATGTCAAATATGAAGTATAGTGACAAAAGTTTAATCTATAACATTTTAAAGCCTTGGTTACGTGATGGACTACTCGTCAGTAATGGTAATAAAATATGCAGTATCTAAGAAAAATATTATTTAAAATATTGCAGAAACATAACAATCTTCCTATACTAATGCGAATTTTGTATTGTACGCGGCAAACCAGTTGAACCATCGGCCACGGTTACGCGCAGCCCTCCAAATCGACTGCGACCCGAAAATGTGTTATAGTCTATATATATATAATATATGTCCACAATTATCACACAACGCCATCTAGTCCCAAGCTAAGCAGAGCTTGTGTTATGGGTACTAGACAACTGATAAACATACTTATATATTTCTAAATACATACATATTATAGTTAAATTACACCCAGACACAGAACAAATGATCGTGTTCATCACACAAACATTTGTCCTGGGTGGGAATCGAACCCACGACCTCCCGCATAGCAGTCAGGGTCACTAACTACTAGACTGACAGGCCAGTCTACAAGGTCAACTTATTTGCCGCGTAAATACTTAGTTTGTTGCATTTGAGTATTCTTCTTCTGTATGGACTTTAAAATAGACTTTGACCCCTGAGTTTGTTTCGGTGTTCCTTCTCAGGGTAGTCAGCTAGGAAACACCGGACTCATCTAGTTTAAACTGACAAAAAAAAAAAAAAAAAACAAAAATGACGTGTAAAAGTGTTGTGAAAAACCTATTTACAAAAATAAATATCATTTATCATTTCCTAACTACACATTTTGTTTTTCTGTTAGGTGCAAAATGGCAAGAACGCAGAAAAATCCTTACGCCTGCTTTTCATTTCAACATATTGAAACAGTTTTTTAACATAATCGAGGACAACAGCTACAGATTCCTCGATAATCTAAAGGAAAAAGCTGGGAAACCCATCGACATTGTACCTATGCTTTCTGAATTTACACTGAACTCTATTTGTGGTATGAATTTGTTTAATTTTTTGTTGTAAATCATTTAATAACTACTTCTGCTCTCACTAGAGCAGTAAGGAGTGCGTTTTTACTGAGTAAAACCCTCTTGTATCTTAAATTGCCCTAGTTTAAAGTGAAAAATCATCTAATGACTAGTATTAATGATACCAGCGTAAAACTCCATTGGATTGGATTGGGCAAGACCAGGAACCGTTTGAAAGCAGCCCCGGCCCAGCTCCCAAACTGGAACGGGCCGGGGCTGCTTTCCGGGGATGTCTAAATCGGAAGTGCTTCAGTTGCTCTTTGCGTTACAAAAGAGCGCTAAAGGAATGAAATCGGCTGTGTCTTGTTGTAAATTGGTCATTAAATTAAAAAGCAACTGGTGGTGAGCCGATAGTGATTCAGGTATTTAATTTTCATTCCAATTTTGATTGTTACTGAACTTCTTTGGATTGTTTTAGAAACGGCAATGGGCACTCAACTAAGTGATGATGACAAGACAATGAAATCTTATAAGAAAGCTATATACGATTTGGGAACGTTATTCTTTAGAAGATTTGTCAGGGCGTACCTGTATGCAGACTTCATATTTAACTTAACACCAACTGGACGGCTTCAAAATAAATATTTGAAAGTTGTTCACGGCTTTACTGAAAATGTGATACAAAAAAGGAGAGAGTACATAGAGACATATGGATCAAATTTGAATGAAGAAATTGATGACGACAATGATTCATACGTTTACAAGAAAAAGAAGAAAACTGCTATGTTGGATTTATTGCTCTCTGCTGAAAAAGAGGGACATATTGATAGAATTGGAGTTCAAGAAGAAGTGGACACATTCATGTTTGAAGTTAGTTACTGTCGACCAGTAATTGCTATTTTCATAAAATCCTGTTGATTTTTAATGATTTGTTATTTTTTTTCAGGGACATGATACTACTGCCAGTGGGTTGACATTTTGCTTTATGCTGCTCGCCAACCACAAAGAAATTCAGGTCAGTACCTACAACTTCTTCCGTCGCCCTCCAGACTCGCAAAGCAAATATATAAATCGGCAACTACCTACTTATTTGTACAGTATTCTTACGACTATTTAATATTTCAAATATTTCTGAAAACCCAGAAAACCTCTAAAAGAAAAAAAAACGAATGATACCCTTATTTAAAAAAATGTATAACGTATATTTGTAATAAATGCGGTGTACAATAAAGCATAAATAAATAAATATAACAACAGAAAACAAATAAATATAAAACGAAAATGTTTTTTTCAGGATAAAATCTACGAAGAACTTAAAGACATATTTGGTGATTCGGACAGACCTATAAAGATGGAAGATTTGGCAAAGATGAAGTACTTAGAATGCTGTATCAAAGAGTCATTGCGGCTTTACCCTCCAGTACATTTTATAAGTCGCAATTTGAACGAAGATACAGTTTTAAGTTTGTATTTTTCGCTTGAAATTAATTTAATTTAAGCACATTTTAAAAATCATATAAATTAGTTCCTGACTGCAATCCCACCTGATGATAAGCAGTGATACAATCGTTGCTGTTGAGGCGCACTAGTTTATTAAGAACCTATTCACTCAAGCCTAGTCCGATTATAATTTAGGTGTCTTCAGCGAAATTACAATCAGACGGGAAGACTGTAGCGCCTACTGCAGTTCTTCCCTTTAATGTATGTGATATTTATAAACATCGAGGTGAAACGTTTAGTACTTTTCATTGAGGTGATATCACTGTAAAGGTGGACACTCGCTGTACGTCGAGTTGTCTGATGGTAGAAAAGTGACAGCATGTAATTGCCGCACACGCTCTCCATAATGCACCCTTTAAAATATTGAAAGTCTGGCTACCCTACGCCTGTTTTCCAGGTTTTGTAGATCAGACTTAGAGACTACTCACACTTATTCAGCTTATGCCCATAGAAAACCACGATCTTGTATGGAGACGCGAACGAATCCGTTCAGCTATCCGCGTCTATTCTGCTTTCGCGGCAAACGGGTATAAAATGAGGACAAATGTGATATTATCATACGAGTGCTATAGATAGAATTCAGCACTTTGACGGCTTTTCTCCTTCGTACGACGCTGTACGCGACTGATCATCATCAGCAAAACGCGAATGGATCTGAATAAGTGTGAGTAGTCCTTTAAGCAAATCTGGATCACTAATTATCATCTTTGTATATCTTTTCACCCAGTCCAAAGCCGGTAAACATTACAAAGTATAACCGACCCTTAACTTGCCATTTATATTTTTAGGCTATGGTAACTCTTTGGAAATATCCCACAGCCCATCATTTCTTTAGTCTTCTACTCCTTAAAGCCTTACTCATGACATTCCTTAGCTTTCGTTATATTGCTAGTGGTAATTACTGCTTGTATATCTAAATATAAGTGCATATGTATTCAGGTAACTACACAGTTCCGGCTGGCACATTTTGTCACATCCTTATTCTGCATCTGCATTATCGTGAGGACTTGTTCAAGAACCCGCAGCAGTTTGACCCGGACCGGTTCCTGCCCGAAAACAGCGTGGGTCGTCATCCGTACGCGTATGTACCGTTCAGCGCTGGTCCCAGGAACTGTATAGGTAACTATAACATGCAATAATATATAGTAATTGGCTTAATTTTTTTTCCCAACTCAACGAAAACATTCCTAAGGGTGTCTAATGAATGCGCCACAAAAGTACTGTTAGTGTCCCGCTCGCGAGCTGCATGCTAGCGGGCAGCGGGCGTTTTCGTCAGATGTTTTTTGGAAGGTAGGAAATCAGCCAATGAATTCTTCCACTCTGAGCACAGCGGAAGGGTGTGTCACACTTTCACTGACTAAAACCTCACCTCTGACCTTTAGTTGCCCCTTGCGTTCTATTTCCTTTTTAGAAAATCCCCAGGACCCTATCAGGCATGGCCCTGATTTGTCCCCTACCGTTCGCTGACATCTCTTTGAGTAGCGTGTGGAACACTACGCACTGTCGACGAATTGGGCTCGGTTCGGTCGATTACCAGATGGCCGGAAGGCGAGCTACCCATTGCTCGTCGTGCGCGAGCCCACGTTGCCGTGGCTGGGGACATATGCGGCCGTTACTTTCGCTAGCCTCCTTCGCCTCGTTCGCCTCCTTCTGTGAAGCATTATTGCTTCACAGAAGGAGGCGAACGAGGCGTCTGACATTCCTCCTCCTTTCGGACCGTAGGCGTGGGCTTGCGCACGTCGAGCAAAGGGTAACTTGCCTTCCGGCCATCTGGTAATCGTCCGAACCGAGCCAGAGTCATCGACGGCGTAAAGTGTTTCAAGTGCTTAGTCAGCAAAGCCGCAGGGGCCCAGTAGGGGCAGAAAGACATGGGTCGACTTTTAAAAGGGTTGCCCGTGGTCTTGGAATGTGAAGGAACATACTTGTCACTTTAGTCAGTAAATAATATATATCTATCTATCTATCTCTTTTTAATTTTTAAACTCACGAGACAGTAGTTTTGTGCGGCACGCAGCCGAAACTTGTACTTTAGGCGTGAAATTTCACAATAATAAGTCAGACACATTAGGTCTACGTTTATGTTAACCCCGTGTTATTGTATAATTTTATTAATTGTCTCGTTTACACTTACACATTAAAACATTCTGTAGGACGTGGCGTTATCATTGCTAATTTTGTTAATCTACAGTATCACTGCTTATAACCGGTATTACTAGGTATTATCGACGTAGTAACAACAAAGTTCAGCTTGTTGTTCATTTTGGCAACCGAGATTATTTCGTATTGGTTGGTACATACTATGAGAAAAAAAACTCACTCACAACACACAACAAGATAAGTTCCACAATATATTTGTCTACGAGGTGGTAACGGTGTGTCGGCCGTTCGCGTGTTCTTAAAGTACTTGCGTACCTACTTAGTCAAACTATCGCAACTCGTGTAGTCTAGACTAATCTAATCGAAGAGGAGGTCGTGGTTGGTAATAACTACCGTATAGACCGAGTACGATTGCCGAAACATGTCTTTGAATGGATGACGCTCGTAAAACTGTTGGTCTTTGTTATAAATATTTGCAGGACTTCGACTGTCGTTGTGCTGGTCAGATGGGTAGTTGATCTATAAATCTATATAGTTCCCTACAGTCAGACTAAAAAGTTAGGCACATGGTGTAGGCTTATCGAATGCACCCTTGGATTCAAATAGTAAAGACATAGGCCCGTCTGAGACTTTTCTCTTACGCATTCACCATCTCGTATGGTAGAAACACGGCGTTTTTAGTATTTCGCGAACACAAAGATCGAAGACGAAGTCAATTCGGTCTGGTCGGGTCAATGTCATGCCGGGTCAAATTGTGATATTATGACAAATATAACCCAAATGTTTGCATATCACATTATTATGACTAAGTGTAATTATTTTTGTTAAGACTTAAACTGTACCAGCACTAAATTGATTTGATTTGATGTCAGAAAAACATTCAGTATGCTGTTATTAAATGCATCCTCTAATATAATTTATAAAAAATATTTCAGGTCAGAAATTTGCCATGATGGAGATGAAGATAGCCGTTGCCAACGTGATGAGGCAGTTTGTGTTGTCCCCTGTGACTCGTCCTTGCGATATTACATTTACTGCAGATCTTGTACTCAGAAATGATGGGCCAGTGCTTGTGAATTTCATCAAGAGAGAAAAATGAGACCATTTTAATGTTAGAATCAATATTATGTAGTTATATTGTTTACTTTTAATAGTTCACTGTAATTTTTATGCATTTATATAACTAGTAATAAGTCTTGAATAAACAGACATGAAAATTTTATTTTTCTTTTGTTTCTTTTAATGTTGTAATGGTAATTTTAGTATAATTTTCAACATCTCGATCGACATAACTTAAATGTATTCAAAAACAATTTCGAATTATAAATTAAAATAGATATAATCGAATTTTACGTAGGTAAACCAACCAAGAGCGTATCGGGCCACCATATAAAATTATTATACGGGACCCGTAATCATTTTTAAATACCTATCCAACAATATATTACACGTTATTGTAGAAATGAAAAAAAAAATCGTTGTGATTGATACCTATACATATTACTGCAAATCTTTTCTTTAGATAATATTAGAACATATTAAGTCCTTACATATGAAATTGACGTTTTGTCTTACTGGCCACTTTGATCTCAAATATCTCCTGTTTGGTTAGGAATTTCAAATTTACACAGCTATTTACTCATGCATTTGTTTTTCGTTAACCGTAATTCACATGTTTTTTCCATCTTTGGTTTTTTCTTTGGGTTACTCATCGTTTACAAAATGGAAAACTTAAAATATCACGTTATTTACAAGTTTCGCCGTGGCTGTGACCCTGTGCTGCAGAATCGGTTCGAAGGATTTACGATGTGTATAGCGGTGGTGTCGCAAAACACAGTGCGCTTTTGGTTGCAACGTTTTAGTTCTGGAAATTTTGACCTGTAAAACGATCTTGTGGGCGGCTGGAGTCCTAAGTTGATAATGAAGAATTGAAGGCTATTGTGGAAGCGGATGCATCGCAAACCAGGTCCGAGTTAGCTGCAGGCGCAGGAGTTAGTGACAAAACTGTTTTAATCCACTTAAAGCAAATTGGGAAGGTGAATAAGCTTGAAAGGTGGGTCCCTAATGAATTGAGTGGAGCAAATAGACAAACGCGCGTAGACTGTTGCGTCGCATTAGTCAACAAGGAAAATAATGAAGGGATTTTAAATCGAATCATTACCTGTGATGAAAAGTGGATCTTGGACGAATATGCGTTTTTTGCGACATAACATAGACAACGGACAACAAAATGACCCTATAAGGTATCCGATTTTTTCCTTTCGTGGTTTGGAATCCAAAAAAAGCGATTTGCGGAGAGTGTGTTGTTGTGATTAGTCTGAACAAGATAAGGCCATTTTACGAAATAAACTTTGAGACTCAGAGTTGATAAGCTTTGACTTAATAAGGAAGTAAACACTATTTTTAGTGCTTTTGGTATCTGTAGCTTGGTATAATTTTCTTACAATATGTTTTAATACACGACACGTGGGGGAGGCCTCTTTCCACCAGTGAACGTCCTTCGGCTGAAATAATGATGATGTTTTAAAAAAATGACCTTCGTCTTTGCAAGCTCAGTCGGCAAAAACAAAATCCAATCCGTTTATTAAGACCCCTTTATTTTTAGAACACGTAGAAGTATATAGCGGCGGTACTCAAGTCTGCTATCACTTAGTGCCTGTGCACACCGTATTTTGTACAAGTTGATGCGTGTTTTAGAAGCGTGCGTAGAAGGCTCGTTTATATCCTATAGAACAGGGATGACCAATCAGTCAATCGATCTCAATCTAAAGACAAAGCCATGTATGCTCCGTTAAGGCGCATAATTTTGACACTATATATACCTACTAGCTTTTGTCAGCGGCTTCGCCCGCGTACATAAAATATAGCCTATGTCACTCAGGAGTAAAGCAGCTTTCTATTGTTGTTAATTTTTTTCCAATCGGACTAGTAGTTCCAGAGATTACCTCCTACAAACAAAAAAAAAAAAAAACAAAAAAACAAACTTTACCTCTTTATTATATTACTAGCTTTTGTCAGCGGCTTCGCCCGCGTACATAAAATTACCTCCTACAAACAAAAAAACAAAAAAATAAAAAAACAAACTTTACCTCTTTATTATAGTGTAGATTACTGTAGAAGTGTAGATGTAGATAGGTGAGCCTACTCCTTGTAGCATTTGACTTTCATATACATGCTGTTGAGCTAGAATACTGAAATTTGGCAAGAAGCAAGGGATCATAGTGTGCTATGATCCCTTGCTTCTTGCCAGCAGTAAAGAAAAATGGTGATCATTTGTTGTTACATCACTAAATAAAAATTACATTTTTTTTTACTATTTACATAGGTTTGTATGAATACTTCTTGATGCGCGATTCCGATTCTCACTTGATTTATTTTTAGAAACGCGTGCTTTGTAAAATTTAGATTTATTTATATATGCAAAAATGTTTTTAATTTGCAAAATACGCATGAATAATATTTCTGAATTACTTTTTGTACATTTGAAAGTTACTAGTTTGTTTGCAATCAAAGTTCTGTTTGGACGTTGTCTAATAACTATGTTATTTTATATTTTACTTTTTATTTTATTTTTATGCGTTTTACATTTGTTATTAAATTACAATGGACGTGCTAGAATGATAAAGAAGATTCCTGGGCCGCAGGATGATTTTCTCGTAGGAAATGGACTACAAATTATACGCTCTCCAGGTGAGATAACAGAAGACATAATTTAGTAATAAGCAAATCATAATTATTATAATAAAATAAAAGACATAATGAATGAACTCCATCAAAATAACCAATTCCAACAAACAATCTTTCTAAGATGATGAAGAATTTTATTCGAAATTTTTATAAATAATTTTATTTCAGTTGAATTTATGAAGTTAGGAAGGGAATACGGCAAGAAATTCAAAGGAATATACCGAATTTGGGTATGGCCGTTAGGTGCAGTGGTCGTTTACAATCCAGAAGATATCGAGGTTGGTAACTAGGTATATTGTTATCATTCATCATCATCATCAGCCTTTTTAATGTTCCCACTGCAGGGACACAGGCCTCCTCTCTCTAGGAGAGGGAAATTGTTATCATTACATAGTATAAAACAAAGTTGCTTAGATCATAATTATGTATGCTTAGATATTTAAAAGTACGCAACGGACTTTGATGCGGTTTTTTTTTAATAGATAGAGTGATTCAAGGGGAAGGTTTATATGTATAATACATGCATAATATATTTAATATCAGTACCCGTGCCAAGCTGGGGCGGGTCGCTAGTAACTGATAAATTATACAAATCTTACTTAAAGTGGTCGATGCAATCTCATTAAATATGGCATAATAGCATCAATTAGGTAGTACTCGTATATCTTTATCGTTAATGAGTCTAGTCCAGACTCATTATAAAGATATTACTATTCGTCGTGATAAACTACTCTGTACCTATAATTACATAAACATTACAGACCTTAGACCTAAGTGTTTGAAATATGGACACATATGTTTATATTTATATGTACTTATATATATACTAGCTGGTACCCGCGACTTCGTCTGCGTCCTTTTTTTCACAATAAAAGTAGCCTATGTCCTTTCTCAGGATCTAAAGAGTGTCTGTGCCAAATTTCATCAAAATCGTTTGAGAGGTTTTACGGATCTCTTTAGGGGGGTGAATTTTGTAAAATTCACTCTTGGTGCTTGTTTGAATTATAAAAGCAAGCAATATACCAAATTGCACACTTCTAGTTCTAGTGGATTAGGCTATATATCAGTTAACCAGTTTCTTCTTTACATGTAAATAGATTACAGATATTGCAATAATTATTTAATATTGTTTTCAGTTAATCATGTCTAGTATGAAATATGGCGAGAAAAGTCAGGTGTACTCGATCCTAAGACCTTGGCTACAAGATGGATTACTACTTAGTAAAGGTAAAGTATTCATTTATTTGTTCATATGTACTTATAAACTAGGTTTTTAAATATTTCTACATGCCATCGGCATCAGGAACGGGGTCCAAGGTCTATGATGTCGAGTTAGGAACCCCCTAACAATATGTACGAGCCGTGTCAGTAGAGCACGTTGAAAGACAGTTCTGAGTCAAGCCCTTGATCCAGCCTTCGAATGAGACTAAGTGTTGTTGGTCGAGGCTCGTGGCTATTAATCAATTGGTTGACATGGCCATCAGTACAATAATTACCGAGTCCACCACCCACACCTCAAACACCTTGTGAGACAAGACAAGATGCATGCAAAGGGCATGATACATTACAACATTAATTTTGATCTATGCAAAACACGAATCCAGTATTTTTATGTAAAGTACAACATACAAAATTTCATAACTGTATCATGAAAAATGTATACGCTTGTTATGTTACCTGGTTGTCCGCACAAATACATGGCCGGTGACCATGTATTTGTGCAGCTATTCGGGTGACCGACGTGTTTTTTGCTCCCGCAACTAGCCGTGCGCTGGCGCCTAGTGCCTGCTATGACCTGCAGGAACCTGTGTTGTACTAGTGTTGGTGGTGTCCAAATTGTGACCCTTTTGAAATATTTTTAAGAAATTATTAATCCTCATCTAATTCTTCACTCCTACCGTCTACAATAAGCATGTATTCTATTAAGTATGATCTGTCACAAGACTATGATTTCCAATGTATGTGATGTTAAGAGAATATTAGTGACAAAACTACTCAATTTCTATAAAAACACTGAATCAAACATCAGGAATTGTCCTTGAAAATTGTTTATTTTATTTATAAACTAAGCTCATATCATTTGAGGACAAAAAATTTCATGAATATATTCGTGCTAATAAACATAAAATGCAAGCCTAATGTGGGTAATAATTTATGCCTGCGGCGTACAGTATTACAATAAATACAAACGACGGACTATATTGTACTGTATTTCCGCATCACTATCTTAATGTTTTGCAGGTTCAAAATGGCAGGAAAGAAGAAAGATTCTAACGCCTGCTTTTCATTTTAAAATCCTTCATCAATTCTGTGACATTATTGAAGAAAACACACAAAGATTCCTGGAAAGACTAAGGGAAACGGCTGGACAGCCCATTGATGTTGTACCTGTCCTCTCTGAATATATGCTTGAATCAATTTGTGGTAAGTAGTGCTAGTGACATGTTATCTAGTTTGTTACTTCATAACAAAAACAAAGGATATTATTCTAACCGAGAGACTGGATCAAAATCCAAAGAGCACAAATAACTGTCCGCACTTAATTATATTTGAATTGCGTTAAATAAATGCTTTCAGAAACCGCAATGGGCACAAAGCTAAATGAAGACACATCTGGTGCGGGCAAGTCTTACAAGCAAGCGATTTACGATCTAGGACATGTTTTCTACGAACGATTCATCCATATTTATTTATATTCTGACTTTATATTCAATTTAACATCTTTGGGGCGAAAACAGAATAAACATTTAAAAACAGTGAAAAACTTCACTGAAAAGGTTATAGCACAAAGAAAGGCGTACGTAAACCAATACGGTGTTAACGTATTTGATGATACTGATGAAAATGATGAACTTTACGCGTATAAAAAGAAGAAGAAGGTTGCTATGCTAGATCTTTTGCTATCTGCTGAAAAGGAAGGACTCATAGACAAAGCAGGCATTCAGGAAGAGGTCGACACATTTATGTTCGAAGTAAGTTGAGTAATAACAACGTGACACCACAAATAAAATATTTGTAAAATTCAGTATTAAACTTGCTTTAATTTGTATGTTACTTTCAGGGACATGACACTACAGCAACTGGATTGACCTTCCTTTTTATGTTGCTCGCAAATCATAAAGATGTGCAAGTAAGTAGTGGAGTTTAATACTAACACCCGTATTTATAAGGAAGTAATTACTTGTTGTTAGGTCATTTCTTATTAAGGTGAGATATCTGTATTAATTTTTTCATAACTATAGAACACAAATTGTTTATAATTAAAGAGTTACTTTTACTCCAGTAATTAATTTTATTTGTTTATAAATACGGGTGTAAGTAATTACCTGGTGTAGGTTATTGTACTGTACTGGAATAAAACGGTAAATGTGCATAATCCGGTACTTGACACGGTTATCTCCTAATAAGCTTTGGCTGGTGGACAGTTTCCTCTATTGAGGGCAAATGCGTTGCATCGACTGAATTAAACACATTTAGTTCTAATCCTAATTTTTTTCATCCAGTTTTTGATTGTTGTAGAAAATGATTCTTTTCTCGGTTCTGGATACATCTGTCGGATCCTCACTGAGTTGAGTATTGTAGTGTTGTCTGCTAAGGCAACCACTGTTATCCCAGGATTCTGTGCTAAGTCTACTGCGTATATTTAGGAACGGGCCAAAACTAGAACCTTTAAGCACACCGGCAAGTTTACGATTTCCATTTCCATAAAACTATTATGTAAACCATCCCTAGTTAATGACTCCAGAACCTCAGAATCAGTAAGTAAGAGTTCGCTATAGTAATCCAGGAATAGAATCCAAGAATAGAAAAAAAAAACGATTTTAAGGATCTTGCACAACGTAAATTAGTACACGGAGCATATTTAATTTTATGTTTTTATTTTTCATGTTTGTTTACTATAAATCTTTTAAATGTATTCTTAAATAGTTACCCTTAACAAATTCAGTTGAAATTTGGTAGTTATAGTTAGTTATATAATTCTTTTTTTTTTGCGGCGAGAGAAGAGATTTACGTTGTGAACTACTTATAAGTTAGCTTAAGTAAATAAATGCTTTATCGTTATAGGTGTTACTTCTTTAGTCTTATTTAATCGTATTCTGCATCATATATTCCATCTTTATGTAATTTATAGATAACTGGGATTGGCTTTAAGAATCTTTTATTGTGTGAAGCTCATAAAAAAACCTAGTATTGGTCCCTAATACCTCTTTCCACTGTAAATACATGACGGCTACCTCGACAAAAACTATGAAAACAGTTATCTGATTAATAACATTTCATTTACTAATTTACAGGACAAAATTGTAACTGAACTGAAAGGGATATTTGGAGAATCAAATCGTTGGGTTTGCATGGAAGATTTGCCAAAGATGAAGTACATAGAGCGTTGCATCAAGGAGTCCCTGCGCCTCTATCCACCCGTGCATTTTATTAGTCGGAATCTCAACGATACTACAGTATTAAGTCAGTATCTATTTATATGTACTATATCCTCAATAAGTGACACACTTTATAAATTGTTTTCGTATCAGCCCCAATTACTTGTGCTCAGTTCATTTCAGCAACAAAGACTTTGATAAAACCCCATCTTAAGCAAGCGGGGACTTTTTGTCACTCCTGTAAATGAGGTATGGTCTGGTCAGAAGGATCGTATTTATACCACCAAATTCGTCTATATCGTTAGAGAATCATTTAAGGACAACCAATTTTTGGGTGGGTTCCTATTGCCGAAAAGTTGAAAGAAAGCCGTAAGTGATGGTATTATATACTTTTAGACGAAATTTTGTGAATCTAGTTAAAAAGGCTTTAAGTAGCCTCGGTCCACCACGAAGAAGTAGACGGGAAAAAAAACAATCCAACACACAAGTCTTGTCTGAGTGCACAGATAACCTCTCTGGCGCAAAACGTACAAAGAGACCAGCTAAAATGAGCAGAGGGTTGGACGAAAAAGAAGATATCTGCAAATTACGCTTGCAGCCGTTCATTTTTTGAGGACTGACCGTTAGATTTCATGTTGTTTGTTTGATTTTAGGTAACCACACATTACCACCAAATATATTGTGTCACATCCCTATTTACGAACTGCACCATCGTGAAGACTTATTCGAAAACCCTGAGGAGTTCGACTCCGACAGGTTCCTGCCAGAAAACTGCGAGAAATGTCATCCTTATGCGTACATACCCTTCAGTGCTGGGCCCAGAAACTCTGCAAATTACGCTTGCAGCCGTTCATTTTTTGAGGACTGACCGTTAGATTTCATGTTGTTTGTTTGATTTTAGGTAACCACACATTACCACCAAATACATTGTGTCACATCCCTATTTACGAACTGCACCATCGTGAAGACTTATTCGAAAACCCGGAGGAGTTCGACCCCGACAGGTTCCTGCCAGAAAACTGCGAGAAACGTCATCCTTATGCGTACATACCCTTCAGTGCTGGGCCCAGAAACTGCATCGGTATTGTATTTTCATTAAAACTGAAATTGATGTTTATCCTAATACAGGCATCTAACGTAAGAGTACTTCTACAATTATTAATTGATTTATACTAAATTCTAATATTTATGTACTATTATATAATGCTGTTAGTTTTGGTAGTCATTTGTAGAACTTACTAATGAGAACAATGGCGTGTCATTTTTATATTAACACGCATGTTACACTAGTAATAAAATGCAAATTTATTAAAATTTTATGTATTAGTAAACATTGTATATAGGCAGAATACCTTAGGCATTTTCTACCAGTCGACCTTGGGTCGAAGCCTCCTTGAGCCGAGGGTTGGTGCGAAAGCGTTATACCGGGGCTCTGGGAATAAGGCAAGGGAGGAAAAGGGGTAAGTTCTTTAGTCAGTAAGAGTCTGACACTGTTTTCCGCTCCGTCCACGAGCGGGATTCGTCATTGGATGATTTTTACCTACCATAAAAAAAAAGAAAAAAATAATAAAAACAGTCGACCTTAGGGTGGTTTAGAAACATTAAATACTCGTAATAATAAAAGGTAGGTACAATTTAATGGCAAACAAACAAATAGTAAACTAATTACTAATAAATACATTCTTTATATTATTTTTCAGTGTTTATGTTAAAATTTTACCTAAAATTAGATCTTCTTCTTAGGTACTCCAATATCTAAAATCAATTGTTAATCATTAGTCTCAAATCCGGCTTGACCGATTTTAATACTTTTTGTTACGTTTTATAGGCCATTGAAGACCGTAGGGTACAGGTTAAAGTTCACGCTCCAAAAATGTTTACTTTTAATATAGCATAGTCGTCTAGCTGTGTGTATGCTTATTCCGTATAGTTGGATATTGTAATGTAGTAGTACAAATATTAATATGGAGAGACCTCACGGTGTCCTCGCTTTCCGCATGACGCAGGTACTCACCAGACATGGCAAGTTCGGGAGGTTGTTGCACCAGAATCGATACCGATTAAGTACCCCACTCATTTTAAAATATCTGAGAAAAAGGGGTAACCATTGTTGTCCCTCCTAGGCAATATAGGTGGTAAGCCGTTGAACATGCATATAGCACTTCCATTAAAATATAATAAATATAATACCAAAGTAATGAAAACCTGAATTTATGACCTACGAATATATCTACTCGTATTGACTTTATCATAGCTTACAGCTTACTTGAGAGCAGTGGTGGCCGAGTGTTAAAGGCCCCGACTTACGAATTGTAGGTCACGGGTTCAAACCCAGCCAGGCGCATTACTTTGTGTAATTTATTTCATCACCACTGCTCTCAAAATGGCAAAGGAAAACATCGTGAGGAAACGTGTACATGTCCTAGAACCAAAAATTTGAAGACATGTGACATTCACCAATCCGGACTGGGCCCGCGTGGTAGATTATGGCCCATTCCCTCTCCTAGAGAGGAGGCCTGTGTCCCAGCAGTGGGAACAATAAAAAGGCTGATGATGATGATGACACCGTTCACCGGATTTCGTAAATAATTATCGCAATAGCGAATGACCTTTCTGATAAAAGAACGCTGTTTACAAATATCTTTGACGAAATCGCATCTTAAAAAAAAACAAGAAAACCTTAATAAACATCATGTCTTTGTTTTCAGGCCAAAAATTCGCGTTACAGGAAATGAAAATAGCAGTAGCAGAAGTAATGCGTGAATTTGAACTAAAGCCTGTGACGACACCGTCAGACATTCAGTTTGTGGCAGATCTTGTGTTACGGAACAATGGACCAGTACGAGTTACCTTTGTTAAAAGACAACAATAATATTAAAATATTAATCAAATATATTTGTTTGAATAATGTTAGCACTCTGTGGCATGTATTGTAAAATGACGTTTAATACACGTGGCCATAGTCTCGATTGATAGTAAAATGGCGTTGGCGACCATCGCAACCCAGTGCCGGGCACGCAATATTCTCGGCAATAACTCCCCTCCTTGAGGAAGTCCGGTCACGGCGTCCTCGCTTTCCGCATGACACAAGTCCTCACCGGACATGGCAAGTTCAGGAGGTTCTTGCAGCGGATCCGTGCGGAAGAGACATCCGGGTGTCGCCACTGTACGGACCTCCAGGAGGACACGGTGGAACATACGGTAGAAGTGTGCCCCGCTTGGTTAGCCGTGTCCTCGTGGGGGCGATCTCTCGCGCCGGACATTGGTAGACGCCATTTCCGGAGCGAGGATGAGTGGCAGGCTTTTGCCTCCTTCTGCGAAGTAGTAATGCTAGTAAAGGAGGACGCTGACCGCTCACTCCCCAGACGCCACGGGATTAGATCCTGATTTCCGGGCCCGCGCTTGCGGACGGTGAGCAATGGGTAGCTCGCCATCCCGTCGTCTGGTAACAATCCAGACCAAGCCAAGACGTCGGCGGCGCGCTCTGTTCCCGCGCGCCTCAAGAAGTTGACACCAAATGTAGAGGCCCAACTGTTATGCAAAGTCTACTGGGGCCCCGGTTCGGTTTCTGAAAGGAAGGTCCGACCTCGGTATGAAAGCCAAAAAAAAAGGAACGGGGTGGTTGGTTCGTTTTGTCAGTAAGAGTCTGACACAATTTCCTGCTCCGTCCAAGGGCCGGATTTGTCATTTTCCCACCATAAAAAAAGATGTAATAATTGAAGTATCCAACACGGGGTATAGCCCTCACTGCGTTCAGGATTAAAACTTATTAATCTTCGGTGCTAAGTTTTAATCCAGAATTCAAAAATTGAATCTATCACTTTGGACAGGATACTTTCACTGAAAGAATCACGCCGGGAAATCGTGATTTTTATGTATTGTTTTATCTACTTATTGCTTAGTTTCTGAAGATTAAAAAGATATTTTTTAATCTTTAGAAACTAAGCTTAATAAATCGGTAATACTTATTTATCTTACAATAATATCTTTAGGTATGTCTCTCTTTGTTTTTCTTTTTTAGGGTTCCGTACCTAATTTAGATAAAAACCGAACCCTCATAGGATCACTTTGTTGTTCGTGTGTCTGTCTGTTTGTCAATACTCTTTATCTCAAGAATGCATGGAGGTAGGAGTAAATCTGCAGCCCCTAGAAACTGTGAACATATCAAATCTCTAAATTAACTAAAAAAAGAGGTTAAAAAATCGTATATTTTAACACTCTCAAGGGATTCAAAATTCTTAGGGTACTTACCGTTGACCTAGGATCCTGGGCACGAAGCAAAGTCTCACAGGCCGCGAGTTCAAACCCAGCCAGGCACGTTACTTTATGTAATTTATTTCATCACCACTGCTCTCAAAACGGCGAAGGAAAACATCGTGAGGAAACCGGCATGTCCTAGAACTAAAAATTCGAAGGTATGTGATCCACCAATCCGGCCCATTTCCCTCTCCTAGAGAGGAGGCCTGTGTCCCAGCAGTGGGAACATAGAAAAGGCTGATGATGATGATGAAGGTACTTATCACAGAAAAAACAATTTTTTCCTGTTCACACAAAAAAGAACGCAAATTGGAAAACTTCGTAAATCAATTCGGGAATTTAACTATTTTCAAAGGTAAGTTCTCTCTCCTAAGGAAGCCTGAGTCCCAGCAGAGGGAACATTATAAGGCTGATGATATGCAAATGTAAGTTCGGAACCCTCAGTATGCGAGTGCGACTCGCACTTACCTGGTTTCCTTTTTTTGTTTATCATACTCTTTATTCACATCTTAAGCATTGATTAATTATTAAAATTGCTAGTTATGTAGATACAATAATTGTATTCATGTTCCTTATACGTGTAGAATCCAATAACAATGTCATTCAACCTAAATGTTTTATTTTTTACCAGGGTCAAGGTTATATTTGCGTTTCTTTCCGAATACAGATACTATATCAGTAAGAGTTATTATGGCAACATTAGACTTTGACCCAGGGTTTGTCCAAATGTAATATCAAAATAACTCGCTTATCAGACGCAAATTGTAGGTACCTATTACAATCCTTCAATTTATTTAATACTAAGAGATAATCAACAAACATAAAAATATTTTTATCAATTTTTAAGACTTGCATTTTTTATACAGCCTTCAGTTTCCTTCAGCTAAGCAAAGGCCTTCGCCGAAATCCTTCCAGGTATTCTCTTCTGTAGCCACTTCGAACCAGCCTTTGTGCTAAGCAAAATAAAAAAAATTGTCGGTTTAACAAGTTAATAAACAGTACTATATTAACTTGATAAATAATAATAATAATAGTCTTTATTAATTCAAGCGTTTGTACAAGATAAGGTACATCAGTTGACTTATTTACTAAATAAACAATATATCTCTGGCCCCCACACAAGGGTACCCTGTGTCGTGAGGCCCAGACCCTTCCAAATACTTAAAAAAAATAAAAATAAACATGCAGTTTTTGTGTACATTTTTTACAACAACCTCTCTCCATGTCTTAGCATGAAAGATTATAGTAGTATCATCTGCAAAAGTAAAAAAAAATGCCTGTAGCAGTTTAAGTGAATAGAGGTCGTTGATGTAAATTAAATAGAGAGTAGGACCTAAAATATTGCCTTGAGGTACGCCATAAGCAATATCTGCATAACCACTAGTGTGTTCTCCTATTCGTACTTGCTGCTTTCTTTCGCTTAAATAAGATTGAAATCATTGCAGCGGTAACACCTCTAACTCCTATCCGTTCTAATTTTTTTAGTGGTATGGGTCTCGAGACAGTATCGAATGCTTTCGCCAAATCCAGGAATATACCGATACATTTTTGTCCTTCGTTAATTTTATCAGGTAAAAAATCAACAAGACCTGCAACGGTATCTTCCGTGGACCGGGCTGAGCGAAAACCATATTGATTAGGAGCTAGAAAGTTATTTAGCTTTAGATGTGGTCCAAGAGCGCAGGGTCGCCAGACGTTACTTATTTTCTGAGTAACAAAATGTGTCGTAAAGAATAGTGCTAGTGTATACTCTGAAGGTATACATACTTGCTAGCTTGAACCGGCGGCCAATTTACAGTTACCAGGTAATAAAGGTAAAAAAAAATATCTCACTTCTTTTAAAGTCCGAGTGACAATTTTTGTATATATTTTACACTATTTCATTAGAAATTTCAAATCAATGTTGCCAGACAGTTTTCGTCGGCGGTAACTTTCGCCCAACGCTTTAAAGTTTGCGAAAAAGTAATTACCTGCCTTGAAAATAGGTATTACCTCTGCAATTTTAAGGTTATTCGGAACTATACCTGATGACAAACTAAGGTTACAAATTAGGGGCAAGTCAGGGGCATTGCAATCGCATATTTGTTAAACTTTAACGTATCATTACTGATGCTGTTATATCCTGAAGCTTGACTAGATTCCAACGTACCTATGAATTTGATAACTTCGATTTCATCTGTTGATTAGAAAAACAATGAACCAGCAGATTGATTTGAATTATGGGTAAGACTTATTTTGTTAGCTAATTCAGTTTCTGTAGTCAAAGGCATCGAATTTTAATAGTTTTTATTTGGGTTACAAATTATTTTTTGTGAACTCCAAGTAGTTTTAGGTTGTTTCATTTTCTGCTAAAAGGTTGCGTTTATATTTGTTTTTTTTGTTCATGTAATAAATTAACACAAATGATCCGATAAGTCTTATACTTGTTTTGTAATTCAATATTGTTGGGATTCTTCCTACCATTGATGTGTAATTTGTTTCGCATCCTAATTGATTTTAATAGACCTGGCGTAATCCATTTTTTAACAATAATATTAGAGCTGCGAAAGTTCTGGGTTGTTTTATTTTTTTCAATGAGGTTATTCATTAGGCCGCTGCCTCGAATCTTGCGGGCAGCGGGGCGGCGGCGGCGGCGGCGGCGGTGGGCAGATCGCGCGTCATTTTAGCCCCGTAGTATTGTTTTCATTATTGTATCGTCGAAATATTTGGTTTTATTCGCAAAAGAAATGTTTGAACAATGGCGGCAACATCTTTTTAATTCAAATTTATTCCTAATGCTCGATTTATTGTGGGCGCGGGCGGTCACCGCTCGACTAAAGTACACCGCTCGCTGCCCGCGCCCGTTCGCTGCCGCGCCGCTGTTTTCGAGGGCGGCTCCATTTGGTTATACGCATAAGATACGGCCGCGCTCGCGCCGCCGCCGCCGCTGCCCCGCTGCCCGCAAGTTTCGAGGCAGCGGCCTTACGGATACGAAATAATGTGTTGCCTCCGTAACATCAAGTTTCGACCAGTCAAAATTTTTTAAGTTCTCATTTATCCTAGTGAAACTTGTTTTATGTTTATCAACATGAAAACTTAAGCCAAGGCTACATAGTATACTACTATGATCGGTAATGTCGGAATTACAAACAATAGTAGTAGACGGGTGAGCGAATTTGATTAGACAGTAGTCTAAGCAATTTTGGCCTTCTGTAGGTATATTATGCGATGATATATAACCAATTTTTCTGTTCGGTTATTAGAGGAGTTATCTTTTATATCAAGGTTGACGTCGCCTACCAGAACGCAGTGTTGACTTTTACAAGTCTCAATAATATTTTCCAAAGAAATTAAAAGTTATTTATGTTTTGACAAGATAGTGATCGATAGATCGCTAATACTAATATAGAATAAATAGCATTGTCCAATCGTAGGCGGTTAGCATCATTCGTTTCCGGTTAAAATTTAATGCATGAAATGATTTATTCAGCCAACATTCCGTTAGCACTATAACATCCGGTTTGAATTGTAGACTATGTAAAATTATAATTAAGAAATTAAAATTTTTATTTATACATCGAATGTTTTGAGAGAATACAGTAAATTGTTTCGCACTATCACCAATGTGTTTTTTACAAATACCAGGATTTTCCAATTCTACTGGCCTAGTTAGTTTAATACTGTCGATGTCGTCTTAAAGTTTATTTTATCGAGCAAAGGGATAGATTGAAAATATGAAGTTTATTATTACTCGATATGTCGGTATATGAAAATAAAAGTAAATCAAGTTAGTGGTGTATTGTAAACCTACCGACGCGATAAAATTGTAAGCGATTGATTTGTATACTTAGTATATATCTCGCAAAGTTGTCAAATTAATTGTGAAAACTATTTTTATTGTATTGTGTTATTGATATTGTAGCTTGCATTGCGTAAATTTTGTATAAGCGCGTTGTAAGTTTAAAGTTTTGATTACAAGAGAGAGTAGCTGTGATTGTTTTCAGTTAAAGTGACTTGTTTTTGTGTATGTGAATGTGTATGTGTACTTATATGATAACAACGCATTTTTATGTTATAGTGAAGTTTCAAGTGCGTTTATAGAACTAAAATGATTACGAAATAGAAAATAAACAATAATTTTCTAATTTATCTCAAACTGAGTCATTCCGACTTTCTCAAATACAGTAACTGAGCTTCATTTTTTATTTGAATGTATTCGGAACCATCTTTCAAATACACATTGCCGTTCGATGTCCAGCAGTATTTAAAATTTTCTGTTTTTGCAATATCTTTTGCGAGAAAATAATGTCTGGATTTAGCACTAAGCGATACAGACAGAAACAGGGACGAAAACTTATTTTTAATTCCTAGTTTAAGAAGCTTTAATTCCTTTGTTTTATTATCGTTTCAGGCGGTACTTAACAAATTAGTCATTAACTGGGTAGTCGAGAATTCCGCAATTATAGTGGTTTTTGAGGGATCTTTCTTCTTAGTTTGTTAGGTACACGTCACGTAGGTCGCCTGAGTGAAGAGAAGAAGATATTTGACAGTTCGAAAGCTCAGTTATGTATCCTCCAAAAATAATGTCTTTGTTTTCCATCTATATTCGAGAAATATATCTCAGCTCGATACTAGTTTTTTTGAGACATTTCTCCAGAAACTTGCATTTGTCATCGATATTCGAGATTTGGCTCATAACAAACTATCGATTTTTGTTTTCTTTGACTTGAGTTGATAGAACACATCATCAAGAGAGTGTCCTATTTCCTGATTTGTGGTAAATATTGAGGAGTTTTGTGATTTGACTTCTTCAAAGTTCCTGTTCAACAGATCAAATCTCTTATTTTGGGTATTTTGGAAGTTAAGTAACATTTCCTTTATCTCAATTTTAAAAGCCGTCCGTTCATCATTCACCGTAGCTCTCGACGTGATATGATCTACACCCTCGTCAGATTTCGACTCAATAGTTGGGTCTGTTTTCAACACTTTCAAGGGAATCAAAATTCATGGGGTCCTTCCGTTTGACCCAAAATCCTGAAAGGCATAAAGCAAAGTCTTACAAAAATAAGATATAAAAATAAAAAGCTTGTAAAAAATGCCATTCGTTAAAATCTTCAAAACTCATTGAACTATTTACTTGGAAATTTATATGGAACCCTCTGTGCGTAAGTCCGACTTACACTTGGCCTGGGCCTCAAGTCTGCTATTACAATAGTGTCAGAATAGTCGATCATTGATTTCAAAATTGTTGATTTTGACAAGTTTTGTAATCTACTAACATAATGACGTCATTATGATTTTCCTATGATCAACCAGTGACACTTCATTGAAAGATATTTTTTAGAACGGTAATCTCGTATAAAAGAAATATCAATATTTGACATATGCGGTAAATTAATAAAATTTTGACAGTTCCTTTAATCAGTGACTTACGATTAGAATGTTATTGTGCAGTTATTGTTTTTAATTCGTTACGAAACAGCTCGCACCACAATTCTATTACGACACCACTGACCGCTCAATGATCAGCCATTATGAATTAACAGATTACGAACTTTTAGCAAAATTACAATGGAATCGTGTTGGAATGACAATATTTTGAAAATAGCATATTTGAGCCCCTGTTTTATAACAATAGTATAGATTATGTGGAAGCAATTCTTCTATAAAACAAGATACTACTATCGTGTTGAGGGTCATTATTTACGTAGTAGGTACCAACTAATATTACATTTCGTCTTATTCAAGGGAATCGGGTAGATACCTACGCATAGAATTTCCTCGACCAAACAAGGTAGTATTATTATTACATTCTTTATTGTACATCTCATAAACGAAAACTATAGCGTAAACATTAAAAAACAGTCTTATCGCTCAGGGCAGTTTCTTAAAGACAACTTTTGGATGGACATAGTGAAACTGAGTATTATAATTTTTGGGTTCATTGAACAAGTTTCGACAAGAGGGCACCGGTACCGAAAATAAGGAGAGAAGGTCAAGATCAGAAATCCTCAAACATACTAGATAGCCCTGTAGTCATTGAGAGCGTAGGTTAGATTTTGTCTGTTCCAAAAGACGGAAGGTCACCAAGTCGCCATATTCGGAGAGTCCCTGGTGACATTTAGACTCCAAATACCGAGTTAATAAACTAAACGAGATAGTTCCATTGTTTTTCTACAATTTGGATTATCATTAGAAGCACATTAGCCGATATTGATAATAAGAACTCCGGGCACATTCGATATTTATTCTGTGCTCCGGGGCCGGGGACTGATAATGGAACTGGAAGGTCACACACACACACATAAAATCTCCCGTGGTTAAGCCAATCCATTGTTACCCTAAGGGTGAAAGTAAGTTTGTAAGTCCAAGAAGAGCGAGGTCGCCAATAGTTTGAGGACGTCCTTTTACACGAGGTAATCACTGGGCTTTTCATTACGAATACAAGGAAAAAATAAAAACCTGAGTCGTCGTTAAAGATCTTTGTAAAATTTTAGATATAATATTTATTTTATTTAAACGGTATAAAGGTTTTCACTACTGCTTTAGCATCTTCTTTTAAGAATTTGGCATTAAATACTTAACTGAATCTGATGAACTTAGATAATATATCGTGTAAATACAAATATCTTATAGTCTCCTAGATTTAGTAAAGTATGAAAAAAGCTATACACCTCAAAAAAACAAATAGGTATAGAAAGATCAGATCGATTTAAATAATTTTTTTTCATTTCTATCAGTGTAAAAATGTGCCAGGTCATTATTTTTCCCAAATCTAAGACAGTTTTGTAATACTTGAAAGTAAATGGAAATAAACTCATTTTTTTTAGATATTCTTAAATTAATATTTTTTTATGTCTTTTTAATAATAGAACTATATAAAGCTGTGTAGAAAGTTGGGGCATGGTTCAATAGAAATGTGAAAATATAACTATTTCCTTTGCTTAATAATTTGACAGATGTCATTTGAAAGCGATTCTCCATAGGGATGAAAAATTATTACTTTCAACCCGCTCCTCAGGCAACTACACACCTACTTTCTTACTATGAGTAATGAAAAAAAACTAATATTAGCTAATATACAAATACGTACATAAATTCCAAGTCAAATATCTAACTGTAACCCAGAATTTTTGTTTTTTGATTTTATCTCATCAAAAAACAAAAGTGTCTTCGTCTTGGGTTAGCTTCTTTTTTTCGCTACACTCAGGTTTCTCAAACTCCCTCCCTCTGTAGTTAATACATAGACCCCTCTACGCTCGGGGTTTACCCTCAAAATGGTTCACGGTGCTGTAGATGCGTGTGCATCTTCAGTACCGAGTCTCAGTGTACTACCCTTCCAGAAAAAATGTTGGCGTTATTCTTGACACAACATGGCTGTATTAGGATGCCGTTGCTATTATCTATTTATTTAGAAAATAAATAGATAATTTTTATTAACTTAACCAATATATATATTGAAACTGGAGTCAGTTAATTACACAAACAAAAGATAAAGCCGTATCTCATTCCACAGTGTTCAGGCGAAGGACGTAGACGTTAGTAAAATGTTTGGGTATTTATTCCTTGTCGTGGTTTTTTTATGTTTCTTACACATTTTCTGCAATTATAATGAAAGAGCCAGAAAAATCAGAAAAATACCAGGACCACCAGACACCTTCGTCCTAGGAAATGCTCCGGCTATAATGCGGTCATCAGGTAATGTAGAAATTTATTACAAGTATACTACTGTCTTACATTTGACATTTGAACAGTATCCTAATGTAGCATTTTTGCAGTTTCAACAAAGTGCTATAATTAATTTATAAAAAATATAATTTCATAGGTATAAACCAACGGCAGGAAATGTCGCTTCCCGTTGTCTGTCCCCATGTATGATTAAATCTTTAAAACTATGGATAGAATGATTCAATAGGAAGGTTTATTTGTATTATACATGCATAATATATTTAATATCACCATTGCATGCGTGCGATTCGCTAGTAATAGTATAACTTACCTCTAAAAAACGAAATGTCATAATGTTCGTAACCAATAACAAACAAGGAATTTATTTTCAGTTGAACTAATGAAATTGGCAAGAAGCTTAGCGAAAGAGAATTTTGGTATCTATCGTCTTTGGATATACCCCTTAGGGGCCGTCAATATATACAATCCTAATGATGTTGAGGTAAGGAGTGGATTTAATAACAGTATATATAAGATAGATAATAAATAGATAATGTATTGCTGAAACAGAATATAATCAAAAGCAACTGAGATAAATGTAACTTGTTTATACACAGACACAATATTATGTTATAAACACATAACATTAGATCTACAATACTATTGAATTCCTTGAATAACTATTTAGCTCTCTTCCTCTCTCCTAATTTTGCTGTGCCCGGCAGGGTCCACATTGATCTAAGAAAATTTTCATTAATATCTTCTTATTGATTGATATTGAGTATTGGGTATCACAGAATTAGGCTCGATTCCTGTGCAAGGCAGGAACACTTGTGTTACAGGAATAAGTGTTTATTAATAGTATCATACATGTATAGAAAATGATTTTTAAGGATTATTTATACTTTTCTTGTTTTTGCAGATAATTGTATCGAACATGAAATATAATGAAAAAAGTGAAATCTACAGGGTCTTAAGACCTTGGCTTAGAGATGGACTTCTTGTAAGTAAAGGTTAGTACAGCAGAATATATTTTTTTTTCTGCTCAAAATATCCACAAAATCAAATAATACTCTCGACACAATCGGCGACCTGTCGCACCAGCCCTCGTTCAAGCTAGCTTGAACCAGAGCAATAGTGAATGGCACGATTTCGCCTCCTTCTTCATCAAGCAATAATGCTGTTGAAGGAGTGAGGGGACGAACATCTTCACTAATGAAACAAAACACCTTTAAGAATAATTAGACATAAGTACTTAAAACACACAGCTGTGTAAACAGAAACAGAAATTATCCTATGAAGAAACAACGAATCGGATAAGTGTATACAAACACTTTTCCAAGCAGTTCCAGTTCTCACATTACAGGAAGTCAAATATCAGAATCTGCAAATTAACTTATATCTACTACACCGAATGCGAATCAAAGAAGAAGGCAAAAAAGCCGTTCAGCCATTTGTGCAAAAAGAGTTATATACAAAATTTAGTCTTTATTTTAAAAATGTTATAGGTTCGAAATGGCAAGAAAGAAGAAAAATTTTGACTCCCACCTTCCATTTCAACATTTTGCGTCAGTTTTGCCAAGTTCTAGAAGAAAATAGCCAGCGCTTTGTGGAGACCCTCAAAGAAGTATCTGGTCGTCCCGTAAATGTAGTACCCATTATTTCCGAATTTACTCTAAACTCAATATGTGGTAAGTTTTTTTGGCGCAATACTTTTTCGTTCCTGTTTTCACTATATTCCTATGATTTATCATAAATGCAGCGTATTAAAATGTTTTTCAGTAATTTCAATATTTTTACGACCTCTTATGTTATTGGGTCTGTTTTCCACACTTAGTCCCTAGTGGACCATTGTGCGTACTTTCATCAGCTTTGCCTCTATGCAAATTTTACATAATAGGTATAATTCAAATTCTTTAATGTGAACTAAGTGTAGACAAAATAAATAAATATAAAAAAAATTATCTACAAAATTATTTGGGTAAACATAGTCGTACATACACAAATACGTACCTAATAATATTGTAATTTGTACTTTCAGAAACCGCAATGGGTACTAAGTTGAGTGATCACAGTAAATCAGAGACAAATGCCTACAGAGATGCAATTTACAACTTAGGATACGTATTCTACCAACGATTTATCAAAATATTTTATTTCTTTGACTTTACATTTAGCCTAACACCATTGAGTAGAAAACAAGATGGTTATCTAAAAGTAGTTCATGGTTTTACAAAGAAAGTTATTGCGGAGAGGACAGAATATATAGATAAATATGGAATTAAAATAACCGAGGGTAATGCAGAAGATGATGATACATATGTGTACAAGAAAAAGAAGACGGCCATGCTGGACTTATTAATTACAGCCAAGAAGGAGGGACTCATCGACGATGTTGGCATTCAAGAAGAAGTGGATACGTTCATGTTTGAAGTATGTGAAGTCGCCGACCGATAACATTGATAACACATATAGTCTATAAAAAAGCATTGATTTATTAAACATTACAGATATACTTTATAGATATTAAATAAACATGTTTACGTTTTTTTTTTGCAGGGACACGATACTACAGCTTCTGGTTTGGCATTTTGCTTTATGATCCTCGCCCATCACAAGGACGTACAGGTTGGTTTAATTTTTAAAAGAGCTCTACTTTTATTTAAAAAATCCTATCAGCACAGACACGACAGGGATATGCTACATGCCTGGGCACGCTATAGTTATGCTTATGAGACGTACTATTCTCTAAGGAGAGCCTGGAAAGACTTTATCCTCACCATCCGCATGATTTCGATCCCCAACGGACATGGTAAGTTCGGGAGGTTCCTGCGACGGATATGTGCAGAAGGAACGCCCGGGCATTAGGTTGTGTGGGCCGCCCGGAGGACACAGTGCCATATACGGTAGTGTACCCCGCTTGAGTAAAATACCACCATGTCCTGGTGGGGGCCATCGGCGGCAACGACCTCTCGTGCCGAAACCTCCTAGAGGCCATGAGTAATGCTAGCTGAGAAGGCGGCCACACGCGTGAGGGAAACGGCTCTCACCGACTTTTATTGACTAAAACGAGTGATCATAATGAAAGTAGTGTATAATACCTATTATATTTAGATTGCAAAGGCGAAAGAATTTTACGATATAGGTTAAGGGTGCGATGTTTTGGGTCCCCCTGAGCCTGGGACCTCGGAGTACTGCCCCGCCTAGCCCTTTGGTAGCTACGCCAGTGAGTGTGTCTGGGGACTAGCGCAGTTTTAACCATATCATTAACATGCCTACAAGAATCCACTATTAGTATTAATAGATATGACTTTTTATAGGAAAAAATCTTTGCTGAATTGAAGGAAATTTTTGGTGATTCAAAACGTTCTGTTACTATGGAAGATTTACCGAAGATGAAATATTTGGAACGTTGTATTAAGGAGTCACTGCGGCTATACCCTCCGGTGCCTTTTATCAGTCGAAGCTTGAATGAAGATGTGATTCTTAGTAAGTAGTAGGGTATTGTAACCAATTGTCAGTAGTTTTATGTAGGCACTAGGCATTATATGGTGACTGAATGCTTCGTTTACCCATACTTTTTGTGACTTATCAACTAGAATCTTTGCATTTGATACTCTTAGATCTATATACGTACCTATATGTTCTTTTGGAGAGTGATTAGCTGGTAGAGACATATCTAATACTAATAGTCTCCGATTTGTTTAACATAATTATGGAAAAAGGAAATAATTAACCAAAGATCTGTTATTATCGTAAAGTTTTAAGTATAAAATCCAAAATAATTTTATTAACAGACTTTATTTTAGACTCAACACTAATATTATTATATATCGTTATCATTCTTTTTGTTGTTGTCTAAGTTGCGTAGCTGCAACATGCCTTTCCCTACCAGCATTAGTCGTCATCTTCGTAGATGTCACTTTGTCATCCCGTTTTAGGTAGGTACCTGAGTAATCCAAACTATCTGCCCGACGTTTTCATTATACTACGATCTCTACTATATGTATTCCAGGTAATTATGAGATCCCCGCTGGTACGTTTTGCCACATCCACATCTACGACCTGCATCGACGCCCTGAGTTGTACAAGAACCCGGACGATTTCGACCCCGACAGGTTCCTGCCAGAGAACAGCGTAGGCAGACATCCTTACGCGTACATACCCTTCAGTGCTGGACCGAGGAACTGTATAGGTATATATTAAAAAGCAGTTTACGTTTACGATCATAGCTAGGTCTAATAAATATATTTGATAACATGTAATTACAAGAAAGATGCGAGATGCACAGTACCGTTCATTATGGCGAAAATTGGGGGAGGCCTATGTCCAGCAGTGGACGTCTTTCGGCTGAAATGATGAATGGCAGCTCCAGATTAGTACTGTGAAGTTACGTAAATAGGAGCGAACGTGAATGTGGACGGTTTTCGTGGCTTGTTCGCAGGGTATGGCTTGTGAAGTTTATTCATGGCGTGAATTCGCGCGTGAATTTACATCACTAACGTAGAGCCGCCATAATCACATAGAACATTCTGTGAGCTTCCGTGAGCTAATTTATTATATTAAGTATCTTATTGATTATTGATAAACATTTCGTGTAGCTTTGATTAGTGAAAGAAAGATTACACGGAAAAATGATACAGTTTTCATCATTTTTTCAGGTCAAAAGTTTGCTATGATGGAGATGAAGGTAACCGTGGCAGAAGTCCTGAGAAAGTTTACACTAGAGCCGGTCACTCACCCCGAAGACATTCGGATCATCGCGGATGCCGTCCTAAGAAACGAAGGACCCATAAAAGTCACATTTGTGAAAAGGTTGAAATATTCTTAATATGTAAAATTTAAAAAAAAATATATACTAACTTCTGACTGCGGTATCGCCCGCGTGAAAATGAAGAATTATATACCACAGGACTTCTGGGATGACAGTATGTCCTATTTCGGGACATAGTCTTCATGTGTGAGCAAAAAAAATGAGTACCTACGAATAAATAACACAGTTTACAACTTTTTAACATTTATAAGATTAATATGATTGTTAATAATAAATATATGCAATTAAAATGATTTTTATTTATTTAAATCCAATATTTTTGTCAGTGGTTTCGCCAGCGTTAAAACTAAAGTTATGAGAACGTACTCTTCAGAAGTAACGTCTAAATCTTAACAATGTTACATTTTTTTACCAACACATTATTTAGCTTTTGAGGCGTGCAGACTTGCACACTTAAAATTCAGAATTAAGTAATATTTTAGCATAGAAGAACGATCTAAATTTCGAAAATTATATAAACCCTATATTTAAAAATAAAACACTCAACTTTGTTTGATTTATAGGTATAGCCAGGCCATGATATAATAATTAACTTCCTGGTGCTGTCCTTAAAATAATGATTAACTAACTGGTACCTGCAATTTCAGCACAATGCAACAAGTGTCTCTCTTAATCTATATAAATCACAGTCTAATCACCACTATTAGCACAACTATAGTGTAGATGTAAATCAGCATAATAGTTTTATAGTAATCTAGCTTTTGCCCGCAGCTTCGCTCCTGTTAACTGATTACTCTATTCTACTCTACATTCCCCTACCCTACTTTAGTCTATGTACTATAATTTTGTCTTTCATAAGAACCTTCTAACAACTTGACGTTGAAAGATGCACAAGAGTGCTAGCCACAATATTCTCCTGTCTATGGAACGGGAGAAAAGGAACCTTCTCCTGAAAACAACAACACAAAAAGAATTAGCGAAAGCGGTTTAGCTGTTGTATTAGATTTGAACTTAGCAACACATTCAGCGATATTTTTTACTAGAAATGCGCCAAATATTCGTTATGTATTCGGTATTCGGCAGAATTATGAGGTATTCGGTTTGGCCCAATAATTCGGTTGAAATGCCGAATATAATATAATAGATCATTGTAAATCAGCCTTTAGGACAAAATAAATGAAATTAACGTATCTATGTTTTACTCTTGTATCTTTAATAACACACTTTATAAGAAAACAATACTGCAATATTGATTGCACAGTCGGAATCGGATAATGGCCCAGCTAGGTGCTGAAACCATATCCCCTGTGTTATTGCTACTAGACAATGTCGAAACAACTTGTCGAAAACTACTTTCATGCTTTACCTAACATTACATTGATATATTTAGTTATGCTATTTTTTATCAGCTTAAAATAAATACGATAAAATATAGTAGCACCTACCTATTCATAATCGTGCAGATTTCTTAATCAATCAATTGCAGATTATTTAATAACGAAGGTCATACACGTCGTGTACGATGACTCAACAGTTGATAAATCAATTTAAGTACAGTACGTCTGAAATATTATCTTGTTCTGAACTTTGAACGGGCTGCGTACTTTCTTTTGCGGGCTGATCACTTAAAAAAAATTCCGCTGAAGTCCCGTGGTGGCGCCAAATCCCAACCCTTTAAGTTTTTGTTTCGGATGCAAGAAAAAATAACTTAGCGGTGGTCAGGCGGTAGTGTCTTTGATGGTAGCTACTGTTAGTATCAGGCCACGAGGAAGATCGCCTATTCAATTCAATTCTTTATTGCTTTAACACATGTGTTATATAAGGTCTTAAAAATAATTTTATATATGCCTATGAGGTGGACTGACCATACAAAAGCTTCAGTAAGGTGAACATCATCGCTGCATGAATGCACGAGGGCGGCCATCAGAGAGGAGTGGCGGCGTGTTGTAAAGCTTGCCACTAACACCTGAAGTGACGACCATAACCATTCTGTCAAGAGTGATAACGTCAAAGAAGAAGACTTTAGTATCTAGTTATAATGTAGTTAGAAGTTGAAGTTCCGAAATGTATAAAATACGCGAATATTTTATACAATTCGGAACTTCAACTTCAGAACAATAAACATATTGTGACCGTCCTGTGAGTAAGTAATATGAAGTAGTGTTATTAAAACAATCAGCGACTATGTAATAAATGATTGGTTAAGTAAAATTAGCGAACAGTTAGTAAATGATTATTATAGCAATCTACTTAATGGTTGCCTGATGAGTGGTCACAGATTAATGATATCTACAAGTCTGCGATACAATGTTTTAATCGTGAACAAAGATCAGGATCCGTAGGAATCATAAATTTGAAAAATATTGTGCAAGGGCGAGTCGGATACTGACGGTTCCGTATCAATCAACTTAGGAAAATCGTAATCAAACATTTTTAGTCTTCAGATTTATCTTATATACTTGTACTATATATAAGGTTTTGCTTATAAAATGCCAAATTTCACGGTTCTAGGTCAACGGGGTTTGACTATTGAAAATTAAATGTACGCATTTTGCGACATACCTAAACGGTCGTATTTTTTTTCGGTTAACTTAGAAGTTTGATTTTTCACAGTTTAAAGGGAGTACAGTAGTAATAATAGTAATTAATAGTCGTAGTAATTTGAGTACATGCTTCAAATTTCAACTAGTTCCCAAGATAAAGAGATTTGAAAAACTGACAGACAGACGGACAAAAAAATAATGATAAATGATAAATTATTTTTATTTTGTAAATAGGTTTTTACAAACTCTTTTACACGTCAATTTTTTTTTTTCGTCTTTTGTTTCTCTTGTTCTAATCTTATAAGGTTTTAATATTTCCTTTTGAGGTACGAAATCCTAAAAAATCCATATATTGATAAATATAGGAAAAAATGTGACAGCCAAATTATTTATCTACTGATTGTGGAAGCCAATGTAATTTCTTTATTACAAAAATAAAAGATAAAGTCGTTTCCTCAGTGCGAATTGATTTAGCGAAGAACATAGACGTTCTCAAAATGTTCTGGTATTTATTCCTCACCGCGGGGTTTCTATTTTTACTACACATTTTTTGCAACTATAATGAAAGAGCCAGGAAAATCCGAAAAATACCCGGGCCAGAAGACGTCTTTATTTTAGGGAATGGTCCGGCTCTATTAAAGTCGTCAGGTAATACAGAAGCTTAATCACTTAGTTTTTTTTTTTTAATTTAAACCAGTAACAAACTATAATCTGATTTAATTTTTTATAATTTTCAGTTGAATTAATACAATTTTTTAGAAGCTTGGCCATTAAATATCCTAATCTTTATCGAGTTTGGGTATACCCCTTAGCGCACATAATGGTATATAACCCTGAAGATATTGAGGTATGGAGTAAATTTAATAACTAAATACAGTGAAAATGATGTTTACGGAATATTAATATGTTCTGTGTTTGCAGAAAATTATATCAGGCACGAGATTTAACGAAAAAAGTCAAATATACAATGTATTAAAGCCCTGGCTCAGAGATGGACTTCTTGTAAGCAAAGGTCAGTGCAGCAAGGAGTAGACCATTAGTGCAGAGATTTTTTCTTATTTTCGGGATATTCCCTTATGTAGCATTAATATTCATCATTAATGTTTTGTAATTTTTTAAGGTTCAAAATGGCAAGAACGAAGAAAAATTCTGACGCCCACCTTCCATTTCAGTATTTTGCGTCAATTTTGTCAAGTACTAGAAGATAATAGCCAGCGCTTTGTAGAGAGTCTCAAGAAAGTGGCCGGTCGTCCTATAGACGTTGTGCCCATTATTTCAGAGTTTACCCTTAATTCTATATGCGGTAAGTACTGTAGGTACGTCTAATTGTTATGTGATAATTTAGACAAAACCTTTTGTGTAACTATGGTTAAGAAACCTATTATCTAAGTTATTATATTCGAAGTTTTCGATAAGATGATTGCTATAAAATAATCACATCATTATCAAATCAAAAACTACAACAGTGTCTATCAATAGCACAACCTACATACAGATAGCCTCTGTTTGTGTTGGTCGAACTGAATCTTCAGAAGAAAATGTTTTTAAGAAAGAGAATATAATTTTATAATTGTAATTTACCATTTCAGAGACCGCTATGGGTACCAAGTTGAGTGATCATAATAAATCGGAGATAAATGCTTACAAAGATGCAATTTACAACTTAGGATATGTATTTTACCAAAGAATGATCAAGTTATTTTATTTCTTTGACTTTTCATTCAACCTAACACCACTGAGCAGAAAACAAGATGGTTATTTAAAAACTGTCCATAATTTTACAACGAAGGTGATTGCGGAAAGGACAGACTACATAGACAAACATGGATTTAAAATAGCTGAAGATACCGAGGCAGATGACGATACATACGTGATCAACAAAAAGAAGACGGCCATGTTGGATTTATTAATATCAGCCAAGAAGCAAGGACTAATCGATGATATTGGCATTCAGGAGGAAGTGGATACATTCATGTTCGAAGTATGTTTAGTCACCTCTATAATTATAATAAATATTTTGTTGTTAAATAGTTGATAAAATTAATATTCACATTTTGTTAACAGGGGCATGACACTACAGCTTCTGGTTTGGCTTTTTGCTTTATGATCCTCGCTCATCATAAGGACGTGCAGGTTGGTTAAATTATTATAAATCTTTTTCTATATTATAAAACCCTCCACATGGTTTCATGGTTCGATCTGTGATCCAAAAAACTATTCGACTATGACGGACGTAGCCCCTGTGTTACTTGTTCTTCTGCTTCTTATCCAATCAATGGTTTCCTATTCCCTTAAAGTATTTGGGCCCGGCGTTTTTGTTACGTGTGTGTTTCTTTATCTTGACGTTTATTAGCACGGTTTAAATTACCAAGATTAGGTACTTACTATTCTTAACATTTTCACCTAAATTTGTTGTTCGAAATATAAAAAAAACATCTAGAATATACTGGGACAGGAGAGCCATTTAATAAATTAAAAAAAAATAGTTTGAACAACTCAGCGAAAATTTTCGGATGTTAATAGAATCGAAAGAAAAATAGAAAAACTTTAACGTTTACGTAACTACTTTTGTAGTAACCGGAAATGGCAGATGAATGATATTTCTTACACAAATAAGTTTAAAAAAATTGCTTTACATGCTTTTACATGTCAATTTTTTCGTCAGTATAAACAAGACATGGCTGGATTTGTTAGTAAACCAATTTTTATTGTATTTTCGACAGGAGAAAATCTTTGCTGAAATCAAGGAAATTTTCGGTGACTCCAAGCGTCCTGTCACCATAGAAGACTTGCCGAAGATGAAATACTTGGAACGCTGCATTAAGGAGTCATTGAGACTATACCCTCCAGTGCATTTTATCAGTCGAAACTTGAATGAAAACGTAACGCTAAGTAAGTAGCACCTACATTATTATACAAATATATAATATACAAGGTCTCATTGACATATTAACGCAAACGAATACCATAGATCCAGTACAAGATTCTGGACACCCCAGTGGTGGAATTTTTTATCGTTTTTTTTTAAATGATTTTTTTAAATTAAACTGTATAAAAACGTCATTTTAACATTTTTTGCAAAAAAATATGAGTGAATTACATTCCAAATTAAAAAGGGTTTGATTAAAATAACGACTTTATTTGCCTCGATGATTTTTTTTCTAAAAATATCACTGAGATTACTTAGAATAACGATTTTATACTGGTTAAAAAAAAAAAACTTTTTTTTTTAGTTTGAAAAAATACCAACGAAAAATTTCACCACTTGGATGTCCAGAATCATGTACTGGAACTATGGTATTCGTTTGCGTTAACATGTCAATGACACCCTGTATATGTGTAACAATATATGGAGATAATTAGACAAATATACTGCATGACATACACCAAAAATAAAGCTACGACAGGAACTTAATCTTACATAAGAAACTACATTATCAATCATACATCGCAGTCATGCAGAAAATATACTCAGAATACTGGTTGATTGGAAGCACTGCCACGTCAAATAATAATACTAATTCTTTCGGCATTTAACGAGTCAACTCTCTGGTCACGCAGAGATTATCTATATATATAAAAATCAATTGCTGTTCGTTAGTCTCGCTAAAACTCGAGAACGGCTGGACCGATTTGGCTGATTTTGGTCTTGAAATATTCGTGATAGTTCAGGGAAGGTTTAAACGGTGAGAACGAAAAAAAAAAAATAGGCGAAACGAAGTTTGCCGGGACAGCTAGAACCGATTTAGCTGAAAATTGGCAGGGAGGTAGTTTAGAGCCAGGAGAATGACATAGGATACATTTTTTTTTTTTTTTTTTAGAGTAGGGTAGAGTAGGGTAGAGTAGGGTAGAGTAGGGTAGAGTAGGGTAGAGTAGGGTAGAGTAGGGTAGAGTAGGGTAGAGTAGGGTAGAGTAGGGTAGAGTAGGGTAGAGTAGGGTAGAGTAGGGTAGAGTAGGGTAGAGTAGGGTAGAGTAGGGTAGAGTAGGGTAGAGTAGGGTAGAGTAGGGTAGAGTAGGGTAGAGTAGGGTAGAGTAGGGTAGAGTAGGGTAGAGTAGGGTAGAGTAGGGTAGAGTAGGGTAGAGTAGGGTAGAGTAGGGTAGAGTAGGGTAGAGTAGGGTAGAGTAGGGTAGAGTAGGGTAGAGTAGGGTAGAGTAGGGTAGAGTAGGGTAGAGTAGGGTAGAGTAGGGTAGAGTAGCGTAGAGTAGCGTAGAGTAGGGTAGAGTAGCGTAGAGTAGGGTAGAGTAGGGTAGAGTAGGGTAGAGTAGGGTAGAGTAGAATCATCTGTTGCCGGGAGCGAAGCCGCGGGCAAAAGCTAGTCTAATATAATTATACAGATAGATATCATGATACCTAATGGTAGATATCACATGAATTCCCATGTAGCGGTGCTTGTGGTCGTAATACTCCAAAACTGCTCTACCTATTCTTGCATTGTTTTTTTTTTGTATTTTTAGTATGTATAAGAATAAGTTTTCAAATTTAATAATGTATTATAACATAGGTACAGACATTTGTGAAAACGATCAGCAAGCAAACATATCTAATCGGTTTCCACGTCCAGTTATCGTTTTAAAATGTGATTAATTAACGAAATAATCTCCTCCTCGTGTATGTTTTTATTTGAGTCCTTTTCAGCGTTATTATGTTTTTGACCTACTTATTTATTTCAACTTCATGTTCAGTAGTAGTATAAAGACTAATTTAATGCAACAAGGTATGCTCTAGCATTCAACCTTTTCATTTGATTTTGAAACCAAAAATAAATCGACCAAAACCACCTAGATGAGTAACATATGACGCTATAAATTATGAAAAACTGGGCTAGTCTTCCACTCTCTGATTCTGATATGCATATATCGGAATCAGAGAGTGGAAGCCTAGCAATGAAAATAATAATTTCAACAATTTGAAAAAAAAGCATAAGTTTTTTAAATTTGAATTTGAAAAAAAAAGTCATTGCCGGACAAATTTTCTAATGAAAGAAACGAAATCAAGCTATTTAACAAATGAAAAATATTTATTATGTTATCAAAGTACTTTTAACTAATGCTACAAGAGCCCAAAAAAATGTAGATTCTTACTAAACGTCTCTCTAGAAGCAAGAAAAAAACAAGTTGTAAAACAGAGTTGTTAAGTTGGTTATTACTGTCGCATTTTTTTTTCACATTCGTAAAAATAAGTGATAAATAAATTGAAAATATTCGCGACAGTGTTGCGATAGTGATTCTCACAATACACACCGAAACCAAAACTATATTTAATGTATATATATATAATAATTAAATATATTCCAGGTAATTATGAAATCCCCGCTGGTACGTTTTGCCATGTGATCATCTACGACCTGCATCGTCGTCCTGAGCTGTACAAGAACCCGGACAAGTTCGACCCCGACAGGTTCCTGCCAGAGAACAGCGTGGGCAGACATCCTTACGCGTACATACCCTTCAGTGCTGGACCGAGGAACTGTATAGGTAAATAAGACCACTCGTAGTTAAAAGTTTTTGAATAGTTGTCCTCTAATTAATTATAAAAAGCTGATAAAAATATGACATTTTAAAGAAGAAAGTTAAAAAAGCCGTGGCTATGGCAAAATCAAAAGCCCAGGAGAAACTGGACACTATGGACAGTCTTGTAGGCCAAAAAGAGTTGTACCGGCTTACTAGAATAAGGGGGATAAAAGCGAGGGCAAACATCGAACATCAAATGTTCGATGTTTGCCAGGTAAGATGTATAAGAGAATAAACTGGAACAGTTCTATGGGATGATGAAAAAATCAAAAAGAAGTCTAAGGAATAATTTGAAAGACTGATGAATTATGAAGATAATTAGCGTAGAGTGTTAGAGAGTATTGTTTATCATTATATTATTATTAAAAGAATGAATATTGGTAAAGCCATTGATCCAGAAGGAATACCAGTTTAAGTTATTGCAAGAGTATGGATAGACATGGTTACCTTTGTTCTTCAATAAATTGCGCTAAGAAGTTATACCTGATGAGTGGTGAGGATGATGAGATAATGATGATGATGTTTAAAATCATATCTTAAATACATGTTTTATTTTCTGAACGGTCATAAGTTCTGTTATAACAGTTTGCAGATATTGACAGGTTTTTGTGTTTTAACTACTTTGCATGAATTCTTGACTACTAGCTAAGAATTAAATCAGAAATTTTAAATAAACTTTTGATCATTGTGCATTGGTACCAAAAGAAATTTAACGATAAAAGTTATACTGACATGAAAACTACATTGCACTTACAGGTCAAAAGTTCGCCATGATGGAGATGAAGGTGGCCGTGGCGGAGGTGTTGAGAGAGTTCACGCTGGAGCCAGTCACTCATCCTGATGATATCCGCATGATCGCCGACGTTGTGCTGAGAAACGATGGCCCCATTGAAGTTACGTTTGTGAAAAGGCAACAATCTTAATGTGTGCCATTTAATAGCATGTACCATATGTATATATAAACTAATATTATAAAGAGGAAATGTTTGACTTTTTGTTTGTTTGCTTGTTAATTACAAGATTTTTCTTCCAGTTTAGTTTTTTGTCTACTACATTTCTTCATTGTCTACTACATTATGATAAGGATAATAAATCTTTGAATTGTAACGAATAACACGGAGACAGCTAATTGATTGTGTAATATTTTTAATTATCTATACTTTATTGTACACCGCATTAATTACAAATATCCGTAGGACAAACATTATTAAAAATAAGGGTGCAATGGGCGGTCTTATCGCACAGGGCAATATCTTACAGACCACTTTTGGATGGACTGAGCGAAAGGAAATAGATTTAGGGTTGTGAGTTTACAATTATTATTTAACAATATGAGTGAGAATAATAATTGTAATAATTATTATTTCGTTTTGTAAGGTAACTACCGGTGTTAGTGGTTTGTGCACTATTTTTCGGTAAACAATCTGTAATATCTAATAGTTATACCGATTCAGCAGATTTCCTTGGTCGTAAATGCTGGCGAGAAAGGGCGATGGTGGTCTGGTGCTTCGTTTTTTTATGTACAAAGGCCTGGGAAGCTGAGTGAGGATCTTTTAGTGTAATGGCTCCGACAATGCCTCTACATATTTTAGACTTATTTTGGATGAAATACTGTATGTCCCTCTACAACCGCATTAGACTTTCAGACTCAAGATAGATGTTGATATGAATGTCTTTTTCATCTTTAATTATTCTTTTAGCATTGAATACGCAGCATTCTATAGAGTGCTTGATTTCTTGGAATCGGATAATTCAATAAAATGTACGCGTACAAAAGTGAAGTGATCGAGAAGCGCAGGGAAAATTTTGATCGCTAGTTTCTTTACTTTGACGGGGTATCTGATTTCAATTCCATTACGAGACAAAGCAGTATCAATGCCGAAGCACACTGACTTCAATGAGCAACAAGCGACCGGACACCAGGATCCGCGAGGTACTTCTTTACCATGACAATGCGCCCGCGCACTTAGCGCTCAAAACGAGCGACTTCTTGGAGACCACAGCAGTCAGTCTTGGGGCATCTTCCTTACAGTCCTGATCTGGCACCGTGTTACATTTTTTATTCCCTAAAATCAAGAATCAGCTGAAAATGATAGTTTTCATCGCCAGAGGACTGGTCAAAAGCGTTCGAGACAGCCGTGAAAAAGGTGTCTGCGGCGAGCTGGAATAAAAAAAAATTGGTTCAGATAATTACGCATGAAATTTGTAGAGGCTGGTGGAGTTCTTTGAGAAGTTATTTTTTCAATACACTTAACTCAAAAACTGTCTATTATAGCATTACGATTAGGTTCAACACAACACTTTACCCTACAGGGTACCCAACCCTGTAAAAAAACTTTTTATTTTATCGTTTGGTCGGCGTCATTGATTTACATAATTATTGATAAAAAAATTCAGCTTTCTAGTGCTAACGGTCACTGAGATTATCCGCGGACGGACTGACAGACAGACAGAGTTGGCGAAACTATGAGGGTTCCTAGTTAACTACGGAACCCTAAAAGACGGAACTCTTATACGAAAACACGGAACCCTAAAAACGGTGAAGTATATTGATAGATTTAGGAAAATAAATATTACAATTACTTATCTACTGACTGTTGTAGCTACGCAGTTCTATAATTACTTAAATATAAGATAAATTCATTGCTTTAGTACAAAGTGATCTGGCGAAGAGCGTAGACGTTCCCAAAATGTTCTGGTATTTATTACTCACCGTGGGTTTTCTTTGTATCTTACACATTTTCTTTAACTACAATGAAAGAGCCAGGAAAATCAGAAAAATACCAGGACCACGTGACACCTTTATTTTAGGTAACGGTCCGGCTATATTGCGGTCGTCAGGTAATACAGAAGCTTAATCAATTACTTAGATTTTTATAACCAATAACAAAACCACTACTGAGTAAATTTTTTGCAATTTTCAGTTGATATAATGCATTTTTTACGCGGCTTGGCCAAAAAAAACCCTAGTATTTATCGGATTTGGGTATACCCCTTAGCGCACATAATGGTATACGATCCTGATGATATTGAGGTATGGAGTAGAAATAATAATAAAACTAAATACAGTGAAAATGGTGTTGACGGAATATTAATATGTTCTGTCTTTGCAGAAAATTATATCAGGCACGAGATTTAACGAAAAAAGTCAAATCTACGATGTATTAAAGCCCTGGCTCAGAGATGGACTTCTTGTAAGCAAAGGTCAGTACAGCAGGGATAGACCATTGCTGCACATATTCACTTATCTATACAATAGTATTTATCATTAATGTTTCGTGATTTTTTTAAGGTACAAAATGGCAAGAACGAAGAAAAATTCTGACGCCTACTTTCCATTTCAGCATTTTGCGTCAATTTTGTCAAGTTCTAGAAGAAAATAGCCAGCGCTTTGTAGAGAGTCTCAAACAAGTGTCCGGTCGTCCCATAGATGTTGTGCCCATTGTTTCAGAGTTTACTCTTAGTTCTATATGCGGTAAGTACTGCATGTTACATTGTAATAATATGATAATTCAGATATGAAGATTTTGAATCAAATAAAATTGTGATCTAAGTTATTATATTCGATTTTTTTAAATAGTAACTATTTTATGATTGCTGTGTCCTGATCTACAAAAATCTATAGCTAAATCAAAAACTATAACAGTATCTATCATCAGCACAAATCTACATACACATCTGTTTGGGTTGGTCAAACTAAGTCTTCAGAAGAAAATGTTTATAAGAACGTAATTTATTGTAACTTATCATTTCAGAGACCGCTATGGGTACCAAGTTGAGTGATCACAGTAAATCGGAGATAAATGCTTACAAAGATGCAATTTACAACTTAGGACATGTATTTTATAAAAGAATGATCAATTTAATTTATTTCTTTGACTTTTCATTCAACCTAACACCACTGAGCAGAAAACAAGATCGTTATTTAAAAACTGTGCATAATTTTACAACGAAGGTGATTGCGGAAAGGACAGACTACGTAGACAAACATGGATTGAAAATAGCTGAAGATACCGAGGCAGATGACGATACATACGTGATTAAGAAAAAGAAGACGGCCATGTTGGATTTATTAATATCAGCCAAGCAGCAAGGACTGATCAATGACAATGGCATTCAGGAGGAAGTGGATACGTTCATGTTCGAAGTATGTTTAGTTGCGATCTCTATAATAACAAAATATTCTTTTATATAATAAAATTAATATTTACATTTTGTTTGCAGGGGCATGACACTACAGCTTCTGGTTTAGCTTTTTGTTTTATGATACTCGCTAATCACAAGGACGTGCAAGTTGGTCAAATTATCTAAATTTTTATGGCTACATTTTTCTAGACTAGAGAATTTTTAATCGTAAATTTCAAATCGATGAAATCTATTTGCTTATGGTTTCCTGGTTTAAATTCAGTGATCCAAAAACTATCCGACTATTTGGACCCAGCGTTTTTCCTACATGTTTGTTTCATATCTTAATCTTCACACTACCAAGCATAACGTATACGGACATAAAAGATCGACATGAACTCAATTTATTTTCGTCTTAGTCTAATTAGAAGTCCATATCAGCAAATAGAAATAAGATTCGAGATTTTTCAACACATCGACACGTGTAGAGTTGGGTTGATTTTTAAGCGAAGATTTACATAATATATTAAAACTTGAATGAACCAATGAAAAGTATGGTATCCAATGAAATTTGACCTCAATTAACTGTTCCAAATATAAAAAATATCTCGGATATACGGAGAAAAATGGTTATCCGTAACCATTTAATAAATAAAACCAAAACTTTTCAGAAGTTGTTAGAATCGAAATGTTGACTTTTACAAATAAAAACTTTTACATTTGCGTACCTGTTCATTTATTTCAAATAAGTTTTAAAAAACACTTTAAGACGTAAATTTTTTGTTAGTTTAAACTAGGTAGGGCTGAATTTTTAAACCACTTTTAATGTGTTTCAACAGGAGAAAATCTTTGCTGAAATTAAAGAAATATTCGGTGATTCAAAGCGTTCTGTCACCATAGATGACTTGCCGAAGATGAAATACTTGGAACGCTGCATTAAGGAGTCATTACGACTGTTCCCTCCGGTGCACTTCATCAGTCGAAACCTAAGCGAAGACACGACGCTAAGTAAGTAACACCTTTATTATATACACGTATAACAATATGTGTAGATAGATAGAAATATATACTCTATTACATACACTAAAAATAAAATTACAACAGCAACTTAAAACTACACAAGGGTTTCTGTGTGGAATAATGGTTTAAGGCTATAAAGTTCATATAGCCTTTCCCTACTTATCCTAATACCTTTAGTCGCCCAGTCACACAATACAAACTTAAAGGAAATATTTATCGACTTCTTTTCAAAACATGTATTATAGTATAATATTCATTGAATTGTATAAAAAGACATCAACAGTGTTATGGCCCAGAACATTTTACTTATTTTCTATGTTATCATTTTTAATTTGTCAAGTATACGCCTAAATTGAATTTAAGTTTTTTCCAAAGCTGCTTTGAAGTTAAAAAATACCGTCATGTGTTATTTTTATAAGCTTTATATTAGCTTCACCTGTCCCGATGTTTGTAATCTAATCTTGCAAATTAAATTTGATCCAGTTCCCGGTTACCGATTGATTTGAAAATTTGCATAAATGAGCATTTGCAAGATGGGGCTGAAAGGTGGCTATAGGAACTCTGTAATTAAACGACAAACCCCCGTCAATTTTGCGCTCATGTGGTTCGTCTTGACGAGTTTAAAATACATACTTCCCTATAAAAGCTTGCTATGAATTTTTTTTTTAATTAAAAACTAGTTTTAAATTTTGTTAAATCGTTCTTTTCTTGTTTCTACAGAGTAATGTACACATTTATTTTTAACTCTCCCTGGCAGCTGAAAAGTCAATACAAAACTTTACTGATTTACTTTTTTTCTTTTCGCCGGAAATTAAACCTTGCTTATTTAGTTAGAGGCCAATACAAGGAATTAGTAGCAAAAAAAACAGGTATTTAAATCGTAACCGAACGAAGCTACCTATAGAAACGCAGTGAACTTATTTTTGTCAGCCGTTACCGATTTTCGTCGTAATAGAATAAAATAGAAACATAATACGTAACACTTCGAAGTGTCTATTGATAAAATAGTTTAAGGTGGTTATTACCAGTTATTACTGTTACATTTTTTTTCACACGCGCAGTTTTCATAATTAAAAGCTAGTAAAAATAAGTGATAAACGAATCGAAAAGATAAGCCTTAGTGTTGTGATAGTGATCGTCATTATATTAAATAGTGATCAATCCCTTTTATTACTATGTGCTCATAAAATATATTGAAAACTACAAACATCTGGACAACCCTCTTAGACTACCCTAAGGCATTCGACTCACATTCATATTTCACACCACTATATGGCAACCATTAAGAGAGCAAGAGATCAACATTGACTACATAGAAGTTATTGAAGAAATATATATTGCACGAGTGAGAATCGAATCAGCAGGCCCATCAATTGAGGGCCTAGGCGTGAAAGAAAGAGACTAAAATGCCAAAGCTCTCCCCAAAGCTTTGGCATTTGCCAAAGCTTTGGGGAGAGCTTTGGCATTTGTCTTCAGGAAATTGAATTAGAGATTTTAGTGCATGGATGGAAAATACTTGTCACACCTTAGATACGCCGACGACATTATTTTATTATCGGAAGTACCAGGGGAACTAAAAATAATGTTAAAAAGTATGTACTCACAAAACAAAATGGTCGGGCAGGAGGTCAGCCAAGATAAGACAAAAGCAATGACTAATAAAGAACGGGTTCCTATCAGTGTCAACTCATTATCTATACAATAGTGGAATACTACACATACCGCGGACATGTTTTAGTATCTTCGTCTGCGTTGCTCTCGTCTTCAATATTAGGACCGCATGTGGCGGCAAAAGCTCCCTCAAAATGTTTCCATCGCTCACGTAGTTGGTGTTCTGGCCCAGAGTTTACAAGCTACTTCGGCTGTGCCATCTTTCCGCCGCTTTAAATGATGTGACTCTTTTCCTTTTAACGTTTCTAGGCATCCAGTTTGTTATAATATGGGCCCATCTCTGTGGTTCTAGCCTCTGAATATGGGGAGGGCTCCCCATTCCCACTGACTTTTGACCGTTTGCCTTATCACTTATCTTATCTTATCTTACCTTATCTTGTAAATTTCTTGATTACCGTAGCTTTCACTCGGTCTAAAAAAATATTCTTGCACGCGTTTCATGAATGTTGGGTCGGCATTGACTCGTTCTAGCATGTCCTCACAAACTCACATGCGAGAGTTTTTGGAGAAAAATCTGGTTTTTTTGGGACTAGCCGAGTGGCAACATGTTTCATACCTAAATGATTAGTTAAAATGGTACGGATCGACTTATGAGATACAGAAAATTCGGCGGCTATCTCTCTCAAACTTGAATGAGGATTTTCAGTCACTATTTCCTTCAGTCTTGCGATATTAACGTCAGTCGCAGAGATCGATTTGAATCTTTCATCAAATCTCGACCACTTTTGAATGCTTTGTACAACTCATAAGCACGTGTATTGATAAAGTCGATTCACCGTAAGCATTCTGTAACATTTTCAGTGACTGCAAACATGAAATTCTATTGGCGATGCAAAATTTAAGACAAACTCTTTGTTTGGTGTTTTTATCCATTATGAAATTCGCTATACACACTAGATATAACTAAAAACAGCACTGTATTTAATATAAATAACAAATGGAACTCAAACTTCGCGCCAAAATGGACAACAATATATACAAGAAAAAATAATAATTTGGAACCATAAACAAATCATCCAATCCCGATACTTTTTTGACTGAATGTATGATAAGAAAAGTAACGCCTGATAAAAACTATTAAATCTATTAAATAGTCCCTAACTTCTTTTGGTTAAAGTTAATAGACATAATTCCAGTTGCCATTGTTTTCTCAAAAAATCATTAAAGGATTGGTCTGTATTTCATTTTTGACGAAAAGAAAAACAAAATATCAGCCAGCAATGTATGACAAAAGTTTTATTCCCCTTTTGAAATAAGCAGTGCTTTTGTACATTTTTTTAAACGAACGGTCTCTCGTTTATATAATATATAAAATAAATAAATATATTTCAGGTAATTATGAAATTCCCGCTGGTACGTTTTGCCACATAGTCATCTACGACCTGCATCGTCGTCCTGACTTATACAAGAACCCGAACAAGTTCGACCCCGACAGGTTCCTACCAGAGAACAGCGTGGGCAGACATCCTTACGCGTACATACCCTTCAGTGCTGGACCGAGGAACTGTATAGGTAAATGAGACCACTCATAGTTAACAGTTTTTGAATAGTTGTCCGTCTATAAATAAAATCTAATTAATGAATGAAATACTATGTATGTGTATATATATTGTTGTCTACGGTAGGAAAATTATAACGCCCACGTTTATGGGACCGCTAGATTATTTAAATATCCCGAAGAAGCGGTATGTCAACCATATCTTTAAAGGCTGATGATGACGAGATAATGATGATGATGTTTAAAATCATATCTTAAATACGTGTTATATAGGATACTTTGTATTATTTTCTGAACGGTCATAAGTTCTGCTATAACATTTTGCAGATATTGCCGGGTTTTTGTGTTTTTAACTACTTTGCATGAATTCTTGACTACTAGCTAAGAATTAAATTAGAAATTTTAAATGAACTTGTGATCATTGTGCATTGGTACCAAAAGAAAATTAACAACAAAAGTTATAGGAACTTACATGAAAACTGCATTGCACTTACAGGCCAAAAGTTCGCCATGATGGAGATGAAGGTGGCCGTGGCGGAGGTGTTGAGAGAGTTCACGCTGGAGCCAGTCACTCATCCTGAAGATTTTCGCAGGATCGCCGACATTGTGCTGAGAAATGATGGACCCATTGAAGTCACGTTTGTGAAAAGGCAATAATAGTTATGTGCGCAAATATTTCATAGCATGTACAGTACGGTCGTCGGATCTTGGCAAGTCTGAAAAAAGGCTCTGCGAATTTTAGCGCTTGAAAACTCGTAAAAAATAAATGGTTGTGTTATGTTGATATTGCTGTTTATAACTGTTGATGGCACTTATTTTTTTAAAACCTTTATTTTGGTACGAGTTTTTGAAGAACTTCAAACTCGTCAAGATCCGACGGCCGTATAATAATAATAATTGCAAAAAATAATAACTGCAATAATAATAATAATTGTTTGTTACCACCAAGTTCAAGTACATTGCACTGTATACAAATTAAAGATCTTAATTTAGCATAAAGTAGATAAGTACGATAATTACAATAGATTCAACTTTGTCCCCTAAACTAAATTAGTGACAGACGCTTAAACACGTGATTGTAGTCACGATAAGAAACCACTTTTATTATGGCACTCACTCAACTTGAAATCACGAAAAAAATCTGCTGGAAACATTTATATTTGCTTAACTTTTCAAAATGTACTGAACTTGCCGATTATTTTTGCGATTTCAGGAATGGTTCCACAGTAAAACTTTTTTGTGGTCATATTTACAATCACATGTTTAAGTATCGGTCACAAATATATGTAACCTTATATATCTAATCTAATATTATTAAGAGGAAAAATTTCACTTTTTGTTTGAACAATAAATGTATTATTTTTTGTTCTTAATAGACCAGTGCAAATAGCTTTTGAAAGGGACTTAAATAGTAGTAGAATGAAACCCATTGGAAAAGGAAGATAATATAGCAAAAATTTAAGGAAAAATAAATTACGGTCGATCTGAGGTCGGGAAGTGGATGGGTGTGCGCTTTTAAGGGGAAAAAATGGTTTATCTTTAATTCCGGCAAAACTACTGGTTTTATGGAAAAATGTCTAATAGCAAATTTGTAGGTCATAGAAAGATCTACCACTTTTGTATTTACACTTTTTCACATAGCTTCAAAATCTATGTGAAAAGTCCAAAAAACCTAGTTTTTGAATTTAATTTTTATCTCCTTTAAAAATTACTTTTTTTTCACAAACTTTGGTGAGAAGTTTCCTTTTCATGTCCTAAACTTGCTATAATTTTTTTTATGAAAAATATTCACAGTTGCTCTTTATTTTGACTGAACATCGAAAAAACAGCCTATTTTTCAATCGAAAAATCTCACGTAAAAATATGTGATTTTTTAAAAAAGTTTATTGGCTTCTTATTCGTCGAAATTTTTACTTTTTGATGGTGTAAAAAAATATATACATTAATATTATACATTTTCTCAGAAAATGCGAAAAACTAAAAATCTCGAATCAGAAATTACTTTTGTTTAATCATTATTAGCGACCTGCTCCAGCTTCGCGTGGGTGCAAAGGTGATATATTATACCTATAAACCTTCCTCTGGAATCATTCTATCTATTAAAAAAAACCGCATCAAAATCCGTTGCGAATTTTTTTGCTTTTAAAGATCTAAGCATACACATGGATAAGCAAATTTGTTTTATACTATGCAATGATGTACTGAGGTATTTATTTAAATTTTTATAAAAGATTTAAAGGGTATTTCATGTAGGAAATGTGATTGCTGCAATTTTATGCAGTAAAAACGTTGTCTTATTAAATTTTAGCTTCGTTTAATCAGTCAACGTTATTTATAATCATTACATATGTTTAAATAATATAATCTTGCCTCATAATATTTTATCTTACATTCTAATCACTTATCCATTAGTTTTTGTCTCTTTGATAGCATTTCTTCATGGTTAAATTCGAAAAACTTACTTACTTATGATTCAGATGATGAAATTCATCATCTGAATCATTAACTTCCTCGGAGGTTTGTTCTTCCACATTGGAGCATTATGTAAACATACGCAATTGCAGCAGCCACATTTCCAACATGAAATCCCCTTTAAATCTTATAAAAAAAATAATAAACACCTCAGTACATTATTACATAGTATAAAACAAAGTTGCTTATCCCTATGTATGCTTAGATCTTTAAAAGTTCGCAACGGATTTTGATGCGGTTTTTTTAAATAGATAGAATGATTCCAGAGGAAGGTTTATAGGTATAATATATCACCTCTGCACCCCTGCGAAGCTGGAGCGGGTCGCTAATAATGATTAAACAAAAGAAATTTCTAATTCGAGTTTTTTTAGTTTTTTGCATTTTCTGAGAAAATTTACTATAGTAATGTATATATTTTTTTAGACCATCAAAAAGTAAAAATTTCGACAAATAAGAAGCCAACAAACGTTTTAAAAAAATCTCATATTTTTACGTGAGATTTTTCGATTGAAAAATAGTCTATTTTTTCGATGTTCAGTCAAAATAAAGAGCTACAGTGAATATTTTAGATCAAAAAAATTAGGGTAAGTTTGGGACATTTAAAGATAACTTTTCACAAAGATTTGTGAAAAAAAAGTGATTTTTAAAGAAGATAAAAAATAAAAACTAGAAACACAATTTTTTGGACTTTTCACATAGATTTTGAGGTTATGTCAAAAAAGTATAAATACAAAAGTGGTAGATCTTTTTATGATCTACAAGTTTGCCATTTGAATGTTTCCCCTAGAACCAGTAGTTTTGCCGGAATTAGAGATAAACCATTTTTTCCCCTTAAAAGCGCACACCCATCCACTTCCCGACCGCAGATCGACCGTAATTTATTTTTCCTTAAATTTTTGCTATATTATCTTCCTTTTCCAATGGGTTTCATTCTACTACTATTTAGGTCCACTTTTTATCGTTAACGGTGCTATTTGCACTGGACTATAAATAATTTTAGATATTATTTAACATGTCCTATAATACTTATTTTTTATTTTAATTATTTTGTTTATTTTTTCCAAGATCTATGTATTACTTGCTGTTCTTATAATCAATTATTTATGTTATTATCTATGCATAATTCGTTCATGCTGTGCTATTCAATAAGTGATGTGGCGCTTAGGGTTAAGTTAGTAATGTATGATCAATTATAAATAATGTAATAGTGAAAAATCTAATAAATAAATAAAGTGTTAAGTTTGTAAAATTGAATCACAAGCGCAACAGAAAGATTAAAAAATTTGAATCCTGAGCGTTAGCGAGAGAATCAGGAGAGCGAGAGGTAAAAAATCTTTTCACTAGAATGGAACACGTAACTCTTCATCCCACCTCAGCGAGGAATTGACTAAATTCAAAACCAAAATAGTGCAATGTTATCCTAGGAGTGAAAGTAAGTTTTAGTCCCGAGACGTAGTTTGACGTCCGAGCGAACTGAAAAGGATTTTCATCCACGAACGTTTCGCCAACACAGCTCTACGTCTTTGAATGCTTAACCGATAACTTTTCATTATGTATTTTTATCTACATATGTACCAACATATCGATGGCTTATAGGGAACTAAACTACAAAATACGTAACTTTTCAGGAGGCGCAGAAAACCAAATTAGACCTTTATTATCATTGTGCTCACGTAGCACGCAAATTTTAATTTATAATAAAAACATTGACTTATTTCAAAAACTTATTTCATTTCTTTTTTCACACCAAGCTGACTCAAGTAAGGTATGCATTTAAGATCGTAGATGGCGCTACAAGTACCAAATCAAAACGAGGGCTCCACAATGGCAGATAATTATGTCGTGCAATGTTCCGCAGGGTTTTGTAACTATGCGGAACACTAAACATCTCTCGTCGTTTTTACTCTCTCTGGTAATCACTATAGATGAAGTACAGGTAGGCCTCAATCACAAGACAGAGGTAGTCGAGCACCCGGTGATACCGGAGTGCCATCACAAGCTACTTACTACTAGGCAGGGAATTAAAGGCGTTGGCGATGTCCAAAAATACCGCCAAAACACACCTGCCCTTGGACACCGCATCCCCCGTCGTAAAGGTCCGCACATGCATGATGGCATGTACCGTGGAAAACGCAGAACAAAGATTTAGGGTTTGAATAGGACCTTCCGGGTAGCTGTCGTTTACCATCATACGATGTGGTGCAACTTGCCGCTCCACCTTGAACATCTTATCTGTTACTTTAGTAGGTACCAAAAACATCGCGTGTTATAGTGTATCACTCCCGTTTCAATTGATCAAGGACTGGAAGATGAAAATCTACCATGTGCCTCAGTTAGATTCCATCTCCGTTTACGTCTGTCGTGTCATTTACTTCCGATACTGACATGACAGAAGCGTTCGACTCACTTATGGACCACGTACAATTCGTCCGGCAGGTATGATTTTTCAAGGGAGATTACAGAGACTGAAGTCTTGGACGATGTATTGAATCTGAAAATCGAAAAGAATGCAGATCCTTGCAACATGAAAAAAGCTCAAGTATCAGAGCAGCGTTCCGCGCGCTAGAATAAAATCGTAAAAAAACTACCAGTAATAAACAAAAACGCTGAAGTATATTGATAAATTAAGGAAAATAAATCAACTATTATGTACTTATCTACTGATTGTCGTAGCTCCGCAATTCTATAATTAAATAAATATAAGATAAAGTCGTTACTTTAGTACAAAGTGATCTGGTGAAGGAAGTAGACGTTTGCAAAATGTTCTGGTATTTATTCCTCACCGCGGGGTTTCTGTTTTTCCTACACATTTTGTGCAACTATAATGAAAGAGCCAGGAAAATCCGAAAAATACCCGGGCCAGAAGACACCTTTATATTAGGGAACGGTCCGGCTATATTACGGTCGTCAGGTAATACTAAAAATCGAATTGATAGAACTTCTGATTTATCAATTAGGTTATTTAAAACCAATAACAAACTATTATCTGAGTTTATTTTTTACTTTTTATCTGAGTTGATTTTTTGCAATTTTCAGTTGAGCTAATGAAAATGGCAAGAACTTTAGCTAAAGAAAATACTGGTATCTATCGCATTTGGATATATCCTCTAGCGGCCGTGAATATATACAATCCTGATGATATTGAGGTATGGAGTAGATTTAAAAACAAATATTATAGTAAAATAATTTTTATTTTAAAATAATTGTCTTTGCAGACAATTATATCAAACATGAAATACAACGAAAAAAGTCAAGTATATAATATATTAAAGCCGTGGCTCAGAGATGGACTCCTTGTAAGCAAAGGTGAGTGCAGCAGGGAATAGAGTAGTAGTGCACAAAAAACTTTTTTTTTTTTCATAATATTCACACATAGAAGAGAATAATACTTTATTGTACACCAAAAAAAGTAACAATTTTACAGAAACATATATAAAATGGGTACAAAGGCGGTCTTATCGCTGACAGCGATATCTACCAGACAACCTTAGGATGGAGTATAAGAGCTTGAACTAAAAAAACACATTACACTCATTTATATTTTGTGACTTTTTAAGGTTCAAAATGGCAAGAACGAAGAAAGATTCTGACGCCCACCTTCCATTTCAGCATTTTGCGCCAATTTTGTCAAGTTCTAGAAGAAAATAGCCAGCGCTTTGTAGAGAGTCTCAAGCAAGTGTCCGGTCGTCCCATAGACGTTGTGCCCATTGTTTCAGAGTTTACTCTTAGTTCTATATGCGGTAAGTACTCAGCCCAAAAGAAGTTATTAGCAGAAAATGTTTATTACAACTAATTTTTGTCACTTGTCATTTCAGAGACCGCGATGGGTACCAAGTTGAGTGACTACAATAAATCAGAGATAAATGCTTACAAAGATGCAATATATAACTTAGGACATGTATTTTACCAACGAATGATCAAAGTATTTTATTTCTTTGACTTTTTATTCAAATTAACACCCTTGAGTAGAAGACAAGATAGTTATTTAAAAACTGTGCATGATTTTACAACGAAAGTGATTGCGGAACGGACAGACTACATAGACAAATATGGATTTAAAATAGCTGAGGATACCGAGGCAGATGACGATACATACCTGATTAAGAAAAAGAAAACGGCCATGTTGGATTTATTAATTTCAGCTAAGAAGCAAGGACTGATCGACGACATTGGTATTCAAGAAGAAGTGGATACGTTCATGTTCGAAGTATGTCAAGTTATCAAACTCGATAATTATATTAATAGATCATAATATTATGTATTGTTATTGGACATTGCCCATTATAGTTAAATTGTTGATAAACATGTTTACATTTTGTTTACAGGGTCATGACACTACAGCTTCTGGTTTAGCTTTTTGCTTTATGCTCCTCGCTCATCACAAGGACGTGCAGGTTGGTCAAATTATAAAATGGCTTAACTTTTTCCTGACTATAGGTGATTAGTGATTAGTAATTGATTTGCATGTACATATGATTTTATAGGGGGGCCAAGAAGCGGTCCCTGTAAAAATTCAAAATACTACTCAACTATCAACTAAACTCTAACTATCTCTTAGTATCCAACTTCTTATTCGACAAATGTTTATATTTAACCGAAAATTGAAAAGACGAACAATTAAAACAATGTAACTCCTTTATGCTTTAGCTTAGTAAGCATTTACTAATTTGTTACAAGATGACATCATCCCTGTAATAAGCTTCTACAGTATCAGCAACTATGCTTGTAAAAATAATTTTAACGCAATACAGCATATTGCGTTTTTTTTTTAATTGAGGAAAGTATGGTATTCCATTGTGTGTTTCTACATACTTATCTTTTACATTCTAGCAAATACTAGTAATTTATGAACTTACCACGTTTCACCTTCCTTTTTTTGACCAGTAGAGAATGTTTAAGAGCTCCCAACCCAAGGTACATTTTCAGATTATGATGTCATTACACATCTTTCTTCAGATATTTTGGATTCACAGATATCTTGTAGATATTATCTAGGCTTCTATAGAAATCAAAACATAAATTTGTGTGAGAGTAATCCAGTAAATACCCCTGAAAATCTGCTATTTTACGTGACCTTTGACTCTCCATAATGTACTCCCATAAAAAATTACATCTAATAAAAAATTACTTTTATAGAATCCTTGCGCATTTAATCGAAATTGTAAATAATTTCATTTTTTTCGAGTAAATCATATAATTACCGAATGCCAACTGAGTTTTCAGTGGGATGTATGAGTCTTTTTTTTCACATAATTTTTGCATCAAACATCACTTTGTATTGAATCACATTATATGAAGCAACATCCTTTTAAATCGTGCGCGACATTGACGGAAGGTGAGTAAGGAAGGCCCACCTTTAGTCATTAGTCCGCCTTTGTACCTTTTCGTTGCATGAACTCCTACTAATAGTAGGAATAGTAACTTAAAATGGTAGATTCAGATTTTTTTTTATCAACAGGAGAAAATTTTTGAAGAAATTACGGAAATTTTCGGTGATTCAAAGCGCTCTGTCACCATAGAAGACTTGCCAAAAATGAAATATTTGGAACGCTGCATTAAGGAGTCACTGCGGCTATACCCTCCGGTGCACTTCATCAGCCGAAACTTGAAAGAAGATACGACGCTAAGTAAGAGAAATTTATTTAGAAACTGATATGTTCTGACGTCCTTGAGGTAATATAGTTTTCATAATATTACAGTAAATATTATGCTTATTTACTGTAATATTATGAAAACTATAACAGTTTTATAATGTTGGGAACATTGCTGGGACTTAGGCCTTCTCTCTAAGGGCTGTAACCAGCACGTAGGCTCAATGTGGGTTGGTAGGGTGTCTTTGATTTTTAAGAATTCCGTACCAAAAAAGGAAAAAACATAACCCTTATATGCCTGTCCAGACCCAGACCGTGTATCTTAGGAACGCGTGGAGCTGTCGAGTTAAAATTAAAACTACGTACCCAACTCTACGGTCTCTTGAAGCGGTGAAAAAATCATATGTCGTAAAAATATATATTCACAATTCAAGTTCCAGATATATTCACACTTCAAGTTTCAGAAACTCTCAAGGGAATCAAAATTCACAGGCGAAAGGGGATTTCCCTTTGACCTGAAATTTGGCAAGAAGCAAAGTTTTAGAGCACATATAGTAATAAACCTGAAAACTGTTTTCTAGTCACTTTGGTCACAAAAAACTGTTTAGGATTCGGAAAAATGTTCGAGACTCGATAACAATATAGTGTTTATCTTCTGTGACAATTTTTATCTGCAAATATGGGACTTTATTTCTATGATGCATAGGGTCAAAAGTATACACATTCATGAGAACGATTAGCAGGTAGACTTATCTAATCAGTTTTCACGAATAATTATCGTTATTACTTAACACAATAATCTCTTCTTCATGAAGTTTTTACCCGTGTCATTTTCGGTGCTATTATCTTTTTGACCTACTTTATATCACTGCTGTACTAATTACCCTTATCCCAAAACTGACTAAACATTATGCTGTATATCTTCTTACATACTTTATTATTAGTTATCTCAATAGTCAACCCATTTCTAAATATAATACTATCTTCCACACAGTTCTTCTATCATGTCTTTTATACATAATTTTCCTTACTCTCTTAGGGCACGTTTATATGTAATGGTAATAGATAGCGTGGCCGCGTAATTTCTTTCTTTTTATAGCAATTTGAACTTTATTGACTAGTTCACAACGTACAAATTCTAAACTCATAAAAACATTGCGGCGTGGCCGCGTGGCCGCGATCTGATTTTCACGTCGTCTGACTGCCTCGCTAGCTAAGTTGCAATCATTTTGTTTAGAGTTAGCGCTTATAGATGGCCACGCCTCCTATTCCTTTGTTGAGATGACGTCCGAACCAGGGAATTGGAGCCATGGCCAACTACAAGCGCTAACTCTAAACGATACGATTGTAACTTGGCTACGGGGGGTTGTTCCTTTATAGTCACCCACATTATCGAAATTTAATTTACGGCATATTAATCATATCTACTACTTACATATATGTTTCAGGTAATTATGAGATACCAGCAGGTACGTTTTGTCACATCTATATCTACGACTTGCATCGTCGTCCTGACCTGTACAAGAACCCGGACAAGTTCGACCCCGACAGGTTCCTGCCGGAGAACAGCGTGGGCAGACATCCTTACGCGTACATACCCTTCAGTGCTGGACCGAGGAACTGTATAGGTAAATAAGATCACTCATTGTTAACAGTTGCAAAAGAGAATACTTAAAACTCTAATAAACTAGTATAGAATCTCACACAGTGCTTAAGAACGGCTACACGAACTACTACATGTATTTCCTTCGTTTACTATCTAATTTAAATTTTATGTGCAATGGCACAGACGTGCTGTCAAGCTCTAACTAGCTCGATAACCTTTCCCCGTCTGGATATGGAGCGAGGGTGCGGCTAGAATTTTACTGCTAAACCAACCCTCCCCAATCCGTGTTCCTTCAGAAGTCTCGGGATAATAATTGCCCTCACTCAGTGACAATCAAATTTTCTACCAATGCGAGCATTCTCGATATCGGATAGTTGGTAAAATTACCATTTTCAAATACATAGGGGAACAAATAATTTTTTCACTTCTTAAAAAAGAAACAGTAAAAAGAATAGCTTTCTTTTTTATCTTCTTCCTAACAGAAATAGGTTTCTGCTAGGAAGAAAGAATAAAAGGGGGAATACAGTTCGCGGCAAATAAGTTAGACTAACGGCCGTCATAAGTACTATGGTTACGACCAGCCTCCTCCCGTAACTAACTTCGATTGAGACCCGAAAATGTGTTACTGCGCATTAAAGGTCCATCGTATTGTAAGCTAGTTAAAATTTAAGTAAGAAAGCGTTACCGAAAGGTCATAATCATAATTTCATTCAAAATTATATTAAAAAAAATATTTTTACGAAAACTGCATTGCACTTACAGGTCAAAAGTTCGCCATGATGGAGATGAAGGTGGCCGTGGCGGAGGTGTTGAGAGAGTTCACGCTGGAGCCAGTCACTCATCCTGAAGACATCCGCATGATCGCCGACATTGTGCTGAGAAACGAAGGACCTATTGAAGTTACGTTCGTGAAAAGGCTAATCTAAATTCTAATCTAATCTTAATGTGTACAAATATTTAATAGCATGTACTCGTATATATTAAGAATAAATATAAACAAGTTTTAAAAGAAAATATTTTTTTATAACAAGCTTCTATAGCGCAGTATATACCTATATATTTACATTCACTCGAGTGTAAACTAGATGGGGTTGTGTCGTATCATTACATGAGTTCCGGTTCCATTATTAGAATATAATAGTATTGTACACCAAAAAAGTTATATAATCAAAACTATAAATCTTAATCATTAGATCAACTCCACGACATAATAATTTTGTATTGTCATCTGATTGACACATGCATTCAAAATTTCAGCTCAATCGGTGACCAGGAAATGGATCAAATTTAATTTACTTTGATCACAAATATCACAGGACAGGTGAAACTAAATAAAAGCTTGTAATTTATATAGTAGACTTTTCTGGTGGTAATCTGATAATCGTTTCAAAGTCTTTGTTGGCTGGGTTGGCTTTTAAAAAAGAATGAAATAAGAAGTAGACATAATAGACGATTGTACTAACTCATTACGATAAAAATTACTTCGGTACCAGTTTCTTGGATAATTACACAAACAACAAACAACGCAATAAAGCAAGCAAGTATCACCGCAAGACTGCATTTTCCCGCCATATTGCCAACATTCCAATCACGCGCTCTGATTGTTTAGTCATGCCCATAGACAACACTTTTTTATATTTAAATAAGGTTTAATTACAGGTAATAACTTAGGTAAATACACTAAAATACGTGTAACAACGGTGTAAGTATATACAAAAACGAAATAATAATTTTAGACATAAATAATAATGTTGATATAATGTTAGTAACAAAAAATCGTATCAAACAAAAATCTTAGTATTTTTCTCTGGAGCCCTGACTAGCGAGAGAGAAAGTTATCAATATTTTTTTAAATGATATTATATATATTATATTATTATCATATTTAAAAGTCATGGAAATCCAAAAATATTAACATAACACAGCTTTTTTTAACAAATCGAATAGCTTAAAAATTAAATTTAAATTGATTAAAATTGAAGTTATAAAAATTAATTAATGTACATATCAATAATTAATTATCTATCAAAGCCGTAACAGCGCAGTCCTGATCTGTTTTACTGTACCAAATTTTTTTTTTTTCATTTTAATAGGAATTTTTGGCTTTAAGATCTTTATGCATCTTTCGGTTTATTTCTTTTAGATTCCCGATTTTCTTAAATGAGATTTGTTTTTTTGTTTTACTGAGATTCATTTCTAAGCCACCATATTCGCTCACTGCTTGTAAATCGTTTTTCTTTTTTTTTATTGATTATAGGTTCGCACTTGACCGCTATCTCACCTGATGGAAAGCGACGATGCAGCGCGCTTACCTAGAAGTAACCTATTCACTCTTGACTTAAAGATACCCGGACTGTAGCTATCAGGAAACACCAAACACGTTGACAATAACATTGAGTTCTTTGATATATTCTGATGGTATGACAATGTCATCGGGAAACCGTAAGTGGCTAATATATTTTCCATCAATATTAATGCCTGGCTTTGACAATGAAGGTCTGACATGATATTTTGTAAGACATAAATAAATAATTGGCAGAGATTCGAGTAAGATCGCTTTGCTTCTGGAAAGGCATTCCATCAATAAAATTAACATTAACAGGGAAGGGCCCTGTTATACTCATTTTATCATTGACTCTATCTAGCCTAACGTGACTTGTAGTTTTTGTATTAATGTTATTGATATTATTTATATATTTCGCATTATATTTGGTTTATTTGATGCCTCCCAGATTGGATGATGATGATGGATTATGAGAGATAGATTTAAAAGCTTTTTTGAAATCAATAAAAGCTATACAGAGTGGCTTTTGTTATTCCAGGTATTTTTGAATAATACACTCAATAAATAGGAACGGTCTATAGCACAAAGGGCAACATATCCTCAGGTGCTTGAAGAGTGGAGAGGTATACCACGGCTATCAGGACAATCCTGGAAGTATGTTTTTTTTTATTAGTATGGTCAAGAGGAATATCCTATTAGTACTGAGGTGAAAGCTCAGTACTTCGTCAGTGTCAGTAGTTGCCTTTATTGGCCAGCCAATAAAGACATCAGTTCGCTACAAAACTGTCATGTAGATTGCATCTCTATTACTCTGGAAGTCTGGCCCTCACCCTAGAGATGTTACGGCAGAGCAAACTCAACTGCTACAGTCCTAGGATTAATTGGAGCGCGCAAGCCCCACCATGACGTCAACATAGATATCAGACGATGAAGGTATTATTATGTGTGATAGTTTAATTAATCGTTTTATATAACTATGGTGAATCTTACTAATATTATAAATGCGAAAGTTTGTTTGGATGTTTGTTACTCAATCACGCCAAAACGGCTGGACGGATCTGGATGAAATTTGGCATAGGCATAGGATACACTCCGAAATAGGACATAGGCTACTTTTCATCCCGGAAAGCCCAACCCCAACTCCAGTGCCATGCGGGCGAAGCCGCGGGCAAAAGCTAGTAAATCATACTTCTGAGTCACATTATTCACACTTTTTTTTAAATAGTAGACAATTTGTAGGATATTAGGGTTCCGTACCTCAAAACGAAAAACGGAATCCTTAGAGGATCCCTTTGTTTGCCATCTGTCTGGACTCTTCATCTTGAGAACGAGTGGAGGTATCGTGTTGAAATTAAAACCTATATATTCAGGTCTGCAGTGCCTGAAATCTGTGAAAAATTTAAACTTCTAACTAAAAAAAATGATACGGCCGTTTATGCCGCAAGAAACCTATTAGTACAAGATACAATAGAAGAAGTACCTTTCCTCATCCGTTATTTGATTATGATAAATATTACATGCTAGTTACATTGCGAATTAATACATTGCGAATAGGTTGCGTAGCTAAATTTAGTGCCAACGATGTTAAACAATAAAATTTGTTACTACATAATTTTTACCCTGATTTGTTATTTGAAAAAATCAAGCATCAGCTGAAAGAACGTACCCCAAGGAACTAAAAAAATAGTGGCCTCCTGGAGCCGAGGGTTGGTGCGAAAGCGTTATACCGAGGCTCTGGGAATATGGCACGGGAGGAACGGGGTAGGTTCTTTAGTTAGTAAGAGTCTGACACTGTTTCCCGCTCCGCCCTTGAGCGGGATTCGTTATTGGATGATTTTTACATACCATAAAAAACCGTATTTGGTTGCTTTAGCAAAAATGGCACGACTCCATGGTTGCCTAGATTTAAGATGTAAAATTTTCCGCGTTAATCGGGTATTAGAAATACCATAATTCCCTCACTCATTCCCTCAGTCGTTAAGTAAAAATAAAGACAATAAGTAAACATTTAGTAAACACTTATTTAAGAAACATTTTATTTGATGACTGGTTAGAACGAATCTGGTGTAACACGTTAAGATGTAGCTTAAAATTTCTTAAAAAAGACAGAACATGTCTACCAAAATTTAAATCAAATTTAATAGATAATTATAAAGAAGACAAACTAATCGAAGGAGTTTTATAACAGAGGACTCAAGTAGGTGTTACAGCAATAGGTAAGTTTGTACAGAATCCTTAGAGCGTGAGTCTGATTCGCACAGTTTTTGTTATATTGTATTAATAATTCTTCCCACTCATATAAAATTCAACCTAACTAACCTCACAATAGATTAAAGCTGAAAATAAGACATTATGACCATTTTATAATTCATGATGTTTGGAGCTATATTGGGTAACAAGTTTGATGCATGCTTTTCGAGTATTTGTTATTCGAGCAAATTGTCCACGTAACTCTATTCAGATGCACAATTATAAATAAAAAAAAAGTTAATTATACAGTTATATGAGTACAATAATCCGGGTCTGTATCGAATATTAGCAAACAAGGAGTAGGATGTCACTCCCACCAGTACCGTAGATACCCACATTTATTGAGATTTCCATCAACCACTATTTATTCATCCTCACATCGGAACGCCTTACAGCAATAACACCAATGGAACACTATTAGTTCAGAATCTGCTGCGTGTAGTCTTCTAAAAAGCGGGTAAACGCCATGGTAGGTCACGAAAGCTCGCTTTAACCGATACTAAATAAAACACTATTTTATAAAGTTCTAACGTTGTGTCAAACAGCTTGCTCGGATTGACTGGTAGCTCTCTTACTTTATTTATACTATTGAAATCCCAGATAATTGTAAGACAATAGAATACAATAAGTTACATTTCTAAATATTGCACAAAAGTCTTGAGAATGAGGGGGTGGTGGAGTCTTGATATTTGAGGAGTTCCCTCGATTCCTCATGGATTTTATCAACAAACCTGAATTTTGAAAAAAAAATGGAACCAATCTGATAGCATATCGTTTTAAGAACCAAAAAAATATTTGCAAATCGATCCATAATATTTTTAGTCAGTAAGAGTCTGACACTGTTTCCCGCTCCGCCCAAGGGCGGGATTCGTCATTGGATGATTTTTACCTACCATAAAAACAAAACTATAGAGAACTCAGCCTCGCCCTGGGCATAGTCTTAAAATACATAACTCCCTTAGTATCGGCAACTGCAGTTGCCATACAACAAACAAGGTAGACACGACAAAATTTCACTAAAAACTTCGAGCTAATGGTGTTTACTTCACTTACGATTTTTCATTTTATTTTATTGATAATCCATATACAATCACAGCTGCAGTTTAGAAATAAAAATGACATTCTAGTCCATTAATAAAGGAGGATGGAATTTGTATGGCCATCGTCCCCACCCTCCAACAGGTTCCGTAAAAACTTCGCATTGCATAGCATCAGCCTTGTTATGTTCCTATTGCTGAGACTCAGGCCTTCTCTCTAGGAGAGGAAATGGGCCGTGAAAAGTGAACTGAAAACAATTAAATTCCCGAATTCTGTTATTAATATTTTTTTTGGGATTGTATTTTTTTTGTGACGTACCTAATTACAAATTTACAGTTTTCAGATTATACCCTATTCTTATTCTGTTGGACCTTACTTCAAACCAAATTTCAGGATCATAGGTCAACGGGATGTACCCTATGAATTTTCGTGTGAGTTTTGCGACATAAATGATCGCATTTTCTTTCTTAACTTTTTTTTATTTTTTAAACGTAATAAATAAGAATTTTCGACATCTGCCGGGATTTCGTGATATCCAGTGTAGCTAAACACTGTAGACAATGAAGAAACAGAAAATGATCATTCATATTGTCAAGTAGTAATGTGTACGCTTGTATAATTTATAAATATACACATAAGTAAAAAAATAAATGCAATGCATATAAAATAAAGAAATGTAATACATAAATAATGTGCACGTGCATGAGTGTATGAAAATTTTAAATTGAAATATTTCATAATAAATTTTTCACGCCTCACACACCAAACTCAAGCACACACGCGAAACGCCACGTGCGCTCACATATTAACTATTCTATTAATTTAAGCAAATATATTTTATGAAGATATATAAATTTAATAAAATAAAGGAAGATCGCCCTGTCCTGGCACAAGTGTTCTCACACTATAAGAAGAGGTTAATCTCAACTATGTTAAACTAACGTTTTTGTGACCGAATAAAATATTTTTCATTATCATTAAATGGCAGTAGTAGCTACTAACTAGCTACGAGTATTAATACGTAATTCTTTAATTACATAAACATAACATAAACTCGTTGCTTTAGTACAAAGTGATTTGGCAAAGAGCGTAGACGTTCGCAAAATGTTCTGGTGTTTATTCCTTACCGTGGGTTTTCTTTGTGTTTTACACATTTTCTTCAACTATAGTGAAAGAGCCAGGAAAGTACGAAAAATGCCAGGACCGCCAGACACCTTTATTTTAGGGAACGCTCCGACTTTTATGCGGTCATCAGGTAATACAGAAGCTTTATCTTTTACGATTTTGGTAACCAATAAGAAATTATTGTCTATGTTCAGTGTTTGCAATTTTTTTCAGTTGAAATTATGAAATGGGCAAGAAATATTTCCAAAGAAAATAATGGTATCTATCGTATTTGGATGTATCCCTTAGCGGCTGTGAATATATACAATCCTGATGACATTGAGGTATGTTTAATAACAAACATTATAGTCAAAGGTATTTATGGATTATTATTTTTTCGTGATGTAACTAACATTGCAGACAATTGTATCAAACATGAAATACAACGAAAAAAGCCAAGTCTATCATGTATTAAAGCCGTGGCTCAAAGATGGACTTCTAGTAAGCAAAGGTCAGTGCAACAGGGAATAGAGTAGAGCTCAAAAATTCACTTTCTTTATTTTTGGAATGTTCATACGTTAATATTTTGCGAAATTTTAAGGGTCAAAATGGCAAGAACGAAGAAAAATTCTGACACCTACCTTCCACTTCAGTATTCTACGTCAATTTTTTCAAGTTCTTCAGGATAATAGCCAGCGCTTTGTAGAGAGTCTCAAGCAAGTGTCCGGTCGTCCCATAGACGTTGTGCCCATTGTTTCAGAATTTACTCTTAGTTCTATATGTGGTAAGTACTGTTTATCTCATTATAACGTGATATTGTAAATTCATATTTTTGAAGAATTATGGCTAAGAAACCATAACACTGCGTTACACGATTTTGGTACCCACGTAAGTGTTAGCTGGAATGAATAGCTAATGAGTCACAGATTAAATGTTCCAAACATATGTGGTACCTATCACGTCTAGTTTTCGAGGTACATGCCAAATTATTTTTTCTATTACCACATTGATGAAAGACCCAAATTTTGAGAAAAGCTTACTGACAAGGAATTTGGTGCCTGGTTATCGCTGAAAGCAGTTATTAAAGTGTTTTTAGGGAACCGCAGGGGCGAAAAAGCTAGTTAACGACATGTTAGAAGCATATAAAGAGTTGGGTAGCAGAATTTCTTTAAAAATTCACTTCCTTCATTCTCACTTTTCTTTTTTCCCATCTAATCTTGGTGCAGTCAGGGATGAGCAAGGTGACAGGTTCCACCAGGATGTAAAGAAACTTGTAGATACTAGGCGATTACTGCTGGCGTTTAAAACGAGAAGATCATTCAAAGCACAAAAGAAAAAGTTAAAGTTTTGCGATCTTTTGTGTTAAAACTTTTTATAATGTTTTTTTTTTGTTTTTTTTAACCTTATGATAAAATTAAACTTGGTTAATGTGAAAAAATCTGGTTGATTTAACTAATTTTCTTTAAAATATGTTTTAGCATTTAAATTTTTAGTAAAATTTGGCACATTCTTATGGAAGAAAAATGAGACGTGATGAATGGAAATTTTGTATGTATTTTTAATAAACTATAAGTATTCATAAGAAAACATGACATTTCAAAGCGGGTACTCAATTTTTTTTTCATTTGTAACGCAGTGTAATTATTAACTAACTCACAACATTCGAAGTTTTATTTTTTGTTTCATTGTAATTTTTCATGATTTTTCTACTATCTTTAAACAATTTCACTTCATTTCCAAATCAAAACGACTTCGTATTTCATCATCAGCACAATCTTAAAACAAACGACTTACTTAATCTTAGCTGAGCCCAAACAAAGTTCTCAGGGAGTTGTCAGCAAAAAGTACCATAAATAAAAAACAAAAAAAATATCAGCAGCAATGTTTATAAGCAAAGGCGTAACCAGGGGGCAAGGGGGGGCTGCTGCCCCCCCCCCCCTGATTCGTGTTTACGTCCGAACAAACTTCTACTTTGGTTTTTCTGATAAAATATACATACAAAATATACAACACAACATATACAAATTATACAAGTTTTAAAAATCATGCAGCTCGCCCGTTCTACCTATTCGCTAGCAACGCTGCAAGGACCCGCGCCATCGCGTAGCGACACACGATTTTTATGAATTAGAAGAAATTAAATCAGACCCTGCTATGGCGTATTTATTGGTTAAATAAGTACCAGATTGACTTTGAAAGTATTAAAATAAAGGAGTTAATACAAGTAGCTATATCTTTTTACCCAAATATGAAGATAACCCTAGAAATTTTACTAGCAATGCCTTATTCTACTGCTGCAATCGAAAGCCATTTACTACATTTAGACGCATAAAAATATACCTAAGATAACTATGATCGAGAATAGGAGCGGACGGCGAGCGAGCGGAGGAGAGGACGGCGAACTACCCATTGCTCCCAGTCCGCAAGCCAGCGCCTACGGTGGCTGGAAATCGGGATTGGGATCCCGACAGTGCCTGCGGCGTGAGGGCCGATGCCTCTCGCTGTGCGGCCTCCTTTGCTAGTATTACTGTTTCTTTTAGAAAGAGACGATCGCATGCCACTCCTCCCCGCTCCAGACCATGGCTTGTACCAAGGCCCGGCGCGAGGAGACGGAGCCGGTGTCCTCCAGGCGGATCACACAGTGGTGACACCCGAGCATCTCTTCCGCGCGAATCAAGTGCAAGAACCTCCCGAACTTGTCATGTCCGTTGAGGACCTGCGTCATAAGGAGAATGAGGACGCCGTGAGGTCTTACCAGCTACGCCTCAAAGAGAGGAGTTATCGTCGTGATTATGGCGTGCCCGGCACTGGATTTAGTCGCTGTGGCGTTTTCACCATGAGATCCCGCGGGAACTCTGACCACAGTGCCTCGACATGTGGCGATAGCGGAGTTTTGCCTCGGCGTTATATCTCCATGCGCAAATCGTGTGTGTGCAAGGACCGTTGTCTCCAGATCCCACGATGGCAGGCCAGCAAGGAGGCTCGCCTCTTCGCGAGAAACCGTGCGGTATCCACCACCCGTATTGCCATGACCCTCTGGCATGAGTTCTGCTCGGCCCTCGGTTGCTTCAGCAGTGAGGACGCCCACACCGGCGCTCCATAAAAGGCTATGGACCGGAGAATGCCTGCGTAGAGCCGCAGAAGGCGTCATAAAATTTATTTGCTGAAGACCAAAAAGTTACTTTGTAAAAGGTTACCCAATATAATTTACGTTTATTTATATGTCTAAGAGCTTATGAAAAATCCGGTTTGCCCCCACTCTGGCCCAGAACCTGGGTACGCCCATGTTTATAAGAACACATAGTAATTATTATGTCTTGTCATTTCAGAGACCGCAATGGGTACCAAGTTGACTGATGACAATAAATCGGAGATAAATGCTTACAAAAATGCAATATTCAACTTAGGACATATATTTTGCCAACGATTGGTCAACATATTTTATTTCTTTGACTTTTCATTCAACTTAACACCGTTGAGCAGAAGACAAGAAGGTTATTTAAAAACTGTGCATGATTTTACAACGAAGGTGATTGCGGAAAGGACAGACTACATAGACAAATATGGATTTAAAATAGCTGAAGATACCGAGGCAGATGACGATACATACGTGATCAAGAAAAAGACGGCCATGTTGGATTTATTAATATCAGCCAAGAAGCAAGGAATGATCGACGACATTGGCATTCAGGAGGAAGTGGATACGTTCATGTTCGAAGTATGTTTAGTCATCGACCTCTATAATAAAAATAAATCCTTTCTTATAATGACATTAATCATTACATACATCATGTAACGTTACATGCGCCAAACTTCAGATACCGCAATGGATTTTTAATTCAATTTACCTAATTATGCGTTAAACAGATTTTTTAATTTTTTTATTTACAGGGTCATGACACTACAGCTTCTGGTTTGGCTTTTTGCTTTATGCTTCTCGCTCATCACAAGGATGTACAGGTTGGTCAAAATATCAAATGATTAAACTTTTTCTTGAGTCATCATTATTTCAACCCGCAGACGACACCTTTGAAGGAATACCTAAGTCCAGCAGAGGTGCTGGACTTAGGTATTCCTTCAAAGGTGCCATAATGAACGGTCCTGTGTGTCTTGCATGCATCGAATTTCTGCAACCTTTACCAGGACATCGGTCCACCTCGTAAAAGGCCATCCAACGCTAGGTCTGTCAGTACGTGGTTACCACTCCGGATCCTTTCGGACCCAACGGCCATTTGTTCTACGAGCAATGTGCCCTGCCCATTGGCACTTCCAGTTAAATTAAATTTCTTAGCAAAATTTTTAAAATTAGCGATGAAATCTATTTGTACATGTAATCTCACAGGACGGCTTTTTTTTTTATGGTAGGTAAAAATCATCCAATGACGAGTCCCGCTCTTGGGCGGAGCGGAAAACAAGTGTCAGACTCTTACTGACTAAACAACCTACCCCGTTCCTACATCGCCATACATACCAGGGCCAGAGCCTTCCTTTTCAGACACAAACCCGTGGCCCTGATTGGCTTCGACCCTTCTGCAGGGTCCCTACGGTTGCTGACAACTCCTTGAGGCGCGCGGGAACAGTGCGCGCCGTCGACGACTGGGCTTGGTCCGGACGATTACCAGACAACCGGACGGCGAGCTACCCAATGCTCACCGTCCGCAAGCCCGCGCCTACGGTGGCCGGAAGTCAGGATCGGAATCGCGGCGGCGTCTGGGGCGCAAACGCCGTTGCCTTATGCGGTCCGCCTCCTCCTTTGCTAGCATTACTGCTTCGCAGAAGGAGGCGACCGCCTGCCACTCCTCCTCACTCCGAACCATGGCTTCTACCAAGGCCCGGCGCGAGAGATCGCCGCCACCGATCGCTCCCACGAGAACACAGCGATGCTCTGCCCAAGCGGGGCACACCTCAACCGTGTGCTCCACCGTGTCCTCCGGGCGGTCCACACAGTGGCGACACCCGGGCGGCTCTTCCGCACGAATCCGATGTAGGTACCTCCCGAACTTACCATGTCCGGTGAGAACCTGCGTCATGCGGAAAGTGAGAACGCCGTGAGTTCTTTCCAGCCACGCCTCAAGGAGGGGCATTACCACCATAATTATGGCGTGCCCAGCACTGGGTTGCGATAGCCGCTGACGCCATTTCGCCATCACGAGATCCCGCCGGAGCTCTTTCCGCCACGCCTTGACATGCTCAGGCAGCGGACTTTCGCCCATCTCACAGGACGGCTAACAATATGGTTGCATTTGATATGGATTTTTACGAGAAATAGCGTTTCCCATAAAAATCAGCATCAATCAAAAACAATATCCGTTTGCGATTGACATTTTCGATATTCAAATGTTTATTTATACCTTTACATTTGTGTTTGCAAACGTAAAATGGAAAATTATACCACCTAACATTGTACTCGTATAACGACCTACATAAACTGGAACAGACAGAGATCTTAATATTACAAAAACACTTTAATTTTATGCACCAACTAAAAAAAAATATTAAAATTTTAAAACCACCTATTTTTTAAACCACTCTTTAGCATTTCCTTTGATTATGAAATAGAAAAAGTGCCATTGTTAACTTTTTATATTAAACCTTACTACTTAGAAATCTGGTTTAATATTTGAATAAATCTTTTTGAACCAATTTAATCATGAGAATTAAATTTCGAATGTACTTCTTTTTTAATTTTATATACTATCTAATCAAAAAAGGTCTCGAATACTAACATATAATACAAACGATATTATAGTTTATGTTTGTGGCTTTAAGGTTTATAATTAACATAACTTATTGTTACGTATAACACTTTAGTCTCGAAGAAATATAATTGCACTAATCCTGGGCACTCATTATGATTTTGTTCTTAATATTTGATCTAGTACATAATTATATTTATGATCGAAGGCTTTATATTAATTTACTTCGTGTTTCAAAACTCAGAATAGTTTTATTTTACATAGGCCTACATGGGCACTTATAAAATTTCAGAAGCTAATTCACGGTTCCAAATTGGTCGTTTCCTATGGAGAAGAACCGGCAAGAAACTCCATGGGTGCTCTTTTAAAAAAAAAATACACTATGATACAAGTAGATATCCTGTTACATAAGCTTCAAACAAATTCAGAACATTCTATCCTTGTAAAAATAATTTTAACTCAATACACCAACTCAAAGGAACGATGCATCAAGACGTCCCCCCAACATTTATATCTAGGTACTAACATCGTTTTGTAAATGCATATATCTCAATCGTAAGATTTTTCAGTATGGTAACATCTGTCAAAAGTACGGGGTTTAGGTTTGTAATATGTGTTTTTGACTTTAAATATACTCATAACTTATACATTTACGAATGCAGCACGCCGTCCTATACGATTCTACAAAAATATTTAAAAAGGGTATTGCGTAAAACTGTCCCCAAAAATGATAACTGTTTTAAACCTATTAGAAGATTTAAAAAAAAAGATAAAAAAAAAAACCATCATACAACGCCGTCTAGTCTCAAGCTAAGCAGAGCTTGTGTTATGAGTAATAGACAACTGATAAACATACTTATATATTTCTAAATACATACATATTATAGATAAATTATACCCAGACACAGAACAAATGATCGTGCTCATCACACAAACATTTGTTCTGGGTGGGAATCGAACCCACGACCTCCGGCATAGCAGTCAGGGTCACTAACTACTAGACTGACAGGCCAGTCAAAACCTTTACCATACTTCTGTCCTCCTGGAGCCTAGGGTGGCCTCCTGGAGCCTAGGGTGGTGCAAACTGTTACCTCGACTCTAGAAATAAGGCAAGGAAGGTACGGGGTAGGTTTTTTAGTCTGTAAGAGTCTGACACTGGTCTCCCGCTCCGCCCAAGAGCGGGTTTCGTCATTCGATGATTTTCACCTACCATAAAAAAAAACCATACTTCTGTGGTATGTCGCTATAACCCTGAATACCCTTTGAATGACACCTATTTTAAATGTAGGTACTACTGGACGGCAGCGTCTCGCATGCAAAGATCATCGTTCTTTCTACTAGCGTTGCGTATTTTTTCAATTCAATTTTATATGAGAATTCATATTAAATTATGAAAATGATTATATGATATTGAAGTAAGTAGGTATAATTAGCTTAAACTAACACAATCGAAACTCCGTAGAAATCATAAATTTAGAAAATGTAACTGACATAAAAATCTTAAATTTTACATTTTATAAACTACAATGGATTCTGAAATTCTTTTTTTTTTCAACAGAAGAAAATCTTTGCTGAAATTAATGAAATATTCGGTGATTCAAAGCGTTCTGTCACCATAGAAGACTTGCCGAAGATGAAATACTTGGAACGCTGCATTAAGGAGTCATTGCGACTATACCCTCCGGTGCACGTCATCAGTCGAAACCTAAGCGAAGACACGACGCTAAGTAAGTGAAAACTATTTAAATATTTATAAAAATATACAATAACGTGACGTAAGGAATAACCTGTCTGCTTTATATATATTATAGAAACTTTACGCACGGTATATTAATCATATTATACATAAATATTTAATGAATCGGTTACCTTTGACGGCGTGATGCTCATGCGACTCTAGTAGTACCTACAAATTACGTCTAATGTTACTATTGTTTTCGCTTTTTTGAGTTGATGAATAGTTTTAATAATTATTTATAAACAAAAAACATTTTATTTTTTTATTTTTACTGTATGCTTCAAAAGTACTCCTTATGGCAAGTCATTCTGCCGCGGGAAAACAACCATTTAAATTTCACGGTGTATTCTCTATATTCCAGGTAATTATGAGATCCCCGCTGGTACATTTTGCCACATAGTCATCTACGACCTGCATCGTCGTCCTGAGCTGTACAAGAACCCGGACCAGTTCGACCCCGACAGGTTCCTGCCAGAGAACAGCGTGGGCAGACATCCATACGCGTACATACCCTTCAGTGCTGGACCGAGGAACTGTATAGGTAAGGAAATGAGATTTCTTGTAATTAACAGTTTTAAAAGAGCAAAATCTTAAAGCCGTCTATTATTAAGATTTCTTACAGGGATTAGGAAAGGATTGTAGGACCTTTATAGCGACATCTAAGTATGTCGTCTAAATAGAAATAAGATACAACCGCCCAAAATCATCTATCGAGCAAGTTGCCCGATCCTCCCTTTTCAAAGGAGGTTGTCTGTCTGTCAAGGCCCTTTATCTCGATATCGAGAAAAAATCCAAAGCTAACTAATAAAAAAAAATTCTTTAATGTTACAAAAATGCATATTTCGACAATTTCAAAGTAATCCAAATTTATAGGATACTTCCTATGATCCTGAAATTTGGCATGAAGCAAATCTCAAAGCATAAATGTAGGAAAAATCTTAGTTACTCTATTCGGTAATTGAATTCAGTTCGTGTGTTATGGGTACTTGACAACTGATAAACAGATTTATATATTTCTAAAACCATACATATTATAGAGAAATTATACCCAGACACTGAACAAATGATTGAGCTCATCACACAAACGTTTGTATAGCAGTCAGGGTCAACTAACCACTAGACCAACAGACCAGTCGAAATATCACAATTTAATTTGAAATTAACGAAAAAAATTATACAGCCTTATTTATGTTTCTATTTTATAGCTCCGGTTTCGTATGTAGTATATAAAACCCCCGTTGAGTTTTAATTTTGTTATATTTCACTCTGATGGTTCGACATACAATGATTTATAACTATTTTTCATTCAAATAATTCAAATTTAAACTACGAACAGTCTGCGAACGTCTTACAAGCCAGTGCGCTAATTCGTAACGCATGTGATCTCTTTACAGTCATCACAGTACTCTAGATAATTTTGTATATGGGAATTGCATTGCACTTACAGGCCAAAAGTTCGCCATGATGGAGATGAAGGTGGCCGTGGCGGAGGTGTTGAGAGAGTTCACGCTGGAGCCAGTCACTCATCCTGAAGATATTCGCATAATCGCCGACATTGTGCTGAGAAACGATGGACCCATTGAAGTTACATTTGTGAAAAGACAATAAACATAAATATTTAATAGCGTGTATTAAGTTTTTTTTTTGTTTTTTATTATTAAGAATAAATATAAATATATATTTAAGTAGACTTTTTATTAATTTTTATCTAATAGAAATAATTTCAAATACTTATAAATATATCAGTCCCCTTAGTTTGGCATAATAATTATGGCTTTTATGAATGAAGCAAAGAGTAGAAATAATGGACTGTTGTACCTAAATCTATTTACCTATTATATTTTTTCTAATACGCAAATAAATAATGAATAGACGTTTACATCGAAAACAACTCTTTCTTGAATAATTCCATACAAGGAATGGTATGACTAGGGTTGCCAACCGTACTCTAAAATAGAGTATTGTACTCTATTTCATGTAAGCGTACTCTGGAAACTATAACACTAAAAGAGTACGCTAAAATACTCTTTTTTACAAAATGTTTAGTGCACGTCAAACTAACACTAATTTTTCATTGTGTATAAACAAATGTTTGACTTATTTACAGAAGTGGTTTGATTTTAGTAATGATAACTGGCTGTATTCACTAAATACAATGTCTTTAAAGACTACTGTTGAATTTAATAATTTAGAACAAATTATAGAAGGAAAACTTAATTTAAAAAGACTAAACATAGACATGGATACTTTATATTCAGAAGTGACAATTTTAAAATTCCTCCAAGCCGAATTGTTTAATAACACAGACTTTATACAAAAATGCACCGCTGAAAAATGGCAATATATTTTTAAAAAATGTCCTCAAGAATTTGATTGTTTAAAAAAAATTATTAGCTATATACTCTCTGTTCCCGCGACTTCTGCATTTACAGAAAGAGTCTTTTCGATCATGAATGTGAAGTGGCGGGACGAGAGAAACAGAGCTTCATTGAATTTAATCAAAAATGTGCTCTTGATATATATAAATTTAGAGTTAGAATGTTTAGACTCATTCAATGACTTTAAAAATAATGAAAATTTGTTATGTGCTGCAAGAAGTACTAAAAAATTCCTTTTTAAAAGATAAAAATAAAAGATACTCTTTTTTATAAGTGCATACTCTTTATTTACCTGCTTCAAAATCAAATATACTTTATGTCTGCTAAAAAAAGTTGGCAACCCTAGGTATGACCAACCACCTACAAGTGACATTTTTCCCGCCATATTGCCAACATTCCAAATCACGCGCTCTGATTGGTTAGTTTAGTTGTGCCATCAACGAGCATTTGGTTCTACCATAGACAACATAAAACGTTTTTACTGGCTTCGCGTAACCATTAACCAATCAAATATCACTTTTAGTATTAAAATAAGGTTTAATATTAGATAAAACATAAAACCGTATATAAATTAAGGTAAATAAAGTAGCGTTCTTAGTTAATTTACTGTTGATATTTATTTTGGAAATAGCTTTTTAAAAGGAACTGGTTCGCCTTTAAATGCACTCAAAGGTAGTGTTTTCTTTAAGTAACTTTTAGCGGGCAGTAATGAGTTTTTAATCTAATTCATAAGTGTGCCGCGATTACCCTGCTCTTTTTGTGTGTATCTAATTATCTTTCCCGCCCACTTTTTAAATTTGGAACATCTTAATGTTCAGCGCCAAAGAAATTGAACGCAAAATCAATAACGTATGACGGGCAGATCACTAGGTATTCTTTATCTACAACTAAAACTTTACTTCATGCAACTTCACCCAGTTAGCCAATGTGTGCATCACAATTACTCTGTTTTGGGATAAGACAGTACTGAAATTAAATTATATATAAACCTGTTTTTATAGGTTATTGCCAGCTTGCATGTTGTAAACTGTAACATCAGGCTTTACCAGGCTTCATTGTGGTCTTTGTCTTCAGTAATATTATATTTGAGGTGTCCCCTCGATTCCTCATGGATACCATCTCAACTGAATTTTGAAAAAACATTGAAAATCTGACAGCATATCTTTTGAACGTCGGAATTCTGAGGAAACAAACATGATAAAAGAAAAATTATAAATCCAACCGAATTGAGATCCTCCTTTTTTTGAAGTTGGTTAAAAAAGATTGGGTCAAATACAATACGTAATTAAAAACTTGATATTCTACTGAAACTGTGGACCAGGTCACTTCAAGGTTATTCTACTTTAAGTAACGTGCGAAAAAACATTAATTCAAAAGTGGTATGTATAAAATCTTTGTCTGGGTTTGATTATTTTAATTTTTTGTCTCAATTCCTTACAAAAACAATAACAATTTAGTTTTTATTAAACTATGCCACAATATCTGCTACCGTTTCTAATGATTTTTAAAATTATATTAGTTAATAAATTGACTTTCATGGGAATTTCTGGTTGATATTTGCAGTACAGATCTTCCATATATGAAAGTAGAGCCTAATTATCTCTATAGATATTGGAAGTCCTTGAGATCATCGGAAAACCTAAAAATAAGTATTCGCGCGCTTTTCACTTCCTTCTTTGGAATCTTTTACAATACAAGCAGCTCGTATGTAGTATGCGTAACCTATGAAGTAAGGCGTGCTCAAATGCTACCAACGTTTAAGAAAATGGTGAACAAGCCATTACGTTTCACTTAGAATTTTCTTCTCTTGACTCAATTATATTTGATATTTATTAGTATAGTATTTGGTATTGTATGTAAGTAGTTGTGTTATTATGTCGTATTAGTATTATTTCTGATGTGTACACTGACAGCCCTAAATCTATCTCCTTTGGCTAAGTCCATGCAAAGATTTATTTGTAAGATATTTTCCTGTGCCATTACCAAACCATTGTACCCTTATTTTTTATAATGTATGTCCTATTTTTTTAAATCTAACAATACTAAGATTTTTTATACGCTGGCGATATTACCATAGTAACAACAGGAAAATCTTGGCTTCATAAAAAAAAATAATCTGCTCTCGTTACCTACCGATTAAAATTAATGTGTCTCCGTAACCCTATGTACCATACAATGGATGTTATGTACTTACGCACAATTTAGATTAAGTTAGGTCACGTTAGGTTAGGTTACAATAATGGGTTATAATTGAGCGCGCGGTTTAAGGTCAAGTTGGTATTGAAACAACGGTAAGGTGTTGGTTTTTTTTTTGTGGACGATATTGACTTTGTTTATTCTATAGCATACCTATCTATTCAATAGCATACCTAGATTCCGAACGAAATACGTAAAATACTGCCATCGTACGTACGTACGTATTCTCTTGTTCAATTTATAGTACGAGATACATAGAACAAGGATGACCCCTCATATGTTATTCGATTATGGTAAATATTACATGCTAGATAACGCATTTATTAATACATTGCGCTGAGGTTGCCTCGCTAAATTTAGTGCAAATGATGTTAAATATTAAAGTTTGTTAATACATTTTTGACCAAATTTACCCTCATCTGTTATTTGAAAAAAACAAACATCAGCTGAAAGAATGTGCCCCAAGGAACTAAAAAAATACTGGTTGCCTTCGCAAAAATGGTGCGCAATAGTTAGTTGCCTTGATTTAAGATATAAATTTTCTTATGCCCTCACTGTCGTTAAGTAAAAATAAAGGCAATTAGTGGTTTTTATTACTTTAAACTATTAGCAACAATACAATTGGATTTGGAAATGTTGAAAAATCAGAAATATTCGCGACTTACGCTAGTTTACGTAATAGGATTTTGATAATGAGACATTTTATTTGATGACTAATTAGAAAAAAACCTCATGTAATTCGCTAGGATGTAGCTTAAAAATAATATTGTAAGCCATAGAAGTCTAATTAGACACGTTTTGAAAAAGTTATGACTTGTTTTGTGTTTATGAAAATAGCTAAACTGACTTTATTAGCAGTCAATGTCCTAAAAACTTTTTCATAAATTAGTGTATGTGAAATATTATTCTATTATTATTTCATGTTAAAGAAGAGATTAAGACGAACATTTTTATGTATATATTGCAATGTTTTTATGAAAGAATAAATAAATATGGATTCGGAAAGGGTTCTTTCTTTCTTTCTTTAATTCTTTATTGTACACCAAACAGTATATAAAAAAGAGGATTACAATATATATATGTACAAAGGCGAGCTTAACTCAAAATTGAGAATTGATTGATTGATTGGGTTCGATTAAAGCGAAAATTAAAGTTGAAAAGGTCGCAAAGTAATCTTTAGTTTCACTTAACGACAAGTGAAAATAAGATTATACGCCAGATAAAGTATAATATCGATATAGGTAGGTTACTTAGTTTAATCCTATGCCAATGATGGTAATTTTTTTTTAATTTTTTTTTATCAACTTTCCTGACATTTTATTTAAGAAAGTCTAGCATCAGCCTTTCAGTTGATGCTAGATTATCTGGCGTATAATCTTTATTTCCACTTGTCGTTAAGTGAAACTAAAGATTACTTTGCGATCTTTTCAACTTTCATTTTCGCTTTAATCGAACCGTTTCCAAAGCCATATTTATGTATTCTTTCATGAAAACATTACAATATATACATCAAAATGTTTGTCTTCATCTCTTCTTAAGAATAAAATAATAATATTTCACATACATTAATTTATGAAAAAGTTTTCAGGACATTGACTGCTAATAAAGTCAGTTTAGCTATTTTCATAAACACAAAACAAGTCATAACTTTTTCAAAACGTGTCTAATTAGACTTCTATGGCTTACAATATTATTTTTAAGCTACATCCTAGCGAATTACATGAGGTTTTTTTCTAATTAGTCATCAAATAAAATGTCTCATTATCAAAATCCTATTACGTAAACTAGCGTAAGTCGCGAATATTTCTGATTTTTCAACATTTCCAAATCCAATTGTATTGTTGCTAATAGTTTAAAGTAATAAAAACCACTAATTGCCTTTATTTTTACTTAACGACAGTGAGGGCATAAGAAAATTTATATCTTAAATCAAGGCAACTAACTATTGCGCACCATTTTTGCGAAGGCAACCAGTATTTTTTTAGTTCCTTGGGGCACATTCTTTCAGCTGATGTTTGTTTTTTTCAAATAACAGATGAGGGTAAATTTGGTCAAAAATGTATTAACAAACTTTAATATTTAAAATCATTTGCACTAAATTTAGCGAGGCAACCTCAGCGCAATGTATTAATAAATGCGTTATCTAGCATGTAATATTTACCATAATCGAATAACATATGAGGGGTCATCCTTGTTCTATGTATCTTAGATCATTAAATGCAGAAAAGGAAAAAGCCAAGGTACTATTTACTTAACAATAACGACCATTAAAGATAATTTTCAATGATAGCAAATTACCTAATTATACTTCCGCGGTACATGCCTTAAGATGAAATAAATGAGAAATCTAAATAAAAATTACGACCAAATAATGGTTGTGCAACCGATTTGATAGCACACGACAATAAAATTAATAGCAGGAAAGTGCGCAAAACGATTCAGAGCCTCCTACAACAAAGCTTTATTCACACTATACAACAATGGTAACATTATTTTACGGGCCAGCGAAAGCACTTGCGCAAGCGCATGTAAACGACTATTAAAATAATTAATGGTTAAACCTAATGACTTACATCACAGTGCCCCTTTGATCGACCGTTACACTGCCGTTTAGTTGCTCTCATTAATAAAATTATCTAATAATAATAATTAATGGTTTGTTTTTGATTTCTTTCTGAATTCTTTAGTGTCTTAAAATAAACACAATTTATTTGGAAAATGTTATGAATTTATTTTATAAATACTTTTGTACACAAAACTAGAAATAAGGTCAAGGGTAAATTAGTAACACATTAGGTCAATCTACTAAATCCCTACATAATCAAATAAATTATTTCGTAACAATTTGAAGGAAGTACGGTTCGTAGAGCTAGGATTCGTATTTTCTTAGATATCGTCGTTATAGTGAAAACGGAAATTCCGTGCGGAACTACCGTGACAAAGAAGATTAAACGTTTTTAAAGCGCTGGCGTTTGACCCCAGACAGAATTAAACTTAAACCTTATACTTTTGAGATATGTCGCCATAATAAAAATGCTATTTTCAACTAGACACTTCGAATGACACCTGTTTCAAATCTGTTGGCGAGTGGGGCACTTTCATGCCAATGCCTGAAAGTGCCCCAAGGGCAATCCCTTTGAGCTTTAAAATTTACCTACGTCATATACAAAAACTACCTGGGAATGTAAACGGATGGAGACAGAGTGGCTAAACACTGTAGACAATGAAGAAACCGAAAATGATTGTTCATATTGTCAAGTAGTAGGTAATGTGCACGCTTGTATGTTTATATAAATATAAAGTAAAAAATAAATACAAATATATGTGCGTATAAATAAAAAAATATTAATCCATAAATAATGTGCATGTGCGAAAAATTTATATTGAAATATTTCGTAATAAATTTTTCACGCCTCGAACACCAAACTCACGCTTAAACACACGTGTGCGGAACTACGCTAACATACATTTAGTTAACTGTTCTATTAATTTAAGCAAATAGATTTCTATGAAGATACATAAATTTAATCAAATAAAGGAAGATCGCCCTGTCCTGGCATAAGTGTTCTTACACTTTAAGGAGAGGCAATTCTCAACTATGTTAAACTAACTTTTTTGTGAACGAATAAAATATTTTTCATTATCATTTAATGGCAGTAGTAGTTACTAACTAGCTATTAATACGTAATTCTTTAATTACATAAACATAACATGAACTCGTTGCTTTAGTACAAAGTGATTTGGCAAAGAGCGTAGACGTTCGCAAAATGTTCTGGTATTTATTCCTCATCGTGGGTTTTCTTTGTGTTTTACACATTTTCTTCAACTATAGTGAAAGAGCCAGAAAAGTCAGAAAAATGCCAGGACCGCCAGACACCTTCATTTTAGGGAACGCTCCGACTTTTATGCGGTCATCAGGTATTCAGATGATTTATCTTTTACGATTTTCAAATGATTGTCTATGTTCAGTGTTTGCGATTTTTTTTCAGTTGAAATTATGAAATGGGCAAGAAATATTGCCAAAGAAAATAATGGTATCTATCGTATTTGGATGTACCCCTTAGCGGCTGTGAATATATACAATCCTGATGATATTGAGGTATGTTTAATAACAAACATTATTGTCAAAGATTTTTATAGACTATTATTTTTTCTTGATTTAATTAACTTTGCAGACAATTGTATCAAACATGAAATACAACGAAAAAAGTCAAGTCTATCATGTATTAAAGCCGTGGCTCAAAGATGGACTTCTAGTAAGCAAAGGTCAGTGCAACAGGGAATAGAGTAGTAGTGATCAAAAAGTTACTTTCTTTATTTTTTGGAATGTTCATACGTTAACATTTTGCGAAATTTTAAGGGTCAAAATGGCAAGAACGAAGAAAAATTCTGACACCTACCTTCCACTTCAGTATTCTACGTCAATTTTTTCAAGTTCTTCAGGATAATAGCCAGCGCTTTGTAGAGAGTCTCAAACAAGTGTCCGGTCGTCCCATAGACGTTGTGCCCATTGTTTCAGAGTTTACTCTTAGTTCTATATGCGGTACTGTATGTCTCATTATAATGTGATATTTTAGATTAATATTTTTGAAGAATTACGATTAGGACACCATAATTATTAACTAACTCACTACATTCGAAGTTTTTTTTGTTTTGTTTAATTGTAATTTTCATGACTTTTCTACCTTAATCTTTAAAAAGATTCATTTCATTTCCAAATCAAAACGACTTCGTATTTCATCTACAGCACAATCTTAAAACATACGCCTTACTTAATCATAGCTGAGCCCAAACAAAGTTCTCAAGGAGTTGTCAGCAAAAAGTACCATAAATAAAAAACAAAAAAAATATCAGCAGCAATGTTTATAAGCATAGGTGTAACCAGGGGGGGGCAAGGCGGGGGCCAGGTCCCCCCCCCCGTTCATGTTTACTTCCGAGCTAACTTCTACTTTTGTCGATATAAGTTAAAGATATAAGTTTTTGCCATTTCTGATAAAATATGCATACAAAATATACAACACAACATATACAAGTTTTAAAAATCATGCAGCTCGCTCGTTCTACCTGTTCGCTAGCAACGCTGCAAGGACCCGCGCCATCGCATATCGACACACAATTTTTATGAATTAGAAGAAATTAAATCAGACCTTGCTATGGCGTACTTATTGGTTAAATATTTAGCAGAATGACTGTGAAAGTATTGAAATAAAGGAATCAGAAGGCCGATGCCTCTCGCTGTGCGGCCTCCTCCTTGGCTAGTATTACTGTTTCACAGAAAGAGACGATCGCATGCCACTCCTCCTCATTCCGGACCATGGCTTATGCTATAAGCTTATGAAAAATCTGGTTTGCCCCCATTTTGGCCCAGAACCTGGGTACGGCCATGCTTATAAGAACACATAATAAATGTTGTAAATATCTTGTCATTTCAGAGACTGCAATGGGTACCAAGTTGACTGATGACAATAAATCGGAGATAAATGCTTACAAAAATGCAATATACAACTTAGGACATGTATTTTGCCAACGATTGGTCAACATATTTTATTTCTTTGACTTTTCATTCAACCTAACACCGTTGAGCAAAAGACAAGATGGTTATTTAAAAACTGTGCATGATTTTACAACGAAGGTGATTGCGGAACGGACAGACTACATAGACAAATATGGATTTAAAATGGCTGAGGATACCGAGGCAGATGACGATACATACGTGATCAAGAAAAAGACAGCCATGTTGGATTTATTAATATCAGCCAAGAAGCAAGGAATGATCGACGACATTGGCATTCAGGAGGAAGTGGATACATTCATGTTCGAAGTATGTTTAGTCATCGACCTCTATAATAACAATAAATCCTTTTTTTTATATAATGACATTAGCATTACATACATCGTGTAACGTTAAATGCGCAAAACTTAATAGCTAGCTCATAAAAATGAGCAGAATCAATTTAACCACTTTTTAATATCGTTCACATTTTTACAAAAATCTACATTAAAGTTAAATAGATGTTTTATTATTTACAGGGTCATGACACTACAGCTTCTGGTTTGGCTTTTTGCTTTATGCTCCTCGCTCATCACAAGGACGTGCAGGTTGGTCAAATTATCAAATGGCTTAATTTTTCTTGAGTAATCATCATTTCAGCCCGAAGACGTCCTCTGCTGGACTTACATACTTCTCAAAAGTTGCTATAATGAACGGTCCTGAGTGTCTCGCATCCATCGAATTCCCGCAACCTTTACCAGGTTATTGGTCCACCTTCTAAAAGGTGTTCCAACGCTGGGTCTTCCAGTACGCGACCGCCACTCTAGATCCTTTCGGCCCCAACGGCCTTTAGTTTTGCGAGCAATGTGCCCTGCCCATTACCACTTCCAGTTAAATAAAATTTCTTTGCTAATTTTTTTAAATTAGCGATGAAATCGATTTGTGCATCATTTCACAGGACGGCCAACAAGATGGTTGAATTTGATATGGATTTTTACGAGAACTAGCGTTTCCCATAAAAATCAACATCAATCAAAAACAATATCCGTTTGCAATTGACATTTTCGATATTCAAATGTTTATTTATACCTTTACATTTGTGTCTGCAAACGTAAAATGGAAAATTATACCACCTAATATTGTACCTACATAAACTGAAACCTGACAGAGACCTTGATATTACAAAAACAATTTAATTTTATGAACCAACTAAAAAAAAAATACTAAAATTTTAAAACCACCTATTGTTTAAACCACTCTTTAGTATTAGATTATGAAATAGAATAAGTGCCATTGTTAACTTTTTATATTGAACCTAACAACTTAGAAATCTGGTTTAATTTTTGAATAAATCTTTTTGAACAGATTTAATAATGAGAAATGAATTTTGAATGTAGGTACTTCCTTTTGTTTTTTAATTTTATGATCTATCTAATCATAAAAGGTCTGGAATACACATATAATACAAACGATATTATAGTTTATGATTGTGGCTTTAAGGTTTATAATTAACATAACTTATTGTTCCGTATAACACTTTAGTCTCGAAGAAATATAATTGCATTAATCCTGGGCACTTACGCATTATGATTTTGTTCTTAACCTTTTGACTACCTCAATTACAGACACAATTAAAGAACAATAGGTCTCGAGCGCCGGCGCTCGCTTGGGTCTAAATAAATCCTGTGACATAAGCTTCAACAAATTCAGAACATTCTATCCTTGTAAAAATAATTTTAACTCAATACACCAACTCAAAGGGACGATGCATCAAGACGTCCCTCCAACGGTCGGTTTGTAAATACATATATCTCAATTGGAAGATTTTTTCAGTATGGTAACATCTGTCAAAAGTACGAAATTTAGGTTTTATGTGTTTTTGACTTATACTCATAACTTATACATTTACGAATGTAGCACGCCGTTATGTACGATTCTATAAAAATAATTTGAAAAAGGGTATTGCGTAAAACTGTCCCCAAAAATGATAACTGTTTTAAACCTATTAGAAGATACAACCTTAAACATACTTTTGTGGTATATCGCTATAACCCTTAATACCCTTTGAGTGACACCTATTTTAAGTGTACTGGACGGCAGCGTCTCGCATGCAAAGATCATCGTTCTTTCGACTATAGCGTTGTGATTTTTTGACGTGACAACGTCTTAAATTAGGTTGCGGCTGGGAGTCACTTATGAAAAAGTGTAACGCTCGGTAACGTTACGATGAGTCACCGAACGAGAGAGAGGCCCGCCGAATGCCTTGCGTCTCTCTCCCACTCAACTGTGATCGGTCTGCCGCGCGCGCAGCACTAGAAAATTTGTGCAATTCTTATTTTCATTCAATTCCTTGTTCCTATTGTGCAATTTAATTATATTCATATCAATAAATATTCTACCGAGAAAAAGACGTTGTCACGTAAAATCTTCGCCCGTAAAACCGACTTTACAGGCAACCATTTTTTTTTTCAATTTGTTTTAAATGATAATTTATATTAAATTTTGAAAATGATTATATGATATTGAAATAGATATAGTTAGCTTAAAATATCGAAACTCCGCAGAAATTATGAATTTGAAAATTTATCTGACATAAAACATCTTAACTTTCACATTTTTAAAACTACGATTGGATTCTGAAATAAATATTTTTTTTTTCAACAGGAGAAAATCTTTGTTGAAATTAATGAAATATTTGGTGATTCGAAGCGTTCTATCACTATAGAAGACTTGCCAAAGATGAAATACTTGGAACGCTGCATTAAGGAGTCATTGCGACTATACCCTCCAGTGCATTTCATCAGTCGAAACCTGAGCGAAGACACAACGCTAAGTAAGTAAAAAATATTTAGATATTTATAAATATATGTATACAATAACATGACGTTACGAATAACCTGTCTGCTTTATATATATTATAGAAACTTTATGCACGGCATATTAGTCATATTATATTCTCTATATTCCAGGTAATTATGAGATCCCCGCGGGTACGTTTTGCCACATCCAAATCTACGACCTGCATCGTCGTCCTGACCTGTACAAGAACCCGGACAAGTTCGACCCCGACAGGTTCCTGCCAGAGAACAGCGTGGGCAGACATCCATACGCGTACATACCCTTCAGCGCTGGACCGAGGAACTGTATAGGTTGGGAAATGAGATTTCTTGTAGTTAACAGTTTTAAAAAAGCAAATTCTTAAAGCTGTCTGCTATTAAGATTTCTTACAGTGATTAGGAATGGATTGTAGGACCTTTAAAGCAACATCTATATCGTCTAAATAGAAATATCCTAAGTAAAATGCATCATGTAACTTGAATAGATACAACCGCCTGAAATCATGTATCGAGCAGTTGCCCGCTAGGGTTTGGTCGGACCACAGAAATCTTACTATTGCCTTATTATTAAGATTTCTTTGGGTTGGACAATCTTCCCTTTTCAAAGAAAAGCCTCTGTCTGCCTGTCTGTCAATACCCTTTATCTCGAGAACGCGGGGAGATATCGAGTAATAAATCCATGTTGTTTTATTATTAAATATTTTTTCAATCACATTTTCATCCCTTTTTCCTCTTTTTCTCTTTTGCCTAATGGTTGCGTTAAAAGAGGCAAAAGAGATGAAAATGCGATTAAAAAAATATTTAATAACAACGCATCGCATGTTCATTCTATCGAAAGATCAATTCTTTCGATAGAATGAACATGCGATGCGTTGAACGCTCGATCAAACAAATCTACACTAACATAATAAAGAGGTAAAGTTTGTTTTTTTGTTTCTTTGTTTTTTTGTTTGTAGGAGGTAATCTCTGGAACTACTGGTCCGATTGGAAAAATTTTAGCAACAATAGAAAGCTGCTTTACTCCTGAGTGACATAGGCTATATTTTATGCACGCGGGCGAAGCCGCTGACAAAAGCTAGTATTCGATATTTTGAACACTCGATGTATTGAGTGTGCGATGTATTGAATGTTCGATTTAATAACCATTCGATATTATGAACGTTCGAGTATTTAGACGTTCGATTTATAGTGGTCGATCAATTGATATTCGATTATTTGTTATTCAATTTGGCGTAGTACACCCGTTTTTACGGCCCATTCCCTTTCTTATAATGGAAGCCTGAGCCCCAGCAATGGGAACATTACAATGCTGGTATTATGCTATGCTATGCTAAATTTTTACGGAACCCTCATTGTGCGAGTCTGACTCGCAACTTTTTTTTTTGTAATATTACTTAGACTTAAATTTGTTTGTTCTCATCGCTATAAAGTAGATAGCTAATCTTCATATTTGTATTAATAGCTGTAAGCCACCCAAACAAAATAAAATACATAATTTATTTCTATGTAAAACGTAATTTTACAAACTATCTGATTCCGAGATTTCACGCAATAGAAGAATACTTCATTGTCACCGTGTGAGAACACTTTTTGTTTGCGGTTTTACTTGTATATAATTTGGGGTAACATAGTCATAGATATATGTAGCAATTCTTTAAAAATTACAGACATTCATATACCCAAACTTCCAATTGCTTTAAAAGTTCAATTTAGGAAAATCCGTTTTTGTAATCCGTTGTTGTATCCGTTCGTTAAAATTATAAAGCGGTACCAAAATTGGTACCGTACAATGTCATTTAAAATTAACGAAAAAAAAAAATACAACCTTATTTAGGTTTCTATTTTATTTTTCTATACCTTTTCAGGTTTCGCAAATAATGTAAAATATGGAAACTGCATTGCACTTACAGGTCAAAAGTTCGCCATGATGGAGATGAAGGTGGCCGTGGCGGAGGTGTTGAGAGAGTTCACGCTGGAGCCAGTCACTCATCCTGAAGACATCCGCATGATCGCCGACATTGTGCTGAGAAACGAAGGACCTATTGAAGTTACATTTGTGAAAAGACAATAAACACAAATATTTAATAGCGTGTATATATTAAGAATAAAATATATATTTAAGTAGACTTTTATTAATTGTTATCTGATAGTAATCATTTCAAATAGGTACCTATAAATATTTCTGTTAGTTTGGCATATGGCTTTTAAGAATGAAGAAAGGAGTACAAATAATAGACTGTTGTACGTACCTACCTACATCTATTTACTTATTATATTTTTTCTAATTCATAAATAATGAATAGACGTAAATAAGTCTTTCTAGATTAATCACATCTACAACAATTCAAAATACAAGGGATGGTATGACCAGTTGACCACATAAAAGACACATTTTTCCTGCCATATTGCCAACATTTCAAATCACGCGCTCTGATTGGTTAGTCGTGCCATCAACGAGCATTTGTTTCTACCATAGACAACATAAAGCTTTTTTTCTGGCTTCGCGTAACCATTAACCAGTCAAATAATACTTTTAGTATTAAAAAAATAAGGTTTAATTTTAGATAAAACGGTATATAAGGGTTAATAAACTAAATGTTAACTAACTAGTACTTAACTGCGATCCCAAGTAAGGGTGGATCCTTACTTGGGATCGCAGTTAAGTACTAGTCTATTGCAATTAAAAATAAATTGGGCAAGAGAGTGTCGGGCCACGCTCATCAAATTAGTAACCCAATTTCCCGAGAGATGGCGCTGTACCCGGTGGTAATTTTGGATTGCGTGAACCGATTTTTTTCTTTTTGTATTTTTATTTGAAAGAAGATACGCTCAGGATAATGAAATATATAAAAAAGTAAAAAAAATGCTTGCATGTAGGTACGGTTAAATTACAAAATTAGGTTTTTTTTTTAATTTTTCAAAAACTGTTCATCCTATCAAGTTCAAAATAATTTTCCTACAAAGTTTACTTAAAGTTCTACTTTTGAGATGTTTTTCATATTTTCTAAACGTATGGTTGAAAAGTTAGAGGGGGGGGCCTCAATTTTTACTTTTGGAGCGAATATTTCCGAAAATATTAACAATATCAAAAAATGATTTTACGGGACCCTTAATCATTTTTAAATACCTTTCCAACAATATATCAGATGTTAAGGTACGTGCGTACGTACACTTTACGTGTAGGGGAGGTACCCTAATAAAACATTTTTTACAAAGTGGTTGTTTGTGCACTTTGTTGATATACATATTGATACCAAATTTCAGCTTACTAGTGATAACGGTCGCTGAGATTATCCGGGGACGGACAGACAGACGGACAGACATGACATGGCGAAACTATAAGGGTTCCTTTTTGACTACGGAACCCTGAAAAAATTGTCACACTTGTAACTCAATATGATACATGTATGTATGTAGATACAGACATTCCTCGGAGAGATTACCAGGTGCACATATGTAATCAGTTTTCACGTCTAGTTATCGTGTGAAAGCGTTATCAACTAACACTAACATCATAAAAGCCTGTCGTGGCGAACTGACTGGTAATGTGTTTTGATTCAACTGATAAATACATCATTTTTGGCAGGAGCCTTGATGACTAAATAGATATCTTACTCATCTTACTCATTAAAATATAAACATAATAAATGCGGTGTTCCGCAAAACCAAATAGAGGTGTTTTAGGGTCAATATTATTTCTAATATATAAAAATAAATTATAGTGACATCCAATAGAAATCGAAATACCGTTAAAGATTATGAATTTAATATTAATCTATATATATAAAAGGAGCAACTGACTGACTGACATATCAACGCACAGCCGAAACTATTTGGATCAGGAGAGTGAAATTTTGCATAAGGCTTGCTTTTATGACGTAGGCGAACACTAAGAAAGGATTTTCCAAAATTTAAAAAAAGAAAACCCTAAAGAGATGAAACGCGTGTCCAAAGTATGTGCGAAAACCTATTTTCACGCGGGCGAAACCGCTGGCAGAAAGCTAGTAATACAATATATACCTTCAAAAAGTTATGAAAAAATCTATTCCTTGGGCTCATATATTTAAAACTGAGCATAAATACATGGTAAAACAAGAAAACGGACGAAAGAATGCTGATGAATGATGGAAAATTAAAGTAGGCTACCTACTTTATTTTTTTAAAACGATTTAGGGGGTGGTAAAGGTAGTTTTTAAGTGTTTTTAAGAATGTTATCCTTGAATTAATAAACTTGAAACTTTGAAAAAAATCAAAAGCAGTAATTAAGCACAGTCATTATTAGTTTTTCAATACTACCCTTCTAAATATGCCTTAAGATGTGCTACAGTTTTTATAAAAACATTTTGGTAAACGAATTCGCTGCTAGTCGATCAAATAATTATAAAAATAACAAGAAGCTATAAAATCAACGAGGTCACGCATACCAGGTTTTTAGATCTAGTAATAATAGATAAGAATGCTCGACATACATACATTTCCTTAGAACCGCTCTAACGTAGTTGACATTATTACAATCTTTCTCTAGATATTTTGATGAATTGAATGAATGAAAAAATTGAAAAAAAAATGATTTTTTTTATATATTTTTTTTTTTCAAACGTTAAGTGCAAAAGTGTCATCAGGTCATATAAATTGATAGTGTTTCATGTACCGGATCGACCCTCTACGGGATTAAAACGACCAAAATATAACGATGTATACTGAATTTTACTGACAATGATATAAGCAAAGGGATAAACTAAACATAGGTGGGTAAAGCAAAATCTACTAATTGAATTGGTCCAGATACTGATAATATTTTAAATTCTTAATTTGCCCCTTAGCTACGTCTTCAACTTAGCATTAAAAACAAAGTGTAACTAAAGGAACACAGTGGAGTTTTAGCCAGCAAAAGTTGCCCTCTCACTCTCCCAAGAGCGGAAGAAGTTAATAGACGATTTCCCAAATAAAAAAATTAGATTTCGAAAAGATACAAAACATCTTATATTTGAATGCTACGCGCGTAGCAGTGCGTAGTACAACTGCTACGCAGTTCGTAGCAGTCCACCCCATGGCTTTTTTAGGGTTCCGTAGTCAACAAGGAACCCTAATAGTTTCGCGAAGTCTATTTGTCTATCTGTCTCTTTGTCCGTCCGCCGATAATCTCAGCGACCGTTAGCACTATAAAGCTGAAATTTTATATCAATATGTATATCGATCACGCCGACAAAGTGCAATAACAAAAAGTGTAAAAAATGTTTTATTAGGGTACCTCCCCTACACACGTAAAGTGGGGAGTATTTTTTTTTTCATTTCTACCCTAACGTGTGATTATATTGTTGGATAGGTATTTAAAAATGATTAGAGGTTCCGTCATTTTTTTTTTTTTGGTAATGTTAATATTTTCGGAAATAATCAATAAAGAAACAGTGCGTCCCTCTCCCCCACTTTCTTTTGAACTACAAGTTTATAAGATATGAAAAAAAATTCAAAAACGGAACTTTATAAAGCCTTTTTCGGAAAATTATTTTTCAATACACTTACTCGGAAACTGCCTCTTATCGCACTCCTATTAGGTTCAATATAGCATGTATATCACCCAAGTGCTTTTTTGAGTTTATCACAACAAGGGCTTTTTTATTCCTTCCTTATCGTCACGGTCACGGGTGATTATTTTGTTTTACTTAGTTTATCGAATCAGGCGCGAGGCGTCCCCCTGAGTCGCTGGATGACCCCACGAAATTAGAAATTGACCAGAGCAGATTTGAATACTATACTTATATATTTCTCAAATTTCTACTGTATGTATGAGATAAGATTAATTTTTTTTCTTTCTTTCTTTAATTCACAAGTCGTAAGTGTATTGAAAAACGTCGTTTGACACACGTGCAGATTTGTCATTGCAGCCCTCGGCTCCATAACACACTTGCCTACGGCTCGTGCGAATTTCGCCTCGGTCGCAATGACAAACTTCCTGCACTTGTATCAAAATGTACTATTTCAATACACTTACTCGAAAACTGCCTCTTATCGCACTCCTATTAGGTTCAATATAGCATGTATATCACCCAAGTGCTTTTTTGAGTTTATCACAACAAGGGCTTTTTTATTCCTTCCTTATCGTCACGGTCACGGGTGATTATTTTGTTTTACTTAGTTTATCGAATCAGGCGCGAGGCGTCCCCCTGAGTCGCTGGATGACCCCACGAAATTAGAAATTGACCAGAGCAGATTTGAATACTATACTTATATATTTCTCAAATTTCTACTGTATGTATGAGATACGATTAATTTTTTTTCTTTCTTTCTTTAAATCACAAGTCGTAAGTGTATTGAAAAACGTCGTTTGACACACGTGCAGATTTGTCATTGCAGCCCTCGGCTCCATAACACACTCGCCTACGGCTCGTGCGAATTTCGCCTCGGTCGCAATGACAAACTTCCTGCACTTGTATCAAAATGTACTATTTCAATACACTTACTCGAAAACTGCCTCTTATCGCACTCCTATTAGGTTCAATATAGCATGTATATCACCCAAGTGCTTTTTTGAGTTTATCACAACAAGGGCTTTTTTATTCCTTCCTTATCGTCACGGTAATGGGTGCTTATTATTTTTTTCTTAGTTTATCGAATCAGGCGCGAGGCGTCCCCCAGAGTCGCTGGACGTCCCCCACGAAATTAGAACCAAACTGTTCAGAGCAGATTTGAATGCATTTATATTTCTACTGTAAGTTTGAGATACGATTAAACATTTTTTCTTTCTTTATTTATTTCACAAGTCGTAAGTGTATTGAAAAACGTCGTTTGACACACGTGTAGATTTGTCATTGTATCAAAATGTACTATTTACAAACAGACAGACAGACTTGGCGAAACTATAAGGGTTCCTGGTTGACTACGGAACCCTAAAAAGAGAGATAACAGCTGAAAACTCTGTTGGCTTAATAATTGATAATTCTAAGATTTACTCGAATGTTTCACAAAACTTGTTCCAGGAAATACGTGTTTTTATCAAACCCTTAAAGATTTTTTGACAAAAACGACATCATTTAGAATCTCGATTAAATGCGCAAGGCTTCTATAGAGAAGTTATTTTTTGATTTTTACTAAAGAAGTAAATTATGGAAAGTCAAACTGTACCTCGGATTGGCCGCTGTTAGGGAGAAATACAGTTAATTAATGAAGCTTAAAATACAATAATAATTTACTGAAAATAACTATTTGTATGTATAGAAAGATTTATAAGCGTTTTAATGTACGGCAAGTATCCGGCCCCGGACACCCGGACTGTCCTGCTTCGCAGAAGAAGGCGGCCGAAGCCCAGTCCTCCTCTTTCTGTACCATGGCTTACACTAGGACTCAGCGCGGAAGGTCGCCGCAGACCAGGACCAGGTAAGAAATCTAAGTATACGAATGAAAAAATACCCAAAGCAACTACAGCATATAAGTAATGTAACGACCTCGGAGTTATAACTTAACAACATTTATTAAACAAGTTTTCAATAAAAAAAAATCATAGCAAGCTTTTATAGCACGGTATATACCTATATATTCAAAACTCGTCAAGACAAATAAAACCAGCCTAAAATCGATGGGGTTGTGTCATTTAATTACAGAGTTCTTATGGCCACCTTCCGGTTCCATCATCAAATCAACTCCACGACATAATAATTTTGCATTGTCATCTGATTCACATGCATGCAAAATTTCGGCTCGTAACGGGGCAGGGGCTCAAATTGAATTAACAAGATTTGATCACAATAATCAGGACAGGTAAAACTAAATAAAAGCTTGTAAAAATCATCAAGATCGGTTTATTAAGAAAAGTTATGCACGAATTGCAGACCCCAATAAAATTAAACAGAATTAGTGATATTACATGAATTTTATTCATCAGCGTAGGTACCCCTTCAAAGCGGTATGAGGTTAGTTTAATACAAATAATAACAATCGAATTCAGTTAACATTGACAAAGATATTACTGAACAACAATAAAAGACATTCAGTCAAATTGGGAACCCCTCCTTTTTTTGAAGTCGATAAAAAATATTCCCGCTTTGTAATTCTTCCGTTTTCTAGTATGTACTTCACTAAATATAATACGGCTAGTTCCCTTCTGTTACTAATTTGGCACTCTCAGTTGTAGTATATTTATAAACGGCAGACAGAAAGAAGATGGCTCAGTGCGTCGCGCGCGGAAGTGTCGGCCAATTCGCACGCTGCTCGACTCAGTTCGCGCGAGACCCCGCGCGTGCACAACCCTCGCGCCTGCCCCGCAATCCTGGTATGCGATACTTGTATAACAGTGGATTTCAAGAGTTCGTCATGGAATGTGATAACGGTTTCGAGGTGATTATCAAACTTTTCTTTACTTCTCATAATTCTCATCAAACATCGAATTATGTTTTGTCAATCATCACAAAATATTTGTTTCTAGTTCATGAACACGGCAACGTAAAGCTAGACTAACATTGAAAATATAAATACTCAGAAATACATATCAGAGCAATGCTACGTCTAGAACACATAACAAACATTATCATCAGAATTTGACCCTGAGTTTTGCCTTGACAAAAGCTTTTATTAACATTGCGCCTAGAAAAGAAAAGTTTAGCCATGAAATACTATTAAAAATATGAATTTATGATGGAAACACTATTATTAAATTGGCTGAGCAAATTATTGAGCTTTATTGATGTTTGTCTGATGTGTACAATCAAAAACACGTGACAGTTTTTAGTAAGTTTTTTTGGAATAGGAAAATAACGACTTCCACTATGAGTTTTTTTTATGGGTTGGAAATCATCCAATAGGTAATTTCTCACATTCTAGGACAGTTCTACCTTTGTTTCTTGTTTGCCTAGCATTCCACGACCCCGATTTTCTCTTTCGGAAGTCAACCCCAGTAGACTACGATCTGGATCTGGACTCCTACGGTTTTGCTAACATTTTTTTGAGGCGCTCATCGAACGCACCGTCGATGACTCGAGCTCGGTCTGGACTGGACGGTTCCCATTGGTCGTCATCCACAAGCAAGCCCACGCCTACCGTGACTGGAATTCGGTCGTGTCTCTTCTCCCTAAAACTCCAGGCGCTTTTGAAGGTTTTACTCACGTCAACAAAAATGAATAAAAAAGTAGGACTAGGCTACCGTCTACAGTGCAAATATTTATAACATGCCTACGTCTCGATGGAACGCATTAAAAAAAAAAATTGGGACAACTCATCTCAGGCGGTATGACTAGCATCATAATTATGCTAGACATTTGCTAATAACCAACACAAATCCAGATTTCAAGCTGCTACTGAGATTATCTAATCAAAAAATATTAATCATCACTAGCTAGACCATGGTCTGTGCCACGTATGTGAAGGAACTCCCTCATGTCTTAGCCACCGGGATCTCGACCCCGATTTCCAGCCACCGTAAGCGTGGCCTTACGGACGACATGTAAAGGGATACTCACCGTCCGGCCGTCATAAAGTAGCCGTCCAGACCAAGCCCAAGTGGTCGCAAAACCGTAGAGGCCTAACAGGATCCAATTCTAATGAGATCATAGGCTGGCTTCTGAAAAGAAATCTCGGATTTTCTTTTCCTGAAACGCAAGGCAAAGAAGGAACATAGAAGTGGATTTTAGTCAATAAAAGTCTGACACGCCCTCCCACTCCGCCCTAGAGTGGGAGAAGTCATTAGATCGTATAACATACTACTAGATGTAATCACGTATCTAAACTTATAATATGCATTACTTTCTTTTTATAAGAGTCGAAAATCATCAAACAAGTTCGTCTACTCTGGGGAGAGCCAGTGTCGGACTTTAAACTGACTGAAGCCCACAATTATGCTGCACTTACACCATTACTCCATTTGCATTCCAAAGCTGCTTTGACAATGTACAGCATAATGTGCAGGCTACGAAAGAAGATAGCTATAGCTAAGATCTGCTACGAATTTCACAACATAATACACAATATGCTACAAGAATGCTACAAACTGCTACGAATTCCGCAGCATAAAGTGCATGAGTGCATGCTACGAGCGAGCTGACATCTGCTATGAATTCCACAACTTAATGCACATCGTACTATTACTATTCGTAGCATTCTTTGCTACGAATTCCGCAACATAATGTGCATGCTACGAGAGTGCTAAGATCTGCTATTCACACATACATATTCCTCAACACACAGTTCGGTCGTTTTAACTTGGCGAGCGGGAAGTTAGGCTCTGCGAACTCTAGCGCTTGTGCCCTCGTACAAAAATATAGGTTTAAAAAATTGACAATATAATTACAGATGTTAACAGCAATAACAACTGCTAATAGCATTTTTTTTCTAACCATTTATTTTTATACGCGTGCACGTCCGTACTGTTATTCAGATTTTGCTACAAGAGTGCTACAAATTTCCCAGCATAATGCACATATTGCTACGAGAATGCCACGAACTGCTACGAATTTTCCAGAATTTAGCTAAACCCCTAACATTGTATTGATCGAGTATATCGTTGCTATGGAGTTGTAAACCGATTACCTATTTAAGTAGTAGCGTACGAATTAATTAAATCGTTTAAACCTTTCGACTACTGTATTACCGACACAGTTAAAAGACAATAGGTGTGCGGACACCGGTGTCCTCTTAGTGCTTAATTAAAGACAGGACATCTGTAATTCTAGTCTATTAATTGGTGTAGATATTATAAAATAGTATTATATTTATGGTTTATTAGTATACCTATTCTTGTATTAGTTTTTTCTCTATCTTTTATTACCACTATTTATTTCTGTATCACACAAAAGGTTGGCTGGTAAAAAATGCCTAAGGCATTAAGTCAGCCTCTATCATTTTGCGCATAAAATGTTTAATAAATAAATAAAGAAATCGAGCAATTTACTTAAGCCTAAATTTAAACAAATAAGGTATGCAAGTCAAATACATTGTCGTTTTCTTATAAATTATTTTCATTTTATTTGGTATAAATTCAATAAATGTATAATCAGAATTATTCAATCGACGATTATACGAGTAGGTATACGCTATTAATTTTCATCTAGCTGACTTTATTGGTTGTTATTAAAAAAAAATCGTAATCATTATTATCTTTTATATGTCATAATTAGTTTAACGTGAGTTGTTTGCTCTGACGTTTATCGAGATTTAAGATAAATCCAAAAATATATGGCAAGATGTAACGTGGGCCTGCCCCACTACGTAGCTCTATGTAGCTAATTATGATAAACGTGACTCAGGTACTACTATTGCCACAATTTAACGTAACGCGTCGACGGTCATGTAAACACTGAATGTAAATAAGTAGATAACCGAGAGGTGCGTTGGGCGGGGATCCGTCAGTTGGCGCCTGCGCCTCGAGAGCGGACATAAGCACGCCGCCGCGGCTCGCCCGCCGCCGACAGCACCGCCGTAGGGAATACATCCGCGTCGGACTTCCGAAGTAGTGCCACTCAGCGCCATGAGCACCCGCCAGCTGTGCCGGCTCGCGGCCGCACGCCCTCTCGCCAAAACCAAACGCTCGATATGCACCTGCTATCGCAGCTACAGTCAAGTGAGACCAAACTATGTTATAGCAAAACGTGAAGTGAGTGTCCTTACCCTGTGTTGTACTTCCTTGGTGACAGCGAGATCCTTTGTGCCTGTCCCTGTTTGTCGTAAACCGATAAAAACCTAAAAATCGTACTTAAATGACTAAAGGTATTATTTTATGTTTCCAGAAATGGCGCAATTCTGCACCGCACTTCTATTCAGTCCAGTCCTTGGACCTGAGGTATGCATGCACTATTTATTATAATTAATCAATGCAGAAACAGTGTCAAGACGTACACATTCATTGGAAATAAATTGCTGTTAATAACCTAGATCGACTCCTATTGATCTATATTAAACAGGCCGGCGGCGCCGGTACTTGTCCAATTCACCCCTGACATTTGGAACTGAGGAATACACTCCAACATAGTTCAGTATCTATAGAGACTACTACAATTTAATAACTAGCTTTTCCATAATCATGTGTTTAGTTATGCAACATTTTGTTAGACGTAACGTAACTTGTGATTGTTGATAATGCAACACCACACGAAAAATCAATAAGAAATAAAATTTCTCTTTGATAAATCTGTAAAACGCACAACTGATTTATCATTTTATGTCTCGTGACGCTTCGCATTTTCGGTCAAGTTCATGTAACTGATAAGGTATTCACGTTTGTGTTTGTTCACTTTCCATGGCAGCTGCAAAATCAGAGAGTATTCGTTCGTGCATAACATCGACCCCGTAGCGTGAGTACTGAGGCACCTGCCTACCCCGCCAGTGTGTTGCATGGATCAGTATTATTTGCAGTAGAAGCTACAACATTTTCCCAATTTTAATCTTTGCTAATTTCTATCGCAGTAAATATAATACTTTTTATTTTTGACGCACTTCTATTTGGTTTTATTTTACGCTGAAGAGTTTTTTTTATGTTTTTGTTTTGGTTTAGCTTCTTAGTTTGATAAGGCTTTTATATGTGGGCTCTAAAGCAAATTTATCTTATAGTGCGTCAATAAAATAGCAGCTCAGATCAGCGAAATCAATTTATCATATTTTTAGCATAACTTATCAAAGCAGTCAATCACCGACTGCAATTTTCTTAAACTTCAATTTTTCAAAAATACTGCTCAGCAACTAAATTAAGTTATTCTGGACATATGTTATTGACAGAGATAAACCCATATCTAGAAAAATCATGTGGGTTTTTCTCGGTTTTCTCTACGTAGTATTATGTTGATTCCTCTTTAATCTGAATGGTTATTGCATTTGTTTTGGCTATCAAACTGAAATTGCTTTCGTCGTAGTAGTTACGAAATTTTTAGAGCAGTTGCTCGTTTTTCTTGGCATTTTTGTATCTAATTTTAGTACCATCAGGTGATGGTAAACAACTTTGTCACGGAGTGTGGTGTCGGAGACACACCCGCCGGCCGACGTCGTCATGCTCCTGATATTAATAGTTCGATAGTCTTGACGTCACGCGGGGGCGTTGGTGTACATTCCCAGTAACATAATATTTGTTCAATACATAATAATTGTTCTATTAGCACTGTTGTGCTAATTGCATACTCGTGAACAATCGCGTCTATTTGAGTATCTACGCTACACACGATCCCTGCATGACAGGCACTTCAGTTAACTAGCGGTGACAATTGATCGCTGCTAATGTAGTGGTACCATTGTAGCTGTAGCAGAGCGATATTTTCTTATTAGTTAATAATTTTTCGTTCGTTAAAACTTTCCTGTTTATAGTAGACACAGCGGCTCTTGTATTGTAGCACCCATCCTAAGTATTTTCCCAAATATCCTGGGTATTCGGTCTCTACAAATATGTGTCTAAGCGACCTAGTTACATATGCCATCAGATAAGAATAGCTGTAAGTATTACAACTATGTATAGTGATAATAACTACCTCCTTTGGGTGGATAATTTGCCAAGCTGAAGGTCCTGCTCTTACATTATTAAGCAACCAGCCTACCAGCAAAATGCAGCAATTGTCTCAGTACATAAAATAAACGGTATTTAATGTATATTTTGTTCATCTGCAGGGTTCGGGAAGGACCGCATAAGAATTCCGATGATGTCCTCTTTGATATGTTCAAAAATGAAGACACAGGCCTTCTTCCCGTTGGAAAGTTTTTGGCCGTGAGTATTTCATTTGACCTACCTACATGTACTTCACTGTTATTCGTGATCATTTTTATTTGTTTTGAACAAATAATTTTTGACATTAATTATTTCTATGATAACTTGCAGGCCTTAAGGACCACCGGTATCAGGAAAAATGACTCTCGCGTAAAAGAAGTTATGCACAATCTATACAAAGTGCACAAAGAGTCCAATTTCGAAGGCGGGTCACCGGAAACACTAAAACTAGACAGGAAAACTTTTAAAGAAGTAATCGCGCCCAACATCGTTCTGATAACTAGGGCATTCCGCAGCCAATTTGTAATTCCAGACTTTCAAGACTTTATCAAAGATGTAGAGGAGATGTATTGGGCTGCTAAAAGCAATTCAGATGGTAAAGTGGCCAGTTACATACCACAGCTCGCCAAAGCCAGCCCGGATAACTGGGGAGTGTCCATTTGCACTATAGATGGACAGCGGTTTTCTATCGGTGAGGCCGAATTGCAGTAGATACAATAATGATTTGATTGCTTGTGTATGACTGATAGCGTATCTAATAACTTTTTTCTCTTCTTGGTTTAGGTGACGTGACGGTTCCATTCACTCTGCAGTCTTGCAGCAAACCATTGACATACGCAATGGCACTGGAGACTCTGGGGCCCGATGTGGTACACAAATATGTTGGCACCGAGCCCAGTGGCCGCAACTTCAATGAACTCGTTCTCGACTATAACAGTGCGTATCAACGACGCCTACACCTGTGATACTATTTGTTTTTAAGAGACTATAACGTGACCAAGCGAACATGCATAAACAATTGGATCAACATCTGCCAACGTCGCTATCAGTGCATCGTAAATAATATTTGTCAACATTTATTTTTACAGTGAAACCACACAACCCTATGATCAACGCTGGAGCAATCTTAGTATGCTCATTACTGAAAACCTTGGACAGGCCCGACATGACACTCGCTGAAAAATTCGATTATGTCATGTCATTCTTCAGCCGGCTCGCTGGCAACGAAGGACTGGGCTTCAATAATGCAGTATTTTTATCTGAACGCGAAGCTGCCGACAGAAACTACGCGCTTGGCTTCTACATGAGAGAACATAAATGTTACCCAGAAAAAACTAATTTCCGTGAGTGTATGGACTTCTATTTCCAGGTATGTATATCCACATGTTTTATAAATGAAATTATATTAGAAATAAGCTAATATATAATCTATATAACTCCCTTGATTACAGTGTTGCTCAATGGAAGCTAACTGTGACATTATGTCAATCATGGCTGCTACACTAGCAAATGGAGGCATCTGTCCTATCACTGACGAAAAAGTCCTACGGCCAGACTCAGTGCGTAACGTGCTCTCCCTGATGCACAGCTGTGGTATGTACGACTACTCAGGGCAGTTTGCGTTCAAAGTGGGACTCCCGGCGAAATCAGGAGTTTCAGGCGCCATGCTCATAGTCGTACCTAATGTTATGGGCATCTGCACGTGGTCCCCACCTTTGGATCCCCTGGGAAACAGCTGCCGAGGATTGCAGTTTTGTGACGTAAGATCTGTTATAACATTTCTTCTAATTACTTCGACTATATTGAATTCTAACCACTATTATATTGTTTTAGGATATGATCAATAGGTTCAACTTCCATAAATATGATAACATTCGATATGCGAGTCACAAGAAAGATCCTCGAAGGTACAAATTCGAGTCTACAGGTCTCAACATCGTCAATCTCTTGTTCTCCGCTGCGAGTGGAGATCTCAGCGCGCTAAGACGGTATGAACTATGAGAACTTTCTAAAGATATTTTAATATTTACTGGGGATTTTTTGTTGACAAAGATATTATTGTTTAACAGCCAAAGGTCTGACCCGAAACTTCTTCCCGTAACGGTGAACTCTATTAAATAGATTGCTTCCGACATGAACGTCAATAGTACCAGTACCTTGCTTATCTAGTGTACTCAAAACTCACATAAATATGCTTATTGTTGTGCTTAATGGGTCCATTAGTACCTACGTAACTCGGGTGCTGTTCCGTGGGTGGGTAACGCTTAACGATTTAGCTCGCAACATGGTGCTAGTGTAAATACATTATCATCATTACATTAGGTACAGTCGAACGCAAAAGTAGTCCTTCACAATGTGACCTTTCCTGCATCTTCGGACAGATGATTAAATTATTTATTATTCTTTCTTTTCTTAGCCACCACCTTTCCGGTATGGACATGACCCTGTCGGACTACGATGGTCGTACCGCGTTGCATCTGGCGGCTGCAGAGGGCCACCTGTCTTGCGTTGACTTCCTCCTCGCTCAGTGCGGAGTGCCGCACGACCCGCGTGACCGCTGGGGCAGCCGCCCACTCAACGAAGCCGAGACATTCGGACACACGGCCGTCGTACAGTACCTGAAGGAGTGGGAGCACTCACATCCTACTGACAAACCTGCAGAAGCCACACCTTCGAGCGTCGACGACATTCTAGAAGTTAAACCAGACGCTAATGACGCTGTCAAAGATCCGAGCATCCAGGAGATTGTCTCCAGGAACGGCGATAAAGTACAGTAGAATCTCAATGACTGGAGTGATGTAATGAGATGATCTCGTGACAAAACTGCTGTCACTAAATTATTTTTGAAGGTGACTTCGCATTGTGTGGCTAGAAACGTGGCCGACATGTTTACGTAAACGCATAAAAAAGGATGCTAAATAATAGTAATAAAACATGAAAGCACGAGACATGTTCCGCACAATGCTGAGTTGATCGAAAACAAGTTGTGTATCTAAGTGTTTTGGTGTGCTCTCATACTATATGAGTGCATTCTGTATGTAGATGTATTATTTAAGTAGAAAAAACAATGCATTTCACATATGGACATGTCACTTCTCGTGAATGTTTGTAAGCTGTAGGATGTCCACTATATTCAATATAAAACCCCTATACCCTTTAGATATTTTGTATCAATATTTACAGCAAGAGAAAAGAATTTCTACATGTATTTGAATGGGTCTGAATATTGTTGAAGGCATTGGTTGATATTGAGTAAGTTAAGCTTTGACAAGGTATTTAATCAGGCACTGAGCTCAAAGGTGTGATATTAAAATAACTTGAATGCACAAGGAAACATCTCGGAAGGGAATTAATATGAGGGAGAGATGCTTAGAGAAATAAACTAATGTTTATTGAGAAGTTGGCTATTATTTAATATAATATGGATTACCATGTATTTAAAATATTAGAGTGAGCAAAGTAATCTCTCCTCTTATGTAGGCCATCTTATATTCTCAAGATTTTATTCAATGTTATTGAAAAGATGTATTTGTATAGGTATGTAGTGTGTAGGTATTGGTTTTAGATACCTTTATTAGATACAATTATTGAAAGATCTACTTAGGCTTATATCTTAATAATGACAGTATCTCAGTGTTAATCTCTCTATTCATAGTAAATCTTTAAGCATCTGTTTCTTGAAAACAATCCTCCCAAACATTGTATTTTTAACATTCCATTTATAATAATGACAGAGTAACCTTAATGTTCCAGAATCAATTATAATACTATTTACTCTATGTGTATTAAACAAATATATTTAAAAATGTCTTTATAAATAAAAACTTTGAGAAAGGAATGTTAAAAATGTTATAATTACTAATATAAAATATAAGTAATTACTTATATTCTGACAATAAATAGATGCTATTCTATGCCATTATTGATGTTGTCCAAATGTTTGTCAATTAAATAAATTGTTGACTTAAATCATGTGTGTTTGTATTGGAGCGTTGGCCAAAGTCCAGTTGGTATTAGAATTTCTTAAATACCAGTCACTTATCACTATTAAGTGCTGTCAACACAAAGTTCACCACCAAGAACTGTTAAAAGCACTTGACTCAACTACCAATAGATTGTGTTGGTGACATACAAATCAATAATGATGGCCGCCATGATTCAGTACAAGTGTAGCTATAAAAAATATTTGTTATTGAATTGCAAACAAGTTTTGAATGAACATGCCTGAAAAATACCTAAATAAAATAAAACAGGTGATTTAGAAAATCACAATTCATATCTCACTTACAGATTATTAATACATCCTACTTTTAAGATGAATAAACAACAGTTTTTAAACAACATTATTTATTAATTTAATTTTGACTACTTACTAAAATATAAATCTAAATAACATTACTTTTCACTTACTGCAGCAGCTCTAACTGGGCTAGATATTATTCCTAAGAGCTTGCAGTCTGCTTCCAACAATGTGAGATCTGTGCTAGAGCCCAGAAACCGGGAGGATAACTCTAAATCCTTGATCTGTATTCTCACTCTAGCTCCTCTAACATATTCATCACCTCGGACTGTAGGCCGGGTGCACACACAGTGGAACTTCCATCCAAAGTCAATGTACAGGTCATCTTCAACAACATGGAAAATTTTGCCAATAACCACTTTGTTTGTAGGATCTCCAAGCTGAAAACAATACACAAAAGTGATTTAATAATCTTATACTGACAAAAATTAAAAGGTTTCTTCAAAAGGCAGTTCAGTTTGGATAATCATAAGGCTTTTTTTGAAAACTGAAAGACCAACTTACATCCATCAATTTAGAATTCCTTAGTAATGAAGCAAATGTTAAGTTTTCTTCCTTGGCCTCAGTGTCTGTGATCTGCGACTGTTTTTCAAAAGCTTTTGCAAAACCACCAACTTTTACAGCACTTGCATCATTGGAAACATTTCCCGGTTCCTCTTTAACTGTGCCGGAGGGACTACAAAATGTACGAGAACTGATGACAGAGCTTGCTCTCCTCATTTGTCTTGATAATCTTGCTGTGGCCAGCATAGTGCCACTAAGGTTCTGAACAGCTTTATTTAAATAAAACATTGGTTGAGAAGCGTTTTAAGTTTGTTTTGTTGTTAGTTTAATTCACAATTTTATTAACCTGTTTTACCACTGGTTCTAACCTAAAATTGAAGCTGTCAGTCAGTATCACTATTTTGAATGTTGACAATTTGACATTGATATTTTTTGAGAAGTTTGGCTTGATTCTTAAAAAAAATGTTTAACAAAACTCAAAACAAAAACATTGTTTTGTATTAAAATTCACATGCCTTGTTATTAAGTATTACAGGGTCTTTAGGAATGTTTCAATTTCACTTGAGATGGAACACAAAACTACACTAAAATTACTAAGTATTGTAGTCAGATGAATAAAAAAAATAAAAAAAAAATTAATTCTCTTAACATATATGTGCGGTTAACATATTATCTTTTGTTTTTGTTAGTTTATTTTACAATTTTATTTTTAAAGACTAAAGCAGAATCTATGCTTACGTTGGCTTGATTTTAAACACCTAAAACATGGTAACTTTCATCTCATTGTCTGACAACTGACAAGTAAATGTCAAAAAAATTACACACGACACACGGTTTTTTGATAATGTTGAGCGATTGCCTAAAAAGTTGAGGGATATAATCAATTAAATTGTATAATGACTGAAGATCAAGATGCAAAAGATTCACAGTCAGACTCGGGCATTAAAACATTTGTTAATAAGAACAAGGATAAGAAAACAAAAACCCAACGGCCGCTGACCAAAGTGACTGTTTGCTTATATTGGAAATTGTTGTCTGTAAATAAATTATCGTTTCCCACAACGGAAATTAAATGAGGTTATAATTGTTTCAGATAATACTGCGGCGATTACCGCCTAGTATGACTGAGGAGGCATTTTTGGAGCAGGTCTCACCAATACCTGATCATGACCATTTTTATTTTGCCAAGCCAGATCCTTCGCTTGGCAATAACCTATATTCCAGAGCTTACATAAACTTTGTTAATGTTGACGATATTTACCTATTTAGAGATAAATTTGATGGATATGTATTTCTTGATGAAAAAGGTAAGTGACTTTATTGATATAGCAATTGTGAAATGGTAAAGCAAACAACTCTATTGAATTATTGTTGTTCATTGCTGGATTGTTTAGTCTTATTAGTCTGTATTCTAAACTGCCTTCAGATGGATATGTAAAGAATAAGTAAATATTTAAAAAATGCTGACTCAAGATAAATTTTAATAGTATTTAGAGAAAGTTGACTAATATTATGCAAACATATTCCATAATATTGTGTGTGTAAAAATTTTAGTATTTACTGAACAAAACACATTATTTTAATTGAGCCTAAATCTGATTTAATTAGGTATGTTTTCTCTTTTGTAAAGAAAGCAGCTTTTGGTTACCTGACTCTAAGAATTTATTTATTTTTTTATTATTATAACATACACTCAACCAAAACTGAACACTTATATTTTATTAGTAGTGGTCCCCTGTGGTTTCACCTTTGTTTTTGGTTACTGCTCTGCAACTATTGGTGATAGCTTGGTGCTACATAGCCTCGGTTTTTCTTCTTAAACTCTTAAGCCTCGAATGGATGCTGGCGTTCACACACCTATTATGTCTAATAAAATAATTACAGTATTTGAAAGGTTAAATCTAACACTGAAACAATTTTCTTTGTTTAAAACTTTACTTCCATTAGATTGCCATGTTCAAATTTTGCATCACAATGTTTATAACAGCACTCGTCTAAAATGGATTTAACTGATTCCTGTGAAATTTTGTGTGTATATTCAGAAAGTCTGAGAACTGGATGTATATTGTTTTTACCCTCCTAGCCCCTCAATTACTGCAACAATTTTTTTTCTTTGATAAATCACATGGCAGAACTACTTTTATCAAGTCAGCTAGTAATATTAATGTGTGGGTGTGTAATGGCAGGGTTATTATGAAAAAGAATGATCATTCTGAATATATAGCAATTAATTGCCAATACATCTTTAGAACAGACTGTTAGCTAGCCTTGTCACTATATTATTTCTCACTCAAACATTCAATATTTAGCATGATATATGATGAAGAACACATTTTAGTCATTCTCTAAAATATGTAATCAAATTCTTGGTTCTGGAACTAAAATAGATACCTTTTATCACAATGTGTTCCTTCCAAGACTGTCATTTATGTGATGATAGAGACTTTAATTGAACAACAGGATGTACGAGTCAGAACTATACTCAGATATTGATCTATAGTTTACAGGTGAGATCACGAGTCTAGTAAATATAGAATGCATAAAAGTGGAGTTGGCATTTTAATGGTTGTAGCTAGGCACTTAAACTTATTTCAATTGCCACACCTAGAGAGTGTGAGGATTTGTGGATATTACCAAACCTATCGCATTATTGCTATTGCAATCAGTCCAGTTGTTAATGCAATGTTGATCCACCCATTTCTATCTTGTTATGAGTGGCTATAATTCTAAGCCATTTAGAGCCACAACCGGTATTCCGCAAGGTCCTCATTTAGGTCCAACTTTATTCCATAATAATATTTATTAATGAAAATAAAGCAGTGTATGATACACTGCTTTGGAAAATGTTCAAAAGTGTTTCCTATGTCATCTTTGAAAACAAAGATTGATTAGTCAAAGAACTAATTAGTTACAAGAAACAATAAATTGATCTCACTTGCCAACAGACTAAAGCATAAAATATTCAATGGGTTCATAAACTGCAGAAACTATTAGGTAAACTAAATATAAACACGCCATATAGTCTGCCATGGAAATACCATTCTGTCATCTCAAAATTGCTAGCTTAACCAAAACTCTGTAGGCCAACAGAGTTTTGGTTAAGCTAGCAATTTTTGAAACATTTCAACTAAGACCTAAGCCTGCCACTCTTAAAATACAAAAATAGCCAGACCACCATAAAATTAAGATATTTGTTCCTTGATTCCTATTTCTAATTGTAATTTCATAATTTTTATTTTTTTCTTACTTATTATATTTAATCAATCAGTCTTTCTGACTTGCCTGTTAGGCATAATGCATAATGAGACTTTCAATTTGAATAAAATCTGTCAAAACAGACACATGTTTAACAGTTTAAGTTTTTCTAACAAGTATATAACAAAATGGATCAAACTGAAAGACATCTATTGTGACAATACACCAAAGAGTTGCCATAACAACCGGTATTGTGCATCTCACATCAAGTAGTTTCCCACCTCCTCAACCTCATCAGGTCATTCATCTACATTGTGGGAAGTAGGCTTCCAAAACCATGACTTCAGAAAAGATACCATCTGTTCTTTGAGCCATGTGCTGTGTTCACTTCTACTTCAGTTGGCATTTCCTCTCTCTTCCTATGTCAGTAACCTTGATCATGCAAGGAAAAGAAACTCCTGAGTGTTGCCCTCTCTATGCCTTTTGGTTGATTTTACGTTTTCTGTGGTGTGTGGTACTCTCATTTTACTGCAATAATAATAATAATATTATTAATAATTACTGCTGACCCTCTGGCGAGTACCTTAGTAACGTTTTATGAACCTTCGGAAGTAATTGTACCTATCTGTTTTCTTTATATTTGACACCATAGGAAACATTGAGTTTATTATATAATGGACAATAAACTCAATGCATGTTGCTTAGCAGTGTGTCAGCAAATAAGTAATTTTGAATTTTGTACATGTTTCAGGAGTAGAGTATGTCGGGATTGTGGAGTATGCACCCTTCCAACGGATTCCGAAAAAAAAGAAGAAGAAGGATCCAAAGTGTGGCACTATTGAGAGTGATCCTATCTTTCAGGACTTTGTTGAGGGTCTAAAAAAGGATCCTGAGATAGAAAATCAACCTAAACTTGAGTATTCTTATCCTGTTAATGATTGTGAGTATTTTGTTTACATATTTTGTATATTAAACTAAATTAAATTAAATAAACATTTATTTTGTACAGTAAATACATTTTGGGGTAAGTAGAAGTACCAATAAAACAAAGATGGACAAATTTAGCTTTTTATTTTAGCTATCTAATAACCAGACTAACTAATAATCAGAAAAAAAAATGTTTGCATTGATGTGACTTCTGTGGTAATTATTAGACACTAGCTTTTGCCGGTGGCTTCACCCGCGTGGTATTGGGGTTGGGGTTTCCGGGGTAAAAAGGAGCCTATGTCCTATTCCGGAGTGTATCCTATGCCTGTGCCAAATTTCATCCAGATCCGTCCAGCCGTTTTGGCGTGATTGAGTAGCAAACATCCAAACATCGTAACTTTCGCATTTATAATATTAGTAAGATTGACAACCTCTTTACTGTAGCCAGTAGTGCGGTTTTCGTAGTGAAACATTACTGCCGTGTTTTTTAATAGAAATTTTGTCTAGCATGTGTGAACAGTGCCCAATGATCCATGACCGTCATACTCAAACATGCATACAGGAATAAATTCTAGTTAAATTTATATTTTTTACAGCTAATGACAAGAAGGTGCAATCAACTCCATTGCTTGAGTACCTGGCAGCGCGCAAACAGGACAAGCGCGGCAGGGATGAGCGACGCAGAAGAGAGAATGACAAGAGGAAAATGAGAATTGAGAGGAAAACCAAAGAGAATCCTATAAAGGTAAGAGGACCACACTGATCTTTATGAGCACATTTTGGCGTTAGAAAGTCCAGATGTTTTCTGATACTGCTAAAAGGATTTAGATAGTTAAGCAGTAGTTTCTCCAGGATGTCGGTGATAGCTAGGAGGTTTTTACACATCAAACAAGGAACCTACCTCTTTCCCTTGTAGTAATTCTGTAAGAATAGGGACAAATTTAAGTTTTTTTTTATCATTTTCAAAATTACCTTGATAGTTTTTTAGTTCTACTAATATTTCCCTGCATTTTATTTTATTATTCATTATTCCCCTAGCGACCTGGTGATATATCGGAAGACGAGAACTGTAATGATAATACGGATTACTATGATAGTAAATATAATAATAATCACAGTTTTTGGTATGGAGAGCAAAGGATATATCATAAAAGTAAAGTGAAGTGTGGCATTGGTAAATCGAAACTGAAAAACCACGGTTCCGACGAGTTTATAAGTACAGATTCAGACTTTGATAGTCACTTCCCAGCTCTGTCTACGAAAACGCATAACACGTTCACCTTAACTTCTGGAAAAGTCTGTGATAGTAAAAAAGAAACACAAGAAGGCAGCCAGAAAAGTGGTGGTGACACTTGTTCTAAGGTTATTAGTATTGAATTGAAAGAGTTGTAGTATGTTGTTCATATTTCGAGTTTATAGCATTATAGATTAGGTTCACTTTAGTTTGTATTGTCATCTTGCGTCTGGGCGTATATTATTTATTTTTTATGGAGACCGGTATCTATACACAGGGTGCGCCGCGAGGATTGCCTTATTTGAATTACGGCAACTATTACCTACATAAAAGTAGGAATAGACGCTTTTCCATGGGCCCAGCCTGATGATATGTGTTCAGATAGTTTATTAATTACGAGTAGCTCACATGGCACAAATTTTCATGTCTCTTGTGCGTCAAATTTCTCCGAACATCTCATCGCTTTATGATGACTTGGTGTGGCCATCACGCTGGTCAGATTTAGCTGCTGTGATTATTTTTCCTTGACAAGGCAAAAAAGAATATTTACAATGCTATTGCTACACAGAAATCCTGGACAAAGTGGACGAAAATGTATGATTTCGACTCTCCCGATATATTGAACTTGATAAATTAGCCACCGTCAAGATAATAAATTCAAAATCTTTTTATTTCACTTATAGGCTTGCATGGGCACTTGCTATAAACGTCAAAAACTAGTGCACTAGTGCTTTTAAAAGTAATTTAAATAAAAATCCTTTTTCTTCAACTACCCTCTGTTAAAATTGTTTAAAACAATTATAAAATAAAAAGTATGGAAGATATCCATCTTACAATATTAATTTTAATTGTTAATATTGTTTTACTTAGTACTGTTTATTTTATAATAGTTTTTAAAAACTAAATTTTTGCGTCGAACCCTGTGTAACGTCATTATTATGTTCATCCATTTTAGTGGTTTCGTATTTCAGATGTAAATTTTAGAAGTAATAAATTCATATAGTACTCAGTTTCGTTTTTTTTGCACTCAAATGGAAACGTGTGTTATTAAGGCTCTCCTCTTTTTATACAGGGTTACTTGTAAAACACCAGTAACGTCTCAAGACTGCGGTACTAACATCATAAACATCAACTTTTGTTCTATGACTTTTAAAAATTCATAATAATTTTGTTCATGACATTTTCATATAAAAGAAAATATTTTTTGAATTGGACGTTCTAAATATTACTAAATCTATGCGTATCAAACAATAGTACAATAACTGAGGGTTGTGGGGATCGAGCGGTGGGGGTGCTTGATGCTTTCGATTAATTGCATCACGTCATACATGTATACGTAGGTAGGCTTAACAGAATACAGAGTTGAAAGATGTTAGACAGAACAATGAACTCTTGAAGGTTTATTTTTGGTAAAACTATTATGTTTTATAAAATGTCATAAAACTAAAGTAGTTGCTAATGATGTTAGTAATACTAGTGTTCTACAAATAACCCTGTATAGGTCTCAAACATCACAGTCAAAATGCAGGGTGTGCTGTATGACTAGACTCGCCACACTTATCAGTTTCAAAAAACAAATTGATGGAATCAGTTACCATTATTAAAAAAAAAGTAATAACGGAGTTTTTTTATTAATTTCAGGAGGAAGAAACTGGAGATGGTGAAGTCAAGAAGATCAAATCAAGAGAATGGGAAAAGGATAAAGTAAATGATACTAAAGATGACCAAGTGAAGCCAGATAACAAAGATGGATCTGTGTTCGAATCTAAATCATATAGAGATCAGCGCAAACCTGGGATTAATACTTTAAGCGATAAGAAGAAGAAACTTGATAGTGACAAAAGGGATTCTGCAAAAGACGACGACCAAGGTGACGATTCTGACAAAGGGTATAAAAAAGATAAGCGTGACAAGTTCAAAGAGTCGCCCCGAGAGCAGAAGAGTAAAAAATATAGTGACACTAGGAAAGAGAGAATCAAACAGGTTGAATATGGAAAATCAGACAAACAATCAGCTATAAATAAAATCATGTCCTCAGACAGCAAAGCAAAATCAATTAATCACGACGACATCAAACCATTTACTCAACTGCCGCATGTAAAGACTGATGACTTGACGAAAATCATAGACGGTATGGACAAGAAGGTTAAGCTAAATGATAGTGGCAAAGAGTCCAATGACGAAACTGTCACCAAGCCTGTGGGCGTGACAAAGATGAGGAGAAATAGTCTGGATTCTGGTGAACTGCCTATTAAGGACGACTTGGTGCTGAAGAGGCAAAACTCTCTTGATGACAGAAGTAAATCAACAGACAGAGAGGGTTCAGAGGAGAAAGAAAAAAGCGACAGTGGAGAGCGTCGTGCAGAAAGGAGAATTAGGAATAAGGTAAGATTGAAAGTTGACATAAACTGCTTCTCTGTTTCCTGATAATAGTTGCACTTGTAATGAATGTAATTTTTTGATCAGGATCGTCCAAGCCTCGTTATCTACCAGCCAGGCATGGGCAAGTTTAGTAAACAGCGTCTCGCCAAGGAGAAGGACACACCGCCGCCAACCAAACCTATTAACGATAGTGAAAAGAAAGACACCTGAAATTAATGTCAAACTACCCTAAACTTGGACAACATTCAACGGAATTACCCTGAAGCTGGCATTCTAACATGTCCTGGCAGATTCAGTCGATGAGGACACCTGAATGTGCCAACTGACGGAACCACTGCTCGTGTTTACTCAGCTGTTGTTTTTATTGATTTGTTTAGTTTACATACATTTCGAATGAGTTGGAGATGTTTTAACATTACAAAAAAATCAACGTAGCATTTAATGCAACATATTTTTAGCTTGTGACGATTTAATTCAGTTTGTTAATTTCATTTAAATATAATTAATTTTTGAAATGGGGCACGACGGTTTTTTATTTTATTTCATGTGTGGAAAAGTAAACAAAGTAGTAATTAGTAACAATTTTATTACTTATCACAGTGAATTTTACCTAACAGTTTACATACTTAAAAACAAATTGTTTACAAAAATAGCTAATTATTTATACCTATTACAATAGGGATAAGCAATTAATAGAATCTTTGGCAAAATACAAAGGGCGAATCGCCTGTGAAATTAGAACACTACTAATGTTACTATAGCACCTACTTCACGCATACAATATTTATATATATAATATTTTGTTAGCCTCTATGTTTGCAGCCTCTTTTGGATAATGAAAATAAACTAAAGTGAGTGTTAGAGGGAGCCTTAATACCGGCCAACTTAGAAACTCAATGGCATCCTTCCAAAGAGGTCAAAATATAAAGATTATGAAATGATCTTCGATCTCTATCCAAATCCCAAACAGCGACTGAAAACCTCCTCTTTCACAAGGCAAGTATCATATTTTACTATAAAACAGGTTATAAAATTATTTATATTACATTTTAAATAAAATTTTGAGTACTTTCATGTCCTGAACGGATGCCAATGAATCATTTAGAGTCGGCCTGTATATTTTGTATCTTCACTGTATAGCGGAGTATTAATTGTGCCAGAGTGCATAATGCGATTTTGAATCGACACGTTTTTGATTTTCGGCGCTCCGATTGGATAGCTTCAAGGTCTTAACCAATCTGAGAACCAAACGCGGTAAACATTTCAATCACATCAACGTAAAAACATCTCGCACTCAGGGCACTGCACTAAATTTTCACTTCACTTCGATTAACATAAGTAGTGAAAATCCAGTGTTTACATATTTTTGATGTTGAATGTGACTTAAAATGTAAAAAATGCAGTAATTATTAAGATTTCGAATTGGAAACATTCTACTTAACTTATATTTAGGTTTTGTTTACCCTTTTACACTTTTTATTGATTTCGCCAAAAATGTAATTATTGCTTCTCGTTGTCCTACTTCATATTTCTCTTTTTTATAGTAGGAAAGTGCCTTGAACTTGGTTTTACAAGTTCAAAGTATGTACGGTTATGTACCTTATTGGCATCGCTAAAACAACCATTTACACAACATATCACCTCATTAACAAATACTCTTTCTCGTTCTTATCTAAAGCTCATTTTATTCAATTAAATAATTGATACTCAATTTTTCAATAACATGTCAAGCTTTCAGAAAGAGGGTACTTGTAATAAAAATCATCATCACCTAAAGAAGTTATTTTACTTGTTTGTAGGTACACGGCCAATCCTCATATTTAAAAAACGATTAGTTTAGTCGCAATACTTTACGTATTTTCTCAGTTTCAATTAATGTAAAAAAATTGAAGTATTTTTGAGAGACTGATGCGAATGTTCATTAAAATTACAAGAATTGCCTTTTAGTACCTACTCAATAATTATTTTCTTTATTTTATAGCTTCAGTAAAATACATACATTTCAAAATCATCCACAAATACATACATGACTTTTACACAAAACTTTTGCAACTGAATAAACAAACGAATGGATTGAACAGCACAATATTAAAACTAGTCAGCCTTTTAAGCCATGAGTTCTGTGTTCTAAATGTTACATGTTTCAAATTACTAACTGTAGATTGATGTAAATAATCTTAATCGCTTGAGAACAAATAATTATAATTATTTGTTTATCTATTATATAAACTATACATAAGTATGTACTTTAAGGACTATGTTCGTTGCCTACTAAGGCAATTAACAAATCACTTATTACAGGAATTTTGATGTTAGACAACTTTAATCTAGGCTAAGAAGGTCCGTAAGTTTAAGACTTATTGTCAAAATGTTCTTTAATGTTCGTTACTCTAGCACCATATTAAAAATAGCACTTTCAATTTTGTACGAATTTTATTCTTATTTGTTGTGTCGTCTTATCCGAGTAGAACGTTAAGTGTTAATTTAAATAGTCTTATCATAAGTGTTAATTTAAAAAGTGCCAAAATAAATTCTTTGGTATGTTCTATACCCTGAATATTCACCGTCTGGAAATTGAGCGCATTGTAATCGTTGATCTCAATCATGGCGGCGTATCTCGACATTTCACATTTCTTATCAAATAACTTCTGTTCGCCTGTCAAACGTATTGCGTATTAGGCATAGAAGTGATTGCCACATTATCTGGCATGTTTATAGGCAAGAATATAAATGAGTGTTGGCAATTACGCGACGTCGTTTAGTAGGTTGGCGGAGGCGTTTTTGTCGGCGTCGCGCGGCGTGGCCTGCTTGATCTTCTCGGCTTTGGTCTTGGTTTGCGCCACGTTGTGCCGGTGCATCACCCACAGCAGCAGGATGAAGCCCACCAGGAAGCCAGCCAGCCCGCCGCCTATCGTCAGCCACGTGCGCCGCGACGTCTTGATACTTTGGACCTGGAACATTATATTTGTTTACATGAGCTAACGTATTTTGTTGAAAAACTGCATCAAATGGCCCCGGCCGATTCTAAGCAATTACTGTTGGGAAACGATCCGATGCGGTTCTCGCAAACTCAGCCATTTATATAAAACAAGTCCTCCATCGCCAGAGTTTGAATATCAAACCAACTGTTTGCGACCGCTTCGCTTCGATCAACACCGCACCGCACCCACATGTAGTTGGTCACGTAGACCACCGCAATAGAGTAACAATTGTTTGTTCTATTCACGTTGTTTAGGCAACGCATTAAATCGCCTACGTACCTGTGTGTGGACTATTTAGACTAAACAAATATTTTTAAATAATAGAAGAAATTTATAATAAATTACGCCAGTTAGAATAGTGGAGATAATTTGTAGAAACACATGAAACTACACTAGACCATACCTGCAAATATTCCGCTTTACAATGATGGTACGTGGCGTTGAGATTTCCTCCGTCATCTGGTACTGGACAGTTTGCGAACTCTGTAATAGAAAAAAAGACGTATAGACTCATCGTTTCACTTGCATTTTTTTTACATGAAAAAAGTGTTCGGTACCAACCTCGAGTATTGAACCTAGAGTAATCTTCTATTTGGAAGAACACTTTTTTCTGTTGGAACCACAAAAGAGTAGATCTGAGACTACAAAGCTTCATGGTGCTAATAGAATCTGTCAAATCCACTTTGACAAGGTTGCACATGACCGCAAAGTGACTTGTGCTGAGAGAAGTGAGTGGATTGTGCGAAATGTTGTAGAACTGCAACTGAGGCAAGTAGCCCAAGTTAGGAAGCTCTTTCATTTTACAGTCTGATAGGTCCAAAAGATCCAGTGGCGCTTTGATTGGTTTGACTTGATCGAGTGAGTTAATGTTCTTGTAGAATATGGGATTCCCTCTGAGATACAATTTTCTTAAGGAAGGTAGTTGGAAAATTGAGCGGGGCAGTTCTAGTATGACGTTGTTGGCGAGATCGAGGGTCTGCAGGTCGGTTAGGCCGCTGAATGCGTCCTCGTCGATGAGGTAGATGTGGTTGTCGGCGAGGTACAGGAACTTGATGCTCGTGTAGCTAGCCAGGGTGTCGGCGTTAAGCTCCTGTAGCTTGTTGTCGCTGAAGTCCAAGATCTGCAATGAATGCCGAACAATATGTTAAATACTTTGTTTATCTCAATGAGCCTAAATTGTATCAAACTCTCTACTTCCAAACCCCGAGTTTTGTGAGATCTCTGATCCAGTTTGTCCACAAATTTAATCAGACTATCAAACCACCTTTTGTTAGGTGGGTAATCACCAAATTAATGACTAAATGACAATTGGTTAATTTAAAAAATAAAACTAGATGTATGGCGACGTACCTCAATGCCACTCTTCAGCTTGGGTATCTTGCTGAGTCGGCGGCTCGCGCAGTGAGCCCCGTACATCTCGTATGCGTATTCATACGTGCAGTGGGTCGGTTGCGCGCCCAACACCTCGATCTCCGTCATTTCCTTGCCGTGTGAACTCCACACAAGCAGAGCCACCGTAAGTAATGTTTTGCATAGCCTGAAACATGGAAAATATTCACTTTTATTCCCTTAAAATGCCTTGAGATCAACGTTACAGAGAAAAGTGGGGCGATTTTCATGTTTGACCATGCTTTTGCTAGATGGCGCTAAACTCAACATTTCTAGTTAATTTTGTTTTTATAGTACAGGAGCGCTTTGTAAATGGTATTTGCAAAATTCAACTTTTACAGTCGCCAGTACCTAACTATTAAGGTACTGGCGACTGTAAGAACTACACAAATTAATACATTTAATAAAATTCAGGTGGCATGCCACGCCACTGCCTGCAAAAATGACGTAGGTAAGTGATCAGTCAAGATCAAAGCTCAGCATGAGATAAAGGTTCCTTAACGAGATAGGTACTCATAACTCGTTAAACTTATAACATCTATCTTAAGGAATAAATGGGTACTGTAAATAACAATAGTTCACCCATTATAAAACACATACAGATAGCATTGGTAAATATAACGATCAACTTCAGTTAAAACAAAGACAATATCACAAGTTATTGACATCAATATCTTGTTATCGGGTAAGTCTGAATCATCGATAAGGTTATAGTCTTCAAATCGTTATAAACAGCTCCCCATTATTATAAGGAAGATATCGATGTTTTCTGAAAACCTATTAGTTATCAGAGACCTTCCCACGAGCTCTTAGCGCGGTCCATTAACGATCTAAACCAGTGATGGGCAAAGTACGGCCCACACCACGAGCCAACTACCGGTCCTAACTATCCGGCACGCTGACTGACGGTCCTTGGATTGCGTGCTATTCTCTAAGAAGACAGCCGTGAACGCAGCGCTGTCCGCAGCGACGAAATCCAAATAGATACATTAATTAGATTGTTAATCCTATGCTACTACACATTAGGTTGTTAATATAGGTAATGTACCTATTTGGAGTTCGTCGCTACGGCCAGCGTTGCGCTCAAGGCTGTTTTCTTAAATAATAGCACGCCTGTATAGTATATGGCCTGCGATAATTGTATTTTGACCGTCCAGAACGGTATTAAGTAGATTCTGTTTAGTAGATAGACGCCCGTTTACCACTCCATTAGTTAGTAAAACTTCGACATTCTCTCTCGTTTTACCCCAACTTCATCCAAACCAGGAGAAATCATTCGATGCTTTCCTACAAAAAACGAAATGATTTGAGCAGTAGAAAAGTATTTTTTAAGAACTTTATTATTATATTTATTTCAATATTTCAATGAAATTGCTAAGAAATAAACTGTTGATTACGCCATATGCATTAGTTGGCAAGATACTAATTTCTGTTGAAAGCTGATAAAGCCACTCCTCCGATTCTTTTAACACGATTTGGTAATGACTCACTGACTTTAGGAAAAATTATCAATAAAATAAGATTTCAATACATTTTTACTCGAAAACTCACTCTTATAGCTCCGCTTTTAGGCACATAATAGACAGATTTCCGCACTAGTGCAGAAAATGCGGGTGCTCGTCCCCGCCACAATTTTATTAGGTAATCTTGTCATATTAATTTCGGCGCGCGTCGAAGCCCACGAACCTCGCGCTAACTCCCGATTATTTATTTCTTCTAAAATGTATTGAAAAACTTTGTTTAATTAACGTAGGTACAACTTTGTCACTACAGCCTTCGGCTCCATAGAATTCACCTACGGTTCGTGCGAAATCTACCTCGATCGATGCAAGTGTGCAAAGAGTTTGTCTCAGATCGACAAACTTTTGCACACTTGCATCAAAATGCACTATTTTAAATCCACCGTTAGCTAATGGTGAATTTAAAATAGTGCATTCATGTAATATTTTTAAAAAGACAATAATTTATCATGTCATGGGCTCTGCATCATATTATATTGCCGAGAGCACATCGAGTCGTAGTGTGAGGCATACAGATACGCCTTTGTACTCATCTTCGGGTCATCGGGTCAGACTGAAGGTAGGTAGGACTAAGATATTAACATTTTCTCGGTAGGGGTTATCAGTTCCTGACCTTAGCTGACTCTGTTGCATATAGAAACCTAATAATATGCTTTCATATTTATATTCTTTTAAGTATATCTTTTTTAAAGAATAACAGCTGCATGACACGAACTCCAATTCCGATAATTTACTATGGGTAACGCTGTTCGACATTATCTCTGATTACCATCTTTTAAATCTCGAGATTCATGTCTCCAAAAATACATTAAAGCTTCGATTGCCATAGTCAAGCAAAGACAAAGCAAAACGTGATCAGCTATTTTATCATCATTTTAGCCGAACGACGTCCACTTTTGGACATAGGCCTCCTCCAATTGTCGCCATAATAAACGGTCCTGTGAATCTCGCATCCGGTGGATGCGATGCGGTGGAGAGAGATACCTACCCGCAACCATTGAGCTACATGATCATCATTCATCGGCAATAATGCACTTGTGAGTCAAAGGTCTGCAGAGGTCAAATAAGCAGTCGATCTATGGAGACCGACTGGTAGGTATCTAGTTCTAGATCTGGGCAAACGCCTATGTTTCTAGATCTTATCTACATCTAGGTACACTTATATAATATAATATATATATATCTACATCTACACTAATATTATAAAGAGGAAAACTTTGATTGTTTGTTTGTTTGGTTGTAATAGATAGGCTCAAAAACTACTGGACCGTTTTTTTTAATTCTTTCACCATTCGAAAGCTACAATATCCACGAGTAACATAGGCTAAATTTTATTTTGGAAAAAAATAGGGTTCCATAAAATATTTGGGTTTTTCGGACACCAAGTGTAAGAAAAGTTACTTATTTGCTAGCTTTTGTCCGCGGATTCGCCCGCGTACATAAAATATAGCCTATGTCACTCAGGCAGGACTAAAGCAGCTTTCTATTGTTGCTAATTTTTTTCCGATCGGACCAGTAGTTCCACAGATTACCTCCTACAAACAAAAAAACAAACTTTACCTCTTTATTATATTATATTATATATATTATTAGCGGCCGCCCGCGACTTCGTACGCGTGTACCTCGTTTTACCCCCTCCCTTTTTATGAAACTCCACCCGAGTTTCATAAATTCCGTTCTTAGCATCTATAGAGCATTCATTTTAAATTTCAACTCTCTTAATTCAAACATAGGACGTTTTTGAAATTTAAAATGTATACTCTCTAGATGTTGTGGTGGTGTACTAAAATGTACCTATCCTTAGAAATCAATTAGGGGGCTAAGGGGATAAAAGGGGGGTCGGAAGTTCGTATAAAAGTCCTATGTTTGAATTAAGAGAGTTGAAATTTAAAATGAATGCTCTATAGATGCTAAGAACGGAATTTATGAAACTCGGGTGGAGTTTCATAAAAAGGGAGGGGGTAAAACGAGGTACCTACACGCGTACGAAGTCGCGGGCGGCCGCTAGTAATATAGGTAATATATTAAAGAGGTAAAGTTTGTTTTTTTGTTTGTAGGAGGTAATCTCTGGAACTACTGGTCCGATCGGAATTTAGCAACAATAGAAAACTGCTTTAGTCCTGAGTGACATAGGCTATATTTTATGTACGCGGGCGAAGCCGCGGACAAAAGCTAGTAATAGAATATATAACTCATTTTTTTAAAACAGGATAAAATGGCGTCATTTGCGTAGCAATTAGCATGTCAAATATTGTTACGAAAGAAGTGGGGTCGTGGTGGAAGTGTCGCGCTATCTCTTGTACACGCTGTACCTACAATCAAAACGTGGTGACGTCACATTTCAATTTGTGACTTCTAGATTTGAAAACAGTATCTAAGTGAGTACTCAATTTTGTACGAATTCGAAAAATTCTTTCTATTTGCGACTACGGATAAAGTTAGTTCTTGATACTAAAAAAAATGAGTCAGCTTTCCTATTGTGAAATTCAAAGACAAGAAACAAGCACCTAGTTACAATCGTTTGATAATGAATCTCTTTCTACTATCGAAACGCCTCAATGTAAGCATTACCTAATCCTACTACTATTATAAAGGCGAAAGTTTGTAAGTATGGATGTATGGATGTTTGTTACTCTTTCACGTAAAAACTACTGAATGGATTTGAATGAAATTTAGCACAGGCATAGGATACACTCCGGAATAGCACATAGGCTACTTTTTATCCCGGAAACCCCAAACCTACGCGGGCGAAGCCGCGGGCAAAAGCTAGTTACATCATAAAACTGCAGGATGTAGCGGTAATCATAGTAGAAACGATTACATTTCATTCTGCCATTTTGAATGATGTGAACTTGGCTAAATTTTGTTGAAATGAAGTTATTCCCATACATTTGATTAGTTGTTTACTAGCGTTAACAATTATAGATTATCAACTTGGCTAGGGGGGGCAGGATGTCTGATGAAAACGTGAGCGAACCTACTGAATAAATATCATAAAAAAATACTACCTACCAATTTTCGTAAAACAAAATATTTACATATCTGTTAACAAAGTAGTTCAGTAGACACAAGTGATGTGATGTGACCGTGTTTCAGCTCTCCACATTCGAACCTTTGTTACGAAAGCTGTACCTACCTACTATATATATCTTATAAATAGCGCGATAATAACGACATAGATAGCAACACTGATAACGCGATTATAAAACATTAATTATAAGTGCTTTATGCATGTTAAGCGGAAAACGATATTTAAACGCAGGATTAACTAAAGAGAAAGAATTGTTCCGCAGTTTCAGAAAAATGGGGGAACTATTTTTAGCTACTAATATCTACCAGATAGAATACTAAAATAAAAATCGCTGCATGTAAAGAAATCATTCAATGACTTTTCGCGCTCTAGAGTGGAGTGGGTAAAGCCACTGCTCACACCTATGTTTCTTTTTTGCTCATCGTTCCAAGAACCCGGATTTCCATTTCAGAAGTGGCCCTAGCAGGCTTCGAACCTGCTGGGCCTCTACGGTTTTGCTGACATTTCTTTGAGGCTCACGTGGAACACCACGCGCCGTAGACGACCCGGACTCGGTCCTGACGGTTACCGTATGCAAGCCCATGAAAAATAGGAACCTTGGTACGGCTATCCATTAGACGTCTTTTACTAAACTGTTAAAGGATTAGCTGTATAGGGTATTTAGCTTCATCACTCTTTTTGCATGTCATGGTAAGGCCCTAGGCCCCCTTGAAAATAATTCTAGATGCGTCAAAGCGATACCTAGGGGTGGGTATTCAGCAATAAGTGAACAAAGAAGGAGAAATCTAGTGAAAAATCTGTCCGCGGCCTGACGTTGATCGATCGTTGATGATGAGTATGATGACATTCTCAACGTTGTGTGAAATTATGTACGTACCATTATATCCGGGATGAGCGTTGCAATCAATGATATGACGTTGACTTGTCATGGGTCAGTTACAGCTCAACTGATCTGTTTATTATCTATATACATATATAAAACGAGAAACTGACTGACTGACATATCAACTACTGGGACTAGGAGCGTGAAATTTTGCAAAAGGCTTCCTTTTATGACGTAGACGAACACTAAGAAAGGATTTTCCAAAAATCACCGCCTAAAGGGATGAAATGTGTGTTCAAAGTTTGTGCAAAAACCTATTTTCCGTGGGCGAAGCCGCTTGCAGAGAGCTAGTTCCTTGATAAAATAGACAAAACGATTGCCTGCTTACGTCTTTAAGCGAGCAACTAGCCATGTATTAACACGACACTCATTGTAGTTAAGCCCACAATTATCGTTATCAACTTGCACCGCAAATAGTAATAGTAATTAAGGTCTCATGTCACGGCCAAGATTCGAGTTTCTAGGTCTTTGTTCCGGATACATGAGTCTCATAGGGTGCCACCGGGTGTGGGATTGTTTGAAAGAATTACCGCGTCTTAGCAAAGGCTACTGAAGATAGATAGATAGATAGATATACTCTTTATTGTAGGTACACCATAAACAAAACTTGGTACATAAGGACACTTAAAAATTACTACTGAAGTATGTAACACAGGTGGATCTTAATTGTGAACTTCAATAAATTAACCTCAAAAAGAATAAAACTATGTGGCTCCATATCAATTTGTGTAAAAACCAAATAAATTAATAAATGATTTCGGAAATGACAATTTTGTTTTTTGTGGAAGTAGGAATTGTTAACAAAATCAGTGTTAAAATTAGCCTACAATCATAATCTGTCTAGTCATATAATAAATTATGGGGAAAAATATATGCCAAATCCGTGCAAAACGACCAGCATAAGAGCCGTAGTCTCATTCAACGAAACTGCAGCGCTGCCGCTGATGGTGTCGGCACAAAGACATCGGAACGGTGGGTTTGGTGAGAAGTTATTGGATGACCACAAAACCAGAGCATTGTTATCCTTCGAGAATCAACAGCCCAAGGGTTCTTGAGTTCGCAGGTAGAGGAAATTTACATAGACGTTAAAAGCTTGCAATAGATAACAGGTGGTATTGATATTAGTGAGTCTTGCTAAAAGAGAACTTGAAGGCGAAGACGTAATATCCTTAATTCGAGGAATAGAATCGACTGAGTCTGCAAATACCTTAAATTACTCATTTGATTACACATATTACAATGACTGTGTACGAATGATAAACACGGAAACAGTTTCCTGAAAAAAAATAGTTTTACTGTGTTCTGTCGGTTCGGCCCTACACACACCTGTAATTTGTTGACGTCATATGGTGACATTGTAAAACAACTTGACCATTCTTACTTAATGTCAGCGGAGATAATGAAAATAATGGTGGCTAAATAATATGAAATTAGATGGTTTAAAGTAATGCAATAATAGTGAGGTGCAGCGGGTAATGAATGGCATCCTCGTGATGTCGAGGCGCGCTTGTCAGCGGTCACAGGCGCCTTTGTTGCCGCTGTCGAACAAATTGCTACTTACTTCCTACATATCACGGCAAATAAAAATATCTCACACACCGGCAGCAGCGCATCACCGTGCCCTGACAGTTGACTTGCGCTTGCGCACATGATTAGGTACCTATTACTGAACTGCATTGTTATTATGAAGCCTATCATGTTTACTCATACTAGTTTGTAACTAAATGAAACATTAATGTTTACCTAAATAATTAGCCCATTACTAGTTTATCACTTTTAATACCACAATGCATTGATTGAGCGCCATAAGAATGCAAGTAAGTACACACATGACCTGATTTTTAATCTAACATTGTATCATGTAATTGACCGTGTCCTAAATACGCAAAGAAGATTTTTCGTCAAAACGCAATGGCAGGTGTAATTCATGATAGCATTTTGTCTACAGAGATAGAAAGATAAGCTTTACTTATAATTTTACATGGTTTTCAAGATAAAAAATATCCAAGGTGAAGAATATAAAAGATACATGAACGTGAACTATTTATCTATTGATAGGTGGAATACCTACGTAAAACATAATGCTTAATCGCACCACTGATTCATAAAATCACAATTAGTTTAAAATCTTTCTAATGCCTAATCACTTTAGGGATTAAGTATTAACCTTATCATTTCCTAATGATTGATCACTCAACCTATCAAGACACAGCTATATCATCCATCCCACTCCCACTGCTGGGATTTTAAAATCACCGGGACGCGGACGCGAGCGTCGCGTCTCTGTGAAGCGTGGGAGAGAGTGGGCCAGTGTAGGTTGGTGGATGTCGCATGCCCTAAAACGTTTGAGTCTAGTTAAGATATGCCACTTTCCAAACGAATTTCAGTTTAAGAGAAATGACAAATAATATGTAAGTCCTACACTAAACTGAAAGTTTAGTGCTTATCTGCATTCGTAAACCTAAATCAACACAAGTGATATGGTTGCCATAGTCATCAGAGTAGTTTGAGCACGAACTGGCTATACAAAACTGATGCTGTAAAGACCTTAGTCAACCCTAAACCAAGGCAGGCGATTTACTTTTAAATTTATTTCATGACCACTGCTCTCAAAACGGAGGATAACATTGTGAGCGAACTGGGTCCGCGTGGATAGATGATGGATCACGGCGCATTCATCTCTCCTAAAGAGGTCCATATCCATGTAGTGGGAACATAATAATGGAAATTATGCTGTGTTATTATGCTATGTATTTCAGTATCAGTACCTACCTGATAAGTTAATTCTAAGAGAACGCAATACATACATAGGTACTTATGTACCTATAATCTTCGGAGCAAATTAGCTAAACTATTCTAAGGGGATTGCTTTTGAGCATATTTTTTGGCCTAGAACGTATTTTCAAAGCTACCAAATTTTACACACAAAGTTTACAAAAAAACAAAATCATCGAACTCGATGAAGCCAGTTCGGAGGAGACCGTTAACAAACACGAAATTTTTATCTATAAGATTATACTGAAAGTCAGAGGTTGCAAGTCTGCGATTAGGTAAGCATGTGAAAGAATTACCGAGGCCCTGGTACGCAAAGAGAAACTGAAGGGACAATGTAGGTTTTCCTTTTCGTTCCACACATAGTTGGAAGGGTTATTTGGTTATTTCCTACAAAAAAAGAGGTGTCTACACTTGCCCCAAGTACGTAACGGTCAACACGATGTCATGTGTTTGGCGAAGCGCCTCGCAATACCCAAGGGTCTTTGTCAACTGTCTTAATTGTGTAGAGGTCAAATTAATTCCTTTTAATTGTTGACTGGACTCTCCCGGACTCAGAACACAAGACGGAAAACTGCAGACAAATGATTCATTGCGATAAACGAACCAATATTAATGTATTCCAAGAAGTTCGATAGACAGTGCTCTCTTATGATCTATAATTTTTTTACCAATCATTTGTGACATGTGATGAAGAATTGATGTGAAGGCTAGACGTATTTAGATATGATACTAAAGGTCACCTTCTTTACCACTATCACTTAACGAAAGAAAACTAGATATTTGTATTAGTTTTGCATGATGATTTAGACGAAATTAATGTATGGATTGTTAGAGAAGTTGTTGTTGGAAAGAAAAAGGAGTTAGTAATAGCGTGACGGATGAAAGGACAGAATGGAAGAAAAAAACATATTGCGCCGACCCCAAATAAAACGGGACAAGGGCAGAAAGATAATAGTTTAGACTAAATTAATCTTTCTTTCATATTGTGTTGTTCTTTCTTCTCAAATTATTTAAGTTTAGTAACCTTGCTAGGACTAACTATTCGTAGAACCATCTCATGGACATTTCAGGTGATTGTGCGTGAGCCGATAGGTTGATTCAACGGAAGCTATAGAGAGACACTCCTGCGCAGCGAGCGTGGCGGCCCCAATTGTCTGATTGATCTTTATGATGCGTCCACACTCCACGCCCCTGTTGTGTTCCAGAAAGGATTGATTCAAATGAACCATTCTCAGATTTGTTGCTTAGTCATATTTAAACAGTTTGGTCCCACTGAAACACGCTTCTGCCTATCTATCTATTATATATATACTAGCGAATCGCCCCAGCTTCACACGGGTGCAATGTTGATATTATGCATGTATTATACATACAAAACTTCCTCTCAAATCACCCTATCTAATAAAAAAAACGCATCGAAATCTGTAAATAGTTTTATAGATCTAAGCATACATAGGGACAGGGCGACTTTGTTTTATACTATGAAATGATAAAAGGAGAAACTGACTGACTGACATATCAACGCACAACCAAAACTTCTGGGCCCAGGAGCGTGACATTTTGCACAAGGCTTTTTTTTATGACGTAAGCGAACACTAAGAAAGGATTTTTCAAAATTCATCTCCTAAAGGGATGAAATGGTGTTCAAAATTATGTATGGAGAAACTTTCTTACACGCGGGCAAAGCCGCTAGCAGCAAGCTAGTAATTAAGTCCCAAGCTAAGCAGAGTTCGTGTTGTGGGTACCAGACAACTGATAACCATACTTTTATATTTCTAAATACATACATAGAGAATTACACCTAGACACAGAACAAATGAACCTACTCATTACTTATACAAACATTTATCCTGCTTTTTTATGGTAGGTAAAAATCATCGAATGACGAATCCCGCCCTTGGTCGGAGCGGGAAACAGTGTCAGACTCTTTCTGACTAGAAAACCGACCCCATTCCTTCCTTGCCTTATTCCCAGGCCCTGGTGTTACGCTGTCGCATTAACCCTTGGTCCAGCATCAACTCTTGGCTAACGCATAGCAGTCAGGACTACTAACCACTAGACCAACATACCAGTCTATTTATAAATGCAATATTCCTGATAACAAAGAAAAATCTGCGCTGTCCTTATTTTCCATAACAAAACATGTTTTCAGGTGATTTAGCTATAAACACACTGACTAATGAACCATATCTCAGTATCGACGTCTTTACGAAATAAATGTTATGTAGATAAGAACAATGCGTATTTCGTTTGATGACTCAACCGGAACGCACTGTAATGTTTGACGAATTTAATAATTAGGTGAGAACTGAGACCAAACCATGGAAGTTGGGGAAAGACTAGGACCTAGACCATAACGTTTAAAGTAAGATTGTTTTATTCCTGTTCCAGAGTGTGCAAGTGACAGCGTTAGACACGTTGTCTAGCGCCGTCTCTTTCCCACTGAAAGTAATATTGAAGTAATAATGATATAAGGGCTTGTGGTAGGCCCTTAGACCATAGGTAGGTGGAAACATACGCAAATATGTTTTGACTCATGTTTTTTTGCAAGCCATGTCGAGCTCAGTAGGGAGATTGTTTGAAACTTCGAAGGAATTACCGCAAGGAACGTACAAAGCAACTGAAGAAAATGTGAAGTAACGCAGGTGGGTTCTAGTCAGTATAAGCCTGTCATTCCCTCTCGGACAACCGTGAAAAGTTATGTGATCATTTCCTACTCTAAAATAAGGTTGATCATTCTGAATCGTTCAGATCTAGTCACATAATGCAGTTATTATTGGAGTTGTGCACTTTATATATTTGTCTACATCCTACAACTACTGTAAAGGCCTAGTGAGGATACCCTACTACTCGTACCTACATAAGATGCAGTTCTCATGCTTTGGCGTATAACTGAATTACCTACAAAACCATATTAGCATTTGAAAACCGTTTTTGGCAGGGAAATCATGAGATAACTCCTCACGCTGCATATGGAGCTAGCAGGAGTGTCAGACTTACTGACTGAACCAACCTGAGTCCTTTTAGTTGCATTCTTGGCCGCGGTAAATCTTACGAACAATGTGATGCAATATTGCGGTTGACAATAGATGGTTGTAGGCACCTTCATAGTACCTGCTATCTTTAATCCACGCTTGGATGGCTACCTAATCTGTGCTCCTTACGGTCGAAAAACCTAAATAACCCACCCAACTTAAATTCAATCCGTCAACGGGGTATTACTAATGATAACGTAATGATTTATCGAACCCAGTGATAAACTGATTCGGATTAAAACAATAGCATGTTATTTTAAGTTGATACCTGTATTATTTTTCGTGGTAGACCATACCGTAGTAGGCTACCTTAGTTACCTAGACTAGCTCGATTTAAATATATCAAACTAAATGGCCAAACTGCGGAAAGAAATATGGAATGGATGAAGGGAAATTTCTATAAGAAACTGCGCGCTATAGTGAGAGTTGATCGGGAAGCATATGTTCTACAACAACTGTGTTGACTGAAATTACCTGTTCATGTTGTGATCTTCAATTACACGAAATCCTAGTTATAACACTAAATCTTGGGTTCACTTTAATCAGGTATCACATCACCAGCACTTGATCACAATACTAACACTCACTACGGATAGAGTCAAATATTGCGGTGCACGATGACACGGTCTCGCTGGGGAGCTGCAATCAGCGACGGAAGACATTCGTTGAATTGATTCAATTAGCTGAGTCGCTTCGGTCGGTCGGATGTCGCGGGAGTCGAGAGGCAGCGAGGTGCTGCTGCCGCGAAGGATCAACTGATACTGTTGACACTGTAATCTGTTATCAGCACGTCCTTCTCATGCACCCTGTATCTAGTTCCACCACTGAGACAATGCGGCCGCGGCATTCGTTCGGGACAGATAGGTAGCTACCACAATGCGATACCGCTCATATCTGAATGCTCCGATTGGTTCGTTGATTATATTTATTCTGTAATAGTTGCTGTCTTTGTCAAGTAAATGGACGTCTTTGTTTTGATACGATGTCAATTAATGGGTGATAATGATAAGAAGTCTTGTAATGAATTTATAACGAATCTATTTCGAGTTAGATAAAAGCCAAAAATATGTTAATTAATAATTTAGTTAAGTACCTACCCAATGACGCAAAGTGGGTACTTATACTGTTATTGCTTTATGATACCTACAGAAAATTATAGGTAAAGTACGGCCATCGGATCTTGGCGAATCTGAAGTTAGGCTCTGCGAATTCTAGCGCTTGAAAACTCGTACAAAAATAAAGGTTTTAAAAGCAATAACCACTGCAAATTGCATTTATTTGTTTAAACCATTTATTTTTTTAAGAGTTTTCAAGCGCTAAAATTCGCAGCGCATTATTTCAGACTCGCCAAGTTCCGACAGCCGTACTGTAGGTCAGGTCCCGCTTGTGTGTATGTGGTAGCTACCTAGGTAGGTGCTGTGTAAAGAAATAAACTCTTAAGTGCCTTCAATTGGATAATAGAGCAAGTCGGTCGCTGTAGTCGTCTTGTCGCATTCGCATGTCGAGTCGTTGTAGAGCGCGGCGTTAATTAGGCGAGGAATGCAATGCTTAAAACTTCGCAACAATCAAAACAAAATAGGAAAATTACCAAGTCAATTACTCTTTTGGAACTAATGCTTTTTTGTAGTGGGTAAAAACCATCCATGATTCAATGACGGCACTCCCTTGAGCGGAGCGGAAAACAGTGTCAGACTCTTACTGATTAAACAGCCCACTCCGTTCATTATTTGCCTGTCACACTGGGGCCAAGCAAAAAACCCTGAAAAAGCCCCTGGGACCAATTTGTCTTCGACCCTTCTCTTCTTACGGTTTTGCTGGCTACTCCTTGAAGACCGCGGGAACAAAGGGCGCCGTCGACGACTTGGGTTTGGTCCGAACTCTTACCAGACGACCGAACGGCAAGCTAACCATTGCTCGCCGTCCGCGAACCCGGATGGGCAGCCCGGGGAAATCGGGATATCCCGATTTCCTGGCGGTGAAGAAATCCCAGCACGTCTAGGGCGTGAGCATCGTTGCTATATTGCGCTCGACCTTCTCCTTTGCTAGGATTACTGTTTCGCAGGATGCGAGCTCCTCCCACCCTTCCTTGCTCCTCGGTTCTACCTCGGTGCTCGGATTACGATTTTTTTTTAATAAAAAGTTCGCCAGAAAAACATTCATTTTATAATTTCGATGTACCTACCCAGTGTCACAATCACAACAGCAACTAAGACGATTTTAACGACACCTCTTAAGATAAAAAGTAATAAACCATTTAGGCTCGTGCCAAATAAACCTATCTAACATTCAGACACTCAAAAAAATATAAACCTACTTCTGGCCGAGAAAGAATGGGATGTGGTCGCGATCTTCTGCGAAACAGAACCGTACCGTAGTACAGCTAATGAAAGAGGTAAACAAAGCAAAGAGAGTTTAATTGTTACTACGACAGATCTATGATTTTTTGAACCATATTAATACTATGAGACCAATCCAGAAGTATAATCTTTAATTCAAAAGAAAAATTTAAAAATCGGTCCACAATTGACCGATATATCGGTGAACACACAAAAAAAAATACATGCAGCCGAACATAAACCCTCCTCCTTTTCGAAGTCGGTTAAAAATTTAAAATTATCTGGCTGTAAATATGTGCAATTCTATAATGCTTTATAAGGACGGATTACCCGTCTTTTTTTGTACTACTAATACTATAAGTACGTAATAGAATAATTATTATTATCTAAAGCAACAATCTACTACACTCTGCCTGTACGGCGTGTACTTTGTGCTTACCTGCTTAGCCCATAGTGTGCCTGGGTTGAAAAACGTTTTTTTGAAATGTAGTCTTTTCGTACAATGTTAAATAATTGAGTCTTCCTTATTTATTTACAGTTAATTCTAAAGTTACGTATTATTTGATTATATTTTATATAGATAGCTAAAGAACAAGATAAAATTTAAAATCAATTAAAAAGTACAAAAAAGAATACCGGTAAGGTCAACAAACACAAATTAATGTAAGTACTCGCCGTTTAAGGCTAGGTTTTCCCGGTTTTGCCGGTTTTTGAACTCACTTTTGATAGGCAAGTTACAACTTTTTGAATCTGAAAAAAATATACCTATATTTAAGACACATTCTTTCTCTTTGGCATGTACCCATTCAATACACGATACCATACTATTTTCTCTATAGAAAAAAATTCTGAAGTAGCTTAGATTTTGTGATATTTTTTACATATTAAACGAGTACTATAACACTTCATATTTTATAGATAACATCAATATAGAGGTAATTCATTTTGGAAGCGATTTAAATTAAATTTGTGAATTTTTTATCGATTATTCAAGTGATTTTCGATCCGCGCGTCGCTTGCCAGTGTCTCGCAGGACGTTACCGAGGAAGGACCTGTGCCAAATTTTTGAGCGCGCGCTTCGCTTCTGTTCCGTAAAGAATATCAAAATAATACAAATTGTAAATAATAATGTACATAAAGTCGCGGGCAACTCTTGGTAGCGTTAAATGCCTATTTCGCTGAGCCCACCCGCCCTTAATCACGATACTGTTAAATTGACTAAATAGACTTGGGTGTTGTTTTCGATAGTTTTCAATCCATGTGACTAAGTCTGTTTAATTGTTTTATGATTTTAAAGTTTTTGGTGGGATTTTTTCGAGTGAGTTTGTTGAGACTGGCTTTTTAGTCGCAAATTGATTCCTAGTGAATCTTTTGCAAGGATCATAAGTATACATCCTACGGTCAAACATCTTGTGATGTAAAATTGGTTGCGCAACGTATCTTACATAACTGGACAATATAATATTATTATGTGGAATCATTAAAATAAGTGCGAACTTTTAGAGCGAACTTGGTAAAATGGAGTTGAGTTTTTTTTGTAGTGTTGCCATCTCAGTGATGTTTTTCGAGAAGACAGATTTGACATTTGATACATTTATTGCTAAATATTACAAAACGTTAAAATGTGTACATCATATTCTAATGGTAAATATTCTAAAAATCTATACAAACGAAAAGAATACTTAAAAGGCATATTATACAAACCAAAAATATTAACAAAAAAAGTTTTAGTTTGACATTTGACAATGACAGTTTTGACGAGACGTTTGCGGCTTTTTGGTTGTGTAGCACTTTGGTGTAAACAAATTAATTTATAAATCAGTAAATGTTCTCCTTGTTACGTTTTCTGTAATAACAATGAATGCCACAAGTTTATATGTTTCTACTTGTCGACTAATAATTTTGGCTGATGCGGCAGACAAGTCGTCATGGACAGATTTGTTTCGTTTAGTTCCTTATTTACGACAATCTTTATCGTGTACAGTGTGTGGTAACTTATTAAAGGAGCCCTATACACCAACGAGCGCCAGCTGCCAACATCATGTTTGCAAAAAGTGTAAAGGTGGACGTAAAAAGCTAAAACCTTCATGTAGTTGGTGTAAAGATTACGAAAGTTACGGTGAAAACTTACAGCTTCGTATACTTCTGCAGTGTTATAAGAAGTTGTGCGAGTACTTTATGGGTACGGACGTGTATAAAATATTATTAGATGAAGACGAAATAGCTGCAGGAGTTAATGGAGGCACAGTTGCAAGTTCAGGGTTGATTGACTTAATACAAGAAGGTGCTGGGTTCTCGGACGACTACAAGAGCACGGCAGGTCTCTCCAAGTCGGCGTACAGTATTCTGCCGTGTGTGTACACTAACTCTGCAGGCACACAGACCCATGCTGCATCAACGTCTAATAACTCAGATAGCAGGTCCTCTAAAGACTCTCCTACCTCTAGATCTACGTCAAATGGATCACCATTATATTCTGTTTTGTATGCTGGCTCTGGAAATAAAATTACCATTAAGAGAAAAAATGTTGATGAAACTGACTCATCTCTTAATGATTCAGGTTCAAGCAGGGACAGTAAAGTAAGTTACTTAGCAGGAATAAATAAATGATTTGACCTTTGAATAAACTTGTTCATAAGTTTTCTTACTAATTAAATATTATCTTTATAATTTCAGTCAAACCAACTAGGTTTTAAGAAGCCATCAAATAGGTCTCGTAGTTCAGCTAGCAGTAAGAGAAAAGGTTGCAGATGTGGCAATGCTACCGCTACCCCAGGGAAATTGACGTGTTGCGGGCAGAGATGTCCGTGTTATGTGGAAAGTAAGCCATGTACTGAGTGCAAGTGCAAAGGTTGCAGAAATCCTCACAGACCTGATGGAATGAAGGTAATTCAAAAGATAATTATAGATAAACTAGCTTTTGCCCGCGGTTTCGCCCACGTGTTTTTGGGATTGGGGTATCCGGGATAAAAAGTAGCCTATGTCCTATTCCGGAGTGTATCTTATGCCTGTGCCAAATTTCATCCAGACCCGTCCAGCTGTTTTGGCGTGATTGAGTAACAAACATCGTAACTTTCACATTTATAATATTTGTAAGAAGTAAGATCAGGATGGCTACCACTTTGGTCTCCTTTAAAGAGAAGGCACAATAAAACATTCAAAGGAAGTTGGTAGAATCATCACACTTGATTGATTGGATTAATTTTTTCCCCTTATGTCTCATTATTTGTATGTATCTAAGTATATATCTACACTTCTACACTAATATAATAAAGAAGTAAAGTTTGTTTTTTTGTTTTTATGTTTTTTTGTTTGTAGGAGGTAATCTCTGGAAATACTGGTCCGATTGCAAAAATTTTAGCAACAATAGAAAGCTGCTTTACTCCTGAGTGACATAGGCTATATTTTATGTACGCGGGCGAAGCCGCTGACAAAAGCTAGTTTTTAATATTTTCTTTCTGTTTGTCCTATATTAAATTGCACCTTCCATTCCACATTGTTTTCGCACCATCCTAAGGATCCTAGATAATGTTAGAAAATGTCTCAAGGCATTAAGTCCGCCTTTGTACAGAGTTTTATTAGTACATAATGTTTTAAATAAATTATACTCAGGTAATTATCCTTGATAATCAACTATGATCATTTCTATAGTGACAAACTATAGTACTATAGTTAAATATTTTCACTGTTTCCGCTTGTTATAAAACAAAGTTCCCACTGCTTCTATTAGTGAACTCAATACAGACATATTGTTGTGAAATTGGTGGATTTTTATATAGTAAATTGCTTTTTCCTTTGTTTGGTTAAGTAGATTAAATATTTTTGGTAAGGATTATAAGTTTGAGATTTTTCTTATTTTTTAGTCTATTTACGAATAGCCGTCTTGCGATAATTAAATTTGCCTGACGTCATATTATGGTTTATTATTATTATGATAAGTTTAAGCTATGAAATCTTCTGGCAAGTTCATGCGCTGCATCAGTGCTTCAGCAATTACTGTGCCCTTTGACCCACTGAAAGTTTACTTTGTGGTTTTAACAACTTAGCTAAGGTGTTGGTTTGGTTGCTGCATAATCGTTATATTGCAATATTATCGATAAATATAACATACCTAACAAATAATGTCAAGGATTGAGTTTAAAGAAATATTGGGTATTAATTAGTGTTTGTTGTGTAGTAGCTAGAGAAAACTACAAAAATATAAGGTAAACTAGATGCTACTTCAATGTCGACATGGCTAAGAGTTTACTGTTCCTAACACAAAACTTTTTGTTAAACAAAATAAAATAATTAATTTCTGTGGTCATAATTAATTTAGTTCCATTATTCAGAATACTTATATTTTAAGTCCATTTAACTCAATATTTTTATTTAATTTAATTCAGTAGAATTTATTTTATTCTAATTGAATTCAAAATCCATTTATTCTAATTCAATTCAATTTAATTTTTATTCCATTTGCTCAAATAATGAAATAGAATTTAATATTACTTTCTCCTTATTTTTGTTTTTTAAATAAAATATACTGGTTAGTAAGAGTACCTAAATATGTCGAGCTCTATATTAATAAAGTAAGTGTTGCTTGTTTTATCAAGACGACGAAGAGATCACTCTAACTACTGCCATAATTATAGACACAATTAAAAGAACTGTGTGGATACCGATGTCCTCTTGGGACTTAATGAATTAATTTTAATGTAATAAAAAATAACTTACCTCCGAATGGTATTACTTCCGCTTCTGTCTGTTTCTGTCCAACTCCCTTCCAATTTGACAATCAATGACACTTGGCAATGTTTCCTGAAGGCAATGGTTCTCCTGTTTCAATATGTACTGGCTTCTTAGTTTTTATTTATTTATATATTAACCCTATTATTGTCAACACGCCACGTTCGTTATTTCGTAATGTTCGTTCGTCATTTTATTATTTGAGTATTGTGGGTACCAATTAATTTCTAAATTTTTATATAATAAGGTACACATTTTATTTCATAATGTTATGTTTATATTGATCAAAGAGTTGTATTTATGTATTTTATTTCAATTACTTATATATATTTACCCTCGTCCGTGCGTCACTGCGGGTTGCCAAATGAAAACCAGAGCTGGGTGTCTGACGCCCAGCAAATGCTGAGGTGGTCACCCTTTCGGTTCGGGCACGCTCAGCGTATACTTTATTTTTGTTATTTTTTTAATGTATTTTGTTTTTTGTAACTGTTGTGCTGTGTCTGTACTGAATAAATTAATTTCTATTCTATTCTTCTATTCTAACTACAAACAGTATGGACTCCATTCTCCGCGCTTCTTGTTTATGTAGCCAGTCATAGCTCATTACTCATGGGAGGTCCCGGTATGCATGCGGGATTGAATTGTTTTCTAAGAAATATGAGTTTAGACGACGCAATGCGTCGTTCTGATAACCTATTCACTATTAGTAGACCTAGTGCCTACAGCCTCATTAACGAGTGATACAACAACTTTTTATAGAACTCGTGACTTTTCTGTAGAATTTGTACCTATGAAAAGCAATTTTGTTTCATACTTGGTGCCAATTAAATTACTTTTACGCCGGTCCTTGGTACAGGCCATGGTCCGAAGCGAGGACGAATGGCAGGTAGCTTCCTCCTTCTGCGAAGCATTTTAATGTAAGGAGGAGACCGCACGTGTTTGGCAACGGAGCTCATGCCCCAGCCGCCCCCGGTATTCCGATCCCGATTTCCGGCTACCGTAGGCGCGGACTTACGGAGCAATGTGTAGCTCGCTGTAGTAATGAATATATTTTGTTTCAGGTCCGGCCGCACATACCTCAATTAGAAAGTATACAGCTAACCCTCAACACCAACCCGGACACCTCTCCCTCGTGCTCCGGTTCTCTCGACAGCCTCGACACTGACACCCTCACCATGGAGGCAATGGAGGAATCTCTCAATTATACTGCCGATCTCAAGTCTTCCAATATTAAAGGTATTAAATTAACTAATACTCCATATTTTTTTGTCATGAACCCAAAACTTTTAATATCTGGGTTACTCAAGCTCTAAAAAATATTATTGTTGGAAACATTGCAATATTATTTTTCAGTGAAATTTGCAAATAGTGCGTGAAGAATTAATTTGTTATCCAATGGATCTTGTATTGTATTTCTGTCTGGTGTAACTCCACGACTAAAGATAGTATTTTGCGTTCGGGTGCGACAAAAGGGGTCTTGTATTAACTAAAATTAGTCTCTTAAAGTTGAATAACAAGATCTTTTTCTAAACTTAGTATAAAAAGTGATATAACTAATTAGGCGATTTTTTAAAGAAACAAAATTGTATTCTGTCCAAAATAAAAAGATCACCACGGTTCCAAGCAAGCACATTCATACAGCGCAGGGGAGTTACTACGAGTGTGAGGAGGTTAAATATCCTCACACTCATAACACATCATGCGTAGGGAACCGAATGGTATTGATATTGAAAAACTATCACTAATACTCGTATATCGCCCCTTACCTTATTTGGGAACTTGCCTCGCCAAAATTTGATAGGTTTCCAAGTTGACAAATACTTAACTTGAAATTCTTTGTCCAGGATTCGGGGACTAGCTTCTAACTGATTGACCGGGCTTAACTGTGCGATAATTCTTTTAGCCATTTATACCTAGCAATAAAAAAAAATTAAGGGCTTGAAAATGCCAAAAACTTAAAAAAATAATAATTTTGTGGGCTACCCTGGCTACACCGTAATAACATACTTTACTTTTGAATGTTACAGTATACACAAGACAGTTGCAAGAAGTATCTCCATCGTTACCAGCTACAATCATGATGGATGAAGAGTTTGCAGGCTCGGGAGAGGAGGAGCTGAGCTCCCCACACGACTACGCTCTCGCGTCGCCAAACGACATGCACGACATGCAGGACATGCAGGAGATGCACGACATGGACGACATGCACGACATGCACGAGATGCACGACACGCACGACACGCACGACACGGACGAGCGTGACCAGTCGCCGCAGTCGCCGGGCTCGCAGGACGTCAACAGTGACATCGAGGTGGATGTATGACATCAGCTGTCGCTCGCGAGTGACTAGGATCTCGTCCGCGTGCATGCTGACCTTAGCTCTGCGCGTGTGACGTCACTTGCGGCGCCGCTAGCCGTGCGTGTCTCACTGGTATTAGCTGTAAGCTTGTGTTTGGACTATTCTAGTACAGTCTCTGTTGTATGCTACAATATTAATTATTGATTGTCTGCTAGATTGATAGCTGGAAAAATTCTCTATCTTATGATTGGAATTATTTGTTGGGTCCATCGAATTTAAAGTAATAGATGTTGTGTGTATAGGTTTAGCAGATACTTAATTGAGTACTTAAATATCCAAAGTATAATGTCTCATGTTGGCAATGAGGCGAGAAATATTCACTCATTAACATAGACAATGTAGTTAATTTTAGTATTAATATTCTCAGTTAAACTATTATCAATGTATGATTGTCATAAGAATACTTAGTGTGACTAGCTTTTACAATATTAGCTTCATAATATTTACTTTTTTAACACTGTCATATATATTTTACTAGATTTGTATTTTAAGAAATATGATCTAAAATATTGAAATGGTCTTAAAATGTTGTATTCTTTCATTGATTCACAATAAAAATATGGCTCATTGAAAGTATAAAACAACACGTTGGTGTTATATTGTATGAACTGACTGCGCTTGTAGATACTACCAAGTTTTTACTTGAAATAATGGTCTTCCCAAAGATTTCTTTTAAATCTGATTTCTTTAGGAAATAACTCTTGATGTTGTAAATAATATTTCTTTGACTTAAAATCATGAACTTGTTAAAACTGTTTTACCATTAACTTGTAGGTACATACAATCAACTTACGGTATTTATTCCTCCAGTAATTGTCGTTTTAAAATCGTTTCAATATAACTAGCAATCAAGGTATTTTTTTTATGATTTACATTATGGTTTTATTAAATAATATGAAAAGACATGAAACATACTATTAAATTAAGAACAAAATGATTATTCAAAATGTTTCCATTAGTTGTCCACGTAATATATGACTACAAAGTAAACTGTGATACTGCTGTCACCTTTCATTTTAAAATGTCACAATTATTGTTCCGAATAGAACTTTGATATATTTATGTAATATCAATGCTTAGAATAATAACGGCACTGGAGTACAAAAGTTTTATAGCTCTTACATTAATGTCAAATACTTAATATAAGAAAGCAATTATTATCGTCAGCAAGCGATGAAATTAAAAGTATTTTTTGTTATATCCATACATTTATTTCTTTACCCAACCTAATACCTTTATAATTTGATCATTAAATAAAATTAACATAATTAAATCAAATCTTAATAACTAGCATTATACATCGAATGAAAAAGAGCCATCGTAGTACGTATATCAATCACGTTTGTCATCTCTTGCACATGTTATATCGGGTACGGAGTTCCAGACTCGTTCGAACTCGAGGCCGAGGGCGGTGATGAGGGTGGAGTCGGAGGTGAGCAGCGTGGCGGCGCGCGCGCGGGCGGGCCCGGCGCCCGGCAGCGCGCCCGCCAGCGCCAGCGGCTCGCCCGCGCGCGCGTCCAGCAGCACGAACTCGTGCGCCAGCCGCACGCCCGTCTTTATCACCTTCACTTCGATCCCGTTCTGAGCTAATAACTGCAGATTGTGGAAGTCATTACTGTTGTGAATAGCGACTCTGATGTACACTTTATTCTTCTGTTGAACGCTGACCAGGCACTTGGCCAGGCTGTCACTGGCCAGGCTCGGCACGCACACGTCCACGGTGCTGCGGGCGTGTAGAATCACGTAGTGAATACAAAGCATATTATTTGTTCTTATTTGCTGCGTTTCCTCCTCATCTTCGGCTCCATAAAATAACACTTCGTTGACCGTGACATCACTTTGCTTATTTTTGTTTCTGAATATACTTATTTCAAGCACTTTAATAATGATTCCACAAATAAGTGCCCCTCCAGCATACAAGACGGAATTCAAGGCAGGTTTATTCATTTTTGTAATATCAAACATAACTCGGGAAGTCACAAAAAGTTCTACGTATTTGTTTCTTATACGAAATTGAGGAGCAAACCAATGATATTTTTCAGACTACCTACGTATGTTATAAAAGAGGTAGGCATCTATGTTGGATTTTTTCTTTCAAAGGAGGTAGACATTCTTTTTTAAAAATAATTTTTTTTTTTAGAACAGTTGAAAGTGTGGGTCTTGAAGTTTGATTTTATACAACTATTTTGAATGTTTTTGAAGTACACGATTAGTGTGGTATCTATTTCGCTTTTTATTTCTATGGTGTGGATATTGTGTGTGTGACAATGCCACAGTCACGGTTTCGTAACGAGGTGAGCTACGATGACGAGACACCGCAGAGCACGTACGCTGAGAGGGCGTCGGGAGACTCCACGCCGTGCGCCGTCAACCAGAACCAAGACAGTGTTACAAGGAGCCAAGATAAGCTTCCTAGAAGTGTGCGCTACGAACTGGAGAAGGCTTTAATCGGTGTAAGCGCCTACAACTAAACGTATAGCAGTATGTGGCATAGTATCATGACAATATTAATAATCGTCAGGGGTTAATAATCAAAGCTTCAGGGTGTCTTCGTGGTTTTTATTGTACTACTCATAGAGACCACCAGTTAATATTTATACGAGTTATTCCTGAAAAGGCAAACAGCGAATAGTAAGTAACCATGTGGTATGGTTACACAACCACTTCGATTGACGCCGAGAATCGAGATCGGTTATAATTACCCTCGTCACACAAATTGAACCGTCACGTCACGTCGCTAATTTTGGGGTCTCAATCGAAGTGGCGGGCTTAACAAATGGTTCAACAACGGCGGATCCAGGGGGGGGGTCATGACCCCCCTGGGCTGGTTGCAGGACTTAGGTGGACCACTAATTTAACATAATGATTTTATTTATATATTTTGTCATCATACAAATTTTATGTAAGTGACTATAAACATTCAATATTTTATTAATTTAACGAATACCATAGATCCAGTACATGATTCCAGTTTAGTTCTATAGTGGTGAATTTTGTTCTATAGTTTGTTTTTTCTTCATTTTTTAAATGATTTTTTTACGTTTTTTAAATTAAACTGTATAAAAACGTAATTTTAACATTTAACTATGCGGAAAAAAAAATGAATAAACTACATTCCAAATTAAAAAGGTTATCCGGGTTAGATTTGAAGAACGACTTGCCTCGATGATTTTTAATTTTATTACTATTTCTTTTTATTTTTTTTTCTAAAAAATTTCAGTGGGGTTCGTTAGAATAACGATTTTATATAGTAAAAAAAAAACTTTTTTTTCAAAAATTTTAAAATGACCATCGCTGGGGAGGGCCGACGGGTTCTTTGTGCTGGGTCTCCACGCAAGGAAGCTACCGCTGGGAGTTATATGGGGCTCCCATTGCGCCTCCGTGCGTAAAGTGGATCGCAGTGACCACTGCTATCAGTGTGGTAAGCCCGGTCACAAGGGTGCAGAATGCTGTGCTACGTTGAACTGCTACGCATGTGCAACGGTAGGCAAACAGGCTGACCACCACACCGGGAGTAGATTCTGCGATCCCTCTGTCAAGGCCAAGGGTAAAGTCCGAAAGCCCACCCCGGCTAAATCATTCGCTCAGGATCTGTTGATAGCTAACTGGGTGCAGGTCTTGAGCGACTCGGTGACAGTAATTTCGTCGACCGGAGCCGGTACATCGTCCCTCGATGCCGTCACTAGGGAACGGCGACGGCAGCACGATTCGTAGACATTGCAGTGGTAGCCTAGGCGTCTACCAGTCCCCGAACAGATCTTTCGCTAATCTCCACGTCTCTCTTAGGGAGCTGAATGCCTTAGTCGTGGTCGTTTGCGGGGAATTCAATGCCAAGGAATTGGCTTGGGGTTTCCGGTTCAGGAACCAGCGGAGTCGATGTTGGAGCACTGGGTTCGGGCCACAGGCCTAGTCATCCAAAACCGGGTTTCTAACCCCACGTGCGTGCGGATAGATGGTGTGTCCATGGTGGTATAACGTTAGCCAGCTCCACTTCGTCACCGCTTGTTGTCGGCTGACGCGTCATGGAAAGGGGGGTGTGACGATCTCGAACCACCGGTATGTACATCTAGTTTGACGTCTCCACCCAGACCTCGACCGCGCCGACCCAACAGACCCCTTGTGGAACAGGGGGTAAAGGGTGGCGAAAATTATCTTTGCCAGAAGCGGCTAAAGAGCTTCTGAAAGAATGGGTCTTAAAATGAACATGGACAAAACCAAGGTCATGGTTAACTAACATCCATGTAGCGCCCACCCCTATCAAGATCGGAGACTACACTCGAAGTAGTGGACGACTACGTTTACCTTAGACAGCCAATCCAGTTGGGTAAGTCTAACTTTGAGAAAGAGGTCAATCGTCGAATACGACTCGGCTGGGGAGCGTTTGGGAAGCTGCGCGGTGTCTTCTCGTCTAATGTACCACAGTGCCTCAAGACGAAAGTCTATAATCAGTGTGTGTTGCCAGTGATGACATATGGCTCTGAAACGTGGTCGCTTACAATGTGCCTCATAAAAAGACTGAAGGCCACTCAAAGGGCTCGGAGTATCCTTGCGTGATCGAATCAGAAATGAGGATATCCGCAAAGGAACCAAGGTTGCCAACATAGCGAAAAGAATCGCCCAACTTAAGTGCCAATGGGCAGGACACATTGCATGCAGAACGGATGGCCGCTGGGGCCGAAAGGTTCTGGAGTGGCGACCGCGTACCGGAAGACGTAGCGTTGGAAGGCCTCCTACAAGGTTGACCGATGACCTGGTCAGGGTTGCTGGATGGATGCAAGACGCACAGGACCGGTCTTTGTGGCGGCGCTTGAGGGAGGCCAGCAGTGAACGTCTTTCGGATGAAATGATGATGATGATGATGAAGCGGCTAAATAGCTAGAATGGGCCCAGGACATACCTCTAGCTGTTATGACAAATCATCCAACGCGTTTAGAAAGTCGAATGTCGAGAAAGAGAAGATGGCATTACCTATATACGTGTGTATACAGGGTTTTATTGACATGTTAACGCAAACGAATACCATAGATCCAGTACATAATCCTATACCCCCCAGTGGTGGAATTTTTTGTCGGTCTTTTCTTATTTTTTTTTTAAGTTTTTTAAATTAAACTGTACAAAATTATTTTAACATTTTTTGTTAAAAAATGAGTGAATTACATTCTAAATTAAAAATGTCATCGGGTTTGATTAGAATAACGAATATTTGCCGCGATGATTCTTTAATAATAATAATTATATTTTTTTTTTTCTAAAAATATCATTGGGATTGGTTACAATAACGATTTTATACAGATAAAAAATAAAAAACAAAACTTAAAAAAAACCGACGAAAAATTCCACCAATGGGTGTCCAGAATCATATACTGGATCTATGGTATTCGTTGGCGTTAACATGTCAATGACACTCTGTATGTACAAGTTATTATGTGTTAAGTTTTTCAAGTCCACAATAAAGAATACATATTTTTAAGTCCACCAGTCTTTTTTATTAATATACGTAAGTCCTGTGACTTATACACATATATATACACAGGACATACGTATGTTAATAAAAAAAACTTTACAAAAAAAATATACCGACTCCACTAAAAATTTAAAAATAACTTTAATTTCGGAAGTCGGTGTTTAATAAGAAACAAATAATACCAAGAAATTCACGCTTATTGGTTGCGATACACTTATAACCTGAATGCCTATTTCTCATGACAATTTCAATGAACCCAAACCCCCGTAGGATACGTCGTTTTATTATGAAATTCCTGTGTCTCCCTTCCACCTTTCGGATCCATCATCAGATCAGTTCGATTAAAACCAAAGTGCATCTCATGAGAATTTTAATCAGCCCAAACACGGCTAGGATACATTGATTAATTACAGAGTTCCGTTGCCTATCTTCTGGCTCCATCATCATCATCACCAGGTTATTTCAATGATACCATTTTCATCAACCTACCTATTCACAACCATTTATTTATTTGTATTGTAATTTTATTGTGATATCTATGTAAGTATGAAGTTCCATTAACCATTTCTGGTCTTCTTCATCAGTTCCACTCCATCAAATGTTTGTTTTTGACTGTAAACGCTTAAGATCTAGATTAAAATACTAAAATCACCATAAGTTTGCCTATAATATTTAAGGAGTTCCCTCGATTACTCATGGATCCCATCATCAGATCTTAATTTGGTGACAATGGGACCCCTCAGAACTTTCGAACAAAAAAAGAATTTTGAAAATCCGTCGATAATTGGCGGAGTATTCGATGAACAAACATACAAAAAAAAAACAAACATCGGAACATAGTACCTCCTCCTTTTTATGAAGTCGGTAACTTTTTATTTGCGTCTATTTTTATCAAAATTAAATTATAAGTTCTTGACTTGACCACAACTATGTGACCCCCTCCTGGCGCCAAAGCTGGATCCGCCCTTGTGGTTCAACTTGTTTGCTGCGCAACTACTATACTCATGTAAGATGAGAGAAATAATAATAATCATCATCATCCTCTTGAGCTGAAAGACGTGCGTGACTTGATCTACTTACGTCTCTCATCTCCTACGGAATATCTGATATCTACATAATAAACCATTCTGTTAATGGTCATCTTAGACGCTACTGGTTCAAGATGACCACTGAAAGATGACCATGCTCATAGGCCTAGGCCTATCGAAAGGTTGCTGAGATGAGATAGAATACCAAGCATAGTCTCAAAAACCAGTGGATATCAGCAACCAGGTCATCGGCCCTTCGGTACTGCTTTTGGTAAAACATCACAATAGGATATAGGTACAAGGTCTAAAGAACAGGTTTCTGCAAACTTTAAGGACTTGCTCAGTACCTAAACAAATATAGGAATTGGCCTCTCCATACAAACTGTCCAAACAATTCATAGTTTTGCATAGAGGTCAATATTTTTTAGTTTCCTAAAAAAAATCGTGTTGAAGATAGTTCAGTTTCGTCTACTGAGCCAGCCTTCAAGTTTTCGGAGAACTGTTCCTTACACCCAGTATGGTAGAGGATTTCAGAGTAACAATGTGTTCTTCTCCATAGAAATCTACACCCTGGAACGTGCAAATTAGTTTCAATTTTGACATTTCAAAAGAGCCTGTAAGTGGTATATTTGAAATAAATGATTTTGAGTTTGTGATGTGTGTGTTACAGCTGTGTGACGTGTGGTTTGATGAAATCAAGCCGCACCTGGTGCGCAACAACATAAAGCTGCACATCAACGGAGGCAGCTGCAGCGCCAGCGGGGACCAGGGAGGCGCCGTGTGCGCGGCCCACGAGCGCCGCGAGCCGCCCGTGTCGCCGCCGCCTCCCTCGGCGCTGTCGGACGCCTGCTCACACCTCGACCCAGGTGCTGCCCGCGATGTACGAGCCTTGCTCCAGCTCTGTCATCACATATTGTTGCTACTATTCATTGCACACGTTCTGCAAGCCAGAATAAATTAGAGCTTATTTACCTACCTACTAACAAACAAAAAAAATAACGTTTTTCCACGAATTACAATTTTGGCATTCAAATTAGCCACAAAGTGCCGCGAGACGGTAGCATGCTTTTCAAATCAAAATCAAATCAAATCAAATCATCTTTATTGTAGACTATAGGTATACATCATAAATACAGGTCTTAAATAATTAAAATAAGTTCAGCTATGTCCCGCCGTTGAGGCATACAATAATAAAATACAAATCTGAAGTTAAAACACAATTAGTCACTTTAGTCTCGATACATTATTAAAATATTCCAAATTATAATACATACAAAGTCAATTTAAAATCATATTAGTGATAGTTCATTATTAAAACATTGCAAATTATATTATTCAATAAAATTAAAATTAATAAAAAGAGGAAAGACAAGCAATTTAAGTGATATTCAAATACAATTCATAATATTATCATACATAAGTGGGAAAAATTATACTTATTTTTCCTTTCTTGTCATTTGAATACAATATTTTTGTCACACAAGTAATCTTTGACATCATAATAACATTTGTCTATTAATAATGAATATAGTTTCTTTTTAAACTGGTGAATTGGTAATCGTTTAATGTCATCAGGCAATTTATTATAGATTAATGATGTCATGCATAAAATACTTTTATTTAATAGTGCCGTTTTACCATAAGGTATTTGTACCTCTAACGTTTTTTTATCCCTTAATTTTCGATAATAGCTTTTTACAGCCGTCTTATAGTAGCTTGGATTTGATTTCACAAAAATATTTGATTCATAAATGTATAGGGAAGGCAATGTGAGAATTTTTAGATTTTTAAAGTAAGGTTTACAGCTAATTGTACTATTTATTTGGCACATTGCTCTAATGCACTTCTTTTGAGCTTTAAATATAAATTCCTTATCTACCGAATTACCCCAAAATATAATGCCGTATCTCAGCAATGGTGCCACCAGTCCGTGATAGGCCGTTAAAATTGCTTCTTTGCTAACTATTTTGGAGAGCTTGTAGAGAGCGTATGAGGATTTGCTAATTCTTTTGCAGAGATTGTCAATGTGGGTTGTCCACGAAAGTCTGTAGTCAATATTTATACCTAGAAATTTTGTATTTGTTACCGATTCTACTGTCTGTCCGTTATAATTTACATTAATAATTTTCGGTTGGGTTCTTTGGTGAAAGTGCATTATATTTGTTTTTCCTACATTTATTTTCAGATTGTTATCAATTAGCCATTTAACTATACTTCTTAGTGTCTCATTAATATTATTTTCATAGTCTTTTTTATTGTCACATTTTATTACTACAGTGCTGTCATCTGCAAAAAGTATCATGCGATGCTTTATGTGTCTAGGGAGATCATTAATGTAAATTAGAAAAAGCAAGGGACCCAAGACACTACCTTGTGGAACTCCTAATTTTATGGTTCTCGTTTGGGATCTATATGTCTTCTCATCCCGCGTCTTAAGGCATATTCTAGTTATTTGAGTTAACTGCTTTCTATTACATAGATATGAGTGTATGAGGTCTAGTGCCTTTCCTCTTATGCCATATGAATTTAATTTTTGAAGCAGTATGTTATGATCAACACTGTCAAAGGCTTTACTCATATCCATGAAAAGAGCACATATTGGATTTCTTTTGTCCATATTAGTCAAAACAATGTTAGTAAGTTCATATATCGCAGCGTTAATGGACTTACCCTTGCGAAATCCTTTTTGTTCGCTAGCCAAGATATTATATTTTTCTAAAAAATTGTAAAGACGACTATGAATGGCTTTTTCGAATATCTTTGAAAAGATGGGTATCAAAGCTATAGGTCTATAATTTCCCATATTGCTTTTGTCATTTTTTTTGTGGAGAGGAATAACAACCGATGTTTTAAGTTTTTCTGGGTAAGTTCCAGTAGAAATGCATAAATTAATTATATAACTTAGATGAGCTGCAATTGATGGTGACACTTGTTTTATTACTTTTGTGCAAACACCATCGTAACCCACACTCGATGTATTTTTAAGTTGCTTGATTTCTCTGTCCACTTCTATGGGGGTTGTGGGGGTAAGGAAAATTGAGTTTAGGTTAGTGTATATATTTTGGTTCGAAGGTGCTTTATTATTATAATTATTTGTATGCATCGAATTTGCAGCTTGGTCAATAAAATAGTCATTAAAATTATTCGCAATCGACGTTGGATCTGTAATGCTTACGTTATCTTTTAATATTTCATTAATTGGTTCCCTGGGAAATTTATATTTAGAATTATTTATAAGTGACCAAGTGGCTTTCGATTTATTTTGAGCTGTGTTGATGTGATGGTTATTTTGTGCCTTCTGCGTAAGACATATAATTTTTTTAAATTTCGTAGCGTATTGCTTGAATTTATGTTTGTTTTTTTCCGTCCGGTGTGTTCTATACTGCCATAGTAATTTTCTTTTCATTTTGCTGCAAATTTTGATACCTTTTGAAACCCATTTAGTTTTTCTGTATAATGATTTTGTTATTAATTTGTAAGGAAAACACAAGTTATAGAAACACAAGAAAAGCTCCAAGAAGCGATTGTAAGCTTCGTTTGAATCATTTGTCTGGTAAATGTCTGAGAATGTCAAGTTATTCATACAAGTTTTAAATTTTGCTAAATTTTCCTCACTATAATCGCGTACTTTGATGCGCCAAGATTTTAATGCACAGGATTTTTTGACTGGACAATGCAATAATTGGGCAGTATGATCTGATAATCCTAATTCAATTATTTGACTTTTGCATTTATGAATGTTGTGAGCAAAGTTGTCGATACAAGTGCTACTAATGAGTCTAGTGGGAACCTTAATTTCCAGTTTTAAGTTATGACTTTCTAGAATTTGCTCAAAATCTAAAGTTTGTCGGTTTCTTTTTAATGTATTGATATTGAAATCTCCGCATACAACAACTTTTTTACTAGTATTATCACATATTTGGTGCAGTAACTTTTCTAGATTATTAAAAAATGTAGACATACATGAGTTAGGTACTCTGTATACACAAACTATTATCAAATTATGTTCTGTTAGTTCTATTGCACTATATTCTATGATGCCTTTGCTTGAAAATGTATTATTAAGTACAACGTATGGGTGTCCTAATCTAGTTAATATACAGGCACCTCCCCTATTTACGTCTCTCGAAAAACTTGCTGCCAAGCGAAATTTGGGTATATTAATTGTAACCTCTTGTTCTGATGTCATAAAATGTTCAGTTATACATATTACATCGATGGGTGTATTCTGTAGTTCCAATTCTTCTAAATGTACTGCGAGAATGTCAGCTTTGTTTAGTAAACCAGCAATGTTCTGGTGTAAAATGTGTATATTATTATAGAAGAAAAAACTGTGAGTTTTGCTTATTTTCGTTAGTATCTACGTAAGGAAATAACGTTAAGTCAATTTTGATCCTCTCCATAATATTTTTAAATATGAAATTTATTCCAGATTTATTTAATTTCCCTGATCTATCTGAAAACATGTCAAATTTAAATTCTAGGTCGTTATTTGAGTCAAAATAATATGCATATTTATGATATTCTAGATCCATGTAAAGTAAGTTATTAAAAATATCAACTTTATAGTTATATATAGGGGATCCCCGTACATACGAAGGTGTACATATTATGATATTTGTATGGGTCATTTGTCTCAAGCTTTCATTTATTACTTTCACGAGGTCAATATAGTTATTATCAGTTTTAATATCTGAATCGCCTAATAAGATTATACAATAGTCATTTATAGTGAAATCTTTCAATTTTGTTTTAATATTAGCTAACATGTGTCTTATTTTTGAGTTGGGTATTAAATAGCTACAATACTTAAAGTCATACGAAAAAAATTCTTCAATCGCTTGTAATATTCCTCTATGTGTACTATTACTTAATACGCACAGTTTTCTTTGCTTGGTATCATCGAGAACTCTTGGTGTCGTAGTGTTCTTCTTTTTCGGTGTCCAGTTAATTGTTTGTTTTAAGGTTTTATTTAGATTTAGATTAGGTTGACTAGTTTGGGTGGTTCTTGAATCGTTGACTGAAATATCTTTACTCAGTATTTTCACGTCGTCAGTCTTGAAGGGTGGAGCGGAGACATCGAGGGTTTGTTGCTCAGTGGAGTTTAGACAGGATTCCAATGCTTGATTTTGTGAGCCTTGCTTTGAAGAAGGTCTGTCATCGTTAATTTCCTGGTCATTATTACTCGTGTTTAGTTTAGAAAGTGTATGAGATTGGGCTGGTGTAGAGCAGCGTCCTCTTCGTTTATTAGCACGCGATGATAATGGAGTCATGCATCGGCTATCTGATAGAGCAATATTTTTATAAGCTTGAGTGGTTTGCAAGCTTTTATTCAAATCACATTTTAAGCGATAGTTTTCCAAGTTTAAATTTTCTATTTCTTTATGGGCAATATCTAATTCTCTACTTAGACTCTCTATCTTTTCTCTTAGGTCATAAATAGTTTGGCTATCATTTAATGAAGTGTTCGGTAAACTTGTCATAGTAGCATCGAATAGATTTGTGTCTGTGTTCGAAACATCATTTAATGATATATATGAAATACCAAAGTAACTCGGTGGATGCGTTCACAAACATATACCTAAACTCATGTAAGTTTAAGTTTACCTACACAAGACTGCCAGATCCGGATTATCTACCTATCTATAGGATACCCAAATATTTGTTTAGTGTTGAAAGAGAAAAATAGACTTAAAATATTTCTCTTAGAGAAGTTTAGGAAAGTAACGATTAACTGTGCAGGTTAGTCCTTTAGGGTCAGGTTTGATTCAAGTGTTTCTAGCTATGGTAATTTTGAAAGCATGTACTTTGTGATGTGGTGGCAGCGTCCTCGCCGGACTGTAAGCTGTGCCAACTCCTGGTCACCACAGCGAGCTGCATCGAACGCGCCGCGAGCGAGGCTTCGTACGATGCCCCAATGTCCCCTCTCTCCTGTGATTTCTATGCCTCAGACGCCTCGGGATGGTCCTCAGGTAATCTTTCGTTAATTTTTCAACCTTAGTCTTCAGTTGTAGTAGGTAGCTTTTGTTTATTTTTTGACGTGTATAGTTAGGTACGATACCTAACCAAGTCTTTCGCCACTGTGTGCTCGGCCCAGAGGACATGGTGGAGCATATGAGCACATGGTAGAAGTGTGTCCTGCTTGGGCTCAGCATCGCCGTGTCGTCGTGGGAAAATTGCCGGCGGCGATCTCTCAGCAAACCGTATGGACCCTGCAGAAGGGTCGAAGCCTACTGGTGCCCAAGCGTCAGTTTCTGAAAGGAAGGCCCTGGTATAAAAGCACGTGGTGGGTTGTTTACTCAGTAAGAATCTGACACTATTTCCCGCCCCGCCAAAGGCGGCGGGATTTGTCATTGGATGATTATTACCCACGAAAAAAAACCATGTCTTTCAAATATGATGGGGTACAAAAAATCGAATGGCGAAAGGAATCTTTTATTTTTTCGACTGTTTAATTTTTTATGATGCAATAAATACCTGGCTAATTCGCCACTTGCAAACTGCGCAGGTGGATTTCATGTCCACATTCGCAATTATTTCACATTTCAGGTTGATACGATGATTATTTTCTATGACATGTTCTGGACGAGTTAGGTTCCAAATTGTTTGTTTATCTTTTAGATTCCGACACCCAACTGTGAGAAGAAACGGCAGCGGCCTGGCGTCCGTAGGAAACGTCGCAGATTCCGAGCACAGCCGAAGCCGAGCTGGCGGGTGCCGCGACTGTGCCGCACGCTTCCCGCGCTGTGCAGTGCCGGCACCGCGGGCCCGGCCACCATGAGCGTCTCACATCTGCCACCATGTGATAACTATGTAGGCAAACATACTGGCTTACTTTTTAGAAAGTTTTTGTCGATTTTACTTATATGTACATCAATTGTAGTGTTTAAATTTATTCTAAAGGAAGCAAAAAGCTATTTCTACGAATGTACTCCAAGCATTTAAGCTTGAGACTAGACGGCGTTGTGTGATAGTTGTGAAATATAAAAAAAAAATACCTATTGCTTCCGCAATCTTGTTAGTAATGGACATTATCTATGCACTACTCAAATAGTAGCATAAGCAATCGTAAGGTCATATATATATATTTGGTCTATCTGCTATCTTTTTGTTGTGGGCATTGGGCAGTTTCGCAGTTCAGGAATACTACGTAAGCTGCCGTCTAGTTTATTTTCTACACCAGGTTTGTTGCAAGGAAGTTAACGACGTAAGATCCCACCGCAAATTCATTCGCAAGCCCCTTCTGATAAGGAGACTCTCTTCTAATGGGATCCCATGCTAACTGAAGTACCTATTGCCAAAGAAATCGCTGCCTTATTATGATCCACCAAATGGCATTGTGATATCAATACGTAGATTCGGCACATTTTGGTTTAAATACTCCCCTACCTCGTTAGAAATTACTTTTGTATCGTGGGTACATTCGGAATATCTAAACATACGCCAGTCGAGCTGCCCCTATTAATAAATAATTTCTTAACTTTTAGTATCGCTTTATCGTGCCTCGTCGTGAATCTGTGATGAAGAACAAAACAACTCAAACGGAGCCAGCCCTGAAAGTGAGCAGAGGATGTCAGTCCCACAGTCCCGACGCTCGCAGTCCTGGTCTACGCTGTTCTGGTCCACGTAGTCCTGATCCGCGTAGCCCTGGCCCGCGTAGCCCTGGCCCGCGTCGCCCCATCCGCAACAGCCACGTTCCCTGCTGCAGCAAGCTCAGCCCCATTTCATGCAGCCCTGCCTCCAGCAGCCATGATCGCGACCTCTCTCCACTGGTCCCGCCTCCACCTATCAACTGCCAACTCAAGCGGTCAGATGCAACTTTTACTGCGTTACCCCCCTTATTACAGGATGTAAGTTCCAATATCTGCCCCCCTAGCCAATTTACAATCGTATCGTTTAGATTTAGAGCTTGTAATTGGCCAGGCTCCCAATGCCCTTGTTCGGATGTCATATCAACAAAGGAATTGGGGGCGTCGCTATCTACAAGCGCTAACTCTAAACGAAACGATTGTAACTTGACTGGGGGGCTGTCACTGTCTTTTAGATACTATCAGGGATGTTATGAAACTTCGTATATCGGATATCCGAAATAAAAGTACAAGAAATCGTAACCGAAACCGATATTAAAGTTTCGGATAGCTTTCATAAAGGTAGAGTTTAAATGATAGTTACACGCAGCTGTGGGGCACAAAGTATTAGTTTTTTTGATTGACTCAATTTTTATTTTATTATCAAGTGATTCTAGTGACTTGCCAATTTTCTTTTTTACAGCAGCTTAAAAGATGTCAATGGTCTGTCCTTTATATTCTAATTCAATAGTCGGTATTTTGTGTTAAGAATTTGGTTTCCTACCCTAATTTTTATGTAATTATTATAGGTATACTAGCAACCCGTCCCAGCTTCGCACGGAACAAATATGTTGCATTAGACATATAAACCTTCCTCTTGAATTACTCGTATCTATTAAAAAAAACTGCATTAAAATCCGTTGCGTAGTTTTAAAGATCTAAGCATACATAGGGAAGATTTGACTTTGTTTTATAATAAGTAGTGATATATTTTTTAAATTAAAATATTGTTTAACACTAGGAATTTACTTCTGTATCGTGGGTGCAGTCACAAACGTGTAAACTCAAACACAAGGCACCCAGACCCGGGATCTGTGTGGGTGTTTTTAATATAATGCGGATTTCCGTATTTCTGGAATTCCGTAAATGTCCTTTACATACATGTACTTATTATAAATTGCACGCAGGACGTGTTTGCAAAAAAATTTTTGATCCTTTTGAAAATTTCTGCATGATATTAAAAACATTCATACATTTATTTGCTCTTTGTGTGAATGAACGATACACAGCGCAACAGAATATAACTTTAACCGCTAAACGCATTTAAAAACCTTACCAAAAATATATTTGCTCTTGTCAACAGGATCTGATAGATATAATAGCAGCCAGCAATGAGAAGAGGTTGAGGCTCTTATACACCAGTTCAGAGAAGGACGACCATCATTCATTTCTGAAGTTATATCCCAACTGCAGACCAGAGAGGCAGAGTCGGAAGAAGCTGCCCCCATGGAGATAGGCTTTGCTTACATTAGTTAGTAACTAAAAATATTCTCGTTCACTAAATGTAGGATTATTTTTAATTCTTATTTCTTTTGTGGCTTCATTAATTTGTTTCATTCTTAATATTTGTAGGTATTTTTATTTAATTTGTTATCACTCCAGGGAAGTTGTTGGTTTTGTTTAATGTAATAAAATATAATTAATAAATTGTTTTGACATGTTTTTAGTTCTTTTCATTTTTATATACTTACCTATCTCAGTGGTAAAGAAAATTACGTAGAGCAGCAGGTAGTCCTCAAATATTTCCTGAAATGAATATATAATATGCGGGAAATAACCATTGGCTATGGTATTGGTTACACGCCCACTTCGCTTTAGACCCGAAAATCGGTTTTTGCGTATTCAAGGTCGATCGTCATGATGGTTCAATTGGTGTGACGAGGATTATCGTGTCATACTCCGCAGCAGAACCACTTTGATTACATTATATACAAATTACAGGATAAAATGTAGATAATGTCTATATTTTTGTAGCTTATTATCAAAATTTGTATATTGTTAGTTTCTTGGAAAATATCAATTCAAAGTGGTCATGCTACAGAGCATACTCTCCAGCAGGACCACTTTAAAATAACGCTTATTTCACGCTGATTATGCACAGGCCATAATATAAAAAAAATATATATTTATTGTATATCAAGATAACATCTACAATTTTAGATAAATACTTGCCAAATTTTTAGTAATATGTAAATGTTTTATCGGAAAGCACCTGCTATGAGTTTCTTAGCAAATAACAGCCAATGACAAAAGCTAGTCGTAAATAAATATATATCTTGTTATTAGCTAAGAAATTAATAGCAGACGCTTTCCGGTAATAAAACATTTACATATTACTAAAAATCGGCAAGTATTTATCTAAAATTGTAGATGTTACCTTGATATACAATAAATATACATTTGTTTATATTATGACCTGTGCATAATCAGCGTGAAATAAGCGTTATTTTAAAGGTGTCATACTCCGCAGCAGAACCACTTTGACTACATTATATACAAATTACAGGATAAAATGTAGATAATGTCTATATTTTTGTAGCTTAATATCAAAATTTGTATATTGTTAGTTTCTTGGAAAATATCAATTCAAAGTGGTCATGCCACAGAGCATACTCTCCAGCAGGACCACCTTAAAATAACGCTTATTTGGCGCTGATTATGCACAGGCCATAATATAAACAAATGTATATTTATTGTATATCAAGATGACGTCTACAATTTTAGATAAATACTTGCCGATTTTTAGTAATATGGAAATGTTTTATCGAAAAGCGCCTGCTATGAATTTCTTAGCAAATAACAGTCAATGACAGAAGCTAGTCGTAAATGCTAAGAAATTCATAGCAGGCGCTTTCCAGTAAAACATTTACATATAACTAAAAATCGGTAAGTATTTATCTAAAATTGTAGATGTTATCTTGATATACAATAAATATACATTTTTTTATATTATGGCTTGTGCATAATCAGCGCCAAATAAGCGTTATTTTAAAGTGGTCCTGCTGGGGAGTATGCTCTGTGGCATGACCACTTTGAATTGATATTTTCCAAGAAACTAACAATATACAAATTTTGATATTAAGCTACAAAAATATAGACATTATCTACATTTTATCCTGTAATTTGTATATAATGTAGTCAAAGTGGTTCTGCTGCGGAGTATGACACGGATTATCGATTTTCGGGTTTCAAAAAAGTGGGTTGCGTGAAAACATAGCAAATGGTTAAACTTATTTACCGCGTAGTATTGTAGGTACCTACTTAGTGAGGTTTAGGGTTGGTTCATATCTGACGGAACATGCGTCGCGTATTATCGGTCGCGTAACGCCAGAACAGACAAATGTATAGAAAAATACTTGACCGTTCACACTCAACCGATGATACGTTAGTGCGTCGAGCGTACAGCGTCTATTCCGTTTCCGTCAACGCATTATCGGTCGACGTAACAGCGGTAACGTCGCGCGCGCCATGCTCTACGTGTATTTTGATTGATGCATACAGACTAGGCGTAACATTAGCAGAGATCGTTTGTGTGAACCAAGTGTTACGTCTGGATGGTCACAGTAAAACAAAGATACTTCCAATCAATTAGTTTATAATTATAAGCCTCCCAAATAGCAATAATTTCGATAGGCTTTATTTTAAAATTAAATATCACACAACACAACCGCTCTGTAGATGCTAAACGTAGAAACTGACTAGTGGCAGGATGGATGATACGCTCGACGCATTTTCCGTTTGATATGAACCGACCCATTCGACCGAATAGACGCGACCGATGATACGCTCGACGCATCATCCGTCAGATATGAACCGACCCTTAGGGTGACCTAATCTTTGTCATTCATTGTTTTCAACAATCACTGCTACTACTAAACAGATACATTCATTTTCAATGGGACCACAAGTCTCCATGTTGGTTCATCTACAATCTACTGTCAGATCTAGTTAGGGAGTTAAATTAAAAAATATATATCTCACACGACACTTTTGATTGGTATGTTTAATTAATTTAATACTTAAATTAAATCTTACTTACGACTCTTTACAAAATTACAACAGACGTATCGACTACAAGGCTGATACAGGGTGCTTTTCACACGAATAAAATAATTTACAAAAACAGTCGTACATATACATCACGCTCATTACAAACTAAATAAATATCTGACACAGTCACCGAGCTTCGATCGCGACCGCGACAGCGCCGCGCGCCGTCCGGCCGGGGCCGAAGCGCGCACGCTCTTTGGATCCGAGTAAAGTTAAGCAACGTCCTCGCGTCACATGCGCACCGCGCGCTAGTTGGTGTGCTTCACGTAGTCCGTCTCGTAGTAGGCGGCGGCGTGCGCGCCCTTGCGGTCGAGCGCGCGCACGCGCACGAACAGGAAGGCGGCCACCAGCGAGGCCACCACCAGCACCAGCAGCAGCATCACCAGCCCCGCCACGAAGGACGGCACCGACATGCAGATGGTCTCCGGGTCGCTAGCCGGCGACTGTATCACCACGGTCTCGTTGGCCGCGGCGTTGTTCAAGGCGAAGTTAACGTCTCCAGGCGCTACCACCTGGATTGTTCGACTAGTATTGACGTCAGTCATTTCTTGAGCGTCACGCTTGTAAATTCTCTGTGGCGCGGACGTCTCCCGCCGCCGCCTCACTCCGACCAGCCTTTCTGGCAGGTCCTCGACGGAGCGCGGCCTTCCTCCCAGTGTTGCTAGATTGACATGAGCGTCATCTTTCCTCTTAACAGTGTTGTATACTCCGCGACGGCCGGGAGGAGGCGGGGGAGGTAGATTAACCTCGTCTTCATTTCGCACGGGCGCAGGTGACGATGGACTAGGCGCGTTCGGCGTTGACGAGACTTGCGCTTGTGGAGGTGGTACGGCGTCATCGCGTTTTTCTGAGAAAGATCCTGTGGCATCCGCAGGATGTCGCGGATCCGGGAACGCAGGTGGCACGCCGTATTCTCCGTGAGGTGCTGGCGGTGGAGGTCCATACTCAGCGTGAGGAGAGTTAGGTACACCATATTCTTCAGCACCCAGAGTATTTCCTCCTAACAGTGGTACTCCGTAATCAGCACCAAGACCGCCACACTTCGGTTCTGGACAGTTATATCTGCACACTTGAATTACGCACTGGAAGTGTACATTCATCGAATCGGGGAATTTGAAAGCCTGGAAATATGCGAAGGACACTACTGAAGCTGAAGGACCGAAGTTCTTTATCTTTTGGAATTTGCTCATAATCTTGGGTCTCACCACACAGCCGTATTGATCGACGAGCTGTATGGGTGCCCGTTTGCCGTCATGTGCTACACAGTTTCGTACTAACATGTCGAATTTGTTCTCGTCATCTTTGATAGCAAGCACCATTGTCATTGTCTGACCTATTTTTACTATGCCTGACACTTCTGAAGCCCATGGTCCTTTTCCAACCTGTATCTGCATCCAGCATTGCAGGTTGTCTCCGAGAAAGTTCGCCGTGACAGCGTGCAGCATATCCACTTGGAATGGTCTAAATGTCACTGCCTTTTCGTAGAAGTCGTACCACGTGCATCGTAATTTTCTTGCTTGATCCCATACCTCTTGAACGTAAGGGTCGTATTGGACAATGATAGTGTTCTCTACATAAGAGCCACTGGGCGTCGGACTTCCATACGTCGCGACATTATGATTAGCGGAACTGCTCATACCGCAGCTGTTGAGGAAGATTTCAAACGTCGCGCTGAGATGACCAGTGCCTGGCTTTAAATGCATACAGTGAGAGTCGCTGTAGAATCCTTTGGAGAATATCATACCGTAGAATGGGCGGTCAAATTCTATATTAACGCGCATGCGTGTTTTCTCACACTGCACTTGTAAGTGTTTAATTTTGGGGCTATCCGGTGTCGCGAGCGGCCAGGGGTCGTCGGAGTGCGAGGGCGGCAGGGGCGGCCCGTAGCCGGCGCCCGTGCGGTGCTCCAGCGGTAACGAGGCCGAGTCCACCGGAGGTTCGCATGTTGCTTCCTGGAAATGGAAAGCCATACATAAATTTCTACGTCGATTTGCATAAAACATTTGCATCAATATGCAGTTTCTTACGGTTTTGTCTGATCTACATCTTGTTATTTTGTGTACACAAAAAAATTACTGCGAAGGTGAAGCTAAGATTTCAACTGGACTTTGGGTCGTGTACAGGTAATGTAACAGTGTTTGCGACGATACATAATATAATAACAGTGTCGGAACATTCCTGAGAGGCGTCTCACTCTACATACTCCGCGCGTCGAGAGCGCGTGCGCTGCAGCGGCGCGCCCTCGCCTCTGAGCGCGCGCGCTACGTTCTTTCCGACTTTCTACACTGATGGATAGCTCGCACGAGCAATTATAATATTAATCAGTACGATCATATTGCTAAGATGAGCTACACGAATGCTTTCACGATACTTAGGTGGTATATTTTAAAAATTTATGATTACTATTAAGTCTTTCAGTTGAAAATGTGAGATAACAGTATTTTCATGTAAGTTTAATTTCTCTTATAGTTTTTTATTCGTTTATAAAGCTCAGGTATGTTGTGTGGTGGGTTGGTTTAGTAAATCTATATTAGAAGCACATTAGAAGCATCGCTAGCCGCGTGTATTCAATGGTTGTTAAACTGGATTATGCTGTATTTGGATGTTAGACTAGAAAAATATGGCGTGAGAGCTGATGAGGCAGCTGGTCGGTACATGAGCGAGTAAGAATAGCAGCCAGTGGCAGGTAGCGGCGGGAGCGCCGCGCGCCCGCTGCGTACCGACGACGCTCGCGTTTTCTAAACCGGTTAGAAATTACCCACTGATCGAGATTGTGAGTTGCGGAAGAAAACACCGGACCTATAAACATGCGCAACTTTGACAACCAGAGCTTTCTTTGGTAGTTTCCACATTGGGTGCGTTAACTAAATAGGTATACTGATGTATCAATGTTAATCAAAGAGGGCTAGGCTCAGGGACACACCTACCACCTAGTGCTACCATCGTGCAAGTGGACAATTGGAAAGTTACGGATTGGGATTGCACAATATTTATTTTTGCTTTGTTTAAATATTCAAATATTTTGATAGAAAAAATAGATAGTATTATGCACAAAGCAGTAATTGGTTCCGTGACTATAATTTGTCTGCTCGTTAGTTCGGCTGAGATTTAGTGGAGTCAGATAATAAAGCTGATTGTGGCGTGGTCGTGCGTCGCAGAGCGCGAGACGACAGGTGCGGGCGCAGGTGAAAGTGTACGCCAACTGTACATCCGTTTCCACCCGAAATTAATAACGATGCTTTTGTTTCCCCTTTAGTTATTGTGTAATATACAAAAATAAATATAAACATGAACAAAAATGTATTGGAAGGCAGTGTTAAAGAACCTTACTCATTGTTTAATTAATTCTTAGCGTTTACCAGTGGTTTCGCCCGCGTCATTATAGAAAATATCCCAAGGTGATGTATTCCTTCGATAAAATGTACTGTTCATCGAAATCCGTTGTCACACACACACAAAATTTCGAATAATTATTATTATTATGAGCCCGTTGTGTCCCACGGCAGGGCAAAGGCCTGAGTTAAGTTTTAACTCAGGCCTTTATAGGTAATATAGGTGAGATCACACACACTAATACACACACAGCATTAGTTTATATCAATAAAAAAAAATGTTTGCCATGAATACTGTGAGATGGATCTTTGTAATGCTCTTTGATAGATTTTGGAATAGGAATTTATATAGTAAGTTTGTTAAGCCTTGTCTTATAGCAGTTACCTGCAAAAAGCTTCGAGTTATGAGCCGCTGCCAAATTGACTCTAAAACTGAAAAGTGTTTGAAATTATTCTTAGATGGGGTTCCTATAGACACGTCTGCTTGATGCATTTCTTCGCTAACATAATAATTATTATTTATTAATTAATTACCTCATCAAATGGTAATTAGTAAATGCCTGTCAAAGATAGAAGACATGATTAGTGTGAAGACTTCCAAACAATTTACTCATATATGCGAGCCACTTCCTTTCGGTGCTGTAACTATGATTACTATATGACCGTGTGAGCTTCTAGAACTACCCTTCTTAACACAAATAATACAATCTTACCCGGCTCTATTTAAAAAAAAATAACTAGATGTAATGGGCAATACAGGTAGGGCCTTTCCAGAATCACTTTCATATTAGGTACCTATATGATAAAAATAAGCACTATATGTTTGCTAATAATTAGCAAGGATAATTTAGGGCTAAATTTATTTAGCCCTGAGGTTTTTTTTTTTTATTGTAGGTGAAAATCATCCAATGACGAAACCCGCTCTTGGGCGGAGCGGGAGACCAGTGTCAGACTCTTACTGACTAAAAAACCTACCCCGAACCTTCCTTGCCTTATTTCTGGAGTCGAGGTGACAGTTTGCACATACCCTCTAGGCTCCAGGAGGCTTTCTTTTTTCCCAAGCAGGGCACACCTCCACCGTGTGCTCCACCGTGTCCTCCGGGCTCGCCTAACTGTGGCGACACCCGGACGTCTCTTCCGCACGAATTCGGTGCAGGAATCTCCCGAAAGCCCTGAGGTAGGGCCTCATTGCCATGACTTCTTAATGCGAACTAAACTGAATTGCTAAAGGGATGTTGCTTCATCCTTCTTTCTTGTTCTCTCGCCTGACAATTGAACTCTTCTTCATCTTCCCCTATCCCGTTTTATTTGTGGTTGCCACAACTCTTTTTTTCTTCCATTCTGTCTTGTCTCCCGTCACGCTATCACTAACTGCTTTTCCTTTTATATCAGTCCTCACACAATCGATCCATCTTTTCTTTGGCCTCCCTCTACCTCTCCATCTATCCACATGTATATTCTTAACTCTTTTAGTAACTTGCGTTTCATACCTCCTCTTTATATGATCATACCAAGACAAACGATTTCCTTTCAGATATTGGCGCTTTTTTAAACTTCCTCTTATAAGTATTATAGAATAGAATAATACTTTATTGTACACCAAAAAAGTAACAATTTCATAGAAACTTATATGAATGGGTACAAAGTCTTAAATCTTATCGCTGAAGCGATATTTACCAGACAACCTTACATACTCATATCTCACTTTATCCATTCTCGTCACACCTCACATCCATCTCAACATTTTCATCTTCGCTACATGCAATCTTTTTTCATCCGTTTGACATTTTAATGCGCCATAGCCCTTGGTTTTATCATTTCTGGGCCCCTCTTGGGCCCACAGGCCCATAGCATAGGTCACAACCTCTAATCACCGCTGACACCGTCCTAGTTACGGTCCTGCTTCGCTATTAGGGCCAAGCCTATTAAACTCAAAGAAAGCAAAAAAAAACCTCATTAACAACTTATTGACAAAAAAATTAAGCAAAGCTTTTAAGTTTAACTTGAAAAACATCGCAATAAAAACGTAAAACTTGAATGCGGCCGAGTGCTCTTGCATAACTTGATTAAGTTAACTTTGTAAAGAGTTCCTACCTACAAACCTTCGTACAAAAATTTGTACGAGGCAGATGAAAGTTGTTTAAATGAACAAGAACCGCGTGGAACCGGATTTTTGTTTGTGTTTCTGTTTGACTACGTGAGACCTAATTGGGTTGAGCTTATTTATGTTTCGCTGGAATCTAGTAGCTGATGTTTGTGATACACCAGCGACGTAAATCCTTCGCTCCCCGGTGGCCAACCTCAACTGAGATTTAACCTCTGATTCTGTCCAACTAAACGATAATGATATTTATTTTGCCAATACATTTTAAAAAGCACTTTTAACCCCAATCTACAACTTGCAGGGCTTGCGGGGCTTTTACCATCGGTCACCATTGCTGTAATTGAATTATGTAATGGTCAAATAAAACTAATATTATTAAGACTGTTGGCTCAGTGGTTGAGTGAAAAATCGATTACGCGTGAAGTGCACAAGCCGCACATGGTGGGCCCAGTGCGGCTTGTGCACTTCACAATGGGGCCCACGAAGTAGGATTACAGATTATTCCTAGAGAGGGAGCCTAAGTCCCAGCAGTGAAACAAAGCCTGAAAATGCTATATGCCATAGTAATATTTGTCTCTTTCGGGAATTGAACCTGTGCTACGCAGTTCAGCAGTAAATCGCTCAACCACTCCACCAACGAACTTTACAACATTAGTTTGATTTGACCATTACCTTTATTCCATTAGACAAATGATTTTCCTGAATACGCTAAGTATAAAATGTATCGTAATGGTATTATGCCACTTACCACGCGACTTCTTTACAGGGAATGTTATAGCCATACATTTAGGACTCGGCGTTTGATGGGAACACTAACAAAATAGTAGATTATATGGCCAGGGTGTAAAGCAACGCCCTTGAGTCACAGGCAGCATGTTGAATTCCAAACTAAACGAAGGCTACTAAGTTTTAAACCCGAGCGCAGTAAGGGATTTATATAATTACCTCCCGAGCACAGGGAGGGAGTTGATATAGAAATCTAAGAGCTGCTGAACAGACTGCAGACATCTGTATCCGGTTGCAAATACGAAACCAGTTTACTGTCACGTGTGTGATATCTAAGTGACTATATACACATATGTACGTCAGCTAAATAAATTGTACAAGTTGTCTCCCACAGCTCTCCCTGCGCATCGCGATTCGTATTGTCTGTATTACAATTTGTGGCGTGCCAGTGGAGCTAGCTCGTGGGAAGTGTGCCCGGTGCGTGCGCTATCAAACCATCGCGACAGAGCGACAACCTGCGACAGAGCGACAGGCGCGCGACAACCTGCGTCTGACTCTACACACCTTTCACAATCTGTGTGAGATACAACTTTATTATAACTATCTTAAATACAGATCGCGGAACTTTAATAGAAGTCAAGCGCCTTTATTTCAAACTAGCGACCCGTCTCGGTTTTTTACCCACACGTTGAGTAATTAGGTACATTAATTAATTACATTATATTATAAAGGGGAAAGTTTGTGAGTGTGTATGTTTGTTACATCTTCACCCTCAAACGGCTGAAAGGATTTCAATGCAACTTAGTAAAGGGATAGCCCGTAGTCTCGGAATAGCACTTAGGGTACTTTTTATCCTGAGAATATATTTCCTTGAATTAATTTTCTATTACCGCCGATAGTAGCTAGTGCATACCACACGCACGAGCTGCACCACAGTTTCGACTGCTCAGGCCGGGTTGTAGGTACACGTGACACGTGTGTTTGGTTAGCCTAATCATGGTCTTCGGAGGCCTGCGCATGCAAAACTGTGAAGAAATTTTGCTTGTGGTAGGCCTATTATGAAACCCAAAAGAATCAGGAATTCGGGTATAGATATCTGTTTGTGCAATGGACACAGTCTCGTCGATCTCAACAAAGATGAACTCATAAGCTCGCTTTTGTACATAGATATTGTAATCCTCTTTTTTATATGCTGTTGGGTGTACAATAAAGAATAAAAGAAAAATATATTACCGCCAAAATATTACTGTCTAGACAAGTAAACTGCGCTATACTCGCTTTGACCGGTACCCGAGATTCTGTTTAAAAAAATATTTGCTTACAGTTCTTTTAACGGATAATTTCATTTGGTTTAGAATTTCAGTGTCAGTTTTTAAAAAATGCTTATAGGTACTAGCTTTTTTCAGTGGTTTCTCCCGCGCAAGAGCGTAACTTTGGACCCCTGAAATTTAGAAAATCCTCTCTTAGCTCGCCTATGTCATAAAAGGATTCCTTGTGTAAAATTTCACACTCTGAATCGCAGTAGTTTCAGCTGTGCATTGATGTGTGCTAATATCTTCTTTATAATGTTAAGTGTACCCAGATATATTTTGAAACATGCAAGGTACACAAATAAGATTGAACCTCGTGGAAACTTTTGGAACAATCAGGTGAAGAAAATTCGAACACTACTGCTAAATTATCCATATACAATACTCATAGTCCCTATTCAGATATGTTCCGCTATACACTGGCTAGTATAGCCATTCCTAATAAATAAATCATCTAACATTAGGACTCGTCACTTTGGGAATTATAACTCCTAATCTTGTATATGGAGAAACTGACTGACTGACATATCAATGCACAGCCGAAACTACTGGGACTAGGAGCATGAAATTTTGCACGTGGCTTCCTTTTATGACGTAGGCGAACACTAAGAACGAGTTTTTCAATGTTCAGCTCCTAAAGGTATGAAATGGGGGTCTAAAGTTTGTATGGAAAACCTTTCTTTCACGCGGGCGAAGTCGCTGGCAGAAGGCTAATTTAGAATTATAATAATAATAATAAAATATTTATTTGTGAACATATGGTATGGTTAAAGATGTGGTACAAAAAAATGGTTGTCCCAACAATTTTCCGAAATAAGGCATACAAACTAGAAATTATTGCATGTTCAATTCCAGATACAGATTATGATCTCACGAAATCTTTAACGATAAATGGAAAGTACCAGAGTATGTATGTTTGTACATATAGCGGTTACCGCAGGCGTGCCGTTAACCAGCTGTAGCTAATGTCATGAGCTTGAACTTCGAACGCGACTCACAAATCCTCGCGAACACTTTCCCTCACATCGAGAAAGTATGGATACCAATGAGGCAACCAGATAAAGAAAATCAACAGACGCCAGATTTATTCGTGTGTTTGACTTGAAGCAACTTTTCATTTTGACGAAATATGACAATAACACGTCATTATGACGAATATGACAATAGGTAACGGCCCCGACTTACAAGTTGTAGGTCGCAGGTTCAAACCTAGTCAGGTGCATTACTTTGTGTTATTTATGTCATCACCACTGCTCTCAAAACGGTTAAGGAAAACATCGTGAGGAAACCGGCATGTCCTAGAACCAAAAATTGACATGTGACATCCACCAACCCGCATTGGGCCCGCGAGGAGGATTACGGCCCATTCCCTCTCTAGAGAGGAGGCCTGTGTCCCAGCAATGGGAAAATTAAAAAGGCTGATGATGATGATGATGATGACGTCATTATGACGAAATAACTTCTTAATTATTCCGTAGATGTCAGAAATTTTTCAAATTATCCGTTTTTCACTAGGTACTATAATATGCAAATCGCCCAAAGGGACACCGTTGTCCTCACACCTATTGTCATTTAATTCTGTCTGTAATTACGGTAGTTACAAGGTTTAAAAAATTTCATATGAAAACTCTTTCAGTAGTTTTTCAGTTTGTCGTCATTAGACCGACAGATGGATGCTTTAACTCCTCAGCCATACAGCGAACGCCGGCGTTCGCGGGTACTATAGCGAACGCCGGCGTTCGCGGGTACTATAGCGAACGCCGGCGTTCGCGGCTATTAACGGAAAGTTATTTATCTATAAAAACTTTTTTTTTACGTTCTTGGATAAATATCAAAATACCCTACAAAAAAAAAATCAAATATTGTACGTTAATAGTTTCCTTTAATACCCGCGAACGCCGGCGTTCGCTATAGTACCCGCGAGCGCCGGCGCTCGCTTGGGTGTCAAGGGGACTATGTTTTATGCAATGAAAAAAGCCTAAACAACCAGAGTAAGCAGAAATGCGTTAAGTTATTTAATTAAAGAATTAATGAATCAGTTTCAATACAATACTGCACCAGCGCATCACTTGGGCCCAGTGCGAATTGGTGTGTCATGAGTTCATGACACATGTCTTTGTTTGTTTTTCTAGAACCTGCCGGTTTCCTCATGATGTTTTCCTTTACCGTTTCAAGAGCAATGATGCTGTAGATGCCATAAATTGTACAAAGTGATTCACCAGCAACATCTCGTAAGTCACGACCAGTACTATTATGCCACAACAGCTCTATAGTACATTTTGATACAAGTGCAGGAAGTTTGTCATTGCGACCGAGGCGAAATTCGCACGAGCCGTAGGCGAGTGTGTTATGGAGCCGAGGGCTGCAATGACAAATCTGCACGTGTGTCAAACGACGTTTTTCAATACACTTACGACTTGTGAAATAAAGAAAGAAAGAAAAAACTTTTGATCGTATTACAAACATACAGTAGAAATATAATAATGATAGCATTCAAATCTGCTCTGGTCAGTTTCTAATTTCGTGGGGTCGTCCAGCGCCTCGGGGGGACGCCTCGCGCCTGATTCGATAAACTAAGTAAAACAAAATAATCACCCGTGACCGTGACGATAAGGAAGGAATAAAAAAGCCCTTGTTGTGATAAACTCAAAAAAGCACTTGGGTGATATATATGCTATATTGAACCTAATAGGAGTGCGATAAGAGGCAGTTTTCGAGTAAGTGTATTGAAAAATATAAAATATGCCTATAGTTGAATCTTACGAGAAACTATGATTAAGCCCCAGCACCGGCTATAAGCTTAACCGATCGATTAGAATAGACAACGGAGTCGATAAATCCGGCCGACAATCGAAAGCGATCGTTAGTTTACACATTCTTTACAATTGCTTTCTAACATGAATTAGCGAGACGCTTGACAGTCTCTGTAACGACTAATAAATTTCTACTATCTTTGTGTATTGGCTCTCTGCAATATTCAGCTATGTAATCTTTAGTTGGTCATGAAGTTCGTCTCTATTGATTTGTATGTGTTAAATCAACTCAATAATTGACTTGACTGTGAACGGGCTCTTTACTTAAATATTTATTTTTTGTACATTTTTTTTAAATTTTCTCTTATAATAGTAGAAAAAGAAATATGTAACCGACGTATCTGTAATTCAGAACATGATTTTAAAGAGCGTCCATGGAATTTCTTCCATATTCTTCTCCATGGAGATCTACGTTAGGGAATGTGCAATTGGCTTTTTTTTTGTGTGCAACTAGCACATTAGACTGACTTCTTGGCAATTCAAAAGTCGAAGCTCGTAAGTGGTTTATTTGAAATAAATGTTTTGTTTAAATAATTTACTGAAAATTGTTGAACTAAACATGAAAGTTAAATAATAGGTAATAAAAACCGACTTTGATCGTCATAAAAATGAAGATCAAAATACGATTACGTTATCAAACCGTTCAGAGAAATTCGAGAGTTAATGTTATGAGTTCTCAATGAATAATTATTATCTATTAAAATGATGGTCCATGACAGGATTAAAACAATTATGAAATGCGATGCGTGTGACAGTAAGCTTTAATTAGCATTAAAAACCTGCTCAGGAACAAGCTTTCCTATTAGAGATGAATTAATCGTCATATAATTTTATTAACTAATCAAATTACGATTAATCTACACTATTATATATATATATATATATATTATATATCTACACTCTACACTAATATAATAAAGAGGTAAAGTTTGTTTTTTTGTTTGTAGGGGGTAATCTCTGGAACTACTGGTCCGATTAGAAAAAAATTAGCAACAATTGAAAGCTGGTTTACCACTGAGTGACATAGGCTATATTTTAGGTACGCGGGCGAAGCCGCTGACAAAAGCTAGTATTACATGTAATGGCTGTTATAAAATTTTTGCGAGCTACATAACACTCGATTGTTCAGATGTTAAGGTAACTTCGTTGTGTTCAAAAACGAAATCACTTGCACAACCGAGTTGCGTCATATCCTAACAAAGATGCGAAATATCAGTGAAAGTGTTCGTAGGAAATGATGCTTTGACGGTCAACGACTGCTTGATTGATGTAGGCCTTTAGGATTTGTCCAATGTCATAAAAGCTATTATTATTACACAACCCATCTGCTGCATTTAAATATCGTTATATTAATATAATAGAAATTAAGTAGCTAATTTTTTTTTTTGCAACATAATGTGGATAACTTATCTGACTGTAATTAATTTGGTATTGCGTCGACTGTTTTTTTTTTTTTGTTAAATTATCGTGTCACGCTACGGGAGGAATGAGAGACTCTAAATTTTACAAACTACATCCAACCTGTACCATCAATTTGTTCTTTACGAGCCAGTGCCTCAGTTACTCTATCGAACCATCCCACAGCCTTTGCTGTCAGGCAATTAATAATATTGCAAATTAATTTATCTCGTACGCACTTAATATACGTATCAGCATACGCAGTTAGTTTCCAATGGTCCACTGTTTTGTGGATGTGCTAACGGAATCATTAGCCTAGTTGGCGAGAACGCGAACGGAAAAAGCTGAATAATGTAGAAGCATTCGACAGAGCAGCGCGTGCCTCCACACTTACGTGCACTACCCACTACTTGAGCCCACCACGCTTCATGTAACATCGCTTATTTATGTTATTTCTTAAAATACAGCAGGGAATGTTACTTTTATGAATCTTAAGACCTACATTCATACATAAACTTAGGTATGAAATGACGACTTGACTTCTTAGCTTCTAGTTTTTTTTTTATCTTAAGGTGAAGATATCTGGCTCGCCTCAACCAGATCCAGAATGTTCTCGATTTTGCAATTTACATTTGACAAATGTAAATTGCACACTATTATTTTTACAAATACAGCCCATTTTGACAGAACCTTTTTTTTAACCAATTTCAAAAAAAGAACGGGATTCTCAATTCGGTTGTATTTTGTTTTTTTTTTTTTTAAGAGCTGAATGGCGAGTCAGTACGTTGATGTGGACCTGGACGGTTAGTTGCTCTGATATTCTCGTATCAGCGACGTGTTCGCGCCAACGGGACCAACGCAGCACGCGCCGGATGATTGCCAGCATCATGTTCCTAACTGTTTTTATTTAAATTGTGATTTATGTGTTTCTATGTCATAATGTCAATTAAAAAATTTTGCTATATTTTAGATTAGCAGTGGTTTATCATTTACCTACTCACTATCCCAAAAAAAGTGGTGTTAGTTTACTTTAAGATGTTACCTAAAAAATAGCAAATTATTTAATTATTATTAACCTATTATACCAACTTTTTTCCAAATCTAAGGTGCAGTCAGACAGTCCTAATTATAAAATGTTGTACATAAATAAATAAAACAATTGAGACAAAAACAATCCGAATAACTATCCTTACTTAATAAAAAATTCTTACTAATCAGTCGCAAATCGCAATCTAAGTTTTAAAATTTATAAAAAGTTTCCATTTTCAGAAAGTAGTGAAACTTAAGAAAACTAAAATTAAATATAATGAAAGCTGTGTCATAAATATAAAATCGCACTATACGAGATCGAGTCGCAATTATCTTAAAACAGCTAAGAATGGAGAATTGTCTCAAGTTTCACTTAGTTTCTTTGTCACGGTAATTAAGGTGGATGACTCACCCGCAGCAAGAGCACAGCGGCCAGCAGCAGCAGCCTGGTCCTCTTCATGGTCACAAGGTGGTCAGTCAGCGGCCTGCAACCAACGGAACACGTTGAACAACCAACAACCTGGACACAAGCCGGGGGCGCGGCGGAGGCGCGGGCGGCATGGGGCTAGCGAGCAGCCTCACCAGCCATAGCGACGAGCACAGAGTGAGCCGCGCGCTGCACCCACGGAACCCCCCCACCAGCCCACCCCACCACCGCCACCCCAGCCCGCCGCGTGGGGCTGACCCAGTAACCCAGTGCAGCCGCTCCGGAACTGCACTGGCTGCATCTTTCACTGCGCGTGCGCCGATCCCGCTGCGTCGAGAGGAAACCACGCGCGGCCTTCACCTTATTACGGCACAAGGTCGTGTATGTTTGTATATAGTGACACTGTAAGGTTTTGTTTATTGGTTTTATGTAATCAATAGGTACTGAATGTTGTACGAGTAAAACCTACAATATAGCCCAAAAATATGATAGGATATCCTCAAAAAAATTAATTAAGATTATAAATAGTTATTTTCGTCCTAAGCGGAATCTATAGTTGCGTGTTTCCCCTGCAGCTGTATCGACTCGGCGTCCGGTAGCTGCGCATGCGCTGCCAGCGATTTCACCCCAGACACTCGATCGCTCGCCGGTTAGAAAGCACAGAAAGTCTCATCTGTCGATCTCAGAATATAGTATAACTTCATGAGGGCGTTTAATGAGACATTATACGTGAAAACAGTGTAATTTTATGTAAAAATAATTTTCTCAGTGTATACTGAAAGTTGTTCAGCGAGGCGCAGCGAACAATGTATTCGCGATTGTTGGACAATATGGTAGGATATGTAACAGGTTATGAATTTCAATAAAAGCTCACATCTGATACAGTATTTTTTGTCAATAACTTCATCCAATCTAGGAATTAATACTCCTCTAACATAGGTTCGATAAATGATATTTACTTTTGCATTTTTTTTTTTCAAAAAAATTTTTAGTGTCAATATAAACTATATGAGGCCCTTATTTTCTAGCTGAAACATCGTAACCAACTCAGGGGTCAAGAATTCTTATAAAGTTATATGAGAATAATACAGATTGGTCTGAGATGGTCTTTTGAAGAAACAATATACAGATTTGAGTCGACTTGTCCAGTTAGCGCAAGCATTTGTCAGTATTCGTATAGCTCAAACTTAGGACTACTAAGGAGCTCAACAATTTGATGAACAATACCAACGAAAGGACATTTTGGTAGGCCGCAGAAATAGTAAAATTGTCAGACATAGAAGTATGTAAACTCACACACACACTATATCATTGATTTAATCTATAAATATAAAAATCAATACCACTTTTCGTTGTAATTTTAAAACTCAAGAATGGTATCACCTATTCAAACCAAATGTTTAAGCTTTGATCGAACTATGTAGTAGATGGTATTTCATTTATCATATTTTTCTGTTGCCGGGAGCGAATCCGCGTGCAAAAGCTAGTCTACTGTATTCCTGAGAAACCTTACTAGCTGATAAGAAATCTTGTGCGGCCAGTGATCACGCTATAAATACCCGCAGCGTAAGAAGACGAGTGATACACATTAGTCGCCTCGCCCACCAGTAACTAGGCTGGTCACTCGCAAGAAAGCGGCCCTCGGGCATTTTCTATTTTCTGTAATCTGCGGTTATACTATAATAATGACTGTTATAGCAGGTGGTTTGTTCAATTAAGCACATCCGAGCCGGGCGCCGCCGCCCCACCAGATCGTACCACACAATCAATTTGATAACACCCTCTGCATCATATTCTCACCGCAACCGCCGCGCCGGATCTGCCCTACTGTGGTTTGCAACTTGTACTTTAATTTCAACAACACTTTATATTAACCAAAGCGTTCTTTTGTCTTTTGTTAGTAATTTAATTTAATATTCCATAAGATTCTATTACACTCAGCTTAATTTTGACAGTTTTAATCCCGTGAAAGGTCGATCCGATACTAGAAACAAACGCCTGTAGGTAGTCGTCGCTCGTTGAGTACTAACTACTACAACCTACAGGTCAATGGACTCGATCAGCTGATTTTTACTTAAAAAATGTTAAAGAAATGCATATATTAATTCGATTTTTAGAAAAAAAGTACTTTATTTTTTGTTTTTACTGATCGATAGTTGTTTTATACCGATATCGGTACCGGATCAAAATTTATCGGTATATGTAAGCATGTATAACTTTTAAGAAAGTTTCTATGAAGACCGCTATTTAACGTATGTCAAGCACGTGGCAATCATTAATTAACATCACCGACTAAGAAGTACTCATTGAACAGTTCAACACCTGAGGGCAGCGTAATTATTTGCTCACTTCTATTTGGGATAGCTTAATTGCGCTGTCAGAATATTCATCACTCGACCAGAGGTCTGAGTCTTATCCAATTTAACACTCATTGATCAACGTCTAGTCTGCCTGAGAAAGTGGTTCTAATTTTCTTCTCGTTGCTGTAATGGGTTATCTACATACTTCATTAAGGGCAGTAAAGTAATATTGCTGAGGAACCATTTAATGGACATACAAAATTTGTGCAATCTATCGAAGTGTCTAATTATTATCGTGGTTAGAATGTTCAGATGACTAGTTAGAGAGATTATTGATAATTATTATAGGATAGATAATTTTTTTTCTTTTTTAATATGTTCACACCTATCACACAACGCCACCTAGTCCCAAGCTAAGCAGAGCTTAGGGTACTAGACAACTGATAAACATACTAATATATTTCTAAATACATACATATTATAGATAAATTACACCCAGACACAGAACAAATGATCGTGCTCATCGCACAAACATTTGTCCTGGGTGGGAATCGAACCCACGACCTCCCGCATAGCAGTTAGGGTCACTAACTACTAGACTGACAGGCCAGTCAAAATTATAGGATAGATAAATCAATCGATTGATGAGAAACCGTCAGTAATGAAGCGCGGTAACGGCGCTCGACGCCCGCGACCGTCACCGCGACACCTCTCGGCTCTTGGGACTTTGTTAGCTCGCATATTAAAAATACATAAAAACTCATGAACAGATTTCACACGAGATGATCGACAAAAAGTATCGTGAATCGCCACTTTACATGGAACTTTCCTTTTCTACCTAGAGCTGATCTGCAAGTCAATGTATTCAATATTGTGAAGATTTAGTGTCTTCACAGCAATTACACTTTTTTTTCTGCAAATTACTAAATAGTTGATTGGCTTGCGTGAACAGTTAATTGTGATAGTGGGCAAGTGAAGTCAAACATTTTTGTACTGGTGGAAATGATATGTAGAGTTAAGATGAATCTTTAGGAATTTACTTGAAATGGCACTTTTTTATGTGGGAATTCATCGAATTACTATTCTTGCTCTGAGGGAGAGAGTGTCAGACTTTTATTGGCTAAAATCCAAATTATTCCCTTAGTTGCCCTTTTACCAGAGCTTTAGCCTTCGAATAATCTGCAGCCCTAACAAGCATCTAGTCCCCGGACCCGCCAATTTACTTCATACAACACAGGATTTAACAGTCTTTCCAGTCTTTTATCATTACAACAAAAAATATAAAATGAAAACCTGTTTCATTAGTTAGACAACTACAAGTCCATAAGGAAATTTTCAGTTACATCCTGACGGTCCGGCGACGCATTTCCAAGAGATCTATGTAATATTGTAACTGTTGTAAATGACATTTCAAGAGCTAGTCCGTAAATGTAATATGTTCAAATATTTCCGGGTACAGTGCACGTGTGACAGAGGCTGAGGTCTTGAGGCGCGCGTGCGCTGCTCGAGAAAGCTGCACAGTCACGGAAAGCAATTACACGGAGAGGAGGAGGGAGGGCAGCACGCTCCTCTTATCGTTATCATCTTTACACCTCATCTTTCTATTGTCTCCACCACCATGCTGATCGAAGCAGATATCACTAATGATACAGACACTATAACGACTGCTCCGATTCTTACGCAGAACTGAAAACTTTATCATTTTTTTTTTTGTTTTTATATCATAAACAACTAGAAAGTGGAAGACGAAAATAGAAGCAACGTGAACGTTTCTGTAAATGATACACCGGGAGATGCAATCGTATAAACCTGACCGGTCTGAAGCTAAAGTGAAAGTGATATTGATAAACTAGCAAACACACCAAACATGAAGGGGTTTCCCTTAAGTTCGACTTGTTGTTGTCACACGCAATATGGAGGCAATCGTAAAATATATTATAAAACTATTATAAATCCGCTGTTTTATCGTTTTTATGTCCTTCCTTTAAAAGAACAGCGGATTTTCTCTTTGGCATGCACGATTCCTATCTACGATTTGTGATCTTCGTTAGTGTACTGTATGTGAAGTGTAAAATCGCTATAAGCCTATTGCTAACCCTACGTTGACCTTCCGTCAGGGGCAACCGACTCAGTGGGTGCTCAGGGGTTCGGGCACCCACGAGAAATAGGCACAAGAATCCACTCAAGTGTTCGCGGGTTGTTCGTGGGGTTGACTATACCTGTTCACCGACAAAATTACGTAAACAGTCCCGGGACATTGACTCCCCAGTCAACATCGTCGCTTATTCATTGTCTCTCACACTTCACCACTTTTTCGACTCATTAAATGAACATGATCAACCACGAGGTTTTCAAAAAGTCAAGGGCAAGAGTTCACGTGGACGCTCTGCAACACGGTGGATGAATCTCATCAAATCGGTAACACACTACAGCGTTAATGAAAACTACCAAGCTGCCAAACATAGAGCTGCATGGCGTCGTTTAACGAGAGAGAAGGTAGCATAGGACTCGACCGACCAGGAGAAGACGATGATCATGACCAGGAATGCACGACTGAGAAGAAGAAAATAATGATCCAAAGTAAAGGGAGTTGTGCTACAAGAAATGTTATTTTGGCGGCGTTCTTTACTCAATTTTAATATTGTGTAGGACTTGTGGGGTCCATACTAATACCATGGTTTTGTAGGGATTTGAAGTCGCTTCTGTTATCTCTAGTATTACTTCTTAAGACTTCCTTTGCACATCAGGTGGGTTAATAACAGAAAAAAGAAAAAACATCAGACGGTGCATGCGAGATTTCCTGAGAAAAGCTAGTTAGTGGTCGACGTGTTTCGTGTTGTTTTCACAAGATTGTATTACCTACTAGGTTCGGTCTAATCCTTCTACCATGATTAATGTGTGAGTCTTCTACCTCATAACTTCAGTTTCAAATAAATTGTGTTGAGTTACTTTCATCAGCACGAGACGCATAATTTGTAGTATAATATAAAAGTTAGCTCTAATTGGGGTGGAACAATCGCTGTCTGAAATATGAAACTCGGCTAACTGACTATAATTTGACTCAAATGACTGTGTACATGTTTTATCTTGTGAAATTCTTCAACAATTCGTCTTCAGCCTGAAATTACATTGAAAATTATGCATTATCTGTGCAAATTCGTACACTCCAGTCCCAAATATTATGTCGAATTTAATTTAATTATTTTATTTCAATGGTATCTATATATTTAGCTAGGTAGTTACTTAATTGAAAAAAAAATATCCATAATATAAATAATAATATAATATAAATACAACATTCCAACATACAACATTGGAAGATTAATTAAACGATGCGCTTAAGATACATCTACACTAATATAATAAAGAGGTAAAGTTTGTTTTTTGGTCCGATTGGAAAAATTTAAGCAACAATAGAAAGCTGCTTTACTCCTGAGTGACATAGGCTATATTTTATGTACGCGGGCGAAGCTGCGGGCAAAAGCTAGTAAATAATATAAGAAAAGACTGGATGAACAAAAGCCGATATATAGTAAATAGGTATATACTTTTATATATATATATATTATAGATTCATACCAGTGAATATAATATAAATCCACTAACAAAAATTTGTTTCAGTGAATTTACTAAAGCTACTAATAACGTTTAGAATAAATGTCACAAATCAGGTATGAAAAAAAAAAAAACATTTTATTATTAGATTATATGATCGTGCTTTCTAAACAAATAATGCGAAATCATCTCATTTTCTTTAAGCTGAAAACTGTATCGGAGGAGTCTATGTATTATTGAACAACAAGTCATCACGAAGGAAGTCAGTTGAAACTTGCGAGTCAAGTTGTAAGTACAATTACCATGATAATGTTAGCGAGTCACTTTCGGCTCTGATTAACGACTGCACTCGTGGGCGACTGACGTGACTTTTAATTGGCTGGTAACGAGCTGAAAGTTTTTTAAACTAATGAATGGGAATCGCTTAGAAGATTAACTTTTCTTCTCCATTATTATATTAGCATACATTGCTGGTAGAAAGCGAGCGTGTATTTATACTGAGATTTGTTAGCTATTGTTAGCATTTACGGATTATTATTCAAGAATAACTAAGCAGGTAAATACTAAATGAAACGTTGCATCCGTAATATTCACTAAAATGAATTTCTCCAGCGGCAAATCGTAAAAACGAGAAATAATCTATGTCTATTGAAGCGTTTCCAAGAAAAGTCATGATTTGCTGAAGTGCGCGTGCGCGGCTCCAATCATACGAGACTAGAATTAATCTGTGAACGTACGTAAAACAAGCTATTGAATTGTTTTAGTAGCTTTCATTTCTAATGAAAAACTTAGCGAGTGATTTTTATTGTTATATTTTACGATGATTGCTATTTTCACTTGCAGGGTCAACGATCAGCCGTATGGGAACGTTCAATGAAACCGATCATTGTTCAAAGTTCACATAATTAGATAAATTACTCGTGTCTCAAGGTTTGGCAATTACCTACTATTTACACCCGATGTCGTCGTAAGTTCTTACGAAATTGATAGGGAGATAGATTGTCTGTATTATTTATTTCTCTGATGAATTCAATAGAGGATAGAATTCGATCATGGTGGCTAATCTTGATAGAGATTAGGCACTTGCAAGAGCAAGCTTGACAGGTGCTTGACTTGTTAGAGATATTTTAGAGCATAAGCGTGTAGGTACCCAAACACATGTAAAGACAACCAACCTTAACCGGCAAGAGATCAGGCGCAGGATGCTTACTTAGACATAGGGCATGTCATCACAAACTTCGAATTGCTACACAATATTACTTACAAAAAAATCCAACCTTTTTGCTTGACCCGGGAATCGAACCCTAGGACACCAGGCTCAACAGTCACGCTTACGTTCACAAGACTAATTGTTTTTCTTCCCGTTACGCGGAGTCTGAAGTCGGCTTTTTTATGTTTCGGCCTCATTAACTTCGCTGGTAAGTATCGTCATTTATTAGATCAAGCTTTTAAATGTGCTCACGGACATTTGTCATAGGTGTGTCACTCGCTAATTAGCGGTCACAATACAAAGAAAATGAATAGAAGTAAATCTTCATTTCCTAGCCTTTTCCTATCTAGTTTGAAGTCGGCATCCAATCTTACAGGATGCGGCTGAATGACCGTGTTCTACAAGGACTGACTGTCTGGAAGATCCTTACAATCCACCTGGCATCATGACAGTATGACTATCAGTCTAACTAAGGTTAGTGTAAGTTAGTTTAATCATACTTGCTGACTTCGATAATGTTTACCTACCATAAAAAAAAAACTTGCTGGCATCTATAATCACTGTCGAAACTATACCAATGATAACCAGGACCTGCAAATTTAAGGGATTTTCGAAGCATGGGGTATACGTAAAGTTATGGATAAACTGAGAATAGTAGGTACATGTGTAAAAATTCACATTGGTACTAGCCCGGCTTCGAATCTGCAACTTCATGGAGCCTTAACCATTGAGGTATCACGACACTTCTTAAAAATTTCTCAATTTAAAGAAGTGAAAATTTTGTCATACTCGTAAAGGCTTTCCCTTCTTCGTCAGAAAAATATATGATTGAGGAAAAAAATACAAAACTCAATCGGTGCTTAATCGCAGTACGTGTGTCCCAATAATCTCTTAATGCCAAATTCTTGGCTCAGTACCTCAATTGTGATCACATTTCTCAGTTAAGTTTCCACAGCACGTAGTAAAGCATACCTAGATAGTTGTTACACATTGACGCGCGCCTCGATAAACCACAAATATTTGAATCGAAAGTCGGTTTTCTTTCAAATTATGAACACCGCATTTTTTATTGGCATGTGTTTTTGTGTAATTACTCTGAAACTGCGTATGTGGTTACATCAATTAGCAGCTGCATATAGTTAATTAATCAATGTTTGATAATCTTTTCGTCATCAATGATATATTATGTATGACGAATGTACAATAAAAAGAAAAGCCTCTCTCGTATCGTCCGTCTAAATGGTTGATAACGAGCGTAACTGAGCACTTGCGTATCGAACACATATCGCGGTGACGTATTGATTAGGTGATTCGCCAAAGAACAGCGCCGGCGTGGGCTCAAGGTTACGCCACGCAACACTTTCACCCGCGGCCGCAGTTCGTTGCTCTCCGAATTCAACGTCTCCGTACTCTCAGGTTCACTCAGTATCAATGGCCATCCGCTCGAACCTTGCACCTTGGAGCGCACACGAACGAGACAAACAAAATTACACTCAAATGTTAAGGCAATAGCAGCCACTTCCGAATAAGGCGGGGGAACCTCCAAGATGCTATCCGTTGACGTTTACGTTCAATGCCCGTGTTAATGGTAGCGAGAAACGTAACGTGGCCCACTTTCTCTTTTAAGCACACGTTGTCTCTTTCTTCGCTTCGTATTGTGGGCTCTGGCGAGCGAGATGGTGGTATTTAAGATGATTCGTTGGGGAAGCTGGGCTCGCTTTCTTCACCGCACTTGGCATTGGAGGTGTACAAAATCCGGTAACTTTCGTTGGCGGCGTGCGGCGTGCGGCCGCGGCGTGCGCGTTAGTGCCGGTCGGGCCGCGCGCTACGTTACAATTAACCCGTCTTTCATGGTTACGTAACGATTATTTTATCAGTGCGGTAACTAAAAGTATTTGTTGTCCTATGATTGTAGACGATCATTTTGTCTGATCGGCCGCAACGGGTCGCGACACTTTTTATTGATTATTTGTATTTAAGTAGATATACATATTTTTCTTTTTCAACGTGGTACCACGGCATGAATTTTGCATTTTATTTTTCTATAATTAGAGGAAGATGGATGTTTACTTAGAGGAACAATAATAGACTGCCGATTAAGAAATGTATCTGCACTTATTGAAGTACATATTTTTCCGTTTTCTCAACTCGTGCGACGGAGCTTTAGCAAATCGCAGCGTAGACGCTGTGTAGCAGCCGTAGATACGCTCGCTACGTAACAGATATGTTGTAGCCACGGTTGTAGCAATCGCGTCGTAGACGCTGCGTAGTAGATGCGTCGTAGGCAGTAAGTAGTACTCCCATCGTAAACGCTACGAAACCACTACGATAACGCCACGCAGTCATTTTACAACTGTAACGATTTCTGAACTCGAGAATCACGGTTATTTAGCAAAACCATGCTTGGCATGCATTTTAAACTAAAACAACATTGTGCCTACGTGTAGAAACTAAAATGATGTAAGCACTAAAATGTGCGTACTGTCATACAATGTCACTATTATATTCACATTAGGTTACACTCACGTTTGACAAAATTACACGCGACCTGCTTCAGGGTTACACAATCGAAAGTTGTCACCAAATGTTGTCGTCACTTTTATAAAACTTATACTTTTATTATTTTGTAACCCCATTAAACGGTAGACCAGTTTTTGAATAAACTAAATTAGTATTACTATGATTTATAACTTCACCGGTTTTCCTTCCACGATCAAGTGAATTTTTAACTGCTTATAATTTAACCATTATCTACGTATAACATTTAACTTAATTAAGGTTAATTACTACCTTTAGGCATTGTTCAGACTAAACGTATTTTCGGCCGCTGACTCTGAGCGGGCGTTACGCAGTTTATCGCTTATCCATTCCATGTATTAACTTCTCTTTTGCCCTAAATCGACTATACGCTATTATGTAGTGAGTTATTGCTGACTCTTAGTGGCCGTATTCTATACGTAGCAAGCTTATTTTTTTTGTTCACACAAACAATGCATTCTACATTATAGCGTACTGAGGGCTTGGTGAGAAAGCATACCGACTGAGATCACATTCACACTGGCAGTGAGTATACTCACAGCTAACGGCGGAAAATACGTTTGGTGTATTCGATCCCTTAATGAGAGTTCTTATAGTTCGCGACCTCGCCGTAGACCCCGTGTATCAGCCGCTGACCCGCTCGCTAAGTAACAGCCCCCCTAGCCAAGCTACAATCGTGTCGTTTAGAGTTAGCGCTTGTAGTTGGCCACAACCCCAATTCCCTTGTTCGGACGTCACGTTCGAATTGGGGACGTCCCCCAATTGTTACGATGTTATTTTGTATACTTAGCCAGTCTGAGAATAGTTCGTAGACTATTTTTTAATCTCCCATCCAATGATCGTAGGGACTTTGCAAAAGAGTTGAAGCCTACTGGGGCCCAGAGTCTCTTTCTGAAAGGAAAGCTTGGCCCCAGTGCGAACGGCAAAGAAACAGGGTTAGGTTTTCAGTCAGTAAGAGTCTGATTGTTTCCCGCTCCGCCAAAGAGCGGGATTCGTCATTTGGATGACGTTTTCCCACCATAAAAAAAATCTCGTATCCAACAATTGCCGAGTCAACTAGTAAATACAAATACTACTTTTAACACGAGCTTGTGGCAGTAGATCTGTTCTAGATATGTCTGCTGCACTCACGAGGTTGCACTGACCACTGATAGCTACAAGACACATTTCTAATCGTCTCCCGAAGATCTTAATTGTACATCGCACAAGTGAAACTGATTCTCATCTCTAATGGTTACACGGCGCCGTCTTGTTTAACCTGGATAGAAGACATGGAAATACAATAGGCTAGGTGATTAAGCTGTACCTTATTTTCCCACTATAGGGAATTTTCTCATGCAGAGATCAAACTAAGTTCGATTACTAATGGCCAAGAATGATGGTATTATAAATGTATAATGAGTAGTTTAAGCTTCTTTTTGGCGAGAAGGAGATTTATTTCCAGGTGGAGGGGGCATCAAAATTCCGAGGGGGATCACCGAAATGGAAAGAAGTCTTACATGATTGCCCTAAAAAAAGAGATTACGTTGAGTTCTGAAAAATTAAAATTTAGAATTTTACATTAGGTACTTGTTGTACTTTGAGATCAGGAGGTCCCAATTTAAAACATTTTGGCAAATAACTGCATTGTGTACAGAAACTTGGGAGGATGGTAGTCAAGTTTACTTTTTGAACCAGTGTCGTTATATATATCCATAATACTTTAACTAACGATCTAATTAAAATAAATAAAAAACGTAAACGTGGCCATATTAGATCCATTTATAAAGGTAATCAAGTGTCGATGATATTCTATGCAAAGCCGGTGGTTCAGCTTGCGTATCTCGAAGAAATTGACCCTGTTTTCTGAGAAAATTGCCTTATTTGCATGAACTTGTTGAAAAATTATATCGGTCCGCAAGCCGGTGCCACACAATGTAAATGATCCACGTCTCAGTTCCAACCAGTGATTAACGATTTTTTATGATAGGCAATTAAAATTAAGATCTTGTTTATGTCTATGACTGATAGAAGCGATCTTCCGTTCCGACGCAAGTCTCTGTGGGCTGCGGGAATCTTGGGTTCGTGAACTGTGTTTTTTTGTGCCGTGGAAAACAAACTGCAACTGATGGACACATGTTTTTTTGATGTCGGAAATCGTTAGACTTGCGGGAAGGCGTGTCAGAAGTTTTATTTCCTAAAACCACAGCCTTATCCATTAGCATGACCTTTTGGGTTTTAAGACCACAAGTTTCCTTTTCAGGAATTCGCTGCAGCTGCGGCCCGAGTGGCCATCTTCCTTGCTGAACCCCTACGATTTAGTTCACATCTTTTTGAAAAACGATGAACTTTATACGACTTGACCTCAGTCCAGACGCCTGGAAGGCGAGTTACCGTTGTTCGTTGTCCGCAATACCCCAGGTCAATATTCGCAAACAGCGCGAGAAATTAACTGATTTTCCAGCTCAAAAATGAAAAGCCCAAGTCTTTATTGTAATAAAAGATTGATGTACAATAATAACTATTTATAGAACATTTTATGAGTTGAACCCGTAAAACGAGAACTCATAAATTAAACAAACAAGTTGAACCAAAAATGCTTGAAATGGAAAGTGAGTGATCAAAAACAAGTTGTGTGGATATATTTACTTGGTCCGACGAGGGATTTCCTCCCAGTATTTTGGTTTAGTGAAACCGGAACCAAAGTGAAACGTGTCTCGACTCGCTCCTACACCTGGCTTTTCTTGACAGCTGATATCGGCTATCGCATAACAGACGCGCTCGTGTGCTCAGTGAAATCTTTAGCGATTAGATTTTCTTTGCGACGGAAAACTAGCGTGAATTTTAAATGAACTTTTCTTCATTAATTTCTATTGATTTTCTTAAAATGTGCACGTTATTCAAATAACATCGTATAACTATTATCAATAAGCATATTAAGTTATATAACGTTATCTTCATGAATAACTGCATTTAAATACAACATTAACATTCACGATATTAAATAATGACTATGAATATTTTGCTAAATTTCTTCACAACTTAAATGGACTTTCGTTACAATTCTTGCACATTCTTCTCCCTCCATAGAGATCTACGCTTTGGAACACGCAAATTAGCTTCAATTTTAACAGTTCAAAAGTTCCTGTAAATGGTCTATTTGAAATAAATCATTTTGAGTTTGAATCGGAAGATATTTAAATAGACATTTTTTTTTAATACGTTGCCCTAGACTACGAGTATTAGGATTCGTGGGTGAGTTTAAAAACAAAATAAACTAACAAGCGCTAGTTACTCATCCGGGATCTATACTTGTAGGCTATACAAATATTGACAATCCTCTAAATATTATATAGGTTTAGAGGATACAGAACAATAATTTTCAGGACATTTCCGCACTCCACCTGTTTAGTAGGAAAGTAGAGTTATTACAATCCCTGTAACCAAACTGTAAGCACAGACTTAAATACCTAAGCACCTCTCTACAACAGCAAGTTGTCAGCAAACTTAGAGGCCCAGTAGGGCCGAGGCCTACTGAGGCCATGGATCAGCTTCTGAAAGGAAGGTCCGACTGCGGTAGGAAAGGCTGAGAATAAAAGAGGTGTGTTTTCTAATCAGTAAAAGTCTGATGCTATCTCCAAGCTCCTCCCAAGGATGTGGAGGATTAGATGATTTTCACCCACCACCAAAAAAAGCACCTCTCTATAAAATCCGCAGTCTACGACCTCTGCCTCCTAATAAGAGCTTGTTATGTTAATCTAATTAATGCTGTACAGTGTTAAATGTTAATGTCGATCTAAAACAGATGCGTGACCCAGTGAGTCGTATACCGGTAGTGCGGTGTTATCACTCGCTAACTCTTTTATCTATGCTAATGCATGCTGCGCACGTAAACCCATGTCTACACTACTGCATTATGGAAATACGTGCAATTATTTAGTACTTGAGTTTTTTTTTAAATTAGGCCTTCTACTTTACAGCCAGTTATTTAAAGAGTAATGGACTACTTCCGAACAAAATTTTGCTGGTATATTTTTTAGTGTCAAGTAATAAAAAATATACATACGTAGGTTCGTGTGTACATTTTTCATTGCTTGACGTGTTATCTGTATAGGTATATAGATTACATTTGAAAACAATTTCTTTAAATAAAAACTTAGTAAATTATTTCGCCGGTACTTAGTATAAGTATCATGGAGATATTTAATTTCATCAACAATTTTAAAATTCAATGGTCATTTTTGTGAGCCATTTTCATTTTGACAACAATATTTTTAAATAAGTATAACGTCTATTAACTATATCATTGTAGAACTTTCGTCTAAGAGTCTAAAGCACAAAAGAAACTCAAACAATAATTAGAATAATCGTAATAAACATCGGAACACAAAGGTTTATCATTGTGAGTGATCTCTCGCGCAACTCACGCCGCCGCCGGAGCCGGAACAAATAGTGGGAAGGAATGATTTATGTAGTGCGCCTGCGCAGAGAGAAAGTTGGAGGCTCGAGCGAAGCGAGTTTACAGGCCAAGGACGAGGGCGTCGCTCCCGACTGTTGCGTAACGCCGTGAGATTATTTATCACTAGGGCCGGCGTCCGCGCAGCCCCGCACTTATGACGAAACAATCGTGCGCACCACCATCAAAGGACAATGACTCCAATTGCTTTATAACTTGACCCATCATCAAATTGCCCCGGGCTATATCGCTTTCACCGCCGTGAGAAATTCGTTGGTCAAATACTTGTCTGTTACACTAGCCAGAATGTTAAATATGAAAATTGTTATGGACGTCTCGCAGTCTTACATGATTGTCGAAATATTTTTAATGATAATAATTAAGGAACATTTTTAGTGCGTGGGATAGAAATAAAAATTATTAGAAAGATTATTATTGGCTTGTCGAAGTGAGGCTTATAATTATTTCCTTTATTTAGCTTTGAACGACATTTTCTCTGTAAGTAAAAATTGGTCAAGTGCGAGTCGGAGTTATACACGAAGTGTTCTGTACCATAATGAAACAATCGGATAAAATAAGGTTCCTTACATGGGAGCCCCCTTTTATTTTTAACTTTATTTTAAAAATATTCAGAATGTATGTAAAATAACTGAGAGTAAGGGACAGACAGACGAAAAGACGTACATCGGTGGCTTAGTAAAGGGTCCCGTAGGTATGTTTTTTTCTGAGTACGAAACCCTTACAATGAAGTTTTTCAGAATTTTTACAAGCTTTTATTTAGTTTCACCTGTCCCGTTGTCTGTCGTTCTGTAATCAAATCTTGCAACTTAAATTTGATCCACTTCCCGGTTTCCGATTGAGCTGAAATTTGGTATACACGTTTAGTTCGGATGACAATGCAATATTATGATGACATGGAGCTGATCTGATGATGGAATCGCGAGGTAGCCATAGGAACTCTGTAATTAAACGGCACAACCACGTCGAGTTTGGGCTCGTGTGAATCGTCTTGACGAGTTTTATTTATATAAGTATAGACCACCGCTATAAAAGCTTGTTATGAAAAAATATATTTTCATTGAAAACTTGTTCATCTTAGAGACACGCTTTTTAACATATAACACTAAAGTTTTCAGTAATTTTGCTTTACATGTTTGCGTGAACAATGAAAAAATAACAGAATGATGTAACAAATTCAGTTGAATTAAATGCCAAGTTGTGTCCTTAATGCACTTTCACTCTCGTTTCGTACACAAATGTGCTTACAGATGTTACGTAACCCCTCATGCCTCGTGCTTGCATAGGTAATTACTAACAGAGAAAGTCGATATATTTCGGCGAGAAATGATCGAGAGAACAACCGCGGATTACTTTCCGCTCTTCATAACCTTACGTAACACTACAGCAACCGAATTCAAATCATTCGGAATCATTCGTTACATAACCCGATGACACACGAACAAGTTATTTAAATATTTTCTTATTTTTTTGTTGATCCTCTTTAACTTATTATATATGCATATTTATAAATTTCTTTTCGCCATAACCTTGTAATCCATACTTAATATTATAAATGCGAAAGTAACTCTGTCTGTCTGTTACGCTTTCCCGCTTAAACCTCTCAAACGATTTTGATTTTGGCACAGTCAATCTTTAGACCCTGAGAAAGGACATAGGCTACCTTTTATTGCGAAAAGAAGACGCAGACGAAGTCGCAGGTACCAGCTAGTATATTATATATATGCATATTTATACATTTCTTTTCGACATAACCTTGTAATGTTTTATAAATATGTAAAGTGAGAAGATTAGAAAATTGACGTGACTATGCATAAATGTTTCATCAATCATGGTGGTAGATATTATGAAAGTTACGTATTCTTACCAAAATATCTCGGTGACATAAATTTGAATGTGACTCAGGTCAGGAAAGTCTGAAACAAAACAAGAAAGTAATATTAATATTAAGCTATTAAAAAATTCAATCAATTGGGTTAAGCCACCGTAGACGTGGGCTTGCTGAGGACGAGCAGTGGGTCGATCGCCGTCCGGGCACTCAATAAACGTCCAGACCAAGGCACGGCAGTCATTGACGGTCTGAAGTATTCCACGCGCACCTCAAAGGGTGCACAGCAAGACCGAAGTCAACTGGGACCATAGGTTGACTTTTAGAAAGGAAACTGGTCCGAAAATGTAATGAAAACTGAAGAAACATAGGTGTAGTTTTAGTTTCAGTTAGTAAAAATCTGACACGCCTTCTTGCTCCTGCCTAAAGCGGGAAATTTCATTGAATAATTTCCCACCCAAAAAAATGGGGTTAAGAATGCATTTTGTATGCTGATCACGGCGGCTGAGTTATAAATTAGATAATTATTATGCTTGCTAACAATAAGTTTGCATAACTATTGTTAATCGGTTAATCATACGACCATGTTGGTAGCTGACACCATTCCTTCAACTTAGCATTGAAAACAATACACTGTCATTGCCAACACTCCGGTCAACGCTTTACAAACGTATTGGGTTTAGTCGGTCTAGTGTTCAGAAATTTTCCTTCTTCTGTCTCACTCCTGGGAAGGGACAGTTCAAGTTAAAGGTACAATAAAATTGGCTTTCGGCCATTGGTCGTAAAGTTCTTTTTAAGAATCTAAAAAGAAAATTCTTTTTCATTGTGAAGTCACTGATCATTGAGTTAAAGAGAAAAAACTTGCTTAAAAATATCCCCATTTGAAAACATTTGGTTATTTATTCCCACTTCTACAATAGCTTGTAAAAAACTGAACCTTTTTTTTTTTTAAATAAAATCAACATTAAAAAAACCACATCACGGTTGGGTAAACCAATTTCTGAAAGAGACAGGTAGTGAGACACATGCACATAGCGATCAAAATTAGGTATATGACACCCCTCTTTTTTCGTCGGGGATTAAAAAAAAGTACACGTTAATTTCTTTTCCTGCAGAGAAACCGAAAAACGTTTTTAATTGCGTTTGTAATTACGGTAGTCGAAATGTTAATGAGTAAAACAGAGCATTAATTCAACAAAAAGCTCTCATTGGTTACCCAATTCAAACAATGGTCCGACACAATATAAGAAAGACAAATTAGTTGTTGCTATAATACTTCCAAAGCTCTCATTACTCATGTGTTATATGATTTCAAAACGAGTTTCTAGACTTGACCAACAGACGTAACGTTACATTCTAGGCTGAACCATTGTTCTTTTATGATGTCATAACAAACAATAATAAGTCTATTAACCAAGTTATCTATGTCGTGCATTGTGTTGCAGTGAAATCGTCCTTATACAATGTAGTAGACAATAAGTTATTTTAGCTTCCTGCCGGGATGCTTGCGTCGAGCGGCGGAAACACAGGAAAGTGAAAGCATGTTACAAAGACATACCGCCACTTTGCTGAAAGGGACCGCAATGCATGTCGTAAAAATTGAACATTACTTAGTTAGTTTAAGTTGTAATGTTAATTAAGTGTTCATATATAGTTCGTTTACTGCGAAATATGGTGTTTAGAAAAAATATTGTAATAAAATTTTGTATCAACTGCAAGTCACCTACCAAGGTTGCTCAAAAGAATGACAATGGAGCGTCCTGAAACGCTAAAGGCAACTAAAGAAACAGGAAAGTTTCAGTTACTCGTATTAGGCCTTACCCTCTCTCACTCTTCACCTAGCAAAAGGAGAAACTCATTGATTCCCACTCACAAAAACGGTTGCATTTATTTTTATACGATACTTTTGAGCTAATCATAGATTATAATAATGTTTTTTTTTTTATGGTGGGAAAAATCATCCAATGACGAATCCCGCCCGTGGGCGGGGTGGGAAGCAGTGTCAGACTATTACTGACTAAACGACCCACCCCATTCCTTCTTAGCCCTCATACCGGGGTCGGACCTTCCTTCCAGAAACCGGACCGGGGCTCCTGTAGGCATCGGCCCTGCAGTTGGGCCAAGGCTTTCTTAGTAACTTATTAAGATATTACAAAACATATCATTTCAACTTCCTTTCAAAGATAAGGATCCATTGGCGGTGACAATTTTCTTGAATACATAATAAGTTCTATTTATGAGAACACATAAGTTACAGGTATTACAAACTGACGTTGTCAGGCAGTTCGGACGACGTGGAGTTATCGTGGGATGGATGTGGTCTGCAACTACTCGTAAATACAAGATGAAAGTGGTGAAATCTTTAGACGGCCGCGAGAAATCGCGGCGTAATAAATAATGCACTAGTTCGGTCCCGCAAGCCCTTACACCGGCCGCCCGACTGGTTCTGACATACTCGTAATTCGACAAGAAATATTGACAGTACCCGTTTAGGTGCAGCCAAATACTTAAGTACCTTTCTATTCAGATAATTACCGGAAGATTAAACTACAAGATTTATAGATTCGATAAGCTCTGGTAATGATGATACGTAAGAATTAGAAAATTTAAGATGACTCAATACAGACTAAATTACTGCTGTCGAAAATTTCACTTTTTGGTTCAACAAAACCGGGCTCGGTACTTGCTATCAGGAAATATTGCATGTTCTTTTTTGACTATAGTAAACATCAAACACCGTAACAAGAGAAAAGAAAAAGAATTTTACTTAATTTTTTCCTCAAAACATCTGATATCCTTCAAAAACTTGAAAGAAATTTAATATCTGTTTACCAACATGTTTTAGTTCCCATTAAGAGCTGTCATGTTAGTTTAAAACTGATTGTAATCTCTTTATTAATGTCCAATTTAATTATAGACATGTGAAATGAATTGATGTTGTCGAATGTGACTACTGTCTGACATTAATAGTGTCGGAGTCCACGGTCCTTGGCAGGCGGAGTCACTGGACTCGAAGATGTTAGTGTTGTTCGGAAGTAGTTCTTATTACGTTAGAAATAAGAGTGTGGGAGGTAAGGTCATGTTTCGTGGCGCCTGCTCCGTCAGCGGCGCTTCTCCACCACATCCGCGAAGCCGTCTCGACACAAACTCATTTGCCGTGACACAAAACCTCACGTCATAATTGGAGCACAATAATTTGATATACTTTCTCCGATCCAACGTTTAAATAATTCATAAAAATTCAAACATTCTACACGCGTATATTCATGCATGAGCTTAATTAATACTTTCAGTTTCTTCTTGAAAATTAAAATACTTAAAAGAACAAAGCGGAACTAGTTTTGCGTTTCTATTTTGTAAATCGTCTGTCAGTGAAAAGGCAGTGAAAATGTTTAAAACATATAACATTTATTTGCCAATTAATTATAAAAAGTTTACACATTAATTAATTTACACTTCTCTACTTTATTTACAAAAACTTTATTACTTGATTATTTATTATTACGCGGCCGTATAATTCAGTTATTGACTTTTATATTAAAGTAGTTGCTGGCAGCGGTTTTGGTCGCGTGAAGGAAGAAAAAAATATTCCAAGGAAAAATATGCCCTCAATAATAAGTTCCTATACACTATGTATACGTGCGACTTGATTTACTCGTGTATCACACATCATCAACGTTTCTTCCGAATCGTTTCAGCCGTTCGAGCACGAAGAAGTAACAAACACGCATACACACACACTCACAAACTGTTGCCTTTATAATATTAGTATAATTAGTTATTCAAACGTCGTACCTACTTAGAGGGCTAAATAAAACTGTTGTGAACTTATGATTGCTTTTTTTGCAAACCATTTGTGCTACATACGCATGTGCTTTGAGTAAAAAAAACCTTGTTGTGTGTAGTGTTAAATTTATATCGACTTCAAAGATGTTGCTATCCCGAATATATAAATATTGAACATGAAAGTAGTATTTCTCAGTGGACTGGTAAGTAGAGCTGTCGGTAGACGTGAAGGGGAAACTTTCAAGTGTCCCTCCTAATCACTGATACAAGTGCATAACAAAAGTGAAATCTGTTGAATTTCCCCTGCGCCGGCGCACCGCGGATTGGGAGCGCATGGGGGCGCTATCGCCACTCTAGTTATATCAAGCATACGGGCCCGATTTGTCGCTTTGTTTGGTTATTACATACATTACATTGTTAACCCGCAAATAAGATATGATGGCGCTTTCTAATAATACATCGCTGTTATTACGAAACATCGAAATGTTTTCGATAATTAAATAATTAGTTTCGATTCGAGACTGAAACGTGCATAATTATAGTCCTGCACGTTACACATCAAATTACACCTGCGAATTTAAAATGAATAGGTTTTTAAATGCGAATATCTGAGCGTGTATCTGAAGTAACGAGCGTTTAATCGGCGCCTCGGGGCGACATTCGGATCGATCAAAACAATCAGTGGAAAGCTGTCAGAGCTGGCCGGCAGCCACTGTTCGCATAACCGCATTCCTGCTCAACTTCATTAGACGACAAAAAGAAAAAATTACATCAGCTCGTACCGTCACTAATGTTAGACTAAATTCTCGTAGTATTTATTAATTTTTATCTTGGACAATTCAATTAGCCACTTCAGTTAACTGTAGCAAATTTGATCAGCTCGTTGGTGCGTGGTCGAAAACATTAAAACAATATTAGCAGACTTTATTAAGTTTATGTAGAACGCTTGTAGGCATGTTGAAGCAAACTTCGGACAAGTCATTATTATATATCGAACTGTAGGTAATTGACAGTACGGCTGGTTCAGTAGTTGAGCAATTAGCTGCTCGGCTGCATGTCGCACGTTCGATTCCCGCACGAAACAAATATTTGCATAGCCCAGTAGTGTGTAAACAGTGAGTTTTAATGTTTGTTGCATGTTTTGAATGCATCCACGATAAAGGAGTACTAACTTTATTTCCAGCAAGAAAGTTTTAAAAAAATAGACGAAGAAAAATTACGCGTATCGTTTTTAATTTGGGACTTTCGAATTCCAAGACAGTTTTTATTTTGCAGGAAATTACTAATAGACGAGCGATTCATTTGCATAACTGTGTGCCTACATCTGTAAAACAGAAGTTATCTACGATTTTATATCAATTTAACTCAATTTTAAAGTAGCGAATAGTATTTACAGTTAGTTTCTCGGTTAAGATATCAATTAATATTTTTTAATCCATTTAATATTGCTAGGCAACCTAAATACCAATCAAAGTAAAAGATAGTTATAAATAAAAGGTTGGCGTGTAAATAATTTGACCCTGATAGTGAGAACAAGGCGGAGCTGGTTCATTTCTCAGGCAAAAGAAAATAGTTCTACTTTACGTGTCTCATTAGAACAATACCGGGGCAAGTGCCAACTAACTTACATAAAAAACAAAACTACAAATACTATGTTTTTGTTGTACTGTACCTACTATTCTGTAAAACTAACATTGATATTTAACTAAATCATTTTAGCCTCATAACATCTTACTAATATTATAAATGCGAAAGTTACGATGTTTGGATGTTTGTTACTCAATCACGCCAAAACGGCTGAACGGATCTGGATGAAATTTGGCACAGGCATAGGATACACTCCGGAATAGGACATAGGCTACTTTTTATCCCGGAAACCCTAACCCCAACCCCAATACCACGCAGGCGAAGCCGCGGGAAAAAGCTAGTGAATTTATATTCTCAACCAATAAAACCATTAGTTTTTAATTCATATATTGCCGTTATTACTACAAATATTTTGGTACCTATATTTTGTGTCAATAAACAAAATTGTTATTATTAAAAGGTAGCTATTTGTAGTCCGATCAATTAGAAATGATTGATCAATTTGTAATACACGTGTACATCAAGAAAAAAGTTCATCATCATCATCAGCCTTTTTAATGTTCCCACTGCTGGGACACAGGCCTCCTCTCTAGGAGAGGGAATAGGCCATAACCCACCACGCGGGCCCAGTGCGGACTGGTGGATGTCACATGTCTTCGAATTTTTGGTTCTAGGACATGCCGGTTTCCGCACGATGTTTTCCTTCACCGTTGAGAGCAGTGGTGATGAAATAAATTACACAAAGTAATGCGCCTGGCTTGTAACTTGTAAGTCGGGGCCGATACCACTCGGCCACCACTGCTCCTAGAAAAAACTTATTGATGTTTAATTTACTTATTTTCTCTGAATGATTTAGGTACTGTTCTAGGCAAATAAAACTGGAATTAATTATGAATCGATATGAATCAATGAAACCGTCTGATCTCAGGCGATATCTAATAGTAATTAGATTTGTAGGTCACTTCTGTGGAGATACCGAAGATATCACATGAGTTACGGCAATGTCCGAAAGAGTGAAGTACCAAGATGCTTGACCGCAAAGGGTAACTGAAGGAATACAAGTTAGTTTAGTCAGTAAAAGTCTGACGACACAGTCTCTCGCTTCGCCCAGAGCAGGAGAAATTATGTGATGATTTTCCACCTTAAAAAAAGGTAGACGAGTAACTTGGGCTAATATTCTTAAATGGAGCAATACTCATCAGTATCGCTTGCGAGTGGTTTTCCACCTTAAAAATAGGCAGAAGAGTACATTGGGCTATTATTCTTAAATGGATCAATATCATCAGTATAGTTGCGAGCTGCAATTAGCAATCCCAGTAATCTATGATCATTCATCGATCACACTTGTTATCTTATTGTGTAACGTATAATAATGTAAAAAATATACGTGGCTGTGGTTCAGCGGTTAAACAGATTTAGCAGATCCTATTAAATTAAAACGACTTTTAAAGACAGTCTACCTAATTTCCACCACTTGCAACCAACGTCATTTCTTATCACAAGAAACGCATTCGAATTTCGACTCAAATATGTTATTTACATTTATTACTTTCTTGTATCTGCAAAAACATCTCCAGAAAGTTTTTAAACGTAGGATAAAAATCCGGTACACTTAGTGCAATATTTTTCACCGTTCCCAATCCATGCGTAAGCGCAATTACAAGCAGTTTATGGGTGACAAGACGACGGCGGCGGAACCGGCCACGCGCTAACAAACCTGCTTCCGATCCTATACGCTCACTTAGCTCAGTCTTCTACTCTTCGCCAATGATCTAGTTATTTGACCTTAAACTACACGTTAATTTCCCTCAATCGATTAATTTATTCTTGTTCTAAATCTTACTCGCTTTAATTCCTTTATTTTTAGACCTATTTTCTCACAATATAGCTTTATATGTTCCTCATTTTAATCACAATAAGGCCTGTCGATTATGACATGTTTCAAGACATGTTCACTTCAATCAACTTTCAACAATAGCTAGAGAAGGCGGGCAGCATGCCAGCATTACGCGGCAGTTATTATTAAGAAGGGTACTATTTAAACATTGATCAGGTGCTACTGAGTGCCGAGAGGAGCGAGGAGGGCCTCGGAGCTGACACACTGACTCGCTTTCGCACCGCGCACGCTGCGCCGGCCGACGACGCGAGGTGCACGCGGTGCCTACACGCTACTTGTAAGATACGCATATCACAATAGTAATCGCCAGACAACTAATGACATTTATTAAAGCTTAACTAACCACCTGTCGCAGTAAGTTAATAAAACCTTCGTTTGAGGAGGACTTGACAACAGTTATGAAAGTTTAACCAGCAACAGACTGGGGATCGGTTTTGCGGACCTATGGGAGTTTAAAATACTATTTGTATTTCAGCCTGGTATCATCGTAACTCCACAACTAAAGCGCGTATTTTGCGCACAGTTTTATAAGAGTACTAGTTTTTCCCGCGGCTTCGGGTAACAGAATCTGTGATAAATGAAGAACCGCTCGACCGATTTTGCGCAAACTTCACATAAAACATCTATTAAATAGTTTGAATAAAGCCTAAACATCTGGTTTGAATAGGTGAGTTGATTCTTGAGTTATAAAATTACAACGAAAAGTGACATTGATTTTTATATATAGGTATTGGTTATATTAAAATGCCAAAAATTCTAATTGGACCTTCACAAAGCTTATATATATCTACTAATGGTCTTGTTTAGTCTCTCAAAGAGCAATGATTCTAATGATTGTTTAACTGATAATTATAATCAATCTTTTTAAAAGTAAATGAAAACTCCAAGTCTACAATTTTGTGTGTAATTTGTTTTTGTAAACTTTTGAATACTGTAATTAGAGACAAAATAGAAAGACTGTAAACGTGCGAACACCGGCGTTCGCTTAGGACCCAAAAGTGTAATATTTGTATTTACAAGTCCGTTTATCTTTTGCCAATACTTTTAATGTGGGCTTCTATAATAGCATTCTAGCCTCACCTTTAACAGAATGCTTTATCGTATTATAATTTTGTGTGTAAGTTTGCGAGTAGAATAGAGTAAATATGTACCTATGCTAAACATTTGTATATATCATCGGGGTGACGTTTTCTTCTAAGAAAAAACCCTGTAAATAAAACAAGATTTAAAAAAAAAGTCCGTTTATTTGTTTTTAATATTTGTGTTCACATTCTCTGTCCATATTTTTTGAGATTTAAGTTGTCTTGACGGAAATTAAAACTGGACATGCTCATTAACACTTTCACTGCGATGTTTCCGTTGCATTCGACTTTATCACTTTAACGTGAATCCTATCGCGAAAGTGAAAGTAACATTTAACTAAATATGTAATAATTAAATGAAAACATATAACTTCAAGTTTTCATTTCCCTTAACGAACAAAATTTCTAATGTGAAAATAAAATATCGTAATGAATAAATTATACGACATTAAGCATAATATAAAAGTTATGGTTGTTGCGCAATATGACGAGATTCTGTTGAACAAAATGACTATTTTTAGCGCGCTTATAAAAAGGTTCATTCATTAGTTTTACGCGGACGGAGACAATCTGGCGCATGAGTGGACAATAGGTATGTTGAGGTAGGCACTCTCACATACCATAGGTACATACGTCATTTGGGAAAAGCGAAAAGATATTTAAGAACATAACTATGGAAATGAAATCTTAGATGAGCTTAATTTTAACGTTATCTTCTATTGCATTTATGTAGTAACAAGAATGGATAACATGAAAAATGAGCACATTAGAGGAAGTTTGAAGAAGCGCTGGTGACTGAAAAGTAGAAAGGGTCGTTTATCTTGGTATGGCTATGTGAAGAGGACGGATGAAAAGCATGTTACTAAAAAAGTTATGTATATATTAAGGATGGATGAACAAGGAGAGGGAAGCCAAAGAAAAAGCGGATGCATTGTGTGACTAATTGCTGACAGAATATAATGAAAAAAAAAGTGTGACGCCAACCCCAATTAATATGAGACAAGAGCAGGAAGAAGATGATGCATTAAGTACAACACCTGTTATAAATATCGAGCTATTAAATCGCAAATTAATAATAATATAATACTAATAATTTATTTGGAACACAACCAGAAATTAGAGTCTTAGCAACTAAAACAGGGACAGTTTACTTAACTAAAGTACAAAGCCTTCTATCTCCCAAACTTGGCCAAAACCTGTATCTTATCTTGGGAGACAGTATAAAAAGTATTACTTCTTTGATTCATAGCCCATGTAAGACGGCGTGAACTTAACTGGGAAGATAAAAAAAATAAGTCAAAATAATGAAATAAGTAAATGCCGTATCGAATCGTGAAAACAGATTTTTCAAATCTGAAAATATTAAGACACACAACATGCTTTTTCATGTAGCTAACTGTAATGGCTGAGTTTGCGACATGTGCGTTTCACAATACAGCACTCAACAATCCCAGGAGATGGCAAGGTACCGTGACGCAAACCACTCACTTACAAAATCTTGATGCATTCAAACAATGGAATGGGATGTCCTACTGTGTGTGGACGAATTTCGCAACGTCTCAACAGCAATAATAACCGAGAAGCCCCGCGTCGCATCCGCTGTACTACACTACAGATAAGCGTAATGCGCTGTTCCACTTAATGACCAACAATACACCAACATCCATAAACAGAGCTCCACTAGATAATATTAACTACTAGCTTTAGCCCGCGACTTCGCCCGCGTGGTATTTGGGTTGGGGTTGGGGTTTCCGGGATAAAAAGTAGCCTATGTCCTATTCTGGGGTGTATCCTATGCCTGTGCCAAATTTCATCCAGATCCGTCCAGCAGTTTTGGCGTCATTCAGTAACAAACATCTCAGACTTCAACGTGAATAAGAAATCTAGAGAATGTTACCATTAGCTTGTGTGATATCCGTGTGACCGTGCCTAATGTTACCACGATATTAAAATGTTTTCATCAGATAACATCTTCTTCACATCAAGAGGACTAGTTCTAACTTTATGATCTACGTTTTATACTAAACGATGGTAATTACCATTAAAGGTTTTAATTAGGAGTACGCGGATACAATTTTAATGTGGTCATACCACACATTTTAATTAATTAATTTTAAATTAATTAATATTACATTTCCCGAGAATTGATACTATAGGATAATAATCTGTTTATTTCATACCAATTATGGAATCATGTTGAAAGCGGCTACAGTCTAACTACACGAAGGTAAGGAGATAAGAATTAACAGAAAAAACGGTTTTACACATATCGCAATGGAACTTCAATAGAAACGTATGAACATGCAAGTTAACTTAGATATTAGTGTTAACGTAAATGAGGAACCCCGCGGGTATGAGAAGTATAAAATGCGAGCTGTGTGACGCGTGGCCTACTTTCCACAAGCCGGCTTCACCACATGTCGCCGAACCGGATAGCTCTTATTGCCTCCAAAATAAAGAGTAAATTGCCATGAACATTGAAATTACTTTAAAAAACGTCAGCTGCGTACAGAAAAATCGTTGAACACAACACATGCAAATTAAGTGTGTTCAAATATTCGCGATATGCGTAGAGATTATTTCGACGAGTGCTAGTGAAAGTGAAATTATGCAACTTTCTACAACTGAATATTATTGTTGAGCGATAACAAAACCTCGCATAATTTAGAGTATTGTAGCGGTCGCCCGTACTACGGCGTAGCAGATCGTTACGCCGTAGCAAGCCCAGCTAGGGACAATAGCTGAACTGCTTTATTTCTTTCAAAAATCTGTTGCATTCTTTAAGTTAAATATTTCAAGATTGTATCTTAAAGATAAAAATTATGAATGTCAAGAGAAGATTGGTATGCAAGTGATGGTATTTAAAATTAGTTTGTACATTTCACTGCATTTGCAACTCAAATAGCAATATTAATTTTTTTGAGAATAAAACTTAAAATCACTTCAGCAAGTAATTCCAAAGCTACGTATTCACAACAAGTAACATTTGACAGTTTTAATGATTGTCACTTCCACACAATTTTCAAACACATTTCACCCTTCCCGAAACCAACCACCACAAGATCCTGTACCTTTTCAGGCGAGCGCTAAATGAGGTTCCAGATCGAAGAAACAGTTTCAGGATAACACAGGCAGCTACCGATCACTGTTCCAGAGTCCACAATCACTGTCACAGTCTGGGGTGGTACTTCACTTTCGTTTTCGCGCGCGAGTGTTGCGCGCGCTCTGCCCGGGCTCGACTACTCACACTGGTCGGCGCGGCCGCACTCCCTGCCGTTTTATACGCGTGAAAGTTCCGCGCCTGCGCAGACACCACTATCCCGGATCACAACGATCTGACGTCCATTGGGTTTTGAAATCCTTTGATGACGCCATTGATGTCATTGCGGGTGTGACTGATGATGACTGCGCCTTTGTTATGAAATACTTCTGTTTTGGTGAGCCTCGATTTGGTCTAAGAGGATGTGTTATTTTAGTTTCATTGTGATATGCGAAGAAGATCTCGTGGTTATATTTGTTAGAATTAATTTGAAAATATACTTGATTCAAAGTAATGGGATCAATCATCCAACTATTAGTAGTAGTAGAAACATTTTTTTAAAAGAGTCCAATATAAATCAGAATAGCTCCATCAGCTTCCTAAGCTTCGCCAATTTTTTTTCTTGCCTACACACGAAGCTCATAACCAGGCCCCGCCAGTCTAGTTCTCAACAAATACATAGATAGTCACTTGACACGCTATGGAGCGACCTAACTTAGCTCGGGAAGGATAGGATCCGAAAGTAACAATTAAGAATCCGGAGTTAACAGGATCAGCAAGATGAAGATCATGTCGATATTTCTTAGTTAATGGAGCAGATAAGTCATAGATAGCGTATCGGTAAGGGACGTATCCGTGATATTTCTAACCAGGAAGGAACAGGATACAGATGCGGAAGTTGGAGGACCCGGTGTTGTGGTGCAGCTTGCAACAGGCTTATTTTAGGTCGATGCGAGTTTTACTAACTAAAGTCTAGTCCTGTTCCTTCTTTGCTTCTTTCCAGCCTAGGGCCCCGGGATTCTTTTTCGCAAAATCTATGGTCCCTGTTAGATTCGACCCTGTTGGCCCCTACGGTTTGCTGACATACATCTCTTTGAGGCGTACAAACACTACGCGCTGTCAACGACTTGGGCTCGGTCTGGATGGTTATCAGACAGCTGGACGGCGAGTTACCCATTGTTCGCCGTCCACAAGCCTACGTCAGAACCCCGGGCATTTCGTCCGCATGGATTCGGTGCGATCGTACAATTCAAGTCCCATGTGGTCCTGCGTCATGCGGAAGGACACCTTACCTAATTATGGCGTATCCAAGACTACACAAAACATCCCGGTGTAGTTACGGCAAATATTCACCCGCCCTCGTCCGGATTAAGCGTTTTGCCTCGTCGATTATACCGCGTACAACGATTGCATCACTGCTTACCATCAGGTGGGATCGCAGACAAGCACTAGTTTATTGCTATTTAAAAAAAAGACTACAACAGCGATCGATCACTTTTTTGTCCGGCTGTCTGTCAAGCAAGGCCCTTTATTTCGGAAACGTGTGGACTGTGTGGAGTTATCAAATTGAAATTTAAAATTTTAACTTAAGTCCTTTGAAGCTGTGAAATAATCAAACTTCTAACGCCTGTTTCCAATAACCTACCGAAGTTCATAGATAGATAGTCATCCCCGATAAACGGTAAGATTGTATCTATCCATAATCTGCGTTTCACAATCAACTATTAAAGATAGATAAAAGATGCTATCTATCTTCAACCAACGACAGATAGTTTTTTCCCTCTCGTCTATAAGTGGAGGAAAAAAAAGGTACGGCCGTTTGTGTCGCAAAAAACCGTAAAAATTCATACACTTCGGCGGCGCGCACTGTTCCCGCGCCTCTCAAGGAGTTGTCAGCAACCCTGCAGAAGGTTCGAAGCCAACAAGGGCCAAGGGTTCGTGTCTGAAAAGAAGGCTAGAGCCTTAGTATGTATGGCAACGTAGGATCGAGGTAGGTTGTTTAGTCAGTAAGAGTCTGACACTGTTTCCCGCTCCGCCCAAGGGCGGATTTCGTCACTGTAAATTCTCAACGCAAAATTAAGAATTTGTCTTTTTCTTACGTCAATGAAAATTTATAAAAAATCCTAATTTTCTCAAACTCTGTCAACTCTAAAAAAAAAATCGGTATTATAATACCGATAATCTTATCTCTTCAATTCATCCTGTTTTTTCATCTTCAGTTATTCTTAAACGATTCTAATGATTTTGTTTATGAAGTTAGTTTAAAAAGTTTTGTAATGCTGTTTTTATTCGACCAGGCAATATTTGAGGCTACTTGAAAAAAATACCGACTAACGACCAAAATGATTAGTTTGCCCGCTCCACCCACTAGTAGGTATACAATATCGGTAATTTAAGGGCAATCATTATTTAATGTTTATAGTGGTATTCAGAAAACTCGTCTAAAGCTCATCTACACTAACTCAAACAATTAAACTATCCGTGTCAAACCAACTCAGTACGCACGAAGCAATCAAACAAACTTTCGGCCTTCTTTCGCACTTTTCGTTTATTTTTATCAATTTCTATACAATCTCTCGAAAGTGTATGTGTGAGCTATTATAAAAATGTCATTTTGATATACAAAGTAAAAGTATTAGCCATGAAATATCAATCGAGAACGGTGCAGGAAGCGGGTAAACACCAAAATAAAATGTTAATCAAAACGCCGAACAAAAGACTTCAACGCAAGATACCGTAAAACGGGGTGATTAGAAACAAAACGGGGGTGAATAGAAACAACATTTTGTTGATTTTTCACGCTATTTAAACATTGTTTGCAGTATTTAAATATTGTTATAAATTCTATATTGAAAACAAAAATGCTTTATTGATTCTAATAAAAATTTTGTTTCCATTCACCCCCTGAGTTTCTATTCACCTCATTTTACCCGGTAATTCAAAAGTTTAGTATCATTTTAAGAAATTTTGTTTTAAATTAAAACTACAGTAATATTGCACTAACGTTTATATATATTGAAAATAATAACTAACAAAAATTGTTCGCACAAATCGCTATTACAATAATGTAGCGTAGCCAATAACTACTGTTTGTTATTTTATAACAGTTTGTGGGACAAAAAATGCGAGTATCTTATTTTGTAGTGTACACTTATATTTTTGCAGGAAATGAAAGAACTTTCATTTTCTTTGACCAATTTTATGCAAATAAATATATATACATATATATAATAACAGATTGCTCGGATCACGGTTATTGATATATTTTTTTTATAAACATTCAAAATTAATACTTTATCACTAGCTTTTTTACCAACTAACTTGGAGTTGGCTTCAAGTGTAAATGACTATGATTAATATCTACATGGAGACGACAACTTTAAAATACTTTTTTCATTTTGACTAGTTTATTGATTTGGTGGTTAGTAGCCCTTACTGCTGAGTCGGAGGTCGTGGGTTGGGTTCCCATAGAGGACAAATGTTTGTGTGATGAGCACAAGCATTTATTTGTCTTATATAAGTATGTTTAACTGTTGCCTTGTACTTATAACGTCATAACACAAACTCTGCTTAGCTTGGTACTAGACGGCGTTGTGCGATAGTTACAGAATATAAAAAAATATATTTTTTGGTGGTTTTACTTCAAAAACACCGTCCAATAGCGTGTCGGCCATGCTCAGTGTAGAGTTTCGTAGTTTCCCGTCCGTTACAACTTTCTCACAATGTAACAAAACCTTAAACTACGACGTAACAGCGCGAAGCAGTCCAAAGTACAGCGTCATCTGTCGGGAAATTGGGTTACTAATTTATACAAACTACACGGGTTATGTTGAGTTTTCGGTAGTAATTTTGGATTGCGTGAACCGATTTTAATAATTCTTTTTTTATTTGAAAGAAGATACGTTCAGGACAATAAAATATGTAAATTAATTTTTAAAAATCTTTACATATACGGTTAAACCAGAAACTTACTTCAGAAATTATTTTTTTTAACTTTTAAAAAACTACTCTCTGGACTATCAAATTCAAAATAATTTTCCTAGAAAGACTTTATAAAGTTCTGCTTTTGAGATTTATTTCATATTTTTTTTAAATTTTGGAGCTACTATATCCGTTTAATATATGAAAATATTAACATTATCAAACAAAAATATATCACAAGTTGGGGTTGCAATAAAAAACAAAAAAAGTTCCTAGTTTTTCTAGTTTTTACCCTAAAAAATCCTTTGACAATTTATATATATATATTTTTTATTGATTATAGGTTCGCGCTTGACCGCTATCTCACCTGATGGAAAGCGACGATGCGGTCGACGATGGAGCGCGCTTACCTAGAAGTAACCTATTCACTCTTGACTTAAAGATGCCCGGATTGTAGCTATCAGGAAACACCGACTCCGGCAAGGAATTCCACTCCTTGGCTGTACGCATAATGGCTTGGCTGTATGTATATTTTTAAATGAAATGATAAAATCCCAAATCGGTCATATAATATACGTAATACTTAATTATGCTTAAAAACTTAAAATTTGGCAGGCAGGACCTACAGGATTTACGAAAACAAACGAAAAGAGTGAACGGGACGGATGTTTGTATGGAGAAACCGACTATCATACGGGCGTAGCCGCTGACAGAAACTAGTAATCTATTTCATCTTTATCTTTCTCATATGTCTTGTTAATTAATTTATTTGGACGCATACAGTTTAAATCATTACATAGTATAAAACAAAGTTGCTTAGATCCTATGTATGCTTAGATCTTTAAAAGTACGCAACGGATTTTGATGCGGTTTTTTTAATATAGAGTAGTTCAAGAGGAATGTTTATAGCTATAATATATCACCTTTGCACCTGTGCGAAGCTGGGGCGGGTTGCTAGTTAACAATAAATAAATAATAAAAACTACAAGTCGTCAGTTCTTCTTGGTGTTTTGGTTTGACGCTCAAGAAGTTATATATTAACTGTATATATGTATTTATACCACGTATAACTGAGATAATGCATACCCATGTAAAAACCAGTTAAAAATTTCACTTATAATATTATTTTTTAAGATTATTAAGATTCTGAACATATCGCATTAAGGATGTTCTACTACACTTTTTTTTTATGGTAGGTAAAAATCATCGAATGACGAATCCCACTCTTGGGCGGAGCGGGAAACAGTGTCAGACTCTTACTGACTAAAGAACCTACCCCGTACCTTCCTTGCCTTATTCCCAGAGCCCCGGTGTAACGCTTTCGCATCAACCCTCAGCTCCGGGAGGCTTCGACCCTGCAGGGTCCCTACGGTATGTTATACTAAGTGTAGTATAACATAGCGATTGATGACACAACATCTGTAACTTAGTGAAGTTACAGATGTTGTGTCATACAATCGTTAATACATTCAGTTGAGACAATTTTCTGGTGACATATTAGTATATCTCAGCAAAAAATAGCAAATGTTATTTGATTGAAAAATATCGCGAGAAATTGTAAACTATATTTTTTTTCTTATTAAGACATGGTTTCGTTTTCATAAACTAACGAAGTTTAAATGAGATTTGCTGTATACAAAAAGATTTTTTCATAATTTTTCCGACATATTATAACCTGCTAAAAATGTATTACAGTCACACAGAGTCTGCAATTAATGTGATAATTATAATAGATTTGTAATATACATCACAAATGAACTAGATTTCCCAACTGCAGAAATAAGGTGGTCCCCTTTGGGTTTTACTCTTTATCTAACATAATTCGTACACAATTTTCTCAGTATTTATTTAGTTAAAAAAAATAGAATATATATATATATACAGTTGTGAAATATATATAATATATATATTTCACAACTATCACAGAGCTTGTGTTATGGGTACTAGACAACTGATAGACATACTTATATATTTCTAAATACATACATATCATAGATAAATTACACCCAGACACAGAACAAATGATCGTGTTCATCACACAAACATATGTCCTGGGTGGGAATCGAACCCACGACCTCCAGCTTAGCAGTCAGGGCCACCAACCACTAGACCAACAGGCCAGTCAATATACCGCCACTGCATAGAATATTCATATATTTATTGATAATACTTTAAGTAATTAAAAGTACAGAGATGGATTTAATGCTTTAAGATTTTCTACCTTTGAGTGATGCAGAGAAAAATAGGATTATAAAATATGAATAGTGCAATAGAAGAGAGAAAAAAATATGAATTTAAAAAAGACGAACAAAAATGAATAGTAGATTGTATCTCTATGTAACAATTATCGTATAATTTATACTAAACATAAATTTATTTTATTTAAATTTAAAAAACTAAGATTTGACTTAAAAATCGTAGGTTATTTTTCAATCATAAGCCGGCCGGCAACAGTTTGATATTATCACGGCTGTACTCAAAGCGTGTACAAGTAATGGGTACCGGCAGCGGTTAGAGCTCAACCGTCATAATTTAAGCACGCTCTCTCAAACGCACCGGGTACGAGTCCGCGCCGCGCAACTCAACTCACAAATATGAAATTTACGGAAAGAGTGAAATCGAATAAATTGCCCATTGTCTTAGTATGGTGCACGAATTCGGCTCGTATTACTTTCTGTTTTCATCTGAACATGTGCGGCTCGCAGGTGAATGATCTCCGCTAATTGTTAACTTGCGTCCCTGTCATTACCGCTGACTCTGTTATTACACGTATTTGCTCTTCCACTCTTATTACCCATCCACGTGGTATGGTATATCGGGCTGATGTCCGCAACTCCACGACTAAAGCGCGTATTTTGCGTACGGACCCATCCACGTGATAATTGTTTTTTGTTCGTTAATTAGAAAGATTTAATGGAGTCGTAACCAGCATAACAATGATTGGAAATTCTCTTAACTGAACACAATTGATGGAAAGAAAGTTGACGATTTAAATTGCTAACTCTGCAAAAATGTCGCCTTTCGGGAATAGCTTTTTTTATGGTAGGTAAAAATCATCCAATGACGAATCCCGCCCTTGGGTGGAGAGGGAAACAGTGTCATACTCTTACTGACTAAACAACCTACCGTGTTCCTACATTGCCATACATACCAGGGCCAGAGCCTTCCTTTCAAACACAAACCCTTGGCCCTAATTGACTTCGACCCTTCTGCAGGGTCCCTACGGTTTTCGGGATTAGCTTAGGATTTTCAAGGTCATTAAACATCAAGGTCTGTAGTCATGATTGATGCATTCGTAAAATAGGTATAATAGAATGTGCTTATTAAAATACATGAGGTCAGATGATCAGCTAGCTAGCCAAGTTTTGCAACAGCCCAATGAACAGGAGCGGATCTAAGAAAGGACTTTTTGATCTGCAGCCGAGGACCCCTAGTTTTAGAGGGCCCCACAGTATTGACAGTGTGGCAAACCGCAGGAAAGTGCAGGATGCTTTTTTTTTTTTTTTTTTTTTATGGTAGGTGAAAATCATCCAATGACGAAACCCGCTCTTGGGTGGAGCGGGAGACTAGTGTCAGACTCTTACTGACTAAAAAACCTACCCCGTACCTTCCTTGCCCTATTCCTGGAGTCGAGGTAACAGTTTCCCACTTCCCTCTAGACTCCGGGAGGCTTCGACCCTGAAGGGCCCCTGCAGTTTGCTGACAACTCCTTGAGGCGCGCGGGAACGGTGCGCGCCGTTGACGACTAGGACTCGGTCTTACAGACGACCGGACGGCGAGCTACCCATTGCTCACCGTCCGCGAGCCAGTGTCTACGGTGGCCGGATATCGGCAGGATCGCGGCGGCGACGGCTACGGCGAGTACGCCGTTGCCTTTGCCTTATGCGGTCGGCCTCCTCCTTTACGAGCATTACTGCTTCGCAGAAGGAGGCGACCGCCTGCCATTCCTCTTCGCTGTGGACCATGGCCTGAACCAGGGCCCGGCGCGAGAGGTCGCCGCCGCCGATCACCCCCACGAGGACACGGCGATGCTCTTCCCAAGCAGGGCACACCTCCACCGTGTGCTCCACCGTGTCCTCCGGGCTCGCCTCACAGTGGCGACACCCGGACGTCTCCTCCGCACGAATCCGGTGCAGGAATCTCCCGAACTTCCCATGTCCGGTGAGAACCTGCGTCATGCGGAAGGTGAGGACGCCGTGAGGTCTATCCAGCCACGCCTCAAAGAGGGGCACTACCGCTGAGATTACGGTGTGCCCAGCGCTGGGTTGCGACAGTCGCTGTTTCCACTTCACCATGAGATCTCGCCGGAGCTCCTTCCGCCACGCCTCGACATGTTCGGGCAGCGGATCTTCGCCCCGGCGTTGCACCTCCACGCGCTGGTCGTGCATGCGTGCAAGGACTGTTGCCTCCAGATCCCATGGTGGTAGGCCAGCAAGGAGGCTCGCCGCCTCTCGGGACACCGTGCGGTATCCCCGCACCATCCGGATGGCCATGACCCTCTGGCAGGCGTTCAGCTGGGCCGCCGGGCGTTTACGCAGCGTCGGCGCCCACACTGGTGCCCCATAAAGGGCCATGGACCGGACGATGCCGGCGTAGAGCCTCCGGCAGAAGGCGTCTGGACCCCCAAGGTTCGGCAGGAGCCGCTTGAGAGCAGCCCCCGTCCGATTGAGTTTGGGGGCCAGACGTCGGAAGTGCTCCTCGAAATTCCACCGGCTGTCGAGGACAAGTCCTAGGTACTTCATCGTCGACCCGACGCCGATGTGAACTCCTTCTACCGTTAGTTGGGAACCCGTTGGTGGCGCGTTCCGAGGGCCGTGAAAGCACATGGCCTCGGACTTGTGCAGTGCCACCTTGAGTCCCAACTGCTGGATCCTCTCAACGACTGTCGCAACCCCGCGTGTCGCTAGTTCGACCGCCGCCTGGTACGACCTTCCCTGCGCTAGGACCAGCGTGTCGTCTGCGTAGCAGACCACGCTGACCCCTACGGGGAGGTCGGCGCGCAGCACGTAGTCGTACCCGATGTTCCACAAGGGCGGTCCTAGTACCGATCCCTGTGGGACACCGCACGACATCTCTCGCCGTTTCCAATCTCCTTGGTGACCGGGGTAGACTATGTACCTGTCGGACAGGTAGGCCTCGATTGTACGACAGAGGTAGTCGGGCACCCGGTGATACCGGAGTGCCGTCCTAATGCAACTCCAGGGCAGGGAATTAAAGGCGTTGGCGATGTCCAATGACACCGCCAAGACACACCTGCCCCGGGACACCGCATCCCCCGTCGTGAGGGCTCGCACGCGCATGATGGCGTCCACCGTGGAGCGCCTCCTGCGAAACCCGAACTGGTCGTCCGCGAGATCGGGCCCCTTCAGTGTTAGGTGCCTGACGAGGCGGTCTGCAATGACTCTTTCAAAGAGCTTGCCCACCTCGTCAAGCAGCACAATGGGCCGATACGCGGACGGAGAGTCCGCAGGGCGCCCCGGCAAAGTGCAGGATGCTACGTTTTCAAGCTCAGTTTGTTCGTTACTGATCCTTTTTTTATATGTCACAAAATCATCGGATGACTTCTTCTGCTTTGAACAGAGTAAGAGGGAGTGTCAGGCTTTTACTGACTAAAATTAAGTGTTCCTTCAATTGCCTTTTGCGAGGCTCACAGTATCTTCTTCGGAAGATCCGTAGCCCTGGCAGTTATCGGCTCCCACTAACCTCGTCAATCTTGCTTATATCTCATAGACTTGGCCTTTACTGGACGGTTAGACGGCGAGCTGCTCATTGCTCATTATACGCAAGCCCACGCCTGCGGTGGCATCTACAGTAGGAGCCGGGGCGTAATAAAACAGGACTATTTTGTACAGTTGAAGAGCTATTATTATCGGTGACTCCATCTATAGATAATAATTAATATTATCTAAACCCAGAGGGTTTATAGCGACAGTTTAAAGAACACATCTTTTTCTGAAAAGACAGAAGGCACACTGCGAAAAATAGACAAGTTTTTCTAAGAGGCTATCTGTTCGGTTGAACTTCAGTTGCATCAACATAGCACACACTTAGAGTCCCACGAATTGTCGATCCGTCCCTGACCATGAGCCCCGAGTCTGTTGCTGCAGCTGCAAATGTGATGTGTTAGATCCTCGCGACGAGCTCGTACGTCTGCGCGCCATCGCACAGATCCGCTTTGCATAACAATGCCGTGTCACAACTTTCTTGCAAACGGCACACGATCTGAATTGGGGTTGGATTAGTCACTGTTCTACGCGAAGTGTTCCGATGTTCAGATTTACATAAGAGGCTTACCTACCTACAAAACATTATCAGTATCATTGCAAATGTGCCAATACCTTCTCGACGCTTATAAAAGTGAAAGTGTATATTTTAATTCAGTAAATATTATTTCAACTTGTGCAGAAATGCAATAAGAAATATTTTAAGTATTAAAGGAGTGCTTTCAAAAAAAGATGTCGTAGAATTGGCTTGCAGAAAAGAATTTTAATGCTCAGTCATACCGACTAATGTCTGAACGAGCAAGAATTTTAGAAAGTTATGTAAGATATTTTCTTATTTTGATAGTTAAGTTTCTAATTAATACTAACAGAAATACATAATGCATATGTCATGCAATGAAAAGCTGTTATGGAAAATAGAAAATTTTGTTCATAAAAAATAAAGTATATGGCTATAAATATCGCTACTTATTCCAATGAATAGGAACTAAGGCAGGAAGAAACGGTGGGTCGTCTAGTCAGTAAAAGTCTGATACTGTCTTCCGCTCCGCCCAAGGGCGGGATTCGTCATTCGACGACTTTTCCCATCATAAAAAAAATCCAATGAATAAGATCTTCTAGGAAGCACATTTTAAAAATCTACCTTCTCTAAACTAGCCGAAATACGTAACATAATATAATTATCCTCTTATTATCGCCAAACAGGGTTTCATTTACAAAAGGAAAGTAGATAGACAGAAATAGTTTGGATGCCATTTGTACCTATTACATACGAAATACTATAAATCAAACATTAATTCTAGACAAATTATTAGTTAGCGGCGTAACGTAATATTATACGCCATTGACCTTTGTTTAAAAATATGAAGTTGTGTAAGACATGCGTCAAGCGTTCATTAGAATGGGGCGAGCGCAGGCGCTAGTTCCGATTGTTCAATGACCGGCGACGCGGACGCGCACAGAATGGGGGCGGACTTACACTATTTCATAACGTGACGCGGCTGTAGGACTCAATGAAAGTGAGTCTCGCGGATGCTGGGAATTCCGAAAATATTGCAACAACCGCACGAAATAAAACCAGCGTCGTTACGGTTACACATAGCTACTACACTTCTGCATTACGGCCATTACGTAACTGTTTCATGAATGCTCCGAAAGCGTCACAACGTGGCGAATTCATAGAATATTCTAGCGTTCGTCTCTTCTGGTCGTTTCTGGAGAAATTTCATAAAGTACGTACTTACATAATTTAAACCATCGATAGGTATATAATGTACTACGCACTAGATTAGTCGTACCGTAAACTTACTATACTTGACTTAGATGATCTGCTGTATGCCCATACACTTTTACATTGATAATGTTAGTGTAGTTTTGACGTGCACGCAATATAACATTTTTTAAGTTTTATTAGACGACATAATGCCAATGAAGCGCTGCAGCGTACTTTTATATTAATTTGAGCGCTGTAAGTTTTAAAAGTTTTGTTAGACGACATAATGCCAATGAAGCGCTACAGAGAACTTTTGTAATAACTTTTCAGTATTTTGACAAATAGTTTCTAAAGTTTTTTTCTTTATATAATACTGTATTTGTGCTACTGTTTGTTTTCCCCAATAAATAAAGTAAAATTAACATGCTTGTATATCGTTAGAACATAAGTCGACGATTAAAACAGAAAAAATTCTAAAATTCAAGATAGCTTCTGGCTGTGGATCCCCACCCAAAATATAATCACAGTCTGCACAGACATGCTCGTTATATTTCGTCATTGTGTCTCTACTCATACATTAATAGTTTTATTGAATTCCATGATATTGCAACTTCGCATACAGAATGTAATGGCACTTTCGCCTTTCTGTCTGTCTTAGATTGTGTAGACTTATGGAGCCACAAAATGTTCTCTTGTCATTGTGTGCAGATTAGTTGACAAAGCACATTGAAAAGCGTATTCGAGCTAGGGTTGATTAAGTTAGATTACAATCATACTTTCAGGGTTCCACATTGCAATATTTAAAAGTTACTTAGATCGTTTGTGTTGGGTGAAATGTGGATATATTGGCTAGAAAAAAAAAAAAACAGACAGACGGACCAGTCACCGACCTTTTTCGAGAAGTTACATCTATATATTTAAAATCAATGCCACTTTTTATTGTAATTTTATAACTCAAGAACGGGCTCACCTATACAAACAAAATGTTTAGACCTCGTTCGGACTATTTAGTAGATGGTTTATGTGAAGTTTGCACAGAATCGTTCGAGCGGTTCTTCATTTATCACATTTTTCTGTTGCCGGGAGCGAAGCCGCGGGCAAAAGCTAGTAGATTATAATAGAGTGATAATCACTTCAGCCCAAAGACTGATGTTTCGCTGCTGGACGTAGGCCTTGATTAAACGTCTTCAGAACTTCTGGTCCATTCTCCGGCTTTGTGGAGTCAGGAGTGAGAGGAAGTGCCAGACATGTAATAACTAAAATCAACTCAAGTCGTATTACTTTCCTCGACCCTTTAATTTTTGTATATCTAGATTATTCTAGATGACAATTAGTAGTTTGGCATAACTTTATGGTGTTAAATAAAACCAAAATTATCAAATAACAACCTTATTTAAAAATTTTGGTTAAATTATGTTGGTTTTTTAGAAACTTTGAATATTTAAAACAGTGAAAATAAGATGTAATTTAACATGTACTTATATTATACTCGTTTTTGACAGCGGCATCGTGAGTATAAGAACATTGCAAGTAATTATACGACATGGTTTATCCATTTGCCAAATTTTATTCATACCCGTTCAGACGTTTAAGGGTAAAGAAGTATCAAACATTCGACAAATGAGTACATTGCCTTTATAATATTAGAGTAGGTCACAAGTGCCATTGCTTTAGTAGTACTACACCACCTGACACATAAATGAAGCAAATAAACCTGACACATGACTGAAATATACATAAAGCAAATAAATTTAAAAGTAAATGGATCGAAAAGAAAACGATGAAAACTTGCCAGCCCTAAGCAAGTCTAAGTATTGTCATTGTGAATATGTCGGTAAGACCGCGATGGGAACTCGCATGGAGTCGGCCCGAGCAGTCGAGCCAAGTAGATAAGTACACCATTGTGTCGCATCTAATACGCCTAATTTATAAGTAGCTAGAGTACGAGCGGCTTATTGTTTGTTACACCTGCTCTTCTTATTATGGACGCAAGAAAGTTGATACACGTTAAATTACGCCGTATCTGTAGAAAGCTTGGAAAACGCTGAGTTCAGACATTGACGTAAGTAAATTATTTTAAGTTATTATAGATGTAAACAGATGGTTATTTTATGCAGCAAATAAGTTGAACTACAATGGCGATGGTACCCCGCAGTGCGCGCTTCGATTGAGGCCAGAAAATCTTTTACTGCGCATTGAAGGTCCTAGTTCAACTTACGAGTCGCGAATAATATCTATTGATGACATGATAAAATGACCTGTTAAAATGGTGAAAGTGCGAACGAGAAAAAGGAATGGAGACCTTATTTTTTTTTCGGTGGGAAAATCATCCAATGACATCTTCGTGCTAGTTAAGGTACCCCAATCCACACACCCATCCAAAACACACTCATTGTGCGTACAGCTAAATAAAGAGTGGAATTCTCTACAGGAATCTGCTTTTCATGATCTGGGGGTCTGGGAATCTGAAGGTAGGTTTTGTTACTTCTAGGTAAGCGGACTCCCTTGGTTTTCATATCATTCCTCGCACAACCCATCCACCTTCTGTTTACCCTCCATCTCCCTCTCTATCACATGTGGCTATATTAAGACCTTTTTTTAACGTGCGTTTCATCAATCTTCTTTACGTGATTATTCACCACAATATTCTACAATACTTAGGTTACTAACGCCACTTTCAAACTATTACCTACTTATAATTTTTTTTCTTCTCTATCCAACCGTTTTTCACCCCTCTTTTTTACAGCCCAACATTCTGATCCTGAACCAAACAGTAAGGTCTTATCACAGATTTGTAGATTTTACCCATTAACTTGAGGAGCATCATCATCAGCATGAGGAACAGATTTAGGAGTCACAAGTTGATTGGAGTACTCACTATCTTTGGTAAAAACAGATTTTTTCTAATTTTGATGAAAGATTTAACAGTTAATCATAAATGTTACGAAATAAGAAAGTTAGAAATTATTCTCTTATGAATCTTCCCCAAATTGAGGTGTTCCAAAATTTGGGAATGCCCATAACGAGAGCATATTTATTTTGGCAAGGGCGTTGACTCATTGTTGTTATTATAAGCTCAGAACGCGGACACGCTGTTGCACAATACGTCGCGAACGCAGCATAATGTCAGCTATAAGGCATCCTGCCGACGTAACCGCTCGCATGACTCATGCCGACAGTGAAAGTGGCACATATTTCGTGAGCTGCCCGCCGCAGCCCTATCTGCAGTTCGTGCAGCTTGACGCGTCCGCATTGAACTCCGGAAAGTATAAATCCTAATAATATTGTAATAAATTTACTTTTTAATTGGTTATTGAACTTATTTCATGCAAAAATCTTATTATTTTAATAAGTTTTTTCCAGCTTGAAACCTTATCCCGCATATTATCATAAAAACTAGTTCATGTTTCAGCGTAAACTAACGATATAATTACCTAATAGTTACGTGTGCATTCCAAAATGTAGACAGTAACTAGCTATTAGATAAAAACCTATAGTTCCTCTTCTCTAGTTTTTACAGTCCATCCTGGTCCATCCAAAGGTTTTCTGGTATATATCGCAGTCACCGACAAGGTCGCAATCGTACCCGTGGATTTAAGTTTGTCATAAAATGTATTCTACTTTACTATTTTACAATAAAGCTTATTTTTTTAAATTGTCTTCAAGCTTATCCTTCGGAAACAATGGACTTTTCCAAAATACTCAGCTTTCTGCGAATATTTTTTATTTATTTAACAAATCATGTATACATTAGATAGTAAGAGAAAAGAATACAGAAACAGGAGAATAAGTAAATATAATAAGAATAAGTAGGTGATGCTTATTTCTATAGAAAACTCTTCCAGTATACCTACCTGTGAAAGAAAAATCAGATATACGTATCTGGGGGCTTAGACAAAGTCACATTCTCACTAACGATAACGAAATTCGAAACTCCGAAATGTATGGAACTGACATATGCCTTCGAAAAGTCACGTGGTCAAACGTTTTCGATTCGCTAATTGTTATTAGTTGTTTATACGTCAAATTGGACGTTTTGATTCGATAACCATAGCCAAAAAGTTGTTATTTTATCGAACCAACACTTCGACTTATCGATATGTTAGTCGATGTCACTGTGTCTACCATTTTATGGTCGACATCGTTAAGGCGAAATCGAACTTAGAAATGGATTCGACACGGAGCGATTGCCACTTGTCTAGGGCCCCTGTTCTTGTAGAAATCACCTTTTACAAAATATAGGTGCAGTTAAAATAAAACAAACAATTTTATAATTAGTAATTAATTAATATCAAGTACCACGAAAACAAGTGAAAAACTTAGTTTTGATTAACTTTAATTTGTTCTTTAAGTAAATGTGTTCGCACTACCGTGCAAATATTATTGTGTGAAAGCTGCGAACACGTTGTTCCGAGGTTACTAGCCACCTACATAATTCTAAAAGAAAATATTGATTCAACTATGTAGGTATAGAACCGGATAATTGAAAAAATATTTCGTACTTGTTTTCCTTTTGTAAATACCATTGTGGTTGTTAGACGCCTTCACCGGTAATGTAAAAGTTACAAAGTAGGTCACTCAGCACCTTTTTATTTAGTCTAGAATAACTGGTGCATTCATAATTATTTCCTAGAGTTTTGTTTGTTTTGTGTGCATTGTAAGGACCTGAATTACGTGAAGGTTACGAAACATCATTTCTTTTCTTCGCTTTAAAATAATCATGCTTTGTGTTTTAGTTGTACATAAAAATATATAATTTGACTGGCTTATTGGTCTAGTAGTTAGTGGCCCTGACTGCTATGCCGGAGGTCGTGGGTTCGATTCCCACCCAGGACAGTTTGTGTGATGAGCTCAATCAAGGTTCTGTGTCTGGGTGTAATTTAACTATAATATGTTTGTAATATTATAAATGAGAAAGTTACGATATTTGGATGTTTGTTACTCAATCACGCCAAAACGGCTGGACGGACACAGGCATAGAATACACTCCGGAATAGGACATAGGCTTTTTATCGCGGAAGCCGCGGGCAAAAGCTAGTCTGTAATATGTTTGTATTTAGGAATATATAAGTATGTGTATCAGTTGTCTAGTACTCATAAGCTGTGCTTAGCTTGAGACTAGACGGCGTTGCGTGATAGTTATATAAATATATATAATTATATATACATATATATATCTTTTGTGTATGAAAACCGTGTGATTAAGAGGCTCGGAGCAGCGCCATGAATGAGCGACAATGGCCGGCAGGCGCTGGCGGCGCCGCGCCCGCGCCCACACTTTCACTGGCTGGATAGGCTCTGCAGCGATTGTTTATATCTTGCTAATGCGCCTTTTATGTCGCATCTAGATGTATCCGGCTGATGTGACGGCCGTTGACTCCGTTTCTAATTGTGGTTAAGTGCAAGATTACATATTCTCTTCCCACTTTTTATTCAGCAGGTGAAGTTAAACCGATATCTCTTGGCAGTCTGCGGTCGGATACTCGCGAGTACGTAGATATACTTAGTTTGTCCGGTTTTTTCTTAAAACTAACTCCCTCCACCTGAATTGATAATAATTAAACTAATTGATTAATTTATTGACTACTAGTGACCCGTCCCAGCAAAAGGGGGTTGACTGTAGCCTATCAACAACCCTAACTCCCTAACAACCTAGCCTAAACATATAACAACAATATATATACGTTACACACACAATATAGATACCTTTTACCATGAGACCTAAGGCAACTGACGAAAAGTGGGAAGGATTAAGGGTGTATCGGATGGAATTTTCTCACTGTTGATATTAAAAATTGTATGCATGTATTATACATTAAACCTCTCTTGAATCATTCTATCTGTTAAAAAAACGCATCAAAGTCCATTGCCTAGTTTTAAAGATCTAAGCAAACATAAGACAGACACCGGAAAGCGACTTTGTTTTATATTAAGTACTGATTATTACGAAGCTGGAGATTTGCATTTCTATCCTACTGTAGAAGCCTTTTGTAGTATATCTTTGTACCGTTTGTTACCATATTAGAAATAGAAAATATTGTTTCAGTTACGAAACACAATTGATGTTAGCTTAGTAATGAGTGCTATTGTAAAGGTAAAAAATAATAAAAGTTAAGAATGTAAATACATATTTCAATTCAATGTTTGATATATAAATTACTAGCTTTTGTCAGCGGCTTCGCCCGCGTACATAAAATATAGCCTTATGTCACTCAGGAGTAAAGCAGCTTTCTATTATTGCTAAAATTTCTCCAATCGGATCAGTAGTTCCAGAGATTACCTCCTACAAACAAAAAAACAAACTTTACCTCTTTATTATATTAGTGTAGATTATTTTGTTTCCACAGTTAAGTCCCTAAATAGATACATTTACATATAGATATACAACCTCATTTTTAGGGTTTCGTAGTCAACAAGGAAAATTTTGATTGATTTTGAACTTGATAGGATAAACAGTTCTTGAAAAATTTTAAAAAATAATTTCTAAACTAAAATTCAAAAAAACTAAAAATAAAAATTCTGAACTAGTAATTTAATCATAGGTATATCAAGCAAGATATATATACCTATAGCAAGCTTTTTTTTACTTTTTCACATATTTCGTTATCCTGAACGTATCTTCTATAAAAAAAAAAATACAAAACGGTACATGCAATCCAAAATTACCACAGGGTACAGCGCCATCTCTCGGGAAATTGGGTTTCTACATGGGCTACTTCGCGCTGAAGTCCTAGTTTAGAGGTTCTATTACATTGTGAGAAATTTGTGACGGACAGGAAACTACGGAAAACTACAGTGAGCAAGGCCCGACACGCTCTTGGCCGATTTTTAGTACTATAGAAGAAATCCGAAACACGGGTCTAGTATTTTTATGCAAAAATCTATGTACAAAAATTTCGTAACTGTAACACGAAAAATCGTAAAAAAGTTATAAACTTATTATGTTATCTGGCTGTCCACACAAACACATGGTCACCGTGCCATCTAAGCCACTGAGGGGTTGTTTGGGTGTCTAATGCCCTTATGACATGCTTTAACCTATATTGTACTTAGCCTCGATGGTATCTAACTTGTGAACTTTTTAAATATTTGTGGGAAAAAAATATATCATGGTGTAAAAAATATTGGCATCGATTAAGTTACTGATTTTGAACAAAGTACTTACAATATTCAGGTTTTCCATACACTAAAAATAATGTTGTACCTATATTTTACTGTACAAGGACTCATAAAAATTCAAACAATATAAAAATGTAAGACAATGGCACGATTTATTAGTTCAAGAATACATGTTTATGTATACATTCAGCCTTGTTTCACAGCTTGACTGTAACTGTAGGGTCGGATGGGGCTCGCGTTGCCGCGGCTGTCGTAGAAAGTGATAAGTGACTTAACGCTGCCGGGGCCAGGGGTCGTGATGGGGTTAGCTGCAGGTGGCGGGTTCACTGGGATAGGCTTGATTTGAGCAGGTTGTGGCTTTGACGTTACTGGTACTGGCTTAGGAACGGGCACTGGGATTGAAGGTTTAACAGTTGGCGAAGGTCGCACGGCCTCCGTCACTGGTGATGGCTGCTTTGGTAGCGGGGCCGGAGCTGGTGCCGGCTGCTTGGGGGGCACCGCAGCGGGCTGTGGCCTCATCCCCCCACCCCCACTTTCCATGTTGATAAAGTCGATGTTCGCATTTTTGTTTATCGGAACAACCTTACGACCTGAAAACATAAACAGTTTCATGATAATTGTATTTAGGTAGTTACACGTTCAAATACTTTGTTTGGAAATTATTAAATGATAAAACAAATACTAGATAGGTACCTATACTAAATTCATCTGATCTTAAAATAGGAGTTTAAATAAAAGAGTGGACAACTATTAATAGGTTGTCGTGACACCGGTTTAAATAAAATTTAGTATTTAAATCTTATGAAGAAAAAGAAAATAAATCAAGTTGCAAATAGAGATATTAAAATAAAAATACAGAACGAGTATCATCAACATACAAGATGAACCATCATAACGGTCGAACTTGAATTCGTAATAACCGATTTTCGGGTAGCTATAGCAACGGGTACAATTCATTTTCCGCGTACTATACCTCCTTACATGTTTTAAAATATAATAATATAATATGTTCCGCAACTGTCACACAACGTCGTCTAGTCCCAAGCTAAGCAGAGCTTGTGTTATGGGTACTAGACAACTGATAAACTTACTTATATATCTCTAAATACATACATATTATAGATAAATTACACCCAGCCACAGAACAAATGATCGCGCTCATCACACAAACATTTGCCCTGGGTGGGAGTCGAACCCACGACCGCCGGCATAGCAGTCAGGGCCACTAACCACTAGACCAACAGGTCAGTCAAAATAGCTAAGACTATCAAAATAAATAATTACTCACATTCGGCTAAACAAAACACGAACAACAAAATCAAAGCGGCGGCCTTCATATTGCACACAGGTTGACTAGAGTCTGCAAGCACTGGTACGAGACTGGTGGCCACAGGAGCTCTGCTCTGCTCTGATTGGTCGACAGCCACACCAGCCAGGGTCGAGTCGTGCGAATGGATGGTCGCGTCGCCGCGTCAGCGACCTCTGCGTACCGTGACCTCATCGATAACGTGTTCTCGGTATTGCCGGATTGTTTACATACACGAATAACGATTAGTTTAATTATGATTACTAAAACTTCTCTGCTAATGACTACGATTTTGGAAGACGCCCCTTATCTCCAAGCTAACATTCACATCACATTGCACCCTATGGGGTTATTTCATCACCATTGCTCTCAAAACGGTGAAGAAAAACATCGTGAAGAAACCGGCATGTCCGAGAACCAAAAATTCGAAAACATGTGACCTCCACCAATCCGCACTGAGCCCGCGTGGTGGATTAAGGCTCATCCCCACTCCTACAGAGGAGGCTTGAATCCCAGCAATGGGAACATTAAAAAGGCTGATGAAGATGAAACTAATCTGCTAATGACTACGATTTTTGAAGACGCCCCTTATCACTAAGCTAACATTCACATCACATTGCACCCTATGGGGTTATTTCATCACCACTGCTCTCAAAACGGTGAAGGAAAACATTGTGAGGAAACCGGCATGTCTTAGAACGAAAAATTCGAAAACATGTGACATCCACCAAACCGCACTGAACCTGCGTGATGAATTACGAGCATTACGGCCCATTCCCACCCCTAGGAGGAGGCTTAAATTCCAGCAGTGGGAACATTATAAGGCTGATGATATGGTATGCTATGCTAAAAGTCTGACGCTATCACCCGTTCCGCCCAAGGACGGGAGATGTCATTAGATGATTTTCCCTCTTAAAAAAAAAACATAAGCGTTGGTCCGCCTTTGTACAGTACGGCTGTCGGATCTTGGCGAGTCTGAAGTTGGCTCTGCGAATTATAGCGCTTGAAAACTTGTACAAAAATAAAGATTTTAAAAAAACAAATGCCCATAACAGTTTTTAACAGTTATAACAACCGCAAATTGCGTTTATTTGTTTAATTTTTTACGAGTTTTCAAGCGCTACAATTCGCAGAACCTAACTGCAGACTCGCCAAGAGCCGAAGGCCGTACTGTACTTTGTATTGTATGAAGAATAAATAAATAATATAATATATTCCATAACTATCACACCACGTCCTCTCGTCTTCTTAAGCTAAGCGATCGGGAATCGAACCCACGATCTCCGATATAGCAGTCAGGGTCACTATCCACTAGACCAACAGGCCAGTGAAAAGTAGCATCATCATTACATTGAATAAAACAAAGTTGCTTTGGCCCTATGTATGCTTAGATCTTTAAAAGTACGCAACGGATTTCGATGGTTTTTTTAACAGATAGAGTGATTCAAGAGGTCTATGTGTATAATACATGCATATTAAATTCAATATCAGTACCCGTGCGAAGCTAGGGCGGGCCGCTATTTATTAATATATTAACTAAAGTATATGTACTGTTTATTCGCGAAGAAGGCCTTCACAATTCACAAAAGACGCCCACCTGCGCTGTACTTCCGGAACACGCAAGGTATACTCGTGCTTGGGGCGCGCTATATCTACAGACACGATTGCTGATGACTAATATTTCACACAGCTGTTTCTTACAACTGTCGTGTTTTCGAATGGTTCGTAATGCCTTGAGATGAAATATAATTTTACTGCTACATGATAATTATAATTGTGTGTCCTTTTACAACTCGGACTACCAAATGAGTAAGAAGAATGAGTAAGAAGGAAGGAAGGAATGAGTGAGAAGGTGAGAGGAAGTATCAAATTTTGTTCTAACTAAAATCCACTTTTGTCCACCTTCCGTTGCCTTATGCGTTCAAGGACCGTGATAACTTTTTCGAACAATCCCGCAGTAGATACTGTAGAGCAGTGATGGCCAAAGTATGGCCCGCGGGCCAACTCCGGCCAGCGAAGGCATTTAATTCGGCCCGCCATCGCCAACGGTCCTTCGACATGAAGAAGTATAGCGCGAGCGATAATTATACTTGTCGGTACAGATGTATAAAGTAGATTCTATTTATTAGAATAATAAAGGCACAGGTAAAGGAGCCCGCTAGACTAGCCACGTAGTCCATGATTGTGTTGCGCTCATACACATGCATAACATGGCAGGACCTTCGTATAAAAGTTAAATTGTAGTTTACAACATACTAGCTTTCTGCCAGCCGCTTCGCCCGCGTGAAAATAGGTTTTCGCACAAACTTTGGACATGCGTTTCATCCCTTCAGAGAGTGAATTTTAGAAAATCCTTTCTTACTAAATATATAAATCTTTTCGTACCTCATACAAGGAAGCCTTGTACAAATTTCACGCTTTTAATCCCAGTAGTTACGGCTGTGCGTTGATATATCAGTCAGTATATATATATACAAATGTACATTACAGCACTACACATTTACACAAGCAAATGAGTCATGCTGGAATCTCTACATATTATTACATGATTTGATTCCACCATCCCATTTCTACCATCGGACAACCCGACGTACGTCGAGTATGCATCTTTACGTTGTTGAAAGCTCTACGATTTGGACTAAGCGTTTTGTCTCGTCGTTTATACCCAGTACATCGAAGGACAGGGATAGTATACCTGCTGCGGTCTTCCCGTCGGATTATATTTTAGGTGTCTTCAAAGCTAGAGTGACTCACCATTAACGATTTCATACCATCAGGAGGGATCACAGTCAAGCACTAATTCTTCATAGGCCTTCAGGTAGGCCGCTGTAAATACCTACAACTTGGCGAAATGGGGTTTTATAAACCCGTCGGATACTCATTGTGCACTCACAATGAGTATCCGACGGGTGCGGTGCCCTTGTTCAAAACATGATCCAATTGCTGGAGAGCCCTACGTGCCCATAAACCTGCACTAGCGAGGATTTAATTATAGCCACCGATGCTGCAGTTAACGTAGCCACCTACTGGCCCCCAACAGTTTAAAGAATTTATCATCGATTCGAAAAGAAAGCACTAGTTTATATCAATTATATAAAAACTCTGATTTCCCCACGATAAGTTCTTCCAATTTTTTTAGAGCAGGGTTTTTATCAACTGAGTAAATTAGGTTAAGTTAAATTGGACATTTTAAGTGAAACGATAAACCTCTTCATTTTAAAAAGTCATTAAAATACTTATTATTTCGATGTTTACCTACTTAATATGAATTTATCAAGTTGATAGACCAGTATTTATTTTTTATGATATTATGTACTTTAAGTACTTCCATGAAATTAAGTAAATAAATAAGGAAAAACCCAGTGATTATTAACAAAATAAAGCTATAACAAGAAAAACATTTTAGTTGGAACTGCGTGAGCGATAAAAAAAACCGCAGCGGGACAGACAAATAAATGACAATTGAAGATAACTCGAGTTGTTATGTTTATTGCTTCAATTAGCTACAATTTGTGCTATAATATCCGTCTAAGTTTAAAAATAGAGAAGTAGCCTAAAGTATAAACGACTAAACTGCCCCGAATCTTGTCGGTATTCTTTCAATCAGTCCCATCCAATAAGGGGAGTGATTTCCATTAGTCCATCAAAATTTCTCCCTCACGTCTACTACGAAAAGATCCATAGTCAATATAACAAGATATCCATTCCGGGAATCAAACCCATGGAGACGATCGACATGTCTATTACCTCTAGACCAAAGAAGCAGTCACAACGCGATGTCTAATTGGATCAAAAAGCGAAGACCTAATACGGAGAGATTCATAGTGGATCAACAATAACATGATACCCGTCTCGGGAATCGAACCCATTGAGACGATCAGCAGTTACGCCTGTTACTCTAGACCAGTAGTTCCCAAACTTATTTTTCTCGTGGACCACTTTGAAAATTTAACTTGTTTTGGTGGACCGCCTGTTGCTACATTTTCTACCCCATTCTTAAAGTCGCCAAAAAATAAAAATTGTGTCGCCTCTGAGTTCTGTCCCTATACAGGGTGTATCTGTGAACATTTACATCCCTTCAACCACGTGTTCTACCAACCATTTTGAACAACATTTGTTCTATGGCCTTTCGAAATTCGCATAAAAAAAATGTTATTCAGAATGGTTGGTAAAACACGTAGTTAATGGGATGTAAATGTTCAAATTAATATCATGAAAAAAATAATAAGGTGAAATTGTACGTAATATCGAATACGCAAGTTTGGACAAGTAACAGTCACTTGCCTTCTGCTTAGTTAGGTACTTATAACAATGTAGGTAGGCCCTTATAAAAACTGTGCTTACATTTTTACTCTTTACTATCAAAAGCAGATAAATTTTCGTGGACCCCCATTAACATCTTATGGACCCCCATTTTTTATTCACGCTTACGTAGACCCCCAGCAAGTCTCCCGTGGACCCCTGGGGGTCCACCTGGACCACTTTGGGAATCACTGCTCTAGACCAACCGATGAAGCACTACACTTACTTACCTTACCTTTACACTTACTCATAAAGCGCTCTCTAATTGGATCACTAGGTCACAATAGTAGCTTGAAACCTGCAATGCAATCGTAGTTACAATTTCCTGCAAAAGAACCATCCTATAACAAACAATAAGTGCATCATCTTACTAATATTATAAATGCGAAAGTTACGATGTTTGGATGTTTGTTACTCAATCACGCTAAAACGGCTGGACGGATCTGGATGAAATTTGGCTCAAGAATAGGATACACTCTGGAATAGGACATAGGCTACTTTGTAACCCGGAAACCCCAACCCCAACCCCAATACCACGCGGGCGAAGCCGCGGGCAAAAGCTAGTTAAACATATATCCCAACAAAGCATTCCAAACGGTTGCTATGTACTCGTAGTATGTAAGTACAGTTGTAACAGCACCGCACAAGTACAACGTGATCGGACGAGAGCCTAATGCATTATACATCGAGTAAGATACGATTTTCCCGCAGCACGCGGGCGCACGCCACTGCTTGCTGCATTGCGCGCGCGCACCCGCCCGCAACGATGCGCTTCTGATAATGTCTCTTTTCTGATGACTTTCTTTTATTCGTGGGATATAAATACTGCCGCTGTTGTTACATCCCAATTCCACATTCAAGTCAGCAGTGACTGGTACAGGTAGCACATTAAGCAGACAGCCCCCAACCCCACGCCTACCGCCCTAGCGAAGTCACTATAGTTTCGATAACGTCGAACGCTCTGTTCTGACCAAGTGACTAGGCGTTGAGATGACGTAAGAACAAAGAGATTGGTGACGTGACCAACTACACGCGCTAACTCTAAACGATACGGTTGTAACTTGGCTAGGGGGGTGATCTCTCACCGGTCATGTTGGATTGTCTTCCCATCTATGAGAGTGACGAAAGAGAGAGAATACATGTTAGTGTGCACACTTGAAATTTGCTTGAGTTATCTCCTAACGCCAAACAGCAATGTTCGCGCCGCCATTTGGCGTTAGGCCTTAGTTAACGTCAATCATCGCGATAATTCTCCGCATGTCTCGTTATTGTGGCCCGAACATCAGAAGGATATGACCCACCCAAACAGTGTCACAACAATGGAGTAGCCTGTAAGCCTGTAATGTCTTTGCCAGGTTCTTACTTTCTACCATGATGATTTTACCTATAGGTCAGGACATAAAGAAAGTGCCTTACTTCGTCGAGATATAGCAACCTTGATCAAAAGACCCATCTATACTAATATTATAAAGCTGAAGAGTTTGTTTGTTTGTTTGAACGCGCTAATCTCAGGAACTACTGGTTCGAATTGAAAAATTCTTTTTGTGTTGAATAGATCATTTATTGAGGAAAGCTTTAGGCTATATAACATCACGCTGCGACTAATAGAAGCGAAGAAACAACGGAAAATGTGGAAAAAACGGGGAAAATTATTCATCTTTGAGGGCTTTCGTTGCGTGCGCTGCCAAAACGGTTTAAGATACCAAAAAAATATGTATGAAAGAATTATTCCTCTTGAAATGATCTAAAAAAATGTCCGCGACAGTATATGTCTATCTTTTAAGATTAACTTACTAGAACCGTTTATATGCGAATCAAATTTAGCCAATTTTTACCGATTATTTGTTAGAGTTGTATCAACATAATAATATAATCTTTATCCAAATAAATTTGTTGTTGATTAAGAGTATGTAATTGTAAACAAAATTGTCTTTGACATCATTTAATTTCAATGAACGTCTTAGAAGATATTACAATTTTAAAATAACTCCGATATAAAATTCACACGCGATGCATAATGTGCAAAACTTGACGCTGCGCCTGGCCGGCGGGCGAGGAGAGGGGTTGCTTGCGGGCGGCGCGGATGGGCTTTCTTATGGTAGGTAAAAATCATCCAATGACGAATCCCGCTCTTGGGCGGAGCGGGAAACAGTGTCAGACTCTTACTGACTAAACAACCTACCCCGTTCCTCCCTTGCCTTATTCCCAGAGCCCCGGTATAACGCTTTCGCACCAACCCTGAGTTGCAGGAGGCTTCGCCCCTGAAGGGCCCCACAGTTTGCTGACAACACCTTGAGGTGCGCGGGAGCAGTGCACGCCGTCGACGACTTGGTCTCGGTCTGGACTGTTACCAGACAACCGGACGGCGAGCTACTCATTGCTCACCGTCCACAAGCCAGCGTCTACGGAGACCGGATATCGGCGGGATCGCGGCGATGACGGCTACGGCGAGGGCGCTCTTGCCTTTGCCTTATGCGGTCGGCCTCCTCCTTTACGAGCATTACTGCCTTGCAGAAGGAGGCGACCGCTTGCCATTCTTCTTCGCTGCGAACTATGGCCTGAACCAAGGCCCGGCGCAAGAGGTCGCCGCCGCTGATCACCCCCACGAGGACACGGTGATGCTCTTCTCAAGCGGGGCACACCTCCACCGTGTGCTCCACCGTATCCTCCAGGCTGACCATACAGTGGCGACACCCGGGCGTCTCTTCCGCACGAATCTGGCGCGCAGGAATCTCCTGAACTTCCCATGTCCGGTGAGAACCTACGCAGTGGCGGTCCCTTCATACAAGCCCAAAAGCCCGGCATGCCTTACTAAAATGCTCGATAAGAATCAATATCAAACCCGAACTATTTAAAAGTTCGCGCGCTTAATTCTTATCAAAATAACACAAAGTATCTACTCGTACTTAGGCCCGCCCGCTGCATTACACATCGCGATTGTTCGCGCGCTTCGCATACATATAGCTATCTCGCTTACACTTACCGGCTTTTACCGGGCTTTCAATGTCTCTTTCGCACTCATAGCGATGTGCCGTATAAGTACTTAGGACGTTTTGCGACTACAAATCGATCAGTATAGAAGATTTAAGCCTGGCTTGCGCATGAAGTTGCACGCGAATGCGTGACCTTGTCAGCTTGCCACTAAAGAGTGTTGCCGTTTTAGCAACGTTGTGAGATCTTGGAGATTTTTAACGAGTTTGGAGACTTTTTTAAGATTTAGCAACAGTAAAAACTAGCGACTTTTTAAAATAACGAAATTAAATATTCAAGCATTAACTTAAAAGTAAAAAAAATGCGACATTTAGCTAGATTTTTCATATACCTGGCGACTTTTTTTGCCTAAATGACAACACTACAACTTTGCGTAAATCGTTTTTGACACTTGAGTGCAACTAACTTCAGCTTTATTTGCTTGAGTTTTGTTTTTTATGTGTTTTCTTAGTTTTCCCAGTGTTATATGTAACTGTTTTGGTGACTTACCTACAACAATGGAGCTAATTGTACCTTGTGAGGATTTAAAATGCGTTCAAGTTTTGTTTTTCGAAGATAAGGTAAAATCTTTAAATTTTTCTCAGAAAAAACAGTTAATTTTTTCATTAAAACCGACGCCTAATCTGTGTATTTCTCAGTCTAGTAAATCGCATAAACGAAAATTTAAAAGATACAGTAAAACTGTTAGATTGTTGGCATTAATTGAAATTCGGATTTAATTGATTTCATTCATGAAAATAACCTCGAAGATCTCTTTCGCGAGTTGTTAAAGTTGTATCTTGTTTTAACTATTCCGGCTAAGTACAAGTTCTTCCGCGAAACGTGCTTTTTTGTCTCTTAAACGTCCTATTTGAGAAATACACCAGGTCAAGAGCGTCTTTCTGAATTATCAATGATAGCTATTGAAAAACATTTGTTGGTAGAATTAAAACAATCACCAACATTCTACTCTGATGTAATTTAATCATTTCTTAAGAAAGATAAACGATTCCAATTAGAATATAAATAATTTATTTAAATTCCTTATTATATTCTATGTAGCTATTTTTTTACTTTTGTTTTGAAACTTTCTGTTTTGTTTTTTTTTGTCTGTGACCTGTTAGTCCTGTTAGGAAGCAAGCAACTACTTACCATAACTTTGTTCCCTCAAGCAATAAAGCAAACCAAATGGCTTTTTTCAAAGCCACAGGAGGTATGCAATTGCTGATATAATTATTATATTCAATCTAGTACTAGCATGCCTTCATTGAGAGAAATTGAAGAAAAAAGAGGAAAGAACATGGATGAATTCACTTTTAATTTATTGTATCTAACCAGTAGTTTATGAGAGAGTACTTACATACTCAGTCCAAAACTGAACTTTCTTTTTTTGAAATCGGTTAAAATTTTTGGGCTTGCCTTATATTGAAACCCTAGGCACGCCACTGAACCTACGTCATGCAGAAGGTGAGGATGCAGTGATCGACATCACGCCTCAAAGAGGGGACTTACCGCCGAGATTATGGCGTGCCCAAGTTGGGGTGTAGCTCTATGAAGTACTTTAAGATAATTATGTTCTTTTAAAAACTAACTTAACTTAACTTAAATTGTCAAGTCGTGGGTAACAGCTATAATTTATAAAGCTGAGGAGGTTGTTTGCAAAAATAAATATGATGCCCAAAATAACTATTCCACGCGGACGAAGTCGCGGGCACAGCTAGTTCTGGATATTGGTCAAGTCTTTTAATAAGTCTGCAATTGTATCCGACAACTTCGTAACCGAGGAAACAAAAAAAAGACGATAAAGAAAATATCATATGGGATTTAACAACAACTTAAATAGCTGGGTTTAATAAATTCCCAACGGAGGCGGTATCGCCCCTACTGGGCGCTGGAGCTGTGGGGGCAATAGCGGATCCAAAGGCAAATGGGGGGTGATAAAACATGTTTTAGTATTTTTAAACAATAATAATTAGGACAGTTACAGAGCGAGAGAAAGAGAGGAAATTAATTTTTAATCTGTGACTATTAGGCTAGGCTAGGCAGACATATAAAATTGGTATAATTAACTATTATGTAAAGGGACTTTTGTTTTCTTTTAAAGGAGCCCGCAGTAGTTCATAACAGGTTGTGAAACTATGGATTAAACTGATAGCAAAAAACAATACGCTGAGGTCTGCTGCGTAGCGGCCGAGGTGACCGCATGTCCTCGTTTAGGCAGCCTAGTCATTTGTGATTCAGTGTTGGTCACCTTGATGAGTATTCAAATGAAATCATTTTGTTCATTCATAATAATTGTAGGTACCATAATAAGGAAAATATTACAAGGTCAAATAATCAAATTTATCATTCTCTGACCAAGGATGAACAACATCAAGTTAAGTAAATGCGTCCCGCCACGTACCAGGAGCACCAGGCAGTGAAAGTGCAGTAACGCCCTCTTCCAACCTCCCTAAAAAGGTCCATCGTCGTCGGGTTATGGGAAATCCGTCGGCCCGTCGATCTGAACCCGAGATGGTGGTGTTTAGTGTTCCACGCACGCCTCTAATTGCCAAATTCAAAAATAAAACTAATCGCGACTATTTAAACAAAAGCTTCTAATCGAGATCATAGCTTCATTTTGCGTTCAAAACAAAACACGGTTTGTATTTTGTTTTAAATAATCGAGATTAGGTACATAGTTTAATTGGTGAATATGGTCCTTAGGCGTATAAGAAGCCACGTTAATTGTACAAAAAGTTTACAAATGCGTTACACAAATCACAATGGCCATTGAAGTAGATCAACACGTGTCGGGTATCATACATAAGCGCAACACGAGTAGCGTCACAATTACACAAGTAGCATGTTTTGAAGTCAATGTCGGAAACCTGCTGAGGTCAATTCTGTTTACCGAGACTGAATCTGCTTTGCATCTCATATTACACATTCAGGGCAATCACCGTCGTCGTCGCAAAAACCATCGCGTTAAGATTCTCAACAACACCTCGTATCTATGTATAGTGGGTGTATGACATCACCAAAAGGTCGCGCTCGCAGTATCGCCTGCTCGTGCGGTCCGCGGGCTCAGAGATCACTAGTGCGTCGTGATCGCGCTGGACACAACGTATTAAACTCTATCCAAAATGAAAATATCTCTTTTATTATTGGTTTGTGTAGCGGTATGTCGGGCCGACGACATAGCCCAAGCTGCGGGACAAATCTTCAACAGTATTCTACCTAATTTGATTGGAAACCAAGTGACCGGCCAGCAAGGGAACACGGCGACCAACACCCTCACGCAGATCGGAACAGTGGTCGGCGGAGTGGTGGACTATGCCAAGAAGAAGAGCTACGAGGACCTGCTGCGCCAGGTGCAGGACTCCACCACGGATGACGACATTCTGCGCGTCAGTGAGGAGATGTTCAACGCGGATATCAACAACGCATTACCGTACATACAAGTTAATTTGCAAGGCCAGACCAGCGCTTTATCTAAAGATGACAAGGCGCCTTCTAAGTAAGTTATATATTTTATTCTGAACTAAAATATATCATTGAATACTCATGATTAAAGTTGTGGTAGTATATGAGCGACAATTAGCTACTATCCACCAATTTCTGATTGAAGCAGTTTCTCAAAATCTAAAGTAGCGTCGAGCCTGAATCCTGACAGAGCTTGGGCTTTAAGTAGAGAGTAAGACGTTCTCAACTCAAAATACTAAATTAAAAAAACAGGTCCCAAGCTTTAGTCTCTTCCAGCCAGTCCAGTAACAAGACCAAATAGCAAGTGTGAAAAATATATATTTAAAGTTCCTGGGTCCTATTTAACGTTTTAATTCCTAGGTACCATTTGCAATATTTAGGTACGTTTCTAGCTTATATTCGTCTTGTAATGGGTCATAGGACTCATCGTCATACCATGGTCATACCTAAGTAGACAGTACCTAAGCATGTATAGTAGGTACGCGACACACAAGTTGAACCATTTGCTATGATTACGCGCAGCGCAGCCCCCTACTTTAATTGAGACTAGAAAGTCTGTTATGATCCTCGTCACACAAGTTGAACTATCAAAGCAAATGGTTCAATTTATATGCCGAGTACTTTATTATACCTCTTTGTAATTCACAAAAAGTATAATCTAGCTATACTATCAGCTCAATATAAGGTCCCAATAAATTAATTGATAAATGTGAACACAGCTGCGATCAGTACCTAGGTACTGAACGTCTAACCTAAGGTATCCAAGCAAAAACAAATACCGATAAAGTGTTTTTATTTTGTCCTAAAACAATAAATGTAAGCATGGGAATAGGACACTCAAGATTTTTTTTAAGTGTATAAAGCGCGTTTTTCTTATTTATTTTTTTACCATTGTCTTTATTTTGGTGGTCTGAATGATTAGTCAATTTTGTCCATCTATTTTAATGGGACCCTATATTCACTTCCTAATACATGTATAACATTATAGCCTGCTGTCCGTCCCTGAGAACGTGTGGAATGGTCCCACAATACGGCCATTTGTTGCACTCTTCGACAATTACCACAAAAACGTGATAAGACCAGAGTTCGTCACGCCCAATGTGAGTACTTTATGCTGTTTATAACGTTGCAATTGAGTTCATTCCAACGTAGATATAAACAGATATAAACACTAGCCACCTGCATCCAACGAGGTGAACTAATGCTAGGTGATGATGTCATGTTGCAGGAACAAACGGAACAAACCACTTTTATCAACACAATCCTTGCGACCGGTCCAATTAGAAGTCTTATGAACTATTTGGTCAGCAAAGGTAATGAAACCTGTTTTTTTTTCTCTACTTACATTACATCACCCACGGGAAGTTATTTTCATTCCGATAAATTAAAATCTGATCCGACAAGGTAAAGAGATCGGTTATCTTAGCAAAACGTCAGATAATTACTTACCTCCTTTACGAGGTTTATAGATACTATATGTAAACTAGCTTTTGCCCTCGGCTTCGCTCCCGGCAACAGAAAAATGTGGTAAATGAAGAACTACTTGACTGATTTTGTGTAAACTTTACATAAACCAACTACTAAATAATCCGAACAAAGCCTAAATTTGGTTTGGATAGGTGAGCCCGTTCTTGAGTTATAAAATAACAACGAAAAGTGGCATTGATTATTATAACAGGTACATACAGGACGGCCGTTCTAACCTGGCGATTCTGAAGTGAGGCTCTTCGAACTCAAGTTCGAATAAATTTTTGCGTGTTTCTGAGTGCATAAGCTCAAGCTTATGCACTCAGAAACATACAAATCTACAAAAATTAAGATTAAAAAAATATACAGCTACAGAAATACATACAATCGCGCAGAGACATTAGGTATAACACATCTCAGTGTTAGTTGAGGAGTCTCTGAACATACATAAAAAATTGCATACAACGCATTAGCGAAACTAGAAAATTACAATCGAGGCTATACCCCTAAGGCTATTGGGATCCAACTTTTACCCTAACTGCTAAATCGCAATGTTAAGTTACCACTTCACTTGCAAGTCATGAATTATAATCGGTACAGTTTCTCAGCAATCAATCATGCATACCTTCATACATTCCTAATGTAACACACCATGTATCAAATGCATACATAAATATATGCTATATAAAACAAGATGCCGATGTTTTTTTTAATACGGGGCACAATCTCAACGCAGAAAGTTGAAAATTCAAATAAACTGCTTTTGTTTAGTTATTGGTTGCGTTTATTTCAAATTGGCTTTAAGCTCGAACCTAAACGAAACTTACTTATGATTCAGATGATGAAATTCATCATCTGAACCATTAACTTCCTCGTAGGTTTGTTCTTCCACATTGGAGCATTATGTAAGCATACGCAATGCAGCAGTCACATTTCCTACATGAAATCCCCTTTAAATCTTATAAAAAATTTAATAAATACCTCAGTACATCATTACATAGTATAAAACAAAGTTGCTTATATCTTTAAAAGTTCGCAACGGATTTTGATGCGGTTTTTTAATAGATAGAGTGATTCCAGAGGAAGGTTTATAGGTATAATATATCACCTTTGCACCCGCGCGAAGCTGGAGCGGGTCGCTAATAATGATTAAACAAAAGTAATTTCTGATTCGAGATTTTTTAGTTTTTTGCATTTTCTGAAAAAAATTACTGTATTAATATATACTTTTTTTACACCATCAAAAAGTAAAGATTCCAATGAATAAGAAGCCAACAAACTTTTTTTAAAAAATCACATATTTTTACGTGAGATTTTTCGATTGAAAAATAGGCTGTTTTTTCGATGTTGAGTCAAAATAAAGAGCAACTGTGAATATTTTAAATAAAAAAAAAAAATATAGCAAGTTTGAGACATGAAAAGGAAACTTCACCAAATTTTGTGAAAAAAAAGTAATTTTTAAAGGATATAAAAATTAAATTCAAAAACTCGTTTTTTTTACTTTTCACATAGATTTTGAGGCTATGTGAAAAAGTGTAAAAACAAAAGTCGTAGATCTTTTTATGACCTACTTTGCTATTAGACATTTTTCCATAAAACCAGTAGTTTTGCCGGAAATCGAGATAAACCATTTTTACCCTTAAAAGCGCACACCCATCCTCTTCCCGACCTCAGATCGACCTTAATTTATTTTTCCTTAAATTTTTGCTATATTATCTTCCTTTTCTAATGGGTTTCATTGTACTACTAATTTGTTCCGTTTTAAAAGCTATTTGCACTGGTCTACATAGTTAATAGAAACTGCATCATTAAATTTTATAAAAATCAAAATCCGGAATATTAAAATAAAAAGTATATAATATAGGTACTTAATTGATATTGAAAAAAAAACACGCTGTATTTTCCCACCAATCGATAGTGTCGCTAATAAGGACCAAATTGAAGAGTGTAGATTTTGTTTTTATTAAAAAAAGATGCTGTTTTGTTTTTCAACGTTAATATCGGGTCTATCGGACCTTTGGGTAATTTATATTATAAGATATTTTATTTGCCATAAAATGTGTACACATACAAGAATTAACAAAAAACGTGCATCCAAGATGTCAACATTATTACGAACAGTTTGGAATTTGGCTATGAACGCCAGCTTTTAATCTTAATTTGAGATAACTACATAATTCTAATCCATCACCACTATTTATATACCTTTATCACAGTTTAAGTCATGTTAATTTTTTTAAAACCATTATTTTGTAAAGAAACCTTTAAAATGGTTTGCAATGGAATTTAAACTTTTATCTTTGTTTTAGAGAGTATTGTTCCAAAATATGACAATTATATCCATTGACTTACTAAAAGTCAATGATTTTCTCGAATTCTGATTTCAAATATACTGATGTTCATTACTTTGCCAGGTATAACCCAACTGAACGAGTACCCCGAGCAAGTGGAACTCCTGAGGAAGATCTGGTTCACGAAGTACGCGCGCCACTGGACCGGGCTGTGCAAGTGCAGCTGTGCCTTCGAGAACATCTTCATGGCTGAGCTCAAGTCCAACGACGTACTCGGTGAGCACTGCTCGAGATAATCTTTATAATAAAATAATATTTAACAACTATCACACAAAGCAGTCTAGTCCCAAACTAAGTAGAGCTTGTGTTATGAGTATTTCTAAATACATGCATATTATAGATAGGTAAATTACACTCAGACACAGGACAAATGATCGTGCTCATCACACAAACATTTTTCCTGGGTGGGAATCGACACTAACCATTAGGCCAACAGGCCATTCTGTATCATTAGTTGATAGGTACTATGTCTGGCGGACCTAAGAGATGATGACCCGAAACCTCCCAGGGGACACAAACGCACAAATGGCGAAGAAAAGTAAAGCATACTTGACCTGGCTCCTCTCAGGTGCTCTTTATACAACATATTTCGCCCTCACATTACGAATACAAGGAAAAAGTAGCATTAAATAATTTCTCACGCTTTAAATGGCGCGAGTTTCAAGTTTTAATCAGTATAAGTGTAACACAGTAAAGTATAGTTTAAAGAAGTGAAAAAGTAGTGTATTTCTGTGTAAATGTTATCTGATCTATGGTAGGTATTTCTTCTATACTAAAAGAGGAAAACTGAACGAAAATATTATCTTATAAAACTCATCAAGACCTAACCTAACCTAACCTTAACGGTTTAGAGGGCAAGCTGCCGATGACAGACGTACATACAAATACGTGCTAATGAAACACATTACACTTATTCGGGGGCAGTCGGGTAAAGTAAACAGATAAGCAAATGCCAGCATAACAAATACATGTCTGATATTATGATTATCTATGACATAAATGCATGCACAGTAAATATTACGTTGAATGAAGCTGTCAATCTCATTAAATTTTTGTAATGTTAATGCTACGACCATACGTAAACCTTTCTAGTAGGGGAAAGCCGAGATAGATGCCCCAGTGGGATAGGTGCCCCGAATTCGATTACTCTAGATTTGCGAATGAATCGTATACTATATCAATTATTAATCAAAAGACTTTCCAGTTACTACTATGTTGACCGTGTCTTACGTCTCTATGTGATTGTATGAGAAGACAAAATGCGATCAAAGTTTTTAGGGGATAGTTGCCCGTTTTGTGAGGATGGCATTTATCCTGTAAGGCATTTATATGGATCAGGCAACTATCCCACACGTGGGATAGGTGTCACAAAATATATAGGTCCGCTAAAATCGCGACCACTCGAAAAATATAAAAGAAAATGTTTTTAAATTATTATAAATTTGTCAACGAAAAACCAAAGTGCCTGCTAGTCTTACAAATAACGCATTTCACTTTTTCTACTCAGATATATGGAGTGATTTCAAAAAGTGGGGCAACTATCCCGGTTTTACCCTATTGTACCAATTTTCGATTAGGTTTACGAATGCGCTATTTATAGAAAATATCCCTATGACCTAAGATAAAAGGAACCTAAGGCACTCTGTGGTGAGGTGTGCATTAGTGAATTTTTATTTTGGAAATAATTTAGGTAATTAGATCTGCAGGGCCAGGCAGGATGGACTTCGAAATTGTTCCGAAAGAGAGTGTGAATTGTGTGAAAGAGTTACCATGGCTTTGAAACGCGACGGGAAGGAACACAAATGGGCTTTAGTCAGTAAAAGTCTAACATTGAGAGAGTATTAACTCTCTCAATGTTAGACTTTTACTGCTTTAGTCAGACATGTATTTGTTATGCTGGCATTTGCTTATCTGTTTACTTTACCCGACTGCCCCCGAATAAGTGTAATGTGTTTCATTAGCACGTATTTGTATGTACGTCTGTCATCGGCAGCTTGCCCTCTAAACCGTTAAGGTTAGGTTAGGTTAGGTCTTGATGAGTTTTATAAGATAATATTTTCGTTCAGTTTTCCTCTTTTAGTATAGAAGAAATACCTACCATAGATCAGATAACATTTACACAGAAATACACTACTTTTTCACTTCTTTAAACTATACTTTCAATAAACGTATAACCTACTAACTTTTGTCAGCGGCTTCGCCCGCGTACCTACATAAAATATAGCCTATGTCACTCAGGAGTAAAGCAGCTTTCTATTGTTGTTAATTTTTTTACAATCGGACCAGTAGTTCCAGAGATTACCTCTTACAAACAAAAAAAGCAAACTTTACCTCTTTATTATATTAGTGTAGATTATAAAACGTATTGTTTGAGCCTTTCGAGGCTGTCCATATAGAGGAGTCCTGTCAATTTACAATTACATCATCAATTAGCACTCTACACATGTTTGTATGCCACTCTATGCTCCAAATATAGTCCTTGTGTAACAATAAAATGAACACAAACAATTACATAACTCTGACAGGTACTTTATCTATTGAACAACGAACCTTCTCTATTTATGAAGTCGGTTAAAAGTAGGACATAAGACTGGGTTAAGGATAATCAGCCTTTTAATGTTCCCACTGTTGGGACTCAAGCTTTCTCTCTATGAGTGGATCTGTAGACCGGGTTATTGCAGGTATTTTATAGACTTGATGTGGATAACGGGTGTAAGCAGAAATAGATTTTAATATTTCTGATTAGTTACTTTGTAAGAAGGTAGTGTTTTGGGTTCTACTCTTGGCTACCTCCTGGCTATAATCTACACTATTATTAAAAACAGGTTCAGATTGTAGGTTTGATTGTTTGTAAAAAGTAATCCCTAAAACTACTGAACCGATTTTGAAAATTCTTTCACCAGAAAACAACTAGGTACAGTATTCCTGAGTAACATAGGCAAAGTATAAATGTTTGATGCATGTCATTGGGCATTCTTTTGGCATTTAGCGGGTCTTCAAAAAAAAAATACCGAATAGGTACACTTTCTAGCAATATGATATCATCATTTGTTTATTGTTTGTATTTACAGGTCTTCACAGCTGGTTGTTCTTCGCCAAGCGCGAACAGGACCGTAAAGCCAACTACTTGGGCTACATAGACAAGCTAGATCTCTCCGGGGTAAGTTGAAATGCCACATTTTTTTTACATATTCGTTGGGTAGTTTCTAATTTAAATGATATATCTCAAATTGAAATGGGAATCAGCTGTCGTGACCCTTAAGATAAAACCAAATAACAACCAACGATCGATCATGGATCAGGCCTCCCACAAGTCTCGCGATGACCTGGTCAGGGTTGCTGGAATCTTTTGGATGCAAGACGCACAGGACCGGTGTTTGTGGGGGTGCTTGGGTGATGCCTATGTCCAGCAGTGGACGTCTTTCGGCTGAAATGATGATGATGATGATCGATCATGGATAGTATGGATCAGACGACTTCGAATTAGAGATTCTACTACACTCAAACCACCAAAGTGAACAGTTCGACGAACTATCGATTAGATTCTGATTCCTTTATATGCTCAAACATGAGTGTACATACAATCATTATTGAAAACAATGCATGCAAGTTGTTACAATCAAATGGAGTTGTGCTACATATTTACCATATTGTCATAATTTGATTATTGATTAGATGGATGGAATAAGTGAGAAGTGATACGGAAATAAACCGTTTAAAAAGGGATAAGGGACAGTAATATCTTGACGGGTGATAAAACAGAATGGAACAAAAAATCGTATTGCGCCGACCCCAAGTATCGTGGGGCAAGAGCAGGAAGATAATGATGACCCTTAGATACAAACATCAGTAGGTATCCATTAAGCATTAGGGATAGCGAACCTTCGGCTCGCGGCAAAATAATTCGGGTAGGTACGCCAGTGTACAGTACGGCAGATCTTGGTGAGTCTGAAGAATGATAGGCACTGCGAATTTTAGCGCTTGAAAACTCTTACAAAAATAAAGGTTTAAAAAAAAGAAACGCCAATAATAGTATTTAACAGCAATAACAACTGCAAATTACATGTATTTGTTTAAACTACATTTTTGTGATTTGAAACACCAGTAATCAACGATTGCAACACTGCTTACCATCAGGTGGGATCGCAGTCAAGCTCTAGTTTATAGCAATTAAAAAAATATATTTTATTCAAATAACAGTAAAAGTTTACGAATACGAATTTTGGGTTACTAATTTATTAAGAAAAATGGTATTTAGTTTAAATGTTGTTCTACTAAAAAGCAAGCTAAGATTTTTAAGCGGCACGCCATGACCACCTTATTTTTTTTAATTATTAAATTTAGTGGCACATTCTTCGCTATCCGTGTACTAATCTATTAAAATCAAACCATCAAGAAGAAAAAACACATGATTTAGGTACATTTTGGCTACGTCACTGCGAACCAATAGCTGGGGTTATCGCAAGGTTATGCCAGTACGATTGTCGTGGGTACATTTCAATAACAGAACCCAAATCAAATAGGTATCTGTTAAATTATTATCAAGTTTTTTAATTGTTTGACGTTAGTGTATTGAGAGATTATCTACGGCGTTGCGTATCACAGGTCTTTTTTATTTAAAGATTTCCCCATAATAGATATGACTGTAGTGGATGCAATCATAAACATGTTAACTCTTATTTATACACTAAACACCCAGACTCGACATTAATTAAAATTAATAAGTACTAAACGTTTTGGGAACACATTCATTGTACGTACAGCTAAGTAGGATTCACATAGGTACCCCTGTTTAGATAGCCAACCAGCCAATCTATTACTAAAGAATGAGTAGATTGCTTCTAAGATGAGACTAGCTGTCAATAATACATTGTTTTAAAACCAAAATTTAACAAAATAACTGTTTTGCTTTACAGAAAGGAATAATCCTGAAGCAGCACTCAATCCTGAGCGACACCAAGGACGCGCCCGAGGTGACCATGTTCGTGGGCACGTCTCCCGAGCTGGAGCTGGCGCTGTACACCATGTGCTTCATGGCGCGCCCCGACCGGCCCTGCCGGCTGCGCTACAACAACGTCAACTTCTCCATACAGACCAAGACGCTCAAGTCGGACAACGTGATCCTCATCGACACGGCTTACCCCTTCTACTAACTAGTCTAATTACCGGGTAAAATGGGGTAAAAAGAAACTCAGGGGGTGAATGGAAACAAAATTTTTATTAGAATTATTACTTCGATTTCATATTTTTAGTTTTAATGAAGCATCTTTGTTTTCAATATTCAATTTATAAAAATATTTAAATACTAGAAACAATGTTTACATAACGTGAAAAATCAACAAAATGTTGTTTCTATTCACATTCAGCCCCGATTTGTTTCTAATTACCCCGTTTACGGTATAGTTAGTGCAAACCACGAGCGAGCGTATTAAATTGCAATTTAAACCTTATGTCAATGACATTAATGTCACAACGCTTGCTCATGAATTGCAAAGACTCAATATACTATATGCCATAAATGTTTTAAAGTCTATACTCAATCTGAGTCGCTGTAGATAAACTAAAGCTCTCATAATGAGGTCCAAATATCTATCAATATATATATTTATATACTTCAGAACAAAGATAACGCTAGAGACAAGCGAATTGTTATCAGGTCTCGATCCACGGGTCTTGCTCTCTATGATAAGCATGTTATTAAATACGACATTTCGCAATAAGTTTAAAATAAGACTAGATAATGAATAAAATAATACACAAATTCAATGTAAACATCTTTTTATTGCAACATTTCTCTAAAACAGACGACCACTATAACATAAAATATATAATAGATGAAACGGTATATTATATACAAACTCAATTTATAGATAACAGTATGGCAAAAGCGCCTTTAGTGATTTTCCTTATTGTCAAGAACGGCACAATGTAAGATGATTTTAATAAAAATTATGTCGATTTCGGTAATACATATTTCGTAATATATAACAGTGCTAAGTATATATTATGTTGAAATTTAATACTATTAAGCAATATTTAACAATAAATCATAAAAAAAAAATCTACTAGGGCTAGGAACAACGATCAAATTCTTACCATCCAAAAAAAGCTAACTAACATTTTCTATTAAAAATAATTAAAAGCTATATAAACAACTTCAATAAAGAGTACATATATGAAATAACTTACATAGCATATAATATAGTACATTTAAATAGAAAATATGAACAACCAACAGCTATGAAGAGAATGATCACTAATTTTAATTACATCGATTTTTATCACTCACGTGAATAAATAACTTCCAAAATGCTTAATAAAAATAAGATTCTTGGTAAAGATAACATGAATGTTACTTTGACCTGTTGCGATTATAAGTCACGAGCATTACAGACGCTCTGTGTATATGAATAATAGTACATGATTTTTAAATAATACCTATACATTTCGTGGCCAGATCATAGAAATTCACTTTATGATGTGGAAGAGCAGTGGTGGCCGAGTGGTATAGGCCTCGACTTACCAGTTGTAGATCGCTGGTTCAAACCCAGCCAGGCGCATTACTTTATGTAATTTAACTCATCACCACTGCTCTCTCAACGGTGAAGGAAAAAAATCGTGAGGAAACCAGCATGTCCTAGAACCAAAAATTCGAAGACATGTGACATCCGCCAATTCGCACTGGGCCCGCGTGATGGTTTACGGACCATTTCCTTTCCTAGGGAGGAGGCCTGTGTCCCAGCAGTGGGAACATTAATAAGGATGATGATAATGTGGCCAATTAAAAATGGCCAGATTGTTTAAACATTTGTATTTGATAATATATCAATCCACATTTGGCCATATCATTAAATTAGGATTTTTATGGTGATAAAAGGTCTAAAAAATGAGGCGAGGATTAAAATATCATCAAACTTTAACATTTAAAACGATCTGGCCAGTTTTACTTGGTTATATGATGACAATTTCTACGATCTCGCCACGATATACACACAGTAAAAACAGTACCAGAGGTTTAAACAGATTTCTCTAGACATACCTATATGAACCCGTATACTTATTACAGAATACTAATAGTCTGATTTAAATACTTCAATGTTGTATGCAATTGTTTTTACACTTATTCTATTTTTCTACTTACAATTAATATACATTTACCAGCTATTTCATTTTTCCTAACCGAATTGACAATAAAGATATGTTAAAAGTAAGAAAATAAATAAAGAAACTTATTGTAAGACAATATTAAATACTTCTGACTAGAATACCGTTGGATTTGCAGTATACCCACAGCGTAGATATGTTAGTCTTACATTGTATTTCTAAACTAATTTGATCTTTTAAATTCTACAATTTCAATTCTCTAGAAATATATACAAACAATCATGATAATATCTAAAACCAATGATTCAATGACTTCATCACCCAAAGCTTTCAGAGGGGAAGGGAGGGAGCTGCTAGCCCCTGAAATAGCTGATTTTTGTATTATAAGTATTTTGGCGTTCATCATAAAATTTCAAATAGACCGCCTATCAACATAGGGTGCTAGACTATACTGAGGTGTGTACAGCCCACTCACCCTAGTCCCCCCTCCTATATATACCTACGTTTTCGTCTCACTATTCATAGCGTAGTATCTTAAAGCGGTACAAACTCTCTATAATACTTTCTAGCAAACATAATATGGCAAAAATCGCTACAAAACAGATTTATGATTAGATTAAAGTTATCCTTAATTTGAAGTGATTACAAGAGCCATAGTGAGACTTAATTTAAACGAAATAGGAGCCATACTCGTGTGGCATGACGCCACGGCGCGGGTAGAATGTGTGCGTGAGCGAGTAGTTCATCAAGTTGGAGATGTTGGACGTGTAGATGTCGGCGAAGCGGAACAGGCGCCGCGAGAAGTAAGTCGGGTTGTGGTATGTACGGAACACGCTACCGAATTGTGGGTTAAACACTGCCTTTATTTCATTCCTGCAATTTACATAACATCTCCTACAATGGAAGCGTGAAAACAAAACACACAAGCGTTATTTTACAGCCAATTAGACACGGATATTGATAACGATAATTTTGATTAAATAGTTGCTTAGATGTGCATATAAATTCAATATGCTTATGGTAAGACGTAAATTAAATTGATTGTTATTATTTTTTTGCATTGTGTAAGTCAGAATCAAGTTGTGTGTTAAAAATATCATTGGCAGACGTACGTAATATATTTACGGAACTGTAACCATGTACATCATCAATCATCCTCTTACTCATGGAATAACGATTCTGGGGTAAGACAAAATGAGACTTTGGTAGGCCTGTCAATTATTATATTTAATCAACATAAAACTTGACACTGATCTGCAAAAAAATAATTCTATGGGCTACCTATAAAAATCATAGGCACTGAGATAACGGTATAATGTATCAGATTTTATAATGTATTTTGAACAACAAAAAAGGCCAAAGCGCCTACCGAAGCACAGGCAGGTGTAATTAAATTGCTGCGGCCCTGCAGAAGGCTTACTTATAAAATTATTAGGCGCATATACTCAATAGAATTTAAAAGCTAGAACTACATTGCGCATACATGGGCCACGTACGTAAATCTGGGCGTATTTGTCGCTATACATTTAATATAGCAACTAGACTTGTAGACCTACATTAGATCCATGCCTAGGCTTGCCAGGTGTCCGGCTTTAGCCGGACATGTTTGGCTTTTTGTGGTCGCGTCCGGCCAAATATGTACGTGCTCGGCCTGTCCGGCTTTTATCAGGCTATTTGTCAGAGTGGCGATTCGTACAACGTTGGGCGGACGAGCGCTCGACTCGAGCGGACAAGGGCGAGCGGAGAGCAAACAGTCTTCCGGCCCGCGAGTCGCACACTTCATCTTCGATCTCATCCTCACTTTACAACACGTATTCACTTTTTTCAACAGCCCAGCTATAAGAACATTATGTTTGACAATAAAAAAACGTGTCCGGCTTTTAGGGCAAAATGTCCGGCCTTATATAGTGCGCAGTCCGGCCGTTGCATTTTATGGCCTGGCAACCCTATCCACGCCACGCGATTTCGTTCTACGTACAAATCACGCTTGATCCACGTATGCGTCGGTTTAATGTAGTTCTAGCTTAATACTTACGAACGATCCAGTCGGCATGAAAACAGTTCCAAAATTCATAGATGAACGGTACATACCTCAAATAATCCCGTTCGTTCATCCACTCGGTGACGACCTCCAGAGCCTCCGGGTCCTTGTAGTCCTGATGGTCTTCTATGAGCTGCGTCAACATCTGCAGCCAGTTGGCGTTCTCCTTGAACGACTGCGTGTTCAATGTGTTGATTTCATGCTGGAGAGAAAAACAGAATAATTATTTATTTAGTCCTGAGCGTCAAGTCTGCTATTACAATAGTGGCAGAATAGTCTGTCATTAATTTCATAATTGGTGATTTTGACAAGTTTAGTAATCTACTAATACAATAGCGTCATTATGACCTTCCAATGATCAACCAATGACACTCCATTGAAAGAAATATATGCCATTTCTTTCAATGAAGGATGGTAATCTCGTACATAACGACAAATGTATGTCTGATGTATGCAATTCCTTTTGCAGTTCCTTTTATAGAACGTGATTGTGCAGTCATTGCTTTTAATTTCGTTACAAGACAGCTCATACCACAATTTCATTATGAGACCACATACCGATTACGAACTTTTAGCAAAATGAGAATGTGATCGTGTTAGTATAACGAATTTATGAAATTAGCAGACTTGGGCCTCACGTGATTTGGAAGGCTGATGAATTTTTACAGAAGTTCAAAATCAAAATCCTTTATTTCAAATAGAATTGCAGGCACTTTTGAATTCTCAAAATTTCGGTCAGTCAAAAATAAAAAAAGCAAAGCTAAATTGAATGTTCCAAGGCGTAGATCTCTATGGAGAAGAACATCACTTTATGATGTTTGGTGACCTGTACATACACTTGTATGCACCATCGAAAGCACTTTCGCCTGACCACCGTCAAGTTCATTTTCGCTTGCACTCAAAGCGAAAAATTCAAAGGTTTGATTTGGCGCTGCGCCATAGGATTAAAGAGAATATTTTTTAAGTGATCAGGCAGAAATGGCCGCGATAGTACCATCTACACGAAATGAAAAAACAAAAGAAAAATGATGAGAAGCTCACCGTTAATTCGTTGATGATCGCGCCAGTGCGCCAACCGTGCTCCAGTGTGACGTCAGCCAGGTCACTGTAGGGGTGGTCGCCGAAGTACAGCACCTGGTGGCCGTACCAGCCCGTCAGGTCTTGCAGCTGCTTCACCGTACCCTGGAATGTTATTGTACACATTTATAAATCATCATCATCATCATTATCATCATCAGCCTTAAAATGTTTCCACAGCTGGGACACAGGCCTCCTCTCTAAGAATGGGCCTTAATCCACCACGCGGGCCAAGTGCGGATTGGTGGATGTCACATATCTTCGAAGTTTTGGTTCTAAGACATGCCGGTTTCCTCACGATGTTTTCCTTCACCGTTTTGAGAGTCAATAATACAGCACCTTCCTTTCTTTTTTTTTGATCCATCCCCGAAAAATAAGTAGTTATAAGTATGTAACATTCAAAGAGTTTTTGCATCAGAGATTCAAGACATTTTTTATTTTATTATGTATGCTCGCGTCTGATGACATGACCAAAGGCAAAGCAATCTCTCCATTGCATAGTTTTAAATGCATTGCCCACCTATTTTTACAAACCATCAATCAAATTCTAATAAATTGCATAGTTTTACCTCATAATAAATAATTCCTTTTTCTAATGACGACACTCTCTCCCAAATATGTGTGTTGGCACTTTTGTCGAATACCCGGATGGGCCGCGACACCTCGGTGAAGAACTTCGGTTTGTTCGCATTGACTATCACTACGTCGAAATAATCCCGCCAGTCATGGCCCACTAACATCTCCATGCCTGCATTCCTGAAAAAAAACATGCTCAAAATATCAGCATACACGTTTTCCTACTAGACTGGCCTGTTGGTCTAGTGTTTGGTGACCCTGACTGCTAATCCAGAAGTCGTGGGTTCGATTCCCACCCAGGACAAATGTTTGTGTGATGAGCACGATCATTTGTTCTGTGTCTGGGTGTATTTCATCTTTACATGTATGTATTTAGAAATGTATAAGTATGTTTATCAGTTGTCTAGTACTCATGTCCCAAGCCCTGCATAACTTAGGACTAGACGGTGTTGTGTGATAGTTGTCGAATATATTTCATACTAGCTTCTGCCCGCGACTTCGTCCGCGTGGAATAGTTATTTTGGGCATCATATTTATTTTTGTAAACAACTTCAGCATTATAAATTATAGCTGTTACCCACGACTTTGCCCGTGTCAATTTCTGTTATTAATTTAAACAATTTAGTTTTTAAAAGAACATAATTATCTAAAAACTTCATAGAGCTACACTTGGGCATGCCATAATCTCGGCGGTAAGTCCCCTCTTTGAGGCGTGGTGGATAGACATCACGCAGGTCATGACGCAGGTTCTCACCGGACATGGGAAGTTCAGGAGATTCCTGTGCCGGATTCGTGCGGAAGAGACGCCCGGGTGTCGCCACTGGGTGGCCAGCACGGAGGACACGGTGGAGCACACGGTGGAGGTGTGCACTGCTTGGGAAGAGCATCGCCGTGTCCTCGTGGGGGTGATCGGCGGCGGTGACCTCTCGCGCCGGGCCTTGGTTCAGGCCATGGTCCGCAGCGAAGAAGAATGGCAAGCGGTCGCCTCCTTCTGCGAAGCAGTAATGCTCGTAAAGGAGGAGGCCGACCGCATAAGGCAAGGGCAAAAGCGCCCTCGCCGTAGCCGTCGCCGCCGCGATCCTGCCGATATCCGACCACCGTAGACGCTGGCTTACGGACGGTGAGCAATGGGTAGCTCGCCGTCCGGTTGTCTGGTAACAGTCCAAACCGAGACCAAGTCGTCGACGGCGTGCCCTGCTCCCGCGCGCCTCAAGGTATTGTCAGCAAACTGTGGGGCTCTTCAGGGTCGAAACCTCCTGCAGCCGAGGGTTGGTGCGAAAGCGTTATACCGGGGCTCTGGGAATAAGGCAAGGGAGGAACAGGGTAGGTTGTTTAGTCAGTAAGAGTCTGACACTGTTTCCCGCTCCGCCCAAGAGCGGGATTCGTCATTGGATGATTTTTACCTACCATAAAAAAAAACCCTCCGCGCCGCCCGCTAGCAACCCCTCTCCTCGCCCGCGCACACGCAGCGTCATATTTTGCACATCATGCGACGCGTGTGAATTTTATATCGGTGTTATTTTAAAATTGTAATATCTTCTAAGATGTTCATTGAAAATAAGTGATGTCAAAGACAATTTTGCTCACAATTACATACTCTTAATCAACAACACATTTATTTGGATAAAGTTTAATATTACTATGTTGATACAACTCTAACAAATAATTGGTAATAATGCATTAATTTCGGCCAAATTTTATACCCATAAAAACGGTTCTAGTGAGTTAACCTTAAAAGATAAACATATACTGTCGCAGACATTTTTTTAGATCATTTTAAGAGAAATAATTCTTTCCTACATATTTTTTTGGTATCTTCTACCGTTTTCGCAGCGCACGCAACGGAAGCCCTCAAAGATGAATATTTTCCCCCGTTTTTTCCACATTTTCCATTGTTTCTTCGGTCCTATAAGTCACAGCGTGATGTTATATAGCCTAAAGCCTTCCTCGATAAATGATCTATTTAACACAAAAAGAATTTTTCAAATCGAACCAGTAGTTCCTGAGATTAGCGCGTTCAAACAAACAAACAAACAAACAAACAAACTCTTCAGCTTTATAATATTAGTATAGATATCATACTTATACTCTATTCGCTTTAAAATTAAACATTTGAAGAAACCTTTTTTACTGTCTATTCAATCGATTTTAACTTCTATTCCGTAGGCATGAGGATGGCATTAAAAGCAAAGCAAAAAAAGAGTCGTTAAAAAACCAATTATTTACTGCAGCTGCCATTTGTCATTCTGCCAACGAAATAAAACTGAAAATCGTTTGAACGGACAGTAATAAAAAGTTTTCTTAAATGTCTAATGTTATTGAGAACTGAGTATAGTTTCGTAAAATTACTGGTTCTTTCACTAAAATTTTAATATTTTTTTAGGGTATTTTTTTGTATTGATTACGATTTCTGACCATTTTCTAACGCACCTCTCTAAACCTATTTCCCGGAATCTATTATTAGAATTAACTGTACGACTAGCGCAGTGCTGCAATTGGCGGGTTCGATTCCCGCACTGAACAAATTTTCGTATCTCCAGATAATTGTTTCCCATTTTAGTCTTGCGTATATTATTTTACATATTTGTGCAAATAAAAAAAAGCAACATAATAACATATAACAGAAAGAGAGTACACACTACTCCAAGCGACATCGTCTGATGACGTCCGACTCGTATTACGTGTCCTCGTCAGTAATGCGTGCAGCGCGTGTCGTAGCCTGTCAAATACGTCTAACACGTGTTTATCTTAATTATCTGTAAACATTGCCTCACGTGATTATTAATAGGACAATGTGTGTAGTGTATTTGTACATATATAATGTACTACTATATTGAATGAACTAGACTAAATATACTAATTATATTAATACATAGTATACATTTTATTTGGGGATGGAAAACTCCGTCTAACTGTGAGAACATTTTTTAATTTTTTTTAATGGTGAGGCGCACTAGATTATTAAGAGCCTATTCACTCTAGCCTTAAAGACACTTAAATTATATTCGGACGGAAAGAACGCAGCTGGCAAACTGTTCCAGTCCCTTGATATACGCGGTATAAACGACGAGGTAAAACGCTTAGTCCGGACCTAAGTCCTCTAATAGACTTCTTCTTCTAATAGACAATCCTGGGGCGCAATATTGTGAGTCACTGAAACCAAGAGAGTGTCTCATTCGTCTGGCCTAGTTTTTTTGCTCATTAGTTTTTCCTAATCACTAAATGTATCAAAGGCACTACTTTGTGTCCAGTGGTTTACGACACAAAATAGGTAGACCAGATGAATGAGACAGTCTCTCAGCATCAAAGAATCGTCCAATAACTCTTTCCAACAATCCAAGAGCCTTGAACAATCATGCAGTACTGAAAACATAGTGTACAAGCAACTTACACAAAATGATAAGGACTGTTGGTCACAAGGAACAGTTTCTTATCATTGTCCTGCAGCATTTGGAAATATTTCCTCAAGTCTGCATTGGGCCTGACATACTCCTCCACATTTTGAGCAACAATTTTGTGCATGATCGGATGACAGCTTTGCACTGAATTCTACAATTGAAAGAGCCAAAAATTAAAATCCTTGTAAGTTTTTCTACCGACATGACCAAAAAAATTAATTCATTTTTGTTACCTTGACATCTAAGAACAAAATTTCTGGATGATAATCAATATGATTTTTGATAAAGTATTCAGCTACATTACAAAGTAAACCCATTTCTGGTACTGAAAATAGATCAGCTAAATGCACCATCTTAGCTCTATTTGGCTGAAAGGAAAAACATAATATTTTTATACATAGAACTAACGTGTACCAGTGTACTGTGAATCACATAAAATTAAATTAGTATTGTAAAAACTACTTTTGTTCATACCTACATCCTAACTCAAAATACTTCTGTTACTTGGCAATCATTCCAAAATGTGTTATAGTTTTAGGACAATAATAGATGACTTTCAAATAGGAGACACAGTAAAACAAAACATAGTACATATTTGCTTTGTGTGTTCCTGTTGTATTAACATTACTGTGGTGAATGCTAAACACATAGCTGTGTTTATAGATTGAGTTCAGACAGAATCATACAAATGCATGTAATAGTAGGTAGATATATATCAATGTCTTGCTTGTCACACACACACATGGTCCTTGTGTCTGCATTGTAAAGGGGAGCACAAATGAATGATTGCTTACAAGTGCTAGTGATTACTGACTGCTATCTAGTTACCAGTACATACACTACACAATGTGAGATTCAACCTTAGCTAAAAGAAACAAAGATTGCTAATTAGAAAATATATCACTTTGACATGGTGATTGTGATTATGTAAGCAATATGAAGATTATAAGTAGAATTGGATTAAACTTGTGTAGTTTAGTTCACATTGTTACTACTTTAAGATACTTTTTTTTTAATCTTTTTTTTTGTGGAGATGCTCATGCTTGACTAAGTCAAGTAAGCAGTGATATAGTTGATGATGGAGCATAACTTGCCTCAAATTATATTGACTCTTTGACTTCAAGACCTAGTGGTATTGTAGCTGTAATGTCATTATTGAATGTTACTTAACCTATTGACATTGGTAATTAGAGACACAATTAAAGTACAACAGGTGTGTGAACTCCGGCATTCGCTTGGGGCTTAATGAATTAACCTACTTACTTTAATTACTTAATATACTCACTTTATGAGCTCTAGTATCACCTTCAACATAAGCTATGGGTATGATTCTGTTTCTGTACAACTTGAGCACTTCATCAGAAGGCACCTGTGTGAGACCACGGTACACAGCTCCAAATTGTATTTGTAAAAAGGAATCCAGTTTTAGCAGGAGGCCTTTTTCTATGTCATAATGTAAACCTCTGACAGCAAAGTTTGGATTGTATTCTAACTGTAATATTTCTGGAGGATACTGAAAACAAATAACAATAATAAGGTATGTATCAGTACATCAACTAACATCTTGAACAATAAGTGAATAAAATTTTGAAAAATGTTTATCATGCCTTGAATACATTTTTTTAACATTTAAACCACAATAGACCGAACAGTGGAAGGAATAGAGGGAGGCCTTTGCCCAGCAGTGGGACAGTGTGGGCTAGTGATAATAATAATAATAAACCACAATAGAAACTTGCTAGCTAGTACAGAGCCCAGCCTTACGCTAACTGTTTAGTTATCTCCTTCTTTCTAATGGTATTGACTTTTGCTCAGCTAGTCTTAGATAAAGTTTTCACATACCAACCTTATATTTTTCCAACAATATCTCTCTGCCAAGATTATAAAGCAAATGTTCCAAGCTAGGTTTGTAATGTGCAAGTGTGTAATCATAATCAAATCCATATACTTTAACTTCTGACAGGTCCAGCTCATTACAAGCAAATACTCCTCGTGGATTCACATCTTGTGGTAGTTTTTTTGCTACGAAAGGTGAATAATATTTTTATTATGAGCAGCAGTTAATAGAAAATCAAATACAAAATATTTACACACACTTACATTTAAACTTAAGCTTTGTGCGACAGTAAGCTTCTTTTAATAATTCACGAGTAGAAAAACTCCTGCGTGTTATGTCTTCCGGATATTTTTTAGTTAATTGTGAAAGGCAGCATTTCCACTTTCTTATACCATTCATTGTTAAATTACTTCGTAAACTCATTAGAGATGACATTTTTAATGAAAACAGGGTGTAATTGATCACTTAAAACTAAACCCAATACACATGGATTTAGTATTTTACGCATTAATGTAACAAAAATAGATTAGGTAACTGTCAGTTTTTATATTAATTTAAAATCGTTGCATAATTATTCGAATAAACACCACACACACTACTTCTACTCGTCAAACTGCTTTTCGTTTTCGTACTCGTCTGTCTTGTCAATCTTGTCATAATGACATTTGGACTGACATAATTATCACGTTCCGAATCACCTAAAATTCATATTGGTAAAAAAAAGCAAAACACTGGGGCAATGGGCTGTGTTAAAAAAAAACTAGATCAGTGTAGAGTTGCAACCCAGAGTCGTTCATTTATAATTCGGGTAACTACCCTAGAGTTAACCCAAGTAACTCTAACTTCGAGCAAGATCGGTTAGAGTAAAGCATTGATAATGAACTTGACGTTTACGTTCAAAATATAGGGTATTTGGTATCTGCTCTGTGACGTCATTTGAGTTAACTCCAACGTCGAACACCGCCAAAACACAAAAAAAAATGTAGTGCTTACCAGATCTAAAAATTAAAATAAAGCACGGCTCTATATTGATGGAATCGCCTTCGCCGTTGTTGGTAAGGTGAATATGTGGGGGGGCTTAAAAAGTAAAGAGTAAATATTTTTTTTAATGTCAGGGTGCTGCAAAATTCCCCCCAAAATTTGAAACGTATTAAAACGATTAGAAGATTAAAATTATTAGTTTGCTTTTGTAACGATAAAATATTAATTAGTTAAGATTAAATTACATTTACCATTCGAAAAAAAATATATATTTATTTCTTAAAATATGCATATAACATCGCTGCATCACGAGTAGGTATTTTAGAACTTCACAAGATTTTTACAAATGTCGTCCCACAAGTCACTCAGTAGGTAACAGAAACATTAGATACGTTGGGTACAGACGGCACAGTGAAAATATTTTAACAAGTTACACATTATAATAACGACAGAACCTTGTTATTTAATTTACCTAATTAAACCTTGTTAATAGGTTCCTAGAAGTTCCTACCGATATAACAGGAGTTGTCCTTAACGTTAACGTTGTCTGTAGCGTTGATTCCTAGATGCGACTGTACTTTCTTTTTACTAGTTTATACAGATATAAAAGGTGTTCTATCACTAGCATTACCGCTATGATTGTAGGTATTGCATTTAGTTTCAATGCAGTATGACAATTTTTTTTTCACTTGGTTACCTCATTATTCTGGTTCAGTGCGTCAATAATATGCACCATTATAAATTTAAATTTAATGCTGTTGTTTTTGTTTTTTTAATTTCATGCAGTGCTGTTGTTTAAAAGGAACTTAGTTGAAGTTCCACTTTCTTCTTTTCCATTTTTTTGTTCTTTTCGTGATTTGTTAAATCGTTAAAAGTGATTTTTACAAGTGTAAACAAACTTAGAAAATATATATAAGTATTTATACAATCTCATAGGTAACTGTTACACTAGTGCTATTACGATAATTATTAAATTTGTGGAAAAGCGCTTCCAATTAAGTTTTTACTGCGGTAACGGAAGGTATACGCTGTAATGCTGACATCCTTGTTAGCTAGCTTTAGTTTGCAATCATTGTCGGCGCGGGTGACGAAGCAGAGAGTGTACAGCGCCATCTCGAGCTCTGGTGAGGTCCCAATGAAGATGCTATTGACGGGCTTATCGACACCTTGTTGATTGAAGTGCAACTTCAAGACAGCCCCTTTCTAAAAATATCATACAAAATGTTAATGTTGAGTAATATAGATAGATATTAGCTGGTACCCGCGACTTCGTCTCCGTCTTTTTTTCGCAATAAAAGGTAGCCATGTCCTTTCTCAGCGTCTAAAGATTGTCTGTGCCAAATTTCATCAAAATCGTTTGAGAGGTTTAAGCGGGAAAGCGTAACAGACAGACAGATAGACAGACAGAGTTACTTTCGCATTTATAATATTAGTATATGGAAATACTCTTTATTGTAGGTACACCATAAGTATAATTAGATATATATATATACCTATTAACCTGGACGTAGCCATTGCGTGGATATGTATGAGACATTGTTCAATTTTCATTTGAACTTCCTCCGATGGCAGACGTAGTAACCTAGATAAGACGTTGAGACTTTCAGAGGCCAAACTATTAAAAAAAAAAAATACTCACATCGCCTAATTCTTCATATTTCAAATACCCCAAGTAATTAATTCTGTTTGCCGCTTCTTCTCTTGAGAAATAAATCCAGTTGTGCAAACCTACAAAATAGTTTAGTATAGTAGGTAGGTTTGGTTGCCACGGCATTAAAATTAAAATGTAATAAATGAAAATTAAATAATATGTATGCTTACCAGAAACATCACCATTCTTAAGTTCTGAGACAAAAACGTGTTCGAAGCCGGAACTGCTGATCTTTCCTTTGCCTCTTGAATACAAACCGAACCACAGCTGTTTCAAGAAGTCTCTTTGTTGTTTTGGGTCTGGAGTCACATAACCTGTTTAAGCAGATAGACACAGTTTTAAGCCTTTTGAATATTTTACTGCTATAGGTAATTAGCATAACGATGCGATGTCAATGATTCCGGGATTATAGAAATGGTATTATCAACTCTATAGCATATACTTCCCCAAATTTGAATACATTTCAAAAATTAACAACTTCCCCAAAGTTTAAATAAAATCCAAAAATTCTTTTTTTAAAACGATTTTGTCTAACTTCTGATCTATGAAATGTTCTTAACCTACCCATATAACTTAGAGTTGTTCGTGATAAGTATACTTAGGTAAGTATCTGTCTGTATATTTCGTAAATACTAGATACATAACAGTCAGCAAGAAAAATGAATGAGTGTTACGATTCTCACGTACTCGGTTATGCTGATCTTACAAAATTATACATAAGAAAGAACTAGGTACCTACGTGATAATAAATTGGTTTAACATGAGATCCAAAGTTGAAGCAGCATCTATAACAGAAGAAGAACCTACCAAATATTGATACCTACTTACTTACTACAGTTACTTCTTCTGCTTATAGGTAACTCTATCTCACCTGATGGAAACGATGTGGTCAACGCACGCTTTTTTATACGTAGTAGTAGTAGAAGTAAATAAACGTTTTTATCCCTAGGAATAGTGATCATTTTCAAAAAAAAAATGTGGAGCTTAGTTTTTGTTTAGTGTTTTTGGAACTTTTGGAAAACAATTTAATGTTTCTTTTAAGTGAAAACAGGTAGCATCAACAAATTAAGGTCTACCTAGATACCTATCTAAAATACCTATGCATTCAGTTGGAGTTGAAAAATATATTTATAAATTACCTTTATTCTTCAGAAATGTCATTAAGTGCCTTATAACAGTCGTAGACATTATGGCGTCCATGAAAGCATTCTCTTCGGCTCTCTCCTGAAAACAAAAATAATAACTCATGTAGGTCAAGATTCCGGTGGATATCAAGATACCGACACCAGCCCCCCTATTTTCTAAGAAAACAGTGACGAACTCCAAATAGGTATGTACATTAGTTTTGCATGTGATTTGAATGTACCTATTTAGATTTCGTTGCTGGGCCAGCGCTGTACTCAAGGCTATTTCCTTAAAGAATAGCACCCCAGGAGTTAATAAGTACCTACTTTCTGACCGTGGACAACACACTTTTAAGCGGGAGGTAAATTAGACAGACGTGGGCTAAGCACGCCTAATTTGTGTGGAGAGTCGCATCGCGTGGCGTGGATCTAATATAGCTCTACAAGTCTAGTTACCATATAAAATGTATAAAGGCTTGTATGTGGCTCAATTTATTATGCCTAATGTAGTTCTTCCTCTGCTATTCGAATTGGTAAACATCATTATCGCAGCTTACGGAGAACGCTAGCATAAGTAAATGCATCATCTCTGTTTACCTGCCTGTTTTAGGAAAAACAAGCGTCGCTCGTATTTAGTAATGACTTCATCTAACTAATTTGTTTTTCAAGAGCATGCTAAAATCTTAACTGCGTAGTTTTATCTTTGGACAGGAGTTCAATAGTTCAACAACAACAGTAAGATATAATTATGTTATTGTACTTATTTAGGTCCCTCGAGGATTGAACGGGTCTGAACTCAAAAAAGCTAGAGAAACATATTTAATAATAATATAATAATACCTAAAAGAGAGATATTATAGGTCAGACGTGTGAATCTTCAGTTCTTTACTTCTGATTGCGGCATCGTAGCTTCTAAACTGATAAATCTATCTTGATCTTGTTTTTTTTTTTGTTCGAAACGCAACGCAATATCGTGGCAGACTAAAATTAAGGTGGAAAGATGAGATAGACTCTTACCGGAGGGCTTAAAACAGACATGTGTGTACATCAAAAAGATATAAATCATCACCCAGCCGTGGAAAATAAAGGGCAAAAAAAGTTTAGATTAAATCTAATTTAATTTTCTAATCAGAAAGTAAACTTGATTGAGAATTTTCTTAGCTATGATTCAAGAAAATCTGTTCAGAGGATTTTTGTTGATGAAGGGTCAGGGATTGAACTTTGACGATTCAGTTTGACCTAGAAGTTATAGAATGCACAACTCTACCTGTACCTAGGTACCTGAGAACGGCAGAGGTACTGTATCTGGGCTCGTTGAAAAAGCCAAAAAGTAGCTCATAAACAGATAGTAGCAGTAGCAGAAAACATAAATGATATATTTGAAAAAAAAAATAACTAAATCAGACAATATAAAGATCTCATGACCGATGTTTTATGATTTTTATATAAAGTTACTTTGCCTTTTTTTGTTTTACGTGAAAGTCGATTGCATTTTTTTTTATTTTTTCTTAATATCACACTATGTAGTTGTAGTACCGCACGGTATAGTTTACAGGAGCTGTCCGACATCAAACATCTGAATTAAAAGCGGCCTATTTTCTCAAATAACATTTCATAAAAATTAAAGACAAATTACCTGCGGCGTCACATGTTCATTAATCAATGTGTCTCGTTCATAATTGTCCAATAGCGGAACGAATTTCTGAATAGTTGAGATGTTCCACACTTCAGGAGTTACGGTGATTAATCTAAAACACAAGGACATTTATCAACAATTATTTAATCAATTTCGAACTATTAACTCATCTAGTCTATACCTACTTACGGTAAAGGAGCCAGGTCCACTGGTGAGCGTGACGTAGTCTTCGCTTGATAGTTAATCGTTATGTATCTAGCTGCATTATTGGTGTCCTTCCTCAACAATTCTTCGCTAAGTGTTTCTATTTCAGCATCAGTCACAGTGTTCGTGTTTGTAGACCCAGGATTGTTGTTGACTATGGAGCTTGGTAGCACAGGCGTCCCGGGCCGAGACGGGGTTCCAGGACGAGTCATGGACGTGGTAGGATATCGCGTAGTAGGTTTGGGTGTCGTAAACATAGTAGTACTAGGTTTATTGCCCCAGACGGCTGTGCTGAAGGTCATTGGTTTAGGTGTGTTAACAGAAGGTGTTGATGGTAAGGTCCCTGTCGAACTGGGTCCGTTTTTGTTTGAGTTACCTTGTAAAACTGAACTGTAACTAAATGTTCCTTGACTCGGGCCTTTGCCGTCATAAAAATTTATAAGATCTTTGACCTTGCCTCCAGCAGGTTGGCTGTTTTGTTGGATAGGTTTAACTGTTGTATATTGAGGTGCAATATAGTCTCTTTTTCCGTTAGATGGTTGAGGATTGTTTTGGGGCGCAGGGTTGACCGTCGATTGCGTTCGTGATGGAGATGGCGGCCCAAGCGAAGGAAACTGAGCAGCATAACCACCATTTTGATTATTCGGAGACGTTTGCATCGGACTATTTCCTCCATTCGGCTGATTTTGTTGTATAGGCTTAAGTGTTGGATATTGAGGCGCTACATAGTCCCTTTTTCCGTTAGGTGATTGGACATTTCCTCGATGCCCATTATTAACGTTATTGGACGTAGGTGTCTGTGATTGTGATGTCGATGGGGGACCGAGTGCTGGAAATTGGGCAGCATAATTGTTATTAGAATTGGCTCCATTTTGAGTACCGTATGTTTGCGATTGACTACCGGATGGTTGAGTCGTTACTCTTTTATTTCCACCAGTTGAGGCACCTCCTTCATGAAGTAAGAAGTCTGTATTCGTATTAGCCCATTGGTGCTTATTATATTCTAAGCCTGTAAGGAAAACGGGTTGAATTAAGTTACAAGATGTACAAGTTTAGTCAGACAGATATATTGTAATTAGAGTATATCCTAAATCTATCATGCACACTCAAAGTGTGATTGATTATTTCGACACGCTACAATGTGCGATACGGATAACAAAAAAGTAAGTACAATATTGCTAATGCATACCTACTCATATCAACCTAGGTGTAGTTTTTATAACAAACGCTAGTGACTCAAAATAAAAGCCTTTGTGCTTGCTATGGTATCGGTCGAATCACAAAACAAAAGGGAAATTCTTAAAGTCTTAAGAAAACTGCAAGTATTGATTGTAAGAGCCACTGACTATAGTGATTAACAAATTTTACGAAGTATATGCAGAAATTTAATCTTATTATGCATTAGATCGAGATTATCCGAGAGCATAGCCGCAACCTTAGTCATAAGCTGGTGACGTCGCCAAATAATCAAACAAAACACTAAGGTCAGTTACCTATGTACATAGTTTTATACTTTCTACACAACTAATTTTAAAACCACAACAACTAATTCTAAATTTGAATTCGTTTGAATATCGCGGACAAATAGCATTAATCATTGGCATAGTTAAATATAAAAGTAAACCAGATTTTTATAAACCAGTTTTAGTACATAATTCTTTGAAGATGTCCTCTAATTAATATGCAGGTAAATAAAGAGATGGTCAACCTTCACTTGAGCACTGCAGATTTTTTCTGTGTAAAATTAAGTTATTTAATGTAGGTATCTAATATAAAAATAAAGCTTACCTAAAGTATTTTGTAGAAAGACTATAATTACACATAAAATTACTGCACAGTAATTCATATTACTTGATGTTTTATTTATTACATAAAGATACACATGAACATAAAGCACTATATCCGTGTTGCTCACATTTATGTTATGATTCGATTTAGAACACAACCGTCTGTCTGCCTTGACCGCGCAGCAAAGATTATCGAGTTCAACTCTAAAGAAGTATGACTCGAGTGACGTCTTACACGTCTGTGCAAGAACCCGCTAGTTTCCATCCTTAATGAGTCAGAGAGTGTTTCGCTAATATCGACGTTACATAAGAGGTGTCGAGAGTTTATTTTGCCTAGATTGAGTCTTACAGAATAACAGCTGATGTCATTCAGACTATATTGTGTTGGTATTTTTTATCATTTTGATACATACCCAGAGTCTGGTCTCTGGTAATGATGAATATTAGTTTGAGAAAGCAAGGAACTAAGTTGATAGGTACCTCTCATAAAATCCTGGAATTAATAAATGATGATGAAATATATTCCGGGATTTAAGAATTTCAACATAGTCCATTTAGTCCCAAGAGGACACCGGTGTCCGTACACCTATTGTTGTCTTAATTGAATTTGTAATTACCTACACATTGAAGAATCTCAGTCCGCCTTATTCCAAAACACGATTTAAAATAGTTCCCCGGGATTATTACTAGGTTTAATACCAATTAAATGCGACCTAAATGTATTTCCGGGACTATTGCTTGATTTAATTGGCATTAAACCTAGTGATAGTCCCAAAACTAGTTTAGTGGTGGGCAGTTTTTCATTTAGGTAGGTGCAAACTAAAACTTTATGCTTTAAAGTAACATCAAAACGTAAGATTCTTCAATATGATAATTTTCATTTTTTTATTCAAAGCGCAATAAGCAGGTTTTTTCTTCAATATGGAATTTCATAAATAATTTGATTTGTCATATTTGTGTTTTCGAAATTTTGGAGGAGGTATTATCAATTCTAAATTATTTACTACCTTGAAGTTAAGTTACTCAACCTATTCCAATCTGTGTTTACAAAGAACTGATAGTTTACTGACATAGTAGTAGCGCTAAGGAATAAAATCATAGCATTTAGCATAGCAACATTGTTTTTTGAATCACATCACATCCAAATTAATGTCAATTTCGTTCTCCCTTCTGTTTTTAAATAAAAATCGGCCAAGAGAGTGTCGGGCCACGCTCAGTGTAGGGTACCGTAGTTTCCCGTCCGTCACAAATTTCTCGCAACATAACAGAACCCAGTAGCCCATATAAAAATTAGTAACACAATTTCCCGAGAGATGGCGCTGTACCCGGTGGTAATTTTAATTTGCGTGTCCCGATTTTATTCTTTTTGTATTTTTATTTGAAAGAAGATTCGCTCGGGATAATGAAATATGTAACAAAGTTTAAAAAAAGGTTGGCATGTACGATTAAATTACAAAATTAGTTCAGAACGTTTTTTTTTAATTATTCAAAAAGTGTTCATCCTATCAAATTTGAAATATTTTTCCTAGAAAGTTTACTCCAAGTTCTACTTTTGAGATTTTTTTCATATTACACTTATGGTTCAAAGATTAAAGGGGGGGGAGACGCCTCATTTTTTACTTTTGTAGCGATTATTTCCGAAAATATTTACATAAGTAATCAAAAAAATATTTTACGTGACCCCTAATCATTTTTAAATACCTATCCAACAATATATCACACGTTATGGTAGAAATGAAAAAAAATCGTCGTTACGTGTAGGGGTGGTACCTTAATAAAACATTTTTTACCACTTTTTGTTTGTGCACTTTGTCGGCGTGGTGGATATACATATTGATATTTCAGCCTGCTAGTGCTAGCGGTCGCTGAGATTATCCGCGGACGGATAGACAGACAGAGAGACAGACAGACATGGCGAAACTATAAGGGTTCCTTGTTGACTACGGAACCCTAAAAAACAGTTCGTTACAATGCGTTCCAAATGAGAATAGGATTGATAGCCATTGAGGCTTGATAAATATTCGAGTCCTGGGGCTACAAAATCGAGACTCGACCCAGTACCAGGATTCCCGGGATACATGAGACTTTCGACAATGGTTAAAAAAATCCTACTAAAGAACTTATTTTTGAAAACATTTCATCTGCCGTGGTTACAATCGAAAATAAAAATGACGGTTGGTTTTTTGCTTTTTTAAATGAGCACGTAAAAATAATGAAACGTCTAATGTGATTTCAGAATGGTAGGATTTGTTATTTTGCTACAAAATTAACCTGAGTCAGAAAAAGCCCTTTCCGCGTCGATGTAGTCCCATTTTGTTTTTGTTGTAAAATAAATTCTGATCTAACAGCTCGTTAACGACTTCGGTCTTAGCGCCGAGCGGCGCGATGCTTTGAAGGGGGCATCAGTAGGCGGGTGCCCGCCACCGCTTGCCACCCCACGCTTACGGCGCGTTCACGACTTTGGTCTCAGCGGCGAGCGGCGTGGCTAGCAGGGCAGTATCGGTAGGCGTTTGGTCGAGCGCGTGCCGCTATGATCGTCCTCTAACTGGACCAATAAGTTAAAGAATGTTATTGGCAATAACTTAACAAAATCACCCCGGTTTGCTACCAACTTAAGACCAAATTCGTGAAGAGCGATTGGCTGTCGCTCACAGTGACAAGGTTTTGAACGGGCCGTAATCGTCTTTTGTTTCAGGGGGCCATGAGCCCATGACCATGACCTCCTACAGAATCATTCAATTCTCAGTGAGTTTATTTCCTTTCAAGAACGAAAAACGTTAAAAATCGTACTATGACAGCACATTCTAATACCAAACCACATCCACAAAACAATGTAACTTTTTGAAGATCGTTTGATTTTAAGTTACTGAAGGCCACCAATTTGCTGTCAAATGCACGTCAAATAGTAATAGTACAGTACGGCCGTCGGATCTTGGCGTGTCTGAAGTTATCTAGGATCTGCGAATTATCGCACTTGAAAACTCGTAAAAAATAAATGATATAAACAAATAAATACGATTTGCTGTTGTTATTGCTGTTAAAAACTGTTATAGGCGTATTTTTTTAAAACCTTTATTTTTTCAAGCGCTAAAATTCGCAGAGCTTAACTTCAGACTCTCCAAGATCCGACGGCTGCACCATACGAAAAAACTATACAAGAAAAAGGTGAACGGATGTCGTAAACGTCATTTAGCAGTTGAAGTTGAACTGCTAAATGATGATTACGAAATCCGAGGCTTGCAACAACAGGTCATAACAAATATGGATAATGTGAAAACTCCTTTTCATTAATGCATCCAAATTCCAATGAACAATCTGTGTTGCTACTTAATTAATTACACAGTTGATTTTATGATCACTATTCTAGTATTCGGTACAATTCAGTTATTCATTCAATCAATCATTCATTCAATTACCGTCAAATTTGAAAGGTGTGTTGTGAGCTTCTGTCTCTGAATCACTATAATTTTTTTTTATTTATTTTAGGATGTAAAGTGATTTAGAATAAAAAATTTAGCAAGATGAAAAATGAACTAAATCGTTTTGAAAATTTTATACATTTTAGTTTATGGACATTAGCTTGTTTCTATTCAATACATAAATTAGTTCGTTCACAAACAGGTAAATAATTTTGTCTTTCTTGAAATTCGCATTTTTTTCCGTGTTTGTAAATTAAATCGCCACTTTAAAATTAATCACTTTGAAAAGTTATTTTCGTTTTAGGTAAATGACGAATGCTTTAATTTTGATTACTTTGTATTGTTTTAGAAATATTAGAAAACAATCATGGACTTCATTATGAAATAAGGGATCTAAATCCAGGCTGGCGATCTATATCGAGGCTGAAAGATGAGTCTGATGTTGAATGGAGCACATGGAAGTATCATATACAGACTTCATGGTTTTATATGTTGGGCCAATTTTTGGGATCAGAGATCATACGTAGAAAAAATCCCTGCATGCTGAAATATTGGTATATCATATCAAGTGGAATCTATATACTGAAGTTCATGGGTTACAAACAGTTATTAATAATTCTTGCCCAGCCCATAATATTTGCTACTATTATTTTTATTGGTGGTAAAAAATATTGTATATGGTTGACTAGCATTTTACTGCTGGCCGGGTACAACACTCTTAAATATAAATATTTCTTTTGGCGTTTTTTGGAAACTGACAGTTTGCTAGATGAAGAAATTTTTGTTATACTATATTCAATAGCCTGGATTGAATTAAGATGTATAAGTTTTTGTCTTGACTATGTCGACAAACAAGATAAATACTCACAAGCACAGGATAAAACAAACTTAGTAAGGCTATCACTATTTGAAGAACTGATAAATATGTTCAGTTATGTATTGTACCTGCCATTATTATTTGTTGGACCAATTTCACTTTATGAAGAATTTGAAAGAAGTTTCCATTACAAAAATGAAAACTTGTCATTGAGGCTAAAAAGTTTTTTTCTGGATATGATGCGGTTCCTAATTTATGGCTTGTTACTGGAAATTGCATTCCACTATGTATATTTTTTTGCAATGCACAGCAATATGGAGGTTTGAACATTTTGATAAATTTTTTGGTTTACTTAGTTGTCTAAAGTGTAACTATATTACTGTGATTAAATTGCAGGCTATTCATAAGTTGCCATCACTAGCACTTTGTGGAGGTGGACTATGGATGGGTTTGGAGTTTCATCTGAAGTATGTTATTGCATATGGGACTACAGCAGCATACTCAAGATTAGACCATATTGATCCTCCTCCAACACCTAGGTGCATATTTAGAATACATGTTTACTCACAGATGTGGCGATATTTTGATGTGGGCCTTTACAGGTTCTTGCTAAAGTGAGTTAACTTTTAAATACTGTATATATTTTTTATAGTTATGTTCGTTGATAACTAAATTTTTTAACATTTTAATTACAGGTACATTTATAAACCAGTTTTCTACGCACTGTCACTGAGTATAAAATTACCCAAAATTGTCTACAAGTTGCTTTCATCCCTTATTACCTTTATGTTTATATTTATGTGGCATGGAACTATGTGGAATATATTTGTATGGTCACTCTTAAATTATTTAGGCATTGCAATAGAGTATATTGGTAAAGCTGTTCCAGAAAGTAAGAACTATAAATTGTTTAAAGAGAAAGTTCTGAAAACCAATGCAATGGAAGTACGATTTACTGCATTTTTGTGTGCACCTTTATTAGGTTTATCCGCCATTTCAAACTTCTATTTGTTTGCTGGTACTGATATTGGTAATGTTTACTTTGGCCTACTTCAGTGGCCATCATTGTGTAATTTTTTGCTAGTGTACACGTCTTTGTACTGTTGTTGTCATGTTGCTATTGCTTTATACGATGTTCCATCAAGAACTGATGTAAAAAAAACTCAAATTAAGACTGCATTGTAATATTTTATCACATTCTATTAATTTTAATATTGACTGAACCAGTATTAGCAATTAGGTAGGAAATGATTAAAACTAATCATTGTAACAGATGCACATACATAATAATCCAAGTACAAACAGGACACTAATACCCTTGTTGAGAACTGAATTTGCCTGATCTGATCTGTTGTTTTGCTATTAAAGTTATTGACTGATTCCCATTCATTCTCAGGGAAGATTTCATTTATTGATAAAATAAGCATTGTAGTTTTTTAGCAAAAAATCGACAACTGTGAGTCATATTTGGCTGCAGTTTTGATGATATTGTTGAATATAAAATAAAAGTCAAAAACATAAATTAATATCTTTTATTTAAATTGCTATCAATTGGTATGTGTTGGATCCTTTTAATAACAAATATGAATGTGTATGCATTGCTTCAATCAAATCGTTTGCATCGCCAGGTACACCTGCAGCTTTGTGTATTTGTATCATCTCTTGCCTTGTAAATATATTTTTTCCCAATTGGTGTGATCGTCTTGTTAACGCATCCAAGAATTTCTTTAACTGAAAAAATAAATAAAAAAAATATTAATTTATGATGATGATCGGTTTTTGATACGTTCGCGGGCCGCACTATTTGACAGGTTTCAAAACCAAGACGGCCTGCAGGAAAATGCTCAGCTGGTTGCATGTTTGACATAGCTACTTTAAACTGTTTTCCGGGTTTGTCTTGACATTATTAAACTTGCCATTGAGAAGTACCTCTGACAGGGTGGAACGAGAGGGATAGTCAAGCTTTTACTGACTAAAACACGTCTGGTTTCAAGTGGTAATAAATAAAAATTACCTTGTTTCTGGAACTAACACCGGACCCATTAATTGACCTCGACAGTTGTATGTTACCAAATTCATCACTGAATGTGTCTATTAGGCTATGTTTCAATAAGCTTATCACGTCGTTCGCGTCTGCGACAGTAGCTTCTTCTCTTAAATCGATACGGGCTCTAGCCTGTAAAACAAATAGTTTTTAAGGACACAAAATTATTTATTAAAACTTTATGTACTGTAATTATCTTACATAGGCGGACTTAATGTTTCAAGGCTTTATCTAGGTACTAGTTAACCTTTAATTTAACTTTTTAACAGGGACGTAGTCACTGCTGTATCTGCTGCAGGGGCTGCTCCAGCGTTACAGGAGCCCCGTCGTAACAAACGTAATAAACCAATCATTTGTAAAGAAGGCCCATTTTTTGTTTGATACGGGGGCTACGCCACTGCCTTATATAATATAATATATCCAATAAATACCCGTGTTTATTCCGGCCAGGAACACACATTCACGACTAGACCTTTAATCCTCATAGGTTACAGAACTAACGAAATATTCCATCTCATCAGGTCTTTTGTCACCTATGGGATTGAAGAGCTAAACAGAGATGGAGTAACAAGTCGCAAAAATACGACCTTGGCGAATTGGACGCAAAGACAATCGTCGGATTAATCCGACGCAAGCGGAAAAATTGTTAGAAAAGCCTACATAATTATTCAATTCTACATAATTATACAGTACGGCCGTCGGATCGAAGTTAGGCTCTGCGATAAAATTCGCACTTGAGAACTTGTAAAAAAAATAATGATTAAAAAAAATGCAATTTGTAGTTGTTATTGTAGTTAAAAACTGTTATTGGCTTTTATTTTTGTTAAAAACTTTATTTTTGTACGACTTCAAGCGCTAAAATTCGCAGAGCCTAACTTACTCGCCACATCCGATGTTAATTAAGGGATGATTCTCATTAGAACGTGCTGTGCCCGGGGCGGGGCCGGGACGGGGCCCGGACGGGGCACGGTTTTAATCTGTTTCATATATTTTGCATGAATCAATTTATATTACACAGTGCATTATCCGTGTCCCGTCCGGGCCCGCTCGACGCACTTCGATACCACGTTTGTTGCACGGTCCCGCCCCGTTCCCTCCACGTCCCATCGTAATCAGTACATTTTTCGTGCTGCGTCCGAAAATAAATTGCATAGCACGGACGGGCCCCGGCTCGTCCACGGCCCGCTCTAATGAGAATCATCCCTAAACGATGCTTTTTTGCAACTGTAATTTCACCTGTGCCAGTCGTATACAAGCTTCAAGTTGTCGTGTTGTTATGGGCGTTCCGTCGTGCGATCCACCTTGATGATTATGTCTCAGTTCTAGATAAAAGTTTTGTAAAGCATTGGCTGCTTCCTTGCTTATTTTTGGGTGAACATATCTTCTAGCGTAGGCTATGTATTTCCTTAGGAGTACTAGAGGTAAGTGATCGATGACCTCGCCAGGCTTTAGACGTAGTCTCTGGCTGGAAGTGGTAGAAAATCCAGGATTTTATGTTTTGTTCTTACTGGGACATGGTATAAGATTATTTGCATTGTTAATTCTCTATCTAGATTTAAAGCAACTAGTTTTTCTAAAACAACTAGCCAAGTGCGAGTTGGGTCGAAGGTTGTGGAGATGCTACATCACTAAAATCGACCAAAAATTGGTGACAAAATAACGTTTCCAATACTATGAAAAAAAAAAACATTTTGTGAAAATTTCAGCGCTGAAACTGCGCTGCCGTCAGCTTGCTGATAGACGAACGAATAGAAAGACGGACGGACGGGCCGATAGCGGAGGCTTAGTAATTAATAGGGTCCCGTTGGCGACCTTCCGGTTCATGAACCCTAAAAATCCTGGTTTTAATATCATTTATCATTCTTTTAGATATGTAACCAAAGGTAAATTATAGATTAGATACTAATGGTTTTTTTTTTTAATAAATTACACCCTATTTAGTTCCAATCGATAGTTGATGAAATAATTTAAGGCACGATGTTTTAGAAATTGATTTGGAAACTCAATCAAAATACTACAATAGTAGGTACTTCAACATTTCAAAAATAATCAGTTTTATTTTTTAATTACCTAAGCGAAATTGCGTTTTCACACTGGCTTGTATTTATACTAGAGTTCAGATTACTGGTTTTCGTCGAATATTTTCCTCTCTGGCCGGTATGTAGAGCTAGTACGTGCGCTGATAACATGGCGTCCATTTTCTGAAATAATATATTATTTCTATTTATAATTTATTTATTTATAAAAACTTTATGCACATAATAAGTACAAAGGCGGACTTAATGCCATAGGCATTTTCTACCAGTCGACCTTAGGGTGGTGCAGAAACAAACACGGTAGGTGCAACTTAAAGATAATTAAAAAAACAAAGAAAGAAACAAATAATACAATAATAAAAACATACTTAAATACATACATATAAATAAGTAATTTAATCGTGAAAAGAAATATAAATCCAACCAATCAGTGTAATGAATGTGCAATGAGTGTGTATAATCCTGAATAATATGGAATAGGAAAACGTTTAACAAAAACACCTAAATATGACCGTTCTAACTTGGTGAACCTAAGTTGGCTCTGCAAACTTTAGGGCTTGTGCACTCGTACAAAAATAAAAGTCATCAGCACTTATTATTTTAAGTATTGCTGTTTAAAAATGTTATTGGCATTTATTTTTTTAAACTTATTTTTGTATGAGTGCACATGCGCTCACAGAGCCTTACTCCAGGCTCACCAAGACAAAACAACGGTGCTGTATATTTAATAATTATGTAATGGTGTATACACCACAGGTACCTATCGGTACACGTAACGTAATTTTTGAGGTACCGATCGGGCCTAAATCTACAAATAATTTACGGATAACATAAAATAATTAAATAATATTGAATCTAATAATCTGCCAACCTTGCTATTGTTATTATTTTTCGTCTACTCATCTTTATTTTGAAGATTTTATTAATTACCTCAATATGTCGAGCAAAATCATTGTATTCAAGGGGTTATACATTTTTTTAGGGTGTAAGAAACCCTCCAAGTTTCTACTCAGAAACACTTGGCGATAAAAGGCATAAATATATCTATCTACACTACTATAATAAAGAGGTAAAGTTTGTTTTTTTATTTTTTTTGTTTTTTTTTGTTTGTAGGAGGTAATCTCTGGAACTACTGGTCCGATTGGAAAGATTTTAGCAACAATAGAAAGCTGCTTTACTCCTGAGTGACATAGGCTATATTTTATGTACGCGGGCGAATTGCCGCGGGCAAAAGCTAGTAATATAAAAAGTTATCGATAAATATACAATTATAAAGTATATAAAATTACCTCATCTGGCTGGTCCAAAAGAATAAATACTAAATCAAATCTTGAGAGTAGCGCTGAATTAAGTTTGAGGTTCTCTGCAACAGTTTTAGCCCTAAAAATTAAAAAAAGAATTGGGTTTCAAAACTAGAACAAAATATGTATGGACGTCGGTACAGTGAACTCGGAAGTTCTTACAGCATGCCTGGGGCCTTATTATGAAGTAGTTGGGTAGGTCTCCTATACTTTCCATTATATTGACTTTTATGGCCTTTACGGGAGCGACTGCCGTCTGACCTCCCAACCCTAAGACGGAAAGCCAGCGCAAGAGCCTCATCTGCTATTCGGCAGGTGTCCCAACTTGCAGGGGAGGTTGACTTGGGCCCCAATGATCGTGGTAGAACCCCATATACACCCAAGGCAAAGGACGCAAAACACCGAGCGAAGTGGAGGCGTGCTTGCAGGAAAGCGGACCCCGGGCACCGAGGCGAAAGCCAAGGTTGCTACCGGGACGAACGCTAGGATGATGATGAGTTGGGTAGGTCTCCAATTTAATTGGATGTTCTAAAACCTGTAATGGGTTGGATTAGGCTCTTTGCCTGTAAAGATTTTTCTTCATTTAATATAACCCTGCCACCCTATTCTCAGTTGCTGCAATTCTTGACAGTCAGAATTAATACAGTAACAGAATTATGAAAGTGGCGATTTAGCCAGAAAAGCAACGAGTCACAAAAGAAAAACAATTTAACTGTCTTGGATATCGCATCGGTCTTGCGTTCCAGTAAGAGTAGAGTAAGAGAAACATGCTTTCTAAGACACGGCAGGGTCGATATGTATGGGATGGTCACCTATCTACAAATCATGACTTGGTAGATCATGAAAATCGACCTGTTTATCATGGTCTTAGTCCGAAATAACTAGAGTGCTATCTTTCAACAATGTGGGCCCAATGGCTTCCAGCTGACTGTAATGGCAAGGCCATCATTTGGAATGATATCGATACCAGAAGTATGAATTATCGTAAGGGACATTTTTACGTTTTGCGTAAAATAACCAACCTTACATCGATCATCGTAAGGAACATTTTTACATTTTAAGTAAAAGTCCCTTACGTTAATTCATACTTCTGGTATTGATGTGGCACCTGTTGTAGCTGCCGCCGGCGGGGTTGGCGGCGGCGAGCACGGTGGCGCGCGCGGCCAGGCTGCACACCACGCCGCCCTTGGCCACGCTCACGCGCCGCTGCTCCATGGCCTCCAGCAGGCTGCTGTGGTGCGCCGTCATCTGGAATGTACACAAGAATCACTTAAGGCGAAAGACGGATTACTACGGTAATCAGGCATTTCCCATTATTTAACTTAGTGAAATGATTGTCCCAAAATTCACCTAAATATTTCGACTATCTATGTCTCTAAATATAGTGTTTAAATTTAGGCGCTTGTTTAAGGACGTTTTCCTCGGAGAGTAATTTCTAGACTTCATAATATCCTATACTATACCCTACCCTACTCTACCCACCTATACTATACTATACCATACCCTAAAAACAAAGTGAATATGCCTTTAAGCCTCGTTTGTCATTATCAGTATTCAGCTGGATGTCTTTTCTTAAGCCTATCCCCACGCTCTTAAATGTAGGGTATTTTTTATAGAGTCGCATTCATTAAGACAATAGGAAACGTATGTTTAAAGAGATCGTGTTAACACTACTTATACAAAAATAATGTAATAAAATTAAAAAGTATAGGATTTATTATCTGTGTTGTGCAGGGCGAAAGCCTCCGTTCCCTCCTAAGTCCGCCTATGTACTACTACTGTACATGAAGTTTAAATAAATAAATACCCGTCGGTTTTGGGAAAATTTGGACAAGTTTATCTGAAAATTACCTTATCAAGTTCATCTATGCAACACACTCCTTTATCAGCTAACACAAGCGCGCCTGCTTCGAGGGCGAAGTCTCCTCCCGCTTCGCGTCCTAATGCTACTGTGAGACCCCCGGCAGAGGCTGAGGCGCCGCAAACGTACACACCTGATATTAGAAGAATCATGTTAGAGTCATATTTTGTGTTTCGAGTGTGTCGCTGAATTTTGAACTGACAACTCAGGAGCACCAGGGCATCAATTAATTATTAATTGTCATGTTATCAACATAATGTATATAGTTCTATAGAGTGTAACGGTACATATCATCATTTCAGCTGAAAGTTGTCCACTGTTGGAAAGCTTCCCCAAGTGTCGCCACAATGAACGTTCCTGTGCATCTCGCATCGGTATATGGAGTTAGGTAAAACTTCTTATATTTGGCGGTACCGTGACTGATTGCACTTGCACTGTCTAGCCAAGTTACGACCGTTTCGTTTCTATTATCTTGTGTCGAACGCCTAGTCGGCCACGCCTCGTATTCTTTAGTTCTGACGACATTTCAACGCTCAGTCACGTGGTCTGACCAAAGGCGTGACTTACTAGAGACGTTCGACGTAAGAGAATAAAATGTCCGTAACTTGGCTTGGGGGCTATTATCCTTAGATATTTCATGAGTCTTTATTATTAAAGAAACAAGTTTTCAATGAAAATATTCATTGAAAACTTGTTTCTTGAGTCAATTTCAATTTTTCATAACAAGCTTTTATAGCGGTGGTCTATACTTATATAATTAAAACTCGTCAAGACGATTCACACGAGCCCAAACTCGACGTGGTTGTGCTACCTCGCGATTCCATCATCAGATCAGCTCCATGTCATCAATCGGTTGAAGATATCTGCTTCAAAATTGAGTTGCAAGATTTGAGCCGAACATACATAGTTACATTGCAAGCTAATAAAAAGCTTGTAAAAATACCTCTTGGAGCAGCATGCGCTGCAGCTTGTAGTAGCTGTGACTTCCCGAGCCCAGGGTCGCCCACTACCAACACATGAGGGTTAGACCTGGGGCCGTTGTCAAGCTCAGTACCCCCTATAAGGCCGAGTATGAGCCCAGCCTTAACTGCTTCGTGACCGAATATAGTAGGGCAGAGGGAGTGGACTAGTAATCTGAACACATCTTCTGAAGCATGTATTTCCTGTAAGAGAAAAGATAACAAAATAAGTAATGGATTTTTTGCAGTCAGAGTGGGTATTTCCTGATAACTACATCCTAGCTGGGTATTTAACCTTTCGTATGTTTGCGCAGAACTACGCGAGCCACAATACATAGCTTTTTAATTGTCTCTAATTACGCGCATCTCGCAGTGGTGGCCAAATGGTATCGGCCCAGACTTACGAGTTGTAGGTAGCGGGTTCAAACCCAGCCAGGCGCATTACTTTGTGTAATTTATTTCAACACCACTGCTCCCAAAACGGTGAAGGAAAACATCGTGAGGAATCCGGCATGTCCTAGAATCAAAATTTCGAAAACATGTGACATCCACCAATCCGCACTGGGCCCGCGTGTTGGATTATGGCCCATTCCCTCTTCTAGAGAGGAGGTCTGTGTCCCAGCAGTGGGAACATTAAAAGGTTGATGATGATGAATTACGCATACGAAAGTTTAAGTCAAGAGTGAATGGGTTACTTCGCGGTAAACTCTATCGTCGTCGTCGACCATACTTACTATCAGGTGAGATAATAGTCTAATGCGAGCCTATCACTAATAAAAAAAATATTTTAGTTTAATGTTCGTTTGATGGATATGGGCTCCACCTCTATTACATTGGACGTCTACATTATCTAGGGGAAGGTGGGGTAAGATGGGGACTTTAAGGCATTTTGTAAATAAAACCCTCAATTTTAATTGCACAATGTAGGAACTTTTATTAAGATAATAATCAGTCTTTCTTCTTTTAATTATAATCAGTCAAAACAAAATATAACAAGTCTTCTCATAGAAATATTAATTTTAACAAAATAACTAAATCTCCCCATCTTGCCCCACCTATAGGGCAAAACGGGGTACCCCCTTGGGTAAGATGGGGTATAGAGTATAATAAATAGAATATTTAAAAGTCTTCGCAAAACGGGCAAGTATGGACAGCTTCGTCATCGTTATCGTCCACTCCTGCACACCCACAATGAGCCCATTTACCGCAAGTCTGGCAAGTGATCCATCCTTCACTAGACTCTGAATACAGGCCTTGACAGTACAGACATTCTGTATCTTCGTTATCTGATGTCTCAGCGCCATCATCAGTTTTCTTCTCTTTTTTAGATCTCTTGGTTGTTTTTTTCATTTTCTTTTTGTTTGTTACCTTTGGTGTCGACTTCTTACTGTTTTGCCTCTCTTCTAATTCTGCTTTATATGGAGAAGCAGTGATAATAGCTGCTTTTCCTCTTCTTCGAACTTGTCTAGGTCTTTTTTCGGCCATTCGTGGATAAGGTATTAACTGTTTCGGGCTTACCAGATTGAATGAAGTATCCAAAGAATCATTTCCTGGTGCTTGCTGAACTAAATTTGAGGTTGTGGGAGCCACTGAATCTACATTGTTTGCTGAAGAATTTAAGGCACTGCCGGTGGCCATTTGAGGATCAGGCGATATTATTGTTGAAGGAACTGCCAGTGTTTCTTGTGGGATAACTGCAACAGACGGCATGAGAGTTATATCAGCTTCGGGTTCCGTTTCAGCGTTCAATTCGATTTCAGTGGCCTCTGCAGCAATGAAGTCGTCTTCGGTAAAAACGTGTGGATTGTAAGGTGAAATTCCACATGTTTTAAAAGCATTTATTGCAGTTGACATTGTCGCTGCCCGAATAAATGCTTGCCCAAAGAGTTCAGCCACTTGAAGTTGGGAAACTACTTTCCCAGGATTTGATCTCAACCATGCTGTTAGAGCCTGATCATAAAAGATACTCAAGGGCCGCATAAAACCAACATCAGCTGGCTGTAGTTTATGAGTAGTGTGTGGTGGGAAGCATATTATTGTCACGCCATGTTCACGTGCGTTATCAACTAATTGCAAATTTTGGGTGTGAGAGGCATGACCATCTAAAATCAGCATAACTGGGTTTGTTTTAGAAGCATTGGTGAGTTTCACAAACTTCTGAAACCATCGTAAGAAAATATCTGCAGTGATCCACCCAGAATCTGAACATTCTGCCCATGAATTTGGTGGGGCTCCATTTAGCAGCTCGGGCTTCATACGTTTTCTAGGATATATAAACATAGGAGGAAGGTAAGTCCCTGCAGCGTTAAAACAAATTTCAATAGTAATAGTTGTACCTCGTTCCGCCGATGTCAAGGCTCCCACTTGCTTTTTACCTGTTGCTGCAATCACTTTGGATCGTGATTTTGGCACCACTGAAATACCTGTCTCGTCACAATTATAGATCCTATCTGGAGTAAAAGGGTTATCATCAAGTGCTTTTCCAAGCAGTTCGAAGTATTTACCAACAGACACTCTATTAAACCCAGCAGCACGAGCCGCAGACGTGTTTTCTGGCTTGCGTAAACTCAAGTCAGGATGACGGTGCAGAAATCCACGCAGCCAGTCTTTACCGGCCTTTTCCTTGAGTTCATTAAATTTATGCTGTTTGTTGTTACGGACTGCTAACTCATAGGCTAACTTCTGTAATTCGGATGTTGATAACCCAAACAATCTTCCTTCCATTTCCTTTAAATAAGTTACAAGGATTTGTTCTTCTTCTTCTGAAAAAACTGTTGTAATCGGACCCAACGGAACTTTGACATTTAGTATATTATTCTCTCTTTTTCTGGCTTGGTTAACTTTACGCTCGAGTGTTGTTTGAGGGACATTATAAGTCTTACTGGCTGATTTATAACCATTTTTTCCATCTAAAACTGCTTGAATGGCTAATTTCATTTGTTCTTCACTCCACCCTCCTCTATTAGTACGTCTCTTATAATCTCGAACCATACTCTATAAAAGAAACAATTAAATTAACTCAACTAAAAATGTTAAAACAGGAACCAGTCAGCGGGTAAGATGGGGTACCAACCCCGTCTTGCCCGCAATTAGGTACCCCATCTTTCCCAAACTGGACTTATAAGTTGTACAAAAAAAATTGAGGTTATAAATCACAACAAACCGGAACGAATTAATGAGTATATAACAGTTAAACAAACACACACCAATAAAAAAATATGTTTCACATCTCACATATAATTAACTATAAACAGTCACGCACTTTATGTGAGTCAATAATTAGATAAAACCACTTAAAATATAAAAAATGTACTTACCAAGTAGAAACGTGCACTCCTCCGATCGAACTTGTAGCGACACTGACTAGTACTACTAAACAGAGTTAGATGGCGTTGAAACCAATTTTCTAGTGAGACTGTTTTATCTATTTTGGTAGGGTCCCCATCTTACCTCGCTACCCCGTCTTACCCCACCTTCCCCTACTGCAATATGTCGGTGTATCCTTCAGGGGATCTAGAGCGAAAGTCACCATACTCCATTTGTTTAGGTACTTATTGAAGGTACGTGTTTATAGTGTACCTCCAATAAAGAGTAGTAACTAAATTATGGTAGGTAAAAATCATCCAATGACGAATTCCGCCTGTCTGGAGCGGGAAACAGTGTCAGACTCTTACTGACTAAACAACCTACCCCGTTCCTACGTCGCCATCTATACCAGGGCCAGAGCCTTCCTTTCAGACAAGAACCCTTGGCCCCAGTTGGCTTCGACCCTTCTGCAGGGTCCTTACGGTTCGAACAATGTTCAAAGTTAAGATGTCGATCGGTAGTAGGTACCATGGAATTTCTTGCCCGTTCTTCTCCATAGGAAACGACCAATTGGAAACGTGCGCTATACGCCAGCTTCTGACGTTTTATAAGTGCCCATGTGGGCCTATGTAAAATAAAGAATTTTGAGTTTAATAATTTATTACCTGGATAGCATAATAGTCTTTCAATGTAAATGATAAGGTGGGATTGCTCAAATTTCGGTGACTGTGAATAGATACTGCTTCAATGTAAAGTTGTAAAAGCCTCGCTGCTCGTTTTCCGTCTTCACCGCCTTTGCTTTCACCGCGTACCTGTAAAATATTTTACTTGTCCCAATTCACCATGGCCGGTTAGACTTCAATGTATGTGTAAGTTTAGGTGTATGTAACCTATTTTCTACTTTGAACACTCACTGTGAATTTACACTCGAATTATAAACAAGGCTTTCGTGAGTTGGAACAACTGTATGTAAATAATATTTACATAATATTATATTATTGACTCAATATTATTTACATGTAGGTACGCAAAATACGAGCATGTATATAATATTAAGTCAATTAAACGGAAATAATATGAACATATATGAATAAAATGAAATTCATAGATTCAACGTTGATATTGGGTTTCTGAAATGAGTATTTTGAGTTATAACAAAATGTCTCAATTCGTACTTAAATAATTTTTTTTTTTTTTAAATCATTCCTGTATTATGGGTATCCGCTAACTTGTAAACTCACACATACATGGCACTCAGAACTGGAACAACTATTTGTAGGATACATAAATATTTGTATGTTGTAGCAGCAAACTGTTGATATGTAGCGCTATCTATAGCGTCACACAGAACTAATCCTGGTTCGCGCAATCAAAGTTCTTCGCGCGATTTGACCAAAGAGCAGCCTGAAATCATCTTTTGGGCAGTAGCCCACCAGACATAATACCTGTCCGGTCAGAGGATCCTCCCTTCTCAAAGGAGGAATGTGGGACTTTACTCTCTGTTGTTGTCTGTACCTCCAAAAATATGTTATCTATCTTTATCTAAAATTAATAAGACAATACCTGAACAATCCCAGTAACAGAAAGTACATCTCCTGGACAAGCAGTGCCAACTAAATCACCTTGCAGTTCGATTTCCACACTTCTTGGTATAGTTCCAGATAAACTCTGAAAAACAAAAAAGATATGCCATAATATGTCCATTGATCATGTGATTTAGCATTTTTTTACTTCCCTTCAACAAAAAACGCGGAACGTTTTAGCTCTAGGATATGTAGCAAAATTAATAATGTATTTGACGAAAAAATAAATGCAATTGATATCTTACTAGACCCTCCTCCGCTCTTCTGATATTTCCCCCCCTTTAAGCCTCACGTGATTAATGGACAGCTAGCCCCTATGTAAAAAGTAAAGTAAATACCTAAAAAGAATTCATGTAAACCAATAAAATATTTATGCTTACTCTTTTTGAAGAATAATTTCCTCAATTTTATAATGGACAATAAGTCTGGCTGGCCCAGCCTATTAAAATAAATGATTATGCTTAATTTAATATTACAAGGTTGCTTAATTCCATACTTAATATGTAAGAACACCGAGTGTGAGGTGGTCAGTTAACTTGTGATGCCAATTGTACCATATCTCTGTCGAAATAAAAGTTTTATAATTATGAGTGCATTAAAAAAAATACTAACTTGTGACTGAATTTCCTGAATTTTAGCAACTTGCCAGTCTGTTGTGTTGGTGAATGGTGATGACTGCAATGGTTCAAACTTAGATCCACCATGACAAGTTTGACATGAAGTAGGTGCTGAAAACATTGAATATAACACTATATTAGCCATTTTTACAATTACATACAAAAATAAATACTAAAAGAGTGCAGAAGTCCATAACAGACTATAAAAAATATAAATACCTTTTATAAATTGAACATACCTGTAAATACTCCCTGAGGTTGCACAACAGCTTGCAGATTGTGGCAGCTAGAGCATTCAAATGCCATAGATGTGCATATGAGGCCCACGCTCCCTACCCTTATGACAGTGCCCTTAATTGTTACTAGTTTGCCTGCAGTCAATACAAAACATTTTATCATGTTTAAAATTTTCATTCATGAACAAATTTTGATTTCAACATGATTTTATTAAATATATTTAGGCAAGAGAAAGTGAGGAATTTTGATTATTTGAAGGAATAGAGGGAGACCTCTGCTCAGTAGTGGTACAATATGGGCTAGCTATAATCATTACATAGTATAAAACAAAGTCCCTCTGTCTTTCCCTATGTATGCTTAGATCTTTAAAACTAAGCAACGGATTTCAATGTGGTTTTCTTAATAGATAGAGTGACTCAAGAGGAAGGTTTATAGGTATAATATATTCATAATATATTTAATATCAACACTGCACCGGTGCGAAGCTGGGGCGGATCGCTGGTTTAATAATAATGAAATACTAATCTAATAAGAATCAGTCTCTCCACAGCAATATTATGAATGCAAGAGAATCAAATATTTCTGTGGGGACTTTTTTTTTTATTTCACATGGGCCTACATGGGCACTTATAAAACGTCAGAAGCTAGTGTACGGTTCCAAATTGGTTGTTTCCTATGGAGAAGAACCGGCAAGAAACTCCATGGTTACTCTTTTTAAAAAATTGTTATCTTTACAATATTTCCATATTACATCACATAAATTATGTAAGGACAGTAATAGACCAGTCAATATTGAACTCCTACCGTTAAAATGGTAGGAAGTAATCTAAAATTTGCGTCTACAATGTTCTCACATTCACATTATTGAAAGAAGCTATATGAAAGCAAGAGAAGCTATATAAAAGCAGAAATTTCTGAGGCCATATGGGATTACCACATGCACAGAATACTATGTTACTTGTGGCTGGTTTGCAAACAGGCCTGCACAAGCTTATATGTGGTCAAGCCCATTACTATAGTAAAATTCAGATTGTCGAAAATTAATTATTATTATTGTGAAGGTTTTTTTTTTTTATGGTAGGTGAAAATCATCCAATGACGAAACCCGCTCTTGGGCGGAGCGGGAGACCAGTGTCAGACTCTTACTGACTAAAAAACCTACCCCGTACCTTCCTTGCCTTATTCCTGGAGTTGAGGTAACAGTTTTCCACCACCCTCTAGGCTCCAGGAGGCTTCGACCCTGAAGGGCCCCTGCATTATTGTGAAGGTGACTTTGGTTCCATAATAGTAACAAAATAAAGGAACCTATATTATACTTACCAAAGTAATTAACCTTTAAATTAGCCAGTGGTATAACTGGTTGATGGTTAAGTATTCTTACTTTTATCTTGGATGCACACTTGAGGGCCTGCAATGAATAATAATTTCTAGCAACTATGGCTTGTGTTTAGTCAACTCACACTAGAAATCGATTCCAGCAGGATCATTGTAGCTGGTACCAAAACTTACCTCATGCAAACTGTACTCTAAAATCCTCAAAGTTTTGTCTGGATATTCAAACAATTCTGTATTAAAATTAGACCAACTATTGGTAAATTCAGTATCATTTACTAAATTGGTTACATCTAATGGCACACTACGAGTTTGATCTATTTTTTCCAAATCAAATAAGTTTTTGTTTTTCTGAATAAACTTCTTGAAACAGTCAATATGATTTGATAGCTCTGAATTTTCTTGTCGTTCTGAAATCATTAAAAAACACAAAGTAGCTACGGCTAGTTACTATATTACAAAAAGCATCAAGTTCATGGGAAATATTTAAATACACTTTTTAATACCTTCAGTAGGGAAGTATAGCTTCCAGATATTGTTGTTATCAGTAATAGGCAGTACCGTGGGCAGCTGGTTGGCTGGTGCTCGTGAGGATCCGGCAGTACTCGACACCCGGTGGGTGCTCGTCGAATTATTTAAACTTTGACTGTCGGTTCTATTATTCTGATTGCCTCGACCACGATACCAGTTATTTCGATAACGACCTCTCCAGTTTCGACGCATTTTATGTTATTAGTAAAGTTTAAAACTAAGTTTTATTAAGTTCAAAATATTCAACTTCAACTTCAACTTCAACTCTTAATGAATGGCCTTTGTGGAAGAGACACCACAATTTTGCCAATAACACGTGCAGACTAGTGACGCTATCAAACGCTGGAGAGTATTTAGCGTGAAAAAAAAGTAAAATAAATATTTCTTTCTTTTTAAATCAAAATTAAAAAATTATAAAAATATTTCTTCGCAGACGTAGACTGACAGTGTCGTGACAATCCTATGACCACAGATTGTGACTGATTGTGATAAATGAAATAAAAAGTACTAATAATAAAAAAATAAAAAATTGCTACAACTTAATTTTATTAATTTCGATGAATTTGCATAGTTTGAATATAAACCGAGTAAAAACCAAAGGAAGAAGACATTTGACCGAAGTAGGACGAGGAATATGAGGAGGAATTATTTCATGAAAAGAGAAGCGCAGTTTAGAACAGGAGAAAAATAAATGGTCCACGTCTCCTTTTCAAAATATTCTTTGAATTCCCGCGACCTTGTCGTGATTGTAATGTCAATGTCATTCTGTCAGTGTCACTTTTGTTGTCACTCATTTTTTTTTTGTTAAATTGTTAATGTTTTTTTGCTTTAATACCTAGTCTTTTAATGTACGGGCCACTTTAACGACAAATGCCAATTAATTATCGTGAAAATCGACGTTGGCGGACGATGTAGCCACGACTTAACGCGATAATTTGACAAGGCCATTAACATTGCCGTTTGGCGCTAGGGGATAGTTCAAGCTCATTTCAAGTGTGGCCACACACTGTATGGCGTTATAATTATCGCGATAATTATCGCAGTAAATATCATAATAAGTGGGTATTGACGTTAGCCATTAGTGTGGCTCAGTCATAAAGGCAAGTGCCACTAATTATCGCGATAATTTGACACTGCCATTGACATTGTCATTTGGCGTTAGGCGATAGCTCAAGTGGCGGTACATCAAAGAGATTAACGCGAGAATTAACGCGTTGCAGCAGCCACACTTTCAGTGTCAGTGTATATTTTGAATCGTTAGTGTAACGGAATCAGACGTGTATGTTATAATGGGTACTTTGGTTATGGAGTAAAGTAACGATAAAGTTAACGTTTAGTTTAACGTTTCTCGATTCTGCAAACAGAACCAAGTTGTGATCGGAAACTCAAAATTTTCAAGAATCGTGGAATGGAAAGTGACTTGCAACCAATAATGGAATTATTACTCAAATTATTTAATAATAAATTCAAACAATGAAGTTTTACTCTCATGAAAAAATCATCATTAACCTTTATAATGTTCCCGCAGTTAGTGCACAGGCCTCCTCTCAAGGAGAGGGAACAGGGCATAATCCACCACACACCGCGCGTGCTCAGTGCCGGTTTCCTCTCGATTCTTTCCTTTATCATTTTGAAAGCAGTAGTGATGAAATTAATTAGACAAAGTAATGTGCCTGCCTGTGTTTGAACGCGCGACCTATACTTATAAGTCAGTTCCGCTACCACTCGGCCATCACAGCTCTCCACCACTCTCTCTTCTCTCTTATAGATTATGTTAGATTAATTTTATCAGAGACCACCTAGAACCAGCGGGTTCGCTCACGTGAAAATTGGTTTCCGTAGGTATTAAGAGTTTTGGACTTTTGGATCCCTGTTTATCTGTCTGTCATATCCTTAAATTGAATTACCCAAATGCACCCCCCATTTGGGTAATTCAATTCTATAAATATATATAAAGTTTTTTATAAACAAATAAATAAATAGGTATAGGTACTCGTATATGTACTAGAAATGACTGGGTGGGATTCTTGAATTAGATTATACATTATAGGTACCTAGGTACTGTAGCTAATTTAGAGCAATTTTCGGCCCTATAATTTATTTGAGTTCCAAATTATATTTTTTTCATGTGATTGTTGATGTGATTTTAATATTTGTTTACAAATCTGTTACTTGTGAGAAATCTTTTCCCACTCAAGATAAGATGAAATTTAATCGCGCAAAAAAACAAAGGTTTAGAAAAAAAAAATGATATTTGAAGACCTATCCGTAGATATCCTAGACATTAATGGGGTTGACAAAAAAAAATCTGTTTCAGTTCTATGTACCTATCCCAAAATTTATTGTTTTTTTTGTAATTTTTTTTGTGTGAAAATCTTAATGCGGTTGACAGAATACATTTACCTACTTAACAAATTTTAACAGTATAGTTCTTATAGTTTCGGAAAAGGGGTTATGATATACGGACAGACAGACAGACAAACAAACATCACGAATGTATAAGGATCCCGTTTTTTGCCAATTGGCAAAGTAACTCTAAAAAGTAGAAACTGGTAAGGTAATACTCGCAAACTGAAAAAAAAAAATTAAAATCAGTAGTAACGCCACGAATTACTTGTGGTTGTCTTCGGTTTATGCATAGGTACTCTACGTCTACCTACAGATTATTGACTCGCTCAGCTGATGATCACTTAAACAAATTAATTTCGTACATGCGTAAATTAATTTGAGTTAAACAGGACTTTATTTTATCTTTATAAATCGATAATGTTTCATGTATCGCATCGACCATCCACGGGATAAAAGCGATAAAATGTTAGTCATGTATAAAAGTAATAATAACCAGGACGTATTAAATTTATCCTACATTTACGGACTTTGTAAAGCGATCGCGTTCCATCTAAAATTGAAACATTTTAAAATGTCGAATGACTAAATCAAGATGGTTTGCCTAAAACAATTGTTCATGAATTTATAAATACTTTTGCTTGCATAACACACGTGTTCACGTGTTGACAATTTGGATAAATATATCTGAATTGTAAAATATATTAATTACCGCTATGGAAGACGAAGAATTGCCGAAGACAAATGCAGTTGTCTCTCCGACAGAATTTGAAAACGTACAAAATCCCGCGGTTCAAGGATCCCCTGAAATGGATGAGGCAACTGGAAGACAATCAAGACTGCAATCCGTTCAAACATACATTTCAACAAATGAAGAAGTCTTAGAGATCGACAGAACTGCTCTTGACGCTATACTGGATGTTGGGACTCGCTTAATGGATATTCAAAAGAGAAGTAGAACGTCTTTGAATACATTGGCGCAAGCTCATGAGTCGTATAAAGACAAGCAAGTAAATAAACAGAATAATTAGATATTAATTGTTTTATTAAATATCACGTTTAAAATCGAGAATTGAGATTAAATTGTTTTTGTTCATAGATTAAAGCCAAAGAAGCTCGTGGAAATCGAATGACTAGTATTAGGCAACCACACAGATATCTACTTGATATTGCTGCTACTATATTGAATAAAAATTCAGAATATGTATTGGTAAGGAAACGTAAATTTGTAAACCTGCCCCCCTAGCCAAGTTGATAATCTACAGTTGTTATCGCTAGTAGAAAACTAATCAAATGTTTGGAAATGATATCATCTCAACGAAATCCGTAGTCAAGTTCACATCGTTCAAAATTACGGAATGAAATGTAATCGTTTCTACAATGATCATCTCTACATCTTGTGGTTTTATGATAATTTAATGATAACTACGCTGAGGCGTTTCGTTAGTAGAAAGAGAGTCGACACCAAAGGTTCGTAACTTGGCTCGGGGGGCTGTCATTTTCAAATGACCAAATAACGTAATTGTAGATAATAATCGTAATTGCAGGAAGGTGTTTATGATGCAGATATTCATATAGAATTATTAGAGAGCGCAGTCTCTGAAGGTGGACGTCAGTGCATAGTTTTGTGTGATGCATTGCTACCACATGTAGATATGGGTATGCGTCTTTCTCTTTATCATCATGAGCTTCAGATACCTTTTAAAAACTATAATATTAATAACACAAGATTTCTAGCTTCAACCCCTTATTCAGAATTTTATGTTATACCTGCGACCTTGGTTTCACCATTGAGAAAATTTTGAATTGTTACTAGACTATATGTGAGTCAAAATAATGTACACTGCATGATTAGTTTATACTTACCTCTTATTATATTTTTATAGATTCTGGTCGGTTTGTTCCTAATCAGAAAGGGAGAATGGAAAGGACCTATATATCAGATGCAACTACAATTGGCACCCAGGGAAAGTGTGTTGCCATGTACAGATTGAAAAGTATGGCTATTGATATTCGCAATGTGGCTGATGTAAGTAACAAGTAACTATTGCAACGAATACTTAGGCTAGAATTACGAACACCAATCATTCGTCTAACCCTTCAGGATAAACCGGCGTGATTTCATGTCTTGTAAATACGTAAGTCAAAAAAAGACTGCTTAACTCACTGGTAGTCTCATCTAAGGTATTTTATTTCGAGTTGAGAAGTCTATATACTTAAATGTAGGTAGAGATGTCGCTAAAACGTTACCAGATAACCCATATTAGATAACCATAATTCCCAACATATCCCAAGCATATTCCTGCAGTGCACAATAAAAACAAAGCGCATCTGTTTCAGGAATATTATTTTGCCCAATTTGATATAAACCAAGAAACTGACAACGTAGTGTCAGCAGTTTACAAGACCATGCGACGTGTTTACGTGCCCGCTCTGCAGGCGTGCAGAGGTTGGGGTTCCATTAACCCTCCTAATCCTAACAGCAATGATATCATCAAGTCATACATTGCAAAAATAATGTTGTTCGTTGATTATCTTGCAAGTAAGTAATCAAAACTTCTACACTTCCCACTGCAGGGTAAAGGCCTCCCTTCTGTTATTCCAATCTTTTCGGACCTTTGCCACTTCTGGCCAATCCTTAAGATACCTAGAAGTCCAAATCGTCACGCCATCTCTTTCTGGGCTTACCGCGTCGCCGGTTCCCGCTGTTACAGCAGCAACAGGAAACTTCTACCGTAGGGGCCTACAGGGTCGACCCTACAGGGTCGAAGCCTCCCGGAGCTGAGGGTTGGTGCGAAATCGTTACACCGGGGCTCTGGGAATAAGGCAAGGAAGGTACGGGGTAGGTTCTTTAGTCAGTAAGAGTCTGACACTGTTTCCCGCTCCGCCCAAGAGTGGGATTCGTCATTCGATGATTTTTACCTACCATAAAAAAACAGGATACTTCTATAATATAGGAGATAAAATAAAAATTATTATTTGTAAGAAAAAATCTTTCATAGCTAAATATGGAAGAATAGTTTTTTTTTTACTTTTAATCTACGGTAATTTGTTATTACTGAGTATCTTTATGATCTTACCTAACATTTTAGAGTACCTAATTACCGCGGATTTTTAAAGCGATGTAAAAAAAAAATCAAATAATATTTCATATTATGCACATTAATAAAATATTAAAATCACAATGATTTTAACGTCTGCTTTTAAGATATTCATAAAATTAAATCGATTAAAAAAGGACCGAATCTAAAATGCAACTTTTGGTTGTTTTATGTCTGATAAATTAAACAAAACATCTTTTATTTAGAAACGAAAATAGATTTGGATTGTTGTACAAGATTCAAAATAAACATGTCACTGTTCGAGGACGAGTTGTCTGATCAAGAGAAGATGAAACTGGCCATCACGAAGACACATGTTTTAGAAGAAATATGCACTTTTGTGAAGCAATGGATGCGGCAGATAACTATGGTAAAAATTTTAATCTATATTTCACTTCCGTCAATATTCTGAGTTAATGAAGCTGTTTCATTCGAAGTTTCCCGTCCCATTCCATCCCGTTCCATCAGCGGTCGACCAGACTTACAGCGTTGTGCCACCGGTACATGATGGAGATCCCACCGATACGTACAAAGGGTTTTGGGAACACAGTCATTATGCATACAGCTAAGAAGTGGAATTCCCTACCTCCGGCACTTCCACTTCTTAGCACATTAATGCGTATTTTTACAGCTCGCTTACACATCTTTGTACAACACATTTTTCTTACACAGTTTTGGTGCAAATCTCCACACATTTTCACGACACATTTCGCTATAATACATCTCTGGTGGAAACGCAGCCTAAATCTCGTAGTGGGAGTTTGGATATTCTAGAAGATTAAAAGTATCTAGTAGGCATATCCTAATGTTCTTAAGAAAAACAGAGGAAGAATAAGTTCATTTATTTATTTATCAATTTATGTACTTACACACTTACATTTTTAAAGAAAACACATTATAGAAGAAATAGTACAAAGGTACTGCTTATTTCGCAAAGAAATTTCTTCCAACAGACCCGCGAAAGGAGAAGTTAGAAGGAATGTAGACATTAGTGTGTAGAAATAAGAAAGATATAGGTAGTGAAAAGTAAATCATAAATACTTATATAATTTAAACTAATAATAAATACATACCAGTTATATATAAACATAAATAATAAATATAATATATAACAACGTTCATGTTAATTTATAGGTATTAGTGCAGAGTCGGCAACTGCGTCGTGAACCATCTAACATTGGACCACTAGCCGAGCTGGATCACTGGCGCCGTCAGCTCACCACTTTCACGTCGATAATTGAACATCTTAAGAGTGAACCTACTGTAATGTATATACATACGCTGATAGCTGCGAAATCTAAACTTCTGAAGGTAATATTCAACAATCTTGATGGTATTTGAGGAATCATTATGTCTAAAGTGAACAGACTTCTAGGTAAGCGTGGTTAATAGTCTTCGCTTCATCATCAGCCTTTTTAATGATCCTACTGCTGAGACACAGGACTTGTTCATAATCCATAACGCGGGCCCAGTGCGGATTGGTGGATGTCATAGGTCTTCGAATTTTTCGTTCTAGGGCATGCTGGTTTCCTCACGATGTTTTCCTTCACCGTTTTGAGAGCAGTCTTCGCTTACCATCTGTTAATATAGTGGATCAAGTAATAAAAATAGGAAGTGTTTTTTTTTTAAATGTTTATATTCGTCATACATTACATTCTGTATTTTCAGAAATGGCAACTATTAGATAATAATGTAACAGATTATTACAACGAAGCTTTTGACAATGTGAGGTACTTGTACGCTTTGGAGAAATACTGTGAACCTTTGTACAGGTATTTAAATAACATTATTATATCACACACCAGCTGGTACCCGCGACTTCGCCTGCGTCTTTTTTTCGCAATAAAAGGTAGCCCAAAGGTAGTCCTTTCTCGGGGTCTAAAGATTGTCTGCGATAATTTCTTCAAAATCGTTTGAGAGATTTAAGCGGGAAAGCGTAACAGACAGACAGACAGACAGAGTTACTTTCGCATTTATAATATTAGTATGGATGCCACCATGAGTTCTTCGAACTAAAAGCCCTGTGCGTCTCACCATAAATTATTGCATAACTGCTTACCAGGTGGGATCGCAATGAAACACTAGTTTATATATAATATATATTTTTAAGTCTGTCCCTCTGCTGGGCAAAGGCCTCCCCCAAGTCCTTCCAAACCTTCTCCTGCGCCGTCTCGAACCAGTTGTCTCGGTACGTGTCCAAATCATCCCGCCACCTCTTTATAGGCCTGTCTCGACAACGCTTTTTTCCTTCTGCTGCTTACTGTGTAACGACGCTTTCCCAGCGGTCCTCGTGCATGCAACTAACGTGACCTGCCTAGTTTATATAATTTAAAAAAAAAGAAACATTATAGCCAAGTTACGGGATTAGTAGGGTAGTCTCAGTCTGACAGTTTTGTTGAAGACTGTTAACTGTTCTTCATCTAACTGCAATTACAAACTTTGCAGATGCGATCCTTACACCATGCAGCATTACATTCCGGGCTTACTGTACAGCATCCGTATGATATTCGCGACATCACGATATTACAACACCACAAAGCAAATATCTACATTGCTAGTCAAAGTCACTAACCAGATTCTTAACATGTGCATGGATTTTCTAACCAATGGTGGCAAAAAGAATATTTGGAACCAGGATAAACTAAAGTTTATTTATAAAGCTAAAGTAAGTGTTTTAATTTTGATTATAAATTTATTTAAAGGCGTACTTAATGTTACAAGGTATTCCCTACTAGTCAACAAAAAAAAAAGAAGAGAAAGAAGAAGAAACAGATTCAGAGAACAAGAAGAAGATATAAAGAGAGAAATTAGCTTGGGCTCGCCGTCAATATACTACGCAGTAAACGGGCAGGTGCAAATAGAACTTGGAGGAATATAGTAGTGCGGTGCTCCTGACCAGTCAATGGCCCACTTATAAGAGTGCCCATATTGTTCCTTTGCCGGCTCTTTGAAAGACATAAAAGCGCCACTGTAATATCCATCCGATTGCTGATAGATTATTGGATAATAAAGTCAAATTCAAACATAAATGTGTAACAAAATCAAATCTTTATCCTGAATCTGTTAAGTCGTCGACGGCGTGCTCCGTTCCGGAGGAGGTAAGGAGTTGTCAGCAAACCGTAGGGGCCCTACAGGGTCGAAGCCTCCCGGAGCTGAGGGTTGATGCGAAAGCGTTACCCCGGGGCTCTGGGAATAAGGCAAGGAAGGCACGGGGTAGGTTCTTTAGTCAGTAAGAGTCTGACACTGTTTCCCGCTCCGCCCAAGAGTGGGATTCGTCATTCGATGATTTATACCTACCATAAAAAAAAATCCTGAATCTGTTGTTTTTTAATTATTTAAATTGAGGGTTACGAGTATATTAAACACGACTATGCTTCTTCATTTTCCGACGTTTTTGACGGTTCAAAGGAGTGGCTAAATATAGCATTAGTTTTAGCATTGTCTAATGTCAAAAATCCAATACGCTTTAGAACTCTGACAATACTAATTAATCTCCTTTAGATGACCTATTGCTCTATAATCTTATGTACTTATTTGTTTTGTTGTAGTACTGTCTCAATCTGTATAAATTTTATCGTCAATGCTATGCTGAGACTCAGGAAGAAATGACAGAGGCAACTACTGAAAGGCCTTTTGATTGCTCTGAAATGTACATATTTGGCAAGTTTGAAACTTTCCGAAAACGGTTACTAAAGGTGAATAATTTTATATTGCAATAAGTTGCTTATTGTTGCTATTACGTAGCTACAGTGAGTAAACTCGAATATAAAGAGAAAAAGAAATATATTCGTAAAAAAAATTCGACTCCCTCTCTAGTTTCTATTTTTCCTGGATTTGTAATATTCCTTTCTTTCAAGTCGTACTGCCATCCTTTTCCTTTTTCACGACATTAATTTAATACTGATTTAAATATTTTATCTTTAATTTAATAGATTATTGATCTTTTCCAAACATACATCACCTACTATGTTTTGAATAAATCCTCTTTGGAAGGCATTGAGGAATATGCTGTCACTTTTAACAAGTTATTCATAACCATTTCAACGAAGACTTACGATGCGCTGGATCACAGGTCGGATCACCTCATAATTTATTTATTAGACTTTTCTTTAAGCTTGATGTTATCTAATTCAAGGATTTATTCGTAGAGCAGGCGACCTGATTTCGATAAAGATTACAAGATATATAAAGACGCCGTGGCAAACCAGGAGCTGTTACTGGAAAACTATATGATTAGCGTTAGCTTTTATTATTATTGTAGCTTGGTAACATAGCCATAGAGAAGACTAGCTTTTGTCAGCGGCTTCGCCCGCGTACATAAAATATAGCCTATGTCACTCAGGAGTAAAGAAGCTTTCTATTGTTGCTAAAATTTTTCAAATCGGACCAGTAGTTCCAGAGATTACCTCCTACAAACAAAGAAACAAAAAAACAAACTTTACCTCTTTATTATATTAGTGTAGAATATAGAGTAGATAAATAATTGTTGATGACGATGAGATGTAATAGATTGATATTCAGTTTTTTTTTATTGCTATAAACTAGTGCTTGACTACGATCCCACCTTATGGCAAGCAGTGATGCAATCGTTGATGGTGAGGCGCACTAGTTTATTAAGACTCTCACTCTAGCCTTGAAGACACCTAAATTATAATCGGACGGAAAGACTGCAGCTGGCAAACTGTTCCAGTCCCTCGATATACGCGGTATAAACGTCGAGGCAAAACGCTTAGTCCGACCGTAGATGTGTCATCAACGTAAGGGTGGATATTATTTTGTACGCCGGGATGTCTGATGAGTAGTGATGAGGATTTGTAGGTATCTTGTTGGCTGACAATAAATTATGATACAATTTGGGAGTCCAAGCAGATTATGTAGTATTAATAAACTGTTTCTAATTAAACAGAAGTCTAGCTAACAGCTAAGTATAACATTTTAATATAGAACTTATAATTTTTATTTGCAGTGTGTCAAAAAGTGCCCAACTACAGAAATAGCGTTACATCTACTGACACGATTTTCTAAACTGGAATTAGATTGTTTGTACATAAACGATCAATATTTTGACTTAATTCGTCTCTATACAACCGAGCTAGAATCAATACGGGACAGGTAATATTGTAATATGAAAATATTTAATTATTATTTATAGAGGTTCACAATAAACCTAAGAAATCTCATTATTTTAATTAGTATTATCTTTATTACTTAGCTTATTTATTTTTCCATATGCTTAGATATAATGAAGAAAGGGATCAACCAGAAATAGCAAGAAATATTCCACCAGTAGCTGGAAGACTCATGTGGATAAGGTTTTATGATAGAAATATTAAATTACCAATGCAGGAATTCAAACAACATCATGAAGTTATTACGCACATGGTACTCTCTACAATACTATAATTATTACGAACTCTCTCGACTTTCAGATTTAGAATAGAACATAAAAATGATTGTCATTTGTTACTTTTTACAGAATACACAGCGATGCATAAAGTTGCACAACGTAATGACTATAGTATTCACAGAATATCAAATGATCTATCATTATTCTTGGTCTGAAAATGTGGGACGGGTAAACAAACAAACATTTTAAATATTAATATGTCAGTGACATGATATTTTAAGTTTACATATTCAGACTGACTACCTATTACATATTCAAAGTGATCACATACTACAAATTTACTACTCAGTGGTCCTATCTATCGGACATAGCCTAGACTTGAAGTTGCACACATATTTGCAATAAACTACAAAAAATTACGTTAATTGAGTGAAGTTTAATCAAAAGTAAAAGTTATCTCGAAGTGTCGGCCTAGTTTCGTAGCACTGTCGTAGTATTTTCGTAGCACTGTCGTAGTATTTTCGTAGCACTGTCGTAGTATTTTCGTAGCACTTTCGTAATACTATCGTAGCAGATTCCTAGCACTGTCGTAGCAATATAGTGACGCTATCGTAGCGCCTACGTAACACCGTCTCATATCATTTTCTTAGAACTGGTGTAACTCCTTCGTAGCAAAAAATGATAAAACTTATTTCACTACTAGCTACCGCCCGAAGTTTTGCAAACGTGTATTTAGTACCTACTTCTTACCTTTATGAATTATCTCTTATGAATTTTTCCATATCCATTCAGTTGTTTGAGCGTGGAATAATAATAAACATTATAAACGTACAACCTTTATAATATTAACTGTGATACGAGTGATTGCGCAATTCTGTCAATACATTTAATTGGTGTGCTGTTTATTTGTTGGTAGTTTTGACTTATAGAGAATATATTGAGTATTTTTAAGTAGTTCATCATTCACCGAATATAATATAGTGACAAATAACAATTAAACACAATTACTAGCACCATCAAGCAACGTGCGTAAGTCATTCTAAGTTTAGTGATCATTATAGATATTACATTCTACTTTACTTTCAAGTTTTTTTTGGTTGGTGGTTTTATAACATGCATATTAAATAGATTAGCCACGTATAGTAAAATAGTAAAAATTGAGAGTTTTGGTGTCTATAGCGCAGTATGACATTTTCTTGTTCATATATTCTTCCTTTGTAGGTACGGCTGGGTTTGATCGCTCCACTTTTAATGCGTCATCCCAAGACGAATATGTACATCATTAACTTCAGCATGTATATCCCGGAGTGCATTAGAGAGGTTGAATATATGTGGCAGTTGGGACTTCGTAAGTATTTGTTAGACATATGGTTAGACCACTCTCGGGTAGTCAATGGTACCTACTTACTTCTTTTTTCTTTTTAATGTGGGGATTCATCTAGTGATTTCTCGCTCTTAAAGGATAGGCAGTGCTCCTTGCGTTCTAGAACCACGGGTATCATTTCAATTTAGTATTTGATAAAATTACTTTGTTTGCCATCGTGAAGCAGGCTGCAATGATAATAACGGCATTCGAACAGTACTCGAATTATAAGAGTTTGAGCGAAGTTAGGGAGGATTAAAGCTTATGCAACTTTGAAAAAATTAAATGGATATGTAACCTAATATATAATTATATTCTAACATTACCATACCCTTCATATGTTCAACATAATATTTCTTGGGTATTGAGGGAGGTTAATTTTGAATTCATAGGTGTACCAGATGGCGCCCAAATAGTAGCATTTTGCAAAGATAAAATTCTGGGAAATTATGAAAAAATCAGATACCTAGTTGAAAGAAGCAATCAAATAAGAAGGTAATCAAATTTTATAATTAACAAAATGCATATAATAAAATATTGAATAATATAGCAGAGATGTTCATGTACTCGTAATATGTTACCATCATAAAATAAATGACGAACTTCTATCTTTAACGAGTATTCACCCCATCAGATAATGTATTTACACAAAAACCGAGCTTTTCAAGTAGGGAACTATTAATGAAGCTCGGTTCGGCGTCTGAACGAGTTAATATAATTTTTTTATTTTTGGAAAATAAAATTGTCAAATAATCGCCAAATTATAATATAATGGATCAAAATATATTGTTTATTTATTTCTTTATTGTACACCTTAGTTTATCAAAGGAGAAAAACTTTCATTTATCGTTCAACTGTACAACAATAACCAAAACTGTTTATTTGAATAAGTATGTTAATTTTAACTCTCCATTAATTTAGGAGCATGCCTAAGCTATATTTGCCACTACTCCGGGCCCAATTAATAAAACTAGACAAAGCATTTCAGCCTGGTTTATCTACAATAACATGGACTTCTCTCGAAATACCCTCTTATTGTGAGAGCATAGAAAAAGTACTCGACGAAGTGGATTTGTTTGTTAAGGAGGTATTGTACCACCTGCCATAAAGACGTTTATGTGTTATCAATACATTCTAAAGGTATTGTTATATTATAAAGGTAGCTTTCAAATTACAGGTAGTTGACCTTAAAGAAGCTCGCATTGATGCCATATTACAATCAATAACTCAAACAATGCTCGTTTATTTACCTGAAAAGGCAGTTGACCCTGCTACCCTTTATGAGGAGAATCTTATGAGGCTTGATGAAATTGGTAAGAGAAAGTGCTAACAAGCTACGAAGCATGATTTTTTTTTCGGGAAATCACCAAATCACTTCGCCCAAGGAAGAGGGATATTGCCTGACAAACATCTACAGGCTAAAATCCACCTGTGGCCTTCAGTGTCCTTTGCGTATTAGGTATACCGGTCACTTTTTCAAACGGCTCTGCAACAAGCCACGCTTGCTGTCACAAATTATAATTAATTTACCGAGTTTGCTGTCATAATTGTTTTCAATACTTTGGGCTCCTTCAAATTAGTCCGGCATCAGTGCTACGGTTAAATTCGCTCTTTACCCAGCTCTAAGAATTTCTACGGTATCGTAGTAGTTGAGTTCACGAACATGGCACTCCCTAAGTTGATTTTAAGGTTGAAAGTGCGAAGAAGTGAGTAAAGTGAGTGAGAGAGTGACTGAGTGTGTGTAAAGTTGTAGTAGTAAGTTGAAGTGAGTGAAGTGCTGAGTATGTTGACTTAACAAAAACGATTTTTTTCAGCCGCTGACATTCAATTAAAATCATCGAATGCTGAAATAGCAGTTATGGAACTTATACATAAGTTTCTGGATAGTGTACCTTGTAAACAAATACAAGATTTGAAAAATAATTGGTAATTATTTACAATTTGCTGTCTACCGTTACCGAATTGTTCGATTGCGACTGTAAAACATTAATTAAGTATAAATCAAACATTATGGATGACTATTTGCTACATACAAAGATAGAGTTCGGACTTACCCACTAAAACATATTCCTTTTTAAGGTTGGATATAGAAAAAGTTTTAAAACAAGTTACTTCGGCCACAAGAGTGTTTCATGACGATGCAGGTTAGATCCTTAAGATTAAATATGGTATACTACTGACAAGGCGGTACATAACGAGAAGGTTCAAAATTCCTTATTTTGCCTTTTTTTCTTTTTTCATATTAGGAGATAGAAACTCGAGGGATTTTTTTTTCTGTGAGGAAAATTATTCAATGACATCTCGCCTTTGGGCGGAGCAAGGGATAGTGTCAAACTTTTACTGGCTAATAAACCCACCCTGTTCATTAATTGCTTTTCATATTAGGGCCCAGTTTTTCTTTCAGAAGCAAACCCTTGGTATTGGGATCAGGGGTTTGAGGGGGGCTTCGACCCAGCTGGGTTCCTATGGTTTACTTACAATTCCTGGGGGCATGCGGGAACTGTACGCACCGTTGACGACTTGGGCTCGGTCCGGACGGTTACCGGACAATCCAACAGCGAACTACCAATTGCTCGCCGTTCACAAGCCCGCGTGTACGGTGGCCGGAAATCGGCATCGGAATCCTGGGGCGTGAACGCCGTTGCCAGGCAGCAGTTAAGATTATATTAAATCTGTCACAGGATGGCGCCAAAGTTAAAACCAACTTACTGAAAATATACCTTCTCTGGTGTGGTGACGTTGAGTAGTAAATCATATATCTATCAACCAAGCAATAACTATTTTGCAGCATTTATGGAGATAGAAAACACAGATCGATACGACGTAATACCGACTATCAACGATTGTAACGAATTGTTCGCATATTTTGCTACTAAGTGCTTGGAAGCACTAATTAAATGTACCAGACAAAGTCTTGATAAGCTTCGACGACGAGCTTCCGTTTCCAGGTAACTGCGTGACATTAAAGTCATTCTTTTTATTTACGTATAAATATTATGTGTTTCTGTATTATATGTAGGTACCTACATAGTTAGGTTTAGTAAGAAAAAGAAAAGGGCCAAGGATCGAACCCTGAGGCACGCCCATCTTTACAAAAGAGCCTGAGTTTTTGATAGTTATATATAACCGTTTTAATGTAAATATATTAATATTAAATCAAATAAAAACTTTGATGTGCTAGGATGTGTTTGAATATTTACGTATATAAATATATTTATACGATTAGTTGATTGATTTTTAATATGTAAAAAATATTTAAAGTTGCAAATAAATTTTTATGTAGTGACGAACCTAATAAAAATTATAGAACAAGCACCTAACTTTTTCTTTCTTATCAGTTTTTTGACCATGACGACGGATCCAGAAGAACAGAATAAATTAAATCCTCTCATGTTAACTAACATGTATCTACAAATACCAAGAATATTAATAAAACCTACCTTGGAAGAGATACAAACTTCATTCTCTCAGGTAAATTATTAAGTAGATATGATACAGTGACGACATAACGGCCGTACACTGAAAAATTTTGTTAGATGTTACTGCCTATATACATAATTTTTTTTTTACAACTATCTCATAACGCCGTTTAGTCTCAAGCTAAGCAGAGCTTATGTTATGAGTACTATACAACTTATAAGCATATTTATATATTTATAAATATAATTATATTGTAGATAAAATACACTCAGACACAGAACAAATGATCGTGCTCATCACACAAACATTTGTATTGGGTGGAATCGAACCCACGGCCTCCCGCATAGCAGTCAGGGTCGCTAACTACTACACTGATAGGCCTGTAAAAGTATTATAATATAAATAAATGTCATAATATAAACTTAAACAACATATGTGGTTTCTAGGTAGTGTTAAACTGTATCATGGACATCCATCGCAATGTCTTCATGTGGGGACAGCAAGAACAAATAAAGAAGGAGAAATTGACTGTTACATTGCAGTTAGCAGATAAACGAAGCGTTACCGGTTTGGCAAATTGTCAATAATTACCCAAAATTAAAAACTTCCAAAAAAAAGGAAATGATTTACGTTGTTTGCAGGATTCCGATCTGGTTCTGGTACTGGTGGAATAAAGAACTATTTTCGAATGGTATCCGAACATAAGGACATCGTCAGATCTGTGATGGCGTTGCAAGGAATGATGTATATGTACAAACCCGATATTGAAAAACTGTTAAAAGTAGGTGTTACCTTATGACCTATGCAGCATATTGACAGTATTTTATATTCAAGGATGTCCAATAAGAAATAAGCAAAGACGTTTTTAGTTTTAGATTTACTATATTTTTAGGGATATGGAAAATTTGATTATTTGTGGGCCGAGAGTCGAGTGCAACAAATACAAGAATTTGTTGACTTAAATCCTCTTAATGTCATTATTAAAGACATGTTTAACAAATACGACAAACAGACTGAAGAAGTGTCCAATTTACCTGAACGCCACATTATTGGTTCAATTCAAATAAATACGGGTATCGTATACAACATTTTAATTATCGTGTTCATAAAATTACACATATCGACATACCCAATAATACCCATACTGTATGTTCTATCTGTCTCCCTACCCAATTTACCATCGTTTCGTTTAGAGTTAGCGCTTGTAGTTAGCAAGGCCCCAAATCCCTTGTTCTGATGTCTTCTCAACAGAAGTATTGGGGGCGTGGCTAACTACAAGCGCTAACTCTAAACAAAACGATTGTAACTGGGCTGGGGGGGTTGGTATTTTTCAGAACGTACTAAGTTAGCGTTGCATTTGGAATCTATTGAGTGGAAGAGAACTCTGGGGAAACTACTGTGTTATGCGTATAAGGAGCGAGTGGTCAAGTTGATGCAATTCATTTCCGACCGCATGAAGACTATGAACAAGAAAATTAAGGATCTGGATGACGTTAGAGTAGCCATGATGTGCCTCGAGCTTATTAGAGAAGAATTTATCGGGTTAACTGTTTATAATACTTATTCACTTTGGTTGTTTTCTTATTCTTGATACTATTGTAAAATGCGAAAACCAGATATTGTAGTGAGATTCGGGCAGGTAGGTATATTATTTACCATTAGTGAGTTGTGGGGCATAGTTGATTCATTTTCTTTCTATACCGACATGTGGATATATTTTTGGAGATTTAAGAGGACTAATATTATTATGTTTTTAGAATGGACATGGAAATAGACTTAGTAGAGGAAAGCTATGCTACCTTTACACAGTTCAACATAGATATACCAAAAGAGGACGCAGATATGGTGTACAGTTTACGGCATTCTTTTCAGAATATGTTGTTGACTGTGAGTAGCTAATTAGTATGTTCTTTTATTGCTGACGTTTATATTTTAACTAGCTTTCTGCCAGCGACTTCGCCTGCGGGAAAATATGTTTTCGCACTAACTTTGGACATGCGTTTCAACCCTTTAGGGAGAGAATTTTGGAAATAACTTTCTTAGTGTTTGCTTACGTCATAAAAGGAAGCTTTGTGTAAAATTTCACTCTCCTATAGTAGTCCTCTCCAGTAGTTTCGGCTGTGCATTGATATGTCAGTCAGTCAGTTTCTCCTTTTACATACATATATAGAAGATTATTCTACTTTTCTGGCTGTGATAATGTACTTGAAAAGGTAGAGCTCTGAATCTAGATGTTATGTAGTTTTATGTATATTAGAATTCTCGTCTGTTTGTTCGTTAAACCGTGATATTGGGTGTCTGATTCGCTCTGACGAGCTATTTTTATATTATAGTCACAAAACGTCCAACAGAAGATAGTAGACATGCAAGGTCCTCTACAAACAGAGCTTAACGAAGGAGTCGCGACGTTCCTAGCTGACGTGCTGAAGTTTGATGCTGATTATGATGCATCTGGACCGATGACTCCTGGTCTATCCGCTAGGGATGCCAGTGACAGGTATTGGAAGATATCAAAAAAATTCTATGTTAATTTGACTTGAAACTACACTAGTTATTTTTATTTTAAAATATCAATAAAATATTTTCCATAATAGGTGTTATTTTAAACTGAACAATTTTTAGGGTCATTCTGTTCCAATCAAGATTCGATGACTTATGGAGGCGGTTTGAGATGTATTCTAGTGGTGAAAAGTTATTTGGCATGGAAGTCCAGGATTATCCGATATTGCATCAAAAGAAAAAGGAATTCAACTTATTAAACAAATTGTAAGCATTTACAAATGGTTATAACATTATCTAAACTAAAAGTTTTAATTGAAAAAATAGATCGTTTGTTGCGAAGAGCCCTTTTTGTCACTTGTAAGAATTCAAAATAATAATAACAAGCTTAAGAGCCTCGACCAAAACTTTAAGAGGCTCGCGTTAGGCGACTGGATCAAGGGCTTGATTCAAATAGCGGTAGACCTGGACACGGCTCGTATTGTCAGGAGGTTCCTTTCTCTGGAGCCCTGTCTGATATCGGGAACAGGGTCCAAGCTACGGGCAGCTTGGATCCTGTTCCCGATACCGGTGGGATACTATTTTTAAATGTTTTTTGTATTTTAAAGAAAATGTTTAAAAATGTAAATCAATATGTAAGTATATATAATAAATACAGAGAATAACCAGCAAAAACAATTACTTCGATGTGTCTTTTTCTACATTATTAGATACAGTCTATACTTGGCCGTCACGAACTCTATCGACGGTTATTTTGAGACACCTTGGGTGGACATAGATATCGAACAAATCGTTGCTCAGTTGGCGGAATTTGATGTAAGGTAAGAACTAAATAATTATGTTGTAATATTCGAATAGCTGTTTGAAGAATTATACGAGGTATCACATCAAGATTTAATATTATTTCTATTTCCTTCAAAACTCGTTACTCGATGATCACTAAATACCGCTTTGTTATGAGTGTGATCATGGTAAAGATATTTGAGTCGAGACTTATGTTAATTTCGTCAATATGACTTTACCCACAGTGTAGGGATATTGGTTTTTCTGATTAGGTATGTCAACTCTTCACTCGTTTGCAAGCCACAACCTGACTAAAGTGAGCGACGTAGATGAGTATAACGGTCAACAGAGTGACAGAACGTCTACGCAATTTTTGGATATTCGGTCACTTCCTTCGCACGTTTCGGGCCTAATTATATTTTTCGGAAGTCATCAGAATTTTTTTGATGATCACCAGAAGATGGAAAGAACTACGACAAGGATGGTGGATACGTTTTTTAGTTCAGAAACAATGTCTAAAATTCAGTAGTCAACCAAACCAAACAAATAGCAAACCAAATAGTTTATTTTTAGATGTCGACGGCTACCGAGAGGTATGAAAGATTGGCCAGCTTTTATAGTGTTGAAGAGTAAGATTGACGATTTTAACCAAACCTGTCCTCTACTGGAGATGATGGCTGACAAATCTATGAAGGAAAGACATTGGAAAAGACTGGAAACACTGCTAGGTATGAACCAAAACCAATCATTCATTGGATTGAGTATATTCATTATCAGTCTTATTAATGTTCCTACTGCTGGGACACAGGCCTCCTCTGTAGGAGAGGGAATGGACTATAATCCACCTTGTGGGCCCAGTGCGAATTTGTGGATGTCACTTGTTTTCGAATTCCTGGTTTTAGGACATGCTGGTTCCTCACGATGTTTTCCTTCACCGTTTTGAGAGCAGTGGTGATGAAATAAATTACGCAAAGTAATTTTGAATTGAATATAATTATAGGTTGGTTTTACTGTGCTATCCGACTTTCGATACATTTAACTTGTATTTTTATTTTATCCAGATTGTGTGTTGGATGTTGAATCGGAATCATTCACATTAGCAAATGTTATGGAGGCACCACTTTTGAAATACAAAGAAGATGTTGAAGTAAGTAAAATTTCTATTTGCTTTTGCTTCTTACGTCTAAAATAAAATTGAAAAGATTGTTTGAGATACCTTATATAAAGTGCAAGTTACTAATTGGTTCTACAATTATAATACAATAAATGTCTACAATGTCATTTGGCACTTCCAAGATTTCATTATATTCTAGCCTCTAGTGTTAATTCAAATGCTACATTTTGCGTGTTTGGCTAGAGCTAATAGATTTTAATTATTTCTCAAAAAGAGTGAGTGTGTGTCTCTTTACAAGTTGTACAACACTTGCTAGAAGATACTTTAGCAACATGTTATTTTTATTTGTTTTCTTCAAATAATTTTCTGGTTTTAATTCTACTTCTCTCAGGACATCTGTATTAGTGCGGTAAAAGAAAAGGACATTGATGCTAAATTGAAACAAGTGAATGCAGATTGGGCTGTTGTGGACCTGACTTTCGCAAATTTCAAGAATAGAGGCGAACTCTTGATCAAGCCTCAGGAAACGCTTGAAATCATCACCATGCTGGAAGACTCTTTAATGATCCTCAACTCTTTAGCTTCTAACAGGTATACTTGAAGCGTACTAAAAATGGTCTACTTTTCAATCATATCTTAGAGTAAATTTTGCTAAAATTATTTTCTTCTTTTAATATAGATATAATCCGCCATTTAAGAAAAACATCTTGCTGTGGATCAATAAACTAGTAAGCACAAGCGAAATCTTAGAAAAATGGCTTCAAGTGCAGAACCTGTGGATGTATCTGGAGGCAGTGTTTGTTGGCGGAGACATTGCTAAACAACTGCCGGCGGAAGCTAAGCGATTTACGGTGGGTTGCAAATAAAAACTACAGATTAGTGTGGTGATAACCCTAGCGCGATACACACTGCACCTGGTGATACTGAGTCACTGACTTTAAGTACTTACGATAGGTGGTCGCAAGGTGATGTGTATGTCTTTATAAATGCAATATTTTGCCGTGGCCGTTGACCTGTGTGATGGTCACCATTTTCTGGTAGTACATTTAGAGGGGGGTTAATTAAAATGTGTCCCGAAGTGAACTATCTTTTTACAGGGTATCGACAAAACTTATGTGAAAATAATGTACCGAGCGCGAGACATCGTGAACTGCGTAGAGACATGTACTTCTGACGACACGCTGAAGCAGCTCCTACCTCATTTATTCGAGCAGTTAGAAGCTTGCCAGAAGTCACTCACCGGTTACTTGGAGACCAAGCGACTCATCTTCCCAAGGTTCTTTTTCGTCTCAGATCCAGTGTTACTGGAGATCCTCGGGCAGGCTTCAAATCCTCATTCTATACAGGTTAGAATACATTTTTATTCATATACTTATATCTCTGCGAACACAGTATACAATGCACGTTATGTAGGCCCATAAGTCGCAGCAATGGCGCTGTTTATTTGTTCAATTTAAGTATACAAACAAAGTTAATTTATTGGTATTGCTCCTAAAATAAAAAAAAATCAATTAAAAACCAAATTTATTTTAGCCACATCTTCCAAGTATTTTCGACGCAGTTTACACAGTGGATTTTGATGACAAGGAGAACATAATAAATATTAACTCTGATAACGGAGAGACTATTCCCCTTGAAAGACCTGTGCCATGTTTGGGAGGTGTTGAGGTAAGTTCAAATCATTCAATCCAAGGGTGCAATCAGTGCTCGACTTTTCTTAAAAGTTTACATATAAATAATAACGTTAGTTCCGCCACTGATTTTATTTAAGCAACTTAACAATAATTTCGGTATGAAATTAGTTCTTCAGTTTTTTATTATGCTGGTTAAACAATATTCAAATGTCATTGATTGAATTTAACATACTGGGTAAATAATTAAACAGGTATTTGTTTTACAGATTTGGTTAAACACTCTTTTGGATACGATGAAAGATACAATTAAAAATGTTATTGCTAACATAGCGCAGACAATGTCTGGAGATCCTGAGTTTGAATTTTTAGTCGGTTTCTGGAATTTTCCTGGCCAGGTAATACCTATTCATAATGCAAAGGATGTTAAATTAATTATTAAGTAATACCAATTAGAATTTAAACTATGTATAATTGAGTTTAGTATGCGAGATATTTATTTGGAGTGGTTAACTATTTTAAACTTGACAAAAGACGCATCTGCGTTCGCTAGTGTTTGCAATGTCCGCTTTCTAATTTATTATGATCCTGGTCAAGGGGCGTAACAACGATGAGTTACTATTTTCTTAACGCAAATACACTACCTATAGGAAGTGGTAACAGGCGAGTGTTTTGTGCGACTGCTTTTGTGTAATCACATGGACGATCAAAGGGTTTTAGTTTTTAGCCTGATTTAAATAAATTTTTTGACTATGATTTTGAAAAGTACCTACATGTCAATTTATACATTTACATGTACTTTTCAAAATAGTTATAAACGTCGCGTGTTTATCAATTTACATTTTTCAAGGCTGGTTTGCTTGGTATGCAAATTCTTTGGACAAGCGATGCCGAGTACGCTCTTAAAAAATCAAGGGTGGATCGTTTTATTATGAGGGCTACAAACCAGAAAAACCTAGATCTTCTGAATGGTCTTATCGATCAAACAGTTAAAGATTTAGCTCCTTTAGACAGAACTCAAGTGGAGACTATGATCACCATACACGTACACCAAAGGTAAGTAAGAACGGTAATAATAAATCAATTATTTCTCGTGAAAGCTGAGAAAGAGAAACAAATCAAGTATCTCGACTTAGCACACGAGGTTGTCGACATGTGGGATGTAGACTCGGCTGTCATTGTGCCGATAGTTGTGACCGCCAATGGCCTTATAGCCAAAAGCTTCGACGACCATCTGTCGAAGCTGTCGTTGCGCGGTTGGATCAAGGGCCTGATACAGAAGGCAGTACTCCTCGACACGGCTCGTATTGTGAGGAGGTTCCTGTCTCTGGAGCCCTAACCACCGGTAGCTTGGACCCTGCTCCCGACACCAGCGGACTACTGTTTTTTATATTTTCAAATGTTTTTTTTGTATGTGTTTTTTAAAAAATATTTAAAAATGTAATTAATATGTTTAAAAAATAAATAAAGGTCATAATCAATTATTTTAAAATTTTTAATATCATTTTTTTTTTAGAATATTATTAGTATAATATATGCACCCTGCAATGAAACAATGTAAAGTCTTGCCAAACTAATAACTAAAGAAATATTATAGACGTTTGATATTTTATGAACATCATCATCATCCTACCCTTATTGATGAACGTTTCTGCTTAATCAATTTTGGGATATTTTACGAATTTACATTATTATGTCTTTTTTTTTTGGTTTTCAGGGATATATTTGATGACTTGGTTAGAATGAGAATAAAATCACCTATAGATTTTGAATGGCAGAAACAGGCTAGATTTTATTATTCTGAAGATACCGATGACTGCGTCGTCTCTATAACTGATGTGAATTTTTTATATCAGGCAAGTACCTAATTTTACTGTGAGAAGTATATGTTTTGAAACATTTGAAGACCTTGGAGAAACATGTGCAACTTCTGGCTTTTTAACGTTTTAATATCTTATAATGTCTCATATTTAATTGAGTTTTACGTGACGCACTTTTTGTGAACAGAATGAATACCTAGGTATAACGGAACGCCTGGTGATCACGCCTCTGACGGATCGGTGCTATATCACGTTATCACAAGCCATCGGAATGAATATGGGTGGTGCACCCGCCGGCCCTGCCGGAACCGGCAAGACAGAGACCACCAAAGATATGGGCCGCACCCTTGGCAAGCTAGTAATCGTCTTCAACTGTTCCGACCAGATGGACTTCCGAGGTAGAGCTGATCCTTTAATTGTAGTCAGTATATAACAATATTTGTACATGATATGCTTAATCAGAGTGGTATTGGTCAGGTTTGGGTCGCATCTACAAGGGCTTGGCTCAGTCAGGCACGTGGGGCTGCTTCGACGAGTTCAACCGCATTGAACTACCCGTGCTGTCCGTGGCCGCACAGCAGATCTACATTTGTCTTATTGCCAGAAGAGAGAAGAGTGAATTCTTTATATTCAGGTAAAAATATGGCTATATCGTCAAACTTTATAAAGGTTCACATTTTAAATGCTATTTTGGAAATCTATATTTAACTACATCAAAATTAATAACATACCATAACGATCCCTAACATTTTGCACTGTTGCTTTGCTAGTGACGGAGACACAGTTAGCTTGAATCCAGAATTTGCTTTCATCATTACCATGAATCCTGGCTACGCTGGACGTCAAGAGCTACCTGAGAATTTAAAGATTCAATTCCGCTCTGTTGCGATGATGGTACCGGATAGACAGATTATTATCCGTGTCAAGTTGGCCAGCTGCGGTTTTAAAGATAACATTGTGCTTGGTAAGAACGTCCATGCTTACCCTGTTTTAAATACATTTAGTTTATCTACAAATCACCATCCTCACTCTGAAATCGGAAAAGCTGATCCATCCCTACGAAGTCCTTCCCAGATCAAAGTTGATGTAGATATTTGTACTGAGTTAAATCATGCAGTAATATTGCAGCTCGCAAGTTCTTTACTTTGTACAAACTGTGCGAGGAGCAGCTGTCGAAGCAGGTGCACTACGACTTCGGGCTGCGGAACATTCTGTCCGTGTTGCGCACCATGGGCGCGCAGAAGCGAGCCAACCCGGACAACACCGAGGAGAACATCATGATGAGAGTACTGAAGTGGGTCATCAATAACAATAGCTTGCATGCAACAAGCTACTTACTTAAATTTCATTTGCAATAACGTTGTCAATTTTCAGAGAAATGAATGTGTCTAAATTAGTAGACGAAGATGAGCCACTATTTATATCATTGATTGAAGATTTGTTTCCCGGAATCAAACTCACCCATACAGTACAAAAGTACGGTAAAATGGAATGTAATGACTAATAGAATTTATTTCTAGGGGTTAGTAATGTACTTGATCGAATGTCGCTTAATTTCAGAGTTATGCAAAACGCCATACTTGTTGTGACGGAACGCACTGGCCTTGTCAATCACCCAGAATGGAACTTGAAAATTATACAGTTGTTTGAAACTTCGCTAGTGAGGCACGGTTTGATGACGATGGGTCCGACTGGTTCGGGTAAGACGACCTGTATCCAAGTGCTCATGGCGGCCCTTACTGAACTCGGGAAACCACACAGAGAAATGAGAATGAATCCTAAGGTAAATACTACTGTAAAATAAATATATATGCACTTTCAACTTGTTAAACTTTCAGCTATGAAATAATTGGAATGTTAAATTAATTACCATATAGCTTATATCAATGTGACCACAAGTTTATAGGTACTCCGCCTGAACTGAAACTAACTACATTTAGTGTTTTTCAGGCGATCACTGCACCTCAAATGTTTGGTCGTTTAGACGTAGCAACAAATGACTGGACTGATGGTATATTCTCTACTCTTTGGCGAAGAGCTCTGAAAGTTAAGAAAACGGATACAACTTGGATCGTCCTAGGTAAATATCCTACCATAACATGATTTGAAACTACAAGCTGATGTCAGATTTTATTTCCAAAAAAAATATTTTATACCAGATGGTCCAGTGGACGCCGTGTGGATAGAGAATCTAAACTCGGTGCTAGACGACAACAAAACGCTGACACTAGCCAACGGCGACCGCATCTCGATGGCACAGAACAGCAAGCTGGTGTTCGAGCCAGACAACGTGGACAACGCCTCGCCCGCCACTGTCAGCCGCATGGGCATGGTGTTCCTGTCTTCTTCGGTGCTCAAATGGCAACCTATACTCGAGGTTTAATATTACCCAGTTACTTATACTTTCCACGGATATTGTAGCTACGTTCAAATAATGAAATCTGAAAATTGTTACGTTAATACAGAAGCATTACATTGATCGTTGGTCTATGTAGTTGATACTTAAACGTGTTGTCGGTAAGTCAAGATTACTTTTCTCAGCAGGAATGTGGCTAAATCGTGAAATCACACATGATTTAGTACCATTTCTTTCAATAGATAATAATGAAACTTACATTATGAGAAATAAAAAAAATGTAATTACAGCATGTCACGATGAAATGCTGTCGAGAGTGCTACAACACACTGTAGATTTGTGCACCCTCTTCATTTTCAATATCCTCACAATTTACAAGATTAGATTGCTGCCATATTGATTACCTTTTCGATATATACAGCGCTGGTTGAAAACGCTGGAGCCGAAACAATGTGATGTATTACGCAAGGCTTTCAACAAAGTGTATGATGAAGTGCATTACTATGTTCAAACAAAACTAAAGACTAAAATGAAGATTCTCGAAGCAATTTACATCAGGTATACTACAGCTGTATGCACTAGGTATACTGTAATATGGTGTTCACGATTACAGTTAATGTTAAAATCTTCTTTTTAGACAATGCATAGACGTTCTTACTGGATTAATGCAGATTGAAATACCTGGAGCCAGTGAGTAAACATTTATTTAAATATTGGTCAGCTAGAATAGGTAAGATTTTGTTTTGCTGTAGCAGATTCGGACTTCAATAAAATTCAGTGATGGACTTTATTGAACACATCATATTTTATCAAACAATAAAAATAAGACAGGTCATGTTCTTTTGCGCAGTAAATGCACAAACAGTTTCGTGAGTTTTCTATTTTGAATGAAAACATATATCTGCACTGTTTCTGTTCATCAGATGGTTCAAATTGCTGTTCACAGTACAAAAATACAATGTATGTACTAATTGTGTTGAAGACATGTAGTACAGCCCTTACTTGTTTTGTAGGAGCTCACACAGACCGCCATCTAGAGCGGCTATTCATATTTGCGATGATGTGGTCTCTGGGTGCTGCGCTAGAACTGGATATGCGCACAAGAATGGCCGAGTTCATGATCAAGCTGCCGGCGAAAATGGATTGGCCTGGGGTCAAGTCCAAGGAGTGGGTCATGCCTTTCGATTACATGGTCAACGTCACAGGAGCCTGGGAGCACTGGTAAGTCCAAGTTATAAATTATTTATTACCGAAAACAAAATATATGGGAATTTATATGCATGGTATAAGCGAGAATTTATTTTATTATAATGTTGTCAGGTCTGAGAGCGTTGAACCGTATATTTACCCATCTGACAGTATACCGGAGTACGCTTCCATACTGGTGCCCAATATCGATAACGTATGCATTACATTTTTAATCGATACTATCGCTAAACAGAACAAAGCGGTGCTTCTAATTGGCGAACAAGGCACCGCGAAAACTGTCATGCTAAAAAGTTACATGTCTAAGTACGATAATGAGGTGAAATTATTTAAGGTGATAAACTTTTCATCTGCTACTACGCCGAATATGTTCCAGGTGAGTTTTCTTATATTACATTAATTGTCTATCTGATAAAATTACAACTTGTTCTAAGGAAATTATAAACGATGATGAGTATGAGTTCTGCTGATTGGCTACATCTTAATACCAATATATTAATTACGTCAGTCAATCAGCTGTCTGGTCGTAAGGTCCAACCAAATCCTTAAGGAGTTGTCAGCACACTGTAAGCCAGCAGGACCGAAGCCTTCTGGGGCCATGGGCTAGCTATTGAAAGGAATTTCTGGTCCCGGTATGAAGGGTTAAGGAGTCAATTAAAGTCTGATACTATCTCTTGCTCCGTCCAAGGGCGGGAGATGTCAATGGGTGATTTTAATTCACCGAAAAATAAACTGGCGAAGTGCGTGTCGGGCCACGCTCAGTGCGTGTCGGGCCACGCTCAGTGCGTGTCGGGCCACGCTCAGCATATTTTCCCGTTCGTTTTAAATTTTTCACAATGTTACAGAACCCTTAATAAACGACTTAACAGGGCGAAGTAGCTCAAAGATTTTCCGATTTTATCTTACAACATCGTTTTGGTTTTGGTCGTAGAGAATTGTTGAGTCGTACGTGGAGAAGCGAGTAGGCATGACATACGGGCCGCCAGGAGGTCGCGCCATGACTGTGTTCGTGGACGACATTAACATGCCCGTGGTGAACGAGTGGGGCGACCAGGTAATGACAACGTTAAGAAAAAAATATTACTTAATACAGGTTTGACAGCGACTTTACGCACAAAATCTCATAATGTGAAAATAATATATAGCCTTTAGCACTTAGAAATAGTGTAACAGCATATTTGAAAGAATTTACAGAATTATTCAGTAGGTAATTTCAGAGAGTACCTTCTTCATACAAACGCATTGCTTGGAAACTTCAATCATCAATACCTGCAAAGCTCTTTATAATATTATTATAGATCATATTATTAATTGTCCATTTATTTGAAACTTGCTAACTGAAGATTAGTTAAGTTAAATTACATGCATTTTTTTGCAAAAACCTATCTTCTTAGTACGGTTCGCGGTTGAAAATAAAAATAAAAAAAACTAATACGTGTTCTAAGTATGGTTATAGTTAATGTAAGAACTATTAATTTTCAGGTAACAAATGAAATCGTACGACAAATGATGGAATGTGGAGGTTTCTACTCTTTAGATAAACCCGGAGATTTCATAATTGTTGCTCAAATACAAATGTTTGGAGCCATGATACATCCAGGCAAGTACAAAAAAAAACAAAAAATGTCTAATAAAATAATATAAAAACCAAAAACAATCTACTCAAAACCAATGGATTCTTATATAACTTTTTCGTCAGGTGGTGGACGAAACGATATACCTCCACGGCTAAAGCGACAATTTAATATCTTTAATTGTACGCTACCCAGTAACGTTTCCATGGACAAGATTTTTGGTAATACATGTACACATGTTTTATCTACTTTAAATCATAATAATCAGTATATCAGGCAAGAACGACCGTACGTTTAAAAAATAAGTGCCAATATCAGATGTTAACAGCAATAACAAATTTATTTTTACGTCAGCGTTAAAATTCGCAGCGCCTAATTTCAGACATGCCAACTTAGAACGGCCGTACTGTAAGTTTGTAACTTGTAGTCTTGCTTGCATACTACCAACAACCGCAGAAAATGTTAGGGCCTAAGACTCTAGACAGACTGACCGTGTCAACTGCATTCAAACTGTATCCGAATTGCAATTTGCGGTTGAAATGCGGTCCGTCTGTCTAGAGTTCCTAAACTTATTTTTCTCGTGGATCACTTTCAAAATTTTGCTGGTTTCGGTGGACCCCTGCTGCAACATTTCTACCACATTTTTAAAGTCGCTAAAAAATAAAAATTGTGTAGCTTCTGAGTTCTGTCCCTATACAGGGTGTATCTGCGAACATTTACATCCCTTCAACCATGTGTTCTACCAACCATTTTGAACAACATTTGTTCTATGGTTTTTCGAAATTCGCATAAAAAAAATTCAACTTTCATACAAAGTCGGTCACGTGACTTGGTCATTTTGTATGGGCAGTCGAAAAAGCATCAAGTATTTATAGTGGTGATCAAGTTCATGTCTGAACAAGCACTAAGCATTTTCGGGCGGATAGCGCTTTGCAAGTCTGTACATGAAAATGTACGTAATATCTAATACGCAAGTTTGGACAAGTAACAATCACTTGCCTTATAAAATATTATCTGCTTAGTTAGGTGCTTACATTTTGCCCTTTACTATCAAAAGCAGATAAATTTACGTGGACCCCCATTAACATCTTATACACCCCCATTGTTTATTCACGCCTACGTAGACCCCTACCAAAGTCGCCCGCGGACCCCTGGGGGTCCACCTGGACCACTTTGGGAATCACTGGTCTATTGCGTAAACAATTATTACGTTTAGCAAAATATTTCAGAGACCATTAGTGCTGGGTACTTCTGCAATACCCGGTTCAACAAATCAATTGTACAATTTATGCCAAGACTTGTCCGTGTAACTCGTATTATTTGGCAGCAAACTAAGGTAATGTACCATTTCTTATAACATACAGACTATTTGATTTTGTTTAATTTGATTGATTTAATAATAATACAGGTGAAAATGTTGCCAACACCAGCGAAGTTTCATTATGTGTTTAACCTAAGGGATTTGTCTCGCATTTGGGAAGGTATTCTATTTATCAAGAAGGAGGAGCTTCAATCTGTTAATATGGCTTTAAAATTATGGTTCCACGAATGTTTAAGGGTTATTTCTGACAGGTAAAATTAATCAGTACAAATTTGTTCTTACAATAATTATATTTTATATTAAACTGACTGCTACCAAACCCTTAAAGGTTTACTACGTTCGCTGATAAAGAGTGGTTCGTGACAAATTTCTGGAAAACGGCTGCCAAAGAAATTCCTGATCTAGTTAGTGAATTTCCTGATGGGGAAACGTACTTTGTGAACTTCCTGCGTGAGCCGATCGAACCAACTGGCGAAGAAGATGAAGATTTCAGTCTTGATGCACCTAAAATATACGAGGAATTACCTTCGTAAGTAATTATCGTAGTTTTTCCTTCGGAATACATATCTTACTAGCTTTTGCCCGCGGCTTCGCTTCCGGCAACAGAAAAATGTGATAAATGTTGTATGGTACAACATTTAAATCATAATAAAAATATAAACTACTAGCTTTTGCCCGCAGCTTCGCGCGCGTACATAAAATATAGCCTATGTCACTCAGGAGTAAAGCAGCTTTCTATTGTTGCTAAAATTTTTCCAATCGGACCAGTAGTTCCAGAGATTACCCCCTACAAACAAAAAAACAAACTTTACCTCTTTATAATATTAGTGTAGATAAACTATAAAATATAAACCATCTACTACTTAGTCCGAACAAAGCTTAAACATTGGGTTTGGATAGGTGAGCCCGTTCTTGAGTTAAAAAATTACAACGATAAGTGGCATTGATTTTTTATATATTACTAGCTTTTTCCAGCGGCTTCGCCCGCGTTCATAAAATATAACCTATGTCACTCAGGAGTGAAGCAGCTTTCTATTGTTGCTAAAATTATTCTAATCGGACCAGTAGTTCCAGAGATTACCCCCTACAAACAAAAAAACATAAAAACAAAAAAACAAACTTTACCTCTTTATTATATTAGTGTAGATGTAGATAGTGTAGATAATGATTGATTATGTAGAGGTTATTTATTTGATTAACTTTCAAACTAGAATTTGTTTATATTTGCTTTCTCAGCTCTGACTAGCGTTTGTTAAAAATAAAGTGCATTTAGCAAAAAAATTAATCCCGTCCTGAGATTACACATACTGCGCATTTTCAGTTGGGACTTCGTACTCGAAAAACTGACAGGATTTCAAGTACTCTTCAATGAACAGATAAGAGGAGCTCATCTGGACCTGGTGTTCTTCCACGATGCCATGGTGCATCTGTTCATCATATCCCGAATTATTAACACTCCACGGTAAGCTGGAATTCTTTCTGCTCTTGTTATTTTAATTGTATTTAATATTTTAGCTTTAATACTCTGATTTTTTCTCAGTGGCAATGCATTACTTGTCGGCGTTGGTGGATCCGGAAAACAAAGTTTAACAAAACTAGCATCATTTATAGCAAATTATTCATACTATCAAATAACTTTATCCAGGTAACTGATGTCATATTATGTTTGAAATGATTTAACAAAATATCTGTTTATGATTACTCTGTTGTTGCTTTATCCAACGATTTCAGATCGTACAATGTGAACAACTTTATGGACGACATAAAAGTATTGTACCGCGTGGCTGGCCTGCAGGGGCGTGGCATATCCTTCATATTTACTGACAATGACGTCAAAGACGAACAGTTCTTGGAGTTCCTCAATAACATAATGAGTTCGGGTGAAATCGCCAATTTATTCCCTAAAGATGAAATGGGTAAGTTCAGTAGCTTTGCCATTTCCAGATGATTATTATACATACATAAGTATTAAATGAGAAACATACTCTGTTTTTCTGTTACCACTTCACGGCACACACACCATCACACGCATAATTGTATTCTATACAAGGACAAGGATAATCATGTATGATGCTTAGAAAAGCCTGTTGCTCAAATAGCCTAGGTGTACTTTTTTTGGGATAATTTTTGACTCCCAAGCGTGCTAGTTCTGTACAACCGTATAGTCGTATATCCCGTAGGTAACACATACTTTAGTGGTCAATTTAGTCAAATAAAAGTCATTCTTGTTTTCCTTTTATTTGTGAAAGTTACTGAAGAATGTTGTATGAGCAATTGCATATTATTAAAGTTTCAAGTATGGGTATGTAGTTTATGTGTACATCTATTAATACATAAAATAATACTAGATGAAATCCTGAATGAATTGACACCTATAATGAAGAAGAATGCACCAAGAAGGATTCCAGTTCCAGATGTGTTGTACGAATACTTCATCATACGTTCCAGAGCTAACTTACACGTTGTATTGTGTTTTTCCCCGGTAAGAAGTTCTAGATTTTCAGTATACCTTAATGTAACAGTTTGGCTGTTAGATGTAAATCCTAACTGCTTAACTTATTGTTAATTAGCGACCCGCTCCAGCTTCGCCCGGGTGCAATGTTGATGTTGAATTAAACATATTATGCATGTTTTATACATAAAAACCTTCCTCTTGAATCACTCTGTCTAATAAAACAAACCGCATCAAAATCCGTTGCGTAGTTCTAAAGATTTAAGTATGCATAGGCAGGAAGCGACTTTGTTTTATACTATTTAATGATTTACTTATTATTTATCCCCTATAACACATACTTTCGGGAAAATTGTGTAGTTGTGATATTTTGAAGTTATGATTTTATTAATGCCTGTGTTTTCTCACAGGTGGGAGAAAAATTTAGAAGTAGAGCTTTGAGATTCCCTGGCCTTATATCCGGGTCCACAATGGACTGGTTCCAGAAGTGGCCCAAGGAAGCACTCATAGAAGTGGCACACCACTTTTTATGGGAGTTTGAGGTATTCTAGTACTTGTTATTGTTATTAGGAAAGCAACTATAAAAAGAAACTAAATCTAAAAGTATTAGGAACTAATTTCATGTACTTATAGAAGAAGAAGCAGTGTATTTCACATAATATCGGAAACACAAATAAGTACTATTAAAAAAATCACATGCGTTTTATTATAGCTACAAATATGTATTCGAACTCCTAGAGTCAAACGTGAACTTATTTTATAATAAATCCCAGGAAACGAGTGGTGGTGCCTGTTTAAAAAGGTCTAAAAAGGCATGCACCAATTTGTGAATATTCAAACTGGAACTATAAATTAAATATCATAAATTAATATTGTTACTATGTACTTTAGCAACAGATTAATTTAAAATTATGTGTTTTGGTAGCTTCTTACTCCATCAAAAAAGAAAAAGGGCTCTCAAAATTTAAAGCGGTTTTTTCCAAGTGCCTCCTTCATGAACCATTCATTATTTGGCAAAATTAAGGGCTAAAGATCGAAAAAAAAATTATATATTTTTTTCTAATTTATAATTTTGTTATGTTTTTTAATTCAGATAACCATAAACTGTAAGTTTATTTAAACTTGGATTTGAGATTTATGACAAACATTTATAATCGGCATATACAGATTGTTCATAACTTTGGGAGAGCAGTTTTCTTATATGACCCGATATTTTATAATTTCTTAGAGCAGTTTAAATGAAATGAAAAAATGATAAAACTGCCTGAAATTCAATGCATAATATTTACATAATGCGCATAGTTCAAGGTATGAAAACAGGAACATATGGTTTCAGGTTATCTGTTCTGCAGAGAGTAAGAAAAATTTGATAGAAATGATGGGCATAGTGCAGGATAACGTAGCAGATGCTTGCGTCACCTATTATGACCGATTCAGAAGGCAAACTCATGTCACTCCCAAATCGTATTTGTCTTTTTTGGATGGCTATAAAGCTTTATACAAAGGGAAACACTTGTACATCGCAGAAATGGCAAAAAGGTTTTTTTTTTAATTTAAATATACTATATTTAATATCACATAATCTGTTGCGTTTTTGGTAGTATGTAGAAGTAAAAAATCTGTGTTTGTATAGTTGTACGCTATAGTCGGATTCGCATCTATTGAGGCAATATCAATTCTGGTTAAGTAATACATACATTTTTTTTAGAATGACGACCGGTCTTGGCAAATTAGTTGAAGCTGCTGAAAGTGTGGATATACTTAAAAAAGAATTGGAAGTTAAAGAACTAGAAATTAAGGAAGCCACGGCTAACGCTGAAGAGGTTTATATTGATTAACACTATTAAGAAAGAATATGTAATTGCCGCGGCCTGAAAATATATAAATAATACAATAGTAACATTTTAATGAATGTACTGCATGGAAGTTGTAATAGAAACAGCTAGCAAGAAAAATGATGGTTATATCATTAATTAATAGTAATGTCTAACTATCAATAAACGTGATTCTAGTGATGGAGGGTTTGTTATAGGTATTGGAGGCCGTGGCAGACTCTCAAGCAGCAGCCGAGGTCGTAAAAGCCGAGGTACTGCAGGTGAAGGACCGCGCCGTGAAGCTCGTAAGCGTGATCGCTGACGAGACCGCCGTGGCAGAAGAGAAACTTGCTGATGCCAAGCCCGCGCTCGAAGCTGCTGAGGCCGCTCTACTGGTTCTTAAATCTGGCACCCTAGTATTTTACTTCTCTAATAGACCAGCGCCTAGGCTGACCTGACTAGCGCCTGCTTTGATTTGTTGCAGACTATCAACGCTGCCGACATCGCCACCGTCCGCAAGCTGGGCAAGCCACCTCATCTCATCACGCTTATTATGGATGCGGTCATTTTACTTTTTAGGAAGCGTATAGATCCTATCAGACCTGATCCAGAAAAACAATTCTTGACTGCTTCATGGTCAGAGTCTTTAAAGGTATTTATGAATGATCATCTTATTTTTTCCCTTGATTCGGTTAATTCCGTTTATAAGCTTCTCTTCTGAAAATTATAATCCTGCAAGGTGTGCGATTATTCTGATGTGAAGTGCAGATGTTGCATTTGTTTAAAAACTAGGTAATGGCGGACGTGAGACTTCTAAACAACTTAAAGAACTACCCTAAAGATGAAATCAACGCCGAAATGGTTGATTTGTTGCAACCTTATTTTAATTTTAGGTAAGTTAAGATAATAAACATTTAATGATAAATTACAGAATTTTTAAGAATTTCAAATAATACACTACTGATTTTACTTTTTTTTTTGTTTTATGGTATAGGTCCTAATAATTATGTACTTGAATCTTGCGTCTTTGGATTTTATTCCAACCATTTTATGTTAACATTATAGTCAATACACGTACGAAGCAGCGAAACTAGCCTGCGGTAATGTAGCTGGCCTGATATCGTGGACAATCGCCATGGCGCAGTTCTATGCAGTGAATAAGGACGTACTACCGCTAAAGGCGAATTTGGCGGTACTTCAGGGCAAGTACCAAGCGGCCAAGAGGGACTTGGAGGCGGCTGAGGCACAGCTCGAAGCTAAGGAGGTATGCACTCATCCTTAAAAAGTCATTATCGCCAACAGGGAAGTAATAGTAATACGTGTGGTTATTCTCGTAGCGTGAGTTAGCGGAAGTGCAAAAGGAGTTCGACAAGGCGATGACGCTGAAGCAGGCGGTACTGGATGACGCAGCCAAATGCCAACAGAAGATGGACGCTGCCACCGCACTCATCAACGGCCTGAGCGGAGAGCGCGTGCGCTGGACAGAGCAATCTGCACTCTTCAAGTCCGAGATCGAACGACTGGTCGGTGACATCCTGCTACTCACCGGGTGCGTAATGATGTCAAAATGAGATGCTGACGTAGTGCGCCTAAGAGATAAACATACTTTAACTTCATACTTATGTGCACAACTAAACATTTCAGATTTTTGCAATATTCTGGACCTTTTAATCAAGAGTTTCGTGTATTGCTGATAGAAAACTGGCTTAGTGAGTTGTTGCGTAGAAAAATTCCAGTGTCTATGAATTTACATATCATAAATGAACTTACTGATACCGCTACTGTAAGTGTAAAAATTCTTATATTAAATAGTACATTATACAACAAATACGAACAAACTTGCGAAATCTGGGAGAGTTTTAAATCTCTTGTACAAACACCTTATAGGTGTTTTTTTGCTCATAGTAGTAGTTATACAGAAGTCATCATCATCCTAGCGGTATTAGTCCCGGTTGCCAACCTTGGCTTTCGCCAGTAGTTTAGTAGTTATACAGAAGTGATTTATTGTATTTTGTCAGATTGGCGAATGGAACATATGTGGGTTGCCAACAGATGAGTTATCCATACAAAATGGCATCATCGTCACTAAAGCTTCTCGTTTCCCGTTGCTCATCGACCCGCAGACACAGGGCAAGATCTGGATTAAGAACATGGAGAAATTGAACAATTTGATTGTTACTACCCTAAACCACAAATACTTTAGGTGACTGTTTCATACTAGATGATTTATAATTAATTTCAGTTAAGATATGAACATTATTTTGACAGAAGTTTAATTATATCAACAGGAATCACGTAGAAGACTGCGTATCTTTAGGCTTGCCTATGTTGATAGAAGACGTTGCTGAAGAGTTAGATCCAGTCCTTGACAACATTCTTGAGAAGAATTATATTAAAATTGGGTCTTCTTATAAAGTATGTGTTTAAGTGAATGCTTACTAAACTACCTAAGATAATGTTTTTCTTCTAAGCAAAATTTTATTTTAGGTAAAACTTGGAGACAAAGAAATAGATGTCACGGAAGGGCACAAGATATATATAACAACGAAACTTCCGAATCCTGCTTACACACCAGAAGTCTCGGCTCGGACGTCCATCATAGATTTTACTGTTACTATGCGAGGTAACAAAATATTTTAATATTATTAGTTACCTGTCCAACATTACAACACAGAAAATATAACATGTCTTTCATTTTTAAATACAAAATCTGCTTATTTCATAGGTCTAGAAGATCAGCTACTTGGGCGCGTGATCCTTACAGAAAAGGCGGATATGGAAGCAGAACGAATTCAGTTAATTATGGATGTGACCGCCAATCGGCGTAAGATGCAGGAGTTGGAAGCTAATCTGCTGCACAAGTTGACTACTATACAGGGATCGCTAGTCGAAGATGTGTCGCTTATTCAAGTGCTTAACGTTACTAAAGCTACAGCTACTGAGGTAACAGCGGCGTGGTTACAACTGGCTATTTGATTGTTATTAATTGTTGACTGTTTCTAGTATTATATTATTGCTTTTATGAACATTAGCTCTTTGTACCAGGTGAAAGAAAAACTAGACGTGGCCAAGGAGACGGAATTTAAAATCAACGCTGCCCGTGAGGAGTACCGGCCGGTGGCGACGCGCGGCTCGGTGCTGTACTTCCTCGTGTGCAACATGTCGCTCGTGTGCAACATGTACCAGACCTCACTGGCGCAGTTCCTTGAGCGCTTTGATATCTCTATGGAGCGCTCACCACAGAGCCCTATTACACTAAGAAGGATTGCTTTCATTATTGATTTCTTGGTGCGTATATTCTAATAAGCAATTTTGTTTTTTTTTTTTTCAGAAATTATATTCGTAGTTCTTAATTATTCTATTTTAGTTACATAGTAATTTTTTATATATTTTCATGCTTGTTGTATCTGGTTATCTGTGCATACATGGTCACCGGGCCATCTGCTATCCGCTGGTGCCTAATGCCCGCTATAACCTGCTATAGTGTACTTAATGACGGTGGTGTTAAACTCGTGACCTGATTTAAATACCTTCGGTTATAGTCAGGTCACGCATATACTAAAAATAATGTTGTAATTATGCAAGGTATCATTGACATGTTAACGCAAACGAATACCATAGATCCAGTACATGATTCTGGACACCCTAGTGGTGGAATTTTTCGTCGGTTTTTTTTTCAAATTTTTGAAAAAAAAGTTTAGTTTTTTATTTTTTACCTGTATAAAATCGTTATACTAACCAATCCCAATGATATTTTTAGAAAAAAAAGAAAAAAAAAATTTTCATTAAAAAATATAAAAAAATCATCGAGGCAAATAAAGTCGTTATTCTAATCAAACCCGATGACTTTATTAATTTATAATGTAATTTACTCATTTTTTTCGTAAAAAATGTTAAAATGACGTTTTTATACAGTTTAATTAAAAAACGAAAAATATTCATAAAAAAAAAAGAAAAACACCTACAAAAAATTCCACCACTGGGGGATCTAGAATCATGTACTGGATTTATGGTATTCGTTTGCGTTAACATGTCAATGACACCCTGTATATATTACATATTAAAGCTGATGAAATAAAGTAACATGATGATGTTTTTCCAATTCAGACATTTGACGTGTTCAAGTACATAAGCCGCGGTTTTTATGAGAAGCACAAATACTTATTTACTGTGTTACTGACTTTGAAGATAGACCTGCAAAGAGAGTATATTACATTTGAAGAGTTCCAGACGTTTATTAAAGGTGCCATAATTATTTATTAACATTTTGTGCACAAAAGTACAGAGGTGGGCTTACTGGGCTTAATGCCTTAGGCATTTTTTGCCAGTCAACCTTAACCTTTCGACTAACGCAATACACAATAGGTGTGCGGATACCAGTATCCTTTCGGGGCTTATGAACTAATGTAATAAAGAGTGTAACAAATAGTGGTAAATGCAATAAAAGAGAGAGAAAATGTGAATACAAGAACAGATAGAATAAAATTATAAAATATAATTAAATTATTATTTGATATTTTTAAATATGTATGTACAGGGTCACTTGATCTGACAGTACAAATAAGTATACATAGCGTACATCAGTTTTTATGATAGAAAATTTCTCACGTATTTAGAACTATTGCTATTTTAATTTTTTTCTGTATGAAGGTGGCGCGGCGCTGGATCTGAACGCCTGTCCTCCCAAACCCTACAAGTGGGTCACGGACATGTCGTGGCTGAACTTGGTGCAACTGTCTGCGTTGCGGCAGTTCACTAACATACTGAACCAAGTGTGCAACAACGAGAAGGGATGGAAGTCTTGGTACACGTTTTGACAACATTTTAATATAAACTACCAGTAAAAATAGTTATTAAGTTTATTTTCTGCCTCAAAGGTTTGACAAAGAAGCGCCAGAAGAAGAGACACTTCCTGATGGCTACCAAACTCTTGACGTCTTCAGGAAACTGCTGGTAGTGCGCGCCTGGTGCCCGGACCGAACTCTAGCGCAGAGCTTGTGAGTGGCGCATGAGACGTATGGCCATCACCTCGGAAAAAAGAGTAAGCATTAACACTCCGTGATATTGCAGGAAGTACGTTGTGCAGTCCATGGGCGCTCGATACTCTGAAGCTGTCATCGTCAATTACGAGGTAAGAAAGACAAAAAGTGAGTAAAAGCAACAATAAGAACACACCCTGACCAAGTTGTTTTATGTTCTAGCAAATGGTCTTAGAATCTCGCCCATTGGTTCCACTAATTGGCTTCTTGGCGATGGGATCAGATCCGACACCATCTATTGAAACGACTGCCAAGCGAATGGAAAATATTTGCCAGTCCATATCTATGGGCCAAGGTCAAGAGGTCCATGCAAGGAAGCTCATAGCTCGTGGTTTGAAAGAGGTTATAATTTGACTGTCATATACAACCATTAACTCGATAACATTCTTAATGGGTAATGTTGATAATATTTTCCCGTGTTTAGGGTTTGTGGGTTCTGCTTCAAAACTGTCATTTAGGATTAGAATATATGGTGGAGGTAATGGAGCAGTTTGGCGAACTGGAGAAGGATCCGGAGCAGGTTCATGAATTGTTTAGGTACCTAATACATTTGTTATTTTATTTACTTAACGTAAATTCTGATCCAGTAATTTTGTGAAATACGGCATAAAGTGCAAATTAAACTTTTCAAAACACTTTGACCATTCCCTCTCACAGTCCATTCTCAGAATTCCATCTTATGTGCCTAGTGAAAATTAGTGCTGTCATAGTCATCCTTACAAATTTTAAAGGCTTTCATAATAATAGTAACCAGCCGAAAGAGGAGCCAGTGTATAACTTGGTGGTCCACGTCATTGGTAACCTTGTCAATGGGATAAGGTGTGTTGGCCATTTCTTTGATCTTGCCTACGACATCGTTATTCTTCTCTTTGGCATTGTTTTGGGTTATCCTATACACTCTCTCTGCCGACCTAAGACTTGACCATGACCGAAATCGATAAATAACTATTAAACTTGTAGGCTCTGGATTACGACCGAAGTTCATGAAAAGTTTCCAATTACACTTTTGCAAATGTCTATAAAATATACTTGTGAGCCGCCCTCTGGTAAGTTGGTTGTTGTACAACCTATTCATTAACTTTTAAACACTTTTAATTCCTTAATAAATGTGATGTTATTTTCTATTTCAATGTTTTAGGCATCAAAGCTGGTCTAATGAGAACTTACGACTCGATGAGTCAGGACTTCCTTGATTATAGTGATAGTCCATTTTATCGGCCGATGATTTACACTATTTCGTTCCTGCACACTGTAGTACAGGAGAGACGAAAATTTGGTCCCCTCGGTTGGAACATTCCTTACGAATTCAATTCTGCTGACTGGTTGTCGTCGTGTATGTTTGTGCAGAACCATTTGGATGCTTTAGAAACAGGGCAAAATGTTAGCTGGACCACCGTGCGGTAGGTTTCTCCTTTTAGATGTAGATACACCTATACATATTATTCATTGTCGGTCGTCTGTAAGAGGATAATCTAACACAATGTTGTAGTTACATGGTCTCAGCGGTGCAGTACGGCGGGCGAGTGACTGACGACTTCGACACGCGGCTGCTCACTACTTTCTGCAGGGTGTGGTTCTCAGACCAACTCTTTAACGATGAGTTCCAATTCCACCAGGGTTATGGGATTTTAAAATTTAAGAACATACCAGAGTATCTTGAAGAAATCGAAACAATGAAAACCATTGATCCTCCTCAAGCTTATGGCCTGCATACTAATGCTGATATCACGTTAGTAGTATTTCTGAGTCTTGATATATTTTCTAAATGATATTGCGCGATTTTAAATTCGGAATGTGACTTTAGTTATCAGCGCAACACCACTCAGGAACTTTTGGATACGATATTGTCGATTCAGCCAAAGGAATCGAGCGGAGGGGGTGGGGAAACACGTGAGGCGTCAGTCTACAGGCAGACTAAAGAAATGATAGAAAAACTGCCAACAGACTTTGATCTTCATGAAGTACTGACTAGGTTAGTATTCATTAAGCTTGTTGTAAAAATATTTATTTTCTGTTAAAGTACATAATAATTATATTGGTCATTGAAATAGGTGAAATCCAAAAAACTTTAGACTTTGAATTACACAAGAAACTAACTTTAAAAATATAAAGTACAACTTTGGACTTGGTCGATTTTATTCTACTTGTTCTACTTAATTCTTTGAAGAACTAAAATATACCTATTTTTAGGTTGAGATTATATGGCATACTTAATTCAATGGTAATTTTCTTGAGACAAGAAATCGATAGGATGCAAAAAGTTATTGAGCTAGTAAGAACAACATTAAAAGACTTACTGCTTGCTATAGACGGCACTATTATAATGAACGAGGTAACAAATCAATTGATTTTAATTTACAAAACTAAATCTGATAATACAAATATATTTTTGGTAGAATATTATATTTAAAAAACCTTTCGACTAGCGTAATCTTTCTATTATGCCTCTAGCATAATAGAAAGACAATAGGTGTGTGGCTCAAGAGGGGCTCAATAGATTAATTGTTACAGGCACTTCGCGATTCGTTAGATAATATTTATGACGCAAAAGTGCCAAATGTCTGGTTGAGGAGTTCGTGGTCTTCATCAACGTTGGGATTCTGGTTCACTGAGTTCCTGGAGCGAACCATTCAGTTCTCGACTTGGTGTTTCCAGGCTAGACCGAACTCTTTCTGGATGACTGGGTTTTTTAACCCTCAAGGTACCTACTTACTACATATTTTTATTACTACATAGTTCTTCCAAAGAATGTAACGATGATGTGTGGCGTAGTCACCTACGCTACTCATCATCGTTTCATCAAAGCTTTCTATGAAAAATGTTATCATTATTTTTAACCTTTTAAATCTCATACGAGTCATGATATGACCATCTCTAACAGTACTTGGCGTTATTAAACGACTTATCGCAGTAAAAATGAAATACTGCTTAAAATCCAATTGCTAACTTTGGATACATTTGATGTTATGTTACCTAATCAATTCTTTAGCAGATGTGTGACTATATGATGATTAGGTAAATCTTGAATCATACTGTAAGCTGACTATATGTATCAAACATGACCGATAAACAGACTGAGTTTCTTATGCATTTATGATATTAGTTAGGATAAATTGCTGAACCTACGTGCAGTGATTCGGAAAGCTTTTGAAGAATTTAGATATATTAACAACATTATTCTATGGCACCTGTTTTACAATAATTTCTTCTGGTCACTAAAGGTTTCTTGACCGCCATGCGTCAGGAAGTGACTCGGGCACACAAGGGCTGGGCGCTAGACATGGTTGCGTTACATAACGATGTTACTAAATTTTCTTACGACGAAATTAAGGCTCCGCCGCCGGTAAGATGATGTTTTTAATAAGTTCATTTAATATCTACTAATAATATACCTACTGTTACGTTGCAATAAAAAGATGGTGATTCCCGTTTCTAAATCTTAGTCTTAAACCAACTTAATATATATTAAACTAGATTTCTGCCAGCGGCTTCGCCTGCGTGAAAATAGATTTTTGCACAAACTTTGGACACGCGTTCCATCCCTTTCAAGGGTAAATTTCGGAAAATCCTTTCTTAGTGTTCACCTACGTCATAAAAGGAAGCCCTGTGCAAAATTTCACTCTCCTAGTCCCATTAGTTTCGGCTGTGCGTTGATATGTCAGTCAGTCAGTTTCTCCTTTTATATATATAGATTATATTTCGGTTGCTTGGTTACCTACTTGTTACTTTTACTAAGCCTCTCATAATATACCTAAATGTTTCTTTATAAAATCAGGAAGGCGTGTACGTTCACGGAATGTACCTGGACGGCGCGGGTTGGGATCGTCGTAACTTACGCCTGTGCGAGTCTACTATCAAAGTGGTGTACACTGTGATGCCAGTGATACACGTGTACGCGATAAACTCCACCGCACCGAAGGACCCCAAACTCTACCTGGTATTTATTTTATTTTATTACTTTTAAAAAGGCTTACAGACTAATAACATAAAATAGGTAACAAAAAATATATAATGAAGTTGCTAATTACAAGCTTATTAACGATTAATTAATGCCTAAAGGTTGGTGTTATGGTTTCTAGTTTCTTATTTTATTTTAAAGTTTACGTTACTACATGTGTACATTTAAAGCAAAATACGGTAGCTATTTGGTTAATATATAAATTCTGTGTATCAGTGTTATGGTAGGTTTACACGCTTGCCAAGCGTTGGCAAGCCTCGGCCAATCGCCATTGTGTAGTCATTGTATAAGTGGGGAAATACCGTAAACACAATGGCGATTGGCCAACGCTTTGCAAGTGTATAAACCTACCATTACATAGTGCTTGTGGTTTGGCAGTGTCCGGTATACAAGAAGCCCGTGCGCACCGGTTTGACTTTCATCACCCCGCTCTGGCTCCCAACCATCAAGAACACCGACCACTGGATTCTCAGAGGAGTCGCTATTTTATGCGACATTAAGTGAATTGAGCGGCTTCAACAAAACTTTAGAAATTTTATTTTTACGTTGCATTCGCAGGATTAGTAATTTAATACTCGTGCTTGAGCTTGGGCTGTCCTATTTTAGTCGACTTACATCTAGATTTGTATAAACCATCTTAGATCATAAAAATTGCATTGTGCTGTATTTTCGGCATGTTATAGGATAGATGCTAACCGCATTGAACCGAATTTGCTTCTATGTAATAGGTATCTGTGCTGAGTGGTGCTCAATAACTCTAAAAAGGCCCTATTAGCGATGGTCGAAAATAAACTCTTATCTGAACCTTTATAAACAAACAATTTCTTTTATTTCTAGCTGTATTGATTGTCGTGTAGAATTTCACGTATTTTCGATTGTGGATGAGTGTAGTAGGGGACCCTGCAGAAGGGTACTGGGGCCTACTGGGGCCAAGGGTTCGCGTCTGAAAGGAAAACTTGACCCCGGAATGAAGGCAAAGTAGGATCGAGATAGGTTTTTTAGTCAGTAAGAGTCTGACACTATCTCTTGCCTCACCCAAGGTCGGGAGTTGTCGTCGGATAATTTTTACTCAATGAAAAAAAAAAAGAAATTGTCGATAAATGTTTTTGAGTAATTAACTGATTTATTGTCATAATTAGAAGATAGTTTATGTGTGTGTGCAACTGTGTTTCATTTTCAATCCGATGGTAAGTTTAATTATTTCTATATTTGGGGTTTTTAGTGTACTTGTAGGTAGGTACGAGTACTAGGACTTTTTCAAAATACTATCGTAATTTATTAAATTGTGAAACTAGTTCTGTGTAAAAACTCAAAAGTAATAATTATCCCTTAAAAACGTTTCATTTCATTTCAACGTTTCATTTATTTTTGAATAAAATATCAAAAGCTAGTTTTTTTCAAATTAAAATTCATTTCTCTTGATGGGATTCAAGAGTAATTGAGGGATATCCTCATGAATCCCATCATCAGAAATAAATTTTAGTTATAAAAAATCAATTTGAATATCTATTCTTTAAAGTAAAAAGAGAATTTATAAACGTTCAGAAGTAATAGAGTTCTGAAGGAAAAAACAAAAAATAATAAATTGAGAACCTCTCTTTGGCAAAACACCTTGTTTTAAAAAGGTTTGAGTTCCAAGTTCTTTTGGTATCATGTCGACCTGGCAGGAAACATTTATTCTAAACTGCTTTTCTAATTTTATTTTTGAAAGTGACAGTTACTTGCACGTCAGTTTGCTTCGTAAGTTGAGTGCGAGTTGACTTGTGTGAAAGGCTTATCTATAATATTAATATTACTTTATTGGAGAGTGAACCAATAGATTTCTAAAAACAATGGATGAGCCTGCAGGTGGTGAAGCAGCAGCTCCAGCAGAGGCTGCAGCAGACGCTGCAGCGGCGGCTCCAACACAGGAAGTTGGGTTTGCCGAGCTACCAGAAAAAACAACAGCACCTTTAGACGAAAATGCTGATGAAGATGACGACATATCTCAATACGGGTATCTTGGTACAAAGACGACTTCATCAATCCGGAGGCTGTCGTTCAGCGACGGGGAAGCTATAGAACTGGATAAAACAGCTCTGGAAGCTATACTTGACGTCAGCTCTCGTTTAGCGGACATTCAAATGAGGAGCAGAATGTCCTTGAGCGCTTTGGCACAAGGTTGCGAGTCGTATAAAGAGAAGCAAGTAAATAAACGGAATAATTAATGTTACTGTTTTATTTATACTATTAAAATATATGGATATAAAACTGTTTTTCTTTTGTAGGCCAAAGCTAAAGAAGCTCGTAATAATCGTGTGGGAGGCATCAAGCAACAGCACAGATACTTACTAGAAAATTGTGCGACACTTTTGAATAAATCAATTGATTACATATTGGTAAGTAATACATGACTGAAGCGTACACTAGGCAACACTTGTCTTCTGAGTTCAGTTTAAAAAATGTCTCTCTTTAGTAAGTCAAAAATTAATGTACGTTAGTTAGATATTAATATTAGGAAAAATAAGTAGGTAATGGAACTTGATTTATGACGCAAAAATAAAGCTACTAATAAGAGAAATAAGTAGAAAATGGATCTTGATTGAGAGCGCAAAAATAAGTCATTACTATTATGAAAAGTAAGTAGGTAATGGAACTTGATTGATGATGCAAAAATAAAGCTAATATACTAAAGGATGCCTGGTAATTTGTGACCGATACTTAAATACGTGATTGTAGTCATGATAACAAACAACTTTTTCTATGGAACCAAATCTGAAATTGTGAAAAAATCAGCAGTATATTTTGACCAGGTTAGCCAAACATAAATGTACTGACCAGCAGATTATTTTCGCGATTTCAGGATTGGTGTCATCATTATCATTACATAGTATAAAACGAAAGTTGCTCTGACCCTATGTATGCTTAGATCTTTAAAACTACGCAACAGATTTTGATGCAAGAGGAAGGTTTATGTGTAAAATTTATGCTCAGCCTGTATACGCATCTTTTCTTTTTGTACAAACTGTGACCGCTCTTAAGGTCATATAGTTTTAAATTAATTCCTTATGCATTAAAATTATATAAATCCTTATGGCCCATCTTTAACACTAGGATGGAGGATCCTGTAGGGTCAGTTCAATATAGTGTCAGGAACCATATTGCTGGCATTAAAGCTGGACTGTACCTATTTTGGTGTAGTCGTGTGGTAAACTAATTAAGTTTTTTAAGGTTATTTTTGTATTTATTTATTTTACTATTTATGTACTGAGAAGAGTTTTTGTTTTGTATAGTTTGTTATCTTGAGTGTGTGTCTTGTGTTGTGCTATTTTTGTTTTCTTTTCTTTCTGTGCTATAAAGATCAGATACAATGGGTCAATTTGATCCACAATCACGTTCAAGGACTGTTTATGAAATATTTTTACAGGAAGGTGTTTATGACGCAGATGTTCATATCGATCTATTAGATAGCGCGATTGCTGAAGGTGGTAGAAATTGTATTGTCTTATGCGATGCACTACTTCCACCTGTAAAAATGGGTAATGTTACTTGTACTTTTTGCTTTTTATTATACTTTACATTAAGTAATATAGTTTTCAACCAGTCAAGGAGGTATTATCGATCAAATTACATATGTAAACTCTGAAAAAGGTCATGTATATTACTTTAATTAATTTTGACGGATAAAAAAATATTACAAAACCCAAGCCATTGAACATGATCACACCACCTTCGCCGTCACGGAGGATACGGTAGAACACACGGTAGAGTTGTGCCGCGATTGGGAAGAGCATCGCCGTGTTATCGTGGGGGCGATCAGAGGCAGCGATCTCTCGCGACGGGCCCTGGTAGAAGCCATGGTTCGGAGCGAGGAAGAGTGGCAGGCGGTCGCGTCCTGCAAAGCAGTATTGTCAGCAAAAGAGGAGGCCGACCGTATCAGGCAAAGGCAACGGCGCTCACACCACAGCCGCCGCCGCCGTGTCTCCGATCCCGATTTCCGACCACCGTAGGCGTGTGCTTGCGGCCGGCGAATGGTGAGTCGTTTAGTCAGTAAGAGTCTGACACTGTCTTCCGCTCATTCGATGATTTTTCCCACTATAAAAAAAACCTTCGCTGTGGACGACCGCGACGGCGTCTTCTGTATGCGTGTCATGGCGTGCTTCAAACATTTTCATACTTTTAATTTTACCGCTGTCCAGCGTCTTTAACGGGCCGTAAAAATGTTATTCAATATTTTAGAATCCGGTCGGTTTGTTCCTAACCAAAGAGGAAAAATGGAGAGGACTTATATATCTGACGCGGAATTTATTGGCACTGAGGGCATGTGTGTTGCCATGTACAGATTCAAGTCCAAAGCTATTGATACAAGGAATGTTGGCGATGTAAGAATATTTTATACAGATATGTTCATTTTGGTTAATTTTACGATGACTACCATAAATACTCTTCGATTTATGTGTAGAGACACTTAGTGCACCAAGTATTTGCGTTCTGTTCGTGTTCTATAATATGATAGAACATTATTTTGTAACAGTTAAGGTGAGGCCAAACGAGCGTAATTTTGCGAGTCGTCAGTCGCAGAATTTCGGTTGCAGAAATTTTGCGACACATTTTGCGTCACCGTGTGAATCAAATAGGGACTGATCTATGAAATCTAATGCAGCAGAAATCTATACCATATCAAAAAAAAAAACAACTTTTTCATCTTTACAACTATTTAAAGATTTTTGGTAGAGTTGGGTCTTACAAAAATGTGTTTTCTCTATAAGACTAAAAATTACGAGTATTTAACATTCTTTATCGTTTTGGGTGAAAACGCTTTGTTAATTTATGTATTCGTATACGTACCAATTCCAGACAGATTTTAATAAGCATTTTGTGGATATCGGTGTCATTATAATCCGATATAACAATTTGTGCTTTACAATTTCAGGATTATTTCTTCGTATTGTTTGATATAAATCAGGAAACCGATAATGTTGTATCAGGAATATGCAAAACCATGCAACGTGTGTACATACCCGCTCTTAAGATGTGCCGCGGTTGGGGAGACATTAACCCGCCCAACCCTAATAGTTCTGATATAATAAGGACGTATGTTTCCAAGTTTGTGCTTTTTGTTGACTACCTTGCAAGTAAGTAAAACATCGACACAGTAATCTTTACATTTTCAGTATAAACTTACTTCTGGATGTTTTTAGCTTGATGTATCCTCGATATATATAAGTATACTATTTACACCCGGTTTCCGAAAGCCCGATCAAAGTAAAAATCATCGAACTGGGTATCAAATATCTTGTCAAGTGCCAATTGATGGGCTTGTAGCATGATCAGCGACTTAGATTATTTGATCATCTTGTTAGTTGACAGCCTAGTCATAATTTCTACAGGAATGGCATGTCAAATGCCATGCCATAGATCAGTTATTTTTTTTCTAAGCATCGTCACAGCAACCCTAATTAATTTGACACAACTGTTAATTTGACAGTTGTGTCAGTTGAATGACAGTTTGATCGGGCTTTCAGAAACTCTGTGTAAGTTTCCTAACTAGCATATATACAAAGTCTACTTAGAACTAGTCATTTTTAACTTTCATTTCTAACTATTAATAAGATATTATTATTATTAAATTGATTTTATATATCTGATTTTAGAAACAAAAATAGATTTAGATTGCTGTACTCGATTTAAAATCAATTTATTGCTCTATGAGGATGAGTTAAGTGATGAAGACAAAATGAAAGCTGCCATAACAAAAACTCAAGTGTTGGAAGAAATCTGTTCTTACGTAAAACAATGGATAAGGCAGATAACAATGGTAATGGAATTAAAGACCAATATTAAAGACTTTGTCTAGATTTGTATGTGACTCCGTACGAACTTGTGTTAAATCAAATAAATGAATAAATGATTACAGAAATGACAATTATACAGGGTGTCATTGACATGTGTCATTAACGCAAACGAATACCATAGACCCAGTACATGATTCTGACACCCCAGAAAAAAAAATCCACCGGGGGCGGGGGTCTAGAATTATGTACCGGATCTATGGTATTCGTTTGCGTTAACATGTCAATGACACCCTCTATATTTAACATTTATTAATATTTTTATATAAAAAAAAACTACGTTATGCACTTAAGAAATACCATTTTTTTTGGTATACTGCCTACTTGTAACACAATATGGTACGGGATATAGGCATTTCCTGTTTTGATATACTTACGGGACAGTCAGTTAGTTTTTATGTTATTTGGTCCCAGGTATTAGTACAGAGTCAGCAACTGCGTCGTGAGCCATCTAACATTGGACCACTAGCCGAGCTGGACCACTGGCGCCGTCAACTGACCACTTTCACGTCGATAATTGAACATATCAAGAGTGAACCCACAGCGATGTACATACACACATTAATACGCGCTAAATCTAAACTTTTAAAGGTAACATCTAAAAAAAAGGGTTTTATTGCTATAAGCTAGTCCTAGACTGATGGTAAGCAGTGATGCAAATATTGATGATGAAGCGCACTAGTTTATTAAGAGCCTATTCACTCTAGCCTTAAAGACACCTAAATTATAATCGGATTTTTTTCTGGCAGAAATGGCGTCAACTGGACAATATGGTTACTGATTATTATAATGAAGCTTTTGATAATGTGAAATATTTGTATGCTTTAGAGAAATATTGCGAGCCATTATACAGGTAAATATGTAGTAGTGTTAGGCTCTAGACAGACGGACTGTATTCCAACTGCAGTCCAACCGCAAATTGCAGTTCGAATGCAGTTTGGATGCAGTTAACATGATTGCAATAAACTGCAAACTAAACGTGCAGTCCAATTGCAGTCGGCGGTTTAGTGCAATCGTGTAAACTGCACACCAACTGTAATCGAACTGCACGGTTGTTTTCTGCAATTTGCAGTTGGATTGCAGTTGAATTGCTTCCGTGTGTCTTGAGCCTTAATCAAATCTCGAGACTCTTTAAACAGTATTTGATTTAAACCGTATGGGGATATTGCCTAGATCGTAGTTTAACTATGATACATTGTCGACAGATGTGATCCTTCCACAACACAACAGTTCATCCCGGGATTGTTGTACACCATCCGTATGATATTCGCGACATCACGATACTACAACACCACAAAACAAATATCTACGTTGCTGGTCAAAGTGACCAATCAGATTCTTAACATGTGCATGGATTTCCTGACTAATGGCGGCAAGAAGAACATTTGGAATCAAGACAAGCTTACTTTTATACATAAAGCCAAAGTAAGGATTTGTTATTTGAATTTTGATTTCATGGATGTGTGCATATAATCTAACGTCTCGTTACTTTTCGCGGTTAAAAAATATTGTAATAGTGATGATATTCAACTTTTTTAACTATATTTTTCGACGAAATCTATAGTGTTGACTTTAGTAGGTAGAGCCGTTTTCAGGGTTGGGTATCCTCATTGCAGCGAAATTATTTGAAAATACTTGCCCTTCAGAACTTCTAGTAGTCCTTACCATGTTCTTACTAAATAACACATAACATAGTTTTTATATTACAGTTGTGCTTAAGTTTATACAACTTTTATCGTGAGTGTTATGCGGAGACTCAGAGGGAAATGAAGGAGGCGGCTGATGAAAGACCTTTTGATTGCTCTGAGATGTATATATTTGGGAAATTTGAAACTTTCCGGAGAAGAATCATTAAAGTATGTCATGTACCTACCTACCCTATTTGAAAAAAAAAAACTACTAGTTAACCTTCGTCGACCTCGCCATTGCAAGCATGACTGCTTGAGGTCCAGGGCTGGGTTCAATTTTAAATTCGGTTAAAATGTTACTAAGTTTTTCCAAGGAATTTTCCAGTGGCAGGAGTCTGTAAGTTGACGTCCTGGGGGCTTAGACAAAGTCACATCTCACTAACGATAACGAAATTCGAAACTCCGAAATGTATGGTACTGACATATGCCTTCGAATAGTCACGTGGTCAAACGTTTTCGATTCGCTAATTGTTATTAATTGTTTATACGTCAAATTGGACGTTTTAATTCGATAACCATAGCCAAGAAGTTGTTATTTTATCGAACCAACACTTCGACTTATCGATATGTTAGTCGATGTCACTTTGTCTACCATTTTGTGGTCGACATCGTTAAGGCGAAATCGAACTTAGAAATGGATTCGACACGGAGCGATTGCCACTTGTCTAGGGCCCCAGATAGCATAATGTTTTGGGATATAGTTTAACCTGTTACTCCTGCACTTGATCCCTTTCAGGTCCTGACGAGTGTGAGACCAAAGAGAGTGCATTACTTTGTGCGTTTTATGATATGGTTAACCTTTACTGTGATTGACTGCCTTGACCGAGATATGAAATTGGAATATTTCGAGTCCATGAGAACTATTTATATCACATTTATCTTAATAAATCAACGCGATATCTACTAGATTTTTGTGAGATTATGATGACTACAGTATTATAAATAGATTTCTTTTTTTGCCACAGATCATGGATTTATTCAAAACATATATAACTTATTACGTTTTAAACAAAACAACTTTGGAAGGAATTGAAGAGTACGCTGCGGTTTTCAATAAGCTTTTTAAAACTATTTCTACAAAAACCTATGATGGTTTAGATCACAGGTCGGTATTTTAATATTTTAAGTTGTACCTACACCAACTAAATGAGTACAGTAGGGCAGTTCTAACTTGGCAATCCTGAAATTAGGCTCTGCAAACTTTAGCACTCGAGCACTCATATAAAAATAAATGGTTTAAAAAAATAAAAAAAATAAGTGCTATCAGCAGTTTTTATTGCAATTATCAACAGTTATTAGGATTTATTTTACAAAATCTTTATTTCTATACGAGTGCAGAAGTTAAATTGGCAGACCATAACTTCAGGCTCACCAAATTAGAATGGTCGTATTGTGTGTCTGTCGCTATATAGACAAAATTTCTCTTTTGTTTACAAAACCTGTATATATCGCACTCTCAGAAAAGTATTTAGGTATCCAAGTATACGAGTGTGGAATACCTTGGAGTAGATAATTCTTAAAATTAATTTATTGAACAGGCGTCTAGATTTTGATAAGGACTATAAAATCTACAAAGACGCTGTCGCTAATCAGGAGTTGTTACTTGAAAACTTTATGATCAATGTAAGTATTGTAATGTTATTAAACTATATTTATTTATTTATATGAAAAAACAAAGCAGCGCGAGAGCCACGCTGCTGTCGCACGACTTATTTGAAGGCGCTCAATACAAACAGTTCCGTCTTTTTAAGTAACTGCCTTAAAATAGTACATTTTGATACAAGTGCAGGAAGTTTGTCATTGCGACCGAGGCGAAATTCGCACGAGCCGTAGGCGAGTGTGTTATGGAGCCGAGGGCTGCAATGACAAATCTGCACGCGTGTCAAACGACGTTTTTCAATACACTTACGACTTGTGAAATAAAGAAAGAAAGAAAAAATTTTTAATCGTATCTCAAACATACAGTAGAAATATAAGAAATATATAAGTCTATTAAATATAGAATTCTATAATTCAAATCTGCTGTGGTCTGTTTCTAATTTCGTGGGGTCGTCCAGCGACTCTGGGGGACGCCTCGCGCCTGATTCGATAAACTAAGTAAAACAAAATAAACACCCGTTACCGTGACGATAAGGAAGGAATAAAAAAGCCCTTGTTGTGATAAACTCAAAAAAGCACTTGGGTGATATACATGCTATATTGAACCTAATAGGGGTGCGATAAGAGGCAGTTTTCGAGTAAGTGTATTGAAAAATTTTTTTTTGAAGCAGCTTTATTGGTTTGCGACCTTATAATTCCTAAGATTCAAATCATCTCCTCTGCTTTGTATTATATATATATATATATAGATATTCCTACAGGTGCCCGTAGGAATATAATGCTATATGTATAATACAAAGCAGAGGAGATGATTTTCACACCAACATTAAAACGGTGTAAGTATAAATATAAATGTTACAATGTGGCAAAAAGGGTAAACCAGATTCCAGAATAGTACCTACATAGAATGCTTATGGGATAATTTTCTAATTTAGTTAGATTGTTTTATATTTCAGAGTTCATCTTTTAGTGACCTACCTGCTTTCACTCCCTAAAAAATCCTAATGAATTTATCCATTCTGTATAAATACTAAAGTTAATGTATTTTTAGAGCGTCAACAAATGCCCAACAACGGAAATAGCGTTGCATCTTTTGACTCGATTTGAGAAACTGAAGTTAGACTGCTTATACCTCGAGGATCAATACTATGATTTAATTAGTAAATACACGTCTGAAATAGAATCATTACGTGACAGGTAAGGTACCTCACTTTTTTTGTTTAGTTCCTTTTTTTATTTAAGAGATATAAGTTAATGCCTTAATTTTTTATGCAAAGGCGTTTTTTTTTATTGTAATAAACTTGCGCTTGACTGCAATCCCACCCGAAGGTAAGCAGTGATGCAATCGTTGATGGTGGGGCGCACTATTTGTTATTCACTCTAACCTTAAAGACACATAAATTATAATCGTTTCGTGTGAAACGCGTCGGTGGGAGACTAATGATGACTTTCCTCTGTTCTCTATCTGCAATGCTAAGCTTGAGAAAAGCAATACTTTTCAGTATCTAATTGAGTGAAAAAGAAGCGTGTCGTATGTATAGCACAAAACTTATTTTTACATTTTTCACTTATGATTTAGATACAATGAAGAAAAAGAGAATCCCGATATGCCAAAAAACATGCCACCGGTCGCCGGGCGAATTATGTGGATCAGATTCTACGATAAAAATATCAATATTCCTATGGACATTTTTAAAAAGCACCACGAAGTCATAACCCACATGGTATGTAATGATTGCCAAAAAATTTGAATAAGTAGGTAACTTGGAGTAGATATATCATAAGTACATTTTGATACATGTGCAGAAAGTTAGTCATTGCCACCGAAGCGGAATTCTTATGGAGCCGAAGGCAGCTGTGACGAATTTGCACGTGTATCAAATGACGTTTTTCAATACACTTACAAAGAACTAGTTAAATAACTACACTGTATAGTTATTGTCAAGAACGAAGCAGAAGTGCGAAAAGACCTATCTTATCATAGTTACATCATAGTTACCATCGACCACTGGGGTGGTAGACGCCACCTATTAGTCTCAATCACCCCCCTGGTGGCAAGCTCAGGGGTGACTGATGGGAATAAAGGGATAAAATGGGTTATTTAGATATTTTTTTTCGTTACAGAACACTCAACGCTGTATAAAGTTATACAATGTCCTGACAATTGTGTTCACTGAATTCGAATTAATTTATCATTATGCTTGGGCTGAAAATGTGGGCCAAGTAAGTAAAATCAGCTAGTTGAGCCTGTCTGCTAAGAAAATAGAATATTATATTATAATACAATAAATAGTTAAAAAGTTGTCTTAAATAACGAACAAAATTTTCAGGTTCGCTTAGGTCTTATTGCTCCTCTATTGATTCGTCATCCGACAACAAATATGTACATAATAAACTTCAGTATTTTCATCCCAGAGTGCATAAGAGAGGTTGAGTACATGTGGCAGTTGGGACTACGTAAGAGCAATTATTTGATTTTATTATCATTTTGAAATCTTTGTAAACTTATTGTCTTAATCACACGCACTGGGCAAACAGGCGAGACAGTGGTCTCTGCCGAATATTCGGTACGTTCAAATATAGCATCGAGTGCTCGGCTTATCTCTACAACTCGCTTACTTCACTGTCTCGTTGTACTCGGTACGTGTGATCAAGGCAAAAAACTGAGAAAGTTTGCATATTGTGTGTTATATATATATACTAGCTTTTGCCCGCGGCTTCGCCCGCGTACATAAAATATAGCCTATGTCACTCAGGAGTAAAGCAGCTTTCTATTGTTGCTAAAATTTTTCCAATCGGACCAGTAGTTCCAGAGATTACCTCCTACAAACAAAAAAACAAAAAAACAAACTTTACCTCTTTATTATATTAAGTGTAGATATATGTTGAATAATCAATCAAGTTAAGGTTTTAACAACTAAATTCATTCATCCATACTAATATTATAAATGCGAAAGTAACTCTGTCTGTCTGTTACGCTTTCCCGCTTAAACTTCTCAAACGATTTTGATGAAATTTGGCACAGATAATCTTTAGATCCTGAGAAAGAACATAGGCTACCTTTTATTGCAAAAAAAGGGCGCAGACGAAGTCTCGGGTACCAGCTAGTATTATATAATATTGAATGTTACTTGGGTAAAATATGGCCTGAATTAGCTCAGTTTTCACGGATTTTTTTATTCCAGTAGATTATTCTCTTCTGAAGTTCTGAATTCCTGTACATATTTCCCAATCTAATTTTAAATTTCGTCAATATAGGTGTGCCAGATGAATCCCAAATTGTAGCATTTTGTAAGGATAAAATTTTGGGAAATTATGAAAGAATCAAATCTTTGGTCGACAGAAACAATCAAGTTCGAAAGTAAGTTATCTACGCATAAAAGCTTTTTTATCATAAACAAATTGTTTACAGCAACCTACAACCTACGACTGTATGGTTTCCTGACATCTGCCCTCCTAGCCAAATCACAATTGTTTCGTTTAGAGTGAGCGCTTGTAGGTAGACACGCCCCCAATTCCTTTGTTGAGATGAAGTCCAAACTAGGGAATTAAGGGCGTGGCCAACTACAAGCGCTAACTCTAAACGATACAATTGTAATTTAGCTAGGGAGGCTATTAATCTTAATGGTTGCGCGATCAATTTGGAGTAGCCCACAAATCTTTTAGAATTTTCGAGCGCTACCATGCAGACCTATTAGTGACCTGCGCTTATAAACATACATAATATAACTATGATAATGTAGTCCATATCTACGAAAGTACCTAAATGATGTATGGATTTTTTTATGATAGGTAAAAATCATCGAATGACGAATCCCGTCCTTAGGCCGAGCGGGAAAGTGTGGAAGTGACTCTTACTGACTAAACAACCTACCCCGTCCCTTCCTTGCCTTAGTCCCAGAGCCCTGGTGTAACACTTTCGCATCAAACCTCGGCCCCAGAAGGCTTCGACCCTGTAGGGCCTCTACTGTTTGCTGACAGCACCTTGAGGCGCGCGGGAACAGTATGCACCGTTGACGACTTGGGCTCGGTCCGGACTGTTACCAGACGACCGGACGGCTGGCTACCCATTACTCGCCATCCGCAAGCCCGCGCCTACTGTGGCCGGATATCGACGAGATCGCGGCGCCATTGCCTTTACCTTATGCGGTCAGCCTTCTTCTTTGCTAGCATAACTGCATTACGGATTTATTGAGGCGTTTGAATGTGATTATGATTAACAATAAAATTGTTTGGAATGTTTTTAACCTTTGCATGTGTTGTTTGCTAGGAGCATGCCGAAACTGTACCTACCTCTGTTACGTGCACAGCTAATTAAATTAGAGAGCGCCTTCCAGCCTGGCTTTTCTACTATAACGTGGACATCTTTAGAGATTCCCTCATACTGTGAAAATATTGAGAAAGCTCTCGTTGAAGTAGATTTATTCGTCAAAGAGGTAAGAATTTCTAAATTGTTCGAAGGTACAAAATATAGAAGAAAAAGAAGTAATATAGAAGCATAACCTTTATTTGTGCCTCACACAATCGTATAAATTAAAACCACAACAAAAAAATACGAAATCTGTGCAAGGCCAAAAAGGCGCCTAACTCAGCATATGCTGCGTTTTTAAGAAAAACATTGCGCGTTTCCACTTCAAGCGAGGAACTAAACTGATTTTTTATTGCAGGTGGTAGATATGAAAGAAGCTCGCATTGATGCGATTTTGAAGTCAATCACTACAACTTTGCTCGTTCATTTGCCTGAAACAGCAGTAGATCCACAAGTTTTCTATGAGGAAAATCTTGTAAGGCGTGATGAAATTGGTACGTAGTGCGTAGTAATCTTTGAGGCATAAACTTAATACTGTCACTTTAATACATTTTGTTTTTTATGGTAGGTAAAAATCATCTAATGACGAATCCCGCTCTTGGGCGGAGCAGGAAACAGTGTCAGACTTTGACTAAACAACCTACCCCGTTCCTACATTGCTATAGGTACATATTAGGGCCAGAGAATTCCTTTCAGACACGAACACTTGACCCTAGTGGGCTTTGACACTTTTGCAGAGTCCCTACGCACTTTAATACATTGATATTTATCTATTGGCAGCGGCACACGGTATTTTATGAAAAAATTGTTTTCCAAAATGTTTTGATTTAGTTTGATTTTATTAGTTATTCCATTTCTGCAAGGCGGGTGGATTTTGAATGCGTGTGTAGATTTACATACAGGTTTTCCTTTGAACATAAATTGATGCTTTTGTTTCGTATATGAATCTATGAAATTTTTTAAACAATAAACTCTTCATCACCCAGGCTAAACCTGGAAGCTTAGAGAATAAGGCTTGTATTTCTTTGACAAACTGAAATTTTCATGCGTGAGTTATGTAGAGGGCAAACCCTAGTTGACAATAAATGAATACTAACTTTTTTCTTCAGCTGCGGAGATTCAACAGAAATCTTGGAATGCAGAAGTTGCTGTTATGGAACTCATACACAAATTCTTAGATAGTGTTCCTTCACCACAGATAAGAGCTTTAAAAAATAATTGGTGAGTTTTTATCTCTACTATACCTTGTTAATAAATCTATACCTATGAAAAGGAAAACTGACTGCCTGACATATCAATACACAGCCAAAACTACTGGGAAATTTTGCATAAGGTTACCTATTATGTCGCAAGCAAGCATAAAGAAAGTATTTTCCAAAATTCACCTCCAAAGGCATTTTTTTTTTATGGTGGGCAAAAATCATTCAATGACGAATCCCGGTCTTGCGCGACGTGGGAAACAGTGTCAGACTATTACTGATTAAAAGCCCCACCTCGTTCTATAATTGTCTTTCGCACTGGGGCCAACTCTTCCTTTCAGAAAAAGACACTGGGCCCCAGTAGTTTTCGACCCTCTTGCAGTCTCTACTACCGCCTAAGGGGTTGAAATGGGAGTACAGTACCTGGCAATAAATAAAGGTGAACAACGACTGACGTTGTTCACCAATCACCTTGAACAACGACTGACAAACGTGACATAGGTAGTGTGCGACAGAGATAACGCTCTACGAAGCCGAAATTAGCCGATTGTCTCTTTCCAAAGATCGATGTGCAATATTTATTGCCGGGTACTGTAAGTTTGTGTGAAGAAGCCTACTTTCGCGCGGGTGAAGTCGCTAGCTAGTTAAGTGTAAAGCTACTTACCAAGGCACCTATCACTCTGCTACCTATTTGCGTTGCTCAAAAATTTTCTGAAAAATGCTTCTTGAGCCAATTTTGTTAGCGTAAGATAGTGCAGCACATTATGCTACTTAATTTTCCAAGTTCAGCATGGTAATATTGATTAAATAAAAAAAAGATAAGCTATCCTTAAGCTTTCATTTTGAATTGTGATCCAAATTTATTATTAAATACATTTTTAAATGTTATTATTTTAAGGTTGGACATAGAAAAAGCTTTAAAACAAGTGACTTCGGCCACAAGGGTGATTCCTGAAGACTCAGGTAAACATTGTTTATTTTGTTTTACATTTGTCTGATTATCCCATCTTGTTTTTATATTTTTGCTACCGATAATAATTTGTGTAATCCGGTATTCTATACAATACCGAGGCAATGCATAGAGTACTAATACACTAATACGTGTAGGAATTTTTTATACATTTTATGCTTTACCTATTTATCTTGATTTTATTTCGTTTTAAAAAACTTAATTGGGCAGTCAACTTATTTTTTTAAATTATTATTTGTATCAAAAATAAGTTTATGCAAAAACCACGTTAACGTTTTATTTTAGTATTTATGGAGATCGAGAACCCGGATCGCTTCGACATAGTACCCACTGTGAACGAGTGTAATGAACTGTTTGCATATTTTGCTACGAAGTGTGTGGAAGCGCTTATTAAATGTACTCGATTCAGTCTAGATATGCTTCGACGGCGGGCTTCTGTGTCCAGGTAGATCAATTATTGTATACTCAACACTATAACCCATCTCAAGGTGTTAGATATCCTAATGACAGACAGCAAATTTCCACATTTCAGCCAATGAGGCTACCGTTTATTGAAACTAAGTAAATTTGTAATGAACTTTTTAATGAGTTTAATTGCCAATGGCTCCTTTTGATTAGATAGACGGCATTTCTAACTTGGCAGTGTTCAGACACTGCCAAGTTAGAAATGCCGTCTGGTTAGGTTCTGCGAACTTCGAAAAATAAAGGTTTTAATATATTATTGCCAATAACAGTCGTTGACAACAACTAATTGCATATGTATATATTATGTTTTTAAAACCATTATTTTTTACGCACAATCACTAATTTTGCAGAGCCTAACTTCAGGCTCACCAAATTAATAGCCGTGCTGTAGCTACAATACTGAAAGTTTAGGTTATAATGCAATAGGTACTCATGGTCTGTCCGTTAAAGCAACTATAGAAACTGCCAATTTGCTGTTTCACACTGTAAGTAAAAAAGTAAAAATGTGTAAGTATCGCACCATGACTAAGTAGACTTTGGTTATTACCTATAGCTTAAATTGTAATGTAATCTGTTCATATCTAAGTTTCAGCAATCGCTCATGTCACTTAGGTATGGACTTTCTGTGCTACATAAATAAATAAACCCTAGTAGATACAAAGTTAAATATTTCAGTTTCTTGACAATGACTACTGACCCAGAAGAACAAAAAAAGCTGCGTCCACTAATGCTGACTAACATGTACTTACAAATTCCGAAAATATCTATAAAACCGACTTTGGAAGAGATACAGAATGCGTTCTCCCAGGTGATTATTTTTTATTGTTATACAAGGTACAGTTTTGAAGCTGCAAAATATTTCGGGAGGTAATTATGTTAATGATTCTCGATCCTAATCATCAATAAAATGAGTAGGAATTTTTTTCATTTTTTTTATCTATTGTAATCCGTACGTGTGAACTACCTTTATTATATTCGGCCAGTCTGATACTAGCCTTATAACCGCGCTCACGCACTCAAACACGCAAACGATAAATTTATTTACGCACACAGTGGCATGACGTGCAATAAATTGCAAGGGGTGATTCTGTTTTTTTTTTTTAAGAATTTTATTTAAAGAGTTATTCTGAAAAACAGTTAAATCTAGAAAAATAAAATAACAAGTATTATTGCTGATTGACGAGGTATCTTTATATGTTATTTATGAGTTTTATTACAAACTCCTAAAATATTGTACAGTTTAAAAACTGCATCGTGTATTTTAAATTTATGACAAGACCACTTTTTCTCCAGATCTATGTTTAAACTTAAACATTTTTTTGTCGATCAATCTTAGGTGGTATTAAATTGTATAATGGACATCCATCGCTACGTATACATGTGGGGGCAACAAGATCTAGTGAAACAAGAGCAATTAGCTGGAGGCTCGACAACACTGACCTTAAATCGCAGTACGACTGGTATGGCATCTTGAAAGTAAATTTTAATTATAGTATAATACCTATAGTCACATCTTATAGTAGCTATACGAGTGTATTTAAATTTTGCTTTGTTTTATATTAGATAATTATCCTTTATTATACACCATAAGGTAAAGCTCATATCATGAATAATACTCATAAGAAATTTGACAAAAGCAAATAGCATTAATCTTATAACACAGCCTATTATGTAATAACGCACTAACGATCTATAAAAAAAAATAACATCGTCTAGGACAAGATATTACACGGAATAAGTCCTTCAGGGCACTTGTAAAAAGACATAATTAGCTATTTAATATATATGTACTAGCTTTGATAAAATTGTGTATTAGCTTTGATAAAATGACGTTAATATATTCTTTTATACGAGAGTCCTATCTTTTAATTATCAAAAGGACTGAATTAATATTTGTCTCAAACTAAATGTGAACTATTGACAGGATCTCGGTCGAAGTCCAGCATGGGTTTCATAAGAAACTATTTCCGAATGGTATCAGAACACAAAGATATCGTCAGATCGGTGATGGCGTTACAGGGAATGATGTTCATGTACAAACCTGATATAGAGAAATTGTTGAAGGTATGCATTAAATAACTACATCATATACTCCATGATAGAGCTGTACTCGTAATATCGTGGTATTCTCATTTTGACATATTTGAAAATAGAAATGGATATTAATGATGTAAATCATATCTACATATAGTGTAGCTTACAGATTGACACTTGATTGATTGATTGAAATAAATATCGCTCTAAAATATCTTGTTGAGTTTAAGATTGATCTATAAAAGTAACAAAAAGAAGTATGAAAACCTAAATAGTCACATGCGGGGGCGCCGGCTTTTAAACAACCTTATGAGCGCTCATGCTCGTTTCTCGAGTATCCACGAAGTCGGTGCCCCAGTCATTTGATAGTTTTACCTTATTACCGTTTATTTAGCAAATGTCCATATTTTGCATATTTTTAAATATTTTTCCAAAAAATATTTAAAAATATAAAACAATAGTAAACCCGCCGGTGTCGGGAACACAGTTCAAGATACCAGTGCAGCGGTGGTTAGGGCTTCAGAGACAGGAAGGGCCTTGATCCAACCGCGAAACGACGGCTTCGACAGATGGTCGTCGAAGTTTTTGGCTATAGGGCCATTGGCGGTCACAACAATCGGCACAATGACAGCCTTGTCCACACTCCACATGTCGACAACCTCGTGTGAGATATTGGTATTACCGTTATCATTAATTTATTATAGGGCTACGGAAGATTCTCACATTTATGGGCAGAGGACAGAGTGCAGCAAGTGCAAGATTTTGTCGATTCTAATCCTATGAATGTCATAGTGAAAGACATGCTCCACAAATACGAGGGTCAGACCGAGGAGGTGCTGGGCCTGCCTGATCGCCACATCATCGGTTCTATACAAATTGACATGGGTAAGTTTCATGATATTATCTTTATCTGACAGTAACTTCCAGCATTTATTAGCAACAACGGCAGAAAATAGTACATTTTGATACTAGTGGAGAAAATCTGTCATTGCAACCGAGGTAAAATTCACTCGAGCCGTACAGGCGAGGGTGTTATGGAGTCGAGTGCTGCAATGACAAATCTCCACGTGTATCAAACGACGTGTTTCAATACACTTACAAAGAAATACTTTCTATGATAATTACGACGCATTTTTGTCAATACTGAAAAATACTTTCATAGAGTTTGCCATGCATTCTCTCAGGCTATTGCAAGTATTTTTCATTTTACATCTATAGAATTCTTTTCAAAACCTAAATTCAAACTTTTTTTCGCAAATGAGAAAGCTACTATAATAGTAGTCCTAGTAATAATATTACAGATTTTGATAATATCTCCGGATTTCCTATAAAAATGTATTCTAATCTTTACAATAATTTATGTTACAGATAATATTAAGTTGGCCTTACATTTGGAATCGATTGAATGGAAAAGAACCTTGGGTAAACTGCTTTGTCTGGCTTATAAAGACCGTGTGATGAAGTTGATGCAGTTCATTAAAGATAGAATGAAAACTTTGAGCAAAAAGATTAAAGATTTGGATGACGTTCGAGTGGCCATGATGTGCCTCGAACGTATTAGAGAGGAGTTTATCGGGTAAAAACATTATTTATTAATTAAAGATGAAAAAATCGAGTGGAATCTGATGGGAGGGAAAAACGGTATCTATGCATGGCTAAATTTTGATCGTTTCAATCCCGTGGAGGATCGATCAGATCATCGAGTACATGAAACACTATCGATTTGTTACGATAAAACAAAGCACTTTTTATACTGGAATTAATTTACACATGTATAAAATTAATTTCTTTAAGTAAACGTCAGCTGAGTGAGTCAATGACCTGTAGGTAGTGGTCAGTCATTACGTACTTACAGATTATAGACTCACTCAGCTTGTGACTTGTGATTTGAGCTGACTTCGGTAATAGCTGAAAGATTTTGTAGGCCATTACTCAATGTGAATAAAATGTCTAACTAAAAAAAACTAATTTTCGTTAATTTTTTTTTTTAGTATGGACATGGAACTCGATTTAATAGAAGAAAGCTATGCGACATTTAGTCAGTTTAATATCGATGTTCCTAAAGAGGATGCTGATATGGTATACGGATTACGTTACGCTTTCCAAAATATGTTATTGACAGTAAGTATTTTAATATTAAAATTATATTTAAAATAGTGCCTGCCTAAAACTACGAGTATATAAAGTCGCTTTTATCTTGTCTAAAGAAAATATTTAAAAACAAATTGGTTCATGATGAACCTCAACAATTACTAATATTATCTTGTTGAATAAAATAAAAAAAAATGTAGAATGCAATAAACATGTGTGTGAGTGTGTGTGAGTATTTGAGTAAATTAACATATCTAGTTATTAAATTTTATTATTATTTTATTAAGCTGTATCTCAAAATGCTTGTATTCTACATTTGTAAATTTGATGTGAAATTATGAATCTAAAAATATCATAGTATTGTATATAGATTTGTACAGAAACTGAGATGAAACTTATTATAGAGGGCTTCCTTTTGTTTAGTACTTGTGTCCCTATCAAAATCTGACTTATGCAAAACAATACTGTATTATAAACGCTCTAGCTATACACCGTGAAATTTAAATGGTTGTTTTCCCGCAGCAGAATGACTTGCCATAAGGAGTACTTTTGAAGCATACAGTAAAAATAAAAAAATTAAAAAGTTTTTTTTTATAAATAATTATTAAAAATATTTATCAACTCAAAAAAGCGAAAACAATAGTAACATTAGACGTAATTTGTAGGTACTACTAAAGTCACATGAGCAGCACGCTGTCAAAGGAAACAGATTCATTAAATATTTAACCCAAAATAAGCTCTCGCACGTTATGATACGTCATAATTAGCTTGCACCCTACAGGTCCATTTTTTGTTTTTAATATTTTATTTCTTTATCAAACGTTTGTATTACCAAGATACAACCATTTCGCTGAGGGAAAACAACCATTTAAATTTCACGGTGTATAATAATGCTTCTTGTATAAAACCAATCTAAGGGCGCCTTCAAATTAGCCGCAACGTGCCGCGCTGCTGTCGTACCGCTTAGTTTTTCCAAATAAATAAATGCCGCGCGAAAGCATTATTTATATGGAATAACTACCAAAGTTGTTCTCTGTTACAGTCTCAGCAAGTACAACAAAGAATCGTAGACATGCAAGGACCCCTGCAATCGGAGTTAACTGAGGGTGTTGCCACGTTTAACGAAGATGTCCTCAAGTTCGACGCTGACTTCGACTCGTTTGGTCCCATGACTCCCGGCCTCACGGCCCGAGAAGCTAGCGATAGGTGTGTTCGTAATATATAATTGATTCGAAAGAACGAAATACGTAAAATATCTGACCAACATACGTAAACCCGGTTAAATTGAGTTTCCTTATTCTATGAAAAATGACTACTGTGTTTCGTAAAATGATCAAACAGGATTATTGCTGAACTTATTCTGCAATAACTTTGCTTAATATATGTACAAGTGCGAATTTGAACGATAAATAAAAAAATAAAAATGAAGGTTTAAAATAAATGCCAATAACAGTTTTTGACAGCAATAACAACTGCAAATTGCATTTATTTGTTTAAACCATTTATTTTTTTACAAGTTTTTAAGTGCTAAATTTTGCAGAGACTTCAGACTCTTCAAGATACGATGGCCGTACTGTAAGAAAGTATAGAACCAGAAATCATTTTATACACATTAATTATGTTCTATGAATCTTATCTTTACATATAACGTCCGAGATGTTTCACTTATCGATAATATTAAAATATTTATAGGGTAATAATGTTCCAATCACGATTTGATGAGCTATGGAGAAGATTCGAAATGTATTCTAGCGGTGAAAAGCTATTCGGCATGGAAGTGAAAGACTATCCGATTTTGCATCAAAAGAAGAAAGAGTTCAACTTATTGAGCAAATTGTAAGTGCTACAAGTACAATCACGACTCGATTTTAATTATTTATTTGCGACTAATAGTCATGTTTTATTCGAAACAGGTACAGCCTGTACTTAGCTGTAATGAATTCAATTGACGGGTATTTCGAAACACCATGGGTAGAAATACAAATTGAGACAATAGTTGCACAATTGGCCGAATTCGACATCAGGTAAACTAAATGACTATCCGATTCTAATTGTTATATTTTGTTAATTTTCTCGATGGTAACTGCTTTAATGTGTAATCTGTTTTTTTTCTTAATATCTAATGACTTAATATTTGATTAAAAGGTGCCGAAAACTACCACGAGGCATGAAGGATTGGCCAGCATTCATTGAATTGAAGAATAAGATCGATGACTTCAATCAAACTTGTCCTCTGTTAGAACTGATGGCAGACAAAGCTATGAAGGAAAGGCATTGGAAGAGACTGGAAAACCTGATGAGTTAATAAAAAAAATATCACTAAACAATAATTGTTTCTTCTTATATTGAATATTTACAAAATATATTCGTTTTTTGTGTCCCAGATTGTGTGTTGGATGTAGAATCAGAAGCATTTACTTTGGCAAACGTCATGGAGGCACCGCTGTTGAAATACAAGGAAGATGTAGAAGTTAGCACTTCCCGTTTTTGTTCAATAGACATTGCTATATTTATTTTGCGTACATATGCGTTTTAAATATTATTTTGTGAATCAATTACATCGACCATTTTTGATACCGTAAAGTAGGGTTACTTTGGCCCTGGGGTTGAACTTTGACTCAGGCTTATCAACCAATAGAAACATGAGAAACTGTGTATACTGTGTTACTATTGGTTAATTAGCTTGTGCCAAAGTTATACCCCAAGGTCAAAGTTACCCTAATTTGTTGGGGTAACTTTGACCCTGATTTATTGGGATAACTTTGATTGGGGTTGAACTTTAGCTCAAGCTTATCAACCAATAGAAACATGAGAAACTGTGCCAAAGTTATACCCCAAGGTCAAAGTTTCCCTAGTTGACTCGGTACCTTTATTTTTTTGTGGGAAGTCATCAAATTGACTCCATAAACTCTGGCTGGATCGAGAGAAAGCCCCTAAACTTTCTTTCGCTCCAGATTTTAACATAGTTAAATAGTTGTTTAATTACTTAGTTATTTTTAGGACATCTGTATTAGTGCGGTAAAGGAGAAGGACATCGAAGCTAAATTGAAGCAAGTGACTGCGGACTGGGCGGTGGTCGATTTAACGTTTGCTAATTTCAAGAACAGAGGAGAGCTGTTGATTAAGCCAACGGAGACGCTTGATATCATCACTCTACTCGAAGACTCTTTGATGATTCTTAACTCTTTGGCCTCTAACAGGTACACCTCGCTTGCTTTTACAGTATTTAAAAAAAGCAAAATTTAAGATAAGGTACTACGTGCGCATGTAGATCTACATTGGGTCTATGTAAGTCATTAGTAAACTGAAATATTTATAAACTAGCTTTTGTCAGCGGCTTCGCCCGCGTACATGATAAAATATAGCCTATGTCACTCAGGAGTAACGTAGCTTTCTATTATTGGCTAAAATTTCTCCAATCGGACCAGTAGTTCCAGAGATTACCTCCTACAAACAAAAAAACAAACTTTACCTCTTTTTTATATTAGTGTAGATTAACCACACTGTAGATATACTACTATAAGGCATTAAGTTCTCTTCCGCCTAATACTAGACAGTCTAGACACATTGAAATGTTGTGACAGTGTTAAACTTGATGATAAAAATCTATTGATATTATTTTTCTATGCAATCTTCATTTAATTTATTGCTGTCACATTCTCTATAATAAGCTTTTCATTTAGTGAAAAATTAATCGTAACATTACCACTACCTTCATATCTGCGGCACTCTATTATGGTAGGTTTACACGCTTGCCAAGCGTTGGCAAGCCTCGGCGAATCGCCATTGTGTAGCCATTGTATAAATGGGGAAACCCCGTAAACACAATGGCGGTTGGCCGAGGCTTGGCAAGCGAGTAAACCTACCATTATGGTTTTGTAATTAATTTTTCGACGTTCGTTTTAGATATAACGCACCATTTAAAAAAGATATCGTGATGTGGATTAACAAACTGGTGAGCACTAGTGAGATTCTAGAGAAGTGGCTTGTAGTGCAGAACCTGTGGATGTATCTGGAGGCAGTGTTTGTTGGCGGTGACATTGCGAAACAACTGCCGGCGGAGGCTAAGAGATTCGCGGTACGTTATTCGTATAAATTATCTAACACACCGTTTTTGATCGTTTTAATCCCGTGGAGGGTCCATTCGGTACAAATCGATAATGTTTCATATTATCGATTTGTAAAGATAAAATTATAAAAGTTTGTTTAAACATTTCTTTTTATTAACTCGAATTAATTCACGCATGTAAGAAATTCATTCCTTTAAGTAAAAGTCAGCTGGGCGAGTTCAATGGCCTGTAGGTAGTTAGCACGCAACGACCGACAGCTACCTAAAAACATATTTAATACAAGTTTTACAAAAAAAGTAGGTACTTCATATTTTTAGTTTATCTTTACAAATCGATAGTTTCATGTACCGGATCGACCCTCCACGGGATTAAAGCGATAAAAATTTAACAGTGTTTATTGAATGTTAAGAGAAATTTTACAATTTAAATGAGATGTTTGCAGGGTATTGATAAAACGTATGTGAAAATAATGTACCGGGCACGCGATATCGTGAACTGTGTAGATGTATGCACTTCAGACGACACGCTGAAGCAGCTCCTACCTCACTTGTATGAGCAGCTAGAAGCCTGCCAGAAGTCACTCACCGGTTACTTGGAGACCAAGCGACTCATCTTCCCAAGGTTCTTCTTCGTTTCGGATCCAGTACTACTAGAGATCCTCGGACAAGCTTCGGACCCCCATTCAATACAGGTTCGGGCGCATTTCTATTGAGCCTTTGTATGTCCTATATAATATATTTAGTTTTGTGTGAGTACGTAATATGATGTTGAGGTGGCTATACCTCAACATCATATTGTTGAATCCGATATTTTAAAATGTATTTCAAATAATGCTGTTATTATCAACGATAAATTGGTATAGATTTCAAATTATTTTATACTAATTTGAATCTGTTTCAATTTGTCGTTGGTCGTTCGACTGTTGCTTGATTCACTTTCGTTTCTTTTTTTAAATATACCAGTTATCTAAACTATTCAGTGTATAATATGAAAACTGTTTTTAGGGACATTTGCCGAGTATCTTCGACGCGATTTATACAGTTGATTTCGACGACAAGGAAAGAATTGTCAAAATGAACTCCAGTAATGGAGAGTCTATACCTCTCGAAATACCAGTAGTGTGCTTGGGAGGCGTTGAGGTAATATTTTTGACCTTAATAAACGCAATATTTCTGTCATTATTTGGTCCTTCCTTTTGGTTGACCTCAAAAGGAACCAACTTTTTGGGTCAACAACAAGGCTCCATCCTCATTTCTAAACATCTTCTTACGTCGACACAGTTTCACAAATCTTTAACACTTTTACAGATCTGGTTGAACACTCTCCTGGATACAATGAAAACTACCGTCAGGAACATAATAGCCAACATTGCGCAAACGATGGCAGGTGACCCGGAATTCGAATTTTTGGTCGGATTTTGGAATTTTCCCGGTCAGGTTAGTAAATTTTGAAGGATTAGGTATATTTTGGTATTCGTCAGGCTGGAGGTCATCTTTTTTTTTTTTTTTTATGGTATGTGAAAATCATCCAATGACGAAACCCGCTCTTGGGCGGAGCGGGAGACCAGTGTCAGACTCTTACTGACTAAAAAACCTACCCCGTACCTTCCTTGCCTTATTTCTGGAGTCGAGGTAACAGTTTGCACATACCCTCTAGGCTCCAGGAGGCTTCGACCCTGAAGGGCCCCTGCAGTTTGCTGACAACTCCTTGAGGCGCGCGGGAACGGTGCGCGCCGTTGACGACTTGGACTCGGTCTTACCAGACGATCGGACGGCGAGCTACCCATTGCTCACCGTCCGCGAGCCAGTGTCTACGGTGGCCGGATATCGGCAGGATCGCGGCGGCGACGGCTACGGCGGGTACGCCGTTGCCTTTGCCTTATGCGGTCGGCCTCCTCCTTTACGAGCATTACTGCTTCGCAGAAGGAGGCGACCGCCTGCCATTCCTCTTCGCTGCGGACCATGGCCTGAACCAGGGCCCGGCGCGAGAGGTCGCCGCCGCCGATCACCCCCACGAGGACACGGCGATGCTCTTCCCAAGCAGGGCACACCTCCACCGTGTCCTCCGGGCTCGCCTCACAGTGGCGACACCCGGACGTCTCTTCCGCACGAATCCGGTGCAGGAAGGGCTGGAGGTCATCTAGAGTGGCGATGACTGTTGGGCTTACACGTAGACAAATTTTAGTCGTTTACTTGCCAAGCAGGGTGACGGGAAACCAACCTTACTACATCCGCACTGCAGACGGTCTCGTCTCGTGTTTCTGGACGCGAAATGTCTGCTAAGAAAAATGCTTAGTGTTGCGGTTAGAGATATATGAAGGTGATAACAATAAATTAACGTTACAGCCGTCATCAGTACGGCGCAGAATTGAAAGTAAACTCACTTCACAATCACTTTTATTGCACCGTACATAATTAATAGACCATTACAGACTTCGGTTTACCGTAATTCAAAAGAACAACTACATATATGATTGTTTTTTTATAGGCTGGTTTACTAGGAATGCAAATTTTATGGACAAGCGATGCAGAGTATGCTTTGAAGAAAGCCAAAGTGGATAAATACATTATGAGAATAACAAACCAGAAAAACCTTGATTTATTGAACGGACTCATTGATCAGACGGTCAGGGATCTGGTGCCTCTTGACAGAACACAAATTGAGACGATGATCACTATTCATGTGCATCAAAGGTACCTGTTCAAATACGCATATGAATTTCCTAAAACCAAAAATGTTCACATTTTTTTATGGTCGGTAAAAATCACCCAATGACGAATCCCGCCCTTGGGCGGAGTGTCAAACTTTTGATGATTAAACAACCCACAAGTTCTTCCGTTGACTTTTACCATGGCCAAAGTCTTCCTTTCAGACAGGAACCCTTGGCCCCCGTTGGCTTCGACGCTTCTGCAGGATCCCTACAAGAGTGTTCACATTCTAAACATTTCAGTAACAAAGTAAATCATTTAAATGTTTAATGTCAACGATATTTTTATCTTGTCTTTCAGAGATATATTTGATGACCTTGTGAAGATGAGGATTAAAACGCCTGGTGACTTTGAATGGCAAAAACAAGCTCGTTTTTATTATTTCGAGGATACCGATGATTGTGTAGTGTCTATAACTGATGTCGACTTTATATATCAGGTGCTTATCAGACGTTTTTAATGACTGGAATCTAAATAATATTATCTAAAATAATTTTCCGTAATAATCTGTGACATTTTTATGTGAGGAAAACATCCAATGTCGTCTCCTTCTTTAGAGTGGAGCTTAAGTATCAGACTTTTACTGACTAAAATCACATCCGTGTCAGTTCAGTCTTCATTTGTCCTTTGGTTTGTAGAACCACAGCTTTCCTTTTCGAAAACTCCCCGTGGCCTTAGCAGGTATTGGCCATGCTGTTGTCCCACGGTTTCGCTGACATTTCTTTGAGGCGTCGAGGAACAATTCGTACGCGCCGTCATTACTTGGGCTCATTCCTTGCAAGATGGGTGGACGGAGAGTTAGTCATTAGTTTTTGTCCGCAATGCCGGGCATACGGTTGCTAGAGATTTTTCAATAGTAATAAAAAAATGGCGGTTTGACGGCTATTGTGTCAAAATATTATGTCTATTTACTCCTTAACAATACAAATCGAATCATGACATAGCTTAGAAAAATTAGTAGCAAGAAATGGCAATTAGAAATGCTGCAATGGAATGTAGAAAAGCAGAAATTGTCGCTATACCTACGCATCAGTTTATCAATAAAATATTGTCCACAGAACGAATATCTCGGTATAACTGAGAGGCTTGTGATCACGCCGCTGACAGATCGTTGCTACATCACACTGTCACAAGCCATCGGCATGAGCATGGGTGGTGCGCCCGCCGGGCCTGCTGGAACCGGCAAGACTGAGACCACCAAAGACATGGGCCGCACCCTCGGCAAGTTAGTCATCGTCTTCAACTGTTCCGACCAGATGGACTTCCGAGGTAGAGCTGATCCTTTAATTGTAGTCTGTATATAACACCATTTTTAAATGATATGCTTAATCAGAGTGGTATTGGTCAGGTTTGGGTCGCATCTACAAGGGCTTGGCTCAGTCAGGCACGTGGGGCTGCTTCGATGAGTTCAACCGCATTGAACTGCCCGTGCTGTCCGTGGCTGCGCAGCAGATCTACATCTGTCTCACTGCCAGGAGAGAGAAGAAGGAATTCTTCATATTTAGGTACAAGCATGAAATATTTATTTACCACGTAGTTAATATTAGTTTTTGAAATGTTGTTAAATATATTAAAAGATCCCATACCAAAAGAACTACTCCGAAATGAATTTAAGTCATAACGATAGTTTTGATTTTTGAACAGTAGTTTAAAACAAATCTGTTCATTTTCTAGCGACGGTGACACAGTTAGCTTGAATCCTGAGTTTGCCTTCATCATCACAATGAACCCTGGCTACGCCGGTCGTCAAGAGTTACCTGAGAACTTGAAGATTCAATTCCGCTCTGTCGCGATGATGGTACCAGACAGGCAGATTATTATCCGTGTCAAGTTGGCCAGCTGCGGCTTTAAAGACAACATCGTGCTTGGTAAGCATATCTTACCTTGGTTCAATGACAATTGTATTTTGTGAATCTTTCGGTTACCGTTACCGTCACATGTAGTCTAGTCTAATATTGTGGTTTTACTAATTTGGTTATCCACCTCAAATGCAATCCAAACTAGCTCTTTTCTTTTAAACTAATAATGAAATAATTGCCATCAATGCCGATATTGCGGGGTTTAGGTCCTGCCTAAGCCCAGTTTCGGCATTAATAGCAAAACTGTCGTTAGTTACCGATCTCTAAATTGTTGGCCGAAAAAAACTCCTTGCATATGAGTAAACATAATTTAAAAATATAACAAAACTGAAAAAGAAAACGAAAAATATTTATTAACGAACAAAATTTACAATGGTCGAGGCTACTAGATAACTTGAAGACAAAATATTTTTCTTGAAATAAAAAATATATGTTAGAATGTCGAGACTGTTGCAGTCAGCGTAGTTAGCAAGAGTACGTTTGTATCATACAATGACATTGCAGCTCGTAAGTTCTTCACGTTGTACAAGCTGTGCGAGGAGCAGCTGTCGAAGCAGGTGCACTACGACTTCGGGCTGCGGAACATTCTGTCCGTGTTGCGCACCATGGGCGCGCAGAAGCGAGCCAACCCGGACAACACCGAGGAGAACATCATGATGAGAGTACTGAAGTGGGTCATTATAACAACAGTTAACTAAATTAACCTATATACTTAAATGGTAATGTTATAATCCCATTGTTTTGCAGGGAAATGAACGTGTCCAAATTAGTAGATGAAGACGAGCCTTTGTTTATTTCTTTGATAGAAGATTTGTTCCCTGGTATGAAACTGACACAAACTGTTCAAAGGTATTACAACCTTCTTTTTTGTCATCGTAATCTTCCTACCCATGTTACATATTGCGCCATTGAGGATTTGGACTCGATCGAGACGGTTACCCGGCGGTCAGACGGCGAGCTACCCTTTGCTTGACATTCACAAGCACACGGGATTCAGCCGTGAGGAAGTCCGCTTCGGACTTCCAATTGCACAGGCCACACGCTTGCAGCCGCCTCCTTCGCTGATATTATTATTTCACTGAAGGAGTCGAACGTCTGCCATTCCTTCTCGCTCCGAACCAAAGCCCGATGTGACAGGCAGTTGCCGCCGATCACCCCCACTATAAAACTGCGCAAATAGGGCACTCCTCCACCATAGTCTCTACCATTTCGGCCAGGTGGTCTAAGGGTCGGTTCATATCTGACGGATGATGCGTCGAGCGTATCATCGGTCGCGTCTATTCGGTCGAATGGGTCGGTTCATATCAAACGGAAAATGCGTCGAGCGTATCATCCGTCCTGCCACTAGTCAGTTTCTACGTTTAGCATCTACAGAGCGGTTGTGTTGTGTGATATTGAATTTTAAAATGAAGCCTCGAAATTATTGCTATTTGGGAGGCTTATTATAATTATAAACTAATTGATTATAAGTATCTTTGTTTTACTGTGACCATCCTGACGTAACACTTGGTTCACACAAACGATCTCTGCTAATGTTACGCCTAGTCTGTATGCATCAATCAAAATAAACGTAGAGCGTGGCGCGCGCGACGTTACCGCTGTTACGTCGACCGATAATGCGTTGACGGAAACGGAATAGACGCTGTACGCTCGACGCACTAACGTATCATCGGTTGAGTGTGAACGGTCAAGTATTTTTCTATACATTTGTCTGTTCTGGCGTTACGCGACCGATAATACGCGACGCATGTTCCGTCAGATATGAACCGACCCTTATAGCTTGACTAATAGTTCAGTTTATACGTGCACCCATAGGTGTCGCTACTGGTACGTCCTACTCAGTATTCTTATTCTTATTCTTTATTGTACACAAAACATGTAATAGTACACAGTATTTAGTAAATTCATGTACAAAGGCGAGCTTAACTCAACAATGAGTTTTCTGCCAGCAAACCTTTGAATAACAGAGAGAAAACGATCTAGGGTAGAATGAAGTGCACAATAAACTATATACATATTACTATATAAACCTACATAAATAAGTCAAATATATAAAAATATACGTACATACTAGTAAATACAATATATTATGTCAATTGTGAAAGGAAATGCTCTTTAACTTTCCTCTTGAAGACCTTTTTTTTAATACAGGGAAATGCAACGCGCTATTGTAATAGTGGCAGAACGCATGAACCTTGTCAATCATCCAGATTGGAACTTGAAAATCATACAGCTGTATGAAACTTCGCTAGTGAGGCACGGTTTAATGACGATGGGTCCGACTGGCTCGGGCAAGACGACCTGCATCCACGCGCTCATGGCGGCGCTCACTGAACTCGGAAAACCGCATAGGGAAGCAAGAATGAATCCAAAGGTACTGTGTATCAGAATGCATTTGTTGTAACGATAGCGAAAGTTTGTGAGCTTATTCGTAAGAGGTTGGCAGTAGTTTCATCTATTTCAATGTTCTCGAATTGTCGATTTAAACCATTTATTTGACTTTATTTGTACATATACATAAATATATATTATGTAGTTTATTTATTTGTGTATGTATATATTATACTATATATTATAATAAGAATAGAAATACTAATAAACCATAAATATAATCTAATTATATTTATGGTTTATTAGTATTTCTATTCTTATTTTCACTTTTCCTTGCTCTTATTGCACCTACCACTTTTTGTCTCTCCATCACCCTAAGGTTGACTGGTAGAAAATGCCTAAGGCATTAAGTCCGCCTCTGTACATTTGTGCATGAAGTATTAAATAAATATATATATATTAAGAGTCTATTCACTGCCGTCTTGAAGACATCTAAATTATAATCGGACGGGAAGATCGTAGCAGGTATATTATTACAGCCTTTCGATGTACGCAGTATATACGACAAAGCGAAACGCTTAGTCCGGTTTCAATAACGCAAGGGAAATAAGTACTCGCCGTACGTCGAGTTGTCTGATGATGATGCAAAATCAGCGCACTCCCCAAAATGCACCCTGTAAAAACAAGAGGCTGGCCACCCTACGCCAGTGCTCAAGGCTTATGCAATTTTTCAACTTACCTTTGATATAGGGTAACTGAAAAACTCGTTTAAATTGACGATACAAAATATTTTATTAAAAAAGCTAATTCAATGGCTTTTTTAATTTTTTTGACCATATATCTATATTTTAACTGTACATATTTTAGGCAATTACTGCGCCTCAAATGTTTGGTCGTTTAGACGTAGCAACAAATGACTGGACTGATGGTATATTCTCTACTCTTTGGCGAAGAGCTCTGAAAGTTAAGAAAACGGATACAACTTGGATCGTTCTAGGTAAATAATAAAATGTACGATATTGTGTTTTGAAGCTATAAGCTGAAGCGAGATTTTACTGCTGAGCATATTATTTTATACCAGATGGTCCAGTGGACGCCGTGTGGATAGAGAATCTAAACTCGGTGCTAGATGACAACAAGACGCTGACACTAGCCAACGGCGACCGCATCTCGATGGCACAGAACAGCAAGCTGGTGTTCGAGCCGGACAACGTGGACAACGCCTCGCCCGCCACTGTCAGCCGCATGGGCATGGTGTTCTTGTCTTCATCGGTGCTCAAATGGCAACCTATACTCGAGGTAAAGGAATGCAATGCAGGAAGGCATGGTGAGGAATTATGACTTTTCATACTCTTTTTGAGCAATGGTGGCCGAGTGGTAAATGGTCGACTTACGGTCGCGGGTTCAAACCCAGCCAAGCGGATTACTTTGTGTAGTTAATTTCATTTCCATTGCTCTCAAAACGGTGAAGGAAAACATCGTGAGGAAACCGGCATGTCCTAGAACCAAAAATTCGAAGACATGTGACATCCACCAACCCGCACTTTGCCCACAGGCTGGATTACGGCCCATTAACTCTCTCAGAGAGGAGAGACCTGTATCCCAGAAGTGGGAACATTAAATAAGTTGATGATGATACTCTTTTTGTTTTGTCCACATTAATGTATAACTTCATGTAACAGGGTTGGCTGAGGACGCGCTCACAGAAAGAAGCTGATACCTTCCGTAACATTTTCAATAAAGTATATGACGACGTGCATTCATTCGTACAAATAAAACTTGTGGCCAAGATGAGAATTCTCGAAGCTATCTACATTAGGTTTGTATTCAAAAAATAAAATACTTACTATTTTAAGCTTCTGTCAATTGAAATGTTCATTAAAGTTACGGTGTGAAACGCTGTTGCCATGAATGAGTATAAGCATGATATGTCATGATATGATATGCCTTTAACTGAGACAAGATGAAGTTTACTTCTAAAAATCTCGGCAACGTGGCTTTGTACAGTCAGCATCAAAATACAACAAACTGTCAAAATTCTGCAAACGATTTTCAACTTTTAACCATAATATAACAAGGTTTAAAATGTATTGGAGAAATCTCACAGATTTGTATAATCTGATGTGCTGCTGACCGTACTATACCCCTGGCCATATTTTGTTGATTTCAATATCCACTATCCGCATGTTATCTTGAACTGCATGGTCTTTTATTATTTTGTATGTTAATTTAGTAAAGAAAAATAGAATAATCATCGATTCTTCTTCATAAGAAACGACGATTCTAATGTTTGTGTCCATGTAAAATAAATGCTTTTTAGTTTGAGTTTGGATAGAAAAAAAACATGCGTATAATTCAGTACAAACAATGAGTTTTGTACTAACTTGTAAAACTAAGATAGTAACAATATGTGAGTGTTCAATTTATAAACGGTACCCTCCAATTAGTTGACTTTAGTTTTAACTTAGTTTATAATCTAAACCAAACTATACTCTAGTTTCGTTGTAAATAGGAACAGTTCATATAAATTAATTTTCTTGCCAAACTTTTTTCAGACAATGTGTAGACGTACTTACCGGCTTGCTACAAATTGAAGTACCTGGAGGCAGTTAGTAATCTTCTTCCTAATACTAATAATTAATATCAATTAGATAGTATTAAAATTATCTGAATTAACTGTTTGTCGATACTGCAATAAAAAAATGCTTAAAACAAGCTTTACCCAAGTATGCTAGTTTGTGAACGTACAATATGTTACTTGCAATGAGGCGATAGAAAAAAGTATAATGTAAATTAAATACTTGCAGAAACTCACACAGACCGTCATCTAGAGCGACTGTTCATCTTTTCGATGATGTGGTCTTTGGGCTCCGTGCTTGAACTGGACATGCGCACACGCATGTCTGAATATATGACCAAGCTTCCCGTAAGAATGGATTGGCCCGGGGCCAAATCTAAAGAATGGGTCATGCCCTTCGAATACACGGTCACCCCCAGTGGTGTTTGGGAGCACTGGTAACTGCTTCATTCCACATATTACACGAAGTTTATACGACAGAAGGGCTTTCCCTGAAAAGGATCATTGTACACACCAATGAATAACTTTTTGTTTTATTTATTTTTTACTTATGTGTACCGTTGGTGTCCGTGGCATCACCAGGCCCTATCAGAAAATCAGCGCTGCGTTATTTTGCATTCTCGTTAAATATCGCAGCATATGCTGAGGTAGGAGCCTTTTTGGCCTCGCACAGAGCATAGCTAATTTTTTCTATTTTAATTTTAGTCCTGATTTGTTGTAAGTTTTAGTATAAGTTACATATAGATTAAGTAGTTATTTTTTATGTGTCCTGTGCGTGTCAAAATAAATGTTTTTCTTTCTTTCTAACTTTTACCATGAAACCTGCTGCTCCATAGATTTTCAAAATGTATGGCGGCAGCGGGTTTTTTAAAAGTTGTTCATATTGATGTGTTCGATGATCCTTTTTAAGGAAAGCCTATCTGTCGTATTTCAATTTCGTATAATGTTAACTGTATCTGTTAATGAAATCAATACGACTAAGTTTATTTTTTCCAGGTCGGCATTTGTCGATCCATACATTTACCCACCTGATAGTATACCAGAGTACGCTTCAATTCTGGTGCCTAATATCGATAACGTCTGCATAACATTTTTGATCGGAACTATCGCTAAACAGAACAAGGCGGTGCTTCTGATCGGCGAACAAGGCACTGCCAAGACTGTCATGTTAAAAAGTTATATGATGAAATACGACAACGAAGTGAGATTGTTCAAAATAATTAACTTCTCATCTGCTACAACGCCTAATTTGTTTCAAGTGAGTGGAATATATTCATCTACCAATTATTTTGTAACATCTCCCGCTCTGAGCGAAAGAGAGTATCATATCTTTACTGGCTGAGACAAGCCCGTGGCTTTAGCACTGATCTGCCCTAGACAGCACCCGTAATTTTTTTTGACAGTTAGATAGTTAGCATTAGTATAATAATACGTCCACAACTATCACACAACGCCCTCTAGTCCCAAGCTAAGCAGAGCTTGTGTTCTGGGTATTAGACAACTGATAAACATACTCACACAACGCTCTGTTGGCCTGGTGGGCTTTGTCCTTACACTGCGTCTACCGGTGGATGGGAATTGCCTGGCGACTGTGGACGCCTAGAGCGTATCCTGGTGAAGTGGTTGGACTATCCTTAAGGAAAATAAATATAAACTTTTTGAAGACTCGTCAAATTATTTTGTATGTATTAGTACGGAGGAACTCCTCAATTCTAAGTCATAAATAATTTACAGGAAAAATACCTATATTAGGATTCAGATATTCAAAAATTACCTATTTTAGTTTTTATAATGTTTGCTATGAGAAAACCTAATATTGTGGGTTAAGCTTGTCTGTGTACATAACCTCTCCTACATACAATTTTTGATCTATGTTAAATCAAGTTTTTGGTTAACCAATTAAAATTGTTTTATTACTTATGTAAAGATATCATAATAAATTAACTAATATTTGTTTATATTACAGAGAATTATTGAGTCGTACGTGGAAAAACGAGTAGGTATGACGTATGGGCCGCCAGGAGGTCGCGCCATGACTGTGTTCGTGGACGACATTAACATGCCCGTGGTGAACGAGTGGGGCGACCAGGTAATGACAGAACAATTGAGTAACTTTTGTTTTTATTTCCCTTTTTTACCTGGTACCTGCTCAGGAGCCCCTAGTGGGAGCTCCACAAGCACACAAGTCTTCAAATAACGTGAGACGCTTCTGAGAACTAAAGGTTACACCTGAAAATAAGTTATGTCGGTCAGCTTAGCCTCCTTAGCCAAGTTACAATCGTTCCGTTTAGAGTTAATGCTTGTAGATAGCCACGCTCCCAATTCCATCTGAGAGATTACGTCCAAGCAGTGTTGCCAACTGCACCGTAAGTACGGTAAAAACACCGTAATTAGAAAAGATTTACCACCTACCGTAGGATTATAATTACGGTAGCAAAATACACCGTAATACCCAATGAAGAGCGTATTTATTTTTAAATGTTGTAGATAAATATGATTATCTATTTACAAAAGTAATTTTAGCGAGTTTTAATGATATATTTTTTTTAAGTTTAGGTATTTTCCTTTTCTCCTACCGACAACATTGTTTTAAGCTTCGAAAATTCCTCAATAGCGCAGTAACGGAATTACATGAACGAATTCAGTGGTACTGAATGTATTTGAATTTCAATGTATACTTATGTATTTGAATTTCAATGTATACTTATGTATTTGAATTTCAATGTATACTTAGAACTTTTTAATTTACCTAGTTTATTTGTATCTTAATCGACTGACATTTCGTTCACATTAGGTACCTAAGTTAGTAGTAAGTAAGTAGGTTCATGTGTTGTGTTGTGTAAGATCTGAAAATTTTACAAGATGGAGAGTGACTCTGACCCTTTACGTGATACTAAATAAACAAAGTAATTCTACCGGATTTCAAATATACATAAATTACAACGTAATTTCGGAAAATCTACCGTATTTTTAGAAGAATTCTACCACCGGCGAGATTTCAAACTTGGCAACACTGCGTCCAAGCAGCAAGGGAATTGGGAGCGTGGCCACGAGACAAGCGTTAACTCGCAAACGATACGATTGTAACTTGCCTGGGGGTTGAGAAGTTGGTCTATAAGGTTTTAACTTATGTTTTAGGTGACAAACGAGATAGTACGACAGATGATGGAAGGCGGTGGTTTCTACTCTCTAGATAAACCTGGAGATTTCATTACCATAGCTGATATTCAAATGTTCGGCGCGATGATACATCCAGGTATAATAAAATCTACTTGTCTGTGAATATTTTTTGTTGTACTACCCTCTTTTAGAGGCCTGAGTCGTCTCAGCAGTGGGAACATTATAAATCTTATAATGCAATGCGAGGAAAACTTATTTCCTAGTTGGTCTAAACATATAACAATTGTAGAACAGTCAACGAAAAAAGTCGGTGAGTTCCGAAAGCCAGACCACACAGCACGGCGAACAGATCGAGGTTACAAATGTTGGTGATTTTCAAAAAATGGAATATACACAATATTGGGGAATGAAAGTCCAATTAGATTCTAGAGAGACTATTACTATATTAAAATTACAAGTTGACTTGAATTTTAGTTCATATAAAGGGTTATTATGATGGGTGACAGGGCAAAATTTTAGGAAGAAATCATGTTGCGCTGAGCCCCAAATAACATGTGAAAAGGAGAAGAAAAAGATGAGATGATGATGATATCATTACATAGTATAAAACAAAGTCGCCTGTCCCTATATAATAATATACTTAATCTTTAAAACTACACAAAGGATTATACTGCGGTTTTTTTTTAATAGATAGAATGATTCAAGAGGAAGGTATATGTGCAAAATACATGCATAAATATATTCAACTAGCTTTTGCCCGCGGCTTCGCTCCCGGCATCAGATTATTTTACTCTACCCTACTCTAGTTGGAGCCCAGACCTCTGCGGTGCTACCGCTGCCACGTGGGGCACCACGTGGGGGCCTTCTGTGCCGCGGAGGTGGATCGCAGTGACCACTGCTACCAATGCGGTAAGCCCGGTCACAGGTCTGCTGAGTGCCGGAATGCGCCGCACTGTTACGCATGTGCGGCGGCAGGCAAGCAGGCCGACCACCGGGCTGGGAGCAGGTCCTGCGACCCCCCGGCCAAAGTGAAGGCCAAATTAAGTCGCCCCCCGACCACCACCGCCGCCGCCGCAGCCGCTTCTTCGGCCGCCGGCGCGGTTTCTGTCGCCGCCACTACCGCTGTGGCGGCGCCCTCTCAGAGGGCTAGGGAGGAGACAATGGACTGCCAATAACGGCCCCATTACGTCTCCTCCAGGCGAATATCAACCACTGCGTCCCAGCTCAGGATCTGTTGCTCCAGAGCATGGCGCAGTGGTCGATAAACGTCGCCGTGGTCTCCGAGCCGCACTTTGTCTTGCCCAGAGCTGACTGGGTTCAGGACCTGAGCGGCTCGGTGACCCTTATCTCGTCGGCCGCCGCTGGTACCCCGACCCTCGAGGCCGTCACGAGGGGTCGGGGTTGCGTGGCAGCACGGTTCGGGGACATTGCAGTGGTAGGCGTCTACCTGTCCCCGAGCAGAACTCTCGCCGATCTTCACGACTCCCTCAGGGAGCTGAAGACCGTCGTCGCTGGGTATGGTACCCTCCCCGTGGTCGTTTGCGGGGACTTCAACGCCAGGAACGTGGCTTGGGGTTCCCGGCTCACGAACCAGCGGGGTCGGATGGTGGAAGACTGGGCTCTGGAAACAGGCCTGGTCGTCCTAAACCGGGGTTCTGTCCCCACGTGTGTGCGGGTGCAGGGTGAGTCCGTGGTGGACATTTCGTTCGCCAGCCCCACTCTGACACCGCGTGTAGTTGACTGGCGCGTCATGGAGGGGGTGGAGACATACTCGGACCACCGGTATATCCGGTTTGACGTCTCCGCCCAGACCTCGACCGCGCCGGTCCGACAGACCCCATGTGGTCCGCGTTGGGCGCTGAGGCAGCTGGAAAAGGAGCTCTTCCTGGAAGCCGCGGCGGTGCAGGCCTGGGTGCAAGCACCGGTCAGGCCTGCCGACATCGACGTCGAGGCGGAGTGGTTCCGGGAGGCCCTGTCGCAAATTTGCGACGCGGCAATGCCCCGTCTCCGCCCAGGACGCGCCCGACGCCAGGTGTACTGGTGGTCGCCGGAGCTTGCGACGCTGCGCGCCGCATGCAATGCCGCGCGACACCGGTATACCAGACACCGCAGGCGCCGCTTCCGCCCGCCGGATGCGGAGGCCGTAGAGGCGGAGCTGTATGAGGGATACAGGGTGGCAAAGCGCACCCTCCGATCGGAGATAAAGCGGGCCAAAGAGGAGGCCTGCAAAGCGTGGCTGGGGACGCTCAACGCTGATCCGTGGGGACGCCCATACAAGTTGGTGCGAGAGAAACTCCGCCCATGGGCTCCCCCGTTGACGCAGAGTCTCCGGCCACAGATCGTGGAGGGTGTGGTGAGCGCTCTGTTCCCTGCGCGGGGGGACCACTCCCCCCCGCCCATGGCTCCGCCACCAGCGGTGTCTGACGCGGACCACGTCAGCGACGACGGTACCAATGCTCCGGAAGTGACCGAGGTAGAGATGAGAGTGGCGGTACGCAGGATGGGTGCGAAGAATACCGCCCCAGGACCCGACGGCTTGCCAGGAAAGGCTTGGGTCCTGGCCATGGAGGCTCTCGGGTCTCGATTGGGGGGGCTCTTTAGCGCATGCTTGGAGAGGGGCCAGTTCCCATTTCCCTGGAAGACGGGAAAACTGGTCCTCGTCGCCAAGCCGGGGCGCCCTGCGGACTCTCCGTCCGCGTATCGGCCCATTGTGCTGCTTGACGAGGTGGGCAAGCTCTTTGAAAGAGTCATTGCAGACCGCCTCGTCAGGCACCTAACACTGAAGGGGCCCGATCTCGCGGACGACCAGTTCGGGTTTCGCAGGAGGCGCTCCACGGTGGACGCCATCATGCGCGTGCGAGCCCTCACGACGGGGGATGCGGTGTCCCGGGGCAGGTGTGTCTTGGCGGTGTCATTGGACATCGCCAACGCCTTTAATTCCCTGCCCTGGAGTTGCATTAGGACGGCACTCCGGTATCACCGGGTGCCCGACTACCTCTGTCGTACAATCGAGGCCTACCTGTCCGACAGGTACATAGTCTACCCCGGTCACCATGGAGATTGGAAACGGCGAGAGATGTCGTGCGGTGTCCCGCAGGGATCGGTACTAGGACCGCCCTTGTGGAACATCGGGTACGACTACGTGCTGCGCGCCGACCTCCCCGTAGGGGTCAGCGTGGTCTGCTACGCAGACGACACGCTGGTCCTAGCGCAGGGAAGGTCGTACCAGGCGGCGGTCGAACTAGCGACACGTGGGGTTGCGACAGTCGTTGAGAGGATCCAGCAGTTGGGACTCAAGGTGGCACTGCACAAGTCCGAGGCCATGTGCTTTCACGGCCCTCGGAACGCGCCACCAACGGGTTCCCAACTAACGGTAGAAGGAGTTCACATCGGCGTCGGGTCGACGATGAAGTACCTAGGACTTGTCCTCGACAGCCGGTGGAATTTCGAGGAGCACTTCCGACGTCTGGCCCCCAAACTCAATCGGACGGGGGCTGCTCTCAAGCGGCTCCTGCCGAACCTTGGGGGTCCAGACGCCTTCTGCCGGAGGCTCTACGCCGGCATCGTCCGGTCCATGGCCCTTTATGGGGCACCAGTGTGGGCGCCGACGCTGCGTAAACGCCCGGCGGCCCAGCTGAACGCCTGCCAGAGGGTCATGGCCATCCGGATGGTGCGGGGATACCGCACGGTGTCCCGAGAGGCGGCGAGCCTCCTTGCTGGCCTACCACCATGGGATCTGGAGGCAACAGTCCTTGCACGCATGCACGACCAGCGCGTGGAGGTGCAAAGCCGGGGCGAAGATCCGCTGCCCGAACATGTCGAGGCGTGGCGGAAGGAGCTCCGGCGAGATCTCATGGTGAAGTGGAAACAGCGACTGTCGCAACCCAGCGCTGGGCACACCGTAATCTCAGCGGTAGTGCCCCTCTTTGAGGCGTGGCTGGATAGACCTCACGGCGTCCTCACCTTCCGCATGACGCAGGTTCTCACCGGACATGGGAAGTTCGGGAGATTCCTGCACCGGATTCGTGCGGAGGAGACGTCCGGGTGTCGCCACTGTGAGGCGAGCCCGGAGGACACGGTGGAGCACACGGTGGAGGTGTGCCCTGCTTGGGAAGAGCATCGCCGTGTCCTCGTGGGGGTGATCGGCGGCGGCGACCTCTCGCGCCGGGCCCTGGTTCAGGCCATGGTCCACAGCGAAGAGGAATGGCAGGCGGTCGCCTCCTTCTGCGAAGCAGTAATGCTCGTAAAGGAGGAGGCCGACCGCATAAGGCAAAGGCAACGGCGTACTCGCCGTAGCCGTCGCCGCCGCGATCCTGCCGATATCCGGCCACCGTAGACACTGGCTCGCGGACGGTGAGCAATGGGTAGCTCGCCGTCCGGTCGTCTGTAAGACCGAGTCCTAGTCGTCAACGGCGCGCACCGTTCCCGCGCGCCTCAAGGAGTTGTCAGCAAACTGCAGGGGCCCTTCAGGGTCGAAGCCTCCCGGAGTCTAGAGGGAAGTGGGAAACTGTTACCTCGACTCCAGGAATAGGGCAAGGAAGGTACGGAGTAGGTTTTTTAGTCAGTAAGAGTCTGACACTAGTCTCCCGCTCCACCCAAGAGCGGGTTTCGTCATTGGATGATTTTCACCTACTCTACCCTACTCTACCCTACTCTACCCTACTCTACCCTACTCTACCCTACTCTACCCTACTCTACCCTACTCTACCCTACTCTACCCTACTCTACCCTACTCTACCCTACTCTACCCTACTCTACCCTACTCTACCCTACTCTACCCTACTCTACCCTACTCTACCCTACTCTACCCTACTCTACCCTACTCTACCCTACTCTACCCTACTCTACCCTACTCTACCCTACTCTACCCTACTCTACCCTACTCTACCCTACTCTACCCTACTCTACCCTACTCTACCCTACTCTACCCTACTCTACCCTACTCTACCCTACTCTACCCTACTCTACCCTACTCTACCCTACTCTACCCTACTCTACCCTACTCTACTCTACTCTACCCTACTCTACCCTACTCTACCCTACTCTACCCTACTCTACCCTACTCTACCCTACTCTACCCTACTCTACCCTACTCTACCCTACTCTACCCTACTCTACCCTACTCTACCCTACTCTACCCTACTCTACCCTACTCTACCCTACTCTACCCTACTCTACCCTACTCTACCCTACTCTACCCTACTCTACCCTACTCTACCCTACTCTACCCTACTCTACCCTACTATTCGAATTTTTCTCACCTTTTAAACCTTCCCTAGACCTCCACGAATAATTCAAGACCAAGATAAGATAAATCCGTTCAGCCGTTCTTGAGTTATGGAATTACAACGAAAAGTGGCATTGATTTTTATATATATATTCAATTCAATATCAGTACCCGTGCGAAGCTGGGGCGGGTCGCTAGTATGATATAAAATGTTTCAGGCAATAATTTTCAAATTAAATGTGTTTCAATATCTTTACAGGTGGTGGTCGTAACGACATTCCTCCGCGTTTGAAGAGACAATTTAATATATTTAACTGTACACTGCCGAACATTATTTCTATGGATAAAATATTTGGTAAAAAATTTCACTAGCATATTATTTAATTTAAATCCTATGTAACCATTTAGATAATTAAAATTTAATTAGTAAATCACATATTTATACAATAACAATATTTGAGCTAGATGGAGCGTAAGGGCTAGTGAACGCACTTAAGATATATATTTTATTTTAATTTCAGAAACAATTAGTGCGGGACATTTCTGTAAGACTCGCTACGACAAGAAGATAGTGGACTTTATGCCAAAACTCGTGCCGGTCACTCGTATCATGTGGCAGCAAACTAAAGTTTGTAAAAAAAATCATAGCAATAAGTTCATATTATAAAACCAGTGTACTAACAATGTGTAAGGTTCTAGACAGACGGACCGCATTTCAACTGCAATCCAATCGCAAATTGCAGTTCGGATGCAATGTGAATGCAGTTGGCACGACTGCCAATAGAACTGCAAATCAAACGTGCAGTCCAATTGCAGTCGATTGCACGCCGACTGCAATTGGACTGCAATATGCCGTTGGATTGCAGTTGAAATGCGGTCCGTCTGTCAAGAGCCTATATTATTTTATCACTTTAATTCACAGATAAAAATGTTACCGACACCTGCCAAGTTCCATTACGTATTTAACCTGCGAGATCTGTCTCGTATATGGGAAGGGATTCTGTTTATAAAGAGAGAGGAGATCCAAACGATTAAGACTGCCATCAAACTCTGGTTCCATGAATGTTTAAGAGTTATATCGGACAGGTAGTCAATAATTTCTCTATTACAATAAGTTATATTTATATTGCGATGACAGCGAAGAACCTATATGTATAATTTTGATTTTACTCAGATTCACTACATTTGAGGATAAAGACTGGTTCGTGGAAAATTTCTGGAAAACAGCCCGACAAGAGTTACCGGAATACATAAGTGAGTTTCCAGAAGAAGAAACGTTCTTTGTTAACTTCCTTCGGGAGCCCGTCGACCCAACGGGAGAAGAAGATGAAGAAGACTTCAGTACTGATGCGCCCAAAGTGTACGAGGAATTACCATCGTTAGTATTTTCAACAAATCTGACTTCTTTACGTTAAGCTAGAACTACATTGTGCGGACATCCACCACGCCCGCCGTTTATATTCATACATATTATATGGGAACGAAACTATACTATGTCTCTATACTACACTCTATAACGTGTGTTGGAAGATAATTGCGCAAATTTCTTCCAATACACGTTACAATATACTTGTGCAAGTTAAGACAATACTATAACGTATGTACGTATGTACGTTAAATATAATAATATTCAACAATAATAATAATATTCGACAACCATCACACAACGCCGTCTAGTCTCAAGCTAAGCAGAGCTTGTGTTATGAGTACTAGACAACTGATATACCTATACTTGCGCAAGTTAAGACTTGTACGAGTACACTAAGTGTAATTCTAATGATAGCCATATGGCTACCATTAGAATTACACTTATGGCATGGCACTTACTTTTTATGTAAAGCTAGGAGCGTCCCTCAATGTAGTTCTAGCTTTACACATAAAGTACAACTTTATTATTAAGTATATAATTTTCATTGTTACAGTTGGGAATTTTTACTGTCAAAACTCCAAGGGTTCCAGGACCTGTTTAATGAACAGATAAGAGGAGCTCATCTCGACTTAGTGTTCTTCCACGATGCAATGGTGCATCTGTTCATCATATCCCGAATCATTAACACTCCACGGTAAGCTGAAATACTTTATACCATGTTTTTATTTAAGTTTTGTAGTTATTTTGAGTTTGTTTTGGATATTTGGTACCTACAATAAGTCGTCACCAGCTCGCAGAGACCATTATCATTACATAGTATAAAACAAAGTTGCTTCGTCTCTATGTATGCTTAGATCTTTAAAAGTATGCCACGGTTTTCGATGCGGTTTTTAGGGATAGAGTGATTCAAGAGCAAGGTTTATGTGTATCATACATGCATAATATGTTCAATAACAGTACCTGTGCGAAGCTGGGTCGGGTCGTTAATTATGTATAAAATATTTAAAAAATTACATGTTTATGTTCACAGTGGCAATGCTTTACTTGTCGGCGTCGGTGGATCCGGAAAACAAAGTTTAACAAAACTAGCATCATTTATAGCTAATTTCTCTTTCTACCAAATAACTTTGACAAGGTATGTACAGACATTTCTATCACTACCTCTACATAGTATAAAAAAATTTTGCAAATCCATCCATAAACAGCGGAGTTCTGAGGTAACAAACATAAAAAAAAATAAAAAAAAATACAATCGAATTGAGAACCTCCTCCTTTTTTTTGAAGTCGGTTAAAAAAAACGCATCCCGTTGTCTGTGTTCTTATGTATGTTTAGATCTTTAAAATTACGCAACGGCTTTTGATGCGGTTTTTTTAACCGACTTCAAAAAAGGAGGAGGTATCTCAAGTTGAATTGTATATATATATTTTTTTAAATAGATAGTGATTCAAGAGGAAGGTTTACATGTATAATATATTTCATATCGCCATTGCACCCGTGCGAAACTGGGGCGGCTCACTAGTTAAAAATAAAATATCTTATAGTTTAAAAAGTCTGTGAAAGGAGATGTTTCATTTTGGGCCACCACTGTGTACACAATGTAGATAAAAAGGAAAAATATTGTATATTTTCACAAAAATACAAATAAATTATTTTGAATAAAAGAACAGGTGTACCAAATTCATTATTTAAAAGTTTTTTAGATAGATAACTCTTTTTTAAGGTAGCCATGACAGTGTTGTTTTGACATTTAATTGGCGATTTTGACAGTTCACTAGCAGTTATAAGCATGTCAAATGACACATCAATCAAATGTCATTGTCAAAATGATATTTTACTGAATGCTGACCACCATATTTATTATTAGTTGTTTTGCTCTAATTGACTGAGTTAAATTGAATGTAGGTACATAAAAACGAAGCTAAAATATAGGAAATTAACTTTAAAAAACGTAAACTATACAGTATAGAAATATTTTCATGAAGTGTACATAGTGCTGGCCCAAGCTCCATACATTTCTGAAACATCTCCTTTGAACTTGTAAAATATTTACAGATCGTATAACGTGGGCAACTTTATGGACGACATAAAAGTGTTGTACCGCGTGGCTGGGCTACAGGGGCACGGAATATCCTTCATATTTACTGACAACGACATCAAAGATGAACAATTCCTGGAATTCCTCAACAATATTCTCAGTTCAGGAGAGATTGCCAATCTTTTCCCTAAGGAAGAAATGGGTTTGTTCGATTACTCAGTAGCTAGTTATAGGTATCTCATTATCACTGGCAACAGTGTTACGATTCGGAAGCAGTATGATTCCTGATCGACTGCTTTCCGATTGCTCGGCATCAATTCCACCCGTTCCAGCACGATACCACCGATGTAACTGCCACCTAATACTCCAGTTTTCCCCTTTTAGACAGGTACGACTGTCCAGATTTAGATTCTTAGACGCAATCCTAACCTAACTTAGCCTTAGCCAGATTGACTTAAAGCCAACAGCCGGTTGTTCTTTGTTCATCGCCTGTAGTTATAATAAGTATATTGTACCTGTATTTAATTTGAATAATGAATATTAGAAGCATAAAGACTTAAATAACAAAAGTCAGTAGGCAAGTGTTTATTAAAGTTCACTACATACTGTCCTTCAGTTCTATTAACCATTTTTTTTACTATGTATTAAAAAAAATATTAAGGGATTAGTACTTTCCTGATTTCATCATTTTATTTTCTTTGACTCTTCTCGCAGATGAGATTCTGAATAATTTGACACCAATAATGAAGAAACATGCACCCAAAAGGATTCCAGTTCCAGATGTGTTGTATGAATACTTCATCATACGATCTAGAGCCAACTTACACGTCGTTTTGTGTTTTTCACCTGTAAGTCATCTCGTTTTCTTTGATCGTAGCAAAACTTGAAACTAAACTTCTTAGTTTTTTTTTTTAAGTACAGGCTACATAGCCTTTTGGACATTTCGCCGGCATTAGTTTTCATTACGATGAAATAAATATGCTCAAAGACAAAGTAGGTGCTGTTACCTATGTATCACAATATTGTTTTCCCTAATATTAAGTTAACGTTGTTTGCGAAAAATATATTTTTTAACGTTTTGTTAGTAAACGATACAAGGAGTCTGTGCCCTAAGTTGCTAAAAGTGTCTTCAGTAAAAAAGAAAGGAGAGACCTTTAATTCTTTTTTACTGAAGACACTTCAGCCTGAGCACCGCTAAGTTTATTTATGCTTGCACTCGAAAATTCCAAAGGTTTGGTTTTGCGCCGCGTCGCAGGATTCAAGCGTTTTTTTTTTTTAAGTGATCAGGCAGAAATTATCGCTATGATATTTCATAAATGACGTCAATATTCTTACATTAATTTAAAAATGGACCATTTAGGTGGGCGAAAAATTCAGAAGCCGAGCTCTGAAGTTCCCCGGCCTTATATCTGGATCTACAATGGACTGGTTCCAGAAGTGGCCCAAGGAGGCGCTCATTGAAGTGGCGCACCACTTTTTATGGGAGTTTCAAGTTAGTAAAATTGACCGAAATGCTCTTATTAATTTTATCTACCTATAACTCAAAAGAAATACTAGAAGGTTGTATTTTATTTTTTTGCTTTCTGGCTAAATACAGCTCTAAATTTCTAGTGAGCGAAACTGGGGAGTGCTATCTGCTCTTTTAATGGTCGATTGGGTGTTTTAATTATTTAATCATATCCTATATAATATTGTCTTCAAGGTTGTGTGTGGAGAGGACACGAAGCAGCAGTTGATTGAGATAATGGGTATCGTGCAAGATAACGTGGCAGATACCTGCGTGCAATACTACGACCGATTCCGAAGACAGACTCACGTCACTCCCAAGTCTTACCTATCTTTCCTCGAAGGATATAAAGTGCTTTATAAAGAAAAACATGTAAATATAGCAGAAATGGCAAGAAGGTACTCATTTTAATATCAAAAAGTAAACGTAATGTAGGTAGACTATAATCTAACGGTATTTACATTTTTACGGTAATTGACATTAATTTGAACTTTGAATTCGAAGTCAATTTGAAATTATTCCAGTTAAAATAGTGACAATTTAATGTTGGAGATGCATTTAATTGTTTTTTTTTTTATTTTCATTGAAACTCCGTGCACGTTAAAAATGATTACCAGACTATACTATTCTAATTCAAAACCATTATTTTTTAGAATGACTACTGGTCTAAGCAAATTGGTTGAAGCTGCAGCTAGCGTTGACGAGTTAAAGAAAGAGTTAGAAATAAAAGACATGGAAATTAAGGAAGCCACTGCTAAGGCGGAAGAGGTTTGTATCGTATAATTGAGTAAGAATACTGGGCAGGTATACCATCTTACCCAGGTCCACAAACTCTTCTTCTTCTCATTCGGTATACTCTTTTCATTACCAAGAAGATCGGTCATCGTGATTCACACTGATGAGCACAGTGTGGTTGTGTTCGTCACTATGAGTCACGATGAGATCTTGGTAATACGGCGCCATTAATCGCGGACTGCAATTTTCCGGGTACATCCGTAAGCCGAGCACTTAGTTGCGGCCTTGATCTGATCTGTCCACCTCAGTTGGTGATCTACCACGTGGCCTGGTGCCCTCAACTTTGATCATGCAATTTATCTGATAGCAAGTGTGTTGCTTGCTTGAATGTTATAGGTGTTAGCGGCCGTGGCAGACTCGCAGGCAGCAGCCGAGGTGGTGAAAGCGGAGGTGACGCAGGTGAAGGACAGGGCTGTGAAGCTCGTAAGCGTTATCGCCGCCGAGACCGCCGTGGCAGAAGAGAAGCTTGCTGACGCCAAGCCCGCACTGGACGCTGCCGAGGCTGCTCTGCAGGTATTGCGTTCGTCGTTCTACTGTCTCTACATCTGTTCTACCACTAGCCTGACGGCAACGCTCTACTCTGTTGCAGACTATCAATGCTGCCGACATCGCCACCGTCCGCAAGCTGGGCAAGCCACCTCACCTCATCACGCTTATTATGGATGCCGTCATTATACTTTTCAGGAAGCGTATAGATCCGATTAAACCTGATCCAGAGAAGAATTTTTTGACCGCTTCTTGGGCTGAATCTTTGAAGGTATTGTGTTTTAGCAATGACGTTTATAGGCTTGAAAAAAATGTCGAATGACATATACAGATCCGTAGAAAAAAGAATACATTTCGCTAAAAATTAACTAAAATTAATCTTCGATCACCACAAAACGATACAATTTGTGGTGCATTGTTTTTTTCTACATCATGATAATTATTCCTGCATGTTTGGGTGCGTTCATTACCATTTAAGCTCACATACCCAAACACCCAAACCAGGACCAACTATCTGTAGGCCACAAAAATATGTTCCGTGAGGAAATTAAACCCATAAAACTTAGACCATCAGCCAATCACTAAACCACCGTGTTAACCGCGCCGCCTTTTTTTATTTTTCTAGAAAGACTCGCGTTTGACCACAATCTCACCTGATGGTTATGTTATGACAGCATTAAAGGTTTTTTATAGCCAGGTTAATAATGTGAAGCTGTAGCTTTAAATAATATGACTCTGGTCACCAACTTGAGCATTTTTTTTTATTTGGACACCAACTTGAGCTGTATATAATATGTATATATGTTTCATATAAAACAATTAGCTTCTCTACCAACAGTGACTATTATTGTAGACTATTTTTATTTTTAAACAACTACTACTGCTACTGCTTTTAGGTAATGGCGGATGCGAGATTCTTGAGTAACTTGAAGAACTATCCAAAAGATGAAATAAATGCTGAAATGGTTGATTTACTACAACCTTATTTCCAATTTCCGTACGTATATTATTATGTGTATGGAAAATAAACATTAGGAATTTTATATTAAGAATTGTCGCAATTCTAACTTTTATTGTGAATCTTGATAGAATTATTTTTTTATTTAAAATTAATTTTGCAAAAAAATATCCTTACGACATTTACCCAATTTCTGAATTTAGGAATTGCAATTGAATACCTACCTTGTCAAACCCAACTTGAGTCTGAAAACCTCTTGACACGCTCTTTAATTCGCAATTGAGGAGGCGACCGTAACTTACTAGTTCACAATTCTTAAAGAATAAGATCTAGATCTAAAGATCTTTTTGACTTTGTAGTCTGTACACGTTTGAAGCGGCAAAAGTAGCTTGTGGCAACGTTGCTGGCCTGATATCATGGACCATCGCTATGGCGCAGTTCTATTCAGTGAACAAAGATGTGTTGCCGTTGAAAGCGAACCTGGCGATCATGCAGGGCAAGTACCAAGCGGCCAAGAGGGAGCTAGAGGCTGCTGAGGCACTGCTCGAGAGCAAAGAGGTACGTACTAGGGTAATAGTGTACTATCACCAGGGTAATAGTGATAGTAATATATGTGGTGGTAACTCCTGCAGCGCGAGTTGGCACACGTCCAGAAGCAGTTCGACGAGGCAATGACACTGAAACAAACGGTGCTGGACGACGCAGCCAAATGCCAACAAAAGATGGACGCTGCCACCGCGCTCATCAACGGGCTGAGCGGAGAGCGCGTGCGCTGGACAGAGCAATCTGCACTCTTTAAGTCCGAGATCGAACGACTGGTCGGCGACATCCTGATGCTTACCGGGTGCGTGCGCTACAAATAAACTTTCACGTTTACCAAAAAAAATCATACAGTCATAATCTTCCTACCCATGTCCAGTTTTATTTGAAGTCGGCGCAGTACGTTTTTTTTCTTCTATCCTGTCTACCGTGTCACCCGTCACTAACTCCTCTTTCTTTCATATCACTTCCATCCATCTTTTCTATGGTATCCCTCTCCTAAATCATACATTATAATGGCTAACTTATATTTTTTAGATTTTTGTCATATTCTGGACCTTTTAATCAAGAATTCCGTGCACTGCTTATCAGCAATTGGATTGCTGAATTGGTGCGAAGAAAAATTCCCGTGTCAATGAATTTAAACATTACAAATCAACTCACTGATACTGCCACGGTACGTAGATTTAAAGAAGCGAAGCAAATCCCAAGATTTAGAAATCACTGACATGTAATTGTGACGTATAGATATTCTATTTCACTAAGGTGCGTCGGATCTTAAATGTGTGTTTCGATGCGCGTGAGTTATTTTACACACAAAAACATGAATTGAGTAAATTCACAACAATGAATATGCTTCAGTAAGATTAAATGGCTATACCTACCTACGTGCAAATGCCTATAAATTATACTGCGAACTACCAAAATATATGCGACGAACTAAAAAAAAAAAAGGAAAAAGGTTAGACAGATTAATTGCTACAATAATTACAGATCGGCGAATGGAACTTATGTGGGTTGCCAACAGACGAGTTGTCCATACAAAATGGTATCATCGTCACCAAAGCTGCCCGGTTCCCTTTGCTCATCGACCCGCAGACACAGGGCAAGATCTGGATCAAGAACACGGAGAAGATGAACGACTTGATTGTTACCACCCTGAACCACAAATATTTTAGGTGAGTGATACAATATATTATATATATATAGATACCTAGGCAGACTTTTCAATATTTTTTTTGTCTAGGAATATCGTTCAATGATATCTCCGCCTTCTTGGGTGGGGCGAGTGATAATGTCAGACTTCTACTGAATAGGCGTGTGTTTTTACACACCCCTGTTCCTTCGTTGCCTTTCATATCAGGCCGAAACTTCCGTTCAGACATCAATACTTGGCCCCTGTAGGCTTCGATCCTACTGGACCCCTACGGCTAGGAATCTTAGATGCTAATAATAAAACTAATCAAATAAATGATCAATAGTTACGTAGAGGCGTTTCTATTGTAGAAAGGTACTCGTCACGAAACGATTGTGACTTGTATCTATGGCTGAAATCCATAGCTAAATCCAGTTTCTGGAATTAAATAATTTGTGCTTTTTTACATTTTAGGAACCATATAGAAGACTGTGTGTCTTTAGGTAGACCTATGCTGATAGAGGATGTTGCTGAAGAGTTGGATCCCGTACTTGATAATGTCCTTGAGAAAAATTACATTAAAATTGGCTCTACATATAAGGTATACTACATTAGCCTAACCATCCATACCGTGACCCTTAAGTTAACTGGTAGAAAATTTTGAAAGTATTATGTATACCTTTGTATAGTATTCTTACTAGTTCATAAAATGGTAAAGTAGAATCATCATCATCATCATCAGCCTTTTTAATGTTCCCACTGCTGGGACACAGGCCTCCTCTCTCTAGGAGAGGGAATGGGCCATAATCCACCACGCGGGCCCAGTGCGGATTGGTGGACGTCACAAGTCTTCGAATTTTTGGTTCTAGGACATGCCGGTTTCCTCACGATGTTTTCCTTCACCGTTTTGAGAGCAGTGGCGATGAAATCAATTACACAAAGTAATGCGCCTGGCTGGGTTTGAACCCGCGACCTACGACTCGTAAGTCGGGGCCGTTACCACTCGGCCACCACTGCTCTCAAAGTAGAATATAAAATGTTAATATGTTCCACAATTATCACACAACGCCGTCTAGTCTCAAGCTAAGCAGAGCCTGTGTTATGAGTACTAGACAACTGATAAACATAATTATATATTTCTGAATACATACATATTATAGATAAATTACACCTAGACACAACAAATGATCGTGCTCATCACACAAACATTTGTCCTGAGTGGAAATCGAACCCACGACCTCCGGCATAGCAGTCAGGGTCACTAACTACTAGACTGACAGGCCAGTCAATAAATTATTGTTTAACATTTTGAAGAAACTTATGGTAATTTTACATTAAACATCTAATTGTAATAAATGTTATTACAGGTGAAATTAGGAGACAAAGAAATAGACGTGACATACGGTCACAAAATATATATAACAACTAAGCTGCCTAACCCTGCTTACACGCCTGAGATATCGGCTAGAACTTCAATCATAGACTTTACTGTCACAATGCAAGGTACGTAGTTACACGTATATTCTTCCGTCAACCCTTGGTTTACCCTAAAAGACTATAGATACCTTAGAAAGGTACAAGTAGAGACGTAGGGTCATAGACATTGCTGGCCCTTTGAAATGCATAGTTTCTACGTTGGAACTCTAGATATGCAAAAACATTTTTTATTGGTTTTTATCACAAAAAAAAAAACGAAAAATTAATAACGTAACGTAAAAATATTAACTTTATTGAACTTATAATTCTTCGTTTCATAAATCGGATATCTCATAGATAAAGACCTATTATTTATTATTTATAGGTTTTAAAAAGCACTTTTTAGGGTTCCGTAGTCAAAAAGGAACCCTTATAGTTTCGCCATGTCTGTCTGTCTGTCCGTCCGTCCGCGGATAATCTCAGCGACCGACGCAATCCAAAATTACCATTGGGTACAGCGCCATCTCTCGGGAAATTGGGTTACTAATTTTTACATGGGCTACTGGGTTCTGTTACGAAACTACGGAACCCTACACTGGGCGTGACCCGACACGCTCTTGGCCGATTTATTACTGTTTATTTTACTTTAAACCGGGTAGGAGTAATTATAACCTTAAAGACTACTTATATTAAGGCCTTCGCCCACGGCGTTTATTTTGTAACGATGCAGTTGCGATGTTGTGGTGCTTTCGCGTCTATACAGTCGCGTTGTAATCGCATGTTCTGTACCCTCGCTCACACACACCACAATTTTATTAACAGTCGCGATTCGCGATGCAAACACTATGCTGCGTTTTCCAAACGCGCGACATCACCGCTACAAAGAGTTACCGTGGGCGAGGGCCCTAACTAGTATTTTGAATTCATTTTTTGTATAGGTTTGGAAGACCAGTTACTAGGACGTGTGATCCTGACGGAGAAGGCGGAGATGGAAGCGGAAAGAACCCAGTTAATTATGGATGTGACCGCCAACCGACGTAAGATGCAGGAGTTGGAAGCTAATCTGCTGCACAAGTTGACTACTATACAGGGATCGCTAGTCGAAGATGTGTCGCTTATTCAAGTGCTTAATGTCACTAAAGCTACTGCCACTGAGGTAATTATCTACTTAGTTATTACTGCGGTGTCAATGGTTCAGTTACATATTTTAGGTATATCATTACTCAGTATAAAACTAAGTCGCCTCCCGCTGTCCCTTTTTATATGCTTAAATCTTTAAAACTATGCAAAAGATCTTGATGTTTTTTAGGGTTCCGTAATCAACAAGGAGGAACCCTTATAGTTTCGCCATGTCTGTCTGTCCGTCCGCGGATAATCTCAGCGACCGCTAGCACTAGCAGGCTGAAATTTCGTATCAATATGTATATCAACAACGCCGACAAAGTGCACAAACAAAAAGTGGTAAAAAATGTTTTATTAGGGTACACGTAAAGTGGGATGTCATTTTTTTTTCATATCTACCATAATGTATGATATATTATTGGATAGGTATTTAAAAATGATTAGGGGTCCAGTAAGAAAATTTTTGGCAATGTAAATATTTTCGGAAATAATCGCTCCCAAAGTAAAAAATGAGGCGTCCCCCCCCCCTAACATTTCAACCATAAGTTTAAAAAATATGAAAAAAATCTCAAAAGTAGAACTTCAAAATATATTTTTTTAAAGTTTATTTTATGTTCTACTTTTGTGATTTTTTGATAGGATGAACAGTTTTTGAAAAATAAAAAAAAAACTTTCTGAACTAATTTTGTAATTTACCCATACATGCAAGCATTTTTTTTTTACTTTTTTACATATTTCTGGGTTCTGTTACATTGTGAGAAATTTGTGACGCACAGGAAACTACGGCCAAGAGTGTGTCGGGCCTCGCTCAGTGTAGGGTTACACTGAGCGAGGCCCGACACGCTCTTGGCCGATTTTTTATTTTTTTAATAGATAGAATGATTCAAGAGGAATGTTTATATGTATAATACATGCATAATATATTTAATATTACCATTGCTCCCGTGCGAAGCTAGGGCGGGTCGCTAGTCAAAAATATAATCGCATTGATCGGTTTTAACTATGCTCCGTTGCTCGAAGCAACGGAGCATAGTTAAAATAATAGTTTTTCTTGCGCGCTTCAAAGAAGTGGCAGCATAACTGAAGGTGGCCAGTAGGATCGACTTTAAGGCTGCGGGAACATTTAAAAGAGTTTCCATGTCTCTCGAATTCAAAGGGAATATGGTGGTTTTCTGTCGCTCTACCTAGAGCGGGTCATTAATGATTTCCCACCTCAAAATAAAACAAAGAAAAAGGATGATTGTTTAACAAACGTTTAGATTTTCTTTATTAATCATATCGATATTATAGCTTTTCTGAACACCAAACTTTTCTATCAGGTCAAAGAGAAATTAGACGGAGCCAAGGAGACGGAGATAAAAATCAATACCGCCCGTGAGGAGTACCGGCCGGTGGCGACACGGGGCTCCGTGCTGTACTTCCTCGTGTGCAACATGTCGCTCGTGTGCAACATGTACCAGACCTCGCTGGCGCAGTTCCTCGAGCGCTTCGATATCTCACTGGAGCGCTCACCGCAGAGCCCCATTACTTTCAGGAGGATCGGCTTCATTATCGAATACCTGGTTAGCGTTTATTTTATGTACGACCCGTTTTCGGAACTAATTAAAACGTGTATTTTCATTTGTATCATGACGATATAATTAAAGCGAAAGTTACGAATCCGAGCGTGTCCTTGTTCTCGCTAAATGGCGCTGAACTCAACAATTTTAGTTCTTTTTATTTGTTTTTAGGGCATGCCAGCATTATTTAGTCAGATATCTACGGTAATCAGATATTCCACTTTATGGAACTGTCAGATTATTTGTATTGAAGTTTTCGTAGACCGATAGCAAGAGGTAATATTTCGGGGAGTCTCCAAATGGGGCGAAGGCAATCTTATGGGTTTCAACGCTGCTAAAACATAAGCGAATCTATTCTCAAAAGGAGCCTGTACGCCTTCCTTCCTGCTTTTTAAATTGTATCCTTGGTGTGCCAACCTCCTTCAGCTTTTGGGAGTTGAAATTTATTTTAACCCTAATTTTGCGCGGTTCTTTGTGCCCCAACAACAACATACAGCTTTTAATGTTATACAAAGCACACGTCCGATCATGAGTCCTTCTACATGACGCATGTTGTCACCGAATTGGGTCTTTCGGTTTTTTCGGGAAGCGTCGGATTCGAAAAAGTTCCAGTCACAGGCTTTCGGGTGACGAATATTGGGTATCTCGCCATCCGACCGTCCTGTAACCGTCTGGATCGAACCCAAGTCGTCGACAGATCCACTCAAGAAGTTGTCATCCTACCGTAGCGAGCCAGTAGGTCGAAGCTTACTGATTGGGGCTAAGGGTTTGCTTCTGAAAAGAAAACTTGTATTCTCTCTCTCTCTGGTATGAAAGACAAAGTAACAAAAGTGGGATTTTAGTCAGTAAAATTTGACAGTATCTCTTCCCCCTCCTTCCTCGCCCAAGGGCGCGGAGATGTCATTGGAAGATTTCCCATCGAAAAAAAATCCACGTATGGTCTAATGCTGCTAAATGTCATCTAGCAGTTTTGGATACGGTGGAGAGACGTGATTCAGATTTGCATTTGGTTTACAATTTACCAAATACTATCTCCTAGACTAATGCTTCAGTACACTAAAATCAAAATACTTTAAAATGTTGAGTCGAGCAGCGCCATCTACCGAGAGCATGACCAGACTTAAACAGTTACATTTTTATCATGTTCATAGTTAAAAATATAAAGTTCCTTCTCTCTACTTGTTGTTAACTTAGTTCATGTGTCAACTTACTAAGTGCTTAAATTCTTTGTTTCTGGGTATCCTGAATGCCAGAAGAAAGTTGACATGTTCTTTTTTTTCAGACTTTCGACGTGTTCAAGTTCATCAGTCGTGGCTTTTATGAGAAGCACAAATACTTATTCACAGTTCTGCTAACATTAAAAATAGATTTACAGAAAGAATACCTTTCGTTTGATGAATTCCAGACATTTATTAAAGGTACCACGAATTACTAAGTTTTGGCACTTTATGTATCTTTTATTATTTTCCTAATTCTTAGCAAATAAATAAGTTGCCAACGTTACTTTCTGTGTGAAGGTGGCGCGGCGCTGGATCTGAACGCCTGTCCTCCCAAACCCTACAAGTGGGTCACGGACATGTCGTGGCTGAACTTGGTGCAACTGTCTGCGTTGCGGCAGTTCACTAACATACTGAACCAAGTTTGCAACAACGAGAAGGGCTGGAAGTCTTGGTGCGTTACACGTTATGACTACAGTTTTATATAAACCATCAGTAAAAATAGTTATTAAATTTATTGTTTGCTTCAAAGGTTTGACAAGGAAGCGCCAGAAGAAGAGCCGCTTCCTGATGGCTACCACACCCTTGACGTGTTCAGGAAGCTGCTGGTGGTGCGCGCCTGGTGCCCGGACCGAACTCTGGCGCAGAGCTTGTAAGTGGCGCATGAGACGTTGTATGACCATCACCTGGCAGATAAATTTAAACACCTCCTTTATATTGCAGGAAGTATGTTGTGCAGTCCATGGGCGCACGTTACTCTGAAGCAGTTATCGTTAACTACGAGGTAAGATAGAACCCTAGAGAATGTATAGTATAACAAAAAAGGAAGTGCTTTGACGCGAGTATTTTGTTCATTCCAGCAAATGGTGCTAGAATCTCGCCCACTGGTTCCACTGATTGGCTTTTTGGCAATGGGCTCTGATCCAACGCCGTCGATTGAAGTGACTGCCAAACGAATGGAGAATGTTTGCCAGTCAATATCTATGGGCCAAGGTCAAGAAATTCATGCAAGGAAGCTCATAACTCGTGCCCTGAAAGAGGTGATAATATTTGTCTAATAAATGGAACCTTTAGAATGTAACTTTTATCTAAATCTTAATGAATAATGTTGCTAATGTGTCCGTGTTTAGGGTTTGTGGGTGCTGTTGCAAAACTGTCACTTAGGATTAGAATACATGGTGGAGGTGATGGAGCAGTTTGGTGAACTGGAACGAGATCCGTCGCAAATACACGACATGTTTAGGTAGTAATATGCTTGTGATAGTCTGTTATTGTTCTGTCTTATGAATTTAGGTCATTTGTATTTGTGTGTTTTAACCTTTTAGGCTCTGGATTACTACTGAAGTTCACCCAAAGTTTCCAATAACACTTCTGCAAATGTCTATAAAATACACTTGCGAGCCGCCTTCCGGTAAGATTCTATTACAGCTATCGGATTACGTAGTAACTTAAACAAATTTGGCAAATTAACATTTTTAATACTTGTCTTAATTTTTAGGTATCAAAGCTGGTCTGATGAGAACCTATGACTCGATGAGTCAAGATTTTCTTGATTACAGTGACAGTCCGTTTTATTTGCCGCTGATTTATACTATCTCATTCCTGCACACCGTAGTACAGGAGAGACGAAAATTTGGTCCTCTCGGTTGGAACATTCCTTACGAATTCAATTCTGCTGACTGGTTGTCGTCGTGTATGTTTGTGCAGAACCATTTGGATGCTTTGGAACCGGGACAAAATGTTAGCTGGACCACCGTGCGGTATGTGTACCTATACAATTATTGTTCCTGTGCAAAAGGATATTTATTTACGTTTTAACACAATGTTGTAGTTACATGGTGTCGGCGGTGCAGTACGGCGGGCGAGTGACTGACGACTTTGACAATCGGCTCCTTACCACTTTCTGCAGGGTGTGGTTGTCAGACCAAATCTTTATTGATGACTTTCAGTTCTACAAGGGCTATGGCATTCTAAAGTTTAGGAACATACCAGAGTACCTCGAAGTAATCGATACTATGAAAACCGTTGATCCTCCTCAAGCTTATGGCCTGCATACTAATGCTGATATCACGTTAGTTCCTTTGCTAAATCTTGGTGTTTCTTATAAATAATAGGTTAAAATCTTTTATATCTAACAAATATTTGACTTTAGTTATCAGCGCAACACCACCCAAGAACTATTGGATACGATATTATCCATTCAGCCGAAGGAGTCAAGCGGAGGGGGTGGGGAAACACGTGAGGCGTCAGTCTACAGGCAGACTACAGAAATGATAGAAAAAGTACCACCGGACTTTGATCCTCATGAAGTAATGGCTCGGTAAGGGTAACATTAAGTTATCTAAATAACCTGCTCAATGTCTACCCCTTTTTGGTGCGCGCTGCGCTTATGGCTTAGGGAATAGGGGGCGGGTATCCTTGCGGGGCCTTAAATACATTTGGGAACTTCATTTGCGTTATGTGTCTTACTGAGGATATATCCTGTTCATGGTACCTAGCGTATAATCCATGTCTCACCAGTGGTGACAAAGATCGGAAAGTAGTTTCAACGCCAGTTGAAACTACTTACTACTTATTTAATTACATGTTTATAGACCAAATGAATGTGACACAATATGGTAGTAATGTCTCTGCCCCTCTAGCCAAGTTACGGCATTTCGTTAACGTCGAACGCTTTGAGTTGATCCCGCCTCCAATTCCTTTTTCCTGACGTCATCTGAACGTTTAGTCACGTGGTTAGAACATTTGCAGGCGTGGCCTATTCCAAGCGTTCGACATTAACGAAACGGTCCTAACTTGGCTAGAGAGGCTGAATCCTCCTGCAACATTAAAATTTCCAAGTACTTATATGTTAATAATGCAGTATTTGTTTCTAGGTTGAGAATTTATGGTATACTGAATTCAATGGTGATATTTTTACGACAAGAAATCGATCGTATGCAGAAAGTTATTACTCTCGTCAGACACACGTTGAAAGATTTACTGCTAGCTATTGACGGAACTATAATAATGAATGAGGTAAGTAAAGAAAAAATTATCCGTCCCCCTAGCCAAGACTCGTACAAAAATAAATAGTAAATAAAATAAATGCAATTTGCAGTTATTGCTGTTAAAAATTGTTATTGGCATTTTTTTTTTTTAACTTTTATTTTTGTACGAGTTTTCAAGCGCTAAAATTCGCAGAGCCTAACTTCTGACTCATCAAGATCCGTCGTCCGTATTGTACTAAAACTTTTTTTTGTAATAAGACAGACAGGAAATGAGTATATTAGAGGAAGTCTGAAAGTGGCGCCAGTGACTGAAAAGTTGAAAGGAAATCGTTTGTCTTGGTATGGTCATGTGAAGAGGAGAGATGAAACGCATGTCACAAAAAGGGTTTTGAGTTTACACGTAGATGGATGGAGAGGAAGGGGGAGACCAAAGAAGAGATGGATGAATTGTGTGAGGAGTGATATGAAAGAAAAGGGAGTTACTGATAGTGTGACGGGTGACAGGACAGAGTGGAAGAAAAAAACATGTTGCACCGACCCCAAATAAAATGGGATAAGGGTAGGATGATGATGATGATGAAGACAGACAGGGTCCATCTCAGATTAGACCTGCGTGAGATTGATGATGATCTGGCGCAGACATCTTAAGAGAACAGTGAGAGGGGAGGATACTAGTTGATATGGTTGTAGTCATTTAAAGCTATCTACTGATTTATGATGATATTGAATCAAATAGGTATGTTTTAATGACGAACTTTATACCATAAAGGTATAAAGTTAAAACACCTATTTATTTTTTGTTAAACATACCTTTTTATTTTTTAGGCACTTCGTGATTCATTAGATAATATTTATGACGCAAAAGTGCCAACTATCTGGTTGAGGAGTTCGTGGTCTTCATCAACTTTGGGCTTCTGGTTTACTGAGTTCCTGGAACGAACCATTCAGTTCTCGACGTGGTGCTTCCAGGCTAGACCGAACTCGTTCTGGATGACTGGGTTTTTTAATCCACAAGGTACGTATGTGCTAGCGGAAATACTTGATATTAAATCTATGGCCAGCCGTACACGGACTGCTTCAAGCAGTTATGACCAACTGCTTGAAGCCGCGACCGCGCGGTGAACTAGAGCCATTCATTCGCTGCCGTACACATGACTGCTCGAGCAGTCGCGACCGCTTCAAGCCGTCAACTACATGATGAAATTCCATCGTGCTGTCGACCGCTCGCGAGCAGTCGCGCGAGGCATACACTGACTGCTCGAGCCGTCGGCGGCTTTAGAGCAGTCGACAGCTCTACGACCTCCCCCTCCCTCGTCAGAATCCATGACTAGACTGCGGTAGAAATTCAACTGCTCGAGCGGTTGGTAGAGACAGCTCGAGCAGTCAACAACCGACTGCTTAAACAGTCAACGCCGACCACTCGAGCGGTCCGTGTACGTCGGTCAGCCGTTAACTGCTCGAGCAGTCCGTGTACGCCCGCTCTATGTTAAATCTTGGCTAGAGCAGCATAGTGTTTTTATGAAAGCAGGTGGTTGAAGAAAAAAAACGATTTTCTGTTTCCTGGTTCTCTTCTCAGCGAACTTTTCATTCAGTACACATAAAAAATGTTCTTAAAAATCTAGTTATTTTTTTGGTGTTAGAACAAACTTCCTCATTGTAACTCATTGTTGAGTTAAGCTCACCTTTGTACCTACATGAATTATCAAGTCATTGTATATATGTTAAGTTTTTGTTTACAATAAAGAATTAAAGAAAGTTCCTAAATTATATGAGTCTAATAAAAACGAAGCAATAATCATTTACAAACGAACTAGCAGTTTCAAAAAACATACTCTCTCAGCTGTGAAACCCTGCGCGTCGGGTAGAGGTCGTCGCCGCCGAGGGAAGCTTCATCACATCATACAGTGCAATATTGCATTTTGGCTGATATCTGTCGCTCACGCTGTCCAAGTTGTATGTGCAGCAGTTGCCATTATAGAAAGATACCTACTTATGATAGATATTTCTCTAGTCTTTTCTCTTTCTTAAAGGTTTCTTGACCGCCATGCGTCAGGAAGTGACTCGGGCACACAAGGGCTGGGCGCTAGACATGGTTGCTTTACATAACGACGTTACCAAATTTACTTACGACGAAATTAAAGCTCCGCCGCCGGTAAGATAACTTTTTCAACAGTTAAACTCTAGTACGGTAGGTACAACATTAAAGTTGCTTAATGTTACTTCAGGAAGGTGTGTTCGTTCATGGGATGTTTCTGGACGGTGCTGGTTGGGATCGTCGTAACCTACGCCTGTGCGAGTCTGTCATCAAAGTGGTGTACACTGTGTTGCCGGTAGTACACGTATACGCGATTAACTCCACCGCACCCAAGGATCCCAAACTTTACCTGGTATTTATCGTAACCATAATAGTAGTAGTAGTATTCGACAACTATCACACAATGTCGTCTAGTCTCAAGCTTAGCAGAGCTTGTTTTATGAGTATTAGACAACTGAAAAACATACTTATATATGTATTTCTAAATATATACATACTCGTATTATAGACAAATTACACCCAGACACAGAAAAAATGATCGTGCTCATCACACAAATATTTGTCCTGGGTGGGAATCGAACCCACGACCTCCGGCATAGCAGTCAGGATCACTAACTGAGGCTAACAGGCCTGTCAAATAATAAAACCAGGCCGTGACCTGTGTAATAATAGGTTTTTTTTTTTTTTTTTTATGGTAGGTGAAAATCATCCAATGACGAAACCCGCTCTTGGGCGGAGCGGGAGACTAGTGTCAGACTCTTACTGACTAAAAAACCTACCCCGAACCTTCCTTGCCCTATTCCTGGAGTCGAGGTAACAGTTTCCCACCACCCTCTAGACTCCAGGAGGCTTCGACCCTGAAGGGCCCCTGCAGTTTGCTGACAACTCCTTGAGGCGCGCGGGAACGGTGCGCGCCGTTGACGACTAGGACTCGGTCTTACAGACGACCGGACGGCGAGCTACCCATTGCTCACCGTCCGCGAGCCGGTGTCTACGGTGGCCGGATATCGGCAGGATCGCGGCGGCGACGGCTACGGCGAGTACGCCGTTGCCTTTGCCTTATGCGGTCGGCCTCCTCCTTTACGAGCATTACTGCTTCGCAGAAGGAGGCGACCGCCTGCCATTCCTCTTCGCTGCGGACCATGGCCTGAACCAGGGCCCGGCGCGAGAGGTCGCCGCCGCCGATCACCCCCACGAGGACACGGCGATGCTCTTCCCAAGCAGGGCACACCTCCACCGTGTGCTCCACCGTGTCCTCCGGGCTCGCTGTGTAATAATAGGTAGTTTGTGAATCTGTGTAACAGTGTTTACTTAGTGCCTTGTTGTTTGCCAGTGTCCGTGTTACAAGAAGCCGGTCCGCACGGATCTTACGTTCATCACGCCGCTCTGGCTGCCCACCATCAAGAACCCGGACCACTGGATCCTAAGAGGAGTCGCCATGTTGTGCGACATTAAGTAATAATGTATAGACGCGTAATTTCAACCAAACGTGGACTTTTAACCACCCAAAGGAAAGACGCTATCGTTTTACATCAGCATTGTTTGCTACGATATTTATTGATTTTTTACCAACAGGTATAGTTCGCCCGTCGGATCTTGAAGTGAAGTAAGGCTCTCTGAATTTTAGCGCTTGATAACTCGTAAAAAAATAAATGGTTTAATCTAATAAATGCAATTTGCAGTTGTTATAGCTGTTAAAAACTGTTTTTTTTTACCCGACTACGGCGAAGCAAAAGGAGGGTTATGATTTTGACCTGTATGTATGTATGTATGTATGTGGGTATGGATGTTCATCTGTTCCCTCGTAACTTCTAAACTACTTATCAGAATTCGACAAATGACATATCATTAGAAGCGTCTTAATTGTCCGCTGGTTATAGGCTATATGGGATTTCACAAAATCTAATGTGGCGCCCTCTAGCGGACAAAACATACGAAGTAAAAAAATAAAGTTAAGATAAATATGCCGTGTTTGGTATCATTTGAAAGCGCTTTACTTGTACATTTTGAATATATATATGTTACTAGCATTTACTTGTGACTTTACCTGTATTCATGGGCTGAGAAATCAATGAACCCAAGATTAACCTATTTAGAACTCCAAAATATGTTAAATAAAAATAAAGTTTAAAAACTAACACCCGACTACTTAAAAACACGCTCTAAAAAGTACGAAACAAGAAAACAAGAAAGCCGTGGTCGTATGCCATAAGAATAATAAATTAAAAAAAGTGGTATACGACCACGGCTTTCTTGTTTTCTTGTTTCGTACTTTTTAGAGCGTGTTTTTAAGTAGTCGGGTGTTAGTTTTTAAACTTTATTTTTTTAAGCTTTATATTTGTACGAGTTTTCACTCGCTAAAATTCGCAGAGGCTAACTTCAGACGTGCCACGATGCGACGGTTGTACTGTAGTGTATTCTTACTTGTTTTAGTTTTGAGGTTTTGTTTTATTATAGAATTTTTAAATGAATAAAATCAAAAATATTAAGATTTGTGTATAATTTCAAAAGCATTGAGGTATTGCAATTTATTTACATTAAATGTAACGAACAATACTGTGGATGGATGGATTACTTTACAGATGTTGCTCGAACTCAGGCTGTCGTATTATTGTTTTTATTCTTTTAGTACCTAACGTTGCCCACGTACGAAGTTGTCTGCCGAAACTAAAACTTGATTTATCTAATACAGAAACAATGGGGCGATAACAATATTAATGGACGGAGTAAATTCGCTGAATTTTTTACATATTGCATCACAAGTAGCATAGTTAAATGACTACGTGTACATTTATTAAGCTTGCATTTAAAAAGCTTTCAAAACAATCTCTTCTAATGTAAATGATAATTCATAAAGTTTATCTAGCCGTCTTATGACGGCGCTATGTTTTTCCTGCGCTATTGTGGTTTTAGAGAAATATGCTTGAAGTTTTTCTCGCTTAGTCTAAAGCTTTGGCAGTAATATAGGTACTCAAATCACTATTTAAATATATCAGTCTGATTGCCTTTCTAATTGTCATGTGGTTGTTTTTAAGGAAGTCTAGTCTTCATTGATAGATATCATCGTAACAAAAATGTTCTATGACCACTAGTATATACAAGTTACAGTTAATAACGAGATCTAGCATTCCTAACTTACTTTAACAATAACTATCATATAACAGACTACAACGAAGTATAACAGTAGCTACAACTATACATACAGTCTTATTTTACAAAGCTAAGAAAATTTAGTGTAAACATTAGACATGATAAATATTAAGATCGTGTTCGATCGGGCTTGATGAAAATCTACGCGGTTACCAAAATGAATTACAGTCAAAAATATTTACATTATATAGGCCAGCCACCGCATATTGGTGAAAATACATTTATCCAGACCAGCTATTTATCGAAGAGGAAATGAATAGCTTTAACTATAGAACCCTTCATGTTCTAGTAAATTTTGTTCACTATGATGAACAATGATCTCTTTGTTTTTCTTAATTCATAGTTTCAATTTAATAACCACGTAGCTTTCAAGATATCCGATTGTATACACATATTACCGTTAGAATATAAAGGTGACGTACATTGATGATATTACACAATGTCCGCCTACTCGATCTCCATAATGTTAACTTTTATCAAATAATTATTATTAATGAGTTCCATGGAAACGTAACAATTATTTAAGTTAGCTGAAATGTGCCTATAAAACAAGCATCTTAGAATTGCCTTTGGCTATAATGAATAAAGAGTATATTATTGCACTCAAAACACCATTGTCTCTTTGGGATATAAATAAATAGCATATTATTCCCGTTTCACGTCACCGCGAAAATTGCCGAGAGGTTCCACAGATCTCGACCTGGGTGCTCTGAAATATAAAACAAACACATGTTTATATGACAGGAAAAACTTAGTAAAGACATTATTTCTTTTTCTTCATATTATCTATTACAATTTACTGAGCATGGTGTGGATGACACATGTTTAACTTTATTGCAAAGCAGTAGCCGCAGTCAACTTAATAAATGGGAAACGTAGAAAGGATGCACCACGGAGTAAGTATAAAGATCAATGGTTTATATTTACTCCGTGGGATGCACCCTAAAACTCCACAGTAATACATAATTTATTACATAAATAATTTATTACCTTCGTCTTGAAAGCGTCAGTTCTATTTTTCCTTCTTTAACTTGTTTGAAAAGAGATATGGCCCCAGCATGGCTCAGCCCACGAGTTGGTACGTTATTTACTGACAAGATCTCGTCACCTGCAATCGATTAGTTGTTATGAGTTAATATTCTGGTATTAAGTTATCTATTAACAAAAATCTTATTATAATTAAGTATTTACCTTCAAAAATAGTACCCTTGTCAGCTGCTTGGCCATTTGGAAAGACGGTTTTAACAAATATTCCCATTTGGCCCTTTGGCGAATCGGTTCCTCCTACAATACTGAATCCAAGACTTTTATGTCCTTGTCCCTTCCAGAATTCAACTTTGTGTAAGGAACTGTGCGCGTAGTGTCCTCCGTGTTGATGATCTTGATGTATCGCCGCGGTGTGTTCCTGAAGTCTTGATATATGAGGACCAGGACTTGGAGAGCATCGCTGAGATCCCACTCTGGTGAAAAATCTACTTCGACTACTATTTCTCAGCTGTTCAGGAATACTTTCGAATGATCTGTTCTGGTAAAGCCTTGGTACGTGTTTTATATAGTGTGAAAAGTTTTCTTTAATTTCATTGGTCGCGTTATCGTTATATATGGAGTACGACGGAGTAGTTGATGGTGGTCTAGAAGTATGAAAAGATATTGGTCTATAGTTATTACCCTGGTTCGACCTCGGTGTTGGTGATGACCTTAATGATATTTCAATGTTTGTGATGTTTTGCAAAGAAGCGGATTGAGAATAACAATGCCTTTCCAACAATTTTTCGTCGTCACTTTTCTGGTTTGAATGTATTGGACCGTTGTTTACTTGAATACCAACTTCGCATTTTCTTTGGTGATCTGTTCTTGAATTAGTATCGTAATTTAGCTGTTCTGTTGAATGTTCTTTGGTTCTATTGCCGTGATAAAAATGGTTTTCAGCGGGAAAATGCGTTTCTATGGTTATTTGATTGGAAGGCAACGGTTTATGCACCGTTTGTGATATAATATCTGGAGGAACATTCGACGCGGGTAGTGTAACAGCGTTCTGTTCTAAAGGCTGATTATTAATTATTCTACTTAATGTTACAGGGGTAATTTCATCGTGAGCCATCACGAGATCAACTTGGTATCTTTGAAATAGTGCGCCGTCTTCGACTGTAGCTTCTGTCGAACAAGAATTGACGATATGCTGTACCTCTTTTAGAGATGACAATCCTCGCAAAACTCTGCCATTTACGTTAACTATCTCATCGCCAATTCGTAGCCTACCATCTCTATGAGCTATTCCATCAAAGTCTAATTTGACTACAATATATCGTATTTCATAATTCGAACCACTGCTATCAAAATCTACTCGATGCTGTGCCAAGTAAACACCAAGACTCTCATCTAGCCTCGATTTTAATAATCTTATCTTCCTAAATCGTTTAGTACAAGGTCCTCTGCCCAAAATGTCTGTTTCGGGTACATGTTGCGTTTGCGACTGACTGTCCACAAGATCATGGTTTGAGGGTTGTTCTACAGGGAGTAGCTGAGAGTGTAGAAATTTTATTTTTCTTGTCTGTACTCTTTCGTCTAACGTTATAGTTTTGTAAACATAAGGTTGTTTTTTGTTAATAGTTTTTTTAGGAAGTGGCGGTGGTTTTGACTCTATATGATCAAACATTGCCTGTTTCATGCTTTCGCTGGGAAATTTGTGGTTGTTTTCACTTCCATATTCGTAAGATTTGCTTTTTTCTACAGGAAATAGAGCACATGGAGTAGAACTTCGTCGAACTGGAACTTGTACTCGGCCAAAATTGATTTTGTGATTTAAACTAAACTGCCTTGAAAAATTCCCATGGCTCCCTTCACAGGCTACATCCATTGATTCTTTTCGAATAGATGCATTATTAAAATGGGATGAATATCCTGGTGGAGAGTGACTGCTATGGTCATCGGTGGGTCGACCATCACTATCATATCCTGACTCATTGGAACTTACATAATTACTAAGGCGATGGGTTTGAACTTCAACATTTTCTGGTCCATGATGAATGCTTTGGGTGGAAGAAGTGATCTCGGTTTTTATATCTCGCATTGAACCTAGAACAGAACTGTATTCATATACAGGTAAACTGTTCCTATTCCTTGGGATAAGCATAGGATCATAATCTAAAGGAGCTCTGTGAGAAATCATTGACGATCTCCGAGGTATATCATCGAGGTGTCCCATTGGATATATGTTACCATCTATTTCATTGATACTTCTCATAGAACTTCGTGAAAAATCATAATCTTTCTTTAAAGCGCTATTAAATAGAAGATTTTCGTCGTGAATAGATATGCTATCACTACTTTGATATCGTTCTTCTGATCGAGAGTTCGTAAAACAAATTCTATCTTTTCGAAATTTCGGAGATTTTCTATCAATTCTTTCAGATAAACTTTGTCTGATAGAGCTGGTTCTTTGTTGAGAAGCCATGCTGTTCTCTTCAGGCAAAACTGATAACTTGGATCTTAAGAACGCATAAGGAAAATTGGGTTTTTTCGACGCTCCGTTATTTGTTTGTCCGTCGTTTAGATTTGTAATGTTATCACAACTTACAGCTTTAGCTGATGATATCACCAAAGAGTCTTCAGGCAAAGCATTATGCTTTTTTGGCGAACCTTTACTGTCATTATCAGCATTTTGTAAATCTATGTCGTCGGATGGGTCATCAGCTTTAACATAAGTAGAAAGATGGGAAGTAGAACAACTGCGATATAAAGACGGACCATTTGCAACTGGATAATTTTCAGGACTTTTGTGCATGTTAAGGGACTGAGATTTAGCTGAGTTTAACATTCCTGTGGATCCCATCCTATGGAAAAATGATTTAAAAGGGCTTGGAGATCTATCTCTAGACCCACTTCTTATGGAATCAGTATCGTTGTCCTTTTTTAACGACGTAGAATCTGAACTACTTCGTCCCATTTTCCAATGCTGTTTCTTTTTATACTGCCCGGTGACAACAGTCGTAGATTGTTCTTTAAGATCTTCATTTGGTTTAGCTTCTGGTGATATTTCTTTTGTGTCTGCTTTCTTTAACATTTCAAGTTTTTTTCCCATACGACGACCCCACGTAGCAAACACTGAAAAAGGATAAACAACAATTTTATTTGCAATGCATTGTAAGTAATATTTAAACCGGCGTGAACGTGAATGGGGTACGACTTGTGTAGTTTATTCATAGCGTGAATGCACGGCACTAATGTGGAGCTGTCATTAGATGTGGGTAGATTCACAAGCGTGCACATTTCTATTGACGTGTCCGTAACCTATTTTTCATGAAAGCGAGCGCTCCAAACTACATACTTTGTGTGCAAACTTACACACACTGAAAAATGTGCACGTGTATTTACGTATACAAATCGGAGACCATCCCACCTTGGTGAGGTAGAATAATTTATCAATACTATGACATCTAAAAAGCCGAAACTCATTAAATTCATTTTTGCATGGTTTTTGATACGGTTAAAGATACAGGCTATGAGGTGATATAAAGTTGAGTAAAAGGAAGTGCACAACATAACGGAACAGTATCAAATAACACCGATATACAACTTTAACGTTTCAAAAGTGCCTGTAAATGGTTTATGATTATCATTACATAGTATAAAAGTTGCGCGTCCCTATGTATGCTTATATCTTATCAATACATGCATAAAATCTTCAATATCAGTACCCGTGCGAAGCTGGGGCGGGTCGCTAGTTTGGAATAAAAATGATTTTGACTTTGTGTACCTTTCTTCATCTCCTTGACATCATCCTCCATAACCATGGCTGGCAGTGCGGTTACGAGCGTGAAGTCGTGCGGTGCGGTGTCGGCGATGTCTGCGGCGGCGACGTCTCGGCGCGGAGACGGCGTCGGGACGGCTCGCGGCCCGGTCACTTCCCTGCGCTTCGGCCCGCGGAAGAGGCGCATGATGACCGATCACGCAACCATCGCGCCACTCCACACGCGCCTTCTGTTCTGAAATTTATGATAAGGTTGTCTTATGTTTTTGATTTTCTTGTCAAAATTTATATCTATTCCCATTGGCGTAATTACAGGATGGCAAGGTTGGCAAATTGCCACGAGTTCCGGGCCTGGTGGGTTGCCTTAATAGCCCTGTTCCAAGAGGTCTTGAAGTCAGAAGTAAATATATTTATTCAAATAAATTATAAAGATTTATTAATCCAATTCACAAGAAAAGGATCAATTTCTCGTGGTATTTTGTGCCAGCTTACCACCTAATAGAAACGCTACTGGGAAGTATAACTTCAGACACGAAATATAAAAAAAAATCCTTGTAGCCCTAAAATATTTATTTACTTAATGATTTATAAAATACAAATTTGACGATTTTCTTTAGGCCTCATCCAATGGTTCTGCCACGGGCAGCAAATGGTATAGTCACGCCACTATCTATTTCTTATAGCAGAAATACACCTCACTTTGTAACTTTATACCCATTATTATTATAGGTATATTATTTTGGCTGTGTTTCAAATGTATCTTACCGATATTTTTACTTTTTGTTCTGTAAGTTGATCTCTCGTAAGGTATCATTTGCCTAATGTGCACTGAAAATATAGTAGTATAGGTAGTCAGGATGTAAACCGTTCTCGACTGTCATTAGAACAACGTGATTGACACACGCACAGTGAATAATTACACCAGTATGGTAAGTAATGATATAGTATAGGTAAGCAATATAAATGGTTGTTCGTATTGCGTGCTCAAATGAGTCATAAACGAGTTGCCAGTCTTCCAGGATGGCCGGAAACCCAAGCTTGGAGACATTAGCCTTATCTAATGACCGTCATCCCGATCTCATCAACCACTCCGTTTTTCACTAGCAAGAATGTCTATGCTAGTCCTAGAGATGTGATTTTACACTGCCGAGAAACGGTCGCTCTAATTACAATATTAATATCCAAGCAGTTAGTCAATGGCAGGAAATGTAAATAGATTAAGCTAAACGAAGCTTGTAAGAAGTTTCACAGTAGGTACCGTAAAACGGGGTGAATAGAAACAAATTGGTATGTATAGGCACAACATTTTGTTGTTTTTTCATGTAATTTAAAAATTGTTTGCAGCATTTTAATATTTTTATAAGTTCAATAAGACTATGAAATCAAAGTAATAAGTTAAGTAATAAAAATTTTGATTCCATTCACCCTCTGTATTTCACCCCATTTTACCCGGTATTATTTTAATAGTTTTTAAAGGAAAAGTTAGTTTCGTCGTCATTGTGATGCACAGCACAATTTTTGGAGAATGTTTTTTTTTCATTGAGACAATCGGCTAATGACATCTCCAGCCTTTGGGCGGGCGGGAGATAGTGTCTGACTTTTACTGAGTAAAAACCCACTCCTGTTCCTTCTTCGCCTTTGTTCACGGGATCTGTTTAGGTTTTAATACTCCCCCTCTCTACAGCCTCTACAGTTTGCTGGCATGTCCTTTGAGGCGCGCGTGCAACGATACGCGCTGTACACGTCTTGGGATTTGAGGGAATGTTGGCAAAGTTAATTCAATGATTTCTCTCGCTTTAGGGTAGAGTGAGAGGGCATGCCAGACTTTTACTGACTATGGCTAAACCCACAGGTTTCCTTTTCACAAATTCCCGTAGTCCTTCTTCTGCCATGGATAGGTACCACTGCTCGTTAGCGTGCGTCCCGCACATTCAACTCAGCATCGACCAGACGGTCCTGGTTTGACTGCTTTAACCAAATTTTAACCACCATTCGTTCTAATATTAACTTAACCTACTCCATGAACATTTTCATATCTAGGTAGATTTCCTGCCAAAATCCGCTCGGGGCGCGATATTTTGAATATAAATACACGCGAAGTATTTCGGGACTGCCACTAATGATGTAACGCGTGATGGATTAAGGAAGCGCCGTGTTCTCGCCGGATGTAAGACGCAGCCACTCACTGGTTATCGGTCACACACCCACACTGCATCTTCTTAACTAATGTCTACCAGTGATTTTGCCCGCATTATAGTAAAGATTCATCCCAAGGTTCAAAAGTTGGAGGGGTCCCTCTAACTTTTGAACTATAAGTTATGAAAAAAATATCAAAAATAGAACTTTATAAAGCCTTTCTAGGAAAATTATTTTGAATATGATTGGATGAACAGTTTTTGAAAAATTAAAAAAATAATGTTCTGAACTAATTTTGTAATTACACCGTACATGCAAGCATTTTTTTTAACTTAGTTTACATAATTATTATCCTGAGCGAATCTTCTTTCAAATAAAAATACAAAAAGATTAAAATCGACCAAAATTGCCAACGGGTACAGCGCCATCTCTCGAGAATTTGGGTTACTAATTTATACATGAGCTACTTCGTAGTTTGGGTTCTGTTACATTGTGAGAAATTTGTGCTATACGGAACCCTACACTGAGCGTGGTCCACGCAATTTAAGCTTTTAAGGTTTTTATTTTTTTTAAGAGTGCACAAACGCAGAACCTAACTTCAGACCCGCCAAGTTAGAACGGCTGTACTGTACTTCATTTATGAGCTATGCGTTAGAGTAGAAGACAGTTATAATGAATGCCCTACAAAGTAAATGCGTAATGACTGTTGTCGCAAGTTTGCAGTGACTGACGACACATACGGAAGCCTCTCGGTCTCATAATAGCTTAAATATCAGTAGATTACTCTCCTCTTAACATTCCTAGCGGGGACGGCAGTACAACTCTTTAGAATGACTATTCTAGGACCTGATTTGTATACGTTCTTCCTTAGTAATTACGTTTTTCTTACTGGCGCCAACGCGGATATACGATGCATTTTACATACTTTGAAGTTTTCGTTTCAGTGCAAGCAAAAATGGACTTAGTGGTAGTCATGCGGAAATGACTTCGATAGTACCTGCACAAATGTAAATCTTATCTATCATGCAATTATTTTTATAGGTACTTATTGCTTTTTTCCGCAATTGAAAGTATGAGATACGTATATTTTCTAAAGCAAAGTGGTTATTGTATGCGTTGTTATGTTATATATGATAATGTACACTAGTGAAGTAGGTACCCAAGTCTCTGCTCGGTAGGGTTGCCAACTTTTATTTAAAGAAATAGAGTATACTCGTAAGTACTTTATTTCAAAGAAGGCAAATAAAGAGTACAACTTTATGAATGAAAGTATCATTAAATAGAATTTAAAAAAGTTACTTACTTTTTTAAATTCTATTTTACTTTTAATCATCATCATCTTTTCAGCCGAAAGACGTCCACTGTTGAACATAGACCTGTCCCAAGTGTCGCCACAATGAACGGTCTTTTGTGTCTCGCATGCATCGGATTCCCACTTTGCCAGATCATCGGTTTACTTTGCAGGCGGCTTTCCAACGCCTAAGAATCGCCAAACAAAAGTGGCAACGGGCAGGGCACATTGCTCGCAGAACAGAAAGATTGCCGTTGGAGCCCGAGAATTGGAGTGGCGGCCACATACCGGAAAGTGCAGCGTTGGTATTGTTAGTAGTACATAATAATAAGTTTTTAAACGAATTGTATGACTCCAAACATTCTAAGTTGCAGTCATTTAAGTACATAGATCAGAAGCTCATTTTTAATCAATTTCAATGAAGCCCTGTTCCTCTCTCCGCCACGTCACATTCATGAAAATATTTGACTTTGGTTACGATTATAATAATGCATCACATATAATGTGCAACCACCGGCACTAGCATAGTAAACACTATGTAAAAAAGAGCATTTAGCGTCCTCTATTAATATCACTACATAGTATAAAACAAAGTCGCTGTCTGTCCTATGTATGCTTAAATTTCTAAAACTACGGTTTATTAGACAGAGTGATTTAAGAGGAAGGTTTATATGAATAAAACATGCATAATATATTTAATATCATTGCACTATGCACCCTTGCGAAACTGGGGCGGGTCGCTAGTTATAAATAATAGAGTATAACTAAATGATATAGAGTACAATACTCTATTTTAAAGTACGGATGGCAACCCTGGTCGGGCTCGCGTTTGACGGACATTGACATCGCGCTCGACTGGCGGGGCAGGTGCGCGCGCTAACTAATAGCGTGTGCACGACACTATGTGTGTAGCATGCTGCACGGTTCCTCCAACACAACTACACACACATACATACAAACACACACACACACACACACACATGATCATTTCCTACATTTTTAGTGAAAATTTAAGAGCGCGTATCGCAAAAGTTGGCAACATCGCAAATAACTGTCAAATATTGACATGTTGTAATTAATTTGGCAATTTTACTGTATGAAAATAAGAAATGATGCTCTGTAGTGGACTCAAAACTGATTAGGGAATGCAATAATTAATATTGTAACACCGAATATATAGTTTTAGATGTCAAAAGTATTCGGCAACTTGCCAAATATCTTTTTTACACCTGAAACGTTGACAACATCAAATTTAGAGTTTTAAACTTTTGAGCCCCAAGCGCCTATTGTTCTTTAATTGTGTCTGTAATTATGGTAGTCGTAAAGTTAAATTTCAATTCGTAATTCAAGTTTTAGTGCAATTCAGAGCCATATTTCTTATTCATTTATAGTAAATTTTCCAAATTAATTAAATATTTATATATTTGACAGCTATTTGCGACTGGTCAACTTTTGGTATAATATAATATATATTATGCGCTCTATCATTTAATGAGTGTGTTAACTCATTAAATAATAAAATAAATGAAAGATAATATTTATTTTTCAAATAGGTTTTAAAATAACTCTTCCACCCGTCATTTTTTTTTAAATTTTTTTCTTCATTATGACAATAGACAAAGTTTATTTTAACACAAACTCATCTTTATCTACCTACGTACTGAATATTCCCATACAGTGTTACGATGTTAGCGACTAAAATTAATTTAAGTGCGATGACTCACCTCATACCAGCGCACATGGAGGAGACAGCGATACAGGCGCGGGCGCAGTCAACGCGACGCTTCACTGAAACAATATGTTAGCCTTATAAAAATGAAACTTTAAGTAAGTATTAATTAAAATTACTTTCCAATTACAATCGCGAGTAGCATATCAGATAGAACGTGTCGCATGCCAGCACCACTTGGTATAAATCTAGATTAAAACTAAGTGCTTTGAATATTTTAGATCTCGCAACGCGATTATGCAACATTTTTCTATCAATATAATCATACAATTATGTATTTTATTTATCGATAAATCGGCAAATATAATTGTAAATGTGGTTTTATCAATATCTGCATCTTTAGAGGATTTAGAACGAATGACACATCTATAATACAAAAATGAATCGCAAAATGTGTTGGTAAGCGCAAAACTCGAGAACAGCTGAACGGATTTCGCTGATTCTTTTTTTGTTGTGTTTGTTACTGTCGGGAGAAGGTTCTTATGAAAAAAAAAATAGGGTAGAGTAGAATAATCTGTTGCCGGGGGCGAAGCCGCGGGCAAAAGCTAGTTATAAATAAATAGATAGGTACCTAATATACAGTAATTCGAGTTTTGTAATAAAATACAGTGTTTTGATTACAGTAGAATGACTGTCGCGGTCGGTCGTTTCTTTTTTTAATATAACTTTAATATAGTTTCGTAGAAATGACTCCAACACTAAACCGCGAATAAGCCAATTTTATTATCAACTAACCTTACATTAATTATCATAAATAAATGGTTTTTATATTGTAAAGTTAACACGTTGTCTAGGGATCGGAAACATAAAAATTCCGTCACGTAGAGTGTTTTATCGCCATCTATAGCAGGACAATAGGGCGGCCACGTAAGACTTCACTGGCAACGTTTGCGAGTTTGAGTCATGTGACACGTCGTAGTCGGGACAGGCGACACGCGAATAAGAAGGAATACATGCTGTTCACGATTGTACCCACGTACCTAACAAAAGCCCTTGACTACCCACAAAACTCATGTACCTGTAAGCTAATTATCATCATTACATAGTATAAAACAAAGTTGCGCGTCCTTATGTATGCTTATATCTTTAAAAGTAAGCAACGGATTTTGATGCGGTTATTTTTAATAGATAGAGTGATTCAAGAGGAAGGTTTATATGTATAATACATGCATAATATCTTCAATATAAGTACCCGTGCGAAGCTGGGGCGGGTCGCTAGTATATGTAAATAAATTCCTTTTAAACTTATACCATAAATACTTATTGTAAGTCTCCACCAACTTAGTAATACTTAGGAAGTTTTGACACTGAATACTTTATCGCAAATTCGCAACCTGGAAAATTAGAAACGGCCGGCATTAAAATGGATGAGATGAAATTCCATTGTTTTGAAACTTATGTAATTTCTTTGTGAACGTGCTTACAATACAACAATGTATGCGATTGTGCACTCTAAGTTGACAAATATTTAGGACTATTGTACTTTGACGCCTACTTCTTAATTTTTTTGTTGCTGGGTCTGGCTTTTGAGGTTTTAGTAGAGCAGCCTACATTATAACCCGCTTTGCTTAGTTTAGCGGCCACGCTTACAAGTATTGTACGTTTCTAACTACGTATGTACTATGCGTTCCAAATGAATAGGTTCGATTGACTGGATGTGACGTCACGCCGTACTGTCAAATCGAAGGTATTTTTATAAATTTAAAGAACTCAAAGATGAGTAAAATTGAAAAACTGGATTGTGATTAATTTTTTTTTCGTTCACAGTTTGTAAATATATTAAATTTTCCGTAAATAAATTGAATTTTAAAAATATATTGCTTTAATTTGACAGTAAGTCGTAACGTCACAACATGGCAATCGATCCTATTCTCATTTGGAACGCATTGTAGATACGGTAGGTAATCTCTAGCAGCGCTATTAGTCGTCCTGCAAATTACAGGCATACTAGTAATGAGACGTGACTAAATGCAGTCTCATTATACGGTCAAACAGTAGAAGAAATCAAAACTCCCGGCACATTTTAATTACATCTTTTTCAGGCAGTAGCCCTTGGCTCACATGTCCTAAACCTCACGTTTATACAATTAGTTTACTATTCTTAGGGATGATTCTCATTAGAGCGGGCCGTGCCAGGGCCGGGGCGTGGACGAGCCGGGGCCCGTCCGTGCTATGCAATTTATTTTCGGACGCAGCACGAAAAATGTACTGATTACGATGGGACGTGGAGGGAACGGGGTGGGACCGTGCAACAAACGTGGTATTGAAGTGCGTCGAGCGGACCCGGACGGGACACGGATAATGCACTGTGTAATATAAATTGATTCATACAAAATATATGAAACAGATTAAAACCGTGCCCCGTCCCGGCCCCGCCCCGGGCACAGCACGTTCTAATGAGAATCATCCCTTATAGTATAGCATAGCATCAGCCTTATAATGTCCCCACTGCTGGGACACAGACCTCCTCTCTAGGAGAGGGAATACACTGTAATCCACCACACGAGCCAGTGCGGGTTTGTAGATGTCACATGTCTCCGAATTGTTGGTTCTAGGACATGCCGGCTTCCTCACGATGTTTACCTTCACAGTTTTGTGAACAGTAGTGATAAACTAAATTACACAAAGTAAAGCGCCTGGCTTGGTTTGAACTTGCGACCTAAAACTCGTAGGTCGGTATTACCACTCGGCCACCACTGCTCTTTACAAATCTTATGCCTAAGGAGAAATCGATAAAACCCCAGTACGTTCTAGTAGTTCGATGAAGTGGTATGAGCCAGACGGGTGTCCAATAGTCACGTCTGGCTCTACGGTGTAATTATAGCTTCGTATACTAGACTTCTAACCTTTCAAAAATAGAGCACTGAAATAAATCTAACAGATCAGAACTCTGAGTGTCAGTAAAATGAGGAGCCACGACAGATTTTTTAAATCTGATCTCACCATTATTTAGCAGCAATGTAGCTTATTTTGCATCACGAATTTTAGATTTAGCAGCAAATATATCACTAGTGGTTTTTATGGAAAAGTGCCTCCTCAATCTAAACATCTGAATTGAGGAGACACCTGGAACTCTTTATGAATATTTTTTATCATTTAGTAGACCGAAGACTCATTTACGAGAATACTTTACCGCTGATTATTGTTTTGTAACTAAATGATAAACCCATTTTTGTAAGTATCTAGGACGGCAACCCTTCCATGGCTATGCACGGAAAAATTATAACCATTAGCGAAAATCTTCTTAAAACGTAAAAACTTGCTAAAGTTCGCTTGGTTTAAATTATTATCCTTTTAGGGACAAACTTTATAAAGCTATCATCCACTCTTAATACGCGTGGCAGGGTTTGAACCCATGACTCGAAAGTCGGGGCCTTTACCACTCGGCCACCACTGCTCTGCCAGGCGTATTATTTTATGTAATTTATTTTATCACCGCTGCTCTCAAAACGGTGAAGGAAAACATCGTGAGGAAACCAGCATGTCCTAGAACCAAAAATTCGAAGACATGTGATATCCACCACTTCGCACGGGGCCCGCGTGGTGGATTATGGCCCATTCCCTCTCTTAGAGACGAGGACGAGGCCTGTACCCCAGATGGGAACATTCTTCACTCTTCTTCACTCTTAAAAGCGAATCACAAAATTGTTTATAGTTAAAAATCATAAACACAATATTGTTATTGAGTCGTAAATACGAACGTAGGTAACAGTAAATAAAATATAAACGTGTTCATTTGTTTATTTTAATTGACTAGCACATGCTTATTTAGGTACTGTGCTTCAAACTGTGGTTTTATTGCTACGGATTGTCTTAACTTTATCTTCAGTGGCGTAGCTAGTCCCACAGGTAAAAACTCCTTCGGAGGCCCCGTATAAAAAAAAAAAAAACTATTTTTATTACGGATGCTTAGCTGCCATATATTATGAGACGATTGTGGATAACATGTTGCGAATTTTTGCCTAGGTGGGACTCCTGTACCGCGGGGGCCTAGTATAATTGATACGGCAGATACAGTGGTAGCTACGCCTCTGTTTATCTTATTCTTGTTTGTATTTTCTTTAGCTCGTAAACATGGCGAGGAAAAGAAAATCTATAGAGGAAAAAGTGACCTTCATTCGAGCGACAGGAAAATACAGCAAAAATAAACATGATATCATTGCTATGTACATATTGCTGTATTTTCCTTTCGCTTTTTAATTTTTTAGGTTCCTTAGTCAATTAGGAACCCTTCTTATTCCACCATATCTGTCAGTCTGTCCGCGCGTAATCTGGATTGTCGATAGCACTAGAAAGCTGCAATCTGGTACCAATGTCTTACCAAATAATAATAATAATAATAATGTGTATCGGTTGTGAGTGTGTCGGTCTTTGTGGCGGCGTTTGGGGGAGACCTATGTCCAGCAGTGGTCGTGTTTCAGCTGAAATGATGATGATAATGTATATCGATCACGCCGACAAAATAGCAAAATAAAATGTTTTATTAGGGTATCCCCCAAGACGTACCTAAAATAGAGATTGATTTTTTCCATTTCAACCCTAACAGTGTTTAGAAAGATTTAGCGGTTAAACAGACTAACAAACGCGTACCTATAGCTACTTTGCTTAATACTGCGTATATACAAAAGATAAATAATATTTTAATTACGAAAATTCCAATCCATAATGCACTTTGCATTGTAAAACCCTAAAACCATGGGATCAAAAGCCCTTGCCTTTTTGTTTTGTTATATCGGTGTGTTTAAGAAGCACGGCGCATAAACTTGTGATAGGCATAAAATTGACTGAGGTACCTGCATAATACAAAGAAAAACAATACAATATTGTTGCCGAACCTTCTTAATGCTAGTCGAAGGGAAGGGAAGATTTTTTGTTCAAACGTAAATGTAAATAAAAACGGGCTTTGGCGGTAACTCAAGGAGCACTTGTGACCACAACCAAGCGACAAATGATATTCATTTGTTGGTTAATAATAATACATTAAATGTTGTCTACTTGACTGGCCTGTCAGTATAGTAGTTAGTGACCCTGACTGCTATGCAGGAGGTTAGGGAGGTCGTCTTCGATTTCGATTCCGGTTCGATTCCCATCCAGGACAAATGTTTGTGTGATGAGCTTATGTCATGATCATGTGTATTTTAACTTGTCGTCTGTGTTGGGACTATTGTATGAATAATTAATTCAATACACAAATCTAAATCTACATAACTATATATGCCAACTAATATTTTTCATAAAACTACGACAAAATATTTAATACTAGGATACTAGCTTTTGCCCGCGGCTTCGTTCCCAGCAACAGAAAAATGTGATAAATGAAGAACCGCTCCACCGATTTTGTGCAAGCTTCAAATAAACCATCTACTAAATAGTCCGAACAAAGCCTAAACATTTGGTTTGGATAGGTGATCCCGTTTTTTAGTTATAAAATTACAACGAAAAGTGGCATTGATTTTTATATGTTGTATAGATTATTATAGATAGAAGGTATTATAATACAACTCCCTCTACCATCATTAGTTCGAGTCATCCTTTGGAGGTGTGCAATCGTTTTAGTTATGGCTATCTTTCAAGTCGACATGATACATCCTTTACGATTACATAAAGCCTTTGTTTTAGGTCTGTAATAATTGAAAACGCTCCCACACTAACACAATATTATTTATATTTCTATGATTCATTCATAAAAGTAAAACCTACTTTAAAGAAGGCATTGAAACTATAAAAGAATCAAAGACTATTCAAATCAATGAAGATTATTTATAATACAAATATAATGGCTTCGATAGACTATTTATTTCTAAAACCTTATCCTATTATTTATATAAAACTAATCCGACTAACGTCTTGACAGGTGGCCTACTTCATCTTCAGACTGAGGTATAAATACTTACAATTACTTTACCTATCAAAGTCAAACACGTAGGTAACTGGGGCATTGTAGTGCCTCCGCCCAGTTGAGCAAAAAAGCAGCAAGGCCGTGCATCCTTATCTCAAAACAGTTCAACAACAACACCCAATATTATATTTTATTACTAGCGGTTCCAGCAGATGTTTACCTACCCGAAAGCTGGATATTCGCCAGACAATAAAATTGAAAACCCGATTGCAGTAACGTTTATATTTACAAACCATTTAGGAATCCCCTCAAATATATAAGGAAACAAAATTTCATCCAAATCGGTTGAGCTATTTAAGAGAAGTTAGGTGACAAACACATGCATGGAAGAATATATTATAATTATTATTAAAGATTTTGATAATCATTAAAAGTAGACCAATTATTTAGCAAATGCCATGCGATGTCTTTCGATATCACAATGCCATTGAAGTATCAATAAATGATAAATACTTGGAACTCTATCAAAAGACCGGCGACATGCGAATTGGCCATAAGTCCTGATAAGTGTTACTTTGATAATAATCGAATATCGTAAAGTGTTGAGCAGCTTATCCGGACCAAGATCGTCAGTATTAAGTTTCACTCGTTTAAAAGTAACTTTTATAATGTGCACAGCAGATTGTAATTCCACAAATCGTAATGCGAGTTTCTTACTTTGTAACAAGTTTCTAGCGGTTACTGTTTTTATCTTTGTATATTACATCGGAAATGTATGTAAGAGATAAAATAATTGTCAGCTTAATGAATGTAGATAAAATGTGCCGCGGATTTTAATTCAAACTTTATAAACTAATGTATAAAATATAGATTGTCAATAATGTGAAAATAATAGATAGATTTAGAACTTTATTGTACAACATAAAGAACCAACCAAGAACTATTTATTTAGGTTTCGTAACTTTGAATTGTGCACTTGTTTTATAAAGATTGTTATTTTTTCTTGCTTATACTGTCCTATCGCAGAGAAAAGTGTTACCTACTTGTTTTATAAGATTTTTAATATATATTTTTTTATCGTTCTTCAACGTATCAGCAGACATATAGCTTTGCGCCGACGCTATATTTTATTATGGGCATGTCACACACCAGCACTAGCTTCTGACGTTTTATAAGTGCCCTTGTAGGCCTATATGAAATAAAAACCTTTTTGATTTTTACCCGAACTCACACAGCGTTTTGGGAATATTTTTGAAACATTGATTGTGTGTTTAGCTAAGGAGTAGGATTCCCTGTTTAAGTCTGTTTCCTGATAACTAGCAACCTAAGGACATTTATGATGAGTTTTGATCACATCTTCGCTTAAAATCAGGTGAAATAGCGGCCGAACGCGAGCCTGTCAATGATAAACATAATTTGTTATACTAAATAAGTAAAATTAACTTTAATTTTGAATCTGCTACTAAGTCTGTTATTATCTACACTAATATAATAAAGAGGTAAAGTTTGTTTTTTTGTTTTTTTGTTTGTAGGGGGTAATCTCTGGAACTACTGGTCCGATTGGAAAAATTTTAGCAACCATAGAAAGCTGCTTTACTCCTGAGTGACATAGGCTATATTTTATGTACGCGGGCGAAGCTGCGGGCAAGAGCTAGTTTAATATATTCTTCAAAACACAGGATTAAATAAACAATGTAGGTAACTTATAATAAAGTTACCTAATTAATACCTTTAAATTTAACCTTTCGACTTAGGTAATTTCGAACACCATTAAAGAACAATAGAGGTGCGAACGCCGGTGTTCGCTCGAGGCTCAAAAGTTTAAATACATAATATGTGCCTATATTTAAACTTACAAGCTAACTTGTGGTAGGTAATGTTTGTGCAGTAAATACGTACTTGTGTGAGCGCTCGTTTGTTATTTGCTCATCATTAGCGCGGTGCCGTTAATCTGAAGAAGCGTCTGTGACGTGCGCAGCAGCATCACACACTGAGGTACCAATAACTAAGGGCTGCGGGAATGTTAGAAAATAAAAAATAAAAAGTTTGCCCCTTTGCCACGAGCCATACGTTACCTATTATTAATAACATAGCGCTATCGGAGGATATGTTTGGCCAAAGCCTGCCGAAATTTATAGAAGCAGCTCAGGTAATTATTGAGAATTGCCCGGACTTATTACATATTTTTTAATCATAATTGTAATTAAGTAGACATTTAGAAAACTATCATGTACTTTTAGTGTTTGTTATAACATCGCCTTGGACGCGTCTGTAAAGGTGTTATAATACTTTTTCTCAATAAATAAAAATATTATTGTGGCCTGTCCTAAGTCTATTTTAGTCGGAAAAAGCGCTCTCGAAAAATAATCCCACGCGTCTTCTAAAAAATTATATCATGATTTTCCACAGCAAATAGAAAAGTAGTTTCCAATATCTAAGTAAAGAAACTTCACATTACTATTTTAACAATCTCTGTCAACCTACATCGGAGATACGAAGTTATAAATCAAAGTGTAGTTCACACTCCACTATAACTCTCTGAGCATTAACGATGTAAGTCGTGATTCTGATTTACATCGTATAATCGTACGTTTAAATATGATCCCCATCATATTAAGATTAAAGGACCGCTGTTATGCCTGCGCGCTACACGGGCAATTTGTCGCGGATACAGTTAGGGAACAATTTAGTGCGCGTGGGCGGGCGGAGGCGCGCGCCGTGCTCGTGGGCGGACGGAGCCATTCCGGAGAAATGCTCTTCGAAACTATCTCCTCCTACAACCAAATGCACTTTTACGATCTACAACAAAACATGGCTTAATAAAACCCTAACACGTTTACAACGCCACGCTGGGTAAAGCCAACAACAGCTGGAATGTAGTGGACAGGTAAACACAGCCGACTTGCTTGGGAAAGCAATTACTTTTGTTTTACTAATACCTTTAATAGTCTTGTTTATTTTACCGCTTTTCGGCTAATAGGGTACCCGAGTATTGTTTAATTGTTAAGCTGAGAGTTTGCTCAAAATATGTTGAACAGATGAGCTTGACTCTCTTGGGTCGATGCTCCTCGAAGGTACTTAATTGATTAGATAATGATGTACCACGCAACGGTATCGGAAGTTAAGTGGCTCCACCTTGCGTAGAGCGGCCGGAGGTAAATCAAGTACGTCCAGCTATGAGACATTAATAGCTAGCAATAAAACAAACTCGACTGTTTCCTGTCACTGAATTGGATCCCAGCCACTTCACATTCGACATATTTACGATTATATATTAGCATATCATTATATTTCCTAGAAAAGGATTTTGTCCTCATGTAAAATTCGTCTTGAATTCAGAATCAGCAATATTTTCTTTAAAAATAAGTTTTAATTTAGACGTATGTGCCATAGTACTGTATTCAAATGTAGTGGTCAATTACATATTTAAGTTGTCACTTGAGTCGCCATCCAAAACCGCAATAAAGGCGAATATGCAACATGCTCGCAATGCCAAGGACCAACTTGATCAATTACACAGTAAAAATCTCACTTGCGGTGTAAAATAACACGTTTCTCGTACTTTCGCGTTACTAACAATAGCCTATTATAATATAATATGATATTTCAACGTCACTGCCTCACTGGTAATGATCATGTTTTACTTTTTAAAACAAGTAGATCGGATCGCTGTAATATTCTCATACTTTGTTATCCGGAACTCGCGATGTCGATTCGTTCCACGTGTGATCAACAGAATTCACCAATTATCTCGAGCAATTATCTATAGTTGTCGGTCATGCTTCACGGTCACGGAATGGCTCTTTCAAGAGAATTTAACCAAAACAGAAAAGTTACGACAATAAGTTATGATCCTGCTTTGTTGCTAACTTCTGAGATATATAATCTGTTATTGCAATTAGCAATTGTATTAGATAGCTTCAATTAGCCTATTGCAGCTATCCAGTAGGTCCTATATTTTGTAGTCAAATGAGTTATGTGTACTTATCTACATAAATATACTAAAGGAGTTAAGAGTATACGGTTGGATGGTTATCGGAGAAGAGGGAGGCCAAAGAAAAGATGAAAGGATTGTGTGAGTGATATGAAAGAAAAGTGAGTTAATGATAGCGTGACGAGTGACTGGACAGAATGGAAAAAAAATACGTCATGTTGCGCCCAAATTACACGGGACATGGGCAGGAAAATTAAGATTTGTGACGCTCAAGTTTTAATCATTTTATGTTTAGGATAATACGACATAGCTGTTCTGTCATCAATTTAATTATTTCATAACCTGAATGGCTTGAATAGCAATTAGAATTTATAGCCAATTTTTTAATTAATTCCAATTTTGATACAGGCCACCTAAGTATAAGTTGCTTGTATCAAAGCCATTTCGTTTATTAAACATAATACACACACACACTGATTACCTACGTGAACCCCGCAGTAGAGTCGCAAGCGTGGACTATGTACCATCATGTGGTATGTACGTACTCGTACTTACATTTGTACGAACAAGAAACAGTTTTGTTACCTAAAAACGGTTGCGTGATGTTCGATTGTAACGAATAACTTGATCCAGTGAAAGCCGTGTTACTTAATACACGTAATAGGTTCAGAAAAACCGATTCCCGGCAGCGAGCCATTCACAAGCATCTTTGATTAGTAAAAATTAAAATTCCAATTAATACTTATCTCGGCGCCGCGGAACCTGTTCGCTTCCGGAGTTACGCCAAACCAGTTCGCTGCCCAATTTGTTCTTTTTAAAACCACTTTTTAAAACATCTGAATGGTCTCGTCTGCGTTGTTGTTAAGTAACTACTCGATTAGGTAATTGAGTGGGTGTTAACGCGTGAATTATAATTTAAACTGGATTTACTAGTTATTGTAATTTCAGGGAGGCATCATAACTACGACTTGCAGTAGCTATCGGGAGTACACTGACACTTAAATACAATGTAGATAGGTACTTAATAAACTTATGTACATCCAGCAACAGTCTCCGAAGTCAGCTAATCTCAGTAAATATATACTTTATTTCCTATAGCTGGTTTTTTTTATGGTAGGTAAAAATCATCCAATGAATCCCGCCCTTGGGCGGAGCTGGAGACAGTGTCAGACTCTTACTGACTAAACAACCTACCCCGTTCCTACATCGCCATCTATACCAGGGCTAGAGCGAGAGACCCTTCCTTTCAGACACGAACCGTTAGCCCCAGTTGGCTTCGACCCTTCTGCAGGGTCCCTACGGTTTGCTGACAACTCCTTGAGGCGCGCGGGAACAGTGCGCTCCGTCAACGACTAGACTTGGTCTGGTTCCTATAGCTAGGTCACGTTAATGATTCTAAATACTAGTTCAAGATTACATATTATCTAAAGGTTGCGGGCAACTTGTTCCATTTTACATTATTTATATAATTCGGGTATTGTATCATTTTTTATTTTGTCTGAAGTAGATAGTTGGTATTTTCATTGTACAGCAACTAACACCGTTCTCACACAAGAATTTTTCATTTGCTAAGTATTTCATAATACGTGTTTCTCTACGAATTACCGGCCAAAATTATTATTTTTAAATTATGTTAGGTACTTTTGTAGAAATAGGTGTTTTTTCTTATTTTTTTAAAGGCTATTTATTATCAAAACGCGCAATAATTATCTTGAAATTTTTTAAATTCAATTTAATACATTCCGAAGTAACATAGATAGCTATGTTATAAACTTACTCTATTTAATAGAAAAAGGTTTCATTATCCCTTAAAAGTACTAAAACACAACATTAATAGCAACACGCAACAAAAATAGCTACCTACCTAAGTATCGAAACTACCAGTATTCCCTCTACATGTGGATTACTCCTATTGCATTGCATCAGCGTTATAATAATCTAGGGCTTTCAATCCGGAGTTCCGGAGTTTCGAAGCGATTTTGAGCATTTTTCAAATCCGGAGTTGAAATAGAACACCGGAGTTGAAACCGGTTTTCAAAAACCATGTAAACATCATTACATAGTATAAAAAAAAGTCGCCCTGTCCCTATGTATGCTTAGATCTATAAAACTAAGCAACAGATTTCGATGCGGTTTTTTTATTAGATAGAGTTATTCGAGAGGAAGGTTTGTATGTATATTATATGCATAATATCAAAATTGCACCCGTGCGAAGCTGGGGCGGGTCGCTAGTTATTTACAAAACGAAAAAACGCATCTTAATTCTTGAGCGTAACGTAACCCGCTGTTTGATTCCTTCCTAAGTCCTTAGCACAACACTTCAGTATTATTCGGTAGTGCTCGGTTTGCGTCGGCCCGTCGAAAAATATAAGAAAACGAATAAAAGCTCCGGAGTTGATAACTATCCGAGTTTGAATGCCCTATAATGATCCCACTGACTGACTGGCTGACTGGCTTGTTGGTCTAGTAGTTAGTGATCCTGACTGCTGTGCCGGAGGTCGTGAATTCGATGAGCATTTATTTAGAAATATATAAAAAAGTATGTTTATCAGTGGTCTAGTACCTACCCAAAACACAAGCTCTGCTTAGGTTGGGACTAGACGGCTTGGTTGTTTGGTAGTTGTGGATTATATTATATTATTATAATGTTCCCACTGCTGGGAATCAGGCCTCCTCTATAGGAGAAGGATTGGGCCTTAATCCACCACGTGAGCCCAATGCCGATTGGCGGATGTCGCATGTCTTCGAATTTTTGGTTTGGTTGGGTCTAGAACATGCCGGTTTCCTCACGATGTTTTCCTTCACCTTTTTGAGAGCAGTGGTTATAAAATAAATTACACAAAGTACCTAATGCGCCTGGCTGGGTTTGAACCCACGATCTACAACTTATAAGTCGGGGCCGTTACCATTCGGCCATAACTGCTCTCTCATCATTTATTCCTAGTACACGATTTGAATTTCCTTATCTTTATTATAATAATAAACGAACGGGTTGGTGGCATTTATGATAAGAACTGTGCAAGCTAGACACATTTTTTACGATTAGTGTGCGAATGTGCTACGGCTACCGAATCCAATTTGGCACGTTTCATCGATAAGTAATCGAACTGAATAATTTACATTTCATTATTATTACATTAAAATTCAAAGTGGTGTGATATTTATAGAATGATACTCTGAACTTGCCTTTTAAATTTGAGTGATATTTTCTTCGTTTACCAGTTTAAATTAAATCTTAAAAAAAAATGGAATAAGAGCTTATTTAAAGGTAATTATATTCTTGGTAAAGTTTGTACGACATCATAATTATATCTATATGTCCATTATTATACGAGACTTAAACGAGTAGATGTCCCATTAGCCTTAAAGTAACAAAAAGTAAAAATCAAAAAAGTAAAAAAAGACTAAAGTCACGGTCGGGATTCGGTTTAAGTTTATAATAAATTGAAAGTAAATTTAGAGAATAAAGAAAGAAATCTGTAAATTAAATTGAAACTTATTGTAGTTCTTGGCTTGGCTGCTTCTATCATACGAGTATTTGAAGGCTACGTAGTACGTTGACTACGCCACAGTATAAATATGGACTACGCGGTGCTACGTTCGCGTAGTACCGCGTAGTCTACTACATGTTTACAATCTGACAGCACCACTAACAAAAAAATAATCAAGATGCTGCCATACTTGACACGCACAAAACATCCGCATTCTGCAACCAAAAGTGATTGCGCGGGACCGTGACTTCAAACGTAGTGGAAATGAATTCCGCTAAAACATGCTCCGGCGCAACATGAATGTTTAATTACCGAGGGCGATGTTGATGAATTGTCCAGATATTAATACGAGACGGTCTGGTGGCATCCAGGCCGCGCCGCCGCCGGGCGCATGTGCGCGCCGCGGCCCATCGCACACCAACTCAATGAGCTCTGTTTTATCTCAAGTAAAAACTTTTAGCGATAGCCCGCGCGAGATGTGTGCTCACACTGTGCGTAAGTGTAACACGCTGTATATAGCATGTTTCCAACATTAACTACTGGAAACTACGGAATATGATAAAAGTGTGCGCACATTTAATATGTATGCAAACGCAACGTGTATAATCATGAATTATGGTCAGTTTGCATGATTTTCCAACTACGGTAGTGTGCAGCAAACTCATGTTTTTAAATATTGTTGTAAACTATAACCACGCCGCTGTGCCACTCGTCTGTAGTGAGCATAAACAAGTGTGGGCTAAGATTGTGAAGTGTAAGCGGTAAGTAAATACCTACAGCTTATGTCAATGCACGCGGGTACATTGATGTTTTGTTTATTTCTTGTGAGTAAACCCTTTTGCATATTCAACCTAAAATGGATTTTGCTCATGCCATAACCTTAGTAACAGCAACCTGTATATAAAACGTATTATGTCAAATCATATGCAGTGTTCAAGATCACATATCACATTTGTATCAAGGTTAAACGATACAGTAAATGGGCCACTGCACAGAACGGTCTAAAGTTATAAATTATTGCATACATTTTGATGCCCCATAACGGATACGGCTAAGTACTTACAACATATTTTAAGTATAGCTTGTAAAGTACGTACAAAGGCTGTTTCACCGCAACTGCAGCCTTGAACATGCAAATGTCGCAGCGTTTCAAGCATTGATTAACAGCTGCAATTAACTAGACACGCTGATTTTTATTCTTATTACGAGTATTACAACTTTCAAGATAATTTATGTCACTGTTGGAACTGACGTACATTCAATTGTTATTGAATTATAGCAGACAGCATAAAATATGTTTCATTTGTTAGCATTTAGGTCTTCAGACGAATACAATAGAACTGTATATATCTCTGACGTATTTATGGTTACCGTATAAAACCGTTTTCTGTACTATGCGATCCAAATAAGAATAGGATCAATTGACAGGATGTGACGTCACGCCGTACTGTCAAATCAAAGATATTTTTGCAACATTCAAGAACTCAGACATGAATAAAATTGAAAACCTGGATTCTGGTTAAACTTTCATAGTTCGTAAATATATTATTTTGTTTGGAAATAAACTGTCTTGCCTCAATTTGACAGTAAATCATGACGTCACAATATGGCAATCGATCCTATTCTCATTTGGAACGCATTGTACCTTTCAATGGAAATAAAACCTGAAATTTATCTGTAGATACCTAACATAAAAAATCGATACCTAATTAATTGGAGGACACAAAATTAAACACAGTCTAGATACTAATTAAATGACTATTATAAAAAAAGAAAACGTGTTTTTTTTCCATTTCGTCCTTTAACAACAAAATAGGTGAACAAATGAAGAGAAACTTTTTAAGTAGTTACAACACTTACAACAAACACAAACAAGTTCTTCTTGTGTCAGTCGTTCGTTTTGTTTTACTGTTTGTCTTGAAAACTCGATAAACAAACGTTCCAATACACGCCAAGGTGATTGTCACCCAATTGTAGTACTCACGAGGTAGGTACGATCGCGATGACATTTTATAACTCGTTCGTTTAGCGGAGCACAGTCAGCCTCTGCCAGACATTCACTAGATCTGTGCTGAGAATAATCACGGCCTTCTCGAGTGTTTAATGCGAGGTGTAATAGCGCAGGAGTCGTTAGGCTTTTAATATGCGTTCCAAATAAGAATAGGATCGATCGAGAGGATGTGACGTCATGCCGTACTGTCAAATTGAAGACCTCAGAAATATGTAACATTGAAAAACTAGATTCTGATTAAACTGTTTTCGTTCACAGTTCGTTAATAAATATTTTATTTCGGAAATAAACTTAGTTTTAAAAATATCTTGCCTCGATTTGACAGTAAATTGTGACGTCACAAATGGCAATCCTATTCTCATTTGGAACGCATTGTACGGCGAGTGTGGCACGGTGGCCGCCGCACGCAACTCCACGCCGGCGTGATCTTCAGCCTCATCCCGACACATGCGCGCTTTGTCATCGCAAGCACGTTGCTCTACATCCGTTTGCAGATGTTGTTTTTATTTTTTTCTCGTAAGGACACATATATTTATGTTTATTTACTATCATGATTCATTAAATAAGCTTGCTTTGGTTTTAAACTCTTTATTACATGCATCAATTATTTGTAAGTGCCGATACATCTAGCTAATCCCTACAGTAAAAGTCTAAACGATGGTTGAAGAGCATAGAACCTGTCTCTACATCATCATCATCATCATCAGCCTTTTTAATGTTCCCACTGCAGAGACACAGGGTCCTCTCTAAGAGAGGGAATGGGGCGTAATCCACCACGCGGGCCCAGTGCGGGTTGGTGGATGTCACATGTCTTCGAATTTTTGGTCCTAGGACATGCCGGTTTCCTCACGATGTTTTCCTTCACCGTTTTGAGAGCAGTGGTGATGAAATAAATTACACAAAGTAATGCGCCTGGCTGGGTTTGAACCCACGACACGCAAGTCGGGGCCGTTACCACTCGGCCACCACTGCTCTCTCTACATCACAGTAATATAAAACTACGATACACATATTTCGATAATATGTTGTGACTATTTTATGAGTTTACTAGCTGTTTTCCGAGGTCTGTGGTTACTGCTCTACAGTCGTGAGTTACTTAGTGATGAGTGATGTTACTTAGCCATCCTCAGTTAAAGAGCTATCCAACAATAAACCTATTTTCAATATTTAATTTTAAAAAAAAGTCTATTGAAAATAAATATTTACAAACCAGTGGAAATAAACACCTTCAGACTCTTTAGCTTTATAAATAACAAGCGACCTGCCCCAGCTTCGCATGGGTACTGATATTGAATATATTAGGCATGTATTATATATACAAACCTTCCTCTTAAATCACTCTATCTATTAAAAAAACCGCATCAAAATCCATTGCGTAGTTTTAAAGATCTAAGCATACATAGGGACAGCGGTAAGCGACTTTGTTTTATACTATGTAATGATACAGATATCACATCGTACACATTACTTAGTAAGAGCTACCTATTTTTCAAGTTCAGATAATACAGAAAGCACTATGATTTGGTCAATAATAGCTTAGGTGTACCCTTTACAAATAACTTAATACATATTATCATTACATAGAACCTATAGCTGCCTATTTATGAATTAACTTACTAATATCATAAATGCGGAAGTTACGATGTTTGGATGTTCGTTACTCAATCACGCCAAAACGGCTGGACGAAATTTGGCACAGTCGTAGGATACACTCCGGAATAGGACATAGGCTACTTTTTATCGCGGAAACCTCAACCCCAACCCCAATACCACGCGGGCGAAGCCGCGGGCAAAACCTAGTTTATATCAATAAAACTCGAATATGACTCGTGTATTTGCTTAAAATTCCAGCCTTGAAAGTAATTACTTAAAATTAAAACTACTTTCTGTTCAGTATCACGCGGTTATGAAATATGAAAGAGGTACACTTTTACAGTCGTAAAATGGAGTTTGTTTCATTTAGAGCAGCTGTTCAGCTGTTCATTCGTTTCATTCGGTAACTCTTTAATGTTCGCCTCTTCGGGTAAAAATATCTGTGTGTGATGTTTCTTTAACATCCTGACTTCTAAAGGTATACACGGAATACAAAACGCTCTGTTTCTTTTGTGCTCAGAAATTGAATGCTTCAGATTCATTATATAAAATACTTTCAAAGTTTTAAATAGCAGAATCTGTAGCAGATTCTTGAACGCACTTTTTAGAGATACAGATTGGTATATCAACTTTTTTGGGATATTCATAAAAAGTGTTTTCATGACGAAAATTATCATTAGTTATACTGAAATTTTTTGAATATTATTTTCCACGTGTCATTTTATTTAATACGTGTAGCATTTCAAGCATAAAACAATTTACGATAAATGCCTTGTAATAGTTGTAATTCAAGACATTGAAGTTAAAATTTTACCAAAGCGTATCTTTTGACCCCGATATTTACTGAGCAGTGTAATTTTTTACTTTATTTACCGATCTATTAGCGGCGGCGGTCTGTTCGCCACTCTCTCAAAAATAGTAGAATTAAACGTGAAAGTGCATTTTGAAGATTATTTACTTACTATCTATCTACTAAATTAAATTGTCAATTTATAAAAATATATATTATCAAAAAAATACTATTTTTAATGTTGTTCGAAAGTGGTTTATTATTTATTGTATTAGTTATTTGTTTATTATACAGATTGTTCTCAAGAAATTTTTTCAAAGAATTTTTTTCAAGCTTAAAAATAACTTTGCAAAATGTTTGTAAATGAGAAACTTGAATAAATAAAATTAAGTACTCACATTGATCCTTGAATATAAAACTTGAAACTCAGTAATTATCCTGAACTGTCTAATTAAAAATCAGAAGGCAAAATCACATGTTAAACACAAGCACGTTAGTATTTGGGAGTGTATCCAGTAGCACTCGGGGCACAGTGTCACGTCGACTACGAGAGCAGTCGTTATCAGTGCGAGGCGCGTGAAGACATGCGGATCGATCCCAATGCGGGAATGTTGTGATAAGGGCGGCGCGAGACGCGAGCGGAGCGTGGGGCCGGGTGCGCGCGGCGCGGCGGACTGCGGCCCGGGCGCCGCCGGCCCCGCCGAGTGATAAGCCGCCGCACCGCTCCATGCACCACGCGACAAGTGCATCCATTCATTCCACGCGGTTACACTCCCCCGATTTAACGATTCAAACAATGGATTTATGAATAAAGCCGATGATAACGACCTAGGCCTATTGTTTTCGGCGCGCGTCGTGTTTTCGTAAACAACAGCCGCTCCGATCGCAACATAAATCTTATAGTAATGAATGACAGCTAATTCATTAATTGCTCGTTTGTACCAATGTAGAGAATTGAATTAAATATGAATCATGATCATGAATCAAATTGAAGGTTTGTTTACATTCGGCATATTTTCCTAGTACATACACTCACGTAGTCCATTGAGGTTTGTAATGTAGGTATTGATTAATAAAACATAATAAACGAGGTAAACCTTGGTGTTATTGTAATACGTATTTGCCAAAGACCGGATTCGGAACGGTACTTGATAACCCTTGTCAAATTCTTCACATCTTATAAATCAATACAAGCGTATAATTTAGCGCATGCTTATACACTTATGTTTATTTTTCAAAGATTACTCACAGACGTCCTAAATTGTTCTTTCGATCCAAATGTTGTCTCGACCTACCTGCAGACTCCAGATTTTTTCCAACTATGTACTAGCTTCATGTACACTTTTACATTATATTTTCAGTATACTACATGTACAGCTTTTAGGAAAAAGTTAAGATAAGTACAAATTAAACACGAATGTAACCTTATTTAATTTACGAAAATGTTTTAATGAATATATATTCACCTAATGCACTCTACGAAATATTCATATACAGTTAGTAACGCAACTCATAAAAACGCTTAAATAATTCCGTGTCCATAAAATATTCACAGAATGTTTCCCAAGCACTTACTTTACTTATCATCATGCACTTACTTAATTATACCACAAAAAACAAATCGAAACCAATTATCGTGCAAATAATAATAAATAAAAGAATTTCGAATCTTGGCAATATAAAAAAAAAATCTACAAAAAAGGTATTAAGTTTATTTTTCACACCTCGTCCGTTAGCGCCATATTGGACACTCGGGTGCTACTGCCATTTATTCAGAATTCAAGTACAGTTAAAAGATAACATAATGCCCCTATATTTCAACGATTAATATCGACAGGTACAAACTTTCCGCGGTTAATTCGGTAAGCAGTCTCCCGATCCTGATAGCAATCGTTAAATTTAAACCATCCATTTCATTCGCATTAAATACTTTTTATTTAGTACCTTTGTTATAAGTACTACTGCTTTGATTCCAGGATTTCTGGATTGATATAAGAACATCAAAAAAATGTTCACCTTGTATTTTGGTAAATGCTTTGAAAACTTTTAGGAAATAGCATATTTCCTTTGCCTTGAGTACATACTAAGTATTTATCTCTCTATTTCTCTTCTTTTTAGTAAGTACCTATCTTATTAACTGTAGATTTTTTCCAGAAAAAGATATAACATAGGTGGTAATGTATATTGTTAGCTGCACTATTGAAGTATTCACATCATACCCAATATTCACACTGCGTGCCCTTTGAAACGCATTATTTCCAATTTTTTTAGTTGGATTTCTTCCAAGGATTTGTTTAGCTCTGGGGTCGAGCGGGAGATAACATTGAGGCCCAGACTTTTTGGCGTGTGATTATCAGTAATACTGTCAAAGATCTACGAATGAAAATGGGGACTCAAGGCTTTACGTGCTTTCCGAGACGTAGGGTGTCAGTAATGTCTTATATTAACTTAGAAAAACATGAAAATTAGGTATGTACATTTAAATTGGAAAATTCGCATTGGCATCTACTTATCCCGAGTATCTTCGAACCCTCAATTTAATTTACTATTAAGAGATGTTATACTAGTTTATGTTAGTCAGCTGTTGCAGTATTTTTATATTCTGAATGAAAAACATTTTTTTATTTATGGCACTGAAGTTACTAGAGTTCATAATAGAGCAACTTGAAGAAAATTGTAATTTTATACATTTTTCGCACTCGCTCGGTCACAATTAGTAGGCGAACGTATGTTAAGTTAGTAATTCAAAACTACATGTTATTCATTTACATTTCATTTAGCTGTTTTGTATTATGCTTACGTACGGTGGTGTTATAACCGTGAGCTTCAAATTATTTATAGGCATAACTTGGGTACTTATGTACTACATCATTCTTATTTTATCATTTCTGTAGTTTAAGTCCACTTGGTTTTTTTTTTAATTTATTATATCTGTGACTTCCTTGAAGAAAGTGGCTCATTTCCATAAGCAGAAGTTGTGTCTAAAATTTGAGTACCTATTAATTGCTGTTACACTCTGTATATTTCTTTTTAATTATACATGTATCTAGGAATCTAAATAATTTAAACGGAAATAAGAAGGTCGAGCATTTTCCGAATTGATATGTAACTGAAACTATGTGTTGCTTGGAAGGAACTTCTTTTTGTTTTCGCGAAACTGTGAAGAATTTTCCGCTTATCATGTGTAGGAAGTATTCGTCTAAATGTTGTAGTTTTTGCAGGAAGTGACAATATTGTAAAGTCTTTTGGATAAGTAAATATCAAGGAGGAAATTTCAGTTTATTGTTAACTAGCCTTCAGCCAGCGGCTTTGCCCACGTGAAATCAAGTACTTCATACACTTTGGACTCCACTTTCATCCCTTTAGAAGCTGAATTTTGAAAAATCCTTTCTTAGTGTTCGCCTACGTCATAAAAGGAAGCCTTGTGTAAAATTTCACGCTCCTAGTCCCAGTAGTTTCGGCTGTGCGTTGATATGTCAGTCAGTCAGTTTCTCCTTTTATATACACATATGGATGACAAATTGTGGAAATGCATCTCCTAATATAAAATTTAAAGGCATACTAGTGGAGGTACGTCTGTGTTCATACATCACAGACGACATGCTCCAGAGACTTGGCCGTTATTCGTTAATTACTCGCACACTCAAGCACAAATTAAATTGTGAAATGAATAATTAATTTTTATATAATTTGGGATTCTTACCACGTACGGCGATGATAACGGTGACTGCGCGAATTAACTCGCGGGCTTGGAAGATGTTGAAAAACTAACATTATTTTAAACCTCTTCTTATCTTTCTTGGTAAATTATATGAAAGAAAACTAGGACGATGTACTAACAGTAAGTTTTAGTAATACAGTCACGCAGAAAAAAAAGTGGAACTGGCAAATCTTCTAGTTTGTAATATGGTTATTAAAACTGGTTCACTTTTAAAGACACTTGTGCAGATCCTGTATTATAAATAACACATCGAGCATAACATCCTATTCCTATTTAGTGGTACTACATACGACAGAAGGACCGATGACCTGGCCAGGGTTGCTGGAATCCGATAGATGCGAGAAGCACAAGACCTGTCCTTGTGGCGATGCTTAGGGGAGGCCTATGTCCAACAGTAGACATCTTTCGGCTGAAATGATGCCTCGTAGAGACCCTGCAAAAGGGTCGAAGCCAATTAGGGCCAAGGTCTGAATGGAAGACTTTGGCCCTAGTACTTATGTAGGGCAATGTAGGAATGAGGTAGGTTGTTTAGACAGTAAGAGTCTAACACTGTTCCCCACTCCACCCAAGAGTGGGATTCTTCATTGAATGATTTTTACCTACCATAAAAAACCTTCTGACGCCTGGATTCCTGGATATGGAGTCCGTTAAAAGATTCCCTATGTAACCGTAGCACTAACCTATTTATAAATTTTGTAAGGGGCAAAATGTATTCCTAAGAATTGATTTCGATCAATATTATTTTTAAAGTCTGTATGAGTTTTATCAAACTTGAATGGTCATGCCGTTTCCCTTGCAGAAGAAATCGATCGTCTGTCACGATGATTAATGTCAGAAATGGTCGAAGTGAATAGTGATGGCGGCTGCTCTTCTGAGATAGATACTGAATCTATTCAAATCATCTTTTAGTATTTATTTTGAAGAATTTAATATAACTAATATTATATAAATATATTTATTTTAATTTTTTAATTAATGTGTACATTATAAAAGCCGTAGTTTAGCCGCTGGATAGCAGATTTTCAGAGGTCTTTAATTTATCGATGCCTCCCACGTAAGTTGTTGTAACCCACAAAATGGCGATTTTGGGTTTTTTATGTAAAAGTGTCTAATTTTATGTAAACTATCCTACAAAAAAACAAAAAGTCCAAAAAACCTATTATTTAAGGTACTTTTGAAACGTATAATGTTGTATGTTTCGAACGATTCCGGCGTAGACTGTAGTATTTATTACTTGCAATGGTTTACAACGGGGAAAAGCACACGCGCGCCTGTTGTATGTGACATATATCACAGATTACGCTGGAATTTGCTGCCGGTCGCGCCTCTCATGCAATTTTTATGTCGTTATTTTAACATTCTTGTAATTACTATTCCGTTCAATCTTATGTTTAACTGACATGATAACCATTTAAAATGTGGTATTGATCCTATACAACAATTTACGTTGTTAATTTTAAAAATATTTTATGTTAAGTGATATATACAACATTTTACGCCGATGCTAGATATGTAAAAGTAAGTTATAACATGATGTAAGTATCATATATGATCAAAATCGGCTCTGGAACTCCCGTGTATAATAACGTAAGTAATAGTTACAACATTTTGCAAGGACCTCATGTCGCGGTAAACCGTTGTAACAACTAAATTCAAGAAACCGTTAAAATGATAAAGTAATGACATGTAGTAAACGATAACATATTAAAAACTATAATCTCATACCGAATTTCAAAAAGATTCTTTGAAAAATGTGGCTTGTATCGCAAAAAGTATCTTTAAAACGCTCTCCTGTAAAATTGCATTTTTGGGGTTACAACAACTTACGTGGGAGGCATCGTTATATCTCTTCAGTAGAAACGTAGAGAACCCCACAACACAATATCAAAGAAAAAAAAGAGCATTTTCTTTCACAATGACAGTATTTATATATATATTTTCATAAGTTCATAGTATGACTATTTATGTAAGTCTGTTTATGTATTGTTTTAAATTGTACACTGGAAAATTTTTGCTGTAAGAAAACTCAATTTTGAGTTAAGCTCGCCTTTGTAGGTACATATATATGTATATTGTAATCCTCATTTTTTATATACTGTTTGGTGTACAATAAAGAAGAATATCGTTGTTACTAAAAATCTATAGGGATAATAACGCCACAATCACGTAAGAGCGCTTGTATGGTAATGTATCTCGGGTTGAGCGCTCTTAACTACGTAATAAGCACATGTAAGTGAGTATAACTTAATTGAAGCGTGCGTCGTGTATGTCATGTCAGTGCCCTAATTCACATAAAATCAAACAATCCCAATTCCATTATCGTTCCATTGTCGTTCGATCGTAGTCCTATCCAAAACCGGTATTCACAATATTGGAACCACAATATTTAACATTTAGCCGTTGACGTCCTATCCGACAACAATTGAAAGACGACTGAAACAGCTGAATACGCTTCAACGACTCTCGAACGAGTTTAAAATCGGTGTCGTTCAAACTCGATTGATGGATGGGAATACGAAAATGTCAAAGTCGCTACGATATCGCTACGGTTTTGATTACGAGAATTAGGCTACAGGCCAGTGCAGTGGATCAAAGCTCCAGCGCGGAGCTCAGCGCAGTAATTAGATTGGGTTGGCCCTCACCCCGCCTGCGCTTGACACGGATATGGGTAATGTCGTTTTATAGATTAACTCGATTTACGATAGCATCCTTGATCCATTATGCCTTTGTTTTTGTTTTGATAACAAAGGAATAATGGATGAAAGACCACGTGTGTTTTTTCTTTGCTCTCTCAGCACACAAATCTTGAGAATATCTTCCTTGACAAGCCGTACCGTAAAGATATATATATTTATAATTATTTTTAAGTTTTTTGTAATCATCATCATCATCGGCCTTATTAAGATTCCCTCTGCTGGGACACAGGCCTCCTCTCTAGGAAAGGGAATGGGTCAAAATCCCCACGCGGGCCCAGAGCGAATTGATGGATGTCACATATCTTCGATTTTTTGGTTCTAGGACATGCCGGTTTCCTCACGATGTTTTCCTTCACCGTTTTAAGAGATGTGGTGATGAAATAAATTACACAAAGTAATGCAATTGGCTGGGTTTGAACCCGCGAACTACAACTCGAAAGCCGGGACGTTTACCACTCGGCCATAACTGCTACACTGTAGTATATTCACATATGTTATTTTTAGTCATGATTTTAGAATGTAAGTGTTTCGGTTTCTATACAGTGAGCTTATATTTTTAAATATTAATAATAATTCACACGTGGTCATTTTATTTAGTTGATAGTTCAACCGCTATATTTTCGTTTTTCACTTTAGAAAAATCTCTTGATTGGACACAATAAATAAAATTTTAAGTACAGCGATTGCATTTGGAACTATTCAGAATACGAACTATATGTATCATGCTTCTTCTAAAAGTCTAAAAATTCTACATATTAATACATATAAGTGTGTATGTTAAGAAGATAATAATTACTCGTGTATTAGGCCTCAATTACTGAACGATTTTTTTTTTATTGTACATAGGCTCGTGTTTGACCAAAATATCACCTTTGGATTTAGATGAAACTTTTCACGCGCTTAGACGATTGACCTGAACGAGGACATTATATAATTACATTTATATAAATATCGACTCTGATGACGTGGGCGATGCCCCTGAGAAAAACTAGTTACCAGGTAATGAATAAATACAATCACGAAGAAACAATAAACAAGGCACTAATGTGCAATAAAATTAACTTGTAATTGATTCGAAGTTTATTTATGTGGACGTGAAGACTATGACCGGAGAGCCCCTGAGCTTGTTCAATTTGTACAATAAAAACGAACAAGCCGCTGAGGCGACCGCGGACACAGGAACATAGCATGTTTTGCTAATTGCTTAGCACAGCACCACTCTACCAATTTGTCCGGCGTTTATCTCGCACGCTGTAACAAGACAGTTGCCGTGATGCACGCATTACTAACAGCATTTCACGGGAATATTTCGACTACACTCTACCAGCATAATAAGACGATATTTACCCAGTTGGCACTCAACACAGGAGGGTCGTTGTTCCAAGCATTTACCAAATAAACAGCCTAAAAAACTGAGCCAGTTTCACTAACATATGTTCACTTATTATTTGTTAAGAAATTCTTGAAGTTTGTCACATAAAACCTACAATTTACGCAACGCACCGTGAAACGTTTTGCTCACACGCGGACGATAACAGCTCAGTGTAAATGAGTTTGGCATTGCAATTTGGATTTTGTGCAACGCATCCAAATAATCGTAAATATCCTGAGTAATACCCGCTTCGAAACACCGAGTGCGTTGTTAAGGGCGTCACGAATAAATTTAACACTATAGTCACGCATAATTATACATCATTACATAGTATAAAACAAAGTTGCTTACCCCCTATGTATGCTTAGATCTTTAAAAGTATGCAAAGGAATTTGATCCGGTATTTTTAATAGATAGAGTGATTGAAGAGGAAGGTATATGTGCATGATACATGCATAATATATTCAATATCAGTCAATATCACTCATGCGAAGCTGGGGCGAGTCGCTAGTATATGTATAAAATGAGAAACTGACTGACTGACATATCAACACACAGCCAAAACTACTGGGCCTTGGAGCGTCAAATTTTGCAAAAGACTTCCTTTTATGATGTCGCTGGACACTAAGAAAGGGTTTTTCAACATTCAGCTCCTAAAGGGATGTAATGGGGTCTTAAGTTTGTATGGAGAACCCACGCGGGCGAAGCCGCTGGCAGAAGACTAGTTATACATATATATCTATATTTAAATCACAATAATAGCAACGGTTGCCAAACGTTTACGTGAGCTATGTGCAGGCACCTGGTTTCTTATGAAAGTTTTGCAACAGCGGACGCCAGCTCACCTTGTCTGATAATGTAATATATTAATGTATATCCTCTGCCTTTTACAGTTCAGTGTATTCAATTTCTACAACAAGAGTTTGAAATTAACTATAAATAACAATAATACTTTGTTTTCTTTCTTTGACCTTCAACAGTCCTAATACGTTTGGTCTTTTCTATTAAAAAACCAAGAATTTTTTCTGAAGCACAAATTATTACCAGAGAACAATGAGCACTAATAAACCACCGAACATCTGTTCTATACAGGCGGTAATCCCTTGCGCCGTGAACTAAATAGAGCGTAAAGAAAAAATGGAGGCCTCCTGGTTTATTAGCATACCTGAATATTTATTTGTGTCACCATGGGAACCGTCCTCGCTCCGCAAGAACTTATATTATTATATGCTGCGATAATCCTACGTATTTTCCTAAGTGCCTGCTTGCTGAAGTGAGTTGCCAGTGTTGGCAAACATGAGCATTTTAATGCAAGTGTTTGCTTCTGCGACTTCGCACTGAACTACTATTTGGGTCATCATTGCATAGGATAAGTGAAGCATTAAATCCTGATTTATGTCGGTTCTGCACGCACCCAGTACAACTGTACAATCCAATTTACTTGGACAGGCGTTATTATACTAATATGAACTAAGCCTTTTGTAAGCCCCTTACCGGTGCAATAGTGTCCTGAGGTTAGTATTCGTTGCATAACATTCCTAGTACGAGTATATGTGAGTTTATATTTCGCTTATTAAATGTTACACAACACAGTGATGCTCGAATGTTAACAACATTAACTGCCCCAATTATTTCAATTGTATCTTGTAGCAGATCAGGAAACTACACACAAGAAATATACTTGCACGATACCGCGATTATTTGCATCTACAAGTGATTTCCTCACAGCTAGAGCATCAGTGGTATGTGTTGGTCTCAGTTACGTTATTTTATGCATTTACAATATTGAATATAACACGTGCGCAAGTTAAAATGCGCACAAGATGGCTTACTAAGATTGTCGGAACACAGTAATTAAACATCTGTGTAACATTACATGTTCGCATATAATTCCCAGTGCGTTAAATTTCGCGATGCAACGTGTGAATGTAAATATTTCATAGACGCATGTACTCGTCATGACGACTGGTCAACTCATAATTTCCACTAGAAATGTCGGATTGGGGTTACGTTCATAAAAATCAATGAAGAAATATTGATGTTTATTTGATCGATGCGGAATGCGTTTCAAACAATTTATAGACGATGTTCAAATCGCAGTCTAGTATTTTTTATCCGTCCGTTTGATTGCGCCAGCGCTCATGTTGTTGCACGCACAATTAACACCTAGATTTAGGTTTTGATTTCAATTCAGTTCAACGTCCGACAATGTAGAGTAATTAAGAAGTAAGAAATTGGTAAGTTGAAGCTTAGTAGGCGCGACAGGTGTACGAATGTCAACAGGATTCCTCCAGTGGTTCATCAAAAAACTAGGGCTTATTTGCGGGATCGACAGTCTCTACAATTAACCGGCTGAAAAATGTCACTCGACATCCTCAGAAATAAAACATATCTGGACACCTGTCCCGCTTGAGCCGCCTAATAACGAGTATTTCAGCTTTGTACGAACTATTTAAAAATTCTTGTTACAGATTTTTTTGGATTACTGTGGGAACTAGTTTTATGAGTTACTCTCTTGCTTCAATTAATTAATTCATGGGCGTTTCTGCTGTCACCTGACTTCTAATTAATGACTTCCATTAAACTAGGTATTTTTAATTTAGCGTGTAAAGCTAAGTGGTGTCTCTCAAATCGACTGTCGAGTTATGTAGATACCTAATGTATCATGTATCTCATTATTCATTATTGCTGACAAGCGTCATCAGAAACAGAGAATCAAATCTCGTGCCAATACTTTCGTCGTGGAGTTCAGCCATTTTCTGTTGTATTCTTTGGTTATATTTGTGGGTGACAGGCGCGCCGATGTCCCGCGACGTTGACAAATCGAACGCCGGCCGCACCACGACGTTACTCCTCCGACGAACGTTTACTACACACACTAATAAATAACCACTCCTTGTACAATATGTATGAATGCCTGTAGAAAAAGTTGAATGCCTAACAGCAATTACTAAGATGATATGGCTCTTTATTGCATTTATCATGAATAATGCACGTATATTTCCATAGATATATTCATCACCATAACAAAAGGATATCGCTGCTAACGGATGTACACATTTACCCTAATTAGATTAACAATTAATTACTGGAAGTTTGTTCGTGCAATATTACATAAATTCGCTAATTCAAAAACCTACTGAAGAGTGAGACTTTAGGCATTGGTTCACCTTTAAATTCTTGTGTTAAGAAGATAAAACTAGATAATACGTGGCCCAAATGCTCAGCTGTATGTCAATGCACGTGTTATCAGCTTCCGTATCATTGAACAAACTGTGACACTCATTGAGTGGAATTCTTTGTTTACAGTGCAGCACAACCACAACAACCGAGTTGTTTACAATCAAGCAAAATAAACTGACATGGATAAGCATCACTCTATTAATTAACGAGTGTAATGATTGGAATAGAAACACGTCTTGTCTCGAGTTATGATGCATAGTACCGGAGTGGAATTATTTTATGCGTAATCTTCTCGGTACATTTACGGCGTAGGCATGCCTTGTATTGGCTGTACTAGGCTAGAACAATGAAGGATTCATAGCGCGGATCCTGTCAGTTTGGGTGGTTCGTTAGCAGCCAAGGCTCGTCAGACAATGCGGCGTGGCATTGGCGTGCAGCGCTCGTCCCACCGGCTCGCAGCTCACCTAACATTTCCCCAAAAGGCGCGCGCGCAGGAAGGGCCACTGACTCAGCGACCTTAGGAGCGCAGTGCGCGCTCCCCACGCGCCTTTCACGATGCTCGATAGACCTTTACAAACAAACATGACGCAATAATCGCTATTGATTTGCATTTATCGACACTGCCTTCTTCGGTCATGACAGGTGTCGGCACGTGGAATATTATGCGATTCTACCTGTCATCCTCACCATCTAAGTCATCCGAAGCAATTACTTACATAAGCTAAATTCCGTAACGTTAATATTTCTTCTGCTATTTCATTAATTTATATTAGCAAGTCTTCCAGAGCCCGTCACCCACGTTAGTGCCGTAAGTATAAGATACTTATTGGATAAGGTCACCAGCAAACGATTTTGGCATCAGACAAAGCAGATTTTAGCGCACGTGCGGCATGCGTAAAACATGTGTTTAATTGAAATGGGGCGTCACGTTAAGTTGTCGCATACCGGGCATGCTGGTGTTTCAGTAATCTAGTTAGTGTGGTGTGACGTCGCGAGGTACGGCTGTCTACAAATTGATGGTGACGTGAACGACCGTCCGGCGTAGTTTGTTGCACTCGCGGCCGTGTGCGTTGACACTGCGGCCTCGTCACCGCGCGCCGTGCGCGACCGGCCCGGCGCGACCACGCCGGCGACGCAGCCGCACCACCGACGACTTTCTACAGCGATGATTCTCTCCAATTAACAGAATGATTGGCGGGCGGCAGCATCTTTGTGTGCACACGCGACACACTTTACTCTTGTTACGAGTCATGCCATTCTTATGTGAATGGTATTTATTCGATGATGTATTGGCATTTCCGATTGAATCTTTTGGTGACTGACGTTTACTCTATGCGGATAAAGCGCGTATAACTTTTTCCGTTGAATACTTTTGCCGTCAATGTTTATTACTAATTGGTTAGTTCAAGATTTAAATGGCCTTTGAACCTGTGGAGGTTGTTCTTTCCAGGTAAAGCAGTAATACTCATTGGTTTCTCAGCGTATACCGCAAGATTATACGAAACAGTTACCGTAACGTTGGAATTCTAATAGGTAGCAACTAAAGGTATATAGGTGAGAAAAAAATAAAAATTTATCTCGCAGAGAAGATAGAAGATAGAATATGCCATAAATGTACTGATAAGTAAGATTTTTTTCACGATTTCAGGTTTGGTCCCATACTAAAAATTATTTCTTGTCATGATTACAATCACATGTTTACCATTGGTCACTAATTACCGGTCAGTCACCTGATATATTATTTGACAAAATCCCTTAAAAGAAATCATCATCATTATCTGTCCTTTTACATCCAGACCTCCCCTCTAGGGGAGAGAATAGAAAAAAAAAATAAACAACATGTAAACCACTTCCAGTGTTCTAGTCAGCAATACAAGCTGACTGCGTCTATACCTGCCTGCAAGTCTGTAGAGTATTTAGACATATAGTTACAGAGGCGCTATTAGTTACCACTTGGAGTATAATTTAAGAAAATGTATTCAAGTTGCGTATCGTTGCGGCATTTGGTCATATCGACGTGTGCGCACTTTCACTTAATATGATGATTATACGTGCAAGTGTCTACAATTACATTATCCACGTTCATTTACTGACATTAGGCATTTTGTATCATTTTAAAACTTTAAACAATTTGAACGCAATCGTTTCAGAGACTTCGTAACGATGGCGTTCTTCAGTTAACGTTTCTATTTTACTTATTTAATAAGTTCTCAATGTTATACACAGATAGAATAATCTTTATTTTACACAAAAATAATAACAATTTCACAAAATGGCGGTCTTATCGCTGACAGCGATATCTACCAGGCAACCTTAGTATTGAGCATAAATGCTTAAGCTAAAAAAGTGAGTAGTCTGCGGTGTACTGAAAAAAAAATGTTATTTTTGGCATCATTCTTTAACATAGTCCTAGAACGCAAAGGGCAATTAGACAACGTAAGTGTTTCTATCAGTAGAAGTGTGATATCGCTCCACCCTAGAACCGGAGGAGTCATTGCATGATTGGCACCTAAAAAAAAACGATATACCTATGTATTAAAAATAAATATATCGCTATATATTTATTTTGCGTTAAAATCTCAGAGACCCGATTCGGGAATTGAACCGTTTTCATAGGTAAGTTTGTACGAAACCCTCACGAGTTCTACTCTTACATTTATGAAGAAAACCATACACGAACAGCCATGTTAGTAGTATGCATCTCCTGTGTTATCATCATCATCATCAGCCTTTTAATGTTCCCACTGCAGGGACACAGGCCTCCTCTCTCTAGGAGAGGGAATGGGCCATAATCCACCACGCGGGCCCAGTGCGGATTGGTGGATGTCACATGTCTTCGAATTTTTGGTTCTAGGACATGCCGGTTTCCTCACGATGTTTTCCTTCACCGTTTTGAGAGCAGTGGTGATCCTCCTGTGTTATATCCTGTGATATTATGGTATAAAATCCTATACTAGGACGTACAAAGCCTCAGTGATGAACAGCCTATTCGGCAAAACGTCCGACCTACATATTTTATTTTATGTCGTTATTAGATTACCAAACGTTGAGAGAGATCGTCAGGATTCGCCCCTCGTACCATCGTAATGCTCTACGAATATATTTTTATTGTAGACTATTTGTTTGTTTTTACGATTTTCCTGAATATGACATAAGATTTTTGGACTGTAGAGCTATGCTTTGCACATGTTACAACATTGTCCTTACAAGGAAGTAAAGGTAAAGGAATGTGATGTATGAACTTAAGGGGACTACAGTAGCTTATCACAAGTATTATGCGTAAAAGTATAATGAGGCACTGCAGTAAACGACATTACAGAACCAGAAACCTATTTTTTTCTTCAGGATAGGTACTGAATATATTAGAAACTAGCTTCTGCCCGCGACTTCGTCCGCGGAAAATTTGTGAGACAAAAGTTGTGATAGCTCGGTTAATATCCATGTTATATAAATAATTTATAGCCTATGTCACTCAGGAGTAAAGCAGCTTTCTATTATAGCTTCAATTTTTCCAATCGAACCATTAGTTCCAGAGATTACCCCCTACAAACAAAAAAATAAAAAAACAAACTTTACCTCTTTATTATATTAGTGTAGATGTAGATATAATTCATTCATATTTCTTCAATTTGCAGTACACCGCAGACAACCCCCTTTTTAGTTAAGTTCTTACAGTCCAGTCAAAGGTTGTCTGGTAGATATCGCTGTTAGCGATAAGATGTATGTAATAAGATTTAAGTTTATCTAAAAGTTTTTGTAAATATTTTGATGTAAAATAAAGTTTATTCTACTCTATTCTAGAATAATTCAGCTAATTTAATACAATAGAACAAAAACACTAAAATGGTCTGAAAATTCTTTTAACAATTAAAAGCCGTACTAATAATATGTGCAATAATACATGCAATCATTCTGATTGTTTGTCAGGTTATTGTACAAGCAATGTTTTACCGTTATTGTCTTAATTTTATAATCAATTCCGCAGATTTTAAGAAAATCGCTAAAATGCTTTATATTTGCAAGAAATGTGTCTTTGCGGATCTCTTTCTTTTGTTTGTGGTCTGAAAGAGACCGCGCTTTAGATGTTGTAGTCCTCTTAAGTGTTCATTGGAACTTAAATGGTCTGCCGCTCTCTTGTGGTAAATTCTTTTCAAATTAGATAGAAGAAAGTCGAAACCTGTAACTGTAATCTGTAGAGCATTCTTCCGGGAATTAAAAGGCAATTATTACTTGTCCGCAAATAGTAATGGCTTGGTAAGACATTTGATTGAGGCGGTAAAGGCCGAGCGCGTGGAGCCGTCCATCCCGGTACGCGGCCGGTGACTCAGCGGACATCGGAATGCCATAGTTTCCTGAATCGACCGCTGATTGGCTTTATTTTGTAAGCGATATTTGTTATTGCAGAAACCATTTGTAAGAAAAGGATGTGGTTCAAAGTTTTTTTCTTTTTGGTTTGTGTTTCGTTCTATGAGCTATCGCGTACCTAAATCACTGACAATCGGTAATAATATTGACTGTCATTGATTGATATAGAAGTTTTTTTTTTAATTTGAATTGGTGTATATTTTGGAACGCTTTAACATCGATTAATTTGTAAAATTGAATTCTATATACCTAGGTAGTTTATCTATATTTATAAAATGAGAAACTGACTGGTGTCAACCGAAACTAGGTACTGGGACTAGGAGCGTGAACTTTATACAAGTGTTTGTTATGACGTAGGCAGCATCCTCTCTTAGACAGGATTTTCCAAAACTCACTCCATAAAGAGGGCCAAACGAGGGCGAAGCCGCTGGCAGATCGTAGTTTAGAAATAAAGATCCAGAAACCGGATCGATACAATGTAAAGTGTAGTTAATCATTTCAGGTTTTCTTTTTTTTGGCTACTTAGGTACTTACTAAAGAAAACAGAATGAGAATAATAAACGAGCAAGCAAATTATAGTCCAAGCAAGTATTATGGTGGGTAAGTTTCATTATAACTATTTGCAAATTACTCATAACTTCCACGTATTTGTAAAATATGATCCCATGTAGCAAAAAACGTTTAGATGTTAGCAATTCTGGCTTTCTGAGTAACTAGTCTTTAATTAGCTGCGGCGGGCGGTCAAGCGAGTATGCGGATATAGCGCAACCACGAGCACAATGCTCGCGCCCCGGCCCCGCCCGCGCCCGCGCGCCGCGTCCTTCGAGGTCGTTCTAGTTCCACACCACGCACTCTGCAATGGGAACGAACTAGCGCGGGAAATTGCACATTACTTGACTATTAAGACTTTAACAAAGTATTGAAGACTCACAAAAAATTGTTTATTTTTCTCCTTATCTCCCAAAACACAGCCCTGGAACCAACCAAGGAGTTGTCAGCAAACTGTAGAGGCCTTACAGGGTCGAAGCCTCCTGGAGCCGAGGGTTGGTGCGAAAGCGTTACACCTCTGGGAATAAGGCAAGGAAGGCACGGGTTAGGTTGTTTAGTCTGTAAGAGTCTGACACTGTTTCCCGCGGGATTCGTCATTGGATGATTTTTACCTACCATAAAAAAAAAACAAAAAAAAAAATTATCTCAATGTTAATGTTTCATAAAGTACGCTTTCCCGTTAACCACCACTTGTTGATTGATTACTAATTAAGTTTCATAGAATGAAGGCGCCATTAAATCACTCATTGTTAATGGTTTTGTTCGTGGCAGTACCGGGAACCCTCCGAGATGACATTAGTTACCTCCGCGTGGAGGAGTCCGCCGCGGCCGCTCGATTTACAACTGTGCACAAAGTTCAGAAACATTAGTCGTGTTATTATTCTAAACGGACGGTTTAACAAAACTTATAGATGTTTGATGATGTCATAAGTCTTAATGAATCATATAAATATTTGTGAAAATAATATCGAGCCGTTTCAGTAATAAACATTGACAGTTTGTTTTTTTTTCTGCAGAATAGATATTCTTTTCCATACCTAATAATTAAAATTTATATTAATATAAATAAAATGTATTTCATAATAGCATCTGAATATATTCTAATTTTAAGCTCCTAATGTACAGTCTTGTATTTATGGTGTACCTACAATAAAGAGTATGTCTATCTATCTACCTATTAGATCCCTACTTAGCTGATCCAGCAATTGTTTGGCCTTATAAACAAAGCATTGGGGATGGAAGTAGAAGCGCCAAAAAGACCCCAGTCATATCAAATATACCAACCAAAAAAAAAATATCATAAAAATCCATAGCGCCGTTTCGGAGGAATTCAATAACAACCGTGAAACGATTTTTAATTAGATCAGTTTTTTTTTAGATTGACATTAACATAAAAACGTATTAAATCCTGCAACAAACGTAGAACAACGCCAACGGTCAACGTTGAACAATTGAAATCAATAAAGCTATGTAGTAAGGAGCCGATCAGAGAGCGAGGGGACAGCCCGACAGGTATAAAAGGGTTACGAGTGTCAACAGATTGCTTTTATTACGTGAATGAGCAGGCTGATGAGGTAGCCGGAGCCACGCGAAGGTAATGGCGCCTTTAGATTACATTTTGAGAGGAATCGCCGACGCACATCCGCCCTCAGATGTAATTGGTCATTCACTTCGCTGGATGTTGAGCGATCTCACGATGTATGGGAACGTCAACTTGATTCAGTCGAACGTTTCCGATTAGTCTAGGTATTCGTTACGTAACCGATACACGAATAATATTGAAGTAGCCATCGGAGTAATCTGTAAAAAAATAACATTATCGAGTAAAAAATATGCAGTTTACATACATGACTTCTTCAGTAAGGCATGCAGAAGAAGCAGTTACTGATAAATCCGGAGCATCTACATTTCTACATGTCACTCATATAAAAAGTCTGCAATTATTTGTAGACTAAAAAAGCGTTGCAGGGTTGGATGCAGAGCAACTGCTGGTTTGAGAAACTATCGCAAAAAGCAATACCTCTATATTCTGTGAAGGCTCAAAGACATCCATGTTATTCACAGCAAGTACATTTAGATTCGAAACAATGTGTAAGTTACGTTCAAGAACGCGTAATTAAACCATAGAACCGGATCCCTCATGATCGGATAGCTATTCATCGTAAATGAGGTCCTTGCGGAGACGTGTGCTATTTCACTACCTAATGGAAACGTTATCGGGGTGCCAGACTATGAAAATATTTATACACTTACTGTGGAATTAGCTTCCCAGTTGGTCTGATAAGTTGGTAGGAGACCTCGCCTTAGTGCCGGGATATTAACAGGTCGTAAGTATCACAAACTTACGTGATAAGATTACTGCGTGTAATAACCATTAAGTACATGTAACAACTCCTGTTCAACACACATTCCGGGACGATCATCGAATTGTGACCGCTCTTTTATTTCGCTATTTATGCTCCGAACTCGTGGTGCTATCTCGATTAGCTAAACGATGTTTTTAATTAAAGCCCTCGGTTTCTTATCTCAAGTGATGGTTGAATTAAATTCTTATCTTCCAACACTTTACCTTTTACCTCGAGACTGTAATAAAATATTACCTAAATGTCAGTGGTATCCCACTCAAGTTGCTTAGCTTTCGACTGTTAATTTACCGCAGAAAAATTGATTATTGCTAGCCCGATTAAAGCGCTGACCTAGGAATCAGACACGATGTTTTAAAAAATGATTTCAAGTCACAAATTTTTTGCCTTATACAAAAGTTCGAAGGATATTTTTCGTCGGAGAAAAAATCGATCAGTTAAGCCGATAAAGTAACCATGAACTAATTGGAACAACAACACATTTTTTTTACGCATGATTATTATTAATATTTGGTAGCAGCACACCGCAGACTACATTCTTATTGTCGACCCTAAGGTTGTCTGGTAAATATCACTGTCATGATAAGACCGCTATTGTACCCTTTGATTTAAGTTTCTGTAAATTTTTGGTGTTCAATAAAGTATTCTATTTATTTATTTATGTACACACAAACATTAATAAAAATAAAACATTAAATACAGATAGAAGAGTACAAATTAACGAAATTTCTTCCAGCATACCTGCGACATGACATTATAATACACACACAGGGACAAAGGAGTATAGTAGTGTACCTATTTTAATAAATATATTACAACTTAATAGTTATACATATCAAACTGAAAATAATACTATGTCCAAAGGGATAGATAAAGAATTCATTGGGCAGCAAAAAATTCACAACATCGATGTCAAAATGAAACATAATTTGAAATTAATAATCTAGTAGGAAATTTACCAGCAGCGAAGGATAATCGTTAGTACGTAGCAACACTCACGTGGAGCCTGATCCAGGGCGCATTCCCGATTCGTTCCCTGTTGTTTTTGCGGCTAGCCACTCACTAATGGGTACTGGTTTAGCCTCGCCGAGCTCCTGACTCGACTACTCACGTCCTATGGCGAGCTTTCCACGATGGTGTTTAAAACTACATAGCTTTATTGAAGTGTACTATAAATATTATCATAACAGTACTTAAACGTACTACGAAGTCACTGTTTTTATAATAGAACTCTATTTAATCATTAGAAAATAATTATATAGCTTGTGATGTGGACGTAATTGGTAAACACGACGATTGGTGAAGGCACGTGAGTATATACAAGTTGGCAGAATTATTACGGCAATGGTTGCTTGAATTTGTTTTTTTTTTCCACAATTATTGTGCTTGTTTATATTTATGTGTCTAATTGTATTTGCTTCTTTTTTAGTTATCTATTTTTTTTCTGCACCACCCTTAGGTTGACTGGCAGAAAATGCCAAAAGCATTAAATCTGCCTTTGTACAGTGTTACTTACGTGCATAAAGTTTTTATACATGTATAAACATATACAAGCTTCCTTACATTTACTGCGCAAATACCACAAACAATCCTGGACTTTTCCAGTAATTTCCTTTACCGTCCCATTTCCTCTGTCATTTAGTTTTATCCCATTCGAGGGGACGCGTTAAACGAATTTCGGTATTTAATTTTATTAACAAAACGCGCAAAAGAACAAGAAATCAATGTATAAGAAATTGTCGAAGTATTTCTTGCGGTTACAGTTACGTAGGTATTAATATAAATCAATAAATTTAGTTTTAATCTACATCGCTTATATTTTCTCATTGCATAATAAATAAATCATCTTGTATTCCTAGAAGGAGGTTCATAAATCACAATATTGCACAAATAGAGAGATACCGTACTGCTACTATGTCTTGAAGTTACTTCACATTCAGAATATGATTGCATTCATCGTAAAATTATATCTATTAAATACAAATAAAATTATAAAACAAAAACAATATTCCTGTTTGCTTATTGTATTGTTGAAACAAACAAAATAACGCAGTCAAAAGGAATGACTTAGATATGAGCTCTATATTTCGATTCGATAGCTACGTCACAATCCAGTTTGTGAATTGGTTAAAACTACTTTTGACTGCAAGAATCAGCGAGAAGTTTAATGTGTAACAAACCACTAAGGCCATATTTAGTGCTATACGGACGGTCAGTACGAGTAAGGATGAACGCCGTCCGAAGCTGTATTATAGCGAATTAACTTCGGATGGACTCTCTCCTCGAGTCGTGTAATCGTGTTCCACTAAAAACAATTGTTTATTCCCTATAAGTATAATATAGCACCGGACGACGGTCATCCGTACAGACTGTCCGTGGTGGCACTAAATACACCCTAAATCTATTAAAATGTTATAGCAAGATCACGTTGTATTGCCAAAAATAGTAAATGTTCCCCATTTGAGCGCGAAAATCCTATTTAAAGAATCAACTCCAAATTTCTTGTAGTTATATACTCTAAAAAATAGTACATGACCACCATAAATTTAACATAATTTTATTATAAATTAACATTTAAATACAAATGTGTAATGTAACATATTCATCTAATTAACTAATAAGGATGAGAGCATTTATAATGGATTAATGGAAGAGAACTATCTAAATATTAAATACAAAACAAAAGACGATCTAGCAGGCTTGATACCAACTATAGCACAGATTGATTCAAGTTGAAGTATCAAAGTGTAGGCTAAACAAGTCGCCATCTACGGGGATATTATAGACGATAATTTAAATCGCTTACAGCTGCTAACTAGTGCTTTATCGCTACCGGTTAATTATTGGTTTGAGCTAAAGACTCTGATCTTGTTGCCTGTACGCCTGAGTAATATTGTTGACTTAGTTCGAGCAAGGTACTTATGCTGCAGTAGCCAAGGCCGCAGACACTTCTTATTCCCATGGCATTTAAATACGAATGTTAAAAAGAGCGAATTGTATTTGTGGATCGAGAACTAAGTTAGGAATTTAGATTATTTATTTTAGGTACACTTCATCTTTACCTTCATCAACACGTTTCTAGAAGCCTCGTGAAATCTCTAATTATTCAATGTTAGATTAAAAACAATCTCTAAGTAGGTACAGTAGTATTTCAGGTTGCCTGGAAGCGATCGCAGAATGCAATTATGCCGCCCATTGTATGAATGTGTTTTAGTTTCTTTTGTGTATACATTTTGGTGTACAATAAAGTATATTATAATAAATAAATAACTACAATGAACAGCTCCACCGCATTAAATTGTTCTTAAGATCCGGATTCAAAGTCAATTTTTTCTATTTCACATGGGCCTACATGGGCACTTATAAAAAGTCAGAAGCTAGTTCACGGTTCCAAATTGGTCGTTTCCTATGGAGAAGAACCGGCAAGAAACTCCATGGTTACTCTTTTAAAAAAAATGTTATCTTTACAATATTTCCATATTACAGCACATAAATTATGTAAGGACAGTGCAGACAAGTCAATATTGAACTCCTACCGTTAAAATGGTAGGAAGTAATCTAAAATTTGCGTCTACAATGTTCTCACATTCACATTATTGAAATTGGCTATATAAAAGCAAGAAAAATAATCACAAGTCTCAGTAAGACAATTACATTATATGATGGATTTATAAAGTGGAATAAGGAATATTGTGAGAATGTGTCAAAATAAAAGAATAAAGACATGTCGTATATAAAAAATGAAAAAAGATGGAGCAGTTAACAGACAATTACACAGAATATTAATAAGTTACCAGGGGGCCACATGAGCAGAAGCAGTCATTGCCAGACAGTTGTGTCTTCGACATAGTCTCTAACCTTATAATATGCTTTTTTTGGTTAGGACACGCTTAATATGAGTTTTAAGTAAGTTCTGTCACCTCCCTTGGCAGCTTGTTATAAAGGCGTACGCTATTTACTAAAAATGACTTGCTGGTCTTAGCTAATCTCCATTTAGGTATAACAATTTCATGTTTATTACGTGTGTTTTTGTTATGGAGATCGCTTCTAATTTTAAAAAGACCTAAGTTTTTACGAACATATAAAATACATTCTAAAATATAAAGAGAAGGCAGAGTCAGTACATCGATTTCTTTAAACTTATTTCTGAGGGACTCGCGAGGACCCATTTTATAATTCACTATTGGTCTCGGATATAAAGAGACATCAAGTTCTCTTGTATGTAAAACTCATCAATAGACGATTTGAAACTAACGTCTCCGTATAATACAACAGTCTGTGGCTTATTTAGAATTTCAAATCAAATCTTTTGTCGATATTGATCAAGTTGGGATGACAATCACTTTATGTGATGGATGACTGGTGCTGACACGCGACAGAACCCACAATTTATGAAAAAAGTGAAAGCGAAAGTGAAATAAAATGAGAAATTTTCTATCGCTGATGAATTTATCTTAAGCGACAACCAACTGCTACACAATGGCGTTGACAATTTGTTTGTAGTACATATTTCGACAATGTTAATTTATATTCAAATTTATTTTCAATGCGTCGCCGTTGATTCTAAGAAGATTGATCGATAGGACATTATGTAGAACCGATATTATTAACTCTTTGTCAATAACAGTACTTATATTATAACACATGTTATGTTTCAAGCACATACTAAATAACATGTAAGCGTGATATTTACACAAATGATCGGTTTGTGTAATTTTCATTTCGCGGTACCTATATTTCAAAATTTATTTAGCCATTAATTTTAGGACTTTAACAAAATACAACATTAACATAAAATGAGGCAATAAAAAGTCGTAAAGCACATTTATAATGGCAATATCGACAATTTTATGGACAATGTTATAAGTTGTTTTATAATGGCTTTTTCGAATTTGGCCAATTAAGTACTTTGAAAGTAGTGCCAACAAATACTTGAAGTTTTAAGTGTTTTACATACTCGTATCTTGAAGTAATATACTGCATTTTAATTTAAATTAGAAGAACTCAAACAAAATTGAACATTTCAATAGCTGATATTTGTACAATATATTTCTCTCGCGACTGCGACTCCCCGCTGACTTTAAACTGTGAGATTCTGCAAATGAGACGATTAAAGAAGTTTAGTATTGTTTATGTATATTATAATGTGTTACACTCATGTATAATGTAGCGAATAAGGGACTTCTGTAAACATAAAAACTTATTGAAGCAACAAAGTAAACGAATTGATAGCAATAGACGTTGATCGTATCCAACTACTCCGAACTATGCACATTACTTGGATATTTTACAAGGCACTTCGTTAGTCCTTGAATAAACTGAGTAATGTTAATTGATATCGTGTGCTTAGAATCAATTTACCACCACTTATTTAAATTTTAATTCTTCCTTTTAACGGCAGTGCTATTTCTTTCGAATGCAAATTGTTATGGACATAGTAACTTAAATATAAAAGTAAGTTAATAGTCGTTTGGTTGTATGTAAGGACAAAAAAGGACAGAGATATGGCCATTCGATAAATTGCAACTGGTTTAGTCTGAGTGAAGTGATCAAGTCTTCACAGTAGCCTGTCTTAAACTCTAGAGCCCCAAGCGAACACCGGCGTTCGCATAACTATTGTCTTTCTATTATGTATCTAATTACGTTACTCAGAAAGTTAAATAATGTCGATACGGGTCATGAAAATGCGGTTAACGAATGTGTTGTTTTTTCCACGAGTGCCGGTAATAATGCGCACTTTCTTCTAAACAGCCCAACTTTCATTTTCACGTGTGGCAGGGTTCACGACGAGGGGGTTATTAAGTCGCGAGGAGCAACGACCCTCAGCCGTGACTTCCTTTTTAACGTGACTGCCTCAGTGCAGTGGGAAAGTGTCGAGGAATTAACAGCAGCATGGCGAGGCTCTCTTTGTTCTTCGTCTGTAACGAAACAGCCAGCTGGCTTAAATGACGAGTCATTACCGAGCCCATTACACCGGTAGAATATATTTGTTTATTTATTAGTTTTAAGCTCCTCTCCAAAGTTAAAAGAGCCTCATTTGAAATTAAATGCGTCGACGTTTTTCAAGTTTGAATATTGTCGGTCGTGGCTCTTACAAGTTGTGAGAGCAACAATGACTGTCACCAATTATGTATTTCGGTGATGCCTCGTTCCAGCCGTATTAAGGCTGGTTATGATGCAGTCGCGGTGGGGTCGCTGCGGTCGCTTGTGAGGCGAACCTTTCGGAGCCAGTAAACTGGCAAGTCATCTGCGCTAATAGCCCGGGCTCCTGTTACATCGCGATACTCGACCCATTGTGCTGCTCACGAAACACGACCTTAATCTGCGTAATGTGATGTAAACGAAAATTAAAAGTTAATGAAGAGCTAAAGCTTTGAATTGATTCATTACCACTAAGTACATACTCATATTTCTAACCTATATTTTCTTCCTGGTCATACCGCAATGGGACAGAGTGAGGGGCCTACCCCATCCTCAATATGAACTTCAGCTCGTTTTGTCATACTACTCGCTTTTTATTCTCACAATAGGTAATTATAAAGTCAATTTCATCTAGTTATATGTGCATGCTAATGGTCTCCTATAACTGAAGGAGCACATATTAAAGAACCCTGTATCTAAAGATTTTTACAGTATCTGTGTGACCTTTGATGGAGATCCAATTTTAAAAAAGTAGTTTTATGTGATACGTAAGGCAGTTGCAAATATATTTCATTGAATTTGTGTGTATATTTCTTTTAGTTTTGCCCCACCCGCAAATGTAACCAATTTGCTGGTTGGGGCAAATTGAGGGCCGTATATAGAATACATATTTACGTCATAGTTTCTCCTTATTCATGCTTAACCGTCAATGTGCCAACACTGCCAACCCACCAAAAGTAAGTATGGCATCTCCAGAAGTATAGATATATATTATATGTACTTCCTATTATACTTAGCTTGTTATATTATACTTTATTATATCATTTATGCCATTGTCTTTCTATTGTTTGATGTAAATTATTTCCGGGAAAATATTAGACATGACAAAAAAAACTAAGTCAAATCGAGCTACCACAGCTGTTACAGTGTACGAATATAATACATATTATTGATATTATTCATAATATTGATATCTACATAAGTAAACATCGAATGTTTAATTTCTTCATGCAATGTAACAATCACCTATTAATTTAATAGAAATTTGTACGAAGTCGTAATTCATTCAATTGCAAATCGTTTTAACAACTCAATTTTAAAACGATTTGCAATTGAATGAATTGACGACACTGTATCCGATGTCAGGACAAAAAACTATATCGTACGTAATACGTATATACTAAAGGAAATATAAGTTGGTATCTATTATTATGTGTTGTGATAAGTATAAGTAATCAAAATCGATCCAGAACTTGGACTTAGCAGGATTAACATTACAGTAAGGCGAGAACATTACGGAGAGGCGCTCGCTGGCTCGCTTATTCGCACTAATCGAACGCAGCGCAAGCTCGGGTTTCAATTATGCTCTCCTCGTCTTCTGATCAAGTATTATGTTCTACATGTACGACGTGGCCACTGAGCCACTCACATATTATGAATGCAGATTGAATGTCCGCTGAGATTCAGCGTGAAACGTCACATGAACTAGAACCACTACACTTCACCATTCCGTACAAAACACGTTTTCGTTTTACGATCAATTTGTACAGATAAGGCTAGCCAATACCGTCGGATCTTCGTCTAATTGGTACTCAGCACGAGAATAATTAAAAACTATAATGAAAGTTTGCATTTGTTGGCAACAAGGACGACCCTGGCGCAGTGTGCCTAGTTATTCCACGTCCCAGCCGAGCCCGGCGGGGTGGGATTTAAGTGCAAATTGTTAAAATTATAGAAGAGTCGGAGTGAGTTGGCGCGGAGCCAGCGCTCGTGCGACGACCTCGATGTGCGGCCGCCGTGCGCTCCGTGCGCTGCAAGCTGCATCAGCACACAGCACTTCCTAATTAGTAGCAATTCTTCACCGCGAGCTACGAGCGAGCCTGCTCCGCGCACATCACCGAGTGTTGAGTGGCGCCCCGCATGCGCTCATGATTCACTGCCTGAACGAAGCTCCTCGCTCACTGCCGCCCACAACGCTATGGATATTTCTATATTCACATGAACATGAATTAAGCCGTAACTGTTCATAATTTTATACGACTGTAATCGTTGTAACCAATGAGATAATTGATCGGAACACAAGGTCTTTAGCGTACAGGCACAGCATGAGAGGTTTATTTTTAAGTTACGACACTTGAAACCCTGCTCGGCACCAGATGTCCTCCGCTCGGTTTATCGGTGAACGAGATAAAAATGCACTGGTTCAGGTCGCTACAGCGTGCTTGTGTTCCGATAACCAGTCGGTTGAGTGTAGAGGTACTAGTGGTGCATTATGTAGATACTGTCTCGTTTCATAATTTTCTGTATGACATAATGTTAGCATGTGGCTCGTTAGATAGTTATCAAGAGTGTGTATACATTAAGGTAATGCTGAACTACACCTCGAGATTTATGGCTCGTGGGTAGTTAAAAGCAACGGGTAAACACGCGTGCATGCAGCTAGCGCGGCGTGTGACACAACTGCAAGCGCGCCGTTTCGGGAACTGTTTCCTTTTATAACCGCGTCGGCTGTACTATTCTTAGTGACCGTCAGATATTTTTTGTACTTATTGTATTAGTTGGTATCGCGGTCTGTGTTTTTAGGTCACGGTGTGGTTTTCTTTGGCGTTAGAACGGTTAACCTTTATTTATTTACTATCAAAAATAGTTGAATGGTCTCTTACTATTATGAAACTACATTGACTGGAGTGAAAAAATATGTTTTTGGGTAAGCCGTTTATAATCTTAACGACGATTGTAATACCTGATAGTAATTGCTTTCAAACTGGAGTCTGGAATTGATCTTTAGAATAAAAATACTTCTCTATGGACTAAAGAAAAATTTGAAAGAGAGTGAAGACAATGGAAACGCACTATAAAGTTCATTTGGAGACTCCACGTGCACGTATGTTATAAATTAGGTTGGTACCAGTTGTTTGAGCACCGGCGGGCTGCGTCCACACACAATGTTGACTCAGCGGCGAGGCGGTGACATGCACACACACAGCTTGTTTGAACTATATTTTAATTACAGAACGTCTTAGAAATATATTCAGGAAAGGAGAGTAAACACAGGGAACTGTGACTGCTATGACGATGCTTCTTTACGTTACGTTGATCTTATAGGTCACGCACGATAGTGCCAAACTTATGTAGGTAGGTAATGTTTATGTTGGTACCCGGGTCCGATTATAAAAACCAAAATACACATTTCTTTTTATAAATAATTGGTTATTTTTTACCACTATCTCACCTGATGATAAATGACGATGTGGTCGACGATAGATCATGCTTGCCTAGAAGTAACATACCCACTCAGACACCTAGGTTGTAGCCATGGATATAAGAAAGACATTGGGAAATACAGAATCCGGCAGCGAATTCCTCTACTTAACTATATGTAGGTACAATGAATATGATCCCAAAACGTTTCTTACACAATCTTTAAGCTTTCAACAAACAAAAATCAAGCAAAAGTAAATCTTTGAACTCCCCTTCACGACGGAACTGATTCACTGCCAAACGTAATTTCAACAGTTACCACCCCCACCAGCAATCGAGCCCAAAAAGTTGATATATGAAAGGGTGTTGTACTAGTTAGGGAATAGCTGTGACAAAGAAAAGGCAGGGTGTTAGGAAGAGCCCCGAAATCTGGGGCGAAAAGAATCGCAGACGACATAAATTTTTCGTGCACCATTTATTTCGCCAAACGATAGCGAGCCCTGACACAAAACTGGAGCGCGGGGAACGCGGCTGCGATTTCATTATTATTCCCATTGTTTCTGTTTTGATTGTTCCCTTTTATAGGAACAATTTAGATCTACACGCCACGCAGTATCCTTTTATTCGTAGCTAACCGAATATTAGCCAAATAATTTGTCTTTCAAATTGCCATTCGGATTCATTTTGCTTTACGCAATTTTCATAAGGTTCCCCGTCATAAATCAAGTCATTCATTGCTCAATACGCACTTGTATCAAGATTATCATTGAATGAGGCTTATCTGTTTGCATTATCTCTCGCCTACATTTAACAGACAATTATATTTATTTTTTTAATGGAGCTGTCAAGGACGAGGCCGGCGATGCCTTTATGGTAAGCTTGACTAATTAATCAAATTTGTTGCATCAATATCGTTCTGACTTTTGAAAGAATTTCCGCTAAATTAAGCTTATTTATGTGTGCCTCATTATGTATAGGTTTAATATCAACATTCCGATTTAATAAAGAGGTTGCGAAACCATAGAGTTAGACAGTATTTCAAAATATTCCAAATGTCTTTTATACCGAATCAATTTGAATTCATAAAACAATAGCTATGGTAAATAAACATGTAACAGTTCCAAGTTACGGCAGTTAATATAAATGACCTCATCATGCAAGTTTCACAGATGAATATTACAGTCGCCTGACTAATTACTAATACAGTGTCTATGTTGTAGACAACAGGCTCAATTCGTCATTTAGTTAATAGCCTGGCTTTTTTATTAAACGGCGCCATTCAACTCTCCCTTCGAATTATATTCAGTCAATAAATCGAACAGCTAGGAAAATTGCATGGATCAATTACGTTTAATTATTTATAAGGCCATCAGTACATATATGTAAATGTATTACGCACTTAGCCCTGACAAATTATTATGAGATGAAAGGCTGACGTAGAATTAATTTTACGTACCTACATAAAATAACCTGAAGGGCCCCTTTTTTCTGTCTGCAGGGCTTAATTAATTGACCTAACATGAAGGACATGATGAGGGCTTCGTTAGCTCGCAAACCTAACCTATCCGTGTGGGGGTGCCCAAGTATTTTTACCGTCACATGGTTATCCTACTGTATGAAAAACTCTAGGCAACTAGTTCATGAAATGTTGTATTAGCATCAGTTTAGTATCGTATAGGCTGCTAGTTGAAGCGCGATTTAGTTATCAAGCTAGGCTGTTAACAAAATGGCGAATAAAGTAAGTTGTCAGCGACGTCCATACTGCGCACGTTTAATTTAACTAGTAACTGTATGTGAACACATTGTAAAACAGACTCGTGTGCCGCGCCGCGGGAGCGTGACTCCACTATTAAAACTATGAGCTTTAATGGTTACCGTGCGAAGGTACTGCTGATTGCAGGACGCTACGTACTGCGTACTGCTGATTGCAGGACGCTACGTACTGCGTACTGCTGATTGCAGGACGCTACGTACTGCGTACTGCTAATTGCAGGACGCTACGTACTGCGTACTGCTGATTGCAGGACGCTACGTACTGCAACCTTAACACGCACTTGTCTCTTGACACTTCTTTATGTTTACTTTAAACCTACCTTTTTTCTCGCTCTCGCAAATACCATGTTCAAATTTTAACCGAACACTAAACTATGTTTAATTAGGTGAGAAAATCAACCAAAGTGCCGTGCCCTTGGACGGGACGGATGTCAAACTTTTACTGTCTAAAACCTCCCTTCGGTTCCTTCGTTCGAAGACCCTGGGAAATACTTTCACATCACCCCCAGCAGGATCGAAAGTGTGTAAGGTCACCAAAATGTGGACTAGTTCGCATTAAAAGGCTTTACTGTCAGTTCTGCCATCTAGAAAGAAGGATGGAGACACCGTGTTGTATGGCACCAGTTATTAAACAGACCAGTTTAGGTTGCCATGAACCTACCCTTGGACTTTTACTGATCCTTGTTCCTTCTTTGCAGTTCCAGAGAACTGGTGTTACGCTTTCCCAGGAGTCTTCGACCCTGCTGAGTCCCTAAAGTTTGCTTACAAATTGACCATACATCAATTTCAAACCGCATTTGTACAAGCAGCAAAGCATATCTATTAGTAATTCAGTGTCTACAGATTATTATCTGTTTATTATATCAACGACAATTGCAGTCATTTCATAATTTATCTAAGAATGTTGCCACCAATTTAATTAACATATAATATCTATGAGCCTGTTTATGTTTATAGATAATTAGCTAAACATACAGCTTGTCTATTCGATTAAGCCACCTCTCTATCACACAGCACTACCATTTACGCGGTATTAATCGTACGATAGAATTCTAAGACAGTTAATTTTATAGATAATGAGATAATAAAGCTAATACAATAAGACGTTGTGAGTTTTGTAATTGGGTTTTATCCGGTTCTTCGTAGTTCCTATGTCGTTGGCAGAACTAGTTAAATTCCTTGCCTGGCCCAGTATTCGGCCACGGTAGGGTTGCCATCTCTAAAATTTGGGAAACAAGACAAGACGCGTGAAAACCCCGGATTTTAGAGCCCGAAAGCCGGACATATCAACAAGATCTTTTAAACATATTCAATGTAATAAAAACAGTCGAAAATGTCATAATCACCTTTTTTATTCATTCATTATTTTAACAAAATTATTTTTTAAATTAATTAATTTTTTTAAACTCGGTCTACAAATGAAACCTTCCCCAGACGCTCCCCGGATGCCTTCTAAACTAGGACAAATCCCGGGAAACCCGGACGGATGGCAACCCTAGGCCACGGCAATGCAGTCTATTGATGCTGTCATTACGTCCCTGAACAGGTAAAAAGCATGTGATGCAAAATGAAAGATGGAACATGATCTGCGGAGAAACGCAGAGCCGCAGACCATGTTTCAATTTTACCTTGTTTATTTTTACACTTTATTAGCTTCTGCCAGCGGCTTTACCCGCATGAAAGTCGGTTTACCCCCTTAGAGAATTATTTTTTACGGTGGGCAAAAATCGTCGCGGAGCGGGAAACAGTGTCCGACTCTTACTGAATAAACAGCCCACCCCGTTCCTTCTTTACCTTTCGCACTGGGGTCAAACCTTCCTTTCAGAAAAAAGCACTGGCACCCAGTAGGCTTCGACCCTTTTGCAGAGTCCGGAACGCTTTAGCGGTGGAGTTTCGTAACTTCCGTTCTTAGCGGACGTCTACACCTTAGAAGGAACCTACCTTAAATAAGTTTGTAGGTGTTATAGTTTCAGAGATTTCATAATTAAACAAATGAATGGTAAGTATTTCGCTTTCATTTAAAAAGTTTTTTCATTACTCATACTCTGAAAGTAGGTGTAAAGTTGCCTGCGGACAGGGTTGGAAGAAGTACTTTTACTCCCTAGGGAGTTTTACTTTACAACTGACAGTTGTTTTTTTTAATATTTAGACAGCAAATATTAAAAAAAAAACTAGTTCTATTTTGACATTTCTATTAAACCGCTACCCGAAACTTTATACCTAATTGAAATGATATAGAGATAGAAATAATTTAAGAATACTTTTTTTTAATGACTTTATTTTAATTTACTTTCAATTATTTCATTAAAACTAATATATTTTTGAGAAAAATGTTGACCAGACCCATTTTTACAATGACAAAATGAATAATATTGACTGAAAAGCCAGGGAGCCGAACACTGAAAAAAAGAATTGGTAGACTCTCTATAATCTGTGGCCGATTTGATCTTCCTTTTTTTTTCGAGGTGTATAGTTTTGTTTACATTTTGCTAAATCTCGGTTACAAGAAATTTTTATTAACACGATAAGTTCATCAGCTTCAGTTATAAATTTAACGCAAGATTCTTAAGAGGAGAAAACCGCTTACCGCCTAAATCAAAAGAAATATACCTACCTACCTAAAAACATACCTTTGACGACGACTCAGGTTTTTATTATTTTTATTTTCCTCGTATTCGTAATGAAAAGCACAGTGTTTACCTCGGGTTCAAAAGTTATTTAGTCCCTCGAACTATTAGCGACCTCGCTCTCGCTCGGTCGCCAAGAAATTTCTCGGGACTAAATAACTTTCTTTCATCCCTCGTATAACAATGTACTATTATATCTACTCAACAGCATGTTGTCATTATTAAAAGTTTGTTTCTGAAAACACCACCAAAATTGTGTAGCAGCTATTAGCATTTCAAATATTGATATGAGGAAGTGCGGCGTGGCGGGAACATCTCGCTATCTCTTTTATACACACGTAACTTAATGGTGATGACGTCACATTTCAATCCCTATTAGGTACTTGACAGTTTCCCCCTCCACCATATATGAAAAGTTTCTTACTTAGGAAAGTTTTGGCGGGATTTTTTCGAGTGATGTTTAAGTTCCTATTTTAAATAATGGCAAATTGTGATGTAAAATTACTACCTATACTTTTTTGGCTTGAGTGTCTACGCAACTAAAAAAAATGTGGAATGAATGATGCAGGTGTGCGCTCTGTACAATGAAATTGAGTATCTTATTGCTATATTGAACGACGATTGCCGGGAAAGCTTGGAAACATCGAGCATACAGTTTATGTTGTACCTAAGTACCTATTGAAAAATGAGTCCATTGTTGCTTAAAATAAATTAATTTGGAATGGTACATTTATGTATATGTATGTTACATCTGTATTCTAATGGAAAAAATGTAACTGTAAAAAAAAAAAACAAAAAAACTTCAATATTTAACCGTTTTGAAAAATCTTTTTTTTTAATGTGTTAACTCTCAAATTGTTGGCATGAAAAATAACGTAAATTGTTATAAAACATGTATTGTGATAGTGAGTGCTTCGGCAGGTACTGGCGGAAGGACGAGTTACGTTATGTGTTTGATATTCAGCAGAAGACGCGGAGGCGCGGGGTTCCGGGAAGCGCCGCCATACTTGGCAGTCGCTGCGCCTGCGCTGACATACTTAGTGTTACTTTAGGCTTGTTTATTGTACTGCGTCGCAGTGTACCATCGCGTGCGGCTCGGTGTCCACTGGCTTTATTACAATCATTACTATCACATTTTAGGCGTTTTGTTTCATTGAATCGTTGCTTCAAATGATGCTCTTGTCAGTTATCCTGATACTATATTGTTATAGTTATATCGCCACTTAAAATATTTGCCAATCAAGATTAGTCCATTTCTAAACAGGCAGGACAAAATAGTATAGAACGATAATGTTATAAAATAGTTGGTTTAAACACTAATGTAATAACATAGTTTTACAAACCCTGAAATCTATGATCCATTTTAACGCTCACAACAATATCTTTCACACAACCTTTACATGAATAGGAACTTAAACTAAGAAACGGGATAATCTGCGGTGTACTAAAATAATCATTGAGAACCGAAAAATATCCTGAAACCTATTATGAATGTTTATTAAGGGACGATCGTTTTTTCTATCTACAAACACAGTATTTCCTTAAAACATAACGAAAATATATAAATAATAATTTAGGTACGCTTCTTAAATTTCAAGGGCTTGAAATTAGTTGTATTTGATATCTTTGTCGTACGACAGCAGCGCGGCAACAGCGCAGCTGTAGGGTTGTTAATATTTGTTAATATTTTTCCATATAAATAAAACCGTGCGGCTGTCGCGCGACAGCCACGCTGCTGCCGCTCTGCTGTCGCGCGACACGTTGCGGCTAATTTAACGGTGCCCTTAAATCCTCGAAAACCGTAATTGGGGACATAATAGAAAAAAAATTATTAAAAAAACAATTTGACATTTTAGTAGTAATAGAAAGACAATAAGTGTGCGAACGTTTGGGGCTCAAGAGTTTAAAGCCCTTCATCATTCATTTTTACTGTTCGATTGTCGATAAAAAAAGAAAGAACGTACGTCCCAACCCTCACGTTGATACTGCATGATAAATCGAATTATAATTCAGTAAAAATATGATTTAGAGAAAGTGAGATGGGTACGGTACACTCGTCAAGTGCGGAAGGATTTACCGCGCCGTCCCTCGGGAACCCACTTAACCAGGATTTACTTCGTCATAAATATCATCTGAAATGGGCAGACAGTCCACACGCTCGGAATTTTTCAGCGCACGTTTGCGAAGGCTGTATTTGATCGTGCTCGTCGTCATCTCTTGTATGAAGAATTGGAGACCTCCTTTTAATTTTTAAGTGTATTATTTGATGTTATAGCGGCGGTAGAAATACACGATCACTATCTACCTTTTTATTGATTATAGGTTCGCGCTTGACCGCCGCTTTCCATCTTACCTGATGGAAAGCGACGATGCGGTCGACGATGGAGCGCTATTACCTAGAAGTAACTTATTCACTCCTGACTTAAAGATTCCTGGATTGTAGTCATCAGGAAACACAGACTCCGGCAGCGAATTCCACTTCTTGGCTATACGCACAATGAAAGTATTCCCAAAACGTTTTGTGCCTCTTATGGTTTATGAGATACAGCTAGCTGACAGAGAACTGACAGACACAGAGGCACTTCGCTACTTTTTCGAGTCATCAAATGAACACCCACAAGGTTTCCTAAAAGCCGGCGCCCCTCCCCTGCTATACTAACTCATTCCAATCTAGACAGCAAACCATGATCGTTATTAACGAATGTCAATGCAATCAGTTAGCGAGTACTTACATATAAACGTATGTATTCCAAAGCTATTCCTGTCTATTTATTTCTCAGGGATGTCCTTATGCGGACAGACCGCGCGGCCGGGGCCCTGAGCTCCGGGCCCCGGGCCTCGCGGCCGGACGGCTACAAAAACACTCGATAAGATATGCCACAGGAGTACAGGATATGATTCGACACTTTAATGAATTGTATATTTTATTAACATAACTACTTCTGTTTGTTTACCTATTGATAGCAGCCGTTGACGGTTGTTTGAACGATATTGGGAACAAATTTTAATACCAATGCACTTGACAGTTATCAATTTATTGCCGGTCTCCAGTTTTGACATTAATATTTTAAGTTTGTTTCAATTCGTTCTCCCTTCATTTATTAAACTTGTAGTAGTATTATTTATTCGCATTTAATTACATAATTGTTTGTTAATATTTTATGCAATACAAAGGTACAAGGGCGAACTTAGGCATTCTCTACCAGTTAACTAAGGATAATGGAAGGACAACGTGGTAGGTGATTAAAAAAGAAAATATTGAGCAAGTAGGCTTACAAAGAGAAGAGAAAAGTACAAATTGATCAAACAAAACCTAGCTTATATTTAAACCTCAGGAGGTAAGAGGGCTACAATTCGCAGAACCTAACTTTAAACTCGCCAAGATGCGACGGCCGTACTTGTACCAAGGTAAATACACTCCTCTCCGTGTTTGTAAATTGGAAGACATATGTTACATGTCTTCGATTTTATCTATTTTTCTTTTTAAGAGATATATCAGCCTATAACTTCTCTCTCCTTATTAGAATAAGGAGAGAGAAGTGTGAAGTGGTGGAGCGAGAGGGATAGTCAGACTATAACTGATTAAAAAAACACCTATTTTCCTTTAGTTAACAGATTCACTGTCCACAGACCACATATGATCCGTAGAGAGACTTCCATCTCAGTCCACAGACCATATATGGTCTGTTCGTCAGTACAATTTCTAAGTCATCTGATACTGCGGACGTGAGGAGAAAATCTCGTATTTAGTGCGGACTTAGCAGGACACCGACTTTTAATAAAAACATAACTGGACTTATGGACTATACCCACTCAGGAGCCTGGACAGTGAACCTGTTAAACATCGATGGAAACCGGGATGTTCTAGAATCAACAATTCGAAGACATGTTACATTCACTAACTTGCACTGGGCCCGTGTGCATTATGGCCCATTCCCTCTCCTAGTGAGGAGGCCTGAGTCCCATAGCCCATTCACTCTCTAGAGAGGAGGCTTGAGTCTCAGCTGTGGGAATACGCAGATACTATATTATGTATTGTAATCAAGCAATTCCTTTGTCGTTGACATTTCGTACAGTCTACATATCAAGGTGAACTCTTTTGTGTTGTAAGTGCCATTAATTTTATTAACACAAGTTTATTCTCGTAAAAACGTAAACGAATGTTAAATCGTTTATTTGCCGAGTGATTGACTTATGATTATAGTCCTGTTTATATTACTTATTTATTATATGTCACAGTAAAAGCTACATCAATTTAATTAACATTCAGTTTATTTTTGTGTTCACGAAAATTGTAATAACATGTCCGAATTTAACCATGCGAATGACGAGCAATGTGTAGCTCGTCGGCCGCCAAGCTTCTTGCGCAGATGCCTTCTAGGACCATGGGAAAACTTGCGAAAAGCTTTATTTTTTTAATTGTTAAGTATAAACCAAAGCTTGACTGCTATCTCACCTGAAGGTAAGTATCTAAGCATTGAAAACCGTAGAGTTGGAGTAAAAGTATAAGTGAAAATATGTAGTTTTAGTTACTAAAAGTTTTATACACCTTTTCGCTGCCCCCTAGAAAGGGTGAAGTCATTAGATGATTTCCTAATAAAAAAAACCAATTGGTCCATAGAAATAGTCACAGTTCGATCATCAATGGCTGATGATCGAACTGAAGTGATGCCCTTCAACAGTTTAGTAGTTTTTTTCAGTGTAGGTAACAAAAAGTCCTAAGTAACACTTGTTTTTTTATTTTAGTAAATTATTATAACTATGTAGAACATCCTTTTTTGCGGGAAGTCATCCAATTACTCTCCCTTGAGTGAACTAAAACCCATTCTAATATTCCTTCTTCGCCTTGCCTCCCAGGACCCTGGGGTTTCTTTCGGACAATCCATGGCTCTAGTATAGTAGGCCCTGTTGATTTTGCTGCTATTTCCTTGCACGTGGAACTCATCGAATCGTCGTCATACCTCCCCATAGTCCGCAAGCCCAAGCCTGTGGTGGCTGGAAATAATTCCGTTCCCTCCCGTGGCCGTCTCCTTCGCTAGCATTATTTGAATTTTCCAATTTACGAAAATGTCTAAAGAGTTGACTTTCACACAATTTTACTGCAACAGACGACATAAAACCAAATGCATTTGTAAAGTAACGACACACGCTTCGCCGAATTGACGTTATCAAGTTTATTGGCGAAACGAACATGAACATTTTATGATGGAATACGGAATAAGGATATGAGAGCAGTAAGAGTATAAAAAATTACTTTTACTTACTCATTATAAGGAGTACTTTTATAAACGACTAAATTTTAATCGCTTTAATCCCGTAGAGAGTTGATTCGGCACATGAAACGCTCGCTATCGATTTGTAAAAATTAAAAAATAAAGTGACTAGGAACTTTTTTCTAGAACTCGAATTAATATACACATGTACGAGATTAATTTCTTTAAGAAAACATCAGCTGAGCGAGTCCAATGTCCTACAGGTATTTGTCGACATTGCGTACTAACTACCTATAGGTAATTGAAATTGCCGAGCAAACCGATAGTGTTTCGTGCACCGAATCAACCCTCCACGAGATTAAAACGATCAAAATGTATCGATGTATAAATACTAGTTTCTCCCAGTGGCTTTGTCCAAATAAGTTATGTTCCAACGTAGACTTACCTATTATTAGGATATAAAGTATCCTGATAATAAGTATATGCGTCTCTAAGATATTTATTACTTAGGGTAAGTGCTCTAGTGAATGAACACTTAATAACTTACTGGTGCACACTTAAAATCTGACCAAAATGAACCATAAATTCTGTCTACACCAAGTCCTAAATATTTGCTCGAAAAAAAATATCTTTACACAACACTGTCAACTTTCAAAACGCTCGTCGTACTGAAACGAACAGTAACATAAAAAGTAAATATGGTCAATCTAATAGAATATAGGGCTGCAAAAACGAAAAAAAATAAAAACGTAACTATGTAAAAATATCTAGATTTCTTATATTAAAAAAAAACTATGTTTTTTCATTCATTGGGGTATGTTCGTTCACTGGAACTCTTACCCTATATGAAGCTCGGTTCGACCCTGGTATGAAGGCTGAGAAGGAATGGGTTGGGTCGTTTGGTCAGTAAGAGCCTGACACTGCTTCCCACTCCGCCCACGGGCGGGATTCGTCATTAGATGATTTTTCCCACCATAAAAAAAAAACCATATATGCCCGAAAACATTAAAATTGTTTGAGCGATGAAGGTGTAAATATTTTTAATTGACAAACAAAGTGACAAACAGCGCGAATATTTATAATTTTATTTAATGAGTTTGGATTGATGGTGGCAATAAAACGTTTCTCCAAAGTAATTTCGATCAACTTTCATTAATTTTGAGTACGGCAGTTAATGTTGACCTAATTAAATAAATGTATGTTTAAATGTAACATGAATGTTCATGCAATCTGAAGTGCTTAATATCAATTGACACCGTGCCACTAACGTGTTGAGTGAACGAGTCAAGCGTGACACATACAGTTAACGTGACCATACGTCCCGCTTTGGGCGGAACTGTCCCGCTTTCAGACTGTCTGTCCCGCTGTCCCCCGCAAGAGCAAAAATGTCCCGCTTTAGCTTTAAGAATGCATCAATCGTTTTTAAATGTAACAACAGCGCGGGCGACACAGTGAAAAATACGACTTAGAAGTCACCCCAATACTTAACTGTTTTGTGTTTAGTGCTTTGATTTGTATTATTCAATCTTCTATAAACTTGTAAAACTCCCAAAACTTTGTTTTATTTTATAATTCCGCAGTTTTTTTAGAACTTTTCCTCAGTTGTCCCGCTCTGGCAAAGAAAATAAATGGTCACGTTACACATACTACATATTAACTGAATAAGTGCTAACCGATATTTAGCGAGCCCTCGCTTCGCCCATTGCCCTTTTAACCTATTTTATACCATCTGCAGACATTTTTATAACACAAACAACGGTGTTAACCCATTTATAAACGTGAATCTTATTAGATTTTTTATATACAACTTGTACCAAAAAATGTGCTCGACCGATTTTATGCAAAGTTCACAAAATCTACGAAATAGTCTGAACAAAGCCTAAACATTTGGTTTGGATTAGGGCATTCAAACTCGGATAGTTATTAACTCCGGAGCTAGTTACGATGTTGAGCAATCAAATCCGGAACTCCGGAGTTGGCTCCGGAGTTGACAACTTTTTTAGAAATTAATAAAAAGGGCCTTTAATTTTAATCAATAGAAGTTTTATTTGTTAACAATCAATGTTTTTGTTTAAAAATTTACTGTCTGACAGATAGAAGCTGTAAAAGTCAACTAAGTAATACGAATTACAAAATATTAAAACAATCACAAAAAATAAACATTTGTTTAGCAAAAATCAGTCTAAAAGTTTAAAAGTTTTATTTCTGACAGCCAGACATAATATTTAAAAAAATATTTAAAAAATCAACAAACATAAAAAATCATCATTTGTTTGGCAAGTTACAATAAAATAATAATCATGAACGTATCCTAATAAAACTAGTCGTGCGGTGTCCCACAGGGATCGGTACTAGGACCGCCCTTGTGGAACATCGGGTACGACTACGTGCTGCGCGCCGACCTCCCCGTAGGGGTCAGCGTGGTCTGCTACGCAGACGACACGCTGGTCCTAGCGCAGGGAAGGTCGTACCAGGCGGCGGTCGAACTAGCGACACGTGGGGTTGCGACAGTCGTTGAGAGGATCCAGCAGTTGGGACTCAAGGTGGCACTGCACAAGTCCGAGGCCATGTGCTTTCACGGCCCTCGGAACGCGCCACCAACGGGTTCCCAACTAACGGTAGAAGGAGTTCACATCGGCGTCGGGTCGACGATGAAGTACCTAGGACTTGTCCTCGACAGCCGGTGGAATTTCGAGGAGCACTTCCGACGTCTGGCCCCCAAACTCAATCGGACGGGGGCTGCTCTCAAGCGGCTCCTGCCGAACCTTGGGGGTCCAGACGCCTTCTGCCGGAGGCTCTACGCCGGCATCGTCCGGTCCATGGCCCTTTATGGGGCACCAGTGTGGGCGCCGACGCTGCGTAAACGCCCGGCGGCCCAGCTGAACGCCTGCCAGAGGGTCATGGCCATCCGGATGGTGCGGGGATACCGCACGGTGTCCCGAGAGGCGGCGAGCCTCCTTGCTGGCCTACCACCATGGGATCTGGAGGCAACAGTCCTTGCACGCATGCACGACCAGCGCGTGGAGGTGCAACGCCGGGGCGAAGATCCGCTGCCCGAACATGTCGAGGCGTGGCGGAAGGAGCTCCGGCGAGATCTCATGGTGAAGTGGAAACAGCGACTGTCGCAACCCAGCGCTGGGCACACCGTAATCTCAGCGGTAGTGCCCCTCTTTGAGGCGTGGCTGGATAGACCTCACGGCGTCCTCACCTTCCGCATGACGCAGGTTCTCACCGGACATGGGAAGTTCGGGAGATTCCTGCACCGGATTCGTGCGGAGGAGACGTCCGGGTGTCGCCACTGTGAGGCGAGCCCGGAGGACACGGTGGAGCACACGGTGGAGGTGTGCCCTGCTTGGGAAGAGCATCGCCGTGTCCTCGTGGGGGTGATCGGCGGCGGCGACCTCTCGCGCCGGGCCCTGGTTCAGGCCATGGTCCACAGCGAAGAGGAATGGCAGGCGGTCGCCTCCTTCTGCGAAGCAGTAATGCTCGTAAAGGAGGAGGCCGACCGCATAAGGCAAAGGCAACGGCGTACTCGCCGTAGCCGTCGCCGCCGCGATCCTGCCGATATCCGGCCACCGTAGACACTGGCTCGCGGACGGTGAGCAATGGGTAGCTCGCCGTCCGGTCGTCTGTAAGACCGAGTCCTAGTCGTCAACGGCGCGCACCGTTCCCGCGCGCCTCAAGGAGTTGTCAGCAAACTGCAGGGGCCCTTCAGGGTCGAAGCCTCCCGGAGTCTAGAGGGAAGTGGGAAACTGTTACCTCGACTCCAGGAATAGGGCAAGGAAGGTACGGGGTAGGTTTTTTAGTCATTAAGAGTCTGACACTAGTCTCCCGCTCCACCCAAGAGCGGGTTTCGTCATTGGATGATTTTCACCTACCATAAAAAAAAAAAAAAAAAAAAATCCTAATAAAACTAAAAAAACAACTTTTTTTGAGATCGAAGTTCTTGGTAATAAATTTTGAGAAACGATAAGGCATTTAAAGATAGGTCAGAAAGGAAACTTCTAAGTTTCGTCTCAAAAAGCCTGCTGCCGAGAATGCTCGTTCTGACTCCACGCTCGTCAGCAAGACACACAGCAGAGATAGTGGTACGCTTCTGAAAGGTATTTTCCTCTGCATCCGCCAATGTCATAAATTTCTTTTTCTATTCATACAAATCCATCCATATCCAAATTAGCCGATGAGGTACTTTGTTTTTTATTTTTTAACTGCCGAATAATACCGAAGTGTTGAGCTAAGGACTTAGGAAGGAATCAAACAACGGGTTACGTTACGCTCAAGAATTAAGATGTGTTTTTCGTGGTTATGTAAATAATGTTTACATGGTTTTTGAAAACCGGTTTCAACTCCGGTGTACTATTTCAACTCCGGAGTTGAAAAATGCTTAAAATCGCTTCGAAACTCCGGAGTTACGAAACTCCGGAACTCCGGATTGAAAGCCCTAGTTTGGATAGGTGAGCCCGTTCGTGAGTTATAAAATTACAACGAAAAGTGCCGTTATAATTTTTTATTATTATTTATTTATTTATAAAAACTTTATGCACTAGTGAGAAACACTGTAAAAAAGTGGAATGAATACCTTTGGCATTTCCTAACAGGCAAGCAAATCAAAGCATTTGCCATAGCCAAGCATTAGCCATTGGACTACAAGAAAGCAATGTTGGGAAATATAATAACCTAACATAAACGTTAATAAAAAAGAAACTGTTTAAAAAATCAAATCTCAAAACGTCCTCGTACCTATCTATCAAAAATTAAAAAAAATAGATTCACGTAAACTTCATAAAAAATTGCCCCAACCTAGAAATAACTCCTGTATCATGGTTTCGTTCTCAAAAATGTAAACGAAACTCAGATACATAAGACTCCCAAACCCTGAACCCCTTCCTATTTCATACGGGGACACCGAACCACTCCCATCTTTGTTCTATGAGGGAACCGAACCAGCGACATGCAGCGCAGCAGCCAATCACTCTACCAATACGCTCACATTGCCATCTAAATAAAGATTTTCTTCTGCATCCTGTCCACTGTCCTTTTTAAGATAAAACGACCGTCAATCTTCTCAAATACTAGTAGATATTTACTTTCGTACGATTTCCTATTTACTCAGTGAAAGTTATTAAGTTGATCGGATCCGTCCAATGATACTAGTATGTCGGTCAACAATGGAATTGGTTTTGCTCGTGACCGGCGGATGGCTGCCACAGAGATAACCGATGGATCGACGAGATAAATGGTTGCAGCTACCCTCTGCCGGCGCCAGGCCGTCTCATCTCATTCCAATATCAACTTATGATATACGATTATTCCTATACGACGAATTTTATTATCTATAGGCATAAATAAAAAGGAGAATTTGACTGACTGACATGCCAATGCATAAACGAGTGTATAAGACTAGGCACGTAAAATTTTGCACAAGGGTTTCATTTTATATAAAAGACGATTCCTCAAAATTCTTCTCCTAAAGGGATAAAATGGTAGCCTAAAGTTTGCATGGAGAAACCTACAAACGCGCGGACGGAGTCGTTGGCCGACGCTCTGTACATAAAAGAAGAATCTGACTGACTGACAGATCGACGACAGCCGAAACTAATAAGACTAGTAGGACAGATGAGAACTAAAGGAGAGTCTTTCGAAATACATCCTCTTTAGGAGGTCTAAACGAGGGCACGCCAATCCGGACCCGTCGTTCTCCATACATTTTAAATGGAAACTAGACTTGTGGGGCTACACCTGATCTACGCCTCGCGACGTCTTCTTCGTACAAATTTGCGTGTTACATGCGTGCGTCGATCTAATGTAGCTCTATTTTATGGGAATAAACTGGGGCTCCAAAATTAATACAGAGTAACCTACTTTCGTGTTGTTGTTTGTTGTTTCGTGAAGCCGCTGTAAGAAGCTAGTTATCACATACATATAGTTTCGCTTCAAAACAACAAGGGCCTATGCATTAGTCACTTCGAGGTCGATACTCAGTATTGAGGCCAATAAGTTACGAGGAGTTTCGTATGAATTAAGGATTGTTAAGTCAAAGTTACGTTGAGAATACTCAATCCACAGATCGTGAGTTCGGACCTCATTAAAACTTCAATCGCTACATTAAACCTAATGTGGTGAATCGAATCTGGGAAGCGGCGCGCGGTTACTTGGCAACCTTGGTTCAGAGTGGATTCGTCATTCGGTCACAGTCACACCTGCGGATTACCTACACTCCTACCACCCACCTACCTAAATGGATGGTACATCACGCTAATATTACAAAGCTGAATGCCTGAATCTATGTCTGTGTGAGTAGGTACGTTTGTTCCTTCTTCGCGTTCAAACGGCTTAGTGGATTTTGATAAAGACGGCGTATGGGTAGTCCATTTAATTAATTATTTCAACAACTATAAAAAATATAAAAAAATCATTTGATTTGTACATAAATCCCTTTCACAATACTCCTGACATTTTTTTTTTTTTTTTTTTTTTTTTTTTTTTTTTTTTTTTTTTTTTTTATGGTAGGTGAAAATCATCCAATGACGAAACCCGCTCTTGGGCGGAGCGGGAGACCAGTGTCAGACTCTTACTGACTAAAAAACCTACCCCGTACCTTCCTTGCCTTATTTCTGGAGTCGAGGTTACAATTTTCACTTACCCTCTAGGCTCCAGGAGGCTTCGACCCTGAAGGGCCCCTGCAGTTTGCTGACAACTCCTTGAGGCGCGCGGGAACGGTGCGCGCCGTTGACGACCTGGACTCGGTCTTACCAGACGATCGGACGGCGAGCTACCCATTGCTCACCGTCCGCGAGCCAGTGTCTACGGTGGCCGGATATCGGCAGGATCGCGGCGGCGACGGCTACGGCGAGTACGCCGTTGCCTTTGCCTTATGCGGTCGGCCTCCTCCTTTACGAGCATTACTGCTTCGCAGAAGGAGGCGACCGCCTGCCATTCCTCTTCGCTGCGGACCATGGCCTGAACCAGGGCCCGGCGCGAGAGGTCGCCGCCGCCGATCACCCCCACGAGGACACGGCGATGCTCTTCCCAAGCAGGGCACACCTCCACCGTGTGCTCCACCGTGTCCTCCGGGCTCGCCTCACAGTGGCGACACCCGGACGTCTCTTCCGCACGAATCCGGTGCAGGAATCTCCCGAACTTCCCATGTCCGGTGAGAACCTGCGTCATGCGGAAAGTGAGGACGCCGTGAGGTCTATCCAGCCACGCCTCAAAGAGGGGCACTACCGCTGAGATTACGGTGTGCCCAGCGCTGGGTTGCGACAGTCGCTGTTTCCACTTCACCATGAGATCTCGCCGGAGCTCCTTCCGCCACGCCTCGACATGTTCGGGCAGCGGATCTTCGCCCCGGCGTTGCATCTCCACGCGCTGGTCGTGCATGTGTGCAAGGACTGTTGCCTCCAAATCCCATGGTGGTAGGCCAGCAAGGAGGCTCGCCGCCTCGCGGGACACCGTGCGGTATCCCCGCACCATCCGGATGGCCATGACCCTCTGGCAGGCGTTCAGCTGGGCCGCCGGGCGTTTACGTAGCGTCGGCGCCCACACTGGTGCCCCATAAAGGGCCATGGACCGGACGATGCTGGCGTAGAGCCTCCGGCAGAAGGCGTCTGGACCCCCAAGGTTCGGCAGGAGCCGCTTGAGAGCAGCCCCCGTCCGATTGAGTTTGGGGGCCAGACGTCGGAAGTGCTCCTCGAAATTCCATCGGCTGTCGAGGACAAGTCCTAGGTACTTCATCGTCGACCCGACGCCGATGTGAACTCCTTCTACCGTAATACTCCTGACATACAAATATAATGAAGTTCCATTCATTCGCAAACCGGTCATTTGTTAGATATAATTTAGTGCTGTCAGAATTCGATGTATGATTGGTCTGAACCATGTCTGAACAGACGGAACGTACAGACGGGTCGTATCGTATATGGAGCGCTTAAAACACAGCTCTGTAGCACATAAGGTATCACTTTTTATCCCAGGAGCATGTGTCCTTAGGATTATTCTCTACGTTGATGCGGCGAATGTAAATCAATAAACATTAACAGGCAATATCTTCTGAAATAAAGTTCATTACTTTATGCTTTATTCTCATAGCCTGAGAACGTGCGCGTACACATGCTTGTAAAGTTATGTAAATACAGCGAATTAAATTGTAAACATAATCCCCTATTTACATTTAAAATACATTTGTCTATTAACAACTCTGCTCTTTCAAGTATTTGATAACAAGTTACCTAAACTGGTAAGTAGGAAGCCCCTGCCCACCTCGAGCCGAATGCCTTGTAGCTAATCAAACAACTCGCCAATACCAATAAATAAACGCAAGTTAAAGCTAACAAACAAAAGCTAACAAGCTTCTCAAATAACCATTGCGCTTGCGTAAAGCTTAGAGAAAATGTTGTCGACTCCCCAGCCCCCTTAGCCAAGTTACAATCGTTTCGATAACGTTGAACGCTTTGAGTTGGTCAGGCTCCCAAATCCTTTGTTCTGACGTCATCTCAACACTCAGTTACGTGGTCGGTGACGTTAACGAAACGAACGTAACTTAGCTAGATGGGCTGTACTTTGCCGAAAGCATATCTTCTAGTAACATATCGATCTCCCGCGAAGCTGCTGTCCTGCCACCGGGAGATTTGGATGAACAAGTTCTTGTGCACATGCACGACTTGCGATTTTAAAAATTGCAAAGTCGGTGACGTTCCGCTGCCACGATAAATCGCGTGAATAGGTGTGAGATCATGGTAGTGTGAAGACAGTAACTGTCGCAACTCAATGCTGAGCACGTCATAATCATAGTGATAAGCACAAATCGTTTCTGCCTTAACACTTAAAAAAAAATTTCAAAAAAAAAAAAATTTTTGGAGCATAAGGCCTTCTGCGAAGCAGTAATGAAGGAACGGACATCTTCATACCCCAATTACTCCCCACAAGCGACGACCCAGACGTCGGGAGTAGTGGTTAGCTCACCGTCCGACCGTCAAAGCACACCTCAAAGAACTGTCTGCAAAACCTTAGGTGGGCATAATACACCCTAGTACCGCGGTTTTGTTAAAGAGTAGAAGAGTCCAGGAACACAAAGGGCTGACAGTCACAGATGGGTAGTAGCAAGTAAAAAGACTGACACGCCCTTTAGGTCCACCCTAGAACGGAAGAAGGCATTTGATGATTTCTCATCTTAAATAAAATGTTAATGTTTTAATATAAAATACTCGTTTTCATGAGATTGGTGTACCACTTAATATTCGCGCCTTCACTTTCAACTCACGTTCGCTGGATCTACTTAGTTGTATTAAATAAGGTTACAAGGCCCACCAGGAAAAGAAATAAAACTAATTTCAACGTCGGAGACTTAAAAATGCTGTTAAAAACTTTTGGGCGCACATAAATCTTGCAGACGCGTAACTTTAGGGTTGTGGATCCCTGGCTTGGTGGATGCGAAAGTCTTAGCAAAGATGATGAAACTTGAATATTAATACAACCCAACACTAAGAATCGAATTCAAGCACTTACTCGTATAATAAAAGACAAACGAACAACATCTACCAACCAGTGTTACGAAATGTTGCTTTCCAATACTCATTATTATCGATGATATTAAAACGTCTTATAAAACGATTTCACTTCAAAAACTCTCCCTTTTTTGTCATTAAAACACAATCGAAAAGTTTTTGCTAAATCCTGAATCCAAAGAAATGTTCTGTGTTGAAAGTATTACATTTTAGTCATTATTTTTTTAATTATTATTTTTTAGATTTCCGATTCCGGTGCGGTACAGCTTCGACGCACTCGTATCAATTGATTTTGATACATGCTCAAGCTGCATGATCAATGATGCTGAGAATAAAGCTGCTGTAAAAGTGGCTTGCTGAAAGGATTCAGCTGCTGATTGCCATTTGATTGATTAGCAATCCAGATTTGATGACACCAATTTATAAAGCCAGGAGAATTATACAAAATGCATTTTGAAGAGTGTGCGCGAGAATTACATCACTTGATTCCGCCATCACCAGCCTACAATCGAATAACCCGACGTACGGCGAGTGTCCCCCCCTTACGTTGTTTACACCTCTACGATCCAGACCAAGCGCTTCGCCTCGCCATTTATACCGCACACATGATGGGAACAATTTATCTGTTGTGGTTTTCCCGTCCGATTATAATTTAGATGTCTTCAAGCCTGGACTGCAAAGCTCTTAATAAGCTAGTGCGATTCACTATCAACGATTACATCACGGCTTACCATCAGGTAGAATCGCAGTCAAGCACTAGTTTCTATCATACGAAAACAAGACTGGACAATGGGCCAGTCTTTAGCTCAGCAAGTATCAAAATTGATAGATGTTTGAGTACATTGAAGCCGCAGAAACAGTGACTTCCGATAAGTTGGCCGTTGCATGCCGGCTCGGCCCCCGGCTCCGGATGTCACGTATGTCTTACTTCCCGTTGGACCGACTTAGCTTTTTGCGTACCAACAACATCCATTTCGAGATATTGGATTGTGCCAAATGTAACGCTGGCCACGTGCATGCCGTTTGTTTGAGCTTTAATATTGTTAGTTGGCTCGTGAGTAAGTGAGTTTGTAAGTATTCTTTTATATATTCGATTTTTTTGAAGGAAAATTTTTAGAACAGAATGTCTTTGGAACAATTATTTCTAAAGTAAAAGGATAAGTATTTTACTATATTTAAAAACTGCTATAGTTTTTAATGTATCTTTGTGCGCGCCATAACTACCATATCAATGATACAGGGCCCCGACAAAGGTAAAAGTTCGCAACATGTTATCTACAACAGTCTCGTAGGATAAACCAAGTATTTGTGAAAAGCACCATTTTTTCTAGATAGACTTTTTATTGTAGGTACACCATAAATACAATTTGGCACATTAGGAGCTTAAAATTACTAAGGTGTTACAATGAGCGGCCTTATCGCTGAAAGCGATTTTTTAAAGACAACCTTTGGATACTTTATACAGGCCCCCGTGGGACTTTTGATACGAGTCGCTATGGGACTAGCTACGCCACTACATACTTAGGTACCTTAAGAACTTAAAGAATTACTCTAGTCACATAATGTGGAAGAGCCTTCCCTATAAAAACTTTTTCACAGCCTCGTCTGCTGCCAAAACCGTGAAGCCTTTTAAGTCGATGCGTCTAAGCGATAAAAGGGCCATATTCGGAACATTTCGTTCGTGTAAACATCTTCATTAGCAGTAAGTCGTCCCAGAGGAGGGTAAGACGGGTATTGGCTCGGGCGTCTAGCCGGCCGTAGTTGGGGGCACGCAAATAAAGATCAACGACCGACTTTAAGCCCAGCTGCTGCACCTGAGCTTAAGCCAAGGGTTAGCGAACACTTTTATGGGCAAGATATCGTCTGCTGCTATTAACGAGGGCGGCTTGAGACGACTTTATAGGGATGGTTCGTTGCTGAGCTGGAAAAGTCGTCTTTATGAACCACACTACCATCACACGAATAAATCTTACTGTTCATTGTATGTACATTGTACAGTCATGGTAGAAAAGTGCATGTATTGTAATTGAAGTTAAATGGTCCACCACTAGTTAAATCAATACTTTTGTCATGAAACTTTAGCCCATGAAGAGGGCCAAAGTACTCGCAATTTTATATATATATATGTATTCAGAGATATATAATCATGTTTATCAGTTGTCTAGTACTCACAATACAAGCTCTGTTTAGCTTGGGACTAGACAGCATTGTGTGATAGTTGGGGAATATTATTATCATTACATAGTATAAAACAAAGTCGCTTCCTGTCCCTATGTATGCTTAAATCTTTAAAACTACGCAACGGATTTTGATGAAGCTTTTTTAAAAGATAGAGTGATTCAAGAGGTAAGTTTATATATATAATACATGCATAATATATTTAATATCACCATTGCTCCCGTGCGAAGCTGGGGCGGGCCGCTAGTTTATTATAATTTTATTCTCACCTTTCATTAGCGTTTATTATGAAACTGTAAATAATTTACAGAATATTTTAATAAGCTTGTTTCAATACACTCAGGTAATTAAAATAATAAGTAAGTATAATGTCAAGATGGTAATAATTGCAATTAACAGCAATAAAACTAAATGATATTAATGCAATATCTGTATCTAATAAGTAGTTTCAAGTTTCACCGCAATATAAACTTGGAATTTAATTATATCAAATAAGTGCTGTAAACCGTGACTAGATCTAATAACATCAGCATTATGAATCTAAAATGATTTAAATGTTTTATTCTGAAAACCGTGAATACCCATAATAATAAATGTATAAAATATTTTCAACTGCAACCATTTCTACAGTTAACTGATTAGCAATAAAATTATCTGATAAAACAGTTATTATAATCGTCAGTAAGAAAAGAACATGAACTTTAGGAGCACCAAGTTCACTCATAGATGCCCTGAGCAAACCGAAAAGATTTGTATGCTTCTGAAGTGAGGTGGGCTGGTTGAACACCAGCGTCAGTTGAAAACCAGCGTCAGCTGAAAACCAGCGTCAGGCACTTAGTTGCCTGACATTTATGCTGAACTGTACCTGTTTGGAGCAGCCGTGGGGCTAACAATAATTTTTGTACCATAAGTAATTTAAAAAACAAAAATAATTTAATTTTTTGCAGGTTTATTATTGTGCTATGTGCTGTGTCTGTACCGATAAGTGTTATTTCTTTCTTCTTTTCTTCTTGGTTAGAATAAAGGCCGCTATGGCCCACGCATAATGGTTCGCCAAGGACTAAGCGTGGAAACCAGACTACAAAGATAAGATACAAGACAGTTATTATAATACCATTGACTTTACATTGTAGATCCCTGACATTACTATATTTTTTAATGCGGTGTACAATAAAGTATAAAATAAATAAATAAATAAATTAGACAATATAATTTTACTAACAGTAAATTTTCCGGCCCTACTCTTTTCTAAGAAAGCAGCCTTGAACTCCAAATAGGTTGACATTGAATTTGTATGTGATTTGAATGTACCTTGGAACAATGGCAAAGAAGGAACAGGAGTAGATTTTTAGTCAGTAAAAGTCTGACACTAACTCCCACTCTGCCCAAGGACGGGGATGTCATTAGATGTTTTTCCCACCTAAAAATTCCCAATTTAGTTATACCTGAGCTGGTCGAGGGCACGCTCTATTCCCGCGCGCCTCAAGCATTGTCAGGATACTCTAGGGGCCCAACAGGGTCGAAGCCTCCTGGAGCCATAAATAGGAAAGTGAAACCACGTGCCCTGTAACGAAGACAAAGAAGGAACAGGAATAGGTTTTTAGTCAATAAAAGTTTTACACTCCACTGCCCTGCCCAAGACCGAGAGATTTCATTGGATGATTTTACCACCAAAAAAAAACCTTCTTAAGCTCTTGTTTCCAATATTCTATTTGCCATCTGTGTCCATAACATAGCTACGTATAATGATGTACTAAAACGTATCTAGATACGTGCTTCTAAGGATTCAGACAGGAAGAGCCCTTAAAATATCAGGATGTATGGAACATTGTTAAAAATCCCGTCGCTTACGCGGTAGTAAGGACGACGCCTTATGCTGCCTCGAATCCTGAAGCCTTATAATGATTTTATTTGATGAACCAACTTTAATTAACCTCGCAAAGTAAGAGACTTTATTTGATTACAGTGTAGATTTTATGGAAATTTTATTTTATGGATTTTATAGAAATTGATATTTCCATTGTCCGAACGAAGCATTTCTTTACAAGACTTTATAGTATTTACCCAATAGGTACACCTAACAGAGAGCAGTGGTAGGTGAGTGGTATTCGAGTTGTAGATCGCGGGTTCAAACCCAGCCAGGGGCGCATTACATTGCGTATATTTGGTTTTATATTTCATCACCACTGCTTTCAAAATGGAGAAAGAACACATCGTGAGGAAACCAATTCACCAATTCGCACTGGGTTTGGTAGATTATGGCCCATTCCTTTTTCTAGAGAGGAGGCCTGAGTTCCAGCTGTGGGAAAATTTATAAGGCTGATGACATAATATGCTGTCCACTACTAGGGTACCTATTTCGTCTGTACCTATTTGTAATTGAGTCTTACTACGTCTCGTAATAAGTTAGAGGATTCATGTCCTAAAGCTATACAAGGATTTTATTTAATGAAACTTTAATTAACATAAAACTTTTACTTTATTTCATTTTAGTGTAAATTTTATGTAAATGGAAGTATAAATTGGAACGAAGCATTTCATTACAAGGTATTCAAGTATTTACTTTATAGATACACCTAACCACTACTACGGTAGCTATTTCGTCTGTATTTGTGAGTAACTGAGTCTGAGTCTCGTAATAAGTTAGAGGATTCATATCAAGGGGTGAAGTATAAAAGCAAGCAGACAGATATTCGGAACTCAGGGTTGTCACAACCGGGTGCGGGGCGACATAACCTTTCCAGTACCGTAATTAGAGACAGAAATACAGTAGGTGTGCGAACGCCAGCGTTTGCTCGGAGCCCAAGAGTTTAAACGAGTTACCAGCTACCACGGCACTACTTGGCCCATGGGTTATTGTGAAACCGTCACCCAAGGCCCTGGAACGTAAGCAAAGAAGGAACAGGAATGGGTTTTTTAGTCAGTAAAAGGCTAACACTATCTCCCGCGACATCATTACACAGTATAAAACAATGTCGCACTTCACGCTGTCTGTCCCTATGTATCACCTACAAGTACGAACAGCCAATGAAATGCAATTTGTAGTTGTTATTGCTGTATATAACCTTTATTTTTGTACGAGTTTTCAAGCGTCTGAAATTCACAGAGCCTAACAAAAAAAAGTACCTACAGTACGGCCGTCGGATCTTGGCGAGTCTGAATCGCCAAGATCCGACGGCCGTACTGTACTTTTGATAAAGGCAGCTTTATACTGGCAGCTTTTGAACGCTTTTAAAGCTTATGAATATGAGGCGACCTTAATAACGGAGCGCTATGTTCCTGCGTGTCTCAAGGCGTGTTGTCAGCAAAGCCGGAGGGACTCTGCAAAGTGGTCGAAGCCTACTGGGGCCCAGGGTCTCTTTCTGAAAGGAAGGCTTGGCCCCAGTGCGAAGGGCAGTGAAGGAACGGGGTGGGGTGTTTGGTCAGTAGGAGTCTGACACTGTTTCCCACTCCACCCAAGAGCAGGATACGTCATTTGATGATTTTTTTCCACATTAAAAAAAGCCGACCTTAGTCAATGTAGTGATAATAACTCGTTTTGCCAATTTGCTCATACATTTTATTTTCGTAGTTTCGATCCCCGAGTGAGCCCTGTGGAGACTGGAGAGGGGGAGAAAAGCCTAATTTTAAAATAATAGTAGGTTGTGAAATAAAACGAGCATCAACCCTGTGCGGAGCGGGCGGTGACTGGCGCGCGGCATCGATCCGGCGCGACCAGCGACGTGCGGTGGCAAGCTAGGCTTGTCCACATATATCGATATTTTTGTGTAATAATCGATACTTATCGCCAAAGTACTGTAGTCGATTTTCTCAAAACACTAAAAAAAAAACGAATTTTACTGAAACATTTACTTTTCGTTAGTGAAGTTTTAACTTATATTTTTTTTTAATCAATTGTTATGTTTTTCCAACCTGAAGATAATAATCTTCACTCGATCAAATCTAACTAACGCAATGGTAACGCAACCCACAACCTCCAGCATAGCAGTCAGGGCCACTAACCACTAGACGGACAGGCCAGTCTCCATTTACTGATATCTACTCAGCAAATAAATCTTTTATTAAATAAGTACAAGTAAAGCTGCTCAAATTAAAAATATCGACGAAAACTCCATATTTTAACCATTAAATATCGATACGATCTGTAAATATTGATTCGATATTTTATATCGATTTTATTGTCCATTCCTAGACGCGACGCGACTCCGTTCGACGCATCACAACGCGGCCAGACTACACACGACGCTCACGACGACCTTTCATTATTTACTTTTCATTCATAGATTTTTATATTATATGAACCCAGCTTTGAACCTTTGTGTTGATACAGACAAAGGTCACCGAGACCATCTGGTAGACGTCTGGACACATTATTAGTTTTTGTTTTATCTATACATGTTTTTTTTTTCTTTTTGGAGCAGTGGTGGCCGAGTGATAACGGCCCTGAATTACTAGCTGACAGGTGTAATTTATTTCATCACCTCTCTCAAAACGGTGAAGGAAAATATCGGAGGAAACCGACATATTCTAAAACCAAAAATTCGATGACATGTGATATCAACCAACCCGCAATGGGCCCGCGTGGTCCATTCCTTCTCCTAGAGGGAGGCCTGTGTCGCAGTAGTGGGACCATTAAAAAAAAAGGATGATGATGATGATAGTGATTCAGTTTTACTAGCACCCTATCATGTTATAGATAATTAACAGAATATAAACAGTTCTCTTCATAAACATGATGTTATGCAAATGCATTATGTAGCGTTACTTTAAGTACTCAGTTAACTACGTAATATTGCACAACAAATATTTTCCTTGCGTACGTTAATAATTATAAATGGTTCCGTACGCATTTAAAAGGCTTTTGCAGCAGCGATGCGCAGTTACTGTAATTTCATTAATTCATTAAACGTTGTGGCTAAGCGTAATTAGGAGCTTAATACTCGCAGAGAATTATCTCGTCTATCATCAGCGAGGCGTAGAGTCGCGCACTGGTCTCATCTGACTGCACTATCCTGTCATCACTTCTCTGCGGATTATTTATTTGTTTGGTCTCGGATGTAATTACACCCTCTCCGAGCGGAGCCGCGGACAGATCCCGTCCAACAGGTCTCGTTAATATTAATCTGATTAACTATAATGCCAATACCGAGTCTATAAAGCAAATATGCTCACGGAGTGTACGAGCACGAGGAGCTCGCAGACGTTTCTACTATTCCTGTTTTATTATTCGGCTTTGCATATTTACAGTCATTAAATCGCGCTTGATTTACGATAGAATTTATTTTATTGAAACACACCTACTTCCAATAATAAAATATCTATCTACAAATACTAAAATTTTTGATGTCCAAAAAACTCTTAAACATACTATTGTTCCGCAAATGGACCGAAAATGTGGAGGCGAGCCGAATGGCGATAAAATTACTGTACACTCGTAAAAAATAACCATAATATTTTTATGTCCCAATTTAGGAACTTTAGTGGACTCAGCCTAGACATAAATTGTGCGTATCCATGTATTTGTGTTCTCTACTAAGGACCAGTTTTTTTTATCTAGAGATATCTTAACCAATACTTAGATCTCGTTTTTATTCTCTTTCTTGAGAGATTAGGTACTTTTTGATCATTTTGAGCTAAACTTAAGCTAACGATAGATTAAATAACGAATTTTACTAAAATAAATTATTGGTAGACTTAATCTCGGAGCAAAAAACTTGCTCTAAGTAGCAGTGAGTGCAGATAGTGATGTGTGTAGGAAACGATAAGTTGTAAGTAGCAGCTTCGCCAATAAACTGTGCGCAAGTGAAGGTGCGAGGCGCGTTGTTGTCTACCCTATTACATCGGTATGCTGTATCTTATGCATGGCCGTGCTCAGTCGCAGCAGCGCATAAACCAGCGGCAGGTGGATCCCGAGCGCTCGTGAGGGTCAATGAAACACTTTTATTGCTGTGACATTGCACAGTAATTGTTCTAAGAACGGCCATAATTTGTATCCACGTAATTGTTATTATACATAGTTCCAACGGCTAGAACTCGTTGTACGCACTTATCAGTTCCAATTCCAAGTTTCAAGTTGTAAAAAATCCAACCAGTCTATCTTGTAACAGCAGTTTCAGAAAAATTACTCATTCAGATTTTTTGCTGCTCTGGAATTTATCCATTAAATGTTTTGCTATTGGTTTAAAATAAAACTCTAATTTCGTCGATCGTACTTGGCTTTTGTGTTGAACACTACGACAGACCGCGTCTGCTGCGCCGTTTCATTGTTTTCCGACTTTAGCAGACTTTAATAGTGAATTAATTTGCCCGTTTCCTGCGCGTAACGTCTGCAGCTTTATGTTGCTAAAGGAATTTGTAACACTGCTGAGAGTAATTGACTTAACACCGGTGCGCTATAAACATAGCCTGACGCGTAACTGCATGCGCCCGACGATACTGAAATAGACGCAGAATGCAAAACGCCGCTCAGAAGTTCATCATCCTCGCTGCTATTCCAAATATGCCTCATATGAAACACCTTAGCGGACGCAATGAACGTGGGGACATGAGTTGTTTATTGGACAGCCTTGAAGAGTAATTGCGGTCGCGTTATGTCTAGAATTACTTGCAAAAATGCGACTTTGATACCGTGAACAATCTCAGGCTTGAGACTACCGCTCTAACATGGAGTCTACATCTTCGCACATATATTGAAGCATATTCAAAAGTACTGCTAAAACGAGTTGGTCGCAACAAAGTTAATGATGACGCTGCGCTCGCTGCTGATGTCAGGGAACAGTTAGGCGAGCCCGCATGAGCGCACGTGACACATCGACACATACGCCACTAATGTATAAAGTTACAAACTCCTATGCAAATGGCTGGTCAACTACTATAACTCCAGTGATTTCCCCCGATACGGTCACATATAATAACGTGGACATTGTTTACGAACCAGACCCGCGTGCGCTTGCTTACATTATCTAAGCAGGAGTCATCATAACTTAAAATTAAATGAGAAAGATTATAACCATGTTTTGCAATGTTTTGACATTGCAGTTTTGCGAGTTATAATACTGGATAGTCAATGAGTCCTCCTAGCTTCTTATTAAAAGTAATAGAGGACCGCAGAGTAGTTTAGGAACGAAAGAGACGAGAACGTTTAATGCCGCTAGTGAAACTACGAACTATAAAAATATATGCATAAAAAATCTGCTTAAAATCATGATCGCTATGTCTAGAATGTTGATGAAGAAAAAGGTATGAATTATAATTTGATGAACATGTAATTAGGTACGTTTGCACAACATCCATCAATATGATTAAATTAAATAATAGAACTAATTATTAAATAACGTTCTGCGTACAGTAAAAACTGTAAGTATTCCAATGTTGTAAATAAGTGGTCGGGTCCGTCGTCGGGTGGCATTTCACGATCTAGGAAAACATTCCAATATGGACGGGACACGACGCGGGGTTGCAATAAAAAGCAAACACCCAATTATCTGAACTGCTCCACGCCTTTGGTAATGTTCGAAACAAGTATGGCCATTCAGCCGATCTCTAGAACTATCCAAGTAATTAAACTGACAAGTTTAAAACAATAAAACAATTAGTAGAAGAACAAGATGATACAACGATCGATTCCTAAGCTCATGAAATTATACGAATTGCTTATTGATTATACGGCTCCAAGATACCATCGACAAGTGATGTCCTTATTCGTTTCTATGATTCCGACAACACAGTCACTTATAAGGAATCTTGAATGAGTACTTCCGCCTAATATACGAGTTCATTGTATAAATGAAATCATTCATAATTAGGTACCTTATGTAACTGAGGAAGTACGCAATCTAACGGTTGTATTAAAATTATAACTTGTACAGAAAGTGAATGTTAATCTGAATAATGATGGTATTGAACATGAAGGAGAAAAACAACATGTTGTCATAGTACAAAATCCAAACACCAAAATTGGGGTGCAGAAAGATAAAATTTGCATTCTCCACTTGCCCACATTTCTACTTTGCATTTTTATATTCGCAGGGAACCATCGCAACGTGCTCGGGAAGTTAACAAGATCAACACGAACAGGGGCAATTGAAGGGAACGAAGCTTACCGTTATATATTTTTTAAATTCATTGCTTTATAAGCAAAGCTACTTCATCTGTGGACAATATAAATGAGTTTGTTTTAAACACTTCTTTTCTTTGAATGAATGTCAATATTTATTACGTTCATGCTGCAGTTTCCTTGTTTTTGTTTTCGTCTGGACGTTGTTTTGTTTCATTACACTTTCTTCCGTTACGCCCGCCGAGTAGAGTTATAGCTGCAATTTGATACCGCCTGCAAAGCTTCGTGTTTGCACCTGTATTGTGATACCGAGCTTGTTTTTGGGTTTGGAAACGGTAATATCTCTTTTTGAATCAACGCTTCCATGAAAAAAATATACACTTAAAAACAATATATTCAAACAAATATCGAAACTCAATGAATACGGTCATATGAGTAAAATAATCATATAAGTTAAATATAACCTCGACTATTATGTAAGGGGAAGTGAATAAGAAACATTTGAGAAATGTATACACTCGCTAGTGTATTTTGAAATATGTTACAAACATACAAATCAAAAAAGCAAATGTTATTTCTAATTTCATATTTCCGTTTAAAATCTGTATAATAAACGATCTGTTAATGTTGTTCTATTAATGATATCTTCCTGCGAGCTTGGTTGCGGTCATTAAATATGCTTCGGTAGTGAAGGGACATCCGAAAATAAACTACATGTGTTTATGGTATCACCACATCCCTACAGAGCGCAGTGTTGGCGTTGCATTCCCGCACGTCACGTAATGTAATGAAATTGTCACCAATCGCGGCAACCCTTTTACGAAATAAGTTAAATTTATTGGAATTTGAAATACTAACTTTTGTCAGCGGCTTCGCCCGCGTACATAAAATATAGCCTATGTCACTCAGGAGTAAAGCAGCTTTCTATTATGGCTAAAATTTCTCCAATCGGATCAGTAGTTCCAGAGATTACCGCCTACAAACAAAAAAATAAAAAAACAAACTTTACCTCTTATATTAGTGTAGATGTAGATATCGCTCTCATATTTCGAAACTACCCTTTTCTGCTGTTGATCTCATTTTCTTTTTATTGCATTGTCACAGCACAGTTGCATATTGCATAATTCTTTTTGAATGACATTCCTTCTACGAGTACAATAATAATTTGTAGCTTCACAGTCAGTGCTGACCCCAAAGTTAGCGTTCATTGTTTGGAACGGACGTTTGGTTTATTGTCAACAACACAAAGTGAGGAAGTGTCGCACACCATGCACCATCGATTTGTGCACAATTTCCTTGACCTCTTTACTCATAAACAATGTTGAAATATCTTTGCATAATACTGGTTTAACTCCGCAGCATGTAAACCTTTAGTTCATTGTCACAGCCAGACAAAATATGTACATTACTGCTAGCCGGCACACTCTCATCCATCTATCTATACCTATACTTGTAATAAATCTGTAGAGGGGTCAATTCTGTACATGAAATTATTTCCAAAATAACTATCAGGTAGTGATTAGTTATCAATACTGATGCCAAAAATGCAATGAATATAATTTTTCTCTGTCTGTATGTTTATTATAGAAACAAAAACTACTCGACGGATTTTAACGAAACTTGGTACAACTTTTTTTCATACTCTTGGGCAGGTTATAGTATACTGTTCATCACGCTACAATTAATAGGAGCAGCGCAGTGACGGGAAATATTGGGAAAACGAGAGAAGTTACTCCATTTTTTAAGCTTCCGTCGCGTGTACAGCCTTAATGGTTAAAACTACACAGAAATCATGTATAACGGAAATGTTCTCCTTAAAATTATATAAAAAATATTACACGACAGTATATGTCCAACTTTTATGGTTGACTCACGATAATACGTGGAACTCCCTATAGCTTCCTTTTTGGTTTTCTTTTTATGGCGTAGGCGAAAACTAATAAGGGTTTTTCAAAATTCAGCTCCTAAAGGGAGGTATTGGGGGTCTAAAGTTTGTATGCAGAACCCTACTTTCACGCGGGCGACGCCGCTGACAGAAAGCTAGTTTTATTTATTATGATTAGCTTATAGTCATGTTTTATTTCTGCATGACGTTTTTCTATACTAGTTAAATCTGAAAACATGTTTTGACACACTGCATTTTATGTGGCTAAGTTATTTATATTTTATAGTATTACTTACTAAACAACTGGTATGTGCAAGGTACCATGTTAAATTCAATATCTAGTTGAGAATACAATGGAATAGCATGAGAAGCTTATTCTCATGTATCTACGTATTAAATAAAATACCACTTATGTCAATTATTATGTAATTTATCAATTCCAAAGCATCAAATACGGATGTGTTAAGCTAAACGTTGCTATCTCTATAACTGCTACTCGTATCATCGTCTGACCTCAATTGACTCCTACGACAAACGTAGGAAGATTCAGACTCTCAATTTCTCTAGGAAGACGAATAAATGCACTGTGTTCTATAATTCCCACAGTGCAAGTTATGTATAATTGCATTGTTGAGCGCAGTTGCGATGACATTTGGTCGGTGCGCGCGCAGTGAGAGGCGGCCGCGGTGCTGTAACCACAGTGACCCTTCCGACCGATGCACTATCCGATGCATTCACCAGCTCACCGGCCGACAGTACAATCGATGCCAAATTGCTGTTCAATTACTGCCTTCAAGTGATCTTAAGTATTTATGGTACCTTCACTTTCGTTTGCCTGTAGGCTGGAGGCGATGGTAATGCCATATGGCGATCAGCTTTAATCCTTGAGACGCGTGAGAATATATTTTAATTTAAATGAAAACTAGATTATACCTAGCATAAGCAGGTTTTTTTATGGAGATACTTCTTTTTTTAAGAGCTTTTCATTAACTTGCAATGTTTGTTTAGGTCAATCGATTAAGCTGAAATTTTGCAGACAATGTTCTGTTTGAGTGTTGATGCAAGCTTTTCTAAATCTAGTGCAATGGATAATAATTTAAAATTTGTTTTTATAAATATATATTAACGTTATTTTGTTCACTGCGTACTTTTAGAATAGATCATCTACACAAATAGACAATTGATATGCGGAAAAGAAATGTTGATGGTCTAAGCAAAGTCCTTTGCTATTACGACAATCAGAATCGTCAATAAAATATTAATTTATGTCTGAGCCATTGTATTATCTTCTTTATTTTCCAATGATTAACTTAATTGCAAAATCGTCTTGTTTCAATATTTTTTTTTTTCGTCTACACAAGTGTGACCATGTTGAATTGAATGCGGTGTCGCGGTGTCCAAACCAAATCAACATAATTATACGAACTGAACCCTGGAATCTTTAAGTCAAGATTTTCGCTTCCCATCAGGTGAGACAGCGGTCAAGCGCAAACCTATAATCAATAAAAAAGAAATCTAAAACACAATAATAGTAGTCTCGTTAATAGTAACTGTCACTGCGTGAATTCTTGTTTGGTCGTTAAATTTTATCACTAAAAAAATGTTTTATTGCTAATTTATAAAGCAATTGATTACGGAAACTGCCAGCAATGTTTAAGCTTGTTTTGCAAAAACGTATACTTTAGGAGCACCCAGGTCTGTAGCTTCTGCCAATAACTGTAAATCTCACCAAAGATCTTTAAAGTAAATAAATAAAGGGAATCTGAGAAGCTTCACTTGTCGACTGTAACTGTAAGCGGTTTATCGATGATATTTTAGGTTTCCCTTCGTGACCGCTCGTTCTGAAGGTTAGCTTGATTTAGAAACAAAATATCATTGGGGTTCGCAAAGGCGGGCGTGGTCATTGTTTTGTTTAGCAGTCAACCTCGGAATCGTTGAACACCTATTGTTTATGTTATTACATTCGCTAGCATCATATGTCACGAAATTAATTATTTATTAATTATGTGTGATTCTGACGTTTGATATAAATCAAGATTAAATCAATTTGAGCTTTTCGAACAAAAACCCCGATGCTGTCAATAAACAGTCCGTACATTTGCATATTTTTAGTTTTATTGACGTTAATTGAGCCGGTCTTCGTGTTATCATTTAAAATATCAGGTTGGATAGGTAACTTGGGATCGTAAAGCGTGGGTGGTCTCGAAAAGAATTTCGTGATAATATGTTTGTTAAAAAATTTGCTCAATAAGTGAATTCCTTTACACGGCTGTATATTGATAACATTAACTGTAAGGTCGGACGATATCATTTGTATTTTTTTTTAATTGTGTGTAATTTTTGCAACACGCGTCTGTAAATTATCGTTACAACGCGGCGGGGGATGTTAGTCATTAATTTAGGGAAACAATAAAGGGGAGGGTGAAAATACAAATTAATTTAAAACGACCGGGCATTCAGGAAGAATGGGTCTCAGTGATGTTTAACTAAACAGGCTGTGTTGGCTGCTTAGTGACTACTAAGCAGCCAACAGTGACTGCTAACCTGGTGTATCATCATCATCAGCCTTTTTAATGTTCCCACTACTGGGACACAGGCCTTCTCTCTAGGAGAGGCTATATACCTACTACCTTCTGGTGGGTGGTCAACACATTGCTAACTGCATTTCCTACTTGACCGCTGACCGAGTCGACTTGTGTGACTGTGACTATTCAAGTTTGTGAATTATTTCTATCTGTACTGCTTTGCCTTGTGGACATTATCAAGTGGTAAATTGGTTTACAAAAAACGGTAGTCTTGGCAGTTTATCAGAGCTTAATTCTTTATTTTTATTTTGGCATTTTTTTTTATATGCGAGAGCATATAAAAAAAAAAAATTGTTTCAAAGATTGCCTCACCAAAATTGATGAGACATTTTAAAAAGTCTAAAATTTGTCATAGTTTTCGAGTTGATGAGATGTGTCTGATATTGAATTTGTGTAGATCTCGAAGATAAAGATAAGGATGCAAATATGAAAGCCAAGCGAAGGGAATATGTATCTAAGAAAAGATATGCAGTAGAATCTTGTTTTAAAAGGAAAGTATACGTTGATATGATTAAGAAGAATATGTTACGTGGAAGGTTTAGCGATGCTCATGCAGCCTTAAAAAATGAATGCATTGATGGCGAAACTGACAATGGACGATCAAGGATCATAGCAGACATGTTGTACACATAAAGCGATTTTTTTTATCTTTATTTATTTAAAGACCTTACAAAGGTATGTCAGCCTCATCATACAATAATCTACCTAATTAAATAACCTAACTAATTTATAAACGTATTATTGCGAAAGCGAGGGGGATAGTGATGTAAAGTGAATTGAAGATACAAGTTTGCACAAATAGGAACGAATCTTCTATATGCAAATTAGCTTCAATTTTGACAGTTCAAAAGTGCCTGTAAATGGTCTATTTGAAATAAATGATTTTGAGTTTGAGTTTATAACTGCTGATAGTGGTGAGATCGAAGAGCGAGTATATTTATAAGAAGCTTTCATAAAGTCAACAATGGTGACTTCATTTTTTTTGTTAATGTGAAGATATTATAAATCAATACATTGTGGAGAACAAAGCCGCTTTCCGCATTTATTTGCCCGTTAATCCTCTAACTCCCCCTTGGCCACGTAACAAAGTTTAATACAGTTTTGTAGAAAGAGCAATAAACGAGATAAGTTTATGTATATAAGTTCAGAGTTTAGGCGGGTCGCAAGTAATAACATAAAATGCATGAATGAATTATTATCATTTTAGTTGTACAACTAGTTTAAAAATATTCTGTTTTGGTTATTTGATTGCTATATCTCGACAAAAATTGAATAGTTTGAAAATAATTACAATTTAGGTACAACTAGGTACATATTATGTTTAAGACTTAAATTTTGGGCTGGGCAAAAGGCTGAGTACTTTTTCCCATTGATATCGATGTGCATGAATTTTTGGTTGCCCAATACATCTATTTTATTTTTTACCCATTTGTAAATATTAATATTTTATAAATAATGCTATAATGTACAAATAATTCAATAATAAATCGTGTAACTGTTTAAAATCAAAGATTAGACTTAAACATAAAACATTTGCGCACTAGTGCATAAATACTTGTACACACTACCGTCACTAATTTGTGTCTACAATACCAACAAATTCGCTACTGAACTGTTTATTTATATCCTTGTTTTTACATACAGCTGTAAACGTTTGACAAGCAACGCCAGGGCAATAACAAATGGGCGCGAAATGCTGTGATTTCAACACGTAATGTAAAATAATTGAGTGGCCATGCGCTTTGTCGATAGTCGCATTCCGTCGGCGTCGGCATTATGAGGCATTTCATCAGGGCTACCGGCATGGCGGAAGCCATTGCTGTAGGCGTGCAGTGAATAGCCCAGCTACACGTACTAATTCATAATTTTCAATGATTTATGGACAACCATTAAGAATTACCTTTATTATTTATTAGTTATCTTCTTGACACCACAGGTACCTTGGGTTTAATGTTCCCTTTTCCCTGTCAGAGTCTGTGCTTCCTGACAGTTATAACCTAAGGGTATTTAATTGTAAATAGATTACCACACCGGTTAACATCATGTGAGTTAGCCGTGAACCGCGAACCTATCTGTAATAATAAGTGAAGATGTAAAAAATCAGTGTTAAACTTAAAAAAATCCTACAAGCATCCTAATTTTAGAAAAGCATTTTTTGAGTTGGGAAATCATCAAATACCTCATTACTCACTGAGAGAAGGTCTCAGACTTTTGCTAACTAAAACCCACACCCCTTCTTTTGCTTTCCAGGACCACAGAAACTTTTTTCAAAAATCCTGTGGCCCTAGCGGTTTAAGACTCGTCGACCCTATTATTAGACGGCGAGGGAACCATTGCTTATCGTCCGCAAGCCCTCCCGCAAAGTATCCTATGAAAACCCGCAGCCCTGGATCTATACAAACTTGACTTGCCTATTCTTCAACGTTCTGACCTACACACGTGTACGTAGACACAGTAAATATGGAGCAAAAATATATGTCATATGATATTACGTAAACAGACTGCTATACTTTCAATGAGGTTCCATAATATTATTAGTTACTTTTCCTTACCAGTTTCGTCCGTATCGCTCACAAAATATTTACGTACACAACAGCTAGGTACGATTCCTATTGTTATTCGAAGTCGTCACCTAGCCAGTACTACGCGTGACATTCCTGAAGGTACGGAATGATATAAAAATATTCTGGCCTTGGCGTCCACTTTCTTATAACGAACTAATGAATAAATATTAGATAATGTAATAAGGGCTATGTTCCTTCTCGTATTGTATCAACTACCACTTTGTATTGAGCGGATTGCATATTATACTTAGATGCATATACGTATGTAGACATGCACTGTTGGTTAAGAAAGTAAACGTAGATATCCTAACATGAATGATAATAAAGTAATGTGACGATGTAGGAACGGGGTAGGTTGTTTAGTCAGTAAGAGTCTGACACTTGTTTTCCGCTCCGCTCAAGAGCGGGACTCGTCCTTAGATGATTTTTACCTACCATAAAAAAAGTAATGTGAATTTTTTTTTTAATTCGGTATAAATTCAAAAACAAATTTCTTCCAGCTGGCCTGCGAAAGGAGAAATTGGAAGAAATGTAGACATTAGCGTGCAAAAATAAAAAAAGAAGTGATTATGAAAACATTAATAAATACTTATATATATTAATAAATAATAATAAATACTTAAAATAAAATAAATAAATACTCAAAATATTAATAAATACTTATATATACTACCTATACTAGCCTTCTGCCAGCGGCTTCGCCCGCGTGAAAATAGGGTTCTCCATACAAACTTTAGACACTCCATTACATCCATTTAGGACCTGAATTTTGAAAAACCCTTTTTTAGTGTTCACCTACGTCATAAAAGGAAGCTTTGTGCAAAATTTCACGCTCCTTGGTCTAGTAGTTTTGGCTGTGTGATGATATGTCAGTTCAGTCAGTTTCTCTTTTATATATAGATGCATATACGTAGGTAGATTATGCTTCGTTGGGTAAGAAAGAAAGCGCGGATATCCTAACATGAATGATAATAAAGTAATGTGAAAGATTGTTAAGATTCACCAAAGGATCTCAAACAACAGCAACATGCCAACTAGATAAACATTCTCCTCCTACAAATTTGTTATAAATATAAAATTATAACTTTTGCTCATGGCTTTGTCCGGGTAAATGTCGATTATTGCTGTTCCTTGGGTTTCAAGCTCTAAATTTCATCAATATCATGCAAGCATAACAGTCAGACAGTCGGTATACCCATATATTTGGTGACTACATTTTGGTTTCAAATCTCTTATAATAATATAACTATATAAACCTTATACATATAGAGAAGGTTTTTTTTTTTTTATGGTAGGTGAAAATCATCCAATGACGAAACCCGCTCTTGGGCGGAGCGGGAGACCAGTGTCAGACTCTTACTGACAAAAAAACCTACCCCGTACCTTCCTTGCCTTATTTCTGGAGTCGAGGTTACAATTTTCACATACCCTCTAGGCTCCAGGAGGCTTCGACCCTGAAGGGCCCCTGCAGTTTGCTGACAACTCCTTGAGGCGCGCGGGAACGGTGCGCGCCATTGACGACTTGGACTCGGTCTTACCAGACGATCGGACGGCGAGCTACCCATTGCTCACCGTCCGCGAGCCAGTGTCTACGGTGGCCGGATATCGGCAGGATCGCGGCGGCGACGGCTACGGCGAGTACGCCGTTGCCTTTGCCTTATGCGGTCGGCCTCCTCCTTTACGAGCATTACTGCTTCGCAGAAGGAGGCGACCGCCTGCCATTCCTCTTCGCTGCGGACCATGGCCTGAACCAGGGCCCAACGCGAGAGGTCGCCGCCGCCGATCACCCCCACGAGGACACGGCGATGCTCTTCCCAAGCAGGGCACACCTCCACCGTGTGCTCCACCGTGTCCTCCGGGCTCGCCTCACAGTGGCGACACCCGGACGTCTCTTCCGCACGGATCCGGTGCAGGAATCTCCCGAACTTCCCATGTCCGGTGAGAACCTGCGTCATGCGGAAAGTGAGGACGCCGTGAGGTCTATCCAGCCACGCCTCAAAGAGGGGCACTACCGCTGAGATTACGGTGTGCCCAGCGCTGGGTTGCGACAGTCGCTGTTTCCACTTCACCATGAGATCTCGCCGGAGCTCCTTCCGCCACGCCTCGACATGTTCGGGCAGCGGATCTTCGCCCCGGCGTTGCATCTCCACGCGCTGGTCGTGCATGTGTGCAAGGACTGTTGCCTCCAAATCCCATGGTGGTAGGCCAGCAAGGAGGCTCGCCGCCTCGCGGGACACCGTGCGGTATCCCCGCACCATCCGGATGGCCATGACCCTCTGGCAGGCGTTCAGCTGGGCCGCCGGGCGTTTACGCAGCGTCGGCGCCCAGACTGGTGCCCCATAAAGGGCCATGGACCGGACGATGCCGGCGTAGAGCCTCCGGCAGAAGGCGTCTGGACCCCCAAGGTTCGGCAGGAGCCGCTTGAGAGCAGCCCCCGTCCGATTGAGTTTGGGGGTCAGACGTCGGAAGTGCTCCTCGAAATTCCATCGGCTGTCGAGGACAAGTCCTAGGTACTTCATCGTCGACCCGACGCCGATGTGAACTCCTTCTACCGTTAGTTGGGAACCCGTTGGTGGCGCGTTCCGAGGGCCGTGAAAGCACATGGCCTCGGACTTGTGCAGTGCCACCTTGAGTCCCAACTGCTGGATCCTCTCAACGACTGTCGCAACCCCACGTGTCGCTAGTTCGACCGCCGCCTGGTACGACCTTCCCTGCGCTAGGACCAGCGTGTCGTCTGCGTAGCAGACCACGCTGACCCCTACGGGGAGGTCGGCGCGCAGCACGTAGTCGTACCCGATGTTCCACAAGGGCGGTCCTAGTACCGATCCCTGTGGGACACCGCACGACATCTCTCGCCGTTTCCAATCTCCTTGGTGACCGGGGTAGACTATGTACCTGTCGGACAGGTAGGCCTCGATTGTACGACAGAGGTAGTCGGGCACCCGGTGATACCGGAGTGCCGTCCTAATGCAACTCCAGGGCAGGGAATTAAAGGCGTTGGCAATGTCCAACGACACCGCCAAGACACACCTGCCCCGGGACACCGCATCCCCCGTCGTGAGGGCTCGCACGCGCATGATGGCGTCCACCGTGGAGCGCCTCCTGCGAAACCCGAACTGGTCGTCCGCGAGATCGGGCCCCTTCAGTGTTAGGTGCTTGACGAGGCGGTCTGCAATGACTCTTTCAAAGAGCTTGCCCACCTCGTCAAGCAGCACAATGGGCCGATACGCGGAAGGAGAGTCCGCAGGGCGCCCCGGCTTCGCGACGAGGACCAGTTTTCCCGTCTTCCAGGGAAGTGGGAACTGGCCCCTCTCAAGCATGCGCTAAAGAGCCCCCCCAATCGAGACCCGAGAGCCTCCATGGCCAGGACCCAAGCCTTTCCTGGCAAGCCGTCGGGTCCTGGGGCGGTATTCTTCGCACCCATCCTGCGTACCGCCACTCTCATCTCTACCTCGGTCACTTCCGGAGCATTGGTACCGTCGTCGCTGACGTGGTCCGCGTCAGACACCGCTGGTGGCGGAGCCATGGGCGGGGGGGAGTGGTCCCACCGCGCAGGGAACAGAGCGCTCACCACACCCTCCACGATCTGTGGCCGGAGACTCTGCGTCAACGGGGGAGCCCATGGGCGGAGTTTCTCCCGCACCAACTTGTATGGGCGTCCCCACGGATCAGCGTTGAGCGTCCCCAGCCACGCTTTGCAGGCCTCGTCTTTGGCCCGCTTTATCTCCGATCGGAGGGTGCGCCTTGCCACCCTGTATCCCTCGTACAGCTCCGCCTCTACGGCCTCCGCATCCGGCGGGCGGAAGCGGCGCCTGCGATGTCTGGTATACCGGTGTCGCGCAGCATTGCATGCGGCGCGCAGCGTCGCAAGCTCTGGCGACCACCAGTACACCTGGCGTCGGGCGCGTCCTGGGCGGAGACGGGGCATTGCCGCGTCGCAAATTTGCGACAAGGCCTCCCGGAACCACTCCGCCTCGACGTCGATGTCGGCAGGCCTGACCGGTGCTTGCACCCAGGCCTGCACCGCCGCATATAGAGAAGGTAGATTATGTATATATGTATGTTTGTTACTCCTACATGCGCAAACGGCTGAACAGTTTGAGATGAATCTTAGCACACAAGTAGACCATGTCCTGGAACATATAGGATAATTTTTATTCCGGGAATAAGTATATTTCCATACAATGCGTTCCAAATAAGAATAGGATCAATTGCCATGATGTGACGTCCTGTTGTACTGTCAAATCGAGGAAATTGGGTAAAAAACTTAATAATAAAAGCAAAAAAAAACTCTTTATTGATACGCAAATAAGATTTTTTTGCAAGCCGTACTTTTCACTCAAAAATTGACAGATCGGGGTTGTTGCCTTTCCTATTCTCAATTGGAACGGACAATACGTTAATTATTGACTTTTATGCATCGTTCAATCAAAAAGCTTTAGTGGCCGAGTGGTAAAGCCCCGACTTTCGAGTTGTAGGTCGCGGGTTCAAACCCAGCCAGGCGCATTACTTTGTGTAATTTATTTCATCACCACTGCTCTCAAAACGGTGAAGGAAAACATCGTGAGGAAACCGACATGTCCTAGAACCAAAAATTCAAAGTCATGTGACAACCACCAATCCGCATTGAGCCCGCATGGTGGATTATGGCCCATTCCCTCTCCTAGAGAGGAGGCCTGTGTCCCAGCAGTGGGAACATTAAAAAGGCTAATTGATGATGATGATGATGCATAATTATTACAAAAAGCCACACAGGTAATGTTCCTTATAACTAGCGACCCGCCCCAGTTTCGTACGGGTACTGATACTGAATATATTATGAATGTACCTATTATACACATAAACCTTCCTCTTGAATCACTCTATCTATTTAAAATCGCATCAAAATCCCTTGCGTACTTTTAAAGATCTATCCATATATAGGGACAGCGGTAAGCAACTTTATTTGATACTATGTAACTAATAATGGAAGGACTATTTTACAACCTGGTAATTTTCTGCTATTTTTTAAGTGTTCTAGTTTGAAATTGTTCATAGCACTTAAATGTTATTTCTTCACAGTAGCTTAATTATCTAAGTTAGTCATTTAAGCCGCTTACCTGAGAAATTCTTCACTGTAATTAGGTACCTATATTCTTAGTAGTTTTTTTTTCCAGTCTCCATAATTCAATTAATCAGAATTTATTTTCAAACGGGAAGTTTATCTACACTAATATAATAAAGAGGTAAAGTTAGTTTTTTATTTTTTTGTTAGTAGGAGGTAAGCTCTGGAACTACTGGTCCGATTGGAAAAATTTTAGCAACAATAGAAAGCTGCTTCACTCCTGAGTGACATAGGCTATATTTTATGTACGCGGGCGAAGCCGCTGACAAAAGCAAGTATTAGATATATTAGATCAGTATCTACATAAGTCATAGCAGTCCTCAATAACTACGGAAGAAAAAAAAATAGACTCATAAGATATTGAGATCTTGACCTTTTTTCTTAGATTTATATTAGACAAAATATATGGGGAGCAGCGGGTTTTTTTTCGTGATTTTTGGGTTGCTTCATATTAAAAGTTGATCAGATTGATGAGTACAAGGATCCTTTTTTAGTAAAGCCCATCTTTCGTATCAACTTTCTATACCTATGCATTATGACAGTATATATAAAGAAAGAACCATTAGCCACCCCCAGTGTCTCCACAACGACCAGTCCTACAGTGGATCTCGGATTCACCGGCTTCTTGCAACTCTCACCAGGTCATCGATCCATCTTATAGGAAGCCTTCCAACACTGCGTCTTCCGAATCGTGGTCGTCATTCCAGTTCCATTCGTCTCCATCGACCACCTGTATGACATGAACATATTACATGCTTTCTCTTTCTGAAAGGAAGGCTTGGCCCCAGTGCGAAGGGCAGAGATAGAACAGGATGGGGTGTTTAGTCAGTAAAAGTCTGACACTGTTCCTCGCCCCCCTCCCCCCAAGAGCGGGATTCACAATTGGATGATTTTTGCCCACCAAAAAAAAAACATTTTACATGCTTAAGTATACATTCATGATTTAGAAAATGAACTAATTTCTACATTGCCAAGATAACAACTGATCTAGATCCAATATAAACTAAAAAAACATCAGTTGGTTTGCATTTAGCACAATCGGATCTTCACTGACATGCTCTCATTGTTCATCTTTTGCACGATTCATATTGATCGCATGATCAGACCCGTCTGTACTAGTAATAACCTCGTAAATCTCACTAATACCGGATTTACTTTCATGCTCTTTTTTTGCGGGGGGAAAAATCATACAATGACCAAACCCGCGCTTATGCGGAGCGGGAAATAGTGTCAGACTCTTACTGACTAAACAATCCACCCTGTTCCTTTTTAGCCTTCATACTAATGGCGGACCTTCTTTCAGAAACTGAACCATGGCAATAGTAGACTTCGAGCCTGCTGGACCTCTACGTTACTGACAAATCCTTGAGGTGCGCGCGAAAAGAACGCGCCATCGACGACTTGGGCTCGATCCGGACTGTTACCGGACGATTGGATGGCAAGCTACTCATTGCTCGCCGCCCGCAAGCCTGCGCCTAAGGTGGCTGGAAATCGGGTTCGGAATCCCGACGACCTCCTCCTTTGCTAACATTACTGCTTCGTAGAAGGAGGCGACCGCCTGCCACTCCTCCTCGTTCTGGAAGCGAGAGATTATTGCCGACGATGACCCCCACGAGGACACAGCGGTTACTTCATATTACGGTTACTACACCCTCGTTTATGTTACCCGATTGCGACTGTATATATATACCTATATAGGCCTGATTTCATTAGTTCACGCGCTAGAGGCGACTTACCTATCTTCCACTATTTCGATTTAATCAAAGGTCACATACTTTCTTCTTTTCCACAAAGTTGCTGGCACCAATACATAGTACCAATACCTGGTCTGGTAACCCCGTAAGTGGAAAAGCGTGACGCTCCAACACATTGGTAGCTGTTTAATAATATACCTTCCAACTAGGATGCACTGTTAACACGTGGGGCAGGCACGCGTGACATTACGAGAACGTCACGGTAGTACTGAAAATATCATGTTTTGTTATGCATTCAGTGTTGCAATTATATCTAAGTACCTTATATTGATACTGAGAATTGCACGAGTGCGTTTGTTGTTACGATTTCACCATTGCACTGTGAAATAACAAAGCTAATTCAACGAAATATTTCTTAATTTTGAAATCGTACACTGATATTGGAGATCATGGGTCCATCTTGTGGGAGGCCTTCCAACGCTGCATCTTACTGTACGAGGTCGTGACTTTAACAGTGTTATTTTCTCAGAAAGCAGTCTTGGGCGCGGCGCTGAATAACAGTCCTATATATAGGTTTATTGGGATAAAAATCCAATGAACCTATTTGGATTTCGTCGTTGTGGCCAGCGCTGCGCTCAAGGCTCAAATAATATCATGCTAGAACCTGTCGTCTCCACCGTCGCGGAAATCCGATGGATCCAAAACGCATGGGATAGGTCGTTATAGCAACGTTTGGAGGAGGTCTATGTCCAACAGAGAACGTCTTTTGACTGAAATATTAACATGATGATGACACCTATTAGTAATAGCTATAAAGCTACTGATCAACTGCAAATACAAGAAGGATGTCTTCATATTGATACATTTAAAATAATAATATCGTACCGTTTTCACGAATAACTTCTTCTGCTTGTGGTAGATAGAGTGTCAACCTTTCAAAAACTGTAGTAACTATTTTAAGAAATCGCGAATAACAATGAAGGCTAATTTAGTTTTTAAATTCAGTCAGTTAATGTTAGATCAGGAGTCTTGGATCAAGAGTCTTGGGTCGTTTATTTCACCTAACAATGGAAGTCGCCTGTCAATCAACTGGGGAGAGACACAAATGATAAATATATTTGCGAATAATTACATATCTATAACAGCCTTCATTCGAAAGAAATCTCAAAAAAAAACCTACCCTCAAATATCTATCTCCAGCCAACTCGATTCAAAGAGTTGTATCTCCAACCAAAACTAATGACGTTTGAATGACAAATGAAAACAGGCAAAAGTCTCGAACCCAATCATACCTAAGAAACTAGCAATATTGAAATTCAACAATTTATCTTTACATATTATAAATATGTTCAATGCATAAGAAATTAATCGGTCAATAAGAATGATGAGTCGCTACCACGCAGCCGCGGCCGTTATCAATTAGAAAAATAGAGCAAGAAGTCATTAACTGTTAATTAATCCGTAGAGCCATTCATCAATTAGGTAATGTGGAGTGGCAATGTATAAAGTGGTCTGAATTCTGCGCGATTCCATATTCGCACTGTGTTGCTGGTTTTCACAACAGCCGGGCAGCCATGCAAGCGTGTGTGATAGAAGTGGGGTGGCCACACGTTTTAGATCAAAAAGAAAGGTCACTTATTTTAAACTACCTGTGAGAGAAAGGTTACTTTATTTTAAACTAGCTGTGCCCGCAATTTCGTCCACGTAGTTGTCAAAAACAAAAATGCGTTGCTGAATGTATCAAAGAGTATGTCCGGAAGGAAGATAATTTAACCGCATTGAGCAATATCAAACCGATTCGTAGAGCATCGGGCAAAATCGAACCGAATCTAACGTAATCTAACAGAATCTAACAGAATCTAACAGAATCTAACAGAATCTAACAGAATCTAACGTAATCTAACATAATCCAACATGATATAACGTAATCTAACAGAATCTAACGTAATCTAACATAATCCAACATGATCTAACGTAATCTAACAGAATCTAACGTAATCTAACATAATCCAACATGATCTAACGTAATCTAACATAATCTAATATATTCTAACATAATCTAATATATTCTAACATACTCCCACAAAATTTAACGTAGGTAATCGAACAGAATCGATTAGAATCGAGCAGTATCAAACAGAGCCGAACATACTATTTAAAAAAATCGAACAAAATTAAATAATACCAAAAATAAACAAACAAATTACTTCCCGTTAACATTTCAGTAAGATGTGCCAGTGAGAGTTTTTACTTGACGTAATTTTTTTTTTTTCGCTACAGCTGAGCAACCCACGAACGTTTATTTTAATGAATAACTCGATTTGCTTCATCACGTTTAGTTCATTTAAATTACCGCTCTTATTTAAAGATTCCAAGTAAAGCTAGAGTAATTACGAAGTTACTCATTATTCCTTTTGGTTAACTTTATTTCACAATTTGTGTCAACCGCAGTAACTAGGTCAGACCACTTTGTTACCTAGCCTTAATTCTAAGATCTGGCTCAGTATAGAATCCCTACAGTTTATTTCACGACCTTGTGACTTTGACGATAAACTAAAAAATTGGATTACTTAAGAGGCAAGAAGAGAGGGGATATAAAAAAGGAGCTAGGGTCACTTCTCGCGCATCAAGATTGTTCGAATAATAACATCATTGGTCCTTCATTTATTAAACAATGAATAAAAGCCATATATCAGAAGATTGGTCTATTGGTTGGTTGGTTTGGTTGGAAGAAATTATCTTTTAGTTTGTCTTTTTTTTTGCCTATCTTCACATTTTTTTTGTGTTAAACTTAACTTTGAAAATAAATTACAAACAGTTCATTGAAAAAACAAAAAGTAAATACTTGTATATTAAATTATTAGGAAAATAGTCTAGTTTAACATTTTTTTTTTTTTTCAAAATATACCGACTAACTGTTTAGACGTGAAGTTGAATTTAAAATTATCAAAAGTCTAGAGTAATATCTCCCCCTTAAGTAGTGTTAAAGTTGAGGAGACATAACATAAAAAATCTATTCTATCTCTTCAACTTTCAAGGCTACGTCAGCTTACATAGTTGTAACTCAAGTGTAGGTTGTGTGCTGAGATAATCTAACAGTGAAGTTTAAAACAAGCCGTCGCGAAAAGTACAGTATACATGTTGATACAAGTGCAGAAAGTTTCTCAATGCGCCCGAGGGGACATTCGCACTAGCCATAGACGAGTGTGTTATGGGGCTATGGGCTACAGTGATTAATATCAAATGACGTTTATATCGGGATCGACTCGCGCCCCGTAGGTTTCGACGCGCACCCAGCCTGATGTGTATTATGTAATAAAATTGCAGCGGGGGCAAGCACGCGCTCTTTTCTGCACTAGTACGGAAAACAGTCAATTTGCGTGCCTGAAAGCGGTGAGATAAGAGGGGATTTTCGAATAAGTGTATTGAAAAATCTTTTACATTTGATATGTGTAGATATGTCCCACAATACAGTAGCTCCACGGCCCCCCTACCCACGTACTTATGAGCATCAACGGTCGCGGATGACTTGACTGATTGCCGCACGCGTTATTGGTGTTTGTGGTGTAATTGGCACGTTCCTTCGAAATACCTATCATCTAGTTATGACACATCGCACGTTGCGTGTCTGCCACTCTGCCGCATTAGGTAAGCCTCGGCTAAATACTTACAAATTACTCTATCAAATCTGGATTTTAGTTTTTCGTTGGATTGTTTATTAAGACTTGTCTGTTGTCTGCAATGTTATAATCATCGACTTATATCCTAACCGATACACACGTTCATAGAAACTATTTGTCGAAATACGGGCAAATCAATACAAAAGTCCGCTGCAGCACTTTATTGGTATTGTCGTCTATCAAAACTTTTAAAAGTTAAAGCGATTATACGTTAAAATTGCACTAATGTCATCAATATAAAAATGTATGGCATGCTGATCACTTCAGTGGAGTAAAGTCACTGTACGGGACGTCTCATCTGGTACGTAGTACATATAAGTACGTATATCGATGGTTGTAATGAAAAACTTGGCAGCTGTGCGATTTTTGTTTTACATCGGAAACGAAATTTGGTTGTATGCATGATATAAATAGTACATGAACTATACGGGTTGTTATCAACGCTTTCTTCAATTTTATAGGTGCAGGTACGTACTCAACTATTCACCTTTATACTATAACCTAAATATTCTATGAAGCGAAACCTATATGTGATATCATGGACACCTGCCTTGCTTCTTCAAACATGTGAAACCTACCCTTACATCGTAAACAAATACATTATGCAAATTAGAGCTACTCTTCAACGTACCTTCCTACAGAACATTCGATACAACAACAAACAACTCGTAAACAAATTCGGTGATAGAAAGCAATACAATTTTATTTGTATTTCGTGAACCCGTGCGTACCTACATATATCAACGAGGAAATTTATAAAATAAACATGGTAATCAGGTTAATGCTCTCATTCGATACGGGATTCGCAGTCATTCGCAAATGTGCCGACCCAATTCAATCTACTATTCGCTGTCGGATAAGAAACTGGTCCGAGTCTTCGAGAGTCAAGGCTCTCCGACTGATAGCACACAATTTATTGTTCTGATAGCCAATAATAGAAAATCTATCGGTAAATAGGCCAATTTAGGCGCGACTGATTGACTTGATTGCTAGACTAGACGTCCATGTACGAAAGTTCAATCATGCTAACATAGCTTCAAGGTTCTGGACTCATCACATGTAATTGATTCGCTGTATAAATGACTGTTATAAATCTATAATATGAAAACATCTTCTGTTCCTCCATATTGCAATCAACACCTCTTTCTAATGTTAAATTAAATTATATTATCGGCATGGTGAAGTCGTGGTTTGTTTCTCTTCAACTTTACATCTATTTTTAATCAGCACATTTCACAGTCCACTACAATCTAATGGAGCATGAAGAGCTAAATTATGTATTCAGAACGTTTTACGCCGATAAAATGGAAGCAAATCATTTCTGTGTCTGTAGTTATTACATAAGGCTGTAGACACAGCCACATTAGTCCAAAATGTTACGTGATAGGCTGTCAAAAAATAGATAGTCATCTCCTGCGTTGAGTCATTCAACGTTTTTCCTGACTATTTTTTTGCTACCCGTGGATTTGTTACGCCAAGGCCAGTGGGGCGATGATGGAGCAAAAAGCAACATAGTGCGCACACAATTTGGTCCAATTTGATGGTCATGGCTCGCGAACAAAGTTGCATTAACGACAACACGACGATATGGATCGCGGCGACTCTAATGGCTCCGGCCTGGAAGATGGAAGTTAATTTCGCCATTTCATTCCTTCCCTTTGTCATAAACCTAATTCTACGTAATGTCCACGTACAATATACGAGTATTAAGTGTTATCTCGAACTTAATGGCCGCAGTAGTAGCTGCAGTGTGGATGTAATTATTTATGCGCCATCGGTTGTAGTTTTGATAAATATTACGCCATTAAATTACTGTTAACCTTCAGTTGCAATAAGGGCGAGGTGTCCCTTTCATAGCAGCTAATGTCCCTCTAATGCTATACAATTTCCGGCTGCCGCAGTTGACGACTTCCTCCGCTATCAAATGCATTAGCGTTCGCAAAAAACATCTGCGGATCGCACTGATACCGAGAAAATTATGCGCAAAACCAATCTAAATGGATAGAGTACCTGAGCGTAGTAAACCCATCTTGCGGTATTATTTATTGAAATAAGATTATGCAGCGTACACCTCGCTGTTTGTCTTATAATCCATTGTCTGCGCAACTTTGTCACTTATCAAGATTAATTTTATGTAATGAAATATTAATTCCCGTGGGAATTTATTTTGCGATGTGGCAACACGTTGTTTATCTTGCAGGATTCAATTTCGTGCATAAGCGATATTAGATTACTAGTGAATAGACAAACATAACTTACCGATAATTAAGGCTCTCCTATTGTTTTATCACTATAAGACGGTCCATATAGCACTCATTTAATTTGTTAAAAAGTAAGTAAGGGAATGATTACCTGGAGTGGTCCTCTTGGAAATCGCTAAAGATATGTACTGTTGAAATAAAAAAATATTTAGGAGGTGACTGATTTGCTATGGGGCTATAGCAAATCAGTCACCTCCTAAATATTTTTTTATGCAGGCAAAATTAGGCAGAACAAAATGGAAAAAAATCCAATGCCGAAAACCAGCACTGTGAGCTCATCGCATTATGCATAGGACCACAGCATTATGCTGAGCGTTTGGCCGTGTGACGCATTATTTTCTATAAAATGTAATGATACTTTGTTTTTAATAAAATTTGTGTATAGCAATATACACAATTTTTTCTTTTCAAAAAAGTAAAAAGGTTGTGAAATTTGAAATCTATTATTAGTTAATTATTATTAATTGTGTAATTGGATAGAATATTTTTGTAGGTCGACTGTTTATTTCTGTTATATTTTTATAAATTCTATTTTTTTAATGAAAAAAAAAATGTCTTATATATGTTAATGCATTTGTATATTTCAAAATTTATTGCCACAGTTCAGTATTATTGTTATATTAAGTGTAGATGTTTTATATTGTTGTTGTATTTAGTTTCTGTTTAAATTGTTATAGTATTTTTTTAATGTAATTTGTAAGCTATTTCCGTATCACTTATTATTTAATTTATACAATATTTAATCATTTTATTAATTTATTTTAATAATAATTTAATTTTCATATTCACATTATATTCACATCTGCGTTAATAATATTTTATAATCAATAATTTAATGATTTTACCACTGTTTTCTGTCCTAGCGGTGTTAACCTTTAATTAATTGTTGCACCTGCAATTGTGTCTAACTATAATTGTTAGTTGCAGGTGTACTAGTGTAAACAGTTGTTGGTTGACCTGAATAAAAAAATAAATAAATAAAATAGCTTTAAGGTTGCGTCATTTCGCGTGAATAAACTGTTTTTCTTTCTTTCGTCGTTCGTTCGTCGTTTTAAATGATGTGCAAAATTTCCTTTTATGACGTAGGCGTGCAATAAAAGAGGATTTTTTATTTACTTCTGGGGGATGAACCTTGGTTTCACAGTGTGTAAGTATAAAGAAACCTACTATCACGCGAGCGAAGCCGGTGGCGGAAGCTAGTATATCCATAAAAAAACTTAAACAATAGATGTACTTTTTTTTTCATCATCAGCCTTTTTAATGTTCGCACTGGAGGCCTCTTCTCTAGGAGAGAAAATGGGAAATAATCCACCACGCAGGCCTAGTCCGGATTGGTGGATGTCACAATCATGTCTTAAAATTCTTGGTTCTAAGACATGCCGGTTTCCTCACGAGGTTTTCCTTCACCGTTTTGAGAGCAATGGTGATGAAATAAATTACAAAAAGTTATGCGTTTAGTTATGGGTTTGAACCCGCGACCTACAAGTCATAAGTCCGGGCTGATATCCCTCAGCCTCCACTGCTGCACTGTCTGTACATACATTATTATCTATTGTTTAATAATAATCTCATCTCTACTTGGAAGTATACCTATCAATAAACCCTGCAGGTACCTATCGGTAGCGTTTGCTGCAAAGGAAATAATAAACATTGCAGGTAACATACCATAAGTTGACACAAATGCACAGAAACACACAAACAAAAACATACCTACTACTAACTTTCATTCATTACCTATAATTACATATATACCTAGTTGACATCATATTAAATAAATACCTACAAAAAGCATAAAAAGTTTATAAGATTCGATTGCAATTAGAATATTATTAAATTATCAAACTATATATAGTTTGATAATTTAACGTCTTATTCTAATTGAAATTATCATCGTTTTACGACTTATTAAAGTAATACAAACTTCTTCCTAATCATATAGTTTATTGAGCAACGATATTGATGCCACGATGCCACTATTATGTATTTCCTTCATTTAAGAGAGAACTCGTAAAATAATTGACGATGCATTTAGCAGCGAGTTTATAGCCAGCAGATCAAAGGAACCACATCCTAATGATGCTCATATTACTAACATAAGTACACCCTTAACTTGACATTAAAATCAGTAAATGATCATAGTAAGAATTAATTTTGCTGTTACAAGAGCTTTAACAACTTCCAACCGCTTTAATAAACTCTTCATGGTAATAAACTCATCCGATTAGGTAAATGAGTTTGTAAATTTTTATCTAAAGCTACAAAGTCAACAAACTGGCAATTAGATGTTTTCCGATACCGATACCGTACAGATGTATAAATAAAAACAACTTAAAAAACAGCATACAGACCTGGAGTACTCTATACTCTGGAGTTCTAAGACACAGGTTTGGGCCTGGTCTCCCACAAAATACAAATTCGTCGATAGCTTACGTTTTTTTTGGCTAATAACTTATTGTAGATGTTTGTGGGGATAAATAAACGTTTTGGTTTTTTTGTTTGGTCATCTAATCACCCAACACTGGACTCATGTGGTAAATCATGGCCGATTGAGAAGTCCTGTTTCTCAGCAGCGGGAACACTATAAGGCTGATTTATATCACGTCATTATAAGTGATAATTTTACCATTTAGAACGTACTTAAAAATGTTTGTATGACCTATCAGCCCACCGAGAAAATACCAGCTGATTTTTAGTATCATATCATCATCCCAAAGAACATTTTTTGTTCCGTTACGTTCACCAATCAAAACACGCAGTACGTCACACAGAGTCTCCTGGAGTCTAGAGGGTGGTGGAAAACTGTTACCTCGACTCCAGGAATAAGGCAAGGAAGGTACGGGGTAGGTTTTTTAGTCAGTAAGAGTCTGACACTGGTCTCCCGCTCCGCCCAAGAGCGGGTTTCGTCATTGGATGATTTTCACCTACCATAAAAAAAAAAAAAACGTCACACAGAGTAATCACAAAATGTGAAGTAAAAGCGTCGACGTCTAGCCAAGCGTGTCTCGTAGGCGCATTAACGTGGTTCCGTAGCCACTCGACCCCGTTGCCATTGTGGCCGCGACAATGCTGCGACAAATCGACCCTTTGTTGTCACCAGACTTGCGACACAAGACGCACGGAGACTATTCTTCGGTCGTTCTTTAAGATTGCATGTGTGTAACGTAAGACAAGACACGTCGATAAATAAAACCTTCTTTTGAATGCCTGCTTTTGACGAAGACTGTCATTGTCGTATTACTAGTCAGAAGGAACACTTCGAAATACTTTACCACAGTAATATTCTAATAAACAGATTTGTTATACACTCACAAAACAACCGAAAAATGTGTAATACAAAACCGCGCAGCAACAGCACCATACGGACATACTTTTTAATAATTGTACATTTCACTACAAGTAAAAATAATAGAAAAGGTATACCGTAATAAATCCAACAAGAAAAAGAAACAGCTATTGTTTTCAATTACGCGTGAATGTAAACCAACATTATTCTGCCCAGCAAGCACCTAATAAAGTCCTAATTAGAACCTTTTCGAGTCTTCACTTTTGCGCGCTGATAACATATAATATAATAATAATATAACAAATTTCACAACGCCGTCTAGTCCGAAGCTAAGCAGAGCTGGTGTTATGGGTACTAGACAACCGATAAATATACTTATATATTTCTAAATATATACATATTATAGAAAAATTACACCCAGACAGAGAACAAATGATCGTTCTCATCGCACAAACATTTCTCCTGGGTGGGAATCGAACCCACGACCACTGGCATAGCAGTCAGGACCACTAACCACTAGACCAACAGACCAGTCTGTTTGATATAATACCATTGTGAGGAAACTGGCATTTCCTAGATCCAAAAATTTGAAGATATGTAACATCTACCCAGCAGATGACGGCCCGCTTGGTGGATTACGTGAATTACGACCACTCCGACCCATTCTCTCTCCTAAAAAAGAGGCTATGCTATGAAATTATGCTAACATTCACATGCTTATGCAATGTGCTCATGCAAAGTGGAGCTATTGATTGATGCATTGCCAGGAAAAGATGCAAAAATTGAATATTGTTCTTTGTTTTCAGAAATGCAGACTTAAATGGAATCTTATTATAAAAACAGTTAAGTATTGAAAATACAAAGTTTAATCAGCAACTAGCGTTTCCACTATTGGTATGAAGAAAGAAGAGTAGAAGTTTTATGGAGTTTCTTGCACGTTCTTCTCCATAGGAGTCTACGCTTTGGAACGTGCAAATTAGCTTCAATTTTGACATTTCAAAAGTGCCTGTAAATGGTCTATTTGAAATAAACGATTTTGAGTTTGAGTTTGAGTTTGAAGACTAGGAAATATGAGATGTGGTTGAAATATCAAGCTAGCTCTTTTTACGGCCGTAACTAATTGGCAGTTACGTCAAAATAATTTCAGTTTGTGCATCCCATGAAGAAACTATCTATGGTGTATCCTGTTTCTGTTAATTAATAAACTTCCTTTCCACCAGTTTAATAGGTTTACAAACTAATTAATCTGTATTGGTATTTAAAGCGAAATACCACATAATGATTAATCACTCAATAACTATAAGACCTACAAACTTATTTAGATTTGGCAGGTAGGTTAGGTCCTTATAAGCTGTAGATGTCGGCTAAGACGAGCTTTTTTTTTTCCCGCGCGCCTCAAGGAGTTGTCAGCAAACCGTAGGGACCCTGCAAAAGGGTCGAAGCCAACTGGGGCCATGGGTTCGCGTCTGAAAGGAAGGCTCTGGCCCTGGTGTATATGGCAACGTTGGAATGGGGTAGGTTGTTTAGTCAGTAAGATTCTGACACTTGTTTCCCGCTCCGCCCAAGGGTGGGACTCGTCATTGGATGATTTTTACCTACCTAAAAAAAAAAAACCCCCAAGAGGGATCGATCTTTTCGATAGCGGACAGAAACTAGTTTAACGTTATGGATTGAAAAAGTTCTTTCAAATTGCGATTTTTAATAATTGGGTCATTGGGTATTCAAATGCAGGTAAAAATAAACCACACTGTTTTGCCAAAAGATTTCTTTAAGTACCGTTCTTCAAAAGCTTATTACAGCAATATTTAATCTTTTCAATACACTTACTCGAAAACTGCCTCTTATCGCACTCCTATTAGGTTCAATATAGCATGTATATCACCCAAATGCTTTTTTGAGTTCATCACAACAAGGGCTTTTTTATTCCTTCCTTATCGTCACGGTCACGGGTGATTATTTTGTTTTACTTAGTTTATCGAATGAGGCGCGAGGCGTCCCCCAGAGTCGCTGGACGACCCCACGAAATTAGAAACAGACCACAGCAGATTTGAATGCTATACTTATATATTTCTTATATTTCTACTGTATGTTTGAGATATGATTAATTTTTTTTCTTTCTTTCTTGATTTCACAAGTCGTAAGTGTATTGAAAAACGTCGTTTGACACACGTGCAGATTTGTCATTGCAGCCCTCGGCTCCATAACACACTCGCCTACGGCTCGTGCGAATTTCGCCTCGGTCGCAATGACAAACTTCCTGCACTTGTATCAAAATGTACTATTTCCAAGCAGTCATTGTCTTGTTTTACCTGCCTAAATTATAGCGAACGATTCAAGAATAGTCCTTCGAGATTTCGTTCATTGTTTGCTTGTCATGTTGTCTTACGCAACAGCCGCTTCCTCGACTGCTTACGTTAAGATTACGATAACGTTCCGCCAAGATGTCTCTGACGGGAACCTTTTGTACTAGGAGCATTGAATTATCCGTAATTTTCTCTGACTTGCGTGATTTACACCCGAACAATAGTAATGTGTGTAATTTTAATGGAATTTCGGAGCTAAGTGATGAGCTGCCCTTCAGAAGAAGATGATTATTTTATAACAATAAATTGTATAATTCTGTGATGATGTAAGTCTTGTTGACTGTAGAGCTTTAAGTGTCTGTAGATAGGATGGGGAACGGATGCATCTTTACTTCAAATAAGGACGAAAACCTTTTCTGTTTTAGTTGGAAAATCATCAAATTCAGTCAGACCTTTACTGACAAATTACTGCCTTTTGCGTTCGAAATCTAGAACCGCAATAACTGTTTCGAACAATCCCACAACCCAAAGACCTTAAATGTGTCATGCCTCGGGGCCCTGGAACGAAGGCGTACATAAGTCCTGAACGAACTATCTCCCGCTCCGCCCAAGGACTCGGAGATGTCATTAAATGATTTTCCTACCAAAAAAATGAACCCAGGAACCTATAAGAAAACTATTAAGCTTTTTGCAATAAATCTAATATAATCTATCAGGAAATCCATATAAAAACAATACTAAAACTACGAAACAGCAATCAGCCAAAATGGATGAGACACAGAAACACATAATCGACGTGAAGTAAAACGAGAAAGGTGTTTTACATCACCATAAATTTAAGTTAAGGCGTCATAAATGATATATTTACGACGAGCGGTAAATTCGACGGTGTTAGCCAAGTTCTCAAGAGAAAGTAAGTACAATCTTTTATCTTTTACATAATGTTTCTCCCAGCTTCGGTGAGCGCAGTGAAAAATTCACTAAGCGAGAGCCGTTTGCCATAAATCATAATAATATCGAAACGGAATCATTTCCCATCTGGATCGCTTTGAGAAAACTTTGTGGTGGAGAGAAAATGCGAAAAATGATGAGAAATTTCGATATTATACGGCTATCTATTCAATGTATTGTTTCCCTTGTCGAGTGGCTAAAAGTGGCCACTTGAGTCTCAAGTCGGTCAAGCATTCAGGATAAGGACTATTTAGGCATTAGATTTTATTGACCTATTGTACTCGTATAGTTATTTTACTTTATAGCTGTTACTTCTCTATGGCTACTTATTCTTTTATTACATATACCTAAACCTTGCGTAGGGACTCTGCAAAAGGGTCGAAGTTTACTGGGGCCCAGGTTATCTCTCTGAAAGGAAGGCTTGGTCCGAGTGCAAAGGGCAAAGAAGAAACGGGGTAGGTTGTTTAATCAGTTAGAGTCTGATGGTATTGACCTCAGCCTGCCTGCGGGCAGGCAGGGGACACACTGGGGTCACACTACCAACTTCTAAACTGCAGCTGCTACTAAGAAATCCCTAATGAAAAAGCCCAATAACACTTTTAACCTGATCACTCCCTAATGAAAATCAGGACTGGCCAACCAACCTACATCGATATACCTTCTTTCGAACACTTACAGGCCATTAGTGGAAAAAAAAGAAGGCCATAAAAAAAAGTATTTTTTCCTTGTTAGAAAATATGGCTTTGTATAAAGTATTTTCACTAGTTCCAGCCAGTAATCTGTCTTTTTTTTATTCGATACTTTTTGCTTGCAAAGATTAACATATACTTAACCTATTTTGTAACTAACTTTTTAGAACACCTGCGATCTTTATATATGAGACGTAGCTGTGTGAAGGTGCTTGTAAGCCATTTTTAATTTTGCATAAGGAATCCTCGTTAAAAGGCAAAGTGCTCCCAGTGGAACCTTTAGCCTAACTAGCTTTATTGCCACGAGCCAAAAATAAGCTCCAAAATGTAGAGGTAGGATATTCTCAATATAATAAACAGCTAAATTATTCCCCTGTACTCTGCCATTACTTTACACTAACATGGGAACCCTTTTAGTTGTGCTCCCCTCCTGGCCAATATTGTGTGGCTTATGATCATTGTTAGCTTGAAGATGTATACCTAAATAATGTTGCATAACGCAGCACACTAATTTTGAGTAAATAAAGTTATTGAGTAGCCTTGATAGTACACCTAACTTTTGTCATCGATACCTAATAAAAAAGAAAACATCTATTCAGAATGCTGTACTTTTTAAATAAAATATCTATTTGGTTTCGCAGTATCGTTCTAAAAAAGGTACTGTGGCTCTGGAAGGCAAAGGAAAATTGAGAAAAAAAAAGGAAATGTATATCGCTCCTTCTTTGTATATAATAAAAGAGAAAAAATTGTATGATTACTAATGTTTCAAATCACCTACACGTTCCTAAAGTTGACAAAAAATAAATGGCCCATTTGATACTTTTATTATTTACCATGCAACCATTGTGTAATTACACTAAATCACTTTATATAATTAATTATAGTTTATTATATGTTATTATTTCCTTCAGTTTCGTTCCAAGCTACAATCTAGGTACTTTCTCAACTGTCAAAATAAGCCTTTTATTTTTTAACAAGTATACATACTTCTTGCAATGACGATGACGTAGCCAAATTATTTTCCCGCGTGCCACCGCTGACAAGCTTGCCCTAGGTTCCACCCCTAAGGCGTACAAATGAAATCTCTTTTGTTAGAAACCTAATGGATATAACACTTTATTAGATTACTTGCGCCTTTTTTCTTTTTCCTACCATACTTTAGGTCAAACGTTATGTAGTAAGTGACTGACCTGTCAGTCTAGTAGTTAGTGACCCTGCTATACGGGAGGTCGTGGGTTCGATTCCCACCCAGGACAAATGTTTGTATGATGGGCACGATTATTTGTTCTGTGTCTGGGTGTAATTTATCAATAATATGTATGTATTTAGAAATATATACGTATGTTTATCAGTTGTCTAGTACCCATAACACAAGCTCTGCTTAGCTTGGGACTAGACGGCGTTGTGTGATAGTTGTGGACATATTATATTATTATTATATTATTAATTTACCCTGCTGTGAGTATCTAGGTGCTGTGTGAAATCAAGATTTACAATGGCTACAAAAATATTCACCACGGCAAATAGTGGTCGTACCTATATTTTGATGCAAGTAGTCAAATTTTGTCTTTGCAGCCAAAACAGATTAGGCGCCCAAAACGAAGGCGAGGCTGGATCAGACCAGCGAGACTGCAATGAATAATGCAACCGAGGGTTGCAGTTTCTTTTTTTCACATGTATCAAACGACATTTTAGACTTGTTTACTCGAAAATTTACATACATTTTCAAATACAAATTATTCAGTGTGTTATTGTGAGAAATAGCTTGTAGATTTTATTCGTATCTTCACAGTGATCGATTTTCGTGGTGGCTTGTAGGTATTATCTATTACTTATTATGTGGTGGAGGCTGACCGACGCATGTTTCTGCGCTTGTGCGAAAAATACTTAATTGCGAGCAAAATAGCTATGGCTGTAGGAATCGTCGAGTTTGATGAAAATTAAAATTGTATTCCAGCCAGTAGATTAGGTATAATTAAAATCATTGATGTAATTCACCACCTAAGATCCTAAGTATCTTCAACTGCCATGATATCATTAAAAAATAATCGTTCAATCTAATACAGAAGCCCTAACACTTCCTCCCTTATTTGTCATTACAAATTGTCAATGCAGCCAACGTAATCTATGATTGTTTAGGCAACGATGGCCGATGAGGCCATCACGCAGCGGTTGAGCAATCCTAAGACTTGTTCCTCTGATAATAGACCTGAAGTTGTCGGTGCGTGGTGCGTGCACGCAGCCCAGCGATTAGTCGTACTGGCAGGGGCGTAGCTACCGCCGTATCTGCCGTATCAATTATACCGGGCCCCCGTGGTACAGGGGCCCCGAACTAGGCAAACATTCGCAACATGTTATCCACAACTGTCTCATAGGGCAGCTCAGCATCTGTAATAAAAATACTTTTTTTTTACACGGCCCCCCGAAGGACTTTTGATACGGGGCCCCTGTGGGACTAGCTACGCCACTGCGTACTGGTCTAATGACGCGTGTCAATCTGTGATAGGTCCTGCGTGCCTGCAGGATATCAATCATGCTGTCTATGGAACAAAAACTCCGAGTATTCGATGCCGTTATTAGAACCTTGACTAAGTTTAAATTCAGAGTTTTTTTTTTTGGTATTCATTTGGCAGAACAATGAACGTGATTTTTATAAAGTATGTACCTAAATCTTCAATGAATTTTGCAACATTTTATTGAGTAGAAGCTCGAATTGATTTCCCTACCTTATCTAGTAAATTGCAAATATTAAAAAAAAAAATTAACCTATTTATTAAATGTGCGGTTAATAGTTACTTTTCCCAGTCCGTATTATTATTTTGCGATTATTTGTAACATTTTCGTTGTTTTTTTTTATTTATTTCAAATAGATCTAAGAGAAAAGGAACGGTATATTATAACAAAACTCTAACATGGAAAGTCACATCAATTAAAATTAATACAGGCCGATTTCAGTGAAAATATTCAACGAAAAGCCATTAATAAAAGCGCGGGAAACTTCGAGCGGACCGGTGCATTTTTTCTGGAATAATTTTTCAATTTTATTATTTTTTCATTTTAAGGATCAGTTTTGTAATATATTGTAAATTTTATTAATATTTAGTGTACATAGGTATATTAGTTTTAGTATATAGTTTGCCGGATTCGGTAAGTCCTTTTTAGTTTGTTTTTTTAAGTATGAATGAGCCGCCTGACTTGGCGGACCCGGGGGTCTTTGTACCCCCGGCTAATAATTATGTTACTATTGCCTCGACACTATCTAACGAATCGGGAATGGAAACTGATGGCTCCAATGCCCATCGTGGTCGAAAAAGAAATAGACTAAATAAAATATGCGGAATTTGTAACAAAAAAAAAAGGAAGCACAGTCAGGCTGTTGACGGCAAAACTGGTTGTTGTTGTGCTAGTGCTGACAGCGAAAACAGCGACTCAACAACAGTTGTTAAAGTTAATAACATCACCCCCAATAATATTACGAGCCCCCAGAATGTAACACCTACCATTGCTAGAAATAAATACGAGGTCTCTGACGTAGGCCCTTTTATCGTTCACGTACAAAAAGAGACAAAATCACCTAGTGACAATACCACCTTACACCCGGTCACATTTGGCAAGTTCCTAAAGAACAATGCCATTCATGACATCGTCGACGGTTCTCTTAAGAGGATAGGCAGAAATAAAATTTGTTTAGCTTTTAAAAACTTTAATAATGCCAATGCATTCATCTTTAATACTGAGTTACAAAAAAATAATTTAAAAGCATTTTTACCAACGTTTCATATTACTAGAATGGGCCTAGTACGTGGTGTACCATCTGATTGGTCACCTGAAGATATAATTGAAAATGCTAGAGTGCCGGATAATTGTGGCAAAATTCTTAAAGTTAGGCGTATAAATTACAAAACTTTTGTAGAAGGATCACCCGTCTGGAAACCAACGCAGAACGTAGTAATTACTCTTGACGGTCAGGTACTTCCTCCACGAATATTTATGTGTTACAACTCGTTACCTGTAGAACTCTATGTGTATCCCACTATCCAGTGCTACAATTGCTGTCGATTTGGCCATACAAAAATTCAATGTAGGTCCAAACCTAAATGTTACAAGTGTGGCCAGGAACACACTGGGGATACTTGTAATGTTGAAGAGGAAAATTCATCTTGCTGTCATTGCTCTGGCAAACACTTCGCCACCTCTAAATTATGTCCTGAATTTTTACGGCAAAAGGAAATTAAGACCGTTATGGCAGAAAAATGTATTTCGTATGGTGAAGTTGCTAAATTGATTCCACCTATTTCGAAATCTTATGCCAATGTAGCAAGCTCTCCTGTCACTACTCGCACTCACCAACAAAACAGTACTCACACAAACTCGTATACACAACATTCTCTTCCACACAGCTCAAACAAAAAAACAGTTTATATACATCGTCGGCCCCCTTCCAAACCAGGTAAAGGGTACGACCGAGAAAAGCACCAAAATATAGTTAATGAATACAACTTACCGAGCCCACAAAATGGCTGTGCCTTAAATACCAGTACTGTTCCTACAACAATGTCATTATCAGAAATAATCCAAACTCTCATACAAACACTTACTCAATATAACATAGAAATACCGTCCAACGTTGCCCCTATAGTCAATATGTATAAAAAACCTATTAATAATAATGTCAGTACAAATTCAGAACATATTACAATGGAACTGTAGAAGTGCAGTTTCAAAAAAAACCGAAATTATCTACATGTTAAATAAATATAATGCTTCGCTTTTTGCGATTTCAGAAACCTGGTTAAAACCAGACTCGATTTTCAAAATCAACGGTTTTTCTTGCTTAAGAGATGATAGGTCTGATGGGTATGGCGGGGCAGCTATACTCATCAGAAACACTGTCTCTTACTATCCTCTATCTCTTCCCTTATTTAATGATTTTTCTGTTGTAGCTGCGCAAGTAAATAATACTTGTATTGTTTCTATATACATTCCTTCTCCTTCTTCATCAGTCCTTCAACAATTCAACAATCTTTTATCTATTCTTCCTCGTCCTTTTTTAATTCTAGGCGACTTTAACTGTCACCATACTTCTTGGGGTTGTACTCTTTCATCATACTGTGGTGACATACTATTAGATATATTTGACGAACATAATATTTGTATATTAAATTCCGGATCACCAACAAGACGTACAGGGCCAAAAGAAAACTTGAGTGCAATAGATCTTTCTATTTGCACCCCTAATTTAGCTTCATCCTTTACATGGCGCACTTTGCCATCTTCTTATGGAAGCGACCACTTTCCAATTCTTATATCGCCCACACATCCTTGCAGGTCTCCTGGTCTGCCGAAGCAACCACGTTTAAAATATAAATTTGGTGCGGATGGGTTATGGGATAGATTTAGAACCCTTGTAGAATTTAAACTGTCTAACTTACAGAACAGTTTATCAGACAATGTTATTGATTATAATAATACTTTTACAAACGCACTTATACAAGCTGCAGATGAAACTTTCCCTTTAAAGAATTCAGCCAATGGTCGTATTCCTTCCCCTCCTTGGTGGGATAAAGAGTGTTCCCAAATAGTGAAAGTCAGAAAGGAAGCAGAAAAAAAATACAAAAATGATATGACAGAAGGTAATTTTAAAATTGTATGTGATGCTATGGTTAAAGCACGTAAATTACTCAAAGAAAAAAAAATTGAAGGGTGGAAAAAATTTTGCCTGTCGATCTCTCCTAATGTGAACGCTTCTATTGTCTGGCAAAATATAAGAAAGTTTCGTAACGGTGTTACTCCTTCTAATGTTTCTGGCATTCCCCCAAATTTAAGGAACTCTTTTCTTAATCGCCTAGCTCCGCCATCGGTCCCAGAGCAAGATATTATTGATGTTAACTTTCCTCCTTCTATAACCAATAACCAAAGTCCTCTAAATTCTCCTTTCACAATGAAAGAGTTACAGGGAGTCCTATCTTCAGTTAAAGATTCTGCGCCAGGTGAAGACGGTATTCCTTATTCATTCCTGGCTAATTTAAATACATCTTCACTTGAATTCTATTTGGACTTAATTAACAAAGTTATGCTCTCAGGTAAAATCCCTCCATCATGGAAAACTCAAACTGTTATTCCCATTTTGAAACCAGGTAAACCACCATTAGAACATTCATCTTACCGCCCAATAGCTTTATCACCTGTAATTGCAAAAGTAGCTGAAAACTTAGTTAAAAATCGTCTTGAATGGATTATTGAAAACCGTGGAATTTTACCAGAATCTCAGTTTGGATTTAGGAAAGGCAAAAGTACATTGGATAGTGTGGCTACATTGGTAACAGATATTAGAGTTGCGTTTTCACAAAATCAATCTGTTCTTGCAGTATTTTTAGACTTAGAATCAGCATATGACAGTGTTCTTTTGAATGTCCTTAAAAAAAAATTAGAGTTGCTGCAAATTCCTGAAATGTTGTCTCGTTTTATAATTAACCTCCTTTCAGGCAGAAAAATTAATTTAGATCAAACACAAGATGACAGTAGGTTAGTATGGAAAGGACTACCACAAGGTTCAGTTCTTAGCCCTATATTATTTAATTTGTATACGTTTGATTTACATTGTTCACTTCAAAATTCAACAAGCATCCTGCAATATGCAGATGACATAGTTTTATACGCTACAGGAAGTTCATCAAGTTATCTTTGTACTCTGCTATCTAACTCCCTAGTCGGTTTAAAAATTTGGATGGACAAAAATGGCCTGAGCATATCTGCGAGTAAGAGTTCCTTAGTTTTATTCACTCGACAACGTATTCAACCTCCAATATCAATAGATTGTGACAATAATGAAATACCAGTTAAGAACCAGGTCAAGTTTTTGGGCATTGTTTTGGACTCTAAACTTACGGGTATTCTACACTGCGATTATGCTCTAAACAAATGTCAAAAACTCTTAAATCTGATGAGATGTCTATCAGGTGTTTGGTGGGGTGCACATCCGTTTTCCTTAAAGCTTCTTTACAATGCTTTAGTTCGAAGTGTTCTTGATTATGGAATCTTCTTATTGGAACCTTGTAATTTAGCTGCCCTTAGGAAATTGGATTCCATCCAATCAAAGGCCTTGAGAATAATTACAGGAGCTATGAAATCTAGCCCCATTAACGCATTACAAATTGAGTGTAATGAACCTCCACTTGGTTTAAGACGTCAATTTTTAGCTGACCGGTTATTTTTCCGTGTTCTACAGTTTGCTAATAGTCCTTTAATCCAGAAACTTCAAGTGCTTGCTGATCTCATTGAGTCATCAAATTATTGGAATCACAAATCTGTTCCTTGTTTAGTTAAAAGTTATATCCGTTTTAAATCATTTCACGCACCGACACACCGGTCTCCAAAACTTGACTTGTTCAACAGTAAATATGAAGCCTTGATTAATACTCCATCTGTAAGGTACATTGTAGATATAGATAAAAATAACGCTAATACACATTTTAATTTTATTGTGCAGGAAAATTGGCCTGAGTGGCATCATATTTTCACTGATGCTTCCAAACATATATCGGATGATTTTGTGGGGGTAGGAATATATCATGCACAATACAATATTGTCCAGAAGGTAAAATGCCCACCTGAAGCAACTGTATTTACTGGTGAATGTCTTGGTATTCTTAAAGCTGTAGAATACATTTTACTTTTAAAACTTCGAAACAGTTTAATTTTAACTGATTCCATGAGTGCTCTTCAGGCGCTATTGAGATATCCTTTTAAATCTAAACCACCGTCTCCTCTTATAGCACATATTAGGAATAAACTTTTTGACTGTGTTGTGAAGGGTTTTTCTGTTGTCTTTGTCTGGATACCGAGTCATTGTGGTATAAAAGGTAATGAAAAAGCTGATAGACTTGCCAATGAGGCTGTGGTGTGTGGAGATACTGTCCCATTCAAAAATTATTGTCAGGATTTGGCTACTCTTCCTAGACATTATCTTAGGGATTCCTGGGATAAAGTTTGGGCAGAAAGTAGCTGTTCAAAAGGGAAATACTACTTTACTATACAATCACAAATTCCACGTAAACCTTGGTTCTCTATCCTCAGACTTGGCAAAATTGCGACAACCATTTTAATAAGAATGCGTTTAGGCCATACTACTTGCCCAGTGCATCTTGCACGCTTCCATATCATAGATAGTCCTCAATGTGAATGTGGACATGACTTTGGGGACCTGAACCACATATTCTTTTCCTGCCCAATTCATGACCGTACTTCCTTTTTATATAGTTTGATAACCCTCCGTGTCCCTTTCCCTACATCAATACAAACTCTTCTTTTTTCTTTTAACCCTTCCATATATAGTGTTCTTTCCGATTATATTTATGAAAACAATATCCGTCTGTAAAATATGTAAATACGAGTATTTATTAGTAGTATAACAAGCTTATAATTTTATTCATGTAATATTTTTAATAATTAAGTTTAGAATAGTTATATTTATGATCCTGTTTTTTTTACACAATTCTGATCCCGATATTCCAAATTCCATAATTTTTCGCGTGTTATGTTTCCCTACCTTTCCTTTCAAAACCTACCCAAACAAAATAAACAACAATCTACTCGCCTAACAACTTGACGCTGGCAGATGCACAAGAGTGCTAGCCACAACACTCTCCTGTCTACGGAGCGGGAGAAAAAAAAAAAAAAAAAAAAAAAAAAAAAAGCCATTAATTACACCACGAAGAAATATAAATAAAAGCAACTTTTATGGCATCCTTAATATTTTTTAATAATGAATGGCCAGTAAATTAAAAGACATTTAAAAATATGATACAACCCATCACTTTTTGTACTTACTACCTCTTTGCAGACAGATTCTCATTTCAAATCAACCTTTGCTCGAATGGCATGACTTTTTTTCCTTACCGCCAAGAAAAGCTGTAAAATTTTCAATTAGGCAGTTTTTGCATGCCTGCTGAGAAGGGCACAGATGCTATTAATTAGAATGACTTGACTAATTAAAGCCGATGTCTTTATGCATTTCCAGAAGCTCTCGCTATTGTTGGCTTCTCTTCTAATATTTTCCAACAAACCTCTGAAAGCCTCAACGATATCGCTACCTATCCGAAAATAATTTGTGTGGCTGGGCACGAACGTCAGGGGAACAGTGGTCCGTACGTAATCTTAATAAAGGGATAGGTCCCCTGTGTCCATACAAACTAAATAGCCCTTCTAAAGGTCCGGGGAGAAAGGGCAACGCTCAATAAGTTGCAGGAAACATTTGCGGTCGGTTCGCTTTCGAAAAAATACAAACGAAATGTGACAGCTGCGGGAAATGGCTTTTTTCGGGAATGGTGGAACAGACTGATTAATGTAGCTTTCGTAACTATGCTGTGTATGATTGATATACCGGTATTTTAGTATCCAGGCAATAATAAAACTGACTCGAAACGCTTCATTTTTAACATGACATGGTGTCAGCTAGCAGCGTTCTTTTGCGGTGGAGAGTCATCTAATATTTGGGAGCGGGAGGAAGTGGATTTTTAGCTACTAAAACCCACCTTGTTTTAGTATTATTTATTTATAACTTTATTGCACAACTTAGCTTATCACAAGACAAACATTAATAAAAAATAAGTGTACAATAGGTGGCCTTATTGCACAGGGCAATTTCTACCAGACAAGCTTTGGATGGGGTGATCGAAAGAAAAATATTTAGGGTTGTCAGTGTACAAAAACATAAAAAAGAATAGAATAGAATGGATAGTCAAGAATCTGACTATAACCACGCACTTGTATTCCTTAATTAGTTGCCCATGTTTTCGTTACAGGGCCGCGGTAACTCTGCCACACAATCTCGCTGGTTAGCTGATGCTTACTGTGTGATTGACGTTTCCATCGAGAACATTCTCCCACTCTAGGAACCACTCCTTTATTGTGGGTGCACCTACAAACAGCTAAACTCACATTATACACATCCTACCCAGACCCGGAACGAATATCTGCAGGCCATATAAATAGTTAGGTAGGCGAGACTCCGAGGTCACGGGCTTTCAGAGTGAGGACTCTGTCCGCCCGACGAGTGACTGCAGCAAAAATTGTGGCACAGTGATCACATACTGCCATGCAAAACAAGGCCCAGTGGAGACCCCTGAGAGACTCCTCAGGGATGTCCCCTTACAGGCGTTATACAGAGGAGGTTGGTCTTCAAGAGGCCACGAGGCCTTATTCATGTACTGATGTTGAACACCGGGTTGACTTTTGTGAAATAAGAATCCCACACACCCTGGTTTTTCCCTCAAAAGTCCAGGTGGCATTTTAAGATTTAAAAAAAAACCATATAAACATTTACTCCGCGCGGGAATCCAACTAGTGACACATACCGCACCAGTCAATTACTCAACCTTTATGATTCCTCTTTCGTCAATCGTTTTTTACGCGTTAAACGTTTAACAAAGACACCTACCACAATGTACTTACATAAGAAAAGCCAGGCCAAAAGCCTACACGTGCTTTCTCAGAAAACAAAAGCAAGTCGTTGACACCTATTCATTAACGTTATCACAAACAAGTTGTTTGTTCTCGTTGATAAGCCGAGTCCGTCTCCCGTGATGCTGTAATGTGAGAAGGGAGCTATAAGAAGATAATGTGGCGACACGTGTGTTTGTGCAAACATTAACCTAACTGTAATTTAAAGCTGCGGCCTCTGCGGTGAGCTTGCTACATAATATTATGACGCGTATAGTGGCTTCTTTGCTTATTATATTCTGTTTTTTATCAGCAAGCTGAGTTGATGTTGACTATTCTGCCAATGCTTGAAAGGTGACGTTTGCCCGGCTTCCCCATAAATTATAAACACAGGATTCACTCCCGACAGCAAAAAAAATGTGATAAATGAAGAACCGCTCACCCAATTTTGTGCAAACCATCTACTAAATAGTCCGAACAAAGTCTAAACCACGGTCTGAACGTTTGGTTTGGATAGGTGAGCCCGTTCTTGAGTAATTGAGTTATAAAATTACTAAGTGTAGTGGTATCTTATTGATTTATAGGCACGCTTTTTATTTGTGGAAACTTTATAGTCCAAGTAGTAGTATCCAAGAACGTAAATAGTCAAACTTCTTCAAGTATATCTGTACTCTGTAAATATTGAAAATAAGGTCTACTATAAATTGGGAGACTGCGGACGGTGATGGTAAATTAAAAAAGCAATAGCAACTTTACTTTAGACACAAAAATCTTCGATCAATTCAGCTGAACTTTATGGGTGTTGGACTGAACCAAAAAAAAATTATAACATTAAATATCCGTAAGTAAGCAACCATTTAAGTGCACAGACAGATTTTTTGGAGCTACTACTCATGTTTATTTATTTAATTTTTGTAATACATTACAACTTCCTTAACGCAGGAAATTTAAAAATAAAGTAGGTAGCTACTTAATCTGAAATAATGACTTTTCAGATTAATTTTCTTTCAGAGAATCTTCTTTCATTTCATTTTCATCCAAAGAGGGGCGGACCATAAGTTTATGGGGCTCTTTACACAGCTTGGGATGGACCCCCAAGCCCCCAAAGACTTTTAGGGCAAGAAAGTTTTTGATTAAAATATAGTGATTGTTTTAATGGTTTGCTAATTGATTCCTAGTGGATAATGTGTTGTAAAATAGTCGGGCAAATTAGTGTAGTTTTCTATCTCAAGCACCTGGACAAAAAAGGAGCAATATGTAAAATAATTGAAACAAGAACAATACCAAGAAAATGGAGCTTAGAATATTTCTATAGAATTGAATACTTCACCAGAACTTACCGAGAAGGGTAACTCGATACTTTCGCAGCCAAATAGGTACAGAAAAAACATTGGAATGTGTAACATCCATAATCTGGTAAAAAATAAAGAAATAATACATATTCTGTATCAAAAACTAATTATATTAACTAATCATTTTCCAGGTTGCCTGGAAGAAATCGCCGAGTGCTATAAGGACACCGATTTTATGTTTTTTATTATAAGTTTTCCTTTCTTTATTTTAGTCTTGGTATACAAGAAAGTGTAAAATAAATATTTCATAAACTTGACCTTTTTGCAATTTAGCCAGTCTAAATGCACATTTTATTATGCAAATAAAGGAGTAAATAGTATATCGGTTGCTGCACAAGTCGACAATTGTAACAACGGATGACTTGTGCGGAAACTGACTACGGCTACGTACAACTCGAAGTCGCCCACATGTGCGTCGGTGTGATGTAGTTCCTGGTTTAGTCATTAGGTCATTAGATAGAACGACCTAGGAACCAGAACACCTATGCGTTAGGCTTCAGAATGAAATATATTAAAAGCAATCACAACAATGAACAGAACATCATGTACGTAATTATAGAAAACTTCTATGATCATGAAAAATATGAACATGCATATTACAGCGCCATCTATCGAGTTTAAGGTTAACTAAAAGTAAGAATAAACTTTTTAGCACCTACTCGTCTGGGATTCTGGCCCATCTTGAGTTCCTTACCGGCAAAAATATTTTTAATAGGTTACATTAATATGCCATAGGAGCACCGGCTTTTAGAAAACCTCATGAGTACTCTTGCTCGTGTGATAACGCAAAGAAATTCGTAGTATGAGAAGAGAAATGCTCACTGATTGACCGACAATTAAATAGATAATTAAATTTCCTGCTTACATACTGCGGACTTAATCTACATCTACACTAATATAATAAAGAGGTAAAGTTTGTTTTTTTGTTTTTTTGTTTGTAGGAGGTAATCTCTGGAACTACTGGTCCGATTGGAAAAAAAATAGCAACAATAGAAAGCTGCTTTACTCCTGAGTGACATAGGCTATATTTTATGTACGCGGGCGAAGCCGCTGACAAAAGCTAGTTAATTATATTTAATCAAAATATAAGTAAAGTAGATTTGTTTTGATACGAGAATCGAAACCGTGACTCTTACGTCTCAACTCTCAACTGGCGCTCTAAACCTCTGCGCTAAACGGATCGTTGGGTAACGAAAAATCGCCCAACCCTTAGAGCGATTACTAATCTGTTTAACGATGTTTATAATTCTCAAATGTGCTCAGCACCCATTGTTTACCTATCTCTTATGGATGCTCGCTCTAGTAACTACGGAGTAGGCGCCCCTGTAAAGCTGTACGTAAACCTACAATAGTTCGAGCGAGCACCCAAGGAGTAATCGCCCTTGTTAAGCCATACCCAAACCTACAATAATAGTAATATACCTACACTTTAATTGTATTTTCAATAAGACTAGGATAAATAAATATTTTAACTTTGGTTACCATAATTGCTATTAGCACCGGAAAGAGTGATCGATCGTTTTTGGTCCTGCAAGTCCCACAAATGCTAGAGATGCCAATATGGCTGCCAAGTAAACGATCACGCCGACCGCGACACAGCTCACACAGCTACGTAACGCCTAACCACTGCGCTGTCAGTGAGTGACTCACTTTAGCCAATGGCAGAGGTCATCGACTGCGCGTCTGTTGGTGACGACCGACTCTACGCACGCTGATTGGCTCAGTCAGCGCGCGGCGGCGGCTGAACGTGAAAGCAAACTGTTAGCGGGGTTGCCAGATCAAACGTAATTCCTTACGTTTGGGAAAAATATTATATTTAGGATTCTATCTTAGTTATCATAAAAATAAATGAAAAACTATAGGTATTAAATTAATGCTAATATATTCATCAAATAAATATTACTAGGCAACAGAAAATATTTTATGTCTATCTACATTATTTTTAAACTGCTCATTATATTCAATAGATGAACTTAACACGAAATAATTAAAAAAAATACAATTATCCCTTCCCACCCTTGAATAATATATATTTATATTATTATATATTATTATCTATCTGCTAACAGTATCAGTTGAAACAAAATACCTAGAATTACACTACAGTTTTGGTTTAATATTAACCATGCTTTATACTACAAGAGTGCACGTTATAGCTAACAGAAGTCTTTCAAATTAATAGGACCAAATAAAAAGTGAATGATAAGTCAGTATTTTTCGAATAATAAATTTTGTGGGTATTGTTGTCAACTAACAATGGCAGCCCCAGTAAAATAAGCCCCTCTGCCTCCGCGCCGCGCGCTGCGCTCTGAGCGAAACTCGGCAGTCTGTCTGCGCACATTGCGCACCGCTGCATCGCCCACAGTCACGTGTTTGTTTAGTTCATCGTTCAAATATGACGTTCAAGTACAACACAAGGCAGTTCATTAAGGAAATGGAATGCAGACCATGTTTGTGGAACATCAACACTCCAGAATACAACGACAAAGGTAGCAGGGAATCGGCCTGGCTACAAATTGGCGAGATAATGTACGATGAATGGGATGAATTGAATTTAGACGAAAAGGCTGACAGGGGTATGTTTATTGTATATACTTAGCTATAGATATAGATATTGTAAGCTTAATGTTTCACTTTACTAGTCGAACATTTGACAGAATGACAAAGTTGATTTACAAAATCGCGTCGCGCTCACGCGGAATAACTCACTAACGCGGCTCAGTGAATACTATGCGCTCGGTTCCTCCGAACTGTGCCGAACTAAGTCGAACACGCCGACCGACTCATCAGTCATCGATCACTATCACTACATAAATGTTTATATGTTTGTACGAAAAACTGATGTCCCTCTCTATGCTGTAGTTTTTTTTGGGAAATAATTGAACCTTCTATCTATTCACTATTGTGGTACCTAGGCTTAGATCGCCAGATGAAAAAATTATGTTAATGAATATTAAAAAAAATATGGTTTCTTAATTTCGTGAATTATTGAATTGTGGTCTTTTCAGACCGAACTATACTTCTTTCGTCCTATCTTTTACAAAAAAAATACAATAAGCTAATCCAGTAAACGGAAAAAATAATATATTTTTGTTTAAATTTCAGTAAAAGATCTACAAAAGAAATGGAAAGGTCTTCGAGATTATCACACTAGAGTAAAAAATAAGAAATACCCCAAAAAATATGTACCCGAATTACAGTTACAAAGAGGTCGCAAGAGACCGTTTTTGGACATGTTAAGTTTTTTAGATGCTAAGAGAACACCGGCCCAAGGCACACAGACTCAGCTGGTAGAAACCAATGATGTGCCAGCAACAATAAAACATAGGAACTTAGCAGTGTCATCATATAAAAAATCAAACCCGGCTACCACTCGACCAGCTGCTGTAATACCAACAGTACTCCAGCCACCACCAACCCAACTTCAACCAACACCAACTCAGGAGTCAATAGGAACACAACTAAATGATCCAGATGCGAACTTCTTGTTCAGTATTTTACCAGACATGAAATCTATGAATCCCTCCCAGAATTTCGAATTCCGATTCCAAGTGATGAAATTGATCAAGGACATGAAATACAGCATGGCTTCAAATTACTACGCGTACAATGATGGAAGTCGCTTAATGCAGGAACAAGATATAGCGATAGACCCTATTTCAAATGAAAGTGCAGTTTCATCTCCAGAAGATAGAAAAATACTGCTAAATGACTCTGAATAAATAGTGATCCATTGAAATAATTTACATGGTTGCCGTTTCATTTTAGATTAAACTTTTTTAGGTAAAAAGTCGCTACGCAACGGATTTAGGAGCGATTTTTATTAACAGAAAAGGTAAAAAACAAAGAAGATTTGTGTAGCACAAGCAAAGCATAATTAGCCTTATGAAGTTCCCACTGCTGGGACTCAGGCCTACTCTCCAGTAGAGGGGATGGACCATATCCACAACGTGGACCCAGCGTGGACTGGTGGATATCACATGTCTTCGAGCTTTTTGGTTCTAGGACATACTTACTGGTCCCCGCACGCTCCGTTTTAATAATTTTAATCGTATAAATATCGAATAACTGCGTTATTATTCTAAGTGGTTCATAAAAAAAATATAATAAATAATTTAGCCTTTCTAATTTTTTAAATTTTCATATTCAGTAAACATTGTTCTTTGTCATATTAATAACTTAAGATTGCTATTTCTAAAGGTGTTTCATTTTTCTTTACGGATTTTCATTAGGTATTACCTAGGCTGTAGTACCATCACCATCTTCGTGTATTTTAGTATAATTTCCATAACAAGCATAGGTATTTAAGTCCTTATTAGGCAACAACGAGGAACGAAGGAAGTATGAAAATAGTGTAGTGTGGAGTGACACGGTGACACGAAGCGCGACGATGCGCTACAGTTTGTCACGCGACTTCTCTTCCGTCCCTTCGCATCTGATGCACGGCAGCCATTGTTTCTTGAAAACAACACGGAGAAAGTTTCGCACAGCAATTAGTTCGATTAGATGGCTTGCAAGGAAACATTTTATGGGTAAGGAAGTGAATGAGAAAACTTTGTATTGTGCCATGAAATATTTATAAGGTGTCTCTTTGCTGTGGTAACTTAAAGTAAATAGGCATCGCATTGGTAAAAGGTTGATTAAAAGCTTAGTTAATTATTACGAGGTTTATGTCGTGAGTCACGTCAATGCTTATTTAATTTTGTTTGTTTTAGTAGTTAAGTTCTCCCCAGGTTGATGGAAATGGTTTCCTAATAAATAAACATTGCTTAAACATTAGGTAGGTAGGTACTGTAATTACTTATGTAAACCTACCAAGTAGGTAGGTTCACAGGAAATATTATTATGGTACAAAACTTCCTATCCCCAAATTGTGCAAACAAATCACTGTGTTATATTCTTATGGACAACGGCTACTTGAAGCCACTAGGAAGAGATTGGGATCAAGTCGGTTCAACGACACAAAATCTTTCTATAGCACAAGTTTTATCATCAACTTCCAGTATCCGGGTTGATACTGACAAATTAAACACCTTTTTTACAGTTCAAGTCCCGAAAATCTACATCTAATAAGATATTGTAACTAGTTCAGATTTATCATTGAAGTTCTCTACAACATATTTCTCGAACTACTAGCGCCACCTATCGCACTTATCATACAACACCTCAACTTCACTGGCAAGATTTTACAACAGTTCTATTTAGGCGCGCACCTTGCCTTCTTGCCCTTAATCGTAAGGGAGATAGACGCTAGATGGCGTCCAACTCATCCCTTCTACGTTTTGCAGTTAGTTAAATTATGCAAATTTATTCTTTCCTGAGTTACCAGTGAGACAGTCTGACCTATTATGATTATGTATTTTGTAATGTACCTACGTAATAACCTAGTGTAAGAATATGTAGAACGTATGTACATTATTCCACTTGCCTTCTACGCCTTTTCAGTTTTCCCTGGGGGAATAATAGGAAAATTTATAAATATACCTAAGTACCTATAATCAATTTGATTTCATCAAAGTCCACGTTCAAAAACAAAATATTTCCCTTTTGTTTTTGACTCTCCTTGCTTTTAGTCCATCCTAAGGTTGTCTGTCAGAAATTGCCCTGTACCATAAGACTGCCCAGTGTCCACTTAGTTTTTATATTTGTAGGTCTATCCGTCCACATTATGAGGTGTAAAATAAAGCTTATAATAAATAAATATTTTTTAACAAACATTTTATTATATAAATTAAAATTGAGTACTAGGTACACTGTTTTGCATTTATAACTCTGCCATTTATCCCAATAGGGTCGCACACCCACGACCTAATACTCCATCTCTTCTGACACCTGATGGGATTGAAAGCCAAACGAGATGACCAGTCACCAGTTACACCCACAACCCTAGTCAATAGGAGACACGAAGAGACTTATACAAGCAATGCAATTAGGTAGCTACAGTACGGCAGTATTACCGTGGTACGGCCGACGGATCTTGGCTAATCTGAAGTAGGCTCTACGAATTTTAGTGCTTGAAAAGTACAATAAGTTTTTAACAGCAGTAACAACTGCAAATGGCAGTCTCGCTAAAACTCAACAAAAGCTTGACCGATTTGGCTAATATTAGTCTTGAAATACCTAGTCGTGATTCTCCAGGGAACGTTTAAACGGATAAATATCCTTATTAGAAGGTACGAAGTTTACCGGGACAAGGACAATAGTATCCTTACAAATTTTCCTCAATTCGTTTTTTTTTTTTTTTAATTTTTAATGCTAAGTAAAAATCATCCAATGACGAATCCCGGCCTAGGGTGGAGCGGGAAACAGTGTCAGACTCTTACTGACTAGACAACCTAGGTACCCTTTTCCTACATAGCCATATATACTAGGGCCAGAACCTTCTTTTCAGACACAAACCTAAAACTAGTTCAGAAACAGCCCCTCTAGCCAAGTTACAATCGTATCGTTTAGAGTCAGCGCTTGTAGTTGGCCACGCCCAAAGGAATTGTGGACGTTGGGGACAAGCGCTAACTCTAAACGAAAGTATTATAACTTGGCTAGAGGGCCTGATGTTTAATGAATTATATTTTATTATTTAGCTATTTCCATATTCCATCTCAAAGTGCTTGCATTCTGGAACCTAGGATATTTGTTGCATACATTTTTATTAGCTATTAACGACATACACGCTTACTAGGAACTTAAGATAATTGAATTCTTATCACCTTTACAAAATTGACATGTAGGTAATTACAAGTACAAAATTTACAAACACATTTACAAACACGACGATTAACGGTTACACCGCGCCGTCTTGATCCTTAACTTTTATACTGTTGATAAGAAGATAATAAGTACATCAATAAAATATTAATCTAAGTTTAAACTACTATAATTTTATTAGATTACCAGTATCTACCTTTCGAGTACCGTAATTAGAGACATAATAGAAAGACAATAGATTCAAGAGATTAAGGTGAGATTTAACACCTATATATGTAGGTATAAACAAACTAACCTTCTGCCAGCGAAAATAGGGTTCTCTATACAAACTTTAGACCCCCATTACATCCTTTTAGGAGCTGAATTTTGAAAAACCCTTTCTTACTGTTCACTTACGTCATAAGAGAAAACCTTGTGCAAAACACGCTTCCAAAATTTCCTGCCCAGTAGTTTTGACTGTGCGTTAATATGTCAGTCAGTCAGTTTCCACTTTTATATACCTATATAGATTGTGGTAGTTTCAGTAGGTACACCTACGTCAAGCATAGCACCTCCACCAAATTATTTTCTAACAGAAACATGTTAGGGTCGGGTGTCTCACAGTGAACCAGGCAGCTACATTTAACCATCGCCGAATCTCTAAGATGCGACATTGCCAAACCACGCTAATATGAGTGAAAGAGAGGTATTTATTTTCCGTTACTGCCCACTAGTTTGCGTGGCGATCGCGTGCGAAGTAGTTGTGTGAGGAGCATTCGAAAGCAAACTGACTCAAAAAGTAAGTATTTTTTGCAAACTTAATTAATTTTTAGTTTTTTTTTTGTTTAAATTATATCGATTTATTTATATATACACTGTTTCCTACGGTTATTTAGCAATTAAAAGCGCTATAATTCGTGTTTCTACGAGATGGATTTACCGGTAAAATTTTGAGGTTAGTTATCAAAACATGGTGTGTCTCACAATGAGCCATCTGCGGATGGTACACATTGAGCCATTGTTTATTGTGTACATTTCAGTCGTTAAATGAGTGTATTTTTACAATATTTTTAATTGATATAGACTGGCGCGCAACAAAGTGAAAATGAGAAAAGAGAGGGGCTGCCAGCATGCTTGAGGCCCTTAAACTGCACAGATAAGGTGAAATAGGTGAAGAGAAATTTGTTTTGGGTTTATTTTTTGAAGAAGTTTTTTTATGTTTTTTTTACTTTGTTTTAAGTGTTTCTATAATGATATTTAGTTGAAGGTAAAACCTTCAAAAACTAACTAAAACGTTATTTAGTTTCTAAGTTTTAAATGTATCAAGAATATTATGTTACTTTTGTTCTTATTTTGAAAATATAGAATTTGACTGAAAAGTTTCTGTGATGTAAATGTTTTTAATTTTAATAAATATCTATTATTACAAAGTATTTGTCTTTAAATTGAACTAGAAGACATAGTCAATAAGGTGGCTCAATGTGGACCATGCCCTGGTTAAATGTGTACCACCTGAAGTACTCAATGAACCAAAAATCATTTTTCATAAAAACCTGTTTTGCACTGAAACTAAAAGGAATATGAAAAATTAATGTTTTACAAAATTGAAGCTAAATAATATGCTAACTATACACAAAAAATTAAAGGCATTGATTGAAAATCCAGCCCGCTATGAGACTTTGAAATTTACCTGGTTCAATGTGAGACAACTTACCCTACATGATATTTGATGACGCACTTTTGACGTTGATCTGATAAGCCTTACCTAAGGCACGATTACATCTTACCTACTTATTTAACATAACAAAAAGGATATAGCTTGACAATAGATTACAGAAAGGGATTTTTTTACAATGGATTGGAGAACAAAAACACATAGAAAAATGACATAAGTATTTTCTATAATAAAAGGAGATATTAGCATACAGATGTTCCCTCCGAAACGTTAACTCGGCAGTAGGCATGAAATCGATAAATTATGACCTCGACAAAATCTCGAGAACTATACAATTTTACCATCGGCATCGGCGCTTTACCTAGAAACAATATCATTTAGGGAACCTGCATATTGCTGAAACCGCGTAGATAGCTGCCTCAAAAAAATTAGAATTTTTTTTTTTTTGTTTCTTTTTTAGGTAGACAAAAACAGACACAAAATGTTTATTCGAATTTCAAAATTGCTTTAGTTATCTACCGAACCCATACATACCTAATATCAGACATTATCTATGACCGAACCACAAAGTTAAACGTTCTATTTTTAAACATTTCCTCATTCTTCAGCATTACATTGAATAAATAAATAGTTCAGTAGTTCAGAGTCAGTTCAGTTCAGCCTTGCAATATTCTCACTAGTGGGAATAAAGTCAATAATGGGTCGTAATCCATCACAAAGGCCCAGTGTTGATAGATGTCACATGTCTTCGAATTTTTGGTTCTACGATATACCGGTTTCAATTCAATGGTGAAGAGATAAATTACCCAAACTAAAGCACCTGCTTGGAAGCACAACATCAGCTCGAATGAACTTCAACGATGAACTTGACTTAATGAATGACTTATCATTAATTAAGTCAAGTTCATCTTCCTGGTCCAGTTAAGCATACGCAAGTCTCTTTAGCATTCAGGCAGACCAATTTCACGCAAAGCACGTGTTGTGGTTACGAAAGAACAAGTTTTCAATGAAAATATTTTTTTTCATAACAAGCTTTTATAGCGGTGGTCTATACTTATATAAATAAAACTCGTAGAGACGATTCACACGAGCCCAAACTCGACGTGGTTGTGCCGTTTAATTACAGAGTTCCTATGGCTACCTCGCGATTCCATCATCAGATCAGCTCCATGTCATCATAATATTGCATTGTCATCCGAACTAAACGTGTATACCAAATTTCAGCTCAATCGGAAACTGGGAAGTGGATCAAATTTAAGTTGCAAGATTTGATTACAGAACGACAGACAACGGGACAGGTGAAAGTAAATAAAAGCTTGTAAAACAACACACTTGGTAACAGCACAGATCACAACAGAGCATTTGTTGCGCAAAAAAAATGCATTAGGGCAATTTACGGCTTACAACCAGATGAATCTTGTAGACCTATATTTAAAAAACTTGGTTTGTTACCGCTGCCGGCTCTTTACATTTATGAAATATGTATGTTCGTCAAGAAACACCAATATTTATTTGTTAAGGCAGATGATATAAATGTTCGCAACCGACGAGACCCCAACAGGCTCGTTCTAAGCAATATACCAAGGTTGACTAAGTATAATAAAAGCTGCGTTACAATGTGTGTGCGCTTATATAATAAGTTGCCAAGTAATTTAAAAACTTTAGGCATTAAAATATTTAAAAAAAAATTGTATCAGTGGTTATTGATTCATAATTTTTATTCTGTGAAAGACTACTTTGAAAGAAGAAATTAGTAGATATTTATCTACTTACTAAATTTGCATGCTAATACTTAGCGAAACATGTTTGCTCATATTTGTACTTTTTTTACCACCTTTTATACCATGTTTTTAGCAAATAAAGAAATATTATTATTATTATTATTCCCTTTATTTATTTTTCTAAACATATTATTTACATTTTTAAATATTTTTTTATAAAAACACATAAAAAAAAAACATTTAAAAATATAAAATTATTATTATTATTAAAACATTAATAATTCGCAACGAATTATGAATGTTTAAAATCACCGGTAGGCGACCTAGACCACAAGCTAGGTCTAGGCATGCATGCATAGGATGTTGAAGAATCTACGCTTTTGTAATGAAGGTTATATTTGAGCTGAATCACAATTAAACAGATTATAAGCTAGGTCTTGTATAAAGATATCGGTACAGTGCGGCCGTTCTAATTTGGCGTCTCTGAAGTTCTGCGAACTTTAGCGCTTGTGCGCTCGTAAAATAATAAAGGGTTTTAAAAATAAATGCCAAGATCAATATTTAACAACAATAACAACTGCTTATTTCATTTATTTTTTAATTGCGCTAAAGTTCGCAGAATCCATTGACGAAGCCTATCTTTATACACACCAATTTAGAACGACCGCACTGTAAACTTATTTGTTTCTGTGATCTGATGTTCACAAAGGACTGGTCCAAATATAAAAAATATTTTGCTGCTAGAAAGCTACAATATCGTTAACCCCTATAGAGGTGTCCACGGCCCTTTATGGAGTGTCGGCGTGGGCGTCCTTGCTGCGAAAACAACCGAGAGCCCAATTGAACATTGTTGTCATGCAAGAGGGTCATGGCAATACGAGAGGTGCGCGAATACCGCACGATTTCTTTTTGCCTGGATCTGGCGGCAACAGTTCTTGCACGCAACCACGATTTGCTCATAGAAGTACAACGCCTGGGCGAATATCCGCTGCCGCGAGCCCGCGACTCATGATGGTGAAATGTCGTCAGCGACTATCGCGACCCGAGCACGCCATAATCATGCGGAAGAGATGCCCGGGTGTCACCACTGCCTGGACCGCCCGGATGACGCAGTAGAGCATACGATCAAGGGAGCGCACCGCCGTGTCCCCGTGGGGGAGAATACCTATAGTTAACTACAGACTATTCATTCGTAACCAAATACGCGGTTCTTAGACTATGGGACAAGCCGTGAGAAAGTCTTAGACCCCGTGGCCTCGAACTCTCATAAAAGGTGCCGTTGGGTTTCGATGTTTTACTCGTCGATACACTTTCCTTCCCGACGCTTTCTTCCCCAAGTGAAATAGTTTTTCCCTCACAATTTCGCTTTGCGGTCTCCTTTTGGACCATCTGGGAATTTTAAATACCTATCCATACTATCTACCTACATAAGGTAGATAATATTAGTAGTAAAAATTCCTGAATAGTAAGTACACACCATTAGGTAGCTAGGTATCTACCCGCAGCCCGTAGCTAATCATGTACATTTTTCATGAAATGTGCACCACCTGTTTTCACGGTAATCGGCATGCATGAATAATGGCAAATTAAATAAAGAAGTAGATATACTGTTAGGTATGCAAATTAAGTTGATTGTGGAGTAATGAAAACAAAGTACGTACCTACTTGACAATCAATTTACAGTGTCAATAGGTATCGGCGCAGTATAAACATTAAAACGTAGATCAACCAGCATACTTTCAATTGTCGCTTAATGTATTTATAATTTATTAATCTTTGTTAAGATAACTTGCATTGTGTAATTCATTAGCACATTTTTAAATAATATTTCATGAGATAATGCGATAATGGTGTTTACATTATGTTATCTACTTAATTCGGATCTTTACCTAGAATTACGATGCACATAAAACGGTTATTTCATCATCAACATTTCAGCCGAAGGACGTTTACTGCTGGCACCTAGGTCTCCTCCAAGTGTCACCACAATAAAAAATAAATAAAAACAAAGTGTAACCACAACGGACGATCCTGATGCGTCTCGCATCCATCGCATTCCCCGCGGCTCTCACCGGGTCATTGGTCCACCTTTCAAAGCTGCGTCTTCATCTTATTTCTCCAGTATTATGGATAAGATAAAAGAATCAATGCCTTAACGTCGAAAACATACCAACTTATAAAGTTCAAGAGAGAATAATTATTACAAAAAAGAAAAACCGGTTCTCAAACCAACGCATACTTGAGATGCCTGGCGTCCGGAGATCCAGGGTGGTTTCCGGCTAGCAAACGGCGAGCAAAGTCCCGTCCCTGTCAACTATGCTGAGATGTCTTTGAGGCGTGCTTGGGACAGACCGTAGGTACAGTCTACTAGGGCTTGGCCCTTATCCAATAACATATAGATTTGGGGGGGGAGATATTGATATTGACATTTAGTTATTTTTTGTCTTTCTATTTTTTTTATGTTTAATTTAAGTTTGTAATTATCTGTTTGTTTGTTCATGTTTCATGGAGTGCCAAATAAACATGTTTTCTAATTCCTTTCTTATTCTTTTAATGGTGAAGGAGTACCATTGCCCACTATCAGACAGCTTGAGTGTAGGGTAGCCGGGAATCCCCAAGCACCTCCGACTTCTTCTGCGGCGACTTGGACGTGAGGATTGCCTGGATTCAAACCCTGTCGTCTCTATTTAAACTAAACATTTACACTGTCGTAGAAATTCAAACCACAAACCAAGGGGAAAAACACACATAACTATTGAACAGAACAAACGCGGTCTTATCGCAGTCGCTACATCGCAAACATTAGGTAGGTACAAGGAAACTGCAATGAACGAACTAGAATCGAACAAAAAATATTAGGTTAGTTAGCTCATTTAAAATTATGTTAAACTAACCTTAGCAGAGTGGCAAGATACCAAGATAAGCCATCATCATTTCTGCCAAAACACGTCCGAAGTTGGATATAGAACAAACCATGACGACCAAAATGGATTCACGTGAGCTTCGCCAGACCATCTGTCCACTTTGTGGTAGGCCTTCCAACGCTACATCTCCCAGTACGTGGTCGTCACTATAGAACCTTCCGACCCCATTGACCATAGCTGTTCATCATCAATAACAATATTGTGTCCTGCACACTGCCACTTAAGTTTGGCAATTCTTAGTAACCTTGGTCCTGCAGATATCATTTTTTTTTTTTGATGGGCTCACTCAAGGAACTCCGAGCATAGCCCTTTCCACTGTCAGCCAGTAGTATGGTTTATCATCACACTACTTTAATGGAGACGATAATTCGCATGTGTGTGTCTTTATTACTTACTTCTTCACGTACCCACAAACGGGTGAACGGAATTTAGCCCACGCGTAGACCATATCCTGGAATAGGACATGGATTCCCACGTTTTATCCATTCCGGAAATATGTTCCCTTTGGATACTTTTCTGCTTCCATAAAGGCGTCAGTTGCAGTCAGAATAAAATTATAAATTTTTGTTCTTCCTAACAGGCAAATGAGTTGATGGCATTGATGTATTTAACTTTTTTGTATTCCAGAGCCGTGGGAACTCTTTCAAACAAGTTCTCAACGCTGGGCAATATTCCTATGATTGGAATAAGATAGATATCTAGGTTCGCCCACGTTTTCTTGCATATCTCTTTATATCGAAGCCTTTTCCCTTGCCAAGTAACAAGCTATCATGGGCTCCTTTTTTCACAAATACGGTACGGATTTCCTTAAACCTTCCTTATTGTCTCAGCTCTTTTTTTCTGCAGCCCATTGTATTGATCAATCTGCCGCTGTGCTCGATCACGATCTAGATGGCGTAACGATCGCGTCGTATTTACAGGACAATGGGCATAATTGAACGGAAAGAGTTCAATTGGTTACCTACTTACCTACAAGTTTAGTGCCCCCATGCCTTGATAGATTTTATTCGTCCTCCATTTGTATCAAGAAGACGCCAATGGATGTGTTCTTGATAGTTTTTCTGCTACTTGTTTCATTACATCTAATCAGTAGATAAAATTCGGAAATGAATGACGCAGCATCCCTACACTATGGTTACGTAAAATAAAAAATCGTCTCTACGCAAATCTACGCCACTTTAGGTACCTTGTCTTTATCGTATCTGGTTTTTTGCTGCTTATTCAATTGACCTATAATCCGACAGATAAATTAGAGTCAGACTCCTCTACTTAAATTCAATAATATCGTAAAGAGCGTTTTTAGGGTTCCATAACAAAGAAATCATAAGAAAGAGATGTCTTTCTAGTATGTACATCGGCCGTAACCTGTCTGTATGACAAGTTGTTTAAAACCTAAAGTGTAAAAAGTGCGGGCATTCAGGCTCGTCGTATCATAAATGAAAGATACAAAGTCACTCGTAAATGAAAGAGAAAAACCGATTGTGAGTCAGCCTCTTGCACATAAGATTTTCGCGTATTAAAGAATCTGTAAAATCTCGTCTTGATGAGGTTACGTGAGCTTGAACTACCTAAGTTATCACTCCACAAGCGATGCTAGTGATGGACAACCCACTTCACCTACATACCTATGTGGTTAAGACCGATGAGAGTAGTATTGTTTTGTACAAAAATAACTAAAAAAAATTTTGCTGAAACGTGAACTTGCAGCTACACGTGAGCTACACAATCAGAACTAACAGCTCTACTCATCTTAGTTTTCTACAAACTAGACCACTATCGTCAGTCCGATTCTGTAAAAAAATCAGTGTAGGCGACGCTACAGTACACTGTCAATCCCTTTACTAGGTAGGTAAAATTATATAAGCTGTGAAAACATTTTAAAGACTATACCAGCAGAATACTTCAACGGCGGCTTGTCAAAATATAATCATTATTTATTCAAACATCATGAAAAATAGTGGACATAGAAATAACCTGCTAGTCAACCTTTGGATTAAAAATGCTATCTTTATGATACGGAACCAATATGCAAGAGTATGACTTGCACGTTTATTTTTTTTACAAATATGAGGGAGTTCTTATCTCCAGTTACTCCATGCGCCTAAGAAACAAGGTCACCTTATCTCTTTCGATGTTGATAACTCGGTTCATTACCACGGCCATTAACTTATTATCAATTTTTGATTACACAATTTAAGCTAATCATACTTTGACCGCGGGTTTGCCGTTTATTTTGCACACATATATTATGTGTGTGCAAAATTGTACCTCCATAAACCAAAGTTAACATTTCTGATTTCCAGTAGCCAGCTTCTGATCATAAAACATAAAAGGCTTATTTCTTAACGTTACCGTTAACAAAAGTTTTTTTTTTACTTTAGGTAAAACTCGTACGAGTAATAGAGAGTAAATAACCATAAAGTTATAATGATCTTAATACAAGGCATACTGGTTATTCCGCAGATTAGCTTCTTTTTCCGAAAGAATATATTTCATGCAATAGATATTGTAAAAAAATATACTGAAGTAAATAAAATACATATATACTTACTAGTTTTTAATTACAGACATACATGTTAAACTTATAAGTAAAGAAACCGAATTACACTATGTCAGATTAATACCTAAATATGTTTGTAACGAACCTCTAAAAGTTATAACACAATGTCTATTCAGGGAAATTCCTGGTCATCCACATCGTAATGCACTCCCAATTGACTTCTCACGGTGTCCATCAGTTTGGCCAGAACGAGACTGTCCTTGTGCGACATGCGGGGTGACTCGATCAGTCCTGGGGGCACACACACAAAATATTTAATTCTTCATTATATGTGTAATTTTTCAATATCAACTAAATATGCTAAACGTTTTTTGCACATATCTCAAAATTTCGCAATCATCTCAAAGGTTCAAAGTTTAAAGAATCATGGTCAAAAATGTCGGAGAGCCATCGAGCAATTACATCACTGATAAGCTTCATGCTTCGGTGGATTTATTTTCTGTATTTATTTAGTATTTAGGTAGTGTCTTAAATTTTTAATTGTATGATTTTAATAGCTGTGTTCAAATATCCCAAAACAAACTTGAATAGAATTCTTTAAACTAAAATAACAGCACTTCGACAAGTTGCTGGTATGGCCACCTTTTACGTAAACCGGCAGACTACGTGGGTATCAGATGCCTCGCCATGCCGCCTTCGCCGGGACCCGGAAAACGAGGAAGGCCTAAAAGGCGTTGGATCGACGTCGTAAGGGACGATATGCGTGCTAATGGGCTTCAGGCAAAGGACGCGAAAGACCGAGCGAAGTGGAGGCATCTTAGTAAGAAAGCGGACCCCGGGCACCGAGGTGAAAGCCAAGGTTGGCAACGGGGACTACCGCTAGGATGATGATGAGTGAGATTACTTGAATTCTTTAAACTAAAATGACAGCACTTCGACAACTTGTACATAAAGAAGTAAGATAACACATACCAGCCCGGATGCATCTTGCTACTTCAAATGTCTGATAAACTAGACCCGCGCAATTTCCGAAGTTGTACGGGAGTCTGGACGTGTGCAGCGGAAACGTCTTCAATGTTCCATCAACAGCTGTCACTTTATCGGGGAAGTGGAACGGATCCTCCAGCTGTAAAGGAATTACAAAACATGGATTAAAAGTACCAACTATTTTTTCTTAAGAATTGCGACACACAAATAGTCTTTCGTTTCCATCATCATTGTCTATTGTCCAAATTTACCCTAAAGACATCTTGTTGTCTAGAAATCAAGTAATTAATTTGCAATAAATATAAATTTTATCACTGCATTTGTTTCCGTTTATTAAATAGTTTTTGAATTGAATCGATTTAACGAAATCTAGTCTTCCAGAGCAGTGGTGGCCGAGTGGTAACGGCCCCGACTTACGAGTCGTAGGTCGCGGGTTCAAACCTACCCAAGCGCATTACTTTGTGTAATTTATTTCATCACCACTGCTCTCAAAACATCGTGAAGAAACCGGCATGTCCTAGAACCAAAAATTCGAAGACATGTGACATCCACCAATCCGCACTGGGCCCGCGTGGTGGATTATGGCTCTTTCCCTCTCCTAGAGAGAGGAGGCCTGTGTCCCTGCAGTGGGAACATTGAAAGGCTGATGATGATGATGATGAGTCTTCCAGATTAAAAATAAAAAAATAATTACAGTTTTTTGCAAATTGGGGGAAAATAATCCAAATAAGTATCTATACTAATTCATCATCTTAGCCAAAAGATATCTGCAGCTAGACACAATACTAACGGTACAATACTTTCGATATGTGTGAATTTATTTCCACACTAGCCATTAATTCTCCATTCTCACCGTGATGCGGCCTTTAGTTCCATAGATGGTCGCCCTATTCCAGAGCGTCAAACCGACGTGAGAGTTGAGCACGGCACGCTTGCCGCTGCCGTATTCCAGAATCATTGTCTCAGTAACATCCACGCCTGAATCGTTGAGGTTACCAACTGCAGTTACTTTCTGTGGTTCTTCTTTGAAGACGTATTGGGATAGATTCAACAAGTATATACCGATGTCAAGCACAGCGCTACCTCCAAGTTCTTTTTTTCTGAAAGCCAATTTAGTTTTTTATATAAACATACTTTCACAGATTAATTGAAATTTCGTAAATGCTCAGCGACAAGTAAAAATAAAACAAATATGAAACTTACAACGTTCTGTCACTCTCACATAAAATGCCAAAGTTAGCTTCAATAAATCTAATTTCCCCAAGATTCCCAGCCTCAATCTCTTTCTCGAGGTAAATGTACGCTGGAGAAAAGCGAGTCCAGACTGCTTCCATGAGGAACAAATTCTTCTCTCGTGCGAAGTTGATCAAACTCTGAGTTTGTTTGATATTCAGACAGAACGGTTTTTCACATAGGACATGTTTACCATTTTCAAGAAAGAGCTTGGTGAGGGCATAGTGGTCTGGATTTAAAGCACCAATATACGCGATATCTAAAATCAAAACATTCCATGTTCACCATAATCGCTTAATCACTGCCACACTTTATCTATTCACATAGCAACGTTGTCGCTTTTATAAGAGACACAGTGACATGCATTTATTTTGTACTAAACCACCAGTCATATCCTTACCTATATCGCTACTGCTGGCTAATGCCTGATAATTATCGAACACTTTTGCGATATTATGAACTTTCGCGAACTCAGCAGCCCTGTCTTTATTTCTGGCTGCGATTGCAACTATTTCTTGATCGCCCTTGTCGGGGAACGTATTAAAAGCATTAACGAAGTCTTGGCTGATCTTGCCAGCAGTTACGATGCCCCAGCGTAGTGTCATCTGCAATTAAGAAATATCATTATTTTTAGGCTTGTGAGCTTTTAGCAAATTGTGAGTTTTAAATTAACAATTCTTAATGTGCTCAAAATTAAAAAAAAATCCTTTTGAAAAATTAGCAACAAATTTTTTCAACTTAATTTATTTACTCTCATTTCCTAATGTTACTATACTTTTTTAACATCGACTGGCCTAGTGGTTAGTGGCCCTGACTGATATGCCAGAGGTTGTTTGGTTAGATTCCCACCCAGGACAAATACGTGATGAGTACGATATTTTTTTTTTGTCTGGGTGTAATTTGTCTATAATATGTTTGTAATATTTTGTGGTTTTTGGAGGAGTGGGAAGCGGTCGCCTCCTTCTGCTAAGCAGTAATGCTAGCAAAAGAGGAGGCCAACTGCATAAGGCAACGGCGTTCACGCCCCAGACGCCGCCTGGATTTCAATCCCGATTTCCGGCCACCGCAGGCGCGGGCTTACGGTCGGCGAGCAATGGGTTGCTCGCCTTCCGGTCGTCTGGTAACAGTCCAATGGTAAGAGTCTAACACTGTTTCCTGCTCCGCCCAAGGGAGCGATTCGTCATTAGATGGTTTTTCCCCCCGTAAAAAAGCCCTGTCATAGTTATTTGTAGGGAAGAGTAGAATAAATAATTCCCCACCACTTGTCATGAACGCTACTAATTCAAAAATTTGCTCCTACTTTGTAGGTTACTCAAAGTTTTAAATAAAAAAAAAATAATTAAAATTAAAAAGAAAAGTAAAATTTACTACTCACCTTTGCTGAGCGAAGGTTCACGAACGACTGATAAACTTCAGAAAATCCAGGTCAAGATAATAATATTTGATAAATTTGAATACAAATATTTTTCTTGTTTATCTATTATGTGTGGATAAGAGGTCCTAATCCTAATCTCAATCAGAACTATCGTGCGTCTGGGTCAAATTATATTGGCCGTTTTATCTACTGAAGTAATTTAAATTGAACTTGATTAAACCGGTCATATTTGCACAAAAAAGTACTTTATCCGTCCGATCGATCTGGTAGGGCAGTTTTAGGTACCTATCAAACAACATCATACTAATATGTCAAAGAAGAATGTTTTATGTGTATGTTTGTTCCTTCTTTATGCTTAAACAGCTGAACGGATTTGAATGAAATTTCACACAAAGGTACGCAATATCCTGGAACACTATATACTATAGTTTTTATCTTAAGAGTATGTACCCTAGGGATAAGTTTTTGTAATTTCACGCTGTTGGATACCCTAATAGAAAAGCTAAATGAATTTTTTGTTAGCTGAAACTGACATCTCCAAGCATAGTCGCGTCTCAGTGTGTACTACCCTTAATTATAGCATAGCCTCAAAGTTTTGAATTCTGCCATGGCTAACTAAAAGGACCTCTGCTGATTAGTTGGGAATTTTTAAATAATCTATGTATATTTTAAAATATCTGTAACGGAAAAGCAGATATAGCTTAAAAATCTATATTTCATAACAATCCCAAAAGTAATTCTATTAGGTATATACTGTTTTATAGTATTCTTTAACTCAACTAAATATATTTTCAATTAACACCCTGTTGATTAATTTGGCGGATTAATGCACAATATTGAGACTATTACATGAGCCTCTTAAAAGAACTGATGTGGGTATTCAGGGAAATTCCTGGTCATCCGCATCGTAGTGCACTCCCAATTGACTTCTCACGGTGTCCATCAGTTTGGCCAGGACTAGACTTTCCTTGTGCGACATGCGGGGTGACTCGATCAGTCCTGCAGGCAATAAGACAAAAATTAAAACAAAAAATTATTTGAAAAAATAAAGTTTGATTCTTCATTATTATGTGCATTACGTTTTTCGATTAAAATGAAATATTCTAAACGTTTTTTTTTTTAAGATTCTTATTTAATTTATTTCGCAGATTCTATGTTAAATGGAGTATGGGCAAAAATATAAGGGAGGCATCATCAATAACAAGCAATTATATCATGAAAAGCTGAAGCAAGAATGAATTCATCAATTCTATAGCTATGAATATTTACTTGAATGTAGAAGTTCCATTGCTTAAAAATTAGTTAATTAAGAAAAATGCAAAAAAAAATTAGGGCTTCAAAGTAGTTGCCCTTGCAAAAATACGTCACACGACCCTTTACCATATTGTCGTGAAATAACTAGGAACAGTTCGAGAGCGCACGTGCGACCCAGAAACAATTGCGCATTTAAATGATATTTGTGGTGCGATGATTTCATTTAGGTCAAATTATGACGACTCTCCAGTGTTAGGCTTCAATCGTTGTTTGTAGTTATTAATTTGTCGGTAATTAATTTACAGGTTTAACTGATTTATTAGTGTTTGGCGAAGGCGGTCGCCTCCTTAATGCCGAACGCATAAGGCAACGGCACTCACGCCCCAAACGCCGCCGGGATTCCGAACCCGAATCCCGGCCACAGTAGGCGCGGACTTGTCGATGGCGAGCAAGGGTGGGTAGTTCGCGGTCCAATCGTCTGGTAACCTTCCGGTCGTCAACGGCGCGCACTGTTCCCGCGCGCCTCAAGGAGTTGTTGGCAAACCGTAGGGTTCCTGCAGAAGGGTTAAATCCAACTAGGGCCAAGGGTTCGCGACTGAAAGGAAGGCTCTGGCCCTAGTGTATATGTATAATTATAAGAATCAAGAGACTTAAATCTTTTTGACCAAAGTACTGCTATCAAATCAAATTCACGCAGTAGATACTACCTACGATACTTCATGCAATGTAAAGAAGAATATACATACCGGCACGAATGCACCGCGCTACTTCAACCGCCTGGTATACGAGTCCCGCACTATTTCCAAAGTTGTTCAAAAGGCTGGACGTATGCAGCGGAAACGTCTTTAATGTTCCATCGACGGCTGTTACTTTATCTGGGAAGTGGAATGGATCCTCCAGCTGTAAAGGAATATTACTGTCTGTTACCTGGTAACATGGATTATAAATAACTAACTTTCTTTCGTTTCGTTTGCACAAGTGTGCTACAAGTAACAAACTGACTCTTACAAATCAGGAATAAGTAACGAATACTGTCACAGAAAACACAATTTTACTTAAAATGTATCAAGTATTTTTCAGTTGGGAAGTTTAAAAATTGTTATTCTTGTCCTGAGCCAAATCTTACTGACTACCAGTGGACCGCGGATCACATGTTGGGAAACACTGGTCTACAAGTACCTGCCAGCCGAGTCCAGCTATTTCAATAGCTTAACTCGTTACGCAATTGCTGTAATACTCTCAAATTTGCTTAAACTCGTGACAATTTTGACGAATGTATATTTTTCCACACTAGCCATTAATTCTCCATTCTCACCGTGATGCGGCCTTTAGTTCCATAGATGGTCGCCCTATTCCAGAGCGTCAAACCGACGTGAGAGTTGAGCACGGCACGCTTGCCGCTGCCGTATTCCAGAATCATTGTCTCGGTAACATCCACGCCTGAATCGTTGAGGTTACCAACTGCAGTTACTTTCTGGGGTTCTTCTTTGAAGATGTATTGGGATAGTTGCAAAAGGTATATACCAATGTCAAGCACAGCGCTCCCTCCATATTCTTTTTTTCTGAAAGGTAATTACATTTTTTATGATACTCTACTTTGGACTACTACGTAGTCCCACAGAATAAGTAATAGTACAAAGTGTAGCCGGTACAACGCGATCGCGAGTGGAGCGACGAACCGAAACCAATTGTCAATTTTTGCTCATGGGTAAGGTGTGAAGTTGAAAACGAAGCGACGCTATTAGTTTGATATTTGTCGCGCGAACTTTTGCGGTGCGGTGACTCATTTTATATAAATGTCATCTACAGCGGCGATTTTGCGCGTACGTAGGACATAGCGGTCGGATCGCTTCGCAATCGCAATTGTGTTTAATCGCCACACGTACTGTCTACGAACGCGTAGCTTCGTAGACACGTATTCGTCATTATACCTGCGCTTGGTACATCTCATAGCTGATATACAAAACTATGAGACTCTGTCAACGAAGCGGCTATGACACAACGGTCGACGTGCAAATAATGACGAATATGCGTCTATGAAGCTACGCGTCCAAGGACAGAGGCCTTAGAGTTTGATAAGAACGTAAAGTTAAGCTACAAGCAAACGCAAGCCAACTTACAGCACTCTGTCACTCTCACAGGAAATGCCGAAATTAGCTTCGACGAATTTAATTTCTCCAAGATTCCCAGCCGCAATCTCCTTCTCCAAGTAAATATAAGATGGGGCAAAGCGAGTCCAGACTGCTTCCATGACAAACAATTGCTTCTTCTGGGAAAGGTTGATCAAACTCTGAGTTTGTTTCGCGTTCAGACAGAACGGTTTCTCACATAGCACATGTTTACCATTTTCAAGGAAGAGCTTGGTGAGCGCGTAGTGGTCTGGATTTAAAGCACCGATGTACGCGACATCTAAAAATCAAAACAGATTCCTTAATCATTATCACTGTAGACACAGTATAATACAACGCCACTACTCAAGGATTTCGAATCAAGAATGAAGATATCCGCAGGAGAACCAAGATTACCGATATAACACGAAGAATCGCCGGCCTTAAGCGGCAATGGGCAGGGCTCATTGCTCGCAGAACAGATGGTCGCTGGGACCGTAAGGTTCTGAAGTAGCGACCGCGTACCGAAAGACGCAGAAACAAACCAACAAGGTGAATCGAAGACCTGGTAAGGATTGCGGGAAGCTTATGAATGTTGACTTTTAGATGTGAATTTTGACGAAACTTGGGTGAATCCTATGTCCGCCAGTAGACGTCTTTTGGGCTGAAATGATGATGATGATGACTCAACGATATATTTAGCAACGAGATTCAGTAACAACGTCCTTACATTTCTAATACTTATATGTGTAACCAAAGTATAAGTGCAAGTAGTGGCGGCCTGATGGTATAAGTGTTCTTACCAATATCGGTACTGGTGGCTAATGCCTCATAATTATCAAATACTTTTGCAATATTATGAATTTTAGCGAACTCTGCAGCCCTGTTCTTGTCTCTGGCTGCGATCGCGACTATTTCTTGGTCGCCCTTGTCGGGATACGAGTTAAAAGCGTTCACGAAGTCATTACTGATCTTGCCGGCTGTTACGATGCCCCAGCGTAGTGTCATCTGCAATGAACAAGTGTCATAGTTTTTGGAGCAAGTGCAGAATAACAATATAATATAAATCAAAATCCTCTAGCGAATATGTGTATTTGTCTGTATGTTCACGATAAACTCAAAACCTACTGACCGGATTTTAACGCGGTTTTCACCAATAGCGGTGATTTCTGAGAGAGGTTTAGGGTTGCGCTACAGGTGGTCGCACCGAAGCTTCTATCCTCTTTTGTCACTTATAGAACCATTATTTACCAGGGCGAGAATAAGAGCGAAAGTGCTCGCATACAAGGTAGTATCGACTAGGGTTGTAACGGAGCTTCGTCTCCGTTTCCGTTACTGCGCGCAGTGGAGTTAAGTACCTAATTGAACGCAATAATGGGAATTCAATATTTCCCCGACCCATGAAAATTTCCAAAAATTACCTATAATAATTAAAAGACTTATCAACCTGGTATAGCGCGCGGCAAATAAGTTGAACCTATTGCTAATAGTTAGGCGGTGCCCCCACTTCGATTGAAACCCGAAAATCTGTTACTACGTACTTTCTTGCTCAACCACCATATTGGTGAAAGTGGAACTTGTGAACCAAAGATAGAGAGTGTGACCAAAAGGTGTGTGAATTTTAAAATAAAATCAATTTATGTACACACATTCTACAGAATTATTCAAGTAAGAAAGAACATAAAATAAACATTTCTATTATAGGAAATCATCAAATGACTGCGCCCACTCTTGGGTGAAATGGCAGGATGTATCAGACTTTTACTGACTACACACTCCTGTTTCTTCTTTGCCTTCATTCCAGGGCCCAGTAGCAAAGCTACTACTACCCTGCTAAGCTCCTACAGTTTGCTGAAATCACTGCATGCTGTTGACTTGAGCTCAATCTGGTTGGTTACCAGTAGTCTTCTTTGCTAGCATTACTACTTTATAGAAGGAGGTGACCGCCTGCCATTCCTCCTTTCACAGGGGGCACACCTCTACTGTATGCTCCACCGTGACCTCCAAGCGGTCCACACAATGGCGACACCTAGTGGTGTGGTACTATAACTATGAAGGGGGCAGATACAACTAAACAGGTATTACTGGGGTGGTAAACTACTACTGCTGTATAATCATTAAAGAGGGAGATAGAAATATAGGCTGATTTTTACTTCATTTTACTTTTGATTATGTTTCAGAAAACTATTAATTTTTAAAGGTAATGGTTATTTTGTGCAATATATTGCAATTGCAACTGAAATTGGCACTGGCCAGTCTGGTGTTTATTTTTGTACAAAATTAAACACCAGATTGGCCAGTACCCACTTGCAGTTGCAATTGCAATAAATTACACTAAATCAGTTTATCCAAATTAGTGCACATATTTAACTCTAATTGCAAGATGTTATCATATCCTAATACAATAAGTTAGGTACTTAAACATACACCCAAGTCACTTGTGTTTCTCTAGGTATGAGAAACACATATCTGGGGTAAAATAAGGAATTAAAAAACACTAAACAGTGAAATATCTTTGTTGGTTCGAGAGAGACTTTTGTCTCTTTCACTTTATGTGAGTAAAAAGGACAAATTTCTCATATTTCAGAAATTGGAATAGTTAAATTATTTAGAATTTGAGCACATTTAAATATTTAGACTGTTTTTGTTGCCCTGTTCTTATTGGTTGGCTTAACATTGAACCTACAAATTGTTATGTAATGAAAACCCCTTCTGATTAATACATGCCGTGGCAGCCTTTGATTAAGGCTACACTTTAAAATGTGAGAATCATCTTGTATCCTTGGTATGTATTACTGGTTGTATTTAAATAATTAGTATTTGAAGTCCCAATAACAACCAATAAAGGTTTCTCTTACTAAAATCATTGCCCTAAATGACCTAAACCATCCACCTCTTCCACGTAAGCATACCTAGTCTATAAGTAATGACTAACAAAATTGCATGATCAAATCACAAAAAAATTAAAATACCTAATGAATATGACCAAAGGAACCTAAATTACTTGAATACTAGAAGATCATTTTAAAATTTAAAAGTATGGTACACAAGCATGTATATGTTACGGGTAAAGCTAGAAGATGGAGTAAACCTAGGTTTACCCGGGTAAACTTAGTATTACCCAAGCTTCTTGGGTAAAGTCCGAACAAAAAGTAAAATCAATTTTAATTCGGGGTTTACCCATGCTCACCTAGGTCTACCCAACTCTGGCTGGGTAATGTTAGGTGTTGCGTTATTTTCGCACCCGTGTCGTAATTCTGGGGGGCCCGCGTTATCTGCCGACGCGGCCACGCACGTCGCTTACTTACTGACATAATGGCGACCGAGCAAAGTGCAAATATATCTCCAGAAGAAAGCTTACGAGAGCTTGCAAATGCAAAACTTGCAAATGCAAAATTGACTAAAGAACCTATCCCATTCCTATGCTGCCATATATACCAAGGCCAGAGCCTTCCTTTCAGATGCGATCCCTTAGACCCAGTTGGCTTCGACCATCTACAGGGTCCCTACGGTTTGCTGGCAACTCCTTGAGGGGTGCGGGAACAGTGCGCGCCGTCGACGACTGAGCTTGGTCCGGACGGTTACCAGACGATTGGACGGCGAGCTACCCATTGCTCCCCATCCACAAGCCCGTGCCTTCGGTGGCCAGAAATCGGGATCGGAATCTCGGCAGCGTCTCGGGCGTGAGCGCCCAGTCGGCTTCCTTCTTTGCTGGCATTACTGCTTCGCAGAAGGGGCAGTCCGCCTGCCACTCGTGCTCGCTCCGGACCATGGCCTCGACCAAGGCCCGGCGCGGGAGATGGCCGCCGCCGATCGCCCCCACGAGGACACGGCGGCAAAATTTTGCAATTCAAAATGTCACATCAGTTTATCTTGTTGAAATAATGGCTGGGTAATATTTTAAATTAATTTGTCTAATTAATTAGTGAAATGAAAATCTGAGTGCAATTTAAACATTTATTATTTAAAAAACATACTAAGGCAAACGTAATATTGCAAGCTACTGAGTAATGAGCCGATAACGCGGGCCCCCCAGAATTACGACACGGGTGCGAAAATAACGCAACACCTAACATTACCCAGCCAGAGTTGGGTAGACCTAGGTGAGCATGGGTAAACCCCGAATTAAAATTTATTTTACTTATTATTCGGACTTTACCCAAGAGGCTTGGGTAATACTAAGTTTACCCGGGTAAACCTAGGTTTACTCCATCTTCTAGCTTTACCCGTAACATATACAAGTCCCATAATCAATTTAGATTCGGTTATGCAATTTATTCTAAACTATAAAGTAATATAGGAGAATTGCAATAAGTTCTAAGATTTAAGTACTACCTTTAACTATATTTTCAACTTACGATAGTTGTCTTTCCCAAGCTATTGATAGATACTCAAGAAATTATATTTAGGAAGGCTATAAGTTAAACGTAAGATTATTAAAAACAAAAAAAAATCGAGTAAAAACAAAAGTTTGTTTTTGTTTTGTTAGGTACCTCTTTGACAGCGTTTGGTGGTAATGACACTGTCAGTGTCAGTGTCAATGTCATAGAAATAATGACAGCAAATTAGAGATTTGTTTGCCGCTAAAATTGATTTTGGGGCATAACGATAATGTTTTAAGGTAAAAACAGTTATTTCAACCGTTTCGATGATAAATTGAAAATTACGAATACAGTATGCTCACTATAATATACTTGCAACTACACACCATTTAAAACGCGGGTAAGTCTAAACAACTTCACATTAAAAATGTTAAATCTTTTATTCCTAGCTTTTTCCGTTATTAATATGAAAATAATTTTTAGTATGGAATCAACCCAGATAAAATAATTAGTAAACAATTTATACAAGTGCGTCAAGTTTATAGAGGATTCTAATTAGACATGGGAGGCCCCACCATAATTCGGCTACGTTGACGACGTTTACAGTGAATCGATATTAATGTTTTGAATAGGTAAATAAAAGCCTTTTTCAAAATAAAAAAGTAAACAAACAACTGTATCTTGGTTTTATTTCTTTATTGGAATTCAAGTTATTTGTACCTAAATGGTCCATTTGCTCGAAGTTCGGAGTGGTCAAATTATTTCGGCCGTCCTGTGTTTTATTATGGAGTTCCGGTGCCCATCTTCATCATCAGATCAATACGTGGTACAATTATTTAGATCAGCACAGTTAGTTAAAATTGTTTTCGCCATAGTCGCTTAACTATATTAACCAAAATATTTGTATTTAAAATTTCGCCAATTTTATGCCTACTTCATTGCTTCTTTTTTGATATCAGTTTAAACAGAGTTAAATCAGTAAAGCGGCATCACTTAACTCTGAACTCTACAGTCGCAATGTGGCTCAATGGCAGTTGTATCTACAGCTGCCCAGGGTTATAAGTTTGAGAAATATATAGGCAAGCAGTTTGGGCCTCGCAGGGAGCTTTTGTACAGGATTGGAGGCAGTTGTTTCAAAGAATATAATATTAGGACTCTTTAAAAAAAGACTTTAGTTTAAAGGTACGCATCGGCACCTACTGTTCGTAGTGACGAATTTGGCCACTGTCTTCGACGCACACATTGCTTTAAGTTACCGAAATTTTACTCGTGAAGTGATCGTCGCGATGAATATTGCGATGATGGCTAGCGTTTGTCATTGCAGCAGTATATGTACAACTAAAAGTGCAAGGCTAACCGCAATTTTAAAATAATATAATTAACTTAACAGGTACGGGTGTACCGACCACTTATCCACAGGAGTGTTATAGGAGCCAGTTTTAGAGAAAAGGTATTCAATAGTAATTTAAAATTCAAAGAAGCTTAATTTTTTTTATTTTTTTGAATCAATGTTGCAAAACCGTAACAAAATATTCATATAGGTACATATTTTTGCTATTGCTATATACAAATTGCATAAATAAATAATACAGACAATACATCCATCAATAAAATGATAATGAGATTTTATAAATTATTGTAGTGTTTCAAAATATTGTGCATTGTATCGGAAAAATATTCTATTAGACATTATAAAATAGTACTTCATATAAATTAACCAAAATGAGGTAGGGAATAGTAGTTTAGTAGAATACTGTCACGACAATATTGTAAACTAATGCACACACTTAACCTTTCTCTATTGATATGTTAAGTTGTGTGTTTTAAAATTAGATTTATTCATAATGTAAGAATGTGAAGATTTAATGATTGAATAGCATTATGATAAATTATATTCAGCTTAAAAATACTTATCTATATCAATATTGTAAATGATAATGAGATACAAAAATACCACTGTTGTAATTGTGCTAATAAATTATGGAAAATGCTGAATTACTGTCTTATGTTTGTAAAAACTACAAGGTTACAGTTATTTTAAAAAAGTGATTGTTTTTTTGTTGTGAAATTTAAACCTCTACCTAAAGTAAAATTAAGTCATGTGGGTCCAAGAACGTCCAATGTATAGTAATGTATGTATATGTATCTATGTATAGTTTGGCGCACATAATTTAATTTCACCTTAAAGAGACGTCACGTCATAAAAAAAAAAATTAAACATAAAGATTAAAACTAAAAAAGAGATTGGATTCAACTTAAAACAAACGTCTGTTATCAAAATGCTTCTCTAAACGCTAAATCCAAGTCTTCAATGAGATCCTCAACATCTTCTAATCCAACGGAAAGTCTTATGAGTGAATCTGTGATACCGAGTTCCTCTCTTTGTTTATCGGGAACTGATGCATGTGTCATTAACGATCTGAAAATTGTTATATTGAATTACAAAATAATAATACATTTATCTTTACGTAAATGAAAACAGTCTAGTTAAGATGCAAGTTACTTACGGTAATTCCGCCAAACTTTCATATCCCCCCAAACTCTCAGCTAAAGTAAATACTTTCAAGGAACTCAAAAACTTCTTAGACTCTTTCAAACCACCAGAATGTTTGAAGCTGAAGACACCCGAATGACCAGTCATTTGCTTTTTGGCAATCTCATGTTGTTTGTGAGACGGAAGTCCTTAACAAATAAAACACATTATATTAATAGATAGTTAAATCGTCATGAATCGAAAATTCAAATGTTAAAAAATATAATACCTGGATGCATAACTTCAGTAACCTTAGGATGCTTTTCTAACCATTTGGCAATTGTTAAGGCTGATTCTTTATGACGTTCCATACGCAAAGCTAAAGTCTTCAAACTTCTGTTTACAAGGTAACAATCGAACGGCGATGGCACAATTCCCATAGCTGAAAAGATTAGATATAAGAATGTAATATCAAATCATAATATCTATTACGTGCATACAACTTCGGACTTTGCTCCTTATGAATGAAACATTGTTTGTTGATTGCGACTTGTATGAATGGGGGTCTTAAATTATACACAAGATCTGTCTTGAAATGTAGCGTTTTATGATTTTGATATAGGTTTCCAATAGGTACCTATACATTCTCTACCATAAATATTATATTTTTTAGGATAAAAAATAATTAGGATTTTCGTAAAAGAAGGACACGCGGTCCAATAATATTGTAGACGTTAATTTCAACACCGGTAAAATGAGTCATACCAGGCTACGTTGCCGTGTAAACCGCAAGTCATTCTATACTACAACAAACTGATAATGAAAATTTTCTCTACGTCATCGCGTACTACAACTATTTCCCCATGTCATGTTTGATAATATTTCTCTATGAATAATAACTTCGCAACAGTGAATTAACACTATTTCATTAACGAGTGTCTCCAAAATGTCGTAATGATAGATAAGTATTCGTTCTACTGTGCAGCTTGAACACAGCCGATGTTCATGTACCTATATCTGTTCTTTGAGTGAATACTACGATACATATGAATGTAATTAATTTTCTGTCGAATACAAACACTTGCTTCAAACTTATACGAATGAGATATTTTTGTTATAGCCAAAAATAAAAAAAAGTAACCCTTATTGCAGTCGAGTAAAAACAGGCAATAATTAATAATAAATAAAAAAGAATAAAATGATGCCTAACGACTGCGTAAATATGTTAAGATTTTTAAGGTTCGAGTATTAATATATTTTTTTTTAGTCTAAATGTTTGATGACTCTAAAATTGAAGTCATTCCTCGTCGGCTGGACAGTCCTGACCAAAATTTGCCATGCGATAAAACATAGCCCGAAAGAATAAATTTAACCTTCACGTGGTTGCGCTACTAGAAAAGAACTATTAATAAAAACTTAAAACCAACTTACCGTTTTGTAAAAATCTAAGTTTAGCCGCTATTGCTTGGTCATTAACAACTGCTGCTCCCATCACGACATCGGAGTGACCATTCATGTATTTTGTTAGAGAGTACAATACTATATCCGTGCCGAAGTTTAGAGGCTTTTGTAAGTAACATGTTAGGAATGTGTTATCCACAACAACAATAATATCTTTGTTGCGACTTTTTGCTACTTTAGATGCCTCAGCTATATCAATAACTTTCAAATTCGGGTTCGTAGGAGTCTCCAACCAAAGCATCTAAAATGTAAACATTATAATCAATATTCATTTACGATTATACAGTCACTTGATAATGAAATGTCATTTGCGCACGTTTTTTTTTCAATATACTTAATGCAATATTTTTTATCGTAATTTACAGCGTTAATAGTACTTAATTAATTCGAAATGAAACAGTCATGATAAAGATTGTTGTGGTTAAATCATGATACGCAACAATATTACAAATAATATTATGATTTTCGTCATTTTAAGTTTAAACAAGCGCATTCATAGAAAGATAAGTTTAAGTTGATATGTACCTAATTATCATTTTTGATGCTAATACTGCTTTGTTGGTGGAACACGTTTCTTTTTTCGTTCATTATTTTCTGTGACCCGGTATACTATCTCACTCTTTTTTCTTTCATATCACTCTTCAGAAAATCTATACACATTTTCTTTTGCACATCTCTCTTTCTCCATCTATCCACACTGCTCATAACTTTTTAGTAATATGCGTTTCATCCCTCCTCTTTTTAAGACCATATCAAGACAAACGAATCCCTTTCAACTTTTTAGTCACTGGCATCATCTTTTAAACTTCCGTAATATAGGTACTCATGTTTCACCTTACCTGTTCTCGTCACATCACACGTCCATCTCAATAATGTCATCTCCACTACATGTAATCTTTTTTCAACTACCTTCTTCACAACCCAACATTCTGTTCCATACAATACAACAGGTCTTATTACGGATTTGTTAATAGTACCCTTCAGTAGTTCAGTCGGGCATCCGTAGATCTAATTGTGGGTTAAATATTGTTCTAGTGACTTGTCGCCATTTCATCCATCCTGAATTGATCTGATGTATTACGTGTCGATCTACCTTGCCAACACCCATGACAAACAAATCGAAGTATCGAAACTTGGAGAAGAATTCCAGCAAGATCTAAGGGCACATTCACTCCCCTATAAATATCGCATAGCTGACGTATAGCGAAAATGCCATCCGTTGTCCCAAATTGGCATAGAAGCGGGAATTGGTTCCGTGAAATTTCACCCTCTTTTCTTAGTCGCCTTTCAATAACTTTCTCCAGGCTTTCATATGATGTGACTTGTTGCACTCAAGCACATTACTCTTGTTTTCACAGGTGGGCTCTAAGGAATTGTTGCACCAATTATCAGGCACGGCTTCTTTTCACAACAACTTACTGAAGAACAAAGCTAACTACGTCCATCCATCCACTTCCACACTTCAATCGTCTAGACCAATTGCTTTCTATGTTTTATCGATACTAATCTTTTTTACTAACCCTATGATCACTGGTTTATCCTAAAAAAATCATTGTAATAGTTTTTCACATTCATCCGTCTTTCGAAATAGTCCTTCCACCTCGCCTTGATTTCTTACTGATAGAATCATTCCAGTTTCATCTCTTTTACATCTTATTTAGTCAATCCCATTTTTCTCTCTTGATCGAGCAAGCCACAATAAATCTCTTTAGCCAGCTGAACTGTTTATCGTGTCGTATACCTAATAACTTACTCATAAAATTATAATTTCTATATTTCCACTTTATCGATCTTTAATAGTACCTACCTACTTTTACAAACATTTTCATTATTCATATCAAAATTGTGTGCGTGTGTTGACGAGTCTCTCTGACCAAAAAATAAATTGAATAACGTACTCGTAAATTATGTAAATCCTTATTTTGAGCAGTTACAAAATTCTATTTACAGTGAGTGTAAGAACAAGCGAAAATTATATGAACTGTTTGTACTACGTATAACATAGACCTAAGAAAGACTCACCTTTGTGTTTTCCTGAATGGCGTTTTCTAAATTACCAGGAACCGTAAAATCTATGAATGTCACATCGACCCCCATTCTTGCAACCACTTGTCTGAAATTGAAAGCAGTTAATTAATATTTTCCCACTCGTTTTAAATCAATGTCATAATTATTTCATGTTTCAAAATGTTCTTTACCTTAAAAGGCGGTTTGAGCCACCGTAGAGATCATCAATTGACACAATATGGTCACCCTTGCTCAGTAATGCGGTCACAGTTGTCATCGCACCAAGACCAGATGCGAAAGTGAAACCATGTTTTCCACCTTCCAATGCTGCTAGGCATTCTTCCAAAGTATTCCTTGTAGGATTTCCGGATCTGCCATATTCAAAACCCTACAAATTCATTGTTGAGTTACTACTTATTGAATCTCAAAAACATAGTGTACACATATGTTCAAGTTCAGTTCTTTGAGGAAAATCTGTCATTTTTAAAAAAATTAAATAATGAGGCTTACTGTATGTTCAGCAGGAGCCGGTTGTTTAAAGGTGGTTGACATCGTAATTGGTGGCACAACCGCAGCCGAATTCCATTTTTCAGGCTCTTGACCAGCGTGTATGGCAATAGTAGCAAAACCGGGCTGTTGTTCCAAAAATCCTTGATCTGCCATCTAATATTTAAAAAAAAAACAGAAGTAATAAGTACCAAGACAATAAATACATAAAACGTGAAAAATGAAGGTACCGATATTTTACCATAAAAATGGAAATGTGAACAAACCTTAAAATAATTATTATAACATTAATTTATTAATTAATTAAATAATAAAAATATAATTTATAGTTATATTGAAATAATCAAAAATATTTATATAATATATCAAAAAATAATATATAATAAGTAGAGGAAAATAAGGTAATAAAAAAATGAGAACATTTAATACCTATAGCACAATTTATTATAAAAAACGAAAAATAATTTATCACCATTTCATAAATAACATAAAGAAACAAGGGTAGATTTTAATTTTAATGGTGTTGAATTTTTATTCGACACCATTAAACCTAAAATCTAAAAATAAATCAAAAATTTGCACGCCAAAATTCAAGGTTAATTGGGTATGATAGAAAAATGTGCCAGTATTTCATCATTATGTAAAAACGAAACGTACAAGTTTTAATTATATTATTTTATAATACTCTAAAAAAAGAACAAATTCTTACCTTGATTAACAATTTCAATTACCGCTTCAATAATTTTTATCTAACCTATTCAACACACCGCCACCGGGGCTTGATTAACAATTCCGAATGAACAGTTTCAGATGTCAAAACGCCTATTTATTGTACTTTCATACCACCCGGCACCATCACAATAATGCATGAATCACATTGGTTGAGACCCTGAGACAAGACGGCTTATGTCATGAAGTCTACACGTCTTGATGTTTTTTATTTTTTTTATTACTATCAAGCACAAAATCTAGTTAGGTTATATTTAACGTTATCGGTTACATTATAACTAAAACAAAAAATATTTTGCCTAAGTACAACGTTATAACTAAAACAAAAAATATTTTATCTAAATATAACGTTATAGCTACAACAAAAAATTTTTTTTTCTAATTATACAGTTATAACTCCAATAAAGAATATTTTAACAAGGTATTCCTATCAAAATGTTTTGTAAATATTTTGTTTTTTTTTTTCAAACTCTTTAATATTTGACATGCATTTTTTAATTTACTAAAATATTTTTTAAATTAATATAATGGATTCAAACACTTTGACTTTGACATTTCATTTTAAGTTGACATTTGGCTGAAATAAAATTCCCGCCAATTTGAACAGGCTGGAAGCTGTCAAACTACTAAGAAAATAAAAATACTAACTTGAGTCTCGTTCGATTGCTGTTAATTTCTGTTTAGTTGGTCTTTTTTTAAACATCAGGTACAGAAGTTAAAGATAAACATGAAAATAGACAGCAAACCATTACGTTATGCTCATGCTGAAGGCCACACGGATGTGTGCTACACAGAAGATGGACAGTAAGTTTAACTTTTGAATAAAAGTATTTACTGTAATTTTTGCTTTTTTTCACAAAAATTCTATCTGTTCAGGCGTATCATTACGTGTGGAAACGATGGTGATGTACGAATATGGGCAGATATAGATGATGATGATCCGAATTCACATTGTGTTGGTGAAACTGCAGTTGCTGTTTGCTTCAAAGAGAAAAGAGTTTATGTGGCCACTGACAATCACGCCGTTCAAGCATACACCTATCCAGCTTTTGATAAAGATGGTATTGTCACTAGATTTACTGCACCAGTTACACAAATCAAGTCATCAAGTAAAATTGAGGTGATTTTTTGTTTCTTTTTGACTTCTAAAATATTGTTTCAACCCAAAATATATTCTATATATCTACATTTTATAGGCTTTGGGATGTTCATCAGAGAATATGGAAGCCAGGTTATGTAACTTGGAAGGAGGAGAGCCCTTGTTTGTTATGAAGGAGCACACAGGACCAGTCTTAAGTATTGCAATGTGCCCGCATATGAAGTTTGCAAGTACTGCTTGTGGAGATGGAAAATTAAGAATATGGGATATTGACACTCAGAAAATTGTAAAAGAATTGTCATGTGTGCCAAAGTGTAACACATTTTTTGGTGCTAAAGTTATGTGTATGTATATGTCATCAATTTTTAATAAGTATTAGACGATTATTATATTTGCTACAGCATCCCGTAAGAATATTCATTATTTACCTTATCACAGTAAAAGGAAAAAAATATGTCACCAGCCAATAATGTGAAATAACAATTAGTACCTATACAAAACGTATTAGATAAAAACATTTTTTTATTTTTTTAGGCAGGATGGATTTTGAGCCTACAGAAGGAAAGTACCTTGCATACCCAAATAAAAAAGAGATAATTTTGTTAGACTGTGAGTCTTGGGGGCAAAGGATGACATTTACACATAGTTCGGTGAGTAAATTTAGAAACAAATAATAATTTAGAACATATCATAAAATTGTGTGTATGGAGTACTGATTCAATTTGGACTGTTGCGATAGTAAAAGTCTTGTAGTTAATCCCATAAAAACCCTGATCAATATTGTTTTTGTTTGTCCATAGATAAAAAATGCAATTTCTCAATGTCTCTTTTCACCTTGTGGTGAATATCTGGCTGGTAACACACTTTCCGGACAAATTGCAGTATGGGAAATAGGCTCCGGTGCTTGCATTGACATTGTTGATCACCCTTCTTCCCTCCATATTACTGCTATGGCATGGAATCCTAAAGGTATGTCTAACAAACATTCTGCTATCTTCATATCCTAGTTTGTTTTGTGCCTGTCGATCAATCAAATTGGAACATAGGTACAATATGCACAGTCTATAATTATGATATCTAATATTCTTGTACTATATAAACGTCAGCAGAAACTTGTCACCCCATTCATTAAGACCCAAGAGGACACCAGTGTCGCACCATCCATATGTCATATCTCAGATACAGTATAATTGACAGGGAAAAGTTCAAATTTAATATTCTTGAACCATAATAAGGCTAACTATACAAAGTAATTATGATGGTGCTTGTAGCAATGACCTAGCTAGCCTAGCCTAGCTACTATATTTAATAATTAAATGACATGCAAATCTGTAGTTATCATACTTAGGTTTCCAATGATGCTTGGCTGTTGTGGGACCTTGAACCAGGCTTCAAAAGTAGCCCAAGACCTAATCCAGGCCATGGTCTGCTATGAGAATGCCAAGCTACATCAAAATCAGTGGCATACTTGATAATTTGGTGTAGATGTTAGAATGTCAAAAAATATTGTACCTACACACATTTTTTATTTATCCAATCAACCAAAAGATTGACAAAAATAAAATGTAAAGTTCAGGAGTGGAGGCAATTGAGGTACTTCAAAATAAAAAGTGTATCAAGGCATGACTTATTGTGAAGTGTTGTCCTAAGTTTATTTGTCGCGAAAAAAAATAAATATATTTAATATTTTTAAGTAATCTATCATACACATATTATTGGATAAATTTTATGAAGTCATTATCTCTCTTAATAGAAATAAGTACTAATTTTAGTAGTATGATTGTTACCATCACCTGACATCATTACATCATGGTCATGGTAATGAAGCCCATTTACACTGCTCTAACATTCCATTTGACAACATTTTTAACATTTCAGGAAATGGGGTATTGGCATACTGTGATTTTTCTGGTCAACTAGGAATGTTAGTAAATTGCTATGGCAAGGACAGCTCGGCTGCTACTGATACTGCTGATGATGTGGAAATGATTGAACGGGCTGATGGTAAGTAAAAGAAACACTTGCAAGGTGCCTTTTCTCTAGAAAGTCAGTAAAAATCATGGAAAAGCCAAAGAAGCTCAATGTGGTCAGAGAAAGTTAATGAAATATAGGGTAGTAAAATTTTAGAAGAGTCATTTTGGGTTCTAAAATTAACCCAGTGATTGTAAAACGAGAGAATTATTTAAAATTAATAGGGCGTCTTCAATTTAGCCGCTACGAGCCGCGCTTAGTATACCTACAAATCATAATCATTGAATTCGTAGGTCATGTTTTTACAGTATCATAACTGTTCATAGAAAGGTTGCTTCTGTCAGGTTTCCATCTTTTTTCCTGAACACGCAACACGTTTTCCATACGCGTAACGATCTTTTCCCTTTAGTAGGTAAATGCCATCTGAACTGAATAATAACAATGAAAGTTTTCCTTCAGACAATGACGACATCGTGGATGACTTGATAGAGAACTATGAGAGTGATGATGACAATGCAATATCGCTACAGAAGATAAAGAATGAGACTATGGGGATTGGTGTTGATCAGGATGAGTCACGGCCGGCTTCAAGGCATAACGCGACTCCAGCGCCAGCCACGGTACCACCTCAGGCGCCTTTCCAACCCTCAGCTACTCCAACACATTTGGAGCATAGGTCAGTGACTGCTTGTGTTGTTTTCATCAACATTACTGCTAAGACCCTTTTTTTTCATATATATGTTATTGACTGTTCCCACTGTGTTTGTTCTTATCTGATCTCACAACTGCCCCCCTAGCCAAGTTACGATCGTTTCGTTAACGTCGAACGCTTTGAGTTTGCCACTCCTAATTCTTTTCGACATCTCAACGCTGTGTCAAAAAAAGAATGGTAGGCGTAGCCAATAAAGCCAAGCGTTCGACGTAAGCGAAACGATCGTAACTTTGCTAGGGGGGCTGATCTCTACTTATAATACTCTCACTCACTTAATATACTCTCTTAAATTTTATCAACCTAAACTATGCCACATACCTAGCCTACTGTGCGCCCTAGGACCACCAAATTGGTACCATGAGAGAGTGGGACAGATTTCACTAGAACTAGAAGGAGGAAGCATGGGTCCGCAAGAGATAGGAGTGGAGGGAATTCAAAAGCCGGGAAAGGAAGCAACTGAAGTCTCTTTCAATTTCAGATACATGTGCTGGAACGACATCGGCATAGTTCGCTGTCACACGGCCGAGAATGGAGAGTCAACGATAGACGTGGAGTTCCATGACACCAACTTGCACCATGGAATTCATTTGAACAACTATCTGAACCACACAATGGCTAGTTTGTCTTCTACCGTCGTCGCATTAGCCTGTGAAACACCGAGGTGAGAATGCTTTTGGGATTTTGATTTATCTTGTTGTTAACAGGCCTAGTAACATATTTTGAATGTGGAGTTAAGGCTGCTGCCCTGATTCACCTTAAGGCCTGCACACACCACGTTTTTAAAACGCGCGGGTGACGCGTAAACAACTTGGTGTGCACAGGTTATAGTTGCCAGGCCTCATAACATATTTTGAATGTAGAGGTAAGGCTGCCCTCTACCTCTACCACATCATTGCTTACCATCAGGTAAGATTGCAGTAAAACGCGAGCCTATCAACAATAATAAAAAAAAATTAAGAGCGCAGCTGTAATCAAATACGCCGGTGAAATCTTAGGGACAACTAGTCATATAATAGGTATCATAATTTTCAGTAAACTTCATTTTAGTGTTCGAAAGTTCAAATCAAACGTAACCATTGGATATCTGATTAGATACTTATACAAATTTACTTTAGACAATTTTGCACTTTATTGTTGTGTCGATAAGGTGTATAATCCAATGTCACCAGACACAGAAAGTTAAAGTTTTCATGTAATGTGCAGTAAGCTGGTGTGCATATCGCTGGTGGGCAGCAGCAAGGAGTGGAGCGCGTCCATGCCGGACACGGAGGAGATCGTGTGCGTGTCGGCCGGCGCCGGCGTCGTGGCGTGCGCCACCAACGCGCGCCTGCTCAGGCTGTTCACGCCCATGGGCACGCAGCGACAGGTGAGGGACTCACGATATTGTGTGACTTTAGTCGTTATTGTTCTCTTCTGATAGTGTTTGTTATGTCAATGTGGCATTTGACGGCAAGAGCGAATAGAGGCAAAAGATACAACCTTGTTTGTCACTTCTTCACATCTAAACAGTTGAACAGATTTCTTTAGAATTTACGGACATAAAATGTTCCCTTTTTATGCCTTTGTTGCCGTTGTGTGTTATGCCGTTGATGTGCCGTTGGTATATTTTCCAACTTTCAATTATATGTATCTTTTGTACGGCCGTTCTAAATTGGCAAACCTGAGTTAGGCTCTGCAAATTTTAGCGCTTGTGCACTCGTACAAAATGGCGGTTTTAAAAAGTTAATGCCCATTGTTAATAGCGATAATTATTGCGAATGATATTTATCTTTAAATCCATACTAATATTATAAATGCGAAAGTAACTCTGTCTATCTGTCTGTTACGCTTTCCCGCTTAAACTTCTCAAAAGATTTTGATGAAATTTGGCACAGACAACCTTTAGACCTTGATAAAGGACATAAATTCAAATTAAAAGGACGCAGACGAAGTCGCGGGTACCAGCTAGTAGGAAAAAAAATAAGCTCGCCAAGTTAGAACGGCCTTACTTTAAAATATACCTATTAAAATTATTTTTAGGTAATATCTCTGGCTGGGCCAGTGGTAACTCTAGGAGCCTTCAACACCGCAGTACTAGCAGTTTACCACAGCACAGACCCTGGTTACTCAGACCAGCACTTAGCCATGGATATTGTAGCCTTGAACGGTACGCATTATATTTTACCTTTTCCTTCATGTCAGCGCATGTCGATATGAGGAAGTCACAATGTTATTAAGTCATCTTTTCTTTGTTTAATTTCGCCTTAGTAATGGGTTTCTGTTGCAAATTTTCCCAAAGGATATTCATGAATATTTACAAAACGGAAAATACCGTTACGGAAATTGTAAATGAAAACAATGATGTTTTTTTCGTTTACATCCTCTATTTTAGCGTCAAATAGCGATATTTGATCCATCGATGTCGGATATGATATAGTTTACTTTTTTTAGTTCAAGCTCTGGAGTATACATCCTAAGGTTGTCTGGTTGATATCGCTGTCAGTGATAAGACCGCCTTTGTACTCATTCATATAAGTTTCTGTGAAATTGTTACTTTTTTGGTGTACAATAAAGTATTACTCTAATCTACTTATAACAGGCCCTAGTTCAAAAACTCATGATTTCAGGTCGCCAAGTCCGAAGCAAAACAGTCCCTGTGCCGTTGACGCCAAGTTCTAAACTGGCGTGGCTCGGCACCACGGACGTGGGCTCTCCGTGCGCGTACGACAACACAGGCATGTTGCGAATGTACGATGTCGCCAGCGGAGTATGGATGCCTCTCTGTGATACTAACACGCATTCGAAAGGAGCTTCCGATTCTTGGTTTATTGTTTCTGTGAGTACCTAGGACGTTTTTCATATAACTTAGCGAAATTTAGATTTAATAAATTAATAACATTTTTGATGATAATCATTAAAAATTATGAAAATACTTATTTCTTTCATCAAGGCACAGCCATTACAAGACTCAACCCTAAGAATAGCCAAGCTTAAATCGCAGAGGGTAGTGCTTTACCCTCTGCCATACCATTACTCGGAGAACAGTTATGGATAGGTTCTAGAATAGCAACCTTGTACCGGAAAACGCAGCGATGAAAGGCCACACAAGGTGGACTGATGACCTGAAATCCGGAGAATTGTGATACATACAGGATCAATCTGTGTCGCCACTTGGGCGGTCTATGTGCAGTTTGGACGTCTATCTGTTGAAATAGTGACGCTTACGTAGTTTTTTTTTTCAGATTAGCGAGGCAACACAAAAAGTTCGCGCTATACTATGTAGAGGGGCGTCGTTCCCGGCTACTGCACCTAAACCCATCGTTGCAGAATTAAGTATCCAGGTAACGTTTCTTAAAACAGAAATGAGATTTTTCATTTTTGTACAATATTTTATGGAGAACAATCATTTAAAGTTTCAAATATTGTAGTCTATTACTTGTTCTCAAAAGGGCGCATTCTCATAAAGCCTCTGTTATACGAGACTAAAAAGGTTTCTACTAAATGAATATTGGAAGAATTTGAATTTCTTTTTCCACTTGTGACTTTGTATAGACAGTTATTTTTTTTATTATTTTAAAGCAACTGCTTTAAAATAATTAAAAAAAATAACTGTCTACTCCCCAATTATAGTATCTTCTTAAATACTACGGTCTACGATGGTCCCCTTTTTGTGAATTTTTTAGATACCTCTTTGCGAGATGGATACAGAGAAGAGTCAATATGAGGAACAGCTTGTTCGATGGGCCCATACAACTGCAGATGTGGACGTGAAATCTGCCCGAGAAACTGCACTCAAGTTATTTGCGGTAAGTGTGCATATTACAGAGAAAAACACTGTAGATAATGAATAACTCATCATAATAATAAAACGTTTGTTATCACATAATTCTAAAAACATGTTATCGAAACTGTGATGTCACGAACATCAGAATGAAAATATTTATATTAAAATATATTTTCAGCTTGCTTGCCGTAGCGAGATAGAACAAAGAGCGTTAGAACTGATGGAGTTGTTAAAAGACGATCGCCTCTTACCTTTAGCGGCCAAGTACGCGTCAAGGCTTGGCCGAGTGCACTTGGCAGACAAACTGACGAACTTGGCAGAGTCCTGGGACAAGGAGACAGATAAACTGAATGTCGCGCAGACCTCACACTTCCAAGAGCTGGACACACAGGAGACTTATGACGTCACTAACGGCGATGCGGACTTGAACGCTAGCCTCATTATACCACAGAAAGTTAAAGAGAAGAAGACTGATGTTGATACAACGCTTAAACCGATGGTATGTTCTGTTGTTTTGAAAATATTGCAAGTATTTTCTGTACTTGACGCGATTGATGCTGCATAACTAAAGCTAGACCAGCAACAACTATTATTTATCAAGTTTTTTAATGCATGTCCGTTCAGCTTGCCCAGTTACAATCGTTTCGTATAGCGCAAATGTTTGTAGTTGGCCACTCCCCCATTTCTTTTGTTCTGACGTCAGCTCAACGCCCAGTGTGGTCAGAGCAAAAGAATTGGAGGCGTGGCCAACTTCAAACGCTCACGCTAAACGAACAGAAGTCACATAAGAGAATAGCATGCTTGAGTTTGAAAACACTACGTGGAATCAAGAAATGTGACTGTGGTCGAAATTGGTTAGATGTTATCATTCATAAAAACTTGGAAATTAAAAGCTATCAATTTCTCGTATCATTTTACGTCAGAAAGGATAAACTGCGTATTATTGAATCTGCGTCAAATGCATATCACTAGCAAATTATAAAACTATTTTAAATTGAACTTTATTAATGTGCTTAAATAAAAGACACAAACAGCAAATCGTCGTTATTTAAGTGAATTTATTACGACCACATATATCGCATCCCATAAACAAGAATTTGTTTCATAACTTTTGCAGCCCGTAAAGTCGTCACCTGGCAGAGCGAGGAATATATTCAAAAAGCAGGCAACTAACTCAAAGAGTGCACAAAGTCCACTCAGTTTAACAGAAAGGACTCTCGTCGAGGTCCACAGACCGCCAGATACCTCTGAAAATGACGAAGTAAGTGATTTAATGCTAATAATCTTGGTAGTTTGAAAATAAGAGAAAAGGTTAGCAATGTATCGTAACCTTTTATCGTACAAAGCTACTGTACCTAAAACAGTTTGCAGGAACTTTTTATATTAACGATTTTGTTTGAATGTGTGAGTTAAAAAAAAACAATTTTATGTTATGAAATTCTACTTAAGATCATGAAATAAGCCACGCTAGCTATTTGACTACTGCGAAAATACAAATTTGCTCTCTTTGTCTCAACAGCCTTCAGCACCTCTGGAAGGTGAGACCTTTGTAGACTGGTTCACAAGAAATAAATCGGTGCTAGAAAAACAGAACCCAGACCTCGGGCCGTCGGAGCTAACTCGACATGGTATCAAAATGTTCAAGACTGTTCAGGGCAAAAGCACCAATGGCACAGAAAATGGCCCTAAAAGGAAATTGGAGGAAGATACCAACGGATCGGACACGGTCGTCAGCAACACTCCTAAACAGTCTAAACTTAGTACCTTTGCCTTTGTTAAGAAATCTTAGCGGTTGCTTGTTAGCCAGTATTATCATGTAAGTAACATAATGTCATTTAATTTAAACAATAAAATAAGATTTTTACAATGTTGTTTTATTCGTGATAGGAGACTAAAATGGTTCACCCTTTATAGGTAACTCATGTAAATAAATCGCAATTATATATCACTAGTCCACGCGGGCGAAGCCGCGGGCAAAAGCGGCTTCGCCCGCTTGGCATTGGGGTTGCCCTATACAATTTTATACTTGATCAAACGAAATGTGAAATCCCACAGGAACCTTACGTTTTTCCGGGATAAAAAGTAGCCTATGTCCTATTCCGGAGTGTATCCTATGCTTGTGCCAAATTTCATCCAGATCCGTCCAGCCGTTTTGGCGTGATTGAGTAACAAACATCCAAACATCGTAACTTTCACATTTATAATATTAGTAAGATTTTGCAAGTTTCTAGTTCTATTACATATTAACACACAGAACTGCATAACAACTGATTGATTTATGTAAATAGATGCTCTTTAAAATGTCAATATTTTCGTGTCAATAGTCTTATCATAAAACAAAAACAAAGCGATTTTCTTCGTTTGTTTACGCTAGATAGTACTGGGTCAATAAGTACGTATAATTACGTAAAGATTGCTAATTTTACCACATCGCATCGCTAGGTGACATAATTATTTTATTGCCATCTGCCCTTTGTTTGCATCAGCCGCATCGCGGTTAAGGCCATCGATTATTAATTATTTTAAAGTATTTTTAGCCAGATTGACTATAGATGAAGATGGTGAGGATGGCTAAATCTGAAACTATAGTGATAAGTAGGGTAATAAAAAAATTATTATTAAAAAAACAAAATACCCGACTGCACACTAAAAAAAGAGTAAAACAAGCCCCACAATACAAATTTACTGAATATAATTTATAAATGTTGATGGAAAGCATCGCAGGCGGGGACCAACAGAGGCTTATTTATAGTCATTTCTGTTGTGCACCATTTAGCAGAATTTTCGTTGGTGGCGGTCAAGGTGGTCCCCGCCTGCGATGCTTTCCATCAACATTTATAAATTATATTCAGTAAATTTGTATTGTGGGGCTTGTTTTACTCTTTTTTTAGTGTGCAGTCGGGTATTTTGTTTTTTTAATAATAATTTTTTTATTTATAACTTTTTAGCTGTTTTTATTTAACGAAAATGTTGTAGATGTAGAAGACTATGTATATGTAAGTACCATTTTAAATTATTTCGACGACATTTGGCTTTAGATTACGAGTACATATTTTTTTAAAGGGAAATTTAGAAAAAATATTATTATGTCTTTATCCCGTGGGACTTTTAGGATAAAATGTATCCTATGACACTCCCGTAATCAAGACAAATCTAACGATACCTCATACATCAAAATCCATCAAGCCGTTTAGGCTACAGGAGGTCACAAAGGAACAGACATACATACATACTTACATACACTCGAAAAACATTACCCTCCTTCTTTGGCAGTCGGGTAAATACGCTAAATGTCGGCCTCCTAACGGTTTTTCTATATTGGGATGGCTCTGGTACCATCAATTTGCAACATAAAGATGCTTCTGATGCGGTTTTTGATAGTTTGTTATATGTATTTCATGTTTATGGGCATAAGGATAACATTTCTACTACAAGGAAAAAGTACTAAGGTTTAAATGCGTCGAGAACGAAAAATTCCTAAAGTCGGCCATTCATGGCCCATAGTCGGTCGCGTTTTTCCCAAATGTCGGCCGGGTATAGGGTGTTGTAAATTAAAACTGACAAATATTATTAATATGATTTATTTTGGCAGGAGTCTCACTAAGTAGGTATGCCTACATTATTAATCGTATTTGTTTAATACTTACCAGGTAAAGTATTTTTCTATTTGCTTTAAACAATGTTATATATTATAATTATAAAAAATAAAATAAAAACATCAAATAAAAAAACTGTAATAATTTAAAAGTGATTGTTTTGTCGGTAAATAATAAAATAAAGGTTACTTAAACATTATTATGCTATGGTAATTATAAATGTGTTTGTCATGAATTAAAAAAGTCGTAATCTCTTCAGTCTTATGGGATTACCTCCCACAAACAAAAAAACAAATGTATTGATTTAGTTCGAAATATAAAGAGATTTTGTAGGGAACTCGTGATAACTTTGAATTATAGAGAGGTTATTAATAATATTATCAACTCCTACTATTTCTTCTTCGTCTTTATAATATTAATAAATTTAATATTTAACTTTGAGAAAATAAAAAAGTAATCAGCCTGTATAGTGGCGCTCGAATTTGAGGCTGGTCGACTTTACAATCTTTAATATTTCTAAAGCCGGCCCCTATTTCGTGTCCATTATTTCTCGAGATTTAACTAATATCACCCCGGCCGCCATTTGGCGATTAAACGTAAAATAGATTTATTGGTCTATATGCGTTGCAAATTCTCTTATGCAGCCAATGGAATTACTACAGGTGGAATTTTTAAAACAGACTGCATTTACATTAAGTCGGCCACGGCCGAGAATTCGGCTTTAACTCAAAATTGGTATTCTATTGGCGGCCTCCTATTTTTCCTTTAAAACAATACGTAAAACATTGGAAAAATTATCTCAAAATATAGTAAAAATCACTTATTACTAATAAGAAAGCTTAAAACAAAAAAAAAGGAATGTCTTACCGTTCTAATATCAATCCCCGAAATGTGAGTATTCACAGCAAGTAAGGTACTTTTAATATGGACATGACGCTTCGACGGCGCAATCGCTGCTGACGCTCAGTACGCGAAGAGTGAGCGACGTAATGGGATAATAACGGTTTGTACATATATAGTATGAACTAAGGTTGCAATTAGGGTGGCATTCTTGCCACTTTATTACGTTTTAAAGGAACGCAAGCTGAAAATGTGCAGACGGCCGAAGTTTGGGGGGGGGCCGACGTATGGCGTATTTACCCTAGGTATTCGGCTGTCTCTTTCGATGAAAATGGCTATCCTAGATAGTGATTATAATTTAGGAGTCTTCGAGGCTAGAGTGAATAGGCTCTTAATAAACAGCTGCTCCTCACCATCAACGTTTACTGTTTATCACAAGGCGGGACCCCAGTCAAGCACTAGTTTATATTATGTAAAAAAAAAACAGGCAATTTCGAGTCAAACTCGGGCACTGAGGGGAGAGAAAAATTAAACAGTTAAATTCCCTAATCACAAATATACAAAAAAGCTTTTTTTGCTACGTAAATACAAATGAACAGTTTTCAGTTTTTTTTTTCCTATACCTACTTCTACTTGTGCTATGAGACTTAGCTTCATGCCAAATTTCAGTATTCTAAATCAATAAGAGTAAATTTTGATTCCCTTTGAGTGTCGTAATACAAGTTTTTTACGACATAAACGGCCATATCTTTTTTTGTTTCGTTAACTCAGAAGTTTAATTTTTTCACTACTTCAAGGAAGACCTGAGTATACGGTTGTTAATTTCAACTTGATACCTCTACGCGTTCCTGAGATAAAATGTCTTGACAGACAGACGGACAACAAAGTGATTCTATAAAGTTTCCATTTTTCCTTTTGAGTTATCACAAATACCTTAAAACAAGTTTATTTATCTCCACAAATTACATTTTAGACATCCAAAAATAATATAATAGTACCACTAACTAGGATACAAAATAAGAAAGCAATAACATAATTGACATATGAATGGGATTTTTGCATGACAATTATGTAAAAACCCTATGAAATGGGTCGATTTATAATAATACTTGATCTTCCTCATAACAATGACCCGTTGACTGTTCACACTACAAATTAATATTGGAGGTAAACTAGTTTTATATGCTTTCCTTATTTTGGTTTCCTCAAACTCGAACTTTATAATTCCTTATGTAGTTAATCATTTACTAATATGTAAATGTAAATAATATATTGATTTGAATGAATCAGCGTTTTCATTAAAGATGCTAGGTATAACATAACTAAACAAAATGAATGAACGATAGATGATGCCTCCAAATGTCCTTGTGCCATTCATTTTTGCATATGGATGCGATTGCGTCGTCGACATCCGTTCCCGTTCCACCTTAGAGTAGGTTAAGTCATTGGTGTATTTCCTGTATTTAAACCCCGATAATGTACAGAAATATTCTTTAGTCCAAAGGGAATAAAAAAAAGAACAATATTCGTTAATCTGAATTTATACTATTCATTGATAACATGAGTCAGCAGAATCTAGTAGTGTGTGAACTTGCAAGTCATGCTGTACTTCGATAATATTTAATGATACTACCAGTTTTCTTCACGTCATCTATATTCTATAACTATTTCCCCATATCATGCTTTACCAAATAATCCAAATTTCACAACATTGAGAAACTTTAACATAAGGGGGTCCTTCCCGATTCGTCTATCGTCAACTTGAATGTTGTTTAAAAGCTTGTTCGTTGTTTATTGTTGGTTCACCCAATGCAACCCAGTGGGTATGTGTGGTAAGAAGGCAGCGTGAAATAAATCGGCCAAGAGCGTGTCGGGCCACGCTCAGTGTAGGGTACCGTAGTTTCCAGTCTGTCACAAATTTCCCACAATGTAACAGAACCGAGTAGTCCATGTAAAAATTAGTATCCCAATTTTCCGAGAGATGGCGCTGTACCCGCTGGTAATTTTAATTTGCGTGAACCGATTTTATTCTATTGTATTTTCATTTGAAAGAAGATTTTCTCAGGATAATGAAATATATAAAAAAGTAAAAAAAAATGCTTTTTTTTTTAATTTTTCGAAAACTGTTCATCCTATCAAGTTCAAAATAATTTTCCTTGAAAGTTTATTTTAAGTGCTACTTTTGAGAAATTTTTCATATTTTTTAAACTTGTGGTTCAAAAGTTAGAGGGGGGGGACGCCTCATTTTTTACTTTTGGAGCGATTATTTCCGAAAATACTTACATTTTCAAAAAAAAATTTAACGGGACCCCTAATCATTTTTAAATACCTATCTATAAAATATATACCTACATCACACGTTATGGTAGAAATGAAAAAAAAAAACACTTCCCACTTTACGTGTAGGGAAGGTTCCCTAATATTAAATTTTTTACCACTTTTTGTTTATGCACTTTGTCGGCATGGTTGATATACATATTGATACCAAATTTCAGCGGACGGACAGACAGACAGACAGACATGGCGAAACTATAAGGGTTCCTTTTTGACTACGGAACCCTAAAAAGGAGATAACGCTGGATGGCACGATTGCATTCGGTAATTTCGCGGTCATCCAGGAAATAAATACCGTAAATACCTACATTATGTAGGGCTAAAGTTCACGCAAAATAGCAGATTTTCAGAAGTTTTTAGTAGATTAGTTTACAGAAAGTTTTGAATTCGATAGAAACCTAGACAATATCCGCAACACATCCGTGTTTTCAAAATATCTAAAGAAAGATATGTAATAATAATAACGTCATAAGACGTCGTAAGAGCCGCAGTTATGTAGAAATGTAGCTGGAGTTGAACACTCTTAGATTAAACAACTGCCACTTATACTTTTTAATATTGCCTCACACTATTATGTGACGACGCGCGACGTGGTGTTCATAAACTTTTAAAGTCACCACAAGAAAACTATCTGTAGGTCATACAAATATTTGTACCAAGCCTCGTATCCACTAGGCAACATTTGGCGCGTGACACGTGAATCTCAACATGTACGGCAACGCTGCACAACAGCGCGCGACGTTGCCAGCTAGCGCGCAACATGACGCGCGGCTTGTTGTTTGTTTAAAGGGCATCGTTACATTTTCTTTATTTTATAGGTATTTTCTAACCTACCAACATGGTATTTTTCTTTTTTATTAATTTGTCGATAAAATTATAACCACTGCCGCTGAAATTAACACAAGTTCCATTCATCTTGGCGACGACTGACGTAAAGTATGTGTATGATGTGTGGACGTTGTCTACGTTGTTAAACAAATGTTCCGCGTCAACATTCAATAAGTTGCGAAACATGTTGAGCACATGTTCTCTTAACCACTACATCAACCGAGTTATCGGTAAATGCTAAATTGTCATTTTACTTTTTTTTGGCACTGATTTAAAGGAGCAGTTGTAAATAGCGGTTTTGGTAAGTTAAAAAATATAAATGGGAGGTTTAATAACTAGTTCAGCAGTTAAAGCTAAGCAGTAAAATAAACAAAAATGAGTAATAAAAAATAATAAAACTGATCGGTGAATACAAAATTGAGCAGAAAAATAATTAAATGGGCAGTAAAAATGAATGAATGGGCAGTTACGTGTGGGCAGTAATAAATCAGAATTTGTCGGAAAGAAATCTCATTCTAAGCAATTCTATAAATAATGAGGTTGTAAATTAGTGTTGAGATAATAATATTGCGGTGTGACGAACGGGCAGGGACAGATAGACGAAGTCACACCATAAGGGTTCCTTTTTTTAACCGACTTCAAAAAAAGGAGATGGTTCTCAATTCGGTTGTATTTTTATTTTTTATTTTTTTATATTTCTTACCTCAGAACTCCTTCGTTTATGGACCGATTTGAAAATATTTTTTTTCACCTTGTATCATATGCTTCCAGATTGGTCCCATTTTTTTGAAAATGGAGTTCTGATAATAGGATCCATGAAGAATCGAGGGAACTCCTCAAATTTTATAAGCAACTATATGGTGATTTTGGTATTTTCTTCGAGATCTTGAGCATTTACGGTCAAAAAGTATCATTTGATGAAGTGGAGCTGATGAAGAAGACCAGGAATGGCGAACGAAACTTCATACTCAGATATCTATAAGCTCCGCCCAACTAACGAACATTTGACCTCTCTTTTCAATGAAATTGAGTTCGGGTGTCACCGCTCGCTATGATCTGCCGATCTATTTATCGATCTGCCCATTCCATCATTTTTACTGCCCATTTAGTTATTGAACAGCTCAATCATTTTTAGATATTGACATTGTATGATAAAATAACCGACAAGTTGTTTTTTTTTTACTGTCCATGTTTTACTGTCGCAATAATTAATGAACTGCCATTAAATTAAATAACTGCTCAATATGTTTTTGAACTGATCAGCAGTTATTTAAATATTTGAGATGTTATTCATCTCAAATATTTAAATAACTGCTCAAAAAATTAGTTCCCCTTTTTTTTAGTGATACATTCCTATGAGACAATTTTAAATATTCGCCTGTCTGAAGAGCTACCATTTCTTGACTAAATCTTGTTCAAATAATTGGTGAGATTTTTCTCAGAAAGAAAGAACTACTGAGAAGAGAAGAGAAAGCGACTACTGAGTTCCTTGTGAGTCTTCTTCCTCTTTAAATAAAAAAAATCTTTGTTTGAGAAAGTTTTTAATTCCATTTAACCGTTTCGATAACTTTGATCAATTCATACATTGACTAATTCAGCTTCATCAGGGGGTGGGAAGATTCCGTCCTTGATCATCTGCCGCCATTCACTGCCGTTGGGATATGCGAACCTGTCCAGTATACCAGGTAAGAATTCTGTGCTGTATCCCGGTTGCTGAAACAAAACAAAATAGCTTTAAGCTTTCATAATTTTAGAGCAATGTTTTCTTTCTGTGCTTATGCACAGAAACAAAAATATTAGGGGTACTAAGTAGTGTTAGCGTTTTAATACCTACAAAATAGCCGAATTCGAGGCCGACTCATTTAAATTACCATCGACGCTAAACATAGTTTGAATTTAGCCTTTAAAAATTGTAGTCGACTCATTTTATTACAAAAAATCGATAAGGTCGATTGCATCGATTAAACTAGACTTGCCAACTTCTGGGAAACCAGAATCCCAGGATATGTCCTAGTTTTTGTACTGTCCTGGGATGTCCTGGGTAGTTTTTAAGCAGCGCCCAGAACTTGCAAAGCAACTAAGCAAATACTTCTGTTACAATTCTCACGTTATGGGCTCGCGAATTTTCGCGATGCCCTGCATAATTTAAATTACTTTTTATTCAAAATATTAATTTAAGTCTTGTAATTTTACCACTACGCCCCGTTTTTTAATTGAATTTTCCTGGTTTTTCCTATTTCAAATCCTAGTTTTTTTTTTTAACTTGGGGTTGGCAACCCTAGAACTACTACTAACTAGAACAATGTATAACCACGAAATGGATTTGGCTATATCCTACCTTAGGCGCGAGGTATTTGGCGTTTTCCACGACGCAGGGGTCGACGAAGTGTTCATGCTGCTGGTCCACGTACTCGATGAGGCGGTCCTGCATGGTGCAGGACACGCTCGCGAAGTCCCAGTACTGCAGGTGCTGCACCATCTCACACAGGCCCACGCCGCCCGCATGAGGACATACCTTCACTGGAAACGTTCACCATGTAAGAAGGCGTTAGGTAGATTTTTTACTCTTGAAGATACCTAAAGCATAGGTATTTTTTTTTTTTTACTATCACACAACGCCGTCTAGTCCCAAGCTAAGCAGCGCTTGTGTTATGGCTACTAGACAACTGATAAACATACTTATATATTTCTAAATACATACATATTATAGATAAATTACACCCAGACACAGAACAAATGACCGTGCTCATCACACAAACATTTGTCCTGGTTGGGAATCGAACCCACGTCCTCCGGCATTGCAGTCAGGGCCACTAACTACTAGACCAACAGGCCAGTCAGTAGTAGTAATTAATCCAATGTTAAGACAGCAGCGGGCAAATTGTTCCAATCCTTCGATGTAAGCGGTGTAAATGACCCGCTAAAGTTCCCAACAAACATTTTAGACGTTGAGTAGACGTTTTGGTAGCAACTTAATGTTATTTAGTATAACCGTATAAATATCATAAGGACGTTTACTCGACGGCATTTGGGCCCATTTTATCCAACTTAAGGTGCTAAGAGTTTCGTGTAACAGTCATATAAATACCTATTTAGTTGCATAGTAGTCGTATACACGTCTGTGATTTGACTACATGTCGTGTAATGATAGCTGTTGCGGCTTGTATTCGACTTCGTGTCACACAATATGACTTTTATATGATGTATGGGTGAGTTATTGTCATTTAAAGATCATTTTGAACAAATTATTATAAAATATTAATATTAATTTAGCAGTGTTTTTGACAGCTGAGTTCATTTTGCATTTTATCTGTTATTTGAGGTGATAAATTTCATTTCATCAGTGGTAGACCATTGTGCAATCAAGTTTACTGATTAATGTGAGGTACTTTTTTAACAAATTTTTAATGCGCTTTTAAAATTTTAATGTTTTCAGATATTTCTATCAATAATTTATTATTTGACGGCGTTATAAGACAGCTATATAACTTCCCGATCTATAAACTGCAAGTTCATTGTAAATATGTACGCCATGAATGTTAATTTAGGGATCAATACTGAAAATAATAAAACCCTAGCTAACTTAATTCAAAGAATTTATATTTTAAGAACAAGGGGATTTACGTGACAAAGGCCCGGCGCCCATTATCGGCATCGGCACGGCAGAGCATTTTTGGTAAAAAAGCATTATACATTTATTTCATGGCAATAAAGTAGAAAGTGTGTGTGCAGTGTGTGTGTGTGTATGTATGTGTAGTGTATGTAGTGTGTGTGTGTGTTGTATGTATTTGTATGTGTGTGTAGTTTATCAGTTGTCTAGTACTCATAACACAAGCTCTGCTTAGTTTGAGACTAGATGGCGTTGTGTGATAGTTGTGCAATATATTATTATATTATATGATCGTAATAACAAATGCGAAAGATTCCTTTCCTTGCCGATGCCGATATAATGAGCACCGGGCCTTAGAATTTAGTAAAATCTTAATAAAACTTTTGTTTTAGGTAAACCCCACGATGATTTATAATTATGCGGATGTTGATAAGTTTTTAACAAAGATGGACTTTATTGAAATGATAAGAGCGTGAAGGATGGGAAACTACGGAACCCTACACTGAGCGTGGATAATTATACAATAAAACGTGATATCAGGATTTTGTTAACTTCTTTCTTCTTCTTCTTGAACTTAGACTGATTTTTGTGATTTAGTATGTTATGTTAAGAAGATAAAAGTTCCTAATATCGAAAGTTTAAAATAGGTTTGTATCGATTAACGCACCTTACCGCATTCGAACGCGATTAAAACATTCACCAAAGTCTTATTTTTAGTTTTAATATATTCTATTGTGAGATTATTACTAGCTAGCTAGGCTAAATTAGATGTTTCAATATGGCAAACTAAATGAAGGTTTGATTTTATTAATTTACATTTATGGCTCAAAGAGTGAATAAATAAATAAAACTAAATTTTTCTAAAACTAGTAGTATTTCAAATCTTTCCTTAATATTGATATTCAATAAGTGTCACATTTTGAATTACTTGAAATGTTAATTACGTTCCTGGGAATAATAAAAAAAAAATAAACAAGTTTTACTGCCTTTTTATTACCTATTTCTTAAATGTATGAATAAGCGGAGCAAAATATATATTTGAGTTGTATGAAACACTATTGCCCACTTTTTATAATTGATTGGTCAAACTTGCATTTAAATGTGATACGGAACCCTTCCCATTTTCCTCACTCACAGCTTGAGCTCTATGACTTTGTATTAAAGTACGTGATTGAATCGAATGATAATTGTTTTTAACTTTTCTTTTGAATCCACCACTTCTTTTAACACTTTTCCACTTTTTTGGATCCATGTTGAACCTAAATAAATATGATAAATACGGTTTCAAAATGGTGGAAGTGGTATATAAGGTTATTATAAACCTTTAATACGACTATTAATTAAATAGCAGTCGTGTTGTCATGTTTGTGATACTTTAGGTTGTATAGAGGCCGTTCGTAATACTAATATTCGAATTATATGTAATGGTTACAAAAACTACGTTTAAACAATTATTATCCATTTAGCAGTTGTATAAAAAGTAATTATATGACGAAATTGACAGTATTATGACGTTTATACTATGAAAACGTTTACACGACGAAAAGTTGTATATGTAAGTCTTATAGATGTCGTCGTAGACACTATTATATGACGATTGTATAAGAAAATCGAAATAACGTCTATACGACATTATAATACGACAAAAACTGTATACGACTATTCGGTCAGATAATGCACCAGTACATGACGAAGAGTTAAAAATAATACTGTAAAATAACTTTAATAAGACTCAAGATCATATAAATGTTTTATTATATGACGAAAATGTTTGCTGGGTTGTCGGGAACAATTCGAGCTATCCCGAAAGCTGTCAAGTATAATGGACATAATTTTCTGTCTTTACTAAACTAATCGTACACGCTAATGCGAGATCATATTATAGGTATGGGTACGGTAAGTCAATGAATTTAAGATCGCTTTTTTGCTGTGGCGTTGTAGTTGATTATACATGCTGATATCTACAAGCAGTCGTCACCAGTAAATGCAATATATGACTGTTGTTATGCATTTTTTGATAGTGAAAAACTCAATAAAAATACCTTTAAGTTTTTCAGCCATAAGATAAACGGAGAGTATTTCGTTGACACCGCCGATGCGCGCCGAGTCTATCTGACAGTACTGCATGCCGCCACTCTGCAGGAACTGCTTGAACATGACGCGATTGGCGCACATCTCACCCGTCGCCACGCCGATGTTGTAGGGCCTTGAAATTTAATGGAAATAGTTAAATCCTTGAATTAAGTGTTTAAATCGTTTCTGGGAAGGCCTGATTTGTATCAGAGTAAGGACAAAGTTTGAATTCTTTACAAGAAAAGATTGAAAAGTGGTGGTAAAGTGTGATTGCTCTGAAAAAAATAAAATAAAGTGGGTTTCCTTATGATGTCTATGGTATTGTATTTTTTTTTAGTTTGAAACATCACCTAGTTATCGTATATCGGTAGTAGAGCTTCGTTCACGCTGACTTCAGCCTTTGGGGCACAGAAGGCAGAAGAGAAACAGAGACATCGCCTATGAAGAGTGATTTGATTCTTTCCGCACCCTTGAGCTGTTTAGTCGATTGTAAGTAAACAGTGCTCCTCCTGGGCCAAGGTTTGATGCTAAAGTATAACACAAGGCAAGGAAGGAATGCGGTAGGTTTTTTAGTCAGTAAGAGTCTGACACTGTTTCCCGCTCCGCTCAAGGGCGGGATTCGTCATTCGATGATTTTTACCTACCATAAAAACAAAGTAAACAGTGCTCACGCTAAAGCCTTCGATATAGCAGCATGCCCGAGGATGTCGTCAGGAGAAGTGGGCTCTTCGATCCACATCGGTTTCAACGGCGCTAGCTTCTTCATCCATTCGATGGCTTCGTTCACGCTCCACGCTTGATTAGCATCAACCATCTTCAAGAAATAAAAAAAACACTGAATATTTTTTCATTGCAACTGTACCTACACAAGTTAGAAGTTGTAAAATGTGTACTTTTGTTTTTGTTTTTAAATGCAGAAGATGATTAACAAATAGATGACCTACGGCTACAAGTGCATGTCTATAAATTAGGGCTACCACGTAGGCGTTTTGTAGACTTCCACTTTATTTGGAGCAGTCATGTTGTAAAGCTCCGTGGATCATGTTGTAAAGTCCCTTCCACATATGAACATACCTTCCGAGCTGCCATACTAAATTGTTTAGTGTCCTAAAACTTACCAAAACATTATTAGGTCCAATGCACTTGCGGACAGCGCTGCATCTCCTGTAATCGTCTTCGAAGTTAACTCCAACTTTAACTTTGAAGAATTTGAAGCCGAGTTTCAAGTACTTGTCGCACAATGACTGTACGAGTTCATCGCTGTAGCCCAGCCATCCTACAATGTAAAAAAGGTATTTATTAGACCGTCGTCTTTTCAACAAATCTAAGGGTCAACGCTGCGTAAAAGGCGGGCACCTATCGCGTGTCGTGACGCGTTCCTATGTAGTTTGCAGTGATCTCCGTAGCGGAAACCGGATTATTATAGCCACAGTGTCGCTAGGTCAACACTAACAATATGCATGTAGTCGTATAGTTTGAAAATTTTCACTCACTATAGTGTGGGAAGAGAAGTGCGCCAAATCCGAATCAAGCACGAATCCAACGGATTTTCAAAATATGGAGATATCTAGGACTTACTAAAATCCGAATATGGTGTATTCTTATAATATAAATATGCATAGGTACCTTAAGGGTGTTTTTAATATCATGCGGATTAGTTCCACAATATGCAGAAAATTTCAAAAGGCAAAAAATCATTTCCCACGTCCATTAATGTATTAATAATAAGCAGTATCTTACCAACTTGTGTGGTGTACGCAGGGTACCCGTGCTGCATCAGATACTTGACTCTCTCGTCCTTGCCGGCTTGTTTGTCCTTCAGCAACTTTATCGCCTCTTCCTTCGTTATCACGTCTGTTATGTACCGAAAGTCTATTGTCGACACCAATTCCTGTAGGCATGTTGTAATTGTAATACATACATAATTGTCACAGACAGACACAGACAACACATCTCAAAGACTATTTCACAACTTTAGTTTTTCAGTTTGCATAAATACCTAAGCCGAAAATAATAATAAAATATCTATCTTTATAAATACATGGTAGGTAACTACTGACAACTACTCTACTCAACTACCCACGTAATATCGGGTCAAATAATAATAGGTAGGTACGTTGATCGGCTTAGCGTTAAATTGTCTAGTACTTACAAGTAGGTTTGTACCTAATGCAGTGCCTACAGTCTCGTTCGAGCCTTCTAGAGCAACCGCAAAAAGATTACGGTCATGTACGTTGCGATCCACCTCAGCTTCGCACGGGTACACTGCCAACACGTGTGCCACACACGCCGATGTGGGCACATCGTGTCGATTTCCGTACATGTTATAGTACAAATCAGGCGTGTCACACGTGTGCGTCTGTCTAATGTAGGTAGTTCTAACTTTAAATCTATCAATTTCTTGGCTTTTCTCTATTATAATATGCATCCAAACCTTTTTCATGAATGACTGTCTATTGATGAAAACCTGATGAAAATTTGTTCAGTAGTTTACCACGAACAAACAGGCAGACGCCCCCACCGCGTCTGTCTTTGTTTTCAAATGTTTCAATACCTACCTCAGGTTCCATATCGACGAGAAGCCTCCATAACGGTTTGTTTTCAAGGCGAGCCCATAGATCCCACAGGGAATTCAGAATAGCAGCTGCCGCCAAGTGCGCTACGCCTTTTTCAGGTCCGATCTGAAATGTTGACACTTAGTATACAGTAGGTAGTTGTTGCATTGGTAAGTTGATTGTGGATGGATCGGTTGTTATATGAAATAGGACGATATGAAGTTGATTATCATCATTCCAGCCAAAAGACGTCCACTATTGGACTTAAGTCTCCTCCAAGTGTCTCCACAACGCCCGCGACCCCGCACTAGATCATTGGCCAAGCTTGTGGGAGGCCTTCCAGCTCTACGTCTTCCGGTAGGTACGCGGTCCAGAAGCTTTCATCCCCATCGACAATCTGTTTTGCGAGCAGTATTTCTGCTCACTGCCTCCGAGTTTGGCGATTTTTCGGGCTATGTTGGTTACCTTGATTCTTCTGCGGATATCTTCATTCCTGATTGATATAATGTTTGGTTAGCTTACCCATCTCATCTGCGAGTCGTTGGTGATTGTCCGCCAAAAGCCGGCGAAGTCTGCGAAGATATCGGCGGCATTCTTCCCGATGATGAACTTCTTCATAGACCGGATAGTGAGCACGATGATCTCGGTGCCTCGGCCGCAAGTGAAGGTTAAACCGAAGCCTTGTTTGCCATTCCCCGTGGTTGTCGTGACGTAGGCACAGGAGTAGTTCGGATCAGTATGCTGGAAATATTGTTTTGGGAGATAGGTAGTCGTACCTAGGTACCACACATATTTTAGCCTATCACAATATCACCTTGTTACGCACCAACGTACGTACGGACTAAAGGACCACGCAATTTTTGAAATCTTTGAATACATTGTGTACTTTGTACCTTTGCTCCCATTTTGTGCAATAAAACAGTGATTTTCTGAAACCTCAGTAACGGCTAGATCAGCTTGTGATGTTTTCGTATGACCACATGATATTTTTTCGCTTGTTTTCTCTTGATCTTTAGAAATATATTTAGGTACCTAAGTACACAAAAAATTGCTGGTCAAAATGGATAGTATATTATGTAGGTAAATCAATGTACCGAAAAATTTGACTCTCAATTCAATACCTTTTTCTCTACCTAAACTATTCAACACAGTACTTCAGTTGTCAAATGAGGTAAAGTACCTTGGGGTAACCCTAGACAGTAAGCTAAACTGGAGCGCTCATCTAGAGAATAAACTGAACAGGGCCTGCATCACCTTTTGGCAGTGCAGGAAAATTATAGGTAAGAGATCGGGCCTATCCCCAAAAATACTATGGCTGTACAGCGCAGTAATTCGACCTATGATCACTTATGGCGCTGTGGTATGGTGGCCCCGCACCAAACTGGCCACAGCCCTAAACAAACTGCAACACATGCAAAGGCAGGCGTGCATGGCTGCCACGGGCTGCATGAGGACTACTCCAACTGCAGCTATGGAGGCCATGCTGGGACTTCCCTCTCTCCATCTGTTTATACAACAGGAGGCGACGATGGCGGCAGTTCGTCTTAAAACACTGGACCTCTGGGGTAAGAGAAAAACACAACACACCGCTCTGCTAGAGGATCTCAACAATGAGCTCCCTATAACGAAAACAGTCAACGATCGGATACCCAAGCCATTTATATTTGACAAAAAATACAAAATCCAACTGCATGAGGATCATCGCTGTGAGGGGCTGTGCCCTGCAGAGCTGAGGATCTTCACTGATGGATCCAAAACAGGTAAAGGCATGGGTGCCACGCCATTGGGGTTCATAACACGGTTTTCCAGGCTGAGTGCTTGGGTATTTCCCTGGCAGCCTTAGCCATTGCAACCAGGAAAGTTAAGGACAACTCAATACGCATACTCTCGGATAGCATGTCTGTCCTGCAAGCGCTGAAGAGTCACACAGTGAATTCTGGGCTAATATACGAGTGTCACCAACGCCTCAACCAGGTGGGTAAACACAATCATATACTCATTCAATGGATTAAAGGACATAGCGGTTCCCGAGGCTACGATGCAGCGGATGAACTTGCACTTGGATCTAGCACGGATATGATGGGGCCCGAGCCTATTGTGCCGCTCCCCTTTGGATGTCTACGCAATCTGGTAAGGAAAAGAACCAGAAACTTACATCACCAACTATGGCTAGACCATAGTGAATGCAGACAGAGCAAGGAGGCACTTCCCTCCATTGATGGACGCTTTACCAAGCGGATCCTACGACTGACCAAGCCACAGCTACGTAAGGTAACGGCCGTTACTACGGGCCATGGGACCCTTAACAAGCATCTCTCTGTCCTAGGAGTGACAGACAGCCCACTGTGCAGAGCCTGCATGGCGGAGGAAGAAACAGCAGCACATCTGCTTCTAGGCTGCCCAGCCGTCGCAGGATACAGGGCAAAATACTTCGGAGACCCAGGTAACCTCAATGAAATGGTCAGTAATACTAAGGCTTTGCTGACCTTCCTCGAGGAGCTGGGGTGGATCGAATGACACATTTACGCGCTTTAGTCGTGGAGTTGCGGACACCAGCCGGATATACCATACCATACCATACCTATACCTTTATACGAGTACATAATAGGGCGTGAAAACACTACATTGACGTGCCGTTGTTACATAACCTACTGTACTTAGTAGGTACCTATTTCAATGTGACGAAATACCGCGTGGAGGCAAAAAGAGGCGTTTGTACGTTTTGTTACGATTTTTGAGGAAAATAAACATAGGTAGGTACAGCTGTGCTATGTTCCATTAATACTGACCTACTCATACAATTTTGTTTAGTACTTACCTACGTGTTATTTAAATGCTTATTAACATATAGGTTTTAGGTAAGTAACACTAATTTAAATCTAAAGCGAATGCAACAAGGCCATAATTATTTGCATTTATGTAAGTAAACTATACACAGGTGACATTGGTAGCCTACTTACACCGTTCTTTGACCAAATAAAAAGCTAATTATACATTATTTCCTGACTTACCAGTGCATCAGAACCGTGCGAGCCCAGTGATGTAGGGAACCTCACATCCTTGACGTCTATGGACACAATCTCCAATCCGTTTCGGTTAGGCACCGGCATTTTGTACAAATGTAGCTCCACAAGCGACCGTCAACTGCGCTCGGATAACCCCGACGTAATGTTTTGCTATTTGGTTATCATTAACAGTATTTATTGTTTTCGTTGAGATAAATAATGGGATATGTTGAATGTAGTCAGTTGTTCAATTTTGGACGTAAAGTGGATAAACATAAGGTTAAAAATACAACTGGTTCTGTTTGATAATTATGTGATGCTTTAGACTCTCCGCATTCTGTAGACAAATTCTAGTTATATGTCTTTCCAAAGATGAAGATTCACATAGATATTTCTACTGTTCTGTGCTATGAACAATAATGCCAAAATGATATGAGAATATTTTTTTATATTTTACGAATAAATAAATACAAAAAAGTTGAGACTTGATAGGAGTTGGTAATTTTAACATCTAACGTCATATTGCTTTCTTTTTCACCAGAATTTTCGGTATTATCTGCTGTATACAGAGTCGTAACGTAAGCAAAATCATACCTTATCTAACTGAAACAGCTGGCGGGTTAATCATGTGAATGAGAAATAGCGTGCACACATAGACGGGACCCTATTGCTATCACTTATCTGTTCAATGTATAACATGGACCACGATGGCCAGACAGTTAAAATTGCGACAAGTGATGATATATTTCTGTTGCCATTATAACAACAAATACTAAAAAAAAGGAATAAGTATAATAAAAAAATTATGTGGGGCTCCAATATAATAATCGTAATTCTTTTTCCGTTTTTGCTACGGACGGTGATCGGTTCAACTTGAATTTTCGCGGGCTTTTTCTATAATTTTGTTAATTTCTTATCTGTAATTCACTACAAATTCTGTACAGGATTCAATTGGTGAAAAGAAAAAAAGTTTAAAATATTATAAAATTTATTCAATCTTGTATTACAAATATTGTATAAAATACACTTAGTGGAGTGTCGATGCCGTAAAGTTTATACCTACCTCGGAACCACTGAACGGATTTTTATTACATCTTTTGGAATGTTTTCTTGGCACTAAATACTAAAATACTTACCCAACTCAATGTATTGCATTAGTTTTATTTTTCACATTGCCGCAATAAGATTTCATTTCATCAACTTTTTTTTCTACTTTTTGACAGCTGCTTTAGAACGTAACTGGCCTAGACAACGGTAAAGATAATGTTGAAACGCATAATAAAAGAAATATGCAAGCTGCCTTATCTTATCTAGTTATTTATGACTTACAGACAAAACTGTACGTAATTGTAACAACTTAAGAGGACTGCATCAACTAAACTTGTGTTTTATTACGCGTAGAACTGTATGATCTACGATAGTTTACAAAATCAGAAACAAATTGTGCTATTTTTCAGGATAAATGATAGATGGTTTGTTCAAAATATAATACAGGTAATTAATTTAGTACGATAGAAAAAATCACGAAGATATATCTAAAATTACTATACCCATCATTCGGATTGTTTGTTAGATTATTCAAAAAGCAAGATTTTACCATTATATCGAGTTAATTTTGTAGCCAAATCTGTAGATTTAAAAAAAAAAAAACACTACATTTGAGAGAAAGAAAGAGACGCGCAAAGACAATACTTTGCAAGCATTTTATTTTTTTACACCCAGTCCAAGAATGACGGCATTTAGTCCTCTTAAAAAATAAAATTAATCGTTATGAGCCATGTATTGCCTCATACATATACAAACTTCGGTTTAAATTATAATTTCAGATAAACATTATATTATTTAAGGCACAACATTCCTCTTTCAAAATCAATTATTCATTAATCTACGATTCTACGAGTGTCCCTTTTCTTTAATATCGCCTATATTTACGTTAAAGGCACTTTTAATTTCATTCAAATCCGTTCAGGGGTTCGAGCATAATGAAGCAACAAACAGATTCACAAATTTTCGACTTCATAATATTAAGAGACAGCACTCCACTAACAAATCTTGATATGATTCTGGTTAGTAGGTATATAAACACACTATTACAATTCAGTGACTAGATCTAAAAATATATTTTTACCTTTCTTTTAATAAATTTTGTGATTATAATTTCTTTAGAACACTTAATTTAGGCGTTTTTGTTATTTATCATTTACATAAATGCATTATATGCATATTGAGCTTTAAAATATATCACGTATTTACTAAAACTAATGCCTACCTATGTTGTAAATATTTTAATTCTAAAACTTATCTTAACCGGCTATATAAAGTATAACAAATGCCGCGATCACTCATGACCATAGCCTTTACGTAGTGTTTACACATAGATGTTGAAACGCGTTTTGTCACCTTTAAGCCGCGTTTCCACTAAGCAACATTTGGCGCGCGACACGTGACGCTCAAAATGTACGGCGCGCGAAATCGCCAGCTAGCGCGCAACATGACGCGTGGCTTGTTGTTTGTTTGAGCATCGTTACATTTTCTTTATTTTGTAGGTGTTTTCTAACTTCCCAACTTGCTTTTTTTTTTATGAATTATTCGATAAAATTATAACCATTGTCCCTGAAATCAACATAAGTTCCTCTGACGATATGTTGGCGACGACTGACGTAAAGTAGTAGATGCGTAGACAGGCAACGTTGTTCAACAAAAGTTCCGCGCTGACTTTCAACATGTTGTGCAACATGTTGCGCGGCAATTGTTGCCTAGTGGAAACGCGGCTTTATTTAATAAAGGTAGCCATACACGTCTTTAGCTGACAGGTTTGGTTGCACAGTTATACCTGTCAGGTAAGCTTGTGTGGAAAGCTGCAGAATTGTGCAACTACACGCTCCGTACCTGTAAAACTCAACTGTACACACGAATCTGTCAGGCACACCCTAGCCACCTTTACTCTTATACATTGCATACTGTGATGTCAATGTCCATACATTGCACATTGTGATGTCAAACAGTCTTTCACGTTCACATCCCTCACGACCGAATGTCAAAAAATTTCATTTTCTGTGAAGAACTAACAATTTTTCTTACACTTATAAAAAATCTCAACATTAAGGAACGTCTCAAGTTTACATACATCATTCTATCTTTCCTTAACAATTTCAAAGCTAGCACCCAAGTTTTAGATCACTTAAAGTTTAATTTTTAATGCATTACAGTCAACTATACGTCACTATAGTCACATCTGTTTAGGTACTTAACTAAATGTAAACAACTTCACAAGTCTTTTATCTAAAAACTAGCGACCCGCCCCAGCTTCGCACGTGTACTGATATGGAATATATTTATGCATGTATTATGCACTTCCTCTTGAATCACTCTATCTATTAAAAAAACCGCATCAAAATCAGGCGACTTTGTTTTATACTATGTAATGATAATTATATTTACAATTAGCTATTTGTTTAAACCGATGTTAGGGTATTAACTAAATTTAAATAATCTTTATGTCTTGAAGGACACATCAGTATTGTTTACGTTTAGCTAAGTACGTTCCTATACAGATGTAGTATCAAAGTTTAAAAAAATCTGCTAAAAAATAAATGCTGACAAAATTCTACTGTTATTGGAGACGTGCAGTTGGCTGTACTGAAGTTATAACATATTTCTTAATTGGATAGTAATGCCCGTTTTCATTAACATTAGGTGCGGGAGAAAATATTTGATATGTCCCACAGAACAAAAAGGCACCTTCATAATAATAGGGTGGTTAAAACCGTATTTGAAACCGAGAGGGTGTTAGTTTATTCTTAACAATTAGATAAATATTTGCATTTGGTTTTTCCCGATTACTAAATTGTATAATTTGTGCCTAGTAGCAGCATATAACGCAGAATAGATAGATCGAAAGCTAGGCCAGATGACTGAGGCTAGGGTATCCAATCCCGCAAGCGCGCGTTCGGAAATGCGGGATTGAAGGATTGAACTTTTTCAACAAAAAAAGTCAGAGTGTAGTCACTCTGACCTGCTAAATGTAAAAAAATTAGAAATGCTCAAATGTAGTCTACGAATATTTAAAATTTCCCAATCCCGCACACACTCGCGGGATTGCTGATTTCTTTACCGTAGGTTTGCGGGATTGGATATTTTGTACTTTACTACTAAACAAAAAAAAAATCCCAATCCTGCTAATCCGCGAGATTGATCCCGACTTCAATCCCGAAGTCTTTCGGGATTACAATTTTGAAGCGGGATTGAATTCCCTAGATGAGACCTATCTCGGTTTCAAAGAATCACCCAATAGCTGAAACCTATTCATGGAGACGGGCTTGATAAATTATATCTACCTAAAGAAATATGTATAATTGAAATCTAAGAAAAATATGTTAATGATTACAAGACTATCTAAAACTACACCGTGAAATTTAAATGGTTGTTTTCCCTCAGCGAAATGGTTGTATCTTGGTAATACAAACGTTTGATAAAGAAATAAAATATTAAAAACAAAAAATGGACCTATAGAGTGCAAGCTAATTATGACGTATCACAACGTGCGAGAGCTTATTTTGGTTTAAATATTTAATGAATCGGTTTCCTTTGACGGCGTGCTGCTCATGCGACTCTAGTAGTACCTACAAATTACGTCTAATGTTACTATTGTTTTCGCTTTTTTGAGTTGATAAATATTTTTAATAATTATTTATAAAAAAAAACTTTTTAATTTTTTCTGTATGCTTCAAAAGTACTCCTTATGGCAAGTCATTCTGCCACGGGAAAACAACCATTTAAATTTCACGGTGTATTTTTCTAGATTTCAATTCTCATACCCTTGGGAACGTCTACAGTCCTACAGAGATCACTTTTTGCACTTCTTGTACATGATAGAGAGATCTTTGACAATGCTCCTCTCTCCCTCCTCCCAGAGTAACGTAGCAAGGCGGCCGAGCGTCCCGTCGTCGTCATTGTTCACCCACTCATACAGGAGCTTGTAGCGAGCCTGGAACATTCATAAATAAATTATAATTAATTGTTTTATACTACTTATAGTATTACTAGTGGTCTTAACAGACGCTCACTGACATATTTGCACGTCATGTTATGGCAAGATATGCTGAAAAAAAAATCTGTAACACCTTATAGAATATGGTACATTCTTGCAAACAATTTTTTTAATTGCTATAAATTGGTGCTTGGCTGCGATCCCACCTGATGGTAAGCAGTGATGCAATTGTTGATGGTGAGGGATTTGATTTTGACGTTGTATTGTCCGCAAGGTTAAAAATTAAGTACCAGTTTGCACCGCAACCTAATACCATAAAAATACCGCCACTTTTGTAACCATCTAGGGACTCAAATACAGAGTGTAAGGGACAGGTCTCCACAAACGTAAGCAATCCCTGCTCAGTAGAAGCAACTGAACCACTTTTCATAAGATTTTTTAAATATCGGCCTCTAAAACTCCAATCAAGTTTTTATTTTTGTATGGAGACTATGGAGAGGCCAATATTTTTTCGTTTCCTGAATAAAAATCTTGTGAGTGTGTTCAGTTTAGTAAGCCAGTCAGTACTGGGTTGTGGAGATCTGATAGGACTCGTTCTATATAAGACGCGGGTATTCAGTTGCATCCAGTTAGACTGGAAGGCAGGAACCCTACCCCAAGCTATACTCTATCGGATCAGGTACTTAACTAAATGTAACCCCACCCCCCCTATAATCAATAAAAAAAAACGATGTTCACATGTCATTTATCTAAAAAAAAATCTAAAAGTATTTACAATTAGATTTTTACCTAATCCTAAACCAAATGACAAACAAACAAAACAACAAACAAGATGGTTTACTTTTAGTTAAATACCTAAACACATGAAGTACAGTTAGGAAAAAGTATACCATAGCGGTTATTTCGAATTGGTCGTTTTCGATTTAAAAACAAAAAAATCGCTTTAATTCTGCGGCGCGACGCCTACCAGACCTTTGAAGTTTTTAATTCGAGTGCAAGCAAAAATGAACTTAGCATCTTTGGTCATGCGGAAGTGTCTTCCATGGTACATACTTCACATTAGTCCATTAACCGTTTGACTCCCGTAATTACAGACACATTAAAGAACAAAAGGTGTGCAAAAGCCGGCGTTCGATAGGGGCTCAAGAGTTTAAGCCTCAAGAGGAGGGTCCGGTGTCCACCTATTGTTACAAGCTTTTATTTAGTTTCACCTGTCCCGTTGTCTGTCGTTCTGTAATCAAATCTTGCAACTTAAATTTGATCCACTTCCCGGTTTCCGATTGAGCTGAAATTTTGCATGCCGGTGTAAATCGCATGACAATGCAATATTATGATGACATGGAGCTGATCTGATGATGGAATCACGAGGTAGCCATAGGAACTCTGTAATTAAACGACACAACCACGTCGAGTTTGGACTCGTGTGAATCGTCTTGACGAGTTTTAATTATATAATTATAGACCGCTGCTATAAAAGCTTGTTATGAAAAAAAAAATATTTTCATTAAAAACTTGTTTTTAAATTGTGTCTGTAATTACATTAAACAAAAGGTTAAGACAAAACATAAAGAGATCTGAGAAAGACTTAGAGAAGCATTAACCCAGCAATCGAAAAGCGTGGACATATTAAACAAATTGATGTTACATTACTATCACAGTTAACAAGTTATTCGAAACCAAATTTCAGCATAATGCAAGTCATAATCTGATAAACATTTCGTCAGGAATGTACGAGTATTATCAGATAAAAGATATTTTTATCATGGCCACTTATTTTCTGATGTATTTATACAGCCATGCAAATAATATCACGCTACTATTACAATCCTCCCACACAAGTTAAACCATCATGGCGGTGGATCTTAAATGCGCAGTAACCGATTTTCGGGTTTCTAGATCGAGGTGGGGAGGCATAACTATAGCAACAGGTCCAACTTAATTGCCGCGTACTATATAAGGGTGAAGGAGTATATGTGTTACTACATGTTCAAACGGCTGAACGGATTTGGATGAAACTTGGCACAAAGGTAGAGGATAACCTAGGATAGGATAATGACATGATAAGAAACTTTTTATTATAGGGGTATGTTCCCTTCGAAAACGCGTCGTGTTTCACGCACGCCTTAAGGAAATGTCAGCAAACAACCTATTGGGGCCACGGGTTTTACCAAAGTGAATAGCGGGGCCCTGGAGCGAAGGTAAAGAATGAACAGGAATGGGTTTAAGTCAGATACTTTACGCGAACGAAGCCACTGGTAGCTGGTAGTAAATTAATACTATATTTTGGGTTTTAATTATTGCGTCAATCATAAACGAAAATCAAATTTTGCGTCTTCATTATTGCGTCAATCATATCAAGATATGATTATAGAAAATCTTATCAGTGTACTACTTGTGTAATGTTTGAGGAAAAAATAATAAATAATTAAAGAGATTGTTGCACATGTCGCTGACCTAGTAAAATATTGACACATCTACAAATAAATGCGAAATTGAGTACCTAAGTAAAATCATCCAATGACGAATTCCGCCCTTGGGCGCAGCAGGAAACAGTGTCAGACTCTTACTGATTATAAAACCTCCTTTTCTTCCTTGCCTTAGTCCCAGAGCACTGAAGTTACGCTTTCGCATCAACCCTTGGCCCCGGGAGGCTTCGACCCTGTGGGGCCTCTACAGTTTGCTGACAACATATTTTTAGGCGAGTGATATTATATGTTGAATTTAACTTCTGAGAAACCAAAATAATAGTTGATTTTGTTATCAACTATTATTTTGGTTTCTCAGAAGTAAACAAAAATAGTTGATAACAAAAAAAATAACGTGCAACACAATTATTATTGGTTATCTAAAAAGAGGTAAAATCTATGTATACAAAAGCGAGACACAACTCACTGATAAATCACGAAATCTCAGAAACTATAACACCTATAAACTTAGAGAAAGAAAGAAATCATTTATTTGCTTAAATAAGGTACAGAAAGTTGACAGTATAAATAAATAAAATTGCTCTCTTATTCTGCCATTAATTTCGGCGTGCAAATATACAGTAGCTTCAACGAATAATTAATAATATCGTAAACATGCACTCGTTTATTACACAGATGTCTATAAATTGAAATTGTATTGTTTATTTAAAAAGAGTATAAAAATAAAAACAATAATCATAAATGTCAATAATAATCTCAAATGTCTAAAAAAACTATCTCAAATGTCATTAATTTTCAAAAATGTCAAGAATAATCATAAATGTCTACAGGGATCATGTCAATAGTACTCATATAGAGTTTGACAGGTAGATTCCATAAGGGTGTAGACGTCCGCTAAGAACGGATTTTATGAAACTCCACCCCTAAGGTGATAAACCGACTTTCACGCGTTCATATAGCCGAAAAACGTCCTCGTCCTCTCAACCGGTCTTATGTGTCTAACATTCATCGAATTCCCGCGAATGCTAATTATTTTAATTTTACAAACTGGGACCAATATTGCCCAAGACACGGTTAGCAGAAGAAGGAGGATGCCTTTGCCCATGTTAAAAAAAACATGTTATTGTATTACTGATTTTTTTTTCTTGTCTAGAGACACTGTCCTCAATTCTACTAAAAAAAAAGAACATTAGGAATAAATACAACATTAGTAAATAAAATATTTTTTTTTTAATGGTGGCTCCAGATTAATGCCATTAAACTCCGTAAACAGGCGTTAAAGTGAATATAAGGTCGCGGAGTGCAACTTGTGGAGTTTTTTCATGGCGTGACGTCACGTTTCAATTCACGTCACTAATTTGGAGCTGTCATAAAGAGTAATTGGTTTAGTGAGCTATACAGTACGGCAGTCGGATTTTGGCGAGACTGAATTTAGGCTCTGCGAATTTTAACTACTGCAAATTGCATTTACTTGTTATTTACGAGTTTTGAATCATTAAAATTTACAGAGTCTATTTTCAGACACGCCAAGATCCGACGGCCGTACTGTACTTAAAAATGTTAAAATACCTACCTCAGTGATATCATAGCCCGCACCCTTTGCGTTGAGCTCAGCTGTTTCAATCCTCCCCAGTTTATAGCCAAGTGCTATGAAGACAGCGTGCCAGTTCTTTCCTAGGTTCTTTGATATGTAGTCCATGAACTCGTGGTCAGGCTGGAAAAAAAAAAAAAAAATCAAAATCAAAAAGGTTTTTATTTCATATAGGCCTACAAGGGCACTTATAAAACGTCAGAAGCTAGTGCACGGTTCCAAATTGGTCGTTTCCTATGGAGAAGAACCGGCAAGAAACTCCATGGTTACTCTTTTAAAAAAATGATTTCTTACAATAATTCGTTGTTACAGTACTTATTTCATTATGTAAGAACAGTGTAGACCAGTCAATATTGTATTAAAAGCAACAATAAAAATAATCATAATAATAAAAAATAAAAGGTGAATCGTAATAGGATTTACTAAGTCTACAGTGCTCTTACTTTACAACGTGAACTGTAAAAAAATATTGCATATAAAAAAAAAATTAAAAAAGTATGAGAAAAAAAAATACATCAATCACTACAACAGTTACACTGCGGGGTGTTAACAAAATTAATTATAATTGAATTAAATTTTTTTTTTTTTGGTCTTAATAATATAAATATTGCAGAAGCAATGAGTCAAGAAAAAAAAATGTGTATATGGAAACAAAGATGGAGCAGTTAATAGACACAATTACACAATATGAATAAGTTACCAGGGAGCCACAAGTGCAGGAGCAGTCATTGCCAAACAAGCTTGTCTTCTACATAATCCTTAACCTTATAATATGCTTTTTTGGTTAGGACCCGCTTAATGTGATTTTTGAACTTTCCCTCACTAAGTTCAGTTACCGCTTCTGGCAGCTTGTTATAAAAACGTATGCTGTTTACTAAAAATGACTTGCTGGTCTTGGCTAACCTCCATTTGGGTAAAACAATTTCGTGTTTACTGCGCGTATTCTTGTTGTGAATATCGCTTCTAATTTTAAAAAGTCCTAAATTTTTACGAACATACAGGATACTTTCTAAGATATAAAGAGAAGGCAGAGTCAGTATATCGATTTCTTTAAATTTATCTCTAAGGGACTCGCGAGGACCCATTTTATAAATAGCCCGGATTGCTCTTTTTTGTAATATAAAAATTGAGTCTACATCAGCTGCAGATCCCCACAATAAAATGCCATAAGACATAATACTGTGGAAATAAGCATAGTAAACTAATCTAGCTGTGGCTACATCAGTCAATTGCCTTATTTTTCTTACTGCATATGCAGCTGAGCTTAGTCTACCAGAGAGAGTTCTAATATGAGCGCCCCATTGCAATTTTGAATCGATAGTTATACCTAAGAAAACAGTTTCCATAATAACATCAAGCTTTTTGCCGTCAAGAATTAAACTGATACCAACTTGAGGGACATTGGGCAGTGAAAATTTTATACATTTCGTTTTATTCGCATTTAATAAGAGGTTATTAGCAGCGAACCATTTAGAAAGAACAGCCAGACTTTCATTAACATGCAAGACATCCGTATCTTTTCTATTTACTTTAAAAATAAGGGAAGTATCATCAGCAAATAGAACTATATCAGCTAAATTTGCCATCATGTAAGGAAGGTCATTGATATAAACCAGAAAAAGGAAAGGGCCAAGGATCGAACCCTGAGGCACGCCCATTTTTACAAAAGAGCCTGAGGACGTCGCCCCATTAATGGTTACTTTTTGCTGCCTGTAAGATAAGTAGGAAAAAACAAGATCAGCAGCTTGTCCACGAATACCGTAATGATGTAATTTACAGATCAGAGTTTTATGGTCAACACAGTCAAATGCTTTTGAGAGGTCACAGAATATGCCAATGGCATCCTGGGATTTCTCCCAAGATTCCAAAATGTGACTGATGAGTTTCACTCCTGCATCCGTCGTCGACCTTCCTTTCGTGAAGCCAAACTGATGACTATGCAAAATCCCATTCACATTAAAATGACACAGCATCTGGTCCAGCATGATTTTTTCGTAGATTTTACTCAATGCTGGAAGCACAGATATAGGTCTATAATTAGAGGGGTCACTCTTACTTCCTGATTTGAAAATTGGTACAACTTTACTATGTTTCATTAAATCAGGGAATGTACCGCTGTCCAAACATTGATTAAATATGCCTGTTAGGACAGGAGCAATTGTATCAATAATATCTCCCAGAACCTTAACTGATATACCCCATAAGTCCTCAGTGTTTTTCATGTTAAGACTTTTGAAGGTTTTTATAATTGTATCAACAGAGATACGCTTAAATTCAAAGGTTGGTATATCCTTAGTAAAATGTTCTTTTAAAAAAGATTCAGCTAACAAAGATGAAGAAGGGAGAGATTTCGTAACTTCTATTGGGATGTTAGTGAAAAAGTTTTCCAATGTCTCAGCCACTTTTAACTTATCCGAAATTATTTTATTATCAATTTTTAGGGACAATTCATTTCGATCTTGTTGGTTGGTCTTTCCAGTTTCTTTGTTTATTACCTTCCAGACAGCTTTTATTTTATTATTAGAATTTCCAATTTTCTTACTTATTGAAATAGATTTAGCTTGGGAAAACATAGTTATGATTAAAAATCAAAAGTAATTGAAACTTAAAAACTACAAAAGACAGTCCGGCCTCAACTCCACCACGGTACAAGATTTTATTACAAGTTGCCAAAGGCGGTAACTGAACTTAGCACAGGAAAATTCAAAACTCATATTACGCGTCTCCTAACCAAAAAAGCATATTAAAAGGTTAGAGTCAAAGACACGCTTGTTTGGCAATGACTGCACCTGCACATGTGGCCCCCTGGTAACTTATTAACATTCTGTAAATGTGTCTATTAACTGCTCCATCTTTGTTTTAATGATGACTTGTATTTTTTTTTGACACATTGCTTTTGCAATATATTTTATATTATTTAGATCTCAGTGCTCTTAATTCATTCAATCAATAGTAATTCATTGTATTAACATCTGAGAGCATCATTGAGTGTTATTGATTTAGCAGTTATTTTACAACCGTGATAATTATAGTTGGCTGACAAATACATCCAAGCGCATATGCTAATGTTTATGTAGTTTTATATTTTAAAATTATAAAGCTAATGTGTTTATATGTTTTGGTAGAATGTCCTAATCTCAGGAACAACTGGTTTTTAATTGAAAAATTATTTAGTGTGGGATGAAATGAAACCGCACAGGACTGCTATTATTTTATAAACAAAAGACAGTCAATCACCTTTATTTTAGCTTCCATGAGGAGCCTGATCAAGTTATCCTTTTCAATTTCTTCCTCTTCATACTTTTTCTGCTTGCCCGCCTTGTCTTCCATTTTGGTGACTGGGCCAAAGTAGTAATCATTTCCCAACCTCACACCTTTGGCATTTACTATGTTGTACACATTTCCCGTAGCTGAAAATAGAAAAAGCAGCATTGGCAGAAGGATTGTAACGTAATTTTCGTCCTATGTCTTCAAATTTATTAATATTACATCACTAAAAGGTATAAAACAAACTCGCTGCACACTGTATGTCCCTATGTATACTTAAACCTTTAAAACTACACAATGGTGTTTGATGTGGTTTTTTTAATAGATAGAGTGATTCAAGAGGACTGTGTAATAATATATCTAAACTATTGAGTCCACATTGTTTACGCACCTTTAAAGTGAAGAAAGGCCACATTAGCCATATTAGAGCACATGTGCAAAACCTGTAGTTGCACTGATAATGGTAACTGTACCCAAAATCAGCAAGGAAATATATATACACAAGTAAATAAATTAGACAATAGTTTGCTTTGATATGCTATCTTCAAAATGAGGGTCATCAGTTTATTTATAAGGAAAAAGATTATAGATATTATGTGGATGAACTCATACTGTCATGGCCATCACACACATTGTGATTTCAAAATGTGAAATGGTTATGTCCATTTCATATAGGCAGCAAATTATTTGCACAAGTTCAGTGTTATGAAAGTCAAATGCTAAAGCTTGCATGTTTAAAATAAATGAATGAGGATGACTATTATTTTGGGCAATATTTGTGACAAGCATGTACCACACCTCACAATACAAAAGAGATTGCTTATACCCCATACCATATTGTGTCACAAGTGTATTAATAAATGTCAAAAATAATGTTTATTTTAAGTGTATAATATTCTGATTTTTTTTTAATATAATAATATACTTAATAATTACTTAGTATAAAATATGAAAATTGTTAATAAGCAGTTAACAATTCCTTCCACAAAAATAACTTTGTGATTTGAAATCATTTATTTATTTATTTGTTTTGACACAAATTGGTATGGCACCACATACTTTGAGCAATCTCTTTTGAGGTTAGTTCTTGAGTTCCAATTATATGATTAGTAAACTCATGATAAAAGTTTGTGAGTGTGTATCTTTGTTACTCCATCACACTAGAATTGCTGAATACAATCAGATGAAAATTAGCACACAGGTAGGCCCTGTCTTTGGATGGCACATAGGATGCTTTTTACCCTGGGAGTATGTTCCCATAGGATAATTCTGTAATATGGCGCGGGGGAAGCAGCTACTTAACACTATTTAATTGTTATTATGACTCATCAACACACACTTGGAATGCAGTAGCATTGCATACAGTGTAATTCACTTAGTGCACATAATTCACAAACAGTGATTACCTTGTACATTGACTGAGCTGGCACTCCCGCGTTTTTCTTGTGAAGACTTCGAAAACTCTTCCTCATCATCATCGTCATCATCATCTATTTTTTTTGGTTTCTTCGTTTTTTTAGGAGTTGTTTTCTTTTTAGGTTTCTTTTCCTTTTTTAAATCCTCATCGGACACTGATTCTATAATAATTTCTTCTTCTTGTTCTTCAGGGACCTCAACATTTTCATTATGTGCTTCTGGTGTTCTTTCAGTATTCCTGGGAGCTCTCGGAACAGCGTCCGATTTCAAATTCAGCTTGAATGCTTCCAACATTTTTTGAAGTTTACTAGACATTTTTGTAAATATTTAGCAATTAGGTACCTACGTAATGTTTGCTGAAAACACGGCCACAAAGAACTTTCCTTATCAAAAAACTTGGATGTTTTCAAATTGATTTTACTGTCTACTAGAACACTTTTAAACAAATTCTGTTGCTTTAAAATTGTATTACAGTATTAAATCAAATCACTTAGCACAAGTTTTCTCTTCTTGATTCACTATAAGGTAAAATGTTACAAAAATAAAGTTTATTCTGTTTAAACGAGTAGATACGGATTATACGGAAGAGTGAAGAGATGACAGACAGACTGACACTGACATTAGGTATGTGTTACCAGATTTAGTTTATTCATATAGCTAAATCTTAAGAACTTATAATTACAAAAATCCGAAAATCAGAAAGGCTACATGTTTCCTCATTTTACTTCGGAAAGATACAATGAAGAGCACTCTTATCCTCTTCATTGTATCCTGTCAGGTGACATCAACCTATTTATGAACTCTCTGAAGACTGGCATGGTAAAATTTTGTTGTGAATCAGCTGATCAGCATATTTTAAAAGATAAAATATATAATATCAGAGGTCCAAGCCAGATTATTCTGCTTTTTACCACATTCGTGTAGTAGCCTACTGTACCACAGTATAAGAGTAAAGTGACGGGGAAGTCTAAAGTTTTTGCGTTTTGCTTATCAGTGTCAGGTTCTGTGTTACTTAAAATGAAATTTAAAATATGATTTACCACTAATTTTAAAAAAATTAACGGATTAAATTGACTTCGATATTTCCCAAAGAATCAATCGACCAATTCAATCATTCTTTATAAGTGCATTAAAGTTGTGTTATCAAAATGTTCATTAGGTATCTCGTTTCTCTTCATTCACTGATCTAATATTCTGTAAAACTCAACAACGTCAACTTTGTAAAAGACAATATTGTAGGTACCTGTATCATAGGTAAATGGTCCCGGTTATGGAGCAACTTCAGATTTTTATTAAGTTTTTAACCTTAATTTGTACTTTATTCACGAAGCACAAAATAGCTGGAAAAAAGTCGTTTAGTCTGGCACCATTCAATACGTCACTTACTACTGTCTCAAAATTAGTCATCCCATATTTCCATCCTTGTGTGATGCGAGTTCGTGATCGTGTAAGTGATGGCTTCACTAAGGATCTTACACACATACCTAATAATAATATTATAATGAATACGTACTTTTTTGCAGATGGCAGCAATATTGTTGTCCCTTTTTAAACCATACAAAAGAAGAAGATAGGAAGACCGAACATAACGAGATAGGATGATGACACATAAAAATGTACCTTAGGTATCTGTTTTTCCCCGATTTTAGTTTTAAGATGGGCCTTCCCCACTTAGTGGGCCTTCACCTATAGTCAACCTCGAGCATGATTTAAAAGCTTGTTTCTGCATTTTACAAGATTCAACGCGTTATATAATGAATAAGTAAGCAACGGACGAACAAAAAAAAGATAATTAACGCATGAAAACTCTGTTTGCATTCGGTAATAGGTACCGTGATTAACTCTAGTAGGTATTTAACAAAACTTTTTTCTAGGAGATACTTGTTATTTTTAAAACCTTAAAAGTTTTTTAGAAAAATGTCGCCATACAGAATCTCATTTACTTACTTAAATAAGCAAGGTTTCTATAGTCGTCTATAGACATACCTAATTATGTACTTTTTTATATTATCTTTACTAGATAAGTTTGAACTAAGTAAAAACAAAACATGATTTATTTTCAAAGTCATACGCGAATCTAATCTCATAGAAAACTCTTGCGTTTTTAGTCATACCTATTATTGCGATGGTATGACTATAAACCTTTAAGTACTTTTACAGTAGCTGACCTGAGGGACCATGGTGATGATGATGATATCGAAAGGGAGCGAAGGGCAGTAAAAGAGCAAATATGATAACTCGTAGGGTTAAAAATAATGAAGCTAAGATCACATTTTTTTAACTTTTTGCGTTTCAATGTACCTACACATGCAACAGGTTTCCACACCAAAATGCGCAGGCGGTGCGCGCCCTTGGTGCACAGGGTGTGGGCAGCTCCTATTCAGTTCTGGCGATGCTTGCTGAATGCTGGGAGATTTAATTGCCCTTACATCGAACATTGCTGTTGCAGACATATTGTCGGCTAGGTCTTATATTCTTCCTTCTGCCCTTATCCCATATTAGGTACTCGGGGAAGGCACAACACGTCTTTTGCTTCCACTCAGTCCTGTCACATTATCATTAACTCCCTTTTCTTTCATATTTTTCACTTTCCTCACACAATCCAGTCAACTTTTCTTTGGCTTACCTCTTCCTCTCCATCCGTCTACATGTAAAGTCAGACCTTTTTTAATACCATGCGTTTCATCCCTCCTCTTCAAAGGCACTCATTTTTTACTTTATCCATTCTCATCACACCGCACATTCATCTCAAAGTTCTCATCTCGGCTACCTACATGCAACCTTTTGTATCTATCTTTTTCACAGCTCAACATTCGCTGGCTATGTCCGATAATTTAATGCATTTCTTTATGTGTGTGTGTTCCTTTTTGTGATTGTTGTATGCCTGAAATAAATGCTTCTTACTTTTTTTTTAAGTTTACATGCTTAGGAGTAGTTTAATACTTCCGGGAAGCTATACACATCTAGTGTTTCCGTCAGCTCGTTCAGCAGAAAGCGAAAGTTGAACTGCGAGCAGGCTTGGCACTTACTTAGAGCTATACTACCACAGCTACCACAGTCTAAAAAAACTTAGAACCACTCGTAAAGGCAACAGTCAACAAGACATTTACAGAAACATTAGGTCGTTATCGCGGTTCCCGTGTCATAATCATAATCGCTCGCCTATTAGTGTTAAAAATATCTTGTTCGTTCGTTCGTCTTCATGAGCGCACAGAACGATTTGACCACATTAATCGAGATAATACGAATATTCGCCGGAACCCGATAATCTAGCCACAGAACTATTCATGAGCATCGTACTTACTAACTAACTACTAAGTTCAACTCACACTGGCGCCTAGATGAAGCGATGTATCGCGCAGTCTTTCGATTATGTACCTACAAGTAGGAATCTTAATTATATGAAAACAGAAGAATATGTCATAGGCTAAAAACATGATGAGTCGTGATAAGTCGTGATTGTGACGATTTAGGTAATTCTCAATGTGAGTTTTCCTTTAGTTATAGGTATATTGTTGGCTCGCCACATGGTTTACCTATGTAGCTGCTACATATTTTGATGCTCATTGCATAATCAAAGATGAAATAGTAGGTAATACCTGCCTACCTATCAACTCAAATCTTTTATATTTTAAAGACGACCAAATCGATCAAACTATTTTATAAAGTTCGACACTTTCTAGTTTCTGAAATGATAAATGATAATGATAAATGATATTTATTTTTGTAAATAGGTTTTTCACAACACTTTTACACGTCATTTTTGTTTTTTTTTGTCAGTTTAAACTAGATGAGTCCGGTGTTTCCTAGCTGACTACCCTGAGAAGAAACACCGAAACAAACTCAGGGGTCAAAGTCTCTTTTAAAGTCCATACAGTAATAGTCAAATCTTATGAGAACAATGCAGATTAGCGTCTGAGATGGTCTTTTGAGGAAAGAACCATACAGATTTGAGTGGACCTGTCCAGTCAGTGCAAGCATTTGTCAGTATTCGTATAGCTCAACTTAGGAAAACTAAGGAGCTCAACGATTTGACGATCAATGCCAAAGAAGGGACATTTGGGTAGGCCGCAGAAATACTCAAACTGCCAGACATGCGTCAAAATAATTGAACATACAGAAAAAAAAAAAAAAAATATTCCACATAGTCCTCATATTCACAATAAAATACAGAAGTGTAGAAAATTGTAATATTTAACAAAGTAAATATTTTGGTCAAATATAAATTAAAAAAAAAAATTAATAAATACATATTGTAAAATAAAAACAAATATGAAGGTCAAATTGTAAACAATATAAGTACAAAAGCACAATTAAAATATAAAAAATCAGAAGAGAACAATTGTAGAACATACTGGAGCAGGTCAATCCCAAGCCTTTTTGTCCTCAAGATAGTCTTTTACATTGTAAAAAGCCTTTAGCAAAAGTTTCCGTTTTACAAATGATTTGAATTTATTAAGGCTTAGTTCCTGAATATGATTAGGAAGCTTATTATAATAATGTATACACTGACATTTGAATGATTCCCCTATTTTTTTGAGCCTGGTAGCAGGCGCCACAAATTTATGTTTATTCCTAGTATTAAAATCATGAATATCACTATATTTCTTAAACGTGTTTTTATTTTTATGGGCATACAAGATATTTTCGTATATATACTGAGAAGGTACAGTCATTATATTAATCTCTTTAAATTTATCTTTAAGAGAGTGTCTGGGACTTAATTTATAAATAAAACGAATAGCTCTTTTCTGCAGAACGAAAATTATCTGAATATCAGCGGCATTTCCCCACAATAAAATACCGTACGACATGAGACTATGAAAATAACTAAAGTAAACTAAACAATGATATAAAATGAGGTTGCATACATAGGAAGTACGCAGATAACTAAGTTCCATTTTTGAAGCTATGTTTGTTGCGCTGACATTTGCTCTCAATGTCAGCGCAGCCTTAAAATTTTCTTTTAACAACTTCGATGCAATAGTTTAAAAAAATGAATAAAAAGGGAAGTATTTCTAGGATTTCCATACTACCGTTTTTGAATTTATATAAATTGGGAATTTTTGAAACCCTTCATGCTAAAGGTCCCTGTGAGAATAGAGAGAGTAGTTCTCCTCGGAAGTGCGAAACCACACGAGCAAGTCAACCCAAGGAGCAACCGGCGGATACCGATAGAGCCGCTGGAGGTGATGCGCCTCCGATCAAAATTTGCAGATGTAGGTCACCCGACAGCTCTTGCTCAGCAGGGGATCGAGGGAAAACTGGAGCTGGAGTCACTGGTTCCCGAGGAATTGCAGTATGCCGTCCAAAAGAAGAGAATTTGCCAGCAGGTTCCGTCAATCCAGGGCTTCTACGCCATATACACAACACAGCGAGGTATCGAATACCACAATGTTTTGAAGGAGGCAGTATTTCTGTAAAACAAAGTTCATCAGGCAATTGGGTGCTTGGCCATTCTTTATCGTTTAGTTCGGTGTCTCCTGGTGGTTATAAACTGATGCTGTCTTACGCAAATAAGAAGAAGCCGTCAGCGATGCCATACTTTGTGATGGAAGCGGCGCCGGGCGGGCAGCTGAGCTGCGAGATGCGCGTGGGCCCCACGAGCGGCACGCGGGCCACTGTCATGGCGCAGATAGCCGACGCAGAGCTCTACAGTTTTGAAAGCATTATAGACGCATATTTCAACAGATTTACAGCTTCCATTATAGCTGTGAATCGGGAGTTCATTGCGCTTCATTATCTTCAGGTATTATTATTCTACGTTTTTTTACGTTTTACCATTTTAAAAAACAGCTCTTATAATGTAAATACATATATTTATAAAAGGAGAAACTGACTGACTGACATCGATAAAACTATAAAGTGAAAAATTAACTTCGAAATTTTGTAATTTAAGTACTAGGTATAAGAGTATATTGCCTAATTGCCTATTAAACTTCGATTTGAAGGCTGTGACTGATACGTTATCGTTGGGAGCGGAGGTGGTGGCTCGAGGTCATTCCACGGAAGTGAGCTCAGCGTCGGGCGCCGGGCGCTGGGCCAGCGGGGACCACGCCCTCAGCGCCACGCTGGGCAACAGGGGCCTGGACCTGTGCTACGCTAGGGACATCAAGCCCTTCCTCACCGTGGCTGCTATGCTTGAGGTGACAACTAGTTTAGTTAATATGTTCATAAGGCCCAACGACCTAATTTAACGACAAAAATATTTAGGCATTCGTAATGTAGGTATGTACCTACCGTTATTTTACAATCTATCGCGCGTGATTGTAAACTATCGTAACAAACAGTTCACGAGTTAACGCATTATTTTTGGTAGATTGTAATATATGAAAATGAAACTGTAAAATTGTCAAACGACATAGAACGGAACGGTAATAGTGCGCTAATTGAGGCGGCCCATACAGGCCATACACTCACTTAAACATTTACCAAAAGTTTAAGTGAGCTTTAAATTTATTCTGCAATGTTATTGTGCAATATCATTGAAGGTGCATATTCTACAATATATATATTACAGGGTTAAATTAGACCAACATTTGAAAAGATCAACTTTATGCGTATGTGATATTTTGATATTGATATTTTTTGAGATATTTTGTATGTGACAAAATACCTACTTTCTAAAAATAGGAGAAAATTAAATTAGTAGAGGAGCAAATAGAATTTTCTTCAATTAGCTTGTTTCTTGGAGTACATATATTATGGGCAAGAGAGGAACTTCAAATGATTAGGTACCCTCACAAATGCACTTAAGTGACGGTTTGAAACTTTACGTACCTTCTTATAATTTCGTCACCCATCTATTCTATAGACAGCTTAAACGCCATAATAAGCACAACACAGCAGACCAGCTGCAGAAAAAGAAGATCAAGTAGATATTTGTCCAAGCATATTGGGATCATGGGTTTTACGAAAGAGAACCCCGGAGCCCTCGGAGAAATTTCGATCGAACTTTTTCCACGCGTCAGATTAATTAGGTTCAGCGCAAAGGTACGGTAGGCTACTAACCACATCCACAAGTGGCCAGTAATAGCGACTTAACACAATTTTTCATAAATATTTTGTATACGGCTCCACACGTGTCACCGGTGACAATCACTCGCTACAGCAGCTTCAGTGACTTGCTACTTTCGGTCGCTACGGCCCATACAAAACACCAACACCCGCCACTGTCACGCTGCTACACCAAACGCACTGTTAACGACTAGACGTTCTACGTATCGCTTGCGTCACTTTGCCAGATCACCATGTGATAGAAAAAGGAAGGCTTGGCCCCAGTGCGAAGAGCAAAGAAGGAACGGGGTGGGGTGTTTAGTCAGTAAGAGTCTGACACTGTTTTCTGCTCCGCCCAAGAGCGGGATTCGTCATTGGATGATTTTTGCCCACCATAAAAAAAAAAACATGTGATAGAAAACTTTGCGTATCAGAGTCTATAATAAGACTTTGCAGCAGAGAATGGGTTTTACAAATGTGGCAGTACCGCGCGATAGCCATATCGGTTGCTGTAGTCGGTAGTCCGTTTGCGCCGAGTCTTAATTCCCGAAATTTCGTTGGACCGTAATTTCGCAGAAAGAGAGCAGACGTCCTGGAACGAAGGCAAAGTAGGTACATAGTAGTAGATTTTAGTCAGTAAAAGTCTGATACACCCTCGCTTTCTGCCCTAAAGTGGGAGAAAGAAGACATTGGATGACCAGTGGAGGAGTTCCCACATATCAAAAAATGTATAGGCATCTTAAACACAACACTCAGAGCAACTACAGAACATGAAAACTTAGACGTAGCTTGTAGATATTATCTTTAAAGTTAGATCATATTATGGCAGGTGGGGTTCGCAGTGCGTCGCGCGGTAGCAACCCTGGCCTACGAGTGGCACACGCAGGACTGGACCGTGCGCGCCTCCGCCGACTCGGACGGGCTGGTGGGCGCCACGCTGCAGAAAGCCATCGGCGGCACCAAGGCCCAGCTGGGCTGTGCCATCTCCGCACTCCTCAACCACCCTAACGATAAGTTCAGGCTCGGCTTCGCTATAACCGCTGCAATTGTCTAAACCTAAACAATGTACACAAGAAAACTTTTTAGGGCTTGTGCACACGATGTTTTTTAAACGCAGTTTAGAAACTTGCGTCGACAGCGCGCTTTTATCCTTAGAAGATCTACAGGCTGGGTCTATATTTATATATGTATGTCTCCGTATCGTTACAAACGCGCGTCAGCATCGCGTTTAAAAAGCGTGGTGCACTCAGGCCCTTAGGGCTGTATCAACCGTGCAGGATAACTCACTTAATTGTTTCTTAGACAAAAACTCAAGCCAGTCGTTGTCATAGTCTCTTGCCTTGTTTCTCTTAACAGTAATTTAAAAACAGACAAATCTTCATCAGTACCTATTTACTTACCTAGTGGATTTTATAGTCTGCAGAAACAATTTTAAGGGTCTCTGTTTAGAATGTTAAATATAATATTGGTTGAATTTCATGTTATCTAAAAACCAATTATCTGAATTTAGTGGATGAAGAAATCTCGCTTATTTTGATAATATCGAGCAATTACAATGTGGCTAAGTTAGGTTAAACTAATCGGATAAATTTCGACCAGAAATTGTTGAGTAATAGAGAATTAAAAATGTAAGTAGGTACACTTAGCAATTTTGATTTGATTTAGTTTGATATAATGAGTAGGTATATCCAATCAACCTGAAATATAATGGAATCCAGATTTTTACCTTTTTTATATTGTGATATTTACGGTTTTTTACGATTGTTTTATCTTTATTTTTTATCTTTATTTATAATTAGTAATTAGGTTGCATTCGTCTACATTCTGTTTTTTGACTTGTCAATATTTATGTATCATAATTTTTACAGAACCTTTGTTTTCGCTGTGTTTAAGTCATTCGATAAGTGAATTATAATGCGCATTTAATAAACATTGGCTCTTAAAAAGTATAATTTAATTTTCTTTTCTTTATATTTCGTTAAAAACATAGTATACTTACCTGGAAATAGCAAGACAGCTAAGTGACATAATCACTTATATCGCTCAAAAAATCACAGAACATTCACAGGTTGTCCTCAGTTTTAATAATGTACACAAACACTAGAAAATACTATTAAAAATTCATTTTCAATGTAACGATAATGTAGGCGTGTGTGAGCCGCCGTCGGGTGCGGCAGTGCACGGCGGCGGCGGCGCGCTGGGCGGGCGCCTGCGCGGCCGCTGGGCGGGGTCTGTGTCGCCGCCCTAACTCACCGCGCACACAATAATGGACTTTACATCGTCAAAATAGAGTGTGGTTTGATGTAAACGGGTGCAGAGTGTGGTAGTGTGGGCGTAGGGCGCTCGGGTGCTGCAGTGTGGAGCGTGTCGGTCGGCGAGCGCGCGGCGCCGCGTGTGGCGGCAGTAATGGTGATGGAGCGGCTGGCGCACTTCGTGAGCTCGTCGCTGGAGGGAGGCGAGGCGCCGGCGCCGCCGCCCGAGCCCGACGACAGCGCCGACGAGGTGGACGTGGACATCACGGAGCTGGAGGACGCGCCGCCCGCCAAGCGCCCGCGCAACTGGCTGCTGTCGCCCGCGCCCGCCTGCAAGCGCGAGGCTCACGACGACGATGACGACCATAGGCATGGTGAGTAAGTTATACCGTCCGCTATTTCTTCTCTTGCCTAGTTTGTATCCTAATGTTCTACTAGTCTCCCAACCCCACGGTCTGTAGCCAAGTTTGACCCGCAAACGTGATCAGTTCGTCTAACAACCTTAATAGTGATGTCCTCTTGCTATCCATATACATAGTGTACTAAAACCCCTCCTTGACCTGTTGTATTGTGGCCGCTAGGGAGTGAATGAAAGCGATTGTGATAAAATGAAAATGTGTACACTCATAGGTACAAACTAATACATAATGTGACAGGGCAGGAAAATGATGATAAGATGTTCAAATCTCGTATGATATTTGCTCTACTTTTATTTGCCAATTTGGCATGATGACGGATAAGATGCTTTCCCAACACTCTCATAATATTCAGAGTTGGTTGTCATATACATTACATTACCTAGGCACTACACTTTTTCATGTTACTTCTAAAAAACGTTCCGTTTACTTGCACTATCAATGGAAATTTAGTTCAAAGCAACGGTCAAAGAATGAGTCCTTTAGTTTCGCACTGGGGTGGAGCGAGAGAGAAAAATAACGTTAGACTTTCCCCTAACTGAAATCTTTCAGTTGTCCTTACCGTTTGAGGACTACTAACTCTTTCAAAGGATCCCGCCGTTGTACCTACCTATCTTCTTATAATTACACGTAAAGTTATTCTAGCTTTACACGAAGTGATATCTTCATATCTGTTAAAGATACAGACATTTTCAAGAGCATAATTTCGTATTTCAGTTTTATTTAACACGAATCTCAAATAGTCCCGTAAACGGTCATTCGAGCCGGATTACAGTACTAAGCAAGTAATTCGAAGAATTATACAATTATTACTTTTCTCCTGAACACGCTAATACACTCAATGCGCAGTATTCTCGGTATTTCCTACCAGCCCTGTATAATATCTATTCAAAGATACGTGTTGATGTACTCAACCATTTTTTTTTCTGACCTTAATTCTTATAAATGTGAATGGATGGAGAAGGAGACCAAAGAAAATATGGATGGATTGTGTGAGAAGTGATATGAAAGAAAGAGGAGTTAGTGATAGCGTGACGGGTGACAGGACAGAATGAAAGAAAAAAACATATTGCGCCGACCCCAAATAAAACGGGACAAGGGCAGAAAGATGATGAATTTGACATCCTGAAAAGTGCAAATGCAAATGTTCAGGATGGACAGCAGCAGGAGACGCATGTCCTGTGAGGTTCCATACTTGGCACTGTGTTAGAGATGGGTTCAGAAAGCCCCATTTGGGCAGATTGTTTTTACAGCGGCCAATCTGATTCCGCAATCGGTTAGGTAGTTAGTAGATTTCTAAATTAGCCATTGCAGTTTTATTTTATTTACTGGGGAAAACAAACAATAACATATAGAGTATTACATAAAAAAAGAATTTGAAATGGTCTAACAAATGTGATATCAACAACGTTCTCCACAGTTAAACGTGAGACATTAATTTGGTTTGACAAGTGCTGTTCTTTTATTTTTAAAGCGAAAAGTAAGTAATTTAATTAAATAACATAATAATTAAATAACAATATAATATAAATCAATAAAATAGTAAATAAATTACAATATTGTTTGCAAACAATATGGCTGTCTTATTATATTGCCAAGTTATTGTTGTATTATTGTACCTATACTATTTTGAATTTATTTTAGGTACAGAAAATAGATCTAGATCACTAAAATTGCTCGTAAGGCAACGAATAGGAGCACGCTACAAGCCTGCATTTGTAGTTAGTGTTAAGAAGTAGTTTTTTTTTTAAAATTAATGTTTATTAGAAAGACCCAGCCTCAAAAAGAGATTTTCATGTTAACGTTTAGATACTAATATATTTTGGTTGTTTGAAAACTAGGATATAAAAAATATGAAACTGGAGCAAGCAGGTTTTTTAGGGTTCGGTACTTCAAAAGGAAAAAGCAGAACCCTTATAGGAACCCTTTCTTGTCCGTCTGTCTTTCTGTCAAGACATTTTATCTCGGGAACGCGTGGAATAATTGAATTGAAATTAAAACCATATATACTAAGTTCTACAGTCCCTTGAAGCTGTTTAACAAAAAAAAATGATTTCGCAAATCACATCACTCATCAACTCGACTCTTTCAAGGGAATCAAAATTCATAGGATCCTGTTGGCCTAGATCCGTGAAATTTGGCTTGAAGCAAGGTATTATAGCACAAGTATCGAAATAAATTTGAAATCTGATGATGATTTCGTAGCATTACATCTTGAAAAAAACTTTTTTTCGAATCAGAAAAATCGTCAAGACTCGATTTGGGAATTGAACTAATTCTTTTTATTATTGATAAGCTCGAGTGTTATCTGTGTTACCACTATTATTATATCACCTGATGGTAATCAATGTTGTGGCCTACAACGGAGCTTGCTTGCTTGGAAGTTAACTTTCTCTTCTTCACTTAAAGACCCCTAGCCAACCCCTAGCCTTTAAACTCTTCAACCCCAAGCAAACGCCGGCGTTCGCATACCTAAGATATTCCACAAATATCCTACTGTAACATATGAGGGTAGATCCTTGTTCTTTGTATCTCGTACTATATGGGTTCCAGTCATTGATACCTATATCTATGGTTCCAGTCATTGATCACTAATGAAGTCAGTGAAACTTGAACTTTGTCATGTTTGACTTAAGATATTTTAGATTGTAGTTCCAGAAATTGAATATCTTATAGAATATTTATTACATTATTAGGTAGCTGACCCGGCTAACTTTTTACTTTAATAATTATTTTGGGCGACCTTTACAAAGAGGGGTGTAAAAATAGCCTACAACCTGTTGTTATTTACTCGTAGGTATGTACACCAAATACACACAAAAACCGGTCAAGCCGTTTCGGAGGAGTTCTATAACAAACTGACACGAGATTTTTACATACAATGGGGTGAAAAGTTCTTGACCTGATCCAGAGTAACCTACTTCAATCATTGAAATTTTGATGCACATCAAAATTTCGATGATTTTCGGCCTGGGTGTGCTTTTAATTTGTTCATATAATAAACAGTGTCAACTGGTTCTCTCTAGTAATTTGTATGCTGGAAATGCTTGCTGGAATTATTACAGGGAAGGTCTTGAGTGTTAATTGTGAAAATGGATAAACTTAAATATATTGCGGTATCTAATCAAATTCTTCATTTTGGGTGGATCAACTCCAACAGAAATGTGTACAAGTTTACAGGGACTCTACTTCTTGTATTCAATTGTTAAAAAGTGGAAAGCTACTTTTAAACATGGTCGCATATCCCTTGAAGACGACCCACGTAAAGAAACGCTGGAAACTTAGTTGATACTATCGACAAAGAGCATCATCATTTTGTGTTGGATAACAGAAAAATGAAGCTGAGTGAGATAGCAGAGAGTATGGGGACCTCGGAATAACGGGTGTGAAATATTTTACAAAAAGAAATAGGCATGAAAAGCCATAGCGCAAGATGGGTGCCGCATTTGCTTAATACTGGCCAAAAACAAATGCGATTTTTTCGCAACAGCATTTGTTTCGTTTCAAAAAGGGATTCGGCCGATTTTTTGTGGTGAGTTGTAGCAAAGGATGAGACATGAGTCCACTATTATACCTACGCAAAATTGAAATAGCTGTAACCTGTGGATGGATACCGGCGGAGCAGCACCAAAGAAAGCAAAGACGGAAGGTTGTTGCCAGTGTGTCGATTTGTAAGAGATGCTTCGCTATATTATTGCATCCGTTTAATTAATTATCTTACTAAAGAAAGAACGATTACAGACGAATATCATTCCAAACTTCTTGACAAGCGGCATGACAAAGTTCTTCAGAAGAAACCTGGCTTGAAGAAGAAGAAACTCATATTTTATTATTTCATCAGAACTGCACCTGTGCGCAAAGGCGCATTGGCGATGGGAAAACTGTGGAATTTGGGGTACATTTTGTTCGACCATCCTCCATATTCTTCTGATCTGGTATCATCAGACTTCTACCTAATCCTAAATTTATTTTAGGGAAGCACTAAAAAAGTTAGAGGCCCGTAAATTAATATTTTCATAACGTTCCAGACTCACACTTCCAGAAACGAATACCAAGTGAAATTGAAGTAAAGCTCCAACCAAGTATATTGAACTTAATGGAATTTAGGTAATTTAGTTATCACTAGGTTTCTCCAAATAATTTAGTATCACTTTTTAGCCGTAATTCGTAGTCTTTCATTATCAGGCAAAGAACTCTGCTTCCAAACTACCCCTAACACAAAATCAGCTGTCCATAATAGTCCATATTATTTATATAACCTCAATAACTAGCAATACCAACAATGAAAAGTAAGGAACGAGCCTGAATCTTACGACACAGTCAATCCTCCTATCTTGTTTTCTAAGTTAATAAAATTAATCTTTTTCTAAACTAAGATGAGAGGAGTGATAGACGAGTCGTAAAGTTCCCGTCTAACGAGTTGTAGGTCGTGGGTTCAAACCCAGCCAGCCAGGCGTTTTACCTTGTGTAATTTTCTTTAGCACCACTCTCAAAACGGTTAGAAAACCGGCATGTCCTAGAACCAAAAATTCGAAGACATGTGACATCTACCAACCCGTACCGAGCCAGCGTGGTGGATCACGCCCCATTTTCTCTCCTATTGAGGCCTGAGTTCCAGCAGTGGGAATATTATAAGGCTGATGCTAAACTAACGTCACAAAGTCACTATGTCATCCAATGTGACCAATATTTTGGAGCTGAGGAGTTCGAAGCACATAACGAGTACTTGTCTGAAGATGGGTGACCACCTTAACACATCGAGATTTCTATCTGCCTCAGACAGCATGTTAGACCGTTGGATCCGACTGTAATTTGCAGACTTGACAGTCATTACGGTTAGCCAGAGACCAGAAAATCTGACAGCAGTCTTGCCAAGGGATACCTTGTTATTGTTACTTTTTACTGGCTGTGGAGGTCAGGAAGCCAGTTGTTCCAAATAAAATAAAACTAGAAGCCGATCATAATTAGGAAAACGTTGGACAGATAGATTGACCCAAATCATTTGTTAAGAGTCTGACAGCTCGTTAGGTACCCTTTGACTGGAGAGGCGCCTAGGAATAACCTTCACTACGGGAGGTTCTTGCTTCGGACTCAGATTGAAGAAACACCTAGGTCTTTCGGGTGATCCACACAATGGCGTTACCATAAAGCCGTCCGTGACACGGAGCATGTTGGAATTCTGTCCTACCTGGGTTGAGCACAACCGCGCCTTCTACCCTCAAAACTGTGAAGGAAAACATCATGAGGAAACCGGCATATCCTCGAACAAAAAATTCGAAGACGTGTGACATCCACCAACCCGCACAGGGACCGCATGGTGGATTATGACCCATTTCCTCTCTTAGACAGGAGGCCTGTGTCCGAACAGTAGGAATATTAAAAAGGCTAATGATGATAGAATTGAGAGGGATACCCACGTAATGATGGCTCATCTGTTCGGTTCAAAATTCTCGTCATTTATCTCATCACTCATCGGATTTTAGTCCGATAATGGTACGGGTTACGGGGTGTAACAGCAACACCAAGATACGATGAATATACCTAGAGACTATGTATCGGCAGGCTCGCGACAATGTGAGACTCTACCTGAAGCTATGACTAGAACTGTGCGATATTGCCGATGAGCCTCTTGCCTTGTTTCTTAATGAACTCAAGCTGGTGTTTAGTAGCGCCGTCCCTAAGACGAGCAAGTTGACTATTACCATTTCTATTCTACCTATAATGCGTTATCTAATATTCAACTTGAAGTGTCATATAAGTAATTACATTATAGATCTAATTTGTCAGTTCAATATGAAAAATAAGTGAAGTCTTTTTGCAAAAGCTCATATCATATTAGTGACTGCATAATGTTACACATTATCTAAACTAATCATTATCATTACATAGAATAAAACAAAATTGGTTACCCCTATGTATGCTTAGATCTCTAAAAGTACGCAACGGATTTTGATACGGTTTTTTTAATAGATAGAGTGATCCGAGAGAAAGGTTTATGTGTATAATATATCTGTGCCCGTGCGAAGCTGGGGCGGGTCGCTAGTATATTATAAACTAGCTTTTGTCAGCGGCTTCGCCCGCGTACATAAAATATAGCCTATGTCACTCAGGAGTAAAGCAACTTTCTATTGTTGCTAAAATTTTTCCAATCGGACCTGTAGTTCCAGAGATTACCTCCTACAAACAAAAAAAAAAAACAAAAAAACAAACTTTACCTCTTTATTATATTAGGTTAGATTAGGTTAGGTAAATACGTAAAGTTTGTTTTTGTTTTGTTTGAAGGAGGTATTCTATGAAAGTGCTGGTCCGATTACCAAAATTTCCCGATTAAAAGCTACTTTATTCCTGAGTGATATAGGTTATATTTTACGTTGGTATGCGGGCGAAGCCGTGGCTAAAAGCTTGTTTGATATATTTGCAATATCGATGTCCACTTCATCATCATAATCAGTTCAGCCGCAAGACGTCCACTGTTGGACATAGTTAGGTCTCCCCTAAGAGTTCATAACAACCGGTCTTATGTGTCTAGCATCCACTGGATTCCCACAACCCTCACCCCCTTGTGGGAGGCCTTCCAATGCTGCGTCTTTCGGTTCGTGGTCGTCACTAAAACCTTTTGACTGGATGGCTACTAATTTAGAGAACAAATTAATACGAAAGGTTTACGGGCTATTTGAATAAATTACTCATGAGCGTTCTGATAATGAATCTACTTAGGGTATATTACTCAGGTACCCCTGTGTAATATACCAGCAACATGCCCCATCTTCGCACGGGTGTGAAATTCGTGACTTATCTCTACAATAATACGCACATTTATATTAAGTATATTACACATCTAAACCTTTCTCATGGATCACTCTGTCTAATATTAAAAATCATTTTAGATTCAGTTCAGAAGTTTCTCAGTTTATCGTAATCAGATTGCCAGAGAAACGCGGTGGGGAACTTAGCTAATAAGTTAGATCTAAATAGTTCCTATCTACTTAAATTAAATCAATTCCGCGTTTTCAAGTAACCGAATAAAATGCTATCATTTATAAAACGATCATTAATTACATTAAAGCAAGGATTATCGCCGAACGCTGAGCGAGAGAAGAAAGCTCGGAACAGATCCGTGAAAGAGTTCTCAATCAAATAAATCAGAGACGCTCGGCGACTTTAACAGGGGTTATACTTACGGAGCGCCGTACAATTAATCACTGTTGTTCGCTGGTCGTTAGATGTCTGAAGAGTTCGGAGGCCCCGGAGACGAAAGGGGAGAGCGGGTGTGGCTCACAGCGCCGCCCACAGCCGGATAATCCCTCCATTTACATAATTGCCGTATAAAAAGGAGAGCTTCCCAATTTGCTAAATTGCTTCAAATGACAATCTTAAACGTACAGCTGGCTTGTTCCCGGGAGGCGCGGAGCGACACGAGCGCGCTGCGTCTACCGGCAGCCGGCGGTGGATGCGATTAACGATGTATTAGCACTTCGCTGATTTATATCTTGATTAATTTAATCGTTTCGAGTCATTCTTTAGTTTTCTTTAAATAATTTTCTTTTTATCGAGTTAACGTGTCAAATTATGACGTTGCTTAGATTCACAATTCTTGTATCATCGTCTCACTTCAGTTCATTGCTATGTACCCTTAATCCTAACCTAACTAGGTACTTTAATATTTACTTAGTAAATTTTCAGCAAGCTGCAAGGAAATAATAGCACAACAAATTGTATAACATCGGTTCAACAGTTTTAATTTGGTTTATAAATTCACATTCAAACTGGACTAAACAAATATTAATAAAAGAAATTGGTATTACGGGACATCTCAAACAGCAGTAAAACTGAGCAGAGCTGTGCTCAGAGCGAAACTGTTATTCCTTAACTCAATTACGACCGGGCTACGACTACGACGACGCTGCGAGAAACGCTACGACAACATTCTGTAGTCAGATTCAAAGTTAGTATTACAGTTTAACATTTTCGTTTGAATAAAACATTAGAATTGCGTTTTCATCGCATTCAATTACGTAGTGTTACAAACTCCTTCGTCCACTAATCATCTAGAGTTGGCACTTGGCAGAATGTTGGTAATTCCTTTGCCCTGTAGCCATTAAATTGAATAAGTTAAAGATTAAAGTAAGACTCAATTAAATACCTGCTTAACAGTTTATTAAATAATTTAGTGATTATAAGCCCTTAAAATAAATAATGTCAAAATTAATGTCCATGATATTTTAGTGTTTTATAAAGTTATCGTCTCTTTATTGAAGAGAAGATAGTCAATTGACTTAGTGTCATAGAGTAGCTATAGATATTTTGGCGCCCTTTTTTCGTAGTAACTAAAAATTAGTTTTGTTTCCACATTTTCACAAAATCTAAACTCATACATCCACATCTACAGTAGCTCGATGTAGTCCTTACGTTTCCTGGTGTGCCCTAGTAGTGTGCCCCAGGAGAATAAGATCCCTCCGCCTCGTATGAAATGTTGATTTAAACGACGCTCTTATTTTGATTTGCTCTATTACTCCGTATTTTTTATGAATTGAATTATTTTTTATAAATGTATAAACAATGTTTCGTTCCCGCAAGTAGAGTATAAGTATCATTCATGTGTGTGGAATTGTTGGTGTAAATTGGTAATAAATAAAAGTGAATTAAATGTATAAGTACCTGTTATTTTTTCTTTTTGAGCCTTGATTAATATGATGTTTTTGACAAACTTAACTAATAGCTGCTCACTTGTATTTTTGCTCATAGCGGTAAATAACTGATAAAATATTGTTTACAAAGGAATCACATAATATATCTTAAATCCTTTGATTAAGTATACATAAGTTATCAAAGTAAGAATCAAGCTTAAATCAGTTGACTGTTGGCTCTATCTATCCTTAGACAAATATATACTTAATCGTTAACAAATTTCCCATCACGTTAGATAGACGTGGTAGGAAATTTGTCTCTATCTATCTTTTCCAAAAAAAACTCAAAAACTTATACCTAAGGAGATTATTACCAGTTTTTCACCGGTTTTCACCAGTATACATACTGGTGAAAATCGTATGATAATCTCTTCAATAGTTTTTCTTACACTCTGTGGAGTGTATGTTATATAATATGGATGTTATATAAGAGGATGTGGATATATATGGATGTTATATAAGAGATAAAGCGGGCCATTTCAAAAAGTACACGCGTGTGAAGGTGGAATGGGTTGCTAGTTAATCATTAAATTAATATTTCTACAAATATGGTAACGTATAGAATAAATTGATGATATCAAGTAATTTAATATTATTTTTTCAACAGAATACCACACAATTCCCTGTTTACGATGTGTTACAAGTGTGGGGCTATTTTACCCGAACTGACGTCACGTCTCGGGTGTTCCTAATGTGATTCTTGCCATAGAAAATAATAAATTTGACTCGACTCAACATGCGTCGCATTTCAGTAGTCTGTATCTGCCTTTATTGTCCTTATACACATAGAAACGCGCTAGCGCTGCCTCATGAATGTACTTGTTTGGAATTGTGTGGTATTTACCCTGTTAAAAAAATAGCATCAATTCACATAATTATATCACCACTATAACTACCTCCTCTTAGTTGTAAATAAAAATTTATTTAATTGAATTTAATATTCATAACTAGCTTTTTTCCGCGGTTCCACGGTTCCACCTCCTTGGCTGTCCTAAAGGACCAATGAATTTGTGTGGATAATGATTCAAGCCCTACTACCTACATCCACAGTTATACCTGGCCTCTTAAAAACCAACGTACAGCTTTACCACCCCACCTACCACCACCCTATATAATTTAACTTACCTATGTACTTATTCTCCTGTTTCTGTATTCTTTTCTCTTGCTATCTGATGTGTATACATGGATTGTTAAATAAATAAATAATATTACAATAGATTTAGGTTATTTCTACTGCCACATTGCTTACCATAATAATTTCTTCTGCCAGACGCTACTGACAAATCTCCGAACGGAGGCAGCAACAACGGCGGGGGTAAGCAGCGACGGTCACGGACGAACTTCACTCTGGAACAGCTGGGCGAGCTGGAGCGGCTGTTCGACGAGACGCACTACCCTGACGCCTTCATGAGGGAGGAGCTCAGCCAGCGGCTTGGACTCAGCGAAGCTAGGGTTCAGGTAAATAAGTAATCCGTTTTTACAAACTTTTTTTTTATAATAAGAAATCTACGGTCCGGACTAAACGTTTTGCCTCGTCATTTATACCACGTATATCGAGGGACTGAAGTTTGCCGGCTACAGTGTTTCCGTCCGATTATAATTTATGTGTCGTCAAGGCTAGGGTGAATCCCACCATCAACGATTACATCACTGCTTACCATCAGGTGGGATTGCAGTCAAGCACTAGGTTATAGCAATTAAAAAAGGAGCCTGTTGTGTCCCACTGCAGAGCAAAAGTTCTACCTTCCATTCTTCCACTCTTTTCTGTTTTTACCCACTGCTGAATGTTTGAGCAAGGAGTCTAAATCGTCACGTCGTCGCCTTCTGGACCTAAATGTCGACTCCTTAGTGCCGTGAAGCTCTGTAAACACCCGCGAAAGTGAATGTGGACGTTTCGACTTGTGTAGTTTATTCGTGGCGTGAATTCGCGCGTGAATTCGCGCGTGAATTCTAATATGGAGCGGTCATAAGCTTTTCTATGTATGCTTAGGACATATCATGGAAATGTATTATGAAACCGTAATAGATTGGACTGTTGGTCTCATAATATATCCTGCTCATTATCATTTAAGCTTGGTGATTCTTCGGATTTTGTTGGTAACTATGCTTCTCTCTAGGTGACTAAAGTCCTTCTGATCCTTCTTCGTCCTTTTACAATCAGGTGGAAATTAATTTCCACCTTTTCTTTGACGCAATAAGATAGGTACTTGAACATCTACGTTGGTACTTATTATAAATACCAACATCAGGGTTTTTCTAGGATCAAACATATTTTTTTTTATATATTCTTTGACAACATATTATTTAGATACGGTGATTAGTTAGGTGAGTTCTGAGTTTACACGTGGATGGATGGAGAGGAAGAGGGAGGCCGAAGAAGAGATGGATGGATTGTGTGAAGAGTGATATGAAAGAAAAGGGAGTTAGTGATAGTGTGACGGGTGACAGGACAGAGTGGAGGAAAAAAACATGTTGCACCGACCCCAAGTAAAATGGGATAAGGGTAGGATGATGATGATTAGTTAGGATGCTAAGTTTAAGTACATACCGAGTTAATTGGGGTAACTTAGACCCTGGGGTTATCCAATAGTAAACACAGTTTCTTATGTGTCTATTGGATGATAAGCTTGAGCCAAAGTTCAACTCTAGGGCCCAAGTAATTCTACTTTACGGTAATGGTTTAAGTGTACATAACTACTAACTAAACAAAATGTAGGTATTGCATAGTAATTTAGTCTTGTTTCGATATTGTAATAGTTCGCACACAACTTTCAATTTATGAGTCTGGTCTCGTTTTTTCATGCAACTATTTATTGGCTACATTAGCTGTACCTACTACAATGTTGCATGTAATAAATCATACCTAATGCAACAATGTATGCAAAGAAGGTCAGTGAAAATGTTAGTGGTCTGAGGAATATCTTAGGAATAAAATAACTTGTCCGTAAAAAAGTACGTCTCCAGATTTTTGTGATATCTATGTGAAAAACAAGGATCACATAGCCACAGTACCAAGTGTAAATTTTTATTTACTGGTAATTTAATATTTTTCATCACTCATACTCTGAAAGTAGGAGAGAAGTTGCTTGCGGAGCGGGTTGAAAGTACCACTTCCATCCCTAGGGACAATCACTTTCAACTGACAACTATCAATATCCTCTCTGGGTTGGTCTCATAATAAAAGTTGTTCTTATTAGTTTTTTTTTTTCATCTTCTTACTTCTATCTTTACAGGTTTTTTTTAAATCCCCAATGCGATAAATGCGCTTATCCTAACTTATATTGGTGTGTACAATGGTCCTTTTTAAGGAAAGCCCATCTGTTCACAACTTTGTATACGGTGCTCTGTCTCATTTTCTCGCCGGCTTTTTAACACGTAGTAAGGGTCTTAAATTCAAGTAGAATACATAAGTTTTTACCTAGGTAAGACAGTAATAAATGACTACTAAGAAATAAATTCCTCAAATGAAACACGATTGCGAAACAATCGTGTGTATTCCGATTGTATGAACGCGTCGTCACAAATATAAATTAACACCTATTAGACATACTTATAGTCGTAGTGTTATCACACGCGATATTAATTAGAGCGTGGCAATATCCCGGGCCCCTCAATTGGGCTCGATTAGGGTACAGGAGAGAGCGGAAAACTTGCGGGGCGTTTTGTGTTGTAAATGGGAACCAGGGTACTGACTGTGTTGTGGATCATTGTGACTGAGTACCTCGATGTAAATCCTAATAGGTGTTTTTTTTTTTATGGTAGGTAAAAATTTTCCAATGACGAGTCCCGCTCTTGGGCGGAGCGGAAAACAAGTGTCAGACTCTTACTGACTAAACAATCTACCCCGTTCCTACATCGCCATACATACCAGGGCCAGAGCCTTCCTTTTCAGACACAAACCCGTGGCCCTGATTGGCTTCGACCCTTCTGCAGGGTCCCTACGGTTGCTGACAACTCCTTGAGGCGCGCGGGAACAGCCGTCGACGACTGGGCTTGGTCCGGACGATTACCAGACGACCGGACGGCGAGCTACCCAATGCTCACCGTCCGCAAGCCCGCGCCTACGGTGGCCGGAAGTCAGGATCGGAATCGCGGCGGCGTCTGGGGCGCAAACGCCATTGCCTTATGCGGTCCGCCTCCTCCTTTGCTAGCATTACTGCTTTATATATATAATAGGTGTTGTAATAAGTTAATCTAAAGTAAGTTAAAATAAAATAAATGAGATCTTGGTACAGGCCATGGTTCGGAGCGAGGAGAAAGCAGGCGGTCGCCTCCTTCTGCGAAACAGTAATGCTAACAAAAGAGGTGGCCATAAGCGAGAGGCAACGGCCGTCACAACCCAGCCTCCGTCGGGGTCCGATCCCAATTTCCAGCCGCCACAGTCGCGGGCTTGCGGACAGCGAGCAATGGGTAGTTCGCTGCCCGACCGACCGCTAACCCTCCCGGTCCGAGCCCAAGTCGTCGTACCGCACGCCTCAAAGAGTTGTCAACAACCACTAGAGCCATGGACCAGCTTCTGACAGGAAGATCCGACCCCGGTATGAAAGGCCAAGAAGGGAGAGCGTGGGTTTTTTAGTCAGTATAAATGTGACACTATCTCCCGCTCTTCCCATGGGCGGAATTTGTCTATCTAAGATGATTTTCACCCCTACAAAAAATCACTTTAACCATTTATTTTAAATTACTTATGCACAAAAATACTTAAAAAGGCCAATTTCTACTAGTAGTACGAAAATGGTACAAAGTTTATGTACTTAACATTATGTTAAACGCGCTTAATGGTAACTTAACAAAACATAATTTGAGCGTCAAATCGAGATTATTTATAGCTTTATTTTGCGTTCAAAACAAAACACAGTTTTTCTTTTGTTTTAAATAATCGCGATTAGTTTGAATGATGTGAAATTGAATGAATGTGAATTTGGCCATTAATGAATTATTACCAGTCAATCCTAGGTTTTCTTCAACCACCCCTACCCCGTACCCATACAAAATACATATACGTATATACAGCCAAGGAGTGGAATTCCTTGCCGGAGTCGGTGTTTCCTGATAGCTACAATCCGGGAATCTTTAAGTCAAGAGTGAATAGGTTACTTCTAGGTGTAATTACAACTAGTGATTGGAGCCTCCTTTTAAGCAAAGTAAAGCCTGTGTTAGGAGACTCCGCTGTTCCATACCTTAACTTAATAATTACTTGTAATAGGTAATCGCGCTCCATCGTCGACTGCATCGTCGCTTTCCATCAGGTCAGCGGTCAAGCGCAAACCTATAATCAATAAAAAAATCCCATCCCGCGCACCGCTCTCGTGTACTTATAAACATAGCCTTAATAGTGATGCGACCCTCACTCATTACTAATGCACGTAATTAGCTGTGAGCGGGCAACGAGACACGTTTATCGGCAATATATCGCGATTAGCGTCCGATTGCCGCTAAGTGCCGTGATCGCAGGGGATGTTACAATAAATTGATAAAAGCCTTGACCCCGGGCAACGCCGTGTGTCTTCACTAGTGTCAAACGACCTGCCTCTTTGTTGACCTTATTGATATTTATTTGCAGTGATTTCGTTTCGTTGTCGTCGATACGTAATAGTGTATCAAGTTATGTAAAGTCAATGTTGTGAATCAGATTGAGTCATGATGAGACGTGCCATTTTCCTGTATTGATTTACGTCGTGACTTAGATCATAATATAATAGAGGGGAAATAGAGGTGAATGTTTTCGTAGAGTAAAAACCGACTTGTGGCGAAGTTTTTTTTTTAGTAATTAGCACAAGGAAAGTACGTTTCTAAAAGTTACCGGCAGTCATTCGTTTATTTATTTATTTATTTGCTTATCCTCACATCGAAACGCCTTGCAGCAATTACACCAATGGAGCACAATTAGGTCAGAATCACATGGGCGCAAGGAAGTGATAGTCTTCAAAAGAGCACCGGTGCGGTGGGTCACGAACGCTGGCTCACGCAGTATCAGGCCAGCGCATTTCCAAATTTCCACATATATCCAAATCATTTATCACAACAAACAACACATTTTTGAACTTCTAAAGTTCTTTCGACTAGCTTTTTACAGGAAATTGATTTAAATTGAAAAATACGTAAAATTTGGTAGATACGTTAATTTTTGCTGGTCGAAACCAGAAAGTCTGACAGATGTTTTGCCCTAAAGTATCCCCTTAGCCAGTAACTGTGTTGTGGAGTTCATATAGGCAGTAGCACCACGGCTTACCTAACTATTACCTACTTGCCTTTTTATAATTCGTAGAAGAGGCTATGTTCAAAAAACTTGTTGTTCTTCTTTCATTCTTTGAATGTTTATTTACTTTTTTTAGTTTTTTAAAGGTAAGTTGTCTGTCTGTTGAGACCCTCTATTTCGAGAACGCGTACAGGTATCAAGCTGAAATTTAAATCATAAATATACTCAAGTTTCCGGCCCCTTAAAACTGTAAAAAAAGAAATAACTAAAAAAGAAGATACTGCATTTGTTTTTTTTTTTATGGTAGGTAAAAATCATCCAATGACGAGTCCCGCTCTTGGGCGGAGCGGAAAACAAGTGTCAGACTCTTACTGACTAAACAACCTACCCCGTTCCTACATCGCCATACATACCAGGGCCAGAGCCTTCCTTTTCAGACACAAACCCTTGGCCCTGATTGGCTTCGACCCTTCTGCAGGGTCCCTACGGTTGCTGACAACTCCTTGAGGCGCGCGGGAACAGTGCGCGCCGTCGACGACTGGGCTTGGTCCGGACGATTACCAGACGACCGGACGGCGAGCTACCCAATGATCACCGTCCGCTACTGCATTTATGTCGCAAAAACGCATATTTCGATAACATCAAGGGAGTCAAAATTAGCATGAAGCTAGTCCTCGTCCGCACAAGTGTAGGAAAAAACTTGAAAGCTGTAAATTAGTAGTTACATCGTCACAAAAAAAAGTGATTTGGAAAAAATTTCGTAACTCAACTGGAGAATTTGTGTGTAAAATGTTTTTTTTGTATTATAAATGTTTTTTTTTAGGTTTTCACAGATTTTTACGAAACCCTCAATGCGCGAGTCCGATTCGCACTTGCCTGATTTTTATATAGTTAAATTGTATCATACTGATTCAATTTGGTTTTAACATATTCCCGCATTTATTTTTACTTTAATTTCTTTAAATGAAACTCACGTCACTGTTTAGTTCTGTAATATGTTTTTATATTAAGTAGTAAACACGCTCGGTCTTTGCAGCAGGGGTATAAATTACGCCTATGAACTCCCCTCTTAAAAAACTCCACTCTTTCTATTCGTGAAAACCGCATCCAAATCTGTTACGTGGTTTAGGAGTAGGTAGGTAAACAAACAGATGTGGGAAGCTTATCAATCTATTTCTTTTAAACTATGGATTATTCATAAATATGTGTAAAATGCCGCTTGTTGTACTATTGTCAGGATTTTTATGTCAAAAGGTATGTTCGCCTATTGTAAAGGTTCACCACTCGAAAACTCAAAATAGTTTGAACCGAAATACGTACGCTTACGTACATCAAATGTCAAAATGTGTGTGTGTGTGTATCAAATGTTCTTCGCCCTCATGTATGAAGTAGGTACCTCAATACTCGAGAGAGGAGTTAATTTCCAGATAATCTCGTGATTTATCTGGAACAGAACTCGAGTCATGTTTGTCAAAAGATCAATTTACGGTGAAGTAGACGAGTCCTAGAGTAGACACCACCTACCGGCAAGCCTTGCAACTCCCCCTAGTGGGCATTAAGAAGATGCGTAAGGACGAAGACCGGGAATATTGAAAAATATCTGCTAGATAGTACATTTATGTTCGCCTAGTTGTTCAAAATGTAGAGAACTGCTGATTTTTTCGTGATTTCATATCTGGCCCCACAATAAAACTTATTTATTATCATAACTACAATCACGTTCTTTTAAGTATCGGACCCTAATTACCAATAGACCGATTAATTTCGCTAAAAACACAAAATAAAACATTCCTAAGATATCTTTAGTCGGTAGCTATGTCACTGCAGCTTCACCTAGGCACCTACTGCATTTGTTTAGATAAATGTAAGCAAAACATTTGTTTGGCTTTAGAACATGTGTTCGTATGTTTACATGTTATTTAGTCGTATTGTCTTATGTAATCAGAGCTAATGAATTCGCCCCTAGTTAGCGTATCGGTCGCCACTCGGTAACAACGTACCAACATACGAACTATGCATACTATGTTGGTATTTCGTAACAGGCGATCCCAAACTTTTACTTACAGGTTTTGATTAATGATGTAGCTATTTGTGACCGAGTTATCGCAAATTCCTTAAGTTTATAAAATGTTCCGTTTTGTTGTAAATTATTAATTTAGAAAACTATACAATACTAGCTTTTGTCAGCGGCTTCGCCCGCGTACATAAAATATAGCCTATGTCACTCAGGGTAAAGCAGCTTTCTATTGTTGCTAAAATTTTTGCAATCGGACCAGTAGTTCCAGAGATTACCTCCTACAAACAAAAAAACAAACTTTACTTCTTTATTATATTAGTGTAGATAACCTTTTGAATACCGTTATTAGAGACATAATAGAAAGACAATGCGAACGGGTGCGTTCGCTTGGGGCTCAAGAATTTAAATAGGATTTATTCGATTTGTTCACAATGTTCTTGGGGACAATAAGTATTTAAAAACTTAACTCATCACTCTATTATTATTTATCACTAGCTTTTGTACGCGGCTTCGCCCGCGTATATAAAATATAGCCTATGTCACTCAGGAGTAAAGCAGCTTTCTATTGTTGCTAAATTTTTTCCAATCGGACCAGTAGTTCCAGAGATTACCCCCTACAAACAAAAAAACAAAAAAACAAACTTTACCTCTTTATTATATTAGTGTAAATAACAGCTTGGCACATAAACTTTTTTGACGAAACAAGTCAGTTATTATTTTACCTATCAAATCCAAACACCATTTCGATAATTTCATAATCTTAATTAAAAATACTTTGGTAGGTAATTGATAACCCCTGTAAATATTGTCATCAAATAATATACTATGTCTTTGATTAAACTGGCTTGCGCGAATCACTATGGGCGTACTGAAACGCTACTTTAATATAAAATTTTAGCAGATATTCAGGCAAAAATTAACTTTTTTAAATCTTAATCTTCCATTTTTGTTTAATAAATACAGAAATCTAGGGTTAGGTTCAACAAAAGCTTTAATGTTATTTATAAAGGAAATATTATCATGTCATTAGTTTCAACGCGGCAAATAAGTTCAACCTGTTGCTATGAGTGGTTACGCGCAGGTCTCCACTTCGATCGAGACCCCAAAATCGGTCATAGCGCATTTAAGAGCGGCCGCCATGATGGTTCAACTTGTGACGAGGACTATAACCGATTTTCGGGTCTTATTCGAAATGTGTGCTGCGCTAACCATAGCAAAAGCTTCAACTTAAGTATTTGCTGCACACTACAAGTTACATTTGTACGCAAAAGACTCGCTTTACACGTGGAGTTGCAGATACCAGCCCGATATACTGTACAAATAGATGCAGAATGATAAACAATTTTTAAATAAATAAACATTTAACCTATTAAATCCTCCCAAATTAATTTAGACACAACCAATTACGGTACTTTTGTTAATGTAAATGACAATTGCATGCCAACAGATTGTCTGCAACATGCAATCAGCTAGGTTCGTGCTGTCCTCACTAATGCAGTTAGTCGTGTTTGCTCGCCTGCATGTACTGTAAGCTACACTAACACAGAGTAGACTACACACAGAGCCACACTCTCGTGTAATGCGATTTCTCGAAACTCGCGACGAGATCAACCCTTGTTTGTTTCGTCAATTATTGAAACAAGATTATATGCAAATGTTTTGTGTTTGCTTCTCATTTGTTTAGGGCGGCTTGCACGACTCGCTCTTAAAACTAGATTTTGTTAAAGTCGCATTAGTCATTAAGCTCGATTTAACCTAAACTGTATTAGTAGCGTCTTGCTAGTGTTGAAATCTACTCGACTTAACTAAACCTAGCTTAACACGTTTCATTCTTTTCGTTCATTCTTTTGCGTTCCATTTTTCATAATTGTGCTAGATATTTTACAACTTTTTTGGAGGTATGGAACGTTTCAAATATAAAAAACCAAGGATTTTATAAAGGAGTGACTGGAAAGCTTACGACAACCTCGAAAAAGTTCTGAAAAGTAAAGTTAAAAAATGGTTTTTTTATTTCGTTCATCTAGTGTGTCCAACAAGTGCGCTAAACAAGTTCGAGATGTTTTTGATGTAGATATTATAAAGATATATATCGATATAGATAGATATCCATTTAATAACGCAATGGTATTCGCACCGTGGTGCATGCTGTAAAATTCTGAGCTGTGTCCTAAAGAAGTTAAATATGTTATTACTGTTATTAGTACAATAATTACATAGACTTGACGTTCAGCCTCTTTAATATTCCCACTGCCGGAACACAGAGCTCCTCTCTAAGAGAAGGAATGGGCCATAATACACCATTCGGGCCAAGTGCGGATTTGTGATTGTTTTTCCTTCACCGTTTTGAGAGTAGTAGTGACGAAAAAATTAAAAGTAATGAGAAAATCATAATTTAAAGGAAGATGGGTTAAGAAATGGGGTAGCGAGCTAAGACGGGGACCGGATGATATTTAGCAGAAGTTTGTAGTGTCGCAAAAAGTTTGGTTAATAATGCGCACGTTGCATTGTAACTTTACAAGTATTGGCAAAAATTGGCCTAAAAGTGGAAAAAAAGTTTTTAAACACAGAGAGTTCTTGAGTGTGACAAACTCTTACAAACGATTAAACTTTTCCGCCTTTGTTAACTGACTTTGACTACACTCCATGATAGCGTGCTGTTTGCTGATAAAGAGTTTGCAATATTGCTTCGTCATCAATCCAGACTATCCGTAGGATAAAGATATAAGATCCTTGACGCAAACTGACGTTTGCTATTGTTTATGTCATCAGACACTCACTAAATCTAGAATTAACAATTTAAACCGCCTACCATGCCGGTTTAAATTTGACATTTCTTTAAGTCTAGCTTTACGCTAAACCGATGTCGTGCAATGCGTTAAGTTCGATTTAAGCTTAAGTCGAGTTTAAATCACACTAAATCTAGATTTAACTGAGATGTGCAAGCCGCCCTTAGTGTTTATTTAGTTGAATGTTTTCTTTTTTCTTCTTTGTGACAGGGACCAACCATCTCTGTACCTATATGTACTTCGCACTAGTTTAGGCATGTTGTACACTCACTTTGCTTGACTTAAGTGTTCTGCAGGCCATACACATTTACATTGATGACTTGATGACGTTAGTGCAGTTTCGACATACCCATCCTCTATAAGCTATTTATCGCTGTATGTTTTGTTTTGTTATACGATGTAAGAGCAGTGGCAGCCGTGTGGTGATGGCCCTAACTTACGACTTGTAGGTCGCGGGTTCAAACCCAGCCAGGCGCATTACTTTGTGTAATTTATTTCATCATCACGGCTCTCAAAACGGTGAAGGAAAACATCGTGAGAAAATCGGCATGTCCTTGAACCCTAAATTCGAAGACATGTGACGGCCACCAATCCGCACTGGGGCCGTGTGGTGAATTATTACCCATTCCCTCTCCTAGAGAGGAGGCTTGGGTCCCAGGAGTGGGAAGATTAAAAAGGTTGATGATAAATTTAGACGATTAAATGCAAATCAAGCGCTGCAGCAAACTTATGATCTAAGTCTTTTGACAAATGGTTTTCATGAACGTGCTTGTCTATCACTATGTGGAGTACCTATATGTCGATGACACCGACCTTGGTAGTTCTAAATTAAAAAATCTGCTCATAGAAAGCTGTGCTCATATCTGTACTAGCCTGGTTTACTGAGCTTCGAACATGTTATTGGGTACCTAGGCCTAGTTCATAGAATATAATTTAAACTTTGCGTAAATTTTAATTAAATACAATCGTTAGTTATGTTCGCGACGGTCGTGAATTTCACTAAAAATATTTATTTACTAGCTTTTGTCTGCGGCTTCGCCCGCGTACATAAAATATAGCCTATGTCACTCAGGAGTGAAGCAACTTTCTATTGTTGCTAAAATTTTTCCAATCGGACCAGTAGTTCCAGAGATTACCTCCTACAAACAAAAAAACTTTATTATATTAGTGTAGATTAGTGTAGATTATAATATTAATTTAAAATACAGGATAATTTGTGAAGTGCTGATTCAAGAGTGACTCTATTGCAAAGAAAAATAAATACAATGTTCAATCAATGTACAGTAAATATAGACAGTAGCAACAAGACGCAACAGAGAGCAGTGGTAGCCGAGTGATAACAGCCCAGACTTTCGAGTTTTAGGTTACGGGTTCAAACCCAACTATGCGCATTACTAAATTCAAAATGGTGAAGGAAACTTTGGGCTTGTTCGATTTGTATTGACGAGTATTTTGACACTATATAATAATATAATATGTCCACAACTATGACACAACGTCATCTAGTCCCAAGCTAAGCAGAGCTTGTGTTATGGGTACTAGACAACTGATAAACATACTTATATATTTTCTAAATATATACATATTATAGATAATTTACACCCAGACACAGAACAAATGATCGTGCTCATCACACAAACATTTGTCCTGGGTGGGAATCGAACCCACGACCTCCCGCATAGCAGTCAGGGTATATGGTAGTCTGTTACTAATGATGGAGTTGGAAGGTGGCCATAGAAACTCGGCAATACAATAAGATTAACCCTTTAGTGTTTGTTCCTTTCGGAAGGGTCTTGATGAGTATTATTTATAAAGGTACACCATTAAATGTTGATCGTTTTAATCCCTTGGACGGTCAATTCGGTATATGAAACACTATCGATTTGTAAAGTTAAAATAAAATAAATAAATAAAGTACCTTTTTAAAAACTCGAATAAATTTACGCACGTTTGAAATTGATTTCTTTAAGTAATCAGCTGGGCCAGTTCAATGACCTGTAGGTAAAGTACGCCACATGTAGTACACAACAACCGACAACTACCTACGAGGTCATTGACTCACTTGTTTACTTAAAGAAATGAATTTTGTAAACGCGTATAACAATACGAGATTATAAAGGAGAAACAACTTTATTTTTTAATTTATCTACTGAAATCGATAGTGTTTCATGTACATGATTGTCCCTCCGAGATATAAAAGCTTGTTATGAAAAATACATTTTTCATTGAAAACTTGTTTCCTAGATTGTCCAGTACGATTCGCATAATTATGTGCTTTTCTATCTTCGGTTTACGCTAATGAATATCTAATAACATTGTGTTTTTTTGTTAAACAGGTCTGGTTTCAAAACCGAAGAGCGAAATGTCGCAAACACGAGAGCCAGATGCACAAAGGTAAGTCACTCTGTAAGTTCACACTCCAGACATCAATTTATTCTTTGTCCTTTTAAATATAATCATACTTATAACAGCTTACTTTACGATTCAGCGAACAGCTCTCCACTAACAGCTTTATGTTAATTTTTCGTGGCTGTTAAATGTATCAACGTCATAATTTATATTCGAAACAGTTTCCCTGTTTAATGTAGTCGAAAACTACAAATTGCAAATGATTCTGGCAAACTAGTTGCCGGCGAGTTGGCACCGCTGCATAATCGCAATGAATTCACCCGTGCGTGGAGCGCACTACGTCAGTAGTTAGCGGAGCCCCGTGCACTGCTCGGCCGAGTCGCTGTCACTACACAACTACGACATTATGTATTCTCCATGACTCCGTCTAACTCGATTACAACTCCCGCCGGCGCCGGTCCGACTCTAACAGTTTTTTAATTCGACCATAACTCACGCGGATGAATAATTAAAATGGCGGGCCGAGTCGGGAATCCGCGCGAACGCGGTAAAAAAAGCCCGGGAAACGGTACACGCGAGGCGATAAATTCAGGGAATTGCACAACGCACTTAGCGATCGACTGACTGACCTCCCTCACACTGGTCAAGGAGGAAATAAATAAATTACGGGAGATTTCTTACACTTTGAACTGGTTTCTATTACGTTGGAAATGCTACTACAAGTAAAACAAACTTTTGTCACTATAAAGTTGCTTATATGACTTTCAGGAATAATTTACAAATAGTTGTTGCTAAAAATAGGTGTATATCCTTACGTTTTTATTATTATATCTGGCCAGTACTGTCCCACTGCTGGGCAAAGGCCTCCCTCTATTCTTTCCATTGTCACCGGCTTCTTTTTGCCCCTGTGCCCTTACTTAATAAACTGAATTAACTATTATAATAAACCTAGCTACTGTTTTTTGGAACCACAAGGTTCTGGAGCGGTAACTTCGCACCAGAAGATGCAGCGTTGATAAGCCTCTCACAAGGTGGGCCAACGACTTAGTGAGGGTCAGAAGAATCCAATGAATGCAAGACGCACAAGACCATTCGTTATGACGATACTTAAAGGAGGCCTATGCCCAACAGTGGACGTCGTTCGGCAGAAATTATATTGCTACTATTAATGCGTTTTGTTTTGAACTGAAGGAAATTCTCAAGAAGAAACATTTAATTGAATACACGTCTTGATATATCTCAGTTCTATAAAATATTTTGGTGCTGATTCTTGGAGAGAAATGTAATAATCTTAACACGATACGTCAGGACAAAGCATCGTCTATCTAACAATTAATTAGCCACATCTTGACACGCACTGTGGCTGTCCCACATCCCCAGTAACACATTGTTCGGTCGAAAATATCACGTTGTCTGATATCGTTGTGTTGTGCGGTAAGGGCCGTCACTGCTCATAACGTGACGTAGACAAATGAGTCGTGACTGTGCGGCTTATCCGCGAGCGCCTCCAGGAGATCGCACTAACGCGTGATTGTGAGAGCATTGAGGAACCGCTAAACGGAGCGTAAAGCGGAAAAAAGCCGCTCGCCGGAATCGAATAAAATGATTCCCCGCGGGAGCCATTCGGACGCAATCCCGCCGTCCCCTGCTAAATGTCTTATTAACTTATGTGCGGCCCCCGCGCCGCGCACACCCCCCCCCCCCTCCGCCGCCACCCGGCCGACACGAGAATAATCATGTAAAGTGAAATGAAACGGTTATTTGTTATGTTATGCCCCTTTAACGGAGCGACGAGATTCCCAATGTTGTTATTGATTTACGCAATCGTTTGTGGCCTCATATCGCTGATTTGAAGATGCTTTGTCACGTAATTCAATTATGTTTAAGTGTTCGTTGGAGAATAATGTTTATTTTGAAAGTATTTAGCATCTCAACAAGTTATGTTTATCTACGCTAGGATTTGTCTTTGGAATCTAAGCAAAAACGTATTGTGAAAGGAAGACTTTTCGTAGCCAATCGCTACGCACGGTTCGTAGCCACCTCTGGCTACGAGTCATGTGCTACGAGCAAAAAATTAAGGTCATTCGTTTAAGTACATCCAAATTATTAAGTATAAGAGTATACTGCCAGTATTAAGGGTTGATAAATCAGCAACTCTAGCAGCAATTAAGACATTTTTAAATTCAATCCAGTTGATGAAATCTGGAAAGGTGTGGACAAAATTAAAATGTTTTGACACCGTAAATAAATATACCATTAAATTCATATCAAATGTTAGATACCAACTTCAGAATTATTTTCAACTAGCTTTTGTCAGCGGCTTCGCCCGCGTACATAAAATATAACCTATGTCACTCAGGAGTAAAGCAGCTTTCTATTATTGCTAAAATTTCTCAAATCGGACCAGTAGTTCCAGAGATTAACTCGTACAAACAAAAAAATTAAAAAAAAAAAACAAAAAAACAAACTTTACCTCTTTATTATATTAGTGTAGATAACTGTGTTTTAGTTTTTTAACCTTTCGAATACCTTAATGAGAGACATAATAGAAAGACAATAGATATGCAAACGCCGGCGATCGCTTGGGGCTCAAGAGTTTAATCTACTATTACAAATGTAACTTCTAACATTTTTTAAAATAATTTTAGGTGTTTTCACAAATAGCAATATTTTCTACATCAGTTCCCATTAAATCACAAGCAGTAGGCGCTGAATCTTCATAAAAATTAAGAATTCATATTTAACGAAGACATGAATCTTCGCCGCTCGCAGCGCCCGCTATAAAAACAATCAGAGCAGCCGTGAAATTCAAGAATAAAAGAATACACCGAAGCTTAATTGTTCCCCTGTTCATAAAATTGTAAAGTTATTCGCGCGTCGCGAGGGTGGCGATATTTTATTGCGCAGAAACCGCTGTAAAGATGTTCGGAGCGCTTTAAAATAAGCGAGAGCGAGGAGCGGCGCCCCGGCTTACCTTCTAATTCGATTAAATTAAACAACTCAGAGTTAATCAAATAAATGCACGGCGGTCGCCGGGAGCGGGGGCCCGCCGCGCCGCACCGCGCCGCGCCGCGCCGCACCGCACCGCGCTCCGCCGGACGCACGCCGCCGGTATTTATGTCGGCACTTCTCGAAAGTAATTCGGTGTCAAATATGGAAATAACTCATACGCGCGAGGAACATCCATTTTGATAATGCCGACGGCGACCGGAGCGGTTCTGATTTACAGCGAGCGCCCGCCCCAGCGCCGCCGCCCGCCTTGCAGCCTCCAACACGTATAAGATGTTCTTTCATATACTTAATTCTATAATAATCTTTTAGTATGCATTTATACTACCTAAATGCATGGCAATAAACTTAAGTGTCTTTAATTAATAAACTCACGCCATTACATTTCTAAACCAACTGCTATTTATTTCATCACAATTTAATAATAAAAATAACATTGAGTTTACATTAATTAATTAAAAGACAGCAACCCTTTGTCCTCGTTATAACAAAGAATACTTCTGCGGATAATCCAAGTATCTTAAAAGTAAAATCGCGTCTGATATAATCGAAAGGCGAGGTATTCTATTAACAGTAATTAAATGAATGAATCTTTCAGACGAGACCCAGGGAGCACCTTAAGTCAGGAAGATCCGCGTTAATTTATTAATTGGCCACTTGGCCCGACAGGCGGGCTATAAACAACGGATCTCACTTAATTTACGAGCAAATTATGCTTTACTTAAATATCAATTTAATTAAGTGGAGTTCGGGAACGGATCTCGGCGGATTTGTGTAGCCGTGAGGCTGGCTCGTTTGTCTCTGCCAATCGGGAGGATCGATGCGCTCGCCGCGTCACCGGCTCTCGCCAACAGATTAACTTGTTTCATTCATTATGTATTTATTTCTGAATCCTTAACTTGGAATAAAATATCATTAATTGAATCTTTAAACACTTCTCAATTAAACACACTTCTGTATTATTTTATAGTGAATTGGTATGCGTAGACATGTTCACTATTATAGGAACGATGATCTCGTACTGTACGTTGTGTGTTCAGCATCGCATACCGCAGCGTTGCGCGTTCCTATCAAGAACCTGAAGATTTCGGAATGTGTAGCAATGTTTATATCCACAGTCGGTTTTGTATTATAGTTTGGTACACAATTTTTTTTAAAGATATATAATATTCTTTAATATAAATTAAACTATAAATACTTTTATACTAAATCTAACTATGTAGGTACCAATTTAATTTATAGCTTACTGTTGATGATCACTTTAATTTTAAATTGTTATTGTGATAAATAGATAAGTATGTTCCAATTTATTTGAGTATTTGTTTACAATAAATTGTATTGGGGTTGGGGTTTTCGGGATAAAAAGCAGCCTATGTCCTATTCCGGAGTGTATCCTATGCCTGTGTCAAATTTCATCCAGATCCGTCTAGCCGTTTTGGCGTGATTGAGTAACAAACATCCAAACATCGTAACTTTTGCATTTATAATATTAGTAAGATTGTAAACTATTTTTATTTAATCTGTCGTAGGTCTGTTGGTGAGCGGCGGCGGCACGCCGCTAGAGCCGTGCCGCGTGGCGCCGTACGTGTCGGTGCCGCGGTTGTCTGCGGTGCCGCGCCCACCTCCCGCACCGCTGCCACCTCACCCGCCCCCCTCCACAGCCTTCGCACCCTTCGACTCCGCGCTGCTGTCAGCAGCAGCCCATCAGGTAAGCCTACACTGTGCTAGCAGCTTGTCAGTTGGGGCAATGCGTACAAAATATTTAAAAAAACAATAGCGTAACAATCAAACAAATAAAAATGCTATTTATTTATTTTTTTTGATACTAACAAGCAGTAGTCGTAAAGCGCAACAACTAATTGGACCGATATAATAATTTAATCTGTAGTCGGATTAAAATTGGCTATGATACAACAATTTTCAATAGAACTTAGAATTTTTTGCTTCAGCGCCCAGTTGAAAATTCGCCTTTGCTATATTACTGGGTTATTTATAATCAAGCCCTCACAATCCGGACTGAGCACAAGTTTCAATTGTATAGCTATATATTTATATATAGTCGAGTGTCATTACCTACTTATTTTTTACTAGCGATCCACCCCAGCTTCGCTTGGGTACTGATATTTAATATTTTATGCATGTATTATACACAAAAACCTTCCTTTTGAATCACTCTATCTATTAAAAAAACCGCATCAAAATCCGTTGCGTACTTTTAAAGATCTAAGCATACCTACCGTAGGGACAGCGGTAAGCAACATTGTTTTATACTATACTAGCGACCCGCCCCAGCTTCGCACGGGTACTGATATTGAATATATTAAGCATACACGTAAACTTCCTCTTGAATCACTCTATCTATTTAAAAAAGCCGCATCAAAACCCATTGCGTAGTTTTAAAGATTTAAGCATACATAGGGAGGAAGCGACTTTGTTTTATACTATGTATTGATAATGATTGTTATGGGTCGTCGATGTCTGTGACACTTGGTTTTTATAAGGCGCAGACTTATACCAAGCGTATAATGGTGAATACGCGTTTTGTGGACTTTGGGCCCGGCCACACGATGCGTTGCAGCACCGCACCGCAAATAATTTGACCAACTGTTGTGATGTACGAGCAGAGTGGCGTCGCTTGTGTGTCCGCCGATTCGTTGAAATATTTGCGGTGCGGCGCCGCAACGCATCGTGTGACCTGGCCCTTATTGAGCCGTTACATTGCCCGCAGTACGCCAGCGCGGCTGCGGCGGCGGCGGCGGCGGCGCTGTGTCCGCCGTACGCGGGGCTGGCGGCGCTGGCGGCGCGCTGCCGCTCCTCGTCCATCGCCGACCTGCGGCTCAAGGCGCGGCGACACGCGGCGGCGCTGGCGGCCGCGCGCGCCTCCCCGCCGCCCGCGCCCGCACCCGCGCCCGCGCCCGCTGACACATAGCCGCGATAACACTTCCTCAATTAAGGTTTCTGCACACAGCGGGCGCGGCGCGGCAGGACGGGACGTCGACGCGACGCTGAGCAGTTGTAATGTATTAGATGTTACGGACGACGCCACACAGAGCCGAGGTTACCGTGGCGTCGAGCGGGACGGCTGACGCCACGCCGCGCCCGCTGTGTGCAGAGACCTTTACTGTGCTTAGTTACCGTCAGTTAGGGCTCATTTATCCGGCTCCTCTGCTGACTTCGGCAGACTAGTTCGTCGTGCCGATCAAAGAATTGCGTTTGCGGAAGCAATGTTCGACGATTGAAAGCACTCAGTCGCTGGATGCCGTAGTTAGTCGACTTCAGATGCGAACCAAGTCGTCAAACGACTGTACATTTCCTATAAGTCGTTGAAGGATTTCGGCTTCCATCGACCTAGTGCATATTGGAAGTTTTGTTTTCTGCATCTGAACAAAATATTTCCCAAATTTTGACTGTTAATTAAAAAAAATTAAATCAAGATTTTGTCGAACACGCTGCAGATACTTATGCGATATGTTCCAAATTCTGTATTATTTTTATCTAATTGTATTATGCAAATGTTAAGTAGCTTTTAAATCTAGTCCCATATTGTACTGTATATAGTTATTTATCGATTTGTAAAATGAAATTATTTCACAATTGTAACTAAAGAAATCATAATTATTACAGTTCTAGATTATAAATACATAGACTGTTTGATATAGTGAAAATAAAGTTTATAAATAATAATTTACTGATAAAATACGTGGTAGATATCTTGTCCATTTGGATTAGAAAACAAAAATCTTTAATGCGTTTCAAAATTAAAAAGAAAGTCTTCGTATAATTATGAAATAGCCTGTCATCAAACTTAAGTACTAATCAGAAAATGTCCTAAAATAAAATTGGTAAAAAAAATGAAAATGTTCTAAAAACAAATACAATCACTGAAAGTGTCTTTACAATGGACGTTTCTGCAACGTAGGCGCGGCGTAGCAGACGCGTAGCAGCTCGTAGCACAGCGTAGCAGACGCGTAGCACCGCGTAGCAGCTGTGTAGGCGCTCGTAGAAGGTTGGAATATCTAGGAGTTTCGTTTTCTTTTGAAGTTGAACTTGAAAACCTGTTAATGTTTGACATTTGTAGTAAATATTAGACGTGAGAGACGTTAACTTGAAATATTCAATTCAGACACCGGCCCACAACTTCGTTAGTCATAATTGTAATCAAGTAAGTATGTTCAAACAGGGCTGGGTGACCATATCCGGTGTACGCTGTTTTATATTGCGATATATATTTTTATTTAACAAACATTGTTAGATAACGATAGATTTCTGTGATTATAGTCTTTGCAATTTTATGTTGTAATGGCTCGTCATTTGGCAGGGGACGTTTGTTCCCCTAATAGTACTAAGACTTTATTATGACTGAAATCAATGTGGATGGTGTAACACATAAATAAAATATCATTTAAGCATAAAGCATAAATTAATTAATGTTATGATTATACAGATATACGAGTAAAGTACGCGGTCCCCCACTTCGACTGAGACCCGAAAAATCGATACCTGCGCATTCAAATTCGACCGCCATGGTTCAACTTGTGTGACGAGGATTACGTCAGTTTATCCGTCAGTTTTAGTTCCTATCGTACCAAGTTGTGTTTATGGTGTATCTACAATAAAGAGTGTATCTATCTATCTGTAACCGCAGCGCAAATGTACTTCCGCTGCTGTAACGTCCATTGCGAAGACACCATGAAGGTATTTCGATGACTCTTTGTTCCTAAACTTGTAAACATAATACTAAACAGTTGAACTTCGTTATGTGGGTGTTACCTATAGTCATAGATATAAGATGATCGGATCCAGTACACAATGATTAAAATTCTTCACGTAATACAAAGTTACTTAGGTGAAACAAGACATATCTAATCTGTATACGTGGTTTATTTTCTAATTCACTAAATATTCTATCTGAGTAGTAACAAGAAGTTTGTTTTCAATACTAATGCTATAAAGAGGTAAGTTTATATGGCCCTAGCCTACATTACTTACCACTGGACAGGCTGGTTCATATGTTTGACAGTCAATTTTTTGTACCTATTTGAAGCGCCTCTCGCGAGTGTCCACTGAACTAATTTGACGTATAATGCAAATGGCTGCGGAGAAGTATACAGTAATCTGAAGTATTTTTGTGTTTCGAATTAATTTTGTTCGAATTCATTCTGCTTGAGGAATTCGGTATATAAAACCTATGAAAAATCAAGGTCATGTGTTTATTTTAAGCAACGTGATGTTACCAGTTTTAGTACCGTAGACACTCGCTAAGGCCGACAGCGCCAATATGACGACAATCAAACGAGGACAAAAGAAGCTTGACGGCAGCCAATTTAGTATAGTATATAATTGAGGGCAGTGCCCTACATAGAAATTTACAAATTTTACCTCTGAGATTAACCTTGATAATCTCTGAAAATCCTGAACCGATTCTGAAAATCCTTACACTGATATGTAGCTACAATACTCCAAATGCTGTAGGCTATAAAATATTTTCATATCATGAGGTTTACGGGCGAAACCGCTAGCTGAAACTAGCTGCTAATGAAATGGAAAAGTTGTTCTAAATTTTTATTTTAATCATTGTGTGCTGAATCTTAACAGCAAAAATAAGTACCTACAGTGTTTGTGGAAATAAAGTGTCCGCTTGTATCAGGCACGATGTACAGAACCGTATGTTAGAGACAAACGACCAAACGAGTAAACAGGACTGTGACGTATTTGTAAATTAATAAGCTGTGATAAGTGTACGAGGTGGGTTCCGAGGCGTGATCTCTTTAGCTTCGTCTGTATTTATTTATGTTTAAATTATAATATAATGTATATTTGAATATAGAATTCGAGATAATTATCACTTTGTGGAATAATAAACTCTATAAATTGTAAAATACAGTTCAAATTCTATTGCAATCTAAATTTTAAGTTTTTTTTTTTTAATACAATCGCTTATGTAAAACTTGAATTTGTGGTGAATGATTAAAATTATCTCGAATTATTAATTCAAATATTTTAAAGTACATCTACGGCATTTGTTTACCTGCAATGTAGGTACACGTTTAAATGTTTTCTTTGGAAAACCATGCCTTCTACTTCTTGTCTATGCAAAAATATACGTTTCTTAGAACCGCGCCTCATTGAGCCATCATGGCGGCGTAGCCAATTTAAACTTTTGAGCCGCAATCGAACGCATTCGCACACCTATTGTTTTTTAATTGTGTCTGTAATTACCAAAGTCGAAAGGTTAAAAATATACTTATCACTTTTTCAAAAACTCATGTCATCGACCAGGCGAATTTTTAAACACGTGAAGAAATTGCTCAAGAATTTGCTTCGATCATAAAAGAAAGAGTGAATTAGTTACGCTATCATATATTTTTAATGCTTATATACCAGGTCGATTGCCCATCTGTAAATTGATTGTATGAAAACCATGGGGCTGCACTTCTATACCAGGACTATATTTCTATGATTGGCCAGTTAGATACTTTATTTGATTTTTTTGTTTCTCTCTTTCTTTGATTTAAATAAAACGTTCGCCCCACTCTAGGAATATATGAAATGTACATATAATCGTTGTATTTATTTGTAAAAAGCATTATTTAAATCAACATAATTTCTTAAACAAGGCCGTAGATATACTAAAAATAAATGAACTCTTGTATGTAAGTTAATAAAAGATAACAATATTCCGATCACAGATGAATGTAAATATTGTAATTAAGTGCTCGGTATCAAGTATCAACGCTCTGTTCATAGTTGTGTACTTATAATAAATATTAGATGACGAATATTATATCTTTTCCTTTTTTTTCAGTTTTAAACTACTATTTTAATGTAAAAATGTTACATCAATATGAGTATTACAATACAATGCAAAGTACCATCGCTGAAAAGTGAACTACACCCTTATTTTTTTTATAATTGAAACCTGTACTAACTAATATGACTGAATGTCAGTTAGAATCACAATAGTTTATTATTACTTACTACACTTATAAAGTCGCATGATAATAAAAATAATACTACTAGGTAATGTTTTTGTCTTACATTTGATTAGCATTAGGCGGGAATGCCAACAGTAATATAATTTACATTAAGGCGATAGATTTACATTTAAAAGAGTGTATCTTAAGACAGTTTAAAAAACTCCGGGTTTGGCAGTGCACCGCAAACATTTACCTTTAATTGTACCCATAGGTAAAATAAATACAGACATACATTGCATGTATAGGTAAAATACTGACTTAGTAAGCTATCCCGAGCTTACTTAGTCTGTATTACACCTATACATGAAGAATAAAACATTTAGTTAAGTTCAAATGTGTGTACGATGTTTTTATTGAATGTTAAAAACCATTTAGCAAAAGTCATTCATTGAAACAATTGAAAATTTTGTACAGAAATATCACTAAGCGACTACCACCAAACAATGATACAGATCAGTTCGTTATCTGACATCCCTCATAAATCAGGGGTGTGCTACAGCATCCCCATCGGCCAACGATATTGTTTCTGCATTTGCGGCTGATTGATGACAACCCTGGCTACCAACAGGGTACCGGGTGCGCCGAAACTGGAGTTTGCATAGTTTATATCATGGTTAAATAATAAATAACGATTGCAACCACTGATAGATATGAAATTCTGATCTTGCAAAATTGTACCTGTACTGGTATGAAATATTTTTCAAATTGAAACCTACTTATGTATTAGTAGGTACCTATGCTATGCAGTGCCATTATTTTCAGAAGCCTTAGCAGCACATGGATTTTGTCAAGCATGAGAGCTTAAAAAGCGATGAAGCAATAGATTCACCCTATATATTTCCGTAATTTAACAGTTCAGTTTAAGGCGTCAAACGGATCACGTTAATAATCACAGTAGGGCCATTGACCTCAGTTTCCATACTTACCAAAATTCAGGCTAAAAGACAACCTAATAAAAAAAAGTTAAAAAAGAAATAAACAAATGAAAATCAAATGTTAGTAGACGAAATGTGATAAACTAAATAACATGCAGTGAGTTTTTCGTGAATGCGGACTGAGAGACAAACAGCAGGGCTGTTATGCGCCCAGACTGGGGAACGTGTTTGCGCAAGCTGTTAAAAAAGCCCGCCCTCGCATCGAGTGCGCCCAATTAGGGCGGCGACGCTGCTGATTGGGTGTAATCGCGTTAGTATCGGCGACAAACAGCCCCCTACGCCCCTCGCAACACGCAAGCTCCGTCATTGTTTTAAACTTCACGACAACTTAAGGGACCATTCAAATGATTGTTATGTCGCGACGCCGTCTTCTGTTACATCGCAGTTTAGTATCTAGGAATAAACGGACGGTTTAAAAGAGTGTTGGTTTATTTGTAAGAAAGATAAGGGTATTCGAAATCCATTTATGAATTCTTTTACTTAAAAAACTTTTACTTTAACTTTTACTTAAAACCACAAAAGATACTGATAGAAAGAAAACAGAGATCATAATAATTATCTTTTTATAGAACGATGGATGGAGTAAAGTAAAATGCAGCAACAAAAATCCATTAACTTTCTCTTCTGTTGTCTTCTGCTGAAACCAGAGACAAAAGCAATTTGATATGAAGTTAGTCTATCTCTATAAAATACGTATGAGCTTCTATAAGTAGAGTGTCAGAGTTTAACACACACACACATCATATAAACTTTTCCGTATTAGTACCTACAGTCCTTGGTGAATCTGAAGTTAGGCCCTGCGAATTTTAGCGCTTGTAAACTCATAAAAAATAAATGATTTAAACAAATAAATGATAAATGATATTTATTTTGTAAGTAGGTTTTAAAATAACACTTTTACACGTCAATATTTTTTCTTTTCGTCAGTTTAAGCTAGATGAGAGAATAAATACAATTTGCATCTGTTATTGCTGTTAAAGACTGTAATTGGCATGTATTTTTTTTCGAATAATATCTTTTCAGTAGTATTCAAATATTATTCGAATAATTAAAAAAAAAAAAACTTAAAATATCAGCTTCTATTGCTTTAAAAACTACATTTTTATGCAGATAAGTAAACCTAGCAGGCTAAAACTATAATTATTTCCTTTTTTAAACCGAATACTGAGTAATATTCGATTAAGTTCTAACCGATCCGAATATAGTACTGCCGGATAATTCGGTTTCCCATTTCATAGTTTTGCCGCGCTAACAATGTTTGTTTTCCAAAACCTTATATCTCCTGTTGCAGATCTGCTGGACGAAATTTCTTAGTGAAATAAGCAGTAGGTACTTTTGATTAAAAATTTTGAAATATAAATGATCTTCTGGGTGAACGTACGCATATAAATTATAAAAAATGATACACTCTCAAACTTTAACCTTTATGATATTAAATAGTTCGTCGATCTCATGATCTAAGACGCAGCGCATTTAATCAAGTTTCAAATAAGGTAGGTACAATATTCGACTGTTTAATTAAAACTCTGAAGTATGAAAGTTTTCCTCTCTAATTGGTATAAAGGGAAAACATTAGGTAGGTACATGAGCTCATTAAACAAGTCATACGTTCGTCATGCTGAATTTCCCTGTTCGTCAGTTTCCTTCAAATATCTGTACTTTTTTTTAAATTGTTTATAGGTTCGCGCTTGACCGCTACGTCACCTGATTGAAAGCGAAAGGTCGACGATGGAGCGCGCTTACCTAGAAGTAACCTATTCACTCTTGACTTAAGATCCCGAATTGTAGTCATCAGGAAACACAGACTCCGGCAAGGAATTCTACTCCTTGGCTGTACGCACAATGAAAGTGTTCCCAAAGCGTTTTGTACGCATATGTGGGATGTCCATCAGGTATTTTTTTACAGGTTAAAATGGCCGAAATTGATTAAAATAAGCAAATAAGAATTGAACGAACACAATAACTTAATTTGATTTTTTTGTATTCTAAATTTATCTGCGAACGAAGAGGTTGAACAGAAAGGTTACACGCTACATTACATCACTAGTGCGTAATGGTAATCAAAATGTCACAGTTTGGTAACACATGCTATAATATACCAAAGCGTAGTGCAATAAGAGCCACTTTCTGAGCAAGTGTATTGAAAAAAATATTATTCAAACAATAGCTGCTAGTTTTGTAACACTTCGATAATATTATGCCACACCGGAGGATATTTTGATTCAAGATAACGTCGGCAACGCTTGTCAAATAGGTACCAATTATTGCATGATGTGATTCAGAACATCAACCACCTGTAGGTTTTTACGGTTTCTTCGTAAATCACTCTGTAAGATTTTCGTTTCCTGCTTGTGTGCAATAAATACCAAATTTTCCTTGTTAATAGCGTCACTGACCATAACGTCAAATGTACGTAACAGCCATTATTGACCAATTCAACATTTGTATGACGTGTTCACCGTAGCTTCAGTCAGTCGCAAGCAATATATATAGCGCGACCTTTTACTGAAAATGCGTCCGACAAAGTTTATCATGTACATTTGATCTAGAACCAGTGAATCTAGCTCAATTCATCTCTTGTCTCCGAGCGCTAATCTCGTATCCAGAGCAACCATGAAGTCTCAAACAGTTTTAACGTTAATATTTTTAAGTCTGTTCAAAATATGTCTTTGTGAAAATAGTGATTCGAATAATTTAGTGAAAAGTCCTAATGGTACGATATTTTACTTTGCGTACGGCAGTAATTTGTTAACAAGAAGATTACACCTAAATAACCCGTCTGCAGTTTTCTACAGCATCGCTAAACTAAAGGTAAGCGTAACGTAACATAATGTGTCGATAATGTGTTGTGTTAATAATTATACGGTTTATATGAATATATTAGATTGTTCTCACATTATGATGTCAGCGACAAAAAATATGTAACCAAAATATTTGTAATACATAACATGATTGAAAAGAGTGGCCATGGAGTTTCTTGAACATTGTTGTGAGATCCTGCACTCTTTTGAATGTGCAATTAACGTCATTTTTTATCCCAGTCCGACTTCTTGACTTTTGAGAAGGGCCTGTAAAGGTTTATTTATTTAATAAATCCTGTGAACCTTTGAATCTTGAACTGAATATGTCATTATGGAGTACTAATTAAGGGTTCCGTCAGACTCTCAAAGTCAAAGGTGTTTAGAATATCTAGATGAATTGAGTACAATTTACTTAGTTACATAACATAGATTTGTTCCAAACATGGATTCCTCATGGGCTTCAGGAATAAATTACAAATTTATTTTTGTTTTTACAAAATTTTATTACCTAACATAATAAGTAGGTACGTATTTTTTTGGGTTCGAAAATCAAATCTTCCGCTTTGAACAAGAGTCTGTGCCAGACATAGCACATATACCTACATATAAAATTTACTAGGATTAGATGTTAGAAAAAAAATTAACAGAGAGAAGAATATCGTCCCCGTAGAGCGAAAAGTAACTAAGTCCAAAAATGGCCAAAATGAGTTATCAATGTCATTAATATCATATTTTTTTTCTCTATCTAGCAGTCTAACCGGTGTTTTTGTAGCTGCTTTCGTTATTGTTTTAAGAAATGTGAAAAGTAAATAAGTCTACCCTTTGGATGAAACAACATAATGGAAGAAATAACTAACTTAATTAATTATTTTACATTTAAGAAAAAATTACGTAACTTGAAATTAAGTCGACCTAATTATTTTTTCTACTAAATTATGAATGCATCCATATGCCTATGGATAATTTAAAAGTCATTACAATGATTTAGTGAATATTCGAAATCAATTGTTGGCTAAAACGCACGAAAGCAAAAATTAACTAACTTGACGTAGTGAACACTCACTCTTGATTTTTAAATTATTTGTACTGCATAGCAAAATCGAAAAATCATCAAACCATTTTAATTTATTTTTTTCTTTTAAATTGGAAACATATCATTTAAAGTAAATAATGATTACAGTCTTTTAGTTATTATTTATACAACTTCGACATACATTAATACGGCTCGTGCGGAGACCATCTCCCCACGAGCCCCGATTTCTACCAAGAAATGAGATCACGGAAGTCATGCAATTAATGCGAACATCATCCAAAATGCATCCTGTTAAATACGCCTGCCTGCCTGCCTGATACGCCTCCTCTACGCCTGTGTTCAAAGCTTTGTAGATTGGACTTAAACAAATCCTTTCCACCGGGTCCAAAGCTGTAAGGTGCCCGCAGAACACGGTGGAGCATACGGTTGAGGTATGCCCCGCTTGGAAAGAGCATTGCCGTTTCCTCGTAGGGGTGTACAGGCCATGGTTCGGAGCGAGGAGGTGGGCTTCTTTCTCACCCCTCAAGTAGTTGTCAGTGAATGTTGAGAACCAACTGCAGGGCCGAAGCCTACAGGGACCCGGTCCGATTTGTGAAAGGAAGGTCCGACCCCGGTATGAAGGTTAAGAAGGAACGGGTTGGGTTCGTTTAATCCGTAAGAGTCTTACACTCTTTCCTGCTCCGCCCAATTTTTCCCACCATAAAATGATGTGAGGTGGCATTTTGCAGCACCAGCCCATATGTGGCTGCAGTTCTCCACATACGATCGGATTTAGTCTTTTTATAGCATTAGAAGCTGTGCGGTGTAAAGAACCATCGGACTTTTTGTAAAAAACACCGCTTTTCTTTAGAAAAGCGCCTTGGCTTTAGACTCTGATGAACCGTCCAAGGTCAGAGGATATTTTAACTTCCAAGACAGTTTTTGAAGAACAAAAGTCAAAGGAACGGGCTCCTTTTGGCGGTGAATAGATACGCTTGTCTTTGGGCAGCGTTGAATCCCACCAGATTGACTTCGCCCCACTTCGAGAATGCTTGGAGTGAAATATTTGTGCATAGCTTTTCTTTCAGACTGGATAAGCTCTTTGCTAGCCCAATCAGTTTGCAGGTATCTGCCTACAACTGTGCTATCATCTGCATACCCATAGATACTGGCTACATTGATATGAGAGTTGCAAAGAGAACAAACCCCTCAAAAACTGTCATTGATTTTCATGGGCTCTGACAAGTCTCTTTCGACCATTATCACATTACTATCACATTACTCGGAGAGATTGTTCACTCAGGAAGACTTACCCAATTAATCAGGCCGGGAGAAATGACGTACGCTGGAAACTTACTCAAAAGGATAGCATGCCAAACCCACGCACACCCAACATCACAGACTAGAGAAATAGCAATCACTTCCACTTTCTTCTCCAGAGCCTTACTCTACAAGTGTGTAGTATAAACTAGTAAATCCCCAGTAAACCGATACACACTATACCAGTCCTAAATGCGAGGCAATATAAGCGTTGGAAACAACGTTGGTGTATCATATGATCTACCCAAACGCGGGTAGATCATATGATACACCACATTCACGTTTAGATGACGCAGTGTTCTCAGAACTTATTTGTTTCTTATGGGAACCTCGGGCATCGAAGTGTCGCAGATAGGCAGAGTCCGTGAAGTAGCTCCGCAAGTGTCAAGACGAGAATTATGGGCGAAGAGAGATGCGAAGGGTAGTAGCTCTCGCAGTATAAACCAGTGTTCAATCAGGTTTATCCGGCTTAGGCAGTGGGGGCCGACAGAAGTTCGCCTCCACCGACTTGACAAGGCACCAAAAAGCTCTGCTATTGGACGGCTGTGTAGAAACCTTTGTGCCTATATGCGTAATGCGGTCAAAACTAGCCTTCTTTAATACCCCTTTGCAGCGTGAATGAAGGCTCTCTTTTTTGAGCTCCAGCAGTTTCTAAATCTGGAATTTACGGTAACAAGCGTTAACCTAGGTGAGAAACGGTGAATGCTTACGCGCTTCAGTTTGAACGTAATCAACGATGAACCATGAGTGAGCTGGGCCTCCAATGGCACTTTCTTAAAAGAGATAAAATAGAGCTTGACGTATCATATCGGACAAAGCATCCGTACAGCTCGAGGGACTTTCAGAAGAGAAACAGACCTTACTGCCAAGGATAAGACGCAAAAAAATTAAATGAAGCACACTAAGCAAACCCAACTAAAACTTCATTTATTACTAGAAAGAGGAGAAAGCAAGACAAATAATAGACAGACAAGGTACAGAAGAACAGATTCAAGAGTAGTATAAATATAAAACACCATTAATTTACTCGCCTCTGCCCGTTTTAGAGGCAAATACCCCTTTGCAGCGTGAATGAAGGCTCTCTTTTTTGAGCTCCAGCAGTTTGTAAATCTGGAATTTGCGGTAACAAGCGTTAACCTAGGTGAGAAACGGTGAATGCTTACGCGCTTCAGTTTGAACGTAATCAACGATGAACCATGAGTGAGCTGGGCCTCCAATGGCACTTTCTTAAAAGAGATAAAATAGAGCTTGACGTATCATATCGGACAAAGCATCCGTACAGCTCGAGGGACTTTCAGAAGAGAAACAGACCTTACTGCCAAGGATAAGACGCAAAAAAATTAAATGAAGCACACTAAGCAAACCCAACTAAAACTTCATTTATTACTAGAAAGAGGAGAAAGCAAGACAAATAATAGACAGACAAGGTACAGAAGAACAGATTCAAGAGTAGTATAAATATAAAACACCATTAATTTACTCGCCTCTGCCCGTTTTAGAGGCAAAGGATCTTAACAGTTTATGTGCAAAAGGGATAAACTCACAAGTGCTCCACTGGTGTATCAATCTTTAAATAAAGATGTAATTGATCGAATATTGGGGCTAGACGTAACAGAGGAGGGAGAAGTAGTGTAGTGAACTAAATTCTGATTACTCTTTTTATTAATATTTTTTTATAGTTTATCAGTTCGTGCGTATGAGGATGTTGCGCTTTTTTTTGTTTTTATTAGAAACAGATAGTGTTTTGTTGATATTTTCCCATTACTTCCTTTAATAAACGTTAAGTAAATTTATAACAATCGTTTAATAGCATTATTCACGTCATAACTTAATAATAATAATAATAATAATATGTCATTTATTTTCTAACACAAATAACTAAAACAAAAGTTGCCACACAAGGTCCACAATTTAGTTAGGTATTATTTACAATATACATTTGGTATGTGTAATAGTTAGTTCCATTTTACTTAACTCGGGTTATTTTTCTTACGAACAATTTAAAGCTAAGTGAAAAATCACTAACTGCGGGCGACAATTAACTATGTCAAATCTATGTCAGAGACGGTGTAAGCAATAATAAACTAATTTGATGTTTTTAGTTTTTCTCAATTATAAAAAGATTTTCATGCATTATGTGACTCTTAAAATATAAACAATATTTTTTCCTTCAAGTAAAAACTAAAAACATAAAGTTATGTAATAGCTAGCCAAAGTTATAACGATTCTTATTTTTAAAAACTTTAAAATTCATTATCTCAAAACATGATTTTTCGACTTAATGACTTTTCGCTCTACGGGGACGATATAGAGAGCTTTGATACTTTAGTTGAAAAATGGATAAAAAATCATTTTGTTATTTTCTATCACAAAAATAGATTTCATACGCATAATACAGCTTTCATCGGTACCAAATAAATATGCTTTTCATTACTCGTACTCTGAAAGTAGGTGTAAAGTTGCCTGTGGATAGGGTTGGAAGAAGTACTTTTACTCCCTAGGGAGTTGTACTTTTCAACTGACAGATGTCTAAATATTAAAAAAAAAACTAGTTCTATTTTGACATTTCTATTGAACCGTGACCCGAATTTCTATACTGCCAGTACAATTGAAATAACATAGAGATAGGAATAATTTAAGAATACTTTTTTTAATGACTATTTAAATGAAATGAAATGAAATGAAAGTTATTTGCTACGAATGCAGGTACATAAATATGGTGTTAAGCAAATTATCGATCCAATACATTCTACTGTCAGGCATGCAAAAATATTGTAGTTTATTTAATAATGAAATAGTTTCAAAAATTTATATGAGATAAAATTTAGTCAATAATACAATTTCAATAATAAGTTAATAAATCATTAAAAAATACAATTTTAAAAATAAGTTAATAAATCATTCAAAATTACAATGTCAATAATAAGTTAATAAATCATTCAAAAATACAATGTCAAAAATAAATTAATAAATCATTCACAAATACAATGTTAATAATATGTTAAAATTAGTCAATAATACGACGTAATAAATTTTTAAAAAATAATTGAATAGGTAATACAATGTCAAAAATATGTTAAGTTAGTCAAAAATACAATGTCGGTAATAAGTTAAGTATTAATCAGTCTAAAAGTACAATATCATTCAATTAAAAACATAGTCTATAAATAATCATACGGATTTGTCATTTAAAAATTCATCTATTGTATAATAACATTTATCAACCAGCAATTTATTTAATCCCTTTTTAAACATTTTTAATGTACAATTTTTGATATCATCCGGTATTTTATTGAATATTACCGGACCCATATGCATAATATTCATTTTTAGAAGGGCTGTTTTAAATTTACCAGTATGTAAAAGATTTTTATATTGAGATCGTAATAGTGTTGGCCTTGTTGAGTGATCAATATTAGAACAAATTAAATTCTTATTACCTTTCACAAATACCTAGTGCCATTTCCAAAATATAGAGTGACGGAAAAGTTAGTAATTTAAGGTATTTAAACATAGGTACGCAACTATATGTTGAATTTACTCCGGTCATTGACCGTGTGCAATATTTTTGGGCTCTGAAAATCTTTTCTCTTTCACTACAATTACCCCAAAAAACTACTCCGTATCTTAAAACAGAAACAACAAGTCCATGATAAGCTATCTTAATCGTGTCAGTATCAACTTTTTTTGTTAAATTATATAAAATGTATGCAAATTTGCTTAATTTCTTGCAGACCTCCTCGGCCTGTGGTTTCCAAAGTCAAATCAAAGTCAAAGTCAAAGTCAAATCATTTTTATTCCAAATAAACCATTTACAGGCACTTTTGAAACGTCAAGTCAGTTTGTCCTAAAAAATATGATGCTAATTGCACATTCCAAAGCGTAGATCTCTATGGAGAAGAATGTGCAAGAAACTCCATGGACACTCTTTTCAATTATGGTAAGTATTACAAATATCTCGGTTACATGTTTCTTGTTGATACTAGTATGTGAGAACAATGTAAATAATAATAATAAACACAAACTATACTAAATATAGATATTAAAATAAACCTCTGACAGCTAAGAGATGACCAATCTCAATTGACAGCGCCCGTTCACGGACATGACGCACATATCAGCACCACTCAGCTCAACCATATTATAGGGAACCGAATAATCCAACATACGCGCCACCATCAGTGAGACATTTGTGTGAGCATGACAAACTCTCAGCTGCCGAGCTCATTCACGTCAAATCAAACAAGTTCTATAGTAACCTAAAACCATAAGTTGTTCCATGCTACTCACATTTACAAACTTTGAAAAAAAAAATTCTCTTCTACATTATACAATTCTAAAATAAAGAAAAATTATCCACTTTGAAAACATAAAAAATATATATATATATATATATATTTCAAAGCCAATCATTTATTACGCCCTGGTGGTAGTGGAGCTGGACCAGGGGATAAAAATGCTTGGCTTAATGCCAAGCATTTTTATCTAGAATATAATCATCCAATTTATGCCTGCCTGCATAGTGTGCGTTTAATACAAGATTTAAATTTCGTTTCATTGAGTTCCAATATGTGGGGAGGTATTTTATTATAGCATTTTAAACAGTACCCCATGAAAGAAGAGGCCACTTTAGCCAGTCTAAAGCCTGGTTGAACTAACTGATCCCTATTTCTTGTAACATAATTATGTCTATCGCCTCTTTTGCTAAAAAGATGAAGATTTTTTCTAACATACATGATGTTTTCGTATATATATTGACAAGCCATCGTCATAATATTAATATTTTTAAACAGTTCCCTTAGAGAATCGCACCGCCGGAGATTATAAATGGCTCTAATTGCTCTTTTCTGTAGTATAAAAATTGATTCGATGTCTGCAGCCCGTCCCCATGTCAATTGACTGTCAATAATTATACCTAAAAATTTTGCAACATTTGTATTGTCTATTCTTTGTCCATTGTATGCAATAGTCAAATCGTCAGGACGTAGACGCTGGTAAAAATGCATTTACTTTTGTTTTTTTTTTTCAAATTAACAACTAAATTATTTATGGAAAGCCAATTTATTATATTTTTTTTAATGTCTCATTAATGTCACTTTTATAATCCACATTTTTTTTTTACATTTAACTATAGCTGTGCTGTCATCATCAAATAATACCATAGGCTGTTGAATTTGTTTAGGCAAGTCATTTATGTAAAGCAAAAATATTAAGGGTCCGACAACAGTGCCTTGCGGTACTCTAAATTTGACTTCCCTGCTATCCGATAAATATTTATATTGAATCTCGCTTTTGGGACATATCCTAGTAATTTCCGTCTGTTGTTTGCGTTTGCTTAAGTAAGATTCAATAAGTCTCAAAACGTTTCCTCTAATACCGTACCTGTCAAGTTTATGCAAAAGAATGTCATGTTTAACGTAGTCAAAGGCTTTAGTCATGTCAGTATATATTGCACAAACAGGTGTTTTGCTATCCATATTTATCATTTTGTTATGTAACAAGTCGTAAATAGCCATGTTTATATTTTTATTTTTTCTAAAACCTTTTTGCGCATTGCAAACGATATTATATTTATTCAAGAAGGAAATAATAGACTCATAAATCAATTTTTCGATTATTTTTGAAAATACGGAAGTAAGAGCCACTGGTCTATAATTTGACATTTCTTCTTTACTGTCTTTTTATGTATTGGTATCACAATAGTCGTTTTTAGGCTATTTGGAAATATACCCTGGCTTACGCATAGGTTCATAATATGACTTAAAGGAGAAGCTATTACATCTGCTACGAATTTTACCACATTGGTTGCAACTTCATCATATCCGACACTTTTTTTATTTTTTAATGTTTTTATAACTCTCATGATATCTTCTGGTAGAGCTGGGGCCATAAATATTGAGTGTGGGTTGTTCCCTACACTAATAATTTAATTAGTAGTATTTTCATTGGTTAAATCTTGTATTTGATCGATAAAAAAGTTATTAAAACAATCAGCCATTTCCTTGGGATTACCAATTATAGCGTTTTCCTTCATAATTTGCATGATAGGTTCTGGACCTCGATTGCTACCTTTAATTATATACCAAGAAGCTTTGGATTTGCTCTGAGCATTTTTTATTATGTGGTTATTTTGTGCTTTTTGGGTGAGTTTAATAATTTTTTTGAATGTTTTAGAATATTTTTGGAATGCTTTTTTAGTTTGTTCTGAAGGTGATTGTCTATATTTCCATAGTAACTGTCTTTGTTTTTTTGCTACAAATTCTTATACCCTTTGATACCCACTTTAACTTTCGAGAGGATTTTATTTTAATTATTTTAACGGGAAATCACAAATCGTATATTAAACGAAATTGCTCTATAAAAATGTCATATGCTTTATTAGGATTGTCAGAATCGAAAACCTCTAAAAAAGATAAACTTTTTAAGTGTTTCTTAAATTTGGTCAAATTAACTTTAGACATGTCCCGTTTTTTTATTCGCCATGAATTAAAGATGCATGTTTTATTCACTTTTAATAATTGAGCTGAGTGGTCTGATCGAGCAAAGTCTATTACCTCGCTTTCACACTTTTTACGGCAGTTGTGTGCAAAGTTATCGGTACAAGTTAAGCTCCTTGGTCTAGTTGGTTGTCTAAATTCTAACTTAAGATTGTGATTGAGAAGTAAGATTTCAAAATCTAGAGTATATCTATTTCGTTTCAAAATATCTATGTTAAAATCCCCGCACACATCTTTCCATTCTTTTTAGTACATTTTTTTTTTAGTATAGTCTCTAAGGTATCACAGAATAAATTGAAATTTGACATTGTTGGAGTCCTATATAAACATATAATAATTAACTTTTGTTTAGGTAACTCTACTGCACAGCATTCTATAACCCCTGTAATTGATATTTTTTCTACATCTGTTAATATTTTAAATTCGTAACAAGATTTGACTAAAATGCAGGAGCCTCCTCGTTTTTGTTCCCTTCTTGTATACGACGCGGCAAGTTTGTAATTTGGAATGTTGATAAGTCCCTCTTGTCCAGAAATTACGAAATGCTCCGTGATGCATATCACGTCAACGTCTATTTGCCTATTCTGCAGCTCCTGGATATGGACAACAAGTAAGTCCGTCTTGTTAAGAAGTCCCGCTATATTTTGATGCATGATGTACATATGTTTATAAAAGAAAAAACTCATTTCCACTAGTTGATGTTGTTATGTTCTCATTCTCGCTAGGAAGTTTTTGATTCAAATCAACATGCAAAACATCTTCAGAATAAAACAAGTCATAAACGATCATTATGTTGGTTATAATTTGATAATGGTGTGCGAACCTCATACATGCACCTGCGGTTCCATGGTGGAAGCCGATGGTCATCACGCGCTGAGCTGTCGGCGCTGCACAGGAAGGTTTCCGCGTCACCATGCCCTGAACGACATAATCCGTAGAGCTCTCGTGTCGGCAAACATCCCCTGCGTGCTGGAGCCTCCAGGTCTTAGCAGATCTGATGGTAAGAGGCCGGATGGGCTGACTCTTGTGCCATGGAAGAACGGGAAGTGTCTGATCTGGGACGCAACCTGTGTCAGCACTTTTGCCGCCAGTCACCTGAGTCGCACCATGCACACTGCCTCTGCCGCTGCTGAAGACGCCTGCTCTAAGAAGAGGCTCAAGTATGCTTCCTTGGAGCGGCTTTACCATTTTGTGCCGGTAGCTGTGGAGACTCTGGGCAGTTGGAGTACGGAGGCAAAGTGTTTTGTGGGAGATTTGGGCCGTAGGCTCGGAGAAGCAACGGGTGACTCCCGATCTGGGTCGTTCTTGGTGCAAAGGCTGGCCATTGCTATTCAGCGAGGTAATGCGGCGAGTGTTATGGGCACTTTTGCACCAGGAACGAGCAGAGGTGGGTTATTTGACGATTGACTGTTTATTTATTAAAATTTACTAAGTATATTATTTGACTAAGCTCTAATTGTCATAATTAATCTGTTTGAATACAATAAAAAGATTTAATATGTAATTATATGTTTAATAAAGTATAAATTTGATAATAAATATGCCTCCACCCGGATTTATTTATTTTGCCTGTGTTATAGGAAAACATATCAAATGTCAGAGTCTTGTTGCTATCAAAAAAATAAGCGTACTCATTGATTTTGACATCTAGACAAAGCAGGTTGTTGAAAAGCTCGAGTTTATAGTTGTGAATCATAGCGCCTTTTATGTATGTTGGAGAACAGGGAATTATATTTGTGTAGGTTATGTTTTTCAGTGAGTTCTTTAAACAGTCCAAAACATCTATATAGTTATCGTTTTTCAGATCAGTCAGTAATCTTTCATTGTAAAGTCTTTCAATTTGTATTTTAAATTGAATATACGTTCTTTTATGGTACAATTTGGCGATAAATAATGGCAAAAATCAAAGAGTTTGGCAAAGGTTTCTTCTAACAAAGGTAGAGTACCCCTTGTACAATCGCTGCTGATGATACACATCTTATTTTTATGGGTTGGTATTATTAAAGCGCCTGATGATTTTGATGGTTGCAAAATTTAAGTCTTGTGTTTTTTGTTGCGCCTTCTGGTTTACTTGTAGCAAAGTGTCAACAGCAGAAATATGTGTCTGTGTTTGTTTGTCAAGCATGTCCACCTTAGGTTTTACCTGAAAGTCGCTCCGCACACTAGAGTTGGATTACGTTAAGTCTGCGCGTAGCTGGGGGCGTGCTTAATGTTGCCAGTGCAATTAATCTACTTTCCCTCATATAATAAAAAAATTACAAAGTAAACAAAGCACAAAAAATACGTTTTGAAATCAATAATGGGAAATACGATTCATTTCATTACATATTATTGCATTTTAGTTGGTTCTTCAGGGTTTTCTAAAATTATAGATGACGATTAGTTAACGATGTAGGGATAGCGATTTTACAACAGATTTTATCAAAAAATTAAAACAAATTTTAGCCGCACGCAGCCTTTTTTCTGTAGTAGCTAGGTATACCAGCTTCTGCCAGCGGCTTCGCCTGCGTGAAAGTCTGTTAACCACCATAGGGGTGGAGTTTCGTAAAATCTGTCCATAGCGGACGTCTACGCCCTGTAAGAAACCTACCTGCCGAATTTTAAGTTTGTAGGTGTTATAGTTTCTGAGATATAGTGATTAATCAGTGAGTGGTATTTCGCTTTTATATATTAGTAGCTTTTGCCCGCGGCTTCGCTTCCGGAATCAGAAAAATGTGATAAGTGAAGAACCCCTTGACCGATTTTGAAAAACTTCACATAAACCATCTACTAAATAGTCCGAACAAAGCCTAAACATTTGGTTTGGATAGGTGGGCACGTTCTTGAGTTATAAAGTTGCATTGATCTTTATATAATATACTAAATTCTGCCCGCGACTTCGTCCGCGGAAAATTTCTTGTTTTAACATATTTAACTCTGTTCCTATACAATTTTTCGAGATAAAAAAACAAACTTTACTTCTTTATTATAATAAAGAAGTTAAGTTTTCTTTATTCATAATCATAAAATATAGCCTATGACACTCAAAAATGAAGCAGCTTTCTATCAGTGAAAAAAATTTTGCAATCGAACCAGTAGTTCCAGAGATTACCTCCTACAACAAAAAAAAAAAAAAACAAAAAAAACAAACTTTACCTCTTTATTATATTAGTGTAGAAGTGTAAATGTGTAGATGTAGATATTGATGTAGATCCAAATCTATATAATTACTACTTTAATGAAAGTAAACAAATCGATTGAATTATAGGTTGTTTAATTATTATAAAAAAGTCATGGAACTTAGAAAATATGTACTTTATTTAATATAAAATAGCTTGTCATAATAGTCACTTGATTAAGATTAAAATACACAGTAGCAGTCCATTTTCAACCAACTCTGTTTTTCTGCCAGGCACCACTCGGGTACGAATATTCAGGGAGATTTGTTGTTCTGGTCACCCGAAAAAAATATTTGACAAATGGTCCACTTTTGGAAAATCGTATCGTAAGCCCGATATTTTTTCATTCACCTTAACAAGCACGTTTGAAGCATGTTTTTTTTTTCTTTACCAGCACTTTTAACCACTTTCGGTATAATGATGACGATTATTTACTTTGGAAACGATTAAAAACACGGAACACAAAACATTCTCTTGACACCTGACATAAATGTCAAGATGACGGCAAATAATTAGTTTCCTTTTTTCGCCGCGCGCAGACTTAAAAAAATTCTACTCTAGCATCTATATTTATGTCTATCGGCGGTGTTTTTTGAGGTTTTAAGGTCTTACGCGCCGATGTCGGTGTCTTACTTTTTCTTTGTGGTGTTGTGCAGATCTTTTTGTAGGTTTCTACATTCTTAACACGATAAGTTTATTAGCTTCAGTTATAAATTTAACGCAAGATTCTTAGAGGAGAAAAGAAGAGGTAAACACTGTGCTTTTCATTACGAATACGAGGAAAATAAAAATAATAATAAAAACCTGAGTCGTCGTCAAATGTCTTCGTATGTTTTGAGGTAGGTATATTTCTTTTGATTTAGGCGGTAAGCGGTTTTCTCCTCAAATAATCTTGCGTTAAATTTATAACTGAAGCTGATGAACTTATCGTGTTAATACGAATTTCTTATAACAGAGATTTAGCAAAATGTAAACAAAACTCTACACCTCGAAAAAAAAATCAAGAAAGACCAAATCGGCCACAGATTATAGAGAGACTTTACCCGCCATTTTTTTTTTAATCGTCGTCTGGCTATTCAGTCAATATTTTTCATTTTATCATTGTAAAAATGGGTCAGGTCAATATTTTTCTCAAATATAATATTAGTTTTAATGAAATAGTTGAAAGTAAATTAAAATAAAGTCATTAAAAAAAAGTATTGTTAAATTATTTCTATCTCTATGTCATTTTAATTGTACTAGCAGTATAAAAATTCGGGTCACGGTTCAATAGAAATGTCAAAATAGCAAATAGTCTGTCATTTTAATATTTGTTGTCTAAATATTAAAAAAACAAATGTCAGTTGTAAAGTAAAACTCCCTAGGGAGTAAAAGTACTTCTTCCAACCCTGTCCGCAGGCTACTTTACACCTACTTTCAGAGTATGAGTAATGAAAAGTACTATTTAAAGTAGAGCTAAAGGTCATAAATTGTAATTATAAGTTATAACTACTTCAATCAAGACGACCATTTTGGTTCAATTTATTTTCCGCATACTATACCCGTTTTTAGGGTTTCGTAGTCAACAAGGAACCCTTATAGTTTCGCCATGTCTGTCTGTCCGTCCGCGGATAATCTCAGCGACCGTTAGCACTAGAAAGATAAAATTTGGTATCAATATCTATATCAACCATGCCGACAAAGTGCACAAACAAAAAGTGGTAAAAAATGTTTAATTAGGGTACCTCCCCTACACGTGTAAAGTGATTTTTTTTTTCATTTATACCATAACATGTGATATATTGTTGGATAGGTATTTAAAAATGATTAAGGGTCCCGTAAAATATTTTTTTATAATATAAATATTTTCGGAAATAACCGCTCCGAAAGTAAAAAATGAGGCGTAACCCTCTAACTTTTGAACAATAAGTTTGAAAAATATGAAAAAAAAACTCAAAAGTAGAACTGTAAGTAAACTTTCTAGGAAAATTATTATGAACTTGATAGAATGAACAGTTTTTGAAAAATTAAAAAAAAACAACGTTCTGAACTAATTTTCTAATTTAACCGTACATGCAAGCATTTTTTTATCTTTTTTATATATTTCGTTATCCTGAGCGTATCTTCTTTCAAATTAAAATACAAAAAGAAAAAAATCGGATCACGCAAACCAAAATTACCACCAGATACAGCGCCATCTCTCGGGAAATTGGGTTACTAATTTTTACATGGGCTACTGGGTTCTGTTATGTTGTGAGAAATTTGTGGCGGACGGGAAACTACGGAACCCTACACTGAGCGTGGCCCGACACGCTCTTGGCCGATTTTTACACATGAAGTGACGGCCCATCTGACCTACACATTTTCACAACCCAGTAACTGAGTAGCTGACACTGCATCCAAAACAATACTGAGGTTAGATAAGCTTCGGACTGCCCAAAACTATCAAAGGTAAGGGGATTTTCAAAATACCGTTAAAAATACTATCTACCTAAAATAATTACAGTAAAACTAAAAAAGAATAATATTAAAACCCTTAACTAATTAAATCTAACTAAAACTTTGACTTCAAGAAACTGTTCCACATCGCTGTCGACTGCTGTCGATCGCTGTGACGTGCCCAAAAGACAGTGAGGGCTAATGAACTTTCCGAGGTACGGAGAATACCTACCCATTCACGAACTGACCTCGGTAGGTCTTGCTCTACCTTTAAGGAGCACTCGTGCGGATAATTTCTATTTATCCGCACGAGTAATAAAAATATTATTATTATTTATTTAATGTTCGGCAAAATGGAACGCATTAGCCTTGACTTCGGCCTTAAGATAAACCAGAATAGAACAAAAATAATGATTATCGACCGCAATTCTTTACAAATTACTTTGTTAATTATGATGTGGTGCAATCATACATTTATCTGGGAGCCTTGATTACGAATAACTGTGGATGTATCAATGAAGTGAAGAGGCGTATAGCAATCTCTAGATCTGCAATGAACAAGTTGAGGAAAATATGGGGGAATCGCAACATAACACAGCCACAAAAATCCGGTTATTTCGGGCACTCGTATTCCACATATTCTAGTAGCTACGCCGCAGAGACGTGGACCCTGCGGGAAATGTCGAAGAAGAAGATAGACGCCCTAGAGATGTGGTGCTGGTTCAGGCCATGGTCCGCAGCGAGGAGGAGTGGCAGGCGGTCGCCTCCTTCTGCGAGGCAGTAATGCTCGTAAAGGAGGAGGCTGACCGCATAAGGCAAAGGCAACGGCGCACTCGCCGTAGCCGTCGCCGTCGCGACCCTGCCGATATCCGGCCACCGTAGACACTGGCTTGCGGACGGTGAGCAATGGGTAGCTCGCCGTCCGGTCGTCTGGTAGCAGTCCAGACCGAGCCCAAGTCGTCGACGGCGCGCTCCGTTCCCGCGCGCCTCAAGGAGTTGTCAGCACACCGTAGGGGCCCAACAGGGTCGAAGCCTCCCGGAGCTGAGGGTTGATGCGAAAGCGTTACACCGGGGCTCTGGGAATAAGACACGGAAGGCACGGGGTAGGTTCTTTAGTCAGTAAGAGTCTGACACTGTTTCCCGCTCCGCCCAAGAGTGGGATTCGTCATTCGATGATTTTTACCTACCATAAAAAAAAAAGAGATGTGGTGCTGGGGGAGAATGCTTAGAGTAACGTGGACTGAATTTCGTACCAACGAGTCTAATACTTCGAGAACTCGGCATCAAGCAGCGTTTATCATCTTTGGTACAGTCTCGTATCCTCACATTAATTGGTCATGTAGCTATTTACCGACTCATGGTACAAGAAAGAGTTACGGGTACTAAGGAACGAAGAAGATCGCCATAAGGTAGGCTGACCAAATAACAGCTTCAGTAAGTGGGTCACCATCGCTGCATGAATGCACGAGGAAGGCAGCCATCTATAACAGGTAGATTTTCCCTGTTCAATTCATAATCTTACTTAATATTATAAATGCGAAAATTACGATGTTTGGATGTTTGTTACACAATCACGCCAAAACGGCTGGATGGATCTGGTTGAAATTTGCCACAGGCATAGGATACACTCCGGAATAGGACATAGGCTACTTTTTATACCGGAAACCCCAACCCCAATACCACGCGTGCGAAGCCGCGGGCAAAAGCTAGTCTAACATATAAAATGTCTCGTGTCATGGAGTTTGTGGTCGCACTCTTACGAAGCGGCTCGATTGCTTGGTCGAGCCGTTTCGGCGAAAAATCGTGCAACGAAATCAAATGAATCCTTTCTATTTATTGATAGGCTCGCGTTGATCACTATCACCTAAGGGTAACTAAGCAATTATGTTTTCGACGATGGAATATGTTTGTCTAAAAGCAAAGAAGTAAAATGTAATTGAAGACTCCCAATGATTTTGTGTTAAAATGTACCTATTAAGTATGTATTCATCATTGCCAACACAAAATGACACATTGTATTCTCATACTAGCGACCCGCACGGGTAAACCTTCCTCTTGAATCACTCCATCTATAAAATAAACCGCATCAAAATTTGTTGCGTAGTTTTAAAGATCGAAGCATTCATAGGGACAGAGCGACATTGTTTTATACTATGTAATGATATCTTTTGTCACGACTTCATTTTCCGTCTGTATGATTATACGTGTATACGTAATCATACGCTGATGATCGTGATCGTAAGGCAGATACGGAGCCCTGCGAGATCAGGGGCCCCGACGTAGGCAATTTGGAGAATGTTATCCACAACCGTCTCGTAGGGCAAACCAAGCCTTAGTAAAAAGCACCTTTTTTATACGTGGTCCCTAAGAGGCTGCCAGTTACATACATCCAGCTAATTAATCGCAAATAATCGTCAAACATGGCAGATTTCTCTTTCTAATAGTGTCCTATTGCAATTAGAACCACCGGTTAGACTTCATCTTGTTCGAGGAGCTGTGGCAAGGCGCCGTGGCCACCATCGTAGAAGACGACGAAGAGGAGGTGTGGGGCACCGTATGGACCATCAGCGCCGATAAACTGCATCATCTCGATAAGTAAGATTGTTATTACATCACTTGATAAAAAAAATTTCACTGACTATCAATATCTTTAGTCTAAAAGCAACAGCGTTTTTTTAAACGGTTTTATCTAGCTCATTTTTTATTATTTTGCTTATTTGGTCAACCGTCAAATCGAAATAACATCCAATTAAGTTTAAATGAATATGCAAGAGCGGTCAAACACACAAGCGGCATGTTGCTTACGGCAAAGATCATCTTATATATACTTGAACATGACTTGAACCGACCGACGAAAAATTTCAACACTGCGGTGTCCAGAATCATGTACTGGAAACATGGTATTCGATTGTGGTACGATATAAATGACACCCTGTATAAGTATGTGGTGTATGGAATCATTTGGCCAAGCTTTATTTATAAGTACAATTACAATAGCAAATCTAGTTAGCTCAATCCTAACCGAACAGAAACTGACGTGTAGGTAGACAAAGCAATACTCTACACACCAGTTTTCGTTTGTTTGGTTCATTCTGTCTAATAATTCAGTTGACTTATTGTTTTCTTCCTTCAGGCAAGAAGGCGTTTCGATCGGATGGTACTTCGCGAAGAATGTGACTCTAATCACACCAAGCGGCCAGCAATTGGTAGCCCGAACTTATGAAGAAGTTGACAACCCTAAAAATAAAACCGCAAGCTTCGACTTACCTATGGAAAGGCGGCCCTCCAATACTTACCTTGAGGTAAGTCTCAAACTAATAAGTACCTTAGTACCTAAATTGAAAATCTTGTTCGTCTTTTATTACTGTAAAAAAATTAATTCATCATCTACGATGCGACACGGATGAACTTGTAATCACACGCAATTGTAATAGATACAGATGTATCTATTGGTGTATATGGGGCCCCACCACGATCTTCGGGGCCCAAGTCAACCTCCCCTGCAAGTTGGGGCACCTGCCGAACAGCGGACGAGGCTCTGGCGCTGGCTTTCCCTCTTAGGGTTGGGAGGTCAGACGGCAGTCGCTCCCGTAAAGGCCACAAAAGCCAAAAACTATGGATAGGACAGGAAAGTTATTTGCCACGGACAAGGCGCCGCCGCAAAACGGCGCGCAGGAGATTCGCCCGACTCCTGTGGCAAGTGGGCGAGGGCTACCGTGTCAGGGGCGAACACGGCTAAAAACGCTAGACCCAACCCGTAAACTCCGATTCGCCAGCCTAAACATTGACTGACCTGACGCGCGAGAGAGTTAGCCGATGTACTTCTTAGGCGAAGGGTGGCCGTGGCATTCCTGCAGGAGACTCGGTGGAAAGGCCGCAGATCCCGGTTCATCGGGAATGGCTACAAACTGATTTACACGGGTGCAGCCGGTGGGGAGAACGGGGTGGCCGTTGTACTCTCCGAGGAGTTTCATGACGCAGTCCTGGAGGTGAAACGCTACAGTGATCGGCTTATGGTCGTAGGTATGCTTATTGACGGGGTTATAACCCACTTGATAAGTGCCTACGCGCCTCAGGTCGGTTGCAGCGACGCTGAAAAGGCTGCGTTCTGGGATCAACTCGGTGGGGTGCTTCATGGCATCCCGTTGTCACAGGGAATCGTTTTGGGTGGTGATCTGAACGGTCATGTTGGTGACAGGTGCAAGGAGTTTGAGCATGTTCACGGTGGCTTTGGATACGGTAGCCGTAACGCTGAAGGGGAGAATATCCTCCAAACATGTGCGGGTGCCGGCCTTGCCATCGTGAACACGTATTTCAAAAAGAAATCCGAACACCTGATTACCTACAAGAGCGTGAGGTACGATACCTAAATCGATTTCTTACTCACACGAAGGCACCATATCAGTAGGGTGGCCAACTGCAAGGTCATACCCGGTGACAGTCTCACTGCACAACACCGTCTCCTTGTCATGGACTTGCGCGTCAAGCCTAGGGTCAAGGTTTTTGAGCGCCAACAACGCCGAATACGGTGGTGGCGATTGAATGAACGTCTCAGTCGTTCGCGTCGGCCATCGGTGACAAGTGCGGTGGTACCGATGGCGAACCTGTGCAAAGCCACTGGGACAGGATTCAGGCTGCCATCACTGAGGCGCCAAAGTCGGTGCTCGGCTTGTCCAGGGGCGGCCGCAAGTGTGATAAGGAGACTTGGAGGTGGGATCACACAGTCCAGAGGGAGATCAGAGAGAAGAAAGCTCTCTTCAAAACATGGCAAGCTTCCAAATCTCCCGAAGACCGCGACGCATACAGAGCTGCAAAACGTGCCGCCAAGAGGACCGTAGCCAGAGCCAGACGAGACCACTTACAGCCACTTTATGATAAGTTGGAATCGTCTGAGGAGCAGAAGCTCATTTATAAGTTAGCACGTTCCAGGGTCAAAGCGGCACTGGATATCACTAAGTGCCGCTATGTAAGAGACCCTGACGGCAATCTCTTAAGCGAGGACCTCGCGGTGAAGGAGAGATGGCGCTCGTACTTCCATGAACTGCTGAACAAGCAGCACAAAGAGGTGCTGTCTCCGGTTCTCCCTCCAAATCAGGGACTTGTGCTCCCGGTTACGCCTGAAGAAGTGCATGTGGCTCTTCGCCGCATGAAGAACCGGAAAGCTATCGGTGCCGATGGAGTCCCCATTGAAGCCTGGAAGGCGATGGGTCCTCGTGGTGTGGGCATCTTAACCCACCTATTTAATCGCATGCTCCTCAACGGAAAGATCCCGAGTCAATGGAGACTGAATATTATCACTCCAGTCTTCAAAGGCAAGGGTTCGGTGCAGGAGTGTGGCGACTACCGTGGGATTAAGGTTATGTCCCACACCATGAAGCTCTTCGAGCGGGTGATTGACTCTCGGATCCGACAGGAGTGCACCGTCTCGGGATGTCAATTTGGGTTTCGACCAGGCCATGGCGCCATGGATCCTATATTTGCCTAAGGGTTACCATGGAGGGATACAGATCGAAGAATACGCCTCTGCAACTCTTGTTCCTAGACATGCAGAAGGCCTTCGACTGTGTCCCTCGCGATGTGATCTAGTGGGCGCTGAGATCCAAAGGAGTGCCCGAGACCTATATTGACATCATCCGAGATATGTACCGAGACTCCGGTTCTTTAGTTCGGACCGCTGTTGGCGATACGAAACCCTTCCCCATCACCGTCGGAGTTCACCAGGGCTATGTCCTTAGTCCGTTTCTGTTCAGTGTGGTGCTGGACGTGCTGTCCTCTAACATCAGGGACTTACATGAGTAGCCGCCATGGCTGCTCATGTATGCAGACGACATCGCGCTAGCGGACTCGGACAGTGGGCGCTTGGTTCGACGTGTGACAGCGTGGAAGGAATCGCTGGAAAACGGCGGTCTGAAGATTAATGCGGCGAAGACCGAGTACTTGGCCTATAACACAACAAATGCTGCTCCTGTTCGCATTGGCGAAGACACAGTCGAGCGCACAGAACAGGTCAGGTACTTGGGATCGGTGCTCCACGAGTCCGGGGACGTCGATTGCGACGTCGAGTCACGTATCTCGGCGGCCTGGGCGAAATGGCGTGAGGTGGCGGGGGTTATCTGTGACCCCAAAATGCCGATTAGGCTCAAAGGACAGGTCTATAAGACCATCATTAGGCCTGTCCTTTTGTATGGCAGTGAAGCGTGGCATGTACTTGAGCGGCATAAGCAAAGCCTGCGTGTCACGGAAATGAATATGCTGCGCTGGATGTCTGGAGTTTCGTGGAAAGACCGCATTAAAAACTCCCGCATCCGGGGCAGCCTTCAGGTCCGTGACATAGCGGATAAACTGCAGGAAGGTCGCTTACGCTGGTATGGCCACGTTTTACGAAAACCGGCAGACAACGTGGGTAACAGATGCCTCGCCATGCCGCCTCCGCCGGGACCCGGAAAACGAGGAAGGCCTATGAGGCGTTGGATCGACGTCGTAAGGGAAGATATGCGTGCCAATGGGCTTAAGGCAAAGGACGCGAAAGACCGAGCGAAGTGGAGGCGTCTGTGTAGGAAAGCGGACCCCGGGCACCGAGGTGAAAGCCAAGGTGTGCAACCGGGAATGGCGCTAAGATGATGATGATGACAGATGTATCTAAGTATTATATTTTATATACAATAAACACATATACCTATATTTGGTACACAATGTACTAAACAAAAGGCAATTAGACCTTAGTCCAATAGAGGGACTAAATATGAATGTCATATTTAAATTAGATACAATATAAAACTCTATTTACTAGGTACATATATACTATTTCACGCGGCGTACCTACAAGAGTTTTGCGAAATTTTAGTTCTACCCGCGGCTACGCGATGCCCATATTCGCAATTATGCTATCTACAGTGCCTACACTTATATATTTGGCTGTAGGTATATAACTTACTCAGCAATTTCATTTATGTACTACAACCTAAACAGATACCTAATTCTCGTACACGATATGCAGTAACACACTAAGTTTTCTTCCTACCTTGCATATACCCGTACCATCGAAGACACTTCCGATTGACCACTGTTAAGTTCATTTTTGCTTGCACTCGAAACGAAAACTTCAAAGATTGGGTTTGGCGCCGCGCCTCAGAATTCAATCGAAATTTATTTTAAGTGATCAAGCAGAAATTACTGCGATAATGCCTAAGATGATGTGAAAACGTTGGTAGTGGTTGTACTATATAAACATATTTTAAGTTTCTTGTTTTTCTGTTTCAGGTTATCGCTCTCGGCGCTATTGAGTCACGCCTTCCTCCGGAATACATTGGTTTCATTTTCTCATTTCCAACGAACGGCAAAATAGCTACCAAAGAGAGAAGAGATCAGCTAGGTTACCCTTTTTAAACTAAGTAAAGATAAAATATTAATTTAAATTATGCTATGGTATGAATAAAATAATAATAGTAATAAAAATTATATGTATAAAAATAAATAAAGAGATAATAATAATATTTTTTGTATATGTTTTTTTTTAATATTTAAAAATGTAAATAATATGATTAAAAATAAATAAAGGTCATAATAATAAAATAATGTTTTTAAGTATTCAACAGTCTTTTATCAGGCGGGAACAAGGTGCGCGCTTTCAACGGCTGGGTCATGCCGGTGTTGATGTACTCTTTCGGCATACTCAAATGGACCCAGACAGAACTTGACGCCTTGGATAGGAGGGTCCGCACGCTGCTTACCGCAAATCGGATGCATCACCCACGATCATCGGTGATGAGACTGTATATCCCGCGGAAGTGTGGGGGTCGTGGCTTCTTAAATGCTAAGACCCTGCACAACCGCGAGGTATGCAGTCTCAGGGAACATTTCCTAGAAACCGACGTGGGTATGCATCGTGATGTGGTAGCGGTGGACAAGGGCCTCACTCCGCTCTCCTTGGCTAACGAGAACTGGCGCAAACCTTTGGTACTGGATACTAATGACCGTAGGGAAGTATGGCAGAGCAAGGAGCTTCACGGGCGTTTTTACCGGGCCTTACATGGGCCCGATGTAGACTTTTTAGCGTCCGTATCCTGGCTGCGTTTTGGTGACTTTTTCGGGGAAACCGAAGGTTTGTCTTTGCGATAATGGACGAAGTTATGATGACGAACAACTACCGGAAATACATTGTGAAGGACGGTACGGTTGACATCTGTCGGGCATGCCACCGGCCCGGGGAATCTCATCTGGCTAACGGAGATTATTTGCATAGACACAACCTTGTAGCCAGGATTATCCACAAGCAACTTGCTCTTAAATACAACCTTATGGAATCAGAAGTACCGTACTATAAGTATGTGCCTGACCCAGTTCTCGACAATGGCCATATCACATTGTATTGGGACCGATCTATCATTACTGACAGGACTATTGTTGCCAATAAGCCTGACATAGTGGTGATAGATCGTCTGGAGCGTCGCACAATGATTGTTGATATAGCGGTCCCTCATGACGAGAACCTTGTAAAGGCTGAGAAAAATAAACAAACTAAATATCTTGACTTGGCTCGCGAGGTTGTCGACATGTGGGAAGTGGACACAGCAGTCATTGTGCCGATAGTTGTGACGGCCAATGGCTTAATAGCCAAGAGCCTCGACTAACATCTGAGGAGGCTCTCGTTAGGCAGCTGGATCAAGGGCCTGATTCAAAAGGCAGTACTCCTGGACACGGCGCGTATTGTCCGGAGGTTCCTCTCTCATGAGCCCTAACCACCGGTGGCTTGGACCCTGTTCCCGATGCCGGTGGGCTACTATTTTTTATATTTTTAAATGTTTTTTTTTTTTAATTTGTTTTTTTTTAATGAAATATTTAAAAATATAATTTATATGTTAAATGATAAATAAACGGAAAAATAATGTTTTTTTTATTATAAGAAAATATTTAAAAATGTATTGAATATGTTATAATTGTAAATAAATGCTATAATAATAATAATAATTCTTTATTATCAGGCAACTAAGGCCCATAGACACAATACACAAATAATCTTACATAATAATAAACTAATACATACAAATCAAAACAAATTAAAAACTATTTATTGCACACGAAGCGACGGCGTCGTGTTCCGCTGCGAGGTCGGTATCCTACCACGAAATCGTCGATACAAGACTCCTCTCGGCCAAAACTCTCCTTTGAGGAAGATCTCCAAATGTTGAGTCGGTGCCCGCACTACAAACGACTTGAAATTAGTGTTATGGCGCGACTCCAACTGCACGACTCTCAAAGTCCAATTGGTCTTCACACGTACATACTCCACGATATCCTCAACCTTCCTGGTGTGAAGCAGTCTCGAAGTATACAGCTGCGTCGTAGGTATAGCTGGACGCAGCAGCATATTGGGTCCTGCCAGCGCGGTACCGCACTGGTTCTGACAAGAAGGCTTCTTCCTCTTCTTCTTCTCTAACTTTGTGAAGCCATCCTCATCATTCTGCTTACCCCCTTTCATTGTACCTGCTTGTCGTATTGTTTGTGACACAGCCGGTTTGTTTGCGGCAACAATAGCGGATTAGGCACGTTTAGGGGTCGACGTACCTACACACGTCACCACTTCGCCCGGTGACGATACAGCGACGGCAGCAGCGGAGCAAGATGCAACGCAAGCATTATCAGCAGCGGGTACGACGCACTGAACCCGCCGACTCACAAATGCCGATTTTTTCTTTTTTTTTATGGTAGATGAAAATCATCGAATGACGAAACCCGCTCTTGGGCGGAGCGGGAGACCAGTGTCAGACTCTTACTGACTAAAAAACCTACCCCGTACCTTCCTTGCCTTATTCCCAGAGCCGCGGTACGTCGTCCTCTGTTACATCGCAGTTTAGTATCTAGTAATTATCGGACGGTGTAACTGTAAACGAATGTTGGTTTATTTGTAAGAAAGGCAAGTTAAGGTAATCGAAAACCATTTATGAATTCGTTTACTTACCTAGTTAAAAATCGCCACAAAAGATACTGATAGAAAGAAAATATCTATCATATTATCTGTAATTAATTATTAATTACTTTTATAGAACAATGGATGGGGTAAAGTAAAACAGCAACAAAAATCCATTAATCTTTCTCTACCAGATAGTCTTCTGCTGAAACTAGAGACAAAAACAATCAGATATGAAGTTAGTTTATCTCTATACGTATGAGCATCTATATTTCAATAATACATATAATTTCCTTGGTATGTATTCGTAATAACCGCGGCTTGGCTTCGCCGGTGTCAAAGTAGAAAATTATGCCAATAGTATACCTTTCATAATATGTGTCATTACTGTGAGTGAGTGTCAGAGTTTAACAAACACACACATGCAAATAATTTTTTTACGTTTTCCGACCCAAAGGATCATACTTCCAGAATAAAATGTATCCGTCAAACTTACGTAACAGCCATTATTGACCAATTCAACATTTGTATGACGTGTTCACCGTAGCTTCAGTCAGTCGCAAGCAATATATATAGCGCGACCGTTTACTGAAAATGTACATTTGATCTAGAACCAGTGAATCTAGCTTAATTCATCTCTTGTCTCCGAGCGCTAATCTCGTATCCAGAGCAACCATGAAGTCTCAAACAGTTTTAACGTTAATATTTTTAAGTTTGTTCAAAATATGTCTTTGTGAAAATAGTGATTCGAATAATTTAGTAAAAAGTTCTAATGGTACAATATTTTACTTTGCGTACGGCAGTAATTTGTTAGCAAGAAGATTACTTCTACACATCCCGTCTGCAGTTTTCTACAGCATCGCTAAACTAGAGGTAAGCGCAACGTACATAATGTGTCGATAATGTGTTGTGTTAATAATTATACGGTTTATATGAATATATTAGATTGTTCTCACATTATGATGTTAGCGACAAAAAATATGTAACCAAAATATTTGTAATACACAACATGATTGAAAAGAGTGTCCATGGAGTTTCTTGAACATTGTTGTGAGATCCTGCACTCTTTTGAATGTGCAATTAACGTCATTTTTTATCCCAGTCCGACTTCTTGACTTTTGAGAAGGGCCTGTAAAGGTTTATTTGAAATAAATCCTATGAATCTTTGAATCTTCTCACATTATGATGTCAGCGACAAAAAATATGTAACCAAAATATTTGTAATACATGACATGATTGAAAAGAGTGTCCATGGAGTTTCTTGCACATTTATCTCCATAGAGATTCTTTGGAATGTGCAATTAGGGTCTTATTTTCTGATAGACTTCTCAAAAGGACCTGTAAAGGTTTATTTTAAATAAATGCTTTGAATCTTTGACTCTTGAAATTAATGTGTCATTAGGTATGGGGTACTGATGAAGGATTCCGTCAAAACTCTCAAAGTCACAGGTGTTTAAAATAACTAGATGCGTATGCGCACAATTTACTCAGTTACATAACATAGATTTGTTTCAAACTTGTATTCCTCACGGGCTTCAGGAATATATTTTTTTTGTATTTTTTTTTTTCAATTAAAGCTTTGAAAGGAAAGCTAAAGGTAAATTGTAATTATAAGTTACACTTACTTCAATCAAACAACCAATCATGTGGATACGACATACAAGAACATTATGGAGCAAGTTAGAGCATCAAGACGACAATTTGATTCAACTTATTTGCCGCATACGATACTAGTATTTCACACATGAAGTGACTGCCCATCTGACCTCCACATTTCCACAACCCAGAAACTGAGTAGCTGACAACTGTACCCTAAACAATACTCATGTTAGATAAGCTTCGGATTGCCCAAAACTATCAAAGGTAAAGTGATTTTCAAAATACCTACCGTTTAAAATACTATCTACCTAAAATAATTACAGTAAAACTTATGGTAAAACTAAAAAATTGGCCAAGAGCGTGTCGGGCCACGCTCAGTGTAGGGTTCCGTAGTTTTCCGTCCGCCACAAATTTCTCACAATGTAACAGAACCCAGTAGTCTATGTAAAAATTAGTAACCCAATTTCCCGAGAGATGGCGCTGTACCCGGTGGTAATTTAGGATTGCGTGAACCGATTTTTTTCTTTTTGTACTTTTATTTGAAAGAACATACGCTCAGGATAATTAAATATATAAAAAAGTTTAAAAAATGCTTGCATGTACGGTCAAATTAGAAAATTCGTTCAGAACGTCTTTTTTTTTAATTTTTCAAAAACTGTTTATCCTATCAAGTTCAAAATAATTTTCCTAGAAAGTTTACTTAAAGTACTACTTTTGAGATTTTTTTAATATTTTTTAAACCTATGGTTCAAAAGTTAGAAGACGCCTCATTTTTTACTTTCGGAGCGATTAATTCCGAAAATATTTATATAATAAAAAAAATTTTTACGGGACCCTTAATCATTTTTAAATACTTATCCAACAATATATCACATGTTATGGTAGAAATGAAAAAATAAAAATTTTTGTTTGTGCACTTTGTCGGCATGGTTGATATACATATTGATACCAAATTTCAGCTTTCTAGTGTTAACAGTCGCTGAGATTATCCGCGGACAGACAGACAGACATGGCGAAACTATAAGGGTTCCTTGTTGACTACGGAACCCTAAAAAGAATAATATTAAAACCCTGAACTAATTAAATCTAACTAAAACTTTGACTTCAAGAAACTGTTCCACATTGCTGTCGACCGCTGTCGATTGCTGTGACGTGCCCAAAAGACAGTGGGGGCTAATGAACTTTCCGAGGTACGGAGAAAACCTACCCATTCACGAACTGACCTCGGTAGGTCTTGCTCTACCTTTAAGGAGCACTCGTGCGGATAATTGCTATTTATCCGCACGAGTATTAAAATATTATTATTATTTATTTAATGTTCGTCAAAATGCACGCAAACGCATTAGCCTTGAATTCGGACTTAAGATAAACCACAATAAAACAAAAATGATGATTATCGACCGCATGAATTCTTTAGAAATTACAAATTTGTTAATTATGATGTGGTGCAATCATACATTTATCTGGGAGCCTTGATTACGAATAACTGCGGATGTATCAATGAAGTGAAGAGGCGTATAGCAATCTCTAGATCTGCAATGAACAAGTTGAGGAAAGTATGGGGGAATCGCAACATATATAGAGCCACAAAAATCATGTTATTTCGGGCACTCGTATTCCACATATTCTAGTAGCTATGCCGCAGAGACGTGGACCCTGCGGGAAATGTCGAAGAAGAAGATAGACGCCCTAGAGATGTGGTGCTGGAGGAGAATGCTTGGAGTAACGTGGACTGAATTTCGTACTAACGAGTCTAATACTTCGAGAACTCGGCATCAAGCAGCGTTTATCATCTTTGATACAGTCTCGCATCCTCACATTAATTGGTCATGAAGCTATTTACCGACTTATGGCACAAGAAAGTGTTAAGGGTACTAAGGAACGAGGAAGATCGCCATAAGGTAGGCTGACCAAATAACAGCTTCAGTAAGTGGGTCACCATCGCTGCATGAATGCACGAGGAAGGCAGCCATTAGAGAGGAGTGGCGACGTGTTGCAAAGCTTGAAAACAACACCTAAAGTGATGACCACGACCACTCTGTCAAGAGGTCCTTGTCTTTGCTGTCACGTAGTTGGTAAAATAATTATACCTCGAGAGCTATGTACAGAAGTGTACAATAGGAAGTAACATCTTGTAATTTGACATCATAAAAAAATCAGTCATAGCAAAAATAATAATATTTTATTTTAAAACAAATTTACGTTTATTGTAATCGCTAAAACATCAACTGCCGAATATCTGTTTATCCGGTTTAGATTTTCCCAGTAGACTTCATAATCTAACATATAAAATGTCTCGTGTCATGGAGTTTGAGGTCGCACTCCTACGAAACGGCTCGATCGATCACTACCACCTAATGGTAAATAAGCAATGATGTTTTCGACTATGGAATATGTTTGTCTCAAAGTAAAGAAGTAAACTGTAATTGAGTTTACTCCCATTGATTTTGTGAATAAATTAACCTATTATGGATTCATCATTGCCAACTCAAGATGACACATTTTACTCTCACATCTTTTGTCACGACTATATCTTCCATCTATATTCACCACCAGCGTATGAGTATACGATGATACGCTGATGATCATGATCGTGATCGTACGGCAGATATGGGGACCCCGCGCGATCAGAGGCCTTCATAAGCGATTTGCAGCATGTTATCCACAACCGTCTCGTAGGGCAAACCAAACAGTAAAAAAACACATTTTTTATACGTCGTCCCTAAGAGGCTGCCAGTGACGTACACCCAGCTGATTAATCGCAAATAATCGTCAAACATGGCAGATCTCTCTTTCTAATACTGTCCTGTTGCAATTAGAACCACCGGTTAGACTTCGTCAGGTTCGAGGAGCTATGGCAAGGTGCCATGGCGTCCATCGTAGAAGACGACGAAGAGGAGGTGTGGGGCACCGTGTGGATCATCAGCGTCGACAAAGTGCCACTTCTCGATAGGTAAGATTTTTAGTACATCACTTGATAAAAAAAAATACATTGACGAATAATATCTTGAACTCCAATTAGTCTAAAAACATGTTTTTTTTCGATCGTATTGTTTTGCTTATTTGGTCAACCGTCAAATCGAAATCAAATAAAATTAATTTTGATTGGACATGCACAGCGGTTGATAGGTCGGCGTCAACGGCAGCTAACGCTGGCGTTCGCCACCCCAACAAATGAAGGGCCCAGGATTTCGTACGACCGACGTGTGCTCACTGTAGTTCTACCATCGTCGTCTGCCGCTTGTGGACGCCTACAGTTACCTCTGCCGTTAGCAATACAGGGTGTCATTGACATGTTAACGCAAACGAATACCATAGATCCAGTACATAATTCTAATTTACGTTTTTTAAATTAAACTGTATAAAAAAGTCATTTTAACATTTTTTTTCGAAAAAAATGAGTGAACTACATTTTAAATTAATAATGTCATCGGGTTTGATTAGAATAACGACTTTATTTGCCTCGATGATTTTTTTATAAATTTTTTTCGTAGAAATTTTTTTTTTCTTTTTTTTCTAAAAATATCATTAGGATTGGTTAGAATAACGATTCTATACAGGTAAAAAATAAAAAAACAAAACCTTTTTTTCAAAAATTAAAAAAAAAACCGACCAAAAATTCCACCACTGGAGGGTTCAGAATCATGTACTGGATCTATGGTGTTCGTTTGCGTTAACATGTCAATGACACCTTGTATAACGGTCGTGTGTCTGAGTTCCGTAGTACGAAATAAAAAATAGAAGGATGCTTGAAAATGCTTCCCTTGGAGCAAGGATGGAAGTATATGGTGTATGGAATCATTTGGTCAAGCTTTATTTATAAGTACAATAGCAAATCTAGTTAGCCCATTCCTAACCGAACGGAAACTGACGTGTAGAGAAAAACAATGCTCTACACATCAGTTTCCGTTTGGTTGGTTCATTCTGTATACCTAACAATTCAGTTGACTTATTGTTTTCTTTCTTCAGGGAAGAAGGCGTTTCGACCGGCTGGTACTTCGCGACGAATGTGACTCTCACCACACCAAGCGGCCAGCAATTGGTAGCCCGATCTTATGTAGTAGTTAACAACACTATAAATAAAATCGCAAGCTTTGACTTACCTATGGAAAGGCGGCCCTCCAATACATACCTTGAGGTAAGTCTCAAACTAATACGTACCTAAGTAAATTGGAAATCTGGTTCGTCTTTTATTACTGTAAAAAAAATATTTCATAGTCCACGATACGACAAGTATGGACGCGTGCAATTGTAACAGCGGTAGACACAGATTTACAGATATTTCTATTACATTTTATACTAGCGAGCGACCCGCCTCAACATCGCACGGGTGCAAAGGTAATCTACACTAATATAATAAAGAGGGAAAGTTTGTTTTTTTGTTTTTTTATTTTTTTGTTTGTAGGAGGTAATCTCTGGAACTACTGGTGCGATTGGAAAAATTTTAGCAACAATAGAAAGCTGCTTTACTCCTGAGTGACATAGGCCATATTTTATGTACGCGGGCGAAGCCGCGGGCAAAAGCTAGTATTAAATATCCATGTATTATACATATAAACCTTCCTTTTGGATCACTCTATCTATTAAAAAAAACCGCATCAAAATTCGTTGCGGAGTTTTAAAAATCTAAGCATACATAGGGACAGACAGCGACTTCATTTTATACTATGTAATGATATATACACACATATATATTTTTGTAACATTATATAGTAGGTAATCAAAAGGTAATTAGACATTATCCCAATATATGGACTAAATATGATTGTCATATTAAATTAGATGCAATACGAAACTCTATTCACAAGGTACATACATACTATTTCACGCGGCGTACCTACAAGAGTTTTGCGAAATTTTAGTTCTACCCGCAGCTACGCTACGATATGCAGTAACACACTAAGTTTTCTTCCTACATTGCATATACCCGTACCATCAAAGACACTTCCGATTGACCACTGTTAAGTTCATTTTTGCTTACACTCGAAACGAAAACTTCAAAGATTTGGTTTGGCGCCGCGCCTCAGAATTCAATCGAAATTTATTTTAAGTGATCACGCAGAAATTACTGCGATAATGCCTAAGATGATGTGAAAACGTTGGTAGTGGTTGTACTATATAAACATATTTTAAGTTTCTTGTTTTTCTGTTTCAGGCTATCGCTCTCGGCGCTATTGAGTCACGCCTTCCTCCGGAATACATTGGTTTCATTTTCTCATTTCCAACGAACGGCAAAATGGCTACCAAAGAGAGAAGAGATCAGCTAGGTTACCCTTTTTAAACTAACTAAAAATAAAATATTAATTTAAATTATGCTATGATATGAATAAAATAATAATAATAAGAATTATATGTATAAAAATAAATAAAGAGATAATAATAATACTTTTTTGTGTGTGTTTTTTTTTTTAAATTTAAAAATGTAAATAATATGATTAAAAATAAATAAAGGTCATAATAATAAAATAATGTTTTTTTATTTATTTTAAGAAAATATTTATTCATTTATTGCATTTCATGTTGTTTACAGGTTGTTACATTATGATAGTTTCAAACAATGAACCCTGCTAGGGCACAGCAATGTATAGGTGATAGGTTTTAATTAATTTAACATGCCATCATTATTCATACAATTTGTTGATATAGATTAATTTAAAAATTATTAATTATAATTATACATTATGTCATTCTTATAAACTAAATAAATAAATTATCATTTTCATATCTTATTATTATTATTTCATCTCATACTACAATTTATGTCATGTTTCAATGTGTCTAAATGTCATTTATAACTCAGTTAATTTAATGTCAATAGATTAGTTTTACATATAGATGTCACATTTTCAGATAAAATCAAATTGAAAGTAATCACAAAAAAATATAGGAATGAGGTAGTAGCGGACTGGTGTTTATATGTAGAGTACCTAGTTATGCGTAATGTGTTCAAGTCGATATTAATTTATTTATTTCTCGGTTAAAAATTGTTTTAGGCTATAATATGATTTTAAGATTAAGTAGTTTTGTAGGTCATTTTTTAATTTGTTGTCATACTCTGTATCCTTAACTGAATTTGGAAGTTTATTATAGATTTTAACGCACATGGCCAGAGGCCCAGAACGAAACATAGCCAGTTTTGAGGTTGGTACCGCTAGTTCGTTTAGATATCGGTTTCTAAGACTGCGTTGCTGTGGGCGTTGCTGTTTTGCTAACGGAAAAAGCGATGGGTATTTTCTCACAAATTTACTAGCTTCTAGAATATAAATACTGGGGGCTTAGACAAAGTAACATCGTTTTGTACCGAAACGATATCTAAATTCCTAGCCAATGTAACACTATGATCGCGATCGTTGTGTCGATTTGTTTATTCGTTAAAAAACGAAAATATTGTTTATGTTATCGAACATTTAGCTGTCAGTGTCAGTCAAGAAGTTCAAATCGGATCAAACATTGCTGTTTTCGAATTTTACTAATAAGAATAAGTGAGTTGTTGGCGATCGCCGTACTTTATGAGGGTGAGGTCATTACAGTCAGCGACGTTGGAGTGCTGGGTGACGTCACGGGATCGGAACGGTGGTCGCCGTGCCGGTGGACTTCAAGTGGTAGTGCTGCGACGCCCTCAGCCCAGACGTAAACATCCGATAACCACTGGGCTCAAGGGTCGTGGGTATGCTAAATTAACCAGTGATTCCCACAAATATGACTTTATTAGTTCAGTTTCGAACTAGCCCTCGCGTAAGACAGTCCACGTAGGTAATTTCTAGTATTATAGTCTTTGTTTTAACTAAAATCGTTTAACTTGAGTGAAATTATACAGTTAAATGGAATCGAGAGTGTGAGTAATTTCCGAACAATTGTCAACACTGCTTGAGTATATGGAAACGTAAGTAAATACAAGTTTTAATCACTTGTATGTAATGTAAACAATGACGCGATCTTTAAAATGAAGTAGGTACTTATATTGAATCTTCGTGTGTTTATGTTACATGGCGCCTATCCCTGGCGTTCTCATTGTGCGAAGCCCATAATAAACGAAGAAAATGCATTTTATAATTTAATTGATCTGCAGTAATGCCTCTAACACAAAATAAATACTAAAAGTATGTCATCAAGCAATGTTAAAAATCAGCTGACGAATGAAATCGGCCATATTGTTTCAATAACTACAACGTTTTAGCGTTCGTTTCGTTATCTTTATTGACGATCACGATTGAGGCGAAGACGAACACTGAAAGTGCTGCTTGACTACGCATTTGTATGGAATAAACACGATAACGATTCGTTACTTTATGGATTCGTTATGAAATGCTAACATTGTCTACCAAATTACGATAACGATGTCGATTGACCACGTGACTTAACGCGGCTTATGTCAATCCCATACATTTTAGTCTTTTCTAACTTCGTTATCGTTTTTAAATTGTTACTTTGTCTAAGCCCCCTGCTTGTCGTATTGTTTGTGACACAACCGATTTGTTTGCAGCAACAATAGCGGAATAGGCACGTTTAGGGGTCGACGTACCTACACACGTCACCACTTCGCCCGGTGACGATACAGCGACGGCAGCGGCGGAGCAAGATGCAACGCAAGCATTCTCAGCAGCGGAACAACTCTACCTCGGCACGCAGAGCACCTACGGTGGTATTTGGCACCTCCAGCTTGGATTGTACCCCGGACAAACTTGCTTTCAGGGATGTTCTGTCCTTCAGCAACCTGGTGACATTGACGTGGTCGAACGTGACGAGAGACAATTTATGCAGGTCCTTCGCCACGAAAGCAGGCACGTCGTCCGGGTCGGTGCTCTTCATCATTGTGATGATATCCTGCACACTTATCTGGCCGCCATCCCTCCCAACACTTGGAACAGCAGCAGCTTAGCACTGCTTATCTCCTCTTCGTTGAAGCTGGATTTGCAGATCTGCAGGATGCTGACCTCGTCCATGTAGTCAATGGCATGCTTGATAAATGCCAACACCTCGTTGGCTATGAGTGGTTGGCTCATAGCGACGAAAATCAGGCAACGGCTACTGCCGTGCAACACGCGAATATAAAATTCGTATCGAGCAGTGCAAACACGTCCGTGCTTGACCGCGATAATTAATAGATAATAAATACGTATTAAGATAATAAATGTTCGTTTAATAATCGCTGGTGAGAGAAACTAGTGTTACCTGACTGAACCTTGAGGAACATAACGCCTACTCTTGAAAGAAAGAAATCATTATTTGCTTAAATAAGGTACAGAAGGTTGACAGTATAAATAAATAAAATTTCGTCAAATTACTTTTAAACTTATAAAAAGGTAACGTTTTTATGGAATTTGGTATTTTATTATACAATTTTATACACTTAATATAGCTATTGTTCCATGTTACAATGAGATTCGTCTTTGGTTGAGCTAACTTATTAGTATAGGTACATAGATCGTGGGGCATAATAACTTGTCGCTTGCTGGAAAAGACTCTTGTGTTTAAAAACAAATATACATGATTCTAATATATAAAGACTAGGCAGAGTGAGTATTTCATGTTTTCTAAAAAATGGACGACATGACTCTATTTGTTTTAATAATCCAAATATGGCTCTCTTAGTTATAAACACCATTGCTACATTTTGTTTTATGCAAAGAATATAAGGCTTTTTTATTTTTATTTTATTTATTTATTATGGCTCTCACACATTTTTATTGCATTATAAATACTTGATCAATCTCCACACAACGACCCCATAGGATAATGCCATACCTTAGAGTAGAGGTTACATAGCCATGGAGGGCTGTTATTGCAGAATTTCTGGACACCTCGCAGCTGATACGTCTCAATGGGTATACAAAACGGGTATATAAATATCTCAATGGGTAAGTATATAAATATTTTAGCGCAAATGTCATTTATATGATGTTTCCATAAGCAGAATTTGTCTAGAGTTATTCCAAGAAATTTAATTGAATCAGTTTTAGTCAGAGCGGCCCCTTTATAGGATATATTATTTGGGCCCAAGCGAACTCACTCGCACACCTATTGTCTTTGTATTATAGGTACTAATTACGATATTCAAAAGCCTAATAAGACTGGGACCATTGACCATGTCGTTAGCAACGCACATTTCGAAAACGGTTAAAGTTTTACGACTGTGCATCGAGTATGTATGCCCCAGATAGATAACTATTGCTTCACAACATTCAATTGTAATTTTATTTTAGACTAGTTGGTTCGCCATCTCTGAACTAAAGGGTAGGCAATGTAGGCATCCACTGCCCAAGAGTAATCGGTAGCCACGATTATTTCACAACTACTGCTGGAAAACATCGCGAATGTCTCCTGGGAAGTCTTTACGTGAATAGTAAATAGTTATTAGGTAAGCTTGTTCCATCGTTAGCCACTTCATCGCTTACCATCAGGTGAGAAAATCTTGCATTGCGATACGATATTAGAGTTCTTCGCCCGATTAGAATCTAAATATACAAAAGCCCGAAATCAACAATCGGATAGCGGCCTGGACCTGACAAAATACTCTTCAGATCAGACGAGCTTTTAAGAGAATAGGGGTCAAGTATCTACTTTCTTTAGCTGGTTTATGAGATCAATTTCACATTAGGCTAATTTCAAAGTAATTTTTTCAGATGAATTAGAGAGGACTACATAATTAATCTTTCAAATATCGTAATAAGACACATAATAGAAAGAAAATAGGCATGCAAACGGCGGCGCACACCTATTATCTTTCTATTATGTAGACCGCGTTCGCGTGGGGCTCAAAAGTTTAACTTCAGAGGGTCACTACATACGCCAAAGACTGAAGTGCCACAAATAAGATCATCAAATCAATCGATCTTATTAATGTTCCCACTGCTGGGACACATGCCTTCTCCCTAGAAGAGGGAATGGGCCATAATACACCACGCGGGCCCAGTGCGGATTGGTGGATGTCACATGTCTTCGAATTTTAGGTTCTAGGACATATCGGTTTCCTCACGATGGTTTCCTCTCGATGTTTTCCTTCACCAGTTTGAGAGCAGTGGTGATGAAATAAATTACCTACACAAAGTAATGCGCCTAGTTGGGTTTGAACCCGCGACCTTCAACTCATAAGTCGGGGTCTTTACCACTCGGCCGCCACTAGAACTCAAAAAAACAGACCTGTTATAACTAAGTCATAGTACAAAAACGCCAAAAAACACCGGGCAGTTTAACTTCAGGCCTGCTATAACAGGTCATAAGTCCCCTGGTCGCCCCAGCGGAAATAGAAAAAGTTATTGGATTTGAAAACTAGTCCTCTCTCCTCTCATCAGACTTTTGATATCCTTCTAATAGTGCAGTTGATTTTCCATTGCATTGTATTGCTATTACTAATTATAAAAAAATAAAATTATTATTTGTAAATATTATTATTTATAGTTTGTTTACCTCACATACCTTTTAATTTATAATATTTATTAATAGTATTATATTGTACGAGTATTATAAACATAAATAAAAAGGCAGAGCGGGAGACCAGTGTCAGACTCTTACTGACTAAAAAACCTACCCCGTACCTTCCTTGCCTTATTCCTAGAGCCGCGGTAACAGTCTCACTCAACCCTCGGCTCCAGGAGGCTTCGACCCTGAAGGGCCCCTACAGTTTGCTGACAACTCCTTGAGGCGCGCGGGGTAGGTGCGCGCCGTTGAGCAGTTACCAGATGACCGGACGGCGAGCTACCATTGATCACCGTCCGCGAGCCAGTGTCTATGGTGGCCGGATATCGGCAGAATTGCGGCGGCGACGGCTACGGCGAGGGCGCTGTTGCCTTTGCCTTATGCAGTCGGCCTCCTCCTTTACGAGCATTACTGCTTTGCAGAAGGAGGCGACCGCCTGGAATAATATACGGTGCAATCTCGTTAAAATAGAGCTTAAAGTTTTGTTGTTGTGTTGACTACTTCAGCGTAGTTTGTCGAGAGAGTTGACTTGATAAATTTGCTGCCAAATACTACAAAAACATTAGAATACATTTTAGTGGGATGGCAAACAGTGTCTGAATCCATAGGATAAGGATATTAGATATAACATCCTTGCTCTCTGACTAGTATATGTAGGATAGAGATATAACATCCTTGGTATATAGTTATCTGTGACCAGTGTTGCCAAGTTTGAAATCTAGCGGGTGGTAGAATTCTTCTAAAACTACGGTAGATTTTCCGAAATTACGTTGTTTTATACGTTTATTTGAAATACGGTAGAATTACCTTGTTTATTTAGTACCATGTAAAGGGTAAGGTAAATTTTCAGATCTTACACAACACAACACATGAAACTTTTAGGTACCTAATCTGAATGAAATGTCAGTCGATTAAGATACAAATAAACTAGGTAAATTAAAAAGTTCTAAGTATACATTAAAATTCAAATACATACACTACCACCGAATTCGTTCGTGTAATTCCGATACTTCGCTATTGGGGAATTCTCGAAGCATAAAACAGTGTTGTCGGTAGGAGAAAAGGAAAATGCCCCTAACGTAAAAAAAATAAAAAACTTGCTAAAATTATTTTTGTAATTAGATAATCATATTTATCTACAACTTTTAAAAATAAATATATACTCTTCATTGGGTATTACGGTGTATTTTGCTACCGTAATTATAATCCTACGGTAGGTGGTAAATCTTTTCTGATTACGGTGTTTTTACCGTAATTACGGTGCAGTTGGCAACACTGTCTGTGACAGTAGCTGACAGTGACACTGACAAGTGTGACAAGACAATGAACCCCACCCGCTGGTCGAACATTATGAAGTTGATTATAATCCGGAGTTGAAGTTGAACAATCCACGTTTTTTGTTGTTGTTGACTTGTTATGTTTACTTTTCTACATAAAGTATCGGTACAGTTTAACGTAATTTACTTTCCCATTTTTGTTTCAAATTTAGGAATCGCTCCAGTTTAACTAGTCACGGAAACATTAAATTTATTTCCTAAGTCACTAATAATGATTTTTGTGCCAAAAATATAGACAAGGCTTACAGAGACAAGGGTAAGAGAACGAATGCAAGCCAAAAACAATTAATTGTGCAGGTATAGAAGTAATTTCTTGCGTCCCTGCAATACTTGTGTTCACGTCAGTAAGGTGTTGGTAGACTCATTAAACTAAATGTAGAATTAAATTGAAATGAAGTATGTCGATGAATTGTATCTTCGGGTTCTCTTTATTTCTACTGTTGCTAGTAGCTTTGAATATATATTTCTTTTATATACTTAATACTGAGCACAAACCAGCTACATTTAAGCTGCCAATTGTGAAGTCGGACCCCATACCCCCCGTAATCAGGGAAATTAATGAATATCTCAACCGCTTGCCTAGTCAGTATCACAACAAAAATTCTAAATTCCTACCTATTCAAAGAGATTTAATAAGCTCATTCAATTCTTCCACGGTTAGTTTAGACAGTGTTTGGCAGAGTGTTGAAAATGTAAGTATAGGCAAACTGTTGTGGCCAGTTTAGTAGTGATAGATACTATTGTTTTGTTAAACTCTTGAGCCCCAAGTGAATGCCGACATTCACATACCTACTCTCTATTTATTGACTCTAATTACAGTATTTAAAAGGTTAAATGGTTTGGTAAAAAAAAAAATATGTCAAAATTAAAGCAAAAATTACTATTTTTAAAACAATCTTACTTGGTATTTCAAAACTTAGCTTAGCTTATTTGGTATCAAAACCATCAATAATGTACAATAGCCAGCATAATATTAATACTGAAATGTAATAAAAACACTTTGGCAATAGAATTTACCTATCCTTTTCAAACATGGTAAATAATTAAGTGTACATTACAATATTAAGCTTTCAAATAGTGTAATTAGAGACTTAATTGAAAAACAATAGGTCTTTGAACACCGGCATTTGCTTGGAGCTTGAGAGTTTAAGGATGTTAAAAATTATTTTGAAATTACAGTGGGCTGACGAGGAGTCCTTATTCCCATATAAGAATGGTGCGGCAGGTCAGATACTGCAAGCTCTGCGCACCTCACAGATAGCATTAGCTGATAATGCTCCCAAGGGGACACAATTAAAGTTATTATTCCTTTTAAAGGTTTGTAAATATGTGGTTTAAAAAGTTTCCAAGCTAGAAAAGCTACAAGACATTTAGTTTACAATAGAACATTGTTTTTCCTAAAAACAAAACAGTGACATCTTAAAAGCCCTGTCTTAAAGTTATTAATATTAACTGGTATATGACACACATAGGTGATGGAAAGCTTTCAAGCCCTTGTAAATGTTTCTTTTATTGAAATATTTCTATTTACCAGCTCTATATTATATTTCTATTTTATTATTATTATTCCTATTTTCTTCCATCATAGATCAGTAAATTTTAGATATAGAAAGATGTTTTGAGCTGAAAGCTCCATAGAAATCTGGTCAACTTTTCTTAAATATTTTGTATTTTGCCAAATTAGAGATTCTAATTTCTATCTATATATATTTTCATTTCATTGAAACATGAAACTTCATTTTTGTTTAAATAAGTGTTTTTTTAGGGTAAACAAAAAGTCTACTTTAAACCAAAGAGGTATAATATAAGTGATGTGATAAGAGGCAGCATTTACGCTGGGTATGATCGCTACAATTCAGAAGTATTCACATACTACCTAGCCATGATACTGAACTATAAGTGGGTGGCCCCTTCGGTCATAAGGAGGATTAATTTTAACAAAGAGATCCTTTCTCATGCTACAGCTGGATTGAAAAAGACAATGGTTAAAAACGGTGAGTAATAAGTATATTTTAGATTACCACACACATGTGCCAGAGGTGAAGGCCAAGGTTGGCAACCGGGACTAATATTGCTAGGATGATGATGATGACACATGTGCCAGATTACCGGAAATCCCAAAAACTAAAATAAATTTATATTTTCAATAATAATTAAAGAACTACATATGATTAGAACGATAACCAATATACTCTGATATTATTCATCATCTCAACAATTCACAGTTCAGATCTCATATATGTAAATTGCTGATCTATCCTGTTTCAGATAAAGGTGTATGTGTCTATGGAAAGTGTTATTACTGCAAAATAAATGAAACTGTATGTCCAGACAATAATGGAAATATTGAAGGAGTGGCTATATTGTACTTAGATAAACAATTTAAAGTTAACAAGTCACCCTGGAGACGATCCTATAATTCCTTGAAAATGGAATGGGAAAATGATTATGACTACTGTAAGTAAGTACCTATTCTTTATTTTGTTTGACGTGGTTTGATGAGACAATTTCCTTGCGCATGAAGCGCTCTTCTATACTGTCTGTAACAAAAAATGGGTAAATTGAATTGAACCCCAATTAAATATTTATTTCACGTACAATGGTCTACACAAGATTAAGTGCGGAAACCATACTCAGACATAACAAATATTTATTTATTTTTATTTATTTATTATACACTTTTGTACACCAAGACTAAAATACATTGGAAGGAAAACTTATAAAAAAAAAACATACAATCGGCGGCCTTATCGCACTCGGCGATTTCTTCCAGGCAACCCTGTATAGATAGTAATTTCCAGGACACAAAATGGGGTTGCACTTGGTGCAAATACAAAAGAAAACATAATCATATAATAAGAACTAAATACTAAAAAATAGATACATATATACATACATACAAAATATATACAGGCAAGAGAGTAAGAGGTAAAACGAACACAAGATCACAGCGTCAAGTAAGGCTCCTTCACAAGCCTTTTAAACAAAGGTAGTGTTTGCGCACGTTTAATTGTCACAGGCAACGCATTCCATAGGCGAGCGGCCTGGACACTAAATGCCTTATCCAGGAAGGTAGTAGAATGCATTGGCATTTTTAGTTTTAAGTTATCTGATGATCTAAGAACCTTTATGTGGGAGTCGCAAAGGAATTGGAACCGTTCTTTGAGGTAAAGAGGAGAAGAAGGGAAAAAGAGCACCTTATACAAGAGAGAAAGAATATGAGCATTACGGCGAAGGCGGTTGCCAACTTGAGTTTAACACGAAATTCCGAAACATAGTCATATTTGCGCAAACCAAATATGAACCTTATACAAAAGTTTTGAAGTCGCTCAAGTTTATCCAGTTGTACTTCAGTGAGGTCAAGATAGCTGGCATCAGCATAATCAAGGATGGGTAGAAGGAGAGATTGTGCAAGCGTTATCTTAGTGGCAATTGGTAGAAAATTACGTAATCTTCTCAAAGATCCAGCAGATGCAAATAATTTGCGACTGACTTCCTGTAGCTGAGTAGTCCAAGAGAAAGTCGTGTCGATGAATATCCCCAAGTTTTTAACTTTCTCACTATATGGAATAATTGAAATAAAATATAATTGAAATTTAATAAATATTTAATCTATCCATCTTTTTTCTTCTTTCATTAGCCTTTACTGTCCCACTGCTGAGCAAAGGCGGGAGGCCTGTGCTCAGCAGTGGTCCTTCCAAGTTTTCTTTTCCTGTGCCATCTTGCACCAGCGGTTTCGGTACGCGTCTAGGTCATCCCGCCACCTCTTTCTAGGTCGGCCTTGACGACGCTTTCTTCCTGCAGGTGTCCATTGTGTGGCGATGCTTGCCCAACGGTCCCCTTACATGCGACTGACGTGCCCCGCCCAATCGCATTTAAGCCTGGTAGCCTTTTTGCCCACGGCTATTATGCTACGCTCCATAGCTCTCTGGCAAACCCCGAGGCGGAACTTTTGTAGTTCGGTAAGTGACCAGGTCTGAGCACCGTAGGTTAGGATGGGCAGAATACACATGTCGATGAATTTACACTTCAGGGAGATCGGCAGATTACCCTTCATTAGCGTCTTCATGGACCAGTAGCTTTTTAAGGCGTTCTGCATACGTCGATCGATCTCCTTTTCCTGCCTGTTTACGAAAGACACTAACTGGATCAGGTAGATATACTCATCGACATAACATCATCACAACGTGAAAATTACAACTGTTTAGCAATGATGCTTCTTGAAATACAGTCACTTGAAGACACATGGATAACGGAGCCCTAACAGTAGGGTTGTTTTTATTACTCCGTGGTTTTTACCCCTAGATAACGCAAGCATCACGATCTGTATGGAAAGCGTACCATTTTTTGACTACCTATTACGACATCACAAGCACTATTTGTGATGAGAAAATCAAATAGAAATTTTAACTGTCCAACTAGCGCTGTACACCGATGAGAGACGACCGCGAAAGTGACCACTTAATTTTTGTACGTAAGCTAGGCACGCGAAGTAGGTAGTTGCTCCTGCGTTATCTAGGTATCTATATCTGATATCTGTGTTTTTACCCTTTGGAATCCTAAAAATCGTCATGATGCTACTTACTCTACTAGTTTTATTTTTACAGAAAGGTGTCATCAATACTCAATACAAAGCGAATACTCAATTTAGTTGATATTGCTATTATTGATTTCCTGATACAAAATGGAGACCGGCACCGATATGAAGTATACAAAAATAGGATAATCCTGCTGGACAATGGAAAAGGACTTGGTAATCCTATGCTAGATGAACTAGATATACTAGCCCCACTTTATCAGTGTTGCATGTAAGTGTCATACTAAAATTTTAAATGTGGAACTAGGGATTGCAAACCCGGTGCCCTTTTAGACATCTACCGGGCGGGGGCCCGACCATTCATACCGGGTCCGGTAGGTACGAAACTGACGCGAAGGTAGACAAGAAGGAGAAGGTACAAAAATGGCGATCGCCATTGGCGTGTCAGAACGGCAACATCGCGGTTCGCAGAGCTTGCCATGCCAATTTTTCTATAAGTTGGGCTTCCATGCCGTAGTTTTCGTAGGTACCTACCAGGCCCGGTTTGCAATCACTATGTGAAACAATTTAAGTTCATACCAAATTAGGCAAATTATAATTAAAGATTAACAATTGATTAATTGGTCACTGTAACCATAACACCTAACAATATATAAGAAAGAAAATACATAAATATTTTGAAAACAGGTTTATGATCAAGAATTTATTAATAACATTAATTTCTTGTTGTCTGTTACAACTATTTAAAATTTCAGATTATCTTCCAAGACCTGGCAAACTCTAGAGCTTGTTTCTGGGGGCAGTTTAACAGAGACAATCAAAATATTAGCCTCATTCCAAGGGGAACTTCTGACCACAGAGGACCACTACAGAGCAGTGGAACGAAGACTATTGAAAGTTTATGCTACAGTAAAATATTGCATTGGAAAACATGGCAGTGCCAAGGTTTTTAGAAATATAGATGGAATTTGAGTCATGTTTCATGTATTTTCTTTTAACACTTCTGGTTTATTTTATTACTTTCCTAAAAATGTGGACTGATTTGTGCCAACATTATAAATGCTTGCTGAAGCAAAAGGAGTACAATACGTTCCAAATGAGAATAGGATCGATTGCTAATCACGATTTGCTGTCTAATCGAGGCAAGATATTTGTAAAATGGTGTTTATTTACGAAAACTTTATTTATGAACTAGAAACGAAAAAAGTTTAATCAGTATCAAGTTTTCAATTTTACTCATTTCGCAGTTCTTCAATTTCGCAAAAATATCTTAGATTTGACAGTACGGCGTGACGTTACATCCTGTCGATCGATCCTATTCTTATTTGGAACGCATAGTACTATACGTTCAAATTAATGATAGGAAAGTCGATAATCTCGATCTGTCAAATTTTGAGCGAAAAGTACGGTTTGCAGAAAAATCTTATTTGCGTATCAATAAAGAGCTTTTTGCCTTTTTTATTACTAAGTTTTGGTTAATTCAAGGTAAAGTTAAAACGATATTGTTTAATACAAATTAGCTAAATATATTGTGTTAAGTAATAAATAGTTTAAAAGAAAAACTATTTTCTGCCTTATTTTCATTACTAAAAACGTTTGCCACTACTCAGTGACACAGAGATAAACATGATTGAAGAACTGGATTCTGATAACAAAATTTTTTTTCACGGTTCGTAAATAAATAAATTTTAAAATATGTCCAGTTTGGTTCACCCTACCCAAATTCTTCGATTTGACAGAACGTCAACTCACAACATGGCAATCGATCCTATTTTCATTTGGAACGCATTATATTGAATTCTAGTACAATACATTCCAAATGAGAATAGGATCGATTGCCATGTTGTGACGTCACGATTTACTGTCAAATCGAGGTAACATATTTTTAAAATCCAGTTTATTTACGTACTGTGAACGAAAAAAGTTTAATCAGAATCCAGTTTTTTAATTTTACTCATCTCCGAGTTATTCAAGTTTGCAAAAATATCTTCGATTTGACAGTACGGCGTGACATCACATCCTGGTTATCGAGCCTATTCTTATTTGGAACGCATAACAAGTTTTGACGTTTCGTTTTGATCTTATTTATTTATGCGGGAGTCTTGTCCCGTCTCTCAGAGCCTGTCCGCACAGCGATATTTTTCCGAGCGGATTTCTTTTCAAAATTTTGAACACATTAAAAGTTATGGCAGAATCCGCGCGAAATTTTTATCGCAGTGCGGATACTTCCATAAGATTCAATGTGTTACCAATGGATGTAAAGCAGTAAAATTACCTAGGTATTACAGGGCAAAAAACGATACTTTACCGTATATTTCGGTAAAAATCGTAGTTTCAAGTTCTACAAACATAAATACGGTAATAAATGAGTGTTTATATGTACCCTCTCTCTTTCACTATGCGATGATATGAATTATACCATACCACGTCATCGATTATATAACATATGTATGTTACGTGGGCACACTATATAAATACAAAAAAACTTTGTTCCGTCGGTCCCAATTACTTGGATTTTATCCGAGTAAATACTCAAACTGGATAAATACTTAGTAAATACTAGTTTAAAGCAATTAAAAAAAGAAATATTCGCTTTGAGTATTTACTCGGATGAAATCCCAACTCTACTCCTATTTTTATTATTCGTAACGCATATAATTACCATTCTCAAAATACCGGGTTTCAACAAATCGAATAATAAAAACTCCAATATAGTTCGATATTGTACATCAAAAATATTAATTCCGATTATTAAAATACCGATTAATACAACTCCGAAATAAAACACTGTAAAACTGAATCCTAATCTAATCGTAATGATTCATTCATCAATAATAAAGGGAGTTTGCAGCGTGCAAGCAGATATTTAACATGCAATGAATGTTATGCTGAGAATGTTATGCTAATACTGGTAATTTTACCATAATGTATATAAATTACGGTAAAATTACCGTACTTTCGCAACCGTAGGACAGGCCCTTAAATTTACGTAAAATTCATTCTCTGGGAGCTGATAAGGCAATGACGGTGAGCAAGGTTATCAGCCGGAGTGATTATTTTATTTTCATATAAGTAAACATTATATTGATTTGACGTCTAGATAATTGCAATACTTTTTAGTACCTAGGTATTTACATTCTAAATCAATTTATGCACCTATAAGTTCTTTTTACAACAATGTTTGAAGAAATCGAAAATATGTTTCTTTACTTTGCTTATGGCAGTAATTTACTCAAGAGAAGAATTCACATAAACAATCCATCAGCAAAATTTTTAGGCATTGGTCGATTAGACGTAAGTTTTCTTATCTTTTTATTTTAATCTATATATCTTCTCCACACAGCTTTATTGAATAAAACTGAACATTGGGTACAAAATTGCATTAATTCAACAGCCTACAACAATAAATTTTATCACGCAACTTATAGACATCCACGAACATTGGTTCTGTATATTTATAGCTAGTCATTTATCTTTAATATGTATATAAATATTTAGTTAAATTATGTCAGTTGTCTAGTACACCTAACACAAGCTTTGCTTAGCTTGTTGAGACTCAATGGCGTTGTTATAGTTGTGGGATATTATTATTTTTCCATTTATTTATTTACATCCTTTTTAGCATTAGATGGCAATGGTTTGATTTTAATTGTACTAACTAATATCTTTCTTTGAACAAATAATATAGGAAATTCATACAACTTACATGAAACTGACACTCGTCATATTATTATTTTTAGGACCATTTGCTTGATTTTATTAAATATTCAGCACACTGGCGAGGTGCTTCAGCTACTATAGTACCTACCCCTGGACCTTATGTATGGGGAGCAATATGGAGAATACATAATGATGACATGCCTGCGTTGGACAAGTAAGCAAGCCCTGAGTTTGTAATAAATTTATTTGGTCCATAATGTAATTTATTGTACTATATATTTATTTTTTTTTGTAGACAAGAAGGAGTTGAGACCAATTGGTATTTTGCTAAAACTGTAAAAATTGTACTACTAGATGGTTCCAGTGTAGAATGCCGAACATACCAACAAACAATCAATCCTCCAATTCGGGAAAAGGGTGAAGAGTTGCCTCTAGAGAGACGGCCATGCATAACATATTTAGACTGTATTGTAAATGGTGCTATTGAATGCAAAATTCCAGAAGATTATATTGAAGAGCTCAAGAAAATACCCCATAATGGTCAAGAAGCCACTCCTAAGATGATTGAGAAGTTACAAAGAAGTGTGTGATAATGTAATTATCTGTATTCAATATCTGTGATGAATATGACTGGTTAATAATTGTTACCTTACCTGTTTCTTTTTTTTAAACATACCTATAGAGCCATATCTATATAAATCAACATGATATTCATTTTGAGAAAATTCAATTCACACATTTACCTAAGTTCAGAAAACAGATAATATAATAAATAATTATTATTAATTAAAATATAATTTTCCATTTCAATTTAGTGCTGTTGGCGTAGTGGTTAAGCGTTTTGGTACTGCATTGCAGTAAGTTCGTGGGTTCGATCCCGCACGGAACAAATATTTATATGGCCTACAGATAGGTGTTTCAGGTCTGAGTGGCACACACAAACATTTAAAAAAAAAATTAATAAAAAAATCAACTAGATTCGATATCTAAAGGAGTCACGGTAAGTAGGAACGAATATTTTGGCATATTTTAGAGTATTTAACCTTTTCACCGCCATGCACTTCTATAGAAGTTCGGGATTTTCGTGCCACCAGCGCCACAACTTCTATAGAAGTTGTTCATTTTAACTGTCTTATTAAAAAAAATTACTGTGATTAAAAGCTTTGGTTTATTTTATTGTTTAAGATAGCACTGTCTACTACCCTGTTTTTTATTTTTCTACACAAAATAAGCCCTAGTTTGTTCTAAAATCGGCAAAAACAGAAACTCTGAATTTTGTTACTTTCCTCAGAACGCCAATCACTTCATATCAAGTTGGCCAGTGATGTGCCGTGAAAGGTTGATTTCACCATTGAAATATTTATAATTACAGAAAGTTGCGAATATTGAAAACAATTTGAGGTCAATAAAATATGAACGTAGTTATCTACTTCATTACAAAGGATAGTAGATGAATTTCGACCTTCAGGTAGATGCCGATACGTAATTATAAAGTTGTTACTAATTCTTGTCGATAGTTATTTTCCCATCTCTACAAATCAATTGGTCGTCTATGCCCCTGTGCGCCACCGAGTGCCACGAACTACTATAGAAGTTGATCAGTGACGTCATAGGCGTGCGGCTGTCAAGGTCACTTTGGCGTAGTGCAGCACAAAATCGAATTCGCTCGCACACATCTTTCTTTCTTTCACTTGCAAATAGAAAAATGAGTGAAGAACTGGATTCGGACGAACTTCTGAAAATTTTGCAAGGTGTGAAATCGGACTCGGAGTATTTTGTGGAGAATATTGAACCAGAAGATAATTCTGAGGTATGTCTAACTGGATGATAATAATAATGTTTATTAATTCAAAGAATAGGAATTCAATAAGTATGTAAAATGTTCGGTGAACCCAGTATCGGATCATTGGTTTAGAAGATAGGTGGGAACATTACTTTTGACAAGAACTAAGATTGTGGCGCCCCCTAGTGAGTTGCAGCTATGACACCATCTAAGAACATGAACTCATCAAACACAAACCTGTTATTGAAAACCGCATCAAAATCGGATCACTAGTTTAGAAGATAGGTGGGAACATTACTTTGCACAAACACACAAACATCTCTCAACCTAAACGCATAGGTATACCTGCTCCGTTCCGTCGTGGGTAAATAGAGAAACGCAATCTTTGCGCGGGGTCCCCCGCGCGCAGATGGGTAAACGCTACCGATACATGAATTAAGAAAAGAACAGAAACAACACTTAAAAAACAATGCTTTGATAAGTACACGATGCTACAAGCGTGATAGAATTTAAATATATAGGTACTTATCTACTTTCCATTTCAAAAAACACTTTAAAAACAATTCAAAATTCTGCCACTTAGATACCTACGGTAAAAAACGTTGACTGAAGTTATTAAAAAAACACAGGAATAAACAAAAATAGAAGAAAGAAAGACCATAGACCCCATCCCTGATCAGAATCGAATTCAACGTGCCCTCAGTGCCAATAACTTGATATGAAGTTAAAGAATGAGATCATGAAACAAATAGAGATGTACCCCTTCCTTGTAGTTCTAATTGAGTTATGTATTACTTTCTTTGATACTCATAAATTATGCTGTTTTTTCTTATTAAGGATACTGTAAATAAAACAAATCTGGAAATATTTAATCAGTTTTAAATTATATTCGTAAAATCAACTTTAAATCTTAACTTTACGCGTACAAATCTTATTCATCGATATGACGATATCCCCATCACTACTGTTTACTGTACATTTAGTTATACATTTATAGCTTGGCGCTCGGCGAGGCATTGCGTTTTGTGTACGTTGGCGACGAAAAGGTTAATAGTACATTCTTACCCTTGGGGTGAAAGCAAGTTATTTAGTCCCGAGACGTAGTTTGGCGCCAGAGCGAAGCGAGTTCGAGGGACTATAAGGGCGGAATTGCATTAGCTTTCTGACGTTTGACAAGTGCCCATGTAGGCCTATGTGAAATAAAAAGATTTTGAATTCACCAATGAAACCAATCGCGTTTCGTTCAAACAAAACACAGTTACAGCATCTAATCGAGTTTATAGATTTATTTTGCATTTCACCGCTATGAATCGAATCTAGATTACGCTAAACTTAGTTACAGTTCTGAGCGCCCATTTTTCGAGGTTTAGCTCGCAGTCACAGTCTCTTGTCATTTAAACAATGATTTGTTTATTTTGATTAGGTACTATTTGTTGTTAATTCGTTAAAATGAAAAGGGTGATTATCTAGTTTTTGATGAAAGATAATGATATAGTGAATAGGTATAATTATTTGTTATTATTATTTATTTATTTCTTTATTGCACAACTTAGCTAGTAATTATTATGTTTCAGTAGTCCGCAGCTGTGGTGTTGGTCCTTGTAGCAAGTTTCACACACAATAGTTCAAAAATAAAAGCAGGCTTACGGTATTATCATATAAAATTAAAGATCTCGATAAACACAAAACTGATGGATTCGTAATTTTTGACATAAAGAGAATAAAAACAAAACTGCCAACACTGTAAAAAAAGACCTCTAAAATAATTTGCTTAATTTATACATTAATAACTAGGCTCTGTTCAACTATTTTTATTTTTTGTTTATATATAATTAAATAATAAAGTAAAGAATATGTTGTGAGATAAATACCACATAATTTTATTTACTTATATGTATGTACCTAACTGTGTATTTATTATTGTACCTATTTGTTAATTTTTTGTTTGTCTATTTTTTTTTTAAGTTGCTCCTGCCAGGTTATGTTTCTGCACCACCTCAAGTTCGACTGATAGAAAATCCCTAAGGCATTAAGTCCGCCTATGTACTATGTGCATAAAGTTTTTATATATAAATAAATAATTGGACTTTATATATTTTAGTATCGCGTTACTCATTTTGTAGAAAAATATATTTTTTAGTTTGTAACACTAGAATGTAGCAAAGCGCGATTCGTTATTACTTCGAAAATTATATTTGAAACCCATAAAGTAATATATCGGGTACCGAAGTAGATTGCTGAATGCGCTGATACAAGTTGTATTGTAGGTAAGTGCAAAACGCGGTTTATTACGGGATTTTAGGTTCTCTCTCATTCAAACTTCGTTTTGGTAAACACGGTTAAAATGGTGCTGGTGAAATCAGTTTGACGTAAATCCAGATCAAGATCGATCTATAACCACGGTTAAGCTGAGCTCAGTTTATTTGAACTAAGTTTTTATAGTGACTGGCGAAATCGGCCCTCAGTGTGAAATTACTTCTGGAGGTTTTAATTTTGCCGCCACAGGCATGTCTTATTAAGCAGACGACAACTTCACAAGTTGATCGTTGACCCGTTAAGCCTAATAAGCAGATAGATAACGAAATAGTACATTGATGTGCCTCCGGAAAACATACAGCATTGTTTATGAAGAAGCAGTCGTATGCTTTGTCGTCAAGCGCGGTCTATACAATAAATAAGGTAATGAAATTAAACACAAGATGGCGCTAGCAGCGCTGCCAGCTAGGACGCGGGAACGGCTGTCACTATTAAAGTTCATAGCGTTGTGTGCTTTCGCCGCGTCCGGTCGAAATAAAAAAATAACGGTTAACTATTTTTAAAATAACTTTAGCAAAGTGCTTGATAAATTAATTGTGCATAAAATAAAACTTTTTTTGCTTAAATAATGAATCTCGCGCCGAATGACGACGTCGATACGGCTACCGAGGCCAATCGATCGATCGTCTTGCCATCACCAACTTCCGAGAGGGATCCAGAAAATGTGCACAGCTCTTCAAGCGCCAGCAGTTCTTTGGACAGCGAAGCAGAGCAAGACGAGCCTCCACGGAAGAAACAAAAGCGAGGCAACGGTCACAGATCACAGGTAACGGTCGATCCTCGGATCGACGCGTTATACAACCAGGTCAGTTTTCTTACAAACTTTATTATGCATCAACAATGTGCATCGGACACCAATACTAGTCATGTTATCGACCAACCAGATATTGTCAAGAGTGGTTTTCTGAATAACCCGGCTACTTCGGAATCACCACAATCGCTAGATCTAGGTTTTTGTAAGACAAATTTTGACGAGAAAAAAATTATCAGACCAGCCGAAGATAACAGGTTACGCCAACTAATAAACCTACAACACTTTAATACGCCCACTTGGCAACATATCCGTTACAAAAATACCTTATCAGATATGCTAGCGTTTCCGGGAATTTGCAATTTAAAAATCAACGACGAAATGTGTTCCTTAAACAAAGGTAAAGATTTCTTAGCCTCAACAGAGGAAATCATGACCGCGACCACCAATGCTTTATTGCATCAAAGAGAGTTACTACAATCCGGTTTACAGGAAATCATAAATTGGGCTCACAATAATCCATCAGAGTTAAAATCCGATACTTTATTTAATAAAATTTCTGAAACTTTCGGTGACACATCTCCGTCCTATAAATTGTCTGAAGATACCTTACAAATCATTTGTGGAAAAAGGGCAGAATGTATAGAAACAAGACGTAAAAGATTAATAGCCGAAATTGCGAATAAAAACATTCAAATTGCGCTTAGTAACCCCTAGTGAGGAATTTTTATTTGATAAAGCAAAATTAATCTCTTAATTCAATCCCTCGGAGGGCCTCATTATTGGCTCGCACCATCTCAGCAAACACCCAAAACAAAAGAAAAATTCAAAGACAGAGAACCGGTACCGTCTACCTCCAAATACAGACATCAAACACAAAATAAAAATAATTTTCGTGATACCCACAAAAAACAACAGATCCGGCAAACGTACAAAAGAAAAAATAACGATTATAAACAAACAAAAAACTATTCATTTCGAAACAAAGACGAGAAAAGTGACTACCCGACATGTTTTCAGGGGAGGTTCATCATCATCATCATTTCAGCCGAAAGACGTCCACTGCTGGACATAGGCCTCCCCCAAGCGCCGCCACAAAGACCGGTCCTGTGCGTCTTGCATCCATCGGCTCCCAGCAACCCTGACCAGGTCATCGGTCCACCTTGTGGGAGGCCTTCCAACGCCAGGGGAGGTTGTCTGAGTTATTTTCAAAACCGATGGCAAACGTTTGGTGCCAACAAATTTATAATGTCCGCAATTACGGGGTTTCGAATACCCCTATACAAGAAACCTCTGTTAATGCCAACCTTACCAATCATGACTCAATACGCAACAAAGCCGTCCCCTGCCATGTCGCTAATTATAAAAGATCTCTTGGATCAAGGTGTATTACAACCAGTCTCCAGAAAAACCCCCAGTTTTATCTCCAAGCTGTTCCTGCGCAAGAAAAGCGACAGGAGAATGCGGCCAATTTTCGATCTTCGAGAATTTAACAAATTCGTGAAAATAAAACATTTTCGGCTGATATCCCTCACCACAGTACTAGACTTTCTCCAACCAAGAGACTGGATGATAAAAATAGACATATCTCATGCATATTTTCATGTCCCAGCTGCAAAGTCTCATCGGACGTTTCTAAGAATCAGTTACGCAAACCAACTCTACGAAATGACATGCCTACCTTTCGGCCTGGCCTCAGCGCCGCACCTTTTTTCTTCTGTAACATGCTGGGTTGCGGAAACCCTGCGTGCGAAGGGATATCGTGTGCTAGTATACCTAGACGATTTCCTTTTGGTCAACAAAGACCAGTCCAAGTTATGCCTTCAGGCTGCGGAAGCCGTGAGGCACTTGGAATACCTAGGCTGGCAAATAAATCATCAATAGTCAATCATAAAACCGACTCAAGATTTGGAGTACCTTGGCATTCGTTGGAAAACGGCAACAAATACTATGTCACTTCCAACAAAGAAGAGACAAAGTCTCAACAGTTCCCTAGATCGTTTGTTGCAGAAAAATCGCATCAACCTACGAGAATTGCAAAGCCTGCTGGGGCAGCTAAACTTCGCAAACTTTGTAGCCCCCCGGGGGAGACTTCACTGTCGAAAAATGCAAATATTTATGCGATATTTCAACAAAAAACGGCCTCGCTAAAGTCGGGTAGTCCCACAAGTCGTGTATCAAGAGGTGGCGTGGTGGCGCAGAGCCACATGTCACACATCACGCATACACAAGAAACCCGCTACCAATTTCCTAGCGACGGACGCTTCGGATTGGGGATGGGGTGCCCACTTGGACGGGAAATTAATGTCAGGTTCATGGTCAACTTGCCAAAAGAGATGGCACAGCAACAAAAAAGAGCTCTATGCAGTAATAGCATCAATAAGAATGAACGCAGAGGCACTGAAGAATTCACACATATTGATACAATCAGACAATCGGATCTTAATTGCGTACATTCGAAAGGAGGGCGGAACAAAATCACAGGGGTTACTAGCACTAACCTTCAAACTATTACACCTGACAGACAGGTTCGGAATAACACTCTTAGCTCACTTCCTCCCAGGGAGGTACAATACAATAGCGGACAGGCTTTCTCGAGGGAGGCAACCAGCAGAATGGCACCTTCTACGACGAGCAACTGCAGAAGTGTTCCAAAAATGGGGCTACCCAGAGATAGATCTCTTTGCAACACGAGAGACTGCTGTAGTAAGAAATTACGTATCAATAGATTGCAAAGATCGGTTAGCAAACTATACAGATGCCTTCAGCAGACCATGGAAAAGCCACCTAGCTTGGGTGTTTCCACCACCCAGCCTTCTACCCAGAGTTCTCACGCACCTGAACAGTGCCACGGGAGTCTATTTGGTAGTAGCACCCGATTGGCCTCGGGCTTTCTGGCTGCAAGACCTGAAATCCAGGGCACTGGATCACCCCCACGAAATTCGGAACCTGTCCGAAACGATGATAGACTTCTCAACATTACAGCCCCCACCACAAGTACAGAGTTTGACCCTGAAAGTCTGGAAAATTGGGGGTGGGGTGCTGAAATAAAGGATTGGTCCGTACAAGAAAAGGACCTACTGAAGAATAGCTGGCGAAATTCCACTTTGTCAACTTACTTACCAGCACTTAGGAGATGGTCAATATGGTGCTCCAACTCTCAAGTAAACCCAAAATACCCACGACCAACTGACATAGCTAAATTCTTAATGTATCTTTTCCTAGAGTTAAATCATTCATATAGCACTATCCTTGTACACAAATCAGCGGTTTTAACTTTTTGCGGCCCTCACGTTGAAAAAATATCATTCTGTAAGTTTATTATAAAACAGACACTTAAGGCAATAGGAGTAGCAAAGCCCAAAATAGCTCGACCATCAGTCACATGGGATCCACGAATTGTACTAGACTGGATTTCTTCTAATCCACCTAAAGACACATTATTTGATTTATCCCGTAGGACAGCTACCATCTTATTATTAGCTTCAGGCCGTAGAGTTCACGATCTAACTTTGCTTAATATTTCTAAAGATAACTTCTTTGATAACGGGTATAATATTTATCTTATACCAGCATTCGGATCTAAAACTGATACACACAATTACCGTCAGTCTGCATGGAAACTTTCTAAACACAATGACAACAACATATGCCCAGTTAATCTAGTTAGACTTTTAATAGAAAAAAATAGTACGAGACGGGCTGCAGTTAAAGATTTAAACAATCTCTTTATTATTATCCAAAAGCCATACAAAGATAAGTGATAAGTACTAAAAGATAGTGGAGTTCACGCATCTCCAGGAAGCTGCAGATCAGCAGTAGCTTCTTTGGGATGGCTAGATAATCAGTCGATAGATGATATTTTTTCACGTGGTACCTAATTGGAAATCATCCAGCACAATTTTCAATCATTATTGTCGTAACATAGAGGTTCCTAGAGGTAACCGAAACTCATTTTTCAATACATTTACTCCATAAATAATACAATCAGTAACTAAAAAAAAAAAAATTAAAACTATGTACCAATTGTTATAATCTTATTAGACTAAGAGCCAGCGGCCCGCAGGCCTACGTTAAAGTATAAAAGCTGTAAGTTTCTCAGTGTATGTCCCCAACACAGGTAAGAACGAATCCCGTCTATGTAACTTGGGTCGCGGTGGCTTTCGCAGATATCAGGTAATAAAGGTGTGTAAAATTGGGTGTAAAATTCGTTAAAGTATAAAACTCAGTTTTTACATATTTTACTTATAATAATCCCAAAAGTCACCTTGCCGAAAGCCAGACACTTCGTACGGTTCCAACCCTCTGCCAGACACCCTTAAAGTATATTTAATTGTTACTATACTTACGGTATAGTATAAAAGCTGTAATTTATGTATGTTATTTGGATAACTATAAAATAATGTTTTGTTGCTAAAATTTTTCCAATCGAACCATTAGTTCCAAAGATTAAAAACAAAAAAAAAAAAAATATATAAAAGAATTTTCTAAACATTTATTCGTTGATTCTAAGCTATTATACCCTTACTAATGTATTTTATTATGTTGCCAGGCGCATAAAGGAACCACTGAAACAGACTCAAGATGAAACTAATAGCTGTCTGTCTCACTTGCACCAATAGAATTGTTATATCCGTCACAAAGGTGTGGCGGCAAGCCCGTCTCAGTAAAACTATTTTAAATACCTAAATTTTTATTATTTTTATTGTGTATCATCATCTTCCTGCCCTTGTCCCGTTTTATTTGGGGTCGGCGCAATATGTTTTTTTCTTCCATTCTGTCCTGTCACCCGTCACGCTATCACTAACTCCTCTGTCTTCCTGATGATGACTATGAAAATTCATTAATAAAATACATTAGTAAGGGTATAATAGCTTAGAATCAACGAATAAATGTTTAGAAAATTCTTTTATAATTTTTTTTTTTTTTTGTTTTTAATCTTTGGAACTAATGGTTCGATTGGAAAAATTTTAGCAACAAAACATTATTTTATAGTTATCCAAATAACATACATAAATTACAGCTTTTATACTATACCGTAAGTATAGTAACAATTAAATATACTTTAAGGGTGTCTGGCAGAGGGTTGGAACCGTACGAAGTGTCTGGCTTTCGGCGAGGTGACTTTTGGGATTATTATAAGTAAAATATCTAAAAACTGAGTTTTATACTTTAACGAATTTTACACCCAATTTTACACACCTTTATTACCTGATATCTGCGAAAGCCACCGCGACCCAAGTTACATAGACGGGATTCGTTCTTACCTGTGTTGGGGACATTGAAGTATAGGTGAGTATTAGGGTGGTCAGGCGGAGAGAGAAACAACATCCATTCGCTTGCATAGCCGGTTTAATACTGACGAAGGGAAGCGCGGGCGCGGGGTCGCAGCCCGTCCGGCCCCGGCGCGTACGTAGGTACATTAACTTAAGTAACTACTCGTATTATACGCATACACCACAACTCCCTCCTCTTCTATTTAACTTAATTAGGAAACCTGCACAATAAGAATAAGTAACATTAAAACTTAGTGGTTACAACTATTTAAAAGAATACCTTATAATCTACCTTATGTCTACGGCGCATCGAACGGGGTTCATCCGGTACCCCACTGATCGGTTCAACCGAAGGTGGAGTTTCGGATTCGCTTATATCGTCTGCGACTGACGCGGACGTGTCCACCGCTTCTTCCTCCTCCGCCCGCTCGCGCTGGTTCGGCGCCGGTGAGCGGGGGGGAGGCGACCCAGCAACTACAATAGGCGAGGACGGTCGTTCCATTGGATTCGATTGACTTGGTTCTTGTGGTGAATTTGACTCATAGTAATTATCAATATCCTGGTCCTCTGAACTTGCGTGCTCGCCCTTGTTTTTGATAATTTGATCGATGTGCCGCTTACAAATAACCTTATACCTATCAAAATACACTTCATACAATCTATTACCGATTACATTTTTTATGATTCCTCGTTCCCATTTACCCTTCCTAGCAATGTACCACCTAGCCCACACTCTATCGCCCACCGAAAGAGACCTCTTATTCACTACAGTTTCCGTTTCTTTATGAGGTAATCGGTCTCCGGGCAAGATCATGTCCAACTTCGACCTTAGAGATCTCCCCAACATTAACTGCGCTGGCGATTTGCCGGTGGTGCAGTGGCAACTATTGCGGTAGTGGAATAGGTACTCCAATAATTTATCATTTAATTCTCGGTTTCCCCCACTGGACAGAATAGATTTTATCATTTTTTTACACGTTTTAACAGCATTTTCCGCTAAACCGTTGCTGGCGGGATGGTAAATGGGAGACGTTAAATAATGAATATTATTATGTTGACAGAATTCGACAAATTCGGATGAGCAAATCTTAACATCATTGTCGGAAACAATAACATTAGGTATACCATAACGTGAGAATAAATATTTTAATTTGTGAATTAAAGCTCTAGTTGTAGTTCCAGATTCCATGTAGATACACTCTAACCACTTACTAAACGCATCAACAACCACTAGGTACACTCTCTGATGAATAGTCATGTAATCTATGTGTATTCTGTACCAAGCGCGCGGCGGGCGAGGCCAGGACGCGGGGGCGGCGCGCGGGGGGGCGCTGCGCGTTTCGGCACAAACAGAACAGCTTGCTATACATTTTTCTATGTCTGCATCGATATTTGGCCACCACATCCTACTTCTAGCTTCACTCTTAGTCTTTACGACACCAAGATGAGTCGAATGCAACTCGCTCAACAGCTTTTCCCTAAACTTGGTAGGTATAACTAATTTATAGCCTCTAAATACACATCCCTCCTGAACTTCTAAATCCGCTTTGCATTTGAAGTACGGCAAAATATTATTGCAGGTAATTTTTCGAGGCCAGCCTACGCTCATGTACTTCATTACCTTTACCAAAATGGGATCCTTGGACGTTTCTTCCTTAATATCAGAAAATGAAATCGGTCTTGAATGAGAATCTAAAAAATTTAGGTACGAACGACACGTGTAATTAGTTTCTGATTTAGGATTATCGGTAGGAAAAGTTCTTGAAAAATAGTCTGCGATCTCATTATTTTTGCTACCTACAAACTGAACCTTGTAGTTATACGCCGAGAGAATGATAGCGTATCTCTGAAGACGCGCTGCGGTGGTAATAGAAATCCCTTTGTTTTCGCCCAGTATCGACAATAGTGGTTTGTGATCGGTTTTAAGAATGAATGGGGTGTCCCTTCCGTAGAGGTATTGGTGAAAATGAGTGACCGCAAATATTATCGCCGTAGCCTCCTTTTGAATTTGGCTGTAATTCCGCTCGCTCGCTGTAAGCGATCTGGAAGCGAACGCGATCGGCCGCTCGACACCGCGTCTGTCAGCAGGGTGCGCGGGGAGTGCGGGGGGCGGCGCGTGAGCCAACACCGCGCCGAGCCCCGCGGGCCCGGCGTCCACGCTCAACACGAGCGGCGCGCTAGGATCAAAATGCGATAACACGCGCTCCGACGCGAGTTCTCGCTTCGTGCGCTCAAACGCGGCTTGTTGCCGCGGTCCCCACTCCCACCGCGCATCTTTGCGCAGAAGTTCGTGGAGCGGACTCAAAAGACTCGATGCGTTCGGAATGAAACTACGATAATAATTAACTACTCCTAAAAACCGTTGTACTTCTACGACATTTGTCGGAGCCGGTGAATTTAATATCGCTTCGACTTTACTCGGACACGTCCGTAGACCAGTTTTATCGATCACGTACCCTAAATAGGTAACACTCTCATGAAATAGAGCGCACTTACTTTTATGAAGGCGTAGGCCGGCATCCTGCAGTCTACTCAGCACCTCCCGCAGCCTACTTAGGTGGGTGGCTTCATCAGGACCTGTGCAGCAGATGTCGTCGAACCAGCACGTGACGCCATCTATTCCCGCCAGGAGCGTTTCCAGCGCTCGCTGAAAAATAGCCGGGGCGTTGGCTAGCCCGTACGCTAGGCGGGAATATTTGAAAAGTCCCTTTGGCGTGTTTATAGTTCTCGACCTTAGAGGCATTAGGTCGGATGTGAAGATCCGACCAAAATGTCTTTTTAGTGTAGCGATAATATGGCGTTGTTTCTCTTTCTATCAAACTGATCGTGGTATTTCTATCTCTTTCCGTTAGCAAAATACACGCATGCATAAAGTCGGATTTACGCACTTTTTGAAATGCCTTGGAGGCATATAGGTTTACGTTCACTTACATCTTTATGCACTAAATTATTTTTACTTTAAGGAGCCTTATGTCAACAAAAACTATTATGCATCTAAAATATTTGGCACATCACGCTGGGCGCTTCAACTCATACGACCTTGTGCACCTAATTTATTATTCAAATAAAGAAACGTATCATCACATTCAGCATTATGCTTGGAAAAATGTTATCTAGCATTAATAAGGCATAACGTCGTATGTCAATGTAAGACTTTCTTGCTGTAATAACAACAATATTGTATTCGGATTTTGGTACGTTTGTTGACTTCCATCCTTATGTCTCCAAATAAATTAAAGTTACTTTGTCCTGCTTGGTCGGTAGTTAAGATAGTTCGGATATTTCCGTATAGAAAATTTTGGTCGTCATGAACGCACGTGGCGCATCGACAAATGGCGTGAGACAGCATTATAGCTCGTCGCCGCTAGAGTGAGAGTGACAGTGATAGTGGAGCAGTGGCACGTGCCGCACCACGCCCGCCCCGCCGCGCGTCGGCCGTTGGTTACAATAGCAAAATTTATTCGTTCGTTCGGCACCGGTCACGCCGGTCACTTGTGTATGGTTTTCAGTTTTATGTGAAAAAGCAGTGGTTAATGAATACTTAGTGCGATATTTTGTATTACAAACTGTTTATGTTTCATCAATGCAGTGAACAGTCATAACATAATGGAAAAAAATGAAGTAAGTACCTACTTAAATTAGAATGCAAGCAAGTTGGTACCTACCTACATAGTTTTTTCTAACCAACCTTTCTTAAATCTCTTGATCTAGCTAAGTAGATAACAAATACATACCTACTACTTGTACCTAATTATTCTTGCAGAACACAGTACCATTGTATGAACAATTATTTGAAAAACGACGACGACTTTCTAAGGTTCGCGAAAAAGTTATTCAGGCTCGAGGAGGAAAACCATTCGGTGATATAGAAAGTAAGTTTTGTACAATTAATTACGTAATTTACTTATGAAAGTTCGATAACATGAAAATAATTTTAGGTACATAGGCAATACAGAGGACAACGATCGTAGAGATTGTATGGTCGTAAAGATGGTTCATTAAAGTACAAGTATATTAGCTAGCTATTGCCCACTGTTGCCCCGCTTGGAATTCTGTTATAGGTATATTCATTCATAGATGGATTAACATGTTAATCCAGGTGCTGATCTGTCAATCTGCCTTAATCCGTCAAGTTGTTTAGGCATGAAGTGGACATACATACACAAATTTCAGCGTTATAATTATTAGTGTGATAATTTGAATATTTTTTCAGATAAACTACCTCATGAAGAAGAAGGAACTAAGAATACTGCGTGCGTTTCAAAAAAATCCAATATAGCTCACGACATAGATATGAATGGTAGGTAAACTTCAAACTTCCAATAATTTAGCAATGCGACTAAAATGAAATTTGAATAACAAACAAAAGCCTGCCTTTTTACGTGTTTACTTACTTCGATATTGGTCCCCAATAAGTTTTCTGGTTTTTTTTTTTAATTTGATTGAATATTAAATATTCAATCAAATATTCAAAATAATAATAATTAAATATTCAATGATTGAATATTAAAATGTCTTCTTCGCCATCTGAAAATAAAAATAAATTTTATTTTTATTTTCAGATGGCGAAGAAGACATTTTTGATTATGGAAGTGATGACAGCGTTAAAGACAAAGATTATGAACCTGATATAGAGAATGACTCAAGCTGTAGCGAGATAAGTGACTCTGCTCAATTCAGGCTCTTAAAAATGTCTCAAGATCAAGTAAAAAGACGCCTATTCCCACCGGATAATTATTGTCCTGAAGCTTGTAAACACGAACCTTGCAATGCTCCAGTCAGTATACATCTATCATCACAAAATAAAAATACAACAAATTACCAAGGTAATGCAGAGAATACTTCTGACTTAATAACGGTAGAAGATCTTATAGGTCCACAGAATTTAAGTAGTAAAAATATCGATTCTGTTCCTGATTTTGATCAATGTGCTTATTCGCCTCTCAAGAAAAAGACATGTTTAGAAAGACCAGAGATTCACATTAATGAAACTGGTGAATTGAGTGATGATTCCGATACGCCATGTACTGACAAAACAATATTTTTGCCTTCAAAACAAGAAGGTTCAAAAGCTTTAGTTTGCTACAAAAAAATTGACAAAAATGTTACGATGTCACCGACCTTGACACCTGATCATTATCCCATAATGGTTGTTGACTTAAATGGAGTGGTGTATTTGAATCAAGTACAAGGATTATCAGAAACACAAAATGTAAAGAAAAAAATTGCTGATCCAACGAAATGGAAAAGGAATTCTACCAAAATCGCGAGATTGAAGGGATCTCCATATCACTCAACAGTCGCTAAGAAGAAACCAGACGTAGAGGGTCGTATGTTAAAGCCTCCGTGTTCGTGTAAAGCTAAATGTTATACGAAGATATCTCATGAAAAAAGAGAACTTATCTTCAACCAATTTTGGAAAAATTGTCGTAATTGGGATCAGCGTCGACAATTTATTGTTAGCAACGTAAAAAAAGACAGAAAGCGAAACATGAAAACTAGTGGTGACTTGGAGCTAGATAGAAGGAAGTTCTCTTATAATTATAGTTTTACTGTAGACGGTTCCAAAGAAAAAGTATGCAAGGTTATGTTTTTGAATACACTGTCGATTGGAGAAAAATTTGTAAAATTAAGTGTAGAAAAAAAAATGGAGGGAGGTTTAACGATTGAAGATCAAAGGGGAAAACATGTACCAGGAAACAAATCACCTGCACCCATAATTAATAAAGTAATGGATCATATTAATTCCTATCCATCCTATGAAAGCCACTATTCACGCCAAAAAAGTGGGAAAAAGTATTTAGGTCCGGACTTAAATATTGCAACCATGTATCAGCATTACAAAGAACTTATGATAAAAGAAGGAACACCTAATAACCTTGTAGCAAAAGAATGGTTATACCGAAATATATTCAACACAAAATTCAACCTTAGCTTCAAACTCCCGTCAGTAGACACATGCGACGATTGCGATGCTTATGAGAGAAAATTTAAAGACGCTATAGAAGAAACAGAAAAAAAAGAGATTGAAAAGGAACATAAATTACATCAAGATGCAGCAAATGAAAGATATAATTTAAAGAAAATTGATAAAGAAGAAGCACAAAACAGTTCTGGAAAGAAAAGAGTTTTAATGTTCGATTTACAAAAGTGTTTAGCGACACCTAATTTAACCAATACCAAGTCTTTCTACCTGCGAAAACTTTGGACATTGAATTTAACAATATATGACGCAACGAGTAACGTTGCTTCAAATGTGATCTGGTCTGAAAACATAGGCGGAAGAGGGGGTAACGAAGTAGCATCCTGTCTCATTCGTTGGGCAGAAGAAAACAGAGCTAAACTCGGAAATGTTGAAGAATTGCTATTTTGGTCAGATAATTGCGCAGGCCAAAACAGAAATTTGATGATAGTGATGGCCTACATTTGGCTCCTGCACAAATTTCCTAACATAAAGATCATTAATCACAAATTCATGCTAAAAGGCCACACACACATGGAAGTTGACCAAATTCATTCCCAAATTGAAAGAAGAAAAAAACAGCTGAAGACAATGCAGATCGCCATTCCCAGAGATTGGTCCCAATTCATAAGAACATGCGGAGGAAAAAAAACTTTTGAAGTGTTTGATATGGAATTACAGCATTTCAAAGATTTGACCAGTTTATATAAAAAGAATGGACCATTGGTGATGCGAAAAAAGAACAAGGACGGTCAAGAGTTTAAAATCTCAGAGTGTGTTTGGCTTCAACTGAAGCAAGAACAGCCGGGAACGCTGTTTTACAAAACAAACTTTTCAGCGCAATTTTCTGAAATATCATTGGTACGCAATTTGTCTAAAGGTATTCAGTTTCCCAGTGACTTGCCGAATGTTCGAGAAGAAGCAAAACCGATATCTTCTGCAAAATATAAAGATTTAATTACCCTTTTGGAATGGGTACCCGCAGAATTTCATGATTACTACAGGAATCTGAAACATGATGCCAATGAGCCTGACTTTCCTGAGACTGACTAGATATTTTTTTTATTATTTCTTGCCAAGGTGCCTTCTTAACTATATTTTTGTTATCATTTGTCGGTTCTTCCGACCCTTTGCTTTTGTATTAATATAATGCAAACCAATTTTATGTTATCTTAAAACCTATACTTTGTTGTAAGTGAGAGATTTATAAAGGCTTCCGACCTTTTGCTTGAAATTAAATAATTAATAAAAATTTTAGAAGTATAAAGTAATATCCACTAATCAGACTTGGTTGAATTGTAATATGTCTAGGAGCATAAAACTATATGTCATTATAAAGCTAAAAGTAAACGCTTGAAATTGCAAGTATAAAGTCGGATGTAGACATATGCCTGCAGTTTCAATTGTAAATCTATAATATTTCAGGCATAAGGTCGGATGTAACTGATTAAATAAAAAAACTTTGTTTATTTATTTATATAAATAGGTACAGTGATTCTTGTCATTAGAAGTAAGAGGTACAACTATTTACCTAATTATAAAAAAAGAAAACTGATTTAAATGCTTAAAGTTTAATAAATATGAAGAGAATTGTTCGTCAATTTTATTTTTCCTCTCCTGAAAAGTTGGAGTTTTGTACATCCGACCTTATGCATCTGATGTCGAGAGTTGTGAGGGCCTGTGATGATTCGCTCAGAACAAATTGGTTGTAGGCATTGCTTAGATCAATTTTGGAATAATGCTCACCCCCTCCTAACTTTGCAAAAACTTCTTCTATACGTGGCAAGGGGTATTTCTCGATTTTTAAATCTTTATTTAATGTGCACTTGTAATCCCCAGCGATCTTTACTTTACCGTCGTTTTTTAAAACCGGTACTATAGGAGTGGCGTAATCTGAATGAGTGACTGGAATTAAAATACCTAATTTAATGAGCCTGTCTATTTCGTCACTAAAGGCAGATTTATATTGAGTAAGTAACTGACGTCAGTCCACTGACGAGTCAGTGCTGACCTGGCACTGCTATAGTGTAAATTGATTTCAAGTCAGTACAGTACTGTCACGTCAGTACTGACTTCAATATTCGCGCTGCAATATTTTCGGCGTCAGTCCACTCCCCCGCCACCCGCGCCAGCGCCACTGACAACGTGTAAATTGCCCCAAGTCAGTTGCTGCCGCTCTATTGTACGGTGACCACGATTCGTCGTACCGGATCACAAAATGACACGAAAATTGAGCGCCACGGAAAACTTAAAACTTGTACAACTATACCGTGATAATTAATGCCTATGGGATTTCAAATCACAAAATTATAGAAATAAAGAAATGCGTGCAACAGCATTGCAGAATATTGCACAAAATTCTTTGATTCTTTGCTGTTTTTGAGAAATCATTTTTCCGCACTGACTTTACAAACGTGTGTACACCAAAAGAAATATCTTCGACTACTGACTGCTTGTAAATAGTACGCGTCAGTTTTCGGCGCCAGCACTGACGACAGCTACTGACTCAATGTAAATCTGCCTTAACTTTTTCCTTCAACGCAAATGGTAGCGGTCTAGATTTAAAAAATTTTGGAATTGCATTATCTTTTAGGTGTAGATCTACTTGGAACTTGTTGAAACAGCCTAATTCATCTTTCCACAAATCTGAAAATTCATCTAATAAAATCTGCATATTATTTTTATTCTCACCGTTAATGCTATTTAATTCCGACGTGATGGTAAGGCCGAACTTCGCCATAAAATCACGCCCTAATAAGGGCGGGCCCCCATTTTTTAAGACATAAAAATGAAGCCAAGCATCCCTGTTATTGTATTTCACATGGCAATTGAAAAATCCTAATGGCGCAATTTTATGGCCGTTGTACATACACATTTTTAAACAAGTACTAGACAACTTAAACCTTGAGAAATAATTAAAATAAACACTGTCGGGTATTATGCACGTTCCTGAACCAGAGTCTAGTTCCATTATTAAATCTATGCCGTTAGCTACCACATTTAATTTTAAAGGTTTATATTCCACATACCTCATATTAAATAAAGCGCATTCTTTACAGTCGCCGCAATCGGATTCCTTTTCCTCGACACAATTTACCCGGGATTGTCTGTTCTTCCTCGAGCATGCTTTCTTTAGGTGTCCCTTCGTACCGCAAGATTGGCAAGTATAATTTTTATACCTACACACACTCGCACTATGGTTTTTGAGACCGCACACTGAGCACCGAACACTTCCCGACTGATTACGAGCGCCGCCGCCGCCGGAGCCGCCGCCGCCGCCGCCGGAGCCGCCGCCGCCGCCGCCGCCGGAGCCGCCGCCGCCGGAGCTGCCGCCGCCCTGGCGCACCATGTACACGGGCTCCTCCTTAACGACAGCTGCCACCGCGGGCTCTGCGAGGCTGCGTCGCGCCTGTCGCGCGCACGCCGCCTGAGCTGCTATCTCCACTGCTGCCGCCAAGGTGAGTTTACTCGCGTCCTGTTCGAAGAGTCTATCACGTTCCGGTCCCGCGTTCAGACCCAGGATGAACCGGTCCCGCAGCAAAGTGTCCAGTTCCGTGCCGAATTCGCACAATGCAGCCAGTCCACGTAAACGAACTATCCAATTTTCGATGGTTTCATCGTCGAATCTCGTCGCTGCATAAAATGTCGCCCTGTCGGCGAACGTCGACCTTTTCGGCGTAAAATGGTTGTTGAGTAACCGAACTAGCTCTTCGTAGGAGATTGCTTCTAAATCTCCTGGGTGAGCTAAATTCTTCGCAAGCCGGTAAGAATCATCCGATAAGTGTGTTAGAAGCAATGCACACTTATTTTTTTCTTCGATATTATTCAACTTTATGAATTGTTTCAATCTGCCACAGAAAAACTGCCATTCTTGCGTTTTGTAGTCAAAAACTGATAGATTTCCGATATAACTCATCTTCGTAAAATTAATTTATGCACACTAACGTCGCCAGTTGAAGTATAGGTGAGTATTAGGGTGGTCAGGCGGAGAGAGAAACAACATCCATTCGCTTGCATAGCCGGTTTAATACTGACGAAGGGAAGCGCGGGCGCGGGGTCGCAGCCCGTCCGGCCCCGGCGCGTACGTAGGTACATTAACTTAAGTAACTACTCGTATTATACGCATACACCACAGACATACATTGAGAAACTTACAGCTTTTATACTTTAACGTAGGCCTGCGGGCCGCTGGCTCTTGCTCTATATGTATAACAGTAGTATATACATATAATCAAGGTGATTCAAATAAATTAATTTATATAACTAGGAATTACTTTTCATTCTAATTTGAGAGGAACCTAATCATCATAGCGTTGTGTGTAACTTATTTACATAATTTAATGTTACCAGCAGATAACAAACACGTCTTCATAAACAATGCTGTATGTTTTCCGGAGGCACATCAATATACCGGTTTTACATAAAAATAAAACCGATATTATGTGCCGAAAGGGAAAACATACAGCATTGGAAGGAGCCCTTCCTGGTGAAGACTATGAACTTTAATAGTGACAGCCGTTCCCGCGTCCTAGCTGGCAGCGCTGCTAGCGCCATCTTGTGTTTAATTTCATTGCCTTGTTGTTGATGTTTTCCCTTTCGGCACATAATATCGGTTTTATTTTTATGTAAAACCGGTATATTTTGATACAAGTGCAGGAAGTTTGTCATTGCGACCGAGGCGAAATTAGCACGAGCCGGCGAGTGTGTTATGGAGCCGAGGGCTGCAATGACAAATCTGCACGCGTGTCAAACGACGTTTTTCAATACACTTAGGACTTGTGAAATAAAAAAGAAAGAAAAAACGTTTAATCGTATCTCAAACATACAGTAGAAATATAATATAATAATAATATGTCTACAACTATCACACAACGCCATCTAGTCCCAAGCTAAGCAGAGCTTGTGTTATGGGTACTAGACAACTGATAAACATACTTATATATTTCTAAATACATACATATTATAGATAAACTACACCCAGACACAGAACAAATAATCGTGCTCATCACACAAACAAATGTTTGTGTGACAGGACAAATGTCCTGGGTGGGAATTGAACCCACGACCTTCCGCAGTCAGGGTCACTAACTACTAGACTGACAGGCCAGTCAAAAAATAATAATAGCATTCAAATCTGCTCTGGTCAGTTTCTAACTTCGTGGGGTCGCCCAGCTCCTCGTGGGAGATGCCTCGCGCCTGATTCGATAAACAAAGAAAAAAAAATGGTTGCCTGTAAAGTCGGTTTTACGGGCGAAGATTTTACGTGACAACGTCCTAATTCTCTAGTGCTGCGCGCGCGGCAGACCGATCATAGTTGAGTGGGAGAGAGACGCAAGGCATTCGGCGGGCCTCTCTCTCGTTCGGTGACTCATCGTAACGTTACCGAGCGTTACACTTTTTCATAAGTGACTCCCAGCCGCAACCTAATTTAAGACGTTGTCACGTCAAAAACAGCCGTGACCGTAACGATAAGGAAGGAATACAAAAGCCCTTGTTGTGATAAACTCAAAAAAGCACTTGGGTGATATACATGCTATATTGAACCTAATAGGAGTGCGATAAGATTCAGTTTTCGATGAAGTGTAGGTATTGAAAAAAGTACCCTAATACCGTCTTGATGGATAGTTGATGCCGTTGATGGTTGAAAATAATAATGCTAAAAACACTTATCAGGTGTTCGTTTCTGGTTCACAGATGACCATTTTTTATTTTTGATTCTTGCCTGGTCCCGCGCTGGGCAAGCTGTCTAATAGTATGTCCTAGGTGTGACTTACAGTACCTACATCTAAAAATCTGCCTTGACTGAGATCTCTGAAACTCTTTTTAAGTAAGTACCTACCTACTACCATCATCATCATCCTAGCGGTATTAGTCCCGGTTGCCAACCTTGGCTTTCACCTCGGTGCCCGGGGTCCGCTTTCTTGCTAAGACGCCTCCACTTCGCTCGGTCTTTCGCGTCCTTTGCCGTAAGCCCATTGGCACGCATATCGTCCCTTACGACGTCGATCCAACGCCTCTTAGGCCTTCCTCGTTTCCCGGGTCCCGGCGGAGGCGGCATGGCGAGGCATCTGTTACCCACGTAGTCTGCCGGTTTTCGTAAAACGTGGCCATACCAACGTAAGCGACCCTCCTGCAGTTTATCCGCTATGTCACGGACCTGAAGGCTGCCCCGGATGCGGGAGTTTTTAATGCGGTCTTTCCGCGAGACTCCAGACATCCAGCGCAGCATATTCATTTCCGTGACACGCAGGCTTTGCTTATGCCGCTCAAGTACAGGCCACGCTTCACTGCCATACAAAAGGACAGGCCTAATGTTGGTCTTATAGACCTGTCCTTTGAGGCTAACCGGCATTTTGGGGTCACAGATAACCCCCGCGACTAGGGCTTCCAAAATTATGGAAATATCAATTACGTAACTAATTACGCAACTTTTTTCTTCAATTCCGTAATTACGTAATTTTTCCCTAATCGACTATGATTTTTTGTAAATATTGTAGTTACAGTTTACAATTATCTTTTACTATCTCAAATGCAAGGTATTATCAAAATAAACACAATAATTAAGCAAAAAATATTTATTTAAGAACTTTAGTATCATAGTTTTAATCAGTTTAGTCAAACCATGTTTTTCCTCCCGAATATAATCTCTCTTCTTGAAAATATGGTCTCATAAATGACAAGGCATTTAAAGTTTTGTCACCTAGGGAACTTCTTAGTTTATTACAAAAATATCCGGCAGATGAAAAGGCTCGCTCGGCTTCTACACTTGTAGGCGTTATCGAAAGCAAATAATTATACGCTGCAGTCAAAAAAATTTCGTGACCGCCGCCAGCGCTGTCGTAAATGCTCATTTCTACCCTAATAATGGAATGGAGATCTGTGTTTACTGTTGAAATTGGCTTATTCACAGTCACTTTGTTTATTTCTTTGTCTAACTTTTGTGCGATTGTCAACTCCTCGTCAGCATCGTCACTGGTGGCAATTGCGTCCGATACACTCGGTTGTGGTTGTGAATTTACACATTTTTGTGTAGAAATAAAGATGTGGCTAGTTTTCTACTGAGATCGTTTGACTGAAGATCAAGTTTTTCGAGCATAAATCGAAGCGCAGCGTCATAGTATAAAGAGAAGGGCAGTAGGCTATCTCCGGCCCAATCCGCGTTATAATTGCCTACTGTCTTAAGGTTGTCACTTTTAGCAAAATTTTAATTCAGTGCCTATAAATTGGCAAGGGTCGGGAAGTTGTATTTTTTACTTATATAATAAAAAACTGGTATAAAAAATACGGTTTTTTTTGCGATATAAACAGCCGTATCTGTTTTATTCGTTAACTTAAAAGTTTCGTTTTTTCACAGCTTGAAGGGACTATGGTTTTAATTTCAACTAGATACATCACGCATTCTCGAGATAAAGGGTCTTAACAGACAGACATACAGATAGACGAAGGGACAACGAACTGATGCTATCTGAATAAATAAATAAAATAAATAAATAAGGGTTCCGTTTTTTTCCTTTTGAGGTACGGAACCCTAAAAATGAATAAAGAAACACTAAAACAACATTAAAAACTAACGCCTATCTCTTAGACTATAATCGAATTTGTTGTTATGATTCGAACTTTGCTTTATATGTATATCTGATTTACAATTAGTCAATTATTTATTATGAATTACGATTTTCTAACTGTAAGTAGGTAAGAAACTAAAGTAACTGAGAAATCGGCATAACCAAACGTAAACAAAGCAATAGCAGCAAATCAATTGACAGATCAAAAGTAGAAATTAAGCCTACCTACCTACTTCCTCTGTGTGATAGAAAACTAAATAAAAAAAAAGTAAGCAGGTATCTCAAAATCAAGTAAAAATTATATGCTAGAATGAGTGACTAGCTTACCTTTTTTGTTCAATAGGTAATCTGAACAGAGACAACTCTAGAATCGATGAATTGTTAAGACATCCAAACACACAGCAATACGTTCTCCTGCGATTATCAGACATTTTGTTTTGATTTAGCGGTGCCGAAAAGCAGTGACGCGCGAAACTCGTTTAGTGTTAGCCCCGACTGGCGCACTGAGAAACGGGGCGAGATTTTGTTACAGTGTGCGTGCGTCGACGCGTAGATACTATGGCGCACACATACAAGCCGCGCGCGGTGCGTTTGTATGAAGATAACCTACTTCCCTTCTCTTTATACTATGGCAGCGTCGGCCGTCAATAAGTTTGAATCACGGCGACATAATGACAAAACTGTAGTTTTTATTACATCCAAGCTGTAATGAATGTCGTGAAGGTCTTGGATCTCTTCGTCTGTAATTTTACATTTGATTTCATATCTAATAACGCCTTAAAAACGCATGATTTTAATTTGAGAAAACGGCCTACCATATCTGACAAGCTGTTCCACCTCGTTTTACAGTCTAGTATTAGATCTAAATTTTTACCATATTCGTCTAAAATGTACTTTTGCAACAAGTCGTTTTTCAAAGGGGAGTTTTTAATAATACATTGTTATACGAGGGATGAAAGTTAGTTACTTAGTCCCGAGAAATTTCTTGGCGACCGAGCGATAGCGAGGTCGCTAATAGTTCGAGGGACTAAATAACTCTTTAACCCGAGGTAAACACTGTGCTTTTCATTACGAATACGAGGAAAATTAAAATAATAATAAAAATCTGAATCGTCGTCAAATACAAAAAAAAAAAAAAATACAAATACAAAATCTTTATTTCTGTACCAAAACGTTTACATTAGTAGGTGATTGGAGCCTCCTTTTAAGCATATAATGCCTGTGTTAGGGGACTCCGCTCTTCCATAGCAATATGTTTGTACAATTATTATTAAACACTTAAACTAGTTTTAAAGCATGCTTATGTGTTTGCGCGTGTGTGATTGTGTGGGTGTGTGTTTGTGGGTGTGTGTTTGTGTATTAGTATGTAGGTGTTTCCGTAAAATATATATATATATATTGTTGATGTTTTAATTTATATTTTGTAAAAGTGCCTCAGTGTCTGTGTAATTTAACGTTTTTATCCAATCCGTAAGATTTTTTTTACAATCGTGTAATGGTTTATTATATATGAGAATTTTCCTATTTATTTTATTATAGAGTTGACATGATAGTTTATTGTACTGAATGGCAGCAAATTTAGTTTTTGTTTGTGGAACCTTAGCTACGAGATCATTCCGTCTTCTAGTTGCTATACTTGGATCATATGGGAGATTTCTATGTTTCTTTAGGATAGTATTAATTATATAAATCTTTCTAACAGAGAGCAGTCCACTGTCCTGATACAGCATTTCAGTTGGGTATCTAATTCTTTTAAAATACATTATTTTTATCACGGCACGTTGTCCTCGTTCTACATGTATAAAATGTGATTTTGCAGCACCACCCCATACAGTGATGCAGTAGGCTATTACTGATTGTGCTAGAGAGATATATATTTCGTTTAGTAAATTTCTGTGATAGCCTGATTTCTTTTTTATATTTTTGGGCACAATATGCCTTAAAGTTTTAAAAATCCACCCCAACTTCCTAATCCTTCCAGTGACATGTTCAACATGAGATTGCCATGACAATCTGTGGTCAATAATTACACCGAGATATTTTGTTTTCAACACTTTACTGATAGTTGGGCAAGCGCAATTATTATTTTTAGTTTTATCACATGAATGCACTTTAATGTTGAACAGTGTATCTGGTTGTGAACTTGTGTAGATGGAGAAGCAAATATAGTTTGTTTTCATGGTATTTAGCGTGAGCAGGTTGTTGTCAAGCCAAGTCCCAATTTGAGACATTCCTGTCTCAGTCTTAATTTTAACATCGGCCCAACTGTGCCCGTGAAAGACAACAGCTGTGTCGTCGGCATAGGAAAATATATTTGCGTTTTCAATTTTTAGATCACATAGATCGTTAATGTAGGCTAGAAATAGTGTTGGACCTAAAACACTACCCTGAGGCACACCAAACGACACATCAGCATCATCACTAATGTACTCTCCAATCTTTACCCTCTGCTTCCTATTTGTGAGACAATCTTTAAAAAATTTGAGAGGTGTTCCCCTTATTCCAATTTTTTCTAGTTTGTCCACCAAGATGGGAACGGAAACGGTGTCAAACGCTTTTTTTAGGTCTAGAAATACCGTTAAGCATTTCTCTCCTTTATCCAAATAATCAGTAACTAGTGAGGTAAGGGCTCCAACTGCATCCTCAGTGGAAACTCCCTGTCTAAACCCAAATTGCGTTGATGAAATAATTTTAAACTTATTTAAATAATTTACTAATCTAGTATTAGTCAATTTTTCTATTACTTTAGATAGAGCTGGCAACACTGAGATGGGTCTGTAATTATTGACATCGCTTCCGTCCCCTCCCTTGTGGACTGGAGTAATAACAGATTGTTTCAGGGGAGCCGGGAATACTCCGTTTCTGAAACAGAGGTTAGCCAGATGGGCAATAACAGGAGCAAGTTCTTTATTAAAGTATTTTAGGAATTTTGTCGAGATACCATCCCAGCCAGGGGCACTATCAGCTTTTAAGTTATTTATGATTCCCTCTACTTCCTTTGTGTCAGTATCCAAGAGCACGAATGAATTTATTTGTGTATTAAAATTATTTTGTTGGTGATCAGGACCATTATCATTTCTAGGTTGTATTTGTTGAGCTAATTCTTTTCCGATATTCGCGAAGTAGTTATTAACGTAGTTTATTGATTCAGTTGGAGTAGGCTTGATATTTATTAATTCTGCACTTTGATTTTTTGTTTTATTGGTGTATGTTATCGATTTTATATTTTTCCATAATAATTTTGTATTGGTGACTGAGCTTGTTAGTAATTCTCTTTCATATTTTCTTTTCATTTTTTTGATGAGACTGTTACAATAGTTTCTATATCGAAGGTATGTAATTTTTAGAATGTCATTATGTGGGTCAGCACGTGAGTTTTTTTGTAGTTTGTTTCGATTTTTTATACAGCGGAGTATTCCCGGAGTTATCCACGGTTTGATTATACGTCTGTTATTGGGAATATTTCTTATCGTAGTATTATTCTGGATGGTTTCAATAAGTTTGTTTGTAAGCACTTCGGTTAGTACATGAGGATCATTGCAGAGCATCAATTCATCTATATTTATTTCTTTTAAATAATTGAATGCGTGTTCAAAATTCAAGGTGGTAATGGTTTTATGTTCAATAGCATTATTTTTCGTTTTTGCTAGAGATAAAAATGTAGTAAAATGATCTGTGATTGAAGTCTGTAAAATAGCGATTGATGCACATATTTTTTTCACATTAATTCGTAACATTAAATGGTCTAGGCAGTTTTGTTCCCTGGTAGGTAGTGTATGACCTGGTAATATGGCATAGTTTGACAAAGTATTAAGGTAATTGAGGCGGTTATTTCGCTCACTAGGCGCCTCATTTTCTTTGATCCTGATATTAATATTTATGTCTCCTGCTATTACCAGGTCTTTCCGTGAGTCTATAGTATCTAAATGAGAGCTGAGTGAGTCCAAAAAAATGCCAATATTTGTATTTGCCGGTGATCGATATATGCATAGCACAGTGGTGTTTACAATATCTACTTGAAGACATGAAGCTTGGGATAATTGTATTTCCTGAATTTTAGGTTTTAACGTATTTTTTGCGTATACTACCACTCCATCATTTTGATTGTATTGTCGAGTTGTGACATAGGACTGATAATTGGCTAATTGTGGTATAGGTTTATTAACATTTATTCTACATTCTGTTAAGATTATTAAATCAGTTTCAAATTTTAGTGAAGATAACGTAATAAAAAAATCATCAAAATTGCAGTATATACTTCTTATGTTCTGCGAAATTATAGTTAAATCATTTTTCTTTACACAAATATGATCAGAAAGACTCGAAGGGATACATTCAATACTACTAGAAATTTCAATAGTATCCAACTCATTAACTGTTTGAACCGTGTTACTCGTGATGATTATGTTTAAATAGAATTAAAGTTACAACTTGACCGTGGTTAATATTATCCATCATAAAGAAACGAGTGCAGTCTTTTTTTATTGTACCAAAATGTCGTTGTTTGTGAGATATTAGTACAATTGTCGAGTATGTTATCATGTCATTAACTATACAAAACATATTATAATATATTTTCTTTTTAAGTATTTGAGGCATAAATGTATTTCTAGTGACTTGTGTTTGAGTTGTGTATGTAATTATGTATGAACTGGTGATATATTGTGTGTGAGTGTCTGTGAGAGTAGTTAAGCTTATGTACAAAGTAACAAAAATTGTTAATACTATTAACTTAATTTTACATAGTGTGCAATGAAAATTTGTTTTCGTCTGAAGCATGACAAAGAGGAGACTTAAATAAATAAAACTAAATAAAACAAGTACAACAACAAACATTTCAAAGAAGTAATAAGCAGTAACTAGTCAGACTTCTTGCATCAGCTGCTGTATTTGTGCTTCACTACTAATAATTAAAGACGGAGCCTGGTCATCTTTCTTGACGAGTACTTTGCCATATGCAGTCCAGCAGTATTTATAAGCACCGGATCTTTTCAAATCTCGAGCCAAGAAATATAGGCGAGAGCCTTTGGCAGTTAGATGCTCAGACAGGAATATTGGTGAATCTTCATGAGTCTTGAACCCCAAATGTTTACAGCATAGTTTAGTTTTATATTTTATATTGAAGTTCTTAGCCATTCTTAGAATATTATTTTTGAGGAGTGTTGATCCTGTTTCTACAACTATGGGCGTGTTAAAGTTCTGTTTATTTCCACGTACCCTATAAATATCTTTAATATCATTTTTAACCATGGAACAATCGATATTTTGTGAAAGACTCATCACCATGTCTATCAAGTCTTGCTTAGACTCACCTGTAATTTTAGGTACATTTTTTATTACAAAATTACTTTTACGACATCCTGTTTCCAAGTCTTCGATTTTATGCTCCAATGTTGTAATATACTTCAAATGTCTTCGTATGTTTTTAGGTAGGTATATTTCTTTTGATTTAGGCGGTAAGCGGTTTTCTCCTCAAAGAATCTTGCGTTAAATTTATAACTGAAGCTGATGAACTTATCGTGTTAATACAAATTTCTTATAAAAGAGATTTAGCAAAATGTAAACAAAACTCTACACCTCGAAAAAAAAAAGTCAAGAAAGACCAAATCGGCCACAGATTATAGAGAGACTTTACCCGCCATTTTTTTTTTTTTTTTTTTTAGTCGTCGTCTGGCTATTCAGTCAATATTTTTCATTTTATCATTGTAAAAATTGGTCAGGTCAACATTTTTCTCAAATATAATATTATTAGTTTTAATGAAATAGTTGAAAGTAAATTAAAATAAAGTCATTAAAAAAAAGTATTCTTAAATTATTTCTATCTCTATGTCATTTTAATTGTACTGGCAGTATAAAAAATCGGGTCACGGTTCAATAGAAATGTCAAAATTCTAGTTTTTTTTTAAATATTTGCTGTCTAAATATTAAAAAAACAACTGTCAGTTGTAAAGTAAAACTCCCTAGGGAGTAAAAGTACTTCTTCCAACCCTGTCCGCAGGCAACTTTACACCTACTTTCAGAGTATGAGTAATGAAAAAGATTTTATTAGATCTCTTAATTTTTTTATAGTGTCTTTGCATAAAAACTCCGATTCTGGAACTCTGGTCGATTCTAAAATAAACGCATCTTCATCTTCTTCAATTTCTTCTGCTTCTTCAGAGACATCCTCCTGCACTTCAGGTTCTGGAGATTTTTTTTGTTTTATATAAAACTTCAAGGACTGCTAGTTGTATCTCATGAGCCAAACACAATTGGTGGTGGCCGTCAAAATTCCTACCGATTTTGACCATTACACTTGCTCCATCTGTTGTGAAACCAATAATGTCGTCTTCCAGATTTAAACCGAATTCACTCAAATGCAATAATTGAGTGCCTACTTCAGCTGGCATTGATCCTTGTATCCGTACAAGCCCCAAATTTTTATATTTGGCCATATCGAAGTCTTTATTGTGGATATTTATATTCATATACCTTTTATTTCGGGTAGACGTCCACTCATCAAACGTAATTGAAAATCTTTTATTTTCAGACTTCATAATTTTCAATTGATTTTTCAATTTGTTTTTTGTGTTATCACTCTGATCTAGAATTATTTTTGTTATAGTCGGAGAAGATTTCGGCATATCGTAGCCAGAGTTTTTAAAAAGGTATCTTAGATCTTCTGAAGTACAAAATGTGCTCAATGTTATCCCATCCAATGCTGCCATTCTTGTCACTCGAACCTCCATATTTGAAAAATAATCAGTGAGTTTAATTTTCTTTTGTGAAGGTTCATTTGTACGTTTTCGTGTTTGAATTAGACCACTACTAGACGTTGATGTACTCGGCCTTAGCGATTCCTGCACTTGCGGCATCTCTCCGATATGCTTGGCACGCATGTGAGTGTGTAAAGCTCCAGTTGCGCCACCAGATAATTAAAATAGGAAAAAGAAAAAACAACTGTGCTCTGTGCGAGGCCAAAAAGGCTCCTATCTCAGCATATGCTGCGATATTTAAACAAAATTAAAATAACGCATCTAGAGCATGCTTAGTTCATTCATTCCTGATTTAGAGATGAGCTATATAATTTAAATTTTTTGTTAATATCTCAATTATAGGTAGATACCCTATAGGTATATTTGGGAATTTAGATATTCTAAAATCAAATCCGAATAAAAATACCCTTTAAGACAATATGGATTATGGATGTATGTATTTATTCCTTCATTGCACATCATCATAATTAAATAAAATGTTTGAATAATAAATTATTTTGTATGAATTATGCATGCTCCACGGGGTTTTTACTGATTAAAGCTTTGATCTAGGTACTTACATCTTTCAAGAGATAATCCACACGTTTAAAGTCACCCACGATAAAGACACAATATTTTGCTTCAAATTGTTATTATTTTCGGGCATTGTTATACCACCAATGTTATGTCTGAGTATGGTTTCCGCACTTAATCTTGTGTAGACCATTGTACGTGGTATTTTACCACCAATTTTTAATTAGTTAATCTGATCAAGTGCCAACTGTGTCGAAGGTCTAGCGATGTGAAGTTGTGGACTGAACAACCGACATTTTAGCAATGAAACTATACTTTCATTTTAGTTAAGAAAGTGAAGAGCATAGTAGTTCCCCGTAGTCGTAGGGATTTTTCGCCAGGGACTCCTCGGCCCTACCGACTCGCCAAATGGATATATTGGAACTCTATTCTGTACAGCTTAGAATTATTTTTTGCAAGATTTAACAAACGATAAAAAAAACTGCGGGGAATCCCCTGTTTGTATAGTTTTGATGTAGATATATCGTATAGTGTTGCCACATTATAAATGGTACGTACTACGTAGTAGATTGCTTTTTTTTTGGTTGGCTATTTTGATTGATTTATGATACCAACAATTACGTAAGTACGGAATTGACATCTTCAGTTACGGAATTTAAAATACTTTAAAATGAGTTCGTAATTGCGTAATTACGTAATGGAAGCCCTACCCGCCACCTCACGCCATTTCGCCCAGGCCGCCGAGATACGAGACTCGACGTCGCAATCGACGTCCCCGGACTCGTGGAGTCTGTCTTCGCCAATGCGAACAGGAGCAGCGTTTGTTGTGTTACAGGCCAAGTACTCGGTCTTCGCCGCATTAATCTTCAGACCACCGTTTTCCAGCGATTCCTTCCACGCTGTCACACGTCGAACCAAGCGCCCACTGTCCGAGTCCGCCAGCGCGATGTCGTCTGCATACATGAGCAGCCATGGCGGCTGCACATGTAAGTCCCTGATGTTAGAGGACAGCACGTCCAGCACCACGCTGAACAGAAACGGACTAAGGACAGAGCCCTGATGAACTCCAACGGTGATGGGGAAGGGATTCGTATCGCCAACAGCGGTCCGACCACGGAGTAAATCTAAAGAGGAGTTGTTGTATCAAGATTGTCCTAAGAAACAGCGCGTGACATTTTGCGGGGTGAGGGGGTGTTACACTCCGCCCATTTCTTTAATTTCCATCTGCCGGTCAATAGCCAAACTACTCGCTCGTTCTGTCGATTTTGTGTTGATGTCACGTAACTATCCATCACTAGATGTCGCTAAGTACAGGGTTCCGTACCGTTGTATTTTCGATGTACAAAAGTGACTTTTCTACAGATTTATTATAATATACCATATTTTATTTATAGACATTGATATCCAGCGTATTTATTGTTTTAGATGAGACAGCCACGGGACATACGTAAAATAATTGGAACTAATTACGGACCTATCTTTTTGTTCTTTTTCTTTTTGTTGACGATAGATGGCGGCTTTTTTACGTTTACGAAGTTGTACACAGGACGAACGCCAACAATACACTGACTTAAGTCACGCCCACCATGATGACGTCAGGACCGTGCTGAGAATCACAGTGCACAGCCGTTTAGGCCATCTCCTCTTTATATTTACTCCGTGGTCCGAACCACAGAACCGGAGTCTCGGTACATGTCTCGGATGATGTCAACATAGGTCTCGGGCACTCCTTTGTATCTCAGCGCCCACCAGATCACATCACGGGGGCACAGTCGAAGGCCTTCTGCATGTCTAGGAACAAGAGGTGCAGAGGCGTATTCTTCGATCTGTATCCCTCCATGGTAACCCTTAGGGCAAAGATGGGGTCCATGGCGCCATGGCCTGGTTGAAACCCATATTGACATCCCGAGACGGTGCACTCCTGTCGGATCCGAGAGTCAATCACCCGCTCGAAGAGCTTCATGGTGTGGGGCTTAACCTTAATCCCACGGTAGTCGCCACACTCCTGCACCGATCCCTTGCCTTTGAAGACTGGAGTCTCCATTGACTCGGGATCTTTCCGGTGAGGAGCATGCGGTTAAATAGGTGGGTTAAGATGCCCACACCACGAGGTCCCATCGCCTTCCAGGCTTCAATAGGGACTCCATCGGCACCGACAGCTTTCCGGTTCTTCATGCGGCGAAGAGCCACGTGCACTTCTTCAGGCGTAACCGGGGGCACAAGTCCTTGATTTGGAGGGAGAACCGGAGACAGCACCTCTTTGTGCTGCTTGTTCAGCAGCTCGTGGAAGTACGAGCGCCATCTCTCCTTCACCGCGAGGTCCTCGCATAAGAGATTGCCGTCAAGGTCTCTTACACAGCGGCACTTAGTGATATCCAGTGCCGCTTTGACCCTGGAACGTGCCAACTTATAAATGAGCTTTTGCCCCTCAGACGATTCCAACTTATCATAAAGTGGCTGTAAGTGGTCTCGTCTGGCTCTGGCTACGGCCCTCTTGGCGGCACGCTTTGCAGCTCTGTATGCGTCGTGGTCTTCGGGAGATTTGGAAGCTTGCCACGTTTTGAAGAGAGCTTTCTTCTCTCTGATCTCCCTCTTGACTGTGTCATCCCACCACCAAGTTTCCTTGTCACACTTGCGGCCGCCCCTGGACAAGCCGAGCACCGACTTTGCCGCTCTAGTGATGGCAACCTGAATCCTGTCCCAGTGGCTTTGCACCGGTTCGCCATCGGTAACATCGCACTTATCGCCGATGGCCAACGCGAACGACTGGGACGTGGCTTCATCCAGTCCCCACCACCGTATTCGGCGTTGTTGGCGCTCAACAAACTTGACCCTAGGCTTGACGCGCAAGTCCATGACAAGGAGACGGTGTTGTGCAGTGAGACTCTCGCCGGGTATGACCTTGCAGTTGGCTACCTTACTGATATGGTGCCTCAATGTGAGTAAGAAATCGATTTGGGTAGCGTACCTCCCGCTCTTGTAGGTAATCAGGTGTTCGGGTTTCTTTTTGAAGTACGTGTTCACGATGGCAAGGCCGGCAGCCGCACACGTTTGGAGGATATTCTCCCCTTCCGCGTTACGGCTACCGTATCCAAAGCCACCGTGAACATGTTCAAACTCCTTGCACCTGTCACCCACATGACCGTTCAGATCACCACCCAAAACGATTCCCTGTAACAACGGGATGCCACGAAGCACACCACCGAGTTGATCCCAGAACGCAGCCTTTTCAGTGTCGCTGCAACCGACCTGAGGTGCGTAGGCACTTATCAAGTGGATTATAACCCCGTCAATAAGCACACCTACGACCATAAGCCGATCACTGTAGCGTTTCACCTCCAGGACTGCGTCTTGAAACTCCTCGGAGAGTACAACGGCCACCCCGTTCTCCCCACCGGCTGCACCCGTGTAGATCAGCTTGTAGCCATTCCCGATGAGCCGGGACCTGCGGCCTTTCCACCGAGTCTCCTGCAGGAATGCTACGGCCACCTTTCGCCTAAGAAGTACATCGGCTAACTCACTCGCGCGTCCGGTCAGCGTGCCAATGTTGAGGCTGGTGAAGCGGATTTTACGGGTTGGGGCTCGCGTCTTTAGCCGTGTTCGCCCCAGACACGGTAGCCCTTGCCCACTTGCCACAGGAGTCGGGCGAATCTCCTGCGCGCCGTTTTGAGGCGGCGCCCTATCCGTGGCAACATTCTTTCTTGTCTTGTCCATTGTTTAGTGGCTATTTGTGGCCTTTACGGGAGCGACTGCCGTCTGACCTCCCAACCCTAAAAGGGAAAGCCAGCGTCAGAGCCTCATCTGCTGTTCGGCAGGTGCCCCAACTTGCAGGGGAGGTTGACTTGGGCCCCGAAGATCGTGGTGGGGCAAACAAACCTACCTGCTACCGCTAGATTTTCTGATAAAGATTTTCCACAAATAACCACTGTGACCAGCGACAACGTATTTACAATCCCAGGTTAGTAACCAAGGGTCTCCGCGCTGGACCACAATAGTGTGTTTAACTCAAGGGATATTATGGCCCGGAGCGGTCACAGCCGCGATAACCACCGCACCTGGCAGTATGTATTCACCGTGTACCGGTGGCGCATTGCCGTACATCTGGTGGTCCGATGATGGGGCAGGTTTGGCGGAATTAAATTATGTAATTCCGACACACTCCGCGAAATGCAACCGCTTCACCGGTAGAAAACAAACAGGCTAACAACTTTGCGTCGAATCGTCGATGCTAAAGATTGAAGCTTTCCTATGCTCCTCTTGCCTCGTTTCTCAATTGCCTCAAACGCGTAAAGCTGGTATCTGGCAGATCCCTCCCAAAGATGAGAGCACAGTCAGCAGAACTTTTCCTTAGAATTATGGCCCAAAATTGAGAGTAGATGTTAACTCAATACTAAGATGTTCGATTATCGGGCCCCGGCCGCCTTGAAAAGTTGGTGGCCCTGTTAGAGGGAAAGACATTGCAGCAGCATTAAATCTGGCCAAGCTTGGCAACTTGACTTCACTCGCTCGCTGCATTTGTTTTTTTTGTTTTGCCCTTTGTCTTTGCACGGTAAGCTTCCATGCATGGGTAGGTAGAAATAAAGTCCTTATGCTACCTGTTAAAATTATTGACTTCTTGCACTCATTTATTATCCATGATCTATACTGACAATCCTGTCAAAATCTTCCAGTTATAATGAAATTATGGTGTATATAATTTAATAGTTTATTATAATTACATATTCCTTCCAGCGTTCAATGCCATACTAATAATAACGTGTTATTTATTTTTTTCGCAAATCTTGTAAGCTTATCACAAATCAGCCCTCCCACTCCCCTTGACTTCCATCTGTTTCGATCCTGTGTGCAGTATTGATGAAATAAATATGATAAAATCCGAAATTCCCCAACTTGACACCTTTCTGTATTTTGCCTATGCTGGCAATATGGTCAGATTTCGTATTAAAACATTCTGTCCAACTGCAGAATTTGTTTCTATAGCACGACTTGATGTAAGTATACTCATATTACCTTACCAATACCTACTATATAAATAGATAGGTACTTACTAACAGATAAGAAGATGATAAAAGCTTTACCTGCCTATGCTTTTGCAGAACTTTAGACTTGGCTTCATGAGATTATCAAAGTTTTGGGAAGGCCCTGTCGCCACTATGGTGCCCACGGCTAATGCTCATATATGGGGCGTCATTTGGAGAATTCATAAAAGTGACATGGAATCCCTCGATAAGTGAGTCGAGCAATTGAGCAAAGTTATATGATATCTTCCCTCGATAATAATTTCGTTTCTTTTGCAGCCAAAAGGACGTTAACATTAAAAAGTATTTCGTGAAATATGTTCAAGTGCATACACCTCATATGGGTACATTCACGTGTAGGTCTTACATGCAAAAAGTGTATCCTTTGCCGAGAGGTAACAAAGACCCCATACCCGTTGAGCAATGGCCGTCATGGGCATACAAGCAATTTATAATAATTGGGGCTAAAGAAAACGGACTTCCATTGTACTATATACGTTTTTTGAGAAAATTGAAAGATAATGGCAACGAAGGTTCCATAAGAGCGGATTGTTTGCTAAGGCGTTATGGGAAAGATATACCATGTGATTGTAGGTTACCTGTAATAATACTCAGAGAACCTCTGAAGCTAAATGTGAAAAGGATTAGATCTATGAAACAGATTTTGAATAAGTAGTAACAAAGTGTTAGGAAATTACAGTTTTAGGTTTTCTATATATAGGATACTATATATTACTAATTAGAATTTACAAAATGTCAAGCAAAATAAGGCTATCTGTAGGTAAATATTACACTGGTACGTAATCTCATAAAACGCTAGGTCTTAGGGCCTGTACACACCACCTTTTTTAAACGTGAATCGACGATGGCACGCTTTTATCCTATAGAAGGCCTACAGACTGCGTCCGACTCGCGTGCGTATCGCGCCAGTATCGCTGGTGTGCACAGGCCCTTTGCTCCCATATACCAGTCAACCAAACCAGCAATCAGCTTAATTCTCGCGTTAAGCTGGTATTACTTCACAGCAGGTACCATTATAAATTTGGACAGCGCCTTGGATCGAGTTTTAGGGCTAAAGGATGTATTGAAACTATATTTTACTATTTTTTATAACTTTTTTTATTAATATAAATATTAAAATTATTAATAGGTACTCGGTTTTTTATTAAATTAATTATATAAAATTGTACACTATCTCAATCGTTTGGTGAAATTGTATCTAAATTGAGCATATAGCACAACGCTACCCCGACACTTATACAAAACATACACAATTCACACAAGGAAATAAATCATTTGGAAATTATTTTATCAGTCAATAATTTGTGTGCGTGTGGTGTGAGGGCCCGTTTGTTCAAATTCTTTCAAAATATGCTTAATATTTATTGAACATTCCCAAACAATTGTGGAACTTGAAATCAGAATTTGTGAAAGTCAAATAACGGAGATATGGGCTGTTAAGTTGGGCCCTCAGTTCTCACATAGAGGATTGAGGGCCCGGCTGTACCGGGTAAACTATAGACTCCACAAAAAAACTATTTATGCTAAAATCTAAGGTGACACCAAACAAAATTTGTGAAATCAATATATTATCGCAAAACACTCTCCTACTTTAGATATCCTTGTTCAAAATGGGCCCTCAAATCTCACTGACGTAAATGTTTACTACGCAAATAAACTGAAACCATTAACTTACAGCTGCTGTTTGAAGTCCTATAAGCTACTAGATAAATTGTGAAAATTTGTGAAAGCAAGACCAGGTTACATCTTCTTGTTGTTTAAAAGTTATGACCTTGACAAAATCCGGGCCCTCAGTTCTCCACTTTTTCATGTTTTCGATAAATTACGCTAAATGTGTGAGAGATAAGGTAAAGACGAAATTGTCGTTTCATGTGAAACATATTGTGCAACAAATTCTGTAAAAGAACGAACTCAAAAGACCATTTATTGTAAAAAAAATCGAGTTTTACTATAATTCCTTTGAATTGGGAAATAGGGTGTCCACAATTTTCCATATATAAAGTTTTTATTTTCAAGTTATTATATATTTACACATTTCAAAACAATACCTCACTATCATTACACACAAACTGTTCTAATAACGAACAGGTAATCATATTTATATTTAAGAAGATTTAATTGATGTTTGTAGTAGTACATTTACGTAACACAATAATTGTTACCCGAGGGAATATCTGTACTAACCGCTAAGCGGAGCTGTAACGTTGTGGTCTGAGGTCACTACCTCAGCCAGTCTATCGACCTCATCCACTTCGCTTATCAGGGAATAGAATGTTTTGTGTAGCGTGGTTCAACCGCTTAGTAAGTATCTGAAGTAGGAGAGTGTTTTGCGATAATATATTGATTTCACAAATTTTGTTTGGTATCACCTTAGATTTTAGCATAAATAGTTTTTTTGTGGAGTCTATAGTTTACCCGGTACAGCCGGGCCCTCAATCCTCTATGTGAGAACTGAGGGCCCAACTTAACAGCCCATATCTCCGTTATTTGACTTTCACAAATTCTGATTTCAAGTTCCACAATTGTTTGGGAATGTTCAATAAATATTAAGCATATTTTGAAAGAATTTTAACAAACGGGCCCTCACACCACACGCACACAATAATTTATGCATAATATAATCACTAAAAATGAGGTAATGTAACTGCCTTGTAAAGTGATAATCACAATTAAACAAATACTGATAAAACCAAGAGCGTAAGTAACAACGGTCGATAGTAGGCACAGTCCGCAGGGAACGCTGTGTGAGGCAACGTTGTGCGAGACTTCGCCGCAGTCACTCCACGCACCACTCACTCCACGTGTCTAGCTTGTAGGCTTGTTTACTGATCGAATAAATGCTAATTGGTAACACGATTTAAGTTTTTCTTTTTTAAATGAAAACATGAAATAAAGTAGAAATAGAGAGAAGATAGATATGAGAGGCTTGTGTATGGAGCGTGGTGTTGTGTTGGCGTGGAGTGTCTCAGCTCGCTCGTGTGTGGCGCGGCGTCGCTCGTGCGCAGCTCCGCGCTGAACATTACACCGCGTAACATTCCAGTGCTGTGACCTTCAGTTTGGTGGGGCTTTTTGTGTCTCACTCACTGGAATATTAGCGAATAACTTAAATGGAACTACATTATAGTTCTAATATATTTAGGTTACGCTTAACGATACCTATCTACGACATTCCTCATAATTGAGCAAAAGGCACTATGCAAATATTACATATAAAACAATATTTAAATTTCGGATTCAACGGAGATCGTTTCGATTTTACTAAAATGGTTCAATCAGTGATGCAACGTGCCTTGTGCCCCCGACAATAACACAAACGTGTACAATCATGTACTAGCCCCCGTCGGCCAGGTCTTCGCCCTCTCGCGCTCCTCAACTATTACTTACATTACTTTTACCTGATTCTTACTAATTCACAATATAAAGGTGGTCAACGACTTAAATAAAATACTATCGGTAAGCCATTCGTAACACATCGCCCATATCCATAGACAACCGAGCTGAATGATATCCTGTGGCAGAGGTTCTTGATTGTGTTAAAATGAAAACAGTTTAAATGCCATCAAAAGTATTGTTATCGTAAGTCTAGCGTTACTCATAAAACAAACGTGTGTATAATAGAGAGTAGGTTAGGCCGGGTCGGCATGGTGTCCACCTCACACAATCAACAAACCTGCAAGAAGGCTGGATGTCTGAAGGCACTCGTTAAAACCCTTATACCACACTATCGTTAGCTAGTCTTGTATACTACAGCGGCCCGCCGCGACTGCGTCTGGACTCGAATGTTCACGACTGGTGTATATATTGGAGTCTAACTTTGGTTGAATGTTTATTATAATTATTATTTTTTACAGTTATTTACTATAATGTAGCTAACACGCTTGATTGTCGTAATTTTATTTAACTAAAATCTTGCCGTCAAACTTATATATTTTTTGTTACAAATAGTAAACAATATTGAAAATTCATAGTGAAACCATAATAAATTCACCCCACGACCATGTCTAATTCGCGTTATGTTATCAATTAAAATTAACAAAGTCAATAATATCTACATACTTGCTGCCAAAAATCACTGCACATTAAAATGTGAACAACGAAATAACAAAGGAACTACATAGTTATAATAATATATCCTATTATTACGTTGTGTTACTACTGTTCTATTTCAGTGAACTAAATTACTATAAAACTGTAATTATATGAATGGAAAAATATGAACACAGTAAATGTTGAACTCTAAGAATACATAATGTATATAATATGTTCTCATTTAACTTCTCTTTATCTTACATTCATAAATATATTCGTATTACATACATTAATTATTTCAGTAACATTATTAGTTATTTTCTTAGTGAGAGATTAGCATACATTGTAGCTATAGACGTAGATAGTTCACTGATAGTTTAGCACAAAAGGCTCAGCACGTGCGCTGGGGGCACACAGGCCGCTGTGCAGTTCCCGTCTCGGTACAAAACTGAAACTTGTGTGTCGTGTGTTCGCTGGTGTGCGCTGATCTTTACATATACTTTGGCTTTTCAGTACCTACATGTAAATTTGTTTAAATAATAGTATGTAAGTAATATAACTACTAAAATAGTGGCTGGTATTATCTATTGCATTTAGTCGATGGGGAACACATTGTTTTCAGCATAAATTCTTAATGAGATAACTGCAACACGATTATGATATACATCTATAATCATTCATACACAATAATATTAAGTTGTTAAATAATAATTGTTGCGGTATATGAAGTCATTTAAATTCAATGTTGTCACTTAACTGGTACTAGTAAGTACTCGTTTGTACAAACTACATGAGAATACGCATCCTGCTTGTAGTTTGTGCAATATAAATATCGCTACGTATGGCCGGCAACACTAAATAACACGTTCTTCGTCTTTTCTCGTTTAACTTACGCATTATGACTTAACTGTGGGTGTTGCTTCACGTTCCTACTAAAACCAGTTACAACTAATTTGAAACGACCCTGTATAATTATTCTAATACAATTACATTATCTTTGCAAACATTGATAACAAAGCTACAATAAGTAACAGCATAAAAAGAATTGTAAATTTAGACGTTTATTTTCCAAATCTTTGGTGGTTAATTTAATTTAATTTTTTTATATTTGACATTATTATTTTTTATACAAGTAGCAAAAATAACTTGATATATAAAGCGGTATATCCAACAGTTGAGTATTATAAGCGGTTGCATTTTGCATCGATTAGGACAAGTGACAAATTCATATCGCAAGTACGTTTGCAATAAAAGTACTTGGCACAACAACATAACAACTTCAACGAATTTGACACCCGTTACAAAATTACTTTTACCTTTGAAACAGTAGCAAGGTACCGAACTATACGTCAAGAAATCAATAAAAATAATTTGTACACGATCTCGCCTACATAAAACTATACACGCTTTACATCTTAAACTGTAAACTTAACATTAATAGGCTATGTCAAAAGTGACACCAATCTATAACTATATAATAACGTCGAGGTAAACTATATAGGATTCACGTCGAGACAAATCGACTCACTCAATATCGTCTCAGCAAAAATATTACTTTCCTGATATGAAAACGAATCGTCAGACGAAAAGAAAAGCGTCGCCAGCTCGGGACGACCTTCCATTAAATAAAAACGACGCTCTCGTGGCGCGCCTCGCTCGTGTGCAGCGCCGCTCACTATAAATGCGGAGAACACTACAGTCAGAGACGATCCCGACAGTCGGACGATCATTACGATATTTACACTAGGCCTAGGCTACGATTCGAAGAGTCGGCAGCTCCGCGGCCGACCTGAGGTAGATGTGTGCGCCAGCAGTCGGCGCCCGCTACAGGCACCGCGGCGCCGGCAGCCCATTGCTACAGCAGGCGCCGCGGCGCCGGCAGCCCATTGCTATAGCAGGCGCCGCGGCGCCGGCAGCCGGCTGCCGATGTAGGCAGCAGCCGTGAGGCGCTAGCAGCCGGCGGCGGCGGCGGGCACGCCGTTGGGCGACTTGACGTCGGGCTGCAGCGGCTGCAGCGGCTCGGCGGCGGCGTCGTCGTCGCGCGAGCGCAGCGACGACAGTTCGCGCACCCAGGACGCGAGGCGGCCCGACACGCCGAACAGGTTGGAGCCCGAGCCCGTGGCCACGGCGCCCACGTTCACCTCCGCCAGCTCCTGCTCCTCCTCTGTACAATGACACCCAGTGAGTACACGTCGCGTTTCGCTCCGATATAAACTTAAACATAGGCAAATTATTTCTACTAAAATAAGCATGTAACTAAGAAGTTCAACTATTGTAGTGCGGCAGATTTAATACCAATAAATGAAATGACAGTGGAATTCTAAAAAACAAGGAGATATCTACTGGCATCTGTTTAAAACTCCGGATCACACACTAAAGCTTAGGGCACCAAAGCAATGAAATACTTTTTTGTATCTTTTGATTTTTTTTTTTTGCATATTGCCATCAAGTTTTTCAGCGTTTCTATAAAAGTCAGTGTTGCAAATGAATCATACTGTCACTACAATGGTTCATGGTCACTCAGAAAATGATAACAAAAGTGCCCGCACGCATCTCACGTTACGTTAAACATGCAAACTTGTACCGCTACTTACGTTTCAACAGCGTGCCGCCGACTCGGCACACGTCTCTACGGGGCGCAACGGTGGGAACAAAAAAGCGGGCTTTTATTAAACACAGGTTCATACCAGTAACAAATGTTATCATTTGCTGATGAAGACCAGGAATTAGAGAAATAACATTAAACATGTTATGCATGGACATCTTTGCAATTAGGCCCATGGTTGGTAAGGATTAAATCTGGTATTTAAGTAAATTGCGAAATGTTGTTTAGCTGCCACATTAGTTGGTCTAGCACCCACGTCAGCTTTGTCAACAGTAAGTTTGCAATCACTAATCCTTGCGTTCAATGTATTGTATGTGTGTCGCGGGAAAAGTTCGGGAGGCGCGAGTATAGTAGGGCGACAGACCTAGAGCAGTGCGCTGCAGCTTGTACATCTCCTGGCCTTGCGGCGTGTGGAAGAAGCTGCGCTGGCGGAAGTAGGGCTGGCTGCTGGGCACCAGGTCGGCCACCAGCTGCAGGAAGCTGGGCCGCGCGGCGGCGCGGTGCGCCCAGCACAGGCGCATGAGCTCGTACAGGCGGTCGGGGCAGTGCTCGGGCCGCTCCATCACGCCGCCCTCCACCACGTAGCGCACCACCTGCTCGTTCGACAGCCCCTGCGCGACACACCCGCACCATATATATATGTTTAAACAACGCCGAGATGTATCATGGCGTAGACTAAAAACAACTTTACGTATTCATTAGTAGTCCAGTGCAATTAGCACTGTTAACGATAAAAAGTGGACCTAAATAGTAGTAGAATGAAACCCATTAGAAAAGGAAGATAATATAGCAAACATTTAAGGAAAAATAAATTACGGTCGATCTGAGGTCGGGAAGTGGATAGTCCAAGAGCTACTGAACCCTAGGAGTAACGGTCGCCCTGTAAGGTTAGAAATTTGTATACATACGATTTATGGCATTCTAAGGGCAAAAGCCATGACCTGGCAGGCGTCAGCCCTGCACGTCATCAGTCCCTTTATTTTTTGGACTGTTAAGTAAATTGAGTTTCAAAACTTGTTTCTGTAAATTTGAAAATTTTATAGGATAAAGTTTATTTATTGTACATGTTAAAAAAAAATTGACAGGCGATTACAATAAGCAGAAGTATATGACAGATCAATTAGAAAACGTACAGCTGATGAGGTAAAATAAACTTTAACCTGTATACATAAAATTTTTACATGTTTTCAAGTAAACGTCTCAGAGTAAATATGTACAATGCCAGGCGGTTTTGAACAGCATAAGACCTTGACAGGCGAGGGGACAGCTTCTAAGGACGTGCGTGTGAGACCGTTTATATATAGTTTTTTTGCCCTATGATGAGTTCCCTAACAGTTAATTTTTTTTCCGTGGGAGGCATACAACTTTAGTTAAAAAAAAAACTGGCAAAAAAAATAAAAATTGGATGATAAAAAAAACACTGCCTTTCGTAAATTACAAAGTAAATTATCGTGGTTATAATTAACTGTTAATAAATTAACTTAATTAACTTCTGGCTATAGTGATTAACACTATGTGCACAGCCCTGTGAGTGTACCAATAAATGTTATTTCTTTCTTTCTTTCACTACCTAATCGACAAAAAATAGATGAATCGGATATTAGGTGGGATTGCAGTCAAGCATTAGTTTAAGTCAAATAAAATATAAAAAGACTAGCTTTTGCCCGCGGCTTCGCTCCCGGCAACAGATTATTCTACTCTACCCTACTTTACCCTAGTCTACCCTACTCTACAAACCTCATGGAGCCCGAGACCTTTCCAACGAATGCAAAACCGTGGAAATCGGTTCGTGCGTTCTGGAGTTATAGCGTCAGGAAGGAAAACCCGACTTATTTTTATATAGTAGATGTCTTGTTGGTATATAGCGAATTTTTTAAGTGAGAAATCTTCTAATGATTTCTCGTACTCTAGGATGGAGCGAGAGACCTTGTTAGACTTTTGCAGATTAAAACTACATCTATATTCCTTCAGTTGCTTTTAGCATTTTAGGGTGAAGAATGTACTTTTCATACTTTTCCCCATGGTCCCAGTAGGTATCAGCCCTGCTGGGTCTTTAAGGTTTGCTGACATTTCTTTGAGTAGCGCGTGGGCCTCTACGCATTGTTAACGACACGAGCTCTATGGTTATAGGACCAGCGGATAGCGAGCTACACGTTGCTTGTCGTCCAAAAGCTAGCGTTTACGATGCCGATGACCACAGAACGCACTGTGATTCCCAACGTCCGGGGCGTTTTCTGTTACAACAGGTAGCAGAAGGAGCGAAGAGGAATAGCAGGAAGTCATCTAGTTCTGAGATTTCCTTCGTAAAAACACCCTGAGGAGCATTTTGTGGTAAACCTTTACCACCGTAGATTCAGACACTAACAGGCGCTCTATTTAGTATAATTTATTTCATCCACCACTGCACACAACATGGTAAAGAAAAACATCGTAAGAAAACCGGCGTGTCTTAGAATCAAAGATTTGAAGACATGTGACATCTACCAACCGGCACTGAGCCCGCGCGGTGGATTACGTCCCATTCACTCTCCTAGAGAGCAGGCCTGAGTTCTAGCATTGTTAGGAATTCGATTAAACCCAGAAGACCCTTCGTTGTGACGACACTTCGCAGAAGACTATGTCAAATAGTGGACGTCATTCGGCTGAAATGATAATAATTTAAATGTAACAGACTTTTCTACACGCAGAAGAGAGACTTTTCTACTACAGATGGCCGCTGGGGCCGAAAAGTTCTGGAATGGCGACCGCGTACCGGAAGACGTAGCGTTGGAAGGCCTCCAACAAGGTGGACCGTTGACGTGGTTTTTTTTCATGGTGGGCAAAAATCATCCAATGGCGAATCCCGCTCTTGGGCAGAACGGGAAACAGTGTCAGACTCTTACTGACTAAACACACCACCCCGTTCCTTCTTTGCTCTTCGCACTGGGGCCTCTCACTCGCACGCCCTTAGAAACTGTCCCCTCGCCCGTCAAGGTCTTATGCTGTTCAAAACCGCCTGGCATTGTACATATTTACTCTGAGACGTTTACTTGAAAACATGTAAAAATTTCAAGTATACAGGATAAAGTTTATTTTACCTCATCAACTGTACGTTTTCTAATTGATCTGTCATATACTTCTGCTTATTGTAATAGCCTGTCAATTTTTTTTTAAGATATACAATAAATAAACTTTATCCTATAAAATTTTCAAATTTACAGAAACAAGTTTTGAAACTCAATTTACTTAACAGTCCAAAAAACGCCTGACGCCTGCCAGGTCATGGCTGTTGCTGTTAGAATGCCATAAATCGTAAGTAAACAAATTTCTAACCTTACAGGGCGACCGTTACTCCCAGGGTTCAGTAGCTCTCCAGCTAGGACGGGTGTGCGGTTTTAAGGGTAAAAAATGGTTTATCTCCAATTCCGGCAAAACTACCGGTTCTATGGAAAAAAGTCTAATGGCTAAGTTATAGGTTATAAAAAGATCTACGACTTTTGAATTTACACTTTTTCACATAGCCTCAAAATCTACGTGAAAAGTCCAAAAAAAAGGGTTTTTGAATTTAATTTTTATCTCCTTTAAAAAATTTTTTTTTTTTCACAAAATTTGGTGAAAAGTTTCCTTTTCATGTCCCAAACTTACTATAACGTTTTTGATTTAAAATATTCACACTTTTGCTCTTTATTTTGACTTAACTTCGAAAAAACAGCCTATTTTTCAATCGAAAAATCTCACGTAAAAATATGTGATTTTTTTTTAAGTTTGTTGTCTTCTTATTCATTCAAATCTTTTTGATGGTGTAAAAAGTATACATTAATTTTTATCAGAAAATGCAAAAAACTAAAAAATCTCGAATCAGAAATTACTTTTGTTTAATAATTATTAGCGACCAGCTCCAGCTTCGTGCGGTTGCAAAGGTGATATATTATACATATAAACCTTCCTCTGGAATCACTCTATCTATTAAAAAAAACCGCATCAAAATCCGTTGCGAACTTTTAAAGATCTAAGCAAAAAACAAAGTTGCTTATCCCTGTGTATACAGGGATAAGCAACTTTGTTTTATACTATGTAATGTTGTACTAAGGTGTTTATTAAATTTTTTATAAGATTTAAAGGGGATTTCATGTGGGAAATGTGGCCGACGTTGTTCCCTTTCAAAAGCTATCTGCACTGGTCTATAGTTTGAATTCAAAATGTAATAAGTTCTAAAAAGGAGACGGATATACTACCATACAATCTTGGGCATAGTAGGTAATAAAAATAAGTGATCATCTTCCTTCCGTTTTAGTTGGGGGTCGGCGCAACCTATATAAAATATTTATTACCGTAATGTGTATTATACATACATTATAGTAATAAATCATTGTGTCAAATACTATAGTACAAATATACATATTTAAACCCGATGATATATATTCAATTTAGAATGTAATTCCCTCATTTTTTTCGCAAAAACATGTTAAAATGACGTTTTTATACAGTTTAATTTTAAAAACGTAAAAAAATCATTAAAAAATATAAGATAAAACTGACAAAAATCCAGTACATGATTCTAGACAACCCAGGGGTGGACCCTGGGTTGTCTAGAATCATGTACTGGATCTATGGTATTCGTTTGCGTTAACATGTCAATGACACCCTGTATTATGAAGCTGATTCAAAATTATCTTCATTCCATGGGAGAATGAATGAATGGTGAATTCACCTAAGTGTTAGTTACACTTGGTTGCCCGCTGTGCTTACCTGGTATGGCTGCATTGCGAGTGTCGCCATCTCCCACAGCACGACGCCGTAACTCCACACGTCGCTACTGCTCGAGAACACCTGCACCACACAAATCGGTTAACAATCCGATGCGATAATAATATCGTCCTCCTACATCCACGTCAATATAAGTTGAACCAAAATGGCGATCGACATTGAATGTACAGTAACACATTTTCAAGCAACGGGTTCAACTTATTTGCCGCGTATTTTACTCTATCAACATGGAAATTTATTTGAGATCGGCAGTACGTTTTTTTTTGTCAATCAGCAATTATCACAACCAATTATTGAATTTATTTTCTCTCCTACACTGCGTTTTGTGTTTCACTGTGTCAATTTTATCCACGACACAAAGAATGTTCAAGAACTTACTCCATCTTTGAGGCTCTCAGGGCTCATCCATCGTACTGGCAGCAAGCCCTTCGTGCCCTTCCTATAGTAGTCAGTCTCGTAGATGTCTCTGGTCATGCCGAAGTCCCCGACCTTGACGGTGAGGTCCCCGGCAACCATACAGTTGCGCGCCGCGAGGTCGCGGTGCACGAATTTTTTGGCCGATAGGTAAGCCATACCGTCGGCTATTTCAATAGCCATCTGAAACAATACACATGATGATGTTTTGCTATCTATACCTACTAATATTATTCAACTGGCCTGATGGTCTAGTGGTCAGGGGTCCTGACTGATGCCAGTCAGGACAACTATTTGTGTGATGAGCACGATCACTTGTTCTGACTGAATAGTATTTTTATCAGTTGTCTAGTAAACTAATACCACAAGCTATGCCTAGTTTGGGTCTAGATGACGTCGTATGAAGTTATGGAATGTTATTGTTTAACCCTCGCCGATTGTACATACCTACGTCTATACGACTTGGATAACCTTGAAAGAAGTGAAATGTTCATATTGTACATACGGGTCTATAAAATTTATTCGACCGACAATTTTAGTTTCCATAGGTATCTTATTTTTTTCCAGAAAAAATCCAGAAAATGTTTTATTTTTTATTTTTAAGCGATTATCTAAAAAGCGCGCAATTACGTAAATAATAATAGCCCACGGGAGTGCGAGGGGAAAATTCTTTTACCAATAGCGTACTACTTTATTACTGAGTAACATTAGCTGTATACAATAACACAAGTGAAATCGCAGGCAGATCCTAGTGATTAGATAAAATATGTATATGAGATGAGTGCAGTGCGTTCACAGCAATTGTTACTCATGATTTTGAATATACAATGTAAAATAGTCCCCGGCCTGCACGAGCTATGTGTTGTGAGAGTGTACCATACCTGCAATATGTTCTGCAGCGTGGGCGGGTCGTCGCCGCCCTTGCGCGGCAGCGACGCCTCGGCGTCGGGGCGGTGCGAGCGCAGGTAGGTCTTGAGGTCGCCGAACTCCATGAGCTCCATGATGACCAGCGTGGGCTGCCCGCGCGACACCACGCCCAGCAGCCGCACCACGTGGAACGTATCGAATGCCTTCATCACCGACGCTTCGTTCAGGAACTCTTGACGCTCCCTAACACATTTAAGTAACTTAGCATAAAACCACTTGTAGCACAAGCGCATTAAGTAGTTCGAATGTAGTGGTACACGAGTTCTAAAAGTTCAGTGACAGCAGCACGGCTGTCGCGCTGCTTTGTTTTTTTATTATGAATGAATAACGCGCGGCAGCACCGCGGCTGTCGCAAATGTTCTGATACTGGCAGAGGCGGCTCTAGCCTTAGCTACGGCCGTGTGCACCCTGTACTTTGACATCCTCTACCACACATACAAGAAATTGATATAAAATCTACGATTGAACTGAAATAAATTCCCCCAACCGCATCAGGCTAGTGTTTTGTTTCCATTGTTTTGTAGTTTTTTATGGTTGGATCTTTTAACGATCAACTTTTTTTTTTCAAACAAAAATTTGAGTGTGAAAGATGCAATTTTCAATTATATTGGGAAGGAATAGTATTTTTCAGGAAGAAAGGGGGAAAGTAAAGCTTTGCACGTAGATAGAGCGTGGCGCGTCTTGTTGGTTATTATTGTCCTATAACGTATCAGAGGCTTTAAACGTGAAAATGATCTGCATTATGTTACTCAATAATAATTCCTCTACTTACCGATCAGTAGCATGCTCGTTGACAGTTTTGACAGCGCACCGCGTTTCGGGTTTCCCTTTTTCTATACCTTTCCCAAGACCTTCGTACACCTAAAAACACATTAAATCGCTTACTTGATGCAATTTACAAATATGTACCTACGTTTGCACAATAATAAAAATTGTTTATGCCATCATCAATTCTAAAACATACAAGTCATTTAAAGGTCCGAATAAATATGCGTGTAGGGTATCCAGGACGAATATATGAAAATATTATGTCATTCATTAAAAGTCATTGTCAGATAATATTGTCATAATAAGTTGTTGTTGTAATGAAGTGTTAATATATAATTTTGTTGCATGATGAAAAACTGCTGCCGAGTGAGCACGAGCAACGTGCCAGGGCAGATGTCTAAGCACGCGCAGCGTGCCAGATCAAGTGATGATGGGCCGCCGGGAGTCGACAGAGGGAGAGCCAGAGAAATGGAAAAGTGTTAAGGTTATAGGATAGGAATGTGTCTAGTCCAGAGGCAACTTAACTTAAAACTTTGCAAATGAAGCATAGTCTTCGCAAAGGGAGTCAAGTTGACTCCATTGATATACTTAGCTTGAATAATTAAATTTAAAGAATCGGTGTGAATTAATTATTACTCTGGAATGGATTCATACAATGAAGCAAAGTATAGGTGATCCAATGGTTGTGGCTCTTTGACCTCTGGCCCGATAAGCGTCCGAAGGAATAAAAGTCAGAAGGCATTGTATCTTAGAGTGTAATCCCAATAGGGGTGGTTGTCACTTTGGCTTCCTAGGTCAGCAGGGCGGTGCGCTGTGGCCTTTAACAGGGTTTTGCTCCAGCGAAGTTTAAGCAGGGCAACGCTGTTGGGTGAGAGCGGAATGATGCTCGATATAAACATAAATGTTGGTTGATTATATTTTGAAATTTTGTCGTTGACCCCAGCTTAAGCTAGTTCTCTAGAATCATCCGCCATAATAAAAAATATATATATATAGTCCCTGTATAGGTAGGGAAATCGGTGTTAGGAGTAGGTAGGTCCTACCAATAGCCTGCAAACATAAAATTTTGTCGAATAGAAATGTTCGGTATCCAAACATTTCTATTCAATAAAGGGGTGGCTGAATGTGACATCTCACTAAGGAGATCACATGTGCCCCGAATTAGCATACTGGCTGGCAAGACGTTTGCAGACTATTCGTGGTTTAAACTTATTAAAAAAGAAATATATTAGGTTGTCATGAAAAAATTAAGATTGTATGTCGAGCCGTCTAAGCAAAAATATAGAAAAGTATAAAGTAAACGTGGTTTTATTGATATTACCACGTCCCTGAAGGTTGGGAGCCTCTCGAGGGGACTCGAGGCTCTCACAGTAACTTGCACATACGTATGTAAGTAGCCTGCACGGTGACAAACACCAATCAGAATTTGTTTCGGGTCATTGCCCTATTGGTAATACCCAATAATATACTTGTACTAATTATTATTAACTACTTTCATACATTTATGACTTAATTGTCTCATGTCAGTACTTAACTATCAATATCAGAAGCTTGTTAGGTATTTTCCTAGTATAATATTGTCAGGTGGACAAGCATGGTCGTTAAAACATTGGGGAATTACCCCTTAGATGTTCGTTACCAAAGTTTAGAGTTTAAGTGGCTTACCATCCCGAAGGAACCCTGCCCCAGTTCCCGGACGAACTCGACGGAGGCCCGGGGCACCTCCCACTCGTCGGGCACGTACATGGTGGACACGTACTCGGGGTTGACGCTGGCGAACAGCTTGTTGGCCTCCGCGGAGGGCAGCAGGCCGCGGCGCGCGTACCAGATGCCGCCGCCGAGCACTAGGAACATGATGACGCAGCCTCCCACCACGCCCCAGATCCAGTCATATGCCGCTGCAGATTTTCTCTCCTGGAAATATTTTCGAAATTGGAATGGACTGTTTTGGTACAATACGAGCTTTGAACATGAGGCGAGTCGCTGTGCTCTAACAAGCTCCATGTGACGGCATCGTAAAGCGCGTTGCATAGCATAACATAGCATCAGCCTTGTAATGTTTTGACGACCCGGTTGGCGCAGTGGTTAAGCGATTTAGTGCTGCGCTGTGGGTCGCGGGTTCGATTCCCGCACGGAACAAATATTTGTATGACCTACAAATAGTTGTTCCGGGTCTGGGTGTCTTGTGTATGTGACTTTGCATGTTTGTGAACGCACCCGCGATACAGGAGTAACTCCTAGTGTGGGGCAACGTTTTTATTTTTAAAAAAAAAAAAAATGTTCTCATTGCTGGGACTCAGGCCTCTTCTTTTCTTCAAGAAAGGGAATGGGCCATAATGCATCACGAGGGCCCAGTGTGGGTTAGTTAATCAGTTGTAAAGCTCATATATATTTGTATTTGTAAGTGACGTGTGTTTTTAAAAGAATGATTGGGCGGTGTTACCGGTATGAAGATGGGCGGGTAGACTTCGGAAGCGTTCCCGGCGCCGGCGGCGGTGATGGGCGTGACCTCGACGCTGTAGTTGCCAGGCGCCACGTTGCGCAGCGTGTAGCCGTAGCCGTTGAGCACGTAGTCGTCCGCCGTCACGCAGCTCTGCAAGCCCTGGTCCTGGCCCTACGAAATAAATCATCTCGAAATTATTCATCAACAAACTTGGAATCAGGAAATTATTTTTACAAGTGAATTCATTACGGTTGGATAAAATTCCAGTCCCAGCTTATAAACAATTACAGATTTTAACATAGATAATAAAAAAATGAAGTAAATTATGTACCGCTAAGCTGTCTTCAACGCGATAATAGTGCACGGTGTACGCTACCACAAACCCGTTGGGGTTCTGTGGCGGTTTCCACGTGACGTTCACTTCGGCCGTCGTCTTGTTCGACATTATCACTTCTGCTTGCAAATTGTGCACTGTATCTGCGTTCGCTGCAAAGATTACAGATAATATTGTTAATATTATGTGACTGTCAGCGTACCATCCGATGGATAGTATTAGTAATTATAATTGTCTATAGTCAACAACTAGATATATTAAACACATGCATCAGCTAATCTGTGTTCTTCTAGTGTTAACCATTTTTTTTTTATTTAAGTTTGGTTGATTCTTGTAATCTGCTTATTTCAGAACATTTAACTAATTTTCACTTAGTCCTATATTTGTGTATAGGTTTCTGTCGCTGTAGCTCTAACCACCGGTGCTCCCGATACAAGCGGACTATTTTTATTTATTTTTTTATATTATTATATCTTTTCTAATAAATACTTAAAAATGTAAATTATATGTGGATAAAATAAATAAAGAGATGATAAATATTGATAAGTATGGTTTTGCCGTTCCTTTCGTGCCGCTGTTATGTGGCCAAGAACAACAGATAGTATTATAGTGTTTTCGTCCTTGTGATGAGTTACCTGACAGTTCTTTTCTGACAATTAGTGATGTGACCTAACGAAATTTAATCGATTTTTTTATAATATCGATTCAGTTGGCAAAGAAAGTGGAATCGAATTGCTAATTTTCGATTTTTTTTCCTATTAATATCCTAATGTTATAAATGTAAAAGTTGGTGGATGGATGTGTATGTGGATGTTTGTTACTCTTTCACGCAAAAAATACTGTATGGATTTTGATAAAATTGTACAGTAATATATGTAGCTTATATATCACTATATTCTAGCAGAGCAATATATCCATATCGAAAGGATACAAGGCAGACGCACTCGTACTGACGCGACGCGGTCGCGATTGCAAGATGGCCATTCCGATTCATCAATTTTTTGTCGATTAGTGTCGATTAGGTAGTGTCAATCTCTACAGTCAGAAGTTCCGTTCAACGCATGACACATTTTCTAAATTTATACTTTTTATTTTATGTACTTAATTTTATGTACTTAAATTATAATCACGATAATTTACTTTGTAATTTACAAAAGGCAGCATTCTTTTTATCTTTCAATTTGCAATTATTTTGCCAGTTTATTTTTTTTAGTCTAAAGTAGTATGCGTGCCACGGAAAAAAATGAACTGTCAGGGAACTCATCATAGGGCGAAAAAACTATAGTAATGATGGACTTAGAGTGTGTGCGTGTGGTGTGAGGGCCCGTTTGTTAAAATTCTTTCAAAATATGCTTATTATTTATTGAACATTCCCAAACAATTGTGGAACTTGAAATCAGAATTTGTGAAAGTCAAATAACCGAGATATGGGCTGTTAAATTGGGCCCTCAGTTCTTACATAGAGGATTGAGGACCCGGCTGTACCGGGTAAACTATAGACTCCACAAAAAAACTATTTATGCTAAAATCTAAGGTGACACCAAACAAAATTTGTGAAATCAATATATTATCGCAAAACACTCTCCTACTTTAGATATCCTTGTTCAAAATGGGCCCTCAAATCTCACTGACGTAAATGTTTACTACGCAAATAAACTGAAACCATTAACTTACAGCTGCTGTTTGAAGTCCTATAAGCTACTAGATAAATTGTGAAAATTTGTGAAAGCAAGACCAGGTTACATCTTCTTGTTGTTTAAAAGTTATGACCTTGACAAAATCCGGGCCCTCAGTTCTCCACTTTTTCATGTTTTCGATAAATTACGCTAAATGTATGAGAGATAAGATAAAGACGAAATTGTCGTTTCATGTGTGCAACAAATTCTGTAAAAGAACGAACTGAAAAAACTATTTATTGTAAAAAAAATCGAGTTTTACTATAATTCCTTTGAATTGGGAAATAGGGTGTCCACAATTTTCCATATATAAAGTTTTTATTTTCAAGTTATTATATATTTACACATTTCAAAACAATACCTCACTATCTATCATTACACACAAACTGTTCTCCCCAGCTTCGCTCGTGTGGATTTTTTCAAACTCTTTTTTCCGACAATTGCGAATACAACAAAAAATAAAGTTAGACCAATATGTGCATCTGTTCTAAATTAACGCTTTTACAAATACCTACCCAGTAAATATTTAAACTAGTGCTGACTACGTTCCCATCTTTGATGACCTTAGATTTTAGCATAAATAGTTATAGTTATAGTTTACCCGGTACAGCCAGGCCCTCAATCCTCTATGTGAGAACTGAGGGCCCAATTTAACAGCCCATATCTCCGTTATTTAACTTTCACAAATTCTGATTTCAAGTTCCACAATTGTTTGGGAATGTTCAATAAATATTAAGCATATTTTGAAAGAATTTTAACAAACGGGCCCTCACACCACACGCACACACTTAGGGTCACAAGGAAGGTGTAAAATAGTTCATGTCACAGTGACAGAATGTTATGATTAACGAGTTTTCATGAAAAGGCTGTGTAGTACGCAACATTTAAGTTGAACTATTTGTTATGATTACGGGCCCCCACTTCGATTGAGACCCAAAAATTGGTTACTGCTCATTCAAGGTCGTCCATCACGATGGTTCATGTTGTGTGACAAGGATTATGGCCCATTTTCGGGGGAGCAGCGCGTAACTATAGGAAATTGTTCAACTTATTAGCCGTGTATTATATATAGTCTTGTGTAAAATTGTGAGCGCATATTAGTTAGTAGGTATGGTTGATTAAGCATACGTAATTCTGGGGTCCGGAAGCTGTTCGCGCTGTGTTTGGAACACCAATTCGCTTCGTATACTTTGAGATCCTCCTTTTCGTGCTTGGCGCGGCAGGCGTAAACGTTGACCGTGTACCACGTGAAGTGCCGCATGTTCGTCACCGTCACCGACTTCGTGTTGCCATCTAGCTCAAAGTACAGGGACTCCACGTATCCTGTCAACAAAAAGGGATATTACTTGATGTTACACTTGAATCCTCAGACGAACGTTTTCTGGAGTATTGTGTTGATTAGTTATTGGCAGATCGCTTAATTCAGACCTCGCCTATAGAGTACAAGGCTGGGGGTAGAACGAGAACGAAGATCGGGAGAGGTGCGGAATGCGAGTGTTCGTAGCGTAAAATAAAATATTACGTAATTTTTTGTACTATTTAATGTATCAAACTTATAAATGAATTTCTTCGTTGACTTTGAATGAAACGAAACGAATGACTTTGTTACTGGTACTTAACTCTTTACTGTTGGTAAAGTTTTTTGGTAGGAACCATAGTTGGCTTTTTCTCATCTCGAACTAGGGATGCCAAAATATTTGCCAAAAAGAAAAAAAAAATGATTTTTGAATAATATTAATTAACAGTATGCCTGAAAAAATGATCTGTATTTTATTTTGTTTTAAATAAAAAATTTGTAGACTTTCTCGCACCCACCCGAAACCTATTAAATTACAGACTTTTCAAAAACTCTACATTCAATACATTACTAAAAAACAGTATTTTGATCCTGTAAACAGTTTTTTTTCAGTATTTTGTAAGTATACTTTATTTTTGTTCATCAGTAAAAGTATAATTTAGTGAAAAACAGTATAAATACTGTTTTTAACAGTATGGTTGCCAACCCAATCTAGAACCGAAAGATAGCTAACTGCGTTATCCATTATTATAATAGAAATTCGTGATATACTAGACAGTTTACCATTTACTGAAATTTATATAATAATCACGTTAATCACCTGTTTTGGATTTGGATTTAGGTTCAACTTACACTGGCGCAGAGTCGAAACATCACGACGCGTTGTTCACCTATATATCTATTCATCGCGTTGTTCTCTATTCATCTCTATTTTCCCGTTACTAAAGTAACTAATATGCAATTATACACATACATGAATTGTATACATGGACGGAGAGGAAGTAGGAGGCAAAATAAAAGATGGATGGATTGAGTGCGTAGTGATATGAACTGATATGAAGGAAAAGAAAGTTAGTGATAGCATGACGGGTGACAGGGCAGGATAAAAAAAAAAGAAAACGTTTTGGGCCGACCCCGAATGACAAGGGAAAGGGGCAGGACGATGTTGATGATGTTGAGTGTCGTCGCTTTGCGTTAAACGTGCTCAGTGGCGACGACGCGAGTCCCAGCACGCGTTGTAATTGAAGTTTTGACGGGAACACGGCCGGCCCCAACATGGCTTCCACCTCCTGCAAATCTCCGGCACCCCTCACCTCTCCTGGTCCCCGTTCTCGCCCTACCTCCGTGCCCCAGTACTCCGCAGGCGAAGACTCATTTATGCACTCTACATATAAGTTGTATTCAATGCAATTGGGTGATTGGAATTGTACGTTATTTCGTCCTGATTTTGAGATGCATATGAATGCGATGACACTAATTAATAGGTATGAGGCACTTTCTCATTTAAAATATTTGGCAATGAAAGTTTGTCAAAATACGTGGACTAACATTTTAAATTTTACCTTTAACACAAGTAATAATTAGTATCATTAAGACCTTTTTGGTCTTTGGCTTCTTAGATATGATTTCATAATATTAATGGACTAAGTATGTATTTTTATAACCCTGTATATACCATAAATTGTTCCTCACATTCCAGTTGTAATTAGCATATTTGTAAATATTGTTTGACTAAGAAATGATTGCATGCAATACATAATTTATCAATCAGCCATTGCTGGTTTGGTGCTGTTGAAATAACTACAAGAGGTCATGCAAAAAGTTAATGATCCAAGTTCAGGAGTTTATCAGTCCACGTTAAGTAGATGAATGATGTGATGATGGCAACATGCAGCAACCAAATCCCCGTGTAATATAAAAAATAAACAATGTCTTAGTTTGTAACCTGTGGAGTCCTTTACGACGCAAGCGTTAGGCTCGATGCGACTGCATTTGGCTGAAATGAGAATGTTAGATGGTCGTGATGAGGGTGAAAAGCGAGCAGCTTTGAAAGGCGAACCGAGAAAGCAAGACTTATGGCGCATGAAAATGTTAAAAGAACAGTAAGTAGGTGAAAACTGTGATAACATGAATTCGTGAATCTTTACGTACCTTCCGCGTCAGTAGTATTAGTATAGTTTTGGCCAAACTTGGGCTCGACGCTTTCGGCCACTTTCACAAGCATGCTGTTCATGAAGTGGTCCTGAGATCGTTTTACCCTGCTTTTTGAATGTTTCTGTCTATCGGTCGTTTTTCTGTACACCTGAAATAAATTCACGTTTTACCATTAGGTACTAAACTAAGGTTATTCGTTTAAAACCATGCAGCGTAATTGGATTGGGTTCAACAATTCGACTACCGTAATTACAGACATATTTAAAAGATAACAGGAGTGCGGACAACGACGGTGTCCCCTCGGGGCTTAATGAACTAATTTGTGAGCTTTGTTTTATTTTCCACTCATATTATGCAATCCGTATTTTATTACGTACCCTATTCTGCAGGTCATTCTCAAAGGTGATGGTTTCCTCCCGCTCCCACTCGGATCGTAAGTTGAACCTTGTGGGCTGCTTTTCCTCTTCCCTGCAGGAGCAGGAGCCATTGGTGACGTCACCGGTCGTCTCTTTCTTCTTAGTGGTCGTACTTGACTCCTCTGTTCGGCCAGTAATCATATTCGCTAAGGCACTCGCTGAAACAAAAAAAAATGAGTAAACATTATCACACCATTATTGCTTTGTAAAATTACCGTAAACAATAAAGCATCTGCTTTCCGTGCCATTATAATACACAGGATACAGATTAACCATAATCACAACACACAACATAATGGTCTAATAGACCATTTCTTAAAATAAATGACATTTCTACAACTTTAAGGATCAGCCAGACCTTTTCTTAGAATAATGAAATAATTAATTCTTTAACAGTCTACACATTACCGGACCTTGTAAAGGTACAATTCCGAGCAGGACTGCACACTGCAACCGCAGGTGACCCTGTGACGAACGCGGAGTGACTGCAGCGCAGTCACTCCAGTACCGTCGTACGAGACAGAGTATCCAATAACACTATTGATACTTTAGTTTTGTTAGGAGAGGAAAATAATGGCTTGGACATTTTTGTATGTGAACTGTGCTATGGGGTCGCGATCCCACTGGAGCTGCAGCCTGTGGTCGCTTCATGGCGCGCCCGCACGCTGCTTGTCGAAATGCTGCTGCGCACAGAATCATTTTCATTGATTTAAAAGAAACAAACAGTGTCGCTTGCAGTTTACTGTTATGGTTTGCGGTCTGCGGTTCATCTCGGAATTGTACCTTGAAGGTGTGTGTAGTTAAAAAAAAAATCGGCTGTGGTGTAAACGAGTAGTGAATCATTTGATTTCCAACTTACGATTAGCGCAGTAGTTGGGGTTGCCCGCCAGCAGCTGCGGCAGGTTGTAGCTGCTGGCCTGCACGGCCACGTGGTACAGCACGATGGTGCCGTTGGGCAGCGCCGGCTCCGCCCAGCGGATGGCCACCGAGTGCGGCGACTTCGTCTCCACCGTCAAGCTTTGAGGTTCACTCGGCCCTATAAAAGACTGGTATTTAAGTTCATTCTTCAAAGTGCCAAATAAATTTGGTATGGTTCAAGAAGTCGTTTAATAATAAATAAATAATATTGAGGGTTTTTAGTCATTGATCTACTTTTAGGATGAACTGATTCTAGAGAATTAATGCAAACAGTGAATTTTCAGTTTAATTTTAATCGTTACTGTACTAGTTACTTACTCCCAGGTAAGGTGGTGAAGTATATGATGGAACTTTGTGCACCCTTTTTCTCTTGCGATGTGGTAACAGTCTTCAAGTACGCCGCGTACCGCGTGTAAGGGCTCAAATGTGTCAGTACGTAAAAACTCGGCTGCGTATTATGACATGGATTCAAAAGAATTTTGCTTTGGGTGCTAGTTAACACTTGACTTGACTCATTATGTACTTCGTCCGCTGATATATCCTGAACATTCCATCTATAAATAGAACAAGATTAACGGTTATTCGATTCTCTGACAGAAGAAAACAACACTGAGTCGCCTTAATCCATTTGTAAATATTTACTAGGAACTCGCACGAGTGCCAATTATATACACATAATGCGTGCTCGTTTATTGCTTTCTATTTGTGTAAACCGTATCAAAATCCCAGTAGTGTTTTAAGAGAAGGATGAACAGACAAAACATGCGAGAGCGACTTTGTTTTATAGTATTTATAATTATTAATTATATTATTATAAAAAATATGGTTTTATACACATACATATGGATCGCAAAGAAACAAATGGATACCACTTAATTGCATTTCTACACTTCATTCAGGGTTCAATTTTCTTCGCACTTGCATGCCGCTACAGTTGCATGCAAGTGTAACGACAAATAATATACTCACATATCGGAACAGACGTCCCTCTGCTCGTACAGCGTGACGTTCTGGTTGGGCTTGGTGGCGATATAGTACACGGAGTAGCCGAGCAGCTTGCGGATGTCCTCGGGGCAGTACCGTTTCCACTGCAGCACTACAGTCATGGGGTGATACTGACTCACTTGTAAGTGCAACTTGTCTGGTAGACCTGTAAAAAAGGGACACTTTCAAGAAATTCAGCCATTACTGTAATACTATCTCAAATCAATTTAGTCTCCAACCTCAGCAATGAGGGAACGACGCTGGAAACTCGGCTCTATGACAGTAAAAAATAAAACCAGACATTTTATTGCTACTCACAGGAGGCCTGATTTCCGTTGTTGTCTTCTGAAACTTCGATTTCAGTGAAGTTGGACCTCGGATTTCTAGTCATGTTCTTAAGCGGCAGTAACTGGGTGTAGTAGCACAGCTTTGGGTTTAAATGTATGTACAGGGACCCTCCTGAGATGTCAATGTCGCCGTGCGTTGACCAGTCCCATAACAACTCGAGATTCGGGTTGTTGAATATATGTAACACTTGACCTCTGAAACGGTATCAGTTATAAGTCAATCAGAAAATAATAAAGGCAATATCATAAGAGGGTGAATCGGCAAGCGATATCCATAAAATTCGTTGAATTAAATTATTTACATAAGACTCTAAACAAGATTTGAATATCCCTTATAAGGGGAGATTACAAAAGACTAAATGAAAAAAAAAACCTTTTAGAAACCGTAGATAATAAAATGTATAACAACTGCTTTGACCATTATTTTTCATCAATTAAAGTTATTCAAAGAACCATATTGTTGTTTTAATTAAAAAAAATAATTCCTGGCAATGACGTGACTGATTAAAAAAGGGGAATAATGCGGGTAATCTAGTTTTGAAATCTATGATAATACGGAAAACTATAGGTATTGCGGAAAATACATCGTAAACGTAATAAAGAGTTGAACGATTTATAACGAGTTGAGAAGAACTTAAAGGAAAAAATAATATTTACCTATGATTTAGATAATATATGAACAAATAAGCAAACATACCAATCTAATCTACTTTATTGTGTTTTTATAATACTAGTATTGAACAGAATCTTCAGCCCCCTGCTCCGCGCCGCACCTCTATGCTGAAGGTCGTGACCTCTGTGGGGTAACATCTTAGCTCAAACGATGTTCCTCCATTATTATTCACATATTTCTTACAGAAAAAACACAAGAGCAACCAAAAATTATAAAAAGTGGTATACTTAATAGTATATTATGATATAACGTGTGTAATATTGGTGATTACCTTAGTACATATTAGTGAGTGCGATAATATAGTTTACACTTTTTTTTTCTCCAAAAATACTTTTCAACACAATTTGCTTCCAGTGGTTTAAATTCACTAATTTAAATTCGTAACTGCATGAACTAAGCAGTTTATTTTCATGCAATTTCGGGTATAAATAAACCATTTTAAGTTATGCATGTTTAATAAATAAACCGTTCAATTTATTTTTTCAACCCACATCACAAAAAAAATCACGACTACTAGTTTCAATGTTGTAGTAATAATTATTTAAACTGGTTTTTAGGGTTCCGTAGTCAAAAAGGAACCCTTATAGTTTCGCCATGTCTGTCTGTCTGTCTGTCTGTCCGTCCGAGGGTAATCTCAGCGACTGTTAGCACTGGAAAGCTGATATTTGGTATCAATATGTATATCAACCATGCCGACAAAGTGCACAAACAAAAAGTGGTAAAACATGACGTATTAGGGTACCTCCCCTACACGTAAAGTGGGAAGTGATTTTTTTTTTCATTTCTACCATAACGTGTGATATATTGTTGGATAGGTATTTAAAAATGATTAAGGGTCCCGTGTAATTATTTTTTGGTAATATAAATATTTTCGGAAATAACCGCTCCGAAAGTAAAAAATGAGGCTTCTCCCCCCCTCTAACTTTTGAACCATAAATTTAAAAATATGAAAAAAATCTCAAAAGTAGAACTTAAAATAAACTTTCAAGGAAAATTATTTAGAACTTATAGGATGAACAGTTATTGAAAAATTAAAAAAAAAACTTTATGAACTAATGTTGTAATGCAAGCCGTACATGCAAGCATTATTTTTAACTTTTTTACATATTTCATTATCCTGATCAAATCTTCTTTCAGGTAAAAATACAAAAAGAATAAAATCGGTTCACGGAAATAAAATTACCATCGGGTACAGCGCCATCTCTCGGGAATTTAGGTTACTAATTTTTACATGGGCTACTGGGTTCTATAACATTGTGAGTATTTTGTTAACTTTGTTAACTACGGAACCCTACACTGAGCGTGGCTCTTGGCCCATTTATTTTATATTTACTTACTTATAGTTATCTATAATATGTATGTATTGAGAAATATACAAGTATGTTTATCAGTTGTCTAGTACCCATAACACAAGCTCTGCTTAGCTTGGGACTAGATGGCGTTGTGTGATAGTTGTGGACATATTATATATATTATACCTATTATATTTAATTAATATGTTTGTATATATATAATTTAAACCTTCGTATGACATATGTGAGTAGGTACTGATGATAATAGTCCTTGGCTCTCCAAAGACCCTTGCTTTCGGCTCGGGTCTAAATACCTCCTCAGTGATGATCACCAACATTACACAATTGTATCATAATAATACTAATGTAAAATAATAAATTTAGTTTCGACTTACCTATTTTTTTTAATTTCCGTTTCAGAATGGGGCGATGCTGTGATTTTCTTGAGGTTTCTTAGAAACATCAGCGACACCAGTGGATAAGCTCGTATGACGGACAACGAGCCAGTTATCTCACGTATTTCACCCAATGACTCTTCTAACAGTGCCAGCGTGTTACCTATAATAAGCGACAAAATTTTAGTTAAATCGTCATTTTATTTCTGACAGCGTTCCCAGGGTTTATCAATTTTAAAACTCATCGTTGAGTTAAGCTCGCCTTCATCAATTGTCAAATAATTGTACATTTCATTAATGTTTTGTGTATAATTAATAAAGAAAATAAATGAATACAATAAAAACGGATATAAAGAACAGAATGGATATCCGAAGTCGAACAACATATTAAATACACACAGGCACGTGTACACGTGCACGTGAGTACATTCGCAAAAAGTTGGCAGAATCTCCACAGCACTGACTGGTTGGATTCCTATTTCTTTTTTCACGATCATTGTTTTTATTTATGTTTGTAGTATTTATTTGTTGTTATTGTATTTGTTTCTTTTTTTTGTTTGTCTATTTTTCTTAAAGTTGCATCTACCGTGTTTTGTTTCTGCACCACCCCAAGGTCGACTGGTAGAAAATGCTTATGGCATTAAGTCCGCCTTTGTACTTATTATGTGCATAAAGTTTTCATAAATAAATGATGAAACCTACCCCCAGAGGCACGCAAGCTGATCTCGAGGTTGCCAGTGACGTGCGTGCAGCCGCGGAATTTCTCGGCCGCCGCCACTGAGTCGATCTTGTCTCCAACACATTCCTTTCTGCAGCCGGGTGGGGAACATTTCACACATGTTGCGTTTTTAGGATCGCCGACCTGACAAAAAAACGATAGATAAATAGATAGAAATGACTTATTTTTTTATCCAGAAAATCGCCATCACACAATATGCTCTTCAAAAGCTTAGGTAGAGGTACGTTTACACTCACAGTTCGACAATCTCGGACCTCAAAAACCCTCAGATACACTAAAGCAGTGTGCTGCACAAAGTGTGCTGCAGCACACTGTTGTAGTATTTCAAAAAAAAAATAAGATCGATTGACAGAATGTGATGTCACGCCGTTCTGTCATGTCGCCACTGTGTGGACCGCCCGGAGGACACGGTGGAGCACACGGTTGAGGTGTGCCCGGCTTGGGCAGAGCATCGCTGTGTCCTCGTGGGAGCGATCGGTGGCGGCGATCTCTCGCGCCGGGCCTTGGTAGAAGCCATGGTTCGGAGTGAGGAGGAGTGGCAGGCGGTCGCCTCCTTCTGCGAAGCAGTAATGCTAGCAAAGGAGGAGGCGGACCGCATAAGGCAACGGCGTTTGCGCCCCAGACGCCGCCGCGATTCCGATCCTGACTTCCGGCCACCGTAGGCGCGGGCTTGCGGATGGTGAGCATTGGGTAGCTCGCGGTCCGGTCGTCTGGTAATCGTCCGGACCAAGCCCAGTCGTCGACGACGCGCACTGTTCCCGCGCGCCTTAAGGAGTTGTCAGCAACCGTAGGGACCCTGCAGAAGGGTTGAAGCCAATCGGGGCCACGGGTTTGTGTCTGAAAAGGAAGGCTCTGGCCCTGGTATGTATGGCGATGTAGGAACGGGGTAGGTTGTTTAGTCAGTAAGAGTCTGACACTTGTTTTCCGCTCCGCCCAAGAGCGGGACTCGTCATTGGATGATTTTTACCTACCATAAAAAAAAAAAACGCCGTTCTGTCAAATCGAAGATTCAAGAGCTCAGAGAGGAGTAAAATTGAAGAACTGAATCCTGATAAAACTTTTTTCATTCACAGTTCGTAAATAGATTAAAATTTTCGTACATAAACAGGATTTTACCAATTTCTAGCCTCGGTTTGACAGTAAATGGCGACGTTATATTATGACTAACGATCCTATTCTTATTTAGTTGGTGTGGCTCGGGAAAATAAGGTTACCTCTCAAAGGTAATAAACAAACGGAAAACGTTTAGTATAGGGTAAGTTGCGTGGTGTAGGTAAAGTTGTGCACGTTAGTACCTCCATGTAGCCGATGTCGCAGTCGTAGACGCAGCGATTGCCGGAGATCTTGTACCTTCGGGGCCGAGGGCCGGCAGCGAGGGGCGGCGGGGTGTCGCGACACTCCTGCTCCGTCACACAACGATGGAACAACTGCACACAATAATAATTGTTAGGTAAATAAGTAAGTAGTTTCTGACCTATAACTTAAAAAGGGGTTGGCCCTTTAATAGCCTACAGAGGTGGGTTCGGTAACTTAGGACACCGACTGTACATATCAACACTCACAAAAAGTACCTAGCCTTGTCTACATTAAATAATTTTCTATTTATATCTGCATTTTCATTTGTCAATAGGCAATCTCTGCCTATTCCAGGTTGACTGGAAGCAATATTTATATGATCGATTGTCAGGAAGAGATCGTGGGATACGATATTAGCCGCCAATTTATTTTTGACCTTTGGTTTAAAAGAGACAACAGCGTTAAGTGAGCACAATACAAGTATATAAATACCAGATATTTAGAATGGAATGTAAGTGAATTAAAATTATTACTTATAATAATAAAATACGTATATAAGCTAATATTTTAAATCACCTGGTAAGTGCCATTAGCAGGGCAGGCGTCCAAGCATATGCGCTCGCTGCCGTTGCCGAAGGAGAAGTTGCGGCAGGCGTAGCAGTCGCGGGAGGTGGGTCCCGAGCAGCCGCCCAGGCAGCTCGAGTGGCAGCACGTGCCGTTGTCCAGGCAGCCGTGGTCGCCGCACACCGTCGAACACACTACGCGTTCACAAATTTACTAACACCCTAACTTTGCTTTTATTACGAGTAAACAACCCTTAGGTTTGGCCACGCCCTCAATTCCTTTGCAAGATGACGTCCAAACAAGGTAATTGGGGGCTTGGCCAACTCCAAGCGCTCACTCTAAACGAAACGATTGTAACTTGACTAGGGGGGGGCTGAAATTATTTTAACACTTAAATATAGTAAATACATAGTTTAGTTTTCACAGAAATTCGACCCACTTAGAGTTTGATATGATATTTAAAATGATTTTTCAATTCTTTCTTGATTTTTTCTAAACAACGTTAGGTTTAATCCTTTACAACAACATAAATAAAAAACCTCAAAATAATGATAACATCTTTAATCCTAATTATTCTGCGAAATAAACAGAACTGACACCCTAACAAAATACAAAATTCTTAGAAAGGGTTTTAGATCAAGGTTTTAAGGTCTCTGCACACAGCGAGCGCGGCGCGGCGGGACCGGGCGGCGACGCGACGACGCCATACAGATCCGAGGTTACCGTCGCGTCGAGCGGGACGGCTCTGTGTGGCGTCGTCTGTACTATCTAGTACATTACAACTGCTCAGCGTCGCGTCGCCGCCCGGTCCCGCCGCGCTGCGCCCGCTGTGTGCAGAGACCTTTAAAGACTGTGTATTATTTGGATATGAGTTACCTTTATAAAATAACTGTTTCGTTTGAGGTGAATGATAAAGACAAAATGAGCCAAACCGTTAACATATATTGTGTAGTCAATATGGTCCATAAGATTATGATTGACATAGTTATCCAGCCCTCAATAATGAAGACAGAATACTGAGAATTAACCACTAAATGCCGAATCATTTTAGAGGAACGTGTGTCATATCGTATCATTGCATCATTCACGTAACTATGCTCAATGACCCATGCTCCCCAAGTCCATTGCCCCCTTTGTTTACAATACGGCCATCAATTACTTAATAATATCTATTAGTTAGAGCTACATTCAAAGTGCTGTTGTACACATTGCTCATCTCATAGCAGATGGTCATCATAATTATGAACTTAATATATAATTGAAGCTTGTATGTGATATGCGACCGCGTACCGGACGACGCTCTGTGGGCAGGCCCCCTACAAGGTGGACCGACGATCTGATGAAGGTCGCGGGAAGCCGCTGGATGCGGACAGCACAGGACCGATCGTTGTAGAGATCCTTGGGGGAGGCCTATGCCCAGCAATGGGCGTCGCTCAGCTGACATGATGATGATGTGATATGCAATACTCACGTTTCTGGCAGTGCTTGTCGTCCCAACATAACAAGCGGTCGTTAGCATCGGACGGGCACTGCAAATGCGACAGTCGATGGTCCTGGACACGGCTCTGCGCATTCGGGCACAGCCCACACAGTCGCGTGTCGTAGTTCATCTGTAATACATTAGATCCATGTTAATTCGAAGTTGATGAGGTCATTAAATTATTTTAAGAATACCTAAACTCATTTCAACCCCATTTTTTCGATGGAGAATCATCTATTGACTTCTCAGTCTTTTAGTCTTTTACTTATTAAAATCCACTCCTGTTCCTTCTTTGCCTTCGTTCCAGGACTCCAGAGTTTATTTTCACATAACTCATGGCCTCAGTGGGCTTCGTCTCTGTTGGATCCCTACGATTTGCTGACATCTAGTTGAGGCGTGCGTGAAACACTACGCGCTATGGTCAACTTGGGCTCGGTACGGACGCTTACCGGACGACCGTATGGCGAGCTACCCATTACACGCTGACCGCAAGCCCGATTTCAACCCTAGGTACGCTGTATTTAATTACACAATACAACAATTTATAATGTACTTAAGCATCTGTCATCAAATGATAAATAATATTTATTTTGTAAGTAGGTTTTAAAATAACACTTTTACACGTCAATATTTTTTCTTTTCGTCAGTTTAAGCTAGATGAGTCCGGTGTTTCCTAGCTGACTACCCTGAGAAGAAACACCGAAACAAACTCAGGGGTCATAGTCTCTTTTAAAGTCCATACAGTAACCATGTATTGGTCAAATCATATGAGAACCATGCAGATTAGTGTCTCAGGTGTTCTTTTTAAGAAAGAACCACCAGATTTGAGTAGACCTGTCCAGTCAGTGCAAGCATTTGTCAGTATTCGTGTAGCTCAAACTTAGGACTACTAAGGAGCTCAACAACTTGACGATCAATACCAAAGAAAGGACATTAGTGTAGGCCGCATCAAATACTCAAATCTGTCAGACATCATATTAAAATTACAGAAAAGGAAAAGTAATCGACATAGTCCTCACATTTACAATAATAAAAAATATAAAAATGTAACACTGCAAAGTAAATTATTGCAAGTCAAAAGTAAAAAAATAAATAAATAAATAAAAATAAAATAAAACTACAATAATAGTGCTGGAGCAGGTCAATCCCAAGCCGTCTTGTCCTCAAGATACTCCTTAATAGTATAAAAAGCTTTTTGGCAAAGTTTTCGCTTTACAAACAATTTAAATTTATTTAGGCTAAGTTCTTGAATGTTACTGGGAAGCTTATTATAAAAGTGTACACATTGGCATCTAAATGAGATCGAGCGGCATTATTAGAGGAGTTTCGTAAAATCTGTTCTTAACGGACGTCTACATCCTACACCTTATAAGGAGCCTATCTGCCAAATTTTCAGTTTGTTAGTGTTATAGTTTCTGGGATTTTGTAATTAATCAGTGAGTGAGACAAAATCGCTTCCCGCTGTCTGATCTTTAAAACTACGCAACGGATTTTGTTGCGAATTTTAATAGATAGAGTGATTCAAAAGGAAGGTTTATAATATTTATATAACATGCATGATATATTTAATATCAGCACCCTGCGAAGCTGGGCGGGTGGCTAGTTTATACAATAATTATAAGTCCCTGTCCGCAAAGCGATTTTTCACCGCGCCGATTTTTCATGCTTGGACATCGCTGTGCGGACAGACCCGTCGTAAAGATATCCAAATGGAATTAAAAAATTACATTACGTTGTTATATACGTGCCCGGCGACAAAACTAGTTCTAACAAAATACACTATCACGTACAACAAGCCTGGATTCGTTAGTCGAGTTGAAAATAAGTTAATTAAGGTACTGTAGGTATATATGTATATCGTAGGTAAACACGAGTCGTGGCGGAACTAATAACAAGATCCCACGGTCCATGACCAGAACAAGTTTGGTGAAGAACAATAATAAATGTGAGGGCACTACGCTACTGTTATTGGACACATGTGCGAAGTCCGCACGGAGAGGGTACCGACTACCGACCAACGTGGTAACCCCGGCGTGCCGTAGATGGGTAAATTTTAGCGTTTATAACATTTACTTATGTAATTGATGTTATAAGCGGTAAAATAGTTACCCCTTAATTATAAAAAGATTATTTAACTTCCAACACGAACGTTTAGAATCACTCTAAATACTTTTAGGTTGTGTACACTTGGTGCTTACTAAGAGGAAATAGTTTCTTATACAGTTAATTTATGTGCGCTGTGGTGCAATGTGCGATTGAGCTGTCTATAGGTACAGCCTACCCTATGGTAAAGGCTAAGTATGTAACTATGTAGGTATACGGAATCTATAGTAAGGGCGTTATAACTTGGCTTGCTTGAAGTTAGGCTCTGCGAACTTTAGCGCTTATGTAGTCGGCTAAAAATAAAGGTCTTAAAAAAACAAATTGCTAACAACAGGTGTTAACAGCAATGACAACTACTAATGGCATTTTTTTTAAATGCAGAAACACAAAAAAATGTAAGATAACTTACCCGGATAACATTGTCGGCATGGTCCGTGGTGATCCGAGTCCAGTCGATGGTGTCCGTGTAGCAAAGCCTGTCGTTCTGTTGTATACGCACGCCACCCCTCTCGATCTTCATCAAAGACCGAAGACCCAACGACTGTGGATACAATTACAACCGTTTATCAATAAGTTATTATCATAGTAAAATCTTAAATCGATAAAGAGAAACTTTAATTTACATTTAGTAATAATAAGGAAACGTAAATTCATTGACATGTGTATCCTGCCCGTCCTAACCTATGGTGCCCAAAGCTTGTCAGTCACTTACTGAACAACAAAAGTCCAAACTTAAGATTTGTCAAAGGGCAATGGAGCGCAGCACAATAGGTGTTAAGCGAATAGATCGGGTGAGGAACACCACGCTGCGCTCCATAACTCAAATAGCAGATGTCGGGGAAAAAACAGCCAGATTGAAGTGAGAGTAGACTGGCCACGTCGCACGAATGCATCCGGAAGGTCAACCGCGGCGAAGGTGGAGCGACGATCTCATCATGTTCGCGGGGCAAACGTGGCCGGAGTTTGCCCTAGGCAGAGGTTCGGAAGGAAAAAGGAGAGGCCTTTGCCCAGCAGTGGGACGTACAAAAGGCTAATAAAAAAAAATAATAATAATAAGGAAGGTCAGTGAGAATTATTTAATATTTTTAGCTGCTAATTTATCCATCAATTGCCTTTTTAGGGTGCCAACGGGACTCTATTAATAAGCAGCGGAGGCTGTTCACCTTTTATCTGTCTGTCAGAAATTGTGTTTTATTGCTGCTACCACAACAAATAATAAAAATTAAAATAAAGTTAAAAATTGAATAGGGTTTCCATACAAAAAACATTGTTTTGTCGGCGTAAGTTGTTTTAATACTACTTATTATTATTTTGATGTGCGGGTCCGACTCCCACTTGGCCGGTTTTTGAATTAATTATAATGAGAGTTAAATTGGTTCGCTTACCTATTTTTAAATATCATCAAATCATAAAACAACTAAACAAAGTAATCAACCACAATAAACAAACGACAAAAAATAAGATTTAACGTAAGTTAAAGACAGATTCAATATTTTCATTAAGCCCCAAGAGGATACTTATGCCCCAAGAAGACATTTAAGACCGACGAGGACACCGGTGTCCGCACACCTCTTTCAATAGTGTCTGTAATTACGGCATTCGAAATGTTAATTTACACGTTAACCAGCAATTAGCACTTAATAACGGTACATAACATGTAAAACTAACTTACTTCCAAATGCTCATTATCGAAGATGACGAGCGCGAAATCCTTGAAGAGCTGCATCCCGCGTATCACGGAGAGGTTGGGGAAGAGATTGCCGAGATTCTGCACACCTTTTGCCCTGCAATACATTGAGATACGTTAATTGTGTGGCTCGCTCATGCCCTTCGAGCATTTTAATAAAACCCGTCTAGTAATTGAAAAAGTTAATAAAGTCAAAGTATTGCCTCGAAATCCACCTAATTCTGACTGTTTACATCGTAGTGTTTACGTAGTGTAATACAATAGTATTTAACTCTTGAGCCCCAAAGGAACGCCGACGTTCGCGCACCTATTGTCTTAATTACGGTATTCAAAACGTTAGCATTATTTTAGCAGTAATTAAAAAACTGCCAATTAGGTAGATAGATATAGGCAATAACTTGACCAAGTTCAATAAAGTGGAAAGTTAAATTTTTAGCAAATAACATTTCTTTGGAATAATAATTCTGTCAATACCGTCAATACATTCAAAACTGAAAATAAGTTGAATTTAACTCCGTCTAGCGGTAACATAGCCAAGCTTTCATCTTGCTATCCTCATCACCTCTATGAAACAACTTCTTAGCATACTGGCAATCATACACAAAAAAATAATTGTAGAGGGAATATCTGCGATTTAAATTAAACTAGTATTTAAATGGAGATTTCAGTTAGTAATTGGCCAGACCCGCACTGAAGCGCGAGCTTCTAATGAAGAGATGTCATTTCATGCAGCCTAGAAATAATTCTACGAGTTGGACTTAAATCTTTATAAATTGATCTTTCGGAGTTGTTTTATTTCATACAGAAAATATTTAGAATTATAAGGTTAATCGGTTTCACCTGTACATCAGAACATAATCGGTGACCTCTCTGAGCAGCGGGAAGGACATGTTCTCGAAGTTCTTGGGAGTAGCCGTCTCCATCAGTACGATGCTGAGCTGGCCTTCGATGACTCGGCAGTTCCTCAGATTCCTGAGTTCTCTCAAATCGCCTCTTATGTCCATTGAAGGGCATACTGAAACAAACAAAAATTTTATTTAATTCTTTGTTTTTTTCTACAAATTTTGGTTTCCAATATGAATCACACAGTTTGCATTAATATCGTACTATGTTTGTAAGTACTTTACTTCTTTGATACGGATATTCAATGAATTCCATTAAATATTTTAGCTGTTCATTTATGGCCTAACCCTATGAAATGGAAACCTAATTTATAGGATAGTGATTTAAAAGAGGTATGAATTTAGTTGTCACATATCTAGTCCTCTGTGCCATGGAAAGCACGTTATACCGCTAGCCTCTCCTAGCATTTCTAAATATTTGATGGTCGTCACAAGCCAGGAAATGACTGAAAGCTTACTTCACAAAGTTGAGAAACTGATAGTATAAATAGACGCCCAATCCATCGAACCCCTTTAATTAAATTTTTTCTATAATATCGTCAGCTCTTTAAAAATTCTATGGTAAAACCCACCGTCGTATACCGCACTTTGCAATTTTTTTTTTTCAGGTGGGTAAAAATCATCCATTGCCCCCCTTGGGTGGAACAGGAGATCATGTCATTCTTACTGACTACAAAACCTACCCTTTATTGCCTTTATTGCCTTTCTTACCTGGGCCGAGCCTTCCTATCAGATGTAGGCCCTTGTAAACTTCGACCTTGCCTGCTGGCAGGCTAGGCCCCTACGACTTCGCTACAGTTCCTTATTTCAATTCTACAATACTAGAGATGTCTAAACAACAGTGTCTTAGCGTGTCATCGTCATCATCTTCCTAGCTTCTTCACAAGTAGCTTGGGGTCGGCTTCCACTCTAACCAGATCAGTCTGAATACCAATTTCTTACATGGAACCGCTGCCTATTAAACCTTCTCAGACCAGTTACTGGGTAACACGATGCTTATTCAATAGACGAGTGGTCAGTATTTCTGGTGTCTGACTGCCAATAAAGACTGTCGAAGTTCTACGAATGACAACTGGAACCAACGGCATTACGTGCTTTCCGAGGTACGGGTGTCAGTTATATCATAATAACTTAGAAAAGCATAAATACAAATTGAAAAGATCCCGGTTCCGAACACACAACCTTATACGTCAATGCCTTAACCACTAGGCCATTGTTACTAATCGTCAATAATATAGTGTGAAAAATACATTTATTATTTGACACGTTTAATAGAAATCGTCAGTTAAATAAGGCATTAAGTTGTATTGCTATTTCCGTAAACAATTCAATTATTGGCACAAATTACCCCCCGTGAGCTAGCTAATATCGTATTAACGAACGCTAGGGAGGAATTCTATTATACCTTTATTTATCATGTAGTCGCCTGGCACACCCTTGACGTGCAGTACGCAGTAGTAGACTTTTATGTTATTATACTAATAAAAAACAACCGTTTTTTTTTTCAGTCATAGTGGAATTATGACTGAAAAAAGCGTTGTTCCTAAAAACTCGTACACCTCCTTGGAATCTTTGCAATTTGGTTCTGGCTCCGTACAATAAAATAAACTACCGCCCATTGCACCTGCCTGCCTGCCTACTACTTATATTCTACTGTCTACTATTTGTATTTTTTTTTAATTTATTTATATTTTAAGGAACTTTTAACAAAATGTCATACCAGTTCCATCGTAACCTTACAAAAGCATCACAATTTCAAAGATAGGGAGTAAAATAACATTGCTTCTGGCGACATTGGTTTACTTAAAATAATATTAAAATATAAAATATACCTTAATCTAGCGATATTGGCGACGAAACAAAAACATACCATGGGTTTTTTTTTGGTACTGTGGTGTCTTCAAAGACACTAGATAACTTACTATCCAACGAACTGGCTTGTTAAGTCGTTAGATGTGTCGAAGGATGTTTCAGTGAGTTCTAGAACGGTTTTTATTTTTTATCTTAATAAATACAACATTTATTCTAAGTATTTCATGATGAACACATATGTATATACGTACCTCCCTCCCATCATTTTAATTTGATAAATATTTTAGGAGATATCTCAGTTTCAAAATAACGTTGCAACAAAATAATGGATGCACGAATGCTGCGACTCTGAAAAATCAGCGAAGACTTTGTAGTAAGGTAGCGTATGCTGGCATTTGGCTCGAATCGTGTTAAAATGGCCCATTGGGCAAATTATAACAGATGTCAGTGTAATCTTATAACATAATGTAATGAATCAAGAGACTGCGGTACATTACGCCACATTCGCCCAAATTAAAATCGGTAAACCAATTATTTTACTAGAAATCTTAAATCATTAAAATGGTTATGTAACGGAACCAGACTCCAAATGGTTTTTCTTCGCTATAGTAAGAGTTTTGCCAGTTTTTACTGGTCCAGCTGCGCAATAGGGCAAACGGTGCTGATGATACCTCGCATCCCTGTGACATCAACCGATTTGTGTTTTAATTTTAAAAGAATTCAACAATATGTTGCCCTATCAAGATCGAAGAAGATCAATATGGACTTCTACCGAAAAAAAAAAAACAAAACTATATAGAGTACCTACGTAGAAATATTTTTAAATAACTACTAACCCATAACAAATACTACTAATTAATACCTACATTATAAGGCTCAGTACTATCATCCTAAGTTCTATAATTGCCATTTTTGCTTGTGCCTTGTAAAGTACTTGACTTTACAATGACTTCTTCGAATGAAGTCGCGAACAAGAGCTATTGATTATAATAAAATTGATAAAAAAACCTAATAGAAACATTTTCGACATCTGAGTGAACTTTTTTTAGGGCCAAAGTCACCAATAAGACTACACCCACCAAAACACTATACCAGAAAAAAGAACAATTAAAAAAAACATAAACTGCGTTTTGTTTTGAATGCAAAATGAAGTTATTAAGTATATCGATTAGACGTTCAAAATTGTGTTTTGTATTAAATAATCGCGATTAATTTTATTGATGAATTTGGCCGTAGTCGTGGCAAAAGTTAGTGAAATACAAAAATAAGAATAAGCAAGACCGCACCAAGGCTGGTGACGTTAACTACAGCATCTCTTATGACGTTTGTACTGCAGATCAAAGAGGGTATCATCGAACAACGCATATTTTATCTAGACGGTTGTGTCATTGGACGATATCAACTTATTTAGACTATTGTGTTCAATTGGGTACTAGAAATATTATCATAGTGTCACTATTTATGTACTATATGACTAATTAATAGCACAGAATTGTTACTAGGTGGTATGTAAATTAAACATACAACTTCAAGAGCTATTTCAGATAAACGCAGGATTATTTGATGATATATTTAAACATATCGTTAAACTAGCGATCTACCCCAGCTTCGCACGGGAGCAATGGTGATATTATGCATGGATTATACATATAAAATTATAAACCTTATTCTTGATGTTTTCGCTATACGCCAGCTGTGTGAGAAATACAGAAGTGCACATAAAAACTTGCACATGGTATTCGTTGACCTGGAAAAGGCATACGACCGGGTGCCTCGTGAGGTTCTGTGGTGGGCCCTTAAGGAGAAAAGTGTGCCTGGGAAGTATGTTCAGTTGATCCGAGCGATGTACAGTCAATGCAGTACCCAAGTCCGGTCTACAGCGGGCACCACTAGCAGCTTCAATGTGGCTGTCGGCTTACATCATGGGTCGGCTCTCAGCCCTTACCTCTTCCTGATGATAATGGACGCTCTTACGTCGGACATTCAGGAAGAGGCTCCCTGGTGTATGTTGTTTGCCGATGACATTGTGCTGGTCGCCGAGAGTGGCCTAGAGGTCCAGAATAGATTGGAGGTGTGGTGGCACAGACTGGAGAGTGTTGGCCTGAAAGTAAGTAGAACTAAAACGGAGTACTTGTTCTGCGACTTCGGCGGTCTCTCCGATCCTGTGGCCTTAGCTCTTGCCGGAACGCCCATACCAATCTGTTCCGACTTTCGGTATCTCGGGTCGCTCGTCCAAGGCGATGGTGAGGTAGACCGAGACGTAACGCATCGGATCAACGTAGGATGGATGAAATGGCGACAGGTCACGGGAACAACTTGTGACCCACGGATGCCCCTGAAGTTAAAGGGTAAAATTTACAAGTCCGTGATAAGACCTGTCATTCTGTATGGATCAGAATGTTGGGCTGTTAAGAAGATGGATGAAAAAAGACTGCATGTAGCGGAGATGAGAATGTTGAGATGGATGTGTGGTGTGACGCGAATGGATAAAGTAAGAAATGAGTATATTAGAGGAAGTCTGAAAGTGGCGCCAGTGACTGAAAAGTTGAAAGGTAATCGTTTGTCTTGGTATGGCCATGTAAAGAGGAGAGATGAAACGCATGTTACGAAAAGAGTTTTGAATTTACACGTAGATGGATGGAGAGGAAGAGGGAGGCCGAAGAAGAGATGGATGGATTGTGTGAGAAGTGATATGAAAGAAAAGGGAGTTAGTGATAGTGTGACGGGTGACAGGACACAACGTGGAAGAAAAAAACATGTTGCGCCGACCCCAAGTAATATGGGATAAGGGTAGGATGATGATGATGATGATGATTCTTGACTCGTATCTATTAAAAAAAACCGCATCAAAATCCGTCGCGCAATTTTAGAGATTTAAGCATGTACCTACATAAGGATTTTGTTTTTAACCGACTTCAAAAAAAAGGAGGAGGTTCTCAATTCGATTGTATTTTTTTTTTTATGTTTGTTACCTCAGAACTCCGTTGTTTATGGATGGATTTGCAAAATTTTTTTTGTACTTGAAAGGATTGGTCATTGGATTCAAAATCGAGTCTCCAAAAAGAAGTAATAAATTTTGAATATTAATGTAATATAATATTAATGTCAAATAAGTTTACCTATAAATTAAGTTTCTTTACAGCAATTCAAATTTTTATTTTCAACTTTTTAGTGTAGGAACTTTTATCGTTTGGCTTTTTTTGAAGGCGGTTTTTTTTTGTAAAAAGTTTTTTATACTATGTAGTGATAGTTTCGCTGTCCACCGTTGGAGTCCACTACTCCTCTGTGTATTCCTGTTTTTTTTTCTATCAAAAATACTCATTGTGCACTAAAGTATATGTTCTTCTGGGTACCTAGTTTTGAAAAAATAGCTTCGAAGGAGATGACGGGGTCGATCACTCACTATACCCTGCCATCTGCTCATAATTAATTCCAAAAGAATACGAAATTAAATAACAAACGTGAATTAAGATATCACTAAAAAATTACGTTAAACAATCTGGCCAGTTTTATTTAGCTACATTATGAAGTGTTCAAGTCTATGATATAGTTACAGCAGAAACTTAAATGTCTTCAACAATACAGTGAGCCTCTAAAATAATGACTGACCTAAAAATGATTTTTTTTTCTAAAGTTATGTATTTAGCAGTCGAATATCGCGTTATAAATCTTAAATATATATATATATATATTGAAAGCGATAAAATGAAAAATTTTGAAAAGAAAATAAAAAATGAAAAATTTTTGAAATTTTGTATTGTTTTTACTAAACTGCTATTTATAAACCACTAGTGAGCCGCCAAAGCTTCGCACAGTTGTTACAAATCTATAAAATTTCGGTTATAATAAGCTAGTTTATAACCTAAACCTTCCTCATAAATCACTGTCTACTCTGAAAACAACATCATGTCGCTAATACTTGAAGAATGTACACGAAGTATTACAGTGGTACAAGAAGTAAGTAATCAGAGTAGTACTACTAAAACTGTGGGAATGTCACTAAATTGTATCAATGAAGTGATAAATAAAATAATTAAAACAACATAATTATAATAGTTTCATTTTTAAGATCAACAACAATATTAATATTGTAGTTATTTAGTGGCTATTTAAATATATTCAAATTAAATAGTAAACAAAACGTATTATATGTATTTAATCAGTCATCTACAACATGCTTGCTAGAGTTACACGAAATCATATATTTATAAATCTATTACACTTTTTACTAGCGACCCGGTTTTCTTGCGGCTTAGTGTATTAGTAGGAAGTAGGATTAATGATGTAAAAGTTGTAGGTAAACTTATTTTAGGTACCCAAACATATATAACATTTGTATTCTTAAAACATAATTATTATAATATAATCATTCCTATCTTTGGCTTATAAGTTCAAATTGTTTGTGTACGAAATGTGTAACACATACACACACAGTCTATTACATACACATATATATGACAGAGAATTTAATTTATCAGACGATATTATAAAAGGTTAATCTATTGCGCAGTTCTGATCTCTTAAGCAGGATCTTTGTACGCAGTACCTGCAAGCTACTCTTCCCAGGGCGAAGAAGCTAAGGTCAAAGGCTGACTGCGCATGTGCAAAAAATGCGCGGGAGGGAAACCAAGATGGCAGCGTAAACAATACGCGCCATGTCGGAGCAGTAGTATGAGTGCGCCATGCTTACCTCACAGGTGAGACTGTAGGTAGGTTTTGCGTGATTTTTACAATCTTTTAAAAGTCTGTGATTCAAGATTCAACTAAGTGGACAGGGCTCTTGCTAACATTTATAATTGCAACACAATTATCATTTATTGGACAGTTATTAAAAAAAAATGTTTGAACACAATCAATAAAATATTAAAAACTCGTAACTCGTGCTTTTACCAGCACGAATCACAAACTTGAATACTGGAATAGGCTGAAATGACGCAAGGGGGAGCTGGTTTAGGGGGGCGATGGGCGACACGGTAGATGTGGTGGTGTGCGTGATGCAGTGGGGTGGCGAGCGGCACAACACCGAGCTAACCTGAAAACACGACAGTCGACACAATGCAAACGAACTCGCCGTATATTGCCATCTCACGTCCCGCAAACCTCGGTCACTCAGCTCACTGAGTATTTATAGAGGCAGGAATGTTATTGTAAAACTTCACAGAATAGAGATGTACCTCGATATGTACTAACGAGTCGATAGCCATACTAAGGTAATCAACTTTTTCATTTTTTAACACACTTGAGGTTAAAACAAATACTTATATCTTGACTCAGTGAAAATAATATTTAGAAAAAGTAAAAATAAAAAAATATATACAAGAAAACTAGCTGAAGTATGTCTATGAGCATAGACCATGAACCGACATTTGCCGATACTGATAAAACGCCAAAAGAAAATGCACACTTCTAATTGACTGTTTTCAATGTAGAAGAATCGGCCAGAAACCTCAATTTAAATTTCGTCTTTTGCGGATACGTTTGTAAACGTTACAATAACTTCGCTTACCATGAAAAAGTGTTTATGTGAGTAGAACCCGCAAATGCTTGACCACCAAAAAATATGAGCCAGGTAGCAAGGCTGTGGTTGAGGATAACATCCACCGTTGAGATCCTAAACAGGCTTTATATAGCTCTGGTCAAAAACAGGTAGCAGAGCTAGGTGTAAATGCGGAAGAGGTTGGTGAGGGATGCAAACTAGAAAAATATACGTGTGTACAGTATACACCTAAAAATTGTCAGCTGCGATTCCTGGCACTACTCAACTACGCATCATTTGGCATTTCATTCACAGCATTTGCATTGCTACACATTCTCGCGCCACTCAGCTTCCTTGCACAGCGTTGATAGAAAAGCTTCTAAGAGTTGACCCGTTCAAAAGGCTAGTATTTCTTTCAGTTATTCCTATGAACTTGAAGCATGCGTCTTTTTGTATAACTTCCCTTTTTTAAAAGTAGTCATGCGGAAACCCAACTGTTACAATAAAACTTTGATTGGGTTAGCCTTATTTAAGTATATTAACGGTAAAATAAGACTAACTCATTGAGTCCTTTATTAGCAGTTGTTATTGCTGTTAAAAACGGTTATAAGCATTGTTTTAAACGCTTTATTTCTTTACGAGTGCATTTGCAAACGGTAAAGTTCGCAGAGCCTAGCTTCAGACCCGCCAAGTTAGAGGCTTTATGAAATAGTTTTGTACTATTGCGATATGGACCATAGTTACTAATAGGTTATCTGCTCTATTGTAATTGTATATATTAAGATAAACCGGTACAAAAATCTTTTTATAGTTAGTTATGCGACTAACCGAGATAGTAATACCCAATATTTATATCCAGTATTTTATTTTGAAGAGATTTTCTACTATTTCCGAACTACGCATACTAAGGCAAATCTGCAATTATGTCTCTAAAATGGAGAAGGAACCACTTCACTTTACTTATAACCCCATTTTAATTAATTTAGTTAGGTTATGTTTCCATTACCTAGTAAAATATTAAACTGATTCATCGATACCAATCTAATCACTATCGCAATAGTTGCACTGCGTGTACTGACGGCCTAAATGAACGCGGCAAGCTACGTCCCTCCCCCCTCCCCCCAGCACTCCGCGCTTACTACGTCTGTACTACAGCCTCTGCTCCTCCCGCCCGCACCCTGCAGCATGGCGCCGCCGCGGGAACAGATTAACACAACCTCGTGTACCTTTTTCCAGGACGTTAAACCATAAAAACAAGAGAATAAAGCCTCAAACTCATTGTGGCATGTACGAAAAGCGACGTTTGGTTTTACGATGCATTTCGAGTACATTTTACGTTTTACGATAATTTTATAAAATTGCAGTCATTGAGCTTAGCTTTGATTTAAGGATAAACAAGTTGAGTCATGTGTTGAATATCAACGTACATATTTTCAAGGCCTGGGAATTAAGCGGCGTGTAATGTAATGCAATGATGCATATCACGTCAGTGCATTCTTTACAATAGTACATTCGTTTGTACGCGCGCCGTACTCGTAAGTCGTAATCCACCAACATGTAGGTATTCAGCCCAGCCAGTGAATGAAAATGATTACAGCCAGTACAGAACTTCACTACTCTGCAATTATTTTGCAGCATGCAGATGTACGTTACTGTAGGTATTTGTGATTACCTGTTGGCGCCACTGGAGCTCCGGCAAAGCTTTTAAAAGTACATAATTGCGCACGGAAGCAGTTGAAATAAAAAAGATTCCTTATAGATAGGTATCGTTAAAGCACGATAAAGTATTACATCGGTAACAGCGCAATGTTTCCGACAGAATGGTCGGTAACTCGATACCTACTAATGTACTTTCTTTTCTTAATTAATACAAAAAATCAGTTAGTCTAGAACTTTACGCAAAATAATTTAAAAAAAATAATAAAAACTCTCATGAAAGCTTATAAACAGTTCAATTTGACATTTTCAAGAGCCCACGTTACACCAGCACGTTTACAAACGTTGTTCTTAGCGCGCACTTTATTTACCGCACAGTGTATTTTTTCCCCAAAAAATCGGACATGCCTTTTTTTTTGTGAAATCTTATACATAAATGTTTTATGAATTAATTAATAGAACACTCGTGCACCTATTTCTCATTATGGAGAAATAAAACCACTTTATTCTTTTTTATAGTGAAATAGTAAATCATCCATAACTTTTGAAATATTTCACAAATTTTCTTCTTGGTTTTTCTGATCCACAATAATCTCAAAACACATAATACTAATTGATTTATATATTTTTTAATTGAGTTTTAAGAGATTTATTTACAATTTAAGCATTTTTTATTTTATTTTTTTATGGTTGTATTTTCAATTATTTGGATTTTATTTTTCTTTAGAATTGTTAATAAAATGTGTTAGAAGCTTAGAAAAAAAAATCAGATCCAAATAATGAAGGATCTCTAACTTAGAGGCTTCTAAAGTTTTCTATGGTAATTATGGTTTTAGGGTTGTCAATATTTCTTTTGAAATTTATTTTCTTTTTAATTAAAAAATGGTGGTTAGGGTAACAATTATTATTCTTCATCCTGATCGGCCGAAAGAATTTCTGTTATGTTGTCGCTATCGGTATGACCTTCAATAATTTCAATTTCATTTTCTGTTGCCGCCTCAAAATCGTCTTCAGCTGAGATTTCATACGGTTTCAGTAACTCCACTACCTTGGATGGTAAAGGCAAAGATTTGAGTTTTTTCAACCTATTCTGAAGCCTAATGTAGGAAATTTCTGGATCTGACGATTCCAGTGCCCTGTGAAATAGGTCCAACATTGTTTTTTCACGGTCGGATTTTCGGCTATGGTGTTCTCTGTCATAACGCCAGAACTTATTCCGCGCTTCACCGGCTTGTTCTGATAATAGACCCACTGGAAGAGCTGAGTTATTAATAATATCTTTGCCGTGAATGAGGATTTTGTGCATAGTTACTGTCATTGGGTACCAACCATATTCTGCCACGTATTTAGATGCTACGGTTTTGCAAAAATCTCCAAACTTATCAGCATCTACAGGTAGACTACAAGATAAGGTGACCAGAATCGTGTGAAGATCGTCCAACAACCACTGACTAAGGCCTAATATTTCTGCAAACACTGCACGATTTTGATCAGATAGAACGGTTCGGGCTGTGTTGCCGTCATTTGTTGTTCCAGCATTGGGTCTCACAACATCAACCAGCACTTTCAGTTCTTTTCGCACTCTCTCTTGCACACGTTTCTTTGTTTCCTCTACAGTGTTTGATTCCAGTGAACATTTGCTTACCCTCCATTTCTTAACAGGAAGCTTGTAGCCCAAATGAAGTAAAAACTCCAATACCCGAATCCATGCATGCAAGGGGCTTATTCCGTATTTGAAAACCGACACATCTATTGGCCGCGAATAAATAATATCTAATTTGTTGAATTGTGTAGAGATTGCTTTGCAAAACGGACATTTAAGTTGAGAAGAAGTCTCTGTTATTGTATTCAGAACTTTGCCATCTATGCATGTCAAATACAGTTGTGGTTTTGCCCTTATTGTCTTCTTGTTAGATGTCGTTGCTTCTAATGTAGTTAAATCCTTAATTTGGTCATCTATCCACTTCTGTTCATTGAGTATTAAATCTTTCGTCTCTTTTCGATATTGGATATGAATCGGGCGGCAAAACCTGTATGATTGTGGAGTTGGGTTTAACCAAAGAACAAAGTCTTTTTTTGTTTTTATCCGCAATGGAATGAATGTAGTGGCAAATAAACTGTTTTCAGGGTCTTGATTATCAGAAAAATTTTGTTTATACAATGATTGACCCGAACTACCATCAAACCCCCAACTACCTTCAAAAATACAATCTACAGTATCAAGGTTTTTTTGTTCACAATATGCTGATATAATTTCGTCGCATGAGTGTACTAACCTTTGAAGAGTGTGAGAAAGTAAACTAGCTAATGGGACAAAGGCTTCTCTCTCTGTTACTTGAACTGCACTATCCGGATAACATTTTTGTTTTGCGTCGAATACTTTTTTATATGTAGGAAATGCTGGAAAACCTCTTGATTTTAAATCATGTTGCAAAAAATTGTATGTAGCTACTGTAAATTTTCTGTCTATAAATACTGCTAAAGCTTCCTCTGGAGAATAAGGACGGGGGTCTTCGCGAAGTTTGGTTGCTAGCTTAGTCGGTCGTGTTGGACTTTCAAGACAAGAATTTATAACAAATTGCAAATCTTTTGATGCATTGGTTTTTAATTTTTGACCTTTTGCTTCTAATGCACTAGAAACAGCTTTGATAACTTTTGCCGGTGGTTCACTTTCTAAAGAATACTGGAGTTCTTTGCACACCCTTCGTTTTTGTCTGCCACTAAGTGATTCATAGACCAAACATGAAGAAGTCGAAGGAATGGCATCGATTGTGGGCGACACGGCAATATCAAAAATATTTTGTTCAGGGACTATATGTAAATCTTGAACACTATGATTTGGATCAGTATTGGACTCTGAAATTTGTTGCTGATGATGAGGTGCAAATTCATATCTGTCAAGCGATTGGCTCATAATATTAATTTCAGAGTCAGGAATAACCACAGAGTCGGAAAGTGACGCATCTTGTAAAGTTGGATGTTCGCTAATTAAAAATTTATTCAAATCATTTTGTATCGATTCTTTAAGCCACGTGTTATTCTTCTTTGCAAAAAAGGTCATATTATATTTACAGTTTTTGTAGAGGATTTCACATTTAGACGTGAATTTAGCTATTGCTTCTTTGAATCTTTTCTTATCATTGACATCAGTTTCGGAAAATCCTAAAATATTCAAAATAAGGTTTGACCTTTCTTGTAAAGGCAGGTCAGTAGGGCGAATTTTCAATCCCATTTCTTTTGATTTGGTGATCAACATCTTATAGGCATCGAGCCTACTAATTACGTCTCCTTGTGTACTTGCGAATACTCCCGGAGGATGAAGAGTACCGGCTGTGGCGTTATCCACAACTCCATCAACTGCCACTCGTGGACCAACATGAGGGTTGGCGCCCTCATGCCCTCCTTGCAGTAAGTCAGCCGGTCGGAGCCCGGACAGACATCCCTCAACAGGCCGGGTCAGGTCCTGTTGAGGCAAAGTGGTGCCATGGGTCTTTGACGGCTCCATGGTGCCTCATCCCCGTTCCTCCAGGAAATATGTGTTGGTGCAAGGTTTTAGCCGTAGCCTAACGAGGGCGGACCCCTTCCCTGAACCACATATCACCTTTCATTGGATTTTAAACTGAAGATTTTAAAACTTTATTTAATTACTAGCTTTTGCCCGCGGCTTCGCCCGCGTGGTATTGGGGTTGCCTAATAAGAAGTTGTATATCCCACGGGAACCTTATGTTTTCCAGGATAAAAAGTAACATATGTGCTATTATGAAGTATACGCTATCCTTGGGCCAAATTTCATACAGATTCATCAGGCCGTTTTGGCGTGATTGAGTAACCAAACCAAAATAAGAAGTTATATAAGGTGCTTTTAAAATATATGCCAGGCTTTTTGGGAGGTGTACTGTTGTGTTTATAGATTACAATAGTGAAGAGCTTTCGTGCCCAGGAACAGTTAATCCAGTTTGAGAAAATAAAGTAGTTAAATAAATATTGACTCTATTCTGCACAACGTGGTTCACAAATTACGCGCGATGTTTCTCTTCGTCAATGAAACAGCTGCTATCTCTTTCCATTCGTTCTACGAATGAAAACTAAAATCAGCTGACTAGCTTGTCCCTACCTAATTCACTAGGTACGCAATAATACGTAGGCAAACAAGTGTTTAAAAGTGCAATTACTTACCAGTAGTTACCAGTTACGATGATAAACTTCACATCACACTTAAACAGTTCAGTTTAAGTTAGTTTAAACAATAGGTACTTAGATTAACCTTTCGACTTTTGTAATTACAGACACAATTAAAGAACAAAACGCCGGCGTTCGCTTAGGGCTCAAAAGTGTAATATCAAATAACGATAAATTACAGGAACTTGGCGTATTTAAAAGTTATCCGACACCAACGTATTTAAAAGTTATTTACACACTCCCTACCGATTTTGAAACTGTTGCACAAGTCCATCTCTGCGTTGCACACAAATGGGTTTTCACTTTGTTCAATGTGTCCGTTTTACTGTTCACTTGGCTAAATGTTTTTAATAAAAACGCGCGCGATAATAATAAAACTAAATCCCGTGGCGGGCGGGAGGCGACTGGCAAGCGGGTGGTCGGCCAGCGCGTGCGGCGAACGGGGTAGTGCGCGCGGGGGCGGGAAGGGGGGGGGGGGGTTGCTGTGCAGTAACGACCGAGTGGCCGGCGCGCAGGCGGCATTCGTTTGAAATGAATGACAATCGTAGTATGAATGGCGCCGGTGTTTTGCGGCGCGGAGCGGCAACAGCGTATCGTAATATCGTAACACCGGAGGATGGTTTTATGCGAAAAAAGAATAACACAAATTATCAACATTTTATCTTTACTATTGTAATCTATAAACATAATACTATACTTCATAAAAAGCCTGGCATATATTTTAAAAGCACCTTATATATCCCACAGGAACCTTGTGTTTTTGCGGGATAAAAAGTTGCCTATGTCCTATTCCGGAGTGTATCCTATGCTTGTGCCAAATTTCATCCAGATCCGTCCAGCCGCTTTGGCGTGATTGAGTAACAAACATCCAAACATCCAAACATTGTAACTTTCGCATTCATAATATTCGTAAGATATATTTTTTTTTTTATTGTTGTTGATATGTTTCAATAAGTAAATAAGACCAAGATAATTTATTCAGATAATATTATAAACTGCGTTGGAAAAACTGACATTTAAAAAAATTACTTCAAATATTATGTTTATTAAATTATGAGGCGACAACCCTATCCAGAAAAATCTGAATTTTAACAACTCCGAGATCCTGCATAATTAGGATCCAAGAATTTGTAGGATCATAAGCATAAATAAAAAGAACATTTCGATCCTAGTTACAAATCCAAATATGTAATAATATGGCGGTAAAAAAAAGAAAACATAAATTTACAAAATCAGCCATAAATCTGTTATCTTGAATAAATAAAGCCTAGATGTTTTTTTGTTATAGGAGGGATTTTAAGACACTATTTAATGCCGTCAATAGATTCTTAAAAAGAAGTCAAACTTTTAAGTTATAACTGTTTCTATGGTTTTTCTGGAAACCATAGACATTTTTTTCAAGTACTAATTTTCAATATTTTATAGCAAAAGGGCAATCAGGAGTTTTCGTCTCGCATTTATAATCACAAATCCTATGAAATTAGATAGTAAAAATGCCATGTCCGATTTTTTGGGCGAAAAATACACTGTGTACCGTTACCAAAGAGCAAATAGGAAGCGAGTTTTTTTTAGTCAGATTGCGGATAGCGTATTATTGTGGTTTCAGTTAACAGCAACCATTTTCCTGTTTATGACCTCGACCAGTTATTCCACTGAAGGTCGGTATCTTTCCCCATCTGTGAAAGCGGAAACTTTACCAGTAGGTAAAAAAGTAGTTTGAGCAATACTGCGTGTAGTTCAATAATATTGTTTTAGGATTCTTTATGTGGCTATATAGGCATTTCCCTTTTTACAACTGCATAAAGGAAAGCACAAAAACGATATTCAAACAACTGAATTATTTATTTTAAAGTTTATGTACACACATTTACACAAATAGAAGATATATAAACTATTTTACTCATACGAACTATTTATTTTAACATACGAAAACAAATAAACATCCTTATCGCAATTAAACGTTATCTAATCCAACAATGATAAAAATACTATCGTTCCGTACGTCAGATTTATCTAATGATCTGGAATACCTATTTAGTATATTATCTAGTTAGAGGACTTACAGGAAAACTGCGATATCTCCCATGTACATATTATATCGTTCGTATAAATAACATGTTATAAACTTTCATTGCAGAGATAGGTTTACATTTATCCTTAATAATTAAGTTTCTTTTTAAAAGAGATACAATAATTTACAAGATTAATGACGAGGAGAGATTTCATAATCTCTATTGGAATATTAGTAAAGATTTTGTTTTAACATCACAGCCGCTTTTGATTTGTCTAATAAGGGCGTAAAAAATCGCGGGTCATTTGCTGTTAGATTTTGAAGAGTTCCATTGTTTTTCTTAAAGTTTATTAGCAGAAATTAGTAATAATAGTAATATACAAAATGGGTCTGCATTTTATGTATTACTAACTTCTGCTAGCGGCTTCGAAAGCGTGATAATCGATTTCTTCGTACAAATTGAAAAACCCTTGTTTAACCCGCTCAGGCGTTTTTTTTAAATAAAAAAAAGCCCGTTATACGTAGAGTTTCGTAAAGTCCGTTCTTAGCGAATGTTTACATCCTATAAGGAATCTATCTCCAAATTCTAAGTTTGTAGGTAGTTTGTAGTTTATAAGATTTCGAGATTAATCAATGAGTTTAAATCAAATCAAATCAAAATCAAAAAGGTTTTTATTTCATATAGGCCTACAAGGGCACTTATAAAACGTCAGAAGCTAGTGCACGGTTCCAAATTGGTCGTTTCCTATGGAGAAGAACCGGCAAGAAACTCCATAAAATCTTGAGTGATAATCTTCCCTGAAAAATATGTAGGTACCCCATTTAAACCGGATCAAAAGTTTTTGAGAAAATCGTGGACATAGAAACACAAACCCTCTTTTTAAAAGTCAGTTAAAAAATTAAAACTTCCATAAACGAGCACTATGACAACATCAAAACTGGTTGTGACTAATTTACATCCGTATTCATTGACATATATTCGAGTTTTACTTTAGTGACCCTCGCCCGGAATGCCCGCCGCCGCGCCGCTACCGCTACCGGTGCACGGAGCAGCCACAGCATCGCGATTAGGGATGCTATCTTCTAATAAAACAGCCTTGAGCGCAGCGCTGGCCCAACGACGAAATCCAAATAGATACATTCAAATCACATACAAATCCAATGTACCTATTTGGATTTCAGCGCTGCGCTTAAGGCTGTTTTCTTATAGAATAGGCCAGTGTGACTGTAGTTTTGCTTCTATTTCCAACATCACACAACGTTCATGATCATGACTCATTTCCCTGCACTTTCATTGGAAATAGTACCGCGGCTTGTCAACTAAAAATATGAAGATTGAAATAACTGGAAATAACTTAAACTTAATTAAACAGATCGTTTGGTTTTGATGTCACACTACTGTGCAAGTGCCTTTCACTGTAAACGTACTTACGTGCTAATAAAATTTACTAAGATATGAATCGAATGACTAGACCCATAGAGCAACACGGGCCACCGGCAGACCGGAGGGGAGTGGCCATTGCGTTTTTTACCGATACAAAACTGTCTGTCATTTTTTGCGGGGGGAAATCACACATTCTCAAAATTTCACACAAAAACAGTTGTCTGTCACTACGAAACTCACACCATGACAATTATAAAATACACTAACAATTACACACACACATTTAAACAAACCGTGTCATAACAGTATAATAATATGATGCAACTACACTGACAAGTCCTTGCAGCCGTAGTTGTACCAACTGTCGATATGCATTATCGATAAATTCAAGAATATTGTTAGGGAAATTAGGTTCAAAACGTCATACAAATGTCAGACATTTATTAAGGTGAACTTTATTTATTATGTACACAATAATCATTTATATAACACATAGAGTTTTTGGCAGTTTTAGGTACTTATTTACTATATTAATTACAATTAAAATTTATATATTTTCATAAATCATCCTCATTAATCAATTCAGCCGAAAGACGTCCACTGCTGGACATAGGCCTCCCCCAATTGTCGCCATAATGAATGGTCTGTGCATCTCGCATCCATCGGATACCCGCAATCTTTGCCAGATCATCGGTCCACCTTGTTGGTGGCCTTCCAACACTGCGTCTTCCGCTACGAGGTCACCACTCCAGAACCTTTCTACCCCAACGGCCATCCGTTCTACGAGCAATATACCTTGCCCATTGCCACTTAAGTTTGGCGATTCTTTCTTTGGGCTATGTCGGCAACCTTGGTTTTCCTGCGGATATCTTCATTTCTGATACGATCACGCAAGGAAACTCCAAGGATGGGCGTTTTCGTTATCCTTTGGATGACTTTAAGCCTTTTGTTGAGGATCATTGTGAGCGACCACGTCTTGAGATACTGATTTTTTTTTAATAATAAATATTATAATGACCAGTGATAGATAGTGATACAGGACTGTTACTGGTTTTTAAAATGGATTAGCTTTCTATAAATCTGTCGAATACATTTTTGGGGGTCGGCTTTTTTCATTAAGAAAGAAATTCTTGTATCAGCATATTTTTGCATTATCAATCTTGCTAATTCCAAGTTATGATTTGTAAAATCGTTTTCGTGTGAATAACTGATTGATGGAAACAAGTCTTTGCCAATAAACTTTTTTAAGGAGCGTGTCACGACTTCATGTGTGGTACAAGATCTTGTAGGTTTATTGTCGTCACTTAAATGTCGTCTTATTTCTTTTTCACAAATCCGGCATAAAAGAATTACCTCTTTTGAGGCGTACAGTAACTTTCCTTTGCTTTTCTGGTGTACTAAACTTTTTTCATCAATCGGCCCAAGCAAACCTTTTATGCACGTATTACATTTAATTTTCTTTTTTGTCGAGAAAATTACAAATCCAGCAATATACTCTACAACTTTTTCCGCAAAAGGGGATAAAAAAGTAAGAGCTTCAATCTCATCAATTAAATCGTCAGTAAAATTGGTAAAATCGACTTCGTCAGTAGCATCATTGCTATTGTATTGTCGTACGGTTGAAGCATTAATTTTTTCTAATGCAGATGAGCAATTCAATATCGTGATTTTTTCCAGTGGAATGCAGTTCGTTCCCTTTCCCGTTTGCGTTAATTCTGTATTTACAAGAATTTTTTTATAAATTGCTTCAAACTGAGAGCTTGTGGGATTATCGGAATATCCACCATGACTCCTTACAACGGAGAAAAATAGTTCGATGTGGTCTTGGCTTATCCTATGGAGAGGCATATATTTGAGGTCATTTTGTTTGTTTTGTACTACTAAATCTTGAAAGATAGACTTAGTGCTCTCAATGCCGATCAAAATTCCCAAAAAACCTGTGTATCGTGGAGAATCTAATAATTTAATTTTACGCGACTCCCCGTTGCGTTTTTTTACATTAGTTGATAAACTCAACAAAAGCTTTTGAACTTCGTCCATTTTTCGAAAAGCTTTCTCAAAGTTTTCACAGTTTAAAGCTTTTTTATAGCCATTTTGACGAGACCGAGAATCCAATATGTCAAAAACGTCGTTTATCAGTGAAATAAACTTCGAAGTTGCAGTTGATCCATTAAACTCCGGCAAATCTAACTCTTTTTCACAAAACAAAAGTGCATCAGCAACACTTGCACTGAACAATTGCGCTGCAAGACGAACATTCATTATCTTTGTTTTGTAATAAATGTGATTTGCTTTTAACTTGTTAGCCATGTAAAATAACTCATCTTCCTGAATTTTATGTAATGCTTCCACAAATGACCATTGAATTTTATATTCATTATTCTCATCGAAGAAACATTTATAATCACAAAAAGTGTTACGGATTAATTTGAGCATGTGACTTGGATCTAAAAAAAAGTGAACACGTTGCCCCGTTGTAGGATCTACTATCGTTGTTTGCAATTTATTTGCATCTAAGCAGCAACCTAGTTCTGTAGCCATCGCTAAATTTGCCTTTGCGCCGTCACATGTTAATGCTTTTATCTCTATGCCAGTTTCATGTACTAATTCAAATGCTTTAGTTACAAGTTGAGCTTTTAACTTAGCACTTGTACCTTTGACTAAAAAATATCCGATTGGGACTTTCCATGGAGTATTAATGCCTACTAATAGAAATACTAGAACATCTGTTGCTTCATCTGTATTATCAGTTATTAAATCGAAACCATAATCAATATACCCGAAACGTCTATCACCACTTGGATTGTCATGTGATTGTGTCTTTATTTTCATTTCGTCGAAAACCAATGTACAGTAAATTTTGCTATGTGGATTGGCATCGGCTTTATATTTTAAAGCCGCTAAGGCTTCCTTGGTAAAACCAGGCCGTCCATCAATATTACTATACCATTTTGTTAAAGTACGTGGAGCAGGTAAACACGTTCCAAATGTTTTTCGAACGTACTTGTAAGCTTTGGGGGAATAAAAGTTGAGAGTTAGAGCAAAACATCTCAGTTCTGGCGAATATTTAGCTCGTGACAGCTTCCCACTTTTACACTTCTTTAGTTGACGTTTGATGAGTTCCGCTTCTTCAACACCAATTTTTTCCAGAACCATCTTTTCCTCTTTATCGATCAATGCTTTTTCATCTAGGCTCTCAAGAATTTCTTGTAGCCCAGCAACTTTTTTCTTTAAGAAAAGATTTTTAGCTTGTAGCCTTTTAATTTTTTTTTTCTGATAATCTAATTGTTGCTGCATTTTTCTTTTTCTTGGTGTGATTGCAGTAGTAGCAATTGAAGCAGATTTTTCAATCGTTTCCTTTGACTGTGCCTAAAAAATAAATAATTATTCTCTTATCATATTTTTACATAAATCTCATTAGTACAAATGACTATTATATCAATATGCGATTCTACAACAAACGATTTAAAAGCGACTCACATTTTGAGGAGTTGACGATCTACACGGAGATGTCAACGAATTAGGAATAGTGCTAGTATCACTAATGGCATCATTCGATAATAGATTCTCATCTGGTATTTTAAATGCTTGTTGATGGTTCTGGAAAATTAGATTTAATAATAATAATAATATTCGACGACCATCACACAACGCCGTCTAGTCTCAAGCTAAGCAGACCTTTTTTTTTGTAGGTAGGTAAAAATCATCCAATGACGAGTCCCGCCCTTTGGGCGGAGCGGAAAACAAGTGTCAGACTCTTACTGACTAAACAACCTACCCCATTCCAACGTTGCCATATACACCAGGGCCAGAGCCTTCCTTTCAGACGCGAACCCATGGCCCCAGTTGGCTTCGACCCTTCTGCAGGGTCCCTACGGTTTACTGACAACTCCTTGAGGCGCGCGGGAACAGTGCGCGCCGTTGACGACTGGGCTTGGTCCGGACCGTTACCAGACGATTGGACGGCGAGCTCCCCATTGCTCGCCATCCACAAGCCCGCGCCTACGGTGGCCGAAAATCGGGATCGGAATCTCGGCGGCGTCTCGGGCGTGAGCGCCGTTGCTTTAAGCGGTCGGCTTCCTCCTTTACTAGCATTACTGCTTCGCAAAAGGAGGCGACCGCCTGCCACTCCTCCTCGCTCCGGACCATGGCCTCGACCAAGGACCGGCGTGAGAGATCGCCGCCGCCGATGGCCCCCACGAGGACACGGCGATGCTCTGCTCAAGCGGGGCACACCTCGTCCGTGTGCTCCACCGTGTCCTCCGGGCGGTCCACACAGATGCGACACCCGGGCGTCTCTTCCGCACGAATCTGATGCAGGTACCTCCCGAACTTGCCATAAAGTTAAGCAGAGCTTGTGTTATGAGTACTAGACAACTGATAAACATACTTATATATTTCTAAATACATACATATTATAGATAAATTACAGCCAGACACAGAACAAATGATCGTGCTCATCACACAAACATTTGTCCTGGGTGGGAATCGGAGCCACGACCTCCGGAATAGCAGTCAGGGTCACTAACTACTAGACTGACAGGCCAGTCAAAAATCTAAAATTAAAAAAAAAAGGTAATATCTTTAATTTTATAAATCTACTCTCCATTTCACAGCTATGAAAATCACGTGAAATATACGCTCGTTTAACTTGTCCATGAATAAAAAAAACTTACGGCACAATTGCAGTTCTGGGTTAGAGTTGGTTTGGTGCCATCAACTAATCTCCTTCTATTGTTTGCCAACACTTGAAAATCAGAGGTCTTAAAATGACTTGAGCAAATGACACTACTTCGTGTTGGAATCCAGGTAAGTGCATTATTGCAAAAAGTCTTCCATGTATCCCTTAAATTTGGGTCTTTAAGAAACCTGTAATAAAGAAATAAAAATACATTCACACTGAGTAATTTTATTAAAATGTGCTAATACGTGAATAATAGTATCTAATTTAAGTTTACAACTATACCTGTAAAAAATAAAGCTCACAATAAGATAAGTATTTCAATCGAAAAACGATCTCAAAAAATTCTCTGACTCCTTTTCATTTTCATCGATAACTAAGTCTAAAAACAAACCAGTAACAACACTATCGCTCGGCGACAGCGACTTCTAGGAAAAAAACTCGGATCTGTTGGACGACTGATCGCGCAATCCGCGAATTGAACGGCCTTGGTTGGTAAACAAATCCGAAACAACACGATTGATAATATTATAGTTTTTTTCGTTTAAAAGTAGTAAATAGCAATAATGTGATTAAAAATTACTTACAAATGAAAGGTAACGCCATCTTTTTGTAAACTTGACGTAGCAGATCTCTTTTTGCAGCAAAAAACAGAACAATTCGGCATTTTTATACGACGTCGATTCAGTCACGTAACTAGATTGAGTCTAGTGAACAGTCCGGTTGCAACTAGTTTTATTGTTTACATATGACCATTTGGGCTTGTACTTTGACAGAGGGGAATGCTTGTGTATGGCTACTCCCGTCCGTGTTGCTCTATGACTAGACCGGATTAACATTAAACGAAATATGAGTAATGGTTTAACTCCACAAGAAAACTTTAAAGAGTTAGTATAAGTAGCCGATTAAGCAGATTGAACAGTAAAAAAGCAATTGCTGTTAAACTGAAAATTGCACGCCTGTGAAAAATACGCGATGAAAACATTACACATAGATTCTTTGTAAAGTAATTGCAAACAGAAAACATGGACGTCCGAGTCGTGAGTCGTGAGCCGCGGCTCAACGTTGATTTATGTTTCCGCTGCCTGAATGAAGATATCAATGTTCGATCCGCAGACCGCGACCGCGTGGGGCGCATCAACACCCTAATGTGTAGTAGTAAACGGTAGACGTTCATTCAGACCTCTGTACAGAACGCGGCAAACTATTTGAACCTTTTGCTGGTGTTACGCGTAGCGCCCTATTTCGACTGACACCCGAAAATCGGTTATAATCTTTGTCACAAGTTGACATCATGAGGGTCGTCCTAGAATGAGCAATAACAGATTTTCGAGTCTCAATCTCAACCATAGCAAATGTTTCAACTTATTTGCCACGTTACTATTCGAATATTTTTATGTACATCACTACTAGGAGTGTCCTGTAAATAATTTATATGTAATGTGGGTGGGCGCAATGCCTAGTCGACTTACTAAAGTGGCTTCACAAGTTCAGATTCACATCAACCGAATCAAGTAGTGTCCTCGATCCACGATACATTCACTCGGCAAGTAACTGTAGTGGACTTGAGATCAATCAACTGCTTGTTTTTATAGCACGACCAACATTTTTTACTATATTGTGTACATAATTACTTTATTGTACCCATCATGAGTTCTTCCTACGAATAGTACAGACAGTAGGATAATCCCTACTTCCTGTGTGCCAATCAGATCATCTCATGTGGGCAATGTTACATGGGAAGATCACAGATACAGTTAGATACTTTTAGTTTTCATTAGCATTTTCAACTTAGATTTTTTTTTAAGAACAACGTTTGTTTGGTTTGACGTTGTAGTCATATGTAAGTAAAAACTTTTCTATGACTGCAGCAACTATTTAAAAGAGTTTTCTCAAAACTTGTAATACCGTATTTGTAACTGAAAGCTCACCAAATAACAGAAACGGTTCGACTAATACTAATACAAGTAGTACACAACGGGTTGTAATTGAATATGAGTGAACTTTCACATACACTTTTTTTTCAGTGTGCATAAGCTCGGAGCGCTCGCCGTCATGGAACCGTCAAGACCCTCCTGCCTTAGGGAAATAGAATATCTATACACATTGAAGGGCCATGATACCAGAACTAACGATAAGTTAACAAACGCTGGGGAATGTCTTTCGTAACAGTGTCATGTGGAATATTCCGATGGTGAAGTATATAGCTCAGTCAACATGAATATCGTTACATAGTACTCGTTCAGACATTGTTATTATAAATTGATAGTATCGACACGACATAAAGCTTCTTTATTGTTTTATAAGTAAGTACATCATAAATCTTATCTGAGTTTTATGAACCTGTTCATGGTATAAAGGTTTAAAAGGATTTTCTGCCCCAATAGTAGGTAAGGATGGTCCTTATGGTGTAAATGTTTGGTAGCGCGTTCACAAAGTATGATTAGTTTGAAAACCCAAAGAAAAGTTGTCAAAAAGCAAAGGCAGGCGAAGGTGATCCGATGAATATTCCAAATAAATCCATCGACTTTCTACATTTAACCAAAGATAAAGCACAGTTAATACCTACTAGAGAAGGTAGCACCAATAGGTAGTCAATGGTAATTTGATAATAAAGAAAGGACAAATTCCGCGAAAGATTCGGGTCACGATCGTAAAGCATGACTAGCACGGCATAATCAAAGAACACAGGAACCGAGCCGATTTCTACGAAAAGGGTAACACTTGAACAAGTTCGATAACGAGAAGTTTATTATTAGATCAAATAAGTTAAAGTTGAAGAAAGTCAGTGAGTCGAACAAAAATATTATCTTCAGGATATTATTTGCTACTCTTTCATAATTATATTACATTTCTTTCTCCTGGCGAGATTACTTTGAATTCGTAATACCAGCTGTAAAGGAGAAACTAGAACTCACGATATACCGGAAACTTAATTCAGCACGTTCAGCGCTGATATTTCTGTAAATAATTATAGGCTCATGATCTACAAGACTGTTCGTAGGTCGCAAGCATTTATTCGAGGAATGTAATAAAAGTGGTGCGGTGGCAGGCCCGACCCCACACGTGACCTGCCTTTGAACTCGACAACGTTTTGCACATAGACACTATTTATTTACGCATACCGCGCGCCCGCCGCGCGCCGCGGTAATAGCACCCTAATCCAATCTTCCACCCCCGCGTGAAAATACTGCGACATCTACACGCTATAAATAATTAAACTGGCTACATAAATTGGCCTTATGTTAGTACAATGTGACTCCTTTAACACGATTGTCATTTTCGCATGTGCTTTTTCAACTCAAACTGCGGATTTGCTTTACAATCGAGGAAGTAATAAAAATGGACGAGTCATTAACAATTTAAAATTCAATATATACGGTGTTTAGAATACGCTTGGTTCTCGTATCTAATCTAGACTAAGACTTGAGAATGCGAAAATAGAAAACGCGTACAATAATATTGCTTCATCACAATATGCACTAGGAAGTAATTTGAGAATAATTAAAATAGCTCACTGGAAAATATCCGACAGAAACTCTTACAATGTTTTGAAATTTTGTATTTTTGATGAGATTACAAGAACGTAGTTGAAACTGCACGTAAAAACATTCATAAAATAATCATAACTCATTTTAAATAATCTCAGTTACGTGACAGTACAATATTATTTATTTTTATTATTATAATAAAGCCACCGACAATTACAATGAGTTTGCAGCATATTCCCGCGTTGCTGTCTCTTCATATCAGCATCTGTAGCAGGGTGGTGGCGAGGTCATAGATTGTAGAGTATCCATCCAGGTGTGTAGGTCACATCACTGATCACTCACATCCTTGTTGTGTCCGTACAAACACAGAAAAAGTAAGTTTCGGGTGCGTCAAACAAAACAGTTGGCGGTACACCCATGTGAGGCACGTTTATTTGCGCGCGGCGGCCTCGCGGGGAGCAGCTCCGGTTGTTTACGTCGCAGCCGCCGCCGGTTGCTGATGACTCATTAACGGTCGCCTCATCGAACACCATCGCTGGTGCGTTCCAATCAAATTCTAGCCAGTGTACACCGCGGTGATAAGGACAGCGGCTTGTTATTGTACATATATTTACTTTAAGATTTGCACGTGGAAAGGGCCGCTCCGCCAAGGCTGCGGTCATCAACCTGCATGACGCAAGACATGATTTATGATGTTTTTTTTAAAGTGTGTTTTGCATGGCAAACTTTTCTTTAATATTATCTAGTATTCAAGTCGTTCCTTAAAAATGCCAAGATAAATTATTACTTACTTTGTACAGGTATTTAAGGGTTGTTTATTTTTGTAAAATTTATCGATCAAGTGGTACAAACCGATAAGAGATTTTTTTTCTTTTACGGTGGGAAAAATCATCTAATGACGAAACCTGCCCTTGGGCGGAGCGGGAAATAATGTCAAACTCTTACTGACTGAACGACCCACCCCATTCCTTTTTAGAATTTATGGGTCGGTATCTGAATTAAGTTTTATGAGTTAGGCACTTCTCAAACCCTACTTAGATTTTTAGGCCCGACTTTGAGAACTACTCAAATTTAAATGCTTAAATATCAGAAATATGTATAATAGACACGAAATGACATTAGTGCACGGGTAGGGTGTTAATGAAGACCAAGTATTGAGTACAGAGTAAGTCTAAAGAGTACACATATTGAGGTTGCACGTGCTGTGTATTCTTACTACTTGAAATATGAAGATTTTATTTTCGACTGGCTAATAAACAACGACATTATCAAATAATGCCCAATCATACAAAAGTTGGTAAACATGTTTACATTAACATATTGATGACAGGCTTAAAATGTTTACAAAAATATAAAAAAATCAGATCCATTGTGCAACTACTCTTATTGTTATTTTTTTCTTCTCTTTATTACTTACTTCCGCGTCGGGTAAAAGATTACCGGAGCGGCTACATTTAACCAGACGGTTCGTAATTTGAATGAATATCTTAACATGAGATCTTTTATTAAAATATGTAATGTTGGAGCTCAGCATCACAGTTGGCGAAACATAAAAAATTAGAATATAAATCTTCCTGCCTAGCCTTTTCTCAAGTTTTAATTTTAGGTGGGCTTCCATACTAACCGGAAACAGCTGAATAGGTACTTTACGTGAAGTGACTGCTTATCTGGCCTCAATTTGTCAATAAGCAGCAAGTAGTAGACCAGTGTCAGATGTTCTGACTATACGTAACGACTGTCAAAAATACACAAATTCAGGACTGAAGGGAATCTCGGTATGATTTAATAGATGGGCACCGATCCCTTACACATACAGGAGTAGGTATTTCCAAGAGGCAAAGATCTTTTTTTAATCTGCAATTATTTACAGATTCATGGCAGGGTGACCAATAGGAGAGAGGATGGAAGTTTATTGAACTAGACTGAGGTATCCCAAAGATTTGTTGGTATTTCACTATTATCCCATTGAAAGTAAACTAGTCAAGTGAAATAGTAGTCAAACGCGAGGCTTCCAATTTATTTCGTTTATACATTTACAGATAACATATAAATCATATATGTTATTACTTAGCAGGTTTACAATTTTCAGGTGACATATTATTTTAAGAACTAAAATATGTTTTACATGCGATTTTGTAATATGCAACTGCGATCTCAGCTTCTTCACAACTATACCACAGACAGTAATTGTGAGTTTACTCATTATAAGAAATAAGGGATTATAACTTGATATTAACCTTTTCATGGTATTAGTAAAACATGTTTAATTAGCTTAAATATATAAGGATGATATAAAGTAGTACATACATGACATTATGTTTATTTTGCGTGATCTAAGGTTGGGTTAGGTCACGCAAATTATGCCTCTTCCATTCATCTAAATTTGAGTCCAGCGGATGGCCACTTGGCAGTTGATTATTTTTTCTGAACATATACGGGTGATTCTACGATAAGAGGTCACTTGTGCGGCAATCCATTTAAAACAGGTTTTTTATTCTATATGTTGTTATTTTTTACAGTGGGTGACATCTACTTAATGTACTTTATTAAATACTGTAACAATTGACAGCCTAATAAAAACACATTTTTCTGAAATTCCTTACAAAGTCTAAAAAAGTCTCTACCCTGGCCTGTCCCTTTGCCGGTTTCAATTAAACTTTCAAACAATACATATGTTTTTTCTCTCAGATGCTTAACTAAATTAGGTGTTAATTGAAATTTAAGTAATTATACTTTGGTATTATAAAATGAAAAATAGAATAATTTTGCTTATTTCACATAATTTTTAGAATTATATTTTGTCCTGATTTTTTTATGTATCTACCCTGGCAAAATCAATTCCGATAATACAAAGATCAATTCAAGGATGGACATATTGGAAGTAGTGCTCAAGGATATTTATTAGCGTGAAGTTTGCAATACTACAAGTGGAAAACGTTTACGCGAATTTATTTTGTAGTTATTGCGATGCGGTTGTGCGGTGTGGTGGTTTCGCAAGGTGATTGTGTCTCTCCACTGGTAAGTCATAAAACGTACAATATTCATTTAATTTATCTGCTCTTACTATCCTAATTAAACAATACAGTAATAATTAAAATGAGATATACAATTAACCCAAAAAGTAATTACATTAGTTAAAAAAAATTAATTTGTCATGAAAACGTCTCTCCCCTGCCGTATTTCCCCTGTCAAAATAACTGCCAGGGGAGAGAGTCCCTGACCAGGGGAGATAATATTACTCTTATGACGTTACTACAAACTTACTAACTTCTATCAAAGATAGTTTTAAATGACTTATTGACTTGTTTTAATTGTTTTTGAAAATGAAAATTGTCATGACAAAATATATTTTTATTATATTACTGTCATTATTACAGATTATGAAGAAAATGTTACAGAAGAAACTTAAAGCAGAGAAGCTTCGATATTTTTTAGTATAAACTGCAAAAGGAAAAGACGAAAAAATATTTAAAAAATTCATGAAAACTGTCGAACGAATCACTTCAAGACAGCATTGTAAGGCGAAACCGATATGAAAAAGAAAGAAGAAAGGGAACAACAACAGATGCAGTCTCTCCAAGACTATGGTTGAGCGCTTGAACTCGTCGTTAGAGGCAGCCACAGAATGGGGCGATGCCAATTTGGTCTGGTTCAATGCAGCTAAAACCCAGGCGTATTTTCTGCTAAAATGAGCAGATTCAGCCCTGCAATTTCCGGAGAATAACTGTGCCGATGACCGACTATCTTCATCTTCTTTGTGTTACGTTGACATCAACTCTCAATTTTAAGCCACATAACGAAGCAGAGGTTCAACTGGCTGCAAAAAAAAGCTGGGAATCCTCGCAAAAGTCAGAGAGTATCTAACGCTGAAACAGTTGTTTAAACTTTATCATTCCGCCCGGACGACACGGTGGAGCACACAGTAGACTTGTGACCCGCTTAGGAGGAGCATCACTGTATCCTCATGGGGGTGATCGGCGGCGGCGATCTCTCGCGCCGGGCCTTGGTGGAGGCCATGGTCCGGAGCGAGGAGGCACAGGAGGCTGTCGCCTCCTTCTGCAAAGCAGTACTGTTGGTTAAGGAGGGGGCCGACCGCATAAGGCAACGGCGCACACGCTCCAGGCGCCGCCGGGATTCCGATTCCGATTTTTGGCCACGGTAGGCGCGGGCTTGCGGACGGCGAGCCATGGGTAGCTCGACGTCGGATCGTCTGGTAACAGTCCGGACCAAACCCAAATCGTCGGCGGCGCACTCTGTTCCTGCGCGCCTCAAGGAGTTGTCAGCAAATCTGTAGGGACTCTGCAAAAGGGTCTAAGCCTACTGGGGCCCAGGGTCTCTTTCTGAAAGGAAGTTTTGGCCCCAGTGCGACAGGCAATGAAGGAAGAAGGTGGGGTGATTAGTCAGTAAGAGCCTGACATGTTTCCCGCTCCGCCCAAAAGCGGGATTCGACACTGGTCAATTTTTGCCTAACATAAAAAAAATCCCATCAACAATAAAAAAACGTATTTTTATAGTTAAATGATCTTGTTTTTAGAAAAAATGCTGTGTAATATTGATAGTTTGATTATAAATATTAAGAACAGTGTTTAATAAAAGTTGATTTTACCCACTTTTTTTATTTTATTTAGTATATTTTTGTGCCAAATTCTCTCCCCTGGTTAAATAAGTATCTACCCTGGTCCAGATGTCTCTCCCCTGCCCAATATATTTACCCTGGTCTTCGAAAAAGCAATAAAAAATGTATTAAGTGGCTTGCCCTTAAGTGAAAAGGTAAATAAAGAGTATAAAAACCATAATATAAAGGTTTCATGAAAAAACTCCAACTTTTCTCCTTGGCCGTATCCTCTAAGAAGCTGGGACACCTTATCGTAGGATCGCCCATACATTTTTTGTTATGCCAAGTAACCTACGTATATGACTTTATGTACATTATTTAATGTATAGTTATTTTCTCTATTTTGCTTTATAATTACTTACAATAAATTTGAGAAAAATTGATTTCTAAATTAATAAACCAGTGATGCAGTTTTAGTTTTAATTAAAATAGGGTCCGAGTCTTTGTGGGTTTTTTTCGCTATTAGTCATGTTTTTCTGATTTTACATCAGATCCAGAAAGATAGAAAAATATTTTATTTCACTCATATAGACACACCGTGCAGAAACAATATGTAAACATACAAGATTTAAAGAAATATGCCATGATTAACGCGCAAGCGTACTAGAAAAAAAAATTGTTTATATATATACCTGTAACTGTTGTTTTACCTTTTTATCTAAATATTACATTATAATAAACCTCTTTTTTTTACTTAAAAAACTTATAAATCTCTGTAACTAGTTAATCACCAGTCCTATCAGAAAAAGTATTTCTGTATGAGATCGTCAGACTCATCATGAAGAATACTTACATGTTATATAACATCACGCTACGGCTCACGGAGGCAGAGTAGCAACCAAATACGCGAGTAAAACCACTGATACCTTCCTTTCACATTACATTCCATATACAATATAATTTAAGATATTGAACTAAGCTACTGACATCCTTGATTTGTAAAATGTTTGCATCCAATTTCTCTTCGAACATCCTTCTACTAAGGCCAGATACAACGACCCGAGTTAATTAGTTCAAATGCGGATTTCACTTTCTACACCAATGATGTGAAAACCCAAATATGTAGAAATGTTACTCATTGAAGTAACTTGCCTAAAGGATACTCCATTACCTATATTATCGAAACCGATTGTAGGGATAACCCGTCGAAATCTTACATCTTTCGAGCGTAAGAACATTCACAGGAGTTTGATTGTTTTTAGTATACAATGAATATAAGAGTTACCTACCCATATAGGATACAGTAGGTACAGGTTTAGTTTGAGAGGGTAATCGAAGACATTTTTTTTTTCATTTTAGTAGGGTTACCATCTCTAAAATTTGTGAAACAGGACAAGACGCGTGAAAACCCCGCATTTTAGAGCCCTAAAGCCGGACATATCAACAAGATCTTTTAAATATATTCAATGTAATAAAAAACAGTTGAAAATGTCATAAATCACCTTTTTTATTAATTCATTATTTTAAGAAAACTATTTTAATTTTTTTTTAAACTCGGTCTACAAATGAAACCTTCCCCGGACGCTCCCCCGATGCCCTCTAAACTAGGACAAATCCGGGGAAACCTGGACGGATGGCAACCCTACATTTTAGAAACACCTCAATACAGTTTTTTCGCAATCGAAATTTTTTTCAAACAACTCTTTTTCACCTTTATATGAAATGATGGGCTCTAAAACTGCCTTTTGTTTGTTATTTATACGTACAACGTAGTTAGTTAGGTCAGGAAATGCAATTAAATCATGGCTACGTGCAAGTAAATAAGACTATAAAATCTTTATGGCTAACACTTAGTTATTCAGAAATGAGTGTAGGTACATTCCGCAGCAATCATTTAAATGGGTTGTTTGTTCATATAGTTTATGGCATTCAAATAAGCGATGGTAAGCCGTGGCTAGGTCGTCCGTCGGCTCGGGTCGTGGAATGCGCTCGGAATGCACGCCGGTGCAGATTGCTAGCCGGCCGCCTCTTACCCCACACACTGTCCTCGCCACTTGCGAACCGAACTGCCAACCGGTTCTTGAACAAGTAATCACGCCTTTACTATATCTAGTACCATTTAAATGACAACATACTAAGATTTTGTGGTACTAAACCTTTACACCAAGACGCCAGTGGGACTATAAATAATGAATGAGTCGTGTTCGCGTCCTTGAAAAACCAAGTCTTAGAGGAATTATTATAGCGGCATAAAAATGCGAGGTCCAAAACTTATTCGCTGGTGATAAATAACGGAATATCCGTTCCTTCAAATAGACAGAAGATAACACTATGTCCCTATAATTTACAATGTGTTCCAAATGAGAATAGGATCGATTGCCATGTTGTGACGTCACGTCATACTGTCAACTCGAAGAAATTAGGTAGGGTGAATAAAACAAGTAAAAAATAATTTATTTACGAATCGTGAACGAAAAAAGGTTATCAGAATCCAGGTCTTCAATTTTATTTATCTCTGCGTCACTGAGTGAAGTATCTGAGTAGTGGCAAATGGAAGAAGAAAGCGAATTTTTAACAAAATTGCTAACAACGAAAATAACAAATAAAATAGTTTTGAATTTTAACATTTTTAACTAATTATGACTGAAACCAAAATATTTAGCTAATCTATATTAATTACACTGCGTTACAAATGAAAAAAAAATTGAGTACCCGCTTTGAAATGTCATGTTTTCTTATGAATACTTATAGTTTATTAAAAATACATACAAAATTTCCATTCATCACGTCTCATTTTTCTTCCATAAGAATGTGCCAAATTTTACTAAAAATTTAAATGCTAAAACATATTTTAAAGAAAATTAGTTAAATCAACCAGATTTTTTCACATTAACCAAGTTTAATTTTATCATTAAGGTTAAAAAAAAAGAAACAAAAAAAAAACATTATAACAAGTTTTAACACAAAAGATCGCAAAACTTTAACTTTTTCTTTTGTGCTTTGAATGATCTTCTCGTTTTAAACGCGAGCAGTAATCGCCTAGCATAGTTGTGTCCCAACGCCCTTGAAATCGTTCTTTTTTTTTTTTTTTTTCTTCAAGCTTCTTTACATCACCTCTCACCTTGCTCATCACTGACTGCACTAAGATTAGATGGGAAAAAAGAAAAGTGAGAATGAAGGAAGTGAATTTTAACGACATTCTGCAACCCAACTTTTTATATGCTTATAACATGTCGTCAACTAGCTTTTTGCATTTTCGGCTCTGTGGTTCCCTAAAAACCCTTTAATAACTGCTTTCAGCGATAACCAGGCATCAAGTTCCTTGTCAGTAAGCTTTTTCTCAAAATTTTTGGTCTTTCATCAATGTGGTAATAGAAAAAATAATTTGGCATGTACCTCGAAAACTAGACGTGATTGATACCACATATATGTTTCTACGTATTCTCATTTGGAACGCATAGTTGGCGTATTTGGTTCCTTTTATGAATTTTTATAATTTTGTCGTTGTTTAGTAATATAAGTGACAAATCATTTGTACTTAAGCTATAAGTTGAAGGTATAATAATACTTACAACTAAAATTAATTAATTATTTTATTAACAAACAAATTGAGTGGGCAATTTGTCATAGAATTTATTCAATTGATATTTTCATATTTTGTTACTACAGCATACATAATATCCAAAGTGTACGACACTAGATATGACAATGAATAAGTTGTTTTTCTAAGAAACTGATATTGGCGGATACTTTAATTTCTTAAATTACGCAACCAACCAGAAACGATTGTCTCTTAATCTTACATTATTTATAAGATTATTTCAAGGAAATGATTACTACAACGCAACAGGCAATTAACTCCTTCAATTATTGAAGAATAAAAAATAACAATCGGGACGTGAGGAAAATGTCTGACAACAGGAAAATGCATTTTAACAAACGAAGCCAATGATAGATTCAGATAAGTAGGTATTACGAGAAGAATACATTGTGAAGTTTAAACAGAAGTTATAAAGTACCGAATAAGAATAAAAAACCGTGCCAAAAAAAAAACACGTAAATTTTTCAGTCATACCCTTATAAGGAGCGAATATTTTCCATGATACTGACACGGAAAAGGTTGAATACCGCGTCATGGCTAAATAAATTAAGCCAAACATTGCGTACAATCATCGAGAGACAACAATGATGGCAACGCTACGATGACGACCTTTATTTGCACGGTATGACGTCGGTTCTACGCAACGTTCCCATTATTTTATAGTTGCATGTAAAACGCGTATTTTTGAAATGTAAACATCTACGCGCCAAATTATTATGACCAGATTTGGGGAACGTTGATCTCCTTTGTCTCGTACCACAGCTGATAAGATACGCGACGATATGCATGATATAATTTTATCGATGAAATCAGTTGCGTCGTCGACGAGCGGTAATCCGAATACTTCATGATAACAGCTACCCTTTAATTTAATGCTAAATGTCGTTTTCAGATATCATAATAAGACATCATATTAGGTTATTATGTATGTGGTTCAAAACATGTGAATTTGAAGAGAATAATAGGTTTTAAAAGACATGTAAATGCCATGAAATTTCTAGTGATACAGTAAAGACAGTGACATTTATAAACTAGATACTACATAATAATTTATGTCAGCCATGAAGATCTCGTAAGTATTAGTTTGTTCTATTTTCACAGCCTAACAGCGGACACTTACTTTTATTAAGTTCGTAAATTTTCTGAATGCCTTATTATTTTTTCCGGTGACATCGTAATAATTGAAGAAGATTGATTATTTCCGATCTAAATTTACCGAGCGAATTCAGCAAGTATTATTAAGATCAGCTGATAAATTATATGGAAATGGAATCACGGGCCGCGGCGCGGGCATGACGCTCGCGCTCGCCCGCTTGGGGCCTCTATCTTCAAAACAACACTTGTTGCGGAAATAGCGACGAAAAGCGTTTGGTCGTCGTGTCGTGAGCGTGACGCGGATACCGGCGCGTTCACCTCGCGCAGCCGCATCGCCGCCTGTCACCCGGTCACCCTCACCAGTCCCACACTCTGCATCTTGACTTGACCTCTCTTAAAACGAGTCGGCCCATTAGTTTCCTTGATAAATTTCATTCGGGATTTTCCATTCAACTTTGTATTACCTATAAAAATGTAAACTTGTTCATTAAAAGTAAATTGTATATTAACTAGGTAGTTCATTTGATTTAACATTATTGCTAGAAAAGGTTAAACTAAATAGCAAACAACAAGTTATTTTCAATTTCATACGTAATTTTAATAAGCCTTATTTAACTTGCAGCATTGTTATCAATGTCTTCATAAAATTGGCGTTTTATAGGCTTCATGTAACAATAGTACTTAATCAAATATTTTAATACGTCGTTTGCGAAATATATTAGCGAGATTTTAGATTCATTTATCGGCTTGTTTAATGTTCACATGTTTTGGGCAGAGAAATCAAAACAAATCGTCATTTGGCCTCGTCAAACAAGATAGTTACGTAGCGTGTGCGAAGCGCGATAAAATTAGCCGATACACTGACATTGAACGCAAAAACAAAGTGGAGCGAACTTCGCGCATGCGCTCAGGTAATCAGATGTGGGGCAGTTTTAGCAATCGCATTGCTAATAACTGCGCGCGTGTATGGGGCAAGAGAGGCCCATACCGGGGGCCTGCTACAAATACCTTCCCGCACTAATTGGACCGAGCAAAGATGACGACTGTCATCGGTCATCGACCGCGTTACCTTCGTGAGTGGAAGATATCGTCTAAGGTTGTTAGCCTGTTGGCGATGGCGCTGACCTAGAGTAGAAGCTCACAGTTCCACGTGTGCCTCAACCGCCAACTCCGCCAAGCGATGGTCGGCGTGGCGCGATGAGGGGCCAGCCTGCTTCCTGCGTCTAAGTCGTCCGACACGCGCTGTTGCTCTCATTAATACTTGTCGGGATACTTGTTTAATCACACCAAATATACATTTTCATTTCTATGTGCTGTAAATTCTCAGTTATATCTGGCTTTATAAAAGGAGGATGCTAATTCTGTTCCAATAGCTATGGCGCTAAATTTAAAATCTCAGTCCCTTCAAAGTTATTCTTTGTTAACATGTTAAATTTGCCAATAACCAAACAATTCTTTTTATGTGTAATATATTGTAAGTATTTCTTTTATACACGTAGTATACTGACCTACAGTCATAAATTGTGTAGTTTTGCTACGCGAAAACAGTGAGCAAAATCGCATTTTCGTTTTCAGTGACCTATGCGCACTTAGGCATAAAATGCCTCTTTCCGCGTAGACGTGAATCGTGACGCATCATGATTGACCTTTTTTAGGTGAGTAAAATCATCCAATGACATCTTCGCGCCCTTGAAACTACTGCTTGAATGCTTTTTGTCTCACTGACCCATGGCCCCAGCAGGGTTGGATCCAACTGGGCCCCAACGGTTTGCTGACAACTCTGTGAGGCGAGCGTGGAACTATACGCGCTGTCGATGACTTGGGGCCACTCCGGTTTCTAAAAAGATGGTCTGATTCCGGTATGACGGCTAAGAAGGAACGGGTTTGGTCATTTAGTCAGTAAGAGTCTGAAACTGTTTCCCTATCCGCCCAAGGGCGGGATATGTATAAAAAAAGTACTTGAGAACCTCCTCCTTTTTTCGAAGTTGGAATTTTGAATAACTCTGAATGGACTAAGATTTAGAACTTGGTGCCCATAACATGCAATTTTTTTCAGCTCAAAATTACCTTTATCCTATGATATAACACACAGGCACAGATTTCATAGAAACAATGGCATCATCCTTTATCTGTGAAACTTCATACTTCCAAACGATACAACGAAATAAAAACTATCTATCCGTTATTTTTTTTTTTTCATAAGAAAGTGATGCATAAGAAATGGCTTTAATCTAAGCTTTTTTTTTTAATTCTCTATATCCACACATAAATAAGTATTTTACATATGTCATAATCTTTATTACCCCTTATTTTCTGTGGTGTACCTAACATTTGATATGCTATACAATACAATTTCATTAAGAGTAGAACATTGTAAAATATGTGTTACCAAGTTTAATAGGACGTGCAATTGTTCATTGACTGACAATATGGTACAGTGTATAAACATGGAACTGCAAGTGATTCATACATTTTCTTACAAGGCGACAAGACTTAAAAACATCACCGCTCATAACAATAATGTTATCATTATATACTTATTGCTTAGAAATTATTCATTATAAACACATTATCACGTTTACATCTCTTTCAGAAAATGATAATTATGATATAATAATATAGCTATTGACTGGTGATTCGGCCGAAAAATGACTGTAAACTACTATGTAATATCTTCTATTATACTGCAAAATGTTTGCCTCGATTAAAAAAATTTGAAGCGTTTCCTTTATCCTTTTTAATTTTAATTTCCTTAGTCTGCAGATTTTCCTAAAACTAAATCTAAATGCAGATTTACGCACATTAGCATTATAAATATGAGTCGATAGTTTCAACTGTCATACGGTGCGGTGATATCTTCCATTTATAAAAATAATAAATAGATGAGGATTGTGTTTGCATGCATATAGACTAACAATATTATAATGAGGAAATATTTACATTTTTGTTTGATAAATAAATTCAGAAACAATTCCACGAATTTAAGAAAAAAAATTCAATGCCATCTACTTTAATATTTATTGAGCGACATAGGCTATATCTTGATTGTGATCCCACCTGATGATAGCAGTAATGTAATCGTAGATGGTGGGGCGCACTAGTCTAATTAGAGCCTATTCGCTCTAGCTCTGAAGACACCCAAATTATAATCGAATGGGAAAACCGCAGCAGGCAAATTGTTCCAGTCCTTCGATGTCTTTTCAATTTTCACGCGGCAAAAGCAGCTGACTACATATACCAGTTTGTTAGGTTATTTACATAATGTAGGCAGCAGTAGTAACATAGGACTGTTACAATCCCGTTCAGTTTTCAATTATGGAAGTGATTCCGGAATTCCGGCGCCAACATAAACAGAAGCCAGTTCCGGCATTGGAAATCCGATATTGGATACCTTGTTTGACTGACCGAACAGAATTACTAGCTACACCTACGCTACGACAGAACAAAATGCGTGACTTTTTTGGCAGACGTAGTCCGCTGCGTGGTAAACAAAACAGACCAAATTACATAGACACACGTTCCAACGCAAATAAATAGCATCTGCGTAAGTTTAAAACGATATCTTCTGATGGTTCTGTAGGCAGTAATGAGCTTTTCTGATTATGATAGACGACTGACTGATTGATGACTTACCTTTTCAAGTGTTAACCTTACTTTAGTCTAGTAATTTGAAAAAAAAGTAAATATTGTCAACGATTGTGATGAGCTAATGATGATATTTTATCAAGTTTTAAACTCCTTCGTCCTTATAAACGACATGGTAAGGGCTACTGCCTCCTACAGATGAGCAACCCCGTGACCCATTTCCATTATTGTAGTAGAAAATAGGGCGGGATATATTTAACTACGAGCAGCACGGGCGTCTATTTCGCGGGTTGTAATTAGAAAAGTAAACAGTACTCCGGACAGAAATAGAACGCATAGCAGACATTTATATACGTGTGCGTTTTGCATACAAATAGCCTTGCAAATAGCGCAGAAGACTGTCTAGGCAAGTCTATTAAAGCTGCGTGGTCGATACCGTGCCTACCACTCTATGTTTTCACACGAATGTTGTTTTTCTGGAAAAAGATTTCTAGTATGTCAAGTCCAAGGATGTGCTTTTTGGAGAAGAATATATCCTTATGTATTTATTCTAACCACTCCAAGTAATATATGACAAAGTTCAGAAAACTACGCTTCAATATTGCCAAAGAAGAATCTTCATATCATTTCCAGGTTTTATATAGGAATAGTCATGAGGCCATGACCAAAAATTAATGTCCGACCGAACTTTCGGTTTCGGTTTCGGTTTCGGCCGAGTTTCGGCCAAAAATCAAGTTTCGGCTGCAGTTTCGTTTTCGGCCAAAATCGGCCGAAACTTTTGCCGAAACCGAAACTTATCTCGCAAGGTCACGCACGTTCGCCTAACTTCGTTTTCCGCGGCAAAGCTGTGTCGTAAGCCGTCGGCTCTGTTCGGGAATCGTCGTGTGCCGTTCGGATAGCTCTGTAGTAATGCAATAAAACTTAGTCAGTGCGTGTGCGTCCGACGGAAACATTATTTTTCAGTATTTTAAGAAATTTTATACTTGACCATGTGAGTTTCGGTTTCGGTTTCGGTTTCGGCCGAAACTGAAGCCACGGCCGAACATTCGGTTTCGGTTTCGGTTTCGGCCGGAAAACCAGTTTCGGTCGGACACTACCAAAAATATGATGGTTTAACAAACTTTTTACTACTTAGTATAAAACAAAGTCGCTTCCCGCTCTGTTCCTATGTATGCTTAGATCATTAAAACTACGCATCGGATTTTGATGCGATTTGTTTTAAATAGACAGAGTGATTGAAAAGGAAGGTTTATATGTATGTATAATACATGCATAATTTATTTAATATCAGCATTGCACCCGTGCGAAGCTAGTGCTGCTATTATCCGATATATTAATCTACACTAATATAATAAAAAGGTAAAGTTTGTTTTTTTTGTTTTTATGTTTTTTTGTTTGTAGGGGGTAATCTCTGGAACTACTGGTCCGATTGGAAAAAATTTAGCAACAATAGAAAGCTGCTTCACTCCTGAGTGACATAGGTTATATTTTATGTACGCGAGCGAAGTCGCTGGAAAAAGCTAGTTAATAATATAAAGCGTGCATATGTAATTTAATGAGAAAATAACATATGAAATCAGCTACGTAATGTGCAGACAGAAACGGTGACACAGCAGCCATTTTGTCCAGAAAACTTTAGACGTAAATAATAGTGTTGTTTGTCGCACGGATATGACGCAGCCAACTAGCTTAATTGCCTATTCAATTATCAACCTAGCTTGATAACTGAACGGCGCTATTCGCTAGCTTAACTAATTTTCAAGCGATGTGTTTGGTGAAGTAACTGGTTAATCCTTAGGCCCTTCATATAGTGTAGTTACCATATGAGTCCCTTGCACGTACGCCGCGGTGTGAATCGCGGCACAGGGATAAAAGTCCAGTGAAATTTCATGACGACATGAGAGCAGTGACATCGTGACGATAATTCTCCTTTAAAGAAGGTTCGAGAGATGCCCCCTCAGTTTCCGCCTGTCACAGTTCCTTATCGGACCCTGTTGTTTCAGGAGGTTCCTGTTTCGCATTTAACAAAACTGTGTCAAACTTTGTTTGGTCATAGTCATAGTTGCTGTATTTTGAGTCCTTTGACTTCTCTTAATTATAATTTATTTACATTAACATTAATAATTGAAGTTATTTGTTTATTATTATGTTATAGTAATAATGTATTCTATTTACGTATTTACATAAAATCGGCGGCTAAATGAATGGCACCGTTTAGTAAAAAGACCTAGGCCGTTTACCAAATGGCGAATTAAGCTAGTAGTTAGCTGCGAATAACATTACGAGTTATCTGTCCGTCTTCTTAGGTTCATTGTACGATGGCAAACGACATCCATGACGTCGTGTCGGAAGGAAGAAGATACTTACTGAAGAACTATACTACGAAAGATTGATTTGTAAATACAAATCAATCTTTCGGCTTTTAAAGGGTAGAAAGAGACTATGCGTATCATTTTCCGTACATTATTTTAAAATGGGGTTTTTTTATGGTGGGTAAAATAATCCAATGACGAATCCCGCCCTTGGGCGGACCAGGAAACAGTGTCATAGTCTTAGTGACAAAACAGCCCAACCCGTTCCATATTTGCCTAAGTGAGAGTGAAAGTAAGTTAAGGATTAAGCTAGCGAGATGTTGATAAATAATTACAGGGTTTTCTGACGGTTTATAGCAGTGATAATATAAACCATGAAGATATTGCACCAGCAATCGCAGGCATCCGATGCTGCGCACGGCGTGGCCAGGGTATGACGCGGCACTATCGGTTATCAGAGCACAAACATGTTATTTATAAAAATAACCTTTACGCACGGTACAGTCGGCCAGGCAGGCGAAACCTTGAAACTGCATTTAAGGCGGCAATGGAATAACAACGATATTTTAACGTATCATAAATAATGAGTTCACAATACATATTGTAGAGCGCCAGGCGCCACCGCCTGTAACATCATACCGATATAAACAGAAACACCATTTCAACACATTTCATTTGGAATGCAGTATGAAGCAGTCTTTATTTCTCACCTGTTAGGTATTTTGTCAGGGGCGTTATGTTTATGCTCCAAGATCGTTAAAAATAAGAAACCAGTCACGTGTTGATACTAAAATTGGTTTGTCAAGTCTATCAACTTGTCTATACTTTCTGAGTTTTTATTTAACTATGTTAATATCAAATTGCGTCTAGAATCATTTTAAACTATAACTAAATGTGAACACTACTTGTACAAAACTCAAACTCATTTATTTCAAATAGACCAATTTACAGGCACTTTTGAAATGTCAAAATTGAAGCTAAATTGCACGTTCCAAGGCGTAGACCTATATGGAGAAGAACGTGCAAGAAACTCCATGGGCACTCTTTTGAATCTTTATATTTACATATTACTTGGTTACAAATTTATGTTGCAAAGTAGTTTGAAAACCCAGATATCCTCCGCGTAGTGTTCATTCAGACAAGGCGCTGTTGTGCTTTGAGGAGCTGAGGTGGATCGAATGACACATTTTTCCTATAGTACGCAATACGCGCTTTACACGTGGAGTTGCGACAACAACCCGATATACCGCATAAAAAAATAATAATAATGTAAATAGCTATTACAAACATACTGTTGTGAACCAACTTCCACGTGTATCGTTCTACGCTCTTTCAATTAGTGAAAAACCGCATGAAAATCGATTGCGTGGTTTAGAAGTTGACATGTGTACTACTTAAATCGTTATAATACCATGAAATGTTAACAAAATTATTTATAACACCTAGTAACCACTGTAAATAATTTTACAATTTTGGGTAATTTAACCAGATTACCACTCCTTATTTTGAAGGATCTTATTCATTCAAACGAAATAAAGGTATCCTAAACAACCGTTCACCATTTTTAATAATTGAGATAACGTAACGTTACTATTAGGTAATTCTAAAAATCTTTAAAAAAAAATTCTCTAATTTAAAAATTACTTAAATAAAATACAAAAATAAGTTGAGGACATGAACAGGTGTTTTATTTGGAACGTATTTTCCGCATACAGACATACCTATTTACATGCTTAATTAATTACATTAAAATTCGACGAAATGATTACTAAAATACGGACAATACAATTCAACTTTTTTCCACCCATAAATTAGTGTATTAATTGTGTTCACTGAACTGCCTAAAAATAAGGACATAGATCATAGCTGTCACGCGACGGCCTTCAACCGACATGACAACGTTCGACTTCCGAACGTTCGCTTCGCTTTGTACAAGTGGGGTCCACATGTGCACTCTCACCGAGACACGTGGTAGGTACTACCCGACGTACTCCCAGACTGAATGCGGTAGGTCACGCTCTATCAGATGCTAGTCGATTGCGTCCGGCGCTGGCGGCGGTCTGTGCACTGCAGCGACCTTATCACCGCATGCCGTGTCCGACAGATAATATGCAACTATGTAGCTTCACGTAATCTTGCTATTATTACTATACATGTAGTGAAATATATATGTATGTGTCGTACACACGATGATCTACACGATTTGCGAAAACAATATTATCATACTGGTTACAATATAAATTTATTTACCTAGGTCCTCGATTTCAGATCAAAATCAATGTTGATCTAGTGTTTTAATAGTATTTAATTTTTCGGAAATATTGCCCAATACCCGTGATATTTGTTTTTTTTTATTATGCTTGCGTTTGACCACTATCTCACCTATAACTGGTAAGCGATGATGTGACCGACGATGGAGCAAGCTTGTCTAGGAGTAATCTACTCACTCTTGACTTAAAGACCCGTAGGTTATAGCTAAGGTATTTTCGAAGTTTATTTGTAAGCAAACACACTCGTAGAACGAGGGCAGGAAGGCCATGATTATAATGGACGATAACAGTAATCTCGTTTGCAGGAAATCTGATAGCGTTATTGTGTTGTATATAAGCACCTATCCATATGCAGGTGTCAGTTGAAATTGCAAGTAGTTATGTAGGTAAGGTAAGGTTAAGTAGGTATGTTATGTACCCAGATGTAATCAGTGAAGTTCGCTCAATGCTCGAGCCCAAGGCTCTTGCTCAGCTCGGCCTCGCCAGCCGAGGTCAGCGCCGAGTCGCAGGCGAGTAGCGGCGGGTAATGCACGATATCCTACTGTGTGCGGTAGGTCATGTATAAGTCACCAGGAAATTGCAGTATCTCATAAACATTGAACACTTTTGTTATCACTTAAGATAGATTAAAAAGCATTAAATTTTATTGTGTTGGTATGATATGATCTATTCACATTTCCCATTTTTATTTCACAAAATAGGAATTTTTAGTTGACACGTAAAGTGAAGAGCAGTTAATTGCCATGTGTATTATTAGGTGTATTGAGAGATCGTCCCTCATTTAACAAGCAGACCCTGGTGGAAAATAAGAGTCATGTGACATGTTAATTTTTTTCCGTGATCGTAAAAGTTAAACTGCGGATCAAATATACCAATAAGTAGCTTACGCCAGTGGCTTCGCCCGCGTGAAGATAGAAAGTATATATTATAGCCTTCATGTCACTCAACGGTAAAGCAGCACTCTACTGATGAATCAATGTTTAAAATCGGTCACGTAGTTTTTGAGTTTATCAATTAAACAAAAGAAAAATAATATTTTCTACACCATTTTTCAAACTGTTTTGTATCCGAAACATGTTCCGTGTGTCCGTTTGATAAATACTTGATAGAAAGGATCGTCAAAATTACCTGTCACTTTGACCTTTTACCTAATATTTACCCAGTAGTACAAGGCAATTCCAATTACTTAATGTTATTAATTTTAAACGTCGTAAGTAGTACATCGTCGTAGTCGTTAAAATAAATAACAATAAATCATTTTTACAAAGCGAGATTATTTTATATTTTTTTTAAACTAAGTAACTCTTTTTTGACTAATTTATATTTTGTAAAAATTATGCATCGCACTGTCTTTTTCTTTTTTATGGAGTATATGACATCTACAGTATTCGCATTTTGACTAATGTGGACCTCAGGAGGCATGGTCTAAATATGAGAATAATTATGAATTATAGCATATTAATGCTATTTCTAACTTGTAGAAAATTTCTTTTGAAATACCATTATTAACAAAAACAGCATATTAAATTTTAAAAAATGTAAATACCAAAATAAATTAAACACTAATCAGTGACTGTGTTTATTTTGATTTATTGTTACTTACTAGCGACCCGCCCGAGCTTCGCACGGGTACTGATATTGAATATATTATGCATGTACTAACCACATAAACCTTCCTCTTGAACCACTCTATCTATTTAAAAAAAACCTCATCAAAATCCGTTGTGTATTTTGTTTTATAATACTATGTAGTGATAATTATAGACCACGTTTCAGCAGATAGTAAGCTGCTGATATTTCGCAATTCGTACCTGAAGCTTTCTTAGACCTTTACTTACTGAGTGACGACTCAAATGTTTATGACCGGACGCGTCACTTCATAACGGCTGTACTATAGTAACACGATACCATGCAATAATAAACATTGTCTTTACCACAAAGTATCGATTCAACCAGACTGAGGGGACTCGTATTCCGGCTGCTCTGATGAAATAGTGCGTAGTAGTCGTTAATTACGCCATCAAACTGTCTGAGTACACGCTAGCTGCCCAAGGAGATACTTACAAGCGGCGTGATATTGATACGTGATATACCTGTACCTGTATATACCTGCTTCAAGTATTGTTATTTCGCAAGTTATAACCGACTTCGAAGAAAGGATTAGGTTCACAAGTCGTCTGAATGATTTGTTTTTGTATCTTGTTCAGCAAAATCTGATTTTACTCTTTTGTTCGAAGGTACATGAATTTGGTGGATACCTGATGAAGAATACAGACCATAGGACACTTTAATAAATGATAGCAAATCTGCCGTGATAGCTGCAATCGTGTTCTGTTTATTTTTAATTCATAAACAACGCAAACATATTATTATGGTTATAAATTATCTTGATTCTGGACCGATCTTGGTTTCTTTTTTGTTCAGAAAAGATAATTTTCTTAATGACATAAATGAGTATTTGTAAATTATTTTTTGTTGCTTTGAAAAAAAACTCGTTTGGTAGCATTATAGAAGAAAGAATATTTTGTGATAATATTACATTTCTTACCATTATAAGTTTGAAACATTTCAAAATATCTCATTTTACGTTCCTTAATGGTTTTATTTTCCCATAAACCCGATAACACCATAGAAAAACCACAACATTCTAGTTATAATGAAGTAGAAAATATGTTAATGGCACTGCCTATTAACAAATATTTGGGCATTATCATAAGTATTCATAACATCCGGTTAGAAGTACTTATAACCAACTTTATCTTAATATTGTTGTACTTTTTGCCTCTATTTTTAATTGACATTCACGCACATAAAACAGCAGATTGATAATATGCCCGTAATGAGTACAAACATCAATGAAAAGTCATTGACTTTGTTATCATAAAAGCGTTCTAGCGGCAGGTTGGTAATTATCTCTACTTTAATGCGATTTGCTAACATCTTGTGAGAGCGTGACGCATGCTCTTGTTATCATTACAAATAGCTGCCCTATTACGCTCTCACAGAATCAATTGCAGTTGCCTCTCACGCTATTTTTAGATCTAATTTCTAAAAATAGATATAACTACATATTTATTAATCGTACCATTTTAAGTCCAGGCCATTGATTTAAAAATCAATGGATGTTCCAGGCAATTTCTGTCCATTCGAGGTTGCCTGGAAGAAATCGTCAATTGCGATAAGCCGACAATAGTATGTTAAGGAAGATTAGGAACAAATAAAGGATAACTTTGTTGTCCGTCCATCTGTCTGTAAAGACACTTTATCTCGGATACGCGTGTAGGTATCGAGTTGAAATGAAAACCATGCAGTACGGCAGTCTGATCTTGGCAAATCTAAAGTTAGCATCTGCGAATTTTAGCGCTTGTGTACTCGTAAAAGAATTAATGGTTTAAACAAATAAATGCAATTAGCAGTTGTTATTGCTGTTAAAAACTCTTATTAGCATTTATTTTTTTAAAACCTTTATTTTTGTACGAATGCACAAGCGCTAAGTTCGCAAAGCCTAACTTCTCTGGCCAAGACCCGACGGCCGTACTGTATTCCGATCTGTGGCCCCTTGCAGCTATGAAAAAATCAAACTTCTAAGTTAAGAAAAAAAAAGGATACAGCTGTTTATGTCGCAAAAAATTGACTCTCAAGGTAATCAGAATTCATAGGGTACAGCTTCCCGTTGACCCAGAATCCTGAAACTTGGCAAAAAAACAAGGTCTTAGAGCACAAGTACAGGAATTTTGAAAACAGTAACTTGTTATGTTACGAAAAAATTTTTTTTTAGGAATTCGGAAAAATCGGCGAGACTCCAATCGACAATTGAACTATTTAAATAGGTAAGATTATTTTTTATTACAAGGTTTTCTTTTCCTAAATTGTAATCTTAATTTACAATTAAGTTTGGTTAAAGAAATAATTGTATTTTTTTCTAAGCTCATTTTTCTATTGGCGCTCTTTGGAAGGACAAGATTATACGCCAGAGAGCTATAAGAGCTAGCTCCCTATCTACTCCACTTTACTGTACCATTCTCAGGTCAGTATAAAAATAATGAACTAAATTACATAAATAAACAAACACTGATAACACTTATCAAGGCGCCAAAGATTTAACTTATCATAGAAGTGTGTATGTGAGAACCTTTGTTATCAATTTTCAGGATTCGGAATCCATGCAATATAGTTCACACATAGACAAGCATGTTGATAAATAAATACGTGTAATCAAATTTCTAAGAATTGTTTTGCAATTGAGTCATTGCCTGTATGTCAGTAGGTAAGTAAAAGTCGAAAATATTTCTTTACAACGACCTAGTTTTGAACAAGACTGATTTCATAAGGCAGGACAAGAATCATAGACCATACTTTGACTATGCAAAGTAAACGTCTTATATGTAGGTACTTTATTCCCATAAAATAATGTACATGATAAGCTTACATATAATTATTTTTGCAAATATGAGCATTATCAATAGAAAAATAAAGTTTAAATTCTTATACATTCAAGTACCTATACAGTCAGCTTACATACAATGCAAAGCCCGATATTATGTGAATGTGAATCTTGGTATTATTGAAGTATGATAGGTATCCGTCACATCATGACACAGTTTGTTGAGAGAAACTGAACTGAGAAGTCTTGAGAACGTTTAATATACATAATAATAACGTTATTTCTAATTATCATTATTTTAGGGCCTCTGAACAGCACGTTTTTTTACGCGCCGTTGACGCGTTTTAGACACGTGCGTCGATGGCGAATTTTATCCAATAACAGTCTACTCTTCTAAAATTTTACAGGTTACATCTGAATCGCGTGCGCATCGCGTCTGTATCGGGCTACAAACGCGCGTCAACGGCGCGTTTAAATATTGTGGTGTGCACAGGTCCATAATATGTATGTGGTAGTGGCGTGGATGATAAAGATGTGGTGTGGGTGTGCGATTGAGCGACTGGGAAATATTTGTATGACCTATAGGAACTACAAGTAGTTGTTCCGAGCCTGGATGTCTCCAGGGTCGCGGATTGTTCAAGATACTCGTAAAGAGCAGGAGTTTGTTGTCGGTAAAATCCTGACACTTCCTCTCGCTCTACCCAGGGTAGGAGGATTCGTTAATTCATGATTTCGTAATAAAAGTCTGTATGTCTCGTGTATGTGACTTTACATGTTTGTGGGCGCACCCACGACACAGGAGTAAATTTTAATACAAGTGTGAACAACGCTAAAAAAAACAAAATGTCACGCAACAATCAAATGAACAAAACAAGTGTACCAATGAGACATACCTACATTCAATGTCACCAATACATGATAGCTAAGAAAAGATAAGCGAATAATTTAATTACTTTGTTATGAGATAAAACAAAAGCATTGTGGAGCAGACCAGCTATTCCTACAAACTGATAAAGAACCTATCTCATATAAATGAGATAAGTAGGTGAGTACGCCTCAAGCTAATTAATTTAACCAGAGTAATGTGCACGTCTACACAATTATGAATATTGCATAATGAACCGATAATTCTATTCTAATAACACCGATATGTATGCGTAATTGAGTTTAATAAACCGTGACGTTCTAAACTCAATATCTAAACAGTGATAATATTATCATAATAATCAGTGTTTTCATTAAACTCACTGATTGTCTGTTAAGTCTAGGTCGTGTAGTCATGAGGTTACCTAGGATTAGTTACACCTACCCTTATCTCACTTCTTTAGTACTGACTGAAGAAAAATGCTTTTTCATGTCTTCTTGGTCCGTTCCTGCTGTCGTTATTTTTTTTTTGTCGGGTGTCATATGGTGGGAATTCTTCGCCTGAAGACTGTCTGTCCTATGTCACCTCTTTTGTTAGTTGACTGGCTGTTACCCGTGACATCTTTCGCGTGGACTTTAAAAACGTAAGAGTAGAGATAATATCTGACAGCACGTAATCGGACTTTTCTTCGGCTGTTATCCTCTTCTGTCACTTAGATCGGTCATTTATTAAAATGCGAAAGAGAGCGTGAAGTCCCGTCACATTTTGTTCAACCATTTCCAAGACGTAGGTATTCTGTAGTTTGAAATCGTGTTCCCGCGGGAAAATAAAAGTAGTTACTCTTTACAACATAAGCTATGCGTCTGAAAGAAGTCCTGTTAAAATAGGTCCAGCAGTTTCGAAGATTGGCAGGATCAAAAATACAGACGAACAAAAGGTAAAAATGATTGCGTTTACGAAAATATAGGTATCGAATAATTATACTACATATATAACTAGCTTTTGGCCGTGGCTTCGCTCCTGACGACAGAAAAATGAAGAAGCTCGACCGATTTTGTGCAAACTTCACATTTAAATAGTTCGAACAAAGCCTAAACATGTGGTTTAGACGCACTTTACCTGTCGTGTGGGGGGTACCCTATTAAAACATATCTTTTCACTTTTTAATTTACCATTTTGTCGGCGTGATTGATATACTTACATATTAGTACCAAATTTCAGCTTTCTAGTACTAACGGTCACTGATATTATCCGCGGACGAACATAAAGACAAACAGTCTTGGTGAAACTATAGGTAAGGTTTCCTAGTTGACTACGGAACTCTAAAAACGAACCAACAAAATGATCCCTGTTCACAAGAAAACGATACCATAAAACTATAATGAAACGATTTTCTACAAAACATATTTACTAGTGTAGCCTTGATGAATAATGATATTTGTCACGTTATTATTTAAATTCGTCCAAACGAGTTGTTTTTGGACCCACATATTTTATATGCACGATTACAAAGAAATTTTTCATTTTCTTGATATTTATTTCTGTAGTGGCTATTTTAGCAACAGCAGCTGTTCATCGTCATGTTATACATACTATTTTATAGTTGTACTGATCAATAAAAATATTATATGCCATCATTTCAAGCAAAAAACGTCCACTGTTGGACACAGGCTCTTCTGAGTATCTCCACAACGAGCAGGCTTGTGTGTCTCGCTTTCATCGAATTCTCATCAGGTCATTACTCCACTTAGTGGAAGGCCTTCCAAAATTTGTAGTTTAATAGTACTTGAATATAATTATTATTTGTAACACAACTACTATATTAATGAATGAAGTAATGAAATTCAAATACCTTTAATAAATAATTATGTACAAACGAGTACTTTATATGTTTATCAGTGGAAAAATGCGTGAAATATTTAATGTGCTTTTAAGTCTACTGAATAATTTATAAAAATAATATTCAATTTAGACTCGTGGAAGACAGGATATGTTAAATCATTGATAAAGGGCAACAACTGGAAATGTGAGTATTTTCAAATTCCTAAATAGAGGGTCAGAATGCGGTTCCCCTTCGAGGTCAATGAACCCGACAGCTGGAGAGTAAAGATAGGATAGGGAAAAATAAACATCTGGCATACAATCAAAAGATTAGTGTTCGAAGGGCCATTTTTAGGGATCTGCTTACCCTGGGAACGGTACGAATTCACCTACTGACTACTCAAATTCCCGATTCCCGAAATTAAGGTTACTTGTTTTGATTCATATATTTAGTGTTTGTTATTTCACATTAATTTTAGTTTGTGATAAACTGTTTGATACATCTATGGTGATAAACTTATACCCTGAGTACCTATTACAGCTTTTTTTCATAACAATTCCAACAAATCCAATCACCTGCTAGGTAGGATACATTGTTTTATTATGAAGTTTCCGTCCCTACCATACACCTTCTGGCTCCATCATCAGATCAATTCAATAGCACTCTCTCCGATAATAGTTATAACAATTGTAATAAGCCCAAACACGGCTAAGATACACATTGATTCATTACGGAGTTCCAGTGCCAACCTTCCGGTTTTATCATCATCGTCAATTCTCATTCCATTTATTTATTTGCATTCTCATAGTAGCTAACTATCTTCATTGTGATATTTATGTGAATGTTCTTTCGCCATTCCTGTTTTCTTCACCAGTTCCTATTTTATACTTTTCAGTATCCATCCTTCAATTGTTACTTTTTGACCGTAAATGCTTGAGTTCTTGATGAAAATAACAAAATCACTATCTAGTTGCCTATAACATTTGAGGATTTACCTTGATGCGTCATGTACATCATGTCCAATGTTAGAATTGGATTTTGAAAAAAATACGACAAATCTGGAAGCATATCCAGATTGGTCCCATAGGGGAATTTTTTCGCGAAATTTTTATCAAAAAATAGGTAGTAAGCGTTTGAACTGAACAGGACTCGAAAGTCGATAATATTATTTTATAATAATAGTTTTTTTTTCTCCTTTACTTTAATTAGACTTAAAAGGCCAAAATATAGGTTGTTGTTTTTTCGTAAAAATAAACAACCTTTCTGTCATCAGGTAACTTGAACATAAGGCATTGTCTGAGATCAAAAAGTTTTCACCTGTGTGAACTTGGCACCCGACTTTGGAAAAATTGGTTTTTTCAATGGTTTTTCGAAAGATTTCGATTAGTAGTGGATAGTAGTGAAGCTATTTTCGTTAGTAGTAATACCGAAAAAATAGAAAAAAGTAGTTAAAAAATGTCATCCCCCGAAATTCAAAAAATTAGTTTTTTCCGGCTGTTTCTCATAGATGAACGTTAGTAGTGGATTGTAGTGCAATTTTTTTCGTTTGTAGTAAAATAGAAAAAAAAAACAAAAAAAATCGTTTCGGAGTATTTTTTGAAAACGATTTTTATGACCTAAATACTGTTTCAAGGCATATACGATTAGTACTAACGGTAAATTCGACTGAGGGTGGTTCGTAGAAGTTAGTTCTGGGAGAATTTTTCATAGTAGTTGAAAAAAAGTTGATTAAAAGCACTTAAGTTGAGTCAAACTTGTTTCAGAGCGATATTTACTGAATATAGTCTGTTTGAAGAAAAATACGACTACTACAAACGTTAGAAATGATTAAAAAGGGTTCGTAGAGATTAGTAGTAAAAAAAAATTTCAATAGTAGTAAAGATACATGTCGATTGAAAGCACTTGAGATGAGTCAAACTTCTTTCGGAGCGATATTTATTGGATAAAATCTGTTTGATGATAAATACGACTACTACAAACGTTAGAAATGATCAAAAAGGGTTCGTAGAGGTTAGTAGTGAAAGAATTATCGATAGTAGTAAAGAAACATATCGATTAGAAGCACTTGAGACGAGTCAAACTCGTTTCGGAGCGATATTTGCTGGATAAAATCTCTGTGAAGATCAATACGACTACTACAAACGTTAGAAATTATTAAAAAAGGCTCGTAGAGGTTAGTAGTAAAAGAACTTTTGATAGTAGTGAAGATACATGTTGACTAAAAGCACTTGAGATGAGTCAAACTTCTTTCGGAGCGATATTTATTGGATAAAATCTGTTTGATGATAAATACGACTACTACAAACGTTAGAAATGATCAAAAAGGGTTCGTAGAGGTTAGTAGTGAAAGAATTATCGATAGTAGTAAAGAAACATATCGATTAGAAGCACTTGAGACGAGTCAAACTCGTTTCGGAGCGATATTTGCTGGATAAAATCTCTGTGAAGATCAATACGACTTCTACAAACGTTAGAAATTATTAAAAAAGGCTCGTAGAGGTTAGTAGTAAAAGAACTTTTGATAGTAGTGAAGATACATGTTGACTAAAAGCACTTGAGATGAGTCAAACTTCTTTCGGAGCGATATTTATTGGATAAAATCTGTTTGATGATAAATACGACTACTACAAACGTTAGAAATGATCAAAAAGGGTTCGTAGAGGTTAGTAGTGAAAAAATTTTCGATAGTAGTAAAGAAACATATCGATAATAAGCACTTGAGACGAGTCAAACTTGTTTCGGAGCGATATTTACTGGATAAAATCTGTTTAAAGATAAATACAACTACTACAAACGTTAGAATTCATTGAAAAGGGTTCGTAGAGGTTAGTAGTGGAAGAATTTTCGATAGTAGTAAAGATACATGTCAATTGAAAGCACTTGAGATGAGCCAAACTTGTTTCGGAGCGATATTTCCTGGATAAAATCTCTGTGAAGATCAATACGACTACTACAAACGTTAGAAATAATTAAAAAGGGCTCGTAGAGGTTAGTAGTAAAATAATTTTTGATAGTAGTGAAGATACATGTTGACTAGAAGCACTTGAGATGAGTCAAACTTCTTTCGGAGCGATATTTATTGGATAAAATCTGTTTGATGATAAATACGACTACTACAAACGTTAGAAATGATCAAAAAGGGTGCGTAGAGGTTGGTAGTGAAAGAATTTTCGATAGTAGTAAAGAAACATATCGATTAGAAGCACTTGAGACGAGTCAAACTCGTTTCGGAGCGATATTTGCTGGACAAAAACTCTGTGAAGATCAATACGACTACTACAAACGTTAGAAATTATTAAAAAAGGCTCGTAGAGGTTAGTAGTAAAAGAACTTTTGATAGTAGTGAAGATACATGTTGACTAAAAGCATTTGAGATGAGTCAAACTTCTTTCGGAGCGATATTTATAGGATAAAATCTGTTTGATGATAAATACGACTACGACAAACGTTAGAAATGATCAAAAAGGGTTCGTAGAGGTTAGTAGTGAAAGAATTTTTGATAGTAGTGAAGATACATGTTGACTAAAAGCACTTTCGGAGCGATATTTATTGGATAAAATCTGTTTGATGATAAATACGACTACTACAAACGTTAGAAATGATCAAAAAGGGTTCGTAGAGGTTAGTAGTGAAAGAATTTTCGATAGTAGCAAAGAAACATATCGATAATAAGCACTTGAGACGAGTCAAACTTGTTTCGGAGCGATATTTACTGGATAAAATCTGTTTAAAGATAAATACAACTACTACAAACGTTAGAATTCGTTAAAAAGGGTTCGTAGAGGTTAGTAGTAGAAGAATTTTCGATAGTAGTAAAGATACATGTCGATTGAAAGCACTTGAGATGAGCCAAACTTGTTTCGGAGCGATATTTCCTGGATAAAATCTCTGTGAAGATCAATACGACTACTACAAACGTTAGAAATAATTAAAAAGGGCTCGTAGAGGTTAGTGATAAAAAAATTTTTGATAGTAGTGAAGATACATGTTGACTAGAAGCACTTGAAATGAGTCAAACTTCTTTCGGAGCGATATTTATTCGATAAAATCTGTTTGATGATAAATACGACTACTACAAACGTTAGAAATGATCAAAAAGGGTTCGTAGAGGTTAGTAGTAAAAGAATTTTTGATAGTAGTGAAGATACATGTTGACTAGAAGCACTTGAGATGAGTCAAACTTCTTTCGGAGCGATATTTATTGGATAAAATCTGTTTGATGATAAATACGACTACTACAAACGTTACAAATGATCAAAAAGGGTGCGTAGAGGTTGGTAGTGAAAGAATTTTCGATAGTAGTAAAGAAACATATCGATAATAAGCACTTGAGACGAGTCAAACTTGTTTCGGAGCGATATTTACTGGATAAAATCTGTTTAAAGATAAATACAACTACTACAAACGTTAGAATTCGTTGAAAAGGGTTCGTAGAGGTTAGTAGTGGAAGAATTTTCGACAGTAGTGAAGATACATGTTGACTGAAAGCACTTGAGATGAGCCAAACTTGTTTCGGAGCGATATTTCCTGGATAAAATCTCTGTGAAGATCAATACGACTACTACAAACGTTAGAAATAATTAAAAAGGGCTCGTAGAGGTTAGTAGTAAAAGAATTTTTGATAGTAGTGAAGATACATGTTGACTAGAAGCACTTGAGATGAGTCAAACTTCTTTCGGAGCGATATTTATTGGATAAAATCTGTTTGATGATAAATACGACTACTACAAACGTTAGAAATGATCAAAAAGGGTGCGTAGAGGTTAGTAGTGAAAGAATTTTCGATAGTAGTAAAGAAACATATCGATAATAAGCACTTGAGACGAGTCAAACTTGTTTCGGAGCGATATTTACTGGATAAAATCTGTTTAAAGATAAATACAACTACTACAAACGTTAGAATTCGTTGAAAAGGGTTCGTAGAGGTTAGTAGTGGAAGAATTTTCGATAGTAGTAAAGATACATGTCGATTGAAAGCACTTGAGATGAGCCAAACTTGTTTCGGAGCGATATTTCCTGGATAAAATCTTTGTGAAGATCAATACGACTACTACAAACGTTAGAAATAATCAAAAAGGGTTCTTAGAGGTTAGTAGTGAAAGAATTATCGATAGTAGTAAAGAAACATATCGATTAGAAGCACTTGAGACGAGTCAAACTCGTTTCGGAGCGATATTTGCTGGATAAAATCTCTGTGAAGATCAATACGACTACTACAAACGTTAGAAATTATTAAAAAGGGCTCGTAGAGGTTAGTAGTAAAAGAATTTTTGATAGTAGTGAAGATACATGTTGACTAAAAGCACTTGAGATGAGTCAAACTTCTTTCGGAGCGATATTTGCTGGATAAAATCTCTGTGAAGATCAATACGACTACTACAAACGTTAGAAATTATTAAAAAGGGCTCGTAGAGGTTAGTAGTAAAAGAATTTTTGATAGTAGTGAAGACACATGTTGACTAGAAGCACTTGAGATGAGTCAAACTTCTTTCGGAGCGATATTTATTGGATAAAATCTGTTTGATGATAAATACGACTACTACAAACGTTAGAAATGATCAAAAAGGGTGCGTAGAGGTTAGTAGTGAAAGAATTTTCGATAGTAGTAAAGAAACATATCGATTAGAAGCACTTGAGACGAGTCAAACTCGTTTCGGAGCGATATTTGCTGGACAAAATCTCTGTGAAGATCAATACGACTACTACAAACGTTAGAAATTATTAAAAAGGGCTCGTAGAGGTTTGGAGCTCGTAGAGGAATTCTAACGTTTGTAGTAGTTGTATTTATCTTTAAACAGATTTTATCCAGTAAATATCGCTCCGAAACAAGTTTGACTCGTCTCAAGTGCTTATTATCGATATGTTTCTTTACTACTATCGAAAATTCTTTCACTACTAACCTCTACGAACCCTTTTTGATCATTTCTAACGTTTGTAGTAGTCGTATTTATCATCAAACAGATTTTATCCAATAAATATCGCTCCGAAAGAAGTTTGACTCATCTCAAGTGCTTTTAGTCAACATGTATCTTCACTACTATCAAAAGTTCTTTTACTACTAACCTCTAGGAGCCTTTTTTAATAATTTCTAACGTTTGTAGTAGTCGTATTGATCTTCACAGAGATTTTATCCAGCAAATATCGCTCCGAAACGAGTTTGACTCGTCTCAAGTGCTTCTAATCGATATGTTTCTTTACTACTATCGATAATTCTTTCACTACTAACCTCTACGAACCCTTTTTGATCATTTCTAACGTTTGTAGTAGTCGCATTGATCTTCACAGAGATTTTATCCAGCAAATATCGCTCCGAAACGAGTTTGACTCGTCTCAAGTGCTTCTAATCGATATGTTTCTTTACTACTATCGATAATTCTTTCACTACTAACCTCTACGAACCCTTTTTGATCATTTCTAACGTTTGTAGTAGTCGTATTTATCATCAAACAGATTTTATCCAATAAATATCGCTCCGAAAGAAGTTTGACTCATCTCAAGTGCTTCTAGTCAACATGTATCTTCACTACTATCAAAAATTCTTTTACTACTAACCTCTACGAGCCCTTTTTAATTATTTCTAACGTTTGTAGTAGTCGTATTGATCTTCACAGAGATTTTATCCAGCAAATATCGCTCCGAAACGAGTTTGACTCGTCTCAAGTGCTTCTAATCGATATGTTTCTTTACTACTATCGATAATTCTTTCACTAATAACCTCTACGAACCCTTTTTGATCATTTCTAACGTTTGTAGTAGTCGTATTGATCTTCACAGAGATTTTATCCAGCAAATATCGCTCCGAAACGAGTTTGACTCGTCTCAAGTGCTTCTAATCGATATGTTTCTTTACTACTATCGATAATTCTTTCACTACTAACCTCTACGAACCCTTTTTGATCATTTCTAACGTTTGTAGTAGTCATATTTATCATCAAACAGATTTTATCCAATAAATATCGCTCCGAAAGAAGTTTGACTCATCTCAAGTGCTTCTAGTCAACATGTATCTTCACTACTATCGAAGATTCTTTTACTACTAACTTCTACGAACCCTTTCCCATCATTTCTATCGTTCGTAGTAGTCGTATTTATCTTCAAACATACTTTTTCGAGTGAATATCGCTCCGAAACAAGTTTGACTCATCTCAAGTGCTTTCAATCGACATGTATCTTTACTACTATTGAATTTTTTTTTACTACTAATCTCTACGAACCCTTTTTAATCATTTCTAACGTTTGTAGTAGTCGTATTTTTCTTCAAACAGACTATATTCAGTAAATATCGCTCTGAAACAAGTTTGACTCAACTTAAGTGCTTTTAATCAACTTTTTTTCAACTACTATGAAAAATTCTCCCAGAACTAACTTCTACGAACCACCCTCAGTCGAATTTACCGTTAGTACTAATCGTATATGCCTTGAAACAGTATTTAGGTCATAAAAATCGTTTTCAAAAAATACTCTGAAACGATTTTTTTTGTTTTTTTTTTTTCTATTTTACTACAAACGAAAAAAATTGCACTACAATCCACTACTAACGTTCATCTATGAGAAACAGCCGGAAAAAACTAATTTTTTGAATTTCGGGGGATGACATTTTTTAACTATTTTTTTCTATTTTTTCGGTATTACTACTAACGAAAATAGCTTTACTACTATCCACTACTAATCGAAATCTTTCGAAAAACCATTGAAAAAACCAATTTTTCCAAAGTCGGGTGCCAAGTTCACACAGGTAAAGTTTTCACCTAAAAGTCAGTGACTTTTAAATATTTTGACACGATTAGTAGTCATCAACAGACTCTCAAATAATTTAATTATATTATGTATCTTTCAAGGTACCAGAGTCACTAGACCATTGAAAAATCAACCCTACTTTCAAATGAATTAATCGACGGCTCTATCTCAAGGTTCAGCTCAAAGATGCCATTTTCGGTGGAACCAAATATCCGGTAGCTTTTTGGCCGAAACCAGTCTTTTGGCCGCAACTGGCCGAATCCGAACTTTCAGTTGGTTTCTATTTTTATTATTTCTATAATTCGCAGCAACGCTTGATAGCTCTTGGAGTTCGCAAGTTGACCATCATTAACATTTTTATTGGGCAATGAAGCCAGTTAATTTGTCTACCCCATTGAAGAACGCAAGCACATGAGACGGCAATGTTCGGATTGTTGAACAGATAACAAGTTAACAAGTAAAAGCAGTAACTGGCCCGCATGAATTGCGAACTGTCTCAGTTACAATTTAAAAATTAAACAATTATGTTAACGAGAGGTTTAAAATTGGCAAGTTGGAATGTTCCAACATCACTGCGCATATTACACGGTCGAGTGAATTTCGGGCCGGTTCACAAGATAACGGGGGGCGCCTCCTAAACGAGGCCTCACTAGCTCGTCGGTCGTCGAACAGAGAATTACAAACAAACAACACATCGAGGCGAGTCGTTATCTCGCGGATTAAACGGCGGCAGGCACGATAGTCGATACTCGCTCAGCTCGCGCCGTGCGACGCGGATCGCTCTACAGCGCTGAATGTACTCACACGGCCAATACTGCGCAAAAACATAGGGGCCCAATTGAAGTCATTAACGGTATTTTAATTTACATGCTTACTAACTCGTTCGCGCCGAAGACTATAATAATAATGATCTCTATTATTTTTACTTTTCATAGAAGAATAACGGGTATTATGCACATTATCTGAAAGGTAAAATGCAAGTGGATTATTGCTGACGGTGCGATATTTAGTGAAATGATTGCCGACGCTACCAGTTTTCAGTAAAAAACGTCGAAATAGTAGTAAATAACAAAACATAGGTTAACTTATTTACTTCTCGTATTTGTTCCTTGAGCAGCCAAGACATAATGGTAGCTGTCTGTGTCCATGTGTTAGGAATACAAATGTATGTGAAAATTAATCAGGCAGAGAAGTAGAGACGTGACAGACATGATGAAGTGTCAACAGACACGACAGACAGTATTCGGAGAACTAATGATGGAGTACGCCCGTTGCCTTATCTTATTTTTCACTATACGTACCGTACTACGTACACGCAAGTACTCCGCTGGCAAATAAAATTCTTTTTTATGTAACGTTTTCGGTACGTACTAAATGTTACGTATTTCGTATAGGGTATTACGCTTGACCGCGTGCCAATCATGTCCGAGTAACAACAATATACCTAGCTACTTGCAGCAAAACTATTAAAAATTACGACCGCATTTCTTGCTTTCAGCCGTACCTATATCTTGAGAATTATTACTGGCGTATAGATTCCCGTACAACTCATTTTATGTGGTATGAAACGTGTGTGTTCCATAACTTCATCAAATTTATCGCGACTTAAACTTGATCGACTTGAAATAGAACAAATCACATATTGTACTGAATAATACACAAGGTTTAGGTTCTACTTCTATCAATTTGGACACTTACTTCCATTTTCGCCGATGGCATCGGCGCACGCGCATACTGAAAGCAGCGCGCACGCCAGCACCGGCCAAGCGAGGCTGTTGCGCGCGCGCCGCATCACGCCGTGCCGCGCCCCTGGCCCGCTGACCACATGACCCGAGCTGGAACAATCAATATCAACATTTATAACAACTTCCTCTATGTTACGCAACCAATTGTTTATTTCGTAAAATAACATCCTGCCTAAACGTATGAATGAACCAAATATATTGATCAAGTACTACAGCGCTTGACAAATAAATCGACTAAAAACTGTTAACCGTTCTTTTTGTTACATCTAAGAAGCATGTATCATGTTGTATAGGTTAAATCACATCAGTATTGGTTATTCACATCCTATGCAGTAGAAACCTAATTATAACGATAACACTTAATGGGTTAGCTTTATACGAACCCGTTCAATAGAAGTTCTGATTAAACGGTATAAGGATAACCTTTTTTCAGCTTAAGTAATGAAGGATATAATAACTTGTCCATAATCAAATATTGTTTGGAAATACCCTATCGAAAACACTGTGATACGGTTAACCGAAATGATTCCTGCTTTTGATGCGATCAGCACAAATAGCAAGTTGATTCATATTATTACCTACGAAGGTAGCTGTTTGATTAATAAATTAGTTTTGAGCGGCACCCGTTCAATCAGTAAACGAATATTTGTTGTTGTGATGATTTATTCAGTTATGTGCGAGCCTCGTTGGATAAATAATCAAGTTCCGCGCATTAAACGTCAAACACGATTATAAATCATTATCTCACACTAGCATACAATAAATAGCGTCTCTGCAAATTGCTAACCTTATTGTACGTACAACAATAGTGGTTTCATTGATGAATATAAATTTCATTGATCAAAGTGTCGGCTCGCAGAGGCCAATGAGTGTATAAAGACCGCGGTAATTAGCGTGGGAGCCATCGATGTTCCCACGACACGCCCGTTACAGGAAAATATTAATTAAGAAACACGTTAGGTATAGAAAAAATCCGCGATCATGTGAAAAATTATATTTTACTAAGCAGGACTGTTAAAACCACAATTGAATTCATTGTTTTCCCCATAGAATTTAATAATAATGTATGAATTATTTGTAATAGTAGGTATCGCTGACTCGTAGAGCGGTATTTGTACAATTAATATAATACAATACAAAGCGCCCACGCTCGGAATTATTGATAACGCTGAATGTAATAAGGAAGGACATCCCTTTTGGATTGAATGTTTTGGTTTCCGTGACATATTAATAAACATAATTTAGAAATTCAGTCTTCAAAATAATACAACCGACGATAATTTATAAATATACTTACTTATCTTTTTAGCATTCTGTCTGGAACGCGTGGAGTTATCGAGTTGAAATTTAAACCATATTTTCAGGTCAGGTAAAAAATCAATTCTAAGTTAAGGAAAATAAGGTACGGCCGTATATGTCGTTAAAAATCCTTTTCGAATATTTTCGATACTCTCAAGAAATCAAAATTAATCGGGTACTTTCCTTACTACAGATATAGGAATCAATCTGAAAACAGTAGGTAAGTTGTTGTTACGTCACAAAATAAAATTTGTTCGGATAAATATTCTAAAACTCATTTCGGGATTTGAGCTGTTTTCATAAGCAAATATGTACGGAACCTTCAGGGCGCGAGTCCGTCTTCAACATTTATCTGGTTTCCCACTCTCTTCATGGGAATTAAACACTTAATTTCATGGATTGGTTTAGGGACTCTCATGAAGGCGTTTAGACTTGCCATAACTCTCAATAGTATAATCAGATTCCAGAGGATTAAGATCGGGACTAGACGACGGTCAGTCTTCGGCTCCATGAAGTCCAAAACATTCATTTCCAACCACGCTTGGGTTTTTTTTTTTTTTTTTTTTTTTTATGGTAGGTGAAAATCATCCAATGACGAAACCCGCTCTTGGGCGGAGCGGGAGACCAGTGTCAGACTCTTACTGACTAAAAAACCTACCCCGTACCTTCCTTGCCTTATTTCTGGAGTCGAGGTTACAATTTCCACATACCCTCTAGGCTCCAGGAGGCTTCGACCCTGAAGGGCCCCTGCAGAACCACGCTTGGGTGGGTCGAGCTTTATAACTCGGTGCTTGGTTTTGCTGCAAGTACTTTACGGAAGATGTTAAGAGGCTTAACCATCTCCTGAATAATCATATCTTGTAGTTACTTCGTGACAACACCTCACCAAACATTCACTGAAGTCGAGTAATCTCCACGTTGTACTCTGCTGGCAAAGTGGAAAACTTCTATTATAGAGCTTGAGCATAAACTCGGTAATTCTGCTTGTTAAAACATTGCTCAATGGTAGTTTTTTTTTTTCTGAGAGCTCTTTGCGTACCGTATAAGAAGTTGTTTTTAAAATATCAGTTAAACAATGACCAGTCGTCTCATATATGATGAAGTTAAGTCATCTTTTAAACTGTTGATTTCCGTAATTACATATACACAATTAAAAGACAATAGGTGTACGGACACCGGTGCACGGTGTCCTCTCGGGGCTTATAGGGACTATTTCATTTCGAACTATATTTTTTGTAACAGTATTATTGCCAAACTAAGTACGTAAATTACGAGTAACTATTAGGTAAGGAACTTTTGTGTACAAAATATTAATCTTTTATTCTAGATTAAGCGGCAGGTTGTTTGTTTTCTTGCCTGAGTGTGAATTTTTGAATTTACAATTTTTATCAAATATTTTAACTAAATAAAATTGTAAATTCAGGTTGAGATGAAAAACGTAACTCAGTATATGTAACCTTTAAGGGGTAAACAAACTGTGGGGCATGCAAGGACCTTCAGGTGTCGACGATCAAATATCTGATAAACATGATATTATTCATGCACGACAACATGAGTACTTGAGGGGCCATTTTAATTTCTAATTATATCCTCTGATTGTATGTGGCAAACAGGGAGTCGTTCATGAGCCTATGCAAATCCCCTTTGCAGCGGATGGCAAGCTTAGTGTTGAACCTCGCACAAGCAGCATGTTTTGAATACCCAAAATAACAATTCACATCACAGGTAAACTTATAGCTCACATAGGACGATCACAATGCCTAACCGAGTTTTATACGCTACAAGGCCATGTCATCGTACCACTAACTGGCGAGTGGCGCCCGGCTGACGGTACCACACCGTCTCGTTCCTAGCTATTTTTTTTGGCCGCAGCTCCTAATATTGCAGAGTTTACTAGCAACACAAGCTATGTTTTATACCCTTGCAGTTTTTTTAGCAATATACTTTTATAATTTTGTACCGTAATAACTGCAGGCTTACGTTCTAAGAAATCAAGTGAATACATACTTAGCAAACAGCATAATTATGAAAAATAGTACCTTCGTGACTTTTAACCTCTATGTCGAATAAATTACTACGTTTTTAAAGTCACACTGCGCAAATGAGTTAAAAAAACGTGTTCACTTGAGAATTTAAATTTGTCATGAATTCGTTCATCGAGTAATGTTTTTATGCGATTGGCACTTCCGGCAGTTAAAAAGGCCCCAAACCGCAAACGTAAAAGCGTCAGCGTGATTGTAAAGAGACAGACAATAATCATGATCGCGCCAAGGTCCAACACACGGCACGCGGGTAATACCTTGGCAGATAGGGAGGGGACGAGTTTCCCGCGCTGCATTTGTTGTTTACGCGGCGTGTCGTGGCGGACAGTGAGGTCGACGACCTCGTGCCGCACCACGCCGCCATATTTTTGGTAATAAATAATAGATAGAACAGCGCAGCGCAGCACGATCGATCAGACCGCGACCAGTGCGGCGGCGCGTGCTTGGCTCTGTACCCAAAACATTGCACCCCCACCCCCCAAAGAACGAGAACGCACTTAGGAAGCAGACTACGTAAAATCTTATCTATGCGGACTTGCGGAGTAGACGGTTATGTTACGATTCTATATTGACAGATAGACTACGAATAGGTATTAAATAGACTGTCGACAATTTCGTGAAACGCCACCCAGCTGTATTACATGATTTTAAATTGTAATGGTTTGGTTTGACGCAAACATGTTTTGTCATTTTTTTTTTTTATAAATTGTGTGTTACTGATAACGACACCATAACATGATAATTTTGCTTATCTGTCATTTACTCATTTCATTTCTATGAATAGATAAAATTTAAAAAAATACCTAGAGGTATTTAAAAATTAAGATTATATTTTCCTTCTTAATTTAAATAATAGATTTTTTAGTTTTATACGGAAAAATTTAGATTGTTTACTAGGCGAAATCTTAACGTTTCGACTACCGTAATTAGAGACACAATTAAGAAAAGACAATAAGTATTTCGGACACCAGTGTCCTTTTGGGGCTTAATGAACTAATAGTTAATATGGACTTACAATTTATTAATGGTTCGTTTTGTATGAATACTGCAATAATAACAGCTCGTTGCAGACTCTTATTACTTACTAAAGACAATTTTATGCGGTTAACGTGTATAGGATTTTCAATAGGAATTTATTTTGCGTCATGAAATGCTAATTTAAGTAATATTCAGGCACTGGTTACCCTTTCAACCTAATCAGTTTTTTTTTGCGAAAACCTACCTGTGAACGAATTAAAGAGCCTGTAAAAACCTTTCCTTCGACAAGGTTAAACGGGTATCCAGGGGTTGCTGGCTTATCTTTTTTATCAGTAGGTAAATCATTAAATAACTCCTTTCTTCTTATATTCTTGTTTATGTCGCAATAACGCACATGTTGACACTCTCAAGAGAATCAAAATTCATTAAGTAGGTACTTCCCGTTGACCTATAATCCTGTGCATGAAGGAAAATTTCATAGCACAATAATAATAGAAAACAATCTAAAAACTGTAAATTTATTATTGTCACAAAACAATCGCGATTCGGAAAAATCTTCGTAATTTTATTGGGGAATTGAACTGTTTTCATAAGTTCCCTCTTCTAGAGGAAGGAGTACTACCAGAGGGAACATGCTATGCTATGCAAAAACTAAGTTCCGAACCCTCAGTGCGCGAGCACTTGTCTGGTTTTTTGAGGTAGGAAATCATCGAATGACTTTTTTCGCTCTAAGGTGGAACGAGACGTGAACGACTTTTTAGTATCCTTAAGTTTGCCTTTGCGCTCCAAGATCACGGCAATTCTTTCCAACAATTCCGGCGACTCTACTGAGGCTCCGGTCTTGCTGTCATTTTTTTTTTTGAGGTCCGTTTGGAACGCTACGAGCCGTTGACGAATTGGGCTCGGATCTTACAGGACGGTGAGCTACCTATTGCTTTAGACGGCAAACGCTCCACAACGATAGCCGGAAATCGCCCTACAACTCCTGTCGCCCGGGACATCTCCTACAGGGATAAGGTTTACCCTGCATTGTTATCGTTTTCCTTAATTGGGTTTCTGTTTCATTCCCTTAGGGGATGATTTTAGTAACACTTTCTTGTTTTTTGTATGCGTCACAAAAGGAACCTCTGCAAAATTTCAGTGTTCTAAGGGCTAACGCTACGTAAAGCGGGAGCCCTCGCGGTCTCCAAAATTGCTCCATGCGGGCTCCACGCGCAGACTAGTTGACTCAGTAAACGGGCGTATTAGTTGTAGTTTTTTTTTTTTGTCGTAGACTTTTGCTGCGTAATAATAAGTTCTCCATCGACACGATTGTACATACACACCATTAAAGCTAAGCTAGAGACACTGCGTTCGCGACGGGGCCCGCCGGAGAACGTCCGTGCGCTCGCGCGTGGACACGCGACTTGTACCCGCCAAACGTAGTGTTAGCCTAAAGGGATTAGTCCTGGGCTGATGAATAAATGAGTCAGGTCTCGGGCTTTTATAATATATATAGACTTACGAAAGTGTTTGCAGTAGGTTCCATAACACAGAATCTTAGTGACTACACGGATTTGAGCGTCCACTGTAGCAAAAAGAAATGAATAGATCATTTCAGTTCCAACAATAAAACAGATTAGGTAAACAACTGTACTTGTTGAAGTAATCTTAACTCCAGTTTCACAAGTGAAATCTATCGCAAAACGTATGTGGTAAAAACGGTTTTAATCTTTTAACTTTGCGAGCCTGAAATTAGGTTGTGCGAACTTTAGCGCTTGTAAATTAAAGGTTTAAAAAAATAAATGCCTTTGCAGCAGTTGTTATTTTTATTACTCATTATAAAGGCGTATTCGTTTAGAAAATGACAAATAATAACAATTTGTCAAATGTATTTTCGTACGGGAAACTGGACTTGTATGCATATACTCATAAATATGCAACCAATCATTTTAAAACGTTTTAGCGCACTGAGCCAGCATAGAACAAAGAATGCAACAGATCGCATCAACAAGTTAATTCAAGGCCAAGCGAACTGTAAAAAAACGTTGTTTTCGGATTATTGTTTTGATAAGACTTCAAGGTGTATGTTTCTTGCGCACTCGCTTATCGATAACAAATTCTTAATATGTCAATGTCTACTAAATAAACATAATACAATGGGTAGTTAGTTAATTGTAGCAAGTAGCTACGACAAAGAGTAATGATGATTTGCCAAATTCTAAAATCTCGACGGGTTATTTTTGTGTTAAATTATTTTAGTTGTCAGTAATAAATACTTTAGCGGAAAATAGTACTTCTAGCCATCTTAGATAATCAAAGCGAATGCTTTTTATTTGAATCCCATTATAATATGATATGTATGTAATAATGAGTACCTAAGCATATCCTAACAGCCAACACGCACTGGGCCCGCGAGTTGGATCCTCCTGTCTAGGAAAGGGCCGTACCCTTTCCTAGACAGGAGGCCTTATCCCAGCTGTGGGAACATTATAAGGCTGGTTCTATACTATGCTAGGTATATCCTGTAGCTGAAAAAAATAGTTTACCTATCTAAGTGCTAAGTGCCGACTTTCTACACATTTGATTGTAGTAGGACTTGTACAGAAATCAATTTAATCGTCTGAATTCTCTTCATTTGGAAAGCAAAAACATAGGAACAATACATATCAGTAAGCAGATGGACAGCCATATCAAGCCTTGTCAGGAAGTTTGCGGTTTTTGCAGGAAGGATTATCATTACATAGTATAAAACAAAGTCCCTATGTAAGTTTAGATCTTTAAAACTATGCAACAGATTTTGTTGCGGTTTTTTAATAGATAGAGTGATTCAAGAGGTAGGTTTATATATATGTATAATACAATATATTTACCTAATGTCACCATTGCACCCGTGCGAAGCTGGGACGGGTCGCTAGTTTATTATATGTATTTCTTAACTTATAACAATATCTGAGTACTTAATATTGTTATAGATAGAACTACTTTTTTAAAACAGGAAAGAAACCTTTATTATCCTTTCTTGTAATCGGGTAAAACTGCGACGAAATAACGAAAACAATATTGAAAAACTGAATCGAACAATATTTTGTTGATAACACAGTCATGTCACAGTGGTCTCTTACACTAAAATACCCTAGAAAAGGGGATAATTACTAATTTTGACAAATTTCTTCAATTGTTAGATTCAGTAATTGAATAAGTTTTAACTTAAAAATACTTGAAGAATGGGTATGAAGATAAGAAATACCTTCGATCTACCTAGTAGGTACCCACTCTCAATAATATGGAAGAATGGGTTATTTTTACAAAAGAGTTTATGATAAGAGTTCATAGTTGAACTGATAAATTTTATTAGTAATGTGTGTAAAACAATAAAATATTTGATTGGATTATGTATGATACCCACTGGTGGAACTGATTGTATGATTCATGAAATATTTACCAAGTGAAAAAATGTAGTAAGTAGCCTGAAACTATTATGACAAGATAATTTATTCAGTCCTAAGCCCCAAGAGTACACCGGTGTCCGCAAACATATTGTCTTTTAATTGTGTCTGTAATTACTTTATTCGAAAGGTTAATAAGTGGTAGCTTAATCTGTTTAGGTACACCATACCGTCGATCAGAAATGTCTCCTAGTCCTAAGTTTAGTTTTGAAGCCGAATAACTTCGTCTATGTACGGCAGGTTCATAAGCGGTATTTCTTGGTTATTCTGAGTTTGTATAGCTACTACATACTACTTACTTAATAAATTAGTAATTCGACTACCATAACCTACAATCCAATACATGTCCCCATAAGACGCCATCAATCATTCCATAAAATTTGCGTGCCGCACTCTGACCGTTCTGAAGTAAATGTGGCGAAAACAATTACTTTTAATTGGAAAGTTAGATCTAGAAATTGTATTTATTTTATTTTCTTTTTTCATTACATGGGCATGTCGGACAGTAGGTACGTACTTTTTAATGAGCGAATATTTATAGCCATACGTGCCTCCCAGAGTAATTGTTAATGAATTCCTACTAAAAACTCGCTTTATATCGCCTACGAGCACGATAGTGGAAGCAGCCGCCAGACCGTCACCGAGTCACCAGTCCCCGCCATCGCGCACATTTCGCTCGCTGCCTCGCCTGCGCCGCGCCGCCGCCGCGCGCCGCGCGCTTCGTTGCGGAGAAGGGCACAGAGTTGTTTACACCACCGCTCACACCACGTGGTGTGCACTGAGTATTCATTATAGTCACGTGGTTCTGTTATTTTAGAATTTTATTAACTTGCATTACGAAACTAAACAACCGCTAAACTACTACACTGTATTACCTAAGTCTAATACAAACCGTAATCAGATCGAAAACAAATACGAAACGCTACCTGAGCTCGGTGCCTGCCGTGCTTGTCTGCTCCTTGCGATCCACAGTTTATTTATACTCAACAGATCCTTCAGTACAATATTTCACTTTGTCACACAGCACAAAACACTTGAATTGTGTATTTTTATAATAACCACAACAATAACATCACTATTGTAAACATAATACGCGGCAAACAGCGGATAACGTACAGACGAGTTATCACAAACGACGCGCGCGAACGACTGAGGGAGGGAAGCGGAGAGCGCGGGGCCTGCCGTGCCGTCGACCCAGTCGAGGAATGCGGCTCGGCTCGCCCGTTCTCGCGTGCTTATTTTTTTGCTTAGTCCGATGGGACGCTCAGGGGGCGCTCTCAAGCGCGCTCTTCCTTCAGCTAGGCTCTAATTGAACATAGTATAGAATTAGAAATGGAATAATGACCAAAATATCATTGTGTAAGAATTTAATTGAAGGTAAGATAGAAACTCATTATTCAGTAGGTTCCTATCTTGATTTTAATTTTTCAAAATTGGCGGAATTTTGTGAATTAGTGAGAATAAAAAAAAAAAAATAATAAGTAGGTAAACCCAATAGGTACAAAGATAGAGCTCAAACATTAAGTTTGGGCGGGATAAGGAAAACTAGACTTTTTAATGTTTTGTGAGTGCCTGAGCTACCACTTGACTCCCATTGGGATATTTTATGAGGTAGTTTATGGGTATCATACATCATGAGCACATTCAAAAGGGTCTGCCGAGCACTTCGGACACGCGATAGGCCGTGGCAAACTCGCGTTTTTTTCGAAAGCTAATCGGATACAAATTTGTTACGATCAAAAACGTCATCAGAAAAATAATAGATATAGGTCAGGTCAGTTCTATAGATAGGATCAGATGATTTTTACTAAACCGACCTCAAAAAGAAAAAAAAAAACCACGGAACGCTTATAGGAACACTAAGTTGTCGGTCTGTATGTCAAACAAGACCCTTTATTTCAGGATCGATTTCAATTTAAAACCATAATTATACTCAAGTCCAGGGTCCTTTAAAGCTGTGAAAAATCTTACTTTTAAGTAAACAAAAATAAAAAGATGAGGATCATAATTATAGTACAAATAAAGGAATTAACTCTGAAAACAGTGAATTTGTTGTTACCGGCGCGTAGTGTACCTACCACGTGCGTGCGCCTCAAGGAGGTTTCAGCAAATCGTAGAGGCCCAGCAGGGTCGAAGCCATGTCGCCACGTGTTATATGAAAGTAAACCTCGGAGCCCTGGAAAGCAAAGCAGGAACAAGAGTAGATTTTAGTCAGTAAAAGTCTGACATGCCGTGGCGCTCCGCCCGAGAACGGCAGAAAAAGTCATAAAATAAATAAATTAATATACAATTTCGAATTTCGGAAAAATCTTCGAGAAAAATTTATAGAACAACGAATTTTGGCGAAATCTAAAAATTAATAGTCTATTTTTAAAACTATAATTGGTTCCTTTCCTACCAATCAAGTCTCATCTAGCCTATTTATGAATTTATGATACGCTCAAAGTGGATATCATATGAGGTAGAGATATTCTTATAGTCAGCAGTTTGGCTCCCATACTATATAGAATAGTTCCTTCCCGTTGACCTAGCTGCATGTATAACGCCTAAGGTGCAAAGTGGTGCATTGCAGCAGGGCCCTGAAGGATATTTCGCTTATTTTTCTTTTTGTTTAGATCAATCGACAAAGAGCAACCCACATGGGTTGCTCTTTGTGGTAAAGTCTTGTATCTATGGACTGCAGAGAAGAGATTGGGGCCCAGCTTCACTAGTGTCGGTACACAGCACACTGTTGTTATTCTTCTTAACGGAAAAAAAGAAAAGGTCGTTTTCTTTTGTAAAAAATAGGTAAATTTTTACTGCCCCAAAAGGATACAGATTACTCGTTAATTCTGGACTCGTCAATGAAGAGACAATTCCAAATGTTTTCCTCGTCGTTTTCTTCATTTTGGCGGAGTTTAGCCCACTGCAATCTGCGTAGCTGTCGTTGCTCTGAGTTTAGGGGTGCTTGCCTGGATCTGCTCGCTCGTAATCCAACCTGGTGTAAGCAATTCCTGATGGTCTGAGTGCTAATTTCTAGTCCAGTAACAGCCTGCAATTCAGTTTTTATTTTAGTTGCATTGATTGTGGGTCTCGGGCAGTTAGCAATCTGATTTAACGCGTCTGAACAGCAGTAAAAACAGTTGGCTGAACACTGCGAAGTCGGTCAGCAAAGTTATCCACGCCGCGATACTTCTGTAACGTGTTCATGACACAAGATTGGGATACCACTTTGCGTGCTACTTCTCTCATAGAATGTCCTTCTTCCCCCAAAATTCTTACTCGTAAAACTTCTGATAATTCCTTCGGCATCTTTTTGAATGAACTCATTTGATAAGTCAGAAAAAACGCTGGTTGGTCATATTTTTGAATGAGTGTAAATAAGGATTTAGTCTCTTTTTGTACAGAAAAACAATAGATATTTTAAATTCTTTTGTTATTATAGGATTTGATTTTTGAATGAAGAATCTTAGAAAAAAAAGAATAACATTTTATTCTAACATAACAAAAACAATTTCGTATTATCCAAGTAATATCAAACTTTTTTTGTGTGTAATTTAAAAAAAGGCACGGATTTTTAAGGTTTTAATATTTAATGAAAATTTAAATCGTGATTTTTAATAGAATATAATAAATAAACATGATTATTTACGCAACAATTTGATTTTACCAACAAGTTAACATTTATCTGTGTTTTAATTTAAAAAATTAAGTAATGAATAACGGTTTGATGCCTTTGTTTCTTTTTCCTCCTGCAAAGGTTAACTACCTAACTCATTTAATCGTGTATTTGTGAAAAAAAATTGCGTTTAAGATAGAAATAGTACATTTTGATACAAGTGCAGGAAGTTTGTCATTGCGACCGAGGCGAAATTCGCACGAGCCGTAGGCGAGTGTGTTATGGAGCCGAGGGCTGCAATGACAAATCTGCACGTGTGTCAAACGACGTTTTTAATACACTTACGACTTGTGAAATAAAGAAAGAAAGAAAAAAAAAATAATCGTATCTCAAACATACAGTAGAAATTTAAGAAATATATAAGTATAGCATTCAAATCTGCTCTGGTCAATTTCTAATTTCGTGGGGTCGTCCAGCGACTCTGGAGGACGCCTCGCGCCTGATTCGATAAACTAAGTAAAACAAAATAATGACCCGTGACCGTGACGATAAGGAAGGAATAAAAAAGCCCTTGTTGTGATAAACTCAAAAAAGCACTTGGGTGATATACATGCTATATTGAACCTAATAGGAGTGCGATAAGAGGCAGTTTTCGAGTAAGTGTATTGAAAAAAATTTTTGCCGCCAGATATTGTGCTTTACCATAGACTGCTGCAATCTAAATCAAAACTAAAATGCATGGCAACTTTGGAAAAATTTCTTCAATAAGGATATGGGTCGTAATTTTTAAAGATAGTATTTTTCCGAAGTGTATTGACAAACGTCGTTTGATACCTAAACGTGCGAATTTGTTTGTTACTGCAGCCCTCGGCTCCATAACACACTCGCCTATGGCTCGTGCGAATTCCGCCTCGGTCGCAATGACATACTTTCGGCACTTGTATCAAAATGTATAAATGCACTATTTTAAGTGGTTAAAAAAGAAATGACCACTTTTCTATCTGATGGTAAACGACGATGTTGTAGAACGCTGGGTTGCGGCAGTGGCTGCCTCGTTTTCGAATTTATGAAAGAAAAAGGCCTCGATGGTGTGCCTTCGCCCACTTCTAAACAAGTTCACACTACGGCTCTGCGTGCTGTCAACTGTCACGATAGCACGTACAATGCTGTCTTTTCTTTCATATCATGCCTCACACAAACCACGCAAAAGCTAGATATGGCTTTGGACTTCCACACCCTCTAAAAAACCTGAAATAAGTACTTAGATAATTTAAGGCTGACGTGTGTCGGTTCGTGGTTAGACTTTATCAAGCTTATTTATGGATTATGGATGTATAAATTGTCACTAATTACCTAAGCTTCTTCTAGAATAGATCAAGGTGTGTGTAATTTGTTAAAAACAATAATTATTGACTATGCTTATCGTACCTACTGCGGAAGCAGGCGAACAAAGCTGAATAAAAATGAAAATAGGTATACATACTCTATAGGCAAGGTTACGTTTTATTTTATTACTGTGACTGAGTAGTAAACAAGTGCCATAATACACACATAATAATACCTATAGCACATTTTGATGCAAATGCAAATGGGCAAAGTTGGTTCTTGCAGAGGCAGAATACACGTTTTGGAGCCGAGAATCTGCAATTATAATTGTCTACATGCATCAAACTACGTTTTTAAAAACAATTATGTTACGCGGCAACACCGACTTATATACTAGCGATAAATGAGCACGTTCTTAAAACCTATTTAGTCTAAAATACTGAAAAGTTAAAACAAAAATCCGCCAGCGATCCATTAGCATTGACGTCTGTCAAAACTTACAGCGCTGACACTTCAAAATTGCACTAATGTTATCAATGTAATAGTGTATGGCATGCCGATCTCTTAAGTGGAATTTTTTTTTTTATGGTAGAAATCATCGAATGACGAATCCCACTTTTGGGCGGAGCGGTCAGTGTCAGACTCTTACTGACTAAAGAACCTACCCCGTACCTTCCTTGCCTTATTCCCAGAGCCCCGGTGTAACGCTTTCGCATCAACCCTCAGCTCCGGGAGGCTTCGACCCTGCAGGGTCCCTACGGTTTGCTGACAACTCCTTGAGGCGCGCGGGAACGGAGCGCGCCGTCGACGACTTGGGCTCGGTCTGGACTGCTACCAGACGATCGGACGGCGAGCTACCCATTGCTCACCGTCCGCAAGCCAGTGTCTACGGTGGCCGGATATCGGCAGGATCGCGGCGGCGACGGCTACGGCGAGTGCGCCGTTGCCTTTGCCTTATGCGGTCAGCCTCCTCCTTTACGAGCATTACTGCCTCGCACAAGGAGGCGACCGCCTGCCACTCCTCCTCGCTGCGGACCATGACCTGAACTAAGGCCCGGCGCGAGAGGTCGCCGCCGCCGATCACCCCCACGAGGGCACGGCGTTGCTCTTCCCAAGCGGGGCACACTTCTACCGTGTGCTCCACCGTGTCCTCCGGGCTGGCCTCACAGTGGCGACACCCGGGCGTCTCTTCCGCACAGATCCGGTGCAGGAACCTCCCGAACTTGCCATGTCCAGTGAGGACCTGCGTCATGCGGAAGGTGAGGACGCCGTGAGGTCTATCCAGCCACGCCTCAAAGAGGGGCACTACTGCCGAGCTCTTAAGTGGAGTAAAGTCACTATACGGCACGCGGCACGCCTCATCTAGTGCGTACTACATGACTACAAATATATCGATCCGCGGCAAATACTCGAATATCATAAGTAAAATACTTCATATCTCTTCTTTCAACTTATTTACAGCGTATTACAAGCGGTAAATAAGTTGGACCATTTGCTAAGGTTACGCTCAGCCCCGCAGTTCAATTGAGGCCCGAAAATCGGTTACTGCGCAGTCAATATCTGGGTGGTTAAAAAAAAATAATTACAAAGACAACGAAGGAAAGCCTTTTGTGTAAATTTCATCGACGGAAGGGAGAGAATATGGAGATGTAGAGTAGAACGTGCCATCAGCCAATTTTTTTACACCAGAGTGTATTTTATAATGTGAGGTGGTATAACTTTGTTTTGTCAAGTTATCCCTTTTGCCCCAATCATGTTGTGTAATGTTTTTAATGTGTTTATGCATGGTCCCCACACTGCTCGTATTCTGCATGCTTAGGATTACCTGAATGAGACCGATATAACCCAGATGGACTGGCCAGTATGACCACCAGACATGAATCCTACAGAACACGTCTAGGACATGAATTATTGGGCGAGGATCCGAGAAAGAAATCTAGTCCCTTTTGGGAGGAGTTACTAGTGTCACTGGGTAAAGAATAGGATAACTTTCCCAGATGAAATGACTGAGGGTGTCATCAGAAGCATTGGTATGTATCCAAGTCCTTAGAATAGCGCGAGGAGGTAAAGCGCGCTAGTAATGAATGTTTTTACGTCATTCTTAAGTTTAAAACAACACAGCAGATAACAGACAGTTTAAGCTGAAGAGTTTGTTTGGTTGAACACGCTAATCTCAGGAACTACTTTAAAATAGTATCTACATTGTTATACGAGGGTTGAAAGTTAGTTATTTAGTCTCGAGAAATTTCTTGGCGACCGAGCGAATGCGAGGTCGCTAATAACTATTAGCGAGGGACTAAATAACTCTTGAACCCGAGGTAAACACTGTGCTTTTCATTACGAATACGAGGAAAATAAAAATAATAAAAACCAGAGTCGTCGTCAAAGGTCTTCGTATGTTTTTATGGTAGGGGAGAGTGGGGTAATTGCGAACACCTAAGGGAAAATTGTAATAAAACAAAAAAACACAGTGTAACAAAAGTTATTTATTGACAAATGTCAACTTAAACTAATCATTATTATATTGTCATAATTAAATTTGATATTTTTTTAGCGTAACATCAAAATTTAAAGGAAAAACAAAAAGTTTGGTGTCCGGGTTTACCCGAACCATGTCGGGTAATTGCGGACGGCTTATGGGGTAATCACGAACATAGCCTAATCGGCACAGAAATCACAGAAAAATCCTCTAGATGTACTTTCTCCACTGGTAAAATTTTCATGGGCCCAGTGATTATAATTATAGCATGTTATCCAGTCTTCGATTATTGAAGTTTCATATTTTGATCATCACTTGTGGTCATATTGACTTGTTTGTCTTTTTGGAGCTAATATTTTTTAATTTCTTTGTACATTTGAAATGCCAGTTTCTTTATTTTATTACATACAATGTATGTATAAATATGAATATATAATATTATTTTATTTTTAATTTTTGTTTTACCATAAAATAGTTTGCTATATTTTAAAATACGATGTTCTAATTCCTTTTCTCGCCCTTGGTAAATACGGGTGGAAGCCCGTATTTATGAATAATATGAAGATGCCACAAACTGGAAGGAATTCCAGTTTGTGGCATCTTCACAATGTCTTTGTTGCGATAGTCGTGAATAGTGTTGTTTTGGAACAGCTTATGCAGTGGCTGCTTTTCTTAACGGCAGCGTCTTGTTTTAAAATTCTTGAACGGCTTTTTCAAGATCTTCTATTTTATATTTGGTCTCCACCTTTCTTTTGTAGATACACGGCATCTGAAATATTTTTGGAGTTTTAAAACTTGTTAAATCCTTAGCTGTAGGCGGTAAAACCAATAGTTAATTATGACACGGGGTAATCATGGACGTCCGAGATTGCCCCACTCAAATCGTCCGCTATTACCCGATACGTACCAAAAAGTAAAACTATTTAATTTTTTGACGTTGGAAACTAGCAATGAACGTGGTAATTATTGAAACAAGTTACATATTTAGTCGCTATTTCACAAAAAAAATATCAGATTCCTACGTTTTGCATGGAGTTATTATACACGCATACAATTTGTCTTACAAAATTAGATGAATGTACTAAAAAAAATAAAAAATCACTTACCTTTGACATCGTGCGCAGCCTCAACTCACTAGTTACTGTTCGGCACTAAGGTCAGGTCCGACTTGCGAATGCATCATTCGAAATATCTACTATCTCTTTCTAACATCCTAATACCTTAGTGTTCGCCATTACCCGCCGTCCGTGATTCCCCCACTCTCCCCTAGGTATATTTCTTTTGATTTAGGCGGTAAGCGGTTTTCTCCTCTTAAGAATCTTGCCTTAAATTTATAACTGAAGCTGATGAACTTATCGTGTTAATACAAATTTCTTATAACAGAGATTTAGCAAAATGTAAACAAAACTCTACACCTCGAAAAAAAACCAAGAAAGACCAAATCGGCCACAGATTATAGAGAGACTTTACCCGCCATTTTTTTTCCAGTGGCCAGCTGGCTATTCAGTCAATATTTTTCATTTTATCATTATAAAAATGGGTCAGGTCAACATTTTTCTCAAATATAATAATAGCTTTAATGAAATAGTTGAAAGTAAATTAAAATAAAGTCATTAAAAAAAAGTATTCTTAAATTATTCCCATCTTTATGTTATTTCAATTGTACTGGCAGTATAGAAATTTGGGTTACGATTCAATAGAAATGGCAAAATAGAACTAGTTTTTGTTTTAATGTTTAGACAGCTGTCAGTTGAAAAGTAAAACTCCCCAGGGAGTAAAACTGCTACTTTCAACTCTTTCCGCAGGCAACTTTGCACCTACTTTCAGAGCATCAGTAATGAAAAATCATTTTTATATAGGCAAGTAGCCATTAAGTAGCCCATTTATCGAGGAAGGCTATAGGCTATATAACATTACGCTACAATCAATGGGAGCAGGGCAGTAACAAAAAATGCGGGTGAAACCGTAGGGGACAGCTAGTGATTTAATAAAATCGATGTTCTTGAGATCTTTAACTGAACACAATGTTTGCACCTGCAATTGGAGTGTCACTATTATTTGCACAAACAAAATAGATAATTATACCGACTGAATTATGTAGATACATGCGTAGTGCTATACAGCATGAATTTTATCGATTGTTGTCGTAATTGGCGAAAATAACAATCCTTATCAATCTGGCACGTACTTACGGACTCTACCTAAATACCAAAAATATGTCGTTATAAACAATTCAATATCATGTAAACTAAATATGATACTGGCACGCTCTGAACGTGACAGAACACCAGGTGTTTCCAAGTGTAAAGGGACTGGAAAATTTATATGACATTGACGCAACATGAAGCCAAAATTGATCGCTTAATTGAGAAAGAATGATTGGAGCAGTTATTGTCATTTACGTAAATATCGTTAACCGCATTTGACCCTTTCGAGACCCTTTAAGAATTATGTTGCAGACTAAGATTTGCCCAAGGTAAAATTCCATAAGCCATTTTTTTTGCAGAACGTTCAGCAGTTTGCCAAATGCTTTCAGAGTTCGAAGCAGTAAATAGATTTTGTTTTACAAATTAAGTTGTTTATAATCTTAAGATTTCTTGTCATTAAACTTATTATTTCTTTTCTTTTAACTTATTATTTCTTTTCATTAAGCTTATGATTTGATTGTAAAGCAAAAATAAAAAGCGTAAAGTTATTTATACTTGTTTTTTTAACTCCGTATCACCTCAGTCTGACTTGAATGGGTCGTTAAAAGACACAATGCCGTGCCAGGAAATCAGGACTGCTTGCACTTAAATGATGGAAATTAAAACAAATAAGTTATTAATTTAAATTCATTTTAATCAAACGTATTATTGTATTATTGGTTAGTGCTTTTATACGTAAAATTAATACAAAAAGCTTTACCAAAACGTGATATGTAAGACTTGCGAGTGAGAAAGAGGAATGAAGAAAACAGGCCTTTAATTTTTGACGAATTTACCAACGATGTCAAAAAAATCTACCAACCAGTAAGTTTAATACATTACCTCTTAACAAAAGAATGTCAATGTATTCCACAAAGTTTAATAGCTACAAATATATCAAGATTTTTGTTGACTAAAAATATTATCAACAAATTGCTGAACGGTCAAAGTTCAGTGGAAATCTGTTTGGCTTATTATCTTTTAACACTTGAGCCGGCCATAACGGTCGGCCGTCGTTGACACTTAAGTTTTTAAGTGCATAACAACAAAATGAGTGTTTTGATATATTACGAATATATGAATTAAAATGTTTGTTGTGAATTTTTAGTTGCAGAAAGCCAGAATCAGCTTCCAAAATAGGTATAAAAAGGTTAGTAAGTAAGTTCAGCGTGCATGCCATGCAACCTCTGATCAAAGATTTTCCAAAATGTGGCGCCCGGCCCCGTTTCAGAATATTTTAGCACCTCACATCGTCTTTGTTATTTTTTTTTTTATTTTGGCTTTGCACTGTTTGCGCCTACAGCTAGTTTGACGTTTAGAAGGTATTGCGATTTTAGCCGCTTTTAGTTCCATTAAAAAAAAAACTTGGGTAATTGCGAGTTGGACCCACGTACTGAAAGTTAAAACAGTTAAACCATAGACAAAGAAAGATTTCTATGAGTACAACTTATTTGCAAATAGTTCATTTCCCGAACTTAGTCTACAAGATAAATCTGTATTTTATGTAACGTAAAAATAAAGTCAATGTTTTCAGATAATGCTATAAGACCTTGCCTTTTTGCCAAATTTCAGGATTCTGGGTCAATGGGAAGTAGCCTATGAGTATTGATTTAATCCCTTGAGAGTGTCGAAATTTGTTTTTATGCAATATAAACGGTCATTTTAACTTTTCAAGTTTTATTTTTTCATAGTTTTAAGGTCACAGGCAACAGACCAGAGGATATAGTTTTACTCGACACCTCTTATAACGGTATCGGTTTACCCTCCTCCTAGATAACCGACTGAAAATGGTCTAAACTTTTTGTAATCACAATTGATTCTAGAAATGAAAAGATTTTTTATTAACTTTGTTCTGGGGACATAATCGACATCTACACTAATATAATAAAGAGGTAAAGTTTGTTTTTTGTTTGTAGGAGGTAATCTGGAACTACTGGTCTGATTGGAAAAAAAATTAGCAACAATAGAAAGCTGCTTTACTCCTGAGTGACATAGTCTATATTTTATGTATTGTTATGCAAAGCCGCTGACAAAAGCTAGTTTGATATACATATAATCTAATCATTCACGACAATTCATCGGTGCACTGTGCAACACAAGGCTTTATTAGTGCAATCAATGTTGTTACACTAATCACTAGGTATTGCTTGATTCTGTGAAATACTTGTTTACTTCGGAAATCAAATCGCATATTTAAAAGGTAGATAATAGGTAGTTGACGTAAGTTCGTCGTCACCGAATACCTGGGCTCGGCAGTCTCGAGTTGGTTCAAGATTTTGTAGCCAGATTCTGTCACCAAGTTATTTATGTTGGAAGCAATCAAGCTTTTACGTCCTTACTTTTCGATCTTGTAATTACAGACACAATTAAAGAACAATTAATAGGCGTGCGAACGCCGGCGTCCGCTTGGGGCTTATTGAATTAAACATGTTATTTAATAAAATATTTAATTACTTATTTAAGTATTTATTTATGTCTTTGGGAAAACAAACATTTACCTACACAAAATATCTTAATTAAAAATCCTATTAAGTGTCTAAATTTAGTTGTACCTATATGTGTAACTCATAACATTGTCCACATGTTAATTAATTTGTTATTATTATAATAATTTAGTATATAATTTTAACATGTATTTTTTTGTTTAATTCACACAAACAGCAATTTTCTTGAAAAATTCCGTTTCAACACAATTGTTGTCTATGTACATATTTCTCAAAATTCTTTTATTTATTCAAGTTATATCACAAATGTTGCCACAATAATCAGGGATATTTTAACGGCTAACAATTTAGCGATCCCCCAACGTAAAAAGTTTCGGTATCAATGGCCCTGGTAATGTGATCGGCCTATTTCTAATGTTCTAATATTAAATCATTCACGTAAAGGAGATTTATGTGAAGTAGTGTATCAAGGAATATAAATTTAATTCGTCCTGTAAACATGTATATTGCAGGGCCATATATCATTATCTGCAAGTGGCGCCACGGGCGGCGGTGACGGATGCTTATCAAGTCCGCCATTGAAAAACATCGTTTACGCAAGCAGTATTTTATCAATGAAAGCAAGTTTTTCTTATCGTCCGCGGTTGTACTTGTACGAGGTGAGCACTTGAGGACTTGACTGTTCGATTTACTAACGTGTTATATGAACTTATCAAGTGGTTGGTTACTGGTCCGATGGATGTGTTTTCCCGTAGATATTACCTACATGAATAAATTAAGTACATAAGTAGGTATCTATTTCCTTGTAATTATTATACCTATTTTATGTTAATATTAACGACCCGTCCTAGCTACGCATGACTGTTAGAAGTATGTATCTTGGCTTTTCTGTAGATTCTGTAAGTCACCAACCGAATTAAAAAAATTATAAATATTTGTTTTTTTTAAGTTTGTTACCTCAGTCAGAACACAGTCATTTATGGACCTTTTAAAAACTGTTTCTTATTTTAAAGAATAAATTAGAGATTGTTACATTTTTTCAAAATCTATTTTGATGATGGGTTCAATGAGGAATTGAGGGAACTCCTCACATATTATACGCAAATTTATAGCGATTTTGGTATTTTCGTCGAGAACTCAAGCATCCGTCATCGTCCACATCGTAGCTTACCATCAGGTGAGATCGTGGTGAAATGCGAGACTATCCATAATAAAAAAAAACCGGAAATATACGACAACATAGATACAGAACCCTAAAAAGTACCTCCTGGGACCAAGGGTCGATGGGAAAGGATATTATTGCCGAGGCCTAGGGATCAAGGCAAGAGCGGAACGGTGTAAGTTAGTTAGACACACCCGTATTCACAAACGTTACTGTGCGGTCTCACAGTGCTCGCGAGCGCACAGGGCAGGGTTTGTGAACTACGCAACACAAACGAACCAATCACAGAGCTCTATTTCAACGCTGTGCGTTTGCTTAGTTAAGGGTCGTTTGAGTATTGTTTGTGAATACGGGTGTAAGAGTCTGACACTGTTTCCCGTTCTGCCCAAGGGCAGGATTCATCATTGTATGGTCTTTACCTACCATAAAAAAAACCTCAAAAAAGTAATAAAATAATGTATACCTAAGACATATTGCGCCGACCCCAAATAAAACGGGACAAGGGCAGGAAGATGATGATACCTATATGGAATTCTTTCTTAAATTGATTTTAAGTATTTGTATCTAACGCTCTAAGCATCCTTTAGCAATTATCGCAAACATCTTATTTTCTCAGGTTGTCGATTTATAGTCGGAAAGTAGTAGTTCCGCATTTAGATTTTCCGCTTTGATGACAGTATCAGCGGTAATTGAAATTAAAATTAATATATTATTATTTTCTCCCGCCCACTTAAAAAGATATTAAAAGAAACCTTGTAAAAGGAATCTATTTCTTTCTTCATCTTTAATGAAAAATAAGGTTATTAATATTAAATGTCACGGTACAGTAGGCCTTTTGAAACGACATACTATCGAATTGTGGAACTACCGAACGAATTAATAAGCAATCGCTAGTAGGGTTTTTCGCAACATGGTTTGATCGCACTGAGAAAGCATCGATGGAATAAAAAAACATCGTACAACTGAATTATCACACCGTGTTCGATCTTACTAATATTATAAATGCGAAAGTTACGTTATTTGGATGTTTGTTATTCAATCACGCCAAAACGGCTGGACGGATCTGGATGAAATTTGGCACAGACATAGGATATACTCCGGAATAGGACATAGGCTAACCTAACCTAACCCAACCCCAACACCACGCGGGCGAAGTCGCGGGCAAAAGCTAGTACCTATAACATAAAAGTAAAATCATCGAGTTTCACAATCGAGCAGGGAATTCCTACAGTACGTAGATTCTTGCGTGTGGACGCATATTCCGTTAGTGTTTTTGAAGAAAATATTCAAATAAAGAGCAGTACCTCTACCAGTATCCATTGCCATTTTTTCTCCCAAGGGGTCGACCACTTGAAATTTTCACAATAGTCCCTTTCAGGGTTTGCGACCTAAACAACATCGAAATCGTTTCCACGCTCCCTTTTGTAAGGTAGAAAAATGCCTTTTCGTCCCAACCTCAACTCTTTTACTGTGCCTCACCCTCAACTGACTTGACAATTAAACAAAAGCCTGAGAACAAGAAAACAAGCACTTACGTATAAAAATGGTCATGTTAGTTATTTTTTTTTTAATGATGTCGTGTTTATATTTATAAACAAGACATCATTAAAAAAAAAATCGTCTCCAGAGACGTCAGTAAAAGTGTAAGGCCCCAGTAAGGCCGATGCCCGCTAGGGCTGCGGGAATTTTGTAAAGAGTTACATGGTTATCCTGGAATGCAAAGGAAGAAGTAATTTCATGATTTTCTATCTCAAAAAAAAAAAAAATCAAGACGAAAATAAAAAAAATCTTGAACCTCACACCTCATATGGTGTAGAACTCAAGGATTTATATCGATAGCGATGTATCCTTTAGTTCAGGATAAAGCGCTGTCTATAAAAACAACTGCAGGAAGTTAATCTAACTGTTTACTTCAGCGGTCTCCCTGAGGCGCCTTTAACTGTCACAATATCTTCTTTAATCCCTTGACTATGCTATGCTTATGCCTTGGCATGCCAATAGTCAGACGATAAGTCCCTTCATTGAGTAGTGACTGAAGTGAATACAGATGGATGCATGCGTGAGGGATATCCTGACACCGTGGCTGTTGCGACTACGTCCACGGCTACCAGCCAGCCAGAATAGATCGGCATCCGACTGTGCCCAAGTCGTCGACAGAGCTTAGTGTTCCACGTGCTTCTCTGCTCCATGTCTGATGGCCTACATTCTTTGTCCTTGATGTTTTGAAGCACTACAACTAGAGTAGACTACACTGATGACGTACCTAGGTGGGTAACATAAATGAGAACGCGTTGTATTCGCGCCAATCGGAGGGCACAAACTGATATAAAAGTATATACTGATAGTTCTTCGTTGGTCCAGGTAGCGAGCCTCACGATTATATTCCCTGCGTGTGCAAATAAAAAATAGCTTAGTTCCCTTCAATGTTTATAATTTCCTTTCAGAAATATATTAGAACAATCCTACGTTTGTTTAAACAAGGCCTATGTTAATTGCGCACCTGTTACATTCATTTCCAAGGTTCTAAATTTCTAATAGGTACATCTTAGAGATCTTGTCATTTCAGAAAATAGTATTGACCGAGTAGAGTACTTACATAATATATATTTCTGTAGAATCAGTTCATTCTGTACAATGTACGATAAAAATAATGTAGAAAACGTCACACGTGGGGCGTGTACAATAATTTCTGAGTAGTGCGTTTTTATTGGACATAATTGGCACATAAGTTTTCCTGGCATTGCCGTCGCATGATGTAATGCGTTGTTAGTAATGTGACTCGAGTGTTCGATGCGCAGTTGACCCCAATCGCCCCCAATCGAAGGACTAAATTGTTTGTCCAATCAACTGATATTATCTTTAAAAAATAGTACGATATTATTGTGGACATTTGAAAGTTTTTAGTAGGTTTCAGGAGTTTACTGTATCTAGGAAACCAACTGAGCATATAACCGACAGCATCTTTTTTTTTTAGTTAACTTAGAAATTTGATTTTGTTCACAGTTAAAGTGGTCTAGTCAGGAAACTAAACTGTAATGACATTAAGGAGAGGTAGCCAGCCTTTCGGTATTTTATTTTTACTGGTTGTTTTTTAGAGATCTGCGCGGGAATTGCATGACTTGATTCTACCATCTCATTTCAATCATCGGACAACCCGACGCACAGCAACTATCCACACTTACGTTGTTGAAATCTCTATGGTCCGGACCAACCGTTTCGCTTCGTCGTTTATACCGTATGCATCGAATGACTGTAACAATTTGCGTGCTGCAGTCTTCCCATCCGATTATAATGTGGGTGTCGTTAGGTCTAGAGTGAATAGGCTATTAATAAACTACTGCGCTTCACCATCAACGATTGCATCACTGCTTACCATCAGCCATCAGGTGGGATCGTAGTCAAGCATTAGTTTATTTTGAATTAAAAAAGCAGGAAATTTCAGATAGTAAAAGACCTTCAGCAGTTGACCCCGAAGCAACCCATTCCATTTCCATCTTAGCTGCTGAATAAATATCCACACTAATCAATTCTACTATTGCTATCTAGCCTTCTCAAAATTATCGGTCTGAAGCATTTAGTATCGAGGCTGGCAAAAACGACAGTTTCAGGCAACTGGTGTATTTTTATTAAGTGGTAAAAATCATCCAATGACAAAGCCCTTGGACAGAGCGGAAAATGGTATTAGACTTTTACTGACTAAACAAATTATGATGTTCCTTCTTTGCCTTGATCCCAGGACCCTGCAATGGTGTTACGCTTTAACATTAACCTATGGTTCCGAGGAGGCTTCGACCCTGCTGGGTCCCGATAGTTTGCTAACGACAACTTGAGGCGCGTGGGAACAGTGTGCACCGTCCGCTTCGACGACTTAGGCTCGGTCCGGACAGTGAGCTACCAATTGCTCGCAGTCCGCAAAACCCGCGAGTGGTGTTGAATGGCTGCTTGTTATTAGGTACACTAACGCATGTTGACTTCTTAGTCGTTTGACTATGGCTGATATATGTACAGTCAAAGTTTAATAGCTATACCTATCTTGCAATAGAGGCCCTTCTGAAAAAAGGGCTTTTATGTCTGCTTGTGAGACATTTAAGAGTCGTATTCCTTTGCTTGTTTTAGAAATAAAACCCTAGAAAACTGTAGGTACCTAATACTGTGATTTTTGGAAAATACAAAATTGTTTCTTTTCCGTGTGAAGACTGAGCGGTGAAAGCTCTTTGCTATTTATTTTCATAAGTTTTATTTATCAATAGGTATTGGAATCTCTACTAAAATATATACAGAGAAGAAAATTAAGATCAAGATTCCTTAATTACTACTTAATACAAGCAGAAGCGTTCTGAATGACCTATGAGAATGTAAAACGTGTTTTCATTATCGTAGTCAGCGTGTGAGTTGCTGCGAAGTATTTACAAGGATGCTGTCACACGTCGCTACTGTCGCTAGGGCGTCGATCCACTGTCATTGCTAATTGACCCGCTTCAGGTGTCTCTCGACTTTTAGCAACTCCGCTTATTGATGCCAATGCAAAAATTATTGAGCTAATTTACTTCACACCGCCATAAGGACGAAGGTAGAGTCTAGAGACTTACTCATTACAAATAGGTGAATTAAATTAATCCGGGATACTTACATTATTATTAGGGCGTGCAATATCAGAATGTTCCAATTCCGGAACTGAGATCCGATACTAGAGGGCCAATTCCAGATTCCGGAAATTATAACTTTTTCTTCTAATTGATTCAGTGTTGCTTTCTATTAAGGAAAATAAAAATAAGAAATCAGTCTTTTGATAATTTTGAATTACAAATTAAATTATTTTTACTTTTAGTTTAATTATATCTATTATATTGTCACAATAGTAAAATCAACAAGGTTTATATAAAATAAAATAACGTAATTAAACAATAACAAATACACTCAAAATAGTTTCCTTCCTGTTTAAAATTAATGTTAATTTAAATAGAAACGATAAATATATTTGAGTAATAAGGGAAAATTATAATCAAATATTTTTAATTTGTTACTCATAATGATTAAAAGACTGTTTTAATTTTGAGTTACAAATTAAACATATTTGATTATGATTTTCCCTTATTAATCTAATTAGAGATTCTTACAATAGAAACCTCTAGTAGGTTTATATAAAACCGAATACAATTAAATATTATAAAAATATAGGTAAGGACTAAGAAGTCTTTTTTCTGTGTAAAATTATTATAACGAAAAGACATCAAAATGAAAGGACTGGTTTGGAGTAGTAAAGACAAGAGTGATGAATGAATGATTGAAATTATTCGAGAACAATTAAATAAATTACATTAAATATTAAAAAAATAAATATGAACCGTTGTTCTTGATAGTCTATTTCAAGAACAATAAAACGTCTAATATCTTTTCATAACGTAAAATTCTTATTCGGTTACAAAAGTAGGTACATGAAAATACTCTCTTACTCTGAACACTCGTGAGTGGGACGGAAAAATATACTTGTAAGCTTCTGTCAGATATGTACGAAAGCTTCGGCCATGTCCGTTATCATACATAGCTTTTTAGGGTTCCGTAGACAACTAGCGACTCTTATAGTTTTGCCATGTCTGTCTGTACGTCCGCGGGTAATCTCGGTGACCGTTAGCACTAGAAAGCTCCCCCCCCTCTAACTTTTGAACCATAAGTTTAGAAAATATGAAAACAATCTCAGTTAAGTCGTAGTTTAAGGGTTCTGTTACATTTTGAGAAATTTGTGACGGATGGGAAACTACGGAACCCTATACTGAGTGTGGACCGACACGCTCTTGACCGGCTTTTTCTAATTTAACAAAACCTTCAAGATCAAAATTAATTGAGGGATTCTTATAAGTTTTGTTACATTTATTTATTTCCTTATCAAGCCGCTCATGTAGAGGCTGTTGATTATTTGTACCAGTACACTATTAGGAGAATCTAGTGCAGAAGGCTGAGCAGTTGTAGGGTGCTCGCTAGGAGTTCGGAAAGGACTTTAGCATTTTGTGGAAATGCGTTCAGAAGAAAATAATTGTCAGAATATAAAAAAAGATATGAATTCCGGAATTACTCAAATCATTTTCGGAACTGGAAAGTCATATAATCAATAAGTATCATCTAATTAAATAATTACATAATATTACTATCCGCATCGTAACACTGTTAGAGTGATTTGTCTAGACAAATATGTCTGCCACAAGCCAGATGAGAAATGGGCAAAAATAACCATGAGAAAAAGACGGAGAATGGACTCTACGAGTACAGTGGGACAACATAAACTAAATAATTGAGTTAGTATGTATAGAGCACTTGATTTTTTTTTTTTCTAAATTTCATGCAAGGCAAAATATGGGCAGCGCAGAAGCAAATTAATTCAATAATCATGCCTTACGAGACCTTCGGAATCGTAAGTTTTGACAAAATTGATAGCTATAGTAATTTCTTGAGTTTCATAAGCCATTCAGTTAGGAACCTACACAATTCGGCAGGTAATTACAACAGTGAGTTTCCTCCTGTACGGGGTACAAAGTGTTCCAGTAACGGCAGTGACTGGTGTGCTTTGACATTGGCGCGCGCCAATGCTAAAGCGATGTAGCCTCAGCTGCAAATATGTAGTGTACATAGATACGTATGGCTTATTCTATGCCTATAGGCGGGATAACCAGTTAAAAACTTTTAAAAAAAAACGGAAAAATAGAGTAAGTTTATCATCTGCAGCCAAACCCGCATCATATTAAAATAGTGATATAATATTTCATAATATAGTCTTTACGTTTTATATTCTCTATTTAAGTTTAGTGTGCATGTTCAGAGACTGCGGAACTACAATAAACTCGTTTAAGTTGTTGTCATAATACTGTTCAAAGGCAATATTTCGCTCCGGTAATTGTTGTGAACACTGTTTGTTAAAACACATTACAAGTGAGTTAGTGCGATGCATTTGGCACCGGAGCTGAATGAGACTGCGTCTTGTGACGCAGATATAGGATTAACGAGTACTACTTCAGTATTATTTTGAAACAATTCGACGCGTAACGTTGACACAAATGCGTAACTTAAAGGACACAATGAATTTGTTACTGTAGACAGGCACGATGCTCACGAAGATACTACACATTTATACCGTAATATTTATATTACCTACTTAATTTTTTCTTTCAATATTATTTTGTGCGGTTTATTAGGATTTTCTAGATGGGTTTTCTACATCTAGGACTTTGGAAATAGGCAAGTCACTAGATATGTATTTCAGAATCAGATAAGTCGATGGATATGTACTAGAATTTTGGAAACAGACAAGATGTCACTGGAATTGTACCAGTCTTGGAAACAGATATGTTGCTGAAAAAGTACCAGGACTTTTTAAACGGACAAGATATGTATGTATTTGTGTAATTTTTGAAACCAACTTAATATGTCGCTGGAATTGTACCAGAATTTTGGAAACAGACAAGATATGTCACTGGAAATATTGATTTCCTTTTGTTTATAAGTCTTTTGTGACAACAACACTAATCCTATTTTGGCAAAAGGAAAAAAAAATCTGTATTTATTCTACTTATTACGATTTATTTATCTTAAAAGCAACTTGCTTACATTTAAATTATTCTAAGGTGTTCACACTGAGGTAAAATAAGGCTGGTTCATCAGTGTCATATGTTTCTTTCAAAGTTTCTAACACTAAAGACTGTATGTATTCAACCTGAAACAAAAAGAAAGATATATAAGTAACCTTCTTTGTAAAACAACAGTTTCGGTTTAGCGATAATGTATTAAGGTACCTGATCAGGCGGACAGTAGCCATCATCAGTAGATCTAGCTACCGTGATCAATACAGGCGGAGGTATGTTCTTTAATAAGGGAACAAGGGCTTTCTTAACCAAATTTTCTATCTCTTGTTCGGAGCTGATGTGGTAAGGCAGCCCTCCTTGATCTCGCGTGCAGCCTCCAGCGAACACTGCCCACCAGTCAGGCTTCTCATTCAAACGTTCTGCCTCTGCTAATACTGCTGCTGCCAAATCGGCAACCTGTTTGAAATAAATAATAATATGGTTAACTCTTTGAATGTTAAGCCTAGCATATGCATGGGAAGTATCCTCTCTAGCTCTACGTATCTCTCTCTCTCTATCCTTTTTTTTCCAATTAAATGAATATAAAATGCTAGTGAACTGTGTATCAATACTACAAAGATCTAGCTCAATTTTGGTTAACTTTAAGTGACATACAGAGAAGATGACTTTTTTTTCAGTCATATTTTTACCCCTTTTCTATATCAGATTAAAATGTGACTATGTAGATTAACCACATTACCAATGTGACTATGTAGATAAACCACATCACCAATGTGACTATTTGTCGCTTAAACACATAATTGATGTTTAAAGGGCTAATCGGTGCACGTCTGCAAGGACGAAGCCGTTGAGGTCAATCGCGGCGAAGGTGGTGTGACGATGTGATCATGTTTGCAGGCCAAACTCGTTCAGAGATCGTCAAGGATAGATTCGTTTGAAAGAAAGGGTATTTGCTCGGCAATTGGATAAAATACATTTAATAATAATAATAAAAAAAAACATAAACTCCACATAATTTCCGTTATCGTAATAAAAAAAAATTGATTCCACTAACCATATGATACCGCTCTGATTTTTCTCCTTCATATTCATTCAAGTTATCGAACTGCTCCAGATGCTGGAACAAATGTTCCAGTTCTTCAAGTTGCCGTTCCCGAGATGCGACAACTTTATCGATTGTTTCCGTTTCGTCGTCGTCGGGAAGTTTAAATTCAAATATTGGTTGCAATCGATCGTAAACATTGATACTTTCGTACAAACCAAGAAACGGATTTCCTGTACTGAAGAAATCTAAATCAATGTCGAGTACATAAGGTTGTGAGATATTAAGATTCGTAATGAATTTCTGGATGTCGTTTTCGTCCCCAGAGAATGAGGTGTCGGAGAGTTCGGCTGAAGTGAACATAAACTTTTTCTTATTGAGTAGTTGTGATGAGTAGAGCGCATCAGAGAGGTAGTAGGGCTCCTTGCAGTCGACGCGCAGCGCGCCCGACGCGGGGTGGTCGCCGACGTGGATGGGGCGCGTAGCGTCGCGGAACTGCTTCGCCCACGGCGGCCGCAACCACACCACGCGTCCGATGTGTCCAGCTGCCGCTGCCGGTACTATCCAATTTTCTATTTGTAATAATGGCAAAACATGTCTCCCAGAACGAGCTTCCTCTCCTTTCAATTTACGATCAATGAGCATATCAGGATGCGCATCCAAGTGTAGTAAAGTCGTTCCTTCTAATGGTAACTTCTTGCCCCCAATTGCTGAATAAATAAATTGTAAAGCATCATTATGTTCTTCGACCACATAAATAGGAATCTTTTTGAATCTCTTTTGAGGCGTAATATCATCACATATTTCAGCCATTGATATTTATGATTTTCTAGGAACCTTATAATTTTTATTTTTGTCCCAACATACGAATTTAGAACTGGAAAGAAAGTGCTTTGATTAATTTATATTTTTTCTGGGGAAAAATACTCTGAATAAAACTAATGATTAATGGAACCAACGGAGAGTCGTCGAAGTCGTGAGATATAGGATCCATAGGGACCATTTGATGTCCTACTTTGATCAGTTTAAAGTTGCACGATGTATGAAACTACAAGAGCTAAAGGCTTAAAAATTTTGAAAATTTCATACGTTAACAGATAGCACCCGTCGATATTGGCCGTCCTGCCTATTAGATACCCAAACAATATAAACAGGGCCCGTAATATTAACTACACAGTCTAACTTATGTAAACAAGCCAGCCCTCCCTTGCCGAGACAACAGACTTTCGCTCTCGAACTTATTTAGTCTATTCGAGGGTTTTTCCAATTTGGGTCAAGGTCAAACGACGGAAAAAATGGAGGGAAGGCCCACCCTGCCGATCATAGCTACTGCGCACTTGTTACGACCAATCCTACAAGGCTGATCCACGATTTTGTGCCCGTAAAATTCAAAATTGTGGAGAGTTCTCAACGTAAGACATCAGGCTGCTTCTTTTGGTTCTCGGTTGAAAGCATTGATATATATGTATTACGCACTAGATGAGGTTTGCCGTAAAATGACTTTACTCCACTTAAGTAATCAGCATGCCATACACTTTTACATAGATGACAGTAATGCAATTTTCAAAGTTTTGATAGACGACAATGATGCCAATGAAGCGTTGCAGCGGACTTTTGTATTAACTTTTCAGTATTTTGAAAAATAGTTTCTATGAAAGTGCTTGACTATCGCTAGGATATAAGTAGATGGTTGAAAGCTTTCATAACTACTTATTCTCACGACATTTTCTAAAAGTTTTTCAAAATAATTAAAATGCTTAACGACGCTCAGCTTAATAATGCTGCAGTCTTGCCACCGGCTTAAACAATTATCCAACACACATTGATATTATGTAATGGTACCTATCTACTACGTAGGTAGGTATTTTCATTGATATTGTTTTACCAAAGCAAAAACTCAAGGATATTATCGCGTGGATAGCACCACAATATCAAGTAGCCATCTCTTTTGTGCGTCGTATTATTTGAATTCATCGGGGTATGGGTTGCGGCGCGCGAATCTCATCAAAGCGGGCCATGAGCGTTTTCCATTAGCGTCGGCAAACTTCCGGCTGGCGCGCTGCGTAGTTGCGCGGTAGCCTCAGCACAGGCGTGAGCGTGGGCGCGGGGCGCGAGGGCGCGGGGGGGCGCGGGTGGCGGGCCAGGGTGCCGCGGAGGAGGGGTGTTGTGACGGCACTCGCTGGGGTCGATAGCGCGCGTCCCTGACGTCACTACGCTACTACGCCCGCCCAAACATACCCCCGCGCGCTCCTCTCCCTTCTGACCTATTGCGCCATTACGCCCACCTGGGTCAAGGTGTGGAAGCCCGCTGGACCCGCCCGGATGTTAAAATACCTTCAGCCGACTTTGTTACACTATGTTACGTACTTCAATACAAGTGAACAATCGTTTTTTCTTTTCACCTACACAAACAGACGCCCACGTTTGAAAGGATATAAACATTCATTGATACTGCCTGAAAGCATTCATTAATGACGCGTAGGTACGTAACGTGGCCCTTAATAGAGCTCACGCTATAAAAGCTAATTGGTTAACTACGATGAACACGAGTTCCATGTGGCGTTTGATGCGACTGAAATAGTGAATGAACATAGTTAAAAGGTATTAGAATCATTAAATTAAGATGACTGGAAGTACACGTCAAAATCAAAATCAATCAAAATCAAAAAGGTTTTTATTTCATATAGGCCTACAAGGGCACTTATAAAACGTCAGAAGCTAGTGCACGGTTCCAAATTGGTCGTTTCCTATGGAGAAGAACCGGCAAGAAACTCCATGGTTACTCTTTTAAAAAAATGATTTCTTACAATAATTCGTTGTTACAGTACTTGTATCATTATGTAAGAACAGTGTAGACCAGTCAATATTGTATTAAAAGCACAATAAAAATAATCATAATAATAAAAAATAAAAGGTGAATCGTAATAGGATTTACTAAGTCTACAGTGCTCTTACTTTACAACGTGAATTGTAAAAAAATATTGTATATAGAGAAAAAAAAAAATATACATCAATCACTACAACAGTTACACTGCGGGGTGCTAACAAAATTAATTATAATTGAATTAAAATTTTTTTTTTGGTCTTAATAATATAAATATTGCAGAAGCAATGTGTCAAGAAAAAAAAAAAATATATGTATATGGAAACAAAGATGGAGCAGTTAATAGACACAATTACACAACATGAATAAGTTACCAGGGAGCCACATGTGCAGGAGCAGTCATTGCCAAACAAGCTTGTCTTCTACATAATCCTTAACCTTATAATATGCTTTTTTGGTTAGGACCCGCTTAATGTGATTTTTGAACTTTCCCTCACTAAGTTCGGTTACCGCTTCTGGCAGCTTGTTATAAAAACGTATGCTGTTTACTAAAAATGACTTGCTGGTCTTGGCTAACCTCCATTTGGGTAAAACAATTTCGTGTTTACTGCGCGTATTCTTGTTGTGAATATCGCTTCTAATTTTAAAAAGTCCTAAATTTTTACGAACATACAGGATACTTTCTAAGATATAAAGAGAAGGCAGAGTCAGTATATCGATTTCTTTAAATTTATCTCTAAGGGACTCGCGAGGACCCATTTTATAAATAGCCCGGATTGCTCTTTTTTGTAATATAAAAATTGAGTCTACATCAGCTGCAGATCCCCACAATAAAATGCCATAAGACATAATACTGTGGAAATAAGCATAGTAAACTAATCTAGCTGTGGCTACATCAGTCAATTGCCTTATTTTTCTTACTGCATATGCAGCTGAGCTTAGTCTACCAGAGAGAGTTCTAATATGAGCGCCCCATTGCAATTTAGAATCGATAGTTATACCTAAGAAAACAGTTTCCATAATAACATCAAGCTTTTTGCCGTCAAGAATTAAACTGATGCCAACTTGAGGGACATTGGGCAGTGAAAATTTTATACATTTCGTTTTATTCGCATTTAATAAGAGGTTATTAGCAGCGAACCATTTAGAAAGAACAGCCAGACTTTCATTAACATGCAAGACATCCGCATCTTTTCTATTTACTTTAAAAATAAGGGAAGTATCATCAGCAAATAGAACTATATCTGCTAAATTTGCCATCATGTAAGGAAGGTCATTGATATAAACCAGAAAAAGGAAAGGGCCAAGGATCGAACCCTGAGGCACGCCCATCTTTACAAAAGAGCCTGAGGACGTCGCCCCATTAATGGTTACTTTTTGCTGCCTGTAAGATAAATAGGAAAAAACAAGATCAGCAGCTTGTCCACGAATTCCGTAATGATGTAATTTACAGATCAGAGTTTTATGGTCAACACAGTCAAATGCTTTTGAGAGGTCACAGAATATGCCAATGGCATCCTGGGATTTCTCCCAGGATTCCAAAATGTGACTGATGAGTTTCACTCCTGCATCCGTCGTCGACCTTCCTTTCGTGAAGCCAAACTGATGACTATGCAAAATCCCATTCACATTAAAATGACAAAGCATCTGGTCCAGCATGATTTTTTCGTAAATTTTACTCAATGCTGGAAGCACAGATATAGGTCTATAATTAGAGGGGTCACTCTTACTTCCTGATTTGAAAATTGGTACAACTTTACTATGTTTCATTAGATCAGGGAATGTACCGCTGTCCAAACATTGATTAAATATGCCTGTTAGGACAGGAGCAATTGTATCAATAATATCTCCCAGAACCTTAACTGATATACCCCATAAGTCCTCAGTGTTTTTCATGTTAAGACTTTTGAAGGTTTTTATAATTGTATCAACAGAGATACGCTTAAATTCAAAGGTTGGTATATCCTTAGTAAAATGTTCTTTTAAAAAAGATTCAGCTAACAAAGATGAAGAAGGGAGAGATTTCGTAACTTCTATTGGGATGTTAGTGAAAAAGTTTTCCAATGTCTCAGCCACTTTTAACTTATCCGAAATTATTTTATTATCAATTTTTAGGGACAATTCATTTCGATCTTGTTGGTTGGTCTTTCCAGTTTCTTTGTTTATTACCTTCCAGACAGCTTTTATTTTATTATTAGAATTTCCAATTTTCTTACTTATTGAAATAGATTTAGCTTGGGCGCAGACTCTTTTGAATATCTTTGAGTACATTTTAACATGTTTATGCAAGCTAAGATCAGACGACAACGATTTATCATGGTATAACTGATATAAATTATCTCTGCTTCTTCTTATTCCAGCAGTAGCCCATTCATTGAATTTGGATTTATTATTAAATTTACATTTTTTAACTGGACACGCCTTATTAAATTCTTGGCATACCGTAGAAAATAATGTAGTAAAGTTTACATTGGGGTCTTGCGAATCAAAATTTGCTGTTGAGAGACTACCAAGAACATTATTATTAAAATTGTTTAATTTATTTTTAGTTAGCGGTCTAAACTCAAATGAATCTAATTGTAACTTTTTGACCAACTCAAAAGATACTAGTTGACCAGTATGGTCAGACCTCACGCCACTAATTATGGATGAGTCTTTTATATCACAATTAGTAAATATATTATCTATGCATGAAGCTGAAGTAGGTGTAATTCTTGTTGCTTCATTAAAAATACATTTTAGATTAAAAGAACTAAACAATGAGAGAAGTTTACATTTTTCTGGAGAATTTACTAGTAAATCAATATTTAAGTCCCCACAAACAAAAACTAATTTGCTATCTTTAATAAGTTTATTTAGTATTTCTTCTATTATGATCAAAAAAGATGTCAAGTTTGATGCGGGTGGTCTGTAAACACATAGAAAAGTTCGGCCTTCAACCTCCGCACATGCTACCTCACATAAGCGATCAACAGAGCAAGCAGTGATATCTTTCCTTTCCTTATATCGAAAAGAATTATTACATAAAATCAAGGTACCACCACCTACTGATAATCTGTTGTACGCACTGGCAACTGAAAAATTATTGATATTGAACAGCATTCTATCTGGTTTTAACCAGGTCTCACAAAAACATAAGATATCCATATTGTATCTATCTATTAACATTTCCACATCTAGAATTTTGCCAGAGAAGCGATTTATATTCTGATGGTATAATAAAATGTTATCATTAGGCTTCCCTTTTGTCAGTTGTAGAAGTTTAAAGAATCTATAACAGTATTACTAGGTATACTAGATAAGACTGTTTCGTCACTTAACCTAATTGTAGTTAAATTATCTATAACTACGTTAATATTATAAGCTAACAAATTAGCTAATAAATGTCGAATTTCGTCGATATTCTTTTCGAAAAACGGATCAAAAAACAACGACCAGAATTTTTTTAAATAATTAAAGTGAGTAAGATCACGAGTTTAGAACCAAACACTAGAAGAAATTATATAACAAGTAAAAGACAAAAATAAAAGGCCGGAATGCCAAGGGATTAAGAAGATCCCCTTGCGATGTTCTCTGGTATCCACCAGAGAGAAGTGTTTAAAGGTAGCAACTGACCTAACACACTTCCTATTCTTGGACATCTCAACGGAACGGATATAAACGCGTGGGTTTGACTGGATCCGTGCCATTCGGCAGAGTGGCGGGAATTGGGAACGCGCTCATCAATAATACTGAAGCGCTAGGAGTGGACGGCAGATCCGTAGGCTGTGGGTTAGTTGAACTTTCCAGCTTGATCGAAACTTGAAACCATTCCTTTAAGGTTAGGCTACTTTTTCATTTGGTTGGAATCTCTATGGATTTTTGCGTTAATTTATACGCAAATTCTCAAATAAGTACCTTGTAATTTTATGGACAAATATAACCTGCAGAGTATGACACTGCTATATGTACTTATAGTGTAAGTCTGATCTTCTACACCCATTATTCTAAGTAGCACTTGCATATGACCCATGGAAGACAATCCTGTGGCACTCTCATACCACGAAATGTGATGTACGCTGTCAAGGGATAAATATAACTTTAATAACAATGCCCTCCTACGCCAAACATCAATCCTATATTAGCTGTTGTACCTACTGCGACAAGGATCCATTTTGGATTCTCAGACAGTTCTTACCTACCACAAGTCTTAATTTGATTCTAATTTTGATTTCAGTTTGAATTGTGATGTTTTTGAATGGTGGGAAAATCATCTAGTGACGAATCCTACCCTTGGGCGGAGCGTTCCTTCTTAGCCTTTATACTGGGGTCGGACCTTCCTTTCAGAAACTGGACCGAGGCCCCAGTAGGCTTCAGCCCTGCTTTTGGGCCTCTACATTTGCTGACAGTTGTGCGCGCTGTCGACGACTTGGCGTCGTCCGGACTGTTACCAGCCGACCGGACGGAGCTGATCTGATGATGGAACCGAAAAGTGGCCATAGGAATTGGTTAAGTACAGAACCTCATAAAGTTTGGGTTCGTATGATTCGTCTTGACGAGTGCATTAGTGTTAAATTAGATAGTAAACAAGGTCTCGGCTCATAATGGAGTTGGAAGATGGTCATAGGAATTCGATAGTAAGCGTAACAAGGTAACTCGTATCATGTTTGAGCTTTTTGGAATGGTCTTGATGAGTTTTAACTATAAAAGCTATTTTTCTTTTAATCCGAGTATAAGTTTGATATGAAAAAAATATTTTCACTCAAAACTTGTTTTCTTTAATAATCTACTGCTAATTTAGGTTTTTTTTTATTTTGATTTCATAATAACAGCAAATAATAACTATAATATGGATTATGTTACCTGGAACGAATGAATCTTATCTTCGAGCTTCCCTTCGTCTCCTCTTATCTTGGGTTTTTAATTTTGGCAGTTCAGTTTATTTGAGAATCTTCGCTACACTATATCACTACGACTTTTAACGTGTCCATAGTACCAACAAGGTAATTTTCAGACATCATAAGATGAGTGAAAATTTAATTCACACTCTGTCAAGCCTAGTCACATCTCCCATCCAGATGGGTGCTATGATAAGATTAGCGTCATCCATAAATAAATGAATTAAGGATATTGTTTTAAATTATAATTAAAAAAATATATTTCGAAGTTATCAACGAAACAAAATACGTTTTTTTTTTAGATATACGAAAGGGAAATATCACGTTGCGCCGACCTCAAACTTTGAATGAAAGCAAAAAAATGACAGTTAAAATAAATCTATACTAATAATAGTTTTTTGCTAAGTTAACCCTGGAATGAGAGCACGTGTCAGACTTTAACTGACTAAGACCACTTCTGCGTCCTTTCTAAATAAAGCTGGCTTTTGCGTTCTAGGACTAAGGGTGCCCTTTTCAAAAATCCCACCGGTCCTAATGGGTATTGCCATCGACCTTGCTGGACCCCTACGGTTTACTACATCTATTTGAGGAGAGCGTGGATCACTACGTGCTGTCAACTACTGAGGCTCGGTCCGTTCAACAGCCACACTGGCGACCATTCGAAAAAAAAAAGCGCATTGCGTGACATTCGAAAGCCCGCGTCTACCGTGGCTAGAAGGCGCAGACTTGCGGACGCAGCATCGCAGTAGAGTAGCTGCTACTCCTCCTAGACCATAACCTGAACCAGGGCTTAGGATCCTATAGCTTCTGCGAAGAAAAGGCGGTGCTCTGCCCAAGCAGGGCACACCTCCACCGCGTCCGCCTGAATCTTATGCAGGAACCTCCCGAACTTACCATATCCGGTGAGGATATGCGTCATGAGGAAGGTGAAGGCGCCGTGACGACTTTTCAGTCGCTCCTCAAAGAGGTGACTTATGAAAGAGGGAAGATTATGACGAGTCCTATACTAAAACGAGCTGACTTGGCAATCGTCCATCTGCCCTATAAATTAATTATCAAAGAAAAAAATAGGGGGTGAAAATAGTCAGACCTACCAAATATTCAAAAAATTAATTTAAAAATATATAAAAATCAATCAAGCTGTTTCAAAGGACTTCTATACTGTGACATACTGTATTTTTGTATCAGTATAGTATCCTACATCTCATTTCTATCATCGGACAACCCGACGCACGGCGAGTTACCATCCTTACGTAGTTGAAAACTCTACGGTTCGGACTAAGCGTGTCGCTTCGTCGTTAATTCCGTGCGCATTGAAGGACTGGAACAATTTGCCTGCTGCAGTCTTCCCATCCAATTATAATTTGGGTGTCTCCAAGACTAGAGTGAATAAACTCTTAAAAAACTAGTGTACTTCATCATCAATGATTGCATCACTGATTGCCATCAGGTGGAATCGCAGTCAAGCATTAGATAAATTCCTGAAACTTGTGAGCTGATTCTAAAAATTATTTCACTAATATGTAACTGCTTCAAGCTGAAAATTACTTTGATATTATGAGTTTTGAGGGCATAGCTGCTGGCAGAAACTAGTGCTTAATATTTTTTATCATAATATATTACAATTTTAATTATGACAGTATGTGTGTCTTTATTTTTGTTGTGTTCTTCACACTAAATGGCAAAATGAATTTGGATGAAAGGCAGGTAGACCATGTCCTGAAATACCATTGGGGTACTTTTTATTCCAGGAGTATGTTCCTTCGGGAAAATTTTCTACTTTCACACAGACTTAGCCACTGGAATCAGTTAGTATGATAGAAAAATAGGGCTTACCCTATTTTTTTTATCGGGTTGGACCATGATATTCTTGGATTGACTTCGAATTATAAATTCAAATAAACTTTTGCATTAAAAATTCAAATAAACTTTCAATAATTTTTTTTTAATAAAGACCACTGATAACAATCCTTATTGTATATCTACTGAGAGCTCTTGAATAGTATCTACTAACCGTACCTGAATTTGAGGACTTTGATGTGTTGAAATTTCAGTTGTCAGAGTGGGATGGAGGTATACACTAATTATAGTTTCATCTCAATAACAGATCAGTTTTGGTTGTGAAACATACATATATTTTAGGAGTTTGTAGTAGCACTGCTGATGCTGATCTGAGAAGATGTGATGAATGAGATGTAAGAAGCCTTATTCTACATTTCTGGCTTGCCCTTATTTTCCATGGATGAGCTGAATAGCTACATAAGCTTTAAATTATATTTTAAATATAAACTTCATAAAAACGAAAATATTATTGGTTGGATGCTATTTTGATCAGTTACCTCTTCCCAATAGGCTATTTTTGGAACAGTTTACTTACAAGATAAAGACATTACAAGTAAATTAAATATAATACGAATAAATATATTTGAGTTATATAAAATAAACTAGTGACCTGCCCTGGCTTCGCACAGGTGAAAGTTATAGACCTAAACCTTCCCAGTTTATTGTTCTTTTTAATAGTTAAAGTAGCATCAAAACCATTACCGTGGTTTATAAAAAAATGCCGATAAACAGTCAAACATGACAAGTGACTTTGTTTTGTAGTAAATAAAGATATCTTACGTTAATAATAATCCTCCAGACTGAATCTCGATCACTGTGGTCAAATTTAACGGAGATTACATTACATTTTCATTATGTTTTGACTTAATTATTAATTCCACAATAAACAATATTTTTAATAAAACAAATCTTATTGAATTTGAGGTTAGGTCATTTGTTATGACAGTTGACACATTTGTCATTTGTCACTTTGACATTAAAACAGTGCTACCAGATGATCGTCTAAACCTTCCCCAAAATTTTTACCATTTATAGAAATAAATACCCTACATTTCTGAAATAGTTTCGTTTGTTTGAAATATATGAAAAAAAAAAACACTGTTTTACTTTGGTCTATTTCAGTTACAGTTTCCATTACTGAATCGACATAACCACTCGCGTTGTCTGAAGATCATAAAGTTGAGATGTATTATTTTTTAGCAGATCATAATGGCGAGTGTAAAAACTGGCTTTTGTCTGCTAGCAAACGAGGGTATCGTGACTCGGATAAGGGACGATGCACCTGGCGGGGTGGGGGTAATTCCGAAGACACTTGGATAATATCGTGCACTGCGTGCACAGCATGGCAGTTTCGTGTGTGTACTACCTTTCGCAGATTAGTTTAATCATTCAATTTTTTTTTAATCAAAATTTATTAAAGTTTTTTTTATAAAAATCCTTGGATTCCCTCCAAACCCATTCATTTTTACATCGCTTATCCCTCAAATCTCTTGCCATAACCATAAAAATCCCCCATAAGTGGGAGGATTCCCCCAATCTGGCATCACAGCATTAAAAGCTATATTTTTTAAATATTCTTGCTTTGGGTAGTAACTCTTTTAAGCCAATGTCTTCGTATGAAGTAAATAATGCGCAAGATAAGTCAGGGTGTGGCCAAACGACTTGGGTGCCTGATGTAGTTGGTCATACTGCCAATTACCTAGACCTTCTTCTGACCGCCGATTCGGATAGATGTATCGTAAAAATCAATCAAAGTAAACTTCTATCGGTCTACACTGCCTCTGCTGGTTAAACCTGAAAAATAGCTAATAGGTACTGCGAGACAGAAAGCAAGTCTCTTTGTATCTCTTTAAAAAGACAGTCGTGCCGACCTTGCCAACTATCGGGCGATTTCAATAAACGCTAACGTGTAATAAATTATGGAGCGTAGATGAACTAGCCTTTCATTCATAGCATATTCCAGGTAGGTATGTCGTGAAGCGCGAGTTTAACTGTTCTATACAAGTAACAGTCTCCACAGTGACCGACAGTACATATTTCGCCGCAGTCGGTTTACCAGGAACCTACTAGTTTATGCCACCCAAGCGGGTAGCACGACCAGCAGGACCTTGGTTTCGAGTATAAGGCTGGTTCAAGAGTCACGCTGACCGCTCAGCGCGTAGATTGTCATCGCTGACGATCAGCGCGAGACGTTTCAGTATCATGCTGATCGCTTTGGAGTACAGACGTGAGACGCACAAAAATGCAATATTCGTCCCGTAGTTTAGTTTTAAAATAAAATAATCACCTACCAAGACGCTTTTCTCCTTCTGACACATTTTCGAATAGTGCGAAAACTATATCGTCCCAGGATTTGTTTCTAGCATCTTTATTTTTATACAGTGGATCATATGCATCCCATAATTGCTTTCTTAAGCGTACTTCGTCGATCACTCGATTTGGTCCACATCGCGATTCGCCATGACTGTTCACGCTGACGGCATCCACTCGGTTCGACACTAGAACGCTCACTGAAGACAAGACCTGAGGACCAGAAACACACCGGGCACGCACCGCTGCGCTGGAAGCGTGGCGGAGCGCATTTCCTTGAAACGCGCGAGAGGATGCCGCTAGCTTCGAGCGCGAGCGGCGCCAAGAGCCCTTGAGAGCGTTCGAGCGCAGAGGATGGCGTCGGCGCGCAGCTACTCCGAACGCGGCCATGTCATTTAGTGCTGATCGATTCTTTGCACAGCCAACTCGCTCTCGTTCGTAATGGATGTGGACTGGCACATGATTATTATTGGTGCACTAGCTTCTGACGTTTTATAAGTGCCCATGTAGGCCCATGTGAAATAAAAATTTTTGACTTTGACGCGCTTGCAGAAGATGAAGAAAAATGTAGGTCAATGAAATAGCGCGTGCCGATCAATGCAGCGTAGCGCAGAGCAGCATGGCGGCGATTGTCCTCGAGCACATGCTCTTTTAGTAGCTTGAAAGCGCTCCGAGCGCTGCATGCGAATTTATTGTTTTGTAGACCGTATGTCAAAGTTGTTAAGGTTTATATTAAATAGGTACGTGTCTTTTATTGCGCTCCGTCGCGCCTCCAGCGGTGGTCGCTGGGCCCTACAAAGCCTTGAACACAGGCGTAGAATAGCCAGCCATTCGGTATTTTATTATTTTTACTTACGACAATTTCCGTTCCATACTTGAGAAGATTAAATAAAACATTATTTTAAACTTAAATATAACTTTATTTTAATATTATATGTTTATTACTTGGAAGATATTAACTGGGTCCAAACTAAAAAGGTCTCACGATTACTCATAAAACAAAGAAGAATGACAATGAATCAGATTCTATCCTCAATGATTAAAACAAGAAAATAACACCAAGTGAATTATGAGGTACTTAAAAATAGCAACTTATCTTTTTAATCATTATAATTACTTCATCAGACAATATTGTAAATGCTATTATTTTTTTTCATCTTTTATAAAGTTGAGACTGAGAGCCTTTTACATTATTTGAGACTTGCACCTATCTTTTTTTAAATTGGCAGTCAGGCCTTAATTGGCAATTATGTATTTCTGATGTCATATATATCTTCCCATTACATGATTGGAAAATGTTAATACAAATTTTTCTTTATTCTCTTAAGTCACACAACATTTTATTACAATATAAGTTTGAATGACACAATACATAAACATCTTCATAATATTATATAAAGCGCCCATAATTTGAACTTCTAAAATACTATAGGTGCGCACTAACGCTTAATCTAAATCGCCATCGCTTGTGGTAGTCAACACAAACTTAACCTAATACAGTGATTTATCTAGTCCAAGGTCACTAAGAATAATGATATTAGTAGATTTAATCTACGCTTTGAATGAACTCAGTTATCAGATGGATATTTTAAATTAGTTTATGGACATAACATTTCTAAACTCAGGAAAGGGTGGGGTGAAAAAAATCTGTATTACTATACTTACCCACTATGGATTGCAATCCCCCAAAGGAGTTATTTTATGCTTCCTTTGGCGTATTTGTTTAAACATTCGCGTTACTTCGGTTATCTATAATAATATAACAAAGCGGTAGTTTTATTTTAACTCTGAAACTACCAATGAGATTGAAATATTATTTTTCGGAAGTGGAGTAGTAAACCAAAACACAAGTGAAATTGCTGGAGACAGCTATTAATAATATATGCTCTTATAAAGTTAGAAATGAACTTCATAAACGTACTAACAAAATAACGCAAATATTTGATCATATACGTCAATTGTAAGTTTCATTGTCAACAATATTTTTGCAGATTCGTTTGAATAATAAAATATAAAAGAAAGTTATTGTGCGTTGTATTCATGTTTATCTTTGGAGGATTGCAATCGTCTCACCAATAAGTGAACGAATTTGTTTGTACTTTGTTCACTGTGTATATATTATATTTTAAAAGCCATACGAGGCAGTGCTTTATACTTATATAATTTGACCAGAGACAAAAACAAAATAACATAAAACTGTCGCAGAAAAGACGAACACGACAAAATGATTTGAAAGTTTGGAAATAGTATCTAACAGGCATATAGCTGGAAGATCATAGAATGATAAAATCTAAACCAGAGAAAAACAACAACATTGTGTTGTAGACAACAGACTACAATCCATTTGAATATCAAACGTTAGTTACTATAGTTTGCAATTATTTTTTTTTCAGTAATGCTATATGCCTGTTAAACAGTATTTACTGTGACTTCACAACTTCACCGAATTTAAGCTAATTCTTTTAACATCAATAATGTGTTTTACTAATACAAAATTTAATTTAATAACGTAACTTAATTGTTGTCTAAATGTAGCTTCGTTTGTTCCGGCATAGAAATGAAGACAGTCACAAATGAACTGTGTATGTAATGCTGGGGATGCCCATAGGGCAGACTCCGTAGCTCCGGTAGAAGCGTGAGGCACCGAGTGGCTCGCGAGGGCGCTCCCGGCCGCCCTAGCTTACATTATGCGACAGTTCTCTTCTCCCTCACGAAGTTCACCGAGCTGGAATACCATTACATATATTATAAATAAATTTTACCTTGCAGATGTCTAGTTGGATGTGTAAACTGATTAATGTTTTCGGTGGGAGTTGGAGGGACTTGTAAAATGTACCTGTTCACGACGAGGATACTTGTGGGCCAGCTCGCGGTGTCTCTGGGCGCTGGTGCTGATCTGTCGCCGTTGTCTCTCTGACACTGCTACCTCCTGTGTCGAACAATTGACGATTAAGAAAAACTGTCGTAATTAAAGCGCGATTCTATATCAGAAGTATTTACGATGTGGAATAATTTACCTCCTGGTCGTTGTTCAACAAAGTAGTGGTGAAGGAATCAGCCACAAACCACTTTTGTCCCTTCATGACGATGTCGCGCGGCGGGTCGTGGTCGACGCCGGCGTCCGCCGACCACACGGTGGAGATGGCGCCCGGCTCCAGTTTGACGGTGCGGTGGAACTTGAACACCGTCTCTTGGTCTCCTGCCTTGCGGAGGATCTGGTATCCACCGAGGCTCAGCTCCTATGTAACGAAATAATATTTTAATATCGATCAAGTGTATATTGTCACTGTAAATGTAGCTGGAATGTCACACTCATGGTTGGCATCACTGCTTACCATCAGGTGGGATCGCAGTCAATAACTGGCTTATTGCAATTAAAAGAAAAATATATAAATTATTATGTTGCCTTGACGAGAATATAAGAACTCTCGTTTAGAGCATTATTACAATTCGAAGAAAATGGTGTTACCTTCTTGCCCTTATTCCTGATCTTGACGAAGCTGCCATCGGGGCAGGCCTCGGCGACCTCGAGGTCTCCCTTAGCGGAGGAGGTGACGCTGAAGTCGTTGAGGCTGCGCTCCTCGGTCTCGTCGAGCAGCGTGCGCTTGCGCGCGGCGCGCAGGGGCGTGGCGCGGCGCGAGGGGGTGCCGCGGCCGCCGCTCACGCTCGCGGTTACGCCACTAGCGGATGCGCGGGACTCGCGTCCAGGAGACTGGGTGGTCAGGTTCAGCCTATATGGCACAATATAGCATTGTTTACCGAGTTATTTAAGTGTATTTTTGAATATTGTAGACAAAAACGGAATGGGCCAAGTTTAGGGTGCAAACATCAGGTTTAACTAGGTATATATTTACCATATTAAAGTTTTTTTTTTTAATTCATATCATGTTCTATATACATGGCCTTCTTGTTTGTTTACATGCGATAGTTAAATTGCACTAGTTTAATAGCAGATATTTTTTTTTAAGTTTCCAGGGCTACTTCGATGATTTAGGATTATTTATTAAAGATTTTCACAACAAATAAATGAGTTAGTGAGATATTTTTTGCAGGTCACTTGACCCTTACAGTTCTGGCTATTGTCAATGTTAGCATGGTGAAACGTTTGTTGTTTCATCCAATACAATCCATTTTAATGTTTGAGGATAAGGCAACGGGAGACATTGCGCCTAAACGGTCAGTTGGCATTCAATAACTTCCTGTTACTCATTTGAATGTTTTACAAAATTTGTTCCAGGAAAGTAGTGTTTTTTAAGAACCCATTACATATTTGAGAAAAAAAAAATCGTTTTAATGTATATAATTTCGATTAATATTTCTATAAAAACATTCATTTTTTTAAATTTATAGCTTACCTACTCAAAAATGTATACTTTTAGAGGTCTCCAATGAAGTAGTTTTGCACAAATTCATGTTTTGATTTGAAAAGAAAATTAGAAAGTAATCACAAGATTTTAAAATCGTTTCCAAATTATTTACAGAAATATGTTTAATGATATCATAATTACTTAAGAGTGGTAATATGGGAAGAGGTATGTTGGGTTGGGCAGTAGCAGTACAGAAAGCTGGTGACCTGTCCTCCTCGCCCTCGAGCAGCGCGCGGTAGGTGGCGATCTCGTAGTCGAGCGAGATCTTGATGTCCATGAGCGTGGCGTACTCGCGCAGCTGCGCCGCCATCTCGTCGCGCAGGCGCGCCAGCTCGTGCTCCAGCGCCGCCAGGTCCTCCGCGTGGCGCGCGCGCTCCGTCTCCAGCTGCCGCTCCAGCTCGCGGCACCGGTTCTGCAACCATACCCACACATTCTACCATCGAACACACTTCTGCCTGCTTGCCAAACCCAATCTTTGAAGTTTTTGTTTCGAACAAAAACTTCAAAGGTTGGGTTTGGCGCCTCACCTCCGAATTCGAGCGAACTGGCCAGACAAAAATGGCTGCGATAGTACTATTTAGTTTGCTTTCAAAAATGTCTTATTGCATTGCAACAAAAAACTCTAATTGAGTTACTAAAAAAGTAGATATTAATTAAATGTAATAATATGGTCTCAATCAAATATTCATAAAACAAAACCATTTTTTTTTTAATTTATTAACAATACTCGAACAAAAAAAACCTGTTTTTTTTTTTTTTTAAAGGTGTTTGAAATTAAATAAATTCCAATTCTCTTGAATATAAACTACGCATTAATTAATTTTAAAAAATTATAAGGTAATCTCTAATTACAGATATTTTTGACAAATCGAACTGCTTTTTTAACATTATAATTCGCATTAGCCAATATCAGACCAATACTGTTTTTATACAAAAATGTTAAATCTTAAGGCCAAGGGTTCTTGTCTGAAAGGAAGGCTCGGCGACGTAGGAATGGGGTAGGTTGTTTAGTCAGTAAGAGTCTGACGCTGTTTCCCGCCAAGGGATGATTTTTACCTACCATTAAAAAATGGATGGATATATCCGAAAAAACACTTGTGTTTATTCCATCAAGATTGCAAATCCACGACCAAATATAATGTAATGCGATGTGTGTCTATGGGGTTTGAAGAGCTATATGAGCCTGGCGAATAGTAATATCACAAAAAACAATCGTCGCATCTGAAATCGATCTGACTCGAGCAGTTAAAGGGTTAACACTTAATAAGCTGACTTACACTTAGCGCCGCGTTCTTGTTCTCCAGATCGTTGAGCGTCGCGTTGAGGCTGTCGATGCGTGTGCGCATGGTGCGCAGCTCCTCTACGGCAACCGAAGCAGCCGTGCTGTTACGGTTCGCTGCGTTGTGCAGATTCTTCATCTAAACAAATTGTTGAGAGCGTTCAATACAAAGCCACTCGATTGAATTACTTATACAGAAATACGAAGGCGGAGCAATAACTTAGTAACTTATCGATCTTTTGTCTTTAAATTGAAAGGGCAACACTGGTCCTGTCTAGATGTTAGTTGACTCCTATGAAAGTTGGAACAAGCTGTGTCATTTAATTTGCTTTTGACAGCAGTTGATAGCAAACTACTACGTGATTTGAGTAGGAAATGAGGAAAAAGTGAATATCGTGTGCCCATTAAACATTTTTTTTTTTTGCAGAAAAATACTATCGCTCCAACCAAAGCTAAGCTTAATAAATACTATAGGGACTCTGCACCATCAATTCCAATGGTAAAAAAGTGGTTACTGAATTTCGTAGTGGCCGTACAGGCACGGAAGATGCCGAATGTTCTTAACCATCGAAAAAATTAACGACACGTTGTCGGCCATTTGGAGACTGAAAGTGTAAGAGATTGTGGAGGCCATAGGCATCTAGCATGGCTCAGTGGTTTCAATATTGAATGATCACTTGGGTATGAGAAAGCTTTCCGCAATATGGTGCCGCGTTTGCTCATAAATTACCATAAACGCAATCGCGTGACAACTTCGCAGGAGTGTTTGGCCTAAAATGGTTTAAGTTTTTGCATTGTTTCATAACCTGAGTTTCAGATAGAGAAAAATAAAATGAGCTATTATCATAAAACCTGTTACATTCAAAAAGTCACGGTCTTATACGCCCTCGTACTTCAATATAGCCTATAATTCATCTGTATAGGTACTTGGGGTCTTTTTATTTAAAAAAAATCGTATAGGAGACATTGTAAACATTTTTGAACAATTATTAGATATAAGACATGTGAAGATTGTTTACATTTAGTTAAGTACTGTGATGACTGCAAGGAGGTCATATCGTTCTTACTGGCATAATACTTTTACTTTTAAACTTTATGGAAAAGAATATAGTTTAGATTTAGACAGAAAAGATTGTCAGAGAATAAGAAAATTAATTGAAATAATATAAAATATATGTTATTTAAGAGATTCGAGACACGAATATAATATAAAATTAATAAAGTCTCTGATTGTAGAGTAGTCTCCACCACAGTACCTACAGATGGAGTATAAGTATTGCAATCCTATGGATTCTCCATTAGATGGAAATTTAAAGAATAAAAAAAAAGTCAACATTATTTTTTAGGATCTCTCTACCGATATAAGTACAATCAATACAATCACAAATCAAATACAGTCAAACCGTCATACGATATACTATTCCTATGATGGCGAGCGATATGTAGCTGTCTGGAGCAAGCCTATGTAGACATTAACAGAGAATCATCTACTGCTAGCAACAAGTCTATTGTACCATCCTTCGATGGTACAATAGACTTGCACTTCCGCCTGACTACCGTTAAGTTCATTTTGGCTTGCACTTAAAAAAAAAAAAACTTCTAAGGTTTGGTGTACACCGTATCGCAGAATTTAAGCGAATTTTTTTTTTAAGTGATCAGGCAGAAATGGTCGCGATAGTAACTACCTTGTTTTCGTATTCGAAACTACCTAGTATTTACCTTGTTTTCATAGAGAGCTTCAATTTCGTCGCGGTTGGCCTTGATGTTAGCCTCTTGTTGTTCGCGCAGCTCTTGTAGACTCTGCTGCAACTTAGCTTCGTACTGCTGCGCCAATCGGCCATCTGTAAAAACAGTACTTTAAAACTATGCATGTAGTAAGAGAACAAAAGATGAAATTTTTATTTGAAAGATATAATGGCCTTACTGGCCTCATCTAGTTTAAAACAATGTGTGTTTTTAAAATTTACATTGCTCCTGTATTTGCAAAATAAAATCATTTATACATTCAGAGTGTCCACTGTATACAAAGCTCAATAAGTAGGTAGGTGTAAGACATAAACCTTATTTTTGTAGGTGGAAGATTGCCTTGGGTTTTCGGCTCAGATTATTTATTATTAAAGGTTATGCAAAAAATTGCACATGAATTTAGCACCACGGGTATTCCAATTGAGCACAGTCTTCTGGGATCTACTACAAGCCCACCACATCTTAATACGATTATGACGTTAACTGAATTATTAAAGGGATGGAGCTAAAGATATCGGGTGTATACTGTGTACACCATCCTTGTTTGACCTCTTTCTTTTTGGTACGCCTTACATCTTAATACGTAATTTTAAGGCCCCTGATCGTCCAACTACGCTTGCCGCAGTTGATCTAATCGGCGACGCGACATTGTCCGGCGTTCAAGAATAATAGTTTTTTTTTTAACCCGAGAATTGTTTAACCAAAGGCCTAGTAGCAATTGATGATTTACTTCCGACTTTATAGATTCAAGGCATAAAACTTACCAATCTCGGAGATCTCGACCTGGCGCCTGGTGCGCGTCTCCTGCAGCTCCTGCTGGAACACCTGGTCCTTGAAGGACAGCTCCTCGCGCAGGCTCTGTACCGTGTTCTCCATGTCGATGCGGCACAGCATCTCCTCCTCCAGGGTCTTGCGCGTATCATTGTACACCTTGCGCAATTTCTCCAGTTCCTTGCCAAGCTCCTGCAAATTAATGTTGATTAGGCAACGGAAACGGAGGATATAAATAGCCTTCTGTAATGCAAATAAGTTGCAACTATATAAGGAAGTAGGCATCTGTTAGGGGTCATTATTATTTAAAATACAAGGAAAATAAGTAACAGTTTTATTTACTGTCCACTGAATTACGTCATTCGTTTACCCAAACTATCACAGTTTTGCCTATGCACATTTGTTGGTGAAAAAAGAATTTGTGAGTGCACTTTTTCTAATATTCTTCAAATTCTTGCACTTGGACCAGTGTAACGGGAGGTAAAATTACGAGAAATTGGTGTTAGAACATAAGTACGTACCCTGGCTTCATCTTGAGCCTTCTTCTTATCAGCGAGAGCAGTGTTGTATTTGTTGCTCTCCTCAGTGTAGCGCGTCTCGTAGTGACGGGCCGCACTCTCAGCTTGCTGGCAATCTTTAGTTTTTTTGTCCAGGCTGAAAAGAAATAATATTTCGTTTATTTATTCGTAAGGAATGATGACATCATTTTTTGTACATCAAGATGAAGGCCTTCATAAAATACCATGATAATAAAAATGTGTGTATTTTGTCAATGCCTCAGTATGTAAATAAGTAAACATTCCATTTAGAGGGACAAGTTATTGAAAACACGAAACCGTGACAGCTAAACGAGGTAATCCTCAGAAATAAAGCTGCGTTTCCATGCGCGTTGTTGCGCAACCGCACACGGAATGTTTTTGTAAACACACCGCTATCCGGTTCCCGCGTGTTGTTCTTGTCGCCGCCATGAATAACCATTTCACATGCAGAAGACGTAGTCATTTGACTCTCGTATTTCCCGCTCATCATGATACAACCGCCACTTGACTCTGACGTCGCGGGAACATGATAAACCTTGGCCAATTTAAAAATTAAGCAAATGATGAGTCATAATATGCGATAAGGAAGGATAAATTACTCTCAAACCAATTGTTAAAACGGAACGGAAATGCACGAGAGATAACCATAATTTATAAAATACGGCTAGCGTCAAGTTTGTTGTATATTTTTATACGAATTTAAAATAAAATTCTTTTATGTTTACGTCAGATTTTTTATTTAGAGATGACTATAATATGACACACAGTAATGACGTCATTTTCGTCTTTCAGGGTACATAATTCGATATTTACAGAAGACCGAGGTCATAACTAAAATAATGATTACGCGTTTGTCCTCCGCCCGCGCCCTGCCGAAGTTATAATAATCAAACGAAAAAATATTTATCCATGGTAACGTTGGGCTCCTCTATGCTTTATTTTTATTTGAGTGTCTTATTTTGTATAATCATTTATGCAAATGCAATTTTGGTGTAAATAAAAAAGGCACGAGTCGAATTAGCCGGATGTCTGCGTGAGGCGTGCTATGTCGCCGGCGCTTAAAGATTAGGATCTATTTTGGTATACGCCCAAATATAAGTGACCTAGTTTTTGAAAGCATTAGGAGACATTCTGAAAAATTATTTCCAGAAGTTAAAGGCTTAATCTATTCTAACGCTGAGTACACACGTGTGCGTCTAACGTAGCGCACGATTCGCGATGCGGGAGACGTTTAGCAATAAGAGCAATTTTTAATTCAAGAAAAGCTTGCTTGATGCAAATAGTAGAATACTTAGTGACTAACAGTAATACGGCTGGACATATTTTCAAGAAATCGTCAGCGATCATATTAAGCCCAGTTTCGATTCGAAGAAGGCCGTATTGATGTCATAGCTACGTAAATATGTATGATGACGGTTACGTCATTGGCAAAGCTGTGATCAAGTTATTAGGCAGGAAACGCTAACATGCCGGCTTAAAATATTAAGTACCTGTCTGAGCTATAGGTATTTCAATAGGTACTGATAATATCATAAATAAATATTGGATTTCGATAAGTTGAGTGGATCATTCGTCGTAATTTAGTTGGTAACATGTCGTAAAAGCGCGCTAAGCTCAAGCGGCGTGGGTGTCGCGGCGTCGTATGCGCGTAGATGACGTAAACTAGCCAGGGTCAACAGCCGCAGCCTTTAAAGTTAATCGGTATGCCTAGGCGGAAACTCGATCAAACTCTAAATAGAGTCTGATTTGAAGAAACTAATGTAGCGACATACTTATGGCGCTGTCTATGGACCGTTTGTTGCTATTACAATCTTTTGTAGAATATTTGACGTCGGTTACAACTAAAAATATTATATTAAATAGTTTTTTTTTTAAGAAATAATTTCAGTTTTCCCTCTGTTTAAAATAATAATAATAAGACTCCATTTATGACGTCGAAAAAGTAAAAAATAGCTTACTGTGGAATGCTGTACCTACATAATTCTCATTCGGTGTGCCACTATCTTTATGGCGCGGAATTAAATAATTTTATAATATTTAACCGATGATAAGATTCCGTTAAAAGACGACAAAATGAAAAGCAAGTGAAATGTTTGTTGAGCTCCCTCCCTGACCCAGTTACAAAATTTGCGTGTACAAGGTCGCAGAGTCGTACCCTCCGCGATTTGTTACTGATATTTGGTACTTCCAAATACACATACATATTTATGTATTCGTATTTTTTCATGATTAAAAACAGTTATTTTTATAATTAACATGTGTTTGGCCACCCAGTGCCGCCCATGACTCTTGTAGTAAACTGTTTATGATAGTAGTAGAGTAGGTATATGTATTTACTTTGGTAAGTAACAAAGATATTATCATGAAGTTGCTTTCAAGTACTTGTATATACAATTAACAACTTTAAATTGTGTTTAATGTCTTTATCTTAGTATTTAAATTAAAACTAACTTGTTAGAGAAAAAACTGTACTGTAGAAGAAGAGATACTCTAAGAAGGTAAACTATTGCTAAGTGTCACAGACTTGATCCTCGAAAAATTTATGATTCAGGATAAATGCTGTCAAGAAATAGAAACAGTAAGTTTTGTCACGAAAGGTGCGAATACTACATTTAAAATGAATTAATTCATTAACCCCCAAGAGGACACGGGTATCTACACACCTATAGTCTTACAATTGTGTCTCTAATTAGGACAGTTGGTGCAGTGGCTGAGCGATTGCTTTCCTATGTATTGCAGGTTCAATTCCAGCACAGAACAAATTTTAATATTGCATGGCCTATAAATAGGTGTTTCTGGTCTGGGTGATTTGTTTATGAGAGTTTACATGATTTGTCAATAAGGAATCATTCCTAGTTCTCCTAGTGATCAACAAACAACTGATCCTTAGTATTGAATCAAATTGTTTAAACATTGCTATGTCTAGACTAGATTTCAACGATCAAATTCTAATTTTACTCAAGGTCAACAAAAAAATATTCTTGCACCTTTTTTGCTGCATGTTTCTACTTAGTTACAATAATGTATGAGTGTGACCTCTACACTGGATACTAACATTGAATGTCTACCGAAACTGGCAAACAGAGTCAAGGTGAACTAAAAGACATTCATTATCACCATATGGATGTAACCATGCACAATGCAATGCAAATTAGTGCTGCACTTCACTGAAGGATGATCAATCAATACTGTGATAAAAGAATGTAGTATTGTGGAGGTAATCATGTATGTAATACTAGGAAACTGAACAGTAATCTATAATAATCTTTATATCAACCTTTGAATAGGTGTGTCGTATTATCATTGATGTTATTTGAATGATTTATTATTTATGATAGTAAATATGTTTTAGAAATTTATTTATTTTATGCAATAAACATTTTCTCACCCTCTCAAAATTAAATGAAAAGTAAAATTTTACCCACTTGTAATAATAGCCTTTGCATAGTCTTCTGTGTCGTCTATGGTGTACAATAAATATAGCATATTTGAGCACAATCAGTTTGCTGACAAATAATGGGAATTCTTTATACCTACAGTTTTTGTGCAGTGGCAAATTGCTCACCACACCAGAATAATAAGGATAACTTGTGCTAATTCTAAAAATAATTGGAAATAGCAGACTCAAAACTTTGATTGATGAGATTTATAAAAATAAATAACTACAGCATACATTGGTGTATAAACACATAATAAAATCTAATTTAAAGAGGAGACATTTTCACCTTGACACAGTTTGATTGCTATGTAGGCCGCTTCCTAAGACTGAGCATATTGTATGTAACATTTAATATTTTGAGTTACTATAATAGAATCTGTATATAGAGTCAAACATTTTGCAAGGTGAAGCCTGTTTAGCATTCAGATATTTGTTCAACAAAATCAATGAATACTTACAAAAAGAAACAAGATATTTATGAAAGCAAGATGGATGGCCTTCTTTATTACAAGCAATAAGCACTTGATAATGTTGTGGTGGTCAGCTACATATTAGTGGAGATATTTTTAGCATTACTATGCCTGCATTAGAGTATTGAATCCAATAATTTGTAGTTATGATTGTTTACAAACAAGTGTGGCCATGCTTTCTGCAAATGGTTTTTTGGCTCTTACAAGTGCTAAATGAGTTTTCATCTTTGACACTTGTTGTGTAATATTTGAAAACTCAATGCCACTTCAGTGCACTTGAGAAGTTTTCAACATGGAACAGTAGATTCAAACAAGAAATTAGAAATGCCGATAAAATGTTAGTGTTTATTAATTATCTTGTAGAAATGAATAAAATGTGTTGTTTATAAACAAATTAGTACAATTTGCAACATCACCGTGGGTAAAACAACGTACTTTTATTATTATACTTAGGAATGTGATTAGTTTGGTTAAATCGGGCTATGATGTCACTGTGTCGTAAAAGCGAGGTCGGCGGCGCTCGTCACACCGCACCCGCTGAGAAACACCGCCGATGACGTAAACTTGCTATGCTAAGGTTAGCCGGAAGAACTGGCGTCCACATGCACTACATTTATTTATAACAATCAACAATCAATTATTCTAAAGGACCACTACTTACCGCTTTTTCAAGTCATCATTTTCCTCATATAACCTCTTCAGGTCAATTTCTAATTTAGCTTTCTCACGCGATGTATCGTCTAAGAGCTTTCGGGCATCTTGCAATTCATGCTCATACATTCCCTTGATATTGGAAACCTCGCGTGTGACCACCTCCTGTGTAGTTTGAATCTCACGGCGCAAACCTGAGTTCTCACTTTCCAACTGTCTGACTTTATCGATGTAAGCCGCCAAACGGTCATTGAGATTTTGTAGGGCATCTTTTTCTTGTAGACGGGTGTGTCTTGTGGGACTCAGTGGGCTGTTCGGCCGGCCGGCTGAACTTGAAGGACGGCTTCCCACAGGAGTGCTCGACTGCTGCGGGCTTTGCACTGATGACACCACACTTATATTAGAAGAAGACGATGTTACAGTCTTTTTTGTTTTTGACGACATTGTAATGTTCTTTTTCTGTCACAATAAATAGAACCAACACAAATATTCAACTCCACACGAGCGTACACCTTCAGCCAAGCGTAGACAGAGCTCACGAAAAGCAACCGAACGCTAAACGCACCAATCCAAGCGCAATAAACCCAAGCTTGTGTGGTCACGTGACCGTTGACTCATAACAAATGTTGCCAAGTTTTAAAAATGACGGTTTTGACTAGTGCGTTGCGTTGACCTCAAAAGCAAGAACGGCACGTTCCGTATTTAGCGCCACGGAGTCGACTGTTGATTGGAGCCGATGACGGTTATATAGTCGAATAATCAAAGAGCATCACTAGTATTTGCCACAGATTACAAAAATAAATAGTTTAAGTGTCATAAAATCAATGAGGGCAATGTTTATTTGTTAAATGTTATTAGAGAATTTTATTTGACGAAATGGCCGATGTGAATAGTTTATTTGATTGTTTTGATGAGGCGGCTCCGAATGAAGCTTCTGTTCAATTCCCTAATATAAAAAAGGAAGAAGACGAATCGTAAGTTAACCTCTAAAGAGACTGTTCTACTGGATAGTTTTCTCTCATTCTTGTATGAAAGTAACGATTGTATACTTCTTTTACAGTAAAACATCCGATGAAACTGATGCTACCAGTCTAAAGCGGTTACACGAAGAAGTAGAGAGTATTGAACAAGCCAACAAGAAGATAAAAAAAGATGAAGATGATTCTGAGCTTACTAGTGACATAAAGTAAGTTTTTATAGACAACGATGCTTTCTCAAATTAACCTACTCTCCAAGAAATTTCATGTATACACGGTTGCTCAAATTTATGATGTTTTATTTCAGTTTAGACCTCCTGAACGCCAGGATAGTGATACACACGCTAGAGACTCATGAGGGTTGTACGCATGAAGTAGCAATACCACCCAACCATGAGTACGCACCTCTTATGCCAATCACTGGAGAGCCAGCAAAGCAGTATACTTTCATACTCGATCCATTTCAGAAGGAGGCTATACTATGCATAGACAATTTACAGTCTGTGTTGGTCTCTGCTCACACCTCTGCTGGTAAAACTGTTGTGGCTGAGTAAGTAATCAATTTCCACTATTTGGGCAGCCACCCGTGGCTTCACCCAGTGAATTTATTCCCCACTTTCAATCAATTTCAAAATTTTCCAATTGATTTTTCTTTTAAATCAATACTATAATGGAGTTAATAAAAGAATATAAAAATGTATAAAGACAGTGAAGACATTTTTAAGTTTTAGCAAGACAAACTGTTATTGAGATATTTATAGAAATAAATAATTTAATCTGTATAAGTACTGCTTTCACTTTTAACTACTCCACTTTTAATTAAGAAAATATTCTTCATCAAACTTGATATGTACATTTATTTTTTCTAGGTATGCTATAGCCTTATCTTTAAAGAACAAACAAAGGGTCATTTACACCACACCTATAAAGGCCTTGTCAAACCAGAAGTACAGAGAGTTCTCAGAAGAGTTCCATGATGTAGGTCTTATTACTGGGGATGTCACCATCAACCCTTCTGCTTCTTGTCTTATTATGACCACTGAGGTATGAATAATAAAAGGTCTTATTACATATTAATTGAGGAATGACTGAACAAAAGCTGTAGTTGACTAGGATATGATTTTTTTGCTTCTTAAAGTTAAAATACACACCTTAAAAGTGACAAACTGCTTCTAAAATCAGTAATTGCGACAAAAAAAATTGTTAAAAGTCTAGTTTATATGAGTTACACTATGCTATAAGGTTTTTATTACTTTCTCAAAAAAATCCAAAATGCATTTAACGGTTTTTGATTAGTTACTACTCAATTATATTTTGAAATTTTTTTATTCATAATTTTATTTGACTGTTTCATTTACAGATTCTAAGGAATATGTTATATAGAGGATCGGAAATTATGCGTGAAGTGGGATGGGTTGTATTTGATGAAATTCATTACATGAGAGATAAAGAGAGAGGTGTTGTCTGGGAAGGTAAGTAAACTTTTACATTACAAATAAAATAAACCAATATCTATTTCATCACAAGAAATAACAATATGACACGTTGATTTCTGATAGGTAATCATAATAAACCATGGCCAGGCACTTTTCTATCATGAAGTCAAGCAAAGTAAAAAAAAAAGTGCACTTTCATTTTTGACCTCTCAAGACAACTGTTACTGGATAGTTCATGCAAAAGAGAGACTGAGAAATCTATTCATACTTGTTCATTATTTAATGCTTGCTAAAGTTGCGCCCAGTTTCCCTTCGCGCGTGGCCACAGGCGTGCGTACGCGGGTACGCGACGGGAGTCGTCGCGAACGAAAATTTAATACATTATTACGTAGCAACACGTGGAAAACTAGCAAAAATAACGCGCGGGCTTCCGTCACACGGAGGCTCTGGGCTCTAAAGGACCCGCATCCTTTAGAGCACTTTTTTATAGGGCCGAGGCGGGCCCCCGCTTTAGCCATGCTTTGCGCCGCTTTTTCTCCGAAAATACACTAAAGATTGATACGACTTCATGCACACTGTTAAAGTAGAACTAGCGATACTGCGCAGATAATAATCCGGCTTCCACTACGGGCACCGTTGCAAACAACTCACGCGCGGTCTTCCACTTCACGCAGCGTTGGCCCTAAGAGCTTGTTTACGGAGACGCGGCCCGATGAATGACGCGTTGGGTGTTCGTCGTACGTTGGTGCAGCGGCCCGCGTCATCACACGCGCAAACACATACATATGACAAGGACTAAGTCTCCCCAGTCTTTCCAGAAAGCAGTTTTTACAATAACCATTTGTACTACACCAACATATTTTTATCTAACGAACAGAAACCCTGATCCTGCTGCCGGACAATGTTCACTACGTGTTCCTGTCCGCCACCATTCCCAACGCGCGCCAGTTCGCTGAGTGGGTGTGCCGCCTGCACTCACAGCCCTGCCACGTCGTGTACACTGAGTTCAGGCCCACGCCCCTGCAGCATTATATATTCCCAGCAGGAGGGGATGGGATCCATCTTGTGGTAGATGAAAAGGTAAGAAGGCTGAACACACATTGGTTAAACTTTTGAGCCCCGAGTAAACGTCGGCGTTCGAACACCTATTGTCTTTCTATTATGTCTCTAATTACGGTACTCGAAAGGTTAATATTGTAATATAAATTATTAGACTCCTTTTCGTTTGGCAGTATTTGGTCCACACTCGGTTAATGTCTTTTAGTTTGTGATTTTGGGGTTACGGTTGTTGGTAGTACAACAGTTAATAATAATACCATAACATATGAAAATAGCTTTTTTATGGTAGGTAAAAATAAAAATCATCCAATGAAGCGGGAAACAGTGTCAGACTTACTGACTATACAACATACCCCATTTCTTCCTTATCTTAGTCCCAGAGCCTTGGTGTTCGCAACAACCCTTGGCCCCAGGAGAAATGAAACTAGCTAGTATTTGATGTTTGAACTTCAAAATTAAGGCGACATGACTGAATGATTCCTTCAGAGTATATTCAAAGAAGACAACTTCAACACTGCGATGGCGGTGCTAAGTAACGCGGGCGACGCAGCCAAGGGCGACCAGCGTGGGCGACGCGGTGGCCCCCGCGGCGCCAACCAGACCAACATATTCAACATCGTCAAGATGATCATGGAGAGGAACTTCGCCCCCGTCATCATATTTAGTTTCAGTAAGAAGGACTGCGAGTCTTACGCTATGCAGATGGCTAAATTGGACTTTAATACAAGTGAGTAAACACCTATTTTGTTTGTAGGCGAAATCGTGCTCTTGATGTTGATGATTGAAATAACATTATTCAGTACCTACACGAAGTGGTCGAAATGTAGTGCTTCGAAGATTCATTTCGAAATTCGCTTTCCTCATGGTGATTTCAGACAGATATTTCAATGATTTTAGAAATCATTATGTTCATAAATAGTTTAGCTTCTGTTTTGAAGGTTTTCTAGCGAATGCGCTCATGTCAGAGGGAATAAAAGTTTAATAATTTAATCCCCTCTTAAAATTAAATTTTCATTCAGTTTCGGTGAATATCATTGCTTCATCTTTTTGCTTACTCTTCGGGGAATACTAATACAATGGGACACAAATATGTGCGGCTACCACTTAACTGCTCGGTTCGCAAGAATTCATTTCAGATTCTGACAAGCGGTGTGACGTATCTGATGACGTTCCGTTGTCAAGTTAGCTTCCGTACTATTGACTTTACAAATAATAAAATGCGATAAATGCCTTGCAGTTGAAGAAAAGAAGTTGGTAGACGAAGTGTTCAACAACGCCATGGATGTGCTATCCGAGGAAGATCGCAAGCTGCCGCAAGTTGAGAACGTGATCCCTCTGCTGCGTCGCGGCATCGGTATACATCACGGGGGTCTGCTGCCTATACTCAAAGAAACTATTGAGATTCTGTTCGGGTTGGGACTTATTAAGGTACGAAATACTAGTTTCTGACCGCGGCTTCGCCCGCGTAGTAGTAGGCTTCTCCATACAAACTTTGGACCCCCTTTGCATCCCTTTCGGAGGCGAATTTTGCAAAATCCTCTGTTAGTGCTCGCCTACGTCATAAGGAAACCCTGTGCAAAATTACATACTCCTAGTTTCAGTTATTTCGGCTGTGCTTTGATAAGTCAGTCAGATAGTTTCTCCTTTTATAAAAACCAAACTTTAGTTCTGTATAATATGTCAAACTAGCAATACTCTGCGATTTTACCCTCTTCTTTGGCTACTGTATCGCTGGTATTGGTTGCAGCGTAATGTTATATAAAAATGTGAGCCTTCCTTGATAAACGTGTACTTAATTGATTACTAAAATATTTTTTCAAATCGGACCAGTAGTTTTTGAGTTTAGCGCCTAATAAACAATTTTTTTCAGTTTTGTAATAATGATGAATATAGATATGCAGTTACAATATTATTCTAGTTTTTTTACAATGTTTGCATAATTATTGTATGGCCAGGCACTGTTCGCTACGGAGACGTTCGCGATGGGACTGAACATGCCTGCCAGAACTGTCGTGTTCACCAACTGCCAGAAATTCGACGGAAAAGACTTTAGATTTGTAAGTATCCTCAATAATGTAATCATTACATAGTGTAAAACAAAGTTGATTACTGCTGTCCCTATGTATGCTTAGATCTTCAAAAATACGCAACGGATTTTTACACTGTCCACTGATATAAAGGTCAAAATCAAATAGCTCATAACAACTACAGCACTACCGTCATTTTTAGATAACTTCAGGCGAGTACATACAGATGTCTGGTCGTGCCGGGCGACGTGGTCTCGATGACAAGGGCATCGTGATCCTGATGATTGATGAGAAGGTCACGCCTGCAGTCGTCAAGGGCATGGTCCAGGGCAAGGCAGACCCTATCAATTCTGCCTTCCATCTTACTTATAATATGGTAAGTAATCTTATCAAATTATTATTATTATGTTTCAAATATAGGAATCTCCTCACAATGCGAGTCGTAACGAGAAATACTGCCTTTAGTATCAAGCTCTTGATCCAACCGTGTAACGATAGCTTCGACACATGGCCGTTAAAGCGAGTTTGGCAATCAGGCTTGAAACCACATTTCATAATATCACATGTCGATAGTCGAGATGGTCTAAACAACTGTGCACTGTGGGACTCAACTAAGTCCTAACGTCATCATGGTGGGCGTGGCTTAAGTCAGTGTATTGTTGGCATTCGTCCTTTGCACAACTTCGTAAACGTGTAGCGACATCTATGCCGCCACATTGGAACTACAAGAAATCCTGCATCGCGCAATGAAAGTTCTCCGCGCGATTAGAACATATACGACAGCCCGAAGACAACTATCGGGCAGTAGCCCACCAGACTATAACACCTGTCTGGTCGGAGGATCCTCCCTTTTCAAAGGAGGTATGTGGGACTTTACTCTCTGTTCCACCTACCCCCAAACTGGTGACCCCGACGTGATACAGTGCGCCATCTATCGTTAACAAAGAGAAATAGAACAAAAAGACAGGGCCATAATTAAAATTCAATTATTTTACGTATGTCCTTTAGCTGTCTCATCTAAAACATGAAATACTTATTACAACAACTCTTCTATATACTTACTCCGTAGTCTAAGCTACCGGTAGTCAAGGCTCTTGAGAGAGGAATCTTCAAAATTATTATTATTACTAGCTGTGCCCGCGACTTCGTCCGCGTGGAATAGTTATTTTGGGCATCATAATTATTTTTGCAAACAAACTCAGCTTTATAAATTATAGCTGTTACCCACGACTTTGCCCGTGTCAATTTCTGCTATTAATTTAAACAATTTAGTTTTTAAAAGAACATAATTATCTAAAAACTTCATAGAGCTACACTTGGGCATGCCATAATCTCGGCGGTAAGTCCCCTTTTTGAGGCGTGGTGGATAGACATCACGCAGGACATGATTCAGGTTCTCACCGGACATGGGAAGTTCAGGAGATTCCTGCGCCGGATTCGTGCGAAAGAGACGCCCGGGTGTCGCCACTGGGTGGCCAGCACGGAGGACACGGTGGAGGTGTGCACTGCTTGGGAAGAGCATCACCGTGTCCTCGTGGGGGTGATCGGCGGCGGCGACCTCTCGCGCCGGGCCTTGGTTCAGGCCATGGCCCGCAGCGAAGAAGAATGGCAAGCGGTCGCCTCCTTCTGCGAAGCAGTAATGCTCGTAAAGGAGCATAAGGCAAGGGCAAAAGCGCCCTCGCCGTAGCCGTCGCTGCCGCGATCCCGCCGATATCCGGCCACCGTAGACGCTGATTTGCGGACGGTGAGCAATGGGTAGCTCGCCGTCCAGTTGTCTGGTAACAGTTCAAACCGAGACCAAGTCGTCGACGGCGTGCACTGCTCCCGCGCGCCTCAAGGTGTTGTCAGCAAACTGTGGGGCTCCTCAGGGTCGAAACCTCCTGCAGCCGAGGGTTGGCGCGAATGCGTTGTACCGGGGCTCTGGGAATAAGGCAAGGGAGGAACGGGGTAGGTTGTTTAGTCAGTAAGAGTCTGACACTGTTTCCCGCTCCGCCCAGGAGCGGGATTCGTCATTGGATGATTTTTACCTACCATAAAAAAAAACCCTCCGCGCCGCCCGCTAGCAACCCCTCTCCTCGCCCGCCGGCTAGACGCAGCGTCATATTTTGGATATCAAGCGGCGCGTGTGAATTTTATATCGGAGTTATTTTAAAATTGTAATATCTTCTAAGATGTTCATTGAAAATAAGTGATGTCAAAGACAATTTTGTTCACAATTACATACTCTTAATCAACAACACATTTATTTGGATAAAGTTTAATATTACTATGTTGATACAACTCTAACAAATAATTGGTAATAATGAATTAATTTCGGCCAAATTTTATTCCCATAAAAACGGTTCTAGTGAGTTTATCTTAAAAGATAGACATATACTGTCGGGGACACTTTTTTAGATCATTTTAAGAGGAATAATTCTTTCATACATATTTTTTTGGTATCTTCTATCGTTTTCGCAGCGCACGCAACGGAAGCCCTCAAAGATGAATATTTTCCCCCGTTTTTTCCACATTTTCCATTGTTTCTTCGGTCCTATAAGTCACAGCGTGATGTTATATAGCCTAAAGCCTTCCTCGATAAATGATCTATTCAACACAAAAAGAATTTTTCAATTCGAACCAGTAGTTCCTGAGATTAGCGCGTTCAAACAAACAAACAAACAAACAAACAAACAAACAAACTCTTCAGCTTTATAATATTAGTATAGATGAGCCCGTTGTGCCTCACGCCAGACTTGCCTTGTTGCCTTTGCAAGAATGCCTTCCTGACCTTAAATTTTATTTGTTCTTAGCTATTTATTCTTCCATGGCCCTTTATGGGGCACCAGTGTGGGCGCCGACGCTGCGTAAACGCCCGGCGGCCCAGCTGAACGCCTGCCAGAGGGTCATGGCCATCCGGATGGTGCGGGGATACCGCACGGTGTCCCGCGAGGCGGCGAGCCTCCTTGCTGGCCTACCACCATGGGATCTGGAGGCAACAGTCCTTGCACGCATGCACGACCAGCGCGTGGAGGTGCAACGCCGGGGCGAAGATCCGCTGCCCGAACATGTCGAGGCGTGGCGGAAGGAGCTCCGGCGAGATCTCATGGTGAAGTGGAAACAGCGACTGTCGCAACCCAGCGCTGGGCACACCGTAATCTCAGCGGTAGTGCCCCTCTTTGAGGCGTGGCTGGATAGACCTCACGGCGTCCTCACCTTCCGCATGACGCAGGTTCTCACCGGACATGGGAAGTTCGGGAGATTCCTGCACCGGATTCGTGCGGAGGAGACGTCCGGGTGTCGCCACTGTGAGGCGAGCCCGGAGGACACGGTGGAGCACACGGTGGAGGTGTGCCCTGCTTGGGAAGAGCATCGCCGTGTCCTCGTGGGGGTGATCGGCGGCGGCGACCTCTCCCGCCGGGCCCTGGTTCAGGCCATGGTCCGCAGCGAAGAGGAATGGCAGGCGGTCGCCTCCTTCTGCGAAGCAGTAATGCTCGTAAAGGAGGAGGCCGACCGCATAAGGCAAAGGCAACGGCGTACTCGCCGTAGCCGTCGCCGCCGCGATCCTGCCGATATCCGGCCACCGTAGACACTGGCTCGCGGACGGTGAGCAATGGGTAGCTCGCCGTCCGGTCGTCTGTAAGACCGAGTCCTAGTCGTCAACGGCGCGCACCGTTCCCGCGCGCCTCAAGGAGTTGTCAGCAAACTGCAGGGGCCCTTCAGGGTCGAAGCCTCCCGGAGTCTAGAGGGAAGTGGGAAACTGTTACCTCGACTCCAGGAATAGGGCAAGGAAGGTACGGGGTAGGTTTTTTAGTCAGTAAGAGTCTGACACTAGTCTCCCGCTCCACCCAAGAGCGGGTTTCGTCATTGGATGATTTTCACCTACCATAAAAAAAAAAAAAAAAAAAAAAAAAAAAGCTATTTATTCTTAGTTACTGTCGAATCGAATATCGCCATATGGAATAAAACAAAATACTTCAAAAAATTCTTGCCAAAAACGTATTTATTTTTATTTGTAGGTCCTCAATTTGTTGCGGGTAGAAGAAATAAATCCGGAATATATGTTAGAGAGGAGTTTCTTCCAGTTCCAGAACCAAGCAGCTATACCTGATCTTATAGATAGTAAGTTTACCTTTAATTTATACAACCACCCAGAATAGAATAAAACTTTACTATACACCAAAATTTTAACAATTTCACAGAAACTTATATCTATGGGTCTCAGTTTGTGTTTCAAAATATTCAGTTAAGTTCAAATAAAAAAAAAAAACTCTTAAAACTTTGACCAATTTGGAGCCGCGCACTAGCTTCTGACGTTTTATAAGTGCCCATGTAGGCCTATGTGAAATAAAAAGATTTTCACTTTGACTGTGAGCTTTCTGATCTTATGTGTGCATATTTTTCTGATTTGCTTTCGTCGATATAAATCTATATATAAGGTGCTTTTAAAATATCTGCCAGGGTTTTAATCTGGGATACTATTGTGTATATAGATTACACTAGTGAAGATAAAATATTGATAATTTGTTTTTTATTTTTTCATACAAAAAATGTTACACGTATAAATTTTGGCTCACTTATTGCATAAAACCATACCGTACACTTGATAAGCTGTTGCCGTACCGCGCCGTAAAACACCGCGCCATTCATAAACTGTTGCCATTCTTTTCAAACGCATGCCGCCTGCGCACCGGCCATTCGGTAGTCACTGCGCAGCCCCGGCCGCCCCCCCCCCCTCCCCCGCGCGCACTACCCCGTTCGCCGCACGCGCCAGCCGAGCCGACCACCCGCTCGCCAGTCGGTCCCCGCCCGCTCGGAAGTTAGTATCAGCGGATAGTGACGGGAATTTCGCGCGCGCTCTTATTAAAAATGCCTCGTAGACGTCGTAGGTATTCCAATCAACAATATCTTGAAATGGTTTTGTGCTACCGTGAGTGTAACTCCATGACATGTACGTAAGCGTGCTTACATGTGTGTGCAACGCAAAGGGGAACTTGTACAACAGTTTTGTAGATAAGTACCTAGGTAGGGAATGTGAAAATACAGTGAAATTATTGTAAATAAGATGATTAACTTTTAAACACGCCAAGTTACTGTAATTTATCGTTATTTGATATTAATCTAAGTAAGTACCAATTGATTACGATTCTTACACTAACTTGACAGTCCAAAGCCTGTTTTAACGTGTGATGGGAAGTTTATCATCTTATTTGCGTCGGTTTTTTAGAAGAATACAGTAACTGGTAAGTAATAACACTTTTAAAACACTTGTTTGTCTGCGTATTATTGCGTACCTAGTGTATTAGATAGTGACAAGCTAGTCAGCTGATTTTATTTTCATTCATAGAACAGATAGAAAGAGATAGCAGTTGTTTCATTGAAGAAGCTACACTTTGTGAACCACGTTGTGCAGAATAGAGTCAATATTTATTTAACTACTTTATTTTTTCAAATTGGATTAACGGTTCCGGGGTACGAAATCTCTTCACTATTGTAATCTATATACACAATAGTATCCCAGATTAAAACCCTGGCAGATATTTTAAAAGCACCTTATATATCCCCATAATATATGTATCGATTTTCTTTCTGATTGTTGTTTCTTTTTGACTCTGAAAATTAAGCTATAGTTTAGTTTCTGAATTTCTAATATTATCATTTGGCCAACAGAAGTGAAATCAAAGCAGAAAGAGTACGATTCCCTGAGCATAACAGAGGAACACTCGATAGCTTCATACAGTGCTATCAGATCACAGCTTGACCTCTTGGGCGCACAGTTCAGAGCCTTCATCACTAAGCCGGAGTATTTGAAGCCTTTCCTACAGCCCGGACGACTTGTTAAAGTAAGATTTTTTTTATTTTCGTAATATACTTTATAAATATACTTTTAGTGCAGGAAGAATGTCTCTGTAATTCTGATTGACTGACTTTTCATGTGTTTTTATTCCCATAAGACAAAAGAATCCCGCGAAATTCAATTTACCTACGTTTTTTACATCTTAAACTTTTGCATTATATTTTAAAATACGATACGATTAGAGAGCGCCACAAATGGTTATCGCTTTTCTGAGTTGTCAATGCAACCCTTTCAGTTAAGCTATGAAATTGCTTTTTCTTAAAATAGCCTCTACTTACCCAAGTGCATGCAGGCGTTTGCATACCTATAGTCTTTCTATTGTGTAAGTCGGTATTCATAGAATTAAAATCAAATTTTTGCAATATGATTATAGAGGTACAATCCCATTGTGTCATTGAATTTGGTTGGTGGTGATTCCTAACAAATATTAACATTTTATAGATGTTTGTATCACTAAAGGACATCCTTAACGTCGAATAACTATGTCATTAATTAGCACATTCTTATTGTAGTTCAATTAAGAAAATATTGTTATTCAAATTTTTACTATAGTTCGTTTTTTAATTCTAGACAACGATTTGACAACTCAAAATGTCACACTCTAGAAATATGTTCCCAATTTTCTGGAGTTTCATATTTTAAGTTTTCAAATCGTAGTCTAGGATTAAAAAACGAACTATAAGCAATATTCTTACAGAACATATTGCGCCCTAGCTTTGGATAACATTGAAATAGAAAATACTTATTCGATACCAACACGGCAAAAGTGTAACAAACTCAAAATAAAAAAGAGGAAAAGTACCGAATGATGTAAAAAAACTCCTACAAACGTGGCCGTACCGAAAGGACTAGCATCTTAGCTTTGGCTAGGTTTTGGACACCCTATATCACTGCACTCATAACAGCGAATATTTGAGTGTGTATGTGTTTGTTATTTTTACTGCGCGACCGACTGAACGGATTTGAATACACGGGTAGATCATGTCCTGGAATAGCACATAGGATTCTTTTTATCCCGGAAGTACGGAGTAGTTAACATCCATGGGGTAATTTTTTACTTTTACACGGTTGAAGCCGCGGGCTGGAACCAGTCTTCTATAAATGTATATACGTATTCCATGCTGTCTAGTCAGATTCTAGCTCAACTAAATAGAAATATTGTGTCTATGATTGTGTTCAACCTATTTTTGTTGTAACTTAGGTCAAAACTGAAAAACACGAGTTTGATTGGGGCATCATAGTAAACTTCAGGCACAAAACTGGCCGAGGTAAGAAAGGGGAAGACAACCCACTGACAGCCGAGACTGTCATCATAGTGGACATACTGCTGCATGTGAAGAAGGCCACCGGAGACGACGCTGACAGCAAGGTGCCGTGCCCGCCTGGCGAGGTAACGATGCTCTAACTAAACTGTCAACGATGATAACTTGTGCCTATTGTCCACAGAGTGCTGCTGCGTCGATAGAGTTTCATAATTTGTATGGAATGGATACCGAAAACGGTAACCTTTTATTACTCACGTGTGTCACACGACGTTTTTCAATACACTTGAGAAGAAAAATATTTACCTAACTATTATTACAACAGTAAAATTTTTCATAACATGGCAGTAAAATACTGAATCTGTTTTTATCATGCCATCAAATTTCTTTTTTACCCAAACATGAAGGCTCTGGATATATAGTCTTTTGAGCCTAGTTTTCGTTTGTTTTCTTGCGTCAAAAGTTTTTATGATAATGTCATTCGTGTTTTTGTAGTATTTGATTTTATTTAATTAATACAGCCAAAGATCTTCACTCGAAAAAATCACGCCGGAAACCGCGGCATCTTAAAATTTCAGCCATAGATCACAAAGAAAAAACAACCTCAAGTTCTTACAAGTTAAAATGTCCGAAATTGAATAAAATAAGCACGTAAGAATTAACGAACACAATAACCCACTGTGAAATGTTTGCTTATTCGTAAAAGAGGTTGAACAAAAAATATTATCTATTTTAAAGCCTTTTTTTATGTACTAATCTATATAACCATAAAAATAAAACAATTTTTTTTAGTTCAGTTTACTTAAGTTCAAGTTATTTTCAGGCAGGGGACGTGGAAGTGGTCCCTGTACTCCACACACTAATCTATCAAATTAGCTCTCTTCGAGTGTACTACCCTAAGGACTTGAGGCCCGCAGACAACCGGAAATCTGTGCTGAAAACTATTGGCGAAGTTAAAAAGCGCTTCCCTGAAGGACCGCCATTATTGAATCCTATAAAAGATATGAAAATCAATGAAACAGTTTTCAAAGAATGTGTTGAAAGAATAAAAGTATTAGAAGAAAGGTGAGATCATTTTGTGAATTTCACTTTGTTTAGCTGTCCATCTAACATCATATTTTATAGTCCTTTGAACTTCTGGTCGATTTTCGTTTATCAGTTTTGCAATGTACATCTTTTGCCCTTGCATTTGATACCCTATTTAGTCATATTTGCAAATATTCGATTCTACATTAAATATTTTTTTGCCCTTATAATTTGTAAATGGATAAAACTATTTTGACAAAATATGTCTAAGAACCGACGCTAGAAAACCTGCTTTCAATCAAATAAAAAAGCTGTTCATCCATGCATAAGCTCATACACATAGTGCTGCTTCAATTTATATCTCTCTTTTTACATCTGTGGTTGAAAACTGTAGATAGATAAGATTTTAATTGCTGCAAAAACTACTAAAGCGGTCCTGTTAAAATTTTGTATTGATTAATTCTGAAAGGTCTGGATAACATTTAGACTTTGCATTATTGGTGTGAGCAATATGAATTTAGGTATATCTTTTTATTTTCAACCCAATGTTTTATATGCTCTCAATTTCTCCCAGATTATACTCGCACCCCCTACACAATGACAAGAGCCGCGGCGCTCTAACCGCAGCGTACGACAAGAAGCAAGAACTTCACCAAGAACTGACCCTCGCCAAGGCCGAGCTGAGGAAAGCCAAGAGTATACTGCAGATGGACGAACTTAAGAAAAGAAAGCGAGTGTTACGGAGAATGGGCTACTGCACCGCCGCTGATGTTATAGAGTTAAAGGGACGCATCGCTTGCGAGTTGAGCAGGTTAGTTGAAACATACTACAAGACAAGACTTTGCAAGGCTATTACTGGTTTATACTTTATTGTACTCCAAGAATTCTGTTTAAAAAAGGTCTACTTATAATAGTAAAAAAAACTTACATTTGGTGGCCTTATAGCTAACTTTATTTAGTATTCGCGACCCGCCCCAGTTTCGCCACGGGTGCAAGGCTGATATTAAATATATTATGTATGTATTATACCTACAAAATAAAAAAACTGCATCGATATCCGTTGCTTAATTTTAAAGATCTAAGCTTCCCTCCGTCTGTCGCTTCCCGCTGTCTGTCCCTATGTATATAGGGACAGACAGCGGGAAGCGTGTTTGTTTAACACTATGTAATGATTGGAAAAGATACACCATTCTGATTGCGATGCCTGGCGGCACAGCACTGTGTGGTGCAACGTATTTTGAATTCTCACGATTAAATTACATAGTATCTGTATGTGTAGTTATCTAAGTAAGTTGTATTATGAGTCGGAAACATACTAAATTGCTGGGTCTATCTTAATAAGGTATAGTAATATTCTTTTTGTCCTCGTCCAGTGCCGACGAACTGTTGCTGACGGAGTTAATATTCAACGGCGTGTTCAACGGGCTGAGCTCGGAACAGAGCGCGGCGCTGATCAGCTGCTTCGTGTGCGACGAGAACTCCTCCCAGCAGTCTGCCACCGGCGAGGAGTTGCGCGGAGTGCTTAGACAGTTACAGGTTTGTTACAGTACCTTTAGACTTTACCTTTGTTGCTAGACTAAAAAACTTAATTTTTTCTAAAGTACCCACTAATCCAATGCGATTAACTCGAATGAATTCAACGCGACGCTATGACATTGCGAGCTTGGTCCTGTGTGCACGTAAAGTTAAAGTCAAGTCACCGCTAGGTTTCGTGGAAAAAATCTAACTACAATATTGTGACCGTATCGCTTCGCTCGTCACACCCACGTACGGTTGGTCATGTAGGCCACTGCATTAGAGATAAATTGCTTGTTCATATCGTTGCGCGTTCACGTTAAATCACCTATGTAGGATACCGCGTTAATGGATACACGCACATTTTCGCTAGATGGTGCTGTACTCTACATTATTAGTTTTTTTTTAGCCCTTGGGAGCAATATTATGGAAAATTGTATCAACGGTAATGGCATAAGGAATAGTACAATTTCATGTAGCAATCTCGGATGGCATGTTTTATCATCTACGGGTACGTTCATGGTCAGCCTATATGGTGTACATGTGTCCACTTTTTTATTGATAATGGTGAATACTATATCCTGTCCTGAACAGTCTAATAGTATAAGAATAAGAAGCTTTCTGCTACTCAATAGTCTGCAATATAAAAAAAAGACAGTATCAAACTGTTTTTTTTTTTTTAATCACAAAATCCGATTTTATTAAAATTATGAAATATTTAAATATTATCCCATCTGATGGTAAGAAGTGATGCAGACGGTGATGGTGAATCACGCTAGTTTAAACTATTTACTCTAGCCTTGAAGACCCTTAAAATATAATCTGATACTCCTTCCGTCTTTCAAGCTCATGCAAATGGTTGTTCGTAGGAATACGCCCGTAGGATAGCCAAGGTGTCACTAGACGCCAAGCTGGAGCTGGATGAGGACGAGTACGTGGGCAAGTTCAAGTGCACGCTCATGGACGTGGTACACGCCTGGGCCAAGGGGGCCTCCTTCTTGCAGATCTGCAAGATGACTGATGTCTTTGAAGGTAAGCAGATGGACATGTTATAACGCGTGTGAAGTAAGCAACAAACTTGTTAGTTGTTATTTTTACAAGTTTTTTATTAGCTTGCAATGTAACTATGTATGTTCGGCTCAAATCTTGCAACTAATTTTGAAGCAGATTTCTTCAACCGATTGAGCTGCAAATTTACATGCAGGTGTAAATCGCATGACAATGCAATATTATGATGACATGAAGCTGATCTGATGATGTAATCGCGAGGTAGCCATAGGAACTCTGTAATTAAACGGCACAACCACGTCGAGTTTGGGCTCGTGTGTATCGTTTTCACGAGTTTTAATTATATAAGTACAGACCGCTATAAAAGCTTGTTATAATTTTTTTTTTAATTGAAAACTTGTTTATTAAATGCAGTATCTAGTACTGTAATCTAAAAGTGATATTGATTACTTATTGGAAATACATGGTTTATGAGGTAATGGCGTTCATAAACATACAGTCAGGCGCGGTGGGGTGGTGGTTGTCCACGTATTATTTCACATATATATGCAAAGAATTGTTGGTTGAGTAAAATATATAAACGATTTTAATAACTTTTGGTAATAGATCAAGGGTCCGTTCGTTCATCAGGTACGCTTGCTCATCTGAACACACACAAACATCTTTATAATTTCCTTCCATCAATTTGCAGGTTCCATAATCCGCTGCATGCGACGTCTAGAGGAGGTGCTCCGCCAGCTGTGCCAGGCGGCCAAGAACATCGGCAACACAGACCTGGAGAACAAGTTCAGTGAAGCCATCAAACTGCTCAAACGAGACATCGTGTTCGCGGCCAGTCTCTACATGTAACTCTTAGATATCTCCTTTTTATTTAATATTTAAGGTATTCCATTTCTTTTTTAAAGATAAGATCAGAAATTTAACATTGTTAAGTTCAACAGATGTTTGTGAAAATAATACTCGTCTTTATGACTACTTAGTATTATTTTTTACAGTGACATAATAAAATCTATTATAATCGATTTCTTTTTTTTTCTTGTACCAACCAAAAGCGTGTGTGGTAAACAGAATACAGTTTTTCATAATGTTACATAATCTACCATTAACGTACAACCAAGGATGTAAAAGGCCAACCAAGGCCCTGGAACTAAGGCAAAGAAGGAACAAGGTGGGTTTTTAGTCAGTAAAAGTCTGACACTATCTCCCGCTTCGCCCAAAGGCGGGAGATGTCATTGGATGATTTTGCTTACCATAAAAAAACATGAATGTAAGTGTAAAGACTTAAAAAACTCTAAAATGAGAAATGACCGTCGGGAGAAGGGATCGGGTCGGCAATAAAAATAAAGCACATAGTCACAATGTTATAAGAGAACTTTATTGTTTTAATTACTGTATATCTATAGCATGAACTGGCAAGTAACAAAAAGAACAGTATTTTACTAGAATTACGCTAGAGAACCATGTTCACACAGATTGCCGTGCCGAATGATACAACTTTCAACTAAGACAAAGAAAATTATTACAAACAGTGACATCAAAATTTATTATCCAATCCGAATAGTTTTAAAATTTACCCACACGTATGTTGATTATAGTTCTAAAAAGCATTAGAACCGAATTGACAGATCTATTATATAAAATCAAGAATTTTGGATTTATATAAAAATGTATAATACGATACAGGGATATAGAGGCCGTGGCTGGCAGCAGCCACTCCCGCACTACGCAACTATTTTAATGAGGACCCTGTCAATGTGGGGTCAATAACCGCGCCAGTCCCGCGACACTACTAAACATTGATAAAGACCTTATTAAAATAATCGTTATCAATATTGTAATACATGAAAAAATTTAAAAATTGCTTACGCTATAGTCTCATTTGGTGCCTGAATTGATATGTCCAAGAACTAAACGCGAAATAAACGCTAACTCTGTCTAACTATTACATTTCAGTAACTAAACGAGGTATTTGTTTTGTGTCTATAGTTACATAGAACTAAATCCCGCGAAGTGCAAGTAAAAATATCTGCACATGGTAGTTGACGCGAGCTCCGCCTATGCTATGATAAGTATACGCTATTATTATCGTTTTAATACTTAGACGTAACAGTAAACACTCGCCCCGCGTTCGACTGCTATGGAAGACTCGACGCTTACTAGAAGCACTTTCAATACATTACCAGTCGTTCGCCACTCACCTGATTAAACAATCTCTACGCCATTAAATCGACTCCTTACTGTATTATTTATACAAAATGTACAATTTCTCAAAAGCGCCCTCAACCAACGATATCTGTTGTATATTGTGAGTATGTCGTGTACGATATGATTATGTTAGCTTGTGATATGAGCACACTGGCTACAGTAATTTCGCTGCTACCCTATCGGGAAATATACCGAGTTAACTTTATTTATTGCTTTAAATTGCTAGTACTTCTCTATTGTATGCAAGAGAATTGTAATATCTAAAACTTTCTTGGGTAATGTATTCTAACTACTGTACCATATAAACGTTGGTAAAACTGCATATACTCGTAGAATGCCTGATACCAGACTCTAAAAACTCTAAGCCCGTCCAGTTCTCTTCCCACTTAATAATATAATACGCTGGTAGACACAAAGAGATTACTGTAACCAATGTCTAGTAGATGCCGAGCTTGCTATTGTCCTGCGCGCCCCGGCACGCGGCAGACGTAACTCTCGCTCCATACACTAAACTGCGTGTGAACGGTGACACATATTGTAATACTGTGGTTTGGCACTCAATCTCCGTCAGCTATGTTTATTAGGAATATCTGTATGCATAGGCATGTGTGGCTTTTGTACTATTTCAAAAGTTTGCATTAAAATGGACAATAGCAAGCCGTATACTCGTGTACGTTAATGACTATTTAATATATGATATATATAACTCTATTTAATGTTTAATGTAAGTATGTGGATTTGATCATTACTCCTATGTAACATTCACATTTAGGTTAGGTACAAACAAGTTAATAGGTAAATACGCTTATTCTCTTATACTCCGAAATTTGAAATTTACGTATGAAAGTATTATGTCAGTACTTATCCAATGTTCCGAGGCCTTGACTTGTCAACTTGAAACAATCGAAAGAGAATACTCTGATATGCAAACAATTATTGTTACCGATCGATATGACGAAGTAATTTTTACGACAGCAGAAGTCGAATTTGAACGACCTATATTATTAGCAACACACTTTCTTAAAATTGTAGTAGGCCTTTTAATTTAGTAAAATATTTACAATAAAAATACGAAACTGTTTACAGTTTCTTTACGACATTACTCGAAGATTAGGCGAGAAAATCACTAACGACTATAATGGAAAGTCGTCAGAGACGCAGGCGTCGCCGCGCTCGGGGACACGCCTCCTGCGGGCCCCGCACTCTACTAGCACTCGCACGCACGGGCGCACTACCCGCCCGTGCGGGCCCGCCGCCTCGCCTCCACAACAAAGAGCTAGCTATAAGTTTGTTCCCCTGTATGGCAGTGCGTGTTAGCGCTGCGACGCCTCCTCGACGACACAACGACTTTTTACATTACACAGGCACACATAAATTCAGCAAAGAAACCTCCCTACAAACAAATATTCTTCTTATTTACACCAACCCCTATGCAACTATTCAATAAGTTTGCGATAAATTTGAATGACAGATATCAAGAAATAAATCGAATTAGGTCTCAACATAGGTAAATTTTTCTAAAACAGTTAAACGATATTAATATTTTACATTAATTATCTTTCAATACCTATTAACATTAGCTATAATTTATTAGATCTCCAAGTTTGTGAAAATCCTCGATTTAAATTTAACAAGATATTCGTTACCTACCTATTTACCGTATGCGTCTGCATCAGTTACAATATGAAAGTGACAACTTAACAGAGAGGAGAAAATATTTCAATAATCATCGTACCCTAACTCGACTATGATCCTGTCTCAAAACAAGATCAAAAGTTCACTTGGTCGGACCAAAACTTCAGTCGGTAAAATTGATCAAAACTGTGGCGAGCCGCTCGGCCGCGGCCCGCCACACGCACTCACACGGCCCGCACGCCGCTCCACTCGCATCACTCGCTACAACACTCGAACGCCTTATTCAGAAGCTTTCCCTGGGGATGTCGTGAGACTACGAGATAACAGTTAAAAAATCGACCGGTTAGTGAAACTGAGTGGGTACGGTGCGCTACACGCGACGCTGCCGGCGGTGTCTAGGCGGCGCCGCGCAGTCACGTGCGCGCCAGCAGCAGCGCCGGCAGCGCGCCCCACAGCGGCGCCGACAACTGTGTGCCGCGCCCGCATGACTGGATCTCAATTTCCTGTGGGATAAAGGAAAAAACAATTTAAACTTTGGACTGGCAGCACCAGGACATTACTGTGACAGGCGTCGACACCCACGAGTCGCGCGTCAGCCCCAATGAATCGCACGTCAACCCGCACGAGTCACGAGTCAACTCTCACGAATCGAACGCTTCCAATTCTCGCAAATCGCGCGGGGGCCTCGCGCGGCAGCACGTCCAAGCGCTTGGCGCCGCACGGGCACAGCGTGTCACCACCAGGAGGAACAAGTCACGTTACCTCAGGATGGTATGAGCCGCAGTGCGCGGGTCGTCGTCGGTGGTGGCCGGTGGCGCGGCGGCAGGCGGCGCGCGCGGGGGCCTCGCGCGGCCGCACATCCAGGCGCTTGGCGCCGCACGGGCACAGCGTGTCCACTACCAGCAGAATGAGGTTGCTGTGCGGGATCTTCTGCACGCTGAACGGCCTGAAACACGACAAAAAATTAACTTTTCTATTTTCTTAAACTTCGCTTTTTTTGGCAAGAATGTCAGTAAAGGATATTAATTTAGAGCTCGATTTATATTCATGTTTGTCTTACCTCTCGCAGCCAGAGTTGTGGCAATTAGTAAGCTTGCCCTTGAGCGGTTGTGCAGTGTTGAGTCTTGAAGACTGCAGCGTGAACAGCTCTGCGCTGGTGTCGCACGGGCGCACGGCCGCCGAGCGCGCTGCCTCGCGCGGTGGTGGGGGCGGCGCTCCCCCGCCGCCGGCTGGGGCGGGGGGAGGAGGGGCTGATCGCGAGCTCTCCCCGAGCCCGTCGATAATGATCTCGTAGGTGCCACGATCTCTGTCTAAATCGTCATCATTCTCCATATCTTCCGTTTCGTAATCCTCGTAATCTGTTACCAAAAACCGTCCGTTAGTTTATTTTAGTAGTTATGTATGTTATGCCTTCCAAAGTAACTTTGTGTCTAAGTGCTTACCGACTTCCTCCTCAGCGTAAGGCTTGGCGTGTGCGCGCACTGGCTCCCAAAGCGGAAACCACATTGCAATTAAACTTGTGAGGTATCCACCGAGCCAAGACAGCGGTTTCAGAGGCTATGAAAAAAAGAAGTTAATAACAATAAAGATTTTCCAATTGGATCAGAATTTTTTCATATTTCTAAGGACAGAAGTCCTTACCGTAATTTTATGTCCATCTCCGCTAAACGAATTCCTGGAATCGGGGCACCGGCCTTGATGATCATGAACGACGACCTTCTTGTATATTCGATCCTGAACTAGAGAGTCCATAATAGTGCCATCGACCTGGCCGAAAAACCGACCAGTTTGAGAGACATCTTCTGACAGAATGATGAATCCATTGTCGTCCAAAATGTAGCAGTCCAACTCATCGCCCGCGCAGGTTTTCTTGCATGATGTTCCGCCTGTACACTGTAGAAGAAACGGGAGATGAGACTGGTTCACATGGAGATTGGTCGATTTGAGTATGACTTACTGCAGAAGTGACATTGAGGAAGTGTTTTGCTAGCGAGTCTAGCTGGAAATGTAGTCCAACGACGGCGGCGGGGGCTCGGTGACCTCTGGACTCCACGAAGACAGCGTGTGTGGCAAGCACGAGCGGGGGCCGGCCGCTCAGTTCCTCCGCTTCCGAGCCGTCGCGGAACGGCACCGAGAACACGAAGCTCTCGGGCTCGATGGCGTGGTGTTCCACCGCTCGTCGGTACCATTCCGAGTCGTAAGCTCTGGCGTATCGTTCGCTGAAATGCCTGTAACGTGAATTAAAATGGTTGTAATCGTTGCTTATTGTCTATGTTGTAATTGTTGTAGGTTGTGTTGTTTGTTGTGGATCTTGGACTTCTAGAATGTCACAAGCATGGAGAAAACAATTTTCTCTTTGTACTGGTTTTTTTTATGGTAGGTAAAAATCATCGAATGACAAATCCCACTCTAGGGCGGAGCGGGAAACAGTGTCAGACTCTTGATTGACTAAAGAACCTACCCTGTACCTTCCTTGCCTTATTCCTAGAGCCCCGGTGTAACGCTTTCGCACCAACCCTCAGCTCCGGGAGGCTTCGACCCTGTAGGGCCCCTACGTTCTTTGTACTGGTAGATCTTAGTAGGTCGCATTTAGTGAATTTTCTATTGCATTTATGCCCTAGCCCAAAGCTCGGGGCTAAATAATATGTTTCTTCGTACGGGGAACACGTATAAACCATCGTTCCGATGGCCCTATTTTTACTCAGTCAGTAGTAGTCATGATAGATAAATTTTGCTCTACTCACGGTTCAGCAGAGTCGGTACTCCGGGAGGTGTTGGCGTTCTCGGTCCAGCGCAGCAGGCCTGAGCGCGTCGCGATGAACGACAGCGTCACCACAAACTTGTGGAACCGGCCTTGTCTGTAAAAATATCGAGAAGTCAGCATTTTATAATGATTGGGTTTGCTGATGGTGGCAGGAAAAAAGAGGTTCCTTCTTTTCTTTTTTCCTTCAGTAGACAGCCGTGTGAGGGGCAATTATTGGTTTTACTGCAATAAAGATTTTTCTTTATCTAGACAAATGTCCGTTGTTTTTTTTTTTTACGAACTTAAATTTATGAGGGTAGTTTAAACTCCACGCAGAACAATATCAGAAAACTAAGAAAAATCCGTGCTGGCTATAAGTCACACAAAAAAAGAAATCAAATTACCTGATCCTCGTATGCGTTTGTCATGTACATATTTACAAATAACACAAAGGAAATAAAAGAATGGCGATATATTTATAACATACCAAAACAACTTATTAGCCTAAATATCTGATCACTCGTAGTTTCTCTAAACAATTGTCTTATCCAGACATAGTTTGCTTCGAAGCAAACTTATTTTTGTATGTAAAAGGTAGAAAGTAGGTTGTCACGACATCGATCGATGAGCCCGTTCACTAAGATACTAAAATTAGTTGCTATTTGTAGTGTGGTCTCAATCTGTTTTTGAAATAGCATACCTATTGTGATAAAACCACTTAAAAGACCGTGTATCAATGCTCATGCATTTAAAACCAAACATTTTGGCGCACAAATCTTCACCCAGTGTTCTCAAAACAATAGCAGATACGTGATGACCCAAGTAGTTTAGCGGTAAGATATTACTAATAGTACTAAGTACTTGTAGTTGAACCAATCTGAAGAGTTACGTTACCTTGTAAGGAGTGCCATTAAAGTCGCTATCGGGCTATTTGTGTGACAAACACAAACAAATTAGTTATCGAAATAAAATAGTTTAAAAAGCTGTAATTTTATTGCCAGTAGTGGTGCCATATTTTCATGCAGAAAGGCCCTTGTTTGTATTGCGTGAATTTGTTTTTTTTTTAAATAGTTTTTTGTTTTCAGTGGCAATGCGAGTCGAGGATGTATTCTGATTATATAATTGTATGCCTACCGCAATTCAGCCTCATTCCTGCTATGGACTTAAGGCGAAAAGGATGAACCGATTTTTTTTTTTTTTGATACGACCAAATATATATTTTTTAGGGGAGAATTCAAACAAGTTAGAGTTACTATAAGTGAGTTCCATTAACACATCAATCATTACAACAATGCTCTCTTCTTTAAATTAGATGGCGAGACAAACGAAAATCCTCAAACGAACACCGGCGTTCACGCGTGATGCCGTGCCATTCGGTTGAACAACAAGCGTTCGCATAGATAGATTATAAAATATTGAGCGTCTATTTTATAGGGTATATTGGTATTTATCCAAGAACATAAATAAAAAGTTTTTCATAAACAAATAAATTTAAATATGGAAATTGGCAACTTTCCGTTAATTCCTTCGCGAACGCCAGCGTTCGCTTCAAGATCAAGCAAGGCTCGGCCGAGCAACTTTTTACTGTCTTGCTTGTATAATTTCAATAAAAAATACTAAGTATTTGGGACTCGCATTCTCGCATCACCACTTAGAATTCCGGTTGTATTGCAAAATGAAAAGGTGTTTGCCATGATTGCATATTTGTTTATTTTGTGAAGTGCGTTAGAACATGCTCAGATATAAAGTGTACTTACTGGGAGTGGTGACTAGCGTGTCCAGTGTGAGCGTCCAATTCTTTGATTACCATCGCATCCCTTATCAGTGATTGCACTAAAGTTTTGTCACCTGGAAACGAAAGATAGTGTTATTCCTAAAATATTAGCTTAGTTAATATATAATAATAAAGTCTAGATTCAAGCTACGCAGAGCTTGTGTTATGAGTACTAGACAACAGATACTTCTATTTTTAAATACATACATATAAATACATATCATAAATAAATTACACCCAGACACAACAAACAACGACCTCCAATCAGGGACATTAACTACTATACGAACAGCCAGTCGTTACGCTACGCGACTAACATTAGTGAGACATGGTATCACAGTGCCTAGTCTGACTAATCTTTCAACTTGGTAACTTAAGATTTCATTTATGACTGGCCTGTCAGTCTAGTAGTTAGTGACCCTGACTACTATGCGGGAGGTCGTGGGTTCGATTCCCACCCAGGACAAATGTTTGTGTGATGAGCACGATCATTTTTTCTGTGTCTGGGTGTAATCTATATACACCGTTAAATTTTAGTCGTTTTAATCCCTTGGAGGATCGATTCAGTACATGAAACACTATCGATTGGTAAAGTTAGAATGAAAAAACAAAGTACTTTTTTTTAAACTCGAATTAATTTACGCATTTTCTAAATTGATTTCTTTAAGTAAACGTCAGCTGGGCGAGTTCAATGACCTGTAGGTAGTTAGTACGCAACGACCGACAACTAACTACAAGGTCAATGACTCATTTACTTAAAGAAATTAATTTCGTAAATGCGTATATCAATAAGAGATTTAGAAAAAAAGTACTTCATTTTTTTATTTTATCTACACAAATCGATAGTGTTTCATGTACTGGATCGACCCTCTTCGGGATTAAAACGACTAAAATTTAACGGTGTATATAAAAATCAATGCCACTTTTCGTTGTAATTCCATAACTCAAGAACGGCTGGACCGATTTGGCTGATTTTGGTCTTGAAATATTCGTGATAGTTCAGGGAAGGTTTAAACGGTGAGAACGAAAAAAAAAAAATAGGCGAAACGAAGTTTGCCGGGACAGCTAGAACCGATTTAGCTGAAAATTGGCAGGGAGGTAGTTTAGAGCCAGAAGAGTGACATAGGATACATTTTTTTTTTATTTTTTAGAGTAGGGTAGAGTAGGGTAGAGTAGGGTAGAGTAGGGTAGAGTAGGGTAGAGTAGGGTAGAGTAGGGTAGAGTAGGGTAGAGTAGGGTAGAGTAGGGTAGAGTAGGGTTGAGTAGGGTAGAGTAGGGTAGAGTAGGGTAGAGTAGGGTAGAGTAGGGTAGAGTAGGGTAGAGTAGGGTAGAGTAGGGTAGAGTAGGGTAGAGTAGGGTAGAGTAGGGTAGAGTAGGGTAGAGTAGGGTAGAGTAGGGTAGAGTAGGGTAGAGTAGGGTAGAGTAGGGTAGAGTAGGGTAGAGTAGGGTAGAGTAGGGTAGAGTAGGGTAGAGTAGGGTAGAGTAGGGTAGAGTAGGGTAGAGTAGGGTAGAGTAGGGTAGAGTAGGGTAGAGTAGGGTAGAGTAGGGTAGAGTAGGGTAGAGTAGGGTAGAGTAGGGTAGAGTAGGGTAGAGTAGGGTAGAGTAGGGTAGAGTAGGGTAGAGTAGGGTAGAGTAGGGTAGAGTAGGGTAAAGTAGAATAATCTGTTGCCGGGAGCGAAGCCGCGGGCAAAAGCTAGTTTATCTATAATATGTATGTATTTAGAAATATATGTTTATCAGTTGTCTAGTACCCATAACACAAGCTCTGCTTAGCTTCGGACTAGATGGCGTTGTGTGAATAGTTGTGGGCATATTATTATTATATTGGAACCAAACGAGATTTTAAAAGTGGAATAGGCGCCGAACCAGTGCTTTATGATTTAATTCACAAAAATATTAATGGGCATTAATTATCACCGAGAGTTTCTTCAGCTCGCAGCGCTCGCCTACGAAACTGCGGGTTGAAATAGAATGCCCAATAATATCCTATTTTCTTTGTTTGTGTTTGTTTTGTGGATACAATGTACTATGTGGCTTTTACCATGAGGTTTTTCCGTTTCGTTAAAAGTTACTTTTGTGTCCTACACTAGATACTAAACTAAAGCTCTATTGCTTACAAAATGTATAAAGCTAACTAACTGCTTCAGAAGTGGCCAGTGAGGCCACTTCTGAAGTAGAACTAGATAAAATACTCCGAAATATTCCAATGTCACTTCTGTTTAATTCATGCTTCGAATACCTACTGATGTCTAGGTAGCCTTAGGAGGGCATAATGTGTTCATCACTATCATCAGCCTCAATAATGTTCCCACTGCTGGGACACAGGCCTTGGGCGAGGCGATTGGGCGGAAGAGGGATTGGGCCATAATTCACCACGTGGGTCCAATGCGAAATGGTAAATGATCTATATGCTATGTGTTCCATACTTCTTAGTATAGTTAATACGTACAGTAATAAGAGTCGCGCTCCTGTTTCTTGTGCGCGTTATGCAGCGTGAGCGCGCGCGGCCGCAGCGACATCCACTTCCAGCCGGGCCGCCCCGTGCGCGACAAGAAGTGCACCAGCTGCTCCTCGGCGGAGTTGAACGACTGCTCCGATGTCGACGCGTATTCGCAGTATACCCTACAGAACAGGTATAAGTAATATTTGAATCATTGTGTAAGAGTGTAGTGGAAATTATCGGAATAAGAATCTTAGTCCACGATGTCTCAAACTAGTAATTGAGGAAAAAATTGTGCTTGTTTACAGAGGCGCGGCGCATTGTGAGGTCGTCGTATATTGGGCGTGCGATGACGCGGCCCGCTGTTGCAATGTATGACGAACGCCCAATGCGCCGCGTGTCCGTAAACAAACACTTAGAGTTCAGACTCAGAAAAATTAGTAGCAGCAGGAACCAGTGAGACGCGAGAGACATACAATTCACTATTTTTTGAAGAAGTTAGTGTCATTTGTTTTCGAATTTTATGCAAACAAGACGTTACAGTAGGCCAATCGCCAATGTAAAGTTTAACTTACTTAAAAAATTTATAATGTGTAAAATTCTGGCGTAAATGAGTCTAAAGAGATACCTAAATAGTTCTTTGTTATTCTTTTCCTAATAATAGGTAATATGTACTATGAATTTTGGATAGCATCTTTGCTGGATAATACTTACCAGTCAGGGTGAATTTTCCAGTTATCACCTTTAAAATATTCCGTGACTGCAGAAATTACAAAAAAATCATTAGAACCCTATTTAGAAATTCGAATCAAATAATGAAACTTTGGCCATTTCGCAGCCTTACTTACCATTGATAGGACTATGCCTGACCTCCTGCTCGGCCTGCAGTTCGTACATGCCGTATCCATCAGGCAGTACGGCCGCCAGCGAGAACGGCGTCCCATCCACTGGGCTGTAGAAGTACCGCTGACGCCTGGTCGCCACGCGTCTCATATTGTCATACTGAACCTTTACAGCGATTTCTGTTTCTCCTTCCCGTTGTTCTATCATATCGTGGCGGAGCTAGAAAGGACAGTAGACTCTTATGAAATCTCAACTAAGCTAGTTTCCTATTTTTTGTCTTAAAACAATATTTCAAAAGAAAAAGAAAAACGTTTATTTGCGCCTCACATAATCGTATAAACTAAAAATTGTGAATTGTGTTAATAAAATAAAATATTAATGTGTTGTGTTGCTTATTTTTAGTACACACAGTAGGTCAAAGTGTCTCTAAATATGCATCGATCCTTCGGGATACTAAATTAGGACTTTCCATTAGTAAACAAGCTTAAAATATTCACGGATTAAATATAGATTCTTGGAGTACACCCTTTTTAGTAAATGGGCCTAAAATAACCGAGGATACAAACGTAAATATTTTGCGTAGGTTCACTTATTTTTAGTATATTTCGTCCTTGACATAACTGAGGACCAAATATAGACCCTTGGGGTACGCCCGGTTTAGCTTGGTGTATGCATAATGGAGCATAAACAAATGCCAAATATTGAACCTTGCAGTATTGCCACGTGTTAGAAAAGTCTAGTGACATGTTAAAAATGCTGAATGTAATTATGAAATTTTATAAATGCTTTTATGATGAAATTAAATTATGTAACTATTCTAAATTAATTTTAAATAACATATATGCCAATATTTGTATACCAATTACCAATAAAACATGTTGATCTCAATATTAATTATACCATAGGTACCAGTTTCCGGCAAAGAAACAACTTAAACCTTTAGGGGTTACAATGATTGAATGGTGACTTACATCGAGCAGTAGTGAAGTGAGGTTGACCCTGGAGTTCTCATCGGAATCCACCAGCAGTTCCACGTCAGTCAGGTCCACGCTCGAGTACAGAGGACGCAGCGTTTCAGTGTACTGTGGAGTATAGCAGCCATATTTAGTATATCCAACTAAACTAAGTCTATTCATATTCTCATAATTATATTCCTTCCTCAGTAAAAATCGAAACTGTTAAATTACTGTTTACGATTACTGTTTTCTGTACTTACTTCCTCGTTCGTATGCTGTAACAAGATATATAGAATTTTAATAAATTTAAAGACGAAAACAATAAGAAATTTGTTTTGGAAACATTATAATAGTTCAGATTTATTAAAAAATATATACAAGACTTACCAATGGTCTCAAATCTGGATGATATAAAACATGCCCGTTGTTGTCCACCATGAAAGAGTAACCGTTTACTCCCAACTATAAACACATTGATAGATTACAAATATTGATGACATCAAAGAAAATCACATGAAAAATGTATGGTTGAGGGTAGCCTACCTTATATGGTGGCACGAGCTTCTTTAATTGATCGATAGGCACATCAGTTCCCACAACGCCCAGTAAATTAGCTTCTCTTTGCTGAAAACAAGAGAGATAATGTTTTGAAATTAGTAAAGATTAGGAAATTAATAAACACAAAGTTTATTAAAAGGTATGTAGATAGAATAATGATACATACCGTGTGGTTTCTCCTATCGAAGATCGGTACGGTGACGGAGGACATCAGTTGGCCCATGCCATCATCAGAGAGGCTACTGCTCTGTAATGGAAACAAAAACAAATAAATAAGTAACATACTGAGTAAACATCTTATACTAATTAGCTTTGGGAAAGGGACATTAGATGGTAGTACTTTGGATAGGATGGCCATTAATGAATCATTCAATGAGGCACAAAGCAGAGCTGCTTGCTCTAAAACCTTAACGTTGTCTGATTACTTATCTTACACCTTATGGTTGGGTTAAGGAGTCAGCAGCCCTATCTTTCTTAGTATCCCAGTTTCCTCACCGAAGTCTTCTAAGAATGTTTCAGAAAGAGCATGTATTATAGCTGGTGGTCTACGTACCCTCCCGCCGACGTACGCAGGGCTCCAATGCACCGGGTGCACGGTCTGGTACATGACGAGCGGCCTCGCAAGCACCTCCACGAAGTGTAGAACCTTCGACTTTATCTCCGAGTGCTCGTTTATCGTCACGTAGAAACCTGACAAGGTAATCATTTTGTTAGCAAAAATGTAATTGTTACAACGAAATTGGAGGAATATATTATATATCTTCTCTGATGTCGTTACGGGGAATAGATACTTCTTGTGCACTATACTCAGGTGATTTGAAGTCGGAGCATAATGTTTTATTCATCTACGTACCTTTCTCTCTCGTTCTTATAATATCATTCCTTCCTCACACAAAAAGCTTACAATTTTCATCCGACTGCAAGAAGGGTTATATTTAATTTATATTTCTGGGAAGCCATCTTTTTACTTCCATCATTTTCTGTATTTTGATGACTATTATTTAATTTTGTCCTAGGTGGGAATTGAGCCCACAACCTCTGGCATAGCAGTCAAGGCCACTAACCACTAGACCAACAGGCCTGTCAGTCAGTTAACTATGAGTGTGCTGCATCCCGGTAAATGCTAGACGTGGCCAAAATGGGAAAAGTATAGCCAAGATTAACTAACCATGTATTGAGCTATACCTTTATTAGTACACGCCATGTCCTTCATGGTGTGGCCGGCGGTGGCGTCTCCTCCGACTCTGTAGGTAAAGATGCGCACGGGCATGTGCGGCCAGTTCCACGTGCGGAACACCCCCTTCACGCCGGCCGTTCCTCCGCCCGCGCCTATCACGGCGATGGCCTGGTTGCATTGACAACCTAGACCCGTGCGGTTGTACTGCAAGAACATTGAATAGAGGATTATAATTTGTCAGTGACTTTTCAATTCAAATAAATTTTTGATTGCTATATCACATGTGTTTTAAAGGATCTTAAAAATAGTGATACAACTGCAGATGGACCCTGTCGGGCACAGCAATGTTATATAGGTTGAGGTTACCAATATAAACTAAGGAATAGTCTTTAACGAAAAAAAAAAAATCTAAGTAAAACTGGATAATCATACAAAACCAATTAAACTAAAATACATATGTCAATAAAATATTTACATTAATTAACTAAATTATGTTTCAAGATAACTTTGAATCCAGTAATGTTTGCACATGCAATAAACGTATGAAGAGAATTTGTAATCGACGGACACAATACGATGTTTTTTTGTTTTTAGTGATTCAAGGTGCAAACTTCGCCCTTAGGAATGTTTTTTCTCCAAAATATTCAGGTAAAATGATAAAATAAATGAGCTGAGCATCAAAAGGATAGCATAATGACTTTGACCCAACCAAAGTTTATGAGTCAATTCGATGTGTAAAATTTTATTACCTCTACCTTTACAAATCCTGTCTTATGTTTCCACAAAATATCTAGGATAGGTACTTATGTGTTAGTTTATGAGGATATTTCTTACCCGATGTAAGATTTCGAAGCCCGTAGTAAGAGCGCCGGTCAAGTTGGCCACTCCTCCGGAAAGTTCAGCGTTCCATAATGACGTCTTCAGTTCTCTTATTGTTTCTGGTAGAGCCTGTAACAAAATCTATGTTGTCAAACACCCACTCTAACTATAATTAGGTATCTAGATAGAATCCTCCTTTGCATTTTAATTCCTAAATTACTACCTACTAGTATCTATGTAATTGCATTTCTAGTGATCTTATTTGTTATTCATAAAAAGTGTACCAATTCTTCATGCGCAAGTTTTCTATTTCACCTATATCCTTATGAAAGTCAATGTTGCCGAGATAGATCTACTTATTGTGAAGTAACTCAATAAGTTCACTTTACTACATCCCTTTGTCCATAATTCGCACAAAGTGGCTCCAAGTGCTGTAGAGATATCCTGCAATTTTATTGGTTGACATCAAAAGGTAGTAAAACGTAAAGACGTTTGAAAATATGAATATTCATTACATTCTCTTCATTAGGGGGCGGCATTGCGATTAGGAATGTGAGTAATTTATTAATCGCTCTCGTCTCTGTGTTTGCCATAATTATGAGAAAGTCGGAAAATTGAGCTTAAGTACCGACTCTTTGTAAAACAGTACAAAATATAGAACCTACATTAATGTTAGAAATTGTGTTAGTTAACTACGGCATTATCTTGTAAAGAATCTGCAAGGCCTCACCTTGGCTCGTGTTGTTCAATAACACTAGCCAAGTTATGTGTTGAACAGCGATGAGTTAAAGTTGTGTCTAACCGCGGACGAAGGCTGCAGCTGGGTGCAGGCAAACAACCTTGAAAGTTGCTGCGAAGGCCCATTGTTATGAGTTCCTACCACCGCAAGCATGTTTAGCGTTTATTGCTTAGCTATCTTCAAGTTTCATGCAAACCAAGGAAGTAAGTACGCCCAACTGCTGACGTTGAGTTGTTTATGTAATTACTCATGCAAGTTGTAACTTAATTACCCATTGTTAAGGAAATGTAGCGAGTGTGAACAATTATACAACACGCACGCTCTGCTACTTTTATTTTATAAACCGGGTAACTTTTAGTGTGTCTACAATCGTTGTAATTCAATGTGAAAACAGATCTCAAATCTGTATTTAAGGCGTCAAATAACTTAACTGATATTGCTAACAAACATTAAATAAGTCATAAGATAACAAATACAGTGTTTGCCGAGTCGTTAATGTGAACAAACACACGAATATACTAATGAAACATGGTGCGTGTTACTCTTAAATATACAAAGTTTCATTTCGGCCGGGACGACATAAAGCCGGGAATGTTTGCCATGAAGGTAATTGTTGGATCGTATATTAGCGAAGCTGCCGGCTCTACAGCGATCCTACTCTTTGGACGACTCGAAGTAGGTACCTACGGCTTACTTCATGTACTCGTATCTATTTTTGATGTAATATAATCAGTGCACGCTGGTTTAATGTCAGAATAATCTTTGTTTTCTCAAGTATTTCAGCAGAAAAATAACTTTACTACGAAAACATAGTGGTATCTAGAATGGAGCTGGAGGATTATCTAGTCATCGATCGGTCTTGTGAGTTGGCCCGACCTCGGAGAAAGTGTGCAAGTATCGCAGCAAAGTTGCAAGCTCGCGCGATAAGGGCGCGGCCGCTCCTCCCGGTCCCACCTGTCACGAGCTACGCGCCGCTCTCTTCTTTGTATCGTTGATTTTATCTCTAAACTTTGCCGAGACTTATGAACTGAATAAAGTGAGCACGCCAAGATAATATTCTCGTTGAAACATAGTTCTTTACCGACACCTCGGGAAATGCAAGGATGTCTTATCAACTAAGAGTTAACAGCGAGAGATGAAGCCGGTAATGCGGAATTCGAATGTGTTGGTAGGTGATTGTCATATCTGACTTAACCAACTTCACAAATGAACATATAGATTGTTATTAATTATTTCAGCATTTATCCAATGGATTTAGTGAGCATGAAACATTACTGTTAATCAATCAAATAACTAACCGTTACCAGGTCTAACGTACCATAAACGAAGTAAAGTCGCCGACTTCAGCACCAAAGAATTAACCATAAATTTAACCAATTGATCGTACAATCGGAAATGGGTTTGGAACGCTCGGGGCATAAATATTTAAATGTTGTCTGTCAGTTAACGAATGTCGTGTTAACATTGGGCAGAGGTAGTGCGTGAGTCGAGCCGCGATTGATGAATGTGTCCTCCAGCCCTCCTGCTGCCTCGCGTGTCACCGCCGTGATAATGAAGTGGTTTTGTACGAACCCCTAATGTTTTCCCCCGAGGCGGTTTGTAAAGATCACCAGCTTTATTTATTTAACACCACAGTAGGACACGTGTATAATTTCTTGTCACATTAATATGTTATTTAGCTCTATTTTACCTGTCATGAGTAACTACAGTGGTCGTTTCTTTCATGTTAGTAAACGCAGCCAAACAGGTATAATTTTTGGATAGGTTGTTAGGTTAATATCTAGAGAGACCCTGCGGTTCTGATCGTTCAACACAAATCTATATTTTGTTTTGTTACAGTATTTACATCTAGAGTTAAATACAGATCTGCAGAAATATTCAAATGCAATAAATTTATTAAATGTGGACAGAAAATTAAAAGATCAAGATCAAAATAATTAACGTTGCTTCAATAATTTACTTAATTGTGAATTTGTGTCGTTTGTGTGCAGTGAAAGTAAAATGATCTGATACCCGATATTAATGGCGTCGCATTAAAGTCGGCTCTATGGAATCCATTAAGGTGCGTACACACGATGACAGATGAGTATCGGAGCCGAACTCGGCGCCGCGCCGGCACGCGATACTTGCATTTGTCGCCATCATCTACATCCTTGTGTACAGGCCGATTTGATTGAGGCACTGTTATTGGGGCACTATTGTACGGTACAAAAACACAGGCAAATGTATGAATCACGAAACATATATTCGGCACTCAGGTTAGAATCAAATGTGGCGAATTATTACCTTCGTTTTTTGGAGATAATTAATCAATTTTATAAACTACTAGCGACCCGCCCCATCTTTGGACGGGTATATTGAATATATTTATGCATGTATTATGTACGTAAACCTTCCTCTTGAATCACTCCATCTATAAAACCGCATCAAAATCCGTTGCGTAGTTTTAAAGATTTAAGCATACATAGGGACAGGTAACTTTGTTTTATACTATGTAATGATAATGATACGTCAGGCAATCGCCTTTAAATGTAGTAATTAATCTTATTATGTTCGTCTTCACAGTAGGTTAGAGAACGGTATTTTGATTCGACAATATTAATAAAATTCGTTGCTGATATTGCCGCATTCCTTTATAATAAAAATATTATTAAGTTTTTCATTGGGCCGAAATTCTGATCCGTTTTTATGAAGTTCAAGTTTTTCCGAGTTGGGATTGTGTTACGTTCGTATATTACTATAATAATATATTATGGTTATTACAAAACTCACCATTATTTTTATACTAATTAAGTGTCATAATGAGTAAACAGCAATACCTAACTATTGCTGATAGTAAAATTTTCATTAGTACGTACATATATTGATACCTACAAACATTTATGTAATTATGTATATACGTACCGGCGCCCAGTCTATCGTCATAACCGGTATGCATCGCTGCGGCCACAGAGTTGTCCACGAGCACGACTGTGGCGGGCCGCAGTGGTCATATCTATTAAATACCTTTGGTTGTCATTATTGCAATCACCACTTGTCGAGGGACAGCATCACGGAGGTCGTACAACCATCTGTGACTGAAAACTCTCTCTAGTTCTAATAATTCTTAGTATGCAGCTACCTACTCGTAAATTTATAACAATTATACCTAATTTACTTTTGGATACGTCAACTATGAGATTTTTATTATTACTTTTTTTTCAGTTTGAAACGTTGATTGCGGATATAAAAAGATCTCTTTATATATCTCGTCTTTGCTTTGTAATATGATAATCCGAGCAAATAATAATGATGAAAAAATGTTTTGAGTGGCTCACGATCATTGTACCGACAGTTGTTTCAGCCAATGGCTTAATAGGGCGATGTGCCTCGATTGAATTATGTGCTTCAGAAAATGGTATTTCTGGACACAGGTCATACTGTTAGGAATTCCTTTTTCTAAAACCCTAACCCGGAACCCTGGTGGGATACTATTTTTTATATTTATCAAAGTAATTTTCATGTATATTTAAACAAATAAACGGAACATGTATGATTACTCCAGCGTCAAAAACCTACTCAATTTTCTATATTATTTTTTATGGTAGGTAAAATTCATCCATTTGAAATATTGAGTTTGATTTCAAATTGATACTATTATAGATTGAATAACGTGTTTGACATATCTGCAAGGAATCTGAAAACCCTTCTTGACCTGACCATTTCGGGTATTGCGTGGTCACGTATCTTAATTAAAACCTATTCCAAATAGAGCCTGGTATTTAATTATTCCCGCCTATGGGAAATACGGGCTTAGAATTCTACCGGACTCGTGCCGAGTTAGCCTTTAATTAACTAGGCCTTACTTGAATCTAGGATCTAACGTCTTCATTGTTTACTGAATTAAGCTGAATCGTCTTTTCAGCTTTAAAATGACGGTAATTTAAAGCTGAAAAGACGATTGATGAAGACGGTGTTGGGATAAAAAATGCCTAAATCTTGATTGAGACCCAAGCGCAAATATATTATATAGGTAAGCATAATCAGCCTTATAATGTTCCAACTTCTTGAACTCCGGCTTTCCCTCTAAGAGAGGGAACGGGCCGTAATTCAGTAAGCGGGCTATTGATGGATGTCACATGTCTTCCTTTACCGTTTTGTGAGTAATTAAATAAATTACACAAACTAAGGCATCTGGCTAGATATGTTACGACTGGGCTACCCCTGGTCAAAAAAGAAATTATAAAAAGTGGTGATTGATTAGGTAAAACATGCTTTAATAGTTGTGAAATTTATGTATGTATATCGTGAGTGTAGCATATTGTGTCTGATTTTTCAATTTCATAGCAATTTTAATCAGTTTTATTCTACGACATTCGCATTAATTAATATCACACGAGCACTCGGCTTCCATTTCGTCACGGCCGACGACCGCGGGCGTTTAATTTCATCTCGATTTCCACGAACATTTCCATGCTCGTCGGTGTTTTTCACAATTTTTGGTGTATAATCCTTAACGTGGTGTTATCTTCGCGTGACCCAAATCCAGCATTGTTAATACAAAATCGTGGACAATGTGGCGCGGCAGTAATTGACACGCATAAACCGATATTAAAAGCTTTCTACGTGGGTAGGTAAGCGATCCAGAAAGGAATTTACGTCACGTTGAATCAGTACCGACATGAAACAACTTGTTTAGCCCACCTGTACCTGCAACCCTTGTTTTAATTAAACTTATGTCGTCTAATTACTCTTGATTGCTGTTCGCGCTTTTGTAATAATGTGTTGGAAACTATTACCTACCGCTTTCATATTTTATAAAACTTCCCTTGACGATACTTGTTAATTACTATGTCGTTTGTTAGACTAACGCCCACTTGAGTGAAAGTGATTAAAAAAATAAAGTTCATATAATTCCGACAAAAGTTTTGTTAGTTTTGGATAACTATAGCTGGACATGTAAATTAAATTGATTTATTTTATTCATTATACTTGTATATTAACTAGCGTTCTGCCAGCGGCTTAGCCCGCGTGAAAGCACAAACAACACAAACAAACAAACAAACAAACAAACACGCACAAACACGCGTACAAACTTTAGACCCCCATTAGATCCCTTTAGGAGCTGAATTTTGAAAAGCCCTTTCTTAGTGTTCGCCTGCGTCTCAAAAGGAAAATTTCACAATCCTAGGCCCAGTAGTTTTGGATGTACGTTGATATGTCAGTCAGTTTCTCCTTTTATATATGTCACAGGTTTTTCACAAAATTAGGTTTTTGACCAAGAACCTATGTTTTTGATGAAAAACCGGAAGATGACAAATTTTTACTTTTGATCAAAAACCTAATTTTGTGAAAAACCTGCGACATATAGATGACCTATCCCAGCTTGACATCGATATCGATGCCTCCCACGTAAGTTGTTGTAAACCCAAAAATGCAATTTTCCAGGAGAGCGTTTTAAAGATACTTTTTGCGATACAAGCCACATTTTTCAAAGAATCTTTTTGAAATTCGGTATGAGATTATAGTTTTTAATATGTTATCGTTTACTACATGTCATTACTTTATCATTTTAACGGTTTCTTGAATTTAGTTGTTACAACTGTTTACCGCGACATGAAGTCCTTGCAAAATGTTGTAACTATCACTTACGTTATTATACACGGGTGTTCAAGAGCCGATTTTGATCATATATGATACTTACATCATGTTATAACTTACTTTTACTTATCTAACATCGACGTAAAATGTTGTATATATCACTTAACATAAAATATTTTTTTAAATCAACAACGTAAATTGTTGTATAGGATCAATACCACATTTTAAATGGTTATCATGCCAGTTAAAGATAAGATTGAACGGAATAGTAATTACTAGAATATTAAATTAACGACATAAAAATTGCATGAGAGGTGCGACCGGCAGCAAATTCCAGCGTAATCTGTGATATATGTCACATACAACAGGCGCGTGTGCGCTTTTCCCCGTTGTAAACCATTGCAAGTAATAAATACTACAGTCTACGCCGGAATCGTTCGAAACATACAACATTATACGTTTCAAAAGTACCTTAAATAATAGGTTTTTTTGACTTTTTGTTTTTTTGTAGGATAGTATACATAAAATTAGACACTTTTACATAAAAAACTCAAAATCGCCATTTTGTGGGTTACAACAACTTACGTGGGAGGCATCGATATAACAAATTTTTGTTGGCTTTTCTCTACGAAAATATACACATAAAACTACCTCACAAGTCAAAAAAAAAACACGAGTCACTCTGGTTTTTGGTGAGAACTATATGATAATTCGTTCAATTTTTTTTTGAGTTTATCACGTTCATATAGTTAGATGAGGAAGAGGACTTTTGTTTATAATATATTCCTAAAGATAGGCATACCAACAATATAGGTACTTATAAAAGTATCAAAGTCCAAGTTAAATGTATTTATTTGTTACACAAAGATATAATGTTACGATACAGGGTGTAATTACCAAATATCGATTCACTGTACTGCCGCTGGGCAAACAAATATGTTTACCAAATACTTTTAGACTTTGTTGGTACAGTTTACAATATTTTTTTTTACTTGAAAATCCATCGAATGGCTTCTCCTGCTCTAGGGCGGACTAGAAGGGTGTGTCGAACCCTTCCTAATTAAAACCCAATCCTATGTTACTTATTTGCTTTACGTTCCAGGACCCCAAGTTTTTCTTCCAGAAGCGAACCCATGGCCCCGGTATGCTCAGAGCATACGGGCCCATACTAGTATATCACAATATTTGGGATAAAAACTTAAATAACAGCATAGTTATCAATTAAATAAAAAAAGAAATTGCAGTAACGTTATGAAGCCTTGCGTAAGTTAGCAGTCTAAAAAAAGAAATACAGTATATAGAACAGATTCCACACCCGCTCGTATCTCTGCCCACGATACCGTTTATGTAGTATTAGCATTTTACACCTACACGTGAGTACGTGGGTTTCACATCGACAAAATATTAGCACACGGGTAATCGAATACCTTAATAGAGCGTAAACAAATAAATACTGATGGATTATTGGAACGCCTATGGACAACGTTGCCGACTTGTTTTACTAAACATGACTCCTACTGATACACACGTATTCATAATCTACACTAATATAATAAAGAGGTAAAGTTTATTTTTTTGTTTTTTTATTTTTTTGTTTTTTTGTTTGTAGGAGGTAATCTCTGGAACTACTGGTCCGATTGGAAAAATTTTAGCAGCAATAGAAAGCTGCTTTACTCCTGAGTGACATAGGCTATATTTTATGTACGCGGGCGAAGCCGCGGGCAAAAGCCAGTTTAAATTAAATAGGAACATAATAATAGTCGCGACTAAAACAAATAAAAATATCTGAGAGGATGTACCTAATCTTATACACAGATAATACATATTATAATAATATGCGTACATAATTTAATTGAATAATAATGATGACACAAAATACTCAAAATACTTACTATTAATTCTTTAATTAATTATGTACATGTTATTATGCACCCAAACAAACATATTACATACTTTTAAAAATACATCGAATTACGAATCCCGCCATGAGCGGAGCGGGAAACAGTAAGACTCTTCCTGACTAAAGAACCTACCCCGTTCCTTCCTTGCCTTGATCACAGGGCTGATGCGAAAGCTTATTACCGGAATACACTTTCGCATCAACCCTTTGTCCTAGGAAACGTATCACATACTGTGATACGTGTAAACGTTAATTTTACATATTTAGATCTACAATACTGTGGAATTCTATAAATTGCTACTTAACCCTCTTCCACTCTCGTGATTTTGTTGTGCCTGATAGGGTCTGTATTTTGATCTAGATCAATTTTCAACACTATCTCTGTGTACATATGGATTGCAATTTAATATTGAGTATTGACTGCTCAAAAACTATCACTGGTTGACTATTAATTAATGAGAAGAATATTTGTGAACTCATCTTAATAACAAAGCGGGTGTTCGCATTAGATTCTCAACACCCCAACATAATACAAAATACAATCTAAATATACCAACATTAGAAATATGTTTTCACAAACTTATAAGCCACTACTAACGTTTATGAAAAGCTAATAGTCCATCGTCCAGGGCGTGAACTTTGGATCGAAAGGTCGTGGCTTCGAGCCCGGCCGCGTTGAACTTTTGTTAAGCTTATAACGCTGGCGGTATTAATGTAATATGTATCATCGTAACGCGGCAACATGTTTCACCTATTATTATAGGTAGGTTGTGTCTCAAATAATATCATTTACTTTGATGTTTCCAAGTAAATGCGATCATTTATTACTATTTTGCTCACGTTTCTTAATAATTCAAATCGTTGGAAGTTTTAAACCGATTCCAGTGAAGCTTGCCAACTTGAAGATGAATCGCAGCGCAGATCAAAAACTAGGATACTTTTAATATTAAAATAAAATTTGATTTTCGAGGAATATCTAGTGATAAATGTGTTTTCAATCTGAGCGTAAAGAGGGAGATCTTTTAAATGTCTTCTAATCTAGACGGTGAGGTGTGATTTTCTGGGAAATATATTGTGAAATGAGCTTACCTGAGCTAGGATTTTGGTGTAGCAGGAATGTAGCTCGGATATCGTGTCGCTGTATCGATAGATGTTGACGAAGTCGTTCGGTCCGAGGGTGTCCAGTAACGCAGACACGGTGAACTTGGCCAGCCGCCAGTACGACGAGCTGAGGTCATCGGAGTCGTCCAGGAGGATCACCAGGTCCTTCGGAGAGGTCGCCGCCTCCACGAACCAGTTAGAAGATCTGAAGTCGTAGAAGTCTCTCGCATGGTGCGAGTATCCGTCTTCTGGTGGCCAGGACATGGCTGCGAGACAAAAGCATCAGTTAGGTCTGTTGATCTAAAACCCTGATTGCTATGCTGGAGGTCGTAGGTTCGATTCCCACCCTAGGCAAAAACCCAGGGCGCGCTGTGTGTTAAGCACGAACATTTGTTGTATGTCTTATTTATCTATAATATGTTTGCATTTAAAAATATACAAAGTGCTTTAAGGTTATCAATTGTCTATTACCCGTAGTTTGGGGGACTATATGAAGTTAAGTGAAAATTATGGATTATTATTTTATTTGCAAGTAAGAGTTTTTTTACAATAAATTTTATCATTTACAAATGTACACACTTTGTACCCAAACTAATAACTCTAAAATACATACAACAAATACGTATAAACTATTTTAAAATCAATCAAACAGTTTAATATGAGACGAGATTATGTAAATGTTTGATTTCAATTTGCGGCGAAGTTAGGTAGCGCGTAATTTTCGTAGCACTCTCGTAGCGCTCGTAGCACTCGTAGCAAATAAAGTGTAGTTTTTCTTGCGTACAGGTAAAAATACAAGTTTAGGAAGTTATTTGCTTGTATTCTTTAATTCGTCCGATCCAGTACAGCTACTTTGAGGCGAGCACATTATAACACAATATTTTCTCATATAAAATTGACAAACGTTGACAAAACGTTCTCCTCTACAAGCAGGTACAATATTGGATATTTGTAAGTGTTGCAGCAAAAAATTTAACAAATAGATTTTACTGTGGCTGCTTGGCGATAGAAAACGTAGTGCAAATAAATACATTATACATATACATTTTTAGACGTTGCGATTCTACAATTTTGATGACATACTGACCCGAACGTGTTAATAAATGGCGGAATAGTATATCATCAGTTTTTTTATTTGACTTGTAGTTTATACATACCTGGGTACCGCCTCATGAAGCCCGAAGAGGAAGCGTAGTACTGCCACGACAGCGTGGGGTCGATCTCGTAGTTGTTCACGAACAGCGGGTCCAAGTGCTCCGACCACGCGATCTGGTTCTGCACCTCGCCATCTGCCACAAAGACAACTTTAACTTGTCGCGTTCAGAACTTTCCACATATTTTACAGCTACGTTTAATGCCGACCATTCTTTAGCAAATGTTTAATAAGACAATTTCGTAGATACCATGAGGTTTCAGTTTCACAGAAATTAAAGTATAGGCGCATACTGCAAATAATTGTTGACGAAATGACGACCTTTTCAAAAAATCATAGTGTTTATTGTATTTAAATGATATTTGATTATATTATTTTTTTTATCGTGTGATCCTAAGTTTTTTACTACTTTTTTCTGTTTTTACCCGAGCTTACAAAAAAATAAAAATATGAGAAAAAGAGTCTCATATTGTTATTTTATTGTTAGGTGATGGTTTTCCTACGATTAAATAAATAAACAATGTCTTAAACATTATTGTAATTAATAATGTCTAGCAACCAAATTATTTTAAATGTTCAGTAAAACTCATTTGTTAAAACTAAAATAAACAGTTTACTGTTTCAACAAAAGCACCAAATAAAAATTTCAAACAACTTTTTGTTTACAACTGTCGGAACCAGTTTAATCCGACCTGTTTTAAAAATATAATTTAATTTGAATTGTAGTTGCCGGCCATTTTTATAGACAACAATAAAACAGCTTATGAAGCGGCCACAAGCACGAATAACTTTAAATTCAGCTTATTATATGTAAATAATTTCACGTGCTGTTAAACTTATAAATTATGTATGAGTGCAGTAACTTTTGGTAACACAATAGAGGATAATCGCGACACTGTTGGCACTCTGTCCACCAATTAGGGAGATTTTCTTTAACTACCCATTAAAAGAAGTGTAATTGGCAAACTTGGTTCATTGGGCAGCCGTGATTGCTTTTTCCTGAACCGGCGGCCGGAAAAATTAATGGTTCGCCTGTGTACTATGGGTTAGTTAAATAAACGCACCAGGCCCTATGTAATTACGCCCTTTAAATTAAATACGGGCTGCGAAACGATATTTTGGGGCTTTTGAAGGCGTGAAGGATTTTGTGGGAAGTTTCCTGTGTGTGTGTTTTTTTATTGGTTTAGCTACATTTTCAAATTATCCTGTGAAGCGATTCCTACCGACATTTACCGACTTTGTTGGCGTTGATGTCGAAAATAAAAATACGTCGCTTAGATAAGAGTTCAATCCGTACTTAATGCTACCAGTACCCGATTGCGATGAAACGAAGACCAAAGAATGAATGATGAAGGCTAAGAAAAATTAGTTTTCAATAGTTATCGACTTCGCTTTCGTACCTACTCTTTAAGGGATGCGTGCACAACTAAACCGCCAAACAGATAAACAGATGTAAATTCCAAAAATACTGGAAATGAGTTCTGACGGTTGTTAATTTTTTTTATATTGTTGATGTACCTACACAAAATAATTTTCTACAGATTTTTTATATGAATAAGATAGGTACAAAAAATCATTAAGAGTATATCCAATCCCAATTCAACTAGATTCGTTCTATAAAGAAGTAATCAGACCGTAGACATGTAATTATAATCCCGGGAATCGATAAAAACCTTCAGTAGGTATTGGAACTTTCATAAAATGTTTTATTTAAAGTATGAGCGAGTCGTAATTTCGTCAACAATAATTCATCATAGATTTGAAATAACGTTTGTTCGAGTGAGCGCTACTAAATAGTGAGGAATACGTCAATCTGTCCATTAATCATCTGTGGCCACCCTGAGACCCTGCCCCCCTCCGTCCCCTCCGTCCCGCTACCCTCCCGTGTGTCAACAATATATTAGCTTCCATTATTTAAGGATGGAGAGGAGTTGTATTTTTCGCTTGCGTTTTATTATTCCGCGTAAAATGTGAGGTTGAGCACAAACTGGTGTCTGTACGACTTGTAATCTATTAATTGGTACTCTATCTTGTATCTTTTCGTTAGATTTTATCATACACAGAGGATTATTACAAAAATAATAAGTACAGTTTATTTGAAAATGCGTCGGATAACAATTTGCCTAGCGACGGATTCATATGAATTTTCTTTGCAGACGAAAATTATAATCCGTCATTATAAAAAGTGATGACTAATTATTTGTTGTTAAATTAAATACTTAGCTAGACACTTTTTATTTTTAAATAACAAAGAAGTGATTATTTAGATGTTTACATTTTTAAGTGCTTCTTTTGATTGAGAAACACATTACTGTTAGAAAAAAAAATAACTCACACTCACATTCAGTCACATTTCACTGAAGGGACATAAAACCTCAGAAAATCGATTTAAAATGCAAGAGTACCAACCGTCAGTATTGATATAAGGTGGCATAAGCACAGCACTGTAGCTGGTGTTGACGGCGATGTGGTCGAAGTGTCTGCTAGGCGTGAGCGTGAGGCGCCGCGCCCGCGCCGCCAGGGTCCCATCATCCGCGTGAACGTTCAGCCAGCGAGCGTCGTAGTACGACCCTGGAGCCCCATCGCTGCCTCCATTGCCGGCTGATAACGCTGCCGCCTCTGCACTGTCCATTATGCGCTGTGAAAGAAATACGCGATTAATATGTAGGTTGATAAGCTACTGTGTTACTAAGCTAAAAATTGGGTATTTAATACAATAACTGATTGTTAAATGTTTGTCCTTTGAAGGTGATCTTTTGACAAAATACAGGCAAGAACAGTATAAAATAAATATTCATTCGGCTTAGCAACACCGCTTATGTCATAGAATTACCAAATTGTTTACTTCTAGAACCTGGATACATAGTAAACGACTTTGAACAACATACATAGCTGAATTACGTAAAACTAAATTGCCTAACGTAAGCTTCCATCAGTCAGAGAAGACAATTGATAAGCATTTTTAAAAACTAGCGGCTGTGTTAGGACTGTAAAAGTATTAAAAGCACGCCGGTTTAAAATGAAAGTTTGTATTTGTGTCAACATTTCCCCTTTGGTATGATTTACAAGGGTTGGAACAGTCAAGTCATGGAGTGAACCGCGGCCGCTGGCACAAAGAGTGGCCGGATAAAAGCGGTAGACAATTGTCGGCAATTAGCCGGCATGGAATTGGGCTGATCGATAGCTGCCTTTGTCCCTCCGCCAGGCATTAGCGAACGATCAAAAATAATCAGCTCCACTCCCCCGCCACACCTTCCTCTTGCGTTATTGAAGACAGGACGTGTTTTCTCCACCGCGGCCTTTTTACAACCTTTACATAAAAGTTTCCGCAAAATTCAGCTCATCTTGGTATCTTAGCAAGAAGTTAATTTAATCACAAAATTTGCTATGTCTTAAATAACCTCGGCTACGTTTATTTTTCTCAGTATTTGATTTTATTAACCTTTTGTTTAGTTGAATATTAGAAAATAGGATTAACTGTTTAAGCTTAATAGGACTTTCGGTCTTAATCTGAACACAAACGGGATAAGCTTGTGTTCAGATTTAAGCCTAAATATCTAATTAAGTCGATTTACAAGTAAAATGGAATGCTCAGACAACATCTTAAAAGAAAGATACTGTAGATAAGTGAGGTCGTTTTCAGGTCACCTTGCTTTCAGACATTTGACAATCCCTTGACCTGCGAGTGTTTGATAATATTGATAGGGGTTGCGTGATCTTAACGACCCAGAACCGACTGCCTCCATAGCTCTATGTTGCTCCACATCGATTGGATAAACTTCGTTATTGTTACATCTAGACCATTAGGGCACACCTATACACACATCAGGTAGCTCTAATGTTTTCGAAACAAACCGCAGCTCGTTTACAGTTTCAAACAAATAACTTGGTTGAAAATATGCGCCAATGTTTGTACGTTGGAAACTTTATCATTCTCAATTCGACAAGCTCCGGTACTCGATCAGCTCGAATTTATTCTAACTAGCTTTTATTACGTATTCAGACGCTTTAAAAAAGGTCTACAGAAAACACAGTTTATAAATGAGAGTTTTTAGTTGTGAGACGAAATAGCCCCATCCTAGGAACAAGCTCGCGAAGTGGGGGCGAAGTAATTAAAACTTGCACTGAGCTGAGCCCGCCTCCTACACCACTACACCGCACTTGCAGCGTCCGACACTCCTCGCTCCACGCAAAAGGATTTTTTATTAAAATTAATCCTGTGATAATAAGGAGGAAATCTTTTAATCTAGCTGCGAGGCGATACACTTTTAAAATTGAAACTTGTGTTTTTATTCTGACGAAGTTTAACATATTGGAAACAAGCGAAAAGTGTGCTTTGAGTGACGACGATTCAGGACGCACGGCTAATAGAGAAATGCAGCAATTAAATAATTACAAGACACCTCAAATATTTTATCTCGGCCATTAGGAGCGGCTCTGAAAGCGGAGTATTCTTGGAACAATGCTTAGTGCCGGCCGTAAATACATTCCTTTATTTTGTTTCAGCTACAGTTTCATTAAGTGCGAAATGTTGGCGTCGTTTTTTCTCCGTGCGACGCCCGCAGCGCAGCAATCCCCTCGATTTTTCAACTTTATTGTTGAGCTAAGTTCCGCCGCTTTCGGCCCACTATTGCCGAGTCCTATTCCCAACTTATTATGCGAACTATTCTGTTTGCGCGCTTCTTGTGCAGACAAATGGAGTCTTTGCAAATGTTGTGCTGTTGTATTTTAATAATTGCAACGTTATTTACAATTGTTTGCTCAAGTTTGTTGTTTTAGTAGACAGAATTAATTTACCGCAAGGGATGCGCCGTACATTCTCTATAGTAGCTTCAATTTGAATAAGTGCCTACACTACATAGTTGTGGTTATAACATGTTATCTTATTAAAGACGTTATTTACTAAAGAATATTCAAGTAAATACTGTCTCACAAAAATATGTAAAAAGAGAAATACAGAGGCAGCTGTGTCGATACGCTACTCTCATTTGTAGCAACCGGTAAAGATGAGGGGTTGAGACGAATAAAGCGAAGATAAACGCCTCAGATAAACTCAGCGTATTCACTATGATTCCGTCTCGTTGGCGCTCAATGTGTCGCTATACACGACGCCTTTAAATAACTACCACATGACAAATATATGGAACATTTTTCGCCAGCTTAAGCCTAAATATCAGCATCGTCTGGTTGAACAAATACTTTGCAAACTTGAATGGAATCGTAAAGAACATTGTGATATCAAAGTCACTACAAAATGTTCAATAATAACTTGCAAAATAATTTGAAACAAGTTCAAACGCTGAAGAGCAGCCATTCTTTGTCAAGAGCGACATGTTTTCAGACGGGTTAGTGAACTTTGCTCATGTCACTTTATATCATCGGGCGTACCCGTATTCATGTCCTTCATACACTTGAGTAACTACTGATAATATAAATATATGTAGGTAATAAGAATCCCATGGAACCAGACCGTAAACAGTCATGTTTAAATATGCTAAAGTATCATGATTATGTATTATTATATACTTAATATACAGCTAATTTACAATCACAACAACGTGAGATATTCGTTACCTATGCTAATCTGTTCTCGGAAGCCCAAAAGTGGTAATGCTATGAAATTTTGATTCGAAAAATAAGGACTTAACAAAAAAGGTTTCGCCCGTAGCTTCACCGGCTTGATATGTTAATAAACACTTAATCTTTCTTTTATAATAGTTTTTTTCCAAGTCTTATACCTACCAAGTTCTTGTTAAATAGGTATCATTACAATCATTATGCTAGTAAGTGGAAGTAAGTGGCGTAGGTCTGACGCAAAAATCAAATAGAGTTGTTTTCCAATTAATCCAAGTTAATGTTACAAATGTGAAAGTAACTGTGTCTGTTACGCTATCACGTTTAAACGGCTGAAACGATTTTAATATTTGGTACGAAGTAAGTTCGGGGAAGGACATTTATCTGGCTTCGTATTTGGCTTTACGTCCTCTATTACCGACATTCACGTGAACAAAACGTAAAGCTAACCTAGTGATATGTATTTAAGTAGCTATGGTTTTTTTTCAATGTTCCAATAAGGTTTTTCGAATAACCCTTTCGTCCTTTCACTCTTTCTTGACGTTTTTGTTTTGCATTGATTATCGTTTTTTTTATCCTATCCTATTAAATAGTCTATGGGTAGCTTTTGAGTTACCATAAAGTAATTATAAGACCTATTATATCACCAAAAAGCACACTAATAAATACTTTGACTTTGATGTAGTTAGTTTTAAGAATTCCGATGCTAAAAAAATATCGTAAAGTTTTGAAAGATCGCTGTTTTGACTTCCTAAGGCATTAATGGTGTTACTTGATTTATAATTGAATAGTTCCGTTCCGTAGTATCTAATTTGAGTGGTGTTGGCGTGTTTACCGAGGACGTGGCTCTACGCTGCACGTTGCAGACGCGGTGACATAATGCAATAAGTCTGCAGCGATGAGCATGGTGTGCTTGTATGTGCACCGCACACGAATAATTTGGCAGCACTGCACACGCTGATAGGTTGTATAGATAGTGCATGTTCACTTTATAGTGTTGCAGAGGTTTAATGGTGTGTGAATCCTTGTGCAATAGATAATGAAGACAAAAACAGTCATCTAGCATTGGTGATATCGTTTGGTGTATTTACATTCGGGTCTTTAGACCTTTTTGGACGCCTAATCTTTATCAGTTCATACTTACTGCTTTTGATACTTTTCTCACTGACTGAATGATATAAACAACCCTGCCCAAATTGAACTTAGAATGCTGAAATGTTGCAGAGATATTCCTTTTATGATAAATAAAGAAAGCTTTTCTAAAATTCACTCCCAAAAAAAAAACGAAACGGGGTCCCAAGAATTGAATGAAATGGAACCTAGAATTGTTTAGGCGAAGCTACTGGCAGAAGCTAATCACAAAAGAAAAACTGGCACCGCCCTGTAATTTTATACGCGAAAATATCATCCGGATTTAAATGCATAATGTTAGTTCCAAACGACAAAACTGTTAATATTTTACTAACTCTAAAGCGGTTAACAATGCAATTTTCAATTTCCATGAATTCCACATTGATTCAGCGCGCTAAAATGGGTAGTCGAGCAAAATGAGTTATAGTTAGTGTAAGGTATGGCCAAGTTAACCTCATTGATATTAATGGATTACTGTAATCTTAACTCAGCATTTACGGCTTTCACACGTGGGGTTAAGTGGTGCTTTAAACCTTTAGTTTTCACTACGCCTTCAAATAAAAAAACAATGATTCTGATTTATATTATAATAAGACTGAGTTTATTTGCTGTAGTCTAGAGCTTGATGAAAGTACACAAGTATAAAGTTAAATGGTATGTGATTGGTTTTCCCGTACTTTAAGTGTCTAAACACACTATGCCGAACGTACGCGACTGAAGTTCCGCGGCTGATTTTACGTTCCAACGTATTCGGCTGATATGACACACCATAAGTGCCGAACTTACGCGGCAGAAATTTAGTTGCGCAATGTTGTGTGTAAGTATATTTAGTGTTTCGAGCGCTGTCGTGGCGATCCTCCCCGCTCCCGATCTCCGTCGGCAATCGAACCGAACTTCGGTCGCCTATAATGTGTGTTCTACAGAATACATTGCCGCCGAATTTCCGGTGAACTTACGCCCGACTGAAGTTCGGCTGTACGCTATAACGCAACGTAATTTCGGCATAATGTGTCGCCAGTAATTCAAATAGCATTGCAGGCGTAATCATGCCGAACTTCCGTCGCGTATCCTCGGCATAGTATGTTTAGACACTAAGACACTTTCTATGCGTCAAAAATACCCCCATTTTCATACTTTTGACATTGATGTACGTGGGGAATGAGCGGTCTGTTTTAGAAGTTTTTCAAGAACTTAGTAAATAATTGTAGTAGCTTCATGGTAATGATAAAAAGTTGTGAAATGTATGAGGAACAAAGTAGTGGTTAATTAACTGGAACACTCATGGCTCAATATTCTACCTAACCTGAGAACATACGAAAATACTCGTTTGTCTCAAACTATAGATGTTTAATACTTATTGCAATTTGAAAGTGAACGACATTTAAGTACGAAAATTGGGGTTGAGGTCTACACCCAGCTGTGGGCTGCTATTCCAGAATCAACGTTACAACACCCCTCAAACACCACAAGACTTTTCACATAAAACGTGCCAGAAACACAGAGAATCTCATAAGGCTGATCTCCATAGTGACAAGTCTAGGGGCGTATTACTCGTACATCAAGTTGCCAGCGGTTGCGCAATAAGTAATACCTAACAGTTATTGCGACACGTGCAAACACTTCCACTTGTGCACAAGATATAGGTTCCAAAGTTACGAATTTGAAGTTGTGCGGAGACGTAGCAGCGTACAGTAGCGTTACACTGTATCTAGATCACCTACACTTTAACATTATTAAGCGGGCTATTAGAATCTTGCATGGAGAAACTGTTTGGTCTGCTAATGAGTGCAAAACCAATCTCGCTTGGCAAAGAGACTAGTTAATCAAATAGACAAAGTGATTTTATGATCACGCAATCAATGGAGATATTGTATCTGATTAAAATGCAGACATGCAGATAGAGTATTAATGATGTCCTCACATTATATATGCACTTTGTAGTAATACAGACCCCTATAATCCCAGGTTTACACTCGACTGTAAGTCAGAGATGTCCTAGAATTAAATACATCTATAACAACCTAGCTATATAAACTACACAGCCAGTGTTGCAGGATTGTTTGATAGAGTTACCGTGGCGCTGGAATGTAAATGGCAAGTGATTGAATACAGGAGGGATTTTAGTTGGAAACCTGACACTCCCTCTCGCTCCGATCCAGAGCACGAGGAGTCATTTGATGATTTCCCATTGTAAAAAAATCAACTGTACAGCTGTCTAGGTTGCTGAATAGTTGAAAAAGTGATATTGATTTTGGCTAGGTACCAGAGCCTTTATACCAAGCTACCGCCAGATCAAAAAAGGCATTTGAGTATCAATTGTGAACAGCTCATTCTAGTTCAGCGGATTTAGGTACCGCTGAAGTCCTAGCTTCGGAATATGAACAAACGTAATCCGACGTGTCGACAGAGCTCAACTCGAGGAAATCGCAACAGCAAACTAAATCTATTTATGTTTCACATGTCGGAAACTTTTGCTACAAGCAACGTGTAATTTGAAACCGTGCGTCCGACTGTGAATGGCTTGATAAAGTTTATGTACAAATGTTCATTAGTAAAAACGGTCACATTGTAAAATAGTATAATTTGTTCGTAGGAACATAGATATATTGGAATATATTAAGTAACTATGATCGATTGACTTCTTTAGCGATAAGCAATATTGTGAAACTTATTTTCTTAAAATTTAACACGCTTCTAACATCCACTTACATGAGTTTTATTTATTTTTTTATTCCCAGTAATATCCTTACAAACTAATCTAAATCGATATTGAGGTTTCCTAGGACAAAATTATTAACTAGATTTGTTAAGGTAACCGTAACAAATTTTAAAAAGTGAATTTACTAAGATAAGTAAATTCACTCAGAGTACAATACAATATATCCACGTCTTCAGCTATACGGTTGAGAGTATTTACGTTCTCTTACATTCTTTCTGTATTATGGGTGCATTTGCAAACAAATAAACTTACATACACAAGACACAAAAAATCGGAATAATTCTAATAAAATTATGTAGACAAAAGAAATATTTTTTCTGGAAGAAAATATTTATTGTCTTGTTTGTCTATGATTATATCGAACCCAAGACTGTACGTCGTGCGTCGACCCGCCGCTCAACCATTGCGCTAGCCGTGCCTTCTAATTAATATTGAATGAACAGTAATTTAAAGGAAAAGTTAGAGTTTTATTTAGTGGACCCCTGCCACGTATGGTGAAATCTTAATAAAATAAACCATTTCATGTAACGTACCAATTTATTAGCCTCACATAATACAAATGTACCCACTAATTCATTCGTTAAAGTGAGCAATAAAAAATAATTGCTATAGTCACCCTTTTAGTGAATTCAGATGTAATCGTATAGGCGTCGACATTTTTGTCACAGAACATTTGTGTTACTTTCTCAAAGTAATTACAAATTGCTCGATTTGTACGAAAATAACTATTAAACTTAAAGTTCACGTTTGATAAAGCCACTGAATAGTATTTTCCACTGTAGCGACCTTTCACAATGTCAATCTTCTTTGCAATTTATTCAAGCAAATGATCGCATGTCAGATCTCAATGAACGGTCGGGTTTTGTTTTAAAGAAAAACTCTGAGAGGCACGTCCAACAATAACATGATTACTTTGTAACGTTTATTAGAAGGCAGTGGTCGCTAAATTGAGTTTTATATTGGAGGTAGCGCTGCAGGTCACTGACCCCGCCCTCTGGCGCCGCCGGCTGGCCCTGCGCCCACGCTCCACTATACCTTCGTATGACTAACATTTCAGGCAAAATGTATACCCAGGCTACTTTAAAAATAATATTTTCCTTTCCAGCAAGTTTTATAAAATGTAAAGAGCAATAAAATTACGTACTGACTTATAATTCTTAAGCTTCACTCGAACCGCATTGTACGCTTTCTCATAGAAAAGGAACAGAACTGTAAAGGCGCACCGCACTACTTCCATTAATCTTTAGAAGGATTTTATTTATTTTCTTAAGTCGTAATATCTAAAAGTACTTCTAGCGATTCCGCTGTTATTATTATTGCGTTAGCTCGAAGCGGTTCCATTTCTCTCCTTAAACATTAGCGTGGAAGGAGCAGCACGCCATAAATTGTGTTGTCATTTGATATGTATGAAACGTGGTATCGGAGTATCGGGTATGGTGGCAGTAGTGCAGGCGTCGGTGCGCGCTTTAGAATATTGAGTAAGTAGCCTATAGGAGTCACCGCGCTCTGTCCTGGCGCGGGCGTGCGAGCGGGACGGGGCACCGTCTCAAGACTGCGAATCAATAAAGTCCACTCGTATAAGTCGGGCGGTGCAGCGACTGGATATGGGTCACGGTGCACTCAGCCCCCGAGATGGTATTTAATAACCCTCTACACGCTCTGACAGATATTACTCGATCCTCCTTCCGCCCGCGACGTGTTTCAATGTAAGCGATGGAACGCTTGGAAACATTTTTAAATGCACTTTCAAATCGTTATGACATGATAAATACTGAGATCGCGTTTTTTATCGTTCGTATTTTCAAAGAATGATCGAGCTGCAAGGAGGAGGTTCGTGAGCGTCGTCGTCATAAATGTCGCATCGGAGATGATTGTCATAGCAATTTCCGGCACCGATTGCGGTCCAATGGCGTGAATTATGTCAGAGATTTCTTGTCACAAGCAGCTGGTGTTTCGCAATTTGCTGATGGCGGCATTAAGGTCGGGCAAGTCCAGCGGTCTACTTGGTGTCCCCCCGCGCTTCCCTCCCCTTCACATGGTGGGTCCCCCCCGCTGCCCTGCGGCACGCCGCTGGAATTTGGCGGTGCGCCTTGCACTTAGGCTTGCTCCGGAATTTAAGCATACACATGTATCGTATAGCGTGGGAAGCGTAACGTATTACCTTACAAGCCGAGCGGATATTGTGCTCGCTTGTGTGGCTTCTAACCCTTTAGCTCTCAAACGATTTAATAAAAATAAAATACGCTGAATAGATTACATGTGCGGGGCACGGAAAATACAAGAGAAAGTAATAACTACCAGTTATTAGATACATAGCTGCGCAACTTTCTGAAGTTAAACGCAAGCAGATAGTCAATTATCTTACCACTAGTGATCACGTAATACTGCTGTTTATATTCAATATAAAATTCTGTAATAAAATACAGGTCAAATCTACCCAGTCGCAAGATGTCAATGATCCCACACACCGTTAACGGTATCACTAATATGTAAGTGATATTGAAAGTATAGAAGAATACAAAAAATACTGTTACTAATGTTTTAGCTGTCAGGCATTCCTATATAAATACGAGTCACAACAAAGATATGAATAATAGTTCGAATTATTAAGCTTCACATTAGAATTTAGTTCACAAACACGCAAACTGTTTATCCACTACGCTACTAAGCTTTTAGTGTTAAGTTTCAACTGAAGTCATTTCCTTTTAATGTGAACTAGTGCCGAAAAGATTTATGAGTGACCAGCAAGTTGCTACGAATTGCTACGAACTGCTACGCTTACCGCTACGAATTTCTACGTTTACCGCTACGAACTTCTACGTTTACCGCTGTGAATAAAATATATTTTGCTAATAATATTCATAAATAGTCGAAGATGAAGCTGATTGACAGTAGTGAATGAAAACATTTATGAGTAGTCAGCAAGTTGCCCCGAACCGTTACACCGCTACGAACTGCTACGCTTGCCACTACGAACTACTAGCTTGCCTCTAAAAACTGCTACGATTACCGCTGCGAATAAATATCTTGCTATAAATACTCTAAGAACTAACGTAGTAGTAAATGAAAAGATTTATGAGTGGCCGGCAAGTTGCTACGAACCACTACGCTTGCCTCTACGAAACTCCTACACTTACCGCTTTGAATAAATATCTCACTAAGAACACTCGTAGAGGTTTGAAAATGAGGCAGATTGACGTAGTAGCGAATAGTTCTAAATTGATTTGGTTAGTGTAGGTATTTCAAGTGTTTGAAGGCAGCACCTGTGCTCACATAGTTGTGTTGCGCGACAACTTGCATCGCCACGCGACACGCCGCGGGCGTGTACACGCTTGACGAATTGTTGGCGTTACATTATACGAATTATTGAGTTTATCATAGTTCGCGAAGGCATGCATCCATGAAGCTGCATCTCGTTACATTATCAAGACATTGTTTCTGAAATCTGTTGTTGCGGAATTCGAGCTATGTGTTGAACAATATTCCAGAATAGTTTAATTAAGTATGACATGTTATTTTATTATATCGTCTTCCATATCCTGTACTATAATATACATACACTTTTGAAAATAATAAACGTATTACAGTGGTGAAAAGTGTTGTATTTTGGGAGGCCTATGTCGTGTAGTGAACATTTTTTTTCGGTTGGAATAATAACGTAATCCAAAAAATTCATTAAAAGTTTCGTTTCAATGTTAAATCACTTAAAACTATTTAACCTTTTGTATACCGCAATTAGACACATAATAGAAAGACAATAGTTGTGCGAACGCCAGGGTTTCGTTTGGGGCTCAAGGGTTTAAATTTAAGTAAAAAGTGCTTCATACAAAATGGGTGTAACAGAGTGAAGTATCAGGCGAACATGAATAAAACGAAATAATTCTATTCCACATGCTGGCAACGAGCTCGTGTTCATTCAGTCGTGGTTCCATCGAACTTGTTTATACCGCCAATGGGCAACCTACCGCGGCCAATGTCATCAATTCTGGGAACCAGCGAATTGCTGTGTTTTTATTAAATGGTAATTGATGCAATTACTGGAACTTTGCACTTGAACAGATACCTAAATACTGAGTTTCTTTTAAATTTAGATTGAAAGGCTGTGTTGGCTGGCTTTGCGAAACGGTGTTGTTGTAAATAGCGGGGGCGTAGTTATAGCCGTATCAGCCGATATGGGGCCCCTGGGCTGCAGGGGCCCTCGTAATATCCTCTTATTGATAAAAGGTCTGAGGTGAATAAATAATACCTGTACTTTATTATACATCTATTTATATAAAAGGAAAACCTGACTGACTGACACATCAACGTACAGCTAAAAGTATTGGGACTAGGAGCGTGAAATTTTGCATAAGGTTTCTTTTATGACGTGGGCGAACACTAAGAAGATTTTTCAAAATTCAGCTCCTAAAGACATGTAATGGGGGTCTAAAGTTTGTATGGAGAACCTTAAATTCACGCAGGTGAAGCCGCGGGCAGGAGGCTATTATTACATATTGTAATAGTTTAATTCTCTAGTTTCGCTTTTTATAGGATATTTTTACGTGAGATGGCAATAAAAAGTTAACGTAGTAAAGAATGCTACAATAAATAAGCTATTTTACTTAAAAGCGGTTTATCGCGGCGCTGTCGTGTTGTCTCAAGTTCAAAACAAATACAAGAAGAGGCTTATACATATATTGTCAAAAAATATTCTAAAAAATGATTGATACTCTCCTTTGAAACTAGTTGTCACTATTAACCAAGTAAGAATATTAGATATTCAAATGGTGTATAATACTCGTACATTGAATATACATTGAACTGCTTTTGTTAAAATTATAAGACAGACTTGCCAAGAGCTAATATTAATCCCGCTTTATTTCTGCATTTTATGTAATACAGAAAGAAATATTGTTTTGAGAAATAAGAAAGAAAGAAAAAACCAGACAAGTGCGAGTCGGATTTGCGCACTGAGGGTTCCGTACAAACTTACGTACGAAAACAGTTCTCAAGAAGATTTTTCGAATTGTAATTTTTTTTGTGACGCATCTACAAATTTTCAGTTTTCAGATTTGGTCCAATATTCGTGCTATGAGGCCCTGCATGACCCAACGGGAAGTACTCCATGGATTTGGATTTCTTTGAGAGTTTCGAAACACGTTTTTTGGCAAACGGTTATTTTAGTATTCTTAGTTTGATTTTTTCACAACTTCAAGGGGCCTCAGGTTAAGTTTATGGTTCTTATTTCAATCCAATACCTTAACGTGCTCTTGACATAAAGGTTTTTGACAGACTGGCAGACGGACAACAAAAAATGATGAACTGAGTATAGGACCCTTAAAAAGAGTTTTAATAAAAATATTTTATTTAATAGTTTTTTTTTTTACTTGCAATAAACTAGTGCTTGACTGCGATCCCACCTGATGGTAAGCAGTGATGCAATCGTTGATGGTAAGGCGCACTAGTTTATTAAGAGCCTATTCACTCTAGCCTTGAAGACACCCAAATTATATTCGGACGGAAAGACCATAGTTGCTGTTATGCTGCAATGTTACGCTGTATTATTGTGTGTATATTTTACATTAATTATAGAAGTAAACAAACAGCCGTTGTTTTGCAGTCCCTGCGAGTAATTAAATGAAACCTACAGTAATTAAATAGTCGTGCAGAACAAAGGTAATTAGCGCATTTGAAACTAGGCCGTCAGTTATTCCGCGACCACCGGTTCATTGCACCACCTAAATTATGACATGTATACGCAAAACTGTACATCTAAACTTTTCAATTTGACCATTACATGTTTGTGTATTTTTTTTTTTTATGGTAGGTGAAAATCATCCAATGACGAAACCCGCTCTTGGGCGGAGCGGGAGACCAGTGTCAGACTCTTACTGACTAAAAAACCTACCCCGTACCTTCCTTGCCTTATTCCTGGAGTCGAGGTAACAGTTTTCCACCACCCTCTAGACTCCAGGAGGCTTCGACCCTGAAGGGCCCCTGCAGTTTGCTGACAACTCCTTGAGGCGCGCGGGAACGGTGCGCGCCGTTGACGACTTGACATGTTTGTGTATGGACTTTAAAAAAAAAAAAGACTTTGACCCCTGAGTTTGTTTCGGTGTTTCTTCTCAAGGTAGTCAGCTAGAAAACATCGGCCTGATATAGTTTCAAAAGACGAAAAAAAAAATTTGCGTGTAAAAGAGTTGGTAAAAACCTATTTGCAAACTAAAAATACTTTATCATTTACCAATTAATATATAAGGTGACTGGTAATTAATGACAGATACTTAAATACATGATTGTAGTCTTGATAAAATTTTGAGGGTACCTCGGCGACGTCCAGCTGTGTTAAATGGAACTACATACTTGTTTTTCGACGATTTTGTTGTACCTTGTATATATGTATGAATCGTTATAGTACGTTGTGTTATAAGCACATTGATTATTTTATTATATTCATACTAATATTACACAATATACCGTGCACTGCGTGCTTTGTCATAAGACGAAAAATTGTCTTACTTAAATTTTAAATCCCATGTTTTTTTTTATTGTGGTTTAATTTTAATTTCAGGTTTGGTTCTGTAGCAGTGGGTAAGTAAAGTTATGAGTAGCCCAGGATTTATTATGGTGGGAAAAATACTACAAACCCACATATGTTCCTTCAGTTGCCCTTTGCGGTTTAATGCCATAGTAACTTAATGTGGTGTCTTACGTAGGTGATTAAGGACGAACGAAAATGCAAAAACTCAATAATTCATGATAAACTGCAGGTGAAAATGGTTATTTTGATATATTTGTGTGATTGCTACACGATTTCTCCGAAATCAAAACTTTGATCGTAAGGTATGTCTATGTCGGTAAATGACTTAAAAGTTGTCTAGCATTCTCTTACGAAGAAGTCTTTCATAAATGTTTTAATAAATCATAACTGATGAAGCTAACCGAGCTTCGACTATATTTTTGATCTGAGTATTTTTAATTGAACACATCGTTGGTTTCTAAATATTCGCTAGATTTGGCGATTACTCTAAAAATAATTGCTATATTTTGTGCATAGGCTTTTATAGAAGCCTGATATTTTTAAACTAAAACTGAAAAACAGAACGAGGTTTTCACAACACCAGCTAAACGTGGCGACGAGGAGAATACTTTTGTTTATCTTTGCAGGTCGAGCGTATGAATATATTGTGCTAATATTTGATATAGCTCCTGAATTTTCAATCTAACCTATTCCATTGTAAATTTTTGTGTGTTTAAATAAAGCATGGTGGCAGGCGGGGCCGCGCGGCAGAGGTTAGAGGGTGGCTACACCCGCGGCCACTGTTTACATTATACCTATTATATTATTATGATTTATTGCTCAATCGATGCGCCTCCCCGCCCCAGACACTCGGGTAATTTCACCGAAATGTTACTAAACTTCATGTACATGGAGGAATTTAAACTATGCTTCAACTTTAAAGGAATCAGATGCTTTGATACGGCGAAGGTAGGTACTGGCAAATAGTTTATGTAAAAATAAAGCGGAATTTATGTGGGGGTGACAGCCTAAAATAATACGCTTTGTCTCTTGTGAACACACCGCCTACATCTTTCAGTTGTGTGTTGATTTCGAATTTTTGAACAGGTAGTTGATTTTCGAGTCTTCAATTTTAAATGAGAAAAGACGCTTTGTCGATTTCAAAAGAATCATTCTCAAAACTCGATTAACAAAAAGTGATTGCAGTTCAGAAGCCCAATGTTAACACAAGGTTCGAGTTCATTCAACAATGCGTCAAATTGGAAGTGCATAGTCAGAACGCAAACACAGTGACAGAGGAACGACTGCATTCAGCGAGATCTGCCGGCGCCGCGCCGCGCCGCGCCGCACCGCGTCGGCCCCACACCGCTCTTTGAATATAGCGCTCAAGTATCACCAGCTCTTTATAAACTATCTATGCCTATCTTGATACTCTCAAGTTGCTGAGTATCAGCGACTTAAGAAACACAAGAAAGAGAAGGGACCGCGTATATATTTATGCATGGTTTTTCCGTTTTGTAGTTTCCCATCGCAGTGAAGGTGAAATGTAGGCGACGTAGCAATTTCTTTCAGTTTTTGATCGATTTCATTTGCACGAAGGCTGCTAAGCGTTGAATTGAAGCGCGTTGATAGAATTCCGTACCGGGTACAAATCACAAAACATTCCAATCCCTCCGGTTAATTGAATCCTGTAGGCCTTCATTAGAGATGGCGGGGGACGATTCGACAAAAACGAACTTTTACAGAAAGGAGAACGTCGGGCTACCGGCAAAAACCACAAATGACATTCAGTTCGGTGGCACGGATCGAATAATTACGTCGCCGCGGCTCATGCTCAACTTGGCTTTCACACTCAAACATCGTCGCTCCTTCATAAAACTTTGCGCACAACTTCTCACGGCCTGAATTATTACATGTTTTACCAAAACGTAAGTGCTTCACAAACTTTGTCTAAGTGAAAAGATGACATGGGTACCTAAATACTTGTCGCGTGTCATTCTGTGTACGTAATCAAACAGCAAAGAGGCGACGCGGTTTTATGCAAAACTTTGTGCGCACCAGCCTCTCGTACTTATATGTAATGCTGCATATAGTGAATAGAAAGAGCTCGCAGAGAGATTTATTCCCTCGAAATTGTCAACTTAGCATTCGACTGAAAGTTGCTCAGGCAACAGCAGAGAGAGGACTAGTTGAGATTCAAAAGAATTCCAATATCAGTGGGAGCGGCAAATCGCGAAGACGAGTGTCCGCGGGCGCGGCGCAGCGCGGCGCGACGAGGCGCGGCACAAGTTCGACATCGACCATTGCTGAATATGTTAATGCCGGAGACGCCACGCTCGCTGTCGCCGCAATATCGTTACTTTCAATTCGCAACTCGCCCGCCTCATCGTTAACACATTCCTATTGAGTTTTATACCGAAATGGAGCTCAGCGGTTTTATTGCTTTTGTTACGCAAATTGAAAAGTGCCTATTTGTGCTTAGATATGTATAATTAAAATACGCGACAATGGCGAGGGTACAATTTGAACGAAAGATTTAACTTTATTGTAATTAAGACATGTTGTTAAGTCCCTTTATAGAGATTACTTTATTCATCATCTGTTATTTATTAAATTTGTATTTAAATAGCATTTTTGCATGTAGTGTACTGGTGATATAGTCACGAGAACAATCCGTTTATAGTCTATACAGAAGAGGGAATGTAAGCGTCGCTCGATCTCGACTCGCATGACAATTCACTTTGAAAGGATTTCTGTATTGTGCACTAGAGTCGCAAACACAGCGCGCTCAGTGCGCCGAGCTGCCGCCGTGCCTACACGACGCGGCATCCACTCGTCCCCTCTCTATGCAATACCGAGGCTTAAGTAAATTTAACTCGCTACTAATTAAATTCAATTACATTTTATTTACGTAGGTAGGCTTCCATTTCCTAGGAGGGATTATTTGGTAAATCGTCGCATGAGACGCTGCAGCGTGCCTACCTACCGAAACTAATAAAGGATTTCGAGCTATAAGAACACGCTGTGGAGAGATATCGTGGGAGGCAGCGCACGATGTTTTATGTTTTGTGACTAAACCTTGTAACTTTTATATCGAATATAACGTTTTTTTTTGCACCTAAATACTCTTGCTTTTTTCTTGAAATGTCTGATCGGCTAAGAGAATAGGTCACCTTCCATTTGGGTCCTCTGAAGACATCTAAAAGTTTGTACAAGAAGGATGGTTTTCCTGGTAACCATAAATATTTATATGGGTATATATGATATGATCACAGTTCAGTGTTTAGTGTTGAATAAATACTTATGAAACTAACTGTATCTGCATTATTTTATAAACGCTGCTAGTTTGTAAAGGACTGGCGCATAAAAATGCCATCGCGCTTCACTCTCGCAAAACTTTGAATGTACAAATTAATTGAAGTTAATCTAAGATCTGTTGAGCCAGAATGTCACAATGAGATATTATTTTCGCTTTTTCTGGCAAATAAAAAAGTGCTTTTGGGGAGTGTAAACAAAGGGACATGACAAAATACAAATGAGCAGCTTATCTAAGGCCCGTCATTTGTAGGCGTACTTAATATTTTTATGACGCTTTTAATAGAACCAGTCATATTTAATTGACGAGCTATGCACAATAACTAGTACAAATACTCGTCTACTATTAACTATCCTAAAAAGGTTCGACAACTAGACGATTAAATAGGTTCCGGAGTTCGAACAGTTCCCGCATAGAGTTCAGTGGCATTCTTTCTATATAACAGGAGTTCTATGAACTTGTACTCGTATACAATAATATTAAATATAATGTAAGTAAATATAATAATAATAAGTTTTATTTTTTCCCAAAAATATTATATTAGACCGAGAATATAGTAGACTGGATTGAGACTGGACTTACGTTCAGACACAGATGTTCCTCATTAACTTTTAAGTTGATGAGGAATATCTGCATCTGAACAAGATAATAACTTCCGTATTTCAGACATCTGCATTTTTCCCTAGATCTGCGTTACATTATTTATACTAATAGGTTTCTCATTTTTAATAACTTTATGACATTCTAAAGCGGAATGGAAAAAAAAATATCTTTATTAGAAATAATGTCATAAATTTAAAAAGACAAATTCGTAATTGGTTGTGGCTTACTGTTATACTACTCGTAGCATAAATAATTCGAATTTGCTTACTCATATTTAGTAACTTATCCCAGTGAAAATTCACAAACATAAACACTGCAGCACTGTGGATTCCCTAAAATATGATGTTAAAATATTCGTAACACAAATTGTTTACCTTTGTTTTCAAGCTTTTATCAAATATTTATTTATCTTTAAAATAGCGTAAATAAATGCATAACGAAATCGTTATTTATTTCACGCACAATTTTGAATAGCGATATAAAGTTGCTGACTGAGAGACAAAATGCATTTTGTATGATCCAACACATACAGAATGAAATAGGTAAAAACTCATTTGAAGATGGTTAAGCTAATAATTTAAATATTAGTCAAAGAGCTTAAACTCTCTTAAAATAATCTATATTGAAAACTGTGCTACGTCGTAGCTCATCTCGTAGCGAGTGCGTAGCAAGCGTAGCGCGTTACGAATGATGCGCATCTTTCATAACTTGCATTTGTTGCCGGAAACCTTAAATTTTATACACTAGCCGTCCCTACATACATCTTTTTCTTCTAAGTTCATGCAAAAATCCCATAGAACTTTAACAAAAATAAATGTATTTTTTTTTAACCTTTATTCGTAACAATATTGTTTTATCACACAGTTTGATAATTACCTATAAACTATATTAAAAAAAAAATATATAAAATTATATTTTCAAAGATTGAGTTGTTGACGGCAACTCAATACTTGTTGAGCGACTAGAGACTTACCATGACGGCGTTGATCTTGAAGTCCATGTGGTTCTTGACCTCGGCCGCCAGCTCGCGCACAAGCAGCAACCCATCCTTGCGCACCACCTCCACATTGTACTCGTGGTATTTCTGAGGACATACAATCATAACATTAACCTTTTCATCGGCGAGCGAACGCCGGCGTTCGCGGGTACTAACAGCGAACGCCGGCGTTCGCGGGTATTAACGGAAAGTTATTTGTCTATAAAACTTTTTATTTATGTTCTTGGATAAATATCAAAATACCCTATAAAAAAATGCTCAAATATTGTACATTCTATTTTTAAAAATTTGACAACGGCGCGTGGCGCGAAATCATGCCGCGAGCGCCGGCGCTCGCTTGGGTTTCGACGTATATATGACATGTTGTAAACATCGGAGCAGTTGTGGCCTAGTAGTACTTTCGAACCCGCGCGCGGTGGTATCGCGTGGTAGATTTACGTCCCAATCGGGCCCAATTTCGGAACATGACAAAGTTGATTACGTACGCTATAAATAAAACTATCAATTTGTTTGAGGATAAGTTTAAATAAATTACTTTAAAATGCGTTATAAGTCATTTTTTTTTCAATTAAAACTTTTGGCGGTTTTGCTAGAGCACATTGTTAATTCACCCAGAACGGAGATTTGTCTATAACGATGGTCATTATGGCAACATTCCATAAATACCGCTGGTGGGAAATTTAAACACAAAGTTTCAGAGTTTATGCAGACCATAGTTCAACCAACACAGTAGAGATATCACGAACTGCAACCGAATTATCTCTCAACGGCAAATACATATAATACATGACAATAGTTCACAGCAAATAGACTAGTGCAAGTAATATCTGCGTAGAGCACGCGTAATTTAATGCTTTCACGAGCACAGATAAACATTGGCAGGCATGTAGCGTTCGCATAATTTGTGAAAATGACAACAATCGTGTCGCATTCGCGCTACATTACGCGTTGAGTTATTGGTTCCCAACATGGCGGCGCGCGGGGAGCGGCACGCCGGGCCGGGGGGGAGCGGGGGGAGCGGCCGAGACCTGTCAAATTTAAAAATGGAACGAACACATCCGGAATTTGGCGGATGCTGGCTGCCAAATTATTGTTATTCGGCAGAGGCGCGCTCCGTGCTGCCTTGTTATTGAATTTTGGATGTGCCCGATGTCGCCTTTGTTGTACTATCAAATCTAACGAGATGCGTCACTGTGCTTATAATATTTTTTTATTAACGTTTTCAGCGACCGCTTTGACAAAACCGCCGCTTATCTGTTGCGGAAACGTGAGCCTGCAATAACAGACTCCGAACATCTCTTAGATTAAGAATGAGCGAGAAGATAAAACGGGATACAAGCTATAGATTAGCGGTAATACATTTTACGGGAAGCCAGCTGCCGCTCAGTCAGTAAAGTTCGTTTTAAGGGAAACATTGGCGGCGGATGGTGCTCGCCGGCCGCCATCGTCCGTCGCTGGCCGCCACGACACCCCCCTTCATATTACATTGTCTTCAACGACACCCGGAGATCCCATTTAATCGATAGCCTACTTGAGCTTTAAAATGGGGGAAATGGCTAAGTGAAATCCTTGCTGTAATGTAACATTTTATGAGCCAAGACAGTGATTTAACGTATATGGGAGACATGAGACAGTTAAATGCGAGAATAACTTTGTTTATGGTTAAAAAGTGACACTGTAAATGTGAAAGAAGTAAAGAAACTGCAGCTTTTATATTCTGGCGACCTGTTCATTCTCAGTTGATCAAGGAAACCCCATATTAATTGCGTAAACCGAGTGGTTCGGTAGCCAGAGCCGAGCGCCGCGCGGCTGAGTGGCGAGGAAGGGTCGCGCCGACGGATATTTGATTTGATCCCGCCCTATACATACGGCCTATTTATGGAGCCCTAAGGCTGGAAACACTACACCTTCCAACTTTTATGGATTTCGGAAAACTTTAAAAGTAAAAATGTTTTTTAAAGGAGATCTTGTCAGAGTTGCACGTAGATCTATAGACCAAGTACAACGTAGAGAGGAGAACACAATAAAATATGAAAACACTGATAATAGTCATCACTTCGGAACATATTCAGTTGATTGTCGCGGATTCGATTCCCGCACGGAACAAATATTTGTATGGCCTACAGATAGGTGTTCCCAGTCTGGGTATCTTGTGTATGTGACTTTACGTGTTTGTGAGCGCATCCACGACACAGGAGTAATTCCTAGTGTGGGGCAACGTTTTTCTTTAAAGAAAATAAAATTATTCAATATATTTTGGTAAGTTCAGATATTTCTTTTTCGTCTCCAAGTCCGTACGTGTATCAACTCGGATATATGCGAGTGCAAGCAACTAGACATTATATGACTGAAACATATGGCGCCAAATCAGAATAATAGCGAAAACTTTTGTGCACATCCTAGCTGACCTAGTGACCACTCTGTTATTTAGATTAAAAGATTAGATGTTCCATAAACGAGTGAAGACACTGACTCCTGTAACACAGGTACCACCTAGCTCAGGATTCAGGGCTTCAAAAGATTATGTATCAACTTATTTATATCAATAATTTTTTAATTAATTATTATTAAAAAATACAAAGTAGGAAACATTAATTAGTCTAAGAAGAAATCTTTAATAATTATAGGTATCGTTGTTAAAGGACAAAATATTTATGATGAAATGTATAAGGATCAAATATTTATAATGAAACTAGCGACCCGCCCCAGCTTCACACGGGTAATGATATTGAATATAGGTTATTATGCATGTATTATGCACATAAACCTTCCTCTTGAATCTTCTATGTGTTAAAAAAAGCCACATCAAAATCCGTTGCGTGGTTTTTAAGATTTAAGCATACATAGGGGCAGGCGACTTTGTTTTATACTATGTATTGTTGTTATTTAATTTTAGATTATAATTTTGTTTGGAGCGATATATGGATTTTTGAAATTGCAAAATTTTATACAGAAACAATTGCATCGCGACACATCCATCATCATCAGTGTAAATAAGAAATTATTATTATTTTATTATTATTATTACCTATTTAGTTGTTTTTGTTTTTTATTGTATGCGCCATACTCTCGCGCAAAATAAACGTTTTTTCTTTCTTTCTTTCTTTCTAAAGTCTATGACGAGAAACGTCCTATCACCGATGACGTATAATTCTAGTGGCACTTGACTTGACCTAACTGTTAGTGTAGTTTGTTGTCATTGGCTTTCGCTTCTCACTAAGAGTGCCATAATGGTGGCGGACTTCCGCATTTTGTTTGTCCTTACCGGACATGGTAAGTTCGGGAGGCTGCTGCACTGGATTCGTGCGCGGAAATACTGCAGAAGTATCATCATTGTGTGGATCAACCGGAGGACACGGTGGAGCATACGTTGGAAAAGTCCTCGCCGTGTCGTCGTGGAGGCGATGGGCACCTGGCCTTGGTACGGGTTATGGTCTGGAGTGATGAGGAATGGCAGGCGGTCGCCTCTTCTGCAAAGCAGTAATGCTGGAGAACGAGACGGCCGTTCGTGTGAAGGAACGACCCTAAGATCCCGTAGAATTCCGATCTCTTGCGGACTGTGAGCAATGGGTACCTTGCCTTCCGACCGTTGCATAATCGTTTGGAACGAACTCGAATCGTCCACGGCACTAAGTGAGATTTTGTCCGTAAAAGTCTGATACGACCTCTCGCTCCGACTGAGAGTGACAGAAGTCATTGAATGATTTCCCGCTTAAAATAAAATGGCGGCGTGTCAACGTGTGTGACAAGCTTTTACCTATTTATATTTTTCATTTTTATTTGAACATTATTTAACCTTTCGAATAAAAATTATAAAAAAATACATTGATATTTCACAAAGTCAACGATTTCCCGAAAGTTATTTTTATTTATAAACAAAAATTCTTTAAAACATTTTTAGGAAAGGTTTTTCGTTAAAAATTGGAGGTGTCGATAAACAAAAAAAATCTGCTTACATGAATTTAGGACGCCTCTTGGGAGGGAAAATTTACTGACCCTCGGGCCTGACCCGCAGACCTGCATTATGTACGGACGGGGCTGTTAATCGCCCCCCGCCGTTTATTATTTTAATGGAACTCATTTAGTAATATCAGAACCTTTAAATTAATTACGTAAACAAAACCAAACACGCGAGGTTTCCCGCCAATTTGGTTGTCAGTTGTCAAATAGTGGCTAATATCTTTTTTTTTATTTGGCATCAATGTGGCCAGTGTTTTACGTTTTGCAAACAACAAGTTTGTAGTCTATGCATCGTATTTCTGACTGGCATAAGATAATAACAAAAAAGGAATAAAAAGCCTTTTTCTTTTTCTTTAGATCAGTAATTGTTCTATACAGTCAATAATGTTTTTCGGATAATTACCTAAGGAGGTTTAACGTTTAGTAACATTAAAAATTGGTTGTGTTATTGTTATTAGTAACTGAAAAACATAATGGGTTTTAGTCTGACATGTACTCTCGCTCCAACCTAGAGCTAGCGAAATCATTTAATATTTGTCCACCTCAAAATAATATTCGATCGTTTTTAATTAAGTAAAATAGTGGAAAGGTGTTTTTCTTAATTGGTTCGTGAATGTAGACTACACAAGTAATTCAAATTATGTTCAAAATATGTTCGATAGGAAAATACCAAAATGAATTTAAGACCTCACACTACATGGCACATCCTTATCTCAGCAATAAACACCAAAACTCGTCGAACATCATCAAAATGGACAATTTATTAGGTGGTGTTGTATTTAATTCGTAATTTAATCGGTAGGTTGGTCGGGCAAGCGGCGGGCACTCGGGCACTCCAGCACTCTGGGCAGGCATCGCTGCGGCGCGCGCTTGCATAACGCCCTCCCTCCCCGCCCTCCCCGCCCGAGGGACCCGGACACATTGGCTAACAAGGAACCTAAATTCAATTAAGGCAGTTAATTTAATCCCCTTTGTGTGTCAACACCACCCTCGTGGACCTATGATTAATCCTATACATTCAACTATTTTCATTTATTTTAAGGATTTACTGGAAAATTCGTGTTTTTGTAGCATTCCGATTGTAAGGAGGAGATTGAAAGGAAATGTTAGCTTTCCCGATAAAAAAGTTATTTTCGACTTAAAGTTGAGTTTGTATTTACTAACACAAACCACGCAATTATCCATGTAATATACTAAAATAGTGGCCTTTTTGAAGTTAAAAAAACAGAAGTAGGAATAATTAATAAAACCCAAACAAATATAGTACGAACATGTCTCGAAGATAATATCGCTGCTCACATAATATTATTTCTCCTTAATACCTATACTTGCGTTCTTTTACTAAAACATGTTTAAAACCATTTTCTAACAAAAACTAGCCACCCGTACCAAAAAAATCAAGCCATGCGTAGATTTTTAAAAAAATGTTCTCAGAACTGAACCGATTTATGGATAGCTTTATGAATGGCACGCCGAGCATTTTCAGGGGTCATCGTCCAGCAATAGAGCTGTACTACGAGGTAGGTATCTAACTATAGGAAAATAGGCTTGAGATCTGCTTCATCTGCGAATATGGCTTCTGAAGAGCCGTATTACTGCGTATTTGTACGTCGAGTTAGTCTCTTTACATCTAGGAAAATGCATTTTCAATATATTTTAGGGCTCATTATTAGATATAAATGAAAAACACTATATTAAAGCTTAATGAACAGCATTCAAAAATGTATTCACATTTATGGACAGAAAATTACTGTATTACATTGTTATCGACGTATGAACCTAGCGGTTTAAGCTTATCCAAAACATACTGACACTGTACTAGCAAATATTGGCGCTGTACATCCAAAAAATATTAGTGGGTTGCGTAGGAGAACTCTACTAAAATGAAACGGTGGGTACTTATGACAAACAATGACAAACACTTAGATTTTCATTTCTCCAAAGCTCATGTGGTTCTCCACCAACGAAATGTTGATAAACCCATATCTGGGACAGTTGAATAATCAACTATGTTAAATAATAGCAGTAAAAACGCGGCGTCACGGTCGGGGTCGGTCCGGCCGTCCGGCGTTTCTTGCCCGTGCCGGACAGGATTTTCCACTCCGCCCGGCCGCATTTGTGCGTACTACGCACAAGGGAACTCCATTTGCCGACAAAAAATATGTAGTGAAAAGGGCAGGATCGCCTTGTGTGCTGTACAATTCTAAGCGAATTCCAAAACACGAGCCGATGGGAAATATATTAGGTGGGCCGCGCCTCTCAACACTTCCCAATACATAGGATGGAAATAAATAAGGGACGTGGTCGCGGACGACCCGATCGAATCCGCTCACACCCTGCACGTCCACATGATATATGCTCACGGGTGGACTTGATCTTGAAATTAAATCTATTGTTGCCTTAGGGGAAATGTTTGTACTGCACAATCTTATACGTAAATATTATTCTTAAAAAACCCCTCGAGGTACACCATCAATGTTTTGGTTTTTGGTAAAATCGGGTTTAAAATGCGTATTCTTGTGAATTTTAATTGGTTTGTAAGGGAATATTGATTAATAAGTTTTCAGAGAAGACACTAACTCCAGTAATAGGACGACCGCGGCTCTATTGTTTCTGTGTGATTGGTGAACCCTCGGGGTATGGCGGCGAGATTCTATTATTTAGTTACATTTTAACGGAAGCTTTGAAATATGTTGAAAGTATTTAAATTGAGGACGCTTCCAAGCACTCGTGTAGAAAAAGTAATATGCATCTTTTGCAGTTTATTTGCTTTTTGTGCGCTTTTTTATAAAAATCTTTGTGAAAGGAAAAATATACGCAGTAAAAGCATCTGCGAAAAGAATTTCATGAACTGGTTAAATATGGAAAATTCAGAGCTTGTAATATTTATTAAAATGTTTATAATTTTATCAAGAAAATGTTAGGTAGTAAACAGGAAATATTTGAGCTATTTTATGATGTTATCAAAAGAAACCAGTGAATTGGGGTTTTTAATTAAAAACTGTAATAGGTACTCTATAAAGAAGAAAAGTTTTTCTTGAAACATGTTTTAAAGTTAATAATGTAAAAGTTTAAATGACAAAATTAATATTTTCCTAAAAAAAAAATGGAATAAAACGGAACGACTTCAGTACTTCTACTCGCACTTAGCTATTGTACAAAAGGTTTTAAAACAATAAAAACGGAAAGAAAGATTTCAGCTTTTATTCTATTGACGACGTAAATATGAGCAAAAATGTTTAACGCAATATGTAACGCAAGGCTATGCGGTTTTCTTCTTTAGTAGAACTTTTAAAAATAATGAAAGGTGTTCGTTGCTATTATTATGGACTACAATGGGCCGGGAAAACAAACGCTCCCGCAGCTAGTACGCACTTTACTGTGGTAGGACTTTGACTCTTCTAGACAACTGTTTAAGATCTATATCTGTCGCTTGCAGGTGCTCCTATTTAATATGCTAACGAGTACTTAATATTTTGCAAAGTTAAAAGTGATTCTTCATTTTAATGAGTCACTTAAGTTGGTTATTTCATCGCTGAAATATTTAGTGAAAAAACTTCCAGTAATTGTCTCTGTGTAACGTTTAAAAGAGCGATATTTTCGTGTACGTTATCACAGAGCTATTCAATGAACCTGTCGTTAAATGTATTACGCAGGTAATTCACCCCAGGGGACAAAGTGTCGTCCTTACCAATTAAATTATAATTGCGACGGCTTGCCAAAATGCCAAACTTTTAATACGTAGCTGCGATTAATTAAAAATGTATTACTAATGAAAATTAAGTTTTCGAAAGGCAAGAGCGGAGAGAGTCGAGCGTCTTGGAATTTCATATTCTCGTTAGAATGTCGAGATTTAGCGCGCTGGAGATTCATTTCACCGTGAAACTTCATTTTGAATCAGAATATTGCAGCAGTGAATGCGTTTTTGAAATATTTTTTTATCGTGATTTCAGTATTTTGTCGACAGTTCTTATGTAGTCTCCCAAGTATATTGTGCAAGTCTCATAGGTTACAATGTCTAATGAATGGTAGAATGTCAAAGGCAACCCTAATTGGTATATGTTTTCAATGGGTAACGAAAATCATCACCATAAAAGCGTGGATTACTCAGTAGTAATTGATTGCTTAAAAACATATAACCAACTTTGACAAGGATTTATACACCTCTGTCCAGTATGGTGATTAGTTCCCTCTACATCCCATTGAAACAATGTCTATTGCAAGACATTAGTTCTGCAACGCTACAATAAATTAAGATTACCCCTAATTAAACCCTAACAGTAATGACCTTAATAAAATCAAGAGACGAAGCTCAACAAACTCCGCTAATTTCAATAGTCCACTTGTAATCTTTGAGGCGAGAGTGTCGGTGTGCGGCGCTTCCGGCGCAACTGGCCTACTCGGCGGACGCGCACAGTTTAACCTAATTTGATTGTAGAGTGAACAGTGAAGGCCTGGACCTTCACGGAGTAGTGGGTTTAGGTCGCGTCTCCCTCTCTGAGATGTGGGGCAAGGTAAACAACAGACACAGGGGAAGAAATTAATGGGTCGCGAGTCGCATCAGCGCAAACCTGTTCTTTTGTGGCACACTCGAATTGTGTTCGAGCATCTTATACAGCTCCCACAAAATCTACCCAATTTTGTAAATTAGAATAAGCAGGTAATCTGGTTTCCATTTTTTTTGCGATGAAACCTTGTAATGTAGCTCCAAGAAAAAACTATGCTCTTTTCTTCAAACATTATTTTGTCCGCCCAACAACAGTTAGTTTAATCAAGCGAATAGCGACCCAAAAAGGTTTTATTATCAGTAAGTACAAGCAAACATTAATAAAGAAACTACATTAGATAGAAGCGAGGGCACGTAGGAGTGAACACCAACTATGGAGGAGCTAATAAATAAATAGGAAAGTTAATAATATAAATGATTTATTGAAGTGATAGCGGGCAGGGCGCGGGCCGCGCTCCGGGGCAGGGGTCGATCAGACCTCTAATATTGAAGAAGTTGCGATGGCAAAGTTTCGCGAAACATCATATTATTACTTGGACGGCGATATACGCGGAATTTTGATTGTTTTATTACGACGGGTGAGACGTAATCACTAACTTACTTTTGTGAAAGGGTTTTCGATGAATACTTTTTACTAAACCCTTTTTCTGGGTTGAGTTTACTTTTGTATATGAGTTCTATCATTTATATTATGAGTTAACTAGTAAGTCTTCTTGTGCAAAAAAAATAGCAATATGTATACTAAATGATTTTAAAAGTCGCAATCGATCCATATTTTTTCCGAGTTAAACTCATACCAACTGCGGTAACGTTTGAAAAAGTTGCTGTGGCCGTAGAAAGCAAAGCGTAAATGAAGAAAAATAGGTGAGTCAACAAGTCTTACACCCGCTTCTACCCTAATTCAGTTGAAGTCAAAAAATCCCCAGTAGATAGTTTTATTAAAAAATCGTCGTGAAATAAATGAATAGAACCCAATATTTCATTGTACAAACAGTTTTTTTTCTACCTACCTTATTATGTATTTGCATATTTATTGTCATATCAAAACCCAACGATCATCATGATTTTCAAATTTCAAAGAAAAACCTAATATTAATGGTATTGACACAACTAAATTTCGCTGTCGTTTAATACACAAAAGGAAATTCAATTTCCTTAAAATAACTAAATACGTACCTTTCTTATCAACTTCGGGGTAATATCACGTTCATAATATCTGAATATTCATATGCATAGGTAGTAATAGAAGTCGTTCGGCGACCGAATGCTGTCTAGACTATATACATAACATTACAGACATCTCATGTTTTCCACTTTTTTCAAATTATCTTTTCAAATAAAATGTTATAGTGATGACAAGCTTGCACTGCAATGAAAGTGGAGACGGACTTCAAGAAGCTTACGATTTAAAAAAATGAAATAAAAGAAAAATAATATACTTAAATAAGTATATTATTTTTCGACTGGGATTCGGAGTAAATACTCTGACTCCAGTTTGAAGCGATTTTTCGTGGCGGGCCTTGGTAGGGGTCATAGTCTGGAGCGAGAAGGAGTCCAGGCGGTCGCCACTCTTTGCGAAGCAGTAATGCTAGCAAAGGACGAGGCCGGCCGCATAAGGTAATGGCGCTCACGCCCCATACGCCGCCGGGATTCCGATACCCATTTCAGGCCACCGTAGGCACGGGCTTACGGACGGCGAGGAATGGGTAGCTCGCCGAGTCTGACACTCTTTCCCGCTCCACCCAAGGGCGGGATTCGTAGTTAGGTGATTTATAACACCATGAAAAAAGAGGGAGGTACAATTACCCTTGTTTAGGTGATGTTGTTTAAAGATGCATCATGAACAACACTCTTGTTTTAAAAAAGATTGTTTATTAACATAGTGAGTAGTCTGATTAGCTTTTTTCCTTTCAACCCATATCGAAAATCCATATTAAAGATTTTTTGTTTTATAAATTGATTCCTTCTTCCTCTGATAATTTGTATTCGAACAGTTTCTTTCCCTGTCCGTGTTCCCGTTAGAGTTTCACAGTTTTGCAAATTATTATATAAAAACGGAATGGAACCGTAATCAAATCATTTTCGAAATATATTTTTCAAGAACTACATAAAATTGGACTGGAGGCAGCCCTGGCTCCCCAAAAAACTAGCAAAAGTCCCCACATAAACATTACAAATAGCATCTAATTGAAACCATTAAGCGATCTAGATGCATCGATAAGTGACTAATACCATGCTTTAGTAGCAGTCGCTGTATCCGTATCTCTGGTCGGACACGTAACTGGGTCGCGGGCTGCGGGGTTGCCACGGGGTGCCGGCGGGGGTGCGGGGTTGCCGGGGGGGGAGGGAGGACGGTGCCACGGGAGCGGACTCGTAGTTTTTGTACGTACGCGTCGGACCGGCGATCCGGCTTACTTGCTGCACGCTCTCTCGCCGCCTTCAAGAGAGAAACATCACACTCACCTCCACGCACGACTCTCAGGAAATGGAAAACTTTTTTTTTTTGCTTTTTAGTCCGATTTTCTCGTACCGCTTTTACTACGAATGCAAAACATGACGTTTGTTTCGTTTTTGCAAACACTTGTTCCTATTCTAGAAGGAAGAATTATTTCGTGAAAGAAGTAGGTACTTACGTTTTGAATTTGATTCATTTTTGTAAAATGCCTTCCGAACTCCCATAAGTCGACTCCGAATTTTAACGCCCAGTTTTTGACTCTGAAACAAAAAAAACAAGATAATTTTAAGGGTGATAAGTATCACTATACCAGGAATAAGATGAATAGAAAAAACGAATACGAAATTGTTGAAACAAATTCACGAGATTCTGAGAAAAAAATTAAACATTTATCATAAGTCTGTGACGGGGAAGTAAATGTGATCGGGGAAGCAGGTTAAGCATTTTTTTCCACTTCGTCAGGCACCCCTTATTCAGCGGGAGCTTACTCGTACAATTTATATTTGTCGCACAGCGTACAAACGTATAGCCTTTGTCACAGGATGAGACCAATTTAATGAATGTCTCGTCCGATACCTGCCGCCGGCTCTTGTCGACACTCTCAATGTATTAAGAGCTATCATTATTATAAGGTTTTCTTTTCATTATATAGGGTGTAACGGAAAGGTGAGCTATTAAAAAATACATCTACCCATTGAAGTGAATCACTTTCTTTTCTATAAAGAAAGTGATTCACTTCAATACAATTCCAAACATAATAATATTCTACAACTATCACACAATGTCGTGTAGTCCCAAGCTAAGCAAAGTTGGTGTTGAGTAATATTATAGACAATTAATAAACATATTTATATATTTCTTAATAGATACATCATTACACAGTATAAAACAAAGTCGCCTGTCCCTATGTATGCTTAAATCTTTAAAACTACGCAACGGATTTTGATGCGGTTTTTTGTGATGTGATTCAAGAGGAAGGTTTATGTTTAAATACATGCATAAATATATTCATTATCAGTACCCGTGCGAACCTGGGGCGGGTCGCTACTTATAGATAAATTACACCCAGTCACCAAAAAAATGATCGTGCTCATCACACAAACATTTATGCTTGGTGGGATTCGAACTCACGATCATCGGCATAACAGTCAGGGCCACTAACCAGTAAATAGACTAATAGGTCAGTCAATATAATACAATTTTAAAATTTCCTGACTAACTTGCTCTGGCTGAGGAAAGACGTGTATGGAAGAGGGTATGGTAGGCCTTCACCCAGCAGTGAGGCATACGCTAACTAGCTTATTTTGAACTTAGTGAAGACGGGAGATACAATTATTTTTTTAGAAATTGACTATGCTTTAACCTCTCGATGGTAGTTATTCATTACGATGAGCGGAAGTAGTCCTTAAAATAAGTTCACCACTTTCCGTTGGGGCAACATCAAAATAATCCAAATATTCCAATATAACCACTTCTCTCCACTTAGGGATGCTGTACAAGCACCCTGGTACTTCAGAAATGAACTTTACTTACCATGATCTATGTTTACAAGTAGTTATTATTGTTTATTAGTAGTTATTAAGTCGTTATTATTAGTAGTTAGTGGTTAAGTTTAACTGTAGAAATTCTTGAATAAGTAACTAAACTATTTAAATATCGTCCTGATAAGAAAAGGTTCAATAAATTAACCCGTGATTTTGTGTCAGAAGAAATTTAAGTATTTTTGCTTTTTTTTTCACGTTTAATATTAATTTATAACAGTGATAAATATGTATGTAACACAAGAACAAAGTATTTTCGTCAAAATCACTATAAGTAGTATAGTATAGTATTTTGAGATAAGAACGCCTCAAATCGAAGAATGCCAAATGACAGATTTTGAAGCTAAAGTTGAGTTTGAGAAATTTTTAACTACAAATGCTTAAATTCAAAATGGTGGGTAAGGAAGTGCTAAGGACTTGTATATAAGTGCAAAAGTAGTAAGTAAGTACATCATATATTTTTTTAGTTTTATCATTCTCTTATTTTAGAAGTTACGGGGTGGGGGTCATTTTACCACTTTGGAAGTGTTTCTCGTGCAAATTTTTCCGTTTAGGAGGAAAAAATATTAGACATTTTTAATACCTATCCATAGATACCCCACACGTATGGGTACGATGAAATTTTTTTTTGAGTTTCAGTTGTATGTATGGGTAACACCCAATTTTTTTTTATTTTTTCCAATTTTTATATGAAAATCTTGATGCGGTTCACAGAATACCCTACTACTTACCAATTTTCAACAGTATAGTTCTTATAGTTTCGGAAAAAAAGCTGTGACATACGGACCGACAGACAAACATGACGAATCTATAAGGTTCCCGTTTTTTGCTATTTGGCTACAGAACCCTAAAAACAGCTTCTCAGCAGATTTTGTTAAGCATGATCATTTATTCTGTGTCTGGGTGTAATTTAGAAATATATACATAACTACGTTTATTGGTTATGTAGTACTCATAGCACATGCTGTGCTTAGCTTGGGACTAGATGGCGTTGTATGAAAGTAGTGGAAAATTATATTACTACTAGCTGCTAACAGCGGCTTCGCCAGTGTAGTACTAAAATTCATTCAGCGATTTTTTTACGTAAAACAGTAATAAATATACTAACAAATTTTGTGCAAAATTAGTATATAGATATACTAATTTTGGACAAAATTTAAATTAAAATTTTCTAATTGTAAGTGCCTAGCTGCCTATTTCGAGTAGATTTGTACTTTTTGAAATCCTTATTCATTAAGAAAACGCTTAACTATTCAACACACACACAATTCAACACCCTCGTATCAAATATAAATGGTAAACACAGCGCTATAAGTTTTAACGACAGTTTAGCAATCACGTAACGATCAGGTTACAGTGCACTTTTATATTTCCAGGAAATAGTAATGGCCTCTAACGATAAAAGCGCCAACACATGCATTAAAACTAGGTTAGCATTCTCTCGAAATACCTATAAAGTAACGATTAAAATAGCTCGTGTGAAACCATTCAGCTTCAGAAATAGCTTACGACATTGAGCAGTGCTACTTTTAAAATACTACCCGTGATGGTCTATATCTCTCGGCTAAACTGGAACACTGGACCTTTACATACTCTTATTGTAGCTCTGTTTTATATGAATCAACCAGACGTTAGTACACTATTTACATTTCAATAGTGACGTGTTCACTAATGGATCTACTAGTTACCTACACCAATCAGCGCGGCCTAATTATGTCTATAAAAATTACAAACTTTATTCAACAATGAAAGTATGTACACTTTATATTGCTGCGTGCAAGTATGAAATGAAATGGACTGCAAAGTATTTCACGTAAATAAAGTGTATAACCGTAATTTGTGCGGCTACAATTTTATAATACCAATTATAAAAGTAATTTTCAGTATGCGACTCTAAACTATTCGGAATATGAACACGTTACCTCAAAGATATTTTAAGGCTAAAGCTCCTTAAATATTTTCGGATTAAAATTCTAAGAGCTGACTTAAAAATTCCGATCTACGAGGAGGAAATTCCAATTTGAATACATAATAAAAGTGCTATTCCGTCCTTTAGCATTTAGCGGAGCTTAAGCCAGTCTATCCATGCGGGATTATCCCTGTCCTGAGCAGCCCTGTGATGAGAAATCGATGGAAATTGCGCTGCACCGAGATGAAGTACGAGACGACGTCTAGACTTCATGCCATAAACCCAGCGCTGCAAGACTCCAAGATTAGAATAACTTGAATCGTTTCATATTTTGATGCAAAGTTATAATCTGTAATGTCTCAACTTTGAGAGTATATTTCAAAAGAGATTGCGTTATCTATCTTTTTAGGGTTTCTGAACATTGAATATATTGTCACAATCTTTTTATCACTGATATGAAAAGTAGCTGGGAAAGAAATAATAAGGGTTTGACTTCCCTGTAGATAGCTAATGGAGTGATTTTTTTGTGTACTTTATCAAAATGTCTTCGAAGTCGTTTGCAATGTTTTCTGGCGTACCCTTCGCGTTCTTTTATTCGTTCCTTTCCTGACCGTATCACAGTCCTATCTATTTTTAAAAGATCCCGCTGATAACATAAGTAATAATAAAGGAAATGTAAAAGACGAGAACGGTTCAGCGAATTTTTGGGTAAAACTTCGTTCTTATTTCCTTATTCCGTTTCGTTTAATTCAAGTTGTTCCACAATGTCCTCATTAGCAATCAGGGAATGTTTCGCGGGCATTGTTCGCCAAGTTCGGCCGTCACCGGCACCGGTTCCGAATTTAGAATTATTTAAAACGTTCGTTGGGTAGCCGGCAGGTGCGCAGCCGGCGCCCGGTGCGGCCCGTTACCGGGATACGGGGGAGCTTACAGCATCTTACACGAATCGCTTTTTAGACTGTTATGACTGTCTTGGGCTTTCTTTTTAAATTCTCCATGATTTCATTGACGATAAAACGAGTTCAGGACTGACAAGTTATCACGAATTAGAATTTACTTACTTTCAGTTCAGTGAACTCACAAAAAGTTTGTACTTAACTTTCTATTTGAACTATGCAATTAGTTTGCAAAACGGAGAAAAGGGTCTTAACACTGCAGTGATCCGCTTAAAATATCTTGTTACTGTAATCGGTTTAACCGTGGCGCTGGCGCTGAGCATAGGGTTTCGTCGCCGGGACACCGGCCGGCCTAAACCGATTTACGTTTCACCTGAAATTAATATCATTCCTTTGCGTATGACAAATTTCTGTTTGAAATACTGGGACTTAGTAAACGTGAGAAAATTGAACCTACGCATTCGGCGACATCAAAGAGACCTTTTAAATTATTTGTCTAATTTATGATTGCTGTTTAATTAGGGTCGATTGTCACAAGGAGCTTTAATTTATTATGATTAAACAAGTAACGATGGTGTGCTCCGAAGGAAAAGTCGAGAAGGATTCGCAACAATTTCTCACCCTCGTTATTTTGCAGGAAATGTTGAAAAGATATTGTTATGAACGTTTAAATCTCTCCGAGATCGAAACGAATTAGAAGGTGAGGTATTCAGTGAAGTGCCAAAGTAAATTAATTAGAGATATTTTGGCGCTGGGCGATGATGGCTCGGTTGCAGCGAGTCGATGGCGGTTGTTTTATTAATCAGTGTCGGCGAGTGCTGGCAGACGGGGCGTCAGACGCGCTGCGCCCTTACGTAAGGCAGCCTCCGCGTAGTACGAGCGTGCCCCCCCCCCGCCGTCGCTCCGCTGCTGCCTGCGTCCTCCCCGCGGCCCCCTTGCCCCGCTCTAGATCAATACCGGAGCCGGCGCCTTTGACATGTGCGGGGCGCCGCCGCCGCGTGCCGCTCTGCAAATATTTACGTTGTGGAAACAGATCATAACTAGTTTCATTTGCCTGTTTGTACGCCACCGCCCGCGACCGCGACACACCGGCTACAATAAAAACTAATTTAATTGACAAACCTCTCATTTATGTCTCAATTAGTTTCACTTTGGGGCTTCTGTTTTTACTCTAGTTTCTGAAGTTGAACCTACATATTCCTCTTATCACTAAACGTAATTGAATAGCCGTCATTTTAATTCAAATTAACCAGTTTTATGGTTCAGTTAGTCTTAACTAAAACGTTCACCGCATGTGGTGCCAGCCAATCATTGATAAGCCGCAATCCAACAGATAAAATAATACAAATTAATTTGTACTCTGAATATAAACTACTTTAATGTGAAACGTACGGCTTTAATTTAAATAATCAAGTGTTGCAAATGATAAAATGGCTTTCGTATTTAGTTTAGTTTTAATCCCACTCTTAATGATGTTTTTATTTAAAATTGCTAGAAAATGTAGGGAATAATTTTTATTTTTCAACATTAAAAAAAAATCAGTCTCTTTTTAGAGCAATTTGCTAATCTTAAGGGAATTATAAAAATAAATAACTATTCGTGTATATAATCCGTCTACTCTCTATCTAGAATATTATCCGTCTACTTGCATTACGAGTATAAGTCATTCTGCACATGATGCTACGGCGTAGCACAATGAATGCTACGCGAGACGCTACGCCGCTACGAGCTACGACCTTCGGCTTGTAAATCGACTACCCTTGCTACGTAACAGTTAATTGAGTTGCGATTGTAACTGGCACTGACTTGAATACTGTCATTAAAGACTGTTCCTAATTATAGAGCTTTTATTGGGAAGCAAACCTAAACTATGCTTTTGCACATTCGTGGCTTAAACGTGGATTCGTTGGAGATACAAAGTATATTATTAGGTAAGTATATACCCTGCCTCTCAAATATTCTAGGTACTTTTTCCGTGACCCACTTCGAAGTACACCTTGTGGTAATTTAAGCATCTAGCTCGATCGTCTCGCTATCTCTTCCTAGATCGGTCTCAGCGACTTTGTCCAACTTTAAGCCTTTCGGCTCGAACACACAAACACGTCACGACGACGTAACGTGCCACCCACGGCAACGTGACTTGGACATTGTATTGACGGTGGCGCATTTTTATTGCTGTAGTTAATTTCGAGAAATGAACCACACTAGACGTGTTTTTTCTCCTGTTAATATTAAGAAGACGGATAAAAAAAAAACAGATACAAAAAAATATACTGGATCCATGTGGATTTTTTAGAGCAACGTGACGCGTTGCGCTGTCATACCGTGATTTTACGTAGCTCAACGTCAATTTCGTAGATCCACGTCACGGAACTATCACGTAGATGTCCACGTGGAACCTTGCGTCGTCGTAACATGTTTATGTGTTTGAGTCCAGCCGTAGGAAAGTGTTCAGTACATAAGAAAAGTATGTTACTTAGCTTTCGTCTGGCTTTGAAATTAAGAAATTTAAATATTTGAAATACCGAAATATCTTACGATATTTCCAATTTACAGAATTAATAATTATGTGAACAATATAAATAATCGTGCTAATAAAAAAAAAGTGAGTCGTAATAGGCAATAATTCGCAGCCCATTGTGTTCTCACATAAAAAAGAGGAAAAAAATCAAAAAGAAAAATAATTACAACTATCACTACAACAATTACACTGTAAGATGTTAATAAAATAAATGACTAACGAATTGTAAGTGGTTGAAGTCAGTCATAATTTAAAAAATATAGCTAAAGCAATGTATAAAAAATTTATTTAAAAAACAAACTGGAACATTTAATAGACCCATTATTAATTAGTTACCAGGAGAGCACATGTGCAGAAACAGTTATTGCCAAACATCTTCGAAATAGTCTTTAACCTTATAATATGCTTTTTTAGTTAGGGCACGTTTAATATGAGTTTTGAACTTTCCCTCGCTAAGTTCAGTTAGCGCCTTTGGCAGTTTGTTTGTATAGGGTGACTGGTAATATAATTAGTGACCAATACTGAAACACATGACGTGAAATTTACTGTGTGACCAAACCTGTTATCGCGAAAAAAATCAGCAAGTTCAGTACATTTTGACCAGTTAGGCGAATATAAAGTACTGTCCAGCAGATTTAGTTCACGATTCCAGGTTTGGTGTGATAGTAAAAGTTCTTTGTTATTATGACTACAATCATGTGTTTAAGTATCGGTCAATAATTACCAGTCACCAGTATAATTAACTGGAACCAGCGATAATAATGGTCTCAGGATAAGTGTTTCGAGATCGTATTTACTGTTAATTGACAGGTTTTTATTTAACCGAACAGGCCAATCCTTTCAGGTTAATCCTTCTTATTGGGTATTTGCAACTACACAAATCGTGCATGAAATAAAAAAAATCGTAAAAAAATAAAAGCCTCCGAGGAAAACTCCAACAAAAAAATCCTTTTATCAAATACGAATTCAATGAAGTCATCGTATTCCGATTAACCATATATAGTTTTCAATACCGTTTTATTTTTCGGTGGGGAAAATCATCCAAAGACACCTCCCGCCTTTGGCCGGAGCAGGAGACAGTGTCAGACTTAAAAACCCACCTCGTTCCTTCGTCGTCTTTCATACCAAGGTCGAGTCTTCCTTTCAGAGGCAGACCATTAAGACTGCTCAAAAACATAAACACGTTACGATAACGCAACGTTCCGCGGCACGACAACGTGACGTTGTAGTCCAACGTTACGATGCTATGACGTGGACTTCCACGTCGAGTAAATTAAATAATCACGTCACGACAACGCAACATGCCACGTCGAACAGAAAGATATGGATAGATCCAGTATTCTTTTTATCTTTCTTCTTAATATTAGCTGCAGGAGAAAACGTCCAGAGTGGTCCATTTCTTGAAATTTACTGCGACAATTCGACAAATGTGCCAACGTCAATACGACGTCATTCAACGTGGCACGTTGCGTTGTCGTAACGTGTTTATGTGTTTGAGCAGTAAAGTGTTATTCGAAGCAAAATGCTACCAACAGATGCAATAGTATTTACTACTTTTGCCTTTCAGACACAGACACGGCTCGAAGTCGATTTTCATTTCACGGCACCGTGGTGTGGACGTTGTCGTGCCGTGACACGTTGCGTCGTCGTAACGTCAAACATGTTTATGTGTTTGAGTCCTTATATCGATAAACTAGCTTTTGTCAGCGGCTTCGCTCGCGTACATAAAGTATAGCCTATGTTACTCAGGAGTAAAGCAGCTTTCTATTATTGCTAAAATTTCTCCAATCGGACCAGTAGTTCCAGAGATTACCTCCTACAAACAAAAAAAATAAAAAAACAAACTTTACTTCTTTATTATATTGGTGTTGATAAATACTAGCCTGTTATACTGTTACTCCTCTTATACTATGGGAGTAGAACAATGGCCTGTATTTACCTCAATTTTTAGACAGAAGACAATAGCGTGCGTATCTTTCTTGTAACGTTTGATTGAAAATCGTTAAGTGAAGCTACACGAGCGTAATTATTTCAGTTGTGAGTCGCGTAAATTCTGTTGGGCCATCAAACTAGCGTAATTTATTCAGTGGATTTTTTATATAATAAAAACATTGTGTACATTATGAAGCATATAGCGGAGAGACAGAAAATGATAACAAGAATATACTGGGTGAATCCAATAGAAAGTGAAAGACTCGCATTTGGACAGGCTTGTGTAAATCATTTAAAATATATTCTACAACTATCACACAACGCATGCTATTATAGGTTTTTCAAAAATTATTACAAACTCTCACCGCGAACTCAATTCAGCCAGGAATATTTGCGTTAATCGGTAGACAACTAATTTTGCGTTGACGTTTGAACGAAACAGGATTTTTGTATAAAACCGAATTAAGCTGAAATTATACAACTGAAATTTCGCGACTTGCAACTTAAAAATACGCTCGTCTATCTACACTCTTACTGTACTAATTTAGGCCTCTTTTTGATATTCGATACATATGAAATTATACTTGAGTCTTTGCCCACCTTTAAACCCACAACCCCGTAAAACAGAAGGGAGGAATTAACCCCTGTGCTATCACAACATCAGCAAGTTATGATATATTTCCGCTATGATTATACCTTTATTATTAACGAGTACATCACTTTACGGGTTTAAACTCAGGCAGGAGCCTAATTATGTATAATTTATTTCATCACCACTACGTCTCAAAACTATGAAGGAAAATATCGTCAGAAAACCACGGTCCAAAGACTCGAAGAGGGAACAAATCGCACAGAGGCCGAGTGATGGGAACCGATCCATTTCCTTTCTTAGAGAGAGGGTTTTAGTTCCAGCAGTGAAAAAATTATAAGGCTAATTATGCTACACTTTTAAAGTGTACTAACGACCCGCCCAAGCTTCGCATGGGTGCAATTATCTATGGGTGCATAAGGACATTATATATGCATTATACATATAAACCTCCTATTGAATCACTCTATCTATTAATAAAAAGCACTTCAAAATTCGTTGCGTAGTTTTAAAGATCTAAGCATAAATAGTGACAGACAGCTGAAACGACTATGTTTTATACTATGTAGTGAAGTGCTAGAGCTAGCTATACAATGCTAAGCTCCAGTATTTCACAGTTATTTACGTTAAAACTGGACCCCACCTAAGCACTTAGTATGAGCGAAATCAAAACTACAACATTTGCGCGTTTTTCCTTAGCGATGTTTAAAACTACTGCAAAAGTTTTAATGGAACTTTCATTTATATTATCCTGAAGAGCTCTGAACCAGGCTATGCTATATAAGCGCAGTGTCTCGAGTCTAGTCGAAGTTTTGCGATCAATCTCGCGAACTAGCCGAGGGGCGACACAGCTTTTATTATCATTTTATAACTAATAAGCAAAGATACGCAGGTTATCTTTATACAGAAAAACATTGAAGACATAAATGATGTAAAGTTGCATGCGTACTGGAATTCATATAATATTGATAGCGTCTTAAAAGGTTAGCAAAAAATGTAATTGGCCAATGGCCTTTGTAGTTTTGATCGCTGTCAAGTATTAGATTCATCATCATCAGAAGAAGAAGAGGGATTGGACCGTAATCCACCACGCGGGCCCAGTGCGGGTTGGTGGATGACACATGTCTTGTTCTTTTTTAGTTCTAGGACATGCCGGCTACCTTACGATGTTTTCCTTCAGCGTTTTGAGAGCAGTGGTAATAAAATAAATTACACAAAATAATGCACTAGAGTGGGTTTAAACCTCGTAAGTTGGGCCCATTACTACTCAGCCACCACAGCTCTCAATAAAAACGTGATATATTCCAGGATATTTCAGAGCTTTGGGATTCTATTTTCACGAATGAAGCCGAGGGCAGAAGTTATTACATAATTATAATTATTAGTCTTAATTAGGATGACTAGTGGTCAATTAAATCACACTGATCTTGGATGGAGAGCAGTGGTGGCCGAGTAGTAAAGGCCCCAACTTACGAGTCGTAGGTCGCGGGTTCAAACCCAGCCAGGCGCATTACTTTGAGTAATTTATTTCATCACCACTGCTCTCAAAACGGTAAAGGAAAACATCGTGAGGAAACCGGTATGTCCTAGAACCAAAAATTCGAAGATATGTGACATCCACCAATCCGCACTGGGCCCTCGTGGTGGATTATGGCCCATTCCCTCTCCTAGAGAAGAGGAGGCCTGTGTCCCAGCAGTGGGAACATTAAAAGGCTAACGATGATGATGATCTTGGATATGTACAAACAATGTAATAAAAACAATTTGGTCAACCAAAAATTATATGTGTGTCCATGGGTTCAAATCGATAATATATTATATCTTTAAAATTAATTTATGATATTTCTAAAGGTGAACTTGTTGGCCTCAATAGTTGCGTGTTAACAGCATAAGGTAAAGGATTAACCCGAAACACTACTCGTGATACTAATTATAGTGGCTTTTGCCCCGGTGGTCAGCCGCTTTATGGGGAACTACTTTATACAGGTACCCGGATAAAAGGTTATTTATAAGTTTAAATGGTATGGTGCCGTGAGTTGAGACTAGTTATCTCTTAACAGCTAAGGGCTTATTTCCATTTATATTTTTAACTAGCGACCCGCCCCAGCTTCGCACGGGTGCAATGTTGATATTTTGCATGTATATATATTATCTATATATATAAAAGGATAAACTGACTGACTGACATGTCAACGCACTAAACCGAATCCGCCGAAACTACTGGGCCTAGAAGCATGAAATTTTGCACAAGGCATCCTTTTATGTCGTAGGTTTTTTTTTTATGCTAGGTGAAAATCATCCAATGATGAAACCCGCTCTTGGGCGGAGCGGGAGACCAATGTCAGACTCTTACTGACTAAAAAACCTACCCCGTACCTTCCTTGCCTTATTCCTGGAGTCGAGGTAACAGTTTTCCACCACCTTCTAGGCTCCAGGAGGCTTCGACCCTGAAGGGCCCCTGCAGTTTGCTGACAACTCCTTGAGGCGCGCGGGAACGGTGCGCGCCGTTGACACAACAACACTAAGAAACGGTTTTTCTAAATTCAGCTCCTAAAGGGATGTAATGGGGGCCTTAAGTTTGTATGGAGATCGCTACTTTCACGCGGGCGAAGCCGCTGGCAGAAGACTAGTTATACATATAAACCTTCCTCTTGAAACACTCTATCTAACAAAATAAAACTAAGCAACGGAATTTGCTTAGTTTTATAAATCTAGGCATACATAGGGACAATGATTACTTTTTTTCCATTATTATTATAATATTGTGTGCTTGACACAAAGGAAACGACAAGAAATAATGTAATTTCATTATTTATATAACTCATATATCATAATTTAAAAGAACGTCTACTTTCTTTGCAAGTTCTTCTCCATGGAGATCTACGCTTTGGAACATACAATTTAGCTTAATTTTTTTAATTGATCGACATTTTGGCAGACCAAAAGTGACTGTAATAAAATAATAAACGTTTGTAATTACTGATTTGCGACGCCATTCTTCAGCGGAAGGTAGGCAGTATTTTTCACAACAAAATTATCGTCGAGGTCACGACCCTTAATATAGAGGACAAACTACGCAATACGCTGTTTAATTCAATTCACACAGGCTCAAGGGCACTTATAATATAATCCGATTGGTTGTTTCGATTTGTTGTGGTGGATTATGGCCCATTCCCTCTCCTAGAGAGGAGGCCTGTGTCCCTGCAGTGGGAAAATTAAAAGGCTGATGATGATGATGGTTGTTTCTTATTGAGGAGAATTTGCAAGGACGCACTGCTAGTCTTTTAAAAACATACTCGTATGATTTAATTTTTCAATACATATCCGCAATAAGAAGGTTAAGGTGTTTTCACTATGGTGCGGATTTTATCACGTACGCGGAATAAAGAAATTTGACCAGTTAGGCGAACATGAACTGGTCATAATTACCAGTCACCTATAGATATTCATTTGTAAGATATATCTTTATGTAATCTATAATATAAAAATAAATAGCAAAATGTATTGGTAAGCGTATAACTCGAGAACAGCAGATTCGATTTCGCTAATTCTTTTATTGTTGTATTAGTAATTGTAAGAAGGTTTTTACGAAAAAAAAAATAGGGTATAGTAGGGTAGAGTATAATCTGTTGCCGGGAGTGAAGCCGCGGGCAAAAGCTAGTACTTAATAATAATAAATTTTCATGACTCTTACTCGAAAACCTGCTTATCCTACTGCGTTTAAGGCATGCAATGGACTATTTTCCGCACTAGTGCGGAAAGGTGCAATTGCTCACCCCCGCCACGTATTTATTGTAACAGAATTGTTTATTGTATTAGGCTGGAGGCGTGAGTCAACGTAGATTATTTTTCCCACCATAAAAAAACCCATGAGTCGTAAGTGTATTAAAAAACGTCATTTTTTATGCGTCACTGCAGCCCTCGGCTCTATAACACCGCGAATTCCGCCTCGTTCGCAAAGATAAACTTTTTGCACTTATATCAAAATACCCAAAGCAAAAATATAATGAAAGAAAAAACTGACAGACTGACATATCAACATACAGACTAAATTACTAGGATTAGGAGCATGAAATTTTACGCAAGGTTTTCTTGTAAAACGTAGGAAAGCACTAAGAATTCCGAAAATCAGTCCCTAATGACAATGAAACAGGATTCTAAAGTTTGTATGGAGAAACCTACTTAATCGCGAGCAAAACTGCTATCAATTGCTAGTATTGTATATAAATAATAATAATTTTACGAGTGGTGTAAGTAACGTATGAGCGTGGGTCGGACTCGTGTGGTTCCGCATCCCACGCACTGAACCTTGACACTACACGCTTAAGCCCCCGATACGTAATAACCGCTGTTATACTAAGTACAATCACCCGCATAAATATCTGCTTGGCACGCAAAATTCAATACCGATTTTCCCTCACCGTATTGTTTACAAGCATATTACATATTTTTGAAACCTCAATAGGTTTTTCTCGAAACAAGTTTTCCAACTAGCTAGAGGCAGACTTCCAGTTGTTTAATTTTTTTTTATCTTGAGTAGGTTCGCATTTGACCACCATCACTAGTTTACCGAATGCGACTGAATGATGATCTTATATGGAACGTATTTAAATACGATTAAAATATACAAATTCGGAGACATGTGACATCCATCAATCTGCACTGGGCCCGCGTGGCGTATTATGTCCCTTTCTCTCTCCTAGAGAGGAGGTCTGTGTCCCAGGAATGGGGACATTAAAAAGGCTGATGTTGATAACATGAAGCGACTGCAAACAGACTCAGTTTCTGGCCAACACGATATACCTTTGACAGATTTTCTGGCACCTGACTGTCAAAGATCTATTAATGACCAAATTCTTTATGTGCTGCCCGAGGCGATGTCCCAGATAAACTTAGAAAAGTACATATGAATTGAAAAAGTTACAGTCTTGCTTGCCCGGTTCTGGCTTCAATCACTCTGGGCCGACGGCAGTTTTAATATTTCAGTGGGCATTGCCTTTCAATTTTGCGTGAACGTAAGCTATTAATGCTGGTGACTGTACTGAAAGCTGCATCAACATGCTTACATCGCGATTCGCTGAACTATGACCGTATCTCATGTAGAGCTATTGTTTTCAGCACTGCAGCGGCTCGGCCGAGAGCGGATATTGCCGCTGCCCACATGTTGCTTACAAACGACCAGTGTACTGGACAAGACGAAGGTGCTAACATAGAATAGGTCAATTTGGTGAGTATTCAGCGAGATTACAAATAAGTAGGGAGTGTCAAGTCGGAGAGTTCCATCGTTAAAGCCTTGATCACACGCATCAAGTAACAAGGCGAGACAGTAAAATATTGCTCGGCCGAGAGAATTATGTAAGCGAGTTGTAGAGATAAGCGATCGGCTGAGCAGTCGGCACTATGTTCAGACGTACCGAGTATTCGGCCAAGAGGCGGGGTACATGTGATCATGTCATTACGTTGGGTTTGGGTTGTCATTTTATTGCTGTTTTCGGAAAAAAATAAAACTTAGATAATAATTTTTAAAATTAAACCTAAAATTAAATATTTTACTTATTTATTAATTATATTGTAAATAAATAACTGTAAATGAAGTAAAATATTATGGTGAATTTTTCACTTATTGCCACAGTATTTGTACTATAAGTTCTAAAAATAATAATTACATTAAAAGATTGATTGTAAAGCAATGTGTTTTGCACATGGTATTTTTTTTATGAATACATGTGTATTATTCAGAGATGACTCAGACACATATCATTGGTCTATCAAACGGAACTTTGCCAATTAATCAAATTAAACTGTGGGAATCTTCTGTAATAATTGCGTTCAATTAAGAATTCACATTAAAATAGTACAAAACGAATCAGTAGAAACAGTAGACAACTTAAGAGGCCGGTTCGGGATGATTTATCCATACAAACGTAATACCAAAATCATTTGCAAGTCGAGCATATTTCAACCTTATTATGGTGATATTTAGATTTAGACAATATTTATCTAGGTTCCCAGATCTTTCTTTTTTAAAAAAGCTTGTCAAGCTTTTACGCTTTTTTTGTTTTTAGCTTTTAAGCTTTTTTGCTAAATATTGTCTAAATCCAAATATCACCATAATATGGTTGAAATATGCTCGACTTGCAAATGATTTTGGTATTACGTTTGTATGGATAAATCGTCCCGAACGCCGGCCTCTTAAAATCTTTTTTTATAGTTGAAACGACGCATGCCCAGTTCTAAGTGTTAAAAAAAATGACTAAACAATCCGACCCTTTGTAGAGTGTAAGTATACAGGAGTTTACGATTAATAATCTTAGTAAAATAAAATATGTCTGTGTTACTAGCTCAGACAAATCTCTAGAGATACCTACGTAACTATGTCAATTAATTTAATATCGCCCGGGGCTTTTCTACGGTATAAAGAAAATACGAAACAAATGAAAACCTTATAAAGATCATTCCTACAATCGAGAAAACTAATTGGTAGATACCTTGGGGAGGTTGAATTCTACTAACACATAAAAAATCAAATCGTTTATTAGTCTATGTCACAGTTAGATAGATTCAGCCGTACTAGGAAACCTTGATGACATTTATAATTTGTGCACTGGAAAAAAAGTTTCGAAAAAATACTTATCGAGTAAATAGGGGTTACTTTGGCCATGAGATATACCTTTAGCACAAACTTATTAACCAATAGAAACACAGCTTGTGCCAAAGTAAACCTATTTTATGGTACTTTAAGTACAAATACATGATAGGACTACATTTTAATAAAATATATGTCTGTTTTAGCTCAGAAACATCTCTACAGATAACTACAGCAGTTAATTTAATATCGGCGAGCGTATGTATGATTTAAAAATTGTTATAACGCTGAAGCAGCCGGGTGAGGCTTCAAGCTCTTCTTCTTGAACTATTTCTTATACGTACATAAAATCGTCCTTATATTCCTCGAAAGGTTAGGCAGAAGAGGAACACCACTCCATAACTCTTTGGAGAACTCTAAGTCCGTTTTAGCCTTGACCTCATGAAATATTCGTATCGCCACCAATCAAGAATAAATCAATGTTACGCTCGAGCTGCTACAAAGATTTCAGAAAGAAAACCTTATAAAACTTTGATCGATGTTCTGAGAAAAAACTTGATATTTAGCAGAAACCGAGCGACCACTGGACTCCAACTACATTTCTATTTTGTGTATTCCGACTTTCTGTCAGTGACTTTGCCCGCGTGAAAACATTAAAAGGAACATACTTCCGGGATATCTCCCACGTGTTATTGGGGATGGTGTACATGGTCCGAATACATCTTTTAAAGTTGCTTACTTCGGTAGACGGTAACCATTTCAGAAGTTTTCTGAAACTGCCCTTTAGTGATTCATCAAGCGATTTCGGTGACGTTGGCTCTTAAGGAGATATCTTTATGAATCTTTATTCTTGATTCGGTTATGAAAGGAAATTCCGAGCAATAGCCCTGTCCGTTGCCCTCTGGGTGCATTTTGACAAGAGCTATTGTTTCAGTGCCGTATGTCCATCACACTTGCAGTATACCGGACATATACTCTTTAAAATTTTCAACGCCACAAAGTGTGAAGTCTCATCTATTTTTAGATATTTTTCGTCTGTTAATAGGCACTAACTGGTTAAGTAGATACCAAGGTCAAGTCGTTATACCGCGGTATCTTCGCCTATATCAGAATTGTAAGCGCATGTTATGTCCTGGTCACTTGAAACGGGCGAGATCTGGTTCTGCCAGCAGTAGCATTAAGGACTGTGCTGACGAAGACAGAAACTAGAGGGGAGTTACTTCCTTTTGTAATACTGTGACAGTCCAGAAGGAGGCCGTCGAGCTCCACTCGACGGCCTCTTCTCAAACGACGGGTTCTCTCAAGACTCCTCTTGAGAGAATTGTCCCCACTTCGAAGAAAAAGGCATCGAGGAAGCAACCATCTCGATATCTAACCCACCGACACCCAGCCTGTATTATTCCATGCAGGTGAAACTTTAGAGCCACGGAGGCTCAGACTGGGGACTCTGTTTACCCATCAAGTGTAGTAGTGATTGACGGTGATTCGACCTAATGGTAAGCAGTTAAGTCGTACTTTCATACTCTTTACTCTCCCTCTCATGGAAGTACCCTAACACGCTTTGCATTAGGAGAGTTTCAGAGTGGCTTTTAAGAAGTAACTGTGCCCATTTTATGTACTGATTATAGTTTTAGTGAGATGAAAATCCCACATTTCCCGGTCTTATACCAAAGCCCCGCTGACTTTTGAAAGTTTTGCTTCCGAAAACGAATAAGGAAAAGGTTCATGTTATAAAAAAGTATCTGTACGTCTTTAAAAAAAGACCAGGGTTTACAATTAGACCTGATTTTCCCACTGTTGGGGCATAGGTATCATGTCTGTAGGATAGCACTATCTGTATGATTCAGTGTGCGATTATGCTTCTAGTTCGTGCTAGTTTCCTAGTAACATTTCGAAAGCAATATTGATGAAAAATACACTGAGTACCAAAAGGACCGGTTCACAATAGTAAAAAACTGAATTGCGTGGGAGGCATTTTCTCAGCAATAAAAATAATATAGACCAGGTAAATTTGATTAGAAAGAGACAGCCTAAGTTTGAGCCTTTGACCTACCTTTGACCTACGACTCGTGCTTCCATTTCCACTTGACATTTAGATTTCGCTTACACGTGGGGCAATTTCTAAGAACTTACTTTGAAAACATAATTGCCTTAAGTTTTGAAGTGCAATAAAAGGTCAGCTGGAAATATTTATCAAGTAATTATAATTCTTATTAAATTACTGTGTTTATAGTTTAGTACAAATAACGAATTTACTTTAAGTTTTTGCTGATTACGAATTTTAAAGATAACATAAATGCTGGCTCATCTGCAATCTGCATCAATATTTTAATTGGCTTATATTTGGACGTTCACTTTTTTTATGGTAGGTGAAAATCATTGAATGACGAAACCCGCTCTTGGGCGGAGCGAGAGACCAGTGTCAGACTCTGACTGACTAAAAAATCTACCCTGTACCTTCCTTGCCTTATTCCTAGAGCCGCGGTTACAGTTTCACTCAACCCTCGGCTCCAGGAGGCTTCGACCCTGAAGGGCCCCTACAGTTTGCTGACAACTCCTAGAGGCGCGCGGGAACGGTGCGCGCCGTTGACCACTTGGACTCGGTCTGGACAGTTACCAGACGACCGGACGGCGAGCTACCCATTGCTCACCGTCCACGAGCCAGTGTCTACGGTGGCCGGATATCGGCAGGATCGCGGCGGCGACGGCTACGGCGAGGGCGCTGTTGCCTTTGCCTTATGCGGTCGGCCTCCTCCTTTACGAGCATTACTGCTTCGCAGAAGGAGGCAACCGCCTGTCATTCCTCTTCGCTGTGGACCATGGCCTGAACCAAGGCCCGGCGCGAGAGGTCGCCGCCGTCGATCACCCCCACGAGGACACGGCGATGTTCTTCCCAAGCAGGGCACGTCTCTTCCGCACGAATCCGGTGCAGAAATCTCCCGAACTTCCCATGTCCGGTGAGAACCTGCGTCATGCGGAAGGTGAGGACGCCGTGAGGTCTATCCAGCCAGACGTTCACTAGTTTCTTAATAGTCTACGTTCTTGAAAATCTAAGTTTCAGATAACAAGTCAAATAATAACGTTCAAGGCTGCGGGATTCTTTAAAAGAGACCAATAGAAAATAAAAATCGTGATGCTAAATGAAATGCTCAAGATTGTTACCCGAGTCCATTCTTTATTCATGAGATTGATAGATGTTCTCTTTATTTTTGGAGCTTTAAATTAACAAACATGAGCATGAAACAAGAGTTTGAAAAACAACTACCAAAAGACTCTTCAATACATTAAATGATGTGCTGCCAATGTCAAAATAATTGTTAAAAAAAACAAAGCGAAATAAAAAATGAACAGCCAATGTTCATAATATTACTTTGAAATTGTAAGTTTGAGTATGTAAATTCAATTTAATACAAAATGCAGGTACCATACGAACACATAGCTAATAGAGTATGTTTGCGCACGTGATCACACCAGCTCCGGCCCTTAGCTTGCTATTTTTTTGATTTCGTTTAAGCTTTACATTTGCACTCTTGATAAAAAGATTTTCTCCCCTCGCATGTGTGGGGAAATTGAATGAAATTCGCACGTTCGTTCACACCTATAAACGAACCCCCATTTGTATAATGATGAGTGCGAATTGACTTCATTATTTGAAACGAAAATATATTATAAATGTAATAAACCTCCTCATGAATGAACCTTTGGAAGCACTTTCCAAAGAACTCTTTGAAATAACTCATAATCCATTTCAAAGCAATCTTTTTATTACTTTAATTATACGTATAAGAAGCAGACAAGTCGCTTCGAAAGATCGAATTGTTAACAAGTTCAGACTTCCGCATAGTTACAAGAGGAATAAGGAAACTCGCAGAATAGCTTCAAATACCTTTAATAAAAGCTCTAATTAATTATCTCGTAGGCAGGTACGTGAAACCCATCCATAAATACTCGTAGAAGCACACATCGTAACGCACATTAATGAAACAACCCAATACATTTAATCAGTGGCGCGGATTCGTAATTACTTTAACCGGAAAACCTCGTTAATAATTCAAAGTTTTTACAACCGCTTCATTGTATGAGTGGCCGAGGGTAGGGGCTGGCTGTGCCGTCATTTATCACGAATTGATCCATCTCGGAACTCTCAACTGTCACTTGTGAACTTTTTCGTTTAGGAAATCGCGGCGAAACGTCATTACAGAAATTCATCTAAGTAGCGGAGAGCGCGGGGGGGATTGAGGTCGGAGGGGCTGGAGGTACAGTGAGCTGCGACTGAATATCGTTCTGTAATTGGCTGTCAATAAGCTGCTTGGCGGTGCGAGGCACGTCCTGCCCTACATACCGCTGCATCGCAAGGTCTTATGCAAGATGGAGAGGGTCGCCCGGAGAGATTAGTTATATTGAAAATGTCTTCCCTGCAAGTTGCAGCTCTTATACCCTGATTTTACTATACAATAATGAAGGCAGGCAAAATTAGTAAAACAATGTAATTCATACATTTTAAACCAAGCATAATCTACCTTTGTCTAGCCTTCACCTAATTCGGTTGAGGTCAGGTTTCAGACAGAGCAAATTTGGCTTTTCAGGATTCCAGAATTAGTCTTTACCCAATTTTAGTTAGGGTCGGACTTCAGTTTTAGCGGATTTAGCGTTTCAGGGTTTTACGATTTTGTGGAACCGAAAGTTTTTTGAGAACTCTAAATAACGTGTAGTGTCATCTACACTAATATAATAAAGAGGTAAAGTTTGTTTTTTTATTTTTTTGTTTGTAGGAGGTAATCTCTGGAAGTACTGGTCCGATTGGAAAAAATTTAGCAAGAATAAGAAAGCTGCTTTACTCCTGAGTGACATAGACTATATTTTATGTACGCGGGCGAAGCCGCGGACAAAAGCTAGTTCATTATATACATTAAAACAGTTATACATAACTATAAAAAACTTTTATACTAAACCTAACTATGATACAAAAACTTATAGTCACTAACCTACATATAAGACGCGTAGTGATATGTATCTACCAGAGCTGTGGGCTTAATTGAAAGATTCACAGCGACTCAAAGGGCAAACAAAGATGGGTTATAGTCAGAAAAAGTGAGTGATTTTCAATCAAATGTCCTAACCTGTTTCCTGTTGGGGGTCAGCCCTCTTGATACTATTACGCCATTTTAGGCGATTTTATGCCTTTTGTAGTATTCAGCTCGTTGTTTGTAAGTGGTCCTGGCTGATTCGCCTCCAGGTGGCCGGTGGGCCACTTCTTCTTTTATTGCCCTCTTCTATGGCAAAAACGCGTTGGGTCATGCCATGTGGTTTTCGTTTTTATGCATGCTTGACCATTGCGGGCGGATTTCCCGCACCTCATACTGAATTTCAGGTACTTGTAAAGTTTCCTCAGATCAATATATTGGAGACTTTATCCGGACACCATTTCAATATTTTAATCTCCGTGACATGCGGTTTTTTTTTTCATTAGACGATTTCTCTTTCAAAAAATCTGTGTCTGTATATTAGATTGCACACATACCAGGTAGATAATTGTAGGGTATGAACTATAGTAGTATATATTAATAGATATGCGGTATAACGCGTAATCCACCGACAATTATGTAATCTATATTATATTAAAACTAACCTACACAAACGATAACGATCGGTTTTACGGTTTTAAATATTTTATCAATTTACTTTTGGGTTAGATTTTAAACCTAATTTAATTTACATAGTTCACTATAGCATCAAAGGAAGAAAGGCAGCAGTGGTAGCCGAGTGGTAACGACACCGACTTACGAGTTGTAGGTCGCGGTTTCAAACCCGTCGGGCGCATTACTTTTTGTAATTTATTTCATCACCACTGCTCTCAAAACTGTGAAGGAAAACATCGTGAGGAAACCAGCATGTCTTAGAACCAAAAATGCGAAGACTTGTGACATGCATCAACCCGCATTAGGCCCGCGTGGCGAATTACGGCCCATTCCGTCCTGGACAAGAGGCCTGTGTCCCAGCAGTGGGAACATTTAAAAGGCTGATGATGACTATAGCGTCTGTCAGCGGCTTTACCCGCGTGATTGTAGATACTCGTAATAATATTTGCCTGTGGCATTCAGTGATGAAGTAAGTATAGTTAATTTTTTAATCCTAGACTACGATTTGACAACTTAAAATGTCAAACTCCAGAAAATTGAGAACATATTTCTAGAGTGTGACATTCTGAGTTGTCCAATCGTAGTCTAGAATTAAACAAGTTTTCAATGAAAATATTTTTTTTCATAATAAGCTTTTATAGCGGTGGTCTATGCTTATATAAATAAAACTCGTCAAGACGATTCACACGAGCCCAAACTCGACGTGGTTGTGCCGTTTAATTACAGAGTTCCTATGGCTACCTCGCGATTCCATCATCAGATCAGCTCCATGTCATCATAATATTGCATTGTCATCCGAACTAAACGTGTATACCAAATTTCAGCTCAATCGGAAACCGGGAAGTGGATCAAATTTAAGTTGCAAGATTTGATTACAGAACGACAGACAACGGGACAGGTGAAACTAAATAAAAGCTTGTAAAAACGAACTATAGTATTCTACAGGTGAAATATTTTTTTTTAAATCAATCCAGTCATTTTTGAAAAACGAGTTAGATATAAATTCTGTCATCTGTAGTTACTCAAATTCAGATCAGTAAAGTAGTGGTACATTTATTTAAACTTCACGTACAGTAATGGTACATAGGTGGACTTAATGCAAACATATGAAATGGGGTGAAAATTAAATAAAGCCCAAAATCATATTGTTTTCTTTTTTTAGATTTTTGTAGTGGATTGATAAACATGAAAATGTCAGAGCCCATTTAAATATTTTCTCTAATATAATAAAACATTGAACAACTATCACACAACGCCGTCTAGTCTCAAGTTAAGCATAGCTTGTGTTATGAGTAGGTACTAGACGAGTTACACATACACTTATATATTTCTATATACATACATATTATAGATAAATTACACCCAGAAGCAGAACAATGATTGTGTTCATCACACAAACATTGTTCCTGGGTGTGAACCGAACCGACGACCTCCGGCATAGCAGTCAGGGCCGCCACACTAGACCAATAGGCCAATCAAAATCTGTAGAATAGATACAGAATCTGCTTTGCGAAAAGTGACAAATTATTGCAAAAAAACAGAACCAATATTTTCAGTGTACTTATTTTAATTAAGCAATTGTATATTTTTGTTGTTTGTTAGAAAACTGAAGAATTCTTTGTCTTATGTTATCTAAATTGTCACATATATATTCAAGAATACAATAATACTTTATAGTACACTAAAAAAGTACAGTACCTAGTGGTGGCCCAGAGGTATTTATTTATTTTATCTTCATGCAACCAAAGATACAAAAGCGGACTTAATGCCATTAGATATTCTCTATCAGTCATTCTAGGGTGTCGGAGAGACAATATGGCAGGTGGTGCATAAAAAGAAAATACTATTAAAACAAGTATTATAATCATTAAATTACAAATATTAATATATAAGCTAGAGAAAGAATTTTTAAATTATTTTGATATTGGTGCAGAAAGTAATCCTGCAATTTCCGCTTAAATGCATACTGACTCGTGGCTTTCCTGAAATGCAGAGCAAGCGAATCCCACAGAAGGATGGACTGTATATTTCTATATACTTCCATCTGGAAGAATGAATACAATCAGAAGTATGAGAAGGACAAAGCAATAGAAGGTATCGACCCCGACTTACGGTTGCGGGTTCAAACCCAGCCAGGAGGATTACTGTGCGTAATTATTTCAACACCATTTCTTTCAAAATGGCGAACGAAAAAAAATCGTGAAAAAAAACGATATATTCTTACACCAAAAACTTGAAGGCATGTAACATACACCTAATCTACTGGGCCCGCTTTGTGGATAACCTTCTACTAGGTAGAAGTGGGAGGGAACATAATAAGGCTGATTATACTATGCTTATGATTTTATTATGTAAGGAAATTGTATGTTGCTAGGTGTATTTGAACCCTGTTTGTGACCAAAAACTCATTCCATGGCTGGTACAGTAAAGGCTTTTGGGATTGTTCTAAAGAATTCTCATGGCTCTGAAACGCAAAGGAACTGAAACTGAAAACTGAAGGAACTGGTAAGTTGCAGACAGTAAAAGTCTGGTAGTATTGCAATCTTACTCTGCCCAGAATGGAAACAATATTTGATAATTACCAAAAAGAAATGGCCAATATATCGTGCGAAACCTCTTCTTATACAGTCAAAACATACAACTGCTAAATAATCAAATCGTTCTCTATGATGATATCGAATGTACGCTGCTTTTGATAACCCTTGTAATCTAATTATGAAGGTTGATATTTAGTGTTAAATGTCAATATTAAAAACAAACAAAATAACTGATACTGTGTATTTTTAGTATACATAATATGTCACAAAAACATGGCAAGTGATTACAAATGACATAACTATTATACTCTATGACAAAATCACAGAACAGTAAGAACGGGGGTGTTCAGCCATTGCCTATACCAACGCAACCTATTTCTATCATGAACTCCAGCTTATGAGTGATGACACACTCCGCTCCCCATGACAATATCGCACCACAAAAATTACAGGAAAAAAATGGCGCGAATACAGTCGCAACAGGTGCAAATAATATGATTAATGTACAGGAAAGTAAACAGCTGTGGGTACGTGTCAATTTTCAACATTTTCTGTCATAACCTCGAATTATGCTGCGGTTTTCTTCACGATAGCTAGAAGCCTATCAGACTCAAATGAATCCACAAAGAGCTTGAATTTAATATATTTATAGTTACATGATTATGTTACTTATCAAAGGACGTCTTCATAAACGAATGGATGAATCGAACGGTTGGATGTATTGAAGTATGTCTCGCCGCTCCATTTGACAAACTCATCTAAGGTATTTGTACATATCTAAATATACGTTGAGATAAGCTCGTTACCCTTCTTCAAGGAGCCTTGTGTTCCAAGTGAGGGGTTGAGTGGATGAGTGGACGTCGTACATACACTCGTAGTCAAATGTAATCAGTCTCTCGCTTCATTTCATACTACTACGCTACGATACACGGAGTAAAGCGTGGGTGAATACACATCGAAGGCTTTCCAAGTACTATTGTGTTTTTGTTGTGGGTGTTAGATTAAGTTTTCATTTATTACACATACAACTTCTTTCGTGTGTGACCTTAGGGTTCTATTCATACTTACTACAAATACTTTCAAATATAAGGGTATCTCCCCTATGTGTCTGTGTCAGCAATATTACAATATCTATATATTATTATTTGAAAACGGTTTTGATTGTGTAACATTATTATTTCAGTTACATGCTTACGTGAAAAAGAATGCCGAAAATTCTGCTGTAGCATTTCAATAATTGCATAACTACCCGTACAAATCTCGGCAAATTGTTGTGTTTACTTACTTGGATTAATTAATGTTAACCTGTTAAATGCACTACTATGATAGCTTTGTTGTTGTTTGCATATTTCGGAATATTAGAATATTCTATTGTGATTACTTACCAGGAATTTTACAAAGTCTAAATTCATCTTTGCTCAAAGATTCAGTGCGGTTACGCATTGGCGCTAGGGTATCTAGTGTAAGGGAAGCATCACTTACTCGTTGTGCGGGATGTCCTCAAGCTGGTTGGCGAGCGCCGCGGCCGCCAGCAGCGCGAGGAGCAGGCCCAGCGGCCTCCGCGGACACATGCTGTCCATCAGCACCATCGCACTCCCCACATGACAAGGGCACACGACAACCGACACAGCACTGACGCTTCTACATGGAACAACACACGGCACTAAACTCCTCTGACAGTGTCACACAGGGCGGACGATTGTGCATGAGTCATCGAGTGGTAGTGTCAGTCAGGTTAAGGACCGGGCCGGTGTCGTGCGGGCGGGCCGCCGGAGGACGAGCGTATCGCGCCGGGCGCCGCGCACCCGCGCGCCCTCCCCGAGCCCCCAGCCCCGCGCCCCGCGCCCGCGCCCGCACTGACGCTGCGCGCGAATCATACGCCCAATAACGCAGCGGCCTACTACTTATTACTGAGATTTATTTGCTCATACATAGGGTTGATGGTCAGCGACCGATGCGAACGCCTCCGAGCCGCTCTACGACAACATCCGGCCTCGTATTACGCGGAGAGGGTAGTATCCGGCGCGCGGCCAGCTGGTGTGATGATTTCAGCAGCGAGCTGACGCCGAGGCTGCTGGACGCTGCTCGGTCAGGCTGGCCGCCACGGACCGCTGGTGGTGCGAGATGATGCCGCGCGCCACCGGCCGCCACGCACATGCGTGGGCAAGTCGCCAGGAAATCCTTTATTGATTCCCGCGCTCCCGCTTTCTAAGGAATGTCGCAGGCGTTGCTACCGCCAAAATTTCACCCTCCCACTATTATAATTTGAGCTAAGCGGATCACTGTACGCTCCGTGGATTGCTTTCGTTACACCTAACGAATTTTAGGGATTTTCTTCTGAAAAAGATAGGTACGCAACCTTTATGGATTTGTGAAAAAATACTTCTATGGAAACTACATTCGGTTTAGGAGATCGTTTGCATTTTTTGCATGGTCTAAAATGTTCAGTAAATTAATAAGTAGTTGTTTGATAATGGTTATAGGATGTATTTTACTGTTCTGAAAATAGCGGTACATACAAAAAAGAAATGAGGCTTTGGAAAGTCTAAGATTAGGAAGGTTACAGACACAATACGGTATCATTACAGCGCGTCTGTCGGCGCAGGTAACCTAGGTCACACACGAGTGGTACTTACGCAACGTTCGCTTCGATCACGTCGGAAAGTAAGGGGTTAAACTGATCTTTGACAGTATGTGAATTTGTTGCTTTTGCGGTTTTATTGAAAATGTATGTACCAAAGTATGAGGCAACTTGCAAGTTATAGTAAGTTAACGAACAACTTGAAACTTCCGCAAACTTATCACTTAAATAGGGTGTCGAGTTTTAGGGTTGATGGAATATAGATGGCGTTCTCTTGACTAGATACAATCTGCCTTGCCCGTGTGCCAGGAATCCACATTCGATTATTTAATTGTATACTTTTTTATATTTTTAATCTTTGGTTAAAGCAGTTTTACTGGTTAACAGGCTGAATTTTCATGCGTCAAGACGTGTTCCTTCTGGAATTTCCCATAGACGAATGTGATCTTACATTAAAACTTTCGGGAAACAGTGTCAGACTCTTACTGACTAAACAACCTACCCTGTTCCTACATAGCCATACATAATAGGGTCAGAGCCTTCCTTTCAGACACGAACCCTTGGCCCTAGTTGGCTTCGACCCTTCTACAGGGATCGTAGGGACTACGGTCTGTCTATAAGGGGTTGAATTTTCAATAATCCTTCTCTGTATTATTTAGATATGTTGCTGGTACGTTGGTCTGGTGGTTACAGCGACTACTGAGAGACTGGTCTTGGGTTCGCTTCTCGGATGACCAAATAATGATATTCGGTTTTTCCATTAGTAAAGTCAGTTTATTTATTTTCTTGTTTAGCCCGGTGTTTGGAAGGTGATGTGGTGAAGTTGCTGACCTATCGGATTACGAGAGTAATCATCATTACAGCCGAAAGACTTACACTGTTGGACATAGACGTCCCCCAAGTGTCAACTCTATTAAAGATTCCCGATTATGAACTTGAATTATTTTATACTAGCGACCCGCCCCAGCTTCGCACGGGTGCAATGGTAATATAAGTGTATTATTGATGTATTATTCACATAAACCTTCTTCTTGAACAGATTCTTTTAAACAGATATAGTGATATCTGTTTAAAAAAGCGGCATCAAAATCCGTTGCGTAGTTTTAAATATCATACATAGCATACATAGGGTTAGACAGCGGGAAGCGACTTTGTTTTAAACTATGTAATGATACAAGCTTTCTGCCAGCGGCTTCGCCCGCGTAAAATAGATTTTACAAATTTTGGACACGCGTTTCATAAATCCTTTCTTAGTTTTCGCCTACGTCATAAAAGGAAACCCTGTGCAAAATTCCACTCTCTTAGTCCCAGTTGTTTTGGCTGTACGTTGATATGTCAGTTAGTCAGTTTCTCTTTTTATCTTTATAAAAATATAGATTATTATCTCCTTAGCTAATCTTCTTTTAATGATCGAAATACGGCACTAAGAGTCAATACCTGACTGGGATAATCAGTAAGGTACCTATTGACTAAAATAGTTATTTAAATCTTATAGATTAGTATTTATTGCATAACTAATTAAAACTAAGTCCTTCTGTCCTGATATGCAACGGTCACATGTCGTAGGTAGGTCGGTACCCGGCGATAGTAGTACCCCCCGAAGCACAAGAAAGAGAGGTGTGCCTCGCTTGGTAAGAGCATCGTTTTGTCCTTGTGGGGGAAATCGATGGCGGCGACCTCTTACGCCCTCGTCTTGTTTCAGGCCATGGTGGTGGAGTAGCAGGCGGTTGAGACCTTCTGCGAAGTAGTAATGCTAGCAAAGGAGAAGGCCAACGGCATCAGGAAAAAGCAACGGCGCTCACGTCCGATTCCGATCCCGATTTCCGGCCATCGTAGGCTTGCGGACGGAGAGCAATTGGTAGCTCACTGTCCGGTCTTCCGGTAAGCCTCCGGACCAAGCCCAATGTTCCCACACGCCTTAAAGAAATGTCAGCAAACTGTAGGGTAGGATTCTATGGGTTAGTGCGAAAGCAAACCACCAGATGATTTATTCCACCATAAAAAAGGGTAGGTTCAGGCCATGCCCTGGAGTGAGACGGAATCGGATGCGGTTGCATCGAATGCGAAGCAATAATACTAGTGAAGTGAGGAAACGTACATTTTCAAGTCCCAGCCGCCGTGACAGCCCCGAAAGTCAGCCCGTTGGGATTCGCAGAGCGATCTCCAGCCATCGGACGAGCTTGCGGACGACTGACGTAATCTATAAGGACCTAGGACGAATCGATGGCACTAAACTGTAGGGGCCCATCAGGCTGTACTCTAGCAGAGAGTAACAGGAAAAAGTATCAAAAGAAACATTCGTGGTCCTAACGCAAAAAAACAAGTGAAGGTATATACACAGGTGGTTTTCGTTTATAGGCCGATTTCCTACCAAAACGGTGGCAAGGTACCATGTTCCCAATGCCATGTAGCAAACAAAGTTTGAGCAAGTGTGAACTATTAATAAAACTTCATATAGGCTATTCAACTACCGTAATTATAGATACAATTGAAAGGATTGCCTTTCACATATTGATGTGAGCGGACATCGGTGTCCTCTTGGGGCTTAATGCACTAATGCCTTAGACATCATCTGCCATAGTCAACCAAGGCTGTGAAAAGACAATGCAGAAGATGCGAAAAAAAAGAAAATATTATTAAGTTTAGGACAAGATTTACTAAAAAAAACTGTTGTTTTTCAGATAAGGGGCCAAATAAAAAATAGTTTACATTTTAAAAGTATTTTATTTTCTCAATACAGTCGACATTAACTTTTGATTTAACAACACTTTTTGTCACAAATAATTGTAACAAAGAAAACTTCATGTCATTGACAGATTTATTCGTATTATGAAATTTTTATTAGAAACATTATATATTTTACCTTAGTAAATTGTACTTCTCGTCTATTAAAGATTCTTACCTATTTTTTTTTTTGCAAAATTTGTTTGTAAATGAATTCAATAGGTGTCTTTTGAGATTCCCCATTAATGCAGCCTTCATTGATATAATTTAAATATTCGTTGTAAATAAATGCTAGTTGATAGATATTAATTAATGAACACTGTCAAAATAATTATATTTATCCGCATTTCATTTGTTAATTTTTAAAAAACCTACAAAAGTTAATAAACGCTTTCGTTTCAGTTACAACCTACAGTTTTTCGACAATATGTCAGTTAAAATTGTATAAAAATAAATGATACAAATGTACGCAGCCGCCGCTCGGGGGCGCTGCCTACGACACAGTTACTGGCTAGTACTACAGCTATATTTACAGAATATTATTAAGTTATATAGGTACGTATAAATTAATATATGCTACTAAGTACTTTGCACAAAACGTTACAACGTAACGAACGCGTCGATCATAACGTGAGGTCAGTATCGTGCCGGGCGCCCCACACTCGACCCTCGCCCCACTCACACAATACTGTGCTTCGATCTTTAAATGCAGTCTTCACAATTACTAAGTTTACCTAAAGATCACAACTATACAGTTAGGTATAAAACATAACTAAGTAATCTCATAAATAGCCGTCTAACCTACAGTTACTTAGAACTACCTAAATAATTTGTACAATTAATCTGAGATTTTCACAGATTTTCCTGGTGACAGAATAATTATAGACATACAAATAAATAATATTATAAATTAATAATATTTGACCACAGTCTTTAGAAGTATAAATGTAACAAAGAGTTTGGAGACAAACGGAAATGTCTTTAAAATAGGAACACACAAACAAATGTATAGATATGACGTCTACAAATGATATTTGGTTTTATACAGTAAAGAATTCACTAGCTTATGACACGGACCACGTCTACATTGAGCCACAACATAGAAGTGCTAGTGCCCCGCTCTGGAATGATTTCAGTACCATCCTGTATGCACTACTACCGTTACTCATCTTGCTGACATTGCTACAAGCACTTCCATCATGTACCGAATAACAATATAGCCTCGACTATATTCAAATGAAGAGTAAACTTAAAATTACAATTCTCGTAATACTGTCTTAAGGTACTGATTATAAGCGGTATTGCCAACCTTAAAACATGTTTTACGCACGATTGCTCTGCTTATAAGAGATTAACTCCGTAACTTTAGGTAAAGATGTCGAATCGTTCAGATCATTACATATAGTATAATTAGTTGCACTCATGCAAGTATATCTAGTCTTCACAGCGTGTTCACACGGTGTGGCTCGTTGTTCAAGTGACACAGTTTGAGACAGTCGATGCCTTCAATGTCGAGAGGAGTCGCTTTCGTGGCCGGAGTCGCGGCCGTTTTCTCTAGGCGAGGCACGGTGGTCCCTTTCGTCTCTGAATCGGTCCCGGCGGTCTCGTTCCCTGGACCGGTCCCTGTCCCGGTCTCGATCCCGTTCTCGGTCCCTGTCCCTATCTCGGTCCCGGTCTCTTTCCCGGTCCCGATCTCTCTCTCTATCGTCGTCGCGATCCCTGCGTCGGTCGTAGTAGTGATACGACCGTCTTGATTTCCTGTCGCTCGGTGTGACTACTTCTACCTTTATGTTCGCTGTCGCCGTTACCTGCAATGATTTTGATGGATGAGACATTGAATTATCAAAAAAAGTAACTTATTAAAGGTAATGTTATAGATAGCATTTGTGTTACTGGAAAATTACTTCGTAGAGTAGTCTCAAACTAACCTTAGTAGTAATAGCGCCCGGATGAGGTGTCTTGGTGGGAGTCGATCGTCCTGAGGCAGAATCACTGCCATTGTAAGTGGTGGTCTCCACAACCACTTCTGGCTGCACGACGATGGACTGCATGGAGGACTGCACAGAGGGAGCCGAAGAGTGCCAGCTGGGCGGTTCTTCCGTGATGGTGGTGAGCGATGGGCCGGAAGGCCGCGGTGCAGACTTGCCACCGCGCCCTCCCTTATCGCCACCACCAGACCCTGAGCTCGACTTGCGAGGATGGACGGGAGAACTCTTTGGTGATGGCGTCGATAATCTTTCAGGATGTTCTAACGGTCGAACCTGGATAGAAAATACAAGCGTTACCATCTTTGCCAAATATCGATAAATTATGGTAGGTATTTGTGAGGTATTTTTACTTTAAGCCAAAGTTAACACAAATAAGCATAGCCTAAAGGTTACGGTTAGAGAAAACTTACCTCAGCATTAGGTCCCAATATAGCGAGTACAATAGGGAAGAACAGTAATCCGTCTATCAGTCCAAGGAGCACGAGTGCCAGCAGAAGTCTCAAGAACAGCCTCGCCACGAAGCCAAACTCGCTGGTGGCCAACATGGATGCTGCTAGGGCTGCTGCCAGAGCGCCATGTACCACTGGAGCTAGTACTGACTCGAGGGCTAAAGAAGCTCGTCTTCGCTTGCAACCAATAGATGTTACGAAAGCCTGTTGAGAAAAAGACACTCAAATTAGTTTTAATTCGAAGATTTGAGGAAAAAAGACATGTAGACCCATTATGAGTGATCAAAATACAAGCATAAATGAAAAAAAACTCACCAAACATAAATGTACAGTAAAGTGAACGCCCCTGCCTATGGAAAGGACTAGTAAGACAGCTGGAACTGCTGATAACTTGACTCCTAGCAGTGCCATCGTACCCAGCAGCTGTAGCACTAACGTCGCTAACGCCAATGTTACCAGCACTGCAGCCCAGAAGTTCAGGAGGAGTACCATTACAGCCTGTAGAAAACAAAATTGGGTTATATAACAATAACAAGTTACAAATCGATGTCAAAGACGGTTCATAAGTAAGAAAACTTACCACAAAAACTGCAGCTAAAGCGCAGGCAAGGGCCAGGAGCAGCGATGTTCTCAAATACAAATACTGCTCCCAAAATAGGAAAGGAATACCAGACGGGAAATTAGACAATCCCTTCGCTTCGAATTTCAAACACAGATCCCGTACAGACATTATCAGGGTCTTTATACTCTCCGTGTCACTTAAACCTGATAAGTAGAACGGGAGCTGCGTGTAGATCAGTGGTGATGACTTCGGTATCTTCAACTCTACGTCTCCTGACGAATGCGTCCATCTCTTCGGTTGCGGTTTCAAGTTTCCTTGAGAAGCTCCATACGCCAGGGCATCGTTCGTAGCCCAGGCTGATAGGTAGTTATAGAACGCTTTTGGATTAATGATACCGTCTTTATCCACTAACCGATGACCATTCTTCGTGTCGGTCGTAATTAGTGACTTGTCGATGGGATTGTCTACGTGTCCAGTCTGCACCATCAGTTTGTATGCCAATATGCCCTCGTCACTTGCGTTTTTACACCAGTACTCTTGCGTTATACATCCATTCTCCACTTCCTTGTCGTAAGCTGCTTGTAAGTCTAGTAACCAGTCTCGGAAGAGGCTCAGCCAGAACTTGGTAAGACCACCATTATCGTTCTTTATTATATTCGGTATCCTAACAAACTGGTCGTGATATTCGTAGAGCAGCTTCTGGTTGGTGGGGTACTCGAAGTCCCCTTGTGTGACGGCGTACATGCTGTAAAAGCCGAAGTATTTCTCCTGGCGGTACAGGAATTCGTGTTCGTCCGTGTTCTCTGGCACGATGTCTGTGAGGTCTAGACCGTCTTTGACTTTCGTAGCGCCCCAGACACTGGCCAGTATTACTGCGATCAACGCTAGCATTGATGTAACCTGAAATGGAAGCATACTTTATAACTTCTGTGTATTGAAACTAAAACTGTTTCCATATTTTGTGATAGTAACCATGTGAGTTGAAGAAAGTAATCATCGTCATACCTTAATGGAAGGTCGCATGATGAACGGCGCATAGTAGTTCCTCGCCCACTTGGTGAGCGACAGACTGAGGCAGCACGTCACCTTCGACTGGGCTCCCAAATCCTCAGGATCCAGTGGTTGTCTCGTCGTGTCTTTCCAATTAGTCTAAAAATAACATTTAAGTCCATTACATAATTATACTTGCCTCTACTTTTCGGTTGAGTTTATAGTTTTGTTAAATAATACGCTTTTCACGAGGCATATAAGTGAACCAATATGGCGATCGACCTTCAATGCGCAGTTACAGATATCGGGTGGCAATCGAAGTCCGCATAGCGGGGGTGCTCGTAACCATAGCAACGACGGCCTATTTCAACGTATTTGTCGCGTACTATAAGTTGTCAACAAACCTTATCAGTCTTTCCGCTCCTACTCCGAGAGCGGTCAGCAATCTTGTTATTCCGCTTGGGCAGAGGGCTCTCCGGCGTGAGGCAGCACAGCAGGTCGGAGCGGGCGGCCGAGCGGCGCCGCAGGTCCAGCGAGATCATCGCCGGGAACACCAGCAGCATCGAGCCCAGGTTGAACAGCAGGAGGATTGCCGCCTGACGATCAATTAAAGGTAAATATGGCGATCGTAACAAGTTACGGAAATTTTAATCCCGTGTATCGTCGATTCGGTAGGTACATGAAATACTATCGATTTGTAAAGATAGAATTAAACAATAAAATCCTTTTTTAACCTCGAATTAATTTACGCATGTACAAACTTCATTTCTTTAAATAAACATAAGTTGGGCGAGTTCAATGACCTATAGGTGTAACTTTGACTCGGGCTAAGTAACTGGCAAACGTAGTTATCAATGAATATCATTGACGTGTGCTCATGTTGGTACTGTATTCCTCATGTCATTTACTGATCTATTCATGAAGTTTTTAAGTAAAAATATAATAATTTGATCAATGAAGATGCACAATTTCCAGTAGTACTGATACTAATCATCCTATTTAAACCTTTCATCAACGATAACCATTGAAAAAAGTGAATTTTATCTCACCTGCAGACAAAATACACGCAAAGCAGGGATGGGCAGCAAGGCCGCTGCTAAGAAGGCCAAGACATTGCAGAGTGAGGCCAATAGCACGCTAAGGCCACTCTTCTTGAGGACCAGGCCCGTCCGCTCCTCGCGAGGCACGTCTCCCGCTTGCTCCACGTACGTGTGAGTGAGAAGGAACATGTCCTGCACGCCCAATCCCAGTGCTAGAAATGGCACTATCTGCGTACTTGATGCGTTGAATGGTATACCTGACGATTTAACAAAAAGACATTAGCCATAGAAAAAATAACATAACACCATGTTTCTGAAAGTCCGATCAAATTTTCGTTCAACTGACAAAACTGTTAAATTAACAACTGTGTCAAATTAGTATAGGTTGTTGAAACAATGCTTAGAAAAAAAATAACTAATCTATGGCATGGTATTTGACTTGCCATTCCTATAGATGATTTGACTACGCTGTAAATAACAAGATGATCAAATCTAAGTTGCTGATCATGTTAAAAACAAGTCCATTGACACTTGACAATTGATCTGACACCTAGTTAGTAGATTTTTACGTTGTACGAGTTCTCGGAAATCGGCTGATTTTTTTTATAAAATTTACAAGTGCGTTAGCGGTGCGTTTAAAAAATAAAACCAAAATAAAAAAAATAATCACCTAACAAAGCACAAAAGCCTAATCCGGCTGCGACAGTGATGGAAAGCAGCAGAACCCCGGCGATGCCCACACCGGCTTGCGACCGCACGGGGTCACGCCACTGCATTAGTGTCACGGCTACATAAATTAACTGCAAGTAACAAAAAAAAGCAAACATAAAATAACTAAAAAAAAAAAACAGGTGCACCAAAAAAACAATTAAATAAATAACCAAGTGCAAATATGTGGTAAAGTAAGGGAATTCTCACCATGAACATGTATCCCAACATGATGTTCTTTAACGACAGTTCGGAGAACTTGCCGAGAATGTCGTTCAGAGTCGACGTAGAGAATGGATAGAAACTATACGATGGCGACACGGACATCTTTCGCACCTCCTGGAAATTAACACAAAATAAATCTAAGATTTTATGGACAAGTCATAACTTTAACTTATTTTACGATTGGTTGGTTGATTTTAAACGTTTATGAAGAGGTTAAATAAATAAGCAAGAAATCTATAATTTTAAGGTATCATTATTTTTATGTGTTTCTAAAAAGACTTCGGACGAATCGAAAGTGTTATTTTTATTTTTTAATTTTACTGGCCAGTGATTATTGCGATTATAATTCTGCAAACAGATATGTATTACAGTCATAAATCTTATTTTCATCAACATAAAACTTGAAACTGACCCGCATAATGTAAAAAAAAATTGAAAATTTTAATTTGGCGGGCAATCTTGAAGCATTAGGAGCTGAATAATAAAATTGGCTACAATACAGGGCTCCTACCATTGTAATACAGACTACATTTCATCTGAAGGTTGGTTTATAATATAAAAACTTACAGCAGCAAATTTCCTCTGCCATGAATCTAAGACGGCAGCGGCTTTCTCTTGCGTCCAGCCCACATGGTGCACCTTGTAGTGGTCTGCCCAGTACTCGTACATCTCGCGCTCGCCCATCAGCTGCACCACCGTCTGCAGCGCCTTCGCACTCCTCAAGGCCGACGTGGAGTTCCTGGTGGCCCCACCTACTATGAGCTGTTCGGGCCACTGCATGTATGCTGCAGCGAAACCGTAACACCCGTGGGACAGTTCTGCCGCTACGTCTGGAACCTTTAAACGAGAAAAAAAAGGAGTTGTAAATTAATAGCTAAATATAAAAATAAAAATACACGCGTGTATTTATTACTTTTGTTTGTAAACATTATACAGCTTGTTCAATAACTGATTTGCTGATTCAATATACAGCTAGCAAATTAAACAAATTCCTGGTACGTCATTACTGGTGACAATGAAAATGAAACAAAGTACAAAATTTATGAGAATTCCGTGGAAGCGCTCGCCTCCATCGAATGGTGAGCATTATTGATATAATAGTGTCATTGTGACGGCGATAGCTGCAGCAAACGAAGCCCATTGAAGCGCGTACAATGCGCCCGTATAATGCGCCGGTCCGCTGCGCCCGCGCACCGAACAATGCGCCCGATCCTTCGCCGAACGTGGGTGGCGACAGACACTCGGCGAACTCACAAAAACCAAACCAATGCAATTGCCTACCCGCCACGAACGTACTGTTTGTTAAAGACAATTTGTTCACTTAAAGAACCGTTCACGATTGAAACGTTTCTTCTGATTTATGTGTTTATTGAAAAAATAAAGTGTCAAAACAAAATTGATGAGTAGCGAGAAAAGGTTCAGTTGCGAAACCTATATTTGGTGATGATATTATCACGTAGTTGGTAACATAACTTTCACGCAGGCGGAGCCGGGCGGCAGGTAGTCGCACGTCTGCCCGGCGGCGACCGCTTTCATCCTGCCTTATGACCGTTTCCAAAAATATTTTATTATTATGGAAAGTATTTAAACTTTATGCGTTCGTCTCGATAAAGATATTTTATTTGTCGTGATCCTACATGCTTTATTTATGTGCCAGTAAAACTGTCGTAAATTGAAGTCTTCATAAAAGGACCGGGAGTTGTCGTAATGGTCCCTAATGTGTGTCGCATGGAGCCGTAACAAATGATTCACACACAACAACTCACTATACAAAGGAGATCAATACTACCTGAACGTTGACTAGTATAAAATGTAGTATTAGCGAATACTCACATTGCCAGTTTTCTTGTTGGGAGCCGTGTCGGGGCAGTACGCGTCGGTGGGGTCGAGGCACGGCTTCTTCATGTAGGCGGAGGTGATGCCAGCTCTCTTCATGTAAGCCTCCATTGTGCTGAACGGGAACTGGAACCGCAGTTTCCTTACTTCTTCTAGAACCTCTTGGGGGTGTAATTGCGTCCATTGTAGCTTATGTTGAAGACCACTGTGGGTTACATTTTTCCAATTATTATTTCGTCCAAAATTGGTAAAAAAAAAAGATAGAAAACTACCATCAAAAGTAAGATACTCACGGAACATAAATGGGATAATCGGGCCCTAATAACTTGGATCCTTCCCAGAAGCAGTCAAGCGGCGTAATGATCGCGCATGGAATGATGTTGTCGATGATCTTCTCGATGTGATAGGCTTCGAAGTCGGGTATGCTGGGGCTGTAGCACAGGTCCTTCAGCCTCCACTCGATGTCGTACATATGAACTGTCACGCGGGTTGCTGCGCTGACCACCTACGGAGACACAATAGTATTATGAAACAAAAACTCCAGATATGTATGAGGTGCATCCTCAATCCAAAGGACTGCTAGACTGGAGATGATTTTTATGAGGCACAGAGTAACTGATCTTCGCTCTAAGAAGATTCGACACTAAGGTAGATTCTAGACTTATTGGCGTTCGGTCTCTGAATCTTAGCAGTAACAGCGTATATCATTTAACATCGTAATAGTCCACCTGCACATGATTGCACTATAATTTACGAGTGTTGTGTGTTAGCACGACTCGAAACTAAAAATCACGTCCAAGCATAACTTGGAGGCCTCTAGCCATAACGGTTTCACAATGATATTACTTGAAACAAAACCATAAACTCAAGATTTATGACGAAAGTTACCTTTAGGTGTTCGAGTAGCGCGCCGGCGTGCAGTAATGACACGTCGGGGTCCTTCGCTGTCTGTATGATGAGCTGGTGCGTTGAGGAGTCAGCTTCTCCTAGAGCTTTCGCTGTGTACTTTAGTTCAGCTTCTAATCGACCACCCTCTGTTGACAAACATAAGAAAACCACTTAAATATTAGATAACTAGCTTCTGCCAGCGGCTTCGCCAGCGTCTTGGTAATGTCTTCTATACAATTTTGAAGAATCCTTTCTTAGAGCTCACCTACGTCAAAGTAAAAAGAAACCTTCGGCAAAATGTCACGCTCTCAGTCCCATTAGTTTAGGCTGTGCGATGATATGTCAGTCAGTCAGTTTTTCTTTTTATATATATAGATCAATTAATGAAAAGTAACCAGATCGGCTACTTATTGTATAATTAGTAAAAGAATATCAAAGTATCCTAAAACGTAAAAATGTTTTCGTAATCGCGATCCAATTAAAATTGTTACAAATCTCGAATAGGACTCGCTCTGGCGGGCGACATTGTGTTACCATTAATGTCAAATTAGCGCATAATTTGCGAGTCCAGCAAAAACTTTTATTACGTATCGATGGAAAACCAATTAACTTTGCATTGAATTATATTATTGTTTATCGCGTGCAGCTTCATACGTGTCTACATTAAAATAAATCTCATGTTTAATGCGCCACTTGTATCGAACCGAGATCTCTTATTTTACTCATTTCATATCCCAGTTGGTAACCAGTATTGATAATTAATTATCCACAAGGTCATTTATTTACATTCCTCCGATGTGTTTTGGTGACGAATAACAAATATTGTAATTTCTATCTTTAGCATGTTCCTGATAAAATTGTTTTGATGTTTCCGAGTGTCAGACTAATTAATAATATTCTGACTAACAAGATAACGCTGAAGTTTAAAGCTAACAATAGTAATTAGTTATTGTGAAACGTCTCAAGATTTAATTTAAAAAGTGGAAACAGTGGCATTGCTTCTCATTAAATAGGGTTTAGGCAAATGTAACATCCAAATATAGCGTGAACGCCCCATCTATGGCGTAGTCGACACATTTGTAGCGCGGGTGGAGTCGCGCGGCGAGGCGATACTTTATGCATACGAACAGTGATTTACCGCGGTCCTATCTGACGCCCCTGTGTTCCGACTGTCACCAGTGTCGCCTGACACCCTTTAATTAGAAATAGTCAACATTTCTTTTAATTAAAACAGATGTTGAACGTTTCAACGTCCATTAATTGCGATTTTGACGTGTTGAAATATTGTTTATTTTGGAGTCAGTACGTAAATAAGGTTTTAAGCAACTTCGGAATTGTTTAAAAAAGTATCTACGCGAATATCGCTCGCTCTACTAACTTTTGCTAAACATAACGACCCCAATTTTTTTTGATGATTTATAACATCTCAAAAGCCTAAAATAAATTGATGACCAACGATTTTAATTACTCAATAAAATATTTTAATAATAATTATCAGTACGCGTAACTGTTCTCCACGGCTTACTCAGCATAAATTGAAATAGGTTCGTGACTGTCGCATGTAAAGCCGAGTCATTTCGCATGTTGTCAGCGAATCGGCGAGAGAATTCGTTCCAATTAACACCCGTCCCGCTGATTTATAAGCCGGTTTGTAACATTTTTTGTGCCGAATTAGGTGCGCGACGTGTTAGAATAAAAAAAGGTTTGACAGCTTCGCTTAACCTTAAATTATCTTGTGAAGACACATTGTATTATGTGGGTATATATAAAATGTATTTATATCCTTCAGAATCCACATTTGGAAATTCATCAGAGTATAATAACGAAAACAGCAGGATACGTATGCGTATTTGTGCACACGCACATTCTGCATTTAGAGATTACACAACACCAGGCTTGGCTCGTAACATTGTTATTAAAGCCGAAAATAAAAGTGTTGTGTTCAAAAAACAAAAACAGCTTTATAGCTGTGGAATCACTTTAGAAAAATGCTTCATATAAGTTCTATAAAAGTTGAAGCACGTTCACAGAAACGTTTCTTTCAAAGTAGTTCTACCGCGACTTTGGACACTTGAAAGCCGGTCCCCACTCTCCCCACGTTGGAACTATTTCTCACATGTGTTCCGTCGCTGGAACAGTGGCAGTTAACGCCCTCGCTCCTCGCTCGGAATGCTATTTTATTTTCGTCGCTAATTTATAGCGTGACCGGTCACTGTAGTGTGGTGCATAGAGCGCCCGCCGCACAATGCCCAGCCACCTTACAAATAAACAACCATATTATTTGCATATTGCCAACACTAATGATTTATTTCTACTGTTTACTAGTACAAGTAGGGTCAGTGTACCAATTTCACGGTTGTTACCTTTAATGAGCAGAACCCGATACGATTAACACTTGCTAGCTTGCGGAGCTTTGTACGTACTTTTATATAGCTACAGTAAAGGTAAGTATATACAGTAAGAGTAATTACATGCGAAGTTTAAAGACCATAACTTTGGCATAATTAGCGACGAGTTTCTGGAAAATCTGTAGTCAGCTACAGACTACGATTACCTTTCGTTTAAGAATCGGCATTAAACTGAGTTAAGTTATAAAGACCTCACATAGGCGACATTTACGATGACGGTCCTAAGGGGTATATTATTACATACTACTGAGTGGATTCTCGCTGGTAGGTAGACTCGCCAAGTGTTGCAATAGCAATAATGTTAATGTTCCCAGTTCACCTGACAGTCGCCAGTCACTTCACAGCTACAGATATTGTACTAATGCTAATGCCATCAACATTTCGCAGAACACTTTGTATGTAAATGAGCTTAATAAGCATTAAAAATTACAAAACGAGTATGAACAAAAAATCTGATGAAACGTGCCAAGAGTTTTTGTGCAGCTCGCACCGTTGTGAGTAACTGTGAGTACCTGCGACTATACTGAAATAATGTATATGATATTACTTTCGAATTCTATCTTATACAGGGCAGGTGACACGGGTTCGGTGTCAGTGGGTAGCAACCAACGGTTTAGAAATGCTTTTATGTAACTGAAGTTTTTGCAACTCAACGGTGCAATCGTACCTCAAATGCTGACTGTACAACTGTACACACTGATTCAAAGGAACGTCGACTCGAAAGTACGACAAGCTATTCAATTTAGAAAATGATAATAAGATTATTATTAGGTCTTAGGCTAAAATCCAACCAGAAACAAACTTTAAAGCTATAATTCAACTATAATACTTTCGGATTTGAAGAAGGAAGGCGAAGAATTGACTTTTTCTGTCCAAAATAAACTGCGTGAAATAAAGTCTCCAGGTACTGGAATTTGAAAAATGTTTTTGGTTCGTGACACGACGCTGATGGTTGCGTGTTAATGTATACAGTTTGTGTTAGTTAATGTTTATTATTCGTATTTATACAAAAGCGACAGAAACACTTAATTCTAATGCTTAAAATTAAACTAACGAAATACTTAACTAATCCGGAATTGGTATGAAAACAATCAGTATTTAGATGGCCTTCTTTTGAACTGTTTTTAGAACTAGAGAGTTTTTTTGGTTTTCTTTGGTGGTGTAACTACAATTTTGGCTAGTTAAGTATTTTATAAGTAGCTATACAAGTGGCAATTGTTAAACAAAAAAAAATATCTCTTAAACTATTATTATTTCTCGCACAGACATTATCTGTGATATTTCAAGACATGCGCTCATAAAACACATGTTCGTTTAGCTTAGCCAACATACCCACATAAAATGTAAGCGTCAGTTAAAACTATCGACGTAGAAAAATCAACATTGGAAGTGTCGCTCCAAGTGAAGGGCGCGGGCGTCGGTTTCGTAATCATTCAGGCTAAACATAGCCCCACTCGTGCCGGATATTAGGGATTATCATAAAGCAAGTGGAATGGAATCGAGCGTGGTGGCGAGGTGGCGTGGCGAGCCGGCGGGCCGGTGGGCTTCGGGCCGCCGGGCCGCACAGGGCGCCTCTATTTTAACACCTACCAGGCCGTGGGCGCGATTTACGACGCTGCACCGCGCCACGCTTGTGTTAAATCGCGTCAGCATGGATTAAGTGTCGGTATCGATGCTCATAGCCAAGCGGTACTTGCATGCTATGGCTAAATTATGATGAAGTTCCCGTACAGCGATTTGGAAAGTTCAATTTTGCATTGCTACCTGAAACCCTGGCTTTAAGCCATTAAAGAGATATGTATAATGTGTCTTGACATCTCTTTCTAAGCGAGACAGTATATTTCCGATATAAATGTAAGATCGCCATAGGGCGGGCGGTAAGCGCGGAAACATCGCAAGGTTGCGAGGGGTTATCGCGACTGTCTGCCAGGGTACAGCTTTCACACTCACCGCACGGCATCGTGCCTTATCACGAGCCGGCCAGCGGGGGCGGTGTCTTTATACAGTTTAGCAACACTTGCGCTTATCGGCCAGCGCACATAGTCGTTGCATAAGTCAACATAACAATCAGCTCTTCTGACAACACAATGCGTAATGACCGCATCAATGGTACCTAAATCTATCAATGTACGTTGGAAATAATCAATGCGAATCTTAAACCTTTTATTGCATTCTCGTTGCGTGTGCGTCGATAATGACAACATTTCTACTCGATGTGGTAGCGGACGATCAGCGCGGACAATCGCAATGAATGACGTCGCGGAGGATCGGAGGGCGCGCGGGTACGTGCGCGCGCGCATGTGGTGGTGGCCACCCGCGCGCGCCGCGCCGAGCCCGTGTGGTCCGGCCCCGCGCCGCGCGCCCCCCTCTGGCCCTCTATGCAAATTAGCCAGAGCGTAGACAACAGATGGATGGCGGAATAAACAAACCGCGTCCTTTGCGGCCGGCGCGAGCGCTCGCACAGCCATGACGCGACTTTGTTAGCGCACGCTCTCCGGACCCTTAATTGACACATCAAGTACGATACAAAGTATTTCAATAGTTAGAACTGGTTCAAAAGCTTTCTACCAAAGCGAAAGTAGACGAGAAGTTACTCCAAGATTACATCAAACGCTACCTAAGTTAGAATAAGAGAAATTGTAACTTATTTCGGTCATGGTTGCTAAATCGAACGAGCTTGAGGCCGGTTTTTGGACAAAAACTAGTCGCATTTAGAAGTCGAGTAACGAGTGAGGTTTGAGATAGGCGGCGCGGGCGCAGTGCGGCCTCACCGCCATTATGCCGTACCGTATTATGTATCAGTTACAAATAACACGTGTGGCTTACCTCACGTAACTGCAACTACGAGCCTCCACAGAATGGATTCAAAGCCTACTTTAGTCAATGCTGTACCATCTTATATTATACATATACCTGTCAGTTTATTGGCATACTTTTGAGAGTTTGCTTAAGCTTAAGTAGGTCGAGTGTAGCGAGAGACATCCTCGTACACTCTGTACGAGGATGTGTTACAGTACAACCGTCCTAACTTGGCGAGCCTGAAATTAGGCTCTGCGAACTTTAAAGCTTGTGTACTTGTACAAAATTAAGTTAGAACGGCTTAACGTACTATACAAGACGTCGCGTGTACTAACTTAATGTTTCGGTTTGAACACTGTTCGACCACGAAAATGGAAATATCCTTTTATTTAAGCTTTCATCGATGCGGTAGGCTCTGTACGCTTCAAAGTTTAATTACCGAACAGGTAAATGATTCTCAATTGTCTATCAAATAGAATAGGTACCGTAAGTCCTTTCAAGTTCCGCAAATAATAGGTACTATAATGATTCTCTACGCTGCACAAGTAAACGCCAGTTTACTTAGAACCCGACCACATGCCTACGTCAATAGAAAAGAAGGAAAAGCTCAGGTTAGGAGGGGTCGTGGTATGATGGGCGTGCGTGGCGCGCAGCAAGGCGTCTTCACACAAAAGCGGCCGGACAATCAGATCCCTCGTTTTTTGTGACTCAATAGAAATGTTATACATTTTTTTAGTTTTATTGGTCGTAATTTTACGTAGGGATATTTACGGGCGGCCGCGGGCCACCTAATTAAGTTGTTAGGCGACTCGGGACCTTCGGCATTGTTTAACTGTGCCGGCTTTGTTCCGCGATAACGTCTGGGAGGCATTCAATGTGTTTGTATTGTTTGGACAGTAGCCGACGACTTCATATAAATTGACATTTCAATCGGTTTATTTACAAAAGGTCTTAAATTTAATAAAATTCGTCGAATAGCAGAACGAGGCTTTAAATCAATGGAGCTTCGCGAATAAAGATTTTTTATCTGTGTGTTGTTTCGCCGTTGAAGCAGGTGCTTCAATAAAATCGCTCGCTTCCTTTTTGTTACGTCCGCCCTTTTGCGAGTTTTTGGATATCTTTCCTGCTGAAGTTTGGATAAGGATTTAAAAAGCTTTTATAGCTTATTGTTTAGAAAAAACAAATCGTAAACAACTCTGCACAATACGAATATTTTTCGATTGTGAACGGAGAGAGAAGAATACGGTTTCTTTTAGGCTGTACAAAATTTGATAAAAATACAAAAACCTGAACTGAATTGGTTTTCAGAATAACAAAATATTTCACTGGATATACGTAGTTTAGTTTCCTGGTCAAACGTTTTTTTACGCTTGTATTATCTCTATGACCAAGTAAGTACCTACAGCTTCCACGGGATGTCGCTATCACGGAAGTTGCACTCGTGAGCTTCCTCCCATCCTATCCCATGACGTCATCATCCAATTAAAAATAAATTCAAAAAAATAAAAATATTATCCGATTAATGAGTACCATTTCTTACATTCATAAACCCGAGACCACCCAGCAATGTAAGGGTCGAAAGAAAAAAAAAGAGGTTCAGTTATTCACTGCTTTGTAACCTTTTTTGGTTTCAAGGACAGTTCCTAGAGTTTTGTTTGTTTTAAAATATGCTTTTCATACCAAACTTTAGTTCGTTTTTTAATCCTACACTACGATTTGACAACTTAAAATGTCAAACTCCAGATAATTGGGAATATATTTCAAGAGTGTGACATTCTGAGTTGTCAAATCGTAATCTAGAAATAAAAAACGAACATATAGACTTCACTTTTGTCTTTCTTTTATCTATGACTTTTGTGTTGTCAATAATAAGTTACGAAATTTAATAAAATGGCTCTTACGCCCATATGCCATCGTAAACGTTAGCTGTTTATTAAATGCTTCTTAAGAGCGGCCAACTCGAGGTACATTTTCATGCAACCGCTCTTACGTGATTATGACGTTATTATACATCTTTCTTATCTAAAATATTTTGGATACCTTGTACAGAAATCAAAACATAGATTTGTGTAAAACTAATATAATAAAGAACTCTGAAAATCTGTTATTTTACATGAATTCTGGCCTTACGTAATGCACTAATTAATGTCTTAAAAAAGTACGTAGAGAGACACACATTGCACATTTGATCAAGATTTAGAATGACGACAGATTTTCTTAAAACTTATGATAACTTAAACAGATAACCGTTCTCCACCAATCAAAAAGTGGTCAAAGTCTATCAGAATCTCTGAATACGAACACCAAAGTTAGCTATACCTACGTATAATGTAAAAATTACGGTTGAAATGGTCAGAAGGCTCTTAATAAAGATGGAACCATTTAACGTTATCTTAATTTCTTATTTTATTCGCTTTGTATTAATAATATTTTCCGTAACTCAATAAAATCGACTCTGATTTAACGGCTTTTAGTTACCAAGGCATTACTGATGTAATGTAGTTTCTTTCATTTGTATGAAATGAAGTGCAAATACAGTACGTATACGTATTTGACGACGCAATAAATCAAATAAGTCTCATTACTGGCTATAATGGGAACATTAAAATAACATCCTTGCGACAGTGCATAAATGGTGTCCTGTGCAATATCAATTAAATGGATTAACGATCTTTACGTAACATCAAAGCAAAGAAGTTAAAAGCAAACGCTGGTAGATAATAAATAGTAAAGTTTAATGGAGGGATGTGTCCATAAGAGATACTTGATGCGGCGTCGGCGCGCATGCGCGCAGCTCACGTCTGTCGCGGTTCCGGGATCATAACTAAACATACGTGCATCTTTAAACATAGCATTTTTATGGGACGGCTTTTATCATGTTCTGTAGTATAACCGAACAATGCTTTTGAAAATATTGAAAATTCTACCAATTACCAAAAAGAAATGTCGATGAATAACTTTCACGTATTCATGCTCAAATGACCACTTATCCAATAATAATAATAAAAAAACAAAAGCCCGATAACTGTCAACAAAAACTTCATCAAAATAAACATATTTAATAGCTCCGACATCAAAATCCTGATAAAAAAAAAGAAGTAAAAACAACATCATCAGAGCGACGTGACATTTTACAGCAAAGCGATAAAACCATAAAAACACCAATTAATTGGTACTGATCCCGGAATATGACTCAATTCTGTTTATTTTATTGTATAATTAAATTGAACGCTTTTGAAAACTTTTAACGGCTGATAAGAAACGATTAGACTACCCCTTTTGTAAGAATATCGGCTTGGTACATATTCTTACTCATTTAACACTACATTCTTGAAGACAAAAAATCACTACACAGTATAAAACAAAGTCGCATCCCGCTGTCTGACCTTATGCTTAAATCTTTAAAACTGCGCAACGGATTTTTTACGGTTTATTTAATAGACAGAGTGATTCAAGAGGAAGATTTCTATGTATGTGCATGCATAATATACCAAATAACAGCGGGTGCACCGTTCGAAGCTGGGGCGGGTTGCTAGTAGGTATAGTATAAAAAGGTCCGAATTTAAGAATCATTTATGAGGGTTTTCTGAACCTCTATTTTGAGTTAGTACTTCTAAAAGTCCCTGCTAGGCTAACTTCATTCGAAATTTTGGCAAGTTTCTTAACTAAAGCAAAATTTAAAAAAACTTAACTTCAAATGCTTAAAGGAGAGAACGGGGTTAGTCTGTCTGTATACTATTTAGGGTGTTTTTAATAACGTGCGTATTTCATCACGCATGCGGAATTGTCGACGAGAGGTTTCTAAGATGTTGATCGGAACGTCACAATCCACAATATGTCGACAAACTCACGAATCAAGTTAAGAAACTTGGTTTGCTCATCTTTCTCAGCTTTCACGAGGTTCTCGACATACAAGATGTTTATATCAAAAATACACCTACATACCATACCTCTTCTTTGAAAGAGAGAATGGGAATTAATCCAGTACGTGGGGCCAGTGTAGATTGATGGATGTCACATGTCTTCAAATTTTTGGTTCTATGACATGCCGGTTTCCTCACGTGGTTTTCCTTCACTGTTTTGAGAGCAGTGGTGACGAAATAACTTACACAAAGTAATGCGATTGGATTTGATCCCGCAACCTACGAGGCATCTATATGTATAAAAGGAGAAACTGACTAGCATATCAACGCACAGCCGAAACTACTGGGCCTAGGAGCATGAAATTTTGCATAAGTCTTCCTTTTATGACGTAGGTGAACACTAAGAAAGGGATTTTCAAAATTCAGCTCCTAAAGGGATGTAAAGGGGGACTAAAAATTTATATGGAGAACCCTACTTTCACGCGGGTGATGACAGAAGGCTAGTGACAAATAAATAGTTATCCAACCCGGAAAAGTGAATTAGAGACTATTACACAGGTTGTTGCGCACATCAATAAAAGATTGTGAGGTAAATTAATAATTCCCGACAATGAATATAAATCAAGTGAGGTACGTGCAACGACCGCGTGTGGACTGGGTACTAATGAGTCCACACAGAGCATAGCTTGCGCAATACATTACCGAATCCTTTCTCATAAAGGAACAGGATAATTTGATCTCATAGATCGAATTATCCTGGTCCTATATTAATGTAACCAATCATTATTGTTACCGACAGATTTAGAGACGACATTGTCGACTAGTTACCTAATCACACAAAATTATGGGAACTGCGTTTCAAATAAGAGCTGTCGGATCTTGGCGAGTCTCCAGTCAGGCTCTGCGAATTTCAGCCCTTTTGCATTCGTAAAAAAATAAATGTAATTAAGATTATATAATAATGCTAATTACAATAATTGGATGTGTGGTGTGACGAGAATGGATAAAGTGAGAAATGAGTATATTAGAGGAAGTCTGAAAGTGGCGCCAGTGACTGAAAAGTTGAAAGGACATCGTTTGTCTTGGTATGGTCATGTGAAGAGGAGAGATGAAACGCATGCCACAAAAAGAGTTTTGAGTTTACACGTAGATGGATGGAGAGGAAGAGGGAGACCAAAGAAGAGATGGATGGATTGTGTGAGGAGTGATATGAAAGAAAAGGGAGTTACTGATAGTGTGACGGGTGACAGGACAGAGTGGAAGAAAAAAACATGTTGCACCGACCCCAAATAAAATGGGATAAGGGTAGGATGATGATGATGATGAATAATGCTAATTACAACTGTTATTGCCAAACAGTGCAAGTCATATAATGAAATATTTAGCAAATATTTTTTACGAAAACTACTAAAAATAAATATCAATAATAGTTTATTTTTATTTTTTGCTAAAATAATATGTTTCACAAATTCGCAAACACGCAACTCATATGAGTATTCTTCAGACGTCGATTGTTATGCAAATAACGTTTAAGACCAATCTAATTTTCCGATAGAAAACATTTTCTGAAATTATAATTGCGTTGTATATTTAAAATACTCAAGACTTGATTTGAAATTTAAACCATCCACTAATTTAAAAGTTGACATCATGTCAAGTTTTAAATTACTGACAGTCATATGGAAAATAGAAAAGTCTACAGGGATAGTTTTGCATTATATTGTGGAAAATGATATTCAAGATTTTGCTGCGATCTGATTTCCTTAATTCCTTCTCTTTTCGTGTAGACATATTTTATTAATTGTTAAGTTTTAAAATGTAATTTAATTGATTTTAATAAATTTAATAATAGGAATTCAGTTTTAAGAAATAGTTAATGTAAAATGTAGTTTCAAAAATTAAAATGATTAAGATTGTTGTAGTACTCATCGCTCTCTCACTAATACGATTTGTCTAGCTCAATGTTCAGTCGTAAATATTTCATCTTAAATATTTATCACAACAGTTCTGAACATTGAAAAATATTGTTATGTATTCTTAAGATATGAATTTTAACATAATCTGAAAGGTTATTTGGCGACGCGATGTGCGGCGGAAAATTTTAAATTATGCTAAGTTTTCTTTTCATTTGAATAATCCGTAAAATTGAAAAATTTATGTATCTAGTTAGTACTGCTTGTTATTGCGTATATACATAACAAGTACGCACTGTCGCAAAGTCTATTGAACAATACGACATTTTAATCAGTTTGCTGGAAACGTTTACCATTCAAAAAAATATGTAAATAACTTTACATCTTAATACAATACCAAGACATTGAAATACAATTAGACTAAATCGAGTAGCGCACCGGACGCTAATGTCCATTCAGATTGTTGATTGACGAATTTAAATTCAAGTTTACGGAGCTTATAAGGGCGCGTACAGACGGCGGCGCGCTTGTAGTGGCGGCGCGCATGCCGCGCACGTCCGCAGGCGGAAGCGGCTCCACACACGCTGCCACCCCACATTGGTATTCCACGAGATGCACAATGTGCCACAATGTCTCTATCGTGATGCGCCTCACCCTTCCTACGTACACCAATAAAGATCAAAGATACACTGTCCACTACAATTTAACGTACCTTGAACCCAGAGTTGGTCGACCCTTGAGTGTATCTGCGCGGATTTCAAGCCGACGCAGAATGTGGAGAGCACGAGTATGGCGACGAAGAGGACCTTGCCCGCGTCGCCCTGGAGGAAGCAGCCGAGGATGAACAGCTGCTCCTGCAGCCAGGCGCGGATCCACAGCGACGTGCGCCCACCTTCGATGTTGCCCTGCAACACAACCAACAAACATTCAAATAGACTATTCATCATCGGTTTTTTTGGTAAACAAACATCGGTAGAGGTGACCAGAATAGATTGAACGGTAGCGGCCATACATGCTGTGTCACCACAGACAAGTCGGTTTATTAATCTTTCGATCTTATATCAATAAACACACAGATTATGAGATCGCTTTGGCGGTAGATATAATAACATCGAACTCTTTAAACGTCGAAATAATTTCTGAGTTGATTGTGATTAATGAGAGTGGGCTGGTCGGGGCCCCGCAGCGGTGGCGCCGCGCGGCCGCACCGGGCGCATGGGGCCGGGGCCCCGCGACCAGCCGACACACTCCGAATCTCGTGAAGCTCTTACTAATTGCATAATAATAACTCAATCGACGTCTCGTGTTGAGCGGCGCGATTAAGCGATCAAGGGTACGTTTGCCCTTTAGTAATGGTCACTTCGATAAGAACACGAACTGTAATGTGGAAATAATTAGCAGTTTCGCTTTTAATTTACCTACTTCTTTAATATGTTACTAATTTCCTCTGTTACCCAGCATAAGTTGAAGGCAAACCCTTCCAAAAAACTTGATTGGTTTATAATGAAAAAGGAAACTTAATTATTTTGCTTTTATTTTTACCAGCCAGTGTACTTATGTCCGCAAAAAAAAAACACTGACAGAACATCCATCGATAAAATAAAAATACAGAAATAAACTAAAGCATCGTCTGACTAAATAATTTTGAAGCGAAAACAGCAAATCGCATAAAGAGACTCGGAACCGTAGCGGCATAAAATACGTAGCAATCAAAACATCATTAGTGATTTCAGCAAGATCCAGGCGCTTATGGTCAATCATCCTGATTTACTACAGTTGGAGCAGAGGGTTCGCTGAACTGTACGACATTTCCCGCCGAAATCGGGTTGTTTAGCTTCCGAGCGTAAATAAATAAATCGTAGCATCAATAATGGCGGATACAGTGGAGAGTCGTAGCTCGTAGAACGGTCCGGGCTCGGCGCGGGCGAGGCGAGGTGAATGTCGGGCGCGCTGGGTGGGCGTGACGTCACGGACGGAATGCGCCCGCGCCGCCCGCGCCCCTGCCCCGCGCACTACACCCGCGCCCGCGCGACCCACGTGGAGCGTACGCACCACGCCACCACGCCGTAACGCCACCACCACCAGCACTCCTTCATTCATGCACCGAATTTGGCACACACATGCATAACGTCCAACGTGATAAGTCCGAGTGCGGCTGCACCGGCATCCTACAAGCCAGCGACAAGCATGCGACAGGCCGCAGTCGCACGTAAACCGCTGACGCAAGTGCTACGGGATTATTTACTATGTATAATCCGCGATGCGCCGGCGCCGGCGACCGCGCTTCCTGCAGATAAGAGATTGGCCTACTAGGAGCACGTTCTCACGATACTGGATGCTGGCTGCGATCTACTTGTGCTCAACAGCACACGCTACTCACGGATACTTTGTCACTGCTCCATGCGTCTTTCCACTGATTTCTAAATAATTTACTATCTATTAATAAACTATTATATAAACAACTGTTAATCATCTTACAGGAAACAGTTCTGTGATAATTTTAGTAATGAATAGGAGCGATAGTCGGCGAGTACTCGCCGGCTGACTTTGTTACTTATCTGAGGTCAAGCGCGGTGTAATTATTGTATCAATTTAATTACTCCATAAAGTGTCTCTAAATAGTAAAAATTTTGTTATTGTCGATTTTATCACGTGGGCCACACACTATGTGTCTGATAATTAAATATTCACCTATGAAATACTCATTATGTGAAGAAAATCCTTAAGTAATTAGTGTACTAAACATGATCTGAAACTCTCCATTCAGCATAATTTCATGTTCAAATGATCAAATAGTAAATGAATTGCTACGGTTAGTTCTACGAAGTGCTACGCAGCTACGCTTGAGGAAAACTAGAACAATATTTGATTAATATTTAAAATTAACAATCTCGAAATACACAATTATCTAATAATTTGTGAATTTGAACGTGAAATTATAAGATACGCTAGGAAAGTGCGCGATATTTCTCTGTTGGTGAGGTCGATGCATCATTGAAATCTGTCATGTCGGAGTTTATCAGTTGAGCGTCCAACAAGACGGGCGGGTGGTGTGATTGGCGCGATCCCTGACATCCTGTGCGGCTCAGCGCCGGTGCCGACGGGCTGCGATCAGGCGCTCCCCATATCTGCATATAATGGGCCGTGGGTGTCGCCCCACCATGATCCCATTACAATACATGAGCCTGTGTTTCAAACTTTCCGTCAACATTCAAACATGTAGACGTATCAATACTTACTTTAATCTTTTAAAGATTTCACAATCCCATTTAGAGAACAAAAACTTGTCTCTAGAAAGCTCCTCCATTAAAGAAGTTAAAGCTATAAACACTTGCATAGCAAGTTTACCTATTTAGTGTTAATAAAACAAGCTATGTTTAATTGTTACACACCATGCCATGATATAAATTATGGTCGATAAATGGCGAAGGACAATGATCTATGCTTTACTTTTTGAGACTGACAGGTAAGATGGACAGAGGTGTATCCGAAAATAACTCATGAGAGAAAAATAAAGCAGTTTATAGGACAAAAAGAAATTTAATGACATGTTTTATCGCTTCCAGCCTACTTTGTAGCATGCGTGTATGATTAAAGATTCGAATGGCCCTCGTCAAGGACATCACGTTTGGCCAATTGGCCAGTCGGCCACCGGCGGCGGCGGCGCGCTACTTGCCAATGCCACTGAATGTCAATGACATTTTTAAATTCTTTACGTAATTCTACGCACATATGTGATACTAGGACACATCAAAGAAGACTTTTGCTTTACTATTGAACAGATTTTTTGTTTTTATTCACGTAACTACGAATGCCTAATAAGGAATGTATAGTCTGTACAATTCTCAATGGATAAAAAACAGAAACGGATAAATGAGTCTGTTTTAATATTAGGCAATCGCCAGCCGTTTTATTACCGTACTATCGGAACCAATGACCACCCAACTGATTCTAGACCCAAAAACATTCAAGGGTCAAATTAATAAAATTTATCATCTGCTCGTTAAAAATTAAATTCTTATGCGAGTTGCTCCAATCGCCTGCGGAAAAGTATTGAATAAATAACCTGGGCACCAGCTGTGAATGTGGCAATTCTCCCGAGACAACGTCGAAACTCATTTCCTGTTTCACGACGACAATCACCTGTATGTGGGGCCCGGCCACAAGGGAACACTCGCAAATGCCTGCTTTATAATCATCATATTTTATAAAGCATAGCATGTAGGTTGTATTTTAGCTAATCGCGCTAAAGGCCAAAATTTTGGAACACGAAAAATTGATTTTGAAAACCATATCTCACGTTAGTTATATAAAAATTTATAAAATGAAGTAAACGTTTATCAAGAACCTTCCAAAATTTATTTTTTTGTTAAAAATTATGTGCAAATCAATAGTGTAGAGATTTGTTCATGTCAATCCGGAGCGGAAAGCATTCAATAACATCGAGAAAGTTGCCAAGTTAGGTGGACAACGTAACCGGTTCCAGCGGCCGTATGATAGCGATCACATCGGTAAAGCACTAGGTTAATAGTTAAGATCCAGAGATACACAACATCTGGCTGCAAGCATCGAATATCTGGGTTCATTCCAAAAATAACGAATGGACCAAATTCTACAAACAAGGTCCACAACGGAGATGGAATGACCGGCATGGCATGTTTGAGTCAAAAGCTGCAGAGGGTAATTTATAATTAAAAAAAATATAACGTACATTAAGAAATTAAATTCAGTATTATATACATCGCTGTCGACTGGTAATGTGTATTCTTTAAGCATTGCCAATAATTGCCATACAGAGTAGCAATGCTACCAGCCTTTTGGGTAACTTTATCAGTCGAAAGCACTTTTTTGACGCCTTATTTTAGTGCAGAGGGTTGAATTCACTACTCTTTGTAAACCGGAAAAGAATTTCGCAAGATTTGAATTCGAGAGCGATGTTCAAGCAAAATCTCGGTTTGCCTGAAACCTGATGTTATTCAAACTAAATCGAGATTCATAATTCATTCAGCATCGTCCTTCAATGCAGTTCATTGGTCAGAATTCAATACCTCGAATCGGAATCTAGTAATGGCGTTAAATCAAAGAAACCGCGTCTTCCTATCTAAACTCTTAACTCTTCGAAGATTCTTGAAATTCCTCTGCTGGCGATTGAACTTGTTCCGTGAACGTAACCACAAGTGATGGCTTCTCTCCTTATATTGAAAATTTCAATGAATTTAAATGTAAACGTAAGGACTAAATGGTAAACAAATATTTGTGAAGAAGCAGAAATCAATACAGATGGAGTATAAGTAGACGAAGAATTTCAACAATTTGGAGGATGGAATCGTACACTAAATAGTCTTTCGACTCTTGATTAGAAGTTTTTGTATTATAATCACCACAAATTGGCGGAACTGAGGCACGATATATACATGATAGACCGTTACTTAGACTTAAAAAATAAGATTTTACTGACACGGAACTCGAAAGTTCCATTTACACTTGATTAGTTACTAAAACAAGGGGAAAAGCAGCTGGTGTTGTAAAGCTACTGAGACGGAGGCAACGGTCAGTGATGAGGAAAATTGCTGAGTGTGCAGCGGCGTGTGTAGGCCACGTGGAGCGGCGCCCCGCACATTGTATGCCGTAATCTGATACCAAAATTGCTGCCACCACATGCATTTCATAGTCTGGCAAACAATTTCTCTGATTTTATCAACTCATCGAAGTCTTCAGATCGACCATACATCTCCTTTTTCAAACCTAATAGATATTTTGTATAAAATTCAAGATTGCAAACATTTAAGACTAAAGTCAACTCCAAATTAAATCATGTTCTGTTCCAAAATATAATGAGCATACCGTACCAAAAGACGCACCTTTAAAAATTGTGGATGTACAATCATTTATAGGTCTCCAACGCAGCTGCCGACCGCCGGCGAACGCAATGTTTGGACGAAGACAGACGATATGTGGGAAAAACTAGTGGAAAAGAGATGGAATGTAAACCTTAAAGAAGAGGAAAGAAACTGCCCTTTTGATACGAGGAAACGAGATGTAAGATCGGAAACCACAAGATGTCTCAATTCCACGAGGCGAGCTCTGTGCGGTCTTGTCAGACATAAAACTTCGTAGAATAGCATTCTTTTATTTTTATATTGAGGAAGCAGTTATGTAATTTAAATGTTTGTTCATAATTTGAGAGGAGTCTTAAAAATATCTATTTAGTTTGTATATTGGAAATTGCATTAGCATTAAATTATATTTGTAATGTTGTTATCCGTAATTAATTGGTGATAATTGTTACGATTGATTTGATAAATTAAAAAGATTTATTTTAAGCACTGGTCTATTCATGAATGAAAATAATTTGTATTAATTAATTAATAAATTTTCTGGCAATTTAATTGATTGTACAAAAACAATGCGGCAGTGTATGTAGTGGGTGTGTGTGGCGTGCGGCGGGGACCGCTGATGTCTCTATCGGCGCCGCTGGCGTGCGCGTGCGCCCCGCCGCCGCGCTCCCAGCCTTAATTGCTTCATCTTGCATACGACCGACCAAGTTCCTACATTATAAGTAACTACACATCCACTCGAGGTATGTTACATTAACCTTACCACAGATTACAGCTGATTTTTTTTTTCATGATTGCCATAGGTGTTTCTTTTGGAGATATCAGTGAATAGGTTGATAGGTATTGATTTTGTAGTGTTTTGGTGACCTTTGCATAATATGCACCTATTGTCTTATTATTTTCGTATTCACCGAGTATTTTTTTGTAAATATTTGTAGCCTTAAGGTTTCATTACGTACTCTTTGTAGGATTTTTTTTTATACATCTTGGACTGGATGTTTCGCGAATGGCACTGGTAGGGGTGCGGACCACCGTGGGGCGTGCGTGCGGCCTTCTAGGAAAGCGCTACCTTCCCCGAACCCGTCTGCCACTGGTACACAGACACGACGTGCCTACTCGACTCGACAATTGCAAAGATTTTTGTAAGAACTTAACCGCTTTTCATAATGGGTTTCGTTTGTGTGTATTCTATAGGTACGTTCTGTAAGGTGAGCTTTACAATTACTTTGGAATAATGGTATGAGAACCTACAGAAATAACAGGTAACACACTTGCGTTAAATAAAAGTTGTTGAAGAGGAGAATATCCCAAATTGGCACAGTAATTTCATTTTTTGGCCAATACATTTTTTATACAATTATGCTAACTACTAATATAACTGTGACACACTTTTTAAATGTCATCTTCTTAATAAGCATGTAGCCTAGATACTTTTCATTACAAAATACGCGCGGCCTTGATAGTACGCACAGTTACCACTAGTCGGCGCCACCGCTTTGCGCTGCCGCGTTCCTCAACGCGATTGGCATTCGCAGAAAAACAATCACACGTGCAATATGACAATTGAAGCTCAACACTGAACTGTTGTTTATGTAGTGATCACTGCACCTTTTCAAGTTCGGAGAGCGCGAGGGCCGCGTCCACCCAGCTGGTGCGGATGTACAGGTCGGCGCTGTGGCGCGCCTCGGCGGCGGACGGGCTCTCGTGTGCGGCGGCCGCTATCCGAGGATTCGCAGGAGCCTCGGAATCGGGAGCCACCATGATCTCGGGGCCAGGCTTGTCACCAGTATCCTCATGAAGACGGCCGGGGTCCGTCTGGCGGCGCACGCTGTCATATCACTCGCCGCCACATAACCACACACTTGTACACCAGGATTCGTCACTTCTATCAATCACTTTACCGTACGAAACACGGAACGATACCGAGTTTCATTACAAAAGCTACGTCGCGTTTGCGTGTCGACAGTGGCGCGACTCGGGCAATACTGATTCGAGCTTCGAGTGCGTACACTGCATGTTTGTTGAGCCGCCATCATGATTCGAACGATTATGTTGCCGTCTTGGGGCCGAAAGCGACCGAGACCCGACGGAAACGGCCGAGCCCCCTCGCCCGAGGACCACACACATGTTGTTGCTGTCTCGCTCACACAATTGAGAGGAAGAGGGAAGCTGCGCGGCAAAATAAAAGCATTGAATGAAGCTGCTACGAATGCCACCGGATCACAACGAATACACTATCATTACCGATATCGACGATATAATTTGATACCCTGGTGGAAACGAGGGCACGGAAAACTAAATAAAAATAACATGGGGCTTTTGGAATTAGAAAAACGCAAACAGAGGAGCTATGGGAAAGTTTTTATTGACAAGCAAAAAAGGTCGATGAGTTCACAAGGGCTCCAGAACTTCAGAGACACTTCAAAGCGTTGTTTGGCCGCACTCACACAAGTTATTACATCCCCACAATTACCACAAAGAGAGTACGTTTGCTAGCCAAACATTCCCTCTGTATACAGATAATAAAGGCGGATCAAACATTCGGACGCACCATATCATTTTGTTTACAGAGTTTTCTGAGTAAAAAGTCGGACGAGCGCGCCCCCGGCAGGACGGCAGGATGGCCCTTTGATGTTGCCGACACAAAACGCCGCCGGCGGTGATTTAACTAATGAATTTATTTAGCGGCCACACTGACTGATTGCCGCCCTGTCCCCATGCACTCGATACTAGACACTGTTGTAATTGATCACTGATTATCAGCAAGTTGCATAATTTTCAAGCAAAATATGAATTGAGGACATATGGAAAAATTTATATGAGAAAACACGGTTTGAATTGGAAAACGAAAGAGTTTTCGATTAGATTTGAAAGCCAAACGGTCTGATTCCAGTATCTGAACGATAAAAAGATCCTAAAGAAAACTAATCTTCAGTTACGTATCTATTACGACAAGAGTACACTGGAAATGAGCGAAAATATTTGCATCAGACCTTCTAAGTTGAAATTAAGTCATCCTTATGCACTGTCAGGGCAGTTGTGAGTTGCGGTAATCGACTCGGACTGAAAAATCAATTCAACCGAAGTTCTCTATTCAAATGACAAATGTGACAAATGAATGGTGATGCGCAGAAGCACAAGTTGAATCGCCAACTCGCTAAATGTACCGAACCATGTTTTCGTAAAACGCGACATGAATATCGGGGGATTGCCAGATTTAGCCGCCATATTATTATTCTAAGGCTTCACTGATAAGGTGTGCTTGAAATGTTAAATCAGATGTTATACGTAAACGAGCCATAAGCCTCAAGCGCTTCATTAGTGAGCATTGAGTGTCTATGTACATATGTATACGTCTACTGTTGCACAATATTGCACTCGTCAATCTTATTTCGTTCTGCAACCACAGTGAAACATTGGTCACTATTGCAAAGACCGGGTTCTTCTGTTAAAGCGTAAATTTTTAGAATACAGAAATTAATCAAAGTATACTGAAACTTAACTTAAAGTTAGGATATCACGAAAATAGCAATGTCGGAATCAAAGTCGGAACCAGAGTTTTTGAATTTGTTTTCTCGGAATCGGAGTTTGAATCAAAGGCGGAGGCTGAAGAGAAATACTAATAAAACTACTCAATAATTTATATGATTATAAAATTAAGAAAAATTTTACAATATTGAAGCGAAAAAGTAATCGACAAAAGGTACGGAGTGGAAAGGATCCCAGTGCGATGTTTGTAAAACTGTTTATTGTCCTTAATATAATTTATCAGAATAGAAACAGAATCAGAGGGGTTTTTTTTTTATGGTAGGTGAAAATCATCCAATGACGAAACCCGCTCTTGGGCGGATCGGGAGACCAGTGTCAGACTCTTACTGACTAAAAAACCTACCCCGTACCTTCCTTGCCTTATTCCTGGAGTCGAGGTAACAGTTTTCCACCACCCTCTAGGCTCCAGGAGGCTTCGACCCTGAAGGGCCCCTGCAGTTTGCTGACAACACCTTGAGGCGCGCGGGAGAATCAGAGGGGTAAAATCAATAAAAAGTACCAAATCGTAATCGAACCTCCAAACTACGAGTATATCCACCAAATTACGAGTATATCGAAAATTATGTGCGAAAACATTTTGAATAACAGTGACAGAAATACTTAATCTCCTGAAGTATAAAGCTTAAAGTTAAGCTAAGCAGTATAAAATGACAAAAAATATAAATTCTTAGATTACTTTAGAGATATGTTTGTCTCCTTAATGTCCTCTGTAACTAATAAAATGTCTAAGTTAGGGTAAATACGCCATACGTCGGCCCCCCCCCAAACTTCGGCCGTCTGCACATTTTCAGCTTGCGTTCCTTTAAAACGTAACAAAGTGGCAAGAATGCCACCCTAATTGCAACCTTAGTTCATACTATATATGTACAAACCGTTATTATCCCATTACGTCGCTCACTCTTCGCGTACTGAGCGTCAGCAGCGATTGCGCCGTCGAAGCGTCATGTCCATATTAAAAGTACCTTACTTGCTGTGAATACTCACATTTCGGGGATTGATATTAGAACGGTAAGACATTCCTTTATTTTTGTTTTAAGCTTTCTTATTAGTAATAAGTGATTTTTACTATATTTTGAGATAGTTTTTTCAATGTTTTACGTATTGTTTTAAGGGAAAAATAGGAGGCCGCCAATAGAATACCAATTTTGAGTTAAAACCGAATTCTCGGCCGTGGCCGACTTAATGTAAATGCAGTCTGTTTTAAAAATTCCAATTGTAGTAATTCCATTGGCTCCATAAGAGAATTTGCAACGCATATAGACCAATAAATCTATTTTACGTTTAATCGCCAAATGGCGGCCGGGGTGATATTAGTTAAATCTCGAGAAATAATGGACACGAAATAGGGGCCGGCTTTAGAAATATTAAAGATCGTAAAGTCGACCAGCCTCAAATTCGAGCGCCACTATACAGGCTGATTACTTTTTATTTTCTCAAAGTTAAATATTAAATTTATTAATATTATAAAGACGAAGAAGAAATAGTAGGAGTTGATAATATTATTAATAACCTCTCTATAATTCAAAGTTATCATGAGTTCCCTACAAAATCTCTTTATATTTCGAACTAAATCAATACATTTGTTTTTTTGTTTGAGGGAGGTAATCCCATAAGACTGAAGAGATCACGACTTTTTTAATTCATGACAAACACATTTATAATTACCATAGCATAATAATGTTTAAGTAACCTTTATTTTATTATTTACCGACAAAACAATCACTTTTAAATTATTACAGTTTTTTTTTATTTGATGTTTTTATTTTATTTTTTATAATTATAATATATAACATTGTTTAAAGCAAATAGAAAAATACTTTACCTGGTAAGTATTAAACAAATACGATTAATAATGTAGGCATACCTAATTAATAATATTTGTCAGTTTTAATTTACAACACCCTATACCCGGCCGACATTTGGGAAAAACGCGACCGACTATGGGCCATGAATGGCCGACTTTAGGAATTTTTCGTTCTCGACACATTTAAACCTTAGTACTTTTTCCTTGTAGTAGAAATGTTATCCTTATGCACATAAACATGAAATACATATAACAAACTATCAAAAACCGCATCAGAAGCATCTTTATGTTGCAAATTGATGGTACCAGAGCCATCCCAATATAGAAAAACCGTTAGGGGGCCGACATTTAGCGTATTTACCCTACTTTGTATTGAACTGCGTAATCAATTTAGGATAAATTAATATCGACTTCCCCAGATGAACCCTCGAAACTGATAATTTGTATTGTCTTTTCTGTTTCAATCATAGTGAAAACTAGCTTGCTCAGTAATTTTTTTTTTTGTTTAATCATTCTTAAAACCAAATTTACATGCGACCAAATTTATATACATCTTGCTTTTGCCCGCGGCTTCGCCCGCGTGGTATTGGGGTTGGGGTTTCCGGGATAAAAAGTAGCCTATGTTCTATTCCGGAGTGTATCCTATGCCCGTGCTAAATTTCATCCAGATCCGTCCAGCCGTTTTGGCGTGATTGAGTAACAAACATCCAAACATCGTAACTTTCGCATTTATAATATTAGTAAGATAATTATAAAGTTAATCATAAAATAAACTTAAAATCGCTCTCCTTTAAAACAGGTAGGTTTTTCACTTCTGATAATTTTCTGAGGGACAGTAGATATTAGCATAGCATCATCCTTACAATATTCCTACGGCTGGGACTCAGGCCTCCTATCTAGGAGATATAATAAATAGATATAATTGTTTCACTTATTGAACTTTGTGTTTTTTACTATGACACCAAACAAGAACACGGAACTTGAGCGAAAGTTTTAATAGGTTTTTACATATGTAGATGCTACCTAGATATTATAGATGGATCTGTTATGTAGGCAGCTGTCATTCCAAGTACTGGCTTTTACTAAGTTGTGCGACTTGGCGGGTCGCCAAGAGCTCGTCGTCCATGTACACACGTTGATTAGAGTTAGGAAGCAAAACAGCCTGTATCTTGCACCGTTATGTGAAGCATCTGACAATAACTTGTGTTTAGTTTTATACAACTTGTTTGCGGTCCGTAAGTTGTACAAGTGACGAACTTTTATGAAAAATTCTGAAGTTCTTTAAAATTTAAAATTTTTCATAAAAGTTCTAAACAATCTACCAAAAGAGGTTTTACTATATACTCTATATACTCTCAAGTTATCTAATTTTCTAAACTGGGACAATTAAATAAATATATATAAATAAATACAATACACGCACGCAACTATTTAATCAGAGTTGTTCAGTGTTACCGACTCTCCCCTTTTTTATTTTGTTATTATTTCAATTTTTATTAAATAATAAATTGAAAACACCTATCAATATTATATCTACACGTGTAAATAACCTTAAATATTAGCTAAACTATTTATACTAATACCAATCTATGTACTTGTACGTATAATACAAAAACACAGTTAGATTCCAATTTTAACACATTTTTTAATATTCTGTAAGCACGCTGAGCTTCGTTTGGTTATAGCTTATAAACTAAAGCTAACTTTAAAATGCTTATCTAAATATGTTATTTAATATACCTACCACCTACATATAATTATGATAAGCAAATATACGTCTAGGTATAATTTCGTGATTCAAAGGAGTGAGATCAAAAATACATTAGGCACGTTATTAACGATATAAAAGGAAAAAAGAAGAACTAGCAAAATAGTTAAGCAGCGATTTGATTTTTATGAACCTATTAAAAGATTACTGTTTTAAATTATTATTTTCAACGTCTCAAATTTACATAGATATTTTTTTAACGAGGCAGCATAAAAGATATCTCACTGATTGATAAGATCCAATAACAACAATAAAATTTTACTGCATTATAGAGATAATATAAAGTCGATCGGATTAACATCTCGAGCCACACCCGAGGCACTCGACGACAACTCGATGTCACGGCGTGGACAACCTTCCTAGAAACCGTGGAGGTGTAAACGTTCCTATTGAATTCATTCCACCCGTAATGTGAATGCAACAGATAGATCGATCTCGCGATATTAGGGACCGCAAAATATACTGCCACCATTTTACTTGTGCTGGTCATCAACAAACAATACATCGTATTTCTATTACCTTACAGTTAAAAATCCAACTTCTGTCTCTTCTAAAGTTTTCGTCTTGTTTGGTTTCTTAAGGGTGGTTATACTTGGACATTTTGACACTTCGGGCGAAGGCACAGCGGGGTGTCGCTCTATACATCTTCTTAGAAGCTCGCGTGAGGTACGGGATTGAGACCATCCCGTGAAATGTTTCAATTATGACATCAGACCTTGGAAACTAAGCATTGCTGGATAATAGAACATGTATTTTGAAAAAAAAAACTTTTAAAGAAAGTTTTAACGTGTAATCTATCTATCTATGCATAAAAGGAGAAACTGACTGACAGAAACTACTGGGACTAGAAGAGTAAAATTTTGAAAAAGGCTTCCTTTCATGACCAAGGTGAGCGTTAAAAGAGGATTTACTGAAATTAGCCCCCAAAGGAATGAAAATCGGTCTAAAGTTTACATGGAGAAAATTACTTTCACATGGGCGAAGCAGTTGGAAGTCAGTCATACTATAGATTAAAATCTTCACACTAAAGGATGTACTCCTTTAAAATGGCGTAAGCGATATGCATCTAACGCATTCGTGATTACGTTTTGGCATTCCAGTCAGCGATCACGATGCTTAATAAAAATTAGTAGTAGTCGTGCTGTCGACAGGCGTGACATTGACAAATTTATGGCGCCGTGCTGCACCGTGCCTGAATTTTAGCCAATCATTGCATACACAGAGTTAAACAACGCTGGAAAAGGCCTCTGACTTCCTTGGAGCCAATTAAACAAACATTAGAATTACTGACTTGTACGTCCGTGTATGGAAAACTGTAGTTAGATTGTTATCGAGCGTTGGGCTCTTCCAGATTGCTTTTGAATGCGCCAAGTGGAAGTAAGTTAGCTCATTGACATGTAGTGTTTGCGCGCGACTGACGCGCATGTCGCCATACCATTTTATAGTCCTCGTAAACTGAAAAACATGTCACGAGATGAATTTAGATATAAAAAAAGTAATTCTGCACACACACTCCAGTCGACAGATCAAGGACAGAATGGCACTTCGAGTAAGTTATTTGACAGCGAATGGGTATTTAAATAGGCAGTATTTAAAAATCCGTATTCACATTTCACATTTTATCCATGAAGTGATTCAGCAACTAGCTGAATCATCAATGAAATTATTACCTGATAGAGGTAAAAAAAAAAATCCAGAATCAAAGTAGCGGAAAATAGCACGAGTGAAAGTGATGAAGCAGTGGAGGTCACGACCCTCAGCATTGAGGAGGAGAGGAAGCAGAGTCAGCCAATTATTTCAGTAATAAAGATCGAGTACAAGGCTAAAGTATCTGTAGGTATATACTTCAAAAACTTTTTTATCAGGACCTATTAATTAGTACACAACTCATGGCGGGCTGTTAGACCGATTAGCAAAAGAGATTTTTTTAGTAACACAAAAAATATTTTCATAGGAATTGTGCTACACTTAAAATCTATTGGTTTAACTCAAAATATTTAGTCGTTATTAAACTGAAAAATTTGGCGAGGAAATATCTACACTAATATAATAAAGAGGTAAAGTTTGTTTTTTTGTTTTTTTATTTGTAGGAGGTAATCTCTGGAACTACTGGTCCGTTTGGAAAAATTTTAGCAACAATAGAAAGCTGCTTTACTCCTGAATGACATAGGCTATATTTTGAGTACGCGGGCGAAGCCGCGGGCAAAAGCTAGTTGTAAATAAAAAAAAAAATGGGCAAGTGCGACTCGGGCTCTCGCACTGAGGGTTTTGTACCAACTTACTTATAAACAGTTAAATTCCCGAATCGAGTCTTATAATTTTCTGAATTGCATTTTTTTTTTGTACGTAACTAATGTGTTTTAGTTTTCTTTACATGTGTCTTATACTTGTGCCATGAGACCCTGCTTCACACCAAATTTCAAGTTTTAATCTGGTAACGGGTTGTACCCTATAAATTTTGATTCCCTTGAGAGTGATGATTTGATGAAACATATTTTTTTTGCCATGTTTATCAAAAATTGCCATGTTTATCAAAAATAACAATAGTCACTTTGAAACCCTATCCACCAAACGCCATCAAGCAGCACTTAAATCTAAAACCCATGAAACCGCCCTTTTCTCAAAAAGCTTTTTAGGAATGGCCTCAAAAATATTTAATAAACTACCCAAATCGATAATAAATAAAAACTATAAAAGATCTAAACGTATTCAAAAAAACACTCCACAAATTCTTACTACAAAAAGCTTACTATAGCATTAACGAATATTTAGAAGATAAATAAGAAACCGTCTTTAATTCTTTTCTTATTTTTTTTTAATTCTTTTTTTTCTTTAACCGTGCCTGCATCTTGTCCGATTTATTCAGGCTTAGCATTATAAGCTCACATATTGTTGTTTTATTTTAATATTTTATTATGTTGTTTTGTGATGTGTTATATTTTATAAGAAAAGTATAGGAAACAATATTTAATAATTATAAACTGTACTAACACAGTTTTTTTTTTAGTTCACCATTTGGTAAATTATATTTGTATGCCCAGCAAGGCAACACAGTAGTCGATATTTTATAATGAACACCATGTATTGTACCTACATACATTATACCTATGTGCAACAAATAAACATATTTGACTTTGACTTTTGATAACTTAGAAGTTTGATATTTGCACAGCTTCAAGGGACCGCATACCTGAGTATATGGGTTTAATTTTAACTCAAGATATCCATGAGATCTCGATAAAAAGTCTTGACAGATAGACTGACCGACGGACAACCAAGTGTCTAAAAAAAATAAGAAAAACTTATAAAAGAGATCTTAGCCCTCTTGTTTTTAATGTTATCATTAAATAACTTCTCCCATTTCGAGAGGATCGATAGGGACTGACAGACTTTTACTGACTTAAATAAACATGTTTTTCAGTGGTCAATAGCGTTACAAAATTACGATGACACCTTCAAAAAATCTTTTAACTCTATTCAGAATCTTGCCAAAGCCATATTAGTACACAATAAATACTTATAAATTTGTAAAATCAGGATTTTCGGAACTTTTTTAAAATTATTTTTTATTGGGTAAAGTGATATAATATGTGTCAATCAACTGGAATAACATAAAGTGCCTGAAAATAAACTTAGCAGGCGACATGGGATGTCCTATAATGAATCAGTCGATGATACACAGTCGTCGTTTGCAATCCCCACGTTCGGGTAAATCGTAAAATGAGTTTACACTATTATGAATGGGTGAACAATAAAACGTATTTGCAGTTGAGATCGTGCGCGTTAGTTAGCGGGGGGAGAGGGGCATGGGTGGCGTATGTATGCGCAAGCGCATGGACGTAAATCAAGCACTTGGAGTATTTTAATTGCACGCTCTTCGGTTTCGCACCTCGCGAGCCGCGTCTCGACATCTTGATAAAAACATGTCACGCCTCCCCTCGTTAAATATTGTAGTACTTACTGCGATAACTTGTGTGATTTAGAAGGATCTGTCACTTCATTACGTGCCTACTATAAAGCTCCTAAGTTGCTATGTGGCGCCTCACCGTGTCATTAACAACCTTAATGTTTATGGATTAAAGTATTTGATTTCATGCAACAAATTAATAAATGGTTCTTCTTGTATGTATTTCATATAAGAATCACATTTCTTTGCTGGTTTTTTGTAGATTGAGGTTTATGAATTCATTAAATTGGTCGTAGAAAGGTTGTAAGTTCCTGGAATTATTTTTAACCTTTTTAAATTAGTAGCGACCCGCCCCAGCTTCGCACGGGTAATGATATTGAATATATTATGCATATATTATACACATAAACCTTCCTCTTGAATCAGTCTATCTATTTAAAAAAAAACGAATCAAAATCCGTTACGTACTTTCAAAAATCTAAGCATACATAGGAACAGCGGTAAGCAACTTTGTTTTATACTATGTAATAATATTTACCTACCCGGAAATAAATCTACATCGTTCTTTCATATATAAGTATGCATTTATATTACCTAATCTCCAATTGAATACAATCGTAGCACTCCAAACTCGTAAAACCCAACTTAGAATAAACCAAACAAAACGATATCCTCTGGAACATATCTCGACCACTAGCTTCCTAACCGCAGCAATCAGTGAGGACGGAGAGCCAAAATAAACTTTACCAAATTATTTATAATTTATGTTTAATAGTGGAGCGCGGTGGGTGGTCCGCCGGACGCCTAATTGGATAAATTGCCGAGTTAGACGCACGATACACTGAATTAAACAATTTGTTATTTTACCTGCAGGTTGTTGAGTAACTATCGCATAGCATACATAGCGCGCTACGCCGCTACGAGCGTAGCTGTAATTACACAAATATGCAACTTTTCTAATTTCTGCGTAGCCGCGTAGTATTAGCTCGTAGACGTTAGTTTCGCTGGCCTATAAAAAAAAAGTTGTTCGGTCTATGTTTGTAATACTGGATAAGAGAATTTAACATTGAATTTTAATACACTATAGTAAGTTTTTTAGGCTTTAATAAAAAATAATTTGTATATTTACTGTGGTTTTATTTTGTTTTAAACGCATAGTTTAGGCTTTGTACAGAAGAAGCATACTGAAAAGTGTGCTGATGGTGATTACTATGGCGGTGTTAACTTCCTAGTTTTTACCTTTTTTAGATAGATAGATAGATAGATTAAACTTTATTGTACACCAAAAACCACGCACCAGTTATGTGGTGGTATAAAAAAGAAAAATAATGAATATCTTGTTATATAACAATAAAGCAACATAATGTGTACAGAAATTACAAATATTTGACCTGATACAATAATATTGACATGAGCTAAAGAAATAAAAATTACAAGTACGTAAACTTTATTGGGCGTTAAAAAGCAGACCACCTGCTTATCATGCCGGTCAAGTCGTAAAGGTGGACAAAAGGAAAGGGAAGTAGTGTACAAGTAGATAGTGCTGTCAAGTGTCACAGACGTGGACTGATCTTATCAGCTGCCGACTAATAAATACTTACATAAAGTTTACGCCACGTTGTTCCCGGTAACGCGCACTAACTGTTACCTTAACGGTCACGATGGGAATTAACCGCAGTTTAAGTTAATATATGCAAATAAAATTCTTCAATACATCATCTCTATCACTATCTTTACATAGTATCAAACAAAGTCTGATGTCTGTCCCTATGTATGCTTAGAACTTTAAAATTACGCAACGGATTTTGATGCGGTTTTTTAAAAGATAGATTGATTCAAGAGGAAGTTTTATATGTATAATACATGCATAATTTATTTAATGTCAGCATTGCACCCGTGCCAAGTTGGGGGGGATCGCTGGTAATGTAAGTGTGTAAAATAAAAAGTCTTGGACTCACTCTATAACCAACTCTTCAACGTCCGTTTGCTCTTGGATCTAGAAACAATTTTTTTTCACCCTTATGAGTAGAGTTACTTCAGCCATAGTTTATTAATCAACAGGAACATGAAATGTTGTGTTTACTGCTTTTCTGAGATTGGGCCAAAGTAATCCGTCTTTAGAGGATAGAAAAGCTGGATATTTCGGAATTCCCACGGGATAAGGCGCGAGCTGGGAAGTGAGGTCACCGACATAGCCCAAAGAATCACCAAACTAAAGTGGACAGAGCACATTGCTCGTAAAACGAATGCTGGATGGGGCCGAAAGATTCTAGAGTGGCGATCAAGCAACGGAAAACGCAGCATTGGAAGGTCTTCCACAAGATGAACTGAAGACCTGGTGGCAGTCGCAGGAATGTGGTGGATGCGAGACCCACAGCCCCACAAGACCATTCGTTTTGACGACACTTAGGGGAGGCAATACAGAGCCTGGGACATATAGCAACAGTGGACGTTCTTTGGTTGATATATTTCTAAATACAAACATACACATTCTAAATAAATTTAACCTAGACTCAGAACAAATGATCGTGCTCATCACACAAACATCTGTACTGAAATCGAACTCACGACCTCTGGCTTAACATCAGGATCAATAACCACTAAATCTAGCGAACAGGTCAGTCAAAATTATAAGTAATATAGATTCGTTTTATTCAATAACAATTTTTTACATTGTGTTAGAATTATTTACAATAAAAATGGTATAGAAATAATTAATAATACACTAAAACATTCCCATTGAAACTAACGTTAGTAAAAATAAAACCAGTCAAAAATTTATATACCGAAGAACCTCTGATGTCAAGTGTCTTGTTAGTTGCCTACATTAGTCAACTAAAATATCAAACCAGTACTCATACTTTAATTTGACTTGAGTATTGCCCGGCTAGTTGAATACGTTAACCCATACCAATTTTATAAATGGAAAAGTGTATGTGTGTGTCTGTTTGTTGGTCCATCTTTCACGGCAAAACGGAACGACGAATTAGATATAGTTGAAGGGATGGAGAGTGACATAAGCTACTTTTTGTCTCTTTCCAACACCCCACTTCCCTTTAAGGAGTCTATGGAGCATTCGGCAATTTCCAAGATGGAAAGCCCGAATTTAACGCGAACGAATCCGCAGGCAAAGCTAGTACAAATAATAAATGACCGCAGCAGCGCGATCGTAATTTGTTTTCGATTGACACAATAAAATAAGTCATTGCGATATCTCTCACACTGTTTGATTAATCACCTACACATTTATATACAGTGCTCTTAGCCACTTTAGCTTTTAATAAAGGTCAACTTTGATATGAAATATATTAACCGAGACGCGGTTCAAGAACAAATAGTTTTAAACCCTTTAAATCTACTTTTTAGGAGTCCGTGCTCAAAGGGTGAAAACGGGACTCTGCTGTAGCAACCTTTTTGCGTTTGGACAGAGGTAGCCTGCGTCTGGTTGCAGAGACCATCGCCAGGCACTGTTCAATGAACAAAGACTTCACTCACAATGAATATCACGAACAGTCTTTTGTGTAGAGGATGCATGAGGTCGAAGGAAACAGTCGCGCATTGCTCCTAGAGTGAACAGTTTCAGTGAAATGAGAGCGTAAACCTCGGGAGCACCAAATTCACGTATAGCCCTGAATTCACTGAGAAGATGCATCTGCTTCTGGAGAGAGGTGGGTTGGTTGGAGTTAAGGCCGCCATGGCTCACACACATTGAACCGTTAAGGGTCAAGACAAGTGTGCGGAGTGCAAGCTGAGTGCGGAAACGAGACCATAATAGAATAGAATAAGGACTCTATTGCAGATAGACAGCAGAGTCTTACTCCGCTGTCCATCTATCTGTCACCAGGCTATATCTCGTGGACTGTGACCACTAGTCAGTCGAAATTTTACTGACGATTTATTTCTGTTGTCACTATAATTGTTGTTAAGTACTTATATGATACTAGCTGTGCCCGCGACTTCGTCCGCGTGGAATAGTTATTTTGGGCATCATATTTATTTTTGCAAACAATCTCAGCTTTATAAATTATAGCTGTTACCCACGACTTTGCCCGTGTCAATTTCTGCTATTAAATTTAGTTTTTAAAAGAACTTCATAGAGTCCCTCCACTTGGGCACGCCATAATCTCGGCGGTAAGTGCCCTCTTTGAAGCGTGGTTGGATAGACATCACGCGGGACATGACGCAGGTTCTCACCGGACATGGGAAGTTCAGGAGATTCCTGCGCCGGATTCGTGCGGAAGAGACGCCCGGGTGTCGCCACTGTGTGGCCAGCACGGAGGACACGGTGGAGGTGTGCCCCGCTTGAGAAGAGAATCGCCGTGTCCTCGTGGGGGTGGTCGGCGGCGGTGGCCTCTCACGCCGGGCCTTGGTTCAGGCCTTGGAAGAAGAATGGCAAGCGGTCGCCTCCATATGCGAAGCAGTAATGCTCGTAAAGGAGGAGGCAAGGGCAAAAGCGCCCTCGCCGTAGCCGTCGCCGCCGCGATCCCGCCGATATCCGGCCACCGTAGACGCTGGCTTGCGGATGGTGAACAATGGGTAGCTCGCCGTCCGGTTGTCTGGTAACAGTCCAGACAGAGACCAAGTCGTCGACGGCCTGCAATGCTCCCGCGCGCCTCAAGGTGTTGTCAGCAAACTGTGGGGCTCTTCAGGGCCGAAGCCTCCTACAGCCGAGGGTTGGTGCGAAAGCGTTATACCGGGGCTCTAGGGATAAGGCAAGGGAGGAACGGGGTAGGTTGTTTAGTCAGTAAGAGTCTGACACTGTTTCCCGCTCCACCCAAGAGCGGGATTCGTCATTGGATGATTTTTACCTACCATAAAAAAACCCCTCCGCGCCGCCCGCAAGCAACCCCTCTCCTCGCCCGCCGGCCAGGCGCAGTGTCATATTTTGCACGTCATGCGGCGCGTGTGAATTTTATATCGGAGTATTTTAAAATTGTAATATCTTCTAAGATGTTCATTGAAAATAAGTGATTACAAAGACAATTTTGTTCACAATTACATACTCTTAATCAACAACACATTTATTTGGATAAAGTTTAATATTACTATGTTACTCTAACAAATAATTGGTAATAATGCATTAATTTCGGCCAAATTTGATTCCCATAAAAACGGTTCTAGTGAGTTAATCTTAAAAGATAGACATATACTGTCGCGGACATTTTTTTAGATCATTTTAAGGGGAATAATTCTTTCGTACATATTTTCTTGGTATCTTCTACCGTTTTCGCAGCGCACGCAACGGAAGCCCTCAAAGATGAATATTTTCCCCCGTTTTTTCCACATTTTCCCTTGTTTCTTCGCTCCTATAAGTCACAGCGTGATGTTATATAGCCTAAAGCCTTCCTCGATAAATGATCTATTCAACACAAAAAGAATTTTTCAATTCGAACCAGTAGTTCCTGAGATTAGCGCGTTCAAACAAACAAACAAACAAACAAACAAACAAACAAACTCTTCAGCTTTATAATATTAGTATAGAAGTATAGATGTACTAGAAAACAGAATAAAATAAATGTTAAATACAATAATCGTGATTATTTTGCCATTTTTTTGTTGCGGAACCTTCATGCATGAGTCAGTCACGCACATGGCCGGATTTAAAAGAAAGGATCACGTTAAAAAGATACCACTCGTAAAGATGAATTGCTTTCTATAAAATAAACATATTTTCACGTACCTCAAACGAAAGCATATCAGTTGTCCAAAACAAACAAATCATAATAACGTGTTTTAAGTGTTATTTTAATATGTAATATCTGTTGTACGATAAGTCAGTTTCCGAGTATGATGCAGTATGCGCTAGTAGCCAGGTGCGCGGTGGGTGGTCCGCTGACGTCTCTATGTGCCGGCCTATGGACATGCATCTAAATGTCCTTATAATTCACTACATCTGCCACTTGGCTCCAATGTAGGATCACCAACATTCCACATGTATTCAGGACATGCAGACTCATTGTCACATGAAACGTAATATGAATCAGCTGATTTATATTCTGCGTAAGTAAAAGGAAAACGGACTGCTATAGTATCCGTAAGCCTCGGGTTGACAACCGTTCTTTGCTTATCTTTTATTGCGATCTCATTGTAGCGTTTGTTGTAAATTTATAGCGGAGGATTGTTTTACGATGCTACTCTTTATTGTTTACTATAATTGGGTAGTTATCTATTCATATGTCACATTGCGACGTTCAATTGAGTTATCGTACATTCATTCATGACCGATTTATTGTATTTGGTTTGCAGTCTGAAGCGTTAATTACGATACTAAATTAAATTAACATTGAGATTTTTATCAGTTATTTTCCTAAGCTATTAATAGTTTATTGCAGTCCAAATAGAGATTAGTTCGAAGACTTCATTGTACACTTTAACTTATAACTGTCCTGAGAATATGTCTCTGTGGCATGGTCACCGTCGCAGGCGCATCCATAATGCAAGCCCGACTGATATTTTCCATTAATGATACAGAATTTATTTTTTGTTACCAACTTAATTAATACTTAATGCATGTTTATAATACCTTAACGTGTACATACTGATAGTTTTATTATTTTAACAAATGCAGGCAGTCTGCAGAGCGCTCTGGGCGATATCATCCCCAGTCAACGTATAAAATAAATAATGTGTACTTTGTATACCACTTCAAGTGTGATTATTTACGAACTGAGTAATTAAGAAGACAATTAAGAGTGTAGATTTTCATCGTTCGTTTAATAACTTTTGCGTTGGTATTGCAAACCGGTACGTTTACAATGTTATAGGAGAAACTTAGAAGGGACTTGATTAACGTCCTTTTTTTTCTTTTCATAGTCCGGCTATGAAATTAATTAAAAAATAATTTCACGGATTATTTCTGGCCTGTGATAGAAATCTCTACACTTTCCCCCTTTTTTTCTGTCATGCCCGCGGGTATACTTGGCACTAGTGTTATTAAGGGGTACAATGTAAATCTACACTAATCTACATCTACACTAATATAATAAAGAGGGAAAGTTTGTTTTTTTGTTTTTATGTTTTTTTGTTTGTAGGGGGTAATCTCTGGAACTACTGGTCCGATTGGAAAAATTTTAGCAAAGCTACTTTACTCCTGAGTGACATAGGCTATATTTTATGTACGCGGGCGAAGCCGCTGACAAAAGTTAGTACTAAATAATTATTCAAATCTGTTGATATATCTCTCTTTCTGTTGGTACCGTGTGCAAATTTTCTAAGTATTTATACATATTGATAAATCTGTTATGATAATAAATTTAATTATTTGGCAGTTAATAACTATTTACTATATGAGCTATATCTGCATGCCATCTCAGAATCGTGCAAATGACTCAGTAATGTGCTTGCGCAAGAGCCGACAAGTAATACTCATTGAGAAGAACAATAAGTTAGTGCGCAGGAAGCAAGTTAGTATTCATAAACACGTGCCCGTGTGAGGGCATCAAACTTAACTGCCCGATGAAGTTGGACGAATTCCAGATAGCTGTCAATGTCAATCATTCGTCAGTGAGTGACAACCGTCACTCGTGAGCAGCTTGCGTAAGTTAGTGGTGCCCAACGTGACGCTGGAGGAGTGGGAACCAACTTATTTATATATTACCATAAAAAAAGTTTTGCGTTTAGTGTGCGTGAGGAGAAAGGAGTGGACCGTGAATTGGCCGATAGGAATTGGAATTAGTTTATGTGGAGCTGAGCAGGATTCCAAATAAAGCTTCGAGCTGGACAGAAGGTTGTCGAGTGGAGAACACAAAGCGAGGGGTAGCTCAAACCCACTTCAATTGGAACATTTGTCACTACTCTTGTCCGCTCCTCCTTAGTGGAAACGCACCCTTACACCTGACTGCTGCAGATGCTACGTACTCGTTCTAAGTCTGTGTTTGAGCTTATATTGAGCTTAACACTTTTTAATTCATTAGGCTCACCAACAATTGTTAACAATTAAAATTATTACAAATACTCACTTAAATCTATAGCCCAGTGTTATATTTTTATATTTTTTACAGGTAAGCACTACATAATATGCTAAAAAGTACAAATTGGTTTTTATTATACTTTTCACAACGTTTGTCTAAGTGCTCCTTAAATTAAGCCGCAACTTGCCACAGAACTTTGCGGCTAATTTAATTACACTCTAAAACAATTAAACACAGGAACATCCTTATCAATCAATCATTAGGTATTGATAAAAACTTCTCAAAAGGTAACAACAGGTTATACATATAGGAAATTGCATGGTACCAGTGGACATCTCCACTTATGTCAAAATGTACTACTTTGTTATTGCGATTAAGGTAGAATTTGAGTTGTACTGCAGTGACAAATCCCCTCGTATACCAAACAACGTCTTTCAATAGATATATTTAAGAAGACACAGAAATGGGGGCTTTTTATCACATAAAAAGCACCCATGTCCCAGTGTCAGACTCTTACTGACTAAATAACTTACCCCGATCCTACGTTGCCATAGTGTATAAAAGGGCTTTTCCTTCAGATCTAACCCTTGGCCCTAGTTGGCTTCGACCTTTCTGCAACCCCCTACGCTACATAAATGGGGGTTGCCTTGCCGGTGAGTCGTGGGCTCTGCTTAGTGACCAACCGGATTTGCCCTTTTTTTCCAAATAATTTCTCTTTTGTTGGATGGTAAGTCATGATTTCAGATAAAAGACGTCCACTGTTGGACACATACCTCCCCCAAGCGTCACTACAACGTCCGGTCCTCTGCGTTTCGCATTCATCGGATTCCAGCAACCCCGGAGCGGAGTGAGAGTCAGACTTTAATTGACTAAACCAAAAGTGTAGGGAATCTGCAAGAAAATCTGTGAAACCGTAGGCGCGCGAGAATCAACCCGCACTGGGCTACCAACCCGTACTAGGCCAGCGCGGTGGATTACGGTCCATTCCATGTCCATTCCCTCTCCTAGAGATGAGGCATGTGGCCAAGTAATGGGAACATTAAAAAGGCTGATGATGATGATATTCAAAAAAATATATAATTTATACTAGTTACTACATAATATGAGTGGACCTGCATTTTGTTTCCGCTTTGGCGGGATTAGATTCCCTAGTGGTATGCCTAAGTAAGGCTATGCTCAGACTTTCCTTGCATGGTCGAATCAAGAATTAGGATATACGCAGGACCAAGATTACCGACATAGCACGAAAAATAGCCCAACTCAAGTGGCAATGGGCAGGGCACATTGCACGCAGAACAGATGCATTGAGGCCGAAAGGCTCTGGAATGGTGACCGGAAGACATAACGTTGGAAGGTTGCCATTGACCTGGTAAGGGTTTCGGTAATCCGTCAGATCCGGGACGCACATGACCGTTTATTGTGGCAGCGCCTGGGACAAGCCTATGCCCTACAGTGGACGACTTTTGCTTGAAATGATGATGATGCTCTTAATGAGTACTATCTATGACTAGCTTGGCAAAAGCTAGTCGTAGCGGCTTCACTCTTGTGGGTATAGAAAAATATATAAATGAAGGGAACTACTTTACACAATATGTGCCATTTTCTTTAGCATTTTCGTCACAAACACATAATATATACGTACCTTTACAAAATTGCACATTTATAGGTAATATTAGTGTCATAATACACAAATAAGTATAATAATATAAATTACAACACAAACACGCTTTCCCTGTTCGCTAAAACATCATCGCTTTTCGTCACACTTGTGACACAGCACCGACTGGAGATTTATTACACGCGTTACGAAGGGTCATGGTTACAACCGTAGCTACACTTAATGTTAAAACGCAATCTCCCACGAAAGATTACTAACATCTCTTTCGGTTGTTAACAAAAACCCTTATAAATAAAAACATAAATAGCCATATGGAGCAATAAATTTGTTTATTGTACAATAAAATAATGTAGCGAGTTCGTGTTGGGTGGTCGTCGGCACAAAAAGCCGGGCAAGATGGCGGAACAAGCCGTTGCCATAGAGACGCGTCCCCGCCTGGAACACAGTGCTGCAGCTTCGTGATCTGAAACATATTAATGCTCAAACTGACAATAATATTTACTATTTATTTTTTATAATATTACCTTCCCGACATGACCTAAGGTCGCAATAAAGCCAAACTCGAAAGTATTAAATGACAACTATGCAAACATTGCAATTAAAAAGTAATCAAGTATGTGATATTAATCTAAAGATTAAAACTACCCGCGATACTATCAAACGAAATAGGTAAACATTGAGGAAATGAAAACGATTTGACTCTACCATTATAATTAATTCGAAATTAATTTCTTTAGAAATTATAGAAATATACATTTGGGTAGATCGTGATTATGTAATCGTTCGGGTTCGTCCGTGTCTAATGTACAATTTTGTCCGTAGTGTTGGCGGCCGGCGCAGTGGGCGCGCGGCGACCCGGCCGCTGACAGACGCGCGCTCGAACAATCGCCCCATTGTTTTGTAGCAACCACGCATTAATTAAATAATACTTGTCGTTCCGTATAATGACTTAATTTTGTACTTCGACGGAACAACAACTGAGTTTATTAACTCACTTTGTACTTTGAAATTTAAATGCGCACGAGTGTCCGCTCTTAACGTTTTTAGCATTACGTCTTACAACTTTACAAGCAATATTTTGTTACAACACCTATAAAAACACTGAAACTTGTACGTGAAACCTTCATCTTTCCGAGCATAAATGCATAAACTGCATAAAAGTTTATTACTAGTAAAAGTTTCTATTGCCAATAATTATAGACATGGAGTGGTGCGTTTTGTAATTAAGTAAGCTTTCCATGTGGTGTGAATTTATTACATAAACACTTTTTGTGTCAGATTTGTTAAAAAGTTCAATTTTACCATTAAATATAAAATTAGTTAATTTTCGAGCCAGTCGAAAGACTTAATACCTTCAAACTAAAAAAGCTCAAAACAATAACTAAAATGTATAGTGTAAGAATCGAAAACAGGTATCCACTTAAAAAATGTATCAGTAAACGATATCTGTAATGATTTCGCAGCATTCCTACAGGTTGGTAGTCATCGTATATTATGGCCTGAAAAATTTGTCCAAAATTATACAAAGAACAAAGCGGCGGTGAAAAATGCAAAGGAAGGTAGGTAAAAACGAGCGGAAATGGATTCCTGACTAATCGCACAACGAAAATGTCTGTCGAGCTAATGTCTCTATAGGGTGGCGCAGATTGATGGCTCGGCGATTGGGCACGCCCCGCCGGCGATCGCTTCTCGGTAGCTGGCGGCTACATTAAACGACACACAGCCTTCGATACGTTACATAGATTCAGCTACAAACGTATCGCAGATGTGAGCGCTAATTTCCTGCTATAAAGTTATCTAATATGGTAATTTTATTACATTTTCTGCAGCAGTCTGCTTGCTTCCCGTATTTTGCGCATGTACGGTACACAAAGTTAGAACACTCAAAGTTTGACTCATTTACTATGTCGCCTACTGATCACAATCACCAAACCAATCTACGATTTGCTGCAGATCATAAAATTAACGATAAATCACTATTAACTCTCAATCTTAGTAGGTAAGTACGAGTACTTGCCTAATAAGATTGCGTTATACTTTTGTCGAAAAACCTTGAAAATTATAAGCATATTACTTGTACATGCATATGTCTAGTCTACACCAATATTATACTCTATGACAGTTATGTCCACAGCAACAAAATACTCTTTATCTACGGACACGGCGATTACGTGGCGACAGGCCCTATTACCGACTATGCGGCCGATCTACCTGAACTGATGAGCTTACTAAAATATCGTCTAATAACAATGTTATTATCGCCGGCCATACGCAACCTGTCATTAAGGAAAAGACATCATCATCAACACTGATCACTTCCTAGAAAGGTTAAGGATGTTTGTCTTTGCAATGTTTGGTCACTTATTAATGAGCCTGGGACTGTGGACCATTCTGGGAAGAACAAGAATAAGATGGCTGTTGGTCAGAAAGTTTCGAAGAAGACTTCACATTGAAAAATTACTCCTTTTATAAGTAGAAAAGGGTGCTTAAATTAATGAAGATGATAATTTAATGACGGGGAAACATTAATATACCATCAAATCTGACCACGTTTTAACCCGAAAATCTATTACTATTTTTACATTAGAGGGAAGCGCTCATAGCCAATGTTGATAGAACACGCACGAAATAAGTCATTTAAGTATCATTAGACTTATGAGTGTGGTAGTAGAGCTTACAACATCATTTTTATCAGTCAGTGTAACGTATGGCACAGAGTTCAGTTTCTAACATCAATAACTGTTTAACAGATCGGCTTTACTACAAATGTACCTCGAATCAAAACAATTAAAGGTAAGGTTAGAAGTAAATATCATCAGCGTGACTCACGACACGGAGGTGGTCTGTAACTGCAAGTCTCAAGTCTTCAGGAGTTCTAGGAAGGTGTGAAGCTGGGGCGGCGTCGGCGCCCGTAATGATCACAATAAATATCGACTGCTTGACCGCGCGCCGCCAAAGAATCGCGCGTTTAGGGACGATTCTTGCGATTTGTCAAGTTGTAATTGTGTACTTAATAATGTTGGGGAGATTTCGGAGGATATCGTTATGGTGAGAGATGATATGATGAGAAGTTTTTTATTTTTTTACTCGATTTTCAATTCGATTTTCAAAAGGTCGATGAGGTAAAATGGTTTATTCATCACAAGATTTTATCAGCAGATTCACCCGAGTAGAAATGAAATGTTATCCCAAAGAAAACCTGCTCCCGGAATAAAAAAGTGTCCTATGTCCTATTCCAGGACATGGTATATCGATGTGCCAAGTTTTATCAAAATCCCTGCAGCCGTTTGAGCATGAAAGAAGACTGATAATAATATTGACACAGATACAAACATCAAATACCGTAAAGTTGGATAGCTTTGGCGCTGAAGTATAACTTTGGTTCAAGCTTGTTGACCAATAGAAATATGGGGATTACAGTGTTCCTTGTTCCTATTGGTTAGTAAACTTGAGCCAAGTTTTATTCCGGGCTAGTGTAGCTCGACTTTACTGCATACATACAAACATTCGCATCTATAATATTAGTGTGATGATATCTATATATATTATAAAACTAGCGACCCGCCCCAGCTTTGCACAGGTAGGTACTGATAGGTATTGAATATATTATGCATGTATTATACACATAAACCTTCGTCTTGAATCACTATGGCATTTAAGCTTCTTGCGTAATTATGCACCAGCTAAAGGCATGTATTTTTTCCCGCAAGACTGGACATAGGACAAACCTCTTATTTTTGAGAAAGCATCAAAGTGCAAACGTTTACCTAAAAAAATGTATCTCTTCGCTCATGACACATTGACGAATGGTTACTAAACTCAGCAAGTATTATTTCAAAAGGATGGAGAGGAAGAGGGAGGCCGAAGAAGAGATGGATGGATTGTGTGAAGAGTGATATGAAAGAAAAGGGAGTTAGTGATAGTGTGACGGGTGACAGGACAGAGTGGAAGAAAAAAACATGTTGCACCGACCCCAAGTAAAATGGGTTAAGGGTAGGATGATGATGTTTATTTCACATATTGTTTTAACTTTTATACAGGGTGTCATTGACATCGTACCACAAACGAATACCATATACATGATTTTTACCTGTATAAAAACGTTATTCTAATCAAACCCGATGACATTTTTAATTTGGGGTGTCTAGAATCATGTACTGGATCTATGGTATTCCTTTGGGTTACGATGTCAGTGACACCCTGTATAGTTCTTTAGCCTTTCGAGTACCGCAATTAAAGAACAATAGGTGTGCGCAGCGTAACGCCGGCGTTTGCTTAGGTCTCAAGAGTTTAAAATAGTACATTTTGATACAAGTGCAGGAAGCGTAATGATGTAATTGCGACCGAGGCGAAACTCGCACGAGCCGTAGGAAATCTGCACGTGTGTCAAACGACGTTTTTCAATACACTTACGACTTGTGAAATAAAGAAAGAAAGAAAAAAAAATAATCGTATCTGAAACATACAGTAGAAATATAAGAAATATATAAGTATAGCATTCAAATCTGCTCTGGTCAGTTTCTAATTTCTTGGGGATCGCCCAGCGACTCTGGGGGACGCCTCGCGCCTGATTCGATAAACTAAGTAAAATAATCCCCCGTGACCGTGACGATAAGGAAGGAATAAAAAAGCCCTTGTTGTGATAAACTCAAAAAAGCACTTGGGTGATATACATGCTATATTGAACCTAATAGGAGTGCGATAAGAGGCTGTTTTCGAGTAAGTGTATTGAAAAGAAATTTGTCCCGACACTCCGAACGTGGCGATCATAAACATATAAACTTACATAACACTACACAAAACTTTTATCTGTTTGCCATACAAATATTTGTTCCATGCGGGATTCGGAACTGCAACCACTGCGCCAATTGCGCTCTGTTCCCGCGCGCCTCAGGAAGTTGTCAGCAAATGTAAGGCCGAAGCCTACCGGAGCTACGGTCCAGTATCTGAAAGGACGATCCGACCCCGGTATGAGGGCTAAGAAGGAATGAGATGGCTCGTTCAGTCAGTGAGAGTCTGACACTGTTTCGCGCTCCGCCTAAGGGCGGGATTCGTCATTGGATAATTTTTACCTACCATAAAAAAATACATGTCTTCGAATTTTTGGTTCTAGGACGTGCCGGTTTCCTCACGTCGTTTTCCGTCACCGTTTTGAGAACAGTGGCGTTACAACAAATTATACTAAGCTGGGTTTGATCCTGTGACCTACAACTCGTAAGTCAGGACCGTTACATGCTACATGATCTGTCAAACTTGCGAAAGTTACATTATTTATTATTATTATCAATAGATGTACAGAATTGTTTGAGAAAATAAATGATTTCTTATTTCGACTAGCCTGTTGGTCTAGTGGTCAGTGGACTTGACTGCTAAGCAGAAGATCGTGGGTTCGATTCCCATCTGCGACAAATGTTTGTATGATGAGCACGATCATCTCGCTTGACCCCTTCGCCGCCTCCTGCCCTAGCACTACTGCTTCCTAAAAGAGGTGACTGCCAAGAACTCCTCCTTGCTTCGAAGTATAGCCTGATCCAGGGCCGGGATATGATTTACGGTAGAACACGCTTGCCTTTCATTATATTAAGACCCTTGGTTGTAGTTATGAAGAAACATAGACTCTAGTAAGGAATTCTACTCCTTATCTTACGCACAACTAATGTGTTCCCAAAACGGTTTTGTTGGGCAAGTTGTAGTTTCTGAATTTTTCTAATTTGCTGCATAATTTCCTTAATTTTTCTTTCCGGATGAACTTTCTTTAAAGTAAACGAAAATTTTAAAAAAATCACGTCTCAAGTCATTCTTAAGTTATGGTGTCCTCAAGGGAAATAGAGATTCATTTATAAAAACGTGCATAATATACATAACATAGATTTACAAAAAGTAGGTTCAGCTTTGCACCTAATAAATTTTGGTATTGAAGAAGAAACACGCTTCAGATTTAAAAAAAAAAACTCATAAAATGTTATTACAGATTATTCACAGTAATTTGGCGGAAACGTTAGGCGCGAACAATATTTCTCGCTAAATTATATAAACATTAGTGTTTTGTATGGCATATATCTATCGTGGTGTGTTGTGGAGGGGCAGGGGTTAGTGAATGAGCGCTAGGCGGCGAGGTGCGACGCTCGCGAAATTCGGCAGCGACCTGCGCACGTGCGCGAGACCAGCGCGCCAGGTGTTGCCCATCCGCGGTCGCATTCACTGCAATCTCAAATGATTTATTTCTGCAATTTTAATTTTTCATGCAACTCTTAAAAATACTTTGAGCTTCTTCTTTCTACTTTAATATAGGTAATTAAATCGTAGCCCGATTAATAAGGTATTCTTAATAGGGTTTGTATCAAAATCCATTAATATTTCACGTAAATATCAAACTTAAGCATCAGTACGCCTTTCGACTTTTACATTTCTTTTGACCTTTTATCTGAACTTTACATTCGAACGTTGAGTTATACTTTTACCATTAAAGAGATATATTAAAGGAACCTCAAACTTAACTTAAATGATGTCGAAAAGTAAACATGATTACATGATAGATGCATTCAAAGAAATAAGGGTGATAAATCATTCACGCTGAGAAGTTGCATGTTTCCTCATGCGTAGCGTAACAGTAGCTCCCACCAATCAAATTTCAATTAGGACGGTTGTATCGGAGACAGTCACATGTCAATCAAAGGCCCATATCGATGGTCGTCGTTCGGTAGTCTGCGCGCCGTAAGGGGAGTATGGTAGTGGCTGGTGCGCGGGGCGCGGGCCGCGAGTGCGGCGCCCCTGCCACGTGGGTGGGCGCGCTGTGTGGCCGCGCGCTGGGTGGCCGCTGCCGCGCGCACGCATCACACACACGCGCGCCGCACCAACACACGCTCCCGACGCGCAAATAAACACAATAATCAACTAGCGATACTTTACTTCGTCACCGGATAGAGCAATCGCTCGGGGAGATTATTGCAGGAATCGTGGCGAGTGACACGCGCCCGAGCCGCGCGGCCGCCCCGCCAGCGCCGGCGTAGGAGGACGCAAACTACCCACTTTACGACGCTCCGAGCTGATCCAACCACGCTAATTTTCTAATCCGCTTACATTCTACGAATAAATTTCCTGTTCAAAGACACAAGTGTCTGAAGGCGCGTTCAAGGATCGTAAACCTCCTCCAATTCACAAAGTAAACATTCAAGTTTGGTATCAGATTTCAAATCGATGATTTGTCACATTTGTTGTGTAAGTAACAATAAACTCCAGTAGACCACCGACATCTGGATTACCTCTGTCGATATAAAGGGAACTAAACGAACAGAATGTCCGTAATCTGTAAGATATACAATGTTATAAATGTCCATCTTAGTCTGTTTGTGGAGCTCTAGTCGTACAGACTTATTCTGTTTTCGAATAGCGGGAAATAAAGCAAATCAGTCATAAGATTTAACATTAGTTATATTCTACAATTTATCTGAGATGTATTGCATCAATAGGAAACTGAAAAACACCGTTAAGCGTTAAGCTACTCATCTTTCCGCAATATACATAAATATAAAGTTAATTGGCGCAAAAACTTGACGCCTGTTGGCGAATGCACGAGCGCCTTGATTTATAACTTAATATTCAATCGTAAACGTAATTGAGCTTCAGAATAGGCAGTAAACCGAGCCAGGGCTGTGCGCTAGTTGTAACTACCAGCGCTAAGTTGTCACCAGAACTCGTTTGTTCTAATGATACCAGTGCCCGTAAAAGGGTGCAATTTAAAGTAAATTGTTATATCGGTCAATCACTAAAATGTATCTGAGACCAGTAGCTGTGAGTATGATATTTTGCTGTCACTAGTATCTGAAGTAGAACAGTTCGACAGAATTACCGCGGCGCTAGAACACAAAGGGTGATTGGTAGTGATACAAGAAGGGTTTAGTCAGTAAAAGTTTGAGACTTCCTCTTGCTGATAACAATTAAAAATATCAGTAGATATCTATGTATTTGTAGATATAACCGATGAATCACTTTCAAAACATTTTATCTGTAAATTCATCAAGTATCCCTTTGCGTAATACATTTTCTACCACTATTTGAAAACCGTCAAACCGACCCGTCAAGTTTATTCATAAAATTCTTTATGCAGTGATTCATATTATTCTTCAAAATAAATAACATTCTAGGCTTACGATTACGGATCATTTCAATTTCATCCGCTCTACTTGTGTGTTGAATTTCGTTCCAGTACTCTGCTTTTGCATCAGAAACAGCCCCAACCATGACCCTCTGACCAGTTTTTGTCAAACATGATTGGGAATGTCGTGATATCATAGCGTCACTTAACGAATAACTTTATTTAGAATATAGGGATAGTAATTAATAATACAATAAAAAAAAACTTAAATATAAACTAAACCAAATAGCGTCACTATTTGCTATTTTTTTTTTATTTTTAGTAAAAAATAATTGTAAAATTGGCTTTTGCACTTTGGTTTGTAATCTACTTTATGAAAAGTAAGACATATTTTTTGATATTTCTATACCATCAGAAAAAAAATAAAAATACCATCAGAGATTTTTGCGGACGTTTACCTTTTTGGACATCTATCCCATATACCTAGGGATAGTTGCTTCAGTAGCCTTCTCACATAAAGTTCGAAAGACATGACGCGCCGATAAACAAAACTCTTAATCCTCAAAAAATTACTAACTTATATAATTTCACAAAGACACACACGGTCAATTTTTCAGCAGTTGCAAGGGTTTCTCGATAGATAAATAAAATAGCTACAATTCATTACCGATACAAGAGTACCAAATTACAACCAAAGCACCTATCCACAAATCTATTTCTTTCGATCAGTCCATCCAAAGGTTGTCTAGTAGAAATTGCCCTGTACAATAAGAATAGAATAGAATAACCTTTATCCGAGACAGAAACAGCACAACGGTTACAAAACACAAGGTAAAAAATAACAAAAAGGCCGCCTATTGTTCACTTATTTTTTATTAATGTTTATCCTGTGATAAACTAAAGTGTTCAATAAAGTTATATATTAATAAATAAACTCCTTAAACCATTTGGAACTAGTAAGTCTAGTTACAATAATTGTAGCTTAAGTGGCACTCATTAGGTGCTGCAAAGTGCAGGTGTATATGGGCACTTGGAGCTCTCCAGCTTCACACCATGTTCTGAACGAAGGTACCGCACAGGTTGAGTATCCGACGGTTCTATAAAACCCAACCGATATTAAATCGGCTTTCCATGTATAGGTACCACTGCGATTCACATCCAGCAGATGTTCTTTGAGATCAAGAAGTCAGAGGTGATGGTGGATGAATAGGATGACGGATCCTTCCCAAAGTTATATTCTTTCTTTAGGTGGTGGCTCCAGGATGGCCTGTGTACTAGGAAGAAAGCTCTTCCGGTTCTTAAACCTACTCACGATTGTTTTGTGTTCGAAGAAGGAATCTATTCAGGTTTTACCTTATCAACAAATTGTATTTCACTTGGAATCTCCCTACATACATGACATACGGTAGTAAGTATGAAGAAACGCTTAAGGAACCTTCAGAAACCACATAAGAAGAAACAGAAAAATTGGTTCCAGAAGAACAGAAATAATCCTTTCAAATTCTACTTAAATCACTGAAAAGTTTGAAAAGCTTCTACAACTTTACCGCCCAACACTGTATGCGTAAAAGTCATCGCCTACGAATCACTTCGTCATACTCGAAGTAATTTGTTCAGTACTCCCAATTTTTATGTGGCCATTGTTCGCAACGGTCTGTTTTATTGGCCAGTAGCCTCCCAGGACGACAGCGGAACAAAGGAGTACCGCTACGTGTGAGTTTTAAACTCGTACCAAATCGCACGCCAAATGTCTCACGCTCACTGTTTGAGCTCCGTGCTTCCACTCATATTGGTTCTTTCGTCAAGCTTCATTAAAGGTAATAAGCGGCGCGCTGTACACATAAGTGTTGTAGTCAGACTTCTGCAGTATACTCAATTTAACACAGCATATATGAAGTTCAAACAACTTTGTCATTGAACTTTCACTCTCTTTGACGACCGTAGCGCGCACAAGAATTAATTCTTTTTATTATACACGGCAAATAATTCGAACCCTTTTTCAATTATTGCCCTAGATTTGATGGACCAGAAAAAATGTTATAATATGCACGCGGCAAAAAAGTTGAACTAAAATAGCTCTCTATGCTATAGTTACGCGCAGCGTCTCAACCTGCCGCTGTTCGGACCTTCAAATAAGACCCAAAAATCTGTTACATACTAGTTTGGTGATAGGTATATGCCACGTATTGTAGCGTAACTGCACTATGAAGCTTTTTGTGTGTAGCGCAAAATTGTTACATAGTATTGAATATGGCTAATATCATAAATAAAATAAGAATCAAAGATTTTTCTGCAAAACGAATTATCTTAATTTTTCATCAGCACATTAATAAAACTAACGATATTGCAGAACACAGGTATGCTCCCGATACATATCTAGCGAGGGATCCCATGAACACTGCGGATACATTCCGATAATAACATACGCACCTACATAGCGAAAATTGTTACGTGAGACTTGAATAAATTAACAGTAAAAATAGACATGCAATAAAATATCTATATTTATTCAGTGTCAAACACACTTTACATAAAAGTAGACATTGAAATTGTTTCCAAACAATTAATTAGCGATTAGACTATTAAAATGCCGTAGACGAAACGTGCCGCGCTAATGACAGACCACCTACGTCCCATTACAAAACTAATAATACAGAGTTAAAAAACAGGCTCACATAAAAACAATTATGTTTGACCGCATTGCCATAAAAGAGAGTAACATGACCAATCTCAGAGCAATTAAGGAGTCTAATAGCAGGAAAGGATAGTGAGGAACGTGAGCGGCCACCGCTGCTTAACCTTCATGTTTATTCTATGATCCTAGAGACCGTAAATATTTACATAAACTTTCCATTTTTGAAAATAGGTTTCGATTTGATAGAGCCATTAGGTTTCCTTTAAACGCCACCGCTGCTGTCATAATACCTACCAACAAATTGCTACGAACTAGAGTTGTTACAAAATAAAAGGCTCGTTTTGACATTTTAGGAAAACCCTAAAATGTAACTTGAACGAAATTGAAAGAACCATGTTACCTTATTTAATATAAGTGGTAATAGATACCTTGTTTAATAACCTTAATATTTGATTATTTGTTAACTACATAGATGTCAAAACACGCCTTTTATTTTATTACAACTTTAGTCTACATTTTATTTAGGTTGTATAGGACCTATAATTCCCAAATCTCCAAAGATTTCAGATATATTAAGTATAATAATAATGTAGTGTTTTGGGTTACTTCCGAAAGGTCAGGTAATAAATATATTCATTAGGAAAAGAGCTACAATATGCTATGATGAACGCAAACGAGTGCATCATCGTGATGTTTGGAAAACTAAAATAGGTAGGTATTTTACTACAAAACTAAGCGTAGTGTGGTAACTCTAACTGAACCAGTACTCAGGCTTTTCTTCTTAAATCTCAAAAAGAACGTCCCAATCTCAACCTACGTGCTCATACTTAATGAGATTATAAACGGAATTATCTTTCAAATGTTCAATGCATGACATTTGAATGGTCGCAAATTGCCGCTAGCTGTGTGCTCGGAGCAGCACAATGGCTGCAGTCGGCACCGGCTCACAATGCAGTTGCATCAGCGCGGCAGCGTCGTGGGTGGGCTGCGGGCTCGCGGCTGTCACTCAGCGCGCTCTAATCAATTTGTTCGGCGCTCGCACAGCGGCGCGCGGTGCTCCCCGACACTCGCGACATACATGCGCTTTTCGTCACGCATCCTGTACGCATTTGTCTATTAATATATTCCTAAGATGAGGCGTACAAAAAGTTGCCACATAATCAACGCTCAACAGCCCCTATAGAGCCCGACTTTGCATAATAATAGATGCTGAAGAGCATTTACAGCATAATTACAATGAGTTTCTTAAGTCTAGCTTCAAATTCAGACAACAAAGATGGCGTGCTCATTATAATTACTAAAATATCATTTTAGATTTGTTATAGTCTGTCATCTACATTATTTTGTGAAGCAGTTCAGCTCCTAATTTATATTAAAATTTAATGCGCCATTTACTGTGAGTGCAGAATATAATCATAAAATAGGAGCAATGTCCGGATCACATTACTGAAGACCACCCACGTGGAATAGTTTGCGGCTAACTTATGGTCAAGTTTTGCAAACAATGCCATTCCTAGTGTAGAATGACTCAATTAGCAGAACGCACGAGATAAGGCTGGCTACACAATGGGCTGTAAATTGCCGTGGGCAGAGCTGGTGGCTCCACACGATTATGATCCTAAAAGGAAAAAGATGTTCAAATAGCGACAAAAAGTTGAAACTTTGTACAAACTATCTCACGATAAACCAAACAGTGACATTACAAAAATGGAAAGTAAACTGTATAATCAATCATTAATGGATAATTGTGGCGGCGCTGACGCAGGTCAGCTCTGAGAAAAACTGAAAGTTAATGAAAGGGCAGGATGTCGTCCGTTCCCAGACGATTTTTTTATATTTTTTCCGTTGTTTAGTCAAGGTGGCATTGGGCGGCTGAACAAACTTAGCTTGGAGCGCAACATCGATAATTCACTCTTCAATCTACGCTAGAACATCTCATCGTTTGTTTCCACTGTCTCGAGTAAGCAACTTGACGTGTTGTTGGAAGAGTTACTTTAGAAACAATATCCACTCATTCAATACGAGTATTATTAAGTATTAGTATTATTAAGTGAAAAAAGATTTTTTTCACTATTATTATTGACAGGCGCTTGACAATCTCACCTGCCCCTCTTGCAAAGTTACAATCATTTCGTTTAGAGTTAGCGCTTGTAGTTGGCCACGCTCCCAAATCCTTTATAGATGACGCTCGGACAAGGGAATTGGGACTTCAAGACCAAGCGTTAACTCTAAACGAAACGATTGTTACTTGGCTAAGGGTGCTGGTGGAAAGCTATGAGTTGGTCGATATACGAGCATGCTTATTTATAAGAATTTTTGACGCGTTCTTCATGGGGCAATGTGAAAACGTTATACCAGGGTCTCTGGGACGAACGCAAATAAACAACAGAAGTGGGTTTTTTAGTCAATAAAAGTCTGACACTATCTCCCGCCCCACCCAAGGGCGCGGAGATGTCATTGGTTTCCCCACCCAAAATAACTTGTGTTATCTGCATAAGAGCTGATTCACTAATTGGTATTACCCACTTGAGAAATTGGTAATTCCATTTACTGTTCGAAAAACATATGATAAATAAATTTTATTTACAAAATAAAAACTCATTTATCAGTTATGGTTTTTACAAACATTTATTTTTACACGTAATTTGTTTTCGTCAGTTGAAACTAGATGAGACCAGTGTTTCCTAGCTGACTACCCTGAAAGAAAGAAAAACCGAAACAAAGTGAGGGGTCAAAGTCTCTTTTAAAGTCCATACACAAACATGTAATGGTTAAATAAACCATATTAGAACCATGAACAGGAATTTGAGAAGGTCTTTGGAAGAAAGAACGACACCATATGGATATTTAACTGTTGGGCCCCTACAGAGTCGATGCCTCTTGGGGCTGAGGGTTGATGAGAAAACGTTACACCGGGACTCTGGGACTAAGCCAAGGAAGGAACAGGGTAAGTTGTTTAGTCAGTAAGAGTCTGACACAACACCCAAGAGCAGGATTCGTCATTCGATGATTTTAACGTACCATAAAAAAAAACAATATGTTTGTCGCCATTGTAATACAGGCACAATTTGAAAAGTTACCACACTTTTGAGGGGACTTTTGAGTCGTGCAAATATTTATATTAGCTGGTGTTCGAATGGAAACCCACATTTTGAGACAGCAAGTCTTGGAGGATGAGCGTACTTCCTGCGTAAGTTCAGTGAGCGGCGCGCGCCGATCTCAGCGATTATTTACATTAATCCGTCGCGCTGTCACCGCGCGGGAGTTCAGGACGGCTGATCAGCAGGGCTCGCTACTTATTGGTTAAGGTTTAATCATTTATATTTAGAAACCAGGGCCCGTAACTTCAAGAAAAACAAATTCGTAAAACAACACAATTTTAAGTTTTTCTAAAATAGAAGTAGCTAAATTGGGTCCTAGTAACTCTATCCACCCGTGAAAGTCCCATGAAATTCTTGAAATGTCAAGCCGTTTCGGAGATAGTTGGGACAAACACACAGTAACCTATAAAACATGGGTTTTGTTACTAGAATCTAATGTAGTTTCTAAATAATTTAGTAAAAAAAAGTTTACACAAAGACAACTACTTTTTCACAGACAGTTCCATTTTATTTATATGTTCTTATATGCCTGTTGTATAGATTATAGATATCGAATATATTCATTGTATTTTGTAAAAAAAAGAAACAGCAATTTTATTTAAAGAAAAGTTTGACAGTTAAACTGAAAGGGCTAACGTAAAGCAATAAAAGTAATGTAGCTTGATGTGTCACTAACCCTGAATTTTAAAATTACTAGGGAGAATCATTAAAAATATATAAGTAACAGTAACTAGACCTACTTCTGAAATTCATCACAAAGGCAAAGCCTTAAATACCCGGACCGGACCTTCCTTTCAGAAATCTCACCATGGCCCCGGTAGGCTCGACTCTGCTGGGCCCCTACAGTTTGCTGACGGCTAAGAAGAAACGGGGTGGGTTTGTAGTCAGTAAAAGTCTAACCCTAACTCTCGCTCCAGCCAAGGGCAGAAGTTGTAATTTTAGCTCACCATAAACAAAAAAAACCCTTAAAAGATAAAAGTCTAGCAGTAGCAAACTACCCACACCTTTACCCGACATCTATTTAACTTGGGGGCGACACACAAATTTCGCATCATTTTTTGTCGCGTAGCTCGGTGAGTCGTAATCGTTAGTTGTGAGAAATTGTTCCTGAATCAACAATCTGTCTGAAGAACTATTAGCACAGAGTTGTCGGGCGTCGGCGGTGACGGTGTTGTTTGCTGGGCCAGTTAGCGGCCGCTTGTTACCTCGAGAGCCACAGGATCAACAATAACAGGCGACGCTGTCCGACTTATTGCTGACACTTTCGCATTGTTACGTGATGTTGTGCCCATAGATAAAGACCACAATGGGACATACTTGGACTCTTGAAAACTTAAGTATCTATTTGAGAAAAAATATGCTTATAGTAATCGCTATTGTTAAGATTTCTTGAGAAAGATCATAGGATATTACGTCGGAGGTCTTTTTTTTTCTCGCATTTTACCACTATCTCACCTGATTGATTATTATTTATTTATTTATAAAAACTTTATGCAAAAAATAAGTACAAAGGCGGACTTAATAAATATGATCGACGATGGAGCATGTAAAAATAAACACACGTATAAATTAATTAGCCTTTTTAATATTCCCACTGCTGAGATTGCCTCCTTTCTAGGCGAGAGAATGGACTGTAATCCACCACGTGGATCCAGTGTCACATATCTTCGAAGTTTCTTCTTCTTTTAATTCTAGGACATGCCAGTTTAAAAAGAAAGTTCGGTAACAAATTATATAAAGTAATGACTGAGTTTGAACCCATCACCTACTCACTCGTAAGCTGGGGTAATTACCACTGGGAATAACCCCAAATAATCTACTCACTCTTGACTTGACTTCAACGACACACAATGTCGTTGAAGTCTTTTATTTGCACGCTTAATGCCTAAACATTGTCACTAACATACTGTTATCTCATTATCATGTATGTCGCATGTTATTGCCTCGCTAACGTTGCTAATTAAATAAACAATCTGTTTAATTACGAACACAATCATTAAGTAAACTCATGTGTTAAATAAACTGTAGCGTACCTACATCTGCATAGCAGTGTGTGTGAGTGTGACACGCAACATCATATCGTTAAGGGTGGGTGAGCAGTGGGTCGTCGTCTAGTTTTTTCCCCCGCCTCGTTGTTAACCTACCCCGCGTGTATTGTGTGAGCAAGCTGAGCGCTGTGTACTCAGGACGGAGCACAGTAGCTGTTTGTGCTACCTGTGCTACGCTCTACCTGTGCCACGCTACACAACGCACACAATCTTTATCATTCTATAAAATACAACAAAATCCAACAGCAAATACTCTAAGAAGGATTTTGAAATCAAACAAACCGAACGCAATAAAAACACATTTTGAAGATCATGGTACGGACGAGTGGGTAGACTTAGTTCCATTCTATTTTAAATTAATCCTTCTAAAGTTTTACGTTTACTTGACCACAACTTTATGTCGGACAGGAACCAAAACATAAATCTTACTGAGAGACGTGTTTAAAGCGAAAAAAGTAACACATGTCCAAACCATGTTTTAGAGGGACTAATTTCCTTTGGGGATTTAATTTTTTTCTTTTGTTTTTGTGAGGAAACAAGAGCGAGATACCACCCACGTCGATATACGAAGGCTTCGCATGGATGTGAGTGATATAGTCAAATAAAAGCATTACTGTTAACACTGTTGTTTCTGAACGACACTGAGTAAGACGGATATTACGATATGCGTGAAGTAAAAGCTCGCGGTACAGGCAGGTGCGGAACTGGCACGGACTTGGAATCAAAACCAAAAGAAATTAACGTACCTAAAATACTGTGGACTACAAAATGTGTCTAAAGTACACAAGTGCGTTTTAGTCAGTAAAAGTCTACACCCTCTCGTTCTACTCTAGAGCGGGAGAAATCACGTGATGATTTCCCACCTCAAAAAAGACCCGAAACTAGGTGAATTACTTATTGCTAGCATTAGTGTTTTTCATTAATCTATACTTTATTCTGAAAACGGTAAAGATCGTTGATACAAAAGGGCCAGGGCCCTATTCGATGGGCCAATTATTGCTACAACAGAAAATAAAGAAAAAGTTTATTGTTAGCAGTTTTCACGACGAGTGCACCAACTCCAGCGACACGCGACTTTGCGTCCGCGATAAGAAAGGAAGAGAGGCGGTTGTGTGTGACAGTACCTCACCCACACGGTCTGATGTTCTGCTGACTAGGTACACCCTATACTTTACGACGACGTATGGACGTACGAATCATATTCTCACTTACAGCTTTTACAAGAAAATAATAATACCTATAGAATGGCATACGAAAACCAACACAAAATTTACGCAGCAAACAACGGCTACACGGAATTACGGACAATAAAATTCAAATCCCCTCTTATTTATCAACGCCACTTACAAATTAATAAAATATTTTATCGGCAAATATTTAAGGTATGATTCGGCTATGCTCTCAATCAAACATTCCAGAGGCTTGACCGTATAACACGAGACCACGACCGCGATCCCCTTTGACCAGACATGGTGAAATATGACGGTCGCCATGCCACCTCGCGAAAAATAAACCAAATTCAAATTAAAAAAAAGAACGCCGCTGTATTCTTAAATGACTTACCGCAAAAGCACGACTTAAGGCATACCTCATTTTATTATTCGGGTAAATTAAGTTCTTACGACCTCATAATAATGAATCGTCTTTAGATTTATACAGGTCTTATTTACGATGACACGTTCTTTTTATCGATCCCAGAAATGGATATTATGATGTGATTATCAGATTTTATAATCATTCGATACGTCACAGTGAACATGCAAAGAAAATAAAAGACCTAAATCACATTTCGGACAGTTCACGAGCTGAAAATACGAATGTACGTACAGGCGATAATAAAAGGAATGAGCTGACATTCATCTCGGATTTCGTTATTCTTGTATCTGTTGGTATCGTTTAGTATAAACAGATAGATAGACAGCCGCTATGTTTAGGAGTGGTTGTGAATCGCGCTGGGTGGTCCGCGGCGGCGCGGGCGCAGGCCGCGAGCGCTAGCGGCCGGACGGAATAAGGCCGAGATTTGTACGATATCGCGCGCTCCAATGAAATTGAAATAGATAGCGAGTTGGGATTTATCTCGCGTCACATCGAATCTAGTGCACCGGTGCGCCTAGATAATATGTCACCTCGGAACATTTACAGCCATATCTCCGCCGCCATTACGGGCCGGCGCGAACAACCAACAAGCCGTGACGAAATCGTATAAGATTACAATTTAGATTTAATTTTATGTCCAACAGCTACTTTATTGCCGGTAGAATTGCCATTAAAATAAATTTAATGTTTGTCAAGCGTTGGGCAATTTCCCAATAAACGGTATTTAGACCTACTTGACTGCGTTGCAAAAGGTATAAGATATGGGATCGATCGTCACTCGTTTTCGTTTTATGATCATTACTCCCACACAAAATTGCTTATTGATACCAAATTTGTTGATAGTAAACAAACGCCGCCGCCATTCAGGCTTTTAATTATTTACCATAAACAGAAACGCCCAGGTGATAATAAAATTAACGTTTTGCTTTACGACATGTTACACATCGCTGGTGGTTAAATACAGGCATATCAAGTTTAATTAGACGCATTTATTTAATACACTCGGTTAGCTGCGAGTCAATAAGCAAAATTAACATACATAAAATAATATTTGATGAGGTTTCTCTACCAAGAATGGGGAATCTCTTGGAATTGAGAGCCACGGAAATCATATTTATATGCATATATTATTTTTTATGAAATTCTGCCTCATACTAGAAATTAAATCATACATGTATTCTCACATACATAAGTCAACAACAATCTGTAGGCCATCTACACTAATATAATAAAGAGGTAAAGTTTGTTTTTTTGTTTGTAGGAGGTAATCTCTGGAACTAATGGTTCGATTGGAAAATGTTTAGCAACAGTAGAAAGCTGCTTTACTCCTGAGTGACATAGGCTATATTTTATGTACGCGGGCGAAGCCACTGACAAAAGCTAGTACTCTATAATTTGTTACGTGTAGCATCAGAATCCGCAATACACAGCGCAGCTGCCAATCTCTTAACCACTGCGCCGACTGTGCCTTTAATTACGTGCATGGTTTAAAACAAAGTCGCTTTCCGTGTCTGTCTGTTTATTCGCTAAATCCTAAAGTAAACAACGGATTTGAATGCAATTTTGACTAATAGAAAGAGCAATAGGTGAGGAAGGTGTGTGTACTTATATAATTTGCACCCAGGTAAAGTCGAGGTGAGCCACTAGAAGAATTTAAATCTAAAAAACTAAATCGTGGCAATAAATTGTACACAATTTCAGGAAAAATGGCGTATTAAAAAGTAGACGTTCAATCAATTACTTAAGCTCGTTAAGTTAGCTCAATCATTATTAGGCCACCTATAAAAAGGCAAAATCAAATCGTAACCTCTTACAAAGTATCAATAGCTACAACAAGCATAATTATCATGAATTTATGTTAAACAATATGCATCAAACTCAATAAATAATATTTACCAGATTCCAGGAAATGTTATTTCCTGGAACGTTCAGAACGGTCATTAGAGTTATCCTTCGAAACCTTTCTCATATAGGTACAGCCGAAGAGTTCCGCATGCGTAATTATAGGCTCCAAAGGTTTACGAGCTTCTAGTCCAAGTGGCTTCGGAGGAGCTCGGAGGCATTCGGCTGCGCCTGACCTTCCGAGAACTGTATCAGTTGGCACAAGTCGCGACCACCCGCGATGTATTGTTGTGCTGTCACCTTTTGTAAGACACTTGACGCTATTATTTCACTGAACAACATTCATAAGCCGTCTCATCTTCTTATTTGTTAAGAGATTTGCTCTTAACGTTTTATGGTACATGGATTTCCTGGTTTCATATTTAAGCTACTTATAGAGTTAAAGTTAATTGCTTATGGCGTACCATATTGGCTTTTGCACACTAAAACTTTTTAAACGTTTGTTCACACTTACCTGTTTGACTGGAACTCGTGCCTTTTCTGTAGAGTTTGTACCTATGGGAAATAATTTTCCTTAGCTAAATAAATTTTTCCTTATTTTTGTGTGGTGCGAGTCCTGTAGGTAACTGAAGTGGAACGGAACGTAATTTATGTCAGTTTAAGTGGTCTATCTTCCTAAATCTAAAAGATGGAATGATTTGATTGAAATCAGTTTCTTTTAAGGACGTACATACGTCTTGAAAATAATTATGTTTAAATATAAATCTACAATGAGTAATATAAGTAACTAGAGTGAGGACTCTAATTAAAAATATGTACCTACAAAAAAAAAACAAAGTACCGAGACCCCGCGGTATCCACGGGATTGCTGAGTTCAATCCAGCTAGGCCTGCAAGATTGATTTGGCTTCGCGATTTTGATGCGGGATTGGATTCTCAACATAGTATCAATTAACCTATTCACTCTTGACTTAAAGACCCCCAAGTTGTAGCTTTCAGGAAACAGAGACTTCGACAGGAATTCCATTACTTAGCCTTAAGCGCAATGAATTTGTTCCCAAACATTTTGTACTGGGTCCTATGGGTCATGCCCACAGTCTATCTACTTTTCCGTGATGCTCCGCTGTAAGTGAACCTACAACATAATGATAGAACGGGCTTGGCGGAATTTAGTTATGCAATTTCCGACGCACACTCTACGAAATGTAACGAGGAGAAAACCGACAGATTAGCAATGATACTCAAGTCTTTGAAGGTTTGCCGCAACGAGGGCATCATTACCAGTGGTCCTCTTAGCTCGTTTCTCAATGAACTCAACATACAGTGGTTTATGCGACATAATATAGGAAACACTGTGGGATCCTGCACTTAGAAACAAAGATTGCTCCACATTCTGTCACTTTAAACTTTACAAGAAGTCGTAAAGTAGGTATATAAAAGCTCAATTTAAAAGAAACGCTAAAAGTTATCTAGTGTCGGCTTATAAATCTACCTACTGTGTGGCACTGTGCCAGTAAATAAAGGGCTAAAGAAGCCTGCGGCCTAACGCAGCAGCTAACACAAAAACGTGTTAATTTGCAAGTCAAAAATATTTTGATTTCTTATTCAGCTCCCGAATAACTTCGTAACTTTCCATGGTTGCAGTTTGGTGAACAATGTTGCAAATTAAATGGGCGTCCGTCGAATTCGCGCGACAATCGGCACGGACACAGTACACGCGTGACTTGCCTGCCGAGTGCCCGTGTTGCTCGGCCTTTATGACGGCTATCCATCTTTGAAAGTCGTTGAGGTTAATCCCAGAGTGCATCGAACACTAACAATGTAATGCTGTTTTATAACCACAACACCAGTTTTAAGAACACATTGTTCTGTTCAAGTTGAAGAGCGTTTGATGCAAAGTTACAATGACGTGCTCATTTATGGCAAAGGCCCAAAGTTCCTGCCCTTGTTATAACATCGAGTATTGTAGCATTAAAATTCACCGTCATTATTATGCCATTAGTATTGTACCTACTTACTTACAATTAAGACATATGATCCATACATGATTGCATAAGTAGCTGAACGAAGTATTCAGAGTATTGAGTAATATATGGAGCGGTAATTTAATTCACATTAGGTACAAGTCGGTTGACGGACAGTCGTTTAATCTTTTCATTGGCAGAGAATGAACCGAGCGCGGTGGCCCGGAGTGACTCACGCCACCGGCTGCCAGCTCAATCCTTCATCTTCAACAACTGTACGACAAAGACTGATGCAGACATAGACGCATTAGGGCTGCTACGAGATGTAGATCACAGTTTCAAGCCACTAGGACCAATATTTTACTCGTATAATAGCGGGTCACCTAATTGCCTAACTGCTAACGTTACTAGAGCCATTATTGTCTCCTTATGACAGTTGTAGTTTAGGAGATATTGTTATGATTCAAGCACAAGATAAGAGTTCGCTGTTCCAAATTGTTAACCATCTATATTTTTAAAATAAACCTACCACAGCAATATTTTATAAAAAGTAGCAAACCTATTATTTCTCTCCACAACCTACGCATTCGATCAAGATTCTTTACGCTTATAAGGGAGAGATACTCGGGACTTATACGGCCAAGTAGCATGTCTAAATACAGTCTCGAAATCAAATCATTAATGTAGTTTATAGTTTTTGTGTGTAGCTACCGCACACGCGCACACGCGCGCGGCTCTCGCTCGCGAACCTCATTCATCAGCTCTGATTGATTGCAACTGTCAAAACGGTAATGGCGGCGAGTACGGCCATATTGGTCCCGATGAATGCACCTAAGCCAATATTAATGCTCGTTATTGATGGACCGCCGCCAAGTTCACGGTTACTTATTAGATGTGTAATTTATTAAACATTGTGGTGTGGATACGTGTTTAGAAAGAGGAAAATGAACAGGCTCTAAAATCTCGTTAACGAGGGTAGGCCAGACGATTCCTGAGACACGAGTCACCGTTTGTATTCTGGGATCTAAAAGCTTTTTGTCAATGTGTCCTGGGTTCAGCATACTTTCTTGATATTCAATATTTGGCGTCTTGTTTCCAGGTCTTGGATTATTTAAAATTTTAAGCACAATTGACAAGTTATCTATATACCTACATGTTGGTATCTTCTCACGACCATGAAATCCAATCCTCTTGCAGCCATCCTTCAATGAAAAGTCATCACAATAATTTATCTTCGTCACGAATCGACGTCCGTCCTGAAGTTTCGCCACAAGGCATTCGTTACGTGAAGATTGTACTCAACTTTCCCGATGCACTCAACAAGCAAAGTCCGCCCCGGCCCATATAGGTAACTGCATTTGTCATACTTTCTTGGAATTCAATTGAAATTGTTTTGTAATTATTTGCAACCTAAATACTGATTTGAAGGTGCTTTCCTTAGACAGGGGCGTAGCTACCGCCGTATCATTGACATGGGGCCCCCGCGCTACAGGGACCCGATGTAGGTAAAAAATCCTAACGTGTTATCCACAACCGTCTCGTAGGGCAAACAAAGCATTTGTAAAAAAACACAATTTTTTATACGGGGCCCCCGTAGACTTTTGATACGGGGCCCCTGCGGGACTAGCTACGCCACTGACTTTTGAATTAGTATTTAGGTTGCTATCTGACGAGTACTGAAAGCAAAATTCCGTACAACCGCATGTGGGTCCCACTCCCACCTGCACTTATAGAGATGCAATGTTGGCAGTCACGTCAAACAGATTGTGGCAATCAATCTTTAATTGAATTCGTATCGGTCGTTCAATCTCCGAGAAATCCTGTGTTCCTCGTCTTACATCGGTACAACATGATGAATTGGAACAACTTCAATAAATATGTTGTGTAGCGCAGGCATCAATCTTGCAGGTTTAAAAAGGTGGCATTCAATGTTCCGGTGATATAAATTACGACGATCAATAAAGTGGCGTGCGTCAATCAAGACATTGTGTGCGCCATAGGTAGGCAAGAGTTGTAAAATTGATATTAGGGGTCCGTGGCGGTGACGTGGTCGTGGTCGGTGGTCGCGCCGCGTCACGTCGCCGTCGCGCCACAACGCGCCAGTTATCAAGATTATCTTTCTCTAGCGCTGCGCTATGACACTGATGCTAGTCTTGTATACGTGCTCTGTGCTCTGATAAGTATCTATAATGCTTTTAGTATTTTTTTTATCTGCCATGCAATTACAGTGTGGTTAACAGAAGGATTACAGGTGCATTTTAATCAGTAAAGGTCTGACACTCCCTTTCCCGCTACTTAAAGTGAGAAGAGAAATTTGAAGACTTAGCACTTCAAAAGCTTGGTACTTGGGACCGTGCACTAGCTTCTTACGTCTTATAAGTGCCCATGTAGGCCTACGTGAAAAAAAAATGATTTCATAAAAAAAAATTGACAAATCGTCGTAGCAAATTGCTATCTCCTGTGTGTGATATTTTTCTCAAAAATGAGTTTTACAGATATTTCATAAGTTATTTTGAATATCAATAGGTACTTAGCAAAAACTTCTATGTGAGTATTATTATTACACATAGGAGATTTGTTTGTAACGACAAAATGTCAATTTCTTCCAAATTATGTGTCTGTACATATTCCTCCACCTAAAAACATTTAACGGCAAAGCTTAAACAGCTGCAATTGACTAAAAGGTTTGAAAAAAAAACGGTGTTTCAAGATTCAGATAACTTTATTCAATAGGTACTAAAATATAAAGTCCCAAATTTGACACGACTGAATAGTTTTGTACAAGACGGGCACACCGCACAGTTGCCGACAGACATTTACTGCGTACCTCTCATCTATTCGGACATTTACAAAATTCAATAAAATAAAATATTATTACTCTTTTACACAATTCCAAGTACCTAATCTAATACAGCTATAGTGTATAAATTCGACACAATATGTTCTTCATTTTATTTACAGGTAACAACATTGCACTAACATTTTATCTATTGAACCTCAACGCGCCCTATACTCCATAAATTAAAATATAATACCAATTTAGAAGAAATGAGTTATTGTTAAAAATAAATAATTTAAAGTGAAGAAAAGTTGAATACATTAGAATATATGACATGTTTCCTAAACACATAAGAACACGAGAAAAATAAGTAACGGTAACATTTATTTACAGAAACACAACCACTTCGCACAGTTACAAATACATATAAAGTATTTTCAGATATTCTATTATCACAAGAAATGCGATTTATAAGTGGTAAATGAAGTACTACATTGGAAAATAAACTAACAACGTACCTCCAAATACTTAGTAGATAACTACGTAAATATGTGTTGTTTGTACCTGGAAATGAAAACATTATTGCGATAAGACCAATCATTACAACATAATAAACTAGGCAAGTGCAAGTCACGCACTCGCACACATAGTTATGTAAATAGTTCAGTTCCCGAATCGAGTCTCGGAAGAATTTTTCGAATCGATAAAAAGTTTTTTTTTTTGTAATGTAAATACAAATTTACTTATAGTTTTCAGATTTATTATATTTGTGCTATAAAACCTCGCCTCATGCCAAATTTCTGGGTTCTACGGTCAACGAGAAGTACTCTATGACTTTTGATTCCACTGAAACTGTCGAAATGTACTTTTTTGCGACTTAAACAGCCGTATCTTTTGTCGATAGCTCAGAAGTCCCGTTCTTTCCTTTTAAGGCATGGATCCCAAAAAATACAAACAAACAAAATAGCTATTGACTAACTACGACTAACGACTATCATTGGCCCCTGACTATTTAGGCTTGACTACTAGTAGAAAATAGTCTGGTATGCTTGGTTTACTCACTCTAGCTAAGTTCAAAGCCGGCGCCCGCCTGTATGGCGTACAGCAGCTTCTCAGTGAGCTGCTCCTCCGTGTGGAACTCCGGCAACTTCAGCAGATTCATGCAAGTGGAAGAGGAAGGCAGTCGGTCAGATGCACCCGCCGATTGGATGCAGAAGGGAGGTTGTAGATCCTAGGACAGAAATGACGTAATGTAGAAAATCGCTTTACGAAAGCTTGTTAAGCTTCAAACTCAAACTCATTTATTTCAAATAGACCATTTACAGACACTTTTGAAATGTCAAAATTGAAACTAATTTAACTTAACATGAATTTAGCTTAACAAAGCAGTTAGGTGAGATTCAATGCAAAGCAATTCATGATTTTGTCTATAACGTCAACAAGAGGTCAGGAGCAAGGTCTTTGAGGCCAGCGGGCGAGTGTTTCCGAAACTATGCCTCTAGTCGTGATGAACGGATTACCGTAAGTGAAGCTTTAGCAGGTAAAGTATTTGCAACACCTTTTGACCGCTAACCTCAAAGGCGATGCTGATATTGAAAGGGGTAGAAGGACGTTACAGTTTAGAACATAGCTCGTAATTTTGCACGTTGTTCCAGAGAGGTAAAGGAAATGTTATATCGTTCCTATTGCACCTCATTCTACGGGTGCTGCGCGTGAGCTATTTGTACCGATGTCCTCGAACAATAAATCGGTAACCGCAAGAATTCGCTTTTCGATCACCGACTTTATTACCAGACAATAAAGCTGAAAATCGAAAAAAAATTTTTGGTAATTACCGACTTCTTGCCCAGGGCCGTCGATACACAGAGATCATACAACGCACTAAGAATACAGTTCAACAACAATGTTGTTGGGTGTTGATGGGGCTGCTCCGTTTTTTAATTTTAAGGCAGTATCTTTTTTGTAAAAAAAACTACGTTTTCTTTTACGTCCTCCTTGATTGACAAATCGTCACGCTATCGAGTACTTCCATTCCTCACATTTTTGTCCAGTTAGTAAACTACCTTGAATCCAAGCAGTGGGGGTCTGGAACAGCTGGTGACGAACTTGAGCAGCTGTCGCCTCTGGTCGTCCGTGAAGTTCGCCAGCACTCGCCAGAAACATAGTACCGTTGGGTGCTGCGCTGAGAAACCACCTGTATGCACGACAATAATTTTTGTTTAAACATAAAGTGGCTTTCACAAATGTACATTTGCGTACCAAATTTCAAATCAATGGGTCCAGTAGATTTGGAACTATCGGCTATGGCAAACGGACAAACGAAATAAACGTCAAAGTTAATAAATTCGCAGACAAAAAAGGTTTTTGGCTGATTTATTATTCGAAAATTGAATTGAGATATTATGAGGTATAATTAGTTTAATTTAGAATCTCAAGAGTCTACACAACTGGACATGACTATGCAGAATCATTGCAACTGTGAAATAGAGCTGGGATTTTTATTATATACTCCATATTAAGTCATGGCTTAAAGGGCTTAGTAACCAACGGACACCCCCAAATATTTTTTCTTTCAATCAGTCCATCCAAAGGTTGTCTGGTAGAAATTGCGCTGTGCAATAAAACCGCCTATTGTACACTTATTTTTATTAATGTTTATCCTGTGTTAAGCTAAGGTGTGCAATCTATATATATAAAAGAAAGTCGGGTTTGTTACAACACTTATAACTCGAGATCAGCTGAACCGATTTAGCCGAAAATAGGCAGGGAGGTAGTTAGTTAGTTTAGAGCCCGGAGAATGACATAGGACTTTTTTTTTACTTTTTTTAGAGTAGGGTAGGGTAGAGTAGGATAATCTGTTGCCGGGAGCGAAACCGCGGACTAAAGCTAGTAAAGTTATAAATAAATAACCAAACCAAAAAAAAATGCATAAAAAACATCATCATCATCAGCCTTTTTAATGTTCCCACTGCAGGGACACAGGCCTCCTCTCTCTAGGAGAGGGAATGGGTCATAATCCACCACGCGGGCCCAGTGCGGATTGGTGGATGTCACATGTCTTCGAATTTTTGGTTCTAGGACATGCCGGTTTCCTCACGATGTTTTCCTTCACCGTTTTGAGAGCAGTGGTGATGAAATAAATTACACAAAGTAATGCGCCTGGCTGGGTTTGAACCCGCGACCTACGACTCGTAAATCGAGGCCGTTACCACTCGGCCACCACTGCTCCACTGTTGCATAAAAAACATATAAATAAGTAATAAACAAGTTTGACCGAAGAATTACAAGGATAATCCTTTTACAAGAATTACAAGAAACTAGACATCGTAAGTGCTCATGTACTCGTATTATAATAAGTAACTGACCAGCGTACTGCGTGTATCTCCGGAGGTCGTCGATGTCGATGGGCACCTCGGCGCCGGAGATGAGCAGCTGCAGCTCGCGGCACGAGAACATGCGCAGCCACTCCGCGCTCACCACCGACACCAGGCCGCGCTTGAACGCGTTGCATTGAGATCGAATTTGTCTGGAGAAAACAAATAACATTGCATTGAAAATCTTGAGCCAACAGCGAACGCCGGCGTTCGCATACCTATTGTCTTCATTACATAGTATAAAACAAAGTTGTTTCAAATCAAGTCTCAAATCTTTATTGCAATCCATAATGTACATGTCAGGTGATATATAATAAAAGATAGAAACAATTATGGACCCTGTCGGGCACAGCAACATTATAAATAGGTAGTAGAAGAGAGGAGGAGCGCTAATCAATTTTCTTGTCTGTATTTACATGTTAAATCATTCAGTTCATTACAATTTGATATTCAGTATTGCTAGAGTAGATAAATAATTATTCTATTATAGTTTTATATTTCTCCCAATGTATGCTTAAATCTTTAAAACTAAGCAACGGATTTCGATGCGGTTTTTTTTATTAGATTGAGTGATTTAAGAGGAAGCTTTATGTGTATAATACGTGCATAATATCAACATTGCACCCGCGCGAAGCGGGTGGCTAGTTCTATTATAATTATAATCATTTATTTGCTTGACACATGGTGGTACAGATCTTAAAATACAATAGGTACATGGTTCTTTATGTTCCGCAAGCAGCAAGCAAATTTTAATTCAGGGAATTATGTCTCTAATAACGGTATTCAAAAGGTTAAGATGGTAGTACGCGGCAAATAAATTCAACCATTCGCTATGGTTACGCGCAGCTCCTGACTTTGATTGAGAACGGAAAATGGGTTACTGTTCATTTAAGGCCAAATGCCATGATGGTTCAAGTTGTGTGCCGAAAATAACCCATGTAATTTAAACCCCTGGAGTATTACAAATTCAAATCTTAAATTTTTCGCATATTACAGGTCAATGTCAAGTTGTATGTTGATTAAAATATGATTTGCCACTGTAACAGGTATTTATTAACCTTTTAACCGCATACGTCGGATATTCCGCGACCAAATTTCTCTCTTCTGTCAATTTATGGAGATTAAAAAGCTCTTAGCTTAGCTTACTCAGTCTCAAACACAATGGCGAATAGAACAAGAAAGCACTTGTCAAGTGATTAAAGGGTTTATACAACCTTAACCGTTTCAGTTCATCTAACCCTATTGTATCTATTAGCTGAACTAGAGGGTTGTATGTTGTATTGCCACTGCAAAAAAAAAACTTAAGAAAATTGAGTTCCCGGACTATACTGCAGCATCTCTTTAATTTAATTCATCAAATGTGGAAAAGACTATAAAATTAGAGATATCGATAAATGTTAACTTACTTGTTTAACTTATAATCGGCGACTAGATGTATGTATTCTATCCTATTTTCTGCAGTCACTGGAATGTTTGCACCACCCGGCTTTAATTCTTCTATCTGTAAAAAAATATACTGATCAAATTTTCTATACTCATGACTCAAATGCTAAATGTTTAACTTTTTTATAGATTAAGGACAAATGGCTTAGTCATTTGAATAATCACACTGAAAAGGGGAAATTGGTAGGGTCCAAAAATAATACAAAACACGCATGTTTCAAGTGTAGTAACAAAATAATTCTACTTTGTCTGTCACTTATATTCCAAAGATATATTATTGAACGTAAAACAAAGATAAACACATCAAAGTTTAGGAGTGGGTAATTTAGGGCTGCAGGAATATTCACAAGAGTTATGGTAACGGAAGAAAAATTGCACCCAAAGCAAGAGACGAACGATGAAGTTGCGCTTTGTGTTGCCACTTTAGGTAAACACGATGTTACGCGCCATGGTAAGCGTGAGGTCACATTACCAAAACCCACAGGGAAATAACCTTCACCAGGCCATCGGTTCGTCTTGTGAAAGGCCCTTCAGTACTACGTCCATGCCCAAGAAGTACGTACCCTCTGCTCGCCCAGCTCGTCCGTGAGCACGGTGAAGTCCAGGCCCAGGTCGGGCACGTCGCGGCGCGCGTGCGCTCGCAGCAGCAGCAGGCCGCGGTGCAGCGCGGGGTCCAGGGACGCCAGCGCGTGCACGTCAGCCTCGCCGCAGCCGCACAGCTTGCCCAGGAAAAACTCTGCCAGAGGTAGCTCTACTAGCAGATTCTCGTATAACGCCTAGAGAGGACATAGTTCCAGTTATTTCAATTTCAAAACAAGCAAATTGAAGATAAATGCAAAAATTGTCAAGATTACACATTTCTTTTTACGTTTACTGTTACCTTGCCCAGCATCCGGCCAACGAAGTAGTAATGCATGGGGAAGTCGTCATACAACAGATGCACCGCGGGGTTGGGGTACAACATGTTGTCTATTGTCAGGCGGAATAAGCCTCTGTTGGGGTCGAATGCAGATCTGGAACGAACACATTTACTCAATACAAAAATAACCTTGATAAAAACTTGAGTCGCGGTTGAGAAGTAACCGATTTCTTTGTCGAATTATCCTTCTTGCTTAATTATAATAAAAACAGGTCAAGAGCATGTCGGTCCACGCTCAATATAGGATTCCGTAGCTTCACGTCCGTCACAAATTTATTTATTTTTTATTTTTAAGAAAGCTTACAGACTAATAATATAGTTGTTTAGTTTTTAATTAGGCAGGGAAAATTTAGCACAATATAACAGAACCCTTAAATTACGACTTAACAGCGCGAAGTAGGAACTAATTATACAAACTAGGCGAGTTATGTATGTTGGGTTTTCGGTGCTAATTTTAAATTGCATGAACCGATTTTAATAATTATTTTTTGTTTGAAAAAAGCCACGTTTAGGATGATAAAATATGAAAAATGAGTTGAAAAAAGATTTCATATACGGTTAAATTACAAACTTAGTTCAGAAATTATTTTGTAATTTTTTTCTGAAAATCGTTCAACCCATCAAGTCCAAAATAATTTTCCTAGAAAGTCTTTATAAAGTTCCACTTTTAACTTTTTTTCATATTTTTAAACTTATGGTTCAAAAGTTAGAGACGCCCCTCTAACTTTTAACACTTTCGGAAATAATTGCTCCAAAAGTTAAAAAACTTTGGAGCACTTATTTCCGAAAATATTAACATAATCAAAAAAATATTTGAATAAACCCCTATTTATTTTTAAATATCTATTCGATAATACACACGTGGGTTGAAAATACACAGACAGAAGTTTATAATATAATAACAATAAGACAATTTTCTGTTTCATTTATCTCGAATGCATTTTCGTTAAGAAAATAGTGACTTATCGTTTGTCACTCAGCGTAGCCACGCCTCTTGAACAATTAAAGCGTTAATCGTGACCGTTTGTTTTTATTTAAAAAATAAATATTTATTTTTAAATAAAAATCAAATTGTTAATTATTGTGTTTCAATTGAAAAATAATTACTTAGTAATAATTACTTAATATTTGACAATATTGTGTGATAAAAGTTCATTTTCATTTTTTTTTTTCCTAGTTTAAATACATACAAATTTGAAAAAAAATCAGATTCAAAGCATTTATTTCAAATAAACCTTTACAGGCACTTTTGAAATGTCATAAAGTCGGTCTGTCAGGAAAAAAATGACGCTAATTGCACATTCCAAAAAGTAGGTCTCAATGGAGAAGAATGTGCAAGAAACTCCATGGACACTCTTTTTAATCATGTTTTGTTTTACAGATATATAGGTTACATATTTTTGTCGCTACTATGATGTGAGAACAACTTTGCAGATGTACTGATGAGTCACTATTTCATTAATGCGAATAGACTAGGTGTATTTTCTAACCCGCATAGGGCTCGCGTGATTGATTCCGGCCCATTCCCTTTCCTAGAGAGGAGTCCCGAGTCCCAGCAATGGGAACATTAAAAAGGCTGATGATGATGAGTTTTTAAGTATCAAAATAAATTCTTAATTCTTTATTTTACACAAAAAAAAACTTACAGTAAACATTTTTTGACGATTGATGTACAATGGCGAGCTTAACTCAACAATGAATTTTCTGCCAGCAAACCTTTCGAGTGACAGAGAGACGTCACATTAATAAGAAGACTTACTTGAGAAGTTCAGAGATAAACTCTCTAAATAGTCCACCGCCGTCAACGCCAGCCTCTTCAGCGCCCGCCTGGTTGATCAGCTGCACACGAAGCTTTAACTTCAGGTCAGGCTCTACATGAAAATAAAAATGATAAATTCAGCGATATTTAGATCGAACATGGCAACGTAGCTTTCACGTTAATCACTCCGCACACGCATTCAATCAATTTTTGCCACATACAACATACGTGTCAACTCTCTTCTTCACCCTACTAAAATAGCCCTTTCAACTTCTCACAGGCGTAACTTTTAAACTTCTAAAGTGTTCTTCCATTCTCGTTACTCCACACAATTCTGTATACTGAACTTTAATTACAATATAATTACCATTATCTGGGCTAAGTTTGTCAAATGCGTCTTCGTATAAATGCGTCCGTCTTACACTGATGTTTATTGAAGGCCCCTCGTTGAAGTTAGTCATTTCGTACCAATGGTCGTGTTTCTCTCTGAAATAAACACAATAATAAGTCGCCAGAACTTAAGAAACGAATGAATAAGCAGGTTCCATATCATTAATTTTGAGTTACCTTGCTAATAATCCTTGGAATATAAGAACTCGTGTAGAAAAAGGCACGACGAAAGGGATTTCTCTAAGAATAGTTACCGTCCTCAGCTCTTTGATCGTTAAAGGTGGTCCTTCATCTAGAAAAAGAAAGAACACAGATAAAATGCATGTGTAATTTTATTAGTCCGGGAGGTACCGTTCCAAATGAAAAACTAAGCCGGCTGAAATTTTTTCATATAGTACAATGTTCTACGAGGGCTGAAAGAGAGTTATTTAGTCCTGAGAAAATTCTTGGCGACCGAGCAAAGCGAGGTCGCTAATATTTCTTTTTTATTAGTTTAAAAATGAATCAGGTCCATATTTTTCTCAAACATATATTAATTTTAAAGAAATAGTTAAGAGGAAATTAAAATAAAGTCATTAAAAAAAAAATCTTATCTTTTGTTATTTCAATTGTACTGGCAGTATAGAAATTCGGATCATGGTTTAATAAAAATGTCAAAATAGAACTAGTTTTTTTTTAATATTTAGACAGCTGTCAGTTGAAAGTAAAACTCCCTAGGGCGAAAAACTGCTACTTTCAACTCCGCAGGCAACTTTACACCTACTTTCAGAGTATAAGTAATGAAAAATATTTTACATTATAGTATACTTGCCTTGTGAGAGCGCCAAGGCAGCCGACAGGTTGGGCGGCCTGCGCAGAAGCCTGGTGTTGTGTGCGGCGCGCTCGCCCGCCACCAGCAGCACGGCGGCGCCGCCCTCGGGCACGCAGCCGGCCGCCGGCCACGCCGCCGCGCCCACGAACTGCAGCCGCGCGTCGCGCGCGTACAGCGCGCGGAGCAGCGACGTGCACACCTACGTGCCATGGAATATCAAGCTAATAAAACAATTTGTCCGTCCCCCTCTAACTTTCTAGGAAAATTTTGAACTTCATGAGATGAACAGTTTTTGAAAAATTGTACAAAATAATTTCAGTCTGTAATTTGACCATATAAGCACTCATTTTTTTAAAAGACATTGGACATTTTGTTCGGACATTTGAGGCACGGCGTACACAAACAAAATATGGCAAGGTATTTATATAGATAGATCTATTGGCAATACAGTGCGTCTCATTCTTGTGGGCCATAAGAGAATTTAGAAAAAAATTAAAAAAACATTGGATGATTTTTCCACCGAAAAAGAAATCTAAAAAGACTGCAAGTGCAGCTATTACATTTTCACGCCTGTTCCATGATAAAAAGTAAACTAGGGTTACAACATGCGCACAGCTTCCCACAGTACGGCGTCTAAGTATACACGAGCAGTAACAATGTTTAATGCCATTTTTCCAATTCGTGTGGGATCTTCTAAAATATACCTACGTATAATATTATTGTCTATAAAATGACACATAACCGAATCACAGGTTTAAACGCACAGGTCGAATCGACGGATGACGAACGACAGCGACGCAGGCCAAGCAGCGTTTGCGCATGCACTTTTTTTTAATACCATCTCGCAGATCACCTCGAGTATGTTCTCTTAACCGGACTAATTAGGTCGATGCCTAGACAGTCACCCAACTGCTGTTTTTTCTATCTGCCAAATGTACAGGTGTGACAGGTATTTCGTAGTCATACATTTTTTTTTTGCTTGTACCACACGTTTCCACAATGCTAAAAGTAAAAACTTCTGTTTTATTAACCAAAGTTTTGAACTTTTTAAAAGTTAAATAACTTTTTTGTCCCATTGGAAGAGTAAAAAAATATTACATATTATATTGTAAAGTGAGATTGAAATTTACAATCTAAAACTAATTTGGTTTGTGTACGAGAACTTTCATAAAGTGGGTCATCAACGTCCCGTGACCTTTAATGTGCACATTTGTCTTTTATTATCCTGAACGTGTCTTCATTCAAATAAAAAAGGAATTATTGACATCGGTTCTCGCAAGCCAAAATTACCACGCAACATGTGTACATAACCCAACTAGTTTGTATAAATTAGTACACTAAATTGGTAACTTTCGGCTACTTCGCGCTATTAAGTCGTAGTTTAAGAGTTCTGTTACATTATGAGAAATTTGAGACAGACCGGAAACTACGAAACCCTACACTGAGCGTGGTTCGACCCCCTCTTTGCCGGTTTTATTTACGCTGTGTTAAGTTATGTATAGGGTAATTATCATTTGTTTATAATTCTATGCTACAGCTCGCTAAACGAAATCACAAGATACCTTGAAGAGATGCGACCAGGCGGGCGTCTGGTTCTTGCCGGAGATCTGTATGTGGTCGGCGTGCACGGCGTCGCGGTAGTGGCCGGCCACGGCGGGCCGCGACTCGGGGTAGGCCAGCTCCACCAGCCCCAGGCACACCGTGCGCAGCGTGCGGCACAGCGCGCCCAGCTCGCTGAACTCGAACGCGTGCACGCGCCCGCCCATGCCTTGCGGCGGACTCACCACTACGCTTGAAACGCCCACTGCACAAAAAATAAAATAATAGAAAAATAAAAAAATATATATTACAGAAAATACAAAACATAGATAAAATTACAAAAAAAATACAATTTACAAAAATAACAGTGAAATTATATAATAGTGAATAATGGTGAAACAAATAACTACCCAATTGAGAAAAAAAAATAACGTACCTTTAATATAAAGTTGATTTATAACTTCTATAAATCCAAAGAACTAACAGTACAAACTTTAAAAACACGGCAATTTCATAAATACAGACCTATTATATAGACAGTCAAAAAATACAATTGATATAAAAATATTTCGTGAGTTTGTTAACACTTTAGATTGTCAATGAGATGTCAGCAAAAACTCAAGGGAGAGAGGCTTCAGGAACATTTGAAAGAGTTACTGTGGCTCTGGGACGCAAACAGCAACTAAAGGTATAAATGGGTTTTATTCAGTGAAAGGCTAGTACACCTAGAACGTTAGAAGTCATGTGATGGTTTAATTTCCAAATAAAAAAAAAAACACTTTATTTGACAATCAGCTTTTTGACCGATATTGCCATCACATATCTACAACACTTTATAAAGTATTGAAATATAAGCCTTATACTATGTGACATTTCTGCCTGCAGAGTCAAATTCCATTGTACGTGTACCCCTAACTTTGTAGGATTTTTTAGTACAAACGGTTAAGTACTAAAAAATTACTGCAAATACTCGTACATATTTTTAAAGTCGATGCTTGAGTTAGTGGTGGTGGATTAAAATGATCTCGAATTATAAATTCAAGATAGAGAGATAGATATTCTATATTGTAGACCATAACAAATTTCAGTGGTGTTCTGTACCTCAAAAGGAAAAAAAAACGATTATAGGATCACTTTGTTGTCTGTCTGTCTATTTGTCTGTTTGTCAAGAGTTCAAGACCCTTTATTTTAGTATATTTAGCAAAGCTATTAACACAAATTATTTTTTGTGACAAAGCAGAATGACTCACAAGTAATCTTCTTTTCATCTTCGGGATCCCTGCAGAACTCGGTGTCGTGCAGCGTGCCGATGAGCAGCGAGAAGAGCGCGCAGAAGACGGCAAGCGGCGCCAGCAAGCGGTGCACGTTCAGGTGCTGCGCGTCGGCGCCCAGGCCGCGCGCCAGCGCGTGCAGCAGCGGCGTGGCCGGCCCGCCGAACGACGAGCGGTGCGACATGGACGACACCCACACCCACACGCCGCGCAGGAACATCGGCTTGAACGCCAGCGTGTATAGGAGTCTGTGCCAAATAAATGAAACGAATTAAAAATTGTTTTTGTTTTATTTTTCTAACATTGTAAATTCGATAATTCATGCATTAGTAGAAAGCTTAGCTAAAACGGACCATTCGGGTGTTTTTCAAATCGAACAAATTGGAACACGCTTGCGGGATTGCCCCGCACGCGTAACCTCTGCAATAGTAATTTTCATATAAGTATTTATTGTAATGCGTGGTATACACACGCGGGACGCGCTTCGCGGGTGTATTTCACGTGTGTGTGTGTATCCCAGGCCATGATCCCGGTGTGTATGTCTCATATTCGTGAAATTTTCTGCATGCGACGCAATCCCGCAGGACTGAACAACAACGCGACGGGTTCCAAGAACGAAATCATATATTTATGAAAGATTATAAATATTTAAAATAAGAAGTAACCAACCTATACTTATGCAACGCCATCCTGTGGCTCAGCAACAAATTGTGACATATCTCAGAGACACAGTCAAGGAACTCTTCGCTCAAGTCAGCTTCAGTGATCTGAGAGCAAGTCGTCATGATGCACCGGTCAGGTTCGTTCAACAGCTCGATGCACCTCGTCAGCAGCGTCTGCTCCCTGACTGACGTGGGGTTCGGCTCCTGCTCGCTGTCACTGTCATCATCCTTATCAGCCACCGTCTCCTGGCTATACAGCGAGTCTTCATACTCGTATGTGATTTGCTTATTACAAACATTAACAGTTAACTTAGCTATAATTTTAAAATAGTCTAAAACAATAGGATTGTTCGGCAGTCTTGTGTTGTCCATGCTTCGCACGATGTTTACTGTAACAAAATTTGTTATGATTAAATCTTCATTCTTGTTCTCCTATTGAGAGAATAAGTGATTGTTTACGGAGCCTTGACGCGATAGCAGACGCATTGGGCGTTCCTCGTTGCAGCAGTGGGGTGTGTCACACAAAAATATGGCTATGTACGACAAACGCCTAACGCGTCGCGCAATGCGCCGCGTCTCCGTAAATAAGCACTCATATGCGGCATTACCGCATGGTCCTGTTTCAGTCAATTTCTACATTTTCATTTATTAGATTAGAAATTATATGAATTTATTTCATAAATGTCTTATTAACTTTACCATTAACCAGAAGATACGCAATGCTAGACTTTATATTTTTTTTTATCGTAGGTAAAAATGATCCAATGACAAATCCCGCCCTTGGGCGGACCGGAAAACAGTGTCAGACTCTTAGTACTGACTAAACAGCCCACCCCGTTCCTGATTTGCCTTTCGCGTTTACGCGCTCGTGAAGGCGAACTGACCGCTCATAAGCGTCATATTTCGTAAGCTTATACGTTCATAATCTTTAATGGTAATATCAAAATTCAGTGAACTTAGCTAAAAATCTTACCAAAATCCGGTGGTTCCAGCGACAGCACAGAGTGTAGTAACCAAGAGTCGTTAGTCAGCACATGGTTGGTGAACTTGGAGTCGTCTCGGAGGGCCTGTATGAGCGCGAGGAACGGGAACCTCCTGTTGGGATCGTGCGAGAGAGCCGGGATGATGTACATCTCCACCGGCTCTGGGTAAGGATTGCACAGGAAGGCGGACGCGAATTCTGTCATTATGCTGTCGCTGCAATATAGAAAATTGAATACATTATCAAAAAAATATCTAATTTGCCAAAAAACACAGGTGAGTGACTAGTTTATAAAGTGTTAAAATAAAAGAATTGGAACAGATAGAATGTAAAACATATTTAAGCAGTTTCATCAAAATCGTGAAGTGTTCATGCAAGCAAGAATGAAAGTATTAAAAGAAAGTACAGGTTGCTGTTTGTCTTCTAATTACATTTTTTTTAAACTACAACTTTATGTTAGCGCGGACGCAGCGCTGCTGCCGCACTGCTTTGTTTTTTTTTATATAAATAAATGAAGCGCGTTTTTTATATAAATAAATGAGAGCAGTGGTGGCCGAGTGGTAACGGCCCCGACTTACGAGTCGTAGGTCGCGGGTTCAAACCCAGCCAGGCGCATTACTTTGTGTAACTTATTTAATCACCACTGCTCTCAAAACGGTGAAGGAAAACATCGTGAGGAAACCGGCATGTCCTAGAACCAAAAATTCGAAGACATGTGACATCCACCAATCCGCACTGGGCCCGCGTGGTGGATTATGGCCCATTCCCTCTCCTAGAGAGAGGAGGCCTGTGTCCCTGCAGTGGGAACATTAAAAGGCTGATGATGATGATGATGAAATGAAGCGCGATTGCCGCACTACAGTATGTTTTTATTTCTATGGAATAACATAGAAATAAAAACAATTCTCAAATAAATTACACATCTAGTATGGTTGTGATAATGTTTAAAGCTATTTAAATAATGCGCATAAATAATTAAAATTAGTGAAACTTACTCATAGTGTGGGATGTTGACCCGCGAGGTGAGAGTAAGCGGTCTTTGTATGAGATCTAGTAGGGCTCCACTGAGCGGAGTCGGCGGGTTGGGCGAAGGCCCGTACAGGGGCGGGGTCTTCTGACACATTAGTTTACACAGATCTTGAAAGTAACCTGCAAAATAGTTGACAGAATGAAGATTGATATCAGCGTAATTGAGATTCAATGACTGGTTGATGCAATTTCTTTTTATGGCAGGTAAAAATCATCCAAAGACATCTGCCGCCCTTGGACGGAGCGAGAGACTTATATAGTGTCAAACTTTTGCTGACTAAAAACCCACACCATTCCTTCTTTGCCTTAGTTCCAAGGCCCTGGTATTCACTTTCACACTAAACATGGCACAGTTTTGTGAAACTCCTTGAGGCGCTCGGGAACTGTACACGCCGTCGACGACTTGTGGTTGATGCAAAACTCTTTTGTTATATAACAACAAAGAAACTTCACCTAGTCTGTCCATCAGTCTGCTGTTTAACTCTGATACTAATTTTAATTTTACTTACGCCTGTTTATCTTACCTCTTTTGACCAGATACAGAAATGTGTTCCCCACAATACTGAGAGCTTCATCACAGTTGATGGAAGCCTCAGCAGTGTTGGTAGACGTGAACACTTCAAACATTCTGAGCGGCACGGCCAGTGGCACCTGTGAAACAATCGCTACATTGAAAACTGAAACTTCTAAAGGAAAATGGCAGCTTTTCTTCTTATTCCTCTGCTGTTTATTTTTAATTAAATTCGTCGCTGATTCTAGATTACAGACTTGTCAAACTTAATAGACTCTGTTAGCAATTTAGCTCACGTACAATGGTCCACATAAGATGAAATGCGGACACAATACTCAGACATAACATAGTGTGGGGAGCTAGGTGACAAAGTGAACACTTACTTCATTCTTATCTCTTAACAATCGAAGGTGTAACGCAAGCAGCCTCCTGATTTGTACACAGGCACCACAGATTTGATATACCTTCTTCCATTGTTTTAGCAGCAATTGTGAAATGGCAACCTAAAATCAATGTTTCAATGAAAATATGATAGAACTTTACTGAACTAGGTTTATTCAAAAAATTAAAAGGACTAAAAACATAGAACAGAATACATTTTATTGTACACTAAAATAGTACCAAAACTTTTACACTAACTAAAATCTAGGCAGTATTATTGATGACAGCAATATCTACCAGACAACTTTAACCTTTTGTTATTACAGACAGAATTAAAGAACAATAGATGTGCTAATGCATTCGCTTGAGGCTTAATGAATTAAGATAGAATTGGCATGTCTGTGTGAAGAATGAGATGAATGGAGAAGAATTGATGGCAGCACTAGTAAACACTAGAATTATGAGAAAGATGTTACGATCTCAGGGATAGGGACTTTACCCTAATGGGACAAAAAGTGTTCCTACTAGGAATTCAAATTAAATTACATTTAAAAAATTTAAATCAAATAAAGATCAGCCAGGCACATTGTATATAATTGAGGATTGTTTGGTTTCTCTGATAAAAAAATCCCCAGAGATATAATTATTTAACTCAAACTGATAATATTCTCTATCATATAATAAACAGGAAAATAAATGCAGAAAAAATATACACTCCTGGGTTTTTAACAATACTTTAAGGTAAATTTATCATTACTGATAGGCATATATTTTAGCACTATTTAACACAATAGCAAGCCATTATCTGGTTGTTAATTTATATAAAAGCATTGCTTCTGCCTTAAACTCCCAGAACCCAAGTGTATTGAATGTGGTAAGTTCCCTTGTATGAGATGTAAAATATTTGGCACATTGGTGCTGAGAGTTTAATTGGAAGAAAATATAGTTTCATATAGGATGATTTTTTTTTTCAACACAGTCGAATATTTGTCTGAAGTATATTGACAGGATGTACTAAGTATAAAAAGTTACCTGCAATTTGCGATTTTCTGATAATAAGTAAATAATAAGCAGTTTTATCGCTTGAAAGGCAATTTGCCATGTCTTAGAAATACTTAGAATATGAATTTTTCTAAGTTACTACAACTTCCAAAATCAGAGATAACTTTGTTCTATTTGCACTTGTCAATTTTAAATCTGTTTATCTAAATATTTTATTTTAAATGCACCTATTATTGAAAACAATCCTCCCTAAGCATCCAATTAAGCTTGTACAACATCTACATACCAATCTATCATTCCCCCCGACTGACCTGTTGGTCTAGTAGTTTGATTCCCACTCAGGACCATTGTTTGTGTTATGAGCATGATCATTTGTTCTGTGTCTGGGTGTAATTTATCTATAGTATGTATGAATTGAGAAATATATAAGTATGTTTATCAGTTGTCTAGTACTCATAACACAAGCTCTGATTAGCCTGGGACTAGACCACGTTGTGTGATAGTTGTGGAATATATTATACTGCTCTCCTAAGCCAAAAAGCGGTATCTCAAAAATATCTTAAATATTGTTTTTGTGCCATCAAAACTGAGATAGGGAAAACTTTCTTAATGATATTTATTTATTTTTCGAACAAGTTTTCACTAAAAGGCTTAATTACTTAAAATAAAAGCTATGTAAAGTGATAGCTATAAAATATAATTATTCATGATTTAATTAATTAATAATTAATTTAACAAAATAGTAGATTTTTATACCATTACACAAAAATCAACTTTACTATTTTTGTGAGATACCGCTTTTTGGCTTAGGAGGGCAGTATAGTATATATTTGTATTATATAATATTAATAATAATATTATATAATAACTGGAACTGTATAGGCTGGATAAATAATAAAAACAGCCTATACAGTTCCTGTGTTTAGCAAAGGTCTCCCTCCAATCTAACATAACATATATAAAAATAATTTCTACATACCAGTCTAGAGTAATCCTGTTGGTCATCATAAAAGAACAGTAGTTTAGCAACCAGCGCACAGATCAACTGCTGGTCATCAGGGTTGACTCGGGGGAATATGCTATCAAACTGTTCCCTCTCATGTTGTTTACAATGTTTCCTAGTTAAATAACTCCTCACATAAGCCTGGATTTTTATAGTACTATTCAAACGTTTTCTGTGTTCCTAAAAAAAGAATTAAGATTATCAAATAAGCCCATAATTTGACAAAAGAATGTTTTTGTTGTGCACGAAAATATTCAAAACAAGCCTTATTACTATTCATGGTGAAACTCAACTGAATGAAAAGTGCTTAGTCATTCTATTGATCATCGGATGATTTGTAACATTCTTCACGTTTAGTCAGTATTACTTTTTAAAATAATCATTGTAATCCTCCATGTTATCAACCTTAACAAAACAAAGTTGTAAAATTTTGTATAGCATCCTACTTCATCCAAGTAAACAGGATGAAAAGGGGCCAATGACTTTCTACAGGATTTCTAGAAAGAATTAGACAGTAATTTTCATCTTCCATTATTTCAAATAAGTTGTTTTATCTTGGTTGGTTTCACTGTTTACGGTTGAAGAGCAATTAAAGTGAAAGTCACAGGAAATATAGTACAAGTTAACCTCTCTTTTCTGTCTTTGTTGTTGTGACTGCAGTATCAAGGCATCTCTGTCTGTCTTGTGCTGGGCGCTCGCACCCGCCAGGTTTTGCTGGGGTTTGCGCCTGAAGTCCCCCTCGAACGAATACATAGCTAAAATAGAATACACGACCTTTAAACACTCAAACTAAAAACCTTTTGTAAACAATAATCAGCTGAACTTATCCCTGAGACAAATATACATTCATGCTCACCTTAAATGAACTCAATAATCTTTTAATGTTTCATGAATAAACAAAGTCATAATAGGATTCTACGAATTTTATACACTCTACATGAAATTACACCAAATTGATGAAATACAACTTTTTATTGGTTTTCTTCATACGCAATGAGTAAAAAGTATTATTTCAGCTTTGACAGCAAACAATTTGAGTGTTACCAGTCCATGAATTTCAATTTCGCCTTGGTTTATGAACGTCTTAGAAAACTAAACCTGTGTCGTATTGGCTTACTTGGCTTTAGCATCATAGGATTTCGATTTTCCTTTTAATAATTCCTTGTAGCTGTATTGGCCTGTTTTTAAAGTACAGTCACCGTCACTATTATTAGAATAATTAAACTAATATTATTGGATGGATGGATTTTCATGGATTTCCATGTGAAGGGAGTCATCAGTATCAGTGCCTGCCCTGAATCTATAGTATTCGTTCCAATTAGTTTTCTTCTAAATTTAACGAGAGGGTGTTTTGAGGTTCAAAATCATCCAGCTACTTCTCACGACCTTGGGCGAAGCGGAAGATAGTGTCAGACTTTCACTGACTGAAATAAAAAACCACCCCGTTTCTTCTTAGCCATTCATACACCGGGGCCGAGACTTCCTTTCTCGTTAGTGTGGAATGTGGGGATACAAGTCATACAATACCAGTCACTGTGATTCTACAATAGTCACAATGCCAGGAAAGAATATAGTGTTATGTCAAGCTTTATGTGTAATGCGAGTTTAGTAAAATCTAACTTTTAAGAGCGGACGGTGCAAGCCGCCCTAAGTATTTGTAGATAGTAAGCTAGTGTTTACCTATTAGTTAAGTTTTTAGTGTGTAATAATATAAATCTGTATAAAAGATGTGCCTTTCACAAATATAAACATTCTGTTTTTAAATGATATATTTATTAATTATGTTTTCATGTCAAATTTATAAACACAAGGAAGAAGACAAAGTTATTAAAACTTAACTTTCCCGGAATGAACTGTCTAACTAAAAGCAATTTATGAAGAATAGAGGTCGGAGCCTCTAATTTACACTAAATCGGACCCAATCTGTTCAACCTGTGTTTAAGCCCTATTGTTGCATCTCATTGTGTTTTATTTTCATTCAACCGTATAATTAGAGGTAAAAGCAACTCGAGTTGTCTCATTAGTTTTTTGAATTGTAGTTCAGTTAAAATAACTCGATTCGCTTAACGCTAATCTCTAGTTTTAGTGTCAAATTCTAATTCGGTTTTTTGACGCACGTCTGTATGTTTTTTCATCTATGGTTTAGTTTAGTTTGACGGGTCTACAGATTTAACGCGGTGAAAAATTGGAAACTAAAACTAATGTGAATTGAATGTAAACTATATAAACGTTGAGATAAAATAATTGTACGGTTTGTGTAAATATTGACAGGAAGAAATGTCTGATATTTTATTAGAAGATACGGACAATGCTGAATACGGTCTTCGGGTGGGTACCACTGACACTTTAGTTGATATTGTTGTTTCTTACCTATCATGGACCTTATGTTTACATAAATATAATGAACTTCGAGTCTAAGTACCAAGCAATGATGCACTATTTTTCATTCAAATTGACACGGTATCATTGCTAAACTATCATAAGTCCATGTCCTGTTCCTTCTATTTACAATCATGATCATTTCAGACCAAAAACATCCACTGTCCTCCCCCAAATGTCCTATTTAATTAATTAATAGCAAAGAGTAATAACAAGGCTTGTATAAAATATCTATTCTTATTTTTTTAGAATATGCGACCATCACTGGCCCAAGTAAGGGCAGTGATAGCTTTTATGGAGAAGCACCCAGAATTGGCAAACAGAAAGCTTCGAGTTCGAATAGGACATACTAGGTTTAAGAAGTTATGGATACAGCTGTCTGACATTGCCAATTCTATTGATGGAGCAATGAAAACTACAAAAGGATGGATCAAGGTAACAATCAAGCCTTACCTAAGATAAATTAATAGCCTATAGGAATATACTTTCAAGATAAAATGTATCATGGTAGTCACTGTCACTTATGTGTTATTTTTTACATCTAAGGCAATCTAGATTTTAAGTGTGAATAGTAATTAAACACACAGTTTTCATATTGATATTATAATAATAGAAAGTTTCAAGTTCTGGAATACATTCCCACCACCATAATTAAGCTGATAAATAGTAATTAGTTCCATAAAATAAAACATTGTTTGCCATCAACTCTCACATCCAAAGCAAGTATTTTGTGTATGGCCTAATCTAAAATTAATCAATTTATTATTTTCAGTTTTGGTCAGACAAAAGACGAAGTTTACTTCTCAAACAAAAGCAGATTGACCAAGGAAAAATACAAGGCACCCTGACACCATTAGAAGCAACAATTTTACATCTATGTGGTGAAAAATCAACACCAAGTAAGTTATCTTTATCATCTACTGATCATTATCATAATATAAAACAAAGTCGCTTCCTCCCCTATGTATGCTTAAATCTTTAAAACTATGCAATGGATTTTGATGCGGCTTTTTTTAATAGATAGAGTGATTCAAGAGGAATGTTTGTACATACATACATGCATAATATATTTAATATCAGCATTGCCCCCATGCAAAGCTGGGGCTTGGTCGCTAGTTATTTAATAAATTCAAGTGGAAAGATTTATAGGCTTACTATGTAAGAAAAAAAAAGACTATTTCTTGATGGAGAAAAATTATTATACTTAACATATTTACAGATGCGTCCAAGCATGCTAAAACCAACTCTAAAATATGATCGTAATCTTTTGATTAAATTTAACTTAAACTCTCCAGCCCAGTAAATGTCAGGAATTGTATATCTATTGTCTTTGTATTATGTCTCTATGTATTTCAAAAGTTAATTTATTTAAGTTGGGAATATTGTTTAGGAAAAAAGAGAGCTGTGAAGCAAGAACCCTGTAATGGTGATGATGATGACTCATTTGATGACTCTCTCTCGAAAGACGAAGACTACAGTCCTGAAGACAATAGCCGACTCTACCCAACAGAATCTGAAGAGCGACAATTAAATATGATTGATAAGTTGGTAGGTATCGGTTTTTATACATTTCCTTGTTTTTAACTTACCAACATTAGTTTAAGTGTATGTGAACTGTATCATTCCTACCATATCATATCATACATAACTGTATCATAAAAAATTACAAAGTTATAAGCTTGTTATGTTATCCCTGGTTGTATTCACCAATACATGATCACTGGGTCATCCACGCGACTGAGGGGTTGTTTTACTTCCACACTCAGCTGTGTGCTGGCGCCTAATGTCCGCTATGAGCTGTCATGACTTGTTTTGTACTTAGTGTCGACGGTGTCCAACTCGTAACGTTTTTTTTAAATATTTTTGAAAAAAAGTATACATAATTTGGTGCGAAAATTATTGGAATCGATTCAGTTACTAATTTATATATGGATTTCTTCGAGCTGTTATGTCATAGTTTAAGAATTCTGTTACATTGTGAGAAACTACAGAACCCTACATTGAGCGTGCCCCGACACGCTCTATGGCGTTTGATGTTCCATGTAAAATATTGACTTGACTTCAGTTATGACTAGAAGCAGATTTCAACATAGGAAAGGCTAGGCAGATGTTGCTAATAAGGTTTTTGTGAATATTTTATGAGTTTTGGAAAAAAAATATGTTTTGTAATGTATTTTTAATAATTTAATTTACACTCTTACTCATTCTTACCCATTTTTGAGTTAATTGAATGATTGTTCCTTGATTATTAGGTGGAAGTAATGGACCAACAAGCAGCAGCTCTCACGCAAATGGCGCAAGCATCACTCAGTAACGCAAAAGCCCTAGAACGAGTAGCAGAAGCATCACATTTACAAGTAAGTACCACACTATCCATACCTATGACATTATCGAAGATCTGAAGTCTTTCAAGGTAGAACGTCGTGCTTCATTCTCCATACATTTTATGTGGCAACTAGACTTGTAGAGCTACATTAGAGCCAATTAGGCGTGGTTCACGTGTCTATATGCTCTCTCTGTACGTGATCTAATGTAGTTCTGGCTTTATTCTCCGAAAGATGACATGACATGAGGCTTTAACAATTGTATTTTTTTGTGAAAAGACCTCTGACGTAATATGGCATATATTTACACATTTTACACAATATATTTTCTACATACTGCGATGTTAATAATTCCACTCCATCTTTCTTGCCAACTTAAACGCTCGTCTATTATCACTCCGAGATATTTAATGTGTGAAGCTTTGCTTGACCATGGTCAACTACACCCAGATTGCAACTGGTAGCTTTGAAATTGAATATTAAAATCCTGTAAAGGTTGGCTTTTACTACTAATTGAAAATGGTATAAATTTTTCCAGATTCAGCGTTAAAAGATTGGTAGTGAGCCCACTCCATACTGATTTTTGTCATTTTTCAGCGTGACATTTTGTTTAATTCCAATCTGATCAATGCACAATCAGTGCTGTGTCATCCGCGTAGGTAAAAACATGACAGATTGTAATGCTTAGAAATTAAAAGAGAGTTGGTCCTAGGATACTTCCCTTTGGAACTCCATAGTTACCTGAAGGGCGATCATTACTCATGTCATTGTTTATAATCACACTTCGCGTTCTAACTGTGAGATAACTCTTAAATTGCTCTAACGGTGTACCTTTTATACCTATTTCTTCGAATGTAAAGAAAAGCTTAGAGGCAGGGACTGTGCTGTGTCTAATGCCTTAGATGGGTCCAAAGAGATATCAAGACATTTTTTTCCCTGATCCGATTTGCGGGTATTATAAGGTTACTCAAATCGGTCACGACACTTTCTGTGGATCTACCTACCTGCTAAACATAAACCCAAACTGATTGGATGCTATGATATCCTTTAAAATTTACTCTCAAATCTTAGCCGTAGCGGGAAGCACAGAAATAGGGTCTGTAATTGTTGACACAATCTCTGTAGCCTGATTTGTAAATTGGATGAAACAGACCTTTTTTGAAGGCATCGGAAAACACAATTTTTTTAAGCGTCCTTATATCCAAGCAATTAAGTACATAAAAAAATGTATTACAGGCATTAGCAGTGGACAGGCTAGCTGGTACATTTGAGACCATCAGCGCATCAGTACATGACGTTAGAAACGCTATCTTAGGAATCGATTACACCATGAAGCGGTGCTACCCTGCAACAGCAACGCAGCAGCGACAAAACGCAAATATGTTCTAGCTAATAGTGATCTCATATTTATCGATAGTCTTAAGTGCATCTAAATAATTTATAAGCCATTATAAACCTTAAATTGTAGGGATTTAGTACGATTGTTCTTCAGACTGAACTTATGTAAACTGACCTGTTTATACCGTACTGTATGTAGGTAACCTTTTATGAATATTAATGATGACAACATTACAGTTGTATAGTTTAAGAATAAAGTATTATTTTTACCGATTTCGGCTTTTATTTTCCTCGAAACTGCATTCGTCCTGTTTTATATGTAAGAACGGCAATGTTTATGTAGAGAAAGATTATATTCTACGTAGCTATCTTATCTTCACTGATAGTGATTGTTTTATCAAATCGTGTATCATTGCTCCATTTTTCATGTGAAACCGAACTCGGCCGCGTTAAGTACATCGTGTTATTTGATATTAAATATTCGTACAATAATGCGAACACTTTCACACGTTGGGATAAAAGAAAATTTTAAAGATGAAGTGGAAGTGTTTTTTGATGTTAGTGTTATTTAGTGTGGGCGTCTGGAGTGAGAAGTGTCCGAAGCAATGTGACTGTGATATGGACAATGGGCTGAACAGGGCCGTGTGCGTCGATCAGAACATTATCAACATTGAAGTGGGAGTGCCCAAAGCGGTGCAAGTGTACAGTCTGAGTCACAATGTTATTAGTGAACTGGATAATTTTTGTTTCAAGGTAGGTACATTGTTTTTTATTATATTCAACTAACAACCTGCCTCAACTTCGCACTGATACGTGGGTGTAGAAATCTTCGAAATTCCTGTACATTCTTATGCATGTATTATACACATTCATCTTCCTCATTACTCACTCTGTCCATTGTTGAAAATTGCATGAAAATCCGTTCAAGAGTTTTTAAATTGGTCCCGTATTTACAAACAGACAGGTGCTAGGGGGTCGTTTTATAAAATGTAAGGATATGGATTTGCATGAGTAAGCAAACTTAGGAAGTATTCATTATGGTGTCATTGACCTATGTTGTGAGCAAATGATTAAGAAATAAAAGGCAAATCCCAATAAACAATTCAACTCCTACACTGTAACAGATTATTCAAAGAAGTTGGTCATACCTACTCCCCGAGTATCCGTAATGTTTGTTTACTTAGTGACACAGCGCTAATGATTTCACCGAGCAAGTGGACCAACTTTAGAAAAGAGGTTTTTGTATATAAAGCTTCATTTTGCTCACTTTATATGTGTAGGTACACACAGTAGTATGTGTGCACCCGATATTTGTTTGAAAACCGGGTTAATTTAATATGATTATTCCGATAAGACTGAATACAAAAATAGAAGCTGCATTTTAGGTACTGTTTTACAATGCATAGTCCGAATTTGTGAATGTATTACTGAAAATCGTTATTAAATAAATAGGAATAGAAAAGAATCGCTTCGAAGAAGGAAGTCGAGTTTACACCTTCATTCGGGTACTTCTAAGGTTTAATTCTTACAACCGAAGATGTACCTTATCACCGGTTTATCATTTTAAAAACAATACCTGATATTATGTGCAAATCGTCATTGCTTGTCCTCTCTGTGTCATCATCAGATCAATCAGACTGTCTGATTAGAAGCGTATTGAAAAAGGATATTAATTACTCATAGCATACCTACCATATTATATAAAGTACGTGTTATTAGATTGTTAGTACCTAAACCCCCAATGTTGTAAATTGTAATTAAGTAGTTGATATAATAAATGTTTTTGTTTTCTCTCATAGTAAATATTGAATATGTTGTTATGTTTTTCCGGATAAACCACTCATAAAGCAAACATATTTTCAATACCTATCAATGTACCATATATTTTTGTTTTAGGAGAATGGCTACACATCTCTAGAAGTACTGGATCTCTCATACAATCTGATATTTTGGATTGGCCTGCACGCTTTCTCCGGATTAGACAAATTAGTCCACTTGGATTTGAGCAGTAATCGCCTTAGATTCATTCCCTCGGATCTCTTCTTTGATACGCCTGAACTGGATACCTTGGATTTGTCATCCAACGTCTTTGAAAGCCTTAAGAATGAACCATTTTTGATGCATTCGAAACTAAAGGTAAGACTACGTATTAATTGGATTAATGATAAGACTTATTCAGCTTAGGCATGTGTCGTTTTTCTAAATATAAACATTTTGCGCAATTATTTATTTATCTCATAGAAATTTTTATGTTTCCAGGTGTTAAACTTAAACAACTGCCGAATTAAAGCCTTACCTACCCGTCTGTTCAACCGTCTACCGAATTTGAGAAAACTTGATTTAAGTGAAAATTACGTAGTTACTTTGAAAACTGAACTTTTGCTGCCTCTACGTAAACTAGAGAGAATAGAACTACGAAATGATTATTGGCAATGCAATACAGAGTTTATTACGGTTGAAAATTGGATAACTTCGCAAGGTATCACCTATGAGAGGCAGTGTAAGAAGAGACAGCCTCAAATGTCTGAGAAGATAATATCCATAGTTCCGGCGGTGGAAGAGAAATCAGAAGTAGATGTAAGCGATATCTGGAATATGACTACACACAATAATGTTTCAGTGCAAACAGATCAGCCCTCTACACCACTCACACCGTATGAGAAGTTTGACAAAGAATTTTCATCCGTGAAAGCTTTTGTTATTGGTGTTGAAATAGGTTTAGCAATTGGTATAGTGGGAACTTATATTTGGTTGAGTAAGTTCTGTAAATGTGGTGCTCTGCACTGCGGGCGGCAGCCAACGAGGAGACAACGGAGAAGAAGGATGCAGAGGTTGGATGGGGATATGAGGACTAATTTATTGTGGAGTACTATAGTTAACCCCGACTTGGAGACTCCTCCTTCGTTCCGCAGACAACTCTCCTTGCCAGAAAGACGTGCGCCGTTCCCGACGTACGGGCTGCCGGGCTTCACTGAAGCTCCTCTACACATAGACGCGATCCGCTTGCCGGACCGTGCGGAAACACCGCCGCCGCCTTACAATGACTGCCGCATCAACATATGAGTGACAGTGAGATGTGTTCGTGTATGTTCTAATGCACATTAACTCTTGTGATATTTTGAATTAAGTCGTCGGAAGTGGAAACTTGTGATTTTATATTATTTTATGACGTACATGATAAGATAATTTTCTAAACGCATAATATATTGTGACTGTTTAAAGTGATGATTGACGGAATGGAAGATTTAATTAGACTTTAGACTAAGTTAATGTGTAATTGAAAATAATAAGACTTAATTTTATAAAATCGTTATTTATTTTATAAATACCATTATCACATTTGATTCATTAACATAATTATATGATCTGTCATAATATAAAAGTTAATATAATATGCTAAGTCAGACTCATAGAATTTAATATAAATTCTCTAAAATTAAAATAGATAAAATTTGGGTAACTTTATAGAATTTTGTACATTTATATAACACAACCTTGTGGCAATTTTGTATTAACTATGGCATTCCCATGGCATGTAAATAAAATGTAAATCCCAAACATTGGTAAAATTATATATTGAACTATTTCAGGCGCTCAAATTGACGTTAGTGAAATTAAAATTAAATGGGAATCAAATTCAGATAAAAGTATCGGATAAGTAAGCATCACATAGTGAACATTAGTATTCAATCTATTGATTTTTACAAATAAATAGGTACATTTGTAAGAAAATGGAATGTACAGTTCAATTAAATAGCGTTAAAAAGACAATAAAAAATAAAATATTATTACAAGTTTTATATACACCCATTTTGGCTATAAAAGGAACATGAACTGGAAATGCATGATTAGTCAAGTAAACCAAAAACAATACTAAAACAGAGAATACAATATAACCTAAGCAAATGCTATTTCGATATTACCAGACGTAAACTTTACGATAAAAAGTCGTCTATGATCACAAAGTACGAAGACGCCTTGGCGTCTATGTCCTGCTGGAGGAGGCATTGTCATTGCAGTTATCTTACACAACGATATAAATGGCATAAGAAACTAGAAGCTTTCAATCGAGTCTGTGACGAGCTATTATGGTCCTAACATACGCCAACAATATTACGATCGCTGCCAGCGCGGTTTTTCCGTGCTCTGTGATAATAACCGACATACCGAGACTTGTCAGGAAGAGCATTGTAAGTTACAGTCAGTGCCTATTGCAGAAAGAGGACTTTCCATTCGTACCTAGTCAAAAAGTTAATGTATCAATGTTTTCTTAAAAAGGACATTTTTTAATTAAGGGCGAGAAAACCCCATTCCACAAAATTTGCGAATTGTTTACCGTTTACTATGTTCTTCCGAAAAAAGTCTCAATAAATTCTATACTACCCTATTTACATAATTTACGGCTAGCTATAATATAATACGTAATCAGGCACATCATGGCATGTCATTTCTGATTATCACGCGAATACTACCACTACCCGAATTGAAACTAATCTTATTTCGTTGTACACGACATTTGTGCATTTCTATGATTACGGAGAGTGTAGGCATGTACACTAGTAGAGAGGTATAAATATACTGACAGGCACGTCGACGGTTTACTAAATAATTTGTTTTACAATTATTTGATTACATGAAAGTAAAAAAATAAAAATCTTCATCTAACTGACTTTGCTGGCAATAATACACTTCAACCAAATTGACTTAACTACATTGGAAGGTTGGCATGATTGATTCATTTTAAGTTGATAGTACTTCAGTTTAGTTGATACCTAAAGTAAACCCTATATTACTGCCATTGAATACCTACGCATGCTTGTAGAACACGTCGAGGCATTGTTCAAGAACTATAAATACATTGAACCTATGTAATAATAAATACATTTTGTTCCTTATTCCTCAAACATTGGCGTCTTCGTTCTCCAGCGCGAGTTGACTGATGTTCACATAGTCCGGGTGTTGGGAGAACACGTCGACTAGTTGGCTGAACGTGGGCCTGGCATCAGGGGTGTACGCCCAGCAGTCCAGCATCACTTGGTAGATTTCGTCAGGACAATTCTCTGGCCGTTCTAGACGTTTGCCGCTTTCCACGACTTGGATAGCCTGTAACAAATGATATTACTTTTTACATTTCATGTACGATGCAATTTTGAACAAACCTACCAATTTTCAGTCAGGTTTGAATTAATGTAATCTTGGAAGTTTAAATTGACAGACAAATAATAACTCTGTCGCTAAGCATAGTGCACTTACGTTTTTGACACATATATTATTTTATCATTCTTAAAAAAAAATATATTTTATTTAGGCCTTTATGCACTTGTAAGTCAGAAGCTAGTGCAAATTTACATCATCATCCTCAGAATAAAAAATACACCCACCTCAATCCCCCTCATGTCTCCATAGGGCTGCTGGCCGTACGAGAACATCTCCCAGAGCGTGATGCCGTAGCTCCACACGTCGCTGGCGTGGCTGAAGGTGCCGTAGTTGTACGACTCCGGCGCGTACCACTTGATGGGCCACTTGCCGCCGCGGCTGGCCTTGTAGTACGAACTGTCCGTTGACAGAGCTCGAGACAGACCGAAATCGCTTATTTTGGCTTGATGTCTAAAAAATGTAATCAGGATAAGTGATATAGTTTAGTTTTGAAAATCATTATTGTATTATGAACTTAATAACCACTGACGTAAAGTTCTTAACATTACGTTAGTCGGAAAATTAGAACTTATTTGTTATACGACTCATAACACTGATAGGAGATTTTATAAAACTAACTTTATTCAAGTTTTTCTCAATTGCACCAGTCGCCGTATATTAATTTTAGAAATTAGACACATTACAACAACTTGGGTGTAAGTTGCTATTGTGTCAAGAAAAGTGACAATCAACCATCTTTAACCAAATTAAAATAATACTAAGGCACCGTTCAATGGCTTTTAAATTTAAAAAACTAAAGTTCATAATAGTACCAAACAATTTACCTGCTAGCAAGTAGAATATTCCTCGCAGCTAAATCACGATGAACGAATCGACGCCTCTCCAAATACCGCATACCCGCTGCCACTTGGCACGCCCATAACCTTAGCTCGTAACCAGGAGACGCTTTGTCCGGGTGTCGTACCAAGTACTCCAGTAATGATCCTAGAGGTACTAGCTCTTGCACCATCGCTAGTGGCGGGCCCTGGACAAAAAAGAAAACAGAATTGAGTACTTGCCTTTATTTTTGTAACTTATTTTGTAGTAAACAATAAATTACACTAGAAAAATAATCTTTCATCTAGAAACCATATCAAAATTGGTATCTTAAATATTTGTATGAGGACGAGTGTGTGCATGGTACCTTACAGACATGATGAGGTGGGATGTAATCTACATTCCTGCGCCCATTTATTACGGGGTCAGGATATTTTTTTTTTTGGGTAATCATCAAATATTCATATATTAGTTTTTCTTTTGGGGAAATTATCAAATAACTTCTATTTTCTGGGTGAAGCGATAAGGGGTGTCATAATTACAGACTAAAACTTGATACCCTTTGCGAATAATCCCGAAGCCCTGCTAGACATTGTTCAAACATTTTTCATTATTTTCATCTATTCATATTCGACATTAAAGATTTAAAACAATATTGTTTGTATCATATGACCTGCACAAAATATGTAGGTAGCCCAGCTGACACAAATACAAACTATTTTATCTGACACATTTATGTTAGTCGTGCGGGTCAATCACTGATAGACTGATAAAGATAAAGGGACATGACATCGTTTTGTTTTGGGTGGTCCATCTGTGTCATCACTACTTAACCTGTACTAGTTTAGTTTATCTTCTTTGGTCCGTTTTCCGTCAGAATGTCTGTGACATGATAGTCCTGTACTTTGCAATGTGAATCAACTTTACAAGCACATGTTGCGTCTTGATTCAGTTCCATTCATGTAAGATTTCCGCACTTAGTCTTACATGGGTCATTGTACGAGGGTCATGGCGGCGAAAACCTTTTCGAGGGCATATTCAAACCAGCCCACCTTTAGTGTAGGGATCCTACGGTTTCTAAGGTATCTGTGACGTCTGTGCAGTCAAGGAGCACATGTGCAATCGTCTCTTCCACCCAGCATGTACTATACACTGTACCCTACATAGGAGACTCTGTGATGCCTATTATGTGTAGGTGATATGCAGTGTCCAGTTATGGAGCTAAAATTAGTAAGGGCTTTGTTGTTGAGGTGATACATGGCCTTCTTGGTGTCGAGGACCACGTGTGCTATGTTTATGAATGCGTGTGTTTACATAGTCAACTATGCAGCTGATCAAAGGGAACAGGCACAAAGGGTTTGATTCCAAACACCACCATACTACATCCCTATCCTAGCCTAGCTGCGTTCTGGTGTGAGTTGAATTTCAGGTTGAATTGAAAATTTGGAATAAGTTCGTAAGTATCACTAATTACTGTTTGAAAAAAAAAATAGAGCACTTACTAAAGAAACTCCAATAAGTCTGACGATGCACCGGTGGCGGACGGACATCATGACCTTGGCTTCGGACAGGAACTCCTTCTTGTTGGTGTCAGTGTGCTGCATGTGCAGCGTCTTGACGGCCACGAGCTGCGGCGCCTGGTCGGGCGCGCAGTACGTGGCGCGCAGCACGGACCCGAACTCGCCCTCACCCAGCACGGCGCCCAGCGTCAGCTCGCTCATCGGGATGAATTCTGGGGGACAAGGCCACTAATTAATTCCTTGTGAAAGCGTAACTATTATCCAAGAACGTAAATAATTTAAAAAAATTCAAGTTGTCTGTAAATAACGAAAATAGGTCTACAATGAAGTACAAACAAAGTGAGCGCCGCGAAAACGCTAGGGACACGAGCGTAACATTTTTATTTTTGCTTTTAGGGAATGAAGGCATTATAATTACGGACTCAATACGTGGAGGTTAAGGTGAAATTTAGGAATTTGAATGTAGCCTTTATCCCACTTAAAACATTTTTAGTTTATTTTGTTTTTAGTGTATGAAAACATTATCAAGTCAAACATATGGTATTTAATAAATCAAACATTCCACTTTATTTATAATCAAAATAATTAATACCTAAAAATCCTCCATAGTCAGACTGTGCACATCTCAAATGATAGTAAAGTATAAACTTAAGCACCACGGTTAGACACACAAAGAGGGCTCTAGTTTTTCATCACAATAAATAGGGTTAGGTTGTGTGCATTGTTTCTTTAAAACATAGAACTTCAGATCAAATGGAACAGATATTTTGAGCTGTTCGTCTTACTCTCCTAACCCTATTTGATCTAAACATTATTTTCATGTACAAAACTTAGTTATTAAAACTATAAAACTTACCTTGCAGTGTGGAAAGCTGGCCATCAGAATCAATAGATATCTCATTATAATTCTCTGCTAAGGTGACCACCGCGCTATTGTTCGCCGGGACTTTATACGTCTCATTGTCATCAGCGGGTTCTTCGTTGTTATTGATGCTATCGTTGTTAAAATCTGACGAGAACGATAGGTTCCTTGTGAGCAGTTCGAACATGTTGTTGTTGGACTGTATGGAGGTGGGCGGGGATGTCTGCGCAGTCATTTGTTTGTCACTTAGGATGTCATGTTTCACTAGAGAGAGGGATTGGTTCATGGCGGCCCGGCTCGATGCCAGCTTTTTTGTTCGTGGCATTGTTGAGAACTGAAACAGAAAATTAGGGTATAGTACATTAGTACAAAATATTAAAAAAAAAGCATTTTAGTTAAAGCAACTAAGTGTCTGAGAATGTGACACATACACAGACTGTAGGGAATGAAAATTGAATAATAAATTGAATAGGCACGAAATTATAAATTATTTTATTGCACTGTAACACCAAAAAAAAATTGAATAAGCCACCCATAACATTCAGCGATAGAGGAGGTTTCTATCTATTGTACATCCTGAGATAATAGTTGCATAGCTCATACTGCAACTGTTCTATACATATTATAAAGAAACTCTTTTATGAAATATAGTAACAGATAGAAAGAAACAAAATAATATATTATTGTTACAATATTTGGTAAAAAGCTGTGATAGGTTTCTATGAGATTTAGATGGAAGATCAAAATTTGATCTTATTTACTAATGTAAGTTATAGTATAAATGTGCTTACTTCAGGTAGAGGTGGCTTAGGTTTGGGTGGCACAGCGGTTGTGAGGCGGGTGGGCAGACCGTCCGGCACTGTACTGTAGTGCTCAATGAGTCTCTCCAGAGATTCTAGATACGGTCCGTCGTCTATAAACAGCCAATTTGCCTGAAATTAAAGTACAAGTTTACTTTGTTGAACCTGCATGGAAGAGGGTGAGGCGACAGTTTTTAAGCCCAGTAGTTCTTTAAAGTACTCTTCGCGTAATGGTCAGTAATGCCAAGGCGCTGCCAGCCTTTATTGAGCCACTGTGGTGGATCGAAAGAAACATTTGTCCCAAACGTATGTAGAATACGCGCTTTGGACGTGGAGTTGTAGACACCATCTCAACATACAATACAACATAAAAGTATTTTAAGTACCACGATAAATATACAGTCAGACGAAAAAAAAAAAATTGGCTAAACCTGGAAGAGTGAAGCTCCATTTACATCAATGATCTGTTCAATATTTTATTTAACAGTTTTGGAATATCATTGTTTTTACTGTGTGAAAAGCAGAATATTAATGAGTACCAAGTTTTTACTTTAAAACATACCATTAGTGTTTTTTTTTTAAATTACTACTTGATTTATATTGTACTAGCTTTCTGCCAGTGGCTTCACCCGCCAGTAAGCAGGCTGTGCGTTGATATGTTAGTCAAGCAGTTTCTTCTTTTATATATATTTATTTATAGATATAGATTTCATGAAGCCTTACCTCTTTCCTAATAATAAAGTTGTAAGGAGTGTTTTCGCTGAGCATGGTGAGCACGTAGGCGCCGGTGTGCCTCTCACTGTAGCGCACTAAGAACACGCCGTCGGAGGCCTTGCCCTCCACCTTGTGGTGCTTGCAGTACTCCTCCAGCGTCTTTACGGCTTCCTCGCGGTTCAACGTGCCATGATACCAATACTTTTTCGAAGTTTTTGGGACTTCTGGCTGGTGATTTTCTGTGGACATTACGATTAAATAAATGCTAGTTTGGTAACTGTAGCTTGTTTGTAAAACAAGAAGAAAAGCTTTTTGTATGTTTCATTAGTTATTATGAGTTATTTTAGTTCAGTATTCTTTCAAGGAACATTTTCTTATCTGTTTTTGTTTAGGGGCTTTTATCAGGTTATGTCAGCCCAATCGTATCCTTTTACATTGGTTCTTCTAACTAAATTTAGTTGTAGCGTTTACAAAATTAATGTTATAAGTTAAATCTTATGAATGAACTATTTAATATGATTGAAGGAACATAAATTTAGTTTGGTGCCAAAACTGCACTGCAATGCTTTTCGATATGTCCTGGGACTACCTATCAAATCAAATAAAGTAAGCTACTTACTCAGTAGCTGGTAACATTCTGTGTGTCCATAATGTTTCGCCAGGTCAGCTGGGGTGTCGTGCGCCAACGTCCTCGGTTGTGCTGGAGCTTTGAGCTTCAATAGAACCTGCAAACAAATATTGGTCATGGTAAGGATGGACGGAGCATTGAAGCTTAGCCACAAACATCAAGCTATATATTTTTATTCTTTAATATGTTTGTGGCTGCTGTTAGCAGCGGGTTCTCACGAACTCAAACAGCTTCTCGGGTCACTACTAAGGCCTACCGTTCAAGGACGCGTAGCTTCGTAGATACATATTCGTCATTATATAGGATAACTGGTACAAGATCAGTACATTTTGACCAGTTAAGCGAACATTAACGTACTGACAAACAGATTTTCTCGCAGTTTCAGGTTTGGTCTCATAGTAAAAATTGTTTGTTATCATAACTATAATCACGTGTCTAATTACCTAAATATAGGTTAGGGTAGGGTGACTCTACCCTAACCTATAGTTTTGTATGTACCAAGCTTCACGCAGGCCTTTAATGACTAATACGCGTCTATGAAGCTACGCGTTCGTAGACAGTAAGTAGCCCTTAGTATGACGACATGGGCGTAAATTTATACTATTAATTAAATAAGATTTTATTACTGGCGACTAGACATTAGACTACGACTAGACATTTAATTCAGTTACTGTACTAGAAAGACGGATGACATTCCGCATGCCGATTGCAACACAGAAAAATAATCCGTATGCATGCAGCACACGACCATGACAACGTGTCTTCCGCATTCGCGTGCTTCTTACTTGCTCCTGGGTTAAGTTATTGCATAGAAACAATTGACACCAACTTCAAGAAGTAAACTATAGTGACCACAATTTCTTTTGCACCTACTTTCAAACTTCAAAGGTCGGAAGTTCTGAAAGGAAGTCTGAAGGCCCCAGTGCGAAAGGCAAGGAAGGAAGGGGACGGGGTTTTAGTCAACGGGATTCGTCATTGGATGATTTTTGCCCACCATAAAAAAAACCCTCAGAAACTCCGGTCTTTTGGGGGAATTTGGTAAACCAGTTTAGTGTGGGGAAAGCCTATGTTCGATAATGGACGTGTTTCGGCTGAAATGACGATGATGACTTCACTATGACTTTATCCCATTTTTGTGTGGCTGTGTTGTAATGTTAGATACAAAAATATCTCACTTAGTTTCCTATAGGATTCCATGAAGTCCGAGCTACATACCTTAATACACTCGATATGTCCCCGCTGTGCAGCATCGTGTAGCGGCACCTTGCCTGTGGGTGCGTGTCTCATCTGATAGTTAGCGTTGCCCTTCGTTATCAGTAACTCTGTTGTACTCGGCAAGTTGTTCTGGCATGTATACTGTGGACAAAAAATATTAAAGTTTGTTACATACTAGCTTTTGCCAGCGAATGAGACAGAGATAATTTCGTATTTATTTTATAGGAATGAAAGAAAAAATAATAATAAGCACATTTTCCAGGAAAATTCCAATATTGGCCATGAGCCATAAATTATTGTAGATAGTGAGAGAGTTGTCGCAACATAGGAAATGAGCAAGCTCATGATATTGAAATGTTTTAGCCAATAAGAAAAGTGGTAAAGCGGGAGTTCTTAAGATGGCCGTCCCATGCCAAATTCAGAAGACCTCCACACTATAAAGTATGTCTTTTGCGGTTCTGTAGTAGACAGTAGGACCGGCGACATATGGCCCGCAGGCATACTCAACCGGTAGAGTTTTGGCGTATTAAGAATTCTTATTATAATAAGGTAACCCACTGGCATATATGTCGATCCCACACTGGTTATATCTTTAATGTCATCATACACTATTTCAATGTTCATCATACACACGGACATAAGAAAAAACTCACATGTAAAGGCGTATATCCAAACGAGTCTCTAACATTGACAGTGGCTCCACTCTCAATCAGTTTGGCAAGTATGTTGTCTCTCCCGGCCCGCGCAGCAATGTGCACGGCCGTCTGACCGTCCTGGTTTTTAGCATCGCGGCTTCGGTAGCCACATGCTAGCATCTGAGACACTATGTTGAAGTCGCCAGCTTCTGTTGCCCTGGAAAATGTTATTCATGTTCAATCAAGAATAGATTACAAGCTAAAGGAAGAAGTGGAATGTGTTAGAATTTCTTGATTTAAAGTCTGATCAAAACTACACGCGTGTTTTTTTATAGTAGGTAAAAATCATCGAATGGCGAATCCCGCTTTTGGGCGGAGCGGCAGTGTCAGACTCTTACTGACTAAACAACCTACTCCATTCCTTCCTTGCCTTAGTCCCAAAGTCCCGGTGTAACGCTTTCGCATCAACCCTCGGCCCCAGGAGGCTTCGACCCTGTATGACCCCTACAAACTCCAAGCGTCTTAGATTAAATAATGATAATGTTAACGTCTGGGTATTTAATTTCGTTTAGCTTTTCAATACCCATAGCGACCAAGAGAGCTGATAAGATGAAGCATTTAATTTTGGTCGTGGATCTGCGAACCTGGTGGAATAATCGCGAGGGTGGTCAACCGGATATATTCGAAGTAGGCGGTTAAAGGGTTAATGCTATGAAGAGCGGAATTTTGTTTCGAGTGGCTTTTAGAGAATATAATGGCTACAAAATTATATAATTTCACGAAAATAAACAGTAACTAGCTATATTTATAGTTAGTAACTGTTTACGTCTGAAAATGGAAGTTAAAGTTCATTATTATCATTATCATCAGCTCTTTTAATATTCCCACTGCTGGGACACAGGCCTCCTCTCTAGGAGAGGGAATGGGCTATAATCCACCACGCGGGCCCAGTGCGGATTGGTGGATGTCACATGTCTTCGAATTTTTGGTTCTAGGACATGTCGGTTTCCTCACGATGTGTTCCTTCACCATTTTGAGAGCAGTGGTGATGAAATAAATTACACAAAGTAATACGCCTGGCTGGGTTTGAACCCGCGACCTACAACTCGTAAGTCGGGGCCTTTAGCACTCGGCCACCACTGCTCAGAAGTTAAAGTTCAGTAAATTGTTATTAATAAATCTGTGTCCTAATTTAAATAAATTACCATAGTTAATGACAGCATGATTAAAACAATGAAATTGATAGTAGCTCATAAGAAATATTTAAATATCAATAAAGAACAATGTGTGCGCCACTGAATCATTAGCATAAATAATGATTCACTCTTGCCAAACACAGATGCTCTAAGAACTGTTGTCAACATATCAGACACCATCAAACATTCCCCAAGTATGACTCATGTCAGCTTCTATGGTACTTAGCACTTGAACTAATATTGATCCAGATTAAATAATATGGAATTAATATAGAACTCTACACTAGTTTTTATGTAGATATTGTGAAAAATATAAGATACCTCACTGAAGAAAAGGGACTTATAATGATAGTGTGACAGGTGACAGGACAGAGTAGAAGAAAAAAAAGTGTTGCGCCGATGACCCCAAGTAATATAGGATGCAAAATAAAATACCAGACTAACTTTTGCTAGTGAGGTTGCTCGCTTGAAAGTAGAACATTTCTAGCCAATGTCACTCAGTGACAAAATATAAATTTAGTGGTGAAAGAATATTTAAAATCGGTCTAGCAGTTTTTGAATTTACTGCTAACAAAAATATTCTGTAACATCTAACAGAAAAAAATCTTGCAGGATGGGAACTCGATCAGCTGATGCTTACTTATTTATTCTATCTTTACAAATCAATGGTGCTTCATGTACCGAATCGACCCTCCATTGGATTAAAGCGATCAAAATGTAGCGGTGTACGTTAAAATAATGTTTGCCGAGTCAATTATCAGAATAGACTGAGTTGAGTCACTAGTGTTTACATTTTATTTTGTTTCAATTAGTGCAATGACAATTAAATAATTTTTCATTAGTATCATATACTTAATTGCATATTTTATTATACATGATAAGCACTTATACTTCTTTAATTAGTCATGTTAAATCTAATGAAGTTTAGACATAAGATCAATAAGTATTCCAAGAAAAATAGTTAACATGAGATTCAAGAATGTGATTACAAAACTAGGCATGGTATGTGACTTCTGACTCAATTATTTTGGACCACATTTGGTATTCCAATCAGTGTACATTGCAAACACATCTTGTCATAAAACATGCAAAGAATTTTGATGATATACCTACACATAGCATCATGTTGTAGACATTCATGCTGTCAGTTTATGGCCACAGCTACTGGCCTTCTCTTGATATTTATTGGATAAACATATTGAACAATGCGCTCAACAGGAAATTGTCAATAAGCTTGTCAGCACTTGTATTAAATTACAAGTCCTATAAAGTGCAGTGCAAGTTAAAATCAGTGCAATAACCCCTTTTATGGCTGATCCGTCACATGATTAAACTTAAAATATTATGTTCTGAATAAGCTAAGTTATTAAAAGTTGATAAGAAATTAATTTTACTCATGGTTATTGTACTTTAAATGCACTCGAATTTATTTATATGATGAAAACAAGCATGAACACTTTGTGTGGGGTCCTGGGTTCAAGACACTAAGACCTTAGGTTTTATGACAGTGCAGGTATGCTTTCAAATAAATTTTCATAGATATTCACGAATAGATAAGACTATGAATCAGCCAAGTGATGATGAAGACAATGGTATTTCGTAAAGCAAAATACAAAGCTAGGTTAGGCTATTCTCAAAGAAGCTGAGGGATTTATTTTCATAATAAACCCGTGCATTCCATTGCCTTTCAGCCTTTCAGTATAAATAATACAAGGGAATACAAAAATAATCCATTGATGGTAAAAGAATGTTATAACACTCTATTCAGCTTGGTTATAAAACAAGACGGATGAATTAAGGGCAATTTAGGTGGTTCTCATCTTAATGGAACTTCCTTCTTCACTGGATGGGCTATCTCTAATTGGCATTGCATGTTCCTATCAATTATTTTGTTTTTGACCAATTTACTTTTTTTAGGGTGGGAATGTGAGTGTGGTATTCATATGAATACAACTTTGAAACTTATGTGTAAGACAAAAATATGTATAATAAATGTAAATGTAAAAATAAATAAAGTTTATTTGACATTCCTGTGATAAACCTTTTAAAATTTGTGCTTATCTATGAAATGTGCTTGTAGAAATAAATTAAAATATTGGGAGGTTAGCACATTTAATTATTATTTTTATATCTACCTTAATAAGGAAAGTGTAATTAAAAAAACAATTAGTCAGTTATGCCTTAGCAATACTATGCATAGTAACATTATTCAAACTAATAATTGGCTAGTCATACACACAATATTATTAATTTAAACATGTTATTAAGCATTGTTCCACTTTAGTACAAACTATTATAAATGTTATGACACCATTACACCTGGTACTACCAAAAGAGAATACTTATATGTTAATTAATTGAGTAGAAATTAAGTTCTAAGCGGTATACATCACGATGGCATGACACTACTGTCTTTGAGAGAGTTTCATAGTTTTGTAAGTAAGCTTCATGCAAGCATCCGCCAAGCATAACATGTTCGTAAACAGCAGGTCTTACATTTACCACTGTTAGTGCCAGGAACTCACAATTTTTTTTTCCACAACTGATCTTAGGAGTCAATGTTACATAGCTTTTGTTGAATGATGTTCATACCCAATCTATCTCCTTTTGATATAGTCCATCCTAAGGTTGTCTGTCAGAAATTGCCTTGAGCGATAAGACGGCCCATTGTACACTTAAATTTTATATTTGTATATCCTGTCCACATTGAGGTGTACAATAAAGCTTATAATGCAGTCACCCATTATTTTATAACCCAGGTCCTAAATCCTATTATTGACACTAAAAGTGTTATGTTCTTGTTTAATAGGTACATTATAACATCCATGTGAAACAAACTGGGATTACTACCAGAACTAAATAATATGTAGAATTTCCTTATTCAAATATTAATGTTATTATAACTATTGTTGGTATAAAACAATGTTTATATTTATCATTGTGTGGACTATACACATTTAAGAAAAAAACATCAACAACTGCTAAATACTTACCGGTGCAGCAGGTTCGTAGTGCCTTGAGTACGGGATTCATGTGGCGGGGGCTGTCCTTTGCACACAACTGACAGCCTGGTGACGAGTCCATTAGAATCTCCTCGGTAATGCTGTATGAGTGTGTCCAGCCCATGCACTGTTGTATGCTCTTCAATCGAGAAGAAAGCATCCTCGCCATGTCTCCGAATTTGATAGTGCACCACTTCTCCCTATAAAATTGATTACTTTTAGTACCTACTACATAAAGAAACATTTTGAGAGCTGCATACAAAATGGTACAAACAAATTACAGTTGTTTATAGAAAATTTTAAGTTTGGGGATATAACATTTTAATAAATTACTAGTACTAAAACAAATAATACTGATGGTATTGATAAATGAACAAAAACAAGTTCTGCTTTGAGGTTATAAAAACTTTTAAAACTGACCTGATGTAGTACTGAGAGCACATAATCTCCAGGGGAAGTATTACTCTCACGTACTAAAAACACACCATCCTCTCCTTCTGCAATTTTCAACAAAATTCCACTTTATCAATAACACAAAACATTGGGACAACAATAACAACATACAATAATAATCACAACCGACCTTCCTTCAACAGCTTCTCAGCCGTGTCTCGAGATATTTTCCCATGAAACCAGTTGACATTATCTTCTCTGTTCATTCTCAACAAAAAAGAGTTTGTCTGAAAAGTTAATTTAAAACTTGTTAAACAAGTATTTTCACAGACGACACAAAACTTTTCTTGAACATTTCTTGTGTAAGTCAAGAATTTGCTTACACGGAATCTTTATTCGATTAATATCACAAAAATATCATAATTAATTTATGGAATTGTTGTTTTTATACTTTATTTATTCAAATAAATAAACGAGACTTGTAAACGTTTAACAACATAAACTTTTATAAACTGTTCGCCATGTTTCTCGCTATTTCTTTCTCACAGCACAAATCATCACCTTTGAATAAGCGAATTATTTAAAATGCCCGTACATGACTTCGTTCTCTTTCTAAAACCACCTTATTTAACCGTGCGAAACAGAGATAGGTATGAGTACAACACTTGTTTTCAATTTAACTGTATAATATTGTAAACGTCAGAACAACTACAATGGTCAAATAAGAAACTGATAAGAGTTTTTAGGATGATTCATCCACATTATAAATCTTATTTAATTTAACAGAATTTATCACGAATTCTTTTATACATATTAGTAGTATCTAAATATTACTTACCTTGAAAAGTATGAATGACGTCATGGTTGTTATCATGATATCCAACTTCGGTAACACAAAAATATTTACAAATATTCGAAAGAAGAATTTTTAATTAAATCTCTTTCGTTTCTTTGAAACACACATATTTATCACGAATATAACTGATTATTATGTTAACACAAAGCAGGTATTCCGTAAAAAGCGCAGCACAGTAAGCGGAGTGCGTCTAGCAAGCAGCCGGCAGACAGGCGCGGTATCCCCGACTCTGCCTTCCAACGAATGACTCATAGCAAGGTCAATTCCGAGAAATGAATCACCAACGTACTCAGTTCTACAATGCTTTATGTAGTACGCATTCCCCCACAACACTACTTCATTATTGTTATTTGTAAATAAAGACATAAATTACCTTTAGATAGGTATGTACCTAACAAATAGATATGTAGGAGTACCTAGAAATTGTAAGAGTTTCTGACTGCTAAGATTTCGGCAAAATTTTCTAGGTAACGTAGATCTGAGGTAAATTCTAAAGTATGTAGGTAAATAGGTACCTACCTACTTCCTTAATCTAGCGTAAGTTCTAAGTAGAAACTTTCTACTTTTAAGTAAGTAAGTATAAAGAAGATTATAACGGAAATGACAAAATTCGAAGTTCGATACAAATAACTTTTTTAGGAGTAGGTACTTAGATAAGTATGTAATCATATAGGTACAAAAAAAAAACACCTTTGGGCAGTCCCAGTAATTTAAGGGCTCGGTCAGTAGGTACCGAGCCCTTAAATTACTTACGAAAGTGCTTGTTAATTGGTGCTTTTGAGTAATTGAAATAAATGGTTTGACTTTGAGATGATGGATTGCTAGCTTTCATTAATAGGTACATATGTAGTTAATTGAAACCGGAAATAGTGAAAAACTACACTATATTTTCATTTCTTTTTCATATACCTACCTAGGTGATACTCTACAAGTATGTTTTAGAAGGTTTATTGAGAATTTGAGACCCACCGTTTTCATTAGTCCCTATTAGTTGAAACAGACCATTATTTATAACTAGAGAAACTCTTTATCTAGCGTAGTCCTCTAAATGTAGGTATTACTTTCTATGTACCAATACAAAAACTCAACAACAACGTTCGATAACGTAACTCTGAAAAACAATCGATAAGTGAGTAGTTAATTTTATTGACTTATAAAAATAGTTACGTACGTCGTATGTTTTAACAAGTGGCGGTGACAACCCTGCCACAACTTCGCAATAAGACCGGTGACTCACACTCGCAAGATCTGCAAATATTGTCAGATACCTATCTATCTGTGATACTATTTTAATCGAAGCGACATTAGTTTTCCAGAAGTGGTTTAACATTACGCTACGTCTGAAAAGATAGGCAGGGTTGCAGCTCTTCCTGTTTTTGAGGTGGAAAATCGTCAAATAGCTTCTTCTTTTGAGTGGAACCAGAGCAAGTATCAGACATTTACTGACTAAAATCCATTTGTGTTTCTACAGTTACCCTTTGCGATCCAGGAAGCATCGTCTATTTTGCTGACTTTTCCATGAGGTTTCCGTAACAATTTTGCTTAATATCTGTTATCAATTTTTTTTTTGTTTTTCTTCGGAAAACTTACTGCTAGGATACAGATAGTCAAGTAGTAATTTTTGTCTTATTATTATGAAAACAAAACTTATCATCGACTGCTTGACGCCATAGGGAAAAATCGCGTGTTTACTGATGTAATTAGTAGGCACTATAAATCGAATAGAATAATATTGTCTGCTATGACTAAGTATTGCAAAACGGTAAAGTAGAGAACATTAAGGAAAAAAAATGTGTGCTTTATCTTTGTCGCCGTTCAGTCAGTAAATACTTAGTTTTCTTTTATTCCAGGGCGGAAATCTTCGTGGATGTCCCCCACTCTGGGGTGGGTGAACTGTCAAGGGGTCTGGTAAAACCACTCCGGTGTTTTCTCGTACTTTTGGGTAGGGAGTAGGGACAACGGGTGCAATAAGATTTATTTTTATTTTTGCAAGTTTGTTCTTGACCAATGTGAAATTCCCTGCAAACGTCTGTGTTTCCTGATGGCTACAACTCGGGAATCTTTAAGTCTAGATTGATTTGATTGATTGTTGATTGATTGAATGGGTCACTTCTATGTAAGCGCGCTCCATCGTCGAACGCATTGTCACTTTCCACCAGGTGAGATAGTGGTCAAGTGCAAAATTATGAAAAATAAAAATAAAAAATGTCTACCTTACGGGTATACTGGGAAGGAACAATATATGAAATAGGTAGCTCCAAATGCGACCAAGGGAAACCTGGTATATATGGCAACGTAGGAATGGGTTGGTAGTAGTGGTAGGTTGTTTAGTCAGTAATAGTCTGACACCTTTCTGCCCAAGGGCGGGATTCATCATAACATGAGTTTTACCTACCTTAGAAAAAAATGGGTAGCTAGCAAAATTGCCTAACCGCAATGGCAATCGTTACATGTACTTAGACGATAAAGCGAAACCAAAATGTTAAATCTATTCCATTTTAAGTAGCTACATAACAGCTGACTACAGGGGGTCAAAGGACACCCACACATACAGATTTCATGATAATTCGATGTTTATCTGAACACTCATCATAAATCTTACTATCTTTTTAATCCATCCAAAGGTTGTCTTTAAAAAATCGCTTTTAGCGTTATCGCTAACAGGTTAACACTTTGGCCAATGGGCGATCTTATGATCGCCCGTTGGCCAAAGTGTTAACCTTAGAAATTTTAAGTTACCAAGTTATGTGTGTGTTTATGGTAAAGGTACCTACAATAAAGAGTATTGATATCTGTCTACAGGGCCGGTTTATGCACGTCGGGGCCCCTAGGCAATGCACGTCTCGGGGCCCCCCTACCCTACTAACTTTATATACTTTGTGTCTAAAACTTTATTCATAATTACGCTTTTTTTATTATATAGGTATGTATATAGTTTGGCAAATGGCTAGTTAAATGTCATGTCATCGAAATTTCAAATTATTCTTTTTACTGTTTATGAAACATGGACTATTTTTTTCCTGAAGCGCAGGGCCCCTAAACCTGGCGGGGCCCCTAGGCAGTTGCCTACATTGCCTTATGGATAAAACGGCCCTGTCTGTCTATCTTTTTGTGCCCATTAAATCAGTGCGTAGAGTGACGCTAGCTCATTTATTTTCTGTCTGTATAGTAGCTACCTACAGGTTAAATAACAGTTATAAGGCGGTAGTAAGTTGATTGTACAAGGGTCCAAGTACGAATCTTAGATTAAGAAACACTTGTCTGTTCGCTCGGCCTTTCGCATGCCGATACGTTGCCTCACTCGTGGTGGTAGGTACGGTGCCGAGATGGCCCTTAAAGCGAAGAAATAAACTTAGAGCTCTTTGTATTTTTTTAAACGTTGCCCTACACAAGAAATTTCTGTAGCAAAGGGGCGTTTCCCAACATGTATACTCACATATTTAAAACTCCCAGACCGTCTATATTCTGCAGGCCATACAAATTTTTGTTCCATGCGGGGGTCGAACCTGCGACCCGCAGCTCAGTAGCCAGTAGTAATTACTTCTTTTCAGAAACCGGACTGGGGCCCCAGTAGGCTTCGGCCCTGCAGTTGGGCCTCTATATTTACTGATAAAATCCTTGAGGCGCGTTGGAACGGGGCGCGCCTTCGACGACCTGACTTGATCTGGACCGTTACCAGACGATCGGACGACCGTCTGCCACTCCTCGCTCCGGACCATGGCTTATACCAAGGCCCGGCGTGAGAGATCGCCGCAAGTCAGACATGTTCTTTGGCACAACCCAGAGCAACAAAAGTTAGGTATTTGATGATTGCCAACCTAAACAAAAAAGTAGAACTGATTGTCATCATGAGTCACTGTTTAGGCAACATCATCATTTCTTACAATAAGTAGCTACCTAGATTGCTGAAAACTAATACATACCTACTTGTTGGTTATGTAGCTAACTTTTACTCGTAGAAATGGTCGAAGTAATTGTAAACTTAAGTAACTGTTTCACTTACAGGAAAATAGTTGACATCTTAGTCAGCGTTGGTCATCATGAAATGACTTAACTATTGCAAACACTATTAAGAAGTAAAACTAATTACCTACTTCTGTAAAAACTGCAAATTGCAGTTCGGATGCAATTTGAATGCAGTTGACACGACTGCAATAGAACTGCAGTCCGATTGCAGTTCAATTGCAGTCGGCGTTTCAGTGCAATCGTGTAAACTGCACACCAGTCCGTCTGTCCAGAACCTAAAAATAATTAATAAAGATTTCTAACTTCAATAATGACTTAATGAGAAATTATTTAGCAACAAGTAATTACTTCTGTATAAATACGGGTGTTAGTTTAGACTATGGTTTGGACGTACTTATGATCAGATTGTAATTATAATTTCTGGTAACATTAAATCGAACTATACTATAGGTACTATTTTTTAAAAAGCAAGAGGTGAAATTATTTGTTGGTGAATTGGTCGTCCTTCCCCCAGCGATGCCATAACCCTATAGGGAGCCCTTAGCGTTGAATCGCGGAGTTTTAATTTGACAAAACGACCGGTAAGGGCATGACAAGAACGTCATGAATGGAACTGCGAGATGCCAATGAAAAGAAAAAATATATATTGAGATTTATTTAGAAGTAGGTACCTACCTAGTGATTGAAGGAAAACATCGTGAGGAAATCGGCATGTCCAATTTAACCTTCACTGGGCTCGCTTAGTGGATTATGGCCTATTCTTTCTCCCAGCGAGGTGGCCTAAGTCTCAGCAGTGGGAACATCAGAACTACTGATTTAATTAAATAAATGTTTCAGTCATAGAAATCTATACTAATCCTAGTGATATAGGCTTGCTAGTCCCATACAAAATTGCAAGAAAAACCTTACAGGATACCTAGTTAACTAACGTAATCGCTTTCGGAGTTTCCATTTATAAACCTGCCGAGATATACCAAGGGACCGCATAATAATTCAGTCTGATGACAATTTATTTGCGCACTCGGCCTCAGATTAGATAAACATTCGACCTAACTATTTAGAAAGCATTCGCTATACCTACTGCCTGTGCACCGAGTGGACAAACCAGTCGCGCAGTTTGTTTACCTCGCGAATGTTTATTTACTTTCATTCGTCTCCCAACAACCTGTCTAAGATTCTACATAGAATGCCCCGCCAGCCATTGTATTCGATAGAATGCACTTCTTTGTATCTCTTTCCTGACTGCCATAAGAAAATTCTGCTCCATTCAGGTTGTGTTAATGTTTGTCGGCTTGAAATTCTCGTCTTGCAACATTTTACTTTGTAATGCTATTTATTTTCTAAGTTATTTTTAATGACAAAAGCGCTACTGGGTTCGGTTTCTTTTTGTACGAAAAATATCGCCATTTAATAGACTTTCTATAGTCTAATAAATCTCGATATTTTTCTAATTGTATTCTGTTAGCAATATTATCATAATAGTATTAACTCTAACCTCATTTTATACATTTACTTATGATTTTATATTTCGAAAAACATTCAACCTTTGTAGACAAAACCTTAACAAAAGATAGAATTTAATACTGACCTAATCCCCGGAAAAAATCTTACAAAGCCTTTAATTAAAAAAAAGAAAACATAAAAAATAAAATGTCTAATGGTTTTTGGCCGATTTTGTGTTAGTTGCCAGTACCAATTGTTCAGGACCCATACTTTTTTATTCTCAACGCTCAACTTAATTTTTCGATTAATTTTTATTTTTATAAATAATAGAGTTTATACGTACTTATGTAAATTTTAAAATATGCTGAACTACACAGTAGAGAAGTTGCCTTATATAATAAAAAAATTGGGCTTGGCCATAATGAAAACAAACCGTACCATTTCTCCTTGCAATATAAAGGTCCTTGATACATAAGTAGATGTAAAGCATATCTGTTTCGTCAAGGCAACCTGGAGCGGCTCGCGTCGGGCCACGGTGACTCACTGCGCTTTCTACCAGCCTGCCTGAGTGGCTGAGCCGGTGGGCAGCGGTCGATGACACCAGGCCTGTTTATTCCCCATTCGTAATCGTACTAGACCTATTGTGCTAAAATTGTAATGTCGTAAACAAGTGACTAAGAAATATTTTACATTCGGTCGGTGCGAGTTAGGGCTTAGAGTGGGTAATCCTGTAAAATGTCAATATCTACTAACATAACTCACATTGGTAATAACGAAGAACAAAACCCGATAAATGTCAATAAATAATTGTTCGGAGTTAAGTCGAATATGAGGATATGATGACTTTTACCTAGTCAAAAGGTAAAAGTCATCATGTGAATATGTAAGTGGAGAATCAACAATTTGACATCACAATGAATTCGTCGAGATGACACAATAGTGGATTATTTCCTGCCAAACTGGATTTGAAAACAATGAAACTCAGATAAGGCAAGTAGGTCAATTGATTACACAATAATATTTTAATATTACCAAAATAATATTAAGCAATTTCCTCTTAGTTATCATTTTGATAAGTTAGGTATCGGCAACCCTACATTGGATAAGGAAACACTACAGAGCCAGCCGACCTTAAAAACAAGTGCGAAATGACTAAAGCAAAACGAATACGAGGGCCGAACCAAACGGAACGGTAGCGACGATGAGGTAATCACACTATGAATGAAAAAATATATAAAAAATCTAAAATAAGCTAACTGTAAGGTCGACGACGAACCACTGGAAAAAAAACCTTAATATAGCAGCGGTAGAATTCTTTTTTGATTGTATACAGCGCGTGGGTATTTTGAGACAGCCCGCCATTGAATAGATGTAGCAGATACAGAACGTGACTCATCTATGACTAGAGATCACTGAGCGTGAACTTTAGGTATTCAAGCTGTGTTTAAGTTCTTGGTATCTCATATTCCGAGATCAGTCTATATTTAGAATGTTCACAAACTAAAAGGCTATCAGGAACTTAGGTTTGCGGTTTAGAGTTTCACTAATTTCAATTTTGTTGGTTGATTTGTCAAAACGGGGAAGTCACGCAATCACAGTTGATTGAATCCTGGTTAACATTTAAAGAAATGTCTGTAAGCAGTTTAGCAGGGACAGCCAATATACGCACTTATACGGACTGTAGAGATTCTTATGCTTAATGACTAACTAAATATGTATTCAATGAGTCGTCATCACTGAAATAGTAGATTTAGGTCCGAGGTGATGGTGTCCTTTTCGTTACTATGTTATTTATGTCTGTCTTGGGTCAGTTTGAATCTTTGAATCGATCTATTGAGTTTATAGCTCGGCAGTCAAACTCTGAACTGTCTCGTTCCGCTCTCGTTTTGTCTAGAATCCATCTCTACATTCGGAAATCATTTGATGCTCAATATAAAAAAAACTTCTTTATCCCATTGGTACATAATCTACTATTAAACGGCGATCCTACGCGAAATAAGACTACGTTTACGACGAAAGACGATGTTTTTATATGGGTATCTCAAATAACTTTAAAAATCTCAAAATACTTGGACGTAGAGTATTTATGTTCTTTGCTGCCTCCCTAGAAATGCACTCACTGTAGCTAATGTTAATGCAATCTTATTATGGCATTGCTATGCGGTGTAGGTACTTGGCGTAGTGCTGTTACTCTCCGGACCACTGTGTTGTGCAGCGTAGCATAGCCACCTTTCGTAGCACTGCTACGCGGCGTACAATTCCTTTGTCGAAGCGTAGCACTCCCATGCTTCGTAGCCAATGTAGTATTGCTACATAGCGTAGCACTGTACTGGGCCAAGTGGTTTACACGGCGTAGCACTACTACGAGGCGTAGTACTACTACGAGGCATAGCACAACTACTCTGCGTAGGACTACTACGCTATGTAGCACCACTACACGTTGTAAAACTATTACGCTGCGTAGAATTCCTTTGAAGAAGTGTTAGCATTGCGTAGACAGCGCAAATGTTCATTCAGTTCCTGTTAAGAGTTTGTTAGCCTTGCCTGGCCAAAAACTGCTATGAGAAAAAACTGAAGTTGCTATTTATTTCATGCATAAACTTTTATGAATTCATATAATTATAATTTTATTTCTTGACATTTCATCTCTGTTAAATGTTTCTTGATATACAAACTGCAGCTAGAGGTGAAATTGTTTGAAAAGCGTAATAACTATGGTAATAACCCTCCGTACCCTAGTTGAACTATCAAGGCGGTCGATCTTGAATCTGCAGTATCCAATTTTCGGGTATCAATCAAAATAGGGGACTGCACGAAACCATAGGAGCGGGTTCTACTTATGTGCCGCTTACTATAAATACTTTTAGCAGATGGCGGTACATTTATGTAAAGATGATATGGGCTAGAGGCACAATAGATTATAGTAAAGTAGATTTGAGTACCGATCTGCTCCATTTTAGCTTATCATTACCAAGTAAGTACCAATCTAGCCCCACCAGACCAATGCCATAAAAAAAATAAACTGCAACACAATATGTGAGAAATATTTCTTCCATTCTACTGTTGCGTAAATTAATAGCGCAGTGTAATTGCCTAGGAGTTAGCTATCTGTACCCACGAGTATGCGCAATCTTAGTTTTTTTTATATCCAAGACCAGTTCTTAATTAATGCTTGTGATAGAAGGCGCAGACAGCCTGACTGTTGACTGGGAATAAAATAGCTCTTATAAGATGTTGCACCTTTTTATCTGGATTGGCTAACCCAGTAACATTTCATACCACGGTTACATGGAATCTAGTAAATACCGTCTTCACTAGAATAGGTGACGAAAAACATCTAGTGCATTCCTACTTTAGGGTTGTAAATTACACATCACACAAGTGTATTATTGAATCTTCACAAAATTTCAAGAATATGCTGTAAACCCCGTACATAGAAGGACTAGAATAGTTTGCCGCGGTCTAACCATCTGATTATAAAATTGTTGTCTTCAAAGCTACTGTAAATAAAAGTAAATTGACTGGCCTGTCAGTCTAGTAGTTAGTGACCCTGACTGCTATGCGGGAGGTCGTGGGTTCGATTCCCACCCAGGACAAATGTTTGTGTGATGAGCACGATCATTTGTTCTCTGTCTGGGTGTAATTTATCTATAATATGTATGTATTTAGAAATATATAAGTATGTTTATCAGTTGTCTAGTACCCATAACACAAGCTCTGCTTAGCTTGGGACTAGATGGCGTTGTGTGATAGTTGTGGACATATTATATTAATTGTGCGCCGCATCATCCGTACATGGCTCCTCCCATTTACTCTACGGAACACTTTAACCGATTTCCGTAACTAAAATAAAAAAAAAATACGTGCCCATTTCGTTTAGGGTTGTTGTGTTTGTTGTTGTTGTTGTGCCAGCTGAATTTATTTTTCCACCCGTAAGTTTTTTTTTTGACATATTTGATATTATACTTTACTATTAAGTATATGATTGCTTATGTGCTTTCAACATGTGGACAAGGAATTAGACCGTTTCTTTGTTGTTTCTTTTTCACAGATTTGGGTGAAATTTGGCACTGCGATGGGGGCCATGTGACATTAAGAGATGGTGTCGTCGGCGCGCTTTATTCCCGCGCGCCTCAAGGAGTTGTCAGCAAATGTAGAGCCCCAACTGCAGGACCGAAGCCTACTGTGGCCCCGGTCGGTTTCTGAAAGGAAGGTCCGACCCAGGTATGAAGGTTAAGAAGGAATAGGGTGGGTCGTTTAGTCAGTAAGAGTCTGACACTGTTTTCCGCTCCGCCCAACGGCGGGATTCGTCATTAGATGGTTTTTCCCACCATAAAGAAACACCATGAGATGATGAGACACCATGTCCTGGTATAGCACAGGTTACTGCGCTTTCAAGGTAGAATGCAATGAAAATCGGTTATAATACTCGTCATACAAGTTAGTTCAACTTGTGTTGATTGTAAATAATTCAACTTATTTGTCGCGTACTTATACCATACATACAAAGAGTTTCGCGCAATGTCGACAGAAGTTATTATTTAGTCGAACTCTGCTAGCATTCTGAAGAAGCGTTTGATCTCCCGAGGGACAGTTAGTTAGATAGTAGTACCTAATTATTTTTTCCCTGGATGTTATGATTTCTTATTGACGGAAAATAAAACAAATAAAATATAACATGGCATAGTATTTATTATCATAAAAATGATAACTTACATTATAATCATTTTAATACAGTTAAAACAATAGATAACTTAAATACGTAAACTGGTTTAAAAATCATAAAATTAGTCCTTATTCCCTAGACCTTAGAAATTAAATTGAATACAGAGTGGAGAAAACCCGAATAGCTAGCTTGTTAGTAAATTCGGCAATAAAAGTTTATTATGACATTACTTTGGACAATTTGAAGCAATAATCTATGTTAACCTATATTATTACTTTATGGACGGATAACTTAAGCTTAGTATTAAAGTTTTATTATTACTTTCATTTTGTTCTATGCACGATACATATTTTTGTGCTTTTGCTCTATGCACCATACATTTCTTTGTGCTTCACTCTATGCACGATACAATTCTTCAGCTTCCTGGACATTTTCAGTAGGCACTTCAAGATACAACAAAAAATTCTATTAACATCGGCTACTATGAATGAAAGTATGTGGTCTGTAGCTTTTTAGTTATTTTTATTCTAACACTATGTTAATCAGAAGTCAGAATTTGAAACTAGTCTTCTCAAGGGGTATATTATACCCAATTACTGGATTGTGGTGTCAAATAGGCAGTCATTAATGCCAACGTCAACTGTACAGATAAAACTTAATGCATAATTATATGTATAAATTTATAATTTTTTTCCAACTTAACCTAATGTCAACTTAATATGGTTAAATAATTTTGTTCATCAATTTTTCAGTCACTTTCGTCACTATGTGAAAGAAATTCATATAATGTCCTCTTAACAGTTAATTACTACGTAAATTTCTATGTTTAAATATGTAAGCCGTAATACAAAAACATTAAATTAATTCGTAATTTCGGCTGCCTATATGAGCACAACCAACATTGAGTGCGGTGATATTGAGATAGAAAAGTTTCAATATTTTGTATTTTCAGTACTATTCATACGCAGATAATCTTCAAGCCTCAGATACATTAGAGGACAAAATGTTCCCAAACATGACGTGCAACGCTCAATCTACGTAAAACTGCAACATTGCGCACGCAACGCTCAATTTACATGATCCTCCCAATTTGCTTCCCAACATTTTACAACGCATTCACGTGACACGGGATGAGTTGTTGGGAAATTTGACAGCGTTGTGCGTCGTATTTGGGGACATTTTGTCCCCTAGTGTATCTGAACCTTTTCAAAATACAATGTTTCGATTGTACCTTTTGTAGGTAAAGTCTCAGATCTGAAAACTAGCAATTGTTTTGCTAGCTTAATATAAAACATTTTTGTCTAATGATTCTTAAACCCAAACTAAATATAATACAAAAATTTATACTTATACAGCTATAATCATTAATGACGAAGTTTGTCATAAAACAAACTTCTAATCGCGTTCCTGTAAGCTTTTGCCTTTCGATAGTTTACGTAAGGACAGTCGATATTAATTACCGCACCTGTCTGTTTATCCGCTGAAAACACAGTAACAAGAGAGAAATATTTAGATGTAAGTATGTAATTTGCACTTGTTCAAAGCCGGGCGGTCATCAGAGACTTATAAGTAGACGTAAGTCTAGAACTTTACACAAAAGTATATTAAAGTAACAATGCATTAACTTTAATTTATATTCTAATCAATAACACACTTTCTTTATTCTTTATTACTTTGGCCAAACCGAAGGAATCTATGGAGTAGGCTTCTTAGTAGCGAAAAAGTGGAAAAATAACATACTAGAATTTACTTCATATTCAGACAGAATTGCAGTTTTAAAATTTAAGATTTCAAGTTCCAAAACACTAACCATAGTCCAAGTATACGCCCCTACGTCATCCCACCGTGACGAGGAAGTAGAAGAGTTTTATGACCTACTTGATAAAGCATGCGATGAACACCGAAGCACATGGAATATTGTTTTGGGAGACTTTAACGCCAAAATAGGACAAAGACAAGCCATGGACGATGAGGCAATTGTTGGCCCGCATGGTTCTGGAGACCGAAACGAACGGGGCACCAGACTGATACACTTTGCGTTTGGACAAAACCTTTGCGTAGGAAATAGCTTCTTCTATAAGAAACAACAAAGAAGATGGACATGGATTTCTCCTAATAATGTAACAAAGAATGAAATTGATTATATCCTATCATCAAAAAGAGATATTATTAAAAATGTGCAAACTATTAACCAATTCAAATTTAGTTCTGACCATAGGCCTATACGCGCAGTTGTAAATTTAAATATTAAAATACAGCGAAAAAATTTATTTAGAAATAAAATTAGAAAGTTAAATAAAGAAACTCTTATATCATGTAAAAAAGAATTTAATTTAGAGCTGAGAAACAGTTTTGATCTATTAAACAAAGAAAGTGTAGAAAAAAGTGTTGATTTACAATATAAAGACATAATATGTAGTATAAAAAAAGCAAGCAAAGTTATTAAACAAAATAAAAATAAAACTAGAAAACTATCAGGAGAAACCAAGAAATTAATAGAAGAGAGACAGGCTTTAAATAAAGTAAAAAATTGTTTACAATATAGGTTGAAAGACAAAGAAGTTAAGCGAAGTATTAGAAAAGATATAAGAAATTACAATAAAAAATTAATACAAAATGCAATTGAAAAGAACCAATCACTTAAAATAGCAAAGCAGGGTATTAACAACAATAAATCGTGGATTACAAGTTTAAAAGATAGCAGTGGCGTAAAACAACTTAACAGAGACAAAATTTTAGAGATTTGCACAACTTTTTACAAGACCCTCTATTCCGATACACTTCACACACAATCAAAATCTACCTATTCATGTTCCGAAAATATACCACCCATTTCTGAAGTGGAAGTTCGTGATGCACTCAGCAAATTAAAATACAACCGATCCTGTGGTGAAGATGGCGTGAGTACCGAAGCTCTAAAATTGGGTGAACCATCATTACTCTTCTACCTGACAAGACTGTTTAACGGCATTCTTCATAGCGGTAGCTTCCCAAACAACTTTTGCCATGCCAATATGATACTTCTCCACAAGAAAGGTGATAAGTCCGACGTAAATAATTATAGACCGATTAGCCTAATTTCCCACATTTACAAAACCTTTATCAAAGTCATAGAAAAACGCATAGCTACCCAACTAGATCAAAAGCAACCCCCAGAACAAGCAGGCTTCCGTAGAGGACTTTCCACCACTGACCATCTACACACCATCAACCAAATAGTAGAAAAATATCAAGAATACAAAATTCCTCTCTATATTGCTTTTGTCGATTATTGTAAAGCCTTTGACAGCATCACACACACTGCAATTTTTAATTCCCTCACGAAACAAAAAATAGAATCCACTTATATACAGTTACTACACAATATATACACCCATAGCACAGCTGCCATAAAGTTAGAGAGATTAGGTCCTAAGTTTGAAATTCTTAAGGGAGTCAAACAGGGCGACCCGCTGTCTCCAAAGTTGTTCACCAGTACCCTGGAAGAAGTCTTTCAGACATTGGCAGCCAAATGGGAAGACAAGGGTATTGTCTTTGGCGAGGCGAGATTAACTAATCTGCGTTTCGCTGATGATATTGTCCTTTTCTCTCCCACAGCCACAGGACTAGAGCACATGCTACAAGACCTTAGCGATGCAAGCCTTGAGGTTGGACTGAAGATGAACATGTCGAAGACCAAAGTCATGACCAACAGCTCCAAAAGGAGCATACACGTAGGCGGGGAGAATATACAATATGTCCAAGAGTATATCTACTTAGGCCAAGTAGTCTCTTTCCAGGCAAGGCAAGAAAAAGAAATAACGCGCCGAATAGAAAATGCCTGGAAGAGCTTCTGGTCCATGAAGGAACTATTAAAGGGCACTTTGCCCATGTCACTGAAGCGTAAGCTGATGGACATGTGTATTCTCCCTATTCTGACCTATGGTGCACAAACTTGGTCTTTGACTAACATCCAAAAGTCCAAGCTCAAGGTCTGCCAGCGTGCTATGGAGCGCAGCATATTAAGTGTTAAATTAACAGACCACGTTCGAAACACTACACTGCGCTCCAAAACACAAATCGTCGACGTGGCTCAAAAGGCTGCCCAACTTAAATGGGACTGGGCAGGACATGTCTGCCGCATGTCTAGCGAGCTGTGGGCCCGTAAAACACAGGATTGGTGCCCGGACACAGCGACGCGAGGCCGCGGCAGACCACGAAGGAGATGGCGGGACGACCTGGATGTCTTCCTTGGGAATTGGAACGATATGGCGAGCGACCGAGATAAATGGAAGGAATGGAGGGAGGCCTTTGCCCAGCAGTGGGACAGCACAGGCTAGTAATAATAATAATAATAATAATAATAACACACTTACCTTCATATAAATACTTATCGATATAAATAATTCATCGTAGCCCTATTTACAAATGCGCACCTCTTCGTCACCTACATGAAATAAGCAAATAATGATGATGAATAGAATTAAAAATACTCTAAGCATATTTTTAATGATTCACATTTACGTATTGATGTTTTAAAATATTTTGTAACCATGACATATCTAATTATAATTCAGTAATTTATCTAGACGAAAATATATTTACAATAAAGTCATTATGATAATATGTTTTAAAATACTATGCTGTTATGAAAGGGAAATACATTTTCCCATTTCGACAAAATGTTTTGAAAATATTTTGAAGACTGAATGTTTGTATAAAACTACGAATTGGACTTTATCTTAATTTCAATTTCATTATAAATCTAATTAATACAATATTACAATCTAAATACAAAACGTCTTGTTCCACAGGTACTTAATAAGATCTATATTGGACGGCAACGGCAATACAGGCCAGTTTCTAGCAGGATAATTATGAAACACACGTTCTGTTCTGTGGCTGGTTCAATAAAAATTTTAATAACCAATCATCATTCGACTTGTGTTTAATTTGACGCATCTAAAATTTTACTAGAAACTGGGTTTACGAGTGAAATTGGCCAGACGAATGCTATTCCACCTTAATCATGCATTGCTTTATCACAGCGTATACTATCATAAACCATAACTTATAGATGTCGTAACACGAGGGTCGGGTGTACTACGTATTTTCCCAGTGCTGATTGGCCGAGACTGTTTCGTTAAATTGATGACATTTCAACAACGTAATGAAGGCACTAACATACCACTCTGTGGCGTTAAAATGATAAACAACAAATCATGTAAAAATTACGCACTTATTTGGCCTAATTTTGTAACAAAATTTATCATTTTTTATTTTTGTTATGTATTCAGATTTGTAATGTAAATTGACAGAGGCAAGCTTGCTGGGTCAGCATTTTAATTTAATAGTTACACTTCTACCAATGCACACTCGAATTACACAACATTTTTAAAATGTACTTTTTACCGTAGTCATCTATCATTGGTCTGTCACTGGAATAATAACGAGTTCCCTCGAGTGAGGTGCACTCACTACCTCTTACCGCTAGAGGGTGAGTGTTCGCTCACGTGTAGCAGTTGTCTTCGTCGGCGTGGTCGGAGCAGTCGATGGTGCCGTCGCACAGCTGCGCCAGCGTGATGCAGCGCCCGTCCACGCAGCGCAGCTCGCCGCTCGGGCACGGCGACGCGTGCGCGCTCGACCAGCCGCGGCCCTCCGCGTTGCTCATGGGGCTGCCGTACTGGGCGGCCGGCGCAAGCAGGCTCACGCTCGGACTCTTGGATATGGTCACTACCGGCCGGTTAACCTGGTGGGTGCTCTCAGGCACGGCAGGAAGGTCCGGTGTGTCATCCGCATACGTGAAGGTATCGTTCGCCGCGGGGTCTTCAGCCATGTCTGCTGCATTCTGTGCCACTGCTTTCTGCAAACCGATTATCATTACACTTATTAGAAAAATAATAAACCTTTTTTATATATTGAGAGATTGTGAACAACTCAAGTTATAAATGTAGAAGTAAAAACCGGTCAGGTATGGTATTGTTTATTTTGTTGCAAAACTAAATACAAAGACATTCTGAAGTGAGAAACTACGTCTAAAATCATACAAAAACCACCAAAGTTCATGAAGAACTGGCTGATCGGAAGAAAAAACCACACAGGATAGAGGTAAAAATTAGGCAGGCAAGAAAATAAAATGTTACCCGCATTAGGGCGGCGCCGTCGATGACTCTATCAAGCTTGCTGCCAGTTTTATCAAGATGAGTGGCTTGCGTCGCTGTTGATGCTGGCTCAGCAGGTCGGATGGGTTGCTGTTTGGGCTCAGGCACTCCAAACCTCACGACATTTGTGGGCTGCCCTAACTTTTGAGCTCTAGGCGCTGGTGGTGGTTCTTTATCAAACTCATCAAAAAACCCGAGATCCCCCATGTTGATATCTTCGACCGATTCCTTTTCTGGAACCGTTTTGGCAGACTCCTTTAGGGTGAGTTCTTTTTGAGGGAGTTCTTTTTGAGGGAGTTCTTTCTGAGGGAGTTCTGTTTCTACCTCGGGTGTCTTCGGATTAGGTTTTACTACGGGAGCCTCGGTGGTGAGTGGCTTGATCAAGTCCTTGGTGGGCCTGGTTGGTTGGGTGTGGTAGTAGTGCGATAGTCGGGGTGGTAAAGGTCGGCGAGTGAAGTTTCTTTTCAGAGAATTATTACTGTCGCTCGTAACTAGTAGTTCCTTGCTACTTTCATTTTCCCCTAAAACAAATGTAAAATTACAAATACATATATGTTCCTATATATTTTATTAAGGTTTAATTTATTAAGTTTGAATTCAAATTTACCACCGTCTTTTACAATTTACTTTTTAGTTCAGACAGTAACGTAAAAAAATATGCTAAGATGTACGTATTCACACAATCAAACTTATTATAACTGTAAGTGATATGATTAGAGACATAATAGAAAGACAATAGGTAAGCGAGTGCCGGCGCTCGCTCGGGGTTCAAGAGTTGTGTATTGTGTCAATTTCGTAACATAGTATGATTTAACAAAAAATATAAGAACTCCGCTAAGTGATCGTTTTAATCCTGTGGAAGGTACATGAATTACTATCGTTTTGTTAAGAGATAAATAATATACGCGTGGACAAAATTATTTTCTTTAAGTAAAGATCAGCTGATCGAGTTCAATGACCTGTAGGTTGAACGCCCACTACCTACAGTTCATTGGACTCGCTTCGGTTAGAGTTTTAGCATTGCCACCATTGTAACACAGGCTTTTACTCATTGCCATACAACGATGGCACGTTAGAATACTTAGTTGACACTTCGTGTGACCCAAGGCAGTACTTCAAGTATCAACTAGGCTTTTAGGAAATGCTTTAATAAGCTTATCTAGTGGAAGAGATAAAAATATTATACATTCCATTACACCGCAGTAGATCGGTGGCGTGCAAAATACATATTGTAGTTATAATGTTCCTACCAAGGAATAAGCTCTCGTTGCAATGTTTAACATACCAGCACGGTGATGAGTGACCTTTTGTCCAATAGGAACCCTGTTAGGTCTGCGGATGGCCGGTGCGGGCGCAGAGCCGGCCGACTCCTCGCCCGGCTCGTGCGTGTCGGCGGCGGCTTGCGCGGCCGCGTCGTGCGCGTCAGCGACGGCCACGTGCTGCGCGCGCGCGCCGCACATCTCCACATGCTCGTCCTCGCCGTTCGGGCAGTCCGAGTAACCGTCGCAAAGCCAGCGCTTCAGAATGCACCCACCACTGCTACAGCTGAGGGAGAAATTGTTGGCGTTCAATATTAGCAAAAGGAATGTATAGTGTCACCACAGAAATCCCTCATCGCGCAAATGGGGTTCTCCGCGCGATTTGAAAGTATACAGCAGCCTACAATCATCTAATGCCAATTGCCCGGATTAGACAAAACACCTGTGTGGTCGGAGGATCCTATTTTTCAATAAAGGTATGCGGAACTTTACGCTCTCTTCTACATTTCTCTAAAATGAACAAGTGTTAAGACTGAAAACTTACCGGTATTCAGATTCATCGCATTTGATGCAGGCAGCACCCTCGTCCTCGCCAGCGGGACAGTCCTTGGTGCCGTCGCACAGCCAGTCGCGGGGCACGCACGTCCCATCGGCGCACGAGAACTCGCGCTGGTAGCACGGCGTCTTGGCGCCCACGCAGTTGGCGCGCGAGTAGCGCTTGCAGTTGAACGCAGGGATCAGCTCCGTAGGGATCTGACCGTCGCACGAGTCAAAAATCGCTGAAAGTAAAGTAATTAGGGGATTTATATTGATATATTAGAATACGAATGTTGTCAGATCATTTTGATTTTTATTTATTTACCTTTACATAAACTGTAACACGGCATCTTCGTAGGGTAGGGCGGCGGACTGCATTCTGGCTCTAGCAAAGCACACAAGAAATGCTTGACACGGTCACTGCAGTTGGTTGACACCAAGTAGTCGATCTGTGACAGCAGTGAGGTAGCCTCTACATTTCCAATCTTCGCTGGAGCTCCAGCCAAGTCGTAAGGTAGGATGCCTCGGCACAGAGACATGCGGGTCGAACGACACTGAACTGAAATAATAAATATAAAAATTGATGATGTGTAAAATAAAATTCCAGGACTAATGAAACATCACAGTTAGTTACACCCACCCATTGCATTGAAATTGTTATCCGCGTTTCGATGAACAATGTAATTACAACGTGAAAGTGAATATTGAAATGTGAGTAATATGTTGCTACGTACCATTTACCTTGAGCGTTAGTGATGGACCGCATGCCCCCCTTACAAAAGTTAAAGACTTACCCTCTGAGTAGATATTGGATGGATACTTTTTCGTGGTGCTGTCATCTTCGTCACGCCACGTTGGCAGAGTGGGGGACACTCTCGTGTTATACAGAGAGCTTTGAGTTGTTGATTTCATTTTTTCAGCATCCTCTATAGAAATACCAAACAGTTTTGAATGACCTGAGGTAAAGCTGAGATCTTCGCTGGGGCGCCGGACGTAGAACTCTTGTACATCAATCGGGACATTCCTGTCTGCTTCGTGGTTGTGGTGGTCATGTTGTTCCACGCGCCCTGTGTGAATCTGGCTCTTATCCTTCTGTGCGTATTGCACGTTCTTATTGGTTAATTGTTTATGATCGTAGTTAATGAAATCATTTATTGTTTCTGCTCTTGTTATGACCTCAGTGGTCGCTGCACTGAAGTTTTTGAAGTAAATCGCTAATGGCTTTTCAGGTTTTTGAGTTATGTGCGGTTTCAACGTCGAGTCGTCGGTGTCGACATTGTCCAGTACTTTGGCTGTCCTTAAATTGTCTGTGTCAGCTTTCTCGTTACCGTATTGTACTTCGGGTGTAAGATGGGTAGGAAAAACTGGAGGTATGGGCAGTTTTCTTTTAGGAATTGTATCGGCAGTGTTTTTATCGATGTCGGCGTCGTAGAAATCTATTTCCGATGTTTTAGTACCTGCAATTATGTATTGGCAACAATATTCGTCGGAACAGTGGTTCGTTCAGTAAATCCATGTACACATGCATGATTATTTGTCCCAAGTGTTGAGCACGCAATGATATCATGTGGTGTAATGTGTCACAAAACATTCAAATGTGATATAACAGTAATATTCCCATAATGTGCTTCTTATACAAATAGTGTGGTGGTAGAAATTTGAATAGAGTTTATATATAGTTCACGTAGACTGATTTGTAAATTTTTATGTAATTTAATAATGAAAAAAATTCTGTATGGTGCACATACAAACATTTAACACATAAGGCGTTAACATCAGTTGAAACAAACATACATGGACACATTGATTCATGCAGAATCGAAAAATTGATTATACAGTAATAATGATAAGCCAGTTTTTTTTAGAGATGCCACCGTATTCATCCTTTAAAACAAAAGAGTTATTACTACAGTACAGAATTAGCTAGAGTTTTCATTGATGAATGGCGGTCAACCAAAGAAAAAATTTAACAGCACAAAGTCTGCGCCATAAAACTAATTAGTCGGAAACAATCAAATTAGCCCTTCTAAAATATCTGTAAATATTAATGTTTCGATTGTGAGAGTTCATCATACGAATTAGGTTCAGAAACCTCACCTTGTGCATTCTTGTCCGGTTTCTTGTCGTTTTGCGGCCGTGTCCGGTCGGGTTGCGGCCCCTGTCCGGCGACAACCGGCTCCCAGTACGTGCCGTTCTCGCCCGCCCGGGTCTCCAAGTTGTCTGGAATTGCAAGGTTAACGATCGGTCAAGTGGTCCGTTGCTATATTTAGTTGTGAAGGGAAGTTGAAAAAGACTGTTTCCTACGATTTTCTATTTTTTTGCTTAATGTTTATCCTCGTGCAGCTCTTGTAAAATGCAGTAAATTTGTATTTCTAATTAACACTGATTTAGTTACTTGAAAAAAAAAAATTGGTTTCATTTTAAAGATTGTGAATTTACGAGTAACGATCTCGCGTCAAATAGTTTGCGTTGCTCGCGTGTTATGGACAGGCGCTCTAGAGCAGAGCAATCATTTTGATTATACAAGGTGGCGCAAAAGTAGTATCATAGTTTGAACTGACTTCTACTTAGTCGGAAATTATTGTATTTTATTATCATGAAAAGTTAACTTGAAATGTGAAATTGATGATATTAAAAACGTTAGGTATAAAAAGTCTTTAGGCTGGATGAAATCTAGCATCGATAAATCTGGCGATCTGGAGTGCCATTTCCAATCTTAAAACAATAGGTTCATTTGTCAACAATAATACGTTTTTTAGTTGTTAATTGCTCTGCGGCACGTGGACAACTAATTCTCTATATTTCTACACTACAAACGGTAACGCACGGTGAAATTTGATGCCATCTGCAAAAATTAAGACACATTCACAATATGACATTACTTTTACAAAATTGAGGTTTACTGAACTAAAGTTTAAACAGTAGATACACGTAAATAAAAAAAAAAACTCTTAAGAACTGAAGTGATGTAGGATTAGTAATGATATCAAGTAACAAGGAATGTAAAAAGACGTAACAGTAGCTATAAATACAAAATAGAACAACAGTATTTCGCCGGTCACTAAAGTAAAATTGAATTCCGGATCATAAATCAAATTAAACGTCATAAAAATTGAATATATTCATTAAATTTCACTACATTTAAGATCTGTCTAGTGATTGGGCAATTAAGGGGAGAACGAGCTACTGCCTTAGAAATAGTAGTTAGTGGACGAAATATCAGGATACATAGTTATAAATCAACAAATTAATCTTCTACAGACTAAATGCACCAATAAATTCTGACGCGTGCCAAAAACCTACAAATGTGAACGTGAATATTTGAAATGTAATTTATACCGTATTTAATTTATGATATAAATGCTCCAAACTACTCTAATGTTGCATACAACATCATTGATTCGAATGGATTTCTTGTAAATTATGATTTTACTGAATACTGAGTAGATACTATTAATTTAAATAGGACCTACATTTCAGATTACATTTTTATTAGTCTGTTTATAAAATTATTTTGGCCTACACTCGCTGGAGATTATCTAAATGAGAATTTGATTCATACATGTTTTTAATTAATGGTTTCTTATCTTTTGAAACAAATTGCACATCAGGGATGTTAAAATTCTTTTCTTTTAATGCGTTCAACGCGTTGGCTTGGGTAAGTGTGCGTTCACCTTTACATGAAATCCTATGACCCCTCACACTTAAACGAGTTGAATCGTTCGAATTTGAAAGAACTCCAGAAATCCTGAACGAATTCACACCAAAGCACTGTCTTTTTAAGTTTATGTTATGAACCAACATTCTTGTTTCCATTTGATGTATTTTACTTTCTTAATTTTCCATTAATAAAGTGCTGAGAATAAAAATCTCGTTACGATCTATCACAATTCACATGTAATTTCAGTGCGACAGGTGTAAAGGAAATAGAGACGATTTCTTCAGTGCTGTCGATTCTTTCATAGCCAAGTTATAATCATTTAGTTTCTTTTGTCTTGCGTGGAACGCCTGAAATAAGCTACGCCTCATATTCCTTTGATCTGACGTCATCTCAACGCTCAGTCACACAAAGGAATAGAACATTTATTATGTGTGCGAGGCCTTGTTGACTTCGCTTCGTTCGACGTGTTCGGCGCGGACACCGGTGTGCGTTCACCTTTAAAACTCCGGTTCTAAATTCGGTTCGGATATACCACTGCCAGTTGAGATGTCCTAATATACGTACCTACACTCTGATTACTGCATAATACTATCTTTAGGTACCGCACCTATTACGTCTGGCCTTTATTTGCCGGTAGCCAGACTAACCCAAAGATGATTAGTCTGTAATATTACGGCGGTACACCAGTAAATGTAGTAGGAAGCTAGAGGAAAGTTAGAACCATACTTAGTGACAGTTGCGCGTCAGGAATAGTCCGTGAGTTTGTTTTCATGGATTTGGCTGTTTTCACTGTTTTTTTTTAATTGATATAAACTGATGCTTGACTGTGATCCCGCCTGTTGGTGAGAAGAGATACAATCGTTGATGGTGAGTCTTGAAGGCACCTATGTTATAAATGTTATAATCGAACGGGAAGACCATAGAAGTATACTGTTCCAGTCCTTTGATGTTCGCGGTATCAACATACATTACTTTATTCTTAACGACATTTAACAAAAAAATTATTTTCTTGACATCGTTTTCAAAATTAGTTGTCAAATGAAGCGGTAATCAGCATAAATTTTTGTTTGAGGAAGAGTGGTAGCGAGGTCAGAATATCTTGATATCTCTTATAATATATATATATACGTATTCTAATGGCGGTAACTTCTTCAGTTTATATATTTTTATGTTATTTGACAGTTTCCCCTCCACCAGATTCGAAAGGGTTCTAAATTCCTTAATTGTGAACTGATTTGAAAAATTATTTCTATTAATACATTTTTTGACACATATATAATTAAAAGCAAAAATATAAAACTACCCAATCGTCGTGACGGCTGAGGAGAGAGATGGGGTAAAATAAAGTACAGCAAATAGCGAATTCCACAGCCGTCATTAAGTTTGAATCCAACTATATCTGCAGAGCATAGATCGGTGAAGAGGAGGGCGGTGAAAGCTTGGTTCAGATGTCACGCCTCTGGCCGTGTCAGCCTGGTCTCGTCATTAATCCTTATCGCGGTTACACAACACACATACATAAATAATGGCGGTATGATGGTAAAGTAAACATACTCCCGTTCCGTTGTCAGTGTCATAGGTGACGCTGGGGCTTCCTACGCCGGCTCATCATTTGTTATGCAAGCAGTTCGCTGCATGCCATTACGGATTAATGTAGGTTGTGCTATTGTATTTTTATTGACTATTGTTGCTAGGCGTTTAATTGAATGTCGCGTCATAATAAATTTATATCTTATAATGGAGAAACAATAAGAAACAAAACATAAAAATCCTAAACTTTTCAACGTCAAAGGCCGCCATTGTCTACGGGGTTTGTGGGTCTAGTAAACTTAATTTACCTTATAGAATCATCGTAACAATTTAAAAGCATAAGAACAGAAATTATCGTGCTCATCACACAAACACTTGTCCTTAATAGGAATCGAACCCACAACTTCCGTTTAGCAGTCAGGGCCTCTAACCACTAGACCCACAATCCAGTCAAAAACCAAACTAAAGGGGATTTTGGCCAACAAAGGACTGACACTGCCTCTTGCTCCACCTTCAGAATTTCCCACCTCAGAAATAAGGTGTAAGGTAGCATCTATTTATGTTTGAGGATTAGATGCTCCAACATTTTCGTAAGAAAAAGGAATTCAGTAGCCTCGCGTTCCGCTAAGTTTCTCCACTCCACCGCGCACACCGAACAGTTTCGCAGAAATGTGACCTAACCGATGTACGGGATGTAGTTTAGGCTCCCTGTAACACGTATCCTACTTCGTATGTAATTAAAATGATTATACGTTACATAAGGATGTAAGGCGAGCGCCAAATGAAATGCAATTTGTGATCTAGTACTGGAGTCGCTGCGGGAGGCTATTAACGAAGGTATGTACTGAGGCGTCATTAGGTAATTTAGTAGATAACTATTCTGCACACATGAGATTTAAATGCTCAAGCGACACCACAGTACCTTTAGGCAGCCACACCTCGCCGAACATAGACATAGAGTATGGATTGAGCGTGCTTTGTAATAAGTATGAAGTGAATACGGATAAAGAAGTGTGGTTTATCTCCCACACTTCTTTTTCCGTATTCACTTCATACTTCACTCTATGTACTGCAGTCAGCTCTTGCGTACTATTGTTATCTTTTACTAAAATTCAGATATATCAAAGTATTTTTGTTTGGGGTGGAAAATCATCAAATAACTTCTTCCGTTCTGGGAGAAACCAAACAGACTGTAAGAGTTTTTCTCTGATTTCAGGGCCGTGGTAAGTTTAACGAACACTCCCGAAATGTCACATGCTCTCGCAATCCCAAATTAGTCGCACATAGACACAATCTAAGACCTGTCCATAGACATAGAGAGTGTGACAATAGACAGGCATTGATTGCACAGTCTTCGTGTTCTCACTTTCTACATATAGGTTTTTGTGAAGGTACTGCTCGGTTTATTCTCCAGTCTATGGTCGCTGTATACATATCAACTGTCGCTGGAGTACTGCTAGTTATATACGTCCTTAATTACAACCATTTATTATTCATTCCGCCGAGATAAATTGTATTGCAAATCGAATGTTACATGCTTAAATATTTAATCTATTATAATATGGTGATTGAATATTAATTATGAAGGAATGATGTCCTTGGGTAATGGGTATTTATAGGAATTTAAATTAGGCAAATTAAAAAATGGCGACAGATAATTTGGAAATATTTAATGGACTTATAATAAAATTGTGGCAAAACGTTGCAGGTTTGAACCTAGGCAGGCATTTCACTTTGTATAACTTATTTCATCACCATTGATCGTAAAAATATCGTGAATAATGTCGGTTTCCTCACGATATTGTCCTTGCAATAAAAAATCGGTGACATGTCACATCCACCAACCTGCAATGGCTCCGCGAGTCAATTCCGTTTCAGCTATGAATATGCTAGCTTTTCCCATCGACATCGCACCAGTGGCTAATCCCGTTTCCACTTTACTATTTTCGCAATAAAAGTATTAGCTCATTCTGTGATAGTCAGTTGTCTATCTGAATAAGAATTTTTATATTCGTATGAGTAATACTTGAATTTTACAATCTTAGATTTTAATAGTTTTGACTTTACGATAGCTTACTTTATATTAGATCATCTAAACAAACAGCAATCGACAATTCAATTTAAAATCTTCCATTGTTTTCAGATCAATATTTTACGAATGAATATTTCCTAAAGAGGCATCGTTAATTCGAAGTGCAGCGAAGCAGTCATTAACATCAACAGATAGCAATACAACCTTCAATTTATTTCATAATTGATTTCACGTGTATTCAGCGTGATTATACGCATATATCTTCACGTTTTGCATACTGTAATTTACTGACTCCGTCTATAAACACCAACATTTGTAAATTGGCACAATAAACACTTCGCTCACTGTAATTGTAGTTTCAATATAAAAAAGAAAGCGGCGTCGCGGGGTGGCACATGTCATATTATGTTTTCTCTTCTATATTTTTATTAGCACCTATTGTTGCCGATTATACATAATGATGCATATTTTACAATGGACACATATCAACAATGACACTCGAAATGTGCCTGAAGCGAACTGTTAATGAAAGTTAATTTGTTTGTCATTAACTGAGCTTATTTATGAGGTGACTTCTCATACTTTCATTGTGTTGCAAAATTATGCATGTTACATAAAATGACCGGCATAACGATAAACATTCATCTTATCTATCTAAAAAGGAAAAGAAATGCGAAAAAGCGGAGCAAGTATAAAAATAAACCTGCCTACATCCTTTATGGATGCACAAAAGTCTTCGCGAGGTCAACTTTCGTTTTTACGGATTCTTGGCAAATAAAAATACAATATGAGAGCAACAAAGGAGACTGGAGCGCATCCGGTCACATGCGGCGTGCGCCGGCAGCACGCGGCCGGCCGCGGCTGCGGACCCGATGGACAGGACACCCCACGCAATCAAATTATTGCTCACCACGATTTTACTTTACCATTTAAAATCTGTTATTAAAAAATCCCTTCGCGTGTGAGATGTGAAAGTGGCTGAATATTTATGAAGAGATCAGAAGTTTCGAGAGCCTTCAACTCTTATCAAAGTACAATTTGCACATGAAAAGGACTATAATTGCTTTGAAAGTATTTTACGATGCACCTCAGCTTCCGCTTCGAGGGCAATTACTGTTTTTAATGCAAAAATTAACATTACAGACTTTCTATATGCAAATCCTCTTTTATTTTAGATCAGGTCAAATCAATAAAGGAATCATAAATAGAGATTGAATAAGTTATGACAGATTTGTCAATAAAAACAGTCTAGTCAACTAGAATCCAATCATGTTTATTGGGTGATTAGAGTAATAAAAATCTATTACGTGTCGGTACTTCTGAGTTGGAATGTCGATAAAAAATTATGTGTCTGTATAGTTTATGTCAAACACGTCGTAGTGACGTTGATATAACAAAGCTATTTATTAGCCGTTCGGTGTTGTCGAAGCATTTCTACACGAGTGTCTGTTACGTGGAGACTTAACCTCTGACTCCGCTCGCGTCGACCGTCCGGCGCATCTCCGCCCAAGTGTTTAACACATTCTATCACATTATAATAACGACTTTCCATCAAGAATGTTGAATAGCATCTGATATAATCAATATTATGTCAAAAATCAACTCAAGAGACGTTAGTTATGTTTGCATACCCGATCTACAAAACAACCTTATTCTATTTTAATAGCTCGGTAAAATCGTAGCGAAATTGAATACGTTTTAAGTGAGATCGTTAATTTAATTAATATTGAAAGCGTTTAATTAAGAGGTGATAATTATGCATTCCAATGTGGATTCACACGCGCTTGTCAATACACCTAATATGCATATTGTTTTAATGAGTCGTATAAAAGATAAGAGTACACAACTTTCGGTCCCTCAACGGAAATCATAACAATCATTGCCATAATAAAACTGTTGTAAAATACAAATTGTGTCCGCGGACCGTTCGGAAGTGTTCCTCGTCCATAAACATAACTGATTTAGTTGTGAGAACTTGTCACATGCAGTTAGTACAGCCGTAACCAACAATGGTGTCAATAACTGCTTTCGAGCGATACCCACGATACAAATATGCCCGGTATGATGCAAAGCTGCAGATATTGGGGCATTCTGTTTCGGAAATTGAAAGTTCCGACGTGACCAATCCAACAAAGCCTTGTGCTAACCATATACGAACATACTCTCAAACTAAGTACTGCTAATCGGGGTTCTAAACCTTTTATGGTTGTAAACAATTTTGATAACTATGGATTACGATTGTCTAAAAACTATTCAATGTAAAATGTTATGTCATTTACACTATTGATTGGTTTTAACCTTTTGCGTAGCGTGTAAGCTCGAACTTAATGTTTGTCGTACAAAATAAAAACGTAGACCGAATGAATCACACAGATAGTATCAAACAAGAACGGTAAGAGGAGAATTGCACGAGATTATAAATAGGTAAACGGGTGAAAGGTATAGAAAGGCAGTAATTTACAAAAAGGTGTATTTGTTTTTAACAAAAAGATAGAACTTTGTGATAACAGTTTTAAGTTGTTAATAAAAAATGTGAACGCTTTAATGTAGTTCGAGATAAGTGTGACATTAAAAAAAGCAGAGTAAATTTTCCTTCAAGCGTAAAATTGTATTACCTATTTACTTGAAGTCCTCTCAAACCTAGTTTGATCTCCGACATAATGATTATGTTAACTTAATTATGACTATTTATTTACTTAACTATTTATGTACACACATCAGAATACAAGACAAAAAGAAGGATACAGAAAAATAAGTACAGAGGTGATGCTAAAGAAATAAGGTGGTGTGGTGGTGAATAGTGTAGTTAAAGTATTTATTACGAGTAATAATAAAATGCTACAATCATACTATTGTAGCATTTTGTTATTACTTGTATTAATATTGTTGATACTTCACACTATTTCCGAGATCTATTATTATTATTTATTTATTGTGCACACCTACGACAGTGTAGTTTTTTTAACCCAAAAGTTGACTGGTAGAGAATGTCTTGTTACAAGTCCCACTTATGTGCCACTACTGTACACAAAGTTTAAATAAATAAGTAAGTATTTATTTATTAAAACTTTATGCACATAACACTGTACACTGTACTTGCATGTGTAAAGGTGGTCTTAATGCCAGATGCGTAGTTATGCTTTCTTTATTTGTATAACTTTTCCTTATGAGGGGCCTTCCACTTTTGCCTATCATCAACGTCTGTTGCTTCATCTAACCCAATCCAACACGGTGTTCGATAAGAGCGGCGCAAAAAAGGAGAGATATAACACCTGGAATCATCTGTTGGCATTGGTGATTCCGAGATCTCCAGTCCTTCGATGTACACGGCATAAACGGCGAAGAGATACGTTTCGCTTAGTGCCGACCTAGAGATTTCAACAACGTAAGGGTTTTTTTTTATGTTAGGTAAAAATCATCCAATGACGAATCCCGCTCTTGGGCGGAGCGGGAAACAGTGTCGGACTCTTACTGACTAAACAACCTAGCCCGTTCCTCCCTTGCCTTATTCCCAGAGCCCCGGTAACGCTTTCGCATCAACCCTCGTCTCCAGGAGGCTTCGACCCTGAAGGGCCCAATACTCGCCGTGCATTGGGAATGTTATTGAGGTTCCTTATTCAAATCATATTACACACCAACTTTAAAATGAAAAGTGTAGTATTATTGCTCAGCTACAGCCGGCTGCAGTGGATAATAATAATTACTTATATACATATATTAGGTTAGATTTGCGTCTCATATTTAACATTTTCGAAGATGGTGTAAAGAGGCCTTTATTATAATGACTCATAGAAAATTTATACGAGAGGTTCACAGTTTTATGGTCCATTAAACATTTCGTAAGCTAAGTAGATTCAATGTTTTCTTCAGGCTGGATTGTTGATGGGTTGTAAACTTAGATAACTTCTCGAGGTATTTAGATGAACTGGTGTGTAAACTATGACTTAATATATATTCCGAGGTATAGAATGCCTTTATCACGAAAAAAGCATTCTGTCACTGTCATAATTCTCATATCATGTTTTTACAGTATGGTTTCGGACGTAAATAATAGACCATCGCATTACATCCCGTAGGTATCGTAAGAGGCGACAAAGGAACATTTTGAAACCACCAAAAAAAGCATTCCCAAGGAGGCAGTGTCAGGCTACAGGCTGGAGGCCGACTTTAAAAAAAAAACATGTCTAATATTTTTGCAATATATTAGCTTAAAAAACTTGTTGTGCCGACCCCAAACAACATGGGACAAGGAAGATGGATGATATCGTGTTCTTATCCGTGAATCCTGATCTATCGTACTCACCAGGCATGAGGAAGTAGACGAACACGGCGAGGGCGACACACACGAGGATGAGCGCGACCGGCCACCGGATCACGCGCAGCATCCGCGTCACCTTGCCTGCGCCTGTGCCGCTGTCTGCCGACACGCGGTACAGACTGTCTGGGTGAGAACCCTGAGGACAAAAGAGAAATACTGTCAGTAAACAGAACAAGTTGGAAAACCAATAATCCTTACGTCACACATTTAAATAGTGAATATAGGGCTGTCCAAAGGTTCACAATAGAAGAATGACGGTATTGATTTTTTAATGAAGACAGTTGACAGCTTATTGGTTCGAATGTTTGTTCAATAAAATCTAAAACCTTGAGAGGATTTCGAATTGTACCTAGGCATAGAATGAATAAATAAAGCCATCTTAATAGTTAATGATATGAGGAATGAGACGACGTACTATAAAAGTTAATAAACTGTAAAAGTTTTAGCTTGAATTTTACTTTCGTATCCAGCAAAATGTCATAGACAAATTTTGAATTTAGAACAGGTATTCCACAGAGAAACTGTTCGCTGTCAATTGGACCACGACTGCGGAATACGTTAAATGAATTTAAACAAGTAGGTTTTGTTTTTTTATTTAACCACCTGATGATGCATATAAGACGATAAAGGTTCGTTCCTAAAAACACACACAAAGTGGGCGAAAATACGTATAAAACAAAAACCTATTTGGTTTCTTCTCCTTAAAACTTAAGAACAAGCAAATTAATTTATATGTCCACAGTAATTTTTAAAGAGCTTAGCTAAGAGAAAAGAAAGATTTCTAAAAATTCCTAATATAGCAATTGATATTTGTCCAACAGTTTGCGCACAAAAATTCGCTCAATCGTTACATTATACATTCGTTCCGTTATTAATATTAATATCTTAATAGCTGCCCGAATTCCAGGATAACAAGATGAGTAATAAATTCGAACAGTTTTATATGTAAAAATATAATTTGTATACACCCACGCTTCAGCTAGATCAACCATCTTTATTCAAGACAAAACATATAATGCGTTCATCTCAATAAGGTTACGTGATGGTCGAATAAAATTTTTATTATGTCATTTATTTTGAAGAAAGCTGCCGCCCGTCTGTCGCATGCCTATATAACTTTTATTAAGTACCTACCGAGTAAAGCTTGGCATAATTTATGCAAGGGAACGATTTCATTGTGAGGCTGAGACCAACTTAACTCACGTATCACGACATTGAATTTTTTTTTTTTGTGGTAGGAATTCATCAAATGATTTTTCTTATTCTAGGATGGAGCGAGGGCACATACTTTGAATTTGTAAATAGAATATTGATGAATATTTATTTTAAAAAATATCTAAGTTATGTTACACGTATTTTTTTTCTAATTACATACGAAAGAAATTTAAATGACTAAATGATTATAAGCCAAACTACATATCTACATAATATATAGGTAATATAGAGAAATTGGTAATTAGTGACCGATATTTAAATACATGATTCTAGTCAGTAACCTGAAATTGCGAAAAAAATAGCCTTATTCAGTACATTTTGACGAGTTAACTGTACTGATAAGCTGATTTTTTTCATAAACATAAAATAATCAAAATACAAACAGCAAGAAGACGCGATCTCGGACCTCATGACCCAATTGTTTGACTTCAAATGGTCCAAAACTGTAATCACCAATAATATATTGTATTTTTTTTAATTCTAGTTATGTAGTATGCGATGATGTGCCCGACGATGGAGCACGCTTGCCTAGAAGTCACCAATTCACTCTTGTCTTAAAGATCCCTAGGTCATCTATAATGTATTTGAGCCGTCGAGACCATATTACTCAAGTAGTAAAGAGACCCGACCGGAGTCCCAGCAGGGGGATTATTATAAGGCAGATTATGCTCATGCTATATTTTTCGTAATACACATATGGAAAATAGAGAACTATCGGAAGTGCTAATAAGATTACTCTTATTAATAAGCCACGAGCTAACAGTCCTACAACATCACCATAAAGATGTGGCAGTACGTGGGCGCTAGTTAAATGTCTCTAATCGATTCTAATTCAATTGTGATTTATCGATGATGTTAATTTTTTATTTATGACCATTAAAATGTAACTGTGAGCATATTTTAACCTGGATTTTTGCTTATAGAAGAAAGTTGCATTTTGATTGAGTTATGCACAAATCATTATTATAAATGCTAAATACGTTAGGAAATAATATTTGAAATATCAAATTCGAATGGGCTATAAATAACATTAATATTGGTAACCATTATAATCTTGAGTAGAATCTTCGTGTAATATCAGGGCTCCCGCAGAGCCGTATCTTCTTAATCCATACTAATAATATATTAACTGTCGCCAGCACGATCACGAACAGTGTCATTTATTGATATTTGACATCGCGATGGTCACTCAAAATGTATGCAACACTGCTACCGGGCTTTATTTTAAATAACGTCAACCAAATTAATGCTATAAACATTTAATAGAATTTAATGTCAAGCAATATAGCAATTAAAAGCTCTTAATTTTACGGCATTGCATTTACATATTTTTGAATTATGTAAATGCTATGCAGCCATAAAATGAAATTATTTAACTACTAACTAATAAACATATAGATACAATAATAACTAAAATATTAATTAATTATTTATACAAAGATTATAACTACTCAAATATATAAAACAACTTAATCAAACTACACTCTCAGGACTCCTGGACATCGCTGTCATCTGCAAACTTTTAGTTCCTGAAGAATTTGGAAAAAAAGAAAGAATTTGGAAAGGTTATTTAAATTTGTGTGATCCTATCTTAAAAAGATCAGCTTAGATATTAACCAACAAGATTCTCAGTTAATTTAACTATCAGTAATTTACTGTATAGATTAAAAAAACCTCTAAGTTCCTTAGAGTTTCTCTCGGTCTTTCTTCTTAGGGTAGTCAGCCAGGAAGAAGCGGCCTGTTTTAAAAATTGCTATAGACAATTATTGTTATTTATCATTTATCACTGACCCGAGTTCTATTGCTCAGTGAAGCGAGCAATATCATCGTTCTATGAGAACAATAAGAAAATAAACAAATCCACAATTCAATAGCGTCCATTTTAGTACGAGTCAATAACTGTTCAACATTTTTTTCCTTTTTTATAATAATTTTCCTTGACAGTAAATAAACGTCTTATAACCTGATGATTGTATAAACGTCATGTCTGCGTTTTTATTACTTAGTAAGACTTCTATAATTACTTATTGTTGCGATACTTTATTCGCAGAAGTTATTAACAAATCGGCAACTTTGTAAGGTGTTAAATAACTACAAGATTGCAGCGATGAATCAGTTGATCGCTTTTATGATTTTATCGCGATTTAAGCGGTAATAATGTTGGAAAATAGGTCGCATTTATTGGTAAGTTTCAGACCCACGGATATCTCAAGAAGATGTTAACTATTTCTTAATTTGTCCTCTTTTTGATAACCTACAAAGATAACGCTGTTTTAAATATGAAAGTTAACTCTTTTATCTAAAATACATAAATAGTTTAAAGTCAGAATATAATTTCAGTAATGGCCGACGATTGAGCACATTAGCCAAGAAAACCTGTTCACCCTTGACTTAAAGACCCCCCAGTTTGTGGCTATGATGCAACACAAACTTCCGACATGGAACTCCACTCTTTGTCTATAAGGATAATAAATGTGTTCCGTAGGTATAGGTGGGATGTCCATCATGTAGGTACTAGTGGCGCATCACCTTACCTCTGGTGGTCCGATGATGGTTAAGTTATGCAATTTCGACGTACACGCCCTGAAATACAACCAATAGAAAACCAATAAGCTAACAATTCGACGTCGATGCTTAAGACTTTAAACCTTTGACTCGACGAGTGCATCATTGCTGATGATCGTATTAGCTCGTCTATTAATTGACTCCAGCTCATCAATCTGGTATCTGGCAGATTCGTCCCAAAGACACATTACGACAAAGACTACATACATGATCAAACTTCGGTTGGTAAAGTTTGGGGAGAAGTCTTGAGTGAAGTAGGTACATAAGCCTTTGCTAGGACTCCCACCTTTGTCAGCAGTCAGCTGAGCCTAGCTGGTGTATGGCTGTGAGCTATCACATTTGCATTTACCGCCAATACAGAGTGAGGTCTTAGAAATGTCAAATTACATTGTCTAGATTACTTTAACTTATATATAAGGTTTTGTCTTTCGGAAACTGTCTTCATTTTTTTTTCCAACGAAAACGTGACTGTGCAATATTGCTGGATACTCGTGATAATATCTAATAGTACACTTAGCAAAATACAAAACTTGATATAAGTTAATTAGCTCAATAAAAAAATCAAGAATCTGATCCTAACTTAAGAATTCAAACGGGTATGTCTACGAGATTACGTCACGGAAATATTTGAAAGTTGCAAAGATAATAAAACTTTTTTTTAAAAGGGCCTTGCCGAAACAAAAATCTTATATGATTTTTTTTATATATAAATAAAAACCGGGGCCGCAAAGTCGACACAAACCCGGGCGGAGTACATACAAAATTCTCAGGAACTGCAACCGACTCTTAAGAAAATGTTGCCCCGACAAAATTTCTCCTGTAACAAGGGTGTGTTCACTAACATGTAAACTCATATACCCATGTCTCCTGAACCTTAAACAACTATATTTATTTATTTTTTGGCCATTAAAATTTGTTGCATGCAGGAATCGAACCCGCGAACACAGCGCAGAAGCCACATCGCAAACCGTAACATTTGCAGCACTAATTAAGTAATTTACAATCAATAAATTAAGGCATCATTAACTTTGAATTATGTTAATATTTGCGGAGCGATCGCAAATTGAACATTGGTAAAAGTATCTTCGTTTTCATTATGTCATAAATCATTAAGTTGATTTGTAGCTGTAATAATATTTAAGTTAGTTAGAGCAGTGAGGTTACTGCCTCGACACGGAAGGCTTTAAGCCCAGTGTTACGTTGTGGCTTATCAACATATGCTCCAATTTCAACCAGACAAGATACTACTATCATAATTAGTTTATTACCAACCCTCTTATAAAATGACGGGTTTGGTGCTTAAACAACATTAAAAGCCGGTATTAGAGATACTTTAATTAACCGGCTAAGTTGTTACTACATCGTAAGTATACCTTTTTGCATATGTGTAATTATTGCGGATATGAAAAACTCACGTTTAAAACTGAACTAACGCATGATATTTATAATCTTTCTTATACAGGGTGTTATTGACATCATAACACAAATGAATATCATGAATCCAGTACATGATTCCAATCCAATCCAGTTCATGATACAAAAATTAAAAATTTAAAAAGCACAACTTTATTTTCAAAATTTAAAAAAAAAACCGACAAAAAATTACACAACTGAGGGGTCTAGAATCATGTATTCGTGTGAGGAACGATGTCAATGACACCCTTTTTATCAAAGATATTAGTTGTTCGATAGTCTCGCTAAAACTAGAGAATGGTTGGACCAATTTGGCTAATTTTAGTCTTGGATTATCTGTAAAAGTTCAGGAAAGGTTTATACGGTGAGAAAAATTAACCTTATTAGATGGTACGAAGTTTCCCGGAGCATTTAGTGATAATATAAATTACTTATTCAGATAACAGAGATCCGTAAATCTGTAAGAACCATCTGCAATCGTAAGCAGGGACAATATTTGTCGATGTTTGAGCTTGGTCTGCAGAAACTGTACAACCAGATTCAAATATCTTGCGTTAAAAAAGTGTACATTTAAAATAAAATGTGTGAATATTTACCTAAATATAATAAGTATTAATTTATCCTAACATATTATAAAATAAATTCCTTCTTTTTGTCGGCGTGTTTGTGATAAAGTCAAAAACTGCTGAGCGGATTACGCGATCTACACAAATAGACAGAGTGATTAAAGAGGAAGATTTAGTTGTATAGTACTTACATGCATATTATAGTAAGCAAAAGCTGAGAATTTACAGATTACTAATACATGCAAAGTAACAAAAACCAGATACTAACTGAAGAATTAAAGATAATCATGTTTTTATTAGTTATTATTTAGAATTATGTTACATATTTTATTCGCATTTATAACCAGATGTTTAAAATTATTATATGGTATTTTTTCCCTACCTACGTAACAATTTTAACTTTCTTATTAGTTTGTAGTATTAATAGTAGTTGTTAGTATTAATTTGTGGCTTAATCAAATAATTTTATATAACCACAGAAATCCAATTAAAAATATAGAAATCATAATATAGACATAAATCTGCATTAGGAACTTTACTAAAAATATTCTGTTCACCAGATAATCTCTAGAGATTATCATTTTATTAGCGGATCAGCTGAACATTTCACTTTTATTTATTTATTTGTTTATAATATAATTTTAATTTATTTATAAAGTCATGTTTAGAAAAATGTAATACACGGATATAAATATTAATATTATTAGAGATTGATATCTATTATTTTATTTATTATTAGTTCGTGATCAACACGACACACGAACTGAAAATATAAAGTTACCTTTAATAAATAATCCCGATAGAACACATTTACATAATGATTCTATTAGATAATCACGCATTATTAGCCACTGACAAAAGATAAATTTGTTATTTGCATTTATATTAACGACATGAAAGAATTTCACAGTACATAAATTAACTTTTACATTATTAATGTTAAACACTTTAAAATTAAATAAATATTGAAGAGTTTTTAATATATTTAAAAGTTATTTTTAATAATCACTTATAAGACTTACGTTGTACCCTACCTTAGCAGAGAATGGCTTCACATCTCTGGGCTTGGAGAAATATTTGTCCAGCTTGGTGTCGTAGCCGGGGATGAGATCGTTGACTGTCGGGTTGGGCATACTGGTCAAGTTGGGCATATGGGCGCGCACTCGGTACGTGCCGTACTGCTCGCCGTGCTCGGAGATGGTGGGCAGGTTACCGTTGGGCGAGCTGCAGCTGCTGCTGGAGCGGGAGTACGCGTAGTTCACGGACCCGTCTGCCGGATTCTTCGGCTTTTTCGTAAACGCGTATCGTCTCGGTCGTTCTTCGGTGGGTTTTAAATCGTACGTTTCAAACTTTTCCGTAACAAAATTTTCTTTCACTTCCGAAGTGGGCACGTAACGCAGCAACCTTGGCTCGTTAATTTTCTTTTCATATTTAACTGAATCGGTCTCGTTGTCCAGCTGAGCCAAGTTCAATGAATGCTGCAGTTCATTCGCGGTCCTGTTAGCTTTGCGTTTGTTTTTGCGGTCGTGTGATCGCGAATGGACATGGTCGTCCACTATCTCCGACTCAGAGGAGGGTCGGTCTCCGTAGAGCACGTAATTCCCGTTAACCATGTTTAACAATAGTTCATCGCTGTTTGTTTGAAATTATAATGGGTGTTTTTCACTTCGAACAATCATTGTCTGACGCTGCACTTCACTTAAACCATGATAAACCTTTATGGTAAACGGACGTTCTATTACTTTAGGAACCCAGCTACATAACACTGCGCTGGTCTGCACCTGAATTGTTCGTAACAAAATGTGTGTTAAGGTGACGGTGACACTGAACCCACTGAGCTTGAATGAAGTCACTTATTACTAATGCTGATTGTTTGTTTGTTGTGTTTGGCGAAACAGTGGAATTCTTTAGCTGTAAAATATGCATCAATTATACAGAATTTCAGATAATGACCGGACGAAGAGTATTCTGTTACTTATTGTTTGTCAACTGAAACAAGTGAATCAATATCGTGTTTTCGGCAAATATTTTGGTTGTGATCGTGTTTAAGTTTTTACGTGAGCTCGTGGTCACTGATCCAAATCCGTTTCGGCAATTCTATTTTATAAACTGTTTCATTTAGCGGACACCTACATTACGTAGTAATGAGCTGCTGCATTGAAAGGAGCAATGAGAACATTCGCTATGTTGTAAACGTCAAGTAAGTACATTCCGACAGATAACATTCGTAGCGTTATGTCGGCCATTATTGTTTGGGCGCAGTTCCCGCGCTTTTTGCCCCCTTTACGCGGGAACGTTCTCAGTAAAGCGCGTGCGCGACAATGGCGGCCACAGACACGCAACGAGAGTGAATTGCTGATTGAGCAACTGCGCCAGTACTTTATGCAACTGATGTGCCGTTAATGGTATAGATGCACTGATAACTCGGTTCATCTATTACAAGACTAGTTTCCTGATGCATACCAGAGAGTTTCTTCTCTTCATTAGAAAACGTTATGTAAAGTGAAATGGAGGCTAACTACATTTGTGAACTTGTGGAGCATGTTGCTACATCTGTGCAATCTATCATCTTCAGGTTAGTTGCGACTACCTCGTATGCAATTTAATCTAAGCACAGATCGAACTATTTTGAGCCTAACAAGAAAATTGTAAGACCACTTTAAGCACCTAGTTACATATGAATTCAACTGACTGTACTGTTACCAAAGCAAGTATACTAGTATACGAAAAAATGCTCGGTATGATACAGCTCCCACACTCGAGTTACCAATGCAGTGGCGTAAAAAGATTAATTACACGTGAAAATATTTCTAGCGTTTATATGCAAGTTGCTTTGTTTAAAGACTTGCAAAGGAAACGAATGACAGACTAAGAGATTACTAAACTGCACAAACGATCCTTTACAGTACATTGGACAAGGCATTAAAGTCAGTGCGAATTGATTCACGTTTCACATCGTATAGTTACGACACAGCCGATAAGTACCAGATGCAAATTGATTAAAGATGATGTCTAGATCGATATCTCAGTTACAATATCCATCAGTGATCAGCAGTGAGAGGAAACATAAGCGTCAGCGCAATGATCAAGCAAATGAATCGTATAAAAGCAAAAACAGCAATGTCCATTTCCAACAAATCATGGCAAAACAAAAAATTGTTGTATAGTGCAAAATAAAGCTGAATTGGATCGAAACTCTGTTTAATATAATTAAATACATTACTGGGAATATAGTGAAGGTATTTAATCAATCTTTATCTGGATAATATTTAATAAAAATACAAAACTTAAATGGATTTTGCTGTTTTTGTACTTGACATTTGGATCTTGCTGTATTTGAATTTCACTTCAAAGGATTTTGCTGTGTTTGCTATAAACGACCTCCGAGACGTCATTTTGATTATAGTTCACCTGTACTACGCAATGATTTTGATACTTTTGTGAGTATGCACAGAAGTAAGTTTTTCAGAAAATAAAACAAAATAAGTTTAGTAGAAAAATAATTTTATTAAAAAAAAACTTATTGGTACTTTTGAAACTTAAATTTATTTTTCATATTAGAAATAGGGTTTAAATAAAATTATTTATTGAAATGAAAATAATATAACGTAAAAAAAAATGTAGGTAATTGTTACAAAACATAAACTTTTTACCACAAGAAACGCTAACAGATTTGTATTTCATGCTTTTGTTTAAACATAAAAACCAGTAGGTGTTTCTTGTGGCTCACAAATCATTTCCGAGGAATCTTCCAAAGTATCTTCATTCCCACTAATTGAATTCGATACTAACGGAACATAGAAATTTAATCGCTCGATTTCCCTCCAATTTTCCCCATAATGATTAGTCAGTAACTTGTTGATATCTATTGCCTTTGCGACGCTGACTTCGTTCGTTGCTAAAATTTCTTGTGGATTGAGACTTGATGATAACACACCAGGTCGATTTACTGATTTAAATGCGCAATCATCATGTTTGTAGTGGACCATTCCTTTTACCAACACATTTCCTTCCTTTTTAGACCTCTTTAGTTCATATCTCTTGCAGCTTTTAAATTGAAAATGCCACCTGCCTACCGGCTTCAAATTAGTCCCAACAGCATCTTTCCAGTGGTATACTTTGCAATCATCACCTAACTTTATTACTGTAGCGAAATTTTTAATAATTTCATGATATTCTTCCGGATTTGCCATTATCTCCCTTTTCCTAATTTCTTTCTCAATCCTTGCAAACACTCTGTCAGGGGGTATGAAGGAATGTCCCACTATGGGGAATATAAGCTCTAAACTTTTTACTTGAGGAGTTTCTGACAGCCACTTTGCACACATTCCCAGAACAGTAGAATTTTTGTTCTGGCCAGCACATCCATCGGCAATGAGGCGAACTGTCTTGATACCAGTTAAATTTGTATTTTGTAATCGATGGTAAATAGCTGATGAAATTTGATTCGATGCTTTGGGAAATAAGTTTTCTGACCAGCAATATGCAAATACATTTGATGAATCCAGTTTACTTTTTGACGAACCTTGTACTATGGTAAAGTTAAATAAATTAATTTGACGCGAATAATATGCTGATTGGTCTGGGGTTTTAGGTAAAGATAGATTTTTCTCGCAATCGAATGATAATGTAAGTAAATCCGGTTTTTCCTCCTTTACAAAGCCAAAAAAAGCTTTGGCTTTTAATTTATGGATTCTTTGCATAACAATTAAATCGTTACGGATGTTAACACGTGTCTCTGTTTTCATTTTTTCGGTAAACTGTAGGCAAACTGAGCAGACATCAGTACGAGGCGATCCGAAGCCCAAATTATAATTTCTGTTAAAGATATTGCGGAAATATGATGGCTTAACTTTTAACTCGCTTTCAACCTGGGAATTATACAATCGGTAAAGTTTATTTATACTTAACTCTGCTGATAAGTATAGCCTTTTTGTGTTTCCACGGCAATAATGGGGCTCTTCACAATGTAGTTTCTCTATAAAACTCATCACGGCACGTTTTTTTTCCATATTTTTATGGGAAACCCGGTCTCCACCTCTTTTCTCATTGAGTAATGTTCCCGTTTCAAAGTATTCTTTCATTATAGTTTGGACTCTGTACTTTTTTATTTGAAGCACATTCAAAAAAAAAGTTTGACAAACAAGCAATCGCTTTTTCAGTGTGGCGCTGTACACGAAGTATGTTGTTTGAGAAGATTTCGGCGTATACTTACTATTTTTTGGACGATGCCGTTTAACCGATTTCACTGTGCAGTGTTTTAATATAAATGCGTCTTGGTTCCTTTTGTCTTTAAATTTATAAAATGATTCAAAAAACGATTTTACATCCTGCATCGAAAGTGATCTGCATTCAAACTTCTTCTTATGATTACATAACGGCCTCACAGCAAGTGTTTTCGGAGAATACCTAAAACAATATCATAATGTACCTACACAGGTTTTCGTCGACAATAAAAAAAATCTCCAACTTTCCTACAAAATTTCAATACCTACACGGTCAAAATGTATAAAAAAATCCGTTTTTTTTTTAAATTGCCAACGAAAAATTACTTCGTATAATTATATTGTAGGTACTACGATAGACAGAATAGGTGGTTTTACGGCCGTTTTCTAGAACCTATCTATCTGTGGATTATCTTACTAGAGTTAGGAATTTGACACATAATGTATGGAGCTTATGTCAAAATCCTATCTCTAATAAGACAATCCACAGATAGATAGGTTATAGAAAACGGCGGTTAGTCGTTTTCACGCCGGTGTCTAGTACACCCGATATATAATATTAAAAAAAAAAAATATATATTTAAGTAACACTGTAGTTAATGAATATTATTTAAATACTTAGATATAAAAAAAAAATCTAACAAGATCAAACCACAAGGACCAAGATCAAATTATTAGATCATACTATCTAACAGTAGGTACATACAAACCTTGTTACTTTGAGCAAATTTCTCCTCCACTTTTCGGGTTGAGCTATACGTTTTCTAGCCGAACTATTATCAACAGGTACAGGGGAACAATCCATAATTACGATATACCACTTTTTTCCGACAAATACTTAAAAACTATTTAAAAATTTCGAGAATTTACGGAGCAAGGTTTCGCGTTCACAACAATCGACGCCATATTAAAACCGTGCCGCTTCATGCGCTCTGATTGGCTGATTAGGATATTGCTGCCTATGCACTTGTCAAACATGGATCTTGCTGTATTTGCAACAAACCGTATTTTTTGTAGCTGTTTTATTATGGGATATTGCTGTATTAGGAGTATTATGAATTACGAAACGTGTTGAAGATATTGCTACATTTATCGCGCCATCAAAATGTCAATTTCAAAATTATGTGGATATTGCTGGTTTTGCTTTTATACGATTCAAATAAAATATTTATCGAAATCCAAATTCCATTACCACTTATATAATTATGAATGACAAGACCCTATAATTCGGATAATCGTTCGCATTGTAACATCAGTAATGACGAACCTAGTCCTTGATCTATGTGTAGGCAGTTTCGTAAGCTATTATTACTATAATATATAACCCAACTCGAAGTTCGCCGGATCGTCTCATGATATTTTATCTTTGTATCTGTGACCTAACCCTACACACCATTGAGAATTCCAATATCATAAAGTTCATTCCTTTGTTCGTATTCGATTGTTACTTTGAACTGTGATTTGGTAACACGAGTTTGTGAAAAAACTATGATTGGTTATTAGATGGAGTACGAATTTCCCTAAATGTCGAGGTGAAGATCTAATTTATCTGATGACCTGAGAAGAATTGTGGATGGAAAAAGAACGGTTTGTACCGTTCGCAAACGCAATCATAACAGCATAATATAAATATTTCATGCCCATGAATGTCGAGATAAAAAAACAATAGAATTCCATTGAGCCTCAATGCCGTAGCGTTTGTTTTCTAAACTCGCTGTTTAGGATTAACTCATCGAGGTGGCTGCGGTGAATCAGTCGGAGATGACTGGCAAGACGTCGCATTCAATTCCATTCATCATTTATTAAATTCAATTAGGAACATTGTGTTTAATGAAAACCATTAAATCTCTGTATGAGTAAATAGTATAAGTACTATTTGCTAAACATTGGCAACGTACAGCTTTTGTGATTAAATCTTTGTAGTAAGTATAGATACGTGTAATACTACAAAATGCTAAACATGAATAAAAGGATACGTATTCGTAGTAAATATTGACGTAGGAGGGACGTTAACTAACTACAGGGTAACTGTATGATTTTTAGTTTCTTGACGGAGTTGTCAAAACGAAACTCTTATATGATCACTTTTTTATCCGTCTGTGCGGCTATTAAAATCCTTGTTTTTTAGGAACGGAGGTATGAAATTTCAAAATGAATATCTAATACTCAGGTCCCTGGGGCCAAGGGTTGATGCGAAAGCGGAACAACGGGGCCCTGGAAGTAAGGCAGGAAGGAACGGTAGGTAGTTTAGTCAGTAGAAGTCTGACACAGTCCCCCACTCCGCCCAAGGGCGGATTCATCATTTGATGATTATTCCCACCATAATAAATCCAAACTAAAGGTAAGGCTGTAGGCTCATATTTTGGTATTCGCTAGGACATCAAAACCTATAGGGTACTTCACGTTGAACAAGTTTTATACCCGTGATTGTTCAGTGGCCATTTTCACTTCAGGGCTACGGTGACTCTTTTAGCCAACAGTGTACCACCTAGGTAAGTGTAATTTTAATACCTAAGTGAAGTCAGTCACGAAAGAAATAATTTCAAGCTGTTAGATATTTAAATTTTGGGGTTTTTTATGGCAGCGCAATAAGCAGAAGTCGTTTCCCCGTGGGAAAATGAAAAGTAGCTTAAGTCACGCACACCTTGTAACATTAGCTATCCGTCAACAAAAATCCCGTCAAAATCAATCCTACCTTTTGGGAGATTAGACAAAATAAAAATATTAATAAAATTTGAAATATGTATTTTTGATTTTGATATTAGAAACAGGCACTTGAATCTGATTTATAATGTACAGAAATAAGATGTATGGATTTAGTTGCCATCAAGTTTTCTAGAGACGCATTCATGCAATTTACGAGTTTGTAAACGAAATGTTTTTGGTGTTATACAGTAACACAGGTAATGCATAGACGTGTATTATCTGCGTTAGTGTTGAATTTTAAGTGCTAAAGAAACTAATGAATAGCTTAAGTTTAAGTATAGTTGTAAAAAGCTTAGGTAGTTAACTGTGGCAGCTGGTGGTAGCGCAATCTTTCAAACCTGTTGTATTTTAAACTTTAGCACACAATAAACCTTTTCAAGCTAAATAATGTTCTGAATCGTAAAACTGTTTAATCCTCATTCAACTTTAATTATCATTATTTTCTTTGCATATTTTGAAGTGGAATCTAATGATTTTTAAATTACAATTCTCAATGTAAAATTTATGTTAGCGTATATATTTTTTTATCAATTATTATATTTTAATTTCATAAAAAAATATGGATATTGCATCACTATTTGCAAGAGATAGTTGATCTAATATCGGTCAACGGTGACTGGCAACTGAAACAACAATTAATTTGAACGTACGCTCCATAAAAAAGTATTGGAACCTTTTGTATGTGACACTGAGGCACTTAATAAATGCCTGAGTGTCATAATTATTTATTTTTAATAAAATAATTTTCGGTACCTATTTTGATTTATTCGTAATAAGTGATGTAGGTACTAATTGCATGCATGCAGTTTTTGTCCTAACAATGTAACGTCTACTCATCGTTGGTAATCCGTGAACAATACTATGTGCAACAATGTTATTTAAAATATTAATTTTAAAATGTTTTTATTATCGTATAATATAGATGTTAGCAATAACAAATAAGGAACACCTTGTCAGTGGAATAAAAATATTCAGAACTAGCTTTTGTCAGCGGCTTCGCCCGCGTACATAAAATATAGCCTATGTCACTCAGGACTAAAGCAGCTTTCTATTGTTGCAATTTTTTTTCCAATCGGACCAATAGTTCCAGAGATTACCCCCTACAAACAAAAAAATAAAAAACAAACTTTACCTCTTTATTATATTAAGTGTAGATTAAGTTTTTTTTTTAATTATGAGTTGAAATGAAAGATGATATTGCGAATGATACTGCGGAAAAAAAAGACCCAATCAACCCACACTCAAGCACACACTCACTATTAAAGCTTATTGCAAAACAAATGTTAAATTGTGTAGTAAGAGCCAGTAATGACAGGTGTGTTGTCTTTAACGGGCTGATCCGAAGAGTACACTAGGCGTCAAATAGCCCATAATGCGTAGCGGTACAGTACTCGTACAGTAAAGTCGTCACGAGCGAGCGCACACCGCGGTCGTGTGTGCTACGCCTAACAATGCATGATCACTGTGAACAATGAGCCTAATTAGAAATTAAACAACTTGTGTCTTTACCGGAATTAATAGACATGTTAATTGGCTTGGATTAATTTATTAACAGCGATTTTCAATGCTACTTATTGCACATGTGGTGGGTGAAAAAAATGCGCTACTGTGCGTCTTTTTAAGTTTGTATGTTTGTTATCAATTTGTTTATTTAAAATGGATTTTGATGTTGAGCACACGGGCAGATTATGACCTAGAATTGGTCATGTAATAACATCTTTTCAAACCCTAATAGAGAAGGAGCTCGTGTTATGTTCAAACTTTTATTGATGTTTGTAATCGGATACTCGTAAATGGGATTGACGTATTGTTGAAGGATAAAAGGATAATTTAAAAAAAGTATAAAATAAAAACTTTAAGCCGATAACACGTTCCTTTGATTTAATTTTAGATTTCAACCTTTACACGACAGAAGCTACTGTCAATAACGTAATTGTAAGATATATTACTTTTATAGTACTACTCCTAACTTGTTTACAAAAAACAAATGATCTTCTTCGCCCCAGTTAACATGAAACTGTTACGGTACGTTTCAGTCCTACAAGGTTGTCAAAACAAAGCTTTGTGTATGCAAATAATAACAATAACAGTAAATCATAGTACAATCAACATCTACACAAACACTCAAAATTATCATTATATATAACATTTACTATAACTACTATACTAATCAATTAATTACTTGCAATATTGTTTGTTCATCACAGTACAAGACTGACTGATTTCTTGATAATTCTAAAGTGCCTATAAATGGTTTATTTGAAATACTTAAATGCAGCAGCAGAAATACAAAATTGAATAATGATTAATATTAGTATTTCTGTATTTCTGCTCCACTCTGAAGTCGACTATAAAGTGAAGAGAAAGAGAAGAAGAAAAAGAGAAAATGCCTAAGGTATAAATCCGCCTTTGTAGTCCGTACGCAAAATACGTGCTTTAGTCGTGGAGTTGCGGATACCTGCCCCAAATTAAACAATCGGCTAACCAAAACTTTTTTATACCCAAAAATGCAAGATTTTTATTAATAAATAGATGTTGCCTATATATTAATTAACATTGAAGTCGTTATTCGATTCAGTCGGGTCCATTGTTGTGATCCCCCAGCAAAGCTCATGTCGAAATCCGTACTCTACAGGGGGTGCTATTGGCCAGTGTGTTCGCTTAGGTAAGTCCTGGCAAGTTGTTTTTTAAGTCTGCCCCATGTCAATCCGGTTCAGCAGACGACAACTTCATTGGTCGACCTCAGACACCAGTCATTAAAAAAAGCCAATGAAACAAGTAACCGTTACGAGCATATATCGTAGTCACGTTACGCATGTTGGCGCCAACGTTGGTGACATACGTTGTACTATATTATTAGTGCGACTGATTGATATTCACTGAGTTATTAGAGCATTGAACTGTGACACGTGCAATTAGCATGTCGCTTGACCGTTAACACTAATGGTAGATACGTTCATAGGAGCGTTTCAGGATAAATCGACTCACGGTCAACGACTTGTAAGCAAATTTTTTTTATTGCCTACTATTTTTACGTAAACTAGGGAAATCCAATACAGCTTTGATTAATAAAGGCGATATACAGTGACGATTTTATTTGTTAAGTAATCTATGTTTAATTGTTATTAGTCGGTATAGTGTTGCATTGTTTCGGGTTCGATTCATTACTAAAAAAATATTTGTGTGACCTACAGATAGTTTTCTGAGTCTGGGTGTCTTGTGTATGTGAGTTTGCATGTTTTTGATTGCACTTAAAGTACAGTAGCAATTCTAAATGTAACGTAGCGTTATTTTAATTGAAAAACGAATTGAAAATATTTCTGTGTTACTGCAATAATGTAGGTCAAAGGTACCATATAGATGCCAAGGATGTTTATTAATAGTCCTCCTATCAATAGAAAGAATTTGGCATTTTATGAACAGTCATTATCAAAAAGTTCAATCAACAAAGGATGAACGTGCTTTGTCAAAATCCCAAAAGATATACAAAATTGGCGATAACAAATGTCAAAAGTCTACTTTTGACAGTCATTACGAGATTGTCAATTCAATCTTATTTTCTCAAGGGCCCAAGGGTAAAAGTTCACGTTACAAGGTATAAACGCCCGCCCTAACCGCGCCCGCCCATCGTATACGCGAGAAGCTTGTTAGATAAAATTTAATGTTACTGTTATACTATCACACAATGTTACATCCAATATATAAACATCTTATGTCACAGTGACAGTGTAGATACAAAATAATTTTTATGATTTTTTTTTGTGTAAGTATATAAGTCATAGATCTATTTATAACCTCCTAACCCCACCCTCTATTTTTTTTTGTTATTTTGTATAGCAGAATAACGTTTACGGAATCAGCCAGTATTCTATAAAAGGCAAATAAACGAAACCGACTATCACTCTGTTCGATGATATTCATTCAAGCACATAACAACGTAAAAACAAACAAACAACCAGCATTCTATAACACCTGGTTACCCAACACACAATAACACAACACTTGGAAAAACAAATCAACGGCCACTTTTTTGTCTATTACGAAACGCGTATTGGGTGTACTATACCCGAGTATTGTCACGGACTGGGTGTACTGTACCCTGTAGACTATGTTCGTAGGTTTATTGGCATGTGCAGTTGTCAGTGCAAGGCAGCGCGTGCGACTGAGCCGCTCAGCCACATCAGCACCACCGTTGCTCCACCTCGCATTGTCAACACAACCGTGGAAACCCGCTAACTACACTTTTACGCAATCTATTATATACAGAAGATACTAGATTATTTTGAACGTGATTACTATTGCTCAGTGCGCGGATTAAATGGTAACACAACAATAGTTTGCGTTTTAATGTTCAGTAAATAAGATGGGAACTGCAGGTCTCCACCAGTTCTCAAGTCTTAGTTGATGTGTCTGGTTGAAGGTACTACAGCTGAGAACTTTATACCATACTTTTTATTTACCATACTCTAGATACTACCAAATAAGGCTCATTGGCCTTGAACTTAAAGGGTAATGGAAGGAACATAGGTAAGTATGTAGTTTTTGGTCAGTCCGATACTTCATCTCGTTTTACACCGAGCGGAAGTCCTTAAATAGCTTTTTATTAAAGGACTTCACATCCCAAAAAAAAAAAGATTTTTGGAAGAAAAAAAGAGCGTTAAATTCTTAAAATAACTGTAACACGAAAATCTGATCAAGAACTTGAACTGTTTAATAATTGTATATGTTGTATCGTATTTACGCTTGATATTTTTAAGCTCCTCGATTCACTTTTATTTTAAATATATTAGTAAAATAAGGAACATAATAATTCAAGGGCTTTAAATTAGATTACAATGTTTTACTTTTCCTTTAATTTGTATGGACGAAATACACTTCCGTCACACTTTTTCTGTACTGATCGATCGTCAACAGAAAAGAAAAAAACGTCACATATAATAGGTAAATATCAATTCTGCTGTTCGTGAAAAAACAGTACATTCATAAGCGATTAGGCTTTCCGGGTCAGTAAAACAATCTCACTAAAAGCAATTCCGTTGATCATGCACACAAATTCATATTTCAGAAATACAGAACATAACACTACATTATGTTACAACAATAATTACAACGCAAAAACTGTTCTAAACAATTCAAAAGACGCCAATTCCCAGAAGATATGTGCCAGTTCCCATGGGGAGCGAACTGTGTCCATTGCACACCGGCTTCCGTTCGAACAATCCGTGAAACAGCATTTCACGCGGCAAAAACGTGGCGTTTATTCACAAACGAGAATTTATTCAACATCGCTTTATATATTACTGTCACTTTGCATTGTTTTTATGGCAACATTCTTAGCTACTATACCCTATTACACACGTCACGCAGTTCCCGCGGACGTTCTCAAATTGGCAAACATTGACAAAAACAAATAACTGGCATATTCGTCAGAGTGCAAGTTGAGTGGTGAACGGAAAATCGTGAACGTTTCCACAATCTGCATTCGTAGTGGTGAATTATGATTTCATTTCGTAGCTAATGTCTACATGGTCGCATACCGAGCATTCGTAGTGGAATGGCTTTTCATGCATTGTTTAGGAATGGGTTTTGAAAGTGGATGTTGTTGTAACGTGATGACAGTAATGATTGTGTTCAAGATTAATTCACTTCTTATTTGCCTACAAAACATATCCAATTTCGTAGTATAATAAATAATGGTGAAATTATTATGTTTTTGGCGATTTACCTGCAAAAATAATATTTTCATTCTTGTATGAAGGATATAACATAACGTCGTCATGCCAATGTACTCCGAAACTTGACATATGACCGACAGTACTTTAATGAAAACTTAGCCCTACACTAGGATCCTCCTGGAGCCTAGAGGGTGGTGCAAACTGTTACCTCGACTCCAGGAATAAGGCAAGGAAGGTACGGGGTAGGTTTTTTAGTCAGTAAGAGTCTGACACTGGTCTCCCGCTCCGCCCAAGAGCGGGTTTCGTCATTGGATGATTTTCACCTACCATAAAAAAAAGCCCTACACTAGGATACTCCTGTATTAAACAAGTAAACTCGAGATATAAAGAGAACTTTTTGGTGTATAATAAAGTTATATTCTATTCTATTCTAAACTCAAAAATACAACATACTGACACACGAACCTAGTTGTTGTTTGTTGTTGTTGTTGTAGGGTAGCCTACACGTAGAACTAGGTTTGTGTCTCAGTATGTGTGCATGGCTCCTAAATGCGTAGGTATATAGGAGCCATGCAGCAGGGGTGAGTCGGTTGTTCATATACAAAGCTTCAATCTTTAATCCTATCTGCTGCTGAGGCGTTCCGAGAAAAATCGAATCGAACTCAGGGCAACTAGATCAATGAGGTATCATTACATAGTATAAAACAAAGTCGCTTTCTCCCTATGTATGCTTAAATCTTTAAAACTACGCAACGGATTTTGATGCGGTTTTTTTTAATAGATAGTGTGATTCAAGACGAAGGTTTATGTGTATAATACATGCATAATATATTCAACATCAGTACCCGTGCGAAGCTGGGGATGGGTCGTTTTAGTTTTAGTTTAATGTAATTGCAGCTATTTATTGTATTATAATGTTGAAAGTGTAACGTGGAATGGAAACGCGTGTAAGTGAACAGTCGCACGCGCAGACGCGGCGCGCGCTCTATAACAGATGAATAAAACAACACTTGTGCAACCACACACACAGACAAATAGCTTCATGCGCTACGCCAATTTTATTTAAAACTACAACTTACATAGCGGTTCCAGCTGCTTTGCCTGCTTTAAGGTCGAAAATTATTTTACTAGAACTCCCAAAGCTGATTTTCAGATTTCATAACAATTTTTGGAGGAGTAAAAATAATATTTTGGATATTAAATTCACATACCAATTTTACAAGTGCAGATTTAGACAGTTGTAAAAATTTATGTAAATCCGTTCTATTAATAAGTAGGAAAAGATGATTTACATAGTAAATAGGAAGGTATTAAATTCAGACTCATTTGAATTTAGAATTCGTAGTGATTGGCACTACGGTGAATTGAATTGTACAGTGAATTTAAATTGATCGTTCCTTATTGCTAAATAAATTACACAAAAAGCTCATTTAAAGTTTGGAATTTCACATCGCCGTGCCACATTTGTAATCAATAACTCCACTAATAACACACCAAACACTATAAACTTGGAAAAACGAAAATTTAATTAACTAACTAGAAATTAAATATTTTGGTAGTTGCCTATATCATCACCAAAAGCAGCAAGCAAAGCAAGCTTACAAATATTACTTACTACAATCTTGTATCTACAAACGACGATTCTGCAATACAAACCCAATGGTGTAATATTTATCAGTCAAAAACTATTCAGAAATCGTAAGGCGCAGCACAAGTTCGCATAATTGCACATGACTTTCAATACATACGGACATACATACACCATTCAATGAAGCTTATACTACTGCACAATGTTATTTGACATATGATTTCAACAAGCATTTAAGATTCATGCATGTAAAGTAAGTGTGCTTAGACATTGCTGCACTGTCACCGAACAAAAGACATCAACGCGTTACGCCACCTCTTGCTACGAAGCTACGACAAGTGTTTTGTCCTCTTCGTTTGTAACCTATTTCGTTATTCAGTTAAGAATATTGTTATGCTGTAGCCGGTATTTACTATTGCAACCAGCAATTGGCTACGGATAAAAAAAACGGCCAATGAATGAGCCACAATACGTGATGAAAGGTTGAGACTGCAGAGAATGTCAGCTGAGTTTTTTTTTAAATTGCAAGAAGAATTTTCGTCGCTCCTTGAGCGAGTATAAGTGATTCTAGAATATTAGACGAGAATCATGATTGAATCTAAAGTGAAGAATAGGGCAACTGTTAGGAAATATTCTTTAACCTGGTATGCTTGTAATTGGGTAAAATAATTTTCAATAAACAGGCACATCTATTCAAAATCATTAAATATTTTTTTCCTGTGCTGAATGGAGTAGGAGGGATCCGACTAAAACCATTCTGTAATCCTTAAGTGGCCTTAATCGGTCGGCCTTCCTCCTTTTCTAGCATTACTGCTTCGCAGAAAGAGGCCAATACCAAGGCCCGGTGCGACAGATCGCCGTCGCCCTCACGAAGACACGGTGATGCTCTTTCCAAGCGTTCCATACCTCTACTGTGTGCTCCACCGTGTCCTCCGGACGGGCAACACAGTGCTGACATCCGGGTATCCCTTCCGCTCGAATCCGATGCAGATACATCTTGAACTTACCATGTCCGGTGAGTACATGCGTCATGCGGAAACTGACGCCGTGAAATTAGGGCAGTCACTACTAGGCCACCACTGCTCCTTTGCCTTCAGGAGCCAAGGGTTAATTCGAAAACGAAACACCGGGGCCCTGGAACTAAGGCAGGAAGGAGCGGTGGGTCGTTTAGTCAGTAGAAGTCTGACACTGTCTTCTGTTCCGCCCAAGGGTGGGATACGTCATTCGATGATTTTTTCCCACAATGAAAAAAAACTCTCTTCCTTTCCCTTTGTGGTTTAATTACTTCAAACAGCCCTATATAACTAAATCTAAATATATACGAGTAGAAAGTAAACCCTTTTGCAATTAAACCTATATCAGTAATCAGTGAGTTACCAACTGACCTGTATATTTCTCATAGCTAAGTTTACGACCCTTGCTCAACGAACTGCAATCATTTTGAAAGAAACATATCTGCCGCTAAATCTATTGTCTATATCTCTCACACAAAACTGTGAATAATGCTATCTGATCTGAAGCAAATAATTACTATTTTAATTATTTTTTTTACTCATTTAAAATGCTTAGGTCTTTATTAAATGATTCATTGTTTGTGTGCGATTTTGGTTGCAACTATAAATTATTTGAATATTAAAATAATGATTTAATAAATCACATCACATATTTTCATCACCTTTATTTTTTTTTAATTCATACTATGTTTTTTACGGTGGGAAAAATCATCCGATGACAAGTCCCGCCCTTGGGCAGAGCGGGAAATAGTGTCAGAGTCTTAGTGACTAAACAAACAACCCCGTTCGTTTTTTGCCTTAGTTCCAGGGTCCATAATGTTCCGCTTTTGCAGTAACTCATGGCGTTCAGGAGGATTCGACCCTGCTGGGCCCACCTCCTCCTTTACCAGGATTACTGCATTACAGAACAGGCGACCGCCTGTCACTCCTCCTTGCAGCAAATCAGGGCAAATAAGGCTCGGCGCGAGAGGTCGCCGCCGCATCTTCCCCACGAGGACACGGGGATGCTCTTTCCGAGCGGGGCACATCTCAACTCCATCTTCATATTAGGTAAAAACCCATTAAAAATTACTGAGATTTTTTCTTTACTTGGTTATACGTATATTAAATTTTTCCTTAACATAAATATATTTATTGAGTTGCGTCCATCTACTACTATATTTTTGACGGTAATATATAATGTGGTCAACGATAATTCCGAGTAAGACGGACTCTTGATTTAAATACCACCAGGTATCGCCATCGGGAAATACAGATTCCTGCAGGGAACTATAATGAAAACTACTTACTTATAATGTCAGTATACGTTAAATTCATGCATTATTTTTTGTTGTAGCGACATCTATGAGGTCAAATAGGAACTAAAATTTGAAAATCTGCATCAAGTTCTTCGTGCGATTAGAACACATGCCATAACCCGAAATAACCTATTGAGCCATGAAGTTTCTTCTCCTTATTAGGCAGATGCCCGGAATAAATTTATCACCAGTTGGTTGGAAGATCCTCTCTTTTCTAGTAACGCCGACGTGATATAAACACGAAATCTTTTGATCTTTTTTGCCTCAAAGACGAATAGAATGCCGATAATAAAAAAGAAAGGTAGCATTAAAAACATATAATTACTTTAAAAGTCACTTAAAACATCAGATCACTAACATAAATCTATTCATGAAGTAATCTTGTTATTTAATTTGCTATAATCTATTCACGTTGCAAAAGAAATTTAATATCCGCGTCAACAGTGGCGGCTACTTACGGCTTATTCTACCGGTTCTTACAGAAAAAGCAGCTTCAATATTTCACAACGTACACGATGTATTAAATAGAAATCAAATACCACCATCAAATGCTGATGCGATTTATGCGACACTTATCTATTAAGTATACAAAGTTGATTCGTCAGATGGACTTTTCTTAAAAAGGATCATTGTACACATTTGATTTTCTTTTAGCTACCATTTTGGGTGACTTTAAGCCTTCTGATAAGGTCTGTCGTGAGCGACCAGATTTCAGAACTATAGCCCTGTGGCTATCCTTGCTTGACCCCATCAGAAATGAAAATATTCGTAGGAGAGAACCCATGTTACCACCATAGTCCGAAGATTCGCCAAACTTTATTAACAGTGGACAGGGAACATTGCTTGCAGAACAGATGGCCGCCGAAAGATTCTGAAGTTGCTTCCGTATATCAGAAGACACAGCGTTGGAAGGCTTCCCTTCTCACAGTCCGTGAGACGACAATTCTGATACGATCGGACAGAGACCACGCGCAAGATCAACGGCCCTACGTGGTTTTCGAAGCACAGGAGTATCACACTAACATTCAAACTCCGGGTTGCTACAGAGCAATTCTTGCTTTAACCAAGGAATTAACCCCAAGACCCTATACTGAGCGGTCGATGAGTCCAACGAGACAGTAGTCTTGCCCAGTTCATCTGTAACCTGTCAGCCTTTAAAGAGAAAGTAAACAGACGTCTTCTTTAGACTCTTGTTCCATCGTAGACCATTACTTATATCATCCAGTCGAGGTCAAGAGTTGGCTTATCACGAAATAAAAACCAATCATCTATACGTTTTTTTCTTCAGAGTCTGTGCACTATCTATTAGTGAGGCGGTCACGTATCTGATTTATGACATCACTAATATTGCAAAGGCGAAAGTTTCTCCGTGTGTGTGTGTGTGTGTGTGTGTGTTTGTTACTCCTCCACGCTGAATTATTTGATTGATTTTGGTTACATCGGTAGCCTGCAATAGGACGTAGGGCTCATTCATACCGACATGGTTCGGCAAGTGCGGTGAGCACTTTTCGAGTGAAATAATTTTAATCTTGATTTACATCTTTAAAAGACCAGTATCACTTGAAAGGTTTATTTTTTATAATTGCTTTTCTATTTTAATATTTCCAGATATTATTTTCTATTCAGTCATAAATCGTCGTTTATGACTGAATAGAAAAGATTATCTGGAAAGATTTCAGTCGTAATCCAGCCCTTGCGCTAGGCGTCTAGTTCATTTCACCACCACTTTCCAGGTTTCCATCCTCAGCTACCCAGTTTGTAGAGAATTTGCCTAATGATCAATGTGAATGCAGCCCGCGTGATCCGCCCAATCCTATCTTATCGTGACGTACGTATTCTTACGCATATGATCCCTATTTTTGAGTGAACCGATAAGTTTCTAATTCTATTGGTTTTTTTGACATTTTACTTAATCCAAAGATTTGGTCAAAAAGGAATTTCCAAAATCTAACTAAGAAAAATCAGTCCGTTCTCAATACACACTTTCATAACATAAATAGAAGAAAATAGAAACAAGACACATATACCAATATTATGACATCAAACAACCAATCACAAAATAATTTGTTTTCCTACTTAATTATAATGAAAACAGATAAATAAGCGGAACAGCCGGCGCTCTTACGTAAACGATAATAATTGATTGGGAGATTCAAATGATGAGGTATAAATGTGTGAATTAACTTAGTATTACGTTCGGGGGCTATTAATCTTGTCTGGTTCACTGGTCTTTAGCCAAGAGACAAGCTATCACATCCGCGCATAGCTTAGATAAAATATTGTTTTTTTTTTAGTTGGCAAATCTAAATACCTAAAAGAATTTCTTCCACTGTGTGGAGTGAAAGGTAGTGCCAAACCATAGTGCCAGACTTTTATAGACTAAAGCCCACCTGTATTTTTACCCGACTACGGCGAAGCAAAAGGAGGGTTATGATTTTGACCTGTATGTATGTATGTATGTATGTGGGTATGGATGTTCATCTGTTCCCTCGTAACTTCTAAACTACTTATCAGAATTCGACAAATGACATATCATTAGAAGCGTCTTAATTGTCCGCTGGTTATAGGCTATATGGGATTTCACAAAATCTAATGTGGCGCCCTCTAGCGGACAAAACATACGAAGTAAAAAAATAAAGTTAAGATAAATATGCCGTGTTTGGTATCATTTGAAAGCGCTTTACTCGTACATTTTGAATATATATATATTACTAGCATTTGCTTGTGACTTTACCTGTATTCATGGGCTGAGAAATCAATGAACCCAAGATTAACCTATTTAGAACTCCAAAATATGTTAAATAAAAATAAAGTTTAAAAACTAACACCCGACTACTTAAAAACATGCTCTAAAAAGTACGAAACAAGAAAACAAGAAAGCCGTGGTCGTATGCCATAAGAATAATAAATTAAAAAAAGTGGTATACGACCACGGCTTTCTTGTTTTCTTGTTTCGTACTTTTTAGAGCGTGTTTTTAAGTAGTCGGGTGTTAGTTTTTAAACTTTATTTTTTAGTCATTGCGTTCCAGAGCCGCAGTGACGGTTTCGAATAAACCTGCAGCTCAAATTAAACCTGACCCACATGATAGTGACATCTTTCATTTTATTGATGATTTATATAGAGCATAAATTTATATCAACCCATAATGTTCGCACTGACGCGGACACTGAGCCTCGAGAGAGAGAGAGTGGGTTCTACTCCACCTTGTGAGCCAATTATGAAGATATCACATATCTTTGGTTATTTTTCAGTTGCAAATTTCCAGCCTTCCTCACGGTATTTTTCAACACCTCTCAAAAACAAACGTAATATCAGATTTTCGAAAAAGCGTATATAATGACGGAAATGATGATGATGAGTGCGCTATTTTGTCTAAAGTCGATTGCTATAATTAAGAACACAAATTGGCTCCTTTCCTTATGATTGACTTAAACTTAATTTTAAGTGAAAAGAAAACCTACTATAGAGTAAAATTAAAACAACTGATATGTGAGTTGGCCTTTATCCTCGAAAATGGCGCCAATTTTACTTTCATTTGGTCATTATGATCACCTTCTACTTAGTGTTATCATACGCGATCACACCTCTTAAGATAAAACTTTTAAAATTAAACTCTCCACCGAAAGCGTTGTGTTCACACTCCGATGTGTGAATTCATGATTATTGTTTTTAAATGGTTTCGGAAAAGTTTAAAATGGAGCACTTAAAATAATGATGTGATTTAATAAACTCATTTATTTGTTAAAGTGTTAAAACAAGCTTTTACTTTGAGCTTGTTATAATGCCAAATAAATATGGCGCTGTATATGGAAGGAAGATTGTAGAACTATAAATTTGGGGTCATAATTAAACTGAACAGAACAAACAAATCTCTCTGATCTGAAGGTCTACACAAATGGTTATCCATTTGTGTAGACCTTCAGATCAGAGAAAAAGTTTAACAAGGTATCCATTCGTCAGAAAAAAAGTTTGTGCGCTCTGATTACACTTTTTATACTAAACTCTGACACTCCCAATCATTTTTTTTTATTGTTTATAAGTTACTCCTCACTTTCCACGTCTTTTTCTTCATCTTTTCTGCTTTGGCCTTCTTGTACTTTTAATATCGTCCATTCTTCCTTTCATATAATATGTGAAAAAAGAAGTATGTGTATGTACATTATTCTGTGGAATACACTTCCTTTTTAAATGAAGACGGCACCAGTCTGTATGTATTTAATCAGAAGATGTAGACATTTTGTACACTAATCAACTAAAAACTCCTTTCTATTTTATAAATAATATTATGTCTCTCCACCACCCTTAGTTGACTGGTAGAAAATACCTTAGGCAGTAAATTCACCTTTGCATGTTTGCTTTGCTTGAAATCTATACTAATATTATAAAGCTGAAGAGTTTGTTTGTTTGTTTGTTTGTTTCTTTGTTTGAACGCGCTAATCTCAGGAACTACTGGTTCGATTTGAAAAATTCTTTTTGTGTTGAATAGATCATTTATCGAGGAAGGCTTTAGGCTATATAACATCACGCTGTGACTTATAGGACCGAAGAAACAATGGAAAATGTGGAAAAAACGGGGGAAAATATTCATCTTTGAGGGCTTCCGTTGCGTGCGCTGCGAAAACGGTAGAAGATACCAAAAAAATATGTAGGAAAGAATTATTCCTCTTAAAATGATCTAAAAAAATGTCCGCGACAGTATATGTCTATCTTTTAAGGTTAACTCACTAGAACCGTTTTTATGGGTATAAAATTTGGCCGAAATTAATGCATTATTTCCAATTATTTGTCAGAGTTGTATCAACATAGTAATATTAAACTTTATCCAAATAAATGTGTTGTTGATTAAGAGTATGTAATTGTGAACAAAATTGTCTTTGACATTACTTATTTTCAATGAACATCTTAGAAGAAATTACAATTTTAAAATAACTCCGATATAAAATTCACACGCGTCGCATGATGTGCAAAATATCACGCTGCGTCTGGCCGGCGGGCGAGGAGAGGGGTTGCTAGCGGGCGGCGCGGAGGGTTTTTTTATGGTAGGTAAAAATCATCCAATGACGAATCCCGCTCTTGGGCGGAGCGGGAAACAGCGTCAGACTCTTACTGACTAAACAACCTACCCCGTTCCTCCCTTGCCTTATTCCCTGAGCCCCGGTATAACGCTTTCGCACCAACCCTCGGCTGCAGGAGGTTTCGACCCTGAGGAGCCCCACAGTTTGCTGACAACACCTTGAGACGCGCGGGAGCAGTGCACGCCGTCGACGACTTGGTCTCGGTTTGGACTGTTACCAGACAACCGGACGGCGAGCTACCCATTGCTCACCGTCCGCAAGCCAGCGTCTACGGTGGCCGGATATCGGCAGGATCGCGGCGGCGACGGCTACGGCGAGGGCGCTTTTGCCCTTGCCTTATGCGGTCGGCCTCCTCCTTTACGAGCATTACTGCTTCGCAGAAGGAGGCGACCGCTTGCCATTCTTCTTCGCTGCGGACCATGGCCTGAACCATGGCCCGGCGCGAGAGGTCGCCGCCGCCGATCACCCCCACGAGGACACGGCGATGCTCTTCCCAAGCAGTGCACACCTCCACCGTGTGCTCCACCGTGTCCTCCGTGCTGGCCACCCAGTGGCGACACCCGGGCGTCTCTTCCGCACGAATCAGGCGCAGGAATCTCCTGAACTTCCCATGTCCGGTGAGAACCTGCGTCATGTCCTGCGTGATGTCTATCCACCACGCCTCAAAGAGGGGACTTACCGCCGAGATTATGGCATGCCCAAGTGTAGCTCTATGAAGTTTTTAGACAATTATGTTCTTTTAAAAACTAAATTGTTTAAATTAATAACAGAAATTGACAGGGGCAAAGTCTTGGGTAACAGCTATAATTTATAAAGCTGAGGTTGTTTGCAAAAATAAATATGATGCCCAAAGTAACTATTCCACGCGGACGAAGTCGCGGGCACAGCTAGTTTTAATATATACGAGTAAATAAACAAAATTAATGATCGAGCCAGATAATACCTATCATCATCTCAGTAAATTGAAATGCAAACATGGCATTTTAACATTAAAGTTCAAATTATTGTCTACTGAAATCATCTGGATATAACAGTTCATATGTCAGTATGTCGCAACTTTTTATGTATCGCAATCAACCGATGACACGGAATAGAAAATCTAGAGAGCATAAAATAGACGACAATGTCAAAAGTCAAATATTCATTACCGTAGCGGACTAGAATGTCGTTGTTAAGAAGTTTATGTAATCGGAAGCTGCGCGGGTGTCGCCGGAGGTTTTCACTATAAGCACGCGATTATTATATTACCTACTAAGAATCTACGACTCAAAATGTCATGCTAATCATATTGTAATTTTTGTCATCACCTGTGATTATGTGTGCGTGGTTTTATGATTATTTATAAGCGAAAGAATGATTGTTTTGACTTTTGTTTATTAAATTAAATACCAAATTATTGACTTAACCTTTTATTTGTGAGACTAAGTAACAGGTGTAGGCGTTGTCTATAATAGTATTTGCGGCTGCAACTACCTTATTGCGAAGCTAGATGACTTTGAGGTTTGTCACAAGGTGTGATCTATGGTTCCTGTGTTTAAACATGTAAATATCGTAGTAAAATAGTAAATGTAAATCCTTGTGAAGTGTTTATTATATACATTTACTAATGCGGAAAGCTATGAATGTCTGTAATCGTTAATTATCGTCACGATGTCATAACCACGATCGATGCATGTATAATAAATATAATGTTTTATATTAACATTAAGATAAATCGATTTTTTTTTTCAAATAATTTGCATATAGTGTTTTACAAGAAATTTAATATTAGGTGTAAGAATATAACTCATCATTATCGTATTGATCTTGTCTAGTAGATAAGTTAGTGTACAGGAAAAGATGTTTTAATATTTATTTAATTAAGTTTCATTCGACACAAAGGTATAAAGGCAGGCTTATTAACTCAGGTATTCTCTACCAGTTAACTTACGGTTTGGTAGAGATAATAATATACCAAGTGTACAGAAAAAAAAAGAATTTTTTTTTTAATGTTTTGATTTTATTTTATAATTGAGTAGGTGGTTACGTAGTTATAATATCCAGATGGCTACAGATAATTCACGTTTATAGGAAGAACTACGTAATCAATATAAAAAACAAAATGCTGTTGAACCTTCATAAACCCGTTATCAAATCAAAGGTAAGTTACAAGTTATAGGGCAATCACTGTGCGCAAATAATTAACTAAATACTATCTAAGGTCACATTCTGCACAGAGAGGACGACGCCACCATAAAACTTTGATAAATGGCTTAACAACTTTTACATGATGACTTTGACTTTGAAACACAATTTATTAAACTGCGCATGAGACATCAAACATCAATAACTGAATAAATGAGGGTTTAATCGCTCAATCTCGATTGTTCGTCGACAAGTCACGAGTTCCTAGAACCTGTATCATAGTTCACGACAATGGCACCCGATCATCCCGCGACCTTTGCCTGGCATTTGTGCTACACACGAATTCTTTAGTTAAGCTTGAACTTTGTGTACCTGACGAAAATACGAACGCTGTCCGCATTGTTGGGGAGTCGATTCCTGACATACGGTATCGATGAATATCTAAATTATCGGATTTATGTTACCGGCTTTAATGGCACGAAATAAATCAGACCTCAAATATACAAATCTTTGTGTAATTTCCACCAATGATATGTGAAATAAATCTTCCAATAGGCTTGCTTTATTTTCCTGGATAATCTTAGCGGTGGAAAAGGGCAGAGCTAGATATTTCTCATACATAAAAACGATAGATGTAATGATAAATAAATGATAAATGATTTTTATTTTGTAAGTAGGTTTTTACAAACTCTTTTACACGTCATTTTTTTGTTTTTCGTCTTTTGATACTAGATGAGGCTACACAATTCAACTACACACCATGTTACAGTTTTATTACGTATCCTCAGGCTAACTCACTACGTCTCATGTCATTGGTAGAGACGAACCGTCAACCGAGTTAGTTCGTGAAGAAATATATTTTACAGGCTAATAACATTATACCGACACTAATAAATAACAAACCAATTTTCATTGATAATATGTACTCATAAAATACGTAGAAAATTTAAATATAAACTAAACTATAAATACTTTTATATTAAACCTAACTATAACAAAAACACAAAATACACTTAGGCGTCAAAGTACTCCTCCACATCGCTGTCATCCGGAAATGTGCCCAGAAGGTTGGCAGCTATGCCAAGTTGAATGGCAATGCTAATTCTTTGAGCGAAGAACAAAATATTTACATAATTACAACAGTTACATAATAACTTCCTGTAGCCTGAAAGTGAAATCGAAATTAAAGTCATTTCAAGACTCATCGGCAGACACTATTAGTTTCGGCCACGACTTACCGCAGAAGTGAAGTAATTATTACAAAGTATAGACTCGGAACATAGAGGTATTTGTGTTTACTGCCACTATTAGGGTTTTATTATGTATTTTATTGTTCTCTGTTCAAGGTTTTTGGCGTTTACAACTGTCAATAAAGCACACGCTTGATTGGTCGTATTTCAATGATTGGATGGGCTTCGGTAGATATTATTCGGAAGAGTCTACTATTGCTGCAGTCACTGCAGAACAGCAAACGCCGCCGAAGGAACACGCAGTAGAGAAAGTTATTTCATTATTTTCTAATCCGTAAAAAAGTGTTGAAAGAAAAATTTGCGACATAAGGAGATCTTCTTGATTTATTTATACACATATATAGGAAAAATATTATAAAAAAAATTGTACAAAGATACTGCTCATTTTAAAAAGAAATTTCTTTTGGCAGACCTGAGAAAGGAGAAATAAGAAGAAATGTAGACAATAGTGTGTAGAAATAAAAAAGAAGAGTTTAGAAAATCTATATAATGTCATCATCATCCTACCCATTTTACTTGGGGTCGGTGCAACATGTGTTTTTCTTCCACTCTGTCCTGTCACCCGTCACACTATCACTAACTCCCTTTTCTTTCATATCATTCTTCACACAATCTTTAGAAAATCTATATAATGTATAGACTTATATTCGAATTAGCTGTTTTGTCGCAAGAAATATTCATGGCACAACATTACTATCAGTTTTACCATCCCGATGGTGGTTAATGTCAATTACAAAACCCCACATTGACATTAAATTACTAGAAGTGTTGCATCCATTTAAATGTGACTCGAACAAAATATGACACGAAAACACACAGCCCTCGTACTCGAGCATTCTATCTCGAAAAGTCACTGGTACAGCACTTGCACTTTTTAGGGTCCCGTAGTCAACAAGGAACCCTTATAGTTTCGCCAAGTCTTTGACAGTGTAAATATTTTCAGAAATAATCGCTCCAAAAGTAAAAAACTATGCCCCCTCCAACTTTTGAACCATCATGATGATGATGATGATGATGATGATGATGATAACCATAAGTTTAGAAAATAAGAAAAGTCCCAAAAGTTCCTTCTAAGAAAATTATAACTTAGGATGAACAGTTTTGGAAAAATTAAAAAAAAGCAATCTGAACTAATTTTTTTAATTAATCGAACGGTCAGCAGCACATCAGACTACAACAAACTGTCAAAATTCTGCAAACGATTTTCAACTCTTAATCAAAATATAACAAGGTTCAAAATGTATTGGAGAAATCTGACAGATTTGTATATTCTGATGTGCTGGTGACTGTACATGCAAGCATTTTTTTAACTTAGTTTACATATTTATTATCTTGAGCGTAAGTTAAATAATAATACAAAAAGATTAAAAAAGGTTCACGCAATCTAAAATTACCACCGAGTACAGCGCCATCTCTCGGGAAATTGGGTTACTAATTTTTACATGGGCTACTGGTTTCTGTTACAACGTGAGAAATTTGTGACGGACGGGAAACTACGGAACCCTACACTGAGCGTGCACGCTCTTGGCCCATTTATTTCTATTTAGTTTTTTGTAAGTGATTGAAGTCTAGCGTTTGATTTCCTCAGTCACGTTACGGTTGATGCGCTAACTAAACTTATTTCTTGGCCAATTCATCTTTATCAGGCAGGAACAAGAATTGACCTCTGCTTCAACATGACTGACAAATAATTGTGTTGTTTTTGTTACATAATATGATACAATCATTCTTTTTTTATAGTTTTAGTGTTTCGATCAAATCTGATGTAAACTATATTTTTTTTTGTGATTTATTAAGCTGATATAACTTTTTTGTGTGTTTTTCATACTGTCTGGTTTTCTTCTAAAGTTTTGTAGTAAAGCGACATCTATGACGTCACATAGGAACTAAACTACAAAATCTCAATAAAAAGGTCATATTATGTCAGAAAGCACTTATGAGCTTATCAATTAGGTAATATCAGCAGCAACTGACTAATAGCGGGTGCTAGTACCTAACACTCTGTTTTTTATCTTCGGTCACGACAATCAGATCCCATTTGCATGAATGGAATGGACAAAGAGTCGTGATTTACAATATAAACGAGAGCAAAACATGATGGCACGGGAGGTCAACTTCTTATAACATCCGGCTAGCACCGACACAGGCAATATTACCAATATGCATAAATAACAGGCATTTATGAACCCTACATTAACAGCCAGTATTAATTCTGACCAGCAAGGATTACGTCACCGTCGTAAAAATATTATAATTAAAAATTCGAAGGAGCTTTACTCTGACCTACGAAGAAGGCTAAACCGTATTATTTCGAGAAAGTATTGATTTTATTATCCGTAATAAATATAAAGCATTAAATGCATGAACTCATGTGACCTTAAGCAAATTCCTCGATGAGGTAATTGTTCTTATAATAAACATCGTTAACATACAACATAGAAATTCTTTACCTACATACAATAAACTTTAATTACTGACAAGAGACGTAAAGTTATATAACTTATTTGTAATATTATTCAATGCTAGCATCCTTCAAGTATTACAAGTCTTTTAAAGTTCTACATAATAACTTATACAATTATTTCAAGGTGCGTTGATTGTAGGATGAACAAAAAGAGGCGACACGGACTATAACATTATCTCATTCAATTTTTGCAACTGCATAGTATCTACTTCGTATTATTCACGCTGGCATTCGAGGCTCCGACAATCAGAGGATTAACCTTCACGTGCCCATAACTGCCAATATTTTAGACGACAGCATAATAGCTGGCTCTGACTGCCATATACAAGATGCCACGCGACAACAATTGTCATATCGTTGCATAATTACTACAAAACATAAATCCTTAAGTTCAAGGGATTGTCTTGTCCAAAGATAAAATAAGGACTAATTATCATTGTCGTAAAGGACCTTCGGTATTTTGATGCTAATTGTTTAATGTATAGAATTGCTTAGAATTGCAAAATTTAGCTAAAACAATCATCATCATATCGAATGGGTAATTACGCTTTGTGTAATCTTGCTATTAAATAATTACAGAATACTTATAAAATGACTGGATAGCAGATGTGCGAATGCGTGGTTTATTAACAGTCCAAATCCGAATTTGTATGTTCTGCATCATCTCACGACAGGTGCAACCCAATCCTTCTCAGATGGAACTACAAAAACAATACACAAAGACTTCTGTCTACAATACCAATAGCATTTGTAAACCGTCTAGACCTCAGTTCAAACACGTCTACGAGAAATTGATTCTTATGATATATTTTGCAAATAAAAATAGTTTTTTTTTTATATGTCAATAATTTAAACTACATAAGGACAATGTTTCCTAGCTGACTACCCCGACTAAAGTCTATACAATAAAAACAAATAATGGCCAAAACAGCACCAAACCGATTAACTTTTCCCCTATACAGCGAACGCCCGCGATCGCGGGTATTAACGGAAAGTTATTTGTCTAAACATTTTATTTACGATCTTAGATAAATATCAAAACACCCATGCGCGAGCGCTCGCTTGGGTGTAAACTTAAACAGTATTTCGATCTATCAAAATACATAATATATAAATATTAATATTTTACTTACAAGAAAGCTGTAAAACTCAATCATCTTTAAAAATATACACCTAAAATGCTCCCACTCAAAAGACGCGATAAAGTGAAAAAAATAACAGTTATAAAATGCGTGAAGCACAAACAGTAGTAAGAAATGTACTTTATCAGTGGCATACGATCAAATCGTACAACTTCAGTTAAACGTTTATACGTGTATTTTATTCCCTTACACCGTGTTACACAATCAATTAAAATAACATCGTTGACGTTTTTACGTTCCAGCGCAGTTTGCGGCGTGTCTGTGAGGTTGCGCAAATGTTCAGGCCATGACACGGCGCAGGTGATCCCACAACTAAACTACGTACCTATATGAACAGCCAAAAAAGTTGTACAAACATGACATCTTCAACAACAGCTGTTAATAAGTCGCATAAACAAGAACATAAAAGCTTCTACGTAACTTATTTTACTTTTCATGACATTGGTTTTAATTGTTGACAGCCGCGCCTTTATCGAAATTTCAATAACCTTAATGCAATTAAACCAATAAGTTCGTACATTTCATGAAATGCTGCTGAAGGTAGTTCGACAACCTCACAGTCTGTGACATACCTGGACATAAGCAGTAGCTAGGTAGCGACAGAGGCTGTTGAATTTCACATCTAAAAATAAAACTTTACGCAATTTTGTTTACTTGTAAAACAAATAATTCGTACTGATCGAAGTGTGTTGTTTCTTCAGGTTATGAAACCGCAACAATACGCATTCACATGTAAATTGCCTGTAACGCATTCACGATTTATGTGCACTGTGGCACCTCCAGAATGTTTGCAGTGGTAGTATACTAGAAATTCTGCACCATTAATAACTAACTATGAGACAAGACATCTCGTACACGAGTACATTAATCGCGCGCGTGGCCGTGCATGAATAACGACAATATTAATTTATCGTATGTGCGTATTCCCCATACTATAGAGTATTCTACGAACCTTCAACGATTATTGTCCGCCTCACACGAGCAGACCTGACCCCCGGGTCAGAAGGTGCACCTTATTAGAATCCCTATTCAATGTCTATTGAAACTAAGTTCAATTGTATGAATATTAAAGCTTAACTTCATTTATGTTGATTCTTTTGTCTGCTATTATACAATCCAAACAAGGCGAAATCCTTGAGTATATGCTTTATCACGGGCTTGTTACGAGTAGCTTCATGTTCTGTCTGACGTCGATTGTACTGCAGGCGGTTAGATGTTTGGATATCTCTTTACAAACGCTGTAAAGCTACTTGGCCCAAATTTGACGTACTCGTTGAATAATAGCAGTAGTGAACTTAACAAGATTTATATAGATACTTAAAGCACTAGGTGTTTGAATCCTAATTGTGGTATTGCATACAGTCATGCAATATCGCTATTTGCTACTGAGAGTTCAACAACACACTGTTAACGATACCTAGTTACTAAACATAATCAGAATGTAATACTCATTATATAATGTAACATAACAAACAGTACGACCTACTTTAAACAGCGCATCTTTGTTCGTCGAGAGACTTTCGCTGTGGATAAGACATATATATGTCGGAGACGGCGTCGATTTGTTGACAACAAGACAAGGCACGCCATCTAGTGGCAACTAGAAGAACTAAACAAAGATGGCGCGTTTGACAGAGTCTGTGACGTTTCCGCTTTGCTACGAGCTTGCGAAGGGGGGAACCCGCCCGGGAAGCGGACACACTCTCAGCCAGGCCGTCGCAGAGTGAAGACGTACTGAAACTGTCCGTTTTGTTGTAAATTGTAAAGTGATAACAGTGCACTGTACCGAAATGTATTGAGAAGTAAACCGATTCAACTCCTACCCGTTGTTATTCATTGCACGATACCCACATACGCCCACATGATAGATCTGATAGACCAGAGCTCGAACACCATCCTGGACACGAGCCGACATATAGATCAAAAGGAACAGTTCAGGTTAAATAATGTTGACCCACTTTACAATATAAATACAGAACCGCTTGAGTAAATTATTCTGTCTGTAATAACACGCATGTTCAATTTAGTGACACAGATGTGGGGTTATGAGATTAGATTAAAATACGTGCTGGTCAGTTTAAACGCAAATTTTGAAATGAAAACGGAAAACTAAAAGCATTAGGTATAAATCTTAGAGCAAAAACCTAGTTTAAAGTTAACCTTATCAATTTTTAGCATCAAATATTTAAGTGCTAGGCAAGCTGACATGACGGCTTAACTTCGATTGTGAACACAGCGTGTAAGTTACTACTGCGTTGAGTAAAGTGTAGTTCAATAGAGCCCCGGGGTTATAAATTATTGTGTAGCTCAATGAACTAGCTAGTCATTTTACACTTAAATACAAATGCCGAAAACATAAACACTTAAATATAAATGCCGAAAGCATCCGCACCTACATATTATATTCAAACGGTTGAACTGGTTTATTTCTGCAAGTATATTTTGGAGGAGAACATTACTGGCAAAACGGTGGCCTGTTAAAGTTACATCCTGCCTAAACCTACGGAATATATAAGCATAATGTTGTTGTATTCTGTTTGGATAGCGATACAGGAGATGGTGGATGAAGTCACATATCAGAAGTTATGGCGTTGGAAGGTAGACCGACGGCGTGGGAAAAATCAAGAGATGCAAACCGACCGGTGATTGTAGCGACAATAGACTTATCTCTAGGGTATTTCTGCTTAATTGATTCGACTTCGAATTATGATGACAAAAGCTATAATAATAGTTTGAGCAGATAAATCTACCACATCTGGAAGCTAACAAAAGATAACCTCTGCGAGAGAAATGAGATTTATTTATTCATTTTTATTAAGGAAACAAACAACTGTACACTTAATGCTATGTCTAGGTAGAGATAGTTCGAGAGTCACCGTGGCTCTGAAAAGGCCACCGAAGAAACATACGGGTTTTATTTAGTCAGTCAAATTCCGACATTTCCTCTCACTACATCCAGAGCATAGACTTCCCACCCTCGAAAAATAAGGAATACAAAACACCTTCTCATATTTTCTCGCATAGTTTTTAACGAAGCATCCATAATAGTTGGTATTAAGTTGAATTAGCGAAGTAGTCATCCGTGTCGGTATGCGAATACTCTTAATAGTTGCTATTCCTAATGGCCCAGTGGTGTTGCTCGTCGTGTAATTGCGAATGCGTGAGTTCTGAGATTGAACAAGTATACATATAAACTTGTCGTAGTAAACTTTTTGCCAATTTACGTCGCTAACGTGGGTTCAAGGGTCGAGAGTTGACTGTCAGACTTGTAATTGCATTGCTCGTTCGTTACAAATGTGTGAAGGACTTTTAAGTAGTTCATCCTATTGGTCCTGATACGACTAATTTTATAGATCGCGCTTTTAGGTGGCTATATTGGTCAGAAATGTTAAATATGCCAAAATACTTTTAAAAAAGAAACACTAATTAATGAATATGCTTAAAAACCTGTTGTGGATAATTTATTTTGTGGAAAGGAGAATAACGTTAAAATAATATAATATTGGCAACACGTTCAAGTGTTGAGGTCGCTCCGCTTCTGCAGTGCCTCGGGCATGTTTGCGGAAACACCACGCTCGCCACGCGCAAGTGGTGTGCGTCGCTGGTACCGAGGGCGCGAGACAGCTCCTATAGTTCTGGCGAGAATGCTTGAACTCTTGATTGCTCTTATATAAGACATTGGTGTAGCAGATATGTAGCTGTCTGTATTTGTTTTATTTATGTGTTCTCAATATAAGGGCTGTTTTGGTGCTATTGAAGAAGAAAAACAGAAAACCAATTTGTTCACGCGAATTGACACGAATCAAGTTTATGCCAATATACGCGTAAATAAACTGCTAACAAATATAATCTTTTTATAAGGAAAATGTGCGTCGGCACATTCAACACAAAGATAAGCCTTCATGGGCTGCATAAGATGAATGCATTCATTTATTTTTTTATAATGAGCAAGACCATTCTAAATGCAACCTTTTCTTTAATTGGCTCTCCTATATTGACGGTTGAAGGGGATACGTAACGAATATTAGACCTATCCATGATCAGGACTAGGACACAGAACCCTTTTGTAACTGTAGTACGTTTCTATTGGATAATTTTCAACTTAAATACATTTGAAGTTACTGACAAAAGCCAAGGTTTTATAAACCTGACATTCGATGAAACGAGTACATCACGCATTAGTATAGCCATAGACAGAAATAGAAGAACTCGTCTTGCTCTTGATTATGTAGGTGACCGGTTATGCAAAGTTGGGTAGGCTGACCACTTCAGGGTGAATAAGGAAGATTGATAGAATCTGCATGTAATTACACATAATGTGTTAGTTAATCACAGTCTTCTGAAGGTGATAGAGAAACTGTGGTGTATAATATAGGTATAATGCTCGTAAGGTACTGTTTTATAAAAGACAATAGTAATCAGCCATTTATACGGAGAGTCGGAGGACACTGGGCGCCTCAAACTAGACGAAATTAAAAAAAAATGTTAACTTATTTATTGACGTTTAGTAAATGATTTATATACGTAGATACGTCAAGCGAAAAAAAGGAGTAATGCACCGTGAAAAAATTCGTTCATTTTTATTTAAAAAAAAAGTTTTTTCCAAGGTATAAAGTAAATTATTTTCTGACTGCATAACAATAACTAGCATAATAGTGTCTCGGGAATGAGTTCATACAACATCTTCAAGTTTTCTTCTTGTCATCTTCAAGTTTACTTAATAATTTCCAAGTAGCTTCGAGTAGCATGTTCCGTCTGAAATAATGTTATCTTATGGTGAAAAGCGATAACTATTTTTTACTTACCCTTGAGTAGCTCGTGGCTAATAAATAATAAAGTGAGGACTACAATAGCCTGACGCACACATGGATCACGCCTGATTTATACGTAGCGATCGTGGCGTGGCGTGGAAGTAATGTACCTTTACAAGTCTAGTTGCCATACGAAATGGATGGAGACATACATACGGGCCTAGAACGGCGCAATGTAGGTTTACCATAACAGCCGCACGATTTGATTACCGAAGTCGGTTTGTGATGGGTTTTTGGGTATGGAAATTTCTTTTTTTCAGGACTTCTAGAGTATCTGTAATGACTATGCTATCAAAGGACTGCAAGTGCTTAACGTGGTACAGTCTCGGCATGTTTAAATGTTTGGGTGTTTTATTACAAATCACTCAAACATTTAAATTTTATGATTACCATTAATTTAATTTTAGTTTATTTTTGGTCAATTCAATTTAAGAATCCTAAATTAGGACGACCACTTGGCAACGCCTGACTCATAAATTACATAATATAGCAAAATGAGTCAAAAAACATTTCTTCAAGGTAGAGGCAGCCTTAGTTTGAGAACCCGACTTCTTCATACAATGTATGGTTAGTGCTTTTAAATGATAGTTGCTATATTCATAATTATATGCCAACATTATGTACGAACTAATGTAACCTTTTTGTATTACGCTAATAAAACTTATTATTATTTATCGTCTTGTACAGTACGGACGTCGAATCTTAGCGAGTCTAAAGTTAGCCTCTGCGAAATTTAACGCTTGAAAACTCACTCACACGACCACTCTGATGGTTTAAACAAATACTTCAATGCAGTTTGCAGACTCGTGAAGACTCGACGGCCGTACTGTAAGTAGGTGATTGAGAAGACGTCGAATAGAGGTACGTGACAAAACAGGACAAGCCATACCAACTACAAATAAATACGGATACGGACAGTAAAATGATGAACTACTATCTTAAAAATGCTTATAATCATTTTCCACTACGTTTTGCGTGATAACTATTACCATGTCAAGTTTACATATATTAAAGTAAAACAAATTCGTTATCATCATGTTCACAACTATGTGGTATGATATCTCGGCGGCATCTCATCGCTGCATGCTCCGAGGTCACTAAATCCTCAAATATAGTGATAGTCCAGTGGGATGGCGGAGTGGGCTGGTCGTGCCGCATGCAGGGGTCGCACGACCCTAGATTACTTTATACAAAATATAAACATTGGAATGTACCCTTGAATGTACGTAACGCTTAGAATTTAGCACGGTTGCGTTAGATCAGAAGACGGTATGTTCACGGATGATTAATGATTATGTCCGTATTTTAACCATGGTGATGTACTTCTAAATACTATTGGAAGTGTTTAGTTCTGTGTGGACGACCTTCTAGGGTGGTCCGATGGAACCGGACTTATAAGGCTGCGCGTTAAAAGTCATACGGCGGTTTACTTTATGTAAATTATCACCATTGCTCTCGAAACGATGAAGGAAACCATCATGAGAAAATGGGTTTGAAATTGTAGACATACAGTGATATCCACCAACCAGAACTGGGCTTGAGTGGTGAATTTCAGCCCATTTTGAGAGAAGAAGACCTAACTCCCAACGGTGGGAACATTAAAATGTTGACTATACTATTATGAACTTATTGTCATCCGTAGGAAATGCAAGATCTCATCGTGCTACTACGATGTGCCGATTGTAAAATCTTCACATAGAAATAGCGCTTGGTGTAGCAAAAAGTGGCAGATTTACGATTTGTAACATAAAAACCAAACAAGAAATATTTATCTGAATTATGTTGTTCTTTAGTATATTTCACCAAGGTTTCTCTTTTATGTACTGTTCTGTCCATTTAAGGAATGTTATTCTTAAAATAGTACCACGTACCACATGTTGTGTTTGTGAACATTTTCGGCGCTTAAAGTTTCGCCATTGCATATGTGGTGAATATAATCCTGTGGGTGGATGCGGATAATGAAGTGCACCTGTCAAAATTACAAGACAATAGGTGTTATTGTGAAGCCCACGGCCCGAGATGCGGGATGAGTCAGTGTGTCGGCAGTGTAGAGCGGTGGCATCGGGGCGAGCGAGATTAATGCTCTCACCTTGGCACACTCCCCCAGTCGCGACTCATTACGGATACTACTAAATAAACAAGCATTAGTCGCATTAGTACGCTCCTTGAAGATGCGTGAATGAATAATTTTACGTCTCATTAATTAAATTTCGATTAATTCTACCAACGCCGCGTAGGAGCGCGTGTTCAAAACCGAGCGATACTGGCGTTCAAAAGTTCAGGGTTGTGATATATTTATATTTAACTTTAGGTATCACGTTGAAAAACAATGATAGAAAATATTTTTTTACAATATTTTTGTTTAAAGAAAAGTACGATGATTGTTATGATATTCAAGAGAACAGAAAGCGGAGTGTAATCAGGGCAGAAGGTGCATGATCTAATGGAATACCAGAAGTTTGAATGTCAGCCGTGCCTCGTAAACATTTAGCATTCATGTTTCTATTAGGAAACGTGCAAGGTACGAGCAGCAGTAAACTTATTCAAGAGGCAATCTTCGACAAATTAGCAGATGCAATGTTCCGATTTATCCAATTTATTCGAAAATCATTCTTATCGTCTCAATAATAATAGACAATTTGCTGTAATCATTGCAATCAGATCTCAAAGAACATAAATGTAGAACCTTCGAAATCATACCAATTATAAGATAACTTAATATTGAGTGAAACCACACGAGTAATATAGCTACAGTAAAACAAGATTAAAACGTTGCGGAAAATTTTGAACAGAGTAGATATAAATTTTTGAACAGAGTATGAGTAACTGTGTCATACTTAATGTATAGTAAATTGGAATCAAAAACAAAACATGCTGTTGAACTTTTCGATTCAGGGAGTTTTTAATATCATGCGCATTTCATCACACATGCACATTAAGACACCCTTAGATAAATTACGGTAATAACTAATGCAAAAAACCAAATAGACTTAAATAGTTTGATCACAGGATAATTGAGCATGAAAAATTTTTAGAACCGCAAAAAAGTAATTATTTTATGACATAGGCAACTTACAAACAGTTTTCAGGCTTTTTAGGGGCTTGTTCTATTGACACTGACTTTGCTTCTTGCCAAATTTCAGGATTCTTGGTCGACGGGAAGGATTTTATATTCTCGCCAATGACAACCTGCCTGGATATTTGATTTTTGTACTAACCAAGGGCAAAGAGAACTGAGTATTTTTTAAGTTTAATTTCTTCACGTGTGCTTAAGAAAATGTGTCTTGACCGACGGACCGACAGACATTTTTTTCGGTCTCAATCAAAGTGGGAGGCTGAGGTAACCATATTAAATTATTCAACTTATTTTCCGCTAACTATACAGTACTAGAGCTGCCTAAGTAAGGGTCTCAGCAGACACAATGGTAGTACCGGCACAGTCCACCACACTTGGTAAGTGAGATGGCTTGGTAAGTAAGTTTTTGTTAGTTTATTGGTAGTGTACCTACTTAGTAATTAATAGTTACTAAAGTTTACTACAAAAATCTTTAATTCCTTGTAACAATTTGCATGCAGAGAAATATCTACACACAACTGCTTTCCAACCACTATGCCACTTCGTGATAACCTTTACAATAAAGAATTCATAATGGTGACTAATTCCGGTTCCGATAATTAAAACTACCTAAAAGCTGTCGCTAATGGTGATGATTAAAAAAAATGAGAACCTTTGACTTCATTATTTATCAGTATTTAAATAATTCCGGGAAAAATAAAAAAAAATATTTACTATTTACATAAGATGGACTCGCAAACCTACCGCATGATGAGCTCGTGAAGTTACGATCCTATTGACTCGGAAACTACTACTAACCTAACCTAATAAATTTCACACAATATTATAAAGATGAAAGTTTGTATGAATTTTTGATAGTGTGTGTATAATGCGATGGCATATTATAATGTTTATTACGCCTTTACGCTTAAACTAATTTCAATTACTTTTTTTTATTATTTATTTACATTATGTTCACATAATAGAACCGCGAAGAAATATGTAACCAGATTTTTTTTTACTCAAAAATTAAAAGAGTGTACACGAAGATTCTTGTTCGTTCTTTTAAATAGATCGCACTACGCTTTGGGTTGTGAAATTAAGTTTCACTTTTTTGCCTTGTAAATGGTGTATAAAAAAAATGTTTTTCGTTTGATTACCCAATGAATTTGAATGAAGTTTAGAACATGGATAAACCATATCCTGGAATAACACTTAAAATCTTTGTATCCCAGGAATATGTTCCCTTGGACCAATGTTCCTACCTTCACGCCGACGAAGACGCTGTCAGAAGATACATAAATGAGGATTGGAGTGGAGGCGAAAAAGATGTCTCTCATCATGTGATAACGGTCACAAAGTGATCTTGTGTATACGGAACCATTACAAAAGGTTCTAGTTTTTTCCGTGTATAAAAAATATTGTTTCTATACACAATCAATGCAATGATACCATCTTCAGCGTTCTTTTTTTTCAGCGTGGTCGCTGGTCACTTCCGCAGTAACAGTGCCCACACCAGCGCTCTGTTTAGGGCTATAGACAGTGCAATCCCTGCGTAGAGCCTTTAGCAGGAGTCTTCTGGACGCCCCAAATAGGACAGGAGCCACTTGAGGACAGGCCCGGCCAAGTCTAGTTTAGGAGCCATAAGCCAGAATGAAGGCGAAAAAAAAACGCCTATGATAGGTAAGTAACAGCGAACAAAAAGTGATCTTACGTGGATGGGACCTTTAGAAGGGTTTCTTTGGCCCATCAAATATACTTTGCTGCTAAACTGTTTTCATACATATTTCATACCTATAGTTGATAGAGTGTAATCCAATGTATACTAAGAATACAAATTATTGTGTTGATTACGTCGGGAATAAGTTTTATTTTTATACTCGTCCATGTTGTCATCGTCCGCTCTCTTTTATTTACTAAATAATTGTCAATAATTATAATTAACTTCAAACTTTAAGAGTGTTGGAAATTTCCGAGCAATGATAAGAAATATTGAAATAAACAAAGAGGTGGGTCAGCTCAATGATAAACCGCCTAAAATATGTACCTAAAGATTGTTCAATTAAATTTCATATGTTTCTTTGCATTTTCATTTGAATAACTAATTCAAAATGCCGTCATAATGCTAAATTTGATTGTGAAACTAATTACATACTATTTACATGTATAAAAATACACTCATCAACTATATATAATTATATAATCGTACACAAACAAAAAAGAAAGCCCTTGCAATTAAGACTAATTAAAAACAAAATAGCGAAATATTTTTCTGCATCGTACGTCGACGGTAATGTACACAAAACTGGTGATATTACCACGCCTTAGGTAAAAGTCAGACCTTCGGTCATACGATGTGTCACCAAGACGTTGAGAGAAATTGTGAGCACTCCGATTCCAAGATCGGTTTCAACCCTAAACGTATTTTATGGTGGGAAAAATCATCCGTTCGGTTGTCTGGTAACAGTCAGGCCTGGTCTAGACTGTTACCAGACAACCGGACGGCGAACTACCCATTGCTCGCCGTCCACAAGCCCGCGACTACAGAGGCCGGAAATCGGAATCGGAATCCCGGCTTAGGCTGAGGCGTGACCGCCGTTGCCTTATGCTGTCTGCTTCCTTTTTAACCCTAAACGTATTTAATGTAATATTTCCGCCATATGCAGTTCCGGTTCATTCGATTATTAAAAAATCTCTATATAAAAAATATCTACCATTCTTTCCCAGTTTCACGTAAGTTTAGTTAAAAACCGTATAATAGATAAACACTTCTCATCAAAAAAATCGAAACACCTTGCAAGTTTACGTTTTGTCAGGATTATCAGAAAAATGTGTACATTTAGGAATAAATGTTAAATGTCGTTTAATAGTGAGTAATATGAGCTTATCAAATCTTAATGCTAATGTTCTAAATTTAAATGAATTTTTCATAGGTTTCGTATTTTGTTAAATGAGTCATTTTTATTCCGTATGGAGTATAAAGGAAATGGATAAAACAACACACGTAAATGAAAAAAAAGGCTAAAAACGTTTATTTAATAACTTGATTGAACCCCGAGCTCTAATTACTGCTTCCATACGGTTCTTCATCGATCGGATGAGAGTCACGATCACATGCTGTGGTATATTGTCCCATTCCTCTTGGATTGCATCTTGCAGCTGGCTAAGTGTTTCTGGGGCAGGATCTCTTGCTCGAATTCGTCTCTTTAATTCATCCCATAGATGTTCAATGGGATTCATGTCCGGGCTTCTTGCTGGCCATTCCATAATAGAGATATCGACTTCGTTAAGATAATCTCGTACGACGCCCGCGGTGTGAGCCCTAGCATTGTCGTGCATGAATATGAAGCCGTTGCCAATAAAATGTGCATAGGGCATCACATGAGGCTCGAGACACTCTTCGACGTACCGATGACAGTTTAGTGCAGGCAGACGTGGCCCAGACACGAAAGCAAGCTCTGTCTTACCGTCGGCGCTGATTCCTCCCCAAACCGTCCACGAACCGCCACCATAGCTGACCTTTTCTTCAATGCAGCATTGTGCATAGCGTTCTCCGTCTCTTCTGTAGACCTTGTTCCTTCCGTCGTTACCATGCAGCATAATTTTACACTCATCAGAAAAGAGAACTTTGCTCCACTGTAGGTATGACCAATTTAGGTGCTCACGTGCAAAGTTAAGGCGCGCTCTTCGATGGTCTGCAGTTAATTTCGGCCCATTTGCTGGCTTATGCGGTACCAGTCCACGATCCTTCAACCTTCTTCTAATTGTAGAGTCACTTACAGCCACCCTTCGTACAACACGAAGCCGCTGCTGCAGTTGAAAAGCGTTAAGGCGTCGATTTCTTAAAGAAGTTGTTACAATAAATCGATCATCTCGCTCAGAAGTGACCCGATTCCTGCCAGATCCTGAACGGCGCGTGAACAAACCAGTCTCCCGATAACGTTTATAGACTCTATGAACAGATGACAGGCTTAGATGCAGTCTTGCAGCCACAACACGCTGACTAAGGCCAGAATCCAGCAATGCCACAACTTGGGCGGCTTCTGTGGGCGAAGTATCCATACGTTTTAGAAAAAAAACCTTTTTTCAGACGTCCCAAAGTCACAGTATTGAAATAAAAAACAAAAAGTTTAAGGATAGGCGCCAATTTTTAGTTTTTAAACGCTAAATGTACTCCAACCCTAAACACACATTTGTCTCAAAACAGTGATTCATTTCGTTTATAAGATAAACAAATGAAATTCTAATTTTGAATTTAGAATTTTCGCTTATTACTGTAATGGCCAAACTGCCAGCTATAATATATGTATTTTTTTTCATCGTATGAATTCTTTTTTGTGTTAAATTCGGACAGAAACAATGAAAACGGAAGTATTTCGATTTTTTTGATGAGAAGTTTATATGAAGCACATAACAGCATTATTATGCAGATTACTAAAAAACACTATTTTTGAATGTCTAGTGTCTACAATTCATTGTACGACTTATATACTACCTACTTGTTATAGTATAATTTATGCATCTTACAACTCTTCAAGTCTTTTTTTAAATTTAATTTTTCTACTGGTATTTTTCCTGCAGTTAAATTTGATGTTCAGTCGGACGTGCCTAGATAATGTCTTTTCATATAAATAAAATTAAAGTGTCTGTTTGTATATGTAAAAAAAACTAAATGTATACATATGTACAACTTTTTTTTTAATTTGTCTCTTTGTTCCGAAACATGACGGGATTGTCATTGGTACATAGCTGATGATATAAGGAGTAATTTGGGCTACTGTTATCTTAAAAAAAGAATTACGAATCTTCTAGATATTATGACCAAAAGGCATTTTACCTATTATTTTCTTTCTTTCTTACTCCTTGTGTAAGTGATAATAGCTACGACACAGTACTAACTAATAATGTAGCTATTTACATGTGCAATTTACATGTTAAATATGTTTTGTTCCAATAAATATATTATTATTATTTTACGATTGCGACCAGGACTAATTACTTAACTCATCATTTCAGTGCCCAGTGAACACTTTTATCGCGAATAAGACCCCCAGCCAAAGAAATACGAGTGAACAACAAACTTATCTTAAAACAATAAAAATATATTTTAGGTATCTACCAACATATTTCGTCCCCAGTACTGTCACATATCAGTGCTCATATTTATTGAACCACTCAAAGATGTAAATATTTGTGAGTACATTAAAATTTGTATTTATCATGTTGCCATGAACCTACTTTGATACTTTGTATTATGTGATTTCTATTTTTGTTCGATATTGATACAAGTCAGTGTACAACGTACTGTAGTATTCTTCTTCTTTATTCAAATCACTCTATACAAATTAAAGGTTATTTTAACGCGTAGGACCAAACTTTATCTTTCCATTGATAATAGTTGTCATGGCACCGGCTGAAATACGGAAGGCAACTAAAGAAAAATAGGATTTTAATCAGTAAACAACCTGACACACTCTCAATCGATTCCGAGCTGGAGAAGTTATGATTAACATCATCATTTCAGCCAAACGACATCGACTGTGGGACATAAGCTTCACCAAGTGTGCCACAACTAAAGGTCTTGCGCGTCTCGCATCCTTTGGGTTCCCGAGACCCTTACTAATTCATCCGTCCACCTTATGGGAGGTCTTCCTGCTCCAGGACCTTTCGGCCGTATCGGCTATCTGTTCTTCAAACAATGTGTCTTGCCCATTGCAACTTAACTTTGACGATTCTTCGGGCTATATCGGTGATCTAAGCGAAACTGATAACTCTTTGATGACTTCAAAAAATGTCAGTCTGAGTCATATAACATATCTGTCTTGGACTAATATTTTCGGGTGATTGCACACTTCTCGAAAATTATATGGATCAGTTTTGATTGAACTTAATTCGTCATCTTAAAATACAAAACTGAATTGGAACATATGCATCTGTAAATAATACATATTTCAACAAAAACTATTGCTACCAATTATTTACACTTAAAGACTTTACAGCTAATGACGAATCCCGCACTTAGGCGAAGCGGGATACAGTGTCAGACTCTTACTGACTAAACGACCCACCCCATCCCTTCTTAGCCTTCATACCGGGATCGAACCTTCCTTTCAGAAACCAGACCGGGACAATTACAGACTTAAACTAACTACTAACCTAAACTTAAGTTACTAAGACTCCATTACATAGGGACACTTGCACAATACTGAATGCACTATGAAGCAGCAAATGTGACTAAATACGAAGACGTATATCGTGAACACCCTTCAGTTGTTAAGGACATTTATTAGAAACCGAATAGAAAACTTCCTCTATTTTAAGAAAATTAACTTATCTTTGTTGGTAGGTTACATCACCGATCCGTGTTTAGTCTTCGGCCACACTTACTGTCACAAGTGTAATTTTGTAACTTCACAAGTGAAGATAAATGTCAAATTACAACATGTTTAGGAACAAAATAATAGATGATTCTAATCCCTTTAAACAAGAAATACGGAACCATTCCTATACAATCATCTGTATAATGTAATGCACTGTAACATCTCATCAGTCTACATCCAAAGTGCTCACGTAACATGTGTGTTTTCGCTTTTACTCTATCGCTTCATGCTTTTCATCAAATCTCCATCTTTAGCCATAAAATTCTCGTTCGTCACACTGTCGTGAGTCCACAGCCACCGTGACGACTATATTATCATCTAAGTATCATTTTATTCGGCTTTTATCGTAACATCATCAAGTAGAAATAAAACGGACATAAATATAAACTGTAACCATTTCGTTACGAATGCTTGTACTCAACAATCTTTGAACTAGTGCACTTGATGACCTAACAATTTTCGTGAGCTTATAATTTAGTCTAAACTTATCTTAGCCCTTGATTTAACACATTAAAGTACTAACATTAATATACTGAACATAATCACACAAGCATTTAAATACACATTGAACAAGAATGACCTAAAACAACTTCATTTTGAGGTTTACAACCATTGCATACGCAGTTGGCATGTTTATCGAAATGAAACTACAAATATGAGTCAGGTGCTGAGAATGCATAAGACCTCATTGATCACCCAGTTCTGAAGACTAGTTCACGGATAGGAAAGTGACAATAACATCATTCATCGCTGAGTGATGGACACGTCAAGGCTCCTGTTCGAATTTCAAAGAGGCTGATAGTGGTTGAGGGCGGGGCCAGCTGACGTATACCAGTGGCGCCTGCACACAATAGATCATTTCGCAACGACACCCTATGCGCCCGCGCCGGTCCACTTGTAAGAACATATCATGCTTAATAGATATTCAAATGGCAAATGTTTTAACACGTATTGTGCTCAAGTATTTGTATGTACATAATACCTGTTGCCAGTGAATGGGAACAAATGTCATGCTTTGTTTTATGTTAATGCAGTTCAAAGTGATCAGATTAAGGTAGGTCCTCTGTGTGTAGGTACAGTGTTCCAGATAGATAGGATCAAGAAGAAGTGTATCGATTTGTGTAATGTTAGTCCGGATTTTGAACAGCACCTACGAGTACCTACTTGCCTACTCACATTGCAAAGTACAAAGTCTGAGAGGTACAAAGGTCTTACTAAATATATATCACAAAAGAATGAAAAGATTTCTTCGTGGGGTATCAACGTATTTACTTTAATCTGAGGATTATAAACATTATTAAAATTATCAGCTTAAGCCATTTCATCATTGCTTAAGCCAATTATTCGAGGAGCAATCACTAGTAAATCCGAATTTATTGACAACCGGATATGCAAATTCTAGAAGGTTATAGACAAACACTACACTACAAACCATGTAGGTATATAATTGTAATGCATTGCATAATCCTTATAAAGATCCCACTGCTGGGACACACGCCACCTCTGTAGGAGCGGGAATGTGCCATAGGTATACAATATAATAGAATAAATTTTATTTTACAATAAATCTAGATAAAACAGGGGTCTAATCACTGACAGCGATATTCTATTAGATAACCTTCTTTGCATATCAAGCAAAAAGTTTAATATGTACAAGACTTACTCGTTAAAATGGGTAACGAATATGTCTTGCTACCAAAGGGATTATCTTTCTTATAATGCAATAGATACCTAGACTTGTAAAACCCGAAAAAAATAATTTTATAGCTAAAAATACAGCTGGCCAGTACTTGCAATTTTTGCGTCTGGGAATCCCGGAGGAAAAAATCAGCTCTAGATAGCATGCCAAACAATCTGATCGAACACACTTGTTATCTAGAAGCATTGTCGAGGTCACGAAGACAATCAAAAAGTAACGATTGCAAAGCGCTGAGAATCACGCATTCACTTAATGAATGGATCCAAAATTAATCAGTAGGCAGTCTGTAGATAGTTTACAGTTTATATCTAGTAGTTCAACGTTCTCTGGGTCCGGGTGCGACGGACACCGGCCTGTAGTCGCCGTGTCTTCTGATAAACACGTCCATCGTCCCTGAGCCCTCAGATCATTGACAGATAACGGTCAAGCCACAAGTCAATGCATCGTTACGCTGCAAACCTAGGCAATATAAGATTACTTCGCTATTACAGTAGCTTTTTCTGCATGCAAATCAGTGTCTTTCAATCTATGAGCTTTTAATTAACACAGATTTGGTTTATACAGATTCATAACGCACAACACCAACTACTTCAATTCACAAACAGGTCAACGCACTACTAAAAGCTCGAATGACAACTCTATAAAGGGCATTAAGACGTTCCGAATTTAACGCCAAAATGTCACTGTAGCATAAACCGAGTAATGGATGATGCCTTGACAAGATCATTAAACGCGTAACTACACTATTTAATTAGTTAAGTTTCGCACAGTCGCAGGTGTGAAGTAAAACGGTGTAAAGCGGGTCGCATCTCCGAGGAGTGACGCGGGCGGCCTTAACATGCTAACTCGACATAGGTTCGTCTTAGATAATATTACGTTTATTAAATAAATAAATAACCTTGACACGCCACCTACATGCTCCGTGCACACACTTAATTGATTATCTGCTTAATTATTGGCGTTATTAATGGAAAACATTAGTCTACCTCACCTAACATTCCGTGAATATTTACATTCAAAGTCACACATTGTATGAGGATAACAATTGATGTTTAAACCTTCCAAAACTAAATGTATTGTTGTGTCAGGCACAATAAATTAATCGACATTGAATTTCGTTGAAAGTAGGTAATAAATCGTTTCATAAAACCATATAAACGAACAGTTATAACAACAAGATGGTCTTCAAATTCTTCAATGCGTCTATAAAGTTTCGTCTTCCGCGATATTAATGTGTGATTATTTAACAGCGTAATGACAAGGTTACGACCGAAATTGCAAAGTTCATTCGATACGGTCGTAGACTACGCAATTACTTTGGGCACTAATATTTAACAACAGTAGATAACATCTTCGAAAGTATTAGAACCGGAGCAACAGAGCCGAATTAAGTTAGCGCGGGGCCTGTAGCATATACGAGTATTCTGCCAAGGAACCCGAGCTAAATCTTAAAAAAATGAAAATGAATCAAAACTCTTTCAAAAAATTTTTGTACAGGCCGCACGGATCTTAAATAGCAATAGTGCTAAAGGCAGTTCTTTATATTGCCATAATGGATAATCTGGAATCGATGAGTTTTCATATCAAGTTCCCTGCCCAATTTTTTAACGTAAAAGCGGGGCCTCTCGAAGCTCGGGGCTCAAAGCATTTCCTACTCTTGCTATAAGCCAAATCCGGCACTGTGGAGCAATGGTGTTCACGATTAATGTGAGATAGCCGTGTTTGGGGCTGTAAAGTCAAGTTAGTTAATGATGAGATTTGGGCTACATCGTGGGAATTTTAGGACCTTTACCCCTAGTTATCTGTTGGTAGCCGTAGCCGATAACCGCCGTGATGATGCAACGGCGGCGGTCACGGACAACCACTGGCAATGCGTTGTTTTAGCCGTAACCCCGTAACATGCCATACAGCAATGATCGTTAGCACCGTCACCGGATTTGCTAAGCAGATGTGGAAGCTGTGGTTACCATCCACTAATGATGTTATTAGATTGTTTTTTTAACTTTATTCAATGACATCAGTGTACTTATTTATTGTATGCTGTTATTTCGGTTCTCACGCTACTGACTTTTATTAACTGTCTCGTTAGCGACGCCAGTTTGACCTGATTAAAGCAACAGGCTTTATAGCGTTTTTGCCACAAAATTTCTTAGTTCTACTGGTTTTCAGATATTATATTTCAGCTGACAGCTCGCAAAGGTATACTTTTTTGCATCATGCCCTCTATAAATTCTAAAAGTGGGTGGAGATTGGAAGATGAACGAATTATTCCTATAAAAGATAGATAGGAGTTATTATAATTTTCTATGAAATTGTTACTTTTTTTGGTGTACAATAAAGTATTATTCTATTCTATTCTACATAAACATGCACATGTCTAACGGCTTATTAGCCAATCTAATCTCAAGTGAAAACCTTAGATTTTTCAACTCGAACTAGTCTTTGTTTCGTTTATTTAGCACTTTCCAGTTCTAGATCTTCTAAAGTATGAAAGTGCTGTAAGGAATATCCATATCCTACAGGGTCTTTACCGCAGGCGAAGGCTTCTGAGTTCTGATGTGAAGGAAGAGAAACTCCGTACATTTTATTTAAATTAGGATATACTTAATTTATATTTTCAGCACTCCTGTTAATGTACTATTAAAACTGCCAAATAATTTTATTATTTTCCAATAAAATTCAAATAATATTCTCGCACCAAAATATATTTGACCGACCAGCCAGCATGCCGACAAGGTTTTTCATGTAATCTATGAGATACCACAGTACTTAAAAACCAAACCACGATGATTCGTTCCGGTACCATTATTTAATAGTTACAAAGCCTACTTTAAACAACGGCAATTCATTACATCACATCACATCACATCACATCACATCACATACCTACATTTCTGACATCTTCTAAAATAATCAATCACTAACAACATTAGCGTAGAAAATAATGTTTACGACCACCATAAACGGCACTAATAACAAGGTTTGTAGCGAATGTAATTCAATAGAACTGGTATTAGAATAATGTTATGTTATTTCAGGCACTGTGTTACAGGTTAACGATACATCGCACTTACCATATGGTGCAACAACTTACATAATAGTAATTCAAATGATCCATATCAACATAATGCATGTCATAGCATCTTCATCTCTTACAACAATTCCTCATGCATGCATAACCTCACATATGGGGTTAATAGACACCATCATATTTCTCTAAATTCAACTCTGTTACTTAGACATTTGAGTTTGAATTAGTTTGTTATTTTAAAGCTCAAGTAAAGCTGAAACCTCATGAACCTTGCAAGATGCTTGCATCATTGTTTGTACAGTCAAAACTTAGGTCGCATGGCAAATTTTGATTGGTTAAAATTAAAGAAATATTTCTATGTGTATACTTATTCCAAATAGGTATAAATTGCACAATTTTTTTTTTTACTTCTTTGAAAATACTTTTGGTATCACAATGTCTGCATATGCAATCAAATGATTTCATGAAAATAATTGAATTGATTTTTGTCGTCTGCAATTGAGTTATTGTTCGAATTATGATGTTAAAATGAAAAGTTATTGTAACATTTATGAGTCAAGATACTGACTGACGGCTGTCGCAAGCGCATCTGATCAGACTGATATCCTGCAATCAATTGGGCAAAACGTCATTGGTGTTTCCAATAATATAATAACTATTTGAAGATATTAAAATTAGCCAATTTTAATTAAATTTCAAGTCGACTAATAGACACTTTGCGTCATCAGAGAGCTGGAACTTTCTTCCCTCAGAGAATTATCATTATTAAAAAATAAATATCATTTATAACAACCCTCCCGACTTCCAAACGCCAAGCCTAAACAAATACGAACTAAGTAGGGACATAATGAAAAATGTTATAGTGTACAAGTGTATGTGCAAACATAGCTGTTCATTCTATGCTCGACCTAGAGACGCAGAGACCTAGAGCAGCTTTCCTAGGCAATGCAAGGCAACATAAAACCAAAAATTCGAAGACATGTGACATCTACCAACCAGCACTGGACCCGCGAAGTGGATTATAGTCATAGTCATAGTTTTTTATTGGTAAAGGATTATGGCCCATTCCCTCTCCCAGAGAAGAGGCTTGAGTCCCAGTAGTGGGAATATTATAAGACTGATTAATAATAATAATTTTATAAGATATGCTTAGGTAGATACATCATTGACTCCATTTTAAGGTATAATCATAGTAGGTGATTGGTATTATTACTAGAAACAAAGAAAATATACATTGTGGAATGCAATGTTTAATTGAGAATTAAAATAATTACCCAATATTTTAATACTCAATTATTTATTGCATTACAATCCGGTCTTTTTAAATTATAATTGCTTTAATACAATGTGAAACCAACTGTCTGTTACGCTTTCTCGTTTAAACTACTGAACCGATTTTGATGAAATTTGGTACTAAGTTGGGTTGAAATCCAAGGAAGAACATGGGTTACTTTTTATCTGAGACTTTGATTTCGTATCCTCTATAACTAACTAAACAACTATGAACTTTGAAATATAAGGTTTTTTTATAAGCTAATAATTATTGTTATAATTTATATAAATTGTTACCGGAAACTTCTTTCATTAGGGACGAAGTCTCTAAACGTCTGCTACCTAACTTTTGTGTCTGAATACGTATCAAGTGCCTAACTATAGGTATTCTACACACTTTGTTGTGTCAGTCAGTCTATTTACTCCATACATACGAGATACCTACCATAACACCGCGATACGTGTCAAGGGATGACGCACATATGCACTAGTTCTCAATATATTTAGTAAATATGACGGCAACAGCGACGCATCAATCCGGCTCACGCACCCGCCGCGTGCCGATGATTAATACAAATTAAGATAACACAATAATTAATATTTATCACTATCTATATCTCTGTAGCTTTCCATTCTTAACCCCCTTTGACTAATAATATAAACAAACGTCAATTAACACATATTGCAAACGTGTTTCAATGTTTAGATAACATTTACTTAATATTTACGTAGAGCGAGTGGTATGATGCTGTACACAGAGCCTTATCTCTTAGATACCTTCCTCGAATTCACTGGATATCCGTAATCCAACGCGAGTACGTTCCTGACATTTCACGTAATAACATATAATAGTATAATGATAGTTATAACGCTGAATTACTGACACAAGCGCAACCATCCGGAATTAGCGTCAGTAATTCCGAATGCATGGTTATACGGCTACCAAATACAAATCCAGGTCGACAAGGACCCCGCACGTCAATCAGTATGATAATGAGCTGCGTTCAAATGCTATTCTTCATTTGTTTCCCGACAATGCATTACGATAGAGGTTAGAATCTGCGCAAGCGCAGGTTGAGCCACGTTCTGGTATGAACACAAATGTCATGACATTCATGATACAAGGGCGAGACCGCTTGATTTATCCTTACACTTTATAATTGTTACTAAACAAAGAGCACATGCCTGCCTAAAACTCTGTTTATTTACCACTACACAAAAGATTGATGAAGTCCAAAACCACATTTTCATGGCTGTCCCAAACAAAATTGATGATAAAATCGTAGCATAACATTAACGGATAATTACACTCTTCAAGGCGTACTAATAAAGCTAAACAATCGAAGTGCCTTGAAAGAACCAGCCGAACACAATCAATTGGAGACGCTCCCGCGGACGAAATGATTAATTGCATACTTGGGTAATAATTCTAACGCAAATGCGTTCTGGTCTCTGGTTATTGCACCTGCTGAAAGTAGGCGCGGCTGGACAGCTACAGGTAGAAACAAAAATGTCCAAATAGATAATTTAGTAACCAATTTTATGCTGCATAGGCCTACAGGTCTTTCGAACAATTAACTTACCTATCAATTCTTGTGAAAAAGCTGTTAGAAATTGACAACAGAAGTAATGGAAAAGTTCAAAGAAAATATGCATAGCAATTAAAAAGTATTTACATGTCCCAATTCTTATGCAACAGAAACAGGCAGGTTTCATAATTAATTGCGTACCATACTGGTGTAAACCGAAGCCTACAATCCATCACTGTGATCTATATCATCCACATTCGTTTAGACAGATGGGCGACGATTAATTTCTCGATCTCTACTCGATCCTATTGTTCTGTATACACTTTCACATGTGCTACAGATATTTGCGAAGATAGCCAGTGCCCCGGAACTGTGGAGAACAATGACATTACCAATGGAATACTAATGTCTCATAGTAGTTCATGTCCAAGCAGAAGATCGATCTAGTTATGTAAGAAGCCAAATAGAGGTGCCCCCGTTTCGTTACAATGTTTGAACTATAATGTCAGCCTACTATGTACTTTGTATAAGATTAGCGTATAGGTACGATTGTTACGTATAACATTATGTATAAGAACTTAATTTTATTATTTACCTTTAGCAATATCATATTGCTTTAACGAATGAGAGTTTTCATATGGATTTTTTTATATATTTTTAAGTCAGAGTTTCTTGATTGTTAACAAGTCATCTCCTGCTCTGGATGGAAGCGAGAGTGTCAGACTTTTCTGCCTAAACCCTTAACAATGGTTTTTGCTTTTACAACAAAGTTTTCGCTTTTATAAACTAATAGTAAAACTACCGAACAGTTTCAATGAAGCTATGGTTCTTTTACCGGAACTTAGAAATTTTTGAACAATAAAAATAAGTCAGACTTTTACAAAAATATTTTTTTTTAAAAGACTGAATATGTAGAATTTCATTCAAAAATTTAATTGAAAATTAGAGTCAGAACAAAGAGAGTGTTTTGAGGTTTGTAGATTATAAAGATTGTGTCCCTGATGTCCTTTGCATTCCAGAGTTACGATAGCTCTTCTAAATGATTCTTTAGCCGAAAAATGGATGGGTTCCTTAGCAAACTATCAGTAGCCAATTGAACTATGCCCTTAAGCACCTAAATCGTACGTTAAGTGTAGTGCGTACGTTCATACGTGCTCGCATCTTACTAATAAACGTCAATTCTTAACGTGATAACCTCAAAGCTAATCGATTAATTTAATGAAAAGCGGATCTGTAAAACTACTACCTACGTACAAAGGGTAATCATTTTAACTGACGTAGGTAATGTTATAATAAGTTCTGGTGCGTAACACACATACATATGTACACATAATACATTGTCACTCTCATGTATAGATGTGTGTGTCTGTCTGTCCGTCCGCGGATAATCTCAGCGACCGTTAGCACTAGAAAGCTGAAATTTGGTATCAATATGTATATCAACTATGCCGACTAAGTGCACAAATAAAAAGTGGTAAAAAATGTTTAATTAGGGTACCTCCCCTACACGTAAAGTGGGAAGTGATTTTTTTTTTCATTTCTACCATAACATGTGATATATTGTTGGATAGGTATTTAAAAATGATTAAGGGTCCCGTAAAATATTTTTTTGATAATATTAATATTTTCGGAAATAACCGCTCCGAAAGTAAAAAATGAGGCGCCCCCCCCCCTCTAACTTTTGAACCATAAATTGAAAAAATATGAAAAAAATCTCAAAAGTAGAACTTTAAGTAAACTTTCTAGGAAAAATATTTTGAACTTGATAGGATAAACAGTTTTTGAAAAATTTAAAAAACACGTTCTGAACTAATTTTCTAATTTAACCGTGCATACAAACTTTTTTATATATTTCATTATCCTGAGCGAATCTTCTTTCAAATAAAAATACAAAATGAAAAAAATTGGTTCACGCCATCCAAAATTACCACCGGGTACAGCGCCATCTCTCGGGAAATTGGGTTACTATTTTTTTTTAAATACCTACACCCCTTAAAGGGGTGAAACGCGTGTCCGAAGACCTATTTTCACGCGGGCGAAGCCGCTGGCATGAAAACTAGTGAAATTTAAAATTGTTGTTAAAACTGCGTAGTAACACGCCTGTCAAGATGCAAGTGCAGTGTAAATGCGGAAAATTCTAAAGGTCAAACGTTTTCCCGATAGCCCTCACAATGAACCATGGAGACAAATGACAGGCGTCTTTATCTACACCGAGTGACGTCACAAAACCATCATGGCGTCGCGATCAAATGTCAAACATGAAAAGAGCATTCTAAAAAGACCACGTAGACAGAAACTGACATTCAAAATTGACTTAACCCAATTTGAATTGATGAGATAACGGATCTATTTATAAAATGTCGAATTAAGAACTGCACGTAATTTACAAAATTCTAATTTAACTCAAATAAATCATTTGTGCAAGCAAAATGATTAAGTTCTCACGATTAATATCAAGTATGTAGATTTTATGTTTACGCAATTTAAAGACTGAGTGGGTATTTTAAAAGCTAAAAAAATATATGCAATGTACAATTCGGGTACAGGTTTTTGTCGACTACTTATCATTTATCATCTGACATTTTATTTAAGATGCTATCTTCAAGGATCCATATCACGCGATTACCGTACGTTATAGTTATGTGTTCAACGAGAGGATGTGATTTATGTGGGCTTACTTTAGCCTCATAACTTGTGCAACAGCTTTCAACCATTGGATAATCGCAATTATAACACTAGACGTTGTTTATGTAAACCAGTTGTTCCCAAACTGTGGGTATTGAACCACTGGTGGTCCGCACCAACACCAACCAAAATATGGTCCTGTGGTCCTGACTCCATTTTTCACCTTAAAATTATAATACTAAACGTTGGTTGTCAATATAAGGTCAGCGGTCCACTGGTGGCCAAAATACGGTCAGGAGTGTCAGGACTCTACTTTCAACTAAAAATGAACATTGATGAGAACCAATTTAAGTTTTTACCAGAAATATTGTGTTTTTACAAGCTTTTATTTACTTTCACCTGTCCCGTTATCTGTCGTTCTGTAATCAAATCTTGCAACTTAAATTTGATCCACTTCCCGGTTTCCGATTGAGCTGAAATTTGGTATACACGTTTAGTTCGGATGACAATGCAATATTATGATGACATGGAGCTGATCTGATGATGGAATCGCGAGGTAGCCACGTCGAGTTTGGGCTCGTGTGAATCGTCTTGACGAGTTTTATTTATATAAGTATAGACCACCGCTATAAAAGCTTGTTATGAAAAAAAATATTTTCATTGAAAACTTGTTTATTAATGAAAATGACTTTGGATTTAAAAAATAGGTGTGCCCCATGTTAAAATTTTATGATATACATTTTTTTATGTTAAGATAGTTTTCTTCTAGATTTCTAGATCAGAAAAAAGTTTGAAAACCATTGATGTAAACATCATCAGGTAGATACCATATATGAAGTGGGGAGGAACTACTTCCTAATGTTATGCACAGTTACGGGAACTGATATAATGACTGTAATACAATTTTTGCTTGCAAAACGTTCAGTTAATGTAAGATTACATAACATTACTCATTTATTTAAATACTAATGATTTACTGTTCAGAAAAGTTTCCGCTAGTAACCACAAACGAGCAAATGGATGTCTAAACGAGATTTTTTGTAAGAGTTACCCTGGAATGCAAAGGAGAACTAAAAAAACACGGATAGAAGTTGAAAAAGTTTAAAATTTCTCATATCATACATTTAAGGTTTGCTGTAAGAAAACCCAATTGTGGGTTAAGCTGACCTGTGTACATCACCTGTCCTGTTTTGTATTTTGAAAATATTTCTGAGTACAATAAAGAAAATAAGAATATAAGATGGATTTTTTTAGCCAGTAAAAATTTGATACTTCATCTCAATCCACCTAGAAAAGAAAGATTTTTTAGAAGGGGAAAATCATCCAATGATATCTCCGTGTGAGGCCGGAGATAACTCTCTCCTCCTGTTCCTTCGTTCCAAGGCCCCAGGTGTCACGTTTTCACATTTCTCCATGACCATAGGCAGCTGGGTCGAAACCCAGCTGAGCCCCTACGGTAGAGTAGAAAGAGTTACTCGATCATATTTGAAAACTCCAGCTTAAAAAAAAATGAATGAATGGATCTATCTTTTGTAACAATATTACAAAAGAGAGCGCCATTCGATTGATGCTACCGGTCCACAGGTGTGGACATAAACGCCATTCTATTGACATTTACGTTCGGAAGACAATCATTTATAATTGTAGCCAGTTATCAAAGCTAGGCAACATTTGGGAGTTTCGCAAACGTTGGCCAGCTTGTGACATATGACACTGGTGTTTAATCCTCCGAGCTCCGTGGCGAATCGCGACAGCCATTAACAAAGGGTGCTCTCGCCCCGGTCACGCTCGTGTCGCAACACAACCTCATTAATAAGCTATAAAAACAACTTACCATTTATACATGTAAGTCGTCGTAAAATTCAGTATATGCAAATCAGAAATGGTATCGAAAGAAGCTCCCTGAAGGTCTCAAGACGCGTTAGATGCGTAACATGTCAAGGTTCTGAGACCTTGTCAACACTAGCGCGAGTTCACCTCTGTCTTATAATTATGTGAATATTTTCTATTGCATCTGCGTTTATGCATAGAATCACCGGTTGTTGTGTTAGTGCCCGCGACTTCGTTCGCTTTAGATTCGTAAACTAGCACAATGCCGTTTAGTCAGAATTTCATGAAGATTTTTTTGTCCGTCACCCTAATTCTTTTTCGAAAATAGTCGCTCGGAGATAAGTCGAAATATATTTTCTTATGGATTTAGTAATTATATTTTGACACATACACTCCAATTTTATTTACATTATGTAATAAATGAGCTGTATAACAAACAAACACTAAAATATTACGAATATTAAAGAATAAATAACTAGACTAGCGTGATACTTTACAATAAATGGTACTGTTATATTCGTATTATATCACTCAACACGATTTCTCTAATTACAACTGAGTACTGATAAATTGTAGTTTAATTACCAAGCCCTGTTTCTTATAATTGTATATCACGTGCAGTAAATAAGCTAATTGAGTGTTTCAAAGATCTAGCCGAAGAGCAAACTAGTAACTAGAGGTCAGCTAAAGTTCAGTGCGCCGGCGCAGCCTGCCACGCCCAGCAGATAGATCTCCTGCCTCTTACAACACGCACCAAGAATGTCGTAAATTGTAAAGAATTATTAAACAAACATGTGCACTCTAGACATGCATGTTTGTTGAGGCAATTTACAAAAAAGTAAACGGCATTTAATTCCTTTTTAAATGTGATGGTACTCGTAATCCAAGGCTAACCACCATTCGATGGTGTCTTTTGACGTCCTATGAACTATTAATGCATCTACATTTCACAATGCATGATAATACAAAATGTTTTTTTTTTTTTCTTAATGCCTTATGTCAACACAACAAAACTAACACTTTGCCAGCGGCCTAGTCCGCGACATTGTTTATATGAAAACTTTAATATTCCTTGAACCGGATATTTAGGGAAATATTGAAAAACTATCAAGTACAGACTGTTTTTGTCTTGTAATTTTTATTCATATTGATTATAATTTGTGCCAAAGTTTCAGGTTTATTTATCCACGAAATATGAATCCTTATCCCCAAAATTACTCAATTTGAGGTTATTCTGAAAACAAATAATTACAACCTTTATTATCTACTTTCAAATATATTGCTGCACAGAATAAAATTTTATATACAAACGACCTCTTTTCACCGCCTTTAAGTGTTGCCGTAAACAGTAAACAGTCCTGTAGATACGTGTCCCATTCATTCATCAAATCACCGGTCCACCTTGTAGGAGATTTTCAACGCTGCGTTTTCCGGAACGCAATTGCCACTCCAGAGCCTTTCGGTTCCAACGGCCATCTACCTGTTCTGCGGGCAATGTGCTCTGCCCACTGCTACTTATGTTTGGCGATTCTTCGGGCTATGTCGGTAACCTTTGTACATTTCTGATCCGATCTCACAAAGAAACTCCGAGTATAGCTCTTCCCATTGCCGTTTGGATGACTTTAACCCTTCTGATGAGGTCCACTGTGAGTGACATTTCGGGGCAATATGTCTTATGTCTCCTTTTATACACTTAGATATCTGAATGTCAGCAAAACAAACAGTTGATACGCTTAAAATACTTCGTTCTATTATTTTCATTTTGATCAACTTTGACCCGAAATAAGAGGCATATCTGAGTGAGCGATATTTTTATCTCGAAAAAAAATAAGCACGTGACTGCAGTAGATATTTCAACAAAAACAAGTCTTTTTGATTACCGCATAGTAACTGTAGATAATATGTATAATATTATTACAAAAGGATTTTTACGATTGGTCGAGCCATCTCGAAGGTCGCACATTCCCGCTAATTCTGGTTTTTATCGCTATTGCAAATAATCATGTTTATTGATAGGCGTCTTCATAGCTAATCATGTAAGCAATCGTTTCGTCTATTGGAATGTCTTTTCCGTGTAATTTAAGTTACTTATGTGAGATGTTACACGTTAATTCTTGATGAAGTGGCTTCTAGAAGTTTATTCACCATGTTCTACGTACTTGTCTACTGATTGTGTTACGAGCTACGTGTAAGACCGCTCGTAGTCAACTATGGCAAATAATATTATATATTTATCATACTAGGCAAAGTTTATTTTTTATTTCTTAATTAAATTCTTTATTGTACACCGCTGAAACAAAAAATATAGGACAAACATTCAAGTTTTTTCTTGTAAAATAATACATTTGTAAAATTGCTTCTTTATAGTTGTTTTATACTTCGTGGCTTCTGATTATCTGTAAAATCTAAAGACTATCACTACTAGTAGCAGCAGGGACCAACAGCTTAACGGGACATGTTTTTCGAGGCACGGAGAAATTTCGGTACCTGATTTAAGATGGTCACCTGAAATCACACGAAGGGGTCGTGGAAGACCAAGAAGGAGATGGCAGGACAACACAGATGCCTTCCTTAGATTGGAAAGAACTGGCTCAAAGCTCAGAACACTATACAAAATAACAATTTTAGCTCTTAACATTCTATATTATTCTGATCAATAAATCTAACCAGCTAACCGATTCGAATATCAACTTTCCGTCTTCCTCGAAACTCGAAAGGTTTCTTTTGTAGTGAGAAATCATCGAATGTAATCCACTTTAGGGTGGAGTAGGAGGACGTGTCAGAGTTTTACTTGTGCTCAATGAAACTAAATCTCACCGAATAGTTTTTTGAAAACTGTATTAATAGGGTCGATTCCTGTTATTTATATACAGACAAAGCTGAAATACTGCTTTGGCGAAAATACGAAATAGGCAAATGTAAATAAAACAGTGAGAACCAAAGAATACTGTAGGTATTCAGCCTTATATTTCAAGTTCTTCGTGCTGTGTATTATCGATGTTATAAATATATGAAATGTCGAAAGAAAATATAGAAAAATGGAGTAATTTAGTAACAGACTGGTATCCACGCGATGGAAAAAGAAGTAGAGGCAGGCAAAACAAAAGATGGGAAGATGACTTGCGGAAAATAGCTGGCCCAGTATGGAGCCGATTAGCAAGAGGCAGAAATACGTGGAAATCTTTAGAGGAGGCCTTTGTCAACAGACAAGCTGTTCAACAAAAGCAACCAGTTGCCGATCACTTTACTAAATGCAAATTAGAATTTATTTTTAGTTTTTAGCAAGTAGGCATGTATTTTATGGTTATTGTAAAAAAGAAACAGCAATAAAGGCTATTTTATTTCATTTTATCTATATATATAAAAATCAATGCCACTTTTCGTTGTAATTCCATAACTCAAGAACGGCTGGACCGATTTGGCTGATTTTGGTCTTGAAATATTCGTGATAGTTCAGGGAAGGTTTAAACGGTGAGAACGAAAAAAAAAAAATAGGCGAAACGAAGTTTTTTAGAGTAGGGTAGAGTAGGGTAGAGTAGGGTAGAGTAGGGTAGAGTAGGGTAGAGTAGGGTAGAGTAGGGTAGAGTAGGGTAGAGTAGGGTAGAGTAGGGTAGAGTAGGGTAGAGTAGGGTAGAGTAGGGTAGAGTAGGGTAGAGTAGGGTAGAGTAGGGTAGAGTAGGGTAGAGTAGGGTAGAGTAGGGTAGAGTAGGGTAGAGTAGGGTAGAGTAGGGTAGAGTAGGGTAGAGTAGGGTAGAGTAGGGTAGAGTAGGGTAGAGTAGGGTAGAGTAGGGTAGAGTAGGGTAGAGTAGGGTAGAGTAGGGTAGAGTAGGGTAGAGTAGGGTAGAGTAGGGTAGAGTAGGGTAGAGTAGGGTAGAGTAGGGTAGAGTAGGGTAGAGTAGGGTAGAGTAGGGTAGAGTAGGGTAGAGTAGGGTAGAGTAGGGTAGAGTAGGGTAGAGTAGGGTAGAGTAGGGTAGAGTAGGGTAGAGTAGGGTAGAGTAGGGTAGAGTAGGGTAGAGTAGGGTAGAGTAGGGTAGAGTAGGGTAGAGTAGGGTAGAGTAGGGTAGAGTAGGGTAGAGTAGGGTAGAGTAGGGTAGAGTAGGGTAGAGTAGGGTAGAGTAGGGTAGAGTAGGGTCAAACCCGATTTCAGGACAAACTAGTTTGGCCTAGGCTAAACTAGTTCTTCCTATTCGCGATAGGATAAACTAGTTTAGCCTAGTCCAAACTAATTTGTCCTAAGCCCGATAGGATAAACGAGTTTAGGCTAGGCCAAACTAGTTGGTCCTGATATAAATGCGCACACTCTAGGATAAACTGGTATGGTCTAGTCTAAACATTCTAATATATCTAGAAAGTCAAATTAAATAGATAAACTGAATGATACTCCGTAATTGGAAAAATAATCAATTTTATTAAACTGTAATGATTCGTTGTTAAAAGTTATGTTTAAACGGTAATACCAAGAGTAATACGAACAATCATACTATAACAAATAATACTGTTTTTTTTTAAAAGAAACAAAAATCAATTATTAAAATTGTTATTTATTTTTACATGGTTTGCTTTGGTGGCACTTAGCATTGCCTTCTTGCACTGGCGTCTGTTTGTGGAACAGTTTTTGTTGCAGCTGCATCTCACAAAACTTTGGCCTGATCCAACTGAATGTTTCGTAGCTGCAGTTCGTAACGATATTTCAGAGGTAATATAATTTTTTTATAGCCTACTTTGTGTCCCACTGCTGGGCAAAGACCTTCCCTTTCTCCTTCCAAACTTCTCTGTCTTTGGAGATCTCCGGCTAAGTTTGCGAACATGATTAGATCATCACACCACCTTCGCCCTGGTCGACCTCGACGGCGTCGACCTCCCTCAGGTGTTCAGTGAGTGATAATCTTCGCTCATCTGTCCGGGTGCATTCGTGCGACGTGGCCAGCCCACTCCCACTTCAGCCTGGCTGTTTTGTCTCCGACATCTGTTATTTGGGTTATGGAGCGCAGCGTGGTGTTCCTTACGCGATCTGTTCGCTTAACACCTATTATACTGCGCTCTATTGCCCTTTGACGGATCTTCAGTTTGGGACTTTTGTTGTTCAGTTAGTGACCAACTTTGAGCACCGTAGGGTAGGACGGGCAGGATACAAATATCAATGACATTTCTTGTAAGTGTCATCGGGAGGCTAACCTTTAAAAAAAAGGTAATATAAAATACTATCTTCCATCCGATGAACTTTTTGATGGCCACGATAGTCGTGACAAGATGTTAGCCGAAATATCAAAAAAATATGCCAACATAAAAAAAAAATGATAAGCTTGTATTTATCTATGCGTAGTGGCTGTCATCAAAAGAAAACCAAGAAGAAGAGAGGAGGAGGCCTCTAAGTCCATTCTTCATTCGGAAATTTATAGTACGTGCCAAGTAGATCTGATCGATTTTCAGACACAACCCGAACCCGATGGACATTTTAAATTTATTATTGTTTAACAACGAATCGTTATAGATTAATAAAATTGGTTAATTTTCCAATTACGGAGTATTTTATTCAGTTTTTTATCTATTTATTTTGACTTTCTAGATATATTAGAATGTTGAGACTAGTCCATACCAGTTTATCCTAGAGTGTGCGGTTTATATCAGGACGAACTAGTTTGGCCTAGCCTAAATTGGTTTATCCTATCGGGCTTAGGACAAATTAGTTTGGACTAGGCTAAACTAGTTTATCCTATCGCGAATAGGAAGAAATAGTTTAGCCTAGGCCAAACTAGTTTGTCCTGAAATCGGGTTTGGCCGGTAACATATATATATATACATAAATAAAATGAAATAAAATAGCCTTTATTGCTGTTTCTTTTTTACAATAACCATAAAATACATGCCTACTTGCTAAAAACTAAAAATAAATTCTATATATATTTATAGTCAAGAGTTAATAGGTTACTTCTAGGTAAGCGCGCTCCATCGTCAACGCGTTTCCATCAAGTGAGATAGCGGTCAAGCGCAAACCTATAATCAATAAAATATATATATACAAAACTTCCTTGTCAAACTCCCAATTGCTGGATGAGTACAAGCTAATCGACAGGCCGACCGCGTCGTCTAGGACTGACGCAAATATTTGGAAACCAATTTCCTTTATGATATGGTCCACAACCATTTTGATGACACTCATCTCATGAGTAAGCTGTGCTATTCGGTCCCCGAAACCGTTACTGCGTTTAAGGGGGAAGCGGCTCGTTGAGCGACGCGTCTCATTGCGCGTTGCGTTTGTCTTTGCGCATGCGATGATCGGCTCACTGCTGCAATGTACGACGAAGGCCCAACAAATCACCCATTGTTCCGCTTTTCCGTAAACAAACACATAATGTGCGCATAAGCTCGTGCAGGAACGAATTCTGGTTTACACTGCCCGATCGACAGAGTGTCTGAGTTGTATAATTCCAACCACGCGGGCTAGGTGTGGGTTGGTGGGCTAATTCACTACTTCCAAAGAGTACTGAACTAATTACTTGTTATCTTCCATCTACGTTCGATATTCGCTAAGTATAGTCCGTCTGAAGATAAAGAATCAGCAAAATATATTGTTTTCACTTCGTACTTGAATGTGCACGCGAGGAGATAGTGACTGATAACCACCGAGGTGGGTTGATAGCGCTTATCTTGTTGCGATTCCGTCTGGAAATTTTGATTATTTGAGTCTTCCTCCTGTAATTAGCATTTGATATTAATCTAATTTCATTACTTTAGGATATCGTTCGTCATCATCGCATTCGTTGCTTGCATGATTCCATGATTCATTAAATGCGTATACTCGTACGATCGAAAGAACTTATACGATGAACTAAGAACTCCATGTAAGAGTGGTCAGTCATTGTTGCAAACGGAATCCAAATTCAGTATTTTTGATGATATTAATAATTTAATATGTACCTATTTAGTAATAAGGGGAAGACACTAGATCCTGCAATACAGTTTATACTAGTGCAGGAGCTAGGGAATTCACAAATCGCAAAATGTGTAATTAGTGCCAATAAACACTTATTATTATTAATCCAGTCAGAGCGGGTGATCCCACTCATAAATTTAAGTAAGGAATATGGTTGTACATTTGTGAGATTGTATACAGGAAGTATAATCTCTAGCACTACTGAACCAATCTTATAAATTATTTTATTCAGTGAAGTGGTCACAGTTTTCAGCTTTTACATCGCTATGAGAATGTCATAAGAAAGAATACTCGTTAGGCTAGCAATTCAACAACGAAATTCTAATGAAATCTCGTCCTGACCGACTTCAGAAAATTTAAACGAGAGTAAAAAGAAAACAGTAACTTTCGTCTAGTTATTTTATATTTTTGTCTTCATACGGATAGTGCCTTTAGACAGTGCAGCAGTGTCAAGTTTAGAAGTATTTAGTTTTTATAAAGGAAAATCGTTTTATTCTGCATTAGAATTAAAATGTAGCTCTAATAGTTTTCCCGGTATTTATTTGGCAACAAATGTGTCAGTCAGCCTACTTACCAAGTTTTGCTGAGATCGTCATTAATACAAAAACATCTCAGCTCTATTTTACCGAGACCGCACCAGTTTCAATGATTCCAGATTATCCAGTTGTGTACACTTGAGATACAAAATTACACCAAGTTTACATCATAATTTTTACTAGGAATCAATTGAAAAATTAAAAGTGTCACTGAACTTAACTCGAGAATAGTCGAGAACAGTCCAGAAACAACCTCCTTGTGTAGTCGGTACTAGCCCCTCATGACATTTCGCCAATGGGTTCAGTGATCACCGGTCAACGCATGCTAGTAACCGCTATCGTTGTGCAAGTCGTTTGGCAAGAACCGCCAACGTTACGTGACCTGGCACATTGCTCATCAATTAAGCACTACTTTTTGCTTCCCAAATCATTTGCGCCAATAGAATCATTGTTAGTAACAAATCTAATTATACGATGCCGTAAAGACTAGGTACTAGAGTCCGCTTTCAAAATCTTAACGATTAATTGCAACAGCTTTATCATTGCTTAGTTACAGGCTTACAGCTACATGAAACGACCCATGCATATCGTGCATGGGTCGTAATGATACACAAAAAAAAAACATAATCTTGTCTACGTCATTTTCTCTAGACAATGTCTATCGGAAACTACATAGCTACAACCTTATCAGACCCCTTCACACATTGTTAGTAATTAATCAATTATCCTATAGGTAATAATCGCTAATGATTCCCCTGTCATTATACCTACTCGTGTTGAAATTAATTCGAGAATAAAATAGCTTATTCTTATAGATTATAGTATCTAGTATGAGTATACGTAATCTTTTAGACGTTGCCGTTGTTGACATGTACATTTTCTTGAGTGATGACCCGTTCTCATTGCTTAAATGAAGATTATATGCCTTTACAACATGGCCCCAGGCCGTGTCTCAACTTGACGTGGATCTAACCGGTGATTTATAAACCCCAATTATCAATTATAACATGAGGAGCATTCAGACGTAATCGTGTAGAAAAAAAACAATAAAGTGTGTCGTCTCACGGAGAGGTAGGCGTTGTACAAGATGTTACATAAATGTTACTAGTATTATCTGCACCTCCGACTATACGATAACATTAGACCGTGTTGGTAATGCGTGACCACGCGACAAACGTCACGCAACTCTTAGGTAAAAGGTTGGAAGTGGAAGTGTCTCCATTTTCATCTGTCAGGTTAGTCATGGGAACTTGACAGCTGTGCCATGAAATCTGTGATTGCTTGAGTTTTCCCCAATCCAACATGTCGAATTAAAGATGTCGTTTGCCCAATAGATCATACCTACCAATGGCTTGAGGCTATACAGTACACACGCTATGCCTTTTTAAAATATTTTGGAAAACTTCAAATATTCCGTCTAGGAGCATTGAGTGAGAGGGAGTTGATCCGTGTGTCTTCAGTAGCCTTTGCGTTCCAGGGTCGCGGTACGATTACCGCGACCCTGGAACGCAAAGGCTACTATACCAATTCCGTAGTCTTGCACACAATAGCTTTGCCTTGATAAATTTATTGATGCACATATCCTGTCTAAGCTACAAAATCTTCAGCATCGACGACACGATGCTAAACAATCGGTTTTCTATCGGTTGCCCTTTGGGGAGTTGACGTCGGAAATTCGGAATTGCATAACTTAGGTAATTCCACCAAACGCACCTACGGCGATGCATCACCAGTACTAGGTGTACATTCCACCTATACACGCAAAACAGTTTTGAGAACACACTCATTGTATTTGCAGCTAAAGAGTGAAATTTCATGTCGGAGTCTCTGTTTTCTGATAGCTGATAGGTGGTATTTAGGTCGAGAATGAAAAGGTTACTTATAACCAAGCGTCCACCATCCAGCACAACACTCCACTTTAAATCTCACTACCAGAGTCACATTGACAGTTAAGCAATCTCAAAAATATATCTATCGAACTTTCCAGACTTATAGGTAAACACTTGTGAACCTTTGACCGAGATGTTTAATTGAGAAGGTAATTTATTCTTAAAATAACTGTAGGCTGCGTATAGTATCGCATATTATAATAAGATACCTACGTAGTTATGTGGGGCGGGTGTCTGAACCGCTGGCGGCGCACATCGGGGGCACTGGTATCAGGTCTGATAACCCTGGTCGGGAGGCCGGGTCTTGACTTATATATCTGTTAATACGATACAGTTATGTAGCTCCTAGAAAAAGTATCACACGATCCATCCGTTTCTAAGTCGTGTGACGATAAAATACTGCTTAGTCGATCAACTACTTTATTCTCTAGAATTCGCTCTGTGCCCTAATTCACGTAAAATCAAACAATCCCAATTTCATTGTCGTTCCATTATCGTTCGATCGTAGTCCTATCCAAAATCGGTATTCACGTGTTCCTTGATGGGGATTCGATACAACGACAATCGAACGACCTCTCTTTGATCGAACGAGTTCAAAATTGGTGTCGTTCAAACTTGATTGATGGATGGGAATACGAAAATGTCAAAGTCGTTACGACGTAGGGACCCTGCAGAAGGCGTAGGGACCCTGTAGAAGGGTCGAAGCGTAGGGACCCTGCAGAAGGGTCGAAGCCAATTAAGGCCAAGGGTTTGCGTCTGAAAAGAAAGGCTCTGGCCCTGGTATGTATGGCGATGTAGGAACGGGGTAGGTTGTTTAGTCAGTAAGAGTCTGACACTTGTTTTCCGCTCCGCCCAAGAGCGGGACTCGTCATTGGATGATTTTTACCTACCATAAAAAAATAATAAAAAAGAGTCGCTACGATATCGCTATGGTTCTTATTACGAGAATTAGGCTACTGATAGCTTCTAGACTTATCTTAATAGATGCATAGATTTCCACTGCAACATTGTCGCCGTTTATATTTATCTAACTACAGTACCCTTTGACTTGAGATCCATTTAATTAATGAGCAACAAATAACGTTGTGGGTGCCGTAAGAGTGGGGTTGCCATCTCTAAAATTTGGGAAACAGGACAAGACGCTTGAAAACCCCGGATTTTAGAGCCCGAAAGCCGGACATATCAACAAGATCTTTTAAACATATTCAATGTAATAAAAAACAGTTGGAAAATGTCATAAATCACCTTTTTTATTCATTCATTATTTTAACAAATTTATTTTTTTAATTAATTTATTTTTTAAAACTCGGTCTACAAATGAAACCTTCCCCGGACGCTTCCCGGATGCCCTCTAAACTAGGACAAATCCGGGGAAACCCGGACGGATGGCAACCCTACCTAAGAGGCTATTATAGAGCATACCAGAGAAGTGAGTAGCAGTTATCTATAGCATAGCATAGCATCGGCCTTACAATGTTCTCACTGCTGGGACTCAGGCCTCCTCTCGGAGAGGGAAGGGACCGTAATCCACCAGGCAGGCCCAGTGCGGGTTGTGGGATGGCTTGGCCAGGCTTCAAATTTTTAGTTCTTGGACATGCTGGTTACTTCATGGTGTTTTCCAGCAGTTGTAAACATAGGTTTGCCTAACAAAAACGGGGGCTTTTCAAGGAAGCCATATCCTACTGTGGACGTCTTTCGCCTGAAGTGAGAGTGAAGAGATCTCTTTACTCACTCTTTCGATCTCTTGCTACAAGTCTTGGTTCGTGGTGAGAAGGAGTGGCAGGCGGTCGCCCCCTTCTGCGAAACACTCCTCTCACGACAAAGCCGCTGTCGGGATTCTAAACCCTATTTTCAGTCACCGTAGGCTTGCGGACGGCGAGCTATGGGCAGCTCGCCGTCCGAGATTTTCACCCACTACAAAAAATGGCCTAAATAACGTTTTCTTAAAAAACATAAATTATGTGTCCAACAGCTGAGTAGTACAGTAGCTCAAGTAATTAACATAGATAAGAAGTTAAATAAAAATGTAATGCGCAAAAGCAACATGATAAAATCGGCACACGAACAAAATCGTTCAATAATACTCGTAGATATATTATTATAATAATAAAAACAAAAGTACACAAGTTGTTTGGTTTCATAATTAGTTGATTATTATTTATCTATGTTGTTGTTGCATTGATGCTCCGATGTCTGTACCTACTTGTTACTAAATGAACCGTTTTGAACAGATGATCCAGAAAAATGGTTGATTTTTGTTACTATTTCGTGTTTTATCTTTTTCAACACACTTGCTCAGAAAGTGGTTCACTACACGTGAGTAATGTGTGGTTTTTTTTTATGGTAGGTAAAAATCATCGAATGGCGAATCCCGGTCTTGGGCGGAGCGGGAGACAGAGTAAGACTCTTATTGACTAAACAACCTACCCCGTTCCTCCCCTGCCTTAGTTTCAGAGCCCCGGTGTAACGCTTTCGCACCAACCGAACCTTCGGCTCCAGGAGGCATCGACCGTGTTGAGCTCTTACAGTTTTCTGACAACTCCTTGAAGCGCGCGGGAACAGTGCGCGCTATGAGTAATGTATGGTTACATTGGTTACCGTTCTTGGCCCTCTTAAGACCCTCGCCACAGCTTGGGTCTTAATACCGCCTCGATGGTAACCTCCTACATTAACACTTAACACTTGTATCATAATGTACTATTAAAAAAGTTCAATTTACTAAATAGAACTCTTTAGTTTGAGTACTCAGTATTAATTTTAGGATACAAAATAACGTAAGGTTAACGTAAAAATTCTAAATTCTGCATCGAGTTATCGGAGTCAGTCGCGTTATCAGACGTCTGTATCTAGTTTTAACATAATCTCTACAATTGTTTGTTTTTTCCAATAAAAATAAATAAAGAGTTCTTCGTATCACTATTACACAACTACCAAGAACCAACTGTCAGTTGCCCAGACCTGACACAACCACGACACCCATTTGATTGGACAACCCTCCCTTTAATACTAGAGATTTCCAGGACCAGCCCTTTTTTCATCCTTCCCATTTGTTTTTGAGTGAAAAATCATCAGATAACTTCTCTTGGTAGAGCTAGAGGTTGTGTCAGACTTTAACTGACTAAACGCCACCTGTGTCCCTTCCCTATCCCTTTCAAAAATTTTACTCTGTTTGTTTTCCTCGTGGTCCTCGTTCCTGCAGTCAATTTCTTATACAACCTTCTCATAAAAAAGTTATGATACGGTAATTTAAGACACCATTACTAATTATACCTACCTATAAGTACCTATATGCCAACTCATAAAAAACCCCTACGGTAATTATTCAATCATCGCTTTCAACGAAGACCTTTGCTCTTTAATTAGCAATAATAATTAAGTTTCAATAAAAAGTTACCGAATCCTGTTATGTTATAAATTAATAAACTGAATGAAGTAAGGTACTTCATTAAGTTTATTATTGAAATAAATGGATATAAAATCTGACTCTCTCTACCAAAAACAGGCAGGGTCACCTGAAGATTTTCCATAAAAAAAAAACAAAAAAAAATCTTGCACTCACCAAATTTCAATATGGCCACGGAAAATTTTTAATTTTTAGTTATAATCACTCTATCTATTTAAAAAGCGCATCAAAATCCGTTGCGTAGTTTTAAAGATCTATTCAGCGGAGAGCGACTTTATTTTATACTATGTAACGATATGCATTAGTTTGTTATGTATTTTGTATGATTGTAATGTTATGTATTTTAGCTGTGATATTATCTATGGGCCTTTATTAGAACGCATGCATAGTGCAACTGAGAGACACAGGTGTGGTTTTAGTCAGCAAAAGTCAAATTCAGACAGACAAAAGTAAAGCCTTTTCTTTACATACTAAAGCGAGAAAAGTCAATGAATGATTACCATTCTCAAAAAAAAAACCTATTGGCCAAATTAGTGGAAGTAAATAGCAGTTCCGATCGAGTAATTGATATAATCTGATTAGTGGTTAGTGGTAACAGATGACAGATGTAATAGAGACATTATAACATTCCTGGTACGTGTTGTGGTGCAGGAAAAGTGGTCGGACAGCTGACGGGCCAGTAGCTAATAGTCACCAATCAGTGGACTTGTCAATCAAGCGTGTGGTAAGATCTTGAAGAAAGTTTTACGAGTTCTGTGACTTATCATATGTCAGGCGCCTGGAAAACGTTAGGTAACGCATAGGTCTTGAGTCATATGAGGGTTCAAACAATATTGAACCTTTTTAGAACGAACATCTTATGTGACAGTTTGCATTTTTGACAGGAATTAAAAAAAAATGTATATTTTGACCTTCATAGTTAAAAACTTTCATGACAATTTATTCTAAATTTGTATTTATTAGTAGTTGCTACTTTTTTATCATAGAATCCCAAAAAAGACGCTCTAAAAACTCTCTCCTAAAAAGTCCTGCTATGTTTTTGGAGTCTGTTTTCAGTTAGCTATGACCTGAAAAATCCATAAGTCAAGAGTGACCACATCATCACTTACCATCAGGTAAGAATGTCCACGCCAAGTTGTTCAAGTTGGTTTTTGTTGGTTAAGCCCATGCCTATCAATAACAATAAAACGTATATTCATATTCCCACATAAGAAGCGTTTTGTGATCACGGCCACATTTTTCCTACTTTCACTACAGGGCTCTCTGCTACTCTCTTAGAGAGGGAAGCTGTTATTAATCACGAGGGCCCAGTGCTGATTGATAGATGTCACATTACTTCGAATTTTTGGCTCCACTTCCAGAACATGTTTCCTCACAATGTTTTTCTTCAACGTTTTGTCCGTCCCAAAAAACCTTAAAGGAAAATATCATGAGGAAACATGCATGTTCGTATCCCTGTTTAAAGCCTATAGCTCTGTATTTCATAATATGTGTGGCTTTAAAATGTATCTAGTTTATTAAATATGTATGTGCCAGTCGCCACGGCTTTAATCATATGGGAACTATATTTGAAAGTGCAATATACGCCCTTCGAAAACATTAAACTGCACATGATTAAATCCCCATTAAACGAAGGACGGCCATTAAATCAAAATGTTATTGGGTTAAATACGTTGTCAACTGGTTAATGTGAGTGATATGACATAGTACTATTGGACAGTTACTGCAAACAGGAACATTTCGCAATACGCCCATTGTACAACACTGTCCAATGTTGTTCTTGAGACTAACACCATAAATTGTAGCGGAACATGGTTAGGTGCTTGTCACACACACGCAAACATACTTAACATACGCTCTAATGACGAAATTCGAACCAAAAACGTGCACAAAACTTTGAAAATTGGAAGAATATCATGTAACAATAGAACTAGAAGAAATATTTTGCTTTTAATGCAATGCAAGAGACGAGGCGTCATTTTATGACAGTAATAAATTTACCTAACAAGATTCAAGCGGTGTAGAGAGAAAAAGTTTAAGATTTATATGTAAAACTATCTGGGGCCCGCGATTTTGTCCGCGTCAAACTTGTAAAACAGCAAAATGCCATTTGATAATTATTTCAAGACTTCTTTTTTACACGGAACCCAATATCTGTTTACAAAATAAAAGCCATAGGCCAAGTTACGCCTTATATTATCAGCCAGCTTCCAGTGAACGTTCTATTAAAATCGGTAAAGCCTTTCGGAGATTAACCAGAACAAAAGAACGAACAAAAATTTTAAAAATTTCAGTTTTGTAATAGTTATGGTTATACATTTTCTTACTACAGAAATAATGTGCATATGAAAGTGTATTACGTTCATATGCACTTTATATATGTAGTAAGAAAATAGTATTTTGAAATCACAAACAGACACTTTTATTTTATTTAAATGTGTGATAAACAATGCAGTTGTTCGTGATTACATTATGTTCTTTTGAGCGATCAAAACAAAACATTTGAACAACTGGGAGGTAATAATTAACGATAAATATAAATCTTGAAACTAAAAGGAAGAATAATATCAAACTGATAATTAAATATAATTTTAATTATCTCGTTCTGCCACACCGAATCTAAAATCAAAGACGATAAAGCAATCAGGTTAATAAAAAAAAATCAATATGTATAAATTGGTTTATATGCCGTAATGTTTGTAGAAGCCGTTGGTGCGTTGGCTTGATCTACAAATCGTTATAAAGTTATAAACAGTTCATATCTGATAAGCCCGTCTCCTGCAAGTAGGCCGTCTGATCAGTGGCGTAGCAAAGGGGGGCGGATGGGGCGGACCACACACACCGAGTACCACCACGCACGAGTCACCTTTCTCAACTTTTAGAACAATCTACAAACTAAAAAAAAATTCACTAGTACAAAAATTTCTTTTTCGAGAATTCCTCCACTAGCACTAGCTCAGCTCTAATGTATAATTCGGGGATTCCCGCAAAACAGCCCGACGCTATCCTTATTCTTCTCCTCCTGATCCATGTCCTTTATCATATAAAATTTATTGATTTTTACTTTCAATGGGGTGACTCCAACACCGCACCGGGTGCCACCCAAGGTAGCTACGCCACAGCGTCTGATACCGGACATGTGATCGAAGTACAGAGAAACGAGCTAGTTAGAGACATTGAGCCCTAAGACTTTCCATTCGTGTTTTATGATGACAGGCCTTATCTTCGCAGTCTATAAGAAGTGTTTAATAGTTAGATGAATATATATTGTTTATGTAGATGCGTCTGCTCAGGGTTTTAGCACTATACTTAGTGAAGTAGAAGTATTCATCTCTGTTCCGGAAACCTCTTAAAACTCCTTTAATTAAAGAATTTTGAGAGAGGTCTTGTAAACCTCAACTGTAAAGGGTGGATCTTAAGACTAGACAGATGTTCTGTCTGGTCCACAAAACTACCCAAAGATTTCGAATGTTACATATGTTCTAATCACGCGGAGAACTCTAATTTCTTCTGTAATTTTTTTAATGTTTTGAATTCCTACCTATTGCCATCGCATAATATAAAACAAATTCGCCTTTCGCGTCTGGCATTTCATCCACTAACTCCTCGTACTCTACGCAACACATTTTGAAGCCGTATTCACTACAGAAAGAACAATACAAGACGAAGGTTTGTGTATATATTTATTTTTTGCACCTGTACGAACTCGGGGCCGACCACCAATATCTAATAAAACAAAACATTATGTACCTAGCTGAATAAAACAAAGCAGTAAAATAAATCAAGGCATCAAATAAATTAAGTTCCTAATCAAATACATCATCTAAAGACGTTTAGCATATTTTCCACTCTCACAAAGATAACAGTTTAGACTTTAGAATCAAACGGTTAATTAAAATACAATAACAAGTTTCTGTTCCACGTCAACCAACATATAAAAAACGTAGCAAACAAAGATAAAATCGAGATGATTTGCAAATACCGAACAATTATGTACCTATCAACGATTCTACATGTTGGTCGGAGAAGTTCCTGGTACAAGTAACAAATAAAGATGTATGGGCGTGTTTTATGTTTTATGTATGAAGGTTACACGGTCGGATTGAAGTAGGAAATCGTCAGCAGAGAATGCACTATCTATTATATACATACACCAGATTATAACTACGTCAGTAGATTGCAAGAGTTAGAAACAAAGGAACGTAAAATGTCGATCTCTCAAGAGATAAATCCTAGAGATGCGATCAATGGAAGACAACTTATTCTATGGATGGTGCCAAAAAGAAAAGTTGATGATAACAGGAAATTAAATAACACAAGGTTTAGGTAAATACTCTGAATAAATTAACAGTGTATTCTGTGTTCGATCTCGCTAGTCGTGGGCGTAAACGTTACTATCTAGCATGAGGATCCGATACCCAGATCAATAAAAGTTGGTTTTACATCTTGAATTTCGAGCCTACATTTTTTTTTATGTAATGGCAACCTTAAACTAGACATATGTCAATTGTCGGGCTTATAGAAAACGGTTGCTTACAGATCACCCGAAATAGACAAAGGTTGTCTGGACATCAAGTGAGTTTGTACTTGCAGATAAAAATGAAATAAATACTTTTGCTTTTTTACTCAACCAATACCTACTGGATAATAAACATTACCAACGATATTTGAACCTGCCTGCCTAAAACATAAAATAAAAGCTTGATGTATGTATGTGTGTATTGGACTGGGGCCTGCTCTCTAGGAGAAGGAATGGACCATAATACAACACGCGGATCCAGTGCAATTTGACAGACATTACACGTCTTAAGTTGTAAGACTTATTTCTTCAGGATGTTTCTTTAACATTTTAAAACCTTACACAGTGAAAAGCTCCTGCCTGAGTTTGAACCCCGACGTTTAACTTTTAAATCGGGCCCATTACCGGTAGGCCACTAATCTCCGTGATGCGGTTTGATTTACTTGTATATTATTTCTTAGAGCTGTCTTCTAAACATCAATCGCACAATGACGGAATTTCCTACCATCATATTAACTACCTACTTCATATTATACATCTCTATAAAAAGGGCACGCTATTCTCAGTGATCGCTGAACCGAAAAAATACCTAAACACCACTGAAATGTCAGGGTCACTGGCAAAGATTCCATTGTGGAGTCGCTAGGAATCCGTCATTCAATATAAACTGAATTCACTGATCTATTATATTCTGAGGTTCTGACATTGAATCATATAAATAATAACAGAAACGTGACCTGTACCGATTCGTAAACAGATTTAGATTTGACAGACATTCAGATTAATCTAGTCTTTAGTTGTGCTTATATGGGAACAATCATTTGTTAATCAAACAATATTGTGAAACATATCGACTCGAAATATCTTCTTTTTTTATTAGGTATTAAAAGACTCGCGCTTGACCTCTCTCTCACCTAATGGAAAGCGATGATGTGGTCGACGGTGGAGCAAGAAGTAATCTATCTATTAAATCTTCAGTTTATAGCTATCAGGATACAGACTTCAACTCCTTCGCGGTACCTACGCATTATGAATGTATTCCCAAAGCGCTTTGTGATGTGAGTTTTGGGATGTGCATCAAGTACCGTTCGCCCATCGCCATGCGTCTGCTGGTCCAATGATGGAACGGGTTTGGCGGATTAAGTTCGAAGCACACTCCCCAAAATGCAACCGGTAGAAAACCAACAGGTTATCACGGCGTCGGTGCTTTCAATTTCTGACAATTTCTTCTAACAAACAATTTGGTTTTCTCGATGGAAAATCATCAAATGATAACCTGTGATCTAAAATATCTTGAATATAAGTTTGTAACTAGCTTTATGATATCATGGGACTGAGATAGCCCTAATGCCAGGCGTGTAAATTGTTGCATTAAGTCTTTAAAATATAAAGAAAACAGAATTTGGTCACAAAACTCAATCCGAGTTTTTCTACCACTACACAAAAAGAAACCGTTCTATACATGATTTTTGTTTTAAATAACTCTACAAAATGTGAATGTGATCACATCACAACAACTGTTGTTTTATTTTTAACAGTGGATTAGTTTTTGTATACCTACCTACGTCGAGTTCTTATCTGATAAGTACATGTAGGTACATAATATCTGATATCGAACGTCTGGAAAAAAATTAGGTGCTGATAAAAAAATCAGGCTGTATACCTACATTAATTTATTTAGGTACGTACCTACTAATTTATTCATTTATTTAAAACCGAAACCGACCGCGGTTAACCTAGTAAGAGTGAAAGGATTTTCTAGTATCGAGTGTCATCCACTTTAAGATATAAATGTCACTATTACCACTCGAACTGGCAGGAAGAATAACATCCGCTAAAATAATATTATCTATTAATTTACATAACTCACTCAGCCACCACACTTCACAATTCAGATTAGTAACTAAACTAGCATTATTAGCCACTAAAGTACCCACGTAATAAATTAACAGTTTTGTAATTTGACCAATTAGGTAGGTAACGCGATAGGTAATTCTCTGGCGGAAGTCATTGTTAATAGCATTAACACCTAATAAATGATTGAATAATACATACGATTTGTACGTATCCATCAGATACATTCATCTTTTGGCACATGCAGGACCGTTTTATCCATTTAGCGATGTAGACAACTGCCTAGGGGCCACACCAGGTTCAGGAGCCCCGCGCTTCAGAAAAAAAAATAGACTATGTTTCATAAACTGTAACAAAATAATTTGAAATTTCGATGACATGACATTTAACAAGCCGTTTGCCAAACTATATACAGTAAAAACCTATATAGTAAAAAAATGCGTTATTATGAATAGTCTTAGACACAAAATATATCAAAAAGTTAGAAGGGGGGCCCCGAGACGTGCATTGCCTAGGGGCCCCGACATGCATAAACCGGCCCTGGGCACATGCATGTAGTAGCTGATCTAAGTTTATCTTGCTTTGTCACCGGGACGCAGTCGTGCCGAGAGCAGCCTTCGCACACGAACCAGCTAGATAAATTAGAATACAATAGACCTATACACCTTACAAGTAATTAATATGCGAGTGTATTGGAACCTATGCATATGACTGTGCCGAAACCTGTCGAAGAGACTGGTACCGCAATTATTTTTGGCTACTAGCTATTCCCTGTGGTTTCGGCTTCGTCTTTGTTACTATTTCACTTCTGTGGGTTGAAGCTTGATGGTAAAAACCTACATCCTACTCTTCTTCGATAATTTATGAGCGATCCAATACTGAGAGAATTCCTCAATCCTAGCGAGTAACTACAGTGCCGCGTCTAATGTACTGCTTCACGCCTATGGGTTGTACCATGAGGTTCTATCACTTGTAGCCTTCCTCGATATAAAGGCTACCCAACACTGTCAATTTTTCAATTAGAACTAGTAGTACCCCTGAGTTTAGTTTTTTTTTAAACTAAACTCAGGGGAGTTTAGTTTTTTTTTATGGTGGAAAAAATCATCTAATGACAAATCCTGCCCTTGGGAACTAGTGTCAGACTCTTTCCGACTAAACGACTTACCCGCTCCTTTTTGATCCCAGGGCCCTGGTGTTACGCTTTTGCATCAACCCTTAGCCCCAGGAGGAGTTCCTGAGATTAGTGTGTTCAAACAAACGTATTTTCAGTGTTTTCACCAGCGCCTTTGGTTACTTCTCTACTGTCGTTAATTTAAACGTCATTTTATATAACCTATATTTTTCCTCGATAAATGGGTAATTAAACAATAATAGATTTTTTTCAATTAGTAGTCTAGTAGCCTAATTTCAGTTAGGTACCAGTAATTACTAAAATTAGCGCGTTCAAACTAACAAACAAGCTATTTTTCTTTGTACATAGATAAGTTACATATACAGGTATAAATATTATAAGTACTAAGTAGTAGTAGTAAGTCACTGGTATAGATAAGCACACAGTCACACAGTCTCTACCCCATTGCTACTACGGCCGTAAGTAGTTCTAAAACTTAACAAATACAAGGGCCTTTAACTAAAAGATCACGTCAATTTCGTAAGTATAATTAAATTAAATTCTACGTAACACTTGCACTCAGATTAGCAGCTCTATGATCGATGGTATTCAACTCATGAGTAAATAGTTAAGTTGCCTCATTTACCTTTTTAAATGAGGCAACTTTAAGTAACTATCATCCTAAGTACAAATAACTTGACATGACACTAACAGCTCTTCAGAAGACCGTAATATCAGCCTTGGTAGCTGCGATTACCACGTCATGTCATCTTCAATGTGAGTGAGTAGTGTCAGTGCTTGGCACCCGCAATGGTTACATCGTTAGGGCCGGGACACATAAACACGATACGACGTCAATCGTACCACGATGCGGCGTCGTTTCACGATGCGACGTCGCGTCGTGGGAATCTACGACGAGCATCGTAAAAAACTGCGTCGCGACAGCGTAAAGTACCACGATACACGGCTCCCGTTATTCATGATTAAAAGAAATGGGTGGATCCAGTATCTTCTGAGTTTCTGTCCTTTCTTTAACCGTCTTCTTAACAACAGCAGGAGTAGGACGCGTCTTGTGCGGTCCATTTCTTGAAATTAACTGAGACAATTCACGTCGTGGCACGTTACGATGCCGCGACGTAGTTTTTTCGATGCTCGTCATAGATTCCCACGACGCAATGTCGCATCGTGAAACGACGCCGCATCGTGGTACGACGTCGTATCGTGTTTATGTGTCCCGTTCCTCGGGCTACGATACAGTCGTGATCGAACACCCGCTTGTCCGATGACGTGCTGCCGACCATCACGTTCTATTAACCCAACCACACCTTATATTAACTACGTTACAAAGTAACAAACCCCACAAAAAAGCCCTGTCGGAACTAAGCGATCCAATTCATCATACGTTCTTGTATATTTTAACATTCCGCCTTCTTTATGCGCGCATAGTGATTTATTGTACGTGATTAAAGATTACATGCATTGCTACATTACAATATCTGCTTAGACGGTGTAGCTTCTCAAAAAAAACTAGCGTTAGTGTCGACAGCTAATGATGAGAAATCATTGCCTAAAGTTGGCTTCATAGTTCATATATTTTTAAAGACGTGATGATTAATTCATATGTTCAGAATATCACAATAATCAGTGAAGATGTAGAGCTCAAAAGCAACGAGATTGTTCGAAAGGGTCACTCATGTGGCCCTGGAATGCAAAGGTCTTATATTCCCTCTCGAGAGCGAGACGTTATTTGATGATTTCGCAATTTCCTCAAAAGTAACAAAAAAAAACCTATTGAAAACATCTTTGTTACAATGCTGTATCAGCAATTTTCTCCATTACGCACGCGACCTTCTTTCCTCCAAAACATGTATTCGGGATCGGCGCCTGATTACGGACACCTTGACCCACGCGACAGCCGTGACATCGAACCTGTTTTCGATCTCTCTACATGTCGAGTCGATCATCAAGGCGACGTCACTAACACTGCGGACTGCGGTACAGCCTACCGCACCAACGTGTCGCTCAGTTCGACGCTAGCAAAAACGAATGGGGACAAATACCTTTCCCAGCAATCATCGCGGCAACTAGTTTATGAAACAACAAGAATGTGAGAAACAAATCAATCGGCTTGCAAACTTGCTACCCTACGACACGACGCCCGTACTGATGATTACAGGTTAAATGCTGACGATGATTGCACTCCAACACAATACAAATTACATAAGTAACAGCCGGCCCGTCGAGCCCGAACGAAGGCTGCTTTAATTCGCGAAGGTTAATAACATTAGGGCAAATACGCATGAAGGCAAGCACAGGAACTGGTAGGAACGACAATAGTGAACGGGAAGCCTTGGTGACGACTAATGAGTACTGAGTAGGTATGGCATGAGTGGAATGTCACAGGCGCACGACATGCCCTACTATGACACACCACTACAGGCTGCTACTGGTTGGCTGAAAAAACACCATCACCACTATCCTTTAGGAAGTAAAGGTTAGGAATTCAACGATTGGTCGAAATTGTGAATTGATCGACAAAAACTGTCGAAAGGTTTTCATCATTGGTCTGCTAATAGAATCGGCCTCCGCAACCGTCGCGTCGTCGGTCGCACGCAGGTTTGGCGTACAGACGATCTATTATTGCAAAACAACCTGTGATTGCTGACCACAGGTGTACGTGAATTTACACAATTTCCATAAATAAACTTAACAAGTAACTGTGAGATAAAAATTGCGAGCACGAAAACGCATGCCAACATGTTTGAATTGCCTTAGAAATAATGTGCGCAATCTAATTTACATACAAACTGCTCTATTGTTTATTAAGTTCATACAAGTGCCTTTTAAGTGGATTATATGATAAATGACGCTATTAGTGCTGCTTTTAATAACATTGTATTAGCCCTTGTTTATGGGTCGCAGAATAAAGTGGTAATTTTTCAAGATCGCTTTAAGTTATAACAAAAATCGTCCGAAACCGATAAAAACTGTTCTTCTTCAGTTAGAAAAACTTGCTTAAAAATATAACAATATCAAAATACTTATAAAAACAGTGGTTGCGGTCAGCTCGTTGCAGTAAGTCCGTCCGCTGACTGCTTCAATGTGGCTCGGACAAAAACGAAAAAAACTTCCCGACACGGATGTTTACCGGTTCCACGCGTTTTCTTGACATCGATGGCACAAGATAAAAACAAACTGTTATAGCTTCGTAAAGTTAGAACAAAAAATGCAACAAATATTTTAAATTACCTTAATATAAACTTACCTTAAACACAATTTTGTCCTTCTCCATTTCCATTTTATTTCCTTACGCTAGATTTTGTAGTTCTGTAACAAGCAAAAAATCAAATTTAAGAACTTGATGGTAAATTAACAAAACTATGTAAGCCTTAATATAATTCTTACCTACAACATTGCTTAATAATAATAATCAATTAATTCCTAATTTATTACAAAAAATGTTTGCTGATAATGTCACCTAACCAATTTAATTTTAATATTTGTCACGACAAGCGACAAAAAACTGCATGATTGCTTAGTAAGAACCGATAGTACTCGTAGATAAACATCAACGGATGCATAATTTAATTAGGTTAGATATCTAATATAAATCTTGACTGGACTGATACCTAATTAATCCATCAATATGGACAGCTGACTCTCCAATTATAATAGTCTGTTAATTACATAATATAATTTGAACACAGCACTGTAAGAAAAAGATAATAACCACGAACATCCTGTAAACAAAATATAATATACTAGCGACCCGCCCCAGCTCCGCACGAGTGCAATACTTATATATTACACATGTATTATACTTATAAACCTTCCTCTTGAATCACTCTATCTATTAAAAAAACCACATCAAAATCCATTGCGTAGTTTTAAAAATCTAAGCATACTTAGGGACAGACGTTTATTTTATACTATGAAATGATGATGTTAGCCCCGATCTTAGAATTTGATCACTTCAAGATATGACCGACCATTTCATGAGATCGTGCTAATACAGATAAAAGCATGAATATGACCTATTGGTCGCCGGAATGCCATGGATGCGAGACGCACAGGACCGGTCATTATGGCGACATTTGTTTTGGTTTGCCGTTCATGAAGCAATTCTTTGACTTCTATATATACGCCTTTTATTGACATTATTTTAATTATGCTATATAGTTTTTTTCCTTTATTTTGTCGCTATTAATTAATGTGTGCATATAGTTTTTCAAATGTAGTGTATACTCTTAGTTGGCAATAATTAACACGTTCGTGGACAGTACTATCTCATAGGTTGCAGCTACTGAGACACTACTTTTTTTCATACATTGCCCACGGGCGTAGTGTCACAATGCTTGGTTAAAAAACCATATGATACGACAGAACGGATATAGGCTTCAACATGGGATGGTAAGAACTCGTGGATTCAAAATTGGGATGGTAAGTACTCATCATCAGATCCATAGTCACCATCATCAGCAAATGGGTCTAGACTCGATTCAGGGGTAGAAGCTGCATCAAATAGGTCTTGAAGTCGTTTTTGTTCCTTTTCGAACGAGTCTCGAGACGCCATCTGTAAAAATATTCTTTACAAATTTAGTACAACAAAATCGTGTTCACAACAAACAATAGCAACATAAATACGTTATTGACATGAGCAAATAGACTTGAATTAGTATATTTAGTATGTATAAAACAATAAAATTACGTTGAAAACAAACTACTCACTTTCTAAACAACAGTTGCGCGCGAAAACATGCAGCGACACGCAGGATCACCGCAGCGGCGCAGTACTCGACTGATCGTATGTAAACACGACGCCCACGGGCGTAGTGTGCGTGGGGAGGGGAGTATAAAAATACGAATGTGTGCGTGGAAGTACTTTTTTTGACGATTTTTTGTAAATAATGCAGTGACAGTACAAAAGTCGTAATTATACCTGTGGTGACAGTATAACATACCGTTCCTTATGATAGTATGAAAAATCGGTCGTCGTGTGGCGTACTGATTTTATCCAAGTAAAAACTGATACGTCGACAGGCGTACTGTCGTATCATTTGCAGCTATGTAGACGCCTGTGGTCGTTACTGTCCACGAACGTGTTAAATAGGTATACCCAATAATACTTCTTATACAATATTATTTTTAGTACATGCGTAACCCGAAACACATTTACACTTATGCGTTATGCATATTCCTCTTCGCTCCGAACCATGGCATGTATCAGGGCTGAATCGTGAAATACCTAGGACATAGGATATTTTTTTATCCCAGAAATATATTGCCTTGAGATATTTCTTACACGTCGAAGAAACTGGTGGCAGAAGCTTAGTAATGTTATAGAGTTGTCAGCAAAACCGTAGGAACTCTGCAAAAGGGTCGAAGCCTATTGGGGCCCAGGGACTCTTTCTGAAAGGAAGGCTTGGCCTCAGTGCAGAAGGCAAAGAAGGAATGTGGTGGGGTGTTTAGTCAGTAAGATTCTCGCACTGTCCGACATTTCGCCCAAGAGCGAAATTCGTCATTGGAAAAAAATACATTGTAGATATTATTGCAGTAGGAAATCATCTAATCACTTCTCTCGCTCCAAGGGTGAACGAGAGCTTGTCAGACCACCAATCTGCTTCTGTCACCCTTTGTGTTCTAAAACCATGGTTTCTCTTTCCGTAACCGTAAGGTCATTCTTGGTATAATCAATTACTAAGTTACTATTACTCAACAATAGAGAGGAATAAGTATCAGAGGCCGAACTAACAACTAATCAACATAAAAACAAAGCCATTTCGCATCCTAGTGCTCCATTAAAAGCATTTCACTCATTCAAATTAATACCATAAGCTCACGTAACAGTTAATCACTTAATAACGTTTCACGGCTTTTTATAGCTATTGATGAACATCTATAAAAATTATACGATTGCGCACGACTATACTTATGTATGGTCATAGTTAGTTGCGGATGGCCGTAACATCACGACTAAGTATTAACAAGACTCGTTTAGCTGTACAGATTGATTCGAATGTAAGTAACATTGAACTTTGACCGACGTTGAGCTACGTTAAAAATACAACATTTTATTTATACGATAGAATCAGTGGTTCCCAAACTGTGTTCTGCGGACCACTGGTGGTCCGAAAGAATTGAGTTGTTGAAGTTTTTTTTTTGTTTTTGTCACAAAATGGATAAATATTAATCAAATTTGAAATCTTTCAAATCTAATAGGAGGGGAAACTGTTAAATAACCATATAATAATGCACATACAGAAATGTGACGTCATCACTATTATTTGTGCTCAAAAAATATATATATATGTCTTTTAGCGAGATAATCTCATTACGCCTCCACTTTTTCTCAAATTATTTATTTAATTATTAGCATTCCATATATTATGGAATGCTAATTACTGCTTCATATGTACAGACAAATCTCCAATTAAAACTTGAGCCGCGAAGGGTCCCATTTGTAACATTTCGACGGAATTCCTGGCAATATTCAAAACTTTTAATTTTAAGAATACATAGATGTTTAATTAGCACAGTTTCTATCTATACTAACACAGAAAAACTTTCCTATGTTCTAAGTGTGGTACCTATGAACAGTAAAGAATCCAATGAGGTCCTCGGTCATAAAAAGATTGAGAAATACTGCGCTGGATGGACGTAATTTAAATATTATATGCGTAACTTACGTTAAGAATGGTAGAAACAAACACTTTCAATTTTATAACTTTAGATTTTGACACAACTGCATTATAATTTTACGGGAATTTCTACATAACTACCAAACCATTGAAATATAGCAATCTACCTAGTCGGTTCAAAAGCTTACTTATAAACATAAATAAAACGCTTACAAAACTGACTAACTGCAGTAGTAAAAGTGAAGTAATTCGTAGTCAACAGGAAAACCCATTCAAATAACTAAGAGAATGTCGGCGGTTCGTCCAGAATAGGCATTAGTTGGAAGCATGCACAGATTGTACATTAGATAGGTATAGATGCCACCGGCATCTCGTTGACTTGCCGAAATGTTCCAAAAATTTATCACGGCACTACAGAAGATTTTAAACGGTCAAAGTCTTACACTCCCTCATGATCCAATCACAACGCGAAAGGAGTTATTTGATTTCAGTCCTTAAAAATGCATCTTATAGACGTTACTTGTTATTTTTATTTTTGATGTGCAATAAAGAGTATATCTATCTATCTTAGATAATGTAATTCTCGTAAGGGGTAGTCTTGTGGAAACATCGCCTCTCATAGGTATGTCTTGAAGCGCGTTATTGAATCTTCATTACACAGTACCTATACAACAAAGTCACTCACACAAAGTCTGCGTTTTTCAGATGTTTATATTGGACACCTATGCTCCACTATAGCTCAATACAAACCACACTACGCTATGGATTTAGCATACTTAGTGCCAACTTTAAAATGCTTAATTTAGCATAAGGCAAAGCCAACTGCGCCCTCGCCGTAGCGGTCGCCGCCGCGATCCCGCCAACCTCCAGCCACCGTAGGCGCGGGCATGCGAAAGCGGTACTCCAGGGCTCTGGGACTAAGGCAAGGAAAGAACGGGGTAGATTGTTTAGTCAGTAAGAGTCTGACACTGTTTACCGCTCCGCCCAAGGGGGGGATTCGTCATTCGGTGATTTTTACCTACCATAAAAAAAACATGCTCAGTTTGCGCAGATCAGGAAAAAGAAGTGGCTTCCTAAATTCTCACGGCATTTAAAATCATCGCTATAGAAAGTAATTAATCCGAGTACTACTTATATAAACGGTAACGATGCAACTGATATTTACTGGGCGATTTCTTCACTACTCATTAATATAACATACTTATGCGTACAGACGTAGCCTATGCGCGTGACCGGACCAAAATCTCTGATAGAGAGATAATCATTAATTTGATACAACATAAAATAGATATTTAAGCACAATCCTACCTACTACTTCATTACATAGTATAAAACAAAGTTGCTTACCGCTGTCCCTATGTGTGCTTAGATTTTTAAAAGTAAGTACGCAACGGATTTTGATGCGGTTTTTTTTTAATAAATAAAGTGATTCAAGAGGAAGATTTAGGCAGATTCAGAGTTCCTTACTAGTTGCGGATTTTGATTTATGACGTATTAAAAAAAAACTACTTGCTAGATCTCATTCAAACCAATTTTTGGTTGTAGTTTAAATAACAATTTACATCTACATATTTTTATAGTTTTATCATTATCTTATTTTAGAAGTTACAAGAGGGTGGGTTATATTTTACCACTTTGGAAGTGTATTAAAAATATATATTTTAGAAACCTCAATATCATTTTGAAGATCTATCCGTAGTCTATATCTTTTGAGTTTCAGTTCTATGTACGGGGAATCCAAAAAAATATTGTTTATTTTTCTTAAAGGTTTCACAGAATACATCTACTTACCAAAATTCAACAGTATTGTTCATATAGTTACGAAAAAAAGTGGCTGTGACACACTTGACAGATAGACAGTCATGACGAATCTATAAAAGTTCAGTTTTTTGCCATTTGGCAACGGAACTCTAAAAAACAGCGCGAGTACGCGAGTTCTTGGCGAGATTTTGAAATAAATAATAAGATTTAAAAATAGAGCCGAGTACAGGCATTTTGCAACAGTTAAGGCTGAAGATCGCAGTAATTTTTTTGTGCTTACCACAAAAACATATTCAGAATTTATTAGAGTCAAGACATCGATGTCAAGATTAGGGAAGTGATAGTCAATGAAAAACTAAGTCATCATATGCTTAACCTTTCCTCAACTTATTTCCGTGTGTTGTGGTCAGCTGGAAGCTCGGACCGACCTTGGAGATTAGTTGACCTGTGCGGCTTATTAGATTGTGCGTATGGTGTATTTGCATTAATAAATACATAAATTAAATATGGCTCTGTCCCGTGAATTCATCTACGTTGTTTTTTACCATGTAGATTTTGATTTTTTCGGGAACAAAAAGTATTAATACCATTGAAGATATAATTGTAAGTAGTGCTAACAGCTCGATTTTCAGGTTTAAAAATTGTTGCATTAGTTCGGAGGAATCTCTCTCAACGTCATCATTACCATCATTTCAGCTGAAAAACGTCCACGGATTGACACACTTCCGGTACGCGGTCGCCACTCCAGAACCTTTCGGCCCCAGCGGCCATCCGCTCTGCATGCAATCTCATCGCACGTAACGTCTATTCCTCCGTACCTCGGAAAGCACACTAAGCCATTGGTCCCGACTGACATTTATATACCTTTGACAGTTGTTACAGATTATCTTAAGTCAGATAATCTTTCACCACTGCCGCCAAGCGGTATCCTATCACTCCTAGCAAGATACTGGCAGGTAATCAGCAGTATCCGTTTAGACTGCTTGTCAGCCCCAACAAAGGAAAAACCTATTGAAGAGAATTGGCGTATCTACTAGAATTATAAGTCAGGAAAGGTCTGGAATACATACTTGATGCTTCATGATGGAATATCAGTATTCTGGCGTCCACTACAGAATTTTGAATCGGTTACCCAACCGGCGGTCCTCCTCCCCCAAGTTACGACAGTTTCGTTAACTATTTTGAATTGACCACGCATTCAATTCCTTTGTTCTGACTCTCTTCTCATCTGAGATGATGTGTGAACCAAGGAATTGGCAAAAGGCTCTGGATGTCACTGAGGTGGGCCCCGACCACGACGGCACGGCCCATTCCAATTTACGCCTATGTGAAAGGGTCTAACTAATCTCAAAGTAAAACCATTATCTTCGATTGCAGAAACACAGCAAAGATGAGCAGAAAATATAAGTAACCTAGTTAAAGCTACATACATAATAAGTTAAATGGATAGTATAACGATAGTTAAGCACAGTATGAAGATGTTGCGGGTGAAAGTCGATTGTGCACGCTGCACGTTCTTCCTGCAAGTTTCTAACGACTTCAATTATTGTCTGATGCACTTACCTTCCATGGAGAATGTACCTTCCACTTTACTTGGTAAGGGTGTTGGTATTTAAAAGTTTTTTATTGTTCTTTTATAAAATTTTTTAGTTGTTTTTTTTAATGGGTGTAGCCATTCCACGTGACTAGGGCCAAATTCACCAATAAAACGAATTTATTTATTTATTTAATCTTCATGTATAGTAGTGGTACATAGGCAGACTTGATGCAACAAGGCATTCTTTACCAGTCAACCTTTGGGTTAAAAAAGACAATACTGTCTAATTGTGATTAGGTATTTTAAAAGAGTCACCGAGATTATAGGCTTCATTTTGTGTTTTGTTTTAATTAATCGCGATTAGTTTTTTTGGTTAATTTAGCCCTTAGATACATTCTTTCAAACTAGAAATATCCTACGGCTTGAATAAAAGGGTAATTTGAACGAATGTTCACTGATTTTTTTTAGTAGAAAATTATCTTCTCTCTTTCTATCCTGCGTAAAACGAGAGCGTCAGAGTTAAACTATCAAAAACCCACCTGTGTTCTTCCATTTGCCCTTTCCGGTAACTCTTTCAAACTTGAAAAAGGAAAGGATTTCTTCATTGAGATTTGCCATATTCTCTAACTAGTTTGTGATAAGTGTGGGTGATCGGTGACTATGTCAATAAAAGTAGGTACCTATTAAAACTCACAGTTTCACATATAAACCCGGTATTTCAATCTTCTAACTACCGACTCTTGAATTGAGTAATTACTAGCATCTTCTCTTTTAATTCATCTTATGCTCCTCCTTGGGAATTAAAGATATTAAAGTAGAAGATGTTAACCTGCCAATAAGTATTAAACAATCTCCCATGAAAAAGATCTATCTCCTTTCATTTTAGTCCATCCTAAGGTTGTCTGTCAGAGATTGCCCTGTGCGATAAGACCGCCCATTGTACACTTAGTTTTTATAATTGTATATCCTGTCCTCATTTTGGTGTGCAATAAAGTTTAAAATAAATAAAAAGAGTAGGCAGAAGACAAATGACTCGGGATTTTGTAGTGGGTTCAGACCAAATCCGTGCAACACTGACTGACTGTCCACAGTCTGCGACGCCATCCACACGACGTAGTTAGGATGACATAGCAAAACATAATCTACAATAAGGTTATTCGTCACGGTTACCACCCTCGGCATTGAGGATAAACGATGCAAGGATGGCCGACATGTTCTAGAACCAAACATTTGAAGACATGTGACATCCACCAATCAACACTGGGCCCGCGTGGTGGCCCTTTCCCTCTCCCATAGAGGAGGCTTGTGTCCCAGCAGTGGCAACATTAAAAAGGTCAATGATACAAGGAATTTCTTAAACAGATCGCCCTTTCTTCCCTCCCCGGGAAAAAACAGACCATGTTTAAGAAAGACGAACACGAGTATTAACTATTTTTTACAAGCTTTTATTTAGTTTCACCTGTCCCGTTGTCTGTCGTTCTGTAATCAAATCTTGCAACTTAAATTTGATCCACTTCCCGGTTTCCGATTGAGCTGAAATTTGGTATACACGTTTAGTTCGGATGACAATGCAATATTATGATGACATGGAGCTGATCTGATGATGGAATCGCGAGGTAGCCATAGGAACTCTGTAATTAAACGGCACAACCACGTCGAGTTTGGGCTCGTGTGAATCGTCTTGACGAGTTTTATTTATATAAGTATAGACCACCGCTATAAAAGCTTGTTATGAAAAAAAATATTTTCATTGAAAACTTCTTTTGTTTGACAACAACTGTTATTTGTCAACTGACAATGAACTTGTTTTGAATACAGTCATTAGAGACACATTAGAAAGACAACAGGTGTCCGAACGCCGGCATTCGCTTGGGGCTTGAAAGTTTTAAAGCACACATTTTAAATTACGAGTCCTCCGTATTCGGTGTTGACTTATTTTGCGACCAAACACCGTTAAGATTACGACAAAGTATGAACTTTGAATTCATAAACATTTTATGCTGTAGGTACGCCCACATTGCAAAAAAGCCGTAATCTTTTATCCAACTCTTGACATGTTTGTATTACATTGTATATCAATTTTAATTATTTTTTAATAGTGTATGCCTAATTGGTAGCTTTTTGAGTTACCAAAAATTTATTATAAGACCTACTGTTTAGGGTTTGTGAATACCAAAAACAGTTTCACACTGCTTTCATCAGGAAGTTCTTTTGCTCTTTAGGTCCTTATTTGTACAATAAGATCAATAATATGATTACAATATATCCCCTTAATAAACATAAATGCAAAAAAACTATTGAAGCTTGGTTACTAACTTTAGAATACAAGGACACTGAGGAACTTTTGGCGGTTTTACGGTAATATAAACATATAGATTCAATCAATGAATAGATTATTATAATATATATAAAACGCAAAGAAATTAAATAAAATTTATAATGCAATAAAATTAAATAAAATTAAATAATTAGTATATTATAACAAGAAGCTGGATGAAGGCATTGTTTAATTTTTAATACTGATGTATTCATAAGTCAGTCATGCAATCAATACACACCCTCTCACACACACACACGTACACTTCACCCATACACAAAGAGAGGCCCTTTCACACACCATTTATTTCACATTTATTTCTATCTTATTATTTGTGTAAAATAGTTTAAGCTAGTTTAAATTCTGTTCTTTGGGGAGTGGCGCCGTATGCCGAAATACAGGTCCTAACCTAGTTCGACAGCGGATGCTATTATATATATTTGAAAAACTGTTATCTACTAGCTAATATTTACGACAAACATTGTAATATTTATTGTGAATAAATTTATTGTTATTTATTATTTATTTACTGTATCACCAAAAAGCACACTACTAAATACTTTGACTTTGACTTTGCCAATTTCAATAAATCCAGTAGATACTCACTACAGTGCGCCCGACTAACTTGGCGAGCCGAAGTTAGGCTCTACGAATTTTAGCGCTTGTGCGTGCTGCATGCTCTTACAAAAAAAAAATAACCAATAACTATATTTTTTCATAAACTTTCTATTTTCAATATTTTCATACAAGTGTAGGTACAAGCTCTAAAGTTCGCTGAATCTATCTTCAAGTTCGCCAAGTTAGAAAAGCCGTACTGTACATTGGATCATTACCTCAACAAAAACCACAACTAGGTAGTAAGATGGCCATTGTTTCCAAAATGTCCACAGTTGGCATCGCATTACCTAAGTACTACCTACTTAGACATATCTGCAGCCGTTCGCTCGAAGAATCCGCCAAGTCCAGCCTTACGTAACGCGATGTTACCGACAATTATTGTGCAATGCATACCGATGGACCCTGTGTGTTGCTAACGCTTGCCGACAGCTAATCTTGTGACCTATATAAATATGTAATGCTCGAATACGTACTAACGATGTTACTAATAGATACGTTTAATAGTTACAACATAATTTGTTAAGTAGCTGTTGATAGGCCCGCGCTAAAGCACTATAGCAACTAATAGAAAACGACTATGTGTTTGACGATGGAGCACGCTTGCATAGAAGTAAATAAGCTACACTCTTCACTCAAACTTTTGAGCCCCAAACGAACGCTGCCAATTGTCTTTATAATATGTCTCTAATTACAAAAGAAATAAGAATAATTTATAGAATATATAGAAGAGTTGGTTAAAGATCCCTAGGCTGTAACTATAAGGAAACACAGACCCCGATTATTATTATTAGTAGACTCGCGTTTAACCGTATAATCTCATTTGTTGACCCCAATATTATTAACAGCATGAAGAAAACCAACCAAATTAATAATAGACTACCTATGGCACTTATGGCAGGTCATTCCACAGGTCCTCTGTACGCGGTATTCCCTAAACGTTTTGCATATATCACTACATAGTATACAACAAAATCGCTTTCTGTTGTCTGGGTTGGATCTTTAGAACTATGCAACGGTTTTAATGCGGTTTTATTTTAATTGATAGAGTTAGATGAGTGATATATGGCTCAAGAGGAAAGTTTATATGTATAATACAAGATATAATAATATATTTAATATCAGCATGGCCCCCATGCGAAGGGAGCGGATCGCTAGTTCTCGATAATGTCCAAAATTAACTTGCATTTTTACAAGAGCACAGTCACCAAATTATACCGAGCTATTGGGTCTAAGTGTTAATTGAAGTTATAATTGATTCGATTGCCTTATTAGGTTCAATACCGGTCAATGCCCTGTAGGTCAGTCTTTAAATTTTTCGATTTTTATTAAAATCATTTTCTTTGGCTACTCAATCATCTACTTTAACTACTTTTACTCTCATTTAGGAAGCTCGGAGATGGTCGGTCATCTGAAATAAATTCTTTATTTATGGATACCGGAAAATGCCAATTTGTGTGTATTGCTTGTGTTCAGGGTAGGAAACTACAGTTATCATGAGTAATTGCAATTCAATTAATAAATACCAATGGATTTATCGGTTTAGTATCTATTAGTATGAAATTATTAACGATGCCGTATTTTGCAATCCCTATGAAATAATTCAGTCTGCGTGATAACGTTTCGCCGGAATGAAAAGGATACAGGCCGTTTTCTAAGCGGAAGCCTAGTTAATTCAACATAATCAAGGACAGTAGACACAACGGCACTATATAATCACTATTACCTAGCATAGCATAACTTCACCCTTATAATGTTCCTACTGCTGGGACTCAGGCCGTAACGTAACGCAGGTCCCGTGCGTTTTGTTGTGCAGTGGATGTCACATTATCACGTATCTCCGAATTTTTGGTTCTAGGACATGCCGGTTTCCTCACGATGTAGTGAGGATGTAGAGTAGTGGTGATGAAATAAATTACACAAAGTTATGCACCTGGTTGGGTTTGAACCCGCAACCTAAAAATCGTAAGTCAGGGTCTTTACCACTCAGCCACCACAGCTCTCTTTATTAGGTACCTAATTTACAATGAATTCTTTCTGCTCATGGCTTCATGTGAAGGCAACTCCATTCAATCCTCACCTTTAGAATAAATGACTCATTGGGATTTTTGGAAGTAATTGATGTCAGTCAAATGGTTAGTCTGTAATTTATTTACTCTACAATACACAACAACAGGAGCGTAGATACCTGGTTTTATTTTATCATTCATAGAATAAGTCATTATCCAATCAATTATTTATGTTACTTTGTGTATTGCTACGGGATTGTTCAAAAGACTACCTTGACCCTAGAACGCAAAGGTAACTGAAGGAATACTGGTTAGTTTTTATGGGTAAAGGTTTGACACCCCTATCACTCCACGATATTTTTTTCCCCAAAAAATCCTATCCCAATCAATATACCCATGCCGCTATGGAAAGCCTAAATGTCGGTTTAAAACCTTTATTCCCATCAAGACATAATTTATTGTCTGTAAGTGACAATAATTTGACAACCTGGGAAGAGGTGGCGAGATGACCTGGACGCCTACCGTAAGAACTGGTTCGAAGTGGGCCGAGAGAAAACTACCTGGAAGAAGGTGGGGAATGCCTCTGTCCAGCAGTGGGACGGTATAGGCTAGATAAATAAAAAAGTGACAATAATTATGTCAATTACAGCATTAAAAAATGTAAATATTGGTACAAACATCACACCAGCCTATTTTTAGCTGCCGTCAATTATTTTTTAGATCCACATGTATTGATCGAGCCATCGACTAAACATTTTATAATAGATACGAGTCTTCAAAGTATTTTTAGGGTTCCGAGCCACATAATCAAAAATAAAAACGGAATCCTTTTATGATCGTTTTGTTTTCCGTCTGTATGTCTAGACCCTTTATCTCGGCAAGGCGTGGATGTATCGAGTTAAAAGAATATATATTCAGGTCTTAAAGTTGTGAAAAAATCAAACCTTTATGTCAACGAAAAAAAAAGATACGGCCATTCGTGTCGCAAAAACGTTTATTTTAATTCTCATTGATTTTGACATTCATAACCTTTCGAATACCGTAATTACAGACACAATTAAAAGACAATAGGTGCGTGTGGGTACACCGGTGTCCTCTCACCTATTCACATTACTCCCGTTGACCTGGAACCCTGAAACTTAGCGTGGCAAACATAGCACTAACAGGAATAAATCAGAAATCTGCTAATTTGCAATAAAGAACGTCACAAAAAAAAACTTTCTGATTCAAACTATTTATAAGACTATTTAACATAAGTTATTTTGTACGGAACCCTCAATAAGCGAGTGCGACTTACCCATTTTTTTTTGTTAAAGACTATACCTACCAACTTGATACTTATCTATTTATGTCATTATCTATAAATGGTATAAATGAAAATGGTGGTTTTTAATAGTCTCTCTACCAACTTGGTAGGCAAACCGCCATTTCGGGAACCATATTTTCGTTTCAACAGCTTTCTCTAACATTTTTGATAACATCATCGCATGCGCGGTTGCTGTGCACGGAAGTTAAAGGTTCGATGCACGGTTGAGAACTTCTTGATGGTATATCTTCACATAAAACGCTACGAACAGATGCACAGTTATGTTAATGAATATGCACTACAAACTCCTTTCCTTGATATAATATAAGCAACCTAGTTTCTGCCAGCGGCTTCACGCGGATGAAGCCGCTGGCAGAAACTAGGTTTTCCTGTACAAACTTTAAACGACTATTTCATTCACTTAGGGGGTGAATTTTGAGAAATCTTTCCTTAGTGTTCGCTTACATCATTAAAGGAAACGTACAAAATACCATGCACCTAGTCCCAGTAGTTTCAGCACTTTCAGCTGTGTATTTAAATGTCGACGCCCTCGAGCAATAAGTCAGTAATCGCAAAATAGTACATTGTTATACGAGGGGTGAAAGTGAATTATTTAGTCTCGAGAATTTTTTTGGCGACGTCGCTAATAGTTCGAGGAGTCCCTCGAACTATTAGCGACGTCGCCAAAAAAATTCTAGAAATAACTCTTGAACCCGAGGTCAACACTGTACTTTTTATTACGAATACGCCAAAAATATAAAGTGTTTCGATTACTGATTATTGCCCGAATAATAAGTTTAAAACCAATATTTTGCTATTACCTACCTACTGACTTATTGCCTGTAGGCATCGATATCAGTCAGTCACATTATCCGTTTAAATAGGTATACAGATTTACCTGATTACCTATCTGCTTTTTAGGCAGGTAGGTTCCTACGTTAAGTTTAATTAATATATTTTTAACCTAGTTACAGAGATCATTATTAATAACGAGTATTAGCGAAATAAAGGAACAATAAACGTGGGCAAGGTTTTTCTGCCAGAAGCTAGAGAGATTATAATTTATATCACACATGAATTAACCTTCACATCAAATTAAGTAAATAATGCGATAAAAACCAACACTTGGTGTGAGTATTACCTAATATTTGAATATATTCATAATCCTGCGAATCTTTACATATCACTAGATATTATAAAACAATGTTCCATTCAAAACTCCCCGTCTATCTGTTTGAAATAAACTCAAAAACAACTGAACGGATTTTCATGTTTTGAATTTTAATTGGAAAGAAAAAAGGTTTTACCTTTTTCTCAGAATATCTTGCAGAGACGTAATTATTTTAGTTCCGTGGACTAAAGAGATGAGTTCATCTTTCAGTCATCGGATAATTACACATCAATTTATCTAAAGGTTTACGTGCGAATTTATATAGTAGATAACAGTGGAATAAAAAGCAGAGTTAAACAACGAAATTGATAACTTAAATACTTACTTTTATTATTTTAAAATCTACAGGTAAACTCTGCAATCATACAAAAACTGACTCACAACACTTTCAGTCTGGTATTACAAACGATAAGACAACTAAACTTGACCGGTAAACTTTAATGAAAACTTATGTACGCGTGTTTACGCGGTCGTCATGGTAACGTGTGTAAATACAATATGGCGGCGAATGCGCGCGCGCCTCTGTGAACGAACGCAGACTGGCTGCGCCTGCGCCGGCGCCGACCACCACCGCGGTTCTTCAGAAAGCGAGAGGAAGAGCCCAGGCTCCAAGCGAGTTTTAGTTGTGCGAGGACAAGTGCACGTTTCCATTAGTATAGCATTGATTTGTATGCATAGTGCGCCTACGCCGGCGATCTCCTATAGCTTGTTAACGCGACCTCCCTCATTTATCTCAAGCTAATTATAATAATTGATTAATGATGGTGGTAATCTATTATGTTGATTATAATGAAGACACTTGTTATGCAACTTCCGCGGCAAATCCGTCGGTATGATAACTTTTTGGGTCGATTTGAGCTTGCACCGAGATATCTTTGATTAGGTTATCTGACTGACCTTGGCGTATATTAGCGTGTTTGTGCACTGGAACATCCGTCTTTAAGTAGGTTTTAATTTTCATCATCCAATATTCAAGATAATGTGTGTACTATCAAACTTTCAGGGTTCATTTTAACCAACTTCGTCGTTCGTCGTTCGTAAAAGATCGTAAGTGAGTGTGAGGTACAAGGAATTAATGTTTTGAAAAAAATACGGAAGTTTTTAGCATACTTTTTTTTTATTTCAATGAGTTAACGTCAAACCCAATCTCCCATTAATAATAATAATAACATAAATCTGCGTCCAATTTCTGAAGCCATTATTTTATAACTAAATAATTTTGACGAGTCACGAAACTCGCCACTTGGCGTATTAAACTAGGTATGTTGTTATTATTAAAAAGCAAACTTCTGGACAAAACTTACAAGCTAATTATAAAAACTAAAATTATATTAAATTATTCTAAGTCCATTTCATACAAAAAAGTCCCCGTTTCGGAGTGGTGTTACGAAAACAAGGTTGCGTGGGTTATGAAATGGGTAAATTAGTCAAAGAGTCTACACACTGATTACAATACAGTAAGTAATACATGCTACACAAAATGTTTGATAAGTAACATTACGTGGGTACGTTAATTCTGTAAACAAAATTATAATTTAATTAATTAAAACAAATGATATGATGCATTCTTGTAGCGTTCGGCACAGGGTGCGACTCGCGTGAACAAACTCTAGCGTGCCAGCGTAATACTGTAGCGATCATGAACAGGCCCTCGTATTACTGTGGTAGGAGATTCACAATCCTTCAAAATGAACCGACAATATTACGCTAACAGTCTAAATATTTATAAATACAACACTAAACTAAAAAAACACATAAGTAATGTAATAAAGCAGATTGGAAGTTAATAACAAGGGAAAAAATCATATAACAAGCATTGAGGCTTTATTAGAAGAGACAGGAAGCTAAGAAGCATATCGTTAGCTACGTTAACACATTCAATTGTATAAAAAATATAATTACAATTTACAGACTATTTACATTATTACAATTCCTTCATGTTGACAATTAACGATACTATACAAATACAATAATCAACACGAAAATATTAAACAATGTAGTCTACATGATAGACTCCACAATATTTTCTTGAATGATACTTATTCTAACATACAGTACTTATAGCACTACAACGTAAATGTACATAGGTAATCTGAGACAGTGAGACTTACTACACTGTGTTGACCACTTGGTCGAAGCACTTGGCGACAAACTGTTCCTTTTCGTCCAACTTTCTCACGTCACTGTTCAAGTGACGCGTCAACATGGCGTCTTGCAACGCGGAGAGGGCTTCGGAGGTGAACCTCTTGCCCTTAAGGTGAGTGATGACGGACGCCTCTCCGTGGAATCCAGACTCAACTAGCCCCGGTGGGATATTGAGTGTGACGTCATCGATGAGACCTTTCTCAACCGACATGGTGATGACGAGCTCTTGTGTCGCAGAGTACACCTTGGACGGAGCGAGGAGCTCCGCCGGCACAGGGAAGGAGCGACTCACAGTGAACACGGGTGTTCTGCCGAAGCACCAGTCCCAAGATTGAAGCTCGTTTCTTAAGTCCGCTAGACCTAGAGAAAACACTATGATTAAGTAATTGCCAAGGTTTTAAAAATAAGTTATGAATTTGGTGAAAACAGCGAGACAAATATTGAAACATAATAATAAATGAAGTCAATAACATACCTGGGAACCATTCGTTAGTAGGGTTGATGTATTGGAAGCCTCGTTGCTTCGATATCTGGTCGTGACCGCCATCTTGGAGGCTCAGGGCTGGCGTGCGCAGGTACTCGTAGCCCACGGCGGTCTGCAGGCTGTCCACGGTGACGCGGTTGTCCACCTCCGCCAGGTTGGCCACCTCAGAGCGCGTCGACGCGGTCGCCTGAGTCTGTATGCCATGCTAAATAGAATTAAAAGGTCCTGATCTTAGAAACTGGAGGGGCCTGTCTAGTCAAGGTCGTTAGTGAAAAAATAAGCAACAAAAAGGTTAATAAAACAATGATTTCTATGAACACAATTGTTTTTGTAAACATTGTGTAATCTTGAATATGGCTGGTCGTGTACAATTCAGTACTGACGCTTTGTTCACAAAACATAAAGTGATGAATCACACGTAAACAATGAAATGCAACATGTGCGACCCCTGACATTACTGAATATTCCAAAAGCATACCGGCCCTTCGCTTGGTACCAGCATACTGAATACATAGCTATAATTTGACTATGTTTGCATTTCAAATTATATTGAATATTAGTAAAAAAGTTGGAGAAAAATCGTAAGTAAAAGTTATGTAGAGATCGAGATAAAAATACATGTACCATAATTACTTTTTATGTATTGTAATGTCTGATGAAATAATTATTATGGAGTCTACAACTACAAATATTGAACTAGGTAGAAAACTAATTAAAAAAGCAGTATAGGTTATTTTGAAGGAAGTTAGAAGAAATCAAAGAGAAATAGATTTAGACTTGTGACAATAACTGGGACTCAGAACCTCATTTTGTTATTCAAATTAATTTAATTACAATAAAAATCATATAAGAAACAAAACAAAAATCTAATTAGAATTAAATTAGAGATTTAATTAACCAAATCAAAACTGATTCACCCAGCAACTGTCACAAATGACATTCAATGAAGAAAGAAAAGAAGAAAAGAATGTTCCGGTCTTGTTCGGAAGTCAGTTTTACTCACCTCACGTTTAGCAAGGGCCTTGCTGAGATCTGCCTTGTTGGCATTGACTAGAAGTGTGCAGTGGTGATACGCAGTCAGACGGCCTAGCTTAGCAGCTGTTCCAGATACCTGTTAGATTTGTCGCTAAGGAAACTAGTTTTTTTATAACACAGATAACAATTCCAAGAATGACAAAAAATTAACAAATATTTACTTGCAAGCTGTTGCTTACACGTACTTATACATTGTTCTGAATCTACATCTTGAATTTCCTATCACAAGGTTTACTATTTATTATTTAGTGTTGTAACAAAATAATAACTTGTAGACAAAGCTCTTAAAGGCTTAAAAAACGAAAAAAACTTAGAAGAAATATTTTTAACTTTGATTTAAAAAGGATACTTTGTATTTATCTCGAACAATCATGTCTTGGCGTTCATTGATGATGGACTTGACTCCAAACCCTCTGAAGAGAGCTCTCTTGATCAGCTCCAAGTTGTATTTCCTGTCGTATCTCTCACGAGGAGTGAAAAATGTGATGTTGAGATTTCCACGGTCATGGTACACAGTACCACCACCACTGTTGCGTCTTGCTAAAGCAATCTCCCTCTCATTCAAGAGTGGGACATTTGCTTCTAACCATGGATTCTGATGTCTTCCAATTACTACACATGGTTCATTACGCCAAACCATCATCACATGGTGATTAGTGAAATCCATATTCCGGTACATCCAGTCTTCCAGAGCCAGGTTGGTATAGATGTCAGTTGATTGCGACATGAAGACAGACTTGGTGATCTCCCCCTCAGACGGCAAGTCGCGTTCTTTCTTGGCATTCAAATTCTTGCTTGCAGTGACCAAGCTGCGAGAGCTGGTTCTTCTTGTTAATCCCACCACAAGGCAGGCACTGCTGGCGACTATCTTCTTCATCATTGTCTGAGCCATCTCTGAATTTTATGTTATGAAAAATTAACAGTCAAACGGACACTTTTCTGTATGAACTTTATAACCACAGTTTATTAAACGTTAATTATTTAATGTTATGATACCTAAGTAAATTGACTAATAACAGTTCAAATAGTCTCTAAATATTATAACCTAGTGCTTAGAGCAGCTGCAGGCGTCAGTATCAGCCGAAGAGAGGGAGATCAGATATTCGTGAAGGGCAATTGTTTGATGCAGCCACTTCCACGTTTGGTGCAGGGTATTAATTCGATAACGAATTCCCAAACAGTCTCGACAGTCACTTGGCATTCCTCTTCTTGAATGCAGGATTAACAAAAAAACCACTACACTATTACACACGAAAACGAAATCCAGTAAGGATTCAATACGATAGCAGAGTTATACGCGTACTACAACGACAATGTATCAATATCGACAATAAGGCGATTGTCGAGTAAGAACCGAGAACCGTATGTGATCGCGCCACGATATCTGATGAATTAAATGAAATACCTTCCGCCGTCTCATTTTATTCGTGCTGATAATGATAAGCGTACTGGGGAACTAGGAGGTCGAGCGAGGTCATTCGAAGTTCAGTTCAAGACAAGAAAACAAACAACTTGATAAGAAGCACGAAGTAGCCACGCGCACGCAACCTTATCACAGTTGTCTTGAACATTTAATATTAAAACAGATAAGTCGTGTGTAACTTCTAACCACTATTGTAAAACATTTTATAACGTACGTACCATTTCATTTTACAATTACTTATATTCTCCAATTAAATTGACAAGCATTGAGTGTTGACTAGCTCAATACTGTGATGTGACAAGCCATTATTCTCCTCAGAAATTACGTTTAAAATATTTCCATTTCATTGTTTGGTCAATTTTCACCCTTTTTTCTCCACAAATATATCTGACATGACAATTGACAATGACATTAGACAACAGCGCACACAAAAAATGTCAATAACAGCTGTCATGCTAGACAAAAAAAAAAAGAAAAAAAAAATCGGGTTGTACACCCTACAGTTTATTTTATTTTCATCTTTGAAAAAAAAACAAAGGTCAGTGGATCGTCTTAGGGGTTTACGGGTTCTATGGTAACAATGTTACCCAAGGATCATTTATTACCAGAAAAAATATTATTTTCTACCTCATTTGAAACAATCTTCGGTAAAAACCAAGGCAATATCTCATATTTAAAACGTCGTCCATTTAAAGTTTAAAAAACTTATCAAATTCTAGAGATATTGGATGTATATAAGCCTTGGCTGATTGCAACTGAGATACAAATATAAATAATCCTTACAAATACTTGAAACGCAAATACCTAGTTGTATCATCGTCTAAAATTATAAATTTTACAACAGCGCAGAAGTAGGTAAGTTCTAAACTGTAGTCAATAATGGTAGCTAGTAACAGTCAACAACACCTATATGAAGTATATTTGCCTACGTCAGTGTAATCCTGCGGCTATCCAAACAATCTGCACCGCTACAAATTTTCATTATACTTAGTTATAATGCATTATAGCTAATATGTATAGATTTGTATAATTACATAGTAAATAAATATAGGTATCCAGTTGCAACTGATAAAATGCAAGTTCTTTCTTTTGTTATGTTCCTACATTTAGGATAAAAAAAAAACTAAAATCCGAAAACTACGACAAAAAAAAAAGAACACGATTATTTTTTTTTTACTTTATTTTTATTTAAACTATTTCGCTGTTAAACACTGTGCTGCTATATTGTTTTGACATTAAATTGTTTTAACCACGTCGAATTTTTGTTTTTTTTTTTATAAGCACAAAAATGCTATAAATCACGGATTATTTATTTTAACATTTTTTTACAGATGAGTTTTGTCCGCTAGAGTGCGTCACTTTAATTTTAAACAATACTTTGGGAATGTGCAAGTGAAACCCTTTCAAATAATACTAGAGTTGGATTACGTTAAGTCTGCTCGTGGCTGGGGGCGTGCTTAATGTTGCCAGTTTAATTAATCTACTTTCCCTCACATAATAAAAAAATACAAAGCACAAGAAATACATATTGTGATGGTCATTCTAAAAATTACCTGTCAAGTAAGCAACACGGGCTCTAACTTTCGAAAATGGTACCAAAGGCTCGTTGTTATTTCGTTCTTCACAGGCATGTTTAACGTTCAAGACCATCTCTCTCCCAGCACTTTTAATAACTTTCGGCATAATTATGACGAATATATTCTTTTGAAACAATTAAAAACACAAGACGCGACACTTTCTCCAGACACCTGACATAAACGACCAATTTTGTCAAAAAATTAAAACAAATTTTAGCCGCACGCAGCCTTTTTTCTGTAATAGGTGTACCAGCTTCTGCCAGCGGCTTCCCCTGCGTGAAAGTCTGTTAACCGCCATAGGGGTGGAGTTTCGTAAAATCTGCTCATAGCGGACGTCTACACCCTGTAAGAAACCTACCTGCCGAATTTTAAGTTTCTAGTTGTTATAGTTTCAGAGATATAGTAATTAATCAGTGAGTGGTATTTCGCTTTTATATATTAGTAGCTTTTACCCGCGGCTTCGCTTCCGGTATCAGAAAAATGTGATAAATGAAGAACCTCTTGACCGATTTTGTACAAACTTCACATAAACCATCTACTAAATAGTCCGAACAAAGCTTAAGCATTTGGTTTGGATAGGTGGGCACGTTCTTGAGTTATAAAATTACAACGTATAGTTGCATTGATCTTTATATAATATATATTGATACAGATCCAAATCTATATAATTACTACTTTAATGAAAGTAAACAAATAGATTGAATTATAGGTTGTTTAATTAATTATTATAAAAAAGTCATGAGAACTTAGAAAATATGTACTTTATATAATATATAATAGCTTGTTGTAATAGTCACTTCATTAAGATTAAAATACACAGTAGCAGTCCATTTTCAACAAACTCTTTAATAGCTCGTTATAATAATCACTTGTTAAGATTCAAATACATAGTAGCAGTCCATTTTCAACCAACTCTGCCAGGCACCACTCGGGTACGAATATTCAGGGAGATTTGATCATATGCGAGTTCTGATTATTCGATTAGGAGCTATGAGGGAACAGATGTACATACTCACTTACATACATACATACCTACATAGCCTGTCAAAATCATAACTCTCCTTTGGCTTTGCCGTAGTCGGGTAAAATCGTAAACGATCATGCCCTCGACATATGAGGCCCATTTAGACGAAGAGAGTTTCTTGTCTCGAACATGTAAGGCCCATTTAGACGAAGTCGAAGGAATATTAATCTTTCCAACCGTTTCTGCAGCACGCGATATTTTAACTTTTCCATTTTGTAAACTGAGTAACGCAAATAAAAAACCAAAGATGAAAAAAACATAAGGATTACGATTTTCGAAAAACAAATGCATGAGTAAGCTGTACAAATTTGAAAAGAGGAGCCAATACGACAAAATACCTATTTCGTAATGTAAGGACCTAATATATAATAAAACAGCACCGTGCAGACTCAAAGTACGATTATTACTTCAAAACTCTGTTTACAAATTTTTATACTTACGCAATAATTTAGAAGATTATCAACAGTGCTACTTTTTACAAGTATAGCGTTTTACATTTATACACACAAGTATATTATGAATGGCAAGGACTTCTACATAAGGTTGGAGCTATATAAATATTACTAACTAGCTTTTACCCGCAGCTTCGCTCCTGGCAACAGAATTTTCTACTCTACTCCACTCTATCCTACGCTACTCTACTATACCCCATTTTCTTTTTCATAAAAACCTTCTTGAAATCGGTTCAGCTTTTCTCGAGTTTTGCGCTCACCAAAATATTTTGCGATCAATTTTTATACATAAGATGTATAAGATACAAGACAAAATTCGTAAAAAAATCATGATTTAATTACTTACGTTAAAATAACAAGTAATGATGAATTTAACTCATCACTATCTTTTATTTTTCCCCTTTTAATTCACTTGATACAAATTAGGAAGGTTAAATTCAAATTCAAAATTCAAATTCAAATCATTTATTTCAGATAAACATCCATATATGTTAGTAATAGTAAAACTTAGCCTAATGTTAGTATTAAATTATAATAAAATATATAACTAATGAACCATTGCACAGATCGTTCAATGGTTCATCAGTCTATGGGGATAAGTGTGTCTGGACACTTATCCACCTTCGCAAGAAGGGAGAGTCCCACCGGTCTGAAAACACACTCAGAATGCCATTGGAGGAGGAGCGCAGGCGCGCCAACATGGAAGCGCATCGCTTCCGCATGATCGCGGCAAACCCATCAACACATGCGTCCGCGAACATCCCTGACGCGCTACAGCGCCATGGCAACCCCAAAAGCACTCTGATTGCGTTGTTGTACTTGCGCAGGTCGCTATATGCCCGCTGAGTATACTTGGTCCACAGGCTGCACGTATAAAACGACTGGCAGAAGGCCTTAAAAAGCGTTATTTTTACTGAGTCCGTACAGCTTGTAAACCTGCGGGCCAGCATGTTGCAACGGACAGCCAGCGACCTGCGCTCTCTGTCTCTGTGTATGTAACCTTGAAAGGTGGGTCTTTCATGAATTTAATGACAAAAGAGCGTAGACTGCTGCGTTACATTAGTCTACTGGCATAATAATAAAGGGATTTTAAATCGAATCATAATCTGTGATGAAAAATGGATCTTCTACGATAACCGGAAACCCTCATCGCAAAGGCTGAATCCTAGCGAACCAGCCAAATCCTACCCCAAGCGAAAATTGACTCAAAAAAAGTTACTTGCTAGTGTTTGGTGGACTAGTGCCGGTATTGTTCACTTCAGCTTTCTTTAATCTGGCCAGATGATTACGGTGGATGTGTATTGTTCGCAATTGCAAACCATGGCAGAAACCTAGCTGCTAAACAACCGAGGCTGGTCAATCGCCGTAGACCACTGCTTCTTCAGGACAAGAGCTAGACCACACCGCACATCAAACAGTTACCAAATTAGAAGAGCTTCAATTGGAATGTCAAAGACATCCACCGTACTCCCCGGACCTTGCTCCAACAGATTATCACTTTTTTCGAAATTTTGATAACTTCTTGCAGGGAAAAATAATCAACTCCAATTGGGCAGTCCAAAGCGCCTTCAAGGATTTTATTGATTCCCGTCCGAATAGTTTTTTAAGTAAAGATGATCTTGATAAAATGTCATATAAGATCGTGTTTACATTAATAGAAATTCTTAAATGCCAAAATCTTTCTATAATTTTGCTATGTAAACAGACACGGGAAATTATCGCCCTGTGATAACTGAATTGCGAATCTCGTATGACATGATGATAGGTAAGCAATTAAGAATTTAGTTCTTGCCTGGATGTAAACATTTTGATGATATAATCTTATGACGAATATTACTTGAGAAAGTAAGATACGATAACTGAAACTGAAAAATGCAAAAAACTGTCTCTGTCTAAATGGCATTGTTACATGTCGAGGGTATAATTGCCTACGTTTTTCTTTTTTGACCCAGTAAAATCCCAAACGTTTTAAAACGGAGAAAAGTATTATATCCAATCTCATAAACTCTCTTTATAACTTGAACAAAAAATTTCATATATTTTTCTAAATTTTTGCTAAATATCGATTGCGATACTAGTGAAATCGATTCTTTGTTATGATATATGGTAGAATTGCAGCCGAATAAGTAGGCAGCACTGTAAAATATTTGTCATCGGTTACCAATTTATTTGTGAAATTCTTACCATTAAATATTTAGTCGAAAAACGTTAATAACTTAGAAATATGTGGTACGCTCTACACTAAAAATGTATATAGGGTATAAATTATTGGCTTTAATACTGGAAGTATCGATAACATTTTTTCCAATCGATTTGCTTGGTTGTATTGCATAGTTTTGTATTCGATTACACCTTAAAAACAGGCGTTGATTCGAGGCCATGTTAACATGCAGTCTTGCACCACATTAGACAGAATTGTTAGATTTTATATATATATTTTTTTTTTTTTACATGCAATAAACTAGTGCTTGACTGCGATCCCACCTGATGGTAAGCAGTGATGCAATCGTTGATGGTAAGGCGCACTAGTTTATTAAGAGCCTATTCACTCTAGCCTTGAAGACACCCAAATTATATTCGGACGGAAAGACTGCAGCCGGCAAACTGTTCCAATCCCTCGATGTACGCGGTATAAATGACGAGGCAAAACGCTTAGTCCGGGCCGCAGGTGTCTCAACAGCGTAAGGGTGGATATTTGCCGTACGCCGGGATGTCCGAAGGTGAAATTGGGATGGCGGAATCAAATCATGTAATTCCTGCGCACACTCTCCAAAATGCATCCTGTAGAAAACCGCAAGGCTGGCTACTCTGCGCCTGTGCTCGAGACTTTGAAGACTGGACCCAACCAAATCTGGATTACCAATCAGCCTCTTTGCACGCCTTTCCACTGAATCCAAAGCCGCTAGGTGGCATTTTGCAGCACCAGCCCATATGTGGCTGCAGTACTCCACACACGATCGGACCTGTGCTTTGTACAACATTAGAAGCTGACTCGGTGTGAAGTACCGTCGGACTTTCGCAAGAACGCCGAGTTTTCTAGCAGCTACCTTGGCTTTGGACTCAATGAACCGCCCAAAGTTGAGGTCTGAAGCAATGTCCATTCCCAAGAGCTGAAGGCGGTCGGTGCACTCCAGGGATACATCCCGAAAAGCAGGAGCCAAGGTGAACGGGCTCCTTTTTGCGGTGAATAGACACGCCTGTGTTTTGGTGGCGTTGAATGTTACCAGATTAGCTTCGCCCCACTTGGAAACTGCCTGAAGTGAGACATTCGTACGCTCTACCATAGCCTCCCTATCAGACTGGATTAGCTCCTTACTAGCCCGAGCACTGGGCAGGTATCTCTCTACAACTGTGCTATCATCTGCATACCCAAAGATACCAGGCACTAGCAGATCGTTAATGTGGAGCAAGAATAGAGTTGCAGAGAGAACAGACCCCTGAGGAACACTAGTCGACAGAGGCATTAGTCGTCATAGGCTCTGATGAGCATCCATCGACAACAACTCGGAGTGACCGTTCGCTCAGGAAGTCTTTTACCCAGTTTATCAGACCAGGAGAAATGCCGTACGCTGGAAGCTTAGACAAAAGGCCATCGTGCCATACCCTATCGAAGGCCTTCGAGACGTCTAAGGAAACGGCAATAGCTTCCCCATTCCTCTCGAGGGCCTCGCCCCACAAGTGAGTGGCATAAACTAGTAGGTCCCCAGTAGACCGATTGCGGCGAAATCCGTACTGTCGGTCGCTGAGGAGATCGTTACCTTCTAGATATGCCATGACGCGCGAATTCAACACGCGCTCCATAATCTTGCAGAGTATGGAGGTTATCGAAATCGGCCGATAGTTGGCAGGATCGGCACGACTGCCCTTTTTGGGCACGGGTTGCACGTTGGCGAGCTTCCAGGACTTTGGCACAATACCAGTCCTAAATGAAAGGCGATACAGGCGCGTCAATACAGGAGACAACTCGGGCGCACAAGCCTTGAGAAATATCGCTGGTATACCATCCGGCCCACTAGCTTTATTCACGTCTAGACGACACAGTGCTCTCAGAACTTCTCTGTTCCTTAAGCGAACCTCGGGCATCGAGGTGTCGCAGGTAGGCAGAGTCGGTGGAGTAGCACCGCAAGTGTCAAGACGAGAATTATGGGCGAAGAGTGATGCAAAGAGACCTGCTTTCTCTCTCGCGGTATGAGCCAGTGTACCATCAGGTTTAACCAGCGGAGGCAGTGTGGGTCGACAGAAGTTCGCTTCGACCGACTTGGCAAGGGACTTGGCAAGATATATGTGTCAAACTTTAGTAAAATTGTTAATTCTTAACTAATTATTATTAGTTAAGAATTCATAAGTTAACAATTATAAATATTAATTTAAATAAACCAACAATATTAATTTGTCATATCAAATTGAAAATAAAAAGGGATCGCTCTCATAGCGGAATCAAATTCAGGAAAGTAAAACATGGCTCTTTTTTAATAAAACTTAAGTTAGTAATATAAATCAATTGTATTGACAAATATTCTTACAGCATTCTTTACTTGCTTTTGGTCCGTTTACCACAGCCGGCAAAAGCAAGAACACAACGATTGGTGAAATCGGTCACGTTAATGGGGTGATTTTCTCGATAGCCTTTTTTCGCCAGGTCTGTACCCTGCATAATAGTTATTTTGTAGTAGGATTTGCTTATTTTCTTATGACAACCAAGCGGTCTGTAGCAACCCTGGTCAATTTGTCAATGTCATGTGGATCAGATCCGTCAATTATTTGACAGTTGCACGAAACCGCAGAAAACGCGATCGTTCTTCGATCGAATTGGAATACCTATTTTCGAAGACTAAGCTTTCACAGCTTTGAAAAACATGGCTTTCAGGACTACTGCCGTTGCTCTCAGTGAGTATAAATCCTACATTTGTGCAAAAAATGTCCTAAAAAACATTACCTACATACTGCTACCATTTCAGTAGTTACATTATTGTTATGTAACTTATTTATTTTCAGACAACATGAAGAGATGGGCCTACAACCTGTCCGGATTTAACAAATATGGTACGTTTGATACTTTAGTTTACTTTCCTATGTTTCTGTATTGATATGATGTCTAAAGTCGGAACAGGTTAAAAATGTACCTCTATGACATGCCCAAACATTCATCATGGTTTCCCAAAGACTGCAGCCAATGGTAATAACATGACACTTAAATAAAAATGTAAACAAATTGACTCTGATTAGACAATTAGATCAAAATCTGATAAGGTAAACACCAAATTGGTTTTTAACCTCCTTAAGCACCCATCTCCAGAAACCATATGAAAAAAAAAAAATGGATTGTTTTGAATCTATTGTCTGTGAACCGAAAGAATCGAGTAAATTCTTTTCCCGGTTTCCTGCCAATATTGATTGTTCCAAAATTTATAAAAAAGAGCAGATAATGAAATACAACCTATACTAAGATAGAACTCTAGACACTATTTATTACTGTTTTGCTCATACTTTAACTACATTTGTATACTATCACTATTTGAACAATAAACACAAGACAGTTTGGGCCAGGATCAAGATGAACTAGATGCAGGCAGACACTAGTATTGTAGTTTACATGATCTAGTGTCTACAGCTCTGTAACTGGGTAATGTAATATCCCATAATGGGGAATGTAAAGTTTGTCAGATTTCTGACCTTCTGGGTCTCATGTTATGGGTTGGGAGAGTTCTCAACCAGGGGACTTACAATTAGGGATTTATTAAATTCTTGAGGCCCAAGAGAACATCTGGTGTTTGCACACCTATTTGTCTTTCTGTTGTCTCTAATATGATATTTAAAAGGTTAACTGTTAAAAGTGGCAATAATTTTCTGTTGGATACTGCAATGTGCTAACAATTTTGAGTCATATTCTGGCCAAAATTCTAAAATCAAGTATATATATAAATTACTACCTCTTGTCTGGGGCTTCGCCCGCGAACATAAATTATAGCCTATGTCACTCAGGAGTAAAGCAGCTTTCTATTGTTGCAAAAAAATTCCCAATCAGACCAGTAATTCCAGAGATTACTTCCTACAAACAAAGAAACAAAAAAAAACAAACTTTACCTCTTTATTAAATTATAGTGTTGATAAATATAACTCTGCAACCAGTATTCAAGGTTCGCATTGTCTTAATCTTTTGATGTTAATAACTGCCCTATAACAACATTATAGGACAGTTACAAAATCAAAAGATAACCTCTCAAAGACCCATCTTTTTATTCCATAACACGCCTCAGTATTTCGAACCAACTCCAGACTTATGAACATACAATTCAGCTGATATTTAGAGTTTTCTCATAAGCACCTAGGTAGCTTGTGACATTTGAGAAGTTAAGAAAGCCATGGAAACCTGCACAGATGAAAGCTCTATGTTCATTAGGAGAAATATGTACTGCGACTCTGTCGATTGATACGAAACTTACGTGTACCGGCACGCGCAATCTCCGTGTCCTTCGACCGTCGCCCAACATGTTTTACATAGAGTCGTGTGGCGTCGTCTCAAACATGAGTACCTACTATACACATAGCACTCATATTCGAGAAAATAAATGATTATCTTATACCATTGTCCCACACATTCGCAGAAACACTACGAATCTAGAAAAAAACATTACCAAGAAGACGCTAACCTTATGAAAATACAGCAATAGTAAATTCAACATGGTCATAAATTAAATAATCTGTTACAGGTCTCCTTCGCGACGATTGCCTCTATGAGACAGAGGATGTCACAGAAGCACTTCGCCGCCTCCCCCAAAACGTAGTCGATGAGCGCAATTTCCGCATGGTGCGCGCGATGCAACTGTCTCTCACCAAGACCATCCTCCCCAAAGAAGAGTGGACCAAATATGAAGAAGACAAACTCTACCTCACACCCATTGTAGAACAAGTCAAGAAAGAGAGAGAAGAACGTGAGAACTGGGAGAAGATTTATTGAATAGTTTCTGTTGTATAAAGTCTGGTGTATTATTATTTAAATAAATTTAGCAATGTTCAAATTGTAAGTAATGTTTCCCTAAATGTCTTTTTAGGGTTCCGTAGCCAAAATGGCAAAAACGGAACCCTTATAGTTTCGTCATGTCCGTCTGTCCGTCTGTCCGTCTGTCCGTCTGTCACAGCCGATTTACTCGGAAACTATAAGTACTACAGTGATGAAATTTGATGGGAATATGTGTTGTATGAACCGCTACAAAATTATGACACTAAATAGTAAAAAAAAGAATTGGGGGTGGGGCCCCCCATACATGTAACTGAGGGATGAAAATTTTTTTTTCGATGTACATACCCGTGTGGGGTATCAATGGAAAGGTCTTTTAAAATGATATAAAGTTTTCTAAAAAACATTTTTCTTAAAGTGAACGGTTTTTGAGATATCAGCTCTCAAAGTCGTAAAAAGTATGTCCCCCCCCCCCTCTATTTTTATAACTACGGGGTATAAAATTCTAAAAAAAATAGAGGTGATGCATGCTAATTAACTCTTTCAACGATTTTTGGTTTGATCAAAGTATCTCTTATAGTTTTTGAGATAGGTTGATTTAACTGTAATTTTGGTTAAGTTATTGTGCTTACACTGAAAACGATGGCTGAACCTTATAAGATAGATCAAAAAATATACTACAGTATTGTACACCTTTAAAAATCCGCGATGATATAAAATCTTTATAATATATTTGCTGCTACGGAACCCTTTGTGCGCGAGCCCGACTCGCACTTGGCCGGTTTTTTTTTTAATTAGTTCATTATTGTTTTTAAAGCTGGTTCTGCCACTGACGTATGTCTGTTTGTACCTAAGCATACCAACTAGGATAATTATCTATCTGTCTCAAGTGAATGAAGTGATATACCACATAGCCAGCTGCACAATGTTAAGAGTTGCCTTTAAAAAGCATCTACCTCTGTACAAATTCAAGTATGTACTATCGAAGACACTTTCGCCTCAGCGATGGTGAGGCGAAAGTGTCTTTAAGTTAATTTTTTCTTGTACTCGAAAGGAAAACTTCAAATGTTTGGTTTGACCTCACCTCCCGCAGTGCTGTCTGTCAGTCCGCTGCGAAGCAGTAATGCTCGTAAAGGAGGAGGCCGACCGCATAAGGCAAAGGCAACAGCGCCCTTGCTGTAGCCGTCGCCGCCGCGATCCCGCCGATATACGTCCACCGTAGACACTGGCTGACGGACTGTGAGCAATGGGTAGCTCGCTGTCCGGTCGTCTGGTAACTGTCCAGACCGAGTCCCAAGTCGTCAACGGCGCGCACTGTTCCCGCGCGCCTCAAGGAGTTGTCAGCAAACTGTGCAAACCCTTCAGGGTCGAAGCCTCCTGGAGCCGAAGGTTGGTGCGAAAGCGTTATACCGGGGCTCTGGGAATAAGGCAAGGGAGAAACGGGGTAGGTTGTTTAGTCAGTAAGAGTCTGACACTGTTTCCCGCTCCGCCCTAGAGGGGGACTCGTCATTGAATGATTTTTACCTACCATAAAAAAAAAATGTTTGGTTTGGTGCCACGCCGCAGGATTCAAGCGAATTTTTGTTTAAATAATCAGGTAGAAATGACCGCGATGGTACAGAAATTGGATGTAGTCTACTGACGGATGATCATTGATAACGCGATCAGCAGTGTACCTACAGCCGTACCTTCATAGGTGTCAATTTCGATCCGTATCTATTTGACTACAGTTACCGAAAAACAAATTTTAAAATATTCACAGAATTCCATCCAACAAGAATTCTCTCAGCGATTGCTCGCTTCCCTATCGCTACTCTTCAAAATGGAATCCTAGAGAAAAGTCCAATTTTGATACGGAGATCAATATGCTATGTAGATTTTAAAATGACACTTGCTCTCTTGGTTAATGAGCCCTTTACTCCAACATTATTATGTATAATGAAACACTTGATTTTATAAACGATTTTATTAAATTTACAAAGTACAAAATAATAATTAAATACAGAATTCGAAAAATGTAATAAAAAGAAAATCATAAACACAAAGTATGGCAACAGATATATTATGGCCACTAAGAAAGATTTTTCAAATTACAATATATTACATAAATATGTGGTCCCTTTAAAAATAACACGATTTTTTATAACAACAAATAAATTCAAAGTTCAAGTCAACAATTGGCATTTATGGTTAACTTTAGGAAATTGATTATACAATTTTGATTATTCTAGTAATATTCGTGTCTTTCTATCCTTGAGCAAAGCAGGTATGTAAATATATTGTTTTGCTCACATTTTTTTCGATTATAATGAAAATGATAAGTATTCTAAACAATTATAGTACTAGATTTTGACCTGAATGAGATTTTCGCTATATATTCCACTTTGTTCCTTACTGGAAACTCGTATTTTAATGAAACACTGGTTTTGATGAACAAAATCATCGTTTAAAATACAATTATTATACAACTTATCACATTTCTTTGAAGACAGATTATAAATTCACGACTGCTTCTACACGAAGGTAAGGTAAGGTAGACACTATAACTAATAAACATGCGAACCTTCCTTTGGAAATATAATCAAAATATAATTTCAAGATTGATTTTGGTACTTATTCATTAATCAGTAACTTATGTGGGCGATTTTACGTGATTGCAGTTGCAAAGCGATCTTACTCAATTCACGGAAATTTCACGTGCACGACTTCTGCACTGCTGCCTCAGCTGCCATTTATACAAAACAACCACACCGCAAGAGTTAGCACGAAAATTTCGAATTATAGAATCTATTACGCTTCACTCGTTACCACCCGCACTCACGTGCGACTGATTCATGAAGTTCGCGTGACATCGCTTGGCGTTCGCCCTCGCGTTAAAACGTTTACGTAGGACACAGGGTTAGTACTTATCTAGAGAAACTTTATACTAATATAACGTGTAGAGAAATGTAAATATCGGAAAAACGGGAAAAAAATGTTTTTATATAAATGCATAGCAGCCATTTCGCCTTCATCTTCAGTACAGAGGTTGCAGTAAAATAAACTTCTACAGTGAGAGTGTGTGTTCATTAGAACATGTTAAAAAATAGTGAGGGTATGGGCCTGTACTAGCCATTATGGTTCCATTGTGTTTAAGAAAGAGAGAAAGCTATAGGAACGAATAGCGTTTTCTCTTTTTTACAACAGAATCACAATGGCATTGAAAGAACGGCTCATGTTTAAAAATGTCAGCTACATTTTTCGTTTATGACAAAACAAAGCCCTGATGAAGCGAAAAACCCTGTTGCTGGTATGTATCAACAGATGCTCATAATTAAGTAGTGTATTTCACGGAAGACTTACTTCTGTACTGTCAACTACATGCATGATTCACTTCTTATTTAAACCTTGAGGAAAAGTAGCAAAATTACTGACAGACTTGTTGTAAATGTTCCGACTTTTAAATAGTGTGTTTGACAACGATCAACGCTGCGCTCTTGCGAACTTTCAATACAGGATTTCTACTTTATGATTAGAATAATGAAAAATACTTCCTAAAAATTTATTAAAAGCAATTATTGTCAAACACTCTATTAAGGCTAATGTTATTGATCGTATTTTGCTTGAATTACTTGCAGGTGTAGGATTACTTTGAATAGTTATTTTGATAACTCAGTTTCTTATTGCACCACTAACTCTTATCTTAAAACTATGCTATGATTTAAAAACTGTGATAAATTGATTCAGATCTGATAAAAAGATTTTATTTTAAATAATATATGATGAGATCTACTACGTACATTTAATAAAGATTGTATTTGACCACTTCACTCTTATACAGTTATACCTTAAGTTCACAAGGGTGAAATAATGTTGGCGCAATTGTTATCGTTGGCTTAACTGAAAATACATACTAACTTTATTGAGTGACAGTAAGGGCGTATTTTGTGCTAACGTACCTCGGAAAATGGAATATGCCTGGATACTACCAGAAACTTTTTGTGACAAGTAAATGCACATAACACATTACAAAAAAAAATCGTGTTTTATAAGAAATCAGTACAGATCTACGACTAGGTACACTTAATAATAAAAATAATGTCTTGACTTGTTCGGACCACAGTGGATTAATGGCCACTTCCTGTCAATGGAAGAGGCCGTATTCCAGCACAATATTAAATATAGGCTTGTTCGAACCACAGGAATACGCTAAATTTGGAGAAGATACTACAGAACTTTGTGGCAATGTTGAAGGTGAGTTAGAGGTTAGTATCGAAGGTTTAAATTTTTTTTTTCTTTATTCTACATAATTAATTTTAATTTTGCATGGCGATAAAATTTTATGATATCATATTTTCTGTGAGTCACCTGGGCGGGACGGACTGCTATTGCGGTCGGTTTCAATTTCATTAGTAATCATAACTTCGGTATCTGCCACAACATACTCTAAAACTCCATAATACAATCTCAAAACCGATACTAAACATGTAACAATGACGAATCAATAAAATTGTTCTTTACCTAATAATAAAAAAGGTACAATAATTATAAAAATAAGTCATGAGCAATTTTACAAGAAGAAAATTGTTACTTAGTAACTAGAACGTACACTTACATAGTATGGCAAGTAAAGTGTTCAATAATAATGATATGACGTACAATCTGATATAAACAGTATTCATAGCCAAGTACTTATAATAGTAGGTAAAATGTATATCTATCTATAAAGACAATTAGATAAAAAAATATTCTGTACAAATACGAAAAATGCAAATATGTATACAATTTTTACAGTTTTTTTTTTTATACATTATTGGCAACTTTGTTTCCGAGTGTCAATTTTCTTTGGAAAACATTTATTGTATTTAAATTCGAGCGTAGAGGAAGTCCTTATAGTTCTTCGTCCCCGATGGCTTCGAACGCGTTGTTCTCCACGCATTCTCTGCCGGGTTTAAAGGAGACAGTCGCGAACTTTTCCGTTAACTTCTGAACAGAAAATATTTCTCTCGAACTACCGGAGTTATATGAATCTCCGTTCTGAAAAGATCATTTTGTTTGACAAGTGAAATTAAATAAAAATAGAGCGCACAAAAAAGTACATGAACCGGACGTCATTATGTAACAATTTTTATATGACATCACACAACGTTATCTAGTCCCTAACTAAACAGAGCTTGTGACGGACAGTACTAGACAACTGATAAACATACTTATATATTTCCAAATAAATACATATTATAGATAAATTTAACCCAGACACAGATCAAATGATTGTGCTCAGTTGCTGTTGCCTCATACAGTATAAGCCAATTCTAAGGACAAAATGTACTTAATTGTAACTAAAAAATCTTTGTTCTCCTTGAAATTATAATTAGAGGAACTGTTTCAATAGGTACTGCCAGCTCCTAATATTCTATGAAGTTTTGAACATGCTTTTATGTGTATTTCCAGGCATTACTGAAACCTATTGCTAATTAAAATGGCACGTCGCAAAATTTAACCACACAATAAAACTTTCACTCATATTACGACTATAGTTGATGGAAAATAGAAATCTATGCAAGAATTAGTTATGCTTCGCTAACTCCACAATAATTCGAGACAAGGGAGAAGAAGGATTATAATGATGACGATTATGACTACAGTTACTCACAGTCGAGCTGAGCGTGTCGCTAGAAGAAGACGGTGTGATGACCTGGCTGGAGCCGTCGCGACGTAGGTACGTCAGACTACCGCGTTTAGTGCATCGCGGGGACGCAGGGCCCGCACCCGCCTTCTGACGCATCAACTCATCCACTATCGACTGGAATACACAATTACAAAATTAATATTAAGGAAAAGGTTTGAAAATACTTAGGACTTTTGTCTTCAAGAATTTTTATGGTAGTCAGAGCCACTACTGGTTCTTAAGCGGTTACCACTGTAAGTGTACAGCTGAAACCAATGATACCCCACGGCCCACAGATAGCTACGCGTATTAGAAGCGGACTTTCACCAATTCATAACAAATGATGTTCGTAATTTACATAAAATCGATTTAAATCTGCTGCGGCGGTGAATAGATTAAAATATATAAAGTTCAAACCAAAAAGAGAAAAAATCTTGACCTTTTGCAGTTTTTAATAAGTTTAATTAATTTTGCTTACCTGCAAACAAACGCTAATAAAAGTTGCATGCTCCGTCCTCAAGGTTATCCATTTCAAGTTGTCCTTACTGATGAGGTATTCAAACGACAACTCGAAATTCCTGTTAGAGTCTTCTAGAAGGGAACCATGACCGTTGTGAGTTTGTGGCTTTTCAAGCTGCAACAATATAAAAATTTGTAAATGCCAGATAAAATATGAGTAATCAAGTTCAACCGAAAATAACAATATGATCGCTCTCTCAAAGGTTTGCTGGCAGAAAAATCATTGTTGAGTTAAGCTCGCCTTTGTACATCAATTGCCAAATAATTGTATTAAACTCTTGAGCCCCGAGTGAACGGCGGCACACCTATTGTCTTTCTATTATGTCTCTTATTACGGTATCCGAAAGGATTAGCCTTTCGGATACCTATAAGATAGATAGATAGATATACTCTTTATTGTAGGTACACCATAAATACAATTTGGTACATTAGGAGCTTAAAATTACTAAGTTTTGTGTACTATAAAGAATGAAAGACAATTTACTGTTGCTTTAATAGTATAAGAAACATTGATCTGTTAGTTACTTGAAACACGTTTCGAGTTGTGGTTTTTCAAACTGCAACAATATAAATAGGTAATATATTTAAACAGTACACAAAAAATAAGTAACCGTTTGACCAAAAATAAAAATGCATTGTTGCTTTAATAATGCAAAATCTTTCAGCCAAGTGAAGGGCACACTGACCTAAGTCAATATTTAAATGAAGTTTTTGCTTCGACTACTGAACCACTGACAACATTAATTGCATTGAGTCTTAACTCAGTTGGAGAATACAATGAATATTAAAAGGTCCATTATTTATTTGTTGTTAGTTACCTACTAGATATAGGAAACATGTAACAATCAACACCTATTCTACTCATATTCATTAACGCAATTGATTATCCATTTCCATTACCACGGCAATACATAAACAGGTAACGTGTGATACATGCGCACATAAAGACAGATTTACATTGATACAGTAGCTAGCGGTAGCATCACTGGATTGCAGCACTGGATCAGTACCGTATCAATGTAAATGTGTTTTAATCCAGTCCTGCAATCCAATGATGCTGACGCCAGCTACTCTGTCAATGTAAAGACCTCATTCTTTTAGGTGTGTAGGCCAGTCAATATCGACATCAAACATCGCAAACGCGCATGCATCTACAATTTTTTTATATGTTGTTAGGTCCATTGACAATAGTTAACATCCAATTTTTCATCCCTTTGCTACCCCTTGCTGCTCGAAAAACGGCACATGATTTCGGTTTCTTCGAAATAACTATCATAAGGAAGTATTTCAAGGATCTTTACTACACTTGCTGTATTTTTTTCAGTTATATGCGCGATTGCGCGGCACGCAGAAAATTGGGCACTAAGCTGCTACTGAAACTTATGTAATGAATGAATCCTTATAACTACCCAAAAAATCTGCCCAGTCTGGGGAAGACCTACGCATGTATAAAAATTTAGAGATAAATCCAATTACCTCTATTATATCTATAAATACTTGTTTGCCACAGTAGGTACCTGTCACCTTACCTGTCCTGACACAATACCTATTTAAAACTCCGTGAATAATATAAATGCATTATGATTCATTAGACTTCTCAACTTGTGCATCATAAAAAGTCCTGCGTCCTCCAAGACCTCCGTACATTTAAAACACATAAGGAAAATGATATTATAAAATTCATCCTTATCAAGAAAGGATTCATGAGGTCACATAACAAAAAAAAAGTGAAACATTTCAATCGCACTAATTTTTCTCCATTGTTTATTTTGGTAAGTACATTGAATGACGTCACTATCTTCGAATACCTATTTGGTTGGAAAGGACGATTTCCTCCAGATGTTTTTGGAAGCACTGGGCCCGGTTGATTACGGCCCAATTCCTTTCTTAGAGAGGATCCTGAGCTTTAGCAGTGGGAACGTTATAAGTCTATGCTATACGGATGTATTATGCGTTCCAAATAAGAATAGGAAAGTCCAACCTCGATCTGTCAAATTTTGAGTGAAAAGTACGGTTTGCAAAAAAAATCTTATTTGCGTATCAATAAAAAGTTTTTTTTTTGCTTTTTATTACTAAATCTTAGTTAATTCTAGGTGAAGTAAAAACGTTATGGTTTAATATAAATTAGCCAAATATACCTATTGTTTTAAGTCATAAATAGTTTACAAGAGAAACTATTTTCTTTCTTATTTGCATTGTTAGAAACATTTCGCCCTTTTTTTCTATTTACCACAACTCAGACACATCACACAGTGAAACATAGACACACAAAATTGAAAAACTGTATTCTGATTAAACTTTTTTTGTTCACGACGTAAGTAAATATTTTTTTTACAATGTCTTTTTTTGTTCACTCTACCTAATTTCTTCGATTTGACAGTTCGACGTGACGTCACAAGATTGCAATCGATCCTATTCTCATTTGGAACGGATTGTACAGTACAGCACCGAATCTCGGCGAGTCTGAAGTTAGGCTCAAATAAATGAAATTTGCAGTTGTTATTACTGTTAAAAACTGTTATTAGCATTTATTTTTTAGTTGAAAACCTTTATTTTTTACGAGTTATCAAGCACTAAAATTTGCAGAGCCTAACTTCAGACTCGCCAAGATCCGACGTACTGTAAATATCTTCACACCATATAGTAGTTAACTATGTAGTTAAAAATGAGGGTAGATAGTAAAAAATGTGATTCTGTTGAATGAAATGTCTACGCAATACTCACAGTGTGCAACGTAGTGATTCTCCAACAGCGCATCCGGGTGACCTTGTAGCGCATCTCGCGCGTGGGCGGCGACAGGCTCAAGAGCGTCAGTTCCTTGGACGCGAGTGACACGCGCACCCGGCACGTGCCTTCAGTCGCGTCCTCTGTCACGTTACTAGTCTCCGTCACCGCCTCTCCTGCTGGTATCCTCCCGTAATGCCGCAACGATTTCGCTAGCTCTATGTACTGTAATAAGATTTTATTATCATGTTAGTTTAAAGGTGAGAAGTCACCTTGAACCGACACAGCAAGATAGAAGTTATCCCAACGTGTACAGTACAGAGCGATTTTTGTTTTGAAAATTTAAGACATCAATCACCACCGATGAAACTTCCGACTCATTGCTTCATAACTAAATTCGACAATGTAATAAACTCAACTATTACCATGGAGTTCTCAAAATGAAAGCATTGTTTCATTGGCCAGTGATTGTGTGAATTTATGTATTACGCAATTACCGCGCAGTGCAATTACCTACAGGCCAATGCGACCTTACGATGCCATACAAATAGAAGACGTACTGGGCCAATATTATACGCGTAAGAGACGGGTCTCTTTCTAGACTGTTTTAAAATTTACTTAAAACCACTATTGTACCCACAGATTTAAGTTTTTCTGTTACTTTTTGGAGTCCAATAAAGTTCTCTTCTATTCTAATAAGTTACAATACTTTTCTCTCCTTATCGAAATCAATTAACCCTGTATTTATGGTTGACGATAGTAAATTGTATGGGTATAAATAATATTGTGACTGTGTACTTGCTCAGAAAAGGCGAAAATTTGTTGCTTGCAAGCGAAATATAAATAAACTTCAGTTAAAGTGTAAAATCAATACAAAAAAGTTGGCCTTGACACTGATGATGATATTTATTCTAACATTATTGTTACTACCATAAACCACATTCAGGACTTACGCTGCATTATGGTTAATTTGCAGGTCATAAAATATATTAGCACAAAGCAGGATTGGAAAAACACACTGCTAAAATTATTGGAACCAATGACTTAGTGCAGTTGATTCAATTGATTCCGTGTAAAAATATGCTGACGTAATTGATGCGCAACGATTCAATTTGTCAACTTTGTGACTGATATCATTATGTTGTATTGATGACATAATCTACAGTTTTATTACTGGGTAATCTGCTGCACCTTGTCTACATGATTTGTAGTAGGTAATATTCATTTTCTAATATTTTTGTTGAGCCATGTATGTGGAACAGAGACATAGGCCTTTTTACAATCTATCCAACATGTCGACAGACCCTTGCGGAATCGACGAACTTGTTGGCTTGGAACCTGTTGAGGAGTAGCTTCTTTGTACCATGGGACCCATTCCTACATCCGTTCGAGGCAGACAAAACTAAGTTTTTATCTAATGTACTTTAATTTTAGCTCTCAGAATGGATGTAACTACGTGTCTTATGAAGCGGGTGGGTGATACCAGTTGTTAAAAACTGGGGTAAAGATCCAGATTCTAAAGATAACTGGAATTGAGATGCCAGGAGCGCATGTGCGCTGCTGTACCATTTTAACCAGAAGTTGTGCAGTCCGTCCGGTCCTGGAGACTTCCAATTTGGTAACGGACGAACTGCTTTAGCTACATTTGATGGAATAATGATTTTTTTTCCATTTCTGGTATAGCTATGCACGCGCGCTTATTATTATTATTTAAAAAAGAAACATCATTTCAAACTAACTTTATTAAAATCCATCATTAGGTGAATGAGAAATCAGTTAATTTTACTCACAACTATTGTAGTCTGGATTTGTGAAGGGAAAAGGAACCCGTGAACAAATTCTCATCGTTCGTCAGATCATCGAAAAGGCTCGAGAATTCAACAAGCCAACATACATATGCTTTGTTGATTTCTCCAAAGCATTTGACTCGGTGAAGTGGCCAATGTTGTGGAAAACACTACTGGACATGGGCACACCACAACACCTCGTGCACTTGCTCAGGGAGCTCTACGAAGGAGGTACAGCTTCAGTGCGGACCGATGATCTCCTCTCAGATAGTTTCCATCCAAGTGCAGGCGTTCGACAAGGATGCATAATTTCACCTTTATTATTTAACATCTACACCGAGCTTGTAATGCGAATCACTCTCGAGAACTGGAACGATGGCGTGGTGATTGGTGGATACAAAATATCGAACTTGCGGTATGCAGATGACACCACATTATTTGCGAGTAACGCTGACCGTATGGAAGAATTGCTTCTCAAAATGGAACACGTAAGCCTTACGTTTGGGTTGAAAATAAACCGATCTAAGACCAAGATTATGATCGTGAATCGCGTCAACGCTAATTCGCCCGAAGTGACACAGATTGCGAACTGTGACGTGGTGAAAGCCTACATATATCTTGGGGCTTTAATCTCAAATAACGGCGGTTGTGTAGATGAGGTGAAACGACGTATGGCTATAACCAGAACTGCGATGGAGAAGTTAAGAAAAGTGTGGAGAAATCGTAACATCACCAAAGCCACCAAAATCAAGCTCGTACGAACACTTGTATTCCCCATTTTTCTTTACGCTGCGGAGACGTGGACAGTGCGTGAGTTGGAAAAGAAGAAGATAGATGCTCTGGAAATGTGGTGCTGGAGAAAGATGCTTGGGATATCGTGGACGGAGTTCCGAACCAATGTGTCCATTCTTCAAGAATTGGGCATCACACAGCGTTTATCTGCCGCAGTACAGTCGCGCATTTTGCAGTACTTCGGACATGTCTCTAGGCGGGATAGCAATTCCATAGAGCGCCTGGTCGTTCAGGGAAAGGTGGAAGGGACAAGACCACGCGGAAGATCACCTATGCGTTGGACTGACCAGGTTAAATCGGCAGTGGGAACTCGTGTGTCTGACTGCACCAGGCAGTCTGCCAACAGGGAGAGATGGCGGGAGATCGTTCGGAGAGCTGTGTCCGCCTCTACCGCCGATGTGGATGCCTCTACGTGACCACGACCGCTCTGCCAAGAGCGAAACGACAGAGAAGAAGATTGTAGTCTGTCGTTTTTCGTTATTTTACCTAAATGAGATCGTTGCACCACAAATCATTCAAATTCACCAGTCTCCAAGTCTTACGTGAGTTCTCGAACTTTTCCTAGTTATTTTACGTACAAGTTTTTTAATCATTTTTTTTTTTTGTAGTTGGTAGCAAAAACCATTTCAAGATCACTTTGTTGTCCGTCAGTCACTCAAGACCCGTTTTTTTTCAGTGTACGGGTTTTCAAGCGCTAAAATTCGCAGAGCCTAAATTCAGACTCCCAAAAATCCGACAGCCGAACTGTACGCTGATATTAATATCAAATAGGTACTCAATGGCATGGTTAGAGCAGTGGTTGAACTAGCTGCTGCACTCGTGCCGCGGCCTTGATTCCCGCACGTACCAATTATTTGTATGACTTAAAGATTAGTTCCGGGTGTTAATTTTAGCGACAAGAAAAAATCGAGACTCCTCGTAATCGAACTATTAACGTATTTACATAGGTAAGTCTGATTCACACTTCACCGTATTTTCAAGCAGCGCTCCAGATTGTGACGTCATATAGGGTCATATGACGTCACAATCTGGAGCGCTGCTTAAAACGAAATTCTAAAAAAAATTTAAAATAATATTGTATGAAGGATGGCAAACATTTGTTTATTCGGAAGAAGAACAGAAATCTCGATTTCTTATATGTGTGCTTATGTCAGTATAACTTGATAAACATACTTGCTCGTTCTGTATTACTACAAAACTGAACACTCTCAATTGACCCAACATTCTTTGCAGATAAAGATGTTTATTGTTACTCCACATTGTAGTATGCCTGCGAGTCTGTGAGCACAGACAATAATCTTTCAACTAAATTGTTTACTAATACCCAGATATATGTAAAGTGAATTTATTGTAATTCTTTGGAGACAAAAGTAGGTAACAAAAATCCTTGCTTATTAAAATAGTCAACTTGATTTGTTAATCATCTTTTATAATATAAAAATTAATAACTGTATGTGTTGCTAAGCGCAAATCTCGAGAACAGCTGACCCATTTTCACTAATTCTTTTTTTGTTCTTTTTTATTGTCAGGAGAAGTTTCTTATGAAAAAAAAAGGTAGTGTGGAATAGAGCAGAATAATCAGTTGACGGAAGACGGGGCGAAGCCGCGGGCAAAAGTTAGTATTAACATACAAATTATACAGATAAGACAAAGAGCACATCTAAATTTAAATTATTTTGTTTGTTCATTTGGAAGTTTGTGAAAGTTAATCTCTGGTTGTAATGATTTGATAACAAGCTTTACTGCATTTTTAAAGTACTCTTACGCAAAATAAATTAGTAATACAATGAAGACATCAAATAACTAGTATAATATAGAGAATGGTGAATTGTTTTCCATTAAACAATTCACCATTCTCTGGATTTTTTGTGTATTATAAGGAAGCCAATCAAAATAAAAACTCAAATCAAAAGCATTTTTTTCAAATAAACCATTTACAGGCACTTTTGAAAGGTCAAGAAGTCTGTGTCTGAAAAAATATGATGCACATTCCAAAAGCATAGATCTCTATGGAGAAGAAAGTTAAAGAAACTCCATGGACCAAACATGTATTACTAATATCTTGGATTGATTTGATTTACTTGAACAGACACTGATCGCTCACCTACCTCTTTCTTTTGTTTCATCTCTGCATATGCAGCAAGCAAATCCTTAGTTTCTGGGTCAGCTGTTAGCCATCCCAAATCCAAGTCTTCTATTGTCTGTAGATACAATAGGTCCAGAGCTACCCTGTCTACCATCAAATTAACATCATAACAAGGGTCCCAATAGCTGTAACAAGATACAGAATATAAAAAAATCCATACAAGTGTTTTGATTAATATGTATTTGTTAAAAATAATTACCTCTTCCTCAATACAATTTTATCCTCTGGCCTAACATACTTTTGAGATATATACGGAGATTCATATTCTTCCAATTTTTTCAGTGCTGGCTGTCCATCTTTCGCACAGCTCCAATTAAAAAGATATAAGGAAAAATATTTCACCAACTCCTTTGGCAGGTTTATATAGGTGCAAGCAATATCTAATATTGTGTTTGATGAATCAGTAGATGACACCGACAGTGGTATTCTATAGCCATTCATCAGTGATATTTCAATTTCTACTTCATGCATTTTGACACAATGTGTTTCTTGCTGAGCCGAAAACAGGAATGTTACCAAAAGGTCGGATGTTGTAAATAGGGGGTTTTGGCCAACTGAAAAAGAGGGTACATTGTATATAATATTAATGTGCACTTTTTGCTTAATGTCTCTAGAATTCTTTGTGTAATTTTATTGCATCATGATCCAGTGATATTGATAATATTGTGCAACCTACTAGTAGCAATTTACATACATTTTTAAATTTAAATTCTTGAGCCCCAAGCAAATGCCTGTGTTCGCACACCTATTTCCCTTTCTATTGTGTCTTTAATTATGGTACTTGAATGGTAAAACCTAGTAATGCTCCCTGGCTCTTCACATTTGTAAATTGTAAACATATTCTATCCTTTTTATTGTTCTTTTACTGGTAAAAACCACATCAATATGAGGTGAGAATTGTTTGAGGATAAATAGAGAATGTGGAAAGTGACTTTATTTTATGAAACATAATGTAACACTATTAAAAACTATGTCCTCCAGGGTTCATGTTACAACAGATAACTACTTATGACTCAATCATAATTCGATAAATTAATAATTAAATAATCACCTAGTTGCATGTATTTTTCCAATAAGATTCTTCTTTCCTCCAGTTGAGAGCTAGTAAGGAACAACTTTTTTGGTGGAAACTGTGGTAATTTAACATAAGGGTTTAGTGCCTGCAGCTGCTCATGTAGACTGAGTAGTTGTTTATACCTCGCCGTGCAATGGAAGACACCGTCGATATGGATATTGTAGCCCTAAACGCAAAAATAGTAAATAACAGTTATAGTAAATATTCGTTACATTTTATACAAATACGAAACATTACTGCCTTAAAACTGCATAGAAAATAATGATAAACAATTTTATTAACAGTATTTATAGCGATAAAACAACAATAACAAACTTTTATACGTATTGTTATGTTGTAAAAAGGTACTTAATTCATACAAATATACAGCTTTAGGCTCGACGTTTGTCGTGCAGAAAAGGTACAATATAATACAAAGCTTACTTTAGTCAAAATAAATAAACAATGGATTATTATTATAAATAAAATTACCGTATATGAGATCCCATTGTCATCATGAAATTGTTGCGAATCAGGAATAGAAAAATGCATTTTTAATATTGCACAGAATGCATAATATTTCTGAAAAATTAACTGAAACTAAAATGTTTAAGATTTTTTAATTATTTCTTCAAATTTGCAGAAATCGCCCACTTTTTAATTTGTTTCTTCTCGTTAGAGCACACACTTTCCCATTCCACAGCAATTAGAGACTGGCAATTTCAGGAAGTCAGTTTGACAACTATCGATACTATTTAAATCGATTATCGATAAATAAACAGGACAAATCATTTGCCTTCACAGTTACACTGAATTGACAGAGTTCCTAGGAACTGTTCATACTTTAGGATAAATAAAATGTTTCATTTATCAAACAGTTCGTTTTATTTTCGTAAAACCGAACTCAAGGTCCTCAATTAAAGCAGGCAAACAACCACTTTCTCGACTTCCAAGGTCGTCAATTAAATTATTATAACAGATAGACTGGATTTAAAGTGGCTGATATTGTTTAGGTATGGTAGTACTTAGATACAATTCTAGCAATTTGAGATTTTGAAATGGATGTTGGATTTTAAAATCAAAATAGTACAGTATGATATTTAACTTTAATTTTTATCCTGTTGTATAATTTTACTCTATTTCATTCCATAGCTTAAATGTAATAATCGTACTATTTTCTAAGTAAAATAAAATTAGCTATAACGTATTTAATTATTATTCTAACGTATTTATTTCATTCCGATTATTGTTTATTAAATCCTTCTCTCTGTAATCTATGAACAAATCAAGAATTCTGGCAACTAGCAACACCATTTCCGATTGTCAACTGTCAAAACAGCTGTAGAGAGAAGTTGTATTTTGATTTGTAATTTTAGCAAATCATTATTTTACGAGTCTTGAATACTTATTTTTGTAGATTTTAATAATCAACTATCTTGTTCTGCAAGAAATCTTTGATATTGGGGGAATCGAGTACAAAAGTCGCCGTAGAAAAGAAGAGACAAGAAGCAATAGAATAAAATGTCGAATCTTTTGCCGGTTATCACTATCCAATGCGATTGGAACGATGTTATAAGGTAAATTAATAATTGCAAAATTTCTTTCGCGTGAAACTTGCAAATATAGCTATAGCCCATAATACTTGAGCATAATGCAGCTATATTATTTAGAGAATTTTCAGAATCCAAATAGTTTTATAGATTACCCCCTCTATATAAATTTACAAATCTTTATAATATTTGATAAAAAATGCTATGGTACACGAGTGGGTTTTATGGAATTACTACACACACTAGCATCACAGTTTTGCTTGTGCATGCTGATTTATTTTGGGAACAGGGGGATCTTTGTAGAAACTGTTACACAGACTTACTTTTCTACCTGGTGTTTCGTTTTCGAACCGACCAGCGCAGGTAAAACTGTGATGCTTGTTTGTGTAGTAGGCCCATTAGTCAGTAAAAGTCTGACAATCTCATTACACACAGAGTGGTAAAAGTTCTTTACTGATTACCCTCATAAAAAAAATATGAAAGAAAAATATGTTATATATGTTATTTTCACATATACTACTCCTAGTCATTATTTATTTCCTTATTTATCTACTTACTGCTTTTCAGTATCCTTCACTTTGAGCAAAATCAACAATAAAAAATAAAAAACAATATAAATATATAAAACTTCACAACTTGACATTAGGTACTACATTATGTTTATGAAGTTTCATTTTACCATTTTGTGTATTATCATGTTGTGAAAATGGTTACAGATTACCCAAAGGAAATGCTTGGATATCCTCAAAAAAATTAAACGAAACAAGTATCCATGACCAACTTACTACAACTCTAACTGATGGAAAAGTGAAAATTAATTTTTCTGATAACTATCAGTACATTTCTCATGGACCATTGAGTTTGGTAGTAAAGCATATACCATCGGACCTAAAAGTTGCATTTGTAGCACCCACAAAAGCTCATAAAATACATAGTAAAGGAGTTTTGTCTGTGGCGGTTTCTGAAACTGCAGTAGCTGTATCCTCTTGTGAAGAAGATAAACTGTTAGTTTGGGACAGCAGGACAAGTAAGTTATTACTTTTCCATCTACACACTATTGAACTAATTAAGTGTTGTCACAAATACCCACATTTTTATGTCATAATTGTCAAACCATTTATACACTGTTTAAAAAGTCTAATAATAGATGATTATGATATTATTTGCACAGTAACTAAATAGATGGAAGATACATTAATTAACATAAATTAATTAAGGGCCCATGTGTAAAGTAGGAGCCCGCGCAGTCTCTTACAAAAGTGCGCCACCGTATGACGGACGCCCGCGCGGTAACACGCGCGAGCTATAATCGTTTCAATTAACGGCTTTACTGACTGTCGTCTTTTAGACAAGAAACCCTTCTATTTTCGCCAGGTCTGTCTGTCTGTCTGTCCGTCCGCGGAGAATCTCAGTGACTGTTAACACTAGAAAGCTGAAATTTGGTATCAATACGTATTTCAACCACGCCGACAAAGTACAAAAACAAAAAGTGGTAAAAAATGTTTTATCAGGGTACCCCCTTCACGTAAAGTGGAAAATGATTTCTTTTTCATTTCTACCATTAGGGCCGGGACACATAAACACGATACGACGTCGTACCACGATACGGCGTCGTTTCATGATGCGACGTCGCATCGTGGGAATCTACGACAAGCATCGTAAAAAACTACGTCGCGAAATCGTAAAGTGCCACGATACACGGCTCCCGTTATTCATGATTAAAAGAAATTGGTGGATCCAGTATCTTCTGAGTTTCTGTCTTTTCTTTATCCGTCATCTAATACGCTAACGACAGCAAGAGCAGGACGCGTCTAGTGCGGTCCATATCTCGAAATTAACTGCGACAATTCACGTAATGGCGCGTTACGATGTCGCGACGTAGTTTTTTACAATGCTCGGCGTAGATTCCTACGACACGATGTCGCATCGTGAATCGACGTCGTATCGTGTTTATGTGTCCCGGCCCTTACGTCTGATATATTGTTGGATAGGTATTTAAAAATGATTAAGGGTACCGATGTAAATATTTTCGGAAATAATCGCTCCAAAAGTAAAAAGCAGAACTTTCAAACTGAAAATCATTTTTTTCAAATAGACCATTTACAGGCACTTTTGAAATGTCAAAATTGGAGCTAATTTGTACGATCCAAGGCGTAGATCCCTATGGAGAAGAACATGCAAGAAACTCCATGTACACTCTTTATAAATACTTTCTAGAAAAATCATTTTGAACTTGATAGGAGTTGAACGTGAACAGTTTCTCCAAAACTGTTCACGGCTGCAATGGAGGATGTCTTCAAGGTTCTGGACTGGAGTGATCCAGGCATTAATGTCAATGGCGAGTACATCACTCACCTTCGGTTTGCCGACGACATCGTAGTCATGGCTGAGACTACGGAGAAGCTCAGTACAATGCTCGATGACCTCAGTAGAGCCTTCGAAAGAGTGGGTCTTAAAATGAACATGGACAAATCTAAAGTCTTGGTTAACATCCATGTAGCGCCCACTCCTATCAAGATCGGAGACTCTACACTCGAAGTAGTAGATGACTACGTTTACCTTGGACAGACAATCCAGTTGTGTAGGTCTAACTTTGAGAAAGAGGTCAATCGTCGAATACGACTCGGCTGGGCAGCGTTTGGGAAGCTACGCGGTGTCTTCTCGTCTAATATACCACAATGCCTCAAGACGAAAGTCTATAATCAGTGCGTGTTGCCAGTGATGACGTATGGCTCTGAAACGTGGTCGCTTACTTACAATGGGCCTTATAAAAAGACTCAAGGTCACTCAAAGGGCAATGGAAAGGGCTATGCTAGGAGTATCCTTGCGTGATAGAATCAGAAATGAGGATATCCGCAAGAGAACCAAGGTTGCCGACATAGCAAAAATAATCGCCAAACTTAAGTGGCAATGGGCAGGGCACATTGCACGCAGAACGGATGGCCGCTGGGGCCGAAAGGTTCTGGAGTGGCGACCGCGTACCGGAAGACGTAGCGTTGGAAGGCCTCCCACAAGGTGGACCGATGACCTGGTCAGGGTTGCTGGTCAGGGTTGATGGATGCAAGACGCACAGGGCCGGCCTTTGTGGCGGCGCTTGGGGGAGGCCTATGTCCAGCAGTGGACGTCTTTCGGGTGAAATGATGATGATGATGATAGGATTAACTTGAAGAATTAAAAAAAAACTTTCTGAACTAATTTTGTGATTTAACCGTTCACACAAGCATTTTTTATTTATTTTTTTAACTTTTTTACATATTTCATTATCCTGAGGGTATTTTCTTTCAAATAAAAATACAAAAAGATTAAAATCGGTTCACGTAATCCAAAATTACCACCAGCTACAGCGCCATCTCTCGGGAAATTGGGTTACTTATATTTACATGGGCTAACTGGGTTCTGTTACATTGTGAGAAATTTGTGACGGATGGGAAACTATGGAACCCTACACTGAGCGTGGCCCGACACGCTCTTGACCGGTTTTTTTTTACAAGTCGTCAATGTAGCAGATAATAATTGTACGACTAGGAGTACACTAGTACTAAAGTTCGCAGAGCCCAAATTCAGGCTCGCCAAGTTGGAACGGCCGTACTGTACATCACATGTATAATATTAGTGTGAATAAAGATAAAATCTGACTATACATTTGTTTTTTCCAGGTGAAGTAAGCCTGGAACTGAAAGGTCATGGTGGCCCAGTGTACAGGTGCAGATTCTTTCCATCAGGCATTGTGGTCTTGTCTGCTGGTGCTGACGGTTCTTGTAGAATCTGGTCTGCCGAGTCAGGAATAAACCCCGTCACCCTCAAGGGACACACAATGGCCATATGTGATATTACTATCATTGATAAAGGAAGAAATGTTATTTCAGTAAGCAAGTAGGTGTTTTGTTAAAAAAAAGTTTAATTTTGTTAATATTGAAAGATTTGTGATTGATCATTATCCTACCTCCGAGACGTGGTCGCTAACAATGGGCCTCATGAGAAGATTTATAGTCACTCAAAGGGCAATCAAAAGTTCTGTTGTAACAACCACACAGTGTTGGAAGGCACCCCACAATGTAGTCAAGCTCGCTGGGATCCAATGGATACAAGACGTACAGGACCGGTAGTTATGGCGACGCTTGGAGGAGGCCTATTTTTTTTTTTAATTGCAATAAACTAGTGCTTGACTGCGATCCCACCTGATGGTAAGCAGTGATGCAATCGTTGATGGTAAGGCGCACTAGTTTATTAAGAGCCTATTCACTCTAGCCTTGAAGACACATAAATTATATTCGGACGGAAAGACTGCAGCCGGCAAACTGTTCCAGTCCCTTGACTTGCCTATGTCCAACAGTGGACGTATTTCGGCTGAAATGATGATGATGATTATCTTACCTGATGGTAAACTGTGATGTGGTTCTAGGTTTACCACACTCTTAATTTACATGATGTAATTGAAATGTAACCTGATGAATTGAAATATTTAATTTATTTGATTCTCAGGGATGGTTCAGCAAAGCTATGGGATGTTGGTGAATCAAATTGCCTTGATAATGTAATTGAGGGTCATGGGCAGATCAATTGCTGTGCCATCGGAACCACCAATGAGGAAGTTAAAGTTGAAAATGAGCGAGAGGTGAATATTGCTTGGTTAAAAAATGACAATTATGTACTTATGAGCTGTAGCAATCAAAATCCATTCAATATCATACTGACTGGGCTAATATCACTGGTCGGAACAAAAATGTAGAGCCAAAGAATGTAATGTGGCCCTAAAGTATTTGAACATGGTCAATCAAATTTTCATAATTGCTCTATGTGAGGCCAAACAAAAAGGCCGTTTTTTTTTTTTACATACGGCCGTTTTCGGCGGAAAGTTAAATTTAAAAAATCGGTCAAGAATGTGTCGGGACACGCCCAGTATAGGGTTCCGTTTCGTCCGTCACAAATTTCTCACAATGTAACAGAACCCAGTAGCCCATGTAAAAATTAGTAACCCAATTTCCCGAGAGATGGCGCTGTACCCGGCCCGGTGGTCATTTTAATTTGCGTGTCCCGAATTTATTCTTTTTGTATTTTTATTTGAACGAAGATTCGCTCAGAATAATGAAATATGTAAAAAAGTTGTATGGTAACTATGGTTTAATTACAAAATTAGTTCGGAACGTTTTTTTTCAAAATTTTCTAAAACTGATCATCCGATAGGATGAACAGTTTTCTGTTAAGTTTCAAGTTTCTGTCAGTTGTCTGTCAAGTTTAAAATAATTTTCCTTGAAAGTTTATTTTAAGTTCTATTTTTTAGATTTTTTTCATATTTTTTAAACTTATGGTTCGAAAGATAGAAGGGACGCCTCATTTGTTACTTTCGGAGCGATTATTTCCGAAAATATTTACATTATCAAAAAAATATTTTGCGTAACCCGTAATTATTTTTAATTTATTAAATACACACGCTATGGTAGAAATGAAAAAAAAAATCACTTCCCACTTTACGTATAGGGGAGGTACCCTAATAAAACATTTTTTCCACTTTTTATTTTTGCACTTTGTCGGCGTAGTTGATGTACGTATTGATACCAAATTTCAGCTTTCTACTGCTAACGGTCGCTGAGATTTTCCGCGGACGGACAGACAGACAGACACATGGCGAAACTATAAGGGTTCCTTGTTGACTACGGAACCCTAAAAAAAAAAATCTCTATTTGTACAATATCGTCAATATGGCAGCCCCTGGCTAAAACAGAATAAAACAAACTGGTACACTATACAAAATGGACTGTATTACAATAAATTGTGGGTTTCAATTCCAGGTTGGCACTCATAACAAGCTGTTGGTAGTTGGATGTGAGAGTGGCTTGGTGGTGTGTGCCCACGTGGCCAAGCGAGCACAGCTCTACACCAAGCAGCTTGACTCTGCATGTGACGCCATTCTTGTTCTGGACCAGGCAGTTATTGCAGGCTGCAGCAGTGGAAAGGTAAGGAATATCATTTAAATATATTAAAATAGATTGCTCAAATTTGTATGTGGCTCTGTACCAAATTGTGTCAAACCACATAAATGACAATTTTATTTTTTGTCGGAATTGTTAACTATTTATTAAAACATTTATATTTTCTACTGTAGTTAAAAAAAAAATGAGTACATTATACACACAAACGAAACATTATTTTTGGTAGTAATATGCTTGTGACACAATATGGGGGTCGCGGCATTCTCTTTTTATGACGATTAGTTGACCCACTAATTCTAATTTGTCGTCCTGCGATATGTTGTACCGTTATTACTTAGCGCATTGAAAAAGAATAAATCCATATCGCTTTATGAAGTCAAGATCACATGTCAATCAAGAACAGTGAGGTAGCTGTGATACAGGGGCCCATATGTCTCAGGGGGATCAAGTACTTATAAAAAAAAACGGTGCTTTTTTACAAATGCTTGGTTTACCTTACGAGACCGTTGTAGATGCTATTGTGTGGGCCTCTGATACGGCGTTGGCTACGCCCCTGATCAAGAATACATTTTCCCCTCTGTATTTAATTTAAGAAGGTTTCAAAACAAAATTATTATTATTACAGATCACAAAATTAAATCTCCAAGATGGCTCAGTTCTAAAAGAATGGCATGAATCGGCCAGCCCCGTACTCAGTATGGTAGCCCTCACGAACCAAATTTTCGTTGTGGGAAGACAAGACGGTACTTGCACAGTGTTGTCACTGGATGAAGGATGCTCCAAGCTCCGAGTACACTTAACAGGATCTGACTGCGACGGTATTCGAGACCTCGCGTTCAATGGCAAGTGGGTATTCGCTGGATGTCGAGATTCTAACGTGCGGAAATATGATTTTAATCAAATAAATGTCCACTTTAAGTAAACGCCCCAGGCAACCATATGTATTAAGAATAATTAAATATAAGATTTAATATACCTTTCTATTAGTCACTTGTTATGTTACTTTTATTAGTTTTTGTTTTTATTGTTTAGGCATGAACTTTGCGTATTGTATTGTAACCTCGGCATTCTATTCAAATGGTCCGTTTTGGTGCACAATGCACAGTATTCAGTTGCCACAATCTGAAAGGAAAAAAAAACGAAGATATGTCGTTAGTCAAATTTCTTTTTCTGTTATCAAAATTTATAAAATAGAAAGAATAACATCTGCATGCATACCTACCATTTCATGTACGTGCAATAGGAGTTCCTCAAACTTGTTCATCTTTTCAAAAATAGTTCTATTTGATATTGGTGTAGGTTTTGAATACTAAAAAAAGAATTAAAAAAAATACAGAATAACCTTCTTTTTTCTTTCATTAAATTTTATTGTGCTGCTCACCTGAACGATACTTCTATTTGATATTGGTGTAGGTTTTGATTTCTAGAAAAAAAATAGAATTGAAAAAAATGGAATTGAAAAAAATACAGAATAACCTTCATTTTTCTTTCATTAAATTTTATTGTGCTGCTCACCTGAACGATACTTCTATTTGATATTGGTGTAGGTTTTGATTTCTAAAAAAAAAATAGAATTAAAAAAAATACAGAATAACTTCTTTTTTCTTTCATTAAATTTTATAGTGATGCTCACCTGAACGATACTTGTATTTGATATTGGTGTAGGTTTTGATTTCTAAAAAAAAAATAGAATTAAAAAAAAAACACAGAATAACCTTTATTTTTCATTCATTAAATTTTATTGTGCTGCTCACCTGAACGATATTTCTATTTGATATTGGTGTAGGTTTTGATTTCTAAAAAAAAATAGAATAAAAAAAAAATACAGAATAACTTATTTTTTCTTTCATTAAATTTTATAGTGATGCTCACCTGAACGTTATTGTATTTTCTTTTCAACATTTTAAATTTTTTATCAGCACGTTGGTACAATTTCGTCCAAAGAAGTGTGTCTTTATGCACTTTTCTCTTGAGCGACCTCCAATTCATTGCGCCTCTTTTAGCCAAACAAGGACAAGTCAATTCTGAAATTATATAAACTAAATATACAGGTCTTTTCTAATGCCTCGTTAATGTTACAAATAAATCAAAATTACTTTTTTGTTTCATTATGAAGAGACTTTCTCTGCATGTGGCACTGATCCAATTACTCCAGAATTCTAAATTTACAAAAGCTTTTTCCAAATCCTTGCACCACATGCGCATTTCGTTGTCCGTCACCTTTGTAGGCTTTTCTGAAAATAATATCATCAATCATTGTTGCCATTCAGATTCAAGTAGGACATTATTATATAAAATCATCAAACAACGGTTTTGCAACACACTTGCAAGGAATTTGGCACCCATTAACTAACTGTTTAACTAAAATCAGCCATTCGATCTTTGATCGAAGCATTCGATCAAATAGCTAGGTCAGACATTTGAGAGAGGGTTTGGAAAATTATAGAACTATTTTTAATTTTCGTTCAGCCGGCAATGTGACTGCTGACTTCGTACCACCAATTTTTCGTTAAATTTTACTAAACCTTCCCTGGATTATCACGTATATTACAAGACCAAAATCCGCCAAACCGGTCCAGCCGTTGTTGTCGACTTTTAGCGAGACTAACGAACAGCTTTTCATTTTTACCTGACTACAGTCAAACAGGATTATGATTTTAACAGGCTATGTATGTATGTGAGTATGTTCATCTGTTCTCTCATAGCTCCCTAATCTGCTGATCAAAACTCGACATTAACATATCTTTAGAATTGGCTATGTGACGTGTCACAAACCTTGATATGGCGCCCTCTAGTTGCCAAAAAGTGATGTGTTAAAAAATAAAAATGAGATAAATACGCCGTGTTTGGCATCACTTGAAAGGGTTTCACTTGACCAAAATATTATTTAAATTTAGAATGACGCTTCTAGTGGAAAAAAAAAGTTAAGATAAATACATCAAGTTTTGATATCATTTGAAAGGGTTGTACTTATCAAAAATCTATATATTATATAGGAGAAACTAACTGACTGACATATCAACGCACAGCCAAAACTACTGGGCCAGCGTGCGAGCGTGAAATTTTGCACAAGGCTTCCTTTTATGTCGTAGGCAAACACTAAGAAAGGGTTTTTCAAAATTCAGCTCCTAAGGGGATGTAATGGGGATCTAAAGTTTGTATGGGAACCCTACTTTAACGTGGGCGAAGCCGCTGGCAGAAGGCTAGTATTATCATAAAAATTCAATGTGGAGACCTCTAGTGGTCAAAAAATTTGATGTCAAAAACAGTAAGAAGCACAGTCATTTAACACCAAAATGGTTTAAATAATAAAAGTAACAAAACTAAATCCAAACTACGACACAAAACACAAGAAACAAAAACAAGTACCAACGGTAAAAAAAAGAGTAACACGTTTTTAACGTGTGACTACGGTTCCTTTTAAGAAGTTTAAGAATTACGTACTTTTAACAGGTATAGAGTCCTCACTGGGTTCACCGCGACCCTGCTCCCACTCATGTACCCATGCAGGTGCGGTCTGCAGATGGACCTCTGCAGAATTATTCATTTATATTAGTTTTATAATTGAAAAAAAAAATCTAATAACAGAATGTTGGCTAGGAAATCGGGTGTAAAATGCAGCGTGAGAAAGTTTTTCAAAGTATATTTGTTTGTCAATGCCAATGGATTCAAGTTATCAAAAGATAAAAGACCCGTTTTGATATTTGCGCATTTTTAAAACAAGAGCAAAAATAATTCATACTTTTTTTCATAATTAATTATAATTATTATTTTATTGTTTCTTTCAGTTAAGTTCCAAGATAAATTTTAGGGCCAACTCTGAGAAATACGGGACTCGTCGCGTGTACCCGCGCGGTCCCACGGACGGTGTCTGCGGGAGATAGGGTTGGCCCTTAGGTTTTTTTTTTCAAATGTCAAAACGGGCCTTAAATTTATAAAGGTCCTAAAAAGTATGAGTTGCAAAGGATTTTGATCTTTATCTCTTGTGACACATATTTTTTTCATTCTGACTTCTAAAATATTTGATGCTATGATTATACATAATAAGTAGTTAGTCCATCATTTAATACTCACTCCAGTCTAGTTTAATTTTTGATCGTATTTTGTCATCTTCGTTTGCATCAACTGTACTCGTCTCTTGATCTCTTTCATCGCTGTCGATTTCTATTGTTTTTAACTTTACACTCTCATGATTTGTTTTCGTAAAAGTAGTAGAATTCGTTTTGTGTTTTACATCTGCTTCATCCTGGCTTGTAGGACGAAGTTGTTTCGTTGCGGGATCCGTTGCATCCAATTTGGTTGCTGTGTCATGTTTTCCTTTAGAAAGCATACTGTCTAATATTTTATTAAGTGCATCTAAATCAACTGTTTCTTTATTGACAACACTGTTTTCATCTTCTTCTTGTTGTGGCTGCATTATTATGTTTTCATTATGTTCATTAATTATTCCCAAAGAAGTAATTGATTTGCTTACACTGTCAGTGACTTTCAACATTGGTTTGTCGCCAAAATCAGCAGGCCAAGTTTCGTCTGCATCACCTGGGTTTATTCTCGGATCAGAATAGAATTAGTGAATTTTAGTCAACTTCAAAAACATTACCATTTTTTGAAGTCGGTTAAAAAGTAGATACATCAGAAGAGCTGCAGCTTAGCACAAAATAGTATATCTATTTTAAGATCATCAACAACTTATTTAGAAGTAGTCTCGTTAGAATAGCGCTGTCAGTAAATAAAATAATACAGATATCTTCTAATACTCCCAATTAAGCTGCTTTCAAACTACGCTATGATATAATAGAATATGGTAAATAAATCATAGCATAACAATATCGGGTACCATAATTGATATGAACACTTTCACACTGTACTGTACTATATATTATTGCCTTACTTTAAGCTATAAAACTGGTGCGATGCGCTGAATTCATGCTATGTTATAATATCACGCGCCGCCCTTCCGCCTCACTCACCGTCCCACAAGCTAAATGAGCGACAACACGATAATATCGCCTTGAGTCCTTTGCTATATACCTATTATAGCATTGAGCCCTTTGCTATACTATATGGCATTATAGTATAACGTAGTCTGAAAGCAGCTTTATGGCACGGTTATCGCAGTTAGTGTGCGACTGGCTGCTACACTGCGTGTCGCGGGTTTGATTGTATTACTCCAGTATTTTTATGACCTTCAGATAGTTATTTAGGGTTTGGGCGTTTTGTGGATGTGAGCTTCGATTTTTATAAACGCACCCAAAATATAGGAGTGATTCCTAGTGTGGGGCTAAAGGTTGTTTTTATAAGATTAAAAAAAAAGCTCCGTGTTAGTGACTTACTATAGTATTTTGGGATTTTAAAGACACTACTAATAATAAAACGTCAAAATAAAATTGCTTCACGTCCAGAGGTTACTGGTAATGTCTGGGATGGCAAATGGAGTAAAGTTCTTATCACTAACTAATACTACTACTACTTGTACTATTATTATAGCATAGCATCAGTCTCATAATTTTCCCACTGATGGGACTCAGGCCTCCTCTCTGGGAGTGGGAATGGGCCGTGATCCAAACCGCGGGCTCAGTGCGGACGGGTGGATGTCACATGTCTTCGAATTTTTAGTTCTAGGACATGCCAAACGTCGTGGGGCTGTTTTCCTCCACTATGATTATTGTGCTTTAGGCACGATTCGAGCAAAATTCTAATTTTAAACGTCTGTTAAAACTTAATTTATGGTAGATTCGATTTCAATTTTTTCAACTGTACATACTACTTCCTAGTTTTTATATCGAATATCGTTTAATTTTTATTTTACTTACTAAGGAGATCTTGATTCGGTTCAGCAAAAATAATGTTAGGTTTACTATAAGAAATCCATGGTGTTGGTTTATTTTGGTTTTGTTCCTCCGTAGTGCTGAAATAAACAGGGCGTCATAAAATGATGGTAAAATTGTTAACGTCCAGATGAGTGCATTTAAAATAAGTTGATTATTTAAAATGTCAATTGATGTTTGTAGCTAGTGTACCCACCTATTTTCGACTTTTTCGTCAAGGTTATTTTCGTTCACTGAAATATAATAAACAGTATATTTATTATTCTGTTTTTCTAAAATTTAAAAGTGATTTATATGTACGAATGAATTTGATATCCGTATGCCGCCTGACTGCGGTATGTTGTCGTGTAGGTAGTACCACAACACCGTGTTCTACTGTAGGATTTGCATCATTATTTTCGCGATTAACCAGTTCAACGCGTTGTCGTGTAGTTATACAACGCAGCACCATACCATGCATCCGTTCAACATAGCTGTACCTATATCTGCTCTATAGAGCAACGTGTCGCAGTCAGGCACCATGCCCGACGCTACGCCGTAGAAATATAGACAGTCTATGAAAAATAATATAACAAAATAAAATAAAAAAATAAAATTACCGAAGTCTGTTTCAGAATCATCGTTAATTATTTGGAAACGTTCACTCACGTTTGAATGAGTTTCATCGACATTATCGCTAGCTACCTTTGGTAAACTTTCACTTATTTTATCTAAATTCTCGTCATCTGTACCGTGATCGATTTCTTCCACATTTGGAACTTCCTCATTATTTCCGTCAGTTATATCCTGTTGTATTCCGTCACTTATATCCTGTTGTATTCCGTCAGTTATGTCCTGTTGTATTCCGTCAGTTATATCCTGTTGTAATCCGTCACTTATATCCTGTTGTATTCCGTCAGTTATATCCTGTTGTGTTCCGTCAGTTACATCCTGTTGTATTCCATCAGTTATATCCTGTTGTATTCCGTCAGTTATATCCTGTTGTATTCCGTCAGTTATATCCTGTTGTATTCCGTCAGTTATATCCTGTTGTATTCCGTCAATTATATCCTGTTGTATTCCGTCAGTTATATCCTGTTGTATTCCTACGTCTAGTGAAATTTCCGTATCATTGGTTGGTATATCTATGTCATGTTCCATTTCTTCTATAGGTGAGACTTCCTCTTGGGTCCCATAATTTATATCGTGTTTTATTTTTGAAATAAGTGTAATGTCCTCATTTTCTGCATTATCCATTAAATCTTCTGATTCTTTGGTAATATTATTTATTATTTTACTAATTTCGTTCTGAAAATATTCTGAATCTGAGAAGTCTTTGCTACTGTCTATGAGAGCATCATCAGCTTTTGCAGTTGAGTCTGGTGTGGGTTCTTCATCAAATTTCTCCATTTGACTATCCCCAAGGTCAAATGATTCCTCTGATTCTTCTGGCAAAACGCTGTGTTGCATAGAGTCAGATGAAAATGATATGTTAGAGTCACTGTGCGGCAGTTGCGGCTCGCAGACATTCTGTAGAAGACCATAATTCATTAAATATGTTTTGTAATATTATTTAATAATTTTTATTTTGTATTATTTATGAATCCATAACTATTTTTAATCAAAGTTATTGAATTAGTAAAAAAAAATTAGTAGGTATAATCCTCAGCACACAATTTGAACCGTCATGGTGGCCGACATTGAATGCACATAGTAACCGATTTAAGGATCTCAGTCGAAGTGAGGGACTGCGCGTATGCATAGCAACGGGTCCAACTTATTTGCCGCATACTATATGATGTCTTCCTCCACTCCTACTCTTTTCACTACTGCGGAGTTTTTCTGCGGTGTTAGTGATTCTCGCACCTATGTTCTACATACACATACACAGTACATTTTGACTCACCATAACATTATTTATTACGTCATCAAGTAAGTCCAACACTGGGCCTTCTTCCTCTTCCAAATCTGAGAAAATTTTGAATTAAATGGTTCATTTTTGCTTACTTTAACAATAATCGAGATTCAAAATGTAAACGGTACTTATGTATTATTTCAAAAGTACATTGAAAAGAAAAAAAAATAAAGACCTTTCGGTTTCATGAGATTATCTAGTTGTAGGACTTTTTTCGCTATCGCGACTAACGGCTTCGTAAACTTTAGCACTGATTGTGTAAGAGCTTCAGTTTCTTTTTTTGCTACAAAATAAAGAAAAATTAAAAAAAAAAAAAACAGCGACATCTCTTCGCAGAGATTTTTATTTTGTTGGCACGATACCATAGGCAATTATTGTACACCGTTAAATTTTGATTGTTTTAATCCCGTGGAGGGTCGATTCGGTACATGGAATAAAATACTATCGATTCCTAAAGATATAATAAAAAAAAAGGAATTTTTTAGGATTCCGTAGTCAACAAGGAACCCTTATAGTTTCGCCAAGTTTGTCTGTCTGTCTGTCCGTCCGCGGATAATCTCAGTGACCGTTAGCACTAGAAAGCTGAAATTTGGTATCAATATGTATTTCAATCACGCCGACTAATTGCAAAAACCAAAAGTGGTACAATTTTTTTTTTATTAGGGTACCTCCCTTACACGTAAAGATTTTTTATTCATTTCTAGCATAACGTGTGATATAATATTGTTGGATAAGTATTTAAAAATAATTAAGATTAAGATATAAATATTTCCGGAAGCAATCGCTCCTAGAGTAAAAAACAATGCCCCCCCCCCTTCTAACTTTTGAACCATAACTTTATAAAATATGAAAAAATCTCAAAAGTAGAACTTTACAAAGCCTTTCTCGGAAAATCATTTTGAACTTGATTGGATGAACAGATTTTGAAAAATTAAAAAAAAGCCTTCCGAGCTAATTTTGTAATTGAAACGTACCTACTGGGCGTATCTTCTTTCAAATAAAAATACAAAAAGATTAAAATCGGTTCACGCAATTCAAAATTAATACTGGGTTCTGTTACATTATGAGAAATTTGTGACGGTAGGGAAACTACGGAACCCTACACTGAGCGTGGCCCGACAGTAGGTATGCTACTTACAAGGTCTTTGACTCGTTTACTTGAATATATTAATTTCGTACATGCGTATGTACCTACAGATTCGACCCTTCACGGGATTAAAATGTTCAAAATTTAACGGTGCTGTAGGTTTAGTTGCATAATGCCGAAACCTTGTGATTTCGGCATTATTGCCATTTTGTAATGGCAACCGTCGCAAAAGACTAATTCTCAAAATGCCGAGTTAGCTAAATGTCTAATTCTCAAAATGCCCAATTCTCAAAATGGCAAATTATTATCAAAATGGCAACTGACTGATTAAACAAACATACAATAAGTGTGGTAAGAAATCTTTAAGAAAGAAATCTTTCAATTACGGAAAATGTGCCATTTTGAGAAATAGTTCGTTTGCGACTCGGTTGCCATTTTGCGATATTATAGTATTGTAGGTATTGTTGATTGTATGGGTATAAACTCGTAGTTCAAGATCAGACATTAGAAATAGCAGACCGGGTAGGGAGAGCGCATCCGGATAAAGAGTTACAGACAGATCGTACACTACCGTACCTACACTCACGACGGGGGATGCGGTGTCCCGGGGCAGGTGTGTCTTGGCGGTGTCGTTGGACATTGCCAACGCCTTTAATTCCCTGCCCTGGAGTTGCATTAGGACGGCACTCCGGTATCACCGGGTGCCCGATTACCTCTGTCGTACAATCGAGGCCTACCTGTCCGACAGGTATATAGTCTACCCCGGTCACCAAGGAGATTGGAAACGGCGAGAGATGTCGTGCGGTGTCCCACAGGGATCGGTACTAGGACCGCCCTTGTGGAACATCGGGTACGACTACGTGCTGCGCGCCGACCTCCCCGTAGGGGTCAGCGTGGTCTGCTACGCAGACGACACGCTGGTCCTAGCGCAGGGAAGGTCGTACCAGGCGGCGGTCGAACTAGCGACACGTGGGGTTGCGACAGTCGTTGAGAGGATCCAGCAGTTGGGACTCAAGGTGGCACTGCACAAGTCCGAGGCCATGTGCTTTCACGGCCCTCGGAACGCGCCACCAACGAGTTCCCAACTAACGGTAGAAGGAGTTCACATCGGCGTCGGGTCGACGATGAAGTACCTAGGACTTGTCCTCGACAGCCGATGGAATTTCGAGGAGCACTTCCGACGTCTGACCCCCAAACTCAATCGGACGGGGGCTGCTCTCAAGCGGCTCCTGCCGAACCTTGGGGGTCCAGACGCCTTCTGCCGGAGGCTCTACGCCGGCATCGTCCGGTCCATGGCCCTTTATGGGGCACCAGTGTGGGCGCCGACGCTGCGTAAACGCCCGGCGGCCCAGCTGAACGCCTGCCAGAGGGTCATGGCCATCCGGATGGTGCGGGGATACCGCACGGTGTCCCGCGAGGCGGCGAGCCTCCTTGCTGGCCTACCACCATGGGATTTGGAGGCAACAGTCCTTGCACACATGCACGACCAGCGCGTGGAGATGCAACGCCGGGGCGAAGATCCGCTGCCCGAACATGTCGAGGCGTGGCGGAAGGAGCTCCGGCGAGATCTCATGGTGAAGTGGAAACAGCGACTGTCGCAACCCAGCGCTGGGCACACCGTAATCTCAGCGGTAGTGCCCCTCTTTGAGGCGTGGCTGGATAGACCTCACGGCGTCCTCACTTTCCGCATGACGCAGGTTCTCACCGGACATGGGAAGTTCGGGAGATTCCTGCACCGGATTCGTGCGGAAGAGACGTCCGGGTGTCGCCACTGTGAGGCGAGCCCGGAGGACACGGTGGAGCACATGGTGGAGGTGTGCCCTGCTTGGGAAGAGCATCGCCGTGTCCTCGTGGGGGTGATCGGCGGCGGCGACCTCTCGCGTCGGGCCCTGGTTCAGGCCATGGTCCGCAGCGAAGAGGAATGGCAGGCGGTCGCCTCCTTCTGCGAAGCAGTAATGCTCGTAAAGGAGGAGGCCGACCGCATAAGGCAAAGGCAACGGCGTACTCGCCGTAGCCGTCGCCGCCGCGATCCTGCCGATATCCGGCCACCGTAGACACTGGCTCGCGGACGGTGAGCAATGGGTAGCTCGCCGTCCGATCGTCTGGTAAGACCGAGTCCAAGTCGTCAACGGCGCGCACCGTTCCCGCGCGCCTCAAGGAGTTGTCAGCAAACTGCAGGGGCCCTTCAGGGTCGAAGCCTCCTGGAGCCTAGAGGGTATGTGAAAATTGTAACCTCGACTCCAGAAATAAGGCAAGGAAGGTACGGGGTAGGTTTTTTAGTCAGTAAGAGTCTGACACTGGTCTCCCGCTCCGCCCAAGAGCGGGTTTCGTCATTGGATGATTTTCACCTACCATAAAAAAAAAAAAAACCGTACCTACACAGATTAACATCAGTATAATTTTTGTTACGATAATTAATCAAAATCTTTCTCGAAACAAATCTATAAATACCTCTCAAATCGTCTTCAAGTGTCTTTATATATGATTCTTCAAGAATACCTGTTATCCAAAATGTAACCTGCAAACAGCCGGTTAATTTATACATTAGGTACTACCATTTGCCTGCGGCTTCGCCCGCGTCTGTGGTTACTGCTCCGCCCCATAGGTCATAGCGTGATGTTATATACCCTTTCTCGAAAAATGGACTATCCAACACAAAAAAAAATTGAAACTGTAGTTCCAGAGATTACCCCTTACATACAAACTTACAAATTTTACCTCTTTATAATGTAATGTGCGCGTTACGCTGTGGAGTTAAGGTTGAATTTGCTATGTTTCGTTTGTTCGTTTTGGATAGACACTTCGATGCGCTTCGACTCCGCGCTAATATAAATTGACCCATAAGAAGGAAGATAATTTCTGAGCAATACAGGTGTTGAAAACCTGACTCGTTAGGTTATTTAAAAATAAAGTACGACCTAATTATTTAATTTTATAACAAGAAACTCTATGCTGTACTAGCAGAAGTTAGTTTTAAATTAAAAAAAAATATAGGTACTCACCTTATTTGATATGTCTACAAGAATAGCCATATCATCCTGACTAATTCTATTCGCTGATACGTACATCAGTTTAGCAATATCGTTGCATACTATTTGGGTTAACTTTACTAAACTGAAAAAGATAAAATTTATAGTCTCACCTACTTATTTTATGCGGTCATGCAAATTACAATTAATCAGATATCTATCTGTTACTAATTTACGCTAAAGATAGAACTACAAGGGCTCACTTGGGCTACGTACAACGATCTGGACGCAGTCGGTCTCCATACATTTTATATGGCAGTTAGACTTGTAGAGCTACAATAGATTTACACCTCACTTCAATCTACAAATCAAGCGTGGTCCACGTTTGCGTGGATCTAATGTAGTTCTGGTTTAAGTCTAGCCGCACACGGGTTACTGACCACACTCAAAAAACGGCACTACAGATCTTTTTTCCTTAGTTTTCATACATTTTATATGGACTTGCCGGACACTATGACGTTAGTGGTCGCCGCACGATATAAATCACCGCTGTTCGCTTCTTGAAGCATTTTTACTAACAGCAGCGGAATCAAACATCAACGTTAGCGACGCATCGAGGCCACTAACGTCTACTACCGACCAACCACAAGTGTCTATCGCGCCCGTCAGCTACCTTTGCAGTTTCTAGCTTCATGTGAAAACTATGGGACTAAGGACCAAAACTTACTCCGCCTTTAACGTTAGTTTTAACGATTTGGACAGTCTTTGACTAACTTTATGTCCAAATAATATGCATAACATCCTGATATCCATCTGGCAAGTGGGCTTCTGGACTTGATGTTTTACTTGTTTACTTGTGAGCCACCGGAAAGTGGAACTGCAAGCAATAAGTGGGTAATAAATTTCAGTCGTACAGGCTTTTTTTGGCGTTAATTAACGCCAAAAAAAACCTGTACGACTAAACGACGAAAATGGCGCACTTCTCACTAACGGCATCGAAGACTGAAACTTTCACATGAAAAATAAATTTGGACATAAGCTATAGCTGCATTATTGCATTTTAAGTGGAGTCGATTGGAGTATCGTTTTAGAATATGAAAATACAATAACTAGGTATTTAATTAGTACCTATTAATTAATATGTACAAACAATCTACCTACTTACGAAGGAAACGCCGAAGTAAAGCGTAGACATATTGTTTCATTCTATCTAGATACTTGGTGTGACCAAATAATGTGGCGAATAATTTTATTACACTTGAAGGTCCTGTCGAAAAAAGGTTTCTATAAATGTTTTCAAACATGGATTGAACGAAGAAACCTTTAAAGGGAGTTAAGTTTTTAATTTTCGTCGTAATAAAATGATTCACTTCATTTTTTGCTCACTATACGTTTAATAATAATGTGTATAATTAATTAAATAATATAACTCTGAACTAGGTATTACTTTTTTGATGTTACACGTTTTTGATTTTGAAAACAATATACCGCTTCTGGTACTTTAGCAATTGGTATTTGGTCCATAACTTGCTGTTTCAATCTTTCTACCTAAAACATCAAAAAGTAACTGAGCAGATTTGTATGGCTGCATTGTGCAAGCTGCAAAGGGAAATAGGGGTAGAGGTATCGTTTGTGAAATCTCACTGTATCGCGAAGATATCTACCCTAGTTGGTTTACCGGTATGGCTTGAAGAATCTCCAAACTTTAGTAACAGTGGGCACTGTAGGCTTGGGACATTGCACGCAAAACTGCAGGTAATCAATGTCGTGGAAAGGTTCTGGAGTACCCACCCTTAGCCCAAAACATGGCAACAGTCCTTCCACAAAGTATACCTAGACCGATGACCTGTTGATTGCTCTAACCAGCAGAGGACGTATTTCGGTTTATATTAGTGTGAAGAAAGTCTGTGTTAGAACATTTTCCTACCATAAATCCAGGTAATACATTATTTTTATCTCTCCACGTCCCAAGACATCGTCGTTTGCTCGGCACCGCCAGTTCAGCTATCCTCAAGGGACATCGTTTGGACTTCGTTGGATCAAGGTCTATTCTTGAAATTCTGCTATACGACGTATACGTACTTGCTGCAGAGATTGGTCGTGTACAAGGACATTTATAAGTATTTTGCCTTTTATTGATATTTAATGATTTGAGGTGGCTTTTCCTGCATTGGAAAAAATATATATACATATAGTGATCTATATTATAACACCAATAATTTTAAACACACAACATAACTGCTACAATTTTTGTTACATTTCTAGGGTGTTTCTAATGTCGTGTGGATTTCAGCATGCATGCGGGACTGCAGACAATATTATTTCAACAAATGACTAGTATCTACCAAAAGTCCTTAAATAAAATGAGACATAAGTAGGTAAGTACCTAGGAAAAAAAACAATTATTTCCAGATTAATCAATATTTGTAAACAGGTACTTAAAAATAGTAAGTAAACTCTAATGTTGCCGGAGGACCGGTCGACGCTTCGCGGGGCGTCTACTTCAGGGTGGTTTAAAAAAAATAACCTAAACTGTCTGAGTCAGAGTTCCCCATGTACCGAGGTGACTAAACTGTGGCGATCGCTTCGGCAACTTAAGGCAATGTATTTGTAGCGACATCTATGACGACACATAAGAACTACAAGAATCCTGCATCGCGCAATGAAAGTTCTCAGCGCGATTAGAACATATTATACGACAGCCCTAAGTCAACTATCGGGCAGTAGCCCACCAGACTATAACTAACACCTGTCTGGTCGGAGGATCCTACCTTTTCAACAGAGGTATGTGGGACTTTACTCTCCATTCCGCATACCCCCAAATATTTAATGTAAGTACGTGATTCGAAAACGTTTTTCATCCAGCAACTCACACTGGGCAAGCGTGGTAGGTTACGTCCCATGGGAATGGGACGTAACCTGAGAGGGATCTCACAGAGAGGAGGCCTGTTTCCCATTAGTGGGAACATTAAAAGAATGATTATGCAATGCTATAACATACGTACGTACTAACGTGCGTCACGTGCCGGATGCAGCTAGGGAAATGACTGTAAAAAAATTACAATTCTCACGTATGTTGGTGCTCATATAAATTATAATATACGAGGGTTACAGCACCTTACACTACGTTGCTTTACATAAGGTCCCAAAGAAGCAGTACTGAGCACGGTTTCATTATGTCTTGGTTTTTCATTACGGAGCTTGTTGCCTCGGCAAATTTCACTTTGAACAGACACCTTATCGTCAACAAAATCGACTTTTGCATCATGCTTTGTTTCATCTTCAAGTTCAGTTGTTTTTAGAGTAACTTCATTATCTGGAAGTTAAAACTGTTGGTATTATTTTGGAATGGTACCTAGTAAGTAGATAGAACTCCTTACCGATGGGAATAGGTAGTTAGGTTAACAAACTGAATGGTGTTTGTCAGTAACGTAAGTATTTCGTTTTTCATCTGAAGCCCGACAATAAATTTGTCTAATTTATTGTATGGGGCCCCAGAAAAATTGTCCCTTTGTGATTTAATTTGAATATTTTCTGTTTAATAGGAAGGGTTACTTCTCAGACCGGGAGCCCCGTCAAACCGGGGGCCCGAGGCATCTTGCTAGCCTTGCCGCCCTGTAGTTTCGCTACTGGTGTTTGTGAATGTACTTTTTGTTGCGCAGAACCCCATTGCTAGCCCCTACCGTCACATCACTTTATCTATGTTCAGCGGTTTCCAGTAAATCAATGATACTATATGGCAGGTGTATTTTCACAAAAGAGTGAGGAGCCTCACCCTTGACTCTTTATAATTTCGTGAGAAGGACGCGGAACAACCGTGTGGCATCAATTTAGTCTTAAGTGCTTGGACAACCGACTTCCGCTGTATGAAAGCGGAGAAGCGTGTATTCTCGGTCTTCAGTACTTGTCGTTAGAAGCGATGGATTGGTATAGTGGATAGCGAACGTTGGCGGACAGGACAGTGCGCGCGCTCTACGCCTGTTGTGTCTGAGGACCGGAGCTAGTAGTATGGAGCGAATTTTGTACATTCCTAGTATAGGTAAATTTCAGAAGGTTTATATTGCCTTCCAGTCTGTAATATTTTAACAGCGGTCAGATTCAGCAATTATACTTACCGAATTAGATCAGGTACCTACTCAGATGCGCGATACGCGGTGGTTATAAGGGGAGGATGGAGACCACTTTGCGGGGACGCCCCCAATATAATTGAATGGGTTCAGATATGTTGTCACTAAAGGCTTAAAGAGTAATGTCTTCAAAGACTCTTTAGTTCATTAAACCACAAGAGGATACCAGTGTACGCACACCTATTGTCTTTTAATCATATTTGTAATTCGGCAGTCGAAAGGTTAAGCCTGACAATAGAGTAATCGACGACATCTACTCCTAATCATTGCAGCTTAGTGATTTCAACTTCTTACCTAAATACTGATGTGAACCATTATTACCATCCATTGCAATCAATATGAGATTTGGTTCCTATCATCAGGTACTAATTAAAAACTCTTTAATTTTGAAGCTACTCACTACCTACAATAACTAACGCAAGTTCATTATGCAATAAATAAATATTCACTGACAGTCAATTTTGTATGAAACTATGGAATTGATAATGCAGATAAATGTCATCGTCCTAAGGCGTTTTTTATAAGAAGATCTATACAGCTACGAAAGTAATTTATTACCACTGTAGTTTTTTTGTACTTAATACTTTTATTCAAATTGTTAACCAGATAGCCGCGAGTATACAAGTTAATACAAGGGTGAATCTAGGATTTATTATGACGAAGAATTCTTTTTTGGTTGACAATATACCTACCTACACACGCGTAGCGCCAGTACCGATAACTTGATTTATTTCGGGTAGGTAAATCAGTAGGTACCTATACCTACTATTTTTCTACAGAACACTTTTACATCGATATTGAAAAGTCCGGTATTTGAAAGCTATCTATTCTATTAAAATTAATTTTTCAAACTAAGAACAATATACCCCTCTTGTTTGTTCCTTACCAGCAATGGTAAACCTACAGCCTTCTAGGCCTTATGTAGGTACCTACTGGTATAAAATCAGGATGCTACAAACTGAGAACCATAAGGATATACCTTACGATAGTTACTGTGTTGTTTTGCTATTCTATCTGCGACCTTGGAAATTATTTGCCTAAATTACTGAACGAATAACTAGCTGTCCTGCGAACTGTCACCGTGACACGCGTCATAAAGTGACAGTGTCACTGTCACTTCCATTCGTCATTCACGTCAATCGTCATTCTTCACTTCACTTTTGACTTCACTTCTCAAGTGTCAGGGTGTCAGGTCACTGATTGTGGAACAGGCATTTATTTCGCTGTACGTAAACAAAATATCGTCGTAATAAAAACGGAAATTTTAAGTGAACCGACTTGTAAATTGAACTGAAAATACACAGTATTATATATTTGTAGTCTGAATTTCTGTTTGCTGTCGTCTCATATTATTTAATTAGGATATTTTAAATTTATATGTGCATCTTTTTATTTTAAAGATTGTAAACAAAGAATCTATTTGACTCCAACAATGTGGTCGCATTTACAACGTGGAAGTTCACCGGTAGACTGGTGTGAATCGAACTATTCTATTTCACCAGTAATAGCAGAATTTGTTAATACAGTAAGTATTTTTCGCATTTTCTATTTTTAGTTTCCGAGCAAAGACAAAGGATTTTCTTTCTTGGCGTAGTTGTTTTGAACACAAATAGTCGTTGTTTAGCCTTGAAATATTATTAAGAATTAATGATAAGCTGTGGTGCTCATTATAACTTATAATAAGCACAACAATTTATAGGTAGATATAAAAATCACAGGCATGTCTTAGTCATACATACCTGCCCAAAATGGTCAATGAACCTGACCCTCTCAATTTATTCAACTTACTGAAGTATGTGCATAAACTTATGAGTTCTTTTTTCTTTTTAGATTAGCAATGTGTTGTTCTTCTTGTTCCCACCAGTGCTCATTCACCTTTTCCAAGAATATTCAAAGTTTTTCAACCCAGCAATCAATGTTCTCTGGGTTCTACTGATGGTGGTTGGTATAAGCTCAGCCTATTTTCATGCCACCTTGAGTTTAGTAGGTAAGATATTGAATTGTTATAACTTTGTATTATTTATTATGTTATCCAGTCATAAAAAGGCAATGGTAATGGTAGTTTAACTGAATTGTGAGTATTATTTTTATTACTTAAAAAATGTGAAACCTATTTACATGTTACACATATAAAATGGTATACTTGTTTATTACACTATAGAAATTTAGAAAACACATATATTTATGTATTATATTTTCAATGTATAATTTAACTGTAATATTAGGTGTATAGGTCAAACATCAATTTTTTTAATCTTTAATTTAAAGAATACTCCTCCCTTTTCATACTATGTTTACTAATATAATACAAAAATTACTAGTTTAAACAGAGCAGGCTCTATGTTATAATTTTTCCACACCTACGGTAAAATATCTTTTCCAATGTTTATCTGATCTGAGACAAAACATAGAGAATAAAGGAAAATAACAAAGAGGTTTTTAAGAAATAGGTTTCTTAACAATGCTGTTTACATTTTCAGGACAGCTTTTGGATGAGTTGGCTATTCTATGGGTGTGTGTGGCAGCATTCGCAATGTTCTTGCCAAAGAGACATTTCCCAACATTTTTACATGGAAACAGGTAAGTAGAATGTATTCTGCTTATATGTGGGTAGGTACATAACATTATGAAATAGGTACGTAATCTAAGTTTTTATCATAAGCTGATTCAGGGATTACTGATTGAATTGAAAAAAGAGTGGAGCAGTATCCAAAGCCATTGAGGATATTGGATAATGAGAAACAAAATATTTTATGGGGAATTATAAACACTTACGGTTACAATGGATGGCAGTCTTAATGAATAATATTTTGATACCAACCAACCATTCTACTATTTCAATATTTATAAATACTCTTACTAAAGGAAAAACATATTGTATTAGTTGTAATTGTACCTATCATATTTTTATACACATGGTACTTATCTTTGCCATACAAATGTACATTGGTAAAAAAAGAAGTAGTAGGTACAGAAAAACTCATAACACTGAATTACGCGCCAAAGTACGTTGTTTACGACAGTGTGTTATTTCCTTGTTCTTAAAAAAAAAAACAGGCCCGTTTGCTTATCAGTTATTCTTAGCATGAATTAATGCAAATTTACACATGTTGTTATAAAGAGAATGTGAATTTACTAATAGGAGCTATAAAACATACTTAATTCATGCTCTACTTTTAGCGTTCGTTGCATCATTTTGCCGCGTAATGGAAATTTTAAAACCTTGACTTTTAATAAATTACCTGGCTAAGTACTAATATGAGTAGGTACTTTTTTTAAATTTTTAAACTTATTTGAATAAAACCTACATTAGTGGAAAGTTTTGGGCTTGAAGTAGGAATTTTAGTACCAACTTTATCATTCTGTATAGGCACTAAAGGTTGCAATCGAATATTCGAATTCTCTTTCCAAAATATTCGAATACTTAGTAAATAAATATAGGTATTATGCGTTTCAAATAAGAACAGGAAAGTCAATAACCTCGATCTGTCAAATTTTGAGTGAAAAGTACGGTTTGCAAAAAAATCTTATTTGCGTATCAATAAAAAGTTTTTTTTTGCTTTGTATGACTAAATTTTAGTTAATTCTAGTTGAAGTAAAAACGTTAGGGTTTATTATAAATTTGCCAAATATATTGATTTAAGTCATAAATAGTTTACAAGAAAAACTATTTTCTTTCTTATTTTCATTGTTAGAAACAATTCGCCTTTTTCTTCTATTTACCACTACTCAGACACATCACATAGTGAAACAGAGATAAATATAATTGAAAAACTGTATTCTGATTAAACTTTTTTCATTCACGATTCGTACGTAAATTATTTTTTTTAAACATCTTTTTTTGTTCACTCTACCTAATTTCTTCGATTTGACAGTTCGACGTGACGTCACAACATTGCCATCGATCCTATTCTCATTTGGAACGGATTGTAGGTATATTCGAATTCCTAAAACTGTCTAAGTTTAAACTTGACGCCATTTGTCACTTACAGAATGCGTTTGTTATTTATTTGCAAAGTAGATTCAGATTCATGTATTGTTTGTCACATGTGGAAGTTCAGCTCTTAAAATGATTGTTGTAACATATCACTCCAACATACCCATGGCCCATGGGGTGTACAGACTTTAAATTAATTTACAAGGCAAAGCGGTGCATTTTGTCTTTTGTGAAGTAATCTTATTCTGGTGTTTTGTATAAAAATGTTCAAGTATTGTTTATCGGCAGAAATTTGAGGTATTCGTATTCGTCCTGAAAGAAGTTCCATTGTCCGTCACCAAAGTGTGCGGTATAATATAATAATAATAACTTAGATTATAAAACAAAATGCAGATAGACCGCGCGGAACACGAAAGTGAAGCCAACAAAATAAATACAAATAGAAAACCGAATACACTCTCGCGTCAGTACGGCACGAAGCGTCGCATCGTTAGTACGTCACTGAAGGTCAAGGACAATATTCATATTTTCGAGAATAATGCCGTCTTGCGTGTTCAAACATTGCAAAAATTGTTCCCAAAAACAAAAAAAAAAACAAGATGGTATATCTTTTCATAGGTAAATATTAATTATTTGTTTATTTAGACATTATTTTACGTGATTACTTTAGTGAAATCTTGGAACACAAAACCTCAACAAAATCTGTCAGTGTTGTTAGTTTATTTTGAAACATTTACCCTTAAGTTGGGAAATTTGTATTGGAAACAAGATTATCAATTTAAAAAATATTTATTATATCGTTTTTAATTTTTGCAATATTTACTTGGTAAAATTACATTTTTGTAAATTTTTATTATTATGAATGTGGGGACTATGTGGATTACTTTTCGTTTTCCTTAATTTTAACATAATGTCTGGCAGTTATTAGTAGATTTTGCGGCCTAACCAAATGTCCTTTATTGTTCGTCAAATCGTTGAGCTCCTTAGTAGTCTTGAGTTGAGCTTCACGAATACTGACAAATGCTTGCACTGACTCGACAGGTCCACTCAGAACTGTGTGGTTCTTTCTTCAAAAGACCATCTCAGACTCCAATCTGCATGCTTCTCATATGATTTGACCATTAAGTACATATTTGTGTATGGACTATAAAACAGACTTTGACCCCTGAGTTTGCTTCGGTGTTCCTTCTCAGGGTAGTCAGCTAGGAAACACCGGCCTCATCTAGTATCAAAAGACGAAAATAAAAAGAGTTTGTAAAAACCTACTTACAAAATAAAATCATTTATCGTTAACCAAATAACTTTAACTAATCAATATTGTTTACAATGAATAACAACATTTTCATTTTATTTGCAATTTTTTTTCAAACACTTTCATACAAACCTTGTCCTGAAAATATTACAAACACAACAATAAACTTTCACTTAAATAGGTGCAGCGTTCTTAAGTTATGTGCGTACTTACATTTCGGAAATTGATTTTTGTGTTGTGTTAAAAATTAAATGCAAGAACTTCGTTCACTTACCCACTATCGTAAAACAAACACGTTAAAATAGTACATTTTGATACAAGTGCAGGAAGTTTGTCATTGCGACCGAGGCGAAATTCACACGAGCCGTAGGCGAGTGTGTTATGGAGCCGAGGGCTGCAATGACAAATTTGCACGTGTATCAAACGACGTTTTTCAATACACTTACGACTTGTGAAATAAAGAAAGAAAGAAAAAATGTTTAATCGTATCTCAAACATACAGTAGACATATAAGAAATATAGCATTCAAATCTGCTTTGGTCTGTTTCTAATTTCGTGGGGTCGTCCAGCGACTCTGGGGGACGCCTCGCGCCTGATTCGATAAACTAAGTAAAACAAAATAATCACCCGTGACCGTGACGATAAGGAAGGAATAAAAAAGACCTTGTTGTGATAAACTCAAAAAAGCACTTGGGTGATATACATGCTATATTGAACCTAATAGGAGTGCGATAAGAGGCAGTTTTCGAGTAAGTGTATTGAAAAAAAAATTTTCAATACACTTACTTGAAAAGTTTATCACAACAAGGGCTTTTTTTTCCTTCCTTGTTGTCACGGTTACGGGTGATTATTATTTTTTTTAGTTCATCGAATCAGGCGCGAGGCATCCCCCACGGGCGCTGGGCGACCCCACGAAGTTAGAAACTGACCAGAGCAGATTTGAATGCTATTATTATTATATTTCTACTGTATGTTTGAGATACGATTAAACGTTTTTTCTTTCTTTATTTCACAAGTCGTAAGTGTATTGAAAAACGTCGTTTGACACACGTGCAGATTTGTCATTGCAGCCCTCGGCTCCATAACACACTCGCTTACGGCTCGTGCGAATTTCGCCTCGGTCGCAATGACAAACTTCCTGCACTTGTATAAAAATGTACTATTTAAGCACTTTTATATTATTTTTTTTTGCAAATACATTTTATTTATAATTCTAAGTAAGTAGGTACTTACCTTTCTTGCAGTTAATTTTTTAACACCTAATAGATAGGTAATGAAATAATATGGGTAATTTTGTTATTATCCTGGCAACCGTAACGCACACCGAGGAAACGTATGTTTACAGTGCTGTCACGCACACATGTCTGCAAGCATGGCTTCACTTTCGTGTTCCGCGCGGTCTATCTGCATTTTGTTTTATAATCTAAGAATAATAATTGTTGATTGTTGTTCGACGCGAGCGCCGCGTCGTTTCCCAATTCCCGGAAACCAAAATTTTTCGCTTTCGGCTGCTTTATTTTTTACAACCCCGAAATGCGAATCGTGTATTTCTTGCACACATTTTTTTCTCTAAGCGTATGCTGATAACTACTTTATGACCACGCATTAAGCATTCATTTTCTCATGCTAATTGGGACCTACATTCAAAATACGCTCGTAATTCGCCGTCGTGAACTTTACACGGCCAACCTTTTATTAATAGTACAGGATCCGGGGCCTATTTTGTCACTTGATTACTATCAAGCTAATTTTCCGTGAGTAGCTTCATTTTGATAAGACGCCCAACAATTTCCTGTGCGAAAATTTTTGATTGTGGTAGTTAACAGAGGTAGCAATGATAAAATATGTCGATTTGATGATTCTCAAGTATTAATTACTAACTGGATTGTTTTTTATTAAATCTTAAGATAATTAAGTATCTAAATTATTTGAAAAAATATTTGTCCTACAAAATCTATGGTTTCATCAAAGAGTCCTCCCCCTCCAACATGTATTGATAACGAGATCACCAAAAATTATTACTAACCAGCTGATTTTTTTTTTATTACTTAGTTAATATATATATAATATCACGGTCATATTGTCCTACAAATTCCGTGGTATGTTATCCCGGTCCTACGGTCAGAAATTGTTAATACCATAAGACCATTTTTCTCATTACTAACTGTAGGACAAAAATATTACATAATAGGTTAGTGTGTTCAGTGCCCAAATAAAACAATGTCCTACAAAAAAACAGGTATGTATCACTAGTCCGACAAAAATTGTCATTTTTTCGTTTTCCGATTTCTAACATAAGATACAGTGAGAAAATCTTTTTTAAAATTTAAATAAGTTTATTTTTTTGAAAAATGAGGTACAAAAATTGGTGTATTTATAGATAACAAAAATTAATCTTCATCTTATTCATCCGATGAATCATAATCTTCGCTACTAACATCGCTGTCATCTTCATTTGTGTCACTTTCCTCACTTGTGATATCTGACTCTATAATAACATGAAAAAATTAAGTAAATTATATATTAAAGAATAATCAATCAATAAATAACAATAGTATAAATAGGTTACCTTGTATTTCAGAAGATAATTCTTCAAAAGATGGACTTTGGGGACCATCAAACCAATAGTATTCATATTTGCCATCAATTATTGTCCATCCAAAATTTTCCGGCAATTTTTCCGTGGGGCACCGCATATGTGCGTTACACCATACATTGCAGATAAATACAGTTCTTTTAATTTGTTGTAACAATTCTTCTTTTGTTGGTGGCAAATTGGAAGGACCATATCCTACGATTTTTTGTTTTAAAATTTTTTCATTCTGATTTTTTGATCTATATCCTTTTTCAAATAACTCGTACCGTCCTTTGTTGATATCATTTTTTATTTTACAAGCTTTTATTTAGTTTCACCTGTCCCGTTGTCTGTCGTTCTGTAATCAAATCTTGCAACTTAAATTTGATCCACTTCCCGGTTTCCGATTGAGCTGAAGTTTTGCATGCCGGTGTAAATCGCATGACAATGCAATATTATGATGACATGGAGCTGAACTGATGATGGAATCACGAGGTAGCCATAGGAACTCTGTAATTAAACGGCACAACCACGTCGAGTTTGGACTCGTGTGAATCGTCTTGACGAGTTTTAATTATATAATTATAGACCGCTGCTATAAAAGCTTGTTATAAAAAAAAAAATATTTTCATTAAAAACTTGTTTAATGAATACACTCTGCATACATCCAAACACAAACGTGGGATACCTACTACGACGGAGTAAAAATGCTCTGCGCACGCGTAACGGCGTGAATCAGCTGTTGTAGAAAAATACAGAAACCCAAGCGGCACAAAGATTTCTTTGTTATTGTTTTGTTTAATTTCAGTTGGCGTTCAGTAATTTTTTAACTTATTGTTAAGTGAAATCTACCGAAAAGTCAAGATTTTTTTTTCTCACGCTTGAGAAATAAATTGATTTTTAATTTCATGACTTTCCGATATATATTCAATTGGAGCACCGCAATAGCGTACCACGCTATTTTTACATTTATGATCTGTACTACTACTTTCGACCGTAGGACCGGGATAACATACCACGGAATTTGTAGGACAATATGACCGTTACATTATATATATATTAACTAAGTAATAAAAAAAAAATCAGCTGGTTAGTAATAATTTTTGGTAATCTCGTTATCAATACATGTTGGAGGGGGAGGACTCTTTGATGAAACCATAGATTTTGTAGGACAAATATTTTTTCAAATAATTTAGATAATTATCTTAAGATTTAATAAAAAACAATCCAGTTAGTAATTAATATTTGAGAATCATCAAATCGACATATTTTATTATTGCTACCTCTGTTAGCTACCAATATCGAGAATTTTCGCACAGGAAATTGTTGGGCGTCTCATCAAAACGATGCTATTCACGAAGATTCAGCTTGATAGTAATTATTTTTACATCAATGATCTGTACTACTACTTTTGACCGTAGGACCGGGATAACATACCACGGAATTTGTAGGACAATATGACCGTGACATTATATATATATTAACTAAGTAATAAAAAAAAAATCAGCTGGTTAGTAATAATTTTTGGTGATCTCGTTATCAATACATGTTGGAGGGGGAGGACTCTTTGATGAAACCATAGATTTTGTAGGACAAATATTTTTTCAAATAATTTAGATAATTATCTTAAGATTTAATAAAAAACAATCCAGTTAGTAATTAATACTTGAGAATCATCAAATCGACATATTTTATCATTGCTACCTCTGTTAACTACCACAATCAAAAATTTTCGCACAGGAAATTGTTGGGTGTCTTATCAAAATGAAGCTACTCACGGAAAATTAACTTGATAGTAATCAAGTGACAAAATAGGCCCCGGATCCTGTACTATAAGTACATAGTTTTAAACTTTTTTAAAAATCTCGTCGGCTTTTATTTGTAGGCCTACCTTCAACAGCAAAATTAACGTGCGCAGCGCGTATCTCACAGTTGCGGGGGGAAAACCCCCGCATTTCGTCCTGCATATGTTTGTCAGCCATTATAGTCGCTCGAGATAAAAAATCTGCACTGTTATCACCGCTACGAATGTATTCGATGGCATCATGGCATAATTGTACGCTAATAAAAATAGCGCATAGCGTTGTAGCCTATTCGCAGATATTTTAGAGATTCCTCCATGAGGACCGAAAATCGTTATAAATGGTTTATGATCCTTACGTAATATGAACGGTGTGACACGGCCATACATGTACGAGTACTAGTGAAATCTTCTCACCCCGTAAATTATAGTAAAAACTATTTTTTTATTTTTTTCCGTAGCCGTGAGCGCCCTAGAAGCAAATGCGATAGGTCTCTCGCTTTGTTTGCTTTTAATATATTATGGCCTGGACTTTATCTGGAGATTTCCGTATGCAATTTTTATCGACAATATGACCAAAGTAGCAAATTACGTTTTTAAAATATTCACATTTACTTCTAGGCGTTTTAAAACTACTGTTAACCTGTTAAATGCTCATTAATATTAAGTACCTGTTATCAAAATATCGTCTAAGAAAATAATTAGGTACCTACTATACTAAACGATTTTACGAGCTTTTCAGTAATGTATTATCAAGGTGATCATAAACTGTATCGTAATTAGTTTGCGTGACCCATTAGCAAACATTCTATAGGTAGAAGGTATGTACAGTAGCGAGTTTTACACTCATTATTAGCTACCTACCTATTATAGTTACATTCTTCACATATCGTGTGAACTGTGAATACAATTTGTTGCAATTTAAGCATAATATAAACTAAATAGATTCCTTTTTATTTAGTGACAATATCTGGAAGAAAAAAACGTTTGACGACCCTAAACAATATAAGATAAGGACAGAAAGATGATCATGACTATTTAGAATACCTACCTACGGCACTCATAAAAAAATGCCATTAGAAATTGTTATCGCCGTTAACAACTGTTATTGACACTTATTTTTTTTACTCGTAAAACCTTTGTTTTTGTACGAGTGCACAAGCAATAGAGTTCGCAGAGCCTAAGTTCAGGCTCGCCAAGTTAGTACGGGTCATACTGTACCCACTTAGTCTCGAATATTCGATTATAATAGGGGAACTAATTTTTTGAGCAGTTATTTAAATATTTGAGATGTTATTATGATCAGTTCAAAAACATATTGAGCAGTTATTTAATTTAATGGCAGTTCATTAATTATTGCGACAGTAAAACATGGACAGTAAAAAAAAACAACTTGTCGGTTATTTTATCATACAATGTCAATATCTAAAAATGATTGAGCTGTCCAATAACTAAATGGGCAGTAAAAATGATGGAATGGGCAGATCGATAAATAGATCGGCAGATCATAGCGAGCGGTGACACCCGAACTCAATTTCATTGAAAAGAGAGGTCAAATGTTCGTTAGTTGGGCGGAGCTTATAGCGCGGGTCCATAAACGAAGGAGTTCTGAGGTAAGAAATATAAAAAAATAAAATATAAAAATACATCCGAATTGAGAACCATCTCCTTTTTTTGAAGTCGGTTAAAAAAAGGAACCCTTATAGTGCGACTTCGTCTATCTGTCCCTGCCCGTTCGTCACACCGCTATATTATTATCTCAACACTAATTTACAACCTCATTATTTATAGAATTGCTTAGAATAAGATTTCTTTCCGACAAATTCTGATTTATTACTGCCCACACGTAACTGCCCATTCATTCATTTTTACTGCCCATTTAATTATTTTTCTGCTCAATTTTGTATTCACCGATCAGTTTTATTATTTTTTATTACTCATTTTTGTTTATTTTACTGCTTAGCTTTAACTGCTGAACTAGTTATTAAACCTCCCATTTATATTTTTTAACTTACCAAAACCGCTATTTACAACTGCTCCTTTAAATCATAAAATCAGTGCCTTATAATAGTTACTAGGTCACCGGACACAGTTCCGTAAGGCGTTATCTATTTTTTAGCTGCCAATCGGTCTTTTATGTACGTAGTATGAAACCCTTTTGACATCGGAACACAAAGCCGAGAGCGATAATTATGAACATGATTCATTCACTCTGATTGCGCGAAAACATGTTACTAGGGTAATCGCTATTAAATAGCTTTATTATAGAGTAATCCTTTGTTCGTTTTAGACGTCGCCTGGCTATATGTACGACCGTGCTGACATTGTTGTCCACCGGCTTCCTCGTGATGCACCCGGCAGCCAACGCCTTTGCCTTGATGACGATCGCTCCGCCTACATTAGGATTTTTATGGGCAGAGCTTTCCAGGTTGGTACTTATATGAAAATTCGGTGTCTGTACTATTCAGCACTTGTAGAGGTGCAAATAGTGCAATAGTCCATTTACATTGAAATAAGTAGGTATGCGCTTCTTATGCTTATGGCCATTAAATCATAAAAAAATGTGACGGAAAATCTTATCTCGATCTGGAAATCGAATTTTAGATCCTTACCACATGTTCATGACTCGACGTTTGCAAGCGCAACGTCGAGTCATTCTACGAGACTTACTTTTTCATTATTTTGTATGAGTAATATTAATTGTAGACTGATTTACTTTATTCTAGAGTGAAATGCTCGCGCGTATATCGTCTGGGTCTGCGCTGCGTCGCCGTTACCTTCCTAGCAATCTTCTGCTGGATTATGGACCGCATGTTCTGCGATGCGTGGTTGTCCATTGACTTCCCCTACATGCATGGCGTCTGGCATGTGCTCATCTTTATAGCTAGCTACACTGCTCTCGTACTCTTGGCCTACTTTAACGTTACAGAAGAGAGCCCTGAACAGAAACCGCAGCTAAAGTACTGGCCAATAAACGAATTCGAATTAGGAATCCCTTACATAACTATGAAACACCCGTATAAAACAGACAAAGATCTAGCGATCTAGCTATTTTAGATTCAACGTCCTGACTAGGGTCAGGAACTGCGGTTAACGAAGTACGTTAACCGCAGTTCTTAGAAGGCTGATTAACTTGTCAACTTTGATTTGACCTAATTGAAGTGGTGATCTTACTACACTGTACAAACAGTAGAAGTTTGACTTTTGTGTTGCCATTGCACAAAAAACAGATAAAATATGTTGTATGTTCATTTTAATTACGCCAAAATGTATATTTTTAACGGATATATTCTAAGATAATATTAGTAAGTTGAATTCAAAATTATAACAATAGCGTCTCAATAGTGAAATGTTTACTTATATGAATATTTTAGTCATTTTAAAAGTCTGTATTTGTAGGATCTAGAAAATTGACCTACTTTGCTGTTTACTGTGATTGTATTGTGCTGTTTTTTTATATGTAGAATGATTATGTTTTAAAATTATTTATCTTTATTATTGATTTAAATAACATATTTTTAAAAGTAAAAAACAAACATTTCTGATTAAGTCGTCCAAAATGTTTGTGCCAGTTCAGTATCTAAAGCTGAATAAAGTCTTCTTAACTTACTTTAAGACAGCTTTCAAAGCAGGAAAATGTAAAATATGGGAAAAGATGTGATGTCAAATATATCTGAGATATTAATGGTAGGATAGTTTAAGTGTGTAGCTGCTAATTTTGTATACTGTAGATTGTAAATTAGAAACAGTGGGTAGTACAAAAAAAAGTGATAAGTATTGATGATGTGATGGAATGTATCAAAAATATTTTATTTAAAATATTACTAGTTTGACATTATTTATACAGTTTAGTGTAAAACATGAAAATAAATAGTAATAAGCTAAAAAAATGAAAACCTTAATAGTCTGTTAAGACATCATGGTACCAGCAAGGTTTCAATATTAAGTATTGTTTATGTTAAAAATGAATTGACGTAGAGTTTCAACATATATGTTGAAACTCTACTCAAACACTAAATATTCATATGTGTTTTGTAAATATATATATTTACAAAACACATATGAATATTTAGTGTTTGAGTTAATATTTATTGGATCTATCTACCGGGATAAAATATATCATATATTACCTAAACTCAATCAGAAAAAAACATAACCTTTAACTAAAAAATTAAAACGTAAAATTAAATTGCTACAACTAACTTTAGTCATAACTTTAAAATGTACTGTGAACCCAAATTTAGTAAATGATCACCAAATTTTGATGAGCAAATTATTGCGCTGTTTCTACCTAAATAAGATAAATACACAGTTTGATTGTCATAAAATGGTGCTATACTGACAAATATTTTTTACATTAGTTGCCGAAGCAATCCCCACAATTTAGTCACTTCGGGACTTGGGGCACCCCGACTCGGACATATTAGATGAGGGTGTCAGGATCTGTGTTCGCTGTGATCCCGCCATCCCTTTCGGGGTCCTTTTGTTTAAACCACCCTGAAATAGGAGACCTATCCGTCGCCAACATTAAGGTTTATTTACTATTTATAAGCATATAATAATTTACTTTTATAAGATAAAAAGATGTTACTACACAATTAAATTAATGTAGGTATATTAAAATCTGTTACATTTTCGGTGGGTATTAACTATTGTTGGAGTAGGTATACAATCATAATTAGGTTGCTTTATATAGGTTCACAAATTATAAAGGTTTTGGTTCTAATTTCACCTTAAAATAGGGATTTAACTGCGCTGATCATTTACTACTTTTGGCAATACAACGTAACTTTTTTGCAGTTACTTAGATCTGGTGGTTAGTTAAGCCTCTTATCTGTACTAAAATTATAAGTCTGATGCGTTTGTTTGGTTGAATACGCTAATCTCAGGAATCGTAGTTTCGAATTGAAAAAAAAAAGTCTTGAATAAGCTATTTAGCGAGGATGGAAGCAGTAACAAGTATAGGGTGAAACTTGTTTATATCTCCTAATTGTACGGTAATGGAATTTATTTAAAACCCTAAATAAAGTATGGGTCGTATTGCAATAATAATTTTGTAAGTATGACAGAATGCTTTATATCAAAAGTTTATTAGTGCCTCGAATTAATTATTTAAATGCTAGTAGCTAGATATGTAGGTACCTACTAGCTTCTGCGGTTTTGCCCGCGGGAACGTAGTAGGTACCTACAGAATAGATTAGGTATATCCCGTATATCACTCGTTGATAAAGTAGCATACTACTGATGAAATTTTTAATATAGGCCCAGTAGTTTTTCCAGTTTCTTCATTACCTACTAACAAAAATTAAAATCTTTTCTCTTTATAAAATGTATCTATGTACCTATTTGTAAAAATTTTATATGCCAAAATTGGATATGTGTGAGTTGATGTTTATTACGATGAAATTATCTATTTTAATTAGTTGTGACTTGAAAGTGAGTCTCTATTTATTACTATTAGGTATTTAATTATTCAATAAAAATTTAAATATTCTTACAGTACAGCCTCTAGCTAAGTTACTCTCGTTTCGTTATCGCCGAACGCTTAGAATTGCTCCTCGCCTCCAATGCCTTTGCCTTTGTTCTCTGACCACTTGACTGAGCGTTAAGGTCATCTCAGAACAAAGGAATTCGGGGTAAGTATAGCAAACTCAAAGCGTTCGACGTTATCGAATCGATCATAACTTGGCTGCGGCTGTAATTAAAGATCCGGGTTCCGCGACGGGGACCCTCGCATAAAACACACCCGCTGTCACGCGACGGTTGTCCACTGTACACAGTGTCACTCAAGTATTTACCTATTCGTCATTAGTAAATGATTGTAGCTTCTTATAACCCTTGTGTTGGATGTAAAAGCTTAAGAAAGATATTTTAGTTGGTAATATACTTTACTAAATAAAAGTATTTAGGTTTGTTTAAATAATAATTGTATGGTAAACCTACTTAATAAACATTTTGGTGACTGATTTTTCTTTTTCACTTATTCCTTTTAAAAATAATGCTCGAAATTAAAATAATAGTCGAAAAAGTAAAGCTGGAATGTTTTATTTCAACATTATAATAGGACATAATCAAATCATAAACTAGCAACATTGCAATATTTTGTATGTTAAATATAAGTCGTATTTCTATAATAATATACATTTATTATATTAATCAGAGTCAGAGGACACATTATGGTGTTGATTGGGATGCAGGCTAGCAGTGTCAAACTTCTTCCTGGGATATGTGCTGCCACCGCGGTACACCACATGGTTCTTCTCAGTCTCTAGTATCTTTACTTCATGGAGCAGCTGTGGCCTCTCCATCACATTCTGGAGTTGTTCCCAAATGTATATTGCCACATTCTCTGTAGTGCTTACCTGAAACGAAATAAAGAGATATTTCACATGTCCATGGATACGGGAAATCAATTGTGAAGAGTTCAAAGGTTGAAATAAAAACTTGTCAATAATCATTAAAAGTAGATAGCTTGCTTAGAGACTCAAGACAATTATTAAGATAATAATTGACCTTATTGCCCTTTTAATATTACACAACTTTAGAATAAATAATTAAAAATACATTAGGTATTTGGTGTGAATCATAATTTCATGTTACACAATTTTGAGAAACTCAGATACTCAAATCACTTATTTCAAATAGACCATTTACTTTTGAATAGTCAAAATGTGGGTCAGTCAAAAAAAAAAGTTAGGCTAGTTTATTAAGATAAATTACCTGAGCTTTGAAGTATGGTACATCATGATCTAAGTTTTTATGATCTAATGGATCCATGATAGCAACCTGCATGTACTGCTTGAGCTCATGTACATTCATGACCATGCCAGTGGTGGGGTCCACAGGTCCTTTAACTGTCACCAGAACTAAAAGAAAAAAATGTATACTTAAATAATATGACTTAGATAGAGTTTTATGTAATCTAAGGTTCTAGAGTTTTCAGATCACACTTACCAATACTCACGAGTTGCGAGCTTTCTAATTACAATTATCAGCATGCAGGTAGAAGCAACTACCAGCATGTTACAAATTACACTATAATAATCCAACTATGTTACCCTAACACCCATTTGGTCCATCCAGTACTCTTATTTCTTTTTTCAAAAAATACCATAAGAAAACTAAAAATATTTGGACATGGATTGATGTAATAACTGTTCCACCATTTCACAAATATTTTGTAGTTATAATAAATTATAAAATATTTTTTATATTGTGTTATTTTTATTATTTTTTTATTACTTGAAAGATGCATAGTTCAAATTAACAAAACCATTATATTATGAATATTGTTTCCTGGGCAAAGTGGGGCAGTCATTGATTTTTAGGACAACTCGTATGTTTGAATTCTGTGTTTAAGTACTTACCAACATAATTGTGGCCATGTCCATTGGGGTTGTTGCATTTTCCATATAGTTTTTTGTTTTCTTCATCAGACAAAAATGGACTGAAACAAATGAAAATCTTAATGCTAAAGAAAATATTCACTTACCTAATAAAAATTTCTCAGATGATTAAGGAATTGATAACCTCAGGGACTTCAGTCCCCATCCTTAACATTAAGAAACTATGTATCACCAATATAGGAAGAGCCCTACGGAATTCATGTCGAACTTGTTGCATGTGTAGGTATAACGTATATCCATCTCAAATTACATTGAATAGTTTGCGGTACTTTTGAAAGTAAGGGATTTTGTGAAATTATGCTTACCTGTGCAATCGGTGACAAGAACTAAAGGTTTCACGCCTAGTTATAGAAACTATCGGTAGCGGTGTTGGTGTCATTATTTCTTATTTGAATAATTTAATTGAAATTAAAACAAAGCTGACATCTACTTGTAATAACAGCAAACGGAATACTGAAGTGGTTAGTTACAAATAGTTTACCAAATATAATTTGTGTTAAATATAATTTACGAAGAAATTAACACAGCAATATGTTCCTACTCCAACGTTCGTTTGAAAAAGTTTACTTTTATTTTCTCATAGGCTTGGAAAAATATCGATAAATCAAAATATCGACATTTTTCAGAAAATTATTTATATATTTCGATATTATTTTTAAACCATTGATGTTCGATGTTTATTTTCTAGTATCATATATTATTCATTATCTTTTATAAGACCGCGGACTTCTCCAAACAAATTCCGTTTGATCGACCTTTGAGGTTTAAAATACTAGTCAAAGTAGAAAATTATTGCGCAATAATTCTAATAAGAATAGGACACTCAATGACCTCCCATTGTCAAACGTTAAATGAAAAGTACAGGGGGCTTACCATGATCTGTTATAGCAGGTCTGAAGTTGAAAGGAAATTGACTCACTGGAAATTGAACGTTTCCACGAGACTTCATGGCTCCTTGTTTGTTAACTTATTTAAGGATCAACGTATCTTTTTTGTTTACCGTGTCTTAGTTGGGGCCGAAAGGTTTTGGAGTGGCTACTGCATACTGGACATGGTAAGGCTTGCGAGAATCCGATGGATGCGAGACGCACAGGACCGTTCATTGTCAAACAGTGGACATCTTTGGCTGATATGATGATGACTCGTCATCATTACTTATTCATTTTGTTTTCATGCTCAATTAGTTTGACAATACTTACCTGTAACCACACATCGCAGTTAAAATACCGATATATCTAAATATCTATATATTTTTTATTTCACGTTTATCGACTTGTCTTAAAATTATCGATACGATAAATAACGTCACATTTTTTACTTGCCCATCTCTGTTTGATAGAGTCGAGTTGTCACTGCTGTCACTTTTAGGGTTGCTATATGAAATGTGGCTATGTTACTAAAGGGCTGCTATATAAATCAAAATAGTCATAAGAGTTTTTGCTTAAACATGTAATTCTAATCTAACGTGCCTGTGAGTTCTGATTACAAAATGGTTTGTTTTATGAACCGTGAGACTGTGATCACAGATTACCTATCGATAATATTATGTATAGTATAAAAGATCATCTCTAGACGAAGCAGGTCTATGAATATATAGAGCGGTACAAAATCGCAGCATAAACGTCAATTTTAATACTTTTATTACATGCTATCTCTTTCATCACTAAGAAATTAAAAATTGTTGAAAAGAGAAAGACAGCTGTTTGTCACCAGTGCCGATAACGTCAATGTCAATGCCATCGACAAGTAGAGCATCTACTGGATTCGTATGTCTATGTATAGAAGTAAAGTACAGTGATTTGGACTTTGTAACCTTTTTGAAAAATAATTTTGTAAATAGTGATAATTTAATTTAGTGTACGTGTTAGCAGTACCTAATATTATACAATATGTTCTCTCCGTGCAGCAGACGCTTACTCTACTCAACGCAGGTTAGTTAAGATTTCTTTGCATTACCCTTCATATCTACATAATTAACCAAGTAATTTTCCCAAGATTCCAATGTTTTCATTAAGGTTACCTAATAATCTTGATAATTTAGTTAAAAAGGTTCATAAAATAGTTTTACAAAGTATACTTTGATAACCTTGTGTCATGATCAAAAAGTTATGAAATTTTGTGTACATTTTATTGTTATCAAATCATACCTATATAATTTTAATTCCTCGTGTAACTATCCTTTACTTACTTCACTTGCTAATGTAACTTGTCTCATTGCAATGTTAATATATTAAGGTGGTCTGTTTGCTTCTTTGATGACCCATGTAGTTAGAGAGACCTAGAGCTGAAAGACCAAGAGGTTAAATTTCCTTTGATATTTTTAAAGTTTTGCTTATTTTTACCCGACTGCCAAAGAAGGAGGGTAATGTTTTTCGAGTGTATGTAAGTATGTATGTATGTCTTTTCCTTTGTGACCTCCTGTAGCCTGAACGGCTTGATGGATTTTGATGTATGAGGTATCGTTAGATTTGTCTTGATTACGGGAGTGTCATAGGATACATTTTATCCTAAAAGTCCCACGGGATAAAGACATAATAATATTTTTTCTAAATTTCCCTTTAAAAACAGCTAAAAAGTTATAAATAAAAAAAATATTATTAAAAAAACAAAATACCCGACTGCACACTAAAAAAAGAGTAAAACAAGCCCCACAATACAAATTTACTGAATATAATTTATAAATGTTGATGGAAAGCATCGCAGGCGGGGACCACCTTGACCGCCACCAACGAAAATTCTGCTAAATGGTGCACAACAGAAATGACTATAAATAAGCCTCTGTTGGTCCCCGCCTGCGATGCTTTCCATCAACATTTATAAATTATATTCAGTAAATTTGTATTGTGGGGCTTGTTTTACTCTTTTTTTAGTGTGCAGTCGGGTATTTTGTTTTTTTACACAGAAATATTGCAACTTTCTTCTTCATTATGAGTACCAAAGAAGATACTGGTGTCCGCAACCCTATTGTCTTTTAAATGTGTCTGTAATTACGGTAGTCAAAATGCTAAATAACTTTTTCTTTTATACTAAAAAAGAAGAAGTTACCTCTACAGGTTTTAACCTTTCAACTACTGTAATTACAGACAGAATTAAAGAACAATAGGTGAGCAAATTCATAATAAAATATAAAGCATTCACTTGGGGCTCAAAAGTTTAATACCTACATCAGCATAAGTACTACTATGATTATGTAAAGTTATTTTTAAAACTGTGTTTTTCAGTTGAGGCGTCTTCAGAGCACTTTGGTGGTAGCAGAGCACAACAATGAAGTCCTCTCGCCAGCCACACAGAACACTCTGAGTGCTGCCAAGAAGATTGGAGGAGATGTAACTGTTCTAGTGGCTGGTACTAAGTGTGGCCCGGTAAGTTCACAAGCTTTTTTAGAATGTAACATTTTTTGGTTTTTATAAAAAACTAAATAGCAGCTAAGAATAAAGTATGTATATTAATATATCATTGTTATAAAATTGATAGTTATTTCTTTGTTTTTATTAGGGTTGAACATAAATTCCACCCATTTCACAATTATTGTTTAAATCTGACTTGACACTCTTTTATATTAATTCTCTAGTTTGTTTTAAATATAACACCAATTTCTATATTCCAGGCTGCTGAGGCCGTTGCCAAGGCAAAGGGTATTTCCAAAGTCCTGGTTGCTGAAGGTGATGCTTTCAAGGGTTTCACAGCTGAGAGTCTAGCTCCCCTCATCATTGCCTCTCAGAAGCAGTTCAAGTTTACGCACATCCTGGCCCCAGCCACTGCTTTCGGCAAGGCTGTCTTGCCTCGTGTAGCGGCCAAGCTTGATGTTTCACCAATCACTGATATCATTGGTGTCAAGGATGCCAATACCTTTGTTAGAACTATTTATGCAGGTAAAAATGATTAATGATGTAAACCAATGTTATTTTATGTAAAATTCATGTTAATACCAATATAAGAATTTAAAATGAACATAGTTGAAAATTAATGATTGAATACGAATGTCTTTTTTGTATTGTGTGCATCATGGAGAATTTAATCCGTGGTTTAAAGAATCTACAGCAAATAATTATTTTAAACATAATTATAAAAGCAATCTCTTAGGTTATAAATTAGAACAAATATGCTGAAGAAATACTTTATTTTCCATTTCAGGTAATGCTGTCCTTACACTGGAAGCCAAGGATGGTATCAAGGTGATCACAGTCCGAAGCACGGCATTCCCTCCGGAACCTCTAGAGGGTGGCTCCGCATCCGTAGACAAGGCACCTGAGGGTGACTACAAGAGTGACCTTGTCCAGTTTGTGTCTCAGGAGCTTGCCAAGTCTGACCGGCCTGAACTTACTAGTGCTAAGAATATTGTTGCTGGCGGTAAGAAAAAATTTAAACATGGAAATCTTTAAAAATATCTCTGTGTCTTGTTAGCAGATAAACACAATCATTGGCAGCTTTGTTTCACTCAATGTGGCGTCTAATCCGCCAACCTTATAAGGAATTCTAATGTGTATAAAGCATTATTATTAGGGAACCAGAAAAACTTCAAATAAAGTACTTTGACCTTTTCTTAATATTTTTGCATACTCTAAAAATCAACAATGAACTTTGACAATCAATTATAACGAAAATAAACTAAAAAATAGAAATGATAAGTGTTATTTCTGTTTTTTTTTTTTTTAATTAAAAATGTCAATAAACATAGGAAGGAAAATTATTACATGTTTATCTGGAGCGTTCTTTAATAAACAAATATGAAAGACTTCTTAGAACATATTCATCTCCTACAAAGTTATAACTTTAAATAAGAGCAAAGTCAATTATAGTAGGATTTGACATATATATTGTGTCAATATAAATATAACATAATATATTTGTATGCATATTCCCTATTGTCTTTGCTTATAATTAACACAAACCAGCCACAGAGTCACTTGTGTAGTAGTTTAATGTTTTGTGTATTATAAACACGTTTTGCTTCAGTTAGAACTTAATTAAAAACATAAACATTTGTACAGGTCGTGGTCTCAAGTCAGGCGAGAACTTCAAGCTGCTGTACGACCTCGCCGACAAGTTGAACGCCGCGGTGGGCGCCTCCAGAGCGGCCGTTGACGCCGGATTCGTTGCCAACGACTTGCAGATCGGTCAGACCGGCAAGATTGTCGCTCCTGTGAGTTTTCGAATTTTAGGCCAGCTCCAAAATTTTACTTGCATTCAATAAACAAATATGTGTCCTAATTATCAGCACTATTAGTATTGGGCAACCTTCAAATCAATGCCAAATGAAATTAAATACATCAATAGCAATAATAGTAATAGAGGTGGAAATCATGATTTGATTTGTTAACAAAGTTTTGTAATTTTTGTTTATTTTGAGAAGAGTTTTTTCTTACCCGACTATGGCAAAAGCGGTTAATAGTGTATATTTTCCACATTTCATTGCCTTCCCATCTATTCGCTCATATATTTAAATTATTTATCATAATTAGAGAAATCTGTGTCATCATGATGGTTCGCGGGTTAAAGGCTATGTGACGATGCAATAAATTCAATATGGCACCCTAACATGTCACTATATCAAGCACGCAAGCAACCTGTATGGATGGCTATCCTCTTACTATCTAAAACCATTTTCTTATTTCATACTTTTTAGAGTGTGATTTTTTTTGTAGTAAACACCTGACCAAAGTAGATAACTATGCAACATTATTTTATTTTTTATTTTTTGTAATTGCCAGAAAAGCTAACATTCAAAACTGTAATGTAATGTTGCCCCACAGGACCTATACATCGCAGTAGGCATCAGCGGTGCTATCCAGCATCTGGCTGGCATGAAGGACTCCAAGACCATTGTCGCCATCAACAAGGACCCTGAGGCACCTATCTTCCAGGTAACATGCCTCGCTTAGAATATGTTTTGATAAAGTATGTGAGGCACACTGGAACTGACCCAGGAAATTACTGTGGTCTGTTGGCAGGATGTTAAAATAGAAGTGAAAAAATATATTTTTTCACTCATATTTTGTAATACCTATGGAATCACTAAATTTTACCAGGAGCTGATAATTGAAACTTAAACGTAATAGCTTCTCAGACTCAAAAGTTATACTAAACTAGCTTTTGCCCGCGGCTTCGCTCCCGGCAACAGAAAAATATGTTAAATGAAGAACCGCTCTACCGATTTTGTTCAAATTTCACATAAACCATCTACTAAATAGTCCGAACAAAGTCTAAACGTTTGATTTGGATAGGTGAACCCGTTCTTGAGTTATAAAATTACAACGAAAAGTGGCATTGATTTTTATATATATAGATAGAATTCTTGAAACACAGCAAATTGACCTCAAAATTTTAAGTCTTCTCCTTTTTGCAATTCCTCAATGGAATTTTTCTTTTTTTTTAAATAATATTTCAAATATATTATATATATATATAAAAAAAATTAAATACTAATAAAAAAAATTGCTGGCTGAATCCCGACGAGTCACTGGATCACATAGCAGAGGAGAAAGCATGTTTTTTTAATGAACTCTCCAAGTAAAATGTTAAGCCTGCTATGTTGTAAATAATTTATTAATTCGTATCGCGCCAATATCTTTCGTTTGTTATCCTAATGTCAACAAGTCAAGGCTATTTTTTTATCAGTTCTTTATCTTCTTGACTACTTTATTCGCAACTAACGAGCCCAGATTGATATCGATAAAAGTAATTATTACATAATCTAAATACATAAAAAATACTTTGTTAAATATTTCTTTGTAAAAAACCATATCTAAAATATTTATAGATGTAAATATAGAGTACCTAAGCCGTTAGATGACATTGATGATTAACAGAACCTATGGGTACAATGGCGGTCTTAACGCTGACAGCGATATCTACCAGACAACCTTAGGCCGTTGGTATCAGAAGCAGGGTCCAAGCTGCCGATAGTAAGGGTTTTTGAAACAGGAACCTGCTCACTATGTGAATCATATTAAGGAGTATTGCCTTCTGTATCAGGCCTGCTATCCAGCCGCATAACGGTAGCCTCGACTTATTGTCGTGGAGGATTTTGGTCATTAGACCGTTGGCAAAATCGACTTCAATCGGCACAAATACAGCCAAGTCCATATTCCTATAATGCTTCTAGTAATAATGTACATACATAATTCCATCTAGAACGAAAATACTTAATACTAAACTGACTTATTATCTAGGGTTATAAAAATAGCTTACGACCTATTGTTCTGTTTACCTAAATAGATTCAAGCAATCTTATAAAAAATCGATTAAGAGAGAGAGAGAGCAGTTCGATAACACACTCTGCCACACAAGAGTAATGTACCTACCTACATTAGATAATGTGACAAATTATGCCGCACTCAATAAAAACGCAGCAAAGAAGGATTTTTTGTAAAATTGAGTCATTTACTCATATGTTCGGATTTCTTGTAATAATAATACTATTTATTATTAGACTAGAGTCCATATACAATACAAAAATCACCAAACTAAATTAAATAAAAAAAATATATAATGAGTTCTGTATAACCTTTCGACTACCGCAATTACATACACAATGAGGGTGTTTAGGAATTTTCACACCACCAGTTAGCGCCACTTAGCCTTCAGGTCTTTTCCTTTGAAAACTTATACATGACGTTGACGTATAACGTTTGACGTTGACGTTGATGTCTAGCTAATGTCAGTAACATAAGCGTTTTAACAGGTGTCTGGACCTGACGCCTCAGTGCTGCCACCTGGTGAATGACATCTCAGAAAACCCTCATTAAAAGACAATAGATGTGCGGACACCGGCGTCCTTAGGCTCGTCTGATTCGTCTTGACGAGTTTTAAATATATACTTAGGTATATACCGCCCTATGAAAGCTTGCTATGAAAATTTTTTTTAATTAAAAACTTGTTTTTCCGTATAGCATAAACGTGCACAGATGGATCCTAAAAAAACTACTAGTAACCTCCTTACTGCACTTTTCATTATTTAGAATTTGATGAAGTGTCTACAGCCAATTACTTCATTGAAGGCATGCCTTTAATTTTGCCGGCTCGCCATTTTGTCCAAAAACTTTTTTTTTTATTGATTATAGGTTCCCGCTTGTTTTTTCCCAATGAATTATTTTAATCAAAATTTCTATTTCCTAGGTAAGCGACCACGGTCTCGTCGCAGACTTGTTCAAGGCAGTTCCTGAGCTCACATCCAAGTTGTGAACATTTACAAATTGAAGAACGGCACAGAGAGAATGAAGTATATAGTGTAACCTTTTTAGATGAAAATTTTTATTCTTATATACGACTTTTATATCCCTAACTTTTTATTGTTGATCAGCGTAATTTATCATGTGTAAGCGAATTATGTATGTAAAATAAAGATTGTTACAATAATTTTTGGTTTTTATTTAGCACTTTACTAGACTAGAACCCTTTCCAGACTTCAAAACAGGAGTAAGCTAAGTAATATCAGCACTTTAGCCTTTTTTGTACTAGCTCGGGGATGGTTTCTAGTGTAACTGGATGTGGCTGAATATAGTTCGCGGAAAATAAGTTGAACCCGTTGCTATGGTTACGCACAGCTCCCAACTTCGATTGAGACGTGGAAATCGGTTATCACGTATTGAAGATCGACCGCCATGGTGATTCAACTTGAGTGCTGGGGATATATCTGTTTTAAATAAGTGATTTCGTCAGAGATATAGTACAAAATATAACACAACAGTTCACAAAACTTTACATGGAGCGATCTATCAGACCTATCAGAATTTCACAACCGTCTCCGTCGCGCCTCAAGGAGTTGTTAGCAAACTTAGAGGCCCAGCTGCAGGACTAAAGCCTATTGGAACCTTGGACCGGTTTCTGAAAGAGTGTTCCGACTTCGGGAATAAAGGAAGAAGCAACGGGGCAGGTTGTTTAGCCAGTAAGAGCGGAATTTGTCACTGGATGCTTTTTTTTCCCGCCATAAAAAAGACCTTCACAACCATAGACTAATTCACAGCCCAGTATTAAATAAGTCTATGCTGATGGTTAGATTTTTTGGTGTGTTTGTTTGTAACGACTTTCAAAGAAGATTATGAATAGAAGGCTAAGTCGAGTAACAAATGAATAGGCAATAAATATTTAGAAGCACCTTTTGCATGGGTAGGTGTAGGTTCTATACATAACAAATATCCTACACACTAATCAAAACTTTTTACGACACTTTAAAGCCAAACTAATCTTTTGAGACCTGGGGCAATAAAGCAAAAAATTCTACATCAGATATTTAACTACGATAAATATACGCAATATAAAAATGACCTTTGAAAAGAAAAGTTATGATTTCGTTAGCAATTTAATCGCAGCGCGACGTTCATGTAGCAATTCTTTCAAAATCATGTATTTTATGTGATTGACACATTGATATTAAAAAAATCATAGACGGCTATTATAGCAGTTTTTTTTAAAATACTATTTTATCAATGACTATTAAAAAAGAACCTATAACTATAATTTTATTATAAAATTTAGTACAAATTGTAAATGACAATAAGTTTTGCTACTCGATAACAGATGGCGCTGTCATACCTTATATTTGTCGAATTAATTTTACTTTAATGTATCTGTTACATTATAGTTCCTGATACCTTATCTTAACATCACAGAAGAATAGTATTATTTTATTTTACTAGATCAATATTTATAAGTTGCGAGTTTCTCTAGAGGCGGCCTTGTTTCTAAAACCTACGAACCTAGTTTTTTGATCTCTGATCTAAAGTAGAATAAGTGGATAATATATTTTAGTAAGTTTTTATAGGTTTTTTAATCATTTATTTAACTAGGATATGAGGATTCTATTTATATACTTGACGACTATTTTATTTAACTAGGCAATACATTTTTATTGATAAGTGTGTATTATGCTGAAGGGTACGCGTAGAAAACGTCTATTTAGCGTTATGCAGGTTTAAACCAACAGGAGGTAAGTGCACAGTCAATCATGTCAGTAATGATAGTCCCAGGGGGAGATGTGGTTTGGTCGGCGAGTGGCATTCTCGTTATCATATCTGAGGCGCGCGGGCGGCGGGCGGGGCCAGGCGCGCCCCGCCTCTCGCGCCACGCCCGGCCCGCGCCGCCCCGACACATGTCATTAGCATTTAGCACTATCGAACATGCCGCGGCCCTCGCGTGAATCTTACGGCGACCAGAAGCCCCCGTACTCGTACATCTCCCTGACGGCGATGGCGATCTGGAGCTCCCCGGAGCGCATGCTGCCGCTGTCGGAGATCTACCGGTTCATCACGGACCGCTTCCCGTACTACCGGCGCAACACGCAGCGCTGGCAGAACTCGCTGCGGCACAACCTCTCCTTCAACGACTGCTTCGTGAAGGTGCCGCGCCGCCCGGACCGGCCCGGCAAGGGCGCCTACTGGACGCTGCACCCGCAGGCCTTCGACATGTTCGAGAACGGCTCGCTGCTCCGCAGGCGCAAGAGGTTCAAGCTGCACACGGATCAGAAGGACAGCTTCAAGTCGGAGCTGACGGCGTTGGCGAACTTCAATCAGCAGTTCCTGGCTGGTCAGTTAAATATGAGGGTTCCGCCTCTGCAACAAGTGTTTGAGGCGCCAGTGATTGTTAATTCTTGTACAGTGACCGATAGTAAGGACAATTGGAGGAAGTCGTTTTCTATCGATAGTTTACTGAGCAGTGGAGTGGACAAGGCTAGTGTTGTGGCCGCGAGTGCGGCGCCCGCGCAGGCGCCGTTCCGGCCAGACTTGGCGGCGCTGGGCGCGATGTGGCCCCCCTTCCTGCCGCCGTCACCGCTTGAACATCTTCAGTTAAGACTTAACTTTCAGAACATTGTTGATAATCTACATTTTTATCTGCAGCACCCTTTGCATCCATTATAATTTAATGTTATGTCAGTGAACAAAATTGGTTGTTTATAGCTACATATTAAGTATATAATAGGTAATTCTAATTTGTTATATTTCATATGAGTCAAACATCGCACACAAAAAGCAGAGATCACTTAAATACAAGACTTTTTTTACTATTATGCTCAGGTGCTAAGCGCAGTCGATATTTTTTATCCGTCTCCTGTCTAGCTGGCACGGTCGGCACAGTGGTTGACCGATTGGCTGCTGAACCGCGTGTCGCGTGTTCGATCCCAGCGCGATATAAATATTTGTATAGTCTACAGATAGTTGTTTGAGACCCGGGTGTTTTGTTTATGTGTGTTTCTGTTTGTGAACGCACCCATGATAGAGGGCTACCTAAGACCTAGTGCGGGGCAAGGGCTTTTCAAGAAATTAGAAAATGCTATATTATCTAATAATAAAATTGCCAATACTATCTGAATAAAAAACATTACCCTCCTTCTTTGGCAGTCGGGTAAAAAGAGGATTCATTTTAAACTCTTGAGCCACAAGCGAACGCCTATAGTCTTTCTATTATGTATCTAATTACGGTATTCGAAAGTATAAAACCCAAAAGGTTAGGTACCTACCATGGCCATCAGTTCACCACCTGCATGGTATGCCATGGAAAATATTGAAAACAAATATAAATCCACCGGCTTCGCCCGCATGATAGTAGAAAATTATCCCGGGATAAAAAGAACTTATGTGCTATTCCAAGATATGGTCTACCTGTGTGCCAAATTCCATGTGAATCTATTCAGTCGTTCAAGCGTGAAAAATACACACACAGACTTGGCTTGGTGTGACAAGAAAATTTAATTCTTAACCTTATACATCCAGTTCCAATCGAGGGACATTAGTCTATTAAGCCCCAAGGGGACACCGGTGTCCGCACACCTAGGAATCGGTTTTTTAATTGTGTCTGTAATTGCGGTATTCGAAAAGTTTATGAAAAAACTTCGAATTTCATGTAAGATTACTTTATCCGTTGAAACCTACCATTTTACACAATGCATTTGAATATAAACTCATATCATCTTTAACGTTACATCATCATAAGCCTTTTAATTTTCCCACTGTTGAGCCATAGCCCTGCTCTCTGGGAGACGGAAAGTTACATGGTAGGACTTATTTTTTACTTTATAAAATTTTATATAAGTTTTAATGTCCAGTACAAACTTTCTGTTTCTGAATCAAGATTTAGAAGTACATTTTTTTATGGTTAAATCATCAAATAAGTTCTCACGTTCTGGATGGATTGAGAGAGAATATCAGACTTTTCCTGACTAAAACCTATCCACGTTCCTTCAGTGACACTGCGGTTTCAAAGCTAATCAAACAATTCCACAACTCTAGCTTGAGTATTTAAGTATTGTTTGACAAGATTCTCAGGTCTGATAGCTATCTTCTACGGGTTAAATTCGAACTTGACTGTAGTACATAAATACTTATATCATAAGGGTGCAATGAGTGATGTACAGGTGTAAAGTAACTTCACGGTGTAACTGACTGTATAATATTAAAAAACAAGGAAACGTATCTTTACTTATTTCGCTCAGCAATTATTATTTTATTTGAACTACATATTTGAAATAAGGAATTATATTCATGTAAATATTAAAATGTCTATTGTATGTTAGTAAAATAGAAATTAAAGTTTTAAGATTTTATATTTAATTTTTATTTTTTTTTATGCATTCTGATATTCTATACCTTATTGTTGATTTGTCATCAGCTTTAGATATTTTGTTAAACATGTCAAATAATAATTAATTAGGTAGGTTTAAATAATAAATATATATTTTATTTTAAAATTGTATTGGTTGTTTTTTTAATATCCTTTGAGTAAAATAAACATTTGTAAAAAAAAATCATTGCATGTGAAAATAAATGGTTCATAAAAATAATAGGCAGTTTATTTATACATGTAGGTACTAAGTTACCAACACGCGAGGGTACATCCTTATTTACACTCATGTTGTAGATAGATAAGCCCAAGGATAAACGAAGAAAAAAAAAACTAAAAGACAGGTGTTGTCTATGAACCACTTTTATGGATTTTACACAATTTATACGCGAGGTTACGTTTTAAACGTGTGATAAATCGCCTCCCTTAAACTCGTTTAATTCGAAGGGGGATGTTAATGTAATCGGTGGAGCCGGGCGGCGTGACGTATACGTCATTTTTTGTTATTTATGCTCGACGCAACGGCCGGGGGCTGTTTTGGTAATTAATATAGAGAAATGGGTAAATTGAGTGCCGTTTACCCTCAGGCGCTCCCGCCGCCTGCCGCCCGCCACTGAACACCTTTTGTGTCTGCGGCCAGGAATTAACAGCGATGTCACCGTTACATGATCATGGCTTCTACCTACTTATCTTTATTTATTTAAAACTTTTTGCACTTATAAAATACTGTAACAAGGATGGACTAATCTTTATGTTCACGCGCGTCAAATAGCTACCTATTTAGTATATAGGTAGTAGTTTCCATCCTTACATTGTTCCTTTTTGTAGGTAGAAAAAGCATCTAATTACATCTCCCACCCATGGGTAGGGTGTTAGGGTGTGTCAGACTTTTACTGACTCCTTTGCCGGAGTCTTCCTTTCAGAAGCAGACCCTTGGCCCAAGTAGGCTTTGACCATGCTGGGCCCCTTCGGTTTGCTGACATCGCCTTGAGGCGCGAAAATATAAATTACATTTATAATACCTACAAAAATGAAATAATAATAATAATGATAAATAAATGTAATTTTTAAATTACATTTATATTTAACATTAATGAATAAATGAAATTAAGTTATAGATAAATGACATGAAATACAAATATTTTATTATACGAGTATAATTAAATCATTTTATTATTTCATAACTAGGTAAAATAAAGCATTTTCCCTAATATAATGTAAATGCTAATTAATTTAAAGTTTTGCTTTATCTGAGGGAAACTGCAAGCAGCTGAAATGACGTCACGTTTTATAATCTAAAATAATATAATAATTATTCGATGGTGGTTAGAGGTAAATGTTTCCCATTATCCTCAAGAAAATACAATTTTTTGGGATGTATATTGTTGAACATAGTCAGTAGACTGGTTTATGTTTGCGACACAATTGCGGGTTGTGAACTCGAGGAGGGAATGAGCTATTACTAGCAGGTAGATTACTCTCGCACGTTGGACAGCACCGACATGAGAGCAGTTTTTATGCTACCCTGGTAACATACAGCAGGTTTAAAAATTGACAATATTTTGGTTAAATAATATTTACTAATGAATCAAGCAGGTTTCCTCACATCTTTCCTCAAAAGTCACAAGACCATAAAAAAGTTCGTGACAAATGAATTAGATTTGGTGTTTCTGCTTATGGTTGTCAGTTAAGAAGGACTAGCATCAGTTCAAAGTAACGAAAAATGAATTAAAATTGACGTATAAAAGTGTTTTTTAAACCTATTTTCAAAATAAATAAGGTATAAATATAGATATATGTTAAACGGTAGTTTATCATTTCAACTATTTATTTATTAGTTATTATTATTTTAATAATAACCTAAGGTTAACTAAAAATACATTAATATTTACAAACTTATCGGGCGTCAAAAAATTCATCCATATCGATATCAATGGGAAAAGTGCCCAGAACGCTGGCAGCATTGCCACACTGGATGGCAATGCTGATTCGCTGACAGAACCTTCATTTAAATAGTTTCTTTATTTTAAAGTATAAGAATTCTGGCTATCGAGCAAAACTTTGAAAGCGTAAAGTGTAGTGAACTTTTAAGAGTCTAAAAAGTCCTCTGGTAACAGACATGATGCCGCTGTGAAGAGATAGTACTGTTAGTCCTGTTTAGTTCTTTCTCACATAGCAAATAATGGATTTCAAAACGTTATAATAGGTACCCAGTTTGTCATCCGTATTCGCACAGCAACCCAAATGCCTATAACATCCCACATCATACCTACATTCGTCGTACCTACGTCATATTCGGGTATCACACGATGATAAGCGTCGTATGATACTCCGGTATGACGTACGACTAGGCATCAAACGACTTCAACAGTTAATGAGGAGTCATACATATCTACTCGTTTTGTCTAACCGTACCTATTCATGTAGGAACAGCTCACGTTCAAATTAGCTTTTGATGATTATATGAGGAAGAACTACAGGTTCGATTATTCATTAGTATTATATAAGGAAGTATTGTAATGTATATGATTCTGAGTTGAAACATGTAAAGAACGTTTACAGATTTTAGGTTTTTGAGTTAAGTCGTGTTTGGTGGGTTTAATACACCGTGAAATTTTAATGGTTGTTTTCCCTCAGCGAAATGGTTGTGTCTTGGTAATACAAACGTTTGATAAAAAAAATAAATATTACAAACAAAAAATGGACCTGTAGAGTGCAAGCTAATTATGACGTATCACAACGTGCGAGAGCTTATTTTGGTTTAAATATTTAATGAATCGGTTTCCTTTGACGGCGTGCTGCTCATGCGACTCTAGTAGTACCTACAAATTACGTCTAATGTTACTATTGTTTTCGCTTTTTTAAGTTGATGAATATTTTTAATAATTAATTATAAAAAAAAAACTTTTTAATTTTTTTATTTTTACTGTATGCTTCAAAAGTCCTTCTTATGGCAAGTCATTCTGCCGCGGGAAAACAACCATTTAAATTTCACGGTGTATAACGTGATATTTTTTCCCGGATTTTTTTAAACTTAGTTTAACTGTGACGTCAAACTTTTCTTAGATTCCTTTGTGTTATTAGTTTTTTTTTTGTGACGTAACTAACTACTTTACAATTTTCTGATTTATTCTACTTGTGCTATAAGACCTTGCTTCACGCTAAATTTTAGGGTTCTATATCAACGCAAACGTTTGAGAGTCCGCAGATTTAAGTACCTATATGGTTTTAATTTCAACTCGATACCTTCTCGCGTATATACAGCGTATTGACAGACAGATAGACAGACGGACAACATCTTATAAGGTTTACATTTTTTCCTTTTGAGGTAGCGAACCCTAAAAACTATGATCAGATAAACTGCAAGGAGTTGTTAGTTAAACCGTCGGTACCCTGCTGAAGAGTCAACTACAGCCAAAGGTTCGTTTCTGAAAGGAAAGCTCTGGCCCTAGTATATATGGCAACGTATTAATGGGTGGGTTGTTTAGTCAGTAAGAGTCTGACACTGTATCCCGCTCCGTCCAAGGGCGGGATTCGTCATACTACGTCTTACTACCATAAAAAGAAAACAGATAAACTGATGAACGCTGATTACTGTCGATTAATAAACACTGCATGAGCAGAGGGCTGGAACTTTCTTCGCTCAGAGATAATTCTCTGAGCTGTTTCTCTGAATTCTCTGAGCTGTTCAATGGCAATGCTAATGCATTGCCATTGAACGTGGCAATGCTGCCAGCCTTCTGGGCACATTTTCGGATGGCAGCGATGTGGAGGAGTACTTTGACGCCTAAGTGTGTTTTGTGTGTTTTTGTATTATATGTAAGTACATAGTTAGGTTTAATCATCATCATCTGCCTTTTAATGTTCCCACTGCTCGGATACAGGCCTCCTCTCTAGGAGACGGAATGGGCCAAAACCCACCACGCGGGCCCAGTGCGGATTGGTGGATGTCTCATGTCTTCGAATTTTCTGGTTCTAGAACATGCCAGTTTCCCCACGATGTTTTCCTTCACCGTTTTTGAGAGCAGTGTAGATGAAATAAATTACACAAAGCGCCTGGCTGGGTTTGAACCCGCGACCTACGACTCGTAAGTCGGGGCCGTTACCACTCGGCCATCACTGCTCTCAAAATACTCATTGTTAGGTTTATTATAAAAGTTTTTTATAGTTATGTATAGCCGTTTTAATGTAAATAACAATATTTTTTACACATGAACGCTGATCCATACTAATATTATAAATGCGAAAGTAACTCTGTCTATCTGTCTGTTATGCTTTCCCGCTTAAACCTCTCAAACGATTTTGATGAAATTTGGCACAGACAATCTTTAGACCCTGAGAAAGGACATAGGCTACCTTTTATTGCGAAAAAAAGGACGTAGACGAAGTCGCGGGTACCAGCTAGTTAAGAATAATTCCATAGCACCCTGTAGCTAAAAATCAGGGGCAGGCAGCATAACGAGTGGGTGTTGGAGAGCTCATTGCTGGCGCGTAGTGTCACAATGGGCACTTGCGGCCGCGCAGCCGATAACAAATATTGGACGACAAGCAGCTGATTGAACTCCTTTACATCGCGTACTTTACGGCCTACTTTACGGCCCGCGGGTATTGAAACCACTTTTAAATTAGTGTTCAGTACTTGTGTGCTATGAACAACTTGTACAGTGAACTTGTAGGTATCGTCTGGAAAATACGTATGAGGCGTTTCGGGAATACTTTTATTATGCGTAGTTACAGCTAAGGTGTGGATTTGTAGGTACAAACTAGGGGTCGTTAAGTCAAGAGTAAATAGGTTACTTCTAGATAAACTAATTACCGACAGGTGAGATAGTGGTCAAACGTGAACTTAGAAACGTAATTATTATTATTTTTTGCCAAATAATGTGGTTCGTAGTATGCTGTTTTTTTTTTGACCAACCATTATAGTTACATATTTCTATTAACAGTACCTACCTAACGTATGTCGCGGTTTGGGTCCGCATGCTTTTCATTAATATTAGAATCAAAATTAGTCTGACATTTCTAAGATAAACGCATAAAACAAAGAATATTAATTAATGTCATCCTTAATTAAAAATGGCATGATATTTTTTTTGTTTAGCATTATTTTACAGTCAATAATATATATGTTTTATTTGTATGTATACTGTATATGTGACAACAATTACCTCTAAATATGTTTAATGTTACTGTATAACATCGAGAATACCAGTCAAAACAGTCCATGTCAAAAAAATCCATAGCTTAATGGACAACACGATTCACATCAACAACATTTTCAGATAGTTGTTTTGTATTTAAAATTGTTTCCTATAAATGCTTGGCTGTGACAGCCGCCGAACGCAATACCAACAGCCTGTCACAAATCATGGTATAAGTTAACAAAACCAAGCCGATACCCAGAGAACTGCAAACGTATTTTCACGCTTGGTTTGACCTACGTGATTTGGACAAGTTTTTAATACTTTGGTACTTTCACAGTGGGCTCTTTACAGTGATGGTATACCGTTAGCTGGTGCTGAAAACGGCGGAGGAAATCGGTTCTCACGCGCACGCACGGTGTCGTCGGTGTAAAAAACATGGCGTGGAAGTCGGTAGCGCGCGTATTAATCAGCTCGACCACCGGACTCGACGCTGTCGCGCGCGGAGACCTGGGTACAGTCGCTGGCAGAACTGTGACGATGCAGGAGGTATTTAACTTTTTGCATTAGGATTTTATGTTATTTATTTGCGAACTAATGACTGCCGTTTGGCCCTCGTGAAACCTTTTATAATGGTCACATAATGATGACATAAATACGTTATATTACTTAATAAACGCAACTCTATAACTGAAATAACCTTTATACTCTCCTCTATTAATGAAACCTTCTGTAAATGAGACAGATATGTACTCATACCTGGATTACTGAGATACTGGGTAAGTGGAATATCTTTTTAATTACGACAAATTCACAGATACCTTGAACTTTTCTATGCGGCCGCGGTATAGCTAACGTGAGCATTTATTTTCTGTGCCAGAGCGGGACACTGAGGAATAGTTCTAAAAAAAGAAACCTGCAGAATTATAAAATAAAACAAAGTTTTGGGAGTTTTACAAGTTTATAGAAGATTGAATAACACAAATCAAAGCACTAAACACAAAACAGTTAATTAGTGGGGTGACTTCTAATAAAGTTGTTTTAGAATATCGTATCTTGTTTTTAGATAACTATGGAACTCACTGCATGATTTATTTATATTTATTTTCGTAATCAACATAGCTTTCATTACTGCATTAGCTGGGTTTTATCACTCGTCCACATTTTGTTCATTTGAAAAAAACTCTTTCGACTGGTGCGTTACTTCCTGGCAGATACATAACGTAGGGGAGACCGAGGAAGGTTGTGACAATTTTTACTTAAAAGAACATATCTCAGTAAAGAAACATACCACCGTTATGAATTTTAGTCACGATATAGCTCAATCTTTACCCTTTTAGATTTAATCATCAAAGCCAACATATAATATAAAGTTTCTGAAAAAAACCTTCAAAACTGTAACAACTCCCTTTGTCACAACTCTCCTAGCACCGAGATAAGTTGTGACAAGTACCAAGGTGAGTTGTGACAGCTCGTGTATTTACAATTAATTTTATAAATAAAATTACTTTTACTTTAATTATAAACAAAACACACTTTTTTTTTGCATAAAGGAACTTTAATTATTATATAGAATAATTGCAGGAATTATAATAACGACAAATATGAATATAAAAGTAATAAATTATTTTTTTGAACATTTATGGTATTATTATGAGATCAATACTTTCAAAATCAGTCAATAGTCTTAACCTAATCAGACAAACAATTATGGCAGACGTATTGCAGCTCGCCCCCAGTCGGTTCGTGAGACCAGCCTTTACACTCCAAGCATTGAACCCACTTCTCATTAAATGCGGCATTTCGGAGACTTTGACCCCTCAACGTAACTTCTTCAAAGGCTAATTCGTAAATGTCGATACTAGCCATACCCCTATCAGTCTTTCGTGTATACTTATTTGGCATTCTGAAATAGAAAAAACAGCAACTAAGCATTCAATACCAAAACCACATGCCTAAGTTAATCCCTGACAGAAAAAAAAAATAAGACGACTTTAATTGCCGAATACTTTTAATATTAAAATTAGACAGTAAGAAATGATTAAAGCATACAAACATGTATATAAACAGAACAAAAAACATTGCAAAAAGCGTGTAAAATAAGCTACCCACATAATAAACTTAAATAGGAGAGTTGTGACAGCGTGTCACAACTCTCCTAGGTAACAAAAATCGCGATCTGGTCATAAAACATTTTTTTTATTTGGAAACGAGATGCAAACACAACAAAACAATGCCACGTTTTCAAAGTCTAAATAGCACACAACATAAGAAAAAATAAATCAGCCACGTTAATATAATATACGAAGATATAAATACAATAATTGTTTTGATAAAAAACTTACTTTTCGTTTCTTTTTTTATGCGGACGTCGCACACACGCAACCGCTTGTCGTGGGCTTCTGGCGCGTTCTGAGTCAAGTATCGCGTCTCTAAACAAACAGTCGTGCGCTGTTGCCGGCTCGCTAACGGTCATAAGTTCCGAAAAATCGTCTTTGTCACAACTCTACTTTGTCACAATCCTCCTCGGTCTCCCCTACTCGATAAGTATGGAAAAATTTGTTATATAAGCCAACTGTGTCGACCGCGTTGTTGTTACTTTAAAAAACGATAAAGATAGATGCATTCTTAAAGCTAAAGCGGGACATTTTTGCTCTTGCGAGAGACAGCGGGACAGTCCCGCCGAAAGCGGGACGTATGGTCACGTTAGGTATAGCCAAACTAACTTGGCGAGTCTGAACATAGGCTCTATGAATTTTAGCGCAAACAACAGTTCTCACATATATAAATTTTACAAAATATTTACATTAAGATGATTGTCATGTACTTTAGGTCCGGGTAAAATATGTCAATTATAGGTGCTCACAGTTTTAAGTACCTACAATATGACAAATATTGGATTAATTTATTGTATGTCTACAAAGGGAAAAATAATTATATGTTGTGTTGCTAAGTCTACAACTGAGTCTAAGGAGTATGTGATTACTCATTTATGTTTCAGGTAAAGTATTTTTTATGTAATATATGTACAGTATACTGTTAGGATATTACATATTATACTGATAGGTATTGTAGAATAGCAACAGGCAATCTCAATTGTTTTATTTTATTATTAGAGTAAGCATATAGTTCAAAAAATGAAATAAATGTACAAATAACAACATTTTCCATATAATATAAAACAGTAAATAAAATTAAAATCCACGTGCATGCGATTGAAATTTAGCAAAATTGCAAATTAAAATTAAATCAAAATTAAATTTAAATCTTGTTGAAATCAAAGAAAACTCAAATTAAATCCAAAGAAATAAATTACAGGACCGTTGTTACTATGTATACGCAATTGGATAGGTATACAAGGTGTCATTGACATGTTAACGCAAACGAATACCATGGATCCAGTACATGATTCTGGACCCCCCAGTGGTGGAATTTTTCGTCGGTTTTTTTTCAAATTTTTGAAAAAAAAGTTTTGTTTTTTTATTTTTTACCTGTATAAAATCGTTATTCTAACCAATCCCAATGATATTTTTAGAAAAAAAAAGAGAAAAAAAAATTATTTACAAAAAAAAAATAATAAAAAAATCATCGAGGCAAATAAAGTCGTTATTCTAATCAAACCCGATGACGTTTTTAATTTGGAATGTAATGCACTCATTTTTTTCGCAAAAAATGTTAAATTGACGTTTTTATACAGTTTATTTTAAAAAAAGTTAAAAATTCATTAAAAAAAAATAAGACAAAACCGACAAAAAATTCCATCACTGGGGGGTCTAGAATCATGTACTGGATCTATGGTATTCGTTTGCGTTAACATGTCAATGACACCCTGTATATGGCATGTACGTTACCGCAGTTTTATAAATAAAATTAATTAGTTTAAGTCATATGAACTTTATTTAATTAATTGTGGCTTTATCGGTACCTTTATACCGATGCCCGTTAGAGCTACAAGGAATTTATGAAAAGGAAACCGAGATTCTAAAATCAAAAGGTTATTTTAAGGAAACAGGTGGATTTAGTCGGTAGTCTAGACGCAGACCAGCCATTGGATGATTCACCTGAAAAACATTGGAATAATTTATTTTAAACGCCGAACTAAATTTTGTCTAACTACCTACATTAATCAATCAGATTATAATATTATGTGGCTTAACCTTTAGAGAAACAGTAGGCGTGAGAACGCCGGCGTTTGCTTGGAGCTCAATAGTTTAAAAGATACGATTTAAAAAATCCCGATTGTATTTTGTTTTATAAAATCCTTGATACAATATGTTATCATTCTGGCGGCCAATTGAATGAATTGCTTCGTTCATCAAAAAGGCTAAGTTCTTAACTAAACAGCGAATGAAGCTTGTTGCTTGCGATTGATAATATATATTTTTATTATTATTGATAGGCTCACGTTTGACCACTATCTCACCTGATGGTTAGCGATGATGTGGCCGACGATGGAGCATGCTAGACTAGATACATCAAGGCAACATATTAACTCACTAGCTTTTGTCAGCGGCTTCGCCCGCGTACATAAAATATAGCCTATGTCACTCAGGAGTAAAGCAGCTTTCTATTGATGCTAAAATTTCTCCAATCAGACCAGTAGTTCCAGAGATTACCTCCTACAAACAAAAAAACAAACTTTACCTCTTTATTATATTAGTGTAGATGACTTAAAAACCCTAGGTAGTAGCTGACCAGAAAACACAGAAAGGCAGAGAATGCCACTCCTTAACTGTACGCACAAAGGATGTGTTCCCAAAACGGTTTGTACGCTTAATAAAAAAATAAATTTCCCTTGTAAGGAGGTTGTGCTTGCCTGTACCAGCAGAGACGGAGACGCGGGCTCAGTGTCCGTGCGTGACCGATCCACTCAGCGTCAAATTCACGCCAAGTCAAATGTTTAATTTGCTCTATAAATCACGCTATTAAAAACATTTCAAGGGTGTCATCGCGGCACCGATCTCATTGGAAACGTGACGGCGAGCTGTGTGGTCGCCGTTCGGCTGGCATCTGGTAGCTGGGGACTACTCGTTGCGCGCCGCTGTTGGTATTCGGCCTTTCATTGTTGGTATACTCATTGTACGAACAAGAATGTACGCTCACACCGTAGAACAAATTCAATTTGTTGAGATGAAATTGAATTAGCCTTTGATGTGTGTCTTATTATTGTTGGGGTACTGTTAAGTTATAATGAAGCGCAAAATGATGGTGTACACGTCTGGTAACGCGGTCTAATTCGTTTTGAGAGTAATTTATTTGGTAGCATGTATCTAAATGTATTGATTCATGTGGGAACGCGTTGTTGATTGTGCTACTGTTTATAGTTTTTGTGTGTTGGTGAGCTCATCGAACGTGACTTGCTTCTTAGCCGCATACGCAGTAGCCTGTAAACGGCCGATATTTGCTGATCGAAGTCGGAGATATAGACTTAATAGCGCTTTTTCATCCATCTTGTTCTAAGTCTTGTTAGAATCTAGTTATTCGGATCTTTGGTGCTGTAGAGACATTACTGGTCTATTGTTTAATAGTCTACGAACGATGCACGACTTTCTATCGATACGGAAATAATGTCTTCAATAAATGTGTAATTTTTAATCCGATACTTTTCCTGATATATGGTTTATTTTATGGGCATATGTAGTCAATTAAAATGTTCAATCAAGTTTATCAGAATCCTGAGATCCATAGAAAAAACTTTTAACTTTATTGAGATCTCTTGATGGTAGTAATGTGTGTGTAATGTATGGTTACCTAGTAATTCATTATCGTTATCACTCGTAACAAAGAAAGAAAAGAAAGTTCAAATATTGTTAATTACAATTGTGAAAAACAAATAATGTTAATAATTCCAATAATGTTTTTTTTCTTTTCACAAAAAGAAAAAAAATATTAATACTGATTCAACAAACCGTTTTTCTGTTTTATTATTATATTATTCTAATAAGAATTGTATTTGGATAAAATAACTAAGTATACAATATAAAATCTACTAGCTCTCAAATTAAAACGCAGTTAGAAAAAACATTGCTAGGAGCTTCGTTTTTAATCCATTTTGAAATTTTTAATTGGCCGCCAACCGTATTACCCGGTCAAATTGACGAATTGACGATTGGTTGAAGGGTCTTCAAATGTAATGTTTCTCATATTTTATTCGCTGTTTTTCTGAGAATGCGGGTTCAATAAGCGCCAGGATTTTTTTTTCTTGTGGAATTGTTATTTTTAAGATACTTAACTATGTATAGATTTATTTACAAAAAATACGTTTTATTTTCGGAACCGGTTGTTATTTTCGTAGCAATAGAATTAAGATATCTATTATTATTCTGTACTTATATATATTATACTACACTAATGTACGTGAACGGGTGATACAATTAATTACAGTGCTACGTGCTACGAGCTGCTACGCCGCTACGCAGAGTTCTACGAGTAGGTATGAGAGCGCAAAACTCAGTCATCGTCCGCGTTATCTTTTAGGACACACATTTTGCAAGTTAGATTTACATTATGTTAAGGTCGCAACCTTAACATAATGTATTTAACTAGCAAAATATATGTGAGGTGAAAAAATATCGCAATAATAATCTATACTTCTATACTAATATTATAAAGCTGAAGAGTTTGTTTGTTTGTTTGTTTGAACGCGCTAATCTCAGGATCTACCGGTTCGAATTGAAAAATTCTTTTTGTGTTGAATAGATCATTCATCGAGGAAGGCTTTAAGCTATATAACATCACGCTGCGACTAATAGAAGCGAAGAAACAATGGAAAATGTGGAAAAAACGGGGAGAATTATTCATTTTTGAGGGCTTCCGTTGCGTGCGCTGCAAAAACGGTTCAAGATACCAAAAAAATATGTATGAAAGAATTATTCCTCTTAAAATGATCTTAAAAAAAGTCCGCGACAGTATATGTCTATCTTTTAAGATTAACTCACTAGAACCGTTTTTATGGGAATCAAATTTGGCCGAAATTATGCATTATTAACAATTATTTGTTAGAGTTGTATCAACATAATAATATTAATCTTTATCCAAATAAATGTGTTGTTGATTAAGAGTATGTAACTGTTAACAAAATTGTCTTTGACATCACTTATTTTCAATGAACATCTTAGAGGATATTACAATTTTAAAATAACTCCGATATAAAACGCGCCGCATGATGTGCAAAATATGACGCTGCGCCTGGCCGGCGGGCGAGGAGAAGGGTTGCTTGCGGGCGGCGCGGAGGGGTTTTTTTATGGTAGGTAAAAATCATCCTATCCTTTCTATTCTTTCTATTCTATTCTATGACGATTCCCGCTCTTGGGCGGAGCGGGAAACAGTGTCAGACTCTTACTGACTAAACAACCTACCCCGTTCCTCCCTTGCCTTATTATCTTGAGGCGCGCGGAAGCAGTGCACACCGTCGACGACTTGGCCTTGGTCTGGATTGTTACCAGACAACCGGACGGCGAGCTACTCATTGCTCACTATCCGCAAGCCAGCGTCTAAGGTGGCCGGATATCGGGGGGATCGCGGCGGCGACGGCTACGGTGAGGACGCTGTTGCCCTTGCCTTATGCAGTCGGCCTCCTTCTTTATGAGCATTACTGCTTCGCAGAAGGAGGCGACCGCTAGCCATACTTTTTCGCTGCGGACCATGGCCTGAAACAAGGCCCGGCGCGAGAGGTCGCCGCCGCCGATCACCCCCACGAGGACAAGGCGATGCTCTTCTCAAGCGGGGCACACCTCCACCGTGTGCTCCACCGTGTCCTCCGGGCTGACCATACAGTGGCGACACCCGGGCGTCTCTTCCGCACGAATCCAGCGCAGGAATCTCCTGAACTTCCCATGTCCGGTGAGAACCTGCGTCATGCGGAAGGTGAGGACGCTGTGAGGTCAACCCACGCCTCAAAGAGGGGACTTACCGCCGAGATTATGGCGTGCCCAAGGGGGGGTGTAGTTTTAGATAATTTTGTTTTTTTAAAAACTAAATTGTCTAAAATAATAACAGAAATTGACACAGGCAAAGTCGTAGGTAACAGCTATAATTTATAAGGCTGAGAAGGTTGTTTGCAAATATAAATATGATGCCCAAAATAACTATTCCACGCGGACGAAGTCGCGGGCACAGCTAGTAGCAAATATATGGCAGGCTAACGAGACAAATCGAGGGTAATCTTAGAAAATCTAGATCACGTGTGTATAAAGAAGTTTGAAATTTTATATGTATGGAAAACAGGACATAAATATGTAAACTTTGAGTCCCTATCGCCTAAAAGCGAAAGCATGGAAAAAATAAACTCGTAGAGATTGCGTGACTGTACGAAAACCATCGGTTCGTCCGTCCGGAGGAAGCCTGGCTCAAATTAAATTAGATTAAATTGATTTATTGGTGGAGGAGCGTGAGGCGAGTCCTCCTCCTCTGTACGAGCGCTTCGTTCCGCCCGCGCCGCACTCCCGCGCAGCCTTAATTAATGCCATTAGATTCGGAAACACACCGGAAAAATTAACCGATGGACGCTGACCGAACGGAGATGCTTCGTGATTTGATTAAAGAGCAATGGAGCAATAGTGTTCTGTGTTCAACGAGCTAAAGGTGCATTGATCTGGTTGCAGACAATGAAAGAAACCGACTTAATTTAAAGTTAGCTCGCTACTGAGGTTTTTTGTTTTCCGATTCCACTAATTATGTAAACGCGACTGTATAAGATTTAAGATTTGAGGAGTGAAACTACCTTTTGTACTAAGGAATACGCAATTTTTCAAACATATACCATCCGGATCCTGTTGAACAACTGAAGGACATAGACACAATAGAAGTCTGACACTCTCTCGCTCGAACCTTGAGCGGGAAGCCATTCGATGATGTTCCCTCAGTAAAACTTATCAGAACTAAGCAAAATTAATTTGGCTCTTCATCTTCCGCCGGAAATCTGTATGTCTGATCAGATCTGATCTAAATTCAAAGTAGAAGATCGACTGAATAAAAATAATTAATAACTGAAAGCGCTTTGTTTGTGTCACCGTTGCGCTCTTATCAAAATAGGAGACAAAAAGAGTGGCAAAAGAGGATGCGTTACTCCCATTGATGGGGCCCTTTGCCTTTTATCTATGAGAAAGATTGCAGTGTGTATGCCCAGGAATCCAGGATGGACGATGTCGTAAGTATTCGAATGTTTGTTTCAAGGACATGCCGGTTTCCTCAAGTTATTTTTTTTCACCGTTTTGGGAGCAGTAATGATGAAACACAAAGTAAATTGTTTTCTTCGGTTTGTACGCTCAACCCTCGTATGTCGAGGCCGGAACATTTGCTACAAGTCTCTAAACGACATGATCACATGACTACTTACTTTTATTTATTTACAATTTTTTATTGACTGTTTATTAGTAGTTAAGCTCTTGAGCCCCAAGCGAACGCTGGCGCTCGCACACCTATTGTATTTATATTATGTATTTAATTACGGTACTTGGTTTATCACGACACGCTTTGTGCAACGGTCGAGCCATTGGCGAGAGTACTGCATGTTGTTAGTTCGATTCTCAATTTGTATGACCTAGATATATTTTCCTGATGTAAGTATTTGTAAACGCATTTACGATAGGTAATGCCTACAGTTTGCTGGAATCCGAAGGTTGCGAGACGCACGGGACCGGTCGTTGTGGTAACGCTTGGGGGTCACCTATGTCTAACAGTGAATCACTTCAGTCTTTCGGCAGAAATGATGATGATGAATGCCTATATATATAGTGGGACGACGTTTATGTTTGAAATTAAGTTTCTATGTACTAGTTAAAGTTATGGGTCGTATGACTAAACCACTAATGGATCGCGAATGAATAGTTTCCTTGTATTTTACGAAAGCTCAGTGATACCTATTTAAGAACAATGTTGGGACTCAAATGATAAATTAAATTTTTTATGACTATTGTTTACTGAGAACAAGTAATTATGTATTGTTTGCAGTAATAGGCTCATAAAGCTAATTAGATATGTGTACTAATGGATCTAATTAATTGCCATGTTATTATACGATAGTATTGTGATGCAATTTGGGAACTGTGGTTTCTATTTACGTACACTTTTTTACGTAAGCTTTGGTTGCAATCGTTCAGCGTATTGAAAAAAAATGGTTTCAGGTGATATGCAACACTTATTAGGAATAGGAATGACAATGAATTGAAATAGAATTAATATTATGCACTTAATAAGATACTAGAGACGTTCAATTTAGGTATTATCATCATTATTATTTCAGCTGAAAGATGACCTCTGTTGCACAGACCTCTTCCGCGCCCCCTCACCAAGCATCGTTGCCACTCCAGAAACACTTTAAGTGTGAGTAAGTATGATTGGATGTTTACACAGGAGGCTGTGTACAGGCTCTGAGTTCGAGTTCCATCCTCGGTATATATGAGTTCAACCGTCGAGGTCCGAAGACGTATAGTTCGGTTAAAATATGTTAAACACTCTGAAGTTAACCGTTTGAAGTATTGCGCATTTGTTATATGATTCATGAAAAGAATTACAGCGTAGGCATTTGAAGTTCGGAGGGCTGAAGATATTTCGACCGTACTATTAGGAACATTTATGATATACACCGTGAAATTTTAATGGTTGTTTTCCCTCAGCGAAATGGTTGTGTCTTGCTAATACAAATGTTTGATAAAAAAATAAAATATTAAAAACAAAAAATGGACCTGTAGAGTGCAAGCTAATTATGACGTATCACAACGTGCGAGAGCTTATTTTGGTTTAAATATTTAATGAATCGGTTTCCTTTGACGGCGTGCTGCGCATGCGACTCTAGTAGTACCTACAAATTATGTCTAATGTTACTATTGTTTTCGCTTTTTTGAGTTGATGAATATTTTTAATAATTATTTATAAAAAAAAACTTTTTATTTTTTTATTTTTACTGTATGCTTCAAAAGTACTCCTTGTGGCAAGTCATTCTGCCGCGGGAAAACAACCATTTAAATTTCACGGTGTAGAAAAACGTGTCATCATCATCAGCCTTTTTAATGTTCCCACTGCTGGGACACATGCCTCTTCTCTAGGAGAGGGAATGGGCCATAATCTACCACTCGGGCCTGTGCGTGTGTGTGTTGGTGAATGTCACATGTCTTCGAATTTTTGGTTCTAGCACATACCGGCTTCCTTACGATATTTTCCTTCACCGTTTTGAGAGCAGTGGTGATGAAATAAATTACACAAAGTAATGCGCCTGGCTGGATTTCAACCCGCGACCTACAACTCGTAAGTGCCTTTATTTTTGTGTTTGTATTTTTGTTCTAATATTTCCTAGTCCGTGCATGTTAACAATAATTTTGTAAACTTTTTCTAGCAATAAAGTTATTGTTTACTACCCGGCCACCACTGCTCTCTATATGGGTATATAACACTTATTAGGAGCCAGAACGACAATAGGTTGTACCTGAAATAGAAGAATATATATAATAAACTCATAGCTCTTCTAGTACAATGTGTTTCTTCCCTCTTATTCGCCTATCTTCTTTAATTATAGAAACTAGTGCTTGACTCCGATTCCACATGATGGTAGGTAGCGATACAATCGTTGACGGCGAAGTGCACTAGTTTTTTAAGAGCCTATTCACTCAAGCCAACTTCAGAATATTAAAAAAAAAGATTAACCATATCATCTTCTATTTTATATTATATATTCTATCATCCTTTATTTTGATTGAGTGTAATAATTCGGTACCGTGAACTGTTTAATAAACCACAACGCGGATTAACCTAAATATGATAACGAAACCGCGAATCAAACATTAACAAGGAAGTGTGGCGTCATATAAAAGCGATTTATACGCGATAATTCCAATACATAAAACATTTCATTATAGGCAGCGAGGCCCCCATTATTCAAAGATATTTATTCATGTCGAATGATTGCCTTTCTTTTGTGTATCGACAATGGCGTCGCCGGCCGTATTCCATTTGCGCGGCATCGTTCTTGTTCACTCGTTCATTGTGCACGCGAGCCAGTTTTGTTTCGTCGCCGGAGCTTTTCATTCACTCACACATTCACTCACTCGCTCGTATTCTATTCCAACATTAAATGGAGCTAAGATTGATGAGTTTAGACATGACCTGTGACACGTACTACCGAATGTACCGTGTACCTGTTTGGAATGCGCTTTATTTCACCCTTTGTAATAAACGGTAATTATTGGTAGCGGCTCATCCATACGTGTTTATGTAGCCGATGCCGGCTTTTTGTCTAATGTTTGGATGAACTCTGCCGGCTAATAGGATTTTTTGTATGGAGTAGGTATTAAAATGACGTTAATTTATCTTTTACTTAATGCCGCTTCGTGAACATTAATCATGGGTATCGCTGTACGAACTAAATTAATGTAAATTCAACTTAAATAGAACAAGATATTGTATAGAAACACGTGTGAGACACATCCTTGAGACTTTCTTGTGGCACAATCGAATTAAGTTAACAAATGTTTCGATAGTTCTTGACACCAATAACAATACGTATTTCTTATTGTAACGATATGATATTACTACAAGTGAAAGTCGTCGGCACCGAAAGGGGTCTAAACTACTAGGTGCATGAGAGTCATTACAGCTAATTCGATTGTTTGGGCAGCGTAGATTCGGGCCGGAGCGGGCTTGGCCCCTGTAATTTGGTTGCCGCAGCGCCGCTAACCAACCTTCTCAGAAACTAACTACATGGTTACGGAACTACGATACGCTTCACGATATCTACTACTTATAAGCTTTGATACGTAAACAAAACGTGCATTAGTGTGTTTGTTTGACAGTCAAGTAGCGCAGTTATTGTTGTTTTAGTAAATTAGGGATTTGTTTTGTACAGTTTTTAAAGCAGTTCATTGCCTGTTACCTGTGCTGCAGTAAGAGCAGTTGGCTAGTATGTCATTTCATTACATGTATATCATACTCGTATATCATCATTCATCTTGCTTTGAGCTGAAAACTAATTTTACAGCAGAATTGTTAATTCATGAATTATTATATATTAAATATGAAACAGTGGAATAATGCAACTTTCGGTCATTAACTTTATCAATGATCAAAATGGAATAAAAGTTTGTTGGATGTTAAGGAGGTACTCCTAACAAACTCAAGCGGCTGCAGTATTGATCGCTTTATTTTTGGTCTCCGCAAATACGATCACTCGTCCCGAGCTTCGGTCCATATAAAGGTGGCTGCTGATTCTGCTTCGGTGAGATACCCATATTCTATCTCTTCTCTATAAGTAATTCCTCGATCCTGCACCATTTCAATGCTCCTCAATACCTTCGTGAACGCTTTGGAGAACCTCGTCCCTAGAGGTCAACCCTGTCGCGCTACTACTTCTCTTCTTCTTCGTATTCCACGTCACACCTCCAGCCACTATGATGACTCTTTTTCTGAATCTGCAATGCGTCTCTGCGTTCCTTTAACGACAGCCTTTCTCTGGGTGTATTTAAAAGAAAAATTAAAGAGCACTTCCTTTCACAATTGATCTAATATTGGTATTTATTCACCAATGTGATCTCTCTCTCTGTCACTCAAAGGTTTGCTGGCAGAAAACTTATTGTTGAGTTAAGCTCACCTTTGTACGTGAATTGTCAAATTATTGTATTGATGTTAAGTTTTTGTGTACAATAAAGAATAAAAAAAACGCGACTGTATTCGGTATCAAAAACTAAATACTTTCTAAAATAGACACTGCCTAAATGATCAAATCGTGTCAAGCTAACAGGAAAAACCTACTCTAAGTCATATTTCTCATTTTAAAACTGAAAACACGATTTTGATTGTCATCAATTAGTTTGAGTCTATGACATCGTCTGCATGAATGTTGGTTATAGTGAACTCTATGTCAAAAATACATAAAAAGTACCTATGTCTTCTATTAGTTTATTTATTTTTTTATGCAAGTACAGGCGAAATTAATGCTGTAAGACACTTTTCGCTTAGTTGTTCACACCGCTTACATCGAGGGACTGAAACAGTTTGCCAGCTGCGGTTTCCCCGTTCGATTATAATTTAGGTGTCTTAAGGCTAATAAGCTCTTAATAAATTAGTGCGTCTCGCCATCAACGGTTGCATCACTGCTTACCTTCAGGTGGGATCTCAGTCAAGCACTAGTTTATATAAATAAAAATACATTTTCTACTAGTCAACTATTGGGTGATGCAGAGACAAATTCATTGTGGTAGGTGGAATATTAAGCGAAAGCAATAAAGATTAGGTATAACACACTTAATTCCTTCCTAGGGGATCAAGCTTACTCCAAAAAAACATCAAAATCGGTTCTGTAGATTAACCGTGAAAGCGTAACAGACAGAGTTACTTTCACAATGATAATATTTGTACGGATTGGTTTTACAGTTCGTCACTGACACTTTCAGTTATATGAAAAAACAAACGAATATGAAAAATATTTAGTTTATTCATAGAAATACATATACAAAAGTATAAATATAACCTCTGCCAAACTGCAAAGCAGTTTGTTGACAGATGTAGCTCCTTTTATCTAGCACAAACATATACATTTACAGCAAACACTTTCTAAATGTCTTCATCATTGAGAGTTTGACAGAATTCTTTCAAGAAGTGCCTATGTATTTTATTTTCATACTAGCGATATTGAATATATTATGCACGTATACGTGCACATAAAACTTCCTCTTGAATCACTCTACCTTTCTTCTACTTTTAAAGATTTAAGCATACATAGGATCTAAGCAACTTTGTTTAATACTATGTAATGATGATGCTTTTGTAGTACAGCTGTATATATCGACTGGAAGGTTATTAGAAATGATAAGGAAAAGGTAATCGGCTGATTCCATGGCTAACATTGACGTCATCCAGGAGGACTTTCCCTGTGCATACCAATACCTAAGTCATTAGTTTATAAATATTTGCATAGTGATTATTAAGTATTTTCCTCTAAAATACTATAAAGAGGAAAAATGAAATACATATATCTCACTAATTAAAATTATATCAGGTTGGCTGGAATTATAATAATGGATATATTAATTATTTCATTAATTCTCAGAATTAATGAATGGGAAACTATGTGAGTATAATATTAATATAATCCTGCCATGTGGTTATGACGGTGCGATGACGTCTACTTATCGTATATGATAAGGCGAGTTTTGGCAGGGTTTTTCGAGGTCATAAGTTGGCAGTTTTAACATATTGACAGCGGCACTTATTTTTTTTTATTCCTATTCCTGTGGTACTGGGCTTGTAAGATCTGGTTTTAAAGCTAACGGTGTGGGGCTTAATAGACCCTGTTACGTTTAAGAAACAAAAGCTTTTAGGCTCTGAAAGATAACAAATAAAATATGGTTTCATCAGTGTGGTATGATATACCAGTGCGTTCTGTATTAATGAGGTAGGTATTTTAGATATATGAATCATCTCTTTTGTAAACTGAATCAAATTAATGTTACGGCACCGCACTGCAGACAAGAGACTATGTTTTTCTTAGTTACACCGCCAGGAAGAAACACAGTTATGTAGGTGTTTAACGGCGGTTTTCTGGGGAACCGGTCTGGTTTCTGAATGGAAGGTCCGAACCTGGTATGAAGTCTAAGAAGAAATGGGGTTGGTCGTTTAGTCAGTAAGAGTCTGACACTGTTTCCCGCTCCGCCCACGGGCGGGATTCGTCATTAGATGATATTTCCAACCATAAAAAAAGACACACAATCACGAGGGGCTATAATGATATCAAATTTATGTATATGTGTGTTCAAGAGTCTACACAACTGAAAAATATATGGAATCATTGAAACATCTAGACAAAATTAAGCTGACAACATTGTGTTGAACAGATACCGGCACGAAATCGTTTTGTGAATCACACACATCGTTGAGTCAATCACTAGTAGACGGATTGCATATCCCGTCCCCGCGTCTTACTTCATGTCGCTAAAGTGACCCGATATTTAGCTTCTGTGTTAGTGAAAATTGGTTCTGAAGCAAAAAGTCGGCGCAAAAATATTCGTTCCGGTTTTTGTAGGAGTGACTACTTCAGTGAAACTCCGTAAAGGCTGATGCGACACATTAACTTCCAAATGCTGCAAAAGCTTTAGAACTCTATGCTAAGTCTAATAGTATTTTGCTGTTAGCTACCCGTTGGACTCGGAGACCGTCCTTGACGCTTTCTGGATCATTTTCGAAAATGGAATATAAAAGTGTACGGAATAAAAAAATCTTCACATTTTCAATTCAAAGGATTAGTGTCAGATACTGAGATAGCATCAAATAAAAACTTCAAGTCTTAAAAATGATAAAATCGAAGCACCGTTTAATAATCGTCATAAAAAGGCAGAAAATTAAACTGCAGTTATAGAGCGTTCCGGTAAACGTTCTCCAAGTGGGGAGTGCACAAGCATGGGTAAAGATAACACAATAATATCGTATGTATCTGTGTGGAACAAAACGTTTGCTTGATCATAACAAAATAAATGTTTATGTTGTTTGTACGAAAGGCCTCAATTACCGAGGGCGGCGGTAGGAACGGAGCGGCGAGCGGCGCACACTGGCCTGCTACGATTTTTATCTCAAACGGTGAGCCGACGTTTCCATCCGCGTAATTACAGAGTTTAGGCTATAGAGTGAATTATTAGACGCGCCGCGGTGCGGTAATCAACACAATAATTGTTATTCACGGCGCTAGTGTTCGCGGCGCGGCGCGGAGCTGAGCTGTGCGTAGCGGTGTTCACAAATTGAATTTCGTACAATCGCCGTGTAACGGTCCGCTTTGTTACCTTTTTATACACCCATCACGTGAGTCACTTCTTGTTTAGCTTAATAAAGAGTAATTCAATACGTTTTTTCAACGCGCAAATTAAATTTATAACGCCACAAAAAGACTAAGTCTTAATCCACGATAACATAAATCTGATATCCGAAGCAAAAAATTATAAAATGTAATATAATAATACATTGCGGATTTATTTCAGTTAACGGTTATGAGCTTCATTCAGAAGTTAATACAGTTTTGGTTATTGCACTTCTGATTGCACAACGCGATAAGAAATCTATGTTTTTGGGTGAAACTCAATTTTTAGCGGTTTAGCTGTAAAAAGATTCTATTTGAAATATTAATGAGGTTAGGATTGTAATCTGGTGTTCACAATACGCTTTGGAGAACACACACTGGCCCGTTACTCACTCGAGTCCAGCCGGAGGTTTTGAAACAAAACAAGGAAACTACGCGGCAATTTATTTGTAGGGCGGCGCCCACCCCGCAAATTCATTACCAGCACAACCTGGCGCTTCCGTTTCCGTTCCCTTGTAACTTAACATAGGTTTGATCAACGATATCCACCTATTCGATATACAATGCTGCTTTACTTTGAGGAATAGTTACGTACTCATGTGTTGGTACAGCAATGTAAAGTGCTCAATGATTAAAGTTTCATAAGTTCCTGGTATCTTGGTGGTTCGTGGTAGTGTGTAGTACAGTTCGTGATAACATCGACTTGACGTGACTGCGACTCCGTTTGCTCAGCCTGCTTTGAGCAAAACTAACATAAACTTCTACTGTTTAGTTTTTTTTTTCATGTTTTTTTAATACTTACCTAGCTACAGTTCTGTTTTTATTGTTTCTGTTGGTTAATGGTTTTATAAGGTTTTTGATTGCGTAAGTAGAAGTTGATTTATTTTGCACTAACGAAATTTATGATCAATACCTTCATCAGCGTCATTTTTTTAGTGTTTAACTTGGTACCTAGTTCATTTCAATTCTCTGCCATCTATCTGATTACCTAACATTAATTAGATCTTGAGCAGTAAAGGTAAAGGCCCAGACTTACGGGTTGTAGGTCGCGAGTCCAAACCCAGTAAGGCGCATTAGTTTGTGTAATTTATTTCATCACACCGCTCTCAAAACGGTGAAGGAAAACATCGAGAGGAAACCGGCATGTCCTAGAACGAAAAATTCGAAGACATGTGACATTCACCAATTCGCATTGGTCCCGCGCGGTGGATTATGACCCATTCCCTCTACTAGAGAGGAGGCCTGTGTCCCAGCAGTGGGAACATTAATAAGGCTGATGATAATGATGAATTAGATCTCTACTTACCATAATATTCTATATAATATTTGCTAGGTCCTGCCAGCGGCTTCGCCCGCGTGATAAAAGAAAACTATCCCATTGGAATCATACTCCCGGAATGAAAAGTATCCTATGTACTATTTTAGAGTATGATCATTCCGTCAATTTATTTAATCCACATCCGTTTAGTCGTTTGTGCGTGAAGAAAATACATAATTTTTTAACAGTGCGCGCGTATGTTATCTAAATATTATCCTTTTTACCATCGGAAGACTGACGACCCTGACGAGGTTGAAACTGTCCAAGTTGACACGAATGTTGGCCGAAACAATCGTTTCTTCCTTTGTTTGTATGTACCATGTACATCGAAGGACTAAAACAATTTGCAGGCTGCGGTCTTCCCACCCGATTATAATTTAATTGTTTTCTAGAATAGAATGAATAAACTTAAATAAATTAATGCGTTTCTCCAGCAACGACTGTATCACTATTTACTATCAGGTGGAATCGCACTCAAGCACTAGGTTACAAACCTTCCCAGCAGGGTCGGAGCCTTCTGGGACCAAGGGTTGATGCGAATGCGGAACACCGGATCTCTGGAATTAAGGCAAAAAGGAACGGTGGATCGTTTAGTCAGTAGAAGTATGACACTGTCTTTCGCTGCGCCCAAGGGCGGGCATTCGTCATTCGATGATTTTTCCAACCATACAAAAAACATACAAACCTTCGCTTTTATATTTATTAACCTGTTTTTCACCGATCCTATTTTTATGAACACAGTACCAATAAAAGCCTCGTCTATTTCTGTGTACTATATTCAGGCCACCTGGGCTGAAAACAGCGCGCACCTGTTTTCATGTTATCTATTTTTAGACCACGATTGTTCATGTGTTACATATTATATTTATTGACGGGTTTCATAACCGATAGATTTTGTGGGGCGGTAAAGGTCGCCATACATAAATGAGGCCCGTCTGACGGGTACTAGCGCTGCAGGTGGAACCGACACGGGGCTTGCCTGCCCACGCTCTGATGACACAGTGAACAGGCTAACAGTGGTACAATAGTAATGTTGGAATTGACTAAAACTGACTGACACAATCAAAATAAAACAAATATTTATTTGCCGCATAAACAGACATGTATTTAAAGAAATGAAATTAGCACACAAGAATCGCTTTATGATAATTATTAGTAGACTAGTTTCTAGCATTCGCTTTACGCGCGTGATGGTAGAAAAACCTGTCGAGTACCGTAATTAGAAACGTAATAGAAATACAATAGGTGTGCGAATGCCGGCATTCTCCTGGGGCTGTAGAGTTTCAATTGTCTGAATAAAAAATACATATTCTTGGGTTTAAAATAATATTCTATGTCTTTTTTTTCAGGGTAGAGTCTAGTTGTGACTCAAAGTTTATCCAAATTAATGTAGATAGATGCAATATTATTTATGACGAAACCATTAAAGATGGCTTGGTGACCGCAGTTGTTGAGCAATTGGCTGCTGTACTACGTATTTTGAGATAGATCTCTGCAAGGATCATATAAATTGTTTGACCTGTACTAATAAAAGAAACCTACAGTAATAAAAATAATATTTATAAATATCTCCCTTACATCTATCATTACAGGTATTATGTAATGCGATAGGGAGGCCTTAGATTTAATAAAGAAAAAAAAAACAATAATAATCTACTCTAATCTACACTACACTAATCATCATCATCCTACCCTTATCCCATTTTACTTGGGGTCGGCGCAACATGTTTTTTTCTTCCACTCTGTCCTGTCACCCGTCACACTATCACTAACTCCCTTTTCTTTCATATCACTCCTCACACAATCCAGTCATCTCTTCTTTGGTTTCCCCCTTCCTCTCCATCCATCTACGCTACACTAATATAATATAATAAAGAGGTAAAGTTTGTTTTTTTATTTTTTTGTTTGTAGGAGGTAATCTCTGGAACTACTGGTCCGATTGGAGAAATTTTAGCAACAATAGAAAGCTGCTTTACTCCTGAGTGACATAGGCTATATTTTATGTACGCGGGCGAAGCCGCTGACAAAAGCTAGTACTTAATAAAAATAATAATATATAAATATGAATCTGGGTAAGTGGGTATCATAAGTATGACAGTTTTAATGTTTGTAAACGCTGGGATTACGTTCATTTACATACAGTACGGCTGTTGGATCTTGGCGAGTTTGATGTTAGGCTCGACGAGCTTTAGTGCTTGAAACTCTTACAAAAATAAATGTGTACTGTATGTAGGGTTAATTTTTATTCTGAGACAAGGAGACAACGGTTTTTATAAAGAACAAAAAATAAATATAAAAGAGGTTTACAGCTTTTTAGCAAAACTAACAAAATTATGATTGTCATACCAAAAAAATGTGCAACTTAATAGGTTTAATTTGTTTCTATTGTTAGTTTAAAATAATATTAACCTTCGCTATTGATACTGCTCAATAAACTAACAAAGCAAGAACCTTTCAATTCGTATTTAGGCCAAATAAATTAGTTTATTTAAGGTCTCATTAAAATATATAGATGGACAAATTTTGACACAGCGTTCAGTACGTCTAACTAAAGCTATCCAAGCAAAAACAAACACCGATTAAAGTGTTTTTATTTTGACCTAAAATAATAATAATTTATTAATAATAATAATTTATTAATAATAATAATTTATTAATAATAATAATTTATTAATAAAATAAAATAAGATTATTTTTCAAATTTTCAAATTATATTTTCAAGAATTTGTGTAAGTATATAAAGCGCTTTTTTTATTTATTTTTTTAACCATTGTTCTTATTTTGGTAGTCTGAATGATTTGTAAAATTTTGTCCATCTATTTTAATGGGACCCTATATAACTACACAGAGCAGTGGTGGCCAAGTGTTAAAGGCCCTAACTTACGTGCTGTAGGTCGCGGGTTCATACCCAGCCAGGCGCATTACTTTGTGTAATTTATTTCATCACCACTGCTCTCAAAACGGTGAAGGAAAACATCGTGAGGAAACCGGTATGTCCTAGAACCAAAAATTCGAAGACATGTGACATCCACTAACCCGCACTGGGCCCGCGTGATGGATTACGGCCCATTCCCCTCTCTTAGAGAGGAGGCCTGTGTCCCTGCAGTGGGAACATTAAAAAGGCTGTTGATGATGATGATATAACTACACAATTCTGCTAATTTATAAAGTAAAGTCTAAATTCCCTGAGGCGGTTACAAATTGTCTAAACAGAATGATAATGTGCATCATTAGGTTGCATTACTAAATTACATATCCCACGGTTGTTGGACGTTGCATGTTGCTCGTGCAACTGAGCGACTGGCTGACACAGGCGGCGACGGGTGCTGAGCGAAGCGATGAATTAGCAATCCGTTACTACTTACGCAACTTTGATATTATTTAAATTGTATATTTTTAGCACGATGCTGTAGAAAACAATGCCTTGTTTTTTTTTCTTAGTAAATTCAAATAAATCCTGTCGCTACCTCGTTATACGAGCATGTCAGAATGTTGCTGACTAAAACCCATCTGTTTTCTTATAGTTGCGTTTCGCGTTAAATAGGCAATATAACTCTATTTTCTTTTACACATTTCTTTTAGTCGCACATTTAACATGACGGATTGTCATGCCGGGTCTCACAACGTCTGACGACGAACTAACTATTACTCACCATCCGCAAGCCTGCACGTACTGTGGCCGTATCTAATGACTGGTTAACGATTCACTAGCAACTCAGATTAACTATTAGTAGAATGAGGGTGTCCTAAAAGACGTTCACCAGGTGGTAGTACTGAGACGTCAGGTCCAGGCACCTGTCAAAATGCTTAAATTACTGACATTAGTTAGATATCAAAGTCAACGACAAACGTAAGACGTCAACATCATGTATATGTATAAGTTTTCAAAGGAAAATACTTACCACTCTTGCCAAGTTACGATCGTTTCGCTATCGTCGAACGCCTTGAATTGGCCACGTCCCCAATTCCTTTGTTCTGACGTCATCTCAAAGCTCAGTTACATAGCCAGAACAAAGGAATTTAAGGTATGGCAAATTCCAAGTGTTCGACGCTAACGAAACGAACTCAACAACTGATAATATGAATGTTTCCTGAAATTACTCATTGAAAGGGATTTTGACATGTACCAATTTCATTCACAGGCAGTTACATACAACAAAGTTGCTAAATCACTCTAATAGAGGTCGTTTTAATGATACGTTTAGAAACACAATCGGACAGCGAGCGACAATAAATCATTTAACTAATTTGATAACCTATTAATTACTGTGGAGTTGAGTAATTGAACTTTTTATACTGTGTCCCGGTACACGCAATCTGTACATATGTAATTCAATAACAATAATCGGATTCTCTTTAGCGTCGACATGCGGTGTTAAGTCTTCCAGCGAAAGGTATTAAGTCAGTTTTGAAACAGACAAATTCTAACTTCATTTCTTTGAAAACAAGGTTCAGTTTTCCTTGACAGTTCATTGGCTTTTATGGTGATGTGATGAGAGATCTCTTCGGTTATAGGATGATTTGGTTGAGCTTATGTACGTCGAGTTGTTACATGATTTGCTATGTACTATCAGTTGGTTCCATTGTCTTACTGTACTATATATAATGTTTATGTAATCATTGCTCACCCTCCATAGCAAGTGTCGTGGTAATTTATAGCAATCTTATAAGAATTATATCGTAAGGAGTCTACAAAAGGGTCGAAGTCTACTGGGGCTCAGGGTCTTCTTCTGAAAGGACGGCTTGGCCTCAGTGCGAAGGGCTAAGAAGGAACGGGGTGAGGGGTTTAGTCAGTAAGTGTCTGATACTATTTCCCGGTCCACCCAAGAACGGGGTTCGTCACTGGATGATTTTTTCCCACCATTAAAAAATGGAGTGTATGAGTAAAATTTAATCAAAATAGTTTCAGTAATTTTAGCGCCAGTTGAAAACATCGCTCTACATTTCTACAGGTTTTATTATAATGTACTTGTACCTATATACTCGGACAACGTGTTTTTTTATATATATATATCCCATAATACTCGTGTATGAATGAGACCATATCAAATAACAATTTTTTTAATTTTCCATGCAAAATGATACGATAAATTCACGATTATTTATGTAAAACGGAAATGTGACAGCATAAATATTATGTGTGTAATGATTTTTTGGTTTTCAAATTACTTTAGATGACGACGATGTAAATATTGGTCATAAGGGTGACAAATTATAAAAACAAAAATTGAAAAATTTATTTATCTTTGAAATCTTTATTTTTTAAACCGCTGATTGTAGGACTTTCAGTAATAATTTTCCTTATAGAATATAAACCTTTAGTTACGGGATATCAAAAACAACACATTGCATAAAGCGAGTATCAAAACAGTCCCATTTTTTGTTTCCATAGGTACATGTTCTTGATTTGTTTCGTTAATTTCAATGTCCTAAATCGAACAAAGCTATTAACGATGATAAATTGAATTTAAATGACTCAATACGTCTACCTACATATATGGTAGCTACATTATTCTGTAGCGGATAGTCCAATTGACTTGACTGTTTAATTTTAAATTACAATAGGTTTCTAAAATGACTCCAATTTGTTTAGGTGTATAGCTATACATATATTATATTGGTTAGTATAAAACCGCAAGTTATGCCTAGGGGAGTATCTCCGGGTCGGGTTCCGTGTGTAGGCGGACCCGTCGATACGTACATACAAATTGTGATCTCACCGACTTGCAGATGCGAGATAAGAAGCAATTAAGACTCGATGAATATACGACCCCTCGCACATCCCCCACATACATTACCACTTTTCCAAGACCAGTTAATAAATAAAATCTCATATTTGCGCTCGCTCTGCCAATGATATATAACGTTTGTTAATTAGGTTATCTCCCCGTCGGCATCTACAAAGGGCCAAAGCTTAAAAGGCTCGTTGATATTAAAAGTGCCGCTTATAACTTTTATCATAAATCACCCCGTGGCTAAATCGCGAGGGCGCGCGAAAAAATTCGATCTACTTGGAACAAAAAATATGCAAGTAATGACGAAAGCACCCTGAGAGCTTTTGTGAGTGGCGGGCGACTTGCTTAGAATTGATTGTGTCGAGTCCGCTCAATAGCCGACGTCACCGAAGTGTTTGCCGTCAAGTGCCAACACTTGTCTGATGCTATTAAAAAAAAAAACCTATACTGAACTTCTAATGTATAAAAATCTTATGCCGTACAATGTTTGTCATCTAACTCCGCCGAAACTTCTTGAGATGTTCTTGATTTATTTTATAAAAAAAAATATTTATTTGGTAGGTCTGAGATTAGGCCGTAAACTATAATTTATTAAAGAAATATTAGGGGTAAGGGGCACCCCTATTTTTTTTAAATAAACTTTATCACTGAACGTAGACTGTTGAGCCAGCTAGTTCTATTATGATAATTATATCATAACAACAAAAACAACAACAACAACAATTGTTTCACGTTATTAAACGTGAAACAATTGTTTGTTAAAATATCTGGAACTATAACGACGAAGGATTGGAAAAAATCTGTATATGCTATTTATCTATATATATAAAAGGAGAAACTGACTGACTGATATATCAACGCACAGCCAAAACTACTGGAACTAGGAGCGTGAAATTTTGTACAGGGCTTCCTTTTATGACGTAGGCGAACACTAAGAAAGGGTTTTTCAAAATTCAGCTTATAAAGGTATGTAATGGAGTCTAAAGTTCGTATGGAAAATCCTAATTTTAAACGGGCGAAGCTAGGATTAGGATTTTCTAGCAGAAAGCTAGTATGTTATAAAGCCAATCACATCAAATTGGCACGACACGTTAAGAGACGCATACGTAACACATACCATACTAGGTCCGACCTACTGGTCGCTACTAGGTATGCGAATTTAAGGAAATAAGGAAAACCAATTATTAATATAATCTAACGCACTATTTCAATTTGATCCAATTATTACATTTTCCTTGAGATAACAAAATATATTTGTGGTTTAACGATTTCATTTTTAAAAGCGATCTTATGAAACGTATTATTTCGTAGGAAAAACGAAATGCTCAGAGACTAGAGTTTTGAGAATTGTTCCAGTAATGCAAACTGATGCCTTGACCACACGTATAAACGGGCCAGGTAATACTCTCGGCTGAGTACTCGGTATGTATGAACATAGCGCTCAGTGCTCGGCCGAGCGCTTATGTCTACAACTCGCTTACATCGCAGTCTCGGCCGAGCAACATTTTATGTCTGTCGCTCTTAAGTAAAATGTACCGTTTATCTATAGTTAGATCAACTACCACACTTTTAGGCTTCTACATCGCGTAGTCTGTCTAGGCTCTGGATGTACGGCGACCCTGCAACAAGAACACAGACCGAACCGTAGGGCTATGAATTAGCCACGAATCATTCAGCCAACCAAAGAATAAAGCATTCATCGTTATTCAATGCTTCTCCATCGATTACCATCGAATTCGAAGAACATTAACGAAACTAAACCTATATTTCGAGACCGTTTCTGTTGTAAAAGCGCCGGCGAACAGTTTAATGAGTCCCACGAGGTCTCGTCGAAAGCAGAGCGTGGGCTCGTGATTACCACGGGGCCCCTGTAATAATAAAACATCGACATGCCGCCTTTATCGAGTGCCTTCTCGATAAGCATCCGTGACGAATTCGCACCATTCCAGCGACCAGCCTTCGGACCTACGATGCTCGTATGCCCACGTAAACACGTTATTAAAACGACTAATAATACGCCATCAACAACCAAAAATATATCTTAAAAATCAAGCCAAAAGATTTATTTTGGAAGTGAGCGCGTCATTCTTAAGTTGGTTAATTCCCATTTTAAGGGAAACTGTTCGAGATATTCGTTACGTATTTAATTCCAATTATAATATTATCTCTACGGCTTATCGGCTTCAATTTTGAGGAAGTTTAGTGTTACGTAGTTTTTATCCTTCAGTATAATGTAACGTCACGGTTTTTATTTTTCGCTATTGGGAAATTTCAAATAATTGCAATTTCGATGACAACAAAACAGAATTATGATTTTATAAAATCGATTTGGAATTATATAAAAGAAATTAGAGCAGAGGAGGACCGCAACTAATCCGATACGATTATACACGATTTTAGTGTTGAGAAATTTCTTAGAAGGGGAAATTTCAATGACTTTGGAAATATGTAGTTGCATATAATAAATTTAATGCAGATTGGTAATAAAAAAAGTAATAACTAAGTAAAGAAAACGAATAAAAAAGAGTGAATGAAATAGCGTGAGTGAGTAATTTTGCTTCTGACTAGCGTATGTAAAAAAGCGATGCATTAAGATAATACATTATATCTATTCAAGTGTACTTTGAGATTTTTTTTTACCAATCTAAATAGATTGGAGTAGACATAAAATAATTGACTCATCAGTATCATTTCAAACTTTTTTTAACAGGCTTCAAAAGACGATAATGTGAAAATATTTTTTGTCTAAAAATGAAACTCATTTACTTTTTCTGGTAGTAAAAAGTTTAGCTCTCCAATATAATATAATTTAGGTTTATACACCTAAATCCTCATTTTATCTTCTTAACGTGCATCTATAAAAATGAGAGCTAGCCAGGTCGTAGCTATAAAAAAAAATATGTACCTTGTACCTAAGCATGACCGAGTTGCGCTCGCTGGCAGACGGATGTCACCGCCATGTTTTTATAGCAGAACGTTCACCTCTAAACCATTCACGAATTTAGGAAACGGTATAACGATAAAAAAAAAAACGATATTTCGTGATCGATGCGTTTAACGTTTTTGCTTTCTAAAAGTCAATACTGCATCCAATCGCTGGATTGGTCGATGTGGGCTAGAAGTAACGCCAGCCACGCAACCAATTAGAATATCTATTCAATTAAATATTCTATTAGCACTTTATGGCTGCTTAGCTTCTTAAGCACGATTATGGTAATATTTTAATGATGCTGGGAAACTGTATCGTTGATAGAAACTATAAGATTATGCCAATATTTGAAGATTATCGGTTACGATATCGTCTTTCCCAATAAGATTTCTTTAAAAAATAATACTTCCGATGTTTACATAAAGAGTGCATGGCTCCACTAGAGTTGCCGTTAATCTCTAACGGCAACTCCCATTCATTTCATTTTGATTTCTGATGGTAACTTTTTCCCGAAAAATGGGTGTCGCAATCGTAAGTATGGATAGCGTTATTAACTCTTTTTTTGTTATTGATAGGCTTGCGCATGACCACTATTTCGCCTGTTTTAAAGGAATTATGTAGTCGACGATATATCACAACCCATTATCCTCTTTTGTAAGGTATTTTAATGTAAGAGCCACCAACTGACTTAGTTGTGTGTACCTAGTGATTGTACGATGCAGTCGTAAATCCAGCAAACAAGCAAACATACATCGTAAACAGAACTAACAAATACAAAGTCTTACATTGAAAATGTTCCAGAAAGAACATCAGGATAGTTGGAAATTAAATACGAGACGTGTAGCAGCTTAATCTAAACTAAACTGAATAAGTCAGCAAACAGACATATTATTATTTAATAAAGAATGTGGTGAATAGCTATGGCAAATAGATCTGCAGTAGAGGAGCCAATCCTGAGTAAAGTAAGACTCGAGCTCAAATTCGAGTAGTGTCACTCGTGCTTAGCTCCTCTAGAGCTGATCCACATCAGGCGATTTTGAACTCGGCTCGTGTTCTGCTAGTCCTCGACTCCCCTAGAGCCGATCCACACTAAACGAATTTGAACTGGGTTCGTGCTCGACTCTTCTTCCGTAGATCCAACTTTTAGATGAAAGAATTGATAGATTAAGAGATGTAAAGTTATAAATGATGCAAAGTTTGAAGGAAACAGTTCTATTTTTTTTCTTTAAATCATCGAACCCGCTTCGCTCCGTGAGATTTGGGATTGTTATGACACTCCCTGATCTCTTTCGGATTCTTTTAATGAGTAAAATCCAATCGCATTAGAAAAAGTGGTAATGATGATTGTTCACGAGACATAATAATAATTTCTAGCTAAATAACAAGAAGCCTAGTTTTTCGAATCTCAAGGTAAAAAAGGTAAAAAGTTGTTGTTAATATACATCATAATTTAGGCTAGTTGGGGCTGTTAAGCCATTTGGCTAAAACTAGGCAGTAAATGTAACACTGGAGGTATAACAATATGGTTATTTTATTGTCCTCGTGATTGTGAGACCGTTTCATGACTCAGTCCTTGGCCTCGTACGGTATTAGGGGGTATCGATTTGGCGACGCGCCATAGGGACGTATATGCTTCCATCGTGAAGATGTAAGTGATGTATGTTAACTGTAGTCGCGTTGTTTTTCTTTTTTTCAATTATCTAAAAATGCTAGTATACATTACTATTTACGCTAATGTATATTATTTTTGTGTTTTTATATCATTAGATGAGAGGTAAATGGAACGTTTAAATTCAGATAATAAGCCAGTCATGTCATCTTATACATATGCGGCTAATATCACTTATAAAATTATAATGCGATGGATTTTAATAATACTCATTCAATTAAAGCTGTGTATAATTCAAATCTCTTTTTCTGTATCATCGTAATTTACATATGCTAAATAAAAAGCGGTGTCATCACAAAAGATTTTGGAGGCAATATAAACATAATATCAATTTAAATTCCTTGTTAGTGGAGCGAAAGCCGACATCATACCTGAAAGTGGCGGGCCCCCATTGGACGACGCGCGCGCCAATCAGGAGCGCGCGCCGCGGCCGCCGCGACCGTCGCAGCGAGCGGCCCGGCCCATCCGCGCCTCAGTTCCTCTCCACACTTCGCGTCGGACTGACGTGCTCATACATTCGTGTCTAGTTGCTTTTGATTTTAATAACATTGACTTGTTCTCCCTGGACTTTGAGGGAAGTGACAATGCCGCGGCCCTCGCGTGAATCTTACGGCGACCAGAAGCCCCCGTACTCGTACATCTCCCTGACGGCGATGGCGATCTGGAGCTCCCCGGAGCGCATGCTGCCGCTGTCGGAGATCTACCGGTTCATCACGGACCGCTTCCCGTACTACCGGCGCAACACGCAGCGCTGGCAGAACTCGCTGCGGCACAACCTCTCCTTCAACGACTGCTTCGTGAAGGTGCCGCGCCGCCCGGACCGGCCCGGCAAGGGCGCCTACTGGACGCTGCACCCGCAGGCCTTCGACATGTTCGAGAACGGCTCGCTGCTCCGCAGGCGCAAGAGGTTCAAGCTGTTGAAAGACGACAAGGAGAGCTTGCACGCAGAGTTAGCGGCGCTGGCAAGTTTCAACAGAGCGTTTTTGGCGAGACAAGCAAGTGCGCCACCGCCACCACCGCCTATGCCTAATGCAAGTTTGTACAGTCCACCTCTGGGTCCACAACTAAGCCCAGAGCCGGCAGAAATGGCAGAAGCAGCGACTATTACGATGTTGCCGCGGGAGAGGCCACGACGAGCGTTCACGATCGAGGCGCTGCTGCAGCCGGACGCGCCGCGCTCGCCGTCGCCGCCGCCGCCGGTGCTGGTGCCGGCGTACGTGGCGCGCTACCACGCCGAGCTGCTGGCGGCCGCGCACGCGCTGCGCCCCTGCTACCTGCCGCCGCCACTGCTGCCCGTCGCGTGACCTCCGCCAACACCGCACCTCGGCTGCGACAATGTTTCGTGCAATGTTAGATTGTAAGTACACCACTAGTATTCATCATTTTGTATAGTGTTTAAATTTTTATGTTGAACATACGTTTTGTAGTATTTAATTGTTAAAGTTTTGGATTCAGTACTTGTAAACAGAACTGTTAAGTTCCAGTTTCTGGTGTCTCTACCATGTGCTGCTGTTCTGATTTCTGAGTAGAATACTTGGTAGGCAATAGTGATGATACCTACAACGCATTTAGTATTATAATAACTATTTATTACGTTAATGCGAGTAACATTGAGGCTAAGTGTGATTGGCCTACTGTTGAACTTTCCGCAGATGATTCATCTCACGTAAGAACGGATCATCGTATTTTAAGTGATCTCACTGTAAGGTTTATGTAACTATTAAAGATTAGATAGACGAAATACGTGAAAAGCTATTCAATGTAACTGTTTCATTGTGAAAAAAGCCGTGTAAATATAATATAACGAATTCAGAGAGCAAGTAAATGATTATGACGGCAGAAAATGTTACAAATATTTGGTAAATGCAAACTATGTCCGCAGTTAATTTAATAAGACACAGGTTCGTTCTTTCTTTTCTATTAGGAATAAATTGTAGGTGTATATTGTGAGTAGCAATAAATGTAAAAAGCATGTCTATTGTTTTATGATAGCTAGCGTAGAATAAGATTGTTATTTATTTAGTGATGAGAACTGAATATTTTTCCTGTTCATAGTGTAGATCAAATTATTTCTGTAAATATTGGTTAAATTGTTATAAGTATTGAGTAGGAATATTAAATGAAATTAATTTATTTGCTGGTTTTATTTAAATACACTTAACAATATACAATATCTAATGATATTATTGGTCAATTCTTAATGACAGGTTGTTAATGACATGAAACATTTGAAACAAGGATTAAGTTGGTTAATGTATAAAATTTAGTAGGTTAAAATATTCTTCGTGTGAGGTAAAGAAAAAAAGTGGAAGAAAATTGTAAAAAGGGGATATTCGTGGTGGTCTGTTTCACGGTGTAACGCGGCGCGTCGGGCTCGCTTGTGAGCTAATAGACCCTGCTATAGGCCTGCCCTGCTGACTCACCCGCCGGCTCGTTACCCACCGTAACGCGCATTACAGCCTGCTTCAACAATTTGACCCTCTTTCACAGTGAAAAACCTTTAATCTAATGAAGGAGGACACAATAGACCCGTTCCATTCTTCCATTTTTTGTGGGATCAATTTAGGAAATTAGGATTCGGGAAAAATAGGGCAATAAAACGTGAGGATTTTTTCGATATCTTCTTGGTGTACAGTATAAAATACTTTTACGAATCGTTTGGACTAGGTAAATAAAAACTAAATGTCTTTTTTGGTTTTTAAAGCTACCTGGGAAGTCTAAGAATAAATGCCGATTGATGTTCCTACCAGTAGATTTCCTGTTACCTGTAACAAGGAAACATATTCTGTGATTTTTTGTAGCCTTAATTAGAACCTCAAATGAAACTATTGAAGAAAAAGTTTTAGCGTCAACTGTCGTGACAGTTTTCTGAAAACAAGGAACTTGGTGAAATAAGAAGCATTTCGGCGGATTATTCTTTTGATAAATTCAACAAATAATCAATATTTTTTGTTAACTGTGGTACAAAGAGTCAGCCAGACAAAGTAATCTATCAGCGATAATGATTGTCAAAAAGTTCAATAATGGAATTGGCGACGCTGTTGAAATTGTCTTGCGGTCGATCCCAAATATTTTGGATATTTAACATTTTTGCTTGTGGAATTTTATTGCTGAGTGTCTAAAGGCAAATAAAAGCTATTTCCATACTTCCTCCTTCAATGCAATTCTACTAACTACAAACTATATCACTGAGGTATAGAATTTAGACAGTAACTGCATTTCCACATGATAATTTCCCTTGTATTATATTTCTCTTATACTCAAGTTGGTCAGTATAGATTTAATTAAAACTTAAGTAACGCACTATTGAATTGATTAAGGTGAGTAATGAGTAGGATACCTATATTAGAGAAAGTTTGAAAGAGACGCCAGTGGCTGACACGTTAAAAGGGATGTTCATAGATGTATGAAACATGTGGATAAAAGGAGAGGAAGATGGAGGTCAAAGAAGGGATAAATTCATTGTGTGGTATTAAAGAAAAGGGAGTTAGTAATAGCGTGACGGTTGACATCACGGAATAGAAGAAAAATACTTGTTACAGTGGTCCCAAACAACTAGGAACAAGGGCTGAAAGATGATGATTTGAGCACTGATTAATATTGAACATGCTTATCTACGTCATATAAATAGTTATGCTATTTATTTTTCAAAAGATGTTTGTACGCTAGATGAGCCGAGTACCAGCGGAGCACAAGCCGACCTCAAGTTAATGTAGTGTCGCTCGTGTTTAGGTGCTGATAGACTTGTAACAGAACATCCAGCATTCGCCGTTTTTATATTTGTCGAACTGAACAACGAGCCGAGCCAAGCATTGCTATGAACGTTTTCACGAGCATTCTAGAGAACGCCGAACGGGCTGAAGCTTGGCTCGCCAAATAGGTCGAAGCAATGCTTCGACGCAGCGTTGGAAGGCCTCCCACAAAGTGGACCGATGACCTGGTCAGGGTTGCTGGAATCTGATAGATGCAAAACGCACCTGACCGGTCCTTGTGGCGGCGCTTGGGGGTAGCCTATGTCCAGCAGAGGACGTCTTTCGGCTGAAATGATGATGCTGTGATGATACGTATTTAAATAGAAACGTATGTATAATGACGTAATTTGAATTTTATAGGAAACCCCGGCCCTTTTACTTTAACGATTAATATTATTTTTGGAAATTCAGTATTGTCAGTACAATTGCAATTTGAATTTCAGGTTAAGGTAAATTATTGTTAATTATTAAAATATTTTAATGAGCCAAACAGTCAAAGAGCAAGACCGATAAAAATTAACTGCTTAAATAATTTAGTTTAAGTAGTTAATTTAAAATTCGCTTTTTTCCTTCAAATAAAGGAAAAAAGCGAATTTACTGACTTAGGTAACAGGGGGCCTAAAATGGTTACATTTAGCCATACCGCTAAACACAATTCATCTCCTGAATTCCTTTCGCACATTTTATCTTTTAGCATAAAAATGGTTACATAAATTAGCAGAATCATACTAATGTCATTTCTTAGCAGTATTGTATTGTGTAAATGCCGCATGAAAAAAAAATAGTAACGGTAAAACTGGTACAGCAACCATAACTAAGGCCGCTAATTTAGTTCAACTTACTTGCCTGGTACAACAGATTGTATTACACATTCTCGTATTTCGTATAACAGATTTTAGCGTGTAATCGTGGCAACGGGTTCAATTTATTTGCCGCGTACTATATAGCCCGATAAATTCCATTTTGCGAAGAAATTATACATTTTTCGGGCACATGTGCATTACGGAGACCCTCTCCGTAATGCGCATGTGTCCGAGAAATGAATTGGAAGATGTTGCTCTTCAGTAACTTCTTATGATTCTACTAATGAATTGTGAAGTGATTCATAATAAGTGGACCATTTTACGAATGTGCTGTCAAAGGGACCCATCTGTCAAAAAAATTGTCAAATAGATGAATTGCGGACTAAGAATATTGTTTACAAATTATAATAGGAACTGTCGATTCGTGGCCATTTTGCGATTTTTGACATTTTTATGATCTCATAATCATCTACTTTAGCAGATCATCTAAAGTGGCCGTTTTAGCCCCCAGAGCTGCATTTTGTAATCAAAATGACGAAGCCCTTACGGTTCGGACTAAGCACTTTGCCTCGTCGTTTATACCGCGTACATAGAGGGACTCGAACAGTTTGCCTGCTGCGGTCTTCTCGTCCGATTATAATATAGGTGTCTTGAAGGCTAGAGTGAATAGGCTCTTAGTAAACTAGTGCGCCCCACCATCAACGATTGCATCACTGCTTACCATTAGGTGGGATCGCCGTCAAGAACTAGTTTATATAAAAAAAAGAGCTTAGTAATATGAGATGTATTTTTTTATTATATTAGTAAGAACTATAAGTGACCCGTGCCTCTTAGGGATCATATTTAATATATATATTAAAATAGGTAAATATTATATTATAAGTGGGTTTATTTTTCTATGTATACAACATTAGTTTTAGTATATGCTAGAACTTTTATGTAAAAAATCTAAGTACAAGATTTCATTATTGTATCATGAAACATCACATATATAAGCTTGTTATGTTACCTGGTTGATCGCACAAATACATGGTCGTCGGGCAATTCAGGCGACTGACGGGTTGTATTGTTTAAGAACCCATCTGTGACATCATCATCAGCTCTGCTCTGTGTACTGACGCCTAATGCCCACTATGACATCTGTTGTACTTAATGTCAGCGGTGTCCAATCTTTTTAAATATTTTAGGAAAAAATATACCATAATGCAAAAATTATTGGCATTCATTCAGTTACTGATTCTACAAAAATATATTATTTTCAGTATATAGGTTTGATATATACACTAAAGTTGGAAACGTACTTTTGTATTCTTGTTTTCTTAATAATATGTTTTTTTCTTTTACACACCTGCCATATTGTCTCTCCATCGCCCTTGGTTGCCTGGTAGAGAATGCCTGAGGCATCAAGTCCACCTTTACATTGCGTACGGTTTTAAATGAATAAATATTTACTTAAGCGATAATATGTAAAATAAAGATTATTGTATGGTATACAGGGTGTAATTGACATGTTAACGCAAACGAAAACCATAAATCCAGTACATGATTCTAGACCCCCCAGTGGTGGATTTTTTTGTCGGTCTTTTCTTATTTTTTTTTTATAAATTTTTTACGTTTTTTAAATTAAACTGTATAAAAACGTCATTTTAACATTTTTTGCGAAAAAAATGAGTGAATTACATTCTAAATTAGTAATGTCGTCGGGTTTGACAAGAATAACGACTTTATTTGCCTCGGTGATTTTTTTATAATTTTTTTTTTGAAAAAAAAAATTTTTTTCTTTTTTTTTCTAAAAATATCATTGGGATTGGTTAGAATAACGATTTTATACAGGTAAAAAATAAAAAAACAAAACTTTTTTTTCCAAATTTTGAAACAAAACCGACGAAAAATTCCACCACTAGGGTGTCCAGAATCATGTACTGGATCAATGGTATTCGTTTGCGTTAACATGTCAATGACACCTTGTATATTAGATAAATATTTATGTTGGTACTTCAGATTGCAAAAACCAGAATTATAAATATTATAGTGTCATTTTATTTATTATGGCCTTAATTTTTTTAATTTGTTGTTATTTGTTATCATTTTAAGTAGATATAATTATTTACAATCTTTAAACAAAAAAAGTGTATGTGGTGTTAGCCTATAATTAATTGCTACATTTATCAATACAATTCCAAATTAATACGATGTAAATGTTTTGAGTAAGAAGTTGTTGGTTGACCAATTAAATAAATAAAAAAAATATGAACTTGATTGTGAAAACCCCATCAAAATCTATTGCAACCCACTAAAAAGAATTAATGATGCAAAAACAACAAGTGTGTGATTTTGATATTTGTTAAAATTATCTACAGTTGTTTTCTTTATATATTTATGTGTGTACATAAATAAATACTTAAGAAGTAGGTTAAAAAAAAAAGATTAAAACATGAGAGCACAAAGGTACTGCTTATTTCAAATGATTTTTTTTCCAACAGACCTGCGACAGGAGAGTTGGATGAGAGATGTAGACACCGTGTATACAAATAACTTAGAAACTTAAAAATATACTGTATCATCTAAATTAAATCATATACCTAATACTTAATCAGTATTATATATCAATAACAGCAAATAAAAGACATAAATAGATACAATACATAAATTAAATTATAAGAATATATATTTAAATAAAATAACTTTTCGAGATAGTAGAGAGGTAAATTCTTTGACTAAATTCTTAAAGATTGATTTGATTTTTAGAGTCACAGATCTTAACTGGAAGTGAGTTTCATAGTCGTACCTCGATATCCGTGGTGCACTGCATGAAAAAGAAGACGTTGGAATATTGGAATTGGGTATTATAGGAAGAGAAATTGAGAGGGTATTTAAGGTGGGATCTGCATCTGCATTGTTTACTTTGCCGAACTTCTTTTCAAGGGGTCTATCTCAGTTTGTTACCAGTTCAAAGCATAATTGTGCGCATCCTGTGACCAATATTAAATTATATATTTTAATTTAATTATAGAATATAATTGATCGGTATGATGAGGAAAACCGCACTAAACTTATCCAGAAACTTAAAGAACGTGATGCAAAACCACTTATGGCTCCTAGATACATAATTTTTTCCTTCAGATACATTTGGATTCACAGTTCACACATAATGCCTTTTGTCACATCATGGGTAGGTTAAGGTATTCTTGATTACCAAACAAAAGCTTTCGTGGTGCTAAAATGTAACTAAACGCTTCAAAGTTGTTCAAATTCGTAATTCGATTTAAAGGGGGGCCAATAGAAGGCCTTTAGGATTGCTCGAAAAGTTGCTAGTATGGTCTTAAAACACAGGGCCCAACTGAAGTAACACGAGAGGATTTTAGTCAAGGCTGATATTCCCTTTGGCTCTACTCAGACAAATTATGATGATTTCCCCCAAAAAGAGGAGGTTTTAGCAATGAGCACACTCTAAAGTTTTACTCTGAAACACCAGCAGGCGTTGACGACTGATTTATGACATACTATTTATATTTATTCAGGGAAAACCACATTCTGTGAGGTAACACTTAGTCACTTAAATTGTAATTATTACATATTTATTTATCACCCTAACAACATTACAAGGTGACAATGCCTAATGTAAGAGGGGCCTTCCCGACTCGCCTATCGTCAATGTTTATTTATTTATTTATTAGGCTTTTTTTTAATCGACTAACGAAACGACCAACCAGACCGACTTGATATTTGATGTAAAGGCAACGCGAAAAAAGAGAGATAACGCCTGAAAACTTTGTTGGTATTCGGTATTTCTGTTATTTACTCGAACATTTCAAATGACTTGTTCCATGAAATAAGTGTTTTAATAAAACTCTTAAAAGTTTTTGAAATAAATTGTCGTCATCCAGAACGTACTTTTTTATAGTTTTAATTTATAAATAAATTATGGAAGGCCAAAGTTGACGTAAAATAGCAGAAAAAATGAGATGAAACCAAGTAATAACGAGATATATTTACTGTTTGCATGAGCAATTAGAAAATTCAAATTTTAACGCACTATCATTACTGAATAATGACAGTAATTTATGATGAGTGTTAGTTAGCTATAGCTAAAAATAAATGTATGTACTTTGTTACAATGTACTAAAGTAAAATATCAACCTATATATTTAGTGCGACTGTACGACACCTAATCTAGTGCGTAGTTATGTACTACGAACGTTATGTATACGAGGTATGTATTATGTGTCGAAGAGCTTTTTTGACGTTCACGCAGCGTGAGAGCGCTCAAAGTTGTAAAAGTTTTGTTATATAAGTTGATTTAGCGCAACCTGTCACAGTACAAACTCTCTTAACCTTAAAGTTGATTGTTAAAGAATGCCGTGTTGCATTAAGTTATCCTATATATCACAACTATCCATGAAATTTAAATGTTATACATATAAAAATCTCGTATCTCGGATTTATTATCGAAGTCCTCTAATATTATTTGACTTTTTTTTGTATATACTTCTAAGATCTGCATATAGGTCGCAGGCTATTTTTTATCCCTGTACCTCCACCTCTATTTTATTCTTTGATAATTTATTGGACAGAACCACATTTGGCGAGTCAACTAGTAAATAAACAAAACCTGAAAAACTCACGTCTCATAACCCTACAATTTCATTATAAAGGTATCCTAAGACAGGTGCAATTCTATGCAATGCAACAACGATGCAAACTTGCAGTCTCATAAAAAAAAAAATGATTGACAGTAGACAGTACTCGTACAGTGTTGTCGCATTGTCTCGAACGTAATATTATTAAAAGTTCAGTGCTTAAAAAGTGAAACTTGCTCATTATCATAATGATAGAGCCTTCAGCTTATGTGTGTGTGAAGAAACAAGGCAGTTTAAAGTAAATACAAGTAAAATTCGACTTAATAAGTATGAGTAGCAATAATGTAATGATATCATTTCAAAATCTATAAAATAACTACATAATCATAAGCTATAAAGTTTGTTTAAATGTATGTAAGTACTTCACTAAATATTTTTTCCTGTAGGTACCACACAAAAAAGGTTCAAGGCAAATTATAAATGTTTGTTGTTTACTTATGTATGAGGTAAAAAACAAAATTAATTTAATTTGGAAGTCGCTGATAATAACTAAACGAAAGTACCAGAATGGCAATTTAATAAAAAAATATTTTTCAATACACTTACTCGAAAACTGCCTCTTATCGCACTCCTATTAGGTTTAATATGTATATCACCCAAGTGCTTTTTTGAGTTTATCACAACAAGGGCTTTTTTATTCCTTCCTTATCGTCACAGTCACTGGTGATTATTTTGTTTTACTTAGTTTATCGAATCAGGCGCGAGGCGTCCCCCAGAGTCGCTGGACGACCCCACGAAATTAGAAACAGACCAGAGCAGATTTGAATGCTATACTTATATATTTCTTATATTTCTACTGTATGTTTGAGATACGATTAAAAAATTTTGCCTTTCTTTCTTGATTTCACAAGTCGTAAGTGTATTGAAAAACGTCGTTTGACACACGTGCAGATTTGTCATTGCAGCCCTCGGCTTCATAACACGGCCTACGGCTACGCCTACGGCTCGTGCGAATTTCGCCTCGGTCGCAATGACAAACTTCCTACACTTGTATCAAAATGTACTATTAAATAGTAGGGATTATGCATAAAAAAAAAATGAAAGTTGGTAGAAAAGCAAATGAGATTACAACTCTAAACAAATTTTCTATTATTTCTGTCTCTTTCACTAAGATTGGGTTTTTTGCTTTTGCTGCAAAGGTGTCATAGCCATTGACGTCAAAGACGAACTTCTATTTCTTCTTAGCAGCTTTGAAGCTTTATAACTTCGTTGTTGATGACTTTTTTCATGTTTATTTACCACTGGTAAGGTCCCTCGCCCACGTCGACTTTTTGTAGCGATACTCTAGCGCGTTCGCATCAATACAGTCGCGATGTTGTAGCACGATAGTATCGCGTTTACATCTTCTATAGCTCGTTTCAAATGCAACAAGCGCGCGCGTTGCTGAGTAGCGATGCTGTTGCGTGCTTCCGAAATGCGCGACAGTACCTATCGCTACAAAGAGTTACCGTGGGCGAGAGGCATATTTAATTTGGCAAATAAAAAATTACATGAATGTTTCCTATTGTTAAATTCTAAAATACCGTGTGTGTCAACATTATTTATATTCCCAAGTTCCTGGAAAAATATCAGGATGTTTTGTTTAGGATGTCCATAAAAATAAGTCAGGGGCTATCCATGTTTGAGTAAATAAGGACATGTACAGTGAATATGTTCCGAATTAAACGTTTTTATTATTATTGTACCTACTTGTCACACAGGTAGGTGTATATGAGATGATGTCACACACACTTGTTTCTATATGTATGTATGGATCCATTATTATGTCAAGTTTAAATTAATGCGTTTATTTGTCAGGAATTGTTATTGGTTGGATTAATTCAGTCCCGTCCTGGATTCGATCTGTAACCTAAGGAGCGGACGTTATTGGCATTTTGTCGTTCTGGTTAAATAAATACATTAAAACCTGGTTAGGGTCACGGGCATAGAACCGCCGAAGGAGACCGAGGCATGGTCGTGGATGTCTTTCCGCTCAAATGATGACGAGAATGAATACATTAAGTGATGTTTATAATTTAACACACGTTTAAAAATAATACTGAATCTATTTATTTTATAGGAACTTTTGATTCTGTCCAGAATTAATAATTGTCATTGTGAAAATTATTTTATATTTATAAATAGCTTATTCTTTACAGAGTTTCTTCCTACTTTAAATTCCTTGATAATGTACAGTTTTTATGGCTGATATATCACACAAATAAAATGAAATAAATATTTAAATATTTTGAATTACTGCTTTATTTGGAATTAAAATCACACTTATGTTACAAGTTTTCTAAGTTTTCTTGGGTGGTATTCAAGGATACGATCTACCGGTGTACTATGTTTCATCGAAACCCATTCAGCCAGATAATGATATCTGTTGTTATTAATTTTATAACGAAAGAAAACCTTATATGTCACTGGGTAAACCCATTTATTTGAATATCCTCCAGTTTATCCAAAGGCTGTCTATGAAATTGCCCTGTGCGGTATGTACTGTGACATCTCTAAGGAGATCACATGTGCCCCGAATTAGCATACTGGCTGGCAAGACGTTCGCAGACTATTCGTGGTTTAAACTTATTAAAAAATAAATAGATGAGGTGGTCATGTCAAGACATTATGATTGTATGTCGAGCCGTAAAGATAAAAATATAGGAAAAATATAGAGTTAAACGTGGTTTGATTTAAAGTTACCACGTCCCTGAATGTTGGGCGCCTCTAGAGAGGACTCGAGGCTCTCACAGTACCTACCGCCGATTGTACATTAGTATTTATTTCCGTGAGCTCACGGAAATACAAATATCAGTATGATAATTTCATTAAGTTCTTTTTTATTTTGCTCATTTATTTTTCTATCCATATTTATAAACAACAAATACTGCTAATACTATAATCTCGTCTAATATATATTTTAATCTTAAAAAAATGCACTTACATGTAACATAAGTAATATCAAAACATAGTTTTTTTTTTACATGATAATTTAAATGTTTTTGATGATATTATAACATTTATAACAGTAGTTTTAGTTATGTGAAAACCGAAATTATTCATACATTTTTTTCCTAACTATTATTTTTATGTAAAGAGTTAACGAACAAAAATTCATAATTGTATCATGAAAAATCAACTAATAAGCTTGTGATGCTACCTGGATGTCCACACAAACACATAGTCCTCGGACCATCCAGGCCACTGAGGTGTTGTTTTTTACTCCTGCATTCAGCTGGGCGTTGAAGCCTATTACCCGCTATAACCTGCCGTGACCTATGTTGTACTTAACCTAAGGTGGTGTCAAACTTATAACATGGTATAAACATTATTGGAATCAAATCAGCCAATTACTCATTCTGAACAAATTGCATATATATAGGTTACGCATATACTAAAAAAAATGTTGTAAGCTAGTATATTTACAAAGACGCTCATAGTATGGTTTCATATTATTAGTGTTTGTAATGGTTTTACCTGAATTAAAAAAAAACAGGATAAACATTTATATAAACAAGTGTACAATCGCTACTTACCGTACAGGGCAATTTCTCATAGACAACCTTTGGATGGACTGGAGGAAAGGATATTCAAATATTAGAAGCAAATAAATTTACATTCGTTTTAAGTGATATGAAATACAATGAAATAAATGGGTTTACCCAGAGACTTATAAGGTGTTCATTAGTTATAAAATTAATAACCACAGATCATTGAACCTGATCTCATAGTTTCTGAAAATGATGTCATTAGTATCTATTCTCCTTAGTGGTACACTCGGCGGAGTGGTCAGGGATCATCTGATAGGTTGGTTGCGGCTTTTTAAGACATCTCTATCTTTTTCTCTATTTGGGCACTACGAGTACATTCAATGAGGGAATACTTTGATATTTGAGATGATTTAATAAGGTCTTTCCATGGAGTAGAGAAAGAAAGTTCAGTCCATCTGGTAGATACTCGTAATCGACCGTGAGAACTTTTCAAGGTACTTTCATTGTGGATGATATGTCCAAATATTTTGAAGATTCGCAGTTGCAAAATCAATAAATGATAACTGATCTTTAGTTTTATAAGTAGGTTTAAAAACACTTTTACACGTCAATTTTTTATGTTAGATGAGTCCGGTGTTTCCTAGCTGACTACCCTGAGGAGAAACACCGAAACAAACTCAGTATAGAATGAAAATGTTTGTTTGATTCCAAGCTCTTTCAGAATAGAGACTTCAGTGCAGTGAACAGCCCATTTTATCCTCAGTAGAAGCTTCTAGCACCACATCTCAAGTATCTACTGTACAATAAATAGAAGGTATAAACGATGAACTGGTTTGCTAGCATTCAGTAAACCAGTAACATATACCGTTAACTTCCAGTTCTCCAGACTATTCCTGACTTGTCTTCTGGACGAAAATCTGATTGGAAAGGGGATAGCAGTTTATTTCCAAACACAAAGGATGAACATTGTAAGAGCAACCAAGAGCTTCCAAATTTGTTTTCAGAAAAGGGAGAATGGATATTGGTCTAAAATGATTCGACAAAGTGGGAGTGAGAATTTTAGGAACAGGGATACTGAAAGGTTTACGTCAACTTTTAAGAAATAACTCAGTCTGCACTTCTTTAGACAAGATTTGATGATGAGTGTGACAGTAGGGAGCAGATTTTAAAACACGACAGATAACATGGTTCTGCTGACTCCATCATAGCTGATAACCTTGGACTTGAAAGCAGTGAAAGTTTTGAGGATCTCCGTCTTGGTCAATTGGGAAAAAGAGAAAGAATCATGAGGTAAAATTGTCGTGGAAGTTAGGAAAGAATAGTAGTATTTTTGACAGGAAATCGCGAAAGCGAGACGATGAAGAGTGTCATATCAGCCGGTGAAGAGTTGAGGATATCTGTTTCTCTCGCCAAAACTTCTTTTTGATGAATTTTGACATCGAAGTCCATATCGGATTTCTCTTTGTTATTATTTACTTTGAAGCTTTATACTTCGTTTATTCACATGACGAATATGTGTTCTGTGTTGTCGTTTAGGTAAGATCAGATAATGTAATTAAGTGGTACTTAGCTGCATTCGGTCAGACTGGTAACCAAACTCGACTTAGTTCGGAAAAGACTAAGGATATTGAATTTTCTATTAAGTGCTTTCATTGATCCTAAAGAATCGTATATATTATTATGTTATTTTTGCAAGCAGACCAATTATATTATTTCGATCCACCACGGAAGTGATTGGATGTCATGAAATCTTAAAGAACCTCAGATCATCAACTAACTAAGGATTTACAGGGAGGAGTAGACTGTCGGAAAAAAACAGCTGCGAACAGCCTGCAGCGCCTTGCCTGATGCGGGTTTTCCGTCCGATTATAAAGTAGGTGCTTTCAAAGCTTAGAATGTGAATACGTTCTTAATAAACTAGTGAGATTCACTATCAACGTTTGCATCACTGCTATCATCAGGTTGGGTCAAGCACTAGTTTATATTATTAAAAAAACACCACCTGCAAAGTCAAGAAATATGTATAACCACTAGTAGCAGCCAGGACCTGAAAAGCTATAAGCTAAGTATATTCGTGTATGCTATTAATGTGGCTACCAAAAGTGGACAGGTGAAAAAGGAAACACTAATTTCTTAAATAAATAAGAGATTTTTTTTAGGTGGGAAACTTTCCGATTATTTTTCACGCTTTAGGGTGGAACAAGAGAGCGTGTCAGACTTTTGCTGACTAAAAGTCATCTGGGTCATTCCGTTTTCCTTTCCAGGGCCACAGGCACTTTTTCAAAAATTCCAACGATGAACACTTTCTTGTACACCAAGACGTTTTTTTCTGTAATTTGTGGTATGGTAAGTTGAAGAAATTTCTTAAGGATTTCGATGTTACTTATTGGTGTTGGGCAAATAAGAGCAATGAATATCTGATGGCAGCTGTGTTCAAACCACTGTGTTGTTCGAATATGAAGTCTTATGTCATGACAAAATAATTTTCTAAGTGAAGATGAAGAACCAACAACCACAAAACATAATATGGGTCAGACCTGCCTATATTAGTTTTAGTCAGTCTGTTTTTTCCTCATCTGTGTGCGAGGTGTTTACTTACAAAGTTTTTACAAACAATCTAAATCACATATCAAACAATAAATATTTGTAGAGGCAGCTGTTCGGGTCGGCTTATTACACGAACCTAAAATAATAATCGTCCTCTCTTAGCACTTCTGTTGATGTTTTTGCTGCGAACACCTTTGCATGCAACGCTAGCCTATAATTTCGAAATTAATATCTAACACATTGTGCCTATCCGTCCGTCCCTCGATTTGCCGTTTTTATAGCTTTCCCGACACCGTAACTGCTAATTATATCTGCCGCGGCATCGCCTCGAGCCTTTCCCGAATTTATCAGCGAATCAATCTGGACTTTAGTTCGTCGATGTAGGGTTCAACTTCAGCCCATTAAAAAGGTTTTAATCAGCAATCTGGGTTAAATGTGAATTCGCTACGGAATTTTTGGTCCTGTACCTAACGATATCCGCTTCGCATTCGGACAATAAGCATGTTGGTTGAATTCTAAGTAGACACAGCTTCTTCCATTTACTTGTGCGGTTTATAAGCAGTCGGAGAGACAGGCCGAGTTATATGATTGCTGAATTTATTATTTAATTACAAACTTTTATTTTAATCAATTCTTTATAATTTATGTTATTTGGTTCTTTTATATTAATGCTAATTTAATTTATTTAATCATAGAACCTATTCATTTGAATAATTTAATATGAATCCTGATCTTCGTATTTCATGTTCTTGGCTCCTTTATTTTAATTTATTTGTTATTTATGTTTTTGCTTTAATTACTATTTTATTAGTCAACTAACTCTTTTGAGTGGCTGCTGATTGCTTCGTAATATATGTATTTGAAAGTACTGTAAGAGGTTTATGCGCAAACAATTTTCCTTAGCTTAATTCGACTTAGGATCATACCAAAAATTTCTGCCAATTTATTTCTAAGGTAGGCTTTAAAGATTAAAAAATGTGGAGATATAAAGCAGATTAAAATTATTGCCGTAAATTATAATTTTCAATTAAACCATTGAGCCTCAAGACGTCGTATAAGTTTCTAACGGAAACACGTTCCAGCCCTTTATTCATGTTTATCCGCTTATCAGTGTAATATCAACAGATGTGTCGCATCTCTCCGCATCAATCGCCCAATAGAGAAAGAACAATGTCGTCATGGTGATCAGGGTGTCGGCGTATTGTCACCGATGTCGGTGTGTGTCGGTGAATGGGCGAGTGTCACCGATGTCGGTGTGTGTCGGTGAATGGGCGAGTGTCACCGATGTCAGTGTGTGTCGGCGAATGTCGGTGACTGTCGGCGTCACGGCGCGGCGTCCCGTCGAGTGGTTCCGGCGATTGTATCGAGAGCACGCCCCCAACCCTACAACTCTTAGCCGAAACCTGATTTATATACACCTATTTATAATTTGTCCTTGTTTTGATTATGTGTTGTCTTCGACGCTTTTTTGTTGTACGTTTTTTATTGTCTTCGCTTTTTAGTCGGTGTATTGGTGATTTAGCTGCTGAGATAGTTCCGTAGAACCAAAACCATGTCTCTAAACTTTTGAGCTCCAAACGAACACCGGCGTTCGCACACTTATGTTTCTTTAATTGTGTTTGTAATTACAGTAGGTTAAGGCTTTAAGAACTTAATTAGTTGGGAGCAATTAATTAGTATGGAGTAACAGATTACGTTGTACTTAACGTTAGATGTTGGTGAAGTAGTATTGGCCTTTGGGTAGCTTACATTGTTGCCAGTAAATTTTGTCCATCCACAAAAACATGTTAATACAAATCTACCACCATTTTCTTGGAAACCGTATAACAATTCATTCATAAATTGGATTGGGTGTTATTACACTTCACCTTATTGTTGATACCTACAGTTGAACGCAACTCTTACAGTGAGTCACAAAATGTTTGTAAACATTCATAACTAATTCTCTGGGAATTGGAAAACGAATATGGAGACCATCGCAAAAATATTTGCCACAATGATGACGACAATTGTGCAATTTCAACAGGTAAACAAACGCGAAAATTAATTGAGAACAAAAAAGATAAACAGGGTCATTATTGCATACAAATGGATTTAATTGCAAAAACCTTGTTTAGTAGCCTAAGATTTCTAATTAATTACTTACAATAAACATTTAAGTTTGTGAAATTCGGTAAGCTTGTCTTATTAAGTGGTTGGTTGTGGCGAAACCACAATGGTTCGGCTCAGTCATGCGTTATTCCTGCGCTCGCTTCCGTCAACACTGTCGCTGACATCTCACGCTTGACGATTCAACTTTACGGTATATAATACATTATTTTATTACCTAATTATCTATTAAGAAGTTGGTACTTTGTAATAACTTCCTACGAAAAAATCGATTCTTTTTGGAAGCCCTTCAAACACGTCCGGTGTCCGTGACTAATGCTACGTGGTTTTCGAGTAATTTGTAGATCCTGTATATTTTACTTATACCTTAGGAACATTGGCAATAACCTGCAGTCAGATATTAGTAATGTTGAGTCCCAGCAGCCTCTCTCAAGAGACAGAATTGGCTGTAGTCCACAACATGAAAACATGCAGGTGTGGATCAATACCTGGTTTCAGGAAAATTCTTCCTCTCTTTTACTGTAATAGCATTTTCCTATAGTACTTTACGGAATAAATATTAGACTGGGGTTTTTTTACTACAATGGAATTCATGACGTACGACTAAACATACAGTTTTTGAAGAAATAATTTAGTTTATGGGCATTGTTAAGGAAAAAACAAGACCTTACGCGTTCCTTTGTTTACCAGTACGGAATCCTAAAATACTGCTGACGAAATCACTGAGTAACCGTCGTTCTAGATAGAATGTCCTTAAACCATTAACTGCTAATTGTTTGCTAAAACTCTTTTTGCACAAATCCGGCTTTGTGTCTGCTCCATTATCTGGAAAAATGTGGAACACGGCGTAAGTGTAAGTGGTTGGGATAGCACTTCCATCTTTGCGTCGATGTGGATAGAGTCTATATTGTCGCGCATGGAGTACGATGTTTGCGTGGTTTACCGTGGTCAAGTTGTCATTAGGTCACGTATGGCAGGGTAGGAGATGGCTTGCCGTCGGCCGTCTTATGGTGTGAAATGAGTGGTCGGCCGGTGCGTTTGAACTCGCCGCCCGGTACCGTTTTGTCCGTCGTAGTTTTTGTGGCGTGCGTTTAGGATGCGACCTCTTTTTTGTGGCATGTTTGTAATGCCGAGTGTGTGGGACTTGACACGTAGGTAACTATTGTTAATTCATTCCTGTTTGTTATTGTTGCATTCCTACCTTGTAATAAGCCATTTTATGACGGAAGACGCCGCTCTGCTCCGTGTAGTCTCGTCTTGTTTGATTTCCGTTGGATGAGTGGAATAGGATTTAGTTTTTTGTGTCTAGTTTTTATTTTAGCACGATATACACTTTAATTCTGTAAGTTACGTGTTTGATATTTTAATTGCTTGGTAGAAATGCTACATGCACAATGTTGTGTAGTTTCTCTCGTTCCGACATTGTTTCTTCAACGATTGTGTATAATTGTTTCGTGATTAAAGTTCTCAGCCGGTAATGGCCGCATGTAAGGAAGTGGGTATCGATATCCATTAGACAAATGGTTGGTAACTTTACGTTAGTCACTGGGCAGCGATTTATTTAATGTTTGCACGCGAACTAATAAATGGTGTCTATCAATTAGTTGAAAGAAACATTTGCATATATTTAAGTGCTTATCATTACTAAATTGCGTGTAATTGTGTAAGTTATTTTTCGTTTCTACAACAGTGATAAAGTGTAGATTTTATTAGTTTTTATTGCAATTAATTAACGGATCTATAAAAGTTCAATAACTAAATATGTTAACTACCGTTTCTGCTTTTATAATTAGCGAACTCGGAGATGTTGATTGCTTTTTATTTTGATAACTACTGGATTAATAGAAGGATCGATTAGTCAGACATCTTGCCATCATTTAGGTGATTTCCTTACATATACAACTGTTTTTTTTGTTGTTGTAAAAATCGAGTTATTAGCTGTTATTTCCTCGCGTAAGCTGCAATCTCGTGATGGAGTCGGCTCGCTTAGAAGTGCCGACTGATGCCATAATGACGTGTTACCAAACTGACACTGGTTTTGCATTACGACTTTAGTTAATTTGGTGTGAAAATAACCTCATAGAGGCCGCTTAGCTCTGAAACAACAAAAAAGAATATAAAAAAGCGAAAGGATGCGATCCTAAACATATGAGCTCGTCTACTTATGGCACTTTGATTATACGTCTGACGAAAGCAGATGACGATTTGTTTAAAGTAGAATATAATTCAACGGTTATCTCACGTATCCTGATGTTAAGGATGTTAAGGATAGAGTTAAATGACAAAAAGTATCGTTGTATACAGGTGGATTAAAAACTAAGAAAATTTAAAGTGGAAAATGTCGTTTATGTCTTTTGTACCGAGTATATTTATGTCAAGTTTCATGACCGTTTCTATGAACTGCATATTTTATATTTGTTTTTAATTTATATATGTTTTTTTTTTTCTAGAAATTTCGATCCTCTTTCGATAAAAAAAGAGAATAGGTTTTCTATTCCAAAAGTAAAGATTATATTTACGATAAACAAAAAATAAAATAACTTATTATTAAAAAAATAATTGGTATTATTTGTAAAGATTTGATTTGACTGAATGTTAAGTAGGTTACTGCTTAAAACCTGCTGGTGAAAATTGTAGTTTAAATGATACTCTCCAACCAATATATTTATTTCCTGTAGTCAAGGATTGCTTGGGAAGAAGGAGCAAGGAGTCAAACTGATTACTAAAACTGCCAAGTGCTAAAATAGATCCATGACTTGTCATCATTTCAGCCAAAAAAGGTCTACTGCCGGACATAGGACGTCCTCTAGTATCACCACAGCGAACGGTTCTGTACATCTTGCAGCCATCAGATTTCCGCGACTCTCACCAGGTCATTGGTCTACATTGAGGAAAGCCTGCTAATCGCTGTCACCAGTCCAGAAACTTTTTAAGGTCTTAGCTGTTATATGCACAAAGTAATAAGGGGTCATCATCAGTTCATTAAGCCCCAAGAGGACACCGGTGTCCGCACACCCATTGTGTTTAATTGTGTCTGTGAATACTGCAGTCGAAAGGTTAAATTAATACTCCATGACTTTTATTTCCCTCGTCTCGTCTTGACATAACTGGTCACATTTGTGAGATTACCTCTCTTGTGTGACGTCATATATTTTGAAATCTACAAATGATTTAATTCAGACAACAGGTCGGAAATTAGTTTTTTAACTTTTTAACAATTTAAACTTTATTACGATATAAATAGAGTTAGAAGTGTTTTTGTAGTTTTTTTTATTATTGCTAAGCTTGCGCTTAACACCTGATACATAGTAAGGATTGATGTGGTCGATGATCTAACACGTTTACTTAAGAGTAACTTTTCACTCTTGACGAAGTGATTTTTAGGTTGTACATTCAGACACCGGGAGTAATTATTTAACTCCTCAGTTATAAGCACAGTTTCAATAGCTAAATATAAATGTAACGTCATAAAAATGACTCCTCCCACGTCTTGTCACAATGTCACACATCGTAGACCCTCTTGCCTCCCCTTGGCGAGTGTAATTTGTAATAGCCCCTACCTCAACGGTGGGGTACGTGTTGTGACAGATATATATGTCACCGGAAAATTGTAAAATATCGCGGGTAATTGTAATCATTTTTTACACGGGTATGTTAAAAGTTAATAATTCGGATGTAATTTATCGATTACAAAACGATGTTTTCATAATATATATATCGAAATTATAATATAATAAAGATTTATTTTTACGGAGTCTGAAATTTTCCGGTGAAATGAATATGTTTTCTTAACCCTCTTTACCATGATGAAAGCCTCACTTTAAACATAGGTATGTATATCTTAATTGTACACCGTGGATAAAAAGTCACGCATACAGCTAAACTTCATTTAAATCCTTTCAGCAATTTCAACGTGAAGAACAGGTAACAAACATACAAAAATATACTCACAAACTTTCTAGCTCTCTGTCTTGTATATATTTGTTTCTTTATTTATCAGAAACAACTTTTGTATTCGACTTGATGATGTAGTAAAACACTATTCTTACCACACTTAATACAAACTCTCAGCACCTATATAAACCCATAGTAAAGAGATTTATGTACCCAGCGATAAGTAGAGAACCAACAAACTCAAAAGGCAAATAATCCCGTAAGGCTAACAAACTGTTTATATATTGACATAAAACGTGTAATCCCCCTGTATACACAGGGCTCCTCTAACAAATATTGACAAACGGACTGGCGACCGGTTGACAAACGGCTCGCGTCAGACTAGGCTCGCACCCTGTCTTTATTTGCGCATTACGCCTCCAGCGGCGCCCGCGCACCTCGCAACGCCTCCACAAATTAGTTTCTAAGTAATCACTGATGATTGCGAGCATTACCGCAGGAGTCACCACACATTTAGACTTTCTATTACCATGTACTTTTAATTTTATGGTAATTTTCTACCGGCATGCAGCTGAGGTGTTTATTCTGAGACAAGGAGCAAGTGACTTATAATTATGTCACATCGGTACAGGTTCTAAGTTGTCTAACAACCAGGCAACCTAGAACTTGTACAATTGGTTCAGACAAGGCTCTCACAAACAGATGATTTTATTATTCCCGACTATTATTCTTTGAAATTTTCTTCGGATATATTACTACACATCAGCAGAAAACTTTTTTGAATAATGTTTGCCTGTCTTTGTCCCAGCAGTGAAAACATTATTGACTGAATATACGCGCCGTGTTAAAGCTTTTTACCGTAATGTATTTATCTATAGAGTCGCCAATTTTTAAGTTCATAAATTAAAAACTTAATCAACAGCTTAAAATTGAATTCAGGAAGCAGTTATACTTTTTAGGAAGCACTTATACGTTTTTGTATAATGTAACTCAAGCACAAAGCATTTATGTTTGTCAATGTTCTATGATTCTACAGGTCGTTTTGAATGATAAAGGATTCAATCTAAAAGTTGCACATTTTAAGCGCAGAAAATCATTGGACAGTTTTCCATGGCAGAAAGCTTCGAAGTGTAAATGCTTACCATACTTACCCAAAAGGTACTTGTACTGTTTATTTGAGTATTTAACGGCTCAAAAATGTGACGCGTATATACTCGTATTCACGCTATACATTTGCTACCATTGACTGCCCGATGCACTTTGACAGGTGTAGAATTCATCATATCACTATGCTTGAGACTACCCACATAGCCAATACACAACAGCATTGGAAAGAAGTTCTTTTATGACTTGGCCCGCTCTTTCTATTAGTATAATCCGCATCTAATCTGTCGTGCTCAGACGGAGTTAGCGAACAGACAAACGCAGAAAGCGACTTTGTTTTATACTATGAAGAAATAAAGAGTTTTCACTGTGTGAATGTCTCTTAGCAATAAATCAGTTGAACTCCTAATATTCCCAATAACTTAATCAGTCAATGAACTAAAATTCTTAATCCTTTAATGAACCAACAAGAATAACGCGTTAATAAATCAAGAAAATGCGAGGCTGTCGATGAAGTTTTAATAATAGCATCTAATCTGATATATTACAGTAAATACGGCTCCACAACAATTTGTCTGAGCACTCGGGATTATTTGCGTCTTGTCCAGTGATTACTTCAATTACTTATCGTTGAGTTAATACATTTTAATGAGAGATGACTCCGATCATTGATCATAGTTATTATTGAGATTATCCTCTCATAACACATACCACACGAACATTATAAATTAATACTCTGCAGAATAATTAGTGTGAACAAGTCAAAGCTCAGGCATCAACTTACTCAAAATACGACGGTTTACTATATAATTTTGTGCTTTTAATGGCAATCAACCGCATTATGCATGTTTAACTTAAAATAAAATTGTATAGAGCACCGTAAATTTTTTATTCAATAAGCAACTCCGTGGGTAAAAAAAACGAATAAACAACATTAGCGGCAGCTTCTTTCTTTGTCATTCAGTGGAACCGATTTTGCATCATTACAAGCGACGTAAGATTGATTCCCACACAAAGGCGCTGTCAAGCTCGGCGGATGAATAAAACGCAAAGCGCGGGCTTTCATTGTTGTTATAACAAAATGAAGTCGTAATGAGTAGGAGTGCGGTGCCTCAATGCGAACAGAATGTCGCGCGATTGAATTAAAATTGCTTCAATGTTGTGGCTTTAAAATGTTGACTTTTGACAAGCGTTGCTGACGCCTGTCACCGGTGACGGGCCCGCGCCGGCCTCAGGCGCCGACGACGCACCAAATGCATTGGTAATGATTGTTGATCAGATTAGAATGTGCATTTACTGCGTACTAATATGGGATTAGAAAGAGATTTATTGCAGTTCACATAACGCTAAAAAGTTGTTTTGAATCTAAATAACAAAGCAGACACATTTTTCTTTCAACTTTTACTTAGATATAAATTATAAGCAAATCTTGAGCATCTTTTGTTTGTTTATGTCAGTTTCTTGCTTATATTAACAAAGTTTTGTTTAAAATACCGTTGTGTCGATGTCAGCGCACTTATTTATGACGTCTAGATATAAACACGGTTCTTGTTTAATTTCTACAATCATTTAACATAAATTCTGCTCGACATTAAACAAAATTAAATTAAGAGATCGCGCTTAGGGCACAAGAACAACATTTAATTGCATAAATTCGCGGTAAATTTTGCACAACAAAAACTGGTATTCAAATTATAAAAGATTATGTTTTAGTTAGATTATAAGACGGCTATTATTAAGGTGGAGAATCAAGTTTTTGTCTGTTCTATGTAAATTAGTGTCAGCTCCGGTAGCACAATCTAACATTGGAGTGTTAGCTTAGTCTCTTCGTTAAGAATACAATCGTTATATATTATACCTACCTACGTATCTACAAGACATATGTTTTTCTGTTTGTTTATTAGTTGCACAATGGTTTGTTTTTACACTATATTGTGATATCAGTCACGTATTTAGACGCCATAATTGCAGTGTGCATAATAGGTTGGTTCGAATGTGAATATATTTAATAGTGTAGGTGTTTACTTAGTGTTCATAAACAAGTGACCGTGTCCGTCCGAGAACACTTTTTGCACGTACTTTATATAAGGTTGATGGATACAGATAGTTTTAGGTTTGATAATCATTGTATATTAGCTTTCTGCCAGCGGTTTTGCCCGCGTGAAATTTTTTAGCACAAACTTTGGATACGAGTTTCATCCCTTTATTAGGGGTTTTATTATGGTAGAAAAAAATATCTAACGACAAATCCCGCCCTTGAGCGGAGCGGGAGCCTGTCAGAACGAAGTCCGACACTGTCCCCCGCTCCAGCGTTCCTTCTTGCATAGTTCCAGGGCCCAAATGTTTCGCTTTCCCATCAACCCTTAGTCCCAGAAGGCTTCGACCCTGCTGGGCCTCTACAGTTGCTGACAACCTCCTTTAGGTGCGCGGGAACAATGCGCGCCGTCGTTGACTTGTGCTCGGTCCGGACGGTTACCGGATGGGAGGACTGCAAACTACCCGACGATCCCTTTAGGAGGGTAAATTTTGGAAAATACTTTCTTTATCGTCTACGTCATAAAAGGAAGCCCTGTGTAAAATTTCACTCTCCTAGTCCCAGTAGTTTCGGCTGTGCGTTGATATGTCAGTCAGGAAGACTAAGAAGGAATGGGGTGGGCCGTTTAGTCAGACTCTAAAAACTGATACTGTTTCCTGCCCCTCCCAAGGGCGGGATTCGTCATTAGATGATTTTTCCTACAATAAAAAAGTCAGTAAATGTCTAACACGCTTTTCTGCTCCGTTCTAAACGGGAGAAGTTATAGGATGATTTGATGACTTCACACTTAATAAAAAAGTATAAAATAAACTTTTGCCTTTTTAGTATTAAACTAGACCACATCAGAACCCAAACTAGTAGAACCCACATTTATTTTCTTGTATATATTTCTGAAACCAAAGACGACAAAAGACTGAATTAATAGCTGAACATTGTTTCAAAATAGACCTTTAATAAATGTTAAACAGTGAGAAATCGCGTGAAAGTGTAGAATATAATATGTGCGTTACTTACAGCATTATAAATATTATAAACATGGTCTTATCGAACAAGGCAGATCGACAATCGTTGCACGATTTTGACATATGATATAGGTTACTTGCAGTGGTGTAGCGAGACATGGGTGCTGGGGCCCCTTGGCCACGGTCGCGCACCCAAAGGGGCCACGTGAAGCGAAAGCTCTTTAAGAACGAGGGTTTCTTATAATTGATAGTTTCGCGTTTGACCACTACTATTTCGCCTGATTGTAAGCGACAAAGTGATCTAACACCGTTCCGACTGCACGTATCTCGTTGATAATTAATCAAACTCGTTGAATTTATAAAAGAAAAAGGCCTCGCTGATTCGCCTTTGCCCACGACTAAATTAATGTAAGCTACGCCTCTGGTTACCTGTTACCTCTGCTATGATACATCGACGCGAACCGATAAGTTCAAGTATCATTTCATCAGAATAACGAACTAAATGTCAATCTATTTATGTCTAACTCGATTTAAAATTAATGTGCTTTATAATTTAGAGGCGGCAATAAATATTAATTTGGGGGTTATGTAAATAGGTAGCTGATATACATAATTATACAGACGTCGTCGAGAAGGCTTGTGTAATAAAACAAATATACTTTTAATCCTAAAAAGTGGACGGTGAAGGGCATCTGGTTTACTGGTTTTAGGCATCTTTTAGTATTCCGTGTCCACCAATGAGGTATTTTTATTTTTTATCTTACCTCTTCCGTTTCTCTACGTTGCTTCATTATTATCATCATTTCAGCCGAAAGATGTCCACTGTTGAATTAAGTTCTTCCCAGAATGTCACTACAACAATTGATCGTAGGGTCCCTGCAGAAGGGTCGAAGCCAACTAGGGTCAAGGGTTCTTGTCTGAAAGGAATGCTCTGGCCCTAACGTAGGAACGGGGTAGGTGGTTTTGTCAGTAAAAGTCTGACACTGTTTTCCGTTCCGCCCAACGGCGGGATTCGTCATTGGATGATTTTTACCTACCATAAAAATACCACAACAACTGATCTTGTGCGGCTCGCATCTATAGGTCGGGGAGGCCTTTCAATATTGTGTCTTCCGATACATAGGCGCTACCACCTCCTTCCATCCTTACCTCATAGAAGATAATCATAATATTGTATTGTTTGCTGACGACACTTCACTTTTATTCAAACTTAAACGTCAGCAGCCGGTTACTGATGACATAAATATATCTCTTTCCAAAATAGTACATTGGTTTAATGTAAATAACCTACATCTTAATGAAAAAAAAACTAAATGTATCAAGTTTACCATGCCTCATGTTAGGCAAGTAGAAACTAGTGTACTAATAAAAGGTAAAGAGTTGAGTCCTAAAGATACTACAGTGTTCTTGGGCATAACTCTAGATGCCAAGCTTCAATGGGGCCCACATTTAGACAAATTATGTAAGAAACTTAGCTCTGCAGCATACGCTGTTAGACAAATCAGAAATTTAACTGATGTAGACACAGCCCGTTTAGTTTATTTTGGCTATTTCCATAGCGTCATGTCGTACGGTATTTTACTGTGGGGGAATGCCGCCGACATCCAGACAGTTTTTGTTTTACAGAAAAGGGCTATTCGTTCGATTTATAAATTAAGTCCCAGATACTCCCTCAGGGATAAATTTAAAGATATAAATATAATGACTGTCCCATCGCAGTATATTTACGAGAATATTTTGTATGCACATAAAAATAAATGTATGTTTAAAAAATACAGTGATGTTCATAATTTTAATACTAGAAACAAAAATAAATATGTAGTTCCTGCTACCAGGCTCAAAAAAATAGGGGGCTCATTTAGATGCCAATGTATACACTTCTATAATAAACTTCCTAGTAATATCCAACAACTAAGCCTTAATAAACTTAAAGCCTTTGTTAAGCGTAAACTTTGCCAAAAAGCCTTTTATAGTGTAAAGGATTATATTGAGGACGTAAAGGCTTGGGATTGACCTGCTCCAGTACTCACTTTAACTGTTGTAACGTTTTCTTTGTTTTTATTATTATTATCTTCTCTCGATTTGACATTAATGTTTATTTTTAAATTTTTTACATTTGTAAACTATATATATTATTTTTGTGAACATGAGGACTATGTGGATTATGCTATATGTATTTTCTTTTTTGTTTCAGTCTCTTTAGTAAATTTAGCGTTTGTCTGGCAATTTGAGTATTTGACGACCTACTCAAATGTCCTTTCCTTGGTATTGTTCGTCGGGTCGTGTTGAGCTCCTTAGTAGTCTTGAGTTGAGCTTTGCGAATACTGACAAATGCTTGCACTGACTGGACAGGTCTACTCAAATTTGTATGGATCTATCTTTCTTCAAAAGACCATCTCAGACAAATCTGCATGGTTCTTATGTGATTTGACCAATACATATTTTCTGTATGGACTTTAAAAGAGACTTTGACCCCTGAGTTTGTTTCGGTGTTTCTTCTCAGGGTAGTCCGCTAGGAAACACCGGACTCATCTAGCATAAAAAAAAATGACGTGTAAAAGTGTTTTTTAAACCTACTTGCAAAATAAAGATCATTTATCATTTATCACCAAACTGCATCTCAAGAACATAGGTAAGTTTTAGTCAGTAAAAGTCGGATACACTCTTTCGCTCCACCAAGAATTGGAGAAGTTATATGATGATTACCTATACAAAACAATCCTTCACTACCAAGAAATTCTGAAATCATCACAATTCTGGTGTGAAAAAAGGATAGCGCTATTCGTGTGATGTAGCTCTGCCTCTCTCTCACACCGGAATTTTAACACACCATAGTAGTTTTTTTGATGACGTGGGATATCATCCGTTTAATTCATTCATTCGTTGATTTCCACTCTCTGTCAGACTTTTACTAACTCACCCGTGTTCCTTCAGTTGCCCTCTGCGTTCCAGGGCCGACCAAACATATTCTGTAACTCTGGTAGACTCAATAGCTTTACCTTTGATAAACATTTATAAATAGTAACCAAAAGGATCTTTGGTTTGTTTGTTTTTTTAAATTATTTAATGATATAAAAGGGTTGATCTTTGGTATTAATGGATTTGTCGATTCAAAGCCTCACTTGTGTCCTTCAGTTGCCTTTTACGTTCTAGGATCACGGTTTCCTTTCCAAAAATTCCCTAGCTGGTGACGTCATAGCAAATGGACTCAGATCTCCGTAAACGTCTGCCGCCGTAGGCCATAGACAGCACTACTAACAATTACGTTTGTCGGCACGTGAAACAACCTCATTACACCACACCTCTTTAACTCATTTTACACTTTACCAGCATGGGCATACAAGACTATACATTCCTTATTATATCTCACACCCACAACAAATATGCGACTTCCATACAAAAGCTAAAAAAAAAACAAGTGTACAAAGGCATAAACAAGTTCGATAGGTACTTTGAAACTGTTTAAGCAATCTTCGTGTTTTGTCGGAAGGGACAGCCGCATCATATTCCCTGCGTTATCGAGCCTCGGAAAAATGCGATGTGAAGAAACGTGTGCAGTTAGCGGCGGACTTTTGTCTTGTTTGTTACTAACAACAATGAGCTGGATGGACGTGCATGGCTGGAAGAAAGTACCGAATGACGTTTTTATGAAGATTTGTTTTAAGGTTTATAGGTTTGTACAGACAGTGTAAATCACGAGTCCATTAATTAAATACTCGTAGAGGGTGTTTTAATGACTTGAAATGAAAAGTATTTTAATAGTTTTAAATTAGGTTTTGTTTGGTTTTTAGTTTAAATAGCAATTTTAGAGACTTATTCTGTATTGCTAATGTATTTGTTATAGTTTTTTCAGGACGGATATGCAGTGGTAACTTTCTGTCAGCCATGCTAGTTCTCGTACTGTTCGGGCCGTGTTGTTGGAGTGATTAGCCGCGCACAGCCCTGTAATCACGCCTCTGCTGCCCGTGCGTCTGCGCCGACCGGCCGCCCCCCGCGCACCGCCCGGCTCACACCCTGCACCGCCCCGGGGCGAATATCTCCAGAGCAAACAGAAAAAAACAGAAACACAAGGTTTGGTTCGGCGCGCGGCGTGCGTACACTGTTAACGACCCGACCTGTTTTCGATGCCGTGTGGGAAGATTTAGCGAATTTGAATTTCGATTGCCCGAGTCGGGTCCAATGGTCCATCCATCACGAGAATTGATGGATTCGGGGCCAAAAAGACGCGAAAAACCTTATGAGATGAAAGCGGGCTATTTCGTGATCGATATTTGTAAGCGAAGCTATTACGGTCAGCTATTGCTTTTCCTCGGCTTGTTTATTTTTGGTTCGTCAAGTTAATGAGAACTGAACAGTAAGGTGTTAAGTGAGTTTTCTAATTTGCTCACATCGGCTTTATTTATGTTTGTGAAATTGAAGCTGCTTGAATAAGTTAGTATCACAGTTTAGTAGCTGCAAGATAATCTACTATGACAGGATATCTAGTGGCCATCTCCTCTGATGGTTATTTATGGATATTGTAAAAGGCAAATTGACAAAGACACATAGATACATAGAGATATAGATTTCAGTTCAGTAACAATGAAAGTCTGGCATAATTTACTATCACAGAAAAAGACACAAAGGTAAAATTTTCAATTTACATAAGAGTTCTCACCTTAGTGATAGGAGATGCGTAATAAGTCAAATGATGTTCTTATTTTCGATAGCATATATTTTGACGGTACTGGTCCCAGCTGAGCCGGTGCCTCCCGGTCTGCTCTCCCCGCCGCCCTGTCTGCCGACCCCGCAACCTTTTTATTACCTACCTCTGCACACGTAGATATCAAATGATTCGCCATGGAAACATACAGACCGGCTGTATTGTTTTATTGAAAGCTTGTGCAATGCAAGCACCATCTGTCCATTGAATTGAAAACATATTTTTATAAACTCTTTTTATGGTTTGTAACAACAATGAATAACTTGGTACGTGTATACAAATGAATATTTATCTTATTTTTGTCTTTAAAAAAGATAAGGGATTTTGGGGAATGTGCATCAGAACTGCACAGTTTAATTCCGGTCAGCCCGTTCCATCATTGGACCGTAACGTGGTATCGTTGACGTGGACGTGGAACGTGCCGTACGTACAAAACGTTTTGGGAACATATTACATATATGGAACGGAGTAAATAGGTTACTTATGATGGCTATCCTCCATCGTCGACTCTTACACGACGACGACGACGATAACGTCGCTTACGATCAGGCGAGATAGTGGTCAAATGCGACCCTATCTAAAAAATAACTCCAAAATATTAAAGAAAGAAAGAAAAACATTTATTTTGACACGCACAGGACACATTATTAATTGACATTGCAGTCATTTTAAGAAGTGATTAGAACTCTAGCAGTGTTGTGTCCCACTGTCACTCGATCCATCTCCTTTACGCTGTGCACCGTATGCTAGCTATGATGTTCAACGCGCCCGATGGTTCCAACTAACCCTGGATCGGACTTGCTGACGACTATCTTCAACATATTTGAGTGTTATTGGCTATTTGTTAAATGATGTTAAAAAATAAATCACGCGTCGAATGCAGTGCTTTAGCTGAAGAAAAAGTCAGCCTTTTGTTTAGATTTTTACAATTTTGAAGAACGGTATTAATATTTCAGAATTCAGAATTGAAGAACTTACCTATAGTAAAGTAAATTAACGTCTCTAAAAGGCAATTAGAAAAACTAAGTCTTTGTTGTTCATAATGTTTGTATGAATTACAAAATGATACATTATCATCTGTTCTATTGGTGTTCGCCGCCAGATGATGACGTAACAGTCTTGGAGATGGGGTGCCGTCAAAAAGGCCGCACTAGGGATCAGACGTTGTATCGGTTACCTGACAGATTGCTCTTGATTATTAAATGGGATTGTACTAATGTCAGATTTTGTTGTTTTATTAAAATGTTCTTGAAATAGACTTAAATATTTATTTATCTAATCTAAAAGGCTTAAGACTTATGGACTTGATATATATAGTATAAAACAATCTCACTTCTTTCCTATGTATGCTTAGATCTTTAAAAACACGCAACAGATTTTGATGCGGTTTTTTTAATAGTTAGAGCAGTTCAAGAGGAAGGTTTATGTGTCTAATACATGCATAATATAATTATTCAATATCAGTACCCGTGCGAAGCTGGGGCGAGTCGCTAGTTCATTAATATATTGAAGTCTATCTGAAGGAATTGGTATCGTCACGTCCACGCAGCACTAACGCAGCCAATGTAGGCATGTTGTAGTGTCTACGACTGATCTTCAACCGTGTGGATATCAACCTGTGTATACCATTATTATTGAAAAGGTTTTCCAGTTCCAAGTGCAACTTTGGCCTTTGGCTATTCTCTGAGATTTCCCCAAACATTATTTCAGTCCCTGTATCGAAAAGTAATGAGGCGGGATTTAGTTGGTAAAAGTCTGACGCTCTGTTTTACACAATTTAGACCGAGAGAAGAATCATCATTTGATTATATCAAATCAAAAACATAATAATAATGACAGACATTTTTTTCATGTCTTCCGAGATAGACCGACTCAATAAGTTTTACTAATGCATAGAAAATTTGTCTATCTGAAGGTATTATAGCCAGTATATTAGTCAATATCATAATAATCAGAATACTTGTCGCTCTCAACAGGTAGCCGGTTTATTATCTTTGTATGATATTTATTTTATTCAACAGACCTTGTACATCACTGGTCTAATATCCACTTAATTAAGCAATCCCACAGAGGCGTCCGATTATTTACATATTCATTATGATGGAGACTCTCCTTATAAAATACAGCTCTTTCTGTCTAATGTAGGTTATGTGGCAGGCTGTTATTGTAATCTGGTAAACTAACATATGTTTGGGTGTATAACTATGAAGATGAGAATAAAGTACAGACGAACGTTTTTCAAAAAAATAAAAAAGTTTTGATTGCATATTTAGATAGAGAAGTTGTCATTTTCCAGTCTTATATAATTATCTTGGAGCTATAAACGATCATAACGACTAATGAAAAATAATAAAAGATTGTTGTGTTGAAAGTCGCAGCCGCTGCCACTAAACTATACCGGACTTGTCTCAAACAGATTTTTAATAATGACTGCGACTGCGCTTGGTCAACAACATAAATCATATTATATGTCGAAGTATTTTTATTACTTCTAAGGTGTTATCAAATCTAATATATTAACGTGGAGGTGATATAATGGACCTAAATATCATGTTGCGCAATTTGGACGAGAGCTTGTATTTACTAGCAATTTTAATTAATTTCCGGGTGATAAAACCAATGCAAATGAAGGGTAGATGGATTATAATTTGAATATATAAAAAGCTACTGTATTTATGTGTATTAAATTATATGTCTCCGTTATAAGCTTCTGTTGCAATTATAGGCGGATATTTACGTTTCATATTTTCGTAGCAGACTTTTTGGTGCATGCTCGTATTGTTTGAGTAATACGAGCATAGTCGAGGTACTGTGACGACCGAGCATCCGTTTTATGACGACACATCTGCCACATTTCACGCTCACCTTTCCAATTTTCCATCGGTCCTTTCTTATTCTGCTATAAAACTTTATGTTTTCGAAAAGTGCGCTATTCACCACTGAATCCATATACTCTGACATTGGTCATGCCGTCTGTCCACGCTTACGTATCTACATGGGCAGAACTGTACGCGAAATCCGTACTTAGAAGTGTGCACTTTGGAGCGATAACTGCTTGCGCGGAGATGTCGCTCGTCGTAGTGAGGTACGCAGGTGGCGTACGCGCCGCTACGCGACAACGACGAGTGTCACGCATGTACTCGTAACGAAGCGTTCAACAATTCTTTAGAGCTGGTTATTAAAATATTTGTTGTTCCGATGTTATTTATTTGTATATGTGGAGAGGCTTTGTGAGTCGCCGACAGACGTTCTCTGTGATGTAGGTGGTTCGCCGGGCTCTGTATGGCTGCCATTGTTGACGACTGTGACCAATTCTTGTGTGTGAGATAATAATATCGCGAAATTCCCTTTATTTTTTATTTAAAGAATGTAAAAAGTTTTTAAATCAACTTTAGACTCACAAATCTGCATCGACCTCGCATTCTACTGGCACCTTGCTCAGTTAGCGGCGTAGATGCTAGTAGAGGTGTTTATAGTAATTCAAAACTAATATCAGATTGATCAATCGTGAAATGTATTAACCTTCGTACGAAGTTAATGGTAATGGAGATTGATTCTCATTTATAGACACTTGAATACTTGGCTACGTGTGTACACGTTTGTACCAGATGTGAGAGTTGGAATAATCAATTAAAAGGAATCGATTATGTGGGCCTGAAGCAGACGCGCCGGCTTCTGCGCTAACTCCGCGCCGCATAGAACGAATCGACTCAATTATTACTAACCCGAGGATGAAAATTAAATTGGACCTCGGCTTGATGCGCTCAAACGATGAGACTGTTAAAACATTATGAGCCATACAATTTTTATCTCCCTCTCGGATCTTTAAACAGAGAGGTGCGCGCAGACGCGCCGGCGCAGCGCGAGCGGGACGGCGTGCTGCGTGCGAGCGAGACGCCGCGCGACCGGCCGGCAGAGGTCGAATATAAATGTGGAATGTTTATGGTTCTACCGTTTTATTTTATTCCTGGGCCGGCAAAGCATTAAATATTGTTTCAATTGAAAGCGGGCAGATCAGACGGTAGTGTCTAATGAAGAATAGATTAATAAAACCCGACAGTTGATTGAGTTCGATTCGCAATCGCGCCGATGCTGCATCAACAGATCGTATCTCGAGCGTACATACTACTTGTGTTACGAGTGTTGATACTGATCTGACTAATTGACGCGACGCAGGCCGCCTATCTGCGTATGCGCACTAGTTGCACTAGACTAGTTGGTGGGGTCAGCACTAGTCGTGGAAGTGAGCGTGGTGGAGGACGGCCGCCCGCGCACAAAGGCTTTGTCGCCACCGCTGGTCTTTGATCGCTCGGTGCGGCATAGGGCATGCGGCCGCGCGGTATTGTCGCGCGATTAGTCGCGGCGCCGCGGTCGCCACATTTGTATGTCGCTGGAGTGTTGTGACACCGGCACAGGCGGCACACAGCATCACAGGCGCCGACACAGACGCCGACTGTTTGCATTGTACTACGTGCCGTGACATATCGTTTGTCAGGCGGCCGCCGACGATGCTGAGCCATGACTTACGATGTTTTATGGAGCTAAGCTTTGTTGCCATTGAATGAGCTGGATGTTAAGGAGGGTCGCGTTAACAATTACACAACACCTAGGCATTACCTACGACTATTGTTCGTGCGGTTTATGTAAGGATGGGTTCAAATGACACTTCTAAGTAGACGCGTGATGTTGCAATACTTACGTAGAGCTAAACTCATTATGGAGACGCTTATACGTTTTCAATAGACAGTGTTTAGGTAAACTTTTATTAGAGCTCGATAATAAGATAGATAACACAAGTTTTAATTACAACTCTCGAAGTGTCAAAAACTATTCGTTCTTGACAAAATAGTGACGAAATGGTTTTCGGATTCTTTATTTATCTTCATAGAACATGTGTGAGTTGAATAAAAAAAATCTGGTTTGGACTTTAAAAAATCTCCTCTTGCAAAGAAAACAATACAATGTGTAGTCACAGTGCTACGCCGTAGACAATGGCTACGAACGCGGCATTGCCTACGACTTTTTGTTACAGCTACGAGATCTAATTGCACCATGCGTAGTTTACTATGTACTTTTACTTTTTGCAGCGATTATCTTTTCGTTTCTTACTTTCAGGAGTTGCGTTATATCATATTGGGTGAGGAAGAAGGAACTTCTAAAAATAATTTGTGATATGACGTTTTGTAAAGATATTAGAATAAAATTTGGTGGCTAAATAATAAATTGTTGACAGATATTCTCTATATTTATTTATTTATTATACACTTTCTTGTACACCAAGACTAAAATACATTGAAAGGAAAACTATTCCACTCTAGCTTCTGACAGCGGCTTCGTAAGCGTGAAAGTAATCAATATAAATTTTGGACAACCGTTTTACCTTCTTAAGGATCAAATTTTGGAAAGTGCTCGCTTAAATTATATAAAAAAGACACAGGGCAGTTTAGGAAAGAAAAAAAATGCTTTTATTTCTACACAATCAAGTTTGAACAGGACAACACCTTGCGCGTCAGAAAGTCATTAAATATTAACAACTTTAACTTAATCCAGGAAGTATCTCATACAAAGTGATGATCAATTCTCAAATGTTCACGACCGCAACTCCGGATATATTCCACAACACTTTCCCACACAAGTTAACTAATAATAATTAACTAATGTAACTCAGCTTTGATATTTAATTAATTAATCATGCTTAAGTAGGTTAACTTGAGTTTCTTAATTAGATTAATTAAGAGTTTTGAATGGCTTTTGGGCTGTGTGGTTTCAGAGTGAGAGATTGCGGGTTTGATTCCTTTGTAGAAGAAGCTGTTATATTAGTCTCGAAGTCGCATGATTACTTCTGCCCCCCGAACCAAGTTACAATCGTTTCGTTTAGATTGAGCGCTTATAGTTGGCCACGCACATAATTGCCTTATTCGAACGTAATCTCAACAAAGGTATTGGGGGCGTGGCCATACCTAAGCGTTCAGGTTAGACGAAACGATTGTAACTTGGTTAAGGGGATTTTGATGCGGATTTGATTTTGTTATTTTTTTATTTATATTAGAATTCTGCTCGACGGCAAACATAATTTAATATTATTTGAGGAGTTGGCGCTGATAGCCGAAACAGGCTTTTGTGTAGTTCAGCTACAGAAGTCTAATTATTTCCGAGAATAATCTGTAAATTTGTTGCAAAATTGTGAAATTTATTTGAATAAACATTATTATTATATTGATTGTCAACAAAGGGGAAGGTTTAATATGTATAATACACATATTTCATATCAGAATTGTACCCGTGCGAAGCTGGGGCGGGTCACTAGTATATATTATTGCAAATAGGTTTTTCAAAACACTTTTACACTTCAATTATCGTCATAACAAGGAAAAAATTTACGTGTTGTCACTAATATGAACTGAACTATAGCGATTTAAACGATCGCTCCAGCCTACCCATTCATGTGTTTGTCCCTCACTGGGCCATGTTACATATTGGAAATTATGTAATACAATAAGGCCATCAGTTCTATGTTTTTTTAGTTGTCCACAAAGTAAATTAATATCTTGGTGTACAATAAAGTATTTTATTACACAACAAACTGTGTCCCAGTGCTGGGTGTAGGTCTCCCTTTCCTCTCTGTACAGGGCGATCTCTGGCCAAGTTTGCTCCGCGACTGTCATCAGATCTTCACACCACCTTCGTCGCGGTTCAAATCAAATCAAAATCAAAAAGGTTTTTATTTCATATAGGCCTACAAGGGCACTTATAAAACGTCAGAAGCTAGTGCACGGTTCCAAATTGGTCGTTTCCTATGGAGAAGAACCGGCAAGAAACTCCATGGTTACTCTTTAAAAAAAAATGATTTCTTACAATATTTCGTTGTTACAGTACTTATATCATTATGTAAGAACAGTGTAGACCAGTCAATATTGCACTTAAAAGCACAATACAAATAATCATAATAATAAAAAATAAAAGGTGAATCGTAATAGGATTTACTAAGTCTACAGTGTTCTTACTTTACAACGTGAATTGAAAACAAAATATTATAAAAAAAAAAAATGTATGTGAAAAAAAAAATACATCTTCGTTCTTCGTTCACCTCGTTGATGTCGCCTTCTATCAGGCTAGTGAGTGACATCATCAGCTTTTTTAATGTTCCCACTGCTAAGACGCAGGTCTACTCTCTAGCATTAGAAGAAATGGGCCATAGTCCTCCGTGCTAGTTCAGTGCAGATTGGTGGATATCACATGTCTTCGAATTGTTCTAGGATATGCCGGTTTCCTCACGATGTTTTCCTTCACCGTTTTGAGAGCAGTGGTGATGAAATAAATTACACAAAGTAATGTGCCTGGCTGGGTTTGAACCTGCGACCTATAACTCGCAAGTCAGGGCCGATACCATTCGGCCTCCACTACGTTTTAGTGACCTTCGCCTAAAGTGTCTAATATGTGAGTTAATTCATCTTTCAGGAAATTATGTATTTATTTAATTCCATTCCAATTATTGCTAACTGCTAGAATAATCTCTACACGGTATCAGAAAATGGGCAGGAAAACCAAACTGTTCTTATTTGGTGAATATTGCCAAAATCAAAAGGAAGCTATTATTATATTTATGTTGTTATCACCACAAAGTGCGTCAACAAAGATAATCATTCTACTTATTTATGGACAAAAGGAAACAAACGTGGTAATTTAGGATTTATTTGGAAATTGAAATATTTATTTTAGACCGAATACACATTATTGAATACAAAGTCCCTATTTTGTTAGGAGGTATAAACTTGTGTTAGTACCGCCATGGGAGCCCCAACAGACACCTGAACGCGTTGTCATACTGGACGCGCAGAACATTGTAGGCTTTTTTTAGTGTATATGCTCCACAGGTTGAGTGTGTAATTAATAAAATACCATTCCAGTTTCATTTCAATTTAATTTTTAGGGTTCCGTAGTTAACTTCCGTAGGTAAATATTCGCCATTTCTGTCTTTCTATCCGTCCGTGGATAATCTCGGTGATTGCCAGCACTCGAAAGCTAAAATTTGATACCAATATGTATATCGATTACGCCAACAAAGGGCAAAAACAAAAAATGTAAAAAAATGAATAGGGTTTTACTACAATAATTTTTTGATAATGTTAATAATTTCGGAAAAAAACGCTCTTAAAAAAATTGTGTCCTTTTTTTGTTTGAACCATAAGTTTAAAAAATATGAAAAAAATCTCAAAAGTAGATTTTTTTAGACTTTCTAGGAAAATTATTTTGAAGTTGTACAAAATAATTTCTGAATTAAGTTTGTGATTTAACCGTATATGAAAGCATTTTTTTAACTTAGTTTTCATATTGTATCATCCTGAACGTATTTTATTTCAATAAATCGGTTCACGTAATCCGAAATTACCACCGAAAACAATTAATTTGTATAAATTAGTAGCCACTTCGTGCTGTTAAGCCGTAGTTATACCTTTCAAGTACCGTAATTAGAGACATCATAGAAATACAAAAAAATACAAAAAGCGCGTGCTCTCCGTTGCCACAATATTATTGCAATAAAATAGTTTATCGTACCAACGAAGCGCAGGTCGACCGCCACGAGACCAGAAACATACCTACTAATATTTTTTACTAGCTTCTGCCCGCGACTTCGTCCGCGGAAAATTTGTGAGACAAAAGTTGTGATAGCTCGGGTAATATTCATGTTATATAAATAATTTATAGCCTATGTCACTCAGGAGTAAAGCAGCTTTCTATTATAGCTTCAATTTTTCCAATCGAACCATTAGTTCCAGAGATTACCTCCTACAAACAAAAAAACAAACTTTACCTCTTTATTATATTAGTGTAGATAGATAGATAGACTAGTGTAGATTTCTACTGAAGTACAAATAAACATATTTTCTTTCTTTCGTTCACGTGGCGTAAGTGTACTGAAAAACGTCGTTTGACAAACGTGCAAATTTGTCATTGCAGCCCTTGCCTCCATAACAAACTCGCCTACCGCTCGTGCGAATTCCGCCTCGGTCGCAATGACAAACTTTCTGCACTTGTATCAAAATGTTATTAGACTGCAAACCTTGTTTACTGGCGTAAAGGCGTCCCCTTTCGGCGTCTACTACCTAATATATATATATATATATTCATAAATTAAATAAATCCTCATCTTTCAAGGAATTCGTCGTTACTTTATTTATTTACTGCATTCCATTATTGCTAACTGTTAAAATAAACTCGGGATACCTACGTTATCTGAAAATGGACATTTTGCAGGAAAACCGAACTGTTCTTATTTGGTAAATATTCCAAAATCAAAAGGAAGCTATTATTATATTTATGTTGTTATCACCACAAAGTGCGTCAATAAAGATAATCGAACTACTTATTTATGGACAAAAGGAAACAAACATGTCAATTTTGGATTTATTTGGAAATTTAAGTATTTATTTCAGACCAAGCATACATTAATGTTTTGTCATACATTAATTATTATGTTACGAGGTATAAATGTACGTATGTTAGTAAAATTAAAAATAATAATTATTTTGCACATGCATGAGCAACCATTTCCTCAGGATTTGGCTGTCCACTCTGTCCGACACCACGTCCAGAAATGTGTTGGTGCTACTGCTTGCCTGAGACCACAGGAAGATCGCTCTTGTACGGACTCTCTGGAAGCCATCCGTGCTGTGGTCAACGAAAATGCCTGAAGCACTGCACCACCATGGAAGCTCCAGTAGACCCCTGAACGCGTTGTTATACTGGATGCTCAGAGCATTATAGGCCTTTTTAGTGTAAATGGTCCACTGGTAGCGTGTGTAATTAATAAAATACCATTCCAGTTACATTTCAAGAAAATTTAAATTAAAATTAAAATTAAAATTAAAAAAATTAAGTCCGTTTTGCTTTGCTAAAACCATTTTTTTCACGTAAACATGTGACATTCTGATTCACTTTTAGTAGCTAAACGATAAAACAAATGTCTTTGTTACATAATAATACTTGCTTTAGTGGACCGTATGTATCCAATGTTTATTTTATTTTGTGAACTTTTCTTCCTTCAGACCGGATTTCTGTCGCGGTGGGCAATCGCAATGGAAATGAACCAAATACGCCGAAGATCCTACAACTCATAAGTGTGTGTTCAAACGCAAGTGCACCATGCTGCACTCTCTCCTGGAGCCTAGGGTGGGGCAAACTGTTACCTCGACTCCAGGAATAAGGCAAGGAAGGTACGGGGTAGGTTTTTTAGTCAGTAAGAGTCTGACACTGGTCTCCCGCTCCGCCCAAGAGCGGGTTTCGTCATTCGATGATTTTCACCTACCATAAAAAAAAACCATGCTGCACTCTAAGGATGTGTTTTTCGAGGCACACACTCCACCATCCAACTCCACAAAGAAGATGTACAGTGAATAAAGAACTCAGAGCAATAATGCTTACAGAACTCTTATAAAACTACAAAGATGCAGTGCAGCATTTTTCTGAAGTGAGGGTAGGAGGAGGATGTTTAAGTAATCATGAGGTTGCGTCTTTTTAGCAAACTTTCAGACGTTCTTATAATAGTTTTTTTTTTTCAAGAGCAGTTCCGAGCAACCCAAGCCGTCCTATTAAGTAGGGAACTAGCCAGGTTGCACTGGATTGTGTGGTACACCAATATAATAATCAATATAATAGCCAATAGGTTAAATAATTTATAATAATATTTTTGTATAGGTTATGTTTTTTAGAACACTTTTATTTAAAAAAAATATATATCTATCGGGTTTTACTGGAAAAAACTATTATTATAAAAATAAGAGACATTTGATTTTTCATTTAATTGTAAAATGATATTTCTTTTGTATTTTTACCATAATTGAATAAATAAAGTTTGTATAATTTTAAATTAAAATAAACAACTTGATTCTTTTAATTTATATCATGTTTTTTATGGTGGGCAAAATGACTAGGTACTAAAATGAAACAGTGTCAGACTCTTACTGACTAAAAACCCTATCCTGTTCCTTATTTACCTTTCGCACTGGGGCCAAGACTTCCTTTCAGAAAGAGAGCCTGGGCCCTAGTAGGCTTCGACCCTATTGCAGAGTCCCTACGATGTTCTGATTTTTGCCCGGCGCTTGGTCAAAATAAAAGTGAAATAATAGTTCATTTTCAAATGGAATAATCCAAAAATTTTAACAATAATATTATTGCGTTGTCTGTTATTCTCTAGACTGTTTTTCCTTATTTTCGATACTACAATTAATGGTATGTTATTTTTAATTAAAAAACGGAAATATCAGTCACTTTTACGTCATATGACCATTTTGGTTTCACAATATTGTTTGTAGTTTATCCAATTTCTTTGTTATTTTACCTTCCGTTGTTTTGAATAACAAAATATTCATAAAAGTCTATTTAAGGAATGTAATTCCAGAACTAACCTCTGTGGTCACTAATTGGCTATGGTTACTAACTTTATTACGTATAGCTAGCTGAGGGACTTTTTTTTATCAACATGGCGTAGTAGTGGAGTGATTGGCTACTGCGCTGCGGGTCACGGGTTCGATTCGAGCATGCAACAAATCGACCGGGTCCAAAGACAAAATCTTACTAAAAATAAGACTCAATGTATTTTGTTGCTTAATATACTAAAGTGTCTCAAGACGATAGTCTATATTCAGTGTGTGTTACCAGTGATGACATATGGCTCCGAAACGTGGTCGCTTAGAATGGGCCTCATAAGAAGACTCAAAGTCACTCAAGGGGCATTCATGTCGGAAGGTATGGTTGGTTGATTTTAACAACATGAGTGTAGCTATGTATTCATTTATATTAGGTGGTGTGGGCTTACGGACGATGAGCCATGGGTAGCTCGCAGTCCGACCGACTGGTTACGGTCCGGACCTAGCCCAAGTTGTCGACGGCGCGTACTATTTTTTCCACGCGCGCCTAAAGGAAATGACAGCAAATCACAGGGGCGCCGCAGGGTCAAAGCCTGCTGGGGCCACAGGTTGTGCGAAAATAAACCTCGGACTCTGGAATGAATGTGAAGAAGGAACCAGATTGGGTTTTTAGCTGTGCTAAAAGCCTATTTAGTTAGACTTAGGTTAACTTATTTAATTAAAAAGATAGTAATTCATCAAACACATTTAAAGCAATGGGCATAGTTTTAACTTTAATTCCACCATTAATTTAATAGCATCGACTAATTAAGCAACCACTCCACCGCTGTTTTAATTATTCCATTAATCAAAACTAATCGATTTTATTACGACACTCCATTTTTTGAGTAATCTGTATCCGCATTCAGGATTAAAAGAGGCTCTTCGTTCACCACCTTGTCACTTATTAATATTAAAATAAAATAAAAATAAAATAAAAATAGCCTTTATTCCTTACTACAGTTCTAGCGTTATATATTACATAAGGTAGTCTGAAATAGTGCACGTATAAGTTTTCCTGGATAATAATGTATTATAACTTACTAGCTTTTGACAGCGGCTTCGCCCGCGTACATAAAATATAGCCTATGTCACTCAGTGGTAAAGCAGCTTTCTATTGTTGCTAATTTTTTTTTAATCGGACCAGTAGTTCCAGAGATTACCTCCTACAAACAAAAAAACAAAAAAACAAACTTTACCTCTTTATTATATTAGTGTAGATGTAGATTTAATTTTCGTAAGTAATGATCTCCTCTGTGGCGTAGGCCTCTCCTAAACCTTTCCATACATTTCTCTCGCGCGTTTCACGCATCCTTAGGGATCCACATATCAGGTTGAAGACGTCCTTCCACCTTTTATTTCGTCTCCCCTTTACTCTTTTTCTGTCCCTTGGTATCCACTTTGTTAAACGTTTTGCCCATCTGTTGTTCTCCATTCTACAAATGTGTCCTGCCCAATGCCACTTGAGTAATCTTGTTCTTTTCTTTACATCTATTTTATTTTCTTTACATCTACACTAATATAACAAGTTTTCAATGAAAATATTTTTTTTCATAACAAGCTTTTACAGCGGTGGTCTATACTTATATAAATAAAACTCGTCAAGACGATTCACACGAGCCCAAACTCGACGTGGTTGTGCCGTTTAATTACAGAGTTCCTATGGCTACCTCGCGATTCCATCATCAGATCAGCTCCATATCTGCATAATATTGCATTGTCATCCGAACTAAACGTGTATACCAAATTTCAGCTCAATCGGAAACCGGGAAGTGGATCAAATTTAAGTTGCAAGATTTGATTACAGAACGACAGACAACGGGACAGGTGAAACTAAATAAAAGCTTGTAATAAAGAGGTGAGGTTTGTATAGGAACAAAGTTAAATATGTTAAAACAAGAACTTTTCTGCGGACGAAGTCGCGGGCAGAAGCTAGTCTATTAATATTATAGTTGTTTAAGTGTAAATTGAACCATACCCTTTACTGATGTATTTTAACCTTAAATTTTTGTAAATGCGAATGCGCAGAGGAGTGGTCGCGCAAGAAAGGCGATCCCTGGCCACCGGAGACGCTGATTTTTGGACGACAAGTAATGGATAGAACGCTGCCCGACCGTCCAGTAATCGTAGGTGGTGCATAGAGTTCCATGTGTACCTGAGAGAGATGATTGCAAAATCGTAGAGGCCTAGCAGGGTGTATGTCCGCTGGGGCCATGGAGATTTTCTGTGGTCCTATAATGCGAAGTGTAACTGAAGGACACAAGTGTGGTTTTAGTTAGTAAAAGTCTGACAGCCCCCTAACAATCCATCCTAGAGGGAGAGAAGTAATTGCTTGATTTCCCACTTAAAAGAAAATGCTTCATGGCCGTCCAATACACACCTATTGAAACACCTCTGTTTCTTGGCAAGTAAGGTAAGCTGATGGTCCCAGGTATCATACCACAAATATCCACTTTTACGTTGTTGGTCTCAACAAAGTAAAAGTCTACATATCTATGTAAGGTCCGGTCTAAGCGTTTTGCCTCGTCGTTCATACCGCATACATTCAGAAACTGGAACAGTGTGCCAGCTGCGGTTTTTCCGTCCAATTATAATTTTGGTGTCTTCAAGGCTAGAGTGAATAGGCTCTTAATAAACTGATGTGCCTCACCATCAACCATTGCATTACTGCTTATCATCAGGTGGGATCGCAGTCAAGCACTAGTTTATAGCTATATTATAATAATAATATTGATTTATTCACAAAATGAGGTATAGTCTGAACAGTTACAATAAATATGACCAAATTAAAAAGTATAAGTGAAGAGTGTCCTGGCGTCCTAGCTAGGTTACACAGTAACCTGTAATAAGGTTTGCAATGAAAATTATTTATGAACACAGAGAGACTGCCTTAAATAGTTCAATTAATTAAAGTTTGCCATCAAATGCCATAGTGTGTGAAGTGTAAGTAAATATGAGAGTTTGTATGTATGTTTTCCTCATTCATACTTTGGAATTATGGGGAACAGTCCCACTAACCTCCTTTGAAAAGGGAGGATCCTCCGACCAGACAGGTGTTATCGTCTGGTGGGCTACTGTACGATAGTTGACTTCGGGCTGTCGTATATGTTCAAATCACGGGGAGAACTTTGATGGCGCGATACAGGATTCTCGTAGTTCTTGTGTGGCGCTATAGATGTCGCTACAATACGATACTTGGAAACCATTACTTGTAACAAGGAGCCTGAAAATGTGACAATCAGTAATTTACAATTGGTGTTTTTTTTCATGATGGGTAAAAATCATCCATTGACGTATCCCGCTCTCTTGGGCGGAACGGTAGACAGTGCCAGACTCCTACTGACTAAACACCCCACCCTGATTCTTATTTGCCTTTCACACTGGGGCCAAGCCTTCCTTTCAGTTAAAGACTCTGAACCTCAGTAGGCTTCGAACCTATTGCAGAGATCCTACGGTATTTACAATTGGTCTCATTATACGCCCTAATTCGGTTCTGAAGATCCAGTTAGCAGTTGCTATTAGCTTGGTATAAAGCTGCATCTAGTTATGTTGTCTGTTTTACAGACACAAATACAAAAAAAAGTTGGTAAGTGCAAGTCGGATTCCCGCACTAAGGGTATTTTTTATGGTATGTAATAATCATCCAATGACGAATCCCGCCCTTGGGCGGAGCGCGAAACAAGGTCAGGCTCTTACTGACGAAACAACCTGCACCGTTCCTTCCTTGCCGTGATCCCAGGGCTCCCTTGATCCCAGGAGGCTAAGACCCTGCTGGGCCCATACAGTTTGCTGACAACTCCTTGAGGGGCGCGGGAACAGTGCATGCCGTCCCCGCACTAAGGGTACGGGTACCAATCAACTTATGAAAATAATAATTTAGTTCCCAAATCGAGACTCGAAGATTTTTCAGAATTGAAAAAAGTTTTTTTTTTTTTTTTTTTGTAACGTAACTACAAATTTGCATTTCTTTGATTTTTTCCTGTATTAGTGTAATAAGGATCTTGTTTCATACCAAATTTCAGGGTTCTGGGTCAACGGGAAGTCCTCATGAATTTTGATTCCTTTGAGAGGATCGAAATACAATTTTTTGCGATATAAATGCGTATCGTACGTAACGTATTTTTGTATATTTTTTTACAACTTCACGGGACCGCAAATTTAAATATATGGTTTAATTTTCAACTCGATTTTTTCAGGCGTTTCCGAGATAAAGGATCTTGAAAAACAGATAGATAGCCGGAGAACAAAGTGCTATAAGCGTTTTTCCTTTTGAGTTGCGGGACCCTAAAAATACCAAAACGTTTATTATATCTAGTTGTGAATATAAATGAATTGGGGTAGCCCCGGAAGTTGCAATCGTAGATCGGTACAAGTTGTGTTGGGGCTGTCTGTTGAGGGTGTTTTAGCTGAATGAGATGAATTATCAAAACAAGTAGGAAAGTTGTCAATATACTGCACAGAATTCTCACTAAGCGAGAATAACTCGGACTCTTCTAGTTAAAGTGACGTCAAGAATTTAATTAAAATTAAATATTTGACGTCATACTCTTTAGATTATATTTTTAATGCTAATGAGCCGTTACTGAATGCGAATTAAACATTTGAATATTCCTGCTCTTCTAAACCCCTTATCTTTACGTCTAATTGCAATTTACTTATAATATTAGCTATAAGTTTCCTCATTAGTAAATAATGAAATACCTGTCATCATTTTATCATCATATACATATTTGCTCGAAATGTACGTACAAGGAAAAGTCTCAACGCACTTAAAATGTATTTAATTCAACTACGATAACTGAAGTTCAAACAGTGGCGTAGCTAGGCGTGGATGAAGAGGCCCCTCGTCCGCGGCACGCACCCAAAGATACCTCGCCAAAGTAAGGGCATTTGAAGAACGAAGGATTTTTTTTAATTGGATAGGTTTACTTTCGACTACTATTGCACCTGATGGTAAGTGACGAAGTGATGGTAGTGGACAGTCACTGTCTTATTAACGAATTTATGAAGAACTAGCTGGTACCCGCGACTTCGTCTGCGTCCTTTTTTTAAAAGGTAGCCTATGTCCTTTCTCAGGGTTTAAAGATCGTCGCAGACAGCGCCAAATTAAATCAAAATCGTTTGAGAGGTTTCAACGGGAAAGCGTAACAGACAGACAGAGTTACTTTCGCATCTATAATATTGGTATGGATAGGTAAAGAAATTATTATATTATTATTTTTGTTTGTTTAAATAGCTTTTCCGACTCTAGTTGCATCAAGAAGGAGTGTCAGACTTTTAACCTTTCGAATACCGTTAATTACAGACTCAATTAGAGACCAACAGGTATACGGACACCGGTGTCCTCTTGGGGCTTAATGAAATAATTACTAAAGTCCACCTGTGTTCTTACAATAGCAGTTAGCTTTCAAGGGCCGCGGCAACTGTTCAAACATATCTGAAGTTCTCTTTGTATTTCCTGAAAACGTTTCGAGATTAATTCATTTTACTCTATACAAAGTCCCCACACCCCGTCGTCTGCTTCTCGTTTTAACCTCTTCTTTTTAGGTGCGAAATCACTCAATGGCTTCTTCTGTTCTTGTGGCAAGTTTTTACTGATTAAAACCTACTCTTTTTCCTTTCCAGGGCCACGAGGTTCACTTTCACATTTCAGATACCCTTTGGCCGTAGTAGGCTTCGATCCTGCTGGGCTTCTATGATTTACTGACATTTCCTTGATACGCGCGTTGTGGGTGGTTACCGGAAGGCCAAACAGCGAACGACCCATCGTTCGCCGCCCAGACCTACGGTGCGCGGTGGCTGGAATGGTGGTGGGGATTCCGGAGGCTGGGACGTGAAGACCGTTCTGCGCTGCGCTCGTGCATGCGGCTACCTCCTTTACTAGCATTACTGCTTCACAGAAGTAGGCGACCACCTGCCATTTTTCTTCGTTCTGGACAATGGTAAGGTACTATAGGGCCCAGTGCAAACTCTTTTAACCTCTGGTTTTGATACTTATAGTTCGATACTGAACTTGACTCCCATTTTCAAATTTTTGTTTTCGATGGGTCACTATTCAACAATGAGCCATTGTTTATCTAACCTCCCGTATCCTACCACCACCTATTTATTGCAAACTGAATTAACAGATAGGTCTTAAAGAAACATTTTGTTTTTATGGTGGCCAAAAATCATCCAATGACGAATCCCGCTCTTAGGTGGAGCGGGAAACAGTGTCAAACTGTTACTGGCTAAACACCCCACCCCGTTCTTTCTTTGCCCTTCGCTCTGGGACCAAGCCTTTCTTTCAGAAAGAGACCCTGGGCCCCAGTAGGCTTCGACCCTTTTTGCAGAGTCCCTACAAAAAAAAAAAACATATTTCAAGCCTTACTTAAATGAATGTTCCTCCTGTTGCGACAAAGCCCAGTCGTGTATAAATCTTGCTCGGGTGTAACTAATTTGGTAAATGTCTGCGTACTCATAATTCACATAATCGTTAAAGCAATTAAAATCGCATTATCCATTGACTCCATTGAGTCTGTTGTCCGTCGGAGAAATGGGCAGGCGGGAAATCTGTATTACTTTTTTACAAAAAAGCATATTCTAAATACTTGGCAGTAATTAGTACCCATGAATGAAACTAAGTAAAGATTCGATTTCCTTTGACACGACAGTTTTCTATTTTATCTTTTAAATATTCTCATATTGACATTCTCACATCTGCACACAAATCCTGCAATATTACAACAATTTTTATAGTAGCTAGTACTTTATCAGTAAAATTACAGATATAGAAATAGTTATTTTTAATAATTGGTGGATTACGGCCCAGTCCCTCTCTTAGAGACGAGGCCTGTGTCCCTGCAGTGGAAACATTAAAAAGGCTGGTGACGATGATGATGTGATGAATAATTGTTTCAGTATAAAACTGAGAGGAAAAAAGTTGAATTAACATTTGATTTAATATTATTAACAGCATCTTCCAGCTCTTTTCAAATCGATGTCAAACTTGTTAAACAGTTGGGGCCCTTTTGGTGGCTACATTAAAGCTCTCTCCCAGCTCTTATTCTGTGTTACTTGGGATTGACACAATGCGTTTTTTTCCGTTCTGTCGTGTCCACCGTCACGCTACCACAAAGTCCTTTTTCTTTAATATCAGTGCTCACACAATCCCTGAATCTTTTTTTGACCTTTCTCTATCCATCCACATGTATATTTATAATTTTAGTAGGTAATATACATTTCCTCCTTCCTATTTTTACGACTAAACCGAGACAAACACCTCTTTCAAACTTCCTTTAAAAATAAAGAAATGAGTATGATTTGTTACGGGCCTAAGCCTACTGAGGCCCAGGGTCTCTTTCTGAAAGGAAGGCTTGGTCCCAGTGCGAAGAGCAAAGAAGGATCGGGGTGGGGCGTTTTGTCAGTAAGAGTCTGACTCTGTTTCCCGCTCCGCCCAAGAGCGGAATTCGTCAATAGATGATCATTCCCACCATAAAAAATCTACACAGGCATTATCATAAACCTGTATATCTCTTATGCATCAACTTCAGAGGCATCCGTGACTCACACGTGTATAAAAAATTATACTATAGTAAAATAATTTTAATTAAAAGATGTTACTGACGTAGGGGAAAACCACATATTTGTGGTAGAATTACCTATTAAAGATTAAATGCGGTTTAATTACTATGTCACCTGAGTTACACTAGTACTATCTGCAATGGGTGACCTCGTATAGTTTACTAATAGGTACAGTTTAGAAGAATATAAAGGTATAAATCTAACTTTTGCCAGCGGCTTTGCTCCCTGAACAGAAAATGTGATAAACGAAGAACCGCTCGATCGATTTTGTGCTAACTAAACATTTGCTTTGGATGGGTGAGCCCGTTTTTGTGTTATAAAATTGCAACGAAAGGTGACATTGATTTTTATATATGTTGATAGGTTTCTAATTAAACGAATTTAGGATGCAATATAACAACCTAAATTTGTTCGTAGGGACTCTACAAAAGGGTCGAAACTAACTGGGGCCCAGGGTCTCTTTCTGAAAGGAAGGCTTGGCCCCAGTGCGAAAGGCAAAGAACAATCGGGGAGGGCTGTTTAGTCAGTTAGAGTCTGTTAGCTATCTGTAGTTAGCTGTGAGTTAGCTTCGAACCTTTTGCAGAGTCCCTACTAACGAATTTATTTTTCGGATTCCTTCGGATCGCTTTAACCCACCATAAAAATCCAGGAAAACCTAGGTTGCCGACATAGCCCAAAGAATCGCCAAACTTAAGTTGCAATGGGCAGGGCACATTGCTCGTAGAATAGATGGCGTTGGGGTCGAAAGGTTCTGGAGTGGCGACTGCGTACCGGAAGACGCAGTGTTGGAAGGCCTCGAACAAGGTGAACCGATGACCTCGCAACGGTTGCGGGTATCCGATGGATGCGAGATGGACACGGCAGTTCATTATGAGGGAGGTTTATGTCCAGCAGCGTACGTCTTTCGGCTGAAATGATGATGATGATAAAAAAACCGAATTATTTTAATTAACACATCTTTGTTACCATAACTGATACTTACATAGTAGGGGTTTGTTTCTACTTCTATTATAGGGGACATGCCCTGATCAATTGTCAGCTTATATAAAACTAGCTTTTGCCCGCAGCTTCGCCCGCGTACATAAAATATAGCCTATGTCACTCAGGAGTAAAGCAGCTTTCTATTGTTGCTTAAATTTTTCAAATCGGACCAGTAGTTCCAGAGATTACCCCTACAAACAAAAAAACAAACTTTACCTCTTTATTATATTAGTGTAGATGATGAAAGTCTATAAGCCACAGGCTATTAGGAATTATATCAGTTTGAATGATCTCCATTGTTTTTCATTTTTGTTCTAGTATCAATGTGATACGGTAAATTGATTACCTCTTTAATTATAGATGTGGAAATAAATGGTTTGCTCAAAACGAGTTAATCCATCCGAATGTTACATCAGTATTATTTAACGTTGCTATTTTCCTGCTACCTGAAACATTAACGAAAGAAGTTTTCTAGAGATAGCTTAGTATAGCATATCATTAGCCTTGTAATGTTCCTACTGTTGAGACATACTTCCTCTCTAGGACAAGGAATGGACAGTAATCCACCATGCGAGCCCAAGCCTCCCGGAGCTGAGGGTTGATGCGAAAGCGTTACACTGGGGCTCTGGGAATAAGGCATGGAAGGCACGGGGTAGGTTCTTTAGTCAGTAAGAGTCTGACACTGTTTCCCGCTCCGCCCAAGAGTGGGATTCGTCATTCGATGATTTTTACCTACCATAAAAAAAAAACCATGCGAGCCCAGTGCGGCTAGGATTTCACATGTCTTCGAATTTTTGGTTCTGGGACATGCTGGTTTCCTCACTATGTTTTCATTCACCGTTTGAGAGCAGTGGTGATGAAATAAATGACACATAGTAATGCGCCTGGCTGGGTTTGAATGATCATCTTGACTAGTCGAGCCGTCGAGCCGAGAGAAAGTGATAGCAATAAAGGAATAAGATCACGTATTGTAGAAGTCGCTGTTTTGTTTGCTTTTCTGGTATAATATTGTTTCAGTTGTCAGTATGTTGAGATCATTTTGTCGATAATATATGATGTCTACTGACATAAACTTATATTGCGCAGTGGTTATGGAGCAGTAATAAAATTTACGTTGAAGGAAAATATCTTAAGGAAACCGGATATCCTAAAAAAAAAACGAAGAAATGTGGCATCCACTGTTTTCCTTTGGGCCTAATATAAAAATTTCGCAATAAATAGAAAAAAGTAATGTAAAATAATTATTATGTCAGCGGAAAAATGTCCATTGATGGACGTAGGCTTCTCCAAGTGTCTCCACAATGACCGGATCTGTGCATTTCGCATGCATCGGACTTCTGAGGCTCCATACTAGGTCAACAGCTAACAATTGTAATCTAATCATATCATTTTAGCAGGTAAATAAATAAAACACTAAAAAACATTTAACACAGTTTTTTCTATATTTTCTTTCACTAATATCTATAGCAATAAATTATAGTTGTTAATTTCATGTAATACCGTTTAAATCTGTACATATTTACAAACAGTTCATACCTAACCTATATCACAGTTTACATAATTATAGTATCTACGTAGCAAATGTAGGGAACCTTTACATTGACGTCGAAACCAACTTCATCGTTGTTCCGAGCCAAAATACCTGAAACAAGAAGAAAATGTTGTCTGAAACTTGTTTAGGTAATACAATAGATCCAATAAAAAAAAAATACAATAGTTCCTATCGGAGGATATGTTTGGCCAATGCTTGCCGAAATTTGTAGAAGCAGCTCAAATAATTATTGAGAATTGCCCGGACTTATTACATATTTTTTATATATAATTGTAATTAATTTAAGAACATTGTTATGCATTTTCAGTGTTGGTTATAATATTTTACCTTAAAACTTTATTAAAATTTTATTAAACCAAATTTTGAAGAATTTTTTATTTGAAAACAGGTTTGAATTTCGAATTTTATTTGATTTTGCATATTAATTAATAATAGACATTGGTCTTGAATAAATAATACATATGTATATACTTGTACATAATTATTTTCAAATGCTAACAAAATTAAACTTTATGTTAATGTTTTAAGGTATATAATTAACTAAAGTTATTGTTAATTTATAACTTTATGCTTACCATTAGGTGGGATCACAGTCAAGCATTAGTTTATTATTAATAAAAAAAATCTTGATGTAAAATAAAATGTTTACAAATAGAGTTTTTGGGCCATTTTGTTAATCCATAATCTAGTACATTGTTCATCGAAGTTCCAATATGTAATAAAAGTGTAAACAGTGTGTGTGTTAGTGTAATAATTCAGTAGTCGTTTCTGTAAAATTATCTATTTTGTACAATAAAGTTTATTCTGTTCTACAATAATTTACACAAACAGCGTGGTACAATATAATTTCACAGTAACTCACGGCTTATTTTAGAAACTGTCTTAATAAAACTTTTGAGTAATTGTATTTGAAGATAAATTGCGAAATTATACGCTTGGGGATAACTCAGTTAGCATTAATTAGAGCAATAAAACGCAATTATGTTCTAGTTACTGTTAGTGCTCGGCAACTGCGCCTTGTTTCACGTGCTTATTTACATTACAGGCAGTTTTAGAAAAGAGAATGTGCAATATGCCCATACCACATACCGCTTGTGTCACAAATAGGTGTATTAAACTCTTGAGCCATATGAACGCCGGCGTCCGCACACCAATTGCCTTTCTATTATGTCTCTAATTACGGTATTCGAAAAGTAAATACCAAAAATAATGTTTTATTTACACAAACCTACCTATTTTATACAAATTTTCTTAACAACAATAAAACATATAAAAGTGGTTAATAAATGGTTATCAATTCCTACTTCCACAAAAAATAACATTGTCATTTCCAAAATAATTAATTTGGTTTGACACAATTCAGAACGGAGCCACATTTCAATTCGGGCGATCTCTTTTAAGTTTTAATTCCTTGTTTCTCTCCTTAAAAAGTAGTTGTAGGTTGAGCCTGTATTTAAGAAGATGACGAGAAGAGAAAGCGAAGTCCGAATCATAAGAAAACATGTATCAAAAGGATCGGTGCTTTTTTTGATCCACTGGTGCAGTGGCTGAGCTATTGCTGCGCTACTTGCTCCGGATTCAATTGCGTCACGTACCGAGTAAATTAGGGTAACTTTGACCCTGGGGTATAACTTTGGCACAAACTAATTAACCAATAGTAACACAGTAAACACAGTTTCTCATGTTCCTATTGGATGATAAGCTTGATGTGTGTGACCTCCAGATACTACAGGTCTTAGTGTTTCAATATATGACTTTGTATATATGTAAACGATACGGGAGAAATTCACAGTGTGAAGAAAAGTTTTGATTAAAATATATTTATAAATATTGTCCGTGCTCTTGCTGCTATATTTAATAAATACTCAATCTTTTATTGCATTCCATTATGTAGGTTTTAGTGTTAAATATGCCAAAAGAAAAACTAAACCCTAGAAACTTTGAACCCTATAAGAAGGATATGTGGCAATGAGGACACACCAAATGCATCTGTATTGCCCTTGTTATACCTGACTATTACATAAATACAGGTACAACCATCTTTCTATTGAATGAATAGGATATTTGCATTTTTGTAACTAAAGATGTTTCTGAGATTTTATCTAGACATCACATATGAGCAGTGTCTTCTCAAGATTAAAGATAGTGACTACCATTTAGCTGAAAATTTAATGTTTAACGTCATAAAAGTTTTTGCAGCGCTGGCAATATTTCGCGTTATTCCTTATTATTTTACGTAGGTAAAACTACTTGTTTTTTGATTTATTAATGATTAAATGTGTGACGTTACACACTGGAACTCTGCGTAAAACGAAACGAACTCTTGGAAGTGCAACTTTAAAGTTCTATAACTCTTTGGTTTGTTGAGATTATTTATTGATGCCTTAACAATCTTGTTACACTTTAGTTAATGTTAAATATAACTAATTCATTAAAACAATGGAAACTCCTTTAGAATTGATAAGAAACTTTACTACCGTAATTACAGACACAATTTATATTTCGAATACCGTAAATAGATACATAATAGAAAGAAAATAGGTGTGCGGACACCGGTGTCCTCTTGGGGCTTAATTAATTACAGGTAGGAGATTTAGTTTAGCCTCCTGATTTTGCCTGGAATTTTCGTGCTGTAAACAGTATCTCAAAATTATGAAGTACCATCCATCAACAGATATAGATTAAATATTTTATGCATGGCAGTATAGTGTAGAAAAAGGGTTTTTAGAAAAGAATCTTTGTGAACTTCTTTTGTCAGATAAATTTCACTTACTACCATTATTTAAGCGCTTTAGCGACACTAAACCTTCGCATTATTTTTTATATTACTAGCGACCCGCCCCAGCTTGGCACGGGTACTGATTTTGAATATGTTATGCATGTATAACACATAAAACTTCCTCTTGAATCACTCTATCTATTAAAAAAAACACATCAAAATCTGTTGCGTACTTTTAAAGACCTAAGCATAATAGGGATAAGTAACTTTGTTTTATACTATGTAACGATGTAGAAAAGGCTCCCGTGGGCAAGTGGTGCGGTAATGCGACCGCTAGAAATCTTTCTGAAATGATTCTATACCTTACAGATACGTATAATAAGTCATATAAAAAAGTTACACGAATGCAACGTTGCATCTGCCTTCGGGAACCTCTATTGGTGTTTTCATTTTAGATTTGTATCCTGATAATACAGCTTTTAGGAAGAACTTTGACATATTGAATTTTCTTTGAAGTAATTTTGCACTTATATTCTTATTGATGGAATTATGTAAGTATTAAGTTTCGGATGATGTGTACTAATCGCTTATTTACTTTCATTTATTTATGTTCATTGAAAGTTTATTTAGACTTTCATCTTCAGCTTTGTGCCATATCCAAGAAAGCGTTCGTAAAGGTGCCGATGTCGAGTGCCTTCAAATGTATGTACGTTTATGGGCAATGATTTGAGTCGTAAATAGCGTCATAACGTGAAGTAGGTATGTGAGACTCACCTTAAGTATCTTCTTATGTATCAGCCATCACTAGATATCGAACTTGCACAAATAATCCCAGTCACTAATCATCTAACTAATTTACTTGCATACATGAACTGTCTCTAGACATTTTCTTATAACTAGAGCTCCTGAGATCTGTCTATACATATCTGCGATACCTGTGGACAAAGGACACACATATGTACAATCATATTTTAAGTGTTTCATAATATTAAAGTTAAAAAGTCATTGGAATTCTGAATGCCAGATATGGACTATTTCAATTTATTATATGTTACATCAATAATTAGATTTCAATCTGTCACCTGCCTTTTAATTATTTATCTTTCATTGAAACCCATGAAAGAATGCATTAATAAATTGTCGTCTACTAAGAATTTATTAATTTAATGTTACTTTATTATGATAATGCGATGAAATAAAATACGAAGAAAGTGCTAAGAAGAAATGTTTTATCTATAATCGAGATGTATAGTTGTGTTGAAAGAACATTGTAAGGCATTTAGCATGATAAAAGCTCCGGCCGCTTTGTGCTGCAAGCTTTGAAGCCGAGGCCGGCTCATTTATACTTTATAGTTTTCTTACTATTCAGAAACACACAAAGTCATCAAACGTTGGTGGTCAGTGTCTGCCCAGTCATTATTTAATGATACAAACATGTTCTCTATTCTTGAACGAACAATACGCTATGTAGTATCTACAAATATTTATTGTAATCATTAAATATTGTATGTGACACAGTTAAAATAAAAATAGAATACGAGTAGAATTAACGAAAAGACTGTCTGTGTGCATCTGTGAGTCTGTCTGTGTTCCGTGTTATTTCACAAATAAATATCAGAATACGAAAACGGAAAATGTATCATCACGATATCGTAATTCCATGTATTTCCAAATATCGCTTTCCTAATTTTATAATAATTAATATAAATAAACATTTATGATGGTTAACATAAAACTGACGATCGATGTTTTTGATGATTACAATCCAAATGCGTTGATGAAATTTCGCAAATATGAATAGTGTTTATTGCAAACAATTTAATAAAATATAATAGTAATAGCTAGTCAAGGTTTATGAGATATTTAAATAGATTCTAATAATCATTATTGTAGTCAAAATTCTATGATTTAGTCTTGACCAACTTCTTTTCTGGTCTCTTCGGCACTCATGCTTTGGCAATTTATTTTCATTACGGCGTGGCACGTTTGCAGTTTTTGTGTTTTCAGAATAAAAAAGATCACATTTTATCATGATATTAATAATATATTAAATACGGTTTGCCTAAACTATATGCATCGTGTGGGCACAAATAGTTAAAGCCTAAAAAAATCTCGAACTACAAAAACGCTTATCTAATCTTAAAAATATAAACATCTTTAATGTCCTGTAAAATCTTTGTTATCAATAAGACTCAAATACACGCTATAATATAAATTATATTATCAAACTTATATGTGATTCATTGTGTTTGAAATCTATTATTAAAATCGAGAGTTTGTATTGCAATCACTTGAAGATGAACTCTTAATTTTCCTGTGTCAAAATTGAATATAATTCTTCTCTACTGTTCTGTATGAATGTATGAATAGGAATTCATACATTCATACTCATATAAAATAGACACTATCGTTTAGGAGGACCTAAACGATAGTGTCTATTTTATATGTCTGAATACATTATCTATGATGGTTGAGATTGACAAATCAAACGGTTGCGCTGCAATCGGTATCTAGGATTTACACAGATTAAAAGGAAGTTACACAACGACTGTCAAGGCCACGAGTCTACCTGCTACACAGGTCTTTACCATTAAAAAAAATTCAGAAACTACCTACATACAAACATGGCAGCTATTCTTGGATTACAGATTAACATTAAAATTAGTGCGAAATGTACTAAGTGAGATATTATTATATTCTTTTTTATTGTGCTTGTTAGTGATCCTAAGTTTTCTGATACTCTTTCAGTTTCTACCCGTAAGAACCTGTAATTGACTTAATGTTTCTTATAAAATTGTTATTCTTTAGATATAGCTGTTGGTTCTCCTTTTATTAAATAAAGGTAAAAACTAAATTGAAATCGCGTTGAAACTAAATTGGAAGATTAGATATTCCCATTTCGTTTCAGTGCGGTTATGTGTTTAGGACCTAAGAGTCCTTCGGTGTCAGAAACTGTTTAGCTTACTATATATCATTATTTATTTATTTTATTTTATTTATTTATATTCTTAATGTACAAAACTATAAAATTCCAAAAAAAAAACAGAACAGGTGATGTACATAGGCGAGCTTAACCCACAATTGGGTTTTCTTACAGCAAACCTTAAGTATAACTGAAGAAAATATTATTATATATCAATATATAATATATCATTGTTATATTTGTGTTGACAGACTACTCATGTTATATCCCAGAATGTTTGGGCACAATTAAAATAAGCTTTGTTGGCAAAACTGGTATTAGGAAAATTATTTCAGTAATTAGGTACTCTTCCTTCTACCGTATTTTTTTTATTTTATTATCTACTAGAAATTTAGGGTCTTTTGGTCATAATACGACGACGCCAGCCCCATCATAACCTAATACAAGATTTTTTACGCTATTCCGACTTAAATTTGTAAAGTAAAATAGCTGCATTTTACTTTACAAAATACCTACCGTACCTAATAAGAGTCACAATTAAAAATAAAGTTGCGGATATCTGTGTGTGTCTGTGCCCTCTTGGAGCTTAATTAATTAAATAAAGATTAAATTTCAATTTAATTAATAAATACCCAACTCTGTACAGCAATAAGTTAATTATATGAATATAAATATTTTATGTTATTATTTAAATGTCCTAGATGATGATTCATGTGTCAAACAATGTAATGATATTTCTGTTGGTCCTTATTTGGGCCTCATACCTTATATGTAAAGGTAAAAATCACATAATGTTCAATATGATATGTACGGTACATACCTAATGGGTATTAAGGATAATATTAAATAACGTTTAGCTAACATAAAAGAGTTATGACTAATTCAATGGATTTTCCTGAACCCTTCTATAGATATAAATAATTATATCTCGCGTCCGGGTATGGATCAGGTAATGGGCCGTAGCGAGAAGGAATGGGAAATGGACACCTCCTTCTACGGACCCGAGCCATTGTAATATAAGGAGTTGGCTGCTACTGTGAGAGAATGGACAACCTCATTCTTCAGCTACTGCCACAAGAACGAACCGGGCGGCGGGAGTCTTAGGGTGATATGCGGTCGCAGTTTGAGCGGTTTTGCGAACAACGAGTTATGGGTACGGGTAGCCCGCCGTCCAGCCACCTGGTAAAGACCAAGCCTTAATCGACGGCGCGTAGTGTTCCACGCACCCCTCAAGATCCCTTGCAAGAGACCTGCTAGGGCTGTGGAAACGGTTGAAACAGTGGTCGTGGCCAAGTTCTAGAAGTCAAGTCAAGCTAACTCAAGCGACAGGGTTTGTCAAGTCTGACAAGCCCTGTCGCTCCACCCCCGAGCGTGAGAAGTCACTTGTGCACCGAAACAAACTGTAAATTTTGTCCCACATAACGAAATATCTGATGTGTGGGTAATGAATAATCTTACGTATAGAGTCCGTACAGCCACGAGCATACATTTTTTTTGTTTGACTTAACAATAAATACACTATTACATATACTAAAACATGAACCTGTATAGCATATTCAGCCTTTTGATATTCAGCTGGGATTCAGGCCTCATCTCTTGGAGAGGGAAGTAAGTGTGCCATCTCTCACTTAAAGAGGAGCACCCACATGTGTGTGTGAGTTACTTTTTATATAAAAAAGTATCTGTTATTTTCGAAATGAAACTATTTTGAAAAAGCCTTTTAATTTTTACCCGACTGCGTCAGAAAGAGGGTTATATTTGAGTGTATTTTTTTTTTAAGTCATAACAGTTTTTTTTAATTTTATAGTGTAAGGTATTTGAAACGAACGTGATCTTGTTAGGAAAGTTTAATAGGGTCATCAGTAATGGTTTATATTTAACTTGAGGAAATCATGAACATGTTTCGAGCTTCAGATCTGACCTGAATAAATACTATAAATATCAATTTATTATATTTCTCTACGTACAATTTTACACAAATCTGTAAAAAATCAAATATAGATTTAACTTTAGTTATTCATCCATTTACAATTAATAAAAATTCAAGGTAATCCTATTAATCGTTATTATTTGTTTCACTTGTGGGCTGGACATGTCTGCCGCATGTCGGTCGAGCGGTGGGCCAGTAAAACATAAAGTTGGTGCCCTTAAATCGCACGAAGGGGTCGCGGCAGACCAAGAAGAAGATGGCGGGGCGACTTGGATGCCTTCCTTAGGAATTGGTAAGAAGTGGTTCAAGACCGTGACCACTGGAAATAATGGAGGGAAGTCTTTGCCCAGCTGTGGGGCAGTATGGGCTAGAAATAATAATAAAAAAATATTTGTTTTACTTAGTTAAAAGAAAATAAATTTTAAGGGTTCTGTGATTGCACAATTAATATTATCTCCGTTCCTAATTGTATACAATTACTGTTTGTGTTAAATGATAAATAAATAGTAATAATTATTTTCAATCAAATATTATTTGGTTCAATAGTAACAATTGTTATCCTATCCTTGTGTCGGAGCTCGATTGTAATTTTATCAAAGGACAATTATTAACATTTTTTTATTTCTTTTATTTTATAATTAACCCACCACTACTCTCAAAACTGTGAAAGGAAACAGCGTGAGTTAACCGTCATATCCTAGAACCAAAAACTCGAAGACATGTGACATCTACCAACTCGCACTGGACCCGCGTGGTGGATTATGGCCCATTCCCTCTCCTAGAGAAGAGGCCTGAGTCTCAGCAGTGGGAACATTATAAGGCAGGTGCTATGCTATGTTATTACTAATCCATTTATTAATAAGTAATAAAATAATCTATTATTTATATAAACAATTTTTTTTATTAATATGTGAATAATGCAGTGGGCTGCAATATTGTAAACTCGTTTGTTCTGTTTAATTTTTCTGTTAAATGTATGTTGTAGCTGTTTATTGTCCCTCAACAAATAAATAAAATAAAATAAATAAAACAAATAATGAGCTTGTCTATAAGCATTTTTTTTTTTGAAGTTTATGCACTTTGTCAATACTTTTCTCTCTGCTCATCTCTGACACCCCTCTTTATTCTTCTTATCTTATATTTAAATTTCAATGTGTGTATTCTTCACACAGTCTGCCACGCCATCCACATCGCCGAAGATAGGGCAACATAGTGAAATATAGTCCATCAAAAAGTTATTCGTCGAGGTCACGACCCTCAGTATTGAGGATTAACGACGCAAGGAGGAGGGTTCTTCACACACTGGGACAATTATTTGATAGGTATTTTAACAATGTTTATTATTATTTCATTATACGGATCCCCCTTCTTTGGGTTATGGTTCCTCACAATACCAGGACGGCCTATAGACAGTAACCATGTAAACGGAAGAATATATGAATAAGAATGCAGAATTATATTTTACAAATAGCAGTGTCGCTAAAGAACCCTTTTTTCTCTACTTTTTATCAATATATTAAAATTTATAACATATAATTAGTGAATACATTTGTAAATATACTTACTTCTAAATCTTAATCTAATAAAAAAACGCACAAACGTGTAGTTTATACACGTTTGTGCGTTTTTTTGTTGGTGGGAAAAATCGTCTAATGATGAATTGGTGGAGCGAAAAACAAAGGTCAGTTTCTTACTGACAACCTACCCCATTCCTTCTTAGCCCTCATACCGGGGTCGGAACTTCCTTTCAGAATTGTTTTTATTATTTTCCCACTACTTAAACTTAGTGTAGGTTTTGTCTTCCACTAACGTAGGTTAGTGGAAGACAAAACCTCTCTCTTCCACTAACCTACGTTAGACAAAACCTACACTAGGTCTTCTTTTGTGTCAAATTAAAAAAAGTTAAATTTGTGATTATAATTAAATGATAAATGATATTTATTTTGTAAATAGGTTTTAAAATAACACTTTTACACGTCAATATTTTTTCTTTTCGTTAGTTTAAGCTAGATGAGTCCGGTACGGTACGGTACAATTTTTTTTTTACGATAATCTACAGTTGTAGATTATCGTAAAAAAAAAATTAAGAGAACTAGCTATAAAATTACTTGCCTAAAGGGTAGATGGTACTAGCACTAGATAAATAAAATATTTATTAAGTTCCTAACACTGTATGGATCTTTTTGTGACCGATATAAAATGAATTCAATTTAATTCACAATAATGGCTGTGTTATTTGACATTTTAATAATGAATAAAAGCACAGAACGATATCAAATTAATGACTTCATGTCGCGTTGCTGTCTAAATAACTCATTTATTCTTTGGATTGAATATCTATCTATCTATCTATGTATTTTGGTGCTTTTTATGGGTAAACTCGTCACAGTATGTTTTGCCAAAAATTGGTAATTCCATATAATTATTGTAAATTCGTCACAATTAATGTGACGTGTTTCCAATAAGCCCTTTTTATTTAATTTGTAGTTGTTTTAAAAGGTATTCCATTTTTTTCATTGGACTATCGCATATGTTTTATTGTTAACGGAAATCATCAAATGACTTCAGCTGCTCTTGGGTGGAACGAGAGGAGTGTCAGACATTTATACTGGTTAATACCCACACTGTTTCTTTAGCGTTGCATTGTTTTTCTAATGTTATTGCAATTATACAGCATTACATAATTTTTTATCTATACTAATATATAATGAAGAGGTAAAGTTTGTTTTTTTGTTTGTAGGGGGTAATCTTTGGAACTAATGGTTCGATTGGAAAAAATTAAGCTATAATAGAAAGCTGCTTTACTCCTGAGTGACATAGGCTATAAATTATTTATATAACATGGATATTAACCGAGCTATCACAACTTTTGTCTCACAAAATTTTCCGCGGACGAAGTCGCGGGCAGAAGCTAGTATTATATATATTTAAACTACAGATGCATTTTTGTTAATACTATGATCTTTTAAAGTTTTTTTTGTGTAGTAGACATTCCCGATTTCTGATTATATGATCTGATTTCGTCTGAAAAGCGTCAAAAGATTAATCTTAAAGATTGAACTGAAAAAAAATGTGAGCCCTTTTTAAGTTATGTTTTATTTGTGTTAGTACTAGACTTAAGAGTTTATATTTTAGTAACTTAGTTTATATCACTCATGTTTTGGCCCCCAACCTAAAACTCATTTCGCTACGTATTTTTTGGGGCACCTACATACTTTATTGAAGATCCTAGCAACAAATAAATAACAAAAAGAAGAACCCTAGTACTCTAGAAACTTGGACCTCAGCCCATAGATTTTAAACACTTTACATAATCACTTGAGTATAGTTTATGTTTCGTATTCACATTGATGTTACTTCCTCAAAACAACAAACGCGAAATTGAGGGAACAGGTCATTAAGTTATATATAACCGTTTCATTCTTGTTGCTCATTAAATTGAAATAACGTGCTTATGAAAAGTTATTATCTCTGTAGAGGTATACATAAAGTAGAAGATTTAATAAGCTATTAAATCAAGAATGGATACAAAAGTTTTTAGGTAACAGTTTTTTTTTGAAGTGGATATCTGTTTTAGATAGATTTACAATGTTATGTTTGGGGGTTTTTCAAAATTTATTTTGTATAGACTGCCATAACAATTACCTATCGATAATAATTAGCACCTGTGTAGGGTGTAAGATATTTTATTTTTCCGTGGGCCGGGAATTCCAAACGATTAACGGAAAAACTTTAGGTGTAAAAAATACATGACTTAGCATTACTTTGCTAATAGAAGAAATTATCAACTTTCCTCTTCTATAAAATGCATGTATACACCTGAACGTACCTATTTTTATTGGTTTTCCTGTAGTTTCGAAACTACAGGAAAACCAGTAATCTGTCCGGTACTTTTTGCGTTTATCGCGAGCAGTCACTGACACGGAGGACTTTGATTTATGATATATATACGTATGTTATGTTTTATGTTCGGGAAATATAAACCTCGGATAAATATTAGAAACGTTTACAAACGTTTATTTATAAAATTAGATACTTTATAAGTTTGGTTAACAATTCCCGTAATCTAAGGACCGACTTCTGCAGAAGGGTCGAAGCCAACTGGGGCGAAGGATTCGCGTTTGAAAGGAAGGCCCTGGTATATCTGGCAACGTAGGAATGGGGTAGGTGGTTTAGTCAGTAAGAGTCTGATACTGTTTCGGTTTCCGCCCAAGGGCGGGAGTCGTCATTGGATGATTTTTTTCTACAATAAAACAAATCTACACTAATATAATATAATATATATATATAATAATATAATAAAGAGGTAAAGTTTGTTTTTTTATTTTTTTGTTTGTAGGAGGTAATCTCTGGAACTACTGGTCCAATTGGAAAGATTTTAGCAACAATAGGAAGCTGCTTTACTCCTGAGTGACATAGGCTATATTTTATGTACGCGGGCGAAGCCGCGGACAAGAGCTAGTAATTAAAAAAGAACCTAAGGACCGACTTTTTAATTAGACCAGCAGCTAAGTATAGCAATGCAATATTGCAAGTGTTTCCAGTATGACATTTAGTCCAGCCGTCATTGAATAAGATATTTTTTAAAGACTTTGATTTTAATTATTTATATGTTTATCTTTTTATTTATAAAATGTTTCGGCCAACTTCTTTAGAATTAGCTTACGAGCTTGATTTTGATTGTTAATCGGTTTGTGGTCATTCTGATCTCCGGGAGAGTGCATTCCACAGAGATATAGCAAATATATATATCATCATAAGCCTTTTTAATGTTCCCACTGCTGGGATACAAACCTCCTCTCTAGGAGAGGGAATGGGCCGTAATTCACCACGCTGGCCCAATGCGGGTTGGCGGATATATTTATATGTATATCAAATTATATTGTTCTATATGAATGTAATACTCGCAATGTCTTATGCGCTTTAGTAACCTCTATCAGGGTTTTTTCACGAACAAGGAGATTCTGAGATAAATACATCTATGTGTAATGACGTTCTTTAATTTGATTATTTTTCTTTTCTGTATGTAATGTAGGTATGGACTATGTTTATTAATATATTATGTCACAAATCTATCTAATTCTGACAGTCAGTTTGTTTCCAGTCAATAATAGAAAAGTTAGTTAGTTAGGCTTTAGTTTAGTCATGGTTTAGTCTTATGTTGATATGGAACAATAATCAAATAATGGAAGTTTCTTTATTTCAAAATTGTGAACTCTAGAGTTCATAATTTTGAAATAAAGAGACCCAGGAGTGGGAACATTCAACATAAGGTTTACTATATTTATGTGACGTTTAAGTCTTTATGATCTTTGGTCAGTGTACGAGTATATAAAAATTTGAACATTGTTATATTCACATGCATTTTATTGAGATAATAACTAATCCGTTTCCCACGCGTAGTGACCATGCCAATATTAAAGCATGAATAAATATTAGCAGCAGAAGCAGGACACATATTGTCATCAGTACTAGATGTATGGCGTATTTGTTTTTATTTAAATAAATAAAATAACTTACCATTCATGAATTAAGCGTATAATGTGAGAATTGACTTGTATCTCGCCACGTCCATAGAGGAGGCAAGCAGGACTGCTGCAGGCCGGCGAGCAGCTCGGCGTGGTACCTCTGCGCGGCCAGCAGGTAGGGCGGCGGCAGCGGCAGCGGGCAGTGCGGCGGCGGCGGCGGCGCGGGGGGCGAGGCCGAGCGCCGCGGCTCCGGCTCCAGCAGCGCGTCGATCGTGAACGCCCTCCGCGGCCGCGGACCCAGCGGCAGAAGCGCCGTCGTGTCCACGGCCTCTGTCGGCTCTGGACTTGGCCTCGAAATATACGTCGATGCCGGGCTGTACATGCTAGTATTCGGCATCGATGGAGGGGCCGGGGGAGCACCCGCTTGTCGCGCCAGAAAAGCTCTGTTGAAGCTGGCCAGTGCCGCTAATTCCGCATTCAAACTGTCCTTCTCTCCCTTGTGCAGCTTGAACCTCTTGCGCCTGCGGAGCAGCGAGCCGTTCTCGAACATGTCGAAGGCCTGCGGGTGCAGCGTCCAGTAGGCGCCCTTGCCGGGCCGGTCCGGGCGGCGCGGCACCTTCACGAAGCAGTCGTTGAAGGAGAGGTTGTGCCGCAGCGAGTTCTGCCAGCGCTGCGTGTTGCGCCGGTAGTACGGGAAGCGGTCCGTGATGAACCGGTAGATCTCCGACAGCGGCAGCATGCGCTCCGGGGAGCTCCAGATCGCCATCGCCGTCAGGGCTATGTAGGAAAACGGCGGTTTTTGATCACCGTAGGACTCACGTGTCGGCCGAGGCATATTTTCGCACAATAATGTTCTATAAAGTCAATTTTGTCACCTCCGAAGGAAAAACTTGGGCGACACGTCTCTCACAGCGGAGTGGAAGATAAGGACTGGGTGAGTGAGCGAGAGTGCGCGCGCGAGGCGGGAGTGGCGCGCGCGAGGCGCCGCCCTGCCGCAGCGCGCCAATCGCGTGCCTCCGACTTTGTTTGTTGTTTTTGTCGGCTCCGGACCCGTTACAGAGGAATTTAAATTGTTATCACGTTTACATTATACAAAATTTATTCGACACCGACAACAGCTTGAGCTTGTTTCGAAATTGCAATGATTAAAGTAGTAGATACTTATTGATGGTGCGGGAGAGAAAGGGAAAGAGGAGATGTCTAGTGTTGATACCCACTCCCGCATTAGCCGAGTTAAATAGACAGAAGCTTGATATTATTAAAGATTTATGTTATGAGTGCCAAATCAATGGATTATAATGAGAGAGTATTGACATGTGATACATAATTAAGTCAGTCATTTATTTTAGATTACTTTGTGTAAAAAGTACAGCTATTTATAGTCCTAATTCTAACGGATGTTATTTGGAAATTAGTGAGTAGTAACTGACAATAAATAGGTATATTACAATAATCTTCATCGATTAGTCAGTTTGTGTAAGTGCGCTCATAATATTTACGGTGATCTGTGAGCAGCTCCAGTTTGCAGTCATTATCTATGTATGCGCGGGCGCAGGTTTGCGCTTAGCTTACCAAGCTTGACAAATTGAACTGAGGAGGTTGATAAAACGTGTTGTGTGAATGACATGCACTCGTTAAATTCCGTTTTTTTGTCAATTTTTTTATCGAGTTTTGCGATTAAAGGTAAAAAATGTGAAAGAATTGAAATATAAACGTATCGATAGCCATAGAGAAAAAAATAGGAAGAAAGGCTAGGAAGACTTACTTTCAAGAATTCAGTGATGCAGTTTTATTTTACATCGAAATAGAGCCCGAGACTCGTTTGAGTATTTTTTCGTAATCCATCATAGTTTTAGATTTGACCATACATTTGACCATACCTGCAAGGTAAAATTGAAACAGGCAGGTACTAGTTAAGTTTTCGCTTTAAAAAGCGGGTCACTTTGAGTTATGAATTAGAATTAGTTTAAATATACAGCAACAGTTTTTTTTTAAGAATACTTACCGTACTTCAAAAATGAAAAATCTGAACCCTTATAGGATTACTTTGTTGTCTGTTTGTCTCTCTGTCTGTCAAAGCCCTTTTGTGTTGTACGGTCACTTGAAGTTGGCAAAAATCAAACTTTTATGTTTACAAAAAATAAATTGATGTAGCCGTACCTATAGGTATGTCGCAAAAAACGTATACATATTTCGACACACTCAAAAGAATCAAAATGTGGCCCGAAGTAAGGCCTTATTGCTATAAGGCCAAAGCATAAAAATAAATCTGAAAACTGATAATTTGTGTCACATAAAAAATCAATTCCGAAAAACGATTTTTCCATTCGGAAGTAGTAAACTAATTCCTAAAAAATTAAACAAAATAATCTTGTCACAAAATCAGAAGCAATTGAAGTGTGCAGCCAGTCTAAGTGGATGCATGGCTATTCAGTGCCGCTTCGCTAAGATCTCCGCTATGGCTCGGAGCGGCTAAAATAGCGGGGTTCCGTAATACCGCGGTGGCTCGGGGAGCGGTGGCTGGGGGGTTCGGAACGAAGCGTTCAGGTGCAAACGATGACGCGGTGCTTGGGTAAATTAACCGAAGACCTATACTTAGGTGCTGTGTCATCGAACGTAATCTTCATTGTAAATTGTGGAATTGTGGTTTTTTTTTTGTGAAAAATGGTAAACAATGCTTAAATGGAAAGTTTTTCAAGTTCATACAACGAACCAATGCAGTAAATAAGATTTTTATTGTACTTTTTTACCAAATTGTATATTGAATATAAAATATTTAAACAACCTTTAGTCAAATTTGATAGAGAAGGAAAAAGAAAAGCAGGTACATAACTAGTTATAATAATAATAACATTCTGCAAACTGACCGAGCTACTGGCGGTAACTGAAACCTTCAGTAGTGCCATCGGGATGGAGTTTGGTGTGGACAAATGAGCAGTCAAGTAAAGCGAGGGGAAGTTGTGGAATCAAACTCATGCACGCCTTCAACTCTGCAAAAGAGTCGTAGCCTACTGGGGCCCAGGGTTTCTTTCTGAAAGGAAGGCTTGGTCCCAATCCCAAAAGCGGAAATCGTCATTTAATGATTTTTGCCCAACATAAAAAAAAAAAACGGTTGGGTTAGGTTAGGTTCGCAGGTTTGTTTGTGCAATTGTAGGCGAAGTTATAATGACGAAAAACTACCGGAGATTTATTGTGAAGGACGTCACGGTTGACAACTGTCGGGCACGTCACCGGCCAATTGAATCCATCCGCCACATTATCTGCGCTTGTTCTCGTCTAGCTAACGGGGAATAATTGCATAGACACACTCTTGTAGCCAGAATTATCATTTATCACCATTAGCAACTTGCTCTGAAGTAATTTCTTGTGGAATCGGAGATACCGCACTACAAGTAGTAGCCCGAATCAGTTCTCAAAAAAGGGGATATCACGTTGTACTGGTATCATTTCATTATCACTGACAGGGCTATTGTAGCCAATACGCCTGACATAGTGGTGATGGACCAAAATGAGAGGCATGCAATGGTTTTTGACAACCCCGTTCCGCATGAGGAAAACCTCGTGAAAGTCGAGAAAGATAAGTAAACCAAGTATATTGACTAGGTTCGCGAGGTTGTCGACAACTCAGGACTCGGCAATCATTGTTTCTATAGGCGTGTCAGCTTAATAGCCAAGAACCTCGACTAACACTTTTGGAGGCTCTCGTTAGACAACTGGATCAAGGGCTTGATTCAGAAAGCGGTACTCCTGAACACGGTTCGTATAGTTAGGGAGTTCCTTTCTCTGGAGCCCTGACAGCCGGTGGCTTGAACCCTGTTACTGACACCGGTAAGACTTAATTTTTTTACATGTATTTTTTATTAAAATGTTTAAAAATATAATTTATTAGCGACCCGCCCCAGCTTCGCACGGGTACCGATGTTGAATATATTATGCATGTATTATACACATAAACCTTCCTCTTGCAGCACTTTATATGTTAAAAAAAACCGCATCAGAATCCATTGCGTACTTTTAAAGATCTAAGCATATATAGGGACTGGCAACTTTGTTTTATACTATGTAATGATAATGATGTGTTTATGTTAATGAATAATCGAAATAATAATAACTTTATTTCGGGTTGCATAGACCCATATACATCTTAACCTGTGACAGTACATAGCAGGAAATATATATGTACCATTTTTAAGGTTCCGTACTCCAAAAGGAAAAAGTAGAGCCCATATACGATTACTTTGTTGATCATCTGTCTGTCTGTCAAGACTCTTTATCTCGGGAGCGCGTAAAGGTATCGAGTTGTAATTAAAAAATATGAGAACACACATAAAGCAAAGTCTCATAGCATAAGGAATAAACCCTGGAAACAGTTTTGTAGTTACGTCATAAAAAAAAAAACTTTTTTCGATTCGGAAAAACTCTTTGAGACTCCATTATTGTTTTAGTTAGTTAAATATGTATATAATAAAAACAATCGCTCTTAGTTGAAGCGGGAGGTTGTGTCAGACTTTTACTGACTATAAAGCCACTCTTAGTTCCTTCGTTCCATTCATTCCAAAGTCGGGTTTTCCTTTCAGAAGCGAACCCATGGCTTCAGTAGGCTTCAAACCTACAGGACCTCTTTGGTCTGGACTTTCTGACATCTTAGTCGACGACTTGGGCTTGGTAATAACGGTTAGCTGACGGTCAGACGGCAAGCTACCTATGTCTCACCGTCTTCAAGCTTGCGTTACGTTAGGTTTGTGCAGAAACATATGAGTAAAATGGTACTTTAATGTAACTAAATAGCAAGACAAAAGGTAAAAAGAAAGTGAAATCGTGACAACGACAAAAAACAAATGACGCTAAAAAAGTATGAAACAAGAAAAAATATAAAACAGAAAAACCGTAGTTACATGTTATTAACACACGTGTTGTATAAAAAAAGTATTGTAAGTCCTTTATCAGGAAATATTCTCCCTGTGTGCCAAATTTCATCCATTTCAGGTCAGCCAATATAGATAATATGAAAAATATATTATTTTTATTACTATTTACTGTACTACACTGGAAACCCCACAAAGTGAAGAAATGTGGAAAATGCTCAATAAGTAGGCAGAGCAATGCTTAACAAGGCCTCAATGGAAAATATTCTCAAGAAAATTAATTAATGAAAAAGTTAGGAGCCCGTACCAGTCACGTATAAGGCATTGCTATTCTCGTATTCACTTTTCCTTGCTCTTTTATTGCAACTACCACTGTTTGTGTCTCCATCACTTTAAGGTTGACTGGTAGAAAATGCCTAAGGCATTAGGTCCGCCTCTGTACATTTCTGCAAGAAGTATTAAATAAATAAGGACATTACGAGATGTTTTCACATTTTTTTTATGATGCAATTGTGATTTAGGCTGCCAAAGTTCCGACTGCTGAGACACAGGTCTCATCCACCACGCAAGCTCAGTGCGGATTGGTGGATGTCACATGTCTTCGAATTTTTAGTTCTAGGACATGGTTGAAAGTAAACCTGTCACTTAAAACATGTATCTTACTTACATAAACAACATGTAATTCTAGTCCTTCTAACTAAGTTTTTGGTGGTTAACGAGTTGTGGGCCCTTAAAACACAGTACTGGTACCAGGACACAGTGAAGCGGAATCGCGGTAGATTACGAAGAAGATGGCGGGACGACCTGGATGTCTTTTTTAAGAATTGGAAAAGGAAAAGCGAGGAATTGTGATCGTAAGAAAGAATGGAGAGAGGATTTCCCCAGTTGTGGGACAAAACGGGCTAGCTATAATAATAAAAGTCGTTGAAGCCCAGTCAAGTAATTATTCGTGTTACCTGATGTTATATGAAGCTACTTAATGGGGATTTACAGTTTTATTGATATGCATATAGTATACATCATGATCACCCCTCCACTACACTACACACACATATGAAGAGGAATAATATACTGAAATGTCCCTCAGGGTTTGTGGTTAGGCCATTGCGTTTAGAGGGCATTGCAACAATGTTGCCGGAATATGTAATAATTGGACTGAAATGATATGCTAATAGCAGAAGTTAATGCACACCTTTTACGACTGTAACGATACTCCGATTCCATGCTTAATGAGAGCTTAATGAATCGTCAAACGTAAATCGGTTTTAAAAAGTTTATGGTAATGAAACGCTTCTTATACTAATTTTTTCCTTGAAACATCAAAAAGTTTGATACAAACTAACACGTTCGAAAACAAATATGCAACTTGATTAAAAAATCGATATTCTGCTCCTTGGTACTTATGGATGGAGTAAACTAGATCCACTCACGTTCAGTTTTTTCATTTTGTAGCAATCTGGTATCGGGAATCACGTCATTTGTAAGTAAGGCACTGCCTTTGATCTCGCCGCCGATAGATGTAATAGAGGCTTACATCGTCCATCGATCAGCAGGCTAACCACGTCTCGCCAAATTGTCGGCGTCTTCGCAAATAGCTCCATTAAATTCAATCGGTCGCGGGGCAACAAGACAGAAGCGTCACTTTACCGTCTCCTATATAATTTAGAGATATTAACGTTACACATAAGGTACAGGACCGCAAGCCCAGTCCTGGTGCTTTGTATTCCAAATATGTCTTGTCCGATATTGAAGGGACCGCGACGTGTTCAGAAACGTTTCAGCAGTCATAAAATCTAAAATGGGCTCTTTAGTAACAATAAGCCGAGCTCGAAACGAATTCGGTTTATTAAAGTAAGCTTGCGTATAATTATAGCATCGAAGACTTAAGCCATACATAAACATTATAATGGTTTAATTACAACGTATAGCATTTTGCGGTATTACGATTTTACAACTCTGCTATTTTAGTATTATGATTGCGCTACGCGTTCTACAGTAAAAATGGTGGAATAAGCAAATGGACGGCGTTTTCTGGTTCTGCCATTTATAAGCGTAGAAATATATCTGAAACTCGTCAATCATAAGTGTGAAAACAATCGTACTTTCAGATTTTTTGAAAAGCTAATAAAAGGATTAGTGGCGTAAATTTTGGGGTGGCAAAACTGTCAAAATGTTACGAGCCCCTTGCCTGGTAGGGTTCCGCTCTACAAGGCCTTGAATTTAGAAATAAATACACAAATTTCAGTAAATTATAAAGATTTATACAACGTATTCACAAGAAATGGATCAATTGCCTGTGGTTTATTGCTAGCCTTACCACCTTATGTGCTAAGTTGCTGCTGCTGCTTAAGCGCTTCTGGGAAGCCTACCTACAGACGTGAAATATTTATATAAGTCCTCATGTATTAAAGAACTTGGCGATTTATTAATAATTAAGACTAATTTGCCATTGACCTCAGATGGTATACTTTGGCTACTGAAAAGGATCAACATTACAAGAACACATTAATTGTAGGTATTTATAGTTAAGAAGTGAATTTTCCTGCGTGAATCTGTTTCCTGATAGCGACCACTTGGAGGTCTTTAGGTTAATAAATTGGTTACCTGTAGACAAGCTGGATCTATCATCGATCGTCTAGTGAGATAGTGGTCAAGCGCAAGTCAATCAGTAATTGAAAAAATAATATAAAAAAAATAATTTTAGTTTTAAGTCATCACCATCACCATCCAACTTTTTAATGTTCCCACAGCTGGGATTCAGGACTCCTCCAAGGATATGGAATGGGCCCTAAACCACCACGCAAGCCCAGTGCGGGTTGGTTTCTAGTTTCAAGTATTAAAGTTTATGTCAGCAAAAACTCTTATAAGTTTAGTGCACCCTGACAAATTATAACAACAAAAACATTGTGCACAATATATCACACAGAAATTACAATTAAACGACATGTTCGGTTATAAATCATTCGGTAAAAAGTTTATAAAAGTTGCGCCACAGACCGAACGCAGGGGTTACACACAATCACAATGGCATTGTGCTGTCTATTAGTCACGGCGTCGCGATTTTACAGACATGACACGACAAAATGTACGATTAAATAGTTATTTTAAAATTATTCTACACAATGAAATAATTAATAACTGTATCATTGTGGTTTACATTCAATTACAATCCTTTTATTGCCGACCCTATTTTAGTAGGAGAGTGCGCGAGATTCTTCTTTGATTGTGATTTTTTTCTCTATTCGTTTCGGGCAAATAGAAGTGCTCTGTACTGCATTTTATTTTATTTTTTAAATATGGTTTGTTGTTTTTAAATTCATGATTTCAACGCGGACGACGTGCAAAGGGTACCTCGTCGTCTGGTTGTCCGGGAACCGTTCTGCCTGAGCTCATATCGTCAACAGTGCGCGCCTGAAGACTACTGCCAGCAGAACCGTAGAGGGTTAGCTTCTGAAAAGATAATCCGAGGTCCTAGAACGCAAAGGGCAACTGGAGGGTAGTAAGTGTGGATTTAGTCAAAAAAGTTCCACCCGTTCCCCGAACCTCTAGGTTGCGTTTAGAAGATAACGATAGTGTTATAATTGCTGTAAAATGTTCAGGTTTGTTGATGAGATTCACCCTTATTGTTGAACATCAATATTTGGAAAGCAAATTAATTTGTTAATGTAATTAATAAATACCAAACCATTTTGTTTAAACTCTTGAGCCCCGAGCGAACGTTCGCACACCTATTCTCTTTCTATTATATCTCTAACTAGCTTTTTCCAGCGGCTTCGCCCGCGTACATAAAATATAACCTATGTCACTCAGGAGTGAAGCAGCTTTCTATTGTTGCTAATTTTTTTCCAATCGGACCAGTAGTTCCAGAGATTACCCCCTACAAACAAAAAAACAAAAAAACAAACTTTACCTCTTTATTATATTAGTGTAGATTACGGTATTCGAAAGGTTACATAAAAAACGTGGGTTTTTTTATGGTGGGAAAAATCATCTAATGACGAATCCCGCCCTTGGGCAAAGCGGGAAACAGTGTCAGACTTCTACTGACTAAACGACCCACCATAAAAAACCCCATTCCTTCTTAGCCCTTGTACCGGGGTTGGACCTTCCTTTCAGAAACAGGACCGGGGCACCAGTAAGCGAGTAACGTAAAAAACGTGGGGTTAACTTTAAGCAATACATCTTCTTCTCAGTCGTTACACTCTTGTCAGAGTGGTCGTGGTTATCACTCTGGATCACGATGACTGATCATCTTGGTCATGCGGCGCCATTCATCGCGGACTGCAGCTTTCCGGGTGCATTCGTAGACCGAGCATTTAGTTGCGGCCTTGAATCTAGTATGTCCATCTCATTGGTGATCTACCACGTGGCCTGGTGCCCTCACCTTGCCCTGCACTATGAGACGCTCTATGGGGTTATTACCACGCCGCGATACATGGCCGAAGAAGGCATACATAGCATAAACTATAAGTTTTGTATTGGCCTAATCCATTTCAATATTCAAAAGATAAGTATGTGCAGTTTTATAGGGTGTAGTCACATTGTTCAATAGACAGCAATTTTGTAGTAATGTGAAACTAAATCGATATTGGCACATGTTCTACATGACTCACGCAAATTCCACTGATTGGAACGTCTGTGTTAATACTATAGCGAGACCAAACTTGGTGATTTTGTTCCCAGGCAAGTAACAACGAACCTCCATTTAAATTCGTTCAGCAGTTTTGGGTAACGTGCGAACAAACAAAGGAATTGACGAAAACAAAACGAATGGATATCAGTTTTATTTCCTTATCTAACTAGTTAATTTTGGATCTGCACGTGTACGGGTTTGTTTTAAAAGTGAATGCTGAAAAGTTGAGGTAAGACACAATTGAGACAATTTTTTTACAGTTATATACTTCATTCACAATTGTAATGCTAAGAAATGATGAAATGTTTCGAAAGATAGAAAACAAGTACCTAATTCCGTTTTTTTATTACCTACTACCGCGGGTATAATAAATATATTATACCCCCGGTTTCGCTTGCACGAATACGCATTTCCCTTAAAACGTTTTTTCACTTACAATTAAGAAAAATAAGTTCTTACTTAAAAAGTGCAACTGTGAAAAAAATCGTTCTCCTAGGTTCAAGGGTTTAAAAACAAAATTAATTCAGGTAGCTTTGATCCATAATTCAATCAGAAATATGTCAAAACAATTCCTTACAATTAAAATGATACTAATATTATAAATACAATTTGTTTGTTTGTTGCTGTTGTGTTTAGACTGGGAGTTGCGTGATAAGTCAGTGGCACTTTTCTTTTTATATAATGTAGACTAAAGATGACATGAGTGGAACTATTAATCTACACTAATATAATAAAGAGGTAAAGTTTGTTTTTTTGTTTTTTTATATTTTTTTTTTTTGTAGGAGGTAATCTCTGGAACTACTGGTCCGATTGGAAAAATTTCAGCAACAATAGAAAGCTGCTTTACTCCTGAGTGACATAGGCTATATTTTATGTACGCGGGCGAAGCCGCGGGCAAAAGCTAGTTCCTCATATAGACAGTTTAATTCATATGTGACCAATTTATGTTGCCGTTGGTTTCAATAGTTGGACGACGGAGTTGGTGGTGTGACAAAACTGTGACGCGGAAAGCATAAAAAGCCTTTGGTCATGCCTTTGATCTCTCTCCTCTGGTCGTATTAGATTGCCACCCCATCGGACTATTAGAGGAAGGGTACAGAGAATGCATCTGTGTTTGCGCGTACATTTGTCTGTGCGACTAATCTCTGCCGAGACTGACCACCGTGATCGAAATTCGGTCAGGTAGATTATAATATATTTTATGATATTTCTGTAGTCTGTGGGAATAATCGGTTTCACCATTTCATATATTTACATAAAAAAGTAAAAACGATATGGTTATTATCTCGTGGTTCGCTGTCACCTGTTGCAATATCCCATGGAGTCAATCATAGCACCTCGCTCACTAGGATCCCTAATGATGATCCTTTGAGGCCGCCGCCGAATGGACACGCGGTGAAAAAAATTAAACACCTCACCTTGTTATTAAGTGTGAATTCTACAAATTGTTCACAAATATTTGCGTCTACCTGGGCTTTTTACTAACATTTGTTACATTTGCCGTGACGGAATCAAGGACGTCATAAAAGCTCTATATGATTAAACACGCTGAATTAAGTATGGTGCTTAAATACGTATCGGATCTAACACGGATTTTTTGAATTGTCGGTGTGTTGGTGGGATTTAGGAACACAAAAAGGCTTTTTATTTTTGTGTCTTAAATGAATTTAGATTTTAAAAATTGTTAATTAAAATTCCACAAATCCTTTTGTAGATTCAAAGAATAGTGTCATCAAATGTCGGTTTTAGATGAATCGATTCCCCTTTAGAAAATTACTTTCCTCGAGTATGTTGTACAAATGTATATTAAATGTGAATGCCTTTATCTATAGACTTTCTTGGTAATTTCTTATCTTGTAAATAGCCGTCCTGGCTCGAAGGCTCATCTGACTGTTTAGCAGGTTATTTTCTAATACTCGTATAACGTCCTTTTTATTGAGTGTAAATAATTGAGTTTGTATCAACGCCGCGCCGCCATCTGCTCGCTGGAGTTTTAACACTCCTTTTCGGATTTCCCACTTAACTTTAATGTGGCCATAAAATTTTACGTTTTTCGAGTTTACAAACTAAACTGTTTCTTATATAGTTTGGTCAAAATTGGGAATCGCTTGCGACTCCAAATTGTATATCACTTCGTTGGGATTTAAAGAAACTTTATTCTGGTTGGTATTTAGTGTAACACGACATTAGTCCTTAAACGCCCTCCTACTTGGACACAATTTTATTTGGATTGCGTCGAGCTGTGTCGTTTCAAGTGCTGGCTCGTGAGTTCGGTTATTACAATATTTGTTGTTGAAGGTTATTTATTTGACTAGTTGTCAGGGCTTACGTCGTCGGCTCCGACTGTTGTCGAGACGGTGGCATTGATCTCTTTGCCATGCTATTGAGATTATAAATCTCACACGTCCGATTTAGTTAGCGTCTCGGTAGGATTACGTGTTCCTAAATAAGGATTTGGGTTTTCTGTTTGTCTTGTCACTTTTGAGAGCGTTATGTCCACTCCGCAAATGATTGCGACCCCGCACAAAGCTTTGAATTTATTTTTGATCCCAAGCCAGTAGATCGAGACTGTAATCCAATATTCATTACCAGCACTATATACAGATATCCAATATTGAAGATAATTTATTCATCGGTCAAATGTGTATTTTAAGGTTTTACGCATTTTATACCAACAAGCGATACGTTTTATCGCCCACTTGTATTGGCGCGAGGAATAATGGAATCCTTTTCAGTCGATATTTACGATTTAATGCAAGGTCATTTTGCTTAAAAATATTTTGAGATGCTTATGATTTATAAAGGCTTGTAATTTATTGCGTTTATAATAAATCATTGGTTATAATAGACGTTTTGCGTGTTCAGTAGCCTCTGGGTCGTTCCATTTGTAAGTAGATATCTTGTTTGTATCTGTTCAGTAGTACTGTATTCTTTGCGTTTGTGGTCAATATATTTACAGTCACATAATGGGCACAATTCTGTCGTTGATTATTAAACGGCCGGACACAATGGCCTGATAATCGGTCTAACCGGCCCCGGGGCGATTACCATTATTATTTGATATTGTTGTAGGTACATTTTACAATTCAGTCCTACTGGCATGCCAGCACCACATGGTGCTGTCGCTTGAGGCCACGCAACTTTTATACTCACCGCAAAATTAATTTAATATTCTATCACTGAAATGATGCAACAATGACGGATGTAAATATATACGATCAGGAAGTTTATGTAAGAATTATACAAACGTAGGGTCACCTCAACCAGGAGTTACAAGAGTTTCCCGTCGGTTTTCTATCGCTAACATTGCGGGAAGCGTGCTTCGGAATTGTACAATTTAATTCTACCAAGTAGTTATTCGACTACGAGATGTGCGGCTGTTAGCTGTTTTATGTGTTTGAATATCCAAACTTAAAGGTCTATTTGAAGTCAGTGTTTTTGATTTTGACCGAACCAGTACATAGTAGATATTATACCCATAAGTACAAAGCGTTTTGGGAATACATTTATTGTGCGTACAGCTTTGGAGTGGAACTCTCTGCCAGCGTCTGTGTATCCCAATTCATAAAACCTAAAGTGAATTTTAGTGAGGTTACTTCCAGGGAAGCGAGTTCCATCATCAGCTCAGCATCATCGCTTATCATTAAGTGAGATAGTGGTCAAACGCGTGCTTATCTATAACCAAAAAATATATATTTAATTATTAAAATGACACTGACATTGTTATATGTATTTCATTTATTGTTACAAAATGTGTAAACAAACGAGTGAGTACCGTAAGCGGCGGAGGCGGATACAGTGCGGTCACAACAAGGGTGCTGGTCGAGCCATATCTAGATCTACAGATTGTTACATTACGCTACACAAAAGTGCGATAATCTCCTAAAAGGTGTTCGTAGTGTTGTAGATAATTAATATTTAGAGCCGGCGGCGCCCCGCGGCGCGCGCTGCCCGCCGCTTTGTGCGCCGCCGACACCCGCATTTGTCATGTTAGCGCGCACCAAGGTGTGAATGACTTTTTTCTAACTATTATTAATGACAATGATAGAAAATATTGTTTTTTGTTGCAACAGTGTTGATTGTTGTCAATTAGTTTTTTGTTGCATCACGGACTTTTGATTATGAGCGTGGCCGATCGATTCAATCGGATTTGAATTGAATGTTTGGATTAAAATATGGCGAGCTTCATTAAAGCTTTTGATATGATTGAATACCGACGCTTTTGTATCGAAACTGTTAAACAATGGGTTAAACGTATCGGGAACCTTTACCAGTGGTGAGAATCGATCTACTTTTAATGGAGTTTGGTGATATTACAGAATTATTCTTGGGAGCTAATAGATTTGCATAAACCAATGTCACTTTTGCCATTCTTTTTTCACAAAGCACATTATTTCCAACAGGGTCGGTTACTTGTTTTGTTACTTAAAAAATGAGCTAAATCACGGAGCCAAGAAAAGCTCTCAGCCCTCGCGAGCCTCCCCTCGCACTGTGAACAATGAATAATAAGCAGCAACATCATCTCTCCATTTTCCTCTTCACCCCAACAATAACAGGGACGCTAAAAGAATGGAAACAATCGAAATTTAAATATTTCAAGAAAAATACCTTTTTTTAGAGGAAATATTGGAAAGTGAGTTGTATGGGGGGCGTAGACGTGAATAGGCACGTGATGCTGGCGGAGTGTTGGCGTGCCATCCACTCGTTTATGATCGCTCTGAGCACCTATTCATTACGCGTCCTGTTTATATATCTACTTTTATATTTGCCTGTAAGATTATACGTTTAGTTAGTATTATGAACGAGCCCGGTTATTAAGGCGTATAAACTACTTTATGACTTCATTGTCAACGTTGTAGGGGAGCCTTACGTCTGAGCACTGTGCACTAGCATGCCTCCTTTACAATGTCTTGAGGGCTCACTCGCTATACAATATATCAATAATTTAAGGTAGTTTTAATTAACTTTACAAGCGGTACCGCTAAATGGTGTGTCTGAAATCAGCGACACCTACCGGAACCAATGGTTTTTACAAACTTTCCGTTTTGTATTTTATTTTTATTAACTCGCTTAAATATACATACATACCTACATAAGTCAAGCCCTATAGAATGAGTAAGGCCAAACACACGCAATGAAGAATTGTATATGTAAAGATTTGACCCGCCTACGTCGAATACTCGTATATCCGACAAACACTATTCAAGGGACTGGGACAGTTTGCCGGCTGCAGTCTTTCCGTCCGATTAAAATTGTGGTGTCTTCACGGCTAGAGTGAATAGGCTGTGAATAAACTAGTGCGCCTTACCATCAACGATTGCATCACTGCTTACCATCAGGTGGGATCGCAGTCAAGCACTGGTTTATAGCAATTAAAGAAAAAATAACAAATACTTTCGTATTTCTTCTACCAGGGTTTCACATCGACGACCAAGCGTCACATACGGGGAAAGTCCCTATAGTTCGTTTTTTAATTCGGGACTATGATTTGACAACTCAGAATGTCACACTCTAGAAATATATTCCCAATTTTCTTGGGTTTGACATTTTAAGTTGTCAAATCGTAGTCTAGGATTAAAAAACGAACTATAACGCACAACCCTGGCGAATAGGATGCAAAATTACAAAATTGCACTAATCCGACTCTGATTAAGAACTGTTTTCTAAAACGTTTTGAAATCAAACATTACTTCAGCTGCTATTACAGTATAGATTCCATAATAAATCAACATGTCGTGATTATATTCTGGAGCGTTTTAGAACAATAGCTATTATATTCAAAACAAATGGATTCTTTTGTAGCATAACAGTAAAGCATTGCTTCCGGCTAGTGGAGGCGATTTGATATAATTCTGACACGTTAACCCAATTTACAAACTATAATAAATAATAATAGGTGGTGTTTTTATAATTAAATACTCTCTGTTCATGAATTGAATTTATTACCAGAGTTTATAGAGTTACTTTCTGTCGATTTAAAGCTTGATATATTTACGGGAAACAGATGTTTCTGATCGTAGTACGCAAACATGTTAGAATTTAACATTTAGTGTTTTAAACTCTTGAGTTTCGAGCGGACGTGTTGTCTTTCTATTATGTCTCTAATTAAAACGGTAAATGAAAGGGTAATTTGAATGTGCTTAATGCCTTAGGATTTTTGTTGTATAAGTTACTTCACCCATCTATACACACAAAATGTTTTGAGAACACATACGTTGTGCCTTTTTTTTTCTTTCATCCTTGTTTCTTCTAGGTAAGCACGTTCCAACGTCGACCATATTATTGCTCTCCGTCAGGTGAGATAGTAGCCAAGCTAAGAAAACTAAGCTAGTGGCAAGTCTAGGTTCCCCCAGCAATAAAAAAAAAATGTAAAAAGTATAATACAGTATCTGGCCATCAAATTGTAAAATTTGGCGAAGAAATTATGTTTCAACCTTTCAAAAAATTCAACGAATTTTATTTCAAATAAATTATTTAAAGGCATTTATGATGTGTCAAAAAGATGTTACAAAAAATACCAAATCTGCAAAGAAAAAAAATATGCAAGATATATATTATTTTGACTAGTTGGGACATAATTATGTTCTACTATAATAATGTAAAATTTTACAGATTAAAGAAACATTGAAACATACTCACGTCGTTGGTTGGGACAGTACCGTGAATCCATTGGTACAGGGTCCGTGAGTAAGCGTGGCTCGCAGCGTCCAGAGGCGTCGGTACTATTAACGTGTGGTTTAGAGATAACATCGGCCGACAAACTCGATTAGCGGCACCACTGACTCTCACAGGCTGTGGCGCAAGCCATGAGAGATTTTACTAGTCGAATATTTTTTTAAATTGTTATTATTTTATAATTATAATTCAGAAAATAGACATTCTATCAGTTTGTAATATTATTTCATTAGTTTTATAAAAATAGAAATTCGAATTTTAAATATTTTTATAAAAGTATAAAAAATTGTGTCACACTGGTATCGGAAAAAATTAGCTTTACATAACTAACCTAACTATACCAGCCATGTCCAGGAGTACCGCTTTCTGAATCAAGCCATCCTCCTAAGATTATTATTTAAAATGTATGTACACACATCACAATAAAAGAAAAGAAGAAACAAATAGGGAAAAATTGTATAACTTCACCAACACGCAACTATGTAAATACATTTTTGCCTTCAAAAATGTATTTACATAGATTAATAAATTCTTTGTATCTCATTGTAAGTGAACCTACTGTTCCTATGAGAATAAATTCTATAAACCTAAAACAGGTACAAGGGTAATGCTTATTTTCAAAGAATTTTCTTTCAAGATACTTAAGAAAGGAAAGTTGGAAAAAAGGCATATAGACACCGTGGGTAGGAAAAAAAGAAAAGTACAAATAAAAAAATAAAAGTAAAAACCGTTATTGTTAGAAAAAAATCGACGGAATTGAAAGATAGTGTTCTTTCATTCCTTTTTAGAATTTATAAGAGTATTTATTGAGTAAATTCGGGGTTTTTTTTTTTATGGTAGGTAAAAATCATCGAATGACGAATCCCACTCTTGGGCGGAGCGGGAAACAGTGTCAGACTCTTACTGACTAAAGAACCTACCCCGTACCTTCCTTGCCTTATTCCCAGAGCCCCGGTGTAACGCTTTCGCATCAACCCTCAGCTCCGGTAGGCTTCGACCCTGCAGGGTCCCTACGGTTTGCTGACAACTCCTTGAGGCGCGCGGGAACGGAACGCGCCGTCGACGACTTGGGCTCGGTCTGGACTGCTACCAGACGACCGGACGGCGAGCTACCCATTGCTCGCCGTCCGCAAGCCAGTGTCTACGGTGGCCGGATATCGGCAGAATCGCGGCGGCGACGGCTACGGCGAGTGCGCCGTTGCCTTTGCCTTATGCGGTCAGCCTCCTCCTTTTCGAGCATTACTGCCTCGCAAAAGGAGGCGACCGCCTGCCACTCCTCTTCGCTGCGGACCATGGCCTGAACCAAGGCCCGGCGCGAGAGGTCGCCGCCGCCGATCACCCCCACGAGGGCACGGCGTTCCTCTTCCCAAGCGGGGCACACCTCCACCGTGTGCTCCACCGTGTCCTCCGTGCTCGCCTCACAGTGGCGACACCCGGACGTCTCTTCCGCACGAATCCGGTGCAGGAATCTCCCGAACTTTCCATGTCCGGTGAGAACCTGCGTCATGCGGAAAGTGAGGACGCCGTGAGGTCTATCCAGCCACGCCTCAAAGAGGGGCACTACCGCTGAGATTACGGTGTGCCCAGCGCTGGGTTGCGACAGTCGCTGTTTCCACTTCACCATGAGATCTCGCCGGAGCTCCTTCCGCCACGCCTCGACATGTTCGGGCAGCGGATCTTCGCCCCGGCGTTGCATCTCCACGCGCTGGTCGTGCATGCGTGCAAGGACTGTTGCCTCCAAATCCCATGGTGGTAGGCCAGCAAGGAGGCTCGCCGCCTCGCGGGACACCGTGCGGTATCCCCGCACCATCCGGATGGCCATGACCCTCTGGCAGGCGTTCAGCTGGGCCGCCGGGCGTTTACGCAGCGTCGGCGCCCACACTGGTGCCCCATAAAGGGCCATGGACCGAACGATGCCGGCGTAGAGCCTCCGGCAGAAGGCGTCTGGACCCCCAAGGTTCGGCAGGAGCCGCTTGAGAGCAGCCCCCGTCCGATTGAGTTTGGGGGCCAGACGTCGGAAGTGCTCCTCGAAATTCCATCGGCTGTCGAGGACAAGTCCCAGGTACTTCATCGTCGACCCGACGCCGATGTGAACTCCTTCTACCGTTAGTTGGGAACCCGTTGGTGGCGCATTCCGAGGGCCGTGAAAGCACATGGCCTCGGACTTGTGCAGTGCCACCTTGTGTCCCAACTGCTGGATCCTCTCAACGACTGTCGCAACCCCACGTGTCGCTAGTTCGACCGCCGCCTGGTACGACCTTCCCTGCGCTAGGACCAGCGTGTCGTCTGCGTAGCAGACCACGCTGACCCCTACGGGGAGGTCGGCGCGCAGCACGTAGTCGTACCCGATGTTCCACAAGGGCGGTCCTAGTACCGATCCCTGTGGGACACCGCACGACATCTCTCGCCGTTTCCAATCTCCTTGGTGACCGGGGTAGATTATGTACCTGTCGGACAGGTAGGCCTCGATTGTACGACAGAGGTAGTCGGGCACCCGGTGATACCGGAGTGCCGTCCTAATGCAACTCCAGGGCAGGGAATTAAAGGCGTTGGCAATGTCCAACGACACCGCCAAGACACACCTGCCCCGGGATACCGCATCCCCCGTCGTGAGGGCTCGCACGCGCATGATGGCGTCCACCGTGGAGCGCCTCCTGCGAAACCCGAACTGGTCGTCCGCGAGATCGGGCCCCTTCAGTGTTAGGTGCTTGACGAGGCGGTCTGCAATGACTCTTTCAAAGAGCTTGCCCACCTCGTCAAGCAGCACAATGGGCCGATACGCGGACGGAGAGTCCGCAGGGCGCCCCGGCTTCGCGACGAGGACCAGTTTTCCCGTCTTCCAGGGAAGTGGGAACTGGCCCCTCTCCAAACATGCGCTAAAGAGCCCCCCCAATCGGGACCCGAGAGCCTCCATGGCCAGGACCCAGGCCTTCCCAGGCAAGCCGTCCGGTCCTGGGGCGGTATTTTTGGCGCCCATCCGCCGTACCGCCACTCTCATCTCTACCTCGGTCACCTCCGGAGTAACACCGTCGTCGCTGATGTGGTCCGCGTCGGATTCCGCTGGTGGCGGAGCCATGGGCGGGGGGGAGTGGTCCCCTCGCGTAGGGAACAACGTGCTCACCACACCCTCCACGAGCTGTGGCCGGAGACTCTGCGTCAACGGGGGAGCCCATGGGCGGAGTTTCTCCCGCACCATCTTGTATGGGCGTCCCCACGGATCAGCGTTGAGGGTCCCCAGCCACACTTTGCAGGCCTCCTGCTTGGCCCGCTTTATCTCGGATCGGAGGGTGCGCTTTGCCACCCTATATCCCTCGTAAAGCTCCGCCTCCACGGCTTCCGCATCCGGCGGGCGGATGCGGCGCCTGCGGAATCTAGTATGCCGGCGTCGCGCAGCGGTGCATGCGTCACGTAGTGTCGCAAGCTCCGGCGACCACCAGTATACCTGGCGCCGGGCGCATCCTGGGCGGAGTCGAGGCATTGCCACGTCGCAGATTTGCGACATGGCCTCCCGGAACCACTCCGCCTCGACGTTGATGTCGGCAGGCCTGACCGGTGCTTGCACCCAGGCCTGCACCATCGCGGCTTCCCGGAAGAGCTCCCGTTCCAGCAGCCTTAGCGCCCAGCGCGGACCACATGGGGTCTGTCGGACCGGCGCGGTCGAGGTCTGGGCGGAGACGTCAAACCGGATATACCGGTGGTCCGAGTATGTCTCCACCCCCTCCATGACGCGCCAGTCAACTACACGCGGTGTCAGAGCGGGGCTGGCGAACGAAATGTCCACCACAGACTCGCCCTGCACCCGAACACACGTGGGGACAGAACCCCGGTTTAGGACGACCAGGCCTGTTTCCAGAGCCCAGTCCTCCACCATCCGACCCCGCTGGTTCGTGAGCCGAGAACCCCAAGCCAAGTTCCAGGCATTGAAGTCCCCGCAAACGACCACGGGGAGGGAACCATACCCAGCGACGACGGTATTCAACTCCCTGAGGGAGTCGTGTAGATCGGCGAGAGATCTGTTCGGGGACAGGTAGACGCCTACCACTACAATGTCCCCGAACCGTGCTGCCACGCAACCTCGTCCCCTCGTGATGGTCTCGAGGGTCGGGGTACCAGCAGCGGCCGACGAGATAAGGGTCACCGAGCCGTTCAGGTCCTGTACCCAGTCAGCTCTGGGCAGGACAAAGTACGGCTCGGAGACCACGGCGACGTTTATCGACCACTGCGCCATGCTCTGGAGCAACAGATCCTGAGCGGGGGCGCAGTGGTTGACATTCGCCTGGAGGAGACGTAATGGTGCCGTTATTGGCAGTCCATAGTCTCCTCCCGAGCCCTCTGTGAGGGCACTGCCGCGGTGGTTGCGGTGACGACAGCGACAGCGGTGGCGGCAGAAGCTACGGTCGCGGCGGTGGCGGTGGGGGGCCGACGGAGTCTGGCCTTCACGTTGGCCGGGGGGTCACAGGACCTGCCCCCAGCCCGGTGGTCGGCCTGCTTGCCTGCAGCCGCACATGCGTAGCAGTGCGGCGCACTCCGGCATTCAGCAGACCTGTGACCAGGCTTGCCACACTGGTAGCAATGGTCGCTGCGATCCACCTCTGCGGCGCAATAGGCCCCCACGTGGTGCCCCACGTGGCAGCGGAAACACCGCAGAGGTCTGGGCTCCAGCAGTTTAACCTGCGCAGAGACCCAGCCCACCAGAAGCCGTCGGCCTTCTCCGGTGATGGCCTTGGCCACAGACACGGGGCAGCTCACCGTTACGGCTCGCATGCCCGTGCTGTCAGTGCGGATGGTGCCCACCCGAACCTGTTCGGGCGTGCAACCGCCCGCCCTGACGATGGCCGCCACCACCTCTTCCACCTCGACGGAGTCGTCCAAGCCCATTATGCGCATGTCAATGCACTTGGTGGGCCTGGACACTCTGGCCTCTTTTGCATCGAGGGCCGCCCTGATCTTATCGGCCAGGATGTCTGCGACACTGGCCGAGCCGGGGACCTCGAGAATTCGGGCCCCCGTGATCGTGCGCCTCATGCAAAAGCCCCCAGAGACCCCGAGTTCGTCGAGGTGGGGTAACACCGCCCGCTTCGCCTTGGCCATGACGGAGTCATAGTCCGCGCCCTTTTTACCCGCTTCAGGCTGTAGTGTGATCACTACAGCCTCGGTTTTCGGGGCGCGAAGCCTGGCCGCCATGGCGCGCTTTTTGCGCTCCCGTCGCTTCGCCTGCTTTTTGGCCACCCTGGCCGCCTTGACCGCCTGCCTCTTAGCGCCAACGACCGTCCATTCGGCCCCAGCTGAGGGTTGTTCAGGCGGGAGAGTCACCCGGCGCGGCCCAGTCGCCGCTGCAGCAGTAGGTGGACCGGCCGCTTTAGGGGCTGCTGATTTACCCCTTGGGGGAGGAGCGGCCTTGTCTTGCCGCTGCCGTTGCTGTGCGGCAGTCGGGGCTTGCCTCGCCACAGCCCCGCGCCCACCTGGCCCCGACGGGCCCGCAATAGGCACCACAGCCGCAGCTGCGGCGGCAGCGGCATACGTCACCGCCTTCCGCTGGCTGGAGGCCGCGAGTGGGGGACGCAACACAATGCCTTCCAGCAAGGAAAGCTGCTGCTGCATCCTGGTTTGGAACTGCTCCTGCTGCTTCTTTTGTTCCAGCCTGAAGGCAGCCAGTTCCTGCCGAACCAGCGTCAGCAGCTGGCTTTCCGGCTCAGGCTGGGGCTGAGGCTGCTTAGGCCCCTGCTCCTGCGTGCGTCCCTCTTTTTCTTTAGCCGCCTGGGGAGGACCAGCTGGAAGGGCACCCATAAGCTCCTTCCGGAGCTTCGCGTCCCTCTCCTCGAAGGAGGCGTCCATCGCCTCCATGATGGTGGCCGCGAAGGCAGCGATACCCTTCGTCTTGGTCCCCTTCTCCCATTTTTTCTTTCGTGATATGGCCGTCAAAACTTCGACGACCACATCACTAAGCCTCTTGCGTGCCTCCGCAGCGGAGTTCTCTCCTGCGTCTGGCTCGCCGCCAGACGGCTGCGGGTTGTCCGCCCCAGCGCTGTTCACTCGGGGGTGGCGTCCCTCCGCCGCAAGCTTGTCGGCTCGCTGAGCGGCCTCCTGGGAAGTGAGCCCTCTCCCCCTACCACCGCCTCGACCCCCGCCGCGACTGCTAGTGGGGATTTTTGGGGCCGAGCCCTTGTCTTCGTCGGAAGACGACCTGTCCCTCGACTTGGACTTGGGGCGTTTCCGGAAGGAACTCGCGTTCCCTCCGGAGACACCCACCACCTCCTCCACGTCCGAGCCCTCCGAGCTCCTTCCGGATGCCTCGTCGGACTCCGACCGCGCATCACTCTCCGTTGGTTTTGTGTAAAATTTGTTCGAATCCATACAGTTCCCACGAGTAATAAACTTCGGGTACTTGCTCAAAAACTGTGGTTCGCACTAGAGACTAATTTAGCTACCCATTAGTCAAGCTAACAACCTCCCTCACGGTGCGCCGCCGCTTAGAGGTTTGGGGTGATTTTTTATAGAGGTTGTCTTCCTCGCGGCCCGGGCGGTTAAGCCAGGACCCTCGACCCCCATCGAAAGTCAGAAACATGACCTTGGACAATCTTTGGGGCTACGAGTCTAACGGTGGCAGAAGGAGGAGGAACTCTTCCTCCTGCCTGCCCGGTGGCAGGGTGAGTGCACACCGAGCCCGCTCTTACTTCGCCACTATGCCCTCTGCTAAGGCAGAGGGTCACGCGTTGAAGTGATCCTCCAGACAGAACATTCGCAGGCAGCCATCAGACCCCTCGGGCCTCAGTGCCCAAGAGGGGCTGTTGGCTGTCTCCCAGGGTGCACCGTCCCGCAGGCTGGCCTTCACTACAGACGTATCCGCAAGTGACCTACAGCCTGCGGGCACTCGTGGAGGTTTTCTGTCGTGGCACCCCGAGTAAATTCGGGGTAATATTTAAAATATGTTGCAAAACTGCGTAAGTTTAAAGCAGTTCTATATACTTTACGACTGATTATTTCGACTGAAGACTTATTCTGGTAGGTAAGAAGTCGTCTTTCAGGATGGGTATTTAAGAAAAAGCTTTTGTAAGCAATATTTAAAAGATTAAGTTATATATTCGTTCACCGATGACAAGTTTGGATATTTTTATTTTTGTATATTGTACCACACGATGTATCATACATGACTTATCAGTCCATATCAACTTTTCATAATGAGTATTGAACATCAACCGGTTCGTACATACGATCGACAGATAAAATAAACCAATGCCAAATCAATAAAACTGTTATCTTTCGTTTATGTTTGCGAATGCTACGGCGTAGCACTCTGCTACGCGCTACGAGCTACAACGACTTTGACTTTGAAGAAGTAGAAGATAATTTCAAAGTCATAATGTTAACTAAGTCGAAGTTAATTACTTTGGTTCTCTCAAACAAGGCTTTGGCGGTAACGCGGCTGGCTCATAATTCATCGTGGCGCGCATCCTCCTCGATAATATGGTACGCGTAGACGCGCCGGCGCAACCTGAGCAGGAAACCGTGGTGCGAGAGAGCGAGACAGCAACAGCCCGCTCACATAATACCCAATGTTTATAGCCTGAGAACTTCCTTTTAATTTTTTTGGGAGCACTATTTCAAATATTGTTTTAATTGATTGCTGGCAGACCATTTGGCGGCGCGGCGGCGCGGGATGAGCGCTAATTACAGGGGTTAACGCGGTTTTATATTATCTTCGATTTAAAAAGACAGTTTAGGTACGGTACTTTACTGACAACTGTAATTTACTAAAACTTATCATGTTGATTCTTGTCGGACCGTTTGTTCTATACGAGTCTTTATAAACTAATTAGAGGTTAGCGTAAAGTGTAATAGGTACGTGTATGTACGATTCTTTTTATTCGTTTGGCTCGAGTGATTTTAATAGCTGCGTGACAATGCGCAGGGTCTGGTGACACAAACAATAAGACTACAATGTTTACTAAATACGCGGCTCGTGATGTAAAAATAGCGATAAACAGTAATTGGCGGCAGTAAAGCCGCAAGCGGCGGCACCCGCATGTGCGCGCGCGCCGGCCCGCCTGCCATTGTCACCCACAAGCCGCCACTATAAATTTTACTTCAACTCCACATTTGCATATCAACAATAATTTTATCAGTTTCGTGGTCACGTCGTGTCCGTTACTTCATTAATCGTTCATTGTCTCTAAGAGATTTAACAATGGACATCAGTTTTAAAATGGATACTTAGGAAAGCTGTAAGAATCGTCTTTGTAATAATATCCTGTTCACAAAAGCTGGGCAAGTTAATGTTTTGAGGAAATAGTGGTGTTAATTTTTATTGTTTCTGTGAACTACCCCATAGGTCACGGTTACCGGCTAAGATTTCCTTGCATTTTCATAATCGCGTTTATTAGCAACGTACTATTCAATTTATTTATTTTTTAGTTATAAGATACATCTTTCAACAAAATAATAAATGTGGCAGAATCCCGAGTTCTCCATATTGTCATTGCTTATATAAGTATCTCACTACTTTTCATTAAGCCGTTATGAACAATTTACCTGCCATGCACAGCCTTTTTCAACTATTTTAAAACAAATTAGTTTTTGTTAATTAATTTAGGTGTTTTCAAGTAAATAGGCTCCTAACAAACTAGTGTGTTCACTCAATATCATTCACTATGAACGATTGCATCACTGTTTACCGCGGCGGAGCGCGCTTTGGTCGGATCATTGTCAAGCACTAATTATATCAATATAAAATAACAATCATATTCAATATTCGTATTCAAATCTATTTCAAATATTTTAGTTCTAGTAGTTGCCAATAAAACGATACCTTGTAGACAGGTATATGGTTCATTTTGGGTCCTTACCTATGGAGAAGAACCGATGAGAAAAGTCACTTCAGCATTTCTTAAATAAGTTTGTAAACTCTTGAGCCCCAAGCGAACGCTCTCGTTCGCCTATTGTCTTTTATTACGTCTCTAATTACGGTACTCGAAAGGTTAAATATATTTAAAAACCCTTTCTTAATGTTCGCCTACGTCATAAAAGAAAGCCTTGTGCAAAATTTCACTCTCCTAGTCCCAGTAGTTTTGGCTCTGTGTTGATATGTCAGTCAGTCAGTTTCTCCTTATTTAATTCAGTAAATAAAATAATATAAATAAAATATGTTTACATACCTAAATGTGATAAAATATACTCTAAAGTAATTTTAGTCAAGTCCAGTCAATTAAAAGGTTACAAAAATTCGCACATAGCTGAAAATTGGCAGTCTGATTGTTCAGAACACCATCATAAATGAAATCTAAGAAATCCTCATTTATCCAGTACACCAGAAAAAAACTCAGGGTCAAAGGTTACAAAATCGTTTTTTTTATTTTCATCAAAATCATAAGAACGAAGTCTCGTCTTGGTCTTGTGTTACTGACATTACGAAAGAAAGAAAAACTTTTTATTTGTGGTAAATGACGCAATCTTTAGGCTTGTTTATAGGTTAAAAATAAAATAAAAACACAACAAAAAATGAGTAAAAATCATAAACAAAATCTTATCACTAATGCGCCAAAAACTGCTTTCAAAAATTTTGCACATATCTGGTTATTTGAAACCGAAAACGTGCTATCTTATTCATCTGATCTCCTCCTTCTCCATGAGTTGTATTTCTCAATGCTAAGGTTTTTGACGACCCTTTCTCAGTTCTCTTATTACGTTCCTCCACCTATTCCTGTCTCTGACGGAGTGAGGCCCCATATACCGTGGAGTCTAAAGAGCGGTGCGGCACTGGTCGGCTTTTTGCCATCTATTAGCAGCTACCCCCACGGTTGTAGTTGTCTTTAAGTCAAGAGTGAGTAGGTTACTTCTACGTCATCGGCCACATCGTCGCTTACCATCAGGTGAGATTGTGATCAAACGCGAGCCTATCTAGAATAAAGAAAATGGCAAAGACCTTCCATCTATTAGCAGTCGCAATGAGCCTTTCGAAGTTGCCACTGTCTTTCCTTGCAATGTGACCGAAGCATTGCAGACTCTTGTGAAGACATTCGGACAACAAACGTGAGGAGAATATGTATAATATATATTATTTCATTTATATTTTCAATATATTGTTTCATTTATATTTAATTTTATTGTATTTATGACACTATGATTGTTTTTGATTTTAATTTTATTTTCTAATTTAAATGTGATTTTATTTCTTTATTTTGATTTTAATCTTTTAATGTGATTATGAACTATGTCTGAAATAAATGATTTATTATAATACAACCAACTGTAGAAAATAGAACGTCGTCCTTTTTTTGAAGTTGATTAAAACGGTCACTGACGAGATATTTGATGCAGTGAAGCAAGCATCACGTATGAAAAACATATCAGTAACGTTCAACCGTTGCCCATTATAATTAACTGAAAACAATACAAGTCATTGGCTATTCAGCTAGTCTACCTAACCTCTGCACTCATCGCAATAAAATATAATAGTCGAGTCGCGTTGTGCTCGGTGAAAGTTGATTGAAAACAAACGAGCGTAGCACACACGAGGTGGTCCATCGTTAATCTTTTATCTAACGTGGTGTGTGCTCTTTGCGGCAATGTCACGGACTTCGGCCGTGCCGAATCAAAAGCGTTTTCATCGGCACACCTCCAACCATTTACTTAGTAGTATAATACGACAATGTATGAATGCATCGTCGATGTAACCGATCAAAAGTAAAATTTGACTTAGTATTCCGGTAAATTTCAATGGCCTTGATAACAATAGAGTCATGGAGCTTTACAGCAATCCCGGCCACTTTTCTTATCATATTTTTTGTCATCTGCGTACATGATTGACTATAGTGTTAAAAAAGGTAGGACAACACTGGTCACACAGGAGTTTCAGGAGATAAATGTTTCGGGTTCAGCGGGAAGAAAAAGCTCGAGTGTCATTATTATCGCCTGGAAGACATTGTTGAAAATGCGGTGGAAGTCTGTCCTGATTATTGGAGTGATTGGCAGCGACCACCGCTCGCGTCCATTCCATGTTTAGGAGTGGCGCGGGACAAAAGCCATGCAGTAATGCTAGCCAAAGAGGTGGCGTAAAATAGAGGACATACTCATACTCACAACCCAACCAACGCCGGAAGACGATACTCGGCCACTGTAAGCGTTTTATAGACGACGAACATTGGGAAACTCGCCGTTCTTCATTTCTGTAAAGATCAAGCTAGAGTTGACGTTGTAGTGTGTTCCAGGCGTGCTTTATCTTATGATGATGATGATGTTTCATCAATGACTAAACATAGGCAATTTAGTCAATTCCTACCCAATTTGGTTTATACTGATGTAGCCAGATCGCAGGACTCGTGTTTACTGTACTTTTCCAAAACAACTTTAAATTGAGTCTTTTCTAATGTGCAACACAGAGCATATACTCCGTTATTCAAGACATTACCTTTCATACTATCTAATGTGTAACATCATTAAGTTGAACGCATTCGAATACGTATTCGGTCTACCGTTTTGTATTCATGTTCAATTCAATGTTGGAACGTTTAAGCGACGTGAAAGTTGGAAGTAAAACACTTATTACGTTTTATTATGATTTATCACTCAGGCATTGTATGAAAACTATTAAAGCACTCTCCCTCAACGGTTTAGACCACCAATGTATATGTGAACTCAATTCATTACGAACAACATGAAAAAACTTTATGTTTGATAGAAGAATCACAGCAGTTGTCTAGAATACAATGCAAGTACATACAATCCAATTAAACAATATGTATTAACGTTTTTGAATTAAGAACAAAAAAAATCAATTGTTTTTTTCTTTTAGCCTCGTAAGATTTTTTGTATTTAGCCAGTAATAAGTTATAAGTGGGTATAGTACTGGAAAAATAAGATGATCCCGTTGCACTACGCCACCACCTCGAATGAGATCCGAAAATCGATTATTGCGCATTTTTTAGGGTTGATCCCCATGATGGTACGGTAGGGACCCTGCAAAAGGGTCGAAGCCAACTGGGGCCAAGTTTTTGTTTCTGAAAGGAAGGCTCTAGCCCTGGTATAGATGGTAACGTATGAATAGGGTAGGTTGTTTATTCAGTAAGAGTCTGACACTGTTTCCCGCTCCATCCAAGGGCAGTATTCGTTATTGGGTAATTTTTACCTACCATAAAAAAATGATGGTTCAACTTGTGTGAAGAGGATTATACATGTTATAGTTCTGATACAGACCATTTGTTTGACATTAGAATAAGGATATAACTGGATATAACACATTTTGATGTTTTTGCAGTATCTAATAGCTAATGTATCCAGCCAGCCTTCTTAAGGTATTAGATTGGAAGACAAATAGTTTAAGAAAAAAAAGTTAATAGAAATTGTCATTCTAGAATTTTGTAACTTCCATTCATTTTTATTTATTTAAATTTCGAAGCGAGAAACGACAAAAAAACAATAGCATTATTCTATGACTCAAATGTACAAAAAGTGTAGCATGCAAATAGGTTTTATTGTAATCGTGATCGGACGACGAAGAGGTCAATACAAACAGGATCTAATTATTTTCAGTTTATATATTATATATGGTGGCCACATCCGAGATGAACACCAACATATATTTTCTACCATTGCAAATTTCCAAAGCTATAGTTTTAATTTCAGTAGTTTAATTTCTTAATAATTCCATAGTAAATTAACGAAGGACTGCAACAATTTTTCTGCTGTCAGACTGCAGCAGAAAAATTGTTGCAGTCCTTCGTCCGACCGATTACAATTTAGGTGTTTTAAGGCTAGAGTGAATAGACTCTAATAAACAAATGCACTTTATCATCAACGATTGCACCATTGCTTAAAGTCTGGTGGGATCACAGTCGAGTACCAGTTTATGAATAAAAAAATATTTTGGTTATTAATTATTATCATTTGATGCTGAAAGGAAGGCTTGGCCCCAGTACGAAGGGCAGAAAAAGAACGGGGTGGGATGTTTGGTCAATAAGAGTCTAACACTGTTTCCCGCTCCGCCCAAGAGCGGGATTCGTCATTGAATGATTTTTGCACATCATAAAAAAAACCATGGGAACCTGTAATTGGCTTAACGTCCCCTATATTAGTGTTATTTTTTGCTATGTGGTTGATTCTCCTTTGATTAAATAAATAAATAAGAAAGTATGTCGCTTTTAATAGTAAGACTAAAAATAAATAAAGTATACGAAAATATGATGTAAAACAACAAAAAAAAACGTGTTTTAGCAGGCAAGCCGGTAAAAAAAATAGGTGTACAATTGTTGTAGCTATCCGTGAAAAATTGTGAAATTAAAATAATATTAATAAAAAAAACAATGTATCCACATATTTTAAAAATCTATCAAAAATTTGAGACCTTGGATTAAACACAATAGACAAAATATTTTTTACTAGCTTTTGTCCGTGGCTTCGCCCGCGTATATAAAATATAGCCTATGTCACTCAGGAGTAAAGCAGCTTTCTATTGTTGCTAAAATTTTTCCAATCGGACCAGTAGTTCCAGAGATTACCTCCGACAAACAAAAAAACAAAAAAATAAAAAAAACAAACTTTACCTCTTTATTATATTAGTGTAGATAAAAATGTTCATTTGGTCCTTTAACACTGGCCACTAAAATACCGCAAAAAAAACAAACAATTTTTTTTCTTTTCTAAGATTATGTTATCTTGGTGAAAACTTCTGAGGATTGTCAGCCAGTTAGATTCAGAATATTATGAAAAGTTTGTATTAGCTTTTAAATTTCGTATCAAAGTAACATTTGATGAACATCTACTATTGTGAAGGTTAAAAAATTGTATCAGTCATGGCGTGCTGTATTTGTTTCTAAATTGTTTTAAGTTACTCATGAATATCCACTTTATGTGCAACAGTAGTTACTTAGGCGGACTTATGAAACATGACATTTTCTACCAGTCAATTATATCCAAATACAAATCAAATTCAAAGGACAAAACAATATTTTATGATAGTCTTCTAAAGGAATACCTTTAGAAGATCACAATAAAATATTGTATAGATATACAAATTATTAATAAAAATAAAAAGTATCCCCAAAATCTTTAAAAAATTATTGATCTTTTTTTAATTTAGTTTCTATGACCTCCGTCTATCATTGGTATACAAATTGAAAAGGCACCTAGTGGAGTGCCGCTGCGCCAACCCCGCTTGATACTTTGAACCACTATTTGCTTACCACGATTCATTCGATTAAAACTCTGAATAAACTCATTAAGGCTGAATACGACTACCCGCCGAAAGGTTCCTTTCAAACGATATTAAACCGCATTATCCGCGTTTATTCCCGGCCTTGATTAGTACCGTATCATTTAGTCCTGTGTTGTAATTATTTATGTTCAACCGGGAATATACCTTATGCGTCTTATATTAGAATTTAAATTTATCTGACGTCTGTCGCTGGCGGCGCCTTTGACCGCAGGAGATGAAAAGCACCGCGCGCGACCATTTATCATTGACAAACACAATTGTATTGGGTCCCATCTCGAGAAATTGGTGGATAAACAATCTTAGGACTGAGGTTTACGTGACGTAACTGGTTGGAATCTACTGATTATACGGAGACGAGAGGACCCTGCTGCGGCGTGGAATTACGATGATGAGATTTATATAACACAAAAATGTGTATTATGATTTTCAATGTGGGTTCTACAATCTGTGATTTTCTCTTAGAGAAAACCTAATCCAAAGATAATTGAACAATTAAGGGTCACTGAAGGAACACACTTTGGTTTTGGTCTGTAAAAGTCTGACACTCCCTTTTGCTCCACCCAGAGGGGTAACAGTTTTTTAATAATATCCCAGTACAAAAAAAACATGACATGGATTTTTGTCATATTATAAGATGTTATTATGATAACGTAATCTTCGTTCTTTGTCGATAACATTTTAAATTCGTTCTAAATGAAGTTGTATCCCCGCACCGGAAGCCATATTAGACATTACTTAACAAATATAAGAACAGTGGAAGTCATCATATTATTTTTTAAAATTACCAAAAAAAAAGTTTGGTCACCGCTAAATAAAAATGTTTGTACCATTGCTACTATTTCTCACGGACCTTATGAACTAATTAATCACCTTAAGTTATATTTTAAAACTTATTTATCATTTAATTATGACGGTACAATTCTAATTATTATTTTATAAGTTATAATTTTAATGATTGTCACTAATTTTTAATTCATATTATTATTTAAATTTATCCTATGACCTATTTATTATTTTTACTCTATTTCTTTAATTAAGTTTTATTTCAAATTGACCAATGTATCTTTGTATCTTGACCCTAATTTTTAGTTTTAATTTGACATAACTCATTGGAATATGTTTGCTGTCTTGTCTGATTGGTGTTTTGTTTGTGAATTTTTATTTTTTATCTTTCACCTAGCTACATGTGCATGGTCTCCTGTAACTGAAGGAGCACACGCACAAGACCCCATTCCTAAAGATTTTACTGTATCTGGGTGACCTTAGTTGGAGATCCAAATAAATAAATAAACAAAGATAAGATGTAAGACAAAGATATGTTCTACGTGTGAGGCTTTATAAAAGTACTCTCTGCCTGAATCTTGACAAATGAAACGCGTTAAAACCTATTTTGAAAATCTTTGTTACATTCGGCTGCGGACACTTCTTTTATGGGCATTTCGAACGCAGGCGGTGCATCTTCGTACGTGTACGTGTGTCATTCTCAAAAGTGTTACTACATGTCTTCTATCTATCTCTCTTCCTTCGAACTTTTCTTCTTTTTGAAATTATATGTCTTGGAGCCAAATGCATTATGTAAGGAAAACCCTTACACCGGGTTGTGAAGTCTCAAGATTTTGTTTAAAATAATCAACATCTTTCTCACTGAATGAGCTCTGTGAGAAGTCTCGTGAATGTTTTCTTCATGCTGTATAATTTTTATTCAACATCCTTCCCTCTTCTTATTTTGCATGAAGCAGTTTCAGAATAGACTGCTAGGGCTTAGGTAACTATACCGAAACAAAAAACGGTTTTATCAAATATCTATTAAATTGTAAAATATTCATTAAAATTGTACACACTTTTACGGAGTCGTCATAATATACGTACATATTCATAACACTACACTAATATAATAAAGAGGTAAAGTTTGTTTTTTTGTTTGTAGGAGGTAATCTCTGGAACTAATGGTTTTATTGGAAAAATTGAAGCTATAATAGAAAGCTGCTTTACTCCTGAGTGACATAGGCTATAAATTATTTATATAACATGGATATTAACCAAGCTATCACAATTTTTGTCTCACAAATTTTCCGCGGACGAAGTCGCGGGCAGAAGCTAGTCGTCTTATATTTATGACATCCATTTAGTCATTTGGTCTTTCCTTTAGTGAATTATATAGAAACCATTGTATTTGATATCTTATATGACGTACTTATATACCTATATATTATATTAATATAATATATCGAAAGAGACTGGATCCTATGACACGTAACCTAGAATAAATTATCAAACTTAACTATTGTAACACTTGATGTAAACAAACAAACAATTATTAACATTATTATTTCTGAATCCCGATCTGATCAGCAGTAGGTACCTATGTGTTTGAATCTCTTTATATGAAATGAAAAATAAATTTTATTTAAATAAAATTTATTTATTACTTGTACGTGTCTTTCAATCCACTGTCAAAGTTAATAGCCTGCACTAGCGAGGTAGTATTTATTTAAAACTTTTTGAACCTCTGGAAATCTACCATATGACTAACTGCTAGATAAAAATCTAAACATGATTTTATAAAAAAGCGAATCTGCCTCCAAGATAGATGGATAGATATTTTATTATATTCTTTATTGCACACCAAAAATAAAATATCAATAGAAACTTAAAATTAATAGGTTGTCAAGTTACGATTTCAAATATTCATATTTACGAGATTACTCGCCAATATTATAAAATTACATAAAATAACAAAAGTTTGTTTTTTGAAAGGGTCTGGCAAAAACAAAATCTTGATAGTTACTATGTTTATTTTTTATATAAAAATTAAATTGCTTTTACGGGTGAAGTTCATGCAAAACACTCTGACTACAACTGGCTCTTAAATTTGTTATACCCACAGGATTTCTTTAGAAAGATTCTAGGTATAAATTACATTTGAAGTTAATCATTCAGTTCATGCTGCTGCTTGTGCTATTTAAAATCGCAAGAAATCGCAGCGCAGGAAAGTAGCACATCACTACTCCACAAAACATTGGAATGTGTTAATGATAAGTAATAAAATGCACCAGTAATTTCTACAAAAAAAAAAAACTTGGTAAATTCGGAACTAGCTCGCTCGCTGGACAGCCAGCGTGCCAGCCAGTATCAAATTTAATACACAAACACACCTAAGAAAAAAAGAAAAAAAAAGGTCTTGGCCAAAATATTGATTTCGAAAAGAGTGATTAAAAACAAAAATGGTGAGTTCAGTAAATTAATGTCTGGTAGATTTTTTGAATTAACAAGAAATCTTCCAGCAGCATTTACATGCTCTTGGCAAAACACAATTTATATAGGTATATGGTTTATTCCTGTTTCTTTACACATGTAAAAATCCTATTGTTTATTCGAATTTAATTACTAAATTAAACATAATGATAATAAGATATGATGAGAATATCTATCTAATGATAGATTACAACATTGGTATTCGTTCTTTACAGGAAAAAAAAATAAAAACTAAAAAGTGCATTGTCAATTGTCAAAGCTATTTTTACTACCCCGTAAATCAGCACCCCAACAAGTCTCAAATAAAAAGCTTAGTACATTGATTGAGTACAAACAAGCATGGATTCACGACCGGCATTACCCGCATTAGCGTGTCGGATGCTGTAGCTCGCATATTTCATCACATCTTACGAGATAATGCTCCCTTTAACAAAACATTAATCTAGGAGCGGAGGCGTGGGGCGGAGCGGCCGCGCGCCAATGGCGGCGCTCGAGCCTTCCCACCATCGATTGTCTTACAAGCTCTTAGGAATTGGGGACCATCTCCATATTATATCGGAATGTAGCGTCTACTTGTCTGTGGATTCAATTGCTTGTGTTCTGGTATTGATGCGCCATTTTTAAGCTGCTTACGATTTTGGGCTAACTTTGAACTTCGAGATTCTTATTGATTTATAAAAGTACTTATTGCAGACCTTTTTTGTTGGATATGCTGCCACAGTGGCATACCTATGTATTATAAAATAAATTAGTAAATTATTAGGAAGCATGATTTTAAAAACCTTAATTTTAATTGAATCATTTGAATAAATGTTTAATGCACATACATTTTAAATTCTACACAAGATTAAATGCACCTTATTTTCCTTATTGATGTATTTTTACCGCTAATTGTTATAATTTGATTGTGTATTCCTTGTCGTTCGAGCGAACATATCATTACAGATGCATGATGAGTTATTTGTAGCTGCATTAATTGGTTGATAAAATTGGATTCCATCGAAATTGGCGTTTGATCTTTTTTAATAATAAATATTTATACAGGTAGCAGCTGCACTAAAATCCTCGCTCTGATACCCAAATAATAATTAGCCTGCCCTTAGCACCTCAGTCGGCATCCGAGAAAAAAGAGCCGGCCGAGTCTCGCTCGCGAACCAACATAACCTGTAATTTGGAAATTATTATCTAACACATTGTGCCTTTCTGGTTATCCCGCCGGTCAATTTGCCGTTTTTATGGCTCCCACAGAGCCGCGGCCTCTAATTATCTCCGCCACGATCTCGGCCCGAGGCGCGAGCGCGCCGCCGCCTGCGCATCCCAATCTGCACCCTGACACCACCACACAAGACACACAGTCCGCCGTCACCTGAGCGACACCGCGTTAGCTTAGAAACATGGGAAAATAAATAGATACCTATGTTTTTAAAGGGTAACACGTCTGCGCGAATACTATTTGTTTTACTGCGAATTCCTCTAATAGTTTAAAATTATTTTACCACTAATGCGTGTAGCTCTGAGTATGAGTGTTACGCAGACTGGCGCAGATTCATAGCTGTAATAAATTAGTGCTTTGACTCCGAGGCGAGCAATAACATTATGTTAATATTAATGAAACTAAAGTGATGGCGGGTAAGTAGTAGTTTGATAAAATAATTTTAATGAAATGAAATTATAGTTAAAGTCATTAAGGTGCGCTCAGATATGTGCCTTGTTAGTGATGCCCCACTCTAACTCGTCACAATTTCCTTTTTATATGCCTTTATATTATGCATAATGTCATAAATTTAAATAATAATCGGTGAGTTTTAACGCCCAATTTTTAAATTAGAGAAACGTAACGAACCGGGAAAACACGGTATCGTCAGAGTCGTTTGGGAGCGACGACGCCCTCGATGCTCGTTTTCTATTAGGAAGGACTACTAATAAAATTAATTTATTTCTCGATTACAACAGTAACGCGAGTTCAAAAACGCGCCGCGGCCTCGCCTCATTAATCATATTAATTAAGACGAGGCGTAAGCGCTTTTGTTCGTGGCTGTGTCGATAAACGAGCGCCTTCTTTACGCTCATACAAATGATGGCAAACGAGCGGAGTCGCGCGAGGCGGCCATAACACGCGGTGTGCGCAGTGACACGCGCGGCCGGTGCGTGACGCGCGACGACCCAACGATTGGTCAGAGACAATATTGTTAAATGGTCCTGTTTCAGACACCACCTTGTTATTAGAGTGTTATGTGTGTAATCGGATAATCGCACTGTAGTCAAGTTTTTATTGGCGGCACGCAGTCACGATTCGTTGAGCTGGTGTAATTATTAAATTCTATTGTTTTGGTGAGATTGATGAATCGAAAGAGCGCGAACACTTTGTTGTTAGCAAAGCGGTCTCGCTGCCAATCAATGAAGCGGCTGTTGTTAGGTAGTCATCAAAGTCACTCGGATACAAGATATTCATTTTATTAAATTCAATCTTCATGAACACAAAACTGAATTGATAGTATAATTGATTACAGACCTGGCTCTTTCACCAATGCTCTGAAGCTCATCCCATTATTAATGATATGATTACATGTTGATATGAATCACGTAAAAATGTCAGTGTAGCGAGCATAATAAAGGCGAGTCTAGGTGCAACTTTACGGACGATTTGCACTTGGAGTTACTTGTGGCTCCTTATGAAATCTATGACTTTTGAACAGACAGGGTTTTTTATGGTAGGTAAAAATTATCCGATGACGAATCCCACCCTTGGGCGGAGCGGGAGACAGTGTCAGACTCTTACTGACTGTACAACCTACCCCGTCTCTACGTCGCCATATTTAGAACCTTCCTTTCAGACACGAACCCTTGGTCCCAGTTGGCTTCGACACTTCTGCAGGGTCGCAGAAAACTGGTTGCTCGTTCAAAACTGCCATATTTCAATTAAAATCTCTCTACTAACTTCGGAGTCACGTAATTTGCTATAGGAGGAAGAGCAGATGTGTAAACTCCGATGAGCCACAATCCGGCTGTGGATAACTACTACAAACGATACGTCCTCATCTTTTGTCTGGCTCTTTTTGCAACTTCTGCACCATGAAATACTATTTCGAGTCCTTTGATACTTATCAAAGAACTCGTAACCACTTCGGACCACTTGATCCACGTGGCTAAAGTATGGGTAAAGCAAATTATGTATGTATATGTTGGTACAGGATGCCGATCACAGTAGAAGTCCTTTAGAGACACTATTTTATTGGCGATGAGTGAGTAACGAGAAAAAGCACTGAGTCTCTTCGGTTGGAATTTTTATCCACATATTAATGGAAGTCTTACTGAGTCCACTGACTTAACATAGTCATTGATACGAGAACAAAATACAAGAAACAGATATCCTCGGCTCAGAAGTTAAACGCGGCGGTCGACTTTCAATGCGGAGTTACCGATTTTCGGGTCTCAATCGAAGTGTTGGCTGCGAGTATACAACGGGCTTAACTATTTGTCGCTTACTGTATATACTACGAGTTATGTGGTTTGTTTGTTTATTCATGTCATGGGCTGTAAAGACAAATTTAATTGCCTTGTAAAGTAACGAAAAATCCGAATATTGAAGACAAGTTTGATTCCAAAGATCCAAGAATCCGAAGACACACAGGAGTGTCATATAATGCCGAAAATCAGCGCTGTAAGTTCATCGCATTATGCATGGGCAGCGTAGGACCATAGCATTATGTTGATTGTTTGGGCGTTTTGCGCGAATGTGACGCATTCTTTTCTATAAAATGACGTTTGATAGCTTTAAGGTTGCGTAATTTCGCGGGAATAAATTGTTTTTCTTTCTTTCTTCTTTCATATATAAGAAAACCACAGGAGTCCTGCTCAGAAAAAATGAAATAACTCGCTCTGACTGAACCACTTCGTTTAGTAAAAAAAAAAACTACGTATACATCTTTTAGTGATGGAAGTTTGTATTATAGGTAAAGGCCACTGTACTAAGTTTGTATGGTAAATACAAGGTCCCCAGTACTAAGTTTATATAGTCAAATCAAATCAAAAACAACTTTATTTATCTCCACAAATTACATTTTAGACATCCAAGAATAAGTTATTTGCCAGAGCAAAAAACGTAAGCAAACATGAATTTGTAATTTGTGGGAGATTTGGAATCTAAACTAGGCCTAAGCCTGTATCCTAAAACTCCAGGCCCTCCCTTCAACAAAAATGTTATTATAGATACAAATATATATATATATATATAGTGGATATAGGGGCCGCGTAAAGCTTTGTTTCCATTATTTATTTATTTTTAATCTTATTTTCTAAGAAGAATATGTCACCCCCATGATATAATATAAATAATCAACATACATATTTAAATTGAATTATTTTTAGAAAAAACAATGTTCGACATTATTTGTTTTACTGAGCATTGGTTAAAGGACTTTCAAATGCTAATTAATTATGAGAATTATAATGTGGGCAGTTGTTTTAATCGAAACTCAATGTTACGTGGAGGTTCACTAATCCTAATTAAAAGTAGTATTAAATTTAAAACTCGTAAAGACATAGTTGCACTGTCCATAGAACATAGTATTGAACTGTCTTGTGTTGAGCTGGATAGGCATATCATAGTGTGCGTTTACAGGCCCCCTAATTATCAAAACTATTCTATTTTTGAGTCAGTCATGGAAGATGTTATGGCAAAGCTTTCAAATAGTAACAAACTAGTAATTATATGTGGAGACTTCAATGTTAATATTTTAGAAAATAATTCAGAAAGCTGTAGATTTTTAAATCTATTTAAATCATTTAATTTATCAAATGTGTTTATAGAACCAACTCGAACTTCCACTACTTCAGCTACATGTATTGATAATGTTTTTTGTTGCTGCGACTATTTAGATAAAGCCATTGTAGATTATCTCCCTTCTGATCACAGCGGCTTGATGGTAACTTTTGAATCCGACATACCTATACAACAAGTGCAGATACATTCTAGACCAATAACATCCGGTAAATTAAATAAATTTAACAGCACTTTAATTAACAAGCTTAATGATTGGAAACTTGCAGAGAATGATGGTAATATTTTGTATAATGATTTTTTTTCAATAATTCATACAGAGTTTAACAAGAACTTTGAAAAGAAAACTAGGTGTGTCAACCCTAAGTTTAGGTTTAGTGACTGGGCAACTAAAGGAATCAGAATAAGTAGGGAAAGACTTTTCGAGCTGTATGGCCTTAAACCTATTATTAAGACTGACACTTTTAATAAGTATGTTGCTATGTATTCAAAAATGTTTAAAAATACTTGTAAGGCAGCTAAGGCCTTATACATTAGCAACAAGGTTAAATCAGCTGATAACAAAATAAAAACCGTTTGGAAAATTATAAATAATGAAACTAATAGGAACAAAACACATAATAATGATTACACATTGGAGACTCATCATGGTATTGTTAGTGATAATAAACTAGTTGCGCAAGAATTTGTAAATTTCTTTACTAGTATACCAATTAAAATTACTGAATCCCTAAACTCATCGCCATCGCTTGCTTTTGATTTATTACAAGAGAATGTTCCAGCCTGCCCGACTAAATTTAACTTTAAGCACATAAATCCCATAACAGTGATTAAAGCGTTTAAACAAATTAAAATAAAATTGACTGAAGATCTATGGGGTATATCTATCAAAGTTTGCACCTCAATTATAGAGACAATAGCACCATACTTAGCATTAATATTCAATTTGTGTGTAGATCAAGGAATCTTTCCGGACCTAATGAAATTTAGTAAAGTGATACCACTTTTTAAGTCTGGGGACAGTAAAGATACAAATAATTATAGACCAGTATCTGTGTTGCCAGTTTTCAGCAAGATATTTGAAAAGGTGATGTTGGATCAAATGCTAATTCATTTTAACTCAAACAATATCTTGCACAATAAACAGTTTGGTTTCACCAAAGGACGTTGTACCACCGACGCTGGTGTCTCCTTACTGAAACACATTTTTGATGCATGGGAAGAGGCACAGGATGCTATTGGTATTTTTTGCGACCTGTCTAAGGCGTTTGATTGTGTGGTTCATGAAACGTTGCTTTTGAAACTTGAACATTACGGACTAGGTAAAAATTCGTTAAGCTTATTAAAATCTTATTTAAATGATAGACAACAATTAGTTCAGATAAACGGTGTGAATTCTTCAGGGTTAAATGTAAAAATGGGGGTACCGCAAGGTTCAATCTTAGGTCCTTTTTTGTTTTTGGTTTATATTAATGATTTACCCCATCTATTGCAAAACAAACTTAATATGGTGTTATTTGCCGATGATACGTCTTTGATATTTAAGATAAATAGGAGGACTACCAATTTCGACGACGTAAATAACGCCCTATTACAGGTCCATAACTGGTTCACAGCTAATAATCTAGTTTTAAATGGGAAAAAAACTAAATGCATAAGGTTTTCTTTACCAAATGTCAAGAGTAGTGTTTGTGACATAATATTGAATAATGAGAAACTGGAATTTGTAGATAAAACGGTTTTCTTGGGGATTACGCTCGACTCGAAACTGCAATGGGGTCCTCATTTACAATCTCTTGCAGGACGGCTTAGCTCAGCTGCATATGCTGTTAGAAAAATCCGCCAGTTAACAGATGTTGATACCGCTAGACTAGTCTATTTTAGTTATTTTCATAGTATTATGTCATACGGTATCTTACTATGGGGACGGGCTGCAGACATCGAATCAATTTTTATACTACAGAAAAGAGCAATTAGAGCCATTTATAATCTCCGGCGGTGCGATTCTCTAAGGGAACTGTTTAAAAATATTAATATTATGACGATGGCTTGTCAATATATATACGAAAACATCATGTATGTTAGAAAAAATCTTCATCTTTTTAGCAAAAGAGGCGATAGACATAATTATGTTACAAGAAATAGGGATCAGTTAGTTCAACCAGGCTTTAGACTGGCTAAAGTGTCCTCTTCTTTCATGGGGTACTGTTTAAAATGCTATAATAAAATACCTCCCCACATATTGGAACTCAATGAAACGAAATTTAAATCTTGTATTAAACGCACACTATGCAGGCAGGCATATTATAAATTGGATGATTATATTCTAGATAAAAATGCTTGGCTTAATGCTGGTCCAGCTCCACTACCACCAGGGCGTAATAATTGATTGGCTTTGAAATATATATACATATATTTTTTTATGTTTTCAAAGTGGGTAATTTTTCTTTATTTTAGAATTGTATAATGTAGAAGCATTTTTTTTTTCAAAGTTTGTAAATGTGAGTACCATGGAACAACTTATGGTTTTAGGTTACTATAAAACTTGTTTGATTTGACGTGAATGAGCTCGGCAGCTGAGAGTTTGTCATGCTCACACAAATGTCTCACTGATGGTGGCGCGTATGTTGGATTATTCGGTTCCCTATAATATGGTTGAGCTGAGTGGTGCTGATATGTGCGTCATGTCCGTGAACGGGCGCTGTCAATTGAGATTGGTCATCTCTTAGCTGTCAGAGGTTTATTTTAATATCTATATTTAGCATAGTTTGCGTTTATTATTATTATTTACATTGTTCTCACATACTAGTATCAACAAGAAACATGTAACCGAGATATTTGTAATACTTACCATAATTGAAAAGAGTGTCCATGGAGTTTCTTGCACATTCTTCTCCATAGAGATCTACGCTTTGGAATGTGCAATTAGCATCATATTTTTTAGGACAAACTGACTTGACGTTTCAAAAGTGCCTGTAAATGGTTTATTTGGAATAAAAATGATTTGACTTTGACTTTGACTTTGACTTTGACTTGACTTATTCTACTCGCAAATTTACACACAAAATTATAATAAGAGAAAGCATTCTAGGCTCATCTGTTAAAAGTGAGGCTAGAATGCTATTATAAAAGCCTATATTAAAAGTATTGGCAAAAGCTTGACGCCTTTGGACTCCAATACGATCACATTCCAGAGCAAGGAGGAGTGGCAGGCGGACGCATCCTTCTGCGAAGCAGTAATGTTAGCAAAAAACATAAAGGCCGTAGGAGGTGGCTTGCGGACGGCGATCAATGGGTAGCTCACCGTCCGGTCGTCTGGTAACGGTCCAGATCAAGTCAGGTCGTCGACAGCGCGCCCTGTTCCCGCGCACCTCAAGGACTTGTTAGCAAATGTAGAGGCCCCACTGCAGGGCCGAAGCCTACTGGGAGCCGGTCCGGCTTCTGAAAGGAACGTCCGACCCCGGTATGAGGGCTAAGAAGTAACGGAGTGGGTTTTTTAGTCAGTAAGTGTTTGACACTGTTTTCCGCTCCACCCAAGGGCGGGATTCGTCATTAGATGATTTTTCCCACCATAAAAAAAAACACGATCACACTCCGACAGGATATGATGCACATCTTCTATAGTCCCACATACAATACGATTGAGTGAATCGACTTTGTGGATCATAAACCCTTTTTCCATTATTTGTTTGCAAAACTGTCCGATTTGAATTACATGCAACAATATTTATTTTATCTCATTCAAAGTATATGCAAATACCTAATAATATCTTAGCGTAATTATGTAAGTATTGGCTAGTGTATCCTGTTATTATCATTATGTTGCATAAAAGGAATGACAAATTAACAGCCATTCATTAAATTACTTATGTTTGCATTATAAACAAGTTTATTTATAATAAAGTAACTGCGTCCGTAAATTGCCCATATTTAGTGTTGTTTGGCAATACATAATCTAGGTACTAATTGCGGTATTACCATCAGCTCTTTGAATTTGAAGACTTAAATTGGACTGTTAAAGGGATGAAGCTATATAGGATGAACTTTTTTTCCAAATGGTATATCCCTTGGGCTAGCCAAGTTTCGTTAACGTCAAACGCTTTCACTTGGCCACGCCACCAATTTCTTTGCTCTGACGTCATCTCAACGCTCAGTCACGTGGCCAGGACATTTGTCTTTCTTGAATTCCTTTGTATTGACGGCGTGACCGATTACAAGCTTTCGACGTTAACGAAACGATCGTAACTTAGCTAGGGGCTGATCTTTTTTAAAACTTTCCTTCTATTTTTATGTATTGTTGTCGAAATAGAAACTATTACAACCAAGTCCGAATTAAACATTAATGATGACTTTTAACTTTTAATTAACATAAAAATTAATAACGCATCTAAATTAAATGTCAATATTTCAATATCGAGACGTTGAAGGATTAAGATATAATTTTATAATCAAATTAAATTATCAATCAATTTGTTTTTTTACGTCTTTTGCTATTTTAACTTCGCAAGTTCAATTAGTGAGAGGAACGTAAATAAAACAATTAATATAATGAATAAAACATGTTACTTCGGTGTGATTACGAAATTATGTTTATTTTTGATTAGCTGTGTGTTGCCCGCCAATAAAATTTGATTAGATTTTGTACCATCCAATTAAAGTTTGATATGTACGTCGACAATTTTTGTTTATATCGTTCTTTACAAGGTCGTTGCCACGAAAATATCAAGCGTTGGAGGTTTATGTCTTTTTAAGAACACATTTATTTCTTACGTTATGTGGCCGATGTTAAAGCTTTTATAGCAGCAATACTATTGACTACTGTTTTGCTACTAATTTGACATACATATTTTATCGTTATTAAAATGTACTACTTAACTTTTTAAAACAGTTACAGGTTAAGCAATCCATCCACATATTTTTTAGTAACACATTTGACGGCGTATTCGAGTTTGATGTTACAGATTGTCCCATTACCGATTTCTCGTTAACAGCTCAGAGGTTAGAAGTTGGTAAACACGAATATCGATGTAGTTCATCGAATTTGTATGGTGGTGTGATATCAACGTGCATCGGGAAGTAACTACTCGTAAGTACTCGTGTAATTAAAGTCATTACTTAATAATAGCACCCCGGTTGTATCTGATTGTCATGTGCTTTCGGACTGTGAAAGTAAAGGAACAGACTACCTACCTCTATTTTTAGATAGTATATCAGCAAGGAACATAGCAGAGAGCCTATGTCTGTTTTTACGCACACACCTGACTCTAATAATATCTCGTAGGGACTCTGGAAATGGGTCGAAGTCAACTGGCGCCCAGGGAAGGAAGGCTTAGCCCCAGTGCGAAAGCAAATAAAGAACGGGGTGGGATATTTAGATAGTAAGAGTGTGGCACTATTACCCGTTCCGCCCAAGGGCGGGATTCGTCATTCGATGAATTTTACCCACCATAAAAAAGTCCAATATTATCTGCACGCTTGGCTCATTTGGACAGACTATTTTAATTGCCATTTCGTTGGCTTATACTTAAAATTCTTCTTTTACTATAGACTGGGCACTAGTATATATACTTCGGAGGCTAATGAAAATGTATCATAGTACAATCCAATAATTTAAGAAACTAATATTTCCTGCCTAGAAATCTAATCCAACACAGTTAATTTGCTAAGAAAGCGTACAGACCAACACCAATGACTGGCGTGTCAGTCTAGTGGTTAGTTGCCCTGACTGCTATGCCGGAGGTCGTGGGTTCGATTCCCACCCAGGACAAATGTCAAATGTTTGTGTGATGAGCATGATCATTTGTTCTTTGTCTGGGTGTAATTTATAATAAATATTTCTTAATTTAAGTATGTTTATCAGTTGTCTGGTATTCATAAGACAAGCTTTGCTTAGATTGAGATTAGATGTTGTATAATATTTATGGAATATCAAAAAAAAAAAAAAAAATATAGTAAATTTTCCAAAATGATTAAAGATCTTTATTTTGCAAGTAGGTTTAAAACAAATACTTTTACACGTCATTTTTTGATCAGCGTTCATAAAAGCCGAAGAAAGTAGGAACCTAGTTATAGAACTTCCTCTCGTAGCCAGATAAGACCAGCGACCATACTCGAAGGAAATCGCTTCGCAGCTTCTACGGCTTCTGGCCATAAATTGTACAGTTAAGACGGTGCGAATCTTATTAGATATTCATAGATAAGACGGGAGAAAATTACAGCTTTGCATCAGTTGCTTGTTTAGAGCTCAGTGCGTCATGCATGTGCCTAGTACAGGCCTGATTACATTACCACGGGTACGTTGACGCGTCGTACCATGAAAGCGCTGTATCATCAACGATCAGTTTTCAACCTAAGGGTTCTCCGAGGTACTGTAGCTACCTATTGTACACTCCCTATCATACAAACTATTATGTGCAGTCGCCATTTATCATGCCACCAATGCAATAAAGGTCAAAATCGGTTGAACGGATTGTAAAAGACGTTTGTTTAAATGGCTAATCTTATTGTGTACGGAATATAGCTGGTATTTAATCCGATGGCGGCATTTTTAGACTTGTATTTCCAGGATTAGCTATTTTCTCCGAGTTTTCACAATGCGTAGCCTATTAATATATTAATACATATAATAAAGGCAATTTCATATCCTTTCTGGGTTGCATTGAGAAATGCTTATAAATCTTAGGAGTTTAAACTCCTGATACATTGTGGATTGATCGTTTCAAATACAATAAATCTCTATTAGGTGTACAAATAAGTTTCCGATGGTTTTTCAAAAGATGTCCTTACTCACGTTTACTTTGAAATTGCCGATATAAAATGTAATATCGTAAGTTTACACTCTTTAGAATTTGGATCTTGGAAAATCATCGTCAGATTTTTTTACGCTGCAATAATAACAAAATTTTGTGCCGAAAAATCTTTTTTAAGAGAACTTTAATTTACACATTAAGTAACACTCGTCCCAGCTTTGCATGGGTGCAATGCTAATATTCAATATTGTATACATATAAAGCATCCTTTTGAATCACTGATCCTATCTATTAAAAACTTCCGCATCAAAATCTGTTGCATAGTTTTAAATATCTAAGCATACATAGAGACAGACAGCGGGAAGCGACTTTGTTTAGTGAGGGTTATTTACTATGTTGTGATGACATGCTTATGACAGGACAAGCCATAGCCTTATCAGTACTGTATTACTGTAAAATTAACTATTTCATGCGGTTTCGCTCATATTGATAGGTACTAATTGGTTAAAGTTATTTAAAAATTATGTCTACCTGTTATGCGCGGTCAAGTAGCACACATTTTCACACAATGCGAAATAATGTATGATATGTAAGGACTAAGAAAGATAATTCCTACCAAGTTTTTATTTTGCGTCTTACCTCGTCGTTCATACCGCGTACATCGAGGGACTGGAACAGTTAGCCGGCTGCAATTTTTCCGTCCGATTATAATTTAGGTGTTTTCAAGGTTAGAGTGAATAGGTTCTTAATAAACTAGTGCGTCTCACCATCACCGATTGCATCACTGCATACCATCTGGTGGGATTGCAGTCAAGCACTAGTTTATAGAAATTAAATTTAAAAAATATATATTTAGATTTATATTTTCCATTTTCGTGTAAAATTAAGAAATTATACTTGTTTATTGCTTGGTATAATTTCTACAGTTCATAGTCGGCACCGCGCTATGAATTTTAAGTGCAAATTAAAGTTTATTTTCATAAAAACGTTGCAGTTTTAAGTTATTGCTGTTAATAAAGAGGTAAATTATATTGTTTTGAAATGTGACTGACAAATTACACGCTATTTTAGGATAGAGTAGAACTTTATTAATCTCAAAAATAGTAACAGAACTTGTACACAAACTGACTCAGCATATCCCATGTTAATAGTTTCAAAATTTTTATGGTAAACATAGGAGCGCTGTTGATTGTTTCGAAAGAGGTTACACAGAAATACAAAGATATATAAGGTATTTAGTTTTCATAAGCAGCAGGGATAAGTAATACGAGCTTTTTTTATAGTAGGAAAAATCATCGAATTATGAATCCTGCCCTTGGGCAGAGTGGGAGACAGCGTCAGACTTCTACTAACTAAACGACCGAACGTTCCTTCCTGCCTTAGTTCCTGGGCCCCGGTGTTCCGCTTTCGCGGAACGGATGGCTTCGACCCTTTTTTTTTTTTTTTTTTTTTTTATGGTGGGAAAAATCATCAAATGACGAATCCCGCTCTTGGGCGGAGCGGGAGACTGTGTCAGACTTCTACTGACTAAACGACCCACCTTTCCTTCCTGCCTTAGTTCCAGGGCCCCGGTGTTCCGCTTTCGCATCAATCCAAGGCCCCAGAAGGCATGGCTTCGACCCTACTGGGCCCAAGTATAATGAGTTAAAGAACGGAGGAGTTACATAATTTACATTTATTCATATCTACAGAATACATTTAAAAGACTATCAAACACTTACATGCTTATGTCTCGCCAATTGCAATTGCACTTTGCCAATGGTGCTTAATAAGCGAAGGGGGAGCCAAATCACTTGGTCCCCAATTTGTTACGCGTTTTATAAACTTTACAGTCCCTAGAAAATGTATCTAATATAATATTATAAATGCGAAAGTTACGATGTTTGGATGTTTGTTACTCAATCACGCCAAAACGGCAGGACGGATCTGGATGAAATTTGGCACAGGCATAGAGTACACTCTGAAATAGGACATAGGCTACTTTTACTCCCAGAAACCCCAACCCCAATACCACGCGAGCGAAGCCGCGGGCAAAAGCTAGTATTTAAATAAAAGCCAGTACTTATGAAACATTCGTAATTAATATCCATTCAATTAAAGTATCGCAGATTTCTTGAAGGGCACAACTAATTACTAGACTGTTCAGGACTAGATCTACTCGTAATAGTTAGCACTAATTAAATGAGTGAAGATCACCTTATAATTGGATAATATACGTTATAAGAACTTAATACATCTCTGACATTTTTTTCTGTTTTTTTATTCTTTTTTATTATTATTATTTTTAATTATTTTACAAATTTATTCATGTAATTCAATAATATAATCAATATTTCAATAATTGGATGATTTGATTCCGCCATCCCAATTTCACCTTCGGACATCCCGGCGTACGGCAAATATCCACCCTTACGTTGTTGAGACACCTGCGGCTTGGACTAAGCGTTTTGCCTCGTCATTTATACCGCGTACATCGAGACATTGGAACAGTTTGCCGGCTGCAGTCTTTCCGTCCGAATATAATTTGGGTGTCTTCAAGGCTAGAGTGAATAGGCTCTTAATAAACTAGTGCGCCTTACCATCAACGATTGCATCACTGCTTACCATCAGGTGGGATCGCAGTCAAGCACTAGTTTATTGCAAGTAAAAAAAAAAAAATATTTTACCAATTTATAATTTTAATTCAATAATTTTATCAATGTTTGAAATATTTTAATTTATTTATTCCAATGTATTTAATTAAATTCATTTATTATGCTATAACAATTTTATGTATGTTATTAAATAATGTTACTGTAGGTTTATTAATGCCTAAACTAAACGATTAATAAATATATTTTTATTTGATTTCGTATTGAAAGTATTTTATATATTACTACGTATTACCCGACTACGGCAAAGCCAAAGGAGGGTTATGATTTTAACATTCTATGTACATGCTATATACTCACATACATATGAAAAAGTTGTTTTATTAAAAAAAAGAGGCTTAATTATATTACTTTAAGAACACTTAAAAAACCTAATGATATAATACATCAAACATTGTAAGTTTTTAATATTTATAATTAAAATTTTAGTTTAAGGAGATTATGCAGCATCAGCTTCAACTTAAAATTGAAACTAAAACAACAACAACAACTTTATCAATAGAATTTTTAAATTTCCGAAATACTTTCAACCTTAGGTACATACACCTACGGTTCTTTTAACTTTTACATACTATTTCTTGACATAAATGATGGCTATTAATGTAAACCTTTGTTAAAGTTGGATTACGTTAACTCTGCGCGGAGCTGGGGGCGTGCTTAATGTTGCCAGTGTGTTAATCTACTTTCCCTCATATAACCAAAAATATTACTAACATAAAAGAAAAATGGGAAATGCATTTCATTTTATATTTCGACTATAAATATTTTTATTTACATAGGTAATTATTATAAAAAAGTCATGAGAACTTTTTAGGTACTTAAATCATTTAATGAGTATCTCGCAGCACTTTTAAATTTGGCGTACCAAAGGTCGTGGAGTAGGTCAATTCCTTTCATTTGAATATCTTCATCAGAATCTACTCTTGAGACTTTATCGAAGAGTTGGAATTCATATCGTCATGGCAGTCACTTGATTAAGATTCAAATTTATTTATTTATTTGCTGACATGTAAAACACTGGATATTAGGCATGCATTCAAATTTCATGACACAGTATTAAAACATGCACCCTGTGAGGGCACTGCAAATTTTACATAAAGTTATTAAATTATTAAATTACATTATATCGATTCTAGTTAATATAGTTATTACAATTTATCAAATTATTATAAACATTATTTAATTATTAATTTCCTTAATTTTAGTCATATATTACAGTCATAAATGTTAAATCATTATCACAACAATCAATCTGATCATGAAATTCAATAGATTTACAATTTGTCAGTTTTAAATTCGTCAACGGTATAGTAGCCTTTTTTTATTAATAGAGATTTCAACTGTTTCGAGAACGTTATGTCATTTGGTAGGGATTTTAAACTTTCTGGTAGTTTATTAAATAGGGTAGCTAGTCTTGAATATGGACTTTTCCCGATAAATTTTAATTTTGTGAAGGGTAGTATTAGTCTAGTTTTGTTCCGACGGTTATAGTTTGCATTGAGTTCAATATTAGATTTAAAGAGGTGCCTGTTTTTCCTAACGAATATACAACTTTGCAGTATATAGATTGCTGGTAGTGTAAGAATTTGTTGCTTAATAAAGTGTGGTCTACAACTTTCTTGCTGATCTATGTTCATAAGTATTTTGATACATTTCTTTTGCTGGATGAAGAGGTCCAAAAAGTCAGTACTTTCTCCCCACAGAATGACACCGTAATTTAACCAAATACGTGGTGGTAGTCGATTTTCAACAAACTCTTATCTGCCAGGCACCGCTCGGGTTCGAATACTCAGGGAAATTTTATTGTCCTGTTCACCCGAAAAAAATATTTGACAAATGGTCCAACTTTGGAAAATGGGATCGTAGGCACGACATTTTCTAATTTCTCTTAACAAGCACGTTTGCCTTTCAAGATAATATCCTTGCCAACACTTTTAATCACTTTCTGTATAATGATGACGACTATTTACTTTGGAAACGATTAAAAACACAGAACACAAAACATTCTCTTGACACCTGACATAATGTCAAGATGACGGCAAATGATTAGTTTCTTTTTTCGCCGCGCGCAGACTTAACGTAATTCTACTATAGTATTTATACTAAACTTTTTTAACAAAAAAGAGAATCTTGTAAAAACTTGATATGCTGTTATTCTGCATGTCTACGCTGCTGCTACGCACGTCTACATACACTTACTTTTTAAACCAGTTTTGTGTGACTTACTTGTTTACTTTGACAATGTCAATGCATACTAGAGTTGGATTACGTTAAGTCTGCGCGTAGCTGGGGGCGTGCTTAATGTTGCCAGTGCAATTAATTTACTTTCCCTCATATAATAAAAAAATACAAAGTAAACAAAGCACAAGAAATACGTTTTGAAATCAATAATGGGAAATACGATTCATTTCATTACATATTATTACATTTTAGTTGGTTCTTCAGGTTTTCTAAATTTATAGATGACGATTAGTTAACGATGTAGCGATAGCGATATAACAACAAATTATATCAAAAAATTAAAACAAATTTTAGCCGCACGCAGTCTTTTTTCTGTAGTAGGTATGTATACCAGCTTCTGCCAGCGGCTTCGCCTGCGTGAAAGTCTGTTAACCACCATAGGGGTGGAGTTTCGTAAAATCTGTCCATAGCGGACGTCTACACCCTGTAAGAAACCTACCTCCCGAATGTTAAGTTTGTTTCTGAGATATAGTGATTAATCAGTGAGTGGTATTTCGCTTTTATATATTAGTAGCTTTTGCCCGCGGCTTCGCTTCCGGAATCCGAAAAATGTGATAAATGAAGAACCGACCGATTTTGAAAAACTTCACATAAACCATCTACTAAATAGTCCGAACAAAGCCTAAACATTTGGTTTGGATAGGTGGGCACGTTCTTGAGTTATAAAGTTGCATTGATCTTTATATAATATACTAAATTCTGCCCGCGACTTCGTCCGCGGAAAATTTCTTGTTTTAACATATTTAACTCTGTTCCTATACAATTTCTCGAGATAAAAAAACAAACTTTACTTCTTTAATATATTATTCATAATCATAAAATACAGCCTATGACACTCAGAAATGAAGCAGCTTTCTATCAGTGAAAAAATTTTTGCAATCGAACCAGTACTTCTAGAGATTAACTCCTACAAACAAAAAAAAAATAATAAAAAAACAAACTACTTCTTTATTATATTAGTTTAGATGTAGATATTGATATAGATCCAAATCTATATAATTACTACTTTATTGAAAGTAAACAAATAGATTGAATTATAGGTTGTTTAATTATTATAAAAAAGTCATGGAACTTAGAAAATATGTACTTTATTTAATATATAATAGCTTGTCATAATAGTCACTTGATTAAGATTAAAATACATAGTAGCAGTCCATTTTCAACCAACTCTGTTTTTCTGCCAGGCACCACTCGGGTACGAATATTCAGGGAGATTTGTTGTTCTGGTCACCCGAAAAAAATATTTGACAAATGGTCCACTTTTGGAAAATCGTATCGTAAGCCTGATATTTTCTCATTCCTCTTAACAAGCACGTTTGAATTTCAAGATAATATCTTTACCAACACTTTTAATCACTTTCGGTATAATGATTACGATTATTTACTTTGGAAACGATTAAAAACACGGAACACAAAACATTCTCTTGACACCTGACATAAATGTCAAGATGACGCCAAATAATTAGTTTCCTTTTTTCGCCGCGCGCAGACTTAAAAAAATTCTACTATACATGCAAAGTCTGGTAATACGAATTTATAATTCAACACAAATACGCATTAATTAAGTTTATCGTCAACAAAGCTGCAACAACTTGTGATATTAATAGACATGACAATTTTTATATAAAACCATCACAAGCTCAATTAAAATCGATCCCCGATATCAGTGGCATCATAATTATTATTGTACAACTACGCTAGAGCACGCTCGTCGTCCAGTGCAAACAAGTTTCCGACTGATCCGTTGATGGATGAGCCGCCATTTCTGCTCGCTTATTTTCGCCAACTAATTAAAATTTCGACGTAGCCGGTAAAGCGGCAATTACTTGCGAGATTGCGCGATACACTGCAAAGGGCCCGCTTAATAACTAATGCAGGTAACTTGAGAACATACAGGGCTGGTAGACACTCTTGTTCAGGAATTTAATGGAACTTGTGGTATTTATGTGTTTAGTCAGCTTGTGATGCAAAGGAAAGTTAGAGTACCTAAGTTAGTAAGTGCATAATGGATGAAGGACCAAAGATTTATAGTCTGTGCGAGTTTTTCACAGGAAGATAAAAATAAGTTAAGATAAAGTAATTCAAAATGTTGACAAATGAAGTAGTATGGAAAAAAAGAAGCCATATTGCTTTAGCTTTTCATAGAAAGAAAGAAAGAACTAAAAATAAGAATGAAAGAAAAAAGAAAGACATATTTTTCTTTCTTTTGTATCTTAAAAGAAAGAAAAAGTAATGGATTAGGGTAGTAACATGCTCAATGACCGCGGGAAAGTATCGCCACGTCATGCAGAGAAACGCTAGGACGGCCGGTGCAGAAAAAGTTGGCAGCACTCCCGCTCAGTCCAAAAGGTGGGAGTAAAAGGTCTGAAAAGACTTGGGCAAGACTTTTGCCCAGCTGTGGGCATAGTATAAATAATCTTGAGAATGATGGACGACGCATCCGCTGAGGCAAGGACGAGTCGTATTAGTGACAAATTCTTATAAGTTTTAAGTTGCTAGTAATTTCTTAATGCTGGTACTTTATAAAAAACTAGCTTTTGTCAGCGGCTTCGCCCGCGTACATAAAATATAGCCTATGTCACTCAGAAGTAAAGCAGCTTTCTATTGGTGCTAAAATTTTTCCAATCGGACCAGTAGTTCCAGAGATTACCTCCTACAAACAAAAAAACATAAAAACAAAAAAACAAACTTTACCTCTTTATTATATTAGTGTAGATAAAAAATTATATGAGAGAAAATTCCCGTAATATAACACACGTGTGCAATGCGAGTTGGTGTATTTCACATGTCGTCAAATTATTGGATATGGAACAAGTCGGTCTCCTCACGAGGTTATCCTTCAGAAAGTTGTGGTGATAAAATAAATAACGCAAAATGAAACGACGTACGATTCATAAGTCGGTGCACTGTGCTACTACGGCCTATGTAACTCTACGTAATTATTACCGTTTATCTGTAATATTTAGAAATATATAAGTATGTTTATCAGTTGTCTAGTACTCATAACACAAGCTCTGCTCACCTTGAGACTAGACGGCGTTGTGTGATGTTTGTCGAATATTATTATTATATTAAGTTACGTCGGTAGTTTTTAGCTTAGTAATTAAGTCAAAAAAGCAAAAGCTTTCTAACAATAGAAACCAACTACACTATGAGATACAAAAACGTACCATGACGATAAACAAGCTAAGAAAAACAAGCCATCTCACAAATCACCGTGACAAGTGGCTAAATAGTCTGTTTATCGTTACGTATTTTCTTGGTGTTCATTGGAAGGTAAAAGATGGAGTATATTGTATCTGCTTATTATCCCCTGTAAGCGGCAATTAAGAGTCAACCGAGGAAACGAGTTGTTATAGTGCTCGCGGCCGGCGATAACCGACCTGTCATTAAGTATGCACGATGAGATGCGATTTTTAAACGTTATAAATGCTTGCTGTGACTGAGCTTAGATAGGCATCGTAAACACCTACTAGCGAATAACTTTATGGCTAGGATTAGAAAGGTTCTGTTTTATTTTTAGGGTTCTATGTCCAAAGGGTAAAACGGCGTCTGGTTTTTAAGACTTCGCTATCCGTTTTTCACCAAGCTGTAGGTGAGATACCTAAGAACCGTAAGATTTAGACAGTTAAATCATTACATAGTATAAAACAAAGTTGCTTACCACTGCTCCTATGTATTTTTAGATCTTTGAAAGTACGCCACGGATTTTGATGTGGTTTTTTTTTCTTAATAAGTAGAGTGATTCAAGAGGAAGGTTTATGGGTATAATACATGCATAATATATTCAATATGCGAAGCTATACCTGTGCGAAGCTAGGGCGGGTCGCTAGTGTATATATAAAAATATATTAAAAAAAACAGAATAAACCAAATATTTGAAGGAGCTCCCACAACAAATGTGTTTTCTATTTTTTTAACAAACGAGATAATGCTATAATATAAAAAAAAGGATAATGAATCCTTTGTGCCCGAGTCATACTTCAGACAGACGAACCACAAAGTGATTAGACAAGGGTCCTTTTTCTTTTTGAGGTTCGGAATCCGAAAACATTTGTTCTAGGTTAAATTCACCTTTGAATTTAAGTTGTCCCTAAAAAATAAGTACGTATAGTAATATGTATGGTGTGGATAATAAAAGATGAATGTAGAAAACATGCTGCAGTACCTTTATAAAAAAAATACAAAAGGAGCTTAAAAGCTAGACATACTTTCATCACAAATTTGATTATTATTGTCAAACGAAAAAGAGGCAATGCTTGTATGTAATTCATCATTGATATATACGACATATTAATTCACTATTACACTCATAGAATAAAATATTGTGATTTGTGATTGACATTGATATGCGGTTCTCATCACGAGCCAATATATCAATGATGAGTGGCCCTTTCGCTCGATATTATACTTTCTCTTCATTACGTATGCAGATCAGTAGCTGGCAAGTGACTGGCAAAGTAGAACTTGTTGGAAAACGCATTTTCTCACTAATAACTGTATTTACTTCATCACAAATGTTTGCACCGCAAGGCCGATTAGGTTTGTGTACTGTGTAGAACTAATATTATTGCTAAGGAGTGGAATTCCCTGTTAGAATTTCTTGACCTATGTGTATAGACAAGTACAAATAAACTCGTTAAAAATACAAGGTCTGTTTTGATTTTAGAGAAGAACTTAGAATGTCATCATCATCATCTCAGCCGAAAAACATCCACATCCACACACAAACTGTATAGGCCTCCTCCAAGAATATAATTTAGGAGTGTTCCTCATTCGGCACCAAAGTTTTTCGACTCCAATCTATTTCTGATTCGGCACCAACGGTGCGGTAGTTTCTAGTGGGGGCATGTCTAATAAACTATCGATAAAATTTGAACTTTATTTATCTCTAGCACTTTTCCAGCGACTATTATTGCTGTAGAAATACTTAAATTGTTTTGGTGTCATGCAAAACCAAGGAACCCAATCGATACTCAGTCATTATACTTAGTTTAGTTAGTGACATAATGTGACAATAACAACCAACGGTCCAGTTTCCTTGCTAGACAATTATAAGTATGCTAAATGAATAAGCTTCCAAGATAGAATCATTATCACGGTCAAAAGTTCAATCACTAAATGTGATCAATTTAACAAAGTAAACTATTAAAGGGATAACAGTGTGAATGGCTTCATTCCTCTTTATGACTCAAACACTTGTCATTTTAACATGTCATGGTGAAATCCCTGCATCAAATAAAACATAAGAAAAAAGTATATTCTGCATAAGTTGAACTATCGTGGTGATCGACCTTGAATGCGAAGTAACCAATTTTCAGGCCAAAAAAGTGCTGAGCCGCGCGCAACATATGCACACCGCAAATGGTTCAACTTATTTGCCGCATACTATACCTATAACTGATTGTCATCGATCATTTTTATTTAAGAGCTTGGTTGTTTACACATCCCATCACTTGAAACTAGCCTTGGTGCCGAAAGAGGAATAGATTGGTGTCGAATGAGGAATACTCCGTAACTGGGAACGAAACTAAAAGAAACAATAAAATAATTACAGAAAGTTTTTTTTATTGTTATTAGGTTTGCGTTTGACCGCGCTATATATCGCGATCCATACACGATCGAACTTACGCTTAATAAAGTTTGAGCATCTATTCCGGCGTAAAGTATTGACTAACTTACTGACCTTTTGTTTGAATATACTACTTCTGTTGTTGCCACATAATTCTTTTGTTTTTATTAACTGAGAGAGTTAATAAAAACAAAAGAATTATGTGGCTTTGGAACATTAGACTACGGCCTTTATTCACCAACACTTATAAACATGTCTACTGACAAAAAACAAATGACTCCTTCTACCTCTGAACAACATCCTATTCAGGTCTTGTGTAATTTTATAAACCCATACCAAGGGGAACGCGAAACTTTATCGGCGTTTTTGACAAACTGCCAAAACGCTCTTGAATTAGCATCTGAGAGTCAAAAAATCCTTGTTGCTTAAATACCTAATTTCAAAACTACAGGGAAAGGCACAAGTAGCCTGTTCAAACAAAATTTTCGACAGTTTCGAGGACTTGCGAACATTCTTAAGGCGCTGTAAGCAGCAAATCTTTAGGTAATTCCGGGTGGTGCATCGCTGCGAACAAATAAGGTTGAAAATGGTTATGCGTTTGAATCTCGTGTCCACTAATATGAAGGATTTTTCGCAGTTTTTATTATTTAAAAAAAAAGTACAACGATTTGTTAAAATATTTTTACATTTCTCTTTAGTTGGTTAAATTTCCATTTTGGTAGTTACAAATAAAATAATACTTATCACTCAAAATACTGAGTATTTCGAGACGAAAAATTGTTTTCGTGTACTTTCTTGCGATTTTTTTTTTCAAAATTCTAAATTAGTTTTAGAAAATGTTTTTGTATAAGTCTTTTACTTATGTATTAGACTATACACTGTATTTTTTTAGTGTTTGTACTGTGTAGCAATACGGCTAACTTCGCAACGAAAAAGAGGACGTTTTTACGGTGCCCGGTATAAGCAGCGCCTTAAGGCAGAATTTCGGGGAAAGAAAACACTATAACCATCTTTTACTGGAGCTACAATCGTGCAAACAGTCGCCAAATGAAACCGTTGCGCAATATGCCCTCAGGATTGAGACCTGCCTGACAGATCTACAATCCGAAATTCATAACTCAGATTCCTTAGAAAGAGAATTATATACGTTTCAAAGTACGTCCAATGAAAAACATGTCTTCACACATTAATCTTGTATTTTGCCAAATTCTAATTAAAATCTCTTCAAGGTTATTATTTCGTTTTTTTTTTTTAAAGTGACTTTGAACCAGCCCCGTAACAGTGGTGGTTAATTATGTAATCACATAATTAATGGTTTCATAACGTAAATAACAAAAATATTAAATGTCAAATTGAGCCTGTTATATTTTGACAACTTTAAGTTACTTTGTGCAAGCGTGCACCATCGTCGACCCATCATAGCTAACCACCAGTTGAGATAGTAGACAAGCGTAAGCCTATCAAGAATTAAAAAAAAACTTTCTGCATTCTTTAAGTAGCCATATTTATTTACAAGTTAAGTGCACTAGGGTAATATATCTCCAGTGTTTGAAAACAACGTGTTACGTGTCCCAAGTTTAATTACGAACTGCAGTAATTTATGTACTTACGAACGAACAGAACAGCGCGCGGTAAATGTGTAGATATTAGCTGTTAGCTGTTGCTGCTAAAGCACACAACTTTCGCAAACAAAGGGGAACGGCTGAATTTAATTTGCTTCTGCCCATCAATTGAGGCTACCTTATGCATCCACAACACAGAACTTTTAAACCCATTTAAAAACTGCACGAGCAACTCCTATTTCATCTACTACGATGGAAGGTGTGAGCAATAAATAATAAATTTAATAACCTGTCAGTAATCGACGATAGTAATTAAGAAACAATCTAGTAGGCTAGCTAGTCTTTTATTGAGTTCTTATAAAGGAAAACTAAACGACAGCGTGTACGTGCTACCGAGTAATTTAATGATACAATGTGTATTCAATTAGTGGAGTCACATCGCATGCAAGCAATTGTGAATGCTCGCAGCTATGAAATCGCGCCACTTATGTGTGCTGCGCCGAGTGATTGCCGCGCGCGCACCGACGCGACGCCGCTGCGGCACGACACATCACGCACGATGCCCTCATTAATTCAACGAAGAATTATATCTTCATCGACTACTGTGAGCCACGAAGCTTCCTCTCTGTAATTATCTCGTATTAGGGACTATTATCGTATACGATGCACTATCAATTTAATGCGTCGCCATTTAAATAATCGGCCTTAGACAATAGCCACCGGATTGCACACACATTACAGTACAATGTGAATTTCGCAAATATCCGCGGCATGCATGATGCATGAGCCCGTGAGTACGTTAACCATACCTTGCGCGGAGTCCTTGTGTAATAACTGGAAATGCTATGAATTTATCATTATATGACAGCCGTTTCCACGTCCGACGCTATGCGACGACGCGCCGCGGCCATTTAAATAATTCACAAATTAATGAAACGCTGCTGTGAAGAAAAATACATTTAATTTATTTGCAATACTTCAATGGCCTTTTCAATTCAGGTAGATGCGGCCCGCCCTCGAGCTACTCGAAAGCTATTTGCGATTATTTCCGAATTTCATTATTGCGTTATCATTTCGTTAATCACTGAAGTCTGGCGGGGGGTTTGCTACCTTATATCTGATAGTTAGGGTCGATATTTAAGCGTGGTGATATTGAAAAAGCAAGGAGATGAAAGATGCCGCCACCATTTGTCACTACTTTGGGAACGAGGTGGCGCAGTAAAGTACCGGCCCGCCCTGTTTGCACCTCGGGCCGCGGCGTTTTCTTTTTCTCCACGAACGTCCGCCGGAATGCGAACTTAATGGTTTCGGTTTTGAGACCAGAACCAATCACTCCGTCATCAAAATTATGAAAACATTACGCGTGGCCTGTTTGAAGAAAACCACGGGGTCGATGTGGAAAAAGTGGATTAATGTAAAAACTCATTGCTGTAATGTTTTGATAATGGTGCCCGTATAAAGAGCTCGCCGCGCAAAATGTTTACAAAATCATGATGATCATTATCTTTTAATTAAAACCATTCTGTAACACTGTAGGTGTAGTAATAACATACTGTAATTAGGTAGATTACTGTCAGATGTTGATCTAGCAATTTATTTTACAAATAATTTACGGAGGCTCATTTATTCACACGATCGTCAATGTAAAATGTTTCGTTGTGTCAAAAGGCATGTTTTCCTGGTCAATACAATCTAGTGTTGTTGATTCATTCAGTCATGCTCGGGTGCATGTATTCAGGTTCGCGTGTAAACAAAGCGACGTTATAAATAGCAATTAAATAATTTGTGGCACTAATATGTAGATTCGGGTGCGTGGAGCTGCGGCGCGAGGCCCGTCGGTCAGCCGACCATTAGACGCAAAACGCCAAATCATTTACAAGAAAGCGAGAACCCGCCTCATACTATTTACATAATTTATTCATTACGACGTCCAAGCGTTGTAACTTGGAAACTAAAAGGTCTATTTTATACTCTTAGCCGTAGTTTTTATTGGTCAGACTTAGATTTTATTTATTTGACGTAAAGTACAAGTAATCATTTTCTAAAGTTTTCGTTTGCCATTTCATTAATCCTAAAGCTAAGAATGGGTGCTTAGAATTTTAATTAGAGATTTGTTTTTAATGTAAATTTGTATGTTAACTTAGTGTTATAAAACGAAGTAGGTATAGTTATGTACATAGAATTTAATAGTATGAGACCCTGAAAAGTAAAAGCATTCCTTTGTTAAATATATTAAATCTAAATATAGCTTGTGCAGTGTTCCTCAAACTTGTAAACAGTTCCCGACAGAGCGAGTTACAACACTATTCTAGTGCGGCCGTGATACAATCTTCCAAATATTAAACTAATATTTAGGCAACGCTTTGGCCGCCGCCGCCTCATTTGCATAAGGTGCGGTCTTACTCCACAATACTACGAGTTTTCAGTGAAACTGCTTGTCCCACGGTTACTTTATTGTTTACCTACAAAGAGCTCTATAATTTAATTCGTAATACCGCATTTAAACACGCAGCTTACATTTTCACTATTAAAGTTGGTAAAAGATGAAATAAAATCAGAGATTTCACACTAGTACGTAACGAACAATTTCTTATGTTATATAATATCCGATTCGTGCAAATCTAAAAAAAAATGAAAATAGTTGTGAAACAAAGAAAGTCTTTATCGTGTATTTTTTTTGTTTTGGTTTGTGCTGGATGAGCAAAGCATATAGAAACAAAAGATTTCACAACTTTCAATATATCGGCGGTTCTCGAAGCTAGTAAAAAGTTTTCTATTACCGCGTGTCCGCGAGTAGACGCTTAGTGGGACCGCGGCTTAAGGCGGCCGCGTGTAGCTGTAAATATCATAATCTTGTCCCATTAGCCGGTTAATGTTATGTCCCTGCCGGCGGGCTTTGACTCGTGTTTTATTACGCGGCTATTCATTGTGTACGATCCTCTGAAGAATTTCATAAATAGCCTTTGTTTTCGCGGCACTCGATGTAAGGAGGTTGAATGTGTGAAACAATTATTTTTGTTAAAAAAACCCTCAACTTGATTTGTAGAAAGATTTATGTTTGTTTGTATGTTTTATTTTGTTCTTATTTAATCGGTTGGGATCTTTACAGACGAGATGGTCTTTTCCAGATAAAGAAACATAAAGGATTGTTTTATATAATGCCTAGATATTTTATCTAGACATTTTATAAAACAGTACAGGAGAAATTTTATAGGCATGTAACATTTTGTACAATGCTCACATTTTGTGCAATGACTCCATTATGTGCGTGGCGTGCCTACGCAGGGGTTTTTGAAAATTCAATTGTTAGAGGGTGAAAAGGAGGAAATCCGTTTGTATGTTTTTCTGCAACCCCTAAAATTTAGCCTAAACAATACATTAATTTTAGGGCTGTAAAATTTGTTTGGGAAAATCTTATTCCTTATATATAAAATAAAAATCATTATTAGTTCAAAATTACCCTACGGTTTAGGATAGGAGATAATAATAATTTTATTCACAATAAATAGTACTATGTTTGTCGTAATTATTAGCTAGTAGATAACAATTGTTCAAATATATATAATAGCATCTGAAGCATCTAAATACAGGTCCTACTGGGGAGTCCCAAAGAACAGAATTTAAACTAGCTTAAACTATTTTACACAAATAATAAGATAGAAATAAATGTGAAATAAATGGTGTGTGGAAGGGCCTCTCTTTGTATATGGGTGAGTGTATACGTGTGTTTGTGTGAGAGGGTGTGTATTGATTGCAGGACTGACTTATGAATACATCAGTATTAAAAATTAAACAATGCCTTCATCCAGCTTCTTGTTATAACATACTAATTATTTAATTTTATTGCATTATAAATTTTATTTTATTTCTTTGTTGTAATTGTGTCCGCCAAAAGTTCCTTAGTGTTCTAGTATTCTAAAGTTAGTAACCAAGCTTCAATAGTTTTTTTGCATTTATGTTTAAGGGGATAGATTGTAATCATATTATTGATCTTATTGTACAAAAAAGGACCTAAAGAGCAAAAGAACTTCCTGATGAAAGCAGTGTGAAACTGTTTTTGGTATTCACAAACCCTATTTTTGCGTCGATGCGTATTGTTTTGGGGATTAAAAGGCAATTCGTGATGTTGCTTTAATATTAGGGCCGAAATAAACAATTGTCTAACTGTAAGCACTTCACAGTCTTTATAGAGTAGTGCTGTAGGGTACAAGTATGGACAAAATGTGCTTACCTTAAATATAGCACGTTGAGCGACTTCGAGACGCTATATAATTGTAGCCGGAGCGCCACCCCAAACAGTAATGCAATACGGAAGCAACGACTGACAAAATGCGAAATATACTTGTTTTACAAGTTTAGGTTCAGCAACGTGTCGTAATGTTTTAAAGATAATTATAATTTTGCGAATTCGTCCACTTAACACCTCAATATGTTTAGCGAAATTTAAATTTTTATCTAAAATTAAACCGAGATGTTAAAGTTTCACGAAAAAGTGCCAGCGATTTACTTTGCCCATAAACGAAGTCACTGGCAAAGTATTAGTATACAATAAAAAGAAAGAATATACTATCTTTTGTTTGTGTCAAATATAGGATTTGTTCCCTATTATTTCGTTAGATTAGATTCGTTGGCATTTTCGTAAGATCATAACAAGTGGTATTATGTAGTTTCTATATGTAAGACGTGAGTTAACAATTTGTATGCATTTTTTTCCAGTGGGAAATCATCAAAAAAGTCTGTCATTTCGAGCAGAGCGAGAGAGTGTGTAAAACTTTTACTAGTTTAAAACCCACCTGTTTTCCTTTACTGAACTTATTCGAACGTTCCTGAAAACCGTTTTTAAACATGCTAACTGATTTTATAGACAGAATACAGTATGCTCCGACTTCTTCGATTTTTAACACACATGTATTTTATCATAACTATATTTTTCAGGTAGTGTGTGCAAAATATGCTAACTTTTGGTCGCATTTTTTAGAAAACTATCAGATACTTTATTAGGTTTTCCATTATCAAAATAGGAGTTCTGTCAAATTTTTTGAGTTAGTAGTGATTTGATTCGTTCCCCAAAAAATGATTGTTGACAAAAATTTTAGAATACTAATTGTTACAATTTCAGAATACAATTACTGAACAAAATACTGTGGTTATCTGTTGGTTTTGTTAAAAACATTTATAACTAAAGTTACATCTGCATACATGACATAAAGAAGTACTGATTGCTATTGTCAGGAAACTGTAGTGACCCTGCAGAAGGGTTGAAGCCTACTAGGGCCAAGGGTTTGGAATGGCAGGCGGTCGCCTCCTTCTGCGAAGCAGTAATGCTCGTAAAGGAGGAGGCCGACCGCATAAGGCAAAGGCAACAGCGCCCCCGCCGTAGCCGTCGCCGCCGCGATCCTGCCGATATCCGGCCACCGTAGACACTGGCTCGCGGACGGTCGTCTGGTAACTGTCCAGACCGAGTCCAAGTCGTCAACGGCGCGCACCGTTCCCGTGCGCCTCAAGGAGTTGTCAGCAAACTATAGGGGCCCTTCAGGGTCGAAGCCTCCTGGAGCCTAGGGTGGTGCAAACTGTTACCTCGACTCTAAGAATAAGGTAAGGAAGGTACGGGGTAGGTTTTTTAGTCAGTAAGAGTCTGACACTAGTCTCCCGCTCCGCCCAAGAGCGGGTTTCGTCATTCGATGATTTTCACCTACCATATATAAAAATAAAACTAGGGCCAAGGGTTTGTGTCTGAAAGGAAGGCTCTGGCCCTGACATAATTATATGGCAACGCAGGTACGGGTAGGTTGTTTAGTCTGTAAGAGTTTAACACTGTTTCCCGCTCCGCCCAAGGGCTGGATTCATCATAGGATATATAAAGTACAGATTGCTATTTTTTTCATTAAAAATTAATGAAAAAAATAAAGATACATTCGAGTAGAGTCAGAGTAGTATCAGCGGTATAGCAGTATACGAACTTGTCGAATCAGAAAATATGTCTGTGACGTAGGTTTTCATTTAATTTAGTATAGTATAGTTTTGTTCAAAACTATTTTAATAAATTCATGCATTTATTATACAAACGCATTAAAGTTATGTACCCGAACAATTGCCAACATTAAACTGTCTTCCTAGTCAAAATTTATTGTAGTTGATGATAATGAAGCAATTAGTTTTTTCACCATTTACCAACAGCCACAAAAGATTAAGCCATCAAGATCTCTGAAGGCCGCAGTTTGTAAAACAATAGTGATAGGAACTCGGCAAAAAAGCCAGTCATGACTCATTATTACGTTTAATAAGCCGCTGCGTTCAATCTGAACAATAAACTTCATACTAACAAATAAACTTAATCAGTAGGTATCTACTATATTTGCGATTGGAACTTGAGATTATGTTTGTAAACAAAGAAGTGTCAAGAAAGGAATTGTCAAAGTGAAACGCTTTAGAAAGGTTAAAGCGGTTCGTTCGCATGACACGACACTGATGCAAAATATTTTACTAACGGTATTTAATATAACGAGGATATGAAAAAAAATTACTTTAAATATTTATGATGAACGTAGAACTTTATTTCTGTGTTTAAATATACAAATTATAAGTACATATAACTGTGCTAGGGTATAGGTTTCAAGTCGTTTCGTGTCTCGAAGTCCCTGGGCTTTTCGTAATATTAGTGGTCTCGAGTCCCGAAATTTTCAGGTCCAGATTTGAGACGAGACAAAATTTGATTTTATTAAAAATCTAATCAAATATGCTAAACAAAGAAGTCTAATTAATATGTTAGTTGATTTTAAAATACTGATTTCTGTGCCTGATTTATTATTTATATTTAGATTATTTAATTATGAAACTATAAATAGGTGAATGTTGAAAAACGTTGTCAATATTGATTAGATACTAGAATTACTGGATAATAGTAATTAAAGGATTCTAAATAAATATATTTAAAATAAATATATTTAGAATCAGTATGATTTTTAAATTCGTTTTATAGCTATAAAATTTAACTGCATTAAAGTGAACGTTACAAGATAAACAAAGAAATAATAATTAATTCTGAAATTAATGTTTAAGTTATTAAGATTTAATTTACGGTTTAAGTAATATAGATATTTTAAAAAATACTAATTTTACAGAAATAAACTCAATTAAAATTCTTCAAAAGGGCTTAACCATCAAAAAAGTCTTAAAAGTAAATTTATGATCTGATGTAGTACAATTTAATTGTGGGCAGTCTCGTGTCTCGGGGCTTTGAATTTGTCGAAAATTTCCAAACCCTAATTTGTGTTCTGCCTCAGTAAGTGGCATAGATATCTTAGTAGAATATAGGTGGGTGTGTGTAGGTACGTAGAATATTTTAGCCTACTGAGCCAGAAGGGCCCAAACTTTGCATATGCAGCTGTGCTAAGCCGTCCTGTAAGAAATGTTAAATGAGAACGCCACTGTATCCTTGAGTCAAGCGTATTCCTCAGGAGTTTTATCGACGAATTCTAATTTCTCATTGTGCAATACTATATCATAATCCTTATTTTTAACATTCGGTAGAGAAAATCTTATGGCCATGTAAAAAGGAGGGATGAAACGCATGTTACAAAAAAAGCCATGAGTATAAATGTGGATGGATGGAGAGGGAGAGGGAGACCAAAGAAGATATGGATGGATTGTTTGAGAAGTGATATGGAAGACAGAGGAGTTAGTGATAGCGTGACGGGTGACAGGACAGAATGGAAGAAAAAAACATATTGTGCCGACCCCAAATAAAACGGAACAAAGGCAGGAAAATGATGGTAGAGAAAATCTTATGCATTTTCTTTCTGTCTGTTTGTCAGTCAGTCAGTCACTAGGCTGGATCTAACGAACCGTGATAGCTAGACGACAGTAGAAATTTTCTAAGATTTCTGTTTCTGCTAAGTATAATAACAAATGCATTTTTAAGTTGGGTTCCCACACAACCAACGTGTTTTTTTTTGTCATTCTTTGGTACGGATGGTACAGAACCCTTGCGCACGAGTTCGACTCGCTCTTAACCGATTTTTTTTATTTACATAAAAAATAAAATAAATAATATAATTGCACATTATTGTAGTAATTAAATTATTCCGTTATTCCTTAATGTATTTAATTAACAATTTGCAGTTAAGTTTTTATTGCAGGTTGGTTCTTCTCGCACGGTGCTGAGTTCTGGCGGATTAACTTAAGTAGATGTTCAATGTTTACAGTGATGAAAGTAAAGTAGTTAATCGGATCATAAAATGAGGGGGATTGTAATTGAAATACGAGAATGTTAAGCGAGGCGAAACGATGTTGTGAAGACAGTCATACAGAAGGTACATTTTGAAGGAATTTGAAATCAAAATGATTGCAAAAATGTAAGGATTTTTTTTTTTGTTAAAAAATTATTTAATTTATTTAACCAGTTGTTTTGAAGCAGCAGCCTTCACGCGTAGATTCTGTAAAATAAGCAACATACAAGCATAGCAACCTAAAGATTGTTTTTTGTTTCATAACCATTTAAAGTGCAGCCACCTTGTTGGAAACCCGAAAATCTGTTAATGCCCATTTTGGTTCAACTTATATTTCACATATTATAACAGAAGTTCGGTTCCCAATCAAGGTGGCTGCACTTTAAATAGTTTTGAACAAAAAAGAAGCCTCATGTTGCTTTGCCTGTATGTTGCTTTTTTTACAGAAGTTGAATTTGGTTGTTGTCAAATACTACACATATATTAGAATGTGTTACACTTGCGTAGTAATTGAAAGTGACTAAGTGCTGTACGTAAAACTATATATTAGGTCCTTACATATGAAATTGGTGTTTTATCGTACTGGTCACTGTAATCTCAAATAACTCCTCTTTGGTTAGGAATTCTAATTTCAAATTTATACAGATATTTACTATTGCATTTGTTTTTCGAAAATCGTAATTTATATGTTTTTTTAAGAAATCGCTCAAAGGGTTAATGATAATGTATAGCGGTGGTGTCGCAAAAGAAAATATAGTGCGTTTTTCGTTCCAAATTTTTCATTCTGGAAATTTCGACCTGCAAAAACAACCCCCATGGGCGGCCTGAGTCCAAGGTTGATGATGAAGAGTTAAAGGCTATTGTTGAAGCGGACCCATCGCAAACAACCACGTCCGAGTTAGTTGCAGGCTACTGTGTTAGTGATAAAACTGTTTTAATCCACTTGAAGCAAATTTTGAGCTTGAAAAGTGGGTCCCTCATGAATTGAATTAAATCAATGGACAAACGCGAAGAGACTGCTGCATTACATTATATTAGTCAACCGGCATAATAATGAAGGGGTTTTAAATCGAATCATTACCTGTGATGACAAGTAGATCTTGTACGATAATCCGAAACGCGCACGGCAATGGCTGAAACAATTAAAGCCCTCAAGGAGGGGATTTACCGCCAAATTTATAGCGTGCCCGGATGAACGAACAGTGAGCTGCCTATGAGATGCCAAAAGTACTTTGATTAAATAAATATATTATATCTTGAAAAAATCGACTTTAGGTTACTCCCTTACAAAGCACCAATTTCATATGTAAGGACCTAATACGTTTTAAGCTTAACCGCTAAAGCGATGTAGGTGGATCCCACGGTACAGACTTGATGTCAAGTGCTGACCTTTCTTGCCAAAGTCGCCGCTAAGATAAATACCTCTTGTTTTTAGGGTTCCGTACCTAAAAAGGAAAAAACGGCGCCCTTAAGGAAGACTTTGCTGTCCGTCTCTCTGTCTGTCTGTCAAGACCCTTTATCTCAAGAACGCGTGAAGGTATCGAATTGAAATTTAAACTGTATCTTCAAGACTGTGGTCCCTTGTAGCTGTAAGAAAATCAAACTTCTAAGTTTACGGAAAAAAGATATGGCAACAAAATATGTTTTCGATACTCTCAAAGAATCAAAATTCCTAGGATTTTTCCCGTTTCCCCACAATCTTGAAATTTGGCGCAAATTTAGGTCATATAGCACAAATATAGGAAAAAATCTGAAAACAGTAAATGTTATAAAAAAAAAATAGTTAATTTAATTTGTGTACAATAAAGATTATAAGAAAAAAACTTTTATTAAAGAGAAGTTGTCTGTCAGTTAAGACACTGTTTCGCAAGGACTTGTATATACTGACATATTTTAGAAATTTAATTAGATTATATATACTACAGTCCCCAGAAACTGTGAAAAAAATATATATTTCTATGTATATTAAACTAAAAGATACAGCCTTTTATGTCGCAAAAACGCATATTTCGGTACTCTCAAGGGAATTGAAATTCAAAGAGTAGGTTTATTTCCCGTTGAAATAGAATCCTAAAATTTGGCGTGAAGCAGGGTGTCATAGCACAAATCTGAAAACTGTAAATATATATTAAGTACGTCACAAAAGAAATTGCGATTCGGAAAAATCATAGTAAATCAATTTTCTAGAGAGTCTAGGACGCCTGAGTCCCAGCTGAGTGAGTATCATAAGGCTGATGCTATGCATGCTATGCTATGCATAGGTAAGCTCGGAACCTTCAGTGCGTGAGTCCGACTCGCACTTACCTGGTTTTTTTACAACTTTCGACTGTTATTTTTTAAATGTGTGCATACTAAAGGATTTACCACAGATCTCATTATTCTTAATATTTTATGCCGAATGTCATGGCAATGGGAGAGTTTGGATTTCTTTAAACACATTTTGCGAAATTGTGGCCATCAAATCGGTGTTAAATCTGTTGAGAATTTCATATGTATATATTTCTGCAGATGCATAATTGGATCTTCTGTCCCACATCAGGCAGCGGTAGAAGTGTCGGAGAGTGTCTACGAGGCGGTCTCCCGCGCGGAGGGCCGCCCCTTTCTCCTCCGCCAATAGGACGCGCTCGGCGTGTCTCCGCGAGATCTGAGGCGCCTGCAGAAGACTGCGTGTAACACGAGCGACCAGCGACATGCAGATCGGGGCGAAGATATGCTTGTTTATGTGAGGATTGATAGAAATCTTACTAATCTTACTAATATTATAAATGCGAAAGTTACGATTTTTGGATGTTTGGATATTTGGATGTTGGGATGTTTGTTACTCAATCACGCCAAAACGGCTAAACGGATCTGAATGAAATTTGGCACAGGTATAGGATACACTCTGGAATAGGACATAGGCTACTTTTTCCCCCGGAAACCCCAACTCCAACCCCAATACCACGCGGGCGAAGCCGCGGGCAAAAGCTAGTAACTGATAAGTGAGATGATAACTACCGACAAATCGTTTAGTCGCTCGTGTCGCGCGCAGTTTAAAAAGTAGTTTGATTAGTGATATCTCGAGCTTCAAGTAGGCAATTCACTTAGTAAAACTCATGTAAGCAAAAACTTCTTTAATAAATGTAGTTTCTGATACTGTCACTGTCTGTGTAAACTTATAAATTGAACAGCAGGCAAAGTTTAATAGGTATAAGAAATGTAACATGATTATATTCAGTAATTGACATTATTAATTCTCATTGGTAATAATGTTCAATTAATTTTCATACTTTTTTCTCCCTCAATTATGTTGAGACCTGCTTCAAATCAAATTTTTATTAGTGCATTTCCATAAGTCGGTCCTTTTTATTAGTGTATTTTAACAAGTCCAAAAGGTATTTTTCAATTGAACTTTACGATATGAGATTCCTCTTTTCTAAGATCTTGTATTTTTAACACTTTCTTTCTTCTGAGTTACTGTCTCCATTGTAGTTCACTGTAAAATTTTGGGTGTATGGTCAGCTAAAAATTCGCGGCGAAAATATATATATATAGTACTTTACTTCAACTTTCTCCGCTCAGTTGTTGCTGTAACCGCTCGCCGCTCACTCTCTAGGCCCACGACGACAGTGCACACCGCTTTCATAATCCAATTAAGAATAATTGTCGATAAACTGACAGGCGAGATAGCGATTTATGTGGTGATATTTCAGCATCGTTAATAAATTTATGCTTGTTCTTGCCGTTTGATTGCACGCCGGGTTTCCATTAAGTTTATTCGATTCGCGGTACGACTGGCTTCAGTATTGACAGCTTGTAATCTGACTGAAATTTACACTGGTCCATGTCACAATAACCCCGTACTTACGAACTGATGTTTATTAATTGCTCTATAGATTAAGACTACTGTTTATTAAGTACTGTAAGCTTGGTTTTTATGTCAGTTAAAATGTATTTATTGGAGCAGTCGATAAGGGTTAATATAAAATGTTTAACGGGAACGAGCCGAGTTGCTGCTCGCTTTAAATTCAGTTCGATTACATAGACTTGACAGCTCCATAAAAGACTTGAATGTGGCTACAAATAATACAGGGTGGCAGTTTTTCCGCGGGTCGTATTGTCAGCTCTATTGATTTCGCGGCACATTGCGCTTGAGTTACGGCCGCGCCGCGGTGAACCCTGACTTACGGCCGCATCCTCCCGATTTATTAGATCGTTATACCGCATCGGGGCAAAATAAATTCAATTCCGTTCCGTTTTGTGCTCCGTATTTCACAGCGTGACAAATTTGTCGAGGCGAGCACCGCCATGCGGGTAACGTCTTGCGGTTTTGTTGTGTTTGGTTTTCATATTTGTACCTACTTGAGTTATTTCGTTGTGTCGGAGATATATAAAGCTAAAGACAAACTGGGTCTATGTATGCTAAGTTTGTGTATGAAGACTTGGCATACGTAACACTGTCTCACAGGTCTTTTTATTTTTATTGTTGATAGATTTTTATATTGATTTGTCGATGCGCTCGACGATGCAGCGTGCTTACCAAGAAGTAACCTATTCACTCTTGATTTAAAGATTCCCGAATTGTAGCCATCAGAAAACAAAGACTCCGGTAGGTAATCCTTTCCTTAGCTGTACGCCGAATGAATGTGTTCCCAAAACGTATTGTGCGCGTGTGTGAAATGTATTGCGTATAATTCATGAGTTTAAAATATGTTTAGATGTCATAATGCGTAGCAATGTGGGAAAAGTTTCCCTTTAGTTTTTCGCTTACATCTACACTATCTACACTAATATAAAAAAGAGGTAAAGTTTGTTTTTTGTTTTTTTGTTTGTAAGAGGTAATCTCTGGAACTACTGGTCCGATTGGAAAAAAATTAGCTACAATAGAAAGCTGCTTTACTCCTGAGTGACATAGGCTATATTTTATGTACGCGGGCGAAGCTGCTGACAAAAACTAGTCTCTTATAAATTACAATTAGAAAAAGATACGCGGAAGCGAATTCGTAGCAGTGCTACGAAGTTCGTAGCCTCGCGTAGCAATCCTAAAATTTCCCTCAACTTTTGCTTCAAATCTAGGTATATGTTACCGTTACAATACCGAATACGTTAATATGCGCATTAACTAAGTAATCTGAAAATTACTGGTTATACTCCGTTAAAGTGTAGGTACATACGAGTATTACGAGCATGTACTCCTCACGGTATTTTATTTAATTTTTACTTATTTGCTCATTAAATCAATTTACTTTACAGGTCATGTATAATGTGAATTAACTGATTGTAATTAAACTAAATACGCATACGCAAGATAGGCACTCGTTTGTAGTCTAAATAGTAACAAATGTGTATTTATGAAAAAAACCTTTTCGTTTTGTATACAAATCGTAAAATACATTCCTTTTCAAGAATAAAAATTCTCCAGTTTAAATGAGACTAGCGACCCACCCCAGCTTCGCACGGGTGCTGATATTAAATATATATTATGCATGTATAATACACATAGACCTTCCTCTTAAATCACTCTATCTATTAAAAAAACCGCATCAAAATCAGTTGCGTACTTTTAAAGACTTAAGCATACATAGGGACGAAGAAACTTTGTTTTATACTATGTAATGATAATGATACCGTGAGCTGTAAACAATCTTGAGGATTTTTTTGAGTTTTGCAGTTTCTTTTATTACATAAATACTACCATTTAATCAATAAAAACAGTACCAACGTATAAATATAAGATCACATGAGATATGCCCACATAAACTGTAGGACTAGTCAACACGGACGCCGTATGTATCTCCAAGGGTAATGTCTTCTGTGTGCACGGTCATTAAACTTATATTTACTACATTGTTATCTGAAATAAATGGGCCCGTTTTGTCATGCGGGAAGCGCTGTCACAACAAACATTATGTCATTTTACTTTATGATTTTGTAACGCGCACTACGAACGCACTACAATACGAACAACGCACTGCAAGGGTAGATTGTGTGCAATGTTCTGTTATTAATGTATTCTGTTACACTTTTAAGTTACGGCTATAAAAACTATCTGTAAAAATAATAATAGAACCGATTTCTATGTACACGGAAATAGAAGAATATACCCTAGCAACTCCAGCACAATGTTATACATTGTCGTTATTAGACACGGAATAATCTTCTAGTATGTTGATAGGCAATTAAGAAAACCTCCATCGTAATTTTAGAGCATAGTGTGAAATCCAGAAAACTCGGAAGACGTACCGTGAATCAATAAACACATTCGGCACTCCCGTCGCATGACAGCGCGCAATAAACACCGTAAATAAGACGAGCTCAGGAATAACAACAGTATTCAAATTTCCGATTCGATTCGGATTTAAACAAAAACGTTCTATTTAATAGTGGAATGTGCGGCACGGGTGTCGGTAATGGTGTGTAGGTACGCTCTCGGTGTGTGCCTCTCGAATCGATTTGGTAGGTAATCGAGAACGCGTGCTTGATCGGAACCATAGCTGGATATCCACGGCACTGTTCCGGTTGATTTTCGTGAATCGTCTTCGTCGGTAATCGAATTCGATCGATCGGTTCGCGTGCGCGCCACCCGCGACCCGTCCTCTGCAATCAACGATTCGACAGACCCAATGTATTGTTGTAAGCATTACATGCCTGTTAAATGTATCACGACTTCAAAAATGTATAAAGAATTTTGGTTGAAAATTAAATAAAGTTAATTGACATTCTGTTTCAATTATTTCTGTAAATTTTAATTGATTTTTCGTAGAGTTAACATAATGAACATACTGTATTCTAAATTTAAAATTCAATTAGAGATGGATATGGCACAACAACCTTGTTTTGAAATATATATTAATTTTACTGAAAAAAAAGTTTTCTTACTGCTGGGATGGAGGCATCCTTTCTAGGGGGGGGAATGAGTTATAATCCAACACGGGATCTCAGTGTGAGTTGATGAATATCACATGTCTTCGAATTTTTATTTGAGGACTTGTCAGTTTTCTCACGATGTTTTCCTTCATAATTTAGAGAGCAGTTATATTGATATAAATTACACAAAGTAGTTCTGGCCTGGTGGTGGCCTGGCTGGGTAAAAACACGCGACCTACTATTTAGTAAGTCGAAGCCGTTACCACAGGGCTACCATTGGATTCATTCATACGGGTATCATTAATCCAAAATCTTTCTTTTCTTTTTAAATTATTTTTTTAACAATGAGTACGACTAGTTTAAATACAATCTGAAAAGGTCATAATCATTTAAGGAATATGATTGACAGATGTATTTAAATAATGCATCAATTACAGTAACATTTCCATGTGGGCTGCCCCTTGGCCCTCGCTCGCGTTCCCCCAAACTGTACAAAACGCGACCGGATGTTGGGAACAGCCAAAACGATACAAAACGTATGGGCGGGCACACTGCAAGCCACACTAATGATATTATTATGCCAATTGATATTTATACATATAATTTACATACGTTATACGGCTATATCAAACTACTTGTTTTTTTTTTTAATCGGGATCTACCTATGTAATCTAAGGGAGAGTTTATTTAGTAAAGTTAAGTTACAAAACGACCACTATTATGTACTGTCGTAATATTTACCTACATAAAACTTGGATAATAAACACAACGAACTTACAAACAACTGTTATTTACTACACACATAATTGAAAAACTTGTACAAATGTTTCCCAACACCGAAAATAGTTTTCAAATTATCCACCCAAATTCGTGGACGGTGTGTCCGCACAATAATAAATATTTAAAGAGGTTAGCAGGTGCAATACGCCTCAAATTGATGCCCAAATAACAGAGTACGGTCGAGCTCAAATAATAATAAAAAACAGGCTCGGCTTTGAGAGCGGCGAACCTGCAATTTGAGAATTAATTCTATCACATTTCGCCCGCATCTCGGCCAATTCGCCGCTTTATGGCTTTCCTGACACCGCAACAGCTGATTAAGTATAAAACAATCTCGCCGCCCGCAATCTCGCGATATTATCGGGTTAATCAACAACCTTCAAGTTTTTTTTTCATTATTTATATACACAGTGTTTGTTTCGTTTGTAATACAAACGCTGTTTAGCCCCGGCCGTCACTAGCGCGGTAGACAGGTCGCGCTTAATGATTGGCAACATGACAAATGGTGTCCGATTGTTCGATGCTTTATCTATTACACAGAAGAGAGTAGACTCACCTTGAATCGTACACACAACATTTAAAGGTCGTTATTTTATATTGGATTGTTTCGGATTAATCTAACGTAAACTGGGCAATAAAACGGCATCTACAAACGGACGTATAAGGTGTTATAATTATTCAACAGTCTAATTTTTATTTTGATAGCGAGTCTACATCCGGGAGCACATTCACCATAGATTGATATCACATTAATTAATATTCTCAAGGTTTCAGATCGAAGCTGACTGTCCTACAACAGAGTTATTGGCCATTGATTTATAAAACTTGCAACTAATCAAGGTTAATGGCCCGATAATTGATGATAGATGAATGTTCAAGCCTAATTGGAGTAATAAGGTAAGTAGAACGGAGTAATGAGCGAACATAATGAGCATTGATATATGCATTCCTATATGATTACCTACTGGTGGGTGGGTAGTTAGCAATTGTATTGCAAAAAGCGTAATTAGTGCAATTTATTACAAAATAATAAGTAGTGCGCTATTTTTAATGATTAGTACTTTTTTGAATCGAACAGTTACAATGAATAAAAATGTAGAGTAAAAGAACATGCCTTTGAAGTTGAACTTAAATTACACCTATATCAGAATGGCTGAAGTTTGTGTGTGTGTGAACCTATATTGGCTATTCTCTCACGCTGAAAATGTTGATCACAAGTCGACCATGTCCTAGGATAGCACATGGGACTGGTTGCATAGGGGAGCCACTGGCAAAAGCTAGATTATGCTTAGATATTTCCGTGAACCTTTTCCTTCTTGATCAAACCATTAAAATATTGTGTCTCGAAATTAAAAAGTTAGGCATCTAGAACTATAAAACTAAATCTGATTCTGACCTGGTTTAATTTTTAAACTCAAATTTAATAGAAAGTGAGAAAGGAAACCCGATCGAAAAGGATTTGATTTGCTTAATTTTGGAAACGTAGCCCACATTCCCAGTAAACTGGCGCAGCTCCGATACTCACTGGTCTATCACTGCATTCCATTCGACGTGCTTTTCATTAGTTATCCAATCAGTGAACAGCGTGACGAAAGGATGATTCGTCACGAAGGATTAAACTTGCCGACCTGCTCAGCATCCCACTGGAGGTCAAGGTCGGGGTATAATACTCCTCGGACACTGGACAGGCTTCAATATGAACACAAGTTGTAAATTACATCATTTGATTGGTTCCAATCAAGCATGGTCTCGATTAAAAAATATATTCGAGACTCTGGGCCGAATTAAAAACTTGCCACGCTCAATTTGAGTCGACACTTTACGATTTTTTTTTCGTTCATTACAAATGTAAGTGTGTGATGTGTTGACATGCTGTGTTATGTTATATTTTGAAATTCTTTCAATCCACCATTGTTAATTGAATTAGTAAAGCGATGTAGAACAAATGGACCTTTATGCTGCTATACATTCCGGAATGAGAAGGATACGATTTTGATACGCGTGAGAGCTTTACTCAAAAAATCTTGCAGTTTAAAAGATATGGAATAGTGTATGGTTGATTCCAGTTCTAACAGCCTTTTGGCTTGAAAAGCTTCGATGCCATGAACTTTAAAGACTAGGGCTTATTATGAAAAACTCATAATAAAGTTATTTTTTATTAGAACAGATGAGTAAGCAAAATTTAGTCGCAAGACTGTATTCCTTTCAGTAACTTCAAAGTTTTGTAAGGAACTAACCGACATACATGCAATAGACAATGCAATTGTTGTTACTTTAGACTTGCTCAAACACAAAGCTTCTGCTGACCGAATAGTCGTTGTATTCATCCCATATGTGTTCTATTAGGTACACCCAATAATTATGTATAACAATGAAGCACAGAAAACAACGGAAGTCATGGAAGTGCTAATTCGAAAAATACAAACCGCAGTGTACTATAATGAGCACAAAGACGTCCCTCGTAGTGAGCGATGAAATGACTACTAAGGGCCTACAATTAGTGAACGAAGCAAAATGGCTGACCAGTCAACCGCTGTAGCGAGAGCTCCTTCGCCCCTTCAGCAGTAAGATACAAGACCTGAGAAAGGGGGCAAAGCGACGATATTCGGAGGTCTTGCTTACCTGGACGTTTGCCCTCCCCCGAGTTACACGATGTGCGTGTGTGTTAATTTAATTTTCTACTTGCAATAATTGCAGTTAGCCCCGGGACAGACAGGCGAGGGCTCGACACGACATACTAGAGTTGTCTTTACATACATCGAGCGGGCACTCGCGTGTGCTCGGCCCGCTGGCCGGCTGGCCGGCCGTCCAGCGCCCGGCCGGGCAAGCGCACGTACTATCACTTATGCGATTAAAACTTTATCGAAACCGTTAATGTTAGCAAAATAAGGTTTATAAAACTAGAAAATGATAGTTTACAAAAGAATAATAGTTTACAAAGGTACGTAATGAATTTAAAACAAACGTGTAATTTTTAATTGTTATTTACTTTTATGTTATTAATAATTAGTTAGTTCTACCTAAGTAGGAGTAGGTTGTATTATTAAAGCTGTTGATAATACAACAATCAAAGTTGTTGTTGTGGTCAGCTGTTGTTATTTGTAGACCAAACTCATAAGGTCAACAAAATAAATCAATTAGAGCATACCTAAAGTAAAGTACTCAGCTAGGCTACACACTACGCAGACAGAACGCACAGTATAACAGAGTCCTTAGGGAGCAATGGCAAGATTACGGTGCGCCGATCTGTGTGGTAAGGTGTAAATGATAATGGAGCGCGTAGCGGGGCGCCGCGGCTTTGTGGAGCGGCTGCATTTGTCATGTTAACACTGAACGTGTGAAGAGCCCTTATTAATGACCAACAGATTACGCCGGCTCAAGCCGCGCCGCATTGTTGCCATTGTCAGCGACGCCTCAGTGTGGCCACATTGAAAAGCTCTTTTTCTTCTATTTGCTTTGGGTTTCATTCAAATAATAGGATTTTCGATTTGTAAAGGTAATAAAGCAACAAAAAACCTTTTGAGTAAGCAGGTAGGTAAACATACCGAGCGACAAAAAACCAACCAAGCATACATGCTTAATTTGAGTCGAGTTGACGCAGCGTATTCCAATCTTGGTGCTACGTAAGCCTTATGTGTCGTGCTATAATAGGGACTCTCAAGATAATTGAACTATTTGTATCTAATAATATGCGACCAATGTTTTTGACTAATAAACCGTTCGTTTATGAGGCTTTCATGGAGCAATTACCAGCGGGGGTCTATCCTAAACCGAGAGGTGTAATGCAATAAACTCATAAACTGCCGGCCGATGCACAGGTGTGTGAAACCATTTATGATTCCCCGCTCACGGCGGTTCTTTGAGTATGAGAGTATCCATTGCTCTTTAGCTTAGAGGACAGGTCCAGCGGAGGGTAAGGATACACGCAATGAATGGACCAGCGCTGATGGTCAAGGCGCGGGCAGTTTCCGACCGTTTTTTTTTCTTCACACAGAAGTTTTGTGGTATCGTTTACAAGTTTATTGTACTTAATTCTGGGAACATTGTGTCGTGCGCGCTCATTGAGTTTTGTTGTAAAACGCACCAATTATATAATAAAACCTTTTGTGATTTAGGTTGAATGAACGCGTTTAGAGGAGCCCGAAATTAGACCACGGCTAATTTGTTTTTGTTACTGCTTCTTACAGACCTATGTTTTATGGCACAGTCTCATCATATCTCTCGGGATTTTGTAATTATAATGAGGATTTATCATTTCTGGCAAATGTTTTGAAATTAAACTTAGCTTTGAATAAACTGTTAGTTGGCCTTTCCAAATAAAGATCTGAATGACTTTTATTGAAGGCGGGAAGAAAATGTAATCTTTGATACTTTTAAGTTTGTTCCAAGATAACACGAAATTTTTTGTCACCCGCGAAACTTTCGACATTTAACTATTTTCTTGTAAATTAATGATGTAACTATTATCGTTGTAATGTAAAACAATAAAATTAGCATAGACATAAAGTTAAGACGCCGCAGGCATCGTGTGACATAATCGTGAAGATTACTTTCGAATAAATCACCGGGTGTAGAGTGAAGAATATGAAGTTTTAAAATCAGTTCATATTCAGTCTTCTTCAATCGGAAAGCCTGTTGGTATAGGAGATACAAGTGGCAGTACTTTATTTCACATTAAAATCACACGTCTTAAATATACGCCAAATAACTAGGATTTTTTTTATTTATACTTTGGCTATTTAAGTAACAGTAATGCTCAAGAAGAGATGCATGTAGATGCCTATACTGTGTTTATCTGTAGACAGAACAATGTTCGCCAGTGTAATGATTCCTTTGATGATGAGAGACCGTCTCTACAATATTACTTATACGCTCAATTTCCGATTGTCGGTAATACAAATAATTGACAAACGGGTACGTGCGACCATACCTCTCGAGATTATGCAAGAATCAATGAATATTGCTTGAACATTGCGGCTTTGTTTATATCAAGACTATTCTTTCTCCTTCATAGATACACGCCCAATATCAATAGCAATTACTGGCACGAATACCTTACCATTACAGGCTCACAATTCGTACTGAAAACAATGTCTCGTTTACCACACGCTAGCTGTGAGCGCTGAACGCGAGAATGTGCAGGCGCCGCAAAGGTCGTATGAAGATATATTAACTCGGCGTGAAAATAAAGAGCAAGTAACAGACACAAATACGTATCATAACACAAACGGATCTAGTATTTCGTGATCGGGGCGTGTTCGTTGCGTATTAATGTACCCGCGGAACGATAAGCATCGCCGACGCTTTGTGCTGCGCCGGCCCATTGTGCGCCCGCGCCGCGCCCGCCGCCAGAAAAGTAATTCTTAATAGACAATAAGCCGGCGTTTAGCGCTTTTATTTATGTAACACAATGCTACGGTTTGCGAGAGATATATGGATCGCTCTGATCCCAACCACTTAATATACGCGCACAATTTTTATTCTCTTTCTTTTTGCAACACTTTAATGATGCTTAATGTGAAGGGTATTTAATAAACATTTGGGTGTTTGAGGAAAAGGTTTACATGTAATTGGCCGTCTTCGCTGAGTCATTTAACGTAATCATGTCCAGAAATAATATGAGAAGGTTTGCGCTTAACAAGAAAAAATTAACGTATGAAATATTGATGTGCTAATCGAATATAACTTGAAATTGGGTAAGCGTCCCATAAATAACACTGCCTGGCTTCTTTTTCGATATCAAAAGCGATTTGCGGGAAAATTCCGAGATGAGATAAAATGGCTTTGATAAAACTAAAGTACCCGACAAGTACACAACTTACGACTTTTATTTGACCGTAAACTCAAATAGTTTTGTTAGAATATATGCAACTGATCTAGAAAAATATATACGTTGTTCGTTTTTTTTTCTGTGTTAACGTAAGATGATTCTATGTTCTACACACTAATATAACAACAGCGAAAGTTATGTACGAGTATGTATGTGTGTTTTTATGTATACTTGTTACTTCTTCACGTTTACATGACCAAACTGGAAGTGATGGAGGCAACGTAAAGGTAGACTATAGAAATAAAATATAATATTATTAGGCCTTTACAGGCATCATCAATAAAACAAAGTCGCAGTCTGTTCCTATGTATGCTTAGGTTTTTAAAATTACGCAACGGATTTTTATGTGTTTTTTCAATATATAGAGTGATTGAAGAGGAAAGTTTTGTATGTATAATACGTACATAATATATTTAATATCACCACTGAAGCCAGGGCGGGTCGCTAGTTCAAAATAAATGAGTTCTAAGTCAGCCATTATCCAATGCTCCATGCAACTTTAATAAGTCCTTCATTTCCAATTGAATTCATGTATCATTCGTAAACGATAATCACACAGAAATATTAATATCAGAAGCTATTACAGTCATCATAGATCAAAGCTTGAATACTTCGCGTGCCTGTCACATTACCGATTCACAATGCAGTGACCGTTGCCTGGAGAAACTACTCGTTTGTCTATGCTACGCTATAAACGTCAACTGTCAATTGATTTCTGTTGGCTGTCAGCGATTGATCATAGAACGCTTCGGTGAATCAATTGATAGCCGTCGAAGGAGGTCTGAGACTGCGATTATATACTCTTTGTCGATGACCCGTCACTTGTTTGAAGTACTTTTGTTCATGCGCGTTTTCCTTTTTCGTTGAGCAATCTTAATTGGCTATCGTTGAAAACGTTATATTGGTTTTGCTTGAGGGTATTTATGGTGTGTTGCCTTTTATCTACGTTGTCTTTACCGACTATTGTTTGTAATACTAGAGCAGAGATAGCGAACCTATGGCACGCGGCTAAACAATTCAGGAACGACAGCAATTTAAGATGTTTGTAAAGGAAGAGTCCTTAAGAATCAACTCTAATAGGTTTCAATATTTATAAGAATACACCGCACTGAATTACATAAAAAAATAAGAAGAACCTTACTAAAAGTTTCACCGCGAGATATTTGCAAGACTTTAATTTAATTTCAAGACAAAATAGATATTCAAATCTCTCAATTGTCACTCTGGATTATATTTTAGTAAAAGTCACTGTCTTTTTTACTTTAAAGTGCGAAAGATTTTCAGTTAAAAATGGAATTTCTCGTATTTTTAAGCAATATTCGCATTCACATTGCAGTCACAATCTGTTAAAAACGTGTTTAACTTCTCTATATTTTGATAAGTTTGTGATATTGGTGAATACTGATATTATATTATGACTTGAACTTCCTGTATTTTTAAAGAAAGTTCACATTTCCGTGAAATCAACTTACAGACATTATTTATTTGTCAAAATGTACAGGATATTTTAGATATTATAGATGTGTTTGATTTAACATTTCAAACTCTGATTGAGATACGAATGCGAATATTTTGTAAAAAGTACTGTTGTATCAGTACTAACAAATTCTTTAACTTATAAGAGTTAACATTTTAAACTCAATAAAAATTTGTTTTAATTTTGTACTGATTCTTTTGTTCTCTTAAAAATGTCACCAATTTTTTGTCAAATTCTTTCGTAGCCGACAGCTACGTCGTAGCAACGCGCCTACGCCGTAGCAGCTTTAGAAAGCTGTTAGAACAAACATTTGCAATTACAATAAAATTCTATTTATATCGCGTAGTTAAGTGAAACAAGAGCGCTAGTATGTCATCAAGCACCAGTAGTTGGTCTTGTTATCCATCAGGTATAAGTACAGTTAGTGCTATGCAGCGGATAAATTAGCCGCTGAGCCGCCGCTAATTGCACCACAACACAAATATTTAATAACAATCCCAGATCCTCTGAGATGACCACTTATCTGTTCAATTGGAATAGGGCGAGGGGTGGAGTCGCTGTTTAAGTTAGTATGTATAAATTTTTTGAAGGAGGAGTGTGTTAGAAAATTATGTTTAGCACCAATTTTTATGACTTTGGAGGTCATTGGCATTAGGAGAATAATTTCGATGTTTTAACTATTTACCAAATGAATCGATGTTGTAGTTTTGGGTTGAAGTTAAAAATTGAATTTACTAAACATTTTTTACGTTATTTTTCTTTCCAAAGATGATGCACCTAGCAAGTAAACCTAAAATAGTACCTAATTTAACCTAAATTCACATTCACACTCCACATTGCATTCAATTTTATATCAAATATATTTTTAACAAAATAAAAAACCAGCAAGTACGACTCCACTGTCTCTGTTGTTCAAATTATCGCTGCACGATTGTTAAACATTATTACGTCGGGTGTTGTTTAATAGAAACAAAAATATCTGGCGGCGCGCCTCGTGTTTGATCTCGAGGTGTTCGCCCGTCGAGCGCGATTAGCCCTCTCTCAACGTATAATCAAATGTGCCTCGGGCCACCTCTACTGAGAACAAAGCGGATCCAAAATCCGACGGCACCCATCCATTGCTTGTTTATTGAAGAACATCGTCGATTTGTGTCAACAAATTCCGCATTGTACGTCATGGTAATCGATAATACGGTGGTTCCGTTTTTAAAAAGCGACCAGTCGTATTGAACAGCGGCCGGCACCGGCGGACGAAGCCTCTCATTTGGCCGCCATTTGTCGGCCATTTCGGTGCACCGATCATAAATGGAGCCCGCTCCGGGTCACGTTAGCATCTCGGGAGAAAACGTGAAAAATCACACTTCGACGCGTGAAATTACTATCGATATACGCGGCCCGGTTATCTTTACGTATTATGTTTTAACGAGATTAAGAAGTGGACTAGGTTTAACGATGATTTGCTTTTGATTTGATTCGATTGAGTTGAATGAAAGAATTTCTGGTATAGAGAAGGCAATATCTACATATCTTCTTTTCTTTGCTTTAAAAATATTGAGGTTATCGGCCTTTTTATAGTTTAAGGGCTTGGTTGAAATTTAAACCTCCATTTAAAACCTGTATAGTTGTTACCTGTTATTAAGAAAACTAGTAAGTTACTAACATGTGCATTGTTTGCAGTATTCATAACTGCAGGTTGGACTAACATCAAAATAATACTTTGCTTTGTACTTCAGCGTATTCTTTGTTTCGTAATAATTAATTAGTGAGGCAGTACCAGGCAGAGAAGTAGACAAGAGTACCACTTAGTGGTCGTCGCAGTGGGCATCATTTAGCGCAGCCTCGTGAAGGCCTGGTTAGGGCGCTGCGGGCACATTATACATCAAGCCGACGGAACGAGCCAGCCTCTCTCAAAAATTACATAGCGCTCGCCGCACGAAGCAAAGTTCTCGTAGTGCAGCGATTTATTTATTTCACTTAAAGTGCGTCGTAAACGCTCGCCAGAGTGCGCCGCTCGCACAAGACAGACGACGCCGCAAAATTCATTTATCGAGCATAAATGAATTTACTAAGAAGTATAAATTTTACAATATTATTAGCTTGTTATTGAACCTTACTGTTAACGCAGATAAAAATGTCTTTAGTGGCCTGTTGCCGACAAAGGCACGTTAATTCTCTTACGTTAACCATTTTATAGAGATCGGAAATCAGGAATTATCTAATTATGATAGTTTAAGTACGAACCTGTTCATGAGTATCTCTGTGTATATAGTATTTATAGTCATTACACATTTTATAGTATAACATACATTTCAAATAAGCAAACTGTAACGATTTTATTACTAAATGAAAGTAAGGAATATGACAGCTCTCCGTCTGTCGGTGCGCCGGCGCGTTCGTCCTCGCAGACGATGCGGCGCAGAGTAAGAGAGACAAAGCATTACCCTAGAGAAGGACGCAAGACTTTCGAAAATACTGATCAATCTCTTTTTATTTTCTGAAACATATAAGAAGGTGGTGATCGTAAAAATACGAAAACAATTCTTATTAATCTTATCCTTGAGCTTTTTTTTGCATGCTATACAATCGTTGATGGTAAGGCGCACTAGTTTATTAAGCCTTTTTAATTACTTGCAAATAAAGAAATAGGTTTCATGCATAGCTGCAGTTTAGTGCTCAGAAATTGCTGCAGTTAAATAAATTCATTTCAATAGCAAGTTCTGTTATAAAAAGTAAATATAACATTCGATTATTTTAGTTGCACCTGCAAACTAAGATAATGTCACAAAAGTAAATGGAATGTGCAATTATTTGTATCGTGAAAGAAAAGCATAAAATGTATCAGCTGCTAACACAATGTTAAGTTTAGCTTAAGAAATTATAATAAACGAGAACCCATAAAATATTGTTTACAATTTAATATACGAAACAGATATTACAAGACACTATATTTACTAACGCCTAAACTTAATAGAACATTGCGAAAAATAAAACCGTATAAAAAATAGGTAAAATAAAATATTTACCTATGACTGTTACTTATCCGGTCTTACTGAAGTTATTCCAATATAACTTTACACCAAACGGTGAAGAAAAACATCGTAAGGAAACCGGCATGTCCTAGAACCAAAAATTCGAAGATTTGTGACATCCACCAATCCGCATTGGGCCCGCGTCGTGGATTATGGCCTATTCCCTCTCCTAGAGAGGAGGCCTGTGTCCCAGCAGTGGGAACATTGAAAGGCTGATGATGATGATGATGATGAACTTTACACCAAGTTTAATAGTAAAAAGGATGTGTAAAACCTTTTTTTTGTCTGTTGTTTTGTGCCGTAAGTCCTAAAACTGGTCATCTTTTATTTTAGATGAAAACTATCTTTTCTTTTACCTTGATTTTTCAGGACCAATGCGGCCTGGCATGTCCCTCCTATTGGACTATGAGAGTAAAGAAACAGAATTCGTATCTTCTCTTTTTTTTTGACGTGAACATTCATCAAATAATTCCTTCCGCTCTGGGAGAATCAAGATCCCTCTTGATTCCCCCAAAGCGGGGTAAAACTTTTACTGATTAAAATTCACCTGTGTTACTTTAGTAAGCTTTTGCGTTCCAGGGCAACTCTGTTCATATAAGTTCTGCAGCAACAATGATCGTCTCAGTTTCTAGACGATTTCAAAATTCAACACAAAAAGGGTATAAGTTATTTTTAGTAGTAGTAAGTTTTTGCTCAGCAACCTATTACTTTGTAAAATGCTATCATCTCAAATGTACAATTTAACTCCAAGTTATTACAGACATAGTAGAAAAACGTTCGCGCAGGGCTCAAGGGTTTAAAATAATCTTTGCGTGTCTTCTATAACATTTAAAAAAATAAAAATACATATCAAGATTTTTTACGTTAAGTTAAATCTAAATAGATGAGTTTAGGTAGTCAAGAGGGAATAGGTTACTTCTAGAATTAACCTTGCCTAGCCATGCCATATTTCAGGATTCTATGTAATAATAATTACGGGAAGTACATACTCTATATTTTTTTATTCCTTTGAGAGGGAAAATGTGCGTTTTTTCGATATAATCGGCAGCATCTTTTTACCTATAACTTAGAAGTTTTATTTTGCACAGCTTCAAGGGACCGCAGACGCGTTCTCTAGATAAAGGGTCTTGACAGATAGACACACGGACAACAAAGTAATCCTATAAGGGTTCAGTTTCTTCCTTTTAAGGTACGGAACCCTCGGAACCAGCTTCGGCGTACTACTCTCTCAATCTCTATGCTGAGTCTGTTTCTATGTTACAATCTGCTGGAAGCTTCAAACATCTGCTTCTATACAAGCCTTTCAAAGCTAAACGACCATATAATATGTAATAGATTGATACAGCATGATAAGGTGCTCACAGAGGCGTAATTTAGAGGTGGGCGAATATACATCAGCGAGGATTTTACTTTCATAAATTTGAAGACGACAGTCACAAAGAAGTGTTCGACTACGTCGTTGCTTACTGTCAAGTGACTTAGTGATCATTAGAGAGCCTATCTATATTTGAAAAAAACTGGGCAATTGCAGGGTTTTAGGTCAACTGAAAGTGGCCGTGAATTATGATTTCTTTGAAAATATCGAAGTATATAGTTTTTGCGACATAAACGGCCGTACCTTTTTTTCCGTGGACCTAGGTGCCGTGAAAAAATTAAACTAACCATATACTTGAGTATATGGTTTAAATTTCAACTTGATAACTACGCGTTCCAGCGATAAAGGGTGTTGACAGAGTGAGAGATAGACAAATAGAAAGAGAACAAAGTGATTCTATAAGTGTTCCGTTTTTTCCTTTTAAGTACGGAACTCTAAAAAAACCCTCGTTCTTAAAGAACGTGACTTGCGCGAGGACCCTTTAGGTGCGACGCCGTGAGCCAGAGCCCCTTCACCCACGCCTAGCTACGCCACTGGGTGCTCACACAAGTGCGGCTAGTAACCACACATTAACCCGCTCGCCCGCTCCCGCCCCGCGTTTACAGCCGCACCCTAATGAGCCGTACGTTTGACGTGATGGATGAGCCCCCAAATCTGTTTGATTAGCGTTGCTTTAGCCGACACACTCATTTGAGCTTGCCTTATTAGGACAAGTGTGCACTGGGCTCATGTTATCAAATATTTTCATAAAAATTGTATTAATCTTGGAACAAGGCTGTCTGTTCTTGATTAATTACTGTTAAATATGTCGACAACTGCCTCTTACCAGCGAGCAGATTGCCTGCGGAAAAACTTAGTAGCTGTTTCCATTTTCTGAAACGAACTGTTTTTAAGGTTCCGCACCCATACACTTATAACATTATATTTCGTAAATGCGAGGAGGTATCGGGTTGAAATTAAAACCATACATTCAGGTCTGTGTTTCCTTGAAGTTGTGAAAAAAAATCAAACTTCTAAGTTAACGGAAAAAAGATAAAGCCGTTTAAATTGCGAAAAACGTGTATTTTGACACCCTCAAAGAAATTTAAATTCATAGGACTATATACTACCCGTTAACCTATAATCCTTAAATCTGGCATTAAGCAAGGTCTTATAGTTTAAGTATACGCTAAAAGAAAAAAAATCTTAGTTCTGAAAAAATGTCTTCGTAAATCAATTCGGAAACTGTTTTCATAGGTAAGTTTTTAGTTAATTTACAAAAAAAAAATTTGCAAATCTGGAAAAATGATTACATAGATTCGTAAATTGAACTGTTTTCGTACGGAACCCTCTGTGCACGATTCCGACTCGCACTTGCTTGGTTTTTTCTGCTTCATAACTCGCAGACGAAATCGTAATCGTATAATAAACACGGCAATAGTTGTGTCAATCTTAATTATGTTAGCAATTTCTTCTTTTTACAATTGTCACACTGTGTCGGTGCTGGATCTACGAGTAACTGTCACATGCAATAAAACTCCTGCAAGAAATGAAGAACGCCACAATAATAAATCTGTGTAACTTCGTGTCAATCCAAACAGTTTTTCAGATGTTTAAAAACTTTTAGACGGTTTTTTTTTTGTAGTTTCGATGTCAGGTTTACCAACAACTTCAGGATTGTTCGAAACCTTTACCGCAGTCTTTTTGACTGGTCTTGTGGTTAGTGAACCTGACTGCTATGCCAGAGGTCGTGGGTTTGATTCCCATCCACTACAAATGTTTGTGTGATGAGCACGAACATTTTTTCTGTGTCTGGGTGTAATCATTACATAGTATAAAACAAAGTTGCTTAGATCCTATGTATGCTTAGATCTTAAAAAGTACGCAACGGATTTTAATGTGGTTTTTTTTAATAGATAGAGTGAATCAAGAGGAAGGTTTATAGATATAATATATCACCTTTGCATCCGTGCGAAGCTGGGGCGGGCCGCTAGTTTATCTATAATATGTATGTATTTAGAAATATATAAGTATGTTTAATCCCATAACACAAGCTCTGCTTAGTTTGGGACTAGACGGCGTTGTGTGGAATATATATTAATGTTAGTCTTTTTTTTGAGTTGAGTATTCAACAGTGTAATTGTAAATCATCAGATAACTTCTCTCGTATGGTGGAAAGATAATGCGTCTCAGACTTTTGCTGAATAAGACTCATATGTCTTTTAGTGGCTCTTTGTGTTTCAGGGCCATGGTAACTGCTTGATCGTTTAAAAGAGTTGTCGTAGAGTATCCATCCATCCTTATGTGGTTCGGACTTGCGAACGGTGAGCAATGGGTAGCCCGCCGCCCGGTCTTTTAGTAACAGTTCGGAACGAGCCCAAGTCGTCAACGGCGCCCACGTTTCTGCGCGCCTCTAGGAGTTGTTAGCAAACTGTAGGGGTCCAGCAGGGTCAATGCCTCCTGGGATCAAGGGTTGATGCGAAAGCGTTTAACCAGGGACCTGGGACCAATGCTAGGAAGGGACGGGGTAGGTTGTTTAGTAAGTAAGAGTCTGACACTGTTTCCCGCTCCAAACAAGGGTGGGATTCGTCTTTGGAGGAGTCTTACCTATAAAAAACACCTTACGTTGTTAAAACCTCTACGGTACAGACTAAAACTGTTGGGGTCCAGCAGTATCAAAGCCGCCTGGGGTCATGGAGAAACGTGAAAGTGTACACCAGGATCCTGGAACCGAGAAGAGGATCAAATTTTATTTTGTAAGATTTGATCACAAGCATCCGGACAGGTGGAACGCTATAAACGCTATAATACGAGTATAAACGGTATAAAGTTTGTCTGATACATCTTTCAGCTTCATCCTAGAGAAGAGAAGTCATTCATAGATTTCCCACCTTAAAAAACCATTGGCTCCATGGCTTTCCATTATTTGATAATTTCCCACCGAAAAAGTAAATTGCACCTAGAAATATTGTCCTTCGTGGGTCGAAGCCTCCTGGAGCCTAGGGTGGTGCAAACTGTTACCTCGCCTCCAGGAATAAGGCAAGGAAGGTACGGGGTAGGTTTTTTAGTCAGTAAAAGTCTGACACTGGTCTCCCGCTCCGTCCAAGAGCGGGTTTCGTCATTCGATGATTTTCACCTACCATAAAAAAAAAACCTAGAAATATTGTGAGATGATCTGCTACTTTAAATGGAATTTTGCAATTTGTCGGAGTGTACCCGGCTTTTTGCAGATTACCTAGTTAATGCGCATATTAACCTGTTCCGCACTCTAATGGTAACATATAACTATATTAGACGTATTTATGTAAGTTCATACTGTATGCTGGAACCTCGATTGTGATGTCTCTGTCAGTCAAAGGTTTGCTCGAAGAAAGCTCACTTTTGTAAATTAATTGTAAAATCACTGTGTTTTCAATTAATCAATATTAAGTTTTGTTTGAACTCTTGAACCCCAAGCGAACGCCGGCGTTCGCACACCTATAATATTTCAATTATGGCTCTAATTACAGTATTCCAAAGGAAAAAAGATTAAAGTAAATTGAAACGAAACAGTTCACTAACGTTATTTTAACACACGGCTACTAAGAAAAAACCGTTTTATAAAAAAAAAAAACTATTTAATTTTAAGTCTAATCTATAGTTCGTTTTTTAAACCTAGACTACGATTTGACAACTTAAAATGTCAAACTCCAGAAAATTGGGGACATATTTCTAGAGTGTGACATTCTGAGTTGTCAAGTTGTAGTCTAGAATTAAAAAACGTGCTGTATCTGTTTATTTCGGATTAAAACCTTTTATAATTTAAACGAACTGGCTGGTTGTGCACGCCAGCCTTACCTGCACCTACCGTAATGATGATCTCATAATTATTTGTTTTTATTATAACTAGTTATTACATCGCCGATGTTTGAACAACACTCCTAACATAATTGGCTTTTTTACAATCAAATTCTACCGTAATCTGTTTATTCGTTGTTTTCGCTTATTTTCATAGCAGATCCGTATTAGATTGTTTTTTGTGTCAGAGTCTTATTTGTTTAGTAAACAGGCAATCTCAAATGATTCCGTAATTAAAATATTTTTGGCTGATCGAATTGTGTTAAGTAACTTACAAGTATAGGTGCCTATTTTCCTAAATCAGAAAATATTGATAAAAGAAAAACAATATAATTATCACAAACAGTAATACTACGCCTGTATTCTTAAAAAAATTACTTAAATTCAAATGACACGTTACCTATGTGGTATTTCCAAGAACTCAAATTTTACCTACGTCTATTGTTAGCAACTGGCCATTCAGAATCCGGCCTAATACTGAGAAAAAAAACCAAAATTACACTTAAACTAACCACAGAATTGAACCCAGAAAATCAGTTTAATAAATAAAAGTAAAAGATCCTTTCCATTTAAAGAATACTAGCGCCATCTGTTGTGTAGTAGTAGAAATGGAGCACTATTTTAACCGTTTCTAAATACAAAACACGATAGACTCATACAGCAAGAGAAACTATTTATACTCACGACATTTAATAAAATTAAAAGACCAAAACGTTTCGGTTAAATTAAATTCGATTCCATTTACAATGTTGTACAACAGCAAATCACAATCAATTTGCCACGAAGCGTGTATTCACCCCTTTAGCATTGTGGCTTCCCCTAACACAAGTGAGACAATATGGCAGCGCTGAGTCTGCGTCACGCCGGCTTCTCGCCTCCTCGCGACACTGTAATCGAGGGGGACGAACAACCTTTGTCATCCTACCCCGCAAAACCAACTGCACACAACAACCAACTTTAACTCCTGCCACTAAAGATAAAATTCTCCTGCCGAAAATTCTGCAAGCATCATAAATTTTATGGCATTTTAATACAGCCATAACAACATAACAATAATAGGGTAAATGTTTTGGTAAGCCATAAATAAATTGAATTACGTCCCGCTGAGAGACGACAAATTCGGCGACACACAGTTTGATATCGTTAATAATGAACATTGTGACAGTTCACCGGAAGTAGACGGTTACATGACTGTTGTGTCCAGGTGATGTTGGCATTGTTGTGAATCTCCGAACGATGGCCATCGTCGGAATTTATTATTTTATTCGTCCTGTTCAGAAAATGCCGTGAATTTGCGAGAGAGAAGTATAAAACAAATGAACGTGAACATGCAGGACCACTAAAGGCGTGCATGCGTGAATTAATTTTAATTTGAGTTAAGAACGTCTTAAACTTTACTTTGACAACAAACGGCCTTTAAATAAATTAAAAAAATACTGACTAAACAGCCCACCTCGTTTGGTAAGACCTCCCTTTCAGAAAGGACCAAGGCCTCCACATTAGCTGACAACTCCTTGAGGCGCGCGGGAACAGAGCGCGCCGTTGATGACTTGGCTAGACGACAAGACGGCGAGCTATCCATTGCTCCCCGTCCGCAAGCTTGCGGTGCTGGGGCGTGAGGGCCTTTGCCTCACACATAATTACCGCCTCCTCTTTTACTAGCTCTGAAAACGGAGGCGACCGCCTGCCACTCCTTCACGCTCCGGAACATGGCCTGTAAAAAAGGCCTGGCGCGAGAGGTTACTGCCGCCGATCGCCACCACGAGAACAAGGCGGTGCTCTACCCAAGCGGTGCACACCTCGACCGTTTGCTCCACCGTGTCTTCCAGGCGGTCCACACAGTAATGACACCCGGACGTCTTTTCAGCCCGAATCACATGGCAAGACCCACCCGAACTTGCCATGTCCGCCGAAGACCTGCGTCATAGGGTAAGGTCATACGGAAGATAAGGTCGCCGTGAGGTCCCTCCAGTCACTCCTCAAGGACGGAACTTATCGCCTTGATTATGGCGTGCCTGATTCAGATTCAGATTCAGATTCAGATTCCTTTATTTGCTCAAACATGAGTGTACATACAATCATTATATAAAACAATGCATGCAAGTTGATACAATCAGTTGGAGTTGTGCTACATATTTACCATATTGTCATGGTGTGCAAATATTAACATATGATCAGGATTAAAATAATTGATAGTTATAGCTAACACAAATATTCAAGCAACTTTACAAAATCAAATTCATGACATAATGTCAGTACTGGAAGAAGAATATTCTTATTTATGTAATAATCAAAATAAGTAAAAAAATATAAATAAATTACCATTATAAAATCATTATTACCAAAAACAATTCAAATTAAATTAATCTATAATATTATGTCAATTCATAACAAATGTCATTGTCATAAAAAAAAAATATAATATAAAAAAAGATTGTGTCATTATAAAAACATTATTGTCATATTATTATAGTAATTTAAATAATATATGTCAACTTAAAATGAATCCAGTAAAAATTCCTTGACATCATAGTATGCTTTACTAGCTAGAAAACATTTCAACTTCCTCCTAAACAGTTCCAAGTTTAGCTCTTTCCAGCCACTCGGAAGCTTGTTGTAAATTATGGGAGCCATACAAAAAACACTTTTGCGCATAAGAGCAGTCCGAGACCTATGCTGACAAAGTTGACTGTTGTCACGTCTATTTCGCGGAAACACATCTGCCATCCGAGGAAATAGATTAGGATTCATTTTCACAAATATTGCTATTTCTAAAATATAAATTGATGGTAAAGTCAAAATTTTGTGGTTTATGAAAAATGGCTTGCAACTATCTGTCATTTTTAATCTAAATATGGATCTGATCTTTTTTTGAGCTTTAAAAACTATATCTCTATCCGTAGAGTGACCCCAAAAGATAATACAATATTTGATAATGGGTTCTGCTATGCCATAGTAGGTAGTTAATAGGACATCAATATTTAGAATCCGCGATAGTTTATAAAGTGCGAAAGCACTGTTACTTAATTTTTTGCTAATGACCTCTATGTGTGCCTTCCAATTTAAGTTTCGATCCACCGTTAATCCTAGAAACTTAGTGGAAATTACTTCCTCAATTTCATTATTATTATATTTAATTTTAAAATTTGGAAAATTTGAATGTCTCTGGCTGAAATGCATTATTACCGTTTTATTTAAATTGATTTTAAGATTATTATTTTGTAACCATAGAATAGCTTTATTTAATGTACCGTTTATATCAGCTTCATAATTATACTTATTGTCACAGGGGATGACTATTGTGCTATCATCTGCAAAAAGTGTCATACTGTGTTCCATACATTTAGGCAAGTCGTTGATGTAAAGGGTAAAAAGCGGCGGTCCCAATACGCTTCCTTGCGGTACGCCATAGTTGACAGTACGCTCCCTAGATGTATAGATCACTTCACGTTTAGAGTTTGCATTAATTGTTGTTATTTCTGTTGTTTGCGTCCTGTTTTGTAAATATGATTGTAAGAGGCTTTGGACATTTCCTCTTATACCATACGCTTCCATCTTTTTTAATAGAATGTCATGATGAACATAATCAAAAGCCTGCGACATATCACAGAAAATTGCTGATATGGGGGTATTTTTATCCATATGTATCATAATTTTGTAGAGAAAGTTATAGACCGCCATATTTATAGTTTTACTTTTCCTGAAACCATATTGTTCATCACAAAGTATATCATGTTTATCTATATAGTTACTAAGTTGTTGAGAAATGTATTTTTCAAATATCTTAGAGAAAACAGATATTAATGATATTGGTCTGTAATTTTGCATCAAGTCTTTCTCTTGCTTCTTATGTAATGGTTTTACTACAGATCTTTTCAAGGATTCAGGAAATACTCCTTCACAAATACACAGATTTAGTATGTGACACAATGGGTCAGATACAATGTTAGCGACAGATTTAACAATTCTTGTGCTAACACCATCATAACCTACACTGTTAGTGTTTTTAAGGGCGAGAATAATTTTGAATATGTCTATAGGTAAGCAAGGAGTCATAAACATGGAATCCTTCCTGCTGAGGACATGGTTAGTGACATTTGTTTCTGTAGTTACTGGTTGTATTTTGTCAATAAAAAAATCATTAAATTGGTTAGTAATTTGTTTAGGGTCTGTCATAATTTTACTATTAATACGAATTTGAGCAATTTTATCCTTAGGAATATTTTGTTTATTTTCATTGATAATTTGCCATATCGTTTTTGATCGATTACTGGATGTTCGTATTTTATAAGTATTTTGAGCTTTTTTCGTTAAATTAATGATCGTTTTAAACTTATTACAATAGTTTTTAAATAGAACTTTGTTTTTTTGCGTAGGTTTCGAACGATATTGCCATAATAAATGTCGTTTCTTTGCACTGCAAAGTTTAATACCACGCGATACCCATTTTTGTTTCTTATAAAGTTTCATATAAATCGGTATTTTAGGAAAACATTGATTATATAACAACAAAAACATTTCTATAAATGCACTGTAGGCTATATTAGGATTATTAGATTCATATACATCTGAAAATGTCAAACTACCTAAATACGATTTAAATTTATTGACATTGTCGATGCTGTAATCACGTTTAAGTGTACGCCATTGCTTTATAGAACAGTCCGTTTTTATTGGGCATTTAAGGATTTGAGCCGTATGGTCAGACAGGGCCAATTCAAGTATCGAAGCTGTAAAAGACCTGCTAAAATTATGCGCAAAGTTGTCAATGCATGACTGACTCCCAAGTCGAGTTGGTTCATACAGAGCAAGTTTTAAGTTGTAATTCAATAACAATGTCTCAAATTCAATTGATTGCCTATTTCGCTTCAATACATCTATGTTAAAGTCTCCTGCTAAAACAATATTCTTATAGGACTTTTTTACAAGCATACGTAACATTATGTCTAGTTTTTCCATACATTCATTAAAGTTGCTAGCATTAGGTACCCTGTATATACAAACAATTACAATCTTGTACGATGTTAATTCGATGGCGCAACATTCGAAAACACCACTTGTGGATAATTTTGATATTTTTACCAGTTCCCGCCATTGATATCCATTTTTTACGAGTATACATGCTCCACCTCGTTTACTTGCCTTGCGACTGAAATTGGCCGCCAAACAATAATCTAATATATTCAGATATTTTTCATATCCCTCCATAAGGAAATGCTCAGTGATACATAATACATCGACCTGTATATTCTTATCATTTAACTCATGTAAACAAATTGAAAGATTGTCTAATTTTCGTAATAATCCAGCAATATTTTGGTGCAATATGTGAATATGCTTAGTCAAGAAAAAAGTCCTCATTCGGATTTATTGGTTCTTTTGGAACATCAATATCAATTTGTGCTATGTCAGATTGTTCTGTTAAACTAGTAATTAATTCTTGCAAGTCCTTAAATATTCTCATTAGACCACGATTGTTTATTGATCCTGTGTACGTATTAAACATACTGTAGTCATATTCGAGATTTAGATTACTATCTACGAGGAAGCAGTGACCATGGGTCAAAATATCCAGATACAGTAGGTTATTAAAAGTCTCCACTCGGCAATTAAAAAGACTCGTATCAAAGGGATATTTAAATGTAGGTAAACAGATTATTACGTTAGTATGCTGAACAGTTAGCAATACATGTCTTATATCGAAAATAATGTTGTAATAATTGTTGGTCGACATAAAGTCTTGTTCACCAAGAAATAATATACAGAAGTCATCGCGAGTGAATTCAAGTAATTTTGTTTCAAGACCTTTAAGGAGCTGTTCTGTGCATGCATAAGGTTTAAGATAATGACATAGCTTGTAGCCATTACCGAAGGTTTTCTCAGCTATGGACAATACATTATTCTTTTTACTGCTACTTAAAATACATATTTTAGGTTTGGTGACATTGTAATGAATTAATGGTTTGTCCCTGCTACAGCAACCAATGGAAGAGTTACTTTTATTCAGTATTTCCGGTACTTGCTGTTTTTGGTTGATCTGATTTTTGTTAGTAAGAAGCCGTCGAGAGCGTTCATTGTCAGTTTCACTAGATTGACTTTGAGTTTTCTTAATTTCAGAACTTTTTTCGATGTTGGACAATGTTGTAGAACACTTCTTTTTTGCTGATTTTGGTGTGCGAATGGCAGCAGTTCCAACTTTTTTATAATTGTCAATAATTTGCTTGAATTTATGTAATTCCTGTCGTAATGAAGTATTTTCAAGATGTAAGTTTTCTATTTCCTTATGCGCACTCAACAATTGTTTTTCTAAAAGGTAATTTTTTTCCATTAACTCCTTATTCTCCTGAGATTCAGCGATTGAAGAATTTGGTAAACTTAGCATCGTAGCATCAAAGAGCGACTGATCTGCATGGGTTAAATCACAAAGTGAGCTTGAACGCTGTGGTTTTCTGTATGTTATATTATCAGAGTGATCGTTCTCCATTATAGAAATATTATAAATATCGATTTAACAAATAGAAGATTATAAAATAAAATTTCCAAAAGATTATCTCAAATATATGTTGGTTATTAGTGTAGCGGGCTTTAGTTTTTTAAAATCTTGACGAAACATCCACAAAAAGTGTGCAGTGCGCCACTGGGATTCGAACCAGCGCTCTGTGCCGCTGCAGTCGACAACGTTGAACTCACCGCCAACTAAACTTCGGATTCTATTTCGAAATACGTTATCCAGTTGTTAACATCGAGTGAGAAATCTGCTAGTCATCTATGTTGAGGTCCAAAGGTCAAATTTGAATCAAACAAAGAATCTCCGTATCTAGTTTGATCAACGGATTTTCTAGGAGTAATATTTAAAAATACACTCACTTGTTCACATTATTTTTCTGAGCTTCTTTGCTGATTTCTTCAATAGTGTTTTTATTAAGTTGCGGTGTAATAATATTTAAGAAAACTTCACTAATTTTGGTGTTCGATTTCACTTTTTTTTTTGTCGATTTTGGCGATTAAAAATGCTCTTTTTTATCACAAACATTATATGATAAAAGTCACACAACGCTGAATCATATTTTCTATAAAGATTTTATGAAAAATGGGTTTTACTAAATCAAAATAATTTTTCAATACAGAGCTAATGTTTACACGGCTTTAGCGCCATCTACCCTGAGCTATTGACTTCCCGTAACGGCTGATAATAATCTTCAAATTACAGTTGAAACCTGCGATATGAAGAAGTCTTGCATCTTATTAGATGTCACAGATTGAGTTTTATATTTTTTATTGTATTTCGCCACAATGCCTTTCTATGGAGGAGACGAAGTTAGTGTACATAATTATAAAGAAAGTTGTAAACTCAAAAAATATTTGAACCGATGTTAAAACTTCTCTTATTTACAAATCACTACTTTATCATAGAGCAACATAGGACAGATACTCTCTGGTTCAATGCGGGCGAAGTAGCTAGGAGAAGCTATTATACAGATAATATTTTTATTGGAGTCGATCAAAATATGTTACAAAGTGGAAAGTTAGTACAAACGTTAACATGACATTCTAGTGCAGCGCTCGTGCCTATCCTTAGCCTTTCAATAAATACTGGAAAAATTCTGGTACCTATAAACGTAAAATTCAGGTGAAAAGGTAAGGTAGAGCCTATGCCAGCGCCACGTCGGACTGGCCGGCCAACGAGCACGACAGAAAACAATCACACTGTTTGCTCGCTTCGGCTAATAGCCCATTACCGCTCGTACACGCGAGCCCAGCTCTACTTTACTTGACACTTAACAATATAGAATTTAAAGCAATTATTGTGTGCACTTTTGCTATTAAGTGTACTGGAATATTGGATTATATCGTTTTTTTTTTTGTTTTGAGACACTTTCGTTGGTAGGTATTATCGGTTTTAGCCACGCTTCGGTGTTTTTTTATAGAGAAAATATACTTAGTGTTGTTCTTAGCTTTCTTAGCATTTACAACCTATTCTAAAATTTCACTTTTGACACATTTCGTTGCGATTTGTAACACATAATACACCGTTAAATTTTGATCGTTTTAATCCCGTGGAGGGTCGATCGGGTACATAAAACACTATCGATTTATGTAGATAAAATAAAAAAATAGAGTATTTTTTTTCGAAATCTCGTAGTGATATACATATTAAAAAAATCATTTCTTTAAGTAAACGAGTCAATGACCGCGTAGGTAGTCTTCGGGTGTTGCGTACTAACTACCTACAGGTCATTGAACTGGCCCAGCTGATATTTACTTTAAAAAATCAATTTCGAAAGTGCATAAACGAATTCGAATTTAAAAAAAAAGTGCTTATTTTTTTATTTTAACTTTACAAATCGATAGTGTTTCATGTGCCCGATCAACCCTTCAAGGGATTAAAACGATCAAAATTTAACGGTGTATAAATCAATTTACTTACTTACTCTTTTATCTACATTTGTCTATGAGCTTTGCAAATACTATAGAACAATGACAGCGCTAAAATGAGTTAGGTACAGTACGGCCATCGGAACTCGGCGATTCTGAAGTTAGGTTTTGCGAATTTTAACGCCTGAAAACTCGTAAAAAAATGCTTTTAAAAATAAATGCAATTTGCAATTGTTATTGTTAAAAACTGTTATTGGTATTTGTTTTTTAAAATCCTTTATTTTTGTTAGAGTTTTTAAGCGCTAAAATTCGCAAAGCTTAACTTCAAACTCACCAAGATTCGACGGCCGGACTATAAACGTATGTACATTGAAACGTATAAGACTATACCCCTAGATCGTTCCGTCACCGACCAACACCGTAGCGTTATATTTTGCCAGTAGACTTTGTGTATGACACGTAATATTGGTTAATTTGTTAAGCATAAGAAATATAACCGTTTGTGATGACAATTTTAAGATTGTTAAATGACATAATAACATGTTGACTCTTACTCTTCCTGACGCGTCTATAATAGTTCACACGAACACATAAGTGAACAACTGAGATACTCGTAATGTGAACGGGTAAGGCTCTGGGATGATACGTAGATGCTACGATCACTACACACGATACCAATTCGTAGATTTGTATTTCTTTCCGTGCTTTCTTCAAGGTACGAAACGGTGCAACAGAAGCTTTAAGTCATAACCAAGTGTTTCAAATATTTAAACTACAATACGCCTGCCTACTCATAACAAAACAAAAACATATTTATTTTCACAAAGCAACCATAAAGGGAACTGTAAAGGTTTAAACATGTACTTGTAGGTGAAACAATAAATCGAGTGGATTTATGCGGGCGCAATAAATGTCTTCCCGAGGAAAAATAAAGTGTGAAGTGTTGTTAGCGGTTATATTGCACAAACGTGGGATATTTATTTAAGAGGCAGCAAGACCAGAGCAAACTGAGCACTCCGGACGGAAATGGGCCACGACTAATGTGGAGATGTGGAGCGGCCCCGACGTCCGCCCGAGTGGTGTGAGGGTCGAGGATACGGTACACGATGAGAAGCTACCAGAGGCTCTCAATACATTCGGTTTTATGATGGAAAAGTTAACATCACATCTTTACAGTATATTTATGTAACGAAGACGAGGATACAGTATATTATATTTTGATGAGATGTATCCGAAGTCAATCGGTCAGTCAGTCATAACATATCGAACCCTTCAGATAAAATGCCCCCTATAATAAAATTATTCTAAGTTCGCTTTGAAACCTAGTTATAATTTTTATTTTATTGTTAATCTAACACTAAATTTATTTCATTATGTTTATTTAAAGATTGTCATATCCGCACTAGCCAAAAAGTCTTTACATAAAGATTTGAAAATAGTTATCAGGGACCTCTGGGTGCTTTGTGCTTTTTTAAATAATAAATATAACTCTGGCCTCCTCTCTAGGAGCGTGGACGGATTGTAATCCACCACGGGGGCCCAGTTTTACATTTATATTCGATGAATAAAGAGATACTTTACTTATAACAGGAACAAATATACCTACAATTAATAGCTACAATTGCCTATATATAACAACTACATCATCATCAACTACTTAATTAGTAAACAAAATTGAGCTTTATCAATACTGCAAAGAAAAACCTGGCAAATACGTTCTGAGGAACGTTTCGACGAGGTTTTTACGAGCTCATGCCCTTAGTGTGAATTTAGTGAACCAATATTGACTGGGTAGTGTAGCCACTTCTCGCGCAAACGTACCGGAACCCTCCGGATATAGAGCGTACGCCAATTTGCCCGATTACTTACTCTAGATGAAATATTTGCGCGTTGGTAACACTTGGACTTGGTGCTTTACGCGAATTGATACGAATTGTTCACGGGAAGTGTTTTGGTGAACATTCTTGGCATTTGAAAAGTGACTACGTTTGTGCTTGGGTGCTTTTCTGAAATGAATACTATGTATATAAATACCTATGTTAATATGTTGCATCAAATGTGTTGAGATGAAAATATGTATTATAAGGGTTTTATTATTGTGTGAATTTTTAATTAAGGTTACGATTTATCACAATGTCCTAAAAAAAACCTTCCTGCTTGGAGTACAGTCAGTAGGAGTTACAAACTTTTTCCTGCTAAGACTCACTGACGTTTCTTCAATAATAAAATAATTTGCGTTCTAGGGCCTTGGTAACTCATTCGCCTGGCTCGGGAGTGCCCGAGCCAATGTGTGGCTGATACACCTCTACCAGATGAACCATGTATTTGTGTTCTTACAACATCTCGTCGGTGTCTCTCAGACACATCAAACTAACGAAGGTATGACTCAGGTAGTCAAGCGAGCAGAATAAAAGTTCCTAGGTACTTCTGGCACCAAGTTAAAAATCATAATCCATTCGGATAAGTATGTCTTTTTTACAAATGTGATTAAATGAAGCCAGTATTTTCAGTCGAGAAAAATGAAAATCTTATTTTGCTCACTGTTTTCGCGCAGCTAAACTTGACAAACGTCAAAATTTATAATTGTTGGTAAATATCAACACAGTAGGTATGAGTCTAAAATACAGATACACATTACACTACACTACATCATTAAATAGTATAAAACAAAGTCCTTTCCCGCCGTGTGTCTCTATGTATCTTTAAAACTTCGCAACGGATTTTGATATAGATACCTATACATAAATTAACAGTTTGAAACCATCATCATTACATAGTATAAAACAAAGTCGCTTCAAAATTTTAAAAATCTTTAAAACTACGCAATGGATTTTGTTGCGGTTTTTTAAATCGATAAAGTGATTCAAGAGAAAGGTTTGTGTGTATAATACATGCATGTATTTAATATCACCATTGCACCCGTGCGAAGTTGGGGCGGGTCGCTAGTAATTCCATAAATAACACAATCCCATGGCAATTTCAATTAAGTTCGTGCATGTCTGTGCTGTATTTATTCATTAGGCTAATGAATGAGCTCTGCCAGCCTTACGGGAGCTGTACCCACCGCAATTATGTTGCGTTAGCTAACATTATCGCTTACTGAGCGCTATCAATTTAATTCAATGCCGTTTGAGCTAACTGCAGCGGCAGCTACCGCGGTGTTCACATTACTGTGTACCGGATAAACATGTTGTGTAACTATGTAACGCTTGTTTTATCAACGATTTTCGGTAACTGTTATTTTTTGTCGTGATACACTTATTTAGTAGCTTGTGAAATAAGTAGAGATGCTTTTAAGGATACTTAATTGTCTACGAAACATAAACCTTTGTTCTTACTAAACTAAAATAACTTTATTTATATAAAAATTCAAAGAATTGAAATCATAAAATAGGAATTTGACTCTTAGAAAAAGATTTTACTGATTGGTTTGTTTTTTTTTTAAGGGCAATCATTCAGTGTCTTCAATCGCTCTAAGGCGGAGAGGGAGGGCCAGTCCTCGCGTGAGCCTTCGGCCCTGCTGGGCCCCTACGATTTGCTGACATCTTACATTGAACACCTTGCGCTGTCAACACGCCGTAAATCAGGGCTGGAAATCGGGATCGGAAATCTGGCTGGAGCGTAAGGAAGTCATCGCTAGTAGGTTTTTCTGCTTTGCAAACGGAGTCGATAGCCTGCCATTCCTTCTCGCCAGTGACGTAGCTAGTCCCACAGGGGCCCCGTGTCAAAAGTCCTTCGGGGGCCCCGTAAAAAAAACGTATTTTTATTACAGATGCTTAGCTGCCCTATGAGACGGTTGTGGACAACATGTTGCGAATTTTTGCCTAGGTCGGGGACCCTGTACCGCGGGGCAGATACGGCGGTAGCTACGCCCCTGCTTCTCGCTCCGGACCGTGATCTGTACCAAGGCCTCCTACAGGGACACGGCGGTGATCTGCCTAAGTGGGGCACACCAGCACACCTATACGGTCCATCTATTGATGACAACCGGACATATCTTCTGCACGAATCGGAGGCAAGAACCTTTCGAACTTACATTTACCATGTCCGGTAAGGATCCGCGTCATATGGATATATTTTCCACAACTGTCATAGAATAACGGTTAGGATGATATCTTTCCAGTCACTCCTGAAAAAGAGGACTCGCCACCATAATTATAGCATACTATCAATCGATGTTCTTTCGTTTACCATATACGACATATGGTTATAATAACTCTCTTAAATATCTCCACAAACTTAGCAGGTATCGGCCCTACTGATTGCCTTTAGTTTTTCGGGCGCGCTAATGAAACTACGCATGTAATTGATATCTAAATTGTAAGATTGGAAGAAGCTATAAACAGCTGTACCGTGGTTAAAAAGGAAGCGGTTACCTAGCTTAGCAATCGATTATTTTCACACTCAATAAACGTCAGTTTGACGTAGTTCCTATGCTAATATAGGTCTCGATTCAAAAAGCACGTTACTTTTTATCATTGTAATCATGTTCTCACGGCGAGTACTATCTACCTGCTTGAACAACTCGAAGTTCGTTTGTCATTGGCATTGGGACAGGGTCCTTAGTAGAGGCCTCCCCTTCTTAGTCGTTAATTCTTGACAGAGTGTCGTTGTTGAGCAAGTTGTATTTTCGTTGGCTAGTGAGGCCTCGATGCGTCTCCACTTGCCACGGTTTACGGCGTCACGGAAACTCTGGACCATGGAAGTTTCTGTTGCAGCTCTAATGAGGTCTATCCAACGCGTAGGTGAGCGCCTACGAGACCGCTTCCCCTCTACTTGTCCCTGGACAACGAGTCGCTCCATGGAGTGTTCGTTGCGAACAATGTGACCGAATTAATAGTGACAGCCACTTGTAAATTAAATAACCCATCTCGATAACTCAGCGGTCATTTGGCAAGCCCACAATAGCTTCTGACAATGTAAGTAACAGTATACAATTTATCTTATTCAGCATAACTGTAGCTGAATGCTACATGCTCATAATTTCCACCACAGCCGATGAAACAAAGGAAGCTTGGTGTGGTTGCGCCGCCCGTCTGTCCGTCGTCATTAGCACTAATAACTCGCGCTCCACGCGCTCCACTGCCTACAATAACGCAAAAGTGACGTCCTTGCGGTTTGAAGAGGAAACTCTCTTTGAGCGTCCTAATAATTCTATCAATAGGCGCATCGCTGCGGTCGATGTGGTAATGGCTCGTCTAGAATATGTTTGGAATGCAAGCGTCGGTAACAATTGACACAGGAAGCTTCAGCCGACAGACAGTAATTTCAATGCGGTCGGACGGTTGCAGCATGTGTAATTTCCTCGTTGTTGTTTAGGTTTGAATTTTAATTGCATTTTATACCCTAAGACTGTTTTTATCTTTTTTTTATACGGCAATTTGGTGTAACATGTTGCTTTGTGTAAGTCAATGAGTGTTGGCGTGTGCTGAGTGTAAGTAACGATGATTGCGAGGCTCGTTGACAAGCGACAGCCATCACTCTGTTCACTGGGGGTACGCCTCTCTGTTGAGAAAAAAAAGAATTAAATGATAAATGATCTTTATTTTGTAAGTAGGTTTAAAAGACACTTTTACACGTAATTTTTTTTTGTTGATGCTAGTTGAGTCCGGTGTTTCCTAGCTGACTGCCCTGAGAAGAAACACCGAAACCAACTCAGAGGTCAAAGTCTCTTTTAAAGTCCATACAGAAAATAAGTAGGTATTGGTCAAATCACACAAGAACCATGCAGATTTGTACATATACCCGTTATTGCAATTCAACAGCAAGTTGAGTTTTTAAAGAGGGTAATTATAAATTTTCTAATGCCTCTCATGAACCTAATGAGCATCTCTGTCATATGTCATGACAGAGATGCTCATTGACTTGACAGCTAGATAAACACTCTGTAAGTGAGTCCATGATGGATCTACGAAGGCAGGTTTAAATTATTACTTACAAGATCTTATGTAATATGTTATCAACTTAACATACAATATGTGTTTTTGTTTGTTGGTACGGGACAAATTTTGGACCAATATAGGAACATAATAAGTGTTTTAGTCAGTAAAAATCTGGCATACCTCGCACCAGCCTAGAGCAAGAGAATTCAGGAGACATTTCCCATTTCAAAAAAGGGTTTTTTTGAAAAGGGGTTTCGTGAAGGAACTTCATGGGTATGAAGTTCCTTCTTGTTTTTAGCGTGTCGATGGTAAAACCAGTGAAATTCCTTGCCTGGTCCAGTATTCGGCCACGCCAATGCTGTCTACTGACTCTGTCATTAATTAGGTCACTATGTGAACAGGTAATAAAGTACGCATAAAGTACCTTGCCGTTTTATTACAATGCACATTTATCCTTATGATAAGTTAGGATTTACTTAGAATTATAAGTACCTACAATTCGAAGTTATGACTGCTCCAAGTCCACGGAATAACATTTGTTACCGGTGAAGAGTTTGATGAACTTTCAATTAAATCTGTTGAGCCGATATGAAGTTACAATAAAAACGGTAGCAAACAGACAGATGTATTACCTACTTACGAGTAGTAATTAGGTAGGTACCTACCTATGTATAATTTTTTAAACGTTAATTAAATAACATTGCGTACCTATTATAAAATTAGGTACCTAAGTATTTCTTTATTAACAAAACAATAATATACTTAGGTAGGTAACTACAAAATAATAATATATAGGAACAATGAAAGCAGTTGCGGCTGAGTGTAACGGCCCCGACTTACTAATGGTAGGTCGTCGGTTCAAACCCAGCCAGACACATTAATGTGTGTAATTTATATTTCATTACCACTGCTCTCAAAAACGATGAAGGAAAACATCGTAAGGAAACCAGCATGTCCTAGAACCAAAATTTAGACGATGACCCGCACTGAGACCCCTTGATGGATTACATATGGCTCCTCTCCTAGAGAGGAAGGCATTAAGGGCATTAAAAGGCTGATAATGCTATTTAACTGAAATATAATTTTACTAAGTTATTTGTAAATAACTTCCTATTTCTTACAAAATATATGTGAATTAGCCTTTCGACTACCGTAATTACAAACACAATTTAAAGGCAAAGGTTTACAAACACCGCTAAAGTAGATTGTACCTAAAGCATAATTTTGAAACTTATATTTATCTAAACTATTTGAAACTTTAATACATTTTTGTCATTACTATCTCAATTCACATAAAGCTCGTGCCAATCTGCCTCGGATGCAAGAAAAAATTAAGACTAAATTTGCAGCCAATTGTAAAATAAAAACAGATTTGATTTCCAAATCGTGTGGGTCTGTCTGATTTGTTTTGTGGATATAAATAGCATAAAATAGAACTGTAATGTGTAGTGCAAATAAATGTAATTTTTTGTCCCTACCTTTATTGACAACAATTGATCACATCAGTATTACATTTTTTATATACCTAAGTAATTTAAGATATATAAAATGGAAGTTCATTTAAATATTACATGACCTATTGTGCCATCTATTGTTGAAAAGAAGAAAAGTAAACATATTTTATTATTCTACTCGATAGCAGATGGCGCTTTGTTTAATTTCATTAGTATACATAATGGATTATAAAAACTATATAATATTATAAGATTGCTATGAAAAATTATATAGAATTGATATATTTTATTTATGTTACCATATATGTACCTAGTGTTATATTTATATTCATTATTTATGAACGAAGAAATTAGTGTCAAATCTGTCAATGTCGAACAAAAGCTCATCAGCTGTTTATATTGTCGTAACGTAACCTTATAACCTAGAAAAAGGGTTCAAATAAATAAAATTTCTTTAAGTGGAAGTAAAATAATTATTGGGCAATATTTAGCCTTTTGCAGAAGCCAGATATCAAACGACAAATAAATAAATAAGTGGTTCCAGTTCGGTGTATAATATACAAAGAGAAAGAATACTAAAAAGAAATAATGTCGCTGCTAAGAATGTTATGTTCCCGGCGGATATTCACAGCTGATAAACTAAATTTGATTTATAGATGTAGCTCACAAAATGCATTTAATTTATCTGACACAGCCGTTCAAGTTTACCTTAAAAATATAATGTTCGAACATGAAAGTCTGAACTTAAAAATGAAGAGAACATCTGAAGAGACAAGACGCTTGTTTGAGATAAAACCAATCGTGAATGTGTTGGAACAGCGAATCACATTGTACGATAACATCGAAATGCTCAAGGAACTCAACAAAAAGCATAGTAACGACAAAGATGATGAAATGAAGGCAATGATAAAAGAAGAAGCTGAAATATATTTGAAACGTATGAAAGAAGTGGATGATGAATTACAGTCGATCCTCCTAGAGCCTCAGCTTTCGGAAGGTGGAGTGCTAGTGGAGGTGACAGCTGGTGCTGGTGGACAGGAAGCTATGCTGTTTGCTCGTGAACTATTTGAAATGTATGAATCATATGCCAAGTACAAAGATTGGGAAGTATGTATCGTCTCTTTCGAAAAGTCCGACATCGGAGGCGTTAGGAAGGCTTCCATGTTTATTGATGGTGTAGGTGTGCCAGAACTAATGAAAATGGAAGCTGGAGTCCACCGCGTACAAAGGATCCCTGCTACAGAAAAAGGTGGACGCATTCACACAAGTACTGTATCTGTAGCTGTTCTTCCGAAACCCACTGATATAGAAGCAAATATCCCAGACCGTGATCTTGTCATTGAAACCAAACGTGCAAGCGGTGCTGGTGGCCAGCATGTAAATACTACAGACAGTGCTGTACGTATTACACATACTCCAACCGGTACCGTAGTTGAATGTCAAGAAGGTAGATCACAAATAAAGAATAAAGAAATTGCCATTCAAAAGCTGCGGACAATTTTGCTTGATAAGCAACTACAGGAACAAACATCTAAGATTAATAGTGAAAGGAAATCACAGGTTTGTATATAAGTTCTTTTGATATTTCTTAATGATTAACTATAAAGTCTAGACATTATTATGTATGACCAATATTAAAACCATTTTTTCATATACTTCCATTAAACTTAATGATTATTGAAAATAAAGTGTCCTTACCTAGCCTAAGAAACTAAAACAAACATGAAATAATGAGTAAGTAATTTATTTTCTATATTTTTAGGTTGGATCTAGTAACAGAAATGAGAAGATTCGTACATACAATTATCCACAAGACCGAGTGACAGAGCATCGTGAGGGTGGTGGTAGTGTCCACAACTTACAGGGCTTCATGGGAGGTGACAGCCAGCTAGAACAGATGCAACAAAACCTTCTGCGTGCACAGAAACGCCAGGAATTCTTGGAAGAAATTAGCCGTGTTGCTAAGAACATAAATGTAAAATCTGCTGATAATAACTAGCAAATAAGCCTTTTATCATTTACAAATAGTAATAGTTTATTTAATTTAAACGTTATATGTGAATAAATTTATTAATATTAACGAATTTTTGTATTAGTATTTCTTACTGACTATCCTCTGCAGTTTCACCTGTGTCTTTGGTTACTGCTCCACTCCTATTGACTATAGCGTAATGTTATTTGGCCTGTACCCTTCCTTGATAAATAGGCTATTTAACACTAAAATAATTTTATTTTTTTTCAATTTTAACCGTTTGTTCCTGAAATCATATTTTATTACACTTTCAACTAAACTAACAAACCAACTCATAAGCTTATAAAAATTTTATTTCTCTGCATAATTAAAGTACACTAAGACACGAAGAGCTTAAAATCAGAGAGTGAATTATAAGTATCGTAGGAGAATTTGCATCATTCTAAATAGTGTGTTGGGGATATGGAATCCAATTCCGCAAAGCTGCGAAGTTGAAGTCATCAATCCTGAATACCACGCGGAATTTGCAGGATTAAACTTTTCTAAATATTTGTTTTAAGTAGAAAAAGAAAAGAAAAAAGGTTTTTTGGGCCCTGGTTCAGGTCGTGGTGCGGAACGAGACTGAATGGAGGCGGTTGCCTCCTCCAAAGTGCCTACCTACTAATGTTAATGAAGGTGATAGCCGCTCAAGTGAGGGAATGAACATTCCTCAGTCACGGTAAGAGCTGGTTTCCGGACCACGAGCAATGGGTAGCGCCTCTAGTCCAGTAACCGTCCGGATGAAGCTCGAGTCGTCGCGGGCGCGTAGTATACCAGGCGTGCCTCAGACAGATGTCAGCAAGACAGTAAGGCCCAGCAGGGCCGCTGCCCGCTGCGGCTGCAGGGATTTTGTGAAAAGGAAGCCTGCGCTCCTAGACCGCAAAGACAACTAAAGGACAGTGGCTTGGTTTTAGTCTGTAAATTGTAAAAGTCAGACGCGTCCTTCTGCTTCACTTGCTTAGAGCCGGATAAGTCAATCGGTGATTTCTCACCTTAAACAATGTCATAGGGTATGTATGTACCTACAGTGGGTACGGCCGTCGGATCTTGGAGAGTTTGAAATTAGGCTAAAAAAGTCTGAAGTTAGGCTCTGCGAATTTTAGCGTTTGAAAACTCGAACACAAAATAAATGCCAATAACAGTTTTTAACAGCAATAGCAACTGGAAATTGCATTTATTTGTAGCCATCTATTTTTTTACTAGTTATCAAGCGCTAAAATTCGCGATTCTGCAAGCATTCGCCGACAGTCGTTTCTCCTTTGGACTATTCGCCGACAGGACGTTTCGTTTTTGAGAGATTCGTCGATAGAACGTTTCACCGATGGACGTTTCGCCGACAGGATGGTTCGCATTTGTTTGTTTCGACGACAGGACTTTTCATCTACGGAATATTCACCGTCATATCGATTTGGTTACTGTTTTCAATATTTAACTACAAATGCACCAAAAGCTACTATATAGCTGCTACAACAAAACATATTCTTTCTTCATGTCTTTATGAAGAAAGAATATGTTTTAATATGGGACCACCTTTACTTTACCTAGCCAAATTCTTGTATTTTATTATTGTAAACATTGGGAAAATAAAAAAAAAGCAAGAGATTAATTAAGTAAACGTATTTATTTATCTTATAAAGCGATGATTAGAAAGTGATTAAAAAAATTCTTCAATTAATAGTTTTAGTAAAAGTAGGTTAGTAGAATAGTTAAGTCAGCCTAGATTTTAAAAATAAAATATATTTCACCAGGTGACAAATATGTGCCCATATTATGAAAAGTAATACAGATAATCATGACTACCCATTTTGTCACATAATTTTTATTATACTAAGCTAAGTATCAGGCGTCTATTATTATCAATGTCCCAAAAATCAACTTATTTCGATAAATTGTAATTGAACAATTTTATAAACCGTAGGGACCCTGCAGAAGGGTCCCTACGGTTTGCTGACCACTCCTTGAGGCGCGCGGGAACAGTGCACGCCGTCGACGAATGGGCTTGGTCCGGACGGTTACCAGACGATTGGACGGCGAGCTAACCATTGCTTGGGAAGGTGAGGATGCCGTGAGGTCTTTCCAGCCACGCCTCAAAGAGGTGACTTACCGCCGTAATTGTGTCATGCCCATCTAATCACCACTTTATAATGTAATAAATAAATACGTTTCATTAATCTTTTATATTTTTATTTCCCCAATGTTTGCAATAATAAAATACAAGAATTTCGCTCGGCAAAGTAAAGATGGTCCCACATTGAAAAACCATTCTTTCTTCATGTCTTTGTAGCAAGCTATACATATAGTAGCAGTAGACAAAACGATCTGAAAGTGAATATTCCGTAGATGAAAAGTCCTGTCGTCGAAACAAACAAATGCGAACCATCTTGTCGGCGAAACGTCCATCGGTGAAACGTTCTATCGACGAATCTCTCAAAAACGAAACGTCCTGTCGGCGAATAGTCCAAAGGAGAAACGACTGTCGGCGAATGCTTGCAGAATCAAAATTCGCAGAGCCTAACTTCAGAATGTTTTTAGATACTTAGGTATAGTAGGTTCCTTAAAGTAGGTTCACCTCCTTGCTGTCATAACATGACGCTGGTCTACTCCAACTATGCCATAAAAAACATTTTCATTGACGTTTTGAAGTGAGACTTCACTTCGCAAGTAGATTGTGAGTAAAATATTTTTATCTTCATATTTTCTTTTATACTGTTATTATTTATAAGATCTTGATATTAATACCTTACCCAGACGACAATTTTATTAAATGTCAATATCAAGAAATTTATCTATTTGGCCTATATTCTCAGCCGTAAAGCTACAAATGCACCGTAAGTGTAGTGTTTTCAATATAGCCGATTTCTCTGTTCAAGCTTATCTAAAGAATTTGAAGTTAGAACATGAAAATCTGAACAATAAAGTAAAGAGAACACCCGAAGAATCAAAACGTTTATTTGAATTAAAACCAATTATAAACATTTTTGAGCAGCGAAACAATTTGCATGACAACATTGAAGCGCTCAGTAAAAAGCAATGTGATGATAAAGCTACAATGGAAACAGTTAAAAAAGAAGGTTTATCATACTTGCAACGAATGGCGGACATAGATCGTGACTTACAGGCACTACTCTTGGAGCCCAAGCTGACGGAAGGCGGAGTATTACTGGAAGTAACAGCTGGCGCTGGAGAGGAAGCTATGCAGTTCGCGCAGCAACTATTTGAAATGTATGAATCATACGCCGATTATAAAGACTGGGAGGTTTGTATCATTTCCCTTGAAAAATGCGAAACTGGAGGTATAAGGAAGGCTTCCATGTATATCGAAGGTGTAGGTGTGCCTCAGTTAATGAAAATTGAAACTGGAGTCCACCGCGTACAAAGGATCCCTGCTACAGAAAAAGGTGGACGCATCCACTCAAGTACTGCATCCGTAACTGTTCTTCCTAAACCTGCCGTAACAGAAGCATACACCCCTGATCAAGACCTTGTCAGTGAGACCAAAAGTGCAGATGACAGTACTCAGGCTACCACGCACACTCCAAGTGATACTGATGTGGAGTGTCAAGAAAGTACTTCAGAAGAAAATGAAGAAGCGACAGCTATTGATAAGTTAAGGACAATTTCGGAGCGAAAAGAAGAAGAAACAACATCGAATAGCGAACCGGATCCAAAGGTTAGACAGTTTTTAGCTATCTATTAAGGGCTGTCAGACCTATACAACGACTTTTTCTGACTAAAACGTACCCGTTGTCTCGTATTGGACATAAATGAAGGCCCTCGGATGTGTTTTAGCTTATATTCAACTGTAATTTATTTTTTTACAGTGAATTTGTACGGAGCGAAACGTCTATCGAAAGTTAGTTTTATATATAACTAGCTTTTGCCCGCGGCTTCGCTCCCGGCAACAGATTATTCTACTTTACCCTACTCTACCCTACTCTACCCTACTCTACCCTACTCTACCCTACTCTACCCTACTCTACCCTACTCTACCCTACTCTACCCTACTCTACCCTACTCTACCCTACTCTACCCTACTCTACCCTACTCTACCCTACTCTACCCTACTCTACCCTACTCTACCCTACTCTACCCTACTCTACCCTACTCTACCCTACTCTACCCTACTCTACCCTACTTTACCCTACTCTACCCTACTCTACCCTACTCTACCCTACTCTACCCTACTCTACCCTACTCTAAAAAACTTCGTTTCGCCTATTTTTTTTTTCGTTCTCACCGTTTAAACCTTCCCTGAACTATCACGAATATTTCAAGACCAAAATCAGCCAAATCGGTCCAGCCGTTCTTGAGTTATGGAATTACAACGAAAAGTGGCATTGATTTTTATATATATAGATAGATAGATGTATTCTAGGTAGGCGTACCTACCCACATAATAAAACAAAATAATGAACTCCTACATAAATTGACACCGAGAGTTTGTACGTGACTGCTTGCTATTGATGTAATGTAGGCGCCAACACCCGTTATCCTTCAATTGGAGACTTTTTCGAACAATCCCGCAAGGGACAATCAATGTTCTTTTCGAGCCACTTATGGATCTCGACAAACTTCTCGTCCTTTTCGTTTTAATAGAAAAAAATACAATGTTTTTATTTGCCTGCTGGAGTCTGTCTTTTCTAATAGCTACAACCTTACGGTCTTGTAAGTCAAAAGTGAATAGGTTACTTTTAGTTAAGCGTGCTCCATCGTCGACCACATAATCACTTACTATCAGTTAAAATTGTTGTCAAATGCAAGCCTAAACATAGATTCTATTAGTATCTGTTACTTTCAGACTGGTTCCACTTTTATAAAGGATCTGGTCCGCACGTATGACCATGCTGAGGACGTGGTGATGGAACATCGCCAGGGTGGCGGGATTGCTCACAATCTGGTGGAGTTCATGGAGGGGGACTATCTACTGGAACAGATACAAAACAATCTGCTCAGAATAAACTGGCGCACAGAGTTCATGGAGGAAATTAATCAGTTTGCTGAGAAGCTTAATTCTAAAACTGCTGAAACCAACTAGTAGATACTCGTACTTCTCTTAATATCAACCTCGAAATGCAAGTGTGTGTTTTCTGTGTACATACTTACAAACCTATATATTTTTTTTTTACAATTGGTGTAATGAAATGCATGTTAAATTATTGCAATAATTTATTTATTTATAGTAACAAATAATCACATTTCGGTAATTAAGTAAATGGTTCACGTCTAAGACAAATACGTAAATGACAGAGATTCAAAATACTAAATTCTATTAATAATATTACAAGTTTGACCACTCCGTGGTGTAATGCGTCAATATAATAAAATTTAAGAATACAATAAAATTTAATTGAAATGTTTTCCGTAATTGTTTGTCATTTGTTATAAATGTCGTAAAAAGTATCCATCCCTTTAAAATAATTCACCATAAGGACGGAGCAAAGGTAACATTTTACTTAAATTACAACATAGAGAAAACTGATTGATAATTTGTTAACAGGAATATTAAATCATGCATAAAGCCAATTCTTTACAAAAGCTATATATTCTTAATAAGTAAATTGTATCTTTACCTCACAATTTTAAAGAACACCCCACATGGTGACATGAGGATAATTTAATTTGTTGATATGAAAATTTTCATTATTGCTTCCTATTGTGGCACAAAGGGAGCATATAACTCTATCATTTAAAATTTGATATGTGGGAATGACATGTACTTCATTTAATTACCTACCTATTCTAAAAGCAGAGATCAATAATTCATAACATTAGCACAAATATAAACTATAAGAATTATTTTATTTGATCATTCTTTAGCTACAAACAAAAATATTTCAATAAACTATGACATATCTTAACAGAACGTATTATAGGTAATATCTTCTATTGTATTTGAGAATTTGTAAAACGCAGAACTCAAGACCACAACGATACCGACGTCATCATTAGTAGTTGAAATGTTATTCATAGATAACTATTTCAATGACTAATCATTACCATGATGCGATTTGGATTGCCAATCTTAGTTGAGCTAAGTAGTTAGAGCATTAAGCAGCAAAAGCGTCGACTTATCTGATGCACTTATGATAAGTTCAGGTAGGTAATGAGATATGCCTATCAATCTGGCACTCCAGACCGCTTAATGCTTTAGGTGGCTGCAAATTTTAAACCTTTCAGTACAAATTTACGCAAGATATCTAATTATTAAAAATATGCTCAACGAAAACCACGTCTTGCCGTTGCCTGGTAAACTGCCCCGTCCGCACATATCGATATTGCTTTCCTGAAAAATATTTAAATTAAATTAGTATTCATTTTTTATGTGCCAAAATTCCGTATGTACAGATTTTGGTGCTTCCTTACAGATGTGTTGATAGAAGTTGAAATTGACATATAAGATGTATTATTTGAAGCTCATCTAACGGGCTAGATAACTGTACCTACGAGTCTTTTTCTTTTATTCGATTTTTTTTTTAAATTGTAAATATTGGTCATAAAATTTTCATTTCTCTGACTTGACCTTGTCATCTATCACACTTTCAAGGTTTTGAACTACTTACTTCAGTATGGTTCCTAATGCACGAAGTAGGTTGCTTTCTATACAAGGGATGCATGTGCTTCAAGCAGGGCAGAGACTCGTTGTAGTTGACCTCGGTCGCGTCCACGTTCATGGCGGCCACCTCGTCTTTCGGGCAGTTGGCGTCCACGACAATCATCAGCATATTGGTGTAGTTGACGTGTTGCGCATAGAATGGACGGCCGCATTCTGTCACCGGTTTGTTGAGTTTTTCATCCAGGTTGTTGTAGTCTATCTGGTATAGATACATCTCTCTGTCGCAAGGAGTCGGCCGTGTTCGGTTGATCAGCACAAGCTTCTCATAGTCTCGCTCCAACACTCGCATATTTGGAGGTTTCGACATATATGGGTCGTCGGTCTCTTCATCATTTTCGTAGCTCTGATATGCGACTGTGCCAGAAAGATAACTGTTAGTTCCCAGTATGAGATGTTTGAATCCTCATGCACGAGCAAATAATCAGTGAAATTTAATGAGAAACAAAAAGAAGTTGAAAAGTTAAGAACATGCAGAAGAGTAAAAATTGTTTGAAGATAATAATTTATTATACAGCGGAAGTGAAGTAAAAAAAGTTATAGCAGATTTATCCAAGATATAAATAAAAAGAAAATACGTTGAAACCCCAATTCAATTAAAGGAAAATAGATACAAAGATAATGTCAAAAATAAATATGTACAAGACACATGATATAAGAGAGGGGTATATGATGATATTTGAATCATTTGTTATTTTGCCGTTGGTATTATTCTGATTTCCTGAAAAACGAAGAGCATGCAAATGTTTATAATCCTACAATACGACATTCTTTCGATCTTTGTTTGGGGGCAGGTAGACATTTTAAGTAGGGACCGATAAAGAAGTTGCTAAAATCGTCTAGAAAACGAATTGTATCTACGAGCATGCACATTCTTGCTGCTTAGCACGCTCACTTTCGGTCTAGGTATATGTATGCTTCTGTTCTTCAATTTACTCAACTGACTGTTGTTTGAGATATGCTTTTTCGTTAATAAATTTCAAAATATTATTATTACTATTCCGGTTATGAATCTATCATTACAATACTTTATTCGACCTTGAACAGAACTTAGACCGAAATTGAGCATGCGTTCTATAAGAGAACAACTAGAATATCTATGAATAAATAAAACTATTAAGAGATGTCTATCGGTCAACACGTGCGTGTGCGCGCTCTACATGTAACTCACCAGTGGGTGTAACATTCTCTGAAAAAAGATGGAGTCATTACTACTTTAGTAGAAAATATCTAAGTCCAATTGTTGACTCCATGAATGAATTTTGCTTCCGCTACAGATATTGTGAGAACCAGCTATGAAGTAATGTTGGGTGCAGTTGAACCGCGCGGTGCACTCGCATGCACCCAAAATAACTTTCGTGTATACAAATTCAGTGAGCAAGTGCTACAAGTTTTTGTATCACACTTGACTAGTATTACGTGTTATTTCAATCTAAGTTTGACTAGAGGCAATTACCTAATAGTAAACATAAATATATTTCCGTATGATATAGTCAAATTATTCCATGCACAGACACATTGATAAGCACAACTTGTATCTCGCGCAGAGAATTATTATTTCAAGTTAGACACGGAATCACTTCTACAATATACTTGGGCTATAAGTGCTCGTTGTCATGCAGATTGACAGAACATGCTGACAACGCGCAAGAGCAACATCGAATGCGCAATATATGTAGATCCACAGCACTCAGGCTATTGGCCTGGAATCTCATGGTTACTGTGGAATGTTTTTGAAGTATATTCACTCATTATAAAAAATTGCACAGCCTATACAAAAGGTAACTTACCATCATCTAAGGAGTAGCTGGACGCTTGTGCCAAACCTGTTGTGATAGAGTTGTAGAACCAGACCGTAGTGGCTATGAACCACGCCATCACGAGCCGCAAATTTTCTAACGGCTGTAAATCGAAAAATTAATAAGATATGAGTATTACCTACAGGCATCTAGAATGATAAATTCTTCTTTTTATTATATTTATCAAGCTCGCAGAAAGTTTTCCGGGTTTCAGTTACTAAAAGACTAATAAAAACCCTCACGTACTTTTAAATTATGACCAGATATTTTTTGAGGTTTAGGATTTGACCCATTTCATTGTTTTAGATCAGGAACGCGGTAAAAAAGTAAACAAAATATATGTTACTGTAAAGAGCATAGTAGCTGGGTTCGTCGTTTTCTTCTCTCTGAAGCAGACAGCCTGATAGTCCACAATGTGCACTGCCTTGTACACGTCGTCTTCGACTAGTCTCGACATGACGTCTGGACGAATCTGCGAAAAACAAATTCACTATAGTTTATTTTATAATAATATGCAGAAAACTTTAAATATTCTAAAAATGTCTACTATGTCCTTCAAACTCTTTATATTTCTTCAACATTCATAGCCTTATCACAATTTATTTGGAAGTGCAAGATATGCTGATCAGAGTTTTCAGCATCCTGTGTCATTTCAATAGTAGTCACCTTCTGTTTAACGACATCAAAATTCACTGAATACCCTATTTTATAACCACCCAATCCCCAATCCTTCGACCCAATTGACGATTCTTACCCTGCCAAAGAACTGTCCAGTCTGAGTCGCATCTTCGCTGACTATTATCCAACCGTTGTTGTCCACCAAGTAACAATCCCAGTTATCAGATTGACAGGTTGTGCACTCCTTGTTGTGTTCACACTGAAAAATAATTACAATGATGCAATGAATATTTCTTCACATTTGTGACGGACAGGATACTACGGAACCCTACACTGAGTGTGGCCCGACACGCTCTTGGCCGGTTTTATTATTTATATTTTATTTAACTGTTTTGTTCTAAGTAATTGCTAGAAATGTTAATTATTTAGTTAAAATTATAACTTACCGAAGACGTAATATTGTCAAACCACTCGCTGAGTCGTTCATGTTTGAATTGGAACCCGACTACAGCGGCGGGAGCCTTCCTATGTCCGTCTCCGTGGAAGACCGCGTGCGAGGCAGTGACCATGGCTAAGCTGACGTTGAGCGGGAACTTGATGGTGCTCAAGTCTACGCTATAGACGTAGCTGAGGGGATCCACGTAGTGTTGTTCCACGGCCCGACGGTACCACACTTCTTCGATCGCACGTGGCCATTGCTTGCCGAAATCTGGTCTGAAAAGAGAGGTTTAGACTTGTTGGGAAAAGTAGCTTGAGTATGAACTCGTACACATTTCTATTAGAGCTTGTCCAACAGAAGCGAATTCGCTGCGTTTTCCCTCGTGTGTAATACGCGCGACCGCTTCGCCCCGAAAGGGCGTGCTACGTATTAAGGTAAAACTTTTGGCGCTTCATTTCCGTGGCTACGTGCAATCGCTCTGGAGTTCGCGCTTTAACTGGGCGCAACAAGGCGTCCCTAGTAATCACGCGTGAGTCGATAGTCAGGCGTAGTACATGCGATTTACGCGCTTATTTTGAATTCGCACGATGCTTTTGGACGAGATGTATTCGTGCCTAGTATGTCACTAACGCGCGAATGAATTCGCGTGAAACTTTTCGCGGCGAATTAGCCCTTTCTGGACCAGGACCTAAGTGCATGAGGTGACTAGTTCGATCATGTGTACTACAACAACTAGGTATAATATCTTACTTGTCATTGTCATGTTCTTTGGGAGGGTGTGTTTGCCATCGCGTGAGTCCACTGTGCGTTGAAAGGAATGCCACGATGTATCCAAAGCGTTGGATGAACTCCACCCTGTTACAAACGTTCTAACTGTATATCGTGTTAAAAACAAATGTAATATAGGCACCTATTTATTAAGTTGTTGGGAAAGTTCTATTTAATATAGATTTTGGAAAAATTGAATCAATTTTTCAAGTAAAAATAATTTAGTTGCCAATGTAACCCCTTGGCAATTCATTGCATAATAGTTTTTCTTTGTCAAAGATGATGAGAGAGGTATTTTGATATACTTAGATATATAAATAACATACAAACCCATCCAAAGCTGCATTTTTAGTAAAAAAAACGCCTACACATATACCAAAATTGAATGTACGATTCTAGCTTTTTGGACCTAAGATGGTGCGTCATGTATACAGCACAGTATTGGACCTTAGGTTTTCTTTATGGCACACGTTGATTTATTATGGCGTGATCACTGTATAACATTATTTTCCTCGAACTTTTGATTACTGATGTCTTCACAATACTTTCATCATTATAACAAGTCATGCAAAACACAGCTCCATGTCGAAAGTTTACTTTACCTCGGCAGTAATCCGATCACTTTTGTCAATGGGCTATCCAGGTGAAAGTAGTAAAAATGCGTTCCAAATAAATTAAATCGTATTAAAAAATCTAATAAAAATCTCAATATTAGTACTCCCTGCTATGCGGCATAATTTTTCATGTATAGGTAAACATATCTTCGAAAATATTGAAAAAATAAAGCGTCATTAGATCTGTAACAATTTATCAAAAAAAAGTACTTACGCTTTCTCCTCGGATGCAGAATCAGAAATGCTTTTGTTGAACCAGGCAGTATTCCTAGCGTCGTATACAAGGGCTTGCATCAAACCATGGTCGCCTGGTAAAAAGAAAATGGTAATTATAAATCTTATCGCAAATTGAATTGACAACACAAAAATAATTGCAAAAAAGGTGTGAATATTGACGAAAAGAACTGCGCCAAGTCCAAGTAAATTGAAATATGGGCAAGAGGATAATTGAGAAAATAGCTAAGTTGCTGAAATCGAGTTTTATTAAAGGAATGGAGAAGTATAGTGATAGGTTAGGAGTCCCAGGGCAGGCAAAAGGCATTATTGGATTTTGTTATATTAATTGCGCTTTTTACAAAAGCGTCCCGTAGTTTGGAAGCTGGTATTATGACTCCCTTGTGCTTTAAAAAACGTATGAAGTAAGTTGAGCCTAATTTCACTCATGGTGTCAAATTACCGTCCTTTCGGACTATGTAAAGGAACAGAGTGCAACACACTTGCGCACTATAATATTCTGCCATTTGGCAGATAGTTTACCGTGGCTATAATTTTTGGGAATCTTATTAATCAATTTACCTACTTATCAAATTAGCATTTTCGCTCCCATGCCATGGAATCGTGCATTTCCCAGATTAAAACGAAGCATATGGCTCTTGGCGATCGTGTTTTAGTTTTTTTAAAGACTTCATTTTAGTAACGCTTAACATAAACTAGCTCTATATAATATTAATTTAGTTTAATACATACAATAATATTCGTTCTTCGGTGTGCTGTTTGATACTTTGGTTCGGTCTCTCGCTTCGGGTGTGCCTAAAAAATTAAATATTTCAGTCAGAAGAAAGAACAGGGCCTAAATAAACAAAAAATATGTAGAAAATGTGACTGTGATGTGAATATGAATAATTATTACCGTTGTTGTGTTTCTCGTGTCCAGGTTTATTCTTGTGGTGTTCTGGAGGTCGAGGCTTGGCCGGCCAGCGCCAGCCAGGCTTGGCCACTCGCTCCAAGAAATATAACAACTCCTCCTCGGCGGTCGCAAACGTGCGTTCATAATGCCGACAATACATCCTGGAAAGAATAGGATACTCTTTAGAATTACTATACACTACTATTACTATACTATATACTATACTACACTACTACTGCTACACTATACTCACTCACTACCTTAATATATAAAAATAAGTGGCATTTTTCATTGTCAATTTATAACTCAAGAACGGGCTCACCTATCCAAACCAAATTTTCAGGATTATTTCGGACTATTTAGTAGATGGTTAATCGCACAAAATCCAATTTATTATTATAAAAATATATTTTTCTGTTGCCGGGAGCGAAACCAAAAGCTAGTTAGTATACATTATATTACTATATTTTTCTTTTACTGAAGTAGGGTGTACCGAACATATTCACTCACCAGTCAGGATGAACGCTCCACTTGTCGGACAGATACTGCCTCGCCGAAATGTTCTTGGAGGTGAGCGACAGTCGATGTATATCATCAGTTGGTGGAGGAGTGATGCGGTGGCGCCCATAGTTCTCAGGGATCGCCACTACTAATGTGAACGGAGAGTCGCTGATGCCCGTCCAGAAGTAATGTCTTTTTGCTCGGGATACTCTTTTCTGTGGAAAATTTATATTTGGGTTTAGACTTGTGAAATTGATCTTGTCTTTGTATGTAATACTAGAGAGTTTATGATGCTTGTTTCTGGGAGTAATCATGATATATGACTTTCTATAGCAAACTTCTATTCATTTCATATTTTGTATGAAGTAAATTGTATAAATATCAATAAATCTCTTATTTGTTGTTATTGTTATGAGCCCATTGTGTCCTACTGCAGGACAAAAGTCTTCTTACTTTTTCTTTTCACTGTCTAGTTATTGTTTTTTATTAAAACACAACTTACCATATCATCCAGATGGTACTTGACACTCATCACCTTATTGCCCGTCTTCTGATCAATTATTTCTTGTCGCAACTGTAAAATTTGTTCAAATTAAAACCTTCATTGCATTCGTTACTGTGTAAATTCCAAAACTAAACACTTACTGCAGTTAGCTCTTTGCTAAAGTTTCTGGGGCCCCTGTCGTCATCAAAGAGTTCTACTTCTATCATATCGACACTGTTATAGCTTGGTTTCAGAATTTGTTGAAACTGAAAACATAAATATGTATGTGTTTACTCCTAAAACGTACTTTATATTTTAGTGTCAGCAGCACATAACCAGGCTATGGACTATAGCTATTATTAATAGTCAATATTAAGATTAATCTACACTAATATAATAAAGAGGTAAAGTTTGTTTTTTTATTTTTTTGTTTGTAGGGGGTAATCTCTGGAACTACTGGTCCGATTGGAAAAATTTTAGCAACAATAGAAAGCTGCGTTACTCCTGAGTGATATAGGCTATATTTTATGTACGCGGGCGAAGCCGCTGACAGAAGCTAGTAGTCAATATTAAGATCATCATCATCATCAGCCTTTTCAATGTTCCCATTGCTGGGACACAAACCTCCTCTCTAGAAGAGGGAATGGGCCATAATTCACCACGCGGGCCCAGTGCGGATTGGTGGATGTCACATGTCTTCGAATTTTTGGTTCTAGGACATGCCGGTTTCCTCACGATGTTTTCTTTCACCGTTTTGAGAGCAGTGGTGATGAAATAAATTACAGAAAGTAATGCGCCTGGCTGGGTTTGAACCAAGATATTTTGATGTAATCACAAATTAGTGTAATACGTACCACAGGCCTCAGATCAGGGTGTATTAGGATGTAACCGTTGTTTGTGACTATAAAAGCGTAACCATTCACACCGATCTGCAACATTAGGAATCATAGCATGAGTATTATTATTACACATTATTTCAAAATTTAACTTGATTAAGTATTATGGTCACATACCTTATACGGTGACATTACAGCTTGTATCTCAGACAGCGGCACGTCAGTGCCTGCGACTCCCAAAAGTCTAGCTATACGCATCTGAAAATATTTAGAAAGCACTATATAACACTGGCACTAGTACACAATACTATTACTCACAACACACTTCACAGTAATGATATCTATTGATTCATCTTTTAGTCTCAGGCTTTTCTGCAAATCAATATAGCTAATGTCTACGTTACCATTTTATAAATCTACATTTGAAATATAAAAAATATTATAAAAATATGCTGTATATATTTTTTGTAAGTAAACAGTCAAAAATTATTCTAACTACAAGGTATTCCGCATTTGGCGATGTAGTGGCCATCAGTCTACTGATATTATACAACATTATGACAATCTCGTAAAACTAGCAATAAATTACTGATTTTTTAGCATCTAAGCCCCGTTAGGCGAAGTTCTATATGTTTATTTATATAGAACTATGTTAAAGGATTCTAATTTTATATCCACGGTTACAGGTTCTAGCAATACTACTCAAATATTAAATAATTTTATGTTATAAAATTAAAATACTACTCTTTAGATTCTAAAAAACCCACTACCATTATTTTGATTGTAAATATACAAATACCCTTTGGATAGTATCCTTGTAAAAATCTGTCGAAATTTTAAATTAATCATATAGACATAGACATTGCCAGTTGTAGTAACGTTTATGTTGCACTTCAGACTGTCCCTTAGTATAAATATGTGCACAAACATTGAAAGCAGCATCTCCTCACAGAGTGTGTCCCGTGCTCGTGTTCCGTGTGACACGCGGCGCACGGCGCACACGCGACACGGCACGCACACCGCTCGTCCGTCTTCTCTCACGCATCGTCTGTCACGTCTCACGGAGGCAGTAGGTCTATGAGCGTTGGCCTACCTCTTTCTGGCCGTTCTCCTCTACGGACTGCGATTGGTTGTGGACGTACGAATGCAATAAAATATAATAACATATAGATAAATGCGTTGTAACAACTTCCGCTAGAAATTAAAATGGCTCCTCTCGTGGAGAGACTAAATATTGCTAAAATTGTTAATATCAAAAATTGCCATTCTTAAGAAGAGAATAGTTTAAACTCAATAGATACTCAAGTAACAAAGGCCCCATACTCGTCTTGCGTATGTCGGGCTTGCACGATACTGTTATTCAAAAATATTTACATTTACTTGTCGTCATACAAGTCAATCTTTTAAAATTGTCTCTACGAAGACATCACTATATTCAGGCAAAAATACTTGATTTCATTAGATAGTGTGTGTAGTGTATATAGATCATAACTCTTGCATAGAAAATTAACTTGATGATTGATAGAAAAGTCGTTCATAACACCCTAGTGGTCTACGCCTACGATCTAGTAGAAACTACATCACTACAGTAAGCCAAAGGGTCGGACAACACATTGGTCAGGCGGTGCGGCGGCCGAGCGCGCGCCGCCCTCCGCGCACACATCTATCGAGGACAGATGCATCGCTAACGGGGCCAAATAACACTGTACCGTTACTGAAATCCAAAAAACTAAATCATAAAAACTCTCTTGTATCTTGCAAAAACTTTACAATTAAATCATCAAAACTTTCTAAGTGTAGTACCTCTTTCGTAACCGAAACCCAGTAAGCTTCATTTATCAGTACATTCTCTGTGATGTTCTGAGGGGAAACCATCAAACAAAACGGAGTTATTAATAGACATTGACATGTAAAAGAAGAAGACAATAGAGTAAAGAGTAAAGTAATTAGAAGAGATAGAGCTTACGTCCAATTAGTAGGAAATAAAACCAATCTGTAAACATAATCTTTTGAAACAGATGACAGGTTTATTTGGTTCATGCTACATGGAAAATTTAGAATTTGGAAAAGACGTAATATACAGCTAAATAATAGAGATAAGAGAATAATTTGGCTAGAAGAGAGAAGAACACTGATACTGAGAAACAATACTTCAATTAATAATAACGCAAATTAATAAAGATACGCAAATCATTCTCTTTCCCGAATATTTTAGTAGTATTTTCAGACACATTAGGGGAGTTTCAAGTTCAGGGGCTTAAGATCAGCACGTAGGACATCTCACCTCGTTGTGTCGCAGGTCGTAGACAGGCATGGACACGGATGTCATTAACTGATACTGGGAATTTCCGAGCTCACTGTACTGGCCCTGTTTCATCTGCAACGAACGTAGGTCAACCTTCCATTAACGTTGGGCAGTAATGTAGGGTACTTAAGGCTAACATCAAAACACAGAACAAATTAGATGGTGACTTATTTTATTACCTGTGTGATCCTCCATCGTCTGTCTTGCTCCTTATCAGAGTTAAAGAGATTCTTGTCGCGTCGCTGGCTCATGAAGCGTTCCTTTTGTTCAGCTCTTTCTCGTTGTTCCCAAAGATAATCGGCTACTTTTGGATCCTAAGCGTTACATATACATATATTCTTCGTTAAAATAATTGGTGATTGGTTCTATAGAAATTTTGTGGGCCTTTGAACAGTTTCACAAAAGTAGTCTTCTAAAAGAGTAAATGACTTACAGTAACGTTAGCATAGACGGGGGTCCAGACGACGGGGTGCTTCTCTCTCTGCAGCACGAGCGGGCGCGCGAGCACGTTGACATGTTCGAGAACGCGCTCGCGCACCTCTGCTAGAGTGCTCAGGTGCACGTAGAACCCGCGGTTGGCGCACGCCATCCACTTCACCTCCCTTACGTCAGCCACCTATACATTCCTTTACTTGTTACCACACAATTTTTACATCTGGGGTCTCTAGTCGGCCTTTTGTGAGTGCTGCATTCATGGTCGCATAACTAAGTGTCCTCTGCAGCATAGCGGTTAGGCTTCACAACATCTATTTTGGAACTATCTACAATCATTTCAAATGCTGTTATAATCTAAGTTTTATCGGATACTACTAGTTAAAATGCATAGAAAAAGATTTAGTTAGGATCTAAAGTTTATCTAAGAAGGTACCTAGAAGAATTTAAGAATTATATTATTAAGTATAACAAAAAAAAGGTAGATGCATAACCATAAAAATTAGCACTGCATTTATGCATGTTATGCTCTAATTCTTAAAGGATGGCGCGTATGTGGCGAAAAATGTACCGAGACTGTGTAATATTTGTGTTCAAACTCACTGCAAAATCAGTGTTTCAAGATCGCATGTGAATCTATTCGAAAACTTTACTTATAGTATCATCAGATGTTGCTATAGCTATGTAAACGTAATATCAAACAAAACCTTTAATAGACAAATGTTGAAGCAAGTGTGAACACAATCATGCAGAACAAATCGTGGTCAAAATTTCGCTATATACGCGTCTTCTCTCGTCGTTTCTTATTATGGTCTAAAATACGATTCACACTTAACACACTGCCTTTGGATGCACGACTACATGCTAATGTCCCAAATGAACGTGTAGGTATTCTCTCAATAAACACCATGGCCGTAGTCAGGGGTGAATCGTACTGAAAAGTGAGTTCAAAATTGAAACTATGCATTGACACCAAAATACCATATAAATAGAATTAGTAAGTAGAATTGCTTAAAATTTAAGCTCCAGATCATAAAATGCTTTTATATACCGCTCATATGTGAACTCACAGTAAAAAGACAATACAAACAAAAAATAAACTACAAGCGTAAGCACATTGAGAATGGAAAACTTCACAAATTACGAGAACACCACCATGCGATGTACAGGTTAAATGTACATTATGAATAGTAGACAGACAACAGGTACCACATTCTAGGCGTACTGGCAGTTTGGTACGAAGGAAGGCATTATGCAGGTCGCACAATGACTACGACACACAGTAAGACCTTGATGTGGTACTACCTTTACCTCGCGACCTATCAGGTACGTAAACACTCTCACTGGGGTCTCATATTTCCAGTTGAATCTTTCAAATATTTCTTTGTAATTATAGGGTACACCATCGGTAACCAGCATTATTGCCTAGAAGAACAAAATATTGTATCAGCTGATTCTGGTATTTTTTTAAATTGACGCATAATTTTTTAACGGGAAAAAGGACAGAATTAATATCATATTTATACGTTTAGTAATGAAGATTATTGAAGATACGGCACCTGTTGAAATTGAAAGACTCAATTAACTACCTGATTGCAATTTGCTCCTCCACTGCTATTCCTATACATTTCCAGTAACTCGAAGGCTCTAGTTAACGCTGCTGAAAAGTTTGCTATTTCCTGTGTTTCGAAACTGTCCATTGCCAATTTCAGTTCTCGAAGATTTCCCAATGTGGCCTAATAACGACAAAAAGTAAAATTGATGATATCTGACGAAAAGTTTGCTATACCAACATAAATATTGATAAGAAATTTATTATGGTCTTTATCTTGATATGTTGTTTATGAACTAAATGCATGTTCAAACAACTGTAAAAGTATAATATCTATAGCTTTCTTCCTGAGGCCATAAAGAATGTGATAATTTAAATAAAATATTAATGTTGTTACTCGCCTGAACAAGAGAATCTTCAAAACACGGTACGATTTCCTCTACAGTGTCAGCGAAAGTCAGTACGTTGACGAAGTCGTTGTTACCGAGGGTGTCGAGTATATTAGTGACGACATGTTTGGCAATGTCCCGTCGTTGCCCGGTCATCGACCCGCTGCGATCCACTAAAATGATCACATCCTTTGGACTCGCAGCCGCTTCCATGTACCATGCCCGAGTCCGACAATCATAAATATCCACAGGGTCAGCCCTCCATTTCAATGCTGAAACGTTATTTCGATTAGGATGCCGAACTAGAATTTTTACACATAAGGTTTACTCTATCACTATCACTGACTAGATTGAAAATCTGACCCTTTCAGTAATAAAAAATCGTTTAGTATCTTCAAAATAGATAATTATTATACTTCTTTTCAATCGACATTTAGATTTTAGATTTCTGTGTTATAAATAAAAATAAGTAAGATATTACATCAGGATAGCTGCGTAGGTATGTGGAGTTACTGTTCAGGATCACGCCCCACGTCCCGCGTCTTATTCCACGTATTGCAATAAATATTTGTATAATAATAAACCGGCCAAGAGCGTGTCGGGTCACGTTCACTGTAGGGTTCCGTAGTTTCCTATACGACTTCACTCAATTTCCCGAGAGATGGCGCTGTACCCGGTGGCAATTTCGGATTGCGTGAACCGATTTTAATCTTTTGATTTGAAAGAAAATACGTTTTGGATAATAAAATATGTTAATAAGTTTAAAAAATGCAGGCATTTTCGGTTAAATTACAATTTTAGTTAAAAAAATATTTTATATAAAATGTTCATACTATCAAGTTCAAAATAGTTTTCTTAGAAAGGTTTTACAAAATTTTACTTTTAAGATTTTTTCATATTTTCTGAACTTAGGTATTGTTCAAAAGTTAGACAAACAACGTTTATCTTACAAGTTAGGTACGCATTGTTTTTTACTTTAAGAGCGATTATTTCCGAAAATATTAACATTATTAAAAAAATATATTTTACGGGACCTCTAATCATTTTTAAATACCTATCCAACAATATATTACACATTAGGGTACCCTAATAAAACATAGTTTTCCACTTTTTTATCTTAGCACTTTATCTGTGTTATTGATAAACATATTGGTACCAAATTTCAGCTTACTAGTGCTAACGGTCGCTGAATTATCCTCGGACAGACAGACAGACAGTCAGACTTGGTGAAACTATAAGGGTTCTTTGTTGACTACGGAACCCTAAAAAGGACTTGTGGGGGCTACATATGCGGGGCAATACCGCATGCGTAACCCCCAATTATGTTTTGAGTCTATAATTTTAATTACTATAGTTTTATTTAAATTATAGCATTTTGCTAATAAAAATGGTACCATAACGAGGTATCGTGTCTAAATGTCATGTCAGCAATGGCAAATGCCGGTTGAGTTGTAATTCCTATAATAATATTGATAGCAAGTTGGTCGCTAGGGAAATATATAACACTCGTGGTAAATTGGATTAATTACATTGTTATGTCAGTAGAAATTTAGCTTATGGTGGGTCAGCTTTCTATATGGTTGACTGTGCGATTATAGATATTAATATTATATTTCGATTACCAGGGTAGTGTCTCATGAATCCTGTCGAGCTGCCAAAGTATTGCCACGAGAGCGTCGGGTCGCTCTGATAGTTATTAATGAAGTGAGTGTCCAGACCTTCCGACCAGTGGATTCCCTTGATGACTTCAGGTGCTGCAATACATTAACCATTGTTAATCCGTTCGCAAAGCATTTGCGATGACGCGTCTATGGTTTACTCACCCCAAGCATAAACATTTGTCGGAACGTGCACACTGCTAAAATTAGTGTTTACTGGAATGTTGGAAAAGTGCGGATTTTGCTGCGTGTGCGCGTTCTTCGATGGTGGTCGTACTATCCAACTCTCCTGACCAAAGTCTGTCTCCGGCGTCGTGGTGATCGACACCTCGTCCCACGGCTCCTCCATTTCTTTACTGTTGTAGTACTGAAAGTCTTCGGGAACAGGTTCGTTTTGTTTATCAAATGCCATATTCTCTGCGGCCTCCACTATCCTCTTAACCGCACTAATCTTCAGTTCCATCATGGCGCGAATATCGTCTGACATACTTTGAACTAATTTTTCGCCATCCCTCGATTCCACTTGAGCAGATTTAAAACTCTGGATGTAATAAATAACAATTTACTGTTACTACCTGACCTGGGTAATCTGATTAGGTGGCAGAAAACGTTCAAAGTTTACTTACGTCCTGAACCTCTTTCTTCCTGGTGATAAACTCTCCAAAATGATACAACTCAGTACCAAGCTTAACCGCCCATGCCTGGACTCTAAAATGGTAATTTATCGACATTACATTAAAACAAATCTATAAATCATAAGTACTCTGTCAGGGAACATTTGTTCAGTATTTCCGAGTCGCTCATTCTTTATGGATTTTTTACGATGTTAGGATTCCGATAGATATTTATAGAATGTTTGTAGTTCAAAGTCATTCATTTACCTATTTATTTATTGATACGGCGTAGCAAGATAGATAGCTAGAAGTTAAGGGACTATGTTTTTATTAACTTTTGTCTGGAAGCCATTTAGGTATCGGTCGGTAGAAGAAAAACTTTAATTTTATTATGAACAAACAAACAAAAGCATCTTACGAGTTGAGCGATATTTTGCCACCGGCATCATACTGTGCACTAGCCGAGCAGTCCCTGGAGTCCAGGAACAGAACCAGCAGAAGTAGCACGAAGGTACCGACACACTTGCACATCAGAACTACTGCGACGTTAGTTCACTGGTTAGAATTGCTGGAGAACATGTTACGCACTTAATCTAATTATGACATTGATGATGTTGAGGGAATCCGATGTGTTGGATGTGACGGGAGGTACTGGGCGACGGACATTGATAAGGTTGATAGGTGTGCGGCGTAGTGCGCAGGCGCGAGTGAGCGCGGGGCGGGCATGCGCGCTAGTTCCCCTGCGCGGCGCGACTGTCGACCTCCGGCTCGCGTTGTTTGTGTAACTTGTGGATTCGCTCGCCACCTGCCGCATCGATTGCCATCGCTCTCAGTACTAGGTCACCGTGTCTGTAGGGCACGCCGTATACGCTCTGATATTGTTTGCTGTTTTCATACGTCCTAGCTTTTTTACTACCTATTTGAATGTTTTATAATATTGCTTATTATAATCTCATAATACGAGCAGTTTTAATAAAATGTTTAACCCATTTATTTATTTGTTTGTTGGCAAATTAATACCTGACTTTAGGAACACTATCTGTTCACAAATTACACATTATGGAAGTTTTTACATTTGGCATAATTGATGTAACTATCTGTATTACATGTATAGCTGACAATAGTCTACACTTATCATTTTCAGGGGCCTTACCATGCCCAGATAAAATTTAAGCGAGCGAACGGGAAAGAAGGATGAAGTTACACACCCTATATAGCTACACCTTTAACAGTTCAGTTTAGGTTGTGGAAATGGATCGAGTAAGGAGGTCATGGTAAAGCCTCTGGTATTTAAACTTGAGGAGCTGTTAAATGAAAGGCAAAGCACAGGAGCAACAAGTTTTATTGCTAAAGTAACAAAGGTACAAATATATGGGGCGCGCATCACGCGGAGAGCCTGGCTGCCAGGGCTACGACCAGGGCCACCAGCAGCACTGCCACGTCCATGCGGGCGATGTTGCCGTCACACGCTGTTATGTTCCGCTCCTAGTGGACAAATGGCATTATGTTAAATACGGCAACGGTGTTTTTATAAACACATCAACAATGTCTAGGGATCTTACATGAAAGACTTCATAACTTAAAAACTATTTACTGTGTAAAAAAAGTTTGTATATAAAATATTTTCTTCTCCACCACAAAAAAAAAAAAAAAAAAAATCTGCGATGCATCTCTTTTTACGTATTGTAAGTATAAACCATAATATAAACTTCAATTTTATATTCAATTGTTTTAGCAAAATGTTTACAGAATTTCATATAATAAGGCAAAAATGAAATATCCCTAGGCAATGTTGATGTGTGTATTATGCGGATTTTATGTTTGATATCACGATCCGCATTCCACGTGCGTATTAAATACTTGTATGAATAGGACATCTGCGGGGGCTACGGTTGCGGAGCAACCCCGCATGCGTGACGAAATCCGCACGATAGTAAGAACACCCTAAAAACCCTCAATGTATGATGAGAACCACTTTATGTGGTGCTCTTCAGTAAAACCAGGCCATTATGGCCATTTAAAATTGTTCACTGAGGAAAACTCAAATGAAGACTAGGGTTATTTTCAACCGATTTAAAAAAAAGGATGAGGTGAATAAATCGGTTGATCTATCTTTTATTTCTTTGTTTATTAGGTAGGTATCTAAGAACTTCATTTATGGAACGATTTTCAGCTTTTTTTTAACCTAAAATATATGCTTTTAGATTGTTTCAATTGTTATCAGAATCCAGTTCTGATAATGGATCCATGAAAACTCCGCAAATAATATAAGTAGATTTTATGATTAATACATGATAATTATGATGATTTTGGTATTGTCATCAAGAACTCAAGCATCTATAGTCAAAAAGTACAATTTGCTGAAGTGGAAATGATAAAACATATAAAAAAAATGCTAACACAACTTCACACTCAGATGGATATTATAATGAAGATACCTACAACTATCACAATACAAAGAAATAATTGGTTTGGAAAAAATATTTCGAAAACGGTACCATCAAAATGATCTGATGATGATGAAGAATTTTTTAGTCTTGGTGTACAAGAAAGTGTAAAATAAATAAATAAGAAACTTGAAGGTAGGCACCGGAACTTCGTAATTAATCAATGTATCCTAGTCATGTTTGAGCTTATTTAACTGGTCATGAGATGCATTTTAGCTATAAAGCACCATTGAACAGATCAGATGATGGAGCCGGAAGGTAGGCACGAGAACTTCATAATAAAACAATGTATCCTAATGTGTTATTGCTATACGCTATACCTAAGTGCATCATATCTCCACAACTAAAATGTGTGACATAAAAACGTTTAAAATTTCTTTATGTTTGTAAGTAGGTATAGGTTTGCTGTAAGAAAACCCAACTATGGGTTGAGCTCGCCAGTGTACATCATCTGTTCTTTTATTATTATCAATGTAATTTGTGTACAATAAAGAATATAAGAAAAACATTTTACAAAAAAACCGCCCTCTCTACACAAAAGAAGTAAAACGTTTAAAGTAACTTTAATTTTGAAACTCTGTGTCTGTGTCTTAATAAACGAATAAAACTAGAAGCACCTGCAAATTTTTGTTGTGAAGTTGTTATTTTTTTGTAAAAAATTATACACCGTGAAACTTAAATGATTGTTTTCCCGCAGCGAAATGGTTGTGTCTTGGTAATACAAACGATTGATAAAAAAATTAAAAACAAAAAATGGACCTGTAGAGTGGAAGCTAATTATGACGTATCACAACGTGCGAGAGCTTATTTTGGTTTAAATATTTAATGAATCGGTTTCCTTTGACGGCGTGCTGCTCATGCGACTCTAGTAGTACCTACAAATTACGTCTAATGTTACTATAGTTTTCGCTTTTTTGAGTTGATAAATATTTTTAATAATTATTTATAAAAAAAAAACTTTTTATTTTTACTGTATGCTTCAAAAGTACTCCTTATGGCAAGTCATTCTGCCGCGGGAAAACAACCATTTAAATTTCACGGTGTATATTTCATCATACCCCATAGGTATAGCAGTGTACTTAGGTCAGAAGACAGAATTAGAATTATTGTACAACGTAGAAATAAAAATGAAATAAATATCATTACATACCCCTTCGTGATAAGTATAGCAGCCTTCAAGCCGTCGTCTATGTAGAGCGCCGAGATCGAGCTTGTGACAGGGCTCGCGGCTCGTGCGCGACATGAGCGTGGGCTGCGGCTTGGTGTCGGGCGGCAGCGTGCAGTTCGCGTCGAAGTCGTCCTGCCGCTCTACCACCACCAGCACCAAGTTCGTCTTAGGAATGTACGACGCCCAGAACGCGGGCCAACACTCCCCTGGTTCATCTCTCTGAACGGTAGGCGAAGCCCCCGATTCCTCAGAAAAATACTTCTGGTTCAATATAAAAAGAGTGATACTGTGGTCGCAAGAGAATGGTGTCTCCTCGTCTTTGTTATTTTCTTTCTCAGTTTGTGTTTCGTTTTCTGGTAAGGGCGGAGCAGTTGTTGGGGGCGCTGCTGTGAACCCAGTGTTGAACCCATCGTTATAGTCTGCGTACGATACAATCATGCGGTTACATAAAGCAGAAGAATTAAACATGCTTATAGAACAGTAAAGGCTGCTACCATGCGGTTTCAGTATCTAATACTAGATATACGATAAATAAAAAAAATACATAGATATGCAGTTTAATTATTTCGTTCGCTAAAAGCTAAGTAATATTGCATACTAACCCTGTTTGTCTAAGTAAGAGCCACTTCGTCATTTGTTTTTTTTATACTACTACAAAATAATGTAAGCTACTACATAAGAAAGTAATTAGTTTGTGTGCTGACATTGCTGTGGTGATTTTAGTTGGTGTTTGAGCTCAATAATTTGAACAACAAAAGCGCGTGGTTACTGCCATTTTTTTTTAACATTGTTATATTTTTTTTTTACACTGAGCCCATGATAAAAACCTATTCCATCTCCTAGACATCTCTAGGCTCAAGTCCCAGTAGTGAGATTTTTAGATTAGCATTATTAGGTTGAATTTGCTTAACTTATCCACTGAAGGACAAGGACCCTTTTCGTAATATCATTTCATAAAATGCCCACAACAATAACGGCTATAGTGTATTTTACAAACGCATATTCTTCAAAAATTTACTAATCTATGGCTTGGTATTCCTATAGAAGATTTGACTACGCTGTCAACTAACAAGATGATCAAATCAAAGTCACTGATCATGCTATAAGCACGTCATTTGACACTTGACAAAAGATTTGATACTTAATTGATTTTTACGTTCGGGCTATCGGAAACTGAGTGTAAGTCTGCTTAAGCCTAGTCTAAGATCTCTTACTTCAGAACCGCAGCTTCTTTATAACATCTCACCAGTGTCGTCGAAGGTGCCGGCGTAGGTGCTGTAGCTGGGCTTGTACATGTTCATGATCAGCAGCAGGACCTCGGTCATCAGCCAGTTGAAGAAGTTCAGCGCTAAATTAAAAGGCTACAAAACATTCTTATTAATACCAACCATAAGAAATACTGTCGTAGAAGAAGAAGGGTCGGACCCAAATAGGGCCAAGGGTTTGAGTCTGAAAAGAAGGCTCTGGCCCTGGTATATAAGGCAACGTAGGAAGGGGGTAGTTTGTTTACTTCTTTAGTCAGTAAGAGTCTGACAGACATTGTTTCTCACTCCGCCAAGGGCGGGATTTGTCATTGGATGATTTTTGCCGCCTTGAAATCCGGCTACCGACCTTCTTCAGACGAGGATGAATACGAGACATCAAACAGCAGAACACGACCTCATTGTTACGGTGTGCGTGTGGACTGAGTGTTCTCTTTAAAAGTTAATTTTATTTCTACCTACTAAATCAAGGCAGGACTTAAGAAATAGGTAAGTGTGATATCTTAATGGTGAAAGACGCAGTCCGGTACAACATGTAAGGATTGATGGTTTACAATAAAAGTAGGACCATATTAAGAACTAACCGAAAGATATCCACTGTCGGACATAGGCCTCCACCAAGCGTCGTCATAACGACCGATCCTGTACGTCTCGCAACCATTGGATTCCTTTGACCTTCGCTAGGCCATCGATCTTTTGGCTGAAATGATCATGATGATGAAAAGAACTAATGACAGCCTCTACGGTTCGGACTAAGCGTTTGCTTCGTCATTTATTCCGCGTATCTACCTCAAAGAGTGGAACAATTTGCCTGCTGCGGTCGTACCGTCCGTTTATAATTTAAGTGTCTTCGACGTTAGAGTGAATAAGCTGTTAATAAACTAATACGCGATTGTATCACTGCTTACCATCAAGTGAGATAAAAAAAAAACTAACCGTACGCAAAGTCCATGAATCACTTTTGTTGATCAACACGGAGAACGGACACAGGGCTTGGTAGTTGAAGACCTCGACGTGGTCGTAGATCTTCATCTCCAGGAAGGACTGCATCACATGCTTCTCGACAACGCCGAAGAACTTCCCCACGAGCTTCTTGTTCTTGGCCAGCACGATGTAGCCGGAGCTGTCGATGATGTAGCAGTCATACTTGTCGGAATTTGGGTCGCAGGTTGGATCCTGGAAAAATTACATTCTTTGCAGGCACTTGGTTGATTTGATAAGGATGAAATAACCGTGTTAAATAAAAAGATCGCAATTCTCATTAAGTAGAAGTAATAATTTATGCTGCTCTAAACCCCGTTAGTAGTAGTAGAAAAAAATCGACCTTCCTTACTAGTACCTAGTATTTTCTGGACAAGCTTGCGCAGATGTTGCCCACATCATTGCTTACATCAGTCTCCCTAGCCAAGTTACTATCGTTTCGTTAACGTCGAACGCATTTTTTAATTTGTTCTGACTCACGTGACTGAGTGTTGATACGACGTCAGAACAAAGTAATTTGGGGTGTGGCTAAATCAAGGCGTTCGACATTAACGACACGCGACGGGAGACCGCACGGATGTCCGCGCAGGCTACTTTTTTACGCAGCGTGGGCCCTACACTGATGTGTTTTCACAGTTGCAAACCTATACTGATAGACAAAGACAGAGATAAGAACCGGCGCACGGCGCTGTCGTGCAAGCGAAATCGCGTTTGCTACAGAATTGTGTGATCGAAGTGACCGATGTCAATTGTGCCAAATAGATAACTACTCTACTCGACTTGCAACTAGCTCGTAGGCCACTGAAGCAAGTCACCTATCTTCAGCTGTTTTAATTTAATTTAAATTTGCTGCGTGTTTATTATCAAGACGTAGTAATACCAGTATATACTAGAAGTCTGAAATATTTACCTTAGAACCGTCCAAAGTTATGTTCGTAATTTGTAAAAATCTCTCATAGAACTTCAGGTACGAATATTGGAAGCCAACGACGGACGCTGGTGTTTCTGAATTGCCGTCCTTATAGAATATGGCGTAGCTGGAAGTTATCGTGATGTCCCCATCAGCGTTGATGACTTTCGGTGGGTTCTTGATTATGTCATCCAGGACTGGAAGCGGGGTGGCTACCACCAGAGACTCTTTGTTTATCATGTGCTGAAGAACTGCTGCTTTGTACCAAGTCTCTTCAATTGTGTTGTGGTAGTCGTCGCCGAAAACTCTGCAATCAATAGTCATACCAAGATCAGTAATTTTAGAAAAGAAAACTTTCTTCGTTGGATTTTTATAAAAAAAAAAAAATCCAATAACAATATTAATTTTATTTGTTTCTTTCATAAAAGTATAATCTCACAAGGTCATCGGTCAACATCATGATAATGTTGGCGAAATTTTATGGACCTACTAGCTTTTGCCCGCGGCATCGCCCGCTTACATAAAATATAGCCTATGTCACTCAGGAGTAAAGCAGCTTTCTATTGTTGCTAAATTTTTTCCAATCGGACCAGTAGATCCAGAGATTACCTCCTAAGTACAAACAAAAAAACAAAAAAACAAACTTTACCTCTTTATTATATTAGTGTAGATAAATAGTTTTTTATTATTGTTTTTAATCCATGATAGTGATGATGACCAATGTGGCATATGATTTAATTTCATGCAGATGTAGATAAAAATCAATCGTTTTTTAGTATTATAGTTTTTACATATTGTTCAGTTTTAAATTATTGTTTGTTGATGACAGGAATAATTAAAAGAATTCTTACTTTCCAGCATACTCCTTATGTGGTCTGCCATGGTCATCAACTTGCTCGTTCTTGTCAGAATCGAACACGTAGTGCCATCTAGTGAGGCCACTGGACGTGGCGATGAACCGCACGCTCACGTTGTACTTCTTGGCCAAGTCCATCTCCTCATCAGATGCGGTCCAGGTCTCGAAGTATGGCGCGGACAGTTTAGCGTCGAACACTAGTTGCTTCACCAAGTCTTCGTTGCAATAATAATCGTCTTTTCCGAGAGGTGTCATACCGCAATGTGCTGGTGGATATAACGCAGGCTTAGTAAAAAAGGCAGGCAAGTGCGAGTCGGACACGGACACTGAAGGTTCCGTACAAACTAGTTTATGTAAATATTTTCAAATCGAGCCTCGAAGATCTTTCCAAATCGAAAAATGTATATTTTTTTGGGACGTGACTGTGATTGGGTACTGAGCTCTAAAAAGAGGTTATTTCGAAAAAAACACATATTGTTGAAACATATTTAAAAAAAAACTTTGATTTAGATCTTGTTGTGATTAAGCGGGCGATAAAATTAGTTCAGGATCTCTGTTTTCTAAAAAATAAAACCAATTTTTTCTACTCACTTTCTAAAGTAAAGTTTGTAGTTTCTTTCTCTTGTGTGTATTGTTCTTTTGTGATATCAATTTCATTTTTGGATAAACCAACTAAAAACTTCCAAACTTCCTCTTCAGAATTAGCCGATTCGTGACCTTCTAGATAATGGTACTTGCAATATATCCTGTAAGGCGGAATACCCGGTTAAAATTTAAGAACATTCATTTAAAGCCAGATACAGACTGTTGGAACGTATCGTGCAATGTAACATAAAAGGAGCATTTTCTTATAAGTGCGTATATCGTGTGCGCTAGTCTATAGCGCACACGAACCGAGCAACATAGTTGAAATATTGAGCCCCTTTAGTCACGTAGGGACCCTGCAGAAAGGTTGAAGCCAGCTGGGTGCCAAGGGTTCGCGTCTGAAAGGAAGGCTCTGGCCCTGGTACATACGGCAGCGTAGGAATGGGGTAGGTTATTTAGTCAGTAAGAGTCTGCCATTGTTTCCCGCTCCGCCCTAGGGCGGGCTTCGTAATTGGATGATTTTTACCTACCATAAAAAAGCCCTCCTAGCCAAGTTATGAGCGTTTCGCTAACGCCGGAATCTTTCAGTTGGCCACGCAACTAAACACTTCATTGAAAGATTTTTTTTAAATGGTAATCTCGTACATAATGACAAATTAATATTTGACATTATGCGGTAAATTAATAAAATTTTGATCGTGTCTTTAATCAATGACTTACGATTAGAATGTTATTGTGCAGTTTATAATTCGTTACAAAACAGCTCGTATTACAGTTCTATTACGACACCACTGACCGCCCAATGATCAGTCATTATGAATTAACAGATTACGAACTTTTAGCAAAATGACAATGGTATCGTGTCGTAATGACAATATTTTGAAAATAGCAGACTTGGGCCCGTTGCCTGGAAGAGGCCGCCTTATCGCAAAATGCGATAAGGCCGCCCAGTGTATAAATGTATTTCACTTTCAAGTTTCAGATTCTTCTTTTTTATATGTGTAATGGTATACAACAAATAAATACGTCGCAAACTTACCAGTCTGGGTGAACCCTGAAGCTGTATCTAAAGTAATCCGTCACGTTGATGCCAGTCAGTTCTTTCCCTTGCTTTGCTTCTAAAGGATTGTCTTTAAGCATAAGTTCAGTATCTCCGTAACCTTTCGGCAGTGAAATTCCCATCGAAAATGGCGTTCCTTCGAGTTTGTTAAAGAAGTAGTCGTGACTTACTCGAGCTATCCTCCTGAAAACATATATTATTGATAATCGTAATTATTTATTTGCTTAGAAAGTAGGCACATAAAATAAAGTGGTTACAAAAAACTGATCTTGGCTCAATCGGGTTACCTATTTGTCTGCGAAACTTGATGATTTGATTTTATTATATCAAACACGCTGTAGCGATAATTCAGTTGTACAATGTTTTATTCCATCGATGCTTTATTGGTATCATGTAACGTTGGTGCGAAAAACCTTACAACGATTGCTCATTAGTTCGATAGTAGGTTTAAAACGCTTATTGTTCTGTGACATTTTTTTTATAATTGGTAGGCTCGCTTTTGATCACAATCTCACTTGATGGTAAACAACGTACAACTTTTCCAACGTATGTAACCTTTTCACTCTTGACTTGAAGACGCCTAGGTTGTAGCTATCAGGAAATTAGCTGTACACATAATGAAAACACTTTGTTCGTATGGGTGGGATGTTCACCATGTACCGAAGATGCAACGCCCCTTCCAAATGAGAATAGTATCGATTGCCATGTTCTGACGTCACGATTTACTGTCAAATCGAGACAACATATTTTTAAAATCCAGTTTATTTACAAAAAATGTAATTTATTTACGAACTGTGAACGAAAAAGTTTATTCAGAATCCAGTGTTTCAATTTTACTCATCCCCGAGTTCATCAATTTTGCAAAAATATCTTCGATTTGACAGTATGGTGTGACGTCACATCCTGGTTATCGATCGTATTCATATTTGGAACGCATAGTACATCTAGGTGGGTCGAAAACCTGATATCGTCGTCTTGCAATTAAGGCTCTAGACAGACGAACTGCATTTCAACTGCAAATTTGCAGTTCGGATGCAGTTTGAATGCAGTTGACATGACTGCAATAGAACTGCAAACCAACCGTGCAGTCCGATTGCAGTTCAATTGCAGTCGGCGTGCAGTCGTGTGAGCAGTCCGATTGCAGTCGGTGTACAGTTCACACGACTGCACGCCGACTCAAACTGCATCCGAACTGCAAATTTGCAGTTGGATTGCAGTTGAAATGCAGTCCGTCTGTCTAGAGCCTTAGGTCTCTGCACACAGCAGGCGCGGCGCGGCGGGACGGGACGGCGACGCGACGCTGAGCAGTTGTAATGAAAAAAAAAAACTAGATATTACGGATGACGGCACACAAAGCCGTCCCGCTCGACGCGAGCGACGGTAACCTCGGCAAGAGGATGCACTTGTCGAGTCGAGACTTCAAAGCCTTGAGCATCGACGCCGAGTAGCTAGCCTGTCGGTTTTCTACCGGTTGCATTTCGGGGAATGTGCGTCGGAATTACATAATTTAATTCTGCCTAGCCCGTTCCATCATCGGACCACCAGACGTACGGCATTGCGCCACCGGTACATGGTGGATATCACACATATACGTACAAAACTTTTTGGGAACACATTCATTATGCGTACAGCCAAAGAGTGGAATTCTTTGCCGGAGTCTGTGTTTCCTGATGGCTACAATCCTGGAATCTTTAAGTCAAGAGTGAATAGGTTACTTCTAGGTAAGCGCGCTCCATCGTCGACCGCATCGTCGCTTTCCATCAGGTGAGATAGCGGTCAAGCGCAAACCTATTACCAATAAAAAAATCTGCTCAGCGTCGCGTCGCCGTCCCGTCCCGCTACGCCGCGCCCGCTGTGTGCAGACACCTTTAGATTAGTGTGTAAAGGAATGCGGGTAGTTACCTCATGTTGTCGTAGTGGAAGAGCACGGGCACCTGCGTCATGTTGCCGTCCAGCCCGTCCACGAGGTAGGAGCGCAGGTTCTTGATCATGTCGCCGAGCTCGCGCGTGCCCTTACCGTCGTCCACCTGCTCCACCTCCACGAAGTCCACGCTGTTGTAGTTCATTTGCAAGTCACCGTTTATCTGCGAATCGTTATTATTTATCCTTTTTTATGAACTCTCTTTTTAACCGACTTCAAAAAAAGGAGGAGGTTCTCAATTCGATTTTTTTTTTTTTTATGTTTGTTACCTCAGATCTCCGTTGTTTATGGATAGATTTGCAAAATTTTTTTTGTACTTGAAAGGGTATGCTTCCAGATTGGTGCCATTCTTTTCAAAATCGAGTTTTGATGATGGGATCCATGAGAAATCGAGGGAACTCCTCAAACATTATAGGCAACTATATAGTTTTTTTTATATTTTTTTCGAGAACTCGAGCATTTACAGTCAAAAAGTAACATTTGATGAGGTGGAACTGGTGAAGAAGATCAGAAGTGGCTAACGAAACTTGACACTCGCATAGATATCACAATCAAGGTAGTTAAGCAACTATGAAAATGCACTATAAACCAATGATCTTAAATGATTATGTTGAAAATGTTATCATCGAACTGATCTGATGATGATGATGGAGCTGAAAGGTAGGCACTGGAACTGTGTAACTAATTAATATATCCTAGCCGTGTTTGGGCTTGTTAGAATTGTCATAAGATGCACTTTGGCGGTAAGGGATTGTTGCACATTCGTAATTCCTTGCCTTGGCTGGCACCGACTCCAAAAATAAGTAATAAATTTTGAATATTTGCAAAATATTAATGCCAAATAAGTTTACCTATAAATTAAGTTTCTTTACAGCAATTCAAATTTTTATTTTCAACTTTTTAGTGTAGGAACTTTTATCGTTTGGCTTTTTTTGAAGGCGGTTTTTTTTTGTAAAAAGTTTTTTTCTTTTCCACACCAACACGTCTAGTAGTTATAGTCTGGTAACCGTCCGGACCAAACCCAGTCGTCGACGGCGCGCACTGTCCCCGCGCGCCTCAAGGATTTGTCAGCAAACCGTAGGGACCCTGCTAAAGGGTCGAAGCCAACTGGGGCCAAGGGTTCGTGTCTGAAAGGAAGGCTCTGGCCCTGGTATATATGGCAACGTAGGAATGGGGTAGGTTGTTTAGTCAGTAAGAGTCTGACACTGTTTCCCGCTCCACCCAAGGGCGGGATTCATCATTGGATGATTTTTACCTACCATAAAAAAAACACGTCTAGTAGTTAATAGCCCTGACTGTTATGCCGGAAGTCGTGGTTTCAATTCCCACCCAGGACAAATGTTTGTGTGATGAGCCCGATCATTTGCTATTTGTTTGTCTTTTTTGTTATTTGCCCTTCATTGCGAAAGCATCATCGTAACATCTTCGAGCAATTTTAAGCCCTCAAGCGTCGGCTCTAACTTTTCTCTAGAATTTTACTGACAAGTTTACGACTCAGGATTGGTCCTTATTGGTCGACTAGATTGCGAGCTACTCATGGGTCGACATCCACAAAAACAAGTTAAATCTTGGATACACATGTACTCGTAGATGCAAAAATGAAAGAGTTTCATTACCTTAACTGCAACTTAGTTAGCAAGTGTGTTACACTGGTGTACATGTTACACTGTTGTACATGTTACACTGGTGTGCATGTTACACTGGTGTACATGTTACACTGATGTGCATGTTACACTGTTGTACATGTTACACTGGTATGCATGTTACACTGGTGTACATGTTACACTGGTGTACATGTTACACTGTTGTACATGTTACACTGGTGTGCATGTTACACTGGTGTACATGTTACACTGGTGTGCATGTTACACTGGTGTACATGTTACACTGGTGTGCATGTTACACTGGTGTACATGTTACACTGGTGTGCATGTTACACTGGTGTACATGTTACACTGGTGTGCATGTTACACTGGTGTACATGTTACACTGGTGTACATGTTACACTGTTGTACATGTTACACTGGTGTAACACACTTGCACTTATTTATCGATGAAATTTCGTCTCGGCAAATCATTGTAGATATTATGAAGATGATACTCACAGTAGTCGTCAACAGAGGATGCAGCAACAAGTAGCCATTGTTACTGACGATGAATGAATAGCCGTTGACACCAAGCTGAAAATTGCATAATATTCAATTGTTTATTCAAAAGGAAGGGTTGATAAGAGGCATTTTCACCTATTGCATACTCAAAAATGAATTTGCGTCATAAATAACAATAGTAAGTCACAGTTTTTGGCCTTTTTGTTGAGAAAAATTTTGTTACAAAAAAAAATATAAAAAGGTAGAAGCGGAATTCTGTCTGGACAATAATTTCTTTGACTTATCATATAATTTATGATATGTCATATTTAAAAAGTATCTTTACAAATGCCTTAAAAATAGTCGGAAACCGAATGTGTTAAGGATAAGAAATGCTTTTATCAATCCTCCTCCCCTGCTACATTCATAAATGTAAGGCAATTTGTAAAATAGCTAGTTGGGTATTGGTCACATTTCACATTAAATTTACATTTGTTAAAATGTGCCAATAAAGTTAAAATAAGTAAGTTCATCATCATCTTCCTGCCCTTGTCCCGTTTTATTTGGGGTTGGCGCAATATGTTTTTTTCTTCCATTCTGCCCTGTCACTCGTCACGTCACGCTATCACTAACTCCTCTTTCTTTCATATCACTTCTCACACAATCCATCCATATTTTCATGATTATTAAATTAACAACTGTAAAAAATGAATTGACAGTACGGTTGTCGAAGTAGTTGAGCTATTGACTGCTACGCTGCCGGCCCTAGGTTTGATACCCGCATGGATCAAATATCTATATGGTCTATAGATATCTGTTTTAAGTCTGAGAATCCAATGTGAGTTTATATATTTAGATATGGAATATAAAGTATCGACTAGGTACAGATGTATCAGTATCGAACTTTCTGTTCGATAAATCGATATCACAAAGTATCGATCCTTTTTGTGTGTCCCTATTCGGGAAGCTGGTACATTTAGCCCCGCGTTCCAATCTGTATCAAAAACAATTATGTGGTGAATCTGACCAAATTTAATAGTCACAAAATTTAATTTTGGATGTTTGTTACTCAATCACACCAAAACGGCTGGACGGGTCTGGATGAAATTTGGCACTGGCATAGGACACTCCGGAATAGGACATAGGCTACTTTTTATCCCGGAAACCCCAACCCAAATACCAAGCGGGCGAAGCTGCGTAATAATTGTTACGTTGCGCGTTTGTTGGATTCGCGATAAAATCATTTTTGGCGTAATTCGGAACGAGGGAAATGTTACCTGATGCGGCTTGGCAAGCTTGGCGATGCTGTCGATGGGCACGTCGGTGCCGGCCACGCCCAGCAGCGCCGCTTCGTTGTTCTCCTTGTTGTGCTTGTAGTCGAACGCGGGAATCGCTACTGACGTCACCAGCTTGTCTTCGTCGGGCTGGAACACCAAATATATTTGATTGAAATCTACACTAATGTAATAAAGACGTAAAGTTTGTTTTTTGTTTGTAGAAGGTAATCTCTGAAACTACTGGTCTGATTGGAAACATTTTAGCAACAATAGAAAGCTGCTTTACTCCTGGGTGACATAGGCTATATTTTATGGTAGGCTTACACGCTTGCCAAGCCTTGGCAAGCCTCGGCCAATCGCCATTGTGTAGCCATTGTATAAATGGGGAAACCCCGTCGACACAATGGCGGTTGGCCGAGGCTTGGCATGCGTGTAAACCTACCATTATGTACGCGGGCGAAGCCGCTGACAAAAGCTTATATATTATAGTAAAAAGATATGGTTATGTTTCTCGCACTCCAACTCCATCTAAGAATCATTATATTTTTATAACTGGGGCTTACTCTCTGGGCTACTCGCATAACAATACTAGCTACAAATATGCAGCCAAAATTACGAGTCAAAGTTACTATCGTGCCAGTGACATGTAGACGAAAAAAAATGGCCATGTGTGAGTCGAACTCGCACGCCAACAGTTCCACACAAACGAACTTCTTTATTAAAATAGTACAAGTCAGCAATCGCGTCTCGAAAGATTTTACCTCATCACAAAAAAAAAAAATTTTTTTATGACTATACTGATTACTTATACTTGACTTATAGACTAGACTGTAACTGTGTATTTACAGTTTTCATCATTTTTATAAAATTAATAAAATCTGAATACCTTGCCGATATCTCCACTGACGTTCCATTTTTTGGTTCGCTGTAAAAAATAAAACAGAATATTAATTTATATAGAATTGAAAGTGATCCTTGAAGTAGCATAACGGTGTAAGCTTCTGGATTAAATCTTTATTTTATAAATCATCTAAGTATATATATAAAAGGAGAAACTGATTGACTGACATATCAACGCACAGCCGAAACTACTGGGACTAGGAGAGTGAAATTTTGCACAGAGCTTCCTTTTATGACGTAGGCGAACACTAAGAAAGGATTTTCCAAAATTCCTCTAAAGTTATGAAACACGTGTCCAAAGTTTATGCGAAAAACTATTTTTACGCGGGAGGCCTACGTCCAACAGTGGACTTTTTCGGCTGAAATGATGATGATTCATTCATTGAAGAGAACAATCAAATGTGAGAGCTGATATAGCTGAAAAGGGCGGCGGCTACTGAGCTTGTAGACAAACATGAACAATTGGACATATTGCGCCGACATCAAAAAAGTTTGTATAACTTCAAAACTAATGAAAATTATCATTGATTTTTTCGACAGTAGACGTGTGTATACAATGATAAACAGGTTCATAGGGTCTGATGGGATTGAACTTATTTTTAATGTTTTTTTTTATTTATTCAGGCAGAATAATCGTTTTTTTTTCTTCTTTCTAGACTACACAGTATACTGACCGTGTGGTCAATAGTGGCGTGTGTCCAGGTGGGAGTCGGGTAGGAGCCGTCCAGGATCATGGGCCGCGCGATCACGTTGATGTACTTCAGCACCTGCTGCTGCACCTCCTCCACCGAATGGATGTGCACGAAGAAACCTGACACAATCGACTAACTTGCATATAGAGATTCTGTAGTACTATCACGGAAAGTGACCACAAATGTTACCCAAGATTACTCTATGACATTTTCTTGCTTCTGACGGGACATCAGAACAATAAGAAGGCCTTCAAGCAGCTGCCTTCGCTCGGCACGTTGCGGCTAATTTGAAGGCGCCCAACAGTTGTCAGAGATTTAAAAATGTCATGTTGATCCTATCAGCTTCTAAATTGCATTTAGGTGTATTTCCAGATGTATTCAGCATTTCAGATATATTTTTGTCTACATTTATATAATAAAGAGGTAAAGTTTGTTTTTTGTTTGGAGGAACTACTGGTTCGAAGGGAAAATTTTTTTTTTTTTTTTTAGCAACAATAGAAAGCTGCTTTACTCCTGAGTGACATAGGCTATATTATATGTACGCGGGCGAAGCCGCTCACAAAAGCTAGTATTTTATAAATGCTAATAAACCTGTAACCTGTCATTACTTAGCTGATGTAGGTAAATAAGCATTTTATACAATATATTTAACAAGCATTGCTGTACTGTACCCATAGAACTGTACCTCTATTTAAGCACGCCATCCACTGTATTTCGCGAACATTGGTGACCTCCTTGCCGATGAGGTAGGTGAACACCCTGACAGGGATGTATGTCACGTTGTCCACCACCTCGCGGTTGTACTCCTCGAACACCTCGGTGAGGTTGCCGGGCACGTAGTCGGTGATCAACATCACCAGCTGGTTGCAACCTTGGGTGCTGCTCACGTTGCACTTTGTCACTGTTCTTCTCTGAATAGACAAGTAACATTCAGGATTATCATCAGTCATATCTGCACCTTATAAAAAAACGGTATATAGAGGTTGCAATGTATATAGACCTTTTATGTGAGGACCTAAAACGTCGATATACATTGCAACCTATTGTATTAAAAATAGGTGCAAGTCGAAATGGTTGTGGTTCAGTACTTAGGTAAGTGGAGTAAAAAAGTATAAAACAAAGTTGCTTATCCCTGTGTATGCTTAGATCTTTAAAAGTTCGTAACGGATTTTGATGCGGTTTTTTTTAATAGATAAAGTGATTCCACACGAAGGTTTATAGGTATAATATATCACCTTTGCACCCGCGCGAAGCTGGAGCGGGCCGCTAATAATGATTAAACAAAAGTAATTTCTGATTCGAGATTTTTTAGTTTGTTGCATTTTCTGAAGAAAATTACTGTATTAATGTATACTTTTTTTACACCATCAAAAAGTAAAGGTTCCAATGAATAAAAAGCCAACCAACTTTTTTAAAAAATCACATATTTTTTCGTGAGATTTTTCGATTGAAAAATAGGCTGTTTTTGCGATGTTAAGTCAAAATAAAGAGCAACTGCGAATATTTTAAATCAAAAAATTTATTGCAAGTTTGGGACATGAAAAGGAAACTTTTCACCAAATTTTGTGAAAAAAAAGTAATTTTTAAAGGAGATAAAAATTAAATTCAAAAACTCGGTTTTTTTGACTTTTTACATAGATTTTGAGGCTATGTAAAAAAGTGTAAATACAAAAGTCTTAGATCTTTTTATGACCTACAAGTTTGCCATTAAACTTTTTTCCATAGAACCAGTTGTTTTGCCGGAAAACGAGATAAACCATTTTTACCCTTAAAACCGCACACCCATCCACTTCCCGACCTCAGATCGGCCGTAATTAATTTTTCCTTAAATTTTTGCTATTATCTTCCTTTTTCAATGGGTTTCATTCTACTACTATTTTGTTCCACTTTTTATCGTTAACAGTGCTATTTGCACTGGACTATAATGGCTAAATACTTTTATGATTTCAACTTTAGATATACGAGTAAATAAACAAATGAAAAAAAAATCAAGTGGCAGCAACGAAACTTATTTGTGTTCCTTCAAGTGGAAATCACGAGCTCTTTTAATCTTTTGACACGATTGATCTACGTGGGTAGAAAGCGCCGCAAACGTTTAACGTATACATGTAAACAATTTACTCACCTGCTTCAAAGCAGTAAAAGCTTTGATATACGCCTCCGTCAGATTCGCGTAACCCTCCAATTTTTCCACTTTATGTTCCTTTCCCTGGAGTTTTGGCTCCAGAGCATCAGTAAGGGTCTGCAGATTCTCAGGAGTCGCTTGAACTAGGTTTACGAAACATTCCACAACGAAGTGAGTCTCATTTTTGAAAGTATATACGTTGACGTAATCGTTATTTGATAGAGTGTCCAAGAGTGAGCGTAAAGTTCTTCTTGCTACGTAGTTCTTGAATCCAGTCATTGACCCTGATATATCGAATAGGATAATCATGTCTTTGGAGCAAGTAGCTGCTTCTATGTACCAGGACATGACTCGACAATCGTACGTGTCAACCTCTCTAGTATTCCATTGCATGCCGGGGTAGAAGCGCAGGATGCCATGCGCACTGCCAAAGTACTGCCACGATAATGATGGATCAGCATTATAGTTTTGTTCAAAGATTTCGTTTAAATCTCTTGACCATAATATGGCGTTTAGGGCCGTTGACTCTGTAAAAAGAAGACAAATCATGTTGTAACACGAACATATATCTTGGGTACCCAAACACCCAAGTGGCTGAATAAATAAGATAATTTCCGGTCGTTATGGCGACACTTGGGCGAAGCCTATGTCCAACAGTGTCTCGTTTTGTCTTTCCGCTGAAATGATGATGATGAAGAAATAATTTATGATGTAAGCGCTCTTTTCACACGATAGATTCGTGAAGCAGTAATTTAGGTACCTACTAGAGGTGTAGTTTAGTATCCACACGTATATACTACGTTACACGTATAATGGTTGGAAAATTAACGTATAAACGTTTTTTCTTTCTTTCTTTCTTTTCTTTAAAATTGAGGTGTTTTAAATAATATAAAGGGTAATCTTTTTTTTTCTGACTCCAAACGAAGGGAATTTTTGAAATAGTTGTCATAGTCCTGAAACGAAAAGGAAACTGTAGGATACAAAAGGGTTAAATCAGTAAAAATCTGTCACGCTCTTTTTACTTCACCCTTGCGCAGGAATAGCCATTTGATAATTTTCCATCTCAAAAGAAGGATTAGGTAATCAATTAGAAGAACCCTCTCTTATTTATTTACCTACTACCGACCACATTCATTATCTAAATGTAATTGATCCTTAAAAGAGATTTGTAGATGTTGACTCTGTATCAAAGGCGGCGCCTAAGTGCCCAACCGCTTTTACGTGATTGGGGCGACCCGGGCAATTCATTATTGGGTTTTTAGAAACGAAACTGAATAAACCTATTTTTCCTTTGATTGGGTTCGTTCCAGTCAGTTGGGTTTTCTAGTTATCTGTTATCAACGCCTTTTCATTCATTAAGCTCTTAGGGCTTAGGGAGACCGCTGTCCGCACCACTTTTGTCTTTTAATTTCATTGTGTCTGTAATTACGGTAGTCCAAAGGTTAAAATAACTCTTGAGAAATTGTTTTCAAGATTCTTTAATTACTCCGTTAAATATGGTACCTAAATATATAGAATATATCCGGTGAAACATGATGACGCACTGCAATTTCAGGAGTGGACTAATCGCCGTGATTAAAGAAAAATATTGTACCTTAAGTTGATATTCATATTGACGAGATTCTAGGAGTGTATATAACACTGACACGCTGTTCAGTAGCATCAAAAACTTAGTTATAAGCGCGATAAAACTCCCTCTAATATTTTTACAAGCCCACCAAAGTGGCTTTAACAGTTTGGAATAAAGCTATAACCGGATTACGCGGTGCCCGGATTAGGGTGCCTTATGTATTATAAAAACGATGTTTGACAACACGATAGGCAGTGACTGCTGTACTACGTGTCGCGGATTCAATTCCCGTGCAGAAGAAATATTTATATGCCCTACAGATAGTAATTGTCCCAGAGCTGGGAACGAAAAAAATCAAATCTGGATCAAATCAAATCGTTTTATTACAAGTAAGCCAGGCACTGAAAGTTAAGAAGTCCGTCTAACGTAGAAAAAAACTGCTATGTTAATCCCACATTCCAACGCGCAGATTTTTATGGAGAAGAATGTGCAAGAAACTCTATGAACACTCTTTTCAATCATGAAAAAAAATCATGTATGTAAGTGAAATTGGGTGTATACGTAGGTATAAAATACAGGAGATACAGGAGTAATTGTGTGGGTAGTGTGTAGTTAAAAAAAAAAATACTATAGCTTTTTTCAAATACTCACCTAAATCAAAGATGTTGGTTGGAACATGAACACAACTGATATTTGTGTTCACATTAATGTTGTAGAAGTGCGAGTCCTTCTCCAGAGATACGTTAATGAAACGAGTACTATTCTGCTGAACGTATATGGGTAGCTCCACCTCACCATCGGGCACAGGCCTATCAGCTTCGTCTTCATAGAAGAAATTGGAATACTTCGCCGAACAGTACTCGAATGGATCACCTTTGTCGGTGGTGTAGTTGAAACGCCTCGCCAAGTTTTGTGCCGTTGCGTGAATGCACTACAAATAAGTATAATAAGTTCTTATTAATTAAAAAAAATTTGGTTCTAGATAACATTAAACACTAGTTATGTTCTGCAGTTTCAACCGCATCTTTGGTTACTACTCCGCTTCTGTTGGTCTTAACGTGATGTTATATAGCCTTTAGTCTTCGTCGATATATGGGCTGTCCAACACTAAAATATATTTTCAAATTAGAACTACTAGCTCCTCAGATTAATGCGTTTAAAATCTTATCTATATATACGTATTTAGAAGGGGAAACTGACTGATATATCAACGCACAGCTGAAATTCTGGGACTGTGAAATTTGACGCAAAGTTTCATAAAAGGAAATCGTAGTCAAGCACTAAGAAAGGATATTTAAATTCATCCCCCTAAGGGGTCGAAGCGGAGATCCAAAGTTTATATGGAAAAACTTACTTTGACGCGGATGACACCGCTGGTAGAAGCTAGCTATAAGTAATAAGTATAGGTAAACCGAACAACGTGATTACGTCGGTTGTCACGTTAGGCTTATGTAACAATTTCGTGTTATCCAGCTCGCATCTCACTGCTTATACTGCCAAAATTACCCAGATGGGATATAATATACGTTAAAGGAAACCCTGCGCGGTCAGCCCCGCTATTAACCTTGCGGGCCGCTCAATCTTTTCACTAAGCGTGAGGTCACCACTGTAATTCTCTAGCGAGCATAGAATTTTAAGGCACCCCTACACAGATAGCTTAGGTTCGAAGGGAATGACTGGGGCAAAAGTGGCTCATGTCTTTGCAAAAAGACCAAGAAGCCAACTAACTTATCAATCAGACTTCTTAGGGTACAATCACAATTCATGAACTGCGAATGTCTATCCTTGTAAATTCCTACTTAATTAATATCGTCGTGGAAATCGTTACGTTGAATTAAGTTTAATTAAATTAAAGCAGTCTCCATAACTATACATACATAAATCTATAAAATTAAAGAGAAAAAAATATGTTTTATTAGTTATACCAATAGTATTACCAAGTGACATTGGTATATATATTTTCCATTTTGACTCGGGTCAAACCGCTGGCAGAATGTGCGCCACAATTTGAGTGAAACGTTTCATAGTTAATACATTTACCGAGCTTTCAACTTTAATTAACAGAAAACTTTTACCCACCACTGATCAGCAATAAAACGGCATGGTTTTATCCGCTGAAAAGTTCTTTACAGTCAATAATGCTTTCCCATTAATTTATTTTACGGGTTAATCAATACTTCGTTGCTTTTGTCGTTGGAGTATGATGAATACGGGTAATTGTGTAACATAACAGTGCTATAAGAAGCCACGACTGTAGCTTACCTTGACGGCATTGATTTTGCGAGTGAGCATGGTGCTCACCGAGCGCAGTGAGGACTCCAATATTTGATTTCCATCTTTTCTCTTCACGCTAGCATTCATTTGTTTGTATTTCTGCGAAATTGGAAAGATGCTAATATCACGGAATAGTAGTATAGTGTAATAAGTAGCTTAGAAGGCGATTTATATCCATTAGAATGTTATTTTATACTGTACATACGATGAATATTTATTCTGAGAAAAAGTCTGCAAATGCTTTTTTGGTTTGATTGGAATATTTTTAATTATAACATGTTTAACGATACACTTGCCGTGTAATCTCTTTACCACCGTTGATTGATTAGTAGATAAGGCCTAAGGCATTTACGTCGCATTTCAATAAATAAAGGTACTGTTACACCAAAGTAAAAAGTATATTTTACTCACAATTCTGATTTGATCTGATTTTGTCAGTGCTTCACTTAGCTTCCATAGTTCATCCCCAAGTGCTCTTGCCCATACTTTTACTCTACAAAAAAACAACTCAATTACTTACTAAAACTAAACAAAATTAATCAAAAAACCAAAAACAGTTACTTATCAAACAACTTCCAACAACAACATAAGGCAAATTTGTCCCTAAATAAACCGCATTAAATATTTCTTTCATCAAAATAATAAGCGGTCATGAAGAAAATTTTCAGAATCCATTATATTGCGAGCGACGGACGACGGCGCGGGTAATCCGCAGACCCCTGACTCGTAAATAAGGCTCTGTTTACGTTAGTCACCAACATTAATTGAGGTTCGTTGGAGCATGACTTCGATGTCAATACTTTCAGGTGTTCAACGAGTGGAATGTAAGCGATGTTGTCCGTGTCCGTGATGTCCGTGCGTCACATTCTCGCCCGTTCGGTGTCCGGCCTCGTGTCCGATGTTGTATTGTAATGCTCTTCAAACTTACTTTGTACTTCTACACGTACATGAGAGCTTCTGTTGTTTGTGTTTTGTCTCTTTCACTGTGCTTTGGGATTACGAGGTTATGTATTTACATTTTTGTTAAATAAATAAAAATGAGCTACGAAAAACGTTTTGCATGAACACATAAAAAAGCATATTTCAGCAAACTTTCGCAGTTCTGTTTCTCGACCACAGTTTAGTTAGAAACTAAATAAAATATTCAGAATGTTTCAGTCCACTGAGTGCTCTGTGAGGTTTACGGGCGTATGGAAATAATACATGTATAGCAAGGCATATATGATAGACGTGTGAAATAATAAATTCTTACATGTCAGCCTTCCAGGCGGGGACAGGTTCTGGTACAAACAGTAAAGCACAAATTAACACGAACTTGAAACTTTTCATGTCTGCGACGGTGAGTCACGCGCTAACAACAAATATTTACTGCGTTCCACAAGTAATCGTCGAAAACTACGCGAATATTACAGAATAAAGGCACATCGTTACAGTGTTTTGTTACTTAAATAAACTTTTCACGATACATCACAAAAATATATCACTCTGAACTGCTAACACTTATCTCTGATGGATAAAGAACAACTAAACTGAAAGGTAATAGGGAGCTTTCCCGCGGAGAGATAACGAGCAAGGCCACTACAATTTCTAAGCACAGTAAACATTTAGTCACTAAATACTTTCACGTTAAAAGGTTATTAATAGTTTACGCAGAGTTTCGACTAGAGTTTTGTCGTCCATTTACGCGGGGGATCACAACACGAGTTACATGATGGTTTTATAAGCGTACGGTTTCGAGATAGTTTATATGCGGGGTGCGGGCAACGAACGCTGCCGGTTTCAGAATGGGCCGTACGAGTGCGGGCCGGATGAGTGCGGCCGGAGAGAGCGCGGGCCGGAGCGGGCCGCACGAGCGAGCGTGTGTCTCGGCCGACGCACGTGCTGCGTCTATTCTGGGCGGGCGCCGGCGAGCGCTTCGGGCGGCATCGAGCGGACTCGATCTAGGTCGGCCCGTGTCTGTCCACACACTGCTACCGGCGCGCTTCGCACCCGGTCGCGCTCGCTTCTTCTAGTTATAATTATAGACATTACAACTTTTTTTGTCTACGAGCTTACAGAGTTTCGTTTGGGAAGTGATTTACTTTCTTATTACTTCTTACCTAATGAGAGTTTGCAGTTTTGCGTCTCGGCTGGATTATGTAGGCGTGATTTGGCTGTATAAAAACTTCAGAAAGTACTTGAAATGTCATTAGAAGTTTAGAATTGCTTGGAAAACGTGAAGTACATCGGTCTGTAGAGTTTTAGATTTTTATTTTACTTAAACAATATTTAGTTAAAGACCTTGACCGATATGGCAAATGGAGCGAGCTAACTGCCGAAACAAATGATATGCAATCTGGAAATCAATATCGGTATCTATTTTTGTTACATTTGTATGCAGCAAACTCATGCGTCCGTCATGTTTCTGTGAAGCCGAGCTTTTACGAGCTGAGTCATGAACCAATATTTATTGCAATGCCCTCTAGTCAACAGCTGAAAGTGAAATGTATGCATAAAACCGTTTCGTGTGTCGTATGAACGACGTCTACGTCTGGCGTAGCAATTTCGTAGCAAATGTCTGAAAGCGGTACCAAATATAATATATTATAATACTGCCTATATCTGTATTTGAATGTATCGTTTACCTATGCTAAGCAATAAATAAATCACCAACTCTATAAAATTTGAATCGTATTTACTTTTTTGACTAGATCTAGCATACTCTTTTGTGAGTACTTAACATTTCAATTAGTTTAAAAAAAAACCAGTCGTCCTGTGATTTTTTGGACTACGTGCTATGTCCGTCCTCAAGCAAGTGCTGAGAGTGATTAAGCACTTTAACAATTGATTATTTTTATCTCGTATATTAAAAACATGCCACTACGGTGCTACGAAATGTATTTTCATAATATTACAAACCAGAAGTTAGTTAAAAATTTAGTTAATCAAAATAATTATTTACAGAGTAAAGTAAACAGTAATAATAATAATTGTTAAATAAATAAATAATAAAAACTTAAACGGGTTTCGATGAAATCTGGGGAACACCATTTCCCGGAATAGTACATATGATACATTTTGATCCTAAGAGATAATTATGTTCTTTTAAGACACTTTTTTTAAATATATTTTTTTCAAACGAATGCTTGACTTCAATCCCGCCTGATGGTAACCTCTTACTTACTGATGTATTTTTGGTAAGGAACAAAAATTACCGGGTTATCCTAGGGGACATGCCGGTTTCCTCGCGAAGTTTTGCTTTACCGTTTTGAGAACAGTGAGCAGTACTCCAGTATTTTATTAGTTTGATTGTCTAGGCAGGGACTGGAAGGTCTGACGTCTGACAAACATCTCCAATACAGTGACAGCTGAAGCCTGCGGCATCGAGGTATTCCAAAGCGGTTAAAAGAGAAGTTGAAATGATAACAAAGGCACCTTCCACTTTGATTATTTTATCTTATTCACGTGTTTCAAAAGGTGATTCCCTGAGGGTTTGATGTCAAACTGATAAGCAGATTAAACCTTTGCGAATAAACGCCCACATAACTTGCTAGCTGAAATGAGCGGCTATTATAACAGTAGGTCAAGTAGGATCAAGGGGCAGGAGACCATTACGTTGGTCAAACCAAATCCGTAGTAGGTACGCTGGAGACAACAGTCTGCGACGCCATCCACATCGCCGAAGATAGGGCAACATGGCGAAATATAGTCCATCGAAAAGTTATTCGTCGAGGTCACGACACTCAGCATTGAGGATATACGACGCAAGGAGGATAACATTAGGCTTTCATTATACGTCGTGAAATAAACGCATTGAATATGCAAAGGGTGGCGACTGAGGCGTGTAAACATTACTTATAAACATACAAATGAGTAAACAGGCCGCGCGTGCAACAACGACCTGCCTACATTATTTACACTCGAAAGTTTCTCTTTTAAGTGGATCGTTATCTTTACGGCCTTTTAGGGGCTCGTGGGTGAAACACGCGCATTTATTGATCTGCTACCGTATGGAAAAATGTAGATGGGTCAGAATTCTGAATTTTGTAATGTCAGCAGACCGTACAGGCCCAGGATTGCCGAAGCCTACTGAGGCCTTAGATCGGCTTATGAAAGGATAACAGTATAATAGGCTAAAAAGCAACGGGGTGGAATTTTAGTCAGTAAAAGTGGACTCTAACTCCCACTCCTTGAATGATTTTTACCCACCAAAAAAAAAGATAGGAAATCGTTTAATGACTTCGCTCATACTTTTTTTTTGTACATACAACATTTAAAAATGGAAAAAATAATAACAGATAGAAGAGTACAAAGGTACTGCTTATTTCAACTGAAATTGCTTCGAGTAGACCTACTATAGGAGAGTTGAATGAGAGATGTAGACACAGTGTATACAAATAAGTTAGAAAATTAAAAATAAACTGAATTATCTAAATTATCAAACAATATAAGTATATAAAAATCAATACCACTTTTTGTTGCAATTTTATAAGACAAGAGCTAGCATTACTGTTTCGCATAAGGAGGCAACCGCCATCATTTTCCTTTGACCCGCATCTTGGCCTATACCAGGTCCTGACGTAAGAAGTTGCTATCACTGATGGCCCACAAGAGGACACGGTGCTACCTCCACCTCATACTCCAAGGTGGCCAGGTGCCCTGAAAACGTATGGGACAATTAAATTAAAACTTTGACTTTGTGTAGTAAAAAAATCTGAATTCTATTAATTAGCTTGTGGGCTCTAGTCGGTCTTAAGCGCTAGTGTCTGTAATGTCCTTGGATCGATTACTGGGCTACGCAAAGAGATAACCATCTGGAATATTTTAGTAACCGGCTACATTGTGGTATAGTTGTTGTCCCTGGGGGATACCTATCCGTGTAAGGGTTAACCTTACTAAAATTGATTAACCCTATATGGATGAGTGAATACAATCGTAGTTTATCTTATACCTACTAGCGACCCACCCCAGCTTTGCACGGGTGCAATGGTGATATTAAATACATGCATGTGTTACACATACAAACCTTCCTCTTGAATTACTCTATGTATTAAAAATAACCGCATCAAAATCCGTTGCGAAGTTTTAAAGATTTAAGCATACATAGGGACAGTGGGAAGCAACTTTGTTTTATGTAATGATGATGTTAAACCACTTTAAAATAGATTTCAATATAACTTGTACATAAAAGATTTATGGTATTTTGTGTTCTTGTATTATATGTACATACATAGGTTCAGTGTAAATATTTAGTTTGGTTTCTTTTTTATATTGTATTATTGATAACAATAAACATTTATTACGATCGTAAAAGATTGGATAAAACCTATTATTCATAGCTTTGTACCTACTGCATAATTACCGTGAAATTATGTAATATCGTTTAAACAAAAGAGAACGCAGAAACAAGAAAGTTTCTTGGAAAATTGAAGACATAATGATCATGGATTTTCCGAGAATTTATTACGTTCGCAGTTCACTAAAAGGAAGGAATGTCTTTATTTCTGCGCGGAGCAATAAGGGGCGCCATTTGTCAGCTGAAGTATGCTCAGCCATTATTGTTCGTCCTAGTCCCTAATTGTTACTCGTAAAATAAGAAAACAAGGTAAAGAATCCCGTTAGAATGATACATTTTCCTGGAAAACCTAATATCTATGCTTAGCGGTTCATTTCGAGCAAAGATTTTGAGCGAATTCTAACAGGGATGTGTGGTTACGCACCCGGAAAATCAGAAATATGGCACCGGAGTAAAAGTGGTGAGGAAATTGGTTGTCATGGTATGCGGAGGAAAGAGGAAATTGTCGTGAGGAAGGTTTTGAATATAAATGTAGATGGCTATAAGAGTAAAAGGATAGACAGGGTGAAAGACACCTTAGGCTAGAAATTATTGTTAAATAGAAGTTTCAAAAGAAACAACAAAAAAAAGAAAGAAGTTTTTGTTGTAAAGTCATAATTTCGCTTTCAACCACCAGCCCCGTAACTTAATTTAATATTTCTTTCTTAGTGGCTTTCTAGTATTACGTACTTTCTCAGTAGACTATGGTTTTCCAAATGCATGGAACATTTTGTATGCGGCGCGGTGACTCACCGCGGGATGGCCGCGGGGGTGCGGAATGCATTAATTTAACTGCCGCCCCAACACTCCTCTTTCTTGATGACGTCATAAATACTAACAAGGACCTTAATGCTGTGACACTGGCAGCAGAATAATTTATAGTGACTAACTTCTGTTAGTGGCTTCGTCAGAGTGTTAGAAGATTTGCCTATTACCTATTTTCAGACCAAACAAAAAATTCGGCCATTTTAGAGGACTACGATTACAAATATTTTGACAGCAGATTTTTATTTACGTGATATTAGACTTATCACCTAGGAGTATAAAAAAGCTAACGACTTATTTTCGGAATCACCAAATGTTCGCGAAAAAATTCATAAAAATCTGTCTACCCGTTTTGGACGAGTTGGATAACAAACACTCCGACATGACATTTTTGAATATTAAATTCTACTAGGAGTAATATTGTAGGTTTCTACACCCACAATATTATTCGTTACATGGGGGGAGGGGGTTGCTAGGTACTGCTATCAATTTGTGAGATTAGCAAACGCTGATTGTTGCGGTACGACGGGTAATGAATTGATAATGTCAACGGTTACCAAGTTACAAACAACGCAAGATTCAATAAATCTCACCATGTTAAAACAACTGAGATCTACATTTGATTACATGGTTTTTAATTTCAACGAGATAAAAGCTCTTGACAGAAAGACAGACGGACAGTAAAATGATCCTGTTGAGCTGTAAACGCTGAAAAGACGTTTACGATACCAAAGAGGTTCTGCAATAAGCTAGTATTCTGACAGGGCCTGGTGATGCCACGGACACACTCACGAAACACACACAGACAAAATAGGTACTTAATATAAAAAATATATATCAATAAATAGGTAAGAAACTTAAAAAAGTGTTAGTAAAAAATTCATCATCATCATTTCAGTCGAAAGACGTCCATTTTTCGACATAGGCCTCGTTCAACAACCACCGACTCCCACAACGATCAGTTCTGTGCGTCTCGCAACCATCAAATAAAATACTGTATAATAGTGATTATTATTCACCGACGACGCCCAATACTCTGATAACTTTTGTCATGAAAAGGTTTTATGCTTTTGATTACTTATTATTGAGCTATCTGCTTGTACGCCATTGTTTGCAGCTACTTTTGGACAGGCGCTTAACGAGTACTTGTAATAATCTAAAAAATATTTCATAAGTTAATAAATTGACTAAGCCATAAAGTTTTAACTGCCACTAAACTTGATCCTAGTGGAAAGTTTGGGCCTCGGAAATTAATGGGGGGGTTAGCCCAAGAGAGGTAATCTTCTGATATTTATTACTTAATGAAGGTCCGGGCTATCACGTTAATTAACAGTTTATACTAGAGCTCTACCAAACCTTAATTAGTATTTCTTTGTATTTTTCATGTTTTCTTTCTTTTCACAAAAATTTTTATTTTGACAGAACTATCTCTGATATTTCACTCTGCACTACTCTGTTACTCTTCATTTACCTTTATCAATCGAAAAAGATAACTTTTTTATGCACGACTTCCCCAAAAAAGTATAGAATAATTTTCTTAATTTCCACGCGAACCAAGTCATGGGTAACAATTAGTAGTACAATTCCATTTAATTTACATTCATAGATAGAAGTAGTACCTACTTACCTACTATAATTACGTCGACGCACTCAAATATTTATACAAAACCCACGTGAGTATATATATTATGTGTATACTACACAGTCTCATATTTATAATCAAAATTTACTAAAATTACTTTCTTCGCTGTGGGCGAAGCTAGTCACTATAACACCCACCTGTGTCCCTTAAGTGGTAATTTGCATTCCAGGCACGGGAGCCTCGTTAACTCTTTGGAATAAACCCGCAATCTCTGGCAGATATTGCCAGCTCTTTAAAGCACGCATAGAATACTGTACGCCATTGACTCTGGTTTGGTCAGTTTAATTCCTATCAGGTTACTCGATTCCCACAAGGCCGCAGCGTCTACTGCGGTGGCTGGCGCGTAAGAAATATTATGTCACGCGTTCTAACACCTTCTGCTCTGTACCAGGGCTGGACGCGAGTGTTCTCTTCCACGAACATAGTGGTGCTCCGCCCCAGCACGCGCCGATTACACGATAATTCCACCCTAAGGTAATACCCGGACGCTACTTCCTGCCAAATCAAGAAAAGGAACGTCCCGGAACACCATATCGAGTGAGCACATACGTCAGGTGGCATGTGAGGACGCTGCATGCCGTGGCGCTTCTATACCCACTCCAAAAAGTGGGGACTTATTTCCGCCATTGTGGCGTGCTTAGCACTAGGTTGGGACGGCCGCTGTCTGAATTTCATCGACCATAACAACTGATTAATCTTTACCAATACGTAAGTAATGAATACTATGATTGTATAAAAAATGGCACGAAACCAATACTAACAAAGCGAATAACAAAAAGTCCAATAAAAGGCAAACGTCCTGATTACAATCATGTTCTCTGAATAAGCTTCACACAAAGCAACAGTTTTTCACAAAGAGAAACAAACGAGTTCGAAAAATAAATCATACTCTGTGCTCTCATTTATAACAAACTCACATTTCCAATCCTTTGAGAGTGAGTACAATACAAACAAATAATATCTACTTTCAATTCCCTGAAGTTTTTCGTCGATAAAACTGTTGTGTATTAGATTCTGTTCCATTACACTCGAACCACGGGTGGGTGTAAGTATATGATGACAGGCCTCTTTAGGGACAGAGAATGGAGCAAATGTGCGCTATACATACAAGTCTTGAGAATAAAATATTATTTGGTGCCAACACACCCGTTTCATTTCCTTTGAGACACAAAAAGGTTTTGCCACAAACATCGCCCATATTTGTGGCAAATACGTGTCGAATAGGCACGTATTTTTTTTATAATTTTGCTGACGCGTCACATGTGTCAGCAAAATCGTAAATTGTGTATTATTTGGTTTAAATCAAAGATACAAATATGGATCAACTTACCCACGATTTTCAGGTTTCCTTCTCTATAGACTCTAATAGACTTCAGATCTGTAATTTGTAGATTATATTTTATATTTAAAATATTGAACAGATTGAATTTTGTTATTTATTATTTTATTTAAAAGTTCTGAAAATCCTTACTAATATTATAAATCGGAAAGTGAGTTTGTTTGTTTGTTTGTTTGTTAGGCTTTCACGCCGTAACTAAAAGAAGCTTAGCGAGCGGTTCGCTCCTCAAATCTTTGCTGGCGCTGAGATGGTAGCTCAACAGCTCTCAAAGCAGCCTGACGCTCTGCTTGATCGCGCCTTCTTAATCCAGCATGGAGAGACGATTCTTGAGATCGGGCAATTTTCATTGCCCGAGCTAAAATTGCCCGAGCTTGATATTGACAAAAATAATGAGTAAGTAAACTAAGAACTATAAACCTAAACTAAAGTATAATTAAAGTAATGTTCTATGTCCTAAACTATAACAATCTAAATGACGAACAAAGCGACGTAATTACCTTTAAAATCCTTATCCTTACTAATATCCTTATCCTTATCCTTACTAATATTATAAATCGGAAAGTGAGTTTGTTTGTTTGTTTGTTTGTTAGGCTTTCACGCCGTAACTACTGAACCGTTTGCTTTGAAATTTTGCAGACGTAAAGTTAGGAGTCCGGATTAAATAATAGGCTACTTTTTATCCCGGAAAAATGTGATGTTCCCAAGGGAAAACGAAAATATTGTTAGCTTCGTATGAAGCTGTCAGTATCAGTTTGGTGACACATGGCGCTGTGTGTCGTTTAAAACAAAGCTTAATGATACGATAAATTATCCCCGGAAATGAGGAATTCCCGAGGGATGATGCACAATTTGGTTTATCGTCTAAACTGATTTTTACATCTGCTTATCCTATGTACTTAGTATTGTTTTTACGTAGCTAAGCAAAAACTTCTGTACTTTTTTACCTACCCTTTATCCTGGTAGGTATAATAGACAGTTCCAGAAAGTTTACAACGTTTATAATTAATCAAAACAGGTTATAACAAATAACTGTACGTCACTGAAATTACTAATTGGTATAAGTAGGTAATTAGCATAAGTAGTCTTTACGCTAACTAATTCTTTATGTAAGCGATAGATGGCGCTGGGTGTATTTTAAAACGTGGTAACGTTGTGTTTTTTGAGATATGTAAGTAGTGGTATGATATCTCGCGCCCTATCCTATAGCTCATACGCTACCTATACTTATTCAGTGCACTTTTCGACTTTATTATTTGCCGTTTTGTTTTATCATAGCTTAGCTAAATTCGATTGATTAGGTATAGTTTATTTAAAGACTAGCTTTTCGCCCGCGGCTTCGCCCGCGTGGAAATCGGTTATATCGTGCTTTTAAGATTTTCCCATGGGAATGAGAAGTTCTACCACGGCAAAACTTTACTTATCCAGGACTCAAACTACCTCCATACCATATTTTATCAAAATCCGTTCAAGCCATTAAGTTGTTAAACCATAACTGAGTGGTAAACTATATTATATGTGTTACTTTGGGAAGCAAAAACATGCAGATTTTGAGCACTGGAAACCCGAGAACACGCTACATAGAGCTGACCATGCGAAAAACAATGTTTTTTCAGGTGTACTCCAGCAAACCTTAGAGTTTGGCCTTGTGCTTCATTAATGGTCATTGCAAATGAAACCCTTATAGGAAACTGAAATCTAAAAGACTACCCAACACACACACACCACCAGACCACCCATTTCAGCGTTTGAAGAGGTCCAACGCCCTTAGTGTCTGACGTTGAGCCTGTTGCGATAAACGGACTTGAGTACGAATATCATTCTCAGAAGCCCTCAAAGAAGCTTAGCGAGCGGTTCGCTCCTCAAATCTTTGCTGGCGCTGAGATGGTAGCTCAACAGCTCTCAAAGCAGCCTGACGCTCTGCTTGATCGCGCCTTCTTAATCCAGCATGGAGAGACGATTCTTGAGATCGGGCAATTTTCATTGCCCGAGCTAAAATTGCCCGAGCTTGATATTGACAAAAATAATGAGTAAGTAAACTAAGAACTATAAACCTAAACTAAAGTATAATTAAAGTAATGTTCTATGTCCTAAACTATAACAATCTAAATGACGAACAAAGCGACGTAATTACCTTTAAAATCTTTAAATAAACTATACCTAATCAATCGAATTTAGCTAAGCTATGATAAAACAAAACGGCAAATAATAAAGTCGAAAAGTGCACTGAATAAGTATAGGTAGCGTATGAGCTATAGGATAGGGCGCGAGATATCATACCACTACTTACATATCTCAAAAAACACAACGTTACCACGTTTTAAAATACACCCAGCGCCATCTATCGCTTACATAAAGAATTAGTTAGCGTAAAGACTACTTATGCTAATTACCTACTTATACCAATTAGTAATTTCAGTGACGTACAGTTATTTGTTATAACCTGTTTTGATTAATTATAAACGTTGTAAACTTTCTGGAACTGTCTATTATACCTACCAGGATAAAGGGTAGGTAAAAAAGTACAGAAGTTTTTGCTTAGCTACGTAAAAACAATACTAAGTACATAGGATAAGCAGATGTAAAAATCAGTTTAGACGATAAACCAAATTGTGCATCATCCCTCGGGAATTCCTCATTTCCGGGGATAATTTATCGTATCATTAAGCTTTGTTTTAAACGACACACAGCGCCATGTGTCACCAAACTGATACTGACAGCTTCATACGAAGCTAACAATATTTTCGTTTTCCCTTGGGAACATCACATTTTTCCGGGATAAAAAGTAGCCTATTATTTAATCCGGACTCCTAACTTTACGTCTGCAAAATTTCAAAGCAAACGGTTCAGTAGTTACGGCGTGAAAGCCTAACAAACAAACAAACAAACAAACTCACTTTCCGATTTATAATATTAGTAAGGATAAGGATAAGGATATTAGTAAGGATAAGGATTTTAAAGGTAATTACGTCGCTTTGTTCGTCATTTAGATTGTTATAGTTTAGGACATAGAACATTACTTTAATTATACTTTAGTTTAGGTTTATAGTTCTTAGTTTACTTACTCATTATTTTTGTCAATATCAAGCTCGGGCAATTTTAGCTCGGGCAATGAAAATTGCCCGATCTCAAGAATCGTCTCTCCATGCTGGATTAAGAAGGCGCGATCAAGCAGAGCGTCAGGCTGCTTTGAGAGCTGTTGAGCTACCATCTCAGCGCCAGCAAAGATTTGAGGAGCGAACCGCTCGCTAAGCTTCTTTGAGGGCTTCTGAGAATGATATTCGTACTCAAGTCCGTTTATCGCAACAGGCTCAACGTCAGACACTAAGGGCGTTGGACCTCTTCAAACGCTGAAATGGGTGGTCTGGTGGTGTGTGTGTGTTGGGTAGTCTTTTAGATTTCAGTTTCCTATAAGGGTTTCATTTGCAATGACCATTAATGAAGCACAAGGCCAAACTCTAAGGTTTGCTGGAGTACACCTGAAAAAACATTGTTTTTCGCATGGTCAGCTCTATGTAGCGTGTTCTCGGGTTTCCAGTGCTCAAAATCTGCATGTTTTTGCTTCCCAAAGTAACACATATAATATAGTTTACCACTCAGTTATGGTTTAACAACTTAATGGCTTGAACGGATTTTGATAAAATATGGTATGGAGGTAGTTTGAGTCCTGGATAAGTAAAGTTTTGCCGTGGTAGAACTTCTCATTCCCATGGGAAAATCTTAAAAGCACGATATAACCGATTTCCACGCGGGCGAAGCCGCGGGCGAAAAGCTAGTAAGAGATAAAGTGAAGCGCAGTGTACTGAAAACTAAACATGCTACAGTACGGCCGTTTTAAGTTGGCGAACGTAGGTGCTGCGAACTTCAGCGCTTGTACGCTCGTACGAAAGTAACTGCAAATGAAATTTATTTTTTTAAACCATTTATTTTTTTGAGTACATAAGCGCCTAAGTCCGCAGCGCCTAATTTTAGACTCGCCAACTTAAAACGGCCATACTGTACGTTAAGTTAACTTTTCAAGCCACGTACGCGGCGTACGTTTTTTATTGGTTTATTTATATTGCCGATTGGATTGATACACGATTGGTATCTACCGATCCAATCAACAAAATAGCGCTTTGTTACTCAAATATAACATTTCCAGGAATAGAATCAATTAATCAAAATTTTTAGCTTTATTTCGTTATGCTAAGGTCTTAGAACGTACCGCCTCATCATACTAATATTATGAAGAAAAAGTTTGTAGATTTGTTACTTCATCAGCCATGAAGGCCTTAACGTATTTTTAAAAACTTGGTTCCAGAAATTAGGTAGACCATTCTTTGGAATAAATGATACCTCGGTATCTTCCCTTGAATTACTATTCTACATATAATGACGTGGACGAAATCGCTGGTTTGTAGTTAGTCAGTAACAGATAAATATAATATATTTTGAGTTTCATTAGAATGGCGGCACAAAACATCGTAATGTTTTTGCCGTATTTGGCAGCAAGTGTATGAAGTCAGCCTCGGCAAGCTTCGCTGAGATAGAATACTTGTAACAACATTTTCAGCTCCATTTGTTGAAATTGCGCCTGTTTCAATGATTTCACATATTGTCCAGTTGCTCAGATTCTTGAGATCCAAATCTAATCCAATTTTGCATCGCAATATCCACTAAGAAAGAGTTTGCAAGTAATAAAAACAGTTACTGAACTTCGTTCGAAATAATCCTGCCAAAAACTTTATTGAATTAAAAGTATTTTCACTTTTATAAACTTTAACCATAAACAGAATCGGCCATAGAGTTTTGAAATCATAGGTTACAACACCTAATAGTGTTTTAATAACAAATGAAACAAAATAAATAATTTTAGGTAAGTATTTTTTATTTTACAAATTAGATAGTTTACAGATAGTAAACAGATAGATTCTTGAATCTATGAGTAAACATTATGAATACTTACTACAATATCAATTTTTAAATTAAACTAGTAAGGATTCATCGTAAACAATGTAGAAAAAAAATATCACAAAAAAGTAAAAACACAAATATTAGAATTTTATTAACAAAGGATAAAAAGTTACACCTCGGCTTAATTAAATTAATTAACATTCAAAAGAGGTTGTACAAAAGAAGCCACAATTCAGGCCGATTAACATGAAAAAAATATTTTAAAAGCCATTTGCCCTAAAGAGGAAAAAATAATAATAATAATAATTTATGGCATCCTGATTATTTTTACGTGGAATGGCCAGTATTTTCAATTTGTTTGCCGTTTTACGACTAAAAAGTTTGCATTACGTTAATTCTTAGGGTGGGTTATACTAACTTCTTTTTATACAATAGAAGAAGGAAAGTAGGTACTGACGTGAGAGATCTGAACCACCTAATTTTTGCTACTATTCCAAAGCTTTGCTTCCCTCCGAGTCTCTTTTCCCTCTTCTGTCTCAAGTATCCTATGTAATTTTAATATTTATAAAATCATAGCACTTTTCCTTGTAAATAATGTAAAAATAAATACATTTTTTTTAGGCTAGTAAGTAGTATAGTTAGAAGAGTTCGATTATTCGGCATCGTCTTGCAAAATGTTTATCAGATTAACTCAGGTCTAATATTCTTACATATAGGTAATTCTTATTTTATCTGAAAGCAGATTTTAGTTTAAGATTAGAAGAATACGATATTTTATCCAACTCTACTCTCCAGTCTTATTTCGTAGAAAAACTTAATACCCAGGCCTTTTTTCTGCGACATAAAACGTTTTAAGTTTAGATGAGTTTTCGAGAGTTGTAGATACGATCTACATAAAGTTTCCTAGGCAATATAGAGGTCTGACATAGTAATCAATAAAGTTTGCGTCTTGTAGAGAATTTGGGGCGTGTTATGTCATATGTCTGTGTTATAGCCATCGTATATTTAAATGTAAACTATTTCGAAGGTATAATATACCCACATTTCTAAATAAAAAAATTTAAGTTGAGTAGTAAACTCGAGCCTAAAAAACCGGGCAACCCGCCGCAACTCAACCAACTGAACAACTGCCAACTGTCAACACACACACACGCCACAAAAATTAATCCAAAATAATAATCTATACATACCTATAAAAGGAGAAACTGACCGACTGACATATCAAGGCGGGACGGAACGAGACTAGGAGATTAAAATTTTGCACAAGGCTTCCTTTTATGACATAAGCGAACACTAAGAAAGGATTTTCTTAAATTCATCCCCTAAAGGGGTGAAACGCGTGTCTAAAGTTTGTGCGAAAACCTATGATCACGCGGCCGAAGCTGCTGGCAGAAATTACTTTGTGCTGTCTGTGCCGTCTGTCTGTGTCTGTGTGTGTTGTGTGTGCGTCTGAGACAACTTGGAGTCAAGAACGTGTCAAATCTCACTTTTTTCTTCGTTTTTGACTCCAAATCTCAATCCAGAAACCGACCCAATCACAACAATCCAATATTATTGTTTGACGTCCTTGAACTAAACTGTAAGTAACGATAAAAAAAAAGTTGGTCGTTTTTAGCAATATGATGCTACAGTTCAATTTCAGTTGAAGTATATGTGTATAGCCTGGCGAGTCTGCAAGGGCAAGACCCCGTCGAGTGGGCGCCCGCCGCCGCGGCGCCTCCTCGCGTCGAGACGCCCCACCAAGCCTACAACTTTGAATTAAGGGATGACTAAATTGATGTAGGCTGCGTTCACACCAAACCTTTACCATCACTTACTAGCAACCACCACCAGCCGGCGGTTTGATGTAGAGAAACTACTTTGTAGATGATTGTACATTTTATATTATACTGGGGCGGGTCGTAGCTTTTGCCAGCGGCTTCGCCCGCGTACATAAAATATAGCCTTTGTCACTCAGGAGTAAAGTAGCTTTCTATTGTTGCAAAATTTTTTTCAATCGGACCAGTAGTTCCTGAGATTACCTCCTACAAACAAAAAAACAAACTTTACTTCTTTATTATAGTATAGTGTAGACTAGCGACCCATACTAGTTTCGCACGGGTGTAAGCTGATATTAAATAAATTAAATGTATTATGCCTTTATTGATGATGATGATACAAAGATGTAATCCTATAATAATACATACATTATATTTGTATTTTTATTTATATATTTTTTATATTTATATTTTCATACATTAATATAATACATAGGGACAGACAGCGGGAAGTGACTTTGTTTTAAACTATGTAGTGATAACATACGGCAATGCGCCATAGGTACAAGATAGACATATTGGACATCCCACCCATACTCAGAAAATGTTTTGTGAACACATACAACAAATACTATTCTCTGAGGCTACTTCTGCGGGATTTACAGTCCCTTCGTCGAAGACCCCCTAGATCCTGACCACAAACAGAATTTAACACACATCATTCCGTTCGCGATTAGCAGAGTACCTAAAGACCCTTCTATCCAAAGTGTCAAGTTCGATCTAAGTTCATTTGAGTATGGCAAATGAGTAAATCGTTTATATCAGCACGACCGCACCAAAGGTGCAAATTAAATGATAATAGTAAGCGCGCCCCTTATTTCCGTCTGTTTTTCAGGTGGCAAAAGATACTTTTTTGGACGGTGACATATCCGATGATTTCAATAATAAATTTATTATTATTAAATAATATAGTTATATTATGTTTATTGACATCGACGTGTAAAGTAAAAAAGTTATCTGCAATTTTCTATCAATATTAATATTAGCAGAAAGCAATGATTTAAGGTCTCTGCACACAGCGGGCGCGGCGCGGCGGGACGTGACGCGACGCTGAGCAGTTGTAATGTACTAGATATTACGAACGACGCCACACAAAGCCGTCCCGCTCGACGCGACGGTAACCTCGGATCTGTATGGCGTTGTCGCGTCGCCGTCACGTCCCGCCGCGCCACGCCCGCTGTGTGCAGAGACCTTTAGTCATTATATTTTTCAAAATATTTTAAGGTAAACAAATATTAGGTTGTTGGTAAAAAGTAAAAACACAAAATTACAGATAATTTTCTTTTAAAAAATTATATACTTGTTTACTTATATATTTTTAATCAGTACATTTCCTAGTTATAACACATTTATTAATAAGTATATTCGAAACAAAATAAGCTGTTTACTTTTTTCTGTATTCGTTACTTTTATGAGGGCTTTGCTAATGCATGACATACATAAATAAATGTGATATTAGTAATATTATAATTGTAACTTTTACTACAACTCTAGGCGAAAATATAGTACATGTGGTGTGTTCGCGGCCTTAGGTTGGTACGCGTTTCATAAGCTTGTAATCAGTCTTGAGCATAATTGATAGATGTGTGTCATGAGCTCGATGTTTCATGCTTAGCCAAATTAATTTTGACTAGAAAATATTTGTTTCTGGTTTTCAGTGAAAATAAAAATCATGGATATTATTACGAGTATTGCGCATTTTAAAAAATAAGTAAATAATTATCTTTATGATCAAAATTTTGTGATGTTGCTACAAATAAAAATGGTACGAGCATAAAGATCACCAAAAAATCAATATCGCATATAGCCAAGGTTTTCAAGGCAAAACGGGTAGCTGCAAAAAGTGCTAATAAACTTCGCCATTTTTCATGAAAAACTAATTTTGAATTGCTGTTTGGCGAGGAACAAGAAAAAATAAACAAAATAAAAATCAAACGGTACACTAAAATAAAGGTGGATTATACTGTTGCAATCTACCGTTCCAATCAAGATGACCTTCGGATGTGTTTTATTTGTATTAAGGCTATATGGATGTCAACCACGCGCAACAACGGTTTAGAAAACAGGCCCCGACGTTGGTTTACAACTATCGAGTTAACCCTTTAAATAGTGTTGCATATCAATAGTCGACTATTGCTAAACTATCGATAGTCTATCGATAGATGACGTCATATCAATAGTATCGATAGCCTATCGATAGTATCAATTCTATCAGTAGTGTGATATGGGCAATAGTATTGATATACAAAAATAGTATCGATACTATCGAAGGCTCCTAAAGCAATACTATCGATAGTATCGATACTATCGAAGGCCGGTATTACTCCTAAAGCAATACTATCGATAGTATCGATACTATCGAAGGCCGGTATTACTCCTAAAGCAATACTATCGATAGTATCGATTCTATCAGTAGTGTGATATGGGCAATAGTATTGATATACAAAAATAGTATCGATAGTATCGATACTATCGAAGGTTCCTAAAGCAATACTATCGATAGTATCGATATTATCGATAAAATCTATAGCACTATCGATATTGTTACTAGTTTTCGAGGTCATCTATCGATAGGGAAACTGTCGATAGTTGGGCAACTCTACCTTTAAGGGTTGACTATATTCCCAACTAAGTTGACCTTGCTAGTTTGAATCCGTGTAGACAGCAGTTTAAACTGTGACCTTCAACGTCCTTGGTTGGGAGTCATTTTTTCCAAGTCTAGATTGGGACCATGTGGTCCACCTCGATGGTGTGGGTGACAGCTATCGGATTTATACAATGTAGCTGCCTCTCCTTTTCTCTCATTTTATAGGTGCAAATTGTCGTCCAGCTGTCATCCTACCCACACTAGCGTAGGGACCCTTCAGAAGGGTCGAAGCCAACCTGAAGCCGCGCCTGAAGAGAAGGCTCTGGTCCTGGTATATACCTAATAGGCAACGTAGGAATGGGATAGGTTGTTTAGTCAGTAAGAGTCTGACACTGTTTCAGTTTCCTGCTCCGCCCAAGCGCGGGATTCGTCATTGGATGATTTTTACCTATCATAAAAAACCCATGCTATGGAAAAGGACCTTAGGCATCTTGATTGTTTTTCAACGGAGTGTACCATTATGATACCATTAGATATGGCTCATGTTATTCATATGTTATTCAACTGTCACACATCATCGTCCAGTCTCAAACTAAGCAGAGCTTATGTTATTGGTACTAAACAACTGATAAACCTACTTATATATTTCTAACTACATACATATTATAGATAAATAGCACCCAGACACAGAATAAATCATCACACAAACATTTGTCCTGGGTGGGAAACGAACTCACGACCTCCGGCATAGCAGTCAGGGCCACTAACCACTAGACCAACAGGCCAGTAAATGTTAATAAGAATACGTTTTTTGCTCATCCGTTCTCGTCTACCTTATAAATATTAAGATATTTGAAAGCTAGGGAGTCTCATAATTTTATCTGTGAATAAATGTCGCTTTCCATAACAGTCGGTAATTTATTCCGGATACTATTGCTCTTCGCGATTTTCTTCAGTCTTATATCAACGAAGCGATAGTTCTGATGAATTCATCTAGATGTTTACCGTAATAAAAAGTAGTATTTGGGCACGCGACTAAGACGAGAACTTATGATTATGATTATATTTCATTGGTGGCACAGCTAGATTGAACAGGCTTTTAATAAACTAATGCACCTCACCATCAACGATTGCATCACCATCATGTGGGATCGTAGTCATGCTTTAGTTTAAAGCAAATAAAAACAAAATTTAGTCCATAATTCTGCAGTAACGAGGTGTGTATCGCCAAGTCAAATTTCATAAGAAAATGTAACATGTTCTTTGCCCAAATAATGACTGCCAGTCTTGCGGGCACGTTTCCGACAAGCGACGTGTCAAAATGATAGCAACGACGTGGGGGAGTGCTTCGACGCCTACGTGAATTTGAGTTTGTGTAGGTATTACATAATAGATACTTATACAGTATAACTGTCGCAACTTGGCGAGTCTGAAATTAGCCTCTGCGAAGTTTAGCGCTTGAAAAGTCGTAAAAAAAAGGAACTAAAAAATCCTGCTCCGACAGTCGTACTATACCTACGTAGAGTTTATAAGATTATACATACTTGTCGTTAGTTAATATATAAGTCATTATGTTTTTTTTGGAATGCAACGAATTATAAATACACAAAACATAAAAAAAATACTTCCACATAAACACTACTACTTCACGTTTCACGAGTAAATTGACATCTACATATATAAAAAGATCTACGAGTACAGACGAGTACATATATAAAATTTTAAAGGAAAAGGATATCTTTATACACTTAGTGATATGCGGTATCTACCCACTCGAATATTAAAAGAGAGGTCGGTATTATGAACATTTTATGACCCGGAAAAATGGTTTGGAGGTTATGAGGAATCCGGTGCCTTACTTCGGGCTAAAGCTTCCACACAAAAGGCCTTTCCTTTAGAGATTGTAATCTAAAATAGAACGACATACCAAGGCGGCCCTTCAAGAATACAATGCGGGATCAGCCTCTAAGCGGAACAATGGTATTTGTATCTATAGGAAAATTGTGGGAAATTTCAGGGATAAATTTAGACTAACCAGCGAAACTTCGCAAAATATTAATCATTCAGTGACGAATTTAAGGAAGAGGGAGGCCGAAGAAGAGATGTATTTATTGTGTAAGGATATGAAACAAAAGGGAGTTAGAAGTGTGACGGGTGACAGAACAGAGTGGAAAAAAAACATGTTGCGCCGACCTCAAGTAATATGGGATAAGGGTAGGATGACGATGATGATGATAGTGATGAATTTAAGGTTCGGCGGTGCGGTCTGGTCCAGGTATACTTGAACTCAACACGTTTTTTTTTATGAGCATGTGTGGCGGGGAAGAGAAACACATCGTGGCGTAGTAGCCTTGTCAAGTTTTTTCCTATAGGTATCTTTCACCCTGCCTGAAGTACAGGGGATTTCAGATTCTTTGTCCAGCGTGTGGGAAGCTCAGTGTTCAACTTCAGCATCGACTGTTAAGTTAGGCTTTAGCTATGAGCTGGAAACCGAGATTGCGACTCTAAAATGTCGCCAAGTCATTCTGTGAATGACGTGAACTCACGGCAACCGTTAATGTACTATTGCAAAGGAAGCAAGCAGTGACGGGACTACATCCACTTCCTCTAACACCCCTGCTCCCTTCTGCACTTCGTCCAGTAAAACTAGACCTATTAAAAATCACACCCATTTGCGACGTTGCTTGTTCATACAGTACAGGCGCATCGACGCACTGCTGCTAACTATTCAACGGCGCCGCTGTTCCTGCTCTTGGTACTGCAGCAGTTCGACCCCGCCTGCTAAGAGCTGCAGTCGCTGTTTTCTGCCTACGGGGGAAAGCAAGCATTTCACGTCAGGCCTGCATTGCCAGGATGCCGTAAGACCTGCATCACACGCGGAAGTGAAGATGCGCGTTGCTGCTCCAGCTACTCTTCAAAGAGAAATACATACCGCCATGATCTAGACGTTGCCAAATACAATCGACAAATGACTTGTTACTGAAAAATAATAAGTAGTTCGTATTACCGATATGGGAAAAATTTGTTAAACTGATGTTAAGTCCAGTGCGGTCCAGTCCGCACCTCCCGCGTGGTGGATTATGGCCCGTTCCCTCTCCTAGAGAGGAGGCCTGTGTCCGTACAGTGGGAATATTGAAAAGACTGATGATGATGTTAAGTCTAACATATTTTTCCCATACAATCGGTTGTACCCATAGAAATATTAAAAACACTCTTTTCTTATATCTATGGTTATACCCCTACATTGGACTAGCTTAAACTGAAGAAAAGAAAAAAAATATTGATGTGTAAAAGTGTTATTTTAAAACCTATTTACGAAATAAAAATCATTTATCATTGGTACTTCAAATAAAAGTTATCTTACCATTGATAATTAAGTTTCAAATAATGACCTTCAAGGATAAACTATAGGCGGGAAAACCCTGTCGCCATGTCGTCACAATTTTATAAAAGACTATCCCGTATTGATAAAATTATAGTTCTTATTTCCTCTTTCACTAAAAATAATAATTACCTATGTAACCACATTATTACGAAGATATTAGAAGAAGGTAAACTACAATAATGGCAAACCACTTTATTACGTAGCTATTGATAAGAATAAAATATTTCCTTTTGTTTGACGTTATTTCCGTAACATAGTTGAGTAGATAAAGTAATGTTCTCTATGGGATTACCCGATCTATTATAGGGCAAACCAGTTTCAAAATTAATTTATAAGGAAACACCAAAATATACGAGCGTGAGAGTTTTTTGTTGGATAGGCTCGGTTTGACTACTATGTCACCTGATGGTAAGCAATGATGTGGCCGACGATGGAGCACACCCTATATATATACATATAGGGTGCGAGGGTGTTAGGGTGTGTGATATACATAGTATATGCATATTATGTCGGTTGATGTGACCAGATCTTAGAATTTATCACTTCATGATATTATTATGAGCGATCATTTCATGATATTTATTTAACAAAAATATTCCAAAATAATCTACTGCTAGCGGTATCGCCCTCACAATAGTAGAAAGTCATCCCTAAGGAACATACTCCCAAAAAAAGGTATCCTGTTAGCTAATCCAGAACATGGTCTGGCTCGACTGGCTAAACGGTTTTCATCGAAATCCATTCAGCCGGTCCAATATGAAGAACTAACAATGTATGTTACTTCTTCACCTACACGAATACACCCATATACTTTCAGCTTTTTAATGTGGGTATTTCTAATAATGTTTGTCCTATATTTTTTAGTTAATTCATAAAGAATAAATCAATAAAATAAATAATTGTGTGTGATTAACATACGTAGGATGTACATAAAAGTGTCATAGTTTTCCACAATACTGACATCCGGACATGCGTTTTGAACTCAAATGGCTAAAAATTGTAATTACCAATTAGGTATTTTTGCCGCTTGACTGCACATCTCGTCAAAAGTCAAAATAGTTTTATTTCGCCTACATGGGCACTTGTAAAACGTCAGAAGCTAGACGTTCCCAAATTGGTAGTTTCCTATGGAGAAGAACCGGCACAAAAGTCCATAGTCACAATTAAAAAAAAATGGTTTGTTACAATATCTCCATATTACAGTATAACAGATAAAATACATACTCCACACTTAGTCCTAAGCGGACCTTTGCAGAATTCTAAATCATTTACGTACCTAGGTAATGTTTTAATTCACACTAGGTAGGTACATATACCAAAATCACTACATTGCAAACACAAGCAAATTGTATTGAAAAAACCGTAAATAAGTCATAAGATTTTCTTATCAGTAAACGCTGTTTTATATAATGTGTAATACTTGCAAAAAATCATACACTTAATCTAAACATTACTTTTATAGCGGTCATGTAATCGACTTTCCATACTGCTGTAATAGCAGGAAATACTGAGTCAGAGTACTTAAAGTCGGGGACTAAAGGCAGATTTATATTGAGTAAGTAACTGACGTCAGTCCACTGACGCGTCAGTGCTGACCTGGCACTGCTATAATGTAAATTGATTTCAAGTCAGTACAGTACTGTCACGTCAGTACTGACTTCAATATTCGCGCTGCAATATTTTCGGCGTCAGTCCACTCCCCCGCCACCCGCGCCAGCGCTACTGACAACGTGTAAATTGCCCAAGTCAGTTGCTGCCGCTCTGTTGTACGGTAACCACGATTCGTCGTACCGGATCACAAAATGACACGAAAATTGAGCGACACGGAAAACTTAAAACTTGTACAACTATACGATAATTATTATTAATATATATGATAATTAATGCCTATGGGATTTCAAATCACAAAATTATAGAAATAAAGAAATGTGTGCAACAGCATTGCAGAATATTGCACAAAATTCTTTGATTCTTTGCTGTTTTTGAGAAATCATTTTTCCGCACTGACTTTACAAACGTGTGTACACCAAAAGAAATATCTTCGACTACTGACTGCTTGTAAATAGTACGCGTCAGTTTTCGGCGCCAGCACTGATGACAGCTACTGACTCAATGTAAATCTGCCTTAAAGTTAGATCCCAGAACCAGCGGTAGGCACGCCCTAATGACGTCATCACTAGACATTTTATGAAGCCACCGGTGTAGGAAATGACGAGACCGTTTATTCGCTGAAAAGCTTAACAAAATGACTTACGTATCCTACATAGTAATGTCGGTACATTATTATGTAGGATAGGTAAATCATTTCTGATTAAAATTGTGTACATCACTTTTTTAAGCTTCAGTTCTGTTCTTAAACTTGAAATAAATATAACTGCAGATTACATGATATTTCGATACTTCTTCCTTCTGCCAGCAGCTTCGCCCGCGTGAAAGTAGCTTCCTCCTTTTCTTCCGTCCTTTTAGCAGCTGATTTTTGAAAAACCCTGTCTTAGTGTCATAAAAGGAAGCCTTGTACAAAATTTCACGCTCCTCCGCTCCTAGGCCCAGTAGTTTCGCCTGTAAGTTGATATGTCAGTCAGTCAGTTTCTCCTTTTATTTATAAGTATATACCTATAGATAGAACAAGATGTCTTAAAATGCGGTCAATCGAAATCCATTATAACCCATATAGCAAGGACAAAAGCGATCGTTTATCTTTCTGATTTGAAGTTGTTATTGCTGTTTAAAACTGTCATTTTCACATTTTTTTTAAACATTTATTTTTGTAAGAGTTTTCAAGCGCTAAAATTCGCAGACCCTAACTTCTGACTCGCCAAGACCTGATGGCTGTACTGTACACACGCGGGCACGTTGTTCTCCATAAATTTTATATGGCAACTTGACTTGTAGAACACGCAACGCTAATTTACGCACAAATCAGGCGTGGTCCACGTGTGCGCCGGTTTTCTGTAGTTCTAGCTTTAACCCTGTATCATATTGTTCGGTCATATAATTTTGTACGTGTTCCATATACAGGGTGTCATTGACATCGTACCACAAACGAATACCATAGATCCAGTAGATGATTCTAGTCGCCCAGTGGTGGTGTGGATTTTTTTGTCGGTTTTTTTTAAATTTTAAAATAAGTTGTGTTTTTTTTTATTTTTAACTGTATATAGGAAAACATGAGAAACTATTACTGAAAAATAAAACATATTTATGGCAGTAGGTATCAATTTTTCTTATCAAGTGAAAAGTTCGCCAAGAGCACTTCCACCTTGAATAACCCGGAGCGAGATAACCTTCACCGTGGCTGACCCAATTCGTAGCAATTGATTTTCTCGAGATGGTATCATTTTCTAAGTTCTGTGCAATTAAGGAGTAACAGGCGGATGTCTCCTTCTTTGAAGCAGTAATGCTACCAAAGGAGAAGGCCGCACGTGGCAGTCGCCGGCCTCAAGGATTCTGATCCCGATTTCCAGCCACGGTAGGCGCGGGCTTGCGAACGGCGAGCAATGGGCAGCTCGACGTCCAATCGTCCGGATCGAGCCCAAGTCATCGACGGTGCGTATAGTTCCACGCGCGCCTCAAGATATTGTCAGCAAGCCATATCGACCCGGCAGGGTCGAAGCTTACTGGGGCCATGGACCGCTGTGACATGGATCTGAAAGGAAGACCTGGCCTGGTATGACAGGCAAAAATAACACCGGTCAAGAGCGCCGAGATGTCATTAGATGATTTTCCAAAACAAAAAAAAATAGTGACCTACTGCGCAATTTGTCAACATATTTCCTAACTAGCTTTTGCCCGCGGCTTCGCCCGCGTGGGTTTGGGGTTTCCGGGATAAAAAGTAGCCTATGTGCTATTCCGGAGTGTATCCTATGCCTGTGCCAAATTTCATTCAAATCCATTCAGTAGTTTTTACGTGAAAGAGTAACAAACATCCATACATCCATACATCCATACATCCATACTTACAAACTTTCGCCTTTATAATAGTAGTAGGATTATGGGAAAATTTAACAATATTTATCTTAGAATTTTATTATCAATCAGTCTCCTTAAATCAATTTCAATAAATTCGTGTTGATTCTGAAAATAATGTTATATTTCTTTAATAACATTATCTAATTCTGATTAACACGCAAATTTAAAATAATTCGCGTACAAAAACGAACGTGATAAAATTAAACGGACGTCATCCTCGGTCGTCATACGTTCTTCGTCGATTGACGACGCACAGAAGTTAAAATTAATCATAAAAATATTATAATGCCAATTATTTTGCTAGATTACGTGGAAGTAGCAACACTTCCTGAAAGTATTTGCTGAAACATTCGATGAAAGGCCTGTAGTGAGACATCGCGCAAAATAATACATGCATAAGATAATGTATACGTACTAACTTAGGGCCCTGACTTACGAGTCGCGGGTCAAACCCAGCCAGACACATTACTTTGTGTAATTTATTTCGTCACCACTCCTCTCAAAACGGTGGAGAAAAACATCGTCAGGAAACCGGTGTCCTGGAACCAAAAATTCGAAGACATGTGACATCCACTAACTCGAACTGGGCCCGCGTGGTGGATTACGGCCCATTCCATCTCCTACAGAGGAGGCCTATGTCCCAGCAGTGGGACCATTAAAAAAGCTGATGATGGACTAAGGTTATAAGCTAAAATTGTTTGATATTTTTGCTGTGTAAGCTATGTTATCTGAAATAATGATAACAAATATAATGTGGTTTTAATAAGTATTGACCTTGTCTAATGACAAATCTTCCAAACGTGTAATGTGGGTGTTTCCCGGCTTGTCGAAAACAAATATTTGTAAACTATACAATTTTTTTAATGGATCGATCAGACGAAAACATGATTAAAACAGCATTAAAACCATTAACATAACTGTCTAACTTATGGAAAACCTAAAATGTGTTTGTTTATTAAAAACTTGGCATTTTACCTTGTGTCTAAATTAGAGAAGTATGATGATTTTCTTACATTAGAGTAAATACGTCTAAGTCATTACCCTGAATTTAGATATTGTTACCATACTATGCGATACTGAGCTGAATATTGAAAAAAACTGCATACCTTATTAGTGCCGGATTAAACTCTAGAGTAGCAAATGTTACGGGCCCCGCGCTTTAAGAGGCCCCACTGGCTCCGCGTATTGAAAGGTTTAGCCGTGCAAAAAAAAGTGAAGATACCTATCTCACATGTTTTTGGCGGGCACAAGTCATCCAATGACATCTCCCGCCCTTGGGCGGAGCGGGAGATAGTGTCAGATTTTTACTGACTAAAAAACCACCCCATTCCTTCATTGCCTTCGTTCCAAGTGGTTCCAGGGATTTAGTGATAATTTTCTGCTGTCCATGGCCCCAGAAGGCTTCGACCCCGCTTTGACCCTACTGATTGCTGACAAATTCCTGACAAATTCAGGAATAGTACGCGTTGTCGACGACTAGGGCTTGGTCCGAACGGTTACCGGACAGTCGGACAGCGAGCTATCTATACCTGTGCAATCTTTTCGATTCTGGATTATTCATAAACACAATATAAACAACTGCCTTTAAGGTATCCCGACGTAGAAGTTGCTACAGACCCCGTTTGTATCAATCCGGCACTTAGCGATACTTTGTAGTTCTATAAGTAACTTCAATTAAATAATACGTGATCAATGAACAAAAATCAAGTTAGGTTAGGGAAACAATAGACGTTGGTACGAGTAAATGTAAAGGTTATCAAACTTGATCAAACATAAAAGTCATTAAACATCGAAGTACCTAATCGAAAATCGAAGTAGTTAAACATTTGCCAAACTATCTTTCTTAACTTTCCCAAGATAGGAAAGTAATTGTGTCAATTTCAAAAGTAAGACCACAAGGGTCTAATTTTTGAAACCTTTGTTAATTGAACGGCACACACACTTTTAATTTAAATACAAAAAAGATAACGTGACATCTTTTTATCTAACAAAAAAGGAATTCCGATCTTTTATTTCATCAGCATCATTTAACCCGAGAGCACTCCGGGAGGCGAAAAGTGTCTGTAATTGAATTCCAGCGGCACTCAAGAGGGCAAAACTCTCACCTCTGAGAGGCGAGTTTTTAACATTTCCTAGCAACAGAGGTTAATTCACTCACCGTAATTTACAAATTATACAATGTTGGGGAAGAAGGGAAAAAAAGGAAAAAGTCTCACCTACAACATTTTTATTCCTAGTTTTAATCCTCGATTTTTTATGGAACATGGTAAATTACATGAGTACATGAGAAATACCCACTAAGTGTGTTTGTACATATCTCAAAAAAAAACCTAAGAGACATTAAGTTTATCAAGATAAATTGCATGTTTCTTTGATGGTACTCCAAAAAGAAAAATAATATGGGAACTTTAGAGGATCACTTTGTTGCCCGTCTATCTGTCTGTCTGTCAAGAGTAAGACCCTTTATCTCGGAAACACGTGATGGTATCGAGTTGAAATTAAAATTCAGGTCTGCAGTCCCTTGAAGCTATGAAAAATTAAAATTTAAAAGATACGGCCGTTTATATTCAAATACTGTTTGTGTCGATGCTGTCAAAAGAATCAATATTAATGGGTACTTCCACTTCCTTAATGTAGCATATAGGTCTTATAACACAAGTCTAGCAATAATTTGAAATCTGTAAATTTGTTGTCACGTCAAAAAAAAGAAAAACTTTTATCGATTCGAAAAAATCTTTATGAATCGTTTCGGATATTGAACTATATTAACATAAGTCAGTTTGTACGGAACCCTCAGTGTGCAAGTCCAATTAGCGCTTGGCCAGTTTTAAATTTACTAAAATGAACTTATTGGTCGATATTTCAACGTTGCAATCGAGGTGACTAGAAATACATTTTATTGCATTTGCAGCGTAATTGGTTTATGCAAACTACCTTGCAGAGGTACAACTAGCTCGCTTCAGAACTAGGTGCAACAATATTCAATAATAAAGTAATTATTGCACCTTCGGACCTTTGACCTATATCCGCTGTTAAATATTCAAATGAAAATGATGCTTTGTGGCATTACACAAGCTCCACTCTATCAACTACACAACTACACTCTACAACAACTCCACTATACAACACTATAAAACTAAATCTAATAGATCTAATAGATTCAGTTTCAGAATCTAATAGATTCAGTTTTGTAAGATTGAATACAGATTTAATAGTAAAACATATAGTGGAGCTTTTGTAATGCCTTCGTCCACTTACACATCGTAAATTATTCTACGGGATTATATTTTATTCTCGGGGTGAAAACTCTATAATCTTATCCGGGACAACTCGTGAAGCAAATTTAATCTAAATCCGTTAAGAAGAAACAGACAGAGAATTGCTTTCGCATTTACAATCATTATTCATCATTGCAGGCAAAAAATGTCAACTGTTGGGCAATAATAGGCCTCTCGCTCAGTTTTTATTTAGTACTTTTTTACTTAGTTTATTATATTAGTGTAGATTTACTATACTATTGCCAGTCACAATGAAATACCTATTATCGTAACTAAAAAGTCGACTACATATTTTCATGAACGTGAAGTGAAGAAGAACAGTAGCCTAATTCTCGTAATGAAAACCGTAGCGATATCGTAGCGACTTTGACATTTTCGTATTCCCATCCATCAATCGAGTTTGAACGACACCGATTTTGAACTCGTTTGATCGAAGAGAGGTCGTTTAGAAGTCGTTCGATAGTCGTTCTATCGATCTATCGAATCCCCATCAAGGAACACGTGAATACCGATTTTGGATAGGACTACGATCGAACGACAATGGAATTAGGATTGTTTGATTTTACGTGAATTAGGGCACTGGGCTTCATTGAAATTGATTACAAATGAGATGATGTAACAATGTTACGTGCTCCAAAAATTACCTATAAGGAATTTTAAATAAAAGATACTTTTTTTACGTCCGCAAAATCAAATATACTCTATTTCTTCTAAAAAAAAGTTGGCAACCATAGCGTCTTCCGTTACGCAGTAGCTTCCGAAAGTGTGAGCCTCATGAATAAAAGGAAGGTCATCGTAAATAAGAATTTAACAACCAACGTGATCGGATTCTATATACTCGAACTTGTAGATTACGTTTACCTGGGACAAACGACCTAGCTAAGTAAGTCTGACTATGAGAAAGAGGTCAATTGTGGAATCCGACACGTCTAGCCAGTGTTCGGGAAGCTGCGCGGTAATTTATCGTTTAACTTACCGCAGTGTCTAAAACGAAAGTCTAACCTGGGGTAATATTCTTCAAGAAAACAGCCCTGAGCGTAGCGCCGGTCCAGCGACGAAATCCAAATCATCATCATCTGATGATTACGGCTAACACATTATGATTGGAACGTTATAAGGCTGATGCCTTATAATGTTCCCACTGCAGGGACACAGGCCTCCTCTCTAGGAGAGGAAATGGACCGTAATCCACCACGCGGGCCGAGTGCGGATTGGTGGATATCACATGTGTTCGAATTTTTGGTTCTAAGACATGCCGGTTTCCTCACGATGTTTTCCTTCACCAAATTGAGAACAGTGGTGATGAAATAAATTAATGTGCCTGGCTGGGTTTGAATCCGCGACCTACCACTAGTAAGTCAAGGCCTTCACCACTCGGCCACCACTGGTCCCAATAAAATAAATAATAAGTAACAAATTCATTCATAATCATACAATACCATCATTAGTGTTATCATTTCACGGATAGTGCACAAAAGAGTCGTCATTAATGCTGAGAGGATTGAACTCGACACTCTTGTTCGAGTAATCTTCATGGGAGAGCACTTGCTACAGCGCGCGGAGGCAGCTTGTTCCGGCCGTAGCTAACGGTGCGTTTCCACTGACGGCGTACAGTGGAGCGAAAAAGAGCAGTAAAAATTGGCAAGCGGAGCGGAGTTTAGCTAAAACGAGCTAAGCAGGCAAGAGGCCGCACCACGTGCTTATCCCGATTTCTGATTTTCTGATTTCTTGTAGACGGCGAGCAATAGGTAGCTCGCCATCGGGACGTCTGATAATCGTCCGGACCAAGCCTAGTCGTCGACGGCGCGCACTGTTCCCGCGCGCCTCAAGGAGTTAATAAATGAATCTTGAATCTAGAACCCAGCCAGATGCATTACTTTGTGTAAATTATTTCATCACCACTACTCTCAAAACGGTGAAGGAAAACATCGTGAGGAAACCGGCATGTCCTAGAACCAAAAATTCGAAGACGTGACATCCACCAATCCGCACTGGGCCCGTGTGATGGATTATGGCCCATTCTCTCTCCTAGAGAGGAGGCCTGTGTCCCAGCAGTGGAAACTTTTAAAAAGGCTGATGATAATGATTATGACGATTTATTCAATCGATGTAATCTAGGTTACTTCTGGGTCGACCACATACACATACACACTTTAGTAGCCATCCTTTCGTCTTCGTCATCAGCTCAGAAATCTTACCATGACCTGATAAAATGTCAGTGAGAAACAGGGATTGAGCTATACACCCTATGCCTATCTATCTACGTATCATCACATAGTATAAAACAAAGTCGTTTCACTCTGTCTGTCCGTATGCGTGCTTAGATCTTCAAAAGTACGCAACGGATTTTGATGCGGTTTTTTTAAATAGATAGAGTGATTCAAGAGGAAGGATTATATATGTATAATATATGCATATTATATAGAATATCACCATTGCACCCATGCGAAGCTGAGGCGGGTCGCTCGTATTAAATATTCAAGACTGACATATCAACACACAACCGAAACTACTGGGACTAGGAAGTTTTAAAATTTTGCACAAGGCTTAATTTAATAGCAAAAGTGAGCACTAAGAAAGAAATTCCAAAAATTCCCCCCCTAAGGGGATGAAACGAAGCTCAAAATTTCGTATGGAGAAACCTACTTACAAGTGGGTGAAACCACTGCCAGAAAGCTAGGTTGATATAATAGCTTTTTCCTTTTTTGTGGTGGGTAAAAATCATCTAAAATCCCGCCCTTGGTCGTAGCGGGAGATAATGTAAGACTCTTATTGGCTAAAAAACCCACCCTGTTCCTTCTTAGCCCCTCATAAAGAGGCCGGACGCTGCTTTCACAAGCTGATCCATAGCTCCAGAGGCTCAGTAGGTACTGATGGGCTCTTTCGACACTCTGTAAGCTTCATCTGTCATGATAAGTAGGTACTATAAAAAAAAGTGACAAGTGTGTGTAAAAGACTGATAAAAATGTTGAAATCCGAAACCACGACAACTATCTGAAGATCACATCCATATTGGGATAATAATAATATACACAAACGTATGTACACATAATGTAAGTAATACTGGAATGCAGACATACTTTGAGAGACGACTTGAGACTTCGATTACAAAAGTAACATTACTCTCACCAAAAGCGGATCACATTGGTAAAAACAAGGGTTTCATATTGTTGTTAAAATTGTATAGCAATACAATAAAGATGCATTCATCGACTTTTATAGATTGTTCTGATTATGCTTTTTTTAGATGGGAAATCATCAAATTACTTTTTCGTTCTGTAGTGAGAGATAGTTCTAAACTTTTTTTAGCCTATTCTGTACCATTCCTGGACAAAAGCCTCCCTCCACTCCTTCCATCCATCGCGGACCCACGCCTCGTCTTGCCATTTCGGAAGGAATCTGTCTAGCTCATCGCGCCATCACCTTCGTAGTCTACCACGACCCCGTCGCACTTAGAGCCTTCAAATTAGTCAGGCGACAGCAGCGCGGCAATCGAGCTGCTTTTTTTTACATATTATTAACCGACGCACGACAGCCGTACTCCTGCCGTACTGCTCTCGCACGATAGCCGCACGTTTTTATTTATATGAAAAAACAAAGTAACGCGACAGCCGCGCTGCTGCCACGCTGCTGTCGCGCGGTACGTTGCGGCTAATTTGAAGGTGCCTTTACAGATTAAAACACACCTGTGTTCCTTCAGCTGCCCTTACGTACCACCAGGGGCCTTTACGTTAAAGTTCCCGCTAAACGAAACACATTAATTGTGGTCCAAACGTAATGTTTTTCCCCTTTTGACTTCGCAAACTGTGGAGAACTCATAACAGGTAATCTCATTTTAGATAAATGGGCTGAAGTAACTTTATCGAACAGACTGCTTAACTCTTAAACGCATCGGTTCTAACGGAACCCACTAATTATCCATCTTAATTTTCCCATAAAGCCACCTCGTATAGGCACGCACGTATGGAACAAAAAGAGCTGTCAATCTGATTCCGGTACTTATCGGATGGTGAGTGACACATTTCTTGCCGTCCAAGCCTGCGCCAACGTTGGCCAGGAGTGGCTCAGCAACACGGGAGTAAGCCCCTACTCACCTACTGCCTTAGGTACTTGAGTAATGTTATCTACGATAGATACTGATTTACAATATGAGTAATGATATTCTTTCTGCATCTGTTTTGTGAGTTTTTTTTAAGACATAGCTACTATACACTGCTTTCATAGAAGTAGAATAATTTTAACTAATTAATATTATTCCAGTATGCGTGACGATAATTTCACGTTAATTAAGAAAAAATGTAGTAATTGCACGACTTTAAGAAATAAATTAACCGTAGGCGTTGATAAGCCCAAGACGAGCAATGGGTAGCTCGCCGCACAAATTAAATAAATTCCGACTACGTAATAACGACTTAAGGCTAAAAGTTTCAGTAAACTAACAATTAGTTAAGACAAGCAAGTCTTTCCTCATAAACGGCGTACACTTTTATGACAAACTGCCAAGATCAAAACCGAAGTCAAGCATATTCTTAACAAAAAAACGTATTAGATGACTACGTTGAAGACATGCTTGTTTGGTAATGACTACTATAACAACACATGTGGTTACTCTAATAGCCTATCAACTACATTATCGCATATTAATCAATTACCAACTGCTCCGAAGAACTTCGTACCACCCTATTTTTTTTTATTTGCGAATATTTCAAGACGAAAATGAATCAAATCATCTCAGTTTTAATTTGATTGTATATAAAACACATCGGGAAAGTAGTTCAGAATCGGCAACTGATGACAGCTATTTTTCGGATGTTTTTTTTTTTGTATGTTTGTTCATCGATTACTCCGCCAATTATCGACGGATTTTCAAAATTATTTTTTTGTTCGAAAGTAGATAGTTCTGAGGGGGTTCCATTGTCACCAAGTTAAGATCTGATGATGGAATCCATGAGGAATCGAGGGAACTCCTTAAATATCATAGGCAAACATATGGTAATTTTGGTATTTTCATCTAGTACTTAAGCGTTTACAGTCAAAAAGAAACATTTGATGGAGTGGAACTGATGAAGAAGACCAGAAATGGCCAATGGAACTTCATACTTACATAGATATCACAATAAAATTACAATATAAATAAATAAATGGTTGTGAATAGTTAGGTTGATGACATTGGTATCATCGAAGTGACCTGATGATGATGTGTTGATGGAGCCGGAAGATAGGCAACGGAACTCCGTAATTAATCAATGTATTCTAGCCGTATTTGGGCTCTTTAAAATTGTCATGAGATGTACTTTGGCTTTAGGGTACTATCGAACTGATCTGATGATGGAGCCGGAAGGTGGAAGGGAGACACAGGAACTTCATAATAAAACGACGTATCCTACCGGGGTTTGGGTTCATTAAAATTGTCATGAGAAATAGGCACTTTGGTTATAAGTGTATCGCAACCAAAAAGGGTGAAATAAAAAAACTTTTTACAAAAAAATATACCGACTTCACTAAAAATATAAAAATAACTTTAATTTCGGAAGTCGGTGTTAAATAAGAAACAAATAATACCGAGAAACACCGACTTCCGAAATTAAAGTAATTTTTATATTTTTAGTGAAGTCGGTATATTTTTTTGTAATTTTTTTTTTTTAAATAAGTTTGTTTAACTTACAAGTTTATAAAAAATCTATCCATGTTGACAATTTCGTGATTCTTAATTATCTTCGTCACTAAAGTATTAGTCTACACATGAGTACCAATCCTGATAAACTTCTTGTAGTGCGATGATTTAAAAATAAAACACTATTGTACATTTGAGTACTTCTATTATAATTTTAACTTATTATTAAACTTATTATATTTTCCAATTGGAGAGAAACTGTAAGGTTGTGAATTATTTCGGATATATTTAATTATTGTAGGTACATATATTTTTACATTATTTAGATCACAGCCACCTTAACTTTATTCGTGATACATTTAGTGATAAGTTCATTTTTATCATAAAGCTCTCAACAGCTGTGCTCAAATGTTCGACTATTGTAATTACAGACACATTTAAAAGACAATATGTGCGCGGTCACCGGCATAGTATAAAGTCTCTTTATACTATGTCACCGGTGTCCTCTTGGGGCTTAATTAATTAATTAAGTTGGCTCCAATCGAACACCGGCATTCGCACACCTCATCATCATCCTACCCTTATCCCATTTTACTTGGGGTCGGTGCAACATGTTTTTTTCTTCCACTCTGTCCTGTCACCCGTCACACTATCACTAACTCCCTTTTCTTTCATATCACCCCTCACACAATCCATCCATCTCTTCTTTGGCCTCCCTCTTCCTGCATTCGCACACCTATTGTTCTTTAATTGTGTCTTTAATTACAAGACCGAAAGGCTAAATAAATAGTAGTAACTTTATTGTACACCTTAAGTTATACAACATTATATGGCTGGTGCTATACTATTTATGTATTGATGTCACTCAATGATAAAGTAAAAGAATTTGTAAACTTGGCTTGGTAGTTTATCTACACTAATATAATAAAGAGGTAAAGTTTGTTTTTTTGTTTTTTTGTTTTTTTGTTTGTAGGGGGTAATCTCTGGGACTACTGGTCCGATTGGAAAAATTTAAGCAACAATAGAAAGCTGCTTTACTCCTGAGTGACATAGGCTATATTTTATGTACGCGGGCGAAGCTGCGGGCAAAAGCTAGTTCATTATAAACAAAAATACAAACTTTTCCTCTTTGTAATTTTAGTACCAAGTGAAAGTAGAAAATATATGTCTACTGATAAAGTAACATTCTATTAGTAAAATATTTTGTTTAAACCGTAACCAATTTTGCTATTGCTAGTATATTTTTTTTAATTGCTATAAACTAGTGCTTGACTGCGATCCCACCTGACGGTAAGCCGTGAGGCAATCGTTGATGGTGAGGCGCTCTAGTTTATTAAGAGCCTATTCACTCTAGCCTTGATGAGAGCCACGGATGAGACCTAAATTATAATCGGACGGAAAGACTGCAACCGGCAGTATACATAAATATATCTTCATCGTTATCAGAATACATTACTAGTTATACAGGCGCATTACTTTGTGTAGTTTTTTCATCAACATTGCTCTCAAAACAGTAAAGGAAAACATCATGAGAAAACCGGCATGTCCTAAAACCGAAAATTCGAAGACATGTGACATCCACCAACCCGCACGGGGCCCGGTGTATTATGGCCCATTCCCTCTTCTAGAGAGGAGGCCTGTGCCCCAGCAGTGGGAAGTTTAAAAAAGGCTGACGATGATGATGAGTACTGTGGCGGGCGCTAACTACAGTAAAAGACTTCTTTGATTTTATATGTTATTAATGTCATTCGAAGCACTTATTTTTGTAAAATATTTTAATTTAATTTTCTGGTATTGCTAAACAATCCGTCTATCTATAAATTTTCACTCTTCCTCTTTTACCATAAAACTTAAAAGCAAACATATCCTGCCAGTTTGAATCTTACTAATATTATATTATCTTATATATAAAAATGAATCGCAAAATGCGTTGGTAAGCGCAAAACTCGAGAATAACTCTGCCGTGCAGACGCTAAAACGCAGTAAAATTGCGTATTTTACAATACTTTTACTGCGTTTTAGTATCTGCACGGCAGAACTGAACCGATTTCGCTAATTCTTTTTTTGTTGTCTTTGTTATTGTTAGGAAAAGGTTCTAATGAAAATAAAATTACAGTAGAGTAGAGTAGGGTAGAGTAAAGTAGAGCAGAAAATTCTGTTGCCGGGAGCGAAGCTGCGGGTAAAAGCTAGTTATATTATAAATGCGAAAGTTACGATGTTTGGATGTTACTCAATCACGCCAAAACGGCTGGACGGATCTGTATGAAATTTGGCACAGGCATAGGATACACTCTGGAATAGGACATAGGCTACTTTATATCCCGGAAACCCCAACCCCAAACCCAATAAACCCTCCAACCCGACCTAAATGCAGGCACCACAATGCCTCATAATAATAAAAAATCTATGACTAAGTCGCGAGTACAATACAATACCTATTAAAATATTATATAAAACTTTATATTTTAGTATTAGGGTGTTAATCTACAATAATATAATAAAGAGGTAAAGTTTGTTTTTTTTTTTTTGTAGGGGGTAATCTCTGGAACAACTGGTCCGATTGGAAAAAAATTAAGTAACAATAGAAAGCTGCTTTTGCGGGCGAAGCCGCTGACAAAAGCTAGTATTTAATAGAACACCATGTAGGTATTTAAAACATCATAAGTTGCTGAGTAGCCATAACATCCTATTCGGATACTATAAATAACGGGTATCGAGTCAAACCCAATTCCCAATATCCGGATAGCATATTATAAACGAGATACACGGTGGTGGTGGACCACAACAGCTGAAAAGTGGAAAATAAAAACCTTTTAAAAACTGTTTTAAATAAGGAAGAAACAAAACCAGAAACACCAACTTTGAAAATTAAAGATACCTTTGCACCTCTTTTTTGGAAATTTTACAAAACTAATATTAATAAAGAGGAAATTCATATCAGTCTGATTCAGTGCTTACTTGTATTAATATACTGTTTTGAGTCAAGTTGGATACTATATTCTATTCTATTCTATTCTATTCAAGAGATATTTTAAAAATATATTGGTAATAATAAATATTATCCTAAGTCAAATGATGTTTAAGTAAAATGCACTAGTTACGACTACTCACTGTGACCGACACGTGGATGTTAACTAAAATAATCTTACTTCTTACTAATCTTACTAATATTATAAATGCGAAAGTTACGATGTTTGGATGTTTGGCTGTTTGGATGTTTAGATGTTCGGATGTTTGTTACTCAATCACGCCAAAACGGCTGGACGGATCTGGATGAAATTTAGCACAGGCATAGGATACACTCGGGAATAAGACATAGGCTACTTTTTATCCCGGAAAAACTTAAGGTTCCTGTGGGATTTCACATTTCGTTTGTAAAATTGTATAGGGCAACCCCAATACCACGCGGGCGAAGCCGCGGGCAAAAGCTAGTTATTAATAATAATGTAAGCTCTACAGTTTCTTGGTTTGAAAAATATTTTACTGCTTGATAGCCAATTTATCGAGAAAGGCTACATGACATTACGCAACCACTCAAGGGAGCGGAGCAGTAAGTAAAGACGTAGGTAAACCATTAGAGACAGCAGCTGGTTGTTTACATTTTTAAACTAAAAAAAGAAATATGTAATTTTTGTGTTCTAACTACAAAAATTACATATGTTTTACAATCACTAACTGTATCAGTAAAAAGTACGTTAAGATGTACATACTACTGTAACTATGAGTTGGAATCATCGACGTAACAGTACTTGGTCATAAAACGAAGGTTCTAAGATAACGCTCAGCTGAGAAATTGAATGAACGTCAGCAGTCACTAGGCAGATGGTCGTCATCGTACGATTCATAACGGTCGGTGAATTGAACGAATACAGAGGGTCCCGGCCAGGTAGATGCACGTGCTCGCGCCGGGGAGCCCGGGGTTCTCCCGCCGAAATTTATGAGCAAGTTGATTGACGTCTCATGACATTTATAAAAAAAATGGCAAGATTCTTAGAAGAAGGATATGTTGTATTTTTTTAAGGCTTTGAATGGTACTATAATTTTGTGTTAACGAATTTGACGTTGTAAAAACCATTTGATTAACAAAATGTTTAGGTTTCCGTTCCGCTATTTACATGAGAGCAGCCGGGTCGGGCCTGAGCGGAGACGCGCGCCGGTGACAGCGCATGCGCCTCCGGCCCAACCGGGCCCACCGACCGCCACATGCACGCTGCTGCAGTCGCGGCCACGCGCGCCGGCGACAACACGCACCCATGCATAATACACCATACTAAAATAACAAAACATCCATGAAATAAAAATACGACAACCAACTAAAATTTTAAAACAAAATATTTAGTAATTAGTCTAAACATTTATCCACTCAAGTGCATAATATTATTAGCTGTAAAAATGTGCAAAAATGTTCCCATGGTACCCATGAAGAAGAGCGTGGACTCAGGTGAGTTGACAAGAGTTTTCATTCGGATTTTCACATCGTTATCGCTCGCTATTGTTTTAATAAACTGTTCCTACGAGATTAATATCGTTTTATCCTTTTGCGATATACGTAACATAACAGTTTCATGTGTTAGTTATTACCCTGTAGATATCGAGTGAGGTGGTGTTGTGTTGTAAAGTTTATTTTTTCAAGTAAAAAGTTGTATTGTTTTCATATTTTAGTGCGAGATTATAAAACAAGCATTTTGATTTATAAAAATGAAACGAATTAGCAATTTATTATTACATGTAAAAGTGTTAATGCGCGTTTACATTTTATTTCAGTTAAAATGTAAGTGATCTTGAAATTCATTTTATTTCATTATTTTTAAGTTGTTGTTAAAACGACTTTGTCCTTCGAGTTCAAACGCGATAACAATAAATTAAAAATTTCATCACTGTAATGGGTCAACGGATAGTTTCGCGGGCCGGCCAATTGTCTTAAATTAGGAAGCCATTTGTCCGTATTAAGTGTCATGTTCGAATATTAATCGTCACGTCGATAGTTGAGAGGCGCTGGCATTGATCCGCCGTGATTGTCGGTGGCGAAGAGCGCCGCGGAACAAGCACTTATCGGTCGAATTAATTCCAATGGAGATCGTGTCAGGACGATGTTATTGGCAACATCTCGCTAGGCCGGACACGCGGCGCGGCCCGCACTCGCCGCCGGCGCTCCGCAGTGCTAGCCCGTACATGCGCACGGCCGCACATATCAAGGCTGTTTCATTTTAAAAACATCGCGATATATGAATCGTATACATTCTTCGTCGTTCAAAAACAACGTAATGCGAACTTCTTGTAAACGTCAGTATTAGTGTGGTATTCGATCCGCGGTCGCCGTTGTCACACGTTACCGAGACTCGACTCCTGAACATATCCAGAAAGATGAAGTTGCCGAAATTGGATCTATGTGAGTCTAAATTACCTCCAACTTGTATTACACTAGAATACTATATTGGTGTACTCTATGTCAACGTATTTTATGATTCATACACGTGTAATGTAATTGCACTTTTACGCACTATTCATATGAACAAGAATAATAAAACCTTTCATGAACCGTACCTACATACATACCGTCATATTACTATATATGATTTATTTATTTTTTATTTCGTCTGGCTTTTTACGGTAACTTTTCATTTCCTGTAAACGTTAGGAAAAACTGAAACGTTTATGGCCAGTATTGTTATCGTTTTATCGTAAACCCGCAATATTCTGGTTAAAACGTTCAGATGGTCTAGTCTGCATTTTTTAACGTTGTCGATCGCGTAAACGTTACGGTTCGCTATAAAATTAGCTGCAGCCAACGGTCATACCTGCATGAAATAAGAAAATTGCCCTGAGGGTACATACTCCTAGAAAAAAGCATCCATATACATATATGAATATTTTTATCCATACCTGATCAGTCTTTCAAGCTTGATGAAGCCACAATCAAACGCGATTACTCACACATTTTCGCCTTTTATAACAATAGTGTGATGGTATGTAAAAAAGGTTTACCGTTATTGTCACCAGATGGCGCTTATTCAGTTTTAGTACAAATTGACGTTTACACTAACGTGATGATATACGTAATAGTACATTGTTATACGAGGGATGAAAGAGAAGAGAAAGGAGATTGCTCTGCGCCCATACATTGTTCGCCCTGGAACCAAGAGCATCGGAAAATTATATTTTGTGTGGTCTATCATTAGTAAACTCCTATATGATCTTATTTTTATAGCGGACTAGCTGCAGATTAGATATATTCCAAAAAAAGAATCAGATTTTGAGGTTATAATCGAACCATAACAACGAATATTAGATACCTATAGTTTTTCATAGCTTAGTGATTTTTAAGAAACTGAAAAGCAATATCAGGATATATTTAGCTATTTTGAGCACCTTCCTAGATAATTGGGTAGGTACCTATGCAGTTTTTTTTTCTAAAGCCTAAATATATATGTAAGTTCAACGTTTAAATGCATAGAATCTATTAACATTGGAACCTGTATTCTTAGAATTCGTTAACGAATGAGAAAAAAACAGTAAACACAAGCGGCGCATGCTTGAACAGCGCAAACGTGTGACTTGTTAACCAGCCTTACCAATTTTGTACCTACGAGTAGTAAGTTGTTGTTAAACCTAGTCCTTAATTAACTTATTATGTTGGAATAAGAAATAAAACACGTACTTATTTTAATTTAATGTTTATTGTTCATAATCTAAATTGGCAATTAAAATATTGTCCAAAAACTGTGCAGGGGGTTCGATATTGTTTTGGTGTCTCGCATAACTCAGATACCAAATTATTGTCATAACATGGGCGCAGCAACCGATGGTTCTGCGCCCAACGATGCAATTACAGCAATATTGCACGATTGCTTGTCGACCTATCTGCGATGAATCTACTACAATGTAGACAAAATATATTTTGTTACTAATATGACGGCTCTGAATTTTGCCCCGTAATAACCATATGGTTTCAGAATTAGTAACCTCTAATTCATTGATCAAATCCTGATCGACCTCCCTGCACACCTCAATAATATAGGAACCATCGCGCCTCACATGCTCACCGTAGTATGAACGGGCTTGTTTAATTTGATAAACACCTAATGGGATTAAAATCATGTCATCTAAACCCATTTGGGGAAAATCTAAAAGAATTTCATTATTGACAGTAATACTTTCAAACTGGGCCCGTCTTCTATTTAAATTGTTTCTTTCCACAAAATCAGCCAATGAATTGTTGGTAAACATTCTTTCCTGTATTATGGAGATGATTACCCTAGCATCCTCTCTATCTTCTAGAACCGGGTGAAACTTGTTTATTAATGCTGCTGCCACCTTAAAATCTTGCATCAAATGATTGGATGCTCTGTTAAAATATTCCTGGCGCAGCAGCTTAAAATCGCGCTTAAAACGTCCATTGACCACTTCTACTACCCATCGACATAGGGTCACTTTACGGGATTCGTTTGCATTTGATGTACTCATTTGATATTCACCCGGTTCTATTGAGAGAGGATAATGAACTGAGTAGTTTAAACTTCGTAAGAGGGAAATGCTGTCACGAAAGCCTCGGTCTAATATCATAACATCGCCATCTCTGAAATACTGTCGCATAGGACTAGAAGAATCATTAAATTCATCTTTTAAAATGTCTGCATCTGATTTTGTGGCTGCATAAGGGCCCAGTACGTCAATTATATAGCCATCACAACATACTATAATGAACGGTTTGACCAGGTTCCTATATTTATGTAGGGAATATGACTTCTTTTGGTATGCATAATTGCTACTCTTCTGAACATAAATATATGTTCCATCCATTATGGTAATTGCATTTCTATCCTCCAAATTCGTCCCAGGGTTTCCAAACAAAGACTCAGGAATGTATAGGTTTCTTGCTGCCACTTCTTCTCTACTTATATGGTGAAACCCTAAATGTGCTGGCACAAAGCTTTCCATCATAATCTCTCGTGCTTTAGCAACAAGTCTTGAGAGAGTACTTCTTCCAATTTTTAATAATGAAGAGATTCTTTCGTCTGAGTCTCCTGTTCTGAGCTTCATTAAATAAGCGCCAAGTGATGTAGCACGTTTTTGAAAATCAGGGAGTTCTGCTTCGAGTTCTCTGAATTGCTCTTTCGTGCGGCCCAGCCAATACCACACTAGATGATCATCCATTTGCTCAATATTTTCAAAATCTAAAGTGTGATTTTCATTTCTGAATAACTCACAAAAATCTTCTATGTGAGCTGCCGTGAAACTTCGGTTAACATTTTCAACTTCGAAGAGTTCTGACCATGACTGCCTTGACAAATGCAATTCACATATACGACAACCCTGCGGTATATAATACTTGTGATCTATAAAGAGCCTCACCCTTAACACAAAAGGAACTACTCGCTGTGAAGTACTATTACATAGCAAAAATATACATCTGTTATGTGTATCTGACGCTCTAGAGTAATTTGGTAAGGTTATTCTTTCAATTTGTTGTGGAACTGGATTGACTCCTGACACAGGTAATAAATCATTGACAGCTGTGATGTTTGCTCTTTGAAAGCATCTATTACAAAGCAGATCTGATGGTTGAATCTAAAAAAAAAAAAAACATTGCATTACAATAAATAAAACAATTTACACTACAAAATGTTGCATGACTAAACTGACTAGAAAAAATCTATTAAATAACACCAAATAGTACATCAGGCATTGCTTTCAAGTTTAAGCTAGCTTATTTATTGCAAAAGTTAAGGCATAAGTCTCTCACCTCTCGTGGTTGAACCCAATTACGCACAACATCTAAAATGTGACTGTTACTTTCTGCTTGTACAGAGTGACTTTGGATTCGTGCCAGTGAACAACCACATACAATACAAATATGTTGATGACCAACCAGTGGTACATCCTGCAAATCTTGTGATGTTGTGGTATCTCTATTGAGAAATAATGTGTGACAAGCATCACATATGTAATCATTTGCAGTCACCTGTAATATAAAACACATGTTGTTATTTTATACCTTTTCTTCTATACAGAGTTATTATAACTGCAAATAGTTTTGAATGGAAATAAAAGCTTACTATTTGTGGTGCAACTCGTTGCTGTATTTGCACAAGAATGGCATCATTATGAAGAATGTGTCGTCTCTGCCTATTGAAATGAATACCACAATTGGCACATCTTGATTGATTGCTTGTTACAGAAGTATTCCTTGATGAAGATGGGGCTGAATAATGCCTGGCAGCACGATCACATCTTTGCCAACAAGGATGACAAATAAAATGTGATGCACGTATCTAAAAGAAAAAAATATCAATGACACCACTGCAAATCCAATGTTAAATATGACCCAAAAATAAATTCCTTAAAATATTATACCTCCAATGGCATAAGTCTTTCCACGATGATATTTCTGATATTCACATTATGTTGAGTGTCAGTTCTCAGAGAAATCAGTTGGTGTGAACGTGTTCGAGGTTCCAACATTCTATTGCAGAGTGCACAGTTTCTACCAATATTACTTGTTACTGAAGTGTTAATCATATCTTGAGCACTTGTCCAACATGTTGTGCATATGAGATCATGAGCTTGAACCTAAAAAAAAAAAACATAGTTCACTTGTTTTGTTAAAGAGTATTTACCTATCAGTTTGTATCTTACTTGAAATATGAAAATACCCCAAATCCTTTTTTCATGCTTTTTTTTTAGAGAAGACAATAATTGCAATCATAATGTGAAAGGTGAACTATAGAAACTTATTTATGCAGTTAATATTAGGGCCTATGCACACCACGTTTTTTAAACGCGTTTTTATCCTGCAGAGCAGATTGTTGTTGTTTGTCCTAAAATAAGCAGACAAAGTAGAAATATAATTACCAAACGAGGTGCAGTCCATTGTTGTACACAGTGACGAATCTGGTCATCTTCCAACAACATGGAACCACCAGCAGAGCCACAATTTACACAAAATCCACTTTCCATTGCGTATGCGTAAGTCCGTTTGAGAGTGCCAGGTTATCGTTTGAGCGGTATACAGTTCCGGTAATCACAGCCAAGTAAGTCGTTTTTGAAAGCAATCAGAGTCCGTTAAAATAGCCAAGTCGTAATATGCAATATAGTCCCAAAAGTCACCAAAACACACCGATACAAACAATTACAAACAGCAAGCGACGCTATTGTAATCATCAGTAGACTGAGTGACAAGTGACTAGGGATGACGATCTAAAGTCGATTAATCGAAGAATCGATTTTTCAGTTCCTGTAGATCTTTTTTTTTTTTCGAAAATATCTGATTTTACTGATAAGAAATTATTTATTATCTTTCTTGTTTTTCATAATATGGATAATATTTACATTATAAATGGAAACTTGAAAAATAAAATCGATTTTTTAGAAATCGATATTTTATACCTCGATTTTTTGTAAGTTGATACATTAGCTCACAATTCGAATCGATTTAAATTATACTTTAAGGAAATTAAAAATTCAGTCGATCGATTACAATCAATCGGCCATCACTATTCTTTATCGACATTACATGACGTTTGGTGAAGATGGCGGCAATTAATGTTATTAGTCGCGTAAAATACTTTTTATTATTTATTTTGGCATACAGCTAGTCCGTGTTACAAAAATATTTGCAACTAATATAATAAAATAGACAGTTAATTATCGTGTATTCCAATACATTTTGTTGCACAGGGCCATTCCGGACATTGTCTTTTCTTGGCGACCGAGCGAAAGCGAGGTCGCTAATGGTTCGAGGGACTGAATAACTCTTGAACCCGAGGTAAACACTGTGCTTTTCATTACGAATACGAGGAAAATAAAAATAATAAAAAACTGAGTCGTCGTCAAAGGTCTTAGGTAGGTATATTTCTTATGATTTAGGTGGTAAGCGGTTTTCTCCTCTTAAAAATCTTGCGTTAAATTTATAACTGAAGCTGATGAACTTAAGTATCGTGTTAATACAAATTTCTTTTAACAGAGATTTAGCAAAATGTAAACAAAACTCTACACCTCGAAAAAAAAATCATGAAAGACCAAATCGGCCACAGATAATAGAGAGACTACCATTTACCCGCTATTTTTTTTTTTCAGTGGTCGGCTGGCTTTTCAGTCAATAATCATTTTCATTTTATCATTGTAAAAATGGGTCAGGTCAACATTTTTCTCAAATATAATATTAGTTTTAATGAAATAGTTGAAAGTAAATTAAAACAAAGTCATTTAAAAAAAAAGTATTCTTAAATTATTCCTATCTCTATGTTATTTCAATTGTTCTGGCAGTATAGAAATTCGGGTCACGCTTCAATTGAAATGTCAAAATAGAATTTTTTTTTTTTTTAATATTTAGACAGCTATCAGTTGAAAAGTAAAACTCGCTAGGGAGTAAAAGTACTTCTTCTAGCCCTCTCCGCAGACAACTTTACCTACTTTCAGAGTATGAGTAATGAAAAATATCTTAAAATCTCGACTAATGACAATATCCACTATATAATATGTTACAAGGTTAGAAATCCAACAGTAACATCCATGACCAAAATCTTGCTGACATGAGCACAATGCTCAGCCTCATGACACTGCTCCTCAATAGATCTTTGTTAGACGTTGTAAGTACGATGTTTCACAAAATTATATCTTCCCACATCAATGTATTTGAAAAAAAAACAACAGCAATAAACGAAATAGGAAAATTACAGGCCATTAGCGGTTTGTCACATGTCTTTGCTCCTACGCACAAATCTGTGTGTCAAACACGTGTGATAGTTATAAATTAATAAAATTCTCTCACCATGTGTTTGGGTGTCTTCAAGGCTAGAGTGAATAGGCTCTTAATAAACTAGTGCGCCTTACCATCAACGATTGCATCACTGCTTACCATCAGATGGGATCGCAGTCAAGCACTACTTTATTGCATGTTAAAAAAAAAATGTCTGTCTGTATGTTCCCGATAAACTCAAAGAGAGCTGAACAGTTTTTCATGCGGTTTTAACGACGAATGTTAAAGAGCTCCGGTTATGGAACCGAAACTATCGAATATCCGAAAAAAACGTATCCGAAACCGGTTTAAAGTTTTTGATTAGTTTCGAAGTCAAAATGACAGCTTACGACAGGTTTTGGTTTCTTATACCTGGTCAAACAAAAATGATAATTAAGTCTAAAATTATAAGTTAAAACTAGCCATATATTTGTATTTTACTTTTATAATAATAAAATCCGTAATCGGGTAGTTTATATCCGAAATTAACGGATAATCCGAAATAATTACATATCCTTAACCGTATTCAAAACCGGTATAATATCGTACGTTTAACCGTATCCAGATCCGAAATTTTATAACAATAATATTCCTGATTTCAAACACACACAAAAGTGTGAGAACAGTTTAGGTGTATAATATTCATGCACACTATAGGTAGCAGAAAAAACGCGACGATTTAAAATATTAGTAAAACCCACAAGAGTCGATTAAGAAGCGAGCCAAAAAGATTATCGATAATGATGCACTTGTCGAGTCAAAAGTCCATTCTTGCGCACCGACGCTGATTTGCTAGCCTTTCTATGGTTTTTTTTTTATGGTAGGTAAAAATCATCTAATGACGAGACCCGCTCTTGAGCGGAGCGGGAAACAAGTGTCAGACTCTTACTGACCAAACAATCTACCTACCCCGTTCCTACATCGCCATACATACCAGGGCCAGAGCCTTCCTTTCAGACACAAACCCTTGGCCCTGATTGGCTTCGACCCTTCTGCAGCCTTTCTATGGTTTACTTTTCGGGCCTTTATTTTCAGGCATCTTGTCCTATAGATATACACCGTCAAATTTTAATCGTTTTAATCCCTTGGAGGATCGATTTGGTACATGAAAGACCATCAATTGGTAAAGTTACAATAAAAAAATAAAGTACTTTTATTTAAAACTCGAATTAATTTACGCACGTTCGATATTGATTTCTTCAATTAAACGTCAGCTGGGCCAGTTCAATGACCTATAGGTAGTTAGTACGCTAAGACCGACAACTACCTACGAGATCATTGACTCGTTTACTTATAGAAATAAATTTATTTTCTAAATGCGTATATCAATACGAGATTTAGAAAAAACGTGCTATATTTTCTTTTGTTTTGTCTACACAAATCGATAGTTTAAAATGGTACCGGATCGATTCTTCCGGGATCAAACGACAAAAATTTAACGGTTAATACAATTTATTGTTAGTACTTAAATAAGATTTATGACTATATAAGTAATACTTTCACTGCACTAAATCACTTTGTTCTGTTCTGTAGAACCTACATAGTCATGCAAGGTGCCGATCAGTCTGTGAGCAATTTCCTTGAAAACACGCAATAAGGTTATCCACATACAGTATTTGCGCCGTTGGAAGGTGTCATCAGCCATAGCGGCAACCAGCTAATGAGATTTGATGACATTTATTGATAAAGAGAGTTCATATCAAACTTCACACTACTTCTATATATCACTACATATGATGAGGCCTAGTGTGCCTCAACATATCATCAAAGAACAGCTGAGTGGGTTCAATGGCCATAGGTAGTTGTCGGTAGTTGCGTACTGACTACCTACGGCCATTGAACGCGCTCAGCTGTTCTGAAAGATATGAATTTCATATACGCGATACTCATTTTTTTTAAATTTTTATCTTTGAAAATCGATAGTGTTTCATATACCTACCGGAAAAGCGAAATACCACTCACTGATTAATTACGAAATCTCAGTCAAATCAAATAAAAAAATCAAATCAAAATAAAAATGGTTTTTATTTCATATAGGCCTACATGGGCACTTATAAAACGTCAGAAGCTAGTGCACGGTTCCAAATTGGTCGTTTCCTATGGAGAAGAACCGGCAAGAAACTCCATGGTTACTCTTTTAAAAAATGGTTTCTTACAATATTATCTCGTTATTACAGTATTTATATCATTATGTAAGAACAGTGTAGACCAGTCAATATTGTACTCAAAAGCACAATAAAAATAATCATAATAATAAAAAATTAAAGGTGAGTCGTAATAGGATTTGCGAAGTCTACAGTGTTCTTACTTTACAACGTGAAATGTAAAGAAAGAAATATTATATAAAACAAACAATAACTATAACACCTACAAACTTAAAATTTGGCAAGTATATTCCTTATAGGGTGTAGACGTCCGCTATGAACGGATTCTTCGAAAGTCTACCCTTAAGGGGATAAACTGAATTTCATGCGAGCAAAGCCGCTGACTGAGGCTAGTATAATTAAAAAGTTTAATTCTAGAGAGTCAAATGCCTAATTATACACTTTTCGTTTGTGATACCTAAAGCTTTGAAGGTTTTATTTGCAAACCCTGTCTGCCCGAGGGTAAAACCCTGATTAAAATATCATGCGGGCGGTGACGATGTGATCCACTCATCCCGGGCTAGGGATCGCTGCTAAACTTGATTATTTAAGTGCTATTTTGTAGTTAGGTACTTTATAATTAAGCTCAAATTAACATATCATACCTAGGTATGTACTACTAAATGACATGGACTACTTACTGCCTCAGGTCTTTGATTCAACTACGCAGCGACAGCTTTGACAAGTTTTTTATGGTGGGCGAAAATCATCCAGTGACGAATCCGAAACAGTGTCAGACTCTTACTGACTTATCACCCCACCCCATTCCTTCTGCACTGGGGCCAAGATTTCTATTCAGAAAGAGACACTGGGCCCCAGTAGTCTTTAACCCTTTTGCAGAGTCCCTATGCTACAGCTTTTAAAAGCTTTTGCACTCAACTTTCCTCTCCAAATTTTTGAAGTGCTTTGTAAATTTTAAAGATTCAAATTTGAATAAAATGCAAGTTTGTACAGTTTGAAGTGCGCAAATCGTGACGCTCAGCACTTCACGTTAACACAATCACGAGAAGATTGCGCGAACCTTTTAACAAACTTCGTTTGCGCGTCAAATCGCTCCGAACTCGAGGACGCGGGACATCGGCGCTTCCTGATGAGATTCCTTCCACTCCTGAAATCTGAAATCAAATCAAGTAAATTGTGCGACATCCCAAAGATTGTTTACATAAAGCTTGGAACAGACTTACTCGGATTTTTGATCATTTATCATCTGTCTGTCCCATAAGTATCTAGTGGTCTATCCTTTTTACAACTATGTATTTAAGGTTAATAAATAATTCTATTATTCTGTACTGTCTGTAAATTAAAATATTTAATTCAAATGACTAAAATACTATACTAAATAGGTATACCATAGGGTACTTTAGCGTACCGGACGACGCTCCGTGGGCAGGCCCCCTACAAGGTGGACCGACGATCTGGTGAAGGTCGCGGGAAGCCGCTGGATGCGGACAGCACAGGACCGATCGTTGTGGAGATCCTTGGGGGAGGCCTATGCCCAGCAGTGGGCGTCGCTCTGACATGATGATGATGAGGGTACTTAAAATAAAATAAAAAACACGGAAATAAATTATGGTGTTAAAAAAGTCCTTCGCTTCGTGTACACTGTACAGTGTGCCCAAAAGACGGCTAGGCGCCGTCCGGTCGTCTGATAATCGTCCGGACCAAGCCTAGTCGTCGACAGCGCGCACTGTTCCCGCGCGCCTCAAAGAGTTGTCAGCAAACCGTAGGGACCCTGCAGAAGGGTCGAATCCAACTGGGGAATAGGGTTCGAGTTAAAAAGGAAGCCCTGGTATATATGGCGGCAGTAAGAGTCTGACACTGTTTCCCGGGGATTCGTCATTAGATAATTTTTACCCACCATAAAAAAGATAGTGATTTTTATCGTAACGAGATTACGACTTGCATAATTATGACCTACAAGGATGGTGACAAGCTGCTAAACCACCAATACGAGGATTGCTTCGTATGGCTCCGTTTCCTGAAAACCTTTTAATGAATTAGCTTTGTCGGCGAATTGCGTGAAAACACTTATAATTGATTCGATTCATAAACTAATTAGAAATAGGTATGTACCGCGAGATCGCGGCTTCGAAGAGAATAAATTTAACAAGTTTTTTTTTTTAATAAATAAAATAAGATTTTTTTTCTAACTTCGGCCAGCAATTTTTCCCGCATGAAAGTAAAAAAAAGTATATGAAAAGTACTGTATATGCTCCCGGCAGACGTAACCCTGTCAATTTATGTCAATAAAATTATTAAAATCCTGATTACTGCGCCACCTACCGGGCTCAAATTTATTTCAAACTATCCATTCAAATATGCCCACAAAATTTCATCCAAATCGGTCAAGTCGTTTAGAAGATATTACTTACGTGACAAACACACGTACAGAAGATTATATGTATAAAGATACTAGTTTCTAACAGCAACTTCGCCCGCATTAAAGTCGGTTTCTCCATACAAACTTCCAACCCCCGTTTACCCCCTTGGGGTTGGAGTATCGTAAAATGCATTCTTAGCGAATGTTTACAGCCACTAAGTTTGTAGATGTTATAGTTTCTGAGATTTCATGATTAATCAGTGAGTGGTATTTCGCTTTTATACATATGTAGCAGTAGTGACCGAGTGGTAAAGGCCTCGCCTTACAAGTCGCGGTCGCGAGTTCAAACCCAGCCAGGCGCATTACTTTATGTAAGTTTTTTCATCACCACTGCTCTCAAAATGGTGAAAGAAAACATCGTGAGAAAACCGGCATATCTTAGAACCAAAAATTTGAAGACATGTGACATCCGCCCACAACAAGTTCGCCTGGCGGATCACTACGGCCTATTCCCTCTCCCAGAGAGGATGCCGATTCCCAGGGTCATTGTAAGCCTGATGCTATGCCATGTATGTATTGATGTCACTCAATGATAAAACCACTTTCTAATGGTGAAAGAATTTGTAAATTTGGCTGCCGGGTAGTTTATTCATTATAAACAAAATACAAATGTTTTCCTTTTTATATTTTTAGTACGTATTGAAAATAGAAAATATATACCAATGTCTAGTGATAAAGTAGCATTCTATTGGTAAAATAACTTAATTCCTCTGTATAATTTTAGTACCAAGTGAAAGTAAGAAAGAAAATATATGCCAATGTGTACTGATAAAGTTACATTCTATTGGTAAAATATTTTTATAAGCCGGTTTGTATACTAGTGCACATAAATTAGTATAATTTAATTAGGTAACAGAACTTAAAAATAAACCGGTTTTCAATGAAAATTACTTTTCAATACCCTTACTAGGAAACTCGCTCTTATCCCACCGTTTACAGGCATGCAATCAACCATTTCCCGCACTATTGCGGGAAAAGCGCAGGCTGTCCCCCATCACTATATTATTGTAATATAATAGTGTATCGCATCAAGCTGGGCGCGAGGCGTCCCTCACGAGGCGCGAGTTGACCCCCACGAGGCGCGAGTTGACCCCCACGAAATCAAAAACAGACAAGAGCAAATTTTAATTGCTATTTTTTTCTTTATCTATTTTTTATTTTATTTCTACTCAAGTGTATTGAAAAACGTCGTACTCATAACACAAGCTCAGCTGAGCTTGTGTTATGAGTAGGTACAACGTTTTTCAGCTAAGCTAAGCTAAGCTTAGCTTGAGACTAGACGTCGTTGTGTGATAGTTGTAAAATAATAAATAAAAAAAAGTCCTTGGCAGAAACTTTATGGTCTATTATAATTATGAACATTCAAGATTATTTTACCACTACTGTACATGAAGTTTATACAAATAAATATTACACTTGCGTATACACGGGGGTTTCCTTGGCTTATCGCATAGGAACCGTTATGCTAATCGATGACATCATTTGATAAGAACCTCCTGTAGGTTTGTGTCTAACAGTGATCAATCTTTCAATCAGGACCAGAGTTTTCTTATTTCGAAATATGTATACATAAACAACGGACAACAACGGTTTTGTGGAGCTTAGCTTATAAATTACTTATCTTTTATGAATACAGACAATAAATAAATAATAATAATAATAAACAACTCCTCCTTACAATAGCAATAAAATAGTACATTTTGATACAAGTGCAGGAAGTTTGTCATTGCGACCGAGGCGAAATTCGCACGAGCCGTAGGCGAGTGTGTTATAGAGCCGAGGGCTGCAATGACAAATCTGCACGTGTGTCAAACGACGTTTTTCAATACACTTACGACTTGTGAAATAAAGAAAGAAAGAAAAAACGTTTAATCGTATTTCAAACATACAGTAGAAATATAATAATAATAGCATTCAAATCTGCTCTGGTCAGTTTTTAACTACGTGGGGTCGCCCAGCGCCCGTGGGGGACGTCTCGCGCCTGATTCGATAAACTAAGAAAAAAAAATCACCCGTGACCGTGACGATAAGGAAGGAATAAAAAAGCCCTTGTTGTGATAAACTCAAAAAAGCACTTGGGTGATATACATGCTATATTGAACCTAATAGGAGTGCGATAAGAGGTAGTTTCCGAGTAAGTGTATTGAAAAATAATTAATGTTATCAAGGTATAGTTTTCAGTTTTTTTTTTTTTTATTAAAAGCAAAAGACAAGATCCACTATCTTATCAACGTCTCCCCTTTCTCTCAGTAGGTACTCACAAGCCTAGTAAGTTGGTTTTTCATAGCTGTTATTTTTTTTATTAATATTGACTGACTGTATTGTAGACCGTGGTTTCCAAATCCAGTCGCAATTGAAACCCTTGAGGGATTTTGCAAAGGAGGGAATTCATCCAATGACATCTTGCACTTTTAAGCAGAGCGTGAGTCAATGGTCAGTCTTTTACTGAATAAAACGCAATCATTTGTTTCATCTTTGCATTGCGTTCCAGTACCCCAGGGTTTCGTTATATTTAACTCATGGCCCATGGCTTCGGCACTGCTGGACCCCTCCGATTTTTTGAAATCTACTTTGAGATTCGCGTGGAACACTACCTACGCGCCGCACCACATCGGTTGGTTTGGTTCGGATGAACGAACGGCATGCTACCCAATACTTGCCGTTCCCAAGCCTACTCCTGCGCTGGGTAAAGGAGTGTGCGCTATTCTGACTTTTAATCACCGTTTCCCTATTCTGGGGAAAACCTCTATTTATCCTTGAATATTCTTTAAGGATGTTAATACACCAATAAGGAAACAGATTACACTGGACAAAATTAATTAAGTTTAGTCATATCACATCAAATGTTTAAATATACACGATTAAATTTGAATCGTTTTAATCCCGTGGAGGGTCACTCCACGAGTTAGTACGCAACGTCTTACAACTTGCTACAGCTTTTTGAACTCACTTAGCTGACGTAAAAAAGCACTTTATTTTTTAAATTTTATCCTTACAATTCGATAGTAGTTTCATGTGCAAAATAAAATAACAATGTACTGGATCGACCCGCCACGGAACTCCACGGGATTAGAACGATCAAAATTTTGCCGTGTATGTATATAACGAACTGTTTTATGCTGTAAACTACGAAACAGAAACCCTTGTTCCTTCATCAATATTATCGTGTTTCCTTCCGTCCTTAACGTAAAGACCCTCCAGAAGTATGTACCGTACACGTGCACATTGTCCCTGTGTGCGTGATTTCTTTTCTACTGACACCATAAGCTTAAGTGCATATAAAAAACTGGGCAAGTGTGAGTCAGAGTACGACTATACAAATACTTCAATTACCGAATGAAGTCTCGAACAATTTTTCCGAAACGCAAAAAAGGTTTTTTTTTGTGACAATCCGGGTATCTTTAAGTCAAGAGTGAATAGGTTACTTCTAGGTAAGCAGCTCCATTGTCGACCGCATCGGCGCTTTCCATCAGGTGAGATAGCGGTCAAGCGCAAACCTATAACCAATAAAAAATAAAAAAAAAGTTCACTATTTTCACATACATTTCTTTAGGTGACCGCATTGTAAGACCTTGCTTTATGCTAATGTTCAGGATGCTTGGTCAACGTTAAGTATCGTATGGTTTGATCATTTGATTCCGGTTTTTCGCAGCCATCGACTTGTATTCTAGCGAATACACTTTTATATATTGTATAGCATGCTGATCACTTGAGTGGTGTAAAGTCAGTAGCACGCCTTATCTAGTGCGTAGTACATAAAAATCGATGTCTGCAGCACACTGCTTCAAGGGACTTGATACCTCCACGCTTAGCTCCTCTCCTAGAGAGGAGGCCTATGTCCCAGCATTGAACACACTCCTTGACACCCAAGCGAGCGCCGGCGCTCGCGGGTACTATAGCGAACGCCGGCGTTCGCGGGTATTAACGGAAACTATTAACGTACAATATTTGATTTTTTTTTATAGGGTATTTTGATATTTATCCAAGAACGTAAAAAAAAAGTTTTTATAGACAAATAACTTTCCGTTAATACTCGCGAACGCCGGCGTTCGCTGTAGTACCCACGATCGCCGGCGTTCGCTTGAGGGGAGAGGAGTTAAAAAAGGCTTATTATTAATGATCATAATGACCCCCAACGGTTCCCGAGGTAAAGGGTCTTGATAGACAGACAGCTTTTTTTCATTCGACGACAGCCACTGACTCAATGTAAATCTGGCTTTATCCTTTGACGTCCAGGTCGCAGTAACGCAGTAACTGTTTCAAAAAAACCTGCTACGCATTAGTGACATAAATCAATTATACCAACTAGTTATACAGTTGTAATATTTATTACTTAAAACGGTTTATAATATTGCATAAACTGTGGTTTATTTCCTAAGGGTATTAAGAATGTTACAGTAGAATTAGATTTACATCAGCTTGTACATCTAATTCAAGCCTCGCGCCATGGCATGGCTGATGGTACTACTGCCGTGCGATTACTATCAACAAAAAACTTCAACTACCAATTTCATCCTATTTCGGTGTTCCGATAGCCTGTTCATACATTTTTCTTTCCACATTTTTTATATTTTTAAATATTTTTTTCTCGTTTCTTTACACAATCTTATTTTAAAATCGTCGACAATTCTTTTTGGGGGTCAAAGTTGCACATAGGCAACTTTTATATCCTAGAATAAATGTTATTTATTTATCTAACAATTTTATTTATTAATTACTAGCTGGTACCCGCGACTTCGTCTGCGTCTTTTTTTCGCAATAAAAGGCAGCCTATGTCGTTTCTCAGGGTCTAAAGATTGTCTGTGCCAAATTTCATCAAAATCGTTTGAGAGGATTAAGCGGGAAAGCGAAACAGACAGACAGAGATGCTTTCGCATTTATAATATTAGTATGAATGAAAATAAAATTTGTTATTTATATTCAACCCTGAAATTTTGAAATCAATTAATATACAACAGTAGTTCAGTAGGAAACTTTTATCAGGATTCTAAAAATTTCAGCGCCATAAAAAATTCTAGGCCCGGCCTGTACAAGGAACCCTTTTCGTTAACGGTTGAGGCTATGTGTTTGTCAGTGAATGAATTTACGTTAATTGTTAATTGGCATTGCCAGTCTTTTGGGCACATTACTGGTCAATAACGTTGTGGAGGAATTTTTGACGCTAATTTTTAGTTTGTTTTTACTAAGTTTTAATTAGTTTAGGGTTATAAGTACATAAATATCTACAAAACGTAATGTTGCTGTTTAAGTTAAAGGGATATTAAGGGCCAACATTGGGAATATGAAAATATTGATATATGACTCAGCTATAGAACTATTTTTAATAGCTAAATCCCAATTTTATTACTGGTATTTAGTTGTTTGTATTAAAAATTGACAGTGATTACTATATTAATTGCAACCTAGCATTTTTATGAAGACCGTGGTGTAAAACTAGTCATCATCATCCTACCCTTATCCCATGTTACTTGGGGTCGGTGCAACATGTTTTTTTCTTCCACTCTGTCTGTCTGTGTCTGTATGTCTGTCGTGGTGTTAAACTAGTATTGAGTCAAAATTTCAGTTCGATACTATTCAGATTATTTCAGTTCAAAAATATTCGATTTGTTGTAATGTGTTTGTCTCCGAACCGTTTAAACTATGGTTTTACGATGTCGAACAAATCATCCAATTGTTCTAACGGCCAATAGATAAATCAGCAATGACTTCTAACTCTTTTTCAATAGTTATCATGACCCTAGCAACAAGCAGCCATCATTAGCAATGATTTCAATAAAGATTGGCAATTTTTCGGGCTTCAGGCTTCAGAGTCCATCTTGCAATTTATTTAGTTTTTTTTAATGAAACAATGCACTACATTTTAATGAATGTCCATAACAATGTAACTTGTAACTGTGATGTTTAAATAACGGGTTTAAATATTTTGAACGCATTTAATAACTATTAACGGTTTTTTTATCCGAAAACTAATTTATTTTTTCGCATGCATGATATATTGCATTCTACACCTTTTGTTGTCTCTTTTAACACCATCATGTCATAACTATTTAGTAATCTGTGATCATGTGTATGTTTATAAGTACGATCAACAATAAATACGAGTACTATTAATGATCGATGAAGGGATCACAAAACTATTCGAAATTGTTGTCGTAGTCCTGGAACGTAAAAGGTAACCGAAGGAACACAGATGGGTTTTAGTCAGAAAAAGTCTGTCACTCAACCATGAATGGCACAAGTTAATCGTCCCATCATAAATAAGGTAGGTACACCCATGCGAAAGTAATAGATAAATAATATTGTTTACAGATAAATTAGGTTTATTACCTACGTATTTAATTCCAGTATCCAATGACAGCCTTTTCATTATTTTACTAACCTAAACAATACTATGTAACCACATCAGTTGACCCGAACACGCTTGGCTGATGTTAATTATGAGCAGAAGCCTTATGAGCCGAAATAATTGGCATACTGTAATTTTATGCCACTCCAAATTTTAGTCGGTAAAGTCTCTGACCGTAACATAGCACCTGAGTTGAATGACCCTAGATGCTGGCAAGTATAGGAAAAGCAAGCAAAACAAAACAGAATACCGCTTCAATTAAAAACATTCCAATGCTTTCCTAAAAAAGTAGATTCGTATATTTATATACAAATCCTATTTCTGCTAGCGGCTCCACCCGCGTGAAGGTAGGTTTTCCCATACAAATTTTGAATTCCCATTTCATCCCCTAAAGGGCCGGGCTTGCGGATGGCGAGCAATGAGTAGATCGCCGTCCGGTTGTGGGCTAACAGTTCGGACCAAGCCCAAGTCGTCGACGGCGCGCTCTGTTCCCGCACGCCTCAAGTTGTCAGCAAAGCCGAAGGGACTCCGCAAAAGGGTCGAAGCCTACTGGGGCCCAGGGTCTCTTTCTGATAGGAAAGCTTGGCCCCAGTGCGTGCAGTAAGAGTCTGATACTGTTTCCCGCTCCGCCATGAAAAAATTCCCCTAAGGGGTGAAGTTTCGTAAAATCCGTTCTTAGCAGATGTCTACACCTTATAAAAAACCTACCTGCCAAATTTCAAGGTAACACACCACATACCACAAAATCCCAGAAACCATAACTTGTGCCGTGATTAATCAGTGAATGGTATTTCGCTTTTATAAAAACAATAAGAGATTTTTCCTCCAAATATTTTACGGCTTCTTCTATCCGTGCCCTCATGTCGTTTCCCCGAATCAGTCTCCGCGTTTCCTTGAACTAATCAGAAAAGTTTTTGCTTGAATCACCTCCCTAATTTCCTTTCTCAACGAGGCAGCCAGACCCGACCGTTTTGTTCCCGACGGCAATTTTTCGGGGTAGTTGAACTATGTCGGTGAAAATTCTGGATTTGGGTCGACAATTTGTAGTGTGACCGTAATATCGATTTTTCTTTAACATGTCAAGTGTGCATTGACCTTACCTATGAACTAGAAATAGTTGGTTTTTTTATGGTAGGTAAAAATCATCCAATGACGAATCCCGCTCTTGGGTGGAGCAGAAAACAGTGTCAGGCTCTTACTGACTAAACAACCTACCCCGTTCCTACCTTGCTTTATTCTCAGAGCCCCAATGTAAAGCTTTCGCACCAACCCTCGGCTTTGAGATTGAGATTGAGAAACTTGATTAGCTGCCGTAACACTTATTTATGTTTATAAAATTTTTCAATAAATTTTCCGAGTAAATTGACTCGAAAACTGCCTCTTATCGCACTAAGATTACGTTTTGACATGAAATGGATTTCACCCGCGCATTTATTACAACAAAGACTTTTTCATTCCTATTTCGCCATGGTAAAGGGTGATTATTTTTTTAAAGCAAAGAGGCGAATACATAGGCGGCCCGTACATAGTCAATCTCAATTGCGAACTGTGACCTAAATCAATGATCATGATCCAGATTGATAATGTAAGAATCGGTCAATGTAATTCGCACCTAGTCCTACATTATAAATCTTGATCGCTATGATTGATTTTGATTGACTGTGTACGGACTGTCTTACGCAATAACACACTCGCCTGCGGCTCGTGCGAATCCCGCCTCGGTCGCAATAACAAACTTTCTGCACTTGTATTAAAATTTCGTTGTTGTCCGTTGTATTAATTATTAAAATCAGTAGTACAACAACTCTCTTAGTTTAACAAACCCTATTGAATGACTTTTTCTAGAAATTGCCACTTGCCACACAATTTAAAGAAAAATCTGTACCTACTTTTAAAATGAAAATAAAAACTCAAATATTGTAGTTGAATTTCGCTAGCTACCTTGGCTTATAGACATAAGTGGCTAGCTAACGGTAAATGTATTAGGTATATACTGGTTCTAGGGAATAATTGTCCGTTCCAAGAAATTTTCCGAATTCCAACCACTAGATCGAATTCCCCTGTGACCTTTTCACTGATATAGATCATATGAAAACATTCGATTCTACATTTCACTCTATAACAGGACCTGCGATCTTCTGTTGTCACGTTATTAAACTTACGATATGACGTGTTACACAATTACTGGTTCAGCACGAGTGAATAGGCATTATGTTCTCGTATACACGTGCGCTTCTTTGCGTGCTCGCAATTGTTGGCCACATCTGAAACAATCACATTACCTTCATGATGATTTGATGAAAAACATCATCATATCTATTATAATAATCAATGATGTTTGCTTCTAAGGATTTCATTTTATGCGTTTGATATCCAGGACGCTTACAACAGCCTACGCAAGGTCACGTTTCGCCACCTTTTCCAATAACACTGACCTCCAATTAAATGTTATGTACATAAATTCTGGCGTCAGCTGGATTTTGCCATGCCAATAGTTCTCTTTGGCAATCACCTTGGTCATCAACTAATTTCACTTTCATTAATATTTGCTTATCTTTATTATTTCCTTCATTAGGCGCGTCATTCAACAAACCTAAATTAGTCCTATCTTCTTTGAGATGTTTCATCTATTCTGTGTCGCTGCGTCTATTTTAATTTGTTATTGTGTCAAATGAATTCCGGTCTTCTTTTTCAATCTTTTTAATATTTAGAAATATCTCCGTCGTATTCTTCATAATCATATAGTGTTAGCTAATCGGTATTAGCTCTAGTCTACGAAGAGCAAATAAGAAAATGAGAATTCTCTTTACTGACTCATCTTCCAGCATAATTTGCAGAGAATGCTTGCAATATTGTCGTTAAGCTCATTAGCAAGTGTTTACAAACATTAGATTAAGCAGGTCAGTTCAGCTGCGGCCTCTAACGGTGGCGCATGGCGGGTCAGAGCTAACTTATCTAATTAAGATGGTTACCTGTCGCCAGTCCGATGTAAATCAGCCGTAAACTGGATATACCGTTGTTCATTTGTATTAGAAACTTCCATCTGCCAACGCCTTCCACCGTGTGAAACTAGACAATTGTCCCAAGGAATGGTCTTCCCGAATAAAAAGTATCCTATTATTAAACACAGGATAAACATTAATAAAAATAAGTGTACAATAGGCGGTCTTATTGCACAGGGCAAATTCTAACAGACAACCTTTGGATGTCCTATGTGTTATTCCAGGACATGGTGTAGGTACTCATATTCCAAATATCATCCGAATCCATTTGGCCGTTTGTTTACGAAGGACTAATAAACAAACACACACATTCATAATAACTTTCGTCTTAATAATATTAGAATGATGTCATGTATACGCTGTTTTGGCTGTGGTAATTTAGCAGTGTTCTACTTTAGTGATGGTATGAAAGAAGATGATAGAAATATCTCATGTCTCCTGTAATTCTGTGCAGCAATACTCTTGTTTAGCAATTAAAAATAATCAAGAGTTTAAAGGTACAAACTCATTACTCAAACTTGTCGTATTTTTTGTTTATGTTAGGAAGAGCATTAAGTAAGGTACTGATGGTGCAAGCGAGCTGCGTCATCATTTACGGAAAATAACCATGGTCACCGACAGCATTGATTCGGTTAGACGTTATTTGATTACACTTAGCGAGTAGGTACGATTCAGAGTCTCAATTCCAGACACAGGATTACTTATGCGCAAAATTGCATATACATATGTGAAATTTTGAAGAAATAGCTTTTAGATACCTATTGATGTCGATTTGTTTTATTTGAAGGCCGTATTGAATAATTACTAAACAACATAATACATCAACTAGGTAATCATACTTGTTTACCAAAATATTATACAACATTGAATATTTGGGTGCAATATGCAAAACAAGCCTTAATATATGCAGCATTGCGTGTATCAATAAAATTGTATACTACGATTTCGTAACTAAACTAAACGAGCTTGCGATTTTATATTTACACAAGACACCAAGATCGGAACAGCTAACTGTAGGCCAAATTAATATTTGTAATAACGATTCATTAACCTCTTCATTAGTCTCACAGCTGTGAGATCAATCGTACTGATAGCACTGAATAGAGACTATATTATAGAATCTAGATTCAATACACGTGCATATCCGAATTCATAGCCTAACCTCGGTTTAAGCGTAGGATGCCCGAATAAGTTACAAGTTACCAGGGCATCATAGGATGTAGGAAATAACATGGGATGCATTACAATAGCCTGCCTGTGCTGTGGCTACAAGGTTATCCCGGAAGGCTGTCTGCTCGCCGTCTAGATAAACACTTGTTAACACATAATTGCACTTATTAATATATTCATTCGCGTCTAGTACAAATTGTCGTGAATGACTTATTTCATCTATGTCTGTACATTGTATATCAGCTACATTCATAAAACCATGCTTAATAGGTTCCACTGAGGTATATACCGACCTGTCGGTAATCACACAGGGACCAATCACCGCATAAAGTATAATTTTATAATTCATGATCAATGTATTTTTTCCTATAAACTGTTATTTATCTGTAACTGTACTACTGTGTGTACTCATTCATTGATTTCACGTCATTAATTAAATTCAATCGCAAAAAGATATAAAAACATCTTCTAAATGATATTGTGTATGAAGTTCATTAAATGAATAAGTTTTATCTCGGGATTCAACAAAATTTTCCATGGGTTTTCGCAAACTGTCATTTGATATTACATTAAAAAGTTTTAATTGACATTAGTTTGCATATAATTTTTATCTACGGATTCTGATATTGGTTTTCGTGGAATATTAACTCTATAAATATGTAGTTCAAAGTTAATCGTGGCCGAAACATCTATGATGGTATCATACGGCCATACTTATAGACTGATTGGCTACAAACGCCTGAGCTACAGGTATGTTCTACAGATACACTTATCGATCGGTGTGAGCGGAATGTACCTAAACTCGTAATGGAACAACAGCATCATGGGAACTGTATTGATGTCCTGTGTGAGGCCAGATTGCTATCACAAATGACAGTGCTACCCAGCCAACCGAGACGGAATCTCACCGCCTGTTTTATTACTACCAGTCTGACATGGTTCCATTGATAAACACCGTGAATTCGCATTCATAATAAAATTAATTCATACGAATTAAATGGCGACTATTCATTGCAATATAATAGCTTGATATATTTGTTCCACGCTGCCACAGCCATAAAATTTTATTCTTTCAATGTTACGCATGCTACGCTTCCCGTAGTTGATGCAAAAATGCCTATTTTGATATTTGCACGGCGTTTATAGGAGTCTTATTTTTTAAAGTTCTAGGACTCAGTTCAGGGTGAGACAGTGCTCTCGGCCGAATACTCGCTACGTATGAACTTAGCATTGAGTGCTTATCTTAACAACTCGACCAAGCAACATTTTACTGTCTCACAATTTTATAGGGTACGTGTGATCAAAGAATTACGATTGAAACCATAATTGAAAGCTTTTTATCTAATTTGATAATATAAAGGCCGAAGAACCAAAAATCATGAAACCACAATGGCGGCAAAAAGAAGAGAAAGATCTAACAGGAGCCGCTAATGTAATTGTTTATCATGAGGGCCGGCGAGCTCCTGCGCGATCCCTCGCGGCCTTGTGTACTAATTAGTGATTATTCTGCGAACAGTTGGTGCGCCCACTCGCTGCTCCGGCCAATCGACGCAGGTGGCTCACAATTTGTTGTGCATTGACCTCGATCACTAGACCCATCATAGATATCTACCTCAATTAATCTTGGACTGTTAATCTTCTACTGTAATTCATGAAGCTGATAGATATTCAGTAGACATCACTGGATTCATTGACTCATTCATTGCACTTACCTACGCCAACATTAATGCACTTATCTATACAGCCTCTTGTTTGCCGATGCATCGCTCATATTAATCTCGATTAAAGTTCATGTTACTTTCATTTCGTTATCTAGTGAACTGATTATACTGTCCAGTCATGAGGAAGACATTTGATCTGATTTAAACGTTTCTGCATTGAAAGAATCGTTGTTGATTATAGAGAAGTGTTCCCCTCCGCCGTTATCGCGACATCGGACCACATAACGTATTCTTAATTAATGCCTTTATTGATCGCGTGCAAAATATAGCCAGCGCTAGTGCTAACGTGACCATGTGCTGCATGCCTCTCCAATTCATCACACGACAGCTTTTATAATAAATACCAGTTTGAACTAACGGAAGTCCTAAATATTTTTATTTGTTTGGCGTGCAAACTTTTTAAATTAGGTCAATTGCGTACTTGAGACTCACTTTTAAGGTTCCGTACCTTTAAATGAAAAAACGGAACCCTTATAGGATCACTATATTGTCTGTTTGAATATCAAGATATTTTATCTCGAGCGTAAAGATTGCAAATTGGAATTAAAACCACATATTCAGGTCGGTTCCTTGAAGCTGTGAAAAATTCAAACTTGTCGCAAAAATACGTATATTTCAACATTGTCAAGGTTATCAAAATTCACAGCATACTTCCCGTTGACCTGGATTCCTGAAATTTGGCACGAAGCAAGATCTAATGGCATAGCGCATTTAGGAAAACATCCAAAAAACTAGAAATTTTATGCTACGTCACAAACAAAAATGAAACACTAATTGCTATAATCGTCACAAGACGAAGCATCATACATGAGTAGTAGCCGATTTTCGGATCTCAAAGTGGAGGGCTGCGCGTAACCATAACAACGGGTTCATCTTTTTTGCCACGTACTACAATCAATTTTGATACAATTTTCAGACAAGAAGATTTATTTTTAGTATGAATAGATAACATGTTGTTTAGTACAAAATGCTGTACAAAAAGAATCACATGCAAGCCGGTATCGGAAGAAACTCGTAGCACGTCTGAGAGGGTATATATTCTTGATCTAGTGAACGCAACACATCGTGGCCTATTAAATATAACATGAAAACGGCCGGTAATAATATGAGGTGCCTATTTCATAAAATCGATCGTCCACCACTCACGCAGTTTCATTGAACAGTGGTACAATTAGAATTTATGTTACGATTCATGTATTAGTCGAGTGTTGTCAACGTATAAAAACTGGCAGAGTTTCAAGTGGTGCTAATTTATAAAATTGCTTCGGATATAAAACTAGGAGTGAACTTAGTGCCTACATTGGTAATGCCTCCTGATGAAGATGCAGGTACCTTCTTTTGGCATTCAGCATCAGCATCTTGCTGACCGGTTCCAGCACATATCCGTAGGTTCTGTAGTGATAACTTTGTTTAAACCTAGGACCTCAATTGATAAAATTTGTATTCACTTGGTCTATCTAGTCTAGGTCAGAGACTTTTCATCTTTCGGCATTTATGTTAGATGCGTCTGAATAAAATAAATAATCTACATCTACACTAATATAATAAAGAGGTAAAGTTTGTTTTTTTGTTTGTAGGAGGTACTCTCTGGAACTAATGGTTCGATTGGAAAAATTTTAGCAACAATAGAAAGCTGCTTTACTCCTGAGTGACATAGGCTATAAATTATTTATATAACATGGATGTTAACCGAGCTATCACTACAAGAAATTTTCCGCGGACGAAGTCGCGAGCAGAAGCTAGTGTTTTAATATGAATATACTTTTGATGTGCCTTATGATATAAGTCGCTTCTGACGATATCTGTTGTTCACAATTTATCCTTCTACTACAAAACTAGACGTTTCGTAACAATAATAACGATTATTATCTAACTAGGAATAAAGAGCATTTTTTGTGTTTTATTGCATACCAGAGCTTTCCTGTTGGTGTAATATTTTCTATTCCTCTTATTTTTAATATGCCACTTTACTGGACGCTGAATCATTTTATTCATTTTCTTTCTTTCTTTACTGATATATGGTCGTTTTTCCGTAGCCATCCAGAAGTCATGCAAGCCTGCGATGCTGGGCCGCATGTGGCAGGCCAGCCGGCGCGCGCTCAACCTCGAGCACTCGCCAGCGCACCAGTTCGCCTGCAGCCAATGGCAGTCCAGTCCACATCCCTCCACGGCTTATCTGATTTACAGGTAAGCTTCGACAAACCAGAATAATGAAGATGGAAGAGTTAATTAAGCCCTGACTTTATCTTACTAATCTTACTAATATTATAAATGCGAAAGTTACGATGTTTGGATGTTTGTTACTCAATCACGCAAAAACGGCTGGACGGATCTGAATGAAATTTGGCACAGGCATAGGATACACTCCGGAATAGGACATAGGCTACTTTTTACAACCCCAATATCATGCGGGCGAAGCCGCGGGCAAAAGCTAGTATAAAATAAAGTGACCAAGTATGATAAAGTCTGCTGTAATAATAAGGATAATGATTTTTTTTACTCTTTGGCTCAGTTTAAACTCTTGAATTCCACGCGAACGCCAGCTTTCGCACACCTATTGTCTTTCTATTATGTCTCTAATTGCGGTATTCAAAAGGTGTTGAAAGTCGACCAGATTGATCCGTATTCTTACCTACCCATCTTAATTTCGAATGGCATTTATTTCTTTTATTGTTCTATTTGAAATTTATATTTAAATATACGTAATTATGTATATGTGTCATCCGCTATTACCGGTAGAATTATTATCAATATCACTTTCTTATTTTCAATTTAATTGTTTTAATTTGCTAATTAGTTTTAATCAATTTAGTTTACTCCATTTGCTGTCGTTTCTAGTCATATCAATAAGACCTATCTAATTTATGCTGCTTATAGATAGATAAGAAAAAATAAAACCAACCCTTAGACTTTCCCTTTTATGTATAAAAGAAACAATTCATGTATGGAAATAAAACCTCTTTGGTTACCCAAAATAATTTTACAAAATGTCAAAAAACTGCTGCCTGGCAGTGTATAATCTGGATAATTCTTAATAAATGTTCGTACAGATGGCTGTTGTTCCTGTCGGTGCTGTCCATCGGCGTGGCGAGCTTCGCGTGCCAGCGCCTGCCGCGGCTGTACGAGGGGCCCAAGATCGAGCTCAACTACATGAAGTGGTTCATCTACTTCACCAACTGGGGCTACATGCTCATCGCACTGCAGTCGGCACTCGCCCTCGCCGTCGTGCACCGATACAGAGCACAAAAGTCCGACTCCCGTAAGTGTCTGTTTGCCTAGTACTTATTTGCCAGCATCGCTCTTCTACATACTTTCAGTACCAATTAACTTGCCTTGAGAACGTGGAATTTTATCATGGAGAATATTTAGACTGGTCAGTAAAATTATGCGACGAGATCATAATTTACAAGCTGCATTCTTACGTACAAGAAAAAGCAGTTTGCTACAATGTAAGACAGCTTAAAAGTTCAATCACATAATAATATGTAGTTGTACACTGGACTTTGGAACCACTAAGATAACTAGCAGAATGCAGCATGAAACGAAGCAAATGGAGAATAAAATTTTATTTCCGTTGATTATGATACAAATGATTGAATAAGTCAATCATTTGTGTCATTGAATTGGAATAAAAAATAATACAAATTGCAAATTAGGAAAATATAAGCGAAAGACGGCAATGACCTAACACCAGCTGTATATACTATCCATCCAATTAACACAATTTGTCTAGAAATAATATTGTGCAATTAAATTAAATAGTCTATATTTGTCAAAGTTATTAAAATGCATGCTATTAGTCAAAGTTATTAAAACTACATATGAGTACTAGTGTTGTTAAAAACAAGTTGTTTGTGTTCATTAAAACAGAATTTCAGTGAACTACTCCAGTACTAAGAATATTTGCTCGATGTTTTTTTATAAAGTGTTAGGTTCAATGTGTTGCAAAATATAAACCGAATAAACTGAAAAACAATTGCAAGTAGCTTATTATGAAATACTAGATTTTAACAGCTGCTTCGCCTATGATGCGAAGGGAACATAATCGTGGAATAATTGTGCACCATTTTTTTTTCCAAATCCGTTTAGCCTCAAACGGCTTTCGAAATAACAAACTTTAATATCGCCTTCTTTAATATTTCGGCGTTAAAGGTGAAGGAGTCTTGTCTATTCAGACCTAACATATTCACGCTTCATCAATGGGTACGGATAAGCAAATCTGTCAGAGGTCTCCGCAGACATCCGCTGCTGAAAATGGATCTCTGTTTAGACTGCGACAATTTAATGCGCGCGGATATTAGAGAACTTGACTATTGGCGCTTGGCATACGGTTTGATGATTGCAGTATTGTTTGTAGCATACCTACATAATGTAATCATCCGTAGGGACTCTGCAAAAGGGTCGAAGCCTACTGATGCCCAGTGAAAAGAAGGAACGGGGTGGGGTGTATGGTCAGTAAGAGTCGGACACTGTTTCCCTCTTCGCCCAAGAGGGGGATTCATCATTGGATGATTTTTGCCCACCATAAAAAAAATGCCTACGTAATAATTGTAGATGAAGTAGCCTGAATTAATAAGTTTTGAAATAATCTCCCATCTAAATCAACCGCCCATTATAAAACTGCAAGTGTAGGTATATTTTATTCGCTGCAAAAGTTTTTCAAAAAAAATTTTCAAATGAATTACCGTGGCCCTGGAGTACAAAAGGCAACTGATGGAACACAGATGAGTCTTAGACAGTAAAACTTTGATACTCCTTTCAAAAAATCAGCTTTTGATTCGCTGGAAGTATGTCAAATATAAGTTAAAAAGTTTCAATTAATTAGGACATTGAATCTTGAAATCACACAAACTTTGATTAACCAAATGAAGAAAATGTACAGGCTACTTAATCAAGAAACGTACAAAAAAACCTTGTACAAGTACCATGTTTAGTAAACACTCTTGCTGAACATCAACTTCCGTAGCAAGATGTTGAACCCGACGCAAATACTATGACATTCCGCTTCTTATTTCTATGAAAAATTTGAACTCTTTCACGTTTCTGTTGAAAACTCCCGAATTTAAATATCGGGAGTATAAACTAAATATATTATGAATAGTAGATCATTGTGTGGTGTCACAAAAATGGTAAAAGTGAGAAATGAGAACATTAGAGGAAGTTTGAAAGAGGCGCCCGTAACTGTGATGTGAATAGGAGATATTAAAACACAAATGTTCTTAGTACATTTATTATGTGTATGTGTATGATGTAGAGAGAGGCAAAAGAAAAGATGGATGGATTGTGTGAGGAATGATACGAAAGAAAAGGCAGTTAGTGATAGTGTAACGGGTGACTGGATAGAGTGTAAGAAAAAAGCATGTCCCGCCGACCTCAAGTACGAGTAATGCGGGATAAGGGCTGGAAGAGAAAAAGAGTGTGAACTAAATGATAACGCATAATAAAGCTATTACTTGTGTTTGTGTAACTAAAAGTCCAATAGCCTAGATCGGTTCGAGCTCAATGTCAAAGTTGTCATAGAAAGTGATCAGCACATTCCGGGCGGGCCGAGCTCCTCAATGTCAAGTGCCTTGCGTGGGGAGCGTTTATTACACAAAACGGTTTCCTTGGACGACGTAACTCCTCACGCGAATCAATTAATCTGAATCATTGAGTCGCATGTTGTCGTGCACATCGAAATGTCTGCTGAGGATCGATTGAGCACGTGTTTTATTTATCTGTTTTCATCCAACACAACCGCTATGATCTGGAATGTCTAGACTGCTCATCAATTTAGATGAAAACTCCTAATAACATGATTATTGGTTTGCTCACGTTATGTCCTGTAGTATTTGCTCGCGTCGATGCTTGTCAAGGGCATTTATATTCAAATAAAGACATTTGGACAATATTTAGGTGCACGCTATCGACAGAGGTCACGAACGCTTGATTGGTAACAATTTCGCGTCAATTAAGATCACAGTGAAGCGGGTCCGCTGTCCATTGTGCTTCAAATTATCTTATTGGTTCCTCATTCCTTCGGAGCCGAGTCCTGATGGAGTGAGTTATTCAGTAGCTATTGTTGAAAATTGGAGACGTTGTCCACTTCAATGGCAAGTGGCGGACAATTGTGGGAGACATAAAAGGATTTATACAACGCTCACTTTCGTTGACTCGTCCGGACACTTGGATAGACATGAATAGATGCATTCATTCATTGAGCAACATGTTACATGGTCTGTTACCAAGTAAACTTATTTTGCATCGGAGTGCGATTGTTGGCACGACACGTCTTTAGGTCATAGTTTAACAATATTTTCGTTTTCAATGCTATTTTAGAACATAGGAACGAGTAACCATAATTAAAGATAGATTTAATCATAATTAAAGATAGATGATGGATTTGGATTTTACACGTATTGCAAGTTAAAATTTTGTTATACATTTACATTTGTCTGCATGTGCCAAAGTTCTGTCGTATAAAGATTCGCTGCAAAGAAACCCAATTGTAGATTAAAGTCACCTGTGCGCATCTGGTGTCCTGATCGAAAATTATACAATAAAGACAAAGCTAAGACGAAGGTGATAGTCTTACGATTTCAACCTTATCAGAACAAAAAAACTGTCCAGTTTTCAAAACTAGTCATTTTTTAACAGATTATTACAATTTTATTAGTATATCATATTTTGTGGGAGGCCTATGTCCAACTTTGCAGGTCTTTGGGCTAACAATCTAGAATATCATAATCAATGCTCAACCCCTACCTTTGCCAACCAACCACGACTAAGGATAGGTTGCTAGACTTTTTATGAATCCTATTTTTAACCTTTTTTTAAACATGATTATTAACCTCATTCTAAACCTTGTACTCTTCAAACAGTCAACCTACGTTTTGCAGCATGCGAAGAGGACGAGATCCCGATCCCGCTGGGCCGGCGCACGCGCACGCCGCTCCTGTGCCGGGCCTACTGGCTGGCACACAACATCGCCACCGACCTCGCCTTCGTCATCACCCTCGTCTACTGGGCACTAATCCATGATCCTAGTGAGTGAACTTCTTTTTTTTTACACAGCAGTTTTTTTGCCAACCAGTCTGACTATTGACCGATACTTAAACACATGATTGTAGTCATGATTAGTACATTTTGGCCAGTTAGGCGTACATAAATGTGCTTACCAGCAGATTTTTTTTTTCAGCGATTTCAGGTTTAGTCCCATTGTAAAAGTTGTTTGTTATCATGACTATAATCATGTGTTTTATTATCGGTCACTACACCACTCACCCTATGTACATATTTACATAGAGCACAAATAGAACGTCAGTAGGATGAAGGTATAGTCCGCAGAAAATAAGTTAAACCCGTTGCTATGGTTACGCACAGCTGCCCACGTCGTTAGAAACCAGACAATTTGTTACTCATTCAAGGGCGACAGCCATTTTGGCTCAACTTATATAGAGTACTTCCTTTTGACCTAGAATACTAAAATTTAGCATGAAGCATAGCTGAAAACTTAATTTGTAGTTCACAAAATAAAAAAACCGTTTTTGGGATTCTAAAACATCTTCATAATCCAATTCGGGAACTACCTATAAGGAAAATATGCAAAATACGCGCTTTAGTCGTGGAGTTGCGGACATCAGCCCGATATACCATACCATACCATACCTATAAGAAAAAACTACCTTAGAGAACAGTTTCCGAATTGAATTGTACGGAAGGAAGATCTGATTTATTGCGTAACGTATCATTTATGAATGTGGCGTGAATGATTCTAATGAGTACAGTCGTCGGTGAGTGAATGCTAATTGTGTCGCTTTATAGTATCATTTGTGCAAGACAATATAGTGTTAAACCGCAATAGCGAGGGCCATCTACGAAAGTATACCCTCAGAGACGTTGAGCGCAGCGCTGGCCGCAGCGACGAAATCGACATAGGTACATTGGATCGTTAACCCAATTTCCCTACACATAGGGTTGTTAATCCACTGTACCTACATATTTGGACTTTGTCGCTGCGGCCAGCGCTGCGCTCAAGGCTGTTTTCTTAAAAAATAGCTCACCAGGCCTCAGTGCAGGCGTCTGACACGCATTTGCCCGGTTTTTCAATTAGATGGTTGAATGGTTTAATAACAGCGGGGCATTGTTCACCGGCAGTTGGGTATTGTCCACTGCTGACGTTTTAGCTCATCTAATTAAAAATCTAGAGCTAGTTTTAAACGTACTCGATCGCTTTAAATTGAACGGCCGTTAATTCTACACCTGTATAGGTGTGTTGTAATGAAAAACCTCTTCTGTAGAGTTCCGTAAAAATGCAATAGGGTCTGTTGCTCTCACTCCATTGTACATCTGACCGTCACCAGACTGTATCTCCTGAACCGTGGCTACTATAGCTAGACAGTAAAAATTTTCATAGTGATGTATTTCTATCGCTAAAAAATCGTGAAACCAGTATAAAATAGATATTTAAGTAAGGCAACACACAACAAACGTGATTTTTTGTCGTATTCTGTTACGAACCTCTAAAGTTTGCTACGAATTGAGGGAAGCCTTTGCCCAGCAGTGGGACAGCATAGGCTAGCTATAATAATAAGCTACAAACGGTATTCAGCTCTTGTGCGCGAGTTGGCCTCGCATGTGGCCCTCAGAACAATCTGAACATTGACAATTCTGAGTTCACTTCACCTTTCATTATTGTGAGAAATCATCAAATGACTTCTCCCGCTCTAGGGTAGTACGAGAGGGGGTATTAGACTTACTGACTAAAGCCCACCGAAGTTAACTGTCCCCGACTGTTGGTTATGCGCATAACATATTCAAGCGCCTTATGAAATAAACATAGCGTCTAGTTTCGTGACGCGTAACTAACTAGTTTAAGATAGGAGTTTTTTGATCTATTCATTTGCCAGAATATTTTTATAGAGTCCCACACCTTGCTTCTTTGTTACCGTTTTATTAATCAATGTTGACTACCTCGCTGATCTCGTGGTCGCAAGCTATTTAAAACTAGCTTTTGTCAGCGGTTTCGCCCGCCTACAAAAAATATAGCCCATGACACTCAGGAGTAAAGCAGCTTTCTATTGTTGCAAATTTTTTTCCAATCGGACCAGCAGTTCCAGAGATTACCTCCTACAAACAAAAAAAAAACAATCTTTACCTCTTTATTATATTAGTGTAGATTATTCTATAGTAGCCAGGAGTTTATAAGGTTGTAGTGTGATATCCCCCGGGGGTCCCCGTGCTTCGGAAAGCACGTAAAGCCGCTGGTCCTGCGCCTGATCTCTTATTCATGGTGTCAAGTTGCTGTCCCATCGTACCGAGAGTGCACCTGTGTTTACGCAAACACTCGAATGCTATAACAACTCCTGCGTACTTGACTAATCTCTGTTGAGATTGACCACTTGGAGAGCGATGGACAACTTGGGGAATTATTTATTATCTATTATTTATTTGACACTACGCCAACTAGGCCCAAGCTAAGCAGAACTTGTGTTATAGTACTAGACAACTGATAAACATACTTATATACCATAGATTAGATCCAGACAAATGATCATTCCCATCACACAAACATTTGTCTTGTGTGGAAATCGAACACACAACCTCCAGCATAGCAGTCAAGGCCACTAGAACAACAGGCCAGACAAATCTACTTATATTTCATGCGTGGCCAGATCATAAAAATTGATCACTTTATGATATGGCCAACTGAAACTGGCCATACCGTTTATACGTTTACATTTGATGATATATATTATTATGTCAATCCTCGTTCGGCCATAATAAAGTCAAAAAAAAGTAGGCCAAACGAGAATTGACATATTTCGAAGTGTAACGTTCAAAACGATCTGGCCAGTTTTCTTGGCCATATCATTAAGTGATCAAAATTCTATAATCTGGCCACGACATAATTATATGAAAGAAATTAACTGACTGACATATCAACGTTCGGCCGAAAATACTGGAATTAGGAGCGTAAAACTTTGCTCCAGGTTTTATGATGTAGACCAACACTAGAGAGGATTTTCTAAAATTCACCCCTTAAAAGGATAACTAATAATGGTGGACCGATGACCTAGCAAGAGTTGCGGGTATCTGATGGATACGAGATGCACAGGACCGTTAATTATGGCGAAAATAGGGGGAGGCCTATGACGTCTTTCGGCTGAAACAATGATCATGAATGGTGGTTTAAATTTTGTAGAAAGAAACTTACTTGGACGCGGGCGAAGCCGCTGTCAGAAGCTAGTGTCTTATGATTTTCGTTTATTTTTTTCTACAGAGATCCACGAGATCAACACCCTGAACGTGCTGGTTCACGGCGGCAACTCCCTGGTGATGGTAGTGGAGCTGGCGGTGACGTCACACCCCGTGCGGGCGGCGCATGCGCTGCACAGCGCCGGCGCCGGCCTCGCGTACGGCGTCTTCAGCGCCTTCTACTGGGCGGTCGGGGGAACTGACAGGGTCGGACTGCCTGCCATATATCCAGCCCTGGATTGGAATAAACCTGGTAATCATTCTGCAACTTTTTATGTTTTGGTGTTCAGTAATAAAGGGTGACTAATCAGCACGCAAGTAAAGAATACTAGTACCTATTATTGGCGCAGTTGTAAAGCTATTGACTACCGCATTATCTACATTAATATAATAAAGAGGTAAAGTTTGTTTTTTTGTTTTATGGTTGTAGGAGGTAATCTCTGGAACTAATGGTTCGATTGGAAAAATTGAAGCTATAATAGAAAGCTGGTTTACTCCTGAGTGACATAGGCTATAAATTATTTATATAACATGGATATTGTCCGAGCTATCACAACTCTCACAAATTTTCCGCGGACGAAGTCGCGGGCAGAAGCTAGTGTGTTATAAAAGAGTTAGATGTCGGCACGGAACAAATATTTTTATGATCTACAAGTAGTTGTTCCGTGTGTGGCCTTCTAATTAGCTCGAAAGTTCTGGCCGCTGCGCTGCATGGGTGCAGCACGACATTCGCATGTTTTTATTTGTATAGAATAACAAAGCAGTACGACGACAGTTAAAACACAGAACAGAATATGAGTTTACAAGATTGTGAACGGAGCTATATGTTATACACAGGCTCCAGCCGCCGCGACGGAATACGCCCCGGGCTTTGGGAATCTCCGGCCATCGTAGGCGTGGACTTACGAATGACAGGCAATGGGTAGCTCGTCGACCGTCAGCCTATAAAGACCGAGCTCAAGTCGTAGATGGAACATAGTATTCCACATGCGTCTCAAAGAGATGTCAACAAAACGTAGTGGTAGTTGTATATTAGTTTTTAATACATCAAGCCCCAAGCGAACGCCGGCGGTCGCACACCTTTTGTTCTTTAATTGTGTCTGTAATTACAAGATCGAAAGGTTAATGGAGTATAGGTTGACACAAAGCAATTCAATACGAGGCCGAAGTATTGATTGCAATAAAGAAAATGGCAGGAACCATTACTATAGTATTTTTCCACATTGTTTTAGAAAACATTTATAATCTATACTTATTATTAATATAACAAAATGTGACAATTTACTGTATGTTAAGCGTGGTGGATTAAGGCCTATTCCCTCTCCTAGAGAGGAGACCTGAGTCCCAGCAAAGGGACCATGAAAAGGCTAATACTATGCTAAAGTGTTCGCAAAGAGAATGATTTCAAAGTTTTCAGAAAGCCTCTTGTTTTCCACATCCACAATCTTAGTACCTACCCATTAGGGATGATTCTCATTAGAACGTGCCGTGCCCGGGGCGGGGCCCGGACGGGGCACGGACGGGGCACGGTTTTAATCTGTTTCATATATTTTGTATGAATCAATTTATATTACACAGTGCATTATCCGTGTCCCGTCCGGGCCCGCTCGACGCACTTCAATACCACGTTTGTTGCACGGTCCCGCCCCGTTCCCTCCACGTCCCATCGTAATCAGAACATTTTTCGTGCTGCGTCCGAAAATAAATTGCGTAGCACGGACGGGCCCCGGCTCGTCCACGCCCCGGCCCGTGCACGGCCCGCTCTAATGAGAATCATCCCTTATCCTTATTATATTCTTTGCCAAAGGACTGTGCGAATAATCAGTTTCGGCTGTCAAACTGTCACACCAAAGACTGACAGTTTGACAGGCTTTTAGAAGGATAATTGTTGATATTAAATGCGGTCTTTAACAATAAATTGTAACTACATACATACATATAGGTAAAATGAATAATTTCCACGATTTTAGGCATTTTTTTTTTCGGAGAGTATCTAAAAATCATCTAATGATAATGACTTTTACTTACTAAACAACCCACGCCGTTTCTTTTTTGTCTTTCATACCAAGGCCAAGCCTTCTTTTCAGAAGTAGAGCTTTGGCCCCTGTAGGCTTCGGCCTTGCCTGCTGGCAGGCTGGGCCCCGACGGTTTGCTGACAACTCCTTAAACGATTTCACGGTTAGGTTTTCCCTATGCATAACAATTATTTGGTGGTATTTTGTAGAAAAACCGAAAGTGGGCAAAGATTCACATTACAACCGTGCCAAAGGTCGTTTTGAAAATGTAAAACTTCTGTCCATTATCAAACGTTTTTCAACACTTTTAAATGAGATATCTTCACCCATCTGTACGAGTGCATTCGTACGACGTGGCCAGCCACCCACCCACTTCAACCTGGCTGTTTTTTTTTAACTTTTTATCTTAGTTTGCTTTTAATATATACCTACTAAGATAATAATTTATGGGTCTTTATCGTAATCAAAATTGAATCTTCTATTTATATTCGCAAAATAGTCTTTGGTAGATATTTATTCTCTAGTAAAAATCTAAGCGCTACTGCTGCAAAGCGTGACATCCTGGGTTCGCTGCCCGAGTTAAGTTATATTTTTTTCGTTTATTAAACAGCAACATATACCTATTACAAACATGTTTACGTATTATTAGGTCTATTTAGTTCATTAACCTTTCGAATACCGTAACTAGAGACATAATAGAAAGAGAATAATAGGTGAGCGAACGCCGGTGTTCTTGGGACTCACGAGTTTAAGCCCCAAGAGCACACCGGTGTCCGCACACCTATTGTCTTTTAATTGTGTCTGTAACTACGGGAGTCGAACGGTTAAGTAGTATTTCTCAATAGCAATGTAGAGGAGCCAGGTATTGTGGAATTCAATGTGAAGTGGACTGCAATACACCCGCTCACGCTTAGGAGTTATACGTACGAGTATATTGTGAATAGTGGGTGTATCTACCTACTACAGAGACACCTCTAGCTAACCCTGTAGGGCACACAGGTTCGATATTGTGTATGTAAATTATATTTTTTACTTGCGCAGGGTCAGCGTTCGGGTTCGTATCGCTTTGCGCGGTGGTGCTGGTGTTCGCGCACGCGCTGGCGACGTGCGCGGCAGCTGCGCGCGCGCGCCTGGCGAGCAGCCTGCGCTCGCGACCGAGCGCCGAGCGCCTGGCGCTGCCCACGCACTGATCGCACGGCAAGCTGCACTAGCATCCGCTCCACGCAGCCGTGCCGCGCAAAGACAAGACAAGTGCTAAAATCGGACGTAAAAAGAAACGCTTGCGCCGATCGCTTTTCTCGGATCTAGTGTACGCTCGTTCCCAGTGACCTATGTATAAGTACCTATAGATTTACTTTATTCTGCTGATAAATGGTAATATGTTTTTATACGATTTTATTGATCGTTGGTGGCGCCCAACAATAGGTAAGGACCTATTGTTTGGCGGTTAGTCACCTGAGGGTCGCGCAAACAACACTCGCGAAACGCATGCTCGCATTAAAGTAAACATTAAAACAATTTTATGTGGAGCATCAACCATTAAGAAATATTGTAATATGCTGTTTGCTGATACTACCAATTATTAATTTTAAGTATATTTTCCCTGAACATGTCTAACTGGTATCTACTGAAATCAGCTTAAAAAGTAAAAATGTCCTTACTCAATTTGTTGACATCATATAACAATAAAAGAAGACGTTAACAAGAATCTAATTACGTGTAGCATTAGACTTTAAAATATCTACATAAGTAATGATAGATCGTGTTTGTGTAGATAGTAAATTGATTTTGCAATTTACAAGTTTCCAGATTCGAGGACGTCTTGAACTAACGTGTGAATTATTTGTGAAAATTTTCCACTTTGGAAGTAGTTAATCTTATATACGTGATTTTTATATAATATAAAAATTGCGAGCATAATAATTATTAATAATATCGTCATTCTCAAAGAATATAGCATTAAGCTTAGTTATGAAAACTGATGGCTGTAAAAGAAGCTTAGTGTCCTATAGTGAACCTGACTTCACTGCTTATTGCTCGGTTTCAACATTCCTCACTGCAAACAAGTTATATCAAATCTGTTGAATGTGTATTTAAGACATGAACGTGTGTTTATTTAACTTGCAACGTGATCTAAACGTAAGCGTCTGCTGTGTATGTGCATCCAACTTCAAGAGTTAAAAAATATATATATGACAAAATATAGGACTGCAAAGTACAATAATAAAATTGCAGGCCCTGCGAAAAGGGATGAGCTGCGATATTCATCGAAAGAATTATCGTGGCTCTAGGAATCAAAAGGCAATCTTTAAGTTTTGATATTCCCTATCGCAACACCCAGAGCGGTACGCGATATTTGATCCCAGCTTGAAAAAAAAATCCCAGCTAAATACACCACCTCGCACAATTATGTTCGGTACAGGCCAAAAATGTCCAACTGAACCTCTTTAGGAAACGAATTTTCAGAATCATTCCTTAGCTTACTTTGTTTATCTGAGCAACTCTTGTGCTAATGTCATGCTTCTAGGATGAGCGTGATGTGATGTGTGTATTTACGATTTTCACTAAATAAGAGATAGCTTAGATGTGAAAAAAGTGCATCCCGAAAAATTGACGTTATGAATGTGTAGTTTGCTGTCTTTGATTCAAAGAGTATGGCTTCAAACGCGTAGCTTCCCAATCGCGTATTCGTCATTATACGTTTGGTGTACGCCTGCGTAAGGCTTACATACCAAATTTTTAAACTGTCGACAAAACGGCAACATCGTGCCATTACGCGTCGCGTCGTTGCTGAATATGCGACTATGAAGCTGCGCGTTCGTAAACTGTAAGCCTTAGGAGTCGGCAGTGATTGTTATATTGTACCTATTATAAGGACTGCATGTAAGCAATAATATTGCAATTATTATTTTAATAATACTTTTAAGATAGTGTTTGTGAGTCGCTTTTAGATACAATGTCGAGCGAGCGGGTAGTTGCTGCTGTAACTACTTTGAATAGAAATGGTCGACTTACAAAACATTCCTATTTTTCCAAAGAAACGTAGCTGTAAGTCATTGATATGTGTATTACATTTAGTAAATTAGCATCTATGTAGCATAGTGCCTGTGAACATGACGTATGTAGGTACTTCATGAGCAGTTATCATTTCTTTAATATGCTGTTTCTTTTAATGATGTAAGCTTTTGGTTCCTCTTATGAAATAATATATATTTTATCTTCTTATTGTGAATTTCAATTTGTTTTCTAATAAAGTATAAAGAGCAGTAAATACACGTATTTTTCCGTTTCCAAAAATAGATTATCAATGTCAAGGGTGACTCAATCCCTTTAAATTCCAATGACGAAGCTATTGTTAAAAAAGGCACGGTGTTTTTAATTTGTATCCTTAATTAAAAAGAGGTTAACGGTGTTAACCTTGTTATTGTAAACTAATTCGGGTGCGCAATGGAAACCAATCTGTAGTTCAGAATAGCGCAACTTTTTACCTATTATATATATTTACCTACTATAAATATAGGAAATCTGTGAACTTACTACAACATACAGTAGTGCCGGCAAATCTTGGCGGGTCTGAAGTTAGGCTCTGCGAATTTTAGCGCTTGTGCACTCATACAAAAATAAAAGTTTTAAAAAAATGCCAATAAGGGATGATTCTCATTAGAACGTGCTGTGCCCGGGGCGGGGCCCGGACGGGGCCCGGACGGGGCACGGTTTTAATCTGTTTCATATATTTTGTATGAATCAATTTATATTACACAGTGCGTTATCCGTGTCCCGTCCGGGCCCGCTCGATGCACTTCAATACCACGTTTGTTGCACGGTCCCGCCCCGTTCCCTCCACGTCCCATCGTAATCAGAACATTTTTCGTGCTGCGTCAGAAAATAAATTGCATAGCACGGACGGGCCCCGGCTCGTCCACGCCCCGGCCCTGGCACGGCCCGTTCTAATGAGAATCATCCCTAACAGTTCACGACGGCTTCAGACTCGCGACGATCTGACGGCCATGCTGTACAAATGACAAATGTGCCATAAACAATAAAACATTACTAACATTAGATATATCTATTCTGTTCTATGAGATCATGTTCCGTTGCGCACCCGCAGGGTGGAGGCTCGCTAATAAACATACGATGTGCAATTTTACATTATAGTATTTACTCGAATTGTGATATTTATGTATTTATCAATTTAATAGGCATTTTATTAAAATTCGTATCACTAACATTGATATTGTAAAGCCAATGGGCGCAAATTCCCAAAAGCATTTCCTTCACGGGCTTCACGGCCAGAGTGTGAGAAAGTAATACTGTCCCCAAAAGCAAAAAGTCAGAATTGATGATTTGAAAAACTTTTAAAGAAAGTCTATAATGAAATAAATTACCCTCATTTTTCCATTTAGCCCTTCACCAAGAGGCTTATTGTTGCGGGACATTGTACAATTTAATGCACTGTATTCAAGAAATCCGTCACACATTGTCCCTTAAAGACTGACTGTCCTAAATATCTATCTGTTGGCTTTTATGGCTTTTAAATAGCCTTTTATTATCTTGAAAGACATTATAATAATATACAAAACTTCGCCTGTAATGCGTAGAGGCGTATTAAACTATTGAGATAGTACTTCTATCACCTTGGCCTGTCAATATTGTTGAATATAATTTTATGATTGTATGTATGAATGCATTGAATAGTATTTTATCATGTGTCCTTGTTATACTCGTGTTGTTGCATTTGGAAACCAGAAAATAATCTAACTGTTATTAGGATGAGCCGCGGGGAATGTATAGTAATTTCTGTTTCTATAGAAATAGTAAATTACCGTACCGTTGTCGTGAGTGGCAGAGTATTAGTTTGTAGAATACATTCCTGCCTTGCTCCAAACTTAGCAGACTCAGCATTTATATAAGCATATAGCATATCTACGTAGAGAATAATATAGACCTTATATAGTGATATAAATCGTTCCTAGCCCTAATTTAAAATCGGACAAAATGCTGTGATGCGATTTTTCTTTTAATTACTGTTAATTAAACTAATAAGCAATAATGTAATCTCGATGACATTGTAAGCAATACATCAATAATATTATTAAATTATAATGGACTGTAATCTCACTTGAAATAAATATTTTACCTTTTAAGTATTAAAATACGAGATCCCAGTATTCTGGTCTATTTCGGAAATTGGCCGTCAAATTATTTATTTCTAATTAAGTTTTCAATGTTTAAATCCCAATTTCACGAACATTGTAAAGAATGTATCCTAAGGGATCTGGTCATATCGTATGATAATCAGTGTAATTTAATCGTGATAATAAATAAAATATTAATTTTATGAGTTACAATGTTTTTATTTATTCTCAATGGCCATGTCATTTATTTAAAAAAATCAAGGTGAAAATCAAAATATTGCACAAATCTGTGATCGGAATCTTTTATGATGCATGAAGGATCGCTCGTCTAAACGTGAAGTAAAGGTGAGCGCACACTTATCCGAGCCAAACGTGTCGGACTAATCGAAAGATGAGAATTTTAGAATTTCTTTATATGTCATTTATGTGTATACGAAGCCACGTCGAATTTTTAGAATCTGGAAGCACAAAGAAATATAAAATTGTTTTCTTTTGATTTGTTCGGCGCGTTCGGTTCGGATAAGTGAGCTATACCACATTACAGTGTCGTGTAGACGCATTGCTAGATGCACCAATCCAGCGACGTCATCCAAGATTAAGTCAACTTCAACTCTTAACCTTAAGAATGGCTTTTGTGGAAGAGACGCTAAAATTTTGTCAATAACACGAGCAAACTAGACTATCAAACGCTGGAGAGTATTTAACGTGAAAAAAAATAAAATAAATACATCTTTCTTTCTAAATCAAAATTATAAAATAATAAAAATATTTCTTCGCAGATGTAGACTGACAGTGTAGTGACACAAGATTAAGTCATATCATTATGAGTGTTATAGCATACCAAATATGTCAAAAGGCGCCACAACACAATAGTGTGAGCCCGTCTTTAGGCGGTATCAGCACGTGCGACCTCATGCGTGCGCGCAGCATCCCGCGCCGCGCGCCCAGCGCTTCAGTCGCGCGGCACTCGCGCGCTGCACCACGCGCACTGCGTGCTCACCACTACATTACTAACCTCACCATAGAACCGCGCAAACTTATGAACTCTCGGAAAAGCGCGACGTTCTAATATAATAATTTTATTTATTCAGATATACATATAAGTGTCGTGTGTGTACTTAATATAAAATAAAAGGTATGTATTACAAATCACAGCAAATTAGGTTTTAAAATCCTCATCATAAAAATTTTCATCGGAATTTTTGATCTGGAAAAACTTTAATTTTTTTTTTCCCAATTTTTTTTCGATCTTTAAACACATTAAACTTGAAAAAGGGATGATTTTAATAGGGTGCTACAAGGTTCGCAGCATTCGTAGCCCTTCGTAGCACGTAATTCAAAAACTCCCTTTACTATTTCTATCACTCACTTCTGTATAATTCCATTGTTTGGGTATGTTAATTTACATAAGACGTAAAATAAAATAAATAGATTTAATTTGCGTGTAAACTGACGTATAGCGTAAATATTTTTTTCGTTATAATGGCAATGACGTTACTTCTAAGCAGACGGAAATACCATTTTTACACACTAGCCATACTGGGTACATAGTTTACATACTTAAACTATTTACTCACACAGTATACAGTGTTTAATAAGTAGTTTTTCTTCGCAAAAACCTGAAGTATTTACTCGGTAACGAAGGTAGGTATTAGTTCTGTTTATGCACAAATATGCTAGCGTGCCATAAAAGTAGTGTTGGTAATTACTCGATTGGATATGCTCGGCCGCATAAAAATTATCGATAGATTTACTAGCGCTTAAAGAAGAAATCCTTGATTTAATCTATGCATAGGTTGGTCAGAAGTAGCTACTCACCCTTATTAGGCCAGCGACCCGAAAGGGCATAAACCTTGAGCATGTTATTTCACCCATTCCAGCTCCATATTATTATTTTGGACTAGCTCCTTCTTCTAATTTTCTACAACCAGCGGCTTTTTCCGCGTGATTGTAGAAAATTATCTCAGGGAAACTTACTACCTAAAGAAAAAGCCGTACGTTATTAAGCCTTTTATTATTAGCCGTGTTTTTTTTTTTAATTCTTTCAGCCGTTTATGCGTGAAAAAATACCAAAAAATACAAACTTTCAAATGTTTAATATGTATTAGTGTAATATTCAAAGATTTTTGAATAGAGTAGTATAGGTCAGGAAAGTCGAAAACGACAAAGATAGGTCAGGAGAACATTGCACTGACCAATCCAAGACGATACTAGACGATACCTCATCACTCGCGATGAAAATTTCTTACAAACAGCATGTAATTAATAATTGGATCTATATCTGGAAGTTATCTGCTACACATCTATCGGTTCCACTAGGATCTTGGCGCGTCTCCCAACGATTCGCCTACATATTGGCTGGTAGCCCCAAATACACTTCAACTGTCAGTGTACTCGTAATATACAACGTAATCATTTTAACTGTATGCATAATCTTCCGTCCAATAATAATCCTATCTCTTCGCGAAAAAGCTATCCAATCGTTATAGATTTTTTATACTGAAGCGCGTAAATAAATCTGTACTGGTAACATTTCTAAAACCTAATTTCCTTCAATTGAGGTTGAGAAGGCTATGCGGTAATTCTTCGTAATTGCAGGAAACCTCTTAATTAAGAACAAAGGAACTCGACGATCACACGAGATCCTTTCAGTAATAGCAACCCTGGCAACATAGTTTCTAACCTCCTTCGACCATCGAGCAAAATGTAATAAATAAAGTCTCTTTCTTAATCTCAGTGATGTGCCGTCACAGCCGCGGCATGCGTCTTGTGGTGTTACAAGTTGCTCGTTCATATAATCACTTACAAATATTATAAAAGCAGTTCGCGAGTGAGTCGGATATTTAGAAACACCGGTAGATGGCCGTGTTAGTACCATTTCCTTAATGTTGTTACACATGATTCATGTATCGTGACTAGCCCGCATCCTTAAGGTTAGGATAATGAGCGAGCGTTTTCCTCAGTTTCTAATGCCCCTGAAATGATTTTCCACGTAGTAGCTCCTCGGCTGCCTTATACGATGTTGTACGTAAATAATAAACGATCGGTTCAACACAAATATATTTTATGGCGTTTGGACAAGGCGACTTTACAAATTAAGCAAAGCCAGTGTTGACCCATAGTGCGGCCTGATTGTGGAAACATTTGCTAAACACTAAGAGTTCAGTTACATGGTATTGTTCACCGATAGGTTTCACGTCGTAAGTACTTTTAATTTGACAAAAACTAAACAATACTGCGTTGGACTGTTGCTGCGACGGACGTGAAAACAAAAGGTGAACAATACTATTAATTTATTACCGAGTGAAACAATCGAATAGTTTACAATAACTTGACTCTTGAAGAAGTGTGAAACTGTGGCTTTTATTTAACTGATGTCGTGCTTCAAAAAAGCTCGCCGTTTTAACTGATGGTTATAGCTTTAAATCACGGATCCAGGTAATTTTCTATATACTTAATAATATTCCTCTTTAATTTCTGAAATAATAACATACATATAACGGTTCTCTAAATGCATTTACTAATTTTGAGAATTTGTTATACTTTTGATTAATTTAAGACTAAGACTAGTTTCTATCAGCGACTTCGCTCGTGTGAAATGAAAATATACAGCATAATGTCACCCGTTGATATAATAGTATTCTACTGGTGTAATTTTTTTTTATCAGATCAGTGGTTTTTGAGTTCGTTCATTACTATCAAAAATACCAAAATACCAATCTTTTCCCTTTATAATGGTAGTATAGATGAAGGTTGAGGATTTAAAGTTGGCATATGGTCTATTTTTTGTTATTTTTCACGATAGATACATTTGTAGAGATGTTTTCAAAACTGCGCATCCTATAAGCACATAATATAATACCTATTGGCACAGAACGCTAATACTCTAGTCGGACACAGGGGTTTGATACAACTAGGCTACATATAAGAGTATTGATTGACCCCTTTTGAAGAATTCTGTAAATAATTGAGTATCCAGGGTCAACGACTTGGCGCGTTCTCGTTCGGAGGGGTCTCGATGCGTAAATACTGAGCTATTACTAAACTTACACTTGACCGTGGTGAGCGCTATTCAACCTTGTGCATTGATTGATACTAGATGTTTAAAAACCTTTCAAACACGTGCCTCAAGCACCTCGCTAACAAGTCGTTTAATTAAGTTGCTGATGATTTGGACACACTATATTCATATTCGGACACAGTGTCCGAATCGATACGTTTTATTTTCAATATTTTTTTCACTGACTACTTCAATTTTGGTGATCTGATCTCCGTATCGCTCCTGGCGTTGAAGCTGTTTACAGTTAGATAAAAAAGTTTTAAAATATTAAGTAATTACCCGAATTTGACCCCTTATATCATGCCTTAATCATTTTGGTGCCGTAAAATGGGGTGAATAGAATCAAATCGGGGGTTAATAGAAACACCGTTTTGTTGTTTTTTCACGTTATTTAAAATATCGTGTATTTATTTTATAAATTCAATATTGAAAACAAAAATGTTTTATTAATAATCCTAATAAAAATTTTGTTTCTACACACTCCCTGAATTTCTTTTCACTCCATTTTACCCGGTAACGCATTTTTTCATATACCTATTATGTTTAAAAATTTATCTACATATATGTTTTATCAGACTTTACTAAACAACGTGTGTCCGAATCGGATAAAAAAATAATATAAAAATGTGTCAATTCGGACACCGTCTGAATATATTGTGTCCAAATCGTCAGCAACTCGTTTAATTATATTAGCTTCCACAAGTGTTATATGTATGTACATAGCTATGTTTAAGTAGCCAATATTTAGTTATAAACTTAAAAGCTTCTTTCAATAGATACTGTTTAAAATGAGCGGAAAATAACTTTAGTTTATTTAAAGACTGACAAATATTGAAGGCTCCAAAGCAAACGTTTAACTAAATTATGTAAACAACTAGCTTCTGCCTTCGACTTTGCCCACGTGTTGTATTACTTCTTTTAGTTATAAAGTTATTACAGTAAAGTTTTATCCAAACAATTTAGCCGTTTGTTCGAGAAAGACAGCCAAACATACACACATACGGACAAACTTTAATGGAGCCATGGGTTATTGAGAAAACGTCACCCGAGGCCCTGGAACGAAGGCAAAAAAGGAACAGGACTGGGTTTTTTAGTCAGTAAAAGTCTGACAGTATCTTCCGCCCCATCCAAGGGTGCGAAGATGTCATGGGATGACTTTCACTCACCTAAAAAAAATCCTAAGTACAAACTTTTTAACTGGCCTGCCAGTCTAGTAGTTAGTGACCCTGACTGCTATGCTGGTGGTCGTGGGTTCGATTCCCAACCAGGACAAATGTTTGTGTAATGAGCACGATCATTTGTTTTGTGTCTGGGTATCATTTATCTGCCTATAATATGTATGTATTTAGATATATATAAGTAAATATCAGTTACAAAGCAAGCGCTCAAAGCAAGAGCTTGCTTTATAAGTGTTACTTATAAAGCAAGCTCTGCTTAGCTTGAGACTACACAACGCTGTATGATAGTTGTGAAATATATAAATATATATTTTGCCTGTTTAATATAAGTGGGATGAATTCCTCATGATATTTATCAAAGCTTTTAGTCAGCTTGTCACAACCAGGAAGTTATCCTTCATCCGCATATTTTTCTCAGTAATGTTGACTTAAAAACCCAACATAATGCTTTAGTTAACGCCAACCAAATTAATGATGAGTAGAAGGGCCTTATCATGACTGTAGGGGCCCTACAGGGTCGAAGTCTCCTGGAGCCGAGGGTTGGTGCGAAAGCGTTACACCGGGACTCTGGGAATAAGGCAAGGGAGGATCGTGGTAGGTGGTTTAGTCAGTAAGAGTCTGACACTGTTTGGTGGGGAGCCCATATTAGAACTCCCTCGGGTTGACTAAGCTCAGCTGCATTTGCAGCGCATATGCTAAACCATTTTTATTATGTAATGTTTAACGTAATTATCTTTCTATTCTTAATGTATTTGAATTTCAACTTTATATTATTTAGTGCATGTGATGTTAGCCTATAAGGAATTGTTGCACTTATGAATGTTAAATCACAGGTATCAATTTATTGTATGTTTTGTGTAAACAATTGTTGGCTAATAAAAAAAACCGTGCACTAGCTTCTGACGTTTTACAAGTGCCCATGTAGGCCTATGTGAAATAAAAAGATTTTGACTTTGACTTACCACTCTGCCCAAGAGCGGGACTCGTCTTTGTATGATTTTTACCTACCATAAAAAACTCGACTCGTTAAAATTTTAAGCGGTCGAGCGAGATACACGATTCAGTTTAGGTCGTTAATTGGATCGCATTAGGAGCTTGTGGTAAGGTCTCTGTTTACTTCACAGTTCGAAGCCCACGACTAACAATGACGCAGACCTTCATCAAATATTCTAATTTAATTTTAAACTAACTAATTATGCATTCACAAGCATTTTTAAATATTAAATAGGTAACTTATTAGTCATTTGTCGAATAATAAAATCATGACAGTGACTTATTAGCAAGTGTCACCTCTAACGGTACCTACTAAATAGGTAGGTACCTATATTTTTGCATAACAAAATACTTGACAAAAAAAAAACTAAAATGTCATTCTATTTGGTTGTTATTATGGATGGGAAATAATCACATTCCTTCTCCCGCCCTGGGTAGAGCAAGGAGTATTACTGACTAAAACCCATCCGTGTTATTGCAATTTGCGCTTTAGAGCCAAATTTCGCGATTAGTCGCTCTTCTCCACGAGAACACTGCCTCGTCCAAGACATGCAGACTTCCACTTTATGTTCCACCCTGTCCTCTAGATTATCTGTGTAGTGTCATTTCTTTATAGTGACCAAAAAACATCCAATGACGAATCCTAGTCTTGAGCGGAGCGGAAAACAGTGTGAGACTCTTACTGACTAAACATTCCACCTTCTTTGACCTTCGTACTGGGGCTAAGTCTTCCTTTCAGAAAGAGACCCTGGGCTCCAGTAAGCTTCAATCTTTTTGCCCCTACGACCCTACGACCTGTACAGTGGTGACACTTGGACGTTTTTTCCGCCTGAATCTGAAACGGGAACATTCCGTAATAAATCCCACAGCCTTGGAAATACACCTTGGTCTATTGTATACTCAAAGTCATTCATAATCACTTCATAGGCAAGGCGTTCTACGTAATATAATATTTATGTAGGTCACCAGGTATGACCGTCCGCGCCTGCGCAACTCGCTATCAACGATCTTTGAACTTGAACTTGCAGTGCATTTGTTTATACATACTAGAATTCGTTTAAACCTTATACTACTAATACTAGCCGTTGCCCGCGACTTCGCTCCCGTCAACTACACACCGTATCCTACCCTACAAGCCTACCTACCTACCCTATCTATCTACCTACTTACCAACTCACGTACCCTACCCCACCTACCTTCTTTTCTTTTCCCTGTTTGCTAGTAAACCAAAGAAAAAAGAGGTATTAAAATCGATCAAACCGTTCTCGAGTTTTAGTGAAACTAACAAAGTGGAATTGAATAATATATTTATGTATATAGATTGACAGTCCGCCTGCTGGGCAAAGGCCTCCCCAAGTCCTTCCAAACCTTCTTCTCCCACGTCGTCTCTGTAAGCGTCCAATTTCTTTCTTCTGGTGCCCATTGTGTGGCGACGCTTGCCCAGCAGTCCCCGTGCATACGATTGACGTGATCTGCCAAATCCCATTTAAGCCTGGCAGTCTTTTAACCCACGTCTACTATGCCCGTCATGGAGCGCAGCGTGTCATTGCGTATTCGGTCTGTTCTTCTTACGCCCAGAATACTACGCTTCATAGCTCTCTGGCAAACCCCAAGGCGGAACTTTTGTAGTTCAGTGAGTGACGAAGTTTGAGCACCGTAGGTTAGGATGGGCAGAATACACAGTCCTCCTAATATATAAAGTTTAAAATACAAATAGCGATAGAAGTTATCTTTATCGTTAAAATGCGTTTAAGTCTTTTTAATGACAGCAAACACATGATGTAATGTTTTGGCTTCCATTAGCATTAATTACGCTGTGTGTGAGAGATATTTTAGTACATTTCTAGTTGTAGCCAGATCTGCGATTGTACAAGTGCTAATGTTTTACAAATCGAGAATATATTATTCAGGGCCAATGTTAGTGCGATAAATAGAGTCAAGTCTTAAAATAAATTTGGTTTCCACGTATGTCTTCTTCAAGTCGTAAAGATTTTTTAATGTTTTCAAAGGCCGCTGGATCTTTGACATAATAATTGCTTTTGCTAACTTGTTTTATTCCACAACTGGGCAGACTTTCTTCCACTCCTCACAACTTTCGTATTTCTGCTCTTTCTACTTCTAACTTTGGAAAAGTCTGTGGTTTGTCCCACTACCTCCTTCATGGTCTGCCAATACCCTATCTCATTGTAGGAACCCTGCAGAAGGGTCGAAGCCTACTGGGGCTAAGGGTTCGTGTCTAAAAGGAAGGCCCTGGTATTAAAGCAAAGTAGGAACGGTATGGGTTTGTTATTACCTTCCGCTATCTATCAAGCCGACCTAAATCGTCGATAGAGCGTTATGTTCCCGTGAGCCTCAAGGAGTTGTCAGCAAACGTTATGGCCCAGTAGGGCCGACGCTTACTGAGGCCATGGATCAGTTTCTGAAAAGAAGGTCCGACACCGGTATGAAGGCTTAGTAAGGAAAGGATGGGTGGTTTAATCAGTAAGAGTCTGACACTATTTCACGCTCTGCCTAAGGATGGGATTTGTCATTGGGTGATTTTTACCCACCACAAAAAAATACCCTATCTCACTGACTCGAAGCACCAATTCTGTGCTGCCATGGGCCAGTTTAGTCGGGACGAATATACGGCAGATATTCGAACAGACCACAGTAAACAGACAGTCCGATTCTTAGGTTTTTTGACTGTTCGTTCGCTGATATATTATTTCCGAACAACAATTATAAAAAACAATCAATTTTATTACAAGATAAATAAAAACACAATAGTCAATAAATAAAACAATTAATATTGCAGCTATACTTTACCTAGACTTTTCTATTGTTGGTAATTAGTTGAATACAAAACGCAATAACATAGTTTATTTTAATGACAATATAATTACATTTAATAATGAAATGACACTTTAACTACCGACAATTATTTATGTTACACACGTTTTTTAATATAACCAAAACCATTACTTTTCCTGCTATCTCTCTTCTATATGTATATTATTAGTCATGTGAAGATAGTTCATGTCAGAGCAATAAAAAAATAGCTACCAGGGGTTAATTTCTTTCAAAGACTTTTTAAACCTCTTCACATTTCGCTTATGTAGTTTGCTAGGTAAATAGTAAATTCGTAAAAAAATTGTCTGGGACAGTTTGCTTTAACTTTAGTACTAAATATTATAATAACACGGTAATATCCCGAGCAAGTTAAAACAAACGTCAATTTATAATGAGTAATCTCTAAATATTTGGCACTATTCAAATACTCCGCGGTAGTAAGTAGTAGGTTCTCAAACTGACAAAACACCGAATTTTTTAGAACACCTTATTTTCAGGTTGGAAATTATGTAATAATATCATTATTAAATTAAAACAAAATCGCCTGTCCTTATGTATGTTTAAACCTTTAAAACTACGCAACGGATTTAGATGCGGTTTTTTTTTTTAATAGAGTGATTCAGGAGGAAGGTTTATGTGTATAATACATGCATAATGTTTCAAGATCAGTACCCGTGCGAAGCTAGAGCAGGTCGCTAGTATAATATTATAAATAATATTATTTGTTAAATTAATAAAAAGCGAGATGCGAATGAGAGTGTCCGACTTTTACTAACTAAATCCCACCAAAGCACGTTCCCTCAAGGAGTTCTCAGCAAACTGTACGGGGCCCTACAGGGTCGAAGCATCCTAGAGCCGAGCGTTACACCGCTCTGGGACTAAGGCAAGGAAGGAACGGGGTAGGATGTTTAGTCAGTAAAAGTCTGAAACTGTTTACCGCTCCGCCCAAGGCCTGGATACGTCATTCGATGATTTTTACCTACCATAAAAAAAAAACCAAAACATGTCCAGTAACCCTTTACGTAACTCGGCCGTAATAACCCTTTCAAACAATCCCGCAGATACACTTTTTAAAACACCAACGGATACAGATTTATCTTTCACTAGCTTTTGCCCGCGGCTTCGCCCGCGTGGTATTGGGGTTGGGGTTGGGGTTTCCGGGATAAAAAGTAGCCTATGTCCTATTCCGGAGTGTATCCTATGCCTGTGCCAAATTTCATCCAGATCCGTCCAGCCGTTTTGGCGTGATTGAGTAACAAACATCCAAACATCGTAACTTTTGCATTTATAATATTAGTAAGATTCATTCAAAGAAACCGTACGAGTACGTTGACACGTGAATCTTGACCTCACGTGTGTGTATGTGATGGTCACTCAACACGCGAGATACAAAGTGCTGTGCTGTGGCGGCTCTTTCTAACTCACTTAGTAATCGTCGCAGACTCACGTCCGGCCGCAACAGCCGAAATAACAAATTCAACTTTATGGTAATCACGAATGTCAAGGTGAACTCATGTTATTACTGCAGAATAACACTTTTTCATTTTTCGACAACTATCACACAACGTCGTCTAGTCCCAAGCTAAGCAGAGCTTATGTTGTGCTAGACAAGTGATAAACATACTTATATATTTCTAAATACGCGTCATTACATAGTATACCACAAAGTTGCTTAGGTACCTATGTATGCTTAAATCTTTAAAAGTATGCAACGGATTTTAATACGGTTTTTTTAATAGATAGAGTGATTCAAGTGGAAGGTTTATGTGCATAATATATGCATAATATATTCATTGTCCCCTACACTGCTCAGGGCTTATCCACTCCTCCTTTTTTGTCCAGGCGATATCACTTTGGAATTCGCTCCCTCCGAATATCAGGATGGCGACCAGCCGATGGTCTTTTAAGGTGAAGGCACGAGACTACATTCGCGAGAAGTTGGCGGATTTATCTCGGCAGTGACTAGTTTGATTTGTTTTCACAATGACCTTTCTTATTTATATGTATGTATCTAAGTATGTATTTATTATTATTATATTTTGTTTATTTTCTTTTTGTGTGTCTTTTTAAGTTGCACCTACCATGTTACGTTTCTGCACCACCCTAAGGTCGACTGGTAGAAAATGTCTAAGGCATTAAGTCCGCCTTTGTGCAGTGTTATGTGCATAAAGTTTTAATCTATACTAATATTATAAAGCTGAAGAGTTTGTTTGTTTGTTTGTTTGTTTGTTTGTTTGTTTGTTTGTTTGTTTGTTTGTTTGTTTGTTTGTTTGTTTGAACGCGCTAATCTCAGGAACTACTGGTTCGATTTGAAAAATTCTTTTTGTGTTGAATAGATCATTTATCGAGGAAGGCTTTAGGCTTTATAAGATCACGCTGTGACTTATAGGACCGAAGAAACAATGGAAAATGTGAAAAAAACGGGGGGAAATATTCATCTTTGAGGGCTTCCGTTGCGTGCGCTGCGAAAACGGTAGAAGATACCAAAAAAATATGTAGGAAAGAATTATTCCTCTTAAAATGATCTAAAAAAATGTCTGCGACAGTATATGTCTATCTTTTAAGGTTAACTCACTAGAACCGTTTTTATAGGTATAAAATTTGGCCAAAATTAATGCATTATTACCAATTATTTGTTAGAGTTGTATCAACATAGTAATATTAAACTTTATCCAAATAAATGTGTTGTTGATTAAGAGTATGTAATTGTGAACAAAATTGTCATTGACATCACTTATTTTCAATGAACATCTTAGAAGATATTACAATTTTAAAATAAATCCGATATAAAATTCACACGCGCCGCATGATGCGCCACCTGGCCGGCGGGCGAGGAGAGGGGTTGCTAGCGGGCGGCGCGGAGGGTTTTTTTTTATGGTAGGTAAAAATCATCCAATGACGAATCCCGCTCTTGGGAGGAGCGGGAAACAGCATCAGACTCTTACTGACTAAACAACCTACCCCGTTCCTCCCTTGCCTTATTCCCAGAGCTCCGGTATAACGCTTTCGCACCAACCCTCGGCTGCAGGATGTTTCGACCCTGAAGAGCCCCACAGTTTGCTGACAACACCTTGAGGCGCGCGGGAGCAGTGCACGCCGTCGACGACTTGGTTTCGGTTTGGACTGTTACCAGACAACCGGACGGCGAGCTACCCATTGCTCACCGTCCGCAAGCCAGCGTCTACGGTGGCCGGATATCGGCAGGATCGCGGCGGCGACGGCTACGGCGAGGGCGCTTTTGCCCTTGCCTTATGCGGTCGGCCTCCTCCTTTACGAGCATTACTGCTTCGCAGAAGGAGGCGACCGCTTGCCATTCTTCTTCGCTGCGGACCATGGCCTGAACCAAGGCCCGGCGCGAGAGGTCGCCGCCGCCGATCACCCCCACGAGGACACGGCTATGCTCTTCCCAAGCAGTGCACACCTCCACCGTGTGCTCCACCGTGTCCTCCGTGCTGGACACCCAGTGGCGACACCCGGGCGTCTCTTCCGCACGAATCCGGCGCAGGAATCTCCTGAACTTCCCATGTCCGGTCAGAACCTGCGTCATGTCCTGCGTGATGTCTATCCACCACGCCTCAAAGAGGGGACTTATCGCCGAGATTATGGCATGCCCAAGTGTAGCTCTAGTAAATAAATAAATATCAGTACCCGTGCGAAGCTGGGGCGGGTCGCTAGTTTTATAGATAAACTAGCTGTGCCCGCGACTTCGTCCGCGTGGAATAGTTACTTTGGGCATCATATTTATTTTTGCAAACAACCTCAGCTTTATAAATTATAGCTGTTACCCACGACTTTGCCCGTGTCAATTTCTGTTATTAATTTAAACAATTTAGTTTTTAAAAGAACATAATTATCTAAAAACTTCATAGAGCTACACTTGGGCATGCCATAATCTCGGCGATAAGTCCCCTCTTTGAGGCGTGGTGGATAGACATCACGCAGGACATGACGCAGGTTCTGACCGGACATGGGAAGTTCAGGAGATTCCTGCGCCGGATTCGTGCGGAAGAGACGCCCGGGTGTCGCCACTGGGTGTCCAGCACGGAGGACACGGTGGAGCACACGGTGGAGGTGTGCACTGCTTGGGAAGAGCATCGCCGTGTCCTCGTGGGGGTGATCGGCGGCGGCGACCTCTCGCGCCGGGCCTTGGTTCAGGCCATGGTCCGCAGCGAAGAAGAATGGCAAGCGGTCGCCTCCTTCTGCGAAGCAGTAATGCTCGTAAAGGAGGAGGCCGACCGCATAAGGCAAGGGCAAAAGCGCCCTCGCCGTAGCCGTCGCCGCCGCGATCCTGCCGATATCCGGCCACCGTAGACGCTGGCTTGCGGACGGTGAGCAATGGGTAGCTCGCCGTCCGGTTGTCTGGTAACAGTCCAAACCGAAACCAAGTCGTCGACGGCGTGCACTGCTCCCGCGCGCCTCAAGGTGTTGTCAGCAAACTGTGGGGCTCTTCAGGGTCGAAACATCCTGCAGCCGAGGGTTGGTGCGAAAGCGTTATACCGGAGCTCTGGGAATAAGGCAAGGGAGGAACGGGGTAGGTTGTTTAGTCAGTAAGAGTCTGATGCTGTTTCCCGCTCCTCCCAAGAGCGGGATTCGTCATTGGATGATTTTTACCTACCATAAAAAAAAACCCTCCGCGCCGCCCGCTAGCAACCCCTCTCCTCGCCCGCCGGCCAGGTGGCGCATCATGCGGCGCGTGTGAATTTTATATCGGATTTATTTTAAAATTGTAATATCTTCTAAGATGTTCATTGAAAATAAGTGATGTCAATGACAATTTTGTTCACAATTACATACTCTTAATCAACAACACATTTATTTGGATAAAGTTTAATATTACTATGTTGATACAACTCTAACAAATAATTGGTAATAATGCATTAATTTTGGCCAAATTTTATACCTATAAAAACGGTTCTAGTGAGTTAACCTTAAAAGATAGACATATACTGTCGCAGACATTTTTTTAGATCATTTTAAGAGGAATAATTCTTTCCTACATATTTTTTTGGTATCTTCTACCGTTTTCGCAGCGCACGCAACGGAAGCCCTCAAAGATGAATATTTCCCCCCGTTTTTTTCACATTTTCCATTGTTTCTTCGGTCCTATAAGTCACAGCGTGATCTTATATAGCCTAAAGCCTTCCTCGATAAATGATCTATTCAACACAAAAAGAATTTTTCAAATCGAACCAGTAGTTCCTGAGATTAGCGCGTTCAAACAAACAAACAAACAAACAAACAAACAAACTCTTCAGCTTTATAATATTAGTATAGATAAAACCCAGACCCAGAACAAATGATCGTGCTCATCACAAAAATATTTGTCCTGAATGGGAATCGAACCCACGACCTCTGGCATAGCAGTCAGGGTTACTAACTACTAGACTGATAGGCCCTCCGACCACAACAGCCGAAATATAAAATTCATTTTTATGGTAATCACGAATGCCAAGGTGAATTCATGTCATTACTGCAGAATAACACTTAATAACGTACTTAATATGTCCTCTTTTCTGTCCTTGTTCACAGCTACATAAACATACTGGAGGCTCAGTCAAGATGTTGTAAGCAAACAGAACCAATCAACTATTAAGGGTAAATTATTCAAAGAAAGATCATCAAAAAGACGGAACGATGCAGTGGTCCTGGCGGCAAGCGTTTCACTGCATGACTGGAGTTCTTGGGGAGGTGGAGAATGAGACGAGCGAGCCGTTCACGCGTTCTTGCTGCGGGAGGATTTCACCGCTATACTGGCGCGTGCCCATCCTCGTGTGGGCGCTGGTCGTTCTCTTCTGGTCCATCTCGTTCTTCTGGGGCCCCACAGAGAAGTTCTTCCTCTACATGACGCACTGGGGCTTGGCATTTATCGTAATAGAATCCTCATTCGGAATATTCGTCGCTATCGGACGTAAAGGGTTAACAGGTAGGTACTTTACTGCGTTTTAATTATTGCATCTGCTAATCAAGTGGTAATGGTCGTTTTCCGAGTGAGTCGGCGGTGCGTGACTCATGGCGGTGGTTGCTCCACGTCGTGTTTCACATAGCATCCTGGCTGGCAGGTGGCTGTCTGGTGCAAGTCCAGTGGTACCTGCTCCTCCCACACCCGCTAGCCTGACGACCACAGCATTCTTGTATTTATTAGATTCGCGTCATCGACTTAGTCACGCGTGCATGAATATTTCGCAAAATTAAGTACGAAACTGGTAATTTTATCTATATAAGGTACTACGATCAAATATCGAGAAAATATTTCTATCTATAATAAATATATAATTAGTTCATGTAGACATTTTCATTTTAAGCTGTTTCGTTTTCACGATAAAAATATACTCTTTGATATAGAATCTAGGAGTTGCTCGTATAATAAGTATGGTAAAAGATTAATTTATAACAGACGCGGAATTTTTAGTATTAAATTACCTAACTCTTCTTGAGCAAACTCATTGCTATTTCCTTAATTAAACGTAGTAAAAATCAAGATAGTTCATTGTAATTAGGTACTACAACTTGGACCGTGGGAAGGTTAGATCTTGATTTAACAAAGATGTACGTACGACGTATTTTTCACAATTTACTTGATCAATAAATGTGTACAGTTTCGTCATCAAAATAAACACCATTAAGTAAGAATTATAGTTTTTTTAATTACAAGTTTTTAATTTTCTTATATCACAACATTCTTTTTAAAATAACGTTTATAACTTACAGTGGTACAAACAAGATTAATACAATATTATATACCTAATAAAGCGAATTAGGTACATAACTTTACCATTCTTCGATAAGAAGCACATGAAGAAGGAAAAAAAATTAATAAAGGAGAGGGAAAATATGTAAAAAAAACACATAATCATACCTATTTAGTTAGAATTCTACAGTTAACCAAACCACTTTATTGAAATATTAATACATAATAAAATTATTGTTTAAAATAACGCCCAGTCATCAGTATAACACACGGTCTCAATAATATACTGAAAAGAAGCTAAACAGCTACAAAAAGTCGGTATTGCAAGAACCGATTAAAAATCTATGTCGCAAGACCTTGACGATACAATAAGGAACAAGTTCATAACAGTGCGCTATTACAAGATCAGGCCGTCCTCACGCTTCACTGCTTGCAGCACATTTTCACTGCTTAGTTTACCACTAACTATGTACACGATCGGTCCTATTTAACGCGGCAATAATAATCCGATAACACAAAGTTTATCATCGTAATCTGTAGCAACTACTGAAGGATGAATACAAGCGCGCGCTGAACAAAGACCGTCTGGAAATGCGGTTGGGCAGTGATTGTGTGCAGTGTTCTTTGTTAGTGTTGGTGAGGTGCCAAGTGTGTGGTAGTGCGCCATGCTGTGCCACTGTGCGGCGCACTGCGGCTGGCGGCTGTGCCTGCTGGAGCACGCCTCGCCCAGCAACTTCTACGTGAGCTGCTGGCAAGGCAACCGCTCGGCTGCCCCGCTCCTACTCCTCAGAGCCTCCATCTTCCTGTTCTCGACGTGCGTGCTGCTCGCGTCTATCGCTGTGCCCTTGACATCGAACTCACATTTCGGCTACTGGTTCATATACCTAACGCACTGGGGTTTCCTACTAATAGTTCTCACTTCCGCCTTCGGTACTACTGTATCAGCATATGCTTACTTTAAAAGGCCAATTGGTACGCTTTTTTACTATTTATTTTCTATGTTTAGCTAGACACGTGTTTGATATGTCCTGATAAAACTGCACGAGCTTGATAACAAACCTATTGTTATCAAAATATAGCAATACTTGAATACAAACAACTGCTATAATGACTCTACGTGCGCCGGATTGATTTTAAACCTTGACGGACACAGTTTTAAGGAGATGGTTTATTGTTCAATGGACGTATGGGGGCCAGTTGGTGTCACGTCAAAGAATAATATGTGGCACGTGGCTGCACTCGGCATCACGTAGTATCGCGGGCGCGGGCCGACCTCGCGCCGGTCGCGGGAGGTCTCATAACATACTGCCTCCACATTATCTCATCTATCACTCACTAACTCTGCGTAACGCATTATCTTTATGCATATTTAAATAACCATTACACATACCCACATATGTAACGTAATAAATTTGTAATAACCTAACCATTTTTATGGAGGTCATGCATCACATTCTATAGTAGAGCGCATGAAGTAGGTCTGTTCCGCTCCCGCCGCGCGCCAATGTTAGCGGAAGATGTGAACATTACGTTCACAAAATTATACATTCGAAGTTCGTAGGCCTCATTGATGACCGGAAAGTTAAAGTCGTTTTGCTCCATGATAAATTTAGTATTGGTCAATAGAGTACCTACAGCAATAATGTGGCAAACGGCAGTTAGTTTTTGTGGGATAATCAATATCCATGATAATGTCGCGATTAGTGGCTTGAGTTCACCTCGTCCCACAATTAGAAACATTTTTCCAAATCTAGACACTTATCTGCACTTTGACATTGAGACAGCTGTCGCCATTTAAATATCTCTTATAATCTGAGCGCTGAAGGTTGCGTTTCGATTGATTTGATTTATGATCTGCAGATGCAACGTTTGGTCTGCCGTGGTACGTGAAGACGTACTGGATCCTGTACAACATCACCATTCCCGTCGCCTTCCTCATCACAGTCTTCTACTGGGGAGTTTTGAAGACTTGTAAGTTATAATAATATTTATATTACCTTGATTACATTTTTTGTATTATTTTGCAATTATAAAAGAACCGTCGTGTCTCTAATAATTGACTTACGAAAACCAATTTGCTCGATTTTATTAATGTACACTTTTTTTAATAATTTCTGATTCTCCTCTATGAAAACATTTATGGGATTACCTTTCTAATTAAAATTCAAAAACCAGTGTCGACCTTGTAGCTGTCTTGTTTCAAACAGATACATTTTGAAAATGTTCAACGATTACCTTGAAGCAAGCGATGATAATATTTAATTGACAGTTACGAAATAGTGTTCATTTAAGGTTTACTAAATATTTGTAATTACTGCTTTAATTACCGTTAAAGATTTTAGGCCTGTTCATCAGATAAAAGTTTTCGTAACTCGTGTTTGATATTCTGCTACATACTCGTAATATGCTCGTGTGAAGCAGAAAGGGCACGGAAATATACTTCAAAGTTGTTAAATCTAGTTTTGTAACTCACACTTGATATGCTCGCCCTAGATATACTAAGTTAAAGTTCGTTTTTTAATCCTAGACCACGATTCGACAACCCAAAATGTCAAACTCCAGAAAATTGGGAACATATTTCAAGAGTGTGACACTCTGAGCTGTCAAATCGCAATCTAGAATTAAAAAACGAACTATAGTGTTTATACATCCTGAAAAAGAAGGTTATTATTGTTTTGTTTTTTTCGTTAACTCTAGTTACCAAGTATGTTTCCAGCAGTCTACTATTCGATGTCTTACTACACGACACGTACGATCTACTTTTTTTACAATTTATGTTTTTTGTTTAATACGAGATGATTCAGAAAGTATTTATAAGATTTTTTAAACTTTAGTACACTACTTTGTCTGAAAATGAAGAAAATTAAAATAGGTAAAAATCATCTAAGTTAAGTAGGTATTATAAATGTGTCCATATGACTAAGTTTGGTAGGTCAGGAACCTTACTTAGTGCTAAAATGTCAATCTTGCGACCGAGATAGACGGATGGAGCTACACCCTTATAGCTCAATCCCTTTAACATTTTAGTTTAGGTCGTTAAATAGATTGCTTTAAGAGCTCGTAGTAGGGCCTTATTTATTTATACTTTATTGTACACCGCATTTATTACAAATATACATAGGACAGACATTATTAAAAATAAGGGTACAATGGGCGGTCTTATCGCACAGGCGTTAGTTGGTTATTCTCCAGGAATTGCTAGCAGACTGGAACATACTGATTAATTTCCTGTCAATGTCTTCCAGCGCCTAACACGGTGAACTTCGCGCCGAACCCGGTGCTGGACGTGATGCTGCACGGCGTGAACTCGGCGGTGATGCTGGTGGAGCTGGCGTGCTCGGCGCACCCCTCGCGTCTCCTGCACATCATGCAGCCACTCTACTTCGCCGGAGCCTACATGCTCTTCAGCGTCATCTACTACTTCGCTGGCGGATTAGACCCGTGAGTCAACCATCATAAATTTATATTTTTTTGCTGCTTATGAACCTCGAAAAAATTTGGGGAAACTTTTCAGAGATACTTGAGAAAAAGACAATCCCTGGAGTCGATTAAAAAAACCATGATGTGCGATTGTAATAAGTATCATTACATTATAAGACAAATTTATATGACTACTAGCGGCCCGCCCCAGTTTCGTATGGGTACTGATATCGAACATATTATGCACGTATTATACACATAAACCTTCCTCTTGAATCACTCTATCCCTTATAAAAATCTGCATTAAAATCCGATGCGTAATTTTAAAGATCAAAGCATACATAGGGACAGGAAGCGACTTTGTTTTATACTATGTAATGATAAATGAAACTACAAAAAATAGTGTGGCTGACACAGGGGAACTTTTCAGAGATACTTGAGAAAAATACAATTCCTGGAGTCAGTTTTAAAAACAATGATGTGAGATTGTAATAAGTATCATTATATTACAAGATAAAATTATGTGACTAAAGAGATAAATCAGTGTTTTTAAGTCGCAGGTGTCATGTTAAACTCGAACAGCCAAGATTGCTAAGGTTTAATCCAGGACGCAAGTGAGGAACTTATATAATTAACTCCCAAGCATTGCGAGGGAGTTAATATAGAAACCTCAATGAAGTGAGGAATTCAAGCCGCCCAAGACAAAGACAGCTGTATTCCAGTACTCTACAAAGCAAAATATTACCTAGCCAAAGAATGCCCATATTACATTACATCCCTAGAGACAGAATCACTTGCTGTAGGTGAGGTTCGTATGACATTAAAAGATAGAAAAGTAATGCCTATCGAGCAGGTGAGCTAAAAAAGCTTAAAAAATGTGTATGGTCACAGCCTGGATTCTAAATAAAGATCGATAGATAGATAGATAGATATACACTTTATTGTACGCACACCATAAACATGAACTGGTACATTAGAATACTTAAAATTACTACGGTGTTACAATGGGCGGTCTTATCGCTAAAAGCGATTTTTTAAAGACAACCTTTGGATGGATTTGACAGAGGAGAAAGATACACGGGTAGTTAAAGATTTGCATATAAAACCTTTTCTATATTGAGAGCTTGTCGTAATCAATAGTATAAAACAAAGTCGCTTCCCACTGTCTATCTCTATGTATGCTTAGATCTTTAAAACTAAGCAACACATTTTGATGCTGTTTTTTTCTAATAGAGTGATTCAAGAAGAAGGTTTATATGTATAATATATTTAATATCAGTATTGCACACGTGCGAAGCTGAAGCGGATCGCTAGTTTATAATACGAATATCGAAGGTCATGTTTTTTTACCAGTTTTTTATAATCATCTTCCTCCATATTGTTGTCTTGTTGCCAAGTTTCATTGATCGTTCTACCAGTAAATCATTTACATTTAAAGTAATCATTCATATTTAAAGTTTTTAGAATACGACGTTACCATATTTCATGTAAGGATGTTTTACATAAATATTATATTACTAGCTTTTGCCCGCGGCTTCGCCCGCGTAGTATTAGGGTTGCCTAATAAGAAGTTGTATATCCCACGGGAACCTTATGTTTTAAGGGATAAAAAGTAGCCTATGTCCTATTCCGGAATGTATCCTATGCCTGTACCAAATTTCATCCAGATCCATCCAGCCGTTTTGGCGTGATTGAGTAACAAACATCCAAACATCGTAACTTTCGCATTTATAATATTAGTAAAATTTTGTATGAAAAATGTAAATAAAATTTAATAGGAAAAAAATAACCATAGGACAAGTTGGTTCTTTAATATGCTATCATAAATACCTAGAAGTAATGAAATAGGTATCAAAAGAAAACGTAGACTATAACACCACCACCTTCAGCCCAACAGGGTCGAAGCCTTCTGGGGCCAAAGGTTGATGCGAAAGCGAAGCATCGGACCCCTGGAACTGAGACAAGAAGGAACGGCGGGTCGTTTAGTCAGTAGAAGTCAGAACACTGTCTCTCACTCCGTCCAAGAGCAGGATTCGTCATTCGATGATTTCTCCCACCATAAAAAAAAATAATAATTTGTATTGTATTGTATTTCGGGCTGATTCACACCCTAAACTAGAGAGCGGTGCGAATATGATATTTTTATACATGACATTATACTATTTATTTATTTAATCGTAGGAGAACCAACAGCTACAACAAAAGGATAACAATAGCATATGAGACATTAAGCCAATTACAGACTCTCACAGGTAGAAACAGAACAAGTAGTAGAAAGCATACTATGAACAGACAATTTAATAAAATTATTGCTGCCCTGTATCGCGCTCCGTAAACCGCGTCTTTATTCCACGCATTACAATAAACACTTGATGAAAAGGACAGCGAGTAGGGTCACTAGATGAGAAAAAGATAAAAGTTCAGAGAAAAGGTCTGATTTCCATCAAAAAATCCTAAGATTTTTCTTTTTTACAGTTTCGAAAAGACGTAGTACGGCCGCCGGATCTTGGCGAGTCTGGAGTTTGGCTATGCGAATTTTAGCGCTTAAAAACTCGTAAAAAAAAAATAATTTAAACAAATAAATGCAATTTACAATTGTTATTGCTTTTAAAAACTTATAGGCGTTCATTTTTTTAAACACGTGCGGATCAAATCCGCATGCGTGATGAATCCGCATGCGTGGTGAAATCCGCACGATGTTCAATACACCCTTATTATTTAACGTGTATGAAATTAATTACTAAAAATCAGTAAGTACCCTTGAAATGTAAGCAATGATCTATCATTGCCGTTATTTCAAGGCTAGGATGAAGTTACCTCAATCGTTAAGTGTTAATTAAGTTTTAAAAGCCCATCTAACGAAGCAAGTAGGAAACTTTATGAGTAAGCCGACATACATACTACGTATTTACAAGTCCATTTTCGAACTGGTCTGTCGTTTTAGACAAATTTGAAGGTTAACTTCACACAAATTGCATGACACCCTAACAAGTTTTGGATAAACATTATTTGATATTTCAAAATCACACGCGATCTGCATATTAATAGATAACTATAATCGATATTAAAAAAAGAAATTGGTTTTGGTTGTCAAACTTAAACGTTCGGGATCGAAACCAGGCTGATAAAATACATTTGAATTGGAAAAAATCATATTGGTTTTTTTATTATTATTATTTTCAATTCATCGTCTATGTCTATACTTTTTATGTTTACTGACACTTTGTGCCTCGGGAATTAGGTACGTGAAGCTATTGGTCCTAGTTGTCATTTGTCGGTAGTCAGACACCAGAAAGTCTAGTCAAAGTATATCCAAGGAGTATCGTGTTGAACAGTAACTGTTATTGGTTTGATAGGCAGTCGCTCTGAGTAAAACGGCGGGAAACCGATGCTAAGCTAGCTGGGAAGCAACCATCATTATCTCAATGATGGTTTGACAAACTTAATTATTAAAATTGTCACACCTGTTATAAACAAACGTTAAAATTGTCACGCATTAAATATTTACTAATATTTTAGAGTAACAACTCCTTGTATGCAAATATCTATGTAATAACCTGTTATGTCGGCAAGGTAAAGGCCGCCGTCTTCCTTTTCCTCACTCGTCATCGATCATTGCGATCAAATATTGGCTCCAATTTGTTTATAAATTTTATAATATATACACACACAGAGATACAAGTTATATAATTACAGACATAATACTTAAATTGAACATTTTCGTAACCAATTGTCTGTACTCGCGCTTGCATCAACGTTAAAGTTCAAGATCAAAATATCATGTTCTAATTGATTGTTCCGTGGGATCGGAGATTGTTTATTGTGATGTCGCAATATGGACCTCGACTTCTAACAAACACATGACCATTTGCGACGAGAGGTCGATGGTCACACACTCGTGTAGAAAAATATTCAAGTTCACACTTATTATGCACAGTGACATTGATTTTATAACTAAAAAAATGTTAATGTGCCTCAAATTCACAACTCGCCGCAACATGCAAGGCCACCTCTACAAGATAGAGGTGACGCATCTTAAGAATTTATGTCACCATGCTTTACCTTGTTTCTGATTTCGGGGACAATAAAGCAAGGAAACGGACTATTCCAAAAACCTTTGATTAGTATTCAGAAGTTGTACATTCGCATGAATACGCGTAGGTATATGTCATGACATATCTCTACGAGTATTTGTTTTATGTGCATGATTTGAGGACATATGCGGTGATGTTGACATAGACCTGCCTGTTAGATGCCATTTAGATTCTGATAAATCATAGCATGGCCTAGCATCAGCCTTATAATTTTCCCATAGCTGGAACTCAGGCCTAATCCCCTCTCAATGGCCCACGTGGTGGGGCCCAGTGCGCGTTGGTGGATATCACATCATTCTAGAACAGTTTTCCATACGATGTTTTCCTTCACCGTTTTGACAGCAGTGGTGATGAAATAATTTGCACAAAGTGAGTTTGAACAACGATCTAAGATCGTAAGCCGCGACCGTTACCACTTGGTCACCACTGCTCTCAGATAAATCATCATCATCAGATAAATCAAATGGGTACTTAACTATCTTAAGAAATCAAATAAGTTTCATCCGTCCACCATTCATTATTCTTAAACGATGATGGGTTATTGCGTTTAGGCATATCTCTATTTCTTAGGATAAGAATCCATTTGTTTTAAATTTTCCACTACATAAAGCTCCATTGGCTTGCCTCACTCGTGAATAAAACAAAAGTTAATAAAAATGGAATCGCAATCAATCTTATGGGAACATTAACTTTATTGCGATCTATGTATAATGTTAAATTGAGTCACAAAAAGCTGCGCTTGCGCCACGTGAGAAATACACACTATTTTTGGATCCAAGATATAATAATGTTAAAAATAAATACAATGATCTCACGTTAAGTATCCAGTCGCTATGCGTTTAGCGTCTATTTCTCAACTCAAGTGTAAATAACAATGAATGTATGAGGTTTTCAGTCACACGCACACAATACAACTCAGTTACGTGTGAAACTGTAAGTTTTATAATAAGAAGTATTGCTGAGTATTTGAAGTATGCTTGAAATGATTAAATGAAATATTCATTAAATAAATATTATATATATATAAATCATAATTATAATCATTAAATCTATAAAATCATTAATTTATTATCGTCCCCTTTTTCGGAGTCTGGGTCAAACGAAATCTCTCTAGTTTGATAAATGGAGTTAATTTTTACTGACTAAAACTCTCCCGCGTTCTTTCAGTGCCCATTTGCCTCATCTACCAAGAGCTCCGGCTGCAGCGAATGTTTCGAACTATCCCGCAGCCTAAATAAATATTTATTTGTTTAAACATCATGTACAGTATTTATTTTTATTTATTTTTAAAACACTTTATGCACATAACACTGTACAAAGGCGGACCTAATGCCTTAGGCATTTTTATCAGTCGACTGAGGTGGTGCAGAAACATAACTTGGTAGGTGCAACTGAAAAGAAATAAACAAACAAAAGAAAAAAAAAACAATAATAAATACATACGCATATATGTAGGTAGATATAATGTAAACAATAAACTGTGGTAATTTTACACAATAAATAAATAATAGATGCTTCAAATAGAATGAATTTGTATATGATAATAAAATACATATATAAATAAATACAACTTAACATATAACTTTAAAAATATGTAGGTATATTAATTAAATAAATGGAATAATAATTTTATTTTCGGTAAACAGTACCTATGTACCCATATCATAAATACCTTAAAGACACATAACATACACAACCAAATTAAATTATTTTGTTAGTAAATAGGATTTAAAACTATGTTAGTAAAACTAACAGTTGTTTGGGATACCGCACCCAGTAGCCAAAAAATCTTCTTCCATAACAAACGGCAGAAAACAATTAGATACTTGCACCACAAACGGCTTAAAATTGGCTATGATAAATGTCATTATAAATACCTACAGTTTTACACTGACATCATTGACAAATGCTTATTCCAAAACCGTTTCTAGATATATTAGATCAGATAAATGAGTTAACAACATGAGTGCAAGTAAAAATACAATAAAAATACCAAAACAAAATAAATGAAGACTATTACCACACATATATACACGGTGATTATAGTAACTATACATACAAACATGATGCACGGTGCGCGGTTAATGTGAACGACCGCAGGCGCGTACGCGCAGACTAAAGATACGCATGAAGCCTTGGCTTTATTTATCGAAACCGCAAATATGTACCTGAGTATGTATCCGAGTATGTACCCAAGTATGTACCTAGAAGTATTTGCTAAATACTAACAAAACCCTTTGTCAGCGAATGTCATTGTGGTCGATTGCATCTAGATGTTATCATGTCCTAAGTAGATTTTGTTAATAACATTATCAAAATGTCATGTTGCCGTTTTACAGACGTCTCGGTCTGTTAAGGTCTTGTTAATAACAGCTGTATAAGCAAATTATTTATTTTTCACAAAAATACAGACTTTGGGTTCGAATCGAGCTCGAGTCGTTGACAGCGCGTAGTGTACGCGCGCAGCACAACATGGCAACAATTGGGCCATTGGGCAAATTTACATTAACACGATAGAGCAAAAACCACTATACCCACGAGCAACTTTTGTCACTGCAGTAAGAACCAACTAGGGCACACGAACAACTTTTGTCACTGCAGTAAGCCCCAACTATACTGCCGTGCCGATACTAAAACGCAGTAAAAGTATTGTAAAATACGCTATTTTACTGCGTTTTAGTGTCTGCACGGCAGTATAAAGGGCACATGAGCAACTTTTTGTTATGCAACTTTGTTTCACTTTGTTGACAAAGACAAAAACAAGTTGCCCGTTGCCCTTACTAAACAGAGCACACCATGCTTCAAAAGATACATACAAAAAGATAAGAGAAACCTCCAGCCGCCGTGGGAACGACCTTGCTCTGTGTTCGGACTGATAGCCATCTGTGCCGAGATCTTTAGGTAGCATTAAGCACGTCTTACTGACACACACTTAACCAGCATTTATCGTACTGCATTGGGTTAAGCAGATAACTTTATGACTCATTTTGTTAATCATTATTACATAGTATAAAACAAAGTCGCCCTGTCCCTATGTATGCTTAGATCTATAAAACTAAGCAACGGATTTCGATGCGGTTTGTTTTATTAGATAGAGTGATTCGAGAGGAAGGTTTGTGTGTATAATACATGCATAATATCAACATTGCACCCGTGCAAAACTGGGGCGGGTCGCTAGTTACATAATAACTAAATGAACTCAAAAACTGCCAGCGGCTTCGCCATATAAATTTTAGAACCCCGTTTCATGCTCTTAGGGGGTAGTCAGTTTTGAAAAATCCTCTCTCAGTGCTCACGTACGTTATAATTACGTAACCGTACGTTATAATTACGTAACCGTACGTTATAATTACGTAACCGTACGTTATAATTACGTAACCGTACGTTATAATTACGTAGCCATACGTTATAATTACGTAACCGTACGTTATAATTACGTAGCCATACGTTATAATTACGTAACCGTACGTTATAATTACGTAGCCATACGTTATAATTACGTAACCGTACGTTATAATTACGTAGCCATACGTTATAATTACGTAACCGTACGTTATAATTACGTAACCGTACGTTATAATTACGTCACTGTACGTTATAATTACGTCACCGTACGTTATAATTACGTCACCGTACGTTATAATTACGTAACCGTACGTTATAATTACGTAGCCATACGTTATAATTACGTAACCGTACGTTATAATTTCGTAGCCATACGTTATAATTACGTAACCGTACGTTATAATTACGTAGCCATACGTTATAATTACGTAACCGTACGTTATAATTACGTAACCGTACGTTATAATTACGTAACCGTACGTTATAATTACGTAGCCATACGTTATAATTACGTAACCGTACGTTATAAAAGCTATTCACGCGAGGATGTGCACGCACGAGGATGTGCAGGGCAGTGACCGCAGTGAACCCGAATTTACGTCAATACAAGTTATTTGTCATTAAATTATTGGACTGCATCAGCTGTTTCACACAAGTGCGTTAATATAATTCACGTACCTACTCATACATGTATATAGATTAATATAAATAGCGTGTAAATCTTACTAATATTAAAGTCCTGCCGTTTTGGCGTGATTGAGTAACAAACATCTAAACATCCAAACATCGTAACTTTCGCATTTATAATATTAGTAAGATGGTAACGAGTTTTGCGCACTATCTATATACGTATATATTGTTGCTATATGTTTAGGGCTAGGTTGTTAGTGAGCTAAAGTTGTTGATAGGCTACAGTCGACCATCTTTACGGTACCTGCACACCTAAAAATAGTCTAAATGTTATCCAAAAATGTTTACATTATCTATTTACCTAAACCAGTCATTCTTTTATACGACTTATTTAAAAAAAAAAGTTTATATCAAGACTGTTTACGTTTAGAAGGGGATTTAAAAGTTTCGGCTGTACGTTGATATGTCAGTTAGTCAGCGTCTTCTTTTAAATATATAAATAAAATAACTAATTCTAAATAAATTAGAATCAAAATACGAGGCCAGGCTCTGTGATAAGTATAATTTACCTTTTAAACATGGATACCTTGAGTATCGTTTTAGATATCTTGTGCAATTAAAGTCCTCAGTTTTGCTACTATCTTGATTATATTAAGTACCTAAATGTCAATGAAAAACTAGACAGTTTTCAATGCAACATTCTCAAACAAAAATGTTTAGGTCTCTAAAAGGTTAATTTTGCATTAAATATACATTTAAGATTACAGCACCAATCATCGGATCAATATTTTATCCCAGGAAATTATATAAAAGCCTATCTATACATTTATGTAATCCGTCCATTATCTTGGCTTATCAAATCACCCAAATAAATAAGACTCCACTTTTGCATAGATGGATTGATAACTGTGTTGATTTAAACTTACTATTAACACATAACACAGAATAGACAAGTAGTGTTAGAAGGTGACCCACAAGGTGGATCGATGATCTAGTGAGATCAAAATCAAAATTAATCAAAATGGTTTTTATTTCACAAAGGCCTACATGGGCACTTATAAAACGTCAGAAGCTAGTGCACGGTTCCAAATTGGTCGTTTCCTATGGAAAAGAACCGGCAAGAAACTCCATAGTTGGAGAGTCGCGGGAATGCGATAGATAGGACCGTTCATAGTGGCAACACTTGGGGGAGGCCTATGTCTAACAGCCGACGTCCTTCAGCTACAATAATGATGATGATAAATCAACCAAGTTATGGTATGTTTCAGATGGGGTAACCCGTTCATCTACCCCGTGGTGGACTGGTCCAAGCCGGAGCAGACGATGGTGGTGATCACCCTGACAGCGCTGTTCCTCGCCCTCATGCACCTGCTGACCGTGGGCATCGCCGCGGCGCGAGACGCCATCGCCAAGAGACGCCTCGCTGTTCCAGCAGGAGTCTACAATGATGCGTTTGCACCTTAACACATTTCACAAATAATATCTACTAGATATAATCCCTCTAGTAAAGGGGCCTAACCATGATGTGTTTAAATGCCAGGCCGGAGAGCGTGAATGAAGCATGGAGCTATACACATTTTTTGTATACAACCTTATTTTTTGTAAATATATATTACGCTAACTAAAAAACATGTGCCTAGTATTTTTATCTAATGAATCTTTACAAATTTCAAAATTTTATCATGAGAAATCAAACAGTTATAACTTTGTTATGTTACCTGGATGTTCACACAAACATATGGTCACCGGGCCATCTGGGCGACTGAGGGTTTTTTTATGGTAGATAAAAATCATCCAATGACGAAGGGTTGTTATGCTTCCGCCATTGTGTGCTGGCGCCTAATGCCTCTTCTGACCTGCCGTGATCAGAGTTGTATTTAGTGTCAGTGATGTCCAACTTTTGACATTCTTTGAATATTTTTGGAATACAATATTATATGATTGAGTTTCTGATTCTGAACAAACTATATTCTGGTTTGGCATAATTATACCAAAAGTAATGTTGTATAGCTCCATCCCTTTAACAGTTCAGTTTAGGCCGTTAGGAGCTCATGGTAGGGCCTCTGGCCATGACACCTGCCAAGGATAGTCTCGATAACAACTAAGTACTCTTTTAAGGGTACCTGTAATCAAGTGAGAATGTGTGAATGTCTACTGAATGATAATGAACTATTCTGGGGGTGTGTAATGTATGAAAATGTGATATAATTTAACAAAATCAAAATCTATTGTTAATTCGAACAGTTTTGGGAAAATTTGGTAGGTAGGTATGTTGTTGTAGGTACTTAATTAGCGCTAAACAAATTAACATTTTGTTTATTGTCAAACTGATTTATGTAACTCTTATAAAATGTAAAAAGTTTGTTTGATTGTTATGATCTTCATTTTTAATTTATAAAGGTACATATTTTGCTTTAATCAAAGCGCACTGTGATTTTAGTTATTTAAGATTTGTACGTAGACTATTTTATCATTTTATAAAATGGTTTGTAAATAGGTAACTTACAAAGCTCAGAGAATGGTTTCTGTGGCTTAAGCTCTAAATGACGTTATGAAAACAGTTTTTAATTAAAATTATTAAATATGTTCTCGGGTATTATTTAACCCCAGCTTAAGTTATCAGTTAGAAGGAGGATCCTACATAGGTACGTCGCCGTCGGTAAATACTGACTACACAAACACTTACGAAAGCGCATCGCTTCTGATTACCTACACTATAAGGATTATATGTTGATGGAGATAGTATTAGAAAATAGTTAATTTTGTAAATATAATTCAATATATTTTAACTGTTATGCTGTAATAATTTAATTCAATAATGTTTCTATGGGTGAAATAAACGATTAATATTATTAAAAATAATGTCGTTCAGCTGTAAATATTTCGAACAAAAACTACCTGTCCTGAACAAGTTAGTATATTAGGCTATTTATTTATTGCATTCATGTCGTCGACAAGGTCTTGTTACATAACATAAGTTTCGTACATGAACTCTGCTAGGACACCGCAACATAATTAATGTAGGTACCTTAGCTATGGATGATGAACCTCCCTTAGTAGATAGGTAAAAACATTACGTTCCGTAATGTTTTTCATCAATTAAGTTTTTGATATAATCAAGACGTCACTGTACTGTTATCTACTGAAACGTATGGCTCGTCGTCGCACAATCACGAACTAATCAGAGATAACAGCGCCGAACCCGGCAGTCGATAATAGTCACACTCGCTCGATACCGTCTCGATAAATTCAACTAAATACTATTTGCGAAAAATGCCAGGAAAAGTGGGACGTTATTTCAAAAAAGAATTCCGACTACACATGTTCTCATTAGAACATGAAGATTCGTCAGATTTTTACCTCAGTTGTTGGCAAAGGAATCGCTCCTGTTGGCCGTTGTTATTAGTTAGAACTTTAATTTTCATTGGTTGTTTAAGTACTGTTGTGGCCTCCATGGTTATTATGACAAAGGGACAAATGAAGTTCGGACACTGGTTTATTTTCATGACACATTGGGGACTGCTGTTCAACACAATATCTGCGTTATTAGCGTGGCTCATCTCCGTCTCGGAGCTCTTCAATGGACCGGGTAAGTCTTCAATTTAATAAAGACTAAAACATGTGGTTTTCCACGCATTTTGGAAACTGGATTTAAAACATTCTTGTATTTATATTTGGTCAAATATCAAATAGGAAAGTTATACAAAATATTGTATGTTTTGTCTCTATTTAAAACAGTTTACAAACTTTGTTTTTATAAAATAAGACTAATTATTACAACTTCTAATCTAATCTAAGATTCAAATAAGATTCTAATTATTATTACATTAACCCGATATCGATTAAAAAAAACTTAAATGAATTGTAATTTGTCAAATAACAGCCGAGTTCACAAATATCACAGTCTAAGAGTATTTTCAAAGATCAATTTTTTTAAGCCAAATTTTATGTCATAAACGACGAGGCTTAGTGTAAGCAGGAAAAGGAATCAAACAGTTTAAAATTGAGTCATGGAGATAAGTTTCACTATTTCTAGACAACAAAAATAATCATGGATTACATTCATTGAGCTGATATCATCTTAATCATCACAATGACTAATCACAAATATGAATATTAAATTAATTAGAGATAACAAAGGTATTAAATCACTTCGACTTAATGCTTACAGCATAAGTCAAACATTCATACTCCACAGGGTCGAAGTATGACATTCCAAAGGTTTGTAAGAATACCGAGAAAAATTTCATGCGTGAATCATCATCATCATCAGCCTTTTAATGTTCCCACTGCAGGGAGACAGGCCTCCTCTCTCTAGGAGAGGGAATGGGCCATAATGCACCACGCGAGCCCAGTGCGGATTGGTGGATGTCACATGTCTTCGAATTTTTGGTTCTAGGACATGCCGGTTTCCTCACGATGTTTTCCTTCACCGTTTTGAGAGCTGTGGTGATGAAATAAATTACACAAAGTAATGCGCCTGGCTTTTTTTTTATGGTAGTTGAAAATCATCCAATGACGAAACCCGCTCTTAGGCGGAGCGGGAGACCAGTGTCAGACTTTTACTGACTAAAAAACCTACCCCTTACCTTCCTAGCCTTATTCCTGTAGTCGAGGTAAAAGGGATTGAACCCGCGACCTAAGACTCGTAAGTCGGGGCCGTTACCACTCGGCCACCACTGCTCCCTGCTCATGCGTGAATAATTTTATTAAACAGTAAGGAACATTTAAAATAGCTATCTGAAACGGAAATAACCAAGATTAAACATCATTATCGTGAACAGCACAACCCAAGGTTCTTACCGAAATCTATTACCTAATAACATCAATCGATCTAAGTATTTAGAAAACGGCTGCTATTTTTTTTTCATCTTTAAAATACTTAGTTCTAATTTAATTTAAATGCCTCAAAATGTTGGTGGTTGTAATTGATGAAAAATTAGAAAAAAAGGAAAAAAAGAATTGACGTGTTAAAGAGTTTGTAAAAACCTATTTACAAAATAAAAATCGTTTATCATTATCATTTATCAATAAAAAATTGTTTTCAATTCAAATCGGGACTTGCAGCAGTTTACAAATACAACTTTTTAATAAAGTTAGGTCAAGTTAGGGTAAGTTATTTATATAAAGTGTAACTTAATGCAATCAGTGTTTATTTTAATTTTATTATATTTAGTGTAGGGTTTAGTTTTCGTACGTCTTTTTTTGATTGATAGGGTTGCTGAATGTTATGAAGTATGACTCCCTTGACACATTACAAGTACAATTACATTCATTTTGATTAAAATTGTTTTTACTACGAATAACTGTGAAAACCATATCATGATTGATATGGTTTCAAATCAGGTTTTTCCTGGGAATGTAATCTGTTTCTCTGAAATGAAACTTCGTAAACGAATGATTTTCAAGCGAAGTTTCGTTAATGGACCTACTCTGCTTTGTAATTGTTAAATTCCTATGAGAGCAGATTTAGACAACGGAAGCAATTTGAGTCCCAGGGCATTTTTTGGGTTCCCGTACCAAACGAAACGTATGGTCACATTAGGTATACTATATTTATATTAGCCCTTGGTTTAATCTACACTAATATAATAAAGAGGTAATTTTTTTTGGTTTGTAGGAGGTAATCTCTGGAACTACTGGTCCAATTGGAAAAATTTTAGCAACAATAGAAAGCTGCTTTACTCCTGAGTGACATAGGCTATATTTTAAGTGCAGGCAAAGCCGCTGACAAAAGCTAGTATTGTATATATTACATCCTATTAAAGAATATGTACCACTGCTGCACATGATGTTTAAATAAATATTAATTGGCTTTTGAGCTTACCGAGTCTAAGAAAACTGATGAAAATAATATTAAAAGATGAAAATCGACCACCGTGGGTGACGAAAAAGTTTTCTCACACAGAGAACCTTACCAACGGCCTTATTTATCATTACATAGTATAAAACAGAGTTGCTTAGTCCCTATGTATGCCTAGATCTTTAAAAGTACGCAACGGATTTTGATGCGTTTTTTTTAATAGATAAAGTGATTCAAGAGGAAGGTTTATGTGTATAATACATGCATAATAAATTCATAATCAGTACCCGCGCGAAGCTGGGGCGGGTCGCTAGTTTATTTATAAATGTGTATACACACAAACACTCGAAAATCAAAATATTAACATATATACAGATAGGAGCGCGTAAAGGTAATTCTATTATTATTTTCTGCAATCGAATAATTGTAATCATAGTATCAACATTTTTTTTCTGTTTCCTACTTCTTACCTTAAAAAATAAACCATTTAAATATTGCAAGCAATGGGTAGCTCACCATCTGTACTAAACCCGAGTTGGTGACGACGCGTAGTGTCCCACTTGCGCCTTAAGGAAAACTTTAGGGGCCCAATAAGATCGAAGCCCACTGGGACCATAGATAATGCAAAAGAGAACCGGGGCCCTAAAAAGCAGGTAAACAAGGAACATAGGACTCATTTTAGTCAGTAAAAGTCTGACACGCCTTCTTACTCCGCTCAAGAGTGGGAGAAGCCATTGGATGATTTTCCACGTAAAAAAATATCATATATTTATTTATTTACACCCCCACAGTGATTTCCTATTTCCTAAGAACTCTAATGATCTTAGAAATTCAATAATATTTAAACTACACTGGACCTCAAAAGAAATCAGGTCGCTAGTAAAAAGTGTACCTAATAGTTTCTTAAATATAAATGACTTCGTGAAACTGCAATATTTTATTTATTATTAATTGTACATACAACTTCAATCAGAGAGCAGTGGTGGCCGACTGGTAACTGCCCCGACTTACAAGCTGTAGTCACGGGTTCAAACCCAGCCATGCGCATTACTTTGTGAAATTTATTTCATCACCATTGCTCTCAAATCGGTAAGGAAAACATCGTGAGGAAATCTGCATGTCATAGAACGAAAAATTTGAAGACATGTGACATTCACCAATCCGCACTGGGCCCGCGTGGCGGATTATGGCCCATTCTCTCTTCTAAAGAGTAGGCCTGTGTAACAGCAGTGGGAATATTACAAAGGCTGATGATGATGATACATAAAACTTCAATCAGCGAGTTTAACGCACAATTAGGTTTTTCATAGAAAAGTTTAATGCGATAGGAACAAATGAGTACTAATTTAAGATTTGGAATAACAATTATTTTTTTTTTTATATAAACTGCTTAACTGCGATCCCACCTGATAGTAAGAAGTGATGTAATCGTTGATGATGGGGCTCACTAGTTTACTAAGAGCCTATTCAATCTAGCTTTGAAGACACTTAGATTATAAAACTACAACAGACGATATCTTGACAATGTTTTTCTGTCTCCGTTTTAAGAACAGTGGAGCGGTCGGGCGTGTCAGACTTTTACTGACTAAAAACCCACTCAATTCCATCATTGCCTTTCACACCAGGGCCGGATTTTCCTTTCAGAAGCGAACCCATGGATCCAGTAGGTAGGCTTCGACTTTGCAGGGTCCCTACGGTTTGCCGAAATATCCTTAAGAGCGCGTGGTACAATACACGCCGTCGACGACTTGGCCGGTCGGACGGCGAGCTATCAATGGCTCGACGTTCGTAAGCCCGCGCCTACAGTGTGCGGAAATCGGGATCGTGAGGCTGGCTGGGGTGTGAGGGCCGCTCCTTCGTTCGTATTCGTCCGGCCACCTCCTTTTCTAGCATTACTTCTTCGCACACAGAGGCGAAAGCCTGCCACTCCTCCTCGCTCCGGACTATAGCTTGTACCAAGGTCCGGCGCGTGCCTTACCTACAGCCTGACTTTTAAGTAATAAATAAACTTCGTTTTTTATGATTTCAGACTCAAACCCGAATAAACTGGTGAAGGTATACTGGACAGTCTTCAACGCCTCGATCTCTATAGCTTTCTTCATCACAGCGTTCTACTGGATCTTACTCACCGGAATAGGTGGGTGCTTCGATTTTATCGACATTATCATCATTAGGAGATATGCATGTGTGCAAATACTCGTAGTTTAGAGCATTTGTGCAACCCAATTTTATGCCGACTGACTTCTTATAAAATGTTGCAGTTATGAAACTTCCATGGCTGTGCCACATCAGACTACAACAAACTGCCAAAATTCTGCAAACGATTTTCAACTCTTAATCAAAATATAACAAGGTTTAAAATGTATTGGAGAAATCTGACAGCTTTGTATAGTCTGATGTGCTGACTGTACAATGTGTTGAATTAATTAACGAAATCGAAATTACACGTGTGTTTTGAAGGGCTATTTATTACATATAAGTACACGTGTAAGTAGTTAAAGGTCACGGCCTTGGAATGCAAAAAGCAAGTGAAGCAACATGGATGGGGTTTGGTTAGCAAAAGTCTGACACTCTTTAATACTCAACCTAGAGTGGGATAAGTGATTTGGTCATTTCTAGGTAAAAGAGCTTTATGAGCAGACACCAAAAAAGCGTTCTTAGTAGTATTTTATTGCCCAAAAACTATCGTAGCATAATTCTACGAAAAGGAAAGCCAACCACACGGAAAGGGCTATGTCCGGAGTTTCCTTAGAAGAGCGTGATTACTTTAAAAATTCAGATATTCGTAGGAGAACCAAGCTTACATAGCCGGAAGAATCGCCGAACTTAAATGGCAGAGGGCAAAGCACATTGCTCGCATGCAATGATAGTAGATGGGAACAAAATATTCTGTAGTGACGACTACGTACTGGAAGTAAGGCATCCTACATGGTGGACCAATAATCTGGTGAGAGTCGCGGGAATCCGAAGGATGCGAAACAAACAAGACCACTAATTATGACGACACACTTTGTCCACCAGTGGACATCTTTCGGCTGAAGATAATGATGATGATATTCAAAGTAATCGATTCGATAACTTATCAAATTACACCCTGTTCTAGTGGAAGCCGACTACGCCCTGGACCCGGTGCTGGACGTGTTCATTCACGGCATCAACTCGGTGTTCATGTTCTGTCTCCTCATCACCTCGCGCCATCCCACCCGCCTGCTGCACTTCTACATCCCCCTCATCCTCGGGATCATCTATATGCTCTTCAGCGTCATTTACTACGCAGCTGGTGGACGTAGCCCGTAAGTATTGTAACTATATAAATGTGAAAGGTGATGTTCATGAACATTTAGCCCGTCTATGTTTGTTTTAATATCGTGCGGATTTGATAACGCATGCGGGACTGCTTCCCGGTATCACGCGGTCACGCCCAAGTGCTTTTTCTTGCATTATAATAAATATTTGTATATTTGTGTTCCTCGGCGGAGCAATCCCGCATGCGTGATGAAACCCACACGATAATAAAAAAATCCCTAATGGGCTATACAATCGTAGGATAAAAACTTAAAAACCTTCCTCATGGGTGATGAAATCCAAATTATATTAAAGACAGCCTCAGATATTACAGATTGTACCTAATTAATTCTTTAAAAAAAAATCGCAATATTTTTTTAACCATAATTTTTGCAGTTAATTAATAAGCATTTGTAATATCCTCAGAATTTTCCTTTTGGAATCTTTAATATTGTTGTCTTTATAATTTTATGTCTAATTTTATTTTCTTTGTTTAGATTCAACACGCACTGGATATACCCAATGTTAGACTGGGAAAAACCTGGTCCAACTATTCTATTGTCGGTGGGGTCTGCCTTCTCCATGATTGTGCTCCACTGCATCGTCGTGGCCATGACACTCTGCAGAGATGCCCTCACCAGGCGGTTCAGGGAACCTACAGAATTGACCATATCTGGTCAAAACAATGGAATGTCAAACAACTATTTCAGATGAACAAATTGACTGAAAGTATTATCAAACACTCATCACTAGTTCGTTTTAGCGATGTTGCTTGTTTCTTTAATACGATGTATTATTTGTATATTGTAAGTTATCGTAATAAATTATTTCTACTAAAACACTTGTGGATTTTTTTAAACGACTTAAATACTTAGATCCTCAATTCGGCTCTGAAGTTTCTTATATTTTTTTACCGATGTATTTTATGCCCAAGATATTTTGTGTGTTTTAGTAATTGAGAAAAATCAAAAATCCCTTTTCACTGTCAAAGAAACTTCTTATGAATTTACTGAAAAAAGTTTTCTTCGTCAGTCACCAACTGTCACTCGTCAAATTAACTTCTGTGGTGTCACTTTGGCAGTTACAAGTTATTGTGCAACTTAATTTTTATAGTACGAGCTAGTAATAATATACAAAATTATATGTAACAAAGGGAATGTGAACTGAAACTCGATTTAAGTAAATAGCTTGAAGTGTTAACTGATACCTTAATATACGTTATTGGCCGTACGTACTGATCTCATAAAAAAATCATAGCTAATACTGACTGATAAATAAGATAAATTCAACTTGCATATTTAAGATGTTATAGCCTACTTTCTGTATCATCAAAATAACGATTATAATGCCAAAACAGTTGAGAGGTACGTTACCTCACTTCACTACATAGGTAGACTCCCTCCAAACTCCCGCTCATCAGGGCTAAATAAAGCAACAACAATTTGTAGCCAAGCAAGCAAACACGCTTAGTTCCATTATAAATAGAAATAATAATAAGTGGGATATAAAAGGGATAAATGAAAATGTAAACTGTAAGAGACATACGTATACAGTAAATGATAGAATAAGAAACAAATAGAGATGTAAGGATGAACAATTTATTACACTTACCCGAATGTATCGGGGTAAGAGCGGCCAACCTGAAGAAAAGGTATTTCTTACAACCGCTCTTACGTTATGACACATCATTCTTCAGATATTTTGGATACACAGATATCTCGTGGATATTATCTAGGCTTCTATAGAAATCAAAACGTTAATTTGTGTAAGAGTAATCCAGTAAAGACCTCTGAAAATCTGCTATTAAACGTGAACTTTGACTCTCTATAATGTACACTTATATTAAAAATATAAAAAAGTAGTTCTATAGAAGCCTAGCGCATTTAATAGTAAGATTCTAAACGATGTCATTTTAAAAAAAAAAAAATCATTAAGGGGTTTAATAAAAACACGTATTTCCTGGAACAAGTTTTGTGAAACATTCGAGTAAATCGTAGAATTACTGAGTGCCAACAGACTTTTTCAGGTTTTATCTCTCTTTTCTCGCATTACTTTTGCATCAGACATCACATTGGATTGCTTTAAATGAAGCAACAAGCTTTTAAAACATACTCAACGTAGACGATAGGCGAGTCGGGAAGGCCCACCATAAAGAACAGGAGGACGATAATGACCAATTCGTTGAACAGCAAAAACAATTATCAGGATGCGAGGTAGCAGGCTAAATCATATTTAAAATACATCTTCTGCTGGAACTTGCTTTCATCCTTTAATTCAATTAGGTAAGTTATATTTCCACTTTTAACCTTAAAAATGGTTAATTTACGAAAACCTGAAACATAAATGTGAGATGTGGTGTTTGAGATGATACAGACGTATTCTTTTTTCTTTAGTCGTATTCGTATTATTCCTATAACATATATAGTCTTACATCATGTTGAAAAGATTAGGACTACGATTATATTGTTAGATTCAAACCGTACACCTCAACCTCTAAAAATATTCAGCAGTACCCTGGAAGAAATTTATCAGAAGCCAAATGGGAAGAGAAAGGTATTGTATTGGGGGAATTGAGTTAAACCACTCAATGTTTAATAGTACAAATATGATTATTCTTTTCTCTCCCACAGCCACAAGACTTAAGCAAATGATACAAGACCTTAGCGATACGAGACGGAAGTTCAATATGTCGAAGACATTGATCATGACCAACCATTGGGAACATACACGTAGGCGGGAAGAATATACGATATACCTAGAACAATATTTGAAGGAGCAACTATGTAACTGAAGGATAAGATAATGTATTCCCTCCATCTTGACATATTGGTATACAAACTTGGTCTTTGATTGACATACAAAAAGCAAAACTCAAGTACTAAATATGTTTTTCTTTTAGAACCGGAAAGTGTACCAGTGTCCTGATCTGCAAATTATTGGCATGCTCTTATTCTATAAACTTTAAAAAAGTATACTTTTGATAAAATATGGAAAATTATTTCAAAAAGGAATTTCGCTGGCATATGTTCTTATTAGAACATGAAGATATATCAGACTTTTATTTAAGTAGCTGGCAAAGGAATCGTTCTTGCAAGCCATTATTATGTATAAGAATATTTGTCTTTATAATGTGTTTAAGTATTTTAGTGCCTACGTTGATCGTGATACGGTTTGATCACTGGATTCTTTTCGTGACACATTGGGGGCTGGTTCTTAACACAATAGCATCAGCATTGGCATGTGCTGTTTCCCTCATGGAGTTCCACAAAGGACCGAGTAAGTCCAGAATTTTCCATGGTTGCAAATCTTAACACAAAACAGAAGCATGTTTACCGTTTCTGGCCCTCGATGTTCGATGTTTATATCATGTGTATTTGTATTTTAGAAGTAAGTAATAATTATGGATTTTATATTGGACAATACCTAATGTTCTGCAAGTCTGCAGTAGCAATTTTTAAATTTATTTTTTGTTGCTTTAGCTTTTGGAAATCTATAAACAGCGAACATGCTCGCAAAATATAAAAGAATTATCCAGCTTTTATTGATTAAGATAGTACGTTTTTTTAACATCGCGGCTAAGTTTAATTTAGAGAATGTGTAAACGTACGACTATTAACAGCAAATAAAATCAGGCAACATGTAAAATATACCAATGCTTGAATATAGGTCCTTGCGTACCTAAATGTATTAGATACGGTAGAAGCGTAGGTCTCATAAAATCCACAATTCTCAAAATTAATGTCGTATAAGTAACAAATCCTTCATCGATGTTACGTGATTTCAGATTCGAATCCGAAGACGCTGGTGAAGCTGTACTGGGCAAGCTTCAACACCGCCGCCTCCTCAGCTTTGTTCATCACAATATTCCGGTACTTGTTTGTTACATTAAAACGTGAGTGCTTCCATTACACATATTTTAATGACTGTATGGAATTTTAATTTATTGAATACTAGCTTTTTTTTATAGTAGGTGAAAATCATCGAATGACGAAAGACTCTTACTGACTCAAAAACCTACCCCATTCCTTCCTTGCCTTATTCCAAGAGCCGCGGTAACAGTTTCACACAAACCGGCAGCTGCAGAAGACTTCGACCCTGAAGGGCCCCTACATTTTGCTGACCACTCCTTGAGGCGCGCGGGAACAGTGCGCGCCGTTGACTACTTGGACTCGGTCTGGACAGTTACCAGACGACCGGACGGCGAGCTACCCACTGCTCACCGTCCGCTTGAATTGAATACTAGCTGTAAGCAAAACTATAATAGTATCTTAGGCCCTGCGCAAACGTAGACACTTTTTGCCGACACGGCACACCATCACCGGGAACCGTAGTTGCTCTATCCTGTAGCGGTTACCGGACACAGTCCTCCGTCGCTTGGACACTACCTTAGTTGCTGTGTCCGGTGGCGGCAATCGGACCCAGTCACCGGTCGCTACAATTGGTTGCTTGTTTTCCGCCAGTCTCACGATGGACGTCGATGAAGAAACATTATATTTGCAGGCTGTGTTGATTATACGTCGACGTAGACGACGTCGCCGACAATATTTACAGGCAAATCAACCACGTCAATGTCAACGATCGTGTGTCTTCAACTGACGACTTTTAGTTTCCAGTTACCTACACCGAACACTTTTTGATCGGTATTGGTATGTGTTAAGTGGAAGCAACTGGACACAAAAAATGTAAACGTATGCGCAGGGAGTGGATGATTTCATACTGGTTCTATAGAAATAAAATATTCTTCGGTAGCTTGTATCTGGCACAAGACACAAAAGCGTCTACGTTTGCGCTATACCTTATATTATAGTTTTACTAACCAAACTGACATTTTACTATTTTTGTTAGTAATCAACGTGATCTCCTACGTGGGCGACGTGATGGCGCACGTGATGAACTCGGTGCTCATGGTCTGCCTGCTCGTCTCCTCGCGCCACCCCACCCGCCTGCTGCACTTCTACTTCTCCCTGATCTTCGGGATGGTCTACGCACTGTTCACTATCATCTACTATTTAACCGGTGGACTTAGTCCGTAAGTTTTACCTATATATTTAATCATTTAAAGCGTGTTATTGAGTTAGAAAAATGTTAATATTATGTTCTAATTCACTTGGTAAAACTTTCAAATTGGTATGGAGCTGTGAAATTATAAAACTTTGGATTCTATCATTTTTCGACTCCATAACGGTGCCAATTAAAAAATATTCAAAAGCCAACTCTATCTCTTTACACACATTGTATATTCGAGAGCTTAAACCAAACCGACGCTTTGTTAGGTTAGGACAATGATTTTAACCTATTGATAGGTCTCGTATACTTCTTTTCCTTGCCATCTATTGTGGAGACATACCCAATAAACCCAATCATGTTTAAACTAATTCTGCCTAAGAACTCGAAAAATGGACTAGCTTAATTTATTAATTAGAATATCCACAGTATTGTCGTGTTTCATGATGGTTCCCTTCATGATAATAACTATAAAACTTTCTTTGTCTAGCTTCAACACGACCCACATATATCCGAACCTGGACTGGGCACGACCTGGAGAAACTACAATATGGACAGTTTTTTCAATGTGCTCCATCATTGCATTCCATATCGTCGTCGTCGGCATAACTCTAGGCAGGGATGCCCTCACCAAGAAATGCAGAAATCCTACCGTCATATCGGTTCCTAATTCAAACATATCATCAGAATCGAATCCTGCTGGGGCCAAGGGTATGCTTCTGAAAGAAGGACTCGGCCCTGGTACGAAAGGCAACGAAGTAACAGAAGTGGGTGTTAGTCAGCAAAAGTCCGACTCGCCTTCTCGCTCTGCCAAATAATCAATAAATGATTTTCATAACCTAAAAAAAAATATACACATCCCTAATAATTTAGTCAGAATGGAACAATGAGCATGATATATCAATGTTAAGCAAAAAAAAACAAAAATACTTATTACATATAAGCATTTATTATGTATAAGTGCCACTTGGTTAAATGGAAACCAATGTGCACTTCTAGGTCTTTCTTCTCTTTTCTATTTAGCCTTCCCTAAAAACAGTGATTTTTGGGTAAGGCTGAATTTCCGAGAGTAATAAAAAGGTTGGCGGCGTCTATGATAGAGGAGAACAGAAAGGGAATCACCAATTATTCGTTAGTATTCAGTGTCAAGAGGCACGAAGTCAATCACTTAAACTTCCAAGAGCCATTTAATGAAAAAAAAAATTATACGTTTTATTAGTAACTGTGTAAATATAGTTTTATTATTGTATATAACGACTTGTAGTTTTGTATTAAAAAAATAAGTACAGTCTAATATCTTGTTTAATTTATCCATCTCTACATAATACATTTGATTTACATTGACTTGGATTCACATAAATTGACTTATACGAAAGTTAAAATTTAAAAAATCGGCCAAGAGCGTGTCGGGCTACGCTCAGTGTAGGTAGTTTCCCGTCCGTGACAAATTTCTCACATTGTAACAGAACCCATAAATTAAATATAAATTAGTAACTCAATTTCCCGAGAGATGGTTCTAATCGCGCGGAGAACTTTCATTGCGCGATGCAGAATTTAAAAAAGGATTTTCCAAAACTCGCCTCCTAAGGGGATGAAATGAGGGTTCCAAAGTTTGTATAGAGTAACCTTCATTCACCCGAGCGAAGCCGCTGACAGAAGCTAGTCGTAAATAAATATATTAATCTTGTTATTTGCTAAGAAATTCATAGCAGGCGCTTTCCGGTAAAACATTTACATACTACTAAAAATCGGCAAGTATTTATCTGAAATATTGTAGATGTTATTGTGATATACAAAAAATATACATTTGTTTATATTATGGCCTGTGCATAATCAGCGCGAAATAAGCGTTATTTGAAAGTGGTCCTGCTGGAGAGTGTGCTCCGTAGCATGACCACTTTGAATTGATATTTTCCAAGAACAATATACAAATTTTGATATTAAGCTACAAAAATATAGACATTATCTACATTTTATCCTGTTATTTGTATAAAATGTAGTCAAAGTGGTTCTGCTGCGGAGTATGACACAAAAACTCTTTAGTGAACTATATTTTCTGCCGTATTAGTTAATTGGTAACTTTTTGGTCTGTTGAAATAAACCGAATAATAAAACATGACACCTTCTGCTTGTCAGCTTCCGATGCATTTAATAATAATTAGTAAAAGTTAATAATGGAGCAAGAATTTTTTTAAGTATTTTTGTTAATAATTAATATTGATTGAGCTATTTTACTGTATAATTCAGTTGTACATTAATATTAATTTATTAGAATTTATTGCTATAAAAGCAGATGTGTTGACATTTTCTTTGAATACAATTCCTTAGTTACCGTTACCAAAGAAATAACTTTGCAAGAAAATAACTCGAAAATACTAGCACGAGTGGTTTTTTGGATAGCACGTGTGTTATAAATTGGAAAATACACCTACTCCTAGGTGGAGTAAACAACCCGAGCCAAATCGGTAAAGTATTCCACCCTGGACAAGGGCCCCTTCATCGCCCACGTCGAGGATGAGGCTACACCAAAAGCAGGCACCACACTTCACCCTGTAAATTTCGGCAATTTCCTTATTAGTTCCTTATCAGTTGTGTTTACTTCCCCTCAGGACGCAATTGCCCTTTAGCAATATTCTTACGAAATACAGCTATGCAGCCACAATTCCTACTTTCAACATCACAAGGGTGGGTGTGATCACAGGTGTACACGAAGATATTTCAAAAGGAGAAGCTCTTACTTATTTGGCAGTTCCCCCTGGATGTGGTCAAATCATTACCCTATGGTTATTTCTTTGGTTAACAGGACTATTTCACTCCTCCACTTTTGAAACAAACCAGACTGGTTAAAATTTGCTTCATTATTGGATCAAAAAATCGAGACTTGCAAATTAAAATTATGGTCGAACACGACCTTCTGATCACTGCTAAGCTAAGAATTGCTATTAGGGCTTTGTTGAAGCTATACCACCTCTAGTGCAGACTTTTGTTTCCCTATAAAAAACAGTGCACGGAACAAAATCCTTTCATCGCCGTGGTGGGACCAAGAATGCATTTCAGCAATCAAGTCGAGAAGCCACTTCGAATGGATAGTTGATAGGTTTAATGCTAAACTACCAATTTGGCTTCAGGAAAGAGCTTAGCACGATGGACAGTGTTGAGGTTTTAGTTAGATATATCCGCTTAGCTTCTCCTTAAAACGAGTCCGTGGTTGTTGCCTTCTTAGACATCTCCTCCGCAATGACAAAGTCATTCTTCCCGTCCTCAGGCAGAAATTACAGACGTGGATGGGACTCCCACAGGGCTTTGTTCTCAGCCCCATTTTGTTGCCTAAATTATAAATACTGGACTCTTAGAAACATTAGCTACTAAACCATGGACTATCATTATCTGCACCAAAAAGTTCAACAGTAATCTTTTCTCGCAAAAGAACGTTATCACAAGTGGCAATTTCAGGAAAAGGATTTTGGTTGACAAATAAGGCAAAATTGTTAGGAGTTAATCTTGACTCAAAATTAATAGGTAGGTATCATATTAATTTCTTAATGCAAAAATGCGAACGCGCTATCTTATATTTTGAAAGTTCTGAGGGGCATCTGCTGGGGAGCCCATCAGACATCTTTGGGTGTATGAAGTCCTCTTCCATCAATGCTTTGCAAGTCGAGTGTGCTGAGCCCCCTATAGCCATGAGGTGACAATATTTAGCCTCTCTTTTTGCGTCCAGGGCAATATGTTTGGATAATGCGGTGATGGGTAAGCGATGGAATGGGTTTGAAACGTTTTTCACTGATGCTTCGAAATTCAATAACTCACACTGGAGCGGCAGTATATTACCAACGCTCCAGTATCATTCTACAATTTAAATGTCCCAAGGAGTCTTCTGTGTTCCGCGGGTTAGGCGAGTGTGTGGCTCTATTAGAAGCTTGTCTTTTTATAGAGGCTCACCATTATATCGACAAAGCCGTAATCTTCACAGACACCCTCAGCTGTCTACAAGCCTTAGTCCAGAATCCCTTCTAAAATAAATTGCATAGCTCGATCTTTCTAGGATTTTAGAGTTCTGTAGTTAACAAGGAACCCTTATAGTTTCGCCAAATCTGTCTGTCTGTTCGTCCGCGGATAATCTCACCGACCATTAGCACTGAAATTTGGTATAAAGAAAGAAAACTGTAATCTCTGTAATTTGTTTAATAGGATTCTATTGCACACCCGTTTTTCAGGAAAAATCCGTGTTCACGACTCCTCTTTATGTGAATGCGGATTAGAGGAAGGCACACTGGAGCACATATTTTTTGCATATACAAACAACATTCTACCTTTACAATTATACAGCCGACTTTAAATTTAACATTCCTCTCCCTATCAATGGACCGCCCTCTTAACATACCCTTCCCCAGATCTGCTTGAAGCGAAGATAATTTTTATTTCCCACAATAATGTAAAATTATGAGACCTACCTCCATACATCCTGTCTGTATAGTTGTAGTTTACGTATTTGTTTAATGTTTTAATAATACCTATAATAATATTTACGTATTTTTATTTTTTGTTTGTTTCAGCCCAATGAAGTTCAACTGTATCAATCGAAGAAATTTTTGGTTTACAATGACCATCTACTTCCATTTCGTGAAATTGATTACAATATACATTTCCTTTTCCAATTTAATTTTGGCATCGAGAATGAATACGACAGAAAATAACTTTTTTCGAATATTTGGATAATAATTATAAACTTGATTGTTATACGAAGTCTCCTTGTTTCTGTGACCATCCTGATTCAACCACTGGTTCCCATTATCTATATGGCTTCTTTTGAATTAAGAAGCGAATTTAGGATATGATTTTGTAGTGATAAAAAGAGATAGGTATATAAGCAACAAGTGTAGTCGTAGACTAGGATAGTGTGAAATTAATTTATCCAATAGGAATCGATCCTATTTGTTTCTTTTTAAGCCTATATCCCTTCACAGGTCACACCCAAAGTATATACGCATAAATCAGTGACGGTACATATAACGATAAGATATACATATTTTGGCACCGCGCTTAGATAATGTTAAAAGTGAGTCATTGATAACCGTCGCTGTCGGTGCGATATAGATTATTAGTTCCGTGTTATCGATAGTAGGGTGTGCTGTGTTTCTGTTACTACAACAATATCAAGATGAGTGCTGTAAAAAGTTACTTTGTACAAGAAATGAAGAGAAGTATGCTTACTCTGGAGCATCATAAACCGACTGATTTCTACCTCAGTTGTTGGCAGACGACGCGGTCGGTCGTGCCGCTTCTAATTTGGCGGGTGTTACTGTTTCTCACGATACTAGGAATAGTGCTAAGTTCTATAATAATATACGCACTGAAAGGTCATTTTGCGTACTGGTTCATTTACCTGACTCACTGGGGGCTGACGAGCATCCTCTTCGCCACTGGATTCGCCCTTTTCGTGTCAGCGCGATGTTACCACTACGGCCCAATAAGTAAGTAACAACCTCTTTACATTTGTTATCAGCTAATCTTTTATAATTTTAAGCAAATCAAACTTGTATGAAAATATTACATAATTTAATAGTAAGTAGTTTTGTAAATTTGACCTTGTGATATGTTTTTTATTATCAAGTTTTATTTATCAAAATACTGTTATCATGTTCAAATTGTATTTTTAGTACTGCGTGTATCTGCATTATAAATCTGTCGTGATAGATGTAGTTTATTGGCCACGCCTTTCGGAGTATAGCATGCTCGTTTAGCACTAGTAACATGTTGCATATGAAATCCGCCAGGCACCGAGTTCCGGCTGCCGTGGTACGTGAAGGCGTACTGGACGCTGTGCAACATCGCCACTCCCATGGCCTTCATGATCACCATCTTCTACTGGACTGTACTATACGAAGGTTAGTACTGAAATGTTGCTTCCCTGAATATTTGGTAGCTTATCTGTGTTCATAAGTGCCACAATGGCAACATTTAGCAAAACGCTCAGGGAAGTATTATCTTATATTTTCTTACTTTTTGCGCTAAATCAATCTCCTTTCGTTTGTTCAATGGACTGGAAAAAAAAACAAATGTCTATAAACAATTTGCCAGTTAGATAATATTAGGTCCTTACATATGAAATTGTCGTTTTGTAGGGGAGTAACCTAAAGTCGTTTTTTTCAAAATATAATATTATTTTATTATTTTTTTCACTATTGCCATCTAATCCAGTAGTTCATTGATCCCTTTACTAAAAAATCAACCAACCGTTGTGAAATGTGTGGCCTAGCGTTGTCCCTGAAGCAGTAGTGGCCTACGGCGATTGACCAGCCTCAGTTGTTTAGCAGCTAGCATTTCTATCATGCTTTGCAATTGCTGACAATACATGTCTGTGGTAATCGTTTGACCATATTTAAGAAAGCTGAAGTGAACAACATCAGCACTATTCCACGAAACGCCCACAAATAACTTTTTTTAAGTCAAGTCTCGCTTGGGGCAAGATTTGGCTGGTTTGCCAAGATTCAGCCTTTACGATGAACGTTTCCGATTATATTATCGTACGAGATCCACTTTTCATCACAGTTAATGATTCGATTTAAAATCCCTTCATCATTATGCCGGTTGACTAATGTAACGCAGCAGTACCAGTACGCCTGTTTGTCGATCTGTTCCACGCAATTCATGAGAGACCCACCTTTCAAGCTTTTTTCCTTCTCAATTTGCTTCAAGTGGATTAAAACAGTTTTGCCACTAACATCGCGGCGTGTAGCTAACTCGGACGTGGATCGGTACGATGGATCCGCTTCAACAATTCAATTCCAATGCCTTCAATGCCTTCTTCATTATCTTCAACCTCGGAAATTTCCAGACCGAAAACATTGGAACTTAAATTGGCAGTTACCCCAGTGGCACCAGTCCACTGTTGGAAGCTTGTACCTACTCGTAAATAACGCGATATTTTAAGTTTTCAATTTTGTAAACATTATGGATTACGATTTCGAAAACACAAATGCAACTGTAAGTGCTCTTTCAAATCGGAATTCTTAACCAAAGAGGAAATATTTGAGATCAAAGAGGCCACTACGACAAAAGACCAATTTCACATGTAAGGACCTAACTAAGGACCACCCACAAACTTCAAAATTGGCAGGTTCCTTATAGGGTGTAGACATCCGCTAAGAACGGATTTTACGAAACTTCATCCCTAAAGGGTAAACCGACTTTCACGCTGGTGAAGTCGCTGGCAGAAAGTAATAAGTAATAAATCAATGTTTTTCAAAAACCGACGCTGAGCTTACTAATTAGAGACTGATGGACCAAACAATAAACCGGTCATACTTAGGGAGCTTAGTAAAACTTTTAATATACTTCTTCAAGCGGCATGTCAGCTTTTCAAAAGAGCACTCTTGCTCCAATAACCCATTTCACCGCCTTTTGCTGCGCTCTCCATCCGCCACCAGTCTACTCAATCAGTCAGTCAGTCTTTTTTGCAAATGTTTCAGATTAATTTATTTGTTAACATGAGTTACAGATAACAATGAGTGTGTGAAGTCACATTTTTGTTGATTGTCTACACTTTACCATTACGCGTACAAATTTTAATATTTACTTCACAATATTTTAAAATTATACAAAGCGGTACAGTGTTAGATAGATCAGAACAATACTCATCTGACAAAACAAATAAAAATATCGGTATCAAAACCAAACCACCACCAAACACATAAAACGCACAACACAATAATTAAAAGAAATAAATTACAATAGGTATCATAACAAATACCAAACTAAGTTTATTTAAAAAAAAAATTATAAATTTAATATAAAATGAGCTTTTTGAAAACAAGCTTATATAAATGCACTTTTTTATCTTTAATATTTTTTTTCTTTTTAGTTGTATCTTTTTTAAATCACATTCGTATTCTCACCAAGTCCTTCCTTTGAATCCTCTTCATTTGATAACCATATTATAGGAAAGCATAAGAAACTTAGTCTGCTATTTTTAGAAGTCTGTCACGTTGGATTTATAAAACGATTGTATTGTAAGACCTACAATCAACCTTACTTACATGAACCGTATTGCCATACAACGTGGCAATGCCGCCAACCTTTAGGACACACTACCAGTCGACAGCGATGCTAAGGATTATTATGAGGCCATGTGTATAGTTTTAATTAGTTGAGTGTTTTTATTTTTCATGTTTTAAAGTTACTTACATGAAATAGCCAATTGTGAAGTTGTTCACAGTTTATCTATCTGGGATCCACAATCACAAATACTAGAAGTTGCGGAGAAGATATCAAGAGACGATGTGCCATAATACGATCAGTCTCGTAAGTACTCGTCAATACAAATCCAACGAGCCCGAACTTGATAGGATTGAGTCGTTTTTTTTTTAGGAGTTCCTTTGCTACCTTTAGTACTCGTCAATACAAATCCAACGAGCCCAAACTCAATAGAGTTGAGTTGTTTTATTGCTGAGTTCCTATGGCCACCTTCCAGCTTCATCATCAGATCAACTCTACATATGTCATATTATTGCATTGTCATGCGATTTACACATGTATGCAAACATGCAGCTCACTCGGTTGAAGATATCTGCTTCAAAATTAAGTTGCAAGATTTGAACCGAATTACATAGCAAGCTAATAAATTATAAAAAGCTTGTAAAAAAATAAAGTAAGAAAATGTCAATTAATCAAATTAGTTCAAAAATACGCAAAATACGCGCTTTAGTCGTGGAGTTGCGGATACCAGCCCGAAATAGGTACAATACAATACAATAATGTCAAAATGATAAACGTTGTGTTTGTTTGGACAGCTGGTTTCGAGGAGGAACTGAACCATAAGCTGGACGTGTCGGTCCACGGGCTCAACTCGCTGGTGATGCTACTGCTCCTGTTGAGCAGTGCGCACCCCGTAAGGCTGCTGCACGTCTACCAGCCGACGCTCTTCGGCATCGTCTACGTGCTATTCAGCGTCATCTACCACTTCGCTGGTGGCACAGACAAGTAAGATTGCTTTACCTATACCCTATTCACGTTAAGATTAGACATTCAAACAAACTTTCAGTGAAGGGTTCCCTAGTTTCCCGTCTGTCACAAACTTACAATGTAACAGAACCCAGTAGCCCATGTAAAAATTAGTAACCCAATATCCCGAGAGATCGCGCTGTACCCGGTGATAATTTTGGATTGCATGAACTGATTTCAATCTTTTTGTATTTTTATTGCAAAGAAGATTCGCTCAGGATAATGAAATACCTATGTAAAAAGTAAAAAAAAAATGCTTGCATGTACCGTTAAATTATAAAATTTGTTCAGAACGTTTCTTTTTTAGTTTTTCAAAAACTGTTAATCCTATCAAGTTCAAAATAATTTTCCTAGATTTTTTTTATAAAGTTCTACGTAAGTTCTAAGTAAGTTTTGAAAATAATCGACAAATTGTTTTTTTTTATTACTGTCCATTTTTTACTGTCGCAATAATTAATCAACCGCCATTAAATTAAATAACTGCTTAATATGTTTTTCAACTAATAATAATAACATCTCGAATTTTTAAGTAACATCTCAAAAAAATTAGTTTCCGATTAAAATGATCAAAATTTTGTAGGTATGTCGCATGCAAGATCTAAAGTTCGTATTATAGTTGAACTAGGATATGGCCCAGCTTCGTACGGATATTACAAATCTTTGACATTCGCGGCTTTTCTCTATAGTCCACATCCCCGCATAATTATATCCGTCTTTGCTGTGCCCGACAGGGTCCATAATTGTTTCCTTTGGCAAATGTAGTAGCACCTAACATTGTGGAATGCCATAAAGAATTGATTAATGAGTATATATAACCCTCCTTTGGAATCACCCTGTTTATTGGTGAAAACTTCATGAAAAATTCAACATTTATCGCGTTCATAGGTACAAACAGACGCGGTGGGGGATTTTGTTATATAACATGTCATTCTAATGATTCAGACATATTATTATTGCAACAACGACAAGAATATATTTATTGTTGAAATATCTCCCTCTGGTAGGTCATCAATAATATATTCAGGGTATTTCCCTCGACAATGATCGTAATCGCGATGCATATTTTAACCATTATTTTCTAGATTATATATTATCTACAGACCGTAAGAAGATTGGCACGAAGTTAGTCAAAGCAATGCAAGTTCATTTAATTGTGCTTATAAGATTGAAAACAAAAAATGTTAGTGCTATTTTAATCTAATATTTGGTAACTATCAAATTAACCAACGTATACATGGCCAAGACTCAGACGGATTGCTCTTAGACAGCCTATGGAGTAGCTTTTTCTCAGAAACTTGCATACCTTAGCCAAATAAAGTCGAAAAAAATAAATTTAAAACGAACTGTTCAAGGCTGAAGATGTTCGTCCACGTTGCAGTGCGCAATCCTGCACAGTGCACTACACCTTTCTATTTTTAGTATTAACCAGTTATGACGGGCAAATACGGAGCTGTTGTTAGTAATGAAGTTACTAGTGGGGGATAAACAAGGAATGGCGGACAGAGTTCTGGCGGGATCTCGTTATGGTGCAACGACGACTATCGCAACCCGGTGCTGTCACATTTATGGCGGTAACTCCCATTTTTGAGACTGAGAAGTTTGATTTTTGTACAACTTCAAGGGACTGCAGACCTGAGTATATGGTTTTAATTTCAACTCGAAACAAAGGATCTTGATAGACAGACAGACGGACAACTAAGTGATCTTATAAGTGTCCCGATTTTTCCTTTCGATGAACGGAAACCTAAAAACATAGAAATAAACAAAAAAAACATACTTTAAATTTTCAGGGTTACATTAAAACCAGAAGTAAATTAAAACTGTTAGATTAACTGGTCATTGTTGTTGAGATTATCGCCTATACCCTGTTCACATTAAGATTAGACATTCAAACAAACCTTTTTTATTGTCAGTTCAACTGATTTTGACTTCTATTCCGTAAGCATAAGGATGGCATTAAAAGCAAAACAGTGGTTACAAAACCAACTATGTACTGCAGCTGCCATTAGACATTCCACCGACGCAATAAAACTCAAAATCGGTTGAACAGACAGCAAAAAAGGTTTTCTTAAACGTTCCTGCTCGTTAAGAATGCTAATAAGGTATTATTATCAAGATTTCTCACAAATCAACTGTTACTCATCCATTTGCTTTAAAATCAAAACACTTAACAACTTATTGTTTATTATTTAATGTGATTGAAAGAAATTCTTTTCCTTATCAAAATATTTTCTTAGCGGTCTGTACTGATTGCATAATGAAAGTTACCTAGAATAATGACATAAGACTTTCGAGTACTCACAGAATGTACCGTACGTATCTTCCCTGTTCGTGTACCTTTAGGTATATTCTTGAACCACAATATGTGATGCCCAAGTCGACGACAGCGCGCATTGTTCCGAGCACCTCAAGGAGCTGTCAGCAAACCATAGGGACCCTGCAAAAGGTTCGAAGCCTACTGGGGCCAATGATTCGCGTCTGAAAGGAACTGCCTAGTTTATACCAGGGCCTGGGTTGTTTAGTCAGTAAGAGTCTGACTCTATATACCAATCATGCAAAGAGGACATGTTTATAATTGGTCTGACATAATTTGTTTTATAACTTACGTAGGTGTTGTGGTCATCAACTCATATCCTAGCGATTGAGAAGCACCTTCATATAAATTACTAGCTTTTGTCAGCGGCTTCGCCCGCGTACATAAAATATAGCCTATGTCTCTCAGGAGTAAAGCAGCTTTCTATTGTTACTAAAATTTTTCCAATCGGACCAGTAGTTCCAGAGATTACCTCCTACAAACAAAAAAACAAAGAAACAAAATAACAAACTTTACCTCTTTATTATATTAGTGTAGATAGATTTATCAAAATACTGAAAAGGTAATACTAAAGGCCTCTGCAGCGCTTCATTGACATTATGTCGTCTAACAAAACTTACAGCGCTGTTATTCTGCATGAACATCATACTACGCTAAACTCATCGGTACGCCTATTCTAGTGCGAAGTACATTATATCGATAGTAGTGGTGCTCGTATGTTGGTAGTGATGCCAAGGAGGTCTTTATTATAACTTAATCATGATAGTTAAAAACGATCGCCTTAACACGAATCGTAAATACTTGTTGTGCAGCAATGTGAAGGCGTCAACATCCGTCCTTATTCCTATCACGAATTTATATAACCTAGATTTATTAACTGATCACAACATTACAAAAAAAAGAAACAGGAAAGCCAAAAAAACGAATTTATATAATAGATGATTCGAGCTTTACCTTTTTAGGTGTGAGAGGAGATTTACAAAAGCTTTTGATGAAACTGATCATGTGTTGAATTCAAGCGAATGCGAAAATTGTAATGAGGTTCTGTCAGTTGTGGATAAAAAATAACACAAGGATCAAGTAAATTAAGGCTATATTGGACTTTCTAATTACCAGAAATTACTATCATCTAATACAGAACCTAACTACACCATTTAGTGCTTGTTACTTTAGGGGTACCTGAGGGCTCTATTTTACGCCCACTTCTTTTTACTCTTTTACATCGAAAGGTTATTTTTATTAAATTTAAAATAGTTTTACACCTCTAAGTTCACCGTCACACACACAATGTCTGAACCTCAGTATTGTTACAATTCCTATTAAAAAAGCTCACATAATGCGTTTTGTTTCAGACGCGGCAACGCCTATATTTATCCAGTAGTGAATTGGTCGGAGCCGAGTATAACGATTCTAGTGGTGTTCCTCACCACCTTACTGATGTTGAGCCTACACCTGCTGACTGTGGGCCTGGCGGTGGCGCGCGACCAGGTGATCTCGCGCTGGGTGCGCGGCTCCATCACCGCACGCCCTGACGAAGGCATGCCTCTACGACAACCGGGGACGTCGAACGCTTAAGTGATTACGAGTTGCTATACTAGGACAATGGCGCAAAGATTGACGCATTTTGAAATTTTTGGGGCAAACAGTGAAAAATCATGTAAAAGTTGTAATGAGAATTTATTTCGAGTTTTGTCTTATTCAATCAGTCTTTTTATTTCTTCTCATAATGATACAAACGTACTGACGTAACGTGGCTGCTATTCCAAATAAAATGCATACTTGCCATTTGAGTTTTAAAATATGAACAAGAACACGTTCTTGTTCTGCATATTTTACTTCTCGTTTTAGTGTCTTCGAAGAAGCGATCTTGATGATTAAGTTTAGATTTATTGGTGCTGTAGATACCTAGTTAAATAATATATTTGTAAGCACATGTGGACAACCTAATACTTCTGTGAAGTCGTGGGTATACCCATACGTTGTATAGAAATGGAATCCCAACCTTTTTAAATTTATTTTTGTTTAATGCATTTTTACCGACCTTTTAAAGCACACTAAATTATAATGTTCGCTAATATACGTAGAATTATAGAACCGACTGATATTCATTCGTGATATAAGTATTTTAGAATATAAGTAGGTATATTGGTTCTGTACTGTGAATTGGTAAATTCATAGAAGTAGGTACTGACTACAAGAACTATTGACGCGTGGGTATTCCCCATACTCGATATTTATCAACTAGAAACATAGCAGATCAAAGTTTGGGATACATTATTAATTATTAACTTAAAAACTTATGATAGCATAGACAATTATTTATTATTGTAATACCTTAGTAGTAAGATAGCATAATAAACTGTTTTTGAAACTGTTCATTTTGTAATTTATTTTTAGAAATAGACGGGGACAGACTATGTTATGAATCCAATGAAGGCTCATTGGATTCATAACTTAGTCTGTAGTAACCCTTAGTTTAATAAACTGTAGTCAACTAGGCAGTTCACTACAGTTTATTAAACTAAGGGTTACTCTAGTAATTAACTCAGATGTTATTAACTTCGCAGTGTTCGTTCATTGCCTTAGTATTTGGGTCGTACCACCCCTATGAGGGCCGGTAAGCCATGTACGTATATACGAACTAATTTGTTGCATTGCATTGGACGCGTATTTCTGTATCACTGATCTCTGTGTGTTTATTAAACAGATATCAGCGTTCTATATGGATGGTATTCTTCGTAAATCTGTGAACACTAAAAAACATTCAGCCGTGTACGCACGTGTGAACACGAACATAGCGTACACAAACATCAAACTTGATCATTTGGTTCGTTCGTACGGACGATATATTCAAACACGAACACGAACTTTGTTCGAATCGAGTTCGCGCAAAACAGTCGTGAACACTATCATGGTGAAGTAGTGGAAAGTTTTTTGGTAGTCCCAGTGATTCAAGTAGGTAGAACTGAGTGAGAGAGATACTAATGAGATCGCCGCACATATGTTTGAAGAACAGAATGTTCGATGTACGTTAGTGGTACGCACGTGTAAATAAAGTTGTTGCGTGACATGCAACGCAACGAATTTGTTCCAACGTGGGTACACGGCTTTCCGCTACTTTACAATGAAACATACTATAGAGACAAGCTATAGACCCTTAAACATTACTGACTTACCTCAGTTTTCTCCGTTCACCTACTATGCATAGGAGCAGACGAAGAATTTTGACACGAATATTACACAATAAATTAATTAGCACTGGTGATATTGACTACTTCCGAGCTTACACATAGGTACAAATGTGAATACAGACCCAATTTAAATCATTTTTCAATACACTTACTCGAAAACTGCCTCTTATCGCACTCCTATTAGGTTCAATATAGCATGTATATCACCCAAGTGCTTTTTTGAGTTTATCAACACAAGGGCTTTTTTATTCCTTCCTTATCGTCACGGTCACAGGTGATTATTTTGTTTTACTTAGTTTATCGAATCAGGCGCGAGGCGTCCCCCAGAGTCGCTGGACGACCCCCACGAAATTAGAAACTGAACAGAGCAGATTTGAATGCTGTACTTATTATAGTTGTACTTTTTTTTTTTTTTTTTTTATTATATTTCTTATATTTCTACTGTATATTTGAGATACGATTATTTTTTTTTTCTTTCTTTGTTTATTTCACAAGTCGTAAGTGTATTGAAAAACGTCGTTTGACACACGTGCAGATTTGTCATTGCAGCCCTCGGCTCCATAACACACTCGCCTACGGCTCGTGCGAATTTCGCCTCGGTCGCAATGACAAACTTCCTGCACTTGTATCAAAATGTACTATATTCACACAACTAAGACTAACCCGCTGTCATGAAATAGAAAATGTTACACAATTTTTTTGGACCTAGTGAGAAACAGGATCAAATCCTAATACCCCATGATGACTCATGATGCAAATCGACTTACACTCATTTCGCTTAGCGGGCAACAACAATCAGGTAAACCTGATGGTTGCCCAAATAAGTCCCGCTTCCTCGCGATTTCTGCTCAAGTATTTAAAACTTGAGCAGAAGTCACGAAAGACCACCAGCGACCTTAATGTCCTACATAGGTATCGTTTGCGATAAAGAATGGGTCACCTTTTTAACATATAATTTATTTTTTATGTCATTGTTTCGAAGAGTTTTTATGGCAACTTAATGTCAAACCACACGTCAACTTGATGGTCTTGAAGTTTCTTAAAAAACTACAACCTCGCATAACAGAAATATAAATCGGTAACTGGTATTTACACTGTGTAAATAATGAGCTACGAATTTATTGATGATGTAATTACGTAAGTAGGTACGTTAATATATTTTATGCACAACATGTTCTTGAGGGAGAAAATAGAAGAAAGCTACAATACTAATTTTAAAGCCGAATAAATTGAACTCTTTGATATCGCATCAATAATAAAAATCAAGTTTACATACATGTACCTACAAATATCACTGGTTTGGACTTCCCCAGGCACACTTTACCTACAAACTGTACAGTAGTTTGGCGGATTTATGATTTATTTATAATACATTATGTAAAAAAACCATTATGTAAACAAGTATGTTTTGTAAACAGATTGGCATAACGTTTTAACAGGTAAATCTCCTTAGGAGTATCAGAGAACATTTAGAAATACAATTAAATGATAAAATCTTGATTTTTCTAAATAATTATGGCGATATTGATATAAATTATCAGACCAGCGTTCCTTTACTGGCTGTTGTTGGGTGTTGTTACTATTGGAACTACCCAATAGCCCTCTAGACCAGGTCCCACCTACAAGAAAGACAGTTTAAAATAAACATGGCTTAAAGGTAATAAAAGTTACATAAGAGATACTGAGAAAGAGTAAGGATGGAGGAACTTCACCCGCATATCAACAAATCATGTACTCAATGACAATCAACATGACTTGCATTTTCTAGATAGCTTATACGTACTTGCTACAAACCAGTTCACCAGATGTAGTACATAACAAGTCTGTAAGTAGTCAGCAACATATTATAATGACATATACATGCTTCAGGTAAATTCTTAATAAAAATCTTGACATTTTAAATCTTTAAAGTCACTTTTCTCCTTATACGGATATTGACTAACGTTTTCGTGTAGTTGCATGAGTCACTCTGTTGTTCTGAGTATTTCAATACTAATCAAATATTTAAAAAACTGTTTTACCTTGACTCAAATCTCAAGCCATACTTACATAATTATTACGCATAGGTACTCTTTGTACTATTTTATTGCTACCAATATCTTTTATCTCTTTCAATCACCAAATTGATTATCTTCCGGGAGCGGAAAGTTCTCAATTTTGCTATTTGACCTAAACATGCATTTTCTGAAAATAATCCCAACAAAGCCCATGATTTCAAGTATTGCTCTACGTAACAATGTAGAGCAATTATTATTAACAAATAATATTTTAATTTAATCCATCGTGTTCAGTTAGAGGCAATCAAATAAACTTGCAGAAATTAATACACCGTGAAATTTAAATGGTTGTTTTCCCGCGGCAGAATGCCATAAGGAATACTTTTGAAGCATACAGAAAAAATAAAAAAATTAAAAAGTTTTTTTTTTATAAATAATTATTAAAAACATTTATCAACTCAAAAAAGCGAAAACAAATAGTAACATTAGACGTAATTTGTAGGTACTACTAGAGTCGCATGAGCAGCCCGCCGTCAAAGGAAACCGATTCATTAAATATTTAAACCAAAATAAGCTCTCGCACGTTGTGATACGTCACAATTAGCTTGCACTCTACAGGTCCATTTTTTGTTTTTAATATTTTATTTCTTTATCAAACGTTTGTATTACCAAGATACAACCATTTCGCTGAGGGAAAACAACCGTTTAATTTTCACGGTGTATACTTTAATTTCAACTATATAGGTACTAAGTATTTATTTTTCTTAATGTGAGATATGTGCTTAGAGACACATAAATAACTGATATATATTGCATGATCACTTATTTATGTTCAACAGTATTCAAAAGTACCGTAGTTCCCTGAAATATGAAATATAGGGGTACAGATAAAGATAAAATAAACAAATCAGAAACCTCAATATTACGTGAATATTACACAGGCCAAACCTGGAGCGGCTAGGTTTAAGTTTGGTTAAAATTCTTAAATAAACTATCCAACAATAAGTGTTAATTAATTTGCAAACAAAATACCCAATTATTTAATAGCACAGCGTTGACACAATACAACCCAGTTTGGGTTTAGAAACAAGTAATTGCGTTACATAAGTGAGGTTATAGTTTACGCAAGTTTGGCGCGATGTTGTGGCAGCGCGCAGTCCGCCGCGCGCGCCGTCCGCCGCACTAGTCTGCATCTGCGTCTGCGCGCCCGCGCTGCGCCCGCGCACCCGCACACGCGACCACACGCGCCAACATTTACATTTAATACACTCCAGTAAAATCTTTCATTTTTTAACCTATGAAAGAGCTCTCAAAACTTCGCCTTCTCCTTCATTAAAATTCCTTCGGAGAATTACCTTTCATAGAACCTTATTTATTTGCACTACAAGAGCTAATTGTCAGATACACATAGGATTAGATTAGTCTTAAGATAACGGCCGAACCACAAAGACTCTGCTCACTCTCTTGAAACGACGTACGGTTTTAACTGTTGTGCGCGTTACAAAATACATTACTATCTGAAGTGACTGAACTTAGTTTCTTGAAACCTGCTTAGCGCACAACACAAAGCGCCAATTGCAGGGCACAGTGTAACCTTCTGTATAACTGACTGTGTTTAATATTTAAGTGATCAAAATGGTGAAAATTTATAGGAAAAGTTTGTCCTTCTCGACATTATGGGTGTCAACAAACGAAAAGTTGAGCGATTTTTACGCGTCGTCATGGCAACGAGGAGAGTCGCCGATACCGATGCTGATATGCAGGACGGTGCTGACAGCGGTGGCGCTTGCCATCCTCCTGTGGTCCCTGGTGGAAGCACCCAACCCCTACTGGCTGATATACCTCACGAACTGGGGACTTTTGCTGGACGTGGGCATGCTCATAAGTGGAATTGTTGTCTCGTTAGAAGTTATTTACAACAAAACTTACGGTAAGTCAGTCAACCCTTTGCATTAATTACAATTAATAATCCTATCTAAACTGATTTAACCCTTTGCTGAGCATAATTGACCTCTTCAGTGAAGGCAGGGTCCTTTTTTTAACCGACTTCCAAATGAGGTGGTCTTTTCAACTCGACTGTTTTTTGCTATTTTTTTTTTAAACTCAGTAGCATCAAAAGTGCCAATCATGTCAGCATGACTTGTCGAAGGCACGCCTACTGGAAGTCTAGTGTAAATCCTGTACCTACAATAAAGTGTATATATCTATCTATATGCTTGCAAAAATACGTCTGATATGTCCACTATAAGGACTACTATGATTTTTAACATAAAATAAGAATTGCAGGGAACAATGTTAAAATCATAACGCGATATGATTGAATTAGTGATCTATCCTTGTCCTACTTCACATCACTTTCATTAGTCAGTCAGAGGTCTGCATTGTACAGAATCTGTAACAAAAAAAAATAGGTTCAGTTATCAAGATTCCTAACAATTTAATAACTAATAATACGTACCTATCCTAAAAATGCTAAAATATAAGCTTCATATTAATAAGCTCATTTATCGCTTCGATCTTAATAATTATTCAATGTAGAAAGGTCTTTGATCACAGTTTAATAGGCATAAAATTTTGGTATTAAAAAAAAATGCCATTTACGTAGTCTCAGCTAGGTATATTGAAGACACATAGACATAATAGGCAGTAAAAGAAATCCATTATGATAAGCATTCAAACAATCCTTTATTATTTGTTTTTCCAATTTACTTCAGACATTGGCAGAATATTCGCCAGGGGCTCTACCATAAATAATAGAACAGAATAGAACCCTTCGTTAAACCATGAACCATTTTGACCCGAAATATTCCATAAACCAAATGGAAAGTTCCTACTTACAATATGCCATTTTAAAAAGAACAACACACATTCAATACCTACAACTCATACACACAATCAATTCAACATCAATACGGTAAAAATTGTGGGCAAAAATTAAAAAAAAAGAAAAATTAAGTAATGAGAATCCTCACAATCCCTTTAAAAGCCTTTTGCTATACCTTAACACAATACAGTCATACATCGATATAATATATTATATATTATAATTATTATTGATTGACATTTAACAGCAATGAACAACAGGACATTCTTTGCAATTTCATTACACAATATAAAGATTTATAGAAATATTTCCTGTTATTGATTTCAAGAAGAAAACAAAGGTTGACTGGTAGATAATGCCTTGTTGCATTGTCCGCCTATGTACCACTACTGTACATGAATATTAAATAAATAAATAAAACGAAGTCGACCCAGTTTATTGCATATTTCCGAAATACCTCCCAATAAAAAAGAGCTATTTAAACAAAAACACGTTCATGATTACAGAAGTTTACTTCCCACTGTCCCTCAAATGTAAACATGTAAGTACCTACCTACACCCTTAAATTTTAGTCGTTTTAATCCCGAAGAGGGTCGATCCAGTACATGAAACACTATCGATTTGTGTAGATAAAATAAAAAAATAAAGTACTTTTTTTCTAAATCTCTTATTGATATACACATTTACGAAATTAATTTCTTTAAGTAAACGAGTCATTGACCTTGTAGGTAGTTGTCGGTCGTAGCGTACTAACTACCTACAGGCCATTGAACTCGCCCAGTTGACGTTTACTTAAAGAAATCAATTTAGAACATGCATAAATTAATTCGAGTTTAAAAAAAAAGTACTTTGTTTTTTCATTCTAACTTTACCAATCGATAGTGTTTCGTGTACTGAATCGATCCTCCAAGGGATTAAAACGACTAAAATTTAACGGTGTATAATAGTGAATCGCGATTAAAAATAATTAACAACCAAACCCTTTTTTGCTACTCGTTCATGAAGCTGTTGTTTGTTTTGACGGACATCAGCTCTAAACGCAAATATAGACCTTAGACTGTTTTGATATCGTGCGTATTTAATCAAGCATGCGGAATTGCAAATGCAGGGCTGGGCTGTTGCCTCAAATCCCGCATGCGTATTCCACTAGTGTATGAAAAGGGCATTTGCGGGGGCTACGCGTGCGGACTAATCCCGCATGCGTGATGAAATCCACACGATAGTAAAAACACCCTTAAGAGCTACATGATTGTTAGATAAAAACTTCCGCGCACTATTTAAACGTTATTCGATAACTTGATTAGTCCTTTGTAAAACAAAGGCACGATTGTTCGTGTTACACGCAATTCCGTTCATTGTTATCAAACTTCTAAATCAACATTCAATGAGTGAATTTATATTAACGCTTACCTATTGTCACACGGGAACTATGATGTGATTTTAGGTAAATATTGACACAGATTCATCGGTTGAGATCTCTGCGCTGAGCCTTACTCAGCGCACACTGCTCGAGGCACGGCGGAGCGCAATTGAAGACAACAATTTAATACAAAACATAACTACCTTAACATACGGTCTACAAAAGAATGAATTCGCATTACGGAACTTAAGTTCTCTAATAATCTACACATCAGCTGAACGAGTCAATAACCTGTAGGTATCTGTCGGTGGCTAAACTTGATCCACGTCACACGACGTACGTCGTTCTACGTAAAAATCAAACGTGTTACAGGTGTGTGTCGGGCTAATGTACCTAATTCTAGTTAAATTCGCATTTAGTCACTCTGTTTGTATCCGGATATTCCCCTTGCTCTTGCTTTTCGGTTGAAACTAGTGACGTCACGCTAACCGGTGGGACCTAGCTGTCAAATGCTCGAAAATTACACCAAGTACCTAGAGTTTGTTGGCGTCTTCGTCAGAACTACTTAGTGTTTATTTATGTCACACTAACCTTTTCCCGGCGCGGCGGCGGCGGCGCATTCACGCTCCGCAGTTAGATAAAAAGTACATAGACTCTAGCGAGATTCAAGTTGCATAATATGCTTTGGAGATTAGCGGTAGGTATTAGTTGTCTTCTTGGCCTAGATTACTGCTTAAACATTACTGAGAACTAGCTTCTACCGGCGGTTTTGCCTGCGTTATAGTAGAGAATTATCCCAAAAAAACATACTCCCGGGATAAAACATTTTCTACGTCCTATTTCAGGGCATGGTTTGCCAATTTATCAGTTGTAACTGTTTTGAGCGTGCTGGAGTAATAAACACACATGCATAGGTATAGTAGGTACGCGGAAAATAAAAATGATTATAATTATACTGCATCGGATGATATTACCTAAAAAAGGTCCACTCAGGTTGGAGTAAACTAACTCCGTACGCACAATACGCGCTTTAGACATGGAGTTGCGGATACCAGCCCGAAACACAATACAATACAAACTGATTGTTGTTAATTTTTGGCAAAAACAAACTGAACAATCCGAATTCGTTTAAAACAGAGCCAATTCTTTTTTATTATTGTATTAAAAAAAAAAAATTGACAAATTCTAAAGGATATCAAATAAATCGCACATTTTTGAAAGACAGGAACCGACGACAATCGTAGGATTTTTTCCCACCGCTAATATTTTGGGCCCACGTAGACGACCTATTGGTATACCTATATAGATCCTTAATCACACACTCACTGTGTTTGTGAACTCACCACTCACTCACTGGGTAAGTCAGTGTGTGGTGAGTTCACTTAATTATCTTACCATATCCTTATTTATTGTGTGATCTAGTCTACAAACAAAAGCAACTTACTGTTTATATCGAATGACATAATGCGTGATCTAGGGTATCGATCGAACGCCGTTATAGAACAATATTATTGCTTCAGAAATGAAAATAAACAATAATCGTAAAAACCCTACACTATTGTGTTTTTACATCAAAATATCAAAGTTAAAAACTCTCTATTTTTACTACAAGCGACAACTATTTATTACAGTACCTAGGTATTTTCTGAAAATCTTTTATCTACACTATACGATTAGGTATATAATTTCATTCAAAACTAACTATGGATAAAGATTGTTATATATCAATTAAATTATTGAACATTTCCTATAGCAAAACAACGTAGGTATTAGCAATTCTTCAAAACGTGGTGTCGTGGTGGCCCAGTGATAACTAGGTACCCCAACTTACGAGTAATAATTGGTCGCGGATTCAAACCCAGGTAGGCATTAGTTTGTGTAATTTATTTTTATCACTACTGCTTTCAAAACGGTGAAAAAAAACATTGTAAGGAAACAATCGTAATCAAATGTTTAGAACTAAAAATTCGAAGACGTGGTATCCACCAACACCCACTGTGCCAGTGTGGTGGATTACGGCTCGTTCCCTCTCCTAGAGAGGAGGCCTGAATCCTAGCACTGGAAGTGGAAACATTTTCTGGCTGATTATGTTATGATAAGAGTGTCTTCAAAACAAATAATCAATCATTGTCTCTATCTAATTATACCAAAGAATGAAGGTAACAAACGTATGAAGGTATACTAGATAATATAGCGTAACTTCATACATACTGTAGCCTACATCACATGGTATAGCTACGATAAACTTATTTTATTGTGTATAAATGCAATAAATCTGTTCGTATACTGCCTATACAGCCGCAGTTTAATGTCGTAACTTCCACGATGTCGACGTCTGGCGGGACGACCCCATGCGCAACATGGCATTATGTCTGACGCAACTATCACCACCCATTAACATTCACAGCGAACGATATCATGCTCCTTAAAATTACCATTCGTTCTTGACCTTGTTCTTCCGTAACTTTTATAGAAACTTGACACACTTAATCCAGTATTAAGACATGATGAAGCCCCAATTTCACCAAACGCTATCAATTACTAAACGTAAGGTACTACTTTGCATTTAAATGATGAAAGATAGTTTGTAGGTACCTATACGTTTAGGCAACTAACAAAAACATTTTGACGCACTGTCTGACTAGCAGGACGGTACTATGCGTTCCAAATAAGAATAGGATCATTAACAGGATGTGTGATTTTTCGCAAATAAACTGAATTTTAAAAATATCTTGCCTCGATTTGACAGTAGGTAAATCGTGACGTCACAACATGGCAATCGATCCTATTCTCATTTGGAACACATTGTACGTCAATATGCTTTTGGGGACGCAAATAGGCGATATTCTGCCTGTTGGTTCATGTCTTGCTATGAGGTGCTGATTAGAACCAAAAGAAAATCCAACTAGCGGTAAACAATATGTTTTATAAACATTGGTAGTCACAGACAATTGTGAGCCGGTATAGTTAACTGTAACTAGCTTAGATGAACGGACTAATGATTTATGATAAATAAATCTAGTGCGTGTTTGTGTGTGTGTTATCGTTGAATTAAAAGAAAAAAACCGCGCAAGAGAGTGAGACACACTAGAGTAGCATCTCAAATCTTCGCCTCATGTTGGAGGCGAGTTTAGAGACTTAGTTTTATTTTTTATTGTAGTTAAAAATCATCCCATGGCAAATCCCGCCCTTGGGCGGTCCGGGAAACTGTGTCAGACTCTTACTGACTAAACCACCTACCTCTTTCCTACGTCGCCATTTATAACAGGGCTAGTGCCTTCCTTTCAGACACGAACCCTTGGCCCAGTTGGCTTCGTCCCTTCTGCAGGGTCCCTCCGATGGATGTTGACTTAGGAAGTTTAGAACAATATGCAATAACATTATATATAAATTCCACGACTATCACACAACGTCGTCCAGTCCCAAGCTAAGCAGAGCTTGTTTTATGGGTACTAGACAGCTGATAAACATACTTATATATTTCTAAATACATACATATCACTGCATAGTATAAAACAAAAGTCGCTTTCTCTGTCCCTATGTCCCTTTGAATGCTTAAATCTTTGAAACTACGCAACGGATTTTGATGCGGTTTTTTTTAATATATAGAGTGATTCAAGAGGAAGGTTTATATGTATAATAATATCCATTAAATAGTGGAGAAGTACTGTTATTTTTGAGGTTTCTAATGTGATGTCGTAAATAATTACATTTTTTCCGCTTACATTGCAAACGCAGGCTGAACCCTACGAGTTTTATCAAAATAATGTACTAAGTATTGTACACATTGAAAAGGTCTACAGAAAAGTCTGCGATGGTATATGTCTATCTCTTATGGATAATCCACAATAACTTTTTTTGTCATTTACTTTTTACGACAAATAATGGCTAATTTTCGAAGCGATTTTAACCAATACAGCATTAATCCTTAACCAATTAAATACATTGTTCATTTAATATAGATCTATATGGCCCTTTACACCGTATGATTTAAGTGAATATTTTTGAAGATATTACAGATTTAAAAATTGCGGGACGTAGCGTTTGCGGCGGTACCGGCCTACCGCCCGGTGCGGCAAGAGCGTGCCTATAAATAGCGGATTTTGATGGTTTTTTTTTTTAATAGATAGAGTGATTCAAGAGGAAGGTGTATGTGTAAATTACATGCATAATATATTTAATATCACCATTGCACCCGTGCGAAGCTGGGGCGGGTCGCTAGTTATAGATAAATTACAATTAGGGTAAATACGCCATACGTCGGCCCCCCCCCAAACTTCGGCCGTCTGCACATTTTCAACTTGCGTTCCTTTAAAACGTAATAAAGTGGCAAGAATGCCACCCTAATTGCAACCTTAGTTCATACTATATATGTACAAACCGTTATTATCCCATTACGTCGCTCACTCTTCGCGTACTGAGCGTCAGCAGCGATTGCGCCGTTGAAGCGTCATGTCCATATTAAAAGTAACTTACTTGCTGTGAATACTCACATTTCGGGGATTGATATTAGAACGGTAAGACATTCCTTTATTTTTGTTTTAAGCTTTCTTATTAGTAATAAGTGATTTTTACTATATTTTGAGATAGTTTTTCCAATGTTTTACGTATTGTTTTAAGGGAAAAATAGGAGGCCGCCAATAGAATACCAATTTTGAGTTAAAACCGAATTCTCGGCCGTGGCCGACTTAATGTAAATGCAGTCTGTTTTAAAAATTCCAATTGTAGTAATTCCATTGGCTCCGTAAGAGAATTTGCAACGCATATAGACCAATAAATCTATTTTACGTTTAATCGCCAAATGGCGGCCGGGGTGATATTAGTTAAATCTCGAGAAATAATGGACACGAAATAGGGGCCGGCTTTAGAAACATTAAAGATCGTAATGTCGACCAGCCTCAAATTCGAGCACCACTATACAGGCTGATTACTTTTTTATTTTCTCAAAGTTAAATATTACATTTATTAATATTGTAAAGACGAAGAAGAAATAGTAGGAGTTGATAATATTATTAATGACATCTCTATAATTCAAAGTTATCACGAGTTCCCTACAAAATCTCTTTATATTTCGAACTAAATCAATACATTTGTTTTTTTGTTTCGTGGAGGTAATCCCATAAGACTGAAAAGATTACGACTTTTTTAATTCATGACAAACACATTTATAATTAGCATAGCATAATAATGTTTAAGTAACCTTTATTTTATTATTTACCGACAAAACAATCACTTTTAAATTATTACAGTTTTTTTTTTATTTGATGTTTTTATTTTATTTTTTATAATTATAATATATAACATTGTTTAAAGCAAATAGAAAAATACTTTACCTGGTAAGTATTAAACAAATACGATTAATAATGTAGGCATAACTACTTGTGAGACTCCTGCCAAAATAAATCATATTAATAATATTTGTCAGTTTTAATTTACAACACCCTATACCCGGCCGACATTTGGGAAAATCGCGACCGACTATGGGCCATGAATGGCCGACTTTAGGAATTTTTCGTTCTCGACGCATTTAAACCTTAGTACTTTTTCCTTGTAATAGAAATGTTATCCTTATGCCCATAAACATGAAATACATATAACAAACTATCAAAAACCGCATCAGAAGCATCTTTATGTTGCAAATTGACGGTACCAGAGCCATCCCAATATAGAAAAACCGTTAGGGGGCCGACATTTAGCGTATTTACCCTACACATTAAATCTAAGGTGCGTTCGCATAATTATGCTGTGGCAATGGCGTCCCACATAACGCGTGTGCTTATTAAGATTGTTAGTATGTCGAAACTGGGCCTAAAATGTAGATATTAGGTACAGAATCCCTCGTTCATCAAATCAGCCTACGCGCAGTGGAAGTGTGCTTGCCTATCATTTACAATTTAATAAGAATTTATAATTTATATGATGAAGATTATGTTATATTAAAAAGAATAATAGTTATAACGTACACTCTCGGTAACCGACTTTAATGATAACCAAAGTTATAACTTAAAAAACATAGATGGAGTTGCTAGTTAAGGTTGTCTGGTAGATATCGCTGTCAGCGATAAGACCGCCTTTGTACCCACTCATATAAGTTTCTGTGAAATTGTTACTTTTTTGGTGTACAAAAAAGTATTATTCTATTCTATTCTAGTACCTATTTTTGTTACTTAAAATTACAACAAATATAGACGATATCTTTCAATCTATACTGAGAAAACATAATAAGCAAAGTAAAAGGAGTTTTGATATCAGTAAAGCACAGAATGACGCTGCAGTAATTGTAAATTATCTTGTACGACTGCAACTCAGTTCCTATCAAATTACGTAAACTTTTAATTAGTAGCAATTAGCACCTTGTAAATAGTTGTTCTTAACAGCGTGTTAACTTTCTCATCTCTCCCAAATCTGGCAATATACCTACTTAGGAACACTCAATCTCCACAATACTGCCGTGCAGACACTAAAACGCAGTAAAATAGCGTATTTTACAATACTTTTACTGCGTTTTAGTATCTGTACGGCAGAATAGCAAATGTTATTGTCCTTAGAAGTTAACACTGAGGGTCTAATCATGATATTATTATGTTAAAAGGTCAGTTGAGCAAAAAAGGTGGACGGAGCTATGCCTACACCTTATAGCTCCATTTCTTTGACGATTCAGTTTACGTCATACACGATACGACGATACGTGATAGCACCATTTCTTTCTTTTCTTTCTTTCTTTCTATAACTTTTGCGGATCACTCACTTATAGCAATTAACAGAAAATCGTTGTACCTATGTTATATTTAATAGCTTTTATATCAAATGCAATATGTAGCGATGTTTATTTCCTTGGGAGTTACCTATCTATGATGCTTCATATGTGTTGCTCAACAAGTAATTAAGATTAAGAAAACCTAAACATTAATCGTTTTTGTTGATGAATATATCAGCAGCAGGATAATGTTAACCTAAAGTATTTTTAGTGGCACAAAAGAAAACAGTGGCTGAGAATCCTTACTCCCATATTCTTAGGCACTATGTGGAGAGAATGTTCCGGTAGTTTACTCCTTGCAACACAAGTATCTCTCGCTATGTTCTCTCCACATATTCACTTCACAGTCTGTATGTTTTTTTTTTAGCCTTGTTTGTATATTCACATATACTCAAACGAGTTACAAGGGGGACTAACAAAAGGGTTCATATTGCTGCCTACAAAAAAAAAATTTGCTCTCTAAAAAAACTGATTCAGTTAGACCACAGAATACACAAAGTAGTTATACCTACACAGTAATTACATTGTATCATTAATGACCTGACTAGCTCACACCTGCCACTGAACGTGTGCAATCGCCGTGTTTATCGGCGTCGCGTCGCTGGAAAAGCACTTGTAATAAAAATGTTATAGGTGCAGCTGATAGAAAACTTACACATTCTATCGGATTTACAATATTATAATTTTTTTAAACATGACTCATTCATAAAATGTTATCACTACTTACATGATTATACTTATCTTTATCTATGAAGTTACCGATTCAAATATTACCCCCTCGTATTCTGGATGCTAATATATAAAAATAAGCATTTTTCGTTGTCACTTATAACTCAAAAACGGGCTCACCTATCCAAACCAAATTTTTAGGGTTTGTTCGGATTACTTATTTAGTAGATGGTTTATGTAAAATTTGCACAAAATCGGTCGAGCGGTTGACGGGTGGCGGGCGCGAAGCCGCGGGCAATAATACGTATGTATTTAAAAATATAAAAGTATGTTTATCAGTTGTCTAGTACTCATAACACAAGCTCTGCTTAGCTTGGCGTTGTGTTAAAGTTGTGGAATAAATTAAATTAAATTATTCCAGAGCGGAGATCTACTCGAGGCTTTTTAATCGTGTCTCTAATAACGATAGGTATACAAAAAGTTAACCGAGTAACTTTCTGCTGTGTGTAATAACATCCTATAACTTGAAATATAATTTTAGCTTCCTCTTCATTTATTTTTCTACTGTATCGAAAACCATTGTATTGTTAAGGGAGGATTAAAGGTGAGGCCAAACGAGCGTAATTTTGTGAGTCGTGAGTCCCAGAATTTCGGTTGCAGAAATATCTCAGTAGTAGGCAGACAACTCATTTTGCGTCACCGTGTGAATCAAACAGGGACTGATCTATGAAATCTAATGCAGCAGAAATTCTGCGACCGAAATTCTGCGACTCACGTCTCGCAAAATTAAGCTTGTTTGGCCTCTCCTTTAGTGAATAGACAGGCGCGAATAACGACTTTGTTTTAAACTAGGTACCTATGCAAATAAAGGATGTCCTTTTCTTAATGTTTGATTCCTTTGGCTTTCATAATTTCTGTGATACTAATAATATAGAAGATATCTACAAAAATGTTTGTATGAATCCTATTCCTAAAAAGCTTGTATTATTTTGGAATATAAGTTCTACGAGTGAAAACGATGCGTCTCACACAGTACTCATTGGTATTAATGACGTTTTCTGACTTAGAACTGCTAACAAATAAACTGGTTATTTTTATTTAAATCGGTTTCGTTTGGGAAACTTTACTTCACATAATTAAGTACCTACTTATTCCCTTATTCTCGACGAAAAAAAATTCGAATCGAAAGCTATTAAACCAAATAGTCGAAGCCTACTGGGGCCCAGGGTCTGAAAGGTAAGCTTGGCCCCAGTGCGAAAGGCAAAGAAGGAACGGGGTGGGAGTCAGTAAAAGTCTAAAACTGTTTCCCACTCCGCCCAAGAGCGGGATTCGTCATCGGATGATTTTTACCCGCCATAAAAAAAAAAACGTTGGAATTCATATTATGAAAAACCTTTTCTTAGATTTCATTAGAAGTATAATTAAAGAGTTATAATTAACATAACAGAAAAAAAACAATACAGAAAGAAACAAATGAATAGCTGATAAAAAAAAAGAATTTTAATTCAAACCATAGTTATTAACTTATTACAATTCAAAGTGCTTATATTTAAGAAAAAGTCATAACACGGCAATTTCTCACAGGTGTAGAACCTAATAATGAGAAATATTTTACTTAAACTCTACGAATCATCAGTATAAACTAATATTTATAGTGATAAGCTTCTTCTTCTTCTTTGTTCTCTCCTGTTGCCATTATTTGGGTCGGGTCTCCTCACTAATCGGCCCCACGATATTCTATCCTAAGATGTCAGCTCTGGAGAGTCTGCAAATGGGGTAACTTAAGGTCTCTGGATTCTAGACCATCAGGTCAATGGTGGACGACCTCTGACTAGATTAATATTTAATGATAGATCCATATTTAATAATATGGATGGATTGTGTGAGAATATGTAGGTATGTATGATATGAAAAAAGAGGAGTTAGTGATAGCGTGACGAGTGGCAGGACAGAATAGAAGAAAGAATCATATTGCGCCGACCCCAAGTAATCACAAGAGTAGGAAGATGATGAATGATAGATCCATATCTTATTCTTATATATTCTTATATTCTTTATTGTACACTGTTATTTCAAAATACAAATTTACAAAACAGGTGATTAATTCTTAAGAAACTTTCAATTCTTGATGTGTCCCTTCTGTGTGCATTTTTTTCAATAGTACCTAGTATAGTAGTATACATTATATAAGTTGGTACTGTTTTAATCCAATAATTGATATTCAATATACTATTTTTCAGACATAAAGGAGCTGCCATGGTACGCGAGCCTGTACTGGGCGTTGTTCAACATCGCCGTCACACTGTCCATCATGATCACTTCGCTGTACTGGCTGCTGTTGTATGACCCTAGTAAGTACTAAACTTGTTCGACGATCGAAGTCACGAATGGTAGAAAAGAGGAGAGATAACTCACAGAACTGGAAAGGATGGCAGCAAGTAAAGCCATCTTTCACTTTATTAGAGACTTTGGGTACCTATATAAGCATAACGGGGGCTTGCGAGCAATGGGTAGCCCGCCGTCCGGTCGTTCGGACCGAGCCCAAATCGTCGACGGCGGCGTGCACTGTTCCCGCAAACTGTAGGGACCTAACAAGGTCGAAGCTTCCTGGGACAAAGAGTTGATGCGAAAATGTATTACCCCCCTGAGAGCAAGGCAAGGAAGGAACGGGGGTAGGTTGTTTAGTCAGTAAGTCTCTGTTTAAATTTTAGTCACCCATGTTTTTGACAAGAATCTTCAAACTAGATTATGCTGAGCTCAATTTTATTCCATAACTAGGTTTTATAGTGAACTAGCTGATACCCGCGACTTTGTCTGCGTCTTTTTTTCGCAATAAGTACAAGGTAATCTATATCCTTTCTCAGGGTCTAAAGATTGTCTGTGCCAAATTTTATCAAAATCATTTGAGAAGTTTAAGCGGGAAAGCGTAACAGACAGACAAAGTTACTTTCGCATTTTTAATACCTACCTATTAGTATAGATCATGAAATCAGACCTTAATGATGTAGTATAAGACCAGACCACATACCATTGTTTCACATTCCACTTTAGTACCTTGTTTACAAAACAGAAGGAACTTGAGTCTAGTAACGTGTGTCTGAAACTGAGTATCAATCATTAGCGTCCGCGTTTCCTGTCATCAGTACTGCAATTACTTTCATGGCCATCAGAAAATTGAGAAGGGCTTGAATATTTTCTTGATTCTTTAAAACGTGCATTAAGTCGAATTCGTCAATATTCAGGTTAAGGAAAAACGAAGAAAAACGGTGTGAATAGATTACTCTTGGAAATCATCTTTTGTCTAAGTAGGTCTGTAGCTAATAATTAGTAATATACAGACTCTTTATATAACCAATTTTGTCTATACAAAAAGAGAACAAATACTGCAAATAGTGATATCATTACATAGTATAAAACAAAGTCGATCCCCGCTGTCTGTCTCTTTGTATACTTAGATCTTTAGATCTTTAAAACTCCGCAACGGATTTTGATGCGGTTTTTGTTAATAGATAGAGCGAATTCAAGAGGAAGCTTTATATGTATAATGCACATCTACACTAATATTATAAAGCTGAAGAGTTTGTTTGTTTGTTTGTTTGTTTGAACGCGCTAATCTCAGGAACTACTGGTTCGAATTGAAAAGTTCTTTTTGTGTTGAATAGATCATTTATCGAGGAAGGCTTTAGGCTATATAACATCACGCTGTGACTTATAGGAGCGAAGAAATAATGGAAAATGTGGAAAAAACGGGAGAAAATATTTATCTTTGAGGGCTTCCGTTGCGTGCGCTGCGAAAACGGTAGAAGATACCAAAAAAATATGTAGGAAAGAATTATTCCTCTTAAAATGATCTAAAAAAATGTCCGCGACAGTATATGTCTATCTTTTAAGATTAACTCACTAGAACCGTTTTTATGGGAATCAAATTTGGCCGAAATTAATGCATGCAACCAATGAGTTGTATCAACATAATAATATTAATCTTTATCCAAATAAATGTGTTGATTAAGAGTATGTAATTGTGAACAAAATTGTCTTTGACATCACTTATTTTCAATAAACATCTTAGAAGATATTACAATTTTAAAATAACTCCGATATAAAATTCACACGCGCCGCATGATGTGCAAAATATGACGCTGCGCCTGGCTGGCGGGCGAGGAGACGGGTTGCTTGCGGGCGGCGCGGAGAGATTTTTTTTTATGGTAGGTAAAAATCATCCAATGACGAATCCCGCTCTTGGGCGGAGCGGGAAACAGTCTTACGGGAAAGACTCTTACTGACTAAACAACCTACCCCGTTCCTCCCTTGCCTTATTCCCAGAGCCCCGGTATAACGCTTTCGCACCAACCCTCGGCTGCAGGAGGCTTCGACCCTGAAGAGCCCCACAGTTTGCTGACAACACCTTGAGGCGCGCGGAGCAATGCACGCCGTCGACGACTTGGTCTTGATCTGGACTGTTACCAGACAACCAGACGGCGAGCTACCCATTGCTCACCGTCCGCAAGCCAGCGTCTACGGCGACCGGATATCGGCGGGATCACGGCGGCGACGGCTACGGCGAGGGCGCTTTTGCCCTTTCCTTATGCGGTCGGCCTCCTCCTTTATGAGCTTTACTGCTTCGCAGAAGGAGGCGACCGCTCGCCGTTCTTCTTCGCTGCGGACCATGGCCTGAACCAAGGCCCGGCGCGAGAGGTCGCCGCCGCCGATCACCCCCACGAGGACACGGCGATGCTCTTCTCAAGCGGGGCACACCTCCACCGTGTGCTCCACCGTGTCCTCCGTGCTGGCCACACAGTGGTGACACCCGGGCGTCTCTTCCGCACGAATGCGGCGCTGGAATCTCCTGAACTTCCCATGTCCGGTGAGAACCTGCGTCATGTCCTGCGCGATGTCTATCCAACCACGCCTCAAAGAGGGGACTTACCGCCGAGATTATGGCGTGCCCAAGTGGGGGGTGTAGCTCTATGAAGTACTTTTAGATAATTATGTTGTTTTAAAAACTAAATTGTCTAAATTAATAACATAAATTGATACGGGCAAAGTTGTGGGTAACAGCTATAATTTATAAAGCTGAGGTTGTTTTCAAAAATAAATATGATGCCCAAAATAACTATTCCACGCGGACGAAGTCGCGGGCACAGCTAGTATTTAATATCAGCATTGTACCCGTGCGAAGCTGGGGCGGGTCGCTAGTAAATATTAAAAAACTCTTCTGCAGTGCTAAGATCCTTAACGGCTGAGAGCAAACGCCATTTAATTATTTCTGAACGTATAAACATTCAGAAATAATTATGGCTAAAGAATACTATTATTTACATTGCAAGGCCCATAGCACAAGTCTTAGCTAAAAACAGTAGTTATCAAATATTAAGTGGGCCAGTGAGACGTCCAGATGATAAGTATCTTTGAAGAACCGGACGTTATACCTACCTATGTATTAAGGTTTTTTAACCGACATATCACTACATATAATACCTAACTATTATGTTTTCAAATTATCACTGTGTTTGGATATAGTTAACAAAATAGACTCGAATAAATATCTAAAGCTACTATTTTATACCTTTACCTTTAATGCCAGATTGATTTAGGTACCTACCTACCTACCTTTCAAGTTCAATATCTAATCATTACATAGTATGAGACAGAGTCCGCTGTCTGTCCCTATGTATGCCTAGATCTTTAAAACTACGCAACAGATTTTGATGTGGTTTTTGTTAATAAATAGAGTGATTCAAGAGGAAGGTTAAACTAGGGCGGGTCACTAATAGGTAATATAGAATGAAAATCATCAGATGAGTTTGCCAGCTGCAGTCTTTCCGTTCGATTATAATTTAGGTGTCTTCAAGGCTAGAGTGAATAAATAGGCTCTTAATAAACTAGTGCGCCTTACCATCAACGATTGCATCACTGCTTACCATCAGGTGGGATCGCAGTCAAGCACTAGTTTATAGCAATTAAAAAAAAAAAAAAAAGTTTTTTACCCAACATAAACAAATATCTCAAATCTCACTTTTTTGGGGCCCAACAAAGGCGTTGTTGATCGCATCTCTAAATACCATTGTTATGTATTACAGACCTACGAGAGGAGATGGGTGAGCGCGCGTTCTGGCTGGACGTGTCGACGCACGGCATCACGTCGTGCGTGTGCCTGGCCGAGGTGCTGCTGTCGCGCACGCCTGTTAGGTTCCCGCACCTGTACCAGCCGCTCAGCATGGGCCTGTGGTACGCCGTCTTCTCGATCATCTTCTACATGGCCGGCGGCAAGGACATGTGAGTAGATATATCGAAACAATACGTATTGGACCTTTAAATATTTGAATTCAGAAATCGAGGTATTCTTAAAGAACAATTTTCAGTTTTTTTTTTTTTTTTGAGTGAATATGCTGAAATGCTATGCCGTTCCGCGTATATCATGATAAGAGCTGTACCTAATCCGACTTCATAATTTGAGATTCAAACTACTAGGTACTTTTGCGTGCATTTCACGACTCGGTATGCACGATTCGACTCGGCACGACTTTTGCGTGCCTTTGCAAAACAAATGACAAATAATGACAATGAATTATTACGTTTCAGAAACGGGAATCCTTTCATATACGATGTGCTGGACTGGTCTCAAGGGAAACGCACCAGTATCGTGGTCGCCGCGTCCATGGCAGGCCTTGTCATCGTGTACTCGTTCGTGTGGGGCGTGGCGCTGTGCCGCGACAAGCTGTCCACGCTGCTCGTGCGCACCACCAGTCACGACCTGCCCGCCGCGCCGCCCGACAGGCATATGAGAGTCGTATGACTTCACTTATAAACATTTAAGGAATCTGTATCGAAATCTCACCATCAATATTGCGATGCCGCGACCGGACAGACAATTTCATTCATTCATTCAGTCGTGAATGAATGAAACTTACCTTCATTCATTCGAACATGTTTTGTCATTTCTCTTCTGATGACTGATTTTGACTGTTTCCGACTGCTAATGCATTAGCTTCGAACTCAATGAGCTTTACCTGATACACAATAGTTTAACACAACTTATTACTATTATGATATTAATGTTATTGTGTTCTTTATTCCGTAAAAGCTCAACTAATAGTTTTTAAGTAGGTACCTAGGTTATTACATTGAATTATTAAAGCTACAAAATGTAGTACAAAGTGTACTGGTTTCTGGTATTTTGGGGCCATTCATTTATTATGTAAGACGATTTAGGGACTGGGGTCCTTAGTTCTTGCGTCAGATTACAAAAATAGACAAATTAAGATTCGAAAAAGCGTGGATATCTGCACGTGTGCCGATGTGCGTAGCAGTAAACTATTTCCATGGCAACATCACTGCTTCTCCCCACTTGGGAACTAGACGTTACTTGTTTAAATAACCGACACACATTTGTAAACATTGTTTAAAAATTGTAACCAAACGTATAGTCATTTTTACTTTAGATTCTTGCATAATAAATAATAAACATTAGGGAGTGCGATCGGCCCATTATTATATTTGGGGGAGAGGGTGTCAAAAACTAGTAAAAATCGTCTTACGTAATAAATGAATGGCACCTTATTCAAAGAAACCATTGATCGGATAGTACTGGTTTACTTAATTTAGTTATTATTAATCTTAATAATATTAAGTCCTTCATTCACTTTTGTTGTAAAGAAAATGAACCGATAGGCTTTTGTTTTAATTCTGTACGAAACATATTGTATAGTGTAGTATACATTAATGTTTCGATTAATTAATTTCAATGTAAATATGGTTTATAAGAGTTGCACATATTAAACTGTTTGTGCGTGAAATGAGTACCTTATTCCAGCGAGTGTATCCTGGATCATGTCCCCATGAATTACAAAGGTGTAGGTGCGCCTGCCACTCGGTATTTATTGGCGTGATTTACCCCACATGATCACACATACTCATGTACAATTTCATGTTTGACATTGGGCTAAATGGGCTTGGCTCGCTTAGCGTTAGCACACACCAAGAACCGAGCTGAGCATTTTCTGAGACTACAGAATAAAATATTTTACGTTGCAACTTGGTGCTCGACCATGCTCGAGCTTACAAGAAGAGTATTCGAGATACACGCGCAAGTGCTCGAGCACTGTCGCTGCACCGATCGAGATCAGATTCAGTATTGCCGCAGCAAGAAAACTGTTGGCGGCCGTAGGAAGTTTCAATCTTTATCTTACAATACTCATAAAAGTGAACACCTCGTAATGGCAAATTCTTGCATAGTGTGTAATATTGCTGTACTCTGATGTTTTCCCATAACGTTGTAACTACTGACGGGGTTTCAAACAAACTTACAAATGTATTACAAAAACATTTATTAGGGTCTAATATATAGCAAAATCTACAAATAAACACAAAGCAACCAATTAAAACTATGATTAATATAACAAACTAAATAATTGATATGTGATTAATTTAAATTTGACTTAGTAATCTATACTGTGCGGACTGTGATAGCAAATATTACACTTATTCGTGACGTATTAATTATTTAAACAAAACAAATATTAACATCCAAAATAAAACTCGTTTATAAAAATAATTTTGAAATACATTTACATCCAAGAATACAATTTCAACAAAGGACATCATGATCATAATTTGGACAACAGTCTCAAAAAATAAGCAATCTCACATTTACCGTGTATATCCAAAAATATAATTTCTTATATACAATCAATAGGTACGACGTAAGACTAAGTATGAGCTGATGGTGGCAGGCGAGGTCCGCGACCGGGAACAGACATACAGCTTAACATTATTATTGTGAGTCGCGCCGCGCCGCCAACACTCCGCTGGACAGCGCCACATCCTACAGTACTGCATACATGTCTATCTCATTAGCTACAATGTATTACATTCACTTGAAAATGTCAATCATTTTATCTACATCACAATAGTAAGAAGTTTTAACTGTGTAAGTAACATGCTCCGGCTAAAACCGTGAGTACTTAACATCTAGCGATTAATTAATTGTATCCAACATTAAATTGTCTCATAATGGTTCTTTCATAAAACACTCAATATCACAAACATTCAGTATTACACTAAAATTCTACTCAATTCTTAATTCTAAAAGGCATTTCCAGAGATCATGACTTACATTAGAAAATTTTGAGTGAGCAAAGTTTACCCAATTAATAGATTAAAGAGTAGAATCGAAATATCCTATAGTTTAAGTGAAGACAAAGAATATATAAATATTTAAGAATTATGAAAGGGATCGTAACTACGGGATTTATTATTATATAACTTTATATTATTATCAAACTTGGTGTATGAACACTGCATACTAGGGTCTATTCCATAACGTGGGAATTGTATATTATCTTGTTTATCAATACAGTCAGCCAAATGTCTACTTATCATTACGGACATTGTATTGTACATTTTGATCCTCGAATTACTTAATTATTTCATTTTAACATGATTATGATTTTTATCCGGAAGCCAATTCAAATTTCAATTTTAACAAGACACATTACAAAGTTTCAGTAAATATAAAATATTAGATAGTATTGCACCCTAAGACTAAAAATTCATGTCTTTCGTATATAGATAACATATACCGTTAACATTTTACGGCATATTTTATTTAACATAATTGAGATCATCGAGTAGTCGACAAATACATTCAGACTTTGCATCACAATGTTGGAAGATACATTTGCATCACATTAAATTATTACTTATGCAAATGACAAGTCGTAATAGTTGTACATTTTGGTGATAACAAAGAACTGATTCAGTATAATAACTCCGATGAAATACTTACTGAACTGTACCTGACAACAGTATCACTCACAGTGATATAATAGACTAACGTACCTAGTATAACAATGACTCGCTTGTAGCAATAGTATGAGTAGGCCACAAGGAGCCGTCACTTAGGTGAGCTCCTCGCCGTTCATGAGGAACACCCTAAACGAGGACTCGTCGGCAGCGTCTTCGTACATCAACTCCTCCTAAACAATAACAAAAAGTGTTAAACAACAAATTTGATGACTTCTTCCGCTTCAAAGCGGAACGAGAAGACGTGTCGAAAGTTTTATTGACCTGAACCACACCTATATTCCTTTAATTGCCTTGTACGTTCTAGGTCCTCGAGTTACGTCCTTAGAAGCCCTCCCGCACTTTCTGCGCGGCCATGGGACTAGTGATAAGTATTTGAACAAATCGTAAACTGCCAGCATTTACTCACTCAAAGAGATGGCGCAACGGCGCTAAGCGTTATCGTCCAAACTTGACGCTAGATGATGCTCGAACTTGTTGTAAAATGTATAGTATGGTCATAACTTATGACCATACTATACATTTTACAACAAGTTTGTAAAACAAGATTGTAAAATGACTCATAAGACTATTTTTTCTGTAGTGTCCGTAAATGTTCGGGTGTACGCTGACGCTAAGGCGGGCATATGATGGACTAGTAATTTGTAGTCCGACACTATTGTGGTATTTTATTTACTAGTCAAAATTAAAACCTGTAGAATGTGTTAATTAACTAACCAAACATGTATTAATTCATATCTTTAGATTCTTACGTAACAAATATCACGGGGGTGACAAACTCCCCAGTTGTTTTTACTTTTTATTGTAATTTAGGATAATACAAGATTTTCACAGAATTGGACGTCGTCATACCTGCATGAGATCAATGGTGGGATGCGCATCGATGAGGCAGAGGTCTGCGTCCATCGAGCTCGCCTCGCCACTCAGTGCCGCGCCCACTATTTGCCTGCACACGACATTTGCCACTCAAATATCTACTTTAACACTATATAATTTAAAATGATTTTTGAATAATTATAATTTAATTTGAACATTGTTCTGTATATTAACTTTATAGATCTAAAACCTTGAAGATTTAGACCTAAATCTCTAAAGATTATTCTAAAATCAAATTGAGAGTGAAACTAATAAGGGTTTTGCTTTTGAATTCCTAAATTTGCTAAGTGTGTACTAGCTGCTAAGTGAGTATACTTGATACTCACTGGCTATCATCATCGATGGGAACGTTGCCGTGGAGGAACAGGTCGCTGCGCACTGTATACACGTCGCTGACAGAGCCCTCTGTCCGTCCCACCTGGAATTACAGTTTTAAGTTGATTCAGCACTCCTCCTTCTGAACACTCCTGATTCTACCTCTAGGAGAAGAGATTACGATGTTATTTGCTTTTGAAAGGTCTTAAAGCAATCACTTCAAGTTACTCTATAATGTTGGACACATCATAAAAAAGTTATACTACGAGTAAAGTTAAATGCGCAAAACCTGAAAATAGTTTGCTCAGAACAATGAGTAGAATCATTAAACCACTTTTAACCACTAAATTAAACCATTTTTTAATATAGGTCCCATTTAAAAAAAAATCTACATTAGAAATGTTGTCCTGTCTATTTATTAATAAACCAAACTGCTAAAATAGGTCAACGACCTAGAAAGGGTGTCGTCTAATCTATTTTTTTATACGCGGGATAAGAATTATTATAGAATTATCAGAATTGGCAGTAAAACATTTAATAAATAAATTCAATTAAAAATCATTTGGGTTGTCTGAGGTTTTGCGCATTTAACGTTACACGTACATGTTGAACAAAAATAATTAAAAAATAAATTTTGAATGTTTTGTAAGACGACATAATGGCACTAAAGTGCTGCAGCGGACTTTTGTATTAGCTTTCAAGTATTTTGACAATTTGTATGACCGTGCTTGTCTATCGCTAGGATATAAGTCGTTGACAGTAGGTACAATCCGTTCCAAATGAGAATAGGATCGATAGCAATGTTGTGACGTCACGTCGAACTGTCAAATCGAAGAAATTAGGTAGAGTGAACAAAAAAGATGTTTAAAAAAATAATTTACGTACGAATCGTGAATGAAAAAAGTTTAATCAGAATACAGTTTTTCAATTTTGTTTATCTCTGTTTCACTGTGTGATGTGTCTGAGTAGTGATAAATAGAAGAAAATGGCGAATTGTTTCTAACAATGAAAATAAGAAAGAAAATAGTTTTTCTTATAAACTATTTATGACTTAAAACAATATATTTGGCAAATTTATATTAAATCCTAACGTTTTTACTTCAACTAAATTAACTTATTTTTAGTAATAAAAAGCAAAAAAAAACTTTTTATTGATACGCAAATAAGATTTTTTTGCAAACCGTACTTTTCACTCAAAATTTGACAGATCGAGGTTATTGACTTTCCGGTTCTTATTTGGAACGCGTAATAAAGCCGGGTATCCACTTAGGTTAGCCGTGGTTTGCGAACACTGTGTGCTCCGCGAACGTGAACGTGTACAGTGTACACACTTAGGCTGCAGCATCAACATCCTGTCGGAGCACTAACATTCCGCGCTCCGGTCTCCAGTCGACACACGACAGACGGTCGGTGCAAACAAGCCGCCTCCAGAATTAGTAGGAAGTGCTGCTTATATTTTGATATAATATATTGTGATGGAATACAAACGACCTCCTCGATTTTGGCAAGCTAATATGTATAAGGGTAGCTAATATAACATACGTGCACGTCGTCGTCCAGCACGAGATGCGCGCGCGCCAGCGGCCACGTGCAGTGCGTGCGCGCCGCGTGCCCGTCGGCCGCCGCGCCCGCCGCGCCCGCCGCGCTCGCCGCGCCCGCCGGCTGCGAGCCCTCGAGCTCGGCGCTCGCCATAGACACTTTCCAGTCTTCGTCCTCCACCACCACGTCTTCCGGTAAACTGACCTATAATTTGTTACTTATCATGTAACGTGATAAGACACAATAAAACAAATAACAGAAACAGAGGCGTAACGTGGACTAGTTTAGACGTGGGCAAAGGCGCATCAGCGAGGCTTTAATAAACGAGGCAGCCACTGTCGCAACTTAGCGTTTCAGCGTTCGACCACCTCGTCGCCTAATCTGTGAAAAAGTGGTCTATTATAAAAAGAAACACTCGTTCTTAAAGAAGCTAGGGCTTGCGCAAGGCCCTTTTGGGTACGAGGCCGAAGGTCAGGGCCCGCATCGCCCACGCCTAACTATGCTACTACTCCCAGCATTGACCACTCTGGGTCTTAGCATCGAATTTTAAGATGCCCAGCGATAAGCTTACGCTTCAGGGAGATCAATAGCATGTATTTACATACACCTGTAACTTTTACATTTAGGAATACGATGATTGATATTAATAACATATCAATAACAATTTGGGACAAAGCAGATAACCTTGCTTTAGACTTCTTTCAATTTCAAAAGAGGCCCTGTAGTATGTAATTTAATGTTGTGGGAGCTATTGCAGTAATTGTATTTAAGCAAGTCTATATATTATTTTAACCCAATAACCGTATGTGCTTATACGTTCCGTATGGTGCCGGACGTAAAGGTTCCGTATGGTGCCGGACGTAAAGGTTCCGTATGGTGCCGGACGTAAAGGTTCCGTATGGTGCCGGACGTAAAGAATACCACCATCCCATTTCTTCCCGTGGGTGTCGTAAGAGGCGACTAAGGGATATTTTTTAAGGCCGTGCCTACCAATAAGCACTTAAGGTCACCGTGTGGGGTCGGTTAAACTTCCAACAATAGCATTCCCAAGGAGGGTTAGCGTCAGGCAGGCGGCCGGCTGTAAAATAGTAGCCAAAACCCAAAGCAATATGTCGGTTATGAATGGAATGCGAGATAGGGTTAGGGCGTACCCCGCAGGCGACGCGCAGGGGCAGCACCCGGCTCCTGTGGGAAATGGACCAGGGTTGTTGCACCATCCCGGGCGGGTGCAACGTAAGAAGTTAGCTCGGGAAATGAGATTGAGGTATGCAAGTTGGAATGTAGGGACTATGACTGGAAGGGCCAGAGAGTTAGCAGATGTATTAAAAAGAAGACGAATAAACGTAGCGTGCTTACAAGAGACTAAATGGAGAGGAACAAAAGCGAGAGAAATTGGTGAAGGATACAAGTTCTACTACTGTGGAGGTGATGGCAAAAGGAATGGTGTAGGAGTAGTGTTAGATAGCAAATTGAAAGAAAGTGTGATGGAAGTACATAGGATGAATGATAGAATTATAGTTGTGAAAGTTATGTTAGAGAATGTTATGTTGAATGTAGTTAGTGTGTATGCACCACAAGTAGGATGTAATGAAACGGTGAAAGAGAAGTTTTGGGAGGATTTTGATACGGCCTTAATGAACATCCCTGTACATGAGGAGTTGATAGTGGGAGGTGATTTTAATGGACATGTGGGAAGAATGAGAGGTATGTATGAAAGAGTACATGGCGGATGGGGTTTCGGAAATCCAAACAATGAAGGAGAGACACTGTTGCAATCCGCTACTGCATTTGATCTAGCAGTAGCCAATACGTGGTTTCAGAAAAAAGATGAACACCTGGCCACGTATAAAAGTGGTAATCATAAGACGCAAATAGATTATTTTCTAGTTCGGCGCAACCACTTAAAGTATGTTATGGATTGCAAAGTGCTGCCAGGAGAAGACTTAGTCTCGCAACACAGACCCCTGGTTATGACATCAGTGGTTCAAATTCATTGTAGGAAAACCAAAGAGCGCCCGCCTCCTAGAATAAAATGGCACAGGCTAGAGAGGAATGACTGCGCGAAGAAGTTCAGAGAGCGAGTGGTGGACAGAATGATAGAGATGGGAGACATGAATGATCGAAGTATAAATGAAAGCTGGAATGAGATGGCTGAGTGTATAATGCAAGCAGCGAGAGATATTTTGGGAGAGACGAAAGGAAAGGGCAGAATAGATAGAGATACATGGTGGTGGTCGACAGAAGTTCAGAATGTATTGAAAGAAAAGAAGAAAAAATTCAAGGAATGGCAGTGTGTACAAACAGATAATGTTAGTTTGAAAGCTGAAAGAAAGAATGAGTATAATGCTTTAAAGAAAAAAGCAAAGAAAGCCGTGGCAATTGCAAAAGCAAAAGCCCAGGACAAACTATATGATACATTAGACAGTCCTGCAGGCCAGAAAGAGCTGTACCGGCTTTCTAAAATGAGAGAAAGAAAGGCGAGGGATGTTTGCCAGGTAAGATGTGTAAGAGATGAAAGTGGAATGGTTCTATCGGATAATGAAAAAATCAAAGAGAGGTGGAAGGAATATTTTAAAAGACTTATGAATGAGGAAAATAATTGGAGTGGGGTTTTAGAGAATAAACCAGTAAATGTGGGGTTAGTGAGAATGGTTAGTGTGGAGGAAGTCAGGGTAGCAGTGAATGGAATGAAAAATGGTAAAGCCATTGGTCCAGATGGAATACCAGTTGAGGGGTGGAAGTTATTAAGAGTAGATGGATGGGTGTGGCTGGCTTTGGTCTTCAATAAGCTGTTGCAGGAAGAAGCCATACCTGATGAATGGTGCAACAGTTCTCTGGTGCCCATCTTTAAAAACAAAGGTGATGTGCTTGAGTGCAACAATTATAGAGGAATAAAGCTAATGTCGCATACCATGAAAGTATGGGAGAAAGTTATTGAACGGCGGCTGAGAGAAGAGAGTGAAATTTCACAGAACCAATTCGGTTTTATGCCTGGTCGTGGTACAACGGATGCCATATTTGCTATACGCCAGTTGTGCGAAAAATACAGAGGTGCACATAAAAACTTGCACATGGTATTCGTTGACCTCGAAAAGGCATACGACCGGGTACCTCGTGAGGTTCTGTGGTGGGCCCTTAAGGAGAAAGGTGTGCCTGGGAAGTATGTGCAGTTGATCCGATCAATGTATAGTCGCTGCAGTACACAAGTCCGGTCTGCAGCGGGCACCACTAACAACTTCAATGTGGCTGTCGGTTTACACCAAGGGTCAGCTCTTAGCCCTTACCTCTTCCTGATAATAATGGACGCTCTGACGTCGGACATTCAGGAAGAGGCTCCCTGGTGTATGCTTTTTGCCGATGATATTGTGCTGGTTGCCGAGAGTGCCCTAGAGGTCCAGAGCAGATTGGAGGTGTGGTGGCAAAGACTGGAGAGTGTTGGCCTAAAATTGAGCAGAACCAAAACAGAGTACCTGTTCTGCGATTTTGGCGGTCTCTCTAGTCCTGTGCCCATAGCTCTCGCCGGAACGCCCATACCAACCTGTTCCGATTTCCGGTACCTTGGGTCGCTTATCCAAGGGAATGGTGAGATAGACCGAGACGTGGCACATCGGATCAACTCAGGATGGATGAAATGGCGACAGGTCACTGGAACAACTTGCGACCCCCTCAAGTTGAAGGGTAAAATCTACAAGTCCGTGATAAGGCCTGTCCTACTGTATGGGTCAGAATGTTGGGCTCTGAAAAAGACGGATGAAAAGCGATTGCATGTAGCAGAGATGAGAATGTTGAGATGGATGTGTGGTGTGACGAGAATGGATAAAGTGAGAAATGAGTATATTAGAGGAAGTTTGAAAGTGGCGCCAGTGACTGAAAAGTTGAGAGGGAACCGTTTGTCTTGGTATGGCCATGTAAAAAGGAGGGATGAAACGCATGTTACAAAGAAAGCCATGAGTATGAATGTGGATGGATGGAGAGGGAGAGGGAGACCAAAGAAGATATGGATGGATTGTGTGAGAAGTGATATGGAAAACAGAGGAGTTAGTGATAGCGTGACGGGTGACAGGACAGAATGGAAGAAAAAAACATATTGCGCCGACCCCAAATAAAACGGGACAAGGGCAGGAAGATGATGAACCGTATGTGCTTATACGTTAGTAGTGTAGCGGTTAGTGGTAAATCTATCTCCTTTCGTTCAGTCCATCCTAAAGTTGTCTGTAAAAGATTTCACTGAGCGATTAGACCTCCCATTGTACACTCAGATGTACAGCCTTAACAGCCCATAATTTTTGAGTAGTCAGTAAAACATAACCCTGCATAAACCAACAGAGCTACTTGACGAACACTCACCAGATATACGTAGTCTCCGTCTTCACTGACAGTGGCGGGCTGATCCTCCGCGGCAGGCGCGACGGTCACCCCTTTACCTTCCCGGTGGACCTTCTTCATGTGCATGTACAGAGTGCTCATGTTCGTAAAGGTTTGCTCGCACCCTGACAAACAAATTCAATACTTTAAAAAGAGTCTTCCTCACTCGCCTATCGTCAACGTCGAGCATGGTTTAAAGGCTTGTTGTCTAAAAAAAAAGAGGCAACGCGAAATAAGAGAGATGACACTTGAAAACTTTGCTGGGATTCGGTAGTATTGTAATTTACGAATGTGTAGTGTGTACAGTACATAAGTACCAGCATGCGTGCAGTGATGCGCGGCGCGCTTGGCAGGAGCGTGATGGCGCGCGGCGTGGTCGCGCAGGTGCTCGCGCCGCAGGAAGGCGCGGCCGCACGATTGTGTAGTGTGTACAGTACATACGTACCAGCATGCGTGCAGTGATGCGCGGCGCGCTTGGCGGGAGCGTGGTGGCGCGCGGCGTGGTCGCGCAGGTGCTCGCGCCGCAGGAAGGCGCGGCCGCACGAGTGTGTAGTGTGTACAGTACATACGTACCAGCATGCGTGCAGTGATGCGCGGCGCGCTTGGCGGTAGCGTGGTGGCGCGCGGCGTGGTCGCGCAGGTGCTCGCGCCGCAGGAAGGCGCGGCCGCACAAATGTGTAGTGTGTACAGTACATACGTACCAGCATGCGTGAAGTGATGCGCGGCGCGCTTGGCGGGAGCGTGGTGGCGCGCGGCGTGGTCGCGCAGGTGCTCGCGCCGCAGGAAGGCGCGGCCGCACGAATGTGTAGTGTGTACAGTACATACGTACCAGCATGCGTGCAGTGATGCGCGGCGCGCTTGGCGGGAGCGTGGTGGCGCGCGGCGTGGTCGCGCAGGTGCTCGCGCCGCAGGAAGGCGCGGCCGCACGAGTGTGTAGTGTGTACAGTACATACGTACCAGCATGCGTGCAGTGATGCGCGGCGCGCTTGGCGGGAGCGTGGTGGCGCGCGGCGTGGTCGCGCAGGTGCTCGCGCCGCAGGAAGGCGCGGCCGCACGAGTGTGTAGTGTGTACAGTACATACGTACCAGCATGCGTGCAGTGATGCGCGGCGCGCTTGGCGGGAGCGTGGTGGCGCGCGGCGTGGTCGCGCAGGTGCTCGCGCCGCAGGAAGGCTCGGCCGCACGTGGCGCATGCGTGACGGCGTTCGTCTGTGTGGCGCCGCGCGTGTCGCACGAGCTTACTCGCTGAGCGGAACGCCCACCCACAATCCTGTGAGAAAATTTCACAGAATTAATAAATAAAAACATAGAGAAATATTAACTAATTAAGTAACCAAACTTCTATAAACATAGTTGAGAAAAAAATTGCATCACAACCACTAGACACTTTTTCGCTACTATTCACATAGTTCCGAACTGCAGGACCGTAATTATAGTGTTTCGTGTACGTACGGGGTAGCGGCACAGATAGGGGCGGTCGCCGGTGTGCGCGCGCGCGTGCTCGCGCAGGCGGCACGGCAGGCGGAACACGCGGCCGCAGCCGGGCCAGGCGCACGCCAGGCCGCCGCGCGCGCACAGCGACGTGCCGTGCGCGCGCAGGCCCATCGCCCAGAAGAAACGTCGCCCGCACACCGAGCACCTACAAAAAACAAACTTTTAATTCAATCTTCAATTATTTATATCCTAAACAGATAATAACATTTAAATCGTTATTTCCGAAAGAAAAAAAAATTAAAATTCCTTTTATTTAAAATAATATTTATGATTAATCGAATGTTTCACAAAACTTGATCCAGGAAAACGTGTTGCAAAAGTTAAAAATTAATTTAATTCTGAAGCTCGATTAGAAGTGCCTAATTTATTTATATTTTTAATTAATAGTTCTCGCAACTCACGTAAAATAATGAATTTTAGAGGTTTACTGGATTAGTTTTAAAATTTAAGTGTTGATTTCTATAGAGGAGAAAAAGGTGTAACAGCATCATAATCACGTGAGAGCGGTTATATGAAAATGTTCTTCGAGTTGACCACTCTTAGTAAATTTGAATTTGTCGCTTTTGTCGCGCTATTAGAAATTTTAAGAAATCGTGATCGTTAAAATCGAATTGAGATATCAAAGCCGAGCACGAAAACTAAATCGGAACGCCTTTCGCTAACATCGATAAAATCGTAATTCTGAATGAGATGCCAGTATGTCGTGTGCGTTCGCGCAGCGGAATGTTGTTGAATTTAAAGATTTTAATAATGCAGTTAATTAGTGTATGACGTCGTATAATTGTGTATGGTAAAAAAAAATTTGTGCACGCAGCCATTGTGGAGAAATTCACCAAAAACTGATTCCGCTGGGCGAACGTTGTCCTGGCGGAACTTTTTTCAATCCATAGAATTTAGAAGAAAAGAGATATATCCAATAATTAGTGTGTATTTGTGTGTAATTGTGTATGTATGAATAAAATTAGTGCATGCATAAACTTCGGAGAAATTCAAGTTTCCGCTGCGCGAACGTTTGGCCATTAGCTAGTTTTCATGTAAAGCGCTTACATAGAGAGCTGTAAATTTTTACATACGTTGTTTTGAATTTGTTTATATTTGTTTAAAAAACAGATTTAGAAAAAATCGTAAGGCTTAGAAGATAAAAATATAAACGTAAAATACGCTTATTAGGTCTTAGTTCTTAAAGTATGCACTTTGGGGTCTGGATTTTCGCGTTTATACAAACCTTGTAAGTGTCTGCAACATGTTGCCAAGTATCAATGACGTTCCGTTTGTAATTAGATAGTTACAGTTTAATTTACCATGAATAGATCACTGTTTACAAAGCAGTCAAATGTCACGACGTTCTAAAGGAATTGCATGGTAAAATGTATGCCAATAGTTAGTGTATTCATTCAACTATTCACATGCAAAATTTCATGTCATTAAATTCAGTAATTAAAGAAAAACAATTATAATACTGACGAAGCATCAAAAACCTACATAACCCAACCAAGTTCGGATAGCTATAAAAAAGCGGCCGTGCCATATGTCTAAGAAACTTCTTAACCTTCCAATATAATATTTATTAATATGGTACAGTTGCGTGCACAAGCGTTAGGAAAAAATAGTCAACCTTTGGGTTTATTAGTTGCTTTCCATTTAAGTATGTCTTAGTGATATTGAATCATATGCATAATTAATTATTGAAAAACAGCCGTTATTGTCATCTCTACTGCGGAGTTATGTCCCCTCCCCGCAAAATAGTACATTTTGATACAAGTGGCGAAAGATGGTCATTGCGACCGGCGGAAGGCGGAATTCGCACGAGCCACACGAAGTTTTTCATTACACTTACGAACACATTACTTTCTTTGAAAATTACGACGCATTTTTATTAATTTCTTACTGATGATAATTTTCCAAAGTTGCCGCACAATTTAATTTTGATTTAGATTGCAGCAAACTATAGTAAAGTACAGTATCTGGCGGAAGTGGTTTAACATCTAAAAAAATCTCATATATCTTACATTCAACATATTTTCACAACTAACACCAATAAATAAGTTGGTTAATAAGACTATTATTTAATAGACATTTTTTCCCGCGCTTATCCTTTGCAGGATGAAAAGGAAGCAAAGGCATCAAACCGTTATACATCCTACTTAATATTAAGAATATAAATTCGAATATTTTTGATGAGATATAAGTATATTAATTTGTTCCTAACAATAACATTATTGCATAAATAATCATGTTTATTAATAATATTCTGTATCTCTTTGCTATTAAAAAAAAATACCTTTGACCGTGAAAATAAGGAGGGAATGAAAAAGCCCTTGTTATGATAAATTAAACAAAAGCACGCGGGTGATATGCATGTTATTTTGAACCTAATCATAGTGCGATAAGTGACAGTTTTCGAGTAAGCGTATTGAAAAGAAAGTAGCTATAAAAATCTGCTTTATACGTATACATTACATATCATATATGTGTTGGTAAGTGCAAAACTCGAGAACAGCTGGACCGATTTCGCTTATTCTTTTTTTGTTGTGTTTGTCAGGAGAAGGTTCTTATGAAAAAAAGGGTAGAGAAGGGTGTAGAGTAGGGTAGGGTGGAGTGGAGTAGAGTTGAATAATCTGTTGCCGGGAGCGAAGCCGCGGGCAAAAGCTAGGTAATAAATATAAGGTGATTATTTATTTATTGATGTGGTCGGTCTTTTAGTTGATTCAGTATTTATTCTGTGATTTTCTATTCAGTAGTTTGTTTTTAACCAGAAAAACATCTACTTTGTTACGATTTTATTATAATAATTTAAATAAATTAGATCAATCTGTAGATATTAACTTGGGTTTATGGTGTCTGTCCAATCTTAACATAACACAATTACTTATTATAATTGATCTGCCTAATAAACTACGTAAATGAATAAGTGTATAGCTATTAATTTATTATAAAATCTTACATTATATCTGTTATCAGCTTCTCACTATCACTCACTCAATTATGAACCTACTACATTATTATGTTAAGCTTCACTGTTACAACATTAATAACACATTTTGTCAATATTATTATTACAGAGCATAGCAAAACAACAGCGCATATGCACATTGTCCTTGACTGCACATTTGTTTGTGACTGGGGATAAAACAAAATCAGGTTGTAGTACAACAGTAAACGAATACGCGCGGGCCGCGGCTAATGAAAACTAATTGCCCTCTTTTTTCTTCAAGGATCGAAGTACCGTTTCAAACGGGAGCTGTCTATTTTTTCACACTAGAATATTTTTGATCAATTCATAACTACAATACTTAGACTATTTAACCAAAAGACTAGCCTTAAGAATACCGCTTCGAACAAAATAATTCTGCATATTTTGGTGAGGTGCGGGGGAACACGCTCACATACATAAGTCACTACAAGTACAACGTATACATCAATTAAAAAATCGATTCAAGGAGTCGTTTTTTTTTAGGTAGTTGCAAAGGGGAACGCTCGTGCATGTCTAATCCATTGGTTAAATAGCGTAATAAGCTACAATTTGATAAATATTTACCTGAACAGTAGTACTTACATGTGGTAATTATTTAAGTTCCCTAAAGGGGTCTATAGTTAGAATCCTGATCCGTGAAATCTTCAAAAGTAATGAGCTGTATGAATTTTATTTGTCTTAAATAATATATAATCTAGATTATATCTCAAGTCTCAAGCGCATACTTAAATAAAGTGCCTACGTAAATAGTACCTACTTTTTGTCGTAGTCAAATATATTTAAATGACCTATAAATTATATCGAAACAACAATTGTGTTATCATCTGTACTAATTCAATACCGGTATTATACTGTAAATTTTGGGATGTTACCTAAATATATTGCACGGCCGCTTTTTTATAGCTATCCGAACTTGGTTGGGTTATGTAGGTTTTTGATGCTTCGTCAGTATTATAATTGTTTTTCTTTAATTACTGAATTTAATGACATGAAATTTTGCATGTGAATAGTTGAATGAATACACTAACTATTGGCATACATTTTACCATGCAATTCCTTTAGAACGTCGTGACATTTGACTGCTTTGTAAACAGTGATCTATTCATGGTAAATTAAACTGTAACTATCTAATTACAAACGGAACGTCATTGATACTTGGCAACATGTTGCAGACACTTACAAGGTTTGTATAAACGCGAAAATCCAGACCCCAAAGTGCATACTTTAAGAACTAAGACCTAATAAGCGTATTTTACGTTTATATTTTTATCTTCTAAGCCTTACGATTTTTTCTAAATCTGTTTTTTAAACAAATATAAACAAATTCAAAACAACGTATGTAAAAATTTACAGCTCTCTATGTAAGCGCTTTACATGAAAACTAGCTAATGGCCAAACGTTCGCGCAGCGGAAACTTGAATTTCTCCGAAGTTTATGCATGCACTAATTTTATTCATACATAGACAATTACACACAAATACACACTAATTATTGGATATATCTCTTTTCTTCTAAAGTCTATGGATTGAAAAAAGTTCCGCCAGGACAACGTTCGCCCAGCGGAATCAGTTTTTGGTGAATTTCTCCACAATGGCTGCGTGCACAATTTTTTTTTTTACCATACACAATTATACGACGTCATACACTAATTAACTGCATTATTAAAATCTTTAAATTCAACAACATTCCGCTGCGCGAACGCACACCAGTATGTCGCCAATATGTAATTCTCAATATCTACTCAATATTTTATTGCAATCCATATTTGTGTACATCACAAGTATTACCTGTGAGCAGCATCATCCAGGGTATGATCCTCATCGAGATGTTTGAGCAGATCACTCCTCACTTCAAAAGTGCGTGGACACTTCTCATCAGTGCCATCTGGACCTTTCTTCTTCACGGGGCACTCATAACTTATCTGCGTCGGAGTTCGGTATGCCTGCCGTTTGTGCGAGTTTTTGTGCTTCTTTAGTTTCTCTTCACTCCAAAAGCCTTTATTGCAATCAGGTTCATCACACTGCATGAGATAATATTCAGTTTATTGTTTTATATCACTATGACATACCGTCAGGAAATGGTTGATAACTTCCCTATGCGACAAACTAATCAAAATACAAATAGTAATAGTACAATTAGTTCCAAATGAGAATAGGATTGTTTGCCATGTTGTAACGTCACGATTTACTGTCAAATCGAGGCAAGAGATTTTTAAAATACATTTGATTTACTGTCAAATCGAGGCAAGAGATGTTTAAAATTCATTTTATTTACGAAAAATTAAATTTATTTACGAGCTGTGAACGAAACAATTTCAATCAGAATCCAGTTTTTCAATTTTATTCATCTCTGAGTTCTTTAATTTTGCAAAAATGTCTTCAATTTGACAGTACGGCATGACGTCACATCCTCTCAATCGATCATAATCTTATTTGGAACGCACAGTAATTTAGTAACAGTAATTCATGGCATTGCCCAGGAGTGGGACAGAACAGGCTAACAAAAAAAAAAAAAAAATTCATGAACTAATGTCTTACACCACTTCAACTCATCACACTCCAACACACCCACCTACACTACACACTGCTACTAAGCTTGGATGATTAAGTGTATTTTGTTTTGTAAAAGAGCAGTGTATTTTGTGAATGAATAAATAAATAAATGAAATAAATGACCCTTACTGGATGTTACATCATTGTTACCTTAAACTTGACAGCTCTATTGGAGTAGTTGGCTGTTACACTTTGTGTCGGAGCTGTTGTAGCTGCTTGGTTGTGCAATTGTTCTGTTAGCTGCTCTGATACTGTCTTTGAAGGTACCACTATTACGGAGTCTAACTGATCCTCTAAATCCAACTGATGATCCTTAACTGTAAAAGGAGTATTATTTATTGATGAGTCATGTTTCTATCGAATGTGTCAAAACTTTTCTTTGTGTAAAGTAGCATGTTTACAAATACAGCTTCATTCTAACAAATGTATGGCATTCGGCTAAAGGAGCTTTTGAGCTGATCTGTGTTGAGCGCGGAAAGAAAGGCATTCTTTAAGAGAGGAAAAGTTAGTTTATACATAAATTATAAAATATTCATAGTACCATTCAAAATAAGAATTTTAATTAGATACCAGTACCATGATATTCATACATATCTGGCCAAGTATGCTTGATATTTGGCCATGGATATTTATGGTATATGGTATTATGGTTCATGTGGACATGGGTGACCATTTATAAAAATGCTGAATAACATTTAAAAATATAGTAATTTAGTTATTACTATAAAACATTAAATTTCACAACAGTTTCTAATTAGCAGCAATATTTGTTTACTTACAATTATTTAATGATGAAAAGTCCATAGAATTGTTGCTGATATCAAAGCACCATTTTGATTTAGCTTCAGTAGTTTTCTTCTCAGTCAAAACAGAGGCATCGTAAGACAAAGGCTGGTCCTGTCAAAGCAAATACAACTCAACTATATAGAAGAAATTAAAAAAAAAATAACATTAAAAGTGTGAATAAGAAGTTCACAAAAAAAAAGTATTATTACCTGAAGTATTACCTGAGCAATATCGCCTGAACTATTTATAAAGGATTCAATGTTGAGAGCATTGTGTTCCAGGCTTCTACCATCATCTGAAAACATTTTAACAAATAATAATATACAACATCTAACATATTAAATGCACAACCTGAAAATTATACGTTCCACATCAGGCACAATTTATTTGGTGACAAACTTTCAATGATTTTTCCAGCTTTAGGGGGGTGTGACAAAGTTTTAATGACTAAAACCCATTCTTGATCCTCTTTGGCCTTTGTTCCAAGGCCCTGGGATTTACTTTGGCCTATGGCATCTGACATCTATTGACAAATCAATTTCTACATCAGGCATTATAAATAGACAACAATTATTTTAGGATAAATTATATACATTAGTAACCTACTATTCGGGCCCTGAGCAGGTTGGAATATTTTGATTGTAATACAAAATTCTACTGCATCATCATCTCTCTCACATTTTTCCAATGACCTTACAGTTATTTATTATAACAGGATGCAGTCATAGCTCCACTACCCAGATATAGGGTAAAACCATTTACTCATTGGATGTAGTGACGATTAGATGTTATAGCATATAACTTCCAATAACAACTGTCAAAGATACAGACGACGAGAACGGCTTTACGTGCTTTCCAATTTTTAAGGTTATGGTGCCATCAACAAATGTCAAACGAATTTGTCAATAAGGTGGATTTGATTGGTACTTTGTCAGGAATGTAAGTCTGTTATGTAACTATTGATTAATTTTCATAGTGATGGCATCCATTTTTCATAATATTAAAAAGGAAACAAAACATTTTCAGAGTTTCAGTAATATCTGAGATGAACCTAGACAAGTACAGATGAATTGAAAAATTCATATTATCACATATAACCTGAAGCATGATAGGCACCTTAGCCACTGGGCCATCACAACACTGTATATATATTCAGTTACAAATGCAACAAATTTCTAATGTTAAAACCCAAATACTGCAGAAAAAACAACTATTTAAAATACTCACTTTTAATTTCTATATTTAAATTGGCATGTATATCAGTCTCCTGAGCTGTTATTATAGTAGTTTGCTTATCCTCACAATCTTCCGATGATAATCCCCATACTGTTCCAGTAACATTAAGCTTATTATTTGTTTCCAGTATTGTGATGTTGTCAAATTGATTAGATACATTTGTTGTTTCTATATGAGACGTGGTGACTAGAGATATTGCTTCAGGAGATTCAATAACATTGGTTGTGTTCGCTTTAGGAACAGAAACTTTTCCTTTTCTTCTGAGAATATTGGGTTTCTGAAATGACTTTTTTCCAAAACATTTTTCATTTGATGCAAACATAATTTTTAAGATTTCCTCTTCATGGAAAGGGAATCCTGAAAATGATGAGAATGAATCAATGAATTAGTGTGAGATCTATCTCATGAAATTTAGTCTTTACAAAGATTTTTATAAATACTAGCAGCAAGCTAAAATTATATAAAACTGTCTAATAGGATATGTGTTTTATATTAGCAAAATGCAACAGAAAAATTTAACAAACATAACCCAACCACTTATTCCCAAACAATGCCTAGAAATAAATGCCCAGTCATTTCAGAATCAAATGCTTACGATAAATTTCCACACCATGCAAACAAACCAAACTAAATACCTTACAATTGTGTCGAAACTCTCTAAAAGACGCCTCAATAAACGTAAAAATAACTCATCCATTTACTCCACAACACTTTCAGCTACTCTTCCAAGTTCTGTTTGCGACTGCTGCAGTAGTTTAAAATTCACTGCTCTACCTTTTGAATACCAACAACATTATTTTACACGAACAAAAAGTGTAGATAAGTTTGTCTGAATTCCATTTGTAATTCTCGTTGTCCCAACTCGTGCTCTCCGTTTTGCAATAAGATTCTGTAATTTCATCACAACAGCTGCGATTTGTCTGCACAACTTTTTTTGCTAAGAATGTAGGTAACTAATTAGCGGAGTGCTGGTGTTGTGGAGTCAACAGATTTTAATTTTCTGGCTTTGCTAATAATTTGCTTTGAATAAAAATTATTCGCAGACTTCGTAGTAGCCCATTACATGGCGGCGGCTACTTGCTTGATTGATGGCTTGCCACCACAGATTATGCAAATGTCAAATTGTCAACAATCAACCTGTCAGGGCTAGGTTCTAGTGTAGAATTGTAACCCAGACTCGTTCAAAGCAAAGTCAACGGTCATCTTGTCAGTGAACTTCCCACACTACGTCTTTCGGTACTTGGCATGTGAACCTTTCGTCCCCATCCACCTTCAACGACCATCACTTCTGTAATTCTTCTTTATCTACACTAATATAATAAAGAGGTAAAGTTTGTTTTTTTGTTTTTTTGTTTGTAGGAGGGAAATTTTTTTCAATCGGACCAGTAGTTCCAGAGATTTCTGGAACTACTGGTCCGATTGAAAAAAATTTAGTAACAATAGAAAGCTGCTTTACTCCTGAGTGACATAGGCTATATTTTATGTACGCGGGCGAAGCCGCTGACAAAAGCTAGTTTGCTATAAAAAAATAATGTGATTTTCACTATATCACTGCTCATACACTCATCAGTTCAGCACACGCACTTCAATGTTAAAGCCTTTCAACTCTTGCTTGCTTTTTACATCGTATAAAGTACGGCCGTTGGATCTTGGGTGGATCTTGGCGAGTTAGGCTCTGCGAATTCCAATGCTTGAAAACTCGTAAAAAATAAATGATATAAACAAATAAATACTTAGAGCATTTAAATGCTCTAAGAATACCGGACTCATCTAGCATAAAAAAAAAACAAAATGACGTATAAAAGTGTTTTTAAAAAACCTACTTACAAAATAAAGATCATTTAATAAATATAATTTGTAGTTTTTATTGCTGTTAAAAACTGTTATTGAATTTTTTTTTTAAAACCTTTATTTTCGCACGAGTCTTCAAGCGCTAAAATTCGCAGAGCCTAACTTCAGACTCACTAAGTTCCGACGGCCGTTCTGTACGTATACAGTATTGCTCGACGAGAGAACCGTTTTTGTTTTTAGCTTTGAAATTTGACTTGCGTTGGTTACAATGTCACCGCGTTACTTATCCTTTCAATAATTAGTATCCGACCGAAACTGGTTTTTACAACTGAAACCGGAACTTCATTGCTACGAATGGTCTTGAAATTAAGGCGCAACGAGTGATATCGTTGAATCGATGTATTCTCGATCTTATTTCCTTAAAAGAAGATAACAATACGCATACAATAATTCGAAGACGGGTTAGTTAAATAAAGACTGGTTTTGAGTTTGTGCAACGAGCAACGAAAACTGTGGTCGCAGGACGGAAAACGGTTATTCTATTGCAAAACCAAAAAACGGTCTTAGAATTTTTGATAGCTATTCGTTGTTGTAACGCCCACCGCTAACATTGCGATAATAATTGTCATATGTCAGATTGGCAGTTTCAAGCTGTCTAGTGTTTAGTAAGGATTATTTAAAATCTACTATTCCTAGTCCTATAATTCTAGTAATGATCAAATACAATGAAATACTACTCTGTGCATGTGAACAACTTAAACCTTTATTTACTCAAATGAATAAACCTAAATCGTGATATAACCTCGTCTATTTGTGTTGTTAAAAGAAACCTCTAAAGATATATCTACTTACATTTACAAAAATTTTATAACAAGAATTTATCTTACACTGAAAAGTTTATAAATATGGAATCTGAGGATGAGCGCACACCCACTATAAAGAGACAAATGGAGAGGAGCGGAGACGAAGATTCACCAGTCAAGAGAAAGAGGGTGAAAAGAGAGTCGGACAATAATATTATAGAGTCACCTGTGAAAAAGATAGAAAGGCAAATGGAGTTTAGTGATATATTACAAGACTTTGATGATTTAAATGAACCAGCTTGTATGGATAGGATACTAATGTATTTGGAAGAAATCAAAGACGAAGATCATTTTTTTATGGAGGTATTTGGTTCAAGTCATAAGTTATAATGTTCCCACCAGTGGCTTTACTTATGTGCAGGTTTAAATTTATCCCATGTAATATAATACTGTTAAAATATGCTGTGTTACTCAATATCACAGTATGCCCTCTTACCAAGTTTCATATAAATCTATTCACCCGTTGCGTAATACTTAAAAAAATTGATATCCTTTTATGTGGCTATCCATTGAACATAATTGTGTAATTCAACATTCAGCGTCATGGTATGAAATACAATACTATCTTGCTATGGTTGAAGCAATTACCACTTTTTACTTAATGTTGTGCAACACCTAAAACAATTGCCCAAGCAATTAAACTCTCAAGCCCAAACCTAATGCCGGTGTTTGCACACCAATTGTCTTTGTGCTGTCTCTTATGACGGTTTTGAACTAGGTACTTAATTAAAATAAAATTAACATGACACAATATTTTTTAATAGCAAGTTCACTTGTTGAAATAATTTTACTTTATGAGATTTTTCTACTTGAGATTTTTCAATTATGAATACTTTATTGTGTGTTCAAAAGGCAGTTTTTACTGCCTGTTCTATCAACACATGGCATAAACCATTAAATGTATTGTGCCGAAATCTGGTAGGTATGAAATGGGGTTCCAAAATTTGCAATAGAGAGAATTTTGAGAAAGAAAATTTTGAGAGAAATTTGCATGTGAGTGAAACTGCTGGCAAAGCTGACTTCTGAACCCTGAGCCAGGGCCTGCATTCGCACACCTTGACTTTCTATTATGTCTCTAATTACAGTATTTGAAAAGTTAAAATATAAGTAATAGAGCTAGTAAAGGCTTCAAAGTAAAATAGCACAAAATTTGAGAATGTCTTCTTTTTATTTCAGGAACTGGTAAGCAAACTGAAAGATGAGGATATAACATGGGATCAACCTTGGTATCAACAATCCAATTCTCTGTCAAGACCACTTAAAACGACTGATAATGAAAATCATCCTGAACCTTATCGAACAGATACCATTTGCAAAGCAGAATGTGATAAGATACAAGAGAACTGGAATGAATTCATAAAGGTATATAATATAATATGTCCACAACTATCACACAACGCCATCTAGTCCCAAGCTAAGTAGAGCTTGTGTTATGGGCACCAGAAAACTGATAAACATACTTATATATTTCCAAATACATACATATTATAGATAAATTACACCCAGACACAGAACAAATGATCGTGCTCATTACACAAACATTTGTCTTGGGTGGGAATCGAACCCACAACCTCCCGCATAACAGTCACGGTCACTAACTACGGACACACCTCATGAACACTATAGTTATTTATTATTTATTTCATTTATTTATTTTAATTTACTTATTATATTACATATTTAAATACTTCTTTAAAAATATAAAAAACAAAAACATTATAAATATATATTTATATATAAAATAACTGTAAATACCATAATCATTACGTGAAATATCAACCAGTTTTCTTTGTAATCCCATGATTATTTCCAAAGCCTTATTTTACTGTTTTTAATACAATACTATTGTTATCCTTGTTAATTTTGTATGAGATATCACATAATCAAATAGGTACTTCAGATTAATCTATCTGACAATCTCAAAACCCCTTGAATAATCCACCCCTTAGATGACCCACAGACCTGTAGGTTTCGATATTGAAGTGTCCCCAATAGGTTTCGGCCCTTTTGCAGAGTCCTTACGATTTATATTGGGTATTCTGATATATCATCTGGGGAGATAAGTAGAAAGCTATATGGGTTGGCGATCACAAGAAGAACTTTTATGTTACTTGAAACAAATTCTTGAATTGAGTCTCAACTATTACTCCAAATCTCAATAAAGCATTTATAATAAGTGAATTTTTTTAATTTGTTTCGAGTAACATAAAAGTTCTTCTTGTGATGTTTTAACAAAATATATTTTGTCTTCCTTACTGATGTTTAGGTTTCATTTATAACGGATGCCTTAAATGCTTGGTAAATGGGTTCTCTTAAGAAGTACTCTTCCCATCCGAGTATCGTCAACGACGAGCATAGTTAAAAAGCTTATTTTTCATCTAATGCAATCCAACGCGTTGTTGGATGAAGAGGCAACGCGAAAAAATAACGCCTGTTGTATGACAATGTTCCTTGGGTTGACCACTCTGATGGATTTTCTCGACCACTTGTCCTAGAGAAAATGGCATGTGCTGCTTTGCTGTAGGTATTATAAGGAGTTTGTCAATGAAGATTCATAATTTCAGCTGAAAGATGACCACTGTTGGACATAGGCCTACTCCAAGTTTCATAAAGACCAGTCCTATGATGTTTTAAATGATATTTAATAAATTTTATTTATACAGTCAAGCATACCTTTTTACAATGAAACAAATACTATAAACAACCTTTTTTGTAGCTTTATGATGTTCCTGATAAGTTAATTTGTTTGGCTCGCTGGAAAAATAAAGATAAAAGCAGATTACCTAATACACCTGAAGAACGTGCAAGACGTTTTGTGATTGCTTTTTTGGCTCGAGGACTACAAAGAACAATGTTCCAAGTATTCAGGCATGTTATGACACATTTTGGAGGCTCTGTCAAAGGTGCTTACTCTGCAGAAGAAGAAAAAATCATGAAAGTGTGTTTCATGCACCATCCCAACAATTCAGTGACATTATTATCCATGGTTTTGGGCAGGGAACCTAGAGGAATATACAAAAGATTACAACAGCTGTTCAATGGTTTGTTAACTTATATGATTGTTTTTATGCATATGCTTTCTTGCAAAAGAATAAACACAACAGCATTGTACCTAATATATTTTTTTATTTTTAGGAAAGCCAGAAAAAAAGAAAATTAAGTGGAATTTAGAATTAGCTACAAGGTTTTTAAAGCTACTACTTAAGTATACACAACTACCTCTAGAAGAATTAAAATATAGAAAAATAGACAAATCTGTTTGGTTGAAGCTTGCAAAAAAATTTGATCAACATTATATTTATTTGCAAAGCTTTTGGTATCAAACTCTTCATGTTCAAGTTTTTGTGAAAAGAAATGTAAAAATAAATAAGCTAAGAAAAGCAGTATTCAAAAGGTTGGTTACCGTCTGCCCCAGAAGGAGGGATAACTTTTTAAAAGCTTATTTTTTATTCTTATAAAAATGACAATTAAAATTAATTGTAATTTTTATAAGAATAAAAAATATATATACTGTATACTGCTACTATGATAAACATTGTGAAAATGAATTCATATGGATGCACATTTCTTTTTATGAATATAGCTAAGTAATGTATGGTAATTTCTGGACTTTTTTCGTGTTTTTCAGCCTTAAGTCATCTTCGTACCAAGTCTGGACTGACATTCGATGGAAAGATATAGTGAAGCAGTGTCCTGATGGATTCACACACAGATTTATATATGCATTATGTCGCAGAGTTGTCTATAGAATCCCAGAATATTTGAAGAAACCTTTATTGGATGTTGCAGAACAAGCATTGGATAAACTCAAGAATGACCAATATCGCAAACGTCGTTTGAAAACATTACAATTCAATGAGGATGGATGCTTAGAAGCAGTCAGATATGATTTGAAAGAGCCGATATAATACCAAAGAATCAAGTTTAACCAGCTCTGAATTTATAAGGCTGAGTATTGAAGTACCTTATTTGAAAATGCCTTCTCACCTAACTTAATAATATGCATTTGTTCAATACAACAAATGTGGTACTTAACGGCATTATTGATTGAACTATTAAAATAAATGTTTCATTGTTAAATTATTCCTGTAGTTTTTTTAAGTAATTTATAAAAGACCTTTCAAAATCCAGTCATGATTTGATTGGTTTTTGAAAATGGCTCAGCTCACTTTTGTTCTTCATTTAATTTAAACAAAACATAACAATAAAAAAATTAATTAAGTGTTCTTTCACTAACTCTCAGAACATGGTAATTCCAGGCTCCAGACCGCTACGCTGACATGTCTCCGCACTGGAAACTAGAGGGCAGAGCGACTGTCTGGCAATGGCAAACATGAATAAAAGTCATAGTCTTGGCAAGTGTAAAACTAATTTATTATTTTGTTAATTAAGGTGCTGCCTGCTAGTAGCTGTTGATTGCATCTTTGTTTAAATCTTCTGATTTTTCTTTGTCCGTCACTTCTATTTTGGCCATTTGTTTTTGTATCTCTTCTGTTATGTCGTATACCCCATGGTTTATTGCTTTGTCACTCTCCATATAATCTTTATTGCTGACTTCCGTTTTCTTGTTTTCTACCCATGTGTTCTCTTTTTCTACCTCTGTGTTCTCGTTTTCTACCTCTGTGTTCTCTTTTTCTACCTCTGTGTTCTCGTTTTCTACCTCTGTGTTCTCTTTTTCTACCTCTGTGTTCTCTTTTTCTACCTCTGTGTTCTCTTTTTCTACCTCTGTGTTCTCTTTTTCTACCTCTGTGTTCTCTTTTTCTACCTCTGTGTTCTCGTTTTCTACCCCTGTGTTCTCTTGTTCTACCGCTGTGTTCTCTTTTTCTACCTCTGTTTTCTCTTTTTCTACCCCTGTGTTCTCTTTTTCTACCTCTGTGTTCTCTGTTCCTACCTCTGTGTTCTCGTTTTCTATCCCTGTGTTCTCTTGTTCTACCTCTGTATTCTCTTTTTCTACCTCTGTGTTCTCTTTTTCTACCTCTGTGTTCTCTTTTTCTACCTCTGTGTTCTCTTTTTCTACCCCTGTGTTCTCTTTTTCTAACTCTGTGTTCTCGTTTTCTACCCCTGTGTTCTCGTTCTCTACCTCTGTGTTCTCGTTTTCTACCTCTGTGTTCTCGTTTTCTACCTCTGTTTTATCTTTTTCTAACTCTGTGTTCTCGTTTTCTACCCCTGTGTTCTCGTTTTCTACCTCTGTGTTCTCGTTTTCTACCTCTGTGTTCTCTTTTTCTACCTCTGTTTTCTCTATTTCTATCTCTGTATCCTCTTTGTCTTCATTCTCCGGTTCAATATGATCAAATCGGTCGTCCATTAGATAGGCAGGAACAAATGGTATTTCAATGTATTCAGCTGAAAATATAGTATGTATGAATTACCCAGTATCCTATTATAAAGTGACCGTATTTTTTATTTTTATGACAAGAAGTGTAAGGATTTTACCACGTTTTCATTAAGGTAGAGCACTGCGCACACGTGTGCCAGACACGCCGCACGTCTGGGCGCGTCGGTCTCCATACATTTTATATGGAAACAAGACTTATAGAGCTACATTTGATCCACGTCACGCGACGTCGTTCTGCGTACAAATCTGGCGTATTACACGTGTGCGTTGGTCTAACGTACTTCCAGCTTTACAAAAATGTTTCACCTAATCAAAAGCGAAAACTACATTAGACCGAGGTCAAAATAATGTTTTTAGAGTTCCGTAGTCAACAAGGAACCCTTATAGTTTCGCCAAATATGTTTTTCAGTCTGTCCGTCCGCGGCAAATCTCAGATGATAATGATAATATTTTCGGAAATAATCGCTCAAAAGTAAAAAACAATGCGTTCCCCGCCCTCTATTTTTTTGAACCATAAGTTTAGAAAATATGAAAAAATATAATAAAATAAAGAGTATAATTTTTTATAGACTTTCTAGGAAAATGATTTTGAACTTGATAGGATGAATAATTTTATAACTAAGTTTGTAATATTTAACCGTATATGCAAGCATTTTTTTACTTAGTTTACATATTTTATTATACTGTACGTATCTTCTTTCAAGTTTTCACAGTGGTTTAAAAAAAGACCACGATGGTGATGCCATCCCTTTTAACCTTAATCTATCCGAGTCGAGGTGCTCTTTATATATAGGTAGGTATACAAACAAATTGTCTCATCTCACTTTAGTAATTTATTACTAAAACTAGATAATAAGAGGTTGGTAAATGAAGTACTGCAAGGTGAAGAAACAGTGACTGATAGGCGTGTGTAAGTAACTCTACTGAACCGACTCACTGTTTCGCGATCCGAAAGATTGGCACAGTCAAAATGGCGTCAAATATTAACAAAAATTGATCGATTTCAATTTTTTGTTTACGTAAACTATGTTTTCTTACATTGAAACTTTGCATAATTATTTTTTAGACATCAACCTTTGCAATAAAAAATTATAAGCTCAAAACTCGCTGCCCATTATAGTATATAGTTACGTAAGTTGTATTACTAACAAATTATGGAGCGAGTCTCCGAAATAAACGTTTTATTATTATTATAGTACAGTTTAGCCTAGACCGATGCCACGTGGGCCACGTTTGATTTGTACGTAACGACGCATTGCGTGGCATGGGTGTAATGTAGCTCAACAAATGTAAATATTTACTTACTTGGTAATTCGTCATCACTGTCCAGTATCTCTTGCACAGTCTTTCTTGCTGATTTCTTCCTCATGGTAGGTAATTAATATAACGACGTTCTCTTAGAAACTGTACTTAAGTTTAGTAGAACTAGATGTAGCCAATCAAAGACTAACATCAACAACTGTGCGTCTACCTGCTTGCGCCAGCGCACAAAAAAATAAAGCTAGAGGTGAGACAAATTTTCTGGAATAGGTTTTGGTATGGACACGGAAGTACTTTTCGGATCGGAGTAGTATTTTACTTAAATAGAATAAATTAAACTCGATTTTTGTAATATTCGTTCACTAGGTTTTTAAAGTAGGTACATAATAACAAACAGATTTGGCGTAGAGGATTTAAATCAAATTACCATACAATTATTTATTTATTGAATGGCAGAAGAGTTTAAGAGAAGGCGAAGAGATCTTAGAAAAATTACCTTTATGATTATAGAGAAATATTGTGATCTAATCTAACATATTAATATTTCGACGTTAAGTCATAAAATGAAAAAACCAAACTACTTATCGATTTTTAATAAAACAGAAACACTTAAGTATCGTTTTTTTTTTACTGAAAGTCGATAGCCATACTCGTTTAAATAATTCTGACATATGAGTCGTGAAAGAATTATGTAGGTAAATTATTACTTGGAAGTCATAACTGTAAATGAAACGCGGATTACTCGATAAGGAATTAACATTTTTAAATAAATCAATATTTTTTACATTTTCGATACAGGTAGGTAGGTACGTACAAAGTTTTAGAGAAAAAAAATCGACAAAAAAAGTAACTACAAAAGGACAAAATTCTTCTGAAAAACAAAGCAAAACACAATTCGTCGATCGTTTAGATTTCTTTTATTGGGACTACAATACAGTTGAAAAGAAAGAAAATAGCGCTACGTGATTGTAGTATTTAATTGTAAAAAAAAAAGTAATTTATATTATAAAAGAGAAAATGTAAAAAAAATATGTCTACCGAAAAACTTTTTTTTTATTTAAAAGATAATTATTGTACACAATTTGCTTAGTAAAATGCTTAAATTCTAAATGAATATACCAAAATCACCAAATTTTTGCTTATGATATTTCAGGAGTCCCCTCGATTCCTCATGGATCCCATCATCAGACCTTAACTTGGTGACGGTGGACCACCTCAGAACTATCTAGTTTTAAACAAAAAAAAAAGAATTTTGAAAATTCGTCGATTATTGGCGGAGTATACGATGCACAAGCTTACAAAAAATAAATCGGCCAAGAGCGTGTCGGGCCATGCTCCGTGTAGGGTTCCGTAGTTTCCCGTCCGTCACAAATTTCTCACAATGTAACAAAACCCAGTAGCCCATGTAAAAATTAGTAAACCAATTTCCCGAGAGATGGCGCTGTACCCGGTGGTAATTTTGGATTGCGTGAACCGATCATATAAAACATCACAGTCACATAAAAGAGAGTAGGGAGGCTTTTACCGAACAGTGAGATAATAGGGGCAATAAAAATCATGTTTTTTGTAAGAAATGTTTAAAAATATCTAAAAGTAAATAAAGTGAATAATAATAAACATTTTACAGATGACATTTTTTTATATAATGACTCATGGAATGGAAAAAATACGACAATAATGCGTAAAGAACTATGTTGACAAGAGCTGCAGCACAAAATGCATGCCCACCACCACTGACCTCGTCGCTCAGCTCCGCCTCGCCGCTGCCGGAAACCAGCCTTATTGTGAGTGCTGTGATACCGGCCATGGCAGCTGTGTCGAACTTGAACGACGAGTACGACTCGACGCCAAAGACACCACCACCTGCGCGTTGTCGGGGAGGCCCCTTGCATCTTCAGGACCTCGAGGCCCACCGGCCTCTGGTAAGGCCAAGGTAAGCAGCTAGGAAGCTGCTGGCGGAAGACTGTCGCACATGCGATGGATGCATTTGATCAACAAAAATGTGATGCGCTTATAGTTTGGGGCTACAGAGGGCGAAACAACCTGACTTCGTACCGTGTTCGGATGCTCTCTTTGTTTCAGATGCGACCGTAGCGGCATGTCCTGTAGCTCACGACAAATTTCCAACCAGGGATGGCGCTACATGACCGAAACTAGCTGTCCCGGCCTGGCAGTGCAGGATCAGGCTTCGTATCGCTCGGACCAGAGCACACACCAGCAAACTAATTTGTTTCAGCGAGGGCAACTCTCGCCCAAGAGTGATGCGCTTTATGAGACGAGCATTTTAGGGGATTGACGTCAGTCCCAGAGACTATATGTCCGTCAGTCAGAGCGTAACGACTTCCTAAAGCAGAAGGTGTATGCATGAGCATAACGTATCCTTAGGTATAAACGGTATGAGCGATACACCCAGAATCGCACATCTCGAATGTGCAAACAAAAAGCCTCGTAAAAATGTGGTAACAAAAAGAAAAGTAACAAATAGATTGAATTATAGATTACTAGCGACCCGCCCCAGCTTCGCAAGGGTTATGCTGATATTAAATCTATACTAATATTATAAAGCTGAAGAGTTTGTTTGTTTGTTTGAACGCGCTAATCTCAGGAACTACTGGTTCGAATTGAAAAATTCTTTTTGTGTTGAATAGATCATTTATCGAGGAAGGCTTTAGACTATATAACATCACGCTGCGACTAATAGAAGCGAAGAAACAATGGTAAATGTGAAAAAAACGGGGGAAATTATTCATCTTTGAGGGCTTCCGTTGCGTACGCTGCGAAAACGGTTCAAGATACCAAAAAAATATGTAGGAAAGAATTATTCCTCTTAAAATGATCTAAAAAAATGTCCGCGACAGTATATGTCTAACTTTTAAGATTAACTCACTAGAACCGTTTTTATGGGAATCAAATTTGGCCGAAATTAATGCATTATTACCATTATTTGTTAGAGTTGTATCAACATAATAATATTAAACTTTATCCAAATAAATGTGTTGTTGATTAAGAGTATGTAATTGTGAACAAAATTGTCTTTGACATCTCTTATTTTCAATGAACATCTTAGAAGATATTAGAATTTTAAAATAACTCCGATATAAAATTCACATGCGCCGCATGATGTGCAAAATATGACGCTGCGCCTGGCCGGCGGGCGTGGAGAGGGGTTGCTTGCGGGCGGCGGCGCGGAGGGTGATGGTAGGTAAAAATCAAGAAACAGTGTCAGACTCTTACCGACTAAACAACCTACCCCGTTCCTCCTTTGCCTTATTCCCAGAGCCCCAGTATAACGCTTTCGCACCAACCCTCGGCTGCAGGAGGCTTCGACCCTGAAGGGCCCCACAGTTTGCTGACAACACCTTGAGACTCGCGGGAGCAATGCACGCCGTCGAAGACTTGGTTTCGGTCTGGACTGTTACCAGACAACCGGACGGCGAGCTACCCATTGCTCACCGTCCGCAAGCCAGCGTCTACGGTGGCCGGATATCGGCGGGATCGCGGCGGCGACGACTACGGCGAGGGCGCTGTTGCCCTTACCTTATGCGGTCGGCCTCCTCCTTTACGAGCATTACTGCTTCAGAAGGAGGCGACCGCTTGCCATTCTTCTTCGCTGTGGACCATAGCCTGAACCAAGGCCCGGCGCGAGAGGTCGCCGCCGCCGATTACCGCAACGAGGACACGGCACTCCTCCGGGCTGGCCACAAGGTCGCGACACCCGGGCGTCTCTTCCGCACGAATCCGGCGCAGGAATCTCCTGAACTTGCCATGCCCGGTGACAAACTGCGTCATGCGGAAGGTGAGGACGCCGTGATGTCTATCCAACCACGCCTCAAAGAGGGGACCGCCGAGCTTATGGCGTGCCCAACGGGGGTGTAGCTCTATGAAGTACTTTTAGATAATTATGTTCTTTTAAAAACTAAATTGTCTAAAATAATAACGGAAATTGACACGGGCGAAGTCGTCGGTAACAGCTATAATTTATAAAGGTGAGGAGGTTGTTTGCAAAAATAAATATGATGCCCAAAATAACTATTCCACGCGGACGAAGTCGCGGGCACAGCTAGTATATTATACACATAAACCTTCCTCTTGAGTCACTCTATCTATTAAAAAAGCCGCATCAAAATCCATTGCGTAGTTTTGAAGATTTAAGCATACGTAGGGGCAAAGTGACTTTGTTTTATACTATGTAATGATTTTAAGCGTAATTGTTATAAAAAAGTTAAAAGAGCTTATTGAGATCCTAAGTATTTATTAGAAGAGTCTATTGCCAATGTTGAGATCCATTACCCTATCCGATTCAAAATATTTGTCTTCTATTTCATCGATATGTATCTAGATGAATGTATTCATACCGTAATGATAGTCACTTGATGATTCCATTACATAGTAGCAATTAATTCAACAAACCTTATTTTGTAAAGGACGATGCGAGTGCCATCTGTCGGACTTGTCACCCTGCGTCCGAAAGAGTCAATTCGTCACATTATCTCTCCATCCGTATAACAAACATCCTGGACATCGACACAACCTTGTACCATCAGCAACTTGCTCTGAAATACTCTCTTGTATAATCGGAAGCGCCGAACTACAGGTAATACTTATGAGCCCAACCCAGTTTTTTATAATGGTCATATCATTTTGTACTGGGATCCGAACCATCATCACTGACAGGACTATTGTAGTCAATAACCAGGAGTTTCTTGCCGGTTCTTCTCCATAGGAATCGACCAATTTGGAACCGTGCACTAGCTTCTGACGTTTTACAAGTGCCCATGTAGGCCTATGTGAAATAAAAAGATTTTGACTTTGAATAAACCGGATATAGTCAGGGCCGTCTAAACTATTTGAGGCCCTGGGCACATTAGGATCATGGGCCCCCTATGACTTTGAGAAAACACTATTTAGTTATAATAGATAAAGAAAGTAGACAAAAAAGGTTCTAAGTTTATTTTATTTAGTTACTAACTATAAAAAAATAGGAAATATAAAAAATAATCTACAAAAGTAACTCGCTTAGCATAAAATCCTTAGATTAATTCATGTTGATTGTAAAGGTACTTCAACCCTTCTAGATTTAAGATGAGCAAAATCGTTAATCACTTCTTCAAAATCTATGGTATTGAGAATATTACATTCTATAGACATCAGCAACAAATTAGTTAATCTTTAAATTAACCTAAACATACTAATATCGGAAAACCTCATTTTTGTGGAGTACTTATACCTTGTTTATAGTTGAATAGTTTATGTTTATAGTTTGATCTCAAATTTGAAATCGATGTAACTTTGCAACGACGCACAATATTTTCTTATTTTAATAATTTTAAAAATTGTTAATAATCATAAGACACACAACACAAAAGTACCTGTTAAAGACTCAAGCATTTTCCAAAAGTGATTTTTATTGCTTCAAAGTAAAATTTAAATAGAAAAACTGAAAACAATGGTCTCTTACCTACCCAATGTTTTTATGTCTAGTGCAATAAAATTTATTGATGAATGAATTAATTTATTTTGAATAGTTTAAAACAGACATACAGCCATACATACATATTTAGCCAACATATTTTTTACACCAATAGATATTTTCAGATTCCCATCACTGACCCATCTGTCAAAAAGTTCAAGCTATGTATGTTGTACAAGGTATAGAGGCGCATGCGGCAAACTAAAGCTAATAAGCTTAGGCATTGTAGTAAGTCATTATCATCAGATTTTTCAAAATTAATGTTTTTCGGTAATACCTAAATATTGGTTATCATTAATGGTAATCTGGCAGGAACGTGCCCATAGTGCCCAGTGGGTAAGAGGGGCGTTGATATAGTGGTGGTGGACGCGAAGGCGTGCAATGTTTGTTAACATTTCCGTTTTGCACGAGCACATTAGTATGGGCTGCGCGGGTTCCCGCTTTACGCAGCATCTGAATGACAGATTTTGTTCTTTTTAGTCACTAGTGCTGAGTGCATCAAAAAATGTATAGCAAACGTACAATCCGTTCCAAATGAGAATAGGATCGATAGCAATGTTGTGACGTCACGTCGAACTGTCAAATCGAAGAAATTAGGTAGAGTGAACAAAAAAATATTTATAAAAAAATTATTTACGTACGAATCGTGAATGAAAAAAGTTTAATCAGAATAAAGTTTTTCAATTTTGTTTATCTCTGTTTCACTGTGTGATGTGTCTAAGTAGTGGTAAATAGAAGAAAATGGCGAATTGTTTCTAACAATGAAAATAAGAAAGAAAGTAGATTTTCTTGTAAACTATTTATGACTTAAAACAATATATTTGGCAAATTTATATTAAACCCTAACGTTTTTACTTCAACTAGAATTAACTAATTTTTAGTAATAAAAAGCAAAAAAAAACTTTATTGATACGCAAATAAGATTTTTTTGCAAACCGTACTTTTCACTCAAAATTTGACAGATCGAGGTTATTGACTTTCCGGTTCTTATTTGGAACGCATTATACTGATCGAGATTTGACCATAACGCGAAATCATGTTAAAAATATCGATGTGACGATATTTTAACGTTACAATTATCGTTATTTTAATATGAATATTTCTAAGATTAATGTCGATATTTAACCGATATCAATAAATATCGCGCATCCCTACTCTATACCAAAACCAAAGATTTTACATACTATCTAGATTGACTACGCCTCTTTTCCAAAAATGTACCGTAAAGTACTATACGTAATGGTAATGACATCTCTTTCTACTAGTGTATTAGTGTATCCATAGACTAGTTCCTATCATGGGATAATTTTGTTTTAAAGAAATTCAAGTTGTTATTTATACATCTTCGACAAAAAAAAAACTATTAGTATCGACGGTTTCTAATATGATTAGATAGGCCAAGATTGGGAGATTTTGATATTTTATATGAGAAGCTTTTTATATTTATGTTTTGACTAAATATAATTAACCTTTTCAAAACCATAATTAAAGACGTAACAGATAAACAATAGGTGTGCGCTTGGGGTTGACGACTTTAAAAGGATAAAGATTTATTATTTTCGTCGTCCACCTTCTTGTTCCTGCCCTTATCCCATATTAATTGGAGTCAGTGCATAACTTCTTTTTTTTTCGACTCTGTGCTTTGCCACAGTATTCCAATATTCCCTACAGTAACGCAAAGCCTTTGATATCACGTGATGCCGCCGTCAGAGTAGGTACTTATGCTATCACACGCAACTATGCTTGGGTTGTCACAAAATGAGAAATAAAACAATTGTGAATATTACTATTATGATGTAATCGTTTATTCATATTACTGTGTACATACCTTCGATAGCAAATTTACTAGATTATTCATTAAAAAACCATATCGCATGCATATGCGATATGGTTTTTTAACTATGATTAAGATATGGATTTTAACGTGTAGAGGACCAGGATCCAGGACCTTTACACGTTAACATTTTATAAATCTTGAAACATAAACTTTAATTTGACTCAGCATTATATCCATATTTTGTAGTCAAAAACTATCATTAGACAGCAAATAAATAAAAAAATGACGTTCGAAATTCAAACCCCATTTTTTAAATATATGTTCAAAAATGGAACCAAAATTATGAACGGTTTACAATGAAAAAATCACATATTAGGAGTTATTGGTATGTATGTACTTTGCCGTCAATATGTAGAAATCATCTATACCATCAATTAATATCAAAATGCTGCAGTACCGGGTAAAATGGGGTGAATAGAAACTCAGGGGGTGAATAGAAACAATTTTTTTATTAGGATTATTACTTTGATTTCATGATTTTAATTTTAATAAAGCATTTTTGTTTCCTATATTGAATTAATCAAAATATTTAAATGCTGCAAAATGTTTTTAAATAACGTGAAAAAACAACAAAATGTTGTTTCTATCCACCCCCGATTTGATTCTATTCACCCCGTTTTACGTAATAAAAAATACTACTTAAATAGTACCTAAATGTATGATTACCGTAGTCAAAATATGGTTAACAACGGGACACACTGCCTCTTTCTCGTTGTCTTGCTATGTGCATTTTCCCATTTGCTTGTCAATGAAACATATGAACTTAACACTAATGAAAATAAAGCACACTTTAGAGTTTGAAATATTGCTTCATAATCAATCCAGTTTGTCAGTAGTACATATAAGATCCTTGACCAAAACCTATCCAATAAATTCGTCTTACCTCTACCAATTTTTTTGTGCGCTAGCGCAGCTATCTAGTTAGTCTTGGTTAGTCTATGGTTGATGTTATCATGTTAAGTAAATTTAGTTCCCCCAAACTTCACTAAATCATCATTCTAAACCTAAATACTTAAACAATTTTCAAGTGAACATCGTAATATTCATTATCATGAAGAAATCAGCAAAAAAAAAGACAACACGAACTCGAACAGTGCAAGAAATAATCGATAGTGATGATGAATTACCATGTAAGTACCTAAATATTTGAAATAATGTAATACCTACCCGTTTTCTTTAAAACTAGGAAATTATCTAGACTTCTAAAAGATAAAAACAAAAATATGACGACATTTTATCTCAATTTTTAAAATATGTACCTATTTCCTGGAATAAGTTTAGTAAAATATTTGAGTAGGTACCTAAATCACAAAATAGTTTTTAGGTGTTATCTCTCTTTTTCGTGTCGCCTTTTCATCAAACACCGCGATTAATTGCGTCAGATAGAGCAACAAGCATACTCACCATTGACGCTCGACGTTGACGATAAGCGAGTGGGGAAAGCCCCGCTTATTGCTCACTCCTGTCGTGTGTGACCCCAAAAGTCTGCAATGTTTATGTGTTCTAATTACACAACAAAAAGTACCTGGGTGTAATTTTGTTACATATTTTTAACATTTTTAATACACACATAAACAAAACATTTAAAAAAATAGTACTCCGCAAGGATTGCAAAGACAGGAACCTCCTCATAACGCGACCCGTTCACCCGTATCGAGGACTATTGCTTTCTGTAGGTATCAGACCCTTGATCCAACCGCGCAACATCAGCTTCAAGTCTTTAACAGATGTTCGTCAAAGGTTTTGGCTATATACCTACCTAGGGCCTAGGCCATTGACGGTCACGACAATCGGCACAATGACAGCGGAGTCTACATTCCACATGCCTACAGCCTCGGGTGTTCTCTCTTTCGCAACTTTCACGAGATTGTCGTTATGTAGGATAGTGTCGTTATGTAGGATAGTGACATCGACTATCATTGCGTGGTTTGTTAATCGGTCTATATCGGTTACAATACTCCGCTCATTAATCCCAGTACAACTTGGCATGGCCATTTTCGCGTACTGGGTCGTACTCGTACCCGATAGGTACGCATGGAATACGGTAGCTCGGTAGGTACCTACCTCAGAATGCAATGGTAATACTTAGTTTAAAATAACATATTGCATACTTTTTATTTGAAAAGTTGAAAATTGAATGCACTTCCATTTAATTAGTGTAGCATAGTTTTAATGAAAACGGGTAAAAACGTTACAATTCTTGCCATAAATAATAAATTCTAAAACTGACCAATTCATACATAATATATTTTCAGCTGAATACATTGAAATACCATTTGTTCCTGCCTATCTAATGGACGATCGATTCGATCATATTGGAACGGAGAATGTAGACAAAGAGACAGTCAATGAAATAATAGAAGAGACTGAGCAAGAGAAAGCAGAAAAGATAAACAAACAATACCGAACAAAACAACAGAATAAAGAAAGAACAAGTAATGGGAGAACTGTGGTAGACATTGGTTATTTAAACAAGAAAGACACATTTTGTTTCCAATGTCTTGAACCATATACTGGCAAAAAGACACAAAAATGGTTTTTTAATTTTCTCACAGTGAAGGACCTAAATGCAAGTTACACGTTCCTTAATACCTGCTTAGTGCCTAGCTATGGTACGGCAACTCTGTGCAAATAGAGTAGTAAAAATTATGTACATTTTTGTGGAGTGCGGGATTTTTTCGAGTAAAGATCAGTGGCTGTTTTAATTGTGGGATAAAGTATAATGACCACCAAAATTAACGCGTTGTATGTACCCAATAACAAGTCTATCTAAAATATTTAGGTACCAACAAAATAAATAGACCACAAAAAAGTTAAAACGTAAAATGACAATAATAAAACTATCATAGCTGTACTTTCAATAATTGTTTTATGTCAACATTTAATTATTTGCAGAATGATTACTAGTGGATGGATATTGTGATATAAAATTGGTGTAGTCTTGTATCTTAAATGTCTGTGTAACTGGAGAATATATGGAATTATTGAAACAGGCGCAGCCTTGGTAAAATTAATTCATAATTTTATTGTAGTGTTGGACTAATACCTCAGGAAAGTTTGCCGCTAAGGTTTACTTAAAAATCAGGTCAACCTTCGCGCCAAACTAATCTAATGGTATAAAGCAAATGACGTATTCATATGAAGACATGGCTTAAAGGACTTAACTAAGTACCAAAGCCAAAACATTAACAATAACGAAAATAAAAATTGTTTATAAAAAAACATAAGTTTTATTTCCCGAAATTTAATAGATGCAAGACTGGTCAATATGACAACATTTGTGGTAGGCCTATGTACAACAAGGGACGTCTTACGACCGTAATGATGATTTTATTTCAGATTATACTTAAACCATAATGTCCAGTGACCAGTAGGTATCCAATTACTAATGACAAAAATAGTAAAAATTTACACTGTACACAACCGATCACTAATAAAGAACTAGGATACACAATTTCATACAAAAGTTCAATATGTCGTGTGCGGCGGTCTGTGTAGCGGCAACCGGATATTACTTGCCCAGTGTCGCCAGTTGATGTGCATGTAGTCGTGTCGATGGAAAATTTAGTAGTACTACTAGGGTCAACGCTGTATATCGGAATACCGCTCTGTCCCATACAAAAGTGCTCCTTCGCGGGCAGCCGCGCCCCTGACGCTACTTAATCCTACTAAAACCTCGCAAAGGCCGGGGTGTTCCGCTCTGCAGTAATATACGTACCTAATAATCTAATTACACATCATGTACTGCTTAGCTGGGCTAGACTAGCTTAGGCTGGCTGTGCAAAAATGGGAGTCGTAAGACCGGCTTCAGACACTCCTGTCATGCTGTGTATGTTATCTTACTAATATTATAAATAAGAAAGTAACGATGTTTGGATGTTTTTGTTACTTAATCACGCCAAAACAGCTGGACGGATCTGGATGAAATTTGGCACAGGCATAGGATACACTCCGGAATAGGACATAGGCTACTTTTTATCCCGGAAACCACAACCCCAACCCCAATACCACGCGGGCGAAGCCGCGGGCAAAAGCTAGTTAGTACATATATGTACTAAGTCAAAACTCACAGAACCACACTTTGTGAGTGGAAGCAGTTTTGATGAGGACATTCTTTTCGTCGCTGATTGTGTATCTAGTTCTTTAATAGTGATTAATGACTAAACATTAATAAAAAGTAACCCAGTTACGATGACCATATAAAATTATACATTTCAAAATTGATCAATATACATATTATTTCTTTTAGAAACACATGAAGCTAATATTATGTATGGAATGTAACATCACTTCTGCAAGCTTTCCAAAAATCCTTTAGAACACCTTACTGATTGCTGGTAACATTTCTCAAATCCTTTTGAGTCGCTATCCTGAAAATTATCAGTTATATTATTACATTGCATCGGCCTTATGATGTTCGCACTGTTGGGACTCAGGCCTCCTCTCTAGGAGAGGGAATGAGCCGTAATCCACCACGCGGGCCCTTTGCGTATTGGTGGTCACATATCTTCGATTTTTTAGTTCTAGGACATGCCGGTTTACTCACGATGTTTTCCTTCACCATTTTGAGAGCAGTGATGATGGAGTATATTACACAAAGTAATACGCCTGGCTGGGTTTGAACCCGCGACATACGACTCGTAAGTCGGGCCCGTTACCACTCGGCTACCACTGTTCATATTTTTATAAAAATTGTTATAATCGATTCATTATTATATTTTAGGGTCAACGCTCAGCCCGCGTGGTCTCATACAAAATTTCTTCGTCTGGTCTCGCCACGTGGGGACCCGTCGCGGGCAGCAAAACCCGTGCTTGAGCGGTGCGGGTGCCACGCGCGCGCGGACTATTTTAGACTTAACCTTTTCGCCGCCAACGTACACAAAACGCAATGCCTCGCCGAGCGCCAAGCTATAAATGTATAACTAAATATACAGTAAACAGTAGTGATGGGGATATCGTCATATCGATGAATAAGATTTGTATGCGTAAAGTTAAGATTTAAAGTTGCTTTTACGAATATAAATAAAAACTGATTAAATATTTCCAGATTTATTCTATTTCACAGTATCCATAATAAGAAAAAAACAGTATAATTTATGAGTATCAAAGAAACTAATACATAACTCAATTAGAACTATAAGGAATGGGGTACATCTCTATTTGTTTCATGATCTCATTCTTTAACTTCATATCAAGTTATTGGCACTGAGGGCACGTTGAATTCGATTCTGATCAGGGATGGGGTCTATGGTCTTTCTTTCTTCTATTTTTGTTTATTCCTGTGTTTTTTTAATAACATCAGTCAACGTTTTTTACCGTAGGTATCTAAGTGGCAGAATTTTGAATTGTTTTTAAAGTGTTTTTTGAAATGGAATGTAAGTATATATTTAAATTCTATCACGCTTGTAGCCGTGTACTTATCAAAGCATTGTTTTTTAAGTGTTGTTTTTTCTGTTCTTTTCTTAATTCATGTATCGGTAGCGTTTACCCATCTGCGCGAGGGGGACCCCGCGCAAAGATTGCGTTTCTCTATTTACCCACGACGGAACGGAGCCGGTATATGCGTTTAGGTTGAGAAATGTTTGTGTGTGTGTTTGTGCAAAATAATGTTCCCACCCATCTTCTAAACTAATGATCCGATTTTGATGCGGTTTTCAATAACAGGTTTGTGTTTGACGAGTTCATGTTCTTAGATGGTGTCAGCTGTAACTCACTAGGGGGCGCCACAATCTTAGTGCTTGTGAAAAGTAATGTTCCCACCTATCATCTAAACCAATGATCCGATACTGGGTTCACCGAACATTTTACATACTTATTAAATTCCTACTCTTTGATTAATAAACATTATTATTATCATCCAGTTAGACATATCTCAGAATTATCTTCTGGTCCAATATTCTCCACAAAATACTCCGAGTCCGATTCCACGCCTAGCAAAATTTCCAGAAGTTGGTCCAAATCAAGTTCTTCACTCATTTTTCTATTTGCAAGTGAAAGAAAGAAAGATGCGTGCGCGCGAATCCGATTTTGTGCTGCACTACGCCAAAGTGACCTTGACAGCCGCACGCCTATGACGTCACTGACCAACTTCTATAGTAGTTCGTGGCACTCGGAGGCACAAAGGGGCATAGACGACCAATTGTTTTGTAGAGATGGGAAAATAACTATCGACAAGAATTAGTAACAACTTTATAATTACGTATCGGCATGTACTTGAAGGTCAAAATTCATTTACTATCCTTTGTAATGAAGTAGATAACTAAATTCATATTTTATTGACCTCAAATTGTTTTCGATATTCGCAACTTTCTGTATTTATAAATATTTCAATGGTGAAATCAACCTTTCACGGCACATCACTGGCCAACTTGATATGAAGTGATTGGCGTTCTGAGGAAAGTAACAAAATTCGGAGTTTCTGTTTTTGCCGATTTTAGGACAAACTAGGGCTTATTTTGTGTAGAAAAATAAAAACAGGGTAGTAGACAGTGCTATCTTAAATTATAAAATAAACCAAAGCTTTTAATCACAGTAAATTTATTTTAATAAGATAGTTAAAATGAACAACTTCTATAGAAGTTGTGGCGCTGGTGGCACGAAAATCCCGAACTTCTATAGAAGTGCTTGGCGGTGAAAAGGTTAATGCGCTTCCTGGTTGTCATTTTTTTTTTGCTAGTCGTCGATGTTTTGAGACGAAATAATATATTAAGTTTTCCAACGACAGGACTGTACATGCACAGATGCACACCGTTACTGTTGAACTAGCGATACTGCGTCTACGACATGGCTTGTCGCGGGTCCACGGAAACCGTATGTACGCCCGACCGTGACTCCGCGTTAGGCAGCGGCCCTGGCCTTTAAGAGAGAGCAGTGGTGGCCGAGAGATAACGTCGCTGGCTCACGTGTTGAAGGTTGCGTGTTCAAAACAGCTCAGGCTAATTATTTCATATCTAATTGCTCTCAAAACAGTGATGGAAAACATCATGAAAAAAAACGAAAATACGTGACATTCACCAAACCGCACTGGGCCTAAATGACCGATGGGCTTCCTAGAGAGATAGCCTGTGTCCCAGTAGTGGGAACATTAATATAGTAAATACGTCCACACGTCCACAACTATCACACAACGTTGTCTAGTCCCAAGCTAAGCAGAGCTTGTGTTATGGGTACTAGAAAACTGATAAACATACCTATATATTTCTAAATACATACAATATTATAGATAAATTACACCCAGACACAGAAGAAATGATCGTGCTCATCACACAAACATTTGTCCTGGGTGGGAATCGAACCCACGACCTACCGCATAGCAGTCAGGTTCAGTAACTACTAGACTGTCAGGTCAGTCGAAACATTATAAGGCTGATAATGCTATGATATATATATTCTAATCATTGCATGAACAATATTCAATATAAGCAAATAAGACATACATAGTAAGGATCTCTGATAATTCGTTCACCCTGAGGATCAAAGTTTCCAAAGAGAAGAAGTTTTGCTTTGCTTCCTTTTGGTGCTCTTTTACTAAGATCTCTCATGTTTGCTTCATCCATTCCAAATATATAATCATAATGATTAAAGTCCTCTGCAACAATCTGAAAAAGTTGAACTAGGTCAGTTTATTTTAAGATAGTAAGTAGATAGTAATAAGTTTACTTTTCTAAGAGTCGGTTCATATCTGACGGAACATGCGTCGCGTATTATCGGTCGCGTAACGCCAGAACAGACAAATGTATAGAAAAATACTTGACCGTTCACACTCAACCGATGATACGTTAGTGCGTCGAGCGTACAGCGTCTATTCCGTTTCCGTCAACGCATTGTCAACGATTTTACTTATGTTCACAAATAAAGATTGATTTGATTTGATTTTTGTATTATTTTAATACACATGTCAATAATATTAATGTCAAGAACAAAAGCAGTTATTATTATACCTACAACTTTCCTGTTTAAATATGTATACACCGTTAAATTTTGATCGTTTTAATCCCGTGGGCGGTCGATCGGGTACATGAAACACTATCGATTTATGTAGATAAAATAAATAAATAGAGTATTTTTTTTCGAAATCTCATAGTGATATACGCATTAAAAAAATCATTTCTTTAAGTAAACGAGTCAATGACCGCGTAGGTAGTCTTCGGGTGTTGCGTACTAACTACCTACAGGTCATTGAACTGGCCCAGCTGATATTTACTTTAAAAAATCAATTTCGAAAGTGCATAAACGAATTCGAATTTAAAAAAAAAGTGCTTATTTTTTTATTTTAACTTTACAAATCGATAGTGTTTCATGTGCCGGATCGACCCTTCAAGGGATTAAAACGATCAAAATTTAACGGTGTATGTCTTACCTCAATGTAATAGCCAGTCTTTCTTCAGGAGTAATGGCACATCGAAATTTTGTGTCATACTTAGTTATGGAACATATAATAACAGTAAGGAGTTCATCTAAAGATTCTGTGGACATGCTGTAATACTGATTATTGCCGGGCATGGTAATAGGTGATCTAGTGAGACCACAAATAGGGTTCAAAATGAAACAACTATTGTGCTCTGATCTGCTGGTTTAAAAATGCGGACCTTATTTTGTATTTGACCAAACACCTTATTAAATCCATGTAACAAAATGATATTGCAATCTAATTTGATCCCTACGCCATCTATCGAGGTTGGGGTAAAACTTTTTAAAACAAATTGATCACTATGGTTTCAAAACATACACATTGGTTATAAACAAATACTGAATAAATATTTTCGGATACTCTCTTAAAGTTGCATATAAACAATTAAATTGGCCATTGATTTTCTTTTAGTATTTAAAGTATGCACCCAATATCGATGTTTCCTTTTTCGGTCTTGTTCCAAAGCCTCCTAAATAGCAATCATTTCGATAGGCTTCATTTTAAAATTCAGTATCACACAGCACAACCACTCTATAGATGCTAAACGCAGAAAGACGGATGTTACGCTTGACGCATTTTCCGTTTGATATGAACTGACACATTCGATGACTGATGATACGCTTGGCATATTTTACGTCAGATATGAACGGACCCTAATACTGTAAATAAAGACATAACAGAAACACATCAGGTGTGCAAACATCAGCTTTCGCTTGGGGCTCAAGACTTCAATATTTCATTTTTAATTATTATTTTTTCCAAAAACTAATGCAGATATTATTCTAAGTTTATCTTACAACTCCCCAAGAAGTTGATCAGGTCATAGTATTTATTGAGTGCAGTAACATTAAAAGCTTACAAAATAAGTACCTGTCTTGCATGGTTGCTGTATGGCACATCATGCTTTTTCATAGTATCCAAAGCTCTCCAGTCTGGTGGATTGCCCACATGCCAACCTCCTATAGCGGCACTATCGATTTCCCATTGATCACCTAGATTCATGTCATTCACAGTTTTTTGAAAGACACCTTCTGCTATTGGTGAACGGCAAATATTACCTAGAAAAAACATTGTCAGTTGGAAAAATGTTTGACAGAATATTTTCATTTCACCTAAAATTTTTTAACAATTTTTTTTTACATCAGTCTCCTACTGCATCAGCTTCAAATTTCGGAATAGGGATCGGTCCCCATCAATGGCACCGTCTGTTTGCCAGTTACTAAATAACCTAGTACTGTTCTCATTATTTACTAGGACTCAGGTCATCAGGAGAAGTCAATAGGCCTGTATGGTGAAACTAAATTTATTAATAAAACACTTATTCATGCATTTTCACCTTTTTTTCACTAATAAATTGATATTAGTCAATCATTTAGTTCAAGATTGGCGGTCATTATGTGTGCTCCCTCACTCTGTTGCATTTATAAACATTTGAACTGATCAATATATTTTATTTTACTTTATCCTAAGCAGCAGTATTAAAATATAATCAGAGTTCGTTTAACCTCAATAGATATTTATATCAGGCATAAATAAACACATTTTGTTCTAAACTCATGATACTTATTTATATAACATACCGAGGCATATAAACAGTGCTTTTTTCGTTCCTTCGGACATTGTATGATTCACAACAACGAAACAATTACTACCAAAATAAGTCCTTTTTGATTAAACACTATTTAACTCAATCTCCTATAAATTTCTAAGTGGAATAAAGTTTCCGGATTTTGTTGGAGATAAAGTCAAAAAATTGATGGATTGGACCGCTGATCAGTGTTGCCAACAACACAGCTTGATGTCACCATTTCTCACAGTATGAGTTGCCGAAAGTAGCCGAATTTTAAAATATTTTGGTATTTTTTTCATTCGTCATGATAATAGAATACTTTACATATTTTTGGTATTTACCCATATTTCTTTATCACAAAAAATACCTTACAAATTACTAAGCAAAAGCAAGTGAAACTAAATAATTAATGTCCGACCGAACTTTCGGTTTCGGTTTCGGCCGAGTTTCGGCCAAAAATCAAGTTTCGGCTGCAGTTTCGTTTTCGGCCAAAATCGGCCGAAACTTTTGCCGAAACCGAAACTTACCTCGCAAGGTCACGCACGTTCGCCTAACTTCGTTTTCCGCGGCAAAGCTGTGTCGTAAGCCGTCGGCTCTGTTCGGGAATCGTCGTGTGCCGTTCGGATAGCTCTGTAGTAATGCAATAAAACTTAGTCAGTGCGTGTGCGTCCGACGGAAACATTATTTTTCAGTATTTTAAGAAATTTTATACTTGACCATGTGAGTTTCGGTTTCGGTTTCGGCCGAAACTGAAGCCACGGCCGAACATTCGGTTTCGGTTTCGGTTTCGGCCGGAAAACCAGTTTCGGTCGGACACTATAAATAATTGATTTGTTTTCCGAAGTGGTTGTTCCAAACCGTAGGATGATGTCCCGGACAAGATGTCTGGGCTTTAGGACGGACATTTGGTTTTCATGATCAGTATCAACCCTGTTACATCATTAGAGTTAACTCCAACTTCAAAATTTGAACGCAGCCCTGGGGGTAAATAAAAAACTTGACAAATAATTGAGCAGTTGACTTTGACATATTAAAATGTCAATCAAATCGACGACTCTGCGAATGAAAATGTGTCAGTTTCAAAATATAGTAATAAATTACTAATCGTTGGATAAATGCAGACTGTAAATAATATAAATCGAATTTGGGAGTTTGATATTTTACAAATATTAACACAAGTGTTCTGTTGCCATTATATTTATTAGTTGTTCATTAGATACTAAGCATAATATTCTTTGAACCTTGAAAAGATAACAAATCTAAGATCTAATAATCTGTCTGCGGAAGTGCGGACTTATTTTATTCAACACAAGATATCTGCGTGAGAGACTGCCGAGTTTATGTACAGAAGAACTGATACGTTGAAAATGAAGCATGAATATGTAACACTGAACCATGTGCAAACACATTTAATAACTTACGGGAATCCTTTTGACTGCGATGGAAAAGATGTAATCGTTTGCGTTACTGGAAATCCGGGAATTCCCGATTTCTACATAGAATTTGCTGGGGAATTATATAAATCAACTGGATTGCCGGTGTGTGTCATAGGTGAGAGATTTTTTTTATAAACTTTACAAATAACATTTAAAGTACCTATCTAACTCCTCTCCCCTCAAGCGAACGCCGGCGTTCGCGAGTATTAACGGAAAGTTATTTGTCTATAAAAACTTTTTTTTTTACGTTCTTGGATAAATATCAAAATACCCTACAAAAAAAAAATCAAATATTGTACGTTAATAGTTTCCGTTAATACCCGCGAACGCCGGCGTTCGCTATAGTACCCGTGAGCGCCGGCGCTCGCTTGGGTGTCAAGGAGAAAACAATATAAAATAATAAAATTTTATTTTTTTAATAAAAAGTAACTCTTTCGCTATTTTATTATTATTAGAAGGGTTGTTATTTAGTTATGAGTGCAATTTTGCACTACTTGTTTTATTCAATGAATTTTATAAAATCAATAGTTGTCTATTATTATGTCTATTTTTTATAATGTTTTGTACAAGGATTTAATGAACATGTAATGTTAAGAATTGTATTCTATTTTTATACATAAGGCCATCTCAGTCATTACATATAACACTGCTAAAGACAAGTTATTGCAGCAAAACACTTGAGGGTAGTTGTAATTTTTTAAAGGGTTTGTTTTTCAGCATGTCTATTATCAGGGACTCCAGAATTATTGAAAATAATCAAAATCAAAGTGTGTGTCTAACTTAGCAGTAAGTGAAAACTTTGCCTACTGAGAATAATTTAATTTTTGTATTTTTCCTAAAAGCAGAACTCAACATGCTGTCTAGTCTAAAGCTAAGCAGAGCTTGTGTTATGAGTACTAGACAACAGATAAACATACTTATAATATATTTCTAAATACATACATATTATAGATAAATTACACCCAGACACAGAACAAATGATCGCACTCATCACACAAAAATTTGTCCTGGGTGGGAATCAAACCCACGACCTCCGGCATAGCAGTCAGGGTCACTAGCTACTAGGCTGACAGGCTAGTCTAATCTCTAATTCTAACTTGGGGGAGGCCTTTGCTCAGCAGTGGAACAGTGAGGGTTGTTAATTTTTTTTAACTTAAATTAAAAATGGAGACAAGTAAATACAACTACTTCTTGTATCAACCTACATAGTAAAAGAATAACAGGTATAATGTACAATAAATATTTTTGATTGAGTAAGTTTCTTTTATTTGTTTTTAGGACATGCCGGTCATGATGTAGTTCCAGATAAGCAGTCTAATGTCCTGAAAGGTCAAGAGCATCTGTTTCATCTAGACGGTCAAATTAAACATAAGCTTGAACTTATCAATAATTTTATAGATAAGCAAAGCAAATTACATTTAATTGGCCATTCCATCGGATGTTGGTTAATTTTAGAACTGCTCCGAGATAATGAGAACCTAGCAATGCGACTTAAGTCAGTTAATTTGTTATTCCCAACATTACAAAAAATGGCAGAGACCAGAAATGGTAAATTGTTAAATACCTATCTCAGAAATTGTCACAGTATTTTACTATTTCTATACTTAGTGGTAAGTCTACTGCCAACTGCAATAGTCACTTTCTTAGTTGGGATATATTTAAGAATATTCTCATTGCCTTCACGATATTTAAAATACATTCTAAAGTTTTTAAATCCAAATGTTGGTGAAAAGATATTATTTTTAGCTTACGATGAAATGGATACTGTAAAAAGTTTGAATGTCGAAGTACTAAACAATATTAAGCATTATACTAATATTATTTATAGCAGTAGAGATAACTGGGCTCCAGTTTCATACATGGAAGACCTGCACAAATACCAACCAGAAATCCCTATGAAAGAAGTCAATATTGACCATGCTTTTGTTTTAAAATCATCAGAGAGAGTAGCAGAAATGGTGACACAGTTTATAAATACGAAATTATAATGGTATTTGACTATTTGTAAGGAATTGGTAGAAATAAAATCAAATCAAAAGAATATAAAATATTCAAATTAATATAAAATATTCAAAGTCAGACAAAGACTTTATACATAACCACTTTTGAATAGATGTTATTTCTCACATTATCTAAATTAGAATCACCTTGAGGTGCTTAAGAAGATTTAATAAAATAACAAGTTTTTAATTACATATATTTGTACCTTATTTTTGATGTGGTACTTAAATGATTTGTTAAATTTTGGTCTTTCAGTAAAAAGAGTTGTTTAGCTCATCATTCAAAATAAACTGCCAAAAAAATACCAGTGCCAGTAAACTTCTAAACATTCCAAACTTTTTTTTAAGAAGCACAGAGTCATTAAATAAATCCACCCGCTCTGGTTGTGGTAGATTTTGCTGTCTAAAACCCACCTGTGTTACCTCACGGTTGTTTTGCGTTTCAGAAGGTCGCAATTAATTTTTCAAACAGTTCAGTAGCCATTCTTATTTGTCTTATTTTTCATACTTATAGTTGAAATATCTGTTATATCCATATTCTGAAATAATGATTGGATAAGTAACAATAGTTGTCCGCTGTGCCTAATTGCGTATTACATGATTACATAAGCAGTATGTGGGTGTGGGTAGTTTAGTTGGTGGCTACTGGGGTAGCCATATACTTGTATAGATGATAAAAAAGTCATGGAAAATACTATAGTCAATAGATAAGTCTTAGTCTGGTCGGTGTTTATAATTATAAATAGGTACACAGTAGTTGATATTATAAATTCTACTGTGTGGTTTCTAGGAAAGAGATTATTTATTTCATTCTTTATGCACACAATATTCTAGAATAACTAGATTGTTTTAGGTATTTTCGGTAGAAAATACCTAAAACAAAAAAAAAAAACGACAAAAAAGTCTGAAGTCTAGACTGGTAAGTCTAGACTTTTGTGTCATTTAGGAATGTTTTCAAAGTATTGTCCTAAAATTATCTGTGATTTAAATTTATTATTGTGGTTGATTGATGTATTAAGTCTCAATAAATGTGGGTATCTACGGTAGCTGGTGGGGGTGACAACCTACTCTTTGTTGGCAAATTTTCGACACCCGGAGTACATGCAATCACCAAGTGCCATTTATACCCAAATAGCTGAATTGTGTATTATTTTTTATTTCTATTTGTGCGCCAGATTAGTGTCATGCGAACAGTTTTCTCCAATCATCATACCTACATTAAAGAATAATCATCACATCTTATTTTCAGCGTTAATTTAAATGAGACTAACGACGCGCCCAAGCTTCGCACGGCTAAATACAAGGTGATTGAATATATTATTAATGTACTATATATACCTACACATAAACTTTCCTCTTGAATCACTCTTGAATAATAAATCAAAATCCGTTGCGTACTTTTAAAGATCTAAGCTTACGTAGGGACTGCGGTAAGCAACTTTGTTTTATATTATGTAATGATAGTAAGTATAATTTTAAATGAGTGAGTAGAATCATTTCAGAAGTATGTACAAGCACCAAGCAGCGCGCTCAAAGAGAAATATACATAGGTAGCCAATTTCAAATAAAATACCCTGTAGCCTGTCTGTGACTACAGCAAGCAGAGCCACCTTTACCTACAGTGCAAATACAGGCATGGGCGTACCCAGGTTCTTGGCCAGGGGGGGGGGGGCAAAACATATATTTTATAAGCTCTTAGTCAAATAAATAAACATAAATTATATTAGGTAGGTAATCTTTCATATAAATTCTTTTTCATTACTCATACTCTGAAAGTAGGTGTAAACTTGCCTGCGGACAGGGTTGGAAGAAGTACTTTTACTCCCTAGGGAGTTTTACTTTACAACTGACAGTTGTTTTTTTAATATTTAGACAGCAAATATTTAAAAAAAACTAGTTCTATATTGACATTTCTATTGAACCGTGACCCGAAACTTTATACCGAATTAAAATGACATAGAGATAGAAATAATTTAAGAATACTTTTTTTAATGACTTTATTTTAATTTACTTTCAATTATTTCATTAAAACTAATATATATTTGAGAAAAATGTTGACCAGACCCATTTTTACAATGACAAAATGAAAAATATTGACTGAAAAGCCAGGGAGTCGAACACTGAAAAAAAGAATTGGCGGGTAAATACTCTATAATCTGTGGCCGATTTGATCTTCCTTTTTTTTCGAGGTGTATAGTTTTGTTTACATTTTGCTAAATCTCTGTTACAAGAAATTTTTATTAACACGATAAGTTCATCAGCTTCAGTTATAAATTTAACGCAAGATTCTTAAGAGGAGAAAACCGCTTACCGCCTAAATCAAAAGAAATATTATACCTACCTAAAAACATACCTTTGACGACGACTCAGGTTTTTATTATTTTTATTTTCCTCGTATTCGTAATGAAAAGCACAGTGTTTACCTCGGGTTCAAAAGTTATTTAGTCCCTCGAACTATTAGCGACCTCGCTCTCGCTCGGTCGCCAAGAAATTTCTCGGGACTAAATAACTTTCTTTCATCCCTCGTATAACAATGTACTATTTCAATACACTTACTCGAAAACTGCCTCTTATCGCACTCCTATTAGGTTCAATATAGCATGTATATCACCCAAGTGCTTTTTTGAGTTTATCACAACAAGGGCTTTTTTATTCCTTCCTTATCGTCACGGTCACGGGTGATTGTTTTACTTAGTTTATCGAATCAGGCGCGAGGCGTCCCCCAGAGTCGCTGGACGACCCCACGAAATTAGAAACAGACCAAAGCAGATTTGAATGCTATATTTCTTATATTTCTACTGTATGTTTGAGATACGATTAAACATTTTTTCTTTCTTTCTTTATTTCACAAGTCGTAAGTGTATTGAAAAACGTCGTTTGATACACGTGCAGATTTGTCATTGCAACCCTCGGCTTCATAACACACTCGCCTACGGCTCGTGTGAATTTTGCCTCGGTCGCAATGACAAACTTCCTGCACTTGTATCAAAATGTACTATAATTAGGTATACAATAGCTCAGGGTAGGCGAACCTTTATGCATCAACGTACCATTTTTTCCAAATATGTTTAATGGGGTCATTGAGGTGCCATCAAATAATTTTGATTATTTGGAAAATAATAATAATGAATACTATCAAAACTCTCTATGAAATAAAGTAAGTAAACAAAAGAAGTACATTTTGCATTGTTTTTATTACACGCATAAATTAAATTACTGTTAAGTTAGCGTGATTTTTGTTGCTGCAGATTGGATGATTAATAATTTATGTCAGGGTTGTACGATGTTACTTTTAGCAAAATGCATGCTGAACTGGATTCATCTGTCAAACGGTTTCTAACCGAGTTTTTAATGTTATTCGTCACTGAAAATAATGACTCGCGGGAATAGGTAGATAAAAATATTGTTAAAATAGCATGAGCCAGCTTCTTTAAACAGTTAAATGCGTCTGGTAACGCATTCCATTTTTCCAGAATTTTATTATTAGCATTTTTACTTAAATTACTTGTCAATCTTTCAGTTTCAAACAACTCCAACTCTTTCCTTGTTTCAATAAATTTTGCAGTCCATATCGAACTAGATTAAAAATCAATTAGCTGCATTTCAAATTCTTCAATATCCAACCAATTGAATTGAGAGAAGTTTAGTTGATGAAATGGCGTTACAATGTCGGAAATACTCAAGTTTATAATGTACTCTGACATTATAAACTTGAGTATTTCCAACAATTCTTTGAATTGAAAAAATCTCTCTGAAAATTCATTAATTAACGAATCGATCACAAAAATAAATTCTTCAGTAAATTTTTCTTTGTCTGCTCTCTTGTGAACTTGTTCACTCGCGTTATACCTACTTTACACATTTTTAACACATGTTTTATGATCGACGACGACGTGCCCAAAATATTATGTCGCGTGCCGTCAATGGCACGCGTGCCATTGGTTCGCCTACCCTGCAATAGCTATTTTCAAAGCAACCTTTTAGTCTTCAGCAAAACGGTTTATGACGTCTCCTGTTGGAGGCTCTACACGGGCATCGTCCGGTCCATGGCGCCCCCAGAATCAACCGAGGGCCCAGCTGAACTCAACCTTGAGATCTGGAGCAGGGGCGTAGCTACCCCCGTATCAATTATACTGGGGCCCGACCTAGGCAAAAATTCGCAACACATCTTATATATAAAAATGAATCGCAAAATGTGTTGGTAAGCGCATAACTCGAGAATGACTGAACCGATTTCGCTAATTCTTTTTTTGTTGTGTTTGTTACTGCCAGGAGAAGGTTCTTATCAAAAAAAAAATAGGTTATAGTAGGGTAGAGTAGAGTAAATAAATAAATAAATAAATATAAATATCATATCATATGGACCACAAACGTCTCATAGGGCAACTAAGCATCTGTAATAAAAATACGTTTTTTTTTAAACGGGGCCCCCGGAGGACAAGTCCTTCGGGTTCACACGGGCCCCGTATCAAGATACGGGGCCTGTGGGACTAGCTACGCCACTGATCTGGAGGTAACACGCACGATTTTCGCGTGGAGATGCAACACCAAGGCGAAACTCTGCTGCCGCCACAAGTCGAGGCACGGTGAACAGAGTTCCAGCGTTCTCACTTTACGCATGACGCAGGTCCTCACCAGACATGGCAATTTCGGGAGGTTCTTGCTCCCATTCGTGCGAAAGAGACGCCCGGGTATCACCAAACGAAGAAATAAAAACGTTCTGAACCAATTTCGTAATTTAACCATACATCAAATAAAAATAAATAAAAGCGGCCAAGAACGTGTCGGGCCACGCCCAGTGTCCCCACACTACCGACCCGCTCTTGGCCGGTTTTTTTATAATTAGGTACCTAATGTAATAAATATGGCGCAACACGTTTTATTTTTCCACTCTGTCCTGTCGGCTGTCGCCCGTCACACCAACATCACTAACTCCCTTTTCTTTCATAATTATTTGTGGTTCGAGGCCCTCAAGAAGAATGAGGAAGCTATTGCCGTTTCCTTAGACGACTCGAAAGCCTGTTCCCTGTCGACAGGGTATGGCCCGCTGGCCTTTTGTCTAAGCTTCCAGCGTACGGCATATCTTCCGGAAGGCGGTCGCCTCCTTCTGCGAAGCAGTAATGCTCGTAAAGGAGGAGGCCGACCGCATAAGGCAAAGGCAACGGCGTACTCGCCGTAGCCGTCGCCGCCGCGATCCTGCCGATATCCGGCCACCGTAGACACTGGCTCGCGGACGGTGAGCAATGGGTAGCTCGCCGTCCGATCGTCTGGTAAGACCGAGTCCAAGTCGTCAACGGCGCGCACCGTTCCCGCGCGCCTCAGGTGGGGAAAACTGTTACCTCGACTCCAGGAATAAGGCAAGGAGGGTACGGGGTAGGTTTTTTAGTCAGTAAGAGTCTGACACTGGTCTCCCGCTCCGCCCAAGAGCGGGTTTCGTCATTGGATGATTTTCACCTACGATAAAAAAAAAATATCTTCCGGAAAAAAAGAAAAGAAAGAAAAACATTCAAATGTTTTTTAGTTAATCTATTAACTGGGTAAAAGACTTCCTGTCGAGTGAAAGGTCTCCGAGTTGTTGTCTATAGATGCTCATTAGAACCTATGACGATTATTTCCGGAGTTCCTCAGGGGTCTGTTTTCTCTGCAACTCTATTCCTGCTGCACATTAACGATCTGCTAGTGCCTGGTACCTTTGGGTATGCAGATGATAGCACAGTTATAGAGATATACCTGCCAAGTGCTTGGGCTAGTAAGGAGCTAATCCGGTCTAAAAGAGAGGTAATAGTAGTGTACGAATGTCACACTTCAGGCAGTGTCCAAGTGGGGCAAAGCTAATCTGGTGAGATTCAACGCTGCCAAAACACAGGCGTGTCTATTCACCGCCAAAAGGAGCCCGTTCAGCTTGGCTCCTGCTTTTCAGGATGTATCCCTGGAAGGTATCGACCGCCTTCAGCTCTTGGGAATTAACATTTCCTCAGATCTCAACTTTGGACGGATCATTAAGCCAAGGTAGAGCTGCTAGGAAACTCGGCGTTCTTGCAAAATTCCGACGGTAGGTACTTCACACCGAGACAGCTTCTAATGTTGTACAAATCATAGGTCCGATCGTGTGTGGATGGAGCACTGCAGCCAGATATGGGCTGGTGCTGTAAAATGCTACCTAGCGGCTTAGGATTCGGTGGAAAAGCGTGTAAAGAGGCTGATTGGTGATCCAGATTTGGTTGGATCCAAACTTTAAAGCCTCGAACACAGGCGTAAAGTAGCCAGCCAGCCTTTCGGTTTTCTACAGGATGCATTTTATACATACAGTGTGCGCGGGAATTGCACGATTTGATTCCGCCATCTCAATTTTACCATCGAACATCTGGCATCCGACCGTACGGCAAATATCCACCCGTACGTTGTTGAGACATCTACGGTCCGGACTAAGCGTTTTGCCTCGTCGTTTATATCGCGTACATCGAAGGACTAGAACATTTTCCCGGTTGCAGTCTTTCCGTCCTATTATAATTTAGGTGTTTTCAAGGCTAGAGTGAATAGGCTCTTAATAAACTAGTGCGCCTCACCATCAACGATTGTGTCACTGCTTACCATGAAGTGAAGCACTAGTTTATAGCAATTAAAAAGTTATATATATATCCCTCTTCACACAGTCCTCTCCATTTATCTACGTGTATACTCGAACTCTTTTTGTAACATGCGTTTCATCTCTCCTGTTTTACATGACCATATCAAGACAAACGATTTCCTTTCATCTTTTCAGTCACTGGCGCCACTTTCAAGCTTCCTTTAATACATACATTTCTCACTTTATTCATCCTCGTCACACTACACCTCCGCTACATGCAGTCTTTTTTCATTTATTTTTTTCACAGCCCAATTTTCTGACCCATACCTATAGTATGACAGGTCTTACAAAATTTCAGGCCACCACTCTCCACCAATCTGTCAGTCAGTGATCTGTCTGTTCAGTCTGTGCCAATAATCTATTCTGGACCTCTAGGCCACTCTCGGCAAGCAGCACAATGTCATCAGCCGTGAGCCTCTTCAACGTCTGACGTCAGAGCATCCATTATCATCAGGAAGAGTCAAGGGCTGAGAGCCGATCCTAGATGTAAGCCGACAGTTTGGTGCATCGTTTGCCAAATTGATTTGGCCGACAGGATAGATCATTTGCTATATCTTCAGCCCCAATAAATCGTTCCTTGCCACAACGGTTTTTTTTTAAACACGTTTTTAATTTTGATAATGAGAAACACCGGATTTCAGCATTAAAGCTTACATAAATAAAAAAGTTATTAGTCTATCCAACAAAATTTATTTTTATATTTAAAATTTATTTTAATTTTGAATTTCATAGAACCATACAACCGTACACTTACTGTTGTATGGTTCTATGAAATTCAAAATTACTTGCTAGTAACGTCTAGTTTTTCTATAAAAAACCTACAAAGTGTGTGGGATATGATAAAATAATTTTATAACTCAACTTTAAATTTCTATAAAAAAATTCTGTCGGCCAAATCAATTTGGCAAACGATGCACCCTGTATATATTTTTTTTAAGCCTACTTTGTTTGCCAATGCTGGGAAAAGGCCTCCGCTTTCTCCTTCCAAACTTCCCTGTCTGGGACTATCTCAAAATTATATTATTTAGAAATCGCTGGCCAAGTTTGTCCCGCGAATATGATCGTCACACCACCTTCGTTGCGGTCGACCTCGACAGCGTCGATCTCTCGGGCGTCCAGTGAGTAACAGTCTTCCTCCATCTGTCTGAGTGCATTCGTGCGACGTGACCAGCCCACTCCCACTTCAGCCTGGCTGTTTTTTCTTCAACATCTGCTATTATTTGAGTTATGGAGCACAGCGTGGTGGTTCTAATACGATCCATTCTCTATGCTACACTCCATTGCCCTTTGACAAATCTTGAGTCTGTACTTTGGTTGTTCAGTAATTACCAACTTCGAGCACCGTAGGTTAGGACGGGCAGGATACGCAATATACACATATCAATAATAAGTTTTCTTTTTAGTGTCATCGGAAGGCATCATGAGATCTTTACCTACCTATAGGCCCAGAGGGTTTTCCAAGCATTTTGGAGTCGTCTCTCGAATAATAGACAATATATTTTAGATATGTGCAATTTAATTAGTTTATTATAAAGTAATTTACCTCTTATTTTACAATTTAGAGATAACATTTATATATAATCATAAAATAGCTGTCGAGACCAATAAAACAACTCTATTTCCTGTACATTATTAAATCAAGAAGATACCTATAATTTTTTTATGAATCGAATGCACACATTACGAGTAAATCATTGTTACACAAGTTAACTCAAGACAGTACTGCCATTATCTAATGAGTACATAATCATACTTCGTTTATCTACATGCTGAATGCAACACAAGAGACCTGCTTGTGAAATAATTTCTAGGGTTTTTCGACTCGCAACTGAGCCCATTTTCTTTGTTGTCGATGAAATACTTTGTGTAAATAATCTTCCTTTATTTAAATTATGGAAATTGATAGTTTGCTACTTCTGACAATAATTCCCCGCAACTTGAACTATGGCTTATCTTCATATGAAGTGACATTCAACCTTCAGATGACGAACGATTAATTTCGCTGATAAAGTCAGGAAAATTAATCGTAAGTCTATTCTACGAAAATTATTTCTTGGTGCGACATAATAACATTATTATGATCTGCGCTATCGAAAATGATAACGTAGTCATTACAAGATGGCAGATCTACCTTGATTGACAATATAGCAATTTAATTCATAAATAAGAAAATGGGACTAAAACGTAAACTTAATTTTGGGCCCTAGGTAGGTTATACTTATACATTCAAATGTAACTATAATTACATGAATGGTAGCATGGTATAAGTTCATAAGTCTCGCCCCCCGTTAAGTGGATACACCTGCCTAAATTTTGGGGGAATACTGGCGTGATGGTATGTGTATTTTCTTTAGTGCCTACATACATTTACATAATTATCCTAATCTAGAAATCATACGAATGTTGTCATCAGCGTCGTTTGATTCTGTAACTTTCCTGCTCGAAACAGTTGAGTGTGCCCATACCCAGTCCAGTTTTCGAGCTGTTTCAAATCGATAACTTTCAATACATTCTAAGTACAATATACATATATATATTTATATATATAACCAGGATACATTTTGCAACAGCGATTGTTATACTTAGCATTTCGCTAAACAGAACAATCTTTGTTTATAAGTAGTTAATACCAGCATTTTTATGTAAGTAACGATTTTATGACTGGCATTCAGATTTCTATAACATTTGGCATTGTAATATTATGAAGAAATTAAAAAAACTAGGTACTTATCAGATCACAATAATTTCCTTGGTCAAAAACCGCCCTTTAGAAGAATCCATCTCAACCCAATTGGAAGTGAGTTTCAACAAGAAATTGTTTTTGTCTCGTTCTATATTACAGAATAGTGTGCAGTAGATTACATCCCAGGTCAAATTACATTTAAAACATTAAGTACGGGTGTTTATATTTTTTAAATAATTACAGAAATAATGGATACAAATTAATTTAAGTATACAATTAAACAACGACATAAAAAGAAAAACTGCAAAATGTTGGCAGGTACCATTACTGGCGACTATTTCTGTGTTGTCACCGAATTTGCATACCATCCTACATATAGTCACACGCAGGTAGATCATAATTCGTAATAAAATAGATACTTTTGGCTATAATGTAACTGTTAATAAGGGTAATGTATTATGAAAGCCGTTAACTATTTGAGATTACTATCCTAAGATTTTCATTGGTACGCAGTACTGTCGTGGGGCAAATGTAGATCATGCGACGATCATGCGAAATCTAAATGACTAATTTAAGTTTACAATAACAACTGGCTTTTCTATTTTACGTAATGCTTAAATTGTCATGATGAAATTAAAATGTGGCAATTAATTTTCTTATGATTCTATATTTCTGTGTCATTCTAGGTTCGCCGTTTCTGAATCGGCCACACACTTCGATGGTCTTTACTTCTCTCCTGCATAACCACGAGTGGGCAGGTTTACTAGGTTACAGGTTACTATGATAATAATTCATACGATAAAGGTTCCAGGTTTATATTTTACAGGTACTCATTTTTAAAATGACACTTCTTTATTGTTTTTCTTATCATCAGTGAACATACTCATGCCATTTAACTTATGAACTGTATATAGAGAACCGAATTCTATATTTATTTTAGCGCAGTTTTCATTAAGTTTTAAATTGGCCAAAATTCAGTATTTCAACATGGCAATGAAAGTAATGAATGATGAAAATGGCAATGAAGACAATGTTTAGTTATAAAGTCCAATCACAAGATTCTTGCCTGAGGCATACAATTAAATTTAAACTACAAATAATGACCTTCATCATATCTAAATATTGTTTAGTACGCGGCACTACTTTAGATTTTTCAAAAACCATCCCATGAACGGTTCTATGATTGCTTTCTTGCTTATTGATACATTGACCTCAATACATTGGAATCATTTAAAAGGCCAATGCATAAAGAGCGGAAACACAAATAAAGAGGCGATAAATTGATGCCGAGTCATTGAGCTACTGAATTGATGGGCTTTACCAACCCACGATCTTTTGGGTTTCCTACTAAACGGTATGAGCCCAAATTGCTGCTTTGGTACAACATGCTATTGTCAAAAATTAAAAAAAAAAATTAAAGAGAGCAAAATTAAAAAGAAAAAAGTCTTGTTAACATGGCTAAAAATATTATTGTGAATAGTATATTTCACGGAAAGGCTCTTTAAAAACAGGCTCGTAACTTTGGAGCAATACATTAAACGAAAATCAAAACTATTCTGAATGCAAAATTAATTATTTTTTGCACTTCATTTAGTGAAGATGCGGTATAATGTTAACTTCTATCATAGACTAAATATTTCAGAGCAACGTAGTTTCCGTAATTTTTGTGTATAGTTCATTTGCATTAGAAAAAATCAATGTTAATGAGCCGGAAACTCATTTGATTAGATTGTTTGGGACTTTTTTGACAAAAGTTGGTCATCCTTAGAGGTGCTTATATAGTTAATCGGGCATAGCATAACAGAATAAAGGCACAGAGGTAAAAACTTCAATAAATAGGACACGCATGGTACGGAACTTTTCACTCGGGCTTGTATTGAAGGACAGAATTACCTATGGAAATAGAACGAGTGTGATATACGACTACCCCGCGCACTACTAAATTCTTATCATGTTTAATGAAATAAATTGAAGGTCTAATTCAATAGAAGTGTATACCTATGTAAGAAATTGTATTCTTACGAGGTATTTTTAGAAATTTCATTCAGATAACACAAAATAACGCCAAAAACTATGTACCTACCTATATTCTTTTAAACGTTTTACTTGTAGTTATGAAATCTTTTAAAATAAGTATATTATTACTGAAGTATTACTGAACAATCAGCTAGTTCGATTATTATAATTACTTGTTTGTGGAATGTTTAGATAGAAACTGATCATACCTATTAAATTGATAATGATTTAATTTTCCAATATTGTAGATATTCATATTATTACGTTCAGATTTTGATTTAACAACTATAAATATGATTACTTCATTTCTAAAAATATTTACATTAGAATTATGGAAGATGCATGGATGGGTGACATGTAAGAGAACTACCATGGTATTGTGCGTTCAGTTTTTGGTGTACATTACAAAAAATGTTATAGGAACTGGATCAAATAATGTTTGCAGATGTCCCAACAACGGTTTAATTATTTTTTTTACTACAAATTAAACTATTTCTTTTAAAATACCTTCAAATGATGCAGAATTTCTAATTACGCACAACCTCCCGAAGTAAAAGATAATTATACAATATTCATGAAAAACATTCATATTTATCATATCGTAACACGAGCATACTTTTTATATTTATCAAATATAATGATACAGTACAATAATAAATTTTGAAATCTTAATCGCTAAAGGGATACAAAATTCGCACTAATAATACTCGTACATCAAAAGGGACAACACACCGTACACAAAACGATTCTTCCCTACCAGAGGACGCGTCCCGGCGCGCGAGCCGGCTCTTCGGGTCGCATAGAGCACTATCGACGCACGTCACCTTAGCATGTTGTTTCCAAAAGAGGATCAACGAGCTTTTTCGCTCGGTCACCATCAATCGAAGTGCATATAACCTTTTGCGAAGCTGATTTATAGAGCCGTCGCGGACGATCTTCGTCGTCGGATAGAGCTCGAGGAGGAGCGCGTGGGCGCAAGCGCGCGGGCGAGGGCCGCGGCGAGCGCGCCGCCACCTCGCACGTGCACTGCGCGCCCAGCGAGCGCGCCGCGCGCGCCTGCCGCGCCCAGCCCGTGCGCCAGCACTCGCAGCTTTCGTTACCGCACGTCTCGCATACCACTGGCGATCGGCGCTCGAGCTTACCTCGTTTGAAAGAAGGCACCTCTCGTTTATGCTCGGAGTCAGACGCCGCTCGACCTACGTCTTCTCGGGATGCAGGTGTTTCGGTTTTCTTATCAGAACGCTGAGTAGCGTTTCTGACCCAGGGGTCGAGCGCGCCGCGACCGGCGGTTCGACCTCGACTGCCGGCTGCGTTCAAGTCGACATCGCTCATTTTTCGCCACGGATTTCCTAGGACGGAAACGGCATCGCTGCCAGAACGATCGCGGCTCCGTAAACGAGATTCGGCGCCATCGTTGAGTACAAGTGACGAAGCATCGGGCGAAGAGCGCTCACTGCGCACGATGCGTGGCGTCAACACATGGGGGGTAGGCGTGGGCGACGACGGCGTGTCCGAGGTCGTCGGCGTGTCGGTGACTGACGGCACTACCGCGTGCGACGGAGACAGCACTCGCGGCCGCTCCGAGTGAGAGCGAGCTCGCGGAGTAAGGACGCGACACGCCGGAGTCACGTCGCTATACGATCGAAAATGTATCCGCCTCCGCACGGATACAGGCGAGCTTGTGTCGGTCACGTTTATCTTAATACGCGCGGCAGCGGGTTTCAGTTCGGCAGAGCATTTTTCGTTATTGTCTGTTTTATTATTTTCCTTGAAATGATGTGGACTCACAGAGCCGTTAGCGTTTGCTGAGTTTTTGTTGGGGCCGGCCCGACTGGGCCCGGCCCCCGCTAGCTAGAGGAGTCTCTCTGTCGCTGAACTAGAGGTGCCGGAGCTCAATGTCGATGCGGGATTTTGGTCGTCACCTAGAATACAGAAATTAAATTTATCAAATGTTTTTGCTCTTGTTATATATGTAGCTGATTCATGTTGTTTTGGAATACAATTTTTTTTTTACCTTGAGTAGTCTGGCCTGGGGCCGGCAGTCTTTGTCAGTTGAGCAATTCCACTGAAACGAAACGCTTCAGCCTCTCTAAATATTGGTTGAAGAGTTCAACATCGTTGTGCCCAGCGCCCTGAAATTGAAAAGAATGAATTAAATCTAGTTATAAATATTATGTTTAAAGAAGAAAAGAAAATGGGCGTGTTGAACTCACGGCTGTATCAATTTATGGCATATATGTTGTTTGTGAGAAAAGACCTAAAAAAGTGAACAGCAGGTACGGGCAACTTTCCAGCTAGAATATTACTAAAATCGAAGGTAATAGGAGAATGAAAACCTGTAATATTTTCTTTTCTATGGTACCACTCTATAAAATGAAACTTGCTATGCCCATTCAAATGGAATATGCCACAATTTGATACAGCACTAGGTACGGAGTCCTTACAGAAGTGCCCATTGTCTTTTGTAGTGTTGTATTTTGTATAGTTACCTCCACCCATAACGGTTCGACAGCTCGGGGACAGCGTTCATATATTGCTAATCCGTGTGAAAAGTCTATTACCTCATCTTCAGTTCCATGAATAACTAGAACCGGAGAGGTCACTTTGGGAATTTTGTCGATACTGTAATGAAAAATAAAATATTATAATGCAGAATCCATCAACGTTTTATATTTTTTTTGGGTCTCAAAAATCCATACCAAAACATTTAATTTTAAATGAATCATTTCTCTTCAAGATACTTTCTCCCAACATCCCGAGTTCTGACTCGGATTTCAAATCCCGGATTCAGATTGTCTGGTACTGTTCAAATAAATAAGTTGCGAATTGATAGAACTCCAATTCACCAATATGTTGCAACTCTTGATAGGCTGAAATTCGTTTCATATTCGGTTTAACCGAAATTCGTCGATTTGAACCGAATAGTCAACATTTGCTTAGTCCAATATAAGATTCCAGTAGCTCAACTATTTTTAACCGGCTTCAAAAAAAGAGGAGTTATCAAATCGGTTGATTTTTTTGTTACCTCAAAATTTCAACGTTTATAGACAGATTTTTTCTCCTAGAAGGATAGGGTTCCGATTGGTCCTTTTTTTCCCAATTTAGTTCTGATGAAGGGATAGATAGATAGATAGATCCATAAGGAATCGAGATAACTCCTCAAATAGGCAACCATATAGTGATTTTGGTATTTTCGTCGAGAAAATAAGTATCAATAAAAAGAAACATATTCTGTTGAAGACCAGAAATGGCCAACGGAACTTACACTTTCATAGATATGATAGTTAGGTAAGTGACAAATAAATAAATGGTTGTGAATAATTACGTTGAAAATTGTATTACCGAAGTGACCTGATGATGACGATGGAGTCGGAAGATTAGCGCCGAAACTCCGTACCTATTTAATCAATGTATCCTAGCAGTGTTTGGGCTTATTAGAATTGTCATGAGATGCACTTTCGTTATAAAGTGCTATCTAACTAATGTAATGATAAAGCCGGAAGGTAGACACGGGAACTTAATAGTAAAACATAGTGTTTAAGTTGATAGGGACTATCATGAGAAATAGATATTCTGGTTAAAAAGTGTAAAATTAGTAAAAAACGTTTTTATAAAAAAGAAAAATAACCGACTTCCTAAACAACTCACTAAAACGATCAAAATCAGACTGTGTTAAATAGGAATCAAAGAATATAGAAACAAAGAGTATAATTATATTTGTACTGAGACAGTTTTTATTATTTATTTATTACAGCTTGGAGGACTTACTGCAGCAGCAGTGGGCTTAAGTACCTACTAAAGTAATGAAAACGAAACTAGTACAATTATTATTAATCACTAATTTATATTAATTACTTTGACAGGATTATTGACTCAATGGTTCAGCAATTGACTGCTGCGCTGTAGGTCGCGGATTCAATTCCTGCACGGAACAAATATTTATATGGCATACAGATATATACATATTATATCGCTTCCGTCTCCATTTTTTTTTATGGTAGGTAAATATCATCCAGTGGCGAATCCCGCCCTTGGGTAGAGCGGGAAACAGTGTCAGACTCTTACTGACTAAACAACCTACCCCATTACAAACTAACTACACTTGACGAACGCCCCGGAACGCCTGGGACGTGGTTCAAGTGTAGTTCTAAGAGCTTACTTTGTGAGACCCTGCGTATGCAGGTGGACTCCCTAGTCGTCAACTTAATCGGCAATACTGCAGAGAGACGCAGGAGTTGCGAAATAAGCGGTGACGGCGAGGCGAATGCGCGTATGCAAGTTGTAACTGTGTGTGTTGCCTATCGCTTCGTAGATAGCGAGTCAAAACAAAACGAAGTTTTTTTTTTAATTTGTATACAGTCAAGTAGGTACTAGTCAAGTACTAGTTGTACTTGACTGCGATTGCACCTGATGGCACTGCTTAAAGTGAAGCAATAATTGATGATGAGACGCACTAGTTTATAAGTACCTATTCACTAAGGCCTCGAAGATATCCAAATTATAATGGGACGGAAAGACTGCAGCAGGCAAATTGTTCCAGTCCTTCGATATGCACGGTAAAAATGACGAGGCAAAACGCTTAGTCCGGACTGTAGAGATTTCAACAACATAAGGGTGGATAATCGCCGTACATCGGGTTTTCCGATGTTTTTTTTATGGTGGACTAAAACATCCAATAACGAATATCGCTCTTGGCTCACCGTCGATGACTTGACTCTTGAGCTTGGTCCGGACTGTTACCAGATGACCGGACGGCGAGCTATACCCATTGCTCGCCGTCCGCAAGCTTGCGCTTACGGTAGCCAAATTTTTACCCCCAAGAGCTGAAAGCGTTAAGCGGTCGGTACACCCCGGGGATACATTCTGAAAAGTAAGAGCCATGATGAACGGGCTTGTTTTGGCGGTCAAGTTTGGCTGAATTTTAATTTTTGACCGAATGCTCGACCTAAGTTCTTACTTGTTATATAAACAACAATCGGCCCTATCTAGTTGGGACTAAGACAGATGTCTGATCAGGTCTGGACAGTTCTCGAATTATTTTTAATCATTACATAGTCATTAAATAGTATAAAGCAAAGTTGCGCGTCCCTATGTATGCTTAGTATATCTTTAAAAGTACGCAACGGATTTTGATGCGGTGTGATTCAAGAGGAAGGTTTATATGTATAATACATGCTTAATATCTTCAATTTCAGTACCCGTGCGAAGTTGGGGCGGGTCGCTAGTTAACAATATACAATATTTATTATAATCATCCACATAAGACTGTAGGTACGACTACACTAAAGATACCTAGACTAGATTCAGAATTAATGTCGAATAAACAAAATTTAAAGAAAAATGTTCTAAGCAACTGTTTATTCACTGAATATTCTTCACACTTAATAGAATCAAATTACCAGTGTTACACACATTACGTGGCACAAATCATCTGCAATTGAACGCTTAATAGTTATCGAGGGCTGACGGCTGCATGTATAAGCATTACAGTGAAAGCTAGTGGGCAATTATAACACAGTGAATTCTTCATTTCTTTTACATTGAGCAATATGTACTTAATTCTACCAGTTAGCGATAAAACCGCCGTTGTAACTAAAAATTTAAGTTTTTCTATAAATTTTTGTTACTATTTTAGTTTATTCTATTCTAAAATTTAGGAATAATTTTTCGAAATGATTCCTGAATGGCGATGATAACGATAAACGTGTCTTGTAGTATTAATTTTCCTGTAATTTGGCCATTTAAATCTATAATAATATCGTATCGCTGCTGACGTGTTTGTTTGGTTAGGTAAAGGCGCTAATCTCAGAGACTATTAGTACAAATTATATTTATTTCAACGCTATCCGATAGTCCATTTAGCGAAGAATTATCTAGAATTATGTAGAAGAACTCTACGACCAATAGGAGCGGAGTAGTAAAAAAAGACAGCTATTATATTATACCAAGTATGTGTCTTCAAGCCATTAAAGTATTTTCCAACTACTCATTACACGTCGTTCGCAAGACCGCGACTATCGTGGTTGGTGGTCGGGGTCGCGGTGTCTACGGCTTGCAGATATCTGTTCCTTCAAACGTGCCGCCGTCTCTTTCACCAGCATAACTGCTAAGGCGATGAGGCGACCGCCTGCCTCTCCTCCTCGTTCCACACTGTAGCCTTAAACAGGGCCTGGTACGAGTGGTAGCCTGGTGGTGTGATTATCTCCACGAAGACACGACGGTCCTGTGCTCGAAGAGAGCACCCCTCCACCGTGCTTTCAGGGCGGTTCACACAATGGTCACACACGGACGATTCTTCCGTCTAAATTCGAAGCAGGATTCTCCCGAAATTAACCATGTTCAGAGAGGACTTAAAGACGGTAAGGACGCCATGCGGCTCTCCAGACACTTTTCAAAAAGGTGACTTGTTGCCGTGCCCAGCACTGGGTTAAAGCTGACCGCCATGCCGCAATGCCACTCTAAATTCTACCTCGGTGACCTCCGGAGTATCGTTGTCGTTGCTGTCGTAGTCCACGTCGGACATTGCGTGTACCGGAGCCATAAGCACGGGCATCCCCACGGGTCTGTGTTCAGAGTCCCCGCCACACGTAACAGTCCTCCTATTTGTTCCACCGTATCTCCGCTCAGAGGGAGCGCTTCGCTATTCTTTATCGCTCGTACAGCTCCGCCTCCATAGCCTCCGCATCCGTCGGGCGGATGCGGCGCTTGCGCGGCAACAATCCCTTTGCACAGATCCGCAATCTCGACCGACCACCAGTTCTGGCTGGACTCGGCCGGTACCGCTCCTGCCGCGAATCACACGGGGTCAGTTGAACCCGCAAAATGGGAAGCAGCCTAAGGATCTTCTAATTTATGGGTACATCAAGAAATCTATCAAATTTAAACTAGGCTCTTCCAAAATGCCATCAGTATTAATATTTAATTTAATAAAAACTTTGTGATTTTGGAAATAAATAAATCATAATTATATTTTTATTGCTGTGTTTGATTTTAATCTGTATATAAAAATTTAATTGACTATCTACACTAATATAATAAAGAGGTAGTTTGTTTTTTTATTTTTTTGTTTGTAGGGACTACTGGTCCGATTGGAAAAATTTTAGCAACAATAGAAAGCTGCGTTACTCCTGAGTGACATAGGCTATATTTTATGTACGCGGGCGAAGCCGCTGACAGAAGCTAGTGTAAAATAAATTTATGACAAGTTAACATTATGTTTTTCTCTCATGAATGGATGATGTAGCAAGTAAGACAATAACCCACAGGAGATGCTATGTGGCGGGTTGATTGCATCAATTTGTAATAAAAGTTTTTTTTTTATGATATAATCAATTTTTTTTCAATCAAAAGACAGTGACTAGACATAACAATCAAAGTAGGTAGCTGAATAGAATCGATACCTACACCAGGACCTTGCAAGCAATTGATGGGAACAAAACCCTGATTGTTCGCCACGTACAATGGTCTACACAAGATTAAGTGCGGAAACCATACTCAGACATAACTCTGATTGTTAATTGGACAATATTTTGGGACTGATGCTTTTAAAATCTTTTGGGACATGTTTACCTAGACCTCACTGTACAACAATGACGAGGTTCGTTTTGATAAGGAAGGATATGAACTATTTTTATTTTAAGCCAAAAGATCTAAAAGGCAAATAGGTACCTCATATATTAGTTCATCTTATTTATGCATACTATACTGAGTATATGAGATCCAGACAATACCTGGATTCTGTCATATCCAGAATTTTTAGTCCCTTAAATATCAGGATCAAGATTTCCTTATGGGATTGCTTTTTTTAACAATAAAAGTTTTTTATTAAAATATGTTCCAAAAAAAATCTGTTTTATTCTGTACCTACATAATAAAGCCATGAAAAGCAACTTCAATCCACAACACATATTCTAATTAGCGTGCTAATGATGTTATCTCTGATAAATAATGTTATCAAGCTGAAATCATAACCAAGTTTCAACATCACTGATAACTGTAATGACTGTAGGTGAATCAGAACATGGTATTAAAATCTGTTTTATTTATTAATCAGTAGAACTCCCAATATTACATTTATATTTTCTACTGAATTTTCAAGAATTCCAAAACAAGTTTCTATTTAGTCATTTCTGGGACTTTCTACTACATCCCAATAGACAAATATTTATTATTATAAATTAAGTCACATTACTATACCAATCATAACCATAACATATCATATCAATTAAGTGCCTACAGTAATATTATTCTTTATTATATAATTAAAAAATAGGTACCTACATAGTAGAAAATAACATACAGTGATAAAAGTTGAAAGCAAATTTAAGAAAAATATTATTGATTAATGAGTCACACACAAGGTCAAAATAACTGATTGGTATGAAACATATTTATTGAGTTATGTAACATACTGACTTCATTAAGGACAAACAGGTAAAATATGAATTAACACACATCAATAATAAAATAGTTTACTGAATTCTTCATTGAAAAAGTACAGAGGACACTTAGTATTACATCTACGCTAGTCTTGTTATTAATAATTCATTACTAATAACAGCGAACCCATTTTATAAAGGTATTGAATAAACATTACCTAAACCACAATCCCTAATTTAAAGAAAGTATTAAATCGTTTTTTAAACCGGAAAATGAAAATGAGTATGCTACCCACTTGATTGTCTAATAATGATTGCCACATAATCTTAAATTTTAATTGGGTAAACATATATTTAATCCAATTAAATACGCACATATCATTATAGCAACATATTCATCATACTCACAGATGAGTCACCAACACAACTAAGGGCAAAATAAATTTATGAACAATAACAACACTTACCTCGGGAAAGCATCAAAGAACCATGTTCTTTTGGTGTTGGGGAAAGCGACTCGCATACCAGACATGAGAGGTGAGTGCAACACAACGGCTCCCACCTCATAGCGAGCAGCCAAATCCACTGTTGGTACTGTTCCAATGCTTTGTCCATACAATATTATATTTTCTGGGCTGATGCCATAGCGCGTTCGCAGCGCCTGCCACGCTGCATCAATGTCAGCATACAAATTCTTCTCTGATGGCTTCCCACCACTCACACCATAACCAGAATAATCATAGCTGAATATATTACAGTTTATTCTAGTGCCTAATCCTAAGTAAAAACTGCTCATCTGACCGAGATCTACGGCGTTTCCATGTGAAAATAATATCGTAAAACGGGCATTAGGGCTACACCGAACAAAGAGGCATGCTATTCTGTTGCCCCTCGTAGTTCTCGAGTAGAAGCCTTCGATGTTCTCTTTTTCTCTTTCTGAATATTGCCATTCTGCTCGTTCGGTCAGCGTCAATGAGAATTTTGATCCTGTTTCGTCAGGTGTGAATGCATACGTAGGTTCTGGAGGCAGAAACGCGAGCTTAGCCGCAATTTTCCCCGGGCATGGTGGACAACAAAACAGGCAACAGAGTTCACTGAAACTTAACCCGTTCATGATGAATTTTTGCTAATACTCATGAGAAAATTATTTAACACTATCCATTACAAAACCACAACTCACAAATTTCTATTCCTGATCATGGCGAAAATAAAAGATTTCACAAAATTGACAGATAGTCAACAATTTCGTTCAGCCATGACGGCAATGTTGCCAACGTCATTAGTTTTGATTTATGCATCAGACAGTTCGTAGGGAAAAGTAATATCCACACCGTGTCGGAAGCATTATTTTAGGTATGGAGGTAATTTTACGCTTTGCACTAAAGCCTTTAAAATTAAATCAATGTGTACTTTACCATTCGTTGCACTCCAGCATAGGGTTAGATGAAACTTTTGTCTTGGCCTTATACGTAGGTAATGTTTTTGCCTGCAGTCTGAAATCATGCTAAAATATGAATCTTCCGAAAAGAACCAAAAAAATGAAAAAGCCATTTATATTTCCGAATTCACAAACCAATTTTAAACATAATGCCTAAACTTTTGTAACCTTCGTAAATAAAAACAAGTTTCTAGTTTTTAAACTTTTTTAAAACTATTTAAATTTATATTTTTTTAAACTATTTAATTTTATAAAGCTGCATTTACACATTCGTGGGAGTAGGGAGGTAAGTGGCCTGCACGCTTATCAAAACCGAGCGCTCGCAGTTCACATCGCAGCCTTACTATTTTTGATTACAAATGTTTCCTCGAACGACGAGGCGAATGACGAGCAGACGGTATGAGAAAAAAGCGCTCCACTATTCGCCTCGCGTACTTGTAGAGCTTATTACACTTTACTAAATTTAGGATCCGATATTCAGGAGCCCATTTAGGAAAAGAAAGTCATTCGCCGTAGCTGCTGCTTACACTTTCACCGATTCAGGTTACTGAATCTGTTGATATGGTCCAGCAACTAGTGATAGTCCGGCGGGGTGTACCGTTGCATTTTAGGTAGTGTTTTTACGCCGATCAGTTGCCATTTCGCTCAAAAGATTTCGAATGACTGATAAGTGGATCAAGAGTCAGCTGACGCACCCGCGCCGCTGTGAGTGTACAATAAAATTAAAAGGCTACGGAAGTGGTGAAAAAAAATCAAGTCATAGTACGCCGGCTGAAACTATTGCCATAAATATTTTACATCATAATGAGCTCAAAAAAATCGTCAGCTGCTTGGGTAACGGTGGAAACACCCTCAGCTGATGCATTAAAGATCCTGATTATTCGTATGTAAAACAAAATCATACTTGTAGCGACATCTATGAAGTCACAAAAACACACACAAAAACTAATAACAACGAACACCTGGAAATTCGTATCTGATACGAAAAACTAAGAAAAGAGCCAAACGGAAGAACAAACTCTTTGGCAATTAAATACTAGTCAGTAACGCCAGTTGCAGGAAAAGCTTCGTATAGTTTGTAAACTAAAGCAGACTACGTCAACACGCTGAGATACCTATTATGTTACTAAGCATTGATATAAAATAGTTTTTCTTATAAACCTATGTTCTGATGATTCGTTTCTTATTTGAGCTACTAATACCTACTAGCTACCTTTTACCTAACATAAATATTATATTTCATCCAAAACTCTCTCGCCGAGCAGTTTCAAAAACAAATACTTCGGCCTTGCTGGGTCACTATGGTTTTGCTGACATCTCTTTCGAGGTGCTGTGCTGGAAATCGGGGTCGGGATTCCAGGGGCGTGAAGAAGTCCGTTTTCTCTCACGCCTGTGGATGCCTCCTTTGCTAGTATATTACCTACTGCTTCGTAGGAGGAGGCCGTCGCCTGCTATTTTTCTTTGTTCGGGCCACGGTCCGGCCTTGACCCTCGGATCGAGGTCACCTAAGCAGCCGGTCTCTTCCACAGCGACAGCATAGGTATACTTTTGTTATAAGTTACCTCAAAATTCATTGTTTACCTCTAATATCTCTTTCTTCTTTCTTTCTTTAGATTTAGTGATTTTCTGTTAATTCCATTGAAGAAATGGACCGTAATTCACTAAGTGATCTCGGTGCTGAAAGTATCTAAACGACGACACGGAAAATATATTTTTATAAAACCGCAGAATTGCGGACAACGGTAAATAATATGTAACAGATGGCTCGACCTAAGTAGGTAAACGTTAGTGCAGCCGGCGCAGCGTACCCTGGTCAGTCATCCCCAATATCACCTTGCCGTCACACATGAACGAAGCAGTAGATAACACCTGCATATAAAAAGTAAAATTTAAACTGCCCCTACCCCAATAACCATAAAAAGTGCTTTGTTACTAAGACCGTTATGGAACATGGCTCGTTTGTTGCAATTGCAATATATCCAACAAGTGGTAAGGTGGTAATAGCGAGTTGCTTGGTTGTAGTACAGAGTCTCGGTAGATAACGAGGCTAGCTTATACTGACTTTAAAACGACGTATCTCGTAGTCTGTGAAGTCGTCGGACTGACGAGCGGCCCACTAAGTAGGTACTACTTAAGTTTTTTTGGCCCAATGATACGCACCAGTGCATTATGACAACAGATGTACCTAAGTGCCCCAAACTGCTCCATGTTTAAAGTTCAGTAAATTTTATTATAAAACTCATTCGTATTTTTTTATATCAAAAGCAACCTTTTACTATGGGATCAGGCGATCACGGTTTTGATGGAACATTCATTAACAATAGAGGCCATACGGCTTATGTACAGTTGCCTTCAAAAGTAAATCACTATTTTAGTAAAAAAAAAGGTTTATTAATTAATTATAAAATGACTTCTTTTAGTATTCATATTAAATAATAATCTATATTAGGCAGCAATATTAATTGTAATATAATCGGTAACACACATCAACATTATCTAGAGATATTTTTCATTTTGTAACATAACTTTAAACTAATGGCCATTTTAAAAAGATTTAGGTTCAGCCTGCACTGATTCTCGACGCAGCGTTTTTTTTTTAAATAGGGATTTAATATCGAACTTATTTTACTACAATAAAATATACTTTTTACTCTTTAAAGTAACGCCATTCTAAGGTATGCTCCAAGTACAAATTTTCTTAAGGTCTTTTGCATTTTGCAGCTCAGAGTGAAGTTGTATGTTCATTACAACATCATCGCGGGCCCAGTACGGGATGATGAATGTCACATGTCTTCGAATTTTTGGTTCTAGGACATGCCGATTTCCTTACGATGTTTTCCTTCACCGTTTTGAAAGCAGTGGTGATGAAATAAATTACAGAAAGTAATGCGCCTGGCTGGGCTTAAACCCGCGACCAACAACTCGTAAGTCGGAGTCGTTACCACTCGGCCACCACTGCTCTGCTCTGCTCTCACATTTCAACATGGTTATGACCAACTGAGAGGGTTGTATTGATAATTGCAACTTGATTCCGCAAATAAATACACGGCCCCCAATCATATTCGAATCAACACACAACTTGATTCTGACCTATCTTGGCGCTTTCACCGTAAAAGGTGCGCTCACCGTCGCGTCTCGATGTAAGCTAAACCTTAAATGCCAGTTTATTCCTACTACATTTTTCTAATTAATATTTAATTGTGTATTTATAGCCAAACATATAACGAATACATTACACAAAGAATACGACGTCCCTTGCCCTTAACGAGAAGAGATTGCGGTGCGAGAAACATACATATGTTGAGGCGTTTTTGACAGATTAACACAGAGATTAGAATGCTTCCTTAAAATCTGGAAATTACGGTACTGGAACATTTAATTTTAGTCCACCAATACCGGTTAGAAATGGATTGAGGTTTTAAGTTTACGCATTAGATAGCTTACTCGTTTATACAGGATTTTTTTTTAACCAGTGCGCAAATTTATATATAATAAACAGGTATTTTTTATTTAGATATGTGTCAATAGTAAACAATTTAGTTAACGCTTACGAGACTTGTTTACTCAGAAACTTATTCTATTCGTACTAGACCTCGCTTGGGAAGACAGTGGAAAAATGAGAAAAAATTAATTATAAATTAAAAATGGAAATGTGTTCTATTGCATACACTGAGCCACCAAAAAAAAATTACGCAGTGGTTAAAAAATTACCCGGTATACGGCTCGAACAATGTAGGTACCTACTTACTAGTTAGTAGCACTTAGTGGATAGGAAAACGTCTTCTAAATGGCCCGATTAATAAAATATTACTAATCTCCATAAATTAATGTTTGAAAACATTCATAATTGTTCCTCTTTTCTTGATTAACTGAACTATAAACTAAATTATATCCCTAGACAGCTTTGATGTATGTAGATCGATACAAAGGAAATGTACGTATGGAATCGGGCACCTCATATATCAGCGGATTCTTATATATTTCTGTTACAGTCAAAACAATCGATCACACAACCAGTTTCCACTGGTTAGTGATTTCAGTCAAATTCCTTATTAAGATAAAACAACATTTTTCCACATTTCTTACGGACCGCCGTAGTTACACCTTAAATCACTAAAAAATAATATTTCTTTAGTCAGTAAAAAATCTACCATCTAATTTTGGTTTCTAAATAATTGTTTGTTTTGACTGATATTTTGAGTTCAAAGTGGTTTGACCATTTAATAGTTTGAAGGCGACATACATTTTAGATAGTTTCTATGTAACATCACTTCGAGGACTTTACATTAATGGTATACATCTCAAGTTTGTCTTTTTCATATACAATATAACTACAAATGTCTATTTCCTTCCTTTGAGGTCCTCTTACTTAGTCTTAATGCTTTAAATATAATAATTTCATTTTTGTTCTAACTGTAAGTAAATTAATAAATAATATTATGCATAATTGTAAATTGATTCAATTATTATGCAATTTTTTATTATGTCAGCTTTTAAATGCAGTCTGCTAGTTCGAAAGTGGATATTATTTTTATTTATCAATAGTTCTAACATCATCACACATTTCGTCTATGTTATGTAGCAGCCATACTCATTTAAATAAATGTAATTTTAATAATAAATAACTATTGAGACATCATATCACAGTGAAGATTAATAACTGAAACTAGAATAGATCATAGCGCAAGCTCGAAAAGTTGCAGTACCCACCTATTACTAATACAATAGGTTAGATGTTTTTTAGTATTAATACAATTTGACACATTAATCATGTTACAAATGGTAATAAAGACAGTAAACAAACGACGTTGTTATAAAATTATTATCAGGTTTCACATTAAACAAAGGTGAATACCTCAACATTGTACTAACTTCTAGTAAAATAGTTTTCGAGATCAATTTGTGTACCTCTCCTTGGGTACCCAAAATTCCAAGGCCGAATCACACGTGCCAACCACTAAAACGCCGTTCAAATATCGCAACTGAAAAAGAAAACAAAATGTAAAACACGACTACTGAAATCATCCATAGGTACTTTTTTGTTTTGATGAAAAGGTCTGTTTTCTACCCCGGTCACCAGAAAGAGTGGAATTGGTAAGAAATGTCACGGGGTGTATGTAATGTATACAGGAGCGGCCCCAAAATCGACCCCTTTGGGACATCTGTTACGACTGGTAACTGCGCACCGACCTCCCTAGTGGCGTTAACGACGTGTGCTACGCTGCTAACGGCATGCTGCTTTAGTCGCATAACAAAAGGATTTAAATAATTGTTGTATACTTGTAATTTGATTCGAGTTTTGGAAGAAAATAATCGAATCTTGATTTCAAGTTTTTAATTCAGTATCTTAGTGGGAAATAACGATATTCAACTGTTTTTATGTCACTATCATTAAATATTAAATAAATATAAGCAATTATATTTACCTGTGTTACATCAAATGTACTACTTTTAACAGTAGTATATTCTTGTGGAGGATTACAATTGTACATGAATTTGATTTCACCCCTGTCTGAACAGACTATCATATTGCCTGGGCTTTGATGACAGCCGGTTATCTTACTGGATGGCTTTATTATAGGAGGCTCAGGCCATATTTCATGTGTTCTCACATATTTGTGGTCTTCAGGATTAAAGAGGTGTAGACAACCTTTTGAGTCGCCAATATACAAGGCAGATGGATTCCAACTAATGCATACTGGATAAGCTTTATCAGTTGGTATCTTCACATCACTCACAAAAAGTTTGCCAGCTACTCTGTCCCACACAGCCATAGTCTTATCCTCACTGAGAGATGCAATCATATTATTATATGATTGGAGAGCTAGCACTGGACCTTTGTGCGGTTTGTAAGAGTATGTTGGAGTTGAGCCAGAACGTAAGTCAAATGACAATATCTTCTTTGAGTATAATCCAGTGATAACTTCGTTACCAATGGTAACAACAGACAATGCTGACATGCCGCATCTGAAAAATAAGTTTTTTTTTTTTAAATATGCATCAATAAACATGGAAATGTCAGAGTAGATATTTATTTTTTTATCAAGATTATAAAACTAACCGAAATACTTGTTTACATTCAAATCCTGTTTCGAGATCCCATGCTTTCACAGTGTTATCCCATGAGGCAGAAAATATAGTCGTAGCAGAATCTATGCTGTCGGCAGCCAGGTCCCAAACCCAACCAGCATGAGCGTCATGCTTGATTAGCTTTGGTTTTGCATCAGTGAAAGTGGTGATATTGTCACTTTCATCATGTGGATGAATATCCAGAACATTCCACAACGCCAGCCCGCGGTCCCTACCACCCGATATACATAAGTCGCCATTCTGGGAAAAATATACATGCCGTGAGTAAATTTGATCAGAACAGAAATCAAAGAAAAATTAAATCTCCCTATGATAGACCAGAATACATATAAAGTGTGATGATAGTTTTATAATGATTACTTACATTGACTAATAGAACAGTGTCCACAGATGCAAAATGTACATCTTTAACAACAATATGTCTGGTTGTGTCCTTAACATTTTTCCATTTCTTCATCTCTACATCCATTTCTACACAAACTGCTTCCCAGTCTGTTTGTGTTTCTTCCCATATTTTCAGGCGTGGTAATGCAGGGAAACTGCCTTTAATTTTACTATGCACCCAATATTTCCATAGGTGATCATCTGCTAATATGTCGTCAAATCTTTGACATACTTTACTCAATGTGTATTTTAAAAAATGTGCATCCAAAAAAGAGCATATTTTTAAAAGTATCTGTAAATTATTGTAAATATTCAAAAATGTTTACTTGTTAATAATATAGCAATAAATATACTATATAACATAATATATAATTCTGATCTCTACATGTTAACTCATAGCAGTCATTAGTCATAAACATTTATGTGGCATGTTCTTCATTAAGCAAGTCATGATGAACAATTAATAATGTTCTAAATACATGATGATGATGTTCTAAATACAAAAAAAAATATCTTGAAGTGCAATCAATTTTACTCCAGTCTTTATATGATTTTGATTTACAATAAAATATGATAAACTCTGCATGTATATGTCGCGGGCTTTTCATAAAATTAGGTTTTTGATCAATAACTGGAAGATGACAAATTTCAAACAGGGCAAAATTGCTTTGTTTTATAACAAAATTAATTTAAATGTAATAATTAAAACAATTTATCATCATTTGTAACTTTTAAATTAGTAGAAAGGATACAATTTTTATTTATCAAAACATGATCCAATCAATATTCTTGTTCTTCAATCTAATTATGAAATATAATGTATCAATTTTACCTGATTTTTAAATACAACTAAACAATAAAAAAATAAAAATAATTGATTTTGTTGTAAAACAAATCAATTTTGCACAGAACTTCATCATAAACCTAAACTAGTTTAGGTTTTTGATAAAAAATTTGGACTGTAACAGGTTTATGTTGAAATTGAGTTTGAAATTTGTCATCTTCCGGTTTTGCATGAAAAACCTAATTTTGTGAAAAACCTGCAACATATATATATTTGTAACAATCCACATTATTAGAAACAGACAGAAAATTTAATTAGAAGATTGCAGACTTGCAAATGTAATTACTTAAGTATAATTAATATAAAATAAATCATTAAAACTTAGTTTATTGATAGAAAATAAATGACTTGCCTCGACTGGCATGTCCAATAACGAGGGTGTAGAGCCATCATACACATCACAAGTCTCTGTATTAGTTTCAAGTTCATTTTCTATATCTGTCAACTCGTCTTTGACTGATTGAAGTGTTTCACACATGTCAGCTATGCCTGCACGCCTGACTGTGGAGAGCTTTTTCAAAACAAAATAAGACATCAATTTTACTTAAATCTTAAAGGACTCATACTTAAAATGTGGTAGTGTCAAGATGTTCAAACTTTATATTGTACCTATCAAGGCAAAATAATTAATAAGTAGAGCATTTTTCAGTACATTTTTTGAAACTTTACTTAAAAAAGGTATATCAGCTTGTTTAAACTCTTGAGCCCCAAGCAAAAGCCGGCATTTGCATAATTATTGTCTTTCTATTGTGTCTATAATTACAGTACTCTAAAGGTTAAGTTAGCCATTAACCTTTTCGCCGCCAACGTACACAAAACGAAATGCCTCGCCGAGCGCCAAGCTATAAATGTATAACTAAATGTACAGTAAACAGTAGTGATGGGGATATCGTCATATCGATGAATAAGATTTGTACGCGTAAAGTTAAGATTTAAAGTTGATTTTACGAATATAATTAAAAACTGATTAAATATTTCCACATTTGTTTTATACACAGTATCCTTAATAAGAAAAAACAGTATAATTTATGAGTATCAAAGAAAGTAATACATAACTCAATTAGACCTACAAGGAATGGGGTACATCTCTATTTGTTTCATGATCTCATTCTTTAACTTCATATCAAGTTATTGGCACTGAGGGCACGTTGAATTCGATTCTGATCAGGGATGGGGTCTATGGTCTTTCTTTCTTCTATTTTTGATTATTCCTGTGTTTTTTTAATAACTTCAGTCAACGTTTTTTACCGTAGGTATCTAAGTGGCAGAATTTTGAATTGTTTTTAAAGTGTTTTTTGAAATGGAAAGTAGATAAGTATATATTTAAATTCTATCACGCTTGTAGCCGTGTACTTATCAAAGCATTGTTTTTTAAGTGTTGTTTCTGTCGGTAGCGTTTACCCATCTGCGCGCGGGGGACCCCGCGACCCCGCAAAGATTGCGTTTCTCTACTTACCCACGACGGAACGGAGCAGGTATATGCGTTTAGGTTGAGAGATGTTTGTGTTTGTGCAAAGTAATGTTCCCACCTATCTTCTAAACCAATGATCCGATACTGGGTTCACCGAACATTTTACATACTTATTGAATTCCTACTCTTTGATTATTATTATCATCCAGTTAGACATACCTCAGAATTATCTTCTGGTTCAATATTCTCCACAAAATACTCCGAGTCCGATTCCACACCTTGCAAAATTTTCAGAAGTTCGTCCGAATCAAGTTCTTCACTCATTTTTCTATTTGCAAGTGAAAGAAAGAAAGATGCGTGCGAGCGAATCCGATTTTGTGCTGCACTACGCCAAAGTGACCTTGACAGCCGCACGCCTATGACGTCACTGATCAACTTCTATAGTAGTTCGCGGCACTCGGTGGCGCACAGGGGCATAGACGACCAATTGTTTTGTAGAGATGGGAAAATAACTATCGACAAGAATTAGTAACAACTTTATAATTACGTATCGGCATCTACCTGAAGGTCGAAATTCATCTACTATCCTTTGTAATAAAGTAGATATCTAAGTTCATATTTTATTGACCTTAAATTGTTTTCGATATTCGCAACTTTCTGTATTTATAAATATTTCAATGGTGAAATCAACCTTTCACGGCACATCACTGGCCAACTTGATATGAAGTGATTGGCGTTCTGAGGAAAGTAACAAAATTCGGAGTTTCTGTTTTTGCCGATTTTAGGACAAACTAGGGCTTATTTTGTGTAGAAAAATAAAAAACAGGGTAGTAGACAGTGCTATCTTAAACAATAAAATAAACCAAAGCTTTTAATCACAGTAATTTTTTTTTAATAAGACAGTTAAAATGAATAACTTCTATAGAAGTTGTGGCGCTGGTGGCACGAAAATCCCGAACTTCTATAGAAGTGCATGGCGGTGAAAAGGTTAATTTATTAAGTTCCAAGAGGACACCAATTTCGCACCTATTGTTTTTCTATTATGTCTCTAAGTACGGTATTTGAAAGGTCAAGAGCTGAAATATTTTATGATTTTATCCTAATTGCCAATATTGTAACAGAATTAGCTTATCCCTTTAGACTTTAATGTTATAAAACAAAATTTATTTATATAATATATCTGTCTATCTGCCAGCTCCTGCTAAACTAAGTAAGGTAACTAAAATAAGTTATAGTTCACACTATTGCTAAACCAGGGTGAATAATTAGTACTACTAATAAATTACTAATACTACTACTAACATAATGTTGTGTCTCTTCATCTCTTGGTATTCTACTAAATTATTGACAAATTATTGAAAATAGTTTCTTTTTCAACAAAATGGTATTGTGTTGGAAAAGAAACTATTTCAGTGCCTATTTATTGTATATATTAAAACAATATTGATCCTGTTGAGTCTAAATATGCATAAAGAGTTTAATATCTTGTGTATTTTTTTAAACCTCTACCATCTAGCCTCTTTGAAGAGGCTAAGGCCTACAACAAGGTCACACAAAGTGAGGAAAATAAAATAGTAAGTTATTATTTTGATAGCAGGATTTTCTGAGGACCTTACCTACTGTGTAGGTCAACAGAAAATTTTGCAATCAAAATAAAAAGGTAAATACTAAATATTCAATTTTTTTATTGATGTGCATAGAAGTAGCAATACTGAAGCTTCAAAACAAAAAAGAGGAAGTGAAAGAAGAGTCACAGGAACATTTTTATACATGTGCATTATTGATAAAGAAAAAATAAATTTGAGACCTTGTCAATGTTGCGAGCTTTTACCTTTATTTGGCAATATGTGTTGATTCGTATAGTATATGAGTATATTTAAACTCAAAATATTTATATGCTCAAGGTATCACACAATAACAAAAACATGCGTTATTTATCGCAATTTTATTCGATCATATGGAATAGAAACAAAGGTATAGGTACCTATAGTCTGAAATTACTTTTTTTAAAGAATTTAAAAACCAATAAAAACATTACATTACCTTTTTGTAATTAAATACAGATCTGTTAATATTATGACGCTTTAAATTTATTTTTTTCTTACGGACAACCGTATTATATTTTGGTAAAATTTAAAACAACAAAACAGAAAAATACAAGTCACACAAGAAGCAGAGCTCAGCAGAAGTGTCAACAATTTTTTATTATCATAATCCTTATAAGAAATATTTTGTTACTGGGATATAAGGCTTTTAATCACTGTATTCCACATACATTCGACAACTTAGCTACTTTCAATAATATCAATCTTCTAGTGAAAGAATGTACTGTAGTTTTGGCTGCTTCATCCGAGTTTACCGAGAAAACTCGCTCGATAAGTTTGTTACCAAATACTACAAAAAAACAATAGAACGCGTGCGTGGCACACACATTCTGGTAATTTATCAATTAAATTGTGAATTTAGATTTGTAGCTCGCTGAGATGGTTCTACAAGAGTTGTTACCTCACCGATAGTGGATAGTTATCAATTTATGGAAACTACGAAATGCATTATTTCATACGGCTTAGAAAACTAACTATCCAAACCAAAAACAATGAAAAAAACGTAGGAGGATGACATTTGTTTATAATCAAATGTCAATTTTTATGAAAACGCGTTGCGACAAGTCAGTCAGAAAAATAAACAGAGTGCTTTTTAATCTCCATCAAAATACAGACAAGTAATTCGGAAATAAGTAATTATGTATAATGAATTATAAATATTAAGCAAGCAAGTAAGTAAATATTCAAGACCTTAAGTTTTCATATTCTTAGGCATCCAATATTTCATTGTATTGAGAGCTGTTTAGCAAATCGATAGAGAAATTTATCTTCAAAATGGATTTAGAAAAAGATTTAACCAGCAAGTTTTTAAGCGGTGAAATGTCCTTTGCTGAATACTCCAATGAATGGTATAATTTCGATGATGAAGAGGATATTGATGAAGCAAGCAAAAGAAATGAAGATGAGCCATTCACGTTAACTGATAAAGGATTGCGAAGACGGCGTAAGTTTGCACGACTTCCGCCAGGCCTCCTGGGTTTAATGGGTGAGGCAAATTTGCGCTTTGTCAGAGGTGATAAAGATACAGCTGAAAAGATGTGTCACGAAATTATCAAGCAATTTCCAACTGCTCCAGAACCATATCAAACTCTGGCCCAAATATACGAACATGACACTGAGAAGTCATTACAATTCTCTTTGCTTGGAGCTCATCTGAGTCCTCCAGATGCTGAAGAATGGCTGAGACTGGCTGCTATATCTAAACAAAGAGATGATTATAGACAAGAGATGATTTGTTACTCACAAGCCATAGCTGATGATCCACACAATTTTGACAGTCATTTGAAAAGAATGGAGCTTCTTGACAAATTAGAAAGTATGAAATATCCAATTCAGACTTTACATATCACCAAACTTAAATGTTATCACAAAATAGTTACCTCCTTGCCCCCATCTGAAGGAGAAACTATAATGAAATATGCTAAATTGGCGGTCACACAATATCACAATAATAATGAAATGGAGCGTGCACTTGCAGTGATGACTTCTGCTTACAAAAAATGTCCAACACTCTTTAATTTAGAAGACCTCAATATATTTTTGGAATTGTTAATTGGTCAAAAACAGTTTCACACATGTATTGAAATATTTGTTGCTAACGCTGGTGTTGAAATTGAAGCTGAAATACAAACAGTAAAAAATGCTGAAGGAGATATAGAGGAGCAAACTAATTATTTGAATTGCTCTCTTCCTACATCCCTACCTATAGATCTAAAGAGCAAGTTGTTAGTGTGTTTCATACATCTTGGGGCTATTAATTTAGTTCAGACACTGCTGAATGATTTTTTGAGTAATGATGTAGAGAAAGCTGGGGACTTGTATATGGACATAGAAGAAGCACTTTCTTCAACTGGACATCATGAGTTGGCAATACAACTTTTAGAGCCTTTAGTGAGAAATAATAGTTTTGACCTTGGAGCAGTGTGGCTCAAACATGCTGAATGTTTATACATGTTAGGCAGAGAAAGTGATGCAATTAACTCTTTTTATAAAGTTTTGAAGCATGCACCACAACATCCTGATGCTAGGAGGAAATTGTACACCATACTTGAGTCCAAAGGCCGTATTGATGAAGCCTTGCAGATGTTGGAACAAGATTTTAAATATGTAGTCAATGCCAATCTGCTATATGAACAATGTTTAGCTTTGAAAAAATACAAAAGATGGTTAAAATATTTAGAGGTAGGTGAAGCTCTACTCTCTAAAACATTTGTTAGGTTTAAACATCCAGAGGAATTAAATATAGCTTGTAAAGCAAAGTGTGGAATTGATCTAATCCACAATTTCCGCATAATGCGGGGTGAGAACCAGTATCATGAGAATGACATTCATTTTGATGAAGATGAAACATTTAAATTTACTCCACAGGAAGAATGGAAATTCTTTCTGGAAATGCTAGATACAGCACGTAAATTTAAAAAGTACTGTGCTATGCAAAGATTGACCTTTGGGGCAATGATGTCTAAGAGCCTATCTTCACATCGAATGGATATTGAATTTTATTGTCTACAAGCCAGCCTTTTGAACAGTGACAACCATAATGCATTCCGTTTCATTAGAGAGTTTGCTCAAAAACACCCTAGCTCTCGCTCTTGGAACTTGTTAAATCTTATTATAAACTACATTGATAGAAACACACATTCTAAATACTTATTAAGATTGTTTCAAAGAGATAGTAATAATGTTGTGAAGAACCTATTTTTGGGAAACAACTTTCTAATATCAGGGAGATATCTAGTGGCATTGAAATACTATTTGGAATATCATGAAAAATGCAGGGATCCACTGTCTGCATTCTTAATTGCGGTAACTCTTTTGGTGATGGCAGCACAAAGAACTGTAGACAAACATCATAATCTGATTCTACAAGGTATGGCTTACATGCAAACTTATCGGAATTTAAGAAAATGTGATCAAGAAGCCAACTATAATATGGGAAGAGTTTACCAGATGTTAAATATAAATAATCTTGCTATTGAATACTATGAAAAAGCACTGGCTTGTGAGAATATAACGAAATGTGACCAGCATGGAGTCATTGATCTAAAGAAAGAAACTGCTTATAACTTATATTTGCTTTATAAAGACCATTCACCAGTGATGGCCAGGAAATATTTGCTAAACTACCTTGTTATCTAATGAATAAATGTGATTGAAATATATAGATAGTTTCAATTTAATCTTACAAAGTAAATTTAGCTTTTTTTCCCTTATATACCTGTTCTTAGCTGAGTATATTGATCTATAGTGCAACTTTCGTTTGCATTAACCTAATGCTGAATGTCACTTGCGCAACTTAAAATTGCAATTACATAATATTTTCATCAAAGTCAATGTGAGGATGTTAGTTTATTACCAATAGGTACCTTAAAATGTCAGTTTTATAAGTAAAACAATTTATTATTTTTGTTTGTTTTAGGGAACCTATAGTTTTAGTTGATTATCATGGCTAGTGAAGTATTACCTGCAAATGAGATTAAGTTTGACAAGCTGTGTAATCTCTTAGAACAATTGCACAGGAAGAAAAAGAAAAAACAGGAACAAGATAAATTATTGGGAACTTTCATAAATGACTTTAAACTGCATGCATCACAAACAGTAGGCCCAAAGGTAATAACTAATGACTATTAATTAATTTAGAGTTTTACTTAACTATACCTACTGATTTCGCACATAAGTGAAAACGTCCTAAGCATAGCTGCATAGATCACAGAGTAGGTAGGTACTTATTATACATAGACATTTTGAACAATTGAATACTTGCTCATTTATTTTGACGTTTAGAAGTTCCAATTTTAAAAGTGCTATGTTGGACTGTGGTATATAAACCTGCAAAATTGCGAATGAATCTTCATCGACAGTTCTTTATGGGCTTACCACAAGCACCAGCTTCACCATAGTTTTACTTGCATAGGCCCGTTGTACTCGAAACAGTATGTGTTTTACGAACCACACGCACGGAGTTCTATGTACTGGCCTGTGCAGGCAAAACAGCGGTGAAACCCGTGCATGTGGCACACCCATTAGTCTAGTTGTCACACAACAGGATAGTGAGTCGTACTGGGTTCAATTGCCAGGGTTCTTTTAGGATTGGTAAAAATGTGGACACATACCAACTACCTATTGCACCATTAGATACCTACCTAATTTGATGGTAGGAATAGGCGCAGTGTTCGAGCGATTGACTGCTATGCTGCGGATTCGATTCCCGCACGAAACAAATATTTGTATGACCTACAGACAGGTTTTCCAGGTCTGGGAGTCTTGTATATATGAGCTTACATCTTTTTGCACGCACCTACAATACAAGAGTATGTGTGAGGCATCGTCTTTAAACCCATACTTGGCCCGCGTGGTGGATTACGGCCCATTCCCTCTCCTAGAGAGGAGGCCTATGTACCAGCAGTGGGAAAGAGGCTGATGTGAATGATGAACTTCTTTAAAAAAAATAAGGTCGAGGAATTTAGATAATTATGATGTCACGTACCTAGGTCAATGATATTATAGATATATACCTATTGCTATAGGTAGGTAAGTAATGTTGCTTTTTCTATATTTCCAGAATCCCAGTTTCTTTCCTATCCTTAGGCTGCTGGTACCTAAACTAGATAGAGAAAGGAGTGCGTACAACTTAAAAGAAAACAAATTGGGATTCTTACTTGTAAAAGTGCTGTCGCTTTGCAAACAATCACGTGATGCGCAGAAGTTACTGAACTATAGATCAGTCAGTAACTCACAGGACAGTGACTTTGCTGGTGTAGCATACTTTGTGTTTAAAAGTAGACTCAGTCAAAAGTCTGATGAATTTACTGTCGGTGACATCAATGAAATCCTTGATAAAATCTCTTCAGCTGAGGTTGGAAAGAAAGCATGTAAGTAATAGGAGTACCGACCTACATTAATTAATATCTACTAACTTTTGTAAAAAAGGATCTAATATTCAAAGTATAACATTCCCGGAACACGGTATCTCTTTCAAAAATTGTAGCGGTCGGGCACCTAATGTTTATCTGACATCTTTGAGACGTTCCTGGAACATCATTATTGCGCTTACCGTGGCCGGGAATCACCCTGCGACTTCAGACGCCCGGGGCGCTTCTTGTAGCGGCGACTGGTGTATGAGAATTGCCGCCCTCACGGTTGCGGCCATCTCCTTCGCTAGCTGTTTCGCAATAGGAGGCTACTGCTTTCACTTATCTCTCGCTTTGGACAACGGCACAAACTAGGGCCTGGCGCCAGTGGTCGTCGCCGCCACCACAAGGTCAAGGTGGCGGTGGTCTGCGCAAGCGGGGTCCATCTCCAGCCTATGCTCCGTGGCCGCACAATGGTGATACCCAGGCTTTTCTCCCCCTGAATTAAAAAACAGGACCCTCCCGAACTTTTCATGCCTTGTCCGAAAAGAATTTACGTCAGGTAGGAAGGTGGTAAGCCATGGTGCCTCTCCAGCCACTTCTCAAAGAAGTATAAGTACCCCTTTACCGCCGCGATTGTAGCGTACGCAATAGACTGAAAGGTTTCTTCTAGGGCTTAAATCACAATTAACAACGAAAAAAACGAAGAATGCATGGTACAAATATATATAGTAAAGCATTATATTGGTAATGCTTTAATGCTGTAATATACATCCGTAAAGATAAAATAGCCGCACTGAATCGCACTTTCACTAGAGCTAGAAAGAAAGAGGGTGTGCAATCGCACGCGGCGGAATCTGCTGGGAGCTGACTTTTAACTTGCGAAGTGCGAGGTTCTCATCGTCCGCATGTCGACATTTATGCGGAAGATACGCCTGGTTTTCACCGTGTCTTCCGGGCAGTTGGCCATTGATGGTGGAACATAGTAGTGGGGTTTAGTCAGTAAGTCTGACACAACCTCATACTATTGAATGATTTCCCACATAACAAAAACATTGACATGATTAATTTAATACATAATTACATACTTACATTTTAGCGGTTCTGGATGACATGTTTAGTCATGTGATAAATAAAGTGAGCGCAGAGCAACTAAAATGGTTCCTCAGATTGATCCTAAAAGATCTCAAACTGGAGATGGGCAGCACTCGCATACTAGGACTATTTCATCCTGATGCTCCCGAATACTTTGAAACTTGTGGTCTATTATCGAAGGTGAGCATATGGGTTTGTGTATTATTTACCTACCACAAATCATCATTATTTTTGAGTCTGCATTGATATTTGAGCTATGTATAATTATGAGACTGTAGGAAATGTCATCAAAAATTTTGATGATTTTACTGTTGCTCGAGTCTCTTCAAAGAAAGTTAATAAGTCCTCCTTTTGCTCAGGTGTGTGAAGAGCTAGGCGACGGTGACGCTCGTCCCTTGGAGCTGGGCATACAGATGTTCCTTGCTATTAGCCCGATGCTGTCTGAACGACTCGACGTCAAAAATATAGCCAAACAACTTTCTATCGATAAGACTTATCAGATTGAGGACAAGTTTGATGGTGAAAGATTCCAGGTAACTTTTTGCAACAAAAAAAAGCAATATTTCTAAATTAAAGATCCAACTTAGTTACGTTGTCGCCTCCTTCTGCGAAGCAGTAATGCTCGTAAAGGAGGAGACCGACCGCATAAGGCAAAGGCAACAGCGCCCTCGCCGTAGCCGTCGCCGCCGCGATCCTGCCGATATCCGGCCACCGTAGACACTGGCTCGCAGACGGTGAGCAATGGGTAGCTCGCCGTCCGGTCGTCTGGTAAGACCGAGTCCAAGTCGTCAACGGCGCGCACTGTTCCCGCGTGCCTCAAGGAGTTGTCAGCAAACTGCAGGGGCCCTTCAGGGTCGAAGCCTCCTGGAGCCTAGAGGGTGGTGCAAACTGTTACCTCGACTCCAGGAATAAGGCAAGGAAGGTACGGGGTAGGTTTTTTAGTCAGTAAGAGTCTGACACTGGTCTCCCGCTCCGCCCAAGAGCGGGTTTCGTCATTGGATGATTTTCACTTACCATAAAAAAAAAACTTAGTTACGTTAGTAGTTAGACGTACCCTTAAAAATAATATTTCAATCAATACTGTATGGTTTTCGTCAAAGTGCCCAGTCAAAATTTCGCCTAAACACACAAAGAATTGCAAATTATTGAAGAAGCTGAAAGTACTTACAATATGGTACATACGTTATTATACGTACGTACGTACTTTCAACATATTTCTATTCTATGTACAGTTTTTTCGTTGATACATGATCATGGCAAGTGCGACTATGCAGCTTACGGCACTGGGTCCGATTCCCGGGTCGGGAAAAATGTGCTATTGACTTTTTTATTTATTTTTATAAAAACTTTATGCACATAATGAGTACAAAGGCGGACTTAATGCCACAAGCATTTTCTACCAGTCGACCTTGGGGTGGTGCAGAAACAAACACGGTAGGTGCAACTTAAAGAAAAAATAAAAAAAGAAAACAGAGAAAGAAACAGCTTTTTCTGTTAAAAATTACTCTATAGCAGTCCGGAGTTTGGAAATTGGTGGTGTGACACCTCCGTGCCTCAGAAAGCACATAAAACCGTTGGTCCTACGACTGATCTCTTCCCCGTTATGTCGAATTGCCCTCTGACTAAAAGAGTAAAGAAACGTAGGGTTCACTTGTGTCCTACACTTGCACACTATAATATCTCCTGCGTGCTTGGCTTATCACTGTTGAGAGTGGCCACTGTGACCGAAATTCGGTAGGGAGGATTATATTTCGCAATTCATGTACAGTCAAAACTTAAAACAAAATTAAAAGTTTTTTCTTTGTTTCTTTATTTCACCTCGTAAATGTATTGAAAAACGGTGTTTGACACACGTGCAAATTTGTCATTGCAGCCCTCGGCTCTATAATACACTCGCCTCCGGCTCGTGCGAATTCGGCCTCAGTCGCAAAGACAAACTTTCGGCACTTGTGTCAAAATGTCAAAATCTTCTTTTGTGTATTAGTAATGGATTGATATTTTATTGTTATTGTGTTTTGATTTCTGCTTCTCTACAGCTGATTTTGACATTAGAGAGTTGGATCCACGGGTTGGGAAAAGAGTCCCTTATCATTGCCACAAGAATCAAAATCTAAAACTTGTTATTTTTTAATCACCCTAAAACTATAATTCTAATGTTTACTGAATGAGTTTGATTAAGTATTCTAATAAATAGGATTTTCGTTTCATCTAAAATATTGATTTTGTAGTACACAGTATATGTAACATTTGTTCTTTAAACAGATGCATATGGAAAATGGAAAATTTGAATATTTTTCAAGAAGAGGTTTTTCATTTACTAAGAACTATGGAAGTAGTTATGACTCTGGCTTGTTGACGCCTCTTCTGAAGGATTGCTTCGCACCAGACGTAACTAGTTTCATTCTGGACGGCGAGATGATGGGCTGGCATAAACAATACCAGTGTTTTGGCTCCAAAGGTTAGTATTGTTGTTCTTCTTCTCGTGACGATCTGACTCATATTTTATCCAACCAATATTTAGCCACCTGGACAGCTCTGTCGTTGACTTGGCCATAATTAGCCATAACCACATAACTTGAAGAAGATATTGTGAAGTTTCTGCAAATTGATAAACACTTTTGTAGTTAACATTTATGTAGGTTTAATGAAATCAATGTGGACCGATGCCCTATTGAGTGTCGTGGGAATCAAGTCAAAGTCAAAATCTTTTTATTTTACAGAGGCCTACATGGGCTCTTGTAAAACGTTAGAAGAATCGGATTTCCGCAATCCCCACTAAGGCATAATCTCAGAGGTGATGTGAGACGCACAGGTCCGGTCGCTATAGTGACGCTTGGAGGAAGCCTATGTCCAATAGTGGCCGTCTTTCGGCTGAAATGATGAATGTAATCAATATGTATTATTACAGGTATGGCATTCGATGTTAAGAAGATAACAGAGAATTCAAAGTTCCAACCCTGTTTCTGTAGCTTTGACATACTGTATTTCAACGGTAGAACTCTGGTGGGGCCTCCAGAGAAAGGAGGGCTGCCACTCGGCGAAAGACTTCGAATCTTGGATAAAGTGTTTGTGAACAAGCCTGGAGTTATACAGCACAGTCAACGACAGATAGTGGCTCAGAGGTAACTGGGCAATAGATATATTTGCTGATTTGCATTACCGAATATTGTTCAACAGCCCTTGCAATAGACGAGCGCGTCATTGGTTTATATCAATTAAAAAAATATACTTTATCGCGGTAGCCTACATGACCGTACGTGGGTGCGGTCAGGTGTGCAGCAAAGCGAAGCGATCGCATTCAGTCAGTTTGATGTTTTCGCGCGAAATTTCGCGGAGAGGCGACTTGTTCATATTATTGGCTATTTAAGAGGCGACCACGCGTGCACAGTATGACAAGACCGCAGTAACGCTCTGAATTCATATGAACCTCATTGGTTCGCTTCGTAACCGCAATGGCGTTGTATCAACCACGTGGGACGCTGCGTTATGTATTCAAATCCATAATGCTTGCTAAATATTGTGACAAGACAATAACGCTCTTGTGATGTAACAAAATGAATTAATAAAGTTACGTTAATTTGTATATTTATAAACAAAATATAATACTCGTACTTTTCATCGCTGAATATAGAACAATTCAATATTTTTAATATTTAAAAGTGTGGTGCTATCACAGGTCGATTTATCCTGAAATACTGGAGGCACTGAACAAAGCCATCGAGAATCAAGACGAAGGAATAGTGGTTAAAGATGTGGAGTCCTACTACATTCCGAATCGACGCAATGCTGGATGGTACAAAATTAAGCCCGAGGTATGGCAATGGCAATAAGTACTTAATTTTCAAATAATTATTATGCCTGTGTTGTCCCACTATAAAAGAAATGCCTTTCATCTTTAAATATGTACAAACTAGATTTTACCCTCAACTTCCTTGTGTATATTGTATGATTTAAACAATATGAAGCAATTTCAGTACTTCAGTAAATGTTGTGTCATTTCAGTATACAGACGGTACAATGAGCGACCTTGACCTGGTAATCATTGGGGCTGATGAAGCCGAGAACAAGAGACAAGGGCGCGCCAAAAGCTTCCTTGTAGCCTGCGCAGATGGCGTGACTCCAGGTGAGCGTAATAATTATCTTGATAAGAATGTTTCAATGTCGTCCAATTATTATTATTGACTGGCCTGTCAGTCTAGTAGTTAGTGACCCTGACTGCTATGCGGGAGGTCATGGGTTCGATTCCCACCCAGGACAAATGTTTGTGTGATGAGCACGATCATTTGTTCTGTATCTGGGTGTAATTTATCTATAATATGTATTTATTTAGAAAATATATAAGTATGTTTATCAGTTGTCTAGTACCCATAACACAAGCTCTGCTTAGTTTGGGACTAGATGGCGTTGTGTGATATATGTGGGAAAAAAAAAATATGATTAATAATTTGCCTTGTCCCTTAAGGTCTTCCAGTCTAATCGGATGCAGCTATCTTTTTTGTTGGTCGTAGTGAAAAAGTGACAAGTGGACTAACCAGAAAAGACAACTATTAGTTGTACGGTTCGTCTATTCGACCGTATAAACTTCATAGACAGGAAGAGCTCAAGCAATTCTTCTGGTGGAATCTAATAAATTTCGTCGTGTGTCAGGTCAAATGCCAGAGCGTTGGGTGTCGGTGGGTCGTGTGTCCAGCGGCCTGACCTTCGACGAGCGCGAGAGTGTCTGCGCCGCGCTCGAGCGCCACTGGACGGCCCTGAAGCAGACGCCTGCGCCGCCGCACTTGTGCTTCAACAAGGAGAAGCCAGACTTCTGGATCCTGCCAGAACATTCCGTCGTATTAACGGTATGTTGTTATCGTTTACTTGTCCTGACCCTAATTTATTTGGAGTTTGTGCGTGCAAGGACTGTTGCCTCCAGATCCCATGGTGGTAGGCCAGAAAGCCGTGCGGTATCCCCGTACCCAGGGCTTTGAATAACGTTAAAAATCTGGTATCGTTACTTTCATCGTGAGAAGGTAACGTTATTAGTAGAGGTAACGTTATGCTTGATAACGTTACTTGTGACAAATTTTACCGGTAAACTGACTTAACGTTATTGAATATTTTATCGGTAAATAATAACGTTACCAAGACCAAGGGCTTGATAACGTTACCAAGTGCATACGAAAAGTAACGTTAAATTTCTTTTATCTCTTTCTTTCGTTTACATTAAATATAGGTACTGTTAACTGCTATGATCACGTAGGTATTCAAATCAAAAACACTTGCGCTGCGCATCATTTTCTTTTTAAATAGGAAGTACGAAAACTGAAGAATATTTTCGCCGTCATTTTAATAGTGGATTCAAGTTAATAGTGGATCTGATTCAGGATCTAGAGGTGAATAGATTCTATACCTACTTAAATCTAAAGAAAGATTTAAGTAGCTATAGAATTTATCTTCGATTGCTTGACTTACGTGATACTTTTTTCGCTCGTAAGTCTATAAATACTTAACGTTATGTTAAATATTTGTGGCTTTGCAGTCTTTTACTTAATAGGGTCAGTAAGGACGATAATACTTTTCGAGCGTTTGTGTGTGTTTATGGTTCGTGGTACATATTGGAGCAAATGTTACTTAGTAGTATACGTATAGCATGTTTTCATTTAATGCTTTTAAGGCAGTCGGGTTTCTCGTTTAGTTTTGTGGGTATTTAAGTAATTATTATTTTATTTTTTAAATCTGCCGCTGAATCTAACTGATTCAGTGGCAGATTATGTGTAGGTATTGGTCCTTACATTATAAATTATTAATTCGCATTTTTGTTTAAAATGTAATTGCTAAGAACAGTTTTTACGAGTGTATATTCGCTAAAGTTCGCAAAGCCTATGTGTTCAGACTCGCTAAGTTACATCGGCCTTATTATACTAGAAAAGGGATTTGAATAAAGTAATTTGATAGTTTGAGGCTAAGAACTCACGAAGCGGTTTTCACCCACGCCCGCCGCTGTAGAGGAAACAGCTATATTATTTCAAAACTCACGAGGCGGTAGATCTACAAAAGCCATAACTATATATATAGTCAAAATAAAACTGGCGGCCGATTAACTTATTTTTTTTACATATCCATTGCTTGAAAAAAAAAAATACTAAGCGACATTGAGTAGACATTGCCAAGAGTGATTTAAAGTTATTAATTATAAATAACACTTTCTTCTTCTTCTTTTTGAATCAATGATAAACTCTTTAAACTGATGGGGCCCAATAACATTTTGTAAAGTATGCTCAGTGTCGGTTAGTAATTTTTGTCTTTCAAGCGCCGATATTTAACAGCATATTTTACATAAGCCGCGGGCCTGCAACCGTGGCGGCTGTGGGTGAAAACCGCTTCGTGAGTTCCTTGTTTTACATGGAAAGTTGTCCAGGGCTAAGTAACTTTATAAATTTGGATGTGCTATTTCCAATTTTTTTTGTGATGTGCTTTTTCAGTTTTTAGGCGCATTTTTCCAATATGATGGTACAAAAGGCAAAAATACTAATTGGCAAAGTCAAAATTTGGAAAGAGCACACCAAAATCCATAAAATTACATATTTTAAATACTCCTGGATTAAAACTTTCTAGGTAGCTAAAATTGAGCGAACAACTACATATTTTTCGAATCAAATGACTATACTTATTGTTATCGATCGAGAATATTTTTTTTTTTTCTTAAAAACACTTTTAATTCCAAATGGTCTTTTTCTTTATGAGACTGACCCCTGAGTTTGTTTCGGTGTTTCTTCTCAGGGTAGTCTGCTAGGAAACATCGGACTCATCTATCAAAAAAAAAATGACGTGTAATAGTACATTGTTATACGAGGGATGAAAGAAAGTTATTTAGTCCCGAGAAATTTCTTGGCGACCGAGCGAGAGCGAGGTCGCTAATAGTTCGAGGGACTAAATAACTTTTGAACCCGAGGTAAACACTGTGTTTTTCATTACGAATACGAGGAAAATAAAAACCTGAGTCGTCGTCAAAAGTATGTTTTTAGGTAGGTATATTTCTTTTGATTTAGGCGGTAAGCGGTTTTCTCCTCTTAAGAATCTTGCGTTAAATTTATAACTGAAGCTGATGAACTTATCGTGTTAATAAAAATTTCTTGTAACAGAGATTTAGCAAAATGTAAACAAAACTATACACCTCGAAAAAAAAAGGAGGATCAAATCGGCCACAGATTATAGAGAGTCTACCATTTACCCGCCAATTCTTTTTTTCAGTGTTCGGCTCCCTGGCTTTTCAGTCAATATTTTTCATTTTGTCATTGTAAAAATGGGTCTGTCAACATTTTTTTCAAATATATATAAGTTTTAATGAAATAATTAAAAGTAAATTAAAATAAAGTCATTAAAAAAAGGATTCTTAAATTATTTCTATCTCTATGTCATTTTAATTCGGTATAAAGTTTCGAGTCACGGTTCAATAGAAATGTCAAAATAGAACTAGTTTTTTTTTTAATATTTGCTGTCTAAATATTAAAAAAACAACTGTGAGTTGTAAAGTAAAACTCCCTAGGGAGTAAAAGTACTTCTTCCAACCCTATCCGCAGGCAACTTTACACCTACTTTCAGAGTATGAGTAATGAAAAAGTGTTTTTTATACCTACTTACAAAATAAAGATCATTCATCATTGGCCATGGTCTTCTTCATCAGTTCTACTTCATCAAATGTTTCTTTTTTACTGTAAATGCTTAAAATCTAGATGAAAATACCAAAAACACCATAGGTTTGCCTATGATATTTAAGGAGTTCCCTCGATTCCTCATGGATCCCATCATCAAATCTAAACTTGATGAAAATGGGACGTCGATGATTGGCGAAGTATTCGGTGAACAAACATACGAAAAAAAAACATACAAACATCCGAACATAGTACTTCCTCCTTTTTGTGAAGTCGGTAAAAATAATTAAACTAATAAATACTTATTACTTCAACTGCAACATCGTAAAGTACATAGCTCTTATTATAGTACTGCGTAAAATTTTGTAATAAAATACCACTTGAGATTCGCCATCTAAATAAATCAAATCTTAAAACATGCATGAGGAAATTAATAATATATTTAAGTAGTATATTTGACTTCCAATCAAATTAAAAACACCTTATGTAGAGAATCATTTTATTGATTAGAGGATTATATCCTAGATAAAAATGTTTGACTACATGCTAGGTCCTGTGCCACAGCCATGGCTGTAGCTGTGGCAGCTGTATTTTGCCTACTAATTAGTTTTTTTTTTTATATATTGGAAGAGATACTACTGCCCTTTTTGTATTGTTGATATTGGTTATTTTTAAAATAGAAATTGTGATTATTTATTATTTTTGCATTTGAAAGAATAGCATTGTATAATGTAAAAGCACTTTTTTTTTCAAATATTAATGCAAAGTACCAAGGAGCAAAAGTTTATTGGATTACAACTTGTTTGACATTATGAGCTCACTCAAATGTCTCGATGATGGTGGCTCGTGTTATTGGGTCATTCAGTTCCATTCAAAATGGTCGAGCTCAATAAGGCTGATACACGCGTCATGTTCTTGAACGAGCGCCGTAAGTTGAGACTGGTCATCTTCATTTTTCATCTTTTTTTTTCATTACTTATCATACCTACATTGTCCTCACAAAGTGACAAGAAATACGTAACCATGGTCCATGGTTTTGGTATGTACCTAACTCATAATATGATTTAAAAGAGTGTCCATGGTGTTCCACTTTGGAACATGCAATTTAGCTTCACTTTTTTTGACTGCCCGACATTTTAATAATTCACGCGTCTGCAATTGCTCAATTTGAAATAAGCTGATACAGGGGTATCGTGGAAAATTTAAATCCTGCTGCTGCTGCTTGCTCTGTAGATTGTCAACAGTGTGTGTCATTTTGTATATATAGTTGACAAAGTTTATTGTCTGTATTTGGAAGTCGAAGAACAAACATTGTTCAAAATTATAGTAGATAAATAATAGAACCAAATCAAAGTATTGAACCGCAAGCCCTTAAAGCAGTATTACTTCGATATTACTTTCAGTGGGAAAGAGACCACACTCTGGAACAGGAATAAAACAATCTTACTTTAAACGTCATGGTCAAGGTCCTGATTTTAATGAATAAATAATGAAAATGCACAATATGAATAAATAATACAAATGCAGTATAAAACTGAAAAAGTTATGAGACTTTGTATTTTGATTTATTTAAAAAAAAGTCTTACTGAAACTAAATAATTTGTTATTGAAATGATTCATTACTAATAAACCGATTTAATGATATATTGTTTTCCAATTAAGTCATATTTCAAACTATTTTAATAATTCGGACGCTTGAAAGGCTAAAGTTGTTAGTCACATTGAGTAAAATTTACGGGAGAGGGAGAGTGATTTAAAGTAAAAAAAAACTGAAAAAAAAGTTGAAAATGACGAGATAGTACATTTAGATACTATTAAGACAATGGTAGTAATATCTAAATCCGTCTTTTTTTTTAACTATAATTTTTTCCAAACAAAATAAAATTGAATCACTTTTATGTGAAGGTTACTCAATGTTAGGTACTTAGTAATTTTTGCCTTTTAAGTGTTGATATGCTGATTTGTATGATTCATCAAATTTAAGTGTCTATACATAAAGTTTATTTTTTTATCAAATCCAAAATGCAAAAAAACGACTTGCAGCTTTATCGCCACTTTAAAACTTTACAGGCACTTTTGAAATGTTAAAATTGAAGCTAATTTGCACGTTCCAAGGCGTAGACCTCTATGGAGAAGAACGTGCAAGAAAATCCATGCGCACTCTTTTAAATCATATTTATATATTTACATATGACTTGGTGACAAATTTATGTTGCTTCTATTATGCGAGCACGATGTAGCGGTATTCAACAAAAAGTAAAATAATAATAAAAAAAAGAATTTCAAAAAGCGCCTAGCAGCCAAGAGATGACCGGTCTAAACTGACGGCACCCGTTCACGAGCATGACGCGAGTATCAGCCCCACTCCGCTCAACCATTTTAGAGGGAACAGAATGACCCAACACACGCGCCACCATCAGCGAGACATTTGAGTGAGCATGACAAACTCTCAACTGCCATGCTCGTTTATCTATACTAATATTATAAAGCTGAAGAGTTTGTTCGTTTGATTGTTTGTTTGTTTGTTTGAACGCGCTAATCTCAGGAACTCCTGGTTCGAATTGAAAAATTCTTTTTGTGTAGAATAGATCATTTATCGAGGAAGGATTTAGGTTATAAAACATCACGCTGCGACTAGGAGAAGCGAAGAAACGAAGGAAAATGTGGTAAAAACGGGGAAAATTATTCATCTTTGAGGGCTTCCGTTGCGTGCGCTGCGAAAACGGTTCAAGATACCAAAAAAATATGTATGAAGGAATTATTCCTCTTAAAATGATCTAAAAAAATGTCTATCTTTTAAGATTAACTCACTAGAACCGTTTTTATGGGAATCAAATTTGGCTGAAATTAATGCATTATTACCAATTATTTGTTAGAGTTGTATCAACATAATAATATTAATCTTTATCCAAATAAATGTGTTGTTGATTAGGAGTATGTATGTAATTGTGAACAAAATTGTCTTTGACATCACTTATTTTCAATGAACATCTTAGAAGATATTACAATTTTAAAATAACTCCGATATAAAATTCACACGCGCCGCATGATGTGCAAAATATGACGCTGCGCCTGGCCGGCGGGCGAGGAGAGGGGTTGCTTGCGGGCGGCGCGGAGGGGTTTTTTTATGGTAGGTAAAAATCATCCAATGACGATTCCCGCTCTTGGGCGGAGCGGGAAACAGTGTCAGGCTCTTACTGACTTAACAACCTACCCCGTTCCTCCCTTGCCTTATTCCCAGAGCCCCGGTATAACTGTTTCGCACCAACCCTCGGCTGCAGGAGGCTTCGACCCCGAAGGGCCCCACAGTTTGCTGACAACACATTGAGGCGCGCGGGAGCAGTGCACACCGTCGACGACTTGGTCTCGGTCTGGACTGTTACCAGGCAACCGGACGGCGAGCTACCCATTGCTCACCGTCCGCAAACCAGCGTCTACGGTGGCCAGATATTGGCGGGATCGCGGTGGCGACGGCTACTCCAGCGCAGGAATTTCCTGAACTTCCCATTTCCTCCCTTTGTAGCTATAATTTATAAAGCTGAGGAGGTAGTTTGCAAAAATAAATATGATGCCCAAAATAACTATTCCGCGCGGACGAAGTCGCGGGCACAGCTAGTGTCAAATAAGTTGTAACCTAGCGAAAAATGCTCCATGGTACTTCACATTTACAAAATTTAAAAAGTGCTTCTACATTATACCTACAATGCTATTATATCCACATAAAAAAATAGTAGATGGTCATGAGCTTCAATTAAACAAATAAATATAAAACTATTACGAACACGCCAATATAAAAAGGGCACTAGACTTTCAACACTATCCTATACAGGTATTAAATCCGTTACCGCACACCTCGTTTGTGAAATCGTACTGCGAATTTTGTTTAGTAGCAAGTAGCAAGCATCGTTTGACTGGTGTGGCGATGTTGCCGTTCCGTAGTGCACGCCGTGCGCCGCATGTTGCGCGGTTTGACAACAACGCATTAAGTAACGATAACAATTTCGTTACCTGTAACGTTAATTGGTAACGTTATTTTATAGATTTGATACCAAAGTATTGTTACTCATGTTACCGTTAAAATTTTAACATTATGAAAATAACGTTACTTACCGATACTTATAGTGTGAATTTGGTAACGTTAACAAGCCCTGCCCGTACCATCCGAATGGCGGAGTTGACGTCACATGTCTTCTCTTATTCTACTAATCATAGTCTCTAGTACTTTCTGACAGCTATAGCCTAGAGATCTTTAAGTGAAGAATGTATAAGTTATTTCTATGCCAGTGTAATCTCGCGACGACCATCGCTAAAAATATTTCGGTAGTGTTTCACATTTTTAGACTACATCTACTCGATAGCGAACTTCATTTAGGCTTAAAACTGTTTTCAAGTTTTTTTTTTAATTTTTTTTCTTTACATGCCATGAGAACCGAATCCCACTCAACTTTACATCGGCAAAGGCAACGGCGCACTCGCCGTAGCCGTCGCCGCCGCGATCCTGCCGATATCCGGCCACCGTAGACACTGGCTTGCGGACGGTGAGCAATGGGTAGCTCGCCGTCCGGTCGTCTGGTAGCAGTCCAGACCGAGCCCAAGTTGTCGACGGCGCGCTCCGTTCCCGCGCGCCTCAAGGAGTTGTCAGCAAACCGTAGGGACCCTGCAGGGTCGAAGCCTTCCGGAGCTGAAGGTTGATGCGAAAGCGTTACACCGGGGCTCTGGGAATAAGGCAAGGAAGGTACGGGGTAGGTTCTTTAGTCAGTAAGAGTCTGACACTGTTTCCCGCTCCGCCCAAGAGTGGGATTCGTCATTCGATGATTTTTACCTACCATAAAAAAAAACTCAACTTTACATAACTGTCGGGGTAAATGCAAAAGCGTCACACTGGGCCCATGGGACCAAGGCAAAAAAAAACGGAATAGGTCGTTTAGTCATTCAAAGTCTGACACTATTTCCCTCTGCTCAAAGGCGGGATGTGGTTTTACGGTGCTATCTTTCGAATATTGTAAAAGTCATAATTAAATCAAACCATACTTTTTCACTATTGGCCAGAAACCTCCCTCCACTCTTGAAGAAGAACTGGTTTTCACAGGGATTGCTGTTGTGGCTTAATACCTCATAATGAAACAGCCGTTAACGTGGCATTGCGCCTTCCAAGGCGTTGCTTTCAAATACAAGCCCAGTATTATGATGATGTTTAAAGCTCCCCCATGTGTATTGTCCAGGTTCGAGCGTCCGAGTTGATCCGCAGCTCAGCGTTTGGTGCTAACTACACGCTGCGTTTTCCTCGCATACTGAAGGTGCGAGACGATAAACCCGTTCAGGACGTCATGACTTTACAAGAGTTGGAAGCCCTTTGTGCCGTAAGTATACCCTCAGTAGATGAACATCTACGTTTTACTTGTAACTCTTGAGTTGTAGGTATTAAGTTGTATGTAGAAGAATCTGCATCAAATAAGTACTGAAAAAGGGTATTTGGCTTTGTTGACTTTGTACAGCTTTACCAATGCCATCTAGACCCAAACTAAGCAGAGCTTATGTGATATGGGTACTAGACTAGAAAATTGATAATTGATAAATATGTTATTGATAAATTACACCTTGACACAGATCAATTGATCGTACTCACATTTTGTCCTGTTTGGGAATCGAATCCATGACCTCCGGCATAGCAGTCAGGGCCATAAACCACTAGTCCAGTACATTAGAGACTCTAGTTAAATGTAACAGTATTTAAATTCACTACCATGGTACACACCATAATAAGGAAGGGATGAATAGAATACAAACATTTAAAATGTCATATTTCGTACAGGACAAAGGACCAGTAGTGAAGTTAAGTACCAATCAAATAACTGGAGATCAAATAGAGGAAGTGAAGCCGCGAGCAAAGCGGAAGGTGCAAGCGCCCCAAGTCGCCGAGCAGTTCCAGATCACGTCCGGAGGTGACGTCGAGGTGACCTCCAAGGCGCTGCTGGGGAGGAAGCTTTGTATACTGTCAGAAGATGACGACTGTAATCGAACAGAGCTCTGCAAGATCATCGAGTCGCATGGAGGGAAGGTTGTCGCTAATATTGGTAAGTTAAATAAGTCTTGATTTAAATAAAGTAACATAAAAGTCTAAACGGTTTTGCCAATATATATTATGAAAGTTGGCTAATCTATACTTCTGTACTAATATTATAAAGAGGAATGATTTGTATGTCTATATTTTTGTTTGTTGTGTAGAAACCCAAAATCTATTGGACTAAATTTAAAAATTCTTTCATCAGTAGAATGCTACTTTATCATTGAGTGACAGAAGCTAGTTTAATTAAAATAAATAGTTAAAGCCATATAATAATAATAGCCAGACCATAATTATCAGGACTTAAAGGATAATGCCAGATGCTCTATAGACGTTTGCCCCACTCAGTAAAAGTCGTTTACAAGCATGCATTATGCAGCATCTTATTGTATATTTATTACTGATAACTAAACATTTGTCCTGAAACCTGCAAACCTTGCCGTTTTCGTTTAAAACCTAAAACAATAATGACATTGTTTTTTATAGGTTAGGTTAGTGTACCTATCTATATAATTGTTAAAATAAATGATTTTAAAACAATTTATGCACCGCAACATCGTTTATCAACTCACAAACAATAAACGGAGTCCGTGAAAAGTAGCATCAAGTCCGCTGACTTGATGCTACTTTTCACGGATCTGAACGGAACGGTCTTACTCGCTAGTAAGCGAGAATCGTTATCCGTGGTCAAAAGCAAAAGTCGTCAGTAGTAAAAACAAAAAATCAGAATATATGAGAAACCACAACGGGAACGCATAGAGCGAATGAAAGATGTTTGACACTGACAGCTGACTTGAGCGCCTCAAAACATTTTGTTACACAAAAAAATCAGAACAAATGATTTTAATAGTTTTTGTTTATTTTCATAAATATTTGCAATTTCATCTTTAATGATTTAAATAAAAAATAAACGTTACGCATAATTATAATCGTGATATAATATTTTAAGTAGACTGATATATTTTTAACAATTACCTACTTTTTTTTTTAATCGATGTTACGCATTATATGTAACGCAAATAAGAATGCGAATGGCAAAAGTAGTGTCCGGGATTTAATTCCTTTTTTTATTAAATTGTAAAACTGCTAGTTTTAAAGGAAAACAATTTATGGTGAAAAGTTTCTTTATTTGTCACAATTATTTTCATAACTTTACTTTTTCTGTACATGACTGGGTCAAGATCTGGCATTGTCATTTGGATTCGATTAAGATTAAGTTTCAGTTTAATCTATCTATTTTACCCAGGTAGTAATAAAATATCTACCTAATCGTACTCGTAGAAACCGGTAAGACGTTACAGGGAGCGTTTGTTCAAGTTCTACATTAAGTCCCATTTGACTATTAGGTACTTTATTTATAACAAAAAAAAAACACCTTGATCGTTTGAACAAGGTTCAGATACATGGTGCTCCGTGGCGGGTAAGCTGACGCACCGCGTGCGCGCCGTGCAGGCGGCGCGTTCGGCCGACGTGCTAAGCACGGCGTGGCTGCGAGCGCTGCCCCCCGCGCCCGCGCCCGTGCCGCTGCAGCCGCTGCACGCGCTCGCGCTCACGCCCGCCACACGCCTCGCGCTCGCCAGGAACTACGACGCCTATGGAGACAGTTACACGGAACCCGTCGATGAAGACACCCTCAGAAAGATCTTCGACAAAATGGATAGTGACTGCGAGAGAATGGACGGCAATGTAAGTATTTTTATAATAATAAACAATTAGCATTTTATTGATTTAAGGGTGTTTTTGATATCGATTTCATCACACGTGCGGGATTGCTCGTGTGCGCGTGAGCTACTGAGTACGCTCCGCGTCCCGCATGCGTATTCCACGCAATAAAATAAATACTTGTACGAAAAGGACATTTAATTTTGCGGGGGCTACGTACGGACCAATTCCACATGCGTGGTGAAACACATATGTGTATTAGAGAAGCTGCTGCCCGATATCGACGTATTTATTTATTTATTAAATCTTATTCTACATGTACAATAAATACTTGTATGTAACGGGCATTCACGGGGGCTACGTATGGGGAGGAGCAATCCAGTCTGTCATGCTAGAGCAGGTTTTCAGTTGAAAGTAAGCAAAGAATTTACCCACTCTTCCCTTCTAGGTTGCGTTATTTTAATTCACATAATTACGAATCTGTACATATAATAACAAAAGTATATCTGTCACCCAAACAGATCCCAATATACCTCACACGGCAAGAGATGCTCGATTTGGACAAGGAGCTTTTTGGTGAGGACAGCAACCCACACTCGTTCCTGCGACCATGCTGCATTCATATACCGAACAAGGACAGTATAGCCTCTACACTAGCTCGCATGTACGGGGCCACTGTACTCGACAGTACCAATGACTGCACTCACATTGTACTGCCTAAAAATATAGAAAAAACTGAGATTGATAACATTAAGGAGTCATCTAGCGCTCTTGTAGTGAGTGAAGACTGGCTTGATGCCTGCTTCTCACAAAAGAAATTAGTTCCGGAAACAACATTTATTTTGTGACGGGAGTTTTGCTATAGGTGTTACCTTCTATATAGGTATAAGCTTGGGTTACTACCATTAGGTACGTAAGGATACCTATGTTTTGAGGCAGTGTTAACAAAAAGAGGGGCAAATCGTTAGCGATTTTCGTGACCTTAAGCGTTAGGCTAAATTTTGTTTAAAATTAAATAATAATGCCTAAAATTATGTTCTCTAAAAGTCTAACCACTAATAAAAGTATTTTGTAACAATGTTTTAAGTTACATCGACGGGAATAGGTTAGATTTTTTTTTTCCTAATAAGAATTAAGTCTACCTTTCGTACCAGGAATGAGTCAGGCATACAATATCCTTACGCACTTAAAAAATAGAGATTATGCCCACTAGGCCAGTTCCGTCACCTTCAAATGTGGACACATGAATTTGCAACCTTTAGATAGGCATGACATCAGGGGCGCCTGCTTTTAGAAAAATAATTAATTTTACCATGTAATTACACTTACAATACATATTAAGGGTGTAATCAGATGCAATAAAGAATTTTATATTTTGAAGCCAACTCCAATATAGGAAAAGGATCGAATGATAGATTTTAAAAAATAATTTATTATTTTGAAATGATCTAAATGTGATGTTTTTCGTGTACGAGTTTCTCCCTTTCTTCTTCTATCGTCAATGTTAATTTTAAAATTATTTGTATCTATAAACTAATAGGTACTCACTATGAATTGACATACCTAATTATGTACCTACTTATATTCGTGTTTTTTTTTGTTTAGTATGAACTGGTATTAAAATATATTTTGTTTATGAAAACGACTTTTCTTGATGGAATCCTACTTGAATTCAAATCTACATTAAATAGAGCTGAAACATATATCTACATTCTAAATACATAAGGTGGTGGATGAACTAAGTCTAAGTAAGTAAACATCATACGGTCGGCAGATCTACACGCGCCTACGCATCTAAAGTTAATTACAATAAAAAGACTCGCTGGTTTGTTACTGCATATTGTACAATCAAAGCCAGTGAGCCGCATAATGAATCGTATGCACGCGTGTCGGCCTGGTACTAATGTACAGACTGCGTTTGTTTGGCTCCGCGACCAAAGACCGCTTTATGCTATGAACCAAACCAAGATTACGGCTAACAAAGATACTTTGTCTGACTATTATTAACTTAATACTTCATTAGCGTAACTGTATTATTACTTTTGTACTGTATCTTACTGGAGTATATATATACCTATGCTCTTCCAAAACTATGGATATGTACTTGAAGTCACAGAAGTTAGCGCGACTGTGTGCTAGGAATGTGAAATTTCGCAGTTTCTTTTTGTGACATTGGGCACAAGTGCACAACCCTTTAACTTTTGAACCATGCGTTAAGAAAATATGAAAAAAAAATCCAATGGACAACTGTACATTGTACTGAATATTCCGATTCCAACCAATTAATGTTTTTCATTAAAAATATATCCATTTTTTTTCTGTGAAGCTTCTGTCCATCGTTTATTAAAAGCGGGAAATATATCTTTGAAAATCACTGAGGATGAAACATAAGTTGTCTTCAAATACATGGTAATTTTCTTTTAAAACTTGATGATGCCTCCTATGATTTAAAAGTGAGCTCACAGAAACGTAAATACACTGCCTACTATTTTGTTTTTTGAACTCAGAAATGTATTAATAAGCTTCATACACTTATTTTCATTATTGTTATATTAATGTATATAAATAATCAATGTTAAATGCAGTAAAAAAACCTTCCCTGTAACTATTTATGGCGAGACTAAAAAAGTAAAAACTGGATGACTGACATATCATCGTACAGCCGCAACTACTGGGGCTAGTGACGAGAAATTTTGCATTTTCTTTTATGACAATGGTGAACACTAAGACGGTATTTATAAATTCCAACTTGTTACAATCAAATCTTGACTTCGTAGGTGAACATTGGCGTAGCTAACAAAGGGCTAGGTGCCTTGGGACCCCCAAGCTCGGGGGCTCATAAGATATGTAATGGGCCCCCGAGTTCTTTTTGAACTAGCGATAAAAATAGGTCGCATCCAGTCGCATCACTTCTAATATCATAGCTAATTGTTTTAGTCCGCAGGTAAAAGTCTGACACTCCCTCCCAACCCAGAGCAGGAGAAGTTATTTGATAATGTTACCCACGTTGGATTTGTATAGATACAAATATCCGATAAGTAAGAGTGAAAATCAATAAACATGAAGGTAGAGTCACAGTAACCGAAGCTGGACCGTGGACACGGGCGATTGAAATATGAGAGCTAATTGGCAATCGCCGTTCGAGATTGAATATCATTTTCACATTACTATTGTCGCTCAAATTGTTACGTATTTCAGATCTTTTCATTATTTCAGATAGATATCCATATCTGTTTATTATGAAGAATGAAGTGATCTTATTTCCTCAACGAATTCTTTTATAATGTTTTTTTTAAATATACCTAGGTATGTATGGTTAGATAGACAGGGATACTAAAATGTACGTTTGACTACTTTGTTCGTAGTCAAGTAGACATAAATAAATTTTGTATGCACATGGTCTCTACTTTTCTGTAAATTCCAACTCTCCTTTCGCAATGTATGTTGTAACAGATTTCTTCAGAAAAAAGCATTACCTTTTTCCCTTTTGTCTTCTTAACTGTTTATTATGTGTTAAATGAAAAGTAATTACAGTTTTTCTATTTCAAGAAAGCCTGTTGATTTTGGATGTGAAGGTCTATTGCTCGATATCTGAAAATGATATATTAGTTCTATGAAATTGTACCATTTAACTTTTTATTGTTTTAGCATGTAGCGTGTGCTTTGATAGGGTAGCAATAAATGATACCGACAAAGTTTATTACTTTTTTACAGTTTCGTTATGATAATGTGTCTTTGAAAACATTAAAAATACTCACTACAAACACTTAAATATGACCCAACAAGCGATTAATGTATCATTTTGCTACGATAAATAAAACGAGAAAAAACAAAAGCGTTTGGTGTCGAGCCGCCCGCCCACATCGCATCCTCCGCCAATCGAGAAGCTCACGGGGCGGAGCGACGGCTGCCACTGAACTTTTAAAACTTGAAGCCCACTTTACAGCCGTCAATCTCTGAAACGATATTTCAGCGTCAACATGACTCGCTGTCGCGCCTCATTAATAGTTTACTAGTCCGTGGGATCGGGTCGTGTGTCATGATTTAGTTAGTGGCTGGTGTTGTGGCTGAAATACTTTGGGAGTAAACTCAAAATGCAAAACGGGGGTGCGGGTGATGGTGAAGGTACAGGTGGCAGTCGGAAGGCGCTGCGGACGCCGAAGTGCGCGCGGTGCCGCAACCACGGGGTCATCTCGTGCCTGAAGGGGCACAAGAGGCTGTGTCGCTGGCGGGACTGCCGCTGTCCCGGCTGTCTGCTGGTACTCGAGCGACAACGTGTCATGGCTGCACAGGTACCTACCAATATTTACCTTTATTTTCTTTTTATCACGGAATGGCAATAAATCAGTCGGTGAATCTAGAAGCCAAATTACCTAACAGCCTACCTATGCAAAAAAAAATCACATCATACTTACTCAAAATTGTTTTAGTGAATATTATATCTATAGGTACATATTAAAACTTTATCTTAGGAATAATTTATGTTATTACAAAACTGTGAAGTCCTAAGACAACTTGGGTTTAGGCTCTGTCAGTATCCTAGCATGATTGCTGTAGTTACTCTTAGGTTGTCATAATATCAGGTTTGCAGTGTTACTTTTAAAAACGAAGACTACTAATTCATTTCATTTACCATTTTATTAGTCTAGGAAACCCAAATCAATGGCTGGTATAGTGGTTGAGTGGTCGGCTGCATGTACTGCGTGTAGTATCGCGGGTTCGAATCCCTCACGGAACAAAATATATTCAGTGGCTGGCTGGGTGTCTTGACAAAAGTGAAAATAAATTGCACAGAAAAAATAATTGGAGCTTTAAGGCCAATCTGACTAACTCTTTAAGGTGGTCATACCTCATGGGAATCCTAACATTTAAGTATGGGTAGAATGACAGCGTGACGAAAATATGCATCTTTAAAGGTGCTGATAGACCTGACCATTCACTTGTAACAGAAGATTGAGCATCCGTTTTTTAATATGTCGAACTAAACAACGAGCCGAGGTAAGCATAGAGCCGAACATCGCTACGAACATTTTCATGAGCACTCTAGCGAACGAACTGTCCTTCTCTGGAATGCTCGCCAGAACGCTCGATAGAATGCTTGTCAGAACACTTGATAGAATGTTCGCTAAAACGCTATCGTTATTTTTTTGTAATGTACATTCGCAATTTACAAGTAAATGCTCAAGTGTATCAGCACCTTAAGATTAGAGAAAAAGATAGGCAGCTCGATTATATGCATCCGACAGCTCTCACCGTTAGCATCCTATAGCAATTGTAGTATACGATACCCGTGTTCTTGTAGGTGGCACTGCGCAGACAGCAAGGTGCGAGCGGTACAGACGCGCGCGACGGAGAAGCGGCGGCGCTGGCGGCCCGCAAGCGCGCCTACCGCGCCAGGCTGCGCTGCATGCAGATGTCCAGGACCTTCCCCGTCCAGCCGTCCATCTATGGTCAGTTAACTCTCTCTAAATCTTACTAATATTATAAATGCGAAAGTTACGATGTTTGGATGTTTGTTACTCAATCACGCCAAAACGGCTAGACGGATCTAGATGAAATTTGGCACAGGCATAGGATACACTCTGGAATAGGACATAGACTACTTTTTATCCCGGAAACCCCAACCTCAACCCAAATACCACGCAGGCGCAGCCGCGGGCAAAAGCTAGTTTTCTATATTCCTAACAATTTCTTAGTTTTTTTAGTATGGTGAAAATAATCCAATGACGAATCCCGTCCTTGGGCGGAGCGGAAACAGTGTAATAAAAATAATAAATTTTGTTTATTGTTTACAAGGACCAGATTACACAATGGATACAATAGACACATATATGAATAAAACAAGAATCTATAGTGTCAGACTCTTACTGACTTAACTCCCTACCCCGCTCCTTCCTTGCCTTAATCCGAGAGCCCTGATGTTACGCTTTCGCCTTAACCCTTGACCCCGGGAGAACAATTTTTTAGTTAGATAATCAGTAAAAGTGCTAACTCAATCACAAACATTCTAAGTAAGAGATCGCGGATTTCCATAATCTTTTCGGAATATACACTGTGGGATATGTCAAGGTTCAAGGGAAAATGCTGAAAAGATAGCTCTTCAATATTTCAGGAGTAATAAGAAGCTGTGTTAGGTGGAGATGTATGGTTAATATTGAGTTTCGACAGTCACTCAGTAGACAGCTAGAATCAACAGTTGCTTGGTCGTACACCAATTAGGTACAATATTACATTTTGATACGAGTGTACAAAGTTTGTCATTGCGGAGGATTCAAGATTCAAGATTCATTTATTAATTGTCAAACATAGGTACATTACATAGATCTTATTTAACACATTGGGAGCGCTATGTTTTGCCTCTAGAGCATACAATTTAGCCATTCATGCAACATAATTTAGCTACAAATATAAATTAGGTTTATACAAACATACACATTACACGAATTTAATTAGAACATTACCAACAGTTTAAATTATTATTATTATTTAGTTTATTGTGCACTTATTTAAAGAACATGAAAGAATTCGAATGACGTCATCGATTAAAATTACAAGTCAAAATGCAAAATTAGATTTCAAAGTATAAAAATGATATGTCAAAATGTAAAATTATATGTCAAAATGTAAAATTATATGTCAAAATGTTAATTTAAATGTCAATATATAAAATGTCAGAAGTTTTAATACGTGTCATTCAAATATTCATTAACCGAGTAATAGCATTTTTCTATTAAAAAATTCTTAAATTTTCTCTTAAAAAAGCGCAAATTTTCATTTTTAATATTATCCGGGATCTTATTGTATATGAGCGGACCCATGCCCAAAATACTCCGCCTTGCTAGTGCTGTTTTGTATTTACTAGTATTTAACATGGTTTTGTATTGGGATCTAAGTTGAGCTGTTCTTTTTCTTGTATCTATTATCGCGGGAAATAAGTTTAAGTTAAGTTTGACAAACACTGCTACTTCGAATATGTAAAGGCATGGGAAAGTCAATACTTTTAATGATTTGAAGACAGGCTCACAGCTGTCAGTGGTTTTTAGGCCTACCATACATCTTATACACCTTTTTTGAGTTTTATCATTAGGAATCCGAACTGTATCTATCGCTTTTAGCGATAAGACCGCCCATTGTGATACCCTATCAATTTTAAGTTCCTATTGTTATGTTATTTTTGGTGTGCAATAAAGAATATAATATATCTATCTGTAGGTGAGCGTGTGAGCGTAGGGCTGCAGTAACAAATCTGCACATGTATCAAACGTCGTTTTTCAATACTTGCAAAGAAATTAATTAACCGGTTTTTTTTGTCGCGCCCGAAAATGTAGTAAAATTGCGGTAGCTGCGAGAACGCGCACTTTTTGTACCTACTAGTGCGGAAAACAATCAAAACGAGGAGATAAGAGCATGTTTTCAAGAAAGTGTAATGAAAATTCTCTATGATACCATGGGTCAACTTCTGAACTTTCTTCGACCAGTGGTCCTAGAAATGTCAACTGAAGGAACATAGGTGGGGGTTTAGTCATAAAAAGTCTGACACGTGCTTTCATTCCGCCCTAGAGTGCGAGAAATCACTATGTAGATAGTAAACTTACTAGTTTGCCTGTATTATCATCTCCTTGGGGCTTGGGTGCACGAGTCTAATTCAGTACAGGAATAGGTACCTGTATTGAACTAAAATTGAACTAATGCATGGAAAAACTTCGATCTACTGTATGGAGACTTTAGATTTGTTTTCTACACACTTTTTAACTCCTAGCCTGACACAGACAGGTGGAATTGTATTCTTTTTCTATTTATGTAAAAATCTTTGCAAGTCTATGGTGAACTCTACAGTAATGGCGGTAAAACATTCTTTAGGTCTTCCATCTTGCTTTTGTGAGCACTTGAAGCACTCTAAAGTGTGGTTCATGTCCTGAATTAAATCAGATTGTGTATTCGGCAGGTCTAAAAAACCCCTAATAGACCCCCGGCCGAAATGGGGGTTGTTATAAGTTTGACCTGTCTGTCTGTGATATCATATCTCCCGAACGGATGAAGCGATTTCAAATTAGTTTTTTTTGACGAGATGTATTTTAACACTCTACCGAGGTACATGTGTATCCAATCGATTGCTGGCTGCGGTTACGTTCCTTCGTCCTTAAAAATTAAAGGTTTCTTTTGGGTTTGAGTTTCACTTATATAACTAATTTTTTGATTACCAAGCCCCTAAACATTGATGCCTGGAGTGTTAAAATTTGCTGCACTTAGGTTAGGTGATGGTACTAGCTACTTATTACTAACCAGTCAGTATAACTTATTAGTCCATTGGCGTAAGAAGTCTCAAAGAGGCCTGTTAACGATAAAATGATACGGGATAGTCCAGGATACATAAACTAAAAACTTTCTATATAAACTTTGTTCTTAACAAAGTATACCTTACTAGCACAGAGATAATGAGGCGGAAGCACAATCAAGGGCGGATCCAGCATTGGCGCCAGGAGGGGGTCAGATAGTTGTGGTCGAGTCAAAAACTTGTAATTTAATTTTGATAACGATAGATGCAAGTAAAAAGTAGGTAGGTATTTTATTATGTACGTATGTACTGTACTTAAAAATATTTATTCTTTATTGTACACTTTAAAAATTTAACACATAATAACTTGTACATATACACGTACGTAATGCCATCTTCTCTTAAAGACATCCAGAAAAGCACTATCACGCACAGAATGAGGCAGAATATTTATATTCATTCATCAATCATTAACCGTGGTGAATGATTTGTCATAACAGCTAGAGGTATGTCCAGGGCCCGATCTAGCTATTTAACCGCTCCGGACAAAGATAATTTTCATCGCCCTTTACCACCTGTTCCACATGAGGTCTGTTGGGGCGGTGCGGTCGAAGTGTGAGTGTAGACGTCAAACCAGATGTACCGGTGGTTCGAGAACGTCACCACCCGTCCATGACGCGTCAGTCGACAGCACGCGGTGACAAAGTGGGACTGGAAAAACGTTATATCACCACGGACTCGCCCTGCATCCACACACCCGTGGGGATAGAACCCCAGTTTCGGACGACCAGGCCTGTCTCCAGAACCCTGTCCTCCAACATCGACCTTGCTGGTTCCTGAACCGAAAACCCCAGCCCAAGTCCTTGGCATTGAGCTCCCCGCAAACGACTACGGGGAATGAATCAAATCCCACGACGAAGGCTTCCTCTCTAAGGGAATCGTAGAGATTAGCGGGAGATCGGGTTCGGGGACAGATAGACGTCTACCACTGCAAAGTCTCCGAACAATGCTGCCACGTAACTCCGTTTCCTCGTGACGGCCTCGAGGGACGAGGTACCGGCGGCGGCCGACGAAATTACTGTCACCGAGCCACTCAAGACCTGCACTCAGTCAGCTATCAAGATCCTGAGCCGTTGATTTGGCAGGGGTGGGTCTTCGGACTTTACCCTTGGCCTTGGCGGAAGGATCGTAGGACCTGCTACCAGTGTATTGGTCAGTCTTTTTGCCTGCTGCCGTACGTACGTAGCAGTGCATCGTAGAACAGCATTATGCAGCTTTGTGCCCAGATTTAGAACACTGATAGAGTGATAGAAGTGGTCACTGCGATCCACTTTACACACTGCAGCGCAATAGTACGCCACGTAGCAGCGGTAGCACCGCAGAGGTCTGGGCTACAGCAGTTTCCTTGCGTGAAGACCCAGCTCAAAGAAGCCTTCGGCCCTCCCCAGCGATGGTCTTGGCCACCGACACTGGACAGCTAACCGTCACGGCTCGCATGCCCATTGCCCATGCTTAAGCTAAAACGCAAATTATTGACGTGGTTCAGAAGTCTGGTTAGCTTAAGGTAGAATGTAGTTACATAACATCGGTATGGAGCCAAATCTATATTTTTTCTTCTTCTATCTATACTTATAATAAATCTGTAGAACGGTCAATTCTATACATGAAATATATTTCCAAAATGACTATTAGGGGGTGATTAGTGATCGATACTGATGCGAAAAATGCAATCAGTATAATTTTTGTCTGTCTGTATGTTCGTTACAGAAACAAAAACTACAGGACTGATTTTAACGAAACTTGGTACGATTATTTTTCATACACTTGGGCAGGTTATTGTATACTTTTCATCACGCTACGACCAATTGGAGCAGAGCATGATAAAACGTTACAATAACTTTTTGATTTAAAATATTCACTTTTTTTTGCAATATTTAAGATTTGTAGATTTATATTTTTTTTTATCACTGTAATATGGAATCTAACGTTTTTCTAGATTAAGGTGTAAATTTTAATAGTACATAATAATTAAACAAATTTCTGACTAGAGTTTTTTTAGTTTTTTGCATTTTCTGAGGAAATTTACTGTAGTAATGTATACTTTTTTTACACCATCAAAAAGTAAAGATTTCGATGAATAAGAAGCCAACATTCTTTTTAAAAAAATCACATATTTTTACATGAGATTTTTTTTTTTCAATTGAAAAATAGGCTGCTTTTTCGATGGTAAGTCAAAATAAAGAACAAATGTGAATATTGTAAATCAAAAAAATTATAGTAAGTTTCGGACATAAAAAGGAAACTTTTCACCAAACTTTGTGAAAAAAAAGTAATATTTAAAAAATATAAAAATTAAATTCAAATACTCGGTTTTTTGAAGTTGTCACTTAGATTTAGAGGTTATGTGGAAAAGTGTAAAAGCAAAAGTGGTAGATCTTTTCATAACCTACAAGTTTGCCATTAGACTTTTTTTCCATAGAACCAGTAGTTTTGCCGGAAATCGAGATAAACCATTTTTTACCCTTAAAACAGCACACCCACCCACTTCCCGAGCTCAGATCGAACGTAGTTTATTTTTCCTTTATTTTATTTATTTATTTATTTAACTATTTATGTACACACATATAATTAATAGATAATGAACATCACAAAAGAAAACAATGTACAAAGGTACTGCTTATTTCATAAAGAAATTTCTTCCAGCAGACCTGCGAAAGGAGAAATTGGTAGAAATGTAGACAATAGTGTGCAGAAATAGGAAAAGAAGAGATGGTGAAAACTTAAAATTAAAATAATATATACTTATATAACTATATATACCTTAAACTAAAAATAAATACATATATAATATATAAAAACAAGAAAATGTATCATACTACAGAGGAAAGGTAGTGCTCTTTTACTTTAGCCTTAAAAACTGAAATAGCTTTCAAATCACGAATGCTAGGCGGAAGAGAGTTCCACAACCTTACTGCGTGGACAGAGAAAGAGTAGGAGTAATAGCTGGATTTATGAGGAGGAGTTTTAAGAAGGGATTTAAGGTGTGACCTACATGGTGCGTCGCTAGGACGAAAGTAGGAAAAACGATCACGAAGGTAGGAGGGATAAGATGGGTTGTGAAGGATATTGAAAAGGAGACATAATATGCGAGTGTTCCTTAAATTTTTGTTATACTATCTTCCTTTTCCAATAGGTTTCATCTTACTACTATTTTGCTCCCTTTCAAAAGCTATCTGCACTGGTCTAATAAGCCATCGCGCGTGAATACTGAATCATGCTTTAAGGATTATTTTTAAGGGGGTTAACCGACTTTCACGCGGGCGAATCCGCTGGCAGAAAATCTACACTAATATATTAAAGAGGTAAAGTTTGTTTTTTTGTTTGTAGGAGGTAATCTCTGGAACTATTGGTCCGATTTGAAAAAAAATAGCATCAATAGAAAGCTGCTTTATTCCTGAGTGATATAGGTTTTTTATGTACACGGGCGAAGACGCTGACAAAAGCTAGTAGTATATAAATAAAATCATTATGTTCAATTAGTGGTCCATCTAAGTCCTTGTCCTAGAACCAGCTCAGGGGGGGGTCATGACCCCCATGACCCCCCCCCTGGATCCGCCGTTGAGCACAATAGGGCACGACGAAAATGGCCAGTGGATAAAACGATACCTATGAATTTTTGTACACATCAGGGGCCTCGTTTTGTTGATCCGGTGGTGTCTACGCCTCTGACACTCAGAACTCGTTGCATTAGCACACGTTAATATGATACAGCATTATATTTAGTTGGTATATAGGTAGAAAACCTGAATATAGTTTGTTGAGAAACAGTACCTACCTAACTGAATCGATTCCAATACGTTCTTTAAGGGAGCTGATGTGATTATCAGGACAGATCATGAAAGTTTATCGTGATAAAGAACCCTTTGCAAAACGATTTTATCCGATACCGTTTGCAAGGCAAAAGATTTTTAAACGATGTATTTTGTCCCAAAAATATTTTAAAAAGGTCAAAAGTTGGACACCACCTAGGCACCTAGACGTAACACATAGGTACAATACAGGTCACGGTAGGTTATAGTGGCCTGTGACCACTAGACAGTAGCGCACAGCTGGGAGCTGTGGCAAAACCACCCTCTGTGGCCCGGATGGCCCGGTGTCCATGTCTTTCTAGACAAGCTGGTAACTTAACCCTTTCGCGAACATTGGTAAAACAGTTCCAAGCTACTTTTTAAAGAAAACTAACATATTATTATTATTTGAAAACAACGCACAAATTCAATCGGGGCATTGACAATTGTTTTGCCAAATAAAAAGTCACGAACGGCCATTGGCAAAAATGTTGCCGTAACCCAAAAAAAGGGGGCGCTCAGCTGGGGGGAAATCTACACATATTGTTAAGTATACAAATGTTATTTCACAATGTTAGGAATAAATAAAACCAAAATCGGAGCTGTAATTAGTATAGCCCACGAAAAAGTTAACAAGCTCGTAACTTTGTGATTTTTAATTATAGGTACCTAGTTATAAAATTTTGTAAGTACATAGATTCTTTACATAAAAATACTAGACCCGTGTTTCAGGTTTCGCATATACTAACAATGTAAAAATAAGGTAGTACAATGAAAGAACACTCGTAGTAGTGTACTTACAACTTACAACGTTCTGCCTAGGTTCTATTCACCCCGGCACATACGTTTAGCCCAACGCTCATTATAACTATTAGGTAGATGTTCTAATGACAAAATGGGGTTATTATTCATGTGTAGATATCTAAATGGTTATTTTAAAATGTAATGTATACGGTGACAGCTCGCAGGCGAGCATGGTGTCGCCGGCACCCGCACCACTCCGCTGATGTTATTGTAGTAACCGAGACCACACTGTCGAGTGTTTCCTTTCTCATCCCTGAAATGCTAAATGCGAATTAGCTGGATAAATATTTATTTTGGAACAGCGGGAGAGAGTTAAAATTGAATACTTTGGTAAGCTTATTTAGTCATCAGCAGATAGATTTGTTATTTTCATAAAACTTAAAAAAAACTCCATGAAATTGAGCAGATCCTACTTAGTCTACTTACCAATATTATTAGATATGTAGGTACATATTTATTGAATGCTAGCTGAATCGTCAATTTCTTATAGTTGTTTACTTATAATTTAAAATTTCAATAACTTTGTAGTTATTGAAATTAACTTTGTAGTAAATTAGCCGCAATGTGTCGCGACTAATTTGACGGCGCTCTTAAATCCCTGTCCATCCCTCCATAACTCTTAAATTTTTACAATGTTTAAATGAGAGCAGGGTAAATACGCCAAACGTCGGCCCCTCCCCAAACTTCGGCCGTCTGCACATTTTCAGCTTGCGTTCCTTTACAGAATAATAAAGTGGCAAGAATGCCACCCTAATTGCAACCTTAGTTCATACTATATATGTACAAACCGTTACTATCCCATTACGTCGCTCACTCTTCGCGTACTGAGCGTCAGCAGCGATTGCGCCGGTCGAAGCGTCATGTCCATATTAAAAGTACCTTACTTGCTGTGAATACCCACACTTCGGGGATTGATATTAGAACGGTAAGACATTCCTTTTTCTTTGTTTTAAGCTTTATTATTAGTAATAAGTGATTTTTACTATATTTTGAGATAGTTTTTCCAATGTTTTACGTATTGTTTTAAAGGAAAAATAGGAGGCCGCCAATAGAATACTAATTTTGAGTTAAAACCGAATTCTCGGCCGTGGCCGACTTAACGTAAATGCAGTCTGTTTTATAAATTCCAATTGTAGTAATTCCATTGGCTCCGTAAGAGAATTTGCAACGCATATAGTTCAATAAATCTGTTTTACGTTTAATCGCCAAATGGCGGCCGGGGTGATATTAGTTAAATCTCGAGAAATAATGGACACGAAATAGGGGCCGGCTTTAGAAACATTAAAGATCGTAATGTCGACCAGCCTCAAATTCGAGCGCCACTATACAGGCTGTATACTTTTTATATTTAATTTATTAATATTATAAAGACTCAAGTTCAAATAGTAGGAGTTGATAATATTATTAATGACCTCTCTATAATTCAAAGTTATCACGAGTTCCCTACAAAATCTCTTTATATTTCGAACTAAATCAATATATTTGTTTTTTTTTTGTTTGTAGGAGGTAATCTCATAAGACTGAAGAGATTACGACTTTTTTAATTCATGACAAACACATTTATTTACCATAGCATAATAATGTTTAAGTAACCTTTATTTTATTATTTACCGACTGGTTTTATAAATATTGTTACGAAGACGTTAAAACTTTCAAAAACAATCACTTTTAAATTATTACAGTTTTTTTTTTTATTGTAATGTTTATATTTTATTTTTTATAATTATAATATATAACTTTCTTTAAAGCAAATAGAAAAATACTTTACCTGGTAAGTATTAAACAAATACGATTAATAATGTAGGCATATTTAGTGAGACTCCTGCCAAAATAAATCATATTAATAATATTTGTCAGTTTTAGTTTAAAACACCCTATACCCGGCCGACATTTGGGAAAAACGCGACCGACTATGGGCCATGAATGGCCGACTTTAGGAATTTTTCGTTCTCGACGCATTTAAACCTTAGTACTTTTTCCTTGTAGTAGAAATGTTAATCTTATGCCCATAAACATGAAATACATATAATAAACTATCAAAAACCGCATCAGAAGCATCTTTATGTTGCAAATTGATGGTACCAGAGCCATCCCAATACAGAAAAACCGTAAGGGGGCCGACATTTAGCGTATTTACCCCACTTGGTTTTTCTATCAACTTTATTTTTTGTGGGATGTTTACAACCCGTTCCAACTGAGAATAGGATCGATGGTCATGCCGTGAGGTCACGTCGAACTGTCAAATCGAAGAAATTAGGTAAAGTGAACAAAAAAAGTTATTTAAAAAAAATATTTACGTACGAAACGTGAATAAAAAAAGTTTAATCAGAATACAATTTTTCAATTTTGTTTATCTCTGTTTCACTGTGTAATGTGTCTGAGTAGGTAGTGGTAAATAGAAGAAAAAAGCGAATTATTTCTAACAATGACAATAAAAAAGAAAATAGTTTTTATTGTAAACTATTTATGACTTAAAACAATATATTTGGCAAATTTAGGTATATTAAACCTTAACGTTTTTACTTGAACTAGAATTAACAAAATTTTGTAATATAAAGCAAAAAAAAACTTTTTGTTCATACGGCAATAAGTTTTTTTTGCAAATCGTACTTTTCACTCAAAATTTGACAGATGGAGGTTATTGACTTTCCTGTTCTTATTTGGAACGCATAATACGTTGAATGACTCCTCTAGTTTTAGATGAAGCGAGAGGCAGTGTCAAACTTTTATGGACTATACCTACTTGTATCGACACACTCGTATAATTGCTCTTTGCGCTCCAGGACCACAGTACCTACTTTATTCTTGCGAACTATCCCGCATCCCCGGCTGGGTTTGTGTCACATGAACACGTTAGGTAACGTAAAAAAAAATCGATAGATACGATGTGCGTTGTCTGTCAGTCAATAAGTTAGTAATCTTAGACGAGTATCGGCCAGCGCCTGAAGGCAACATGGAAGTAGGAAATTATCCCAAGAGAAAAAGGGTAGGTAACTTCTTTCGGGATAAAAAGTAAATATCTTTTATATTCTTCTCTATGATCCAATCTATCTCTCTACCATAATTCATGAAAAGTTTAAGCGTTAAATCGTGTTAGCGTGACACCGAGCGCGAGAGTGTGACAGATAAAATAATAAACTTAGGTACGGATTTGTAATACAAGTACTTAGGTGCCAACTTAGCATCTGAAATTCTGAATAACTACAAGATAATAATTTCCTGATTTGTTACAACTTTGTTTCGACTAGGTAGGTAATTGTGTTAGTCAATGTGCGTCGTTCCATGTTGCACAAAACGTCTTCAAAGTACAAAAATAGAGCATCAGTCGTAATAAAAAATTTGAACGACTCTTGAAAATGTCCCCGCTTCATTACAGAACAAAAGCTGTCATCCAACACTCGGCAACATTTCACTGTCTATTAACACAAAAAACTACAATTTCTTTTAACTATTTTTATGGGCTCTAAAAAAGTGTGAAGATTGTTTTACAAGAGGAGGCGGAGGCGGCTCTTTGTCGGGGTGTCGGGTTACAGCAATACTGTTGACTGTAAACATGTCTTTCCGTTCTGTTGAATGATAGCTCCGCGGCTGCCAACACTGTCTTCACACATATGACGTCCAGATAATATTCGTTTTAATGTGTATCTTTATGAGTTGTTTGATAAAAGTAACAGGTTGTGCCGAATTCATCATCAGTCATTACATTTAGTCTTCCAGTGCGATGACGATGGCGGGTTAATTATTGCTTTAAATTTTCGTAACTTTCAGTAATATTTTCAAAATAAAATTGTGGGATCGCTATGCGCGTTAATTATTTTTTTTACTCCTTTAGGGTTTTTTGTGGGCAAAAATCATCTAATGACATCTCCATGGGCGGAGCGAGAGATAGTGTCAGACTTTTACTGGCTAAAAACCCAGCCTGTTCCTTCATTCCAGAACCTTGGTTTGCACTTTCACATTAGTCATGGCTCCAGGTCCCCTTCGGGGCAGAATTTCGAAAAATCCTTTCTTACCGGATGCTTACGTCTTACAAAAAACTTAGGTAGGTACCGTCCAAGTTTGAGGTCTTTACGATCAACGGTTTAGGCTATGCGTTGATTCGTTGGTCAGTCATTCAAGACAAAGCATCTATCATAGTATGGTTACCGCACTTCGTCCTAAACTGACCATTGTACGTGGATTATGGCTGCCATAACATTAGGCCTCTCAGGTTTTTCTGGTCGTTAATAAGGGAGTTCGGGGATCCTAAAGTTCATGTACATTTTTCTAGGAGCACATGCGCAATGATGTGCTCCCCTACCAAACATGCTCTATACAGTGGACTGTCTGCGACGCCTACTGTGTGGGAGTGCTCATGCAGTGTGCAGGCAGTGAGCGCTGATTGTCTCCGCAACCACGCGCAGTCTATCCAGTGTCATGAGATTTTTGGTGTAGGCTTTGTTGAGGTGTGGCATGGCCTCCTTGGCCTGCCTGCACTGTAATGTCGAGGACCACCAGCACTCCGCTTGCATATATGTGTGTTGGTAGCACACATATATTATTATGCAAGCGCAGCAGACTAAAGACAAGCGTCCGCCACATCGTCGTGTCAGTGTTGTGTTTAGGCACTGCGACTCTTTCCAGTGCAGAGTGGCATGCTTGTATTTTTGAGGTAGCACAGTTTCAAGCCTAGGTATTGTACGACTGAGGCACTATCGGTGAGTATCCGAATGTGCGTGTCCGTTACATACCTAGTTTCTATGGCGTGGGCCTCTAGGATTAGGTATGCCATCACAACAAACAGCACAAGACATAGCATTTTATAAGGTAACTAGCGACCCATCCCAGCTTCGCACGGGTGCAAAGGTGATATATTATAGCTATAAACTTTCCTCTTGAATCACTCTATCTATTAAAAAAAAAAACCGCATCAAAATCCGTTGCGTACTTTTAAAGATCTAAGCATAGGTACATAGGATCTAAGCAACTTTGTTTTATACTATGTAATGATGTGCCCGAAGGAGGTCCAGCACTTATCAAGGCCCACTTAAAAAAATATATAGAATATTTTTCTCTCTTACACTAGTAACTTAATAAGAATTGAGAGGCGACTGCCGTTTCCTTAGACGTCTCGAAGGCCTTCGAAGGGTATGGAACGCTATCTCATGAGTAAGCTTCTAGCGTACGGCATTCCTCCTGGTCTAATTACCCGTATAAAAAAAGAATTCCATAGTGAACGGTCTCTCCGAGTTCACGAGTTGTTGTCAATGGATGCACATCGGAACCCATGACAACTAATGCTGGAGTTCCTCAGGGGTCTGTTCTCTTTGCAACTCTCTTCCACAGCATTTCAGCAATCCGCTGATGTGTTGTCATTAACACTTAAGGACTCGCGCTTTATTTTGCAACACCCATTCTCGCTACCGGGTACCTACGCTGGACCCAGTACAGTATTGTTTAACGGTGAGTGTCTACCCTTAACACCTCTACGGTCCGGACTAGGACTAAGCGTTTCGGCTCATCGTTTATATGTAGGTACATCAAAAGATTGTAACAATTTTCCTGCTGCGGTCTTCCCGTCCGACGGTATCTTCCACTCGGTACTCTTCAGTAAATAAAAGTGTGCGCCTTACCATCAACGATTGCATCACTGCTTAACATCAAGTCAAGCACTGGTTTATATGATGCGGAAAGTGAGAACTCTGTGGTGTCTGTCTCTGTAAAAATGATGATGATACATTTAAAAATATAGGCGTGTGGAGGCAGCATTTTTAATTATTTTTCCCGCCTCGTTGAAATTCAAGATCTAAGAGGATCCGGAGTCTAGGTTCAAGCTCAGCAATAGGCTTACCTCTAATAAGATATGATAGGGCCCATATCTAATGTTAAAAAGTGGTTGTAGGTGCTAAGCACCGCACCTGAAACCTCTCTGCATAGCCCTGTTGGGAATACGGGTGTGAATATACATTACCACAAACTAGGTCGGCTGAGGTTTCAATAAGGGAAACTGCATAGATCCGATTACCATTATTTACAAACATAATTTGTAATTTCCGGACAGGTAATGATCGAGTATTTTCAAGTGACCCAGCGTGGAACGAGCGCGTGCGCCGGCGCCGCGCCTTCGCAGACGTGGAGCTGGAGCGCGGCCCAGCGCCCCTGCCGCCGCCTCCGCCTTCCGCGCCCCCCGCCGCGCTGCTCTGCAGGAACCTCCTCGCCGCACTACTCACAACTTACGCTCCCATACCACCACACACCCAACCACAAAGACAAAAATTGTCATTCTCTATCGAATCTATTATAGGAGTTCAGTAAATCTCTTATAGGCTCTCCCACAATATCCAGAGGAGAATTACTTGGTAACTAATTAAAAAAATATGTGGGACTGAGTTCATTAGTGTTAGTAGGTACTCTCGACATTACTAGTACGAGATCGTAGCTACCAACCACGAGTTTTTTTTTAACCGCCATGTCATAATTCGCATGGAGTTATATTAAACTGGCTTTTTTTATCGTGCTCTATCTGGAAGTCAGAACCGATAAAAAACACTGCGAATTAGCGACTGTTTACTTTGTCGCAGTTAATTGAATGCATGCAGGATACTTTGTTGATGAAAATAAAATTAAAACATCTTCTTCGAACAATGAGTGCTTTATTAACGAAATGTATGGAAAAAGAATGTCTATTGTGAGGTCATCTTATTACAACCAAAACTTAGATATTTTAATCAATTGATTACTATCTGGATATATTCACTTTTACAATTGATTGAATTGTATAATTTTATTAAAAGATAATTTTACATAAAATGAGTACAGAGTTTTTATTCAAAAAGTATACAAGTATATTTTTCCAAAATTATAATTTTATATTGTTAATTTTGAACATGCCGCCTAGGGTTAGGCCTTAAAATGGAGGTAGGTTGTGTCTATTACAAGAAGTATTCACCTGTACTCATTTTACATAAACATACAACATTTAAATCAGTATGTATGATGTGTAATTTTGTACCGGTTGACGATTAACTGAAATTATGTATTACAATACAAATATTACAGTTGCAACATCATGTTATTTTTATGTAAATAACTTACACATTTGCCTACAAGTGACAAGAATTTACATTTTAAGTAATTAAAAATATATTCATTTTCATACACGATACAGTTTGCACGGATAGATCTCCTGTCGCCATTTGCAAGAGGACTAACTAATGGTAGTGATTTGTAAATAAAACTAGTGAAATAATATATGTAATAAAATATTAGTACATATTTAATATAGATTTATATAATGTGTTTTAAAATAATAATCAAATATATAATGAAATCGAAAAACTAGAATGAGTTTATTTTTGCGAAATAATAAATAGATGAAATGGAAAAAAAATCACATTGCCTACATTCTCAAGTTTTCCGAAACAATAAGTACGGACTTTGTTTATTAGAATGGTAATAATAACGTTTAATCTTAAACAAAACGTATTCGTATATTGCGGTTTTACCTAGTACACATATATGTTTTTCAAGTGTCTGTATTTTAAGCACTTATAACAATAATTTAAAATGTTTCTAAATGCTGATGTAATCAAACTTATAGACACTGCGGTCTGTAAGCGTTCAGCATTTTGTTTGAGAGACAACATACAAGAAACATTTCCTTGGAGCGTATAAATCTTTTCAATATTAAGTTGATTTTAACTTCAATATCAATACTTGACGTGCTCCTGTTGCAACACAAAAAAAACCTGGGTTTAGACGTGCTACTTATTTGTAAATTTATTGCCCTCGATCTAGATAGGTGCATATTATTCACTGCTTATTGCTCGTTTGGCTCTCACGATGCGATTGTTCAAGAAAAACTGAATTTTGAATATCCTGACACCACTAATACCTAATTGTATGTAAATGCTTCCGTATAAAAATAGTTCAGTATATCACCTGTATAAGTGAGCTCAATACCATTTCTTTTTGTACAAAACAAAAAATAAATAATTTGCTGTGATATAATATTACAACATAATTTTGCGTTATCGAATGTCGACAATGTGATAATTATATTCACATTCATATATAAATAAATAAAGTATTTTGTATGACAAGTACAAAATATGTACGTTTTGACAATAATGCACAACACAATAAGACAATTTAACGCGACACAAACAACCTACATTTATATCGACAATGCATCACAATTAATGTTCGTCCAAACACAATACAACTATAATATTTTTCATAAAATACTAACTATGCCTCAAGGAAGGGAGTGCCTTACGAATGCCGCATTACTCACACATACACGCATGCGATCACTTATCCAACTATTATCACGGTTTTTTTAGGAAAAACAAACATCTACATTAAAAAAAATCATGACCATAAAATCTACTAACCTTAAAAATAAATTACGAGGCCACCCGTAACATCGATTTAAAATGGATTCTACTTAAAAAATAAACAATGTGTCTCAAATTTATCCGAAAGGTAGCTACAGTAATTTGTGTTCCTACGGGTACCGAGGCGTGAAACAGCTACCGTGTCGACGCTCGGCGCTGTCGCCGCCTGCGAGTCGCTCGGGCTTCGTTGGCACAAGACACGGGATGGGACTAGACAGGACTCGGGATAGGAACTCATGGGGGCTCAGGGATCGGGGACTTCGCCTACTCATCACAATGTATATCAATCTAAACAGTACTAATTTAGCGAGACGCAACAAATAAAATACATAAAGTAACACTCGAGAGTGAAATTTAACTTGTGACTGAGCCAAAAGACAGAATTTAGATTACGGAATGTTTCAAATTTCTTATATCCCCGAAATACCGCATTATATCGGCGCTGTACCCTATGCTACAATTGCCTTTGTAAAATATACTAAATGTTCATTTGAACTACATAATTTCAGATCCCCGTATCTGAAAAAAAAAAACTAAATGATATAACAAGTGTTTAAAGTCAGACTTTTAGCTTTTATAAAACAAAAAATAACAATTTTACTTGAATATAATAATATACATCGCAATATGTATTTACATATACATAATATTAATTTAATTAAATATACACGTAAATAGTACTTTATATCAATCATACAAGTTGAGCAGACGCGCGGACAGTCGCGGCGCCGACGCGCACCGGTACAAATGTGTAAATATAGCTTCGTGAGAGATGTTGCGTCGCGTCGCGCCGCAAGCGTCCGCGCGCGCCCAACTCACACATACAATTCCATTAAACAATATACAACGTAAAAATACTATTTGGTATATTATATAGCAGAAATCTAGCCGTCATAAAATCTATCAAAGCAGTATATTATATCTACACTGACACAGACATATAATCATCATACACATATATTAGTCAAAAAAAACCAGTCACAAATCACAGTTGACATAAATTCTCGATTTTACTAAGTCTTTGTAATTTATATAAAATAATAGTTTAACACATCAATTTTAAATATCTACTAAAATATATTTGCAAAGCTCTAGTGGGTGTAGATAAATGCTTTTTGGATAAAATCAATTACCAAATGACTTTTGTTACTTGAAATCCTCTAAAACAAACCGCAAAGACGCTGTTTTGATGTTAGTGAATTACAAAATAAACACGTGCAGTATCTGTGTTGAGCAGTGAATGGCATCAGTCAACCTAAGCTAATCTATTGCGAGCAACGGCGCGACCGATGTGCGACTACCGTCTGCGTCCTGTTGCAAGCAGCTCGCGACATCAATGTTACATTGTTAGCAGTATCAGCTTCGACTTTATATCTTAACGATATCAATTCGACACGAAACATTATATACTTTACTAACGTTTCGTTAGGTAATTTCTATGATGAGACTCTGATGATTCGATGTGTCGTTAAATCTTACTATTAAGATGGAAACTAAATAACACAAATTTGAAAAATCAAGAATCAATCATAATTTTCTGAAAAATTACAAAACAATTTAAAATGACGTATCAAACTGAACAAAAACTCGTCTCATCTTTTATAATGTTATAAACTAGAAACTATCTCTAAATTTCATGCAATTACAGTAGATATTCCACATCTAACTCGGTAATAGTCACCGTGTTACAAATTAGTGAGTAAAACTACAACTAGAAAGGGCCAAATGAATGTACACTCGTTACGATGGTTATATAGATGCGCACGTAAGCATGCAACGTGCAACATGGATGTAACAAGATACGAGTAGAAAGCCTAGCACCCCACGTATCGCGTGTACGGCCCCGCCCTGTGCGTTGTGCGTCTGTCGTGAGAGCCGAGCGGAGCGGTTCATAACCTGCGCGGCCCCAACCGGCTACTTACTATACACTCGGTGCACAATACACTCATACAGATTAAGTGATTACGCCGCTTCTAAATGTACGTCTCGTCGAACGAAAAAAGATATAATTTTCAGGTACAAACAGAAGAATGAAGTGTAACAATTTACAATCTAGGTAATTATTCTCTGTCGATAGGTACAAATGTGTAAATATCCTCGCTAGTGTAGTGAGGTCAGTGTGTTGGCACATAACGCGGCGGACAAGCTGCGGCCGCCCGTGCAGTGTTCCCTACGCGCGTGCGGCGCCGGCGGCGGCCGGGCGCGGCACCCTCAATGTCTTCCCGACCCGTGCTGACATTGGTTCCCCTGCGGACAAACACACCATCAGTACCGGCTCCGCATCGAGCTGCGGCGGAGGGCGGACAGCGAACAGCTTACCATAACGCAGTGACGACGTCTATATCCCGCACATGGCGGACAGGCGCACGCTGAGCTGCACGGGGAACTGGTCGGTGAAGTGGCGCCAGTTCTCCTCGCCCACTTGGTTCTTGAAGCCATGCAGAATCTTGGTGAACATCTCCTTCAGGTCGTCCTTGGGGTGCGACCACGACGCTACCGCGTCGCAGAAAAACATAAAGTCCTGCACCACGCCGGCCGGGTTCACCTGGATCATCTGACAGATGCCACGGAACGCTGAGTCCTTCTCGTCGTTGTCGCGGATATTCCTCAGCGATGTGCACCTGATACCAAATGACGCCTTGTCAGAGAGAGCTCGATCGATTACAACACCATGATCATAATTTAAATGATATTTCAAATATCTCTAACTTTAAAATAACACGTCTCACTACTAAAATTATAGTGTCAGAACATAATTGAGCAATAAGCTTTATGAAATATCATCTAAAAATATAGTTCTAAAATAATTTGATGAAAATTAATCAAGCGTAAATAAACTGTTCAAGGGAAATTTGTGGAAAACAAAGGAAAGGTTATTAATGTGAATAGCAAATATTGAAACTGGCACACGAAATATTTGTATGGATATTGGAACTCAGATAATTCCAAACTGTAAGCAAATTACATTAAATAAAATATATAATAGTAAATAAAATCAATCAATCATACTAATAAATAAAATTATTCAATAAAATGAGCATACTGTAGGTAATCTAACAAGTTAGTCAAACAATTTGTCTTGCAGTTTGGTGTAAATAATAGTTTATATTGTTTAGAAAGCGGATGGTGTTCAACACATATAAAGTACAGCACTGAAAATAAAATGATCAGAGAGATAGTTTCCACCCAACAAATCAGTTTCCCTTAGTGTGGCCATACTATTAATACATAGAATTAATATTCTCATGCTTGGTTCAACTTAAATCAACAACATATCATATAAAACAATAATATTAACAAGCCATGGACAAACACCATCCACAATCGAAATAATACCGGTTAATAACTTATTCAATATTAAACGTAATAGTAATAATATAAAGTAATAATAAAAAAAATGACTACAGACCACTGGCGTACAAATTGATGTAAAACGGGTGCGACGTCGTGGGGGCACACATAACCTAGCCGACCGATAGTAATCGCTACACGCCACGACATACCGAGAACAAAACCAAGAAAACAAATCAACAAACCATTCAAAACATATTCAATTACATAAGTCAACAGCAACAAATTAGTGTTACAAATGGAAAAAACGTGAAACAATCCTATCTGCTAAATAATCCATCAAATTATATAGTATCGTATGTTTGACAAAAGATGGCCTAGAGCTGTACCGCGTCCAACATTGAGTAGTGCTACGATGTAGATGAACAAGTACACATGAACTCATGCAAGCTGATGATACAATACTGCGGGATCTACGCCATCTTTTACAACGGGCACACACTTCAGACTTCGGCTCTACTTTGCTTTTTATTGTATTTACATTATACCCCAGAAATCAAAAAAATAATATTGATGTAAGATAAATAAGCTATGGCACTGAGAGTTCTACTGTTTGTGTTTATATAACGTGAAATATATTGGTATGCATAGAATACATATGTTTCAATAAATATTATGTTTTGTAGAAGTGGGAAATGATATACAAGTGTTGTTTAGTACTGAGTTAGTACACATCAAATAGGTACTCTGATACATATTATATGAGTTCTGCCAGGTACAGATAGGCAGGGACTACTACAGCAAACATAAATGGGGTATACAGGTAAACATGAACATCACAACAACTCAATATAAAACATTGAATAGTAACATATACATAATAAGTATACATAACATGACTGCCACCAAGAAAAGTCATATATTGAAATAGTTCTAGCAAATAATAAAACATTGCTGATTAGTTATTCTCAATTTCTTTTTTCTTTTAATTAAATAATGTTTTTAAATATTAATGTTAATCAACACAATCACTTACCTGTATTTTCAAGTAGAGTCTTAGGAGTGTTAGGCCTGTTGATAATTTCAACTAAATGATTCAATACTAGAGGAATATACTTTGATGTTTCGGGCCCTGAAATAAATATTGATTAAAACATGATAGTAATAATTTTCAATAGCATTGGGAACATGTTTTATTTTTGACTTACCTAATTTGATGCTAATTTCGCCGATTGCCCAGGTAGCGTTATTGCAAACAGAAATGAGTTCGGGATTGAGGTTCATGCCAAGTATCGGCAGAAACTCGGGTATGTATGGCAGTACATGTTGGAAACACGCCTTGGTCAAGTCGCCCAGCAATGCAAACGACGACTGACGTACCTGATGGTTATAAACATAGCTTAAAATAATAATTATATACTAGAACCAACGAATCCCATCGCCCAATACGTGTTAGTTACTGTTACATGGTTGTTACAAGATATACAATGAGTATTAATGGTTTTGTGGGTGATATAAATGCAATATCCTTCAACCTTAGACCAAGATGAGAGAATGCGAGAACAAGTTGCGCGATCCAAAGAAGAGTACCTGACGAGACAAGCAACAGAAAAATAAGCAGGTTTAAATAATAAGTATGAGTGTACATGGGCCTAAGAATTGAGCCGCCACGATTATTAGTAAAATTCGATAGTTAGTACAATCCACCATTTTTAACCAATTAAGATTTTATTATAAACTATATAAAATTATCTGCCAAGTCTTTGCATGATGTTAGAACGCATTATACCCATAGCAAACAATACTTTTACATGTTTCTAATGGTGAGTGTGGACTACACAGAAAGCAAACCCTTGAAAGCTAGTTGCATTCAGTGGTCTGACTTGCAGTTTATAATACATATTTATTCCACATCCTACCAAAAATGCATTTTTATTCTACTAATCAAGCAAACAAAAATAAAATCATTTTGGACAACGCAACCAGTAAATATAATTCAACAATATTAAAAAGCTTAAATTAATAATTAAATACATTAAAACTCCATAATACCTTGACATTACAAAAATGCCCTATGCGCCCTTGTCCCTGTGAGTAGATAAGCATGAGTCACATACAAGATATACCTCAGGCATCGGATCCTGCATGCACTGGTAGAGCAGCTGCATGAGGTTGGAGTTGAACACCAGGTGGTCTATGTGTCCGTCCAGCCCCTCGGCCAGCCCACTCAGCAGGTCCAGGGCCACGATCATGAAGTCTTTGTCGGGTGCTTCAAATTGCTCTGGACTTTGATTGTTTGCCTGGAAAAGTGTTGGTATGATGTTTACTTAACTACCGAATTTGATTGCTTCTGTGCCTCCCTATATGCACTGGCGATCGACATAACCTATCATAGTGGTAGAATCCGTGAACGACATTATCTGGGCAAGACTGGATATTGGTCAAATAGTTCCTGGATTAGCATTGATATCGATTTAAGTTTTGCCCACGGCTTCACTCTCGCTCTACTCTAACCTACCCTAATTTTCTTAATTATTTTCTTTGATAAGATCCTTCTGCTCACAATAACAAAAAAGAATTAGCGACATAGGTCCAGCCGATCACGCGTGCCCAAGGGAAATAGGGATTTTTATTTTTTATATATACATGTATATAATATGTACACATAAACGAACACATTTAAAATAGACGCCATCATAGTAAAGAGCAGTGATTAATTAGTTTACTCGTAACTTCTGTACATATTAGCGACAAAGACGTCACTAATATGTACAGAAGTTATGAGTAAAGCTAAATTAGAAATGCTGATAAAAATATTATATTAGTACTTAACATAATAAAACATAGTTACTGATTATGAAAGGGAAACGTGATTGCTCATGTTCGAGTTTTGTACCTTATTGTTCCAAGTTTCATAACATTTTCCTGTTACCAAAATTTCACCCTCTTAAAAAAGTTTGGAGAATTTCTTTTATAGCCATAATTTTTTGCGCGTGTTATTGTTTCAAATAGAAACCTTTTACACAACGAAAGTTACCTAAAATCTGAATTTGCCTTCCTGTCTTAAGCTTATACCAGAGATATGAGACCAATCTTACATGAACATACTAAAATTAATAAGTGACTTTTCTATGCTTTAGTATACTTACAATATTTTGATTTAATGTCTGTTCTATTAATGATACACATCTCCTGAACACTGGTTCACAGTACGGCAGGAAACCTGATTGAAGTGCAGTTGCTACAGATGACAGGCACTGAAATCATTGCATTTATTAATATCATATATTCAAACTCGTAACATCATCCTGTAGTGGTTATATTATATACATACCTCTAGAAGTGGGAAAAGATCTTTATCTTCATCCTTCAAAACATTCCACTTATTGATAAGTGGTGGCATTAACATATTGATATATTCTGGTTTGTTGAGGTGGTGACCAACAGAGTCTGCTAGTGTACCGATGGCGTCGTACAATATCAACAAGTTCTTGTGTTGGTATTTACTGAACGCGTACACAAGCGTCTGTAGGATGAAGCCGAGGTAGGGAACAAGCTCTGTGCATGCTTCCTCCTCCAGAGTGGCGAACGCTGAACAGGCCGCCTCTTGTACGCGCTTGTTGTTGTCTAGGACGCGCTTTAATAGCTGTAAAATAAATATCTAAGTAAAATACTAAACTTGAGCTAATTTATCAGATCAATGAAAGGACGTTATAAACAATATTTTAGTAGCTAACTATTATAATCAATTGGATATTAATTAATTGATACTGGTTAAGTAGGAGTATTCTATGAAAAAATAGTAGTAAGTAATGTAGTAACCTCAGTCATAACAGGCTTGAGGTATAGGTCGTGCGACTGCGACACGATCCAGTGCGAGTAGCGGCTCAGCGTCCAGCACGTGATGGCGCGCACCAGCGCCTTGCGCTCGGCCAGGCAGCACACCAGGTACGGCACCAGGTCGGGCAGGTGCGGCACCATGCCGCCCATGCAGCCGTCCGCCACCGCGCCCAGCGCCAGGATGCCGCTCTCCTGAACCACCACGGAAATGTTAACAACTGCTTAACATACTAAATGTACCTAGTATACAAACACTACACGTAAAGTATACGATTAAGTATTAAATATATGACCTGCATGCACCTGAAAATCATCTGACAGAATGTAAATTTATCTAAAAAGAAGGGCATCTTCTTTCCTTATGTTTTATTATTATTGCTGCTGCATGTTCTTGAACTTATTAAACTAAACATATATCTGAGTGATTCTGAGCAATCCTCAGTCCTTGGATTATACTGGGGATAAGCATGTCTAAAAGTCTTGCAGATGATAAGATAATAAAGATTTATAGGTAGTTGAACACACCTTGATGACCCAATCCTCGTGGAAGAGAGTTTCCTTGAGTATGGGGAACAGCACCGGCAGCAGGTCAGCTCCGAAGACGTTGGCGAGCACGTCGAGGGCGGCGGCGCTGCACTTGCGCAGGTTCCAGTCCGACAGCGAGCCGTCGTCCGCGTCCGCGCCGCCGTCGTCGTCGTCGTCTGACTCGCCGCCTCCCGACATGTTGCTGTCGCCCGCACCCGCTACATCGCACAAAGTTAATGATAGGTAACATTGAAGTTGACTTATTACAACATAGTAAACCATTTATGTGACATTGGGCACAGAAGAATTTGCTATTGTGCGGCGACTCGCATTTTATTCAGAGAAGCCATTAGTGTTGATTCTACTAATAGTATAGATGTGTAAATGATATTTCATATTAAATACCACAATAGGCACTTTAAACGAAATACTTTCAAAGAATGAAAAAGTGAATAGCGAGGATAAACTCAGTAATACTAATAGTGAGAAAACAAACGTAGTTCTGGTCTATAATGAGTATGAAAACATTCTTTTATATATTACCATTGTGTTTGACGGTGTGTGAGCGCGGTTTATGGAACCGCGGTCGTATGTCGGACTCGCGATCAGGTTCTGCATCGTCTGCGTCGTCGTCGCGGTCTCCTCGTAAAAGTATCACGTCCATTTCTGAGTAACGCATGCCGCGAACCAAGATGGGCAACAGGGCTGGTAGTCTGGGGCCCAGCACCTATGACATAAATTAATAATGAAGCTTTCTAGCTTCAAGGACGTGTGTACATACAGTACATACAAAACACATAAAGAAATATAAGGCTCAAGACAGCTTGACCTTGAGCTTATTCTCTTTCCTACTTTAATATTTTTTTATAGCTATTTTTTAATTTTTTATGACAACAATTGTCAATTACATGACAACTTGAGCAAAATTTTTAAAAATAGTAAATTTACCTCAATGTGGGTACATGAAAAATAAGCAGGTTAGCTGATATTCTAGTAATTTCTGTGATATATACTGAATAATCAACATGCCCAATGAAGGAACAATATAGATTGCAAATCATAAGTGTACTTGATTACAACATAAATTGTGACTAATTCACATCAAGAATTTTCTAAACAAACTAAATTATTGCACAATTGACAAAACAATTTAATAAATAAAATTAGTTGAGCAATCACAATGAAATTGTTGATAAAAGTAATCAAGACCTACCTCACGGCAAACATTCTGTTCTGCAAGTGAGAGCCAGAACTCGCAGGCCTCCAGTGCAACTCCTTCCTCAGGATCTTGAGTCCGCACCAGCATATACTATGAAATAAAGAGAAGCTAGTTATAAAACCAATACAAAATAGAAAATGAAAAATACCTGCAAGAGATGGTTATAGATAACAATGAATTACATTACATTATTAAAACCACATAACAGTAATTAAATGTATACTGCTTACCTCAATGATGTTAGGTAGGTGCGGAATAAGTCTGTCCAGTCGCACCTCCAGCAGTAGTACAAGTGCATGACAAACATTTTTTCTTACATCTGGGTCTTCATCTGCTGCTAAATGGAACAAATTCTGTGAAATAAAACATCATTTCAATCAATCAACATCTATCACAATGAGTACAAGTATATTTTCACAACTGCAATACCAATTTCAAAGAAGTCAAATAACAAGTCACATAGCACTATAGTCTTACCTCAATAAAAGCATCAATATGCAACATGAGAGCTTGTGTCCTACCCATGATAAAGTAGTTAACACAAGCAATAGCATGGCATCTGATTTTAGGTGATGAATGCCGGAAAAACTGTAGGAATTTAGGTATTAACACATTCAATGGCCTGTTCAGAGCATCACTGTCCAGAATCTCCGCTGTGTCTTCACATATTTTCTGCAATGCTCCAAAGGCGCCCTAAAATCATTACATTAGTTAACAGAATAATTTTAATTGAAACACATCATATTTTTTGTTTGAGTAAATTGTTATATGACTATTGAAGTCCTAAACACCTTTCAAAACAGAGATCTACAACAATATAGAGTAGTCCCAAACAATATTTCATCATAACTTCTGTATCAATCACTAAATTAATTGACTCTAACCACTAAACAATTTATAATTCATTTACATCATGATTGAATGATCACAATTTTGAACATACTAATTGCTTAGAAATTATGTTTAGTATGAGGTCATTTCAAAGTTATCAATTTAACAATTCAAGTATCTCAGATGTAAGCTTTACAACCCTCACAACATTACATGAGTACTTTTAAGTCAAATATGTATGAAATATACAGAAATAGTACATACCTCGCAAACATTGTAGTCTTGTGAATCAAGCATCTGACATAATGCTGGCAGCAGCTCGGGCCATGATGTTAGTTCCCCCTTGCTAGCTATGGTAGTAATGATGATACCTACAGTAGCCCGAATCAAGGGGGAAGGGTCTCCTACAGCTGATAAGCATTCTCGTTTTATAAATTCAGCCACTTCAGGCAAAAAGCTGTTGTAGTGGGCTTTGACATTATTTTTCAGAATCAAACCACTCAAAGATCTTGTAGGTTCTTCTTCAGTGACAAGTTTAGTCAAAACGAAAATCAAATAATTGTTGAAGTCTGGATACTTGTTCAATTCTTCCAATTTCTGAGATTACATTGTTAGGAAAATAAAGGCTGTCAATGGCTGTCATGTCGGAAAAATCGATTTTATCGCAAGCGTCTAGATGAAACAAATAATTGTTATAGAGGCATTAACACCTACTTTTATGTTAAATTGCATTGAAATATGAAAACATTGATAACGATTAGCACGTAAATAAAAAATAAAGCGGTTATAGTTACAAAAAATATCCACGCCGATAGCTGTAAAGATGTGAAAATTATGAAAAGGATACTTGTTGAACGGCCCTCTGAGTTGCTGTATCTGGTGATTGAGACTCTTTGAGAAGTGTTAGTATTTGTCTTAGTCCTTCTTGTTCTGGTTTCCACTCCATTTTCATAATAATTTTACGAAACGGTTTTATTTCACTCGGTCCCGTAAAGATCAACCATGCCAAAATTTGAAGGGTTGCCAGATTAAATTAAAAAATGGAATGCAATTTGCAAGTTGGTAAAAGGAATATCGAGAATATCCGGAAATATTAATGGCGTTAGTAGATTATTCGGTGTTTTCCGGAAACAAAAGACTAGGCTTCGAGAATGAAAAAATAGGGATGCCCTCCTAAAAAAAACAATAATGTCAATTGACAGTGTAGAGCGCGTGTTTTTATTTTGTAAAATACTTATAATTTAATAAATAAATATAATTTCTAAAGAAAATTATCAAAATGCCCAAAGTCAAGGCAGAAAAAAAGTCACGAGTGCACAATGAAATAGCCAAGCAAGGTAATTGATGACTAGGTTATAGTCTATTCTGATTATTAAAATATTTAAGGAAGAGTATGGTCTAAACCACAAAATACAGTTAAATTATGTTTCTCTTTATTACAGGCATCCAGTTTAACAAAGACTTCGGCCAACACATATTAAAAAATCCGCTTATAATAACTTCCATGCTAGATAAAGCTGGCCTAAGGCCTACAGATGTTGCTCTTGAGATTGGTCCTGGTACTGGTAACATGACAGTCAAACTACTCGACAGAGTCAAGAAAGTTGTGGCTTGTGAAATAGACACCAGGTGTGTATAAAACCACACACTTACTCAATCATTTGAGTTTTGTTAAAAGTATCCTAAATGATAATTTTGTTACAGATTGGTTGCTGAACTTCAGAAGCGTGTTCAAGGAACACCTTACCAAGCTAAACTTCAAATACTTGTAGGAGATGTTCTTAAAACAGAATTACCTTTCTTTGATATCTGTGTTGCTAATGTCCCATATCAAATCAGTTCCCCGTTAGTGTTCAAATTATTGCTGCACAGGCCATTCTTCAGGTGTGCAGTTCTTATGTTTCAAAAGGAATTTGCACAGAGATTAGTAGCAAAACCTGGTGATAAGTTATATTGTAGGCTCTCAATAAACACACAGCTGTTAGCAAGAGTTGATATGTTGATGAAGGTAAGTATTTTAAAGATTGATATTCATCCTACTGTAGTCATTATTCTAAATTATCATCAACATCTTATCATGTTAACAGGTTGGCAAAAATAACTTTAGACCACCTCCTAAAGTGGAATCCAGTGTAGTGCGGATAGAGCCAAGAAACCCTCCTCCACCAATTAACTTTGTTGAATGGGACGGTTTGACAAGAATAGCTTTTGTAAGGAAAAATAAAACATTGGCAGCTGTTTTTAAACATGCTACAACTATGGCTGTATTAGAGAAGAATTACAGAGTGCATTGTTCTCTTCACAATAAGGTAGGTTCAAAAAATTGTTCCATAGATACACTCAATATTATACACACAATTATAAGGCCTCCCACAAGGTGGACTGACGACCTGGTCAGGGTTGCTTTTAATTCCATGGATGCAAGACGCACGGGACTGTTTGTTGCGGCGACGTTTTGTGGGAAGCCTATGTCCAACAGTGGACGTCTTTCGGCTGAATTGATGATGATGAATTATAATGGGAATTTAAAATTAATAGGGTCTTACCACTAAAACTGATTTTTTTCAGACAACCTTGGACTTAACTTCAATATTGCTGTGTATTCTTAATCTAATAAAAAAATTGATTCCAGGAAATACCTGAAAATTTTGACATAAAAGAGAAAGTTCAAGAAATATTAACAAAATCAGAAACAGAACAGATGAGAGCTAGAATGATGGACATAGATGATTTTATGAAGTTGTTGCACGCTTTCAATTCTGAAGGAATACATTTTGCATAATATATATTGTTATAAGAATAAAATACATATTATTACTTTACTTTTTTAATAACTATTTTAGTTCCCATTGGTAAAGCTAATAAACAAGATAATATTGCAATGACAAATGTGGTATCCTGCATTTTTAAGAAATTGAATTATATTTTAGAATCTTTGAATCCTCTGTCAGCATAGTCTGAAGGTTGCTTATTTGTTTCGAAGGGGAACCCTGGCTGCCCAGGTAAAACCATTGGTTTCGACACATGTATCCTCCAACCTCCTTTCTTAGTCCAATCCTGTAATAATAAAAAATTAAATTGATGTTATAAGCCATTAAGATACTTGAATTGGGAACCTCTTTTTTTTATGCGGGCTAAAAAGTAAGTTTCAAATCTGTTTTAAAAATAGAAATAATTGGATTGAGGATTACATACTTATTACTATTGTAAAGATGGTATTCAGCCCAAAATGGGAGTTCCCCACTACTGTGACATCCAAGTTTCTTTGACTTCGAGCATATCAACTATGAAGCCTATTTGAAATTAATTATTGCACTCACAAAGCATTTGCACTTCTCTCTCTGACATCTTATAAAGAGCCTACACTGAAAGTAATTATTATACTTACATTTCCATTATATTTAAAGTAATAGTGAGTGCAAAGAATTCCAACACCAATCAATGCAAATTTTCCAGTTAGGTATCTATAATCGGCTGCTCGTGAAGCGCCCTGTAACAATAATTAGTGTTTATTTTCATACAGCATTGTAAACACCATTTAGGTTACTGTTATGTAACCTCACCAGCACTGGTGTTAGAGCAGCAAACAACTTGTCCAAAGGCGCGCGGTAGATGCGGCGGAAGAAATTAGTGCGTTCTCTCCAGTATTCTTCTACATGTACAGGTTCATTTGGAGCCAAGATTTGGTCCTTCAACCACTGCTTGCGCCAAGCTCTCTCGGTATCGGTCATACCCAAACATCTCTCACGTTCATTTGCCACACGGCCAGCAATAGACATGGGCTTAACGCCTGCAGTTTGAGCCATGTTTGCCCAATATTCTTTTTACCTAGCGCACCAGACTTTTGTTCTTTATCAGAATCTCGCAAAACTACAGAACTGCAGCAAATAGAAATGCTGACAGCTGTCAGCTGTTGACAATGACAAGAACACATGCACGTTCCGATTTACGTTAAAATCGCTAATCAGTAATTTTGACCAAGGTCTGAAAGAAATATTAATATACATATATCTTTAATCACTGAATTCATCAATGCAATAAAATTTAATTATTATCAATGTTCTCTTTCACGCCTATTGCATAACCGCATTTTTGGCCCGCTCAACATACTCTGTCTGCCCTTACGTAACGAACGAACGAAACAAATATAATTTTTTACTGCTATCTACGTTTTTAACAAATGTATTCGTATGAAAACTATATACTTGTTTGTTTTGATCGTGATTACATTAACTTTTATTTTTTTGTGCTTTATTACCTGATTTTTTTTTTAATTTGACAAGTTTAGATTTGCAAATATATTTTTTTGTGAGATAGAAACCCATGAAGTCACTCATTCTCATCTTTCATTCATTCAGTCAGAAAAAAGTCGACATCCGTCTGGTTCGGTGTCAAAAAGATAATTACTATTTTATCTTTAACATTTTGTTTTAAGCAGTGCGGTGGATAAAAATATCCTGAAGGAGATAACAAAATGCCTAGGTACCATAAGGTGGAAATTAATAAAACAGAATGGATTGTCCCGGAAAGATATCAAATGCTTACACCTGTGGGCTCAGGTGCTTACGGACAAGTCTGGTATGTTTATGAATATATTCGGCAATATGCCAGTATTATGTGTAACGAAAGTGCTGCATTTATTTATATCAATTATTTCAATAGCGCACAATCCATGCTCGGCAACAAAGCATAAATTTCTTGAATGAAGTAGGTACATTGCCCTTACGTGGGCGGGCAGATTATGTTGTTTGTCTATTCTTGAAATGAACAACAATTTATTTACAGTTCCGCAATCGACACTCTGCATAATATGAAGGTGGCAATTAAGAAATTGGCGAGACCATTCCAGTCGGCCGTACATGCCAAGCGGACTTACCGCGAACTGAGGATGTTGAAGCACATGAACCATGAGAATGTCATTGGTAAATATGACAAATTATTATCTGCAGAGATAGTTGACCATCAATTTTGCAATGAAACCTATATAAGACACTATTACAGTTAAATATCCTAATAGATAATAAGCTTTTAACTTACCTGAATAGTATAATATTTTTATATAATCAACAGGATTGTTAGATGTATTCAGCCCTGAGAAAACTCTGGAAGAGTTTCAGCAAGTATATTTAGTGACACACTTGATGGGAGCAGACTTGAACAATATTGTCCGTACTCAGAAACTATCTGATGATCATGTTCAATTCCTGGTTTATCAAATTCTCCGCGGTCTTAAATATATTCACTCTGCGGGAATCATTCATAGGGTATGTATCTTTAAGAGTTAACTGAAGCTGTTTTCTATATTTACCACTATTTAGGATAATAATAGATCAACAGAAATTTAGTTAGTCACATGTCCATTCATTGCCTATTTTAAAAATAAAAACTTATATCAATGAACTAATTTGCTAATTACAATCTGGAAATTATCTAGAAATTGAATTTAACTTGCATGGTTTAACTCCACTCGCAATTACTCTGTGGCATTTCATTTATTTAACACAAGTATTAATATTGTAGGATCTAAAACCTTCTAACATTGCTGTCAATGAAGATTGTGAGTTGAAAATCTTAGATTTCGGCCTAGCCAGGCCAACTGAGACAGAGATGACTGGCTATGTTGCTACAAGGTATGTACATACAATTTGTTTCTATTAGATTAACCATGGACTATGTTTACTTTTTAAATTAGTGATGCTTAACTTCACTCAAGGTCAAATACTATGTCTATAACATACCTACCTAATTGTTTAGGTAGTAGTATTTCTCTGCCAATGCAAACTTTCTTCAATCCTGCTGATTATACTAACTACTTTGTAGTTATTGATTGCTGATCTAGTGCATACCTTTAGGGCTTGTATTTAAGAACTAGGAACATTGCAGGTGGTACCGAGCCCCAGAGATTATGCTCAACTGGATGCATTACAACCAGACAGTTGACATTTGGTCTGTGGGCTGCATCATGGCTGAATTATTGACTGGCAGGACTTTGTTCCCTGGTTCAGACCGTATCCTTTTAACTTCAACAGTGTTTTTGTATATTTCAATGTGTAGAACTTGATTTTGCATGCATTCTAATTTCTTTTCAAACATAAAGCCTGAGAACCTTGATTAATTTTTGCTCAAAGTTGGTTCTGATTTAGGGATGTAATATTTTATGTTTAGATATTGATTCAATGTTTCATGTACGTAATATGAATAAGGTGTACAGATATATTCCAAAACCCAATTTGCTAACTGGAGACAGTAAGTGTACTTGTTATAAATAACCACAGAACGAAGAAATAATAACCATACAAAAATCTTTTTCCATTACCCATTGTGTCGATTCTTAACATAAAATCATCTGCTTTTTTTTTTCATATTTTAAATCCAATCTTTCTATTCCGCTTTATCAGGATTTGTTCAATAAAACAAGTTCTTTCATATTTTTTTATGATAAAAAAGTTAATTTTGATTTAACTTATATTAAATATACAGCCTAGCTTTTAATTATTATTTTTTGACCCTCAATGGCTTTCACCTTAATGGATGAGACAGATATCCATCAATTGAATTTGATCATGGAGGTACTTGGGACACCTGCCCAGGAGTTTATGACGAAAATATCTTCAGAGTCTGTAAGTAGCTTCCATTCATTGTTCCAGCGGTTATATGGTGTAAAATTAAGATTAAATGTACATATTGTTATCAACATTAGCAAATGTGTATAGCTTTGCCATTAACTCGCTTAAATAGCTGATGTTGTAATGTCATGTCAATAAATGGCTTGTGTAAGTTTGGTGCTTGTGTAACCTTAACATGCGTGTACTCAGATATTGATCACCTCACAAGAATATTGTTTTTGTGCGGAAGACCTGATCAAGAGACTATTGACAAAATAATTAGTGAAGAGGTGAGTAAGGCAACTAATCATTTAATTATTTTAAAACACAAAACACGCCAGAAATTAATGCTGGTTTTGATGCTTTCTGATGTGTAAAAAACACCAAATTACTTACTAAAAATATTCTAAAAATAAATGTTAACAATAATCGTCAGTTTCAAGCGTGTGCAGCAATAATAATAATGATCACGCTTTAGTAAAAAGTGTGTCTTGTTTGATTAGATGTTTGTCATTGTCATTGTAAACGTCCAATGAGTTAGCAAAAGAAACATCGCGTATGTTGTACATTTATTGTTCGTGGCGTGCCAGTTTTTTGTGTTCGTTAATTTGTGCTTATGGGAATTAAGCCTTAGAATAGATTGAGTAATTGAAACTAATTCATGAAAATAAATAATTTTATTGGTCAGTCATTTTGTACAAATGTCTAAATGCATTAATCACTTGTTTATTACAACGAATGGCGCTATGTGATTAGCTTGTATTAGCGCTTAGGTACACCACTGCGATTTTGTGGTCGACAATAGTACCTACATTGAGGTGGTCAATAAGAGGCAGAAGTCCTGAAATTATCATCATCAGTCCATCAGACGTAACTTCCCCATTAGGGCCTTGCGGGCACATTCGTTGTAAGAGACCGTGTGTCGAAAAGACACAGCGTCAAGTACAATCAACGCACGTCCCTATCAACTCACTAAACTAACTCAATCAATTTAAATTAAGTAGTCACAAGAAACGATAACAATGGTTACGCCTCTCAAAGGTTTAGCAACTGAACTGGAGCCCGCACGGACTTCCGCGCACGTCGTTCAATAATACCGCGTCCCATACAAAACAACACGCGACGCCGCAATTCTTAAGGCTTCGTCAAAGTTCCTACATTGTTCTTTTAGAACAAAAACATTTCCCTCTCAGCAACGCGCCTTCAAGTTTGTGAACTTCTTTTATGCTCCAAAACAAATTTTCCTCCTCGGTATTTTATTTTTATCAGAAGCATTGCTCAAGGCAGTCAAGGCATTTACTTGCTAAATTCATTGTTAATGACCTTATTTTAATTTATCAAAAAGTCGTGTAGAAATTACTTTAGGTACATAATATATACAGTCTTTTCAAAGTGGATTATCCTTAGGTATTACCACAATTAAACATTCATGCTTACCACAAATACAAAATAGGTACTTATTGTAAATGAATGGGAGTTATAAACGCCGGTCGGTTTTCCTAATTATTTAAACAGTAATACCTAATACTGACTCTGTAGGGTCAAGCAAGTTACAGAACGGCCGTTCTTCTTGGAGAGTCTGATCTTAGGCTCTGCAAACTTGCTTGTGTACTCGTAAACAAATACAGGGTTTTAGTAGGTAATAAAAATAAATGCCAATAACAATTATTAACAGCAATAACAACTGTTGATGGTATTTATTTTTTTACGAATAGATACGCTAAAGTTCGCAGAGCCTATCTTCAGACTTGCCAAGTTAGAGTGGCCGCGGCTGTACTGTACAACCTTAACATAAATTAGTTTGCCCTCGTGTTTCGTAGGTGGTTCTTAACTCATTCGAGATAAGAATTTGGTGTTCACTTCTGAGATATATTTTATTACACAGATATAAAGGAAAATCCACACCGTCGTCGTATACACACGTTAAATTGGTTACACATTTACTTTGGTGCATTCATTATTCAGATCTTGCGTAACATACTTTTTTTATGTCTGACCACTCGCAATTCAACCTAAGAGAGGTTATATCTGCTTAACTTAACTAGCCTGTGGCGACCTTTAAATTAAGGTTTCCAGCCAGGGTTTGCGTGGGACAACGAGAATTAAAGTGGGTTGTGTCCGCGTTTGGGTTTATATAACGCACGTCGGTATTGCCATGTTCCAGGCTAGGAACTACATTCAATCTCTGCCGGCACTGAAAAGGCGTGACTTCCGAGAGGTGTTCCGCGGTGCCAACCCGCTGGCCGTCAACTTGCTGGAGCTGATGCTGGAGTTGGACGCCGACAAGTAAGTTATCGTCAATATTGACAGACTTGTTCCATGCACTAGTGAGTAGTGCTGAATAAACGATTATTTACTCCTTTTTGTGCTTTTTTTCCCTAATCTATGTCCAAATCTGATCCGGAAAATAAAGGCTTCGCCTGCGTGAAAGTAGAAAATTGTCCCGAGGGAACTAATATATTCCTGGGATATCTGCTCCTCCTCCTGGGATATTTTAGATATTCACTAATTTTTTCCAAGTCCATTCAGCCTTTCAAGCGTTAAAAAGTAACAGAAGTATACACTCACAATCCTTCTGTCTTAATAATATTGTTGTGATTTTCCTGTGAGACGCGATGTGTCTGGGATATTCTTGGTTATGATGACTAACAATCATGTAGGCAGTGTATCATTAATGAAACCTGTCCTCCATCGTTTAACCTTGAATTTCATCGAGAATGAATATCATTTGCATAAATTTTATGGTACATTTTAAATTGTGTTCAGATGAATTAGATCTGAAGTCATACCACAAACCTCTGGAAATCCACAAATATGAAAAGAACGCCATGATAAATTATTGTTGTATTCAAATTGACTATGAGCAAGAGTCGGACAAATAGATAAATAGGTTAGTTGGCTCGTTAAAAAAAACCATGTATCTGACCCGAACTTACGATTTCAAACCTACGATATCGATGAGATTACGTCACGGAAATATTTGAAAGTTACAAAAAAATAAAGCTTGTCTTTTAACTACAGCCCGCCCTTAACGCAATCCACTTGACGGCCTTTTCATCTGGGATATAGGGTATTATCCAGCTGTATCCTTGTGTCTCGTTCGCCTGATATGAATAAAACGCGAAACTAAGCCATTTTTTTTTTACAAGCTTTGTTTTGATTAATTTAAACGCAACTTTCACAGGCTTTGAAATTGTTATTTAACTAAGTAAATATTTTTATGAGGTTTTCAATTCGTACTAATTTGGCCTACCTACCTATGTTGTCTCACGACCAAGTGTACTGTTATAGGCGTATCACTGCTGAGCAGGCGCTTGCGCACGAGTACTTGGCGCAGTACGCTGACCCGGACGACGAGCCCGTGTCCGCGCAGTACGACCAGAGCTTCGAGGACATGGAACTGCCCGTTGACAAGTGGAAAGGTAACAATCACTCAGATATATTCACTAGGATAATAATGTTTATTTTCTTTGTCATTCCATACATCCCCTTGTTCTTATTCTTTTGGGGTCTTCGCAGCAAGTAGGTATCTTCTCCTATAGACATAACTAGCCAACATCTCGTAATAGATATGTCTCGTATATGGAACGATCCTCCATAGAACTCAAGAACTCATTGGATGATTTCCCACTTTTACCTTTCGAGTACCGTAATTAGAGACATAATGAAAGACAATAGGTGTGCGAACGCCAGCAATCGCTTGGAGCAGAGTTTAAGAATACTGCAAAATGACCAAAGTGCACGATCGAAATATGTAATACGAGCCTTCCCGATTATGCTGGTTTTCGATTGCGAAAATTTAGTTTGGCAAGTTAGATAGTTAAATAACAGATGTTAATTGTACTCGTTAAAAATGTTATCATTACGTTGTTGATAAACGTTAGAGTGCATTCGTACGGTTACTAGTAAACTTTCCCTCAATCAAATCCACTCTAGCCTTATCACAGTAATACAATACAGGAATGTACAGTTTGTGAGCCGGGTGGGCTTATCTGATGGATTTGATACGATAATTATACCTCTATCAAATTACTAAGTAACCATGCTGATTATTGCGATTTAGGGTAATTGGTTAATTCGGTTTTTCTGGAACTAGTAGCTTAGCTTTTTCGTAGTAAATACTTTGATGAAGAAGCTTTATACATAACTAGCTTTTGCCAGCGGCTTCGCCCGCGTACTTAAAATGTAGCCTATGTCACTCAGGAGTAAAGCAGCTTTCTATTCTTTGGCTATGCAAAATGAGACTTTATTACGGCGTTAAAAAAAATTAATACTAAAACACAAATGGATATTAAACCCGTCAAGCGCCTATCTCCTAAAAGGGAAAAAAATAACAACGTATTTTGAACCTACTGCTTATATGGACTTACGGTGTTCGGCTGTCTAAAAGATTTTTCTTATGAACCTAAATGGAAAGGTGTGACTTTTAGGTTAAAAAAACTATGTCTATTTTCCAGAACTGGTGTGGAAAGAAGTGGTGGAGTTCAAGCCCCACCCACAACACATGAACACAGTAGTAGAAGTGAACCCGTCCTAAATGTTAAAGATTTTATAAAGTTATCATCAATTCACTTGAACCTTGCTGCTACAACACCGGCGCTTTCAACTGTGGGTTAGTACAATCCAGGGTAAATAAATAATTAGAAATAAGCACATTAATAATACTTTTTTCTTGTATAAGTTTATTATTAAGGAACGCATCATAGTAGACAGATTGAACTTATCATTGTTGTGTTGATCAGCTGAGTTGTGGAAATTGGGTCAGTTTGGCTTTTACTAGTACATCTATCATCTTACTAGTGATCCTCCCGGTTACGTACGTGTGCAAATTATACACAGAAACCTCCGTCGATTATAGGTGTTTTGAATAATAAAAATTGCATCGAAATCTGTTGAATAGTTTGGGAGTTAGAGGATAAACTGACGGACGCGGAAACTGAATTTGCATTGATTAGCATTACCGCTAACAGACACGCATTACGCACATATACTTTGTTCGTCTGTCTACCATGTTATGCAAGTTATTGTTTACCCCTTGACAGCTGCGTTGACGTAAAATAATGTAAGTTGAGTGGTTTATTCTACAAATGGATAAGAAAGTCTAATTTTGATAAGATTTTGGTAAATAATATATTATTGCGTCATGCCAGATTTGGCATAGCGTCGTACCAGTTTTATGATAAAATTGTAAATGTAATTACATTGTAAATTAAATAAGAAAACACAATATGCACAAACAATTTTTTTTATATGTATAAAATAAAATTGTTATTAAGCACAATATTCAAAGATAAATTGTTGATAAATGTTTGGAAATCTAGTATAAATGCTAGTAGAGTAATTCGGATTTATTTAATGCTCTACTGTGATAGCTATCAGTTTTTCATCAACATTAGGGTCATTACAGATTTGGCATATTTTTAGTATTAAGGCTTGAATGCCATTGCAATCTTGTGCGAGACTAGCTTGCCTATAGTTGTGTCGTTAAATAAAAAAATATATTTGTGATAATCACGCTCATGGATTGAATAGAAGCGTCTTCAGTCAGTTCACTGCAGCATTGCGTTATGATGACCTTTTAACATACCTACATGAAAACGTGCCTAATCTTACATTGATCCATATATATGTATATGAAAGGATATTTTAGGAAGAAGTTTTAAGTAGAAACGTAATTTTTAGTCACTTTTTTCAAATAACATCAATTGGAGCCTTTTAAAAATTAATAGTGATATTGAGAGCAATATACATATACTTCCTGCATAAATATAACAATAATATGTGTTAGGTATGCATACCATTTATACGTAAACACTTTGTATTTGATGCCTTGCAAGTTGTACAATAATGTCGTGTCGGTAGTCAGCGCACCGTGTTACCCGTTACTAATTGGCTTTATAATGCTGGTGCTAACTAATTTGCTGCTAATAATGACTAGTTAGAAGTAAGATTTGATATATAGCAGAACAAGGGTTACTATAGTCTGTCAATGAAAATCAAATTCAAATCAGTCTGTAGTTACAGTGGTTATTCTAACTGCATAGATCTCCAAGTTTGGTGCAGTTACAATAAACCAGCCGTCCATTGAGATGCGACTTTATTTTGCTCAGTTTGCGCTACTTATACTTATGTAGAAATGTTTACTTTATGAAAGTAACATTGTGGGGATTGGAGAAGGGGTTTAGGCAAGGATGTGTATTTTTAGATTATGAAGTAAATACCATATTATTTGCCATTTGTTACTAAAGTTGCGACTAATACGCAAAAAATGTTATGGCCTATTGCACTATTGAATTCGGAAAATCTTAAAAAGATCCCAGACCTCAATCTTTAAGGAGCACTTTTAAATTATAATATTTTATGCGTATTAGGTGTAGCAAAATAGTTATTATATTTTAAATATTTTTAAGATATACTATTATATTTTAATACCGACTACGTCAATAATTTGTAAGTATTACAAAACGTAGAATATGCATTACTGTTGAATTGTAAGAGTAAAAAATAATAATTCGATATTTTTGTTTATTTTTACCCCACCCCACCCGAACCAGTATCTATTATTGAAATCTAGAATGTCGCCCGTGTCCAGTGTGAACTTATATAAGTTGTAAAATGTACGATATAACGTGACACTGGACATGTTGAACAATTTAACAGCATTGCCCATCATGTTAGAGGCATTGGGTCCCTTAATGTACAACATTCCCTTAGTGTATCTTTTATCTTAGGCGCACTTTTTTACTCAACAATTTTCTTAGGGCCCACGCAGTGTTAAGCGAACGCATGCCCCTTTTGCCAAGTAATACCTATATTAACCTTTCGTATTAGAACGCAGATCTACGCGAGACACAATAACTTTTTAATTGTGTCTCTAATTACGGCATACGAGAGGTTAAATTTCTCAATCGATTCGACTACATGCACACTATTAACCTATCATTCGACTAGCGTAATTACGGACACAATTAATAGTGTGTATGCGGATAACCTGGTTTCCTCTTGGGGCTTAATGAATTAAAGTTGAACTAGCGACACCGCATATGGTATAATGCGGTTTCCGCTAGTGGGATCAACGCAAAGGACACATGCGACAGGACGGGTCCCCGTGCGGCGTGCCTAAACAGAGCACTTTTGTATATGGGACCGCGAGGGCTTCCCCTTTACGCAGTGCTGGCCCTAATGGTATGCACGTAGTCCTGCCGTTGAAGAACTTAATATTTATTACGTAGCAAAAAAGAGGCGCGGGATCCGATTCCTGCAATGGTATCCAGTCTTCAGACATTTTACATAGTGGCTACCTTATCAGTTTTGTTTTCGTTGATACTAGACTTGAAATGCGCCTTAGCGTGACATCGCTGCTAAAGAAAATAATTGTCTTTTATAAAAAAGCATATCTTTAGAGCTCATAGACCAGGGGCACATGTTGCCAACGTCAGAGGAGCCTACAGTTGTCGACAAGTCGGTGACAGCTGTTGACGCGTCCAAATTCCAATTTTGCAGATCATTGGCAGCAGCATTCGTGTATATCACTATAAGGCTGCTGGTTCTTCTGCTGTTGGCAACGTGCCGTTGGGTCAACTCTGCGTTAAGCGGGAGCCCGCGTGGGCACCCGACGCATGACTATACAGCTATACTCGTGTGTCGTGTGCGGCGGCCCCTGTACCGGATTGTTTTATACTTTAGTGGTGCGTATGTTGTCGTGTCGATGGAGAAATTTTATTAGGATCTGCGTAAAGCGGGAGTCCGCGCGGTCTATCCATAATCGCTCCATCCGGACTCTACACAGATAGCCGCGCCCCGCGTCCGCAAACACACGAACTAATTACAGTCGACTCAAACGAACTTACTGGTTGTCGTTTTTTTTTTGTTTGTTAAACATTTGTTACATTTAGCTACGTGATAATAATAAATTTTCCATCGACAGGGCTACATGCACACCATTAAGTTAAACTGGCGACACTGCGTAGGGATTACGTCCGTGACGGGGCCCGCCTGCTTTACACAGCTTTTTTATTACGTAGCAATAAAGGCGCGTCTGCCCGCGATGGAGTGCCGGCGGGCGCCCACTTAACGCAGTGTCCTACGGCACAAGAAGTATGTATTCGGAAAATTCGTGTCATACTCCGCAGCAGAACCACTTTGACTACATTATATACAAATTACAGGATAAAATGTAGATAATGTGTATATTTTTGTAGCTTAATATCAAAATTTGTATATTGTTAGTTTCTTGGAAAATATCAATTCAAAGTGGTCATGCTACAGAGCGTACTCTCCAGCAGGACCACTTTAAAAAAACGCTTATTTCACGCTAATGATTCACAGGCCATAATATAAACAAATGTATATTTATTGTATATCAAGATAACATCTACAATTTTAGATAAATACTTGCCGTTTTTTAGTAATTTGTAAATGTTTTATCGGAAAGCGCCTGCTATGAATTTCTTAGCAAATAACAGCCAATGATAGAAGGTAGTCGTAAATAAATATATTAATCTTGTTATTTGCTAAGAAATTGATAGCAGGCGCTTTCCGGTAAAATATTTACATATTACTAAAAATCGGCAAGTATTTATCTGAAATTGTAGATGTTATCTTAATATACAATAAATATACATTTTTTTAAATTATGGCCTGTGCATAATCAGCGTGAAATAAGCGTTATTTTAAAGTGGTCCTGCTGGAGAGTATGCTCTGTGGCATGACCACTTTGAATTGATATTTTCCAAGAAACTAACAATATACAAATTTTGATATTAAGCTACAAAAATATACACATTATCTACATTTTATCCTGTAATTTGTATATAATGTAGTCAAAGTGGTTCTGCTGCGGAGTATGACACGAAAATTCAGCAGGGATCAAACAAAGAATAGGCAACATAATTAAAAAAAAAAAACAAAGTTGATTTTTACATCAGTTTATTCCTGGCTTTACATTGTCATTGTAAAAACCTAAAAATGGTCACTTTACAGCTTGGCAAAACAGAGTATGAATCAGTGAATCGGTGATAGATGGAACTATATTAATAGGTAGTTCTATTTTGCAGTTTAAAGCTTAGCGCCCATAGAAGCGGGAAACGGTCACGATCCAGGTTGAAATATTTTGTAATAATTGAGTTCGTATGCAAAAACAATGCGATGTATCGCGAACAGGGAGATCTTTATCGGATCGCTGACTCTCGCCTTTGTTAACGCTAACCTTTAGCGTTTCTTGTAAAGCTCAATTACTATTTAAAGTGACCTTAGAGCTATGGACTTATGTGGATACTGGCATCCTCATTTTTTCCATACCTACTTATTTACCAAGCTGTAACAGCAACATTACTCCATCATGTCTTAAATTCTCGCTAATTCGAAAATCAGGAATTAATATGTCGTAGCCAGATGACAGAATATTTATTGAATAGTATCAAAAGGTTGGACCATTTCGTGAAATTGTTGCCAACACTTGGTGAAATGATCAATTCTAAGATCTGCTTGGTAATTGCGGAACACAATCAACAATCTATTTGTCAATTTTCATTGTGTTATTTACATTCCTTCAACCTGCCTTGTGATGGTAAAATGTGTTTCGCAATTGGGCTGCTTGCTACGACACATACACTTGCTTTTTTACTTGCTAAAACTTTTAAAGGATCCTAAAGCAAAGCTACAATCAATGCATTTGACAATTTATAATTTTCTGTATTGGCGTTGTAAACTAAGACGCAAATAATAGGCTTGTATTATAAAAACAGGTCACTATACACGGCATTAGATATTTCACAACTTACAAATTGATCATTTTCTAATTATAGGTCTTAAAGGGCCGTGCACGAAAAAGTTCCACATTTTGTCGAATTATAATTGAATTGCACGGAAGTTTAATATCAATTGACGGGATTCATTTAATGGGATGTTCTTCAATTCTATCGACCATTACTTGTCTTCTTGAAAAATATGTCATTATTATATTTTAGCTTGAAATGTTTAACTGATTATTCTTTTATTATAGATATATAAATATACAATAATCTAGGGCCTCTGTCAAACTCTTTTGTACTGATAGATCGTCGATAAAAATAAGAACATCTCATCCGTGTGATTTAAAAATACAATATTCATGGAGTAAAAATATTTGTGTCAATCGTAGTAGTATACCATAATAGTTATAATTCTTTACAATCCCGTCTGCATTGGCCTTTAGTCTGCCGTTACTTGGGATTCAAAGTTGTGAAATTCATGGCTTATGCGCAAAACGTCTCTTTCGCAAAATGTCACGCCAGGGACTTAAAAATAAAATTTTGATTTTCAAAACAAAAAATCTTTTATTCAAATTACAGTGCAACTATGATGTTAAAATTTTGGTACTAATGTACATTCCAGTATGAAAATAAGTACATTTATGTTTTTTTTTTTCTTAATGAATGATTTATTTTCGTAATCAGTTACGAAAATAATAATTTATGTAGCAAATTTTAATTAATAACCAAGGTTTATTTTAGTGCGAAGATTATTATTTTTTATCATTTATGAAAATGATAACATAATTTAATTTCAGTGCCACAATTGAGATATTAATTAATATTTTTTATACCATTTTTAAAACAATAAAAAAATATATTTAATATTAAAATGTCAAATAAATAATTTTATTCATTATAATTTACTTGAGTTATTATCAAGTATTGCGAAAAAAATATTTTAATCATTTTCATAAATAATTAACATAACATTATTGATAAAAAGAAAATATAAATAAATGAAATTATATCTGCACTGAAATTAACTTTTGTTATCATTTTCATCTACACTAATAATTATAATAAAGAAGTAAAGTATGTTTTTTGTTTTTAGGAGGTAATCTCTGGAACTACTGGTTCGATTGGATTTTTTTTTATTGATTATAGGTTCACGCTTGACCGCTATCTCACTTGATGGAAAGCGACGATGCAGTCGACGATGGAGCGCGCTTACCTAGAAGCACTCTTGACTTGAAGATACCCGGATTGTAGCTATCAGGAAACACTGACTCCGGCAAGGAATTCCACTCCTTGGCTGTACGCATGATGAATTTTAGCAACAATACAAAGCTGCTTTACTGCTGAGTGACATAAGCTATATTTTATGTACGCGGGCGAAGCCGCTGACAAAAGCCAGTAAATATTAAAATAAGGATTCTTCGCACTAAAATAAACCTTGGTTATTAATTAAAATTTGCTACATAAACTATTATTTTCCTAATTGATTTATCAAAATAAATCATTCATTAAGAAAAAAAAATCATAAATGAACTTATTTTCATACTGGAATGTACATTAGTACCAAAATTTTAACGTCGTAATTGCACTGTAATTTGAATAAATAATTTTTTGTTTTGAAAATTAAAATTTTATTCTCAAGTCCCTGGCACGACATTTTGCAAAAGAGACGTTTTGAGCATGAGCCAACTTCACGTAGTCAAACACGAATATCCCAATTCTGTGGAAATTTCGTGCATCACCGCTTAAATTAAAATCAATCATCATAAACTACTTAAATACCCGTATTTAACATAAAATTAATGAAGCAATTAACATTGTGAAAATGTGTATTTGAGTGGCAGACAAACTTTTCGGGATAAATTATGAATTACCGACACATAATTATTATTTAAAATTGCATGGAAATAAGGTAGTTAAAAAAATCATAAATTTTATTCGAAATTAACCCAATAGTGCAAGTAGCAGCACTATTACAAAACATCCATGTAGTCTTCAAGTGTTTCACTCAAGGAACTTGCAATAATCTTAGCGCCACTGATATTACATAGGCATTTCATTATTTCTTTAACTTATTTCTCGGATAACCGCTACGTACATACTAAATACTTTGATTGAACTTGAAAATACATGCGAACTTATTGTACAAATAGTTATGTCTATGTATGATTTACAGTCACAACTGCTTTGGTTTATTTTTCTCAGTGACAATATTCCCAGTAATTTGTTGAAAGTAAAATGCGACTGAATCAATATTTAAATGTAACGCTACTTTTAATGGTTTCATTTAATAATTTATATTTATCACAATAATTATAATTTTTACATGACACTTCATGACGAAGAAAACGAATTTAATTTTTGTAGTGTAAGATTCAATGGTAAGTTATCTTCAGAATCTGACGAAGTGTCCGGTAATCGACGACTCGTCGCCGACATTTGGTTGTGACCGTTGGGAGACTCCGGGATACCGGCTCGAGAGTCACCAGCAGCTGTTGTCGATTCCAAGTCAGACCTGTTTCTAGTAGCTGTGATATTGGACAAGCTACTGCAATTTGCACTCGAATTTGATTCATCAGTATTTTTATGACTATTATACATAACATTAACAACACTTCTCAGTCTTCTGTTCTCGCGGCTATCGCGCCGCTGTCGTTTCCATTCCTTCATTGCTTTACGTTTTTCTTTATCCCTCTTCCACGTGCCGCTAGTGCTGGGCTGATCTAAGGCAGGTAAAGCCGGTTCTGCTGTATTTGGTACCGATTGCTCGGTATTACTCGTTTTATTCGACGACTTAACGCCCTTTCCCGAGTAAGATTTTCGCTTACTCCGCTTATCCTTTTCCGAAGACTGAACACTCTTTTTTTCTTTGTGGTGCCGCTTCTTGCTTCGCTTCCGATCTCTAGACGAGGTGCGTTCCTTACTCGACTTTTTCTTAGATTTCTTAACAACTATATATTTGGAGTCATCGGTGTCATCGCCGCACGAGGTGGTGGGCGCGTTGGAGGGGCTGGGCGGTGCGGTGCTCTCGGCGACGCTGTAGTCGGGCGTGGAGCGGCTGGAGGAGGGCGTGGAGCGGAGGGTGGAGGACGTGGAGGCGCGCGCGCGGCAGCGGCGGCGCGGCGGCGGCGGCCGGTACGAGCTGTCGTCGCTGTCCGACGAGCTGCGCACGTCGCCGCTCGCCCGGTGCCGCTTCAGGGTCAGTTTCACTGATGGCACGCTCCGGTGCTCCTCTGTGTCTGCTGCTGAGGGAGCTGCCTCCGGCACGGGTGTGTCCTGAACGATGACGTCGCTGTCTGATCCTAGCAAGTCGACGATCTCGGGAGTCCTCTCCTGAGGCGGTTTGATGTAGCCCACGACCATTACTTCGGAGGAATCGTCATCGGTATCCGATTGAGATATAGTTTCGATAGGAATGACATTATTAGCAGCAGGTTGCGATATATAACTTTGTGGATAAGCAGGCACTGGGAACCTCGAAGGTCCCGGTGGAGGCTCGGCCGGTTCCGAACTGGAGACCATAACAATATCAGAATCGACACTTGCTTCAGTGTCAGAACTTGATATCACCTCATTGACCATAGTGGATATTCTGCTGTCTGTAGTATATTGCACATTGCGATCGTAGCCAGTGATATCATATGGGGTAGAGGCGAAGCAGTACAGCTCATGTAGGAAGTGTTCTGTCCTGTCTCCGAAATATCGATGCAGTGCTTCTCTGAATTCAGATGAATTGATATGGTGTTGCGGTAGCAATTCTAGAATCCGAGACATGACATAAGATATATGGCCAATATTTTCATTTAACAAATAGTGTAGTTCTCTGTTAAGCCATGGAACCAGCCGGTGCATTTGTGTGTCGTTGTACCTTCAAAAACCAAATTTTAATATATGAATGTGTCATAAAAAGTGAAATTGAAGTGATTGTAATGGAACGGGAATATTGGAATGGTTTTTGGTTGGTTTATCAATTTTATGTATGTACCTGTAGAACTCTGGGGTGCAAGTCCGGAATCTGCCGGTGAAGTCAGGCAGCGGGCGCGCCCACAGGTTGTGTCGGTACACGGTGCGGCGGAAGGACGCGGGCGAGCGGCGGCGGCGAGCGGGCGGCGCGCGCGACGCTGGTGGCGGGAACACGTCCGCCATGAACGGGTAGTGGCGCAGCAGCTGCTGGATGGCGATGGTCTCCCGCCGCGGCAGCGTAAGGGTCGTCCTGGGCACCACAGTAACAAACGACATGTTCATACTGTATTCATTCATTTGATAGTTAAACGAAATTTGTCCTGAGAATAGGATAAAGTCTAGCTATTGCTATTATGCATGCCTACCTTTCGACAAGACACATAATTATTTTTTTGTATTCTTTTAGCATAACTTCGTACATCACAGCAATCAATAAGACTGATTAATTTATTATTTGTAATAAGTACAATATTTTCCTTGGTTGCAACACGTAAATACCGTGATACCAGACACACTCTTACATAAATACTAAACATTCAACAGTATTGGGTTGAATCGTTTAAAAATGGCTACCAAAGCTGCTCAATTAATGTAAATAGGTCAAAATGTAATCCGAGATACAGGCTCCCGACTTGTGTGAATACAGATAGTCGATATGATAGTCCAAGTTATGTATATTACAAATGTAAGCCAGTATTTAAGTTGTTTATTATCTTTTTCCAACATTGTAGGAATTTTTATTCACCAAAATAATGTGTAATTAATTTGGTGAATTAAAATTTGACAAAAAAAGACAAAATGAACTTGAAAAGTCCATTAGTCTTTTATCCATTACCTTGGGCCTAGTATGAGACCTCATTTATAGCAGCATTAGTGGCATTTTTAAAGCCTTCTAAAGTGCTGATATAGTACCCATAAGTTCATTCCACTCAACTTCTATATTGAAAATGCAAACTTATCAAACTCTACTTGTCCATGAGAACTCGAATTGTAAAAATGGATATTTTATTTATCTTCATAATTCAATATTGAAACTACTTATTCAATATAATTGAATTATTCTTACTATCCCTTTGAACCCAATTATATAACTTATTTAAAAAGAGAATAAATGTTGTCCATTATTGTAGTACATTAGTTCTTGTAGGGTGCTGGTCCCTAACCTATGGTCATTGGTCAGCATGAGCTACAATATTAGCATTACTAAACTTCTGGTCTACAAAAAACCAGCAAAATAAAATAAAAATGTACACAAAGAATGAAATAAGGAAAACTGAAAGTGTAAATCAAAACTCATGGCATTCATATCTCACTGTTCTTCTAGAAGATTCTAGATGCAAATTGAGACCTCTTGCACAATTCCAAAAAACATTGTGCAATTATAATATTTCCATAACCCCTTTTTACATACATATATATTTATAATTTAAATGTATCTTTATTATAGTCTTATCAGTTGGTTATTTTAAAAATAACAGGGAAGAACAAGGAAGTATGATTCTGTAGTATTCTGCGTGATGGTATTTTAGGATTGTGCATTAAACATTGGGTATAAAATCTTAAATACATACAAGTCCAGGCCCACCACTGTACCTGTATCTGAACCTGTGTGTTGCTGCAGTGACTCTGTCAATGTCAATTCTGCTGATTGCTGGAGTTGACTCCTCCGATTGCCGCTGAACAACCAAGTATTCCTCATATTGGTGGTTGGATCGCACATTGTGAATGATTGATCTAAATGCTTGCTTGCAGAGAGGGCACTCCGCTTTGACCTGGAATATTTTATTCATTTTTATTACCATTACCATATTATTAAATCTTTGCAAAAGGTCAAATCCCCAATAGTACTTTATTTAAGATATTTGAGAATTATTCTTGTATTCTCCACTGCGGAGACCCATTTTTAGCTTCCCTCTTTTGTCTCTTGCAAAACAAATGGATAATGGTGAATGGTGCTTGTTTTTAGAGTATGTGCTTAGATTGAAACACTTCATTTCAAAATGACTAACATATTTAGATTGTAAATACAACATCTCTATCCACATTTTTAATTAAAAATGACCTCATCATGCAAATATGACTTAAACTGGAGCATTGATATATCAATAAAAATAGTAGTTATAAATTTGTTTGAATCAGCTAGGAGTAGATCTCACTACATTTAGGTTTCAATCTCTATACTTAAGGAAAAGAAAAACACATTTTTTTATAAATTGATGTGTAATCAAGTGAAAATAAAGGCCTCACCTTACTCCAAGTTAGAAGACATGTAAAGCAGAACTGATGTAAACATGAATCAGTAAATGATTTGTTCTTGCAGGTGCCAAGGCATATAGCACAGTTAGGTGGAGGAGAGCCCGTGCGGCTGTCGGGCCGGGGGCTGCTGTCATCACTCTTGATGCTGCTGGGGTTCGCTCCAGAGCTGTCATCTTGAGCAGTTGATAGTGCCTCCATGATTAGTTATCTGGGGGAGTTGTATTAATTTATATAAAATTACATAAATGGTTTATTCATAAGTATATTTTTCCTTCTATAGTATGTTTTGTTATAAAAGTTCAAATGTAGCTTTTATCTAATAAACACATTTTAAGAATTGAGATGGTCATGACAGTGTCTTTTTCTTAAAAACTTCCCCTTAGTTGTTTAATTAAAATTTACCCCAGAATACTATACCTAAAAATGTTATGATGATATTTGAAAATACTATGATTATTACGTTTTGAAAATGCATAAACTACTTATTTACAGATTACTTGCAATTCACTAACAAGTAAAAATAGAGGAATGTTAGATATTTAAAATCAGATCACAAATAAATAAGGTAAAATACGTTTAATCACAGATGTGTTCATTCAAACACTAGAAATGTCAGCTACATAGGTAATGAATATGGACATTACATATTTTCCTTATAAAATGGAAGTTCACGAGATGATAATACTTACGCACTGACAATGTGTGATCTTGACAGATTTCTGGTGAATTGTGACGTGACGATGGACGATAGGAACCGAACAAGTACCTGTGTTCGATCACTGAGATTCAATTTCAAATATTAATGATAATCTGGCGTACAATAAAGTCCTAACACCAACACATTTCATGATCATGATTAAAACAATTATATTTTTCACGACATAAGTTGCTCCCAAAAGCAGGTACCAAAACACGAATCAACTCCGTCCGAGTCTGCGATAGCGCATTACATTATAGTTTCCTACATTATAAAGTACTACACGAATATAGTAAATTAAACACGTTAGCACACATGGAAACTGGAATGGAAATATCTACATATATAGGTAATAGGTATTGAGTATTCCGTGTAACATCGAATGTCGAATACAGTGGAATAGAATACAGCATACAGCTAAATAAAAGTACTCTGTGAAATAAAGTAAGACTTGAGAAGACAACAGAATACATAGATTTCATAAATCTATGGTAGAATAGTAGCTGGCATAGACAATTTATGGTATAGATTTAATGCCGGCCAGACAGCCCAGCCCAAGGATTATATTGGATGTTTAGGAGATATATTTGGCCATTCATTAAGAGTTGAAGTTGAAGGAGATATAATTATTTAATTTCCTTGAGGTGGCCACACAACACCATCCTATAGTACTCTATAGGATGGTGTTGTGTGGCCACCTCAAGGAAATTAAATAATGATATCTAAATAGTAACTATTAAAAAGCACCATTCTACCTGTCGTCTAATCGGTTTGATGCTACGCTATCTACTATCAAACCGATTTGACTGTGTGTTTAAGCTGTCATCATCATCATCATCCTACCCTTATCCCATGTTACTTGGGGTCGGTGCAGCATGTTTTTTTCTTCCACTCTGTCCGGTCACCCGTCACACTATCATTAACTCCCTTTTCTTTCATATCACTCCGCTACATGTAGTCTTTTTTCATCCGTCTTTTTCACAGCCCAACATTCTGATCCATACAGTAGGGTCTTATTACGGACTTATAAATTTTACCCTTCAACTTCAGGGGTATCCGTGGGTCCCAAGTTGTTCCCGTGACCTGTCGCCATTTCATCCATCCAAGCTGTGTGTGCATCATTAAATGATCTATTCAAATGTTCGATCCAGTATAATGGTCTGTATATATAGTTATCTGTGATCAGTATGTAGCGTGACGTTTTTACTATTCCACCAGTATCATATCAAAGGTCTTTCTTCGAATGCATCGATACTTGAAACGGAACTAAATCTAAAAATTACTTAATAACAATATTGCGTTAGGTACATCGTTATTTGTAATGTATCGTTATTGATAATACATACTCAAACTCAAAATCATTTATTTCAAATAGACCATTTACAGGCACTTTTGAAATGTCAAAATTGAAGCTAGTTTACACGTTCCAAGGCGTAGACCGCTATGGAGAAGAACGTGCAAGAAACTCCATGGGCACTCTTTTAAATCAAATTTATATTTACATATTACTTGGTTACAACAGTATACAGTATCATTATTTGTCTAACGAAATAATAAATAATTTATTTCGATTTTCAAGTTGCCAAGTATGATCTTGCGCGTTGCAATCACACAGTGGCAACGTACGTAAAATATATTTCACTGTATTTGTTTATGTATTTTGCTTGAAAACGGCACGTGGCAGTGGCGCATGAGGGGCTAATCTGTTTCGTTTCAACTTCAACTGTAACGTTATTTTATGAAGATACAAGCATAATATTACTGATCGCAAAACTTAACTTGAAATATTGTTCTACTAAAGTGTTAACGTTATTCATTTATATCTTATGGCTTTTGTATCGTTACAAACTTTATAACATTATGGGGTAAGCGAGCAGGAAGAGTTCAACTGTCAATGAGTTAAACACCAACCTACCCTGCTATCGCAGTTAGTTGGCTTAGGCTTAGCTCTAGGGCAAGTTGTAAAAGAACGTAGACTGTGATGTCATTAAAGTTAAAACTAACCTTAGAACGCAGGTCTGAGTTGCAACTCTACTCAGTTTATTTTTGAACGCAGGGTGATATCAGTGTCACTGTCAAATCATGAAATGTCAATCTGTCAAACTGGGATGAAGTGCAAAGTGTTGCGGGGTGTTGTGATTATCTAATCGTAAAAAATGGGAATTCTGAAAAAGGTAGAGTAATAATTTTGATTCAGCTTAACTCTTTTCAAATTAAAATGGTATCAATGCATCACAATCGGTTTTATTTTAGTATTGGGACAATAACCACAGTACAGTCATCTACATTTTAATGATCATTGAAACGTTTTGTACCATTTCAGAGTACTGGCCTTGTGGGCATGGCTGTAGCTCCAAATGCCCATCACACCCTTGGTTCATTATATGGAAAAATTTTGAGAGTTTTGCAAAAGATGCCAGAAAGTGCTAGCTACAGAAAATATACTGAAGCAGTTATTCGTGAGAGAGCTGCTGTGCTAACACAGGTAAAATATAACAATACTTATACTGAAATATAGATTATTTGGCCTAGTCAGAGATTATTTTAAAACTATATAACTAAAAATAAAAGGAACAACCCCTCATCTTGCTTATCAGCTACTAAGTATTTAGTGTATGTTCGTTCATAGAAAGTGGACAGTAATAAAAAGTATCCTTACGCATTTAGTCAAAAGCTGTTATTTTGACATTAATTAATTGTTTACATTTTACAGACAAAAGATGTGTATGAGATTGAATCAAAAATTAACTGTGGACAAGCTGAGGAACTGATTATTCAAGCTGAAAATGAATTAAACTTGGCCAGAAAAATGCTGAATTGGAAGCCATGGGAACCACTTGTTTCTAAGCCACCTCAGGGCCAGTGGGACTGGCCTCCTACAAAACCCTAAATATCTGAAAACTCTTTCATTTTTTAGTTAATGTAACCATGCACTTGCACTAGCAATACATACATATAAAATAAATTGAAATTCATTTTTTTTTAAAACAAGGTCTATTATATGTTTTGATTTTATTTGCAAAAAAAATAGTTAATGCAAATAATAGACAAGTTTGATAATTCTCAAAATATTTACATGTTTAATGTCTACTGGTGCAAAAGCTTAGATTGTAGTGATATAAATAACATTTTGTTTGTAGATTCTTTAAAAGATCACCCACTCAAGTATAAAATACACTGTAGTGTATGTATTTATGTAAGAATTACAAGACTTCAAAAATGCTAATAAAAAATGAAAACACACAAGTTGTCAGTTTTTCATTTTATTATAACTAACATGATTCAGTTCAATTAAATATAAAAAAATAATATAGATGGAGCAGTGTTATTTGGCACAGTGCATAAACCATTAAGTATTACAAATAATGTTTGTAACATTCATTTATAACTATTTATATATTTATTTTTCATGTATATGAATTTACTGAGCCATAACAAGGTAAGGTTTAATGTACTGACTGCTTTACTCTCACACACTTGTAACTACAATAAAGTTACTGTTACACACACATATAAGTATGAATCAATACATTCTAATTGATGAGGAAAGCAGATAGTATGATTATAACCAATTCATAAATTTTATAAATTCAAAATGTAACCACTAATAAATACTTAACAAAGTAATTTTTTTTTCATGATGATTTCATTTAATTTTGTAAAAAATAATAACTGCTGGTGAAAATGCAATTGTTACGTATAAAAATATGTCATTGGTAACTCATTAATATAAATACTTTGAAATGCCTCTTAGTAATTCGCTGTACTTTGTAGGACAGTTATACAAAAGTTGCAAAATTAAACAGTAATACAAAATACTCTACAAACTAAAACTTATATATAAAAATAAATAACATTATTATAATCACTTGTCACAATATAATACTAATTCAGTGCTCCATGCTCATATCACCCGAACTCAAAATCTCAAACAATATCCCGACCCACTTATAAACCTTATGATTACTTGAGGTTCCTTTACTTGTTACATAAATTATTGTAATATGTACATTGACTTAAAAAAATTAATGTGTATGTACAAAATTACTGGAATAGGGAAAAATCAGAGCTACGCTGATTATGTATTATTGATTAATTTATTTTTCTCCTGGTACAACAAAAATAAGCTTTATTTAGTATAGACACAATTTCAATGTGCAACTTCTAAACAATGTTCCTTTAAAAATTTTTACATTTTTTTTTTTGACATGACAACGTCTTATAAATTGGTTTGCCGGGTGACACTTCAAGAAACTGCGTTACGCTCCGCTCACGTTATGCGCTCACAATGAGAGCGAGTGAGAGGCACGCGTCCCTTCCACTCGGGCATGGTTAGCCTGCCTAAGAGCGAGAGAGACAGACATAAAAAGTGAAAGGCACGCGTCCCTTCCACTCGAGCACAGTTAGCCCGCCTAAGAGCGAGAGAGACTATTATTTCATCCTTCTTCCTACTATACGAATGAATATTCACATTAAAATTATTTTACCACTCAAAGTCGTTGTCACGTAAAACTTTCGCCCGTATACCGACTTTACAGGCAACCATCTTTTTTTTTTAATTGTGGGAGGTTTGACTATTTAGTTCAATTAAATGCCAATGTTCAACATTAAGCCTTTTCTAAAGTGAACAAAAGTAAGGAAGGATTTTTGTAAAATTGAATTACAGATTCCTAGAGATGGATTCCTCATGAGCTCTGTATATGTAGTTATTTGATTCTAAAAAAACTACTAACCTCCTTACTGCATTTTTAAATAGAGTAGCAATGGTGTTCACTTGGAAATTGAAAGGTTATTGATAACATTATTATGGAGCAATAATGATTTTTAACAACTTAGTTTGAGTGGTTGGTTGTTATTGGGTAAGTTTGAAAGCACAAAATTATTTCGTTGCCGTTTTTACTAAAAATCATTAAATACTATTTTCCACTATGGATGGAATGGCAGGGTATCAAACTTTTACCAACCAAAATTCACCAGTGTTCTTTCAGTTGCCTTTGCATTCCAGGGTAATGGAATCTTTCAAATATTCTTGCAGCTCTAAGATATGGAAAATATATCTTAACATGCCAAAAGGAACATGCATCATTTTTTTATAGAGAACTTTCTAAAGCAAGATGTATTTATTTTATCTATTTGTGTAACATACCTTACAACCCATAAGGCATGTTAGTTATTATAAGTGTCAAATGGGCATTTGTATATATATAAAGTCAAAGTCCTGTCTCATACACTGACTCATCAAGGCCCAGCCTAAATCCTTGGACATGAATACTTTAGGTTTGCAGAGGTTCCATGTATGAGGCATGTAGATACTTATATAAAGAATAAGAAACGATTTCCTAAAATTCACCTCCAAAGGGTCTGCAGGAACCAGTTTGTGTGGAGACACTACTTTCACAAGGGTGAAGCCACTGGCTAAAGCTAGCGTGATAATATAAAAATGAACAGGAGTTTAATCATAATTAACTTAACAAAAGAAATGATTTGTTATAAATATCTCCCACCATGCTTGTTTCATTTCATTGATTATTACTCACTTTAACTTATCTTTAAAGATAGCATTAAGCTCTTTATCTTCAATAAATGTAATAAATATACAGATAAAACCTCAAAGTCATTACAAAACTAAATAATGTTTATAAGTAAGATGGTTATAACAAATTGTTTTAAGTAGATGTTACACCTTTCCTTGCCACTAATAAGTTTAAAATGGGATGTTTCTTTATATAGCTTACTGCTTTTTTATGGGTAACCATTGTGAAGTCATATCCGTTGCACTGTAATATTTTGTCATGCATCCTCAATCCAGATTTCGCCGCAGGACTTCCTTCATGCACTTCCGTTACATATATGCCCTGAAAAAACAACAGTGTAAGAAATAAGGGACAGAGGTAGGCTCTAACAGCAAACAAGTAAACATATTAATGAAAACAGCCTCACATTATCAGTATATCCTTGAGGACTTTTGCGAAAATCCTGATCAATTCCACCACCAATTTTAAAACCACACTTCATGACTTCTCTTCCTTCTGAATCAACACCAGCTTCTTTCTGGAGTGTTATGGGTATCTGTAAGGTTATATGCGTTGTTATTATGAAAGTCCGGAGTTAAACAAACAAAACTGGGAGTGGTCTTCTAACTTACACTAAGACACTCCATAGCTGTTCCAGCTTGGTGTTGAAATGCCATTTTCGCCATGGTGACTGGTTGATTATTACTTTCCTCGGGTGAATAATATTCAGAAGAGTTAATGGATAAAAGCAATAATATTTCTACTTTAAAACTGCAAAACAACGTTTATAAACATAATTTTACACAATAGTGTTGTGTGTCTTTGTATGTTGCCTATGAAATTTCTTCGACACTCCACTCAACCACAGAATAAATAGAATCCACTTTGATTGTCACCACAAATAGAGATGAAACGTATATATTGGAACAGACAAGAACCGGTTTTTGGAATAGGTCTGTGTCTATTATTAATACTTATTCCGTGTGGTCTGTAGTATTTCGACGTCGAACAAGATTGGTACTGTTTAAAAAACAAAAAAAAAGAAAATTTGTAAAAAAAATTGTCTTGTAATTATGTTATGAACTTATATACCATATTCACCTAGGCTTGAGTCAAAATGTGTGAACTTTACAATGCGTTCCAAATGAAAATAGGATCGATTCCCATGTTCTGACGTCACGATTTACTGTCAAATCGTAGCAAGAATTTTTTTAAGTCTTATTTATTTACCGAAAATGTAATTTATTTACAAACTGTGAATGAAAAAAAAAATTAGTATCCAATCCTTCAAACTCGTTTCCGAGTTAGGTATTATATTTTGCCAAAATTTCTTCGATTTGACAGTACCTACGGCGTTATTTCACATCCTGGTAACCAACCCTATTCTCATTTGGAACACGCATAGTACTTTTACAATGTTAATGATCGTGATCATAAAAACAAATAATTGTCCTGGGTGGGAATCGGACCGGCTTCCGGCACAGCAGTCGGGGCCACTAACTACTCTTTATTCTGAGACCAACAGGCCGATCAATTTTGTTTACAGGGTTAAAAAAAGGTTTAATGTCTAGGTTTTTTGGGGTTTATATTTTATTCAAAATATATAAAAAGTTTGAACGAAAAAGTGACCAAAGACGTAGATAAATTATAATTTAATAAAGTCAAGGGGACACAGTAAATCGTAAGTGCACCATAAAGGGGTCAACGTTGTTTTTTGATGGTAGAAAATTCTTTTAGAAAGTACTGTTCCGATTGCCAAATTGTTTTCATCACCATAAGCTGCTTCAACTCTGAGTGATATGGCTATATTTTATGTACGCGGACGAAGCCACGAGAAACAGTAAGCTCGTATAATTAAAGTTTAATTGTCAAGCTAAATTAAATTATAGCAGTAAGCGCTATGGTAATATTTTGGAGCTCGAAAGTATAACCGCAACCACTAATGTCAGCGTCTTGCATGCGAATGAGCAAGCGCGCGTTTTTCCAACTAGTGTAATAAGCGAGCTGTCTACGGAGACTCCAACACAGTTTGTGCAACGAGTGCGTAATATCGAGTGGTGTAATAGGCGATGGCCACAAACCACACAACTTATAGAGTAAGCAGCAAAGCATTGACAAAAGAAAGTTAAGCTAAGTCTACACTGATTACCCGAATTAGTTTCGTCCGTAAGATATAAGATCCTTGGTCGACAGGGCTAAAACAAATGTCAATGTCATTCAAGACGTCACTGCCATATCGCGCTATTATCCCGAACTGTCAGTTGGAGATTTCTGCATGCTGCTGGTCAGCTGATTTCTAAAAACAAGCAGAAGGGATTTAAAAGAACACTTTCAAACTAATAAAAGCCACAAAATAACTGTTATACACAACAAGGTAACTTAAGCACTGGCATAATATTACCCAGAACGCAATTTATGACTATGAAGAGCCGTGTCATTTTGTTTGAAATATTTGCATCTATTTGGCTAATACCCAAATAAGTGTCCAGCCTATATTTTAATTTGTTGTATTTTTATGTCTTCAGATGCCCGGTCCAGAAAGAAATCTCTTGTGGATTATAGTCAGAAATTTTGTTGACTCTTTGAGACCTCGCCCTATAAAAGGAAATAGTATGGGTTAGTAATCAAATTCCTCATTGTCATGATTGTTGTATCATGGACCACTAAAAATTTACCTAAAACCAAGACTCTCGTTAATACAGTTATTAAAAATTAGCTTCACATTCACATTTTAGTTATGCTAATGAATGACTATAAGACATCTTCATTGCAGGTAAAGACTATTTGGGTAATGCTTATTTTGAAATTCCTGCCAATCCCAGCGTTGGTAAAAGGAAACCCACCAGATGGTATGATCCACCGAAACAGCTGGATTTCCAAGACCCCATACCTGCAGAATGGGAGGCATGGTTAAGAATGAGGAGGTATATAGAAGAAAACTTTAATCCTAAATTAAAAATCTAACAGTGTTTAATAGACTAATTATAGTCATAAAACTATAATAATTAATCTACACACACACACAACACACAACATTTACATTTACAACACAACAACACTTACATTTTTATTTTAATCCTATAGAGGGTTGATCCGGTACATGAAACACTATCAATGTATATAGTAAGTAAGCCACAACCAATAGCTGCCTTATTTCATACATGTGTATATTATATAATACAAGTTTTAGACAAAAAGTACTTTATTTTTCTATTTTATCTTTACAAACTTATAGTATTTCATGTACCGGATCAACCTCCCATGGGACAAAAACAATGAAAAAATAATGGTGTATATAGTTTAAATTACAATTTTGGATAGTAACGGCTGTAGTTGCTGTTGATGTCTAAATAACTTTGTCTGTTTTTACAGAACAGAACCACCCACAGAAGAGGAAATTGCGAAAAATTTAGCTATTGCTCAAATGAAGAAGATAAATGCAGCAAAACTTGAAGCCAAAAGGTTGGCTGAAGGCGGCTCTCTGCCTTCAGTACCAGAAAGAGGAGCCCAGTCATTTCCTGTTTACCCTGATTTTCAACCAGGAGACCCTGATAATAAGCAGCCAAACAACAAATAATGTAAATGTAATAATTGCTAATGACTATCAGACAAGCAGACAAATATTTTTTTTATTGTTAACAGTAGTAGTACAGGAACTAATACACAGCATTCAGTACAGTAAACTTTCTTTTAGAATGTTAGTGTTGTGGCCTGATCATGCAATACAATAGAAATTTTTATTGTTAGTTGGCCATAGCTAACTAAAATTGGCCAGATTGTTGAAACACTCACATTTGATGATATTCAAACAATCTGTTGATCATATCATTGATGTAGAATTTCTATGATAAGAATGTTAAACTAAAGAAAGTAAGCCAAACCTACTTTCTAAGAGGATTCAAACATCATCAAACTTTAACATTTAAAACAATCTGGCCAATTTTACTTGGCCATAATATCATGAAGTGATCAATTTCCATGATCTGGCCATGATATAGGCACTGTGTACATAATGTTTGATAAAAAATTAAAAAAAAAAACATACTTATTTTAAGTTTTTCAGCTATTCTGTATTTCTTAGATTATAGTCCTGTAATTATTTTCAAATTTTTGATTAAATGTCTGTCGCTTAGCGACCACATCGCCCAGTACTCTGTGATTGTTAGTTGTTAGTAAATTAAGTTATTAAAATGGCCTATTATTTACTTACCTGCTCTTACGCCCATTTTCACTTAGGGCTGAAACTACGTTAAAGCAGTTATCTAAGAAATTAAAATAAATAGTTACTCTATTTATTTGTAGTTCCAAAATAGTACTGTACAAAAAACTGGATTCTCTAATATGTAACAGGATATAATAAAAATCGAATCATCAAGTTTCGCAGACAAATAGGGAAATCGGATAAGGTCGGGGTCGAGTCAAATCTCATTAGGGAAGGGGTTTAAAAGAAATCTCTCAATTGACCTCACGTAATGAATGGATATCTACCGTCGACATAGAGTTTGAATATAATTATGAAAAGTGCCAATCAGCGTTTGTGCAGACAAACCTATTCATTAAAAACAATATTACCTGTAATACTGTTTTTTATGATTTGCTATTCATTAAACCAATATTATAAGTGACAGCTATACAAGTAGGTACTTGCATATTCTAATGCCTACGTTATCGATCATTGCAGTCGGACTTCAGTACCTAATAAGTATATATCTGCTTATAGACTTGTCTTCATTGTTTTAGTTAGTTTCGTAGCCATAGCCAGTGTCAGTGCAGTACAAAGTTTTGATCGCTTCCCATCTACTTGAAATTGTTTCGAGACCTGGGGGAAAGCTGAATAACTGAGTAAGTACTAAGTAGGTACATATCTAATAATAATATACTATAAGCCAAAATTTGTGTAGGCAGTATCGATCCCCACCACCTCCTATAAAAGCGAGCGCTCAGTTGTGTCAGGTTTCACTCAGGGGGGTGAAACTTCCTAAGAAACTTCAAACACAAAATTTTCTAAGAAACTAGCGTCATCTCTCGGCTGGAGTCAACTTAGTTTTGTGAGTAATGCATTGATTTTGCCAATAGATGACACTAGCTCCGATATATTTTTGCATAAAATATACTACAAACAAAAATAATAAAAAAATATTGATTTATTTTTATCAAAAAAATCATAAAACATCATATAATATATTTAAGCACCTAATTCACTAAATTACATGACATTAAAATTTTACTGCATCATAGACTACAGATTACAATACACGCCTCGCTTGTTTATGAATGGGAAACACTTTTACAAGTTTTCAAAACTTGTTGCGTTTGTTGCGTTCTTTCGTTTTCGTTAGTGGATTTGTTTTTTTGGATTGTTTATTGACGACTTGGCTTTCTTCATTTGGATTTTGAGATTCTTGCATACCTGTTAATACTTGGCTTTGAATTTGGATACCGATAACTGCTTTCACGACTTACTTTGGCAAGACCCCTGGATTACTGACTGCTCACGATTATAATCATGCCCGCTAAACATCGTTTGATGTGCTATTTCGGGTGCATGATTGATGGTAAGTCTGAGATATAAATACATAGCATAATATAATTAACAGCATAACGTTTTGTTACAGCCAACCTAGATAAATATATTTGTTCTAGGTACTACTGTACTACAACTTCTACAAGAAAGTATTACGATAATTTTTATTTTTAATGAGCCATCAATGCTTATCATCATATATTTTCTACCTATCGTTATCCATCAGCCTTTGCTGAACACTACAAATAGCCTATAAATATTTATAATTTGTTCCCAATGTTATGTAAGTATATTTGTATTTCATCTTACGTATGAATTCTTTTCAGGCCCTTTGCACCGTTTTCCGGATCCAAAAACCGAAAATTTGGAAAGCATTCAAAAATTTTCTGAATGGAAAGCTGTTCTAGATGGACCAACACAAGAGAGAGGAGATAAATATATATACAACCATATAAGGTTGTGCAACAAACACTTTCTAGAAAGTTACCAGCTACCTAGCCGTCGGCTCACCAAGAATGCTGTTCCAACTTTAAACTTGGACAAGGTGGTGGAGCAACCATCAACATCTGCAATTGGCATACTGGATACTGGTAAGTAAATATGATTACCCTTTCTAATATAATCTAAACAAAACGAGCTGCTTGAAAATTGTTACTCCAGTTCTAACACCACATAAGTCAAGTTTTGGTCATACATTAATTACAAAATTCATTAAAAAAATACATTTTATAGGAAATTAAACAAATGTTATTCTAACACGAGGAATTAAAACAATGGCAACACATTATTTTCTTTGTTGGAACAGAAAAGCTGTACTAAAACCATGAAACTCAGTTATATTCCCATATTAGTGCGTAACTCAGATTTTGATTTAAAAAATTGTGTTACATGCTACTAAACCGTTTATTTACTTGACTTATATAGTGTTAGAACAAATACAACAAAAAAGTGCAGTATTGACAATTTATTAAATTTTTGGAATTTTATACATTTCTTAGATATACTTTTAATCGAATTGAACCTTTCGAATAACATAATTAGAGACATAATAGAAAGACAATAGGTGTGCGAACGCCGGCATTCACTTTGGGTTCAAGGGGTAATTGTATGCTAATATAATTTCTTGAGCTTACAGGGAAAGGGAGACTAAAGAAGAGATGGATGTATTGTGTGGGAACTAAAACATGTTTTTTTGTGGATTTCTCAAACAACTTGTTAACGGTGTTAGTTTAATTACTGGCAAAACATGTGTTAAAATTAAGAAGTAGCTAAGTACCTACATAATATAATGTTATTTGTATTTATTTTCCAGATATTGATATGAATCATACAACACAATCTGCTGTCACATCTGGTCCTTCTACATCTGTAACTTCTGTGCGGCCTAGTCGTAAGTAGAACTTTGTTTTATATGTATGCAGTTTTTACATAAATAATATATTATTTGCATTCTGTGACTGGCCTGTTGGTCTAGTAGTTAGTAACCCTAACTGTTATGGCGGAGGTCGTGGGTTCGATTCCCACCCAGAACAAATGTTTGTTTGATGAGCGTGATCATTTAATACATACATATTAATATGTATGTATTTACAAATATGCATTTTTTATTAGATGTCTAGTACCCATAACACAAGCTCTTCTTAGCTTGAAACTAGACGGCGTTGTGTGTGAGAGTTGTGAAATATATTATTTTATTAATACTTTTAATAGATTTTGTAATGTGACTTCAAAAAATTCCTAAACCATGTCCATATGTGTATCATTTTAACAATCAGCACAACCTACTTATTATTTCTGGCCTATACTGTCCCACTACTGGGCAAAGTATAGGCTTTTTAATCGAATTGAACCTTTCAAATACCATAATTAGAGACATAATAGAAAGACAATAGGTTTGCGGGCATTCACTTTGGGTTCAAGGGTTTAATTGTTTGCTAATATAATTTTATTTAATCATTTATATATAACATTGTGATTGCTGTACAATTTGAACAAAAATTGTTAAGGTGTCTATTGTGTTATTTAGCATATAACTTTTTTTCTTATCTGCATACCTAAACCAAATTAAAAATTTGGTTTGGACATATGGACACTCCATATGATTTTTAATTATATTACTGTGTACTTTATAAGTGAGGACTTGTTATCAGTTGACAATTCAACTTACTTATACTCTTCCTAATTTGTTTTTTTTTTTCTGTAAGTCCTCCATAAATAATGATGTGATTTATTTTTCAGATGAATATTCAACAATGGAATCCGCTGTACCATCTGAGCCTTCAACATCTGCTACTCCTGAGCAGCCTATTGGTAAGTAAACTGTTGACTTAGCCTTTCTAATTACAAACACAATTAAAAGACAATAGGTGTGCGGACACTGGTGTCATCTTGGGGCTTAATGAATTAATATAAATTAGTGTAAAATACCAAATGCTTGCTAATGCAATTTTACTTGTGTACAGTTAGCATTGATAATTTACAATATTAATGTAATTAATGTAATAGTCAATATTGTTATAGTTTTGGTTTGTACATAGGTATTTTTAAAATATAGAAACTTCTCAATGGTGTTACACAAACGTCTAAATTACCTAGTTAGAATATCAAAAATAAAAATACAGTAAAGTAAAACCGGGGAAGTTATATATGAATTTTCTGTTTTGGTACGGTCATGTGGAGCTGAGGTATGATACACATGTTACTAAAAGAGTTATGAGCTTATATGTGGATGGATGGACAGGGAAAGGGAGGCCAAAGAAGAGATGGATGTATTTTGTGGGAACTAAAACATGTTTTTTGTGAATTTCTCAAACAATTAATTACTGGCAAACCATGTGTTAAAATTAAGAAGTAGCTAAGTACCTACATAATATAATGTTATTTATATTTATTTTCCAGATATTGATATGAATCAGACAACACAATCTGCTGTCACATCTGGTCCTTCTACATCTGCTACTCCTGTGCGGCCTAGTCGTAAGTAGAATGTTTATTCTATATGTATGCAGTTTTTACGTTTAATAGATAATATATTATTTGCATTCGTTGACTGGCCTGTTGGTCTAGTAGTTAGTTACCCTAACTGCTACGGCGGAGGTCGTGGGTTCGATTCCCACCCAGGACAAATGTTTGTTTAATGAGCGCGATCATTTAATACATACATATTAATATGTATGTATTTAGAAATATGCATTTTTATTAGTTGTCTAGTACCCATAACACAAGCTCTTTTTAGCTTGAGACTAGACGGCGTTGTGTGTGAGAGTTGTGAAATATATTATATTATTAATACTTTTAATAATTTTGTAATGTGACTTCAAAAAGCTCCTAAACCATGTCCATATGTGTATCATTTTAACAATCAGCACAACCTGCTTATTATTTCTGGCCCATACTGTCCCACTACTGGGCAAAGGTCTCCCTCCATTCTTTCCAGTGTTCTTGGTTTTGATCCACTTCCTGCCATTTCCCAAGAAAGGTATCCAAGTTGTGACAACTTGATTATGTTTTCAATTTTTAAATATGGAAGAACAGAAAACTCACGGTTTTCTTAAAAATGACCGATGTCTTGGCCTTCGTTTCAAATTTAATAAAATTGGTAAGATTAGTAATTACTATTGTTTATTACAGGTAAACGAAAACACTCATATACCAACAACAGAAACTCTAAATTAATAGAAAAATTAAAATTGAGATTAGAAAAACTTGCCAAGAAATATAAAGACCAGAGGAAGAAAATACAAGTAGCCAAAAATCTTTCATTGAACGGAGCATTTTTAAAAGCAATAGACAAATTACCAGAAGAGATTAAAATCTTCACAAAATTGCAACTTAAAAGTGCAATAAAACCCAGAGGACGACGTTTTTCAAGTCAAGAAAAAATTATGGCATTGACCATACCAAAACAAAGCCCGAAGGCATATAGGCTGCTACAGAAAATGTTTGTCCTGCCATCAATTCGTTGCTTGCAGAATCTATTAAGTACATTTAATGTACAACCAGGAATCAATGAAAATCTTTTAAATGATTTAAAAAACATTGCTAGAAATTTGCCAAAAGAAAAAAAGTTAGTAAATATCCTGTTTGATGAGGTGTCATTAGCACCAGGAATAATTTACAGTGAATCATCGGACCAAATAATTGGATTTGAAGATTTTGGAGACCATAGAAAAAGGATTCTGGCTGACCATGCACTTGTGTTCATGATAAAGGGAATAAAAAGCAAATGCAAACAACCCATTTGTTTCACATTTTGTAAGGCCTCAACAAAGAGTTGTGAGTTAAAAAAACTGCTAACTGAAGTTATAAAACAAGTCAATGGAACGGGCCTGAGGGTAGTAGCCACGATATGCGATCAAGCAGCAACAAACGTTAGAGTGGTGCGGGAGTTACTGAAAGAAACTAAAGCGAAATATTTGAGGACGGGAATTGAATACAATTCAAATGCCTTTGAGGTAGAAAGTTATAAAATATTTCCCCTTTTTGATACTCCCCACCTTCTAAAAGGAGTGAGAAATAATTTATTAAAAAAAAATGCCAAATATATACGAAATGGCGAAACAAAATGGGCCAAATGGTAACATTTAAAATTGTTACTAGATGTTGACACTGGAGATGACGAAATTCGTTTAGTAAATAAATTGACTGAAAAACACGTCATCATTAACAAAATCCCTAAAATGAAGGTAAAATATGCAGCACAAGTGTTTAGCCAGAGGGTGTCAAGCGCTTTGCGGTTCTTATCAAGTTAGTATATTTATAATTCCATATAACATAACTTGTAACTCTACAAAGCAAATTTTCTATGTGTTATTAATGTTTGTCCTATGTATATTTGTAGTAAATGCGGTGTAAAATATAAATAACAAATATTAATATTTTGTTTCAGAGCATAAAATTCTACCAGAAGAATGCAAAGGAACCGCAGATTTCCTCCTATTATTTGATAAGCTGTTTGATTCTTTTAATGGTCATTCTTACGAGGGGTCATCAAAAGTATATAAGCAGTGCTTAAAAAATAACTCTTCCCATTTCCAACTATGGTATGATTTGTTGCCGATTTTAGACTCGATTAAATTTGAATCAGTAGTTAGCAAAAATGATTCTGTTAAGTATGAATCAATTCCATCAGTAACAAATTGGATACATAATATAAAAACCTTCATTGAAATATGGCAATATTTAAATGTAAATTATGGTGTGAAAAATCTATTAACTAGAAATTTTAATCAGGATCCTTTAGAAAATTTTTTTAGTGGTATTAGGAGTAATGGTGTGCGAAATATTAATCCGAATTGTAATCAGTTTATTAGTGCTTATAAAACTTTGTTGATTAATAATTTTAATTCTGTGCATTCTGTGAGAGCTAATTGTGAAAACGATTGTAATAAATCATTTCAATCAATGGTAAATTTGCTTGGTAATAAATCGAATGATTCAGAGAATAATGATTTTGCATGTGATATTGATGCTTTATTAACGACGATGAATAATTACAAAAATAATGATTCGTTGATTAATAATGAATCAAAAAAATATGTGACTGGTTATGTAATAAAAAAAATGAAATCGAAGATATTCAAAAATTGTGATAATTGTGCACGTGATTTATGTAGGCCAGAAGCTGATTTGCAATCTTTTAATTATGAAGTTGATTATACTAAAAAATCATTATTCCACCCTAGCGAAAATTTTAATAATTTGATGAATGAAATCTACCATATAATCATAACATGTCTACGTGATTTTCCAGAAGCAATTTTATTAAATAAAAAAATCAAGTATTTGCTTAATTGTGCATGCGATTATGATATAATTACTTGTATTGAACATAAGGAGGAGTTGATTGAATGTATTAATAATTTATCAATCAAGCTAATTATACATAGTTGGTGTACAGGGGTTAATCGAATTTTAAGTGGCAAGATGACCAAATTCGATAAGAATGACCAAATAAAATGGCAGGCATCTGAATATTGTAAAAAAAATAAAAATAAAAGTAATTAAATCCATCTTCACAGAGTTTTATTTTTGTCACACTCTTAATCTAATTTATAGAGAAGTACTAGATTGGTTGAAATAAATATTCGAATCGACAAAAGATAAAGTCTCCGATTTTAGAATATTTATTTCAATCAATTAGCAGTTGAAAATATACACTAAGTAATTATTAACATATCAGGTAGGCGCCACCTTTCGGATTTTTTCGGTATTAAGCTACTGTTGCGCTACCTGGTGGCCGAGGTCACAAAACTCAATTTTCGAATCATAGAGTGGCGTATCTATCTCAGTATTAATATGTATAATCTATGGTTTCACTTGCTGCTTGGTCGTTGAGTGGAAAGGTGGTTGGCGTCGATACTGTAAGACTGTTCTTTTTGCTTATTTTTATTTTTGCTATAAATTGTGCTAATTTTGTGTTGGAGAATTAACGGTTGTTTTGTGTTGTTTACATTTTTGAATTATTTTTGATTATAGTGAAATTATTGTTAAATTAAGTTAATTTGTAATAAAACTAGTTAAGTTCATTGTGATCTGTCTTTTTTTTTAATATTTAACACTTCTGGTTGCTAAAATCAGAAGTGGGATAGGATTTCGCTCACAAATAGCCTTGTAAAAAAAAAAAAAAAACAACCGTTAATTTTCATAATTATGCCACGTGCTTCTCGTGAACGTTTGGTGGAAACACCGCCTCGCACTGAGGTGAATCGTAGTCGTTGCAGTGAGTCTTCGCGACGCGATAGGCACCGTTCGCGGTCACATGGTGATAGATCTCGCGTTCGGTCGGGCCGTAGTAGAACTCGTTCACGATCTCGTGGTAGTGAAAACCGCTTGCGTGCGCAACGTAATAAAACGCGTTCTCGTTCACAATCTCGTGGTGGTGAAAAGCGCTCGCGTGCGCAACGTGATAAAACGCGTTCTCGTTCACGTTCGCGCCATAATGAGACTCATCGTGACCGTTCGCGGACTCGAGGTGCTTCCCGTTCGCGTGATAGGTCTAGGTTACGTTCCGTTTATTCGCGTCGCCGTCGGAGTAAATCACGATCCTACCCTCAGGAGTGTACAGTGAAAGATACCTTAAGTGCAATTATGTCGCGACTAACCGCTATAGAGGAAAATAGTGCCAGTGGTTCGCATATTCCGTCTACCCGTCGTGGCAGCACACCTCCTTTAGATAAAAACAATAGTTCTACAACGCGAACACTTGCTGATGCTATCGGTTTGCTAGTGAATAGTAAGCGCAGTAACAGTTATTACGTGTCAAATTTCGACCCGGCTATAAATAATTTTGAGGTGTGGTGCAACGAGGTGGAAAGGGCTAGGCTAGCAAACCGTTGGGATGATTTCGAGTGTTTCTCTCGCGTAGCTCATTGCTTGAGGGGCGATGCAAAAGTCTGGTTAAATGAGTGGAGCACGAATGATCGTTCGTGGTCCAACTTTGTGAAGGAATTTAAATCCCTGTGTCCTCAAAAGATCAACTATGCTCAGATTCTTCATGAAGTCATAAATACCACTTCCGAAAGATTCCTAACATATGCTGAATACGCACGTCGTTCGTTGCTGCGCTTACGTGTGATCAAAGGTTTGAGTGAGGAACTCATGGTTCAAATAGTGATACATGGTATTAGTGATGTGCAGGTACGCGCAGCAGCGACCAACGCTGATTTAACAATTGAAAACCTTATTTCATTCCTTTCCACCTATGTTAAGCCCGCTCGTAGATCTGATAATAATCGTAACCCGGACAAATCGGTTCCGTCTAGCTCTAGTATGACCAAAAAGCGCCACTCAAATGGATCGGGTCGGGCTAATAACAAATGTTTTACTTGCGGTCAGACTGGTCATCTTAAACATCTATGTCCCAACAGACGTAATTTTTCGGATAAGCACAATGGACGCGACACGCTCGACAGGCGCGACAAGCGCGATGACAGTTCCAAATCCGTTTGTTCTTTTTGCAAGAAGTTAGGGCACAAGGAAAGCGATTGCTTTACTAAAGCTCGTTCCGAAGCTCAAAATAGCAGCAACAATAACAATCAGCGTAAGGTTAACCTGTGTAGTGAGCTTTCTAGGGCGAGTGATAACAATGACATATGTACAGCTGTGATCCAAGGTATACCAGTTGACGTTCTTATAGATAGTGGTGCGCTCAATGTGTCGTTGATATCATCCGCAGTGGTGAATCACTTCTCCGGTTCTCGAAAACCAATTAACTGCTCTCTCAAAGGAATAGGAGATAGGGGGTTTGTAGCTCGCGAGTACATTACTCTTACGGTCGAATTTAGTGAGATCGCACTTGAGGTCGACTTTGTTATTGTACCCGCGTTGTACATGAATACTCCGATCATAGTTGGGACTGATGTGCTTAATCGTGATGGCGTTACGTTCATTCGCACGAAACATGGACAGCATTTGACCCGTACACCTGACAAGGTTTTAAAAGTAAATGCGGTGACGAAGTGCGAAGTCGACAAAGTAAATACGCCTCTTAAAGGTGCAGAGCTTGCAAAGCTGATGACTGTTCTTGGAGAGTTCTCATCATTTTTAATATCCGGTACAGCTACCACTACCGTAAATACTGGTAAAATGCACATCAGCTTGACAAGTGAAGTGCCCGTAGCATATCACCCGTATCGTTTATCATATCAAGAGAAACTTAAAGTCCGGGAGATTTGTCAGGATTTATTAGACAAAGAGATCATTAGGGAATCGAACTCAGAGTACGCAAGCCCGATCATTTTGGTCAAAAAAAAGGACGGTTCGGATAGAATGTGCGTAGATTTCCGTGCGCTAAACCGTATCACTGTCAAGGATAGGTATCCCCTACCTTTAATTGACGACCAGATTGATCGGCTTGGGGGTTCAAAGCTGTTCACATCTCTCGATATGGCCTCAGGTTTCCACCAAATACCCATTGATGAAAGCTCCATCCATAAAACGGGTTTTGTAACTCCTGAGGCTCATTACGAGTATTTAAAAATGCCGTATGGTTTGTGTAACTCACCAACTGTATATCAACGAATCATCAATAACACTTTACGTAAATTCATAGAATCCGGCAGCGTACTTGTTTATATTGATGACGTATTAATTATAAGTATGTCGATCGATGAAGGTATCTCTTTGTTACGCGATGTTTTAAAGACTTTGACTCAGGCCGGCTTCTCTATTAATTTACGTAAGTGTTCGTTTCTGACCACTGAAATTGAGTACCTAGGCCGCGTTATCAGTCATGGTCAGGTTAGGCCGAGCCCCCATAAGGTTGAAGCGTTACTCAAAGCGCCTATTCCCTCTAATGTGAAGCAAGTACGCCAGTTTTTAGGTCTTGCCGGATATTTTCGACGGTATATCAAAGGCTACGCGACGAAGACCGCATGTATCTCGCGTCTCACAAAGAAAGACGTAAAATTTGAATGGGGACCTGATCAAGACCAGGTCCGCAAAGATATCATTGAGTGTCTTACTAGCGAGCCTATACTTGCGATCTTCGACCCGAGCCTTCCTACCGAACTGCACACTGACGCCAGTAGTGCGGGTTACGGTGCTGTACTAATGCAGGTTCACGCTGACGGCAGCAAACGAGTAGTCTCATATTTTAGCCGAGTAACTCAGGGCGCGGAAGCAAGATACCATTCGTACGAATTAGAAACGCTGGCGGTCGTCAAGGCGCTGCAAAATTTTCGTCACTATTTGATCGGTGTAGATTTTAAGATCATTACCGATTGCAACGCTTTGAAGGCCACCGAGCGCAAAAAGGACCTTCTTCCACGGGTTGCACGCTGGTGGATTTATTTACAAGATTTCAATTTTGAGATCGAATACCGTAAAGGCGTCATGATGGGTCACGCAGACTATTTAAGTAGAAATCCTCCAACGTCACGTGTCAATAATATAGAGAGACCGCTTAACTGGGCACAGATGGCTCAGTCAGCTGATACTGAGACAATGGACCTCATCCAGAAACTTAGGGAAGGACGTTTAGATTCACGACGCTACGTATGTCAAAATGACGTACTTTATTATCGATACTCACCAGTGGGAGAAGAGTCACGCTTGTTATGTTACATCCCTAAGGGCCACAGACTAAGCCTGTTGCGTGTCTTCCACGATGAGCACGAGCACATCGGTGCTGATAAGACTTATGACCTTATCCTAAAGTATTTCTGGTTTCCCGGCCTAAAACAATTTGTTAAGAAGTATACGTCCCACTGCTTAATCTGTATTTCTAAGAAACGTGTTCCGAGAGCCCCACATCAGCCCATTACATCATGGGAAAAGTCCGATGTCCCGTTTAACACAATTCACGTTGACGTGTTGGGTCCTTTACCAGAGTCTAATGGATATAAGTTTGTTCTCATTCTAGTAGATTCCTTCACTAAATATTGCTTACTCTACCCAATATATAGACAGGATACGAATGAATTGAAACGTGTTTTCTACAATGCAATATCTTTATTCGGAACCCCTAAGCTCATAGTTTGCGACCGTGGTCGTATGTTTGAAGCGTCAGCTTTTACTAGTTGGGTATCTGAGATGGGTAGTGCTATTCATTATATAACGCCCGAAATGCACCATTCTAATGGGCAAGCCGAACGTTATGTTAGGACTGTTTTGAATTTATTACGTGTAGAAAGTAATAATAAGAAGTCTACTTGGTCTGATGCGTTATGTAAAATACAATTAGTGTTAAATATAACAAAGCAAAAATCCACACAATACTCGGCTTTATATTTGTTAATTGGTACCAATGCGACCACTCCTGTGATCCGTGCACTGATCCGTGATGTTGCTGTCGAAGACCCCAGCCGCAATCTAGAAGCTGTGCGAGAACTCAATAGGAGCCTCGCCAAGGCATCGCTCGATAAAAATCGCAACAACCAAGATGCACGGGTAAATCGCCAAAGACACCCGCCAAGAAAGTTCCAGGTTGACGATCAAGTTTTCGTCATAAAATACTCGCAATCTGTGGGAAAACTCGATCCCGGCATGAGAGGCCCGTATAGGGTTATAAAGGTTCTTCCAAGTGACCGTTATGAACTAAAGTTACTGAGCGGAGCCAGGGGCAAAACAACCCAAGCCGCTGCTCAATATATGATACCCTGGAAAGGCGAGTGGTGTCCTGAGAGCTGTGCTGCTTTCTTTGAAAGTAAGTTTTGATAAGAGTTTTCTAAACAGTGTTTCTGAATTACAGTTCTGGCATGATTGAAGTGTGTGCTCGATCGAGGATGTGAGGCGGTGTGCCTTGCCGGTTGAGGACGTGCTGCCTAAGTGTCAGCAAGCTCAAGATGTCATGGAAGGCAGGGCACTCTGAGTGTCAGGTTGCAGCAGAAGCGTATCCCGGTGGCGGAATGGGCGCTATTGCAACTCAGGCGCTGTCCTGGCAGGCATAGTCCTGGTTCACGTATTACCGTGGTTTGGGCACTGTCCCGGTTCAGGCGCTGTCCTGGCAGGCATAGTCCTGGTTCACGTTTTTTTAACGTGGGAACTTGCAAGTTCAAAGTATGAGTCTGAGAGAGACTTTTCTAAGATGATGTATGCCTATTTCTGATAGAGAAGTGATTTTATCTCCGGTGTGAGTGCTTACTTTCTGTGTGAGGGCCTTGTTTGCGTGAAGTATGGCAGAACAGGCAACGCTTTATGTTGTCGAAGTTTACTAATATTCGGTTTCTTACACAGATTGCGATGATGACGACTTTGCCGATGCCAGTGGACCCTCAGGTACAGCTTCTGCGGGTCCTGCTAACGCTTCTGTGAATCCTACGGACGAGGATGGGGAACGAAGATCCTCCAGTCCTCCAGAAGACGTCTCCGGTGCATCCGAGGACGGTGCACGGTCAGGAGAGGCCGTATAAGCCAAAATTTGTGTAGGCAGTATCGATCCCCACCACCTCCTATAAAAGCGAGCGCTCAGTTGTGTCAGGTTTCACTTGCTGCTTGGTCGTTGAGTGGAAAGGTGGTTGGCGTCGATACTGTAAGACTGTTCTTTTTGCTTATTTTTATTTTTGCTATAAATTGTGCTAATTTTGTGTTGGAGAATTAACGGTTGTTTTGTGTTGTTTACATTTTTGAATTATTTTTGATTATAGTGAAATTATTGTTAAATTAAGTTAATTTGTAATAAAACTAGTTAAGTTCATTGTGATCTGTCTTTTTTTTTAATATTTAACACTTCTGGTTGCTAAAAATACATATTAATTATATAAAAGGAAAAACTGTCTGAATTTAGTAGGAATGTGAAATTATGTACAAGGTTTTCTTTGATGATATACTATATATCTTTGAGTATGTATTTTATTGTTGGAGCCTATTAACTTACAACTTGATACGATTTGTGTCCAAAAGTGTTTGTGTAAATGACAAATTAAATTTGTTTATTATGAATAAATTTTCGCATAGGGGTTCTGCGACGATTTACAGGGTGTGTGTTGAAATTTTTTATTAGGTACGTAAATTTGGCACAAATACATAAGTACCTATCCAAACAAATAATAATTATCGTCACACTTTGTTTTTCAAAACTACCCTCAATAGACAATATAACATTACTAGCGACCCGCCCCAGCTTCGCACGGGTGCAATGGTGATATTAAATATATTATGCATGTAATTTACACATAGGGTAAGTTGTCTCACATTGAACCAGGTAAATTTCAAAGTCTCATAGTGGGCTGGATTTTCAATCAATGCCTGTAATTTTTTGTGTACAGTTAGCATATCTATTTAGCTTCAATTTTGTAAAACATTAATTTCTCATATTCCTTTTACTTTCAGTGTAAAACAGGTTTTTATGAAAAATGATTTTTGGTTCATTGAGTACTTCAGGTGGTACAGATTTAACCAGGGCATCGTACACATTGAGCCACCTTATTGACTATGTGTTCTAGTTAAATTTATAAGACAAATACTTTGTAATAATAATAAAAAAACAGTAATAATAAAAATCAGCCTTATATTTATTAAAATCACTTACATCACAGAAACTTCAAATTCTATATTTTAAAAATAAATACAAAAGTAGCATAATATTCTTGATACATTTTAAAAATAAGAAACTAAATAACTTTTTACTTGGTTTTTTAAGGTTTTATTTTCAAATAAATATCGTTATAGAAACAAACTTTAATCAATGTAAAAAACATTAAAAAAATTCTTCAAAAAATAAAACAAAACAAAAATTCTATTCACTTCTTTCACTCGATCTGTGCAGTCTAAGGGCCATAAGCATGTCGGCATCACTTTGTTTGGCGCTATTCTATAACAAATTAAAATAATTGTAAAAAATACAATCATTTAACACAATGGATAATGGTTCAAAGTGTACCACACTCAGGTGGCTCATTGTGAGACACACCACGTTTTGATAGCTAAACTCAAAATTTTATTGGTAAATCAATCTCGTTAAAACACAAATTATAGCGCTTTTAATAGCTAAATAAGCGTAGGAAACAGTGTATATATAAATAAATCGATATCATTTAAACAAAAAAAGGTAAAAAAGAATGAAATTTGCAAAAAATACTTACTTTTTGAGTCAGTTTGCTTTTGAATGCTCCTCAAACTAATACTTTGCATACGATCGCCACGCAAACTAGTGGGCAGAGACGGAACGTAAATACCTCCTTTGAGATTCGGCGATGTAGCTGCTTGGTTCACTGTGAGACATCCGACCTTACACCTTCCTCTTGAATCACTATCTATTAAAAAAAAACCATCAAAATCCGCTATTTATAGGCACGCTCTTGCCGCACCGTACGGTAGGCCGGTACCGCCGCAAACGCTACGTCCCGCAATTTTTAAAGGGAAATTATAAGTCTAGCCACAAAATTATTTATTGGACACGTGATTAAACTTATATTTTTATAACTAAGCAACGGGAAAATGACATAGCCTCTAATAAACAAATTCGTCTTTTTTATAACGCCAACTAAATATTCTATAGAAAGCGTCAATTTAATTTTATATTGCCATCTAGATTTCTAACTCGGCCACGGATTTTACATCTCGTCAATATTTTGCCTTTTACAGCTTCAACGCACTGTCCTCAAAACAATATAATTCAAGCTTCCACAAAAAGCATCATTTATTATAACTTAGCATGTAAAACAATGTTTCAAGGAGTAAAGATCAATCTTTTGTCAATTTTTTCTCATACTTATGAACCGAAGATCCTAGTTTTCGAAGCCGCAAAAATATACAGAATGTATGTCTTTCGTGATGTGTTTGGAAAATAAAGTAAAGAAGAAGAAATTTCGAAAACATTTTTTGGAAGGATTAAAATAATACCTACTGGTTGCTATGATTGTCCAGATTTTTATCGCCAGGAGGTACAGCTGCAAGCATTTGATAGAGCTTGCAATCAGAATGAAATACGTGGCACCACCGTTAGAAGCAAAGTCACAACCACTTTTTTATGGTAGGTAAAAATCATCGAATGACGAATCCCGCCCTTGGGCGGAGCGGGCAACAATGTCAGACTCTTACTGACTAAAAAACCTACCCCATTCTTTCCTTGCTCTATTCCCAGGCCCTTACAGGTGTTACACTTTTGCATCAACCCTTGGCCTAGAAGGCTTTGACCCTGTAGGGCCCCTACAGTTTGCTGACAGCTCTTTGAGGTGCACAGGAACAGTGCGCGCCGTCGAAAACTTGGTCTTGGTCTGGAAGACGGGCTACCCATTGCTCCCGTACGGTGGCCGAATATCAATGGTGGCTGATAATTCAATAAACAAATTGATTTTTCAACAATAAAGTCTTTTATTTGGTCTCTCCTCAATAGCTTCTGGTATTATTAGTGGCCAATAGTATATATTTGATGACATTTTTTGGCAAAATGTTGACGAATAATTAATATGAGATGAGTTACATTTTTCAGCATTTTTAGCTTCTTTGGAAAAACCTAAAAAACATCACTTTTACAAATAAAATCACTGGAACTAATCCTGAAATAACTAGTCTAAAATCATCTTCTTTTGAATCAGCAAACTTCATTAATAATTATTTCGCAAATATTGGTAATCAACTAGCAAATAACATCCAACAAAATTTAACCCAGAACGACCTTAATCAATACCTACGTTCCTTGTCTAGTCTCTCTAGTTCCTTTGTTTTACTGGATACTGATACAAATGAAGTAAATAGTATAATTAACTCTCTTAAATTAGATAGCGCCCCAGGATGGGATAATATCTCCACTAGGTACCTCAAACATATAAAATATGAAATAATCCCAATTATAACGCACTTAGCAAATCTTTGTTTTAAGCAAGGGACCTTCCCTAATTGTTTAAAAAAATCAATAATAACCCCAATTTACAAAGGTGGACAACAGGGTGATATTAATAATTATAGACCAATTTCTGTCATTCCAGTTATCGCGAAAATATTAGAAAAGCTTTTAAATTCAAGATTACTTAGCTATCTACAAACCAACAAAATTTTATCTCCATCTCAATTTGGCTTTAGAAGGGGTATTTCTACGGAAGACGCTATCACATCTTTAACTACAGTACTAACAAGGGAACTTGACAAAGGAACTAGATGTTTATCTGTTTTTATAGACCTAAAAAAGGCCTTCGACACGGTCTCTATTCCCATACTTATCCAAAAACTAGAAAAAATTGGCATTAGAGGTACACAACTATCAATATTTATCGATTACTTGACTAATAGAAAACAGAAGGTAAAGCTAGATAAGGTTGTTAGTGAAGATGTTGATGTAACATGCGGCGTGCCTCAGGGAAGCGTTCTGGGTCCTACACTATTCCTTATATACTTAAACGACTTATGTAATATGACTATTGACAATGCAAGAATTTTTTCTTACGCTGACGATACCGCAATCGTTTTCACTGGCTCAAATTGGGCCGAAACCAAATCCAACACAGAAAAAGGTATGGCACGAGTAGCATCTTGGCTAAAAACAAATCTCCTCACATTAAACACGAGTAAAACCAATTATATCTGCTTCACAATAAAGAAGTAAAGTAAACGGCAAAGTGAAGTAAACGGCATAGTGACAAAATTTGTTGCAAATCTAGCAAGACAGCCTTGTTTTCAAAAAGTGTTTTCAGTATGGCACCACGTATTTACAATCACTTGCCAAAGTCCATACTAGAGACTTCATCGATTGACGCATTCAAAAATAAATTGAAAAGATTTTTACTATGCAAATGCTATTATAGTGTTCAGCAGTATTTGATGGAGGATGTAAGGACATATTGATGTACCTAACTAGTTAATTTAATTATTAATATTTGATATATTTTTGACGTTATCATACTTTGACTTTATTACACTTTGACATTTATATTTCTTGACATTCTCAATTAATACATGACATTAATAATTTAATATATATATTTTCCATAGCCAACTTTATTAAATAATGCACGAATTGGATTTATTAATTTATGTTATTCTTACTTTGACATTTATCTCGCAATTGTATCCTAACATTATTATTTAACAAATGTCATTTTAAATTTAAATTCTTGAAGTGGCATTATTATTAACTTTTTGATTTGCATGTTTTTCTTTGATATTTTGGCTACGATGGAGAGAACAGAAATAAATTGTATATTTAATTAAAAATTCATTTTACAACATAAAGCTTGTGATTTGCATGCCTTAAGGTGTAATATGGTTGGACTGTGCTATATTCTTAATAACTTTGTATAATTACCCATATTAGCAAATAAATGATTTTTGAATTTTGAATTTGAATTTGACAATATATAAAAATGTCCAACCGAAACAAGATTTTAACACGAGTGTAGGAGTATGAGTAATAGGCACTGTAACTGTCCAATAATTAGCAAAGTCAATAAAGTGAAGTACTTGGGAGTAGTGTTGGACCAGAGCCTATCCTGGTACCCTCAAATCGAACAAATTACTGCGAGAATAAGAAAATTTATTTGGATTTTTAAAACATTACGTCACATAGTCCCACGGAAAGGCTTAGCTAAAAATCTTCTGAACGAAGTGTATATTTCGCTTGTTCAGTCTGTGACAACATATTGTATCTCCATTTGGGGAGGCGCTCGTAAAACACGTTTCCTTGATGTTGAAAGAGCACAACGTACATTGCTAAAAGTAATGTACTTTAAAAAAAGAACTTTTCCCACTCATGAGCTATACCAAATAAGTAACTTATTATCTGTCCGTAAATTATATATTATACACATAGTATTAAAAAAACATAAAAAATTACCTTTAGACCCCAATATATTAAATAAAAGAATAAAGCACAATGTTGCTCCCACTCCTTTTGTAAAAACAGTTTTTGCAAACATACAATATGATAAACGATCTTCTTATTTATATAATAAAATAAACAAACAAATAGAAATATATACTAAACCATATAAGGACTGCAAAGCGCTCCTGATTGAGTGGATAACAAAATTGTGCTACGATGAAGTGGAGAAACTTTTTGAACATAGAATAAACTGATTGAGTAATATACATAATCAGACACGAATAAAAAAAAATAAATAAAAAAAAACAAAAAAAATGACGCTCTCGAACACACACACACACTCACACGAACACACGCTCACCATAACACACACTCACACGAACACACGCTCACCATAACACACACTCACACGAACACACACTCACCATAACACACACACGAACACTACTCACACGAACACACACGTAAGCACACACACACATTTACACACTGACACGAACGAACACACTCACAAACAGAAACTCACCTGACATCAATTAAATACACCAACAGACTAAAATTAAAGAAAGAAAAAAAAAATGTAATATTAATTTACTTTGTTCATTTATTATTTTGTTTCTTTTGCTTGCACTTTTGTTTCAATCACATTAATTATTGCACAAACAATTAAAAATTAGTGTACGATATGAAAGAGCGGCGCCTCCTGGCACAGGCATCTATATGCTTAAAAGGAGACGTCACCAACTGTTATAACATGTTTTGTGTAATAACGAAATAAATAGAATTTTGATTTTGATTTTGATTTGATTTTTTGATTTTTAGAGAGCAGTGGTGGCCGAGTGGTAACGGCCCCGACTTACGAGTTCGAGGTCGCGGGTTCGAACCCAGCCAGGCGCATTACTTTGTGTAATTTATTTCATCACCACTGCTCTCAAAACGGTGAAGGAAAACATCGTGAGGAAACCGGCATGTCCTAGAACCAAAAATTCGAAGACATGTGACATTCACCAATCCGCACTGGGCTCGCGTGGTGGATTATGGCCCATTCCCTCTCCTAGAGAGGAGGCCTGTGTCCCAGCAGTGGGAACATTGAAAGGCTGAAGATGATGATGAGTTACATTTTAAACGTACTGAGTTAAAAAATTAGAAGCAAAATAAATATATTTTTTGATGTCATTTAATAGTTTTTCAGATGTTTACTGTTAGAAGGCATGTTACAAATTTAGATGCTAAAAAATAACTTTTGTGCTGAGTTATATTTAGAGTGATTTACATAGAAGATAACTAGTGGTTATGATTATGTTATGACTTAGTAATTTAGAAGGCAACATACATTTTTGGGGGCGAATAATGATATTTAAAAGAAGCCTGTTTAATTAGCACCCATTTTTAAATCTGTAATATCTTCAAAAATATTCACTTAAATCATACGGTGTAAAGGGCCATATAGATCTATATTAAATGAACAATGTATTCAAGGTATTTAATTGGTTAAGGATTAATGCTGTATTGGTTAAAATCGCTTCGAAAATTAGCCATTATTTGTCGTAAAAAGTAAATGACAAAAAAAAGTTATTGTGGATTATCCATAAGAGATAGACATATACCATCGCGGACTTTTCTGTAGACCTTTTCAATGTGTACAATACTTAGTACATTATTTTGATAAAACTCGTAGGGTTCAGCCTGCGTTTGCAATGTACTTAAGCGGAAAAAATGTAATTATTTACGACATCACATTAGAATTTAATGGATATTATTATACATAATACCTTCCTCTTGAATCACTCTATATATTAAAAAAACCGCATCAAAATCCGTTGCGTAGTTTCAAAGATTTAAGCATTCAAAGAGACATAGGGGCAGAGAAAGCGACTTTTTTTATACTATGTAGTGAAATAGATTACTATGCGTTCCAAATAAGAATAGGATTGAATGACGGGATATGACGTCACGCCGTACTTTCAAATCGAAGATATTTTTGCAAAACGAAGAACTCCGAGATCAGTAAAATTGAAAAACTGGATTCTGATTATACTTTTTTCGTTCATAGTTCGAAAATAAATTAAATTTACTGAATTTTAAAAAATTCACAGTAAATCGAGACATCACAACATGGCAATCGATCCTATTCTCATTTGGAACGCATTGTAATAATATAATTAGGTACTATCGACCCGCACCAGCTGCGGTGCAATGCTGATATAAAATATAGGTAAACCTGCCCCTTGAATCACACTAAGTATTAAAATAAAACTGGTCAACTATTGGTGACTTGAACGAGTGCGTGCTTGCTCCGATATGAATTTAAAGGCAAAAACGCTTTTAAAAACAAGCTTTTAATTAAGTGCGCTAAGAGTAATAAATTACACTTTTCCTTTAAATTGTTTACATATACAGTACTAGTTTTGTCAGCGGCTTCGCCCGCGTGAAAGTCGATTTCTCCACACAAACTTTCAACCTCTGTAAGTTTTACCCCTATCTACACCCTATAAAAAGCTGCCTGCCCAATTTTAAGTTTGTAGGTGTTATCGTGGTTAATCAGTAAGTGGTATTTCGCTTTTATATATATAGTTTTACATAATAATAAATTTCGACGCAAGATTAAGACTACACACATACACCATAATGGATTTAGAATGACGTCACTTAAGTTTTCGGGTAAAGGGTGGACCAGACGATTGAAAATTGCCGTTCCTTGTGAACGGTGACCTTGTTTGGAGCTTGGTTTGTGTTGTGTTGCGGCTACTATGCAAGTCACGCTCACGCGCTAGCTTTCTTGTTTAACAGATTATTATATTTATATTATTTTTTTAGAGAACGATTAGTACAGCAGAGGCGTCGACTCCGAGGAGCTTGGGGGCTCGAGCATCCATAACAAATAATTAGTAATTCCCTTTTAGAGATGGGCGTTTTTTCAATACCCAATGAACCTATTAGCGCAGCGGTTTACAGCGCCCGACAGTTGAGACGTAAGGTCGCGAGTTTAATTCCCACACCAACACTAAACTAATTTTATTTTTATCAAACAAAATTAGTAATTAAGTACGCAGTTTATTTGTAGGTCGATCAGTGTGTATTTGTCTTCTCTCACTTCGCCACTTTTTCGAGTCATCAAATGAGCATGAAAACCATGAAGTAAAAATCCCGGGATTTTTGCTTCATGATGAGGACCCATGAGGGTTTTCTAAAAGCGACGCCCCTGGGTAACACTATTAGTATTTGCTTTTAAAGTCTTGACACAGATTACTAAATAGTTACTACGGTCTTGAGCACCAAGCGAACGCCGGCGTACGCACCCCTATTATCATTCTTTTATATCTCTAATTACGGTTTTCAAAAGATTGATTGAATTGAGATTTAATTTCATTCTCTGTAATCAGTGGCTCCATAATATATTAGGAAAAAGTTTTGAAGATTCGTTAGTTTTTGTTTGTGAGAGCGTTCATGTTTTTTTTTTTTATGGTGGGTAAAAATTTTTCAATACACTTACTCGAAAACTGCCTCTTATCGCACTCCTATTAGGTTCAATATAGCATGTATATCACCCAAGTGCTTTTTTGAATTTATCACAACAAGGGCTTTTTTATTCCTTCCTTATCGTCACGGTCACGGGTGATTATTTTGTTTTACTTAGTTTATCGAATCAGGCGCGAGGCGTCCCCCAGAGTCGCTGGACGACCCCACGCATAGATATAAGAAAAGAGAGTTTTTTATATTTCTATGACCCCACGAAATTAGAAACAGACCAGAGCAGATTTGAATGCTATACTTATATATTTCTTATATTTCTACTGTATGTTTGAGATACGATTAAATTTTTTTTCTTTCTTTCTTTATTTCACAAGTCGTAAGTGTATTGAAAAACCGGCCAAGTGCGAGTCGGGCTCGCGCACAAAGGGTTCCGTAGCAGCAAATATAATAAACTTATTATGTCAATTTATACACCTGGTGAATGGAGCCTAAACTCTCCCGATATTTTGCCTTGTACTTATAGGTTCAGCCATCGTTTTCAGTGTAAGCACAATAACTTAACCAAAATTACAGTTAAATCAACCTATCTCAAAAACTATAAGAGATACTTTGATCAAACCAAAAATCGTTGAAAGAGTTAATTAGCATGCATCACCTCTATTTTTTTTAGAATTTTATACCCCGTAGTTATAAAAATAGAGGGGGGGGGACATACTTTTTACGACTTTGAGAGCTGATATCTCAAAAACCGTTCACTTTAAGAAAAATGTTTTTTAGAAAACTTTATATCATTTTAAAAGACCTTTCCATTGATACCCCACACGGGTATGTACATCGAAAAAAAAATTTTCATCCCTCAGTTACATGTATGGGGGGCCCCACCCCCAATTCTTTTTTTTACTATTTAGTGTCATAATTTTGTAGCGGTTCATACAACACATATTCCCATCAAATTTCATCACTGTAGTACTTATAGTTTCCGAGTAAATCGGCTGTGACAGACGGACAGACGGACAGACGGACAGACGGACAGACGGACATGACGAAACTATAAGGGTTCCGTTTTTGCCATTTTGGCTACGGAACCCTAAAAACGTCGTTTGACACACGTGCAGATTTGTCATTGCAGCCCTCGGCTCCATAACACACTCGCCTACGGCTCGTGCGAATTTCGCCTCGGTCGCAATGACAAACTTCCTGCACTTGTATCAAAATGTACTATTCCAATGATAAATCCCGCCAGATTCGCCCTTCGGCGGAGCGAGTAATAGCGTCAGACTCTTGCTGACTAAACAACCCACCCGGTTCCTTCCTACGTTGCCTTTATACCAGGGGCGTAGCTACCGCCGTATCTGCCGTATCAATTATACTGGGCCCCGCGGTACAGGGGCCCCAAACTAGGCAAAAATTCGCAACATGTTATCCACAACCGTCTCATAAGGCAGCTAAGCATCTGTAATAAAAATACGTTTTTTTTGTATGGGGGCCTCCGAAGGACTTTTGATACGGGGCCCCTGTGGGACTAGCTACGCCACTGCTTTACACCAGGGCCAGACCAGGCCAGGGCCTACTTTTCAATTTGGTTTGTGTTAGGAAGTATTAGATTGAACTAAATTAACGTTATGGTCCAAGTGGAGAGCAGTTACCAGCATAGTTACAGATAAATAATAACCCTGAGATGCGTGTATCACTTCGTTGTTTGTTAATATCTCCAATACAAAAACAGCGATACCGAATGCAGATATAGGTACATATACCTATCAGTTGCATTCGGTTAGACTGAAATATACCTACCCACTTTGGAAAAGGCAAGGTTGATTATGATCTTGAATAAACACAAAAATTTAGAAACAGCCATGTTTTTTATGTAAATTCCAGGTCAAAAAAGCACTCTGTTGATACTCTGAAATCGCACGCGGTAGACCAGGGATAGACCTGGGAAAGAGATTTAGATATCTTCTTTAAAAGGTATGAAGCAAGATACCATAGCACAAGTGTAGGAACAAATCAGAAATGTCTCGAAATAGCATTATTTAGAGACATCTCAGATATGGTATGGTATATCGGGCTGATGTCTGCAACTCCACGACTAAAGCGCGTATTTTGCGTAGACATCTCAGATATACCTATATATTTTTTTGTGTCGCTACAGATTTACAGACGCATGTCTGTAAATCTGTGTAATGACACAAAAAAATTGCAACTCGGAAAAATCTTCGTAGGTCACTCAATTTGGAAATTGAAGTTTTCATTGATAAGTTTGTACGGGGCCCTCATTGCGTGAGTCCGATTCAAATTTACCTTGTTTTTATTAATGAGAATTATAGAAGATGTCGACTATTCAGCCAATGTTGAAAGTAAATTGAAGAAGTAAGTGTGCATGTTATATGGGACGTTAATTGTAGGCATAAAAATTCGATTGATAGTGTAGGTAGTTGAACTTGACGGGTTAGGTTAATAGGTAGTACTTATTAGACTGAAAACGAAGACGACACTAAAAGTACTACAACTACAATCACACCAAATTCTATGAAGAAACATGTAAATACTCGAATATAAAATTATTAGGCAAATAATCTAGTTTTTTTTCGAACTAGCCGTTTAGACGTGATGTTCGATTTGTTGAAATCGTATTATATCTGCCCCTTAAAACAGAAGTGGCACTATCTTTTATTTTTAATTACTATTTTTAGATTTCGATCTAGTTAGATCGAAATCTATCTAAACTAGTCTTTGTTTCTTTAATTAATGTTTCTCAGTATTAAGTTTCTTATAAGTTTTTTTAATTGATTCGCAACTCCTTATCGAGTTAATAATAAACTTAATGACTAAGTACATTGAAAACTTTATGCATAGTATAAAGAGAAGGGAAGTAGGTTATCTTCATACAAACGCACCGCGCGCGGCTTGTATGTGTGCGCCATAGTATCTACACGTCGGCGTACGCACACTGTAACAAAATCTCGACACGTTTCTCAGTGCGCCAGTCGGGGCTAACACTGCACGAGTTTCGCGTCACTGCTTTTCGGCACCGCTAAATCAAAACAAAATGTCTGATAATCGCAGGAGAACGTATTGCTGTGTGTTTGGGTGTCTTAACAATTCATAGATTCTAGAATTGTCTCTGTTCAGATTACCTATCGAACAAGAAAGGTAAGCTAGTCAGTCATTCTAGCATATAATTTTTACTTGATTTTGAGATACCTACTTACTTTTTTTTGTACTAGTTTTCTATCACACAGAGGAAGTAGGTGGGTAGGCTTAATTTCTACTTTTAATCTGTCAATTGATTTGCTGCTATTGCTTTGTTTACGTTTTGTTATGGCGATTTCTCAGTTACTTTAGTTTCTCACCTACTTACAGTTAGAAAATCGTAATTCTAATTATATAATTGACTAATTGTAAATCAGATATACATATAAAGCAAAGTTCGAATCATAACAACAAATTCGATTATAGTCTAAGAGATGGGCGTGAGTTTTTAATGTTCTTTTAGTGTTTCTTTTAATTATAATATTTTAGTCACTTTATTCATTTTTAGGGTTCCCTACCTCAAAAGGAAAATACGGAACCCTTATTTATTTATTTTATTTATTTATTCAGATAGGATCAGTTCGTTGTCCCTTCGTCTATCTGTATGTCTGTCTGTTAAGTCCCTCTATCTCGAGAATGCCTGATGTATCTAGTTGAAATTAAAACCATAGTCCCTTCAAGCTGTGAAAAAACGAAACTTTTAAGTTAACTAATAAAACAGATACGGCTGTTTATATCGCAAAAAAAACGTATTTTGTTAAACCAGTTTTTTATTTTATACAACTATTATTATACAAGTAAAAAATACAACTTCTTGATCCTTGCCAATTTATAGGCACTGAATTAAAATTTAGCTAAAAGTGACAACCCTAAGACAGTAGGCAATTATATCGCGGATTGGGCCGGAGATAGCCTACTGCCCTTCTCTTTATACTATGCTTTATGACTGCTAAAAAATCATCTTTATTAAATTTACTTTTAGTTCCAATTTTGTTGAAAAAAAAAAAGCTTTGGGAAGCGAATGAAAATAATAGTACTTAATGATACAGGTGTGTTATTTTGGTGGTTACCGTTCAATGCAATATTAAGACTCTAATCTTAATATTGACCCTCGCCAAGGCTCTCCTTGATGAGGTACCTAATCAAAATGTCAGTTTGGTACTTTCTGAGTATTGAAAACATAATTGTTATAATGACAAGAACATTAACATACGTGTTTCACAACTACACAGACAGAGTAATTAAAACTATGATTTATATAATTATATTTATTACTAGCAGTCCCTGCAAAATTTGTAGCGCCATTTTTTTTAAGTTCTCTACCGGCTACAAGCAGACTAACTGAAAAGCCCTCCTTCTTAGTCGTTCACTCTTGGCAGAGTGGTCGTGTTTGACATTATGCATTTTCGTTGACTAGGGAGGCACCCTCGATTCGTCTCCACTTAACACGGTTGACGGCGTCTTGGGAACTCTGGACCAACTCAAAAGTTGCTATCGGATTATATATGAACTATAAAAACTGTGTATGAGTAATAATAATAATTGTAATTTTATTGTAGACTGAGGATTTAAGACTCTAAGGTTTACACCCTCAGTTGGATTTTTATTATTTTTTTAAGAGACTGTGGGGTCTGTCTAGGCATGTATGTATTGTTCTTTTAAACCTATTTTTTTCGTTAACAGAGCATTTGTGAAGGTTCTTCCGAGGTCAAGGTGTTTAAATAAGGCCTATTTACACAAATACTCTGTATAATTTAATCTATGCAGGCGCAATAAACATTTAATTTGTATCAATGTGCTTAGACGTGATAAGCAAAAGATGTTTAAACAAAGAAACCACAAAATTCTGGTTCAGCAGTTAAACGTTGTACCTACGTACATTAATCACAGCCAGATTTCACCCAAATAACGACATGTTACAAAATATAATGTTGATGGCGATAAGATATATCTAAGTACGGGGATAATAATGAGTTTTAATATTCGTCTGCAGATCATATACATTTATAATTTCCGAGTAGAATGTGCGGAAAAGATAACAATGGCATGTAAATAGTAAGGTTTATTGAATCCACGTGTGCAGCGTGCGTTTATAACGTGTTTTGTTTAGAAATTGACAGTTGGGTGCCTAGCTAAAGGTAGCCTTTACATGAACTACCTACGCTTAGTTCGAAAGGCTAACTTAACACGGGCCTGAGTCTGCTATTTTCATAAAATCGCCATTACAACACGATCCTATTTTCATTTAGCTTCATAATCGGTTAATTCATAATGGTCGATCAGTGGTCTCGTAATAGAATTGTGGTACGAGTTGTCTTGTTATGAATTACAATGATTGACTGCACAAAAGCGTGTTAATGGTAGGTCACTGATCAAAAGATCTGTTATTTTAGCAAATTACGGCATACGTCAAATATTCATTTGTCATTATGTACGAGTTTACCATTCTATGCCATTTCTTTCAATGGTATGTAAGCGGTTGATCATTGGGACGTCACAATGACGCCATTACGAGTAGATTAACAAAATTGACAAAATCAACAATTATGAAATCTATGATAGATCATTCTGATACAATATAATATTAATAACTGGTGTTCCGTAACAACTATAATTTTTTTTTTTTTAAGCCCTTATTTTTTTAGACTCCGCAAATTTAAGCGCTTGATAACTCTATTGGGTCAGTTATCTATTTATTTATTTAACAATTAGTAGGTAATAGATAAATTATTTCGTCAATGTCACTTTCAATTAGATGCCTGAACGACGAATTCGTGAAACGATGGTGATGCAATAGTTAGTAGGTATTAATTTGTGAAACAGACTTCTATCAACAATTCCTATTTTTACATAATACTTACCACATATTTACATCACTGTATTGACCAAAGGAGTAAGCAGAGGCGTAGGTAAAGTATTTGATCGCAAAGATGTCTTTCGCGCCAGTATAATATGTAACGCAAGAACATCATGGAATAGTGGCGGCCCTCTTATTGGGTGGCGTCGTGGCGAGCAGGGCAAATCGGCGGGGTCCTCATGGGGCTTGGGGCTTGGGACTACTTTGTAGCACGGCTTGAGCACGGCCTCACGCAATAATTTTAGTTTATTGTTCAATACATTTACAATTTACATTATACAACCAAAAACACTTGTCTGAAACCTTTAAAGATTTATGTGATAAAGTGGAGACAGCAAGCCTGCATACAGCATGTTACATTAAAAATAAAAAATAAACAAGTAAACAATATAGATATTATCATCACAACATATAATTGTAGTATTAAAAAGCCTTTTCAGGATATATTTATATTATTATGTATATTCCCCAGTCCTTATGGTACATAGGGTAAATACGCTAAATGTCGGCCACCTCACGGTTTTTCTGTATTGGGATGGCTCTGGTACCATCAATTTGCAACATAAAGATGCTTCTGATGCGGTTTTTGATAGTTTGTTATATGTATTTCATGTTTATGGGCATAAGGTTAACATTTCTACTACAAGGAAAAAGTACTAAGGTTTAAATGCGTCGAGAACGAAAAATTCCTAAAGTCGGCCATTCATGGCCCATAGTCGGTCGCGTTTTTCCCAAATGTCGGCCGTATAGGGTGTTGTAAATTAAAACTGACAAATATTATTAATATGATTTATTTTGGCAGGAGTCTCACTAAGTATGCCTACATCATTAATCGTATTTGTTTAATACTTACCAGGTAAAGTATTTTTCTATTTGCTTTAAACAAAGTTATATAGGTATTATAATTATAAAAAATAAAATAAAAACATCAAAAAAAAAAAAACTGTAATAATTCAAAAGTGATTGTTTTGTCGGTAAATAATAAAATAAAGGTTACTTAAACATTATTATGCTATGGTAATTATAAATGTGTTTGTCATGAATTAAAAAAGTCGTAATCTCTTCAGTCTTATGGGATTACCTCCCACAAACAAAAAAACCAATGTATTGATTTAGTTCGAAATATAAAGAGATTTTGTAGGGAACTCGTGATAACTTTGAATTATAGAGAGATTATTAATAATATTATCAACTTCTACTATTTCTTCTTCGTCTTTATAATATTAATAAATTAAATATTTAACTTTGAGAAAATAAAAAAGTAATCAGCCTGTATGTATAGTGGCGCTCGAATTTGAGGCTGGTCGACATTACGATCTTTAATGTTTCTAAAGCCGGCCCCTATTTCGTGTCCATTATTTCTCGAGATTTAACTAATATCACCCCGGCCGCCATTTGGCGATTAAACGTAAAATAGATTTATTGGTCTATATGCGTTGCAAATTCTCTTATGGAGCCAATGAAATTACTACAATTGGAATTTTTAAAACAGACTGCATTTACATTAAGTCGGCCACGGCCGAGAATTCGGTTTTAGCTCAAAATTGGTATTCTATTGGCGGCCTCCTATTTTTCCTTTAAAAAAATACGTAAAACATTGGAAAAACTATCTCAAAATATAGTAAAAATCACTTATTACTAATAAGAAAGCTTAAAACAAAAAAAAGGAATGTCTTACCGTTCTAATATCAATCCCCGAAATGTGGGTATTCACAGCAAGTAAGGTACTTTTAATATGGACATGACGCTTCGACGGCGCAATCGCTGCTGACGCTCAGTACGCGAAGAGTGAGCGACGTAATGGGATAGTAACGGTTTGTACATATATAGTATGAACTAAGGTTGCAATTAGGGTGGCATTCTTGCCACTTTATTACGTTTTAAAGGAACGCAAGCTGAAAATGTGCAGACGGCCGAAGTTTGGGGAGGGGCCGACGTTTGGCGTATTTACCCTATTTACAGTTTTAGGTAGTTGCTATGTACGTAACTGTTTTGGTTTATTGTTTAAAGTTAGAGAGCTAATATTATTAAATTTGTCCAAGATAATATTATTGTTGCGCAATGCCCCTACAAAGGAACCTTAGGGAATTAAGTATCTAGGTTTATCATCATTGACTTACTTATTCTTATTGTTTCGTATAAATCTTCAATGTCCATAACTATTTGTTTTTATTTGCAAAAAGCACATTGACGGTTTAAACCGACTCTGTGGAATAGGCATTGTGATCTCTACAGTTCATCAATCTGCTCCACATATCTACCTAATAGGTAGGGTAAGTTGTCTCACATTGAACCAGGTAAATTTCAAAGTCTCATAATGGGCTGGATTTTCAATCTGTTATTTTTTTGTGTGTAGTTAGCATATCTATTTAGCTTCAATTTTGTAAAACATTAATTTCTCATATTCCTTTTACTTTCAGTGTAAAACAAGTTTTTATGAAAAATGATTTTTGGTTCATTGAGTACTTCAGGTGGTACAAATTTAACCAGGGCATCGTACACATTGAGCCACCTTATTGACTATGTGTTCTAGTTAAAGGTCATTGGGCACTTTGTTCGGGCATTTGACCCTCGGCGTACACAAACAAAATATGGCAAGATATATAGATATATGTATGTGCAACACAGTGGTATGGGTCGCATTCTTGTGGGCAATAGGAGAATTGAGAAAAAAAAATATTTTACTTACTATCATTAAGGCATTTTTTTTATGAATTAACTCGAATCTACTGGACCGATTTCAAAAATACTTTTACTAGTTGAAAGCCAGTCATCCCTAAGTGGTATTGGATATTTTGCCATGAAGAAATTCCCTCGGGAAACAAACTATAATATGCTAGTTTTATCAAAAGCAGTTGGGGACCGCACAGTTTGCTGACAACTCCTTGAGGCGCGCGGGAACGGAGCGCGCCGTCGACGACTTGGGCTCGGTCTGGACTGCTACCAGGCGACCGGACGGCGAGCTACCCATTGCTCACCGTCCGCAAGCCAGTGTCTACGGTGGCCGGATATCGGCACAATGCGCCGTTGCCTTTGCCTTATGCGGTCAGCCTCCTCCTTCACGAGCATTACTGCCTCGCAGAAGGAGGCGACCGCCTGCCACTCCTCCTCGCTGCGGACCATGGCCTGAACCAAGGCCCGGCGCGAGAGTGGGGGACCGCACGGTAGACTACGGCTCACTCCCTTTACTAAAGAGGAGGCAGTGGGAACATTAAAAAGGTTAATGATGATGATTTATGGGATATAAAATTAAAATCAAGTTCTACTTTAATCATATTTATATTCTGCTAGATCAATATCTATTTTTATTTCATTTAAAAAGACTTGGGCATAATTGGAAAAACTTCACGGCGTCTTCACCGTCTACATGACGCAGGTTCTACACAAACTCGATCAGTTCGGGAAGTTCCTACACCAGATGCGTGCGGAAGTGACTCCCGGGTGTCACCCCTGAACCGCCCGTAGGACATGGTTGAGGTGTGGTTGAGGTGTGCCCCGCTTGGGCAGAGAACCACCCTGTCCTCGCCTAGCCTTGGCACAAGGCCATGGTCCGAAGTGAAGAAGAGTGCCTAATGCTAGCAAAGGGGGAGGCCGAACGCAGTAGGGTCGAAACCTACTGGTGCCAATTATTGTTTTCCAAAAGAAAGGTTCGGACCCAGTATGAAAGGCAACGATGAAACATGATTGGGTTTTTAGCCAGTAAAAGTCCAACACTATCTCTCGCCCCGCCCAAGAGTAAGGAACAGAGGAACATTGGGGTCATTGAATGATTATTCCACGAAAAAGAAAACTAAAAAGACAGCAGGTGCACCTATTACATCTTGATGCCTGTCTTATGATAAAAAGCAAACTACGGTTACAACATACACACAGTTTCCAACAGTGCGGCGGCCTTGAGTACACGAGCAATAATACTGTTTAATGCCATTTCTTCCAATTCGTGTGAGATCTTCTAAAATATTATTGTCGATAAAATGATACATAACAGAATCACAGGTATAAACGCACAGATCGAATCAACGGATGACGAATGACTGCAGTACAAGCAGCGTTGGCCCATGCACACTTTTTTAACACCTCGCAGATCACCTCAAGTCTGTTCTTTTAGATCGATGCTGATACAGTTACACTCTTTGGTACTGGTCTACCTGCTTTTTCTATCTGCCAAATGTACAAAATGTAAAAAAGTACAAAAAACATGTCAATCCTACCACTTCAGGAATGCTTTGTAGTCAGTGTTATATTGTTAAAGTGTGTTCATATTTTACTTTTAGTATTTACATAAATCTCTGGTATTAAACTACCTTAATGTGTGTTTAATATTTAATTTAAATAGTTTAGACTAGATTTGTTTATAATTCCATTCGCTTAATTTATAAAACTTTAGATAGTGATAAGTTATTGTAAGTCACTAAAACACTATCGACTAAATATTTGCAAGCCTTCACCAAAAGGCGGAATGTGTACCTACTCTCCCACTGTAACATCTTTGTATCTACCACATTTTACGCAAATAAATTATATTATTATATTATTTACAAGCAAGAGAGGTATTTCGTGTTTATTAAAACATATTTATTTTGGTTGTAACACACGCTACCACAATGCTATAAATAAAAACTTCTGTTTTATTAACCAAAATTTTAACTTTTTAAAAGTTAAATAACTTTTTTCTGACAATGGATACGTAAAAAAAAATTACATATTTTGTAAAGTGAGACTGAAATCTACAATTTAAAACTAATTTGGTTAGTGTACACAAACTTTCATAAAGCGGGTCATAAACGCCCCATGACCTTTATAAGACAAATACTTTGTAATAATAATAAAAAACAGTAATAATAAAAATCAGCCTTATATTTATTAAAATCACTTACATCACAGAAACTTTTCAGTCAAATTCTAAATTTAAAAAATAAATACAAAAGTAGCATAATATTCTTGATAAATTTTAAAACTAAGAAACTAAATAACTTTTTACATGGTTTTTGAAGGTTTTACCTTCAAATAAATATCGTTATAGAAACAAACTTTAATCTAAGTAAAAATTCTTCAAAAAATAAAACAAAAAAAAATCTATTCACTTCTTTCACTCGATCTGTGCAGTTTAAGGGCCTTAAGCATGTCGGCATCACTTTGTTTGGCGCCATTCTATAACAAATTAAAAAAATTGTAAATAATACACTCATTTAACGACTGGGGTATACACAGTGAACAATGGTTCAATGTGTACCACACTCAGGTGGCTCATTGTGAGACACACCACGTATTGATAGCTAAACTCAAAATTTTACTGGTAAATCAATCTCGTTAAAACACAAATTATAGCGCTTTTAATTGCTAAATAACCGTAGGAACCAGTGTATATATAAATAAATCGATATCATTTAAACAAAAAAAGATAAAAAAGAATGAAATTTGCAAAAAATACTTACTTTTTGAGTCAGTTTGCTTTTGAATGCTCCTCACATTAATACTTTGCATACGATCGCCACGCAAACTAGTGGGCAGACACGGAACGTAAATACCTCTCTTTCACTCATAATAGCATTGTTTGGCAATGTCGCACTTTCGAGATTCGGCGGTGGTTAAATGTAGCTGCCTGGTTCACTGTGAGACACCCGACCCTATATACTCTTTTCCCATCAGCATAAATCCTGGATTTACCTATATTACAAATGATAATGCCTAATGTCGATGATGCCGCGTCCTTTGTCTTTTCTGTTTATGAAAATATTTTGATTAGGTATACCCATAGATATAAGAAAATATTTCTATGGGTATACCCAAATAGGTAAGTTATATGTTTTGATCTTACTGTTATCGTAAATGGTCATATGTTCCGTTTATTTTAAGAACGACATTCAGATAATGATAACAATATATTACGTGCCTAAACTTAGATGTTATGAGGGGCTTTGGCACTAGGCAGAGTCGCATTTGACCCACTTTAGCTACTAATATCTTCCTCCCTATATTTTGCCGACTTTAAAAAAAAGAAGAGATTCTGACTCTGTTTTTGTTGATAGAAATCTCATTAAGTAGTAGATAATTAATTTCTTAGGCTTCTTTAAGCAGACAAAAAAGATAACCATCATAACCGAGCAGAAGATTTCCGAACGGAAAGTTTATGTTGCAAATTGCTGCCAACAACCTTTAATAAGAATGCTGAAGAATGTGTCGAGCTGATTAAATGGCGCGAGTGACGCTTGTGGTGATTGGTATTATCAGTCCGGGAGACCGTATGACGTAACTTTGAGAAACGGCAAACAATCCATGTTGTACTTTTCCGACACTGGTCATTTATCTTTATTCAGTCATCGGACAAATTCGGAAGCAGACACACTTCTCTTTGGTTGCCTACACACTAAGTTTTGTACTCAACAATATTTCAAATGAAATTTACAACCGGAAGGTACTTCATCAGCTTTCTGCTTTATTTCTTTCAGTTAATCATTCATTAAAGAGTTTATCATACTTTGTTTACTCAACTGAATAATCAATTATGACCACCCATTCATACATACAAGAATGATATAGGGTAAATACGCTAAATGTCGGCCCCCTAACGGTTTTTCTATATTGGGATGGCTCTGGTACCATCAATTTGCAACATAAAGATGCTTCTGATGCGGTTTTTGATAGTTTGTTATATGTATTTCATGTTTATGGGCATAAGGATAACATTTCTACTACAAGGAAAAAGTACTAAGGTTTAAATGCGTCGAGAACGAAAAATTCCTAAAGTCGGCCATTCATGGCCCATAGTCGGTCGCGTTTTTCCCAAATGTCGGCCGGGTATAGGGTGTTGTAAATTAAAACTGACAAATATTATTAATATGATTTATTTTGGCAGGAGTCTCACTTATAAGTAGGTATGCCTACATTATTAATCGTATTTGTTTAATACTTACCAGGTAAAGTATTTTTCTATTTGCTTTAAACAATGTTATATATTATAATTGTAAAAAATAAAATAAAAACATCAAATAAAAAAAAAACTGTAATAATTTAAAAGTGATAGATAGATAGATATACTCTTTATTGTAGGTACACCATAAACAAAACTTGGTACATAAGGACACTTACTTACTTGTCGGTAAATAATAAAATAAAGGTTACTTAAACATTATTATGCTATGGTAATTATAAATGTGTTTGTCATGAATTAAAAAAGTGTAATCTCTTCAGTCTTATGGGATTACCTCCCACAAACAAAAAAACAAATGTATTGATTTAGTTCGAAATATACAGAGATTTTGTAGGGAACTCGTGATAACTTTGAATTATAGAGAGGTTATTAATAATATTATCAACTCCTACTATTTCTTCTTCGTCTTTATAATATTAATAAATTTAATATTTAACTTTGAGAAAATAAAAAAGTAATCAACCTGTATAGTGGCGCTCGAATTTGAGGCTGGTCGACTTTACGATCTTTAATATTTCTAAAGCCGGCCCCTATTTCGTGTCCATTATTTCTCGAGATTTAACTTATATCACCCCGGCCGCCATTTGGCGATTAAACGTAAAATAGATTTATTGGTCTATATGCGTTGCAAATTCTCTTATGGAGCCAATGGAATTACTACAATTGGAATTTTTAAAACAGACTGCATTTACATTAAGTCGGCCACGGCCGACAATTCGGTTTTAACTCAAAATTGGTATTCTATTGGCGGCCTCCTATTTTCCTTTAAAACAATACGTAAAACATTGGAAAAACTATCTCAAAATATAGTAAAAATCACTTATTACTAATAATAAAGCTTAAAACAAAGGAAAAGGAATGTCTTACCGTTCTAATATCAATCCCCGAAATGTGAGTATTCACAGCAAGTAAGGTACTTTTAATGTGGACATGACGCTTCGACGGCGCAATCGCTGCTGACGCTCAGTACGCGAAGAGTGAGCGCCGTAATGGGATAGTAACGGTTTGTACATATATAGTATGAACTAAGGTTGCAATTAGGGTGACATTCTTGCCATTTTATTACGTTTTAAAGGAACGCAAGCTGAAAATGTGCAGAAGGCCGAAGTTTGGGGGGGGGCCGACGTATGGCGTATTTACCCTATTAGTCTATAATTAAGCCTTATTGACTTTAAATGAAATATGAGTTTAACGACTCCTATATACTCGTAAATAGGAAATCTTTCTTTCAATTAAACAATAAGTCAATAGTGAGTTTATCACGAGATACAATGTGAATAATAATACCTAATTATTTATTTATTTTAATTAATATATCTAGATAATGCGTCGGCTGCAATCTAAGCTCTTTATTGGTCTCATCTCAGGGGCGGTGGTACCTATATAAAGGAACATGATCATATTTTTTGTCATTACAGTAAAGATAGTCATCGAAGTAGGTCATAGCTACGGTCTGAGAAAGTTAACCCTTAAGAAAGTTATTTTATCTTTAATACGAAGTAATAATGTACGTATCTATAATATTAAATAAAGTGTCGGCTTCCGATTTTGCATTTGGAAGGCTTCGTCGTGTTATTTGTCGTATAGATTTAAATGTATGTTGTTTTGTTGGTGCAGCATGGTTGGCCAGAAGGATCAGCTGTCGTCGCAGGAGATTTTCGCGCTGGAAGACAAGTACGGGTGCCGCAACTACGGCCCCGTGCCGGTCGCGCTCTGCCGCGGTGAAGGTAAGTCCCACCTATTATCAACTACTGGGTAGTTATAATATCTACCTATTGGGAAGATTTAAATGATATTGGTGTAATATAAATTTAAAAAAACTAGTACGAGACCTACAATAGAGAAAAATAAGAAGTAGTTGATATTAAGTTTTTGGTACACGAAAATTTAAACTGCTTAACAGTTATTACTGTTTACATGATACCCCAGCCACAGATTAGTAATTGTTTATATTTGAAACAGTTCTTAAGAGAAATCTGTATTTATAAAATGCATTGTCCTGTTTATCTGACTGAAGGATCAACGCACAGTGTAAACTGGTGATCGTGAACACCTGAAATTTGGAGGGCATAATCATGAAAATGATAGAAGACGAGCTTAAAATAAGGGGTAGAAAGTTATGTTGGGGGTGATTTACCTCGAAGTTGATATCAATGATATTTAATTACATTTTATTTTGACATTATGTTTTAAAACTCAATCACATTTCCGGAGATTCATTTTTTTTTATAATAATAGATATGACATACAAGAAAGAGAAATTATAAGAGATATAAGATTACGAAAAAAAAAAAATTAAAAATTCTATTAGTCCGGTAAGGACCAAGCCCGAGTCGTCGACGACGCGTGGCTAAGCGCTCTTCAAATAGATGTTAGCGTAAGGCCCAGTACCAACCAACAGCCAGCCCAGACCAACAGTAGAGCTGGTACCCGGTAGTCGCTTGTGGCCCTAGAACGCAAAGAATCTATAAATGACCAATCTCTTTTAACCTTAAGCGTATACATAGGGGTGAGAGGAACAAGTGACCTGTGAAACCTCCTTTTGTGGAAATCGGAGAGAAAGGATAGGAATGAGTTTTTAATTTTGTTATTGTCAAATTAACTCACAGCTGCAGTTGGGCAGTTTATCATTAATGGTTTAATGTCACTTTTCCTCATCAAAAATTGATTGCACCTTGAGGAGTTGTTGTTTAAGTCCTTGGACTTCATCTTTGTGCGAATAAATTAGATCTATCTAGTTTGATAAGACAGGACTTTATAGAATCAATGGATCTAATTTATTTGGGTACTTAAGCCTATCATCTATGTGGGGAAGTCAACAAGTCAACCAGCAACTCGCAGTATTTGCTATAACGTTTGTATCTATCATGCAGTATTATACCTACACTAGCTTTTGCCCGCGGCTTCGCCCGCGTAGTATTGGGGTTGGGGTTTCCGGGGTAAAATGTAGCCTATGTCCTATTCCGGAGTGTATCCTATGCCTGTGCCAAATTTCATCCAGATCCGTCCAGCCGTTTTGGCGTGATTGAGTAACAAACATCCAAACATCGTAACTTTGGCATAAGTATATAATATTAGTAAGATACCAAGGTATGTACGATCAGCAAAATTTGTTTTTGACATTGTATAAGTGCAGGTTGGAAAATTATTTGATATCTCAAAAAAGTACTTACATCTATTTTATTTTATTTTGGAAAAAATAGAGTAAAGTGAAAGTAGGTAATAAATATTTACTTTAGTAGCCGGGGGGAAACCATGTACCTAAGAGTTTTACAAAAAGGTAAATAAAAAAAAGTCGCATAGAAATACTCGAGCGCGTTAGATATTCATAGGATTTTCCCTTTCTGAGAACCGATAGATATTAATGACGATTAACTAATGGGGGGCGGCCGTGGCCGGTTTTTTTATTACAACTTTGTGGCTCATCCATTTCCTTATGCCACGCTTAAATTGTGCAATTATTTAAATATACACTGGTACAGTTTGCAGGCTGCAGTCTTTCCTCCCGATTATAATTTAGGTGTCTTCAAGGCTAGAGTGAATAGGCTCTTAATAAACTAGTGCGCCTTACCATCAACGATTGCATCACTGCTTACCATCAGGCGGGATCGCAGTCAAGCACTAGTTTATGACAATTAAATAAAAAAAACAAATTTCTGCATGTACTTATGTACCTACTCAACTTACCTTTTCTTAATATGACGTGTTCTTTTAACGGGGATCGAAAAAAAAGAGACCCCAATATTAAAGATAGCCGCACACCGGTTACAGGGTGTAAGGTTTCTCTCTTTATGATTTAGATCCCCATCTGGGCTCCCCTACTATTTGGCATAATTAAGAGTAATTAGAGTCGCAAGAGATATCTTTTTTATGATTTTATAATGCCATAAAAAAAAAACTTTTTACAAAAAAAAAAACCGCCTTCAAAAAAAGCCAAACGACAAAAGTTCCTACACTAAAAAGTTAAAAATAAAAATTTGAATTGCTGTAAAGAAACTTAATTTATAGGTAAACTTATTTGACATTAATATTTTGCAAATATTCAAAATTTATTACTTCTTTTTGGAGTCGGTGCCAGCCAAGGCAAGGAATTACGAATGGGCAACAATCCCTTGAAAAACTACCTCTAACTTAACTATAAAACTACTTAGTACCTATTTGCATACTCAAATATATTTTGTTTTTTTTTTTGTAAAAAGTTTTTTTTATTTGTAGCCGTTTAGTGTTTTTTTTTATAATGTGTTATGGCAACGAAGTCAATATCGTTCCTACATTTCTTTTGAAAATGTTACCAATGTCATATCAGTAGGAATACATATATTGTTATAGTGTAATCGTTTTGATCTCGTGGAGAGATGATATGATGCATGAAATACTTATGATTCATCTCATGAGTACATCTTATGACAGGTCTCATAATCATCATCATTTCAGCCAGAAAACGTCCACTGTTGGACATAGACCTCCCCCAAGCGTCGCTACAACGACCATTTCTGTGCGACTCGCATCCATCGCGTTCCCGTGATTCTCACCAGGTCATCGGTCCACCTTGTGGGAGGCCTTCCAAAGCTGCGTCTGTTGGTGCGCGGTCGCCACTTTAGAACCTTTCGGCCCCATCAGCCATCTGTTCTACGAGCAATGTGCCCTGCCCACTGCCACTTAAATTTGGCAATTCTTCGGGCTATGTCGGTGACCTTGGTTCTCCTGCGCATTTCTTCATTTCTGATTCGAACACGCAAGGAAATTCCGAGCATAGCCCTTTCCATTGCCCTTGACAGCATTGCCCATGACAGCTCTAATAAGCTCAAACAATGCTAGGATACATTATTTTACTTTGAAGTTCCCATGCCGACCTTCCACCTTCCAGCTTCATCATCACATCAGTTCAATAGTATCTTACAGCCAAAGTGCATCTTATGACAATTCTAACAAGCCCAAACACGGCTAGGATATATTAATTAGTTACGCAGTTCCAGTGCCTACCTTCCAGCTCCATCATCATCATCAGATCAGTTCGATGATAACATTTTCAACATAATTATTTAAGATCATTGGTTTATAGTGCATTTTCAAAGTTGCTTAACTACCTTAATTGTGATATCTATGCGAGTGTCAAGTTTCGTTAGCCATTTTCTGATCTTCTTCACCAGTTCCACCTCATCAAATGTTACTTTTTGACTGTAAATGCTTGAGTTCTCGATGAAAATATAAAAAAAAACTATATAGTTGCCTATAATATTTGAGGAGTTCCCTCGATTTCTCATGGATCCCATCATCAAAACTCAATTTTGAAAAAAATGGGACCAATCTGGAAGCATATCCTTTCAAGTATAAAAAAAATTTTGCAAATCCATCCATAAACAACGGAGTTCTGAGGTAACAAACATAAAAAAAAATAATAAAAAAAAAAAAAAAAAAAATACAATCGAATTGAGAACCTCCTCCTTTTTTTGAAGTCGGTTAAAAACTTGTCTTAACGGTAAATTTCGAAACATATGAACAAATCTTTATGTTTACTAAATAATAAGGAACGAGTTACATTTTCTAATCTTTAAATTAATTAAGTTAGGTTAATGGAAATTCTTAAATACAATGGTACATACTGCATTATAATTACTGGTAATAAGTAGAACAAAGAACTTTAAATAATTATGTTTAGTGTACCTACTTACTTTATCTCTCTTTATTCTTTATTGTACACAAAAACATAAAGAAGAAGAAGAAAGAAAAAAAAAGATAAAAAAAAATAAGAAAGAAAGAAAGATTTAAATTAAGAAGGTGTTGTGACGATATGTGACGTTACCATGACGTGTTAAAATGTCTGGTATGCGAGCGAGAATGATGTGATGACATTTTTAAAACCCATTTTTATAAATATTCTCTCAAAATAACTCTCTACTGCTTTATAACCCCGTTGGGGGATGAATTTTATTTGTAAAATAAACATAATTATTATTTAATCAAGTAGGTCTCTAATCAATTCTTACATTTTATTATTTTTCAGGAGTGTTCGTTTGGGACGTAGAAGGCAAGAAATACTACGACTTTCTGAGCGCATACTCCGCAGTGAACCAGGGACACTGCCACCCCAGGATCATAGCGGCTCTCAAGGAACAGGCCGATAAACTCACTCTTGTGTCCAGGTAAAATACCTGCTACTATTTTTTTTATTCCTATAAACTAGTGCTTGACTGCGATCTCACCTGATGGTAAGCAGTGATGCAATCGTTGATACTATTTTCTTTCCTGAGATATTCTCCGTTTATCATATCACACAAGTAAAATATTAACACATTTAACGATTCGGTTGACGCATAGGTTAAGCGATTACCTGCTTATCGGGGGTTCGATCCCGAAACAAAAAGCCTGTTTGTATGGCCAACAGATAGTCGTTCCGTTAATGTGTAAGTTTACATATTTGTAAGCACACCCACGATGCAGGAGTCATTTTTAATGTGGGGCAACGTTATTTTTAACAAAAAAGAAAAGCGTGGAACACAGTAAAAATGCAAATCAATGTGAACTTCTGAAACTTATATTACTGTTACTTTAAGTCTGTATCATCCCAATAATACTAGGGATAGGTCTTTTTTTTTCACCTGGTGGAAATCCTCATGGATGTCCTCCACTCTGGGGTAGGTGGAGGGGTCTGTCAGACTCTTACTGACTAAAACCACCCCGGTGTTCCTTCGTACCTACACTTTGGTCGGAGGCTACGGGTGCAGTTTGACTTCCGCTGCCCCAGACTAGTGCTGACCCAAACCACATGGGGGATAGGTCTTTGCCCTAACTTGCTGATATTCCGCTGTTAAAGGCGTTGTTAGAGCCGTTGGTTTTTACTTCAGTTCAGCTTGCTTCACCATCTTCTGTGTTGTGTTCCGCAAATCCCTCTGCTGCGTGAACTGTGTAAATATTTAATATTGTAAAGCTGTCTGTTAAAAATCAAACATACCAAACTCGGAATACTGAACTATTTAACTATACAACATTAACAAAGTGAAAGTAGCTAGCCAGAAATAAGTAATAATATTACGCAGGACTCGTGGCAGTGCCAATGGCATCCTGATGGTGATTGGGGATGGTTGGACGGCGTATTCCTGGAGTATTGGACCCGTATACGGGTCTGATACTGCAGGAAAATACATGAATTGAATATTTGGTTTAGTTTGTAGGCTTTATTTTGTTTGTTTGTAAGTAGGTACTAACATAGTTACGTATTGTGTATTATTAACAAACTATGGAGCAAGTCTCTGAAATAAATTACTATTAATTATTATATTATATTATTTTCCAGAGCTTTCTACTCGGACCAGTTGGGTAACTATGAGAAGTTCATGACGGACCTGCTTGGCTTCGACCGTCTGCTGCCCATGAACACCGGCGTCGAGGGCGGAGAGAGCGCCTGCAAGATCGCCCGCAAGTGGGCCTATGAAGTTAAGAAGGTGCCCGACGGACAAGCTAAGGTAAACACTTTTAAAGCAAAGGTTTTTAGGACATTTGAAGGAACATAGGCTTTTTTTTTGTAGGAAAATCATCCAATGATAAATCCTGCTCTTGAGCGGAGCGGGAAATAGTGTCAGACTTTTACTGACAAAACGACCCACCTCGTTCCTCTTTGCCTTAGTTCAAGGGCTCTGGTTTTTCGCTTTCGCATCGACCCATGGCTCCAGTAGGGTTCGATCCTGATAGGCTCCTACAGAAGGAACATAGTGGTTTTTTGTTGGCAAAAGTCTAATTCTATATAAATGACTATCGCTTAACACCAGGGTGTAGGAATAGATCCTGCTCCAGTAGGAGAAGTTAGTTCGTAATACCCACCCAAAAAAAAACATTTACACAATTTCAATCATTATTTACATAATGCAAGTCTGGTGTACGTAAACTTTGACTTCTAAACATTGAAATAAATATCTTCCAATGTTGGTTCGAATAAAGAGAATAAAGTAGAGTGGGGTAAAGACGGATAGCGGGGAATGTAAGGTTGTAGATTTTACTAGACAAAATTATTAAAAAAAAATCTTTTAACTGTAGTAGGAAATATGGATACGTGACTTAAATAACGATCGAATATGTATATTTTAAGGCCTTACGAAATTGTAACCTTGGTTGGTTGCAATTTGGTTAAATCTTGTTGAAGGTTTTTCAGTTTCATCTGCTGAGCAAGCCCTTAAAGTTTGTGGAGTCCCCATAATATCTGTATATCCTACTACTATTATAAAGGCGAAAGTTTGTAAGTATGGATGTATGGATGTTTGTTACTCTTTCACGTAAAAACTACTGAATGGATTTGAATGAAATTTGGCACAGGCATAGGATACACTCCGGAATAGCACATAGGCTACTTTTTATCCCGGAAACCCCAAACCCACGCGGGCGAAGCCGCGGGCAAAAGCTAGTATAATAATAATGTTAAAAGAAAATCCTGTATGTAATTATTTCCCTGAGTTTGTTTCGGTGTTTCTTCTCAGGGTATAGTCAGCTAGGAAACACCGGCCTCATCTAGTATCAAAAGACGAAAAAAAAATTGACGTGTAAAAGAGTTTGTAAAAACCTACTTACAAAATAAAATTGTTTGTCATTTATTTATCATTAATTAGAATATGATTTTTAGCATAAATAAAAATTTCCTTTACATGATTACAAATTACCCTACTCTCCTATCATATCTCATAACAGCGGTACATTTTTATCAGAGGTTATCAATTTTAATAGAGACTAGAAGAATCCGGTCCTTTGGAGAACAATATCTAGCGGCATGTTGATAAGGGTCAGAGAGGGATCAGCCTGTGTGTTCAAACTCTGATCATTTGGCACACCCTTTTTTATGTATGGCGGATTTCGAATCAGATTATCATTTAAAAAAAACAACGTTGTTTTTTTTGTATTTTTTTTCAGATAATCTTCGCTGAAGGCAACTTCTGGGGCCGCACAATGTCTGCAGTGTCAGCGTCGTCAGACCCCACATGTTACAAGGGCTTCGGGCCTTACATGCCTGGCTTCCAGTTGATTCCTTACAATGACACTGATGCTTTAGAGGTACGTACAAACTGTCAGACAGTACACAAATTAGTGATGAAAATGACCTTATTTAAGACGCTATGGCGCGAGGACTTCCCCAAGGAAGTCCCAAAAATGTTTTTGGTTAAATTTTTTTTTTGCTTTTCGGCACTGCTCGTAGGACCCCTAAGCTCCAACTCACTCCCTAACAACAAGCTCCCTAAGCAATACCAACTCTAAAAAAACAATTCTGAAAATCTTTGCCCCTAGCCTTACTCAAGGATAGTAATGAAATTTGTTATCGTTTTGTTTGCTTCTCATAGTGCCCCTAAGCGTATACTCCAATTCCTAAACATCCGCCCCTAAGACTCCCCCCCTGACCAAAGTGGCTTGAGTAGCTACCACATTTATTACCCACGTTGGGACGATAAATTAACTGATAATGAAATTTTGCCTTTGATTAACACTAGAAGCGCGGACGTACCAAATTTGACCCATTCCCATGTTCTGCTTGCTCTAGTTACCTAATTTTTATAATGGGTTTTTTTATGGTAGGTAAAAATCATCGAATGAGGAATCCACTCTTGGGTGGAGCGAGAAACAATGTCAGACTCTTACTGACTAAAGAACCTACCCCGTGCCTTCCTTACCTTATTCCCAGAGCCCCGGTGTAACGCTTTCGCACCAACCCTAAGCTCCAGGGTAGAATCAAAAAGTCATGTTTCAAAAAAAAACATTTTTGATAGGTACTTGACTTTTTATAAAATTTGATGATTGTTGTTTACACCAGTTTCATAAAAAGTTAAAAAAAACTGCGATTGTACGCATTACAAAACATCAACTAGACTCAAATTTGGTACGCCCATGTTAAAAAGAAACACAAACAGCCATTTCATTGCCAATCCGCAGAAAGAACTTCAAGACCCGAATGTAGCTGCGTTCATGGTGGAACCTATTCAAGGCGAGGCTGGTACAGTCATCCCGGACGACGGTTACTTGAGGAAAGTGAGAGAACTGTGTACCAAGTACAACGTCCTATGGATCGCCGATGAAGTACAGACCGGTTTGGGTAAGTTCGAGTACATGAGAGGTCAGTTCAAGACGGAAGGTTATCGCTGAGCGTGTCAACAATACTTAGATGAATGTGTTTACTGCGTTCAACTTTAGATACAGAGGATATAAATAAAACATTTCCATTGTGATAGTCCGTTTATAGAACGGCAGTTAATAATATTTTTCTGTTTGATATTAGTTTCGTGACGCCAAGAGCTTTATCTTTGCTCTAAAAATGGTAGTTGGCTTACGCAAAACACTACCCTACATTACATTGACCTTATTATGGCAATAACAGTTTTATAAGTCGTAACTTATCTACGCGCAATTTGTCATGACACTGATAACACTATTTACTGCTGAATGGGTATTGTTAAGATTGCGAGATCTTCGCCTTCAGTTTCATGTGCTATTACTGTAACATTTCACTGATCTCTTCCTTCCTTTCACTTACTTAGGTACCTATTACTATTAACTTCTTTGTATCTTCACCACATAGCTATAGTTGCTAGCCTACTTCTGTATCGTGGCTAGCACTGAACATAATATATAATGAACGGGAAATAGTAAGTAGGCGTGGCACTGTTGCCGCTAATTAGTACTGCATTACGCACTTGCTGTTCAAACGCTCTCACTCACAAACTAGATTGCGTCAATATACAATACAATATTTTGTATGGCAACTAAACGTATAGAGCAAAACTCCATTCACGACACGCGACTTCGTTCTACGCACAAATCGGGCGTGGTACACGTAGTTCTAGCTTTAATCTGGTGTTCGTTCCAGGTCGTACCGGTAAGTTGTTGGCGGTAGACCACGAAGGTGTGAAGCCGGATATCCTCATCCTCGGCAAGGCGCTCAGTGGGGGAGTGTTGCCAGTCTCCGCTGTCTTGGCCAACAGCAATGTTATGGATGTAAGTGTTGTATTAAATTAACTGTAGGTACAGGCGCCTGAAATGTATGACAGTAGGATCGTAGCCAGTGTTTCTTTCAGGCTAAATCCTCCGGGGGGGCAGTTATGAGATTTGGGGGGGGGGGCAGAGTAAATAAACGAAATAAAATAATAAGTATTTGAAATCAATTCCGATCATTATTAATTTTTTAATGATTAAATGATACTATAAGCTGAACCAAAATAGTGAAATTCGTCGCGAATATACGTAAATCTGGCGCGCAAGTAAGCGATCGGCAACCTATTGCTCTTGATTAAGTTCCATACGCCCCGGGGGGGCAGTAAGGCTATTTGAGTAGTACCTGAAAGAAACACTGATCGTAGCAGGGTCGTAGCTAGTCCCATAGGGGCCCCGTATAAAAAATTTAGGCTTCTTGCCTACGTCGGGGTAGTGTACTGTGTACTGTAGTGCGGGGGGCCTGTTTATCTGATATGGCAGATAAGGCGGTAGCTGGTAACACATCTGGATCGTACTATTTCCTTTCTATGATGATGTAGGTACCTGTATTTGGAAACGTCTGAGCTGCTCAATTATCTTTTAATATTTGATATAGGTGTTTTTGCTTGTCCTACCTCACTCAACTACTAATTTAAGAAGTCTCATGGAACAGACACTGCTTCACGACGGTAACTTAAATACGGTAAAAAAAAATTAAATACGGTTAAAGACGGTAATAAATGACGTTTGTTTGTTTCAGGTGATCAAGCCGGGTACTCATGGATCTACATACGGCGGCAATCCTTTAGCTTGTGCCGTTGCCACTGAAGCCATTAAGGTATACCTACTTATACATAGTATACATACATTTTTTTTCCGGTGCTTTCGGTAGCAAATAAGTACCTAGCAACGAGCGACGTGTTCATGAAAAGATATGCTGTACCTAATCATCGTCACACAAGTTGAACCAGCATGTATTACGGGTCTAAATCGAAGTAGGTACTACCAACCCACTTCGATTGCGAAAAATAGCTACGGGTTCAATTTATTTGTTGCGTACTATACCTACATGCCAAAGAAACAGGTAATAACATCTGCACATTAAAAACTATTCAAATCGTTTTTAGCATCCCTAGCTGTGAGTGGTATTTCGATTTTATATAAAGTATAGATATAAATGGACATTATTCTGTGTTATATGCCAGACTGTAATGATACAGCAGATTTTATAATTGCCCATTTTCTTGTTATCAGGTGTTATTAGAAGAGAAACTGTGTGAAAACGCGGAAAGACTTGGCAAGATCCTGGTAGAAGAGCTGAACAAGATCCCTAAGAACAAAATAACAACTGTGCGCGGCAGGGGACTTATGTGTGCCATCATGGTTCATGACAGTAAGCCATTCATTTATATCTGCGTCGAACTTCATGTAATCTATATATATAAAAGGAGAAACTGACTGACTGACATATCAACGCACAGTCAAAACAACTTGACCTAGGAGCGTGAAATTTTGCACAAGGGTTCCTTTTCAAAAGTAATAACCAAACAACTCGCATAAATTGTTCAATCACTTTCGTCACTACCGTCATCATCATCTGACACAGGCCTCCTCCTCTCTCTAGGAGAGGGAATGGGTTGGTGGATGTCACGTCTTCGAATTTTAGTTCTAGGTCATGCCGGTTTCCTCACGATGGTTTCCTTCACCGTTTTGAGAGCAATAACTACCATCAAAAAGAGCGAAATTTTGAATGTTGCGCTAACATTCAAAATAAGCCGTTTTGTTACAATGGCACATGACGATTTGAAGTTCCTACTCAACAATTGTTTCCTTTGCAGGCATCTCAGCATACGACGTGGTACTGCGGCTGCGCGACGCTGGTCTCCTGACCAAGACCACTCACGGCCAGTGCATCCGCCTGGCGCCTCCCCTCGTCATCAACGAGCAGCAGATCCGCGAAGGAGCCAACATCATCCGCAAAGTGCTCGAGAGCTATGACAAATAAACTTTTCCCCAAAATGATGGAGTCGCAACTCGCAGCAGTGGTAGCGGGAAGGCTGTGTCTAAGACTTTTTAGACTAGGAATGCGGAACATATTTATTTTGTCGTCCTTCACTAAAAAGAGGAGAAAATTTCTCATGAGTACCGAGTAAATTGGGGTTACTTTGAATTCGGGGTACAGCTTTGGCACAGCTTGGCTAGGTTGGTAAACCTGTTCATTCACAGTAAACCCTGTTTACAATTTTCCTATTGGTTATTTGGCTTGTGCTAAAATTATACCCCAGGGCCAAAGTAACCCCATTTTACGGTACATGATTTTTAATTATAACGGTATTAAAATTATAAAATTGATTTGAGATTGTATTATAATAAATTTTTTGTCCTGCATTAAAAAGAGGGCAATAGTTCTCATGAGAACTATGATTTTTAATTAAATATAATGGTACTAAAATTATAAAATTAATTCCAGGTTGTATTAAAATAAAACTTGAATTTTTGTCTTTCACTAAAAATTCACAATATTTCTCATGAGAACATAATTTTTAATTATATTAGTATTAAAATTTATTCGAGATTGTATTGATTATATTAAAATAAAAAATCTCACATTTTTGTGCGGTATATATTTTTTTTATATTAACATTTAACAACTTTCTCACAACACACTAATAATCACAGTTAGTTGAGGTAAATACTGTACTTTAAGTAACTTTTATAAACATGTATGAGCCGAATAAAGGTAAAATATCACAACGCGTAGCTCTTTTGTTCCTCTGGCACTTAGCATTACAATATAATTAAAGCAAATATTTTTACGTATTGTATATGTTTAAGTATTATAAAAACGTGGATTGGCTAGTATAATATCTTATTATTATAAATAATGGCATTTATATTTATTTCCTTCAGTGTAGTTCGGTTTCTAAGACGCCTACTTGGGCTCGCATAGTGTCAGTCAGCTTTGAGAGTAGGACAGTTTCATCTAAACTCATTTTCGGACTTTCCAGTAAGCCTGAAACGAAAAATAATGTATCAAGTATTGGAAGGACGAAGCCACGATCACATTGAACACAATATTGTCTAAAATCATAAAAACTAGTTATGAAAATCATAAAATAAATTAGGTTTTTTTCAGACGTGACGTGGACTAAGTAAGGTAACAAAGAGTCGCGCAGTTATTTGCACATCTATATCAAGTTAATGACTACTTACAAACAAAACTAAATCGTCTCGAGATCGTGCCTTCTATGTTTGAAGAAGGTAAACACGGACATGCTATTTAAAATAAAATACAATGGTGATATTGTAAGAGGTAATGTTTTGAAAATAAAGCAGTTTGTAAGAGTGCAGATGTTTTTCATTCATTGGATGGGAACTGTGACTTCCTGTTAGAATAATATTCTTGTCAGTTAGGCCGGAGCTTCATTGGGAAGCCGTGGGTGTGGTGCGAGTTCAGACAGGCAAAAAATGTATGCTGCTCTATGGTGTACTTCCCTCACCTTGTAGGGACCTACAAGGTACAACCCTCGGCTACAGGTTCGTAGCCTCCTGGAGCCGAGGGTTGATGCGAAAGCGTTACACCGGGGCTCTGGGAATAAGGCGAGGGAGGAACGGGGTAGGTTGTTTAGTCAGTAAGAGTCTGACACTGTTTCCCCCTCCGCCTAAGAGCGGGATTCGTCATTGGATGATTTTTACCTATCATAAAAATCTACCTCACCTGTCATGCTATTCTCTAAGAAAAACGCCTTGGATTAACAATCCCATGTATAAGTTCATTAGGTTAACAATCCAATGTATCTATTTGGATTTCGTCGCTGCGGCCAGCGCTGCGCTCAAGGCTGTTTTCTTAAAGAATAGCGCGGTTACCAGTGATGATCACCATACATTATTATGACGTCATGATCTGGCTACGCTAACACGGCGTTCGAGTCAGGCACGGGCCCTTGCTAGTAAGCTCGGCATCGCACAGGGAAAATTATAAACCTACATAATAATTTGCTGTTTACCTTCGATTTTTTTTTTTATAATTAGTGAAAACCGACAGCGGAAAATTACTGTTGTAACAGTATACAACGGTAATTTTCCGCGTCGCTCGGTAGTTAATAAATAAAGAAGATTCTTATAGGTTGCGAGGCAACAACAAGCCGAATAAAATCCCACCTTTACTAAGTTCTATAAAAATTGTGTCGTATATGAACCTTTTTGGAATCATTTAATATAATTAATCTTCTTACAGATCCACTTTCGAAATATAAGGGCTTCTAGATCCTTCGATTTAGCCGGATATGAGTTAGTGAACTTACTATGCGTTCCAAATGAGAATAGGAAAGTCAATTACCTCGTTCTATCAAACTTTGAGTGAAAAATACGGTTAGCAACAAAAACTTATTTGCGTAAGTATCAATAAAGGTTTTCTTTTTGCTTGTATTACTAAGTCTTAATTTAATATAAATTAGTTAGATATTTTGTTTTCAGTCATAAATTAGTAAAATAAAATCTAATTTCATTATTAGGAACAATTCGCTTTCTTCCATTATCTACTACTCGGTTACTTCACACAGTGACTCAGAGATAAACAAAATTGAAGAACTGAAACTGAATTAAATTTAAAATATCTTGTTTTGTTCACCCTACCCAATTTCTTATTTGACAGCATGACGTGAGGTCACAACATGGCAATCCATCTTATTCTCATAATTTTACTAGGTTTTTTTTATGACGAATCTCGCCCTTGGGCGGAGTGTCAGACTCTTACAGATTGACCAACCCTGTTCCTCCCTTGCCTTAATCCCAAGGCCCTGGTGTTAAGCTTTCGCATAAATCCATGGCCCCAGGAGGCTTCGATCATGCTGGGCCCATACAGCTTGCTGACAGTTATCTCTTTGTTCCCGCGCGCCTCAAGAAGTTTATTGAGGTGCGCGGGAACAGAGTGCGCCATCGACCTAATAATTTTAGGTAGATTTTATTTTTAAACCGTTGTATTACCTTTACTGATGCAGTCCCAGCATTCTTGTATTTCATAACTCAGGCCTGCGCTGTTGTGGAAATGAAACTTGTATTTTCCTTTGGGTAAACTCCATTCTGTGTTGTTAGCCGCCGATATTTGCAGCACGGTGGGACACCAGAAATAGTCTAACTGCAAACGAGAATGAATAGTATCAACAATGATTATCACGATTTGAGTTTGTCTGCTAATTGATTTGAAAAAGGTTTGCCAGTCTTGTTAGAAAAGGGCAAGTGCGAAAAGGACTCCAGCACAGAGGGTTCCGTACAAACGTACCTATGAAAATAGGTAGGTAATTCCTTAATCGGGTTTCGAAAAGATTTCTTTGTCACAACTAAAAATTAGGAGTTTTCAGATTTTTTCCTATTTTTGTGACCTCAGAACAGAAATATCGATATATTTTATCATTAGCCCACCCCTACTGAGTAGTAGGGAGTGGCTCCGTCACGTTGATTTAGTTATATGACACCACAGGGCATGAGTATTTTTAGTTCGTGCTTGAACTATCTTTCACTTATTTTGTTGCTAGTCATAGACAAAAATAATGTGGCTGTATTCTTTGTTATTTGCCCAGAGGAAATGCACTCGCACTTGGCCAATCATTGGTTCAATACCGATGATTGGCCAAGTGCGAGTGCAATTCCAACTCGTGCATGAGTTTTGTGCCGTCCATAGCAAAAAAGGGCAAAATAATCACGTTGTTGTATGGGATTTAAATATTTTATACTATTTTTAGTTATTGTTGTTATAGCGGCAAAAGAAATACATCATCTGTATAAATTTCAACTGTCTGACCATCACGGTTCATGAAATACAGCCTGGGGAGTCTTATCAATTGGGACCCGTTTTCCCCCGTTGAGTACAAAAGCCTTAAAGTAAAAAGCAATTATGTTGTGACATAACTATAAAACAAACAACAAATGGTTTTTTTTTGTAGTATTCTTCCTGTAGTTGTACAAGGAGACCTTGTTACTTGCCAAATTTGAAGAATTCTAGGTCAACGAGATACAGGTTTGATTACCTTGCGATCGTCAAAATACGCCATAAACGAAGCATAAACGGCCTCGTCTTTAAATTGTGTTGACTTTGGTTTTTTTTCTGTGCTCCAAGGGGGAGCAGACTTGAGTCTTTCATTTCAATATAAGCTTAATACTTTTACACATCCTTAAGTAAAAGGGTTTTGAACTTTTGACATATGACAACAAAGTGATGTTATAAGGCTTCCATTTTCCCTACTGGAGCATGGATTCAAATTTATAAGAAGTTTAGTTAATTTTTACGGTGCGAGACTGGTAGCTAAATCCGTCTTACAAGGTTAATAACACTATCCGATTTTCAGGAAACCAATTTAGGAAATCGAAGGGTGTATTATTTAGCAGTTGGAGCAGTTCTAACTGCTATTACACCTTCCGATTTCCTAAATTGGTTACTAAAAGTCGGATAGTGTAATTAGTGTTTTAGTTAACAGTAAAATAAGTCTGAAAATAAGGAAAAGATGCTCACAGCTATAGCTCCTTTAGTGCCAACGATTTCAGCTTTGTTGGTCATATTGGCCCTGGTGTGCGCGGAGAGCGTGGCGGTGCGGCCGTCCTTGTACTTGAGCGCGCACGAGATAGACTCGTCCACGCCCGCCTTGCTGAGGTGCCCCGTGCACACGATGTCCGTCGGGGGGTCCTTGTACACGAACTGCACCAGTTGCAACATGTATATACCCAAGTCTAGCACCGCGCCACCGCCCAAGTCTTTCATTCTGAAATTGACGGATCATATCAATTGCAAAGAGATGAGAAGCAGGTAGAGAAATATTAGTAAATGGTGGCGCTCAATATAAAGGTTACATCATAAATAATCGCGTTTGTACAAGAAAAGGATGATGATGGGTAAAGCATTATAATATAAGCAGTGAACGATAAAATATCTTACAAGTTCCTTTCAATGTCGTTAATTTCGACCCCAAACTGTATGCTGATGTGATAGATGTCCCCAAGCCCGCCCGAAGATATGTGCTGATCCAAAGCGTCGTAAGCAGGGAAGAACCTCGACCACATCCCTTCAAGGAGGAACACTTTCTGTTCGCGAGCCAGGTCCACCAGTGATTTAGTTTGTTTGTAAGTCATGCCCATAGGCTTTTCGCATAGCACATGTTTACCGTTCTCTAACATTAATTTAGTTATTTCGTAATGCTGCAAATTGAGTACACTCACGAATACAATGTCTGGAAACAAGAAAAATATTTCCGATAAATCTGAAGGCTTTGGCGACTGTATGAGCATGTTGCATGTCGGGTCATATCTTTTTACCTACTGCCGTGCCTTGCCTTGAAACACAACCTCGTATTAAAACATTAAACGACTCGAGAATTTCTACTATTAGGTATGCATATTTTATTTAAGTTTGGAGGTAATTGGAGTGATGTCGAGCGGAAATAAGATGCGGGATGAAGGGCCTTAGTGCACTGCACCCAGATCGACTTGCAGATATTACACGTTATCGCAGTATCGCGTTGGCGACATTTACTTTAGGTATGTAAATTTTACGTACGCCTATATACACTTGCAAATATCACGAAACAATGACTCGTAACAAATGAAGGGAAACGAGCCGTCGGTCTATTTTGTAAACACCTCACCGTCAAAACTTAGTTGGAAGTGAGCTTGACGTGAGCCGTCATTCACCTTAATTGAATGGATTGATAGCTAAGTTTACTAAAAGAGATTTTAGCAGAATTAGAACTACGGAACCTCGAGAGAACATAAAGAATACCATAGTTTAATGCTAGACAGTTTTCACTTCAAGCGATAATAATGTCGCTATAATGAACGCTATTTTGTTGTTATGATTATTTTTCATCATATCACATGCAGTTTTCTTTAGGAATGAAAAGTTTGTATTACTTACTAAAAATATAAATGTATCTATGTACACGCAGGCAAAATTAGTAACTATGTGTACTATTAAAAGGCAGCGATATTATGCTCTATCTAAGTATAAAAGAGTAAATTAGAAAATATCATTACTTATGCTATACTCATAGAAGCGGGTCTAATCAGATCACATAATTCATGCATTTTCCGTCTTATCTTTTCCTTAAACGCGTCTTTATACTAATGACAATAGATTAATTTTCGCTCGAACTGTTTCGTTTGTTTCGACATCAATATTCAATATTGGAAATTACGTTCAAAAATATTTTTATTCTTCTTGGAATCTTAACAAGCGAGTAATCCTGCTCTATTGTTGATTGGCAAGTGTAGCGAAATATTGGAAAATATTCATTCGTCACATTAGTGTGATTCTATTAGATTTTAGTGTTCCTTACGTCAGTAGTAAAAAGGAAACTTTACAGCCTTATATGATCATAGTCAAGACCTTTTTTTAGGAGCACGTGAAAGTATAAATTGGAAATTAATATAAAATTCGTTCGTCTAAGGTTCAGTTACGGTCCCTTGGAGTTATGAATCTAAATTGTTAGTCATGCAATAAAAAATATGGCCAATTATTATGCCACACATTTTAGCAGTCGCAAGGGAATCAAAACCTAAACCTAACATGTACCTATTAGTGTATGAGAAAACATTATTTTAATTATAAAATCATGTTTGGACATCAAAATTTTACTTAATAATTATCTTTTCGTCAGAATAATGTGTTTCGAAGGGATTTCGGTTTACGATACGGAACCCTTCGCGCGCGAATCCGCCTCGTACTAGGCTGGGTTTTTTTCGTGATAAGTATCGTCACGGACGAAGTGATAGACTAAGTGATTGTACCATGAGATACAGCAGTAGTGTCATCATGCCACTTTATTGATTTTGTGGCAACATCTACAAACAATCGCATTGGTACAATGTCACGGGTGTTCACGGTAGGAAAATTTTACTATGCGTTCCAAATAAGAATAGGATTGATTGACAGGATGTGACGTAACGCCGTACTGTCAAATCGAAGATATTTTGGCAAAATTGAAGAACTCAGAGATGAGTAAAATTGAAAAACTGGATTCTCATTAAACTCGTTTACAGTTGGTAAATAAATGAAATTTTTCGTAAACTGAATTTCAAAAATATCTTGCCTCGATTTGACAGTAAATCGTGACGTCAAAACACGGCAATCGATCCTATTCTCATTTGAAATGCATTGATGAGTTTACTGACTAGTGTCATGAAAACAGTACATTATAACAATGTATTTGTAGAGAGATAAGTTTTCAAGTCAGGCATGAAGCAAATCAGGCAAGTTAGTAGATAGGCAGTAGGCAAGTTTTCTCGATGATAATACTAGGTAATGTTAGGGAAGTGTCAAAGTCATTCGAGTGTAATGATTTAGCTCGTTATCTTTTGTTTGTGTAAACAATAGGACGTTTTGTTACCTATAGAGTCATCACGCGCCAATGGCTCGTAGCCTTCATAGGCTGTGTTGATTTTGTGGAGCGTGGCCAATCTGTGCACACGGTCGAGATCTTTTCCAGCCACGGCAACGACCTTGTGCTGTTCAGCCGGGAGCGTCCCCAGTGCCGTCAAGAAATCGTGGGCGATCATACCTACACCGGCTACTCCCCATTTCAGTTGCAAACCCATCTGGAAAAATATATAGATAAAATATTCCGCGTACTGAAGGCCGTCCGATGACCTGGCAAGGGTTGCGGGTTTTCGATGGACGTGAGATGCACAGGACCGTTCATTATGGCGACAGTAGGGGGAGGCCTATGTCCAGCAGTGGATGTCTTTTGGACTAAAATGATGATGATAACTGGAAGACGCAGCGTTAGTAAGGTAGCGGGAATCGGGAATCTGATGGATGCGAGACACACATGACTGTTTATAATGGCGATACTTGAGGGAAGCCTATGTCCAACAGTGGACGTCTATCGGCTGAAATGACGATGGTGACGAAAGTAGTTTGTAAACAATGCCGACAGATACCGCGGGGATTACTGTACTCTGAAGAGGGGAAAATACAAAACAGATTTTCTTAGATAAAGGTATAGGCACCTTTATCAGTGTTGAATCATATTACGTAGGCAGGCCTTTGTGATTAAACATTGTTTTTGGTGATTTATAAACGGATTTGTTGCGTAATTTATTAATCCTTAGATAGGAAGCAAAATAAAAACGACAAATCTATAATACAGACTTTTTGACTTACAATCTGAGCTGTTTAGTGAGTCCTTCAAATAATAATAAAAACGCAACGTTTTTTCGTAATACGACCTGAAGTAATTAGATCACGGTTTTACACAATAAAATGTTATATTTGCTATTCCACACTCATATCAAAATACTTTTGCAACTCAGTATTAATGTCAATAAGAAACACGACACTATGAAGAGACAGAGACAACTAAAAAGGAATTTTTATAGAGGTGTACAAACATAACATTGCATTAGGTATTCCTTATCTTTTAAAGATAATCACGTAAAAAGTACACAATGTAGCTATCATAACTTTACTTGGAGAGTTCTGTGATTTGTCCTCACATGGAATGTATAACAGCTTGCCTCTACAGGCCTCTTAAATATGTGTTAATTAAACTATGTATGACAGAGTGTACATCTATGTATGTGGAATAGTGTGTGTGTATTGGTCAACTAGGTTGATTGGTACTTTGTTAGTGTTATTTGAGACGGCAGATCATAATAATGTTTATTTATGTTCATGAGCACTAACACACACTAACAACTGCTCTAATAGCTGCATGTTTATCTCACATCAGAAGACTCATGCTTTTAAACAGGTTTTAATGGTAAGAGTAATTTATAACAGATGTCTGAAGCCACAAAACCATTAATTACACTTTTGATGATAATTAAAAAAATATACAAATTCTAGTTTTCTGACTAATGGACATAAATTTTAATGGATGTGAGTTTAATGGAGTTGTAATTAAACTGGGTGATAAATTATTATGAGATATGAGGTATAAATGAGAAAAGAGAAAAACACAATGATACCACTTATTCTTCAGTTCTTGATTTTATAAATAAGTTTAGTTTTTGATTGTTAGTAATATGATAGTAGGGGCAGGGGGGGGGATTGACATTGTCACAATAGGGCACAAAAATCCCTTAAAATTAAAAATATAAAAAAAACAAAGTCTTCATAAAATTCTGTGAGTTTAGTATTTTATTATAGCATAGTATGGTCATTCTTACTATAATATATGACAGGAATTTGAAGTCAATATAAAACATATATAACTAAACTGGTTTTAAATAGTCTTTGTACTGTTGCCGGTCACCCAGTCTATATTATACATAAATAGATGAAAACCTGCCTTTGTTATGTGGACTATGCACCATGCTAATAAATGGCTGTATGTACAATTAATGGTAATCAAGTGGTTGGATAGCTACATAACTATTATTACTGACTATAATAAATGTAGGTACTTACATTCCCTTGATCAGGCATATTGACAATATTGAAGGTACTTTAAATATTTTATAGTGTCAACTATTTATCTATGTTTATTTCATTAAAAATATCAAGCAACCAGTCCACCTAAAAATAATAATTTCAAGTAAATAAGTAAACATGATTAAGATGTTTCTCTTATCACAAAAATTTAACACAATAAGTTAATTAATTTAATTGATTATTTAGCAAGGTTATCATACACAAATCGAAGATTATTTATTTCTGTTTGTAAATTTGAAAAACATGTGTATCTTTCGTATTAAGTTATTTAGTTGTCTCCGTATAAAATTAATTATCGTTAGATATAAATGACTGCAACTAAACTGTAGTTTTTTTTTAACTGACTACTTTTTATATACAAATTAAATTACAAAAAGTACTAAGAAAACCACTTACTATTAAAAAGGAAATCAGCTGACTTGAGCAGAAAATATCCTCGAATAGTGATTCTCCGATAACCTAACTTCGCTTTACCACCCTATTCAAGTTTAATGTATAACTTTAGCTATTATTTTAAGTTACATAATTTTAATCCTCCTATCTTATCAAATTTAAACGAACGACAAATAAAGAATATGAGAAACACAACAAGGTACTCGTCGAACGACCTAAAATTTACGAATGAACTAATGAATGAATTGTCTAGAAATGTCATGTGTGTATGATCTTCAAGATAATGAATGAAGTGAAGAACTTTGAATGGAAACTCTATGGTTAGGTAGTTTGGGTGATTCTTATATTGCCAGTAGGGAATCCCGTATTCACGTTTGTCTGTACGATATAAGATTCTTGGATTCTCCAAGGATCTTATCAGACAACCTGTGTTCTAAATTTCACAATGTGATATGTCTCTTTAATCTGTGGACATTATGGTTTTAAAAATCTCGCGAAAGTTTGATGTAGAACTAGGCAATATGGTTAAAAGACTATAATCTTTTAAAAAGAGTGAATAACAAAAAAAACTATAGGTGTCAATAACGACGTCATTTTTTCAATGTCATTGTTGTCAAACATGTGATCGCATTCGCAAGTTTTGCTTTGTTTTCATTTATTTGCGAGTAATTTGTTTATGTTTTTGAAATGTCATTAGTTTTGAGAAGAACGTATTTAAAAGCCAAAAATAATATTTTGTCTTCCAGCAATGGAAACATTTCGTTATCTTGTCCAATTCTTACAATTGCTCCTCGAACATTCAGTGACGACAAATCTGGCAATAATCCACAATTTAGCACTAGTACAATATTAATAGAAAATGGATTCAATGTTCAAGAACTTCCTGTAGCTATAAAGAAGTTGAAGGATCTCTCGGACATCGATATGAAGCCAAATGAAGAACAAACAGCAAGTTCGCATGACTCTCTTAGTTATCAGCTGATTCAAGAAGAGTTTAACCAATGTTTAGATCTAAGAGACGTGTTTTCTTTACTCTCAAAGTGTACCAAAATAACTCCAAACATTGCGTTGGGTGCAATTGAACGAATTTATGACATGGAGAAGAATCCAAACTTTTTAACTTTAGATTCCAGAGCAATGCACATCAATTTAGCCAAGGGTGCCATATTGGATAAACTTCTAAAGGTGGTCATGAAAACTGAGGACACACGCACAATATTGGATATATTGAACACAGTTTCATCATTTATGGAACCTTACAAATACAAATTTCATGATGAGCTTCTTCTCAGAGTTATTGACAACAAGTTATCTATTGGGCAGCTATGTGAGTTTACAACGTTTTTGATAAAAAATAAGAATGATGAAAAATATTCTGAGACAATTGACAAACTGTGGGTTGGGCTTGTGGCGAAAGAAAATGAAATTAATGAAAATAATATTGTACAGGTGTTTGGTATTCTGCATGGTTTGAAAGTCAGTAAAAGAATAATTTTAACATTGTTGGAACAAAAATTATGTGATCTGTGGTTTAAAATTAAAGCACCAGTAATGCAAGAGATATTGAGCTCTTTTGTACTTGAAAAATATTTATCAGTACAATCATTTGGTGTTGTCGGAAGCTGGCTTTTTGCCAATATACATGCTTTAGATGAAGATTCCTTGTTAGATGTCATTTCTAAGTTAACTCGGCTTAAATATACAGATAACCAAATTGAGAATGCTGTGGAAAAATATCTGAAATTGAAAGGCTCTAAAATAGAGAGCTATGTTCTTATTGTAGGAATTTTAAACTATTGTATGCAATTTCAAATTTACAATGAACAGATATTGAATTCATGTAGTGAATACTTTTTGAGTAATTGGCAAATTGTGCCTCCTAGTTTTCTGAAATCTTTCATCTATCCTTATGGATATTTGCATTTTGATCCTGCAACTGGTTCAGAATTTTGGCCACTAATAGAGAAAATATTAAATGAAAAATTTGATAAAATAAGTAGTAGCGATCTTAGTTCAATGTTACTATCCATGATATATTTAGGAAAGTATCCTTCCACTTTAGTCTGCAGAATGCTAAGCCCAGAATACCTAACGAAAGTGAAAAATCCTGACTTGTTACAAAAGTTTTATTTAATTGATACCGCAATGACATTAGAATTTGAGAAGTATTCTGGTCCCCTGCTACCAAAAAACCAGTGGTCGAAACCTATCTGTCAAGACTTTCGAGTTAAAAACATTTTAGAAAAAATTATGGAGCCACTAGTGAGTGTAGCAGGAGGTCAAGACAAGTTGTCTATGGCAGTTTCCATTCCATATCTACCTTCTGATGAGACATACTTGTTAGATGTTATGTTACACTCAGTTGGTCTTGGCAGCAAAACATTCAACTGGAAATCAAAAACTGTCCGGAATGAAAATATTGCCATTCTAATTCATTTGCCAGATCATTATTGTTCAAACAGTGATCATCTGATTGGTCCACAAGTGATGAAAAAAACTCATCTCAAAATTTTAGGAATTAAAGTTGTCAGCCTAAAATATTCTTTGCTTAGTCAATTTTATACATCATATAATAAAAGTGGATTGGAAAAGTACCTGAAAGATAGCATTAATAATGCAGAACAATGCATATAGTAGAATTAGTTTTTTTTAGCATAATTACGTAGGTAGCCATTTAGGTAGATAGGTAAAGTGTCGAGATAATTTTCAGGGTAAATAGATTTTGTATGTTTATATAACTCTTGTACATACTGTTGTAAATTGGGCAAAAACAAATATTTTTCTAGTCTAAAGGTCAAGGCTGTAATTTTGTTGTTAGAATCTGTAGAAGTATTAGCATACCATACCATCAATATATTGTCATAGATACCTGTAACATAGATTAGATACAATAATATTTATTTAACAATTTTAGGAAAAAAATATGTTTATGTTATTCCTGCAGTGCTATATTATACTACTCATTGCTGTTAATATTGTGCAATATTAATGAATAAATATATTTTTATTAAATAAGGTATTTGATTTCTACATATTTTGGGGCCAGGCGCAGCGTTGCTCCACGCAGCGCTGCGCCTTGTGATACCTCGCGGCGTAAAGCGTTGCATTGCAAGGCAGCGGTGCATCGCTGCGCAGCGAGACGTCGTATTGCCAAAAGATTTACTATGCGCCTTGTAACGTTGCGATGCGTCTCGCGAATGCGAGCGCCGCAGCGCGAAATTACTGGCCTCTTCCAGTATCGTCGCCTCACGTCGCGTCGTGTCTCGGTGTGAGCTGACCCTTAGTTATATAGGTACGGTCAGCAGCACAATCAGACTATACAAATCTGTCTTATTTCTCCAATACATTTTGAACCTTGTTATATTATAGTTAGGAGTTGAAAATCGTTTGCAGAATTTTGACAGTTTGTTGTAGTCTGATGTGCTGCTGACTGTACATAACTACTAATCTACAGCCAAAAACTATTGAGGTGCCCGATTACCTCTGTTGTGTGATTGAGGCCTACCTGATGGACAGGTACATCATCTATCCTGGTCTTCAGAGAGAATGTAATCGGTGGGTGAGAGATATCGTGCGGTGTACCGCAGGGATCGTTACTAGGACCACCCTTTTGGAACATTGGGTACTACTAAGTATTGCGCGGTGACCTCTCTGACGGGGTCAGCTTGATCTGTTACGCCAATGACACTAGCCTTGTCACAGGGAGACTCGTACCACGCGGCGGTCGAGCTAGCGACACGCGGGTTTAGGTACGATAGTCGTTGAGAGGATTCAGCAGTTCAGACTCGAGGTTTTTGGTTTGTTTTTTTTTTATGGTATGAAAAATCATCGAATGACGAATCCCGTCCTTGGGCGGAGCGGAAGACAGCCTCAGACTGCTACTTCTACTGACTAAACGACCCACCGTCCCTTCCTGCCTTAGTTCCAGGGCCCCGGTGTTCCACTTTCTCATCAACCTTTGGCCCCAGAAGGCTTCAATCCTGCTGGGCCCCTACAATTGCTGACAACTCCTTGTGAGCGCCGTCGACGGCTGGACTCGCTAGTTGACTCATAGTCTTGCAACACAAGTCAACAATAGCCGCAGCGAGTTAGCTATTTTGTCGAATGAATTATTGTATGTTCTTGGCACGTAGTGTTAAGCTAAAAGTCATATCAGTAGGTGTAAAACGTAGGATCATAAAAAAAAAACAAAGCATGTATTTTTATTAGTTTATTTCATTATACTCGTAACATCTTTTTCTTATAATTACTCACTGACTAACTCTCTAGAATTATTATTTGAATATTTTAATAATTTCTTAAACAACTTTTACATTTCGAAATATTTTTCTATGAAAAACTCGTTCCAGATCAAAATACATAATATTTATAAGTTAAATAGCATACCGCCCAGCGATCACTATCTATATACTTTCGTTATTGCTCAATATCTTGAGATGTAGCATGATGTAGGCTATCTTTGTTCGCTTTATATTTCCAAGATCAAGAATAGTTTTGTTTCAATAATAGACAATCTAGTTTACATTTCTGGCTGTTAGACACAGGCTTTATAAAATACAATTTTCAAAATATCTTCAAAGTAGAGACAGCCTTGTTAGTTACATTTTCATTATGTTTGTAATTCGCAATAAGATAGTCACAGACATTATGAGGCAAAACATTACGAGTCGTACTCAAGTCAGAAGTGGGTAATGAGATGTCAGGGTTTGGTAAGGTTACGCGGGTAAAGGTGCATCTACACACATCAGTGAAATCACAGATAGAATATGGCGTAGAACGTACATCCACGTTATCTCCCATTGTTATTCATAGCCAGAAATGACTACACTATAATTTTATAGCCATAATGGTGTATCACAGCAACTCTAGCTTGAATATTAAATTGTAAAGAATGTGTTTACGCTGACTCACAGCCTAAAATCTAAAATAGGTAATTTAATAGTTTTACATCAATAATTACTTGATACTTTTTGGTACAATCGCCAAGCATTCATGCATCACAGCGCAGTTAATGGTACATACCTGGGCGTTTGAATACGTTGGCGATTGTACATTTAATAATTTTAATGATTTTATTTATTTTAATAAAGCTAAAATGTAACGACTGAAATTACGAACACGATTTTTAATCTAATCTGAGTAGGGTAGGTGCCTACAATGTAGGTATGTGCATGTTGTTGAATTACAACTATGTTAGTAAACGTGACATTTCTAACACATAATGTATCTCCGAAAGCTATTTATTATTAATATTACACACATTACTGACAGTTCACTGAGAGATGATTTTGTAGTAATTCTAAAATGTAAGTAGGATGACCTACGCTATAGATTGCCACCGTGTCATTTACTCACTGAAATAATGATGTTTGGCACATGTATGACGTTATCGTGGGCATCAAACATTATCTAGTGTCCTACTTAATAATTTGAACTATCTACAAAGTTGTTACCACGTAAGATTTCAGTAGGTGTGAGACGCCTGGTTACCGCTGTGGGCTCACACGGGACGCATCGCATGAGTACTGTTCCCCCGAACTCGGGAGTCGATCAACACGCTTCACGTCCACAATGCGCAGTTGTATCTACCTATACCTTTTATAATGGTATGGTTAATGAGCCGTTAAATATAATCGACAATTTTGTAAAACGAAATCCATTAAAATACAATACGTTCTTACAGAACACAAACTATTTAGTTACAATTTTCCAATTTCACATTTTTTCGACTTAGAGTAATAAATACCTACTAGGTATATATTTTAACTTCAATTTGAATAATTTAGATATATAATTCAATAAATTTTATTTTAAATAAATTATCGTCCATTACCTATTAATAGGCATAAATAGCTTTATATGTAGATTGTAGATATATTTTTTCTATGTGAAAGGAAGATATGTGATCACTATTTCATTACGTCTGTGTGTTATCACTAGGTGATGAGAACACATTCAGGAAATGAAAACGAGCGATGGATAATCACGACGAACTTGTCGAATGTTGAGTTATAGATTAATATAATTTAGAATGATTTATACTTAATCTTATTAAGTGTATTAATTTTGTTATATCGCTATGCTTCAGTGTGGTAGACAGAGTGTGCCGCGGGCGAGGTGGCTGGCTGCTGGTGTCAGTGTCAGTTTCTGCTCACTGGGATCTCTTAGACGGGAAGTCGACAGTCAATTCATAGAATAACTAACATCTACGTACTTAATTTATTATTATGGCATCTACAACCATGACAAAAAGGAATTCTTAAATGCCTTCGAATTATTTCCTACTTTGTTCGTAACGCCGAGGAGCGCGAACATTAAATGACGTTATTTGTATTTGTGAGTACGAGTTATGAAAAGGTTAAACTATTTTTTTTTATTTGAGGAAATCTTAAAAATATCAACTCTTATACAAAATTCGAGTTGACGCTATCGTAAAATCTTAGGATATTATTAAGGTAATTGATAATTTTAAAAATAACAGTTACATTCGTAATGAATGTCAAAGAAATACTATCAATCAGAAGGAAAAACTGTTTTGTGAAAGAAAGGAAACAGTTTTATAAGTATTTCATCTAGAGGAAGTGTTGTTAGCTATTTGATGCTAATAACTGTATATTTTCTAACAGTATTCATGATTGTTCACAAATAAAGTTATCATTGGGTAGATGGTAGCTCACTTACGGACTAGGTTATTTTACAACACCGATTTCTATTTGGCAGTTATCTAACACTCTTTATACGAATAAGAAATAGTTCCTTAACTAGAGTGGTGTAACGGTAAATAAAAAATTGACAAGTTTTCATCATACGTACAAACGCGCAAGTCGCAAGGTGCACCTGTGACTACGTAGTCACTGCTACTGATGTCTTTATCCAAAATTAACTAATTACGATACTAGTATTAGAACCTAAAGCAAAAACTTTAAATTATTATCTTGAAATAAAAGGGCTGTCATTAGATTTTTTGCTTGATAAACGTCTAGTAGCGCAAATATATTTTTCGTTCGACGACAGTAGTTTACGAAAGTTTGCGAAAGTGATGCTTAAGAAATTTTAAAGTCACGCCATTTTTGAGAACGTGACGATAATGGCACATTAACGTTGGTGACAACTTGGAGCGCTCTTGGACGCTCGTCATAAGGCAGGCCAATCGACGCTGTAAACAAGCTCGAGCGAGTCAAGGCAACTACAGATGTATCAAATCAAATGTAGATTTAGCTGAACGATGACTACTACTGACTAGTCCGGATATATTACCGCTACCACTTACGTAAAACTAAAACAATAAAACTTTATATAAACGATCACAGTAAGAAATCATCTACCTACGCGAATGTGCGCAATAAGTTTTCAAGTTATTCTCTAAGTTAATTGCGACGGGGATCGCGTTAACTATTAAATCTTCTCGCTAATACTAAATATGAATAGCTAATAGTTACCTAGTGTCCCTCGCAGCGCGTTCATCTGCTGTTCTATCTACTCACCATAAAAACTCGAGGGTTTGTCTTGTTGTGTCAACTTAAGGACTTCTTGTATTTTCGGTAAACGAATCGTATATGTATCAGATATAACTAATATCAAAAGTGACTAGAAATGATTTTCAAAATGAAAAGTTTTCGAAATCTATCCGGTTAGCGAAAGTTAAATTTGAGAACAAGTTCTGCGTCAGTCCCACTGTAAGTTTTAAGTTGAGCAGATGTAAAAATCTTAGAACAGAATAATATTTACAAAATACAATTTTTAAATAGATAAAAATCTTTATGGTTTTTAAGAAATGTATACTCTTAAAAAGTATATCTACATACGTCGTGTTAAAAACCATAGAAAATAAAATGATGTATAAAAATGATACAAATTAACGTCTACAAGCTAACGCCTTCACAGTCAAATAAAAACTATATGGCATGTCGGTAAACAAGACACCACTCGGGTGCTTAAAGTAACGCTTAGCTAGTCTATGTAATAACAAAACAACGAACTTAGAGCTAACATCCGACAGATAAGGCTTCTCATTAGATACATACGTCATATCCATAAATATCTATACAACAGTGAATAAATTTCAAAACAACGTCACTCTAAACAGCAAATTCAACAAAACGTATCGTAGAATTAAGCTAACATTTACAAGTAAAACGAACGCCGAATACAATCATCGTAAGAAAATACATATAATATTTATGAACGAACCGGAACGCGACGGTCGTGTCGGCAGTCTTAGAGATGCGCGGGTAGGTGTTACGATCGACGAGGTTCGGCCCGACCGATCGGAACGTTCCAAACCATAGCACTAATAGGAGGAGAGCCGCGCCGCGCGCTCACGAGTAGATCGTGATCACCTCGCGCCCGCCGCCGCGCACCATCAGCACCTTTTCCAGCCCCTCTGTCAGCACCTCCAGGAACTCCATGTCTGTAATGAAAACGCATTATATTATATGCATATGACACCAAACATATTAAGCTTTCGTAGCATTTGCTATGCTGTGCCAAGTGTAGCAAGTGCTACACCGGACTGAACATAAATTCTATGACGTAGTAATTGCTACACTGTTACATATACTGCAACGAACTTATATTTCGTAGTAAGGGCTACGTCAGACAATACATTGTAGCAAGTGCTACGACAGATTATACGTTGTAGGAATGCTACAGCATATTATGCATTGTAGCAAATGTTACACCGTACGAATCGTTGCAGCAAGTGCTACGCCAGATTATACGTTGTAGGAATGCTACAGCATATTATGCATTGTAGCAAATGTTACACCGTACGAATCGTTGCAGCAAGTGCTACGCCAGATTATACGTTGTAGGAATGCTACAGCATATTATGCATTGTAGCAAATGTTACACCGTACGAATCGTTGTAACAAGTGCTACGACAGATTATACGTTGTAGGAATGCTATGGCATATTATGCATTGTAGCAAATGTTAGACCGTACGAATCGTTGTAGCAAGTGCTACGCCAGATTATACGTTGTAGGAATGCTACAGCATATTATGCATTGTAGCAAATGTTACACCGTACGAATCGTTGTAGCAAGTGCTACGCCAGATTATACGTTGTAGGAATGCTATGGCATATTATGCATTGTAGCAAATGTTAGACCGTACGAATCGTAATTGTAGCAAGTGCTACGCCAGTGTATGCGTTGTAGCAAGCCCTACGCCAGACTATACTTTGTAGTAAGCGCTACGGCGCTTACTACAAAGAATAGTCTGGCGTAGGGCTGGACTATAACTTACATAGGGCTGGGTACGGCGTACCGTACTGTAAGCCATGGTAAATGATGCTATGATTTAACAAAAAGTCTATGCTTTCGTAGCAAAGCTCATCTTGATCATGGTTTTTGGGATAAGGTTTATAATCATAATACTACAAAATATTATAATAATAAATTACAATATTTTAATAATAGTTAATTACAATATTTTATTATAATTAACTATTATTAATAATATTTTAATTTGCTAGATTTTTGCCTGGTGTGTGAAAAGTAAAATAAATGGTGTACTCACAGTTGGATTCCCTATCAATGTTAGTGTCGCGCGGCGGCCCGGGCAGGTTGAGGATGACGAGCTGCGCGTCATGCGACCGCGACACGATCACTTCGTTGAGCTTCACCGCCGTGTGCATGCGCCGCACCGTGCCTTCGTCACTGGGACATCACGTACAAACATTACATATTGATTTAACTTACAACTACTTACAACTATAACTAATATACAGGGTGTTTGGTGCATCGTTTGCCAAATTGATTTGGCCGACAGGATAGATCATTTGCTATATCTTCAGCCCCAATAAATTATTCCTTGCCACACCGGTTTTTTTTAAACATGTTTTTAACTTTTATTCTGAAAAACACCGGATTTCAACATTTAAGCTTACATAAATAAAAAAGTTATTAGTCTATCCAACAAAATTTATTTTTATATTTAAGTGTACTGTTGTATGGTTCTATGAAATCCAAAATTACTTGCTAGTAACGTGTAGTTTTTCTATAAAAAACCTACAAAGTGTATGGGACATGACAAAATAATTTTAAAACTCAACTTTAAATTTCTATAAAAAAAAAAACTAAAAGCGTTGGAGATCTTCGAATTTCTCAAAAAGTTCTCTAGTTAATGCCCTTTCCAACGGTGTGCAATATGCTAAAAAAAATCTTTTATTAACTTCACTAACTGCTAGATTATTAACTTCACTAACTGCTGCAGTATCAGCTAAATGTGCACTCAAATCACAAAAGGCTGATATTTTATATTACGGTAAATGCACTAAGAAGTTAAAGAAAAAAAAAATAACTTGCTCTAAGTAGGTTTTTACGCACATTATTTATTTTTTTTACAAAGGGTATTAACTTTCCTCAAACTTGAAATAAAATTTATTTCACAAGCAGGTACTAAAATCACAAATCTTGTTCAAATTGGGTGCCATTGTTTCGTATAAATGCGCGACATCTTTCTCTTATCTCGAGTTGTAGTTCGAAGATGAATTTCTGCTTTAACGGTCACATCATCATCAGCCTTTTAATGTTCCCACTGCTGCGACACAAGCCTCCTCTCTAGGAGAGGGAATGGGCCATGACCCACCACGCGGGCCCAGTGCGGGTTGGTGGATGTCACATATCTTTGAATTTTTAGTTCTAGAACATGAACATGCGTTTCCTCACGATGTTTTCCTTCACCATTTTGAGAGCAGTGGTGATGAAACAAATTACACAAAGTAATGCGCCTGGCTGAGTTTGAACCCGCGACCTACAAACTCGTAATTCGGGGCCGTTACCACTCGGCCACCACTGCTCCGTTTAACGGTCACAAATGCCGCCTCAATACGTTACACTTAATCATCTCTCGTGTCAACTTCCGTCGCATAAACCAGTTCTTTGGCCCGTCTCCCGACGTAAAAGTCCAGCGGAGTTAGGTCTGGTGAACGTGGAGGTCATGGAATAGGGCTATCTCTCCCAATCCACGAGTCTGGAAATGCGTCATTTAGGAATTGCCTTACAGTTCATCGCCAGTGAGCGGGACAACCGTCATGTTGAAAGACAAAAGACCTGTCTTCATTGAAAATTGGCAGCTCAGATAACAATAAGGGCAGCTCTGTTTGAAGAAATTCAAGATAATTATCCCCGTTGAGGTTATCAGGTAAATAGTGCAGTCCAACCACATGATTTGCAATTACTACTGCCCAAACGTTCACACTGAATCGTCTCTGAAATGACCTCTGTCTTTTTACATTTAGCCAATTAGTGAAGTCAATAAAAGGTTTTTTTTAGCATATTGCACACCATTGGAGTGGGCATTAACTAGAGAACTTTTTGAGAAATTCGAAGATCTCCAACGCTTTTAGTTTTTTTTTTTATAGAAATTTAAAGTTGAGTTTTAAAATTATTTTGTCATGTCCCATACACTTTGTAGGTTTTTTATAGAAAAACTACACGTTACTAGCAAGTAATTTTGAATTTCATAGAACCATACAACAGTACACTTAAATATAAAAATAAATTTTGTTGGATAGACTAATAACTTTTTTATTTATATAAGCTTAAATGCTGAAATCCGGCGTATTTCAGAATAAAAGTTAAAAACATGTTTAAAAAAAACCGGTGTGGCAAGGAATGATTTATTGGGGCTGAAGATATAGCAAATGATCTATCTTATCGGCCAAATCAATTTGGCAAACGATGCACCAAACACCCTGTATAACATTATTTTTTATAATCCTATTTTGTCCCGCTACAGGGCAAGGATTTAGGGCAAATCCTAATCCTTCCATTCCCAGGTCCATGCGCTAGGTCCACGCAAGTATATTTTTTGAGAAAAAATCTAGCCTATATCAGCCATCTGAGGCCTACCTCTTTGCTTGCTATTGGGATTGACATAATGATGATTTAAGTACTGTGTTCCTTTGCCATCTGACAGATGACAAAGAACAGATCAAATTTACCTATTGATTGTTAGACTTTAATTAATTTGTTTTGGAACAAATTCATAATTGCTCTGGATATCAAGGTACTTAACTACTTATGTTTTATTAAGTGGAAAAAATATTGTAATAAATTAGGGTCGATTAGTAAGAAGTTTAGTTGGCAAGATTAGTTTAAGTTGGTAAAATCATTACAGATTTGATTAGTAGGACTCGATCCTAGGGTCGACTGGTAGATAATAACTTCTGCATTAAGTTTTAATAAATAATAAATGTTTCAGTACAGAATGTAATTTGATTTCGGTTTTCATAGCCACAATTATTTGTTTATAGTAAGTAGTAAATAATGCTAGAAGATACTCACGGCGTTATATCGGAGAGGTTCGGCTTGGGCTTGACGGCGTCTCCGTTGGCGCCCTCCTTGTGCTTGTTGTCGTCGGGCGGCGGGACGGCGTCCTCGCACTGCGACCGTTCATCGGGCGAGTCCCACATTGAATCGATTATGTGCAACAAACTACTTCGAAAATCGTCCTATTCACCCCAATTCGTAAATTTTCCATTTCCAATTTGAATTTTGAATCGCGATTTGTTTTGTTTGTGTTGCACATGACGGATTCAAGGCGAATGAAACACGGGATGTCATATATTATTTTAAACGTTAAACGATAACTCACTACTGACATTCAAACATCAAACCTCTTATCTAATGTGGACAACGAAACAAACTAAAGTGAACAAATTAACGTGAATGAACTCATCGCAAACATATGACCACCGTGTGTAAATTCGCTAGGACTCGTTGGTGATGATGATGAGAGTGGGTACGATCATGAGTAAATCAACAAAACAAGATGGTTTGCAGTGCATTGTAACACCGACATGTCTGACTACCACACTATTGCACTGATCAATGTCAGCAGTCTAATTTTGTGAACATTATTTGGATTACAAATGCTAATTAATTATTGATGTAAAATCCGATTTTAGGAAGAACTAGTCCAAACCTAGCCTAGGCCAAACTTACAATATTACACACTTACAAAATTCTGATTTCGCTTCGCTCGCTCGTATGCTAAACACGAGCGAGCAAAGTGAAATCAAAATTTTAGGGTACCGCGACACGGACAGGTTAGAAGCTAAAGCGGGAGCTTCGTTCTGCTCCACTTCCGCCTTTAACTTCGTGGCTATTTTTTTTTTATAACCACCCAGAAATAAGAGCTGGAGAACGGGTTTGGCCTAGGCTAAACTAGTTCATCCTAAAGTCGTGTGTGGCCTGTAACATATATAGGTAATTAATTTAACATCATGATTCTCAAATGCAACAAATCATTTTACAATGATTGACAGTAAGTAACAAAATGAGACTGCTGGCAAAACTCGTCTTGAATCAGTCAGTGAGATGGTACATCAAAACAAGTTTGGATATATCAAAATGGCTGTACATGTCTATATTTTTTATAGTTATATGAATGGGGGTTTAATGTAAATGGAAATGAAATGTTTTATATTATAAAATTATAAACAGATCATGAATAGTGTGCTAGCTGAGAAAATAAGAAGCTTGTTTATGTTAATGTATCGTATAGAATGTAGTACATTTTTTCAGCAGTAAGGAGTGTTGTTGTTAACTGATTTTTAATACTTTCAGTTCCATCTTATTAAGCAAGTTTAATCTCAATTCAGTTTCTAATCTAATAAATAATAATAATCTATCAAAATTTTAACTTTGTGGTTTCACTTTGTACAATTTTAATTTTAAAGGACAGTAAATCTGATTCAATTTCAAATATTTCGTTATCACGACTTTGGGGTATTAACTGTTATCTAAGTGCAGGTAAACAGGGGTATGTACAGGAGGTATATTCACCTTATCGTCCTTATCTTTGTCGTCGCCGTCGGCGAGTGGGGGCGAGGGCGCGTCGGTAGCTGGCTCGTCTCCGGGTTCCGTGAAGCGCACCTTGCTGGCGGTCTTGACATCAGCGTGGTGATGATCCACAATAGCTTGCACCTGTACACGAACATTCAAATTAAGAATACCGTCATTTTAATGTTAGCGATTGTTGTGACGTCACAGTATTTTGACACTCATTTCTATGTAAGGCCTTTTCCCACCAGTAGGATGAAGTAGGCTGTCAGTATTGTTTTTATAGAATATATTTGTGAGCTCTTTCATTCTTACTGTGACGTAATCATTTGATTTGAATACTATGATCACTCGAAAAAAGGAAGATTTTCTAATAAAAAATCTAGACAGCCGTGTGCTAACTTATTAAAAAACGACTAGCGCACGAGTAAGGTATATGGTGTGTCTTTGTTCAAGGGTTGAGAATAAAGTTATGGTCTATTTGCATGTTCAATAGGCAAACCACTCAATTACTCTAACCGTGTTTGATTTAAAATCTTAACACTCCGATACCTATAAATAAAAACGTTTATTTGACACAATTAACTTATATGTACAATAGGATTAAAGAGTAACATTTAGCAAGTATGGTGTTTCACAGTATATCTGATGATAACCACCAAACTAGGCCAAAAGCCAGTATTATGGTGACCAGTCAAATATCATCAGGATAAAAAATAAATTTATCTAACATCAAAAATATAATAAATGTATAAAATATTTAGAGGTAGCATGCCATTATATTAACACGAATTTAATAAATTTAAAGACATCAAGAGTGAAAATATAGTCAAGTAATAAGGATAATGTTTTAGTAAATAATTTTAATTATGATATGTGCAAAAAGTGATAGTAAAAGAACACAGGAGATTAGTGGAAAGTGATAAACAGTGACTAAATATAAAATGAAGACATGATCTAAAACATCAAAAGCAGATATCTTAGTAGCCGGTAGCCAAATTCACTTTGTACTGAATTGGTGGAAATGATATGACGAAAATGGAGGTATATTTTGATGAAGTAGTGAACGTGGAAAATCTTAGCCACAAAGAGGACAACACTTAATCTAATATACACCAAGAATTCATTAAAGCTAAAAAGAAAACTCATCTACACATTGCTTGGAAAATAACAGCAGGATAGTGTAGACTTCAAAATGCGGGAGATATTTTAAATCAACGAATAGCTAACAAAATGCTCTTAAAGAAAATAAGTGGACTCGAATCAGGGTTAAGGTATCCACTTTACCAAAGGCAACTTCTCCTCAGCGTTTTCACGATAATCCACGAAATTTTGCATCTGTATATAGCGACAGACAAACATGTTAGTTCTAGGTCAGAGTAGAGTTATTAATATACAAAGCTTTGTACATATACATGTATTGGACATATCAATTGTGAACAGTTTAAAGTATTTCATTGTTATAGGGAGTGTGTGTGAACTCACCATGCCCATAGTTTCCTTCTTGTTAAGTCGCAGTTCGCGCAGCATCTGGTTGCGTTGTTCCATCATTAGGGTTCGCTCGTAAGTGTAGGCAGATATGTCACTGTCCGTCTGAAATATTAGTGGTTTTATTATTAGTATTTTTTTTTTGTTAATTGCCATTGAAACCATGCCTAGGTTTAACTTTGAAAGATTTTCTACTACTAGCGTTAAGCGAGAATGTATTTTCATAAAACAATTTAAACCGTACCTCAAACCGTATTTTGAAGATAGATTTGAAAAACTAATAATACCTAACACTTTTTTTTAATATGTTATTTTGATTAGAATTTGTGTCTTTTAGATTATTAACCCAAGAAATAAGAATTTTTCGTAAAATCTTTCTTTTTTTTAGATCCTGAAAACAAATAATGACAACTTTTATTATTTATTTAGGTTATTATTTGTTATTCCTGTCAAGTTCACGGAATGAGGTTTTGCATGCAAACGATTGGTAGAATTTCCAAAAACCCCATGTTAGTGCTTGCCTACGTCTTAAAAGGAAATGTTGTGTAAAATTTCACGTTCCTAAGTTCAATAGTTTCGGCTGTGCTTTGTATGGCAGTCAGTCAGTTTCTCCTTTTGTACCAAGTTAACTAACCATTTCGACAACTTCGACTTCAGCTTCAAGCCGCAGTTGGTAGAGGAACATCTTGAGGTCCTTCTTCATCTGGATGGAGTTGTCTTCCATCTGCGCGACGGTGAAGATGCGCATCTTGCAGTTCTTCCACGTGCGGTGCTGCTTCAGCAGGAAGGGGAGCAGCATCAGCATGCCACCGTCATGAACTATCCACCAGATGTCGATGTTGCCGGAGACCTGGGGAGTCAGGGTCAAGATAATGAGATAGTGTTGTGATGTTACGATTTTAATGGATCTTAGTAAAAGAACAGAATAGTACGAGTACATTTGATATTCAAGTGGAGAAAGTTGGTAATTGTGATCGATGTGGCATTCACCCGAGCGTTGGCGAGGGTCGAGAGCAATGAAGAATTTCCACGTGTATCAAACAACCTTTTTTCAATACATTTATGAAGATATAAACGGAAGTTGACGACTCATGAAGGTTACAATACGCACTAGTGCGAGAAACAGTCAATTGCGTGCTTACTCGTAAGTGTACCTATTGAAACTTATATTATTGATCATGTCGAAAATTATGAATTAGTTTGAGTTTGAATAGCAGTTGCATACCTATTGGCAAAATAATACACGTTGATGTTTAAATTATAGTTGATTGATTAGAATGAAAGTTTAGGCTTTTAATTCTATGTCAATTGTAACTTTTCTTTATAAGTATGTAGTGTTCCAGTAGTGGGACCATTATGGGTTCATTATTGTAACATTACCTTTTCAGTAGAGTCAGGGAAGAAGTTGATCCCCTTGGGTACGAGCATGGCCATGCGCGCGGCGGCCACAGCGCGCACAGTGTGCAGGAAGTGTTGCCAGCGCGGCCCCGGGCGCTCCGCCGCGCGCCAGCCGTACGGCCAGCCCACGATTACCGTGTTGGGCTTCAGACCGCCCAGACCACACGTTTGGACCCTAGTCGTACAAATAGATGGATTAAATTCTGATATTGAAATAGGAATGTCGTAAGATACTGGACCAAGAATATTATTCTAATGGTAGGTTGACTTAAAGACCACTAAAATGTCAAGAGATGATAAACTAAAGGATGACAGCAAAATAAGTCCTGCGACATCATAATTATTTATAGCTGTGGTCGGCGAAACCTTCTCTTTGGTTAAACGTGAAGATATGATATCCTATGCATATATGTGATATTAATGGAAAGGAATTGCAAAGTTAGTAAAAAAATTACCACATTCTGTTGGAACAATTAAGTATGTCTGCTTTTCTCATATTAAATATAATATTCCTGTGCAAAAATAAATCCAGAGGTATCTCCTGGTTTTGTTAAAGTGCACCTGCTCTTCAACTGTAACAGGGAAACTGAATGATGACTACAAAGCGTTTTGGAAACACATTCATTATACATACAGCTAAGGAGTGGGATTCTCTGCCAAAGTATGTGTTTCTTGATAGTTATAAACCTAGGGGTCTTTAAGTCAAGGGTGACTAGGCTACTTCTAGGTAAGCGTGCTCCATAGTCGGCCACATCATCTCTTACCATCAGATGAGATAGTGGTCAATCGTGAGCTTATGTACAATAATAATAATAAGGCAGCTGGATCAAGGGCCTGATTCAGAAGGCAGTACTCTTGGAAACGGCGCGTATTGTCCGGAGGTTCCTCTCTCAGGAGCCCTGACCACCGGTAGCTTGGACCTTGTTCCCGATGCCGGTGGGCGACTATTTTTTATATTTCTAAATGTTTTTTTTTATTTTGTTCAGAAAATATTTAAAAATGTATAAAATATGTTTAAAAAATTACATAAATGATAATAATAAAAAAAAACACTTACAAATGGCTAAGTCCCTCAGCGATGTCAGGGGAGACGAGCACATCGACGAAACCCTTGACCTTCTCCTCGTCCATGATGCGGCGCAGGTTCTGGCGCGCGGACGTCGCGTCGCCGGCGCGGCGCGGGAAGTCGCCGCCCAGGACTGATACGCATACTGTCAGACCCTTGCCTGCGTGGGAACGTATGGATGTTAGATAGGAGAAAGAAAATAAGATGCTGATTAGCTTGACGGAAAACACAGGACTAATATAAATAGGACAAGCTTTGAAAACATTTAAGTCTCTAGTAGAATTTCCTTGAGAATTATTAGCCCATACTACTGTGGTAGTATATATGTGTGTCAGTCATATAAGGGTACATTCTATGTATAAAAAATGAATCAGTCAGATCGAAAAAATAGCGGTTAAAACCAGAAATCAAGCACTTCTTGTGACTAAATCATATTTGAAGCAACATCTTTGAAAGATTATATTAAAGTCATACCAGCTTTCAGTTGGCTAGCAAAGGCGAGCATCTTCCTGTACGTGGGCATCAGTTCATTGTTGAGCTTGGCGAGCACCAGCACTTGCGGGCGCCAGTTCTTGGTGTGAGGAGGTCCTTGTTCCAGGCGCAGCAGAGAGTAGCGCGCGGCTGAGAGGGCCAGACCGCGGAGACCGTCACCCCATTCCTTCTCCGCTCTGGAAAGTGCAAAAGTGTTTGTTGGTGTCATCTTTTATCTTTGACTTAGGAGCATCTGCATAAATTTTATATTTTTCTCTTTGAAAACAAAGGATCAAGAGATCGAGTAATGATTCCTGAACCAGTCTAGTTGTCAGTTTAAACAAAAAGGTCGTGTAAGTCTTGAAAGGAATGCTTGCACACTTACCCGCGATATTCAATGTATTTGTAGATGAGACCAGCCATACCCATAGCGATGAGGGCATAGAACCATGAGGTCATAAACATGATGGAGATACACAGCGTTAGTCCAGCTAGAGACAGAGACCTGGAAAGAAGAAAACAATAAGCACAACAGTTTCTTTTTAAACAACAGACCCTTAGGTGAGTAGGTTGGTTCCTTACCAGTGGTAGTACTTGAATCGAGGTCGCCAGTTGGGAGTTTTGAGGAGCGTCTGCAGAGCGCAGGCGAGGTTGACAAAGCCGTAGCACATCAGGAAGAACATGGACAGAAGAGGGGCCAGGATATCAACGTTACCCAGCAGGATACCGCACTGGCAGATCACCATCGTCAGAAGCAGGGCCCTGGAGAAGGAAATAAAATATTTAGTTGTTTTTTATGATTTAATTGTAATGCTGAATCGAAATTTAAATAATTTTGCAACATTATCAAAAGCAAAAAGAAAAAAAGGCTTTATGATTATGGTCATTAATCTGTTACAGATAACTTTCAAAACCATAAATTAAGTCATAGTCATTTTGACCTCTCTGACTTACCTTGTTGGTTCACCCCGGCTGGAAGAGACGGCGAACGGTGCTAGGAACGGTATGATCTCATCCTTGGCGATAGCTTGCAGTAATCGTGGGGCTCCGGTGAGGGACTGGAGACCAGCTCCCAAGGTTGACAAGAACGATCCAATCAGGATCACCCATTGGTTTGGCCACGCCATATTCGCCACTACTAGCTTACCTCCGATAGATTGACCGAACCTGGAATTATGGAAATTTATTTAGTTATAGACTTTTTAAGCAGTAAGTAAGTAGTAAGTAAAAAGAAATAGCGCCCAATCCCCCTAAAAGTGAAAGACTTTAGGGCTATTGATGGTGAATGTTAAACTTTAATTTTTTTAAATTCTATTTTCTATGAAGAGAAATCGTTATCGGTTTTTGTAAGGGACTGTGCACACCACGTTTTTTAAAGGCGCCGTTGATGCGTTTTACAGCGATACAGACGCGATACGCATGCGAGTCAGTCGCAGCCTGTAGACCTTCAATGTGCACAGGACCTAAGTTGATTGAATCCGTAAAGAAGTTACCACAATTTTTAGGTCTTCACTGACAAAAATAACTGTGGTTTCGAATATTCTGGAACAAGTAGGTACTTACTTATCCCTGAGCAGCAGGTTGTCGACGGTGCCAGCGAACAGAAGCACGCAGGACAGGTACACGGTGGAGGTGGTGAGGATGGCGCAGATGGTTCCAATGGGGATGCTCTTCTGAGCGTCCGCCAGGTCACCCGAACGGTTGGAGCCGGCCATGATACCTGTGAGGAAGGGAATAAAAAGTTAATAAATTTTCTACGTAGATACATATATAACCATAGCGATATAATTTTAATAAAAAAATAACGACCTTAGTTCTAATGCGGATAGGAGAAACAACTCCAAGGTCATCGCCCGAAGAAACGCCAAACTTAAGTGGCAGAACACCGGTTCGCATACCTTTTGTCTTTATATTATGTTATGTATTCAAAAGGTTAAAAGCAAAAAAAAAAAATACGGAATACTCATATACAAATATCTTATTTAGACATACATTATAGTATAACTAAGTAATCCATCCCTCTGTCTGTCGAGACCATTTTTCTCAGGAACGCGTATCACATTGAAATTAATAATGTACGTAGGTCTACGGTTCCATATTTGTCATGGATGTCATTTCCATGGTTTTAGACATGTTACTATGAAACCCTACACTGGATATGGCCCGAAATGTATTTAGCCGAGTTTTTTTTTGTAGTATTAGTAGTATATTATTTGATATGCTAATAATTTGCTAAATTAATTTGAACAGCGGAGGCTTGCTTAGCGCTTAGACCTTAGATGACAAATGTTAGCGCCTAGCAATCTTCCACGAAGTCTGCGTTAACTTTTTTTATTTATTGTTATATTTTTAGATTCGATACTGCTATTCCTTCACATAAAAAATAAATCACCTCACCGATTCATTAGACTAAATTCTATATTAGTTCTACCCATGCGAAGCCGTCGAAAGCATACCTAAATGTTTTAATACGAAATTTTTCATTGCTACATATCAGAATTAGTGGCAAATAGGTTTGAGATTCCGCTGTTATCCGTTGTTTTGTTTTATTAAACTTAACATCAAAACAATAAATCAGCACTTACTGAAGTTATTTTATAAATTCAAGTATTATAAATAGAACCTCACCAGTGACCGAAGGGAAGAATATTCCGATGAGGATGGTAAAGGTCGTGGTGAGATCAGCGTAGACTTGGTTGTAGGTGGGCCTCTCCATCTGCTCAATATCGTCGGGCTCCTTGCCGTACGCGATATACTGGCCCAATTGCAAGAACGAGTCTTGCAAGTTGTCGAAGAACACACCGCTTTTCAATCCCTGGAATATAACGATTATTTATTATTACAAAAAAAAAGAAGTAATTACAGTGAGTCGCTGAACACACAATAATTAAACACAGGAAGTCAAAATTACAAAATAAAATTACAGCATTTTTTATTTTTTGGAAAGGTTTCCGTGAACGCAAAACAATACTCGGCAATTGAGAATTCATAGTGAATGTTTAAAGTTTTGAGGAACGAGCGAACGGCGGCGTTCGCACATCTATTGTCTTTTTATTATGTCTCTAATTACGGTACTCGAAAGGATAAGTCGAAGCTGTTTCGTATTACAAGTTAGCGTGCCGGATTGACAAACGTCATTGTATAACGTAGCTACCTCACGTTTTACAAATCGGTGTCCAAAGTTGACTGCACGCCGACTGCACACCGACTGCAATTGAACTGCACGTTTGGTTTGCAGTTCTATTGCAGTCGTGTCTACTGCATTGAAACTAAATTAGAATTGCAAAATTTGCAGTTGGATTGCAGTTGAAATGCGGTCCGTCTGTCTAGAGCCTTATTGTCAGTGTAAGGTGACTTGATATTAATTTTATCCAGATCCAAAATCCAAATCTTGGGAAGGGTCGACGAAAACCCCCTGGGGGAGTTTCCTATTTCTGTCTGAGGACTTTCATGTAACCTAACACGAAGGGGGCTACGTTCACTCGCAACATGTAATTTGGGCGTTTTATACGATACGTCTACGATATTATGCGAGTATGTAGTATTTTTCTTACCTTGATACCCTGGACGACAGATACGTTATGTGCTAGATAGTACGGGTCGCAAGTGTTGTTTGGACAGAAGATGTTGTGTAGCGGTGCCCCGATTTGTTTTGTGCAGTTGTTGATATTGATGTCCTTCAGCAGACGCTTGCCAAGGACGCACATCCTGGAAATTGTGATTAACATTAAAGCATGTAGTGTAATCTTTAAAATACATAATATATAAAATTACATACAAGTAAGTTACATATTTGCGCAAGTAAAGACTTGCACAGGTATACTGTACAAGTCTTTACTTGCGCAAGTATACTGTTAAGTTACCTACGTGTTAGTTTTTACGTGTGTCATTACTGTCATTAAATGTGATAATGGCAGTCAAGAAAATAAAAAAGAAAACAATTCCGAACTAAAAAAAGGCCTTATAAGCTAGGACAACATCAATCTTGGATTATGACGGGCCTAATCATACTTTAAACAACTTTTTCACCAACAAAATGTTATAAAAGCTGGTTGATGTTATCTCTGAAATTCAGTATCTCGTGTGTGCCATTAACGCGGCTTAATGAGACACGAGACTATCCCAGTCACGGCCCACCCACCCATACTCTATACCCTTCCTGTTAATGTGCGGGGACTGATGTTTCTGTACTCAATTGCCAAATTTTGCTCGTTATGGTAAGCATAAATTTTGTCCCAGTGGCAGTGCTGTATGGGATTTACATTTTGATTGCTGTTTCATTTATCGTCACAAGTTGCAGTACAGATGTTACTGTGTTTTCATCCTGAGTACTGATTTAATATTAAAACAGGAATTAGTGTTTGTTTGGTACTTTATGGCTTGTTGTTCTTGTGGCTCTCTTCATTGCTACCGCTGTGGTAAAGTTAATAGCTTCGGGGATAATGCTGCATGTAACATGCAACCGAAGCATGGGTCGTATAGAATGGACATTAACTTGGGCAAAGAATAAACAGCCAGCATGGAAGTGCCGTCTGTCTATTAGTTGAAAGTGATGTGGAGGACTTTTTCACGGCTTATTTTAGTTAGTTCATACGTATTTTTTTTTGTTTATTTGATTAATCTCATTAAATTATCAAGTCTTTTTGATATCTGTTAATAATTGTAAAATTTAAATAAATACTACTTTATAGCTTAGTTTAAAAGCGTATTTTCATGTCATTGACTTTCCTTGTTTCTTAAATAATGGGCCAAAATTGTCATAAGTTACTTAAACATCAAAAGAACAACTTAAAAAAAAAAACACTTCAGAATACTCACTGTAGCTTATCGTTCCCGTTGAAGTTGACGAAAATACCGACGTAGACCGCAGTGATGGAGAGTATGACACAGGCGAGAGCGACGGTGGCGAACTTGTTGACGAACTTGACGCCGACGAACACCACCATGCCCATGACCAGCAGCAGCCCCGTGCCGTACACGCGGAAGTTGTTGTACATCGCCTCGGGGTCCTTCGTGAAGTCCCCGAACAGAGAGATGGACGGCGCCATGTATGTCTGTTGAGAGAATGTAGAAGGCAATCAATACAAGCAATATACACAGAGTTAGCCGCGATGAATGTTCTCAATTCTATTCTATATTCTATTTGTTAGTAGGTTTCGGTCTTGGCGGAAAATTTTATTGAACAGAAGTTTGTTTGTTACTCGCTCTCTTTTGCTGTCAGAGACGTTAAAAATAGCAATTTGATACGACTGTTCTTAGGCTATAAACTATATAGCCTAAGAGCTATCGCTGGCCGGACTTTCGTCATTCTATAAAAGCAGGTAGTTTGTCAGTGCCAGGCCCGAACACAAATACAATGCCATATTTTGAATTCCACTTTTCGTGGCTATGTCAGGTAACAGCCCCCTAAGCAAGTTATAACACTTTTGTGTCTCTTTCTACAGTCGAAACGCCTCATCGTAGATATCATTTATATCATAAAACTACAGAATGTAGCGATGATCATTGTTGAAACGATTAATTTCATTCTGTCATTTTGAACGATGTTAACTTAGCTACGAATTTTGTTGAAATGGTGTCATTTTCATACTTTTGATTATTTTTCTACTATCGATAACTTAAAGTTTATCTTGGCTAAGCCTACAGGCGACAATTGTGGAGAGAATAGGTAACGAATTTATGTAGGTTGCTAGATTACACGCTTTAGTTAGGTACTTGTTACCTGCGAAGTAGTTATAACTGAAACTTCATAGTAGGAATTGTTCCTATTTGTGTTGAGGACATTCAATAAAAAAGTTTAAGCGAAAACTGAGAAAACTCATAGGCTCTCACTCAAGTACCTTGTTTTTATATCTGTTCTCTTGCAGATAGGTTTTTTTATGGTGGGCAAAAATCATCCAATGACGAATCCCCCTCTTGGGTGGAGCAGGAAACAGTGTCAAACTCTTACTGACTAAACACCCCCCCCTGTTCCTTCTCTACCCTTCGCACTGGGGCCAAGCCTTCCTTTCAGAAAGAGACCCTGGGCCCCAGTAGGTTTCGACATTTTGCAGAGTCCCTATGGGTTTGCTGACAACTCCTTGAGGCGTGCGGGAATAGAGCGCGCCGTTGACGACTTGGCTTGGTCCGGACTGTTACCAGACGACCGGACGGCGAGCTACCCATTGCTCGTCGTCCGTAAGCCCACACCTACGGTCGCAAGCCTGCGCCTACGATTCTTGCAGTTAGGTTGATAAGCACATAGTATTTACTCTGCTTCATTAACCGCGATCAACATAAATTATGGCTGCTGATCACCCGTGGCTTTCAAGCGTGAGCTATCAACCGCAAGCTATGCGCGACCTTAATAATTCAAAAGAGTAATTAGCGGCTTGATGAATATTTAAATGAGCTTTGGGCCAAGATGGTTATCTGTTAACGACTGACAAAAACTAACAATATTGTTAAATCTATCGAGATGATGCCATCACTTTTTCAGCCTGAAAAACGTCTACTGCTGGATATAGGCCTCTCTTAAACTTTTGAGCCCCGAGCGAACGCCGGCGTTCTTTTTATTATGTTTTGTTTTGCCAATTGTCTTTCTATTATGTCTCTAATTACGGTATTCACAAGGTTTATAGGTCTCTCCTCATTCAAAGGTCATCACATCCACCGGTCCCATGCGGGCAAAGGCAACAGCGCCCTCGCCGTAGCCGTCGCCGCCGCGATCCTGCCGATATCCGGCCACCGTAGAAACTGGCTCGCGGACGGTGAGCAATGGGTAGCTCGCCGTCCGGTCGTTTGGTAACTGTCCAGACCGAGTCCAAGTCGTCAACGGCACGCACCGTTCCCGCGCGCCTCAAGGAGTTGTCAGCAAACTGCAGGGGCTCTTCAGGGTCAAAGCCTCCTGGAGCCTAGGGTGGTGCAAACTGTTACCTCGACTCTAGGAATAAGGCAAGGAAGGTACGGGGTAGGTTTTTTAGTCAGTAAGAGTCTGACACTGGTCTCCAGCTCCGCCCAAGAGCGGGTTTCGTCATTCGATGATTTTCACCTACCATAAAAAAAAACCGGTCACATGCGACTCCTACTCGTCGGATTCCTACGACACTCACAATTATCAAGTTATCAATCCTTCTTGTAAATACTCGCCTATCCAGAAGTAGCGAGCAGAAATGTAGTAGGATCAGCCCATTTCATTCTTTTTTTATATTTTGTCAATCGCATTTTTTATTTATGTCCAGTGCGTGTTGACAATAATGACAATTATAGTTCTAAAACGTGCTTGCTCATAATTAGCCTCAGTAGGAGGTTTAAAGTCACCCAAAGGGCAATGAAAATAGCTACGCTCAGTTTCCTTACATAATCGCATCAGGAATGAAGATATCCATAGGAAAACCAAGTTTCGGAAGAATTACCAAATTTAAGTGGCAGTGGGGAGGGCAAATTATTCGTACAACAGATAGTCGATGGGGCAGAAAGGTTCAGGAGTGGCGATCATGTATCGGAAGACTTCTCTCGAGGGTCGTGGGAGTTATTGAAGCCAGACGTATAGGACCGTACGTTGAGGCGACTCTTGGGAAAGCCATGTCCTATAGTAGACATCTTCCAAATGAAACGATGTTGATGATATCGTTGTAATACTGTCACTTTGTCAAGCAAGATCATCATCTATCCTTGTCAGTCATACACACCTCGGCGACAATCGCTTCCTAAGGATTAACGCGTCATTCGAACCCGGATACCGTAGCTACACGTTCCTTCCCAGCATTATTAGTGAGATTATTGTATTAACTATCTCACCACTTTCATGAATACTAACAAACGTCGTAATTTACATCAGGATGGTAATAAATGTGGAGTTAATAAACAGTATATACAGTAGTGGTGTATTCCGCATACGAAATTAATTTGTGGTCTTGCCACAAAAGTCTATTTAATAAGTTAGTTGTTGAAATCTCTCCATATTGTGGCTTAGTAAAAGAATGGTTTACTATATCCTTTTTTACATGTCTCTGCTAAGGCAATTTTGGTTTATAAACTTACTAATTAAAATACAAATTGAAAATAGAAAATTGTCACAAGCGAACATACTACCGAAATAAAAAGGGACAGGACATGGTCTACCCGACTATCAAATTTCAACCAAATTCGTTCTGCTATTGAAGCGTGAAGAAGTAATAAACATACACACACTCACAAGCTTAAGCCTTTGTAATAAGTAAAGTGTGATTTACTTTAGTTTTTACCGGTACATTGAAAACAAACCCGGTGGTAAAAAAACCCTTAAAACTGTGCACTAAAATGACTGAATTATCTATGTATAGGAAGCAATATTTCAATATCAAATCAAATTAATGCCTGCAGGTTCTCATGTACCAAATTATGATACAGGCAGTTTAAAGTCATGTTCAATACTGGCCGATAAAGTACGATCCGGGCCGGTCCGGTCCGCCTTTACGCTGTACGTAACATCAACACTGCTTAGGACTGGCGCAAACAGACAGTTTTACTACTGATACATTTGGTGCAGTGCTTTGTGGTAGCCATGTCGTTGGGAAAGCGAACTAGGGCTCGTTAAGCGACAGCAGTTTTAGTTAGCAAGGATCTTATTTGTTCAGGGACGTTTTTTCTTCCTTATTTTTATGCTTTACTAGCTTTTGCCCGCGGCTTCGCCCGCGTGGTATTGGGGTTGGGGTTTCCGGGATAAAAAGTAGCCTATGTCCTATTCTAGAGTGTATCCTATGCCTGTGCCAAATTTCATCCAGATCCGTTCAGCCGTTTTGGCGTGATTGAGTAACAAACATCCAAACATCGTAACTTTCGCATTTATAATATTAGTAAGAAGTAAGATTATCAGTGTAAACAGGCCTGTTGAGCTCACAGGCGAGTTTTCTTTCAGCAACCCCATATATCTCTAATATCTTGAATCTTTTGATTTTATATCTAGACTATTCTACCCCACGGCTGGGCAAAGGTCTCCCTCTATTACTTCTACTGCTCTGTATGGTTCTATAGTGTATTTTTTTGTTTCTCTTTTTAAAATTTTATGTTTTTATTTAGTGTTTTTCTTCCATTTTTACCGGCTCAGTCACCTCTTGCTGATTCTTAAGAAAGACATTTAAATCGTCCCGCCATCTCCTTTTTTTTTCTTCTGTGACCCCGTCGTACGACTTCAGGGCACTAACAAAGCAACATTTTCTTTCTTATTTAGCTTTAAATTCTCATAGATTTTATTCATCCTAAGTGGCTTAAGACTTACCACGATATCATTATTTTACCGAATGAAACCACACAACATGCGATAAGAAAATCGAAGTACAGCATCCCCTTAGTAGTGTTTTCTAGTAAGGTTTAGTTAGAAAAGCACTGTGCCACACACATAATATACAACCTTATTTTAAGTATATGCGAAACCCGAAATACGGGCCTAGTATTTAAAAGACTTTATGTGTAGTGTGAAAATCACAAAGTTTAATGCTTTTTATGTTACTGGTTGTCCACACAAATAGATGGTCACCGGGCCATCTGGGTCACTGATGGATTATTTTGCTACCATACGCAGCTGTGCGCTGGTGTCCAATACCCGTTATGACTTACCATGGCCTATATTGTACTTAGTCTTAGTGGTGTCCAACTTGTCTATTTAAAACATTTTTTTTTAAAAAGTATATCATGGCGTAAAAATGAATAGTTATTGATTCTAAATAAACTACGATATTCAAGTTTCAAATATACTAAAAATAATTTTGCATATTTTTACTTTTAAAAGATATTCAAGACAATAAGTAAATCTGAATATAACGTCATTTGGAACGCCGAACTACCGAGTGTGCGACAGGCTTAACACGTGATACACGCTATGTGCATACAGTCTTGTAAACTTAGTACCTAAACTGCGAATCTGGTCTGTGCAATTGTGGCGAGGAAATATTCGGCCACTCGCCGAGCCTAGTGTCCTTAGACACGAATTGTGGTATTGTTATTTAAGTGAGATCTAACGGAAACGCAGTACTGTCGGAACCGGAGCAGTTAGTGGATCCAAATCAATTGTTATTCAAACTGGTAAACACACATCTTTATCAACTGTATTCGGTATCGGTAGGTTTAGGTTTGATTTAATAAACTTCGTTACTTTAGCTGCTAATTTAAGATGGAAGTTTGACAAAAACAAGTGCGATCGAGGAAGACGAAAGGCCAAGTATTGTGGTACAGCTTGGGAAAGGACTATGTGTAGCCGTAGACTAAGGTGGTATAGTTAACATGTATATTTGTGACTTGTATATCGTGGAATTTTAGTTCTGTAGAAGAAACCAGATTCTTGCGATATTGTAAGCCGCTAAGCAAGAACAGGTAAACCAAATATGTTGGAATCGTAAAGCACTGCCAGTCAATCTGTAGATGATACTGAATTTCCCAGAATTATCTCAGCAGTGTCTAACGATATCTTCGTATACGGCTGCCGAGACCTTGGTAGCTGTTTAGGCGTACCCACTGTCTCATTAAACTTTTAGGTCAAAGTCTCATTATATGTCCGATTTAACAGTACGACTGTCCTGACTTGTGTTAAAGATAGTTAACTCACCAGAACTATCTCAACAGCTCCGACGATATACATGGCGGCTGCGAGCGTGGTACCCGTGTAGAACAGCATGCCCACTGCCCCGCCGCACTCCGGGCCCAGCGCGCGTCCTATCATGAAGTACGACCCCCCTGCCGGCACCACGCCATTCGTCGCGATCGCAGACATCGATATAGCCGTCAGCATTGTCTGTGAAAATAAAAAACGACATTAAAAACTGATATTTTCTGACTTCAACTTGTAAAACCATACTGTCACCTAAATCACTCAAAAGGGGCTTTGATGTTTGATTGATTTTCTTTTCAAACGTTCCAAACGCAAATTCCTACTTTTAAATTCTATCAAATCGTCGGATCAAACCCTGTTTAACATTTCAAAAAGAAAATGTACCCTTTGGCATATTATCTAACACATCGTCAAGAGAAGAGGGTTGCCGAGGGACTGGACAGCGACTCATAACATAAAAGTCACAATAAAGGTCAGACGCTCAATCCAATAGGCGAGTCTAGTTTAGATTATACCAAACTAGTTTATTAGCAACAAATTATAATTTAGTTAGACTGAGTAAATAATCCTGTTAGTGTCTAGAAGATTTAATAAGCCGTCGGCAAGTTAAATTAGAAAAGTTGAAGGATCGGGTATTATTAGAGGAGGCATCAATGTAGCTTTAGAAGCGGGCTCGGACAGACCCGGGGGAAATTCTACCTAACAATACCTAACGTAATCAGAAGGAAATATACACTGCGAAGGGAATACAATGTAGACAATGAGTTATATTCACTCTCCTACGTTTTTATCCTGTGGCAGGTATAGCGGTAAGTATGCGCGACCAATTGTGTTTCTTGTTCATATTTTATTCTCACGCTGTAAATATACGAGTCTTGTTATTCGTGCGTCATCGTTCCCCGCTCGGAGGCATATCAGCTACGTGCGTAAGTAATTTTATTCAAAATAGCTTGTAGTAGGGGAGCGCTGATTATATTCATTACAATATTATTTACTTAAAATACGAGAATAAATGTATTTCTCACGTACATACGTTTATTTCTGTTAGGCGGAATAGGATTCAGAGAACAATGTAACTATAAACTGACTGAAAAGTGTAGTAATATTAACTTACCGTACAACAGCAAACAAGTACAATCAGGAATCCTTGAATAGCGCCAGCAGTTCCGACGACCCAGGTGAGACGGATGAAGAGGATGACGCCGAAGATGTTCTGAATGCAGGGTAGGTAGACACCGATGAGCGTGCCCATGCGGGCCGGAGGAGCTGGTTTGGCGTCAGGGTCGGCTGCGGACGCTGTTGGGATCGTGTTGGAGTAGTTCGCCAGTGAGGTGAGGAAGGTGGCCGCTCGGGGCCGGTCTTCCAACTCTTCCTGTTAACAAGAAAGAAGATTTTATATAGTTTTTATAAAAGCAAATAAATCTGGGGTAAATGTAAAATCTTTGGTCAAGTTATAACATAATGGCACCAGTGTTTTAGCGTATAGAGTGATTTCCAGTGAAGACATAAAAAAACATCTATCTTTCTTTTGTTCTAATATTTTGTGAAATTTTTGTGAGATTCATATTTTCGCAACCATTTTTAGCATAGCCTAAATAACAATTTATATTGCTACTTTAGAGTAAACCTATCTATTATACTATGTAATTAAGTATGTTGGTACAATTATAATGCTTCCCTCTTGGATAATAATGTCCAAAACGATGACACACGGCTGTGGCAAATAGACCTCTATTCTATAGAAGCAAGTGTAGAACAAAATGTGACTAAAACGTTTAGAGGTTATAACTTATACACTTTGTAGCATAATAACCCTACAAGCGTAATACATGTAAAATACGAGTTTCTCTTGTAATAATAGAGAGATATTCGATTTCGTACACTGTCTCTTTAATCTTGTAGTCGGAGGCAGGCACCTACAGAATATTGTAACCAGTTCACGTAGCTGACTTGAAATATGTTTAACTTCATACGCAGAAATAAGGGCAGATCCCCACGGGCACGTTCCACGAAGTCAGGCTAACTCAAGGTTATGTTATCATTGTCTGACACCCGCCTATTCCGCCATCGCAATCTTGAAAGCGGTTATGATAAACTTAGAGAAAGTGACGTCTTCGTGATAACGCGCTTGTTGCTCAGATTGAGTTCTTTGTTATTTTCATTATGATTAGCATCTTTATTTAAATGCTTTTGTTTGAGGTTGGTAATATTTAAATAGGTAACTCCTTCTGCTTTGGATGGAGCAAGGCTTTCTCTGACTACTACATACCATTTTTTTTGGGTGTCGAGCCATCCGATGTCTTTTCGCGATGAGAGGGCGTGTCAGACTTTTACTGACAAAAGACACTTCATGTTCCTTCTTTTCCCAAGTCCCGAATTCCCGAGACGCCGTAAAGCGTGTCAAGTGGAGACGCATCACGGGAGCCTCAGTAGCCACGAAAATGCAACATGATCTACCACGATCACTCTGTCAAGAGTGAACTACTAAGGAATGTTCCTTCTTTGCCTTGCGTCTCAGGACTCCGGGGCGGACGACTTATGGATTCAGTAGGTTTTGGCTACACTGAGTCCCTAAGGACAGCCCATCTGTGTTACTTTAGTTGATTTTTTGATTTCAGGGCAACTCTTTCGAACAATCCTGCAGCAATTTATTGTAATACCTAACACGGCATTTTTAGTTACATCTATTTATTATTTTGTTTATTGTACAGCGGCGGCGAAACAGTTATTTATCGCGAAATGCTTTTAGACATTCCACTTAATACGATGTCCTGAATACAACAACATCCTAATAAAGATAATTGTTTATTTCTTTTTTCATTTTTAGCTTGATTGCATTTGTACTTTATTGCACGAGTGCGAAATTCATAAAGACTAAAAGTTGTAAACGCGCAATCCGTGTGAGATGGGATTCAAATTGTGAAATATAGCCGGCATAGGAGTTTTTAATTTCACGTTTGTAATATGATATACGAGTCGCTGAGAGCCGAAAACCGAGAGCCGAGTGCCGAGTGAGTTGGTGAAACGTGAGTCAGCGGCGCGTTCGTCTCCTAAAGCTCGTATTTTATTTACGCGCCATTTGCATCGCATCGACGCGCAATGCTCACCGCCGCATAACGTCGTTTCGACGAACATACCTAGAGCGTTACCGTCACTTGCTGGAATGTGACGCTTTCGGCGATCACTCTAGAGTCTAGAGAATGTAGGTACGAGTAAATCAGGATTTACATGGCACACCATCGCAAAGGAACGGATTAGGTTATTCAATTTAAAATGGATTTCGAATACGTTGAGACGTTGCTGTATTTCGGTACTGTTTTCATTTAAATTCTCACCTAAAGCTTTGTGACTTCATGTAATGAAATTTCTCGCAGACTGCGATATAATCGGATAAGATTGTATTGAATTGGATAATGTGGATTGAAGGATAGAATAGAATGAAACTTGATTGTACCTACACCAAAAAAGTTACGCAATTATATATAAACTCAAAAAGATACACAATCTACCTATATATAAACTTCAATGATGTGTTGGTTTGACGGGGCCTACCAGGGCTGCAGGTCTTATCAAAAAAACCACCACAACCCTGGAACACGAAGAGCAACTGAAGGACAATATAGTCGGAGATTCTATTTGATCACTTCTCACCCTGAGGAAAAAGCTATATGTTCGTTTATTGCGGCGTTGATATAATCAATTTCAATACAAAAGATCAAAGTCAAAAGCAAATCTTTTAAATAGCAATGATGGTCCTTAATGTCGAGTTGTAAATTATGCTAAGCAATAAAATAAAGGCACACAACACAAGCAATTTATCACGGGAGCTCTTTTCCTATTTGTTTTCATTTGTTCCGTCGCCATTATTCGGCACTTTATTTGGTATCCGGATGGCTCTCGGTCGGAATCGCAAGCGTAATGAAGTTCTTTGTTCATCCACAGTAGATTGTGAGGTTTTACGGAGTCAGCTCGAGGGCGGCTCTTGACATAATATTAACGTTCACCGACGATGCCGCTGTTTCAGCGAATGCTTTCATTCAGGCTTCTTGTGTTTTTTTTTTTTAATTTTGTTTAATTAATTATAAGCGACAGATTTCAGTTTGCTCAACGATTGTGATAATTTAAGAATAAATGTTGGCAAATACTGCTACAGTACAGTAGCTACACCATATGGGTATAGTGTACTTTATCTTTTTCAAAATGAAACCATAAATTTTAGCAGGCTTAAGTGAACTGCAAATGGGTACCGTCATGAGGTTCGGTAAGCTTCGCGTATGGCCCCTGAAACCCCTAATAAATCCAAGCTACCAGCATGTAATTTGAATAAAGCAATGGTTAGTAGGACTGATTAGTTTTTTTACGTGTTTGCGTTTAGAACATCGGGTTCTTTTATGTACGCAGTATAGACATAAACTTGAGTAAATGATGCCAATCCAGGTTCGGTACAGCTTGAAATGACAATATCAGATTTAACAACCGTTAAACAGCGCTCAAGTTGTTATAGGTTTACAGTCCATTGTCTAGTACTTTATTAAGCTATTCCAGTCAAGATTTTATACCTCGAAGCACTATGAGAAAACCTGAGAAACAATAGTACATTGTTATACGAGGGATGAAAGAAAGTTATTTAGTCCCGAGAAATTTCTTGGCGACCGAGCGAGAGCGAGGTCGCTAATAGTTCGAGGGACTAAATAACTCTTGAACCCGAGGTAAACACTGTGCTTTTCATTACGAATACGAGGAAAATAAAAATAATAAAAACCTGAGTCATCGTCAAAGGCCTGAGTCGTCGTTTTTAGGTAGGTATATTTCTTTTGATTTAGACGGTAAGCGGTTTTCTCCTCTAAAGAATCTTGCGTTAAATTTATAACTGAAGCTGATGAACTAATCGTGTTAATAAAAATGTCTTGTAACAGAGATTTAGCAAAATGTAAACAAAACTCTACACCTCGAAAAAAAAAGGAAGATCAAATCGGCCACAGATTATAGAGAGTCTACCATTTACCCGCCAATTCTTTTTTTCAGTGTTCGGCTCCCTGGCTTTTCAGTCAATATTTTTCATTTTGTCATTGTAAAAATGGGTCTGGTCAACATTTTTCTCAAATATATATTAGTTTTAATGAAATAATTGAAAGTAAATTAAAATTCATTAAAAAAAAGTATTCTTAAATTATTTCTATCTCTATGTCATTTTAATTGTACTGGCAGTATAAAAATTCGGGTCACGGTTCAATAGAAATGTCAAAATAGAACTACTTATTTTTTTTTAAATATTTGCTGTCTAAATATTAAAAAAACAAATGTCAGTTGTAAAGTAAAACTCCCTAGGGAGTAAAAGTACTTCTTCCAGCCCTGTCCGCAGGCAATTTTACACCTACTTTCAGAGTATGAGTAATGAAAAGGTATATTTTTTAATGGGCAAGTCGTTTCTAGATTTATATTTCTGATTTTAAAAGCTTATTATAATATTTTTATTACAACGACAAAATACATAAAACACGCATCTTTTAAAGAGCTTTCTTTATTATTTGAGAATTTTTGAGTGTCTTTCTTTAGAACTGTTTAACATCATCAGGTTATAGTCGCTCGTAACAAAAGCAAAAAGATCACAATTACGGTGATACACTCGTGAGAGTGTGGCAGCCTCTTAGCCTCCGTGGAGACGTTATTGAGGCCCTCGCATTGATTTCGGCGAGCATTCGACTTCGGCCTTGTGGCGAGAGCGGCCCCGGCTGTAGGGTGCTCAGGCCGCTTAGACAACGAGGCCGCCGAGGTCGGTGGTGCTTACCGATATCCGACGGATGTAGGTGCGCACTGTTTATGTGGTTTTCGAATTAAAAACTGATTGTATTGAAAACATTATTTTGAAGGTTTGTAACCGATCATGTTTATTTATTTAAGCTTTATGTAAAAATACGTTTATTAAGATACATGCAGTTAAATTCAAGTCTACAAATAGAGTCTTTATCGACCTTAAAAACACAAAAATAAAAAATATACAAACTGAAAATAACGGTATGTGCAAATGCATAAAAAAGATTGGGTATCACATAATTCATCCACATCGCTTTCAATGGTAATTGTGCCCACCTAATGTATTAATAAGAATGTTGAATGGTACTGCTCATTCGTTGACTAAAGAAAAGCCCAGCCCTCTGGTCACGTGAAGAGTCCATTGGCAGATTGGTTGTACGATAGTGGTACAGAGGCGGACTTAATGTAGCAAGGCAATATTTCCAGCCAGTCTTTAGGTAAGAAAAAATATTAGTGGACAGCTGAATGGCTAATAAAGTAGTATGGAAAAAGATGATTAGGGATGAGGAAAAGTGAATGATTATGTTAAATATTATATTTGGGTCGAATATCCTACGTAATATCAATGCACATACGTTCTAATGTTCGCGAAAGGATATATTTACTAATGTATAAAGTACTAGCTTTTGTCAGCGGCTTCGTCCGCGTGCATAAAATATAGCTTATGTCACTCAGGAGTAAAGCAGCTTTCTATTGTTGCTAAAATTTTTCCAATCGGACCAGTAGTTCCCGAGATTATCTCCTATAAATAAAAAAATAAAAAAACAAACTTTACTTCTTTATTATATTAGTGTAGATATAGTAAAGAAGTAAGAGCAACGACATTTATTCAATTCTTCTTACATTTCAATGGACGATTTTTGTTACACTTGCATGTTTCCAGTTCTATGAGCAGCGTACAGCGTCGTAAGATTGGAAAGGTTGACATAGCCGGCTATTTACATTGAAACTCTTTTAAATACCACGTACAGAACTGATATAATTTACTACTTTTACTGCCCTTGTAGGCCTATGTGAAATAAAAAGATTTTGACTTTGACTTTGAGTATCTCTAGGATCCAAGTGGATCCGCGATCAACGGAAGTGCTTGAAACTTGAATTCGCTAAATGTCGTTTCGTCTTAAGAAGACACAAACACTCAGAGTCAGGTTACAGTTTCGGGAAGTTTAAATGAAAAATTAACTTTAATTACTGTCGGTTTAAATAGTTCTGTTTTAACTCAAGTTTAAGACTGACTGAATTTGTTAAAAGTTTATTTGTCTAAACTTTAGTATTGTTCACGAGTTTTCCGACTGTTAACGACAGCCCGACAGCTCCATGTTTTTTAATAAGATGAAGGAATTAAGACTTGTTTTTAAGTTTAAAACTAACGGTAATTTTAATAAATTTGGTTTTTAAGAACTCAGTTAGGATTTTAATTAACATAATCGTGCTAACCAAATTAACAGTAGGGGTCTAATTTATTTGTCAAATGTTTGATATCTCACGTGTTTGATTTTGTTTTTTGTCGGGCTTCATATTATTGTTTCTATATTTACACAATAGATTCAAAGGAAATATTACTGGTATACTAATTGAATTACTGTTTCTTCTAAAAATATACAACAACTAGCTTAAATATTAAGTGTCTTTATTAATGGGTAAATAACAAGATCCAAAAAAATATATAAAAAAAGTCCTACCGCATCGAAATATTTTATAATACTATTTATCTTTATATATAAAAGGAGAAAGAGACAGTCTCACATATTCACAGCCATAACTACTGCGACTAAGGACGTGAAATTTTGCACATGGCTTCCTTTTTTGACATAGGCGAGCATTAAGAGAAGATATTCCAAAATTCTCTCCTTAAAGAGAAAAAACGGGAGTCCAAAGTTTATATATTGTCGCGAAAAAAAGCAAGTAGCCGACAGTTAAAAGATACAATATTATAAATAACTAGCTTTTGCCCGCGGCTTCGCCCGCGTACATATAATAGTCTATGTCACTCAGGAGTAAAGCAGCTTTCTATTGTTGCTAAAATTTTTCCACTCGAATCAGTAGTTCCAGAGATTACCTCCTACAAACACAAAAAATAAAAAAAACAAAAAAACAAACTTTCCCTCTTTATTATATTAGTGTAGATATGTTTTGTTTTTATATATAGGTACCCACTCCGATGGTAAGGCATCGGAAAATTTTCAAGGTTGTTATTATACCTATTTTAGTTTCACTAAAGGGACGGTCAATAAAATTGTTCCAATATTAAGTCTAATTTTAATGTATTTTGTATATTCATAACTGTTTCATAGATATTATTTTTATCTTTTAAATTGAGGTATTTACATCGTTCAAATAGTTTTGTATAGAGCCAGCCAGTGGCGTAGCTAGTCCCACAGCGGCCCCGTATCAAAAGTCCTTCGGGGGCCCCGTATAAAAAAAAAACCGTATTTTTATTACAGATGCTTAGCAGCCCTATGTGTTGTGGATAACATGTTGCGAATTTTTGCCTAGGTCAAGGCCCCTGTACCGCGGGGGCCCAGTATAATTGATACGGCAGATACGGCGGTAGCTACGCCCCTGGAGCCAGCCATACTGCACAGCAGGGCAGGTATATTACTATTATTACGCGCTGGAAAGGTAAAAGTTATTTTAAAGATTGTACTTATAAGTTGGAATGTATCATTGACAAAATAAAAAAAACAAAATGGCCGTCCATTGATCAAGGCGATAAATATAATAAACATCAAGATAATTATGTTAACGATGATGTTTATCCTACAATGTAGTCAACGCTGCAGATAAACGAGATTTAATTAAATACACAACAATTTCATGCATAATTATAATTAATATAATTATCATGTAGTTAATTGAAAATGTCATGTGTTTATTGATTAATGAACTGTTCAAAGCAGGAAATGTGTAATGTATTATCGGATACACAGCTTGTACCAGTGACTTCACTCGCGTGTAGTAGCAAAATAACCTGAGGCAGCATACACTTTGACTGGCCTGTCAGCCTAGTAGTTATTGACCCTGACTGCTACGCCGGATTTCGTAGGTTCGATTCCCACCCTGGATAAATGTTTGTGTGATGAGCATGATCATTTGTTCAATGTCTGGGTGTTATTTATCTATAATATGTATAAATGTAATTTAGAAATATATAAGTATGTTTATCAGTTGTCTAGTACTCATAACACAAGCTCTGCTTAGCTTGAGACTAGATGGCGTTATGTGATGGTTTATACGCTCACATTATCATATTTTATCGTTTTGATCCTGTGGCGAAAAAGTTAGTCAAAATTTTATGTGACCAATGGGCTAAGATTTTCTTTAGCTAATGAATGAGTATTGCTATTCAACCTGACAATTTTGTTCGCGTTCTAGGCTCCTTTTCGTTAAACAGCAACGTTGATTAATTTTTATACCCAGTGACTTTTTTAAAGTTTATATTATAATCTAATATATGAAAATCTTGTGTCACGGTTTTTGTCATCGCACTCCTTTAAAACGGCTTTACTAATGAATATTTTGTTAGGTCTGAGAATACGTCGTAGGCTACTTTTCATCCTCCTAGTACCACCTTCCATTTTCTTATTCGGCCGGATTCGTCATTGGATGATTATTCCCACCATAAAAAAACCGTCCATTTTCTTCTCTGATAATTTATATGTTAGAACAACGTTTGCCAACTCATCTAGTAATAGTATAAGTTATTTATCATCGAATGAACACTATGTTTGTATTCTTAGCTTCTACATAAGAATTTAGATATTGGTCGAATACTGGGCCTGGACAAGGAATTCAGCTAGTTTTGCCATCGACACCCTAAGAAGAAGACTAATAATTTATTACAACCTATTTGTTTAAAAGGCGCAATAGAATAGAATAGAATTTACCACTGAATTGACGATACAATACGCAAAAATAATAAAAAAGAGTAAAGAAAAAGAATACAGTTGCGTGAGCGTGCTCGAATCGAAAGGATCGCGAACTCAGCAATTGCTGGGCGTCACACACCTAGCGTTGGAGTCTGACCTCAATGTAGAAGTCATCATACATCTCAATATATTCCCGACGTAAAAACTGGTCTAAAGTAGGTACTCATAAAATACCTCTTTTATATTTTATACGGCGCGGCAGCACGCGCGCTTGAAATATGACGAGAGAAGAATGCTTTATCAGAATGTTGCGAGCGCCGCCAAAGCGTTCGTTAGCTAGTATTATTTGTGTGGAAGGTAATGACAGGCAGACTGTGTCAAAGACATACATTAAAACAGTAAAAAAATCTTCAACGTTATTATAAAAGTAAAATGGAAAACAAAATAATATTCTACTATATTATCCTAGCTGATGCCAGCGGCTTTGCCCGCGTGATAACAGAAAATTGGATCAAAAAATATACTGCTAGGATAGAAAGTATACTTTATGCTAAACCAGCCCCTTTAGTTACAATCGTTTCGTTAGGATTTAGCGGTTGTAGTTGACCACGCCCCCAATTCCCCTGTTCGGCAGCAGAAAAATGTGATAAATAAAGAACCGCTCGGCCTTCACATAAACCATCCACTAAATAGTCCAAAAATGCCTGAACATTTGGTTTGAATAGGTGAGCCCGTTCTTGAGTTATAAAATTACAACGGAAAGTGGCATTGATTTTTATATATAAGTATTGATAATTGATAAAGAGAATCTTTTGTCTTGACGCATATATAAAAGAGTTACTCGATGTAGAACCATGGAAAGAGAGCCAGAGATATCATAAAGGTTAAAAGAACAGAATGCAATAAAACAACGTGTTCGAGAACAGCGTTCGCAAGTAAATCGGTCAAAGAAAAGACGATGATGACCAGGTTGAGCTGGTGAATATACCTTCATATAGCCTTTTTTAAAGTGGAAAATTATTAAATTCTTCCTACGGCTTTGAGTGAGGCAAGAAGAAGTGTCATACTTTTAGTGACTGAAATTCATCTATGATCCTTCCTGTAAGGGCCCAGCAGGGTCGAGGCCTCCTGGGACCAAGGTGGTTTTGTGGTTGTTGTTATATTTTTTGGCCATCCAGAATCGCGGTTACTCTTTTGAAAAGTCTCTCAGACGTTCAGTTTGCCTATTATAATATTTTTATAAACCTATTATACGTCGCTCATACCTTACAACAAAGACAGACTACATAAACTGCATGAGAGTATGTTCGTAATCCAAAGCAACACAGAAATAGTTAATGTAGATGTAATCGGCATGGAAATACACCCACATATAGAATATGATATTATGTACCCTGTACAGGTACAAGATCAAGAAACTATGCCGAGAGGGCATATAAAAATTCTATTGGCATGTTTCCCTGGCCATCACTACACGTAATAGGGCAGGAGTCACGCGGCGCGCAAATGGTGCGTGAATTATATACGAGATTGCGCTCCTGGATTATTCCTGCTCCAGCCTACCGCGCACCGCAGATGTGGCCTCGCCTTTATATACTAAAGAGCTTTTTTTATTAAGGATTATTTTCATCACGTGAAGTTACCTGCGTTCGCATTTTATGTAAATAACCATCTGAATTGTATTGCGAAATTCAAATGTTTTTATTCCACTTCCATTTTTTCCGAGACGCGTATGCTTTAAGGCGTATAATAATATATTCTGGAGTTTACACGTACGGCAATTTCTAGATTAAAATATTTTACTAGCGAGGCCAATTTTATAATTAAAAACTTCGCTTTAATATGAATTTTCAAGCTAAACCGTGACTAAAAGTTTATCCGCAAAATTCTGAAACTGCATCAAGAATCGTAACGAATGAAGCGGTAAACTCGAGCCAATAGCGTAAGAGATTGAAGTGCTACGACCGCTACGTAACGAGCTACGAACTAGCTACGAGCGCTACGAGGCTACGTTGCTACGAGGACGCTACGGGTCATCGAAAGCACACGTATAAATTCGCGCACTCGTAGCAAGGTAATACGTTCCTAACTCAATTTCAATAAAGCGCTCAATTTATACAGTTTCCTTTACGGATACTACACAACCTTGGTCTTAAATTAGCCCGCGTAAATGTTATTTTAAATAATTAACGTTCTAATATCGATTAATATTGGAGGGTTAATTCGATTGCTATATGGAACGAGCATGGAGTTGTGAAGTTAGGTCAAGGGTAATTAGTGGAGAGAGCTCCGAAACGAAACAACACGTAACACGATATGATTTTTTAATCTCGAGATTCCCGCTGGGAGAGTGCTGGGTGGGAGGGAGATTAAATTAATTAATTATTAGGTATTATCTTTGTGAGGAGAACTCTGAGAGGAACGTGGCTGCGGTGGAGGAACAGGTGAAGTTAATTACGTGTTTATTACAGCGTTAGAGAATGACGGTAATTCGTATTTGTTGCCCTTTTCATGTATCTTATCTTCATATATACCACCAGCTACTTGGCAGACGTTGTTCAGTTATATAAATTACCAAGAAAAAAAGATTGGGTGGGAGGATGGCAATAACAAATAACCTACGGTAACAAATAACCTATTTTTTTGTTTTTTGTTGAGTTATTCTCAAACCTAACATTTATACATTAAAAAAAAAAAACATAAAAATCTGTGAAGCTGTTTTGGAGGAGTTCAACAAACACTGTGACACATTTTATAAATTAGTTTCTTCTGTGTGTGTTTGTCACCTAAATGGCTTGTTTGATTTGAATGTTTTCTTGTGGATTTTTCGATGGTTTGAAAATATAATTGGACCCAATATGTGGCGCTGTTGCATCGGGATTTCAATTCATTATAGTCTAGCGGTACTTACGTATTAGAATCGCAATCGGGTATTGCAATTTTTGCTCTCTAAACAGCAATGACAGTTTAAGTAACTGATTTGCATTGGTTTCAGCAGTTTATGGTTGACTCTTTAAATACGAGTTAATTATAATCACAAGAAAGTGTTAGGTTTTGTTATTAGCTTGAATTTCAGTGATGAAAAAACTCCAAAAAAATGGGTTCATATATTTTTCGGACTTAAAACCAGCCCTCAGGTCAACTAGAGATGTGACCGGGCCTTGGTAGAAGCCATGGTTCGGAGTGAGGAGGAGTGGCAAGCGGTCGCCTCCTTCTGCGAAGCAGTAATGCTAGCAAAGGAGGAGGCGGACCGCATAAGGCAACGGCGTTTGCGCCCCAGACGCCGCCGCGATTCCGATCCTGACTTCCGGCCACCGTAGGCGCGGGCTTGCGGACGGTGAGCATTGGGTAGCTCGCCGTCCGGTCGTCTGGTAATCGTCCGGACCAAGCCCAGTCGTCGACGGCGCGCACTGTTCCCGCGCGCCTCAAGGAGTTGTCAGCAACCGTAGGGACCCTGCAGAAGGGTCGAAGCCAATCAGGGCCATGGGTTTGTGTCTGAAAAGGAAGGCTCTGGCCCTGGTATGTATGGCGATGTAGGAACGGGGTAGGTTTTTTAGTCAGTAAGAGTCTGACACTTGTTTTCCGCTCCGCCCAAGAGCGGGACTCGTCATTGGATGATTTTTACCTACCATAAAAAAAAAAACTAGAGATGTGAAATTTATTTAACAATGTATGTATCTACAATTATACATATAATAAAACTAGCTTCTACCAACGATTTCGACCGCGTGAAAAAGGGGTTTTGTCCCTTTAGAAAAGTTTGGAAAACTTGGACAATTCTCTTTGTGTTATCCCACGTCATAAAAGGAAACCTTGTGCAAAATTCAGCCACTTTTTTTTCTTTCATATAAAGAATACAAGAAAAAGGAAAAAACGGTACCTAGCTACCTATTGGTGACGCCTACAAAAAATTCTTCCAGCATACCAGTAAAAACAGAATTGGAAAAAAAGAGATTACAGAGATGTACACAGCGTGTGTGCACCGGACCTCTGAAACTAAGGCAAGAAAGAACGAACCACGTTTAGTCAGTAGAAGATTGACACTGTCTCCCGCTTCGCCCAAGGGCGGGATTCGTCATTCGATGATTTTTACCACCATAACAAAAAAAAAAAAACAGCTTGCGTAAGAGTAATAGGAGTTTTGCATGGCATAAGTAAGTACGTTAAGACCAACAACGAATCATAGCTTTAAACCATCACAATAAGTTTAATTCAAAAGCGTTTCCTTGTAAGATACGAGGTCGGGGAACTACTAAAATGTGGCGGGTACTGGGCAGGCCTACATTCAAATTCAGTAGAGTTTGTAGTGTAGTGTATAAAATAAATTCCCTCACAAACTGGGGCCATAACTTTCTCAAGACTTTTACGACATTCTGGAAAGTGCTGTCTGGCTAAACATTTAAATGTGAACACCTAAGTAAGAATAACACGTTTTTACGTTGAGTGAAGACGTATATTTTAATGACGTTCCACCGTTAGTATTTTACTTTCTTTATTTTACGCATCAAACGTATTTTATAACAATTAAAAATAGTGCTTGACTGCGATCCCACCATGCTATGCCATTGATGGGGAGGCGCACTAGTTTATTAAGAGCCTATTCACTCTAGCCTTGAAAACACCTAAATTAAAATCGGACGGAAAGACTCCAGCTGGCAAATTGTTCCAGTCCCACGATGTACGCGGTATAAACGACGAGGCAAAACGTTTAGTCCGGACCGTAGATGTCTCAACAACGTAAGGGTAAATATTTGCCGTAAATAATGCATTTTTTAATATAAAAACGTTTCCCTACACTAAAGCTTACTCCTGTATCGTGCGTGCGTTCACAAACATGTAGATTTACATATACTAGATACACAGACCCGAAACAATCTGTATTCTATACAAATAGTTGTTCCATAAAACATTACCGATGTTGTAACCTTTCGGAATACTAAAATATTTTATAACACTATGTAGGTTTAGTAAAGAGTAACGCACATGACACGATTATTACAGAAGCAAGTGGGTTTTTTCCTCTGTATTAAAACTGCGACTTCGTCGATTAAAGGTCTAGCGCGACAATTGCACTTCACACTGATATTGCAATTGCAAAAGTTAGTTTGTTTATATGTGTATAATATTTGTTTTTCCTTAAAAAGGATTAACGGATTTCTATAAATATTAATTTAACAGATTTTATTTTATAATTTTATCTACGTGAGGAGGCTTGTTTTGGTAGGGAAAAATCATCTAATGACATCCCCCACCATTGGATGGAGCGGAGTGTCAGACTTTTACAGAGTAAAAGTAAGTAAAATCCACCCCAATTCTTCGTTACCTTTGCTCCAAGGCCCTGTTGTTTACTTTCACATTTACCCATGGACCCATATGTGTACAGGCTTGTAATTAGTAGTAACTATAATAACATTACACTTTTTATATCATTTTTATAATTAGACCTGAAGCTTTATTTAAAATAAAATTACCTAAATAAATACATGGACATGGGGTCGTCCAGGGTATACCCTGGACACTTTTTTACAAGCTTTTATTTAGTTTCACCTGTCCCGTTGTCTGTCGTTCTGTAATCAAATCTTGCAACTTAAATTTGATCCACTTCCCGGTTTCCGATTGAGCTGAAATTTGGTATACACGTTTAGTTCGGATGACAATGCAATATTATGCAGACATGGAGCTGATCTGATGATGGAATCGCGAGGTAGCCATAGGAACTCTGTAATTAAACGGCACAACCACGTCGAGTTTGGGCTCGTGTGAATCGTCTTGCCGAGTTTTATTTATATAAGTATAGACCACCGCTGTAAAAGCTTGTTATGAAAAAAAATATTTTCATTGAAAACTTGTTCTACTGTGAATATGTTCCTTGCAATAATTTTCTTGTTAAATTCGGCCAAAGCTGCTAGCAGAAACAAGTAACTTAATAAGACCAGCCTATAGAGACCCGTTGACAATCCATCATAACAAAACATTTACTTACGGAAGCAGGATAATACGGCTCCCCAAGAGATTCAGTTCCACTAAGGAAAGACGCTGATCCTCCGGATTACCAAGTGTACGCAGAGGGCGCTGTTGCGTCACGTAAACTGTCCAATTCATCTCCTGAATAATGAACAGTTGTTTCAACTCATCTTTGTGCTCAAAGTACTTTAACTCTGAGGGTTTTTGGGGAAGAGGGGGCTAATCTACCTTATTTGGAGTCTGTATACTCATACATAATTATGTTTGCCTCATAATTTCAGGTTAATAGTGTTGCTCAACAATAGGGATGGCGAACCCTTATTGAAAAATATGGAGCACATTCCTCCACCATAATCTTCTAATATATAAAACTGAATAGTTGTTTTTAGTCACGCTAAAACTCGAGAATGGACCGATTTTACCAATTTTGGTCTTGAAATATTTGTGATACTCCAGCTTTAAACGGTGAAAAAATATGGAATATTTTTAGAAAAAAAATATCCATCTATCCATCATATCACAATATTCATAGTCTTTTAGGTGGTACTAACTTCGCCCGGACTGCTAGTAATAATGTATGTAAATATATAAACCAAAGAATATATTGATTTAGTAATTTAATTAACGAACCTTTAAACTAAATACAATAAAATTAATTCTTAATTTGAAGAGAAGTCATTTAATGATCTTCAAAACGAAAAAAAATGGACGTACCAACTTGTTTTGGCGTTGAGTCCTCTGTGTTTCCTACAAATGGTTGCTATTCAAGAGACTAACAATATTACTTACTTTGCTACTATTGCTTAGTTCGCATAGCTTAGGTAATTTACATACAATATTACAGTTTGTGATTTACATACAAATATGAAAAGTTTCTCAGTTATGTGTGCAATCGAGGTTACAGTGGCGTAAAGCTGAAGAGTCATGTATTTTATTCGTTGGACAGTAGCTGCTGGCCAAATACAATAACCATATAATGTACATTTTGAAGTGGGTGCAACTTTTAATATATTGACAGTTTAACAATGATATTGTATTAAACATATAATATGTTATGAGTGCTCAATCGTGAAGACTCGGAAAGGTCATAATCGGGACCTTTTTAGGTGATTGATAGCCAGAATAATTATATTTTTTTTTATGGTGTGTTGTTTACATTTGCGCGTAATTGATCACAATAGCTGTTTCTTTTTTTTTTAGATTTTATGCGCTATCTAGTTTCGATTATTTTTAGTTAATGTGTCATGTACAGTGAATAAAATGAGTTGTTCTGTAAGCGTATAACATAGCTGTTTATTAGAATATAATTACAGTTAACGTAATTAAATAATGAATTGTAACTTGGCATACGGTGCGATTGCGTAGAATTTATAAACTTTTTTTTTTAAATTGTTTACAACGTTTTTGCACTGTCACATCGAGCTTTTACTACTAGAGCCTTTGCAATGACGTGAGAAAACAGGCACTTCTTTAGTTATATTTTTGCTATATGATGATAGAAAATATAACTTGAAACCATAGCTTGAAACAGTTGCAGTACGAGACTTTGAATAAAGTAGGCCTTTTAATGTTTAACGGCCAACGAAGTGGGATAAGCCTCTGAGAGTTGGACTGCGGGTTTCTTCTAAACGCAAAGACCACAGTCCTGAAACGCAACGAGTATCTGAAGGAACACAGATGGGGCTAAGCCGATAAAAGTTTAACGCTCTCTCTCATGCCAAGAGAGAAGTTACTTGACGATCTCGCCGTCAAAAAGAGAAAAAATACCTTTGTAAGTTTACCTACAGTTCACAGTGTCATTAAAAAGTTTTTACACAACTTTAGTTCAGTAAACAGCTGTTTAAAACAAACTTACATGATATAGGTAGAGGTTGGTGTCGCATCCTTTGTCCTTTTCTGTGGGTAGGCCATGTTCGTCGGTTTCACCTGAAAAAACGAAAACATATATGTTTTTATGTACATATATAGTAAACATTTAATTACTGCTACTCCTACGGGTTATATAAATATGTCTTTGGTAGGTAATCCCAGTGCGGAGAAACGACAGAGTATGCTCGTGTAGGTATTTGTTATTTGGCTAGTACAGACATGGTTAGTTTATAATAAAACGCGTGAGATTATTAACGCATTTTTTGCTCTGTAAGATAGGATTATATTGTAAACTGTCGAATTTTCATAAGTATTATTTATTTATTTTGGATAGTACTTGACATGAGGTGATCGAATCGAAAGAAAGAACTATATGCCAAGTAATTTTGTTGTTACAAACATTTATTATCTGCGTCTGTAGGATAAAAAAAGTATTGCAGTTCTTGAACGTAAAAGGTAATTAAAGTAACACAGATCTGTTTTTGTAAGTAAAAGTTTGAATCTTTTTCTTGATCCACTCAAAGCAGGAGAAATCGTTTATAGTTTCCCACCTAAAAGTATAAATTGGGCAAGTAAAAATCTGAAGTGTACTGAGAGTTCTGTACAAACTAACTTATGTAAGTAGTTCAATTCCCGAATTAAGTCTCAAAGATTTTTCCGAAAAGAAAAAAAAAATGTTGAGACGTAGCTACCAATTTTTAGTTTTCAGATTTAATCAAATTACTAATGCTAGGTCAATGGGACGTACCCTATGAATTATGATTCCCTTGAGTGTGTCGTCAGACAGACTACAAAGTTATCCTATAAGGGTTATGTATTTTCCTTTAGAGTTACAGAACATTAAAAAACAAAGTCCCTAGTGCTTGCTAACAATATTTCAAAAACGTTATGCACTAGGTAATACATACATGTGTAAAATGTACCTTCGACCGATACGTCGACCGCGAGCGAAATTGGTTTATAGAAAATGAAATTATGATCACCTATGATACGTGCAATACCGGTGGGTGTGACGTCACAACATGGCATGGTAGTTATTAGGTTTCAATGTTCCACACACATTATAGCAGCGAGGAAACGGAAGAAGACTTAAAAAGGATGCATTAGTGGAGCTACTGCGAAGAATAACACTGTTATCAGTTAAAAAATATGTATGTTGTAGTTTATACCTCGTAGGTATACCTTGAAGGACTAGAACAGTTTGCCGGTTGCGGTCTTCCCGTCCGATATTATAATAGGTGTCCTGAAGACTAGAATGATTAGGATCTGAAAGACCATTGTGAACGGGCGATAAAAATTGGCAGTTTTTATTGCGTAATATGGACCAATATATAGCAATAAAACCCTAATTGCGCAAAATATTTCCGAAAACAGTCCAGCAAGAATCTTTGAATTGCTGACGAGTTTTGTTCCTTCGTTCGTTTAAAATATCTTGCTATATATATCGCCGAGCTACCCTGCTAAATTGCTGCAATTGTTGCTTTCTATTGAGCAATATAATCAACACCTTACCGGCTATAAAATTGCAGCAAGAAATTGCACCAAAACTAGCCCGTTTTTAAGGACGAAAAGATTCTTAAGGAAAAAAATTCTTAATTTCTTTTGAAAAGTAGTAGTTTATAGCAAAACCATTAATGTCTTCCAAAGAAACTGCGAAAGGAGATTGTAGAAAATAGTGAGCAGAAACAAAAAGAGAGAAATCTGTGATAAATTAAATGAAAATAACACATAGTTTACATATTCATCTTTCGATTAATATGTATTACTATTAAGTAGTATGTATCAGACCTACCTACTTAAGCAAATACCCGGTAATAACTTTATATACATACCTAATACAATACATAATTTATATACATATATGATATTATTCAGTAGTAGGGTAATAATAACAATAAACCACGAAGTTACTGTAAACATTGTTATTTCGCCGATAGTTCGAGAAAATTAAGCGCTCCCATCAACAAGTCTGGTGTACACAAATATTTGTTACGAAATACATAAAACTGGTAATATTATGAACACACAAAGTAAACATTACTCTGTTCAATAAACGAGAAAAGTTTTACGCACACATTTTTTTTTTTGATACACGAGAATTTTCTTTGACATTTTTGTGAATTGAACTTCCAATGTCCCTCAAAATTTCCTATAATTATATTAATTGTATATTATAGAGAGATAATTTATAAGAAATTTTACTATGTCAGTCACCACGGTTGGCGCTGTGATAAAGTGAATGCCTGCATATCATCATCATCATCATCATTTCAGCCGAAAGACGTCCAGGGGGAGCCCTAACGTAGCCACAACGACCGGTCCCGTGCGCTACATATCCCGGGTTCGATTTCTGGACAGAACCAATCTGTGCATCTTGTATGTGAGTTTACATTTTTGATGATACAGGAGTATTAGAGTTTTTAGTGTGAAGCCAAGATTTTTTAAACGTGAAACTAGTTACAAATAAATATTTTTCTCAGTAGGACCAATCCTAAAATTGCGACAATTTAAGCAGATATTTTTCGTTATTTAGCTATTTTATGTAAGTATAATATTCAATGGTTTTTTTATCATTTCACTTTATTTTAATTTGTGAGTGTGTTTGTATGTTTGTCACTTCACTACACTCGAAAGGCTGAACGAATTTTGATGAAATTTAGTACACGGGTAGGCCATGTCTATTACATAGGATACTTTTTATTGTCGAAGTGTGTACCTTTAAGATAATTTTCTATCATCACGCAGGCAAAGACAGCAACTAGTTGCAGCTATTATACATATTTGGTTATAAAAAGTATTAGATTACCCGTCTCACAAAACCGCTCATATTTTAGGTAGGTACCGCATAATTCCCATGTGAGTCGTAATGTATGCCCTTCAGTAAATATGTAGGAGGTGTGCAAACACTTTGTTAGTACGGGCAACGTACGAGCGAATGTGTACGGTATAACTATACAGCCGCTAAGCTACGTAATTACGTCAGTAATTGTTAAATAATGAGGCATTAGAATCAAGGCGCTTTAGTAATTTCAATTCTGGAGCCTTACCATTACGTGTGACGTGAAAATATCAAGTAAGCGAGCGGGGAAGACGTAGGGACCTACTGACGTCGTCATTTTATAAAAAGAGTTTAACGGACATTTATTTAGACTTTTTTTTGAGATGTAGTTTTTTCTGAAAGGAAGACTTGACCCCACCACGTCCCTTCTCTGTCCTTCGCACTGGCGAAGGGCAGAGAAGGGACGTGGTGGGGTGTTTAGTCAGTAAGAGTCTGACACTGTTTCCCGCTCAAGATCGGGAATCGTCATTGGATGATTTTTACCCACCATAAAAAAAGATGTAGTTAATTCAATTTCTAAATTCTAAAAAAAAAAACATATTTTCTTTTTATATTCCGATTGAATTTTTTTTCTGTTTTAGACTATGGTACTCAATTTCGAAAAAGAAATTTGTTAAAAAATTCACTTTACATCGTCAAATGAAACGCTTTACTTGCTCGTAGTAGGGCCTATTCTAGAGGTAGCGTAAGGATATATACATAAGGATTTGACGGGAACGCTTGAAGGTGAATGTTTATTATTTAATAACGTTACAAAAATATGTAACAATTTTTTATTACAAACAAAATGTGCCATTTTTATGACACTCATTTTTTGTTGTTTCAGGTTGAGAATGAAAGCGTCGCTTTATGTTATGTAAAAAGTATTCAAATTGACTTTGTAATTTTTGGACTTAATGAATTATGGCAGACGAGCTTTTCTCAGCGGCTTTGTCCGGGTTTAAGGCGAAAACTTATTTTGTGAAAACTTATTACTGGTGCATGGTGTAAAAAAGTCCTAATACGAGTACCTCGGAAGAGTCACAGCCCTGAACAAAAAAGGAACATGAATAAGTTTAGTCAGCAAATGTCCGACAAATCTTCTGGCTCTGTCTGCAATGAGGATATCTATATATTTGATGATTTCCTACCCCGAAAAAACGCAAGTCGGCGTGACTAGTTCCGAAACATCCAAACACAGATAATACTTAATGAAGTCTGACTCTCACACCTGTATGAACCATATTTTATCTTTAACACATTTTTTGACTAGCTAATGCTATCGTCTTTGCCTGTGTGATGGTATAAAATTATCCCAAGGGAATAAGGGATATACTCCTGGGATAATAAGTACCCTATACGCATTCCAGTGCGATTTCGATAAAACTTCGTATGCAGGTAAATCATTACCTATGTACTAAATTTGATCGAAATCCGTTCCGCCGTTCGAGCGTGAACAATTTTTCTTTGCGTGATCGTATCGGAAGTGAAGATATCAGTAGGAGAACCAAGGATGTCGACATAGCCCAAAGCATCGCCAAAGTTAAGTGGCAATGGGCAGAGCACATTGCTCGCAAAACAGATGGCCGTTGGGGTCGAAAGGTTCTGGAGTGGTGACCGCGTACCGAAAGACGCAGTGTTGGAAAGCTCGATCGCCCACGTGATAGTAAAAAAATAAGTGAACTTATTGCTGAGATAAAAAGCTATTCTAGGACTTGATCTTTCCGCGTACCAAGTTTCATAGAAATCCGTTCATCAGTGCGAGCATAAAGAAGTAACTCACATATACACACACTCACTCACTCTCCATACATTATGTAGTGTTCTCATCTCAAAAGACAGTCGCTGTCAACATTGTTAGCGCCGACAGCGAATTATAAAAGAGTGAGCGAGCACGTCATCGTCACGTTAAACAGTTTCGGTATAGAGAGGTAATTAATTCACTTCCGACCCGCTGCCGCGTATAGGCGCTTACTGTTACACTTTGAATTTAATATATTACTAGGCTCAGCCATGAGTAACGCATAAGCTTTCATTATGGCTACAATTCTTTTTATACTGTTTTTATTCGCTCTCTATAATCTTATATATAAAAATGAATCATAAAATATGTTGGTAAGCGCATAACTCAACAACGCCTGGACCAATTTTACCAATTCTTTTTTTGGTCTATTTGTTATTGTCAAGAGAAGGTTCTTATGAAAAAAAAAAATAGGGTACAGTAGGGTAGAGCAGGATAGAGTGGGGTAGGATACTTAGAGTAGAGTAGGGTAGGATAGGATAGATTTGTCAGTTCACGTGAGCAAAGCCGCGGGCAAAAGCTAGTTTTCTAATAAAAATTGTGCTGGTCATTTATCAACAGTTAGTGTTTTTAACATTGCTCGTGAGGATTTCATCACGCATGCGGGTCTGCTCCTCGATATCACGCTCCGCATCCCGCATGAGTATTCCACGTAATAAATGAACAAGAAAAGAACATTTGCGGAGTCTACGCATGCGGAACAATCCAGCATGCGTGATGAATACCACATGATATCAAAAACACCCTTAGTACCTGTTCAAAAAACTGTGGAGCCCCTAAATTAATAGTATGTCTATTAATTTAGGGGCTCCATAGTTTTTTTTATGTAAATAGTGGTCATTTTTATTAAAAAAAAGCTTCAGAGCCACATTAACTCTTTCGAACAGTCTTTTAGTCCAGGCAGGGAGTCTAAACTTGCTTGGTCTTATTGTGCGGTGAACTATCCAATGTTCACCGTCTGTAAGCCCGTGGTATCTGGTTCCTGGCAGCCAGGGCTTCTTCCTCAAGCTGTCCGTATCTCGTTTGGCTCGCATTACTGCTTCGCTGAAGGAGGTAGTTACTTTATTTGCTCTTTGATTTTGTATTACAGGGCTCATTGACCCCACGAGAACAAAGCAGTTCTGAGATTATATAGGATAAGACCGTCTATAGCATCCGTGTAAATATAAAAATACGCTGTCTGAAAGATCTTATTTCTGCTCTACATACGTATTCGGCTTAACATCAATCAAATACAAATGATTCGTTTCCAAGTTCAATTCGAGTCAGAGGACAACTCGATCAGAAAGAATTCTCACACAAGGCTGTATACACGAATGTCAGGGGGCGACCTTTATCACATTGTTGAATTCGATTTCATACGCCGCTCCGTTCGTAGATACGTTTGTAGGTACCTACCTCATAATATTTTCCCATTTCAAAGGATTTAAAGGTCACAAGTAACTTCAAAGGGTAAGAAAATCTTGTAAATCCTACTTTGGCACTTATCAAGTTGTGGTTCAGTGGTTCAACACTGACCGAATATTTGATAATATAATGCTCCAAGTTGTCGGTATTAGCAGTTGTGTAAGTATCTGTTTACTTTACAGTTTGAAGGCTTCTTATGACATTTAATCGGGGTTTTACTTGGGGATTTGCTCAGGATTTTGGCTTCACCTTAGCGTTGTATTTATAGAAAGTTAGCCACTATTTGATAACTTGTTCGAACCTGAAAAACATAGAGTGTCACACTTTTTTATGGTAGGTAAAAATCACCCAATGACGCATCCCGCCGGGCTGAGCGGGAAACAGTGTCAGACTCTTCCTGACTAAACAACCTACCAGTTCCTTCCTTGCCTTAATCCCAGAGCCCTGGTGTTACGCTTTTGCATCAACCCGTGGCTCCAGGAGAGTGTTACACATGGAGTCTGTCTAGTACCAAAAAATACAACAAAAATAAATGTACTTAATATAATTTCCTCTAACTTTTAAACCAATGAAACAATCTAATTCGATTTCCTCTTAACACAGTTACGCTATCGGGAATAAATACAGGTAAATATATACTTTATCGGGAGCCGGCGAGGCGTGGACTGGGCATGTTTGCGAACGCGGTCCGTATATAAACGCGTTTATTGTGCCTATACTGCCTATGCAAGCTGTGGGGGCGCGCACGTCCCAATACACACCGGACGGTGGAGCTGTATGGATGTACGGGGCCCGCAATTATTGAAACGTTTTTCAATTGCTACCCTTTCTGCACAGCGGAACTGTGCCTTAATTGCGAGCCCCTAATTGGTCTTAGGAACAGTTCTGCCTTTTGTTATGGACTCTATTCTACCTGAATAATAAAATACGAAACTCATTTATTTTGTTTTTCATGAAACTTTTTGTTCCATAAATACTGTTGTATAATAACAGTTTGTACAACGATTACAAGTCACAGCGGGTAACAGTGAACAGTTAGAAATATTAATCCCGCAATTTAGGAGTGAAGTTATGTTCCTATAAATATGAAAGCCGATTAGGGAGTTCTGAGCTTTTAAAATTAGTGTACAATGTTTGTGAATTCGGAACGATTATGAAAATACCTAAAAGTAATTCTCGATTTTAAATTCAGTTTCAATTTTAGAAGTTGAATGTGTTGCTGAGGGGATCGCTCACTCGAAATGATAGTCGAAGAAGATATTATTTACGAATATTGTGTGAACTTAATTACCACATAATGTAATTATTATTGCGTGAATGATAACTAATGAGTACAGTTGTCTGTGACTGCTAATTGTGTACTATCGCTTTATGATATCATTCTTGCAGGGCAACGAAATAGTGCTGGACTGCAATACACTTGACAGCACTGAGTTCATTTCATTTCATTTTTTCAGTTATTATTAAAGGAACGACAGCAAACAAAAAATCCGATTACTACACGTTTTGTATATTTTTATACCCATTATTTAAAAAAAACCTTCAAAGTTAAATTTTGATTAAAGTAACTCCGGTTTATGGTTCCTTCTACAAAGAAAAAAAAAACAAACTTTACCTTTTTGTAATACTAGAGCAGAGAGTTGTCCCGCAGTATATATTATTGCTTTTACTAAGGTTCTAGAAATAAATGCTGGTGGTACATATCTATGATAAGTAGTTAGTCAACTTTTGAGCTCAAGACCCAGGGCGTCCGTTTCTTCATTATTAAATTACGCTAAACTTTGTCTTACGGCACTTTTACTTAATTATAAATCCGAGGTGAAAGCTACCGTCTGCTTTTATGGGAACAAGATAAGTTTATTAGGTTTTCATATTTTCTTGAGGTATTTACTTTATGCTTTAGAGACTAATTTAATAAGAGCGGCAAGATAATAAATGGCTTCATATTTTTCCTGTAATCCATTAAGTGAAAGTGGAATATCTTCCCACTAATATTTATTTTTATAACCAGCGATAGAAAACCGAAAATATTTTACTATATAACTTTTTTTTTTTATTTTTCTCCTCTCGAAAAATTCCTCGTGGGTAGTTTCACAAACACACACACAATACACAAGAGATCCAGATTCGAGACAGCTATCTGTAGGCACAATCATACGAATATTGGTTCCATGTGGGAATATAACTCGCGAAACGCACTGCAGCAGTCAATTACTGCGCCAAAAATGCTATCAAAAAGTAGAAAAATTTCCTGGTAAATCTGTTTTTTAATTGATTAAGTCAATTCCCATTAATTTAATCAGTGTAGCAGATAGTGGCAGATATAGTGTGTAGTTATACCAGCCCATTAGTGGCAGCTTGATGGATGCGCCTCCCTGAGATTTCATTAAACGTTGCCTACTGTGTACCATTACGACAGCTTTGTTTGCGTAAACACCTTTAAACACAATTGTTCGTTCGTTCACATGTTCGTGTAAACCTATTTCAGTGTTTGTTTAGTAACCGGAGATAGACGTGTTGTCTTGTATTACCCTTATGTCAGCAAGACGGCAATTCTCTTACGTACAATAAAAAAACAAATATAAGTCGTCAATAAAATTCTATGGTTGTTATAATGTAGGGAAATTAAAAGTGTATGAATAACAGTTTTAATTTCCCTAGCTAGGATTTCCCCGGTATGTTTTTTTTATCGTGGGAAAATCATTTAATGCCGAATCCCGCCCTTGGGCGGAGGCGGAAGCAGTGTGCAGCATCAATCACGCAAAAACGGCAGAACGGATTTCTTAACGAACTCCTCCAAAACGGCTTGAACAATTTTTTTATGTTTTTTTTTTCTGGAACGAAATCGGACACACTAAATGCAAGAAGAAAAGAATCATATAAAAGTATTTCCGAAGCTGTATTAGTTAAGCTGCTGTTGTGAAATGAGCCAATTAGAAGATGAAGTAGCGTGTTTGACTGGCCAGCGAATTTTATTGCATCCAGTCTTCGGGTAGTAAATTCAAGTAGTAAAAGTTTAATCACCGTGTGAGCTACTATCTTTTTCCTCGAACATGAGGAAAAAGATGTTAAAGTCATTAAAATTTAGCAATAAATGAGTTTATTAATTAAGTTAATGGAACTCGTCACTACCATCATTCAAAAATTGGCTGAAGCACATGAACACAGACTTCACCGACATGTGAATGTTGAGGCAATCCAGCTGTTAGACAACACGGATTTAGTGCGTAGACTAAAGAGAACTAAACCCTTTGAGTTAGTGTAGTGTTACATAAGTTAGTGTATAATAGTGATGAAAGCTGTGTTATGCATATGACATATGAACAAAGTGCTTTTTATAAATATGAGACTCTAAGAAAGTGCTTAGGAGTTATATATAAGTGCTAAGGAACGCTATTCTTAGTTTTAACAAAACCTCTATTGTATAATAATAAGTTAGAGTTAAATTACTTATTAGTCTCTTAGGCTAGATTGTAATCAATTATTAAGAAATGTATTCTTAATAATGAAGGAAAAAAAAAATAGTTAATTTTCTAGAATATAACAGGAATATAAATTACAATTATTCTAAAAAGAATGTAAAATATAAAGTTGTTATAATACATGTGGTACTAAGCCGACTAGCGATAATTACATTATTGGCTCCATGCCAGGGTAATAGCGTGGAATAAGAAAAAAAACAAACTTGGGTCGCCCTAATAATAATATTTCATAGAAATATTTTTTACTCTAGCTTGGGAACAATTTTTTTACTCGTAATAAATGGCTATGCAATGTGGTCATCGTCATATTTCAAGTAAACTTTTAGTTTCGTAAAATAGATCCCTCTATTTTGGTTCTAGATAAATTGGATAACCTAATAACCATAAAAATAAAAATTATGGAGATTGAATTTAAACTTATTTATAAAAACAACTTTTTTGTTATCATATTGAGTTAGGTTCATAAAAGTTGCTTAAATTTATTTTTGCATTATTTAATTAAAACAGCGACAAGAAATATAATAAAATAGTTATTTGTAATTTGGGACAAGGGCAGAAGATGATGATGAGTTATTTGTAATATATATAACAGGAGTTTGAATTTTCTCCATAGAAATGTATGTTTTAGATTGTTTTTTTCATAATTTTCAATTTTTTTTTCAAAATTCTAATGTGCCTGTGAATGGTTTATTTAAAATAAATGCTACAATTCTATGATTATTAGATTACTAGAGTTGAAAGTCACCCTGTGTCATGCCATCTGCGTCATTCTTTAATATTGCTCCCGCAACACATGCGCATGATATACGACGACATACAAAGTAACAGACATCACTCATTCGACGAATCCTAACTCGTTTGTCCGAACTAAGCTGCGACCGATTCAATTAATATTCTAAGGCCAGTGTGATCACTCGTGTGCCATTCAATTAATTGAACACACAGAACATCAGTCTCGGATTATTTTCGTTAATTTCATTCATTCGTTCAGTTAGGTCTGACACTGTTCTGTTCTAATTAATTTTTAATCAGTTTTCTCAACACAAAAGCTTGTTTAATGAATATGCGGTAGCTTCTATCAATAGGAGTTCGTATGAGAAGACTTTTCTTTTGTTGGAAGTGTTTATTGTTAAATAATAGGACGTATTCACGCTTGACTGGTTAAATTGAGTTTGTATGCATTAGAATTATATAACGAGGTTGATTGTGAAAAGAAATTCTGAGCCCAGTCGTCGACGGCGCGCACTGTTCCCGCGCGCCTCAAGGAGTTGTCAGCAACCGTAGGGACCCTGCAGAAGGGTTGAAGCCAATCAGGGCCACGGGTTTGTGTCTGAAAAGGAAGGCTCTGGCCCTGGTATGTATGGCGATGTAGGAACGGGGTAGGTTGTTTAGTCAGTAAGAGTCTGACACTTGTTTTCCGCTCCGCCCAAGAGCGGGACTCGTCATTGGATGATTTTTACCTACCATAAAAAAAAAAGCTAGGTCTAAGTATCTGCGGCTGCCTCAAAGAGTTGTCATCAAATTTATATGTGTAAATTTACTAGAATTTGGAGTTGCGGTCTAACACCCCCACTTGTTCCTAGAACAGGATAAGTTATTCGATGATTTCCCACAAAAAAGGTACATACGCCTAGATAAAAAACTCTTTATAAATCTACATAAAGGAACCAACCTATCTAAACGTACATACTTGGTATAAACCAATTTATCTCAGCCTGAACCTATAAAATCCAGACTTTCTTTTATCTAGTTACGAAGTTTTTCTATCGTGCCAATTTTTATAAATGTGCCGTCATTGGCTCGGGGAGCGTGAGATCAGAAATATTTGGCCCCGGGCGGCAATAGCGGCACGGCTCGTCGGTCCGGGCTAGTTGGGGCGCGGTTACCTTTATCGAGGCATTACACAGTCGTGGGAGACGCACGGATGGGCCTTTATACGCAATCAAATGTGATTATGTCTTACGTGCTCTGCATCGAGAACATTTCACGTTCCCCTACGTACTTACATAATTTTTGTTCCCAGACTTAGTTGATGTAATCTAAAATGTAAAACCAACCATGTGTAAATGTGTCAACATGATAAAATGTTACACGTCTCATCCTCATTACAGGGATCTAAGCCTTAAAATGTACGTAGCACACCCCTAAGTCGTCGTCAAATTTTAACGATGCTCCGTCTCTTTCAGGGAGCACATTAACGTCAGCACATAGGTAGCATTGCGTCTCACATAAAACCGGTGATATCATAAATTGTGTGGCTGTGTAAAAAATAATTCAATTTGCAATATTTTCTTTATAGGCGCCGACGTGGCTAGGAGGCTGTGTGTACACGAGATGTCGCGACCAGACTAGCAACGATAAGCTTTATTGATGCCCGACCCACAAAATGAGGGGAGGCTCGTGGCTGGTGGCTGGGGACTCCTAAGCCGAACAAACGGGTGAGTGGCAGAGTGCGAGATAGTCGCCCAAGTCGTTAAGACTTGTCCATCAGCTGGCATTGAAATACCAAGATTTCATTTAGTAGGACAGCCAGGTTTTCATTTGTATTTCTATTCCGACATCCAATTTTTCTTGTCTAGCTTTTCTAGTCGTATTTCCAACGCAAAACCCTTCCCCTAATTCTTTGAAACCGGCCAAAACATAAAACGTAGTTTGTAGATACAATGCGAAACGTGGAAAATAAAATCGGAGCAAAACTGGAGTACATTATTATAAATTCCTCTACTTGATTGCCTTAACGTGCGAGAGAAATAAATGATCAACTATAACGGAATATAACGGAAGTGCTTCATTCTTTTATGTGTTCACCGTGTATAGATAGATTCATAAATGGGTGGTGTTGTTCCGGAGGGTGCACCGCGCCGCGCTTCCTGCGCCGCACTACGTCACATAACTACTTTGTTCAATCAGTAGACCGCTCGCACGTCCTGAAAGGCAGTCGTGAAATGTATGTATCCAATAAAAATACTTTGCGACCGAATTTGTCAACGCTGAACAAAAGTTCGGAACACAGATGTGGGTTTTTTGGGGTAGTCGGTCGCGGCGGGTAGCATGATAACTTTTATTGACGACAATTCGGCCGGGCTAACATTTTGGCGGCTTGCCAGAAGGGATAGTTTTCTCTCACTAACGATACGGTTCTCGAGCGATTCATATTTTCACTGTGTTATGCTATAAATCAAGTTTATGACGGTGACGTCAATATAAACAATATCTAATGTCACATTTGTATTAAGTTAATGTGTTTGTCAAATATTTGGTAGAACTTGGATGTTATTACTACAAGTGGTGCGTAAACAAATATTAAAATTATATGCGTAAACTCCGTATTATAATAGGGTTGCTTGATAAAAATATGTAGATATGTGCAAATGAGGTGTTGCAAACATATTGATTATCATGCCGTGCAAAGTAATGTGACATTCAAGTATTGATTAGTTAGGTGGGAGAACCAGTTCGTTACGCTTGAGTCCTAGACCAATTAGCAACGTGCTAAATAATTTGTTAGAGGTTAGTCACTTATCGTTTCCATTCTGCACATTTGCAGCTGCTAAGTATTATTGCTATCAGTGCTATTAGTTGACATAACATTGCTATTTTAGTCACTACGGCGCCGTGTAGTAAAGAAGCCAATTATCTACTACAAGACCAGATAAACAACACAATAGGTTCTGAATTTATTGCTCTCAGACACTAGACAGCTCCACGATAACTTATTTATATTATTAAAGTTTCTCGACTTGAAGAAAATAACATTTATTACAACAATCTGAATTGAATTCGCAAAAGCTATCTGAAAACCTAGTTTGAGGCTTACTTCAGAAACGATTAATAAACAATATTTCTCTGAGTATATTGTAGTAGAACATTTAAATGTGACTGTGTAGAGATTTAAAGCATTTCAAATGACGTCTACAGTCGTCTACTATCTCAGTTCGGTTGAAATCGTACATTGTGGAGGCTGCGGAGACGCGGGTTCATTTAGGTGTGTCGCACGAACTTGTTCGTCTGACGTCTGTCCGCACTCCGCACTCTTAAATCCGGAACATTTGAAATTTTCATTCCGTCCGTGTAAGTACGAGAAACTTTCGGACGACCGTCGTCGTGACAGCAAAAGCCAGTGTGGCATGAGGGTAGCCGAGTTTAAAGTAGCTATGTCTTTATTTACATAGGAAAGTTTTGGGTCGTTTTCCTCGACGTATAAAATTAACGCGTCGAATTTAAACGTTCGCCTTCAACAAAGTATCGGGACTGTAAATAAATTCAAATACTTTAGGCCTAGCTTAGTCCCAGACATATTAATTTGGTTTTAGTTAACTGTGTTAGGCGGTTGGCTAGTTTCAACATGACATGAGATTACATTTTTAATTAAACGTCAATTTATAGCGTAATTACCCTTTGCTGAATATATAAATAATTTAACGATAGATTCCGAGAGAGCACTTAAGTTTGTCCGTAGTTCGAGAGCAAAAAACTTTCACTCGACATTCGCTGGCTGCTTTAACTAGGCACAAGTTTTAATTAGATATGTCCTTGTTAGTTAGTAGGAGAGGCAGAAGGCGCGTGTTGTTAACAAATGACCACACGCTGACGTCTTCTCGAGGAAACTGGCGAAGTTGGGAACAGAGGACGACAGCTTGTCGCCAACTGTCTATAACATCCGTACCTACTTACTGACTGTACGTATGTATTCTTGTTCGAAACGAGCCAAAGCTTTGTTACTCGATCGTCAAAAGGAAATCGCGCGTTTCGATTATATGGAGCCGAGTGTAGCCCGTAGCTTTACTTTGTTAAGTGCGATAAGCCTCCGTGAGACCAGATTATAAAGTTAGAAAGGTATACATAACAAAAGGAGGCACTCAAAGGCCTACGGAATTTAAAGCCTTCAGTCATTGTCCAAAGTGCGGTCTCATCTGTACCTACATCTAGCCAGTTGAGGTCCTATTCTGAATATTAATGAGAAATTATGACAAATTGTTATAATATGCGAGCGTATAAACTTCATTTAAATTTCCATCATCGAGACTACGAACGGAGATGTTAATTTTGCTTATAAATGAAATAAAGTTTTGGTTCGGAGATATTTATTATTTTGAGATGTCATTTAGCTACAGGGGAATGTAATAAAATAAATGTTCGTCTCTGCTAGATAAAAGGTTTTGTCAAAAGAGTTTTCGCAATAATGTTAGACGATGAGGCAAATTTTGAAATTAAAAAAACACACATACACACATTACATACGAGTCACGCGCAACACGGACGCACAGTCACGTGTGTGCGTGTGAATGCGTATGTGTGACGTGTATTTCAACTGGCGCCTAAAAGGGTATTTAATTCTATTATAGAAGGTGAATAATTGACGAGTGACAGTTTTTAAGTAAGCGAGATTTGATAATTGAGGTCATTAAGTATTAAACTTGCATATTTTAATTATTTAACACGTTGTAACATGCATAATTTTATGAATGTACTAGCCTTCTGCCAGCGGCTTTGCCCGCATAAAAGTAGGGTGCTCCATACAAATTTTAGACCCCCATTACATCCCTTTAAAAGCTGAATTTTGAAAAACCCTTTCTTAGTGTTCGCCTACGTCATAAAAGGAAACCTTGTGCAAAATTTCACGGTCTTAGGCCCAGTAGTTTTGGCTGTGCTTTGATTTGTCAGTCAGTCAGTTTCTCCTTATATATATATATAGATAGATTATGAATCAAATTTATTGATATTTTAACTGCTCATTTGGAATTTCGTTTTCAATATGGTGTACTGTGTTGTACAAGTTCTGTTAATAATTGGTGTGCCATAAAACTTACTGTATTCCGCGACAAGTTCGTAAAAATGCGTAAACGTAACAAATAATTCCGTGCTTGTGATTCCTGCTGAAAGCATCTAATTCATTTTATTATGTTCTAAATATCCGATAATAGACCACCGTTCGTTTGATTCTGTGTACTTAATCCCGGAATTCGGGGTTTCGGTTGCCGGAAATTAAAAAAATTAACGACTGTACCTCCTATGTTCAGAAGTCGGTTAACAAACGTAATAAATGTGTAGCAACAAAAGTGTCGTCACGGTCAAGGTCTTCACACTTTTTTCGGTCTGGTTCACATTTACTAAGTGTCAGAATGTTACTTGTAAAGTCGTTAAAACAAAGTAGTATAATTAATTACAACCTAGTTTCTTCAACGTTTTTTATACAGTGATACATACAGACTTAACCTTTCGACTACCGAAATTAGAGACCTAATAGTAAGACAATAGTTATGAATTCACTTGGGGTTCAAGTTTAATACGTGTTTATTTTATCTATATTTCTTTACCACGACATATAAATAACAAAATCTATACAAATAAAACTGACACGTAAAGACATCCGATTTTTTTTTGTATAAGCAACGTTCTGTCCCTACGAACGAACGCCTCTTATTGATATTATGTTTGCCAAGACGCGTTGAAGATCTTGTAGTATTTGCTCACGCGCTGCCTGCGTTATCCACCTCATCCACCGCCACATGCCGCCATATTGGTTCTATTTGCAGCTGAATTCGCGACATTTTCTTCTTTATTGCCGCCTTATCCTTGTATGCTTGTTTAACATGCGACTCACCTACTGCTTTCATCGTAAAAACGTTGGTGACGTGGATGCCATTATAAATGAGTACGTTACATTATAAAAACTTTTTCTTATGAATGGTTTATTGCTCTTAATGCTCGCATGATAGAAAGAAAGAAAATGGTGATAAAAGTATCATATATTTTTAAGGTTATATTTTTTATTGTTAACCGTTACTCATTAGGTCTTTTTAATAATCTAATACTTAAAAGTACATCGTGTAAATGACAAAATCATATTGTTATTATATACAGAATATTTCGGATCCAAAGATTTTTTTTATGTTTATGACATAGCGTTAATTTGAGGAAAACGAGTTGAAATCAATAATATCAATTATTATCTTTTAAATACTATATTCTTCATAAGTATTGTATTGATGGGCTTTATAAATAAGTCCAACTCAGTAAAAGTTTATTAGAGTCATTATAATTAAAATGTAGGGATGCGCAGGCTCCAAAATTTGTTCACCAGGAAGAGACCGCGAATACTGAAACGGCTGCGGCTATATTTCAACTTTCATCTTTTGTTCAGCAGTCAAGTGATTGATTAACAAATATCATCATCATCATTTTAGCCTAAAGGCCTTCCACTGTTGGACATAGGCAACGACCGATGTGGACCGACGACCTGGCTAGGGTTGCTGTGTCGTTCGTGAGGAATACCGAACCGGTAAACCGTATCTACGATGAATCTGTACTTATTTGACATTCAGAATAAGCTTCCTACATAACTTTTAAACCACTCAGGATCTAAGGACTTAACCAAATTCTACTTAAAGTGTTCGTACACGTGTAAAATTTGGAAATCACAAAACAAGCAAACATTTTAAATGAAAATTAATTGTAAAACTTGGGCGTAACGTACGGTGTTCTATAACAAGTTAGTTAAGTTATTATTCAAAAACGGGTCTCATCTGCGTTACGCAATAAGTACACGATACTTATGTATTCTAAGCCGCTAACTTAGAGTGGAAGTGGGTGAACTTGGAGCCCGCTAATTGCCTACGTACCTCTAACAGAAATGCCTACCATTAAGTCTCTTGTTGATTGTATTGTTCGAAACTAAGTTATCGTTCTCGGAACTTGTGAATGTGAGGGATGGCTAAGTTTAAGTAAATTGGCGCATAGGTTGGGGGCAAGAAATAGTTCTAGAGTTGGTTTAGTCTCAAACAAATGTCTTTAAAACAATAACATTAATTGAGTTTCTAAAATCCGAACAAAACAGATGCCGTAGTTGCCATTGCTATTGACCTGGGGATAAGTTCCTTGCCCCCATAGCCAATTTACGACGTTTCGTTAACGCCAAACGCTTGGAATTGGCCATATCTTAAATTCCTTTGTTCTGATCAAGTGACTGAGCGTTGAAATGACGTCAAAACAAAGGAATGGGGCGTGGCCAATTCAAGGTGTTCGATGTTAACGAAGCGATCGTAACTTGACTAGGGGGGCTAGTCAGATGCGGTAAGCTATAACGCGTTTAATATCAGTCGTGCGAGTGAGAAAGAGGGATACAACTGTATATGTGCCGAGATGGAGCTATATAAAGCTTTATCTCTGTAATAGTGCAATTTGGGTTGTCAAATGGATTGCGTTAAGACTTTGTCGTAGCTCTGTGTTGATCAGACTAAGATATAGACCGCAAGGAAGCCCAATTCCAGACACACATACACAGAGATACAAGACAGACAACAGACAAACACGGTCAGACACGGATAAACACGGATAGGCACGGATAGACTCGGTCAGACACGGACTGATTGCCATGGCGTAGACTATGAGGAAATTAGACCTGATATTGATGATGAAAGTAGACGTATAAGACATTAATGGAGCTCTTGTTTTTATTTAATTACTTTTTTCAAATAGCTTCAGGTGGAATAGAAAAAAAAAATAGTAGGGAATGAAATTTCGAGTGGAATAGAAAAAATAATAGTGGGTAATGAAACATAAATAGTAATACATATATGTATTCAGTCGCGAACAAACAAACAAAATAAACCTTCTTTAAATATAATATCAACGTACTAAAATAAGCTTTATTTTAATAACGACCGAAAGAGCAAATACCTCGCGAATGAATTATGATAATACCGTATTTATCTAACGTTACACGGGGTAGTGTGTGAAGGTGATTACGCCGGCTATAAATTATATAAATTAATTAACGCCTCGCTCTCGTGATGGATCTTCATGAAATAGTAAAGCTTTTGTATTTAGTTTTTATATTTACTTGTGATTTAGGATTTAGTTTTGGCTTACTCGTAATATTATACTGATTACACAATTTATTAAGTTAAATATGAGTTGTTGTTACTTAGCTAAGTATGTTACGCCCTAGCTTCGTTTTTTTTACGTTCGTGTTTGCAGTCACATATTCATGCTTCGTTACTCGTACGTGACGTGCGTCACCCATGCTACGCTTGCGCTGCTCTCTTGCTACGCATGTGCTACTCTCTTGCTACGCCTTAGCATCTCGACGCATGTTCGTTTATTTGGTAGCAAGATACGAGTAGAATGACGCATAATGTGGACACAGTGAGTAACATGTACTTATGTTAATTCGAGTATGTATTCATTAGAACTTTGTGGTTTCCAAATTCTGTTTGCTAAATTCAAAACATTTATACGGAATGATTGCGGTTAATAGTAATGTACAACTGAGTCTACAATCAAACCACGAAACAATTACCGAAATACAGGGTACTTGAAATCTGTAATTTAACCACTGATCACGTCATGCTAGTGGAAAATGAAGCCACAATACCTCACTAACTACATCAATATTAATATCATTAATATTAATATTCTACTTGGAGTATGATCATTATCTAAGAGCAAACGACCCTATCGCTGCATAACGGCAATTAATTTATGCCAAAACCAACAACCAACAGGTAAACTTGTGGTTTTCATGAATTAATAGTTTATACGAGCCACGAGCAAGTTTGCTTTCACAGATTAAACCGAGAACTGCTTAACGTCAGCCAAGTGACAATAGCAAAGTTATTAATTCTTTCCAAGTCGCCATTACGGTTAGGAGCAAAAGTTTTAAAGTTCGCTTCCGAAGAGGCTAATCAAGAGAGTCCACTGGAATTACGGGAGTTTATCACATTGAACTTTGAAATGCTATTTATAATTATGATTTTTACCGTAATAAGGTTCCGAAAATACCACCAGCACCATGCGGGCCCAGTGCGGCTTGAGTTAGCTAAATGAAAGTCATTTGTCTTCTAATTTTTGGTTGTAATACATGCCGATTTCCTTCACCACCTTTAGAGCTATGATGATGAAATAAATCACACAAACTAAAAACAGTTTGAGTCCACGACCTACAGCTCTTAAGTCGAGGCCGTTACCACTAGGCTACTCATGTTCTAATTTCCTGTCAATATCATATATAAATATAACTACACGAACTAACTTAGACAGAAACCTGTCTCTTTAAAAATTACATTTTAGTTTTTGACATCTTCATTGACGTTGTGAATAATATACCAAAGTTTATAACAACTTTAATAACTTCCAGAAGGTAGAAACCATGGCGTCCTGACTATGGCACAAATTCCAAATTTTAGTCGAGAAGAAATTAGAAAAGTTTCCGAGAACGGCCTATGTCCCTTTTAAATTAAGTTTTACGATTAAGACGACCCATCAGAGTTGAAGTCGTGTCGGATGACCCCAAATTACTTTTTTGACTTTGCCTTTCATTTTTCCTGGAATAGTTATTTATTTTTGAAGTATGCTTCGATTTTATGTGAACGTTAAATGTCATAAAACACATTTTGGAAGAAAGTAGTTACAAAGAGCAGGAGTCAGGTGTTTCAGCTAACTTATGTCACAAATTTTTTCACTGAAGTTCACCAAAAATAGCGCAGATTCGTGACCGACGACAAAAATAGAGGTGAAGTATATTCAGCAGTGTAACGATACGGTTCCGTTACAGGTTTATATTTTACTTATCAGCTGCCACCAGTAACTTTGCTCGCGCTCATGGGGAAAATTATCCTACAGGAACCTAGTCCCAGGATTAAAAAATTACCCTATGTGATTGTCCGGGTCATGGTTTACTCGTTTGACAAATCTGTTCAACCGTGAAGAAGTAACAAATATGTACAGTTGCACACATACTCAGACAAATTTTCACGCACACACTCACAAACTTTAGTGTGTTAATATAACTGTAATATCAATTAACAACAACTCGTGAAAATAACTAGAGCCATTTACACAGCGATAACATTTTCTTGCTAAATGTATTTTACGGAATTCCTTTAGAAAACGATCTCTCAACGACACGATAAGTTCCATTTTATTTTCCGTCGTGCGACCTACGTCTGCCGCCGAGCCTGTAACCGCAGCGCTAAAGTTCCGAGACAGCAGTTGGCAGTGACGCTAAGTGGAACGGCCCACAAACTTGTGTGTAGCAATGAGAACACGCTTGTGAACTTGCCTTTGTTGTCAGTGAGGTGGACCATGCTGAGTACGGTGGTATTAACATATAGTGACTGAAATATATATTAAATGCTAGCTCTTGCCGAATTTATACGCTTTGTCCTGAAATGCACACCAAAAAAGGTACATAGGACTACTCCTATGCACCATTTTTGCTGTAAAAAAACGTTCATATAACTTACGTTAAATACATAATATTAAATGAAAGCTTGACACGCCCTCCCGTTCCACCTCAGAGCAGGAGAAGAAATTGAATGATTTACTACTTAAAAAAATGTATTGTTCCGAGGCATGGTTTATCTGTATACCAAGTCATTGTTACACGAATCATCAAGTACAAACTAATCATCGAATCAATCCGTTTGACTGTTCAAGTGGGATGAAGTAATTAACATACAAACCCATACACAAACTTTCGTCTTTATAATAATTACTAGTGTAAAGTGTCATCTGCCAGTGACCTGAATGCATAAAATTTTATAGAAAAAGGTCCTAATTTCTTAATTCGAATTCAAATTCTAAACACGGTCAAATAGCAGTTACCATTATAGTTTAATGTTGCAAAAACGGTACTTCGATAAGCCCCAAAGCATAAAGAACCAGTAATTTATACACTAAATAGGCCACAACGGACTACTTCGCACATCAAGTTTAGCTAAATGTCTCCCAAGTACGTCGCAATATGGAATTGAGACAAAAGAACTCGAACAAAGACTTTCCGTCCTATTTTTCTTTTGTTTCTTTTTTTTCAACTTTATTTAATAATGCAAAACGTACGGAAGATGTAAATGGTTCGCCTACAATAATTGATAAATGTAGGCCTCTTCTCCCCTCTAAGCTACTGTAGACCTTGGATTTGCATCGTAAGGTCCGTGCGAGGCTTACATTTGAAATTGTAATTGTGTATCTCTTTATTTTGCCTCACTCTACTACAAATTGTTTGTAAGTCGACTGAGGCCATTTAAATATTTATCTCATACTTATGTGCATTCATTTGCAACATTTTCATATAAGTAGTTGATAAAACGCTTACGAACTTAAAAGGAGGGCGTGGCATTTTAGAGGTAGAAAGTTCTTTAAAAAAATGTAAAATAGAGTTTCGCACATACCGTAAAACCTTTTCGGAATAAAAAACGTAATTTATCAGCATCCACAGACAGCCAAGCAATTGCCATTCATACACTATCAATCATAAACCTACGTTCTGGCTGAATAAACTCAATTCACGTAGCTTTACTTTATAAATGTCAGAATGAATACATAGCGACGTTTCCAGTGCAATATTCTTTCAAAGACTCTTCTGGTCGGATCTGGGACTCCATTTGAAATTATAATCATGGAACGCTTTTTGCTTGAATAAGCGTCCAGCAGATTGAAAGTCAACTGGATCTGATAAATTGGACACGTTACGACAAACCGCACTCCGGTGCTGAGACTGATTAGTTTAAACCCTATAAATCAATTTCGAGCAACGTTTGGTGAACTTTTTATTCGAGCGGATTTAGGTTTTGGTTTCGAGCGGATTTGTCCCCAAATCCGTTGTAGGGCGGTTGGCGCACATCCAAATGGCGTTCGACCATTAACCGTGCCCTAATTTTCTTTTCTACTGAAATTATATGGTCCATGATAGAATTGAGAAGTTTTGCTTAACTCTGCCAGTGTGATGATATTAATGCGTCTGGCTGATGGTGTTTTGGTAATTCTTAGTTGGAAGAAGAATTGTCGAACAACATAGTACGGTATATCAATAGCGGAAAGTATGATTGTTGTGTTTATGTTTTTTGACTAAACTAATCAAAACAGAAGATGTAGAAATGTATTGACTCTTTTCCCACGGTTTTGAAAGGTATTTGCTATTCACATAATCCACGTTCATTTACCTAAAATAAATTAAAACTGAAAGCCGTCTTAAAAAACCGTCAAAAAATAACTGATTGGTCTGATTTTTAAAGAGATCAAAAACATATTATTATACTAAAAATACAATTATTATACTAAAAGACAATCGTACGTGCACTGCCTTTTTTTAAGTGGGTAGTCATTAAATAACTCCTCTCTAGGTGATGTGAGAAAGAGTGTCAGACTTACTGACTAAAACCTGAAACCAGAGTTTCGTCACGTTAGCTGACAAAAAATCACATAGTTTAGCAAGCATTGGCTCTGGTAGGCCTCATTCATTTTGCTAATAGCTCTCTTGCGGAACACAGGCACCGTAGTTAAACCGGGATACGTGCAAGCCCTTCTTCAATATTAATGTTTAACTTCTTTTCGAAACTTCAGGTTCGAAAAATTACTTAACAATCATTATCGATTATATGTGACATAATTATGTATGATTTACGTTGCATTTTAGGAATATGTACAATCATCACTACATAGTATAAAGTCACTTTCCGCTATTTGTCTCTATGTATGAGATCTTTAAAACTACGCAACAGATTTTGATGCAGGTTATTTTAAATAAATAGAGTGATTCAAAGGGAGGTTTATGTATAATACAGTCATGAATAATGTATTTAATGTCACCATTGCAACCATGCGAAGCTGAGGCGGGGCCCTAGTTAATTATAAACAAATATTTTTCTTTAAAAATACAAAACAACACAATGAGAATCTGTTCTAATGAAATTCTGATTGTTTTAAAGAAACTTTTCGAAAGAGATCTACTTAATACGTTTGTTTTTTTTCTTTGACACTTTGGAGCTGTGTTCTTGATAAGTATAACGACCAGACTTTTATCGAGTGAAACTTAGTACTCGAGATTTCGATTTGTTTTCACGATTTCTCGCATGTTCTGTTTGTTTATTAGTGAGTGCTGAGCAAATCGACGATGCAATTAGGTGTGATAAGGGATATTGGCATAAGTCTAATGAGGCGGACGGATTGGTGATCGGTGTTTCTATTAGCAACAAGTAAGTCGATCCCCACGTTTTGCTTGTTAGGATAATCCCTTGTACTTATTCCTTATCCCATTGGTGAAATGGGAAACAAGCGAAAAGATAACTCGTATTTCTTATTGTCTATTGGAAATGTACTTTTTATTGTTCGTATGCTTCATTAGCTTAGAAAGACCAAAGAAGAGATGGATGGATTGTGTGAGGAGTGATATGAAAGAAAAGGGAGTTACTGATAGTGTGACGGGTGACAGGACAGAGTGGAAGAAAAAAAACATGTTGCACCGACCCCAAATAAAATGGGATAAGGGTAGGATGATGATGTATGCTTCATTAGCTTCTTTGTAATCATCAAATAATTTCTATTGATCTGAAAGAACGTCAGATTTTTACTATTTAAAACCCAATCGTGTTCCACAGTTTCCTTAGAATTAGCCGCTGTTTCGATTAAGTAATTTCTTTTTATTCTGCCGATAAATTATACCTAAGACTGCCATAAAAAGTCGTGTTATAAATAGTTATTTTCAATTAAATTCTCATGTACTCATACAAGCTTAAATGACGATATTTACACTGTCAACTAAATTGCCTTGAAGTTTGTATAGAATTTTCAATTTTCAATCATTTTGATTTAAGGTAGCGTTCAAGGTAGCGATACTATTAAATCATCCAGAAAACGTTTTCTTAGAAATGATTTATTATCGAACGAAGCCTTAACGACGGGAACAAAGAACTTTCATAATATTAATTGTCGTTTGATATAAGAGCGTTACAAAAAACTCATTATTTTATTTGAAACAAAACTTAGGAGGGATCGCTCCGAACGAAAATAGATTGTTTTGTGTTAAATTTGAGTTTCCATTATACTTTTCTCTTTCCGTAAATAGAATCAAGATAAAAGGCATGAGTTATATGGAAACGTGTTATTGAAGCGTCCGGTGTTCGGGGCAGAGCGTTTCGAATTTTATTAAATTGAAACCATATAAAATGGCCGCAGTGTTTTACGTACCAGAATACTTGTGTAGGTACTAAGTTGGTATTTGAGCTTTTTTGCGACTTTTTTAGCCGATTCCCCCAGAAAGAGCGTAACGTATTTCGACAATTTGTGTGTGATTGTGTCTTTGGTACGTCATGTAGCCTAAACGGTTTGATAGATTGTATCAATGAGACTTCATTAAAATCGTTTCAAGTGGTGAATTAATATACACGCACGTTTCGAAAACAAAAAATACAATACGACGACCGCCGATTATAATCAAGCGTAGTTGTATTATTTTTTGCAGTCATGTGAGAATAAAGGGCTTGAATATGTTTAAAGAATATAACTTACTAAAAAGTAGGAAATAAAAAATTGATGGTGTCAGAAAACCTGATCGCAAAAACTAATAAACGCTACTTGAAGAAGTGCTTGAAAAGTGATTTCAATGGAACTTTTTACTAGTATTTTGCGGTCAGGTATTTTTAAAACCGTCAACTATTTATAGATGTTCGTGGTTTTACCTGAAACAAAAAATAAGTTTTATTTAGTTGTGGTTCGAATACATAACATGTACACAATGATAACATCAATACAATAACAACGCATAACATGAAAAAAATATACCTACACAATACAAAATTAATGGCGGTCTAAAAAAATATTTTGTAGGAACCAAATAGATATTTAAGATGAATGATCTTGGCTTCGTAATGAAATATAGGAAACCAAGCAAACATTTTTGATCTACATAAACTGATTTTCTGTCCGACTGGAAATAAATGAACATTTAATATGTTATCATCCTGAAAGTAGAATTTTCAGGATCGGCTATTGGCAATCAATAATCGTTTTGGATATAAATGAGGTTCCGCTATTTTAATAAATGCTTGATTGCGACGTTAGCGAGTTTGTGTGTGCGTACGTAGATTATCAATACCGATGCGACACCAATATAGTGTGTCGATGGCCATATTATTTGACGAATAATTAGTATCTTAAAAGAATATACCTAAGTGCAATTAATTCATTAAGCCCCTATAGGACACCGGTGTCCGCATATTGTCTTTTAATTGTGTCTGTAATTACGGTATTTGAAAGGATAAGCAAAATTTCAGTGAAAATCATGACTGTAACTTAATTTTGTAATCAAATCATTTTTATTCCAAATAAACCATTTACAGGCACTTTTGAAACGTCAAGTCAGTCTGTCCTAAAAAATATGATGCTAATTGCACATTCCAAAGCGTAGATCTCTATGGAGAAGAATGTGCAAGAAACTCCATGGACACTCTTTTCAATTATGGTATGTATTACAAATATCTCGGTTACATGTTTCTTGTTGATACTAGTATGTGAGAACAATGTAAATAATAATAATAAACACAAACTATGCTAAATATAGATATTAAAATAAACCTCTGACAGCTAAGAGATGACCAATCTCAATTGACAGCGCCCGTTCACGGACATGACGCACATATCAGCACCACTCAGCTCAACCATATTATAGGGAACCGAATAATCCAACATACGCGCCACCATCAGTGAGACATTTGAGTGAGCATGACAAACTCTCAGCTGCCGAGCTCATTCACGTCAAATCAAACAAGTTCTATAGTAACCTAAAACCATAAGTTGTTCCATGGTACTCACATTTACAAACTTTGAAAAAAAAATGCTTCTACATTATACAATACTAAAATAAAGAAAAATTACCCACTTTGAAAACATAAAAAAAAATATGTATATATATTTCAAAGCCAATCAATTATTACGCCCTGGTGGTAGTGGAGCTGGACCAGCATTAAGCCAAGCATTTTTATCTAGAATATAATCATCCAATTTATAATATGCCTGCCTGCATAGTGTGCGTTTAATACAAGATTTAAATTTCGTTTCATTGAGTTCCAATATGTGGGGAGGTATTTTATTATAGCATTTTAAACAGTACCCCATGAAAGAAGAGGCCACTTTAGCCAGTCTAAAGCCTGGTTGAACTAACTGATCCCTATTTCTCGTAGCATAATTATGTCTATCGCCTCTTTTACTAAAAAGATGAAGATTTTTTCTAACATACATGATGTTTTCGTATATATATTGACAAGCCATCGTCATAATATTAATATTTTTAAACAGTTCCCTTAGAGAATCGCACCGCCGGAGATTATAAATGGCTCTAATTGCTCTTTTCTGTAGTATAAAAATTGATTCGATGTCTGCAGCCCGTCCCCATAGTAAGATACCGTATGACATAATACTATGAAAATAACTAAAATAGACTAGTCTAGCGGTATCAACACCTGTTAACTGGCGGATTTTTCTAACAGCATATGCAGCCGAGCTAAGCCGTCCTGCAAGAGATTGTAAATGAGGACCCCATTGCAGTTTCGAGTCGAGCGTAATCCCCAAGAAAACCGTTTTATCTACAAATTCCAGTTTCTCATTATTCAATATTATGTCACAAACACTACTCTTGACATTTGGTAAAGAAAACCTTATGCATTTAGTTTTTTTCCCATTTAAAACTAGATTATTAGCTGTGAACCAGTTATGGACCTGTAATAGGGCGTTATTTACGTCGTCGAAATTGGTAGTCCTCCTATTTATCTTAAATATCAAAGACGTATCATCGGCAAACAACACCATATTAAGTTTGTTTTGCAATAGATGGGGTAAATCATTAATATAAACCAAAAACAAAAAAGGACCTAAAATTGAACCTTGCGGTATCCCCATTTTTACATTTAACCCTGAAGAATTCACACCGTTTATCTGAACTAATTGTTGTCTATCATTTAAATAAGATTTTAATAAGCTTAACGAATTTTTACCTAGTCCGTAATGTTCAAGTTTCAAAAGCAACGTTTCATGAACCACACAATCAAACGCCTTAGACAGGTCGCAAAAAATACCAATAGCATCCTGTGCCTCTTCCCATGCATCAAAAATGTGTTTCAGTAAGGAGACACCAGCGTCGGTGGTACAACGTCCTTTGGTGAAACCAAACTGTTTGTTGTGCAAGATATTATTTGAGTTAAAATGAATTAGCATTTGATCCAACATCACCTTTTCAAATATCTTGCTGAAAACTGGCAACACAGATACTGGTCTATAATTATTTGTATCTTTACTGTCCCCAGACTTAAAAAGTGGTATCACTTTACTAAATTTCATTAGGTCCGGAAAGATTCCTTGATCTACACACAAATTGAATATTAATGCTAAGTACGGTGCTATTGTCTCTATAATTGAGGTGCAAACTTTGATAGACATACCCCATAGATCTTCAGTTAATTTTATTTTAATTTGTTTAAACGCTTTAATCACTGTTATGGGATTTATGTGCTTAAAGTTAAATTCAGTCGGGCAGGCTGGAACATTCTCTTGTAATAAATCAAAAGCAAGCGATGGCGATGAGTTTAGGGATTCAGTAGTTTTAATTGGTATACTAGTAAAGAAATTTACAAATTCTTGCGCAACTAGTTTGTTATCACTAACAATACCATGATGAGTCTCCAATGTGTAATCATTATTATGTGTTTTGTTCCTATTAGTCTCATTATTTATAATTTTCCAAACGGTTTTTATTTTGTTATCAGCTGATTTAACCTTGTTGCTAATGTATAAGGCCTTAGCTACCTTACAAGTATTTTTAAACATTTTTGAATACATAGCAACATACTTATTAAAAGTGTCAGTCTTAATAATAGGTTTAAGGCCATACAGCTCGAAAAGTCTTTCCCTACTTATTCTGATTCCTTTAGTTGCCCAGTCACTAAACCTAAACTTAGGGTTAACACACCTAGTTTTCTTTTCAAAGTTCTTGTTAAACTCTGTATGAATTATTGAAAAAAAATCATTATACAAAATATTACCATCATTCTCTGCAAGTTTCCAATCATTAAGCTTGTTAATTAAAGTGCTGTTAAATTTATTTAATTTACCGGATGTTATTGGTCTAGAATGTATCTGCACTTGTTGTATAGGTATGTCGGATTCAAAAGTTACCATCAAGCCGCTGTGATCAGAAGGGAGATAATCTACAATGGCTTTATCTAAATAGTCGCAGCAACAAAAAACATTATCAATACATGTAGCTGAAGTAGTGGAAGTTCGAGTTGGTTCTATAAACACATTTGATAAATTAAATGATTTAAAGAGATTTAAAAATCTACAGCTTTCTGAATTATTTTCTAAAATATTAACATTGAAGTCTCCACATATAATTACTAGTTTGTTACTATTTGAAAGCTTTGCCATAACATCTTCCATGACTGACTCAAAAATAGAATAGTTTTGATAATTAGGGGGCCTGTAAACGCACACTATGATATGCCTATCCAGCTCAACACAAGACAGTTCAATACTATGTTCTATGGACAGTGCAACTATGTCTTTACGAGTTTTAAATTTAATACTACTTTTAATTAGGATTAGTGAACCTCCACGTAACATTGAGTTTCGATTAAAACAACTGCCCACATTATAATTCTCATAATTAATTAGCGTTTGAAAGTCCTTTAACCAATGCTCAGTAAAACAAATAATGTCGAACATTGTTTTTTCTAAAAATAATTCAATTTCCAATTGTTTTGAAGAAAAACCTTGAATATTCTGAAGGAACAAATTAAAGGATTTTAAATTGGCCCCTTTACTCTGAATGCTAGAAGATACCTTATTATCAAATTGATTTAAATTGCAAGCGGTACCGACTGTTGTCTTAATTGCTAGTTTAAACTAGCAACCAAATCATTAGTACTATTACTAATTGTGCAACTTAAAATAGGGTACATCGACATACTACCTATGTCTGAGTAAATATTATATGCTAATAGCTTTGCTATTTGTCGTCTAAAAATAATGGGTAGGTACACAGTGTACCTCGTCGATAAAAGTTTATCAACAAAATTGTTGATGTCAAAGAATGAGAATCTATTGTTATAGTGACTAACTAAAAACTGCATATGCATATTTAGCATATGAATGAATTGATTTTGTCTATAGTTCAAGTGCTCAAAATATGGAAAAGCACACAAAATAATCTTCTTACAATTTATTTTTAACAGTTCTGTGACATTATCAGTAATATCATCCTTAGTTACATTTAAGCTATTACCCACAAACACAGTTATAATGGTATTGGGATCATATACTTGTTCTTTGACTAATGACATTATATGATGGTAGGACGCTTGAGGTGTACAGTGATTTTGAGAAGAGAAAGGGAGGCAGTTATTAACTAATTGTCCTAAACCTCTTCCTATGCTATCTGAATACATAATTGAGGATAAACTAGAACTTACTGAATGTACCCTTTGATTTATTTCTTGCTGATTATGGGGTACTGGGCTGGGAATACAGTCCTGATCACTGATGGTCTGGGATGTATCCTCCGTAGCCACAAGTTGGAGGCCAGCCAGGTTGGATTCTCTCTGACAAGTGCATTGGTTGACACTAAGAGTAAGTGAGTCTACTTTATCTACTAAGTCGTTTGTGGCAAGAATATGTTCCCGAATTTGGTTTTCAGAACACACATATTTATTGTAAATTGACTTTAGTGAACTATCCAAAGTCTGTATTTCAGACTGCAAACGCTGAGTATCAATTTTATAAATATTTATGCTGTCTTCTAATTTAATTTGATAATTCTTTAATTGATTAATTAGATTTATGCGTTCTTTCCGTAGTTGAATATTATTTGAAGAATGTCGTTGTTGTTTTTTGTGTTTTTGACATCTTTTAATGATTTTATTAAGTCGTGCATATTTTTTTATCTTATTTTGACTCAGTTTATAATTACTATTATGTATAATTGGGGTATATAAGGATATACATCATTATAGTTACATGTTGTTTACTTATAACTAGATCACTGTTATAAAGATAGCCTATCAGCCACAAATACAGAAAGGTAAGCAGAAACCAAATTGCCTGAACCAAGTCCGAAAGACAGTATACGCATATGACTTCGAAGTAAGAACGATCTAAGAATACAATGCGAAAAAACCAAATGGAATATTTCCAATAGCTGCAGAGATTGTGCGAGTTCATTTATTTTCGAAGCACAGATATTATCTGGATGGGCTGTATCTAGGCTAGGCCTGCTCCAAGCAGATCTGTATCTGGAGGAAAAAATCAATAAACTATGTCAAGACCTACCCTGAGGCTAAAGAAAATATTAGAAAGACTCCGTGTATTTTTGTGAAACTCTTTTCCTTATAAATAACAGCAATTACCATTCGTTACTAGGGTGGCTACGTGTTGTTGACGACATTACGCTACGAGGCACTTTAACGTCTTCTAATCACCCATTTGTAGTCTAACTATCCAATACTGTGTGAAAAATTTTAGGGTGAAGATCGTCCCTTCTATCTCTTAAAAAAATGGACCGTATTATGGTAGGCTCTATACATAAAACACTTCAAAGAAGAATGATGCGGTAATTCATTTTTTGAGCTACTTTGTAACAATCTCGACTAAATATTCGGTCGTCAAAAGCTGAGTGCTTTCGTAACTGCTAAGTGTTTGTTATACTTAACTAAGTGGTGGATGTACTAAAGGACTTTACTTTGTGGTTGTTTGAAAGGAGAATTTTAAAATACCTTGCTAAAACTGCCTAACATAATTTTGCTTCTTTTTACTTTTTTCATCAAAATCTAGACACAGCTTTCGAGGATCAAAGGTAAAATAACTGGTATACGTAGGGTCCCGTAAGGTTAAAAGACCTTGTTTCTTGCAAAATTATTATGTGGCACTGTGAAACTGATATATCATTAGATTCTAATCTCTCGAGATTGTAAACTGTCGAAAGCTTCTAAACCGTAATATACTCCTTATAATTTAGCTCATTATTTTTCGTTAGATTACAATCTATCGAAGTGAAATCACTATTTCCCGCACGTTCAATTGTCAAGTCACAAGTTCGATTGCCAATGGCATTTATAATTTTGCGATGACACATGCATATGCCTATAGATTTTGCGTGTCGTTAGATACGTCAGTGTAAAATTTTAGTGCGCGTATCCGCAAATGTTAAGTTTTAAACAGAATTTATGGTCTACTATTCAGAATGTTAAGGTCCCTTCTATGGCATGCGCAGCAATAATAGTTACAATTACCATAATACACAATCTGCCGAATATAAAGGTCAAATTTCCTATACTTCACAGAAGCTTTTAGCGGTTTAAACTAAAATTAATTTAGAGGTCGCTCTCAGAGGGCACACAAATCGTGGCGGTTAGATTTGCATAATTATGACCATAACGGGACTATATGCAATACTTCAGACTATTTGCCGCCTTGAGAATTATCGCCCGGGTTATTACGATAGTTACCTCAAGTAGTATTTTGAGCAGTTTTTGAAGACACGTTAGGCGAAGAAGGTAATTAATGACTAAATTTCGGAAAAGTCATTTCAACAAATGGGTGTCACAGATGTGGTTTGCTTTCGGATCTTTGAAACTTTAATGTTCTCATAGCAGAAAGTTTTGGTTACCATCCAAAATGAGCTCAAAGTGTGTCAATTTTACCTAGATGTTACTAGCATTGAACATTACTAAAACCATCAAGTTTTATCTACACTAGTTCTTGAAACCTACGTCCTAAAGTGTGCGATAAAAATTCTAAGCAAGGGATCAGATCCCAGTTCAGAAATGCAATGCACGTGCAATATGAGGTTCTATTCCATATTTTTCTCTGAATTTCCATATAAGATAGATGAATTCAAAACCAATTCGTTCGTCCAACCGAAAAGCTTTAGGATATGCCTCGTGTTAGCGCGTAATCTTCTTTCATAGCTTCGGGCAGTTCTACTCAGAGAACTCGATGAGGTTTCGCTTAAGTGCGCACTTCTGAATGTTATGCTAGTTGGCATAACTCGGCGAAATTGCGTTGTCAACTTATTTCGGTCAGCGTACATTATGGGTCAAAGTGAAATTAAGTTCAGTAGTTAGCGCTAGTGCTCGGTCTAATTTATTGGTAGTGAACTAGTCCGCCATATGAAACAGAGGCAAGCCTCACTAGGACAAGGCGACGGCGATTGTCTTTTGTTTGCGCAGTGATTGAAATGTGTCGCATTTCGAGATAGAGGACAGAGGTGTGTGTTTGTGTTGATAAAAACAAACGGTTGGACTAGCCGTGTGTACATAGAGAATATTGGAGCCGCGGTGATGTCAGCACGTTCACGTGGCTTGTGGTAGGCAGTAGGCACCTAGCAAGTCACACGTGCTATTCACGGATGTGTTTTTTGAACATGGTCAATAAGATGGTTTTGTTCAACTTGTAATTTCTTGGAAAAGCCCGACTGTATTTATCTAATATTATACTAGCCTGTATAAAAAATTATAGACCACAATCAATATCATCTTTCGATGCCTTGAAACTGGTAATATTGTCAACTCCGTATCACACTTACCTCTTTTATAAATCAACGACAACCTCTTCAACATCACTTTAATTAATATCACAAATAAAACATTAAACTAGGTCAGCACCGAAAACTAAACTAATCTCATAAAAATGTGGAGTACGGAATTCACTAGGCGAGTCGTAAAAGCGAGTTCAGCTGGTTACGCTCCGGGCGTCGGGATTAAATGCTCACTGTGCGCTAATGCAGATCCGTGGAGAGCTCGAGCACTTTTATAACGTAACGAGCACAGCCGGCTTGCTCACGTCTACTTAGCTATAAGAACAATGCTTTTCTAACTCTTTACCTGCGACTCTGCGACTGCCAGCGAGTGCTTTACGCTCTGCCTTTATAATGCCTCAAAGATTAACCTTTGATCTTGGTTTTTGTTACAAATTCTGAATAAGGATGTACTTATGAAACTTTTTATACATCTACAAGAACAATCAAGTGGTTGCAGTGACCGTTTTGAAAGTTAATAGAATAGTTTAAACTGTAATAGTAAAATCCATTTCCCTTAAATTGGTCCGGCTGTATATTTCAGAATTTATAATACACACTTCAACAATACACAGTGTCGTAAAATTTTAATTGTTTCCTCTCTACCCCAATTCAAGTAGCGAATAACTGAAAATAGATTTCACCAAGTTTTGGTACATCGCATAATTTAACCCTTTAACTTTGGAATATTAGCAATAGGCAAAGGCCCCGACATTTATTATGTACACGAGTAACTAAGGACAGACCCGAAGTTGGGCAAGGCAGAAGGATTCGGATTCAATTTAAAAAGTTTAGAACGAGACTTGTAACTTCGGCGACCCATCCTAAATGGAACTGCGACGATCTTACAACAGCAAACATTAAGAAAGCAAGAAGTATCTATCCAAGTGCCGACTTTAAGCTGTTCCGATAGTTCTGAATTAGGAAGTTTTGTCTTTGATGGGAACTCGCCGCCGAAACAAGGACGAGGTGAAAGATATATTACCTTCTCTGTTCCGAATCAAAAAGTTTCTTAGATTCTTCTCTAGCGCTCTTAATATTAATGTGTTTCATTCGAAAAGTGAAGATACTCGATGAAATATATAGATAAGCAGACGGGTGGGATTCAGCGGGACTGACAAAATTATATATTACGTTCCTTAGCTGAGACCCAAAAAAGATACCCTTTTCCCTTACTATATGCCTGTCTTGGAGTTTCTTGGCACGTTCTATTATCTTGGAATGGCGAGCTATCGCAGAGTAATCTAAAATGCGATGTAATCGAATTACTTTGAAAAAGCTTGTGTTGGCACGAACTCGGAGTTAGCTGCAAGTTTATACTTGACCAGTTTTTCAGAGGATTAGGCATTTAATAACTAATGAGATACGCTATTGTGTTATCTTAAAATTTTCCTGTAAATACAACCAGTTAACGTCGGTTAGAGGATTTACACGAGCTTATTTTATGTTTAAAAGCAAAAGTTGGTAATTTATCGCTAAACGCTGTTATTAAATAGGGCCCATTGAAAGAAGTTCGCAATGAAAGGGCAATTAAGGTAAGTATGAATGTAACGTAACGAACGGTCGAGTTGACTGTGGTGATTGCTCGTTTTGTACGATATAGTAATTGTTTCGGAAGACACGGTGAAGCATTAGGATGAGATTGGCTCCATTTGGGAGAAGCGACGCCATGCCATGTCTTTTTGGAGGCGGATCTCTCGCGTCCGGCTCTGGTTCATGGCAAAGGTTTGAAGCGAGAAAAATGTGAAGAAACCTTCTCCTCCAACCAAGTTGTTATAAGAGTGGAGAAGGCGATACTGGAGGACTACCACAGGACATCTGCTGATCGTCGGGACACACAGGGCGGTTCCCGGTTGCCAAAGCCGAACTCGTCATGAGCATGATTAACGAAGGCTGATACTTGCTAAGGCCACGGCTGCATTCGAAAGAGTCATGTCAGACCTGTAACGCAAAGTCTGACTCTCCCTGATATTTTATTCAGAACGAGAGAAGCTACTTGATAATTTTCCTTACCAAAAAACGGTGTAATTTTTTATGGCCGTTACTTTTATATAACATGAGTAAACATTAGATTGGTTGTTAATTTATGATTTCGCGTTAGCTAGCTGGTATGTTTCTGTTAAGTCTGAAAATCATATATATTCAGTACTTGGCAGGTTGAGTGGCAATTGCAGTCACGGTAATATAAACGCGGTAGACTTCCACGCGTCAGGTTAAGTAATTCCGACCTTGCCCTTTGAGAAAATTATTCGAAGCACGAGTAAGCACACGAACGTCGGCACACAAGCCCCACGCACCGGCAGCGCTTCATCAAAACTCCTCCTAACTGTTGTTAGAAATAACAAGTGACCGTATATTGAACAACCATCCAATCCTGTCATTCATTCATTGGCGGCTTTGTGTGGAAACAAAGGAACTTTACCGCTAGCCGGGCCGCCACCGAGCCGCGACGGAACAATAAACGCAGACTAGATAAAATAAACTTTGACAATTGCTCAACGACGTGAAAAATTAACAAGACCCTTACGTTAACACTTGTAGTTAAGTACTGAAACAATTTATGTGGGGCCAACGTTATTGCCTCTTTTTGGTTCGTGCGGCGAGAAAAATTGCTCGAGTATATTGTCTCATTAGCAATAAACCGATAAAGTACACCTTGTCAAATAACTAAAGTCTTTATTACTACAAACTTCAACAGATGTCCTATAAAAACATTTTAAGGCTTGTTGAAAGACGTGTCCCTCCCTGATCCACGACGAGATTAAAATATCCTTGGGCACAAACTCAGTGATGTAACCTAAATTAGCAAGTTTAAGTAGGATCCCTCTTAATAATGGACTAGACCCTGCAGACGGTGGATAGATGAGAGACTACGGAATTGTCTGAAGAGGGTGCAAGAGAATTTTAGCAATTGTATGGGAAGAGTAAGTTCGTGGGCAGATATTATACGCAAATCCATTTTATAACAGACCAAATTTACCGAGGGGACTGTTAATTGCAAATACCTACAGATTGTTAAAGGTGTCTGTGATATTGAAACACTGAAACCTAGATTTGATCCCTCAAGGCTCAGCATTAGGTCCTGTTTTGTAGTCAATTTACACCGCTCACCTACCTGTCAGTGATGATAGCTACCATCACTATCAGTATAGCATATCAATGCTATACTGATAATAATGTTGGTTAGCCAAAAATAAATAGTTTAAGGAAAATAAGTACATTAAGCTACACTTCTTACAGCTTAGTAAGAAGTGTAGCTTAATGTACTTATTTTCCTTAAACTATTTATTTTTGGCTAACCAACATTATTATCAGTATAGCATTGATATGCTATACTGATAATAATGGTTTTGTAGAACCAATGTTGAGGTTCAAAGTCTAAAAACCTGCATAGGATCAATATCAAATTTAAAGCCTACTAAAAGCTGTCAGCTTGTGTTTAGGTCACTGAAAATATTAACCTTCCCGTCTCAATACATATTGGAAGTGTCAATGTTTATTAGATCGCATTTCAATTTATTTCCAATTTTAGCTAGCACTAGATTGCGCTCAGGTCCTATAAGACTACAATATATTAAATTATTATATTCAGGGAAATACAAAACAGTTAAGAAAGAGTATAATGGCATTGGGCCCGATCATATTTAATAAAATTCCGCACAGTTTTAAAGATCAGCCCATATGCAAATTCAAAAATAAATTGACTACGTCGTTATTAGAAAAATGTTACTATTCTGTTAATGACTATTTGAATGATAAAGATTTTTAACTTTATTATTATTTTGACATTTTAAATGACACTATCTTTTTTATTTTTTTTACATTGCATGTGAATGATAATAATTTATTATAATTTCTAGATAAGCTTATTGATTTGTAATGGGCTATTGATCTGTCAATATACTTATATTTATGAATCTCGATATTATGTTAGTACTAAGATAGCACTGTAACTTCCTAAAATAATGATTTTGCATGCCGTGAGGCAAAATGTGGAAATGGAAACACCCAATTCTGTGCTATCTTAAAATTGTACCTATTGGTGGCAAATAAATGATTTTGATTCGTAATACTAAAACACACGGAGATGAAACTAATGAGTAGCTTTGAAGATGAATCAAATTCAGTGCAATCAAAATGATTGCAATCGTTTATGTTTAATTAAGATTTATGATGATGTCCACAGAGGGACAGGACAGAACATTATGTCAAGAGAACTGAACTCAACCTGCAAAATATTTGATAAACGTCTAAACAGTCTACTGTAGAGGTAATCTCGTTTATGTTTCATTAAACTTAAAGACACTGTCATAAGTTTTAAAAAGTACATATTAACTACTGCATTTGTTTTTAATACTAATGATTGAATTCAAGCAGTCTCACAATTCAGAAGCTGAATCTCAATTTAGAAATTCGCAGGAAACCTAACATACAATTTGACGTCACAAGAAATCTAAGTAAAACCTCGCCTCCCTAGGTTGGGAGCGGGTCGATAGGCCTCATTATATTCAGTAATTGGATAGGTGATTATAAAAAGAGGCCCGACTAGGATTTTGATTGCTCTCGGTTCGAGAGTCGTCGTCGGGTACAGATAGTGGAGCCGACGGCTTTCAGTTCTGCCGAGAATTTGGGATTTGATTATTTAAATTACTTTATTTTGTAAAATATCTGAGGGGAAAATGTTCTTTATTATGTACAAGCAGAAGAAGATTTTTAGTAAATTCAATCTTTAAGTTATACAACTTCAAAAAGATTTCTTTGAAAGAAAGATTCAGAGACAGTAAAATACTAGAACCGATGACAAGAAGGCTCGACCTGATCACTACAAATGAGTTGGATCATTTCACTGATTTATTGATGGATTACGGCAATATTTTATATTGCTGTACGGCAGCATTGTATAAATGTATATACCCCTCAATGAATCTAATAGCTGCTCTAGCAATATGCTGAACCAATTAACACGGCAGCTGACAATAATTTTCTTAAAAGTACAGAACGCAATTGGCGCTAAGCAGAGTACTGAATTTATAGGTTAAAACAGAAAGTCTCACAACATATTGCGATAAAAAGGAGTTAAAATATATATCAATATCGATGTCGATCTTCCTGATTCAATAACAGATGGACTGATTTTCACGGATCTTTCCATTTCATCTAACATGTCAAACAATATTATTTTTATTTCCCGCGTATAATCTGCTAAGACCATTCTGCCAAGGAAATCAGCAATGTAATCGTTATTAAATCAAACGTCCATCTAGATATGAGGCGATTAAGCGTTATGATTGCTTCCATAATTCTATATATAGCTAAGTTATTCGAGTTGCAATGCAATCACGTTGCCTTACGCAGCGCTAAGCCGATCGGACTGCGACACCAAGGCGCGAAGCCGGTCAACTGTGCCCCCTACTTACGGTGGGGTGTATTTCCGTATTGCCTTTCCTTCGCCTTGCACTGACGGGTTAAGGCTGCCTATGAATTATTGATTTCAAGGGCTTACGATATAAATAGGCTCAGTTTAAGGTTGTGCTTTCAATACTATAAAACGTTTATTAGATTGGTGTGTTCGTTGTGGGGAAGAAAATTATTGTAGTTTTAGATTGAAAGGGTCATTTAAATAGGAATATAGCATACCACTTTAATAGAACAAAGCTTCATAAAGGTAACATTAATCACTGCAAATGAGAATGTAGGTTAAGTATTTTACTCTATTCCATAAATGGTTAAGGTTTAAAGAGAGCAATAATTGCCGTCGCTAGATCCGGCGGGAATATGAAAAGAGATAAAAAGTATTGAAATGTGGATCATATCACTGCACAATTTTACAAACTAAATGATTCCGATGATATAACTTAATCTTGTGGAACATGAATGGTGTGATGATGGAAGAATGATGGAATATTCACCTTTCTTCCCGGGGGAGGTGCAGTTGCTCTTGTTAGAAGGAGACTTGGTCTCGGCAGCCGCCATCTTCTCTTTTTCGGAAGCCATGCCAAGCGCAGTACACACTAGACGTCCGAATTTATAACACGGTCACTCCGCTGCTCATACCTGTCTTTACCGTAAAGCGAACGTTTTAAAAAAACGGGCTGCGTACGACCGCACCCAAGGACCACAGAAATGACTATTACCGATAATGAACGATGAGTGATTTCCGATGACTAAAATTGGCAAACAGCCATCCAAATATTTGCTTTAACGCATAAAATATAATAAAAAATCGACCGCAAGTCATCTACAATGATATTTACTTTAATTGATAGTCAGAGAAGTGTCGTACTGGGAATTTTCCTAATATTTGTCGAGTGCTTGTCAAGTTGTACTTTTAAGTATTATTTTGTACGTGATGGGTTAATTGGTGAGTGATCACGCTGCGCTCGCGACGTGACTAGCTTAGCTGTTGATACTGAGCTTAGTACTGGAACTGCCATCGTTTATCACAATACTAGATTAGTTAAACCGCGCTAATCGCATATTAAATATGTTCTTTCTCATTAACATGTTGGAAAAAGGTCAAAGTACTTACGTACTGACAAGGTATTTGTTGACATTGGTACTTAATATGTAGCTCAGTCGTGTTTTTAATTGAGCATGTCAATATATGACGACTGGATTTGTGTGGTATGTAAATTTTTTTTCGTAGTAATTTGCGGAACTTCAAAGTGTATTTAAAACTTGGGAAATACGTTACGGAAATCACACGTACCGTTATCTGTTTCATTGGCCATTTATTGCTTTAGTGTTACTCATTTTCAAGCAATTTTGACAGTTTTATATTTGACAACGGTTCGTCCGACGGCAAATTTTAACTATACAAACTATAGATATTGAAATGGGTATAAATTGTGTACTATCACGTGTGTACCTACTTCAAAGCTAAGAATTTCTGCATTTGTATCTCGTGGCTCACGTGTGTACTCCTCTTTAGAACAATTATTGTTTCAAGTGACAGAGAAAATGTCCTATTGAAAATGAATATAGAAAGTGTTTCAAATTCATAAATACAGTTGTTATAATGACAGTAGGTGTTATTTGTGTGCTGATATGACGTCCACCCACACAATAACCTATGGGTGTACAGTACAAAGGAGAATGAGAAACATTAATGATTTTTAATGAAAACAATTTGCTAATGGCCGCAATGATCTCGAATGGAAATTCTCGCTGTAAGTATGATTAATGAATATGTTGATGTGATTAATTTATTTTCAAATAATTCTTTTCATAGCGGTAAGTGCCTTATATTAATTGCACTAACGAAGGACGGAGCATTCAAAGTTCTATTTGTAACCGCTTAATTCGCCTGTTAGTGAAAGAGTGCTTTTTTCATTCCTTTTTCGACTCTATCTCAGCAGGCTTTAAGTCGGAATTTGTTTGAACAGGTATGGAATCTACGGCGCGACGGACGGCTCGTTCTCGTAGACTGCAGGCTATGTGTGTAGCAGCACTCGTAGCTAAAATATTCACTCTCATAGACGGAACCGAGTTGAGATAAATGTATCTTATATTTTATTTATACGCAACCTTTATAAGTCAGCGACGTCGCAATACAATAAACCCGCGGCCGCGCTGCGGTGCTCCGCTCTGTGACACATACATAACAAGTGGAAACCTTCGTGGATGTCACGACGCTTCTGACGAGGGCCACTGACACACATAACCTGTCAATACGCACGAAATCTCAACGTTACGTAAGCCACGATTATAACCTGCAACACTGGCGATTAGGTACTGTTATTGTTGTGGGCGCGAGATGAGATGCAGGGTGTGTGGACCTTGGGCGTGCGGCTAGCGGCGCGGCGGCGCGCGGCGTGCGGGCGTCGTGCGGAACGCGTGGAGGTCGCGTGCGGCGCGCGGTCGGACGCGCGCTCAGTCCCGGCACCCGGAGGCTGCGGCCCGGGCGGGATCGATGCGGGCGGCGGGCGGCGGCGGAGTGCAGCAGCTGGGAGGCTGCGCCGCGCCCCGCGCGCCGCGCGCCGCACCCCTGCGCCGCGCACGCGCCCCCAGCTCGCGCCGCCGCCGACTCGCCGACCCGACGCCGCACACCACGTTTCAATTCCCTCTTCATCCCCGACTGATTTACGATACGTTCCATCTTATAATGATATTTTTTAATATAGGTTTGCCAGTTGTAGCCTAAGATGAATTTTAACGTTGGAAACGTTTATTAGACTGTTGGATTCGACTGTTCCTAATCAATGTTTTTGAGAACTAATGTGGAGGCACTTCTAGTAGAGCTGCCAACTTTGTAGTCTTGTGTAATAAAAACTTGAACGTAGGTATGTGCTGGATGCTGGTATAAAATCTTCCGAGTATTTTTATTATTAATGAAAGTAATTTCTGAAGAAACAGGTGCTTACGAAATCTTTGAATTCGATTCAGTAAATTATCTAGTACGTCGTTGGTACCAATTTAAAAATAACAGAAGTAGCCACAAAAAAAAAATATGCTGCCAAATAGAAAAAGCTGATCATTAAATAATATTCTTCCATAAAATATAGTCTGGAAGATTCAAGGTGTATTTTGCTGTCAACAAGACAGCTATTTTTGTAAAATCCGAGATCAGCGTGTACGATTAAGGTCGGCGCGATGGCTTCTGTCCGCCTACTGGCTTGTTTGTCGACGGAGAAAGAAAACATTTTCATTGGGAGGCGTAGTCTTGACTACGGGTCGTATCGTCGTACTAAAGTGGACCACGATGACGCTGCTGACTTCTGATCTCGATCGCCGTGTCTTATCGCCTTTAATGGAGGGTCCCACTTCACTCGGTCGACAACGGCCGCCCCAAATGTCGGTCGGCAGGTTGTTTTGTTAAGGTAGGTTAAATTATACAAGGCACATATAACATAGGTGGGAGATACGACGGACGACCCTCTGTATGTTCTAGTGGAGTAATTATTTTAATGAAGGCTCTCTAGCTTCCTCCGTGTTATGTCTGGCTGTATTATCCGTATAAATGACCCTCTCGACTACAGTAGCACTATTTATTCTTCTTAGTAATACAACCTTTGTTGCTTAGGCCTGTTTGACCTTTTGGGGTACTTTGGTAAGTACTTAAAGATGAATTTCAGCAAGGGTTAAGCGAGACATTTCTGTAGCTATATTTATTTATTTATCTAAACTTTATGTACAGCAGTGGTACCTACATAGGCAGACTTAATGCTACGAGGCATACTCTACCAGCCAACCTTTGGGTTAAAGAGACAACATATCATTACATAGTATAAAACAAAGTCGCTTCCCTCTGTCCTTAAGTATGCTTATATCTATAAAACTAAGCAACGGATTTCGATGGGTTTTTTATTAGATAGTACGATTCGAGAGCAAGGTTTATAAGTATAATACATGCATAATATCAACATTGCACCCGTGCGAAGCTGGGGCGGGTCGCTAGTTTATTATATTTTAAGAGATATCCTTTTATTGATATTCTCTTTCTATTGATTTCTCTCATTCATAAATCCTTTGTGGCAGTAAAAAACTACAGTCTACAATATCACTTTATTTTTATTCTATTGTCACAATATCAGTAAGATATAACTTTTAATAGGAACTTCGAGACGAATCCCATTACGCTTTCATTACAACTAAAATATAAGGCAATGTTGCTACAGTTTAAAAATAAACAGTACGTAATGAGATCGTTTTTGCGACGAGTTTTCGATAATGCTTTCGATCATTTGCAACATTCCTTTGTTCTCTCGACTCGGGATGGATTGGTTTATCTGCTGACAACGTTTTGAACAAATGGTTTACTTTGATCTATGTTGCCATTAATGAGTCAACTAATTTTGAACGTAAAATACTGGGGTAGACAGCCATTATAGTTACATAAAAGACAGGTACTTTTTAGGGTTCTGTACACAAAAAACTTGTCCCTTATTATTAAAATTCCATTGTCCGTCTGTCATCAGGCTGTATCTTATTGTATATTGACCATGATAGCGAGACAGTTGAAATTTTCACAGTTGATGAAATCTCTGTACCACTTGTATTATCGTGAAAAATTCATAATGGTAGTTTTTTACAACACGTTTTCACAATATTTATTTCGTCGTAAATTTTGGTTTTTCCTAAGAAAATACAGTAAGTTTTTTTGGGTGGTTTATTTTAATGAAGGGGGTCACAGCTCCCGTGGCTTCCGAAAGGACTCCCGTGCCTACAACAAACTTGATTTTTTGCCCTTTTTTGCTCGATATTAATAAGTTATAATATAGTGTTTAAAGCTGTACAGATAATGGTACGGAGCCCTTCGTGCGCGAGTCCGATTCACACTTGACCGATTTTTTTTTATCAACGTTTTCATAAGTTTTCAGTTGTAACTTCTTGTTGAAATCCGAAGTTCACTTTGCTATGATAAAGTACGTTTCAGTATAAATCTAATTGTAGTAAATCTCGAACGGATCTGTCGCTGAAAGTTTCGCTGCACGTTTTAATTCAACTTCTCGGTTTGATTTACAGAACCAGCTCATTTAGAATTAACGATACTTCTCAAAGTCATTGCACCGACTGTTGTTTTTGATATGGACTTATGTATTTTATTTTTGTGCTACAGATGTCGTTTGAAATAGTTTACCACCCCTACTTACCAAAAAAAAAACCCCTCTGGAATGTAAAGAGTAACTGAAGGATAAGCGGTGAATTTTAGTTAGTAAGAGTTTGATATTTCCTCTCGCTTCACGATTTCTCCAGCTCCGAGCTGGAGAAATCATTTAATTATTTGTAACCAAATAAAAAAAAAATCATAAAGAATTCTAGATGTTCTTTTGTCTTTAAGCGTAGCATGCCATAGCATCAGCCTTAAAATGTTCCTACTATTGGGACGTAGGCCTCTTCTCCGGGGAGGAATTTATTGTTTGATCGAGTATTTACTTTTATAAGTTAAAATTCATGCCTAATCCATTACCAAAACTATCCATTATTAATCTGAAATAATTTCCAGGTCCTAGAACCAAAAACTCAAATATATGTGACATCTACCAATCCGAGGTGGGCCTGCTTGGTGGATTACGACCCTTTCCCTTTCCTAGGGGAGAGGCCTATGTCCCAGCATTGGGAACACTTAAAAAAGCCTGATGATGATGATGAGAATTTAATATCTCTGTAATATTATCCCAACCGAAATTTTTATATCCTTATTATCGCTGATCTGTATTAGTGTTGTGACCTTTCCTACAAATAAATGCGGGTAGTAGGATTTTATTGTGAGATTTTAATTAAAAGTAACTCCCAGCTTAACGTTGCTAATAGAATTTAATTAGAGATTTTCGGCAAAGTCTATAGACTTTTGCTCAAAATCTACGGTTAGCGTTGAGGCAGTGTTGTATCTGAGGCGTTGCTACTGATCAAGGGAGGCATAATAAAAAGGAAATGTTATGAGGGTAATACCGCGGGCAGAATTTAGCGAAATCTTAATTAATAAAGTTCGCTTTACCTAGCGTTACGCTGTTTACTCATTCCTAAAATAGTAATAAAACACTTAAAGTGAAAGATTGCCTGCTAATTAAATCTTAAGTATTAATTACTAATTGGTCTAGCCGTTAAAGAATTTGACCCATTAGTTCTGTGAGAACAGCTCTACGTTACGTGGTGGGCGGGGTTGGAGCTCAATAAATGGTGACACATTCAATTCGCGCTGGTTTTAACATGAGATTTTAATTACATTTTCGAGCGCTGCTGCCTGATTTTCCTTCTTTTCATGATATATAAAAGGGTATTTGTCGCAGTTTGCAGCGACATTGCTCGATATTCAAATAATGCCTAGACGTTTTACTAAACGCGCCTCAAATAGCCACCCGATTAATATTTAGCCATGTAATCAAACAGCTAGGCTTGGAGCATAGCTCAGATATTAAAGAGGTGGTGTGTTGTAAAGCCATTTTTTTTACGTTCAGCCGGTATTGTTGACGACGGTCATATGTAAAGCCGACGGAACCCTGCTCCGCGGGGCTCATACATCATTCTGCAGGGTTTAAATGAACCTAACCTGTCGGTGTCGGGGAGTCCAAAGTATTATATTTTTTCGACACATGGTCACCTTACTTTATAAATAACGTAAGGATTAACCAATCAGTTAATTAAACGCTTGGCTATCAGACTAGGCTATAAATTAAATGGCTTCTGACACATATCATAGCCGTATACATGTTTACCTGTTTGACAATACAAAAAACAATATCATGATTTTGGATACGCAAAGCAAATCTAATACAGGAGTCATTTAAAAAAATAAATAATAATAATTTGTTTATCCATTGAATACGATCTCAGTAATTCATGATTGTAGATTGTTCGAAAGAGTTATCATCGCTGGAACATAAAGGGCTACTGAAGAGTGTTTTTTTATGGTAGGTAAAAATCATCGAATGACGAATCCCACTCTTGGGCGGAGCGGGAAACAGTGTCAGACTCTTACTGACTAAAGAACCTACCCCGTACCTTCCTTGCCTTATTCCCAGAGCCCCGGTGTAACGCTTTCGCATCAACCCTCAGCTCCGGGATATTGAAGGGTGTACTGGTAAGTTTTAGTCAATAAAAACCTGACACTCTCACTCACTTTATTCACCCGGAACGGGGAAAATTATTTGAAAATGTCACATTTAAAAACATAAATTAAAAAGTCAACTATTTCTGTGGTAAACACTGATCGTGTGTGTTTTTTTTTTTCAAATTATTTATAGAACGAAACGAACTCACTATATGAATAGTGCCATTGTTTTAAAATATTTAAAAAAATCTGGTAAACGTTTGTTTACCAGATTTTTTTAAATATTTTAAATATTTTAAGGCGAATGTCGCTATAAATAAAAGCCTTCGACAATTCACTGTGTTAGGTACTGCATAAACCTCGTTCGTTATTTTAGGTAGGTATGAATTGTAAATTGATGTTTTGCCACCAAAAATTTTATTTACTACTACACTAGTTATTTTACTATCGTACTCAAATTTATAGGTATCGTAAAATACACGCTTAATAAATAAAAGTCTTCGACAATTAGGTGCCTACTGCCTAAAATCTATTCATAATATTTTGGGTATGTAGCTTTATTGTCAAGTAAATTGAAGATTTGCTACTAAAAAAGCCATAAAACGCTTGCCTAAGTGTTTTCAACTTTTGAGCCCCATTCGAACGCCTGCGTTCACACACATATTGTCTTTCTATTATGTCTCTAATTACGGTACTCGAAATGTTAAATTATAACTTAATTGAATACTTACCGGAGGCAATACATCCATTTTATGCTCTCACGAAAACCAATAGCATATACGCGTTAAAAACGAAAAGTATGTCAAAAAAGAAACATCGAGCGGCAAACGTCAGATTCATTCAGGCGCCATGTATCATTTCAGCAGCGGAGCACAAAGCGAGGGAATATGCGGAGCTACAAAAGCTGCATGTTTGTCCACTAAGAAGTATTCGGGACGGCACAAATCACGAGAGCTTTGCGCCCCTCACGTCCGCACCCTTGGATGTAAAGGCTCGACATTTTAATTTTTTTTGGCGTTCCTTAACGTGTAGTGTGAAAACATTTTTTTTTGGCGAGTGAGAGAGAAATTGGTGGTGGGTTTTAATAGTTTTGTGCATGGTGCTATCATTATGTTCCCTAATTTAATTAAAATTAAATTTAAATAAAAAACCCTATACTTAATATAGGGTGTCTGATAATTAGTGACCAATACTTAAACAAGTGATTGTAGTCATGATAACAAAGTTATAAATCATATGGGTTAGTATATCTAAAATTTTAAAACAGCTAGATCGATTTGATATTTTTGTTTTTTTGACGATCTATTAAAAATAGCGTTTGAAAGGAAGGAAAAGGGCAAACCCAAAATTTGAGATATAGCTCATTTTGTATGGGAATTGTGTGGTCTATGGGAATTTTCGAACAGATATTACGACATCTAGCTAGGACCACGGTCCCAGTACGCAAAGGGCAACATGAGGACATTGATGGATTTTAATCAATGAAAGTCTGACCAGCCCTTTCATTCCAACCTAGAACAGGAGAATGAGTGATTTCCCATCTCAAAAATACTCGCATGAGAAGTGCTGATTTTACGCGGGTATCAGACTCGCTAGACTAGGCGTGGATAGCAAAGGTCTCACCGAAATAAAGCAATTTCCTTCGACGCTATCAGTTAGCAAATATTAACTTAAATGTTCACGCTACGATGAAAATATCTATAAAAATAGAAGTAATGTTTGTAGACAAAGACAAACTTTCGATTTTGGATCGTTTTTATTCGGCTAACATCGTTCACTGGTTTTTAGATTTGACATCGAACTAAAAAGAAAAAAAAACCCGCGGAAAGACTTGAAGAGGTTTTACTTCCAAAGAGTTATGTAATGTGCCTTCCGGCAAGAAAATGTTCGAAATTTTATCTCTTGGACTTTTGACTTATTTTAACAGAAGTTAAAATCCTCATTCGTCTTTTAGTTAAAGTGTTCTTCTACTTACTTGCCTTTAGCTACGGTATTTATTTATCTAGAGCTCAACTAGAGCAAACTGCGAAGTTTTTTGATTAGTTTCTGACAGAGGAATGGGCCGAAATATCTTTGCTACTGAACTAACTAGTATTGTTTCTAAGACTAAAATTGTGTGTATTTTATATTGCCAATTTACTGCGGACTATATCTACAACTAGAAAAACTGAACTAATCAAGAATTAATCGATTACTTATAATAAAAAAAGGGAAAGCCTGACTCATGAAATCGAAGGAACCTTGCAGAAGGGTCGAAGCCAACTGGAACCCGGTCTTTTTCGGAAAGGAAGGCTTAGCCCCAGCACGAAAGGCAAATAAGGAACGGGGTAGGCTCAGTAACTGAGAATCTGACACTGTTTCTTGTTCCGCCCAAGGGCGGGATTTGTCGTTAGGTGATTTTTGCCCAACATCTATACTAATATTATAAAGCTGAAGAGTTTGTTTGTTTGTTTGTAAAAAATAAAACTGACTCACTAATTTATTTACGCTCAGTCTAAGTCCTACGATCTAGAAAGTTGATTTTTTCAGTGGTATTTATTTTCGACGTAGACGAGGAATACCTAAGAACAAATTTCCCAAAATTCAATCCTTAACAAGGTAAATAGGCGACGGGCGAGCTAAGTGGCAGGCTTAAGCTAGTTTCAAAACATGCATACATCAAAGTAACCCAAAATGTAGGTTTTCATTTCCCCGGCATGGTCAGAACCCGGCCACTTTACGTTCCATTTCGATTTTCAGGCACTCACTTAACTGAAACCTTTTGACATGATGACTCGAGGCAGGGTTTTAGTCGATGCCTGGGGAATTATCGTACGGTAAAGCGAGGGTCGAATTGAATCCGTTACGTCACGTGACGTCACGACTTCCGTGTTCCTTGTCGTGTCGCGCACAGGTATTGGTATTTTATTGGAGGTGATGAGACGATAGCGCGGGTCGATTCCGATGTATTCTAAATTGGAGATGGCGATTTAGGTACCGGACGTTTTACGAGTATGTGCCTTTTTATGAAAGTCTTTTTAGTAATACAAACTTGATAATATTATTGGCGGTTTTAGATGACAGTGTGCTTTTTGTAGGTATTTGATAAATGGTCTGTGTAGCCGTATTAACTAATTTAACATTAAAAGAAGACGTCAAAAATTTAAACGAAAAATACTTTTTTATCTCGATCCGAAGCCCTTTTAGTGGGGCACTAAGCATTTTGTAAAGTAATGGTACTAAGATTGAAAAACAAATCTGGAGATTCAAATTAAGATTTTTCCTGAGGTTATGACAGGAATTTTTAACAACCGAAAGGAAGCCGATTTAATTTTTGATTAAATTTTCAAGTTCCTCGCTGAATTGATAATGAAAGCAAATCATTGGGACAGAAGATGTTTTTGAATTCGTCTAAATTCTAAGAAGCAATTGAAGGACACATTGAGTTGGACAAACTTAAGTGAAATGTCTGTTTTTTATGTTAGACGTGAGCATAAAATCAATAAAAATAGTACCATAATCGATTATACAATATCGAATAATTATATCTACGAGTAAATTGCTCACATAAACAGACAGCATCGAGTCATTTATTAAAATGGAAGGAAGGCGATAAAAAATAAGATTCCGGAGGGGTTAAGGCTTCTATAGAAAGTGAGCGAGTCCACAATGGCTGGAGTCGTTTACTTAGGCTCGGAGCTGCTATTCCTGAATTTTTAATAGTCGTTTTGTTCCAGATCGACGGGAAAGACAAAGAAAGAATAATAGAGAAATAAACGAAGGGAATACGCATCATAAATATTAATGTTTGCAGTTTACAATCGGATACGAACGGTGTTTCGTAATCTGTTTTATTCTAATTTAATATTACTAATAAAATAATGCTGTTTTATTGTGGCTGGTTTTCTTTCGCATTTTCTTTTGTTGCGATTTCCCAGACTGTTAAATCTTATTACCTGAGAAACACCTTGCGTCATTACCGAGTTGATTTATTGTGGACGTTGGCGCACACAAGATTCAGCGCCGGAGATATTATTTCATATTATTTAGTGTAATTAGTTTTGTTACATGTTTAGTGGTAATGGTGAGAAATGGAGCTGCTGAGATAAGAAAGTAAAAGCAGTTTTTTTTTTGTTGGAACTGTATGTAGAAATTTGGCGAAAACTAAACAAAAAAAAATTATGTATATATTATGTATATATATATTATGTATAAAAATTATGTATATATAGGATTGAACTTAATCTATACTAATATTATAAAGCTGAAGAGTTTGTTTGTTTGTTTGTTTGAACGCGCTAATCTTAGGAACTACTGGTTCGAATTGAAAAATTCTTTTTGTGTTGAATAGATCATTTATCGAGGAAGGCTTTAGGCTATATAACATCACGCTGCGACTGATAGGAGCGAAGAAATAATGAAAAATGTGGAAAAAACGGGGAATAATATTCATCTTTGAGGGCTTCCGTTGCGTGCGCTGCGAAAACGGTTCAAGATACCAAAAAAATATGTATGAAAGAATTATTCCTCTTAAAATGATCTAAAAAAATGTCCGCAACAGTATATGTCTATCTTTTAAGATTAACTTACTAGAACCGTTTTTATGCGAATCAAATTTAGCCAATTTTTACCGATTATTTGTTAGAGTTGTATCAACATAATAATATAATCTTTATCCAAATAAATATGTTGTTGATTAAGAGTATGTAATTGTAAACAAAATTGTCTTTGAAATCATTTAATTTCAATGAACATCTTAGAAGATATTACAATTTTAAAATAACTCCGATATAAAATTCACACGCGATGCTTGATGTGCAAAACTTGACGCTGCGCCTGGCCGGCGGGCGAGGAGAGGGGTTGATTGCGGGCGGCGCGGATGGGTTTTTTATGGTAGGTAAAAGTCATCCAATGACGAATCCCGCTCTTGGGCGGAGCGGGAAACAGTGTCAGACTCTTACTGACTAAACAACCTACCCCGTTTCTCCCTTGCCTTATTCCCAGAGCCCCGGTATAATGCTTTCGCACCAACCCTCGGCTGCAGAAGGCTTCGACCCTGAAGGGCCCCACAGTTTGCTGACAACACCTTGAGGCGCGCGGTAGCAGTGCACGCCGTCGACGACTGGGTCTCGGTCTGGACTGTTACCAGACAACCGGACGGCGAGCTACCCATTGCTCACCGTCCGCAAGCCAGCATCTACGGTGGCCGGATATCGGCGCGATCGCGGCGGCGATGGCTACGGCGAGGGCACTGTTGCTCTTGCCTTATGCGGTCGGCCTCCTCCTTTACGAGCATTACTGCTTCGCAGAAGGAGGCGACCGCTTGCCATTCTTATTCGCTGTTGACCATGACCTGAACCAAGGCCCGGCGCGAGAGGTCGCCGCCGCCGATCACCCCCATGGACACGGCGATGCTCTTCTCAAACGGGTTACAACGGGTGATGTCTATCCAACCACGCCTCAAAGTGGGGACTTACCGCCGAGATTATGGCGTGTCCAAGGGGGTGTATAGCTCTATAAAGTACTTTTAGACAATTATGTTCTTTTAAATACTAAATTGTCTAAAATAATAACGGAAATTGACACGGGCAAAGTCATGAGTAACAGCTATAATTTACAAAGCTGAGGAGGTTGTTTGCAAAAATAAATATGATGCCCAAAATAACTATTCCACGCGGACGAAGTCGCGGGCACAGCTAGTGTTGAATAAAGAGAAAAATCGCATCCTTAAAAAAAGTGGCGTTATACCAAAAAACTAGTCAAGTACACGTGAGATTCGAAGAACTTTAAATTGTATTTTAATATTATTATTTGTTACTGTAATGGCAATATAAATAAACTAACTGTGATCCACTTTCTACCTGTTACGGTTTATTATTAATTATCTCTTTATTTTTGTTAATCACATGCTATTTACATTTATAAGTATTTTTAAAAAAACGTAATTAAAAAAAAACATTTAAAATATATAAAAATAGTAGTCCACTAGTATCGGGACAGAGTCCAAGTTACCGGTGGGTAGGACCCCAGAGATTGGAACCTCCTCACAATGCGAACCGTATCGAGGAGTATTGCCTTCTGTATCAAGCCCTTGATCCTACCGCGTATTATTACATAAAGCTACAGTACAGACTCGTACAAAAGTAAAGGTTTAAAAAAATTTATGCCAATAACAGTTTGTAAAAACTGTAAATTGTATTTATTTCTTTAAAACATTTCTTTTTTTTTACGAGTTTTCAAGCGCTAAAATTCGCAGAGCCTAACTTCAAACTCGCTAAGATTCTACTGCCGTACTGTACAGAGGTGGACTTAATGCCAAACATCCAATGTAAGTTCAATAATAACAAAAGTAAAATTACGTACCTATGTATGGTTTTTAAAACAAATATTGTCCGCAGAACTTGAATAGGAAAACAAAACCCGGAATATGATTTGCATTGACCCATTTCGCAGTATGGTCGCTCATAAAAAGGAAATAGGATTAAAATTGGTTTAGTTTTCATCGTCACTCCACTAACTCAAACTAAGTTAGAATAACGATGGCTGGCTCCGGAGAATGAGATATGAAAACACGATTTTTTTTTTTTTTACTTCTATGTATTTACATCCATATGTTTGTTACAACGGTTGTAACTTTTTGTTGACTGCATTGATATGAATTCTATTTTTTTTACTTTAAAAAAAAAACGAATTCATATCAATGCAGTCAACAAAAAATATGTTAAACATCAGTTTAACATATTTTTAGCTCAGCAAACATTATCGTTATACGGGCTCATGTAAATAATTAAACGACACAACATATTTTCTTTTTTGCTTGGAAAATGGCTTGTCCAGACAGTGGGATGTGCCATTCTGCAGTATTACACGTAATAATCTTATTAACACGTCGTCAAGTACTGCTGAACGTGCGCGACTGCTGATTGTGGGAGAATGGGAGTCGGGTTTGTGGCTTCAGGCACTACCGTCATCAAACGTAGATACTATGATGGATGGTCTGCATTTTACATAATTTATGTGTTAACACTGTAATATGGAAATATTGTAAAAAAACATTTTTTTTAAAAGAGTAGCCATGGAGTTACTTGCCGGTTCTTCTTCATAGGAAACGACCTGTTTGGAACCGTGTATTAGCTTCTGACTTGTAAAAACAAGTGCCCATGTAGGCCTATGTGAAATAAAAACATTTTGACTTTGACTTGACTTTGATGACGCCTCGTTTCAGCTCGCAACCTGCTGACGCTTAGACGCACCTTGAGTTGGTTCACATCGGTGCCACTATGGCGAAGCTGTCAGCTTCAGACACCATGGACCCTGTCCTATTTCAGGGGCGCAGGCCGCATAGCATAGCACGCTAGCATCACATCATTCGTCGAGCTCTAGTCACCGTCGACGTACCTGTCGTATTATAGAACCTATATAGAACCTAATAGCTAGGTGCGTGATGATGGGAACAGACCAGACAGTAGAACGTTGGTGCTGTGGAAGGTGGGGGACGTGGTGTGGGACGTAACCTGTGACAACACCCTTGTGCCATCCTATGACCTTAATTCCGTGGGCTGTGTCGGCACTGCCGCTGCGGCTGTTAGAATCCTTAAACGGTGCAAAGTAACCTTTTTGGTAATTACAGTTTTGAGCCGTTTTGTGTCGTATGGGGTTTGAGGTAGTGCGCGTCTCCTTTTCAAGAAAATTTCACGACGACTAATAGTCATTTTGCGTGATCACAGGGCTGGCTCTTGTTTGCTCAAAGAATTAGCATTGCCATTCAACGTGGCAATTCTGCCAGCCTTCCAAATTCCCTTTTTGTTGCATATTTTTTTAATTATTTAAATTTCTGCTAAAAAAACAAATGTTAGCAGAAAATAAACGAAACAAATGATACATAAATGAAGACAAAAGCGAATAACAGTAGAATAAAGTATTCAGAATTACGGATGTTATTGACTTTTATGATTTCCTCGAAGTACGTAAATAACGGATATAGATTAAAATATCTGTGGGGATTATAGAAATAATGTCACATTACGTAACCGTTGGAAGAAGAGGGAAATTAGACAATTGTCTGTTGACGTCTCTAGATTAGGAGTCTGCTAAAGGAGTTGATTGATTGGATTGCTACAAGATTTCTTCTGTTATGTCTAATGTACGTACGTGTATTGCGCACAAGGGCTTCATTGTCAATAAATGATGAACGTCTCTTTTATCGACAGTCGCTTGTCGTACCAAAAATAATGTAAATATCATATTAACGTTTGAAATATTTTAACATTCTAGTGAGATACTCCATATTATTCAAGGGCTTTATTCTATGATAACGTTATTATTATTTTTTTTTAATTTGTGTGACTCCTTTACATTTTTTATACTGATCGATTGTGTCGATAGAAAAGTAAGAACGTCCAGCGATTTTTGTTCGTCGTACATTTTTTTTTCGGGATTGAGGTAGTGTATAGCTATACTAACGACGAAGTAGCTGTCGGTCAATAAAATAATTGTCGACATAAGACCGGAAATATAAAGATTGCTCCTTTTAAGCATTAACATTTTGCTTCATTTAGGATTCTTTTAATGTAACGACTTCTTAAGTAGTGTCAACGTAGTCTGTTACGAAGACTGCTGTTGGCGTAACCAGGGGGGCAGCGGCTAAACTACAATCATGGAGGGACTCTAGGTAGTCCTGCATAAGTCCAAAGCCATGTGCTTTCATGGCCGATGGAACGCACCTCCACTGGTTTCAAATAACAGTAAGGGAGTTTGATCATACCTTTGCCAGACGTCCTCGCTATACATGGCTAATTTTTGATAAGGATACCGTGGTCTTAGAACGCGAAGGGCAACTGAAGATATACAAACCGATTTCAGTCAGTAAGTGCTGACACGCCCTCTCACACCCGGAGTAAAAGAAGTTATTAGAAGATTTCACACTTCTAAAAAATGGTTTTAATAATAACTTTACATGTGCCTGTTAAAATAAAACAATACAACCCTTCAACCATTTTAAAGCCCTTCCTATTACTGCAAAAATGTGGGACTAAATATAAAATAAATGGCATTTTCGGGCTCTGAGTGACGAGGCATTTGCAAAACATTTGTAGAATTTTAAATAAGCCCACAGGTCCTGTATTCTAAGGATTTAGGAAAATATGTAAAGGCCGTCCCGGACAACTGTTGTCTTAAATAAATGTTCTCACCCATCGTTTTATCAACTTTACGCATCATATTATGAGTGTAAAGCAGGGGTGACCAACCGGGCTATCGCGATCGATTGATCTCGGCTGATAATCTACTTGATCTTGGCAAGCGTTAGCTTATTTACTTTTAGGCCAAGAAGACTATAGCGCATGGCAGTAGACTATTATTATATCATCACTATAGAGCTATTATTATTAGCCCAACTACAATCTATTAACTTATCACCCTGTATTTTTTCTTTATTTTTTTTTATTTGGTTTTTAAACGACAATCGAAATTCTTAGAGACAGGTACTTTACTATTCATGACATGGAAGTTTATAATTAACCTCTTCGGAGCGTTGTGCTAAAACATTCGTGCTCGCTCGCTCTTTTATTCTTATTTTTACATTGGTGATTGTAAATTGAATCAAGTTGACCACCCCTGGCCTAAAGGTTAAAAGACTAAGTTCATGACTAACATTATGGGGCGAACAAAACTCAAGGCGGTAGAAACATAGACATATTGGACTTGTTTTAAAACTGCTGATTAAATTAAGCCACTTTATCTGTTTCGGGAGGCATCGTTAAAGAGAATTAGAGATTGTATCAGTTGAATGAGGATGAAAAAGATCAACGGTGAAAGCAAAAATTTAGTGGTTCTGAATCGCAAGCTATGCGGAAAACAGAATCGGCAGTAAAGAGGGCGTGACTGGAGGCAAGTGGCGTTGATATATGAGCTAATAAGGACCGGTCCCACTGAAGGAGTGTAGTCGAGCATAGTTATCAACGAGTGACAATCTCGTAATTCAAATCAGGCTTTGCTAAGGTAATCACAGCTTTGCTAAGGTACATTTTTTTTTGTTTTGATTAGGTAGGTACTTAAAATTTTCTTTCATTCTGAACGGGTTTGGATGAAACTTGGCACAGAGGCTTTTAATTACTTTTTTGTTTTTTTTTTTAATGATGGAAACATAACCGCATTGTTTTTTATGCACCTGCCATGCTGTCTCTCTACCACCCTTGTTTGATGGGAAGAAAGCGCCTAAGGCCAATGTCCACCTTTGTAGCTTAGTGTTTTTTTTTTTTCTTTTTGTAGCTTAGTGTTGCCTGAAGGTTAATAAATAAACATATAGCGTTGCCACTTCAGTAAAACAGTTGATTGGGTGCGATTTGTAAAAGTCATGGTAAATGCCTATGTCAAGCGGTGGAATATGATAGGCTGAGTTGGTCTAGCGTGGTCGCCATCACCGCCGATCGTTCGCACTGGGACAGGGTTGTTACCCTGAGAGCCGCCCTAGCCAAGTTACAATCATTTCGTTTAGAATGATCGCTTGTAGTTGGCCACGGCCCCAATTCCCTTGGTTGGACGTCAACTTAACAAAGGAATTGGGGGCGTGACCAAACCCAAGCGTTCATTCTAAACGAAACGATTGTAACTTAGCTAGTGGGGCTGGTATCTGATAAGACGTAGATCAAGACACACAGGTGGCGCTAGATGTCGCAACCAATCAATACATTTACCTTTATAATAATTTCCTGCCAGTCAATGCTTATTATTTCTTCTTCAGCTAGGCGATGACATTCACGGGCACTAAGCAGATTACTGGCGCGGCCACGTAACCCCCGCGTGTCCACGTGACTCAATAGAATTAACTCCGCACTGGCAGGTTAAGTCGGTAACCTTTACGCCCAATTTGTTTGTCCACTTAGAGCTCATGTGGGGGTTGAGGGGGCGGAATTAATCTGATGGTACCTTTTTTTTTCGGTGGGAAAAATCATCGAATAGCGAATCCCGCCCCTGGGCGGTGCGGGAGACAGTGTCAGACTTTTACTGACTAAACGACCCACCGTACCTGCCTTAGTTCCGGGGCCCCGGCTTTCACATCAATCCTTGGCCCCGGAAGGCTTCGACCCTGCTGGGCCCCTAATGTTGCTGACAACTCCTTGTAATCTGATGGTACCTAATATTGTTCATTCATACAGTGTTTGACTGCAACTTTTTGTATATAACTGATGGCTGGCAGTCAATAAGATATTTTTTTTTAAATGACATGAAATGTCATTGATGCTCTTTTGTTTTTTTCTTCATGTGAAAATTGTTAATTTTTACATTTACTTGGAATACAGCTTTCAATTTTCTGGAAGTCTGTTATTACAAAATTCTAACTATAGATCCCCAAAATATACTCAGTATCAACACTGTGTGGCGTGAAATCGTTATATCAGTATTATTATATTTGCTAATCGAATTTTAAATAATGTGAAAGCGACGCTCATCGCTTTCAATCCAAGGGCAGATAAAATAAGTGGTAGTCTTTCGGCAAGTCGCTGACGATTTGGGTATAAAAGGAGTACACTGCACGTACGAGCGCCCTATAAAAGTATAGTAGTTAGCATAGTTGTCGTAGCGAAAGTATTTTCTTTTAGAGGAAATACACCGTTAAGGAGAGGAGGAGGAGGACCGCGGAGGGTCATATGAAACACTATCGAGTTGTAAAGATAAAATTAAAAAATAAAGTACCTTTTTTCTTAAACTAAAATTAATTTATGCGTATACGAAATTCATATCTTTGAGTAAAGAATAGCTGAGCGGGTTCAAAGGCCGTAGGTACTTGTCACTCGATGCTTACTAAGTCCTGTACGGGATTAAAATAACCAAAATTTAAGGGTGTATTTATTTTAAAGTGTTATATCTTATTGACTTTGCTACCAATTTTGATTTTGTTTCTCCATTTATTTTTACACTAGCTTTTTCCAACGCGTACATAAAATATAACCTAAGTCACTCAGGAGTGAAGCAGCTTTCTATTGTTGCTAAAATTTTTCCAATCGGACCAGTAGTTCCAGATATTACCCCCTACAAACAAAAAAACATAAAAAATTAAAAAACAAACTTTACCTCTTTATTATATTAGTGTTGATATATGGGGGTATATATTAAACTGGTTAAGTATAATATACTTTTAAATGCATATTCAATGTCATCGTATACAGTGACATACGCATAGTATATTTCACGATATAAATCTATTTCTACCGATCTACTTCTATCATCTTATATATTAATTTACTGAACGCCTTGTTTGATTGTCGAATCCTATCCACCCGCTCAACATGGCACAGCCGGTAGGATTGCGGCCAAGAGACTGATGAGGAGCTAGGGCGGGCCTACTAAGGCCATAAACAAGATTCATACTTCACTTTGACCTTTCCAATTTTATATGATTACCGAAAATGAAACTCGGGTCATTTACACGGGTTTATAATAAACCGACACCGGTACATTTGGGAAATGGGACTTTATCAAGCCAAAGCTGGATCTACTTTGCCGTATGCCCGCCTGTAAAAATACCACTTAAGCTAATTTAAGGCTCGCAAAAAACTTTTTGCTTGCTACATAAGTATCTTGTGTATTGAATTATTTATTTTACCTTCTCTTTGAGAGTGGATCGATAGGAAATTGCTTTTTGTATCGTCTGCGATAGGAATCGGTTGCTTTGAGGAAATAAATACTTGTGCCAACATTTTTTGTTGGATGGTGGGAGAGAAATGCGTGAGAAAGTTCTTATACGTAATGTTTGAGCAAAACAATATTGTTTAATAAAAAAAAAACATATAAACACGATTTAAAAAAAAACAGACCTGGAATGCTTGTTTCTGTCAGGAAGCGATAAAACATATGTGAACATTTGAAGTATTAATAACGTTTGCAATGTAATAAATATTCTAACAGCAAACCGCTGAATTTCACAAGCTCAGCTATTTTGTACAAAAGTAACGTTGTTGTTACGTTGCATAATTAAACCGTTCCCAAAAGTCATTTAAAATATAATATTTAGTAGCATGGTCGCATGTTAGGAAAATGTTATTCGAAGTATGCATACTCTATACAAGTAACTATGCATGTCACCGCCCTAGTGCTTCAGTGGTCAGTCGACCAGGTATTAAGTTTTACGGAAGACATTTTTCTTTTAAGAATATTATGTACATTATAAGAACGTCATTAAAATCTTTCACACCATAGATACATGTAGTATTTCTTCTTCTGAATGTATTTCTAAAAATAATAGATGTGAAAAGAATTGCTTTAAAATAAAATAAAAAGTCAATTTTGTTAAAACTGACCAATTAATGTTGTTTTGTTGTCATGACTACAATCACATGATCCCCACTAATTACCAGTCACCCTTCTATATGTAACATACTTCTTCCATTTTTAGTTAAAGTTGTCTTATTTGTCCTTCATCCTAAACTCTGTCTGATTTCCTCTACGTATTCTATTCAATGCTCAGGCATTGTATACATTTTCTAGGGTATATAATGATAAACGATAGATCCAACATTGACACATTACCTAGACGACCTCGGCATTATATAGAATGACTAGGCATTTTATACAAAGCCTGAATTTTTTACTTTGCCGATCACACCTTATTATAATAGCGCGTTTAAAATGAATCAATACGAGTAGGGGTGGGGAAAAATAAAATAAAAGTTTTCCCACCGATTCATCCCTAGGTAACACTTATGCTGGGATGAATAACATTTTGCGCTTGTAAAAACTTTCCAGATTTAAATTCAACGCACGCTCCCTGCGACGTACGTAGCGAAATTGCTATTCGTAAAAAGCAGATATGTAGAACATAGATTAAATTCAACATTTTTGTATGACTCGAAAATGGAACGAGATCCTAACGAACGTTATATATTTTACTAGCACTTAGCCAGCGACTTTGTTTACTAGAATGTTTTTATAAAAACTTCAACAGTGGGAGTGTTGATGCCGTATTTTGAGGGCAGTTTTGAAAAATTAATCATCATCATCAGCCTTTTAATGTTCCCACTGCAGGGACACAGGCCTCCTCTCTCTAGGAGAGGGAAAAAATAATAATGACTTAATTATTAATTTTTATTAGATTTTGTGCTGTCTGTACACCTTTTAAAACTCTATAAATTGTTCTTTTTCTGTTCTCTTAGTTCTGAAAACGAATAAAGACCTTTATTATTTACCTAGGTTACTATTTATGCTAACGTTCAAGTTTTTTGGTTCACGAAATGTGATTTTGCATACAAATTTACCCCCTTTTCACCTTTTAAACATTGAATTTCCAAAAACCTCTTCTTAGTGCTCGCCTGAGTCGTAAAAGGAAGTCTTGTGCACTCATTTTGTGCATGTTCTTATTCTCAGTACTTTCGATTATGTGTTGATATGTCACACAGTCAGTTTCTCGTTTTAGAATTATACGAGCTTCTGCCAGCTGCATTGCCCGTGTGAAGACATACCCTAAAAAAACCTTTTTCTCCATACAAACTTTCGAACACTTGTATCTCCCCTTAGATTATCATCATCATCAGCCTATTTAATGTTCCCACTGCTGGGACACAGGCTGCTTCTAAAAAAAAAACCACGCTCGCCCTGACGTGCGGATTGGTAGATGTCACATAATATATCTACGAATTATTGGATTTAGGATATGCCAGTTTCCTCACGATGTTTTCCTTCACCGTTTTGAGAGCAGTGTTGATGAAATAAATTACACAAATTTGGGGATTGAACCCAAAGACTTACAACTCGTAAGTCAAATTCTTTAGCTCCCCTTAGATGGTGATTGTAAAAACAATGTTATCAGATATCTTTTCGGTAATACAATGAACATATTATATCCTGCAAGTTTCAGGTCTTTACGATCAGAAGTTTATGCTGTGCGTTGACACATCAGTCATTCAGGACAGAGCATTTTATAAGTATACATAAATGAGAAATAAACTCGTAAAGCTGAAACTACAAATATAGAGAGGTTCTTTTATATTTATTTTATTTTCTAAATAAGCTTCGACATATAAATTAAAGTAGTTATTACGTTGTAACGAGATTTTCATTTCGCTTCGATTATCAGGAAAAAAGGTCTTTTGGAGTTCTTTGGCTTCCACGATTTAATTACTTTTCATTTTCTGCTTTTTGTAGACATGTCTCCACCGCATGAAATGGATTTTCTTTTGATGTATATCACATTTTGATGCCTTAAAATAAGCTTTTATTTTTGCCTTTATCATTTATGCTTGCCTGTATTGGGTATTAATATTGAAAATTGTCAGATTTATTATTTTATTTGATGATGTAAGGTAAAGCATGTATGCCTCTGTATGGATCAGAATGTTCGGCTGTGAAAAAGATGGATGGAAAAAAAAGATTGCATATACCGGAGATAACAATGCTTAGATGGATGGATGTATGGTGTGACGAGAATGGATAAAGTGAGAAATGAGTGTATTAGAGGAAGTTTGAAAGTGGCGCCAATAACTGGAAAGTTGAAAAAAAATCGTTTGTCTTGGTATAAACATGTGAAGAGGAGAGATGAAACGCATACTACAAAAGAGTTCTGAGTTTATTTGTAGATGGATGAAAAGGGAGGCTAAAGAAAAGATGGATAGATTGTGTGTAGAGTAACATGAAAGAAATAGAGTTAGTTATAGTATAATACCGAGTTTCACCTACTCCAAGTAATATGAGATGAGAACAGGAACAAGAAGAAGACTAATGAAGGAATAGGAAGGAAAAGGAAGGAGGAGAAAATTTTGAATATGCTCCTTGAGTGCACATGAGGGCATGGGTTGTCAAAGATAATCTCAGGGCCCTAGAATGAACAAGAGAAAGAAAGAAAGAACAAGAGTAAGTTTTTTGTTGCGCGGAACCCTAATTCTATATCCAGTTTAAATTATTCCCTGTATACCTATAACATTACATAACATTACCAGTGAAAGTCCCGAGAAAGTAGTTTGGGAGCTTAGTCGAAACACACAGACAAAAAGAAAAACAGAAATAAAAAAAACTTTTTAATTACAAACAGACACAGCAATTTAATTTATATCTACATAATGTTGGTATAGATAAAGTTTGTCATTGATGAGTGTCACGTCGTTAGTTAATTGTTATTAGGGCAATAAAGATAAAATTCCTTGTTTGAGGTGGGGAATGATCAAATAATTTCATCCGCTTTGGGTGGAGTGTGAGGGTGTGTCAGACTTACTAAGTAAAACATAAATTTTTTTTTATAAAAAAAAGGAAAAATAAAGGAAATATGTAAAAAGGAGCCTAAGGGAGCATATCTACATATGCTCCTATAGGCACTCTTTGTGTTCCAGGCCACGGTACTTCTTTCGAACATTTCCACAGAAACTTAAATCCTTAGTTTTATACACCTATTCATATTGACGACAAGTTTGGTGCAGAGTTTGAGAGAATGGCTGCTGCAGAGGCGTAGCATGAAATAATTTAGATGCAGGTAAAGGTCCAATAGCGAGATCATTTTTTTTCTTCATTTCGAAAACAAGACAGTGACTTTCGCAACCCAGTGTTCGAAAACATTGTCGCTTACCGTAAGGTGAAAACGTGATCTAATGCGAGCATATCAATTATAAAAACCCTTGTTCTGAAATAGCCAGGGCTCTTGGATGCGAGGCCGCGGGCGGCGGACTATTTTGCCGACACCTAGCTACGCTACTGGGCCTTTGGTATGGATGTGATTTTCACGCACGAAAACTGTTTCTAAGGCCTAGATATAGTTGTTAGCTAGTGAATAATTCCTTGTGTGAAGCACAGTTATTAAAAAAAAATGAAATAAGCAAGACTTGATGAATGTTTCAAGATTTCTAACCAAACATCTGTTTCAGTTTGAGTTGATTTGTCTCTTCATTACTTGTGTACCCCTATAAAAATAATGGCCTGAAAGCTTAAGTAAAATATTCTTTGTCCAGGATATAACTTAACCTACATAAAATTCATATAGCGGCATGCCTTTTAGGCGGGAGTACACTGAGTACACGATAATAGGGCGAGTCCCTACACACGGGGAGATATTACACACATTAGTGTCGCGGGGAGATTTGTGGACACACGGGGGATTACACTGCCGTGCTACGAAAGGTGTACACGTTAGTTGACATAACCGTATCCAAATATTTGCAACAGATGTCTGGATAGAAGGTTTTTATGTGCTACAATATTTTTGGTTATAGATGTGTGTGAGCCGCCACTCCCAGTGGCTCTGACTCACGAGGTTCTTTTGTTCCAACCCAGGGAAGGCATTTCATTACTACTGCTATCAAAACGATGAAGGAAAACATCGTGAAGAATCCGGTACAAGAATAAAAAAAAATAGACGTATGACATCCAACAATTCACACTGGGGTGCCATGACAGAAAACCTCCTCGAGCGCCCGCAGGCTGGAGTTCCCTTGCGGACACGTCCGGAGTGAAGACCAGTCTGCGGGACGGTGCACCCCGGGAGGCCGCCATCGACCCACCCTTGGGCAATCCCTGCCTAAGGGTGCTCGATGGCGGCTTGCGAATATTCTGTTGGGAGTAACGCCTCAACGCGTGTCCCTCTGATTTAGCAGAGGGCACAGCGACGAGGTAAGAGCGGGCTCGGTGTGCACTCACCCTGCCATCGGGCAGGCAGGAGGAAGAGTTCCTCCTCCTTCTGCCACCGCTAGACTCGTAGCCCCAAAGATTGTCCAAGGTCATGTTTCTGACTTTCGATGGGGGTCGAGGGCCTTGGCTTAACCGCCCGGGCCGCGAGGAAGACAACCTCTATAAAAAATCACCCCAAACCTCCAAGCGGCGGCGCACCGTGAGGGAGGTTGTTAGCTTGACTAATGGGTAGCTAAATTAGTCTCTAGTGCGGACCACTAAACTTGAGCCAGTACAGATTGAAAAATACTCGTGGGAACCAGATGAACACAAAATTTTTCACCCAAATTTCAGAGAGTGACGAGCGGTCGGAGTCCGACGCTGCGTCCAGAAGGAGCTCAGGCTCGGAGATGGAGGAGGAGTTGGTGGGCAACTCCGGAAGGGACTCGCGTTCCTTCCGGAAGCGCACCAAATCGGAGGACGGGCAGTCGTCCTCCGATGATGGGAAGGGCTCGGCCCCAAAGATCCCCACCGGGAGTCGCGGTGGGGGCCAAAGCCGAGGTACGGGCAGGGGGCTCACTCCGCGGGAGTCCGCTCAGCGAGCTGCAAAGCTTGCCGCGGAAGGGCGCCACCCTGGTGCGGTCAGCGCTGGGGAGCGCCCGCCGCGTCAATCCGGTGGCGCGCCAGACGCTGGGGCGGACTCCGCTGAAGAGGCGCGCAGGTCCTTCGGCGAGCTGGTGGTCGCGGCGCTGCGCGACATGGGCCGCAAGAGGGTCGCAAAACGGGCTTCGAAGGAGAAGTCCGTTTTGAAGCACGCCACCTCTTTGTCCGAGGCCTTCGATAAGGCCTTGGACAGGAGTGTGGCGAAGCTGCGGGCCGAGCTTCGTGCTGAGCTTCGGGCCGGGCCCGTGGGCCCTGGAGCCGTTGCGCGGGAGGCCGTCGGAGGGGGTTCCGGGCAGGGGCAGGGGCAAAGTCGGCCCCAGCCCCAGCCTGAGGCAGGGGGCCAGCTGCTGACGCTGGTGCAGTCGGAGCTGGCTGCCTTCCGGCAGCAGCTGCAGCAGCAGCAGCAGCAGTTCCAGCTGCAGATCCAGCGGCAGCTGTCCCTGCTGGAGGGCATAGTCTTGCGCCCTCCACTGGCGACCTCCGGCCAGCGCCAAGCGGCAACTTATGCCGCTGCCGCAGCGGCCACGGCGGCTGCGCCCAAGGCGGGCCCGTTGGGGCAAGCCGGGCGCAGGGCCTCAGCGCCGGAGCCTGCGAGGCCAGCCCCGGTGGCTGGGCAGCGTCGGGCGCGGGCCGCTCCTCCCACGAGGGGTGGTGTGGCGCCTGCTGCTGCCAGGCCGGCGGGAGCTCCTATCGCGGTGGCGGCGACTCAGTCGCGCCTGCCGCCTCCCCCGCCTCAAGATCCATCATCGTCTGGCGCCGACTGGACGGTCGTCGGCGCCAAGAAAAGTGCGGGTAAGGCGCGCAGGGCGGCAAAGAAGCGCGCTAAGCGCCAAGAGCGCAAGAAGCGTGCAATGGCGGCGAGACTTCGCGCCCCGAAATCCGAGGCTGTAGTGATCACACTACAGCCTGAAGCGGGTAAGAAGGGCGCGAATTACGACGCCGTCATGGAGAAGGCAAGGCGGGCGGTGGAGCCCCACCTTGACGAGCTCGGAGTGCCTGGGGGCTTCTGCATAAGGCAGACCCTAACGGGGGCCCGAATCCTGGAGGTCCCCGGCTCGGCCAGTGTCGCTGACATTCTGGCCGACAAAATTAGGGTGGCCCTCAGTGCAGAGGAGGCCCGAGTGTCCAGGCCCACCAAGTGCATCGACATGCGCATCATGGGCCTGGACGATTCCGTCAAGGTGGACGAGGTGGTGGCCGCCATCGTCAGGGTGGGTGGTTGCACGACCGAACAGGTTCGGGCGGGCACCATCCGCGCTGACAGCACGGGCATGCGAGCCGTTACGGTAAGCTGCCCCGTGCCGGCGGCCAAGGCCATCACTGGCGAGGGCCGACGGCTTCTGGTGGGCTGGGTCTCCGCCCAGGTAAAACTGTTGGAGCCCAGACCTCTGCGGTGCTACCGCTGCCACGTGGGGCACCACGTGGGGGCCTTCTGTGCCGCGGAGGTGGATCGCAGCGACCACTGCTACCAGTGTGGTAAGCCCGGTCATAGGTCTGCTGAGTGCCGGAATGCGCCGCATTGCTACGCATGTGCGGCGGCAGGCAAGCAGGCCGACCACCGGGCTGGGAGCAGGTCCTGCGACCCCCCGGCCAAAGTGAAGGCCAAATTGAGTCGCCCCCCGACCACCACCGCCGCTGCCGCAGCCGCTTCTTCGGCCGCCGGCGCGGTTTCCGTCGCCGCCGCTACCGCCGTGGCGGTGCCCTCTCAGAGGGCTAGGGAGGAGACAATGGACTGCCAATAACGGCCCCATTACGTCTCCTCCAGGCGAATGTCAACCACTGCGCCCCAGCTCAGGATCTGTTGCTCCAGAGCATGGCGCAGTGGTCGATAAACGTCGCCGTGGTCTCCGAGCCGCACTTTGTCTTGCCCAGGGCTGACTGGGTTCAGGACCTTAGCGGCTCGGTGACCCTTATCTCGTCGGCCGCCGCTGGTACCCCGACCCTCGAGGCCGTCACGAAGGGTCGGGGTTGCGTGGCAGCACGGTTCGGGGACATTGCAGTGGTAGGCGTCTACCTGTCCCCGAACAGAACTCTCGCCGATCTTCACGACTCCCTCAGGGAGCTGAAGACCGTCGTCGCTGGGTATGGTACCCTCCCCGTGGTCGTTTGCGGGGACTTCAACGCCTGGAACATGGCTTGGGGTTCCCGGCTCACGAACCAGCGGGGTCGGTTGGTGGAGGACTGGGCTCTGGAAACAGGCCTGGTCGTCCTAAACCGGGGTTCTGTCCCCACGTGTGTGCGGGTGCAGGGTGAGTCCGTGGTGGACATTTCGTTCGCCAGCCCCACTCTGACACCGCGTGTAGTTGACTGGCGCGTCATGGAGGGGGTGGAGACATACTCGGACCACCGGTATATCCGGTTTGACGTCTCCGCCCAGACCTCGACCGCGCCGGTCCGACAGACCCCATGTGGTCCGCGTTGGGCGCTGAGGCAGCTGGAGAAGGAGCTCTTCCTGGAAGCCGCGGCGGTGCAGGCCTGGGTGCAAGCACCGGTCAGGCCTGCCGACATCGACGTCGAGGCGGAGTGGTTCCGGGAGGCCTTGTCGCAAATTTGCGACGCGGCAATGCCCCGTCTCCGCCCAGGACGCGCCCGACGCCAGGTGTACTGGTGGTCGCCAGAGCTTGCGACGCTGCGCGCCGCATGCAATGCTGCGCGACACCGGTATACCAGACACCGCAGGCGCCGCTTCCGCCCGCCGGGTGCGGAGGCCGTAGAGGCGGAGCTGTACGAGGGATACAGGGTGGCAAGGCGCACCCTCCGATCAGAGATAAAGCGGGCCAAAGACGAGGCCTGCAAAGCGTGGCTGGGGACGCTCAACGCTGATCCGTGGGGACGCCCATACAAGTTGGTGCGGGAGAAACTCCGCCCATGGGCTCCCCCGTTGACGCAGAGTCTCCGGCCACAGATCGTGGAGGGTGTGGTGAGCGCTCTGTTCCCTGCGCGGGGGGACCACTCCCCCCCGCCCATGGCTCCGCCACCAGCGGTGTCTGACGCGGACCACGTCAGCGACGACGGTACCAATGCTCCGGAAGTGACCGAGGTAGAGATGAGAGTGGCGGTACGCAGGATGGGTGCGAAGAATACCGCCCCAGGACCCGACGGCTTGCCAGGAAAGGCATGGGTCCTGGCCATGGAGGCTCTCGGGTCTCGATTGGGGGGGCTCTTTAGCGCATGCTTGGAGAGGGGCCAGTTCCCACTTCCCTGGAAGACGGGAAAACTGGTCCTCGTCGCGAAGCCGGGGCGCCCTGCGGACTCTCCGTCCGCGTATCGGCCCATTGTGCTGCTTGACGAGGTGGGCAAGCTCTTTGAAAGAGTCATTGCAGACCGCCTCGTCAAGCACCTAACACTGAAGGGGCCCGATCTCGCGGACGACCAGTTCGGGTTTCGCAGGAGGCGCTCCACGGTGGACGCCATCATGCGCGTGCGAGCCCTCACGACGGGGGATGCGGTGTCCCGGGGCAGGTGTGTCTTGGCGGTGTCGTTGGACATTGCCAACGCCTTTAATTCCCTGCCCTGGAGTTGCATTAGGACGGCACTCCGGTATCACCGGGTGCCCGACTACCTCTGTCGTACAATCGAGGCCTACCTGTCCGACAGGTACATAGTCTACCCCGGTCACCAAGGAGATTGGAAACGGCGAGAGATGTCGTGCGGTGTCCCACAGGGATCGGTGCTAGGACCGCCCTTGTGGAACATCGGGTACGACTACGTGCTGCGCGCCGACCTCCCCGTAGGGGTCAGCGTGGTCTGCTACGCAGACGACACGCTGGTCCTAGCGCAGGGAAGGTCGTACCAGGCGGCGGTCGAACTAGCGACACGCGGGGTTGCGACAGTCGTTGAGAGGATCCAGCAGTTGGGACTCAAGGTGGCACTGCACAAGTCCGAGGCCATGTGCTTTCACGGCCCTCGGAACGCGCCACCAACGGGTTCCCAACTAACGGTAGAAGGAGTTCACATCGGCGTCGGGTCGACGATGAAGTACCTAGGACTTGTCCTCGACAGCCGATGGAATTTCGAGGAGCACTTCCGACGTCTGGCCCCCAAACTCAATCGGACGGGGGCTGCTCTCAAGCGGCTCCTGCCGAACCTTGGGGGTCCAGACGCCTTCTGCCGGAGGCTCTACGCCGGCATCGTCCGGTCCATGGCCCTTTATGGGGCACCAGTGTGGGCGCCGACGCTACGTAAACGCCCGGCGGCCCAGCTGAACGCCTGCCAGAGGGTCATGGCCATCCGGATGGTGCGGGGATACCGCACGGTGTCCCGCGAGGCGGCGAGCCTCCTTGCTGGCCTACCACCATGGGATTTGGAGGCAACAGTCCTTGCACACATGCACGACCAGCGCGTGGAGATGCAACGCCGGGGCGAAGATCCGCTGCCCGAACATGTCGAGGCGTGGCGGAAGGAGCTCCGGCGAGATCTCATGGTGAAGTGGAAACAGCGACTGTCGCAACCCAGCGCTGGGCACACCGTAATCTCAGCGGTAGTGCCCCTCTTTGAGGCGTGGCTGGATAGACCTCACGGCGTCCTCACTTTCCGCATGACGCAGGTTCTCACCGGACATGGGAAGTTCGGGAGATTCCTGCACCGGATTCGTGCGGAAGAGACGTCCGGGTGTCGCCACTGTGAGGCGAGCCCGGAGGACACGGTGGAGCACACGGTGGAGGTGTGCCCTGCTTGGGAAGAGCATCGCCGTGTCCTCGTGGGGGTGATCGGCGGCGGCGACCTCTCGCGCCGGGCCCTGGTCCAGGCCATGGTCCGCAGCGAAGAGGAATGGCAGGCGGTCGCCTCCTTCTGCGAAGCAGTAATGCTCGTAAAGGAGGAGGCCGACCGCATAAGGCAAAGGCAACGGCGTACTCGCCGTAGCCGTAGCCGTCGCCGCCGCGATCCTGCCGATATCCGGCCACCGTAGACACTGGCTCGCGGACGGTGAGCAATGGGTAGCTCGCCGTCCGATCGTCTGGTAAGACCGAGTCCAAGTCGTCAACGGCGCGCACCGTTCCCGCGCGCCTCAAGGAGTTGTCAGCAAACTGCAGGGGCCCTTCAGGGTCGAAGCCTCCTGGAGCCTAGAGGGTAAGTGAAAACTGTAACCTCGACTCCAGAAATAAGGCAAGGAAGGTACGGGGTAGGTTTTTTAGTCAGTAAGAGTCTGACACTGGTCTCCCGCTCCGCCCAAGAGCGGGTTTCGTCATTGGATGATTTTCACCTACCATAAAAAAAAAAAAAAACAATTCACACTGGGGCCCAAATGGTTGATTGTGATCCATTTCCTTTACTAGTGATAAGGTCTTAGTCTCAACTGTAGGAACATTGAAAAAAGGCTGCTTATGTTATGTAGTATTGTATAGTGTATAGTGCATTGTAGTAGGAATAGGTAAAGAAATTTTAAGGTTCTTAAAATAACACTGGTCAACAAAATTTCAAGTTTGTCTTGCCACACGGACTTTTTTGATATTTTTTACTTTAAGTGGTGATTGTAATAAAAAATAAACAGTTAAAAAAAATTTGCTGGACAAAGATTTTATTCTATTGAGTAATTTGAAATATTAAGAAAAAATACGGTTCTCGTAAATCAAAAGTTTATTTTTTTATAAATGACTTAGAAAATCTAAGATTTTCTTGAATATTTAGCTTCTGGTTGGTCCCTTTTAATTGTCCAGCAGTTATCTGCTAACATATTTGGGCTCCATTTGCCCTGGTACCGCTTTTCCATATCAGAAATATCCTGATGGAACCTCTCGCCGTGCTCGTCGCTGACAGCCCCTAAATTGTCAGGAAAAAAATCCAGGTGCGAGTCTAAAAAATGAATCATAAGTGACATGTTGCAACCTAATGCTTGATATGACAATAACAGCTCGCTAACGAACTCTCTGTAGCTGTCACTCTTGTGGTTACCCAAAAAATTTGCAACAACATTTTTAAAAGACTTCCATGCTGATTTTTCTAAATCGCTTAATTTTTCTTCAAATCTTGAATCTTTTAACTCCCTAATTTGAGGGCCAACAAAAATACCCTCTTTTATCTTTGCATCACTTATTTTAGGGGATTTTTCTTTTAGATACAAAAATCCACTCCCATTGCGATCCATTGCCTTCAAAAAATTTTTTTAATTATTTTTTTTTACAATGAGAGACTGGTCTTATAGCCAAAGATAAGTTAGGGTAAATAACTTTGTTTTTTTTCTTGTAATTTATACCTTTTACGTCAGTGAGACAAAAATAGCAATCTGTAACGTGATCTCGCTGTTCAGTCCATATCATGGGTACAGCAAACGGCATAGGTCGTGCACCTTTTTTCCAGTCAGTTAAATTTTTCACACACGTTATGCAACAGACATGAGGGGCCCAGGATTTGTCTTGATGGGCGACAGAAAAACCAAAACATTGGTGATAACACTTCATCACAAGATTTGTAAAATTTCGTCGTTGTTTTTTTAATGTAAGTTCTCCGCAGACGTAACAAAAAGAGTTAGGATCATTAATACACTTCCTTGACATGCTCACAGGGTTAATAAATCCCAAAAAAGTGTTCAAATTCAACGATAAATATTTTTACAACGATTTAATTGTAAGCGTTTCTGTTAATTTACTGCCGTAGTACTAGTTATGAGTATTACCGTATCACAACAAATAGGAGGCTAATTGACATATGGCAACTGTGATTTAATAATGAGGGTAGATTGATAAAACAAAATTAGCTTAGCTTTATCAAAGTTCGTGTGGCAAAACCAGTGTTGACCAGTGTAATTTGACTTAAAATCCAACGTCATATTGCGGAATTGTAAAATAGTATAGTCACATTGCGAAGTAGTAAATGAATTTACTGTATCTGTAGACCAAACATGATTTGAAACTTCTTCACGCTGAAAAGTTTCCGGAAGAATTCTTACCTTCTTTAGTATTTTTCTTTTTTAACGACCCAAAGGATAAAAATTTTCCTTGTGCTTAAGTACATTCTTTTACAAGCTAGTGACCTCACTTGGTTACCATAGATTTAAGTGCTCTTTACTGTTTAGTGTACACTAAAATTTACTCTATTCTATCATTGCGCGATATCTTTTCATTAATGTTGATAAGCTTTCATTCAAGCTTAACATAATTTACCATACGCATCTCTTTCTATAATGTGAGATATTGGACAACTATTATCACACCTGATGGTAAAGCGATAATGTGGTCGAAAATGGAGTACGCTTACCAAAAAATATCCTATATGTATTTTTGAACTCAAGTGAAACCCGTGCTTCACTACACGGATATATGTTTCTGCAAGCAGCTGTACAATCGCAACTGCCAGCCGTACATGGGATCGGGGAAAAATATAGTGTCCAATCTCTGTTGTTCGGCGAAGTGTTATGAAATCTGTGTTTATTGCAGACGATTATTATTTTACTGAATATAGATTTATCTCGTTCTTTCCTTGAATGAATAAAGGTAAAATGACAACATAGATCCAATTATTCAGTGATTTAGAAATTGCATATATTTATAATCCTTGTATTCTTTGGAATATGCATTAGTTTTCTGACTGACCGAATTTTCAACACTTAAATCTATGGGTACAGTAGCAGTCTTATCGATGACAGCGATATCTACCAGACAACCTTAGGGTGGACTGCAAGAACTAGGAACGAACTATGTATGGAAGAACGATGTTGGTTTTGTGTGCGATTTCCAACAGTCGACCTCGCTTTTAATACAAAGGAGAAAAATGTATACATTCAATTAGACTAAAAAATCCGATAGTGAAGGTTCATAACACGATTTTTTGTCACACCACAAAACGTCAATCACTAGAATTCTGCAACAGCCTACCCCAAAATTGTTTAGGTAAGTGAGACAGCAACTCTCTCTATGGGACGTCAAACGCGTCGCGGCAAATTGGAGCATCATCTATGGAGTGACGTCATTGGTTTGCCGTGTTGCCTCTAGAATTATGTCTGTAACAGGCCCCGTCGGCCCCGTGATAACGAATCTGTCAGCCCGCGGTGAACAAACATGTACAATGAGATCTTTATTCATGAGATGTTCCGATTTAATCTGAGGCAAATCGGTCTTGGCTTCTCTATACCTATGTGAGATCAGTTCACTAACTTTTGCAGACAGTAATTATTCCATGGATCAAGTCAAAGTCAAGTATGTTTATTTGTTGCACATAGGTATAATGTATGTAGGAATGTTGTGTCTATGTTTTTAAGCAATTATCAAGTTTTTGCTTGTTCACATTAACCAACAAGATATTTACATACCTTTTTTTGTAAAAGTACAAAGATACAACAGTCAACAGTATTATGGAAAATTAATAATGTTGTTTTTATGATAGCTATTGAGCGTTTTATTGGATCATTAAATAAACAGTGACTCGTCGCGCCGAATGAAATCAGTTCCTTCTTTAATCTACATCTACACTAATATAATAAAGAGGTAAAGTTTGTTTTTTTGTTTTTTTGTTTGTAGGGGGTAATCTCTGGAACTACTGGTCCGATTTGAAAAATTTAAGCAACAATAGAAAGCTGCTTTACTCCTGAGTGACATAGGCTATATTTTATGTACGCGGGCGAAGCTGCGGGCAAAAGCTAGTGTCCTATAAATGAATGAGCATTTCCTTTACTCTCAATAACCAAATCGAAACTGCTACTGAATTACAGAAACGGGCGTTATAAGTTGATAAATACACAAGTAGAATAATTATTCGTCAAGTTCGGCAGTTTTGAAGTTAACGTCAAATATTTAAAGTTGAAGGAAATTGTAGCTGTTCATCAAATTTGAAGTAGGAAAGTAAACATGAATACAGGCTTTAGAGGCAAGGCAACAAGGGCCGCAGGCTGTAATTTTCTTTGTAAGACAACGAGTGTAATGCGCGGGAGATAAGTAAACTTTGCGGTGAACGCGCGGCAATGGGGACATGCTTTGATATGCTTTAAATTGCTTTATCTTGATAAAATTGTTGCAGTGTTTTAAGTCCCTCTTTGTGATATTAAGTTGATCATGATTACTGTCGAGATCCTGTTAGATATATGCTAAATAAAGCTTAAAATTAAATATATTAATTTGTATAACTATAATTGTTGACATACGTCTTATAATTTTCCCGAGAATATGAGTAAACAGAAGATTTCTATTTAACCTGATTCAAATTTAATTAATTTCGATTGCAGCGTTATATAAAGGCAACGTTCATATTTCTGAGAACCTTCTATTATCAATAAACTTGGTTTCTATATTGAAAGTGTATTCTGGATATCCAATAACAAGCAATCTCATATTAACTATAGCCTTCGATACGGTTCGCCATCGATCCGTTTGTGTAAACATAACTGCTATTATTTTACGTGTATGACACGTGAGCGAAGCCTCTAAGAACATCATCTGCCTTCATGAGCAATCATAATAATCCGAGTAACAACGTGCTCACGCCGTTTGACCTATAAATAAAACGTATTCCCACAAGGTAATATCATAGGCCCTGATTTATTAAAGAAATCCGCGAAATGTCACGAGTAATCGCATAAAGAAACAATTTACTTTCGATTAAATTTCCACCTTATATTTAGATGAAAGTTCTAAAAATATCTCTCGTGAATAAACCAATTAGAGACAATTTTGCGTATTCCGTGCTCGGTCATCATTTTATGGATAATGAGTCAGTAGATATAATTTTCATTTCATTTCAGGCATTCATAATCGTCTCCGTTATCGATCTAACATCGCGATGCCAATCAGCTTGGCTTGCGAGTGCTTCTCTTTAATTAAAGGGCACAAACGGAGTGGGCGCCCACTGAGGTAAAGTTTTTGTAGCACTCTTCAAGAGTTTCCGTTAATTAGGGTCCCATCTAAACAAAGGACGATGTGGCAGAGTAGATGGTACTGGCTTTGCGGCAATTTGTCTCAATGAACGAGCTGGGCGGTATAAATGTTCCGCTTTGCTTAAGTACTACCATATATTCTTCTAAGCACCCCAGTGTTACTTTACTAAACTCATGTTGAAAGTGTCTGGAATTGCATTCAATTTTAAGAGTTTTTAGTTATAAACATTAATTCTAGATAGTTTGAGATAAACAATAAAACTGTTTACATTTAATACATAAGTTTATCTGGCCTTATTTCGGAATCCCATAACGCAGTGTTTCTATCAAATATTCTGTGTAAACGAAGCGTTCATAAAATATGTACGGAGCTTGAAGCTCGCACCGCGTCTAGTTTATGCATAAAATTTTATTCAGCGAGTGAGTACTGATAATGCGCTCAGATACCGTAAAACATGGCGAGGAGAGCCGGCACTTTCAAAAGTTTTATGATACAGAGAGAGATTAATATCTCTTGTCACAAGTTACTTTTGTTTATTTGCACCTATTTGGATTCGTATGCAATAAAACAGGTACATTATCTATACTAATATAATAAAGAGGTAATTTGTGTGTGTTTTTTTGTTTGTAGGAGGTAATCTCTGGAACTACTGGTCCGATTGGAAAAAATTTAACAATAGAAAGCTGGTTTACTCCTTAGTGACATAGGCTATATTTTATTTACGCGGGCGAAGCCGCGGGCAAAAACTAGTGTAAATAATAATAAAAATATAATTTACCTGCCCCTGAAGCGCTCTCAAAGAGCTGTATCAACAGTATATATTGGGTCTGGTGGCCATGTGAATAGTAGTTAGTGGTGATAATTGTGTTCTTATAAGTGTAGATATATATATCTACATACTTATGAGTACATACAGCGTTGAGGCCTTTTTTGGGACACTCACCCTTTGTTCCAAGTAGCATTGTAAAATGGTATATTATAAGCGATAATATTATCACCTCAAAGCAATACAATATTTAAGTCGTCAAATTGACAACCATTTCATTCTTCCATCAGTCCCGTCTCAATATTTGGGCCTTCTTTAAAATTCAATAAAATATTATTACTCTCGATATTGGCTTCCCGAACGCGCAGACAACGTTTTGTTCGACTCCCGATTTCAATTTGATTAAGTACTTTGGTTTTTTTTTTCTGAGGATGTAATAATTTTATGATTTTTTGAAACTTTCGGTATTTTGCAGCTGTGATGTATGATCATAACAACAGCAAAAGTTTTTGTGGGGATTTTTTCAAATGGTTGTTTAGCGGCTGTTCGTAAATTGATCCCTAGTTGACATTGTGATATAAAGTTGGAGTATTTTAGTATCTCAATTATGTTTCTCGCTCATATTTTATCATTAAAATAGGCGCAAAATCAGTAAAATGGTGTTAAGCGTTTTATTATAGTGTTGACTACTAACTCAGCGAAGCTTACTGAGAAAGTTGACTTTTGATACATTTGCTGCCAAATACTACAAAAACATTAGGATGTCCATAATCTCATAGTAAATTAAATAACTATTCATACGAAGACATGAAATAAAAGACTTGGTATCCAACCCAATAAATTACATAAAAAAAATCGCCATTGATCATTGATACTTAATAATTAGTAGTAGTTTAATTCATTAGTAGTACACCGCAGACTACCCCCTTATTCTTATTTAGTTCTTACGATCCATCCTAAGGTTGTCTGGTAGATATCGCTGTTAGCGATAAGACCGCCTTTGTACCCATAGATTTAAGTTTCTGTATAAGTTCTGTAACTTTTTGGTGTACAATAAAGTTTAATCTATCTATCTATCTATCTATCTACTTTTTGTGTCATTCTCAATTTAAAACTCAAATACTTTTACCATATAAACATTATGAATACGGAAGTAACTCTGTTTGTTTATTTGATACATTTTCACGCGTAACCCGCTATACAGAGTTTTGATTAATTTTGTCCCGTTATTATTACATCCTGGGATTACGTTCGTTGGGATAATTCCCGATTTTCACGCGGGCGAAGTCGCTGATAAAAACAAGGAAGACCATAAGCCGTCCTAAATCTAAATCTGTCGTGATCTTGTTGTCATGGTTCGTTTTAAACTTTATATATTCGTTAAAAAAAATAGTTTATTATTTGGGTTAATAATTACTTTTGTTTTTCCATATTATTGTTATAAGAGCAATGATTTGAAGGTGAATGAATAAACATGAATAAGAAAAAATGTGCAAGCGACGTCAAGTCTGTATTGCAGGATTCACTTCTCTTCCTAGAAAAAAAAAATATAAATAATATTTAACACACTCTAATCCTAAACTAAGCCAAACTTGCGGTATGAGTACTCGACGACTGATAAACATATTCATACTTACATATTTCTAAATATGTACATATTGTAGATAAACGATACAGACCAAATGTTCGTGCTCCTGACACAAATATTTGTCCTGGGTGGGTACCAAACTTACACACCTCTGGCATCGCAGTCAGGGCCACTGACTACTAAACCAACAAACCTGCCAATATCAGCATTTGCGTGTTAAATAAAAGTGTGCTAGTTTAGAGAGAAGCGAACTGTTTCTAGGTGAAGTCTTGATACTGCTTTTATTATTCACGTCTTTGCCTTTTACACAAGGCTGTGCTCGGCAGTGCTAGCGTAAGATTTGTAGGTACCTCGCGAGTTCTCGAGGTACAGCGCTTTTCTTTCACATCCATATCAGCAGGCATACATGATTGAACTAAGTTCGTACGTAAGAGGTATGTTACCTTTTACCTTAGATCGATAAGCTTTTGTTTTGTTACCTACTTTAAGTGTAAAATATTTATCGTTACTTTTACAGTAACGTATTCTTGGAATAAGAAAACTGTTCGAGGTACATTATTTTTTTCTTTGGAGGTCTTTAAGAGGAAAATTAAAAAGCACTTCCTCTCACAGCTGACATAATATTTGTATTTACTAGTATGTACATATATTTTTATAGACTAGACTTATTTATGTGCGTTTATATAGGTTTATATTGTACACTTGATTCTACCCTTGATTGTTGTCTCTCTCTTTTACTCAAAAGTTTCCTGGGAGAAAACTCATTGTTGAGCTTGCCTTTGTGCATGAATTGTCAAACTACTGTGTACTATAAAATGGTTTTGTGTGCATTAAATAATTATTTATGACTTTACTATTTCTAGTGTGTAGTTTCTAGTACTATTTCTATAAATGTTTTCAATCAATGGTTTTTGTTAATTTAAGTCAGAGAGTTAAAATTATCTCATCATGATTATCATTTCCGCCGACAGACGCCTCTCGGCGGAAATGACTGTGGCCTCCCTCAAATGCCGCCACAACGACCGGTCCTGTGCGTATATGAAATATATAGATTAACTAGGTAGTTGTACGAGTATGTAGATTAACTAGGTAGTTAAATATAGAACTAGTGACCCGCTCCAGTTTCTCACGGGTGCAATACTTATATATTACGCATGTATTATACTTAGAAACCTTCCCCATGAATCACTCTACTTATTAAAAAAACCGCATCAAAATCCGTTACGGAGTTTTAAAGATCTAAGCATACATAGGGACAGCGGGAAGCGACTTTGTTTTATACTATGTAATGATGATAACTAGGTAGTAAATGGAGATTTCTATTATTTCAAGTAAAATTTCAGAATTTAACGGATAGCGATCCGTTAAAGTGGGAAAATGTGCGTATTCCTTATTCTAACGGTAGTGGATGATTTTTATCTACCATAAAAAGGTAACAAACTACAATCTAAAATTAACTATCGGGCAGTTGTCCGTGCTAGACAAAACATCTGTCTGGTTGAAGGTTCCTTATTTTCAATGAAAAGTTGAATTTTACACCTCGTTCCGCATACTTCAAAATTTAATCTAGTTTTTAGTAATAATTATATACCAATTAAAAGAACATGTTACATCAATATTTATTACTAAGATGTTGGAACTAAGCAAGTATTCGCTGTTTCCACGTGAAGTGTGTTTACAGTACATTGTTGTAACATCAAACTTCGTGTTGACATCTTGTCGTAACTTTGAAATATCATACCGATGTTCAGACTGATGTCAACGTTTTCAATTATTTGGTATTCCAAACTTAACGTAGGTAATATATATAAATTAGCTTGTATATATACACCGTTAAATTTTGATCGTTTTAATCCCGTGGAGGGTCGATCGGGTACATGAAACACTATCGATTTATGTAGATAAAATAAAAAAATAGAGTAATTTTTTTTCTAAATCTCGTAGTGATATACGCATTAAAAAATCATTTCTTTAAGTAAACGAGTCAATGACCGCGTAGGTAGTCTTCGGGTGTTGCGTACTAACTACCTACAGGTCAATGAACTGGCCCAGCTGATATTTACTTTAAAAAATCAATTTCGAAAGTGCATAAACGAATTCGAATGTTAAAAAAAGTGCTTATTTTTTTTTTTGGCTTTACAAATCGATAGTGTTTTCATGTACCGGATCGACCCTTCAAGGGATTAAAACGATCAAAATTTAACGGTGTATAATATACTAGCTTTCTGCCAGCGGCTTCACCCGCGTGTAAGTAGGCTTTTCCGTACAAACTTTTGACCCCCGTTTCATCCCCTTAGGGGTGAATTTTGGGAAATTCTTTCTTAATGCTCGCTTACGCTATAAAAGAAAGCCTTGGGCGAAATTTCACGCTCCTAGTCCCAGTAGTTTCTGCTGTGCGTTGATATGTCAGTCAGTTTCTCCTTTTATATGTATAGATTATATACAAGCTAATTTACTACAGACACCTGTTATGCATGTCACGTTATATAATTAGCAACGTACTGTTTGCTTTCCCCTATAACGCCTCGAGTTTGTCAAACATTGAACCTGTATGACGCACCATCTACCTAGATGGTGATACCTATTTATCTGATACTAGCTGCAACTCACAGTTTGGCGACGTGAAATTATTACGTTCTGTCACGTTTAATAGGCGATTTCGATACAAAAATACCTTTTTTTTTAAATGCTATAAACTGGTGCTTGACTGCGATCCAACCTGATGGTAAATCGTTGATGGTGAGGCGCACTAGTTTATTAAGAGCCTATTCATTCTAGCCTTGAAGACACCTAATATATAATCGGACGGAAAGACTGCAGCCAGCAAACTGTTCCAGTCCCTCAATGTACGCGGTATAAACGACGAGGCAAAATGCTTAGTCCGGACCGTAGATAACGTATAGGTGGAATTTGCCATACGTCGGCAGGTCCGATGATAAAATTGAGATTACTTACCTACCTACTACTAACTCTTTCTGTAGGTCCATTCTTTCCCTTTTATTTTAGGTAAAATAACGATCAATGAAGCGTATTAAACGAGGTTTTAAATTAACACTATACTGTGCTCATTTGGAGGAGGCCTTTACCTGAGGGGGGTTCCAGTACAGTATTTTTTTATGTTAGAATAAATAAAATATAAATTTAGGATAATTTAATTTTAGAAAAGTAAGAAACAACATACTTAATTATGTACTTAAGCTAATTTTGGTACTGGAAATATAAGGCTTTTTTATTTTTATTTTTATTTATTTATACTGTGCTCCAAACCCAGGAAAGTTGTTTTGTCACATAAGGCTGACCAACTTTAATGGAAATGTAGCACAAAGTTGATGTCTTGAAACAGTGAGACGGAGTGGTAGCAGACGAAGGAGATGGTTTTTTATTTTTTATGGTAGGTAAAAATCATCCAATGACAAATCCCGCCGTTGAGCGGAGCGGGAAACAGTGTCAGACTCTTACTGACTTTAGTTAAACCCCGTTCCTTCCTGGTAAGACGAACTAGATAGATTTCATCAAAAATGGTAGGAAGTAGACTTGTGTAAGATAGAAGGAGTGGAGGTACGCATTTGCTCAGGAATGGAACAGAATAGAGTCACAATAAAAAAATAACTGGTTTAACTGATTTTGAATAATGAACTGGCTAACAAGTAGTAATTGACATTTATATGCGTATAATATTACATGGAACATAAATAATGTAAGTTTAAACTCAATTCAGCTGAAAATTCATGTATTAGTTAAAATCATTACATAGTAAAAAACAAAGTTGCTTAGATCTTTAAAAGTACGCAATGGATTTTGATGCGGGTTTTTTTTAATAGAGTGATTCAAGAGGAGGGTTTGTGTGTTTAATACATGTATAATATTATATTAAATATCAGTAGAGAGCAGTGGTGGCCGAGTGGTAACGGCCCCGACTTACGAGTCGTAGGTCGCGGGTTCAAACCCAGCCAGGCGCATTACTTTGTGTAATTTATTTCATCACCACTGCTCTCAAAACGGTGAAGGAAAACATCGTGAGGAAACCGGCATGTCCTAGAATCAAAAATTCGAAGACATGTGACATCCACCAATCCGCACTGGGCCCGCGTGGTGGATTATGGCCCATTCCCTCTCCTAGAGAGAGGAGGCCTGTGTCCCTGCAGTGGGAACATTAAAAGGCTGATGATGATGATGAAATATCAGTACCCGAGCGAAGCTGGGGCGGGTCGCTAGTGCTGTATATACAAATAAAAAACAAATGACGATGTGTATTATATCCTAAAAAACAGCATCTAGTATAATACTAAAATGACTCAGACAACCGAATAGCAATAAAAATCCTATTCGGCTACAGACAAAGTCATAGCATGGCTACAATATCTGCAAAGATTTATTAATCAAAACCTCAACTGGGACGGAACAGAACGGCAAAGCTCAAAGGATTCATAATCTAAGTGGATTCCACGGGATCTACCTACCTACCTACCTCGATGAAAGATGAAAATACTTTATTGGCATTGCATGAGGTTTCATTAAAATTCAACTTTAATTTTGTAGCCAAGAATAATTATACAAAGAAATTTTTGTCCAAAATTAAAAGCATACTTTTGCCTTTTTGTAAAAAAACATTAGCTCATATTATGATTTTTTCTATACTAGCGACCCGCCCCAGCTTTGCACGGGTGCAATGGTTATCGTAAATATATTATGCATGTATTATACATATAAGCCTTCTGTAGGGTGCTACCCTAATATAAGTAATGTCAATGCAGATGTAAATGTCAAATTTAAACTTCTAATGTAGAAAATGTCAATGACTGCTCGACGGGATGAATCTAAATGAAAATGCAAGTTGTCCGACTCAAACCACGTCTAATTGAACACTAAAATGTAATATACATGAAATGCATGGAACAATGCAATATGTAAGTATCAATACACTGCCAAAATGTAGGTTGCGTCCAAAGTGCAAATACACGAGCCACTGGCTAACTTATTGCAATAAATAATTATATTTTAAAATCCATGTACGTGTACCGTACATGGATTTTGAATCACTCTATTTAAAAAAGACCGCATCAAAATCTGTTGCGTAGTTTTAAAAATCTAAGCATATATTAATAGGAACTGACAGCGACTTTATTTTATATTATGTAATGATGATGAACATACAAACTCGTATACACAGGATATTCAGACCCAGAACAAGTATTTATCAGCCATTCAATATTTGTTCCGTGGGAAAATTGTACATGCAGCGCAGGAACCAGTTGGACAACATACACTTTTTCAAGAGTTTTTTTTTAATTTATTTATTTTTGTATTTTAATAATAATCAAGTAATCGGTACAATAGAGATAGTGCTAATTGTAAACTCACTAGAGTATTATTAATAATAATAATAATCCTTTATTATCAGGCAACTAAGGCCCATAGCATACAATACACGAATAGGTAAAACTTACAAAAAATAAACTAATAAATACAAAAAAGAGTTATAACTTATTAACTATGAACTATTGTTTTACTGTGGGTGCGTGCCCAAGTACAAGCGCTAACTCTAAACGATACGATTGTTACTTGGCTTAGGGGCAGGTAAAAAACGCTGATGGAATTCATCAGCTTTGCTTCGTCACTCAGCTATTTTGTCGCCATTAGTGCCGTGTCTGTTGCTGCGGTCACACGACCACTGGCCCGATATAACGCAAGAACGAGCTGACCACAAGCTCACTGCTAGATGCAAGAAACTGTGCCATTATGTTTGGAGAGGCTCACAGCTTACTAATGACTACCAAACATAGGTACAAAAGAAGGTAAAAATAAAGTTCATAATTTTTTCCAATTTATCTCAGCGTTCTCTTTATTTTAATAATACTTTAGTACGAGTATTTTTCACCTCCTAAGCAGCTTGACTAATTCGGATGATGTGTGGTTATTTGAGTAGGTCTGGATGGTTCTAAAAATAATTTGACTCGGTATAGAGCAAAACAATCGGATTCTCAATTGTTTTTTCTGATCTACAAACAGCTATAGAATAGGATAGCATCTGACGGAAAGGCTACTTTATTGTATACTAGCGACCTGCCTCAGCTACGCACGAGTGTAATGGTGATATTAAATATATAAAACATGTATTATACGTATAAACTTTCCTCTTGAATCACATATTTAAAAACAGCAGTCTTAAAGATGTAAGCATATTAAATAGGTATAAACAGCGTTAAGCGACTTGGTTTTATAATAAGTAATGAAGTGCAGTATTGTAGTCTATTTTATCAATACCTCTTTTGAAGGCTTATAACTCATGTCACATTACAAATAAAAAATAAATAAATGCTAATTCGAATTTTAAAAGAAACAAAATTTTGATATGTAAATCGGATGGCAGCCAGTATTATTTTTAATAAAACAAAATACTAATTTTATTATTAAATAGGCCCGCGAGGTGGATTACGGCGCATTCTCTCTCCTAGAGAGGAGACCTGTGTCCCAGCAGTAGGAACAATAAAAAGGCTGATGATGATGATAGAAATAAATTTCTCAGTTTAAACCTCATCCGCTTTTTGATTATCTCTCTCATACCTATCTACAAGAAGACTGGATGTTGAGTTGTTATTTAAATAATCTCCTCTTTCTAGACATATTAAATCATTTAAACAGAACAGTTCATCGTTTTGGTGTCCGATTTTCGTAGCTAGCTATGTTAATAATATTCAAAACATTTTTCATGGTATTTTTCTCATATCTCCAATAAAACACAGACCTAATGTACCCAAAAACTAAATATTCATACAGCAAACTAGTGCTTCTAACAGAAATATATTCTTACAAACTAACTTATTAGCTTTCACGATATCTTGCGTTTCATCAACAAATGGGAGCGGTTCCCATATAATAGGAATAAAGCGACCGCCCTCGAAGATGTTATCCCAAAAGTTTTGGTACCCGCGGAAATTTATTCAGAAACCCTTTACAACGTTAGCGTAACCGAAGCCGGGCCACGGATGTGTATAACCACGTTAACTTACCGCTAGATGGGCTCCCGGCTTGCAATATTCCGAATATTAGATTCGAGATTACGTGAAATAATTCGGAAGAGTTTGCTCGAATTTGCTAATGTAATCGAATAAGCTTTTGGGGTTAACGTGCTGGTGATTAACGCGATCTGAAGCGTTGCTACGAGTTCTTAATGCGATACATTTGGCGGCCTAAACTGAGCTGTTACAAGTATGGAGCTTTATAGTACCATTTCTCTTTCTCGCTCGCACGACAGACATTTCCACACGTCATGGTAAGTAGTTGTCGTTGTTTTTAACCGATTTATAGACAAAACCATTATACGTATGTTTCTACACCAAATTCCGAAATTAAAGTAATTTTTTATACATTTTAGTTTGTGTTTGAGCGATTATTGATCGCGATTTCGATTCCAGCACGTAATAAATATTTGTATCGTATACATGTATATCCAGATTAAATATTTGTGAACGGACTTACGTTACATAACCAATTAATATTGAGAACAAAGGTTTTATAGAATAAAGAGTTAAACTAGTATACGGCAAATAAATTGAACCAAAATGGCTGACGTTACGTTTAAAATGGCTACGCGCAGATATTTCAAGGTAGGTCGCCATTCTGGGTCAATTTACAAGCCGCGTTTTGTATATTTATACAATAATTTTACAAAGGATTTTCCAGTTTTAGTTCAATAGTAAACACTGAAAATAACCAGTTTCCGCTAGATAACATTTACAGCAGCCATAAACAGCGTCACCAGAGTTATTGCCGTCTCTTTCACTCCGGGATCAGCTTCGCCGTCTACTCATAAAAGTTAAATGGTGTTAAAGTAGGAATAATGTTATCGCAGTAAATGGCTTAGAGGCGTCGCGAGAAGGTGCAAGGTGCATTTACATAGACGACACCCGACCCCAGGGAGACGGTACACATTTACTCGTTCGTGCGTTTAGAGTTACGTGTATTTTCTATAAAATAAGAGAATGCGTGATCGAATCAGAAAGAAGGTATTCGCGGGTCTTCGTCTTCTTTTTTTTGAGTCGATGATAAACTCGTTGGACTGTTGCAAATTCAAATTCAAAGTATTTATTTCAAATAAACCTTTACAGGCACTTTTGAAATGTCATAAAGTCGGTCTGTCAGGAAAAAATGACGCTAATTGCACATTCCAAAAAGTAGGTCTCAATGGAGAAGAATGTGCAAGAAACTCCATGGTTGCGTCCCAGTAGGTGGCTACGTTAACTGCAGCATCGGTGGCAATAATTAAATCCTCCATAGTACAGGTGTATGGGCACTTAGGGCATTCCAGTAAGTGGATCATGTTTTGAACAGGGGTACCGCACTTACATTGAGTATCCGACGGGTCTATAAAACCCATTTCACCAAGTTGTATTAACAGCGGCCAACCTGGGCAACCTGGGAATTCGCGGTTATAGATGTAGTCCGAAAAATTGTCGAACTTAAGTGGCGGAGGCCTGGGCACATTATTCTTGTAACAGATGGTCGACGAGGCCAAAATCTTCTGGAGTGTTAACCACACATAGAAAGGTCTGTGCCTTGCAATGCTGACACTGGAAGGCCTCCCACAAAATGAATCAATGACCTTGTGTGGGTCGCGGAAATCCGATAAGTGTAAGACTTATAGAACCGATCCTGGTGACACTTTAAGGAGGCCTATGTTCAACAGTCGACGTCTTTTGTCTGAATGTGATATGAACGTGATATGCATACTTACTTTAATAAAAGTTTATTAGAAAACATAAACTCAATCTTTCCAGGTAGAATCTATGACGGTACGTGCTACCGTTCAAAGATAAAAATAAAACATGGAAGATAAAAAAACAACCTTTAAAACTGCTATTAATTTCGCATGCCTAACAGCTCAAACACATAAACACGTTACGACGACGCGACGTGCCACGGCACGTCAACGTGACGTGGTGCGTTGCTGCCGTGCAACGCGACGTCTTTATCCATGACTGAAAGATATGGATGGATCCAGTATTCTGTTTCTTCTTTATCCTCAATATTAGCAGGAGGGGAACACGTGTAGTGTGGTCCATTTCTCGAAATTAATTGCAGCAATTCTACGTATGCGCCACCGTCAATGCGACGTCATTCTATGTGCTACGTTGCGTTGTCGTGACGTGATTATTTACGTTGCGCGACGTGAAAGTCCTCGTCACGCCACCGTGACGTAGAAGTCCACGTCACGGGGGCGTCTACAAGAAGAAAACGAAATGAAGAAGAAAAAAGTAGAAGAAGTAGAAGTCTACGTAACGTTGCCGTGCCTTGGTACGTTGCGTCATCGTAACGTGTTTATGTGGTTTTGAGCCTTGATTGCAGAAAATTAGCCCATGAAAATATACTCCACTAAGCTAGATCTTAGCTGAACACACGAGGTTCTCGCCTTTGATCACCTCCATAATAAAATCAAACCTACCTATTAGAACTAAATACCAATCAATACAAATCGATTCCCATTAATCTAATTCTGTAGCTGGTCTTAAACATCACGCCTGCAAGGACAATCATAGTTAATGATTGTGACACGTAAATTAATCAATCAATTTGCTGTTATCAGCTTCACGCCCTTAATCGTACAGACAATTGAAACTAACTGACGATAACTTGGCTAATGTTATCGAGGTTTCACTGAGGTTGCTTCATAATTAATCAATGAACTATTCATGGTGAAACATATTTTAATCGTTCATGGAAAGAAAGAAAGAAAAATGTTTTATTTGGCACGCATGGATACACAATGTAAAACTAAATGTATAAAACTTAAGATAAAAAAAGACGCAATGTATGTCTCACGGCTCAGCCAAATATGTCCAGTTCAGCAAAAATATTCCAGATCAGAGATTTCCGTAGAAATATGTTTATTTGAGATCTCCTTAATTACTTCATCATAATCCATAACTTCACGGGTGGGCGTAGTTCTTATGTGAGCGTAGTTCTTTCTTTTGTTGTGGCAATTCTCAAGCTTCTTCATTTCCTCATCTCGATTGTGACGGTAACAACATCGTCTGGCCACCTCGCTACCGGGCACTCAGAATTACTCCTAGCAGCCCATGGACTCCACCCTTCGTCATCACGCCTTGCCATGTGTCCTACCCAACTCCATTTGATTTCCATAATTCGTTCTGATATAGAAGATCTTCGTACGACTTCGGATGTCGTCGTTTGGAATTCGTTTTAATAGCTTTATGCAAAACATCGACTGTTCCATGACTCTCTCACTCCTAATAACCATTTACATTTATTATGACAAAATGTATAAGCAGACAAATAATACTAATCTACACTTATTAGATCATTTCATAAGCGGAACACGTTCATCATGACGGTTTCATAAATATTTCTGTTTTTGCTTCAAGTAGAGTGCGCTCGTTAACTCCGAATTAATATGTCAGCTTGTTTCTACCGCGGGCAGGCTTCGCCGGATAGCGAGGTGATTAACTTCCACCCTTTCACGCTAATTAAACTTACTACATAATTAAAAGGAAAAAACCCTTGGAATAGCTATCGTGAAGTTAGGTTCGGGCTTAGATAGAAGAATAATTTTAAGTTCTGTCATTCTTCTTCGCAGAATAAGATTAGAGTAACTAGTTCCAAAGCTAATGCATATTAAACAGTACGATCGCTAAACTTCTCTCCATTTATCAAATCAATACGGCTTTCTGTGCTCTCAGCGTAACTACCTAGACGCTCCAAATAGGTATATATATGGCAGGAAACGCAATAAAAAATATTACCATAAAAGTACGCCTGTATCAATATAAAAATCGAGGCGGAATCCATAAAAACGTAAAACCAATTACAGAATAAAACGTTTACGTTGCGTATCAGAACAACAAAGACCGATGTAACACGACCGTTCGAGCTGCTCCCGACCTTTCAATTTTGTACAATTTTCGCTTTTGAAATATTCACCGGCTGCCTAATGACATTCTTTAACAATGGAAGGGTTAACTGACGAAAGAAGATTCCTTATTTTAGATAAATGTTCGTTAACGAAGCGTCGGTGGCCGCTGCGAGGCAATGGACGGTAACATTCAATTGTTTGGGGTTGCTTACGTAATCAACGATTCGGAAACTGATAATGTATTCTAATGTGGTCCCACTTTAAACATTAGCATACAGTATCATGTATTCTAATGACGAAAGTTGAACCATTGTCAAACCTTTGGAACATTTGTCTTTAGTTAACTGTAATTTTTAACTGCTTGCCAACATAATGTTTCATCTGTTTTTAATGAAATTGGCAACGAAATGTTACTCACACATTCACAGAGAATTTACAGTTCATCTCTTTCAGATTAACGGCTTAGTGGAATCAATCACGCGCGCTCACACGAATATTCTTTATTCATTGATAAAATTGACAACCAAAATGTTTCGACCGAAAGCCAGGCAAGCCTCAGTTTACTGAAAATAAATCGAGTGTAAACTGAGTTAAATAACAAACAGGGCCAAATTCAACAATAAAACTAATCGCCAGTTTTTAAACGGAACTTAAACTGTGTTTTAATATAATCCCGATTAGATGCTAAAACGTTAACAACTTTTAAAAGTATGGTCAAGGAGAACTACCTCTCCTCTTGAACGTCATTAAGTACATATTTTTGTTTTCATATGTATTTATATAATAGGTACTAGCTTTTGCCCGCGGCTTCGCCCGCGTGGTATTGGGGTTGGGGTTGGGGTTTCCGGGATAAAAAGTAGCCTATGTTAGGACATAGGCTACTCAGGATACACTCCGGAATAGGTTCCGGAGTGTATCCTATGCCTGTGCCAAATTTCATCCAGATCCGTCCAGCCGTTTTGGCGTGATTGAGTAACAAACATCCAAACATCGTAACTTTCGCATTTATAATAATAGTAAGATTTATATACGTATATATTATTTGTAGTATATGAACTTCATTAGTTATGTATTGTATATGTGTAAATAGTACGACCACAAATAAACCGTGTATATTTCTCCTCTGTCCATCCTAAAGTTGTCTTTAAAAAATTGCTTTTAGCGTAAGACCGCCCATTGTAACGCCTCAGTAATTTTAAGCTCCTAATGTACCAAATTGTATTTATGGTGTAGCTACAATAAGCAGTATATCTAGATCTATCTCAAACTGTGTTTTGTTTTGCAATTAGTTTTATTGGTGAATTTGGCTCTTAGTCTAGATTTTGTTGATAATTCGGTTAGTTTCACGAAAGAACCGACAAGTAAATTGGTGTTACTTTTGCTTAACAAGCAATCTTTAAGTTCTCAATACCGTTTGAATTTGAGTAAAAACCGTAAAGTGGAATTTGCGAAGTCGAAGATCAGATGTAAAATCCTTCAACTGTAATTTCGTTCGTACGAGGTCAGATATGAGATTTAATTTTTACAGCAAGACGTAAAATGTGGTATCTGAATAAGGATTACTTACTGAGATTGTCGATCTTTTATGCAGTCGGTTTAAATCAACATACCTGAAAAAGAGAATATAAGTGAATTAAAAAATAAATAAGTTGCGTGACAAACTAGAATAACACAAGAAAAAAAAGTGGTCCCCTGTTTTGGTGAGGCTTTCTGTTCGTAAAAAAATAATTTAGTTGTCACTAATTCAAATTTCCACTTAGTAACATTATACTTATTATTTTACAGTATAAAGTAATTTAACAAACCATTTACATAGATGAGTTTAACACAACAATAAGTTTTCTCTCAGCAAATATAATATAGGTATACAACACTAGCTTTTGTCAGCGGCTTCGCTCGCGTACATAAAATATAGCCCTTGTCACTCAGGAGTAAAGCAGCTTTCTATTATTGCTAAAATTTCTCCTATCGAACCAATAGTTCCAGAGATTACCTCCTACAAAAAAAAAAAACAAAAAAACAAACTTAACCTCTTTATTATATTAGTATGAAAACATAACCACCCATCATAATATTGTATTCGTATACATAAAGCTTCTTCAGCTCTTCAGCTGCTCTTTGCGTGCTAGAGCCGCTTAACTTTTTAAAAATACCCTGTAAGTAGGATAGGTTCCTACTTAAATGAGATATCGATTTTGGAATCAAAGGAGCTCAAGAAAAAATATAAATGAATTTTCGATTAGGAATTGGGTACATATATTAACCATTTATAACCGAGAATCGAACATTTCTAGAAAAATATGTTTTAGTAGAAAAGGACTCCTTTTCGTTAAACTAATCTCATTGGGTAAGCACCCAATATTGGATTTAATGACCAAGTAAATTCTCGAGGACGATTTCTAAAATTACAATTTAGGAAAAGCTAGTGAACCCTTTTAGTCAGTTTGACATCTAAGAATATTTAATTCTGTGTCATGGAACTCAATTAAGGTTTTGTGTAATAAAAGTTGACTTTATTCTCAAGTAATAATAATAATTTGTAATGAATCATTTCCATTTCCCGTTCTTAAGCGTGGTTATTTTTATTGCGTTTACGATAGGTATACTTACTTCCTTATGAACTCTCTGTAGCCACGGGTAACAATATATACAACATAAACGTTGAGAGTGGCGTATTCAATAGTAGTTTGTAAGCCCGTAGTGATCCGGCTCACTATGGGGCCACGACCCGTACAACGGCAAACCACGTTCACCGGCGATTTTATTTTTCCTTAACTCCGGAATCAACATCGAAACTTCCACTACAGAATCTACTAAACGATTCTTATTTTTCAATTTGCTTTCGTGAAATCGTTTCCTTTCTATTCCTTTATGAAAGAAAATACAGTCATAAAAATAAGTCGTTTAGTAAATAGGTAAGTGCTTGGTTGAGTCGTTTATGTCATTATGCATAGCATCTGTTGCAAGTCGGTGGTAAAGTACAGTTTACTGACTCACTTAGGTATTGCAAGAAATTGAAATGTCAACAGCACACGCTTGCTCTGTTATGAAGTCGAAACGACTTGCTACAGTAACCAAGAAAGAACGTTCTGAATTGTCTGCATAAAGTAATTGGTTTCAACGTTGCATTCAGCAGTAAGTTGCTACCTTTTAACTTAAGAACTCCATTTTATACCAGCCAATTACATTTCACGATAAAAGAGGAAACTTCGAAACGAATTTTGTCATCCTAATAAAGTTATTGCCAGTAAAAAGGTAAAGTAATTCGCGTTACAGTCGGAGAAATACAACGTACGTCCCCGAAGCCGCAGGGCCGTATTTATCGAGCAGAGGTCTTTGTGAGCGCATGTTGTGTCGGCCATATTTTAATTGCGGTCGCGTCTATTCACTAGCTCTCAACGGGCCCCATGCGGGATGTTGACTGTCAGAGGCCGATAAATTGCTCACTTCGGCAGCGACCTACTGAACCGCTAGCAACAAAGCCCATTATCCTTGGCCATAAACAGAGAAATTCTTGTTCAAACACGAAAAACGTACACGCCAACAACGGTCGGGTGCGAAACACCCATTTAGCTTTTCCGAGTACAGAAAAACTTATTTAGAGAGTGAACGGGGCCGCACACAGGGACGTGCTCATCGAAAGTTTGGAAGGGATTACTACTTTCTCTTCAGGTAAGAAGATAATCTGTTAGGACTGAGGAAGATTATTCGAGAATCTACTTTACTGCGAATTACTCAATTAATTCGAAAATAAATCCAACTAGCTACCTACTGTTAGTGACTTCAGCCGCGTGAAAATAGAAAATTGTTCCAAGGGAACATATTCCCGAAATAAAAATATCCCTTGTGCTATTCCTAGATGATGAAATAGTCTGCCTGTATATCAAGTCCGAAGCGAATATCGAGCGCGAGGAAGTAAAAACTTACACCCACGTGTGTGTATGTATATGTATGTTTGTTGCTTCTTTGCACTCACGAATTTTCACTTTTTCCCCTTTTTTGTGTGATGTGATTATCCATGTGATCGCGTGGCTGAAACGGTATACTAGTTAATTACAATCTATGAAGTGCATGATTGGAACTACATGAAATTAACTCGGAGCTATTCAATTAGAAGTCGGTTATGGAAATTTTCGTTAATATTAAACTGTGAACATCTTTAAAGACGCTTTATTTTTTTTAATTAAATGTCAAGTAAGTTGCTACCAAATAAAATTTGGAATTTTATGTTGTATTAAAATAGACTAGTAGTTAGTCAAATTGACCAATTCTTTCGATAACAGATTGAATGTTTGTATTGCGTAATTATTATTAGGTACAATTTATGTAATTGGGCAAAGTTCGTCATTACTCCTTCTCGTTGCGTCATTTATCCTCAATAGTGAGGGCCGTGACTGCGACGAATAACTTTCTTGTGGATTATATTTCGCTATGTCGTGCTATCTTCGTCGATATGAATGGCGTGGCATACTGAGCTCTCTAGTGTAGCTCGAATTTGGTCTGATCAATGTTTCGGACTCCTGCCTCTGGGTCTTTTCCCCATCTATATCTTAATTGTACCCGAGTCGAGATCGTTTTCAAGCCTGGAAACTGCAACGACGATTATTGTCCACGGGTATTAAACGTTTTTCAACATAATAAGTAACACTTCGTAATTCACTTTATCCTTTGTGCATCTACTTTTAAGGATTTTCTTCTTGTATTTTCTCTAGCTTGTAACTGTTTTTGTTTCCAATATAATAAAATAAATATAATACCAAGTATTCGCTGCTTTCAACGACTTCACCCTTATGAAAGTAGAAAATTGTCCTAAGTCCATGTTTAGTACACAGTGGTAGACCATGGTCTACCACTGTGTAAATTTTTCCTAAATCCGTTTAGCCATTCGAGCGTAAGAAGTAACCAACAGACACAGAAATTGCTTTAATAATATTAGTGTGATATTTTATCTATAAGAGATAATATTAGACATGGCTAATAGTCAAGCAATGAACACTATTTTCTGATCTCATTACCATATTTTACCTTTGAGTGACAGTAAATATATGTATATATGATGATAACTAGTTCTTCCTGCGGCTTCGCCAACGTGAAAACGGGATTCACTATACAAAATTGGTACGTTTTTTCCTAGGGGGGTGAATTCCAGAAAGTCATTTTGTAGCGAAAGAAAGAAAAACGTTTATTTGTCCCTCACACATACAGTAGAAATAAAACTAAAAAAAAGTAGATAAAGAAAAAAAATATAGCATTGAAATTTATGCAAGACCAAAAAGGCGCCTAATTCAGCATATGCTCACCTACATCATAAAAGAAAACCTTGGGCAAAGTTTTACACTCCTTCATCATCATCATCATCCTACCCTTATCCCATATTACTTGGGGTCGGCGCAACATGTTTTTTTCTTCCACTCTGTCCTGTCACCCGTCACACTATCACTAACTCCCTTTTCTTTCATATCACTTCTCGCACAATCCATCCATCTCTTCTTCGGCCTCCCTCTTCCTCTCCATCCATCTACGTGTAAATTCAAAACTCTTTTCGTAACATGCGTTTCATCTCTCCTCTTTACATGGCCATACCAAGACAAACGATTACCTTTCAACTTTTCAGTCACTGGCGCCACTTTCAGACTTCCTCTAATATACTCATTTCTTACTTTATCCATTCGCGTCACACCACACATCCATCTCAACATTCTCATCTCCGCTACATGCAGTCTTTTTTCATCCATCTTCTTAACAGCCCAACATTCTGATCCATACAGAATGACAGGTCTTATCACGGACTTGTAAATTTTACCCTTCAACTTCAGGGGCATCCGTGGGTCACAAGTTGTTCCCGTGACCTGTCGCCATTTCATCCATCCTGCGTTGATCCGATGCGTTACGTCTCGGTCTACCTCACCATCGCCTTGGACGAGCGACCCGAGATACCGAAAGTCGGAACAGATTGGTATGGGCGTTCCGGCAAGAGCTAAGGCCACAGGACCGGAGAGACCGCCGAAGTCGCAGAACAAGTACTCCGTTTTAGTTCTACTTACTTTCAGGCCAACACTCTCCAGACTGTGCCACCACACCTCCAATCTATTCTGGACCTCTAGGCCACTCTCGGCAACCAGCACAATGTCATCGGCAAACAACATACACCAGGGAGCCTCTTCCTGAATGTCCGACGTAAGAGCGTCCATTATCATCAGGAAGAGGTAAGGGCTGAGAGCCGACCCTTGATGTAAGCCGACAGCCACATTGAAGCTGCTAGTGGTGCCCGCTGTAGACCGGACTTGGGTACTGCATTGACTGTACATCGCTCGGATCAACTGAACATACTTCCCAGGCACACTTTTCTCCTTAAGGGCCCACCACAGAACCTCACGAGGCACCCGGTCGTATGCCTTTTCGAGGTCAACGAATACCATGTGCAAGTTTTTATGTGCACTTCGGTATTTCTCACACAGCTGGCGTATAGCGAAAATGGCATCCGTTGTGCCGCGACCAGGCATAAAACCGAATTGGTTCTGTGAAATTTCACTCTCTTCTCTCAACCTTCAAGTTTTACACTCCTTATCCCAGTAATTTCAGCTGTGTATTGATGGATCAGTCAGTCAGTTTCTCCTTTTCCATACATATCTAAACATGTACGTGTACGTATCTACTTCTGTCAACGCTATGCTCTGTATTACGACGACAGCGATAAGGCAACATACAAGAAATTTTATTTACTCCCACATGAAAATTAGCTTTATAGAAAGGAGAGAATAACATAAAAAGATGAAATCAGCCGCGTGGCCTCGTTGCTTTATTCCCGTGTCGTCACTCGCAATACACATCATAATTTTAGTCAAACAGAAGTTCCACTTCGTATACCTATTTTTTATCCACATCTACACTAATATAATTAAGAGGTAAAGTTTGTTTTTTTTTGTTTGTAGGGGGTAATCTCTGGAACTACTGGTCCGATTGGAAAAGTTTTAGCAACAATAGAAAGCTGCTTTACTCCTGAGTGACATAGGCTATATTTTATTTACGCAGGCCAGTTAAATATATACACACACACCGTAAGGCCCTGCAAAAGGGTCGAAGTCAACTGGGGCCAAGGGTTTGCGTCTGAAGGAAAGGCTCTGGCCATGGTGTATATAGCTACGTAGGAATGGGGTAAGTTGTTTAGTCAGTAAAAGTCTGGCACTATTTCCCGCTCCGCCCAAGGGCGGGATTCGTCATTGGATCATTTTTACCTACCATAAAAAAGTATCTCTGTGTAAAGACAGGAAACAGAAGAATATCGATCGAGATTTGAAGTACGAAGTACTCGTGCAGTGGACTAGTAAGATGTAAAACTGGTTTTAGATCAAATAATTAATCAAATTGGATGCCACCTTCTTTTTTAGGTAGGAAAATCACTCGATAACATCCCCCGTCCTTAGGCGAAGCGTGATTTTATTGACTAAAAACCCACTACTCTTTCTTCTTTACTTTCGTTCTAGGGCCTCTGGGGGTTCACTTTGAATTAACTCATGGCCCCAAATTGGATGCCACTTGGTTTATAGCCAATACTTCACCATTTTGCTTCAGCACCAAGATGTCGTATATTTGCTAAGGTTAAAGGTAAGTCTATTCATGAAAGTATCTATGGTAACACAAAAGAACAAAAATTGAAATCCTGCGTCGTACTGTTGGTCTTTGCTCGAACCTATGCAACAGCTCATAATAAATTATCGGGTAGTTGCCCGGACCTGACATAAAATCAGTCTGGTTAGAAGAATCTTCCTTTTCAATGAGGGTTTGCAGGACTTTACACCGTATCCCGCATATTTTTAAAAGACCATTTATATATTAAAAAAATTACTTTCTTATTTGAGTCGATAAAGCCGTTTTTTAACTTTCTGTACGTATTCTGTGTCTTGACCGGGCAGCGAGTACGCATGGCTACGTCGAAGGGGTCGGAAGCGAAAGTGATCACACCCACCAAATGTAAAGAATGGATGATTTTCATTTATATTCCTCTCGCGGGTACACAACCCATGATTTAATAAACATGTTGTTATCAAAACGGTTATTTCCTTTACAATTTTTAATGAAAACGTGAGTCAATTAGGCTTTCGAGTTTATTTAACCTCTCCAGGACATATTGTGTCATCTCCTTTCCCGCCCAGCTGAACTACCTGCATGATCCTCTACTTATGCTAGGACGAAATGAATGACAAAGCAGTCCCGATGGCTAAACGCTCGTCGGTCTGAATCCGATCAATATGAAAAAGAAGAAGTTTGTTTAAAAATTTAACATAATTTAGCATGTTTGAAATTATGCAATGTCACACATCTTTCAGGCAGCAAGGATTGGTTGGACAAGGTAGTTAGGATTGGAATTGGGGTTTTACGAAGAGCTGATTTGGTTTTCCTTATTTATTTTTATCGCAATATCCTACTGTGATAATTGCCTATTCATAAATATTTAGCAAAATTATTCATTTTTTATCGCCATGTGTTTGGATTGTACATAGTGACAAGCAATAAGATTTGTATCTATATAATTATATATTGCCAGATATGGAGGGGGGGGAGGGTTCTTATAAATAAATAAAAATAAATTAAAGATGGATGGATTAAATTATGTAAGTAGGGTTATAAAAAAAGGGAGTGATAGGACAGAATCGAAGAAAAAAAACGTGTTGTGCCGACCCCATGTAATATGAGACAAGGGCTGGAAGAAGAACACACTGTCTCATTTTTAATTTTTCACCATTTTTCTCACAGAGAGAAGGCCTGTGTCCCAGCATTGGGAACATTGCAAGGCTGATGATAATGCTATTATGTTATACTGTGTATATTATTCCTCGTGACTGTATTAGGAATAAAGAATTGCTAACGAATAACACACAAGCAAAACACAATAACAGTCCCAAACAAGTTATGAATAAATAAATGGAAACGCAAAAACGCGCTAACTAAACCGTTGAATAATACAGAGTGTTCTAAAATAGTGGGGCATTTAACCTTGGTACGTTTTACCTCGTTGGATTGGACACTTGGGCCCCTGGGACGCCGGCTAACATTCTGTAGTACTCTAGTAACACAGCTCACTTGTAATGTTAAGCTTATTGCTGTACATTAAGTTAACGTTGAACGTGAGATCGAAATGGCCTCACCATTTGCTGTTTTTTGAAAGTGTACAAATTTGGGATCTTGCTGTTTACCTTTTTCCTTTTTTACTGATAAAAATATATTTAAATAATGTTTAGAAATAAAAACGCATTATTTTTGTCAGAAGGATTTAGTTTCTAGGGCCAAGGAAGGGTTCGTGTCTGAAAGGTAGGCTCTGGCCCTGGTATTTATGGCAAAGTAGGAATGGGGTAGGTTGTTTAGTCAGTAAGAGTCTGACATTGTCTCCCGCTCCGCCCAAGGGCGGGATTCGGCATTGCATGATTTTTACCTACCATAAAAAAAGAAGGATTTAGTTTCCGAAGTCGATGAGAAATACTGACTACTCGCGGGCGTAATCGCGGCTACAACCCGGAAGGAAATCTTTAAGTCAAAAGTGAATACGTTACTTCTAGGTAAGCCTGTTCCATTGGTGACTAGGTACATTGTCGTTTTCCATCGGTTAAGACATTGATCAAGCGCGAACCTATCAACCATATAAAAAAAAAAAAAATCTCGAGCGGTCGCTCGTTCATAATAACTTCATCTGTTTCCGACAAAAAAAGTGCTGGGATAAATGGTAGAACAACTGAGAAATGAAGCTTTCAACATAATATTAGTGAGGTAAACGGGCTTCCCGCCTGCAAATGACAGTTGCACTGTTGCATTAGCATATCCGAGCAGCCTGGTGCCAGCATCCGCCTCTAGGGATTTCATTTCCGTATGTTAAATGTCTTGCGAGGCATCTTGTCGAATGGCTTAGAATTGGGGACAGTATCATCTGGTACACTCTACTAGCTTTAGGTGAATTTAGTTGTAATAGTTTGTGACAATTAGCATTTAGCTAAATAACATATTAAGCTCTATTGAGCACGTACAATGGACTACACAAGACTAAGTACGGAAACCATACTCAGACATACATACAGCTCTATTGAAAATTGTAATAGTTATACTGTGTCCACTATTAGGACTCACATCTATTTTCTAGGAGAGAAAATGGACCGTAATTTACTACGCAGACCCGTGGTAGATGTCAGAATTCTTCAATTTGTTTTTTATTTTTGCTTTACCATTTAGAAAGAAACAAATAAAAAACGTATATTTTTAAATATTGGACCGATTGATTCCTAGGATTAATACAAGGCACAGGGGGATAGGGCCACCCCCCGGGTGTTTCGGTAATCAATTATTATTGTTGAAAAAGAAAATTGCAATTTAATTTAATTGGCACAGAGTTTCAAATACCCTCTCCTAGAGAGGAGGCTTGAGTCCCAGAGTCCCAACAGTGGGAACTCTATAAGGCTAGCACAGAATGAGATAATTATTATCTAATAAATCGTGAAACATTTTAAACATTTTCTGCTTAAAAATTGCTGTTTTATTTCCAAAAAAAAATGCATTTATAAATGCATTTTTTTTTTGGAAATAAAACATAATAATTCTTCCTAAGTATCATCAGACTTAATACTCCAACTATAAAATAAAGACATAATATAATAACGCACAATGTTCGCAACAACACTAACTTACACTGAAGTGTGTATACTTAACAACAAAAGCTTGTAAAATGTCGTAAAATATTTAATAGCAATATTTTTATAACATCACTTATTAAACTTGCCACTTTCTCTTAGAAATTGTTTATAGCGCTAAAATGGGCCAATATTTGTTTTTTTTCTTTATTATTTTAAAGGGGCTTTTACGCATAGCGTATGTCAGTCCCATCGTATCCTAAACAATTGTACATACTTCACAATACATGGGCCATGAATTCGAACAAATCTTTCGCATTGTCAGTATTTGGTTGACATAGCCTGGTACATGCCTACATCAGTTCTGTTCAAATTCAGAGACCTTACCAAACTATTTCTCCCAGACTCATATCGGACACATTCCATCAATAAATGTTGTAGGTCTTCGACAATATTTGTTTGAAAAGTCTCAGAACCAATTTTATCATACAGTTTACAGATAATACGATCTATTACCTGACCATAAATTAAAAACTAAATTCAAATATAATTTAATATTGTAAAGAGCTGTTCTACTTTAGCTTCAAAACTTCATGAATAAAGTTGGCGAAGTGGAAATTTAAAATGAATTTTTTCGAGCGAGTGCGGATGAATTTTTAAAATCAGTTTATATTTCGGCGAAAACATGAACTGCACGCATGGAAGCCTTTGTATGTATATTGATAGTTCTTCAATAGAATTTTAGAGCAATGAAATATGCGGGAAATTTTATTTTTGATTTCAGGGTATCGCATATTTCACGAATATAATTATAGTAAATTTGCGTTTTCAGCGTATAAAAAATAGTGAATAGTATAATTTGAAGGCTGTATACGTTTGCGAGCGACCTTATTACAAGCTCCCTAGCTGCTATAGGTGGCTCGGCTCGACACTGTATCAGCATCAGAAGGTAGGTCGGTTCTTGGCCTATATTCCTTCTCGCTTCCTCTTGCGAGTGGTGATATGCTCCGTCTTGCTTCCCCGTGACGTCACGACGCAACCCCTCCGCGTGTGGGTGTGTGCGTGTGTTGATTGTACGCAGCCTGTCTATGTGCGTTCTGACGTTGATTATGATAGTTCAATTTATTCAATTTTTTCACGTCATCTTTGTTATACAATGGAAAATGAAACGGATTTTTGGAGGCGTTTTTATTGTTCAATTTTTTTTTACAATATAATAAAAAACGTTGATTTGACATTAATTAAAAAAAAAAAAATTAGTGATTAAAGGACAGTTTCTTCCAAATCATTAAAAAGGCAAACAATTTTACTTATAATTACCAACGCTTCAATTGAGCTAACTAATACAAAGGCGGCCCGTCTTTGAAGATTAACATAAAGCCAAATGCAATCGTAGAGGAGAGAGGGAAAAGCGAGAGGACCAGAGGAACATAATTACTTAACAGATGTTCTACCAATTGTATCAGATAAAACGATGAAACTCGTCGAAGCGAACCGATTTTAAGGTATTTCAATCTGATTCCAATTAATTTTAGCTGGCTTTGTGTTATCGAGATTTTTTTCCAAGTAAATGTAATAGTATAGTTTGATGTTACCAGGATTAGTTAAGAATTAATTTATCATAGTAATCAGTTAATATGGGTTAAAATAAGCGAAAAGTATCGAATTCTTCATTGTGTTATTATTATTTTATTTTTTAATTTTAAATAATTCTTTAAAAAATATATATATAAAGAGAAAATAAGTAAGTAGTCTGCCGATGTCGGGAACAAGGACCAAGCTGCCGGTGGTTAGGGCTCCAGAAAAAGGACGATATTATTACTACATATTATACATAAATGACATAAAGCAGTGCTTGACTGCAATCCCATCTAATGGTAAATAATTGTTGATGGTGGAGCACATTAGTATTAAGATCCTATTTTTTCATTATTATCAGCCTTTTTAATGTTCCCGCTGCTGGGATTCAGGCCCCCTCTCTAGGAGAGGGATTGGGCCGTAGTGCACAACGCGGGCCCAGTGAGGGTTGGTATGGTATGGTATATCGGGCTGGTGTCCGCAACTCCACGACTAAAGCGCGTATTTTGCGTAAGGACAGTTGAGGGTTGGTAGACGTCACGTTTTGAGAGAAGTGGTGATGAAATAAATTACACAAAGTAATGCGACTGGGTGGGTTAGAACCCGCGACCCTCATAAGTCGGGCCGTTACCACTCGGCCACCACTGCTATCCTATTTTCTATTATGTCTTAATTAAATCAACAAAGAAATATATTTACACGTATTTTATCACAAAGCGTACAGGATTATTACTCACATCTCTTTGATCACGAAGCTTGCATTGTTCGAAGCTCACATACGTCATACCGTACAATTTATAAATTCCGATCACATAGTTGTCCGATTTTGTGATCGCTCTATACGTTGCAGTTTTGATTAATTTCAGTCATTTTTACATTCGTCGATCGGTTGATAGGTCGGCCAATTTGATTTGCCAATACAATGGTCGGGCTGGAGTTTGTTCTCGTTGTAGCGGTGACATGGCCTATTTTCTTTTTTTTTGCTGAGCTTCGAAACGGAGAATTTTTGTTCGATATTCTGTTTTGATTTCGATTGTACTTGCATTGTAATATAATAACGTAATGTAACTAACGAGCGCTTGCGATGTATCGTCGTGAACAAAGCGTTTTCTTTGTGTTGAGTTGAAACTGTTGTGAGATATTGTGTGAGTTGTGACAGTTTTCGAAGATTTTCTTGTAGCAAAGTAAAAGTAAGTCAAAAAATATTAGAATACACTGGTCCGTTTGATGTCGTTTGTTTTGTTATTACTACTACTAGAAATATTATAAAACTTAAGTGTATTTTATTTTTTCACACTCGAATTCAACGAATTCGGTACACTGCAACACAAGTGTCCTGGTATATACCTTATATTTTTATTCCAAGAATATGTTCCTCCATAGGACGATTTTATTCCATCACTCGAATGAAGCCACTGGCAGCATCTGTTTCGAGATATATGAATTATGTGTGAAACAGATTGTTACAAATTTAATTAATTTGAATTTAATTCGATGATTAGGTAGAATAGTGTTAAAGTGACAAACAAGGAAGATATTAGTCGATTTAACACAAAATTAGTGATGTAAATCACGACTGATTTAGCTGAAATTGTGTTTGTGTGTGATTGTGTGTTTGTGGTGAAATTAATGCTAAACCACCTAGGTCGAATTAATCCAACAAACGCTCTCGCATAGATATTACCATGATTGTACTTCCACCATCAAATACTCCATCTTAGTTCTTCTATCATCTATTCGAATTGAAGAGCTAAACGAGATGAAGTGGCTCCTCTAGCCAAGTTACAATTGTTTCGTTAAAATTGAACGCTTTAAGTTTTCCATACTCCCAATTCCTTTGTTCTGACATCATCTCAACGCTCAGTCTAGTAGTCATAGCGTAGGAATTGGATGTGTGGCCTATCCCAAGCGATCGATGTTACCGAAACGATAGTAACTTGGCTAGAAGGGGTGGTCGCACATATACAAGCCTGGAGAAACGTTCACGAAAATTCTCGATGAATCAATTCGTTGAAAGAGGGTAAGGGTAAGATACTAGATGCTATTGATATAATATAATAAAAACTTTTTAATTACGAAAGAGAAGACCTTTTCCTGCGAAAAATGTTAAATGAGGCTTACAATGTTCTTTGTAAAAAGGTTCGATATAATAATTCATTTTACCTCTTTGCTGTCATCTACCTGTCTTGAAACTCCCATAGACAAGTCTGTAAGAGCCTATCTGGCGTTTACTTGAACAGTCTATTAATTCCAGTAATGAAAAAATAATAACATTTTGTTTTGTTTTCAGAGATCGGTTAATGGTTCTCCTGTTTGAGGAAGTGTGTTTTCTTTGCGATGAGAGTTAACATTTTCAGAAATAACAAAGAAATGATTGAATCCTTGAACGAGTTCATCGGGATTCCTGAATTATATTGAATACTAGCGCCCCGTCTTAGCTTCACACGGGCGTAACGTTGATATTAAAAATATTGCTTTATACATATAAACCTTCCTCTTGAATTACTCTATCCATTGAAAACCGCAATAAAATCCGTTGTGTAGTTTTAAAGATCTAAGCATACATAGGGAAGAAGTGACTTTGTTTTATACTATGTAATGATAAATTAATAGGTAATGCGTTTTACCAGATCGTAAAAGATCTCAAGATCCGACTAACTAAGTTATTATTCAATCTTATGTTAAGTTTTCTCAGGTCAGTACCTCGTGTTCTTTAAAATCTCACGGGTGTGAACCAAGGTGAGATCCTAGTTAATAGTTTAGGATGGTAAAGCGTTTTGCATTACATTTAAATTGTTATCTATGTCCAGTTGTAAAAATTTTCAAACTATTCGGCAAGTGTTTAAAATAGCAGCTTATTATTATTAATGCTTCATCAGTCGCAAATTATGACTGCACGTTGCTCAAAAACTAATATAAAAATACTTAACACAACAAAACCCTATTAATTACAGTCCATATTAAAAAGGATTTAATTCCACATTACATTTATAATCCTTACTTTCATTAAAATATCAACATCGTAAAATAAGCTCATTTTAGTACATTAATTAAGTAGCAAACTTCGTTGGTTTATTTCTCTTTAATATTCCTGATTAACTTTTAAGAAAATTAAGTAATTATCTTGGTATGGCGAAAGTGTATAATTTTAGCTATCACTATGTCAAAGTTGGATCATTAATCATTTCAGTGTCTGCGATTAACATTTATCAAACAAGTATTTATTGGGTCAGCGTCTCTACTACTTATCTGTTTAAAATTCAGTGACTTGAAAAATCAGTGACATTTTAATAATAACTAGCTTTTGCCAGCGGCTTTGCCTGCGTACATAAATATATCCTATGTCACTCAGGGGTAAAGCAGCTTTCTATTGTTGCTATTTTTTTTCCAATCGGACCAGTAGTTCCAGAGATTACCTCCTACAAACAAAAAAACAAAGAAACAAAAAAACAAACTTTACCTCTTTATTATATTAGAGTAGAAGTGTAGATAACAAATTGTATATTAAAATCAACACTTTTCGCACAACGCCATCTAGTTTCAAACTAAGTAGAGCTCATAGATATATCAAACAGGTAGAGCTTATGGTATGAGTACTAGATAACTGATAAACATACTTATAATTTTTTTTAAACGTACATGTTATAGATTAACTTTTCGATCATGTAATTACAGACACAAAAAAAAAACAATAGGTTTTGGCTTTGGGCTTAATGAATTAATTATACCCAAACACAGACAATTATCATGCTTACACAAATATTAATTATCTTGAGTGGGCATCGAAATCATGACCTCTATCATAGCAGTTAGAGCGACTAACTACTGGACTAACACAGAGGCCAGACATTTTAAGAATATCCGAACTTCAAATCCCTTATTTTTCAAAGAAGATTAACATTCGCGACGCTGTTACAAACTGTCAGAAATATCTCTACTTTAACTACATTACGAGAGCAAAATTACAAGTAGGCCAAAAATATTGCGTTGAAAGTAACCAAGTTATGTTCGTGATCACGACTTTTATCGGAGTGGAAGACAAATATGTAAGAGTTGTAAAATGCATGTTATTCTTGAAAATAGTGTGACTTTTAATGTGAAAGCATTTGGACATCGTTTCAGTACAAAGAATGTCTTTTATAGATTTTTAGAAATATTAAACATGGTGTATCAAAAAAAGAATGTTTTTTTTTTCATGGTAGGTAAAAGTCATCCAATGACAATTCAATTTTCTTTTTGACGCTCTTGGGCGGAGCGGGACACAGTGTCAGACTCTTACTGACTAAACAACCTACCCAATTTCTACGTTGCCATATTTACCCACATTTTTGATACTGCTTCTGCGCGTGGAAATGAACCACTTTCTTTACATAAGTACACCTCAGTAATAAATAATATAAATAAAAATATGAGCACCCCTTTTCGTTACAGCCTGTATAACACAGCAGTCAATAATTTCACTAACAACCAATTTGATGGGCAATAAACAACGGAACCTTCCTAAACATGTGATCGTAGCTCTCTGTCTACGCCGTAGCTCTGTGCTACGACCGTAGCATTGTGCGTAGCATAATTTTCGCCTTAGGTGGACTACGCGACTTTCATGTGGCTTTGAGAAACACTTTAAATTATAAAACATGGTCCCCTCGCGGTGCTGTCAATCTGTGCATGGTAACATAATCTACATTAATATAATAAAGAGGTTTTTTTTTTTTTTTGAAAAAAAAAATATAATAAAGAGGTAAAGTTTGTTTTTTTGTTTGTAGGAGGTTAATCTCTGGAACTAATGATTCGATTGGAAAAATTGAAGCTATAATAGAAAGCTGCTTTACTCCTGAGTAACATAGGCTATAAATTATTTATATAACATGGATATTACCCGAGCTATCACAACTTTTGTCTCTCAAATTTTCCGCGGACGAAGTCGCGGGCAGAAGCTAGTAAAAATATGTTTTGATATCATTTATAATGTGCAGCAAGACCCCCCTAGTACCTATTAACACAGATTTTGTTGTTACAAAAAGCAAAGAAATAGTTTTTTCGTAAAAATTCTGTGTTATTGTGAAAATTTAAATAAATAATGAATTAATTTGATTTCTTTACTCACAATTACTAACAATGATAAAAATACCAGCACAGATATATATGTTTTTTTTATTATTGATAGATATATACTAGTGCTTGACTGCGATCCCATCTGGTAAGCAAAGATGCTATAGGTAACTGTCAGGCTGATTTATTAATAGCCAGAAGAAACACTAGCGATGAAAACACCAACATATATGTTATTTCACTATAAACAGTAACTATTTTAAATAAACCAGTGCCAGTAATTATCTCACAGCTGTAGTAGATCACTCGTTAGCGGTTCTTAACTTCATTAAAGTTTTTTTTAAATCGCAGACAGTGTGAACAGTTTAATTAGCGGCAACGCAATGCAAGCGTTGTTTCCGCGGAGGGTGGCTCTTACTTGCGGGTAATTATTAAGATGTTCGCGGTTTTATTTGTATTGTTTTTTGTAGGTACGGTGTTTACGATTTTTTATGCATATTCTAAAATACGGTACTCGAAAGTTGAATAAGTGTACCGATGTATTCTATGGACTGATTTTAGAAGTATTAAAAAAAAATGCAAACCCACTTGAATTACTATAACTTAATCAGTAAATCAGTTATGCAATCGATGCTAGTGAAATGCACTAGATTATAAGGCTATTCACAGTAGCCTTAGATACACCTAAATTATAATAATTGGATGGAACGAGCACGGCAGGAAAATTATTCGTTATTCTAGTTTGTAGAAAAAAGAAACAAGACAGGTATTTCGATTTCTCTTTTTGTTTGTTCTCAGTATTCAGCCGCCATGTTTCAAACTTTTTATCGATTACTTTTGGCAATAAAGACCAACAAACAAACTTATTTTTAGAAAAAGTACAACTAGTAAATTAAACGGGTAGCGGTTAACTGCGAAATCGTGCGACACCACTAATTCTTAACTTTACCGAACACAATATTGTTCTGGATCGCGTAAAATTTACTACATCATGTTACAAAAGGCGAATTTTGCGGCAAAAAAGAAAAGTTCCCAAGCCACCCTCATAAATGTTGGAGGAAATGGGTTTTTGAAGCGTCATCAGTAACCAATTTTCGATAGTAGGCAGTTAGCTTCATTTTTGCTACCATTTTTGTGTTTTCCGGGTTGAACCTTCATTTGGATATTGGTTAATTATTATTTACACTTTCAATGCTTTACGACCTAAAAATTAACTTAAAATAAGCCAATGTGTGCAATATTTTAACGCAATATTTAGTATTCGTATTTATATATTTATTTATTAGAACTTCATGCAACACAACGGTACACAGGCGGACTATGCGGCTAGGCGGGCGTATGTATCTATGTTCTTTATTATCCATTATTACACGAACAAAAAAAAAATCAAAACATAAAAATACTTATATATCGCATCGTCTGACACACAAATAGAAGTACATATTAAATTAAGGTTGCAGGATTGTTATAATCTGTTTAATTTTATTAAAAAATCCTGTATAGTAGACCGAGGCGAATCGGATCACTTTTTCTTTGAGGGTGAGAAAATCATACTAAATTGATATATAATGATATTTTTATTGATTAAAACGTAAGAAGTACAAATCAGCTATGAAATAAACATTTAAAAACTTAAATCAGACTCATATTTTCTTAGTCAGCTACTAAAAACTAAAAAAAGAAAAATATCCGATTCGCCCCTATCGTCGGGGTGAATCGGATCATACACAATATATAACAAAATTATAAGTTTCTTAACATTATAGCTTTGGAATTAGTACAAAAATAATAACGAGATTAATTTTAAACATCGGCCAAAGAAACTCTTCTCTGTAAGCTCGTGAACGGTACTTCAAAAATCTCAGCAGCCTTACGTATGGTCAGTTCTTTGTTCTGGACCTTATTAACAGCCTCTTTCATTTTTTCTTGAGACCAATCTCCAGAATTGTCTTTCTTTTGTACGTGCAAACCATCTACAAATGAATAAATACGAATTAGTAACCTCAGACATGTAATAAAGTAGTTTAAAAGCGTGATTCGATTGACCCCTGACGACATGATCCGATTAGCCCCATAATCAAGACCTTAGAAATAAATATTTTATACGTTTACCTCTAACATTATACGTAAAAGCGAATTAGTTCTCTAATATAGACACCTTGCTTAGCAATATACAACAATATAGTTGATTTTTAACACAAATCCGTAATATGACACAAGTAAATCTAAAGTACATACCTTAGATTCCCGCCAAAAATACGACATGCACAAACAACTGACTTGCTTATGAGTGGCTTCGACACTGATTCACAAGCGTGATCGAAATACTGCCTATGGCGGGAGATGCGGAGTGAGGGGAGAGACGCAAAACGACGATTAAGTGCGTTCTATGTAAATGCAGTATTTGAATTATCAACAAATTTCTAATTTTGATCCGATTCGCCCCGTGATCCGATTCGCCTCGGTCTACCCTAGTAATACACAATTTCTTTCGAATCATACTTTTATTATATCACTCATTGCTGTTTCCTTATGCATACTCGTATATAAAAAGTTACATAAATAAGCTTCACAATAAAGGCTACTCTAACTTATTTCAATCCTACCTTCCTCTCCTATATATCGTAATAGAAATACGTCCTCTCTCACGTTCTTACTGACGCTTACACAAAAATAGGCGAAATAAAAATGTGGGTCATTTCCTCAACACATTATCCTACAAGCTCATATCCATCGCCATCGTGCACCTCCGCCTCTCTGTCCTCTCTCCTCCCCGCCCCGCAGCACTACCACCATAAGCAAAAAGGACGCATCTGATGGAAACACAAAATATACTTTTTATTATATTGACACGTCATTTTTCTGTTCCACTCGTAGAAGATGTTTACGGTAATAACCTCGTAAGCCCCAACCTAAATTTAGGTCGATATATATCGTAATATATATCGACCTAAATTTAGGCCGTAGCCTAATGTACTAAAAATAGGTGCAAGTAGTTGCGGCCCAGAACTTTGATTTAGTAAAATAGTGTTTAAATGTAATGCTTTTGGCAAAACTTTTTATGTGATATTTCTTATACCTATTTTATGCAAAAATATTTTGAAATAGTCAAAATTACACATGCGTTCAAGATTAATAGTTTGTCGACGGTAGATTTAAATTGGCGGGATTATTTAAACCAAAAATACGTTTAAATATCATGATATAATTTTAGGTCGCTGGGTCGTAATTCAATGTTTTTAAAAAGTGTCTTGGGCCGGAGTGTTAAAATTTTTTTGTCATTAAATTAGTTGTAGGGCCTTACGAGGTTAAGTTATCATTGGTACAGTGAATTTTGCTTGTGTATAAAGTTTATTAAATAAAAATATTTTAGAATGTTTAGCATTTATTCGTCAAAATCAGACTTTTACTGGCTCAAACTCTTCAGCTCCACGTGAATACTGGCCTTCGCACACATATTGTCTTTCTATTATGTCTCTGATTATGGAACTCGGAAGGTTAATTCGAGTAAGGCATCTTGTATAAAAAATATAGCTATGTGTTTTCTTGATTGCAAATAGATTGGTAATGCACGTTGAAAACCAGTTAAACCATTTGTTATTATTTCGCACAACCCTCCATTTTGATTGAGCCCATAAATCGCTTGCAATCCTCGTCACACAGTTGAACCACCATGGTGGACGAATTTGAATGCGCAGCAACCGATTTTCGGGTATCAATCGAAGTACGGGGCTGCCAGTAACCATGGCAAATGGTTAAACTTCTTTGACGCGTACTATAACTCAATTTTGCATAAAAAGGCAGATACACCCTTTTTCCTTGGATGACACATTGTAACATAATCTGCGTGCAAAGTAGTCTATTGTCTATTTGTCCATGTGGGTGAGCCTCATATTACCTTTGACGCCTGCGGATGGAGGGACGATGTTTTGACAGGGCTTTTTTGTTGGGTTACAGTGAATTCTCCCTTGTTATTATTACGGGATTTGATGACATTGGAAATTCATTACCTAAATAATTTGGTAATATGAAATTAATGTTTTTATTTAACAGGAAATGTTTGTGTTATATGTAAGTTTGATTAGGGTAAATCTTAGAAATGGATTTTCGAACAGTCTCTTACTAATTGAGTAAAAATTTGGTATACTATCTGATTTAGATTACAGTACTGTAAAACGTTATTAAAAAAAAAAGATTTTCCACACTTGGAGTTATTTTTATATCGTGGGTGCGTTAACAAATATGTAAAATCACATACACAATATACCCAGACTCGGAGCACCTATCTGTAGGATCGAACTCGCGATCCTCAGTCAATCGCTCAACCTCTGCGTCAGACGAGCCGTCAAAAGAGTAGTGAATAAATCTATCCAATCCAACCATAGAACTTGGCTATATAATGTAACACACATACACAGCACTTAGGTCACAGCCGCATACATTGACAAGTTACTGGCTACAAGAACTACTGAGTACGGCAAGATAACCCAAACCAGAAAGCATGTAATAAAAAAATGCTTTTCATTGAAACCTTGCCTTTACTATGAAGCAATCACAGTTTAAATGACATAGTTATATACGAAAACCTCTGTACTTACCTACCAACATAATTTATTAGCGTAATAATAACTTTGTTTATCATGAGTGTTTGTGAAACTAAAAATATGGTCTCCTACATTTCCCCAATGTGTAAGAAGTCGAAAAATAAGAAAATGCGGGTAGTGTAGTGACCGCCTTAATGGCGCCCACCGTGGGACCAGTAATATTCAATCATTGTGAATAGGGATACAGAGTAAATATGGTAGCGTAGCTTTGATATAGAAGCTTTATTGCTGAAAATATAAATCCGCTTTTGTATATGAAATATATTTATTCGAAAGCAAAGGGAATATCGCAATTTTCGACTCTCATTTAAAACAAAAGTCCAATTCCCTTCTGTCCATTTCACGAATCCCATGCAGACCACAGAATCGTTAGCGGTACGAAGCTTTTCGCTACTGCTGTAGCCAATTAATAATATGGATACAGTGTTGTTATGTATTTAAAATTGAACACGAAAAGAAAAAAAAACAAACAATCCAACTTGTCGACTGAAAAAAAAAACAGCAGAAAAACTGTACAAGTTTACTTCGTTGCAACTTATCTAGTTAACCCATGTAAAGCCGAGCTATTTCTTGCTCAGCCGCGGTTGTCAGCAGGCCAGACGTGCTTATTTACTGCGCGAAGGGTTAAGTTGATCATTAACCCTGCATTTGCTCGGAGTCGGTTGCCATTTTGTTTTGCAAGAGTAGGAAGTGGAGACGTGCTTGTGAACTGAACTGAACTGTGACAGGTACGTTCTTAAGCTGAATAAGTTCAGCTTTTGAATGAACTCAGTTGATTCAATAGAGAGTACTGAGAGAATTATTTTTTTATATTTTACTAGCTGTGTCCGCGACTTCGTCCGCGTGGAATAGTTATTTTGGGCATCATATTTATTTTTGCAAACAACCTTCTCAGCTTTATAAATTATAGCTGTTACCCACGACTTTGCCCGTGTTAATTTCTGTTATTATTTTAGACAATTTAGTTTTTAAAAGAACATAATTATCTAAAAGTACTTCATAGAGCTACACCCCAACTTGGGCACGCCATAATCTCGGCGGTAAGTCCCCTCTTTGAGGTGTGATGTCTATCACGGCATCCTCACCTTCCGCATGACGCAGGTTCTTACCGGACATGGGAAGTTCAGGAGATTCCTGCGCGCCGGATTCGTGCGGAAGAGACGCCCTGGTGTCGCCTGTATGCTCAGCCCGGAGGATACGGTGGAGCACACGGTGGAGGTGTGCCCCGCTTGAGAAGAGCATCGCCGTGTCCTCGTGGGGGTGATCAGCTGCGGCGACCTCTCGCGCCGGGCCTTGGTTCAGGCCATAGTTCGCAGCGAAGAAGAATGGCAAGCGGTCGCCTCCTTCTGCAAAGCAGTAATGCTCGTAAAGAAGGAGGCCGACCGCATAAGGCAAAGGCAACAGCGCCCTCGCCGTAGCCGTCAAGGCCGCGATCCCGCCGATATCTGGTCTCCGTAGACGCTGGCTTGTGGACGGTGAGCAATGGGTAGCTCGCCGTCCGGTTGCCTGGTAACAGTCCAGACCGAGACCAAGTCGTCGACGGCGTGCACTGCTCCCGCGCGCCTCAAGGTGTTGTCAGCAAACTGTGGGGCCCTTCAGGGTCGGAGCCTCCTGCAATTGAGGGTTGGTGCGAAAGCGTTATACCGGGGCTCTGGGAATAAGGCAAGGGAGGAACGGGTTAGGTTGTTTAGTCAGTAAGAGTCTGACACTGTTTCCCGCTCCGCCCAAGAGCGGGATTCGTCATTGGATGATTTTTACCTACCATAAAAAAACCCAGCCGCGCCGCCCGCAAGCAACCCCTCTCCTCGCCCGCCGGCCAGGCGCAGCGTCAAGTTTTGCACATCATGCATCGCGTGTGAATTTTATATCGGAGTTATTTTAAAATTGTAATATCTTCTAAGATGTTCATTGCAATTAAATGATGTCAAAGACAATTTTGTTTACAATTACATACTCTTAATCAACAACACATTTATTTGGATAAAGATTGTATTATTATGTTGATACAACTCTAACAAATAATCGGTAAAAATTGGCTAAATTTGATTCGCATAAAAACGTTTCTATTAAGATAATCTTAAAAGATAGACATATACTGTCGCGGACATTTTTTTAGATCGTTTTAAGAGGAATAATTCTTTCATACAAATTTTTTTGGTATCTTAAACCGTTTTGGCGCACGTAACGGAAGCCCTCAAAGATGAATAATTTTCCCCGTTTTTCCCGCCATCTCCTTCTTGGTCTGCCGCGACCCCTTCGTGCAATTTCAGGGCACCAACTTTGTGTTATACTGGCCCACTACTCGACCAGCATGCGGCAGACATGTCCAGCCCAGTCCCAATTAAGCTGAGCGGACTTCTGACCCACGTCAACGAGCCTGTATTTTCTTATTCTTGTTGTACGAGTCTAAAGTTAGCATTAGCACAGTTTTGTCCTTGAACAACTAATCATTATTTTTTAACATCGGTGGAGTGAATAGCCTAAGTTTCTTCTCCTGTACATTTAATACCCGGTCCCGAGAAATCGTGTAAAATAAACTGAAACGTAAGGTAACCTTTACTGAGAACTGTATTAGTCTTCGTTATGTCCGTCACAATAAGACTTGTTGTTTAAAAAGTTTAGAAAAGTTACAATACTAGAATGAAGGTAAGGGATTTGTAAATAAATACGAGACAATACTGTCATGACTGTCATGAGTTTTATCAAGTAACCAGGCAATACACAATATTAAAATGTAGAATATTTGAAATGAATAACCTACATAAAGAAAAGAAACTTGTAACAAAGTAAATAAAATCTACACACAGACATACATTCATATATATTACTCGTTGAAAGATTTAAGAGCAATTAATGTCTCTGTTGATTCATAACACACGTACTTCGCATTCAGAGGTATTTAAATAAATACTCTCAAAACGTAATGAAAATATTTTTCTATACCAATTTCTGGAATATAAATGAGTCTTCAATTTACATTCACCTTTTTGTGACGGCACTTAAATTCAACCTTCAAAATAGCCTTACAAAACATCCCTTTATTGCTTTCAGGTTTTACTATCGGTAGGATTAATACAATCACCGATTTTGTTTCAAACAGAATAACAATTGAGTCAGAGGTGGGTCAGCTTAATTTGACAGGCGAAGGTCCCTTTGTTGGTCGCTCATAAGGATACAGCCTCGCAGCGCTTTCTGTTCAGCGGCGAAGCGGCTGTTAGCGCAGGCTAGTACGGTGTGATAGATTTAGAAATAGTACAGTCTATGTTTTCGTGCCGCTATTGGCTGATTTTGAATGGATTGAATCATTGATCGAATCAGATTGGGCAATCAGAATTCGAAACGCAGTATGAAAATAATGTAGGATTTTTTAATCAAATAAATTTTGCTGTGTATGATGTTATTCTAGATTTTAGCTTATCGCGTTTTAAGGATATTTTGGACTTCGAATTCGAGCGGTTGTTTTGGCTATGTAACTTTAGTTCTCCGGATATCTTCATTTGTGATCCGGTAACATATACCTAGGAGATTTGAAAGCACTTAAACGTGCAAACAATAGAACTGTTCTGTGGTATAAACTTAGTAACAACGAAATCCCTAGAGCAACTTGAAGTATTATGTTAAGTAAATCTAGGGTATTGTATAGTAATGCGATTTATAAACTCTAAGGTTAAAAACTCACGAAGCGGTTTTCGCGTACAGCCGCCGCAGTTGCGGGCCGGCAGCTTTTGTAGAATGCAGATATATTAGAGAATTTAAAAAATTTAAGTACATTCAAGAACGCGTTTTACTGCCGTAGTGTGCGCGGTTTTTCGCGGCTACCGTTTTTTTTTCCTTTCAACTTGTAACGAAAAACGAAACCGCGGCGGCTGCGTAACCGCACAAAACTGCGGTCACGTGAGTTTGGACATAAGCAGCGGTTTCCTCTACCGCGGCAGGCGCGGTTGAAATCCGCTTTGCGAGTTCTTAGCCTAAGAAGTCAGTAAGTCCGTAACTTACATGAACCAGAACAAAGAAGCAAAAGGTAGACTTTAGTTTTATATTTCAAACATTCTTCATTGTGAAATACTGAGTTAAAAGCAAAGAGTGGTTTCACGAAAGTTTTATGAGCAAATGTAAAGAAATTGATTTTGCGCAGGACGATTGTTATTTCTGTTCTATAATACTTAGGAAAAGTAGATTTTCACGTCAAGATGCTGTTATAGTAAGAAAAGGAGACGATTTATTATTATTTTTAGTTAAAGAAGTGGTTAATTTTTAAGGTTTCGTACCCAAAGAGAGAAAAATAAATACCGAGAACAGTTTTTAACAACAATATGCAGATTTATTTTTTTTACATATTTTCAAGCGCTAAAATTCGCAGAGCCTAACGTCAGACTCGCCAAGATTCAACGGTCGTACTATACTTCAAACAAAACGGAACAAAGGTGAATGAAATGATGATGATAATGATTTCACATTCAATGTGACTCTAGAAAATACTTATCATGACATTATTAGTCACACGAATAAAAACATCAAATGTCTTCATTTTCAAATACTCAGCATAAGCACCTGAAATATGCGTTTAATCTTTAAAGACTTTGTAACAACCAAGTGAACAAACCTCATATGGGATCAAATCACGAAGGCGTTAAGGGGCAGATATCCGCTAGCAACCTTGAGCGAACAAAAGAAGAGCTAGCGTCACTTCTTGCGTATCAAAATTATTCGAATAATAATTTTTCCTTTTTTTCTATGGTGGGCAAAAATCATCCAATGACGAATTCCGCTCTTGGGCGGAACGGGAAACAGTGTCAGACTCTTACTGACTACACATCCCACTCCATTCCTTCTCTGCCCTTTGCACTGGGGCCAAGGATTCCTTTCAGAAAGAGACCCTGGGTCCCAGTAGGCTTCGACCCTTTTGCAATTTGTCCTTCGTTTATTAAAATCTCAAAACATTGGTAATTAAATTATCTACCTAATTCTATAAAAATACACCCAATGGTTTTGGTCTGATCTTCACTTTTTGTCTGTGTTAGACATAACTTTGAATATAAATTATATCAAATTCAATAAAGAAAAAAATGTATATATATCAAATGATTAGGAAAATAGTCTAGTTTAACATATATTTTTTTCAAAACATACCGACTAGCTGTTTATACGTGATATTGGATTTAAAGTCGTCAAAAGTCGTGTATCTCGCCCTTAAAGGAGGAATCTACACAAGTGGCGCCACTGATATGTGACGACTGATTGTGGAACCACAACGTCTTTAACACGTAATTGAGTTAGCTATGATTACAGAAAACTGTGTAGGTATGTCTTATTTGCGTACGGGTACATTTGAAGAATGGAAGTTATTTCACCGGAATGAGATACGTTCATTATGTTGTTCCGTAATTTCTAATTAATAACCATGAGGGTTTTGTTATTTCATGCTTTAAGATGTTGTGTGATTATTACGGAATTTTATTTAGATAGGCAGGTATTGTGAGAGCGGAAATGAAATGAAATTGCTTTTGTATTTCAGCTAATTGGGATTTATGGTTTGAAAATCTTTATATTACATTTATAAAATGATTCTTCGCCTGACGACTCGGTAGCCGTCCTAAGTTATCTGACAGTTGAAAATCATTCTCTTTATAAAAGGTTTAATGGAGGTTTCCCTCTATCTATGTGTTTAAACAAGGAACGGCTGAAACTAGAAGCGAGAAATTTTGAACTAAGACCGTGTTCCGAATTGCGATAAAAGCGATTATATCGCGAATCCTTCAAATTTAATAGTCACAAAATATCAGAGCTATTGAGTATAATTGTGACTAAGCGCGTTGCGCGTAATAATTGCTTGTGTCGCAAATTGGAACTAGGGGTAAGTTTCGTTTTATGACAAAGGCGAGTTCTAAGAGAGGATTTTTAAAAATTCACCCTTAAGGAAATGAAACCGATTTCTAAATTTGAGAGATTGAGAAACTAATATTCATTATTCGCTGACAGAATTTAGTCTGTATATATTAAAGGAAGCTTTAGTTTTAGCAGTGGGAACGTTAAAAAGGCTGATGATTATGATATAACAGGAGAAACTGACTGACATATCAACGCACAGCCGACTACAGGGTCTAAGAGCCTGAAATTTTGTTGCAAGATTTGTAGGAAGTTTAGTCAGTAAGAGTCTGACACTGTTTTCCGCTCCGCCCAAGAGCGGGATTCATCACTAGATGATTTTTACCTACCTTTAAAAAAAAGACCCATGATTTGGTTTTCACAAAAATACTAAAAAGATTGTATAAGGTAGTTAGTGTACATGTATCATTAATAGTCTTCAAACACATTTCAGTGATGGTTTTCTGTGAAAGTTTTCACAACATTTTGTTGCAAAATGTTTCGCTTCAGGCCCTCGGCAACATTCCAGACACTCTAGGTGTGCTTTTAATTATAAACCCGGGTTTAGTCCTTTCTTAATTAAGGCCTGGACTTTGGCACGCTATTAAAAGCATATAATGTAACTATTTTCTTCTTCAATATACGCCCACGTTACCTTTTAAAAGGGATAAGACTAAAAATATCGAGACAGTAATAATATCAGACAGGCTGGGGTGATGTAGCAACCTCCCGGTTTTTTCCTAGAAGACCTTTATAATTGATGCTATTTATATTTGGCTAGCTTTGCTTGGCTTATGATAGAATTTCTTTTAACTACGTGGGATGACCACCTATAAAATTAAACTGAAAGTGTGATAAAATATCTACTTAAGTATAAAATTCTCATGAGTTTTCGGCACGTAACGCGATCCGGGGCATCGGTGATCATCATTTTTATCTCTTCGTAAAAGTTGATTCCATAAAAAAGGACCATGGCCATAACTGAAAATGATTTAGTGAGCTCAGAAAACTGCTATTCTATCAGTTCTCTTTGCAATTTACGATGCGACAGAAAAGAAATCAGACTTATCTTTTAATGTCTCCAAATAATATCATAAAACTTAGAGTGGTTTTATGAAAAAAAAACTTATTTTATTTTCCTATTTCCTGAAATTTCTTCCGGAATCAACGTCACAAAAACGCCTAGTAATGTCGATCTCGATCATATTTTTATATGACGTAACGAACTTCCTTAGATCCCGGTCCCAAGGAGGAACCTTTTATAATTTTGTAATTTCCGCTCGTAGACCTTTCGTAATTTTTCCCATTTTTTACCGATTTGATGAAATTACGATGTTTTTTCTAGAGAATAGAAGTGAAAACAACTTACCACATCACACGAATATTATAAAAATCAAAGTTTGTGAGTGTGTTTATTTGTTTGGTTTTTACTTTTTACGTTCAAAATAATATATGAGACGAAGATAGAGTGATGAAATTATAAAGATTGCTGGCAGGGGTCGAATAAATGTTGCAACAGTAAAAAAAAATTGCTGATTGCAGCCCAAGGAGACCTAATGGAAAATAAGCTATAATAATAATACTTTTTCATGCTTGAACATCTGGATAGATTTGGATTAAATTTGACACACGAGTAAATCATGATTTAAAGTAGTACTTGGGATTAGAATTTGGAAGCGCAAATAGAATGGGATGTTGCAGCATTGCCATCCAGCGTGGCAATGCTGCCAGCGTTCTGGGCACTTTTCCCATTGATATCGATGTGGATGAATTTTTTGATGCCCAATAAATCATTTGTAAATATTATTGTATTTTTAGTTTATTTAGGTTATTTTTAGTATAATTAAATGTATATTCTTAAATTAATTAATGATGGTATGGGATGTTTATTCTAGGAGTATATTCTCTTATAATTTTTTAATCTCATGCAGGCGAAACCGGTGGTGAAAGCTAGTTACAAATAAAACGAAATGAAAAACAAAAGTTGAGTGATAAACAGAGCGAACTGCTGACTTTTATTAGTATTTTATGCGGTAAGCGAGTACGACAGTAACAGTGTTGTTACTATGTTTACCGAATTGTTTGCCTGAGCAAAGACAAATCGAGCTTAGTCGTCACGTGCCGGCGGACACTAAAACATAGTATCTTCTGCGATTACATCGGTAAGTTTAGCAGTAGGTACATAATATATGTCAGTGATTTTTCAGACTGGCGATAAATATTCAGAGACGCACATATTTAGACTAAACAAAAATAGAAAAGCTGAGATGATGTCCCATTTTTTCTCTCTATTAGTGTCACTTTTTTCGTGTGTTACAACAAACGCAAAAGAGGAATCATTATTCTAATCTAATTTTCTATTACAATTAGCATGATTTTAGTTATATACCATTATATATCTAAATTACTATGACGACGTACTCCATCCTGTTCACAATATAATAATAAAAAGGGCCTTTTATTTACCCAACCTAAATTTTTCCGAACTAAAACAAAGTTGCTTTTGTTTACGTAACCCAACACAAAACTTACCCGCTCAAGGGCTTCAGTATTTTACACAAAGCGGGTGCCATCCGACCCCAACTCAATTAAGGCTGATATGTTAGCATAATTAGTTCGACTGAAAGCGATGGCTCAATTAGTTTTCAAAGCCATTTGCCAGTTAATCGTTGCATCTAATAACTAGATGCGATAGACCGCAACATTAGGGCGAGTACTAACGGAAAGTCTACTAGTAGATCGAGTGTCATTTGTTTAAAGTAGTACGTTTACGTCTTACTGTATACGAGTATAGTTCGTTTTTTAATTACAGACTACGATTTGACAGCTCAGAATGTCACGCTCTAGAAATATGTTCCCAATTTTCCGGAGTTTGACATTTTAAGTTGTAAAATCGTAGTCTAGGATTAAAAAACGAACTATATACTGGATTGACTTTTGATGGAGGAAATGAATATTCTTCTTTTTACCGAATGTGTTGTTAAGTATTCAAATACAATATTAAAGCTCAAATGGGAATAAATAGTAAGGGATTAGGATTTTTTTAAAGTACATTCTAAGACTAAATTAAGTATGTATTAGTAAAACGGATGGTAACCGTTTGTACCTCAAAGAGATGGGATCAAGACAAGGAAGGAACGGGATAAGTTGTTTAGTCAGTAAAAGTCTGACACTGTTTCACCATTCGACGATTTTTACATACTATAAAAAAACCTCAAAGATATATCAGTTAGCCGTACAGGCTCAGGCACGCTGGCCGATGCCCGTTAAGGATCATGGTCCTTCGTCAAAGACAACTGATGGATACAGGTGTTGGTCTCAATGAATAAAAGTCAGGTGGGATATGTCATTGGATGATCTAACTCTCACAACAAAAACTAGATTGACATGAGCTACCTTTTTTGTTAATTTTACTTATTTAAGTATCACATAAATTGATCGGTAAAATTTGTGCAGGATTACAGTTTTCTTAAGCCGTTGGATGAAGGACTAAGCAGCACCATGTCATCTGCATAGGGATACTATAACAAACTATATCAGCTCGGCAGCTAAATGACTTGGACATACAAGTGCGAGTCATTAGGCTGCATGTAGTAATCAGTCAGATGTGTAATGAATGCAGCCAGTTGACTGTGCCCACAGTTATTAATCATAAGTGACACAACTCGAGTGGCCTCAGTAATTAGTTTCAACGATGCCGCTCCTATTTGCTTATGATGGAGGTATTAAAGTACTATATTTTAATGTTTTTTTTTTATACTAATAGACGATGTTATTAGTTCCCTTGTCTATGTAATAAATAAAAAACAAAATTACATCTAAACTTTTTAACTAATATAAAAACAATGATTGATAAAAAAAGAAAAGCTTTGATTAAATGCTAACACGGTATGTAAAGAAAGAAAAGAAATAAGAAGAAAGAAATAACATTTATTGGTACAGACACAGGGCATAGCACAAAAAAAAAAAACATGCAAAAAAATATTTTTGTTTAATTACTTAAAAGTATTTGGTACAAAAATTATTGTTTGCCACGCGGCTGGTCCAAACAGGCCCAGTTCAGCATAAATGTCAGGCAACTAAGTGCCTGACGCTGGTTTTCAACTGGACCTATGTTATATCGTATGTCAAATGATGCTTTTAGATCATTGAAGACATTTTAATTTAAATATCGACCCTTTTAAAAGCCGGATATACTTCATTATTTATATGACTACTGTTTAATAAAGTAGTTACTATTACCGTAAATACTTTTTAAATATGGAATAGAAAACTGCGCCACTTTGCGTTTTTTCCTGGAATGAAAAACGCTATTGCCGCTTACATAATAGGTACATTAGTACAACCACAAATACAAAGATATTATCAATCAATTTTTTTTATGGTAGGGAAACATCATCCAATGATGAATTCCGCCTTTGGACAGAGCGGGAAACAGTGTCAGACTCTTACTGACTAAACAACCTACCCTGTTCTTACGTTGCCATCTATATTAGGGCTAGAGCTTTCCTTTCAGATACGAACCCTTGGTCCCAGTTGGCTTCGAACCTTTCGCAGGGTCCCTACGGTTTGCTGACAACTCCTTGCGGTGCGCAAGAACGTCGACGACTGGGCTTGGTCTGGACGATTATTAGACGACCGGACGGCGAGCTACCCATTGCTCGCCGTCCACAAACTCGCGCCTATGGTGGCCGGAAATCGGGATCGGAATCCCGACGGCGAACAATCAATCATTAAATTATTCAACATGAGATTTAATGGCAACATTAATGGAAAATGATGACCATTTAGTTAGTTTAGCGTGTCCAAACCCATTTTAATTTAGAGCGGCATTTATCATGTGTTATAGTGTATAGCATTAACCGTCACTGAAGCGGACCCACCGTGACAGCTTGCAAGCCCCACACATATTACAAACACAATAGAATCCGATTATTTGACGGCCGTTTTCGTCATTTCCCGTCTATTATCATTATAATTCGGCCTTTTAATATCAGTTCTATGTTTATACATAAACCTACATTCTTTATTGTACACAAAACATTTATATAGGACACAGTAGTTATACAATTCATGTATAAAGGTGAGTTTAACTCAACAATTCGTTTTCTTCTTTGAGTGACAGAGAGAGAACAATCAGAGTAGAATCAAGTGCACAATATAAACGTACATAAATAAGTCAATATATAAAAATATATGTAAATACAAATATTATGTTAGTTGTGAAAGTAAGTGCTCTTTAATTTACTTCTAGAAGATCTCCAGAGATGGGCTGTGGGAATGTGGGAGAGAGATCCAAAGACGCATTGTAGGAGGAGTCATCGTAGCGGCTGGAAGTGTGACGTGGATTACGAAGGAAAAGAGAATTGGTAGTGTAGAAGGGGTTATTCCTTGGAATGAAATAATCAAAGCGTTCTCGAAAGTATTGAGGAGCATTGGAATTGTGGAGGATAGTATAGAGAAGGGATTGGATAACTCACCGACGCCGAATCGCCAGCCATCTTAATCTGGGTCGAAATTCGGACACAACAGTGAAGGCTATAAACAATGTGGATGCACTAATTCTGTAGACGTTCGAGTTTAACAATTAATTAGTAACTACCTAGTATCCACAACTTCGTCTGTGTAAGATTAGTACTTCTAGTAGTTTACACAATGTCTTTATGAACTATCTATGTTATTCTGATGTGTAGCTATATTATTGTAATGTTTGATCAAAATTCATTCAGTAGTTTTTGCGAGAAAATGTAACAAACGGTCGTGTTAATAATATTTGTACGACTATCTACTGCCAGTGGCTTCACTCGTGTGAAAGTAAGAAATTATCCTAAAGGAATACTTTTGGCATAAAAAATATCCTATGTCCTTTACCAGGAAATGAGCTAGCCGTGTGCCAAATTTGAAATTTCTTCTGTCGAATCCGTTCAGCCGTTTAAATGTGTAGGAGTAACAAATGTACAGAATAAATAGGACAATAAATAAAAACCTTTCATTTACGATGAGATTGTAAAACTAAGATCTTAGTAGATATCTCCAAAGTCATAGTCATATTTATTTATTGGTAAGGGTTTACAGGATGTTATAGAATATTCAACGAATTATTTCGAATATGATATTACAATGTCAAATGATACAAAAATAAAGAGAAAATGTCAAATAAAAAGAATACAAATACAAAAAAAGTTAAATCACAAATTAAATTAAAAATAAGAGAAAATGTCCCAAAAATTTTGATTCCAAATAAATGTCAAAGTTAAATTAAATCATAAAATAAAACAATAATCATACAATTAAATCTTGAATTCGCCAAAAGAATAATAGCTTGATCGATAAGCCATTTTTTCAATCGAGGCAGCTTCAAAGCCTATAGTCGGGGCACCAGAAATAGCTGCGGAAAGCTGATTATAGACTGTCGGGCCCATAACATGAGTCGTCTTGGATGTTATTTTTTTGTCGGATTTTTTTAAAATGACATAATCTAGTCGCTTCATTATGATCTCACCTGATTTCAAACAGTGATGAATCTGAAGATGGCGAATCGCACTAGTGTATCAACGATTACATCACAGCTTACCATCAGCTAAGGAAGCACTTACTCCCTCGCACACATACCCCAAAGTTCTTTATCAGATCTTCATCAAATTTAAATGGGACCATCTGGTTAAAACACTCTTAGCAACAAATAAACAAACTTCCAAATCAGTTATAATCATCAAAAGTTACAAAAAAACAAAACATTCCTCAAAGGACTTGTGTACCTTTTTTTTTTTTGGGAAGTTGGTTAAAAATGTATTCAATTACCTTTATTTTTAATTTCTTTGATAAACACTATTTTAAATGAAAAACTATATTAAATCACATTTAACAATCCTAAAATTGAATGGCCTGCAATTGGGCATTTATCGGGCGAATATTATGCCAGTTGATGGCAAATGGAAGTTATCATATTTTCCTACTGGGTAGAAACGCATTGCCTATTCCTAATTGGAAAATAGTGTTACAATATTGTAGTTATTGTTGTTACAATTGTTGTTTTGTACACAATAAAATTGTAGTTCCTAAACATATAAAAAACAAACAAGTTCTACAAAATCTAGTCTACGCGATTTCACTAGCTAATATTTATAATTTTAGCCCATATTTCATTATGCCCTACCTTTACTCACAATATAGCAGCGGTTTACTTTCATAAGCTCACTAGATCACGCGAAAAAATCGTTATCAGTGTTATCTTGCGAATTAATAACATGATTATAACGTCGGCAACTTGTAATATGATTAAGGATTAATTGTGCAATGCGTAGATAAACGGTCTACTTAGATACGTATCTGAGATAACGGCATTATTGTACTTTTGGCTCTTTATTAACCTGGTTTGGAAAACGCTGAGTTTTAATTGCTGCGAAAAAATACACAGGTATATAAAAGGAGAAATTGATTGACTGACATCAACGCACAGCCAAAACTATCAGAATTAGGGTGATGCTAGCTAAGGATTAGGCCGACCGTATAAGGCAACGGCGTACACACCCCAGACGCCGCCGGGATTCCGATCCCGATTTCCGGCCACCGTAGGCGTGGGTTTGCGGACGGTGAGCAATTGGTAGCTCGCCGTCCGGTTGTCTGGTAACAGTCCGGACAAGCCCAAGTCGTCGACGGCGCGCTGTTGTGTTCCCGTGCGCCTCAAGGTGTTGTCAGCAAAACTGTAGGGGCTCTGCAAAAGGGTCGAAGCCTATTGGTGCCCAGGGTCTCTTTCTGAAAGGAATGCTTGGCCCCAGTGCAAAGGGCAAAGAAGGAACGGGTTGGGGTGTTTAGTGAGTAAGAGTCTGACACTGTTTACACGGGATTCTTCATTGGATGATTTTTGACCACCATAAAAAAAAGCGAGAAATTTTGTACAAAGTTTCCTTTTACGGCGTAGACGAGCCCTAAGAGAAGATTTTTCAAAATTCTGTCCAACTGAAGTAGGGGTCCAAATACTTGGAGATACATTCACATTTTCCTGATAATATCGGTTATAAATTACTGGGAAAACAGTGATTTCGTATTTCCATAGGACAATGTCCAGAAATACTCATATTGAATTAAGAAATATAACTGTGGGATTGTTCGAAAGAGTCGCCGTAGTTCAGGAATATAAAGTTCAACTGAAGAATATGTCTTTTTGTAAATAATTTAAAGTCTAATCTGCCCACTGATAAAAATTAAAGGGCTGCAGTAATTTGACTGTACAAAGGTAGCATAATCATTAACAGGTGGGTTTAGGCCACTGAAGAGGGGCTTGAAAAACATATTTTAAGATTTCCTCATCATCATCATTTTTTTCAAAAGACGTTCGCTTTTGGACATAGACTTCTCTCAACTGCCACAACGAACGATCCTGTGCGTTTCACTCTATCGCATCTCCAGAACATATCCACCCTTTCAACTATCTGTTCTACGAGACATATTACTCACTTTCACTAAGTTTGGCTTGACTGGCATGTTGATCTAGTGGTTAGAGGTCCTGACTGCTATGCTGCAGGTCGTGGGTTCGATTACCACCCAGGACAAATGTTTGTGTGATGAGCTCAATCATTTGTTCTGGGTCTGGGTGTAATTTATCTAAAATATGAATGTATTTAGAAATATATAAGTATGCTTATCTATTGTCTAGTACCCATAACACAAGCTCTGCTTAACTTGGGACTAGAGGACGTTATGTGATAGTTATGGAATATATATATATATATTCTTCGGGCTATGTTGGTAACCTTTAATTCTCACGCAGTTATCTTCATTCCTGATACGAATAAGATAGGAAACTCCGAACATAGCCCTTTTACCCTTTGGGTGACGCACGATTTAGCTTTCTGTTATGGCAAGTTGTAGCTAGTACCACGTTTCTGTGGCATATGTCATCCCTGTTAACACGCACTGTTGAATTTCGTCTTAAGGCACTGTGGTAAATTGGACGACAAGATACTGTGCAGCTTGCTTGTGTGCTGTGCTATCCAGACGATTCGAATACGACGATTGACCTCTTTCTCGAAGTTAGAATTACTCAACTGGTCCCCTAGCCAAGATACAATCGTATCGTTTACAACTCTAAAGTTAGCGCTTGTAGTTAGCCACGCCTCTAATTCTTTGTTAACATGACGTTCGAACAAGGGAATTGGAGGGCGTGGCCAACTGCAAGCGCTAACTCTAAACGATACGATTGTAACTTGGCTAAGGAGCTGTACCGTCTGTCTAAGGTAAACGGAATTGTCCTTAACTTCGACTCATCGTTAATCAAATCAAGATCGGAGACCCTACACTCAAAATGAGATATAGTTATTTACCACGACTTAAAACTTTGAAGATTTACTACTGTATTAAAAAAATATAATGTTCGTGTAGTATAACATAATCTATTCGCACCGGTATTCGTCTGGCCTTATTATAAACAAAATCGTAGTTACTTTATCTAATATGACCTATCATATTATTTTTGTGGACATAACCTATGACTTTCGTTTAGTATTACGAAGATACAATTTTATCCAACATATAGGTCTATAAATGAAACAGTAATAAAGTTATGAATTTACTAAATACACAGAGAGAAAAGCGGCTTTATTCTCAAAATGGAGTCCGCAAATACGTGAACATTTAATTTTATTTGAGGCTCTCATATCTACCTACATATGTCAGGATTTGGATTAACTGGGTCTTTTACATGACTGAACATTATGCTTAGTTCAAACACTGTGTTAAGCTAATATAGAATTAGGTACTAGCTCCTGCCAGCGATTTTGCCCGCGTTTAAGTAGAAAATTCTTCCAAAGGAACAGGATCATCCAGAGATATAAAAATCTATGTGCTATTCAAAGACATGATTCATTCAAATCTGTTCAGTCGTTTGTGCGTGATTCAGTATCAAGCAGATACACAGACATACATTATTATGTACTTTCGCCTTTATGATATTAGGGTGATTATATAATAGTTAGTAAAAATCTGATACGTCGCGTCGCTCCACCCTAGAGCAAGTAAAGTCATTTGGCTCATTTACTCACTTGAAAAAAAAAAAATAACGGCGATGATACCTACGTAGATACGTAATATAGTGATATTAATATACATACATACTATGTTCGTAAGGGATCACTGACCTGTCATAAGTCCTTGTTCAGCAGAACTAGATGCCTCCCCTCCCGCTCTTCCTCCTTCCTTATCTTGTCCCGATAACAACTTCATTGTCACAAAACACAACCAATACTCTCTAAATCGATTAATTTAATGCAAATAAAATAAAACTGTCGGTTCTCATGTAAAGAAATCTTATTTATACAGGTTAAAGTAGGTTATCCTTTATCGTAATAGATGCTCATGTGACTGATAATGAGTGAGTAAACAAAATAGCAGCAAAAATGTAGTTAAACATGATTTGAAGTGTTTTGAAGTCAGCGCAATCGATTGCACCTGATAGGGAGCGTAGTTTGGCGTGGGCGATTTTGGCCCTTGCCCATGGCCTCGCACCCAAAGCGGTAGCGTGCACGCCCTCGCTACTTTAAGGGGGAGATATACGACTTTTGATGATTTTTATTTATTTATTTATTTTAAAAACATACACCCTATCCTTACAGGCTTGACCTAATGCGACAGTGGTTTACAAAAATGCTACAGATTGCTATACAAATATAAATTACAAAAATACTATTAAAATTGAAATTCCAAAAAAAAAAAATATCCAACTAGTCTAGCCTAGTAGGCTAGTCGGTATGTTTAGTATACATTGAACTTGGTGTAATTTTTTTTTTAAAGTTACCTATAACACAGACAAAAAGTGAAGATGAGGCAAATTCATTGGGTATATTTTAATGGAATTTTCAGAGACTAAAAGATTATTTAATTACCAATATTTTGATATACGGCTTTTATTTGTCTTGTGTCTAATAAATGATAATACTCGCAAAACTCTTGACGAGCTCGGAACGAAACTCCTAGTTTGTTCGCTCAAGGTCATTGGCGTATATGTGCCCCTTAATAACGAGGTTCTTTTAATAATAGATAGGCTCTATTTTGACCACTTTTTCACTTGATGGTAAGCGACAATATGTTCGAACGCTAAGTTGCGACAGTGGTTGTTAAGGAAGAAAAAGGCCTTGCTTGAGCGCTTTCACCCACGTTTAACCTAATCCATACTACGCCTCTGCCGATAGGTGGAATGTATGATATTCTGTATATATCTTCCTTTTGTAGTTCTGCGTACTTGTCATTGGGTATTTTATTATTTTGATAATAAATGTGTTTTGATGGATTTGCGGGTAGACAAAGGACAGACAGATACTTGATAAAATTGACGCAGACTTTAGTCTCGTGAATATGATTGCACAAGATTGTTGAAGTTAGCTCACGGATACATTTAAAGTGACATTGAGTACATGTTATTGTTATGTTAAAATACTGCATAGTTGGTGTAGTAGTTATGTCATTGGTTGCTGCGATACGTGTTGCTGGTTCGAATCCCACGCGAAAGAAATATTTGTATAGTTGTGAATATTTCTTTAATACCCACGACACAGAATTAATTTCTAGTGAGTTGCAAAATAAAAAGATACGTTGTATGTTATTACAGTATACAGTGAAAAGGTTCGGTTAGGCATATTCGTAGTAATGTTTCTCTCATCTTAAGGGTGTTATTTTATAAATTAAAACATTCAAAAACTATCATGCTTTTTCTTTATTTATGAAGAAGGTAGCTCAGGTTATGTGAGACTGGGCTAGACAAGTCTACTGCATGCTGATCCTCGAGTTCATGCCCTGAAATCATACGATGTGGGGTTGTGCGTGGCTGTTTAAGAAAGAGATGGTGAAATGACTTGAATGATTTAAATGGCAATTGGTAAGAAGTTGTCCTAACTGGGAAGTCGGTTCCGTTTTTTTCCTTTTGTGGTACAGAACCCTAAAAATGATTAGATTTAATGAAAAAAAAATGGTTATAAATGCAGTGATACCTACAGAAAACACTAAACAATAAAAATACAGTAAAAATGTATTACATAAATAAAAATTACGTACTTTTATTTGAACTTTTACATCGATCCGGAGATATCATCACAGATCAAAGTTTCTCGTTTAACTATTATTATAAAATATGGCATAAATATAGGTCTCATAAATATATCAGTGGCATAAATATAGTGTCCATATATCTCATATAAAGTTCTCGTAATATGCGTATATACCAGACTTCGGTGACTATCAATTTCAATTGCCAAAATATGAATTACGAAAGATGATTTTTAACGGCAAAGACACGATTTACATGTACGAGTATTTGTGTTAGTAGCAATAATTTATGCGTTGTCGTCATCATTAATTCTAGGCTGAAGGGGGGTGGTGGTAATAATTTATCATAATAATTGACCTACTTAATATTTGGACCGCAATAATCCCAATACAAGCCAGCGTAATTAAATTTGAAAGCTTTGCGCATTGAATTATTACCGGAACGTGCGTTCGATAACAAATAATAAATCTTTATGAATGAAAATTAATGTAATTTTAATGACCCTTTAAAAAAATAGATGATTAAGGTCATTTATAATTTTTATGGGAAGTTTTGGATTTTATATTCATTTTACAGTTTATTTCAAAAAGTGGCAAATCAAATGTAAACATAATTTAAAATTAGTTGACTCGCACGTATTGTTTGTCACAGTTTTCTCATTTTTCCGTAACAATCTAATTATAAGAAGATACATACATGATGACTTGATCAAAGATATATATTCATACACGATTATATATATATAGAGCAGTGGTGGCCGAGTGGTAACGGCCCCGACTTGCGTGTAGTAGGTCGCGGGTTCAAACCCAGCCAAGCGCATTACTTTGTGTAATTTATTTCATCACCACTGCTCTCAAAACGGTGAAGGAAAACATCGTGAGGAAACCGGCATGTCCTAGAACCAAAAATTCGAAGACATGTGACATCCACCAACCCGCACTGGGCCCGCGTGGTGGATTACGGCCCATTCCCTCTCTTAGAGAGGAGGCCTGTGTCCCTGCAGTGGGAAGATTAAAAAGGCTGATGATGATGATGATGATGACACGATTATGGGATTTATTTTTATATATACTTATAATGTCAACATCATTATCACTTTCCAAATCGAAATAAAAATGAAAGAAGAATGTAGATAACGGCAGTAGGATCCTAACAGTTGCTACAATGGCCTTAATAACTGGAAGTTAAATCACTCCGAAGTTTGCGTCATAGTCAATTACGACTGGATGTCGCAAAATCATAATTTAGAGAACTTAGATTATAAAACAAAATGCAGATAGACCGCGCGGAACACGAAAGTGAAGCCAACAAAGCAAATACAAATAGAAAAACGAATACACTCTAGCGTCAGTACGGCACGAAGCGTCGCATCGTTAGTACGTCACTGAAGGTCAAGGACAATATTCATATTTTCGAGAATAATGCATTCAAACATTGCAAAAATTGTTCCCAAAAACAAAAAAAAAACAAGATGGTATATCTTTTCATAGGTAAATATTAATTATTTGTTTATTTAGACATTATTTTACGTGATTACTTTTAGTGAAATCTTGGAACACAAAACCTCAACAAAATCTGTCAGTGTTGTTAGTTTATTTTGAAACATTTACCCTTAAGTTGGGAAATTTGTATTGGAAACAAGATTATCAATTTAAAAAATATTTATTATATCGTTTTTAATATTTGCAATATTTACTTGGTAAAATTACATTTTTGTAAATTTTTATTATTGTGAATGTGGGGACTATGTGAATTACTTTTCGTTTTCCTTAATTTTAACATAATGTCTGGCAGTTATGAGTAGTTTTTGAGGCCTACCCAAATGTCCTTTCTTTGGTATTGTTCGTCAAATCGTTGAGCTCCTTAGTAGTCTTGAGTTGAGCTACACGAATACTGACAAATGCTTGCACTGACTCGACAGGTCCACTCAGAACTGTGTGGTTCTTTCTTCAAAAGACCACCTCAGACTCCAATCTGCATGCTTCTCATATGATTTGACCATTAAGTACATGTTTGTGTATGGACTTTAAAACAGACTTTGACCCCTGAGTTTGTTTCGGTGTTCCTTCTCAGGGTAGTCAGCTAGGAAACACCGGCCTCATCTAGTATCAAAAGACGAAAATAAAATTGACGTGTAAAAGAGTTTGTAAAAACCTACTTACAAAATAAAATCGTTTATCATTTATCGTTAACCAAATAACTTTAACTAATATGTTTTCGCCCTATGATGAGTTCCTTGACAGTTCTTGTCTGACAATTACAGTGAAGTGACCTAACGAAATTTAATCGATTTTTTTACAATATCGATTCAGTTGGCAAAGAAATTGGAATCGGATTGCTAAATATTCGATTTTTTTTCCTACTAATATTCTTATGTTATAAATGTGAAAGTTTGTGGATGGATGTGTATGTGGATGTTTGTTACTCTTCCACGCAAAAACTAGTGTACGGATTTTGATAAAACTGTACAGTAGTATATGTAGATTATAAATCACAATAAGACATAGGCTACATAACATCATGGGAGCAGAGCAAAAACCTGATATAGCTCCGGCGAAACCGCGGGGGATCGCTAGTGATAAATAAAACGCAGTATGTTTAAAATATTAATAATTTATTTACTCTTCACTGTCAGAACTTGATTCTTGATTAGAGCTTATATCCATATCGGAAGGATACAAGGCAGACGCACTCGTACTGACGCGACGCGGTCGCGATTACAAGATGGCCATTCCGATTTATAAATTTTTTATCGATTAGTGTCGATTAGGTAGTGTCAATCTCTATAGTCAGAAGTTCCGTTCAACGCATTACACATTTTCTACACTTATACTTTTTTATTTTATGTACTTAATTTTATGTAACTTAATTATAATCACTATAATTTATTTTGTAATTTACAAAAGGCAGTATTTTTTTTATCATTCAATTTGTAATTATTTTGCCACTGTATTTTTTTTTGTCTAAAGTAGTATGCGTGCCACGGAAAAAAATGAACTGTCAGGGAACTCATCTTAGGGCGAAAAAACATTAATGAATATTGTTTACAATAAATAACACTATTTTCATTTTATTTGCAATTTTTTTTTTCAAACACTTTCATACAAACCTTGTCCTGAAAGTATTACAAACACAACAATAAACATTCACTTAAATAGGTGCAGCGTTCTTAAATTATGTGCGTAATACATTTCGGAAATTGATTTTTATTAATATACAATGTGTTAAAAATTAACTGCAAGAACTTCGTCCACTTACCTACTATCGTAAAACAAACACGTTAAAAAAAAAAATTAACAATATTATATTATTTCTTTTGCAAATACATTTTATTTCTAATTTACTTACCTTTCTTGCAGTTGATTTTTTAACACCTAATAGATAATGAAATAATATGGGTAATTTTGTTATTATCCTGGCAACCGTAACGCACACCGAGGAAACGTATGTTTACAGTGCTGTCACGCACACATGTCTGCAAGCGTGGCTTCACTTTCGTGTTCCGGGCGGTCTATCTGCATTTTGTTTTATAATCTAAGTTAGAGAATAAACGAACGCACATTTATTCAAACCGAACGCGACAAATGAATCGAAAGTTTTTTTTTATGCACGAGTCCTGCTAGATTCCGACAATTTGACGTAGTTAGGCGATTCTCACACTGCCCCGCATGATGCAGCGTGGCGCGTGGATGCGTGCTCTTTCGTTGCTTGTAAGTATCTCCGTTTGTAAGGAAAACACGCACAGTCCAACACACTGAAAATGAGAGCCGCCGTGCGTGAATCTACAAAACGCACCTACGCGCGTGTGTGCGTATAAAACACGCACGATGATGCAAATTTGCACTCCCGCAAGAACGCGCGTAAATACGTTGAAACGCAACATGCAGCATGATGCGGGGCAGTGTGTGAACCGCCTTAGGTGTGCGGCTTTCGATTCTTTCGATTCCTTCGGCGCGTTCAGTTCGATTAAGTGTGCGTTCGCCTTACGTTATGTTTTTTGTTGGCCGCTACCCTAAATGTATTAAAAGTATCTTTGGGGCTTAATGAATTAAAACACAATGATTTAAAGTTTTCTTTCCCACTATCTTCTGTAAGCGGCTTCGTACCCGTGTCAGCAGAAAGTTTTACCAAGGGAACAATATCCGTCTACTAACAAGTGAGGGAGTAGTAGGACATTTGCCTTTATAATATTAGTAAAGCTAAAGTACATTCTTACCTTTGTACCTGAACACTAGAGGTGTGAATCCTTCGTTTGCTTTATCACCGCCATTATCCATTTGACTCAGCTAAATAACTTTAACGTTGTTACAATTAGGTAATAAGTGCCAAGGCTAATAGATAGTAGGTCAGAATTGATAAGACGTACTCAAAAATGATTACTATCTGATTATAATATAGATACAAGTTTAAACGATCTGTCAATTACACGTTCACTGACTAGAGATGAGTAACAAACTGTTAAGAATATAAACGATTTAAACATCAGTATCTCGGTTAATATTTACCTGAGTTGCTTGTACTTTACAGAAATCTTGATAAACAGGACTTAATGTAAACACTAAGCTGTTACGCACAGACGAACACCGCTGAACGGATTAACAACTTTGCGGCAGAAACCTTTGGATTATTTATTTATTTATCATCGTGCAACACAAAGTACAAAGGCGGACTTAACTTCGTCGTTCTCATATTTTCACTTAATTTTAACATGTTGTTTGATCACAAAATTGTTTAGGGGACATCTGGGAAATTGTTTAATGATTTGTTTCGCTTTAGAATGGTGTGGGAGGGTAAGTCAGATTTTTACTGACTAGAACCACTCCTATCTTTCTTACTTCTACGCTTTCTAGGACCACAGGCTTTCTATCAGAAGTCAACCATTGACACCGCCTTCGGTCCTGCTACCTACGCGATGTCGATTTGTGCTTGGTCTTGATGGTGAGCCCACGTCTATAGTGGCTAAAACTTGTGGTCGGGGTCCCAGTGGATGGGGCGTGAGGGTGCCCGTTCTCTGACGAAGAAAAATATCTTTATCGAATTATTATTTACGAGAACATGGATTTGAGTTGTCAAGTTAAACTCATAAGCGAGACTGACTAATAACGGTCATATTGAATTGTTACTACTTTGTTTAATTCCTTTTTTTTTAAGGTGCTACTACCAACAATGCTTTCTAATCGAATTATCCCTGTTGAGTGTTGTTTTCGGTCAAGAAAACATTTATCTTCAGTAAGAACGGTATATGTGGACTTAACATAAAATAGACGAAGCTTTATTGTACCAAGACATACTGGCCACCCCTTAATATAATGGTGTGATAATGACTCATTAAGTTCTAGACAATAGGCGTTCATCTCCTTTCCCCGTGTCGGTCGGGCGAAAACAAAAGACGGTACTAAGTGGCATGCCTGCTAGTTTATTTAGCTGTGTAGACAATACAGTGTAATTAGGTTTTGTGAAATTGGCCTCTTTTTTGTACTTTTTCTTCGACGTGCCGAGACATGGGGATCAATGGCTTGATTAACTTGACAAATGCCTTATTGTATATCGGGTTCGAATTTCGCAGGAATTAAATATTTAGGTGAAATAAGTAATTGTCGTAAAATAATCGAGAATATTTTTTATTTTACTAATAGTTTCGTTCGTACTTACGTATGTATATAGTTCAAATTGAGTCCGAATTGAGTCTCATAGATTTTTCCAAGTTGCAAAAAATAATATAGTTCCTCGCTTCATACAAAATTTCTGGGTTCTAGGTCGACGGGAAGTGCCCTATGAATTTAGAGCCCCTTGAGAGTGATTATACCTTTAGTGAATTACCTATACGTTTTTTGCGACATAAACGGCCGATTTTTTTCTCCTTTAACTTTTCATTTTTCACGACTTCAAGGGACCACAGATTGGATATACGGTTTTAATTTTAACACGATACTTCAACGTTTTCCCAATATAAAGGGTTTTGACAGATATACCGTCAGTAAAATGATCCTATAAGGGTGCCGTTTTTTTTTCTTCAGTCACGGTACCTTCAAGTTTGACTAAATTTTGATGTGGGCGTGCGCGGACATGGATCCAAATGCGCTACAAACTTAGAGCTTCGATTCCCATATTATTGGGCAAAGAATTTCTTAGAAAATAAGGGCATTTTACAGTAAAACGTTGCTTAGTTACATATAATTAAGTAATATGTACTTGGCGTTTTTTTTTTGGTGGGAAAACCATTCAGAGACATCTTCCGCCTTTACACAGAATAGGAGATAGTGTAACATTTTTTGTGGGACTAAAAACCCACTTTATTCTTTCGCTGCCTTTTATACCAGAGCCGAATTTTCCTTTCAGAAGCAGACTTTTGTCCCCGAAGGTTTTAAGTCTGCTGAGCTCCTACGGTACGCGCCGTCGACGACTTGGGCTCGGTCAGGACAGTAAAGAAGCAAGAATGCTAAGTCTACCATATTGTGTTTTAAATTCGGAATTAGCATATATGTCACAGCCACTTTGCCCTCTACAAAAGATAAGATAAATCCATTCAACTTCGTTTTCACGTAATCGGACAGATAAAAAGAAAGTATTCGTTTTTCCTTATTCAGAATTTTTAATGTTAGTCTAAAGGAAGTAATAATTCAACTCAAATATTCAATTTATCCAGTACGTCCCTAGTGGGCTATTACAGAAGTTGAAAGTAGGTTACAGCGGAAGATAATATCTGTCTGTGGGCGCAGTTCGATTCCTGGCTATCGTAAGCTAGAGCTTGCGGACAGCGTGCAATGAGTAGCTCGCCATACGACCGTCTAGTAAACTTTCAGAACAAGGCAGACCAAATTAGTAAAACCGTACGGTCCCAGGTCCTAGCAGAACCAAAGCCTACTGAAGCCATGGTGGGCATTATGAAAGGGAAACTCGTTCTAGAACGTCAGGCAACTGTAGGGAGATAGGTGTTGTTTTAGTTAGTAAAAGTCAGACACGCTCCCGCTCCTTTCTAGTGCGAGAGAGGTCATTAAATGATCAGGGTGTTTTTCATATAGTGCGAATTTCATCAAGCATGCGGGATTTTTCCGCATGTGTAGTCCCCACAAAAGTCATTTTCATACGAGAAAAATAGTATAGAATTGAACAGAATAATAGTTTAGTAACAATTTCACAAAAAACGAAAGTAATAGTAGTAGTATTTATTGAAACGCGTGGAAAACGCAAGCGGAATGCGGAGCGTGATATTGTGCATGTTTGTTACTTCGTAACGTTCGATCGGCCGAACGTAGAACATGTAAACCACATCGTGGAATAGTAGAAAGTTATCCCCGTCATAACATTTTGTATGAGATGGAGTTGATACTTTATCTTACACAGAATACAATAGGTACTAATATTATAAATATACGATAGTAGGTATATATTATTTTATCTGTGCTCGCGATAAGCTGCAACCGCATGACTTGCAGTCATTGACCGAGTTTACTCATTGTATACCAACGTATATAATTATCTAGGTAGCCGGTAGGTGTATGTGTGTAGATCGCTGATCGATTGCTATCGAATTACATACTTCTGACAAGGGACTAGGTTTTTAGTTTGCAGTTTTATGACAATGTGACATGATACTTGTCTGTGTAGCGTGTTTATCGTTTAAATACAGGACGTACAATGTACTGTCGCAGTCATTTCATTCTACCTGACCACTTTAAAAAAAAAATCGCTTGAATCCTGCGGCGCGACACCAAACAAAAACTTTAAAGTTTTTGTTTCTAGTGCAAACAAGATTGAACTTAGCGGTGATCAGGCGTAAATGTCTTCGATGGTACATTACTCAAAATGATAGACTAAAAAAAGTCAAATGTTTTAAATGTGACTGAAAAATTGCATGATTTTCTATTGCATTTTGGGTGTAACATGTTTTTTGTCTTTGTTTAACTGGTCAGTACCTCTCTTTCTTTTTTTACGCATAAAATGATTTTTTGGTCTCTGGGTGGAGCAGGATGGAGGCCAAACTTATTGACTTAAACCTGTCGTGTTCTTTTGCCTACCCTTTTTTGCGAGGGCTACGATAATTATTTCTGCCGAAGCCCTGGTAGACATCGGAATAGGTACGATGTATGTACATTGACGGGGCTAGTTAGACCAGCTCCGTTAATTTTGCATAAACTTTTTTGAGGCGTGTACGTATACGATTTTTTCCTTCACCGTATTGAAAGCAGTGGTGAAGAAATTACACAAAATAATGCGCCTAGCTACCACTTGTAAGTCGAGCCTGTTACCGGCCACCACTGCTTTCAAACGAAACATATATTTACACCGTATTATAATGAAGACAATCTATTTGATGACCACAGACGTTACGATTAAATGCAAAAGTTTGACATATTCCATTGGAGCAATGCATCCGCGCTCATCAATGAGAATCAGCTTGTAATGAATATGACGAGAGAGTTGCCAAGTGCTGAGGACATTAGGCACGCCGCCACTGCCATGTCGCTGATAATGGCCCATCAGTTCATTACCAGCTTTCATTCAAACTGGACGTTTTTATTTTGATGCTCTTTTGGAGAGGCGAGAAGTTAAGACGTGTTTATGAGAATGTTTTATGCAACTTGAAAAGTGTAAGTTAGGAGATACAATGTAAGTAGTCAAAAGAAACAACGTAAGTTAGGGGACATAATGTAAGTAGCTACGAGATACTATGTAAGTGGTTAAAAGACAAAATCTAAGTTATGAGACATACCTAATGTAAGTAGGTACAAGAAGTGTCCTGTACCTACTTACACACATTGTGTCACTTAAATAGTGTTTTTTAACTACTTACATAGTGATGTAAGTAGTTAAAAAACACTATTTAAGTTATGAGACGTAATGTAAGTAGTTACAAGATACTATGTAAGTAGTTAGGAGAGACAATGTAAGTTAGGAGACGTAATGCAAGTAGTTACAAGATACTATGTAAGTAGTTAGGAGACACGATGTAAGTTAGAAGACTTACATTGTGTCTCGTGAGAGAGAAATACTATGTACCTAAGTGATTAGGAGAAATAATGTAAATAATTACGAAAGACTATGTAAGTAGGAGACACAATGTAAGTACTTAGGGTACACCATGTAAGTAGTTAGTAGAAACACTGGTTTGTTTAATCATTACTTGTTTATGAATTAAAAAAAACTACATTACAAATCGTCATCAAACGTAGCAAGTTAGTCTAAACAGAAAATATAATTCAGAGTATATAAATATATACATGTTACAAGAATAACGAGTATCATTTCTATCTTTCAAATCTCAAAAGGCTTGGATATCTACAAATTAAATAAATCTCCGGATCAAAAGACGATAACAAACATACAGATGTCATTGTATATTTCTATATCTATAAATATTTAAATCAGTTTGTAGAGCGTCGTAAGGCACTCCAGGGTTGTATAAGGTAGGTTAAGTAAAGGTTTTATGATAAGACTGGACTGAGAAATGTAGCAGCCCTAGGGATAAAGTACAGGCTTGCGGGATTGTCTGAAAGGGTTTTATATGGTAGGTAAAATTATCCAATGATGAATCCCGCTCTTGAGTGGAGCGGGAAACAGTGTCAGACTCTTACTGACCCATTCCTACGTTTCCATATATACCAGGGCCAGAGCTTTCCGTTCTGATACGATCCCTTGGCCTCAGTTGGCTTTGACTGAGGGGTCCACACAGTTTGCTGACAACTCCTTGAGGCGCGCGAACAGTGCGTAATATGTCTTGGTAAACAGCAGGAAGTCAGATGAGATTTAGTCAGTAAAAGTCTAACACTCTCTCTCACTCCACCCAGAGTAGAATAGTAAAGCATCATTTTTATAATATTTCAACTGATGAGACTCAGGCCTCCTCTCTGGAACAGGGAGTACGCCATAATCTACCATGTCTTCAAATTTTCGGTTCTAGGTTTGGTTTCCTCACAATGTTTACCTTCACCGTTTTGAGAGCAGTGGTGATGAAATAAATTACACAAATTAATGCGCCTGGCTGGGTTTATTAAACCCACACCCTACTCGTAAGTCGGGGCCTTTACCTCTCGGCCACCACTGCTCTCCACCTTGAATAAGAAAAGTTATTTGTGTATTGCACATCTCAAGAAAAGGGTATAAATGGATGTACAAATCAAAAATGAATTGGTTACTTCTACGCAAGGGTGCTCTATCTAATCGTCGACCACAGGATTTCATCAGGTATTTATTATCATTCAATAATGGCAATGCGGGAGTCAATTATCCAATCATAAAATACGAGGATATTGCAGTAGTTTTCCTTCCCAAAATCAGCCTCAAAGTCAGTGCTCGTTAGTGATATTTCGTATTCTGTGTCGAAGTGAATAAATTACTTGAAAATCCCACTGCGCATCTGTCTCTACAGGGCAAACTTTTGTGAGTGTGTTATAGGAGGAACTCTGAATCATCGTTGGACAAACTTCATATTTTAATGTCGGCCCTTTTTCGTTATTCATATGCTCATGTGACCACTATTTCTCCTGATGGTAAGCGATGATGTGATCGCAGGGTATGTGGGCGTAAGCTTGCCTAGGAGTAACCTATTCATTCTGGACTTAGATATTCTATCTTCAGCCTTTTAATGTTCCCACTGTAGGGACACAGGCCTCCTGTCTCTAGGAGAGGGAATGGGCCATAATCCACCACGCGGGCCCAGTGCGGATTGATGGATGTCACATGTCTTCGAATTTTTGGTTCTAGGACATGACGGTTTCCTCATGATGTTTTCCTTCACCGTTTTGAGAGCAGTGGTGATGAAATAAATTACACAAAGTAATGCGCCTGGCTGGGTTTGAACCCGCGACCTACGACTCGTAAGTCGGGGCCGTTACCACTCGGCCACCACTGCTCTGTTATTCTGATATTCTATCTTGGATATATTGAATTAAGTATCCGATAGACGTTAGAACAAATTTTCTGGAGCCATTAGGACATATATGGATGTTCGTGTCACGAAGAGTTTCCAATGTAAGATTCTGTAGGGGTCCAGCAAGGTCGAAGCCTCCTGGGGCCACGGTTAATGTGAAAGTGAACACCAGGACCCTGTAAATTAGGAAAAGAAGGATGAGGACAGGGTGGGTTTTTAGTTCGTAAAAGTCTGACACTATCTACCGCTCCGCCCACGAATTTTTTTTGCGAGCACACTATAAAAAAAAATAGGACTGTATCTATTCTATTCACGAATCGATTAGAGACATAAGGGCCTTAACCTTCAGTGTGACTACTAAATTACAGTTAATATCATTACCAACCCGATTTAATGCGCTTATAATTCCGCAGGAGCAGCAAAAAGTCACGACTGAAACCCAAACACGGGCCCAATACCGTTAGTTAGGGGAGCACTATAATCCTGCCCAATAATAGGTAAGGTCAGTGAAATTTCTGATAAGAGCCGAGTCCATTGCGCACTGAATACTAATGTTATCCTCTGCCAAATTGATTTATATCTGCACGAAGTCACACGGTGTATTTTCACAATATTGTGTACGGATATGTGAGAGAAATAAAATGGTCCAGGTACGACGAACAACCACTGGCACAAATTGACGATAGACTAAATAAAATATAGTGTTCGTTTGACAGAATCGCGTTCCGTGCATTTATCTCAAAACACAACGAACTGTTACACAACTGAACATTTTGCAGCGACTTAAACAAAGTGTACAAATAATTTCCAATGAAAAACAGATTGGAATACTAAAGCTGAACAGAACCGTTCGTCGAAGTCTACAAAGCCGATATTAATATCAATTCTTATAGACTTTAATATCGAAGTGCCAGATTCGCAGAAGAAAACTCAAGTGTTGGCGAATCAAATATATAGCAAAATTAAATCACGTAAAGCTAATATATCGGAGCGTACGAGTTGTGCGAACACACACACATACGAAACTTCTTTAGACGACATGTGTGTGTGTAAAAGGTAAACGTTATTTGTTCAGTACCCTTTGTAAGATTGGTCGTGGGACAAAGGGTTTTCTGTACTTTCAAAATAAGATTGGAATGTACTTTTTGTTTCAAACTATCATCCCTTTTGTAATAGACGTCAAATTTCTAGCCTAGAGCTAGGCAATAATGTTGGATGTTTCAACATAATAATCTACAGTATCTTCTGAAAAAAACCCTGACAATATTACACGAAATAGTGGACAAATATTTACCTTTATGTCTGTAGCCTTTTTCTGTTTACCTAAGAGCATCCCCTACACAGATAATCCTACTGAGCAGGCTACATTAATTATTTCGTTGTGTTAATTACATTCCTCTCGAGGGACGCTACGTTTTTAGTCGCCATCCGGCTGATATGATATTTATGACACACATAGGTAACATACTCACTTGCGTATGTGCAAGTAGCGGGAAATATTTTAAGTTTATATGTCTGTATTTTACTCCTTGACGTTCAAATAGCTAAACCAATTTTGGCATCCGGATGTTCAATATTTTTACCAGAAACTGATTTCTTGGGATAGTTTATTTTAAGGTGAAACCCCTGGCAAAAGTTATTGTATAGTTATTAAACGTACGTCCAATATCGGGCATTACGTTGAATATAGAAGCCATTATAGAGCTATAGAAAATACTTGGATTGCAGAGAAAAATGAGAAATCCTTTTATATTCTGAAGTACTGTAGCCTGGCCGGGTTATCTAGCTGCAGCATTCTTTCATTCAAAAACCAATGGACCCGTTTTAAGGAATTCTTTCACCAGTAAAATGTGACTTTTCCTTTGAGTAACATAGGCATGTATTTTTACAAGTTTTATATTAATTTCATCTGACCGATGTTTGTGATCAAATCTTGTAAATTAAATTTGATCCGTTACCCGATTACCGATTGAACTGAAATTTTGCATGCATGTGAAAATGGCGTGACAATGCAATTTATTATGATGACATAAAACTGATCTGATGAAGACGCTGGAAGGTGGCCATAGAAACTTGGCAATAAAACAATACACACCCTTCGAGTTTGGGCTCGTTTGATTTGTATTGACGAGTACTTTGATTCTATAGGTAGTCAGGGTCTGACGATGGAGCTGGAAGATGGCCATAGGACTTCAGTAATTAAACAACATAACCCCTTCGAATTTGGGCTGACGGTAGATAGACCTGATCTGGTAGTGGGAGATCGTTATAGAAACTCGGTAATAAGGAACGGATTTGATGAGTATTAATCGTATAGTAGGTATATACGGTGCTATTAAAGTTTGTTTTGAAAAAAAAAATTGTGCTGTTTTAAATGATATTTGCTAGTAGTGGCCGAAAGTGGCAAGTCACGGACGCTGCTGTAGCGTGTGGCGGTCACCGGCAACACGTGTGGCGCATCGTACGCAAACTATTTATGAAAAAGTGTGTTAAGTCGCTATCGAATGCCACTAGTGGCTGTGGTTGTTAACCACCTTTGCGCTGAGTCTAATCAAAGGTAGGAAACAAGTGAAGGTTTGAACGAAACTTTGTTTTTTGTTGCCTTTATACCTTTTTCGCTCTAAGGCGACGCGGGAAGGCGTGTCTGCCTATTACTGATTAATAATACACTTAGGTTAGTTAGCACCTATTTTAGTTGCTTTTCAGAAATCAACCGATGGCCCTAGAAGATAAAGTAGGATAATAATAAAACATTCATACAGCAATATTGGCGTTAGAAACGAGTTTTATCTACAGCGGAATGAATCAGTTTTGAATCTTTTGTACTGAAAATTGTTTTTTTTTTTTAATATTTTTATTTATGACGAAGTCACAGATAAAATCTATTATTAATTGTTTTGTCTTACTTATCGAAGAGTTTAACTAGTTTGAAGTTATTTGTCCTTTTGACTGATAGTACGATATCATGGCTGAATCAATAAACTGGAGGTTCATATAAATAATGCACTTCATAAAGACAATTGAGACGTTCTTTGAGGATTGCAGGATGCGGGTTTTAGTTGTGTTGTTGCTGAGTTTAGTTGCTGTTTCAGGTAAGAAATAACGAAATATCTCATAAATATTAATTAATAGATTTTCTTCGCGGCTAAACTCTTAGGAGGGACCGGTAACGAATTCTGAATATTGAACTTGAGCATTTTTTTAAATCTACTTTGTCTCTCTCTGTCTTTTTATTAAAATGGGAAATTGTAATTTGACTTCCCCTACTGTGGAGTGGTAGAGCAAGAGGTTAGGTCAGTCCTTGAATTGTTATTTGCGTTTCAGGACCTGAAATCTGTCATGATCTGACATGAAAGTGAAGTTTGACACGTTCTTAAATGAGTCCAGCTATGGAATCGGTGACACTCAGGGTATTTCTAATATTTTCAGGGGGCCAATATTTTACAAACATATAAACAAACGATTTACTTATATACATGATTAACTTTCAGATGTCTCGTCGTAACGCCCTTAGTTTTCTTTGAAAATGTAACTTTTCAAAAGTAGTATAGTTTTTCAAAAGAAAATCTCTCGTCGAAAATAATTAAGGGTGAGCCCAGCCATTTTCTATAAGATTTACACAAAGTAAAGTTTTCTATTTTGAGTAAACAAAACGAGAGGCACCTCTTTCGTTTGGGGTATTTTCTCACAAAATTCTAAGGAGGCGATGAAGGAAAATGGGTTAATATGCCGTTTGTAGACGATGAACCGCTGACCCCCTTTTTCCTGTCCGTTTTAACAAAAAACATCATTTACATTCTTTGATAAGATCTATGGCTACGAAAATGTGCAATCCTTTGACTTTTAAGCGAATTCCAAAAGAAAGATCAAGCGACTGATTGTTATTTATATATTATTTAGCTTATGTTCGCTAAATATTTAAGGGCCGGTTGTAGTTACTGAGTATTTTGTAAGGGCTGCCCCCTATTTTATCGATCATGTTTTGATTTTTGCCCCACAGTTTTTATAAAGTAAATTTTTTATATTTGTGGATTCTTAGACGTTCAAAAATGTCCTAAAATGAACATTTAGTTGAATATCTAATAATGAGCTTCAGAGATAGACTATGGCACTCGTTAACAAAATTTGATAACAATCCTTTTGCGATTGCTGCAATGGTATGATTGCTTGTTGTTAACACCATAGTCATAACATAACAGGGTACTACAGACGTATAGATATTCACCCTGGAACTGGCTAAATCCGAGCTAAAACACTCAAAAAAAAAATAATCAACAAACTTATAAAAAAACAATACAAAGCAAAACAATTTAACTCTTGAAGCCGACGGCTCTGGTTTAGGTTCTTCATTTTTAGAAATCAGTAAGTAAAAGACTTACTGACTTCTGATTCGACAATTTCATATAAGTAATTTTGCAATATATAGTCAAGATAGTCTAGACAAGGTGACATTCTATCAAAGCTGCTTAATGTTTGGCAAATGTCCAAAGTCTAGATTGATCACGACACATTTCGGTAGCAAATGTTCGTACCACCATTGTGAATCTTTTAATGTTATGGTCGCTTACAGAATATCATTTTATCTAGATCCCAATGTTCCAGACTGGTAATAATCATTATAATCATAGATATAGCTTAATAGCCAGGAGCCTCGAGTAACACCTTAGGAGGCTCTCCTTAGGCGGCTGGATCAAGGGCTTGATTCAGAAAGCGGTACTCCTGGACACGTAGTTTCCTTTCTCTGGAGCCCTGACCGCCGTAGCTTGGACTCTATTCCCGATACCGATGGGACACTATTTTTTATATTTTTAAATGATTTTTATTGAAATATTTAAAAATGTGATTTAATATGTACTTAAACAAATAAACAGAATAATTATTATCAATGGATCAAGGCACTTCTTATCGTCCACTCATACAATAGCTCCAAAGCGCAGTTAGAGTGGCCTGCTTGAGAAATAAGTATATTTACACTTTGCTATATCTGTTATTTGCATCGTGCTTGTGAAACTTACTTACAATACGCTGCATCAGAAGGCTTAAATTAATTCAAGAGGTTTTGCTCGGAATTTCCTTTCGTGATCGAATCAGCAATGAAGATATATGCATTGCCCGAAGAATAGTCAAAATTAAGTGGGTGTAGGCTGGGCCATATTCTCGTAGAACAGATGGTCGATGAAGTCGAAAGGTTCCGTCGTGGCGAAATGGACCGACCTAGTAAGGGTTACAGGCATAGATATATCAAACAGATATATCTATGGTTACAGGCATCCGATGGATGTCTCTATGTACTACTGTTGATCTTTTTTTGGCTGAATGGATGAGATAAAAGTTGATAATTTAGTTACCTAGAAAAGAATCTAGGAATTAACAATATTAATAGCGTCATTTACGTTATCAAGCAGATACCATTTACTTGCTGCTATTTAGCAGTTACTGTTTATAGCGCTGATATAATATTATATAAACAAATATATTTGTTAAATATTTAGTTTTTGGTGCCACAAGTAACAATTTTTTTTACTATTGAAACTGAAGTCAAAGTTATCATCCGTTACGAAATACCTTTGTATGGAGACCACTCTTGACATAATTATTATGAAAAAGTAAAAAATATATATATATTTAGGTCCACGGTTCATACAAAATGAGTCTCCTTTCCTGCAAAACCCTCGGTTTTAAATATTGTTTTACTTATCTTCATACAAATATATCACCGACCGCATTAAAGATGACATGTCTTCAGTTGACGAAACCTGCTGATGATCCATAGATTTTACCTGCAACAAAAAAGGTAATTTTAAAGAGGCTTAATACGTTAAAGCTAATAAAACAAAAGCCGTGAAAACTGAGGCCTGAGATGTTTATAAAACGGATTTTATTAACCATAAACAATATCTTCATTACATTTTCTCTTTATTGTAAACGTAAAAGTTTATAATAGGAACGTGTTTTAATTAATACTTAAAGTAATATCTTTAAATGGAACGAGAGGGATGTGACGTATATATTTTTGTGTTATTGCATTGCGGTAACTTAGTTTAGGAACCATTAAATTTTGAATAGCTTGTGCGGTAAGTGAGGAAAGAGGATAATGCCGCGCAATATCGTATGGTTTAGTAAAATTTGCTTGCCAGGGCTGCGAGTATGTTCGAAACTATTATAAAGTGCCTGGAACACAAAGAAAGATAAAAAACACAGTTTCTAAGCTAGGGATAAGTACCCCGGCAACAATAACCTAGTATTTTGCGGGGGTTAAATTGAATATCTGCCAGGTAAAACAGAATATCTGCGGGGTAAAATTAGATATCAACGGGGTCAACGTGGCATTCTGTAAGGGCAAAACTGGCATGCTTTAGGACTTATACTGGCACTGAAATAAAAGACACGGTTGGGTTTTAAAAGTTTAGTATACTCTTTAAAATATAATGATGAATACTAGAAAAATATAGAATAGAATATAACTTTATTATACACCAAAAATTTACACAAAAACGTTACCTAGTGACTCATAATTAAAGCATAGTGCGCTAGACATGTTAAGAAGGGCATCGCCATGTAAGGATTTCACGCGTTGTCTTAATCTTTTACAATGCCTACTTTCAATTGTTTCTTTCAGTATTTTTTCTATAATTACAGCTGTTCCAGTAAATCCTCAAAGGATTGTGGGAGGAGCAGTGACCACAGTGGACCAGTACCCCACCATCGCAGCGTTGCTCTACTCCTACTTCGGAGCAAGCTACTCTCAGTCGTGTGGTGGTACTATTATCACCCATAGGTCCATTCTCACAGCTGGACATTGCCCTTCGTAAGTAACTTATTCAAATATTTGTAGGAATTTTCAGTGGAATTATTCGAGCTAGCTTAATTATTCACAAATTGATTCTTAGTAGCCATTTTGATGTATGTATGTATGAGGAAACCGTAAAAAAACATACTTATACTAGGGTTCCCTACTCGAAAGGTGCTAATTAGACTCTATTACTAAGCCTCCCCTTGTCCGTCGATCCATTTGTCAGGTTGTAACTTATAAACCGAAAAGATAGTTTTTTTTTTAAATTTCTATTGTTGTTTCAACAAAAAAATTGTAAATTTAAAATGAAGTCAAAAATTGAAGTTAGTTCCAACATACAAGAAGCAATTATTTGGTCATCGTTTTTTAATCGATTGCAATATTTTAGTACGAAACTCTTCGTGTGTGCGTCTGACTCATTTTTGACCAGTTTTTTTGTCATCTCAAGTGACTACACAACTGGCTAGCTAATACAGTCGGGATCTCGGTAAAGTGAGGCTTAGAATTTTGTTGTAGATTTCAGTGAAGCTTGCCAAGATGGACAATTCGATACATTTATTAGATCCAAATCGTAAAGAAACCCAAAATAACTCAAAGTGATGGTAAACACTAAAAAAAATATTGATTTAAAAAAATAAAAGAAGATATTTATGGTTTATATATATTATTGGTTTTGTTAACAGACACACCTTATTGTTATTGATGTAAAATAGGTTCACATTTTATCTTTGTAAGAATGCTCTATGATCTTGATACCGAATCAAGATCAACGATTCAAAATTTACAGTTTCAAGATAGTCGTTCTATAATTCTAAAACTACGTTGCCATTTTGTCGTGACGTCAGGTAATCATGTAGTTTTATGTGAAGTGAATTTAAATGAAGGTGTTCTCATATAGGGTTTTTTTGTAGGATTTTTTTTGCGGTGACAACAATATTGGTCATGATAGTGGGAACGGCTAGCACGATAGTAGTAAAATGTAATAAACCACCCTTTTAAATGTCACAATTATTTTTTCAGTCAATTTAATTTAGATGAGACCGGTGTTCCTTAGCTGACTAACATGAGAAGAAACACAAAATCAAACTCAGATGTTACGGCTATCTGTTGTGGCCACTACAAACAGTTTTTATAATGGGAATAGCTGGAGATGATAGTCATCCAATAAATTAACCCTTACGACATATTGGAAACGCGGCCTAACATTAACAGTTAATACAGGTAATCACTAAAGATTTTTCTGTTCCAGTGGAGATTCGATCATCAGATGGCGGATCCGCGTTGGCTCCAGCTTCGCCAATAGTGGCGGTATCGTTCACACCGTTATCGCCATTTTCGTCCACCCCAAATATAACTCCCGCACCATCGACAACGATGTCGCCATCTTGCGAACCACCGCCACCATTGTCTTTGGCCATTTGGTCCAGCCTGCTCCTATTGCTGGAGTCAATTACAATCTTCGTGATAATGATACTGTGATCGCAGCTGGATGGGGTACTACTTCTGTAAGTATTCCATTCGGTAAACTAGCTTTTGGTGCTTAACGATAATTTAAATTAGGTAACGATATTTTCAAAGGTTTTAACTTTTTTTCTTAAATTGATATAAACAAGTGCTTGCTTGCGATCCCACTTGTTAGTAAGCAGTGATGCAATTGTTGATGGTGAGATGCATCATCATAAGCCTTTTTATTGTTCCCATTGCTGGGAAACAGGCCTCCTCTCTAGTAGAGGGGGGAATGGGCCATAATCCACCACGTGGGCCCAATTCGAATTGATAGATGTCACATGTCTCGAATTTGATGGTGTGGTGCATTGACACTTCATTTATGATCGGACGGGAAGTCTGCAGCAGGCAAATTGGGAAACGATAGATAGTAAAAGTCTGATACGCTCTCATATGCATTAAGAGCGGATATTATTTGATGATTTCGTACTAAAAATGATATACTAAGCTAGAGATTAGCTAGGCTTAAAGTAAAACTTCTAACTTCTTGCTCGAAAAAAAGCTTAATTCTAAAGTCTTAATAAACTAGTGCGCCTTAATTATTGCATCAACAATGCAATCACTAACAATCATGAAGGATCGCAGCACTAGTTTATATCAATCAAAAAACAAAAGCTTTTCTTTCATTGCAGTCTGGAGGTTCACCTTCCGAGCAACTACGCCATGTCCAGCTGTGGGTTGTGAACCAGTCTGTGTGTCGATCCCGGTATCAAGCCCGTGGTAACAATGTCACTGACAACATGCTGTGTTCCGGCTGGCTGGACGTCGGTGGTCGCGACCAGTGCCAGGGTGACTCCGGCGGTCCTCTGTACCACAACGGTGTCGTCGTTGGCATCTGTTCCTGGGGAGCTGGCTGTGCTTCTGCCAAGTACCCTGGTGTCAATACCAGGGTGTCCCGCTTTACTAACTGGATTGAGACTAATGCTAACATAACACTAACCACTAACTATTGAAATTCTAGCCAGTAGCTAGCTGCTGCTTTGTACCTTCTAGTTGTTTTTTTGTCTTGTATTTTTGAAAAATATTTGCATCTCTATTAGTAGTTCTGGTTTTAAACGTTATACATACGTAGGTATGTAGTTCTGGGTTCGTGTGTGTGAGATCTAAGTTAACGAACACATTTACTATAAGATTTATAATATATCGAATATCGAATTTCTCAAAATCTACGAAATAAGGATAGGGTTTTGAAATATTTCAAATAAAGAACTTATGAAGGAACTGTTTTTTTTTATTCATTTATCAAGAAGCACCTTATCAGCTCACAAAAATCAGTCCTAATGACTTTTTTATTATTCCCATTCTTTTAATAAAGTACTGGGAACAACCTAAGGTACATTTAAAAGAGCTTTGAAAAAAATAGCTACCCGAAAAAAACGATCTTCTCTCTGCATAATGGCCAGAGTTTCTGAATTGTGCGATATCTTGAGTTCAAGGAGATTAATATGGCCAACGAAAGGCAAAGGGTCCGCCACTTTGGGAGTACATAAGTTATTCGACCCGTGCAGTCTGATATATTCGAAACCTTTTAATTTGTCAAAGAAAAACTGTTACACAATAGGGAAAAGAATTTATTGTGGGAATATTTTTGGAATAAATAAAAAACTGCCGACATTTTATGGCTACTCGAATTTATCTTGTTTCCTATTTTAGCGCCTGATCAGTTATTAATAAAAATATGCGATTAAATGTAATTGCATGATTATATTAGCATTGATTTTGTAACTCAATTGATCGTCGATAATTTGTTACGGTATGTTTTTATCAGGCGCAAAATTATGGTGATGTGCAAAGTAAATAGAATTGTCGTGCGCAGAATCAGAATTTGTCTTGGTAGATTGTTCAGAACTAGTAACTTTATATTTATGGATTTGTGTACGTAGATTGTGTTAAATATATCCTGTAAACAAAGCAACTAAGGCCTTGTCCTATTAAAATGTAACTTGAAATGTCATCCATCAAATCTGTTAAGTCATTTAAGAGGACTTGGATGACAAGAAAACGTAGAAAGGTACGTAATGGAACAAGACAAAACAAATAAATTCTTTAAAAGATCCGTATCGAAAAATGCAGGCCACTAATAAAGTGTCTCGAGCCATAAATCGGAACCGTTTTAAAAAAAAGGTAATTACATATTTTTTAAATAATTTGAAATATTGCTCGTAGAACGGATAGCCGTTGGGGTCGAAAGGTTCTGGAGTGTCGACCACATAGGTACCGAAAGACAACAATATGGACCTGGCAAGGGTTGCCGGTGGATGGATGCGAGATGCACAGGACCGTTCATTATGGAGACAATTGGGGGAGGCCTATGTCTAGCAGTAGACTTTCGACTGAAATGATGATGATGGAATAGTAGAAAAAAATAACAGGACATGCGAAAGCTTGAAAATTTCATTAAAAAACAATATGTTTAAATATAGGTCAGGGCTAGTTTATACCTACATTTATTTTAAATGTATTATGATGATTAGTTTTCAAGGTTTGACTCAAGATACCTGTAAATCCGGTATGTATTATAAAAGAATATTTTGTAACCTCTGAAGAAGGTTAGATATGGGCATACAATTAACTGTTAATGGTGTTATTGATATCGCTAGATTATCTGTAACGTTGGTTAATTTGAATAGAAGTATCAGTATAAATACTGGTTGACTATAGTTACAGGTTTAAAGGTGTATAACGGAGTCACGATGCGTGTTATTGTTGTCCTGTTGGCTGCTCTAGCTGCTGTCACGGGTATGTATTACAAATTAATTAATGTAATTTTAATTTGTAGCTGGGATCCTAAACTAGTCCCCAGAGAGTTGATAGTTGGCCGAATGGTGACGGGCCCTACTTACGAGTAGTAGGACGCAGGTTCAAGCCAGGCGCATTACTTTGTGCAATTTATTTTACTATCACGCTCTTAAAACGGTGACAGAGAACATCGTGAGGAAACCGGCACGTCCAGAACCAAAAATTTAAAGACATGAGACATTCACTAACCCACACTGGACCCGCGTGGTGGATTACGGGCCATTTCCTCTCCTAGAGAGGAGTGCTGAGTCCCACCTGTGGGAACATTATAAGGCTGATGGTATACTATGCTGTAAATAGTGCTCAAGGGTACTACACAGCACTTTGTGTTCCACTAGGACCCTCTACGGATTCTCTAAGAACTAATAAGCGATGTTCGCGTCAGTTCAGACTAGTCATCTCTTGACCGCCAGTATCATATTTTAATGTTTATATTTTGTTTTTTCTTTCTATTGATGGATTACGAGGTTTTTATCCACATGGAAACACCAAACCAGTATTTTTTTTTGCTTTATTTGCATATTTTTCTCCTTAGGAATCTACACTTTGGCTTAGGCCTTAGCGTAATTTTTCTGACTGGCTGACTTTTTGACCATTCAATAATGTCTAGAAATGGTTTACTCGAAGTAGAGCAATTACTTTGATTCTTGATTATTTAATGGTTGAGTGTATTTGAAATATTTGAATAAGATAGCGGCTAAAATATGGACTGCATTAGAGTATAAGATATCTATTTTCATCCTCATCTCTTGGGATTATTTTTGATTTTCAGCGAGTGTATCCTCTGTGAAACGCAAGTTCAATATATTCATTGTTCGAAAGTGTATCTCCTAAGCCTGTGCCATTACTTACAAGTACTATTTAGGATAAACCATTATAGGGGTTTTCAAAGAAAATTTTCTGTACTAAACATAATGTTATAGAAGGAGCGTTGGTTTTCAGCAACCTTTGCGTATCCCTTCGGTCAATAGATATTCAAATAAGCTTTGAGTCGCTCGTATTCACGTTCATTCATTTGTGAGAGCAAGTTTCTGGTTGTTATGATGTGGCTTTCTTTGAAGATTGGGATTTTCATATATAGTATAATATTGTGTTTACAATTGTATCGTTTGCTGTGTAGTTTTGATAACAACGGAGATTGAGGTTAATAAATTACTTGCAACGAGCTCCATGCTCATACAGGTTTTAGAAACCTATGAAATTCTCATCATCATTATTATTCTCCTGTCATTCAGTCCATCCAAAGGTTGTCTTTAAGAGATTGCCCTGTGCGATAAGACCGCCCGTTGTATCCTTACTTTATTAATGTTTATCCTATTTATATTTTTAGTTAATGCGGTGTACAATAAAGTTTAAACTAAATAAATAAATTTTCATCTTTTCTCACTACAACTAATACGTATTATATATCTTGTACTTTGTCTTTAATCACTTCGTCTATGGGCGAAAACTGAGTGCAGTTTTCGCCCACCAGTTTTGTATTATAAATGTATGTCCATCCAAATGTATGATATCCTGTGACAGGAGATCATACATTTTGGTCCAGATTCAAAAGTTTTATTTTTGTTTTGTTTTCAATTTCTATTGTCCAAGACAATGATCACTATATCCCGAAATTTCTAGAGATAGATGAGTATTTAACGTCATAATCGCGTAAGAGCGGTTGTATGGGAAATTGTCACGAGTAAGGCGCTTTTAACCTATTTACTATCTAAATCAGTGGTTCCCAACCTGTGGTCCGCGAACCACTGGTGGTCCAGAGAGATTAAAATATGGTTCGCAACATGGTGAAACTATTAAACTCTTCAACTGAAATGTTATTTTATGCAAACTAAGTTCTAAGTTTTGTCAGAAATATGGTTTTCAATAAGGGTTATGTTTAAGGGTTGTTTTTAAGGGTTATAGATTTATGTTTTTTTGCTCATTTCTTTTGATATTAAAGAATACATAGCTTTACTTCAAGTTTTCAATTTACAGTGTAAGTTTTATTTTTGAAAAATATAATGTAATTAAATTTTCTTCTGACATACTGGCCTCCTAACGACAAAGAATCGAAAGTTGTTGCAGGTCAAAAAAAAAGGTTGAGAACCATTACTCTAAATAGATACTCATTCAATAAATCAATCTAGTAATAATCCAATGTTATTGCACAATCATAAGGTTATTGTATCAAGGATAAGTTTATTGTAATGAGACACAAATTAACTCGGTAGCTAAGTCCCGATTAGATTAGTGGGTAATCATTATCTGTGTATTGTATTAAAACGATTCCTCTAATTTATGAGGCAGTAAATGTTATCTTTTTGTAACAATAACAAAAATTCTACGCAAGATGGATGAAGGCCAAATAAAGACTGTTTTTAGGGTTTCTTGCCTAAAGGGTAAAAATGGGAACTTATTACTTAGGCTGTCAGTCTCTCTGTCACCAGGCCGAATCTCACGAACCATGATAGCTAGATAGATTTTTATATGTGTGTAAAAATCAACTATTTACAACTCCCGCCCTTGGGTGGTGCAAGAGATAGTGTCAGTCTCTTCCTGGCTAAACAACTCACCCGGTTCCTACGTTGCCTTTATACCAGGGGCCAAAGCCTTCCATTCAGACGCGAACCCTTGGCCTCAGTAGGCTTCGATCCTTCTGCAGGGTCCTTACAGTTTGCTGACAACTCTTTGAGGTGCGCGGAACAGTGCGCGCTGTCGACTTCTTATAGCTAAACAGTACAAATTTTAACAAATGTATAAAATACAATATAATTATTATAACAAAGTTGTATACATTAATGTAGGTTGATTTGTTCAAAATCAAAATGGTTTTTTTTTGACATAGGCCTATATGAGCACTTATAAAACGTCAGAAGCTAGCGCATGGTTCCAAATTGGTCGCTAATGTTTGTCTAAGTTTCTAAAAGGAAGATTCAAACTTAGAACGATTTTAGATTTTGAAAATTTGGAAAGGGAAATACTTCTCTAATAACTTAAAAATAGTATGAAAATGGTGCTTTATTTATCTAGTTGAAATATAACGTATTTTAGATTTCTAGAGCACTGTTGTTTACATAATATATTCCCGGATCTCAGATCACACAAATCTTCAAGAGGAAACGATTACGAACGGCACTTGGCTGGTTTCTAATCTTATATCACATAGTATAAAACGAAGTGGCTTCATCCTGTCTGTCCCTATGTATGTATATTTTGATGAGTTTTTTTGAATGAGTAGAGTGTTTCATGAGGAAGGTTTATAAGTATGATACATCTTACTAATATTATAAATGCGAAAGTTACGATGTTTGGATGTTTGTTACTCAATCACGCCAAAACGGCTGGACGGATCTGGATGAAATTTGGCACAGGCATAGGATACACTCCGGAATAGGATATAGGCTGCGACACCTGCGGCCCGGACTAAGCGTTTTGCCTCGTCATTTATACCGCGTACATCGAGGGATTGGAACAGTTTGCCGACTGCAGTCTTTCCGTCCGAATATAATTTGGGTGTCTTCAAGGCTAGAGTGAATAGGCTCTTAATAAACTAGTGCGCCTTACCATCAACGATTGCATCACTGCTTACCATCAGGTGGGATCGCAGTCAAGCACTAGTTTATTGCAAGTTAAAAAAAAAAAAAAAAAGGCTACTTTTTATCCCGGAAACCCGAACCCCAATACCACGCGGGCGAAGCCGCGGACAAAAACTAGTGCGTAATATATTAGTATTGCACCTGTGCGAAGCTGGGGCGGGTCGCTAGTCTACACTAATATAAAAAAGAGGTAAAGTTTGTTTTTTTGTTTGTAGGAGGTAATCTCTAGAACTAATGGTTCGATTGGAAAAAAAATTGCAATCATAGAAAGCTGCTTTACTCCTGAGTGACATAGGCTATAAATTATTATTTATATAACATGGATATTAACCGAGCTATCACAACTTTTGTCTGGCAAGTCGGAAAAATATATCTCGAGAATTTATATAGAAACAGAGTTAAATATGTTAAAACAAGAAATTTTCCGCGGACGGAAGCTAGTTCATAATATATTTAATAACAGCATTGCAACCTTGCGAAGCTGAGGCGGGTCGCTAGTAAGAAATAAAATGTTTAATTGATTTTATATTTCCATTGTTTTTTTTTTCAGCCGTCCCTGCGTTCCCGCAGAGGATTGTGGGAGGCTCTGTGACCACTATCGACCACTACCCTACCATCGTGGCTCTGCTGTACTCATGGAATGGTAACAGTTTCTTCCAGGCATGTGGAGGGTCCATCCTCACCACCAGAGCCATCTTGACTGCTGCTCACTGTCCGTTGTAAGTTTTACCATATTATAAAGGTACAAGATTTCGCAAACCCTTAATCCTAGAACGCAACGAGTGACTGCAGCCCCAGGTGTGTTCAAGAAACGCCAGCGTCTGACTCTGACGTTTCTTCAGTTCGAATAATAAACAGGAACCTCCCAAACTAGTCAGAACCTATGAGGGTTTGTGTTAGGTGGAAGGTGAAAATGACATGGCACTTCTATCTCCAGCCACAACATAAAATATAGTCCTTAAATAATTGATGCGATTATGGCGTACCTAGTGTGGCAGCTATGATTTTATCGTGGGAAATTATCGTAAAATTCTGCGGAGGCACAAGAAAACATCGACATTTTAGCGTTATTTTTGTAACATTATTTTGAGAAATAAATTAAAAAAATTGTTTATAATTTTACAGTGGTGACGCCGTATCTAGATGGCGTTTCCGAGTTGGTTCGACCTATGCCAGCAGTGGCGGTGTCGTCCACACATGTGGCTCCATCAAGATCCACCCCAGTTATAACAGCCGTACCATGGACTCGGATGTCGCCATCATGCATACCACCAGTACCATGTCCTTTAATAACGTTGTTCAAGCCGCTTCGGTCGCTGGTCCTAACTACAGCATTACTGACAACCAGGTCGTTTGGGCAGCTGGATGGGGCACTACTTCAGTAAGTATCCTGATTTTATTAACAGTTTTTTGGATTACCTCGTGTATATTAAAAGCCTTTCAAAAAATCAACGAGTCAATTAAGTTTAGCGTAGTTAATTACTGCACATGGGCTTCTTTGGATAGATTTAATGACTACATATATTCAGGATGTATCAGACATCGATGCGACGTACTAACAAATACCATGTATCTAGTACTTACTGTACATTGAATAGAATAATGATCTTAAGGTTTTGTGACAATTTCTTGCTGCAATTCTATAGCCGGCAAGTTGAAGATTATCGCTCAACTCAAACTACAATTACAGCAATTTAACAGTGTAACCTGGCGATATAGCGAAGATATTTAAAATGAACGAAGGAACTAAATTCGTCAGCAATTTAATTGCAGACTCTTGCTGGACTATATTCGGTGGATATGTTGCGCAATTAGGGCTTATTGATGATTATTACGCAATAGAAATTTCCTTGTTAGCAATTTTTGTAGCCAGTTTACTAGTCTTTGCACAGTTTTTTTTTTTTTAAACAAATATCAAAATGCCGACGAAAAATTTCACCAATGGGGGAATCAGAATTACATACAGGATGCGTGGTATTTTTTGTGTGTCTAAGACACGGGGTGTGTGTCAGACACACAAAAATTAATAATATTAAGTTTTTAAAGGTTTAATACTACGAATTGTCTTTGCAGTCGGGCGGTTCCGCTTCTGAGCAACTACGCCATGTCCAAATCTGGACTGTGAACCAGGACATATGTCGGTCCCGTTATGCCTCTGGTGGTGGCACTATTACTGAAAACATGTTGTGCTCTGGGGTCTTGGACGTCGGAGGCCGCGACCAGTGCCAGGGTGACTCCGGTGGCCCTCTCTATCACAACGGAGTCGTCGTCGGTGTCTGCTCATGGGGCTTTGGTTGTGCTCGTCCCCAGTACCCTGGTGTTAATGTTCGAGTTTCCCGCTTCGCCTCTTGGATCCAATCTAACGCTTAAAATGTGAATGTAAATATAAATAAAATTATGTCTTTAAACTGTTTTCTTTTTTTTTTCGACCATTCCTAAATGTAAACTATAATTCAGAATGATTTTAGGGCTACATATATGCTTAAGTTTAATTTTGTGACGGCTAAATTCTTTAAATATTGTCATTAGAGACAATAGAAAAATAATAGGTGTGCGAACGTTGGCGTTCGCTTGGGGCTTGAGTAATAAATTTCGTTTCCTTTTTAATAGATAAGTAAATAGTAAGTTTATAATTAAAACAAAAAGGAAAACAAAATTATACAGTATAAAGTTTAGAGCCATCATTGTGGCTGATGAAGCTAACGAAACCAACTTTCCAAACCCATAATTTATTTATAACATATAGAGCTTGATTAATTCCAAACCGAAGTGTTTAATTTACCCCGCAAAGAGGTAATTTACGCCAAAAAGCTGTAGCTATTAATTGAAACAAATTATGTTTTTAACAATGCGAAATTATGGAGGATAAGTGGCCATATAAACGGAAGTAAGGAATACAGAAAAAAGTGTAAGATACAATATTAAGAATAATTAAGTGTATTTTATTTTGGAAGGCTTTGCACAAGGTGGACCGATGATCTTATGAGGGTCACAGAAATCTGAAAGATGAGAGACGCACAGGATCGGTCATTGTGGCGACAATTTGGGGAGGTCTATGTCCAGCAGTAGACTTCTGACGGCTGAAATGAAGATGTTGATATTTTATATTATGAGAGAACTGTGACATAATTACTGATGATTTGCAAATTTTTATTCAATTAAGTTAGTACCTAATATCAAAAGACGAAGATAGCTCATCATTTAGAAAATGTCGTGATACATCTACAACAATGAATTCATGTGGTTTTCATTCAATTGGTACAAACCATTATTATAAATTGTTTGAATCGACTCGTGTGTCATGGTTAAAGTACTTGTTATTTGGAGTGTTGACGTTCTTAGCGTTGATGTTATTTGGAAATGTTTCGTCGTAAGTGGAAAAGACTTGAAAGATACTCAAGTGAATATCTACAGCGCGTATGTTAAAGCATCATTGTCACTGTGAACAAAATATTGAACACAATTCTAAATGAGATCAGTGGTGGCCGAGTGGTAACGAGTTATAGGTCGAGGGTTCAAACCCAGCTATTACTTTGTGTAATTTATTTCATCACCACTGTTCTCAAGAACATCGTGAGGAAACCGGCATGTCCTAGAACCAAAAACTTCGAAGCCATGTGACATCCACCAACTCGCACTGGGCCTGCATGGTGGATTACGGCCAATTCCTTCTAGAGTAGAGGCCTGTGCCCCAATAGTGGCCCCAGCAATAAAAACTGTTTTTTATTGGCTGCTTGTTACTTTATTAAGCTTTTAGAAAGTTATTTCGTTGTTATGCACAAGTACATAGGCGGATGTAATGTCTTAGGTCTTATCTACCGATGAACCAAGAGAGGGATAAAGCAGATATATATTGTGGTTAAGTATTTTATGGTTGTCTCTGAAAGTCCGTTGTCTGAAGATCCTGTCTACGAGTAACGTAAAAACTTTTCTTTATTTTGTGTTATTTTTTTTGCAGCTGCAAGTCGAGATCAAAAACAAAAAAATGCTTTCGTATTCACTTTCTTATCCTTTAGCACTCTACTGCTATACATAAACCTTACAAACGAATTTTAACACTTAGGGACTTTCATCCATCTGCTACCAGCCTCCTTAAGGTCATCGCTCCTCTCAATAACACATCTGCTCCAGCGGCCATCGATCCTCTGCCTTTTATGAGCGGCCTATTTGCCACTCAGATTTCTTATTCTGTGATTGTTTTTAGGGTTCCGCACCCTCATAAGGAAAAAACGGAACCTAACAGGGTCATTTTGTTGTCCGTCTATCCGTTAATCTCTCTGTCAATGCTATTTATCTCAAGAATGCGTGGAGGTAACGGACACTATAATTTTTTTTTTTGGTGGCCCAAAGGTGGAATTCGTAATTCGATGATTTATCATCGAATTACGAATTCCACCTTTGGGCGGAGCAGGAGACAGTGTCAGACTTTTACTGACTAAACGACCCACCGTTCCTTTCTGCCTTAGTTCCGGGGCCCCGGTCGTTGATTTCGTCCTCTTAAAAGCATCAAAATTAATTGGGAATTTTGAAACTTGGCATAAAGCAAATTTTTATAGCATAAGAAATATAGGAAAAAGTCTGAAAACTGTTTTGTACTTATGTCACAAAAAAACCTTTTTGCGATTCAGAAAAATTGAATTGATTGTTACTTTTTGGTGTACAATAAAGTATTATTCTATTCTATTCTTTTCTATTGAACTAGTTTTCGTGAGTAAGTTTATAAGTTAGTTTTTAGTCTATTGTCACCATGCTTTTCAAGACAGAACTAAAACCAATATTGTGTGCATGACTACAAGGAAAACCCTTAACTTAATAGATAAGTAAGATAGAACTACTGAATAGCTAGAAAACGGTAGGTGAAGTGTAAAGAATAGTTGAAATTATCTTTGATAGATAAATAGGAAACTATGAATCAGTACACTTTATATAAATGATTGGGTTGGACTGGGAATGCAAGTCGGTGCATCATCGGCAACCATGCGTGCAGTCATCCTTTTAGCTTTTGGCATTGCTGCTGTTGCGGGTAAGTCTTTTAACATAAGTTTAAATAAATATACATCCTACACATACTCGTACATATCATCATTACATAGTATAAAACAAAGTCGCTTCCTGTCTATGTATTCTTAAATCTTTAGATCTACGCAACGGATTTTGATGTGGTTTGTTTTTTTTTTTTGATAGACAGAGTGATTCAAGAGGACGGTTTATGTGTATAATACATGCATAATATATTTAATATTACAATTGCACCCAAGCAAAGCTGGGGTGGGTTGCTAGTATTTATAATTGACTTGTTGATACACAAAAGCTAGTAGATGTCTTTAAAAAAGATTACAGGTTAAAAAAAAATGTAGGACAACCCACTCCTGTGTTATTTCTGCTCTAGTTTTATTGTATAAACACAAGGTATACCAAAATACGCTCTCTCCGCATAACTGTATCAAAAATAAAATTGACAAAATTGACGTTTTGTAGTCAGCGCTTCTAAAGTTAAATAAGATGGCCAAAGGATGGGCAGCGAAACAAAATTCATGCACACGTTTATTTAAATAAGCTTTACCGCCCTTAGGACACGATGGAGCAGACGATTGCCGCTAATGCGCCGCTGTCTCCTCTTGAGGGCGATCGGCGGTAGCGATCTCTCACAGGGCCTTGCTACGGGCCATAGTTCGAAGCAAAGCGTAGTGTCAAGTGGTCGCTTCTTGGGAGTGGGTTTTTAGTCAGTGAAAGTCTGACACCATCTCCCGCCTTACCCAAGGGCGTGGAGATGTCATCAAAAGATTTTCCCACCGGAAAAAAAGGAAATCTTGGAAAAATTATATAATTTCCTAAATAATTCTTCTATTTAACCTTGAGTCACATTCACTATCAGAAAATTCCCAAACTCAAATAGATAGCATGTATTAACCTTATTAAATTAGTCCCCTATCAAAAAAATGTAATAAATAAGTATTAAGGACATGCTCAGTGGATTTCAGTAGAAGCAGATAAATACTTGTTAAGTTGCAATTTCTTGTTTGTTCAGAATTATCTAATCATGTGCAAATACTTAGGCAAAACACGTGATAAAATTAATGCACGCAAAACAATTAAAAATATCTAATTATTCTGAAGTTATGCTAGGTATACCAGCTCTTTCTGTAGGGGCCCAGCAGGGTCGGAGGGCCAAGGGTTTATGCGAAAGCGGAATACTGGGGCTCTGGAACTAAGGCAGGAAGTTTAGTCAGTAGAAGTCTGACTTTGTCTCCTGCTCTGCCCAAGTGCGAGATTAGTCATTCGATGATTTTTCCCACTATAAAAAAAGGTATACCAGCTCATTAGTAGAATATAGTCCAATATAATCCAATAAAACATTACTGATGTTTCCTGATCTGTAGAACATTCAATTTGAGCAACAATAGAATTAAAGAAGTTGGAACATATACATACAGATTTTTTGACATTCATTTAAATTTTGATGCTACAAATATTTTATTTTTATTTTAAAGCCATCCCTACAAAACAATCTGTGATTGTGGGTGGGCAGCTGGCCGTCATCAGTCAATACCCCTCCATTGCTGGTCTGCTGTACTCGACCAATGGCAACAACTTCAACCAAGCATGCGTAGGCACCATCGTCACCACCAAGGCTATCCTCACGGCTGGCCATTGCGTATAGTGAGTATACTAGATTGTACATCATTTTTAAATTGGCATATATTCCTATATTCCCACATGCAAGTGTTTTATTTGCCTAAATATTGAATACTAACTAAAATTGTTAAAAAAAACTATACTAAAATTGTTAAAAGGAAAAGTAGGTATCATCACTTATCCTCCTATCACTTGATAGAGAAGAAGGAAGAATGAAAGGAGAGTTGTTAGAAACAATCGTACATAGTTTTCCCTATGATTACATACATATGTGATTACGTAGAGTTCAATCAATCTTCGGTGTCTTGTTATTTATGCAGACCATTAAAATTGACTGTCTCTTTATTTGTTAAATATAGCGGTGATGCTGCTTACAAATGGCGAATTCGAGTTGCCTCCAGCTGGGCCAACAGTGGCGGTGCCATCTACATCTTGAGCTCTATCGCTGTCCATCCCAGTTTCAACATCCGCATCCGAGATTATGACATCGCTATCTTGCGCACCGCTGTCCCCATCGTTTTTAGCAATACTGTTCAACCAGCTACCATCGCTGGTACCAACTACAATCTACCTGACAATCAGATCGTCTGGGCTGCTGGTTGGGGCACTACTGCTGTAAGTATTTAATTTCTTGAAATTTATTATGATGCGAAAGTAATCGTCAATGCCGTACCTATACTTTTGATAAAAATATTTTGTTGTTTCTACGATTTCAGGCTGGTGCAGCTCCTACCGAGCAGCTTCGTCATATCCAGGCTTGGACAATCAATCAGTACAGTTGTTCCTCCCGTTATGCCAACTTTGGCGCCAACGTGACCGCAAACATGCTTTGCGTCGGTTGGCCCAACGTTGGCTCTAGAGACCAGTGCCAAGGAGATTCCGGTGGCCCTATTTATCACAATGGTGTCTTAGTAGGCATCAGCTCTTGGGGCTATGGTTGTGCTAATGTGGTTTACCCTGGTGTCAATTCACGTATTTCCCGTCTTACTACATGGATTCAATCCAACGTATAATGGTACGTGTTAAGTAAAATAAAAGGTTTATTGGAAATCATCTTGAGACTTTAAGAAACGCTTTTTAAATTGAATTTGTTGTTTAATTTAATTCTTTTCCCACGTGTTACGTAAGCTGTTATGTATCAAAATAATGATCTTTTCTGATTACATTCAAATGGGTTTTCCTTAGAATCAAAAAAATATCTGGGTATTAATATTTTAATTGCAAGATAATACATCAACTTAAGTCATTAAGGTTCACTACCCACCGATTCCACTTATTGCAGTTGGAGTTGATTAATAATGTAATATTTTCTAACAAGATATACAGGTTTATTTTTTGTAAAACCTTGCATGACAGTATTACTAATATCATTAGCAACAACTTTTGTCCTATGATACTAGATAAAATTCAGTTTTAGTACCGTAGACACTCGCTACAGTCACTGTGGCCGACAGCGCCAATATGGCGAATATCAAACGGTTACAAAAGTACTTTGACAGCAGAAGTCCAGAGTTATAATTCTGCACTAATATAATAAAGAGGTAAAGTTTGTTTTTTTGTTTGTAGGAGGTAATCTCTGGAACTACGGATCCGATTGAAAAAATTATCAACAATAGAAAGCTGCTTTACTTCTGAGTGACATAGGCTATATTTTATGTACGTGGGCGAAGCCGCTAGCAAAAGCTAGTTAATAATAAAGGTCAGAGTCTACTGTATTATTACTGTAGCGACCTCTATGACGCTACATAAGAACTACAAGAATCTTGCATCGCGCAATGAAAGTTCTCGCCGCGCGTTTAGAATATATAAGACAGCCCGAAGTCAACTATCGGGCAGTAGCCCACCAGACTATAACACCTGTCTGGTCGGAGGATCCTTCCTTTTCAACAGAGGTATGTGGGACTTTACTCTCTGTTCCGCAAACCCCCAAATTACTATAGCAAATTGGGGTAATGGGAAATAATTCACGAGCCACCGCTTCATGTATACGTCAGTACAGCAGTGAGCAACTATCCTAACACGCCCATTTAGATTACGATAATACCTGAGATAATATTTACTTACATGATTATCTGTCGATAATAAGTAATTAATCAACTGCTTAAAAACGGAATAACCTCCTAAGTAACATTTGTCATTAGTGATAAAAAAAGAAAACATACGACGTATGAATGAATATTTTTGATCTGCAATAACTGTATTCCAAGAAATTTTACCTCTGTGGAGGTCTCGTGGAAGATGAAGAAATTTTCATGATTTCGTGAGAACAATTTTATTGTAAAGAAATAATGCATAATGATCCAAGCAGAATCCGAAGAAGAAACGAAGAAGTAAGAAAGAAGAAGTCCTCCTGTGTACCTTTGTGTTGCATGAAGTTTTTATTAAAAAACTAGCTTTTGTCAGCAGCTTCGCCCGCGTACATAAAATATAGCCTATGTCACTCAGGAGTAAAGCAGCTTTCTATTGTTGCTAAAATTATTCAAATCGGACCAGTAGTTCCAGAGATTACCCCCTACAAACAAAAAAACATAAAAACAAAAAAACAAACTTTACCTCTTTATTATATTAGTATAGAAGATATAAACGGTTAATAAGTTGACTATTTTCATTTATATACTATACACACGTTTATACCGTTCACAATAAAGGATTGGAACAATTTGCTTGCAGCGGTCTTCCCGCCCGATTATAATTTAGATGTCTTCAGCGCTAGAATGAATAACCCTCTGAAAAAAAAAAAATAGGCGGGTAAACGGTAGTACCAGTATCTTTCTATAATCCGTAGCCGATTTGATTTTTCTTGTATTTCTGAATAGTGGAGTTTTGTTTATACTTTACTAAATCTCTGTTATAAGATATTTGTATTAACACGATAAGTTCATCAGCTTCAGTTATGGATTTAGCGCCAGATTCTTAAGAGGAGAAACCTTTCACCGCCTAAATCAAAAGAAATATACCTACCTAAGACCTTTGACGACGATTCAGGTTTTTATTAAGTATATTTATTTTCCTCGTATTCCTAATGAAAAACTCAGTGTTTACTTCGGGTTTAAAGAGTTATTTAGTCCCTCGAACTATTATCGACCTCGCTTTGCTCGGTCTATAAGTCACTTCCACCCCTGGGACAACAATGTACTATTAAGTAATCTCTGTCTGTCTATCACGTGTATCAGTGATATATTTTGTTGTGTTCAAAGGTTTAGGTGTAACTGGGTATAACGATAAATTAAAAAAAAAACACTGTCGCTTTCAAGCGACAGTGTTTTTTTCAGGAAAAATTATTTCTTTAGGAATAATCATCACCTCTGTACCTATTTTTCTGTTTCCTTTTTCTTTTCTTTTATTTTTTTCTATGTGTGTACAGAAATAGTTAAATAAATAAATGATCTAAATAAAAGTTTATATCTAGAAAATAGTGTGTAGTTTTATTCCTATAACACCTGTTGAAGAATCTTGGAACACATTTTGTGAAAAAAAACATCATAAATATTTGTATAGATATCGCTTCTATCAGTGATATGTTTTGTTGTCTTCAAGAGATTATAACGAAAACTTATCTTCTTAATTGACATTAAATAATATCGGTTTTATCTAGGCGTAATTTCCAACTTGTCATCATTATCCGTTTTAAGTCGTTTAGCTTAATGAAATACGTACAGCCGATTAGGTGCAAACTAAAAAATTCTAAAATATTATGATTCATAGGCGTCCTATGATTTATAGTTGATGAGATTACTTTTAAGAATAATATACCTAATTCATAGGATGGTAGCTTGAACTATTTTTGACATACTTATCTCAACTAAAGTATTGCTCGGAAGTCGGATATTTGTTAGAAATGCGACTCATGTGTCTATTTTTATGTTTATTTTTGAAAAAAACTTTGACTCCGTGTCCAAACTGGAAGAAAGGAAGAAAAAAGTATGGAAAGGGAATCATTCTTCGACCAATATAATAACTCCGCAGTTATAATACTAGTAGAAGAATTATAAACTTCCACATGTTTTATTATAATTTTTCTTTTCATTTTAATCAACCGTTTCAATTTTTGTATGGGTTTTAAGTTTTCAATAAAATTTGGCACATTGGTCAACTATGATCTCCTTAACAATCAAGAAATCTTTTTGTTTCGATTGTACGTTCAATCAATCTACCTAGTCTAATTCCAGTGTATTCGAATGCGATCTGTATTTTAGATGGAGTGACTACTTCTATAACTGTCGCGATCTACTCGTTGTCTAATATATTCCTTTGTAAGACTGATGTCAGATTTTGATTATTTTTGACCCCTGAGTTTATTTCGATGTTTCATGTCTAGGTACTTAGATAATACCCATTTAAATTGACGAAAAAATTGCCGTGTAAAAGAGTTTTTGGAAAACCTATTTGTAAAATTATAATATTTATTGTTTGTCATTTATCAACTGAACCTAGGTTTAATGTGTATCCAAGACACGAAGAAATCTCGATATGTTAGGATGGTCACCCATCCACAGAACGATCTTAATGAGCGTTGCTTAACCTTTAATACTGTTCCGTGCGCTTGTTATTATTTTAGCCATAAGCTCCATTGAAGAGCACGTTCCCAAGGGGAAAATAAAACCCTTAAAAGTATGTGGAACAAAGTGTACGGTCTCACATACTTCCATTGAAAAGGGAGGATCCTCCAACAATATAAGTATGTATAGTATGTCTGGTTTGGGCAATTGTATAATAATTATGATCTAATCACACAGATAACTCTGATACCGCGGTGCAGGATAGTTCCTATATGGCCACATAGATGTCGCTACCAACCCTTTTCATCAAAAGCTCGAGTAAGATAATAACTTGGACGATACCAATCTCTTATCTGTATAATTTCACACAAAATAAAGACAATTAGCATGAATTAAATAACGCACTTACTATCTATTTTTCAGATTAATTAACAAGATTGTTCATAATTTCGGAAACCACAAAATCTTAGTGATTAGGATTTTCCAAGTTTGCTATCGGTATTTTTGTTTGTCAGGCCCTTGACAGCAGTTGCTCCGTATGTATGAAAAAGTTAACATCCGCACATTATTATCATCTTCAAGACCTTGCCTGGTATACCTTCGTCTTGAATCCTCGGTCTTAGCTCAATTTTGCGTGACGATTAGTACTTTTTAGTTAATGAGAGGTGGCCGAAACGCTGAAAAGCGGAGAACCAGGTGTTATCTCTCAGATTAGAATAGTTGTTTTGAGACAAGGGTAGTAAGATAGGATTGTATGGGATTGGCCGCATCTAAGCGCAGACCTCCCTAACAGTATCAGAGGCGTCTACTCTGCCAATGACAAGCATGTCGGGTACATGGGTCAGGTGTATGGTTGCACTAAGCAACAGTCTGGAGATACTGTACGGTCTTCTGCGAGGCTGTGAGCCTCTCTGCCCGTCTATTACCGTGATATTTGTAGGCAACAACTCTTTCAAACACGCATGAATGACGCATAGAGGTACAACATTGTGGCATTTTGCGGCATGGTTGACAAACCTTCGGTGGGTTCTCATGGTAGCATGAAGAGAGCGACTATCGCCAACTAGCTTTGGAGATGGCTCAATTGCAGCGATGATGATTCTCTTTTTATAAAAATTCATGTTTTGGACTCAACGGAAAGCAGATTCGTATGGGTTTTACGATTTTTCGAAGCGCTTGAAGAACATAACAGAGACTTGCCCATGTGGAGGTGATTGGCAGCAGTGACCCTCTCCTGCCTGGCTTTGGTCTAGGTATAGAGTGAGGGACTATGGGAAGTAGACACCTCTTTCTATGAAGAAGAAAACAAAAGAAGTAGCGCACAGCCTGAATACTGGTACACCGGGTACACACATACGCGTTTCATTAGAATTTTGAATTTTTACACTATCTTTAGCACTAATAGAATACCGTTTTATATCAAAGTCAACCGTGGACTGTAGCTTTAGATATTAATAGATTTATTCAGCACTCTAACCGTGTGGAAAGTTTTTCAACAAAGTTACCGGGATTAAAAGGGATATTCTTGTTTGTTTAGGATAAATCTACACTCAAATGTGAAAGGTTGGTTATGACTACAGATTAAATCACTGAAAATTTGTTTTATATTTTTTTTCTGAGCCAGAATTAACATCACTGATGAGCCACAATATATCTGTATCACCGAAATATTAAGATAAAGACAATCTAAATAAGTAATGACGTTATAATCGATCGTTCCACTAAGATTCCTTAAACAAGTCCCCCAGGAGACTAAATAGCACTCAATGTTCCACTACGATGCCCTTTGTTGGAGACTGTCTAAGAACTGAGAAGTGCTATTAATTTACATTCCCTTTTTACATAAAAAAGGAAACCTACACAGTAACAATAAGAGATAATTAAAAATCTGTCTGGTTGTATGGGGAAAAGAAAAATACGAAATCAAACCCATTTTTCCCGTGCACAGAAATTTGGAGTGTTATTTATCTAAAGGTTATGAATATTAAATAATTACGGATTTTCCGCTGTTATAAAAATAGAATATAAAATGCAAGATTTGATTTTTATTTTTAGTCTGGATATTTCCTTTGTTTGGATGGAAAGACCGCAGCAGGTAAATTGTGGGCAATAGAATTTCCGGGGCAGCTTTTCCTCTCTAAAATGGCAGTTCATCACTTCGACGATACACACGTGATCGATTGAATGTTTTGACATAACGGAAATGTAGGATTAAGCGCAATATTTACGACATATTAATGAGATTAGATAAAGTGGAATGTTACCGCAAATACGTAGGTAAAAATAAAAAATAAACCGGCCAAGAGCGTGTCGGGCCACGCTTAGTGTAGGGTCCCGTAGTTTCTCGTCCGTCACAAATTTCTTACAATGTATAATTAATATATAATTATTTTAATAATTAATTTTTATAATTTCACAAAAACTGTTCTTCCCATCAAGTTCAAAATAATTTTCCTAGAAAGGTTTTATAAAGTTGGACTTTTGAGAATTTTTTCATATTTTCTAAACTTACGTTTCAAAAGTTAGGTGGTATTATTATTTTTGAAGTGCTTATTTCCGAAAATATTAACATTATCAAAAATGTTTTACCCGGACCCCTGAGCATTTTTAAATACCTATCCAACAATATATCACACGTTAGGGTAAAAATAAAAAAAAAATACTCCCCACTCCACAACACACAAAAAAAGTCACACGCACGTAAAGGGAAAGTACCCTTAAAACATTTTATTCCACTTTTTATCTTTGCACTTTGTCGGCGTAGATGAATACATATTGGACCCAAATTTCAAGTTTCTAGTGCTAACAGTCGCTGAGATTATCCGCGGACGGACAGACAGACAGACTTGGCGAAACTATATGGGTTCCTTGTTGACTACGGAACCAAAAAATGTCTGGTGATATACCTACCTATTTTATATTTAATCCCTTATCAATGAGCAGTTACCTATTAGCTGCTTGAACGAATCCATTGTTTAATCACAATTCGGATTTTAGTAACTTTCAAAGAGTTTCGTAATGGCTTCTACTGGTCGACATATGGCGTATAGAGTCGAAGTCTACGAGGCGTTTCTAAAGTTATCGAGAGGAGTGAAAGTACTCCAAGTTAAAACAGCTGGCTATTGTCGTGAATAGCAGATGCAGAACCCACAAATAAGTCGGAGAAAGCTGGTTGGAGTCAAACAGAGACCGTTATGAGAGCATGCCCGTCGAATACCGACTGATACGTCTGTACAACTTGAATAACTTTGAAAAAACGCTAATTGTCGTACTGTGCACACATGCACAAAATTCATTCAGCCGAAAATTTTGGTTTCTATATCTTCTTCTTTATTGAAAAAATCCAGATTTTTTTATGCGGTTTTCTAAAAAACGCGGATTTATGTAATAATAATATCCCCAGGCCTGCGTGCGAGGGGTTAATACATTTACAAACTAAATGATGTAGTTCAAATCTAAACTGCAATTCAATAAAACTTGCAAAATATCGAATTTCAGGCAGTCCATCGCTGGCCGGAACTTGCCGCTGGATGCTATTATCTAATAATATAATCAATCGTATTTTTAGACTATGATAACGCTAATAGACTAAAGTAACCGAACCTTATCTCAATCGGTATTCCCAACAACACGCTTAGGGCGATTTACAGGTGTCAATTAGAAATATTTTTCAAAATTAATTCAGTAATGTTTTATATTTGTTTGCGAAAAGTTTCTCAATTCGATCTTAAAGAGCCCATAAATTAAAAAAAAAACCTTGAAATGTTTTATTATATCAGTCAGTGCTACAAAATGTATTTAAATAGATTTTTATTTTCGTGCAAATGTTCTTAAATTGCTATAACAATATATTTAGATTTACCACAAGAAATGTTGTCATAACTCATGCTCAGCCTATGACCTCTGAGTACGTTGCGGCGTTTCTTCTTAATGTAGTTAGCTAGGAAAGTCCAGCCTTATCTAGTTTAAATTGAAGAATAACTTTACATGTAACATTAAAAAAAAATGGAAAATTTTCTATCACTATCAAAAGCTAGTTTATTATAATTTGCCTTTAGAATACTAACAATGAAAAATTGTGTCATCGGTTTTACCCTTTATCACAAATAGATTAATATATCGTTCTAAACTATCGATTATATAAAAGACATAGCTGAAAATAGTACACTCATATTGTTTTACGGACGGTGAAAATGCGTGTGATTGTGGTTTTAGCTCTTTTTATCGCGGCTGTAACAGGTTAGTACATAGACTTTACTATATTATTGTGTTGTAAGCAGCACTGATGCTGAAGGCTGACCTTATAATGTTCTCTTTGGTGAGACTTAAGCTTTCTCTGCCGCCGAGGGAATGGTCAGTACTTTAGGTTAGACTTTACTATATTGGTGTGTTGTAATGTATATCCCAAGCAGCAGCATCAGCCTTATAATGTTCTCTCAGATGGGACTCAAGCCTCCTCTACAGAAGGCCTTTATCCATCATGCGAGCCTCGTGTTCGTTGGTATATCCCAACCCTAAAAATATTGCCCCGCGTGCTCGGAGCACCTCTGTATCCTAGTGGAGAAAGTCGATGGCATGGTTTTGAATTTACAACCAATATTGATTTGTGACATTTTTGCAGCAATTCCAACTAATCCCCAGAGGATTGTTGGAGGTTCTCTCACCACGATTGACCAGTACCCCACCATAGCTGCTTGTCTCTACTCGAATAACCTGGTCAACTATTGGCAGTCCTGTGGCGGTACCATCCTCAACAACAGATCCGTGCTCACTGCTGCTCATTGCACCTTGTAAGGATATTTCTTTTTATAGTCTTGTGATTGTTTCATTATTTTATAATTGGTAAATAAAAAATATACAAATATGTGTAAGTTGAATTCAACCTCGCAACCACGACGAAGTTTGCTTTTTTATGAAAAAATAAAAACCCCTTACGGAGCCATAAAAAAAAAAAAACGTATATCTAGCCGCAAAGTGCCGCGCGGATGTAACATTTCTATTTCTAATATTTAGGAATTGGTTGTGGTTGGTTGATTTGAATCCCACTTTGCTACTGGCACGATAGCCGAGAGTTATTTACAATACTCTTCAGCTCATTACGTTCAGCATAAGGAATAAGAAACAGTCTGACATGCAAAGATAATTCTGTAAGTATGTACAACATAATCTTAAATTTAACATCCTTCCTGTTTTGCAGTGGCCAAGCCGCTAACAGATGGCGCTTCCGAGTAGGGTCGAGCTGGGCTAACAGCGGTGGGGCTGTGCACATCGTACAATTTATTGTCAACCATCCTAACTACAGCAGTATAACAACTGACAATGACATTGCCATCTTGAGATCATCTACGGTCATCGCACATAACAACAATGTTCGTCCCGTATCTATTGCTGGAGCTAACTACTACCTGGCTGACAACCAGGTCGTCTGGGCTGCCGGTTGGGGCTTGACATCTGTAAGTCTAATGAATTTTAACGCAGAAACAATATCGTTTTTATGTGTGTATTTTAATAATTCCTATTTTAAATTCTACAGGAGGGTGGTTCTCCTTCTGAGCAACTGCGTCACGTCCAGGTCTTTTCCATTAATCAAGCTACTTGCAGGAGTCGGTACGCTTCCGCAGGTGTAACCATCACTGATAACATGTTGTGTTCCGGCGTGCTTGATGTCGGTGGTCGCGACCAGTGCACGATGGACTCCGGCGGCCCACTCTATCACAATGGTGTCCAAGTCGGTGTCTGCTCCTTCGGTATCGGATGCGCTAGACCACAGTTTCCAGGCGTCAATGCTCGTGTATCTCGCTACACTGCTTGGATCGGTTCTAATGCATAAGTTTAAGTTTATTTTTTAATAAAAATGAAAAAAAATCGTTTTAGTTCTAGTTCTGACTCTAGTGTGTGTTCGTGTGTGTGTGATTCTTTTTAATCAATGCAACTATGTATATATAGTGAATAAAGCTGACTGAACACCATCCCGACCTTTATTTGTTAAAGAAAAAACACATTCTATAAATAAATTAAACTATATCATTAACGGTTGCATCACTATAAGGTGAGACTATTAAAAAAAACTATGAATCTTGAAATGTTTGAGGAGTGCAGAGGTCTGTAGCCATTGCTATAAATTTGAGAGTGCGGAAGATAGTCATGTCTTCACCACCTAAGTGCGTTCCTCCATCAGACCACCACACCTACAGCGACGTGCTACCGATACGTAGTAGATAATACTATAATATACTCCACAACTATCACACAACACCGTCTAGTCCCAAGCTAAGCAGAGCTTGTTTTATGGGTTCTAAACAACTGATAAATATACTTATATATTTCTAAATACATACATATTATAGATAAATTACACCCAGACACAGAACAAATGATCGTGCTCATCACACAAACATTGGTCCTGGATGGGAATCGAACTCACGACCTCCGGCATAGCAGTCAGGGTCACTGACCACTAGACCAACAGACCAGTCAACAGATCACACTCAAATCTCTCAGTTACATACATGAAAAATTTTAAAGCTATTTTTCTTCTGGGTGGAATTCTCTGTCAGAATTTGTGTTTCCTGATAGGTAACTAAAATGCGTAAGCGCATTGGTGTATCAAAAAAAAATTTTTACAAAAAAAAAACCGCCTTCAAAAAAAGACAAACGATAAAAGTTCCTACACTAAAAAGTTGAAAATAAAAAATTGAATTACTGTAAAGAAACTTAATTTATAGGTAAAGTTATTTGACATTAATACTTTGCAAATATTCAAAATTTATTACTTCTTTTTGGAGTCGGTGCCATCATTTTTATTGTTGAAACTTAATGTTAGGTAGCTTTTTAATATTCGGTGCCATTTTTCGTACATAATGCTTAAACATTTTCAATGTACTTAAAATGTGGCAGAAGGTTTTTGTAAGTATATATTTTTTATTTAAAAAAAATGTGCAAATCGGATGATTTTTTTAGAGAAGTCTAATATGTATTTACGTCTTAATTAAGTATTATAATATTTGAGTATGCAAATAGGTACTAAGTAGTTTTATAGTTAAGTTAGAGGTAGTTTTTCAAGGGATTGTTGCCCATTCGTAATTCCTTGCCTTCACTGGCACCGACTCCAAAAAGAAATAATAAATTTTGAATATTTGCAAAGTATTAATGTCAAATAACTTTACCTATAAATTAAGTTTCTTTACAGTAATTCAATTTTTTATTTTCAACTTTTTAGTGTAGGAACTTTTATCGTTTGTCTTTTTTTGAAGGCGGTTTTTTTTTTGTAAAAATTTTTTTTATTTGTAGCCGTTTAGTGTTTTTCATTATAATGTGTTATGGCAACGAAGTCAATATCGTTCCTACATTTCTTTTGAAAAAGTTACCAATGTCATAAAAGTAGGAATACATATTAAAGGTACATTGTTACAGTGTAATCGTTTTGATCTCGTGGAGAGATGATATGATGCATGAAATACTTATGATTCATCTCATGAGTACATCTTATGACAGCTCTCTAAATTATCATCATTTCAGCCAGAAAACGTCCACTGTTGGACATGGACCTCCCCCAAGCGTCGCCATAACGACCGATTCTGTGCGACTCGCATCCATCGCGTTCCCGTGATTCTCACCAGGCCGTCGGTCCACCTTGTGGGAGGCCTTCCAAAGCTGCGTCTTTTGGTGCGCGGTCGCCACTCTAGAACCTTTCGGCCCCATCGGCCATCTGTTCTACGAGCAATGTGCCCTGCCCACTGCCACTTAAGTTTGGCAATTCTTCGGGCTATGTCGGTGACCCTGGTTCTCCTGCGCATTTCTTCATTTCTGTTTCGAACACGCAAGGAAACTCGAGCATAGCCCTTTCCATTGCTCATGACAGCATTGCCCATGACAGCTCTAATAAGCTCAAACAATGGTAGGATACATTATTTTATTTTGAAGTTCCCAAGCCGACCTTCCACCTTCCAGCTTCATCATCACATCAGTTCAATAGTACCTTACAGCCAAAGTGCATCTTATGACAATTCTAACAAGCCCAAACACGGCTAGGATATATTAATTAGTTACGCAGTTCCAGTGCCTACCTTCCAGCTCATCATCATCAGATCAGTTCGATGATAACTTTTTCAACATCATTTTTTAAGATCATTGGTTTATAGTGCATTTTCATAGTTGCTTAACTACCTTGATTGTGATATCTATGCGAGTATCAAGTTTCGTTAGCCATTTTCTGATCTTCTTCACCAGTTCCACCTCATCAAATGTTACTTTTTGACTGTAAATGCTTGAGTTCTCGATGAAAATATAAAAAAAACTATATAGTTGCCTATAATATTTGAGGAGTTCCCTCGATTTCTCATGGATCCCATCATCAAAACTCGATTTTGAAAAAAATGGGACCAATCTGGAAGCATATCCTTTCAAGTACAAAAAAAATTTTGCAAATCCATCCATAAACAACGGAGTTCTGAGGTAACAAACATAAAAAAAAAAAAAATAAAAAAAAAAAATACAATCGAATTGAGAACCTCCTCCTTTTTTTGAAGTCGGTTAAAAAGGGTAGTCAGCCGACGCATTACACCTGACACCAATAAAGATTAACATTGTTGATTATCTTTACAGTAATCATCAATAAATTATCGTTACGAATATACATTATCATTTTTCATTGATATAAAAACCGAAGCTACATCGGTATTGTTTATTTTTTTGTCTAATAGTGAAAATGCGTGTGATTGCTCTGTTTACTCTCGCCATCATCATTGTGGCAGGTTGATCTAAAAATAACCTAATACATAGATTCCCAGATCCCAGATCATGCCACATGGCCGGCAAACTACTAGCTAGCTAACTGAAAAAAGAGTAGTAAACGATCATTCCTTATATTATAACTAGATTTTGTTAGCGGTTTCGCCCGCATACATAAAATACAGCCTATGTCACTCAGGAGTAAAGCAGCTTTAGAAAGGACCAATAGTTCCAGAAATTACCTCCTACAAACAAAAAAACAAACTTTACCTCTTTATTATATTAGTGTAGATAATGTAGAGGTATTGTCTTTGTAACGCATAAATACACTTTAAGGTATTGCTATAAATTATTATAAGGAGATAAATAAAGTTTGAGCGATAAATGCAAAATGAAGAAGCCAGGTCGCTCATTGAGGACAGCGGACCGTGGGTTGGTATTGCACCCGGCATCCCCCGTTCACTGCTGTAATCGCCACGTGTTGATCCCCAAAAGGGATTACTCATATAATAAACATCAATATATTATCATTACGAATCATCATTATCATTTGTAAATGATATAAAAGCCAGAACTATACCGGTATTGTTAATTTGTATTGTGAACGGTGAAGATGCGTGTGATAGTTCTGTTCGCGCTCGCCGTCGCGGCTGTGGCAGGTCGGTTAAACCTTTCGAATGATTTTTTTGCAATACTATTACTAATAATTACAAATCGTAAAGAAACACAAAAAAAAAAACTATCTGTCGGTGGGAAAGCGTTGTTTGGGTAAACAGCGTTACTATGCAACGATTTTCGATTGGGTTTTCTCAAAATGTGTGCCTTCCAGAAGATGTTTGTTTCTTTATAACTATTACTCTCAGCACTACAGTAAACTGTAATCTATACATATAATATAGCAATAAAGGAAATATTACTATTGAATTACAATTATAAAATTAAAACACATTAAAACACACTTGACAAACAAATTAATAACCTCAAAAATTATTAATAGATTAATTTATAAAAAGATATGAAATGATTATGAAAGCATGTTATTCTTTGGTATTTTTAACACAATTATGTCACGTTTCATAAAATGTAGTCTATAGTTATTAATAGATAATTCTTTTGTAGCGGTCCCAGATGACACACATAGGATAGTGGGTGGGTCGGTCACCACCATAGGCCAGTACCCTACCATGGCCGCTTTCCTTGTCGCGCATGATGGTGTCAACTTTCGGCAGAATTGTGGATCTACCATTCTCAACAACAGATCCGTGCTCACAGCTGCTCACTGCACCGAGTATGTATATTTATTTTAAGAAAGTATTTGCGATTATTTTTAAAAATATTTTAGCTTTATTTACCTAAAATAATAAACATATTACTCACTACTTTTTTTTTAAACTAGTATGTTTAAACTGGTTTTTTTTTCTTTTTATAGTGGCCGTGTCGCAAACAGAATTCGTATCCGAGTAGGCTCAACCTGGGCCAACAGCGGTGGAGTTGTACACAATATAGCATTTTACATCAATCACCCCAGTTACAACCCTCACACAATTAACAATGACGTCGCTGTTATGCGTTCTGCGACCACCATAGTCCACAACAACAATGTCCGTCCTGTGGCCATCGCTGGTGCCAATTACCACCTGGCCGATAACCAAGTCGTCTGGACTGCCGGTTGGGGCTTGACCTCTGTAAGTACTATGAATTTTAATGCAGAAACAATATCGTTTTTATATGTGTATTTTAATAATTCCTATTTTAAATTCTACAGGAGGGTGGTGCTCCTTCTGAACAACTGCGCCACGTCCAGGTCTATTCCATCAACCAGGCTACTTGCAGAAGTCGTTACTCTATGCTGACCGACAATATGTTGTGTATTGGTGTCCTCAATGTTGGTGGACGCAGCCCTTGCCAAATGGACTCCGGTGGTCCCACCTATCACAACGGTGTCCAAGTTGGTATTACCTCCTTCGGCACTGGGTGCGGCAGGCCCAATTTCCCCTCCGTCACTGCTCGTGTTTCCCGCTTCGCTTCTTGGATCACTTCTAATGCATAAGATTTTTAATAAGTTATTTTAGAAAATATACTATTACAAAATGTATGTGTGACTTATTTTACGTACGTCCCTTGATTTATATACATACTCTCGACCCCAGAGGGCCATTAAAAGAAACCTCGAATACTAAACTGTCACTACTGTAATTAAGTGTAGAAAGAATCTGAGTATACACCTATTTTTTAAGGGTGACATTTCTCATAGATGTTCTTCGCCCTGTACGTCGATTCTGTAAAATTCAAACAACTACTCGCATATCTTCGCTATTCGCTCTCACTTAGTATAAGGTTCAAAATGACCTTGATTTTGCATTCTTGCGAAGTGAAGTGAGCTCCAAAGCGACCAATACTGTACTTAGTGATTGCCACACTCAACAAAATAAAAGGTTAAGATTTTTCTAGAATTTTAGCTATTTTGAAGCTAAAATTATGTGTCAAAAACTAGTAAAATAAAAAACCGATAAATGTTTAAATTAAAATATCTTATTTTATGGAATTTGAGGCACCTAATAAATAAACAGAGGCGGCGTAAGGCGTGGGCGACGTGGGCGACCGCCCACGGCCTCGCGGTCCAAGGGGCCTCGCGCCTTGAAGGCCCGCGAACGCAAATGTAGATATATTTACTCTTCTAGCAATAAATAATATAAAAATTGGCTAGCAAGTATCTGGCTATACCACCGGATGCCCAACCACCTCTGTCGTGTGATTGAGGCCTACCTATCTATCAGGTAGGTATATCATCTACCTCGATCATCAGGGAGAGTTGAAACGGCGAGAGATGACATGTTGTGTTCCGCAGGGATCGGTACTACGACCACCCTTGTGGAAAATTGGGTACCACTACGTGCTGTGCAGCCATTTTCGTGACGTCGTCGGTCATAGCACAGGGAGAATCGTACCAGGCGGCGGTAGAACTAGCGACACGCGGGGCTGAGATCGTCGTTGGCAGGATTCGAGGTGGCGCTGTACAATTTCGAGGTTTATAATACAACTAGCTGTGCCCGCGACTTCGTCCGCGTGGAATAGTTACTTTGGGCATCATATTTATTTTTGCAAACAACCTCAGCTTTATAAATTATAGCTGTTACCCACGACTTTGCCCGTGTCAATTTCTGTTATTAATTTAAACAATTTAGTTTTTAAAAGAACATAATTATCTAAAAACTTCATAGAGCTACACTTGGGCATGCCATAATCTCGGCGGTAAGTCCCCTCTTTGAGGCGTGGTGGATAGACATCACGCAGGACATGACGCAGGTTCTCACCGGACATGGGAAGTTCAGGAGATTCCTGCGCCGGATTCGTGCGGAAGAGACGCCCGGGTGTCGCCACTGGGTGGCCAGCACGGAGGACACGGTGGAGCACACGGTGGAGGTGTGCACTGCTTGGGAAGAGCATCGCCGAGTCCTCGTGGGGGTGATCGGCGGCGGCGACCTCTCGCGCCGGGCCTTGGTTCAGGCCATGGTCCGCAGCGAAGAAGAATGGCAAGCGGTCGCCTCCTTCTGCGAAGCAGTAATGCTCGTAAAGGAGGAGGCCGACCGCATAAGCAAGGGCAAAAGCGCCCTCGCCGTAGCCGTCGCCGCCGCGATCCTGCCGATATCCGGCCTCCGTCCGCAAGTCAGTGTCTATGGCTTGCGGACGGTGAGCAATGAGTAGCTCGCCGTCCGGTTGTCTGGTTACAGTCCAAATCGAGACCAAGTCGTCGACGGCGTGCACTGCTCCCGCGCGCCTCAAGGTGTTGTCAGCAAACTGTGGGGCTCTTCAGGGTCGAAACCTCCTGCAGCCGAGGGTTGGTGCGAAAGCGTTATACCGGGGCTCTGGGAATATGGCAAGGGAGGAACGGGGTAGGTTGTTTAGTCAGTAAGAGTCTGACGCTGTTTCCCGCTCCGCCCAAGAGCGGGATTCGTCATTGGATGATTTTTACCTACCATAAAAAAACCCTCCGCGTCGCCCGCTAGCAACCCCTCTCCTCGCCCGCCGGCCAGACGCAGCGTCATATTTTGCACATCATGCGACGCGTGTGAATTTTATATCGGAGTTATTTTAAAATTGTAATATCTTCTAAGATGTTCATTGAAAATAAGTGATGTCAAAGACAATTTTGTTCACAATTACATACTCTTAATCAACAACACATTTATTTGGATAAAGTTTAATATTACTATGTTGATACAACTCTAACAAATAATTGGTAATAATGCATTAATTTCGGCCAAATTTTATACCCATAAAAACGGTTCTAGTGAGTTAACCTTAAAAGATAGACATGTACTGTCGAGGACATTTTTTTAGATCATTTTAAGAGGAATAATTCTTTCCTACATATTTTTTTGGTATCTTCTACCGTTTTCGCAGCGCACGCAACGGAAGCCCTCAAAGATGAATATTTTCCCCCGTTTTTTCCACATTTTCCATTGTTTCTTCGGTCCTATAAGTCACAGCGTGATGTTATATAGCCTAAAGCCTTCCTCGATAAATGATCTATTCAACACAAAAAGAATTTTTCAAATCGAACCAGTAGTTCCTGAGATTAGCGCGTTCAAACAAACAAACAAATAAACAAACAAACAAACAAACAAACAAACAAACTCTTCAGCTTTATAATATTAGTATAGATTTCCATGTGTTTCCACGGCCCTCGGAACACGCCGCCAACGGGTTCGCATCGGCGTCGGGTCTACAATGAAGTATCTACCTAGGACTAGTCATCGACCGCCGGTGGATTTTTGACTAGCAATTCAGACGTTTTGCTCCCAAACTGAATCGGACTGGAACTATTCTCAAGCGGCTCCAGCCAAAATTTGGGAGTCCAGAAACCTCCTGCCATAGGCTCTATGCACATGGGGGTAGCCAGGGAGGGCAGGGAGGGCCTGCCGCCCCTGGATCGTGTTTACAACCGAACTAACTTCTACTTTTGTGGACATAAGTTAAAAATAATGAACTTTTGGCCATTTCTGATAAAATTGACATACAAAATATACAACATAACATATATAAGTTTTAAAAATCATGCTGCTTGCCCGTTCTACCTACTCGCTAGCAACGCTGCAAGGATCCGCGCCGGGCCGTTGCAGATTTTTATGAATTAGAAGAAGTTACATCTGACTCTGCTATGGCTTACTTATTGGATAAATAAGCAGCAGCAGGACTTACAAAGTATTAGAATAAAAGATAATACGCAAATGTGAAGATAGCCCTAGACATTTTACTAACAATGCCTTTATTGTACTGCTGCAATTGCAAGCCATTTATTACAGTTAGGGTCCGTTCACACAGACCGGCTCGGAGAGGAGAGCAGATTCTTATCACGTTGAAAACAGAGTTTTTAGTATTTGTATTAAGGTTTATTTTTGCATGTGCACTGCTTTTGTGATTAAAAATGCTTGTAGGCGCTTGGTGTGAAATAATAAGAGGAGCTTACCGGCTCCGATCGCGTAATTTTTCTCGATCGTGCAGCCGTTTGGCTCCGATTGCATGCTCTTTAACGCTCGCACAGCCGATCGGTTCCGATTGCGTGCTCTTTCTCGCTCGCGCAGCCGATCGGCTCCGATTGCACGCTCTTGCTCGCGCAGCCGATCGGCTCCGATTGAGTGCTCTTTCTCGCTCGCGCAGCCGATCGGTTCCGATTGCGTCCGCGCTTCTCCACGCCGACCGCCATTTTGATAGCACAATCCGGCTTCAAGTGCATCCGACCGCCATTCCGAGCCGGTCTGTGTGAACGGACCCTTAGACGCGTAATAATATGCCTAAGATCAACTATGATCGAGCATAGGAGCGAACGTCGAGCTGCCGATTGCTCGCCGTCCGTCGCCTACGGTGGCTGGAAATCGGGATCGGAATCCCGACGGTAGCTGGGACGTGAGGATGAGGACCGATGCCTGTCGCGTGCGGCCTCCTCCTTTGCTAGCATTACTGTTTCGCAGAAAAAGGTCATCGCCTGCCACTCCTCGCTCCGGAGCATGGAGTTACATCTTCACGCGCAAATCGTGCGTGTGTGCATAGTCTGTTGCCTCCAAATAGAGAGGCCAGCAAAGAGGCAAGCCTCCTTGCTGGCCTGCCACGAAGGGATTTTCGCGAGAATCCCTGCGATATCCCTGCACCACCAGCATTGCCATGACCCTCTGGAATTAGTTCAGCTGGGTTCACGGTTGCTTCCACAGTGAGGGCGCCCACACCTTCTGTCCATAAAGGGTCATGGATCGGACAATGCCTGCGTAGAGCCTCCGGCAGAAGGCATCATAAACTGTTGGCTGAAGACCAAAAAGTTTATTTGTAAAAGATTACCTATTTACGTTTATTTATTTGACGAAGAGCTTGTGAAAGTCTGCTTTGCCCCCCTGGCCCAGAACCTGGGTCCATGTCTACGCAGGAAAGCATTCGATCCTGTATGGAGCACCAGTTCAGGCGCCGTCGCTGCAAAAGCAACCGAGGGCCCAGCTTAACGCATGCCAGAAAGGGTCATGGCAATACGGATGGTGCGGGGATACCGCACAGTTTGCCGTGAAGCGGCAAGTCTCCTTGGGATCTGGAGGCAACAGTCCTTGCACACATGCACGATTTTTGCGTGGAGATGCAACTACCGCGTCAAGTCGCGGGACGGCGTATTGAGTTCGTCGCAACCCAGTTTTGGGCACCCCATAATTATGGCGTTAAGTACTCTCTTTCAAGCCTGGCTGGAAAGACCTCACGGGGCGTCCTCACCTTCCGCATGACGCAGGTTCTTACTGGACATGGTAATTTCGGAAGGTATCTGCACTGGATTCGTGAGGAAGTGACGCCCGGGTTTCGCCACTGTGTGTAGCACCCAATTGGGGTGTCTTTGTTGAGGCGATCGGTGACGGCGATCTCTCGCTCCGGGCCTTGGTACAGGCCATGTTCCGAAGCAAGTAGGAGTGACAGGCGGACGGCTAGCAAAGGAGGAGGCCAACCGCATAAGGCAAGAGCACTCACGCCTCAGACGCTGCCGGGATTGCGATACCGGATAGGCGCGTAAAAATTCAAGTATCAAAAAATTTTTTCTGTCAACAAAATCGGTCCTTTTGCGTCGTCCGTCAGGGGGCCTCGCAAAATAATATCTTGCCCACATCAAATTTTGGTCTTGCCCCGCCACTGTAAATAAAATAAAAAAAACAGAAAACTCTAAATATGTGTCGTCGAATCTATGCTAACCTTACAAAATTCTATTATCATTAGTAATCTGTGGACGGACAATATTTTCATTGACATGATGTTACAATGTTTTGTTTACGTTTTGTTTGATTTTTGATCGTTCAGTGCCGATAATAATTGTGAAATAATCATGAAGTAAGTTTATATTTCTGGTTGTAAAGTTCAAGAATAATGTTAATTAAAGAGGTGTTTATTTTGTTTTCTAATCCAACAATAATGTTTCAATCCAAATTATTTAATTACGAGCACAATAACATTTAATGTTTACTTATCAGCTGTCAATATGTCATCGTAAAGTCGTACAATACGTCTAATAGCACGATACACAGCGCCGTGTCGAAGACTGCCGAACTGACACGACGTTACACGATGCACGGCCTTCAAGCCACACCTCCGTGCCCGTCGGAGTGGGGAGCGTGAGGTTTTTTCGTTACGGAATTTCTGGATTTAGTCCCCGCGCTCAAGGCCTGCGATAGAAGCTATGCAATAGCTTAAAAAAAAAATCTGTCTTTCCATAACTTGTGGTACATCTGCTATAGAACCAAGAGCACCTGCAGTCTCTTTATGTGCAACCTCGTTCGGCGAGATGATTTCTCGCAGAAAAACATTACCTAAGTATCCCAAGACTGATAAAAGGTGTAAAAGACATATACTGCGAGCTGAGCGTTCGGTGGAGCTCATCTCATGCATCACATATTCGCCCTGCATACGCTATTCTCCGGAACCTTAGTATAAACATAATCTGACACATGATAAGCACTCCACCTTACTCACACAAGCGGAGTAAAGCTACAATTTGTATACTCCTCTGATTTTGTACTGTTTCCTCGTTCAAGGTTCTTGATTTTAAAAGTAGTATCTGAACTCTGGATTTGAGTCCAATCCACTATCAGAGTTATATCTATACTAATATAATAAGGAGGTAAAGTTTGTTTTTTTGTTTGTAGGGGGTAATATTTGGAATTACTGGTCCGATTTGAAAAATTTAAGCAACAATAGAAAGCTGCTTTACTCCTGAGTGACATAGGCTATATTTTATGTACGTGGGCGAAGCCGCTGGCAAAAGCTAGTTGTACTATACATTGATGGTTATACCTGAATGAATGTATGTATTTAAAGTGAGATTTTCAAAGTTAAAGTCAAATGTATTTGTTGGTTATGTTACAGTACATCGTGTTATTACGTATCGGTTTCCTTAAGATCTTTTTCTCTACTTCTTCTATTGATATTTGTGGTGATGAAATAAATTATACAAATTCATGCACCCATAACATACAACTCCTAAGTGAAAGTCGTTACCACAGGGTCATCACAGCTGCACTTAGTTGTTTAGTCCGGATTTGATACACCTGTCGTATTGTAAGCCTTAATTTTACCTAAACACCTTTGATTTTGAGGTGGTCAAATAGTGGATATACTACAGAATATATTTTTTTTGCTTTCTGGTATAAAAAAATATACTTCATGTAGTCACTCTAATGTCGTTACTTCCTTGGCTTTCGTGGCCCAGTGAAAAGGTACTTTCACGTACATGGTTAATTACTGCTAAATCGAATATGTTTCCTAGAAAGGTTATTGCCTCGACTCATACTTTGCGTTTACTACTGCGTATACTTTAGCAAAATTATTGCCCATCCGATTTGGTTCAAAGGGTCCGCGTGGGCACGTTCAGACGTTTCACAATGGCCTGGTGTTCTTGTGGAAAACAAATATTCGTAGCTCGTTACTAAGGAAAATGTCTCCGATATTATTATCGTAAGCCATTAATTTTGCCGTACTGAAATTATTGCATTGTATAATTATTATGTGTGATTAGATTATAATTTAAGGAAGTATCATTTTCCTTCTCCTTTTCTTAATTGATTTAATTTTTTTTTATTATTGGAGGACTCGTTTTCGACAACTATTTCAAGTAAGCGATGATGAAGATTGGCGGTAGACTACGCCTAATTTCTATGCCTATAAATAAGTTGTTATCGTTTTGTTACAGCTGTTGGTTCTCCTTCGATTAAATAAATAAAATAAATAATAATGATATACCTATATGCTTAAAAGTAACCCTTTTATTCTTAACTTGAAGACGTTTATGGCTATTAGGAAACCAAACTGGCTCGTTGGTCTCGTAGGCGCAAGCGCGACGGCTGAGCATGGGGTCCGTTCGATTGCCAAGTGCTATTGAGTTTTTCTATTAGGAATTGCTCTGAACCAGCCCGGAGTTTGGAAGTTGGCTGTATGTCATCCTCGTGTTTAGTAAGCACGTAAAACTGTTGATTCTGCATCGTGTTTCTCTCCGGTCATGAAGGCTTGCCGTACTATTGAACTACGAAAGTAAAGAAGCAGATAGTGCATCTTATGCTTTTAATTATTGTCATTACTGGCAACACGCACTGGTCATAGACTTTCGTCTTGAGTTACTGTGACATACGAGTACTGGACGAGAAAATACAGCCGAGTTGGACTCAAAAAAGTTAGACCTAACTGGACCTAACTGGTTAGATCTAACTGGATTGTCTATCCAAAGTAAACATAATCGTCTCCGATCTAGATCGTAGTGGGACAGTGATGACATGTATGGCATTGAAAACTGGTTCTTTACAATGGACAATCACAAAAGGACAATGAAAAGGGTTATGCTCGGAGTTTCCTTGAGTGATTGCACCATAAATGAAGATATCCGCAGCAGAACCGAGCTCGTCAACATACCCAAAGAGTCAGCAATCTTAAGTGGCAGTGGGCAGGGCACATTGCTTTAGAACGGATGTTCGATGGGATCAAAAGGTTCTAGAGTGGTGACCGTGCACCGGAAAACGCAGCGTAAGTAGTCCCACAAGAAAGACAGATCTTCTTCTTCTTCTTTTCGAATCGATGGATTCTGCTTTCCGCAAAGTTAAAAGAAAGAAGAAAGAAAGACAGATGATTTAGTGAGAGACGTGCAAATACGGTGGATGCGAAAACCACTGGACCTTTCGATGTGTCGAGGGGGAGACCTATGGCCAGCAGTAGACGTCACTTGGCTGAAATGATGATGAATCATCGTCAACTGTTAAACATAAACCGCCACCAAGTGTAATATAATTTTGCTTTTACAATTTTGTATTAAAAACCTATTTGTTATATATAACGTAAATATAAGAAAACTTAATAATATAATAGTTTAACAACCTTCCGAGTACTGAAATTAGAGACATAATAGACAGACAATAGTTGTGCGAATGCCGGTTTTCACTTAGGGCTCAAAAGTTTAAATGATAAGGGATTGATGGGTACTATGATGCGCTTAAATTTTGTAAGTGCAATCACGAATTGAGGAAAGGGGGGCCAAGTAGCCGCGACTTATAATCGCTGCCGCCATCATTAAAAGGAATCAAACGGATTATCTTTTTAATCATCAATTGATTATTGTCATGAATCAATATTATCATTTTTAATGGTCAGTATAAAAGCCAGAACTTTGTTGGGATAGTTAATTTGTATTGTGGACGGTGAAGATGCGTGTGATTGCTCTGTTCGCGCTCGCCGTCGCGGCTGTGGCAGGTTGGTGCTTACACTTTAGTAAACAGGATAACAGGATTGTTTCACACACTCAAGATATTTAGTTTATCATCTATAACTTAAAATCGTGACTAATACTACCAGTGTCTTAAAAAAAATCGTTTCTGTCTCTGATTTTTGCTCCAAAATTTAAAAAAATATGACTCCACTTCTAACTTTTGAACCATAACCATAATATAAACAGATATGAAAATAAAAAAAAATCTGAACTAAGTTTTTAATTTAACCGTACATAAAAGCATTTTTTTTTAAACTTAGTTTGCATATTTTATCTTAAACGTATCTTTTGTCAAATAAAAAAAAATCAAATCTGTTACATCGTGAGAAATTTGTGACGGAGGGGAAACTACGGAGCCCCACACTGAGCGTGGCCTGACATGCTCTTTGCCGGTTCTTTAAAATCAAAGGACAATATTTTAGTAAAATATCTAGATATATAGCAATAACTCCGCCTGATTAGTAACTGTATATATAGTACGAGACCAGACTTTTAAAATTGCTAGCCATTTATTTTGAACTTGACACATTTTGCCATTTTTTACTGATTAAAAAAAAAGAGGAGGTTATCAATTCGGATAATTACTTTGTGTACTATTTTATGTTTTTATGATATCACAAAGAAGATAGTTAAGCGACTTTGACAATAGAAATAGATAAATGATTGTGAATAGTTATGTTGAAAATGCTATTATCGAACTGAGGGGAGGAGGTCTGAGTCCCAGCTGTAGAAACTTTAAATTATGTTTTATATATGTCATGAGAAATAGACACTCTATTGAATCGCAACTAAAAACTGTTTTAAGTTGAACCGTGTGAAACAGGGTTAGACTATCAATTTTAATAATGAATCAGGAAGTCATATTTATTTGTCACTTACAATAGTATTTAAGAAAATTATTTTGACAGGTATAAGAGCTCAAGATATTATGCATTCTATAGACTATAGATATTAATAAAATTAATATATTTAAATAATTCAAAACTCATATTAAGCTTGTCCCAACCAAAAAAGCATATATAAAGTTAGAGACTATGTTGAAGACACGCTTGTTTGGCAATGACTGGTTCTGCACATGTGGCCCCCTGGTAACTCATTAATATTCTGTTTAATTGTCTGTTAACTGCTCCATCTTTTTCTTTTTTTTATAGGAAAGTAGGAGTTCAATATTGACTGGTCTGCACTGTCCTCCCATAATTGATGTGCTAATACTGTAATATGGAAATATTGTAAAGAAAACATTTTTTTTTAAAGAGTAACCATGGAGTTTCTTGCCGGTTTTTCTCCATAGAAAACTACCAATTTGGAACCGTGCACTAGTTTATGTCGTTTTATAAGTGCCCATGTAGGCCCATGTGAAATAAAATATTTTTACTTTGACTTTAATAATTCAGTTTCAATTTGCAGCTGTCCCAGCTAATCCCCAGAGGATAGTGGGTGGGTCGCTCACTACCATTAGCCAGTACCCCCACATGGCCGCTGCTCTCGTCTCGGACAACCTTGTCACCTATCGGCAGAATTGTGGATCTACCGTCCTCAACAACAGATCCGTGCTCACAGCTGCTCACTGCACAATGTTTGTATATTTATTTTAAGTATGTATTTCTCATTGTTTTGATGATTACGTTCTATATTGAAAATGGTTTGGTAGGCTTAATTTTTCCAAAGTTATAATTAGAATCGCAATCGGCGTGTGACTTAACGAGGATGTTACGCAAAAATATTTTTTTATTTTTATTTTAAGTGGAATAAAAGTTATCAAAATTGCTTTGGTGTGCGTTGTGAAAATTATTTGAATAAAAGAAAAAACAAATCAAATATTACACTCTATTAGGTATCTAAATTGATCGCTATTTTGCGAAGCGAGTGGAAGCGAGACAGATGGATCTCACGTCAATTGTAGTCATAAATATTCGGCAGCTGACGCAATTTCATTCGCACGACAGCGCCGGCTCTTATCTCTGTCCTTGTCTAATAGTGAATGTACGTTTGCGACTGTGATAGCATTGAAAATATATGAGTGAGTTTCGAGTCCAGTTTTTCTGATTGCGATGTTAGAACGTAACGTATCTTCCTCTATAATATATGGATATTTTTTTAAATCTTTCTATACTAAAATGTTCCTTTTTTGTTTTAGTGGATATGCCCCGAACAGATGGCGTTTCCGCGTGGGCTCAACCTTTGCCAACAGTGGTGGTATCGTTCACAACGTAGCATTAATCATCAATCATCCCCAATTCAACAGTGGAACAAATAACAATGACGTCGCTATTATGCGTTCTGCGACCACCATAGTCCACAACAACAATGTCCGTCCTGTGTCCATCGCTGGTGCCAATTATAATCTGGCCGATAACCAGGTCGTGTGGGCTGCTGGATGGGGCTTCACCTCTGTAAGTTGATTCGACAGGTCAAAAATAGAATTAAAAAACATTTATTGCCTTCATAATTTTTTATTTTTTTTTGTCCATTCGTTTTCGTCATAACGTTTAATTTTTTATTTAGAAATTTATGATCTTGACTCTTTTTAATAGACAATTGTTTATTTTTTACAGGAGTGGGGATCTCCTTCTGAACAACTGCGTCACGTTCAGATTTTTACAATCAACCAGGCCTATTGCAGAACTCGTTATCATACACTGACTGATAATATGTTGTGTTCTGGTGTCCAAAATGTCGGCGGTCGAGACCAGTGCACTATGGACTCCGGCGGTCCTCTCTATCACAACGGAATCCAAGTCGGTATCTGTTCCTTTGGCAACGGATGCGGCAGGCCAGACTTTCCTGGTGTCAATGCTCGTGTTTCTCGTTTCAGTCATTGGATCACCTCTAACGCATAAAAATAACCGAATCTATGAAATAAAGTGTTGCTAACATTTTGTGTGACTTACTTGACTTAATGTTTTTTATAACCCACATAGCAGAAAGCATTCAGAGTAGTTTTCTATAACGATCGATCTTGAGGCTCGTGTTATATCTCGCGTCATATCTCTCTGTTGCATGTTGGAGAGAACTACAAAAATGTGACTGGGTCAGCCCAAAAAGGATTGTGCATCTCAACTCAGGACTATTAAGGAGAATAAGACTAGGGATATCGTTGATACTGGTTATACATAGGTGATTTAGTTTGATTAGTTCAAAATGAGGATAAGGGCTTGGCCGCCACGTCTAAAGGGATCGGTTTTATACAAACTGGTTCATTCCAACTTGTCAAATGGGAATTGACCAGCTTGTATAAAGTGCGGGTAATTCTCTACCGGTTCTAGATTCAATTCCACGGTCAGATCTGGGACTTGACTAGCCAATTTTTTTTCATTTATAGAAAGAAAGCTGCTTGATTCCGGAGTGACATAGGCTATATTTTATGTACACAGCCGAAGCCGGGGCAAAAGCGAGTATTTCATAAAGGAGAAAGTTAGTGTGCATGTGTGTGTATGTTTATTACTTCTATACACTTGAACAGTAGAAATGATATATATGAAATTTGGGCTCCCCATAATATTCTGGAATAGTATCTACATAAAACTTTGATCCTGGGAATATGTTCACTAACTTTCACACGGGTGAAGCCGCTGGCTGCAGCTAGTATTTACACAACAAATTATTACACGCAATTATTTTAAAGTTATCGTTATGTTTTTTTATTGTTTAAGATAAAATATGTATATCTATGTATTCTGAACCATTTTATTTACAGTTCTTAAAATACTATCTATAATTTTATATTTTAATTTCGTCAATAATATTTGGGTTGTAGGGTTCCGTACATGAAAAAGAAAAATTATAAATATTTTGTCGTCTGTCTGTCTATCTGACAAGTCCCTTTATCTCGGAAAACATGTGTAGCGAATTGAAATACAAACCATATTGAATTCAAATCTACGTTACGCGAAATTGTGAAAAAATCAAACTTCTAAGTCAACGAAAAAAAAGATGCGGCCGTTTTTGTAGCAAAAAAACATATATATATTTTTTTTTTTTTTTTTTTTTATTGATTATAGGTTCGCGCTTGACCACAATCTCACCTGATGGAAAGCGACGATGCAGTCGACGATGGAACGCGCTTACCTAGAAGTAACCTATTCACTCTTGACTTAAAGATACCCGGATTGTAGCTATCAGGAAACACCGACACCGGCAAGGAATTCCACTCCTTGGCTGTACGCATAATGAATGTGTTCCCAAAACGTTTTGTACGACAGTACAAAACGTTACCGACAGTTTCAAAGAAATCAAAATTCGTAAGTACTTTTCGTTCATAAAATCCTGATACTTACCATAGAGCTAGATTTTAAAGCACAAGTATAGAAATTAATCTGAAAACTGTATATTTGTAGTTAGATCACAAAAAATTCGATTTCCGCTGACACTGTCTTCCGCTCCGTCCAAGGGCGGGATTCGTCATTAGAAGATTTTACCCACCATCAAAAAAAATCTGCAAGCAAGCATCAGGCAAAGGCAACGGCGCTCTTGCCGCAGCTGCCGCGGCGCGATTCCTATCCTTATTCCCGGCTACCGCAGGCGCGGGCTTGCGGAGGGCGACCAATGGGCAGCTCGCCGTCCGGTCGACTGGTAACAGTCCGGTTCGAGCTTAAGTCGTCAAGGAGTTGTCAGCAAACTGTAGGGGTCCAGCAGGGTCGAAGTCTCCCAGGACAAAGAATTGATGCGATAATACGCTTTCGCATCAACCCTTCGTCCTAGGAGGCTCCCGGGGCCCTGGCGTCAAGGCAATGAAGGAAAGGGGTAGGTTGTTTAGTCAGCAAGAGTGTGACACTGTTTCCAGCTCCGCCTAAGAGTGGGATTCGTCATTCGATGATTTTTACCTTCCATAAAAAGGCACTATTCTGATGATATTACCCACGTGATGGATTGTTTTTGTGGGATTCAAAATGCCTAAAACCTATTATTTAACGGTGTTCACTAATAATATTTGATAGTATTACATGATGATAATACTCTATTTATTTCTAGTAGGTACATGTCCAAAACTTGTCAATTCATTGTTATGTCAAATATAAGAGAACATTAAGTTTACGTTTCATTTAAAGCCTATCATCACCATCATCAGCCTTTTTAATGTTCCCAATGCTGGGAGACAGGCCTCCTCTCTAGAGAGAGTGGGCCGTAATCCACCTTGCGGGCCAGTGCGGGTTGGTGGATGTCACACGTCTTCGAATTTTGGGTTCTAAGACATACCGGTTTACTCTTTGAGAGCAGTGGTGATGAAATAAATTAAACAAAGTAATGTGCACCTGGCTGGGTAAAAATTCCGGTTGCTTGGAAGCAAGATAATGTGCAGTTTATGCCCAAAAAATGCAGTAGAGTAGACCCGGCTAACTCCCGACTAATCACTGTTACATCCATTCTCTGTAAGAGTATGAAACGAGCAAAAGACGTCCACTGTTAGCCATAGGCGGGAGGCCTACCTACTACCGGTCCTGTGCGTCTCGCATCCTTCGGATTCCAGCAACCCTGACCAGTCCACCTTGTGAGGCTTTCCAACGCTGCGTCCTCTGGTACATGATTGCTATTCCAGAATTTTTCAGCCCCAACGGCCACCTGTTCTGCGTGCAATGTGCCTTGCCCATTGCCACTTAAGTTGGCAATTCATTGTACTACGTAAGCAGCCATCGCTAAAAGGGATCAACTAGGATTATACTTTTAATCATCAATATAGATTATTATCAAGAATCTACATTATCATTTTTAATGCTATAAAAGCCAGAACTTTGTTGGCATAGTTAAATTGTATTGTGTACGGTGAAGATGCGTGTGATTGCTCTATTCGCGCTCGCCGTCGCGGCTGTGGCAGGTTGGTACACTTTAGTAATCTGGATTAAAGGAAATTGTTTTGTACATACCGTAATCTTTAGTTTCGCATCTTGCGATAGAAGTATCGCACCACACCTTATGATATTGGCAAACTTAAAATTGTGATCTCTGCATTTCGTAAAACAAGTCGGATCCTAGTGTTCAGGCCTTGCTTGCGTCTTACGGACGACGCGTAATTGGTAGCTCGCCGACCAGACGTTCGGTAGTCGACCAGAGCGTGCCCAAGTCGTTCACAGTATGTAGCGTCACGCACTCTTCAAGGATATGTCAACAAACCGTGGAGGCCCACTAGGGCCACGGGGAGTTATTTGAAAAGAAAACTCGTGGTATAAGAACGTACAGGGCAACTAAACATAAGTGTGTTTATAGCCAGCGAAAGTCTGTACCCACAAAAATTTTGTGTGTCTGTGCGACCATGTAGATATACGAAAATCGTAGATTTACGAATTATTTTTAAAATTGCGGAATGAATTTCGATTCGATTTCATTATTGTTTTTATTTATAAACACATAGACAGAGTCAGTACTTTTAATATTATTAAATAATAGCAATCTAATATTTATATAAAAACGTAATGATATAAACTTTAACTAAGCGAAAGCCAAACTGGAAAGAGACATTACAATTCCAATTAGATTAAAATGATATATAATTTAATTTTTCATAGATTCATTTCTCTTTTATTATTATGTTGTCAATAGTCTAAAGCTATTAATAAAATATTTCTTTTGCAGCGGTCCCAGCTAATCCCCAGAGGATAGTGGGTGGGTCGCTCACCACCATTAGCCAGTACCCCCACATGGCCGCTGCTCTCGTCTCGCACGACCTTGTCACCTATCGGCAGAATTGTGGATCTACCGTCCTCAACAACAGATCCGTGCTCACAGCTGCTCACTGCACAATGTTTGTATATTTATTTTAAGTATGTATTTCTCATTGTTTTGATGATTACGTTCTATACTGAAAATGGTTTGGTAAGCTTAATTTTTCCAAAGTTATAATTAGTATATTGCTCCTCGTTGATATAATCAAAACAGCGGAAGATAGGTGACTCGCCCTTAGCTCGTGTACCTCTAAAATCAGGATAGTTTATCCCAAGTTCACTCAGTCGCAATCGACGTGTGACTTAAAGAGGATATACGCAATTATTGTAATTTTATTTTAAATGGGATAAAGGTTATCAAAATTGCTTTGGTATGCGTTACGAAAATTATTTAAATAAAAGAAAAAACAAATCATCACTCTATTAGGTATCTTAATTGATCGCTATTTTGCGAAGCGAGATAGATGGACCTCACGTCAGTTGTAGTCGTACTATATTCGGCAGCTGATGCAATTTCATTCGCACGACATCGTCGGCTCTTATCATTGCCCTTGTCTAACGATGAATGTACGTTTGCGACTGTGATAGCATTGAAAATAGATGTTTGGGTTTCGAGTCCAGGTTTTCTGATTGCGATGTTAGAACGTAACGTATCTTCCTCTATAATATATGGATAATTTTTTAAATGTTTAATCTAACACGTTGACTAAAATTTTCCTTTTTTGTTTTAGTGGACATGCTCCGAACAGATGGCGTTTCCGTGTGGGCTCAACCTTCGCCAACAGTGGTGGTATCGTTCACAACGTAGCATTAATCATCAATCATCCCCAATTCAACAGTGGAACAAATAACAACGACGTCGCTATTATGCGTTCTGCGACCACCATAGTCCACAACAACAATGTCCGTCCTGTGTCCATCGCTGGTGCCAATTATAACCTGGCCGATAACCAGGTCGTGTGGGCTGCCGGATGGGGCTTGACCTCTGTAAGTTGATTTGACAGGTCAAAAATAGAATTAAAAAAACATTTTTTGCTTTCATATTTTTTTTAACGGTCGATTGTTTTTTTTTTTAATGTCCATTCGTTTTCGTCATAACGCTTAATTTTTTATTTAGAAATTTATGATCTTGACTCTTTTTAATAGACAGTTGTTTATTTTTACAGGAGTGGGGATCTCCTTCTGAACAACTGCGTCACGTTCAGATTTTTACAATCAACCAGGCCTATTGCAGAACTCGTTATAATACACTGACTGATAATATGTTGTGTTCCGGTGTCCAAAATGTCGGCGGTCGTGACCAGTGCACTATGGACTCCGGCGGTCCTCTCTATCACAACGGAATCCAAGTCGGTATCTGTTCCTTTGGCACCGGATGCGGCAGGCCAGACTTTCCTGGTGTCAATGCTCGTGTTTCTCGTTTCAGTCATTGGATCACCTCTAACGCATAAAAATAACTGAATCTATGAAATAAAGTGTTGCTAAAATTTTGTGTGACTTACTTGACTTAATGTTTTTATAACCCACATAGCAGAAAGCATTCAGAGTAGTTTTCTATCACGATCGATCTTGAGGTTCGTGTTATATATCGCACCATGTCTCTCTGTTGCTTGTTGGAGAGAACTACAAAAATGTGACTGGGTCAACCCAAAAAGGATTGTGCATCTCAACTCAGGACTATTAAAGAGAATAAGACTAGGCATATCATCATCATCAGCCTTTTAATGTTCCCACTGCAGGGACACAGGCCTCCTCTCTCTAGGAGAGGGAATGGGCCATAATCCACCACGCGGGCCCAGTGCGGATTGGTGGATGTCACATGTCTTCGAATTTTTGGTTCTAGGACATGCCGGTTTCCTCACGATGTTTTCCTTCACCGTTTTGAGAGCAGTGGTGATGAAATAAATTACACAAAGTAATGCGCCTGGCTGGGTTTGAACCCGCGACCTACAACTCGTAAGTCGGGGCGTTTACCACTCGGCCACCACTGCTCTCACTAGGCATATACATAGATGATTTAGTTTGATTAGTCCAAAATAAGGATAAGGGCTTGGCCACCACGTCTAAAGTGATCGGTTTTAAACGAACCGATCAGTTCCAACTTTTCAAATGAGCGTGTAATTTTCTACCGGTTCTAGATTCAATTCGTCAGACGTGGCAATGGAACACAAGGCTGTGAGAGCCGAAAGGTTCTATAGTGGCGGTAGCGTACCGGAAGACATATCCTTGGAAGCAAAGTGGGCTGATGATCTGGTAAAAGTTGCGGAAATTTGACGCATTCGAGACGTTAGTTAATTGTGTCCAATGGTGGATGTCTTTGAGGTAAAATGATGATGAATATTAGTTTTGTTCACCCTACCCAATTTCTTCGATTTGACAGTATGATGTTTTTTTATGGTAGGTAAAAATCATCCAATGACGAATCCCTCCCTTGGGCGTAAAGAGGTAAAGTTAGCTTTTTTGTGGAAGTAATCTCTGAACGGGCGGCTTTTTTGTGGAAGTAATCTTCGATGGTTCGAACTTCCGTTAATACCCGTGCGAAGGCGGGCGTTCGCTAAGGTCGAAAAGTTAAGATCGAAAGATGACAATTTATGAAGTCTACGGTTCGTCAAGCACAGATCTAGATTCAAAACCCTAAGAGTTTTCTGCTCGTCCGCCAAATCAGTGCTTCTAGGAGCGATCCAAGTACTCTATGGACAACTGTACACGTTTATCACAAAACACAAAGTGAATCAAGCAAGCGACCCTAGGGTAGATTAACCCGACACTATACCGAAGATATCCCGAACGCCAACCTTTACGAGATTAGGGTGGCTCTGAAGCAGCTTAAAAACAACAAGACGTCGGGTGATCACGGAATTATGGTCGAACTCCTGAAGGCGAGAAGACCAAAAAACACACCAATAGCAGAGTTATCTCATAAACTCATTTCATTTACTTTATGCTTATTAATGACATATATTTATATATATAAGTTTATATTAAATATATATCATGTTTAATTTATTTATTGTTACCCTTTTTTCTTATTAATCTTTTTTTTATACACAGCCATGTTTTCTCTCCACTACCATTGGTTGCCTGCCTTTGGAGTAAAGAATGCCTGAGGCATTAAGTCCCTGGCAGGTCTTTGTGTATTTGTTTTGTATGAAGTTTTAATAAATTAATAAATAAAAGCGATCCATACGGCCCTATAGAAACTATTCGATGCCGTCATACTTGAAGGAAGGACGCCACTGGTATGGAGCAGAAATGCGGTGGCACTTTTCTTTAAAAATTACAGGGCAATCTCGATTCTGAGTCATGTCTAAAGTGGTTTTTAGAGTCATCACAAATTGTGTCACCCGTAGATTCGACGACTTCCAGCCTCCCGAATAACCCAGATTCCGAAAAGGCTACAGCCATAGCCACAAACATACGCTCCGGCAGGTTATGCAGAAGAGCGAGGAGTATATTTTGCCTCTCTGTTAAGCGTTCGTGGACTACGAGAAAGCTTGTGATTCGATCGCGACTTTGGTGCACTGTTAGAGAGATTGTAGTTCTACAATTTCTCTAACAGTGCCAGATTGACAATCGGTACATCGCAGTGTGTTTGTACAAAAACAGCACCATGTCAGTCCGACTTCAGGACCAGACATCGGAACCAACGAGGCAGGGAGATGTCGTTTCTCCGAAACTGTTTACGGCTGCAATGGAGGATGTCTTCAAGAATCTGGACTGGAGAGAACTAGGCATTAATATGACGAGTACATCACTCACCTCTGGTTTGCCAACGATGTAGTAGTCGTGGCTGAGACTAAAGAGGAGCTCCGTACAATGCTCCATGACCTTAGTAGAGTTTCCGAAAAACTGGGTCTTAATCTTTTGACTGCCGTAATTACCGATACAATTAAAAGGCAATAGATGTGCGGACACCGGGGCTCTTGGGGCTTAATGAACTGAAATGAATATGGATAAAACCAAAGTAATGGTATACATATAACCATGTGGGAGCCACTCCGATTAAGATCGGAGATGTTTCATGAGCAATGTCCAAGTCTATGACCAGTGTGTATATGTAGTGCGTAGTCACAGGCATAGTGATGACATTTATAGCACTGACATATGGTCGCTTACAATGATCCTCATCAGAAGGCTTACAGTCACCGAAAGGGTAATGAAAAGGGCTATGCTCGAACTTTCCTTGCGTAACCGCATCAGGAAGGTATATGTCAGCAGGAGAACCAAAGTTACTGGCATAATCCGAAGAATCGCAAAACTAAAGTGGCAGTGGTTTGGGCGTTACTCGTAGAACGGATAGTCGATGGAGCCGAATGGTTCTAGAGTTACGAACATCCACCGGAAAACTCAGTGTAGGAAGACCTCCCACAATGTAAAATGATTAGAGTAGCAGGAATGCGTTGGATGTGAGATGCACCGGTCGGTTCGATGTGGTGACACTATGTCTAACAGTGGACGTCCGATGATCATGATAACCTATGGGTATGCATCATCGAACAACAACACGGCGTTTGCGCCAGTGGTACATGTCGGATATATGAAAAACACGTTTTGGGAATACATTAATTAAATATGCGTACAGAAGGAATGGAATGCAGTGTTTCGTGATTGCTATAACCTAGGGGTCTTTAAGTTTAGAGTGTATAGGTTATTTCTAAGCAAGCGTTTTATCTTCAGCCACATCATCACTTAAAATCAGGTAAGATTGTAAGTGACGATGTGGCTGAAGAAAAAACGCAAACCAGTTCATACTAAAAGAAGTTATCTGGTTTGCAAGATGGGCTAAGAGAACCATTTGTTATAAATTAAATGCGTAAGCCCAGTCACGCATTGTTAAGGGGAATCCACTACCGCCATCGCTAAAAGGGATCAATCAACAAGGATTATACATCTAATCATCAATATTCTAGATATACTCACAACAATCAACATTATCGTTTTTAGGGTTACGTACCTCAAAAGGAAGAACGGAACCCTTATAGGATAACTTTGTTGTCCATTATGTCTGTCTAGATCGTTGATCTCGATAACGCGTGAAGGTAGCGAGTTAAAATTTAAACCATACACTCAAGTCCCTTGAAGCTGTGAAAAAATCTAACTTCTAACTTAACAGGAAAAAGATACAGCCGCTTATGTCCCAAAAAACGTACATTTTAAAGGAATCCATATTCACAGGTACTTTTCATGGACTTAGGACCCTGAAATTTGGCATAAAGCATGGTTTTATAGCACAAGTACAGGAAAAAATGAAAACAGAAAATTTTTGATTATGTCACAACAAAAATCTTATTTTTCTATTTGGAAAATCTGGAAGAATCGATTCGGCAAATTAATTATTTACATAAATTGACTGATATAGAACCCTTAGTGTAAGAGTCCGACTCGTACTTGCCCAGTTTTTAATGCTATAAAAGCCAGAACTTTGTTGGCATGGTTAATTTGTATTGTGGACGGTGAAGATGCGTGTGATTGCTCTGTTCGCGCTCGCCGTCACGGCTGTGGCAGGTTGGTACACTTTAGTAATCTGGATTAAAGGATTATTTTGTGCGCCCATATAATATTTACTTTTGCATCTGGCAACAGAAATATCGCACAAGACCTTATGGTATTTTTTTTTTCGGTTGGTAAAAACATTCAATGACATATCTCGCCTGTTCAATCATTTTATTATTATCACAAAAAAATCAAATTAAATACGTAGGTATATAAAAACATAATAATATAAAGTTAAACTAAGCGAAAAACAAAAAAGGAGAAAGACATTACAATTCACTAGAAATTAATTTAATTTTTCTTAGATTAATTTCTGTTTTATGATTATGTTCTCTATAGTCTAAAGCTATTAATAAAACAATTCTTTTGTAGCGGTCCCAGCTAATCCCCAGAGGATAGTGGGTGGGTCGCTCACCACCATTAGCCAGTACCCCCACATGGCCGCTGCTCTCGTCTCGCACGACCTTGTCACCTATCGGCAGAATTGTGGATCCACCGTCCTCAACAACAGATCCGTGCTCACAGCTGCCCACTGCACCATGTTTGTATATTTATTTGAACTATTATTTTGCTATAGTTTGCTTCACTACGATTGAGATTCAAAAATCAGTTCAAATTGAATCATTATGGCGGTCAACCTAGAACGCACAGTATTTGTATTTCAGGCTAGTGTCCGCAACTCTACGACTCAAGCATGTATTTTGCGTACGGTGGTAATGCACAGTAACCCATTTAAATTATTTGCCATGTATTACCTGTATTTATACCACGTACTACCGTACTTAAAATAGGTATCGTGTTGATTTGCAAACTTCGTTTACCTAAAGTCATAGGTATATTTTACACCTTGTTAAATTTCTTTAAACTTTTAAAGTGACTTCGTGGATCTTGACTAAAATTTTCTTTTTTTTATTGCAGTGGTCATGCCCCAAATAGATGGCGTTTCCGTACAGGTTCAACCTTTGCCAACAGTGGTGGTGTCGTATACAACGTGCAGTTGATCATCAATCATCCCAGTTATAACCCTAACACATTTAACAATGACGTCGCTATTATGCGTTCTGCGAGCACCATAGTCCACAACAACAATGTCCGTCCTGTGTCCATCGCTGGTGCCAATTATAACCTGGCCGATAACCAGGTCGTGTGGGCTGCTGGATGGGGTTTGACTTCTGTAAGTTGATCTGCCAGGTCCAAAATAAAATTAAGAAAATATTTTTTGCCATGTTAATTTTTTTAACGGTCGATTGTTTTTTTACAGGAGTGGGGATCTCCTTCTGAACAACTGCGTCACGTCCAGATCTACACAATCAACCAAGCCTTTTGTAGAACTCGTTATCCTAACTTGACCAACAATATGTTGTGTTCCGGTGTCCAAAATGTCGGCGGTCGGGATCAGTGTAATATGGACTCTGGCGGTCCTCTCTATCATAATGGTATCCAAGTCGGTGTCTGCTCCTTCGGTACCGGATGTGCCAGGCCAGACTTCCCTGGCGTCAATGCTCGTGTTTCTAGCTTCTCTTCTTGGATCACTTCCAATGCATAAGATGTAATTTATTCTATAAAATAAACTGTTGCAAAAATTTTGTTTGATTTAATTGACTTAGTATCCTGTATACATAGCGCAGCTAGCATTCTAAGTAGTCATTCATCGCAAACAATCAAAATATTTTATTGCATGTCGTATTTAGCAATACGTTGCAATAGCAGGTTTTAGGGGGTGGTCAATAGTCACCTTATCTTTTTCTTTTGGGATTAGAGTACAACGATTGCTTGAGTATGGTTCTGGAATTCCTTCGGCGCTTGTGACATACATCTTGCTCTCTATCACAAAAAACATCTATATTAACAATGCCTAATACATTTACATCGCTGGGCCGAACTCAGTCAGTGACAACCAAGTTGTTTGAGCTACAGAATAATGTATCAGTTTTTCAAGTTTGATTTTGTATATATCTGATATAAATCATTAAAAATTACTGTTTTTGTTAAAAAAATAACATTTATGTTTAACCTTCTCTCCTGAGTAGGCTGACTGTTAGTGATCACTATCTTTGCTAGATTATTATTGAGCACGTGCAGACTATTAAAATGTATAGTTGTGACCAGTAACCATTCGATAAAAGCAGTTCAGTTTACCATAATGGGATCACATTTGGTGTGAGATCGTCCTGTCTAAGCTGCGGCAAACTGAATTCTCTGTTGTCAACACTCGTTTGTCTAGCTGAGATCAAAAAATATTCTTAGAATTACTGTAGTTTAAAGCACCGACCACATTAGTTAAGCATTTTTTTTTATGTCAGTTTAAATAATTTCCTTTGTGGAAAGATAAAACACAAAATTTGTATATAGAAGGTTGACGGTTTGTTCGATAAGGTATCACATAACTGCACATGTCCTCCTGATCGCGGCACTACTCTCCCGATCGTTATCTATTAACGGCAAATAAATCATATTAATACGATCATATAAAGCCAGGAGAGGTGACAGGAGATCGCCTTCTTCTGCGAATCAGTAATGCTAGCAAAAGGAGGAGGTGCACACTGTTCACGCGCCCCTCAAAGAGTTAGCAGTAAAACCGTAGGCGACCTGCAGAAGGGTTGAAGCCAACTGAGGCCAAGGGTTGGTGTCTGAAAGGAAGCCTCTGGTCCTGGTATATATGGCAACGTAGGAACTGGATGGATTGTTTAGTCAGTAAGAATACTCTACTCTCCCACTACGCCCAAAGGCGGTATTCGTCTTTGGATGATTTTTACCCATCATAAAAAAAAACCATTAGTATTAAAGCAAATGTTTTATCACTCAGTATCTTCAAATATTAATATTAAGTACTAAAATGTATCTTTAGAGGTTCATGGGACAAATTGGGCTCATTATTTTACTGAGTTTGGCATACGCCATTGTTAAGGATAAAATTACTACTATTCAACCCCTAAATTTCACTGCAGATAAAAAGCAGGCTCCTTAAGTTTTGTAATAAAAAAAAAAATACCGATTTCTCGGGCAACTATGGTCAAAGTTTATTTATTTTTTTCTTTTCAAGTCAAATTAAAATATTTTTATTTCACATAGGCCCTCATGGGCACATATAAAACGTCAGAAGCTAGTGCACGGTTCCAAATTGATCGAAAAAAAAAAAAAGATTTATTGTATTTCCGTATGTAAGGGTTCATGAATTATACTCTCAAATTGGTCCCATAAAAGTATTATCTTATCTGATGACGAACAAAAAGGAAGATAGGGATGGAGTAGCTACGTGGAAATGATGAAGTTGGAGGGGGAGCACTGGAACCGCGTAATAAGTCAATATGTTCTAGCGGTGGTAAGGCATATTAGAATAATTGTCACAATAAGATGCATTTTTTGTTATTTTGAGGCAAAATTACTACTAGGCTATCAATAATAAAAAAATCATATCAGATTGAGAAATTATTAGAAATACGTAAATATTATATCACATAATTCATAAATTAAAGAAAAATCTATAGGTATCTAATAAATATAAATGATAATCTATTATACCCAGAAGTTGAAGTAGTATATTATAACACTATGATTGTTTATCATATCTGCAAAAAAAACCCACGAGGATCTAATTTTGTTATTCAATGTTCTGATACTTTTATTGCTGCAATAACACTGAGTTTTTTTTTTACTGTGGGTTTTTTATTGATAATCCTCACTTTTTTATGGTGGACAAAATCGTCCAATGATAACTCCTGCCCTTGGATGAAGCGGGAAATAGTGTTAGACTTTAACTGACTAAAAACTCACCCCGTACCTTCTTTGCCTTAGTTCCTGGGCATTGGTGTTACATTATCATATTTACCCAAGGCCCCAGGAGGCTTCAACCCTTCTAGGCCTCTACAGTTTGCTGACAACTTCTTGAGCCGTGCGTGGACATTACGCGCCCTCGACGATTTGGGTTCGGTCGGTTACCGGACGATCGGAAAGCGAGCTATCCATTGCTCGCCATTACTCCTCGCTGTAGACTATGGCCTGAACTAAGGCCTGGTGTGAAAGATCACCGCCGATAACTCTCGCATGTGGATATTAACTGGTGTCGAGAGTGAAAAAAATCAACACAATTCAGATTTTTTTTTATAATATCGTCGCCGGAACAAATAGTGTGACGGGTGACAGGACAGAGTAGAAGAAAAAAACATGTTGCATCGACGCCAAGTAATATGGGATAAGGGTAGGATGATGAAGATCGTCGCCGGAACAAACTCCGTTATGCTACCAGACTCCAACCATTCATCAATGCTTATACAGATTCTGACGTTAATGAAGAGTTAAATCGCAAAAAAAATATAGTTTTCTGCAGTCTTTTCGTCCGATTATATTTTAGGTGTCTTCAAGGCAAGAGTGAATAGGCTCTTATTAAACTAATGCACCTTACCATCAACGATTGCATCACTGCTAACCATCAGGTGGGTTCGCAGTCAAGAACTAGTTCATTGCAATAAAAAAAAACATAAAAATTTAGGTTTTTGCTGCAGTTTCAATAAGCTAACTACAGTAATACTCCTTTATTATATTGTTAGTCACTGAAATAATACTCATCATTACATAGTATAAAACAAAGTTGCATACCCCTGTCCATATGTATGCTTAGATCTTTAAAAATACGCTACGAATTTTAAAGCGGGTTTTTCTAATAGATAGAGTGATTCAAGAGGAAGGTTTATGTGCAAAGCTGGGGCGGGTCGCTAGTATTCAATAAAGGACTTGATATTTTTTAAATCTTAAGAACAATATATTCCACAATGACAATGATGAGTCTATCTATAGATATGTCAAACATATCTATGGGTCTATCATATCCATCATTTAAAATAATATAATAGGTCTATGACCTATGAAACTGTTTTTTTTTTTTAAACGGTTTACTTTGAAGTATTATATCTTTTGATTAACCTGGACTTTTAAAAAAAATATATATTCTATTCTATTCTAATCTCCTCCTTTCTGCGTCGTATTTCTTAATTCTGAAAGTGACACGACCTTCGCCTGATTCATCACTAGTTAAAATTATAACCTAGAATATTTTATTTGCTGTTTTTTTTTTAATAATGATAAATTTTCGCAGTGATACTGAAAAAATTGCGAACACTGCAGAAATGAATTATTACGTAAAAAAACAATGACAGTACCGTTGAGCAATTTATGATTGCGAAAATGGAAGAAATTATTTTGAAGGTAAAAATTTATAGGGAAAGGATTAGACTAATAGGCTTTCAGAATGACCTATGCTTCCTTATAAAGCTTAATTATTTGTGGCCAATCGGAGGCCTATCTACCTATCTATCTGTTTCAAAAGAAAATAAGAAGAAATTTATACATCGTTAAATTTTGATCATTTTGATCCCATAGAGAGTCGAACCAGTACATGAAACACTATCGATTTGTAAAAATAAAAAAATAATAATGTGCTTTAATAGTAGTAGGGATTAAAACGAAATAAGTAGCGGTGTATAGTACGACTGTGAGAATGTTAGAAAAACCGCATTTGTTATCAATACTTCGACGACCTAGCAACAGGGTTATATATATATATAGTTACAGTTTCGGGATTCTTACAACTAATAATATAATATAATAATAATAATATGTCCACAACTATCACACAAAGCCATCTAGTCCCAAGCTAAGCAGAGCTTGTGTTATGGGTACTAGACAACTGATAAACATACTTATATATTTCTAAATACATACATATTATACATAAATTACACCCAGACAAAGAACAAATGATCGTGCTCATCACACAAACATTTGTCCTGAGTGGGAATCGAACCCACGACCTCCCGCATAGCAGTCAGGGTCACTAACTACTAGACTGACAGGCCAGTCAAAACTGTCTAAGACCTACAAATAATAGTCAGGACCAACGGTTTTTCGCACTTTACAACACACGGATCCACCGACGATCCAATATTCGCGGGCTGAGGTTCTCTTTAGCCACGAAACCTGTCTTATAAAACTGTCAAAAATTTCTGATAGTAATAGTTTTACGAAACTAATATTATAAAGTTTTGTTATTATTACGAGTATGTTTTATTCATTGAAGGTAATATCAGAAGCACTCACCCGAATAAAACAATTAATAAATCGATGCAAACTACTTCAACCACCTATTGAATCAAGTAGCTATAGATGAATGGCATCTATTGTGATTACAAAAGGAAAAAAATAATAAAAATGATATCAACGTGTATGAAATTCTCAAATTACAGGAAAATTACTGACTTATTAGCGATGCGCGTGTGGCAACTTTTACATGATAAAATTATACCAGAAGAATCTATTTAAAATCCTATCTTAAGGAGTGTATATACAATCGAAAAGATGATTCGTAATGTATCATTTTTAACTAAAAATAATATAAATAAATCGGAATTAAAATATAAATGAACACAAATATATAAAAAAATAAATAATGATAAATAAAAAAAAAACACAAACAATCAAATACTTTTTTTTATTAAATAAAAATAATTGAAACTTGTCTTAATTCCGAAAAATAAAGAATTAAAAAGTGCTGTAGTTTAGTGATTGTGTGCTTCGCTGCGTATTGTGGGGATGATTCCCACACGGAACAAACGGCCTTGGTTCCATGTAAACCTACCGATGAAAACTTCAATTTCCAAATCGAGTCTCCAACATTTTTCCCAATCAAAAGTTTATGTTTGTTACTTATCGCTTTAGTGGTTTGATATTTCACAAATCTGTAAACTTCTTTACATTTGAGGATGTTTTGCAATTAAATTTAAAGCCGTTTAATCTATATTGCTCATTATTACACATTAGGTTTGATATAAATACCCGTCACTTCCAAAGATGGTCATTCACTTGTTGCTGAGTAGAGAACAAAATGCGTCTCCTGGTTCTGCTAGCCCTTTGCTTCGCGGCCGTCGCAGGTACGTTCTAAACTGTGGTTTATACTTCTTAAGTCTTTTTACAACTTGATTGTCTTATAAAATGATATTATTTAATAATTTAGGACAAATCGCAAAATAATATTGACCACGATTTCCATTTACGGTTCCAGTTATAAAAAAAAAACACTTTTTTCCTACTTTTCAGCCGTCCCATCTAATCCGCAGAGGATTGCGGGCGGTTCGACCACCACCATTGTTAATATACACTATATTTAATAGACATGTAGTAGAAAAAAATAATTCCATCAGTTTTTTATTTCGATTATTTGCTTGCAAGGTTTTCAGTTTCTATAAAAAAAAATTATCTACACTAATATAATAAAGAGGTAAAGTTTGTTTTTTTGTTTGTAGGGGGTAATCTCTGGAACTACTGGTCCGATTGGAATAATTTTAGCAACAATAGAAAGCTGCTTTAATCCTGAGTGACATAGGCTATATTTTATGTACGCGGGCGAAGCCGCTGACAAAAGCTAGTTATAACTATTTATCTTCTTTTCAGCCGTCCCCTCTAATCCGCAGAGGATTGTGGGCGGTTCGGTCACCACCATTGATCGGTACCCCAGCATTGCCTCTCTCCTGTACACATGGGACTTGTCCACATTCTGGCAGCAATGCGGTGGTACTATCATCAACAACAGGTCCATTCTCACCGCGGCTCATTGCACCATGTAAGTATTTTTCTTTGAGAAATAGCGAACCCTCGAGTTAAATGGAAAGTTGTATAAAAAATACCTGCTTTTTACAGTGGAGACCCAGCCAATAGATGGCGTATTCGTGTCGGATCCACCTGGGCTGACAGCGGCGGTGTGGTTCACAATGTGAACCAAATCTTCAATCACCCCCAATTCAACGGCGACACATTGAACAACGACATCGCTGTCATGCGCTCCGCCAGCACCTTCTCTTTCAACAACAATGTCCGTGCCGCTCCCATCGCTGGTGCCAATTACCATCTTGCTGATAACCAAGTTGTCTGGGCTGCTGGATGGGGTTCAATTTCCGTAAGTTTTTTTAATAATTGCTATCGTGCCCAAACAATCTATCTTGTTTTTTAGACCGGAGATCAGATATTTTTTTTTCATTTTATTTTATCTATGGGCCATCGATGTCTGAAACTGAAACGGTTATTATTATTTGCATTACTTTTATCGTTTCACAGCAAGGTGGTCCCGCTTCGGAGCAGCTGCGTCACGTCGAGCTGAGGTCTATCAACCAGGCTACTTGCAGAAACAACTACGCCACCCGTGGTATTGTTATCAACGACAACATGCTGTGCTCCGGCTGGCCGAACGGTGGTCGTGACCAGTGCCAGGGTGACTCCGGCGGTCCTCTGTACCACAACGGTATTGTCGTTGGTGTCTGCTCTTTCGGCCTTGGCTGTGCCCAGGCTCAATTCCCTGGAGTCAACGTTCGCGTGTCTCGCTACGTCTCTTGGATCCAACAACACTCATAAGAATAAACTTCATGAAGAAGTTCCTTCTTGACATGATTCATTATTGTTTTTGAAGTTAATAAACTTGTGACACAAGAAATATTTTAGTATTCATTTTACCGTTTTTTAGAGTTCCGTTACGTTTTTTAGGAACCCTTATAGTTTCGCCAAGTCTGTCTGTCTGTCCGTCAATGCGGATGATCTCAGCGACCGTTATCACTAGAAAGCAGAAATTTCGTATCAATATGTATATAATATATATCATTCACGCCGACAAAGTGCAAAAACAAATAGTAGTACAAAATGTTTTTTTTTGTTACCTTCCGTAAAGTGGGGAGTGTTTTTATATCATTTGTACCATAACTTGTGGTATATTGTTGGATAGTTATTTCAGAATAATTCCTTACAATATTTTTTTGGTAATGTAAATAGTTTCGGAAATAACTTTTGAACAATAAGCTTAGCAAATATGAAAAAAAATCTCAAAAGTAGAACTTTATAAAACTGTTCTAGGAAAATTATTTTTCATTACTGATACTTTGAAAGTAGATGTAAAGTTGCCTGTGGACCGCGTTGGAAGTTGTACTTTTCCTCCCTATGGAGTTTTACTTTCAACTGACAGCTGTCTAAATATTTAAAAAAACTAGTTCTATTTTGACATTTCTGTTGAACCGTGACCCGAATTTCTATGCTGCCAGTACAATTTAAATAACATAAAGATAGGAAAAATTTAAGAATACTTTTTTTTAATGACTTTATTTTATTTTACTTACAACTATTTCATTAAAACTAATATATTATTATGTTTGAGAAAAATGTTGACCTGACATATTTTTACAACTATAAAATGAAAAATATTGACTGAATAGCAAGCTGACCAATGAAAAAAAAAATATTGGCGGGTAAATGGTAGTCTCTCTATAATCTGTGGCTGATATTTTGATCTTTCTTATTTTTTTTTTCAAGGCGTAGAGTTTTGTTTACATTTTGCTAAATCTTTGTTAATAAGAAATTTGTATTAACATGATAAGTTCATCGGCTTCAGTTAAAAATTAACGCAAGATTCTTAAGAAGAGAAAACCGCTTACCGCCTAAATCAAAAGAAATATACCTACCTAAAAACATACGAAGACCTTTGACGACGAGTCAGGTTTTTATTATTTTTATTTTCCTCGTATTCAAAGCACAGTGTTTACCTCGGGTTCAAGAGTTATTAGTCCCGAGAAATTTCTCGCTAATGGTTCGAGGGCTAGTTCGAGAACTAACTTTCACCCCTCGTATAACAATGTACTATTGAACTTGATAGGATGAACGAGGATGATATAATGAATAGTTTTTGAAATATTAAGAAAAAACCGTTCTGAACTAATTTTGTAATTTGACCGTACGAACAAGCATTTTTTTTTTATTCTCAAAGAAATATACCATCGTAATAAAAATTAACATAAGTGCTTCTCCAAAACATGGTTTATTAGTGTACCAAGTTTCTTCAAAATCCATTCTACCGTTCGAGCATGAACTTAAAAACCCGCAACGTGAGCCCGTTTGACCACTATCTCACTTGAATGGTAAGTGATAATGTGGTCGACAATAGACACTGGTATCTAGAAATAATGACTCTAGACTTTAAGACACCTAGGTTGTAGTCATGAGGAAACAGACTCTGGTATGGAATTCCACTCTTGACCCGTGTGCAATATACGTGTTCTTAAAGTTTTTGTACATAAGTTATAAGGTCGGTTGGAATGGCTATTATGTACTGATGGTGCAACGCCGCCGCCGTAAGTCTAGAAGACCTTTGAAGGAACGGGCGTGGAGTGACTAAATTGTGTAATTGCGCGATTCCCCGAAATGTAAAAATAAAATAACAGAAATCAAGCTATAGAACCTTTCGAATACTATAATTAGAGACGTAATAGAAAGACAGCAGGTGTGCGAAAGCTGTTCGCTTGAGGCTCAAAAGTTTAATATAACACTAAAAGAATAACAAATAAAATATCCCGGGCTTTAGTTTTAACAAGCTATATCTTGCGAAAATTACGGACCTTTCAACGGCCGGAGGGCTTCAAGATTCTAAATGGCGTCTTTCCCGTTGACGTGTAGGTAGTAGTACCTACTAGTCGCTCGAGCTTGACGAAGCTGCCACAGCCGGTGCCACAGCCGGTGCCACAGCAGTGAGCACTTACAGTCAGGTGGAGCGGGAAGGACGCCATTAGGATCTTGAGGCCCTCTGGCCCTCTGGTCTTTGACAGGTTTCCAGCTACCAGCAGAAGTTTGTAACGTTGTGATAAACGCAATTTAACAATCAATAAAGTGGACGCATACTGTGGAACTACAGAGGTAGAAAACCACCAAACCGCGTACCGGAAGAAACTTTTGGTAATATGTAGACAGCGATTGTCGTGACCCAGCACTAGGCAGGCCACAATAGCGGCGGCTTTAAGGAGTGGTTAGAGGCTCCATAACCTCACTTCATTGCTACCGCCATAGAAGATGCTCCGACCGGGAGTCGCAGGAAGATTCCCAGCCCGTAACCACTTTATAGCAGGTTTTGTTTTGCACAATTTGCAGGCAGCGAGCGACATCCGGCTTAAGAGCGGCCAACTAGACATACATTTTCATACAACCGCTATTACGTGATTATGATGTTATAACACATCTTCCTTCAAATATTTTGGATACACAGTTATCTTGTGTATATTATCTAGACTTCTATAGAAATCAAAATATAAATTTGTGTAAGAGGAATACAGTAGAGACCTCTGAAAATCTGCTATTATTCTCTCTCTATTGACTCTCTATAATGAACTCCTATATTAAAAATATAAAAAAGTACTTCTATAGAAGCCTAGCGCAATTAATCGAGGTTCTAAATGTTGTCTTTTTTTTTTCAATAATCCTTAATGACTTAATAAAAACACGTATTTCCCGGCACAAGTTTTGTGAAACATTCGCATAAATTAGTATATGTATATGTAAGAGTATTGGGTTTTTACAAATAATGGAACCGCAGACAAAAATCGTGGTCAATATTATTTTGTGATTTCTTTCAAATTATTTAATAATTCCAATTTATAAAAAAAAACATGTTGAAAAAAGACTATTATTTTTTTCACTGTACTTGTATTTAACACAGTTTAGAACGTACCTGTGACGGCCGCGAAGCAAAGGGCTAGCAGAACCAGGAGACGCATTTGGTGTCCTACTCGGCAACAAGTGAGTGACCATCTTTGAAAGTGATGGGTATTTATATCAAACCTGATAGATAATAATGAGCGAAAAGATTAAATGGCTTAACATTCCTTACACGACATCCTCAAATATAAAGATGTTTACAGATTTGTGAAAAATATCAAACTAGTGGCCTGCCCGGCTCTGCCCGTTTGAAACAAATATTTAAGTGACAGTCAAAACTACTTGACTTGCTTTTAGAGGCACGAAAGAGACTCTATATGTGTTGTAAGATTAGCCATCCATGACAAGCAATCACCTCAGCAAGCCTGACTTAATCTTGAAGATCGAAACGAAGCTAGGAAAACACTTCCGGTCTACGTTTTTAAGGTCCTATACTTCAAAATTTAAAGGAAAAACAGAACCCTAAAAAAAAAAAATGCCTAAAGACCATATATGTTTTAACAAGATGTAGTTTTAGCTACATCTTGTTAAAATGATTATAGGCGTATCTGATTTCTTGAGAGTGATATTAGAAGCTTTGGCCCGAATATAAAAATTAATTAACAGATTATTTCAGAAGAGACAAATTAGTTAATCCAACAACCTACTAAATCAGGAAACTATAAATGAACAAAATCTTTTGAATCAAATCAAGTGTAATTGCAAAACAAAAAAAAAAAAAAAAATTAAAAATGATAGCAATCTGTCAAGTTTTAAAAAACAGGAAGATTAATGGCTTATTAATGATGCACGTGTGACAACATTTACATGATAAAATGATACCAGTAGTATCTATTCATAATGCTATCTAAAGAAGTGTACATACAATTGAGAAGATGATTTGTGATGTTGTGAACAACGATTACATTGCAGCATCTATTATCAGAGAGGATCACAGTCATGTAATAATTGATATTCTTAAATAAAAAATGTAACTCGTAAAATTCAGGTTCGATTTTTCACACACAGTAACTATAAATGAATAAGTCGATCAACAATGGGTTCACGTCTGGGGACCACAATTTTTTTTTGGACCAGGATTCATAGTGAAAAATAACATTCTCTTTGTCCATTTTTGAAGATAAAAATCACATCATAAAATGACAGCCCAGTTAGAGTAGTGGTGGAACGATAGGCTGCTGCGTTGCGTGTGGAATGGTGTCAATTTCCACACCGGACAAACATGTATGGTCTTTAGACATTTTTTTTCCTTTAGGGGTTCTTGTTTGAAGTATGGAACCGGAAGTGCTTCTTTTAGTTTCGTTTCGATCTTCAAGATTAAGTCAGGCTTGCTGAGGTGATTGCTTGTCATAAATGGCTAATCTTACAACACATATACAGTCTCCTTCGTACCTCTAAAAGCACGTGTAGTAGATCTGGCTGTCACTTCTGTTCTGTTTCAAACCAGAGAGAGAGAAAGCAGAGCCGGGCAGGCTACTAGTTTGATATTTTTCACAAATCTGTAAACATCTTTATATTTGAGGATGTCGTGTAAGGAATGTTAAGGCTATTTAATCTTTTCGCTCATTATTATCTATCAGGTTTGATATAAATACCCATCACTTACAAAGATGGTCACTCACTTGTTGCCGAGTAGGACACAAAATGCGTCTCCTGGTTCTGCTAGCCCTTTGCTTCGCGGCCGTCGCAGGTACGTTCTAAACTGTATTAAATGCAAGTGCAGTGAAAAAAATAATAGTCCTTTTTCAACATGTTTGTTTTGTAAATTGGAATTATTAAATAATTTAGGAGAAATCACAAAATAATATTGACCACGATTTTTGTCAACGGTTCCATTTTTTGTAAAAATCCTATTTTCCTTTTATTTTCAGCCGTCCCCTCTAATCCGCAGAGGATTGTGGGCGGTTCGGTCACCACCATTGATCGGTACCCCACCATTGCCTCTCTTCTGTACACATGGAACATGTCCCAATTCTGGCAGAATTGTGGTGGTAGTATCCTCAACAACAGGTCCATTCTCACCGCGGCTCATTGCACCATGTAAGTATTTTTCTTTGAAAAATAGCGAACCCTCTAGTTAAAAGGACAGTTGTATAAAAATATCTTCTATTTACAGTGGAGACCCAGCTAATAGATGGCGTATTCGTCTCGGATCCACCTGGGCTAACAGCGGTGGCGTAGTTCACAATGTGAACCAGATCATCAATCACCCCCAATTCAACGGCAACACATTGAACAATGACATCGCTGTGATGCGCTCCGCCAGCACTTTCTCTTTCAACAACAATGTCCGTGCCGCTGCCATCGCTGGTGCCAACTACCATCTTGCTGATAACCAAGTGGTCTGGGCTGCTGGATGGGGTGCAACTTCTGTAAGTTTTTTGGTGATTGCTATTGTGCCCAGCTAATAGACAATATTTTGTTTCTTGAGACCGGAGATCAGATCAATAATATTTTTTTAATTTTATTTTATGTATGGGTCTTTAATGCTTGAAAATAAAATGGTTATTATTATTCGCATTACTTTTATCATTTCACAGGAAGGGGGTTCCAGTTCTGAGCAGCTGCGTCACGTCGAGCTAAGGTCTATCAACCAGGCTACTTGCAGAAACAACTACGCCACCCGTGGTATTGCTATCAACGACAACATGTTGTGCTCCGGCTGGCCGAACGGTGGTCGCGACCAGTGCCAGGGTGACTCCGGCGGTCCTCTGTACCACAACGGTATCGTCGTTGGTGTCTGCTCTTTCGGTGTTGGCTGTGCCCAGGCCCGGTTCCCTGGTGTCAACGCTCGTGTGTCTCGCTACGTCTCTTGGATCCAACAAAACTCATAAGAATTTATGTACCTAATCAAAATCATTAAATATCTAAGAATCGATTGCTGTTTGTTACCTTGCTAAAACTTATAAACGTCACGGCTATTCCATTTCGTTTAGTTTGCTTGTAATTTAGGGAACATGGGGAAATCAGTTCAATTGGGATGAAGGTAGAAAGTAACTTCACGAAGGCGGCTAGTGGATGGTATCCAATTTTTTGTTATCATTATTATTTATTGGATACAAAATAACAGCTAAGAATTTTCTTGTTGACTTGGTTAATTGTAGTTTTTTTAATAAATATATTTGTTACCCTCGAAATATATTTTTTTTCATTATAGACTTTACACCTTAACAAAAACATTTCACAACATTTCTTCAAATATTTAAAAATCTTTTGCTGTTAGTCACGCTAAACTTACTTATGAAAACAGTTCAATCCCCGAAATGAATTATGAAGATTTATTTATTTATTTTACAATTCTTGTACAACACATATATACTAAGGAGATTCAGGATTACAGAAAAATGGTAGAAAACTGCGAAAGGAGATAAAGGAAAGGGGATTATTCAGAAAGACAATTTTTATTTTTTTGCAAATTTACAGTTTTCAGAATTTTTCTGCTTTATGTCGAGTATCAGGATTTCCTTGAGAGTTTTAAATTTTTTAAGTTGCTTTCCGTCAACTTAAAAGTTAGATTTTTTCTACAAAGTAAAATTAATTAATGTTATTATATGCTGGCGGCCATAGGAACTTTCTAAGATAACATTGTGTTGGTATCATTATATCCCATAGAGTTTGGGCTCGTATGATTCGTAATTACACTTTAATGGTTAATAACACTGATATGTATGTAATTGTTACTAAAACACACTAATTTAATATGTTTTGACTAACATCTCTAATTTATAATATAATAACTATAAATAAATTTGGTGTAAACTGTTTTATAAATGTAAAACCAGGGACGTACAAATGTACGTATAAACCTGATGGAACTAAGTGTACAAAAATACTTAATATACATGTCTAACAAATAAATGATTATGACTATGTGTGGCACTTAAATGGTAAGTGATGATGTGGTCGACAATAGACACCGGTATCTAGAAGTAATTTATTCACTCTAGACTGTAAGACCCCTAGGTTGTAGTCATGAGGAAACAGACTCCGGTATGGAATTCCACTAACCCGTATGTACAATAAACGTGTTCTTAAAACTATTGTACATAAGTTATAAGAATGGTTGGAATGGCTATTATGTACTGGTGGCGCAACGCCCTATCTCTAGAGATCCTTTGATGGAACGGGCGTGGAGTGACTAAATTGTGTAATTTTAATGCACAATTCCCAATAAAATATGAGTCAGCCTATGCCAACGACTTCTGAATATGAAAACTGAAAATTTTTGAGTCATTTATGACAGGGATTGAGACTAAATCTTCGTAATTTAAAATTAGTATTTACTTAACTTACCTGATTAAAAAAAAAAAAAACATTATATTTTAGACATGGATTGATTATCCCGCAGCTCTAGCAGGCATCGTCTCAGGTGGGCTCTGTGAAATTTGCTGACATTTTTTTTAAGTATGCGCTATTACAACGCGTTGCCGACTGTCGCTCGCTGCCTGCAAATCCGTGGTTACGGGCTGGGAATCATCCTGCAACTCCCGGTCGGACCGTCTTCTGTGACAGTAGTAGTGACGTGAGGGTATGGCGCCTGCCTAGTGCTGGATCGTGACAGTCGCTGTCTCCATATTATCAAAAGTTTCTTCCAGTACGCGGTTAGGTGGCTTTTTACCTCTGTAGTTCCACAGTATGCGTCCACGTTATTCGTTGTTAAATTGCGTTTATCACAACACTACAAACTTCTGCTGGTAGGTGGCAACCTGTCAGAGGCCGGAGGGCCTCAAGATTCTATATGGCGTCTTTCCCGTCGAGGTGTAGGTAGTAGTACTCATCGCTCAAGTTCGACGCAGCTCACACGGCCGATGCCACAGCACTTACAGTCACGTGGAGCTGAGTGATGAGACCGAAGCTGGTGGCCGTGCTCTTGTCAACATTTTTTAATGATTAATGGTTTATTAATGATGCACGTGTAACAACTTTTACATGATAAAATGATACCAGTAGTATCTATTCATAATCCTATCTAAAGGAGTGTACATACAATTGGGAAGATGATTCGTGATAATGTATTAAAAATAATATAATATAAACAAAATAGAATTGAATTATAAATCTACACAAGTTTTAAAATAGGTTTAAAAAAAATAAAAATAATTAATAATGTTTTTTTTTCTTATAAAGAAAGGAGAATGTTTTTTTTTTGTTCTAAAAACCTACTACATGGTTATTTTGAAAGATCACACCAAATACATTTTTTATTTGTATAGATTAAAAAAAAAAATTCTGTGTTCGTCTACATATAATCAAATATTAATTTATTAGCTTCAATTTTGACAGTTCAGAAGTGCTTGTATAAATGGTCTATTTGAAATACATTGATTGAGTTTGAATAATTAATCTTTAGAAAAAAGTATTACTTTTCTTTACTACTAATGATATTAATATCCACCACGTTGTAAAGATATCTACGGTTAAGCATTTTGCTTCGTCGTTTATACGCGCGAACTGATTGACTGACAGGTTTTTGAGGCTAGAGTGAATAGGCTCCTGAATTAGTGCGCCTCACCATCAACGATTACATCACTGTTACCATCAGGTGGGATAGCAGTCAAGAACTAGTTTATAGCAATAAAAAAAAATAATACATTAATCATCGATCACAAAGCTATATATTACTAGAACTAAAATAAGCCTGGCTGTGTTGTAGGAGTTTTGTGGTTGAATTGAATAGGACTAGAGTGAATAGTCTCATCAACGATTGCATTACAGCAGTTACTAACAGATAGGATATACCCGTGGTAAGTTCTAAAAAATGTAACTCGCAAATTTCAGGTTCGATTTTTCACACACAGTAACTATAAATGAATAAGTCGATCAACAATGGGTTCACGTCTGGGGACCACAATTTTTTTTTTGGACCAGGATTCATACTGAAAAATAACATTCTCTTTGTCCATTAAATTTGAAGGTAAAAAATCACATCATAAAATGACAGCACAGTTAGAGTAGTGGTAAAACGACAGGCTGCTGACCTCCGTGTTTGTGGAATCGGGTCGATTCCCACACTGGACAAACATCACTGTTCCCGCGCGCCTCAAGGAGTTGTCAGCAACCGTAGGGACCCTGCAGAAGGGTCGAAGCCAATTAGGCCCACGGGTTTGCGTCTGAAAAGGAAGACTCTGGCCCTGGTATGTATGGCGATGTAGGAACGGGGTAGGTTGTTTAGTCAGTAAGAGTCTGACACTTGTTTTCCGCTCCGCCCAAGAGCGGGACTCGTCATTGGATGATTCTTACCTACAATAAAACAAAAACACTGGACAAACATGTATGGGCTTTAGACAATTTCTCAGTTCTGTTTTTTTTTTTAAGTATGGAACCCTAAAAACGAAGACCGGAAGTGTTTTTTTCACTTTCATTTCGATCAAGATTAAGTCTGACTTGCTAAGGTGACCGCTTGTCATGAATGGCTAATCTTACAATACATATGGTGACTCCTTCGTGCCTCTAAAATCACGTCAAGTAGGCTGTCACTTAAATATCTGTTTCAAATCGGGCAGAGCCGGGCAGGCCACTAGTTTGATATTTTTCACAAATCTGTAAACATCTTTATATTTGAGGATGTCGTGTAAAGAATGTTAAAACCATTTAATCTTTTTCGCTCATTATTATCTATCTGGTTTGATATAAATACCCATCACTTGCAAAGATGGTCATTCACTTGTTGCCGAGTAGGATACAAAATGCGTCTCCTGGTTCTGCTAGCCCTTTGCTTCGCGGCCGTCGCAGGTACGTTCTAAACTGTGTTAAATACAAGTGCAGTGACAAAAATAATAGTCTTTTTTCAACTTGTTTGTTTTATAAATTGGAATCACCTATTAAATAATTTAAGAGAAATCACAAAATAATATTGACCACGATTTTTGTCAACGGTTCCATTTTTTGTAAAAAAACAATTTTCCTTTTTTTCAGCCGTCCCCTCTAATCCGCAGAGGATTGTGGGCGGTTCGGTCACCACCATTGATCGATACCCCACCATTGCCTCTCTTCTGTACACATGGAACATGTCCCAATTCTGGCAGAATTGCGGTGGTAGTATCCTCAACAACAGGTCCATTCTCACCGCGGCTCATTGCACCATGTAAGTATTTTTCTTTGAAAAATAGCGAACCCTCTAGATAAAAGGCCAGTTGTACAAAAATACCTTCTATTTACAGTGGAGACCCAGCTAATAGATGGCGTATTCGTCTCGGATCCACCTGGGCTAACAGCGGTGGCGTAGTCCACAATGTGAACCAGATCATCAATCACCCCCAGTTCAATGGCAACACAATGAACAATGACATCGCTGTGATGCGCTCCGCCAGCACCTTCTCTTTCAACAACAATGTCCGTGCCGCTGCCATCGCTGGTGCCAATTACCATCTTGCTGATAACCAAGTGGTCTGGGCTGCTGGATGGGGTGCAACTTCTGTAAGTTTTTTGGTGATTGCTATTGTGCCCAGCTAATAGCTAATATTTTGTTTCTTAAGACCGGAGATCAGATCAATAATATTTTTTTAATTTTATTTTATGTATGGGTCTTTAATGCTTGAAAATAAAATGGTTATTATTATTCGCATTACTTTTGTCATTTCACAGGAAGGGGGTTCCAGTTCTGAGCAGCTGCGTCACGTCGAGCTAAGGTCTATCAACCAGGCTACTTGCAGAAACAACTACGCTACCCGTGGTATTGCTATCAACGACAACATGTTGTGCTCCGGCTGGCCGAACGGTGGTCGCGACCAGTGCCAGGGTGACTCCGGCGGTCCTCTGTACCACAACGGTATCGTCGTTGGTGTCTGCTCTTTCGGTGTTGGCTGTGCCCAGGCCCGGTTCCCTGGTGTCAACGCTCGTGTGTCTCGCTACGTCTCTTGGATCCAACAAAACTCATAAGAATTTATGTACCTAATCAAAGTCATTAAATATCTAAGAATCGATTGCTGTTTGTTATCTTTCTAAAACTTATAAACGTCACGGCTATTCCATTTTGTTTAGTTCGTTTGTAATTTAGGGAACATGGGGAAATCAGTTAAATAGGTTTGAAGGTAGAAAGTAACTTCACGAAGGCGGCTAGTGGATGGTATCCAGTTTTTTTGTTATCATTATTATTTATTGGATACAAAATAACAGCTAAGAATTTTCTTGTTGACTTGGTTAATTGTAGTTTTTTTAATAAATATATTTGTTACCCTTGAAATATATTTTTTTTCATTTTAAACTTTACACCTTAACAAAAACATTTCACAACATTTCTTCAAATATTTCAAAATCAATTGCTGTTAGTCACGCTAAACTTACTTATGAAAACAGTTCAATCCCCGAAATGAATTATGAAGATTTATTTATTTATTTTACAATTCTTGTACAACACATATATACTAAGGAGATTCAGGAACAGAAAAATGGTAGAAAACTGCGAAAGTAGATAAAGGAAAGGGGATTATTCAGAAAGACAATTTTTATTTTTTTGCAAATTTACAGTTTTCAGAATTTTTCTGCTTTATGTCGAGTATCAGGATTTCCTTGAGAGTTTTAAATTTTTTAAGTTGCTTTCCGTCAACTTAAAAGTTAGATTTTTTCTACAAAGTAAAATTTATTAATGTTATTATATGCTGGTGGCCATAGGAACTTTCTAAGATAACATTGTGTTGGTATCATTATATCCCATAGAGTTTGGGCTCGTATGATTCGTAATTACACTTTAGTGGTTAATAACACTGATATGTATGTAATTGTTACTAAAACACACTAATTTAATAGTTAGATTATATTTTGACTAACATCTCTAATTTATAATATAATAACTATAAATCAATTTGGTGTAAACTGTTTTATAAATGTAAAACCAGGGACGTAAAAATGAACGTATAAACCTGATGAAACTAAGTGTACAAAAAGACTTAATATACATATTTAACAAATAAATGATTATGATTATGTGTGGCACTTAAATGGTAAGTGATGATGTGGTCGACAATAGACATTGGTATCTAGAAGTAATTTATTCACTCTAGACTGTAAGACTCCTAGGTTGTAGTCATGAGGAAACAGACTCCGGTATGGAATTCCACTAACCCGTATGTACAATAAACGTGTTCTTAAAACTATTGTACATAAGTTATAAGAATGGTTGGAATGGCTATTATGTACTGGTGGCGCAACGCCCTATCTCTAGAGATCCTTTGATGGAACGGGCGTGGAGTGACTAAATTGTGTAATTTTAATGCACAATTCCCAATAAAATATGAGTCAGCCTATGCCAACGACTTCTGAATATGAAAACTGAAAATTTTTGAGTCATTTATGACAGGGATTGAGACTAAATCTTCGTAATTTAAAATTAGTATTTACTTAACTTACCTGATTAAAAAAAAAAACTTTATATTTTAGAAATGGATTGATTATCCCGCAGCTCTAGCAGGCATCGTCTCAGGTGGGCTCTGTGAAATTTGCTGACATTTTTTTTAAGTATGCGCTATTACAACGCGTTGCCGACTGTCGCTCGCTGCCTGCAAATCCGTGGTTACGGGCTGGGAATCGTCCTGCAACTCCCGGTCGGACCGTCTTCTGTGACAGTAGTAGTGACGTGAGGGTATGGCGCCTGCCTAGTGCTGGATCGTGACAGTCGCTGTCTCCATATTACCAAAAGTTTCTTCCAGTACGCGGTTAGGTGGCTTTTTACCTCTGTAGTTCCACAGTATGCGTCCACGTTATTCGTTGTTAAATTGCGTTTATCACAACACTACAAACTTCTGCTGGTAGGTGGCAACCTGTCAGAGGCCGGAGGGCCTCAAGATTCTATATGGCGTCTTTCCCGTCGAGGTGTAGGTAGTACTCATCGCTCAAGTTCGACGCAGCTCACACGGCCGATGCCACAGCACTTACAGTCAGGTGCAGCTGAGTGATGAGACCGAAGTTGGTGGCCGTGCTCTTGTCAACATTTTTGGATTTCTTTAGTCCTGCTATGCTGTGTTGAGTCGTGACAACGGAGTTTCCCTCTGATGTTGCACTTCCATGCAGCACTCGTCCACGTGTGCAAGGAATGTTGCCTTCAAATTGCACCGTAGCAGGATGGCAAGGAGACTCATCATTTTGCTGCCCACCATACGATATTCCCACACCGGAAGGCTATGACCCTTTAGGATGTGTCCAGCAGGCGAGCCGGTCTCTGCTGCAGTGATCACGCTATGATTAACAGAGTGAAATAATCTAAGATGATTCCTGTGATAAGTTGTTTGTGTGTGTTTGTGACATCTTGTTAAAACTGTTATAGGTGTGTCTGGTTTCTTGAGAATAATATTAGAGGCATTGACCCGATTATAAAAAATCATTACCAGGTACAAATTAGTTTTTTTTTTAATTATTATGAATTCATTTTGAACTATAGTAATTTAAGTAAGGCCAGCCTTTTGGGCACTTTACCAGTCGACAGCAATACGGAAGAGTTTTTTGAGCTTTATTACATCAGGTATTTTTAGTTAATTGGGGTTAAAAGGGTTATGTAGTTTTGACGTTAAAGATATCTAATTAATTATTAAATAAAAACAAATTAGTTACTTCAACAACCTACTAAATAGATGAACAAAATCTTTTGATTCAAATCAATTATAATTGTAAAACAAAAAGTATATATATTGAAAATTATACCAATACGTCCAAGTTTTCAAAAAACAGGAAGATTAATGGCTTATTAATGATGCACGTGTGACAACTTTTACATGATAAAATGATACCAGTAGTATCTATTCATAATCCTATCTAAAGGAGTGTACATACAATTGAGAAGATGATTCGTGATGTTGTATCAAAAATAATATAATATAAACAAAATTGAATTAAATTATAAATCAACACAAATATAAAAAAAAAACAAGAAAAATCACAAAAAAATAACATAAAATAATGTAAAAATATAACAAACAATCAAATTTTATTTAATAAAAAAAAGAAAGAAAATGTTTTTTTATTGGTCTAAAAATAATAATAAAAGATAAAAATAGGCCCTTATCCTGCCACATGATTGGTTTGAAAGATCATCTCAAATACAATATTTTTTCGTATGAATAAAAAAAAATAGTCCTTAGAATAAAGTATTGCACTTCTCTACTATATTAATATCATATCATCTACGGTCCGGAATAAGCATTTGCCTTGTCATTTATACCACGTACATCGAGGGACTGGAACAGTTTGCCAGCTGCGGTTTTCCCGTCCGATTATAATTTAGGTGTCTTCAAGGCTAGAGTAAATAGGCTCTTAATAAACTAGTACGCCTTACCATCAACGATTGCATCGCTGTTACGATCAGATGGGATCGCAGTCAAGCACTAGTTTATAGCAATAAAAATAAAAACTCGAATCATTGATCATAAACATACTATACTACTACTATAACTTAAATAAGCCAGGCTTTCTTGTAGGAGTCTTGTAGCTGAAGTGAATAGTACTAGAGTGAATAGGCTCTTAATATATTGCGCTTCCCCATCAACGATTACATTGCAGCATCTATTAACAGAGAGGATCACAGTCATGTAATCTACACTAATATAATAAAGAGGTAAAGTTTGTTTTTTTTGTTTGTAGGAGGTAATCTCTGGAACTAATGGTTCGATTGGAAAAAAATTAGCAACAATAGAAAGCTGCTTTACTCTTGAGTGACATAGGCTATAAATTATTTATATAACATGGATGTTAACCGAGCTATCACTACAAGAAATTTTCCGCGGACGAAGTCGCGGGCAGAAGCTAGTAATTGATATTCGTAAATAAAAAACGTAACTCGTAAACAGCAGGTTCGCTTTTTCAGACATAGTAACAATAAATGAATAAGTCGATCAACAATGGGTTCACGCCTGGGTATCGCATTTTTTTTGGATCAAATACTATGAATATAGTGAAAAATAACATTCATTTTGTCCGTTAAATTTGAAGATAAAAAATCACATCATCATACAATGACAGTACAGTTTGAGTAGTGGAACGATAGGCGGCGGCTCAGATAGGTGGGGGTCGATTCCCACACGAGACAAACATGTATGGTCTTTAGACATTTTTTTCCTTTAAGGGTTCTGTTATTTTTTCTATTTGAAGTATGAACCCTAAAACCGAAGACTGGAAGTGTTTCTTTTAGTTTCGTTTCGATCTTCAAGATTAAGTCAGGCTTGCTAAGGTGATTTCTTGTCATGAATGGCTTATCTTACAATACATATATAGTCTCCTTCGTAACTCTAAAAGCACGTCAAGTAGTTATGGCTTCCCGCGTGCCTCAAGAAGTTGTCAGCAAATGAAGAGGCCCAACAGCGGGGCCGAAGCGTACTGGGGTCGCGGTCCGGCTTCTGAAAGGAAGGTCCGAAACCGGTATGGAGGCTAAGAAGGAAAGGGGTGGGTCGTTTAGTCAGTAAGAGTCTGACACTGTCTCCCGCTCCGCCCAGGGGCGGGATTCGTCATTAGATGATTTTTCCCACCATAGAAAAAAAATTCCGGTAGGCTACTAGTTTGATATTTTTCACAAATCTGTAAACATCTTTATATTAGAGGATGTCGTGTAAAGAATGTTAAAACCATTTAATCTTTTTCGCTCATTATTATCTATCAGGTTTGATATAAATACCCATCACTTGCAAAGATGGTCATTCACTTGTTGCCGAGTAGGATACAAAATGCGTCTCCTGGTTCTGCTAGCCCTTTGCTTCGCGGCCGTCGCAGGTACGTTCTAAACTGTGTTAAATACAAGTGCAGTGACAAAAATAATAATCTTTTTTTAACATGTTTGTTTTATAAATTGGAATTATTAAATAATTTAAGTGAAATCACAAAATAATATTGACCACGATTTTTGTCAACGGTTCCATTTTTTTGTAAAAACCTAATTTTCCTTTTCTTTCAGCCGTCCCCTCTAATCCGCAGAGGATTGTGGGCGGTTCGGTCACCACGATTGATCGGTACCCCACCATAGCCTCTCTTCTGTACACATGGAACATGTCCCAATTCTGGCAGAATTGTGGTGGTAGTATCCTCAACAACAGGTCCATTCTCACCGCGGCTCATTGTACCATGTAAGTATTTTTCTTTGAAAAATAGCGAATCCTCTAGATAAAAGGACAGTTGTACAAAAATACCTTCTATTTACAGTGGAGACCCAGCTAATAGATGGCGTATTCGTCTCGGATCCACCTGGGCTAACAGCGGTGGCGTAGTCCACAATGTGAACCAGATCATCAATCACCCCCAGTTCAATGGCAACACAATGAACAATGACATCGCTGTGATGCGCTCCGCCAGCACCTTCTCTTTCAACAACAATGTCCGTGCCGCTGCCATCGCTGGTGCCAATTACCATCTTGCTGATAACCAAGTGGTCTGGGCTGCTGGATGGGGTGCAACTTCTGTAAGTTTTTTGGTGATTGCTATTGTGCCCAGCTAATAGCCAATATTTTGTTTCTTGAGACCGGAGATCAGATCAATAATATTTTTTTAATTTTATTTTATGTATGGGTCTTTAATGCTTGAAAATAAAATGGTTATGATTATTCGCATTACTTTTGTCATTTCACAGGAAGGGGGTTCCAGTTCTGAGCAGCTGCGTCACGTCGAGCTAAGGTCTATCAACCAGGCTACTTGCAGAAACAACTACGCTACCCGTGGTATTGCTATCAACGACAACATGTTGTGCTCCGGCTGGCCGAACGGTGGTCGTGACCAGTGCCAGGGTGACTCCGGCGGTCCTCTGTACCACAACGGTATCGTCGTTGGTGTCTGCTCTTTCGGTGTTGGCTGTGCCCAGGCCCGGTTCCCTGGTGTCAACGCTCGTGTGTCTCGCTACGTCTCTTGGATCCAACAAAACTCATAAGAATTTATGTACCTAATCAAAGTCATTAAATATCTAAGAATCGATTGCTGTTTGTTATCTTTCTAAAACTTATAAACGTCACGGCTATTCCATTTTGTTTAGTTCGTTTGTAATTTAGGGAACATGGGGAAATCAGTTAAATAGGTTTGAAGGTAGAAAGTAACTTCACGAAGGCGGCTAGTGGATGGTATCCAGTTTTTTTGTTATCATTATTATTTATTGGATACAAAATAACAGCTAAGAATTTTCTTGTTGACTTGGTTAATTGTAGTTTTTTTAATAAATATGTTTGTTACTCTCGAAATATTTTTATTTTCATTTTAGACTTTACACCTAAACAAAAACATATTGTCTTCAAACATTTAAAAATCAATTGCTGTTAATAACGCTAAACTTACCTATGAAAACAGTTCAATCCCCGAAATGAATTATGAAGATTAATTTATTTATTTTACAATTCTTGTACAACACATATATACTAAGGAGATACAGGATTACAGAAAAATAGTAGAAAGGTGCTGCTTATTTCTAAAAAATATTTCTTTCAGCAGAGCTGCGAAAGGAAATAAAGGAAAGACGATAAAGGGTATTATTCAGATTTGCAATCATTTTTACAAATTTAGCTTTTAGGTTTTTTCTGTAGGTACTTGTACTATGAGATCTTGACTCATACCAAATTTCAGGATTTTAGGTTAACCGCAAGTACCGTATGAATGTTGATTGATTCCTTTGAGAGTGTTGATAGTTTTTTGTTATATAAATGGCCAAATCCTTTCTTTCTCACACAAGGGATTGCAGATTTGAGTACTTGTAATAAGTTATAAATTTAATTTGATACTCTACACGTTCCTGAGATAAAAAGTCTTAACAGACAGACACATTTGCAATGTGTGTAGGTACAAATATGTTCAGGTGAAATCTTGCAACTCAGTTTTGATGCAGATAATTTTTCAAGAGTTATATATAAGTAGCATCATTAAGAGTACTGAATTGATTTAGTCAAAAACATGAAATAAAGCGAGCAAAATTAGAACTTGACTAAAATAAATTATTATTTATTAACATAAAAAATTTAGTTGTAGTCGTAGGTATAGGAGATTATTAGGTTTACCCCGGTTTTGTATAAGTTACTTCCGCTATGTTTGCGGAGGCCAGGATAATGGCTTCAAGGTGCAAGCGACTCGCTTCTTAACTAAGCAGAGTCCGGAGTAGCACTAACAGCACCTAGCAGATGATCAGGACGCAAACATCCTGAAAACATTAATTCATAAAGATTTGTTACTATTCCGTTTATTCATTCATATTACTATGTACAGGGTGTTATTGACATGTTAACGCAAACGAATACCATAGATCTAGAGCATGATTCTGGACACCACAGTGGTGGAATTTTTTTATGGTTTTTTTTTCACATTTTTTTAAAAATATGTTTTGTTTTATTTTTACCTGTATAAAATTGTTATTCTAACCATTGGTTAGAATGAAAAATTCCCAATGATATTTTTAGAAAAAAAAATCCAAAAAAAATCATCAGTCAAATAAACTCGTTATTTTAATCAAACCCGAAGACATTTTTAATTTGAAATGAATTCACTCATTTTTTGGCAAAAAATGTTAAAATGACGTTTTTAATTTAAAAAATATAAAAAAATAATAAAATCCGACAAAAAGTTCCACCTCTGGGGAGTCTAGAATTATGTACTGGATCTATGGTATTCGTTTGCGTTAACATGTTAATGACACCCTGTGTATAAAATAAAACATTAAAAAAAAATAGTATCGGGAACGGAGAATGGTCAGGGCTCTAGAAAAAGAAATCTCCTAAATATACGACCCTTGTTCAAGAGCACGGCTTTCTGAATCAAGACCTTGATTCAATCTCCTAACGAGAGCCTTCTGAGGTGTTGGTCGAAGCTCTTGTCTATTAAGTCATTGGCTGGCATGACTATCAGAATGATGATTGCTAAGTTCACTTCCCACAATCTCGACAATCTCGCAAGCCAGTTCAATTTACTTACTACAATAATTGATTTGTTAGTACCGACTGTCACTGAAAAATCTCTTTCAAACGGGGTAGCTCTGGAGCTAGGGATGTAAGCAGTAAAATGATCAAGATTATATACAAAACGATACTTTATGATAAATAATGGTAATAAACGTATTAATCATACTTACATCTACTAAAATCATAAATTCGGTAATAATTAGTGTATTTGTTTCCCTTATGCCCTTATACTTTTTCACGTATGAATTATATCATGTCATCGATTAAAATAATATCAATAGGTATATTATGCACAAAAGACAGCAAATATTTAAAAAGTTTTTTTTTTGGTTTAATATAGTCAATTGTCATCAACACTTTGATTAACAAAATTAAAAAATTACAGTGCAAAAGCCTTAAAACCTTATTTCTAATATGTATTTTTTTTTAAACAAGTAGGTTTATAATCATAATAATGGGCCTGAAGGGAATGGGAATGAAGATAAAGAATGACTTAATTACAACTTTTGCGTCTGAGTCATTATCTTCAGTATCAAAAATCACAGATAAAAAATACGTAATCATAATAAAGCTTAGTTTCTATTGTGTATTTTTTTTTTGTAAACAAGTAAATAATTGTAACAAAAGGCCCTCGATCACAACTTTTGTATTTGATTCTTTATCTGCAGTATCAAAAATCATAGCTATCAAATGCGTAATCATATGAATGATTAGTTTCTATTGGGTTTTTAGTTTTTTAAAAAGTAGCTATCACTATAAAACTGTATAAAATAAAATTGCTCCCCGCTTTCTGTCCTTATATATATGACTAGCTTTTGCCCGCGGCTTCGCCCGCGTACATAAAATATAGCCTATGTCACTCAGGAGTAAAGCAGCTTTCTATTGTTGCTAAAATTTTTCCAATCGGACCAGTAGTTCCAGAGATTACCTCCTACAAACAAAAAAACAAAAAAACAAACTTTACCTCTTTATTATATTAGTGTAGATGTAGATTAGATCTTTAAAACTAAGCAATGGATTTTAATGGAAGGTTTATAGAAAATTCATGCATACCTAATATATTTCATATCAGCATTACTATTATAATGAAAATTTTGCGTATCAAAACCAAAAATATCTACTTCAACACTATTCAGTATTTATTTCAAATTGGCACGATTTTTTTTGAGTTTGTTTAATCTGTAAGTTGGAAGATGATTTCTAACTGTAGTATAATTATCCTAGCTCCTAAAAGTAACCAGTTTCTTTTGCCGATGATGAAGATGCGCTAAGCAGACGATACACTATCGTACTAATATTTGTAAACGACCACAAGAGTGTCACCAGATTCCAGGTTTTACTGCAAACAACTCCTCATTATTTCATACTCTGTAACTGTAAGATTCACCTTTCCTTTTTTTTTTCTTTCTTTCTTTTCCTTCTTTTTCACAGTTAAACGGTAATTTCAGAGTGCAGCTAGCTTTACCATATTGTGATTACTGAATTTACCGCAGCAATTCTAAAAAAAAGTGTTTTTGTCGAATCGAAAAATCCATAGTACTCTAGATGCCGGCGATGTTTTAGTATTGTAGTAATTTTAATTCAAGATTTGCTATTGTTAGTCATCAAAGTATAATACAATTTCATTCATTAATGATTTTCTGTGCTATAAATTTTCCACTAAGAATAAATCTGGTGTAGTTATAATAAAATTAAGAAAGCCTTTACCATTGATATTTGTTCACAAATCGACTGCAAAGACATGTGTCACAAGTGCAAAATTTAAAACAAATGAAAGTTTAGATTAACTCACCAGTGATTTTACCCTAATTTATATAAATGACGGTAAAGTAATCGTCTTATACCAACAGAAGAATGCCGCTAGTGTTAATATTTTTCACAATTCTGTAAACATCTTTACAATTTTCTGTTGCAGATAATGAAAAACAAAGTCATTTAATCCTTTTGCGTTGCATGATCAATCAGTTTTGATATAAATACCCTTCAATTACAACAGTCAATCACTCGTCGCCTAGCCGTGAACAGAATGCGTATCCTTGCTCTCATAGCCTTGTGCTTCGCGGCGGTCGCTGGTATGTAAATACATGTAACCCACTTCAGGAACTGTTTATTTTTTAATTATAAATACAGGCTTTTTTCTAGTTCGGCTACAGATGTCTAATTCTTTTGTACGACTATAATATAGCCTGTTGTTGCAATATTGTGAAATTTATTGGAATAAACATTATTGTTATTAGTTCTATTTTTAATCCTAGACTACGATTTGTCAACTTAAAACGTCAAATTCCAGAAAATTGGCAGCATATTTCTAGAGTGTGACAATCTGAGTTGACAAATCGTAGTCTACAATTAAAAAACGAACTATAGTGTTGTACTCGTAGCAGACATATGTTCTCAATTTTTATTCCAAATTGATTGTTTACTTTTTTTTGGATTAATCCAAAAAAAAGTAATAGCTTTAGCTTTTGTTTTATGTTTCATTTTCACTCGTCTGCTCCAAGAGTTTTGCGTTTTTCAAGTATGTGTATATATAACGTATATATATTTCTTTGGCACGCTCTAGCTAAAGTCTAATGGTCTGTTGCATTTAAGCTTGAGAGGTGTTGTTACATTTGTCGTAAGTTAAGTTAGTCTACGAATTTTTTTGCGGTGCACTCATTTATACTTCAAGTAAATTATAAAGATTTGTAGTCTGAACTTACCTTTAGTAGGGAGAGTGACACTGAGTATATACAAATTATAAAAAAAGGAAAAAATTCACATTTTTTTCCAACTTTGATTATATTATATAATGTCTAAATGGAGTGTCGAATGCCTGACAGAGTTCAAGTACATTAGTTAATTTATAGTTCTTTTAATTTTAATTAATTAATTTAATTATTGTAAGATTGGAAATCTTACATTAATCTTAAATCATTAAAAGATTAATGTAAGATTTCCAATAGAGTTTTTTTCGCAAACAGTCAAGTTGGGTATAGTCACCGAAAAAATAAAGTTAGGACTTAGTCATTTTAAGTTATCTAATGAATTGTTACCGTCAAATCTGTAATTTAGACTAAAATAAATTCAACCAACTGCATTAGACTGCATAAACTAACTTGATTCAAAATTTTTAGTACTTATTTTTTTAAGTATTTTGTTTATCTTTTCAGCCGTCCCCTCTAATCCCCAAAGGATTGTGGGCGGTTCGCTCACCACCATTGATCGGTACCCCAGCATCGCCTCTCTCCTTTTCTCATGGAGTTCAAGCACATTCCGGCAGTCGTGCGGTGGTACCATCCTTAACAATAGGGCCGTCCTCACCGCGGCTCATTGCACCTCGTAAGTATTTTTTTAAGCAAAGTCGTGTATACTTAAATTTGAACACAAGTTTTATATATAATACCTTCCTTTTACAGTGGAGACGCAGTAAGCAGATGGCGTATTCGAGTCGGCTCCACCTGGGCTAACAGCGGCGGTGTGGTTCACAACGTGAACGCGAACATCGTCCACCCATCATACAATCGCCTCACTCTTAACAACGACATTAGCATCTTGCGCACCAACACCGCCTTCACTTTTAACAACAATGTCCGTGCCATTGCTATCCCCGGTTCCAACTACAACCTGGCTGACAACCAACCTGTCTGGGCTGCTGGATGGGGTACAACTTCCGTAAGTTCCCTGATGATTGCTGTCGTTAGACGTTGACAAGAGATCAATAAAATTATTATTTGTGTTACTATTTCTATTTTACAGTCCGGTGGCGCCCCCTCTGAGCAGCTCCGTCACGTGGAACTTAGAGTTATCAACCAGGCTACTTGCAGAAGCAATTACCTTCTCCGTGGTATGGTTATCACCGAAAACATGTTGTGCTCCGGCTGGCCAAACGGTGGTCGCGACCAGTGCCAGGGTGACTCCGGCGGTCCTCTGTACCACAACAATGTTGTTGTTGGTGTCTGCTCTTTCGGTATTGGTTGCGCTCAGGCCAGATACCCTGGTGTCAACGCTCGCGTGTCCCGCTACGTCACTTGGATCCAGAATAACCGATAAGAATTTGCCTGTTGACTTGGAACGATGTTATCTTTTTAAATAATAAATAAACAATGCACTCATACTTGAACTTTCATTTTAAACTCTTACATTGGTGAGGAACCTCAGTTCATTTACCTGAAACAAAGAAAACATTCTGATATTAGTATTTAATTAATGTATTTTTCGATTTCGATTTGATACAATAAAACAAATGTTAAAGAAATAAAATTGGTATATGAAACTTAAGACATACGGTTACTTGTTGTTTAGAAAAGACATAATTATGAAGAAATGCAATATAGACCCAATCTCGTTGGGAGGAGGCGGCAAAGGATAAGTTTTGTTGGAGATGCCTAATTAAACAAAACGTCTATGCCTTTGAAGACTAACGTAAGGCAGATCTCGACTTTAAGCGAGATACCATCAAGTGTAAGCCGCCCTCCAACACGCCCTCCTATACAACGATGGTATTTTAACTTGTCCACACTGTGCGTGCACCTTTGCAGCAAAGATAGGTTATATTAGCCACATTAGATCATATGATCGCAACCCTTAGTTGCTCTGTATATATGTATATAGATATATAATTGTAGTTAAAGTTTGCTCTTAAAATAAAAACAAAAGTTTGTGCACCCCTATTATCAATTCAGGTAAAACTGAACAACAAATTTTCAGTTCTACATGAGATTAAAGCTGAAGTACTACAAGGTAGTATTTTAGAAGTATACCTATGCGGAACGGTAAGTAAAGTCCGGCAAAGCGCTAAGGTGTGCAATAAAGTTATACATAAATAAATAAATAATTCAATTCAATTCTTTATTGCTTTAACACATGTGTTACATAGGATCTTAAAAATAGTTTTATAGTGCACATGGTTGTCGAGCACAGCAATTTTATAAAATAAAGTCACAAATCGAATTAAACAAAATATGACTAACACAGGCAGGACATAAAAATAGTAAATGTCGTTAGTTAGTTCTTACAATGAAAAATGTCTAAATACATTTTTCATTGTAAGAACTAAATTGATTATAAAGATCAACAAAATATGTTCATTAATATCAAAAGTTTTAATTTACAAATTCATTATGGATTCTTAATAATAGACCTCCTTTGAAAAAGGAAGTCCCTCCGAGCAGACAGGTATGCTCAAATCATGCGGAGAACTTTGATTGCGCGATACAGGATTAGTTCTTATGTGACGCCATAGATGGCGCTAAAGTACCTTGGGACCAGTTTTGTCCCTAATCTTTACGATAAACACTCGACGAAATCACCAGTACTGCTGCGTGCAACGTGCCTGCACTCTCAGACGTGAAACGTGTCCACGTGTTTTATTATTAATGAACATGTTTTACAATCTAATTATACAAAATACTAAGGAATGCATTTTGACCGCCGACTGACATGACAAAAACATGTGTGGTCCAAACTAGTGGTGGGTCGTTAACGATTTTTGGGTTAACGTAACGAAGCCGTTAATATCATCCTGTTAACCTGTTAAAAAAGCCGTTAACGTTATTAGTAGGTTTTCATTAATGTAACAGATTGTTTATACCAACGTAGTGGTTAAAAGACGAAACTGTAAATTTTAGCTGGTTTTGCGTTAGCAGCTTCAGATAACTTTAGCTACTTTTGAATACAATTTTAGCTGGTTTTGCGTTAACAGCTTTAGATAGTCTTAGCTGGTTTTGCGTTAGGAGTTAATAATATACGCTTTGTCAAAATCGTTGAATGAAACAGTTGATAGATTTAACGGCTTTTGCGGTAAACAAAAAGCAGCAGCTAAATACTAAAATCCGAAGCCTGTACTGGCTGAAAACACAAAAACCCAAGTCAGTCATAAAACAAATTCATCATCAAGCCCGTTTACACGTATGGCATCCAGCTTTGGAGCTCTGCGAGCAACATTAATGTTGTACCTAATACTGGATGAATTCCGAAGCAAGACTAACGAAGACAAGAAAAATGTAAAACAACCCCTTGTTTTTTGAGCCTAGTCGTCCTTTTTTTTATTACGTGAAAAGTTTTTATGATAATTTCATTCGTAGTGACAATATTATATTGTTCGGATGTAACATTTTCTAGTATTTAATTTAATTTAATTAATACAGCTTGATCTTCACTCGAAAACATCACACCGAAAACCGCAGGCAACTTAAAATAGCGGCCAAAGGTCACAAAGAAAAACCATTTTTATTTGGAAGAACGATTTATACATTTTTTTTTTATAAATAAATCGTGTTTACAAATTAAAATATCCGAAATTAAATTCAATATGCAAGTAAGAATTAAAAAAACGCAATAACCTAATGTGGATTTTTTTCGTATACGAAATTTGTTTGCGAACAAAGAGGTTGAACGAAAAGGTTACAGGCATTACAGCACTAGTGCGTCATGGTAATCAAAATGTCACAGTTTGGTAATAGATGCTATTGTGTACCTAAGTGTAGTGTAATAAGAGCCACTTTCTGAGCAAGTGTATTGAAAAAATGTTAACATTGATATTTGTAATTTTAATACTAGGAACAAACACAAATTTGTGATTTCTGGAACTAAAATAGTGAAATTTCGATGTCAAGATATACATTTTTATTTACTTCTAACTTATATTCAAGAACTAAACTTTGCTCTAAGGCTTTTTTTTAAACTTAATTTACCTCAACTGAGACGACGTTCAAAAAATGTATAGACCTTGGGCTAAAACAATCTGATTTGTACTAAAAGAGCGTAATTATCTTAATTTTTATGAGCATTACATAACATTTTACAGTCAATATCGTTTAGGTGGCCTTTTTCGACTCAGATATCATCTACGTTGAGCATGGTTTAAAAGCTTGTTGCTTCATCTAAAGCAGTCCATGTGATGTGTGATGCAAAAATAATGCCAAATATCCTTTATTCGGAATTATTTTTGCATCAAAAATCACATTGGATTGCTTTTTTTTACTTATTACCAAAAAAAAATAAACAAACAACAAACCAACAGAGTTTTCAGGTGTTATCAAAACTCTGTTGGCATTCAGTAATTCTACGATTTACTCGAAGGTTTCACAAAACTTGTTCCAGGAAATACGTGTTTTTATTTAAAAACTTAAAAATTTTTTGAAAAAAATTACAACATTTAAAATATCTATTAAATGTGCTAGGCTTCTGTAGAAGTACTTTTTTATAGTTTAAATATAGGAGTACATTATGGAGAGTCAAAGTTCACGTAAAATCGCAGATTTCCAGAGAACTTTACTGGATTACTCTTACACAAATTTACGTTTTGATTTTTATAGAAGCCTAGATAATATCCACAAGATATATGTGTATTCAAAATATCTGAAGAAAGATGTGTAATAACATCATAATCACGTTAGAGCGGTTGGATGAAATGTACGTCGGGTTGGCCACTCTTAAACAGTTCCCCTAGAGAATCGCGGAAATTGTAAACGGCTCTGATGGTTATGTATAAAAATACAGATACCGCATGACATGATACTATGCAAATAACTAAAATAGACTAGTCCAGTGGTACCGAAATCCGTAAATTAACTTGATTTTTTTATTGTATGGAATTGTATAATAATTTGGGTCATAAAATGACATATCATATTTTGACCTTTTGTGAAGCTTTCATAATTTTTTTAGGGTTCCATACCTAAAAAGGATAATGTTGAACCCTTATAGGATCACTTTGTTGTCCGTCTGTTTGTCTGTCTGTCAATAAATACCCTTTATTTTGAGAACGAATGGAGATATCGAATTGAAATTTAATTGATATACTCAATTCTACAGACCATACAATCTGTGTAAAAATAAAATGTCTAAGTTAACTAAAAAAAGGGCCTACCTTTATTATCATGTTGTTGTTAAGAATCATCTTAAGGGATGATTCTCATTAGAGCGGGCCGTGCCAGGGCCGGGGCGTGGACGAGCCGGGACCAGTCCGTGCTATGCAATTTATTTTCGGACGCAGCACGAAAAATGTTCGGATTACGATGGGACGTGGAGGGAGCGGGGCGGGACCGCGCAACAAACGTGGTATTGAAGTGCGTCGAGCGGGCCCGGACGGGACACGGATAATGCACTGTGTAATATAAATTGATTCATACAAAATATATGAAACAGATTAAAACCGTGCCCCGTCCGGGCCCCGCCCCGGGCACAGCACGTTCTAATGAGAATCATCCCTTAAGCAGACATTTCATATCCATAATAATTAGTAATATTATATTTTATATAATACTAGCTTTTGCCCGCAGCTTCGCCCGCGTACATAAAATATAGCCTATGTCACTCAGGAGTAAAGCAGCTTTCTATTGTTGCTTAAATTTTTCCAATCGGACCAGTAGTTCCAGAGATTACCCCCTACAAACAAAAAAACAAAAAAACAAAAAAACAAACTTTACCTCTTTATTATATTAGTGTAGATTATATTTTATATCTATAGTCTTTAGTTGCAGTGATATCAAAACGATAATCGAAAATTAATTACAAAAGAATGTTTGTTTACATAGGGTCGACGGAGGGCTCCTATTATTTTTTTATATATAGCATGCAAGTAGACATGAAGAATGCAATCGGGCATGCAACATGTAAGCAGGCATGCAGCATGAAAGCAAGCATGCAACATGCAGCAAGCATGCAACATGCAGCAAGCATTGTTTCTGTCACGGCTGCGGGGCTGCGGGGCTTGGGCGGCCCCACGCGAGCTTATCGGCGCAGATGGTTTTAACGCTCACAACAAATTCAATGAAATAACTTGAAGTAGAAGTTTCGAGTGTTATTTAAAAATAAAAACAAACTTTTACCTCACAAAATGTTCTAATTTCCATCCAAGGGCGAGATATATATTTGGATGATTTTTACCCACTACAAAAAGATATCTTAATAAAAAAAAGGAAATAACAACTTCTTTTACTTAAAATCCCAAAAAAATACGGAAAAAGAAAACTTAAAATTACAAAATAACTTTAATTTCGAAAGAAAAATAATAGAAGTGCTTTTGATGTCTTTAAAGTACATTAAAAAAAAAATGATACATAGATAGATATATTCTTTATTGCACACCAAAAATAAAAAAAAATGGTAAGATATGAAGCTTGCTGCTAAGTCATGATAGTCACACGGGTCGATCATTAAGGTTAAGTAACAATCGCTGAGGGTGGTCCACAGATTGCTTGCCTTCCAATACACACAGTGACGCCTCCGTGTCAAAAAAGCACAAAGAAGTCGACTTGTATACTGGTTGTCACTGGAAGATCTGGTTCAAACCGTGCAGAGCCAGTGCAGGCCGCTAGATTAAATATTTTACCAAAATATCCAATATTTATCTTAATGTGTTTTGATGAAGGATTGTAAAAAATAAAACTCATCTAATCTTTTGCGTAGCATGATTAATTAGTTTTGATACACATAAATACCCTTGACTTCCAACCAAGTGCAACCACTCGTCGTCGAGTTGTGCAGAACAGCATGCGTCTTCTAGCTCTCCTAGCCATTTGCTTCGCGGCCGTCGCAGGTATGTTCTAAACTTTGTTTTAAAGAAACGTTGTATAGTTCGCTTTTTAATTCTAGACTACGATTTGCCTACTCAGAATGTCACACTCTAGAAACATGTTCCCAATTTTCTGGAGTTTGACATTTTAAGCTGTCAAATCGTAGTCTAGAATTAAAAAACGAACTATACTGGAAAATGTTCTGGCCTTTTAGCAACTTGATTTATATAAATATATCGATAATTTAGAATTAATTTATTAAAAAAAAAACCTAAACACCATTTTGTCTTAATTTCTACAATATTTATAATATAAATATTGATTTTTATAATATTTGTCATCTTTTCAGCCGTCCCCTCCAATCCCCAGAGGATTGTAGGTGGTTCGGTCACGACTATTAGTCAGTATCCGAACATGGCCGCTCTCTTGTATGCGTTTGTGCCAACCTTATACCTGCAGTCGTGTGCTGGCATCATTCTCAACAACAGAGCCGTTCTCACAGCAGCTCATTGCACCGTGTAAGTACTTTTATGAGACACTAGCTTTTGTCAGCGTCTTCGCCCGCATACATAAAATATAGCCTATGTCACTCAGGAGTAAAGCAGCCTTCTATTGTTGCCAAAATTTTTCCATTCGGACCAGTAGTTCCAGAGATTACCTCCTACAAACAAAAAAAACAAACTTTACCTCTTTATTATTTTAGTGTAGATTGTGAATACTCATTTTTCAAAGGAAAATTGTATAAATAATACTTTACTTTTACAGCGGAGACCGAAATAGTCAGTGGCGTATTCGTGTGGGTTCTACTAATTCGAACAGCGGCGGCGTGGTTCACAATGTGAATGCGAACATCATTCATCCCGAATACAACCGCAACACTAAGAACGCTGACATCGCAGTCTTGCGCACCAACTCCGCCTTCTCTTTCAATAACAATGTCCGTGCTGCTTCCATCGCTGGCAGCAACTATAACCTTGGTGACAACCAAGTTGTCTGGGCTGCGGGATGGGGTGCAACTTCCGTAAGTTTTTTGATATTTGCTGTTATGTTTAACTGATGATCAATATTTTATGTTTTTTGTGACCGGAGATTAATAGTAATTATTTTCAATACACGCTCAGAAAAAGGCTCTTATTGCATACCACTTAGGTATATAATAGCATCTTTTACCAAACTGACATTTTGGTTACCACTATGCACGAGTGCAGTAGTGTAGCTTGTAACCTTTTTGTTCAAACTCTATGTTCGCAAACAAATTTCGAATACGAAAAAATATCACATTAGGTTATTGTGTTCGTTCAATTTGTACTTGTATATTTTATTCATTTTAACATGTAAAAATGACTTATTTAGTAAAAGAGTTTTTAGTGTATAAGTCGTTCTTATAATAAAAAATGATTTTTTCTTTGAAACTGCTGCTATTTTATGATGCGGTTTTTGGCGTGATTTTTTTGAGGAAAATATTTTTTTTACATCGGCTGTATTCATTAAATAAAATACTACAAAAACAACTGAAAATGTTACATCCGAACAATAGAATAATGGCACTACGAATGACATTATAATTAAATTTTTCACGTAAGAAAACAAACGACGACTAGCCTCAAAAGGCTATATATCCAAAGCCTTCACCTATGGGTAAAAAAAGAAATTAGATACGCGCGCATATGAAAAATGGTTTAATTTTTTACCGCCATGCTATGAAGATTTTTTTTCATTTACTAGTTTTACTGTCAATATAATAATAATGTCTGTATAATCAATCAATTCAATTTTAAAAAAATCTTCAAGTGTATTGAGAAACGTCGTGTTACCGTTCTTGGCTCTCTTAAGACCCTCGACGCCTCAGATCCGTTATACCGCTTCGACGGTAACCTCCCACAGTAAATGTATTATGTTATGTATCACAATATATTAATATATTATAATGTGCTACATTATTATTTCCATTTCACAGAATGGTGGCCTCCCTGTTAGCCAGCTACGTCATGTTGAGCTTAGAACAGTCAACCAAGCAACTTGCAGAAACATCTACGCTATGCGTGGTCGTCATATCAACGACAACATGTTGTGCTCCGGCTGGCCGAACGGTGGTCGTGACCAGTGCCAGGGTGACTCCGGCGGTCCTTTGTACCACAACGGTGTCGTGGTTGGTGTCTGCAATTTCGGCGTTGCTTGTGGTCAGACTGGTATTCCTAGTGTCAATGCCCGCGTGTCTCGCTTCACCGCTTGGATACAACAAAATTCATAAAAATTAACTTGTAAAAGTTTCGAGTGTTATTTTTTAAATAAATACATTTTTAACTCACAAAATGTTCTAGTTTCCGTTTTTTATTTTAATGTAGCTTAGCAACCTTAGCTTCCGATTCAAAGTCTTAACACTCATAATGATTGTGTATTTAACATTGTTAATTATAGCACAAACATTGTTTTATCTTTTATTTCAACTTAACACATATAGCCACGTATGTACATAAACAAAATTGTTGTTAAGAAATGTGTTTGCTTATTTAAGTCATATCACAGCATTAGTATTCCGTGAGTTCTTGGTTTATCATTATCAATATTTGTATAAAAACAACGTTCCAGTATTTATGATTTAAATTCACACGGGAAATGCTTTTTTTCAGCTGACTTTAAAATAAAGAGATTCTTAATTCGGTTGAATGTTTTTTGTTTCTTTTTTCGGTTGAAGGTTTTTTTTTTAGGAATTCATCATCTATGGACTGATGACATTTTTGTTTATTTAATACTAGCTTCTGCCCGCGACTTCGTCCGCGGAAAATTTGTGAGACAAAAGTTGTGATAGCTCGGTTAATATCCATGTTATATAAATAATTTATAGCCTATGTCACTCAGGAGTAAAGCAGCTTTCTATTATAGCTTCAATTTTTCCAATCGAACCATTAGTTCCAGAGATTACCTCCTACAAACAAAAAACAACAAAAATAAAAAAAACAAACTTTACCTCTTTATTATATTAGTGCAGACTACGAGTATATTGAGGAGGATATGGATACGATTTCGGAGGAGGCCGACCGCATCACGCAAAGGCAACGGCGCACTCGCCGCAGCCGCCGCCGCCGCGATTCCGATCCCCATTTCCGACCACCGTAGTCTTGGACGTGCGGATGGCGAGCAATATGTAGCCCGCCGTCTGGTCGTCTGGTAAAAGTCCGGATCGAGCCCAAGGTCGTCGACGGCGCACACTGTTCCCGCACACCTCAAAGAGTTGTCAGAAAACTGTCCACTCCCCAGATTGTCAGGAAGAATCTGACACTGTTTCATGTCACTGGATGATTTTTACTAACCACAAAAGGTTGGGTTTTTTTTTAAGGTACTTAGGAAATATATTTCCGAACTAGATAACCAAAATTTATTGCACAAATAATTTGTGCTTAGGATAAAACGGATATAATGACACATCACATCGTAAAACATTTCGAGTACAGCAATATAATTATAAAAAAACATGGCATTAGACATTTAGCCGTTTTCCCAGCAGTGGGAACATTAATAAGGCTGATAATGAATAAAAATAACATTCTAAGAAAGAAAACAATGCATACTCCTATGCATGCATGAAAAAAAGATAGGTTTAGGTACCAAAAGATTTTTTTTGTAATGGTCTAAAGGAGTGTACATACAATCACTAAGCATATAGTCCAGAGCAAATAGCACTGTTAATGATAAAAAGTGGAACAAAATAGTAGTAGAATGAAACCCATTGGAAAAGGAAGATAATATAGCAAAAATTTAAGGAAAAATAAATTACGGTCGATCTGAGGTCGGGAAGTGGATGGGTAACTTCCTCGTAGGTTTGTTCTTTCACATTGGAGCATTATGTAAGCATACGCAATTATAGCAGCCACATTTCCAACATGAAATCCCCTTTAAATCTTATAAAAAAATTAATAAATACCTCAGTACATCATTACATAGTATACAACAAAGTTGCTTATCCCTGTGTATGCTTAGATCTTTAAAATTTCGCAACGAATTTTTATGCGGTTTTGTTTATTAGATAGAGTGATTCCAGAGGAAGGTTTATAGGTATAATATATCACCTTTGCACCCGCGCGAAGCCAGAGCGGGTCGCTAATAATGATTAAACAAAAGTAATTTCTGATTCGAGATTTTTTCGTTTTTTGCATTTTCTGAAAAAAAAAAGTACTGTATTAATGTATACTTTTTTTACACCATCAAAAAGTAAAGATTCTAATGAATAAGAAACCACCCAACTTAAAAAAAAATCACATAATTTTACGTGAGATTTTAAGATTGAAAAATAGGCTGTTTTGTCGATGTTAAGTCAAAATAAAGAGCAAATGTAAATATTTTAAATAAAAAAAAATATAGTAAGTTTGGGACATAAAAAGGAAACTTTTCACCAAAGAACGTTGACCATCCATGTATGGGAGTTGGGCCAAGTGCTGCCCAGAATGAACACATAGTGCATTATGTACCTTAGGCTATCACTAGTCTGTAAACGAAAACTCATCAAAATCTATTCGAGGAGATGTGAGAAAAAAATATTTGTTGTTAAGATTTTTTTAGGTGAAAAATGACATCTAATGGTATTAATTGTTTTAAACAATTACTTACTTTATTATTACAATCAAGTATTTCATGATGTCTGATATTCAGTATTGATTTACATTAATAATACTCACAGTTATCTACTTGATATTAATCAATAAATTACAAACAAATAATATAATAATTAATATTATTACATTATTTGTTAACACTGACTAAACAACCTACCCCGGAGAGGTATCCCTTGCTTTATTCTCAATGACCCGGTATAACGCTTTCGTACCAACCCTCGGCTCCAGGAGGCTTCGACCCCGAAGGGCCCCTACAGTTTGCTGACAACTCCTTGAGGCGCGCGGGAACAGTACGTGCCGTCGACGACTTGGGGTCGGTCTGAACTGTTACCAGACACCGGACAGCGTACTATCCATTGCTCACCGTCCGTAAGCCAGCGTCTACGGTGGCTGTATCGCGGCGGCGACGGCTATGGCATGTGCATTGTTGCCTTTGCCTTATGCGGTCGGCCTCCTCCTTTAGGAGCATTACTGCTTCGCAGAAGGAAGCGATCACCTGCCATTCCTCTTCGCTGCGACCTATGGCCTGAACCAAGGCCCGGCGCGAGAGATCGCTGCCGCGGATCACTCCCACGAGGACACGGCGATGCTCTTCCCAAGCAGGGCACACCTCTACCGTGTGCTCCTCCGTCTCTTCCGCACGAATCCCGTGCAGGAATCTCCCGAACTTCCCATGTCCGGTGAGAACCTGCGTCACGCGGAAGGTGAGGACGCCGTGAAGTCTATCCAGCCACACCTCAAAGAGGGGGGAGAGTGTAAGTTTTATTTGGTAGGTGCCTACAGCAAAAAGGGCAAATCCTTCAGCGGTCTATATTGGAAATGCGGTAACATTATTCTGCTCAACAGTAATATTTTCGAAATGGATTTTATTTCGGTTTCGGTTTAATCTTTTTTTGTCCACGTAATCTGTCAAGCCCCGCTTAGGAAGAGGATCGCCGTGCCCTCGTGGGGGCGATCGGCGGCGGGCCCTGGTTCAGGCTCTGGTCCGCAGCGAGGAGGAGTGGCAGGCGGCCTCGCCTTCTTCTGCGAGGCAGTAATGCTAGTGAAGGAGGAGGCCGACCGCATAAGGCAACGGCGCACTCGCCGTAGCCCAAGTGCGAGATTTGTGATTTGATGATTTTTACCTACCATAAAAACAAGCCTGTAAGCATTAATTAGAACTGGTTTTCGAGCCGAGCGAGATTAGGTTTGATGGAATCTGATTGTAATGGAGTTACATATTATTTTTGTGTAAAAACATTTTATTAAAATAATAGTTAACTAAAATCGCCCCAAAAATCTTAAAAACAAAATAAAAAAAAAACTCTGTAACCGATTTTTTTTTTAATATATTTTAATTTGTATGTTAATGCCAGTAATCATTTGGAAGCACTCCCATGTGTGGGCAGCACATGGCCCAGAACCGGTCAATGTCCTTTTGTATAAAAAAAGTAATTTTTAAAGGAGATAAAAATTAACCTCTTACTGCATGAATTATGAACGATATAAAAATATATATATAAATAAAAATATTTTTATGTAAAATAGTCTTTATTTATGTTTAGTTAAACTCTAGCAACAGGAAAAAAAATATGTACTTATTATATAAAAAGTTATATAGTGAAGCCATATATGGCTTCGTATGCATTTTTGTGAAATGGGCTGAGATCATATATGGCTTCGTATGCACAGTTATTATATTTTGTGAAAATCTTTTAAGCAGTTTCTTTTCTCATTATAACATAAAAATACCTCACATATTTCACATTTAGTGTAAGAATGAAGCTTTGAGCAGTTTTGGCACAATTGGCGTTGGTTTTTGACCCAAATAGGAAAGTGATCGACGTTGTCAGTACGCACTGAAGTCAATGGGACTAGTATCAAACGTTCACGAATTTGATTCAGAAGAGGTCTAATTTTAAAAAGTTTATCATGTCCGTCGGTTCCGAAAGGTTTAAAATTATCAAAATATTGAAGTACAAAAACTGTATAATAACTTCGAATCTATTGCACGTCATAACTTCATAAACTTGTGCCTGACAGATGTGTTTTGATCAATACATTCTCGTTGCTGGCAATTTCACACAGGACATAAAAATAACAATACCAATAAATTGCTCCATCTCTTTATTATAGGCTTATTGATATTTTCCTGAACAGATTTTATATTAGACTACTCAATAATTAATTCAATCATATCATTTCTGAAAAACCAGAATAATAAATCTTAGCGCATACAAAGCCATATATGACTGACAGTACTATAGCGGGAACGCATACGAAGCCATATTTGGAGTTTGCAAAAACTGGGTCAAAAATGTACTAAAAACAAACTTGAACACAAAAATAACTAACACTCGTTATAGTGCATGATTCAAGAAGTATATAATTATTTTATTTGATTTCCTCTGTCACCGTTTTATATTTGTTTTTCACTAATATGTTTATTACTCAAATTGTTGCATATCAACAGCCGGCCGCGCATCAAATACCCTCAAATATTTGATTAATCATAGACTTACTATAGATTTAAAAAATATATTGAAAACGGGAAGCCATAAATGGCTTGGCATGCGGTAAGAGGTATTCAAAAACTCGGTTTTTTTGACGTTTCACATAGATTTTCAGGTTACGTGAAAAAGTGTAAATACAAAAGTGGCAGATCTTTTTATGACCTACAAGTTTGCTATTAGACATTGTTCCATAAAATCAGTAGTTTTGCCGGAAATCGAGAGAAACCATTTTTTATCCTTAAAACCGCACACCCATCCACTTCCCGACCTCAGATCGACCGTAATTTATTTTTCCTTAAATTTTTGCTATATTATCTTCCTTTTCCAATGGGTTTCATTCTACTAATATTTTGTTCCCTTTTAAAGCTATCTGCACTGGTCAAGCTTCAATCTTCATTATTCTTCTTTAGGCTGTTTATTGATAAGCGTTTTGCTTCATATAAGACCCGATGTTCTCTTTAGTGCCTTGCGCAAAAGTCGAATATCAATTTGACTTCTGCGCAAGTGAAAATCAATCAGCCTAAAACAGAAACCAGCAAAAAGTCAGCGCCGATCCATGCCGGTATCTGTAGCAGGGATTATGCTCTCAATATCGTTGAGATACATCTTAGCTTAGAAGTGAAAAATCACTTGACGGGACTTTTAACATAAAATAACAATCGACAAAATTAGTTTAAATTCAGACCGGTGTTGAAAACTAAAGGAACAAAGATTTTTTTGTAAAATATTTTTGTAGTAGGTAGGTATGACTTTCCAGACATATTTTTTTTTAATTCCGATAAATAGACATGAGAGAAGCTTGCGGTTGAATCATGATATCTTCACATGTCAATAACGGTTTGTCTAGACCGCTCTATGAGCAAGTGACCATCCAATACACACCATAACTTCCCCGCACCTAAAAGTACGTTAAAGAATTGGTACTGGCTGTCACTAGAATATCTCTTTAAAGCAGTGAAGAGCCTGGGCAAGCAGCTAGTTTTAATATTTTTCAGAAATCTGTAAGCTTCTTAATATTTTTGGGTTGCAGATAATAAACAATAAATCAATTTAATCTTTTCACCGTTCGTGATTAATTAGCTTTGATATAAATACCCTTGACTTACGACAATATACAACACTCGTCATCGAGTGGTGAACAGAATGCGTCTCCTTGCTCTGCTAGCCCTTTGCTTCGCGGCCGTCGCAGGTATGTTTTACGCTGTATTTTGGAGAATTATTATAGCAAAAGGCTTAAATAATATTTTATTTAGAGAAATATTATTTTATATGAAGAACAATTCAATAATTTAGAACAAGTCATTTGTGACTTGTTCTAAATTATTGAAGATATCTTTGGATAACTTGACCACCACTTTGCTTAGATTTTTATAATATTTTTCTTTTTCAGCCGCTCCATCTAATCCCCAAAGGATTGTGGGCGGTTCGGCCACCACCATTGATCGGTACCCCAGCATCGTCGCTCTCCTGTACTCATTCACAGGAATTACCTTACACTTGCAGTCGTGTGGTGGTACCATCCTCAACAACAGATCCGTCCTCACTGCGGCTCATTGCGTCGCGTATGTATATTCTATAACAAATCGTTAACACTCGGATTTGAATACTCAATTTGTATAAATAATACTTTACTTCTACAGTGGAGATCGAACTAGTCAATGGCGTATTCGTGTCGGCTCCACCACGGCTAGCGTCGGCGGCGTGGTTCACAATGTGAACTCGATCATCGTTCACCCTCAATACAACCGCAGCACTAAGAACAATGACATCGCAATCATACGCTCTTCCTCCGCTTTCTCTTTCAACAACAATGTTCGTGCTGGTGCCATCCCTGGTGCCAATTACAACCTGGCTGACAACCAAGTGGTCTGGGCTGCGGGATGGGGTACAACTTCCGTAAGTTTATTGATAATTGCTTTCGTTTTCAACTGATGGTCAATACTTTATGTTTCGTGTGACCGGAGATTAATAGTAATTATTTCCATTTTGCAGTCTGGTGGCATGCCAGTGGAGCGCCTGCGTCACGTCGAGCTTAGGACTATCAACCAGGCTACTTGCAGAAGCAATTACGCTGCGCGTGGTGTAACTATCACCGACAACATGTTGTGCTCCGGCTGGCCGACCGGTGGTCGCGACCAGTGCCAGGGTGACTCCGGCGGTCCTCTGTACCACAACAATGTTGTCGTTGGTGTCTGCTCTTTCGGTATCGGCTGTGCCCAGGCCCAGTTCCCTGGTGTCAACGCTCGCGTGTCCCGCTTCGCCACTTGGATACAACAAAACTCTTAAGAATTTATTTGATGACCTACTCCGAAGTATTATTATTATTCTAAATGAATAAACTTTTGATTCAAAAAATTTTTGAATTTTGTTAACCTTGAATATTTGTTTAGTTTTTGATTTTGACCTGATGCCAAATATCACATATAATGGAATAATCTTGTTTTTAGCAAATACAGCAATCTTAATGCGTTTTCTCTATGTGGCCATATTTTGGCTAAATGGCGTACTCAACATTTTTAGTCTATTTTATTTAGTCAATGAATATATGTATTTACTTTAATCGGACATTCCAATTTATATTATATTATATGTACATTTTTTATCATCTCATATCTTCCAAATTGCTGAACAGATTTATATAATTAAGATATCATTAGATTTATCTTGAAAACCCAGGTGCACTTAGATAATAATAATAACCTTATTATCTTAATTAATTGTCTTTCTTTCTTATCTTCTTTAATTTTATAAATATTTCTTAATTCGGTATACCTCCTGGGAAATAAAAAGATATTGCTATTTTGGAGTACAATAAAGTTTATTCTATTTTCTTTTATTAAATATAGCCAATCATTATCATCATCATCATACTACCCTTATCCCATATTACTTGGGGTCGGCTCAACATGTTTTTTTCTTCCACTCTATCCTGTCACCCGTCACACTATCACTAACTTCCTTTTCTTTCATATCACTCCCTCACACAATACATCCATCTCTTCTTCGGTCTGCCTCTTCCTCTCCATCCTTCTACGCGTAACCATTTCTCCTCTTCACATGATTATACCAAGATAAACGATTTCCTTTCAACTTTTTAGTCACTGGCGCCACTTTCAGACTTCCTCTAATATACTAATTTCTTACTTTATCCATTCGCGTCATACCACACATCCATATAATAGAAATATAGCCAATTTAAAAAAAAAAAAAACTATTCAAGTTTACATGTAAGTCTTTGCTGGCTTGCGGACGGTGAGCAATGGGCAGCTCGCTGTCCGGTAGTCTGGTAACAGTCCAGACCGAGCCCGTCCCCGCGCACTTAAAGAGTTGTCAGCAAACTCTAGGGGACCTACAAGGTCGAAGCCTCCCGGGGCCGAGGGTTGGTGCGAAAGCTCCGCCCAAGAGCGGGATTTGTCATTGGATGATTTTTACCTACCATAAAAAAAAACATGTAAGTCTTTATAGAAAAGAATGTACAAGAATGTCCACCTTTAAAATAAATTTACAAAAAAATTTAACTAATTTACGAATGAATGATACGATGAATTAAATTACACAAAATAATGCACCTGGCTGGGTTCGAACCCGCGACGTACAACTCGTAAGTCGGGACCGTTACCATTCGGCCACCACTGTTCCATAATCTATGTTATCTATATATAAATAAATCGGCCAAGAGCGTGTCGGGCCACGCTCAGTGTAGGGTCCCGTAGTTTCCCGTCCGTCACAAATTTCTCACAATGTAACAGAACCCAGTAGCCTATGTAAAAATTAGTAACCCATTTTTCCGAGAGATAGCGCTGTAAATTTACATTGTGAGAAATTTATGACAGATGCGAAACTACGGAATCCTACATCGAGCGTGGCTCGACCGCTCGACACGTTCTTGGTTTGAACACGGCTAGCCGATTCTGGAGCATGGTTTGTAGTTTATTAGGAGCAAAACGGACTATATCTTTTCTATATCTATTATTTTTTTTTAACGTCTTGTTTGGTGTTCCATGAGGTTGTCAATTATTATTATTAAAACCGATTTATCTGATTTTTAACTGAGGTTACCCAGCAAAACAAAAACATTTCGTGAATTGAAAGTTTATTTCTTTAAAAAACATCGTCAACAAACAATTTCTTATGCATTTGATTGGATCCAGGGGGTAAAGCGAGATACACGAACGTTGACACCAGGGAATTGTGCCTGAGCGCAGCCAATACCGAAAGAGCAGACACCAACAACGATATCGTTGTGGTACAGAGGACCGCCGGAGTCACCCTGGCACTGGTCGCGACCACCGTTCGGCCAGCCGGAGCACAACATGTTGTCGGTGATAGCAATACCACGGGTGGCGTAGTTGTTTCTGCAAGTAGCCTGGTTGATAGTCCGCAGCTCAACGTGACGGAGCTCCTCTGAGGGGAAGCCACCAGGCTGCAAAATGAAAATAATTATACAAAGAAATATCCATCTCCAATCACATTTTTTTTTTCAGTTGAAAACACAAGGCTTAAAAAATGACATTTTTTATTTTGGTATAAAATAAAGTATTTATAAATAAATAAGACAGTAATAATGAAGAAACTTACGCTCGTTAATCCCCATCCAGTAGCCCAGACGGGTTGGTTGTCAGCAAGATTGTAGTTACTACCAGCGATGGGTGCGGCACGAACTCTGTTGCTGAATGAGAAGGTACTGGCGGAGCGCAAGACAGCGATGTCATTATTATTAGTGTTGGTGTTGTATTGAGGGTGAATGATGATCTGATTCACATTGTGAACAGTTCCACCGCTATTAGCGTTGGTTGAACCAACTCGAATAAGCCATCTACTGGGTGGTTGTCCCCTATAAAAAGAAGGTGTTTATTATACGACTTGTCTTCAAATATGAGTATTCGCTATTTCTCCAAAAAAATTACCTACATGGTACAATGAGCCGCGGTAAGAATGGCCCTGTTGTTAAGAATTGTACTACCGCACATCTGCGAGGAAAGGGATGCCGAAAATGAAAACAGAAGAGCGGCCATGCTAGGGTACCGTCTAATGGTGGTTGTTGATCCGCCCACGATCCTCTGCGGATTATAAGGGACGGCTGAAACGAAGAAAAAATTAATCAAAATTCAATTCAATGCAAGAAAAACTTAAATAATTTTTAAAAATTTGGAACAAATCACAAAAAAATCTTAATATCATGCAATAAAACAATCATGTAAATAAGTTAATGGTACCTTTTCAACTAAAACACGTTTATTAAACACAGAGTAAGACATACCTGCGACGGCCGCGAAGCAAAGGGCTAGCAGAGCAAGGAGACGCATTCTGTTCACTATTCGGCGACGAGTGGTTGTCAATGCCTCTTAGTGAACGGTATTTATTATAATACCTGGTTGTGATAACACTGCACGAAAAGATTAAATTGGATTTATTGTTGTCAATTGTCACCCAAAAATATAAAGATGTTTACAGATTTGTAGAAAACAGTTATTAGTATTTTATAGTAGACATGTGAACCGACGCGCGACGTGTTAAGTAAGTATTGCTTAGCCTTGAAGATAGACCAGAGCAGCTGTTATGATTCACCTTCAGACACCTCTCATACTTACTAATCTCTCACTTCACAATTAACCCACTTGGTCTGTCCGGTACCGATTTTCTCCAACTAAGTGTCAACGCTTGATAACGCGGGCCACGCGCGAGACTTCCGTTCAGACACCCGTCACGTGTACCCATGCGTGACTACTCGCGGGCGCACGGACGGTGTCCGCGGCCCCGTGACGGATCCCATTGCAGATGCAGTGTCGCTAGTTCAGCTTTAACGGTGTGTATTTATAGTTGTATCGATGAAGAACTAATTGATACGTAGCAAAATGTCGACAACTAGCAAATAAAAAGAGAACCAGTAGGTCCGTTTATTGAATCGACTAGTCCCGGCGGCAGCCCGGACCCATTTGCTCCCGCTTTACGTAGCGTTGACCCTAATACCGATCTATTTAAAGTTGCTTTTTGTTTTCCAATATCAATAAAAAAAATGATGCTAAACTTAGAACTTTAACAAACTACTGCGCCTACCATCAACGATTGCATCACTGCTTAACATCAGATTGGGATCGCAGTCAAGTATAAGTGTACAGCAAATAAAAAAAAAAAACTCGCGAATCACTGATATGATGTGCAGTTCTGTATTATTAATAATTTTTAATATAGTATTCGGCAAATAATATGAAACTTTAATGTAAATTTACCAATTGCTGTGGTATAAAAAAACCATTTGCTATGGTTACGCGCAAGCCGCGCATCACAGAAATTGGTAATTTTTTTGCTGCGTAAATTTGTATTATAATTTATCAGATTTTATTTAGGGTTTTAAACTGAGGTTCCAAAGAAAAACTTAAGCGTAATACAGAAACTAAAACTTGATATGAGTCAAAAGTTTATTTGTTTCGAAACAGGGTTCAGGACAAAGTCAGAAAGTAAATTCTTATGCGTTTGATGTGATCCAACTGGCGTAGCGGGACACGCGAGCGTTGACACCAGGGAATTGTGCCTGAGCACAGCCAATACCGAAAGAGCAGACACCAACAACGTTTCCGTTGTGGTACAGAGGACCGCCGGAGTCACCCTGGCACTGGTCACGACCACCGGTCGGCCAGCCGGAGCACAACATGTTGTCGGTGATAGCAATACCACGGGTAGCGTAGTTGTTTCTGCAAGTAGCCTGGTTGATAGTCCTCAGCTCAACGTGACGGAGCTCCTCCGAGGGGACACTACCAACCTGCAAAACGCAAATAGTTATACAAATAAATACACATCTCCAATCACACGAAACACAATATATTCTCTTTCAATTGAATGCACAAGGCTTCTACTGAACTGTGTAATTTTTATATTGGTGTGAAATACAGTATTTGTATTTACGATTAAATAAAAGAGCAATCATGAATAAACTTACGTTCATTAATCCCCAACCAGTAGCCCAGACGGGTTGGTTGTCAGCAAGGTTGTAGTTACTACCAGCGATGGGTGCGGCACGTACCCTGACGTTGAAAGTGAAGGTGCTGGCGGAGCGCAAGACAGCGATGTCATTGTCATAAGTGTTACCGTTGTATTGAGGGTGATTGATGATCTGGTTCACATTGTGAACCACACCGCCGCTGTGAGCATGGGTGGAACCGACACGAATACGCCATCTACTGGCTGGGTCTCCACTGTAAACAGAAAGTATTCATTATACAACTTGACTTGTCTTCAAATTTGAGTATTCGCTATTTCTCAAATAAAATATGTACATGGTGCAATGCGTCGCAGTGAGAATTGCCCTATTGTTGAGGATGGTACCACCACACATTTGCGAGAAAAAAGATCCCGAAAATGAGAACAGGAGAGCGGCCATGCTGGGATATCGACTAATGGTGGTTGGAGATCCACCCACAATCCTCTGCGGATTAGAAGGGACGGCTGAAACAAACAAAACTATAATCAAATTTCTATTTAATGCAAGAAAAACTTTCAATAATTTGGAACAAATCACAAAAGAAACTAAAAACCCATGCAATAGAAACGTAAAAGGTATCTATCAGATAGATCATATCAACGCAGGATAAATGAAATGGCGACAGGTCACGGGAAAAACTTGTGACCCACGGATGCCCCTTAAGTTGAAGGGTTTTTTTTATGGTAGGTAAAAATCATCGAATGACGAATCCCACTCTTGGGTGGAGCGGGAAACAGTGTCAGACTCTTACTGACTAAAGAACCTACCCCGTGCCTTCGTTGCCTTATTCCTCAAGTTGAAGGGTAAAATTAAAAAGTCCGCGATAAAACCTGTCATACTGTATGGATCAGAATGTTGGGCTGTTAAGAAGATGGATGAAAAAAGACTGCATTTAGCGGAGATGAGAATGTTGAGATGGATGTGTGGTGTGACGCGAATGAATAAAGTAAGAAATGAGTATATTAGAGGAAGTCTGAAAGTCGCGCCAGTGACTGGAAAGTTGAAAGGAAATCGTTTGTCTTGGTATGGCCATGTAAAGAGGAGAGATGAAACGCATGTTACGAAAAGAGTTTTGAGTTGAGAGGAAGAGGAAAACGGAGGCTGAAGAAGAGATGGATAGATTGTGTGAGGAGTGACAGGACAGAGTGGAAGAAAAAAACATGTTGCACCGACCCCAAGTAATATGGGATAAGGGTAGAATGATGATGATGATGATGGATAAACTAATGATAGATAGATACCTTTTACTTTTCTACTATACTATACAAAAACACAGAGTAAGACATACCTGCGACGGCCGCGAAGCAAAGGGCTAGCAGAGCAAGGAGACGCATTCTGTTCACTATTCGGCGACGAGTGGTTGTAAATGCTGGTAATCGAACGGTATTTATATAAAATCTGGTTGATAACACTGCATGAAAAGATTAAATTGGATATATTGTTTGCCAAAAATGTAAAGATTTTTACAGATTTGTGAAAAACCAACGTGGCTGCTACTAGTAGTTTTAATCTAACACTGGACATATGGACTGCCGTATTAAGCAAGTATTATTTAGCCTTGAAATAGACCTAAGCAGCTGTTACAATATACTGGCAGGCTTAACTCATGTCTAATAATCTGCCACTCTATAATTAACCCACCTGATCCGACTAATACCAATCTGTTTTAAGTTGCCTTTTGCTTTCCATGATCAATAAAATATTCGACTAATGATGCCAAACTGAGATTTCGCGAACCACCAATAATATGTTCAGTTCCATATTATTATAAACAATTTGTAATATAGTACTCGGCAAATAAGTTGAACCTTTTGCTATAGTCACGCGCAGATCGCACTTTGATTGAGACCCAAAAATATGTTATTGTCTTTTTCACATAAATTGGACCATCAGAACAGTTGACCTTGAATGTGTAGAACCGATTTTTGAACCTGCTTTAAAATGGAGGCTAACCGTCGCCACAGTTAACGACACCACACCACAGCAAATGTTAAAATTTATTTGCTGCGTACTATATACAATTGTATTACAGTTTATCAGATTTTGTTTGGAGTTTTAAACTAAGGTTTCAAAGCAAAGCTAAAGTCTAATACAGAAACTAAAACATTCTGAGAGTCAAAAGTTTATTTGTTTCTAAACAGCATTCAGGACATCGTCAAAAAGTAAATTCTTATGAATTTGATGTGATCCAACTGGCGTAGCGGGAAACGCGAGCGTTGACACCAGGGAATTGTGCCTGAGCACAGCCAATACCGAAAGAGCAGACACCAACAACGTTTCCGTTGTGGTACAGAGGACCGCCGGAGTCACCCTGGCACTGGTCGCGACCACCGCCGGACCAGCCGGAGCACAACATGTTGTCGGTGATAGCAATACCACGGGTAGCGTAGTTGTTTCTGCAAGTAGCCTGGTTAATAGACCTAAGCTCGACGTGACGAAGCTGTTCTGAAGGGAAGCCACCAGCCTGCGAAATGAAAATAGAACAGTACATATAAAAATCAGTCTCAAAAAGTAACCTTTCAGTTGATTGAACAGGGCCTAAAATGTATCATTTTTTTATCTTCTTGTATAATTAAATATTTAAAAATCAATAAGCAGGAGTTATGAAGAAACTTACGGTAGTTGTTCCCCATCCAGCGGCCCACACAACTTGGTTGTCAGCAAGATTGTAGTTACTACCAGCGATGGGGGCGGCGCGCACATTGTTGTTGAAAGAGAAGCTGTTGGAGGAGCGCAAGAGAGCGATGTCGTTGTTCAATGTGTTGGCGTTGTATTGAGGGTGATTGAGGATCTGATTTACATTGTGAACCCTTCCGCCGCTGTTAGCCGAGGTGGAGCCGACACGAATACGCCATCTACTGGCTGGGTCTCCACTGTAAAAAAGGTGTTTTTGCTTTAACTTGTCTTCAAAGTGTATTCGCTATTTTTTAAAGAAAATACCTACATGGTGCAATGAGCCGCAGTGAGAACGGCCCTGTTGTTGAGGATGGTACCACCGCACGCCTGCCAGAAAGAAGAAGAAGATCCTGACCACGAGAACAGGAGAGAGGCAATCGAGGGGTACCGATCAATGGTGGTGAGCGAACCGCCCACTATCCTCTGCGGATTAGAGGGGACGGCTGAAAAGAAGATAAATAATTATAAGAAAAGATTTGAATAGAAACTGAAAACCTTGCAATACAACAATCGAAATAAAAAAAACTGATGAAATTAATTTTTTTCTACTATATATTTATTAAACACATACCTGCGACGGCCGCGAAGCAAAGGGCTAGCAGAGCAAGGAGACGCATGCCGTTCACTTTTCAGCGGCGGTGGTTGTAATTGCTTCTAAGTGAACGGTATTTATATAAATCCTGGTTGATAACACTGCACGAAAAGATTAAATCGCTTTTTTATTTGTCAATTCACTCAAAAATATTAAGACGTTTACAGATTTGTGATAAAGAATATGGCTAATACTGGTAGTTTAGATTTAATAGTCGACTTGTGGACCGACATCAGCGAGTATTGCTTAGCCTTAAAGATCAACTAGTGTAGTTGTTAGAACAACACAGACAGATCAGATCGATCGAGATCGATCAGAAAAAATATGCATCTGGTTCCCGGGTGCAAAGGGAAAGTGCTGCTGAAACCGGCCTGGTTGCGATATGACCTGGATGCGTGCCACGGAGACGGGTCTGACATTACGCAGGGGAAGAATATTTATTACTAGTATATTTTTTTATATTTACTGACATTTTTATACATACAATACAGTTTATATATATCACACAACGTCGCCTATTCCCAAGCTAAGCAGCGCTTGTGTTATAAGTACTAGACCACTGATAAACGTACTTATATTTTTTTTAATACATTTTATAGATAAATTACATACAGCCACAGGACAAATGATCGAGCTCATCACACAAAAATTTATCCTGGAAGTTTGAAAGGTCTTGAGGGAGGCTTTAGCAGTGGGACAGTAATTGTGAGAAAGAAAATTAGAACCCACTACAAGTTTTTTTGAAATCGGTAAAAATCTATTATTAATAAGTATAAGTATTTAAAGTATTATAAGTTCCTATTGTTATTTTTAGTTTTGGTGTGCAATAAAGAATATATCTATCTATCTAAGCAGAATTGCATGCTTATCATTTTTTTTTCCGAATGTGCGCACGATTCTGAAATTGGATTGCTGACAAAAAAATGTGTTCTTGTACGCGGAGTTATTTTGGCCTTTTTATGGTAGATAAAAATCATCAAATGACGAATCCCACTCAAGAGTGGGATTCGTCATTTCATGATTTTTCTGACTAAAGAACCTACCCCGTACCTTCCTTGCCCATTTCCCAGAGCCCAGTTGTTTCGCACCAAACCTCAGCTCCGGGATGCTTCGACCCTGAAGGGCCCCTATGGGACTTATTTTGGCTAGATCTTTCAATGAAATGGCGGATACCAATGCTGTTCTCGTTTCTGCAGTATTTATTGTTTTTTATCTTCACCACTTGTCCACAATACAAACAACTTTGTTAATCGCTAAACACATGGTGAATGAATAGGTGTGCTAGACCGAGCGAGGATACACAGCGGCGACATCGACAACATAGACGGGAAGAGGCGAGCGAAGCAAACGAGATGCACCTATACGTCAGAGCAAGACGAAAGACGGCGATATAGCAGTAAAGTCAAAACGAAATAAATCATTTGCAATCTAGCCAGCTATTCATTAAATACTTGGCACTACTAATATGACTTGGCAATATCTTGGCTACACTATCAAATTGCCACTATTGTTTCTTTATGTTGACTGATATAATCAACAACTTGGCGGCTATAGAATTGCAGCAAGATATTTTCACAAAACTAGCCCGTTTACAAGGACCTTTAGATACACGATTAAGCGATATGTGTTTTATCATTTTATCATGCATAAAAAAAAATGTAATTAAAATAAAATTTTCAGATAATCTTGCATAATATATAAAATCAGTCATTAAATCTTTTTGAATACTTGTACAACGGATAAAAGTTCAACAGGGGGTTGGCAGTAGTGACCTCTTCTAGTCCTCTCGTCTAGTCCTGGGTTCGGCCATAATATGAAAAGAGATGAAATGGAATGAAATCGCGTCCTTCTGCGAAAAAGTACAGTAGTAGTATTCTGATCAGTAAATTACATTTTTACGGAATTTGTGGCGGTACTTATCTTACAGGCAGCAAAAAGTATCCATTAAAGCCCTTTCGGAATCCGGCTAGTTCGGGAGGCTACAAGTCGTCAAACCTGCGCGCGAGACGGTTCGTGGTGACTCTGCAGAAGAACTTGCAGACATGGCTCAGAAGTGAGATAGGCTTGTAATTCTTCAGCTAGTAGTAACGCTTTGTCACCCTTCTTAAAAAAAAGTATTACAACACTTGCTTTTGCCCGCGGCTTCGCCCGCGTGGTATTGGGGTTGCCTAATAAGAAGTTGTATATCCCGCGGGAACCTTATGTTTTCCGGGATAAAAAGTAACATATGTGCTATTTTATAGTATACTCTATCCCTGGGCCAAATTTCATACAAATTCATCAGGCGTTTTGGCGTGATTGAGTGACGAAACCAAAATAAGAAGTTGTATATCCCACAGGAACCTTATGTTTTTCCGCGATAAAAAGTAGCCTATGTCCTATTCCGGAGTGTATCCTATGCCTGTGCAAATTTTAATCCAGATCCGTCCAGCCGTTTTGGCGTGATTGAGTAACAAACATCCAAACATCGTAACTTTCGCATTTATAATATTAGTAAGATTTCTGCCACATGCTTGTGGTGTTTTTCTCTCGAGAATGACGGAATATAAACAGCTTCTGAAGGGTCTTAAGGATCGATTTTCCACCCGCCTTCAGGAGTTCTGCCGTGATTCCAACATCACTCGGTGCTTTGTTGTTTTTAAGTTGCTTCAGAGCCATCCTAATCTCGTACAGGCTGACGTCCGGGATATTTTCGGTATTATGTCAGGTCAATCTAGCTCTTGGGGTCCTTTGCTAGATCGCAGTGGGTTTGGTAACAAACGTGTACAACTATCCATATAAAGCTTCGATCTCTAACAGAAGCTCAAATTTGGCGGATATGACTTTGCCGACGTCGGCCTTTAGTTTCGTGAGCTGGCTGCCCAATTAACGGCTCTCTCGCAAATTTCTGAGCCCTTATTTCATTCAATCGTGTCTTCAATTTTTTTGTTGTTGAATTGACATACTCATAATATTCAATACACTGTCCTAAACACAGATATAGACATAGGGGCAGCGCTTAAATTATTGGCCCCTACACAGTAATTGGCCATTTCAACTTTGGCAACCTAAAATAAGGAATAACCTACCAGAATATTAGTTTTAAAACTGCAATAAACAGTAAGCGGTTTTGACTGTGCTATTCTTGTAGGTACTGCTTATTTTAAGTCTTCAAAGTTAAAGTGGGCAATTACTGTGTAGGGGCCAGTAACTGTAGCGTTTACCTTACCTAGATAACGCAAGAGCAACTACTTCACGTGCCTAGTTTATGTACAAAAATCGTAAGTGGTTTCTTTCGCAGTCAGTCTGTATCGCTGTACAGCGCTATTCGGATATCAGTTAAAAATATAATAAAAATGGTTAATTGTTCTGGCAAGGCGAGGTTGGAGTGAGGGGGACGCCCTACGCGGCGGCGTCTTTGAATCAATTTGATTTTTCCAACACAAATAGTGCTTGTGTCGCCATAATACGTAGTCAAAAAATGGCACGCATGGTTTCCATACGGATCGTGATGCTTGCGTTATCTAGGTATATCTATATCTGTGGTCCTAAAGCATAACTTAAGTGTAGTACAAAAATTAAAACATTTTGTGAGAAAAAGTTTATTATTTAAGAAAATCAATACTTAGGACTACGTCAAAAAGTAAGTTCTTATGCATTTGATGTGATCCAACTGGTGAAGCGAGATACGCGAGCGTTGACACCAGGGAATTGTGCCTGAGCGCAGCCTTGACCGAAAGAGCAGACACCAACAACGACACCGTTGTGGAACACAGGACCGCCGGAGTCATATGTGCACATGTCACGACCACCGTTCGGCCAGCCGGAGCACAACATGTTGTCGGAGATAACGATACCTTGGGTAGCATAGTTGTTTCTGCAAGTAGCCTGGTTGATAACTCTAAGTTCCACGTGACGCAGCTGCGTAGAGGGGGGGCCACCATACTACGAAATGGAAACACAAGATATTATCGTTCATTGAATACTCAAGGCTATCATTAAGTCATTTTTTATCTTGATGTAAAATTAAGTACTTGTAAATAAATAAGACTGCAATCACGTAGAGACTTACGGAAGTTGTTCCATATCCAGCGGCCCAGAGAGCTTGATTATCAGCGAGGTGGTAGTTACTACCAGCAATGGAAGCTGCACGGACATTGTTGTTAAAAGAGAATGTGCCGACGGCGCGCAAGACAGCGACGTCATGATCCTTAGTGTTCATGCTGAATTGGGGGTGAGAGATTATCTGGTTCACATAGTGAACCACACCGCCGCTGTTAGGCCAGCTGGATCCGACACGAATACGCCATCTATTGGTTGATTCTCCACTGTAATAAGATGGTGTTTATTATACAACTTGCTTTAGAATTTGAGTATTCCCTATTGCTCAAAGAAAAATACCTACCTGACGCAATGAGCCGCCGTGAGAACGGCTCTGTTGTTAAGGATGGTACCACCGCACATTTGCGTGAAAACGGATCCAGCGGCACCTGACCATGAAAACAGGAGAGCGGCCATGGCTGGGTACCGATCAATGGTGGTAACTGAACCGCCCACAATCCTCTGCGGATTAGAGGGGACGGCTGAAAAATGTAATATTTTAGGTGTATTTAAGGCTAGATTTTAAGGGCTTTTAATTAATTAGTGCGCCTCACCATCAGCGATCGCCTCACTGCTTACTATCAGGTGGTATCGCAGTCAAGTACCAGATCACAATAATTAAAAGAAAAAAATAACTTCACAGGAAAAAAAAATGATTTGTTCGAAATTATTTAAAATAATAATTTAGAATACATCACAAAAGACATTGAAAACCATACAATAAGACAATCTTGTGATAATGCTAGCTGTTTCTACTACAACACGTTTATTAAACAGAGTAAGACATACCTGCAACAGCCGCAAAGCAAAGGGCTAGCAGAGCAAGGAGACGCATTCTGTTCAGTATTCGGCGACGAGTGGTTGTCAATGCTTGCAAGCGAACGGTATTTATTATAACACCTTGTTGATAACATTACACGAAAAGATTAAAATGTCTTTATTTTTTGTCAATTGCCGCCTAAAGATATAAAGATGTTTACAGATTTGTGAATATTATATGGCGTCTAGTACTAGTAGTTTTCATTTAGGTGGACATGTGGACCGACATCAGTAAGTATTTCTTAGCTTTGACTATCCACCTGTGCAGCTGTTAAGATTTTGTATCAGACTCTTCTCATTACAGCAAAACTGAATGAGGAAAAAAAGTATTTTTTACGAGTGGAACAAACAATATTTACTGCAAGCTTTTCTTCTAAAACAACATTAAGTTCTTCATTTTAAGATTGAGACTCCGATATTTAAGTATTTTATTTTTGAAAAACTTTTGTTTTTGCTTTTATGTGGTAAGTTTTACTTGCTCACTATAATATAGTGTCTCGGTCCCCACCAAGTGGAGCAAAAAAACGGCATGGCCGTATCATCCTTTTTTCGAAATAGTTCAAGCCATTTTCATTTTAAAAGTGTCAAAGCCCAGCAGGATCAAAGTCCATTGGGGTCATAGGTTGTTCGAACAAGAATCTCGGGGTCCTGGAACGAACGCAAAGAAAAACAGGGTTTTAGTCAGTAAAAATTTGACTCAACCTCCCACTCCGCCCAAGGGGTTGATGTCACTAGATGTCACCGTCGTATGACGTCACTTTTCTGAATGGTGATGGTAAGATTCTCCGCGAGTCAATGACCTCCGCCGTAGTTTTAAGTTTTTTTTATGACTAACCTAGTGTCGCATCTGTCGACTTCGTCCTTCTCGGAAGACTTTATTAGCTTAGTTTTACAAATATACTATTTTTAGATTTGAAGACTTAACGCGACCTTCGTCCTCGCTGGGAAAAGGTCTGGTGCAGAAGTTTTATTGTAACCACTGTCAATCTAATACACTGGGCGCCGACGTTGGGGCCAAAAAGGAGCCAAAAGTAGCCATTTCCTTACAAACCTCATCTAAAAATACCAGCGTGACGTTGTTTTATAAAATGGTGGTAACATTAAACCGTCATCGCTTAACAACATACAGAAATGAAATATACATGTATATATCGGGTTTTTGCAGTGAAAAAGCGCCGTCGAAGAGATTGGCAAGATGATCTGGATGCATACCATGAGGACTGATACGAGATGGCGTCAGAGAAGAATATTAAAGGACTTAAGGGAGGCATTTAAAAAAAGGGAGCACATCTCCAGGTTTTTTGAATTCGGTTAAAATTTTTACCTTAGCAGTATTGCAGGCGGCGTAGCATACTGATATACACTCTTTTAGATACACGATTTAGCATATCATTTTATTACACCTAATTAAAAAAGTGAGTCATTAAAGGGTCTTGTTTCAGAGAACTTGTACAAGTTAGAGGCAGTTAGCGGATATGTTCTCTCTCGTCCATGGTATGAAAAAAGAGATGGAAAGCAATCATTTAATTCTGTGAAGAATTAAATTAGGTGCGATCGTCCGGACTACCCATATCTAACAGAAATGGGCTGGCCGTCCTAGGAGAATAACTTTGTTTTGTACGAATATCTTGATGCCGAATATGAATCGGTAAAGAAACACGTCGTGAGGAAACCGCTGTACTATAAATATACGGAAAACCCAGTTCTTGATAACTGTCTTATCACATGTAATGCCGTCTCCAATAATCCCCACAGGATTACGGGCGGTTTGGTCATCACTTTAGCGCCATCTATGGCGTCACATAAGAACTAATCCTATATTGCGCAATCCAAGTACCACACGCGATTTGAACTTACAAAAAAACCCGAAATCAACAATTAGGCAGTAGCTCACCAGACAATAACATCTTTGCGATCAAAGGGTCCTCTAATTTTTAACGGGGATGTGTGGGATTTTACTTATAGGACTTAACTCTCTGTTCCGCACACCCCCAAACTGGTGACCCATGACAAAGAACGTCAACGCAGTCTTCATGCAGCTACCTCATCGTGACGTCAGCATCATTTCCTTAAGCTTTCGAGCAGCGAGCCTACACCAATAGCTATAACGGTGTCTTGACCACCAGCATGACTTCCTGGTCATACCTGGTAATCATTTTTAGTTTTAGTTCAGACAATCACAGGAAGAGCCATCAAGAACCTCTCCAGGTCGACGCAAGCAGTCAGGCCCTACGTTGCACAGCACCGCTCCGAATCACTGAAGCCAGCTGTATTACTGCGATTCACTCGAACCTGCAGCATATAATCCCGACTTACTGAGATAGCAACACCCTCATTGGGGCATTCCTATGCGGATTTTGGTCACTAGAACCAACCTACCACCGGCCTGACATGCATAAAGCTGCCGCTGCCGTAGCGTATATGTGTGGTCCACGATACTAAAGTCTTTTCGGCATCCAGCTTGTTCGGGAGGCTTGAAATCATTGAACGGAAGCGAGATGGTTCGTGATGACTCTGGAAAATAGCTTAAAGACATGGTTCAGAATTGAGATGGGCCCGTTATTCTTATACCTACAGGGCATTGTCGCCCTTCCTAAAGTACAGTACCGCCACACCTCCGTTCCAAACCCGTGGCGTTTTTCCCTCAAGTATGATGGAATCGAATAGCTTCCGAACGGCCTTAAGCTCTTCGATATTGTGTCAAGCCAATCTAGGTCTTGGGTTATTTGCTAGATTTACAGCGGTTTTAGTTGAAATGTATAAAGAAGCTTTGATTTGGCGGATATGATTTAGCCTTCGTCGTTACTCAGTTTCGTGAGCTGGCTTTACCAAATGGACAGATCTCGTACAAATACTTTAGAGCCCTTATTTCACTCAATTGCATCCTTTATCTTTGCGGCATTAAAACGGCAAAGTTCGCGTATCAGAGACTTCGAGATCCGTCGGTAGAGCTTTAGCTAAAATTATTTAAATATAAACCTATTGGTAATAAAATTTTATTGTAAATTAACTTATCATAATCGGGCCAATGGTCACAAAAAACAATCATACTCATACTTTTATCTGTATCAGTTTCTTAAGAATATAATTTATTAAAACATACATATAATAAGATAATCAAAATACTGATATTTTAGCTACAGGAGTTTAATACGGTTTAATAAGTCAAGAATGATGACGTCAGAAACAAACCAACAATGAGTGTTGGACAGTGCGTAAACTATTAATTTAATTGGTGCTGGCTGTTATCTGTAAATGAGTAAATTACTACTTGGGTAAAATGTTTTTATAAACTTTTTTACAAAATAAGTTTACAAATAAGTATATAAAAACATTTTTACATGACAATTTCTTCATTAGTTTAAACTATATGAGGCCGTGGGTATTTCCTAGCTGATCATCATAAAAAGATACACCAAAACAAATTTAGGTTCTTTTTTAGTGACAAATTTGGACGGTATCCGACCGGTGCTCCTAAAGAAGTTGGTTTCTGTGTCAGCAGGGGAAAATAGAAGGCGCCTCGTGGGGGGTGTGACTAGGCTGGCAAATTTCTTGCTGAGTGGTTAATTGAACCCGTGCGTTTATCCGTTCCTGTACGGTGCATCACTCTTTGCAATAAAAAGGACGGTGGAGTAAGACTAGTCGGTAGTGTATTAAAGGACGGCGGAGTAAGACCAGTCGGTAGTGTATTTCGTCATCTTACTTCGAAATTGGCTTATCGTGCAGTCAAAGAGGATATGGCCCGTTACTTGCAGCCTCATCAGTTGGGTTTTGGCACTCGTCTTAGATGCGAAGCTGCCATCCACGCCACGTGATCATCTGTGATGAACCCTAAGAACGAACACTCGATAGTGCTAAATCTTGATATTCTCAACGCGTTCAATAGTTTCGAAAGAGACTTTCTGTTGAGCGAGGTGAAGGAAAAAAATCCCGTCTTCATATCCCTTCCTACATCAGATTTATAGGCTGCCTTCGAATCTTTTCTCCAAGAAAAGTCTTATTTTTTCAAAATTAGGAGCGCAGTTTGGCCAAAAGGCGGTCTTATTGCACTGTAAGTAAACAATATATTATTGATTGTAAATACACAGTACAATGATATCAGCACTTAGTCAATAGGAGTGCAACAGCGGTACTGCTGCCGCTTTGGATTATCCCTATAAAATAAAACAAAAACATTTTTTTTTTGTTTATTCATGACAATCATTTGCTTTTTTATTTTATTTTATTTTGCCGAATGTCTGGCAATTTGAGTATACTTGTAGCCTACCCAATAGTCTTATTCTTGGTATTTGTATTGTTCGTCAAATCGTTAAGCTCCTTAGTCCTAAGATACAAATACTGACAAATGCTTACACTGACTGGACAGGGCCACTCAAATCTGTGTGGTTCTTAAAACACCATCTCAAACACAAATCTCAAAATAGTTCTTATATGATTTCACCATTACATGTTTGCTGTATGTACTTTAAGACTTTGACATTAATTTTGTTTTGGTGTTTCTTCTGAGAGTATAAGTCAAGTGTTTTTGTAAAAGCTATTGAAAAACAAAAGTTATTAGTATAGTGTGCGTAAAGTAATTGTAGTATAAAGTTACTGGTAAGGTTTTTTTTTAAAAAACATCAATGACCCTTCCTGCTTTTGAGGCACTCTAGGTAATATCAGACCTTACTGACTGAAACCCTCCTTTGTTACTTTAGTTGTTATTTTCTATGGTTTGCTCAGAGCCTCGGTAACTCTTTCGAACCAAAGCCCTGGCAGGCCTCATCGGCCTTAATAAGCCTTATCTATTGAGTTAAAATTTCATTAAGGCACAAGTTGCACACTAGTTACTAGACTGACAAGCCTGTCAGTCTAGTAGTTAGTGACCCTGACTGCTATGCCGGAGGTCGTGGGTTCGATTCCCACCCACCCAGGACAAATGTTTGAGTGAATAGCACTATTATTTGTTCTGTGTATGCTTTGTTGGTTGTCCTAAAATAAAATAAATAAATAAATTATATATTTCTAAATATATATATATGTATTTAGAAATATATAAGTATGTTTATCAGTTGTCTAGTGCCCATAACACAAGCTCTCCTTAGCTTGGGACTAGACGGCGTTAGATAGTTGTCGAATTTATTATTATTAAAAAAGAAGAAAAAAATGTTTCAACCCAGGCCTGGCCCTCACCGAACGGAGAACTACTTATATCTAACCATCCAGAAGACCGCACCTAGTTTACTTCTTCGCAGATGGGGGTGACAGCTGTCTTCTCACTTCATTCCATAGCCTGGACCAGGGCTGGGCGAGAGAGGTCACCGCCATCGACCAGCTCTTGAACTACCCGTTGAACGTGATCTCAGAAACAAGACATTTTAATGACTAATTTTTTCAATAAAGCAAAATAAAATGATAACAAATATCTCTAAATCTCTCAATCGTATATCTAAAGGAGTATTCACATTTTGTTTTTGTATGTGTAGGTAAAATTTTAAACATTTTAACCATCTTCAAAAAACTGGAGGGGATATCTCATTTTTTTAATTTACCGTAAAAAATTCAAAACTAACAGAACGGCCTACTGTAAGACCGACCATTCAGTGGCTAGCTTTGGACAGCTAACAATTTAACACTCGATAGTTATTTAACAGCTGCACTTCAAAATATTACAATCTACCGATGAATAATGCGTTAAATCGTGAGCTGTTCGATAATCTTTCGATAGTTTGCAATCTTGCGAGACAGATTGTAATCTAAAGGAATTTTCAATTCTTCGGTGACATATGAATATAAATATTTTTTTTATTTCTGTACGTAGTTAAGCGATATCAGTTTATTGTTAACACCATTTTCTAACTCAACGTCATGCTGGCATGCTAGACAGGGGTACGCAGATGTGTTAGTTTATGCTTGTACATTCTCGTTTCATCACCATCACTACACCTGAAAGACGCCCACTGTTGTACATATGACCGGTCCTGCGTGTCTCGCATCTATCGAATTCCCATAACCCTCACCAAGTAATTTCATCAATTATGTTAATAAACTAAACTCACTGTGTCATTGTAGTCGCTAAAGAGTGAGCAAGTGAAAACTTACATGTTTTTTTTAGATTTCACAAAAAAAAAAACACTATCTTCCATACAAAGAAAACTAGAAACGATTAAATAATTTTAGTACTAAACCAGAAACATCGATTGTATTTAGAAAAAGGTTTTTGCAGTAAATATTTTGTTTTTCCTACTCGTCATTAAATTTGCTTTTTAGGGTTCCGGAATCAACAAGGCACCCTTATAGTTTCGCCAAGTCTGTTTGTCAGTCTGTCCGTGGATAATCTTATAATTTTATTATTTCTCATTCCGATTATCAAATATAAGAGGAACCTATATCATTACAGCTTCACATTCAAGACTACTGCAGTAAATTAAAATTCTAGTAGCAGTCATACTTATTATTTTTCGTAAATCTGTAAACATCTTTATAATTTTGGATGCCTATTGAAAAAAAATAAAGCCGATTAAATCTTTTCATGCAGTGTTATCAACCAAGTTTTGTATAAATACCGTTCACTTACAAGCATTGACAACCACTCGTCGCCGAATACTGAACAGAATGCGTCTCCTTGCTCTGCTAGCCCTTTGCTTCGCGGCCGTCGCAGGTATGTCTTACTCTGTGTTTAATAGACGTTTTGTAGTAGAAAAGGTACCATTAGCTTATTAACACGATTGTCTTATGGTTTTCAGTTTGGATTGTTGCTTGTTCTCATTTAAAATATAATTATTTTAAATTATTGGGAACACATAACAAAAGCTACTTTTTTGCCTTGAAGATACTTTTGTTAATTGATATGATCTAGTGCTTGACTGCAGTTGCACCAGTGATGAAATCGTGGATATAGAGGCACACCAGTTTATTAAGAACCTGTTCACTCTAGCCTTGAACACACATAAATTATAATATTTTTCGTTTTTCAGCCGTCCCTTCTAATCCCCAGAGGATTGTGGGCGGTTCGCTCACCACCATTGATCGGTACCCCAGCATGGCCTCTCTCATATTCTCATGGACCACATCCAATTTCGTGCAGATATGCGGTGGTACCATCATCAACAACAGGGCCGTTCTCACTGCGGCTCATTGCACGGTGTAGGTATTTTTCTTTGAGGAATAGCAAATTATCAAATTCAAAGATAAGTTGTTTATTAAAACCTCCTTTTTGCAGTGGTGACGCAGCCGCCAGGTGGCGTATTCGTGTCGGATCCACATGGCGAAACAGCGGCGGTGTGGTTCACCTTACACACTCGATCGTCAATCACCCACAATACAACAGCAACACTTACAACAATGACATCGCTGTCATGCGCGCCTCCTCCACCTTCACTTACAACAACAATGTGCGCGCCGCCCCCATCGCTGGCAGTAACTACCATCTTGCTGATAACCAACCCGTCTGGGCTGCTGGATGGGGCAGAACTTCTGTAAGTTTCCTGATGATTGCAGTCGTATTTACATACACCAAAATAGCAAATGACACAATTATTAAAGCCTTATGTAATATATATATGTAATATAATATATTTATATAATATATTCGACAACTATCACACAAAGCCGTCTAGTCTCAAGCTAAGCAAAGCTTGTGTTATGAGTACTAGACAACTGATAAACATACTTATATATTTCTAAATATATACATATAAGGTGCTTTTAAAATATCTGCCAGGGTTTTAATCTGGGATACTATTGTGTATATAGATTACAATAGTGAAGAGATTTCGTACCCCGGAACCGTTAATCCAATTTGAAAAAATAAAGTAGTTAAATAAATATTGACTCTATTCTGCACAACGTGGTTCACAAAGTGTAGCTTCTTCAATGAAACAACTGCTATCTCTTTCTATCTGTTCTATGAATGAAAATAAAATCAGCTGACTAGCTTGTCACTATCTAATACACTAGGTACGCAATAATACGCAGGCAAAGAAGTGTTTTAAAAGTGTAATTACTTACCAGTTACTGTATTCTTCCAAAAAACCGACGCAAATAAGATGATAAACTTCCCATCACACGTTAAAACAGGCTTTGGACTGTCAAGTTAGTGTAAGAATCGTAATCAATTGGTACTTACTTAGATTAATATCAAATAACGATAAATTACAGAAACTTGGCGTGTTAAAAGTTAATCATCTTATTTACAATAATTTCACAGTATTTTCACATTCCCTACCTAGGTACTTATCTACAAAACTGTTGTACAAGTTCCCCTTTGCGTTGCACACACATGTAAGCACGCTTACGTACATGTCATGGAGTTACACTCGCGATAGCACAAAACCATTTCAAGATATTGTTGATTGGAATACCTACGACGTCTACGAGGCATTTTTAATAAGAGCGCGCGCGAAATTCCCGTCACTATCCGCTGATACTAACTTCCGAGCGGGCGGGGGCCGACTGGCGAGCGGGTGGTCGGCTCGGCTGGCGCGTGCGGCGAGCGGGGTAGTGCGCGCGGGGGAGGGGGGGCGGCCGGGGCTGCGCAGTGACTACCGAATGGCCGGTGCGCAGGCGGCATGCGTTTGAAAATAATGGCAACAGTTTATGAATGGCGCGGTGTTTTACGGCGCGGTACGGCAACAGCTTATCAAGTGTACGGTATGGTTTTATGCAATAAGTGAGCCAAAATTTATACGTGTAACATTTTTTGTATGAAAAAATAAAAAACAAATTATCAATATTTTATCTTCACTATTGTAATCTATATACACAATAGTATCCCAGATTAAAATCCTGGCAGATATTTTAAAAGCACCTTATATATTATAGATAAATTACACCCAGACACAGAACAAATGATCGTGCTCATCACACAAACATTTGTCCTGGGTGGGAATCGAACCCACGACCTCCGGCATAGCAGTCAGGTTCACTGACTACTAGACTGACAGGCCAGTCAAATGTATTGTATGTATTCAACTGAAAGACAAAATTAGGGCTAGTGTGATTACAGAATGATATTTATTTGTATAACTATTCCCAATCCACAGGAAGGTGGCGTTTCCTCTGACCAGCTGCGTCATGTCGAGATGAGGTCTATTAACCAGGCTACTTGCAGAAACAACTACGCCACCCGTGGTGTAGCTATCACCGACAACATGTTGTGCTCCGGCTGGTCCGGCGGTGGTCGCGACCAGTGCCAGGGTGACTCCGGCGGTCCTCTGTACCACAACGGAAACGTTGTTGGTGTCTGCTCTTTCGGTATTGGCTGTGCTCAGGCATTTTTCCCTGGTGTCAACGCTCGCGTGTCCCGCTACACCAGTTGGATCACATCAAATGCATAAATACTTTTTGACCTATTTACCCTTGTTTTCTAAATAAATAAACTATTGGCTTACAAAATGTTTTAGTTTCTGTATTACATTTTAGTTTTGCTCTGGAACATCAGATTAGTGTACCTCGAATTAAAATTGAAATCGTATTTTTCCTTGAAAGGCTTTATAAGTTCCATTTTTCAGATTTTTTTTCATATTTTTTAAATTTAGAGGGAAGTCACCAAGTATGGAATACCATTTTGTTTTTGGGATATAAAAAAACCTCATACAAATTAAATCATTTTAATGTTTTTACTAATCAGTCATACATTAATATGTAGTAATTAACAGCCTTTAAGCAAATATATTAGTTATCAAATTAAAATCTAACACAAAAAACAAAATCACAAATGAGTGGTTACTCATTTGTGATTTTGTTTTTTGTGTTAGATTTGGTTAAATGTGATCAATTAAATGAATATAACATATTGTGATAACTTAAAGAAGTTACATAATTACTTGCAAAAGTCACAGATCCAAGTATCAAACTTTGGACCAGCATAATGTGCCCAGATCGCACACATCAAGCATTTAATCCAGCTTTCTCCACTTTTATCCATAGAAAAAGTCTTTAACAGAACATATACATTCTGTATCAGCAGAGTCAGGAGATACTTGGCCCATCAAGTCATCGTGTCCACCATATTCCATCTTTGGATTTTTATACTAGTTCAAACTCTTCTCAATATTTTTTCAGTCACAATATTTTAATGTCGCAGTCAAGCACTAGTTTATTGCAAGTAAAAAAAAAATGACAAAAGGTCACAAAATGGTCAAATAAACATAATACCAATATATATATATATATATATATATTTTTTTTTTGTTAGCCTATTCTGTCCCACTCCTGGGCAAAGGCCCAATACCAATATATTGGTATTATTAATATATTAATTAATAGTACTCTCTATTTATAACTTACCTTTAAAATTTTCTGCACGACAACAAAAGAAAACAGGCCTGCAACACGTGAAGCGTTCGCGCAACTGACTCGATGATGTGAGTGCGATAGTAACTATCTGTTAGTAGGCCGAATGAAACAGAAGATAGTCGAGTATTGCCTTTCATACTTATAGTGTTAGAGAAATGAAGGGATTCCATATTAGGATACTATTCCATATTTGCTGACTTTCCTCTATGGTTCAAAAGTTAGATGGGGGACGGAACGTATTGTGTTTTGCTTTCGGAGCGATTATTACCAAAAATAATTACATTATCAAAAAAAATATATATTTTACGGGACCCTTAATCATATTTAAATACCTATCCAACAATATATCACACGTTATGGTGGATATGAAAAAAGAAATCACTTCCCACTTTACTTGTAGCGGAGGTACCCTATTAAATCATTTTTACCACTTTTTGATTTTGCACTTTGTCGGCGTGGTTGATATACATATTGAAACCCGATTTCAGTTTTCTAGTGCTAGCGGTCGCTGAGATTATCAAAGTATGGAAGAAAGTGGTATTTTGAATAACTTCATAGATTGTTCACTTTTGAGTGGCAACTCGTAAGTTTTCACTTGCGAATTGCTTGAGATTTGTGTCTGAGATGGGTTTTTAGAGTAAAGAACCACACAGACACAGATGTGATTGGACATGTTCAGTCAGTGCAAGTCAGTATTCGTATGTTAAGACGAAAGAAAAGAAAGAGCTCAGCGATTCAACGAACAATATCAAAGATAGGACATTTGTGTAGACCACAAATATACTCAAATTGCCAGACACACGCCAAAATAACTGAAAAAAAAAAAACAAAAAAGGGTCCTCATAGATAAACAAACAATATTTTATTTCAATTTATACTGATAACTAACACCTACAATACAATAATATCAACACTTAGTCCGTAGGAGTAACATAATTATAGATTACTAGCTGTTGTCAGCGGCTTCGCCCGCGTGCATAAAATATAGCCTATGTCACTCAGGAGTGAAGCAGCTTTCTATTGTTGTTAAAATTTTTCCAATCGGACCTGTAGTTCCAGAGATTACCTCCTACAAACAAAACAAACAAACTTTACCTCTTTATTATATTAGTGTAGATGTAGATGTAGATTATATAAATATCTGGCTGTTAAAAGACAATATCGATAAAATTTAATTTTTAGTACAAAAGAGAAGAAAAAAGTATTTTGAATATAAACAAAGTAATTTAGTTCTATATAGACTCCGTAAGACACATTGACTACTGTTTGACTTTTAAGATGTTATAAACTCTTTTTTTAACGATTACTTGCTGCGGAATATTATATTTACTGAACAAAAATGTTTGTAGTAAGTACAATGCGTTCCAAGTGAGAATAGGATCGATTTCCATATTGTGACGTCACGTCGTACTGTCAAATCGAAGAATTTTGGTAGGGTGAACAAAACAAGACATATTTTAAAATTCATTTATTTACTATTTTGTTTACATCTGTGTCATTGTGTGATGTGCCTAAGTAGTAATAAATGGAAGAAAAAGGCGAATTGTTGCGAACCATGACAAAAATTAGTTTTTCTTTCAAACCATTTATGACTTATAACAATATATTTAGCTATAAATTTATATTAAACAGTAACGTTTTTACTTTACGTTGTAATTACAAAGACATAGTAATAAAAAGAAAAAAAAAAAATTTTGATAAGCAAATGAGAATTTTTGCAAACCATACAGATTCCATCACAGATTCCATCCCAGATTCTCCCTCAGAGAGAAGTTTAAAAATATTAATATTTTAACTGTGGCATCTCAGTACATCTATGAAAACATTTTGTATGTTCATAAAACTAAAAATTTATTTAAAAAATACAGTGATATTCACAACGTAAATACTAGGAATACCTAAACACAAATTAGTGGTTCCGGTAACAAGGCTCAAAAAAATAGGAGGCACATTTAGATGCCAATGTATACGCTTTTATAATAAGCTTCCCAGTCCTATTCAAGAACTTAGCCTTAATAAATTTAAATCATTTGTAAAACGTAAACTTTGTCAGAAGGCTTTTTATACTGTAAAAGAGTATCTTGAGGACAAAACAGCTTGGGATTGACCTGCTCCAGTAATCACTATAATTGATGTCATTTCATTTCTTATTTTCAGATTTTTTGTTTGTTATCATTATTATATATTTTTATTTTTAACTGACGATTATTGTTATTTTACAATTATGACATATTTCTCTTTTTTTTGCAACTATTAAATTTAATATTTAAATTTGAAATCGACAACTGTATCGTTTTTTTTTTAATTTGCAATATTAATGGGTAAAATTACATTTTTGTAAATTTTTATTATTGTGAATGTGAATGAAATGAAACATGAAAATATGTGGATTACTTTTCGCTTTTCCTTAATTTTAACTTTTAATTTTATAATGTCAGGCAGTTATGAGTACTTTTTGCGGCCTACCCAAATGACCTTTGTTTGGTATTGTTCGTCAAATCGTTGAGCTCCTTAGTAGTCCTGAGTTGAGCTACACGAGAACTGACAAATGCTTGCACTGACTGAACAGGTCCACTCAGAACTGTGTGGTTCTTTCTTCAAAAGACCATCTCAGACTCCAATCTGCATGGTTCTCATATGATTTGACCATTACATGTTTGTGTATGGACTTTAAAACAGACTTTGATCCCTGAGTTTGTTTCGGTATTTCTTCTCAGGGTAGTCAGCTAGGAAACACCGGCCTCAACTAGTATCAAAAGACGAAAAAAAAAAAATTGACGTGTAAAAGAGTTTGTGAAAATCCAGTTACAAAATAAAAATCATTTATCACATTTATCATTTATACTTTTCAATCAAAATTTGTCAGATCGAGGTTTTTGACTTTCCTATTCATATTTGGTAGCATAGTATCAACTGTGTGAGTAAATATTTTTGCAAAAATAATATAAAAATTCAAATAAATAATATATGGAAGTCATATTGTAAAAAAACTCGTAAGTGCGAGTCGGGATACAGGATGCATTTTGGAGTGTGCGCGGGAAATGCAAGCCTTGATTCCACCATCTCAACAGCAAACTGTAGGGGTTCTTCAGGATGGTTGGTGCGAAAGCGTTATACCGGGGCTCTGGGAATAAGGCAATAGAGGAACGTGGTAGCGGTAGGTTATTTAGTCTATAAGATTTTGATACTGTTTCCCGCTCCACCCACGAGTGAGGTTCGTCATTGGATGATTTTTACGTGCCAAAAAAAAAACCATCTCAACTCTATTATCGAATAGCCGGCGTACGGAAAATATCCACCCTTACATTGTTGAAACTTCGACGATCCAGACTAAGCGTTTTGCCTCGTCGTTTATACCGCTATGTTTCTTCGTTGCCTTGTGTTATAGGACTCCAAATTTTCGTTTTAAAACTGGACCAATAATCCCAGTAGGCTCCAACTCTACTAGGCTGGATAGCAACCTACCTATTGCTAACCGTCTGCAAGCCCACGCCCACAGTACAGTGAAAGAAATCGGAGTAAAGATCCTGGCGGCTGGGGCGTGAGGACCGTTCTCTCGCATTTGCGGTAGCCTCCTTTGCTAGTATTACTGCTTCGAAGAAGGAGGCAACCGTCTACCATTTTCCTCACAACAACCCATCTGTTTGAGCTGCCTTTTGCTTTTCAAGACCAGCCAAATATTCGACAAAACCGAGAGTCCGCGAAATACTAATTACGTGGATTACAATTTTTATTATTAAATATTTTCTATACACTGTTTTAATTACGATTTTAATTTTAATTCGAGGTACCTACTAATCTGATGTTCTGATGTTCCAGATCAAAACTAAAATGTAATACAGAAACTAAAACATTTTGTAAGCCAAAAGTTTATTTATTTAGAAAACAACACTCAAAATACGTCAAAAAGTATTTATGCGTTTGATGTGATCCAACTGGCGTAGCGGGACACGCGAGCGTTGACACCAGGGAATTGTGCCTGAGCACAGCCAATACCGAAAGAGCAGACACCAACAACGTTTCCGTTGTGGTACAGAGGACCGCCGGAGTCACCCTGGCATTGGTCACGACCACCGCCAGACCAGCCGGAGCACAACATGTTGTCGGTGATAGCTACACCACGAGTGGCGTAGTTGTTTCTGCAAGTAGCCTGGTTGATAGTCCTCAGCTCGACGTGACGCAGCTGCTCAGAGGAGGAACCTCCTTGCTGTAAAATGGGAATATTTATACAAATAAATATCATTCTGTAATTTCACTAGCCCCAATTTTGTCTTTCAGTTGAATACAAAAGGCTTTAATAATTGTGTCATTTGCTATCTTGGTGTATGTAAATACGACTGCAATCATCAGGAAACTTACAGAAGTCGTACCCCATCCAGCGGCCCAGACGACTTGGTTATCAGCAAGATTGTAGTTACTGCCAGCGATGGGGGCGGCGCGCGCATTGTTGTTGAAAGTGAAGGTGCTGGCGGAGCGCAAGACAGCGATGTCATTGTTATAAGTGTTGCTGTTGTATTGAGGGTGATTGATGATCGAGTTTGTGTTGTGAACCACACCACCGCTGTTGGCCCATGTGGATCCGACACGAATACGCCATCTACTGGCTGGGTCTCCACTGTAAAAAGAAGGTTTTAATAAACAACTTATCTTGAAATTTGATTATTGGCTATTTCTTAAAGAAAAATACGTACATGGTGCAATGAGCCGCAGTGAGAATGGACCTGTTGTTGATGATGGTACCACCGCATGCCTGCCGGTGATTGGATGTGGTCCATGAGAACAGAAGAGCGACTATGCTGGGGTACCGATCAATGGTGGTGAGCGAACCGCCCACAATCCTCTGTGGGTTAGAAGGGACGGCTGAAAAACGAAAAATATTATAATTTACGTGTGTTCAAGGCTAGAGTGAACAGGTTCTTAATAAACTGGTGTGCCTCTATATCAACGATTTCATCACTGGTGCAACTGCAGTTAAGCACTAGATCATATCAATTAACAAAAGTATCTTCAAGGCAAAAAAGTTGCTTTTGTAATGTGTTCCCAATTATTTAAAATAGTTTAATAAATGAGAACAAGCAACAAACGAAACTGAAAACCATAAGACGATCGTGTTAATAAGCTAATGGTACGTTTTCTACAACACATCTATTAAACACAGAGTAAGACATACCTGCGACGACCGCGAAGCAAAGGGCTAGCAGAGCAAGGAGACGCATTCTGTTCACTATTCGGCGACGAGTGGTTGTCAATGATTGTAAGCGAACGGTATTTATATAAAACTTGGTTGATAACACGGCATGAAAAGATTAAATTGGCTTTATTTTTTGTCAATGTGTATCCAAAAATATAAAGATGTTTATAGATTTGCGAAAAATAATAATTATGGCTGCTACTAGTATTTTGATTAATGCTTATTGTTGAATGTGAAGCTGTAATGATTAAGGTTCCTCTCATATTTCATAATCTGATCTGATATAACAAAACCGGCCAAGAGAGTGTCAGGCCACGCTCAGTGTGGGTTCCCGTAGTTTCCCGTCCGTCACAAATTTCTCACAATGTAACAGAACCTAGTAGCCCCTTATAAAATTTTGTAACCCAATTTCCCAAGAGATGGCGCTGTACCCAGGTGTAATTTTAAATTGCGTGAATCGATTTTAATCTTTTTGTATTTTTATTTGAAGGAAGATACACTCAGGATAATCTAATATGTAAAAAATATCTATTTCAAAATAATTTTCCTAGAAAAGCTTCATAAGTTTTATTTTTGAGATTTTTTTTTTTCATATTTTCTAAGCTTATGATTCCAAAGTTAGAGCGGGGGACGTATTGTGTTTTTCTTTTGGAGCAATTATTTTCAAAAGTATTCAAATTATCAAAAAAATATTTCACGGGACCCTTAATCATTTTTAAATACCTATCCAACAATATATAACACGTTATGGTGGAAATGAAAAAAAAAAATCACTTCCCACTTTACGCGTAGGGGAGGTACCCTATTAAAACATTTTTACTACTTTTTGTTTATGCACTTTGTCAGCGTGGTTGATAGCCATATTAATACCAGATTTCAGTTTTCTAGTGCGGTCGCTCAGATTATCTACAGACGGACAGACAGACAGACTTGGCGAAACTGTAAGGGTACCTTGTTGATTCCGGAACCCTAAAAAGCAAATTTAATGACGAGTAGAAAAACCTAATATTTACTGCAAAAACCTTTTTCTAAATACAATTAAACAACCGATGTTTCTGGTTTAGTACTAAAATTATTTTATCGTTTTTAGTTTTCTTTGTATGGAAGATAGTGGTTTTTTTTTTGTGAAATCTTCATAGATTGTTCACTTTTGAGTGGTAACATGTAAGTTTTCACTTGCTCACTCTTTAGCGACTGCAATGACACAGTGAGTTTAGTTTAATAACATAATTGATGAAATTACTTGGTGAGGGTTATGGGAATTCGATAGACGCGAGACACACAGGACCGGTCATATACAACAGTGGGCGTCTTTCAGCTGAAGTGAGAATGAACGAGTATGAACTAACACATCTGCATACCCCTGCTTAGAATGCCAGCGTGACATTGAGTTATAAAATGGTGTTAACAATAAACCGATATCGCTTAACTATGTACCTACAGAAATAAAAAAAAATAATAATATATGTCACCGTAAAATTGAAAATATCTTTAGATTACAATCTGTCTCGCGAGATTACAAACTATCGAAAGATTGTTAACCTTATCGAACAGCTCACGATTTAACGCATTAGGTATTAATCGGTAGATTGTAATATTTTGAAGTGCAGCTGTTAAATAACTATCTTGTGTTAAATTGTTAGCTGTCCAAATGTAGCCATTGATTGGTCGGTCTTACAGTAGGACGTTCTGTTAGTTCTGAATTTTTATGGTAAATTCAAAAATTGAGATATCCTCTCCAGTTTTTTGAGGATGGTTATTATTTAGAGATATATTTGTTATAATTTTGTTATGCTTTATTTTAAAAAATGTGATTAAAATGTCTTGTTTCCAAGAACACGTTCAACGGGTACTTGTACAAGTTCAAGAGCTGGTCGATGGCGGTGACCTCTCTCGACCAGCCCTGGTCCAGGCTATGGAATGAAGTGAGAGGACAGCTATCACCCCCAGTTGCGAAGAAGTAAACTAGGTGCAGTCTTCCGGACTGCTAGATATGAGTAATTTCCGTACGATGAGGGCCATGCCTGGGTTGAAAAGTGTGCCTCAATAAAATTTTAACTCAATAAATAGGGCTTATTAAGGCCGATGTCTGCCAGGGCTTTGGTTTGAAAGAGTTACCGAGGCTCTGAGCAAACCGCAGAAAATCACACCTAAAGGAACACAAGTGGGTTTCAGTCAGTAAGGTCTGACATTACCTAGGGTGCCTGAAAAGCAGGAAGGGTCATTGATGTTTAAAAAAAAAAAACCTAAGTATAGTGTTTTCGCCCTATGATGAGTTCCCTGACAGTTCATTTTTTTCCGTGGCATGCATACTATATTAGATTAAAAAAATAAACTGGCAAAATAATTACAAATTGAATGATAAAAAAATACTGCCTTTTGTAAATTACAAAGTAAATTATCGTGATTATAATTTAAGTACATAAAATAAAAAAAGTATAAATTTAGAAAATGTGTAATGCTTTGAACGGAACTTCTGACTATAGAGATTGACACTACCTAATCGACACTAATCGACAAAAAAATGATAAATTGGAATGGCCATCTTGCAATCGAGTGCGTCTGCCTTGTATCCTTCAAATATGGATATAAGCTCTAATCATGAATCAAGTTCTGACAGTGAAGAGCAAATAAATTATTAATGTTTTAAACATACTGCGTTTTATTTATCACTAGCGGTCCCCCGCGGTTTCGCCGGTGGTATATCAGGTTTTTGCTCTGCTCCCATGATGTTATGTAGTATCTACATACACATCCATCCACAAACTTTCACATTTATAACATTAGGATATTAGTAGGAAAAAAATCGAAAATTAGCAATCCGATTCCACTTTCTTTGCCAACTGAATCGATATTAAAAAAAAATCGGTTAAATTTCGTTAGGTAGCATCACTGCAATTGTCAGACAAGAACTGTCAGGAACTTATCATAGGACGAAAACACTATAATAACTTTACACACACTTTAGACTAATAACTTTAGTTTTTCAATAGCTTTTATAAAAAAACTTGATTAATCTCAAAAGAAACACCAAAACCAAATCAGGGTCCAAGTCTCTTTTAAAAATACATACAGCAAACATGTAATGGTCAAATCATATTAGAACTATTTTGAGATTTGTGTCTGAGATGGGTTTTTAGAGTAAAGAACCACACAGACAGATTTGATTGGACATGTCCAGTCAGTGCAAGTCAGAATTCGTATCTTAAAACGAAAGAAAAGAAAGAGTTCAACGATTCAACGAACAATATCAAAGGTAGGACATTTGGGTAGATTGTGGTCTATATAAGAAGAAAAAGGCGAATTGTTGCGAACCATGACAAAAATTACTTTTTCTTTTTAACAAATTTATGACTTATAACAATATATTTAGCTAATGTATATTAAACGGTAACGTTTTTACTTTACGTTGAAATCACAAAGACATAGTAATAAAAAGCAAAAAAAAAAAAAAACGATTAATAAGCAAATAAGAATTTTTGCAAACAGTACTTTTCAATCAAAATTTTACAGATCGAGGTTTTTGAATTTCCTATTCATATTAACTCGCATTTTTTTTATAGATCAACTATGCGAGTAAATATTGCAGCAAAAATAATATGAAAATTCAAATAATTAATATACTAATATATGGAAGTCATCTTGTAAAAAAAAACTGGCAAGTGCGAGTCGGACCAGCGCACAAAAGATTGCGTACAAACTTATCTATGAATATAGTTGAATTCCCGAGTTGAGTTACGAAATTTTTTCTGAATAATTACTCTATGTGTTTTAACTACAAGTTGACAGTTTTGATATGAGACCTTGCTTCACGAAAAATTTCAGGATTCTAGGCCAACGGGTAGTACCTACACTAAGAATTTTGATTCATTTGAGAGTGTAACATAAACAGCCATATCTTTTTTTTTCCGTTAACACAGATGTTTAATTTTTTTACAGTTTCAAGGGTACACAACTTTAAAATTATGGTTTAAATTTAAATACGATACCTCAATGCTTTCTCGAGATTAAGGGTCTTGACAGACAGATAACTTCCCTTCAAAAAAAATTTGTGTTGTGATGTAACAATATTTTTTGCTGTTGTCAGATTTTTACCAATATCTGTGCTATTAGACCTTGCTTTTGCCAAATTTCAGAAATGAGGGTCAACGGGAAGTTTCCTGTGAATTTTGGTTCCTTGAGAGTATCGAAATCGTATTTTTTCTCAAAGTATAAAATGTTATTGAATAAAAAGTTTTATCAAACATTGATTTTCTGAGATCGCGCATTCTGCGCCAATTTGTGGCACCACATCACAAGGAAGAATACGACATTTTGGCGCCACATATTTGGTTATCTCATGAGAACATACTTCTGGTATTAAAACTATTCTGGGTGCTATTTCAGGACAGGTTTACCCGCGTGCTAAATTTCTTGCAATTCGCTATAACAGTTTCAGCGTCAAAACGTACTTATAAAGTACTGCCTACATGCCTGCGGTGGATGAAAATAGAAGTCAGGATCCTGGCGGCTGGGGCGTGAGGACCTCGGGATTACGGCCGCCACTTTTGCTAGTAATATTGCTTTGCAGAAGGAGATGGCCACCTGCTATTCCTCTTCTCAACAACTTATCTGTACGGACTTGCATTTTGCTTTCCAGGACCAAACGAATATTCGACTAATGATGCAATTAATTATGTAGATTACGGTTTTTATTATTATTGATTTTAAATTCACTGTTGTAATTACGATTTAGCAGATCTTGTTTGGGTACTAATCTGATGTTCCAGAGCAAAACTAAAATGTAATATAGAAACTAAAACATTTTGTAAGTCAAAAGTTTATTTATTTAGAAAACAACACTCAAAATACGTCAAAAAGTATTTATGCGTTTGATGTGATCCAACTGGCGTAGCGGGACACGCGAGCGTTGACACCAGGGAATTGTGCCTGAGCACAGCCAATACCGAAAGAGCAGACACCAACAACGTTTCCGTTGTGGTACAGAGGACCGCCGGAGTCACCCTGGCATTGGTCACGACCACCGCCAGACCAGCCGGAGCACAACATGTTGTCGGTGATAGCTACACCACGAGTGGCGTAGTTGTTTCTGCAAGTAGCCTGGTTGATAGTCCTCAGCTCGACGTGACGCAGCTGCTCAGAGGAGGAACCTCCTTGCTGTAAAATGGGAATATTTATACAAATAAATATCATTCTGTAATTTCACTAGCCCCAATTTTGTCTTTCAGTTTAATACAAAAGGCTTTAATAATTGTGTCATTTGCTATCTTGGTGTATGTAAATACGACTACAATCATCAGGAAACTTACAGAAGTCGTACCCCATCCAGCGGCCCAGACGACTTGGTTATCAGCAAGATTGTAGTTACTGCCAGCGATGGGGGCAGCGCGCGCATTGTTGTTGAAAGTGAAGGTGCTGGCGGAGCGCAAGACAGCGATGTCATTGTTATAAGTGTTGCTGTTGTATTGAGGGTGATTGATGATCGAGTTTGTGTTGTGAACCACACCACCGCTGTTGGCCCATGTGGATCCGACACGAATACGCCATCTACTGGCTGGGTCTCCACTGTAAAAAGAAGGTTTTAATAAACAACTTATCCTGAAATTTGATTATTGGCTATTTCTTAAAGAAAAATACCTACATGGTGCAATGAGCCGCAGTGAGAATGGACCTGTTGTTGATGATGGTACCACCGCATGCCTGCCGGTGATTGGATGTGGTCCATGAGAACAGAAGAGCGACTATGCTGGGGTACCGATCAATGGTGGTGAGCGAACCGCCCACAATCCTCTGTGGGTTAGAAGGGACGGCTGAAAAACGAAAAATATTATAATTTATGTGTGTTCAAGGCTAGAGTGAACAGGTTCTTAATAAACTGGTGTGCCTCTATATCAACGATTTCATCACTGGTGCAACTGCAGTTAAGCACTAGATCATATCAATTAACAAAAGCATCTTCAAGGCAAAAAAGTTGTTTTTGTAATGTGTTCCCAATTATTTAAAATAGTTTAATAAATGAGAACAAGCAACAAACGAAACTGAAAACCATAAGACGATCGTGTTAATAAGCTAATGGTACGTTTTCTACAACACATCTATTAAACACAGAGTAAGACATACCTGCGACGGCCGCGAAGCAAAGGGCTAGCAGAGCAAGGAGACGCATTCTGTTCACTATTCGGCGACGAGTGGTTGTAAATGATTGTAAGCGAACGGTATTTATATAAGACTTGGTTGATAACACGGCATGAAAAGATTAAATTGGCTTTATTTTTTGTCAATGTGTATCCAAAAATATAAAGATGTTTATAGATTTGCGAAAAATAATAAGTATGGCTGCTACTAGTATTTTGATTAATGCTTATTGTTGAATGTGAAGCTGTAATGATTAAGGTTCCTCTCATATTTCATAATCTGATCTGATATAACAAAACCGGCCAAGAGCGTGTCAGGCCACGCTCAGTGTGGGGTTCCGTAGTTTCCCGTCCGTCACAAATTTCTCACAATGTAACAGAACCTAGTAGCCCCTTATAAAATTTTGTAACCCAATTTCCCAAGAGATGGCGCTGTACCCAGGCGTAATTTTAAATTGCGTGAATCGATTTTAATCTTTTTGTATTTTTATTTGAAGGAAGATACACTCAGGATAATCAAATATGTAAAAAATATCAATTTCAAAATAATTTTCCTAGAAAAGCTTCATAAGTTTTATTTTTGAGATTTTTTTTTTTCATATTTTCTAAGCTTATGATTCCAAAGTTAGAGCGGGGGACGTATTGTGTTTTTCTTTTGGAGCAATTATTTTCAAAAGTATTTAAATTATCAAAAAATTATTTTACGGGACCCTTAATTATTTTTAAATACCTATCCAACAATATATAACACGTTATGGTGGAAATGAAAAAAAAAATCACTTCCCACTTTACGCGTAGGGGAGGTACCCTATTAAAACATTTTTACTACTTTTTGTTTATGCACTTTGTCAGCGTGGTTGATAGCCATATTAATACCAGATTTCAGTTTTCTAGTGCGGTCGCTCAGATTATCTACAGACGGACAGACAGACAGACTTGGTGAAACTGTAAGGGTACCTTGTTGATTCCGGAACCCTAAAAAGCAAATTTAATGACGAGTAGAAAAAACTAATATTTACTGCAAAAACCTTTTTCTAAATATAATATACAACCGATGTTTCTGGTTTAGTACTAAAATTATTTTATCGTTTTTAGTTTTCTTTGTATGGAAGATAGTGGTTATTTTTTGTGAAATCTTCATAGATTGTTCACTTTTGAGTGGTAACATGTAAGTTTTCACTTGCTCACTCTTTAGCGACTACAATGACACAGTGAGTTTAGTTTAATAACATAATTGATGAAATTACTTGGTGAAGGTTATGGGAATTCGATAGACGCGAGACACACAGGACCGGTCATATACAACAGTGGGCGTCTTTCAGCTGTAGTGAGAATGAACGAGTATGAACTAACACATCTGCATACCCCTGCTTAGAATGCCAGCGTGACATTGAGTTATAAAATGGTGTTAACAATAAACCGATATCGCTTAACTATGTACCTACAGAAATAAAAAAATAATAATAATATATGTCACCGTAAAATTGAAAATATCTTTAGATTACAATCTGTCTCGCGAGATTACAAACTATCGAAAGATTGTTAACCTTATCGAACAGCTCACGATTTAACGCATTAGGTATTAATCGGTAGATTGTAATATTTTGAAGTGCAGCTGTTAAATAACTATCTTGTGTTAAATTGTTAGCTGTCCAAATGTAGCCATTGATTGGTCGGTCTTACAGTAGGACGTTCTGTTAGTTCTGAATTTTTATGGTAAATTCAAAAATTGAGATATCCTCTCCAGTTTTTTGAGGATGGTTATTATTTAGAGATATATTTGTTATAATTTTGTTATGCTTTATTTTAAAAAATGTGATTAAAATGTCTTGTTTCCAAGAACACGTTCAACGGGTACTTGTACAAGTTCAAGAGCTGGTCGATGGCGGTGACCTCTCTCGACCAGCCCTGGTCCAGGCTATGGAATGAAGTGAGAGGACAGCTATCACCCCCAGTTGCGAAGAAATAAACTAGGTGCAGTCTTCCGGACTGCTAAATATGAGTAATTTCCGTACGATGAGGGCCATGCCTGGGTTGAAAAGTGTGCCTCAATAAAATTTTAACTCAATAAATAGGGCTTATTAAGGCCGATGTCTGCCAGGGCTTTGGTTTGAAAGAGTTACCGAGGCTCTGAGCAAACCGCAGAAAATCACACCTAAAGGAACACAAGTGGGTTTCAGTCAGTAAGGTCTGACATTACCTAGGGTGCCTGAAAAGCAGGAAGGGTCATTGATGTTTTAAAAAAAAAAACCTAAGTATAGTGTTTTCGCCCTATGATGAGTTCCCTGACAGTTCATTTTTTTCCGTGGCATGCATACTACTATTAGATTAAAAAAAATAAACTGGCAAAATAATTACAAATTGAATGATAAAAAATACTGCCTTTTGTAAATTACAAAGTAAATTATCGTGATTATAATTTAAGTACATAAAATAAAAAAAGTATAAATTTAGAAAATGTGTAATGCTTTGAACGGAACTTCTGACTATAGAGATTGACACTACCTAATCGACACTAATCGACAAAAAAATGATAAATTGGAATGGCCATCTTGCAATCGAGTGCGTCTGCCTTGTATCCTTCAAATATGGATATAAGCTCTAATCATGAATCAAGTTCTGACAGTGAAGAGCAAATAAATTATTAATGTTTTAAACATACTGCGTTTTATTTATCACTAGCGGTCCCCCGCGGTTTCGCCGGTGGTATATCAGGTTTTTGCTCTGCTCCCATGATGTTATGTAGTATCTACATACACATCCATCCACAAACTTTCACATTTATAACATTAGGATATTAGTAGGAAAAAAATCGAAAATTAGCAATCCGATTCCACTTTCTTTGCCAACTGAATCGATATTAAAAAAAAATCGGTTAAATTTCGTTAGGTAGCATCACTGCAATTGTCAGTCAAGAACTGTCAGGAACTTATCATAGGATGAAAACACTATAATAACTTTACACACACTTTAGACTAATAACTTTAGTTTTTCAATAGCTTTTATAAAAAAACTTCACTTATGTCAAAAAAAAAACACCAAAACCAAATCAGGGTCCAAGTCTCTTTTAAAAATACATACAGCAAACATGTAATGGTCAAATCATATTAGAACTATTTTGAGATTTGTGTCTGAGATGGGTTTTTAGAGTAAAGAACCACACAGACAGATTTGATTGGACATGTCCAGTCAGTGCAAGTCAGAATTCGTATCTTAAAACGAAAGAAAAGAAAGAGTTCAACGATTCAACGAACAATATCAAAGGTAGGACATTTGGGTAGATTGTGGTCTATATAAGAAGAAAAAGGCGAATTGTTGCGAACCATGACAAAAATTACTTTTTCTTTTTAACAAATTTATGACTTATAACAATATATTTAGCTAATGTATATTAAACAGTAACGTTTTTACTTTACGTTGAAATCACAAAGACATCGTAATAAAAAGCAAAAAAAAAACACGATTAATAAGCAAAAAAGAATTTTTGCAAACAGTACTTTTCAATCAAAATTTTACAGATCGAGGTTTTTGAATTTCCTATTCATATTAACTCGCATTTTTTTTATAGATCAACTATGCGAGTAAATATTGCAGCAAAAATAATATGAAAATTCAAATAATTAATATAATAATATATGGAAGTCATCTTGTAAAAAAAAATGGCAAGTGCGAGTCGGACCAGCGCAAAAAATATTCCGTACAAACATCTATGAATATAGTTGAATTCCCGAGTTGAGTTACGAAATTTTTTCTGAATAATTACTGCATGTGATTCCCCTCTCTTAGAGAGGAGGTCTGTGTTCCTGCAGTGGGAACATTAAAAAGGCTGGTGGTGATGGTGTGACTGTATATGATTTAACTACAAGTTATCAGTTTTGCTATGACACCTTGCTTCATGAAAAATTTCAGGATTCTAGGCCAACGGGAAGTACCTGCACTAAGAATTTTGATTCATTTGAGAGTGTAACATAAACAGCCATATCTCTTTTTTCCGTTAACACAGATGTTTAATTTTTTTACAGTTTCAAGTGTACACAACTTTAAAATTATGGTTTAAATTTAAATACGATACCTCAATGCTTTCTCGAGATTAAGGGTCTTGACAGACAAATAACTTCCCTTCAAAAAAAGTTTGTGTTGTGATGTAACAATATTTTTTGCTGTTTTCAGATTTTTACCAATATCTGTGCTATTAGACCTTGCTTTTGCCAAATTTCAGAAATGAGGGTCAACGGGAAGTTTCCTGTGAATTTTGGTTCCTTGAGAGTATCGAAATCGTACTTTTTCACAAAGTATAAAATGTTATTGAATAAAAAGCTTATCAAACATTGATTTTCTGAGATCGCGCATTCTGCGCCAATTTGTGGCACCACATCACAAGGAAGAATACGACATTTTGGCGCCACATATTTGGTTATCTCATTAGAACATACTTCTGGTATTAAAACTATTCTGGGTGCTATTTCAGGACAGGTTTACCCGCGTGCTAAATTTCTTGCAATTCGCTATAACAGTTTCAGCGTCAAAACGTACTTATAAAGTACTGCCTACATGCCTGCGGTGGATGAAAATAGAAGTCAGAATCCTGGCGGCTGGAGCGTGAGGACCTCGGGATTACGGTCGCCACTTTTGCTAGTAATATTGCTTTGCAGAAGGAGATGGCCACCTGCTATTCCTCTTCTCAACAACTTATCTGTACTGACTTGCATTTTGCTTTCCAGGACCAAACGAATATTCGACTAATGATGCAATTAATTATGTAGATTACGGTTTTTATTATTATTGATTTTAAATTCACTGTTGTAATTACGATTTAGCAGATCTTGTTTGGGTACTAATCTGATGTTCCAGAGCAAAACTAAAATGTAATATAGAAACTAAAACATTTTGTAAGTCAAAAGTTTATTTATTTAGAAAACAACACTCAAAATACGTCAAAAAGTATTTATGCGTTTGATGTGATCCAACTGGCGTAGCGGGACACGCGAGCGTTGACACCAGGGAATTGTGCCTGAGCACAGCCAATACCGAAAGAGCAGACACCAACAACGTTTCCGTTGTGGTACAGAGGACCGCCGGAGTCACCCTGGCATTGGTCACGACCACCGCCAGACCAGCCGGAGCACAACATGTTGTCGGTGATAGCTACACCACGAGTGGCGTAGTTGTTTCTGCAAGTAGCCTGGTTGATAGACCTCAGCTCGACGTGACGCAGCTGCTCAGAGGAGGAACCTCCTTGCTGTAAAATGGGAATATTTATACAAATAAATATCATTCTGTAATCACACTAGCCCCAATTTTGTCTTTTAGTTGAATACAAAAGGCTTTAATAATTGTGTCATTTGCTATCTTAGTGTATGTAAATACGACTGCAATCATCAGGAAACTTACAGAAGTTGTGCCCCATCCAGCAGCCCAGACGACTTGGTTATCAGCAAGATTGTAGTTACTGCCAGCGATGGGGGCGGCGCGCACATTGTTGTTGTAAGTGAAGGTGCTGGCGGAGCGCAAGACAGCGATGTCATTGTTATAAGTGTTGCTGTTGTATTGAGGGTGATTGATGATCGAGTTTGTGTTGTGAACCACACCACCGCTGTTGGCCCATGTGGATCCGACACGAATACGCCATCTACTGGCTGGGTCTCCACTGTAAAAAGAAGGTTTTAATAAACAACTTATCTTCAAATTTGATTATTGGCTATTTCTTAAAGAAAAATACCTACATGGTGCAATGAGCCGCAGTGAGAATGGACCTGTTGTTGATGATGGTACCACCGCATGCCTGCCGGTGATTGGATGTGGTCCATGAGAACAGAAGAGCGACTATGCTGGGGTACCGATCAATGGTGGTGAGCGAACCGCCCACAATCCTCTGTGGGTTAGAGGGGACGGCTGAAAAACGAAAAATATTATAATTTATGTGTTCAAGGCTAGAGTGAACAGGTTCTTAATAAACTGGTGTGCCTCTATATCAACGATTTCTTCACTGGTGCAACTGCAGTTAAGCACTAGATCATATCAATTAACAAAAGCATCTTCAAGGCAAAAAAGTTGCTTTTGTAATGTGTTCCCAATTATTTAAAATAGTTTAATAAATGAGAACAAGCAACAAACGAAACTGAAAACCATAAGACGATCGTGTTAATAAGCTAATGGTACGTTTTCTACAACACGTTTAATAAACACAGAGTAAGACATACCTGCGACGGCCGCGAAGCAAAGGGCTAGCAGAGCAAGGAGACGCATTCTGTTCACTATTCGGCGACGAGTGGTTGTAAATGCTTGTAATCGAACGGTATTTATATAAAACTTGGTTGATAACACTGTATGAAAAGATTAAATTGGCTTTATTGTTTATCAATTGGCATTCAAACATGTTGCCGAAAAATAATAAGTATGGCCGCTACTATCTTTTCCTTAGCGTGTCGATGGCAAAACCGGCCAATTTCTTTTATTTTGATTTAATAGTCGACATGTGGATTGACGTCAGCAAGTTTTGCTTAGTCGTGAATGTGAAGCTGTTATGATTTAGGTTCCTCTTAAATCTGTTAATCTATATGAGAAAAAATATGTTTATTACGAGTAGAAAAAACAAATATTTACTGTAATAACTTTTTATAAATAAAATCGATGTTTCTGGTTTCGTTTCTTTATTTTATGATTGTGACTCTAATATTACACTTATTTTTTTTTGTTTTTGGTTTTCTTTGTATGGAAGATAGTGGTATTTTTTGTGAAAAATTTCGTAGATTGTTTTCTTTTGAACGATAAATCGTAAGTTTTTACTCGCTCACTCTTTAGCGACTACAATGACTTAACTGTGAGTTTAGTTTATAAATTTAATTGATGAAATTACCTGGTGAGGGTTATGGGAATACGATAGATGCGAGACACACGGGACCGGTCATATCAACAATTTTGAGACACAACAAAGTTATCTTGTAAGTTTTTTGCTTTGTGCCGTTGAGGTCGGCCTGGAAAAAGGTCAAGGGAAAGTCATGGGAGAACAATGTTTAAATGTTCTTGGGGGAAGCCTTTTCCCGGCAATGGGACAAGAATAAAAATTGAGTCAAAACGTTTAGTTTTTTAAGTCGTTTAAAAAAATTACCTAACCTACTGGATCCTTGGCCGAAATATTATAATAATATATTTATCTAAATAATAGATTTAGATATATTTTACATTATTTTATCATGCATTGTTTTAATAATAAGTCATTAAATGTCCGTTTTCTGATATCTTTTATAATGGATACAAGTTCAAGGAAATACGTGTTTTTATTAAAGGATTTATTACACTTAAGGATTTTTGAAAAAAAAAAATGTCAATATTTCGAATCTCGATGAAATGCAAAATTAAAATATAAAAAAGTACGTAAAGTAGTAATTTTTTATGTTTTTAATATAAGAGTATATTATGGAGAGTCAAAGTTCACGTTAAACAGCAGATTTTCAGAGGTCTTTACTGTTTTACTCTTACACAATTTTATGTTTTGATTTTTATAGAAGCCTAGATAATAATTATCAACAAGATATCTATGTATCCAAAATATCTAAAGAAAGATGTATAATGACATCGTAATCACGTAAGAGCGGTTGTATAAAAATGTACGTCGGGTTGGCCGCTCTTAATTCCCTGCCCTGGAGTAGCATTAGGAGGGTACTCCGGTATTACCGGGTACCCGACAAACTCTGTCGTGTGATCGAGGCCGACCTGTCGGACATGTCGGGCAAGGTACGTTATCTACCCCGGTTACCAAGGTATCGGTTCTAGGACCGCCATTGTGGAACATCGGGTATGACTATGGGCTGCGCGCTGACCTCCCCAGCATTTGATACGCTGACAACATGCTGGTCTTGGCGCAGGGAGAGTCATACCAGGCGGCGGTCGCACTAGCAACGCGTGGGCTTGCGAAGAAAGAAGAAGTCGTGGAAAGAATCGAGCAGTTGGGACTTGAGTAGGCGCTGCATAAATCTGAGGCCATGCGGTTTCGACTTTTTGTATGTGTCGGAAACGGCTTCGATTTGTTGACAACAAGACAAGGCACGCCATCTAGTGGCAACTAGAAGAACTAAATAAAGATTGCGCGCTTGACAGAGTCGATGACGTATCCATTTTGCTACGAGCTTGTGGCGGGGTGAAACAACCCGCCCGGGAAGCGGACACACTCTTAGCCAAGCCGTCGCAGAGTCAAGACGTTCTGAAACTGTCCGTTTTGTTGTAATTTGTGATAACAGTGCACTGTACCGAAATGTATTGAGAAGTAAACTGATTCAACTGCTAGCCGTTGTTATTCATTACACGATACCCACATAGACCCACATGATAGATCTGATAGACCAGAGCTCGATAACCATCCTACACACGAGCCGACATATGTATCTAAAAATATACAACTATGCTTAGTAAGCTCTGTTATTTATTTATTCTGCACACCTACCACAGTGTTGTCTTTTTTAACCCAAAAGTTGATTGGTAGAGAATGCCTTGTAGCATTAAGTCCGCCTATGTACAATTACTGTACATAAAGTTTAAATAAATAAATTAATATAAACTTGAAGTGTCAATGATAGTATTATTGTTAGTGTGAAAGATTCCGATTTGCGCTACCAGGCGGCATGGCTTTCGTCATGCGCGTTCCATATAACCTCTGCATCCGATTATAGTGTTTAGGAGGCCTAAATTGACAGTAATATTTTAATTAATTAACTGTTAGTGGAAAAAAAACTTTTTTTTTCAAACAATGATTTTTGAGGCCGCATTCTGCATCAATTGGTGGCCCAATATTACAATCTTACTTATTCGTGACACGCACAGGTCATAAAATATATACAACAATAATTAAAAATCTATAAATACCTACTTCTAAGACATTAAAAAACTGTAAAATAAGAAAAAAAGTAGATTGAAATTAAGAGACCTATGCGAGAAGCGCGTGCGGTATCGATGGGCTTTTCCTAGCTTGTGAAGCAAGCGACTAGGTGCCTGATGTAGTTGGTTGGTTTCTGATGACAAACGATCCCGAAAGATGTATCGAAATAGTTTCTTCAAATTTCTCTGTTAACTAAACAAAAAGATACGGCTCTTTACGTCACAAAAACGTATATTTCGACGCTTTAAAGACAATCAAAATTAAAAGTTTACTTCCCGTTGACCTAGAATCCTGAAATGGGGTATCAAATGGGCATCAAGCAAAGTTAAAGTTAACGGAAAGAAAATTGCGGTTCGGAATAATATTCGTAACTCAAATAGGTAAGTTGCCTCTCATAGAGAAGACGCCTAGGTCCCAGCAAAGGGAACATTATAAGGCATTGCTATGCTATGTTACGCGTAGGCAAGTTAGGAACCCTCAGTATGCGAATCTGACTCGCACTTGCCTGGTTTACTTTTCTTTGTTGTTTCTTTTTTGGCACCATGTCTGCTACTCTTCTAAAAGTCTGGTTACAAAGTTCTGGACCTGAATTCAAAATAGCCTTCAACCATGCTGCCAAGTCCTAAAAAAAGGCCCTAAGGAAGGCTCGCTTGGACCGCATTAGTCATCTCGTTTTAAAACATGTCTGCTACCGGACGGCTGGGCACACCGGTGTAGAGACAACAGCCGTCTCACAGCAGAGATCCTTGGTTTGGTCCTTGGTCAAGTCGAGAAGAATGGGAAAGCGATTGCTGTTTTCCTAAAGGTCACGAAGGCTTTTGATAGGATATGGTACGCTAGCCTTTTGAGTTAGCTTCCAGCGTACGGTATTTCCCTTGACCTAATTAATTTGGTAAAAGACTTCCTGGGTGAAGGGTCTCTCCGAGTTGTTGTCTATGAATGCTCATCAGAGCCTATAACGACTAATGCCGGAGTTCCTCAGGGGTCTATTTTCTCTGCATCTCTTTTCCTCCTGCATATCAATGATTGCTGATGCACAGTATTCATGATTATGCAAATGATAGCAAAGTTGTAAAAACCTCTTAGACTTCTCGAGTCTTGGTCCAAACGGTTACTGGACGGCCGGACAACAACCTAATCATTGATCGCAGTCTGCAAGCCTACGCCTAAATGGATAGAAATCGCAGTCAAGATCCTTGCGGCAGAGAGGCAACCGCCTGCCATTCTCCTTACAACAACCCATCTGTTTTGAGCTGTCTTTTGCCTTCCAAGATCAGTCAAATATTCGACAAATAATGAAAAACTGAGAACTCTCAAAATATTAATTACGTGGATTATAATTTTTACTATTTATAATTTTCAGTTGTACGATTTAACAGATTTTGTTTGGGGTACTAATCTTATGTTCCAGAGCAAAACTAAAGTCTAATAAAGAAACTAAAACATTTTGCAAATCAAAAGTTTATTTATTAAGAAAACAACACTTAAAATACGTCAAAAAATATTTATGAATTTGATGTGATCCAACTGGTGTAGCGAGACACGCGAGCGTTGACCCCAGGGAATTGTGCCTGAGCACAGCCAATACCGAAAGAGCAGACACCAACAACGTTTCCGTTGTGGTACAGAGGACCGCCGGAGTCACCCTGGCATTGGTCACGACCACCGCCAGACCAGCCGGAGCACAACATGTTGTCGGTGATAGTAATACCACGGGTAGCGTAGTTGTTTCTGCAAGTAGCCTGGTTGATAGACCTCAGCTCGACGTGACGCAGCTGCTCAGAGGATTGACCACCTTGCTGTAAATTACAAATAAATATCATTCTGTAATCACACTAACATTCAGTTGAATACAGAAATCTTAATTTGTGTCATTTGTTATCTTGATGTACAATAAGGTATTTACAAATAATTACGACGGAAATCACCATATAACTTACAGAAGTTGTGCCCCATCCAGCGGCCCAGACGACTTGGTTATCAGCAAGATTGTAGTTACTGCCAGCGATGGGGGCGGCGCGCACATTGTTGTTGAGAGTGAAAGTGCTGGCGGAGCGCAAGACAGCGATGTCATTATTGTATGTGTTGCCGTTGTATTGAGGGTGATTGATGATCTGGTTCACATTGTGAACCACACCGCCGCTGTTAGCCCATGTCGAACCGACACGAATACGCCATCTACTGGCTGGGTCTCCACTGTAAGAAAAAGGTGTTTATTATATAACTTGTCTTCGCATTTGAGTATTCGCTATCTTCCAAAGAAAAATACTTACATTGTACAATGAGCCGCAGTGAGAATGGCCCTGTTGTTGAGAATGGTACCACCGCACGCTTGCCAGTAAGAGGTTCCTAACCACGAGAACAGGAGAGAAGCAATGCTTGGGTACCGATCAATGGTGGTGAGCGAACCGCCCACTATCCTCTGTGGATTAGAGGGGACGGCTGAAAAGAAGAAAAATATGATAATTTATGTGCCTAGCTCTTAATAAATTAGAGTGCTTCACCACGAACGATTGCATCACTGCTTAAACATTCGCAACATGCACAAGATCAATTAAAAAAGTAACTTTATGTTCTGTTCTCAAGAATTTAAAATAATTTAAGTTACAATAAAAAAAACATGCAATAAAACAATCGTGTTATGGTAACTTTTCTACTACAACACGTTTATTAAACACAGAGTAAGACATACCTGCGACGGCCGCGAAGCAAAGGGCTAGCAGAGCAAGGAGACGCATTTCAGTATTCGGCGACGAGTGGTTGTAAATGCTTGTTACAGAACGGTATTTATACAAAAACCTAGTTGATTACACTGCACCAAGATAAAAATGGGTTTTTGCCAATTTTCAGTCTAGATATAAAGATGTTTACAGATTAGCGAAAAATAATATGTGTACTAGTGTTTTTGATTTAATAGTCGCGATAAGTATTGCTTAGTTTTGAACGTGAAGCTCATCTTTTATCTGCTTATCTGGATGAGAAAAAACAGTTTTTATTATGGATCAAAAACGCATCTACTTTTTTCTAAAATAAGACAACCTTCGTTTTTGGTTTAGTTTCTTCGTTTTATTATAACGATGTACCTACTCGTATGTGCGATGAATGATATTTTACCATTTTTAGTTTTTTTTCTTATTATTTGGAAGATAGAGATATTTTGTATGAAAGTCCATAATTTTTTCACTTTTAAGAGGTAACTTTTACTTGAGATAGTTTTTTTTTGTCTTGAGATTTTGACTTGATAGTGACTACAACGACTTAGACTGTTTTAGAGTCTCAGTGAGTTTGTTTTGCTTATAAAAAAAAAAATTGAACTGAATTGAGAATTTCAGTACTTTTTAAATCAGTTGAAAAATTGTACCTAAGCAATAATGGATGCTGAACCTTCTGAATACCATAATTAGAGACATATTAGAAAGACAATAGGTAAGCGAAGCTGGCGTTCACTTAAGGCTCAAGGAGTGTAAGACTGTTATTGTATGTACACTCCTTTAGATACATGACCCAGAGATATTAGAGATTATCATTTTATCGTACATTGTTATAATTAATTAATTAGTCATTAAAATGTCTGGTTTTTTAAAACTTGCACAACGGATACAAGTTCAAGAGGTGGTCTGCGGCGGTGACCTCTCTCCTTGTACATTAAGCGCAGTCTTTTGGACAGTTAGCAGTGGGTAGCTTGCGGTTCGGTGAGGGCAAGGCCAAGGCCTGGGTTGAAATGTGCGCCTTAAAGAGATTCTTACAAGATTATTAGGGCTTCTGTTCAAAAGAGTTATCCTTGCCCTGAGCAGCAAACTGAAACTTATGGAACACAGGTGCGTTTAACTCTTCTTGCTTCAGCTAGAGCTCCACCTAGAGTTCCCCCAAAACGAGAGAAGAGTCATTGATCTTTTCCAAAAAAATAAAAAAACTCATATATTTTCATAAATATCAATTATTCAGTTTACTTATAATTATGGTAACCAATATTCACACCTTTAAGGGTTTAATACAGTTACGCATGACTGAAAAAAAAACTTTTTACATAAAAAGTAACTCAACTTACTAAAAAAAAAACACTATGTTTTAGTGTTTTTTTAAAACAACTTTAATTTTGGACATCGGTACTTCTTAGTTTGTTTCGTATTTAATACCTAGTTTCAAAATTAAAGTTATTTTTATCGTTTTAGATTTTTTTTTAATCTGTCCGCTGTTGTAAAAAGTATGAAGTTCCCGTATGTACCTTCTATCGTCTAGCTCCATCATCAGATCAGTTCAATGATACCTAATAACCAAAGTGTATCTTATGATAATTCTAATGAGCCTAAACTCCTCTAGGATACATTGATCAACTACGGAGTTCCGGTGCCTACCTTCCAGCTTCATCATCATCATCGGATCAGTTTAAACATAACTACTCTCGATTATTTATTTATCGATGTTGTTACCTTCATTTTGGTATCTGAAAGTATGAAGTTCCGTTGGTCTCAAGGAGTTGTCGGCAAATATAGAGGGCCAACTGTACGGCCGAAGCCTACTGGGGCCCCGGTCCGGTTTCTAAAAGAAATGTTCGTCTCCGTCCGTTGTTTTGTCAGTAAGAGTCTGACACTGTTTTCCGCCCCAATCAAGGGTGGGATGCGTCATTAGATTGTTTTACCCACCATAAAAAAAGTTCCGTTGATAAGTTCTGTCTTCTTCATCATTCTTCATCATCAAAACTTCCCTAATTTCTCATGCATTCCATCATCAAAGCTAGATTTTGAAAAAAAATTGAACAATTTGCGAGGAAATTTAAGAAAACAATTTTTTTTTCCTATAATTGCGAAGTTCTGAGATAACAAACGAAAAAAATAACCGTAAAATAATAATATCATTAAATTATACTATTGTTAATAAATAATAATATCATTAGTATAGTGACGTACTCGTATGTCTGGGCACATTTCTAGATGACAGCAATGTGGAGGAGTACTTTGACGCCTAAGTGTGTTTTGTGTTTATCTACACTAATATAATAAAGAGGTAAAGTTTGTTTTTTTGTTTTTATGTTTTTTTTGTTTGTAGGAGGTAATCTCTGGAACTACTGGTCCGATTGGAAAAAAATTAGCAACAACAGAAAGCTGCTTTACTCCTGAGTGACATAGGCTATATTTTATATACGCGGGCGAAGCCGCTGACAAAAGCTAGTGTATTATATGTAGGTACATGGTTAGGTTTATAGTTTCTCTACAAGTATTTATAGTTTCTAAATAATCGTAATTAAGAGAATATTATGTACGAGTATAAATTAAATATACAGTGTGATATTCATGATTTTAACACTATTAATAAACATAAATTTGTGGCGCCTGCTACCAGGCTCAAAAAAATTGGAGACTCATTCAAATTTTAACTCAGTTTTAAGTAATTATTTTAATAAACTTCCTAGTCATATTTGAAAACTTAATAAATTCAAATCATTTGTAAAACGAAAACTTTTGGTTAAAGCTTTTAACACTGTAAAGGACGATCTTGAGGACACAAAACGCTGAGGATGTACCTGCTCTACTGGAGCAGGTACATCCTCAATTCGCTTCGCTTTACAATTGTTGTAATGTTTTATATAATTTTTTTTTTCTTATTTTTTATATTTCAATTTTATATTTTTTTATGATTTAACGTTAATAATTATTTTTTATTAGTAAACATTGATATTTTATTTTACAATATTAATTTATATGATTTTAAAATTTATACTTTATCAAAGTTAAGTATTTTGGTATAGTATAAATTTTAAAATAAACATTTTCTTTTTCTACACGTATATATTTTTGTTTATATTGTGAATATGAGGACTATGTGGAACAATTTTTTTCCTTATTTTTCAATTTCATTTTTGTTATGGCTGGCAATTTGAGTATTTCTGCAGCCTACCCAAATGTTCTTTCTTTGGTAATGTTCGTCAAATTGTTGAGCTCCTTAGTAGTCCTGAGTTGAGTTATACGAATACTGACAAATGCTTGCACTGACTGGACAGTACCACTCAAATATGTATGGTTCTTTCCACAAAAGACCATCTCAGACACTAATCTGCATTGTACTCAATAATTTGGCCATTACATGTTGACTGTATGGACTTTAACAGAGACTTTGACCATTAAGCTTCTCGTTGTTTTTTCTCATGTAGCAGCTAGGAAATAGCAGACTCATCTAGTTTAAACGGACAAAAAAAATTACGTGTAAAAGTTTTATGCAAAAAAAAAACATAAATAGACAAACATGCTACAATTCCTGAAAAAAAAAGTTTGGGAAGGAATTTTGTTGATTATCCACCAACGCACTGTTTTTTTTTTCAATATTGACTATGTACAAAAACGGTATTTTGAGCTTCATAATATGAACCTGCAATATATACCTCTTTATAGATATACTAGCCTTCTGCCATCGGCTTTGCCCGCGTGAAATTAGGTTCTCCATACAAACTTTAAGACCCAATTTCAATTTCCTTTAGGAGCTGAAAAATCCTTTCTTAGTGTTCATCAAAGTAAGCCTTGTGTAAAATTTTACGCTCCTAGTCCCAGTAGTGTTGGCTGTGCGTTGATATGTCACTCAGTCAGTTTCTCCATTTATATATATATAGATAACTATTTATATGCATACATTTAAAAGAAATTAATCAAACTTCATGGTTACCTACTTATTGAAGTAAACGTTGTCGAAACGGGAAAAGATTTCCGACACTAATGTTTATTTATAATCGCAAAGGATCAGTGTAATAATACATTTTTTAAATAAATTCTAAATGTAACAAAAACGAAATCCAGAATTTATTTTAAGTTATTAAAATAGCGAAAGTTTTATTTACTGTAGAACTCTTTAAAGAAAGGTGTAAATACAAAAAGTGCCAGAGATATAAGGCTTGATTTCATGTATGTTGTCGCTGCCGAAACCGTGATTAGTTTTTATCTATCTAGTTTACGAGACAAGCGCAAACAGTGGCTATTAATACTTATTTTATAGACGTTTTATATCTTTCAATAAATACTAACATTATCTAGGTGTACATTAAATTGCACCGGCCTAAAATATTTGCACGATTTAAAAGTCGAATATATATTAGTCGGAATTGTTCTAGTGGACGGTAACCGTTCGAATCCAATCCAAACTGTCAAAGGCGTAAGTGTTCCACTCACACCTCATGGAGATGTCAGCAAACTGCAAAAGCGATGCAGGGTCACAGTCAACTTGAGCCAACGGGTATTTCGAGAGAGAAACCCGGGACCCTGAAACGGAGGCAAAGAACGAACAAAAGTGGGTTTCAGTCAATAAAAGTCTAACATGCCTTCGCGGTCCGCCAATGAGCGGGAGATGGCATTTGATGATTTCCCATAAAAAAAAACTAGTTGAAATTGTTGTTACCAAAATGTACCTGTATTCTATAAAATAAGTCATTTATTCTTCCTAGGTTTAGGATTTTTAAGTTTTTTAAACAATTTTCCTCTATGAATTTAAAGTGATTAGTAGCGCAAAGTTGAACAATCCGTGCTTTTCAATGTACAAAAATTTTCACCAACACGACGATAGACCAACGATGATGTTTTTTTTCTGTAAAGATAAAATTTCTTTCCTTCTACTGAGAAATCGCCGTCAATCTTAAGTCAAGCGATATTATAAAAAATACATATATCCTCTACATACTAGGCTGAGCCTTTGGGCACGCTATAATCATGGCGGGTAAGTAAAGAGATGATCTGCTTCAGGAGTGGCTGAAAAGACGCCAAAGCATCTCGCTTTCTGCATGACGGAGGTCATCATGTTAAGTTTGAAAGCACCTGATTCGTGTACCTAAAAGAAACGCGCAGATGTCATCTTTGCGCAGACCATCCGTGAGACACGGAGGAGCAAACGGTAGAAGTGTGCCTCACTTGGTCGGAGGATCCCCGTGTCCTCACAGGGATGATCTATGGATAGGATATTATGCCAGGCCCTGGTACAGGCTGTGGTTCGGAGCGAGGAGGAAAGGCAGACAGACGTCTTCTTCTGCCATGCAATAATGCTAGCGAACGAGGCGGCGGCAAGCGTGAGGAAATGGAGGTCCTCTCACCACACTCTAGCCATCGGGATCCTGACCCAGATTACCATTAATCTTAGGCGTAAGCTTACGGACGACAAACACTGGCTAGCTTGACGTCCGACCATTCGGTAACTATCATAACTGAGAGCCTGAGTAATCGATGGCGCGTAGTGTTCCACGTGTACTTCAGAGATGTCAGCTAAACCGTAGAGGTCTAGCAGGGTCGAATCCATCAGAGACCGACGGGCCCTGAAACGAAGGTAAAGAATGAACAGGATGAGTTTTAGCCTGTAAAAGACTGGCATGCCCTTACGATCCACCATACATGGAAGAAATTGTTGATGATTTTCGCAGCTTAAAAGAGCTAGGCTTAAGATTTGAGAGAGTTGGTTAGCAAAGAGACGGCTCTTGATTCAACGAAGTCTTTTAGCTATGTGTTGTCCAGATCACTCGAAGACGTTTGATTGAACCGATGAAAAAAATTCTTTATTTAAAAATCTTACAACAGGTACACTATTTAGATTCTTTACACTCAATAGTACAAAATAAATTTAATTTCAATAGAGTCAATTTCAATTTATCAAAGAAACATCGGTTTCCAAAACGTATGTTATTTTGCAGTTTTTAGTAAGTATTAAAGTCGTTTGATTTTTTTTTTTATAATTTGTAAAAAGTTTTTATTTCTACTGTGAATTGGGATAACAATAGGGTTAGCTACGATCAACTTCGTATACTCAAATGATACCATTAGGTGCGTTACTAGTTACATTAGATAATAACTATGATAAAAATGGAACGTGACTAACATAGGTGTAAAGAAGCATGCATACTTACTCTCGATTTATTTTAAAGTAAAAGTTGTAATGTTCTTTCACTTACGAATATTTATTTAATAACTTCATGACAGCCGCTTTGCCAAACCATTCGTGGGAAATAAAAGTTAAGACTTTTACTACCCACAACTGGTTTTGCAAAGCGGCTACTATGAAGTTAAACCCTCCTGGGGTCACAGTGGTTAAAACAGATGAAAGGATTTAGTATCATTTTCCCTTTCTTAAAATGAAGAAATAAATCACAAAAAAAAAAATTAAATAAAATCACTGATTTTTTATAGAAAAAAATAAAATATAGAAACCAAAATTTACAGAACAAATAAATTTCGTAAAAGTGTGTGAATAACTGAATTTTTAAGATTATTCAAGTTGTACAGACGAATGTACAATCGGCGCACAAGAGGAACGTTACGGGGGTTACGATTTTTTTTTTTTCAATTGAAATAAAGCTAAGAATAATAATAATCACGAAGAGCCTCGACTAACATCTGAGGAGGCTCTCGTTAGGCAGCTGGATCAAGGGTTTGATGCTGAAGACAGTACTGCAGAACATGGCGAGTGGTGTTAGGAAGTTCCTCTCTCAGGAGCCCTGACCACCGTAGCTTGGGCCCTGTTCCCGATGCCTGCCGGTGGGTAACTATTTTTTTTTATTTTTAAATGTTTTTTTTTATTATCTTCTTTATCTTTGTTTAAAAAAAAATAATTTAATATGTATTATACAGTAAAGAAAGATAATAATAATCTTTATTAGCATATATATATATTATACATTTCCTTTAATACAGGGGCTAATGTCTTCTAGAGAGAATTTCATCTGGTATAATAACTTAAAAATAATGTTTATAATTAAATATTGACGAAAATAGAACGTTCCATTTTAAACAATAGCAATTTATAAAACGATGAAAATGAGTGCAATAGTTACATACATATGGTGCAAACCATAGGTAAAATTGACCTACGAGGTTATGGCAACTCGGAAATGGAGACACTTACCAAAATGATGCTGCCTTCTTGTGTTAGGTCTCCGTGGCTACTAAGTCAGTTCGATCATCAGAATGACCTAGCAATCTAGGTCATTCTGATGATCGAATAAATATATTTTTTATATTTTTAAATGTTTTTTTTATGTGTTTTTATAAAAAAATATTTAGAAATGTAAATAATATGTTTAAAAAAATAAATAAAGGGAATAATGACCCTTGAAGCCTCAAGCTTAAGCTTCAAGGTTTAAAATAAATACTAGATTAGAAATAAATGTTGTAATGTTAAAGTCGCTACTATTTTTCTTCTTATCTATAATAGTCATAGACAACATGATAACACTACAGCAATTTAATCTTTTCGCGTAGTTTAATCAATGATCTTTGGTATAAATACCCTTCAATTACAACCATCAACAATCACTCGTCGCCGAGTAGTGAACAATATGCGTCTCCTTGCTCTCCTGGCCCTTTGCTTCGCGGCTGTCTCAGGTATGTTCTTAACATGTTTCAAACAAATGTTGTAGTGAAATTGGTACCGGTAATTTTTCAACTTGATTGTTTTATTCTACGGAAAAGAATTTTTGTCCTGAATTCAGTAATTCACAATATTTTTCTTTTTTTTTAAGCTGTCCCTTCCAATCCTCAAAGGATTGTGGGCGGTTCGGTAACCACCATTGATCGTTACCCCACCATCGCCGCTCTTTTGTACTCATGGAACTTGAGCACGTACTCACAGGCGTGCGGTGGTTCCATCCTTAACAACAGATCCGTCCTCACCGCGGCTCATTGTACCATGTAAGTATTTTTATTTGAGAAATAATGAATAGTTGAATACGAAGAAAATTTGTATAAAAATCACCTTATTTTTACAGTGGAGATGCAAACAATAGATGGCGCATTCGTGTCGGTTCCACCTGGGCTAACAGCGGCGGTGTGGTTCACACTTTGAGCCAGATCATTAATCACCCTCAATACAACGGCAACACTTATAACAATGACATCGCTGTCTTGCGCTCCGCCAGCACCTTCACTTTCAACAACAATGTCCGTGCTGCTTCCATTGCTGGCAGCAACTACAATCTTGGTGATAACCAACCCGTCTGGGCCGCTGGATGGGGTACAACTTCCGTAAGTTTCTTGATGACTGCTATCGCGTTCAACTGATAATCAATATTTTATTTTTTTATGACCAGGGATTAATTTCCATAACTATTTCCATTTTACAGCAAGGAGGTTCCTCCTCTGAGCAGCTGCGTCACGTCGAGCTTAGAGTTATCAACCAGGCTACTTGCAGAAACAACTACGCTTCCCGTGGTATTACCATTAACGACAACATGTTGTGCTCCGGCTGGTCTGGCGGTGGTCGCGACCAGTGCCAGGGTGACTCCGGCGGTCCTCTGTACCACAACGGTATTGTTGTTGGTGTCTGCTCTTTCGGTATTGGCTGTGCTCAGGCACAATTCCCTGGTGTCAACGCTCGCGTTTCCCGCTACACCAGTTGGATCACCTCAAACGCATAAGAAATTACTTGAACATGTAATTCTGAGTGTTATTTTTTAAATAAATATGATTTTAAAACTATTCAACTTAATATTATTTTGAACCTCTGTTTATTTCCATTCATAATTCAAATCAAATATATCATTATTACAGTTGTATATTGAGTATTGTTTATATTAGCAAATCTATCAATTTAGCCTTTGACTTTTTTATATAAATAGGTACAGTTGTTGATTCAAGTACTCACTAATATTATATCTACACATCTACAGAACCTTAAATATTAACTAAACTATATATACTAAAACCTAACTACGTAAATACATATGTATAATACAAAGCAGCACACACAGTAAGGCGTCGAAATACTCCACATCGCTGTCGCCTGGCAATGTACCCAAAAACTGGCAGCACTGCAGCACGTTGAATGGCAAAACTAATTATTTAGGCGAACAACAAGCCAGCCTTCTACCCCTCAGCGAAATTACAGTCTTTTCGTTTCTATACTCTTGCGGCGAACGCCTAGTGGTCATCTCAACGCTAAGTCACGTGTTCAGAACAAAGAAATCGGAGGTGTGGCTATCTCGAGGCGTTCACCGCAAGAGAATAGAAACGAAACGATTTTAACTTAGCTAGGGGGCTGGTCAGGCGAAGTGTCGATTAGTCGGCGTGATTTTTCCTTAAAAAGGAAACGCTCACTCGGACCCTATGAGCTAAGTGTTTCAACATCAAAAGGCTCAAAACTGTAATTACCAATAAAAAATGCCAATATGCTCAATAATAATAATAATTAATTTATTTCAAGTACCAAAGACTCATTACAATTTCATGCCATAATCAAGTAGGTACAGACAATACACAATAAATTATAATATTAGCCGGTCATAAATTATATCCAAAATGTCAAAATAAAAAAAAATCAGTCGTGTCCAAATTACAATAAATTATAATCAAATAAAAGAAATGAGGATGTCATCAATTATAATTTCCTACTGGGGATTAGAATAGAACGATGTCTGTCACAACAATGTCTTATGCAATGTCGCTCTATTATGCTGCTCGACAAAAACATTATTTCTCAATATTCTGGCCATGTGTCAAACAGGTTGCTCGGATTCAGCGGTAGCTCTTATACTAACATCGTCTGTGTAAATTCAATTTGATTCAAGGTCACCTAAGAAATGCACCTTTCCCTACGGAAACTTTGGCATGTTTCGCACTGTAAACCTACAATAACTTGGAAACACCAGGCATTCATGCCTGAATTAGTAACCTGATCAACTTTCAAACCTAAGACACTTTGGTGCTTAAGTGAACTGATGGAGATGTAAATTATAAAACGCAATGGAATGTAAAGTTTATGCAATTTTAAATGATGGCCGACCGACTGGGGTGCCTATTCCTGGTTTAAAAATCATATGCGAATTTAAAACTATTGTTATAATTTTTTTCTAATTTCTGCCAAAAAAGTGATTGATGTAAAATATTAATTGTTGCCCTATGGGCGAAAGTAAGTTATTTAGTCGCGAAATAGTAAAGTAAATCACTCTTTAACCCGAGGTAAACACAGTACTTTTCATTACGAATACAAGGAAAATAAAAACCTGAGTAGTCGTCAAAGGTCGTCGTATGATTTTAGGTATATTTTTTATTTTAATTTGGCGGTGAAAGGTTTTCTACTACTACTTTAGCCTCTTCTATTAAGAATTATTCTGGTTAAATTTTTAACCATTCGGTTAAATAAAAATCGTGTTAAATAAAAATCTCTTATAACAGGGATTTAATAAACCATAAACAAAACTCTGCAACTCGAAAAATCCAACAAAGATCGGATCTTTGAAATCGGAAGAGATTTACTACAGGTACTCGTATGAGCTCGACCCAGTTCTTGATAATGGTCATATCATCTCTTGCTTCGGGCCACCACCACTATATCAGACTTATTGGCTACAATAGTCCTGTCGCAGACCTGCCAAAATAGGTCAACAAATTAAAGAAGTTGTCGTTCAATTTACATTTTCTCATACACGGGATACTCCGCGATAGTAATCGCTTTTATTAAAGAAATTATCAGACTTAGCAAAAAAACTAAAACAGCACATAAAACCTTAACATTTAATTAAAATTAATTAATTAATTTTCTTATTAAAAAAACTTTAATATTTTTTTTCCTCAAAATTAGGTAAATTGAATTAAAAGTCATTTAAGGTTTAGCGCATTTAACGTTACACTTTGCATATTTGATTTAGAATGGCGGCTCACAGTTGTATTTGCAAATTGCGTCACTGATGCATCAGGTGTGCGACGGCTCCAACAGCCTCATGGCTGAGTAGCCATGGCTGAGTAGCCATGGCTGAGTAGCCATGAGGCTGTGCCAGAATTCGCAGATAGAGCGGTTGGCCTAATAATTTCTACATAGCCCGTAATTCAGATAATGTAAAGTAAAGCATTTGTTATAGATTAGTGAATATTGCATACTTCAAAATAGTATTGTATGACTTTATTGTTAATTTACAACGAAGGCATCTTGGTAGAGTCTACTGTGTCCATTTACCTGCAACATTATTCAGTTCAGTATTCTGAAAATGTAGTTTTATACTTTTTCAGCGTCGTTTTTTGTCGTAGTTGGGTATTTGGTGTACAATAAAGTTTTATTCTATTCTATTCTCTTTGATTTTTTCATTTCCATACCGATATAATCGTTCAAACTTCATGCTTCTTATCTGATACTCGTAAACAAACCCCGCCTTTCTCTTTCTTGTGGTAGCAAGGCGGCAAATATTTCTTTTGCCAGTTGAAATACAGCAAAAATATCTGTCTAACTATATATATAGTTTATCTGGGTTTAGTTCTTACTTTTGCCATAAGTTTCATGTTTTTTTTTTATTGCAGCATATCTCGCCCACTTTTTTTCAACTAACTAAATTAGCGTTTTCCTGTTTTGTGTGGTGCTGTTTAATTCACATAATAAATATCTTATTTATTTCGTCAACTTTAAGTAAATGTTAAGGTTTGTGTTTGTAGCATTATTTATTGAGGAAGGAAATGATATATTTTTTTTCCTTTTTTTTACAATTGTCGGTAAATTTTCAAAAGACTTTATCTGTACTGTCTAATTATAAACAAGGAATTAGGATTGTAAAAGCCCCCAATATTTTAAAACTAATCGCTAATCTTCAAGCATACACTACATGATAAAACTAAAGCCATTTAATCTATTCTTGTAGTTTAATCAACTAGTTTTGATATAAATAGCCTTCATCTATAACTATAACCACTCGTCGCCAAGCAGTAACCAATATGCGTCTCCTAGCTATCCTAGCCCTTTGCTTCGCGGCCGTCGCAGGTATGTTCTAAACTGTGTTTTAATGTTGTAGTATCGTGGCATTAGATCTGTCTTTGAGTAGTGCTTAGAGAGGTACCTAAGCGATCTCATTTTTGGACTAACGCAAATCCTAAAAATCGTGTTAACACGATTTTTTTCGGGATATTTGGAAAAAAAAAACACTCTTATGTTATTATTTTGGATTATCTGGAAAATGTGATTGTCTGCGACGACCTCTCGTGAACAGCCACATTCATGCATATGGGGTGAGAAGGTATGGAAAGAAGCAATCTTATTCTGCGAAACAGTAATGCAACACTACCTTTAGTGGAAAGTCTGAGAATAAGGTATTCCTCACATCCCAGCCACCGCAAGAGAGGCGTTGGTTGCGAAAGTCACAGGGTGATTACAATGCGCGCCTCAAATATTTATTTGCTTAGGCTACAGGAAGAATTAGGGCTGATGCCTATTAGGGCTATAATTTTGTTCGAAAGAATCATCGTGGTTCTTATGTGCTAAAGTCAGTTGGAGAACCACTGGTGGGTTTTAGTCAATAAAAGCGTTACACATTTGTCATGCTTCACTCAGAGCCGTAGGAGCGTCTTGTATGTGTCATCCACACGTCGATAACGAGACACAGACAGGCGTGAAACACAGCACATAAAACTTAGTAAGAAATATAGGATGTTCCTGATTTTGGTTTTCAGGTCAATTCTTTATGTTTGTTTATTTTCAGCCGTCCCCTCCAATCCCCAGAGGATTGTGGGCGGTTCGGTCACCACAATTGATCAGTACCCTACCATTGCGTCTCTCCTGTACACATGGAACTGGGCTGATTACTGGCAGGCGTGTGGTGGTTCCATTCTCAACAACAGGGCCATCCTTACCGCGGCTCATTGTACTCAGTAAGTATTTTTTGTATCAAATTGGGAATACTCGAATTTAATGACAAGATAATATATTATTATTTTTTTACAGAGGTGACGCAGTAGGCAGATGGCGTATTCGTCTTGGCTCCACCTGGGCTAACAGCGGCGGCGTGGTTCACAACGTGAACGCTAACATCATTCACCCATCATACAACTCCAACACTTTGAACAATGACGTCGCTATATTGCGCTCTGCCTCTACTTTCTCTTTCAACAATAATGTCCGCGCCGCTGCCATCGCTGGTGCCAACTACCACGTTCCTGACAACCAAGTCGTCTGGGCTGCTGGATGGGGTACAACTTCCGTAAGTTTCTTATAAAAAAGTTAAATATATTAAGTACGCTTCGTGTGGCTGGTAATTGTTGAAAATTATTGACATTATTATTTCAATTCCGCAGTCTGGTGGCTCCGCTTCTGAGCAGCTGCGTCACGTCCAGCTAGTTATTATCAACCAGGCTACTTGCAGAAACAACTACGCTACTCGTGGTATAACTATCACCGACAACATGTTGTGCTCCGGCTGGCCGAACGGTGGTCGCGACCAGTGTCAGGGTGACTCCGGCGGTCCTCTGTACCACAACAATGTCGTTGTTGGTGTCTGCTCTTTCGGTATCGGCTGCGCTCAAGCACAGTTCCCTGGTGTCAACGCTCGTGTGTCCACTTTCTCCTCTTGGATTAATTCAAACGCATAAGAAATTACTGTTTGGCGAAGTTTTGACAATTATTTTTTAAATAAATTACTCTTGAAATATAATATTAATTTTTAAAATAATGTTGAGTTTTTTTTATTCCTTACATAATAAAATCATATGACAATGCAAATCTTTCTTGACATTTGGTCAGAGCAACAAACTCAAACTAAAATTATAACAGTTATAAGAGTACAAATAATTTTGTATATTTATTCAAGATTAGTTTATTTAAACTCAAATTCTGATTGTTCACTAGCTGTACATAATTCGCTCAGTTCGTCATACATTCCTTGTTCTACACAAATATACTAACGTGTAGTCGAATGCCATGGCAATCAACTTTAGAAAAAAAGAAGTGATCATAATCACTGGTTTCACAGAGAATAAACCTATTCCGAGAAAGTGTGTTTTAAAGGAAATAAAATATTTTTGTAGAGTAAATTAAAAAATTACCAAAAAAAGATCATGAATGTAGCTTACCTTGAACGACTCAGAAACTGCAATATTTTCCTTGATGTGTGATACAATTTTCCAATCTTACTAATATTATAAATGCGAAAGTTCGATGTTTGGATGTTTGGATGTTTGTTACTCAATGACGCCAAAACGGCTGGACGGATCTGGATGAAATTTGGCACAGGCATAGGATACACTCCGGAATAGGACATAGGCTACTTTTTATCCCGGGAACCCCAACCCCAATACCACGCGGACGAAGCCGCGGGCAAAAGCTAGTGTTTCATATTTCTTTATTTACAGATTGTTAATTTTTTACATGCTTGGTTACAGTGTGTAAATACACACTATAACCAAGCATTCGTAATTCACACTTTTTTTTTTATTTCTACCGACTTTTTACGGTGACAACAGCCTAGACAAGCCAAGTTATAGTTAGCGCTTGTAGTTGGCCACGCCCCCAATTCCCTTGTTCGGACGTCATCTCAACAAAGGAATAGGGGGCGTGGCTATCTACAAGTTTTAAAATAACCACTTATATTTATTCGAGTACCTATAAATATCCATTTACGTCTATAAGCTCTGGGGGCGTAACACCAGGGCCCTGGAACTAAGTCAAAGAAAGGACAGGGTAGCTTTTTAGCCAATAAAAGCGAAAAAATGTGACATTATCTTCCGCTCCGCCCAAGGGCGGGAGTTATCATTGAATGATTTTTGCCCACTATAAAAAAAGTTCATAAGATTATAAAGCTATAACCGATAAGAAAGATTAAGTTAGAATAAATATACCCTATCTTGGTGTACATCATCATCATCATCAGCCTTTTAATGTTCCCACTGCAGGGGCACAGGCCTCCTCTCTAAGAGGGAATGGGCCGTAATCCACCACGCGGGCCCAGTGCGAGTTGGTGGATGTCAGATGTCTTCGAATCTTTGGTTCTAGGACATGCCGGTTTCCTCACGACGTTTTCTTTCACCGTTTTGATCTTGGTGTACAATAAAGTTAATTCTATTCTTAGACAAGTTGTTATTTTTTTGATGATGGAGGGCCTTTAGGTCTTAAACTCAAACTCAAAATAAATTATTTCAAATAGATCATTTACAGGTACTTTTGAACTGTCAAAATTGTAGCTAATTTGCACGTTCCAAAGCGTAGATCTCTATGGAGAAGAACGTGCAAGAAACTTCATGGAGACTCTTTTCAATCAATCATCAATCAATCCGTTCGCATACCTATTGGTTTTCTATTATATCTCTAGAAACGGTACCTACTCGAAAGGTAGTTAGCCTCCAGATTTCTCACAAATTACAACTTATCTATATTATGCTATATAAAAAAAAAAATCAACTAGCGACCCGCCCCAGCTTCGCACGGGTACTGATATGAATATATTATGCTTGTATTATACACATAAACCTTCCTCTTGAATCACTCTATCTTTTAAAACAAACCGCATCAAAATCTGTTGCGTAATTTTAAAGATATAAGCATAGGGATAAGCAACTTTGTTTTATACTATGTAATGATGTCTGAAATGCACTTTCTGGAGATGACATATTATTTTCAAATTTTGAATAAGTAAAAATCTTCAGTTTTACTCTGTTTAGGGAGAGAGAGCGTCACAGTTTTTTTTTTTTTTAATCTGGTTCCTTAGTTGCCCTATGCGTTTCAGGGTCACGGTAACTCTTTCAACAAACTCTGGCCTGCCATTAACAATACCAAAAGTGGCACGAAGCACCTTGTTCCTAACAAAGCTAGTCGTCATCGTCTGCAGTTCGTAGAGTTAGCAATCAACCGGATGGCTGTGCCCAACTAGCCACTAACTTGGAATCTAGTCCAGTCTAACTTATCTCTGCACTTCGTGTGATCTGTTATGCCGTTGTATGACATAGATACAGGCAGCTTAAATAACTTAGGCGATTATCACACAGTACGGCGGATCGCCGCGGAGAATGGTGGGTGTAAAGCTCGTTTTATTTTTACTAACAAAATAAGAATTGATTGGTCTGGTCAGGATTACTATCAGGAAACATAGAGTCTCGAAGGTGATTCCTTTCCTTACCTCTTGCTAGTAAAAGACGATGCCGACCGCATCTTCGTATCTTCGATCCCGATTTCTGAACGCCATAGGCGTGGGCTTGCGGACGGCGAGCAATAGGCAGATCGCTGTCCGCCCATACAGTATCCGTCCGGAGCGAGACCAAGTTGAGAGTAGTCAGCAAACTGTAGGGGCCCAGCCAAGGGGTCTTGGAACTAAGGCATGAAGGAACGGGGTGGGTCGTTTAGTCAATAAGAGTCTGACACTGTTTTTCGCTTCACTTTAAGGGCGAGATTTGTAATTCAATGATCATTCCCATCATAAAAAAATAATTAAAAAAGAAATCCTAAGTTGTACATACCATGTACAAAACCACTACATATTTGCCCAAAACGTTTTGTATAAGGAAGAAATGAGTTTGTCCAAATTAGTTTATGCAATCAACGCATGCTCCTAAAAACGCAACCGTTTAAAAAAACCGACTCTGCGACAGAGCTGAAAATTTTGAAGGCTTGCTCCTCAATCATCTCAAGCGCTTCAAGTTAGTACAGATCTATTAGATCCGTCCCTAAGATGAGAGATAGACATACACAATCGAACTTGCGCTTGATAAAGTTTAAGTTCCTGGTGTCAAACTCTGTCTCACCTTTACTTAGATTCACAACTTTAGAAATCTAACAAATACATATACTGATAGTATATAATACATATACTGTTACGTCGACACCCAAGCGAGCGCCGGCGCTCACGGCATGATTTCGCGCCACGCGCCGTTGTCAACTTTTTAAAAATAGAATGTACAATATTTGAGCAATTTTTTTATAGGGTATTTGGATATTTATCCAAGAACGTAAATTAAAAGTTTTATAGACAAATAACTTTCCGTTAATACCAGCGAACGCCGGCGTTCGCTCGAGGGTGAAAAGGTTAACCTTATAAGCCTCTTGACCTCTGGACATTGCAAGGCCAGCATATTCCTCATTTTGACCCTGGTAAGCGTAGGAATAACTTATAAACAATATATTGGACCCGGTTCCTGAGCACTCAGTAAATCTAGGGAGTGTGCTGGAAAGCTAAAGTCTAGTGGTCTCGACGGCTCTCGAAAACCTAATAAATCACCTTTTATTTAACAAGTCAGCTTGATCGGGTCAGTTCGTTGCAGATTTTTGGAAGAAAATACATTTTACAAAGACTAAAAGCTGCTATTTTGCAAAAAATACGTTTTTCGATTTAAAAAAGCACCGTTCGTTTGCTTAACTCTTGATTTGAGAAAATTTATTTTTAAGGGCCGTTATTTCAAGTCATTAATATTGATGGTTTAGTGACATAAAAAAAAAAATCTATATTAGAAAGACACAACCTTCACACTTTCACAGTTAAACGGTTCAATAAATTAACTTTTGGGTAAAAAAAAAATAGTACATTTTGATACAAGTGCAGGAAGTTTGTCATTGCGAGCGAGGCGAAATTCGCACGAGCCGTAGGCGAGTGTGTTATGGAGCCGAGGGCTGCAATGACAAATCTGCACGTGTGTCAAACGACGTTTTTCAATACACTTACGACTTGTGAAATAAAGAAAGAAAGAAAAAACGTTTAATCATATTACAAACATACAGTAGAAATATAACAATAATAGCATTCAAATCTGCTCTGGTCAGTTTCTAACTTCGTGGGGTCACCCAGCGCCCGTGGGGGACGCCCAGCGCCTGATTCGATCAACTAAGAAAAAAAAATCACCCGTGACCGTGACGATAAGGAAGGAATAAAAAAGCCCTTGTTGTGATAAACTCAAAAAAGCACTTGGGTGATATACATGCTATATTGAAGCTAATAGGAGTGCGATAAGTGGCAGTTTTCGAGTAAGTGTATTGAAAACAATATTGTAGTAGGTGTGCACCATAGAGTGTGCACAATAAGTTGATAATCTACAATTGTTAACGCTAGTAAACAACTAATCAAATATAAGGAAATGACTTCATTTCAACTAAATTAGATAGTAATTAGTAGCCAAGTTCAGATAATTCAAAATGTCAGAATGAAATGTAATCGTTTCTACAATGATCATCGCTACATATGCTTTATAATATGGTATAATACGTACAGGCGTTTCGATTGTAGAATACTCGTCACGAAACGATTGTAACTTTGCTAGGGGGCTAGAACATTCAAATATAATGTAGTCTCTATAAATTAAGTTACTTGTAATAATAAAATTATAAGCTAATATTATATACTTATAAATACGACAACGACTTTTCTAGGGATAGGGATAAGGGATATTTCTCTATCTTTGAACGAACGAAGCTGCAAGCAGAAGTTAATGTGGATATTTTTAATATAATCCTATTTTTATCAGAGACTGAGATAGAAGTAAAGTTAAAAGACTTTCTTTTTAATAGCGTTAAGTCTGTAAATTCTGTTAGTGGTGGATGTCACATATCTTTGAATTTTTGATTCTAGCCGGTTTCCTCACGAAGTTTTCCTTCACAGTTTTGAGAGCAGTGGTGATCAAATAAATTACACAAAGTAATGCGCCTGGCTGAGTTTGAACCCGCGAATTATAACTAAACCCAGAGCGGGTAGAGACCATTTTTGCTATTAAAACTGCCTACGTTGGCTTTGTAATTTTCTATTGTGACTTAGCTAACATACACCGAAAACATAATTAATTTATCTCAGTTTCAAAACCCCCGGAGAGTCATATGTAAGTTACTCGTTTCCTTGGGTTTGAATTATGTCATAAATGTAACCTTGGTATTTATTTACAACAAGGGGATACCCGGTGTTTACTACCATGCTAAAAAATTATAACACAATTTAGTTTAATTGTTGCAAAAAAAAAACAAATATACTTTTATTGCATTGTTTAAAGGTCTCTAATACCTCTTCTCATTAATCTTTTCTTCTTCTCAACTTTGCATTACCGCTTTTCTAATGAATTTAAAAAAAAAAACTGGGTAATTGCGAGTTAGAATCGCTAACTGAAGGTTCTGTACAAAATCACTTATGTAAATAGTTCAAATCTCAATCGAGACTCGAAGATTTTTGTTTAGAAAAAATGCATGACGACTTGATTAATTGTCTTTGTAATAAAAATTGGTTTGAAGTGGCTCAGAGCTGAAAACAATAGAAGGAGGTCAATGCCCGGCAGTGGGGCAGTATAGTATACCGAATAATAATAATTAAAATGTAATGTCAACAACAGGTTACATTCCAATACAAATATTCAATACTTTTAATTTTCTCAATCTATCGAAATACACATAATATATGTAACGCTAAAAAAGCGGCCATTTTGAAAACGTGCCGAATAATTATGAGTTAGTTTTTTAACAGCTGGACATAAATAATAATTTAAAATGTAGTACACAACGCTTTACCATCTTAAACTATTAACTAGGATATCACCATGATTCACACCCGTTAGATTCTAAATGTTTATTTAAGGACACGCAGCGCGATGAGCGACGCTTGGGTGGTCGTCGTACATTGCAGCAGTGAGCCGCGTCATCAAACGCGCAAACTTAAACATAAGTGGCAATGTACGACAAATGCCAAAAAAGCACAAAGTAACACCAGGTACTAACCTGAGAAAACTTTGCCCAAAAACCATAATAATAACAACAAGTTACCCCCTGTCTTTTTATCGATGGAATTTAACGACGTTGTTAAGACATCTACGATCCAGACTAAGCGTTTTGCCTCGTCGTTTATACCGCGTACATCGAGTTACTGGAACAGTTCGCCGGCTGCAGCCTTTCCTTCCGATTATATGTATTTTAATTGTCTTCAAGGCTAGAGTGAATAGGCTCTTAATAAACTAATGCGCCTCACTATCAACGATTGAATCACTGCTTATCGTTAAATGGGATCGCAGTTTATAGCAATTAAAAAAGAAATATGGTTCTAGCAGGGGCATAGTTCCTAGGTATCAGTCCACCGAAGATTCCAAAAACCCATAGATATATCATTTGATATATCTATGCAAAAACCATAGCCTTATCTAATAATATCTAATCTTAGCTTTCTATATATCGTAATTATAATAGTTTTCATCAGCCGTGGGTAGTCCTTGGATGCACTAGCATAGCGCGTACAAGGATAATCACCGGTTAACACCACGTTCCATTAAAAGCATCTAAAAGGGCCTCTGACCAGTTGGTTATAACCCCTCGTACGCCTCGTCGGCGGCGCGCTCTGTTCCCGCTTGTCTCATGAAGTTGTCAGCAAAGCCGTAGGGACTCTGCAAAAGGTTCGAAGCCAACTTGGGCCCCGGGTCTCTATTTGAAAGGATGGCTGGGCCCCAATGCGAAGGGCAGATAAGGAATGGGGTGGGATGTTTAGTCAGTAAGAATCTGACACTATACCAATATTTCCTAAGTGAGACAGAGACAGAAGACCTACTTACAGTTTGTAAATAAAACACAATATATCTTTAAATTTAGTAGTTTTTAAAATAGTTGTCATCATCATCATCATCAGCCTTTTAATGTTCCCACTGCAGGGACACAGGCCTCCTCTCTCTAGCAGAGGGAATGGGCCATGATCCACCACGCGGGCCCAGTGCGGATTGGTGGATGTCACATGTCTTCGAATTTTTGGTTCTAGGACATGCCGGTTTCCTCACGATGTTTTCCTTCACCGTTTTGAGAGCAGTGGTGATGAAATAATTACACTAAAGTAATGCGCCTGGCTGGGTTTGAACCCGCGACCTACGATTCGTAAGTCGGGGCCGTTACCACTCGGCCACCACTGCTCAAAAATAGTTGTATTTGATGTTAATTTATTAGTTTGTATTTAAGCTCTTTCTAGCCTGAAACACAGGGTCCTAGTTCAGGCAAATAAGAAACTGTGCTCTTTTTAATATTATATTGTACTTTACTATATTCATGTCCTATTTTTATAAATAAACGATTATTATTATAATTACTATTTCCGCCCAAGAACGCGATTTGTCATTGAATGATTTTAGGACCTTCCAGAAGTCCAGGTCCTCAGGGCCCTGACATAAATAATAACATTGTTCAGCCGTGCATTTAGGATCACTTTGAAAAAAATAAAATAATCAGCACGCTTACTTTTATTGTTTATGATAAGTAAATTTATTGTAATAGCCTAATAAACGTAATCAATCGAGCGCCGTGATTGCTATGGTTTATAATGTTACCATACAATGGAAGGTGTGAAATAAAACAATAAATACACTTTTTGATAATTCTAATCAAATCCATCAATAAAAAAATAACAGACATTGAGATATTAGAAAAAAAGAAAGAAAATAATGTTTATTTTGCCCAAAGTAGACACACAAAAAAATAAAAATGAAAATATCGGCCATTTATAAACCGGGCACTACTTCCATTGCACCATAGACACAAGGCAGAACCCAGTTTCCTTTATCCGAAAATGCCATTCATTGTCCATAGCACCTATTACGTACCTAAATAGATTTAAACAATTTATTTCAAAGCTTTTATAATTAACTTAAAACTTTTTTAATTAACGAAAATAATGGCCGTATTGACACAGGATTCCTCACAAATTAATATAGTTCTTACAAACATTTTCCACGTTACCATAGTGTGCCGGAACGGTTATTACTGGACTACGACATACCTGCAACAAAAAAAAAATCTTATAAGTATAAAACCGAATTATCCCTCATTGATAAAACACGATATCTTAAAAACTATAATACCCACAAACGCAACGTAAGAATGGGTAGATTGTCAGCAAACCGTAGGGACCCTGCAGAAGAGTCGAAGCCAACTGGGGCCAAGGATTCGTGTCTGAAAGGAGGGCTCTGGCCTTGGTATATATGGCAACATAGGAATGCGGTTGGTTGTTTAGTCAGTAAGTGTCTGACACTGTTTCCCGCTCCGCCCAAGGTTGGGATTCGTTATTGAATGATTTTTACCTACCATAAGAAAAACCAACAAAGTAAAAATTTGGCAGATAGGTTCCTTACAGTGGCGGTCCCTTCATACAAGCCCAAAAGCCCGGCATGCCTTACTAAAATGCTCAATAAGAATCAATATCAAACCCGAACTATTTAAAAGTTCGCGCGCTTAATTCTTATCAAAATAACACAAAGTATCTACTCATACTTAGGCCCGCCCGCTGCATTACACATCGCGATTGTTCGCGCGCTTCGCATACATATAGCTATCTCGCTTACACTTGCCGGCTTTTACCGGGCTTTCAATGTCTCTTTCGCACTCATAGCGATGTGCCGTATAAGTACTTAGGACGTTTTGCGACTACAAATCGGTCAGTATAGAAGATTTAAGCCTGGCTTGCGCATGAAGTTGCACGCGAATGCGTGACCTTGTCAGCTTGCCACTAAAGAGTGTTGCCGTTTTAGCAACGTTGTGAGATCTTGGAGATTTTTACCGAGTTTGGAGACTTTTTTAAGATTTAGCAACAGTAAAAACTAGCGACTTTTTAAAATAACGAAATTAAATATTCAAGCATTAACTTAAAAGTAAAAAAAATGCGACATTTAGCTAGATTTTTCATATACCTGGCGACTTTTTTTTCCTAAATGACAACACTACAACTTTGCGTAAATCGTTTTTGACACTTGAGTGCAACTAACTTCAGCTTTATTTGCTTGAGTTTTGTTTTTTATGTGTTTTCTTAGTTTTCCCAGTGTTATATGAACTGTTTTGGTGACTTACCTACAACAATGGAGCTAATTGTACCTTGTGAGGATTTAAAATGCGTTCAAGTTTTGTTTTTCGAAGATAAGGTAAAATCTTTAAATTTTTCTCAGAAAAAACAGTTAATTTTTTCATTAAAACCGACGCCTAATCTGTGTATTTCTCAGTCTAGTAAATCGCATAAACGAAAATTTAAAAGATACAGTAAAACTGTTAGATTGTTGGTATTAATTGGAATTCGGATTTAATTGATTTCATTCATGAAAATAACCTCGAAGATCTCTTTATCTTGTTTTAACTATTCCGGCTAAGTACAATTTCTTCCGCGAAACGTGCTTTTTTGTCTCTTAAACGTCCTATCTGAGAAATACACCAGGTCAAGAGCGTCTTTCTGAATTATCAATGATAGCTATTGAAAAACATTTGTTGGTAGAATTAAAACAATCACCAACATTCTACTCTGATGTAATTTAATCATTTCTTAAGAAAGATAGACGATTCCAATTAGAATATAAATAATTTATTTAAATTCCTTATTATATTCTATGTAGCTATTTTTTTACTTTTGTTTTGAAACTTTCTGTTTTGTTTTTTTTTTTGTCTGTGACCTGTTAGTCCTGTTAGGAAGCAAGCAACTACTTACCATAACTTTGTTCCCTCAAGCAATAAAGCAAACCAAATGGCTTTTTTCAAAGCCACAGGAGGTATGCAATTGCTGATATAATTATTATATTCAATCTAGTACTAGCATGCCTTCATTGAGAGAAATTGAAGAAAAAAAGAGGAAAGAACATGGATGAATTCACTTTTAATTTATTGTATCTAACCAGTAGTTTATGAGAGAGTACTTACATACTCAGTCCAAAACTGAACTTTCTTTTTTTGAAATCGGTTAAAATTTTTGGGCTTGCCTTATATTGAAACCCTAGGCACGCCACTGGTTCCTTATATGATAGTGATGTTCCTTATAGGCTCTAGACGTCCGCGTCCGCTAAGAACGGATATTATGAAACTCAAACCCTAAGGGGATTAACCGACTTTGTCGCGGCGAAGCCACTAGCAGTGGCTAGTGTTTTGAGATAATTTTTCACCTCATTGCTATAGCCAAATAAGAAATTAGTGTCCAAAAATTTTCGTTTTGTATGAAAATGGAGAATTTATCTTTATTTCGTAAACTTTAAGTTTTAACCTTTCGAATACCGTAATTACTGACACAATTAATTCACTGCCCCAAGAGGCAGGATATACACTAAGAGTGTGGTTTTCATCTCGCATGCAGAATTGCTCCGCATGCTGGGCTGCTGCCCAATATCACACCCTACATCCCGCGTGCGTCTTTCATGCCTTACAAGTTGTATAAAATATTCATGCGGGGCAATTCGATAATAAAAGTATCCTTGGCTTATTAGATACTTATGTATCTACTATCACACGAGTCGCTGTCAGCAGCAAATCATTCAACAATTCCAATGCTCAATAGTCTTCTAATATCAGCCATTAAAACACAACATCTTGAAAACACAAACAATAGACCAAACGAACTTTAGAACTAGAAGAAATAAGGGTGATTTTAGCATAACTACTCCCGACTAAAAACGAGTCCGATTCACTGCTTTGATGGTATAAATGGTATTTATGCAATGAATTATTTAACTTGTTTCAGTCCAACTTTCCATCTGTTGTGGCTTGCCTGACGAATGCCAATGTCAGCGGCGGAGACACCCGAACGGCGACGGAAATACTCGAATACCTGGATCGATTTTTCTAGTTGAACTTTCCTTGGTTCACGTGTGTTGGCATTGCTGGTGTTTTATTTGAGGCACTAGTTTAAGGCTATTATAAGGACAAGTTGTGACCTCCATAGTACAGTACAATGCCAGGGCCTGTTGCAGTTCCATCGTATACAATAATATCGTTTTGTTTATATGATTGATTCGTTTCTTATTTAATCTAATCTTTTGATAGTATCTTTTAATTTGAGTTGTGTGTATTCACATGATATCTGTTCTTCGGCAGTTTTGGTATCACGTGTATTAAACATTGATGATTGATAATACAATTAATGATTTGATTTGGTTGGAACAAAGTGTTTCCACAACGCAAGTCTTTGAATTCTATTATAATTATGTATGGGTTATTCCATTTGAGGTGCTTACATCACACAATCCTGGAATACCCGTTGTTATTATTGAAATGTCTTTGAAAGATTATTTTATGATAGAAAACAGATTATTGTACTAAAGCAACTTGTCGAAGATAAAAAAATAATTAATCATACATTATTTATTTTAATAACACATACAGTTTTTTAACAGGTATAGACTGAGAGCTCCTTAGCTGCGAAATGCCTCGTGAAAGAAGCGTGGCCGCATCGCTGATGCCACCCTGCTTTATGTTTTGCTGGGCCATATACCTCTTGTCTAGGAGAGGGAATGGGCCGTAATCCACCGCGCGTGCCCGGGTTGGTGGATGTTACATGTCTTCGAATTTTTGCTTGTACGAACATGCCGGTTTCCTCGCGATGTTTTCCTTCACCGTTTCGAGAGCAGTGGTGATGAAATAAATTACACAAAGCAATGCGCTTGGCTGGGTTTGAACTACTACGGTAAATCCACACTCTTTTTTTAGAGTTCCGTAGTCAAAAAGGAACCTTTATAGTTTCGCCATGTCTGTCTGTCTGTCCGTCCGCGGATAATCTCAGCGACCGTTAGCACTAGAAAGCTGAAATTTGGTATCAATATGTATATCAACCATACCGACAAAGTGCATAAACAAAAAGTGGTAAAAATATTTTAATAGGGTACCTCCCCTAGACGTAAAGTGGAAAGTGTTTTTTTTTTTTTCATTTCTTTCTTAACATGTGATATATTGTTGGAAAGGTATTTAAAAATGATTAAGGGTCTCGTAACATTATTTTTTGATAATTTAAATATTTTCGGAAATAAGCGCTCCAAAAGTAAAAAATGAGGCTTCCCCCCCCCCTCTAACTTTTGAACCATACATTTAGAAAATATGAAAAAAATCTCAAAAGTAGAACTTTAAGTAAACTTTCTAGGAAAATTATTTTGAACTTGATAGGATGAACAGTTTTTGAAAAATTAAAAAAAAAAATCGTTCTGGACGAATTTTCTAATTTAAACGTACATGCAAGCATTTTTTTAACTTTTTTATATATTTCGTTATCCTGAGCGTATCTTCTTCCAAATAAAAATACAAAAAGAAAAAAAATCTGTTCACGCTACCCAAAATTACCACCGGGTACAGCGCCGTCTCTCGGGAAATTGGGTTACTAATTTTTACGTGGACTAACGGGATACTACGGAACTCTCTACCCTACCCTCTTGGCCGATTTTTTATTGATTAAAGGTTCGCTCTTGACCGCTATCTCACCTGAAAGAATGCGACTATGCGGTCGACGATAGACAGCGCTTACCTAGAAGTAACTTATTCACTCTTGACTTAAAGATTCTCTAAGTAAAACGCTGTGTAAAACTTTTACTGACACAGTCCTCCTTTCCTCCTTCAGCTGCCTTTCGTCTTACAGGGTCTGAGTAACTCTTTGAAACCTTCACGCAATGTTTGGAGTAGGTGAGATAGCGGTCAAGCGCAAACCTATAATCAATAAAAAAAAAGGTGATTGGTTTCCACGATTTCATTGTTGATCTCGTGTAGTTGTTCTAGTACATTGACCGTGTTTTCGTTCGCGAGAATGTTTACGAAAAAATGTAAATACCCCGTAAACCTTATTTTGGGGTTATCTTTGACAAAATAATAATAATTACAGTCGTTATTGAATAATACAATAATTTTTAAAAATAATACAAATTGAGAACTTTGTACCAAGTTTCAAGTAAAGCTTGACTTTATTTGAAACTTGGTACAAAGTTCTCAATTTGAAAAAAAAAAGTTCTGCAAGTCAATTAAACAATTAAAGAAAGAAAAAAAAAACGTTTAAATTAGGGAACACACTAATTTACAAGTAATTAATAATTTAGGTACATAAAACCATAAACAATTAGAATAGTGTTCAATTAATATTCTCCCATACAACTTATTACACCCCTAAAATACTTTTATTTGGGGTAGTTTAGAATATCGGATGCTGAAAACTTATTTTATTTACTTAGGTTACTATTTATGCCAAATTTCAAATTTATTAACCAAACAATAACATTTAAGATTACAACGAATTTCCCAATATTCAGCCCATAAAGATTGAATTTTCAAAAATCCTTTAATTTTGTTTGTCCACTTTAAAATCCCGTTCGATAAATGTCGGTTATGCGTTGATATGTCAATAAGTTAATTTCTCCTATTGTATACTAGCTTTCTGCCAGCGGCTTCGCCCGCGTGAAAATAAGTTTTCGGACAAACTTTGGACACACGTTTCATCCCTTTAGGACTTGAATTTTGAAAAACCCTTTCTTAGTGTTTGCCTACGTCATAAGAGGAAGTCTCGTGCAAAATTTCACACTATTAGGTCTTTTTTTTATGGTAGGTAAAAATCATCCAATGACGAGTCCCGCTCTTGGGCGGAGTGGAAAACAAGTGTCAGACTCTTACTGACTAAAAAACCTACCCCGTTCCTACATCGCCATACATACCAGGGCCAGAGCCTTCCTTTTCAGACACAAACCCGTGGCCCTGATTGGCTTCGACCCTTCTGCAGGGTCCCTACGGTTGCTGACAACTCCTTGAGGCGCGCGGTAACAGTGCGCGCCGTCGACGACTGGGCTTCGATCCTTGTTTCGATCCTTGGCCCTTTCCTTTTTCTGGTTTATATCAATGACCTTCCTTACATGATGGCAAATTTAGCTGATATAGTTCTATTTGCTGATGATACTTCCCTTATTTTTAAAGTAAATAGAAAAGATGCGGATGTCTTGCATGTTAATGAAAGTCTGGCTGTTCTTTCTAAATGGCTCCCTGGTAACTTATTCATATTGTGTAATTGTGTCTATTAACTGCTCCATCTTTGTTTCCATATACACATTTTTTTCTTGACTCATTGCTTCTGCAATATTTATATTATTAAGACCAAAAAAAAAATTTAATTCAATTATAATTAATTTTGTTAACACCCCGCAGTGTAACTGTTGTAATGATTGATGTATTTTTTTTTCTCATACTTTTTTAATTTTTTTTTTTATATACAATATTTTTTTACAATTCACGTTGTAAAGTAAGAGCACTGTAGACTTAGTAAATCCTATTACGATTCACCTTTTATTTTTTATTATTATGATTATTTTTATTGTGCTTTTAATACAATATTGACTGGTCTACACTGTTCTTACATAATGAAATAAGTACTGTAACAACGAATTATTGTAAGAAATCATTTTTTTAAAAGAGTAACCATGGAGTTTCTTGCCGGTTCTTCTCCATAGAAAACGACCAATTTGGAACCGTGCACTAGCTTCTGACGTTTTATAAGTGCCCTTGTAGGCCTATATGAAATAAAAACCTTTTTGATTTTGATTTTTGATCTTGGTCCGGACGATTACCAGACGACCGGACGGCGAGCTAAACACTATTAGGTCTAGTAGTTTTGGCTATGCTTTGATATGTCAATCAGTCAATTTCTCCTATTATATAATATAGATAGATAGATCAAGATACAGTTGACTATTTCCAGTGCTTTATTGTCGTATCCTAGTCTACTATTCCTTTTAAGATATCTGGATTGTAGGTACTCAAGACATAAAGTCCAAGCGTCCATAACTGATAATTAATATTAAATTTAATCGTGACGGGAATTTCCAATGATTAACGCCGACTTATCCAAACGGGGATTATTAATTATGCTCAGATACTTATAATTCGTTAAATTATTTTATATTATCAAGTATTTATATTTAATTCTATCACAATGACTACGCATATGATCGATAAAGTCATATTTATTTAAAAAAATAATGATTAATACGAAAATAATAAGCCTACATCATCATTACATAGTATAAAACAAAGTCGCTTCCTCCCTATGTATGCTTAAATCTTTAAAACTTCGCAACGGATTTTGATGCGGTTTTTTTTAATAGATAGAGTAATTAAAGAGGAAGGTTTATGGGCATAATACATGCATAATATATTCAACAAGCTTTTGTCAGCGGCTTCGCCCGCGTACATAAAATATAGCCTATGTCACTCAGGAGTAAAGCAGTTTTCTGTTGTTGCTAAAATTTTTCCAATCGGACCAGTAGTTTCAGAGATTACCCCCTACAAACAAAAAAAACAAACTTTACCTCTTTATTATATTAGTGTAGATATCAGTACCCGTGCGAAGCTGGGGCAGATCGCTAGTAGACTTTAAAATATACAACAAAGCTACAAGCATTTCTACGACTTAAGATTTTTGATCAATAATAAACCTTCGATTTAAATGAAAATTTTATTGAATTAAAATAAAATAAACTTAGAATTTAAATGAGAGCAGTGGTGGCCGAGTAGTAAAGGCCCCAGACTTACGAGTTGTAAGTCGCGGTTTGAAACAGGCAGACCAGCCAGGCGCATTATTATTATTATTACTAGCCCACAGCCAGGCGCATTATTATTATTATTACTAGCCCACAGCCAGGCGCATTACTTCGTGTAATTTATTTCATCACAACTGCTCTCAAAACGGTGAAGGAAAACATTGAGTAAACCGGTATGTCCTAGAATCTAAAATTCAGAGACGTGTGTCACCAACCCGCACTGGATTATGGCCCATTACCATACCCACCTAAGAAAAAGAAGTCTAAATTGTTTTATGAATTATGAATGTTTATTCCCTTACGGCTTTAAATTCAATCGCACTGCTGCCGTGCTGATTTCGCGTTGCTGGTCACGGTGTCGAAATTATTTATTTATACTTTACTAGCTTTTGTCAGCGGCTTCGCCCGTGTACATAAAATATAGCCTATGTCACTCAGGAGTAAAGCAGCCTTCTATTGTTGCCATTTTTTTTTACAATCGGACCTGTAGTTCCAGAGATTACCACCTACAAACAAAAAAACAAACTTTACCTGTGTATTATGTTATATATATATATATTATTTATACTTTATTGTACACCGCAACATAGGACAAACATTATTAAAAAAAAAATGCACGATTTTTTAAACACAAACTGTATCTTTTGTGTCAACTTAGAAGTTTGATTATTTCACAATTTCAAGGTTCCGCAGAGTATTTTTTTTTTTTTTCATTTTGAGATCTCCACGCGTTCCTCAGGTAAAAGGGTTTGACAAACAGACCCCTTTATCTTAAAAGTGATTTAGTAAGGGTTTAGTTTATTCCTTTTCAGGTACGGAATAGCATGCAGTAGCATATTTACTAATTAATATGTATGTATATATTATAAAGTAGTGTAAAACTGCTACAAGTCCATAGTAGGTAGATAAGATAATAATATTTTTAAAACAATAAGCGTTTTATCTTTTCGAATCTGGGATTAGGGGACTGAAAACAGAAAAAAACCGGCAAATACAACACTATCTTATCCATCTACGATTTACTATAATTTAATTTAAGTGACTCGATCGTTAATTACCTGAAATTTATTACGGTATTTTGTTTTTAATACAAAACTAAGAATTACTCCACGTAACAGGTTTTTTTAAGGTGAAAAATAATACAATGACTTCTCCTGTTCTAGCGTGGGCGTGTCAAACTTTTATCGATTGAAACCACACCTGTGCCCTTCAGATGCCTTTGCGTTCTAAAACCACCAGTCTGTATCATGGATGCGTTCAGAAAAATGTACGGTATAATCAAAATATATTATGTTGGGCCAAGTAGTCTCTTTCCAGGCGAGGCAAGACAAAGAAATCGCAAGGCGAACTGAAAACGCCTGGAGGAGCTACTGGTCCATGAAAGACTTATTTAAAGGTGAAAAAAACAAAAACTCATGGACATGTGTATTCTCCCTGTGTTGACCTATGGCGCACAAACTTGGTCTTTAACGAATGTCCAAAAGTCCAAACTCAAGGTTTGCCAACGAGCAATGGAGCGCAGTATACTTGGCGTTAAGTTAACAGATCGAGTTAGAAACACCACATTGCGTTCCAAAACTAAAATTGTGGATGTGGCTCAAAAGGCTGCCCAGCTGAAATGGGACTGGGCAGGACACGTCTGCCGCATGCCCGACAAACTGTGGGCCAAAGTAACACAAAGTTGGTGCCCTGAGACAGTGCGGCGGGGTCGCGGTAGACCACGAAGGAGATGGCGCGATGAGCTAGACAGATTCCTTCCGAACTGGCAAGAGGAAGCGCGGGACCGCGATGGATGGAAGAAGTGGAGGGAGGCCTTTGCCCAGGAGTGGGACAGAACAGGCTAACAAAAAAAAAAAAAAAAAAATGTTGGGCACTCCGGAATTATTTGAAAGAATGCGTTATAAGCATTCGCAATATGATTGATAAAAGTAATTATTATATAGACAATTGTCCGAAGTTCGGAGTGGCCAAGATATTTTGGCCGTGCTCACCGAAAACACACTTACAAGACATCCATGTGCAGTAATCGAACACGTGACACATAGTGCAGCAGATAATTGCTTAATGACTGCGCCGCCAGTTCTACCGCGACGAATTATATTTCAGACTAGCTTTTGTCAGCGGCTTCGCCCGCGTACATAAAATATAGCCTATGTCACTCAGGAGTAAAGCAGCTTTCTATTGTTGCTAATTTTTTTCCAATCGGACCAGTAATTCCAGAGATTACCTCCTACAAACAAAAAAACAAACTTTACCTCTTTATTATATCCTGGTTTATATGGCAACGTTGGAATGGGGTAGGTTGTTTAGTCAGTAAGAGTCTGACACTTGTTTCCCGCTCCACCCAAGGGTGGGATTCGTCATTGGATGCTTTTTACCTACCTAAAAAAAAACTCTTTATTATATTAGTGTAGATGAAAGTTTCAAGAAAATTGGAGCTTGAGATGGATATATAATTTCAATTTTCAGTTGTTAAAGACTAGTTGCTTAGAAAAAACAATTTAGAGAAATTGGTAAAGTGATATACATAATGTGTATACATAAATACGTATGCTTAAAAGGCCCAAAACTAGTAAGGGACATGAAATCTGTCAATTCGAGAAGAAGAAGAAACAATACCTTTTTGTATTAAGTAAAAGAAAAAGCAAAACATGTTTATTTAGCCCAATAAACTAGTGCGCCTAATCATCAACGATTGCATCACTGCTTACCATCAGGTGGGATCGCAGTCAAGCACTAGATAAAAGCAATAAAAAAGTACCTAATTGCACCTAATTTATTTACCCGAAAAGATTAAGATAATATTTAAAAAAAAAACCAGTGAAATTGATAACCTCCTTTTTAAATTCGGCGATCAGGTAAGTAACCGACTTTTAAATTGTCAAAACAGATCATTGGAACCAATAGCAATATTGAAAATATTGAGAATCTACCAAATTTTTTAATATGCACGTTTTGTTTTACAGACAATTATAAAATCAAAGAAATTCTTCTTCGTTTTAGGTACTCTAATCGCATATTACTTTGGATCGGCGCAACACGTTTTTCCTCCCATTCTGTCCTGTCACCCATTACACAATCATTGATTCCCTTTTCTTTCATATAACTCCTCACACAATCCATCCATCTGTTTTTGTTCTCCCTCTTCCTCTTAATCCATCTACGTGTAAGAAACGAAGAAACGAAGACCGTTAAATACGTAAAATTCTATTTGTAGGCACAGGCTACATTGGTATGGTCCTACCTATCTTAGACTACCTTCAAAAGTAGATTTACAGGTTCACTTTCCACAGTTTTTTTTTAAGTGAAAGACTTTCGAATTAGTTTACACTCTTTGTACCAATAAAAGGAAAGTAAGTAGGTATCGTTACTGCCTAAAACTTCATGTTCCTATAGTTGATTTTTGTTTTCCAGGCTAACGCCTCGGAATATTTCCGCTGTATAAGTATTCTGGGCTCAAAAGGTCTAAACCAAGCACAAGTAGAACATAAACTGAGCCGCTCTACATGCGGTGTTAAGTATACAAGGAACCTCCAATGATCATAGACCTCGAACACTCTTTATGTTTGTCAAAAATCTGACAGTAGGCGGAGTATATTTGAGTACGAACCAAACGAGGCGAGGCTTACATGTCTAAGCAGGTCCACATTATACGAATTCGTGCTCGGTTCGTACTGCGTTCTTCTGCTCTTCGGTCTATTCTGGTGTAAACCCACCTTTAGGTAACATTCGTTCAATGATGATGCACCACCTATGACGTCGCATAAGATCTGGTCCTGCATCGCACAATCAAAGTTTTTCGCGCGATTCGAACATATAGAACAGCCCAAAATCATATAAATCTATCGGGCAATAGCCCAACACACATAACACCTGTCTGGTTGAAGGATCCTCTCTCTCCAATGGAGAGGTATGTGGGACTTAACTCACCACGAAAGACATGATTAATAAAAATTCAATCGGATTAATATTTATTAATCTAGGTCTGAAATGTCGCTTCTATTTTGACAGTCTCTGCCTCTGGTAGAACTGCCTTTGCCCTTTACTATAATTAACCCTCACTCAACGCTATGTGAGCCTTGATATCAGAATAAAATTGACATTGTCATGTTCGTGTGACATTGATTTGAGGTATTATTATCGTGACGCCCTTGATACCTCCACTTTAGGGTTATTTTATGCCAGCTGACGATATAAGGGTGGGGTGTTACACCCCTATTGTATACCTATTGAAAGCTATCTAACATTACAGATATGTATGTAATTGTATGTTCAGTTGTTTATTTATCCTAGTCAGGTTATGGAAACAGGAGGTTAGAGCGTAGATATATGTAAATAATGTATTCTTTATTATCAGGCTATTAAGGCCCTTAGAAACAATCATCATCATCATAATTTCAGCCGAAAGACTCCACTCTTCTCCCAGTCCACAGCTGGACATAGGCCTCCCCCAAGCGCCGAAACAAAGACCGGTCCTGTGCGTCTTGCATCCATCGGCTTCCAGCAACCCTGACCAGGTCATCGGTCCACCTTGTGGAAGCCTTCTAACGCAACGTCTTCCGGTACGCGGTCGACACTCCAGAACCTTTCGGCCCCAGCGGCCATCCGTTCTGCGTGCAATATGTCCTGCCCATTGCCACTTAAGTTTGGCGATTCTTTTCGCTATGTCGGCAACCTTGGTTCTCTTAGAAACAATACATAGACTAAAACATATTATTGCACGCTAAAAAAATGATCGCTGAAACTCCATGAATGATACGGGAGTGGCATCTGCAGCGTTGGTCTCTCACAGGATGAAACGATGACTTAGTACGAGGGTTACGGGAAACAGAAGCTCGTTAGAGGCATAGGACTGGTCGTTGTGATGGCATTTTTTTAGGTGTGTAAAAAACATCCAATAACATCTCCGTGTCCTTGGATGGGGCGGGAGATTTGGTCAAACTTTTAGTGACTAAAAAACCCACTTTCTCTCTTTTTCCTTCTTTGCCTACGTTCCAGGGCCTTTTAACCCGTTAGGCGATCATAAACGTACTGAACAGCAGATTTTTTTTTGCGATTTTAAGTTAGTTCCATAGTAAAAGTTGTTTGTTATCATGACTACAATCATGTGTTTAACTATCGATCAGTAATTGCCAGTTACCGTATATAAAGGAAAAAGATACAGGCCAAGTCTTCTTCTCATTTAAAACAAATAACTAATGCATAAGAAACAGCCTGCAGCTCATATACTAAATAAAAAAAAAACATCTTAAACAATTTCACTTTAAAATGGAAATTTCAGCCGAAACTCATTATTCAGCAACAAGTTAATTTAAAGTTGAAAAGTGTGAACTTTGTAACACACCTTGAGATATTTATATTTTACTGCAGGTGCCATCCACGGTTGGTTCAATTTACCTATATTACACACCTGTGTCTTCTGGTAAATATGATTACTTGGGATTCTATAATATTCTAGTCAATATATTTGACGAGGTCCTGTTGTAATAAAGATATATATACCTGCCTACCTGAAACTGTTCAAAGTCCAGTCATTACGACCCTAATACAACAGGCATATGTTTCCAACATCTGCCTGTTGTATTCATGTAACACGGGCAATTTGGTAGATGGAACAGTAGGCAGTCGACTCTTTTCGCGAAAAAGTGCTAGCAAAGGAGGCGGCCACTCGTGATTAGATATGGACGCTGTCATGCCCTAGCCGCTGGCACACCAAACCCGGTTACCAGCTACCGTAGGCTGGTAACCGTCCGGACCGAGTCAGAGTCGTCGTCGGCGCAATATACCATGTGCGCCTCAAAGTGATGTCAGCATAACTGTAGGATTCCAGCAGGGTCGAAGCCTGCTGGGGCCATGGCTTGACTTCAGAAAGGGAAATCAGGGCTCCTGGAATGTAAAGGCAAAGAAGGAACATAGGTTTAGTTTGGTTTAATTTGTAAGAGTTTTACACGCCTTCCCACTCCGTCCTAGAGTGATAGAAGGCTGCCTAGCATTTAGTCAGTAAAAGTTGCATTCTACGAGTGAGGTTCACCTCTCTTGTAGAATCAAACTTTATTACTAACTCCCAAGAGCCATCTAGAGTGGGTGGTGTTATTTACCCCAAATAAAAGGCATAAGTTTTTTTTTAAGAAAGCTATCTCCAAATGGTTTCAATCACTTCGACCATCGATAATCTACACTAATGTAATAAAGAGGTAAAGTTTGTTTTTTTGTTTCTTTCGTTTTTTTGTTTCTTTCTTTTTTTTGTTTGTAGGAATCTCTGGAACTACTGCGCCGATTGGAAAAAAATTAGCCACAATAGAGAGCTGCTTTATTACTGAGTGAAGAAGCTGCTGACAAAAACTGTTATTAAATAAATAACAATAGTTGCAACAGTTTACCTGATTTAGACGAGTTCGACTAAACGACTTCTTAAGATCAACATTATAAGATACCACCAAGTTTATACCTTATAGGTACTCAACTAAGAACTATTTCAAGAACATAATGTTGACATTATCGACCTTCGACGTCCACGTCAGCCTTGGAGCGACGTAATAAAGACCCTGACACATTGCCATGGTCAATTTACATCGGAACACCATCAATTAGTGAACACATGCCCGTAATAAAAGTCAGTTAAATTGCTTTCCGACATTTATTGTAGCCGAGGACTTTGGGTAGGCTGCTTATTCGGGAAAAAACAATTGAAAGACTAGGGATGAATTTTAGGGCGCCTTCAAATTAGTCGCAACTACGACTGTCGTGCTGCTTCGTTTTTTCATGTAAATTAAAACGTCACGCGACAACAGTGTGGATGTCGCGCGACAACAGTGCGGCTGTCGCGTGACAGTTATTTGTATGAATAAACATAATAGCGCAACAGACTAAGGCAACTTAAGGAATACAGGTGAGGCAGAGTACCAAACAGTCTAACACCTATTGCTCTAACAGAGAAATTTTTAATGATTTCCAAGCCCAAAAAAAACAACGATTACGATGACTAGGTATATACTTATTTCTGTAAGTTATTTTTTCATAAAATATATTATGTTTAGTTTTTTACATTGGAAAATTCAATGGAAATTAGGAATTATTAAATGAAAATTATTATTAAAAGATCGCAATGTTACTGCATCATCCATTGGCATCTTCCTTAATCATTGGTATCCTATTACTCATAAGATATTAACTATACCTATATATAATTATATTTGGTGATCTACAACAATTCAGTTTTAAATTAAATCATTTTTTTCAAATCTCTTTAATTTAAATTTTCAAATGAAACTTAATGAATAATAAACATATTAATCTAATCGCCTCATAATACATATCCCGTAATTTGAAACGAGGCTTATCAACTAATCATTACTTACCTATTTTTAGTACCTATCATAAACAGTACTTATTAGGATCTAGTTGATGGATCGATTATATCAAGATTATGATAACTTTAACACGAAACTTATTGCTGTATTGTCTTAATAATCTTTCGACTAACATTTTCTCTTCGATCAAAGTGAAACGACGAATAAAAACTATCGTCGTTTTCAGGTATACGTAAAATTTCACTTGATGGTTGCTTACCATCAAGTGAAATTTTACGTATACCTGAAAAATACAAATACTGCAATACTGCTGTATTGCAGTATTTGATGGTGAAACGCACCAGTTTATTGAGAGCCTTTTCCCTCTAACCTTCAAGGTTCCAAGATTATAAAAGGACGGGAAGACCGCAATTCGTTCCAGTCCTTCAATGTACGTGGCGAAATCCTTAGTCCGGACCGAAATACTGTTAACAATTTAAGGGTTACTCGCCGCACGTCGGGTTGTCCGGTGATAGAAAGGTGAGAATTCGCGAAAAAACGACGTAGAAATAATATCGGCCGCTATTTTTGTTGAGCTGGATTAAATAAATTCGCGAGCGCGAAGGCGCAGGCGTGCCAAATTTTAAGTGACACCTATGTTACTTCAGTAGGCTTATGCCTTCTAGGGCATAGCCTTTTTCGAAAATTCCGCAGGCCTAGTAGGCTTAGACACTCCTTGGCTCCATTTATATTGCTGACTTCTCATTGGGTGTGTGACCCTAAGCGGTTACTTATTTACATTTCGCTTAGTTATTTACATGATACACTGACTAGTCGGCATCATCATTACTTAAATGTAACATCAGTTCAAAGTAAAATTCAATGATGTTCTGCCGAACAAAATATCGTATTCGAGTACCTATAAATACATTTTTAGGTTTTAGGTGAATAAAAGTATATAAAGACAACTGATAATGTTTATTTATTTATATAGACTATCGGGATATTCTATATAAATAGATAAACACAATCACTAAGGACTTTTATAAACTATCTACGGCTTATCTCATTTTTATAGCGAGCTCAATCATCAACTATGTCATGTGTTGTGAAGATGTAGCTTTCTTGCCTAGAAGTAACACGTTCACTCTTTGCTTAACCTTTCGAGAACCGTGATTACATACATAATAGAAAGACAATAAGCGTACGAACGCCAGCGATCGCTTGGGGCTACTTCAGGTTGTAGCCATCAGGAATCACAAACTCCGGTAGGGAATTCTACTTCTAACCTGTACGCACAATGAATATAATTATTCCGAAAACGTTTTATACAATTTTGTTCACTTTTTTATTTACCTGAACTGAATTTATTCTTGGTTTTTTGGTGTGGTTTCAGGAAAAACCTTCAACCTTGAATCCGGCCAGAAATCAACCTTCGATCGAACACGTTTTGATGATAATTATAATTAATAGAAGCATGTGCCAGAGATAACTGGCTTAGAATCGGTCTTTGAATTAAATCAATAATGATTTATCTTTGGTTGTCTTTTTTTATCGACAATTTATATAATATTGAGTTGAGTAGATTAATCCAACAAGAGAAGTCGTGGCCCCGGTTGGCTCTGACTGAGGGATGTCGTGGTTCAGTATTATGTAATCACTTCGACTTGTGTTTTTTTTTTTTTTGGTGGGAAAATCTTCCAATGACATGGCCGCGTCCTTGGGCGAAATCCACTCTTGTTTCTTCGTTCTCATACCGGGGCCAAACCTTGATTTTCGTCCAAATCGTTCTATCTCCAATGCACCAACTTATGGGTTGTGTTCGAAACCAGCCAGACAGACAAAATTTGTACAATTTTGTCATCACACTATTTCCGTTAAAAGGAAACCGTTCCGTTTGAAGGAAACTAAATGTAGCTAAAAAATTCTGTTTTGACACTTAACCACATAGCATTGGGCCTTTTTAAAAGTGACATCATCCAATGAATTTGCTTGCTTTAAATTTCGCATGGTGAATAAAACTATTGTCAAGCCACTGAGTGGAGACCTGTGTCACTGCATCGAGAAAATTTTAGGCTCATTATTATGATTATACTTTCGTTAAATAATCACTGAAGTTTTGTATAAGCTAAGAAATGTTTTAGAACTTATACTTGCTAACTGTCAGTCAGTAATTAAATATTATTTTGACCATTTATCGTAGCCTAAACTTTTGATATTTTACCATTTGTTCATCATTACTCCTCCTTGTGTTGGACTTTCGAACATTTCTGATGACATGTATATTTTAACTAATATATATGCCACAGGTTTATTTGCAAACCAGATTTTTGATCAAAAACTGATGGTTGTCATTAATGTTTGTTATTTACCTCCTCAAACTAAAAAATAAATTATATAAGTATACTTTTGTACAAACCTAAAAAAGTTCAAGGTTTTGATTAAAAAAAAAACTGAATTTTCTTACGTTAATGGTTCATCTTCTTGCATTCTTGATTATAAATCTGTTTCTCACAAACCTACGAAACCTAATTGTACCTGCACTGTATCACAACGATCTTAATCTACCCATTTTAACTACAATCTAATTTCCTTTTCGAACAAATGCTTAACAAGACCGATTGGAAACAAATCGGAAATAGTAGTATTATTTGAACCGCTACCATCAAGTTTGGGACTTCGTGGAACAATCGAGACCGAGTTACGCTACTAGTTTGCTACTGCAATTACTTTACCCTCGTTAAGGGTATAGTTCTCTGCTGCTGGATATTTTGTAAGAGTTACCGTGTCCTCAGAACGGAAAAGGTAAATAACAATAGTTGTATTTGTTTCCAAAACTGCATTGGTAAATCAATATTGGTCATTGGTCAACTGTAGGTGTCCAGCAGGGTCGAAGCTTTCTGTAGCCAAGGGTTGATGCAAAAGCGGAATACCGGGGCTCTGAAACTAAGGCAAGAAAGAACGGTGGATCATTTAGTCAAGTAAAGCCTGACACTGTTTCCTGCTCCGCCCAATGGCGGGATACGTCTTTCGAAAATTTTCCCATTATAAAAAAAAACATTGATTATTGGTGCATTGGCTTATGATGTACAACAATGGATATGTCTATATATCGATTCGTCCAATGGTCCTAATAAGACAAGGTCCTAGAACTTGTCTTATTAGCGGGACAGCCATGTAAAAATACAGGATGGTTTTAGTCAATAAAAGTCTGACACTCTCACACAAAATAAAGAAATGAATTGGAAAGGATAAAAGATTGATGGATTGTGTGAGAAGTGATATGAAAGAAACGGGAGTTAATGATAGCGTGACAAGTGACAGGACAGAATGGAAGAAAAAAAGTGTTATGTCGACAACAAATAAAACGAGACATGGGCAGGAAGATAGTGCTAACTCTTTTTCACCCCACCCAGAACAAGAGGAGTTCTTTGATAATTTCCTACCTTAACCAAAAACGATGTAGTGCCGAGGCAATTGGATAAGAACTATAAGTCAAATTAAGCATCATAAATTTCATCATATATAAACGAGCGTTAGTCTTCATTTCGTTTTCTGAATGATAAGTTGTTTATATAAATATTCCACAAGTTTCATATAACACCAAGTAGTCTCATATTAAGCAGAATTTATGTTTTAAGTGCTAGACAACTGCTAAATATACATAACTAGCTTTTGTCAACGTCTATGTCACTCAGTAGTAAAGCAACATTCTATTGTTGCTAAAAATTTTCCAATCGGACCAGTAGTTCCAGAGATTACCTCCTACAAACAAAAAACAAACTTTACCTCTTTATTATATTAGTGTAGATAGTATTTCGAAATTACACCCAGATACAGAACAAATGATCATGCTTATCATATAAAGATTTGTCTTAGGTGTAAATCAAACCCACGACTTCCTAGCAGTCAGAACCACTAACCGGTAGAGTATTACTGGTTAAACATTTTCAATATAATCAGTCAAAATTCGTCGTTTGTCACATAGAAATAAAATTCAAAATTAGAAAACCAATGACTATCACTATCATTAGCAGAACTATTATTACTAAACTATTGCTTTTCTAATTTTGAATTCTATCTAGAAATACTCACACGTTGGTTTTTTCACGATGACTTTTTCTTTGCCATTTTTAGATCAGAGGTGGTAGTACTCTATTATCTAATCTAGTTAATGGAAACATTAATAATTACTTTTTCAAATGCTGACACAAAACTCTAGAAAAACAGGAAAAACATTTGTATTTATAATTTTCCTTATACAATCGTAATAAGTAAATTTTAAAGTGTCTTCATCAATGAATTATATCGAAAGTGTGAATCAGTAATGTTTTTGTTGTTGTTACTCAGGTGGTTTATATTTAAATTAAGATAACGATAAAAGATATACTGAAAATGTTTTTACAGGTTATGGGTTTTACCAAAGCATTACAGTTAAGATTTGGAAAATTATGACTCAAAATAGATTAGTATTCTTAGCTCTCTAATGATTTATTGGTGTTCGCAACAAAAAAATATATATTAGATTGGTTTATAAATTGTATATATAGAATCCTAACTCCAAACATTATGACCTCACTTTAATACCTGAGGCCAAGGGTTGATGCGAAAGCGGAACACCGGGGCCCTGAAACTAAGGCAAGAAGGAACGGTGGGTCGTTTAGTCAGAAGAAGTCTGACACTGTCTCCTGCTCCGCTCAAGGACGAGATTCATCATTCGATAATTTTCCCCGAGTAAAAAAAAACTATCATCAAATACTTGCTGAAGAAAAACTCATTTTTGAGTTATCTTCACCTGTATACAATGTAGTACGGGGTGTAAGCCTCCCCTAAATCACACCTCACATTTCTATTACACGCTTTTTACACCCACACAGTCTACCACCATACACACCGTTAAGTTTTGATTGTGTTAATCCCTCGGACGATCGATTCGGTACATGATACACTGTCGATTTGTAAAATTTAAATAAAACAAATAAAGTACTTTTTTTAAACTCGAATTAATTTACGCACGTTCAAAGATGATTTCTTTAAGTAAACGTCAGCTGCGCCAGTTCAATGAATTATAGGTAGTTAGTATGCAACGACTGGTCATTGACTCGTTTACTTAAAGAAACGAATTTTGTGAATGTGTATAATATCAACACGAGATTTAGAAAAAAAATACAATTTTTTTTTCTACACAATACGATAGCGTTTTTTTGTACCAGCTCGAGCCTCCACGGGATCAAAGTGATATTGATCATTTAACGGTGTAAAAAGATATATGTATATAGGACAAGACAAGGAGACAGAGATAAAGCCAGTTGTCTCTGTTTCATTATAATCTTTGTCCCACCCAGTACCATTTAAAAAATCTCATTCTTTCATCTCATTACCTGTAGGTTTCATTTCTTAATGTATGTACCTAAATATAAAGCAGATACAGTGTTGACCGCCATAAAAAACACATTTGGTCAACCCTTTTATCCACTGATATCGGATAACATTAAACGACGTCAAAGAATATACAATAAATCAATCATGAACAGCCCAAATAATGTAATAAATTTTATCTAACGTGTCCACGAGAAATAGGTATTGGAGACCCACGCAAACGATATTTTGTCTCCGAATAAAATGGTTTCAGGTTTTGTAAAAAAACTTTTGGGACATTTTATTTCAGCTTAATATTACAAAACCATTCATCTTTTTTCAGTCTGGAATCGTAAATCCTATTTACCTATATATTATACATGGGAATCTCTGTAATGTTTTTTTTTTTTTGTTGAAAATATCAACCTGGGATTTTTAAATGAAAAGATTATTTATAGATGTCTTAAGCGCTACTACAGGCTACTGGGGTCATGGGGTATTTTGAAGACGTGACTCGGGGCCCTGGAACGAAGGCAACGAAAGAAGGAACAGGGGTACCCAACCCTGTTCGTTCTTTCATAGTGTCAGTGTTAAAGACTGACTAAAATACCCATTTTAGTCAGTCTTTAACACTGACACTATTCCTGCCCCATCCACACTCAATTTAAATCAAGAGTGAATCTGATTAGATTACTTCTGAGTAATTATTACTTCAAAGCGTTGTGATGTTTGACAGATCTGAAAATAGATCGTAGGCTATGTTTACCCAATATATATAAAAATCAAAGCCACTTTTCTTTGTAATTTTACCTATAACTCAAGAACGGGCTCACCTATCCAAACCAATGTTTAGGTTTTGTTCGGACTATTTAGTAAATGGTTTATGTGAAGTTTGCACAGAATCGATCGAGCGGTTTTTTTTAACTGCTATAAACAAGTGCTTGACTGTGATCCTACCTGATGGTAAGCAGGTTCTTCATTTATCACATTTTTCTGTTGCTGAGAGCGGAGCCGCGGGCAAAAGCTAGTAGTTTTTATATATGGAACAGAGCAATGTTTGCTGGATTAGCTAGTTACAAGCTTTTTATTAGCATGCAGGTGTAAATCGCAAGACAATTTGCATTGCAATATTATGTTAACATGGAGCCGATCTTATGATGGAATCGCGAGGTAGCATAGGAACTCTGTAATTAAACGGCACAACCACGTTGAGATAGGCCTCGTGTAAATCGTCTTGATGAGTTTTAATTATAATACTCTATAAAAGCTTGTTATGAAAAAAAATATTTTCATTGAAAACTTGTTTAGATATTATTATTATACTATTGCAGTTAATGAATCAGGGTTGTCCCTGAAGCTTAATGATGTAACATTTTTCTTAGAATTTTCCTTATTTTTTTCTTTTTTTTTGGTCAAAGAAACTAATTGCTCTAATATCGGTAATGAGCGGCTTTATTGAGGAAAAAGGTTTTATTTTTGGAACAGGAATTTTTTGTTTAGGAGGCGTTTAGTTAATGATGACGTTTAGGTGATGTTTCATGCAATATTATAAAGACGTAAGTTTGTATCTTTACTTTATGCTCAAATAACTGAATCCACTGAGATTAAACATTGCACACTGACAGACATTGACTCAAAATTTTTGGGATATCATCCATCTTTGCCCCCTTTTACGCGGAGAGGGAGGGCGTATAGTAATAAAATTTAGTTAGACTCTTACGGACTAAAAATCCCGTCCTGTTCTTTTTTTGCCCTTTGCACTCTGATCAAGTCTTGTTTTCAGAAAAATACCTTGTTGATGCGAAAGCGAGACACCGTGGCCCAGAAACTAACGCAAGAAGGAACGGTGGGTCGTTTAGTCAGTAGAAGTCTAACACTGTCTCCCGCTCGACATTCGGTGATTTTTCCCACAATGAAAAAAAAAAAAAAAAAACAGAGCAGAAAGTAATAAAACGAAAAAAAGCAAAAAGCATTCCAAACACCCAATGTTTAAAAATGGTTAAAAACTTTCGAAGCTTGAACAGCAATGATAGGTAAACCTAGCTGGTCGAAACCACGTATCAAAGTTGAACCCCCTCCCCTTTCTACGAGCGAACGTCCAAGTTCCAGCAACTCTCACAAGTACCAACTGAGTTGGGAACTTCGCTCGCGTAGGATTATATCACATATTTATGTTCGCTTATTGGGTCAATCGGGCTGTTAAGTCGGGAGCGTTGGCATGGTACAGTTCCATCTTCAACTAAGTTACCAGAAAGTTTATTTGTTTGGTTTTTAAATGAAACTAAGTAACAGACTGACGTTAAAGTTGTTTTGAGGTTCTCTAGTTAAAGTTGTAACGATGAAAAGTCTAAAGAGGGGTTTTTAGTGGGGTATTTTCGAGTAAAGTTCAATTAGTAGCTATTTGAATTATTTAAAAATTTAGTTCTATTGAATACGGGTTTTGCAATGCTAAATTGCTGTAGTTTTATATCTTACTAGCGACCCGCCCTAGCTTCACACGGGTACTGATATTGAATATATTATGCATGTAATATGCACGTAAACCTTCCTCTTGAATCACTCTATCTATTAAAAAACCACATCAAAATCCGTGGCGTACTTTTAAAGATCTACGCGGACAGACAGAGAGACAGGGGAGAGTGACATTGTTTATATTATGTAATGAAGTGTCTTCAAAACTGGTAAAAATCATCATCATACCTTGTTTTAATGTTGAGAGGGAATGGGACGTAATCCACCACGCGAGCCCAATGCGAGTTGGTTGATGTGACATTTCTTAGAATTTTTAGTTTTAGGTTCTAAACACCGACTTCCCAAAAAAAAATCGGTTTTCACTTTCAGGTGTTTTTTAACATGACTAAAAAAATAATTAACATGAGTAAAAAAAATATTTTATTTTGGAAATAGTTTATTTATGTAGGTTTTTACTTATCAAAAGCGACTCAGCGATACTATATTCTATCAAATATTAACATAGTCCCATTAGTCGATGCCAGTGTTTCTCGCAGACTTTACCATCCATCAGAGCTTTTTCATTTTAAGTCCTAATGAATAGCTAAGCGCTGTAGAACAGCTCCCAGCGCTTTGCCATTCATTACAACTTGACTTGGAAAAGAGTAAAGCGTTCTTTCAAAGCAAAAAATCTTAAGTATTTTTACTAATTTAAAAAGGCAAAGGACATTAGCGGTTGGGCTTTCGTTTTCGTTTTACAGAAAAGTATGTACCCCTATTCACGTTAAGATTAGACATTCAAACACACCTTTTTTACTGTCAGTACAACCAATTTTGAATTCTATTCCGTAGGCATAGGGATGACATTAAAAGCAAAAAAGTTGTTACAAAACCAACCAACGGAGAGCAAAAAGGTTTCCTTAATTTTTTATGTTATTTTGAACGGCGTACAACTGTTTAAAAAATTAGAAAATTTGGTTGTGGTTTTATTAGATGGAATAAATAAACAATAAATAAATACTATTTGATTAAAAAAGTGTTGTTTTCATGTAGTTAGACTGGAAGACGAACCCATCTGCATAAAAGGTCTAATGTTAGATTTTCCTCACGCCCCAGCAGCCAAAACCCCGACCGTCAGTTAACATAGGCATCGGCTTGCAGACCGAGCAATGGGTAACTCGCCGTCAGGCCGTCCGGTAACCATCTGGACCTATTTTTAGTCGCTCGCTGTGTTCAGCGCAATGCAAGCAGCGAGACGTCAGCAAAACCGTAGACATATAATATAATCTACACTAATATAATAAAGAGGTAAAGTTTGTTTTTTTGTTTCTTTGTTCTTTTGTTTGTAGGAGGTAATCTCTGGAACTACTGGTCCGATTGGAAAAATTTTAGCAACAATAGAAAGCTGCTTTACCACTGAGTGACACAGACTATATTTTTTTGTACGGGGGCGAAGCCGCTGATAAAAGCTAGTATAATATATTTTAATAAACAAATAGGGGCCCCCAGAGTATAGCATCAGTCTCATAATGTTCCCGCGGCAGGGACTCCGGCCTCCTCTACAGGAGCGGGAAAAGGCCGTAATCCAACGCTCGCCCAGCGCGGGTTGTTGGATATTACATTTCTTCTAATTTTTGGTTCTAGGAAATGCTGATTTCCACACGAAGTTATTCTTCACCATTTTGAGAATAGGGGTGATGAAATAAATAAATAGAGGCACGGCAGGGCCGTAACCTAAATGCAGAAAGCTAAAACGTAAACGGCAATTAAAGGAACATAGTTGTGGTTAGTAAATGCCTGACACGCCATACCGCTGTGTTTTAGCAGGAGAAATCATCAGTAGATTTCTTACCTAAAAAAAAAAAATCTTGGGTATGACCTAGCTAGCAGATTAACATAATGTTACTTCACTTAGACAAATAGTTTACACGAAGTCTCTCCAACTTTTAAAACCTAGTAATTGTATAACATTATAGCCTTGGTAAGATTGATGTTAGAGTTCCTGACTTCTTCTGATTATCTATAACGACGCTCTAAAGTCTAGATATGGAGACAAGAATCCGTTCACGAAAATTCTTTCTTTAAAACACGCTATCTTATATAGTTTTTATCGTATAAAATTGCACTTTACTGGATTGGATACGGAAAAAGCTAGTCTCCAACGAAAAACCTTTATTTTTATCGGACTTTGAACCCAAGAAAACTTGACATATACCTAGTACGTATCGATACCAGTAGGCATGTCGTACACTGACATGAGGCGTGATAGCCTTATGCTGAGCGAACGGCCGTTTTGCGCGATGTCTGTGGCGCATATCTTCCTTGTGTAATTATGTTTGTTAACTAGTTCTAGCTTAACCTTATAACGCTATAGTATTCGACTTACCTTGACTAATACTGCTGTACCCATCTGGGGTCATCAACGGCGTGCCACCTCCGTCGTACATATTTCAAGATATATCTCAAACAGGTACGAAACAAAACGTTTTCACATCACTAACTTGTCACACACACAGCACTATTATTACTCTTTTTAAGTATAACACCATAAAGAAATACACAATTCCATGCGTGATTGTATTCATGTAAGCTTTTCTAATTTATTTATCATGAAATTCAGAGACCTTGACGGGACTACGTGTTGAAACAACCTACATTTTAACGTTAACATTCCATGTTAAAACATATAAGGAAAGTAATTTTATTCGCTCTTGGCTTTTAAAGCAAGTAAAATATTAACTAGTCTTCTTAAGACAAAAGGAAAACTTTCGTGAGCGAAACATCGACGCGCTATCTCAAAGGCATGACTTAAGTTTAACATTCAAAGAACAAAATTAAAATGATAGCAGCTTTCAAAGAATATTTGAAAAGTTAACTAAGTTTATCTGTCGAGTCCAAGACTTCGAGATTATCCTTAGAATTGCTGGATCTCTCTTTACAATTTCATTACTGCGGTGCCAACGCTCATCGTAAATCATCACGAAATAGAACCTCCTACAAAGTTATTTCAGTAGATGTTGTTTTAACAATGAGTTACTGATTTAACAATAAACTAAACTTTAGGTTTAGATAGTCAGACTATTAATATTGTCTTAACTAAGGGCTATAACTTTGATTTAGGTTGATTGATTGCGTGCCAGAGTACAAAGACACAATGATCGTGCAAGGTTCATTGACGACGGCAGAACATTGAGGCTATTGTAGCCTAAAGGAGGGAGATTATAGAACTTTTCAGTCGTATAGTTCTAGCATTACTTGCATTAAGGACTTAAGTCCTACTTAGGGATTCTAACTCTAGACATTCACCATGACAATGAAAAGAAAATTTCAGGATTAATATCACTAAATAACTGACTAACTTAATTAAAACTGTCAATTCGTAAATGGCCCAGATAGAATAAGGTTCTAGGTGGACTGTGCCCCAATTTCGAATACTGCTGGGGATCGTAGGGACACTGCAGAAGGGCCGAAGCCAACTAGGGCCAAGGGTTTGTGTCTGAAAGGAAGACTCTGGCCCTAGTATGTATGGCAATGTATGGCCCCAGTATGTTTGGCAATGTATGGCCCTAGTATGTATGGCAATGTAGGAACGGGGTAGGTTGTTTAGTCAGTAACAGTCTGATACTGTTTCCCGCTCCACCTAAGAGCGTGATGCGTCATTGGATGATTTTAACCTACCATAAAACACTGTTGGGGATAAACTTTTCTTTTTTATTTCGATCGTCATGCACCACCTTTTGCCACATTCTTCTAGGTTGTACCTGCGATGGCAAGAATATCACACATCTTGTTGACGAACGACCAACATTCTTTGGGTCACAGCTTTAATCTACCTTTCGTTACTATACCTTTCCATGTGTACCGAACTCTATTTTTGATATTTATCTTCCTATACCGAAGACCTTCGTACGTCTTTGGATCTTGTCATTTGGGACTCGGTCTATCTTTATGCCTTATAACATTAACTACTAAAGGTTGGTTTGATGTGGTTGTGTATTAGGAACACAAAATAAACCTAATTATTTTGTTCAAAAATGTTATTTCTTCAATGAAAAAAAAAACTAACTACTTCCACATAACAAACTAAGTAAGCATAAGGTTATTTTATCGAGGCCTGTTGAATTTGTGAACACTGTTGATTCGTGATTTGTCCTTAACAAATAATAGTAGCTACCATGAAATTGATATTGTCTACTGAATAATAAATTTCTTCAGTTGTTAATAATAATAGTTTGACGTAATATGTCATCATTTACCCACACGCTTTCAATTATTTAGATTATTATTTGAATGTGAACTTGAAAGCCTATGATAAAAGGTAAAAATACATGGCCCCTGTATTTTTAACCCCTGTCTCCAGTATGTTATATTTTAAGTAATGTAGTTTTGCAATTAGGCGTCAATGGTAATAATAATAATTGATAATGGTGGTGATAGTTTGACTACTAAGGGTCAAATTCACTAATAAAAAAATCTGAAAATTGAAAACTGTGATTTGTTTTGAACCCAAAATGATGCTGTAGGTAATCTCGATTAGATACTCAAACTGTGTTTTGTTTTAAATAATCGCGATTAGTTGTATTGGTGAATTTGACCCTAAAGCTTTTGCAAATTTTTCACAATATTTCTAAAACTCAACTACAATAATCTTAACACCAAGAAGAAGGATTGCATTTAGGTCTGTGTTGTTACATAATAGTGTAACCCTTTGGCTTGTAACATTATTTGAAATGTAACATCAACAAAAATCTACGTTTTCCCATACAATTGATTGAATATTGATGCTATTCAAATATTTGCGATGATGTCACATTCTTGACGACATGAGCCTTATTAATAAAAGATCTATTATTTTCAACGTATTTATATCACCATATTTATTGAAAAGTACATATTTAAACCTTTCTTTCAGTGTCTATTTCAACCACTATAATTATCAGACACACAGCAAAATTCTCCTTCAACTTTTTTGCTAGCTACGGATTTTTTCACGTTTTTTTGTCGCGGCGTTGTGGCACGTCGATACGAGCCTGGTGGTGGGACTTCACTACCACCCCATAGTCCCACAAAACCCACCACACGGAACGTAGAAATGAATGGAGTCGGCATTTTTTTGTCGACGTAAATTATGTTTTCAATATATTTTTGCTGTGTCATTGCGTAGTGTGTTCGATAGGGTGATGTGTTTATTTTTGTCTTGAATAGGGTAAAGGCATTATTAAACAGAGTTTAAATTAGCAGTGTTAAAATATCGTGAACTTGAATAATTTATAGTCATCAGAACTTCTGAAGTTCTCCGAAAGCTCTTCAGTACATCTAGTGATTTAACTTTAACATCATTTAAATATTTCAAAACTTTGTCCAATGAACATCCAAGAAGGAAGGATATCACAACATTTAAATGAAATGCGTCGCAGTGCTGTTAGTTTGACAAGATTATTTCAACAAACTCAGTCGCTGTACTTGGTATGCGGAGCGTAGCACGGGGCGTATCGTCGATAGCACTTTGACAAATTAACGTTGTGGACTCCCGCCGGTCTCATTTGAGATTTCATTTGATTCATTTGAATTGAGTTGAAGTTAGCTTGGAGTGTAATCAATCTATCTCTGACTTGTTTTTCTCTAGGATTTTGTGGGAAATAGCAGCAACTAGAAGTTTATGTTTGTAGCACTACAAAGTTTTTTTATAGAGGACAAGGACTGTGATCCCTGTCTATTTTATCACCGCAGCAATTAATCAGAATAATTAAGAAGTTGAGGTAAAGCTCTGTCCATCAAACATTAGAAACGTAATAAATTATTACTAGCTTAATGTCACTCGTCCATGTAGACGTCGGAGCTCGAAATAGTCCACTGAATTTTTAATAAGACATTGAGAACTTACTTTCATGGCTCCTAGTAATTTATGTACACGGTACACGGCCCTGACCGTGTCCATGGAACATTGCATGACAATACGGTATCGATTTGCTTGCACATCATTCCTCTATTTTGTTAGAGCTGCTTTTAAATTCTGCGCTCCTGGTACTTCGCTTGTTTAATTGACTAAGTGGAATATTAGTAATGCAATGCTCGTTTACGTAGAGACACACCCCGTTTTCGCGTGCATGCATTTTTCCGTTTGTTTATTTTGTTCAATAAATAGTACACCTTTGTTTGTGTCCGTGGATGAAATGGGTGGACTTGGTGAGTCATAAGCGATAGGGAGTTGGTTTGTAATTAATTGGATATTGACTAGCCTTTTTAGAGAAATGAATTATTTATACGGATGAACTATTGAAGCAAAATGAATTGCTGTGTTTTCTAATCTTTAGGGCCCTTTAAATCAAGAATGAATAGGTGATTTCTAGGCAAGCCTACTTATCAACTTTGGAAATTTGAGATTGTGGACGAAAGCTTATTGGCCGCCACCTTGAGTCAACGGATGTCATACAAGATGTTCCGGGTGTTGAGAGTTGCAGAGCATCGTAAGCCTGGACTTGTAGATGACGAGCTCACCGTCCATTCAGCCAGTAAGGACTGAGCCCAAGTCACCAACGGGCATGATCTTCCACGCGCGCATCGAGTTGTAGCAAAACCGTAAGGTGGTGGAGTAATAGGGCCGATGTTTACTGAGGCTACGCGGCAACCTAAAGGCAACTGTTTTCAAGCTTAATACACTCTTGTATTCCATTCTAGAATGTAGGAAGTCGTTAGACGATATACCACCTCAATAAACTCTATCGATAAAAAGCCCATAGTTTCAAGAAAGCTGAACCAAAACCTTGTTTATTATTGAGAGATTTGGCGTCTAACCATAGTCTCACATTTTGGTAAGCGATGATGTGGCCGACGAAAAATCACGCTTGGCTAGAAGAAATCTATTCATTCTTGACTTAAAGACCCCCAGGTCTTAGCAATTAGGAAAAGAATTTCACTCCTTAGCTGTACTTGAATTTTTGTATGGTGGGAAAAACCATCTAATGACGAATCCTGCCCTTGGGCGGAGCGAGAAACAGTGTCAGACTTACTGACTAAAAGACCCACCCCATTCCTTCTTAGCCTTCTTACCAGGGTCGGAACTTTCTATCAGAAGCCGGACCGGGCCCCAGTAGGCTTCGACCCTGCAGTTAAGCCTCCTCATTTGCTGACAACTCCTTGAAGCTGTACTTGACTTACGTACCACCTCGTACATTCCTGCACATTCATTATTACTAAAATTCATAGGGGTAATCATTCATGAAGTGCGCCTAAAATACTCGATAACCAGCAATAATACGCCTTTACGTTTTACCAAATTGTTAATAAATAAAAATAAAATAAAAAAAATACGTAGAAAAGAGAGATCTTGTTGATTTTTGTCAACACAAATAAAATATTGGTGCAACTCAATAAATACAGGTATATGTTTTGTAATCAACCAGAGCATAGAACACACTAAACTTTAAGGGTGGAGTTTGGTAACCCAATTTATACATGATTATAATTATGATTGACCTTCGTTTAGAGGACGGCTATTTTGATTTCTTACACGTGTTTATACGTACCTATCTTTTTCAATAGATCATACACTGACTGGCCAGTTGGTCTAGTGGTTAGTGACCTTGACTGCCATGCTGGAGGTCGTGGGTTTGATTCACAGTTTTTCTTTCTTTCAGGACAAATGTCCTGGGTGGGTGCTCATCACACAAACATTTGTTTGTGTGATGAGAACGACCATTTGTTCTGTGTCTGGGTGTAATTTATCTATAGTACCTATGTATGTATTTAGAAATATATAATTAGTATGTTTATCCGTTGTCTAGTACCCATAACACAAGCTCTGCTTAGCTTGGGATTAGACGGCGTTGTGTGATAGTTATCGAATACTGCTACTATAATACTTATCTATTATAATATTGCTACTACTACAAATCAAATACCACAACATTATACAACATCACACCTCTATTCCCTAAAGATATGACAGAAAACAAAATTCTCCTCTAATTTTGTTTGTTTCTCACCACCTACTGGGTAATTCCCAACAAATTTCCTCCCCCAGTCACACACTAAAGGCAGTCATTGTGTTTAATAATAAAATAATACAAGGGTAATGACAAGCTCAATTGATCCCGCGCAAGAAGCCCATTTGCTTCGCTCCGCTGAGTCCGACAACACATGCGGGGTCTTGAAAGTATGACTTGGAGAATTTTATTTTGGGTTTCAAGATCGATACTTACCTACATAAAAATTTAGTAACATACTGAATAAACATCACTTTGTATTTAACTATAGTCTGAAGTCTGTGAAACTATAAGCCTTAAGTATTAAGTCTAAAGCATTGTCACCATCAATAATTCTGAATGCAAGTTTAATATATTTGTATATGCCTGTAACATTGACTAGCCTGTTGGTCGAGTGGTTAGTGGTCCTGACTGCTATGCCAAAGGTCGTGGGTCCGATTCCGACCAAGGACAAATGTTTGTGTGATGAGCACATAAATTTCTTATATGCCTACATGTGGTTTCTGCATTGTGTGTGTTTTTATGTGTCGACTTTTTTTTCTTTCTTTCTCGATCATTTGTTCTGTGTCTCAGTGACATAGAAGTAATGATCGTCAAATGACCAGTTAGGCCTCTATATTTGCTGAAAACTTCTTGAGGCTTACGGGAACAGAGCGCCGTCGACGACTTGGTTTGATCCGGACTGTTACCAGACGACCGGACGGCGAGCTACCCGATTGGTGTCAGCGGTGTCTGGGGTGTAAGCGCTGTTGCCTTATGCGTTCAGCCTCCTCCTTTGCTAGCATTACTGATTCGCAGAAGCAGGCGTCCGTCTACTACTCCTCCTCGCTTCGGACCATGACCTCTACCAAGGCCCGTCGCGAGAAATTGCCTCCACGAGCACACGGCTCTTCCCAAGCGGGGAACACCTCTATCGTATGCTCGACCATGTCCTTCGGACAGTCCACACAGTGGCGACACCTGGGCATCACTTCCGCACGGATCCGATGCAAGAACCGTCTCTCCAGCCACTCCTCAAGGATTACTTATCGCCGTTATTATGCAGGCGTGCCCGGCACAAACATTCATATCATTTAATTTTCTACACATAATCCCTACAATATATTAAAGAACTACAGATCGACGTTATAAAAGTATTAAATTAATCGCATGACTCGGTCGCGGTAGACCACGGAGGTGATTGCAAAACGACTTTCAAGTCTCCTTTATGAATAATAGGCCAAGAGTCGGGAACAATGGGAAGCCTTGCCTAGGGGTGTAATAGTAACTTTTTAAGGTTACACATTAATACATCATCATCAGCCTTTCTAATGTTCCCACTGCTGGGATACAGACCCTTTGTTTTAAGAGAGGAAATGAGCTATAATCTACTTAGCGGGCCTAATGTGGATTGGTTTTCGAATTTTTCATTTTAAGACGTACCGGTTTCCTCACGATGTTTTCTTTCTCGTATTCAGATTTTATGGTAGAAACAGCGTAATTTTTAGCCATAAATACAGTACGGAGAGAAGGAATTTGAAGAAATATGTTTACACTTTGAGTATCTTAGTATTGCAAGTTGCTGGTTTAGTCTTTTACTTTTTATTTTAGGACTTTATTCCCTGGTAAGAATTTTCTGGTAAAAACTAGTTATAAATAATAATAGCACCTAAGTACTCAAGATAATGATAATTTGTAGAGTTACTTATATTTAGCTACTGTATTGAATGGCATATCTAAAGAAGCGATTAAGGTTTAACGCGTCATAAATGTAACAAAGCCCGGATAGATTTATTTTATCACATAACATTTGTGTGTGATAAGTAAGTAGTTACGCACGTATTAACTTTTATCATATCTGCCACGTGTTATCTATTTTAATTTGATTATTATATTTATTACAGAATGACCCTCTTCTTCTTCTAGAGCAGTGGTGGCCGAGTAGTAAATAAAGGCCCTGACTTACGAGTTTTAGGTCGCGGATTTAAACCCAGCCAGGCGCGTTACCTACTTTGTGTAATTTATTTCATCACCACTGCTTTCAAAACGGTGAAGAAAAACCTCGTGAGAAAACCGGCATGTCCTAGAACCAAAAATTATAAGACATGTGACATCCATCAATCCGCACTGGGCCCGCGTGGTGGATTATGGCCCATTCCTTCTCCTAGAGAGGAGGCCTGTGTCCCAGCAGTGGGAACATTAAAAAGGCTGATGATGATGATGATGACCCTCTTCTGAACTGTTTAGTTTGCAGTAAATCCATAAATAAAGACCCTGTTGTTTTTGTCGTTTGAGTAAAATAAAATTTGATTTTAAGAAAACCTTTTTTACTGTCCGTTGAGTTTCATTGCATTGGTTTTTTTTTATGGTAGCTAAAAATCATTGAATGACGAATCCCACTCTTGGGCGGAGCGGGGAACAGTGTCAGACTCTTACTGACTAAAGAACCTACCCCGTGCCTTCCTTGCCTTATTCCCAGAGCCCCGGTGTAACGCTTTCACACCAACCCTCAGCTTCGGGAGGTTTATTGCGTTGGTGGAATGACAATAATGGCGGCTGCAGTAAACAGTTCGTTATTTTACAACGTTAACGTTAAAAAGACAATAAAAAAGGGTTCTTAATTCGAATATAGTTAAGATTTGAAGAATTCTCTCTATGGACTTAATCATGCGCTTTCAAGATATCTGATGTATTAGCCATTAGAGTATTAATGCTAAATAATACGCCATAAAACTAGTAACCTACCGCCGTGCACCGATCTATTTGGCCCATCCTACGATTTCTATGTCGTGAGATACCTAAGACAAACCTAGGCAACCGCTCTTTTGACTTATTTCATGACAACCTCTATTCTACCTTCTTTTCTTCACTATTCCAAACCATGAAAGAAAACATCGTGAGGAAACCGAAATGGCCTAGAATTAAAAATTCGAAGACATATTATATCCACTAGTTTGCACTGGGTAACTGTAGATCAAATACATTGTAGTACTTTTCACAGTGAGGGTGCGTGAGTTCCAGCAATAGGAGCAAGATAAAGTCGATTTAGCTGAGCCATAGCTACCAATCGAGTGCAGGCTTGTGGACGGCAAGCAATGGGTAGCTCGCTGTCCGAACCGTCCAGACTGAGTCCAAGTTGTCGATGGGATGCACTGTTCCTGCGCGCCTCAAAGAGTTTTCAGCAAAACTGTGCAGGGTCGAAGCCTCCTGGGGCCATGCTTAAATTTGAAAGTGTTGGGGCTCAGCAGGGTCGAAGCCTTCTGGGGCCAAGGGTTAATGCGAAAGCGGAACACCAAGGCCTTGAAACTAAAGCAAAGAAGGAACGGGGTGGGCATTTAGTCAGTAAAAGTCTGACACTATCTCCTGCTCTGCTCAAGGGCCCACCATAAAAAAATACCTAGTAATCGTAAATTATTAATTTTTCTATAAATTTTTCAGGAAATATGTCTTTTTCAGCACAGAAAACGAAAACACGACCCACAAAAACCAGAACGCCATTTAGTTAGCAAAAATAACTACAAAACCTTGTTCGTCGTATTGGCGCCAAGCCCCACTGTTTCGCAACAACATAGTAGCGCTCTGACGAATGTAGGGCGTTTAGGGCTGGCCAAAGGAGGGTCGCACGCGATCATCTGATAAACAAGAATACACGAACCCGCGACCCCTGGACGTTAAACTGGTAATTTTGCTCACGATTATGGAAAAAGATGGCCGTTAAATAATCTGTTTTGCATATCTTTATGTTCATAGCCGTTTTTCATTACGGAATTTGTGAAATGGTTTATGATGGGCGTTTAAGGTTTATGCGGCATTGGCATCTAATGCTGTTATGGTAAGATGAGATATGCCATCGAAATATATCTTACTAATATTATAAATGTGAAAGTTACGATGTTTGGATGTTTGTTACTCAATCACGCCAAAACGGTAGGACGGATCTGGATGAAATTTGGCATAGGCATAGGATACACTCCGAAATAGGACATAGGCTACTTTTTATCCCGGAAACCCCAACCTCAATACCACGCGGGCGAAGCTACGGGCAAAAGCTAGTTATATATATTTTTAATTGCTATAAACTAGTGATTGATTGCGATCCCACCTGATGGTAAGCAGTGATGCAATCGTAATATTATTAGTAAATCTAAAATAATTTTAAATTTGATTAAGTACTTACGTAATCTCTAATTTTTGTAATTAAATACAACCCACGTTCTCCTACCCCAATTAAGAATCACGATAAAGAAAGTGAAACTTTACGTCTAGACGATTCATACTTAAACATTTACAGGCATTTTTTAATTGATGGCAGGCACGGTCGGTAGTTAAGCGATTGACTGATGCACTGCATGCATATCGCGGATTCGATCCTTGTACTATATTTGTATGGCGTATAAATAGTTGTCTTATCGTATAAGAGATTACATGTTTGTGAATGCATCCACGACAAAGGATATTATTTTTAGTGTGGGTCTACTTTTTCAATATAGTCAAGAAAGTGAATATATTTTGAAAAAAAAAACCGCGACAACCGAGTAGACAACCGTTTTTGTTAGAACAAATAAATACATTCTGTTCCCTTGGCATAATTTCTAAATGACATGCGATGCGATTGAAGTCGCTACCAAAAACTTGTATCTAAATCCACCCAGTAGTTAGTTCATTAAAAATAAATTATTGAAAAAATTAACTCAACCCTTAGCCATCATTGTTTTAAGTATTAAGCCTCACTTGAGTTGCAACAGGCCTGTTTTTTCAACGTATCAAAGAGAATTAGCGCTTCCCACTTCGACCACATAAATGGATTTGCGACTCACAACTCGCTTTGTGTGCTCACGTATTCCAGACTTGTCTCAAATAAGTTATACAGGGTTAATGCAATGGATTTACTGAGGTCTGAGTTTACCGCAAATCTAGAAATGCTATAAAATCCGCTTGCCTGGATTTGCGTTTTGCGTACAAATGAAGCCGCTTGGTAAGATATTATTATTAGTATTATTATAAAACCTTCCACACACAGATTGTGTGAAATACCTTAGCTTTAATTTAGATAGGCGGCTAACATAGAAGCATCACATCAAAAATAAAAGAGATGAGATGAACCACAAGTTTCGTAACCTATATTGGCTAATGGGAAGAAACTCTGTACTATCTGTGAACTAAACTGGAACTACTTATGTATCTACAACTCAGTTCTGAAGCCAAAATGGACATACGCGATCCAGCTCTGGGGCGTAGCCAGTAAATCCAACGAACTCTGCCTGTTAGGAGTTCAAATAGCATCTTAAGAGCAATAGTCAATTGCTTTGGTTTGCTAGAAACGACGAAATCTACGATTGTCTAAATATGCGATCAGTGACTTCTGAAATTGAGCGATACAAAACGTAACACAAGAAACGAAACTTGGATCCGAACCTACCAACTAGTTGCAGAACTTTTGGACTCGACTGCGGTGGTGAAAAGGCTGAAAAGAAACCACCTTCTATAAGAGGAAGAAGCAGCGCTGGTTACTCCACCAAAATACCATTTTGTTTAAGACCTAATTTGCTTATAATCTGACGACCGATTGCAAATGGAAGGAGTGGAGAAAAAAAACAAAGTATTATTGTAAATCCGCAGCCTTTATGATATCAAAGGCAATCACACACTAGCGTAAAGTACTATCGTAAAGGCTGGGAATATAATAATATTATCCCTATTATAATACCTGCCTGTGTAATAATAATATGGCAATCACATTTTTTTGTTCTTTCCAATTGTTAATTCCTAAGAAGACAACTGTCGTTGTCTTCGTCTGTGTTTATTGAGCTGGTAAATTCTTCTTACTTTTGACACCCCGTTTTACTGTAGAAATAACAAATCTAATTCAAACGGCGAGGTTGACTGGTAGAGAATGCTGTGTTGCATTAATTTTTTTTTTAATTTTTATTATTTGATTTTATGTAATGGGACTCATTTTATTTATTATTATTTCTATTTTTATGACTTGAATAATTTGTGCTAATGTTAATATGGATCTTCCATATCCGAAATAAATGAATTTTATTTATTTATTTTATTAAGTCCGTCCCTGTAACACTACCGTACATGAATATTAAATAAATCAATAAATGGGCAGAAAAGAATTGGAAATTGTTGAAAGAGAAAGTTGTGATAAACAGGGCAATACAATCGAAACGCACTCTATGATTAGACCCTGAACTCAGTGAATATTAAAATAATATTTGGCTTACACGTGTCGCAATCATTTTCGAGTCAAATAGCTAAGAGACAGGAACTACGTTTTTTATGCCGGAGCACAGCCCTTCATTTCGATTAAACCAGAAAATTGATTGTAATCCTAGTCACACAATTTGAACCATCATCATGGACGTGGAAGTCATGGTTCAGAGCGAGGAGGGGTGGGAGGCGGTGCCTCTTTCTGCGTAGCAGTAATGCTAGCTAAGGAGGAGGCCGACCGCAAGCAACGGCGCACACGCTCCAGACGCAGCCGGGACTCCGATCCCGATTTCCGGCCACCGCGCCGTAGGCGCGAGCTTGTGTTCAGCAAGCAATGGGTAGGTTTCCGTCTGTCTGGTAACAGACTGGTAACTTCGCGTACCCATAGCAAATGGTTCAACTTATTTATTGCGTTTAAATAGAGGCTAACTAAAAAAAAACAGGCGAGATGGTTTTGTCGAATTAATACGATATTATTTAACGCCCGTGCAGCTAGTGGCTATACGAAAACATTACATGATGATCACAATCGTTTTTTATCTGCTGCTGCTTTCAAAACAGTATTTCTTTTCTTACAAAAAAAAACTGTTTTTAATAAAATGCTTAACAGTATTTTAGTTCAGTTGTCATTTTGATACCAATTAGGTATTTTAAATAGGTATTTATATTCCCCATTCTTAAAATTTTAATAGATATTTGTTCTATCTTATTCATTACAAAACAGAATAGCAATCTGTTAATGTGAAGAGTTTTGCTATGAGATTTGTATAAAAATTTTAGCACTACTTCTATTCTTGTGTTCTGGAGAAAGTGACATTCTCCCCTCAAAAAGAAGACCCGTATCTACTAAACTTCGCACAAAATGTGGTCAGCCCTCTAGCCAATTTACAATCGTTTCGTTTAGAGTAAGCGCAACGGAATTGAGGCATGGCTAACTACAAGCTATTGCTTGCAGTTGGCTATGCCCATTGCATGCATGTTGCATTGCTTATATCTACCAATAGTTTTCAGGCTTCAAAATCCTGTTTTGCACTAAACCGCCATTTGTATCCATAGATTTAAGTTTATGTCATACGTTCTATTTACTTCTTAGTATCTATACATTAAAGTTTACTTCTATTCAAAGACATAATAATCCTCCTTCATTAATAAGCTCTAGCCTACAATCCGCTAAGTTCATCGACCTGTAGCTACCAAAGCCAAGGCATGACTGCACGCGAAGTGGTGCTATTTGCAATGGTAATCTTGTCACGCATCTATGGTGTGCACTGTTCAACCCCTGGTTGTATTGATCTGTGGCATAATCGAGTAAATTACCTGTTAATAGAAACGTTTACCTCTCTGTTTCATAGTTAATCTATTTATGGGTTTTGATGCTAGTGGTGGTATTGGTGCCTTTCTAATACCGCAGTTAGAGACATAATAGAACAACAATAGGTGTGCGAACGGCGTTCGCTCGGGACCCAAGAGTTTAAAACAATTTTTTATTCTATTTTTAACCGACTTCATAAAAAGGAGGAGGTTCTCAATTCGATTGTATTTTTTTTTTTTTTTTATGTTTGTTACCTCAGAACTCCGTTGTTTATGGATGGATTTGCAAAATTTTTTTTGTACTTGAAAGGATATGCTTCTAGATTGGTCCCATTTTTTTCAAAATCGAGTTTTGATGATGGGATCCATGAGAAATCGAGGGAACTCCTCAAATATTATAGGCAACTATATAGTTTTTTTTATATTTTCATCGAGAACTCAAGCATTTACAGTTAAAAAGTAACATTTGATGAGGTGGAACTGGTGAAGAAGATCAGAAATGGCTAACGAAACTTGACACTCGCATAGATATCACAATCAAGGTAGTTAAGCAACTATGAAAATGCACTATAAACCAATGATCTTAAAAAATGATGTTGAAAAAGTTATCATCGAACTGATCTGATGATGATGAGCTGGAAGGTAGGCATTGGAACTGCGTAACTAATTAATATATCCTAGCCGTGTTTGGGCTTGTTAGAATTGTCATAAGATGCACTTTGGCTGTAAGGTACTATTGAACTGATGTGATGATGAAGCTGGAAGGTGGAAGGTCGGCTTGGGAACTTCAAAATAAAATAATGTATCCTACCATTGTTTGAGCTTATTAGAGCTGTCATGGGCAATGCTGTCAAGGGCAATGTAAAGGGCTCGAGTTTCCTTGCGTGTTCGAAACAGAAATGAAGAAATGCGCAGGAGAACCAGGGTCACCGACATAGCCCGAAGAATTGCCAAACTTAAGTGGCAGTGCGCAGGGCACATTGCTCGTAGAACAAATGGCCGATGGGGCCGAAAGGTTCTAGAGTGGCAACCGCGCACCAAAAGACAAAGCTTTGGAAGGCCTCCCACAAGGTGGACCGACGGCCTGGTGAGAATCACGGGAACGCGATGGATGCGAGTCGCACAGAATCGGTCGTTGTGGCGACGCTTGGGGGCGGTCCATGTCCAACAGTGGACGTTTTCTGGCTGAAATGATGATAATTTAGAGAGCTGTCATAAGATGTACTCATGAGATGAATCATAAGTATTTCATGCATCATATCATCTCTCCACGAGATCAAAACGATTACACTGTAACAATGTACCTTTAATATGTATTCCTACTTTTATGACATTGGTAACTTTTTCAAAAGAAATGTAGGAACGATATTGACTTCGTTGCCATAACACATTATAATGAAAAACACTAAACGGCTACAAATAAAAACATTTTTTACAAAAAAAAACCGCCTTCAAAAAAAGACAAACGATAAAAGTTCCTACACTAAAAAGTTGAAAATAAAAATATGAATTACTATAAAGAAACTTAATTTATAGGTAAAATTATTTGACATTAATACTTTGCAAATATTCAAAATTTATTACTTCTTTTTGGAGTCGGTGCCAGTGAAGGCAAGGAATTACGAATGGGCAACAATCCCTTGAAAAACTACCTCTAACTTAACTATAAAACTACTTAGTACCTATTTGCATACTCAAATATTATAATACTTAATTAAGACGTAAATACATATTAGACTTCTCTAAAAAAATCATCCGATTTGCACATTTTTTTAAAATAAAAAATATATACTTACAAAAACCTTCTGCCACATTTTAAGTACATTGAAAATGTTTAAGCATTATGTACGAAAAATGGCACCCGATATTAAAAAGCTACCTAACATTAAGTTTCAACAATAAAAATGCTGGCACCGACTCCAAAAAGAAGTAATAAATTTTGAATATTTGCAAAGTATTAATGTCAAATAATTTTACCTATAAATTAAGTTTCTTTACAGTAATTCATATTTTTATTTTCAACTTTTTAGTGTAGGAACTTTTATCGTTTGTCTTTTTTTGAAGGCGGTTTTTTTTTTGATGTTTTTATTAAATAGATTTTTCTTAATTTTAGGGTTTCATAACTCAAAAAGTAAACCGAATCATAATATCCTTAACCTCCTTTGTTGTCCGTTTGTATGTCGTACAATCAAGACCCTTTATCTCGAGAACGCATGAAGGTATCGAGTTGAAATTTAAACCCTAAAAATTTGATTTTGTTTTTTTAGGTGGGTAAATTATCCAACGGCTTCTCCTGGTCTTGGGAGGAGTGAGAGAATGAGGATGAAAAAGCAATTTCTGACTTCTATTAACTAAAACCCGCTTCTATGTTTCTTCTTTGCTTTGCGTCCCATGACCACGGGTTTTTCTTTTAGCCCCAGTACGCTTCCCTACCTTGTTGGGACCCTACGTATCAATATTCTCTACAAAAAATATTGCAAACTTGAAAAATAATTTAAAAATAAAAATGGGACAGACAGATACAGACACATACGTGTATCTATTGACGGATTTACGAGAATAAAGACGTTAGCTGTAAAAGCTTTGTGATTAACCCTCCTGTCAAAACAATTCGGGTTATGCCAAACCCCCTCTTAACCGTCAAAATATTTGGTATAACTCAATAACCTACTACGCTACCCTACTATTCTTATTTCTCAATTATGAAAACCTCTTCTCTTCTCTTCTCTTCTGTCAAAAGAATCAGTGTAACTTATAGCCTACCGAATATGTCAAATATGAGTGTCACGCAAACATCTGTCTACCTTTCCGTCGGAAAGAGGCGTGATTAAACGTGTAAGCTAGCTAATACACTATCGTTTTTTACACAAAGTGCTAGTGATGGATGAACATGAACGTAGGGTATTTTAAACCCGGCTTGATGAATGAACGATGTGCCGAGGACAGCGATCTGTCAGCTGCTTCGACAGGCGAGCGGAAAACGTTTGTTACAGTGTTTTGTTTTTACAGATTTTGATTTGTACATAGAGTTTTATAATTGGTTTTGTAACTTGTGTGAGCAATTTAGTGTATGATTGTATAGCTTTGAAACATTATCTTGCCCTTTATTAACTCCCGACGGGAAACAGGGATGTTATAAGTTAGATGTGTCTGTTTGTCTCTCTATCCATAATACGATACCACATACGGGCAAGACTGAGTAAGAAACCTAGGAAAACTTAAGGCACCTTCAATTTAGCCGCAAAGTCCCGTGTGGCACCAACGCGGTTGCAGCGCTTAATTAAAAACGTGTAACGGCTAATTTGAAAGTGCCCTAATAGATTGATATAAAACTAAGTACCATCTATTTGAAACTATTAGGTATTTTCTATTCGTTAAAATCAAAAAACCTTCTGATATTGCAGTCCTCCGGACTTATTGACGCTCATCTTATATATTATTTATTTATAGGTTCTTTAATTGAAGTTAAAAGGTTGAAAGATTAATTTATTTTTTCTTATTTTATCGGGTTTTAGTATTAAATTTTATTTTTATTTGCGTGTTAAATCATCCAAGAACTTCTACCACTCTGGGTGGTTTGTAATACTTTTATTGGTTTTGTGGGTTGTACCTTGATTTTATACTGTACCTTTTGATAAACGTGCTATAAAACACTTATTTTTTTAAAATTCAAGCCAGGTGGTTAAAAGAATCGTTTTATCTTTATAGTATTAGTAATACGAACAGACCCTAGCAGGCATCGACCCTAGCAAACCCAGTTAATTTTCCTGTCCATTCCGTGACCCACGTTATTTGAGGTCGGCGCACCACATTTTTTATACGATTAATAGTACGGACAACGATAGAACACGATTGCCTAGAAGTAAACTATTCAATCTTGACTTAAATATTCCTAGGTTGCAGCTATCAAAAAACACAGGCTCCGGCAGGGAATTCCACTTCTTGCCTTTACAGTGCATTTTGCTCCTAAAAAGTTTTGTTCGGATCTGAGGGATGTTCATTATTTTTCCTTTTGATTATACTTGAAGTTATACGACGTGGCTTCCTAGCTTTCGCGATTATGGGAGTACGGTGATTATATTTCTCGAAAATGAAGTCCCCTTGAGGGCAATTTGATGAAGCGCTGTTCAGACTATTAATACGATGAAGATTGGTAGTGATCAGTCGATTTGCGAATAATAGTCCTTAGTATTTTTATTATAACGCTATCATCATTCACTCCTTTTTATCCTCAATTAATAATTTCAAAGTAGTTACAAATGTCATCCTTTCACAAAACCCCAGTAGTCTATCGTCCTAACTTCGTGACCTACCATCAAAGATAAACACAACAAAAACATAGTTCATTGAACGAAAACTGCCTGTGAGCGAGCAAGCAAATACAATCTCAAGCCAATACATGATTTTAGACGCCTATTCCCTGGCACTAAACCAACCCTCAAACAAGAAACAGACCAGACCAAGCCCAAATACGGCCAGCACCTAAACATACCATTTCCTAAACACGTCTTATTTGCATTGGCTTGCAAACAAGTTCGGTGCATTTCTAACCCTCGATCGCCGTTCTTTATTGATCCACTTAGCCGCGCCTTTTAACCCTTAGCTCACCGCTCACAAAATACACAGTTTTACAAGAGAAGGTAGTATGCTAAAGTTTAGCAAAGAATCGTAAATCGTGTGGAACTTTGTTTCGCTTTTACACTACAGATGCTTACAAAGGGGCGTAATTTTTGGTGATTTATGTTTTGAGGTTTCATCAGTTTTGTTTTAAGTATTCATGAAAAAGCATGGCCTTTTAATTTGGGGATATTTTTTGTGAAGGTGTTTGTTTATTACTTTCAACGGAACCTATTTTGGACACCTAAGACCATCTATATGTAGAGTATAGATATAAGAATGTGTTGTGTTGGCTATTTACACATATGAAAGTGTAGAAAACATAATTATGTACATATGTCAAAAGCTTTATCGGGTGTATTCATATTAAAAAAAAAAAAATATTAATATAAAATATTTATTTATATAATTATATACCCTAAAGGCATATTTTTAATCGATCATCAAAAATCTTATTTATAGTGATTGTAAAGCATAGTGAATATAAAGTAAATGTAAAATATTTAACCCCGTCAAGTTACCCTGACTCGGACTAGTTAGGTTAGAAGGTGTGACGGGGGTGAGCGAACAAAGCAAGCGAACACAGATCCCGCCATCCCCTTCATGGTTATTTTTTTAAACCACTCAGAAGAGCATAATTACTTTAGTGTATCAATGTTTTCGGTTGAAGAAAAGTATATTTTGAAATAGAAAACTACTTTATTAAATAACTCACAAAATGGGCCACATACCAATATTGCCAGTTCCCATTCTTCCTGAAATACGAAAGTCAATCTCGCTTAGTGGAAATTGCAACGCACAGGGCGACGGGCGCCTCGCCTGCCAATCAATGGCTGATGGAAGAAAAAATACGTCGACCGTGGAGGCAGGGACGGATTCAGTTTCCTATTTATAATTACTATTATAAATCTGGAAATTCCGTATCATCATCATCAGCCTTTTAATGTTCCCACTGCAGGGACACAGGCCTCCTCTCTCTAGGAGAGGGAATGGGCCATAATCCACCACGCGGGCCCAGTGCGGATTGGTGGATGTCACATGTCTTCGAATTTTTGGTTCTAGGACATGCCGGTTTCCTTACGATGTTTTCCTTCACCGTTTTGAGAGCAGTGGTGATGAAATAAATTACACAAAGTAATGCGCCCGGCTGGGTTTGAACCCGCGACCTACAACTCGTAAGTCGGGGCGTTTACCACTCGGCCACCACTGCTCAAAATTCCGAAAATTTCGTATATTCGTATGAAAATCAATCATACCCCAATAACGCGTAACGCCGATTTAAACTTTCGACACCCAAAGCAAGATTGTCATCTACACTAATATAATAAAGAGGTAAAGTTTGTTTTTTTGTTTGTAGGGGGTAATCTCTGGAACTACTGGTCCGATTGGAAAAATTTTAGCAACAATAGAATGCTGCTTTACTCCTGAGTGACATAGGCTATATTTTATGTACGCGGGCGAAGCTGCGGGCAAAAGCTAGTTCTATTATATTTCTAACTAGCTTTTGCCCGCAGCTTCGCCCGCGTACATAAAATATAGCCTATGTCACTCAGGAGTAAAGCAGCTTTCTATTGTTGCTTAAATTTTTCCAATCGGACCAGTAGTTCCAGAGATTACCCCCTACAAACAAAAAAACAAAAAAACCAACTTTACCTCTTTATTATATTAGTGTAGATTACGGGATTCGAAAGGTTAAAAGATCCTTGGTATGTAAATAAAACATTGCTGAATTAAGGCCAAGACTTTTTTTTACACTAATAGGTAAATACTTGCGTTTCTTCAGAAAAAAAAAACATTTGACATTTACCTACAAAACTTTAAATGAAGTATGAGTCAAAAGTTTATTCTATTTTTGCGCATGTTAATGTTTACAATTTTAAAATGTTCTTAAACTTATATCAACGCTTTAAGGATGAAAATATCGTAGTAGGTAATAGGTCTCTAGTTTTACGTTCAGCGTACTTGATGCGTAGGTACGCGACTATTACTTATTCAGTACTTCGGCGAAAAAACGGTAAATTGATGTTCATCCTATGAAAAAAAAGTTTTCTATTATTGTTAACAGACGGTGTTTATTTATTACTAGCTTTTGTCAGCGGCTTCGCCCGCGTCTACAAAATATAGTCTATGTCATTCAGGAGTAAAGCATCTTTCTATTTTTGCTAATTTTTTTTTTTCAATACGATCAGTAGTTCGAGATATTACCTCCTACAAACAAAAAAAAAAGAACTTCCTCCTCCTTCCTCTTTATTATATTAATAAGTGTAAGTGTAGTGTAAGTGTGTGTGTGTGTGTGTGTGTGTGTGTGTGTGTGTGTGTGTGTGTATTTTAGTATAAAATAACATTTAAGTACCTACTTTAAAACGAACGAGTATGGCAAAAATGTACAGTAAGAGCGCCTTTAAATTAGTCGCGCTATAGCAGCGCGTCTGTCGAACTGCTTTGTTTTTCATATAAATAAAAACGTGCGGTGCGTGGGACATTTGGTACGTGGTACGTTGGCGCTAATTTAAAGGCTAAAGACCCGCCAGCGCCTAAATTAACTAACACGAAGCAAATGCCTTTTTTTAAATTAATAAAAAAAATGTACAAGTACAGCACTGAACGACGTCATTCATGATAGAGGCATTGAAAGTTACACGATCCATAGTGGGCGAAAAATCTCACTGAGCGCCGCCTCGCATTTTCGTCGGCATTCGGAATTTCTCTGTCGCTGGGAGAATTTGGGTTGAACCATGCATTGTTTACAGAGTTTTTTCTTAAATCGTATTATATTTGAACTTAACAAAACACTATCCATTTATAAAAAAAGTGCTTAAATCGATTAATCTGCATCAAAAATAAATCACGAAAAATCGTTAACACGTTTTAGTTGTTATAACATTACAAAAAAGAGTTAGGTTGATAAATCAGTTATTTAAAATAAAGAATTCTTAGATAATAGCCTTTGTAAATGTGTAATAGATATACAATTTTTTTATGACATTTTTTTATACATAGGCACTATAGTAAATCAAACCAATTGATTTGTGATACTGGTTGACTTTTTTCACCCATGTAAGCCATGTAAACTAGTGCGCCTCACTTCTATCAGGTAGGTCCGTAGTCAAGCAATAGTTTATGCAGATCTACGCGAGACACAATAATTTTTTAATTGTGTCTCTAATTACGGCATCATCATCAGCCTTTTTTTTAATGTTCCCACTGCAGGGACACAGGCCTCCTCTCTAAGAGAGGGAATGGGCCGTAATCCACCACGCGGGCCCAGTGCGGGTTGGTGGATGTCACATGTCTTCGAATTTTTGGTTCTAGGACATGCCGGTTTCCTCACGATGTTTTCCTTCACCTTTTTGAGAGCAGTGGTGATGAAATAAATTACACAAAGTAATGCGCCTGGCTGGGTTTGAACCCGCGACCTACTACACGCAAGTCGGGGCCTTTACCACTCGGCCATCACTGCTCTCCAACGGCATAAAAGAGGTTAATTGAAAAATTGTTATATTTACTTTTAACAAGATGGGACGCCAAAATTCTATCGGATTATTTTGCAGATGGGACCCTGTGGATGATGATCTCTCTCTTCAACTTCGGTGATTGTCCACAAAAATAAAAATAAAAAACAAAGGTTAACTGGTAAAACCCCTCGCCCACGGTAACTTTGTAGCAATGGTTTCGCGTGTGCACTAAAGTGCATCAATTACAAACCTCACCAGGTCATCAGTTCACCACTTTGGGAGGCCTTCCAACGCTACAGCTTCCGGTTACGATGTCGCAAAAATTTTCAAAATCGGTCCAGAATTATTACTCGAGAGATATATCGAACAATAATTGTACTGTGATTAACTGATAAGTGAGTACACATAAAAAAATACACACAGCCGAAAATAGAACCTCTTCCTTTTTGTAGTTGCTTAATGAATCAAGTACTGATATTGAATGAGTAAGGCTCTTTTCTTAATGAACTTTTTTTTATGGAATGTTGGGCTATGAAAAAGACGGATGAAAAGAGATTGCATGTAGCAGATATGAGAATGTTGAGATGGATGTGACGAGAATGGATAAAGTGAGAAATTAGTATATTAGAGGAAGTTTGAAAGTGGCGCCAGTGACTGAAAAGTTGAAAGGGAATCGTTTGTCATGGTATGGCCATGTAAAAAGGCGGGATGAAACGCATGTTACAAAAAAAACCTAAATAAATGTGGATGAATGGAGAGGGAGAGGGAGACCAAAGAAAATATGGATGGATTCTGTGAGAAGTGATATGAAAGAAAGAGGAGTTAGTGATAGCGTGACGGGTGACAGGACAGAGTGGAAGAAAAAGACATATTGCGCCGACCCCAAATAAAACGGGACAAGGGCAGGAAGATGATGAGGTAAAAATCATCCAATGACGAGTCCCGCTCTTGGGTGGAGCGGAAAAAAGGTGTCAGACTCTTACTGACTAAACAACCTACCCCGTTCCTACATCGCCATACATACCAGGGCCAGCGCCTTCCTTTTCAGACGCAAACTTCTTAATGAACTTCGAAGGTAACCCGTTAACACGTTGCATAGTAAAAGAAAGCTAAGTTGCTAATTCATCTTTTCCTTGTCCGGGATAACACAGCTTTTTCCATTTTTCTTCCTCACTGAGATTACCATAGTATTACTTCAATAAAAATATCTAATTTTCTTGCGTAATTGGATGTTTTAAAAACATCTGGAGGATTCAAGAAACCGCAAAATTGGTCCGTTCTATGAGCAGCTGACGTGACCTTTTTTGACCTTTCATTAGAATAGAAAAGAAAGCATTTTATTTGTCAGGATATTCTGCAACATTGTTATGAGCATAGCATATCATCAGCCTATAATTTTCCCACTGTTCGGACGCAGACGTCGAAACTAGTTGAAGAATAGTTATAAATGGGTTTAAATATATATTTCAAAGTTTAATGAAGTCAAGGAGATAAAGTATGATTCTTATGTAATAATGTCAATATTTAGATATATTTTTCAGTCACGAAATGTTCTGTCGAGTAAAGGGTAAGATTGAGAATAACAATTGCCATACAGCGTGGTAAAGCTGCCAGCCCTTTGGGCACTTTAATAGTCGACAGCGATGCGGAAGAGTTTTTTGACGCCTTATTAGATAAGGTACAATTAGTTCATAAGGGTTTTTTTTAATTTATGTACATATTAATTATAATTCAATCTCTTAAGATTAGACAACAATTTAATTGTAAGCCTTTCATGTCAAGCAAATGTACTTTACGGCTAGGTCTTGATACAAATTCAACTTATACATTACAATATTGCGTAACAACAACGTTTTGCTATGTCTCTACAGGAGCCTCTGATATGTGAATGAATGTATATGACTACTTCATGTACATTCATTCACATATAAAGAAAGCATTAGCATTGATCAATATATTAACTTAGCTCATAGCGTACTAATTTGGTAAATTTTACCCATACACTTAGCTAGTTCGCAATACAATATTTTCTTTTACATTTCTTCTTTACTTGAAAAATTTATCTACAACCATTTACATATATAAATATGTATGTACTTTCATTGACATCATTACATTTTTAATCTAGTTTCGACAAGGCAGAATACATCGACAAAATATACGTAGTCGCACCGCGTTGTTACCCTGGGAAGCCTGTATATTTACGGTCTAAGTCGGGTAGATTACCTTCTGTCTCTGGTTGAGTTATAGCTGCCTTATCTCTGACTTTTATAGTGACGTACGTAATCAGGTAGACGGCCCTTGTGTGTGTATCTGAAAGATATATTGCTCAGATGGATAATGGATGAATTTAAATGTGTGGTGAGAAATTCAATCATGATTGGAGATGATATTTATGTGCACTGTAAATGTTTAATTTAGTTTTATGTCACCGATAGAGGGACTGACTGCTCAAGTTCAGCAGGTAAATCTTTTTGGGTGAAAAATTATCATATGATTTCTTCTGCTCTAGGTGAAGACAGACTAACATCTACCCATGTTCTTTTAGTTCCCCTAGGGCTACCGTGACTCTATCAAACAATCCAGCAGGCATGCATAAGCCTTAGCAGACCCCATCACTCATTCTGCTATTCATTTCAGTAATTTTCATTTGAAAATTGTCTTGCACCTCCTGATTTTCAAAGCGTTCCTTGCCGTAACCAAAAAGTGAGGATTATATTTTCCTCACTTTTTCCACCACCTTCTTTGCTCACATTACTTCTTCCAAGTTGCTAATATTTCGACTACTATGTAGATCTATAATAATAATACATCACACAACGCCATCTACTCCCAAGCTAAGCAGAGCTTGTGTTATGAGTACTAGTCAACTGATAAATATACTTATATATTTCTAAGTACATACATTTCATAGATAAATTACACCCAGACCCAGAACAAACGATCGTGTTCATCACGCAAACATTTCTCCTAGGTTTTTATTGGTCGGAAAAACCATCTATCTATATTAGCTATAATATGTATGTATTTAGAAATATATAAGTATGTTTATTAGTTGTCCAGTACCCATAACACACGCTCTGTTTAGCTTGGGATTAGACGGCGTTTGGTTAATATTTAATAGTTGTGATATGTTATTTTAATATTATCTAATGACGGCTCTTGGGCAGAGCGGAAAACAGTGTCAGACTCTTACTCACTAAACAACCCACTCCGTTCCTTCTCGCCTTAGTTCCAGGGTTGTCCTTGGTGAGAATCAAATCTACGACCTCCGACATATCAGTCAGGGTTACGGTGACATAGTTAAATATATCAGAACTATGACACCAACCACAGCCTTCATTGCACTAATAATATAATTATATTTACTCCATGTTATCATTTTAGATCCTAAGCAGTAAAATGAATAATGAAGACTGTTGACTGGAGATAAAAGATATAATTGTTTCCATAATTGTTTTATTCATTATGACAATACCATTGCATGCTGTATTCTTGGAAAATGTGTGTTAAAGAATGTTTTAATTGTGAGAAGAAAAAGTATGAGCTCGTTGCTCCTGACGGGGGATGGGGATATATGATAGCGTTAGCTGTAATTATAATTATGGTGAGTGTGAATTCCGTTATTAAGCTTTTAAATTCCGTAATTATGTAGATACATAATAGAAAGACAATAGCCCTCCTAGTCAAGTTACTATCGTATGAGTTAGCGCTTGTAAACAGCCACGTCCCCAATTCCTTTGTTAAGATGACGTCCGAATAAGGAAATTGGGGGCGTGGCCAACTACAAGCGCTAACTCTAAATGATACGATTGTAACTTGGCTAGGAGAGTAGGTGTGCAATAGCAGACGTTTGCTTGGGGCTCAAACGTTTAATTAAAATGGCCCGATTTAAAATTAAGCCTAGTCAAAACGAACTGCAGTGGTGTGTCCTTTTTAGGGTTTCGTACTTTAAAAGGAAAAACCGAAACCTTTGTTGGATCACTTTGTTATCTGTCTGTCTGTCAAGAACTTTTGTTACGGGAATGCATGGAGATGTCGAGTTGCAATTTTAACCATATAATCAAGTCTGCGGACCCTTAAAGCTGGGAAAAAATTAAACTTCTAAGTTAACGATAAACGGCCATTTATGTCTCAAAAAACGTACATTTTCACCCTCAACGAAATCGAAATTCGTACATTAGTTCCTGTTTGCTTGCTTAAGTATAAAAAAAAGACAACTGTAAACTAGGTACGCCGATTTAGAAAACCTTCAAAACTCAATTCGGCAATTGAACTGTTTTGATAGGTAAGTTTGTCCGGAACCCTTAAAGCGTAAGTCTTACTCGCATTTGCCAAACTTTCTTTATTAAAAAGCTGTCTTCTATGTAATATTGTTATATTCTTTTCTGGAACTTATACAGTGTACTTCATAATGAGTATTCTATTCTTCTCTAGTCTATTGTCTTAGAACAAAGGCAAGTTGTGCTGTGATATGACAATGCTCCAAGTAAACAGCGTGTGTATGACCGTACGTAGTTATATATTAATGGTATGACCACACTACAAAGGATTTTCTCTCGTCTTAAAGAAACGTTCGCTTACTGATTTCAGTTTCATTCTGTCAAAAAATAAGTACATAATATTATTTTATGAAACCTGTAACATAGCAGATACTTGCTTACTGTTTATAGTAATTTTAGCTGTGAGCTACACAGCAACTAAAAAAAGGAAAATAAAAGTTATTTGTAAAAACAATCGGGCTGGTGTCCGCAATTCCACGTCTATAGCGTGTATTTTGCGTACGTTACAATACCTATAAACGACGCCCGAAAAAAAAATGCCGGCTTCCAAACTTGAACGTCCTGCGTCAAGTCGTCGCTGTCCCCGCAATCACTTATTTTCTCCACTTATATCAAAAAGTACTATTGTCGCGTCCTTGACAGACAAGCCAGACGAGACACAGATATGAGACAGTTCAATAAGTAGTTTTTGAGGTCTCTGCCAAATAAAATGAAAGAGCTACTTTATGAGACAATACCGCAGGACGTTTGTCACGCAACATCTCATATTGCGCACAAAACGTTTTGGGAACATTTATTGTGCGTACAGTTAAGAAGTGAAATTCCTGCTAGTATGTTTTTTGATAGCTACAACCTGGGGGTTTTAAGTCAAGGATGAATAGATTATTTCTAGCTCAGCATGCTCTATCGTTAATCCGCATCAGGTTAACATTCAAGTGAAATTAATTAAAAAAAAAAAACTTATATTGTAGTTTTGGATATATAATATAAAGTAGACTAAATCAAAGACTTACCATCAAGGGAGTTAATAAATTAAAAAAATCTATTACAATATATTAACTCACTTCGGATTTATAATACGTAGGTACAAAACAAACTAAATCAAAGCAAAAAGAAAGAGAAGAGAATTCTTTAGAAATAAGCATCACTGTACCTATTTTTCTGTATGATAAATTGCTTACGATTGATATTCTTTGAATATACACTACTCATCTGAAAGACCTAAATACTTCCCTTTTTACGATTTTGTTCCTAATTTAATACATATTTAATTTGGCACAGACGTAGTTTTCATTCAAATGCTGTTTTCCACTTTCATTAATTTTCTTTTTTCATATAATTTCAGTCAACATCAACTGCGTTTATATCCAGCTATGGGCTACTGTACAAAGAATTTCTACAAGATATCGGGAGGAGCTCTACAAATGCCTCAATGATGTGCGGGCTAAGCGCAATATGTACAGCTATTGCAGGTTAATGACTTTCACTTCAAATCATTTAGCCCCTCTCGCACTTTGCAACATTTCATAAACAAGCGACCACATCGCTACTTACGCGCTACAGAATCGCGACTGTATAGATGGAAACGAGCAACCACGTCGGACGACACCGGGGAGAGAAGGGTGTAATGGTAGTGCTAGTGAAACATTCTACATATATACAAAATTTCATACTTTTTATGTCATTATTCCAATCGCGTTTGCATTACGACTGAGAATAGTGACGTGAGAAAAGGCAAACAGCTAGCGAACGTATCGGGACTGTATCGATGCGTACGCGCACAGCGTCGCTATTGCATCGCTACAAAATGATGCCGTGGGCGACGTGCTCTACAAAGACATAAAAAAAATTCTTGTGTTTTTTTTATTTTCACTTGTTTTTTTTTTAATCACAACAAAAGTAAGAATGTATTATTTTGGAAACCTATTTTTGAGACTATAGCAAATAAATATTGTTCCAATTTTAAAAACATTTCGCTTTTGGAATGGCTACTTATAAATGTTAATATTTCCTTTTAGGAAAATCCATCAGTACCCGTGTATTACGGAATTATTTTATTACCAACTAGCTTTTGCCAGCAGCTTCGCCCGCGTACATAAAATATAGCCTATGTCACTCAGGAGTAAAGCAGCTTTCTATTGTTGCTTAAATTTTTCAAATCGGACCAGTAGTTCCTACAAACAAAAAAACAAAAAAACAAACTTTACCTCTTTATTATATTAGTGTAGATAATAGAATCGTCTAAGAACCCTTTTAAAGTAACAAATACACACACACTCACTTCACTTTTATAAACTTTTTTTATTATTTCTTTTTATAATGTTTACGTTTTTGATTTTCAGGTTTCCTGACTAGTCCCCTGCTGACCATCATGAGTCTACGAATACTGACGCTAGCTGCTACACTAGTTTTCAACACTGGAGTGATTTGTATTTTCTTTGTGAAGTCAGTATTCACGTTCCATTTATGCCACGGAATATTACAGGTAGTTTCTTTTGAAGTTTTCTAAAATTCACCCATACTTCAGTAGCCTTTTTAGATGCAGGGCCCAGGATTTTCCAGTCCATATAACGCATTTTTTCAAATAATACTTGGTATAGAAAGTTATTTACTTTTTTTAAATGAAAGTGAAAATTACGCTTAGTGGTGGTCGGCGGAAGTGTCTGCAATAGCACATATTACATGTAAAACAAAGTCCCTCAACTATTTTCTGTATGTTACGCATTAAACTCAAAAGCTAAAATTAATAACCAACTAATTAATGAAAACTGTATGAAAATTCTTTTAGAATGCTTAAGGAAGGTTGTATGTAGAGGAAAGCCGAGAGCTCCAAATCTTTTTCACACTCTTGCAAACCGGGACGGGTCACTTAGTTTTTCTACAAGACCAACTGAATTTTATGGTGGTCGCAAAACTTGACTATAATACAGAAGAAGTGAAGTTAGGTCTATTTATTATAGTAAATTCTCGAAGCTCCGGTGTTCTTAGGTTTGACTAGTCAATCCTCAGGGTCTGACTTGAAGACCTAACATAACCTAACCTTGGATAAACCAATCATTCCGCAAAGAAACTGGTTATCGACCTTTGACTATCACATATATCCCACTTCCCCAGTTACTAAGAGTCAGTCAATGGAATTTAAACTTAACTAACACATACACCAAAATTTGGAAGCGATGGAACTCAGTTTACGATGCAACAATGAAGGCACGTAGTTCCAGTTGATTTGCAGTCGTCCCCCGAGTGACCAATGAGTGGTCCGCTGGGTGCTATCCTTGCCAACAGTTAGCCTCTGCTACACGCATACTAAATACGTAGTGGAAACATGATGGGACATGCGATGGTTTATCCGTTGCAAATACGAGATTGCCGAATAAAAGATTGTTACTGAGTGATTTAATTAATTAGTGGCGTGGCGACACCTTTGGTACAAATAAAATTTGAGACCCTTTTGAGGTGGGAAAATTGACAAATTATTTATTTTTCATATTCTGGGTTGAGCAGCTTTTAAATTTGCTCATTGCGAATTCTTCAGTTATATTTATTATTATTAGGTTCATTTAAAAAAAAATACTAAATCTTGCGGCGCAACGCCAAACCATATCCATTGAAGTTTTCGTTTCGAGTGCAAGCAAAAATAAACTTAGCGTTTGTCAGGTGGAAGTATCTTCGATGTTAAATCATCATTACATATCATTACATAGTATAAAACAAAGTCGCTTCCCGCTGTCAGTCTCTATGTATGCTTAGATTTTTTAAACTGCGCAACGGATTTTGATGCAGTTTTTTTATAAGATGGAGTGATTGAAAAGGAAGGTTTATATATAAAATATATTTAATATCAGCATTGCCCCCGTGCGAAGCTGGGGCAGGTCGCTATAGTACAAAATATACCAACCCTTGCATTACTTTGCAAAATATGCATAATATTAGTGTGGTAATCGAAATGCTTCACTGTTTCAGGGGCTTGGTTTCGGGGTGCTATACAATTTGTCCTGCACTGTGCTGAATGAATATTTCGTGAAGAGACGATTGATGGCTATAAGTTTAGTCCAAAGTATCGTTGGTAAGTTATTTTGAAGACGATAGAGTTTTCGTTTTAGTCGAGAAGTCATTCAATAACTTTTGGATGGAGTCAGAAACTTTTGGATAGAGGGTGTGTCAGACTTGTACTGCCTAAAATTATCTACACATGTGTCCTTCATTGTGTGTTGTCATCTCTATGGTTCTCATCTGATAAGACCAGTGTTCAATCTTTAAAAGAACTATTCAGATTATTGTCTTATTGGTAATGGTATTTTGAGTAATAGTTCTATTCAAATCCACATAGATTTGATAAACATATACATGTACATTTGTACATAGATCTGTGTAGAACCACATAGCTCTACCCAGATTTGAATGGACCTGTCCAGTCAGCGCTAGCGTAATGCAAGTTTACAGCAATGCTTGTAGCTTGACTAAGGGTGCCAAAAAAAGTAATTTAGATAGGCCGCATAAAGTACTCAAATTGCCAGAGAAACGCAGATATTACCGCAATGAAGAATAATCCACACTAAAAAAGGTTTAGAACATAAAATAAAAAAGTAATATTACTTTACATTTTTGTTTCAAACCGATTAAAGCTACACAACTCAATTCACAAACAAAAACGTAATAAACACGATGTTGCCTAAAACAACTTTTAAATAAAAAAAAACCTCATACAAAATAAATAAAGCTCGCGTACAAAGCGCAGATTTTGATGAATGACATGTCAAACAATTTGGATGGAGTCCGCCGATGATGTCGACGGACAGAGAGCTTTGTTATCTCCATCACAAACATAGGACTTTTTAGATTTTCAATAGCTTATTGTGCATGTATTTTTATGAAAGACTCTTTAGGGAAAGGAGAAAAAGAAAATTTGCCTTATTCATTGCTTTGTGTGATTTGATTTGATGATTTGCAACTTTTGAGTAACTTGGATTATATACAACTTTTTTTCGTTAGCCTTTGGATATAGTGTTAATATTTTTAGAGGGTGTGCTTTTTTGTAAATAACCACTCTCACTCCAGAGCGAGCCATCAAAGTCCGCAAAGACTATTACTGACTGTACCCGGTATTACCTTTTAAATGTTTAATGGTAAAGTTAACAAGCTTTCCTCAATTAACCAAAAAAAAAATTGCAAAAAAGTAGTACATTCCTACTAGAAAAAGAAAAGGCTAGGGAGAAAGATGAATGTACATACGAGTATTAGTGTTGAATAGTTACAGTACGGCCGTTCTCACTTGGCGAGCCTGAAGTTATAGGCTCTGCAAACTTTACCGCTTGTGCACTCGTAAAAATATAAATAGTTTAAAAAAATAAATGCTAATTAGTTGTTATTGTTATTAACAACTGTTTTTGGCATTTTTTTAAATATTTATTTAATTTGTAGGTATTGCAATATATGAGCAATGGTGGCCGAGTGCGAGGCTGACTTACGAGTTGTAGGTGCCTAGTAATTTATATCATCACCACTGCTCTCAAAACGGTGAAGGAAATTATCGTGAGGAAACCGGCATGTGACTTCCACCAACCCGCACAGAGTTCGCGTGGTGGATTACGGCCCACTTCCTATCCTAGAAACGAGCCCTGTGTCCCAGCACTGAGAACATTAAAAAGGCTGGTGATGATGATGTACTGCAATATGCGTATTATGATTAGTAATCTGCAATTTACCGGGTACAATCCTTTTTCTTTGAGTTAACACCCAACAGTGGGAACATTACAAGGCCGATAATGCTAATGCTGATACTAACAAGAACTTCAATATTTTTTGAAGAACCTAATCAAATAGATTAAGACCATTAATCTGCAGATTAACCGCTTAATCTACACTCCAACTGATGTACGCACATTAGTGAAACAAACATAATATTATAACGCCTTGCTCAATGCAGTCGTATGAGTGACGCTTCACAAACACTCTTGTAACAGCGTACAAAATGTTCACGTGTGATAGTTCATGTAATACGTGACAGATGGCACCACTTAGACAACAAGAATCTCTCACAGTGCATGAACGTGTTTCAGTTTCATGACGAATGAACGTGTTTTCTTTTTGTATTTTTCTTTAAAATATATCAATGGACACAGTGTTGCTGTTTGCGTTATATTTGTCCGACGAGTGTTATTGTGTTCTATTCGCCTCATGTGTTTCACAGCCGTAAAACACATGAAGCGAATAGAACACAATCTCAATCATCTAGCCAGATGATTCATGTCGTTTAGCTTTACACACAGTAAGATAGTAAGATGCCAGCATACTTTCTGGCATTTTACTGTAACGACTGACAAATATCTGCGAATAACAACCGGCTTACGTGCTTTCTGAGACACGGGGTGTCAGTAATATCCTAGATAAACTTAGAAAAGTATATATAAATGTATTTCATCATCGTCATTTCAGCCGAAAGATGTTCGCTATTGGACACAGACCTCCCCCTCAAAATGTATTTAAATAAATGTAAGACTTACTAAAAATATTAATACAAGAAATGGGTAAATTATAAATAAAAAAATTATTATTAAAAAAACAAAATACCCGACTGCACACTAAAAAAAGAGTAAGGAAAGCATCGCAGGCGGGGACCAACAGAGGCTTATTTATAGTCATTTCTGTTGTGCACCATTTAGCAGAATTTTCGTTGGTGGCGGTCAAGGTGGTCCCCGCCTGCGATGCTTTCCATCAACATTTATAAATTATATTCAGTAAATTTTGTATTGTGGGGCTTGTTTTACTCTTTTTTTAGTGTGCAGTCGGGTATTTTGTTTTTTTAATAATAATTTTTTTATTTATAACTTTTTAGCTGTTTTTATTTAACGAAAATGTTGTAGATGTAGAAGACTATGTATATGTAAGTACCATTTTAAATTATTTCGACGACATTTGGCTTTAGATTACGAGTACATATTTTTTTAAAGGGAAATTTAGAAAAAATATTATTATGTCTTTATCCCGTGGGACTTTTAGGATAAAATGTATCCTATGACACTCCCGTAATCAAGACAAATCTAACGATACCTCATACATCAAAATCCATCAAGCCGTTTAGGCTACAGGAGGTCACAAAGGAAAAGACATACATACATACTTACATACACTCGAAAAACATTACCCTCCTTCTTTGGCAGTCGGGTAAAAAAGGAACTTATCGGAAATCAAAAAATTCATACACATGAAATCGTTCGCGTTCTGGGCATGAAAGTGCCCAGAACGCTGATAGCATTGCCACGCTGGATAGCAATGCTGATTCGCTGACCGAAATATAAATTGAATATACACATTGGTACTTGATCGATTTCGTACTCGCAACGCAACTCATGCATGAAGAACCTTAATGACTTGAACATCGCGATACAAACAAAAAAGAAATGAAAAAAAAAACATATTTACGATACCATTTCTATGTCATAAAAGTACTTCTTAAAAGGAAAAATATCTTTATCCTATAACTAAAACAAAACTCAGATAATTTAACCAAATCCATTTCATTCCGCATCAGGTCTTCTAAATCATTTCACATTTCCCCTCCCGCTCATCGAACCGCTAACAAGGCTCGTACATAGGTACGGTATAATAAAATGTCAATATTTCCGTTCCTTACAAAGATATTTATTGCGAATGGATGTGCACAGGATGCAGTCAGCCGTGTCCTATATAGAGACGTTACATTCGCTTAAATGCATCCTGTCCTGGGTTATTGATCCTTAAATCGTAGGTACAGTGACATATAAAATGTAACCTCTTTTGTGAGATATTGTACTTGGAACATTCTTCTTGACAATTGGTTAGTACAAAAAATATGTCTGAGACGGCACATATACACACGATAGTGTGGACGAGCACGTAGTGTAAAAATTGCGTGTGTGTTACGTGTATGTTATAATTTTGTTCTTTTTTTAAGTGTGACAACGCTTAAAAAAAATCTTATCCAAAAAGTTTGTAATCGTTATTGTAATAATTTTCTGTTTCACCGATTAAATTAAATTTCAAGTCAGAATTTCAGCGGGTCCACCTAGTGGTTTCAGGTGGTATGACAATACACCTGGAACTGCTAGGTGGCGCTGCAATCATCAATCTAGCTCATGGACAGGATGACATCTATCGGGACCACTCGTATACAAATAAATAATTATCGTGATGTGGACAGTAATGATGATACTTGCCTCTCATACAGAAGGTTGCGTGGTCGAAACTAGAAAAGTATGAACGTAAATTTTTCTTTTCATATAATATACTTTTCTAAGATTCCCTAAGACATTACTGACACCACTATTCGTGCCTCGGAAAGCACGTATAGACATTAGTCCGGGTTGTCATTTGTAGATCTTTGACAATCGTCACAGTTATTCAGACACCCGAACATTTTGACGATTAGTCTATCCAAGAAATATTGTGTTGTAACTGGGTTGTAGAACTCTGGTAGATATTAAAAAAATATGATACCGATTTTTTAATGTTTCAGTGTTTCACTTACACCAACAAAATGTATATCAATTTGTATGTCTGTCAACAGTGATTACAACTGCTCTTGAAAAATTCAATTCATTACTTATTTCTAAATCACATGTATTACAAATATATTCAAATAATAAAGGTTTTTCAAAACGTCTTTACATCTCGCTACTTACCACCAATTACATAGCTCCTTTTACATTAGAAGGATCCATTAATCAAACCAAATATATGTGGTCTACCGCAGATGTCTAGAAAATCTAAACGATTTCTGCAGACATTTCGTATGGTTTAAGATAAATGAAATAACACGATTCCGTATATTCCTGTAGGTCTAGCTAAGTTACGACCGTTTCGTGTCAAGACTCTTTTTTATTATTGACCGGCTTGCGTATAACCACTATCTTTGTCTACTTGATGGTAAGCGATGATGTGGCGGATGACAGAACAGTGCCCTAATTCTCGTAAATTCAAACAATCCCAATTCCATTGTCGTTCCATTGTCGTTCAATCATAGTCCTATCCTAAATCGGTATTCACGTGTTCCTTGATGGGGATTCGATAGAACGACAATCGAACGACTTCTAAATAACCTCTCTTCGATCGAACGAGTTCAAAATCGGTGTCGTTAAAACTCGATTGATGGATGGGAATACGAAAATGTCAAAGTCGCTACGATATCGCTACGGTTTTCATTACGAGAATTAGGCTATAGACTTGCCTTCAAGCACAAGTACCTACAAATTTTAGTTGTTTTAACAATTTTAGTTAGTAGAAGTGTTCATTTAAGTTTCAAAATACTTCATAATTTCCTATATTTTATTTTTTTTGTGCTGAAGGAGTCATAATCTATTTTATTCTTTCATCTTAACCACAATAAGAATTGTTAAAGGGTTTCGATTTCAAGTGGAAGGTTTAGACAATTCCGCCTTTGCGATTCCGCAGCGATTGCTCATTCTTCATCTGTTTTATTAATAAGTAATCATTAAATGACTCATTTCGATCCTAGTGGTGCTAACAGGTGTCAGATTTTGACTGATTAAAACCCACCTTTTACAACTCAAAGGTGGGTAACTCATAATGCAACCATTAGAACAATAAGAAAATTCACTTGTCTAATCAAAAGTTTTTTTTCAGCTGTCATATTAATGATTGCACCCTTATTTGTAAAATGGTCATTAGTAAAATATGGATACCGAGATACAATACTTATAATGTCAGGTCTTACTTTGCACAATTTTATAGCAGTAGCGTTAATACAACCAGTCAACCGACATATGAAAAGGATCGAAATACCTGATAGCAACAATGGTGAGTTTACTTACATACTAATCAATTGAAATACATAGTTATATCTTGCTTTTCACACGCGGATCTAAATTTGACTTTCATAGTAATACAATTTAGCTACTATACTTTAGCTTGGGACTAGACGGCGTTGTGTGACAGCTGTTGTGGAAATATACCTATTATTAACATATTGTAACTTCAGTACCAAATATATATTTTTTTTTCTGATATTATTATATTGTCTTTGTCTAGACAGAGAAGTTTGGAAGGAGAAAGGGGAGGCTTTTGCCCAGCAGTGGGATACAAAGTAGGCTATAAAAAAAAATTGTACCAAAATCCAAACTACACGTACCTACAAAAGGAAAATATCAGCAGCGTTACACCCAATAATAAAATATAAATAATAAACAGCAAAAACTTTGTTACAGAAAAGTTGTTGCATGACAAAAAACTGAACGAAGAAGCCAGCGTAGCCATCGTGCCAATTATCAGACTGACAAACACAGATGGCAATTTCTCCAATCCCAATGAGAAAATGTATTTAGCTTCAGAGGAAGATGAATCCGGTGGACTTAAGTAATTAGCCAAACAACACTATTGAAAGTATTAGTCATTATAAGCTTTTGATTAGTCTTAACTATCCCGATGTTTGTCTGTAATAAAATCTTGGCCAAAAGTTATAAGTTGTATAAAAGTTATATAAATATTTTTCAAAACTTGTTTTGATAATTATTTCTCGCTATAACGAGATTATATATTGGTGGACATCCCATCAGCAAAGAAAACTTTTCGGAACACATTCATTGCATGTACCTTCTAAGGAGGGATTCCTGTCGGGATCTATCTTTTCTGTAAGCTACAACCTAGGGTTCTTTAAGTCAGGAATAAATAAGCGAGCGATACATACTAAGAATTAAATTAACTTGCCAAATTTTTTAAATTAATATTTGATCTAGCTAATTATAACGATATCAGAAACCAGGCCTCCTCTCTAGAAGAGGGAATGGATCGTAATCCACTACGCAGGTCCAGTGTGGGTTGATGGATGTCATATTATGATTTCGAATGTTTTGTTCCCACAATGTTTTCCTTCACCCTTTTTGAGAGCAGTGGTAATGAAATAGATTACACAAAGTGATGTGCCATGCTGGGTTTGAACCCGTAACCTACTACTACTCGTAACTCGGGGCTGTTACTATTGTGCCACCACTGCTCAAATTACTCACCTATACATATTACAATTTTTTAACGAAAAAAAGTTGCTATTAAAATATAATATTCGCATGGGTTAGCTTACAATAATACGATTGATTTATCTATTTTTACAGTTTCAAAAAGATCTTTGATTATTTAGTAGACAAGTCACTACGTGAAGAGTTTCTGATGTCCTGCGTATGCGCAGGTCCTGCGCTTGCTATGTTTGCTGATACGACATACTCTTCAATTCTGCCAGAAGCATTGTTCATTACTGGATGGATGCAAGTAAGATACTTTGTATTTGTATGAGTGCTATTTTGTACAATGATTTCTTTCTTCTTCTTAGTCGTACAGAGTGGTTTACTTGACAGAGTGGTCGTGGTAATGTATTAGTCAAGTATTGAGCAGTACAGCTGCGTGGCGTCGTTGCATTGTTACAGCTCGTATTTGGCAGCATTGGCAGTTGTGATCAATAGATTCCCTAATATTCATAAAATAGTACAGTTAATATATTTAATATATTTATTTAATATAATTAAAAAGTTTAACAAGATTATCGGCAGTTACATTTTCGGACTCAAGACTCAAAAAACTATATTTTACATACTATATTGTTTTACCGTCCTACCTCCATATTACAAAATTATTATAATATAATATTTATACAAATTATACAGATACCAAAAGTTTTTAAAATTATTTATATTATAGTATGTTTTTTAAATTTAAAATACTTTGTCCTTTTTTAGTTTCATAAGAATTTAAAATAAAAGTTTTCAATACAGTTCCCACGTAACTTGAAACTGATTTTAAACTTGAAACTGATTTTTTATTTTTAGTGATAGTTTGTTATTATTTATATCTTATGATGATAAAAGCTTATCTGTGCTATCTTATTATCTCGGTATAAATCAGACTCCTTATCTACACTATATAGATATATCTAATGTCTAAAATTATGCAGAGCATTACTTTATTTATATGTGTATGCGGACAGATTCGGAAACTAATGGCTACGTTTTGTTGGTTTTTAGGGTTCTATTCCACAAAGGAAAAACGAAAGGGTTCCGTTTTTTCAGTCATTGGATTACTTTGTTGACCTTCTTTTAAGACCCTTTATCTCAAGAACGCGTGGAGGTGTCAAGTTGGAATTTAGGGGCGATATATAATGTTTAATGATTTTAAAGAATTGAAAAAAATATATGTTCAATCAGTCCATAGCCCTCTTGGTACTTAATGAACTAAAGCAGTGAAATCAAAATCAAACTTCTAAATTAAAGAGAAAAAAGGAATGGGCGTTTACAGCGAAAAATGTATATTTCACACTCAAGGGAATCAAAATTCATAGGATACTTCCCATTTACCCAGAATCCTGAAATTTGGTATAAAGCAGGATCTTATATCACAGATATAGAAATAAATCTAAAAAAATTAATTTGTTTTTACCTACGTCACAAACGAAAGAAATGCGTTTCGGAATCGGAAATGCATTCGAGAATTGAACTACGTAAATAAATAGATAAGTTTGTACGAAACACTCGGCGCGCTAGTCCAACTCGCACTTGTCGAGTTTTTTTTTGACCTCGCTTTTTTGAGTTTATTTTGACCTCGCTCTTTAGACGTGGTCCACAAAAACTGATCCTTCCTATCTCGCCTTTTTCAAATAATGTTGTGATCGGCTGCCAGTCTAACCGGATAAAACCAGCATATACCAGTATAGAGCGACTGCTTATCTAATGTCTGACTTCCATAACCTAGTAATTGGGTTCAATGATTTTTAATATCTTTGAATAGGTCAAAATGTATTGTTTAAAACGTCACGTATACTTTTTTTAATATAGATTGTTTTTAATATCATACATCACGCATGCGGGATTACTCCGCACGTGTAGCCCTCGCAAATATCCTTTTTATTTATTGCAATGCCTGAAATACAAACGCGGGATGCGGGAAGTGGAAGTGATATTGTGTAATTAGAGGATTCAAAACAATTTTAAATTTCGAACCATGGGTAGTTCGAAATTCAATGATTTTTTCTTCGATCATTGATGATTGGAGAAAGCTGTATATTACTACTTTTAACTGAATTCAAAAAGAAGGAGGTTATCAATTCGACTATATGTTTTGTGTGTGTTTGTTATGCGATTACTCCGCACATTATGGACCGATTTTTTAAATCATAGTCTGAATTGCATTTCGTAAGAAGAACAATATACAACCTATTATTTTATGAACATTGGAGAATCTATACTTCCGAGTATAGCCTGAGTATGTAAACAGATATACATATGTACAACTACCATCTAAGACGTAGAGAAACTCAATATTTGAGAAAGGCACAGCTGGTACAATAGAGTATTTACTACAAAAGATAACTTCAAAGTAATTATTTGCTTGCAGGATAACATAGCGTTGGCCCAGTCTCTGTATGGGTTTGGAGACTTGGCTATGAGAGCGCTGTTCGCAGTTCTAAGTAATTGGCTGCTCAAGTTGGGCAGCCAAGAGATTTACGTACTTGGAGTCACGCTCGGCTTAGTGTCAAGGCTTGGTAAGTCTTGCGGGTTTGCAGAATGACATTGTACCTACACTAAAGCCACTTACTTGAGATGCAACATTACCTATAAACAATTTTATAGTTTTGTGGATACTTGTATTCATTGAATGATTTTATCTTGCGATCACATCAATAGTTCGAATGATTAATTCCATATGATTTGTGCGCGGGCTTGCAGACGGCAAGCGATGGGTAACCCGCCGTCCGGTCGTCTGGTAACAGTCCAGCCCTAGCCCAAGTCACCGACGGCGCGTACTGTTCCCGTGCGCATTAAGGAGTTAGTTGTCAGCAAACTGTAGGCGCCCATCAGGGTCGAAGCCTCCTGTGGTCAAGGTATAAGGAACGGGGTGGGTAGTTTAGTTAGTAAGAGTCTGACACTGTTTCCGGCTCCATCCATGAGCATTTTGTCTATAAATGAACATTAAAACTTCTGCTTCTGAAAGCAGTGGTGGACTAGTGGTAAGTATCTGCCCCGACCCAATTGTAGGTCATCAATTCACACTGAGCCTGGATTGTGTATTGAGGCCCCTCGTCTTAAGTCCCAGCAGTGAGAACATTATAAGACCGATTATGCTTTTTTTATTGATATCAAGTAGTGCTTGACTGCGATTCCACGTGATAGTAAGCAGTGATGCAATCGTTGATGATAAGGCGCACTACTTTATTAAGAGCATAGGCTCTAGAGTATATAGATACACTTAAATTGATGACACCTAAATTATAATCGGACGGGAAGATCGCAGCTGGTAAACTGTTCCAGTCCCTCGATTTAGGCGGTATAGACGACGAGACAAAACGCTTAGTCCGGATCGTAGATAACTCAACAACGTAAAGGTGGATTATCGATTATACGGCTTATGATTATTTTTGGGTTACCGTTAAGTCAAGCCTTTAGATTGAAGTAGCTTTGTACTCTTATTTAGTTATTAATTTTTTATCATTCCCAGGTATGTTATGGTCCAAGAGCTTCATAGCAAAGATGATCTATATTCCTCTGGTCGGAGCCTCTCACTGTGCGGTCACAATCCTCATTCCCCTGGTGGTCGCTGATGCTGTTGCTCCTGAGAAGTTCACAGCTGCTTTAGGCATGCTAATGATGCTATCAGGCCTTGTCAACTTGGTGCTGGGTTATGCTATAGGTATGTTTAACCTTTCAAGAAAATATGTTTAGTGTAGATTTTTAGCATTCGTACATATGCCATACAAAACAATACATATAAACTAGTGCTTGACTGATACTACCGGATGGTAAACAGTGATACTATCGTCGATGGTAAGGCGAACTAGTTTATTAACCTTTCGAACCCAGATCTACGCGAGACACAATACCTTTGTAATTGTGTCTCTAATTACGTCATACAAGAGGTTAAGAGCCTATTCACTATATTGTATAAATTATAATTGGACGGGAAGAAAGCAAGAGGTAAATTGTTCCTGCGATGTACGTGATATTAACGATGTGCCTGAACGCTTAATCCTGACTGATTTATTATTATTTTGACTTAACAATTTAATTAAATAATAATAATATGTATATATATTTTGCATAGCAGTCAGAGCCTCTAACCGTTAGACCAACAGGCTAGTCAAAAATAAAAATGAAAACAAAAAATAAATACGAAACACGTGTGACAAAAATGTCGTAATTAAGTGTAAAATGCATTTTTTATCTTAAGAGGCTTAATCAAATGAGTCGCGACAACGATATACTTTGCAAATAAGACGCATCTTATCTTTTATTTTTCTGAAACAGTATACCAGTAATATTTTGGAGATAAATAAATACTAAATGATTGGTTATCTTGGTTTGATCTAACATTTAGTGAAATTTTAGATGAGATGATACCTAAACAAATGAAAAAATTCAAATTTTAGATGGTATAATACCACATCAAATCAAGCATTGGTTTAATAATAGTAAATTCACTTATATCAGGCTTGAATACTACGTTATAAATTGAAAAAGTAAAAAATAAAAGTATAATAACCACACTGGAAAACCCTTAGTATTATATGTAATAGTAAATCTATGATTGCACTAGATATATTTTAATACAGCTTAGATTATTATTCTAATTTCGCAAAAGCTATCAGCATCGATTCAATACCAGCCACATTCAATAGATAAAAAATTAACATTTGCCAATCATACGAAACTAAAAGTCAGATATAAAATGTAACATTAAATTTGTCAATCATTTCCCAGGCGCTGTTCGAGAGCTATCAGAAAGTTACGGACCAGTATTCTACCTCATCGCCTCCTGCTTTGCCATGATTGTCCTCTTCTGGTCGATAGAACTTTGCTACAAGAGAAACAAACACAAGAGATTGCAGCGAAGGGAATATTTACGAAAGAAAAAGTTAAATAAATGATTTAGTTGTATATTTGTTTTGTTCATTTCCTACTTACCGTTTATAACCTACCTGTGTGTATTAGTGAAAAGTCTAAAATTAAGGATTCAATAAAACATTAATTTACGCCCTGGTTGATAGTAACTGATGTCCTAATTCAAGATACGGTCTATCCATGTCCCAAGTTTCATTGAAAATTTGTTCAGCTTTGTATAATAAACATACAGACATAGTTATTTATAAATATTAAAAGTATATAGTATCCATCAACAGGTATCCATCCAAATGTACCCACAATTGTACCCAAAATACAGGATATGTTTCCAGATAAGGGTCTTTAATAAAAAAAGAAACATATTTTTTCAATATAAGACCAATATTATGCACCGTGCACTTATGCACACGGCCAAGAATCTCGCTTATTAGACAGTTTTTATTTAATCATGCCTTTGAATACTAATCTGTATAATATTTGAAATCTCTGATTAAATACTGCGTTCTTTAAATTGCGGCATGTTGTGTAATAATTTAAATCCTCTATATCTAATGTAAACAAACTCTGCACGAATGATGACATAAGTAAAGATGAAAATAATAATGACTTGAAAAAAGCAATGAGCCCGTAAAACAAATGTGGTGCCATAAAATCGCATGATATAGTTATAGACCACGAAGGAGATGTCACGACATACATAGATGTTTTCATTAAGAAAGGGGTAAAAATAATAATAATGAATGAAATATGCAGTTCATATCTTTTGATTTACGTAAAGTGTAATATAAACCACATGTTTCTGTAATCAATGTTATGAGAGAGTTTTTTTTTCGTATATTTGAAGAGCTAATAAAATCTTATCCCATTAATTCATATTTTTAGTGACCTAGCTTTCTTCTAAGTTATATTAATAGTGTTTAGTAACAAAAGATTCTTAAATTATTAGAAAGTAATTCATTTTGATAATTTTAAACTTTAATAGGTTAATCATTACACATTATAAAACAAAGTTGGCTGTCCCTATGTATGCTTAGATCTTTAAAAGTACGCAACGGATTTTGATCCGGAGTGATTCTAGAGGAAGATTTTTGTGCATAATATATTTAATATCAGTACCCGTGCGAAGCTGGGGTGGGTCGCTAGTATTTACTAGATCATGGTGGTTACTGGCCGTTGCTGTAATGATTATATACAAGTTGATATCCATATCATTATTCTCAACAATGTAACAAAATTTACAAAGGAATTTTGCAGGCTGATAGTTAGCTAACATAATTACAGCTACTTATAAATTATGATAACTAAATGATGTTGAATCAGAGTTCAGAATCCGATACGAATTCAGACTTCTCAAGGCCAAGTGCAACTATGATAATTATAGTAGGTGTGTTAAAAACTAGTACTAAGCCCATTAAAAAATAAAAGACCCCATTTTGACATTTGAGAAAATCCCTATTATATAATGTATACATAAAATATAATGGCATTAAGTCCGCCTTTGTACCTTGTGTTGCATGAAGAATAAATAAATAAATATTGGGGCGATTGGTAGTGCAAGGGAAAGTCGAGGGCAACAGATCAAGTGGACGCTCTCCCACACGGTGGACGGACTTTATCTAATCCGTAACACATTCCAGCGTTATTAAAAACTCCTAAGCCGCCTGACGCAGAGCTGCATGGCTTCGTATCGCGAGAGAGGCGGTAGTGCAGGACTCGATCGACTTATGACCACGGCCACTCTGCCAAGAGTGCACAGCTAAGAAGAAGGAGAAGGTAATATAGACAATTGTCATAACGTAAATAATAAATTTAATGTTAAAACATGCCTTTTATTATTTGACAACTTGATTGCATTTGATAGATAGGCCGAAGCTAATAAAAAAGATAATTATATTTTCTTTATAACTTGTATGCATCTGCAAACTGTGATAGTAAAAATATAAAAAATTAAGTATCTATAAGTTACGTATTTTTATAAAACTCAACTGTCATTTATCATTATACTCTTAAATGACACTAAATACAGGTTGTTTGTTTTTACTAGTACCTACAGCATACACAATTTTATTTAAAATTTGTTTTATACTTGTTTAAACTAACTGTATGTCATACAAAAGTGGTTACAATGAGCCTGAACCTGAACAGTCCCACTGCTGGAGGAATAAGCTTCCATTCAATTTATTCCATTGCTTTCGGCTGTAGTCAAAGTTCGGGTTAATAAAAAGAATACACTGTAATAGAAGTAGTAATAATGGGTTAATGGGGATGGGTTAATGGGTGGAGCTGCTAATTAAACTCGAAGCCCACCCTCAAATGAAGCTGGAAATAAGCTAGACGAAAGCAAATGGTATATTATAGGATTTAGTTTGTTAAAATGTATTATTACAATAAATATCTTCCTCAGATTTAACCACATACTGTATTAGGAAAATGTCAATTGTAGGAGTGACTGGCATAACCACAGAAAAAAAGTCGTCACAGAATAAAACCATTTATCATCAGGTTAAATACAACGCTTGCTTGATAAAGTTTGTAAATATGTGAAAGTTAATAAAACCTGTAGCACACATTATGGACAGTTTTGTTGTGTTACGTGAATGGTATCCTAATGGTGTCTGAAGATACGAAGAAAAATTTAAAAATGATGGAAAAGGAAAAGGAGGCGAATAAAGAGTTGAAGGTGAAGAAGTATAAATATGTGGCACCAGATGGAGGTTGGGGCTATTTAGTAGCCATCTCTACTATTATTTGCTTTGTAAGTAAAGTGATGATATTATTACAATATCACCAAAAAGAGTTCGAAATGGAACGTGGATTTGAATCCGCATTTCTCCGATGGTGATTGTGAAGATCACGTAGACACATACACGTATATACTCATGCATAAACTGACGTATAAAAGATGTCACGAAATATGCGCGGATAATTGGCACAATAAAAATATTACAATAGTTATTGTACCTATATTAGATTGTTTAAAGGGATGCTCACAAAATGGACGAGACTCTTTAAAACCAACGCTTGCTGTGGCTGCGAAATATTCAAAAAAGTTACTGTGGCCAGAAATATAAGATGATATGAGGATCTTGTTAGTAAAATTCTGCCATTCTCTCTTGTAATTTTTAGTTAAAGATTGTCAATCTCAATCTCTATAGTATACAAGAGTGTGCATACTGTGTTCCTTTACTCACCTAACCCTATTGGATTGCAATCTGATGCTACCTGACAGTCCGCCAACTTTACAAGCTTTTCTAGGTATAGGGGTGTGATTCTCGATCTTAAGACCAAAGAAGCAGCACAGAACATAGGACAACCACATACAAACATGGGAAGAAGGTTTCAAATGACAAGTAAACGTCAGTGGCTCACTTTAAAAAAGGCCTCTGCATTTAATTAACTAGACATTGAACTAAATAGGCATCGAAACAATTCAACTCGGACATTGGACCGATGACCTAGTGAGAGTCGCAGGAATGCGGTGGATGCGAGACACACAGGACCGTTCGTTGTGGCGACACTTGGGGGAGGCTTATGTCCAATAGTGGACGTCCTTCGGACGAAATGATGATTATGACGATGAAACAGACATTCCACCAAAGTTTTATTTTTTTATTTGTAAGCAAAGCGGAAAGGAGCACACACATTAATTTTTAGAAATGTTTTTGAGTTATTTGACAGGTATAACATATACCTTAATCTCCTGCATGTATAAAAAGAACTTTTACATTTTCAGTCAACCACAACCTCGTTTATGGGGTCTTTCGGGATGATGTACAACGAATACATAAATGAGATATCAATGAGTTCGTCCGGTATCACGTTGCTCAATGGTATAGCGTGCCTATCAAGTGCATTTTCTGGTAAATACGCATTTACTTCTCTTTTACATAAATTACTCATATCATTGATATCATCAGAAACGACGGTTTTTGATGGAAACGAGTTTCTTCAATCCTGGCAATTTACTAACTGAATTACGATCATGGTGATTCGAGGCTATTGACATAAAAATACAACACATTGTGTAAAATTATTATGAAAAAAAGTGTCCGACAATAAAGACGACCGTGAGCGATCGATTGTGATGTATGATATTTGTCTAACAGGAACAAACACAGCAAAAACTTCCTTATTCCTATTGCTACGTACATAACATGGAGTCACATTAAAAAATAAAACTTCTTGTTTTATTTTTTAATGTGACTCCATGTTATGTTATAGTAACTTAATTGTTAGTAACCAAATGAACCAATAATATATTAATCATTACCAGTATTTCTATCACGTGACCATTTATAATGATTGCAGGGTACTTCACATCTGCTCTGCTGAAGCTAATGTCGATGCGATGGCTAGCTTTCATCTCGTCTGTCGTATTTGCTTTTGGGACTCTCGGTACGGCCTTTACACCGTCAACTCTTATGTTCTACCTTACTGTGGGGATCTGTCAGGTATAATTTTTTAGTCTCGATCCTTTTTGAGTCAATGGTAAAAATCTTAAATTTTTTAGGACGAGCAGCTATGTTAACTGCAGCATATTTAGGAACTATTAAGTTCTCTAATGTGCAGGCGTGTAAGCACTTTCACTTTCGCTCATGTTGTGGTTGGGATTATCGCACTAACTTTGGATATTTGATGGGTCTATAAAATCCCATGTCATCAAGTTGCGTTTGCAACGACCTACCTACGCACGCTCAACTGTAGGTAAAGAGAGATTATTTAGCTACTTATGTATTACGTTTTCTTCTTAAATAAAGGCGTTTGTTTATTTTACCAGTTTGCTGGTCACAATGCTTGTGATTTTAATTTCCGTGATCATTTTGAACGATAATAAAGCCGGTTCCTCGATTTAACCCAAACTCGGACTGTAATGCAGCTCTTGTAACGGTGACAGACATCGTTACGTCGGAATAATTTACCGAAAATACCACTATGTTAGTGATCTCGAAACCTATCCTCCAGTAAGAACGATGATAACTAATTAGTCGTGCACTCTTGACAGAGTGGTCGTGGTCATGTGTCGGTCGAGTCCTGCGCCACCGCCTCTCTTGCGATGCGACGCCATGAAGTTCTATGTTTGGCGGCTTGGGAGTTTTCGTTGATGCTGCAATGCGTCATCAATTTGATGAGTTCTGTCCACCGTGTTGGAGAGCGTTCACGTGATCTTTTGCCCTCAACTTTCCCTTGCACTACCAGTCGCTCCATTGAGTCCTCGTTACGGGTGATATGCCCGAAGAACTTGAGAATTCGTATTTGCACACGACGATAATCTCTCTCTGATAATTTAGGTGGTGTTTTTAAAATAACTTGCCTTATATTACAGGGTATTGGCATGGGAATACTATTTAACTTAGCTTGTACAGTAATGAACGATTACTTTGACCAAAAAAGAGTGTTGGTCATGAGCTTTGTGCAAACTGCAACAGGTGAGTTAAAGTTCCTAAAAGTAAAAATAGAGATTTTTTTAAAGAAGTATACATAATTATGATTTATAGGAGTTACCGCCATGGTCGCACCAATATTCGTAAAATGGTCGATAGAAAAATATGGCTCCAGAGGAACTTTGCTACTCATCGGAGGCCTGTCGCTGCACAACTTCGTTGCTGCGTTACTGATGCAACCAGTTAGATGGCATATGAGGAAAGTGGAGATTCCAGAGTCCACCGAACTTAGTAAGTATTTTCATACTACACTCTTTTTCAGATGTATGTAGTTTCCCATATGCTGCTTGTTAGGCATGGTTATGTCTTTTTACTCAATTTAACTTCTACGATCTGAAATAAGCGTTTCACTTCGTGGTTTATAACGCGTATATTTGCCTGGAACAATTTGCCTGCTGCGGTCTTTCCATCCGATTATAATTTAGGTGTCTTCAAGGCTAGTGGCTCTTACCAAACTTATGTGCCTCACCATCAACGACTGCATCAATGCTTACCATCAGGTGAAATCGTAGTCAAGTAAATAAAAAAAAAAGTCTATCGCATGTTGAATAAGAGGACACAATGATAGAAAAATATGGTTTAATCCAACCGAGCCAACACCATAACAATACGCATAAGAGAAGTCTTCATGCATTGACGAAATTGTTTTAGAAGTATTTTAGTAAATTTTAATGTGTCTTATTTTACAGAACTTCTTCTGGAAGTGAACAATGATGTCAAGAAATTGGACACACCAGTTATTACACTGACAGAATTAAACAATAGTCCTACAAAAGAGGAGTTGGCAAAAGCTCTTGAATATCCTGAATATTATGAAAAGAAAAGTGGCTTCAGGTACTGTTTTATTATAGTGTGATATTTGTTAGGACACATTTTAGATTTTATAAAACCCCTTTATTATATATTTTGATAATGTTAATGTTTTCGGAAATAATCGCTCCAAAAGTAAAAAACAAGGCGTCCCCCTTCAAGTTTTGAACTATAAGATTAAAAAATATGAAAAAAATCTCAAAAAGACTTTTTATAATGTATGAATTGAACTTCATAGGATAAATAGTTTTTAAAAAATTAAAAAAAAAAAACGTTCTGAACTAATTTTGTAAGTTAACCGTAACTACATGCAAGCATTTTTAAAAACTTTTTTACATAATTCATTATCCTGAGCGTATATTCTTTCAAGTAAAAATACAAAAACATTAAAATCTACTGAGTTCTGTTACATTGTAAGAAATTTGTGACGGACGGAAAACTACGGAACCCTACATTGAACGTGATCCGACACGCTCTTGGCCGATTTTAATTTTTTTTAGTATAGTGTTTAGTCCAACACGTAAAGCACGTAATAATAATATTTTTGTAATTTATTTATCATATTGTTTTCTTTGCATTTCAGGAAATTTCTGGAATCAATCATAGACATGTCACTGATCAAAACGTTCCTGTTTTCTTGTGTTGCCCTTGGACCTGCCATGTGCATCACTGCCGATTATTTATACATAGTTATGGTGCCAAAGTACTTCTACTCCTTGGGATGGAGTCAGGTCAGATTTTCTTTTACAATCCTTAAACAAAATGACCATATGGTACTATTCATTTTGGTTTTACTCTTGAACATATCAGAATACTTTTTTTTTATTTTGGATATCTGCGTAAAGCGAGAGGAAATTTCACTGCTTTACATCTTTCCTTTTCAGCTTTTCCTTTATTTGCTTTTTTTTCTATTATTATTGCTGTTGTAACTGTCCCAAACATTCCTGCAGTCCTAGCCACAATCAGTCCTTCTTTTTTTTTATTCTTTAGGGCAAACCGCAATGCAAAAGGCAGGTGGGATTTTTATCTCACTAAAACCCACACTACTACGCCAAAACTATGTGCCATTTGGAACATATATTCAGAATAAGAAACAAAATAAAACATCATCTGTTCTTTTTTTTCAGGATAACGTAGCAATGGTTATAACTTTGTACGGGTTTGGAGATTTGGCTACGAGAGTTGTATTTACCATCATTTCCAAGTGGATGTACAAAATGGGAATCCAGAATATTTACATTGTTGGAATAGTTGCAGCGGTCTTGTCAAGACTTGGTAAGAATAATAACATTAGTCATAGTTAATAGTCACTTGCCGCGCTTGGTGTTACAGCAGCACACCAAGGCTTTTATACAACATGGCTGTATGGTTGCTCGAAAGAGTTACCATGGCACGGGAAAGCAAAGTGCAACTGGAAGAACACCAGTAGAATTTAGTCTATAAAAGTCTGACACTTCCTCTCTCCATCACTCCCAGAGCGGAAAGAGTTGTTTGATGACTTCGCACATCTAATAAAAATTTATTTTCTTTCTACTACACTTAAAGTGCTAATACGAAACGGAATGATATTGTATTCAGTTCGTAAGCATCTTTAAAATTTGTATTTATATTTTTTTTTAGATTCTGGGTCTATTTTAGTAAATTCCATTAAATAGAAAATTAATTAGGCATCTATAAATCAAACCTTATTCTGGCATGGAGGCCTACTAAATTTTGGAGAGATGCTGGTTGTAATAAACCCACTAAAGATTTTGGCTGCCATGGCCCATCCAAAATAGTCCACATATGACTATTTGCGGAAACCTCACTCAAACTTTCTTCTTCTTCTGGCTAGACCTTATCCCATTTATTTGGGATCGGATCTCCTTGTCCTATTTTTCCATTGTGCACGATTTTGTGCCATGTCGATATCGGTACCGAGATGAGCTTCTCTAAAGTATCTTTGGACCGTCGTAAACCAAGAGAAAGGTGGTCTTCCACGCATGCACTTCGCCGTAGTTTAAGGGCAAGCTTTACCATATAATTAACTTCGAATTTTACTTAAACATAACATATACATAACCTAGATACCTAGGTATCTACACATCAACGTCCCCGTTGACATATTCCAGGTATGCTGTGGTCCAGTAGCGGTATAGCAACGATGGTGTACTTCACACTGATGGGCGTGGCTCACTGCTCCATCGCGGTCCTCAGTCCTCTGGTCATTTCGGATGCTGTGGCTTCTGATAAATTCACCTCGGCTATGGGCATCAGTATACTCCTTACTGGGGTGTTGGGCATTGGTGTTGGACCTGTTGTTGGTATGTGTTACGTAATTATTTTACTATTGATAGGCTTGCATTCGACCATTCCAACACGATCCCATTGTCATTTTGTCAAAATTTTTGTAATTGGTTAATTCATAATGGCCAAACATTGGTCGGTCTGTGGCCAGTCGCACATCTTTCAAAGGTGACCTCAGGGTCCCGATAATAATATACTTTGGTGATATTTAATTATTTGACCTGACATTAGCTGGCCTGTTGATCTAATTGTTAGTATGGAATGGGAATTGAACCCACGACCTCCGGTTTAGCAGTAAACCGGAGGTCGTGGGTTCAATTCCCACTCAGGACAAATGTTTGTGTGATGAGCACTGTAAAAGTATGTTTATCAGTAGTCTAGTACCCATAACACAAGCTCTGATTAGCTTGGGACTGGACGGCGTTGTGTGATAGTTGTGGAATATTATATTATATTATTGTTCACAGGCGCTGTACGAGATTATACAAACAGCTACTCGAAAGCATTCTACGTTCTAATATCAACTTATGCATTATTTGCTGTGCTGTGGCCAATAGAAATTATTGTGAAGAAAAACAAACGAAGAAGAAACATATTGGAGAATTCCAAATCTAGTCAATTAAATAAATATTCTAGTTAAGTAATTTTTTTTTTTTGTAAATTGATCTCTAACGTAGATGAACTCCTATGTTATAAAAGGAAGCTTTGTGCAAAATGTCACGTTCAGAAACCCCGCAGTTTCAGGTGTGTGTGAACTTAGACTGCGAAACGCAAATGTAGCCCCACTTGCGTTTCTCAAAATAAAAATCTAAGGATTTTAAAACAATCGTACACAAGTCTGGGGAATTATAAAAATATAAATTAAAATATACAGTCCTTAAAGTCGAGTCTCTTAGTCCTAAAGACCATCAGCAAGATCACAAAAAGTATCTGGAGAGTTGAAGTATTCTGACTATAAACCTTCAGTAAAGATAGTTATTAAATTTCAAACCACATAACACCAAAGATAAAAAAATATATTATAATTACTTAACTGTGGTCCCATAATCCACACAACAAATACAAACAAATTTTAACGTATATTACTATTTCTTATAGACAAAAGGTAGGTACAAGTCTGGCTTGCCTTCTCTCAACTATTGAAGAAGTTATCTGATGATTTCCAGAGGGCTGGATGGCAAGCTACGCATTACGTTTAAGTTTCCTAACACAACTATCTCATAAAACAAAAATATGTATAATAACAATAATAAATTGACGTTGGTTCTATCTTAGCCCCCAAACCAAGTTACAATGTATTCGTTCCTATTCTTTTGCATCGAACACCTCGAGTAAACCACACCTCCGATTTTTATGTTCAGTAAACGTCATTAAGTGTTGGGATGACGTCGAAACAAAGGTATAGGAGGCGTGGCAGACTCGATGACAAGGTGTGCTTAAAAAGACAATATAAGACGTTGAAAAGAATTTTCTGTTTCATTTCCCAATCTTCAAATCCCACTCCTTAACCTTAGCCAACAGTTTCGCTTTACAAATCTTTCTGCATACAAATTTTGACAAAAAAAAGTAAAATAAGTGCTTACCTACTTTTTAAAAAAAAACATAGCACAGTATCAACCTTATTATGTATCCACTGCTCGAAAAAGAAAGAAAGAAAAAAAATCGTTTATTTGAAAATCACACAATCAAACCAAGGAAGCTTTGCCCTAAATTTTACATTTCTGGACTCAATACTTTTGATGATATATCAGTCAGTCAGTTTTTCCTTTTATACTAGACTAGCTTTTGCCCGCGGCTTCGCTCCCGGCAACAGATTATTCTACTCTACCCTACCCTACTCTACCCTACTCTACCCTACTCTACCCTACTCTACCCTACTCTACCCTACTCTACCCTACTCTACCCTACTCTACCCTACTCTACCCTACTCTACCCTACTCTACCCTACTCTACCCTACTCTACCCTACTCTACCCTACTCTACCCTACTCTACCCTACTCTACCCTGCTCTACCCTATTCGAATTTTTCTCACCTTTTAAACCTTCCCTAGACCTCCACGAATAATTCAAGACCAAGATAAGATAAATCCGTTCAGCCGTTCTCGAGTTTTAGCGAGACTAACGAACAGCAATTGATTTTTATATATATAGATATATAGTACTATATTTCTTATGTGTAAGATGATTATATCTAAAGGTTTTAAATACGTTGATATTACAAAAATCTTTTCTATTACTATGGAGTTTTATTTCCATTTAAATTTTGACAACATAAAGAATCTAAACAATATCAACCACAAGAGCGTGACTGGCATATTTACTCAACCTTGGCTTATATTAGATAAAGTAGGCAAATATGTGAAATTAATAAAACCAGTTGCAAACACTGTGAGCAGTTTTGTTGCGTTGCGTAGATGGTGTCCGAATGGTGGTTGAAAATACAGAGAAATGTTTTGAGTTGTTGTTAAAAGAGATAGTGGTGAACTAAGAGTTGAAAATGAAGAAGTATAAATATGTAGCACCAGACGGAGGATGGGGCTATTTAGTAGCCATATCTGCAATTATTAGCTTTGTAAGTAAAGTGATGATATTTTTAAGTAATAAAGAATGGAAGTAAGGACACATAGTATTCCACATTATAAAGCTGAAGAATTTGTTTTGTTTGGTTGAACGCGATAATTTCGGGAACTACCAGTTCAATTTGAAAACTTCTTCCTGTGTAGGATAGCCCATTTATCTAAGAAGGCTACAGGTTATATACATGATATCAACAGCGCTATGACTAAGAAGAGCGAAGTATCAACAAAAAGTATTGCAAAAACAGGCGAAAATTATTTCATTTAAAACCTTCCGTTGCGTGCGCTGCGTAAAAGGTTAAAAATATACAAAAAGTATGTAAAAAAAAAACATTTTCTTTAAAAGTTAAAGTTCTATAAAAAAGACCGCGACAACATTATGTTTATCTTTTTAGATTGGCTCATTATAACCTCTTTATGGTAGTCAAACTTGTCCTAAAAATTATGCATTATTTGAGAAGCTCTGTCTATAAACAATAAGTTTAAAATGAATTTAGTTTTTAGATAAACATTTAAAATAATAATTGTTTTATCACATTTTCAGTCAAGCACAAGGGCGTTTTTCGGGTCTTTCGGGATGATTTACGATGACTTTATAAATGAGTTATCAATAGGCTCTGTCGGTATCACAATGGCCTCGGGTATATTTCGCATATCAAATGCACTATCTGGTAAATATGCTTTACGTTCTCTTTTTAAATTATTCGTACTTTTGTTATCATTTGAGCAACTTTTGCTGTCTACAAACTATTTCCAATTTTGACTATTCCTGCCGATCTGACACTGAACTGATCGACACGAAAAGAAGAAGAAGAAGACTATTCCTGCCTCCAGGCGAAAACGAGAGACCTTACCATTTTCTTTTTAGTTAAGCGGATGATCGTGAACAATCGGACGTGGTATGACTATACCTGATCCATCAGGGTCTATACTATACTCCAACAGGACCTTCATCATCATCGTCAGCCTTTTTAATGTTCCCACTGCAGGGACACAGGCCTCCTCTCTAAGAGAGGGAATGGGCCGTAATTCACCACGCGGGCCCAGTGCGGGTTGGTGGATGTTACATGTCTTCGAATTTTTGGTTCTAGGACATGCCGATTTCCTCACGACGTTTTCCTTCATTGTTTTGAGAGCAGTGGTGATGAAATAAATTACACAAAGTAATGCGCCTGGCTGGGTTTGAAACCGCGACCTACAACACGTAAGTCGGGGCCGTTACCACTCGGCCACCACTGCTCCACAGGACCTTAGGGTATTTTAATATCTTCAGAATTTCATCACGCATGCGGGATTTCTCCTAATGCGGAACTACTGTTCGGAATCACGCCCCACGTCCTGTGTGCCTATTCCACGCATTACAATAGATATTTATATGAAAAATATAGTATTTTAGACAACGAAGAAGATAACGGGACGACCTGGCTGCCTAAGAGTTGGAATAAGAAAGCAAGGAACCGTGACCGTTGGAAATAATGGAGAGGAGTCGTTGCCCAGCCGTGGGAAAATGTGCTAGCTATAATAATGTCAACCAATGACAACCATAATGATTTCAGGGTTCTTCACATCTGCTCTGCTGAAGCAAATGTCGATGCGATGGCTAGCTTTCGTTGCTTCTATCATATTTGCTTTTGGAACTCTCGGAACAGTCATTATGACGTCAACTTTTATGTTCTATTTCACTGTGGGGATCTGTAAGGTATTTATGTTTTGTTTAGTGATAACTCAGCTATAATAATACTAAAAGGAGTCTAAGGGCCTGTTTGCGTAGCGATATTTCAACGCGCGGATTTTGTTTGCGATTCTGAGTATTATGGAATTATAGGCGATAAAAATTGCGTGGATACTTCCATAAGATTCTGTGTGTTACATAATGGCGATAAAAAGTCTGCGGCGAGATATCGCAGTGCGGACAGGCCCTATCCTTTGGCCCTGGTATGTATGGTGATGTTGGCCTTGGTATGTATGGCGATGTAGGAACGGGGTAGGTTGTTTAGTCCGTAAGAGTCTGACACTTGTTTTCCGCTCCGCCCAAGAGCGGGACTCGTCATTGGATGATTTTTACCTATCATAAAAAAAGCCCTTATCCTTTCCCCCAATTTTGTGTTATTTAGATAAATACATTAGTATTTACCCGTATTCATTAGTATACTATTTATTTTCGGATCACCAAATTTACAAAGAATAGTGAAGAATGTAGTATTAAAAGGGCCGTAAATAAATTTTAAAATAACCTGTTAATATTACAGGGTATAGGCTTCGGAATATTGTTCAACTTATCTTGTACAATAATGAACGACTACTTCGTCGAGAAAAAAGTATTGATTATGAGCTTTGTACAATCCGTGACAGGTGAGTAATAATAAAAACTAATTTCAACGTATATTTACCCGCGGTAACGTTTAAAAGACTTACTGTGGTACTAGAATGCAAGAGCAGGCGAAGTTATTTGATGATTTCGTACCTGAAAAGAAAAAAATAAACAATATATTAGGAAACCATGTAAATGGATGTATTAAACAAATTATAATATGAATGATAATGTAATGAGTGATCGTTGAACAGATAGAATGGAAGGAGTTGACGTATTGCACTGATCCCAAGTCACATTGAGCAAGGTAGAGGAAGACGAAGATAAAGGATACATTATGGAAAAAAAATAGGGATACAGTTTCTTGAAGAGAGACATCATTACACACATTACGCCTCTCACTCTTGATGGAGTGAGAAGGAGTATTCTGATAATCCACAGATCTTTGTGATAATAATACAGGTGTGTGTCCTGTTTTTAGAGTCGCCCCTTTCAGTTACCCTTTGCAATGTATCTGTTTCTAAGAATTCCGTAGCCGTATAATATTGTAATGATGCTGAAGACTTAACTTTTTTTGCGTTGTAAAAATATATTTGAAAATAAAAAACGATTTTCAGGAATCAACGCTATGGTTGCTCCAATATTTGTCAAATGGTCGATAGAACAATACGGCTCCAGAGGAACTTTGCTGCTCATCGGAGGCCTGTCACTGCACAACTTCGTTGCTGTGTTACTGATGCAACCAGTTAGATGGCATATGAGGAAAGTGGAGATTTTGGAGTCCACTGAAATTAGTAAGTCACTCATTTTTTTCATAAACACATTACATTCCGGTGATATCAGGTGAAGTATTGAATATATGTAGTACTCGAACAAATCCCAAGGTGCGCACTGTTATATTATACTTTTTTTTTATCAAATAATACTTTTTGTTTTTTATTGTAGGCAGGGCAAAGCGGGGACATCTTACTGCCTCTTTCGTAACACGTAATCTAATGGCGATCACGTCCCATTTCAGTGTTTTCATCTATTTGCGATTATGAATAACGTTCCAAGTACCAAATCTACTTCACTTAGTACCTAGTATATACGATACTGCTTTATACACCACTAAAGAAGTCATTACCATTATTCACTCCATAATACCTTTTACAAGTATTTTAGTTACTTATTAAATTTACATTTTTACAGAACTTCTTCCTAAAGTAAACAACGAGGACACACCAGTTACAACAGGCACAAATTTAGAAGAAAGTCCGACTACAGAAGAACTGGCGAAGGCTGTAGAATCTACAAATTATGGGTTTCGGTATTATATTCTAGTTATTTTTTTCCTAATGTGATATTCATTACAGTTTAATTTTGGTTTTAGTAAAACCCCGTTAGAGGGTTTACTCAGAAAATAGTTAACAAAGTTGAATTATTCTGAAACTACGTTAATTATGGGACGCCTTTGCCTACAGGGCCTGTGGGCCCTGTAGGCAAAGGAGAATGACTTGTGAGTCATTCTAGCAGCCTTACCATGACGTGATAAACAAATTATAGGTGTGCGTGGGAGAAAGGGATATTACGGAGCTGAACATACTTCAGCTCCATCACTTTCATAGTTCAGTTTAGGTCGTCAAATGCATCGAGTTAAAGGTTTTACGAACTCTTTTCGGAAACACTGTACCAACTTTTTTATACCTATGGTACCAACTCACCCAGTGAGCGCTTAGATCGTCCCCGCACTTCACAATATAGCCAGCGTTAGTAGCACCATACAATTGCAGGATCGACGTGCCCAGTATTGCTATTTCTAAATACACACCAAAAATAGTATTTTCATCATTTACTTTATGTTTATGTTTGAATTACAGGAAAGTCATGGATTCATTCATAGACATGTCACTGATCAAGACGTTCTTGTTCTCTTGTGTTGCCCTTGGACCTGCTGTATGCAACACCGCCGATGGTTTGTACGTAGTTTTGGCACCAAAGTACTTGTACTCTATGGGATGGAGTCAGGTCGGTTTTTATTGAGTTTTTAATTTCCAATCCTCAATTTAGTTAAACAATACTTCATTTCAGCTTTCATCATCATCATCATCATCAGCCTTTCTAATGTTCCCACAGCTGGGACACAGGCCTCCTGTCTCTAGGAGAGGGAATGGGCCATGATCCACCACGCGGGCCCAGTGCGGATTGGTGGATGTCACATGTCTTCGAATTTTTGGTTCTAGGACATGCCGGTTTCCTCACGATGTTTCCCTTCACCGTTTTGAGAGCAGTGGTGATGAAATAAATTACACAAAGTGATGTGCCTGGCTGGGTTTGAACCCGTGACCTACAGCTTGTAGGTAAGGGCCTTTAACACTCGGCCACCACTGCTCTTCATTTCAGCTTTATTTTGACATATGTCTTTGTATATTCTTTAGGTTTAAATGAATCCAAATAATTTCTCTAGTTCTAGGTAGAGCAAGAATATATAATAATAATATATAACTTATACAGTTGGCATCTGAGTTCCCGAGCAGGGCTTGGCAGGCAACAGGCCTAAGAGGCCCCATCACTTGTGCCGACGTTTCTTTCTTGCTTGCTGGCTTGCGTACACAATGCATCGTCATCGTGGGATTGGTCCTAATTATAAAGTGACCTATACTTTGGTTGTTGTCCGCCTAGGGCATAGGACTGCAATTCTCGATACCCAAGGCTTTATTCTGCGACACCCAACGCCATGAACATCTTCTGTAGTGATTAAGGCGCAAGAATTATATTATTCTCACGCTTTCAGCCACCTGATTTGCTCGCATTACTTTTTCGCTGAAGTCGGTGACTGCTTGTCACTCTCTCATTTCCTACTATGACCAGGACCAAAAAGTAGCCAAATGCCTATCAAAATGTGTTGTTCCATATTATATATTATGAATAATAAAGCAAATAGCAAATTATGAAAGACAAAATATGACTTCTTTGTTTCTTTTTTTTTCAGGATAACGTAGCTATGGTTATAACTTTATACGGGTTCGGCGATTTGTCTATGAGAATTTTATTTACTGTTGTTTCTAAGTGGATACCCAAACTGGGAATCCAGAATATTTACATCGTTGGAATAGTTGTAGCGATCTTGTCAAGAATTGGTAAGAATATAATATAATATTATACCTAAAACTCAGTTGCTACAGTAGGAGAAAACTTTTGACTGTTTAATAAAATGAAATATTAAGCGAAAAGACCGAGCGAAGTGGAGGCGTCTGAGTTGGAAAGCAGACCCCGGGCACCGAGGTGAAAGCCAAGGTAGCAACCGGGACAGGCGCTGAGATGATGATGATGATGATGAATAAAATGTAATGTTATTTTTTAAATAAAGTTACGTATGTACCTAATTCTAGCTCCAGACAGATTTTTTACCCTCACGATAATGGAAAATTATTCCATGGGGAACATACTACTGGGAACAAAATATCCTAGACCTTATTCAGGACATAGTTTGCCCCTGGGCCAAGTTTCGTCAAGACCATAGTTTTTTTTTAATGGTGGGCAAAAATAACTCAATGACGAATCCCGCCGTTAGGTGTAATGGGAACAATGTTAGACTCTTACTGACAAAACACCCTACTATGTTTCTTCTTGGCACTGGGGCGAAGCCTTCCTTTCAGAAAGAAACCCTGAGCCTTGTAGGTTTCGACCCTTTTTCAGACTAAAGACAGAGAGACTAGACTACACACACAGACACACTACACACAGACAGACTAGATTTTGACGTAAAATGATTCTTTTAACAAATCAAGTTCAACATTTTTTTCGTTTACATATTCCAGGTATGCTGTGGTCCAGTAGCGTTGTAGCAAAGATGATCTACTTCACACTGATGGGTGCGGCTCACTGCTCCATCGGCATTCTCATACCTCTGGTCATTTCGGATGCTGTGGCTCCTGATAAGTTCACCTCAGCTATGGGCATTAGTCTGCTACTTTCCGGAACGTTTAGCTTTGTCATTGGGCCTGTTATTGGTATGTATTTTAACTTTCATCTCTAATATAGACACAATTTGTAAACTCCTCTGATTCCTTTTTCTTAAGAGGAAAATCATCCAAAGAGTTCGCTCGTTTAAGAGCGGAGTAGGAAGGGTTTTTTTTTTCTTTTTCTTTGCCCTTACATTCCAGGATCCCAGTTTTCCTTTTTGGAATTTTAGTAGTGATAACACTGAGAATATATGTATAACACTAAAATTAATTATCCGTGTAATAATTCCTAGAAAACGTAATATTTGAACGCTGACCGTGAAGGCTAAGTTTAGTAGAGGCATTAAAAAAAAATGTATAGTTATATATCTTATAAAATTAAAAAATCAAAAACCGAAGAGCAAATTATTCAGGACGTACTGTTTTGTTTTTTCATTTAAATAATATCGTACGGCTGTCACGCGACTAATTTGAAGTCGCTCTTAGCTCCTTTAAGAACACACAGTGCCTCAGTTTTGTGATTGTGTGTGGGTCTGTGCATTTTCATATGTTGCTGTAATTTCCCTCCAACCGAGGAACATGCTCGGGTGATCTTGCATTTAGGGAAAACCGTCTATTCTTCAGCTTCATTTCATAGGGGCCGCAATAAGTATACTTCGGCCTTTGTTGATCTTTCAAAAATTCCTTCACCCAACGATCCCGAGAAATTGTAAAATACTATAAGAATAATAATGAGTACTTTGGTGACAAGCAACTGATTGCTCTGATATTGTTCACAGGCGCTGTACGAGATTTCACTAACAGCTACTCATTTGCATTCTATACCCTGATTTTGCTTTACGCAATATTTGCTGTGCTGTGGCCAATAGAACTTATTGTGAAGAAAAACAAACGAAGAAGAAGCACATAGGAGGAAATCTAGTCAAATTTAGTTGAATAAATATTAAAATTAAGTTAACGTTTCCCCATGCTCTTCATATCCTATGCCCAATGGTCTAGCGGCTAGACTCTAGGCCAACTAAGCGGAAATGCAGTATCTTCGAGATAATGTGACTTAGTAAAAATATTGTTTTTATTTTACTTTATTTATATACTAGCGACCCGCTCCAGCTTCGCACGGATACTGATATTGAATATATTATGCACATAAACCTTCCTCTTGAATCACTATGTCTATTAAAAAAGCTGCAACTAAATCCGTTGCGTAGTTTTAATGATTTAAGCATACATAAGGACAGGTGACTTTGTTTTATACTATGTAATGATTGACTTTTTTGCTTATTAAATAAAATTATTGTATTATATTGGATCTATTTTTTACTGCAATAGTTAAAATATCAAAAATGTATGTGGAAACAGAAAAAATGTTTGAGCTCATCACACAAACATTTGTCCTGGGTGGGAATCGAAGCCACGACCTCCGGCGTAGCAGTCAGGCCCACTAACCATTAGACCAACAGGCCAGTCAAAACTGTGAGGAAACGGTATCTTTTCGTCTCAGTAGCCATCACAGTATTCCACACATATAAACAAATCAGGGTTCCAGTAGAGCCTATACCTGCTACGGGAAGTTATTGTAGTTTTAGAAACGCAAAAGGCAACTGAAGAATACAGCTAGGACTAAGTCAGTAAAAGCCTGACACTACCCGACACTTAAGGGCATGAAGTTGTCATTGGATGTTTTTTACTCACCTTAATAAAAAATAAACATATAAAACAATGAAGTTAAATTGACGTTGATTCTGTCTCAGGTCAGAATCCGATATGCATTCAAGGTTGTCAAGGAAAAATGCATAATGATAATAGTAGGTGTGGGTTTAAATCTTGCGCTGTAGAATTGGTAGACAGCCCAAAAGATTCGTTTTTTCTTTTTATTTTTTCTTCACAACTGTCACAGAACGTCGTCTAGTCTCAAGCTAAGCAGAGCTTGTGTTATGAGTATTAGACAACTGATAAACATACTTATATATTTCTAAAGAAATACATATTATAGATATAGTTATGGTATATATGGTTATGTGCTTGTTTTAAAATGTTGTAGTTGTGTTGCATCAAATAAACGATTTATCTATCTTTATCTACCTATATTATAGATAAATTACACCCAGACACAGAACAAATGATTGACCTCAAATTCAAAGTCAAAGTCAAAATCTTTTTATTTCACATAGGCCTACATGGGCTCTTGTAAAACGATCCTCATCATACAAACATTTGTCCAAAGTGGGAATCGAACCCACGACCTGCGGTCGGACATAGCAGTCAGCACCATTAACCGGTCTGGTTAATGGTCCTGACTGCTATGTCCGACCTAAGATCAACAAGCCAGTCAGATAATTTAAAGATGGTTTTATCTTCTCTTCAAGTTTATCTAGGACACTATAATGATAACCCATGCCTTGGAAAACACATAAAGTCGTTGGCTTCAGTCTGTATTTAGATCTAAACAATCTTTAGGGTACTCAGACATCAGAGGGTCTTAAAATTGTCATAGTTAAAAATATTATCATTTGCATTTTGCATCACTGCTTACCATCAGGTGGGATCGCAGACAAGCACTAGTTTTTTGCAATAAAAAAAAAATATGTACTTGTTTTTACCCGAAATTTCACAACCAGCAACTGACTACATACTCTACTGTGCCTATCTTAAGCCAGCTACTATATCTAACCCTACTCTAAAGGTAGACTAGAGTAAAGTAGAGAAGGAACTCTACCTATCTCGACCCTACTAGAGTAGGATAAAGTAAGAAGCAAGAGTAGGATATAATATTAGTTTTTTTTTTAAATTGCAATAAACTAGTGCCTGACTGCGATCCCACCTGATGGTAAGCAGTGTTTATTAAGAGCCTATTCACTCTAGCCTTGACAGACACCTAAATTATAATCGGACGGAAAGACTGCAGCCGGCAAACTGTTCCACTCCCTCGATGTACGCGGTATAAACGACGAGGCAAAACGCTTAGTCCGGGCCGCAGGTGTCTCAACAACGTAAGGGTGGATATTTGCCGTACGCCGGGATGTCCGAAGGTAAAATTGGGATGGCGAAATCAAATCGTGAAATTCCTGAGCACACTCTCCAAAATGCAGTGTAGGGAAGATAATATTGTGCATTAGTTACATATTTAGATAATATTAAAAGTTACTCATCATTACTCGTTAATTTTTAAACTGTCGGTAAACACAGTATGATGTTTGTACAAAAGTTGTAAAAAAATAAAAGGCATTTTTGACAATTGTATTTTAACCACCTAATGGCTTGTCCGGTTTAGTATAGCTACTACTAAAATAGTTAAATCAGACCCTTAATTATTTGAGTGTTTCATTAGCATTGATACGGAGATGGTGCGCTAAAAATTTATATATAAGACGTTGATAAGAAGGCTGTTTCATTTCCTCATCCCCATATCCCACATACATAATTAACTTTAACCAGGCTTCGCTAGCATGAAAGTAGAATGCTTCATACAACTTTGGACACCCGTTTTTCCGCTTTAATATGGAATTCCAACAAATCCTATCTTTGTGCTCGTTTACGTCTTAAAAGGAAGTCTTGTATCAAATTTCATATTCCTGAGCTCTGGTCGTTAATATGGTGGTCAGTCAGTTCCTTCTTTTTACCGACTTCATAAAAGGAGGAGGTACTATGTTCGGATGTTTGTATGTTTTTTTTTTAAGGTTGTTCATCGAATACTCCGCCAATTATCGACGGATTTTCAAAATTCTTTTTTTGTTCGAAAGTAGATAGTTCTGAGGGGGTCCCATTGTCAGCAAGTTAAGATTTGATGATGGGAACCATGAAGAATCGAGGGAACTCCTTAAATATCATAGGCAAAGTTTAATAAGAAACAAATAATACCGAGAAACACCGACTTCCGAAATTAAAGTTATTTTTATATTTTTAGTGAAGTCGGTATATTTTTTTGTAAAAAGTTTTATATATATAGGCAAGTTGATGAAGCAAACTTCGTACTGCTTAATAGTCTATGGATTTATTATAAAAAAAAACCCTCAAAGTTAGCCAAATCGGTCCAGTCATTTTCGATTTTTGGCGAGATTAACGACCAGTTATTCATTTTTATACCTATATAAAAAATAGATTATGTATACAGTTTTCACTTATTTTTTTATATCAAGCACGTTAATGTTTCAAAACGTATGCTTCACATTGCATTCCGCCGTCTTTAATATTAACAACATACTATATAGCGAAAATATCAACCACAAGTGTGACTGGCATATTCACAGTTAAATGGTATCATCATAGGACAAAACTATTAATTATTTACCAGTTTAGATAAAACGCTTATAGTAGATAAAGTAAGTAAATATGTGAAACTTAATAAAATCAGTAGCACACAACATGGGTAGTTTTGTTGTGTTGCGTAAATGGTATCCGAAAGGTGGTTGAAGTTACGGAGAAAAGTTTTAAGTTGATGGAGAATATGGAGGCGAAGAAAGAGAATATGAAGAACTATAAATATGTTGCACCAGACGGAGGATGGGGCTATTTAGTAGCCATCTCTACTATTATTAGCTTTGTGAGTAAAGTGATGATATTTTAAAGTACTAAAGAATGGTAGTAACGGCGTGTAGTGTTCCATGCACTCCTTTTATACCTTAATCACACAGAGTAAACGGGCGAGACAGTATTTTCGGCCGGATACTCGGTACGTATGAACACAGTGCCGAGTGCTCACTTGAGCGCTTATCTCTACATTTCTTTTGCATCATTGTCTCAACCGATCAACATTTTACTGTACGTGTCGGTACGTTTGATCAAGGCAATAGATATTACGTTAGTAAAACCTCGGGGCTCGCCAGAGCCGAAGCCTACTGTGAACCCTAGGGTCTTGGGACGTAAATTCTTCTTTGAGAAGGAAAACAGGAGTGGGTCATAGTCCAAAAATATCTGCCACACCCTCCTGCTCGGCCCCAGTGCCCTAGAGAATCATTGGAAGATTTCCTTTCTAATAAAAAAAAAACCAGGGAGTAGAAAATGTATGCGACAACATCTAAGGTGATGATATCATGGGGGTCGTGGTTAGTTTTAAGGTGTATTGGTACATTTTTATTTATTTATAATGTTCCCAGTGCTAGGATTCCGACCTCCTCTCTACTAGAGAGAATGGGCCGTAATCCATTACGCGGGCCCAGTGCTTATTGGTGGATGTCACATATCCTCGAAATTTTGGTTCTAGGACATTTCGGTTTCCTCATGATAATTTTCTTCACCGTTCCGAACAGAATGCGTAAAAGACGTTATTTGTTTCTTATCCTCTGATAAATAATAACAATGAACACAACAAATATTGTGATATTTATAAAACACGTGAGGAAGGATGTTATTCAAAACTGCAGATAGGATTGTATTCTGTGTTGATATTAGATAACAGTAGGTAACTATATTTAATTGTCTACATGGATGACTTGGCGCATGTAGTCTGTATAAGACATTGAGGTATGGGTAACTATCGAGTTACCCATACCTCGCATATCGATGCGATGAGGATCAAACCCGAATCGACGGTGCATTCTGCAGTGCTATTCTATAATTCTATCAGCCTTGAATGCAGCGCTGGCCGAAAAACGAAATCCAAGGCAAGGAAGGAGTGGGGTAGGTTTTTTAGTTAGCAAGAGTCTCTCGCTTCAAGAACGGGATTCGTCATTGGATGCTTTTTACCTAACATAAAAAAAATAGGTGGATTGGATTGGTATGTGATTTTAATATACCTATTTGGATCTCGTCACTAGGCCAGCGCTGCACTCAATCTCGCTTTCTAACACTATGCACTGATATAAAAAGAACTACTACTGATAGATTTCAGTAAAACGGAAAGGGAACTGACAGAAGCCTTGTATTGACGTGTTAAAATGTCAAGTCGTCGAGCGAAAAAGAGAGGTATACACCCTAAAAAGCTCCGTCTCTTTAGTTCAGTTTAGGCCGATGCTTCAAAGCCGATTCCTGTTAGAACTGATGGACTGTTCGAAAACTGTTTAGAGGAGTTCCCCTGGTCTTGGAACGCAAAGAGCAACAGTAAAAATTTGGCCCATGGTTTGAATTCCTTGATTTTTTTCTGGAGTTAGGGCGTCTACAAATTAGCCTTAAAATGCCGCACTAATTTGAAGGCGCTCTGATGATTCATTTGTTGAATATCTTCATTAGAGACACAATAGAAAAACAATAGGTTTGTGAACGTTTGGGGTTTGAGTGTTTAATTGAACTACGGTAACTCAAACAAAATCGACTTCATTGCTGAAGTAGGCGTCATCTATACTAATATTATAAAGCTGAAGAGTTTGTTTGTTTGTTTGAACGCGCTAATCTCAGGAACTACTAGTTCGAATTGAAAAATTCTTTTTGTGTTGAATAGACCATTTATCGAGGAAGGCTTTAGGCTATATAACATCACGCTGCAACTTATAGGAGCGGAGAAATAATGGAAAATGTGGGAAAAACGGGGAATAATATTCATCTTTGAGGGCTTTCGTTGCGTGCGCTGCGAAAACGGTTCAAGATAACAAAAAAATATGTATGACGAAATTATTCCTCTTAAAATGATCTAAAAAAATGTCCGCGACAGTATATGTCTATCTTTTAAGATTAACTCACTAGAGCCGCTTTTATGGGAATCAAATTTGGCCGAAATTAATGCATTATTACCAATTATTTGGTAGAGTTGTATCAACATAGTAATATTAAACTTTATCCAAATACATGTGTTGTTGATTCAGAGTATGTAATTGTGAACAAAATTGTCTTTGACATCACTTATTTTCAATGAATATCTTAGAAGTTATTACAATTTTAAAATAACTCCGATATAAAATTCACACGCGCCGCATGATGTGCAAAATATGACGCTGCGCCTGGCCGGCGGGTGAGGAGAGGGGTTGCTTGCGGCGGCGCGGAGGGGTTTTTTTTATGGTAGATAAAAATCATCCAATGACGAATCCCACTCTTGGGCGGAGCGGGAAACAGTGTCAAACTCTTACTGACTAAACAACCTACCCCGTTCCTCCCTTGCCTTATTCCCAGAGTCCCGGTATAACGCTTTCGCACCAACCCTCGGCTGCAGGAGGTTTCGACCCTGAAGGGCCCCATAGTTTGCTGACAACACCTTGAGGCGCGCGGGAGCAGTGCGCGCCGTCGACGACTTCGTCTCGGTCTGGACTGTTACCAGACAACCGGACGGCGAGCTACCCATTGCTCACCGTCCGCAAGCCAGCGTCTACGGTGGCCGGATATCGGCGAGATCGCGGCGGCGACGGCTACGGCGAGGACAAAGTTGCCCTTGCCTTATGCGGTCGGCCTTCTCCTTTACAAGCATTACTGCTTCGCAGAAGGAGGCGACCGCTTGCCATTCTTCTTTGCTGCGGACCATGGCCTGAACCAAGGCCCGGCGCGAGAAGTCGCCGCCGCCGATCACCCCCACGAGGACACGGCGATGCTCTTCTCAAGCGGGGCACATCTCCACCGTGTCCTCTGGGCTGGCCACTCAGTGGCGACACCCGGGCGTCTCTTCCCCATGAATCCGGCGCAGGAATCTCTTGAACTTCCCATGTCCGGTGAGAACCTGCGTCATGCGGAAGGTGAGGACGCCGTAATCTCTATCCAACTACGCCTCAAAGAGGGGACTTACCGCCGAGATTATGGCGTGCCCAAGAGGGTGTGTAGCTCTATGAAGTACTTTTAGATAATTATGTTCTTTTAAAAACCAAATTGTCTAAAATAATAACAGACATTGACACGGGCAAAGTCGTGGGTAACAGCTATAATTTATAAAGCTGAGGTTGTTTGCAAAAATAAATATGATGCCCAAAATAACTATTCCACGCGGACGAAGTCGCGGGCACAGCTAGTTTAATAATATAGCTTAATTCTGACATTTCGTTATCTATTTGCACAAATTGTAGAACTGTTTATACGGAAAAGCGTAATTATAAATATAGGTACGGAGAACTCCTTTGTTCTATTGTGTCTGTACTTTTAATCTCCTTGCTACAAACGTGAGCCTCGACGCTTTTGCGAAAATTATTATTTCTTTTGCAAGGCGTGTTTAAAACAAGTCGCCAGTAAACAATGTTTTATTATTTACAGTTAGAGTAACTAGTAATTATTGTAATTAATATTTATAATTGTTGGCCCCAGCTTTACACGAATGCAATCATCATCATCAATTCAGCCGAAAGACTGAACAGATGGTGATGATTGCACCCGTGCGAAGACTACTGTTCGATATAGGCCTCCCCAAACGTCGCTACAACCACCGGATATATGCAAAACGCACGGGGCATTTTGCATACATCGAATTCCAGCAACACTGATCAGGTCATCGGTCCACCTTGTGGGAGGACGGCGGCGGCGACCTCTCGCGCCGGGCCCTGGTCCAGGCCATGGTCCGCAGCGAAGAGGAATGGCAGGCGGTCGCCTCCTTCTGCGAAGCAGTAATGCTCGTAAAGGAGGAGGCCGACCGCATAAGGCAAAGGCAACGGCGTACTCGCCGTAGCCGTCGCCGCCGCGATCCTGCCGATATCCGGCCACCGTAGACACTGGCTCGCGGACGGTGAGCAATGGGTAGCTCGCCGTCCGATCGTCTGGTAAGACCGAGTCCAAGTCGTCAACGGCGCGCACCGTTCCCGCGCGCCTCAAGGAGTTGTCAGCAAACTGCAGGGGCCCTTCAGGGTCGAAGCCTCCTGGAGCCTAGAGGGTAAGTGAAAACTGTAACCTCGACTCCAGAAATAAGGCAAGGAAGGTACGGGGTAGGTTTTTTAGTCAGTAAGAGTCTGACACTGGTCTCCCGCTCCGCCCAAGAGCGGGTTTCGTCATTGGATGATTTTCACCTACCATAAAAAAAAAAAAAAAAAAAAAAAAAACCTTGTGGGAGGAATTCCAACGTGTTTATTTAAAACCTCTAAAATTACCAGTGTTTCTCTACTAAATTATGCACGTTTTATACACATAAACCTTCCTCTTAAACCGCATCAAAATATGCATAGTTTTGAAAATTTAACCATACATAGGCACAGGAAGCGACTTTGTTTTATACTATGTAATGATGATACATGCATAATATATTTAATATCATTGCACCCTTGCGAAGCTGTAGTAAAAGATATAGCACACTAGAGGGTGTACGCATAGGTTCTCCCTTTGTTCAATGAGGTAGTTAAAGTATAGGTCCAACAGTTTCACGAGCTTTCCGAGTTATAGAGGTGTAAATCATAATTCTAGAATCATTCGCTTTACAGTCACGCTTGAAGACCTTGAAATCAAAGCGACAGTACAAAACATAGGATGCAACGTAAATCTTCATTTATACAGTCTATTAGGAACGTTTTTGAAGTGTCGCAAGTAAACTATAGCTGAAGAGATTCGCCATTAATCTGATATAAAAAAAAACTTAGTTTCTAAGCAGTTAAAATAATTTATCACATTTTCAGACAACAACTACGGCATTTTTAGGGACTTTTGGGATGATGTACAATGAAATAATAAATGAGCTATCAATGAGTTCTGCCGGTGTCACGCTGGTCTCGGGGTTATTTTGGATGTCGGGTGCACTATCAGGTAAACATGCATTTAGTTCTTTTTTATATCCTTATTAACCTAACCAAAACGTTGCTTCACCTGGCTACAGCTTATCATCAATCCTGTCTTCTAAATTTAAGTCGATTTTGGTCATGGCGACTGAACCCAAGCAATATCGGGAGATATGACTTACCCAGTTTTATTTGGCGGACGATCATTAATTTTTCATCGTGGTCTTGATATCGAGATCTATGTTATATTCCAACAGGACGTAACACTGAACTTCCAAATTTCTATTGCCACAAAAAAAATCTAATTTAGAAGTGGTTCTGTGACATGTAATAGCATCTATCTAAAATGTAGGTAAACATATATACCGATAATAATCTAAAAATGCTGTTAACCAAGTCCAAACTAAAGGTTTACCAGCGTACTCTGGAGCGCAAAATACTACCTATGAATTAAACTAAGACACCATGTTAGAAACGTGGTCTAATTTAAATGGGACTAGGCAGGACATGTCTGCCCAATATCTAACGAGCTGTGAAATCGTTCACAGCGACAAAACACAAAAACTCAGGACACAGTGACGCGGGGCCGCAACAGACCACGAAGAAATTGGCGGGATGATCTGTATGGCTTTTTTAAGAATTGGAATAAGAAAGCTAGAAACTGAGATCGTAGGAAAAAAAGGAGAGAGGCCTTTGCCCAGCGGTGAGGTAAAACGTTCTATCGATAATAATGTAACCAATAGTGTGCATAGTTCGTAACAACGTATAATGATTTCAGGGTTCTTCACATCTGCTCTGCTGAAGCTAATGTCGATGCGATGGCTAGCTTTCGTCGCTTCTGTCATATTTGCTTTTGGAACTCTCGGCATAGTCATTATGACCTCAACTCTTATGTTCTATCTCACTGTGGGGATCTGTCAGGTATTTACTTTTTCGCCTCTGTCCTGTTTGCTTTTGGAACTCTCGGCACAGTCATTATGACGTCAACTCTTATGTTCTATCTCACTGTGGGGATCTGTCAGGTATTTACTTTTTCACCTCTGTCATGTTTGCTTTTGGAACTCTCGGCACAGTCATTATGACGTCAAGTTTTATGTTCTATCTCACTGTGGGGATCTGTCAGGTATTTACTTTTTCACCTCCGTCATTTTTGCTTTTGGAACTCTCGGCACAGTCATTATGACGTCAAGTCTTATGTTCTATCTCATTGTGGGGATCTGTCAGGTATTTACTTTTTCGCGTCTGTCATGTTTTCTTTTGGAACTCTCAGCACAGTCATTATGACGTCAACTGTTATATTCTATCTCACTGTGGGGATCTGTCAGGTATTTACTTTTTAAATTTTCTATTTAGTGATAATTCCGCTATAGGAGGACTACAATTCTTTCATCGGCCTTTGTATTATTTACTACCACCTATTAAGTTTTTTATTCTAATGTGCGCGTTTGTTCTACAAGCTAAGTGTCTATTCTCATTGTTTTTGTCCGTTAACCTCTTGATCTTAAAGCGAAAACCGGCGTTTGCTAATTTTGCATATTTAAATTTATTTGTCTATTAAAACTTTTTATTAACGTTCTTCGATAAAAACCAAAATGCTCTAAAGAAAAAAACTCTCAATATTTTATAATCTTGCTTGGTTTTCACTTGAATTGCGCGAAATCACGCGCGAGCGTTCGCTTGAGGATCAAGACGTATAATAAACGATGGTTCATTTAAAATATTTAAGTTATGGAAACTGTATTTAAATAATAAGTTTAATAAGAAATACTACTCAGATATATTTATCATTTACCAAAATCTGATCATCAAATTTGCAAAGCATGAAAATTATTGTATTAAAATGTATATTTTAAAATATTACGTTTATATTACAGGGTATTGGCTTTGGAATAATGTTCAACTTATCTTGCACAGTAATGAACGACTACTTTTCCGAGAAGAGAGTATTGATCATGGGCTTTGCACAAACCGCGACAGGTGAGTTAAAGTACCTAAAAGTAAAAACTAATTTCTGTCTATATTTAGCTGCGAAGACGTTTGAAAGTGTTACCGTAGTCCTAAAATACTAGTGAGAGCAGTGGTGGCCGAGTGAGAGCAGTGGTGGCCGAGTGGTAACGGCCCCCCGACTTACGAGTTGTAGGTCGCGGGTTCAAACCCAGCCAGGCGCATTACTTTGTGTAATTTATTTCATCACCACTGCTCTCAAAACGGTGAAGGAAAACATCGTGAGGAAACCGGCATGTCCTAGAATAAAAAATTCGAAGACATGTGACATCCACCAATCCGCACTGGGCCCGCGTGGTGGACTATGGCTCATTCCCTCTCCTAGAGGGGAGGCCTGTGTCCCAGCAGTGGGTACATTAAAAAGGCTGATGATGATGAGTCCTAAAATACAGAGGTCAAACAAAGAAACATAGGTTCACCCTAAAACGGGGGAAGTCATTTGATCATATCCTACTTCTAAAATATTAAGGAAATGTTACTTAGAAGCAGGTAACGTATTGTAAGTTATCCAAGTTCTATTGGAAAATGGCATTAAGACTGGTGCATATAAGGGAAACTTGGGATATGAGCAATTTATAATAGCGAAATGGCTCAAAACGGTAAAGAAAAAACATGATTTGAGAAATTCGAAGACATGTGACATCTACCAATCTCATTCCCTCTAAAGTCTGATTGTATGTAATGCTATAAGACTGATGCTATGAGAAATCTTAGCTCATGATGCAGCTAGAGGAAGTGTCAGACCTGGTATGTATGGCGACGTAGGAACGGGGTAGGTTGTTTAGTCAGTAAGAGTCTGACACTGTTCCCCTCTCTGCCTAAGAGCGGGATTCGTCATTGGATGATTTTTACTTACCATAAAAAATAAAATAAAAAAAAGTGTCAGACCATTACCGAATAAAACACACCTTTTTTAATTACCCTCTGCGGGGTATAAAGGTCACTGTTGTTGTCAACTGTGATGATGATGATATTTGACTTACAATGTTACATATAAAAATTAATAACTGTTCTTTAGTCTTGCTAAACTCAACAACGGCTGGACCGATTTGGTTTACTTTAGTCTTGAAATATTCGTAATAGTTCAGGGAAGTTTGAACCGGTTCAAACGGAACTAATTAGGCGGTACGAAATTTGCCGGATGAGCTAGCAATGGATAAATTTTATTTTTCAGGAATCAACGCTATGGTTGCTCCAATATTTGTGAAATGGTCGATCGAACAATACGGCTCCAGAGGAACTTTGCTACTCATCGGAGGCCTGTCGCTGCACAACTTCGTTGCTGTGTTACTGATGCAACCAGTTAGATGGCATATGAAGAAAGTGGAGGTTCCAGAGTCCACCGAACTCAGTAAGTATATCTATAAATTCATCTACTTTCCGATGATTTAAATGAATTACTGCTGCTAAATGTCGTACTCGTATTTATTCCACATTGCACCGGCTAGGCAGTTATATCGTTCGTTCTTTAATTTAGACTAAGGACCGCTATAGATATATTCCTGGAATCAAATATCCGACAAAAATTTGCTACACTCTCGTGTTTAATGTGAAATATACTATATACTTTATCAACAAATGATACTAAAAGAGCTCTTTTTCTGAAAAAACTTTAAAATTGATTCTGAAATAAAGCAGAATTTGCATTTCAAATATAAAGGAGATTGGGGGCGTGGTTATGACATCTCGCTGTTTGATTCATACGCATGTAATCTATAAGCGGTGACGTCGCATTTTTGTCTCTGTTTAAATTAGCAATTTTAGTCGAAATTATAACTATTTAACTTCTTTAACCTGGAGATTGTAAGCAGGATCCTATTCCTCTAATTAGTAGATGCGTTACTACTTTTTACACCACTAATTGGTGATGGCGTTAACTTATTTTTAACACCGTTATTTACCCCGCAACTTGTTCTATAATTATTCTGGTTAATTATTATGTTTTTTATTTTACAGAACTTCTTCTTGAAGCAAACAATGACGTCAAGAAATTGGACACACCAATTATAACACTCACAGATTCCGAAGGAAGTCCCACGAAAGAAAAATCGGCAAAAGTTCTACAATCTCCTACAAATGATGAAAAGAAAAGCGTCTTTAGGTATATTTACCCTGTATTTTTTTCAAATATAAAACCCCGTCTGAAATTGCGTAACTTACCTTTGGACGCCTTTACTTTGTGGGCAAAGGCGTCCCACAAGTCATTCCAGGAGCCTTACAATGACGAGTTAAAATGACAAGCTTGAGAGTGAACAAGTTTTCAATGAAAATATTTTTTTTTTTCATAACAAGCTTTTATAGTGGTGGTCTATACTTATGTAATTAAAACTCGTCAAGACTGTCATGTGATTTATACCTGCATCCAAAATTGCAGCTCAATCGATTGAAGATATCTGCTTCAAATTTAAGTTGCAAGATTTGATTACAGAACGACAGACAACGGGACAGGTGAAACTAAGTAAAAGCTTGTAATAAAAAGAGAAATGGCAGCCCCATTTCTCTTTTATATATAATAATATATATCTCCATTCCTTTAACAGTTCAATTTAGGTTTTTTTCTGCTAATATTGTGCTAGCTCTAACAATGCATACTTAGACCTTCCTGCTATTGTTTTATGGGCCAACGATAGCAGCACCATACAGTTTCAGAAACCCCTGTGTTGTATGAAGAGTATCAAGTTGCTATTTGTAAAATAGTAGATTATGTAACAGGCGGCTTGTTGAATTCTCAAAGAAACGAAGGTGTCAACGTTTTAATCCCGAACGTAAGTGAAGGATTTATATAATTAACTTAGAGAGTTGTTAGCAATGCGTAGGATCTAAGTGAACTGATTGCAAACCGCCCAAGACTAATACAGTTTTATCCCCGTGTTGGATACTCTACTAATAAAAGAGCGGGAGCATCATAGAAAATAAAAACTATAGAAACTTATTATAGAGTTTTATTGAATGTAGAGTTTTAGAAGATAGCTTGTAAATATTACTTTATTTCTTATATTCCTCTAAAATGTAGTTTGTTATATTTTCTTTTCATTATCTGACAGATGGTGTAAAAAGTAGATTATCCAACACAGGGTTACAGATGTCTTTGTCATGAGCGGCTTAAACTCCTCACTTCACGCAAGTTTCTATATGAACTCCCTCGCTTTGCTCGGGACATAATTACATAAATCCCTCTCTTACGTCCGGAATTCAACATGCTCCCACGACTTGAAAACACCGCTTTATGCCCTAGTCACATAATTTACTATATAATTAGTACCTGTTTGAAAAACCAGTGCCTCAAGTATTTCTACCACCTAATATGTATTTTCAAATTGCAGGAAAGTCCTGGATTCATTCATAGACACGTCACTGATCAAGCCATTCCTGTTTTCTTGTGTTGCCCTTGCACCTGCCATGTGCAACGCCGCCGATGGTTTATACGTGGTCATGGTGCCGAAATATTTCTATTCCATGGGATGGAGTCAGGTCAGTTTTATTATAAGTTTAAATTTTCCACTCCTCAAATTGTTAAGTTAGTTAATTTTACTCTGTAATAGATGGGCAGATTATTGTGGATACTTCGAAAATCATCTGTCCATAATCCAGCTTTAGGGGGACCGAGTTTAATATCACACAACGAGCTTGTATTATGTGTACTACACAATTGATAAACATACTTTTATAATTCTTAAAATATTTGTATAGATAAATAAACATCCAGACAATGACATGTTATTTTGATTCTTTTTTTTTTCAGGATAACGTAGCAATGGTTATAACTTTATACGGGTTCGGCGACTTGGCTATGAGAGTTATATTAACTATCATTTCCAAGTGGATATATAAATTAGGAATCCAGAATATTTACATCGTTGGAATACTTGTAGCGGTCTTGTCAAGAATTGGTAAGAATATAATATTATAGTTCTATGTAATAGCTTAACAAAACAGACAGACAGTCCATGGGCACCAAAAGAGTGAAGATCATCTACCGGAAAACGCAGCGTTGGAAGGCCTCTCACAAGTAGCACAGATGCAAAACGCACAGAACTGGTCGTTATGGTGACACTTCGGGAAGACCTATGTCCATCAGTGGGCATCATCGGCTGCAACGATGATGACAAATAGCCAGCTACAATAGGGGGAGAACTTTAAGTAAAAATTTACATGTAATTCTAGCTTCTGACAACGACTCCCTCGTTGAAAATTATTCCATAGGAGAATATACTTCTGGAATAAAAAATATTATAAGTCCTTTTCCAGGATATGGTTTACTCATGGGCCAGTATTTCATTTCTATAAGATCTTATCTGTCTTTAAGACATAAAAAGGTACCTAGTAGACAGTTAGACTAACTTTTACATTTAAAACATTAAGAATGAAATGTACCTATCAACTAACTTCAGTCGTCATTTTCGTCTCACCAACGATCAAATCATTGTTTACGTAAAATATGAGTTGCATAAATTGGGTAATTAAATAGCAGTTTAGTATAGTAATGTCAATTTAACATTAACCGCTCGAATTTGGACGGTTAAGGGCTTATAGGTAGTTGCGGTTAAACCAGATGACAAATGACATAACTTTAACTCTTACAATAATCGTGCAAGAGCAAATGGTAGAGTTCAATGGTCATTTTATTGTTACTGTTAAATTTAACTTTGATGAAAACTCTAACTCAATTGTTATTGTAGTCCAAGAATTTCATAAAACTGATGACTCAGAAAAGGTAGGTTAAAAGTTAAAATATGTATGTTGTTTTGTGAAAAAAATCCTACTGTTGCGTAGTTTCAGTGATCTAAGCATACATAGGGACTAACAGCAGGAAGCCACTTTGTTTTTACTATGTATTGATAATCAGTTTACTAACTTAAATACCTACACGTACAAATATATTTTTTAAGTATTTAACTATAAAATAAACATTTAAAGATGGTAAAAGAGAATTAAGAGATCGTAAAATTATTTTTCTTTTCAAATGTATTGAAAAACGTCGTATAAAACTCGTGAGTAATGAAAGATTACAGTTCTTGGCTCTCTTAAAACTCTCGCCACGGGTCTGGTCTTCATACCGCCTCTACGGTAACCTCCTACATTAAACACTTGTATCATAATTAATACATAGTATAAAACAAAGTTTCTTAACGCTGTCCCTACGTATGCTTAGATCTTTAAAAGTACGCAACGGATTTTGATGCGTTTTTTTTTTAATAGATGTCTGCATAATATATTCAATAATAGTACCCGTGCGAAGCTGGGGTGGGGCGCTAGTTTACTATATGAAAATTCAGGTTCAACAAAGTCTATATTGACATATTCCAGGTATGCTGTGGTCCAGTAGCGTTATAGCAACGATGGTGTTCTTCACATTGATGGGTGTGGCCCACTGCTCCATCGCCGTCCTTGGACCTCTGGTCATTTCGGATGTTGTGGCTCCTGACAAGTTCACCTCGGCTATGGGCATCACTCTACTACTTTCTGGAATATTTAGCTTCGGTATTGGGCCTATTGTTGGTATGTATTTTATTTTCTAATTTTTACCATTGTAACTATATTTTATAAACACCTCTGATTCTTGAGATATCGACAAAGATTTATTCTATTTTTACACTGTTTTATAATATTTACTTACTAAACCTATTGGCACATCATACCGTTCCGACGTCTTTATGTCGAAATAATTATCGATTCACACTGAAAACCAGCGCCGTGGACTCGCACTATGTGTGTCTTCGGCTTTATGCTGAGTGGTGGGCCGTTTTGCGCAGACGTGGCGCACTAGAATTGAGTTTTAGTTATTTATATTTAACTTGTAAATTAATGTCAAAAGCTTTTCTTTCCTTCTATGAGATAGTGATTTTCAAAATTCTGAGGTGTGCATTTTCCATATTTTGCTGTAATTCCCATCAACTGAGGATTATCCTTGGGTGCACTTGCATAGCGTTTAAAGAAAAAATCGTCGGTTCTGTTACTTAATTTCATAAAAAAGTATTAAAAATTGACTTCGAGCTCTCATTTATCTTAGCTTAAGTCCGTGAACCAAGGGACCCAAAAGATATGAAATTTGCACGATATTTTTTGTATTTAATGTCAATTTACAAGTAGTGGCGACATGTAGTTGATTGCTCCTCTATTGTTCACAGGCGCTATACGAGATTTCACGAACAGCTACTCATCTGCATTCTACACTCTAATATCGCTTTACGCATTATTTGCTGTGCTGTGGCCAATAGAACTTATTGTGAAGAAAAACAAACGAAGAAGAAACACATTGGAGAACTCCGAATCTAGTCAATTAAAGAAATAATCGAAGTAAACATGTGACGTGGTCGTTTAATTACAAGCAACAATTGATAATATAATATGTTTAGTCAACTTAAAATTGATTACAGTGTCAATTTGAACCTGCGTTTAGGAAAAAATATTACACGGAGACTTAAGAAAACTTTAACAAGAAAGAAAATGCCAAAAATACAGACTAAGGATATTTTCTTTTTATCCTTTTTTTAAAGCAGAAAATCGTCAAATAACTTCACCCTCTCTATAATGAAGTGACAGAGTATTGCAGATTTTAACTAACTTAAACTTTTTAGTGAAAGATTTTTTGATAAAGATCTTAATCAAAGGTCGGATCCAATGTACAAATGCAAACCTAATAAATACCAATAATATGTTAATCGCTTTGGAAGGGCTCTTACAAGGTGGACCGTTGACTTGGTAAAGGTTGCAGGAATCCGATAGATGTGAGAAGCTAGGATAGATCATTGTGGTGACATTTAAGGGAAGCCCATGTCCAACAGTGGACATTTTTGAGCTGAAATGATGATGATGATTATCAAAGGGCGTGCTCTTTAAGTTTCCTCTCGAAAACTTCCAGAGAAAGAATGTTGCGAAAAGAGAATGGAAGAGATTTCTAGATTCGCACTGTTTTTACGGAAAAATCCCGTTATAGCGGCAAGATGTGATGCAGAATATGAAGCTTGAATATTGATTGGTAGAAAATAGCTTATTACATTAAATCCACCTATGTAAATAACGTGTATGTACATGAAGATTAAATAAATAAATTTGTGTATTTACCTAATCGAAAGAATCTCCGGGCAGGTTTATACTGAAATAACATAGAGTAAGTCCTGAAACTTGCGATCCTGAACCTTTTACGACGCTCTTACGTGACGCGAAACATGATTTATGCGTCATATTGGAGTACATTGCATCCCCAATGTATTTGAGACCTAATAATGACGAACTGATGTGCTCCAATCTTCTTCACAGAGTTTGCAAAGTGTAAAACAACTGATACACGTTTCTTTCATTTCCCAATGTTGGTAAAACATTCGTTTCAAACTGCACAAAATAAGTCAACAAACTTGCCGACCAAATAGCGCTCGAAAAACGTGAAGACTGTTTATTTATCCGTTGTGGTGAGGCTATTTACCGTGCAGTCACAAAGTACTAAGGATATTTGAATCGACTCACCATTTCACTTAAATGTAAGAGAACAATCCGGTTTCATTGAATAGGAAGCTATTGTTGTTTAATTCTGTAATCAGGAGTTAGTTATAGGAATTTAAACCGTAAGCCGATGACATAAGTTATATTGTGTATTTGCAAACACTGTAGATAGGTGTTCTTGTGAGCTAGATTGTCAAAAATTCGGCGAGGCATTAATTGCAGCCGCCATGTTCCTTTTCTGTTTAGTGGTAGCGCGCCATGTTTCAGTTTTGAGGGTTCCGTGGTTTAAAAACAAAAACCTCTTTAATGAAAAGTTATCTTCTCGTACTATTTTTTCTTTTTTTAAGGAGGGATATAATTCAAAGAGTTCTTCTACTAGTGGAGCAAGAGGGCGTGTCAGACTTTTACTGAGTGAAACAACACATGTTCCTACTTTTCCTAATTTTCTGAGACCCCGCGTTTCACTTTCAGTAGTCAACCGGCATGGGTTGACTCCAGTAAGCTTAAGCCCTATTGAGACCCTACGGTTTTGCTGACATCTCTTTATGAAGCACGTGGAACACTACGCGCCATTAACGACTCGGGCTCGGTTCAAACTGTTACCCGTCTGCCAGACGGCACTACGCATAGCTCGCCGTCTTCAATGTTCTGAGATAAAAGTTTTTGACTGACCGACAAATGGCCACCAAAGTGATCTTATAAAGGTTCTATTTTTCCTTTTAAGGTACGGAATCCTAAAAATAATACAAACCACTTCATTCGAATCTGATCATAACACATAACAAGGCTAGACAGTAGTCTGTATCTCTTATACACAATAAATCCGTATAAGTATTTATTACGTTGTAAATATTTTGAAAATGAACTAGTGTTTGAATTCAAGTTTTATTTTTGTCTAACGAGCTTTTTAATTATTTATTTACCACTGCGTGATTTTTTGTACTCATTACTATTATAAGATTGTGATTGAATTATTGTTAGTCATTTTATATTCATTGAAACTTCTAATATTTTGAAAATCTTGACTGCAAGATTTATTTAATTTTTAATTACACAAATATGGATGCGGCTTAATCATTGAGTGACACCTCAGAACCAAAGGTTTAGGCTATTTAAAATTTTGACAAACCTTTTTTCTTTATTATCCAATGACGAATCCCGTCCTTGGTCGGACCGGGAAACAGTGTCAGATTCTAACTGACTAAACAACCTATCGCATTCCTGCGTTGCCATGTGTACTAGGGCCAGAGTCTTCCTTACAGAAGCCGACTGGGGCCAAGGGTTCACGACCCTTGGCCTCAGTCGGCTTCGACCCTTCTGCAGGGTTCCTACAGTTTACTGACAACTCCTCGAGATGTGCCGCAACAATGCGCGCCGACGACGATTGGGCTTGGTTTGGATGGTTACCAGACGATACCTCTAAGGGGTTAACCAAAGAGAGAAGAGAGGTCCAAAGCTTATATGAAAAAGACAGGTTTTCTTTTGAGCGGAGCCGCAGAAATTAATCTAAGATACTAATGTTACAAAGTTAACAGTTGGTTTGCTTAAACGCGCTCAACTTAGGAACTACATAAATATAGTACATTTTGATACAAGTGCAGGAAGTTTGTCATTGCGACTGAGGCGAAATGCGCACGAGCCGTAGGCGAGTGTGTTATGGAACCGAGAAATGCAAAGACAAATCTGCACGCGTGTCAAACGACGTTTTTCAATACACTTACAACTTGTGAAATAAAGAAAGAAAGAAAAAACGTTTAATCGTATCTCAAACATAGAGTAGAAATATAATAATAGCATTCAAATCTGCTCTGAACAGTTTCTAATTTTGTGGGGGTCGTCCAGCGCCCGTGGGGGACGCCTCGCGCCTGATTCGATAAACTAAGTAAAAAAAAGAAAATCACCGTTGATCGTGACGATAAGGAAGGAATAAAAAAGCCCTTGTTGTGATAAACTCAAAAAAGCACTTGGGTGCTATATTGAACCTAATAGGAGTGCGATAAGAGGCAGTTTTCGAGTAAGTGTATTGAAAAATATTTTTCAATACACTTAGGTACTTAGAAACTAGCTATTATCCCACCGTATATAGTCGTGACAACCGTCACAATTTCAGCGATTCACGCGTTACAAGCGAATCACCCATCTTCAGTGGTTTTGATTTATCTTAGGTCTGTAATATTATATCAAATGTATATTTAGGTGAAGTCAAAACAGCAATGGAACCGGCTGACAAAACTTAGCCCAAAATTGAACATGATGAATAATTTTGTAAGAGAGCAAAAAACTATCATTTTAAAATGATAAAAGATTTTATTATTTTATCAAGATCAAGATATAGATCTAAACAGCGGTTGACGATAAAAAAGAAAACATGAATAAAATTATCGCTATTTTGAGTTTGGTTTTATTTTCAAAATAAACTAAGGTCAAGGATGTAATTTGAACTGGAAAAAATGTTATATAAGATTGTGAAACCTAACGATACCGTATATTCCTAAGGTATTTAGGGAAAGTATAAAATAACTAGCTTTTGCTCCAATCAACTCACTACCTACCTTACTCTACTCTACCTACCTGTATTTATCTACCCTACTCTACCTACCTATTTTTTTGTACTTTTACCTTTTATGTATGATGAACAAAACAAAAAGTCCAGCTGTTCCAACCATGGAGTCTCTTGCATATTCTTCTCCATAGAGTTTTTCCCTTTGGAAAATGAGTCATTTTATTGTTGAAAAACCTACTTCGTAACCTTTAAAAAGTCTCTGTACGCGGGCGGCTTGCACGACCTGCTCTTAAAACTAGATTTTGTTAAAGTCGCATTAGTCATTAAGCTCGACTTAACTTAAACTGTATTTGTAGCGTCTTGCTAGTGTCGAAATCTACTCGACTTAACTAAACCTAGCTTAGCACGTTTCATTCTTTTTGTTCATTCATTTGCGTTCCATTTTTCATAATTGTGCTGGATATTTAACACATTTTTTTTACTTTTTTGGAGGTATGGAACGTTTCAAATATAAAAAACCAAGGATATTATAAAGGAGTGACTGGAAAGCTTACGACAACCTCAAAAAAGTTCTGAAGAGTAAAGTTAAAAAACGGATTTTTTATCTCGATCATCTATTGTGTACACTATCTACGTATTACGGGACAATTTTAGGCTAAACAAGTTCGAGATGTTTTTAATGTAGGTTTTATAAATAGATATATATCGATATAAATAGATATCCATTTAATAACGCAATGGTATTCGCGCCATGTTGCATGTTGTAAAATTCTGAGCTCTGTCCTAAAGAAGTTCAATGTGTTATTAGTACAGTAATTACATAGACTAACTTTTTAATGTTCCCACTGTCGGAATACAGGGCTCCTCTCTAAGAGAAGGAATGGGTAATAATCCACCACTCGGGGCCAGTGCGGATTTGTGGATATCAAATGTCTTCGAATTTTTGGTTCTGGAACATACCGGGTTTGTTCACGATGTTTTCCTTCACGTTTTGAGAGCAGTAGTGGTGAAAATATTAAAAATAATGAGAAAATCATAATTTAAAGGAAGATGGGGTTTTTTTTTTATGGTAGGTAAAAATCATCCAATGACGAGTCCCGCTCTTGGGCGGAGCGGAAAACAAGTGTCAGACTCTTACTGACTAAACAACCTACCCCGTTCCTACATCGCCGTACATACCAGGGCCAGAGTCTTCCTTTTCAGACACAAACCCGTGGCCCCGATTGGCTTCGACCCTTCTGCAGGGTCCCTACGGTTGCTGACAACTCCTTGAGGCGCGCGGGAACAGTGCGCGCCGTCGACGACTGGGCTTGGTCCGGACGATTACCAGACGACCGGACGGCGAGCTACCCAATGCTCACCATCCGCAAGCCCGCGCCTACGGTGGCCGGAAGACAGGATCGGAATCGCGGCGGCGTCTGGGGCGCAAACGCCGTTGCCTTATGCGGTCCGCCTCCTCCTTTGCTAGCATTACTGCTTCGCAGAAGGAGGCGACCGCCTGCCACTCCTCCTCACTCCGAACCATGGCTTCTACCAAGGCCCGGCGCGAGAGATCGCCGCCACCGATCGCTCCCACGAGGATACAGCGATGCTCTGCCCAAGCGGGGCACACCTCAACCGTGTGCTCCACCGTGAGGAAGATGGGGTAAGAAATGGGGTAGCGAGGTAAGACGGGGACCGTGTGATATTTAGCAAAAGTTTTTAGTGTCGCAAAAAGTTTGGTCGATAGTGCGTACATTGTAACTTGGCAAGTATTAGCAAAAATTGGCTTAAAAATGGAAAAAAAGTACTATGAATACAGAGAGTTCTTGAGTGTGACAAACTCTTACAAACTGTTAAACCTTTCCGCGTTGTTAACTGACTTTGACTATACTCCACGTAAGGAAGCTGTTTGCTGATAAAGAGTTTGCAATATTGCTTCGTCGTCAATCCAGACTATCCGTAGGATGAAGATACAAGATCCTTGACGCAAACTGACGTTTGCTTTTGTTTATGTCATCTGACAACGAACTGACCTCACTAAATCTAGATTTAGCAATTTAAACCGCCTACCATGCCGGTTTAAATTTGACATTTCTTTAAGTCTAGCTTTACGCTAAACCGATGTCGTGCAATGCGTTAAGTTCGATTTAAGCTTAAGTCGAGTTTAAATCACACTAAATCTAGATTTAACTGAGACGTGCAAGCCGCCCTAAATGTTTCATCTACACTAATATAATAAAGAGGTAAAGTTTTTTTTTTTTTTTTGTTTTTTTAGTTCTTAGGAGGTAATCTCTGGAACTACTGGTCCGATTGGAAAAAAATTGGCAACAATAGAAAGCTGCTTTACTCCTGAGTGATATAGGATATATTTTATGTACGCGGGCGAAGACAAAAGCTAGTTTGCAATAAAGACTTTGCATGTTGCTTGTTCTTATTCAATCAAAGGTACCAACCCTGCCATTAAAGTTTTTGATAAAGTATGATTTCAGTCATACTTTTATCTCATAATATTATTTCTAAATAGTGATTTATATTAGAATACTTGAAAGTCGTAATAATGAAATACAAGCAAACAGAGGTATTTTTTCCCAAAAAATAAATTAAGTAATTTAAGACAAAACAGACATTCGATTTGCATTAAGTTTCACAACTTGCGACCCCATTTTGAATGCTTTCAATGCTAATCAGCGGCCATTCTGATTATTTTTCATCTAGAACTGTCAACGGAAACTACCGTTGTTTATTTGGTTCACGTCTGTTTACATTAAATTTGAAATGTAGAACCTTCACTAAACACGACCAGTGGTGTACCTTGAGTCCAACGCTGGCCTTTTGTGAGTCCAAAAAAACTTAACGTATGCGGTTTTTGATGTCAATAAAATACAACCGGGTTTGAGGGAACCTGTTGGTTTTAATTATTTGTTAATTGGTTTAATTCATTAACTTAATATACTATGGAAAAAGTGGCGACGTCATGGCTTAGTAACTTAGCAATGATTTATTGACGTAAGGTCGCGCTAGAGTACACGAGATGAGAATGCGTTGGAATACACTCGGTGACGATGCACTTGCGTTGGTTCATTGTCATGACTTAGGTACTAACTATTCAACCACCACCTTTATTTAAGCTTTTTGTATAGTCATAAAAGAAAAAAATAATTTTAAATACCCATAATAAAATCAAAGTCAACATTTTTTATTTTTAGGCCTACATGGGGACGGTTCCAAATCGGTCGTTTTCTACGGAGAAAAACCGGTAGGATACTCGAATATTATTCGCCCTGCCGCCAAAATATTAGGTAAATTAAAACAATTTTTTTGTCTGGCTGTAGGTACTCGTACATTTAAAACTGTGTATCCAAATCGTCAATGAAAAAAATATTAAAATAAAAATATGTTAAGTCAAAATTCCTATCGAAAGTATAGCGTTAAAAACACTATTAACAATCGCTTTCGACTGAAAGTGTACCCAAAAGACTAGCTGGCGGCATTACCACGTTGTATGGCATTGCTCAATTTCTGACCGAGGTAGAAGCCATTCTTCGGGTCATGGGAAGACATTTCTTAAAAACTTTCCCTTCAATGAAAATATTATTCACTCATGTGTGTGTGTACATTTTTTAATTACCCCCTGTAAAACATAATGTGTTTATTTGCGCCACTAAAAGTAAATATTGATATGCGGTTGCTAAAGATATGTAATATAATCCATTTGAATATTATGAAGTGTTCTGGGTTTCTTCAGCGACCTTGTTGTAAGGCAAAAACAGCGGCAGATTTTTATCTTCGCGTAATCTTCGGGATTTTACTGTTCACTGTAGAATCATTGTCATGTTGGGATATTTTCACTGGATATGAGAAGATTAGGTTAGTTCGGCACGTATATTTATTCTGTTTACATGATAGTAGGAATATTCTCGAGGCACTTAATACCTGATCCTATTTCATCCACCCCTTCTACCGAACTAGTACGGAAAAGTGTAAGTAAAAAAAAAAACAAAAAACTCAAAATCATTTATTTCAAATAGACCATTTACAGGCACTTTTGAAATGTCAAAATTGAAGCTAATTTGCACGAAAGGTAACGGCCAATCTGGCCAGAATATATAACCTATTTTTATTATTTTTGGCTGGTCGTCAACAGCACAATAGGTGTTCTGTATGATCAGTCTGAAACAATCCCAGGGTGCCTTTACTACATAAATACATCTTCAGTTAGCCCACCATTACGATTGATTCATACCGTAGTGTTAGCGGCCGACGAGCACTATTAGAGCAAAATAATTATAAACTTAATCTTAAAAGACCAGTATTGCATGCTTTAAGGCTGTTTTTAATTTTTCATGCAAGCGGATTTACTTTACTTGCAGAAAATTTCAAAAGAAAAAACGTGACCTGCTTGCGAATTGCACTCATCCTAATAAATACTGGTTTGAAAAGGACATTTGAGGAGATTACACATGCAGAATAAAGCCGCATGTGTGTTGAAATCAGCACGATATTAAAAATACACTAAAAAGGACGTGCGGCTGAGTGCAGGTTATATAACTTTTCTGCAAGCGGCGTGTAGTGTAGTTTCAATATATAATTTCAGTACTCAAAAACTCTTAGTAATATCACTATTTTTAATACACGTCTACTTTTCAGCAACGTTCCTTCAACTTAAACAAAAACTAGTTAATTTTTTTTGTTTAAATTTGATTTCATTCTTGCAAGGCAAACGTCTACTTTCGGTGGCGTTGATAAACTAGAGACTGTCATAAAAATATTATGAAATATTCCAACCAGCCATCGTAAATTCCATCTTATGATATAACCCTGTATGCGACGGATTTTTCCACAAAAACAAAATATATAAGAGTATCTGCTGTGATGAAAGTTGTTCAAGTTAACGACGTTACCGTGTGGGCTGTTAACTAGATAGGTGGAAGACAAGTGTCAAAGAAAAGTAAAGTTGCAATGTAGAAGCGATGTTTTTTTTATGATGGGAAAAAATCATCCAATGACGAATCTCGCCCTTGGTCGGAGCGGGAGACAGTGCCAGACTTCTACTAACTAAACGACCCACCGTTCCTTCCTGCCTCAGTTCCAGGGCCCCGGTGTTCCGCTTTCGCATCAACCCTTGGCCCTGCTGGGCCCCGACAGTTGCTGACAACTCCTTGAGGTGCGAAGTAAGAGAATGTGTTAAACTTTTACTGACTAAAGTACTCATGTTCCTACTTTGTTTTCGTTCCTGGGCCCTCGAGTTCACTTTGACTTGGATCAAAATCAAGAAAATATATACAATTGTACTAAGTGTCAATCAAGATTTTCTCTTACAAAGTAAATAATATTATTGTTAGTAGTATCAGTTTAGATAAACAAACCACATAAAAAGGCAGTCAATTCATGTAATAAAGCATTCAGCTGCAGCTGTGAAAACTGCATGAACCCTAACATAGTTGTTAAGACAAAAGGAAAAGTACTATGATAAACAAAATGTTGCAAACAATGTTGCAGAAACGAAACATTATTTCTGCAACATAAAATGTTACCGAAAACAAAGTTGCATCACTTTGATTTACGACGATGACGGCTAATGCTAAAGGCAAATTGTGTATCTCGTAGAAGGAACTTTCAAGCAGTAATAAAACATGTTGCTAAAACATTGAATAATTTGTTTATACCATAAAAAGACGTTATAAACTTGACTACGTTCAGCGTATATGCCGTTCACAATAACATTTCAAATTTAAGAAAGCCTTTTTTACCGTCCGTATAATCGATTTTAAGTTTTATAGCGTAGGTAGAATGGCAAATAACGACTGCAGTAAATAGTTGGTTTTGTAACCACTTTTTTGCTTTTAATGGCTAACCAGCTAGCCAACCTTATAGCTAAGGAATAGAAGTCAAAATCGGTTGAACTGACGTATAGTTGTTAAATTTATGTCAACACGATCGACACGTTTATGACGTTCGGCGCTCCGATTGGTCAGCTCCAAGCCCGTAACCAATCAGAAAGCCACACGCGGTAAACGTTTCGATTGCATTGACGTAAAAACGAAGAGCCACCAAAGCATTCAGCGGAAGATTTGTCTAAAGTTATTTGTTTTTTTTTATATTAATTAACTAGCTTTTGCCCGCAGCTTCGCCCGAGTACATAAAATATAGCCTATTTCACTCAGGAGTAAAGCAGCTTTCTATTGTTGCTAAAAATTTTCCAATCGGACCAGTAGTTCCAGAGATTACCCTCTACAAACAAAAAAACAAAAAAATAAAAAAACAAAAAAACAAACTTTACCTCTTTATTATATTATATTAATTAATTTCGATGCAAAGGCATCGTAATCAGATACATCGTCAAGAAACGGGCTTTTAAAATTTTTCACATTGCTCTTATGATATTCAAAGTGTCAACAAAAGTTTCATGTCTGTACAAAGCATTACTCTTTGTCTAGGATAGCACATACTTAAAATTAACGGAAGTAGAAGGTTCTATCGAGGTAAATTTTCTCGCTACACATTTTATTTTTAGCCTTTTTACGGTCGTAGATTAACTATTTATGGTCAAATTAACTGTGGGTTCAAAATTGTCTTAAAAGCGGTTGATTTTATAGCATACTTAGATGTATTGGTCAAATGAAATTCACAAGTGATTTTTTTATGACGGGAAAAATCATCTAATGACCAATGCCGCCCTTGGGCGCAGCGGGAAACAGTGTCACAAATAACCGGGGTCAGACCATCTTTTCAGAAATCGGACCAAGGCCCCAATAGGCTTCGGTCCCGCAGTGGGGCCTCTCCATTGGCTGACAACTCCTTGAGGCGCCCGGGAATAGACCGCCCCGTCGACTACTGACTTGGCTCGGACTGTTACCCCGGACCGGACGGCGAGCTGGCACAGATGAGTTTTAGTCAGTAAAAATCTGACACGCCATCCTTACGCTCTAAAAAATCTTTAATTGTTTTAAAGGAATAGTCTTATAAAATACATATATTTTTTTTATATTGACGAACGTGTGAATAATTTTAAAAAAAATCTTAATTAAACTTTGCTACGAACGTGCATTGCGTTTGATCGTAGGTACTCGAACATTTGTATTTTATTCTAAATTATTCAAAAATCTCTTATATAATGTAAAATTCATTCTTAACCGACTTCAAAAAAAGGAGGAGGTTCTCAATTCGATTGTATTTTTTTTTTTTATTTTTTTTTATGTTTGTTACCTCAGAACTCCGTTGTTTATGGATGGATTTGCAAAATTTTTTTTGTACTTGAAAGGATATGCTTTCAGATTGGTCCCATTTTTTTTAAAATCGAGTTTTGATGATGGGATCCATGAGAAATCGAGGGAACTCCTCAAATATTATAGGCAACTATATAGTTTTTTTTTATATTTTCATCGAGAACTCAAGCATTTACAGTTAAAAAGTAACATTTGATGAGGTGGAACTGGTGAAGAAGATCAGAAAATGGCTAACGAAACTTGATACTCGCATAGATATCACAATCAAGGTAGTTAAGCAACTATGAAAATGCACTATAAACCAATGATCTTAAAAAATGATGTTGAAAAAGTTATCATCGAACTGATCTGATGATGATGAGCTGGAAGGTAGGCACTGGAACTGCGTAACTAATTAATATATCCTAGCCGTGTTTGGGCTTGTTAGAATTGTCATAAGATGCACTTTGGCTGTAAGGTACTATTGAACTGATGTGATGATGAAGCTGGAAGGTGGAAGGTCGGCTTGGGAACTTCAAAATAAAATAATGTATCCTACCATTGTTTGAGCTTATTAGAGCTGTCATGGGCAATGCTGTCAAGAGCAATGGAAAGAGCTATGCTCGAGTTTCCTTGCGTGTTCGAAACAGAAATGAAGAAATGCGCAGGAGAACCAGGGTCACCGACATAGCCCGAAAAATTGCCAAACTTAAGTGGCAGTGGGCAGGGCACATTGCTCGTAGAACAGATGGCCGATGGGGCCGAAAGGTTCTAGAGTGGCGACCGCGCACCAAAAGACGCAGCTTTGGAAGGCCTCCCACAAGGTGGACCGACGGCCTGGTGAGAATCACGGGAACGCGATGGATGCGAGTCGCACAGAATCGGTCGTTATGGCGACGCTTGGGGGAGGTCCATGTCCAACAGTGGACGTTTTCTGGCTGAAATGATGATAATTTAGAGAGCTGTCATAAGATGTACTCATGAGATGAATCATAAGTATTTCATGCATCATATCATCTCTCCACGAGATCAAAACGATTACACTGTAACAATGTACCTTTAATATGTATTCCTACTTTTATGACATTGGTAACTTTTTCAAAAGAAATGTAGGAACGATATTGACTTCGTTGCCATAACACATTATAATGAAAAACACTAAACGGCTACAAATAAAAAAAAATTTTACAAAAAAAAAACCGCCTTCAAAAAAAGACAAACGATAAAAGTTCCTACACTAAAAAGTTGAAAATAAAAAATTGAATTACTGTAAAGAAACTTAATTTATAGGTAAAGTTATTTGACATTAATACTTTGCAAATATTCAAAATTTATTACTTCTTTTTGGAGTCGGTGCCAGTGAAGGCAAGGAATTACGAATGGGCAACAATCCCTTGAAAAACTACCTCTAACTTAACTATAAAACTACTTAGTACCTATTTGCATACTCAAATATTATAATACTTAATTAAGACGTAAATACATATTAGACTTCTCTAAAAAAATCATCCGATTTGCACATTTTTTTTAAATAAAAAATATATACTTACAAAAACCTTCTGCCACATTTTAAGTACATTGAAAATGTTTAAGCATTATGTACGAAAAATGGCACCGAATATTAAAAAGCTACCTAACATTAAGTTTCAACAATAAAAATGATGGCACCGACTCCAAAAAGAAGTAATAAATTTTGAATATTTGCAAAGTATTAATGTCAAATAACTTTACCTATAAATTAAGTTTCTTTACAGTAATTAAATTTTTTATTTTCAACTTTTTAGTGTAGGAACTTTTATCGTTTGTCTTTTTTTGAAGGCGGTTTTTTTTTAGTAAATATCTGAGCAGTAAGGAACACTTATCTTTTTTTTTAAAAAAAGCTGTAACACTTTAGTAGTGTTGTCTTTAATTTGCAATCGGCAGCAATATCATCAACCAGCAACAATATAGTCAACTAGCACAAATATTATCGACAATAATATTATTAGTTAGCACCAATATTATCTTGCCATTTATAACCATGTCAGTCTTTTAATGTTCTCACTGTTGGAACTCAGGCCTTTTCTCTAGAAGAGGGCATAGGCCGTAATCAACCTTGTTGGCCCAGTGCGGATTAGTGAATGTCATATTTCTTCGAATTTTTGGTTCTAGGACATATGGCATGTCCCTCACGATGTTTTCTTTTACTTTAGAGAGCACGGGTGATGTAAAAAATTACACGAAGTAATGCGTCTGGCTGGGTTTAAACCCACAATTACCAGTGCTAAATTATCATACAGGAATAATATTAACATATAGTAAGTATATCATCAATTAGCATAACTTTTATCAATATTTTCACTCGGCAACAATAGTATCAATTACAGTGTGTTAGCTGCTTGACAACAATTATAAATATATCGTCTAGACTCAAAACTTGTCAGATGCATTGCAGTGCAAATTATAAATTTCATCATCACTGAGAAAAATACTTAAGATTATATCTTATCATAGTCGTCTAAAAACGTTTAAAAACATGTGTTGTAGAAACACATTATTTTCAAGTAATTTATCTATTTACTTTACCGTCTTAAATCCACTGGTTATTTTTAAGATTACACGTGTTCCCGTATCTTGTCCCCCGCTATCAGTTATCTATCACGTTTCTAGGGTTCCATAGTTAAGAGCAAACGTTATCTTATTACTAAGGGTGATTTTATTATTTCTAATCCACTGGTTATTTTAAAGCGTTTAAGCTATCGCCACCCAGATAAAAACGGCGTTAATTATCGCATTTAGTCGTGGCTACATTTACGGTAAAAGAGAGATCCTGATGATCATTGGCGACTTTAATGCGAAAGTGAGAACCACTGCACATGATACAGGCTTGCGGAACATCGTAGGTCGGTACGGTCTTGGCTGCAGGAACAGTAGAGGAGAGCGCCTAATTCAATTTGCAGCGGACAACAACTTTACTGTGATGAATACAGTCTTCAAACACCACCCAAGAAGACTGTATACGTGGACCTCGCCAAATGGAGCACACCGTAATCAGATTGATTATATATTGATCAGAGAAAGATGGAGGAGTTCAATAACCAACACGCACACATTGCCGGGAGCTGATGTCATGTCCGACCACCAACTACTTGTGTGTAACATGAGGATCAGATTACGCAAACCTATAATTAAGAAAACGCCCAAACGCATGGAGGTCATTGATGGGGACTCTTTTATACAATCGTTGCAAGAAAAAGAGCAGTACTGGCACGAAAACTATGGCAAAGAAAGAAACGTCGACTACCTCTGGGAATCCGCTGTGCAGCTCATAAAAGATGCTGCACGTGACTCGCAACCTATCGCAAGGTCTGAAAAAAGACAGCACTGGATGTCAGCTGATACCTGGAACTTGATCAGAGCACGGAGAGATCTGAAAGCTAATGGTGCCACGATACAAGAGCTCAATAAAATGACATCTGTTATACAAGCCGCTTGCCGCCGAGACCGAAATACAGCTTTGCAATCGATTTGTGAAGAGGTTGAACGACATTCTCAAAAGTTTGAAACGAAAGATCTACATAAAAAAATCAGACTTATAACCCGTCAGTTTAAACCAAAGACTTGGGCCATTGAGAATGTCTCTGGAAACACCGTCACAGAGATAAGGGAGATTGTTAAAGTCTGGAAAGATTACTGTAAGGGTCTTTTCGCTGACGTGATAAACGACATCACTACGCCCCATGATGTTACGCTAGAGCAAGAGCCAATGCCACTGAAAGATGAAGTGCGAGCAGCGATTAAACACCTTAAGCGGAATAAGGCTGTAGGTTTCGATGAAATCCCGATCGAAATCATAAAAACCATGGGAGAAATTGGAGTAGACATACTGCATACCATCTGTCGACGAATTTGGGTCACTGGAGTCTGGCCGAGTGATTGGTCGCACTCTATATTTATCCCACTACATAAAAAAGGATCAACAAAGAAGTGCAGTAACTATAGTCTAATTTCGCTCATATCCCACGCTAGCAAAATTATGCTGCATATTATCAACACAAGGCTCCAAGCATACTTGTCCCGAGAAATTGCACCCGAGCAAGCTGGCTTTGTGAAAGGTCGAGGCACAAGAGAACAGCTACTTATAATGCGTCAGATTGTGGAGAAAGCTAGAGAGTTCAACATTGCCCTATGTATGTTTCGTTGACTTCAGGAAAGCTTTCGGTACCGTGAAGTGGCGGAAACTATGGCAGGTCCTGACAGAAATGGGTGTACCACAACACCTTAGTTACTTCATTAGACGTCTGTATGAAGATGGCACAGCCGCAGTCCGTGTTGATGGTGTTGACTCTGAACGTTTTAAAACGCAGGCTGGTGTTAGACAGGGCTGTATATTGTCTCTTCTGTTATTTAATATATACACAGAGTACATAATGCGGATTGTTCTCGAAGACTGGGACAAGGGAATATCTGTAGGAGGTCGGAAGATATCCAATCTAAGGTATGCAGATGACACTACCCTCCTAGCGTTAAGTAGAGACGAAATTGAGACGCTCCTTAGCTGTTTGGAGACAACAGCGTTGGATTTTGGATTCGCAATCAACCGGGACAAGACGAAGATGATGATTGTGGACCGTGCTGACAATAACCAACCAGGAGTCAAAAATATTGCGGGATGCGAGGTGGTCAAGAGTTACTTGGGCTCCACAATCACCAATGATGGGGGCTGCGAAGACGAAATCCGGAGACGTTGCGCTATGACGAGATCCTCAGTGGAAAAACTCACAAAAATTTGGAAAGACCGTAGAATAACCAAAAACACTAAGGTTCGATTAATGAAATGCTTGGTCTTTCCTATTTTTCTATATGGAGCTGAGACGTGGACACTGAGGATGCAGGACCGTCGCAAGATTGACGCACTGGAAATGTGGTGCTGGAGACGCATGCTTCGAATCCCATGGACCGCGCACCGAACCAATATATCGATCCTCAAAGAACTCAATATCAGAGAGAGATTATCGTCGTCTGTGCAAATACGAATTCTCAAGTTCTTCGGGCATATCACCCGTAACGAGGACTCAATGGAGCGACTGGTAGTGCAAGGGAAAGTTGAGGGCAAAAGATCACGTGGACGCTCTCCAACACGGTGGACAGACCTCATCAAATCGGTGACGCATTGCAGCGTCAACGAAAACTCCCAAGCCGCCAAACATAGAACTTCATGGCGTCGCATCGCGAGAGAGGCGGTGACGCAGGACTCGACCGACACATGACCACGACCACTCTGTCAAGAGTGCACGACTAAGAAGAAGACATTTACGGTTACCGTTCTTTATCGCAATAATTAATGGCATTTCTCGTTACTGTGGCCCGTTCATTATTGTCAGACAGTTGAAATTTTCACAGAAGATGTATTCCTATTGCTACACAACAAAAAACACTAAAAAGTTTAAAAACTACCTCTACTACCACTTTTTTTAATTTATTATTCTTATGGCATACGACCACGGCTTTCTTGTTTTCTTGTTTCGTACTTTTTAGAGCGTGTTTTTAAGTAGTCGGGTGTTAGTTTTTAAACTTTATTTTTATTTAACATATTTTGGAGTTCTAAATAGGTTAATCTTGGGTTCATTGATTTCTTAGCCCATGAATACAGGTAAAGTCACAAGCAAATGCTAGTAAAATATATATATTCAAAATGTACAAGTAAAGCGCTTTCAAATGATACCAAACACGGCATATTTATCTTAACTTTATTTTTTTACTTCGTATGTTTTGTCCGCTAGAGGGCGCCACATTAGATTTTGTGAAATCCCTATAACCAGCGGACAATTAAGACGCTTCTAATGATATGTCATTTGTCGAATTCTGATAAGTAGTTTAGAAGTTACGAGGGAACAGATGAACATCCATACCCACATACATACATACATACAGGTCAAAATCATAACCCTCCTTTTGCTTCGCCGTAGTCGGGTAAAAACAGAATAAAATAAGTTGTATAAATTTTTTTTATAAATATTGGTACGGAGTCCTTTGCACACGAGATCGATTCGCACTTGGGTAGTTTTTATTTATTATGCAGATTTTTTTATGAAACTGATATTGGCTTTATTTCTTTTATCTTATAAACTAAGATAAGCATCGCAATCAAAAAAGATACGCGTCAGGTTTTGGTTACTATGGTTACTATACGCCGTTCACAACAACATTAGCAATTTGAAAAAACCTTTTTTACTGTCCGTTCATCCGATTTAGAGTTTTATTGCGTTAGTGGAATGAGATGGCGACTGCAATAAATAGTTGGTTTTGTAACCACTTTTTTTGCTTTAAATACCGCCCTTATGCCTATAAAATAGAAGTCAAAATCGGTTAAACTGACAGTAAAAAGGGTTTGTTTTAATGTCAAATCTTATCGCAGATAGGATATAGCTACTATAATAGGTTTTGACGAATATTTCAGTACTTTTATAAAATAATTAGGTATTTTCCACCAGTTTTTTGATATATACAGATGAATATTATCTCAAACGTTTCATGGGTACTATTAAGTTGATTGAAAGGTCAGGTTCTACAAAAAAGTGGTGTGATTCAACCTTCTTTGTTTAATTTATACCAACTTATTAATAGGATGCTATTTTGGTACATGTTCTTGGAATTTCTTTTAATTTAATTCATTATTTTAATTGACTTTTATACCCAGTACTTAATTTATACAACCTTGTACTTTGCACTTTTTTTTCATTTACCTTACCAGTAATGTCACCTGAGTCCATATGTCGCCCGACAGAGTCTATTATGTTGCCAGACAGGGTTCATAATTGTTTCCATTTTTTATTATTGATTGCCTAACATGTCATCATCATCATCCTAGCGGTATTAGTCCCGGTTGCCAACCTTGGCTTTCACCTCGGTGCCCGGGGTCCGCTTTCTTGCTAAGACGCCTCCACTTCGCTCGGTCTTTCACGTCCTTTGCCGTAAGCCCATTGGCACGCATATCGTCCCTTACGACGCCGATCCAACGCCTCTTCGGCCTTCCTCGTCTCCCGGGTCCCGGCGGAGGCGGCATGGCGAGGCATCTGTTACCCACGTAGTCTGCCGGTTTTCGTAAAACGTGGCCATACCAACGTAAGCGACCCTCCTGCAGTTTATCCGCTATGTCACGGACCAGAAGGCTGCCCCGGATGCGGGAGTTTTTAATGCGGTCTTTCCGCGAGACTCCAGACATCCAGCGCAGCATATTCATTTCCGTGACACGCAGGCTTTGCTTATGCCGCTCAAGTACAGGCCACGCTTCACTGCCATACAAAAGGACAGGCCTAATGATGGTCTTATAGACCTGTCCTTTGAGCCTAACCTGCATTTTCGGGTCACAGATAACCCCCGCCACCTCACGCCATTTCGCCCAGGCCGCCGAGATACGAGACTCGACGTCGCAATCGACGTCCCCGGACTCGTGGAGCACCGATCCCAAGTACCTGACCTGTTCCGTGCGCTCGACTGTGTCTTCGCCAATGCGAACAGGAGCAGCGTTTGTTGTGTTACAGGCCAGGTACTCGGTCTTCGCCGCATTAATCTTCAGACCGCCGTTTTCCAGCGATTCCTTCCACGCTGTCACACGTCGAACCAAGCGCCCACTGTCCGAGTCCGCCAGCGCGATGTCGTCTGCATACATGAGCAGCCATGGCGGCTGCTCATGTAAGTCCCTGATGTTAGAGGACAGCACGTCCAGCACCACGCTGAACAGAAACGGACTAAGGACAGAGCCCTGATGAACTCCAACGGTGATGGGGAAGGGATTCGTATCGCCAACAGCGGTCCGAACCACAGAACCGGAGTCTCGGTACATGTCTCGGATGATGTCAACATAGGTCTCGGGCACTCCTTTGGATCTCAGCGCCCACCAGATCACATCACGGGGGACACAGTCGAAGGCCTTCTGCATGTCTAGGAACAAGAGGTGCAAAGGCGTATTCTTCGATCTGTATCCCTCCATGGTTACCCTTAGGGCAAAGATGGGGTCCATGGCGCCATGGCCTGGTCGAAACCCATATTGACATCCCGAGACGGTGCACTCCTGTCGGATCCGAGAGTCAATCACCCTCTCGAAGAGCTTCATGGTGTGGGACATAACCTTAATCCCACGGTAGTCGCCACACTCCTGCACCGATCCCTTGCCTTTGAAGACTGGAGTGATAATACTCAGTCTCCATTGACTCGGGATCTTTCCGGTGAGGAGCATGCGGTTAAATAGGTGGATTGCCTAACATGTCATGTACATTATTGATTGCAGTAAGATTTGAAGTTTGATTTGGGAGTTGTCTCGAACCGTTAGGACCAGAAGGAGGCGGAAGGGTCGAAGCCCATTGGGGCCAAGGGTTCGCATCTGAAAAGAAAACTCAGACCCTGGTGGAGAAAGCGGTGGGTTGTTTAGTCAGTAAGACTCTAGCACTATTTCCCAATCCGCCAAGGACGCGATTTGTCATGGGATGATTTTAACTCACCATAAAAAAAAAAAATGTATACCTATAAAGCTCAATTTTTTTCATGCCTATAAATAAAGTTACTTTGTATTTCATAAGAATAAATTATTTGGTTTAATATGTCTACTAAACAAATTACGTCAGTAAACGCCGTGTCGTAGGTTTTTTAACTATCAAAGAGCTCATTAATCAATAGGGTACATTAAAACGGCCAATAGGTGCTGTGATTTGTAAAATTCCACTGCAGTACTTAAGTAAAGGAAACTTCCTTGACATATAACAATGCATCAAGGCAGTGTGAGGATATACTTGCGCCATTCCATCTTCCTAGCTCGTCTTGTTGTGCTGGTTCTGTTGCTGCGGCTGCGGAGAACTTCAAGCAGAAGAAATATAATAACCTTGTTGGGAATTAAATTTTCGAACCGATTAGGGTTGAAACTCTCGGATTAAGGGTCTTAGTGCTCAAGAGTCGTATAATAATATGTCAAAACATTAACACTTCGCGTGACCCAAGAGCTGACTTTAACCTAGGACTAGAGCATAAGCATTGACATACAGCGTGGCAATACCGCCAGACTTTTGGGCACATAACCACAAAAACGACTACTCAAAGTTAGAATATTATACTCAAAAATATAATCTATTCAAAAGTTTGTTGACACATACCGGTTTTTCACTAATAGATCCAAAAATAACGGGTCTGTTATATATACCAGAAATTTTTTGTTTGATTCAACTCCTAATTAAAATGAGATAAAGTTGCGCAACACTTCGAAAGTGGTAAGTAATGATGCTTAGTAGAGTATTTTTAGATTTATAAATATAAATATAAAATCTAACACTTATTATTATAAATATCCAACACTTATTATTACTGGAGACATTAACATTGATATTTGCAGCACTACAAATAATAAACATCATGAGTATATGTGCCTTCTGGCCTCTCATGGCTTACTTCCCGTTATCACCAAACCGACCAGACAAAAATCTTGTCTTGATCACATATTTGTTAAGTGCAATACCAAACCAAAAGGCATAGTCTGTAAAAGCTCCATCACAGATCACGACATAGTAATGGCAACCATTCCTCTTAAAAACTCTTACACTAGCCGCAATAAAAACCGCCGAGCATTTAAACTAAATGAAGAGGACTTAGCCAATGACTTAGCTAAAATTGATTGGACTGATACCCTTAATCAACAGTGTGTGGCATCTGTCGCTGACTCTTTTATTGGAACCTTAGCAAAATTAGTAGAAACACACACATACGAAGTCATAATCCCTCGCAGTAAACGTAATATTCAACCTTGGATCACACCCGGACTCATGAGATGTATGAAACACCGAGACAAACTACATCTATCAGTACGCGAAGACCCCACAAACGAAACAAAAAAACTAATTTACCGCCGTTATAAAAACTTCTGCAACAACCTTTTACGAAATCTTAAGATTGAATATGACAGTCGACAAATCCAAGAAAATAAACAAAACTCTCAAAAGTTATGGAAAGTTCTTAAATCAATGTACGACCCCAGTAGCCGAAATTGCAATACATCTAAATTATTGACAAGCTCAGTCAACCCTGTCGAGTCTCTCAACAAATGCAACTTCTATTTCACTTCCGTAGGCAAAAACCTGGCCGACACGATATTAAAAAGATTAAAAGAAACTCAGTTGTCTATCACCAGCAAGCACTCATCACCACTAACGTCACCGCTCTCCTTCTTCCTACACCCTACTGATGAAACCGAAATTAAGAACTTCATTAACCAGTTAAAAAACGACAGTTCCCCAGGTCCTGATAAAATCAGCGTAAGACTCATAAAGAAAACTCAAAGCTCTATTATAACACCTCTAACCCATTTGATTAACCTCAGCCTGGAAACAGGAGTATTTCCCGAACAGTGGAAGGTAGCAGCGGTGAGCCCAATACACAAAAATGGCCCTAAGGACAAACCCGAGAACTACAGACCAATAGCACTTCTGAGTATTCTATCTAAAATTCTAGAAAAAGTTGTTAACACCAGACTAGTATATTTTCTTGAAAAGAATAATCTCATATCAGAAAGACAATTTGGTTTTAGAAAAGGGAAATCTACTGAAGACGCGGCTTTGCTATTAACTAACTCCATATCAGCAAATATTGAAAAGGGCAACCGCTGTATGGCGGTCTTTTTAGACTTAGCCAAAGCATTTGATACCATCTCAAAAGATCTTCTTCTTAAAAAACTAGATTCAGTAGGAATAAAAGGAAAACCGCTTGAGTGGTTTCACAGCTACCTCACCAATCGCCGACAATACGTCAAATCTGACAACCTCTCAAGTGATCAACTCCCTATCAATTTTGGAGTTCCACAGGGTAGCCTACTGGGTCCGACACTCTTTATTATCTATATGAACGATATACTCAACCTCAAACAGAAAAACGCAGAGCTAATATCATATGCAGACGATACTGTCATCATTTTTCAGGGTAAAAACTGGGAAGACGCCTACTATCATGCAGAAAAAGGATTAGCAACCATTGCTCAAACCCTCGACCATAATTTATTAACACTGAACGTAAACAAAACCAAACACATTCCATTTTACAAAACAGTTTCATCTAGCCCTCCTCCCAACCTAACATTAAAATTTCATACTTGTCAACGAAACGCAACCACTCCACTCGAAGACTGCACATGCGATTGTATTAACCGAACTCAGTCTATTCGTTACTTAGGTCTATTAATTGACGAAAATCTATCGTTTAAAGCCCACATCAAACAGCTGTCTGGTCGAGTAAGGAAACTTATTCATGTAATCAAGAAACTGAGAGACCGCGCCCCGGCAGACATAATGCGAACGGTTTATTTTTCTATATGCCAGTCCATCATTCAATATGGTGTGTCCATCTGGGGTGGTACTGGTAAAACAGCAATGATTGAACTCGAAAGGGCCCAGAGAGCTGTTATAAAGGTTCTTTTAAAAAAACCATTTTTCTTTCCTACTGACTCTCTGTACGGTGAATTTCCTGTTTTACGTGTCCGCCAATTGTACATTCTCAATGCCTTCCTCCGCACTCATAAAATCATAAAGCTCCGCCCTGACTATCACACATTGACTACCAAACGTGTTTTTCATGTACCACTGCAACGAACAACCTCCCTCCTGGCTAGACGATGCCCCACTTACCTACACACCTTCGTGTATAACAAAGTCACAAGTAGACTACCTTGTGATACAAAAACACTATCCCTCGCTATGTGTAAAAAAACAGTAAAAAAATGGCTTTTGGGTCTCTCATACGATGATTCAGAAAACCTTCTTGCATCTCTTAACTCGGAATCCTGACAAACATTTACACAACACACTCACACATTTACACAGTTCCACACTCACACTCTCACACCACATTTTTAATCTTTTTGTCTCTAAGGCTTTTTTTTTCTCTAAATCCTGTGCCAAGTCCAGCACAAATTTTTATTTAATAAATTTTTAGTTATAGGTTACACGTGTAATTGTTTAAAAAAAAAAAAATAGGCATTAGCTAGTTTTAAGACTCTTTGATCTCATTGCTTATTAATTTAATATATTCATTCTATTCGATTTCTCATAATTTTATCTTAGTAGTACTCTTTTTTTCTGGTACATTAACTACAGTGGCAAAAATATGTATCGGTCCCCAAGATACAGGCTTTGCCGAGTTTGGGGACCACCGTTTATTTTATACCAAAAATCTGTTAATAGTTACTAGGTACTACATTAAGTTACGATAATTTTAAGGCAATTCCTGTAACAAAGGTTCAATAAATTTATTTTTAAGTGAATGAAATAAAGTACATTTCTTCCTATAAAGAAAAAACTGACTGACTTCACCGTATAGCCAAAATAATGGAGACTATACTCGTTAAAAATAAAAGGTTCATTTTGACGACGAAATACCTTAGAATGTACTGAACTTGGAACGAAACTAAAAGATACAAAAACATAATAATTAATTATGTAATTTTTTTAAATATAATTACATAATGGTTATATAATGTAATAGGTATAGACGGTAATATAAGGTAAAAATGAAAATATCAAATGTTTAAAGGGGCCTATTGTTTTTTGACAACTTTAGAAACCAACGTAAAATGTTATGCAACACACACACAGCCGAGAAAAGTACTTCTGGTACTTTAGTATTGTTTAATTTTACTTTTGGATATAGGATATATGTAGGATTTTTCAAATTTCACTTCCTTAGGTTGTCCTAAGGCAGTGAAATTCAGCATTGTAGCCTTGTGGCTGAAAGGGGAGGGAGACACCTGGAATTTAGGCGTCTACATCTCCATCTGGAATTATGTGTAAACTTATGTATGTTTACACATAATTCCAGATGGAGCGAGCATTAAGAGAGGATTTTCCAAATTTCACTGCCTAAGGAGATGAAAGGGGAATCGTGAAAAATCAAAGTGCATCATTTTTTTTTTTTTTTTTTATGGTAGGTGAAAATCATCCAATGACGAAACCCGCTCTTGGGCGGAGCGGGAGACCAGTGTCAGACTCTTACTGACTAAAAAACCTACCCCGTACCTTCCTTGCCTTATTCCTGGAGTCGAGGTAACAGTTTTCCACCACCCTCTAGACTCCAGGAGGCTTCGACCCTGAAGGGCCCCTGCAGAAAGTGCATCATTTGGACTCCCCTTTTGCCTGCATGGAATTAGGTGTCTACATATGTGTGTAGACACCTAATTCCATACAGGCGAAGACGCCATATATACTAATCAAACACAACGTCTGTTTGTTTTACATATCAGTGACATGATAAAAATCTAAGATCATGAAGAAGATAAAATATTTTAATCGGTTTTTATCACACATGTTTTACATATATTTTAATTGACACAAATTAATTACTTCGACCGACGTATAAACACAAACATAGGTTGCATTAATTAATATATGCTGTTGCAATCAAAATGAACTAAATAGTTTTTTAATTTCTTACCAAAGATAACGCTAAATGAATTTTTAAGGGCCTAAATGATTAATTATTGTTTTTTTTTATATTTAATTACGTAGGTCACTGAACTATGCCACGTCATAGTTCAGTGACGTAATAGTAGTAGACTCGTGGATGAGTCTCGGTCTGTCTTGCCTTTTAAGGATAATCCGATGCAGTTGGATATTGTAATGATGTATCAACATTCTAAAATTAGTCCAACATGTTTCAAGTCCGCAAGATACGGGCAAAGCCTAATTTGGGGGCCACCGTAATAATTCTAATAAACTACCCCTATTACCGATATGCAATTTTGTTGTTTTGTATTTAAGAAAATTCATTTAACAATGGTTAATTAAATGTTATTATTATTATGTTAATTGTGACTAATGATACTATAGACTTTTGTCTGAAAAAAACATGTTATTTCATTTATTAATTTACGTACATATTTTTAAATATTTCTTTAACATAGATTTAAAAAAAAACATTAAGAAAATGTATTTATTGAAGTAGTAGTACATCGGTGTCGGAAGCAAGCTACCCGTGGTGCCTCCAAAGAAAGGAACCTTCTTTACAATGCGATCCATATTGAAGAGTACGGACTCTCTTGATCCAACTGCAAGGAACTTTGTAATCATTGTTTAGTTTGTCTTGTTTAGCTTTCACGAAATGGTCATCATATGGGTCGGTGACATCGACTATCATGGCGTAGCGGTTTATCTTCTATAATCACTATAACCGGCTTAATGGCTACAATAGTCCGGTCAATAATGATAGACCGATCCTAGTATAACTTAACTTGGTCATTTTTGAGAAATGGGCTGGTTTCACACCTGTAGAACGGTACCTCAGAACCCACTAGGTGGTATTTCATAGTAAGTTGCTGGTGATTAATCCTGGCTACTTGGTTAGGTCTGTGCAAGTACTCGCCGTTAGCCAGACGAGAGCAACCAGAGATAATATGTCTGATGGACTCATCCGGACGACTATCTTACTAATATTATAAATACGAAAGTTACGATGTTTGGATGTTTGTTACTCAATCACACCAAAACGGCTGGACGGATCTGGATAAAATTTGACACAGGCATAGGATACACTCTGGAATAGGACATAGGCTACTTTTTATCCCGGAAACCCCAACCCCAATACCGCGATGCCGCGGGCAAAAGCTAGTTATTATTATATTTATTAGTAAATTACACAGATCGACAGCCAATCTGACCTCTAACAGAGTCATTAGGAAACACAACATCTAAGCAAAGCAGGCTCGTGTCAAATTTCCTAGCTTCTGACTATCCTAACGACTTTCAAAAATCTATGAATAATATCTGAACCAATGACTTGCTAAAGCACGGAGGAATGTCTATATGTTAAGATGGTCACTCCTCCATAAATTAACTGAGAGCATCGTCGTATCCGGAGCAAGGAGGAGTGGCAGGTTTCTGCAAAGCAGTAATGCTAGCTAAGGAGACCGACCGCTTAAGATAGATAGATAGATATACTCTTTATTGTAGGTACACCATAAACACAACTTGGTACATTAGGAATTTAATATTACTACAGCAAGCAGGCAACGGCTCTTACACTCCAGACGCCGCTAGGGTTCCAATCCCGGTTTCTGGCCATGTCCTGGAGTTATGGGTAGTTAGTTCGCCGTCCGATCGTTTGATAACTGTCCGAACCGAGCCCAATCGTCGACGGTGCGTACTGTTCCCGCAAGCAGTTGCCAGTGAACCGTAGGAACCCAGCAGAGTTGAAACCCACTGGGGCTATGGGGTGTAAAGAAGGGGGGTTTTTAGTTGGTAAAAGTCTGATACTAGCTCCCGCCCCACCTAAGGCATGCAGATTTCATTACATAATTAGATCATCATCATCATCAGCCTTTTTAATGTTCCCACTGCAGGGACACAGGCCTCCTCTCTAAGAGAGGGAATGGGCCGTAATCCACCACGCGGGCCCAGTGTGGGTTGGTGGATGTCACATGTGCGTTATTTTGCATTCTAGTTAAATATCGCAGCATATGCTGAGGTAGGAGCCTTTTTGGCCTCGCACAGGGCAAAGTTGATTTTTTTTTTCCTATTTTAATTTTAGTCCTGATTTGTTGTACCTAAGTTTAAGTATAAGTTACATATAGATTAAGTGGTTATTTTTTATTTGTCCTGTACGTGGCAAAATAAATGTTTTTTCTTTCTTTCTTTCTTTCTTTCTTTACATGTCTTCGAATTTTTGGTTCTAGGACATGCCGGTTTCCTCACGATGTTAAATAATAGATATTAAAAAAAAAACATACGTCATGAAAAGAAGCCTAGTTGAAAATTTTACACTGCACTATAGATACCTAGATGAAATTAATGAAATATTTGAACAGTATGGCCAATACAATACACTTATTCTCCTCTAACCATAAACTATTGTGTTTATTAATACAGTCTCACGATGGTATTCCCTGATGGTTGGTTCGATGCGTATTAGTAATCAGGTTAATACATTTTACCATCATTATCCATTTTGGCATTACCCATAAACAATATCAGCTGCGGGCTGCGGGTTGATACGGAAAAAAATAATGAAGAAAAATCTGATTTCAAATGCATGTAGAACGGACTAACTGCTTCCTATTAATTCCCATGCTCTGTGCCATGGCGCGAGAGTACGCCGCCCCCGATTGCCACTACAAGCACACGGGTTTTTTTATGGTGGGAAAAATTATCTTATGACGAATCCCGCCCTTGGGTGGAGCAGGAAACAATGTCATATTCTTACTGACCAAACGACCAAACCCGTTTTTCTCAGCCCCCATACCGGGGTCAGACTTTCCTTTCAGAAATCGGACTGGGGCCCTACATTTGATACATCTATATTTACTAACAACTCGATCATTCATTCAGAGTCTCAGTAATTTATCTATCTACACTAATCTACATCTACACTAATATAATAAAGAAGTAAAGTATGTTTTTTTGTTTTTATGTTTTTTTGTTTGTAGGAGGTAATCTCTGGAACTACTGGTCCGATTGCAAAAATTTTTGCAACAATAGAAAGCTGCTTTACTCCTGAGTGACATAGGCTATATTTTATGTACGCGGGCGAAGCCGCTGACAAAAGCTAGTCTATTATAATTATGTATGTATTTAAGGGCCGAAGCCTACTGGGGCCCAGGGTCTCTTTCTAAAAGGAAGGCTTGGCCCCAGTGCGAAAGGCAAAAAAGGAACGGGGTGGGATATTTAGTCAGTAAGAGTCTGACACTGTTTCCCGATCCGGCCTAAAGCGAAATTTATCATAGGATGATTTTTGCCCACCATAAAAAAAATGTACCTATGTATTAAGAAATATATATAAGTATGTTTATCAGTTGTCTAGTACCCATAACACAAGCTCTGCTTAGCTTGGGACTGGATGGCGTTGTGTGATATTTGTGTATTATTATTATAGTTCAGTTTAGGTCTTGAGAGCTCGTGATACAGCCTTAGGTATTCAAAAAAATCTAACCAGCTGATTAAATTATTTCAGAAATTAGAGCAAAAATAAATTATAATAATCATACGGGCTTGTCACGAGTTCTACCTTTGAATAATTCTAACAAATTACCTACTAAAGAAGCTTGATATATGTCAATCATGTTAATACTACCCGCAGTTTATTTAAGGAAAAGGTTTAAGCACAAAAAAATCAACAATATTTCTTTATAATATCTATTCTAGGCTCCAAAAAAGTGACAGAACTCTTTTCTAGAAATCAGAATAAATAAAATGTAAATATTCTATAAAAGTTAAAGAACCCGTTTCTAAAGCCCAGAACTGATATGGTATTTTCTAAATTAAAACTTAAGAAGTATCGACATCGACTAAAAAGTCGATGAGTGGGCTCAACCCTACGTCACATCATCCCATTGCCTCGCAGTTAGCATTTTTTACATTAAAATATAAAATTATGCACCTTTTTTACGGGATGAAACTTTTGAATAGTTTTGGATTTTTAATTAAATGATATATGTCTTAAAATTATATTTATCTTTATTAGTATGTTGCATGCAGGCTATGTATTTGTGATAAGGTAAACGGTAAAAGAAGGTCAATGCAGTTGTATTACTTAATACTACACTATACGATTCGCTCATGTGATAGTAAATTATTCTAAGAGGATATCCTCCTCGGATCTGAAGGGTTAAAGCCAACTGGAGCCAAGGTTTCGTGTCTGAAAGGAAGGCTCTGGTCCTGATATATATGGCAAAGTACGAATGGGGTAGGTTGTTTAGTCAGTAAGAGTCTGACACTGTTTCCCGCTTCGCCCAAGGGTGGGATTCGTCACCTACCACAAAAAAATAATCCTCCTGGGATAAAAAGTTTCCTATTATTATTCCGGAATGTGGTTTACGTTCGAACGTGAAGATATAACAAACATACAATTAATAGACCCACTTACAAACTTTCCAATTGAGAGTGTTATTGATGTTATAATGTGGACACATTTCATAAGATTTTGTTTTATCGATTAGATACATTAAGATGGCTCTATTTAAATTCAAACCGTTAAAAAAATATTTACATTCTAAATCAGCTACTTTCCTCAATATATTATTGACTACATACAAAAATTCAACACCTAAATTCTGTGAATTATTATTCAATTACTATTTATTTAAAAAAGAACCAGCCAAGAGCGTGTCGGGCCACGCTCAGTAAATGGGTTTTGTAATTTTCCATCCGTTACAAATTTCACACAATGTAACAGAACCCTTAAAATACGACTATTTTGGATTAAATGAACCAATTTTAATATTTTTATCTTTACTTAAAGATAATACGTTTACGACGCAGGAAATAATCGCTTCAAAAGTGAAAAAAATATTAATATTATCAAAAAATGATTTTAGTATAATTTGTAAATACCTATCCCATAATGTAACACAGGTAATTCTTGAAATATAAATAAATCAATCCTCACTTTACATCTAGGTGATACCCAAAAAACATTTTTTTTCTGCTTAGCACTTTGTCGGCGTCTTTGTCGGCGAGCTCTACAAGCTGAAATTTGGTAGCAATATGCATATATTGCTACCAAATTTCAGCTTGTAGAGCTCGCGCACCGTTCCCGCGCGCGCCTCAAGGAGTTGTCAGCAAACTGTAGGGGCCCTTCAGAGTCGAAGCCTCCTGGAGCCTACGGTGGTGCAAACTGTTACCTCGACTCTAGGAATAAGGCAAGGAAGGTACGGGGTAGGTTTTTTCGTCAGTAAGAGTCTGACACTGGTCTCCCGCTCCGCCCAAGAGCGGGTTTCGTCATTCGATGATTTTCACCTACCATAAAAAAAAAGCATTGTAGAGCTAACGGTCACCGAAATTATCAGCGGACGGACATATAGACGACAGACAATTATTAAATATATACGATTTAAGGGCGGGTGGGCTCAGCGAAATAGGCATTTAACGCTACCAAGAGTTGCCCGCGACTTTATGTACATCATTATTTACAATTTGTATTATTTTGATATTCTTTACGGAACAGAAGCGAAGCGCGCGCTCAAAAATTTGGCAGAGGTCCTTCCTCGGTAACGTCCTGCGAGACACTGGCAAGCGACGCGCGGATCGAAAATCACTTGAATAATCGATAAAAAATTCACAAATTTAATTAAAAAAAAAACGATTCGGTAGCATCGCTTCCAAAATGAATTACCTCTATATTGATGTTATTTATAAAATATGAAGTGTTATAGTACTCGTTTAATATGTAAAAAAAATCACAAAATCTAAGCTACTTCAGAATTTTTTTCTATCAAGAAAATAGTATGGTATCGTGTATTGAATGGGTACATGCCAAAGATAAAGAATGTGTCTTAAATATATATTTTTTTCAGATTCAAAAAGTTGTAACTTGCCTATCAAAAGTGAGTTCAAAAACCGGCAAAACCGGGAAAACCTAGCCTTAAAATAACACCTTACCATAGAATTAATGGATACCAGGAATGGACATAATATTCATCCGGAAACATATTATGTTTCCGGATGAATATTTGCAGAATGGCATTCTGCTGTTTTTTGCACCATTCTGCGATGAGGGCCTTAATTACTGTCGTTACCTGTAACAAAGAAAAATAGAATTGTTAATAAATGCTTGTTAATTACAGGACGTTTTTAACGTACATATGTATATGCTCGTATGATTTATACATTGACGATTTAACGAAAAATATTGTGTGTAAGTGTCCGTAAAGTTTCTTGTACGCTGTTCTTCATGTAGATAGAGTCACAGGGGGCGATTTCCGACTTCAAGAAAAATGGATTTCTAGTGCCTGCTATAATTATTTACATAAATAAAACTTTATTATACAAAACTGCAGCTAGATTCGATGCCTATAGAGATAAACATTGTCGACACAATTTGTGTTAGCCAAGCAATGGTAATGAACAATGTCACACTGCACCTACAATCCGATTAAATGGTTGGCATAGAGGGTCAGTGATTGACAGCCTCGCAGATTCGATTTCCACTCGAAACAAAATAAATATTTGGTTTTGTGTGGGAATAGAACACGTATAACCTATCTGTGTTTGAGTTTTAAGGTCCTAACAGGGACAAAGCCTACTGGGGTCATGGGTTGTGTGAAAGAAAAACCTGGAGACTCGAATGAAGGTAAAGAAGGTGGCATTTTAGTAGTTTTTAGTCAGTAAAAGTCTAACACCCTCACGATACACTCTAGAGCGCGAGAAGTCATTGTATGATTCCGGGCAGCAAATAACTTGCCTAGAAATTTTCATGGCGAGGGTAGCTCGAATATTTCAAAATTTATGAAAACATGGGTTTTTTCTCGGTAGAATAGTCATCCAATGACATTGCCAGCAGTCGTAAGATTGCTACTATGCCATGCATACTAGTATAGTTACAATTAGACTATTCAAAAAATACAGAAACTTCAACCAGCCTTGAAAAAAAAAATCCGTTCATCCCACCTAGCTTTTGAACGTTTATAATCGCGATTTAATTTTTTGCGGTTTCACAAAACAAAAGTTCCGCTTCTCTTTGTGTTTCACAACAAAAGGTGGTCCGAAATCTAGAATTTTTGTTCAACAATTGTTTTGTTAACAATTTTTTAATTGAATTTTCCTTTTATACGTTTCTATTGTACAAAGAAAAATGAAATTAGCCGGAATTCGGAAATGTTTTCGTAAATGTTAATTCATTAAAACTTAACGTTTATGAACACTTTGTTAATTGTTTCTTTATTTTTGAACCAACAGATTGAGTAGAAACCATTTCATTTTCTTTTCATACATACCTGTTTACATTATAAGAGGTTTCCACCAAAGAGAACTAAGTCGTTGGTTTCCACCCACCAAGAATAACTTTTGTATCGTGGATGTGTTTAAAGGTAATAAACTCATATACAGTAGGCAGCAAATGGCCATTGGCCAAAGGTAATATGAAAGTTAACCCCGGGGTCCTAGAACGAAGACAAAGAAAGAATATAAAAGGGGGGTTTTAGTCAAAAGTTTGACAATATCTCCCGCTACACCCAAGGGCGGGCGATTTCATTGGATGATTTTCCTACCGAAAAACATGGGTTGTTTTCATAAATTTGGAAATGCTCAAACAAACAAAATTAATCACAAATTAAACCACTTTTCTGGGTTTAAACCTACAACTTAACTCGTAAGTCAGGACCTTTATCAGTTCACTACTCATATAGCTTACTAGGATAAATTTTATTGAAATGTGTTTCGAAAATGGAAGGAATATGTATTTTTTCATACTCTGATATTAGGTGTAAAGATAGTACTAAACTACTCAGGAATTTATTATTTTTATTTTACTTGTATTCGTAATGAAACCACAGTGTTTACCTCGGGTTAAAGAGTTATTTAGTCCCTCGGACTATTAAACAACGTTTCGGAATTAAATTACTTACTTTCACCCCTAGGCTAACAATGTACTATTTTTAATATCAAGTCGAGTTATTGTGCTCTTCCAGCAATAACGCAGCCTCCGAAACAATACAATCAGTCTCTCGCAGTAAATCTCAACTGAGGGTATTCCCAACACTAACAATAGGCCTTTACTTAAGACAAACAGTTTCTTTTGTAAACGACACTATACTGTTAACATTTGTGTTATTATTTAATAGGATTTAGATAGTAGAGTGAATAGATCTAACACGTAATTACATTCATGGTGATATCTAAATCATAGCTCGTGTGTTGTAAAAATAGTTTGTTATTATCTAAAAGGTTTTACTGTGGGTTTTAAAATTTACAAGACCATAATAAAATATTCGTCTTCTGAACAGTAATATTATGCTTTAACTATTACTACTTTTCGTTTTTTGTAGGGATCCGTATCCAAAAAGTGTTTTTTTTTTATACTAATTTCATGCAACACAAAGGTACACAGAGGGACTGAATACAAGAGAAAAATAGCAGGTGCATAAAAAAATATTAATAAAATCAAGGGTTCAAAAATATATATGAATAAAATAAATATTTAGATGTGTATATATAATATACCTACATATAAATATTATCTATATATAGTAAAAGAAAGGGGTTTTGTGATGCCTACAATCATTGCACATCTCTTGATTCTATCCATCAACACTATAATATATCAGGCTTCATGTATCATACATATAACCTTCCTCTTGAATCACTCTATTAAAAAAAAAACCGAATCAAAATCGAGTAAAAAAGTTCAGTAGTTAAGATGCAAGTATACATAGAGACAGACAGCGGGAAGCGACTTTGTTTTATACTATGTAGTGATTAAACATTTTAATTTAGGTTTTATATAAGTAGGTATGTAAATAGTTCGTTACAACAGTTAACTAATGTAATATGATCTTTATCATATGAATAGATGTTGTAAAAATTTGTCTATTTACTTTTTATAAAAATAAAATTTTGCTTTAATTGTAATAAACTAAAAACGAAAGATTCGCGAACTCAAGTTTATTTGTTTTATTTTTATCGTCTTCCTCTTTATCGCGACGGAAATCCTTTATTGCATTTTATGTTCTTAAATTAGTTATAAAACTCGTGTGGTTGTCAACCACGTGCAAGGTATATTATTTACTTTTTATATATAGAAATATGTATCATTATTATTATTATTATAGGTGTAGGTATTAGTACGTATTTGTTCATTTTGTTTATCTAGAATTATAATTTTGCTTATGGTTTTAAGTTATTGTTGATTCCTTTTTTTTATTTTAACTTGTAAATAAGTGTTAAGATTGTGTCCCGCAAATAGTAAGATTGTCTTTCTTTTCTTTCTTTCTTTCATTCGAATTTGAACCTTCTATTGAAAGACTAGAGGATAAGTAATTTGGAAAGTCATTCAGTAGGTAACTTTTTCTGACCTATGTTCCTTCAGTGATGAGAATTGTTAAATAGTATTAAATGTATAGTGTAAGATTGGCAAACGATAGTCAAATGTGACCATTTCTTACTTGTGTAGGCCTTTAGGTCAACACGATTTAAAATCAATTTTATGACTTCGATGTGTAAGAGAGAGAGTCGGAGCTATACCGTATAGCACGTTTTAAACTGTTCACGTAATTTAGGTGTGAAACACCGAAATTATGACGATTTTAAAAACGTCAAACTTACAGTTATCTATTTAAAATTAACCGGATTTTTTATGTATTAATACTCACAGTAACAAAACCAGTTCAGTATGATATAACCTTAAGTGTAAAGTTATTTTTATAGTGCTGGAAAACATAATCAGTAGTTAGAAATTGACAATAAATTTGAATGTTATAAAAAAAAAGATTTTCTGCAAAATGAAGTGTATGCTATCCGTGTGCAGGGTGATTTTATCTTACTAATATTATAAATGCGAAAGTTACGATGTTTGGATGTTTGAATGTTTGTTACTCAATCACGCCAAAACGGCTGGACGGATCTGGATGAAATTTGGCACAGGCATTGGATACACTCTGGAATAGGACATAGGCTTTATATCTATACTTTTTATCCCGGAAACCCCAACCCTAACCCCAATACCACGCGGGCGAAGCCGCGGGCAAAAGCTAGTAAATAATAATTGTTTTCTTAATGACGTTTTTTTATGCTTCTGTTATTTTTTCTCACCATACAATTTTAGTCTTGAAATATTCATAATACTACAGAGAAAGTTTAAACGGTCTTTGATCGTTGATTGATCGGAACGAAACATTCGTATGGCCTACCTGTGTCTGAGTGTCTGGTGTATTTGAATATATATTTTTATAAACACACCCACGTTACGTTCGTACTGGAAGACACAGTGTTGGAAGGCCTCCCACAAGGTGGACCGATGACCTGGTCAAGGTAGCAGGAATCCGATGGATGCAAGACGCACAGGACCGGACTTTGTGTGAGGCCTATGCTCAGCAGTAGTCGTCTTTCGGTTGAAATGATGATGGTGAACCACGATACAGGAGTAATTCATAGTGTGAGACAAAAAAAAAGTAATAATATCTCTTATAGGATACCTAATACTTTCAAGTCACCTTTAGAATACAATCAATTAGTAGAAGTCTTGTTGAAAATTATTGCGTAACATTTCCACTCATAACATACTAATTAATTTAACGGTATACTTAATTAAAAACCTATTACTGTTTTTTTTTCAAAAAATATTTAACAAACGCGAAGAGTATGTATTGTTCTAGAATTTTATACAAATTCATTCCTCAAATTAGGCGTCATAGAGCAACAAACATACACACAGACTATTGCCTTTAAATCTTAGTGTAAGTTTGAGACCTATAAATCATCATCATCATCATTTCAGCCGAAAGACGTCCACTGCTGGACATAGGCCTCCCCCAAGCGCCGCCACAAAGATCGGTCCTGTGACTCTTGCATCCATCGGCTTCCAGCAACCCTGACCAGGTCATCGGTCCACCTTGTGGGAGGCCGAGAAGGAAAGAAGAGGAAGAGGGGTCGGTAAGAATCGACAACTTTAGTGGCAATGGGCAGGGCACATTGTACGCAGAACGGATGGCCGCTGGGGCCGAAAGTTTCTGGAGTGACCTATAAATAATTCCCTCAAAATAGTAACTTCAGTAAACTTTTGCTGTTTTTAATATAATTCAGCATAGCATAGCATCTGTCTTATAATATTCCCACAGCTGGGACTCAGGTCTCAACTCTACGAGAGGTAATGGACTGTAATCCACGACGTGGGCCCAGTGCGGGTATATGGATGTCACTTCTATGACGTGCGTTTCCTCAAGATGTTTTTCTTTACCGTTTTAAGAGCAGTGGTAAAGAGATAAATTACATACCTAGCAAATACAATTAGCTGGGTTTGAACCTGCGATCTACAACTCGTAAGTCGGGGCTTTTCCCACTCGGCCGCCACAGCTTTCTCATTACATAATTAATTATTAAAGTTAAAATATAATTGAATAAGTTTTCAGTTAGCGAAACGTAATAAAGTTTATTATATTTTACACAAAAACATCTAACCCTAAACCGACGAGTCAAAATTGAGGAGTTGATACGTTAACACTGGGTGTATTTTGTACCCCGAGGAATAACCTCGAAGCCAACAATTATTTATTCAAATGGCTCCTACCAAGCAAGACTGATTGGTGAAAGCTTGTGATTTTCTCGAATGAACTTCATTAGAAGATACCCAAGTTATTTCGGATTAGAAATGTATTCGAAAAGTGAAGCAAATTTTCTTAACGTCGAGTTACAAATTAAAAGTTGATCTAAACTTCTGAGCCCCAAGTGATCGCCGGCGTTCGCGCCCATTGTTCTTTAATTGTGTCTGTAATTACGGTAGTCGAAAGGTTAATTGTGTCTGTAATTACAGTAGTAGATAGGTAAGTTGTGTCTGTAATTACAGTAGTATATAGGTAAGTTGTGTCTGTAATTACAGTAGTAGATAGGTTAGTTGTGTCTGTAATTACAGTAGTAGATAGGTTAGTTGTGTCTGTAATTGCAGTAGTAGATAGGTTAGTTGTGTCTGTAATTACAGTAGTGGATAGGTTAGTTGTATCTGTAATTACCTACTGTATTCGTAAGGTTAAAAAAAAAAAAAATTTGCGTTTGTGTCTTTAACCTCACTGAATTCGATTGTTAAAATCTATTTCTTGTGATGGCATTTAAACTTTCCGGACGGAAACATTTAAACCCAATTAAGCAAGTTTTTATAAATGTCATCTTATCTGAACTACAACACCTGTGTTATTGTTAAAATTAGCAGCTGGGATATATCCTGTACCTATATTTTATAGGTTTGTGTCTGGGTATGTATTTTAAGCTTTATCTGATTTTTCAATCACCTACTTCCTTTTTAGAGTGATGGTTGCCCCGACTCACAAGCTGTAGGGCGAGGGTTCAAACCCAGCCAGTTACATTACTTTGGGTAATTTATTTCATCACCATTGCTCTCAGAACGGTGAAGGAAAACATCGTGAGGAAACCGGCATGTCCTAGAACCAAAGATTCAAAGACATGTGATATCTACCAATCCGCACTGGGCCCGCGTGGTTGGATTAAGACCCATTCCCTCTCCTAGAGAGAAAGCCTATAACCCAGCAGTGAAAACATTAAAAAAAGGCTGATGATGATGATGAATGTCTAGGTATATATTTTCCGGTTTTATCTGATTAAAACTTCACCTACTCTAGGACCCCGGAATTTCCCCCAGTAGGCTTCGGCCCTGCTGCGACTCTACGGTGTCGCTTACAACTCTTTAAGGCGCGTGTGGAATACTACGTTGTCCTACATTGTCAACGATTCGGACTCAGTAGACGGTTAGATAATAAGTCGTCCATTCTAGCCACAACACTCTCCTGTCTACGGAGCGGGAGAAAAAAAAAAAAAAAAAAAGTCGTCCATTGCTCTTAGTTCGTTAGCCCACGATACTATTGGTTTATGTTCTATTTTTTATAACAACTTTGATATAATGTAGTTTGTACTTTTTTTTGTTTTGAACAATTTGAAAGGCATAAAAGTTTTTGGATATTAAAGTAGGTAAGTATTTTAAGAGAATATTTCGGTACTTCCGGGTTAATAGTATGTGCTATTTTAGTGTGAAAAAGTAACAAATATATACATACGTATACAAATGTTTGGCTTCATAGCATTAGTGCGATACCTACCTCTTTAAGTATGCGGACTAAAATATCACAATATTTTTTGCCGCGCTAGGACTCCTGTACCTACCAAAGATGCTTTTTCAAATATGAAAATTTTTATATACAAGACACCTAGAATAACTAACAAATATTTGATCCACACGGGAATCGAACCCGCGACACGCAGTGCAATAGCCTATTGCGCAACCACTAAGCGTACCGAACCGTAGTAAAACCACTCACCACCACTAATTAAATTTATTTAAACTTCATGTACAGTAGTGGTACATAGGCGTACTTAATGCTGCAAGGCATTCTCTACCAGACAACCTTTGGACTGTCTCTACGTGCGTTTCGACGTCACATAAATAATGCTGATATCAAATACAGCCTACTTATGATTTCATAATTTCCTATTTGATAAACAAATTGTAAGCAGGTATTTTATATATTTTATTGAGAGGCCTAAACTGCACGTAGGAATCTTAGAGCGGTCAGTGTAAGCATTCTTAACCGTCGCGTCGTGTGCTTATCATTTTTTTTTTCTTTAAAATGGTGTAGTATCATGTTCTATTGATAACAAAAGTGTGTCAATTAAAATCTTTTAACTTAATTAAAATAGATAATTAGTGGTACATAATAACCCTTGAACTTTGGAATCGGCATCGATTACAGGCAGTAATGGGTTCAACAAGATGCTCGATAAAAAATAAAAACAATCAATGTTTATGTCATTGGACTATTTAAAAATGGAATGTGTATCTAGTGTAAATAAAAAATGGATTCATAAAATGAATGTTCATTGAGTCTGCGGGCGTGGCACGTGCTAGCTAGCGTGCAAGACCCACCTCACCGACTCAGCAGGATAACTTGGCTCATCTGCTTCCGAACTGTTGACCAATCACGTCGTTTCATTTTTTTTTTTCAACTAAAAATTTTAGTGTTACGGTCTTTTAGGCAAGAGACGAAAAGTGACGTGTTACAGTTATCATAGTGTTTGTCAATCGTGTTTGTGGGAAATCCGAACAATCTGTTTACATTCTGTACCCTCAATAAAGGTGTTATATTTTAAGCTTTAAACAAACAGCCTCCGTACAATTGACGATAACATAAGATTTATAAAACCGCCGCTAAGGTGAAATACGGGGAGAAAGGAAAGGTTACTGTGACGATGAAAGTGAAAGAAAATAAAATTGAGTACGGAGATGTGGATAAATATGAATATGTGCCCCCGGAGGGAGGATGGGGGTATATGGTGTGCGTCGGATTGTCTGTCATATTCGTAAGTAATTTTTTATTTTTATTTCTTAAGTAAAAATGTCGTTTGTTGGTATGAGTTTCAAGTGTAGAGTCACAAGTTCGATTCCAGTTTTTTTGTTTTTTTTTTTTATTTTTGTTTTTTTTTTATAGTAACTTTAAAAAAAATGGTATCACAAATCAGAAAATATATATAAAATAATATTTTTATTCACTACTGAGTACTTGTCACTTTGGAGTAAGGTCAGTAATACAGCAATACATGGCTAAAGTCCGAAAAATGCTAGGACTAACCTAACCCTTACCTGCCCACACAGAATAAAAAAATAATAATAATAAAAGCCAAAAAAAAATTGACAATATGATGATATCCCTATGTATTTTATCACAGGGCATCTACCTACCTGTCTTATTTTTTAATTAAGCCCCAAGCGAATGCGTTCGCACACTTATTGTTATTTAATTGTATCTGTAATTATAAGGTCGATAGATGTACATCTATCTATATAAAATAACAGTATTTTAACTCGCAGTCCCAGAACGTAAGGGCAACGGAAAGACACATGTGCAATTTAGTCAGAAAAAGTCTGATACTCCGTTTTGCTCTACCTTAGAACGGGAGAAGTAATTGGACGATTTCCCACATCAAAAAAAGCTGTTTAGATATTTATTATGGTTCAAATTACATAAAAATACTGCGGAAGTATTAATTTAATGACGAGCCATGTTTGTCTTGTATGATAACCCCAACATTATAATCTTGAGGAAAAAAATTAGTTTAAAAAAACTATTCTATAAAAAATAATGTTTTTTATAAGATATGTAAGACATGTCTTATAATTATGTAGTATTATAGAAGTAAAACTGCTCTCAAAACGGTGAAGGAAAACATCGTGAGGAAACCGGCATGTCTTAGAACCAAAAATTCGAAGACATGTGACATCCACCAATCCGCACTGGGCCCGCGTGGTGGATTACAGCCCATTCCCTCTCCTAGAGAGAGGAGGCCTGTGTCCCTACAGTGGGAACATTAAAAGGCTGATGATGATGATGATGATGATAGAAGTAAACCATTTTTTTTATCGTGTAGGCTTTTTTTCGATTAATCAAACACACATAATAGTTTTTTTTTTATTTTACTATCATAAAAATATAGTAGGGTGCCTGCAAAAAAACCGAAGCCTATTGGGTCCGAGGGTTCGCGTCTGAAAGAAAGGCTTGGCCCGGGTATAAAGGCAACGCAGGAAAATGCCTGGCTTGTGTAGTCGGTAAGAATCTGATACTATCTCCCGCTCAGCCTAAGGGCGGGATTTGCCATTGGATGATATTTAGTCACCATAAAAAAGGGCGGGATTTGCCATTGAATGGTATTTAGTCATCATAAAAAAAATAAGGGCGGGATTTGCCATTGGATGATAATTAGTCACCATAAAAAAATAAGGGCAGGTTTTGCCATTGGATGATAATTAGTCACCATAAAAAAAATAAGGACGCGATTTGCCACTGGATGATATTTAGTCACCATAAAAAAAATAAGGGCGGGATTTGCCACTGGATGATATTTAGTCACCATAAAAAAAATAAGGGCGGGATTTGCCATTGGATGATTTTAGTCACCATAAAAAAAAAAAAAAAAAAATCGCTAAATATCGACTCTTTTGATTTTTTCTAGAACCTTACAAAATGGTTCTAGAAAAAATCAAAAGAGTTGCTGTGCCAGTGGCGTAAAATCTACATAATGGAATGTCCAGTTGGCCTCTGACACTTAGAAGGCAACGCACCGTGTGTTGACCTATTGTATACGCGCCCTAACCTACCCTAAGGTTCTTCAAATTAATCATTCAACCGTGATCAGTAGAGACGAGCTCACGGCTATTGAAGAGAATTTACAATGACATTCTGCCAACGATAGGAATGTTGATATGTTAATGTGGGTAATTGTCAACTTTTTTTCTTCAAGGCCAGAGTGAATATTAATAAACTAGTGCGTCTCACCATCAACGATTGCAGCACTGCTTACCATCAGGTAGGATTGCAGTCAAGCACTAGTTCATATCAATAAAAAAAAGCATTAGAGTACATAACAGCTGCCAAAAAGTCCGTATTTATTTTATGTATGATTCCAAAATACTACCCAAACGAATTGTTCTTGTTATAGGAAATTGGAACTAGTTTTATAGGTGGTTGGGACTGCGATACCGAACCCAGGAGTCCCATGACTCCCGAGTGGAGCGAGGGTCTGAAAAGACTATCTAAAAACGCACCTGTATTCTCTTAGCCGCTCTTTGCGTTCCAGGACCTCTGTCGAATAATTCCACAACCCAAGTGTTTGTCCACTTACTCTTCAGTACCTTACGCCAATCTCACAATTAATATAATAATAATAATATGTATAATAATAATTAATTGCTTGAATTTGTCCAGTTAGAACCTCAAAATAGATATAATAATCTTCTTGTTTCGATATTCATAGTTCTAAATATTTGCATTAAATAAATACCAGTTTTAAATAATGTAAATGGTATTTTTGAATTTGTAGTAGTTTGAGCCTAAAATTTCTAGAATATATTCTTTTGATTAGCATTTATAATTATTACATGCTTCGTCTAAACATTAATAAAAACCAGCTTTAGGTAGATAATTCGTTTGCATAAAAATTTCATACCAATCTATATTTGTATATATAAATTTCAAAAATGCAAATAGACAACTTGTAGGCATTTGTATGCATTGCAACATTTGTTGATAAACTGTTTATGACACTGTTTACATAATAATTCAAAAAAGTGCTATAACATAAAAAATAAAGAAAACGGTGTGGATTGTGGTTGGTCGGGGTGGGGCGGTTGGGTGGATGTTGCGCCGACCCCAAGTAATATGGGATAAGGGTAGGATGATGATGATGATGATGGGGTGGATTGGAATCTACCTCTTCAATAGAAGCTTCATACGATTTAGCTTTACCGTCTTTGTTTGAAGAATGTCAAAGTACATGATGATTAATTTGTGTAAGCGTCGAAACCTTGTGGTTCCATCACATTACTTCTATATTTATAAACTCGTGCAACACAAGTCCACACTTCTTGACTTTTACTTAAAGAAATAAACTAGATGTTTTGTCTCATTTTCCACTCAAAATAAGGAATACGGCAACATATTTCTTATACAATATTTCATCACCTTTGTTCAGAAACATTAATAAACTAATTAAAACATTGTTTGTCAACAAATGTTGCCTAATGTATATCCGGCTTTATAAGCACGTCAATAAAATATTGTACCAATTAATAAAACACTGTATCAACTATCAGACACTTAATCTTATATAATTATCAATTAGTGAACACGTAATTGAATATACCTACATACGAGTATAATTACAGTTTTTATGTCAATTAATCCAAAAGTATCTAGTTACCTAGTTATATATTTAAGTGTATAGAAATATAATCTACCCTCGACATTCTACCGTAGCCGCAGGCTTGCGGACGGTGAGCTATGGGTAGCTCGCTGTCCTATCAGGTAACCTTTCGGACCGAGTAAAAGTCGTCAACGGCGTGCACTGTTCTATGTTCTATTAAAACTGTAAGGGCCCAGCAGTGTCGAAGCCTCCTGGGACCAAGGGTTGATGCGAAAACGAAATACCAGGGCCTTGAGGTGGGACGTTTAGTCAGTAAGAATCTGACACTATTTCCCGCTCCGTCCAAGGGCGGGATTCGACGATGGATGATTTTTCCCACCATAAAAAAATTGCTATCTGTTCGTCTATGTATCATTCTTTGATTTTAATTAATGCTTTGCACGAAAGAAGATGTTCCTATACAGTATTCGATATAGTTACTAGCAACATTTTTTTACGCAAAATACGCGCTTTAGTCGTGGAGTTGCGGACACCAGCCCGATATATCATACCATAGTAAACATTTTCATCGCTTACGCTGGTTTGGCCACGTTTTACGAAAACCGGCAGACTACGTGGGTAACAGATGCCTCGCCATGCCGCCTCCGCCGGGACCCGGAAAACGAGGAAGGCCTAAGAGGCGTTGGATCGACGTCGTAAGGGACGATATGCCTGCCAATGGGCTTAAGGCAGAGGACGCGAAAGACCGAGCGAAGTGGAGGCGACTTTGTGGGAAAATGGACCCCGGGCACCGAGGTGAAAGCCAAGGTGTGCAACCGGGACTGGCGCTGAGATGATGATGATGAGGAGTTACAGCATTTTTTAATCTACCGTTTACTGTTTCTACGACCCAGCGACACATTGTAACTTCCCTAGACTCATTAGCCTGCTGTACAGTCAGCTGGTGTTCTGCTTAATCTTTTGTGGCTGGTATATGTATTCGGTACCCACGGGACTCCACTGTTTCAATGCAGTCTCTGAAGCCTCTGTCCAAGATTAGCACATCGTCTGTGTGGAAGTACCAATGAAACGGATCAGTAGGATTGTTCATAATCTCCGACAGAATGATAGCATCAGACTAAGTTGCTTCGTATAATCCATAGATCGTAAGGGACGATATGCGTGCTAATGGGCTTAAGGCAGAGGACGCAAAAGACCGAGCGAAGTGGAGACGACTAGGCAGGAAAGCGGACCCCGGGCACCGAGGTGAAAGCCAAGGTAGCAACCGGGACTTACGCTAGGCTGATGATGATGATGAGTAAACATTTTCATCATCATCATTTAACCCGAAAGAAGTCCACTGTTGGACATAGGCCTCCCCAAGCGTCGGCACAACGACCGGTCCTGTGCGTGTCGCATCCATCGGATTCCAGCAACCCTGACCAGGTCATCGGTTCATCTTGTTACGTAAATATTTTAGGCACATAAAATTGTTTCCTTAATTTTTTTTGTTCGTCGTCGGCGGTCAATGCCACCATACATAGTTATACCAATTAGTTTAGAGTTACAATGTGTTGCACCATATTTTTCTAACTTACAAACCTGTTCAATTTCGAAGGTTGCTATTGGCCCGTTGGATCTTATTTCCGTCAATCAGTGCGGTGTTGGGTCACTCAGTCAACACGTCGAATGTTGCTAGCTTCTCTTTTTTAAATGTGACTTTAAATTTGAATTTAGAACAGATTAATAAAACTAGAATATTATCAAACAACAGATTTTATTTTTATACTTTGCTGTTGATTCTGTCGATGAGTAACTTAAGTGACTTTCACCCTTTTCAATATTGCCAAGCTATTAGCAGTCAACCAATATAATTAAAAATAAAATAATTAAAATCATATTACTTTCTTTTTATTTTGTTCAGTTATTTACGGACTACCGAAATATTTTTTTTAATGAACATTGTTGCAACACGACACGTGGGGCTATCTATGCGATTGAAATATAAAATGTATGGAGATACATTTTATATTTCATTAGATCGATAATGCGCATCACTACGCGATGTTACTTTTTGCACAAGTCTTGTGGCCCTTGTGTGCGTTAGTTTAAATGTAGTTCTCGCTTTATCTACATCAACAACTGCAATATCCAAACAAGTCATTACTAAAACGAAAACTAAAAGTTATAATAGAGTTTAACTCAAAATTGCCAATTCCGTCAATAAATAATTAAGTCACAATTGAGCCATAGAGAGAGAGATCATTTGTACAGTGACTATTACATGTTTGTTGTATGGGCTTTAAAAGAGACTTTTACTCCCGAGTTTGTTTTGGTGTTTCTTCTCAGGATAGTCAGCTAGGACACACCGGACTCATCTAGTTTAAACTGACAAAAACAATTGACTTATAAAAGTGTTACGGAAAACCTATTTGCAAAAATAAATATTATTTATCAATTTTAACAAACAACCTGGATTAGTTTACAAAGAATGCGAGTTATTATTATTTTTTGAACTTGTCAGAAATTATTAAAACATGTGTCAGTTGTAGTTTTGAATTCTAATTATAAATGTTGAATTCGCGTGTTGACTGATGAGTGACCGTGACAGTTAAATTTGTTTGTCTATGTTTTTCTTTTTATTTATTTTTATTAAAAAAAGAACGTAGCAAAAAGAAATCATTTATAGAATGTAAATCCAATGTGCATTAATTTAAAAAAAAAATTCGAAATATAACCCGATTTTGTTTTCCTTTAGTTCTAATTTTTTTACAGCTTGCCAGACATTATTATTAAGCAAGGTTGTTACGAGTGTACCTTAAAAACTGATATTTTTTAATTCTAAATAAAAAATTAACAGGTTTATTATCACTTAGTTCAGTTCACGTGTTGACTGATACGAGTGGCCGTGACCATTCCATCCGTTTGTTTCTTCTATTTATTTATTTTTGAATTACATTAATAATATAATTTGCTTTGAATGGAATACTAAAAAGAAAATTTAAATATAAATGATGCAGTTCCACCGCATAAATGATATTTGTTTCAATAATATTCAGTGACGACTCTGTAAATTATTTTATTTAAAATATATTAATGTGTTTCTAAACCTTGTAGGCGATATACTATTAAAATAAAAATTTAAAAAAATTATAAAAAAAAGCTTCAAAAGTAGGTATTCTAAAAATGGGTGGACATAGAAAAATAACCACGTGAACTAAGGCGGGAGTGGAGCGGAGGTTTGGGTGCTTGGCATCAGACTAATTAGTTGTGTATTTTCTGGGTATAGACATATATACAATTTTAAACTGATAGATGATGAATAGCGAAAAACAATGGATATACAAAACAAGTACTCTGACTGAAAGGATATAAGCATTACAAATAATACCCGGACAATTTAATTATTATTCCAATAGTTCTTGTCAAATGTTATTGTGATAACAATTATTGAAGAGGCAATAATATTGCTCTCGTACATTTTTTTTTAACTGCGCGGGCGCTTTTTATAATGTCCTATTAATCATTTGGCCACTCATAATATACCATACATATACAATTTACTAAGAAAGTGAAACTCTCGAAAGATACAGAAATATTAATATGAATAAACTCAAGAAAAAAAAAAAGTGTGACTCAGATAATGCTGAGTGTGAATTAATGTGGTTTATTGACCATCGTTTGTTCAAATCAGCGATACGAATTAATGACATATAATGTCAATATTGACGAATATTTAATTTATTAATACCTTGACAATACATACACGTATTACAACTGGCTGTTGTATAGAAATAATAAATTAAAAAAATAAAGCAATAGTATAAATTTATTATATCCAGATATTAGATATTATATCATCATTTCAGACGAAAAACGCCCACTGCTGGATATAAGCCTCCCACAAATGTAAAACGAACGGTCCTGTTTCTTGACTCGCATCCATAAAAAAAGAAAAAAGAAAGAGAAAAAAAAGAAAGAAAGAGTATATCTATCTATCTATCCATCAGATTTCCCCACCACTAGCTCATCGGTTCACCTTGCGGAAAGTCAAATGTTTCAAAAGTTAGCAAGCTAGTAGCTTTAAATTTATCATCATTATCAGTTCAGCCAAAAGTTGGAGGTGTGGTGGCACAGACTGGAGAGTGTTGGCCTGAAATTAAGTAGAACCAAAACGGAGTACTTGTTCTGTGATTTCGGCGGTCTCTCCGGTCCTGTGGCCTTAGCTCTTGCCGGAACGCCCATACCAATCTGTTCCGACTTTCGGTATCTCGGGTCGCTCGTCCAAGGAGATGGTGAGATAGACCGAGACGTAACGCATCGGATCAACGCAGGATGGATGAAATGGCGACAGGTCACGGGAACAACTTGCGACCCACGGATGCCCCTCAAGTTGAAGGGCAAAATTTACAAGTCCGTGATAAGACCTGTCCTACTGTATGGATCAGAATGTTGGGCTGTGAAAAAGACGGATGAAAAAAGACTGCATGTAGCGGAGATGAGAATGTTGAGATGGATGTGTGGTGTGACGAGAATGGATAAAGTGAGAAATGAGTATATTAGAGGAAGTCTGAAAGTGGCGCCGCAGTGGCTGAAAAGTTGAAAGGAAATCGTTTGTCTTGGTATGGTCATGTGAAGAGGAGAGATGAAACGCATGTCACAAAAAGGGTTTTGAGTTTACACGTAGATGGATGGAGAGGAAGGGGGAGACCAAAGAAGAGATGGATGGATCGTGTGAGGAGTGATATGAAAGAAAAGGGAGTTACTGATAGTGTGACGGGTGACAGGACAGAGTGGAAGAAAAAAACATGTTGCATCGATCCCAAATAAAATGGGATAAGGGTAGGATGATGATGATCAGTTCAGCCGAAAGACGTACACTGTTAGACAAAGGCCTCAAGTGTCACCATAATGGCCGGTCCTGTCCAACTCGTATCCATCAGATTCCCACAACCCTCACCAGGTCATCGGTCCACCTTGTAGAGACATTGTTAGAGGTTTATACGGCGGTGTCTTTCGTATGTACCCTGCTTGCTGCCGCTTAAGTTTGGCGATTTTTCAGGAACTAGGAATCACTAGGAATTAATTTACCTTCCAAAACTAACTATGTAATGAAAAGTAATTAACACCCGTATTCACAAACAATACTCAAACGACCCTTGACTAAGCAAACGCACAGCGTTGAAATAGAGCTCTGTGATTGGTTGTGTTGCGTAGTTCACAAACCCTGCCCTGTGCGCTCGCGAGCACTGTGAGACCGCATAGTAACGTTTGTGAATACGAGTGTAAGTTTGTTTGATTACAAATATGTTTGTCAAAAGTTGTCACAGTAAGCACTGATCCGATTACGACAATTTAATTTCGTAAGTTGCTTTGTATATCTAAATAAGACAGTGCGCCGGAAAAATAAATCTCAGAGACCAAACCTCGGGACAAAGCTTGTAATGTGTCTTCTATTATATAAGTATCTCATGTCACAGTTTTTGTGAATGCAATTTTCCAAAATGGCTCGACTGATTTTTTTTTTTATTTTTATTACTGCGTTCTTATTTAGGTATAAACATTTGATCTCAAAGTATTTTTCACTCCTATAACTATTGTGTATGTAATTATTTTAATAAATCCAATCACTTCTAGAACGGGGATAAGTAGACACCTAATCTAAATCATAATAATAAGTTATAGGTCATAATTTTATTATTATTACATTATGAGTTCTCTTTACTATAATGGGTTCATATTTATATTACTTTAGTTTACATTATCAATGTTTTTATTATTATAAACTAATCTTAATGACACGTTATTCTATATTTAATATCAATTATTTATTTATTTACTGTGTACACCCACCATAGTATCGTCTTTTCTTTTGCCTTATAAAAAGACAAAATCATTGCCCTACTCATGAAGTTTTAACTCCAGTACCGTTCACAAACATAAAACTCAGATACACAAGACATCCAGACTCGAAAAACCTTTATCTAGGCGAAAAAAATATTTGGCACATGTTGGAATCGAACCTGCGACACGCAACGCAGCGTAGTCAATCACTAAACTTCTGCGCCAACGGAAAAAGTTGATTGGTAGAGATAACTTGTTGCAATAAGTCTACGTGGACTTACTTACACAAAATATAAATTAAACCCAAATGGCGTTCGACCTTAAATGCACAGCAACAGTTTTTCGGTTAGCATAGCACCGTGTTCAAATTATCTGTTCGAACTATAATAGGACATAAAGTTTAATAAATAAATAATGCTTTTGATCCTCTGACCTTCACTATTTATTACTGGACCGGCTGTTTCGTATGATTTACGACTCATTAAAAAAAAACCTATTTGAAGCGCCACTCGCGAGCATCCAGAGAACTAATTTGACTAATATTGTATGCGGCGCGAGATTATCAGTTTTAGTATCATAGACACTCGCTACAGTCACTGAGACCGACAGCGCCAAAATGGCGAATATCAAACGGAGACAAAAGCACTTTAACGGCCAGTCCGTGTGATAAATAATAGAGTTTCGAGTTTTTATCTGAATCTCATTTTTAAATTAAGAACAAAATACTCGTATAAGCAAAATCTTTCTCTTCCAGATTGCCGGCACTGCACACCAGCCAGTATTTGGTTTCATATATAACGACTTTTTGGATGACTTGGGAGTAGGCACAGCGGCGGTAACGCTCGTCTTTGGAGTGTTTCAAGTCACATTGGCTATCGCTGGTAAATATTGCAACCATTTATTTACTTTTATAAATTATTTCGAAGACCTGTATGCCTTCCTTGGGAATTGGCAAGAAATGCCTCAAAACCAAGAGCACTGAAAAAAAAGGAGGGAGGTCTTTGCCCAGCAGTAGGACTGTATGGGTTAGAAATAATAATAATTTCGGCTCCTTGAGCTAGAACCGCATTAGACCAATGCCCACGCCTATTTGGTACGTAGAACGACATCGCGTGGTGTAATTCTACGAGTCTAAAATGTATGTTCCTGAAAGGAAGGTCCAACCCTGATATGAAAGCGAAGAAGGAACGAGTTGAATCGTTTAGTCAGTAGGACTCTGACACCATTTCTAAAACTAGTTGAGAGAAAGGCTACAAAAATGATTTACAAAGTAAGTGCTCGACGTATTTGTGACACAGATCTCTAGAACTTACACGTAGACTTCGTACTTAATAATTGGTGTATCCATCAACCTTAATGACTAGTCAATATTTTTTTGCCTAGGCTCTTAGCCGTAAGTTTTTGATTATCTATTAACGTTTTTATATTACAGTCTTCTTATTATGTATATAGACTTTATACACGTTAAATTCAATGATAGACAACGTAATTGTAATAATAGTGTTACGGTTGGTACCTATTGTATTATTTTCCAACCGTAACACGTTAATAACGTGTGACTACGCCTTTTTTGCTTTTTTTTTTGGTTGGTGTTCTTTTTTATTCAGTAACCGTGTATATTCCAGCATCCTGAATATCTTATTTCATACTTTTTCAGCGTCGTTTTCGCTTTGTTATTATTATTGATTATTTTAATCAAACCCAAAATTAGGAATAAGTAACTTTATTTAGTTAAAATGTTTAGAAATAAAATGTTATTTAAAAAAAAATATCACAATGCTGCTAAAATAATATATAAATTTGACTACTACGTCATTTTCAACAATTTTCTTTTTAATTTTAAACCTCTCTCCCGTAAAGTTTACTCAATGTCGTTGAGATATTTTTGCCTTTCAAGATTTTCACCCCTTGAAAGATTGTTACCAAATAAATAGAATTCTACAAAATATTTCTCCTTTATTACGAAACAAAAATCTTCAAAACAAAAAAAAAAAACAGCACGAGTAAATTCGAGACCACTTCTGTTAAGCCAAAAGGATTGCGAAACACGTGTCGGCGTGGACTGCTCTGTGCATTTGCTGAAGATTTTTGCATTTCCGAGCGAAGCAAAGAAAGAAAGCAAAGAATGGCGGACAAAATAAAGCCATACTTTAGCTCTATGATGCAATTTTAAAACTTCCACGCTCTGTTCTAATTGTTACAGCTTTTTCTCTTTGTATTTATTTAGTGGAAACAAAATGAAAACTTTGTATTTGGACGAATTGGGTGAAAATGAACTACAAAGAAAAACTGAACAATGTCTATATACAAAGCTTTTTTGTTCTTCAATTCATTTATATTGAAAAAAAAATGTATATGCCCTAAAAAATAATGATTTTGAAAGTTTGTGAATATGTGTCTGTTACTTTTTCACGCTCAAACAGTTTTAGATATTAATGAAATTTAGCGAGCGGGTATACCATGTTCTGACATACAATTTTGTATCACGGATATGTTTTCTTGAGATAACGTTCTACTAACAGGATCAAGCCGGTTTCAGCAGCAGCTAATTATAATAATAATTACAACAATGCGCTAGAATGGACAGCAAAAGTGCAGCTGACAGAATATATCAAACCGTGAGGGTTTGAAATCTGTCAGCTACACTTTTCACTTGTTTTGAAAATCGACTTTTTTCAACTCGATATTTATAAATATATATATATATATACATATATCTGAAACTTAATATGATACGCAATTATGGCCTTAGAAACATCGACAACGTTTTTTTTTGCTGCATATTTCAGAATACAATCCATGGAACTTCATTAGATTTAGTTTTATACAAGATTTTAAGTTTTTTTTTTTCAGGTAATGCGCATATTTGGAAAAGTTATACACACTGAAATTATGCCCTTTATCTCCCCTACATACCACAAATATAACATTTATTTGCATTTCCAACGCGCTATAGAAAAAGTACCAACGCGCTACTAACGCACTACAGCATCGCGACTGTATCGATGCGAACGCGCTACAGTATCGCTACAAAAGTCTCCATTAGTGAGGGGCCTAAATACGTTTTTTTTTATTCGCTAAAAAGTAATGTTTGACTGCAATCCCACCTGATGGTAAGCAGTAATGCAATCGTTGATGGTGAAGTGCACTAGTTTATTAAGAGCCTATTCACTCTAGCCTTGAAGATACCTAAATAACGTTCTAATTTAACTTTGTATTGCCATGTAGTTAATTTATTAGTCTAGTTCTTCAGTCATGTAGTTAATTTATTACCATTATAGACACTTAAATTAGTCTGGCAAGTGGTAATTTTTAATGAGCTAATGAATATTGACTAAAGAGCCATTAGAACCATGTATCTTTAAATTAATGTATTTTTAATTATATTTGTGCGTTTCTAATTTTTTACGCTCAAATTGATGCATGGATGAAATTTGGTATATATTATGTAGGAAGAATATGTCCTAAAATATATAATACCTATGTCTTTTATGCCGGGAGTGTTTTGCCTCAGAATTTTCTTAAATTCAAATAATTTTAAATTTTCTACTTAAAAGCGATTCCAAAACTCACAATTTATTGTGCAAACAAAATTTATTGAGCTGATAGTTTTAAACATGAATTCATTTTAAAGATTACACCAAAGATAAAAGATAACGATCAATTTTACGGAACCAATTAAAATGTAGAATTGATAATATTTGTTTTATATTATATGATCATTATTTATTTAATAGTAACAAAAAATGACTGGCCTATGTAAATAAAACACAATTATCTAATAAGAAAAAAAAATGCTGATAATAAGGTTAGGTTCCTAAGGTTGTCTGTGAGAGATTACCCGTTACGATAACAGCGCCCTTTGTACACTTAGTTTTTACAATAAAGTATGTATATAATAAATAATAATAATAATGAATAAGCGCCCTGACTGCTGGTAGCTTGGACCGTGTTCCCGATACCGGTGGGATACAACAAAAAATATGTTAAATATGTTTTAAATGGAAATAATGAATAAATAAAATATACAGATAACAATTAAATATTCAACGTTAATAAAAAACAGTTAATTATACTAATGCCAATAAAACATCGAACTTCCGAACTCAATCGTTTACGGTAAAAGTTTAATATTAGTAAAAACTTTGTCAAACTTAAGAAGCCATTCCGGTTTGTAGTATTTTTTTTTTTTATTGATTATAGGTTCGCGCTTGACCACTATCTCACCTGATGGAAAGCGAAATATAGCTTTTTGTGACGTAATCTAAATGTATCTCCGTATCCAGCAGCTTAGAACATTTTAACGATTTTAGATCGAGTATTAGATAAGAAAATCAGAAACCGTCATTTGTCTTGAAATGTTTAAATTAATTTGATAGCCTATAAAGGTATGTTTTTACTATCCGAATTTAAAAATTGTATTTGATAACTCTATCAATGAAATATTCTCCTTGCGTTTACTAATGGCAATGAATATCATTACAAATGTGTTATAGTGCAGTAAATTTATCATTAGGCGTTAACATCTTTATCATATTTCACAACGATTATTTAATATCGTAATTATTTTCAAAAATATAATTCTAAATTTAAAAAGACACTGTTAGTGTCCGGTATCAAACAAATGATCGAAGAAACCGGAATCATAAAATCGAAAACCCGAAGTAGCAAAAAGGTCTGACTGACATTTCGTCGCAATTTCGACTTGATATTATTATTTTCTACAAGTGTATTACTCCAAGGAAAAGCTGTACTAAACTAGTTTATACTTCTTCCTGGTAAAAGAACCTGAGGAAAGAAAAAGCCTTTCAAATCCAGCGGATCACTTTACTCCGCTAGCTGCAGTAAAGTTTCTTGAAAACTTACCTTAGCTTTCTCTAGAGAAATGGATAACATTTTCATGGTATAAGTATTTAGTATATTTAGGATCAACAGCTTATAATTGAAGGCCTCATCTTAAAGCCGGTCACCACTACTTGGTGTAATTAATTTCATCACCATTGCTCTCAAAATATTCTGAAGAAGCGGTAATACCCTAGTACCAAAAATTCGAAGATGATATTCAATACTCTGGACTAGGTCTACTTGGTAGATTAGGGCTCTTTCCTCTCCTAGAGAGGGGGCCCTGAGTCCCACTGGGAATATTATATAAGGCTGATTACATACTTGACGATTTTTCTACATACTATTATGACCATATATACGTTGAAACGCAACTTGGGAGAGACTGGGATTGGACTCATGTAGTTCTAATTCAAAATTCTAAATCTACGATTATTTTCGAAAATTACTAACACTCCTTAAACAAAAATTACAATCATTTCGTTTGTTCCAGGATTCTCAGCAAACATAGCTCTAAAGAAACTATCTCTAAGACAAGTGGGTTTAATAGGAGCCTTCATATACACTCTAGCGTCCTTCCTCGCCATATTCGTGGTATCTACGACGCAGCTGATCATAACGAATGGCTTCCTCCACGGCTTGGGAATGGGGCTACTCATACCTGTCTCCTACACAAGCTTCAACAGCTACTTCACAAAGAAAAAAGTACTCTATTTAAGTCTGTGTAAGGCTTCAATTGGAATGATAACGATGTTTTACCCGTTGTTTATCAAGTTTACGATAACTGAGTACGGGTTTAGGGGAACGTTAGCGATTCTTTGTGCTATATCAGCGCATAGTATATTTGGGGCTCTAGTCATGCATCCGGTGAAATGGCATATGAAGAAGCAACTAAAGCCTTGCGAGAAAATTGTTTGTAAGTTTTTTACTATCCACATAAAGCTTAAGATTTATAACGGTCACTGGTCTTTGTGCAAATTCATTCCGCTTCACGAATATGTTCGTAGTATATAAAGAGCTTTTATTTTTAGTACTAAACCAGAGAAATGCAATTTGGCTTTGTGCTCTGTTGCTGCTTTTTATTTGTTTGCTTAGTATTTTAAATTAGTATTTTATTATGAAAGAGACCTTATTTTATAAAATAACTTAAAGTACTCTGTGTTGAAACCTACTGGGGGTTGTGTGAAAGTGAACCTTGGTTTTCTGGAACGAAAACAAAGAAGGAATTAAGGATTGGGTTTCAGTAGTCAGTAAAAGTCTGATACGCCCTCTTGCTCCACACTAGAGCAGAGGAAACATTAGATGATTTTCCACCTAAAAAAACGTAAAAGTAATGAATAATTACAAAAACCAATTCCTTTCCAGTAATCCCTCCAACACCAGCAAAAGAAGACAACAAGGAAAAATTCGATTTCACAAAAACCTTACCAAGTATCGACACATCAGAAAATGCGAGATCTGTCGAGAATTTGTATCGAATAAATCGATTGGAAAATCCCAAGAAAGGAGCAGAATTACTGTTTGTGTCCAAATTAAGCGATTCCAGACGATTAAGTATACCAGTTGTCTTGATTCCGGCAGACGGGAAGATAGATAGCAAGTTCGATTCGAGTGATCACGTGTACCGAGAGAATCTGTACAAAGCTGCTTCGGTGTCGAGTTTGGGCAACTTTGGAAATATCGCCGCTGAACCCATGCCGATTATAAAAAACAAGGAAGGAAAATGGTATGTTCTTTTTAAGTACTGTTTTTATTTCATACTAGGTTTTGGCTACAATTTCACCCACTTGAATGTAAAAAACATATCCTATGGGTGTTCAGTAAATGTCGGTAAACAGACATGTGAGAGATCTTTTGAGCCCCAAGCAAACTTACGAGCGCAACTTTCATACCTATTATCTATTCTTTATTTTTATCCTATCCTCCTATCTTTATCCTATTATTATTACGAGTTTGTCTCTAATTATGGTACTCAAAAGGTTAATAAAAATAACTACGAAATCTATGCCTTCTCGCATAAGGCAAAGGAACAGCGCCCTCGCCGTAGCCGTCGCCGACGCGATCCTGCCGATATCCGGCCACCGTAGACACTGGCTCGCGGACGGTGAGCAATGGGTAGCTCGCCGTCCGGTCGTCTGGTAAGACCGAGTCCAAGTCATCAACGGCGCGCACCGTTCCCGCGCGCCTCAAGGAGTTGTCAGCAAACTGCAGGGGCCCTTCAGGGTCGAAGCCTCCTGGAGCCTAGAGGGTGGTGCAAACTGTTACCTCGACTCCAGGAATAAGGCAAGGAAGGTACGGGGTAGGTTTTTTAGTCAGTAAGAGTCTGACACTGGTCTCCCGCTCCGCCCAAGAGCGGGTTTCGTCATTGGATGATTTTCACCTACCATAAAAAAAAAAATATGCCTTCTAACCTAACTGACAGTCTGATTGCTCGGGATCGGGGTGTTAAACATAATGATAGTATTTGTCTCATAACCAACTTTTATTAACCACCTGATCATCAAACCAAGCATTGTACCAGTTTATTAATAGTTACATTTATCAACTCTTAAGATTTATTGTTAAAACCTAAAGTTTATGAGACTGTGACTTTGACTAGCCTGGTGTCCTAGTGGTTAGCGGCCCTGACTGCTCTGCTCTTAGTGTTCGCCTACGTGAAAATTGTGTGCAATTATGGTAGGCAAAAATTATTCAATGACGAATCCCGCCCGGGAAACAGTGTAAGATTCTTAATGTTAAAAAAAAAATCTGTAGACACATTTCTAATACCACGTTTTACAATCACATAGAATCAGACAAATATTTTAATAAAATTACATTTTTATATTAAAATATTCAATGACTTGTCTAAAAAAAGTCGAATATTAAAAAAAAGTCATTGACGTATGCGAATGTGAAATAGTTTAATGTATTATTCAATAATGTTTATTTGTCACGTGCCATAAACATAATTATGCTTACTATTTCTTATCAAAAGAGGATATAAATGTCAGTTAATAATATTTAAAATAGCACTTTTTGATACAAGTGGAAAAAGGTTATCATTGTCACTCGTGCCATATTCACGAGTATCAAACGGTGTTTTTCAAACCAAATACATAAACAGGGGTAGATGCGCAACTCGTGGAAATCGCCCTAATGTAGTATAAGTTATGATGGGAGGAAAGCACGCACTTTTCCAATTAAATTTTCAATAATTTCAATAATTGGTTTTTGTATTAATTTCTTGTTGTTTGAAAAATGATTTCAAAATTTTATTAAAAAAATCATATAAGAAATAAAAAATAGAATGTGCAGCAAAATTGATAATTATCAAAAAAAATACGACAGCTATTTTAATCCTCGTGCGTTTGATAAATCACAGCTATGGCAGGACTATTTACGTTGGGTTTATTAGGTTAGTTAAATATTTTCTATTTTATATCCTGCACAGGAGCACCACGCTCACATTGAGTATATTAAATCTCATTTCGCCAAGTTGTGTTTACAGCAATTTATCTGATAATTTGGTATATAATGCATGCTCTTACATACATAAATTTTGTTAATGGATGTATAAAATTACGTCTTTATTCTGATTAATCCAGTACAATAATAAATACCAAGTGGTAATAGGTATATCTGATTCAATACTTGGCTCGAATTTCCTAAAGAAATTAGATACAAATGATATTAGAATTTAACATTAAGCTTTTTGTATGCATACAAATATATAATCCAAAATTAAATTGGACCTAACCTTGATTTAGACTGAGATAGGTGAATTGGAATTCCAGAACTAGGTATCCTACATATATAAATATTAGATATATGCCATGCTAATAGTGAAAAATAAAGGGTTGTGGTTTTGTTAGTCAACACTAATATAATAAATACGTAAGTTACTACTAAATATACGTTTGTTTTTTTGTTTCTTTGTTTTATTTGTAGGAGATAATCTCTGGAACTACTGGCCCGATTGAAAAAAAATTAGCAACAATAGAATGCTGCTTTACTCCTGAGTGACATAGGCTATATTTTATGTACGCGGGCGAAGCCGCTGGCAAAAAATAAACTCCAAAACTACTATTGAACTAGTATTTTTTTTATTTGGTCAGATAAAAAACATACCAGGAGAATAGTATGTATTTTATCTATGAGTGATATACAAGGTGTCATTGACATGTTAACGCAAACGAATACCATTGATCCAGTACATGATTCTGGACACCCTAGTGGTGGAATTTTTCGTCGGTTTTGTTTCAAAATTTTGAAAAAAAAGTTTTGTTTTTTTTATTTTTTACCTGTATGAAATCGTTATTCTAACCAATCCCAACGATACTTTCAGAAAAAAAAAAAAAAATTTTTTTTTTCAAAAAAAAATCAAAAAAAAAATCACCGAGACAAATAAAGTCGTTATTCTTATCAAACCCGACGACGTTATTAATTTAGAATGTGATTCACTCATTTTTTTCGCAAAAAATGTTAAAATGACGTTTTTATACAGTTTAATTTAAAAAACGTAAAAAATTTATAAAAAAAAAATAAGAAAAGAACGACAAAAAATTCCACCACTGGGGGGTCTAGAATCATGTACTTTTTTTTTTTTTTTTATGGTAGGTGAAAATCATCCAATGACGAAACCCGCTCTTGGGTGGAGCGGGAGACTAGTGTCAGACTCTTACTGACTAAAAAACCTACCCCGTACCTTCCTTGCCCTATTCCTGGAGTCGAGGTAACAGTTTCCCACTTCCCTCTAGACTCCGGGAGGCTTCGACCCCTGCAGTTTGCTGACAACTCCTTGAGGCGCGCGGGAACGGTGCGCGCCGTTGACGACTAGGACTCGGTCTTACAGACGACCGGACGGCGAGCTACCCATTGCTCACCGTCCGCGAGCCAGTGTCTACGGTGGCCGGATATCGGCAGGATCGCGGCGGCGACGGCTACGGCGAGTACGCCGTTGCCTTTGCCTTATGCGGTCGGCCTCCTCCTTTACGAGCATTACTGCTTCGCAGAAGGAGGCGACCGCCTGCCATTCCTCTTCGCTGTGGACCATGGCCTGAACCAGGGCCCGGCGCGAGAGGTCGCCGCCGCCGATCACCCCCACGAGGACACGGCGATGCTCTTCCCAAGCAGGGCACACCTCCACCGTGTGCTCCACCGTGTCCTCCGGGCTCGCCTCACAGTGGCGACACCCGGACGTCTCCTCCGCACGAATCCGGTGCAGGAATCTCCCGAACTTCCCATGTCCGGTGAGAACCTGCGTCATGCGGAAGGTGAGGACGCCGTGAGGTCTATCCAGCCACGCCTCAAAGAGGGGCACTACCGCTGAGATTACGGTGTGCCCAGCGCTGGGTTGCGACAGTCGCTGTTTCCACTTCACCATGAGATCTCGCCGGAGCTCCTTCCGCCACGCCTCGACATGTTCGGGCAGCGGATCTTCGCCCCGGCGTTGCACCTCCACGCGCTGGTCGTGCATGCGTGCAAGGACTGTTGCCTCCAGATCCCATGGTGGTAGGCCAGCAAGGAGGCTCGCCGCCTCTCGGGACACCGTGCGGTATCCCCGCACCATCCGGATGGCCATGACCCTCTGGCAGGCGTTCAGCTGGGCCGCCGGGCGTTTACGCAGCGTCGGCGCCCACACTGGTGCCCCATAAAGGGCCATGGACCGGACGATGCCGGCGTAGAGCCTCCGGCAGAAGGCGTCTGGACCCCCAAGGTTCGGCAGGAGCCGCTTGAGAGCAGCCCCCGTCCGATTGAGTTTGGGGGCCAGACGTCGGAAGTGCTCCTCGAAATTCCACCGGCTGTCGAGGACAAGTCCTAGGTACTTCATCGTCGACCCGACGCCGATGTGAACTCCTTCTACCGTTAGTTGGGAACCCGTTGGTGGCGCGTTCCGAGGGCCGTGAAAGCACATGGCCTCGGACTTGTGCAGTGCCACCTTGAGTCCCAACTGCTGGATCCTCTCAACGACTGTCGCAACCCCACGTGTCGCTAGTTCGACCGCCGCCTGGTACGACCTTCCCTGCGCTAGGACCAGCGTGTCGTCTGCGTAGCAGACCACGCTGACCCCTACGGGGAGGTCGGCGCGCAGCACGTAGTCGTACCCGATGTTCCACAAGGGCGGTCCTAGTACCGATCCCTGTGGGACACCGCACGACATCTCTCGCCGTTTCCAATCTCCTTGGTGACCGGGGTAGACTATGTACCTGTCGGACAGGTAGGCCTCGATTGTACGACAGAGGTAGTCGGGCACCCGGTGATACCGGAGTGCCGTCCTAATGCAACTCCAGGGCAGGGAATTAAAGGCGTTGGCGATGTCCAATGACACCGCCAAGACACACCTGCCCCGGGACACCGCATCCCCCGTCGTGAGGGCTCGCACGCGCATGATGGCGTCCACCGTGGAGCGCCTCCTGCGAAACCCGAACTGGTCGTCCGCGAGATCGGGCCCCTTCAGTGTTAGGTGCCTGACGAGGCGGTCTGCAATGACTCTTTCAAAGAGCTTGCCCACCTCGTCAAGCAGCACAATGGGCCGATACGCGGACGGAGAGTCCGCAGGGCGCCCCGGCTTCGCGACGAGGACCAGTTTTCCCGTCTTCCAGGGAAGTGGGAACTGGCCCCTCTCCAAGCATGCGCTAAAGAGCCCCCCCAATCGAGACCCGAGAGCCTCCATGGCCAGGACCCAAGCCTTTCCTGGCAAGCCGTCGGGTCCTGGGGCGGTATTCTTCGCACCCATCCTGCGTACCGCCACTCTCATCTCTACCTCGGTCACTTCCGGAGCATTGGTACCGTCGTCGCTGACGTGGTCCGCGTCAGACACCGCTGGTGGCGGAGCCATGGGCGGGGGGGAGTGGTCCCCCCGCGCAGGGAACAGAGCGCTCACCACACCCTCCACGATCTGTGGCCGGAGACTCTGCGTCAACGGGGGAGCCCATGGGCGGAGTTTCTCTCGCACCAACTTGTATGGGCGTCCCCACGGATCAGCGTTGAGCGTCCCCAGCCACGCTTTGCAGGCCTCCTCTTTGGCCCGCTTTATCTCCGATCGGAGGGTGCGCTTTGCCACCCTGTATCCCTCATACAGCTCCGCCTCTACGGCCTCCGCATCCGGCGGGCGGAAGCGGCGCCTGCGGTGTCTGGTATACCGGTGTCGCGCGGCATTGCATGCGGCGCGCAGCGTCGCAAGCTCCGGCGACCACCAGTACACCTGGCGTCGGGCGCGTCCTGGGCGGAGACGGGGCATTGCCGCGTCGCAAATTTGCGACAGGGCTTCCCGGAACCACTCCGCCTCGACGTCGATGTCGGCAGGTGACCGGTGCTTGCACCCAGGCCTGCACCGCCGCGGCTTCCAGGAAGAGCTCCTTTTCCAGCTGCCTCAGCGCCCAACGCGGACCACATGGGGTCTGTCGGACCGGCGCGGTCGAGGTCTGGGCGGAGACGTCAAACCGGATATACCGGTGGTCCGAGTATGTCTCCACCCCCTCCATGACGCGCCAGTCAACTACACGCGGTGTCAGAGCGGGGCTGGCGAACGAAATGTCCACCACGGACTCACCCTGCACCCGCACACACGTGGGGACAGAACCCCGGTTTAGGACGACCAGGCCTGTTTCCAGAGCCCAGTCCTCCACCAACCGACCCCGCTGGTTCGTGAGCCGGGAACCCCAAGCCATGTTCCAGGCGTTGAAGTCCCCGCAAACGACCACGGGGAGGGTACCATACCCAGCGACGACGGTCTTCAGCTCCCTGAGGGAGTCGTGAAGATCGGCGAGAGTTCTGTTCGGGGACAGGTAGACGCCTACCACTGCAATGTCCCCGAACCGTGCTGCCACGCAACCCCGACCCTTCGTGACGGCCTCGAGGGTCGGGGTACCAGCGGCGGCCGACGAGATAAGGGTCACCGAGCCGCTCAGGTCCTGAACCCAGTCAGCTCTGGGCAAGACAAAGTGCGGCTCGGAGACCACGGCGACGTTTATCGACCACTGCGCCATGCTCTGGAGCAACAGATCCTGAGCTGGGGCGCAGTGGTTGACATTCGCCTGGAGGAGACGTAATGGGGCCGTTATTGGCAGTCCATTGTCTCCTCCCTAGCCCTCTGAGAGGGCACCGCCACGGCGGTAGCGGCGGCGACGGAAACCGCGCCGGCGGCCGAAGAAGCGGCTGCGGCGGCGGCGGTGGTGGTCGGGGGGCGGCTCAATTTGGCCTTCACTTTGGCCGGGGGGTCGCAGGACCTGCTCCCAGCCCGGTGGTCGGCCTGCTTGCCTGCCGCCGCACATGCGTAGCAATGCGGCGCATTCCGGCACTCAGCAGACCTATGACCGGGCTTACCACACTGGTAGCAGTGGTCGCTGCGATCCACCTCCGCGGCACAGAAGGCCCCCACGTGGTGCCCCACGTGGCAGCGGTAGCACCGCAGAGGTCTGGGCTCCAACAGTTTTACCTGGGCGGAGACCCAGCCCACCAGAAGCCGTCGGCCCTCGCCAGTGATGGCCTTGGCCGCCGGCACGGGGCAGCTTACCGTGACGGCTCGCATGCCCGTGCTGTCAGCGCGGATGGTGCCCGCCCGAACCTGTTCGGTCGTGCAACCACCCACCCTGACGATGGCGGCCACCACCTCGTCCACCTTGACGGAATCGTCCAGGCCCATGATGCGCATGTCGATGCACTTGGTGGGCCTGGACACTCGGGCCTCCTCTGCACTGAGGGCCACCCTAATTTTGTCGGCCAGAATGTCAGCGACACTGGCCGAGCCGAGGACCTCCAGAATTCGGGCCCCCGTTAGGGTCTGCCTTATGCAGAAGCCCCCAGGCACTCCGAGCTCGTCAAGGTGGGGCTCCACCGCCCGCCTTGCCTTCTCCATGACGGCGTCGTAATTCGCGCCCTTCTTACCCGCTTCAGGCTGTAGTGTGATCACTACAGCCTCGGATTTCGGGGCGCGAAGTCTCGCCGCCATGGCACGCTTCTTGCGCTCTTGGCGCTTAGCGCGCTTCTTAGCCGCCCTGCGCGCCTTACCCGCACTTTTCTTGGCGCCGACGACCGTCCAGTCGGCGCCAGAATATGGCTCTTGAGGCGGGGGAGGCGGCAGGCGCGACTGAGTCGCCGCCACCGCGATAGGAGCGCCGGCTGGCCTGGCAGAAGCAGGCACCACAGCACCCCTCGCGGGAGGAGCGGCCCGCACGCGACGCTGGCCAGCCACCGGGGCCGGCCTTGCAGGCTCCGGCGCTGAGGCCCTGCGCCCGGGTTGCCCCAACGGGCCCGCCCTGGGCGCAGCAGGCGTGGTCGCAGCGGCAGCAGCATATGATGCCGCTTGGCGCTGGCCGGAGGACGCCAATGGGGGGCGCAGAACAATTCCCTCCAGCAGGGACAGCTGCCGCTGGATCTGCAGCTGGAACTGTTGCTGCTGCTGCTGCAGCTGCTGCCGGACGGCAGCCAGCTCCGACTGCACCAGCGTCAGCAGCTGGCTCCCTGCCTCAGGCTGGGGCTGGGGCCGACTTTGCCCCTGCCCCTGCCCGGAACCCCCTCCGACGGCCTCCCGCCGAACGGCTCCAGGGCCCGCAGGCCCGGCCCGAAGCTCATCGCGAAGCTCGGCCCGGAGCTCGGCCCGCAGCTTCGCCACGCTCTTGTCCAAGGCCTTATCGAAAGCCTCGGACAAAGAGGCGGCGTGCTTCAAAACCGTCTTCTCCTTGGAAGACGGCTTTGCGAGCCTCTTGCGGCCCATATCTTTCAGCGCCGCGACCATAAGCTCGCCGAAAGACCTTCGGGCCTCTTCGGCGGAGTCCGCCCCATCGTCTGGCGCGCCACCGGACTGACGCGGCGGGCGCTCCCCAGTGCTGACCACACCAGGGGGGCGCCCTTCCGCGGCAAGCTTTGCAGCTCGCTGAGCGGACTCCTGCGAAGTGAGCCCCCTACCTTTTCCTCGGCTTTGGCCCCCACCGCGACTGCCGGTGGGGATTTTTGGGGCCGATCCCTTCCCTTCTTCGGAGGACGGCTGCCCGTCCCCCGATTTGGTGCGCTTCCGGAAGGAACGCGAGTCCCTTCCGGAGTTGCCCACCAACTCCTCCTCCAACTCCGAGCCTGAGCTCCCTCTGGACGCAGCGTCGGACTCCGACCGCTCGTCACTCTCCAGAAAGTTTTTGGTGAAAAATTTGGATGCCATATTTGTTCCCACGAGTAAAAACATGTTACACTGGCTCAAGTACATGGTTCGCACTAGAGACTAATTAAGCTACCCATTAGTCAAGCTTACAACCTCCCTCACGGTGCGCCGCCGCTTGGAGGTTTGGGGTGATTTTTTATAGAGGTTGTCTTCCTCGCGGCCCGGGCGGTTAAGCCAAGGCCCTCGACCCCCATCGAAAGTCAGAAACATGACCTTGGACAATCTTTGGGGCTACGAGTCTAGCGGTGGCAGAAGGAGGAGGAACTCTTCCTCCTGCCTGCCCGATGGCAGGGTGAGTGCACACCGAGCCCGCTCTTACCTCGTCGCTGTGCCCTCTGCTAAATCAGAGGGACACGCGTTGAGGCGTTACTCCCAACAGAATATTCGCAAGCCGCCATCGAGCACCCTTAGGCAGGGATTGCCCAAGGGTGGGTCGATGGCGGCCTCCCGGGGTGCACCGTCCCGCAGACTGGTCTTCACTCCGGACGTGTCCGCAAGGGAACTCCAGCCTGCGGGCGCTCGAGGAGGTTTTCTGTCATGGCACCCCAGAATCATATTTATTTATGGTTTTCGTTTCCGTTAACATGTCAATGACACCCTGTATAGTACTTTCATGCGGATGGAACCGCTCACGGAAGCTAGTATTCATAGGATGTAGGAGAGTATATTGTTGGATGTTTAATAATTCAACTACGCTTCAACAGCTTTGTCGGAAGTTAGCCCACGGGTATACCATGCCCTTTGTATAGAATACGTTTTTGGCATAAGATTTTATTTATTACAAGCTTTTATTTAGTTTCACCTGTCCCGTTGTCTGTCGTTCTGTAATCAAATCTTGCAACTTAAATTTGATCCACTTCCTGGTTTCTGATTGAGCTGAAATTTGGTATACACGTTTAGTTCGGATGACAATGCAATATTATGAAGACATGGAGCTGATCTGATGATGGAATCGCGAGGTAGCCATAGGAACTCTGTAATTAAACGGCACAACCTCGTCGAGTTTGGGCTCGTGTGAATCGTCTTGACGAATTTTATTTATATAAGTATAGACCACCGCTATAAAAGCTTGTTATGAAAAAAAATATTTTCATTGAAAACTTGTTTATTAGAACTTCATGCAACACAAAGGTACACAGGCGGACTTATACCTCTTGATTTTCTTTTAAATTGCTATAAACTAATGCTTGAGTGCCATCGCACCACTGCTTACTATGGTAATCGTTGATGGTGAGGCGTTCTAATTTATTAAGTGCCTATTCACTCTAGCCTTGGAGACACAAATTTTCAAATTACTCCTCCCCCATTGGAAAAAAATTGTGTAGCGTCACCTATGGCGTCACATAAGAACTACGAGAATCCTGCATCGCGCAATGAAAGTTCTCCGCGCGATTAGAACATATACGACAGCCCGAAGTCAACTATCGGGCAGTAGCCCACCAGACTATAACACCTGTCTGGTCGGAGGATCCTCCCTTTTCAACGGAGGTATGTGGGACTTACTCGCTGTCCGCATACCTCCAAAATTGTGTCAGACTTTTACTGACTAAAATCACTTGTGTCTCTCTATATGCGGATTCTTCTAATGCAACAACCCTTGATTAAGATAAAGGGCTCTTTTCATACTAGTACCAGAACTTTCTAATTTTTTTTTAACATGAAAATAATTTTCGCGCAGACAAAACCGCAGGTAACAGCTAGTGTTATAGTAGTAATAATTTGCTAGGGATCCTCGATGTTTATTTTTTATTGTTTAATAATAAAACCGGAACGTGGTGGAAAGACCCCGAGAAGTCGGTGCGATTATAACGGAATGCAAAAAAGATGTTCTACCGCATATTGTCACGTGATAGAAAGATGCACATAAACGGAAAGTGTACATTTTGTTACACGTGAGGAAAGTTTGTCATTGCGATCGACTCGGAAGTTGTCCGAGCCGTAGGTGAGGGTGCTATGGAACCGAGTGCTGCAGTGACTTTCCTTGGGTCAAGCAAAGTTTCTCAATATACTTAGGAAGATATAAGTAAACGTGAGTTGACGCGCGACTGGTGGGGGTCGCTTAGCGCCCAACCTGATACGATAAATGTTGAATGTATTTGAAGAGGGCGAGCTTACACATTTTTCTGCACTAGTGCGACGCGCACGTTAAAAACCTGTCAGCAAAACCTAGTAGGTCTTAGCAGGATCGAAGCCTACTCGGGTCATGGATTCGAAAGTGTATCCCGCGGTCTGAAGGCAAAGTAGGGATAGAAATGAATTTTCCAGTGTTAAATAAAGAAGATTTCATTGACTAAATCCTTTATTTCCCGCAGTTGTCGTTTGTCCTCCAGCGCTACGATGACTCATTCAAACAACTGAATTTCGAGTACTTCTCTAAATCATCTTTCAACTTAACCTTGTCTTTTCCTTTTCAGGCAAACCATAGCGGAATTCCTGGACTTATCGCTGCTAAAAGACTTGGTTTACGTAAATATTATATTTGGACTGGCATTAACTTTCTTTTCCGACCTCACGTTTTTTACTCTGGAACCATTATTTTTGGACAAAAAACATCTAAGCAAGGTAAGGTTCTTTAATATTTTTGCCTCAGAATGAATATTAAGCTGAAAAATGGCTTTAATGTCTTTTACTTAGATCTTTTTTATTAGGATTCCGTACTCAAAGGGTGTAAACGGAACTCTTTTACTAAGACTTTGCTATCTGTCTGTCTGTCATCAGACTGTATCTCATGAACCATTATATTAGATTGTTAAAATTTTTACAGACAATGTTACCGCTTTAAAAATAAATACAAACAGAGTAAAATAAATTTTCAAGTGGGTCTCCCATATATCAAACGTTACTTAATTGCCGTTTTTTGTTTAGAAGTATGGAACCTGACCTCGCTCGCACTTTACCAATTTTTTTTCTTTTCTAAAAATATCTTATTTTTTGGTTAAAAATTGTGTATTTGTGAATATAAAAAATATTGGTAGCTTTTGTAAATATGAATCACGAATTCTTTTAAAATCTTGAAATGTACCAAAAAAGGACAGAACTAGATGAGTCTGAACAGAAACAGAGAAAAGCGTAAAAGAAGACGTGTAAGAATCGCAATTGTTCTTTCTGCATAAATATGTAGTCAATATGCATAATTTAAAAAAATATATACGAGTATGCATAATTAAAAAAAAATATATACGAGTATGCATAATTTTGATCTTGAACTACATTACAATTCCTATTCACGAATCCAAGCAGAACAGTGTTGCCATTTCAATTAAATTAAAACGAATGTAAGTTAAAACTGAATGTTTCTGGCAACACATGCGAGGAAGTAACAATAACAGCTTCCATCGCGTTGTTCCGGCTTTTGGTGATACTCTTTGAAGTAATGATGTTGTTTTACAACTTTAGTAGTTGGCAAAAAGACTTGTTTACAGAATGTGAACTCGTTAAAAAATAAAAGAATCGTTTTGACAGTTGAGGTCCTATTTTTCTGTATCCTTCTTCTTGTCTTGTATTCCGATCATCATCATCAACCTAGCGCCAGTCCCGGTTGCTAACCTTGGCTTTCACCTCGGTGCCCGAGGTCCGCTTTCCTACTTAGACGCCTCCACTTCGCTCGGTCTTTTGCGTATTTTTTGTCTTGTATTCCGATGTGTGTACATAAATAGTTGAATAGATAAAGACCTTAGAATATAACTTGGAACGAAACTGAAACAAACAATGAAATAATAATTAGTAAGCCGGTGTAATAATAGTTATTTTAGCTATTTTAGTAGTAGCTACACTACACCGGACAAGCCACTAAATAGTCAAAATACCAATGTCAAAATGGACCTTGACCTTTTATTTTTTGACAACTTTAACTTGAAATAACCCCAATCCATCTATATATATATGAAGGGAGAAACTGACTGGCTGACATATCAACACACAGTCGAAACTACTGGGACTAGGAGAGTGAAATTTTGCACAAGGCTTCCTTTTATGACGTAGGCAAACACTGAGAAAGGATTTTCCAAATTTTACCCCCCAAAGTGATAAACGGCGTGTCCAAAGTTTGTGGGAAAACCTATTTTCAAGCGGGCAAAGCCGCTGACAGAAAGCTAGTATCTAAAATTTCTCAAACTCAAGCATGAAAACCTGTCAAAATTTGACATTTAGCCGAGATTGACATTATATTAGCTTAAAATTCCTAATGCAAAAACCCGGCCGTTAAGTAATTAATTTTCAGTTATCTTGACGTGTCTTTTAAAGATATTAATTTTATAGAAACGTAACTTTGAAATACAAAGTAAATCAATATTTGCAAATTTTCTGTCTCATTTACACAAGACTAATGACCCTGGCAAATTTCTTCTACCATTTTTTTTTTCGATTAAACCTTCCCTGAACTATTACGAATATTTCAAAGCTAAAATTAGCCAAATCGGTCCAGCTGTTGTCGAGTTTTAGCGAAATTAACGAACAGCTAATCATTTTTTCAGGGTTCCGTACCTATAAGTTGCCAACGGGCCCAATTGCTAAATTCCTGTTATCCATATATCGTCTATCTGTTCATGTATCAGCGGGCTGTATCTCAGGAACCGTTAGAGATAAAGAGTTAAAATTTTCATAGAATGTATAATATGTCTAGTAACGTTACAACAACAAATGTAGTATTAGATAGTGCAGAATCTCTTGTGTGCGAGTTTGATTTACAGACAAAACAATACGAACAATAATTATCAAAAAATTGACCTAACCGGCTTTTTTTTAAACTCCGAATCTGTTCTTATCAGTTACGTTCTTTTTTTGAATTCAATATATTACTTATTTCTTTTATTATATGTGCCAGTGCTAACCCCTTTAAAAATGTTCTGCATTACCTATTATTAAAATGAAACCTTTTCTCTTTCAGGCAGAGATAGCAAACATAATAGCAGTAGGAGGAGCGATGGACATGTCCGCTCGACTCTTCCTGGGCGTCGCTGGTCAATTCTTCAGGATGAACAGTCGCTATATGTTCTTCTGCGGTGCCTTATTCACTGCGCTGTTTAGATTCAGTAAGTTGATCAAGTTTTTCCTAATAGTAATACTCCGCGTACCGGAAGACACAGCGTTGGAAAGCCTGCCACAAGGTGGACGGTGACTTGGTCAGGGATGCTGGAATCCGATGGATGCAAGATGCACAAGACCGGTCTTTGTGGCGGCACTTGGGGGAGGCCTATGTCCAGCAGTGGACGTCTTTCGGCTGACATGATGATGAATAATATTCCACTACTTTCACATTACGTCTTCTATTTAACCTAACCTAACGAAACGAGAGTTTTTGCTATGAGTACTAGGCTACTGAGACACATTTTACTATTATTCTATTCTATTCTATTCTATTATATAAACATACATACGTGATTATATTTTATTTTTTTACACATACATATTATATAAAATAAATTACACCTAGACATAGAACAAATGACCGTGCTCATCACACAAACATTTGTATGCAATCTCTGGTCTTCATAAGAATAGGAAAGTTTCCTGGTCTGGAACTTAATACTCTATACTCAATTCTTTATTCCATTTGCCGGGGTCCACGATTGTTTTATATAATAACTAGCGACCCGCCCCAGCTTCGCACGGGTACTGATATTGAATTTATTATGCATGTATTATACACATAAACCTTCCTCTTGAATCACTCTATCCATTAAAAAAAAACCGCATAAAAATCCGTTGCGTACTTTTAAAGATCTAAGCATACATAGCGACAGAGCGACTTTGTTTTATACTATGTAATGATACAATCGTGAACTCTGTCGGCCACAGAAAAAGAAAGCTATGCAGAGCTTAACAAAAATAGTTTATATTCAACAGAATCATCAAATGTCAATAAAACTTTAATTTGATTACTAAACATAATATGTCAAAAAAGTAATTCGTTAAGCTGTTTTCAAAACGTGTCTGTTATTTTTATTTGTTCAAAATTAATTAAGATGAAACTATTTTAATTAATTTCGTTTAAATTTAAATCGTAAAATACAAAAATCAATATAGTGATTAGCATATTCGGTTATTGAAGTTAATTTACATTCCTATTTCTTAAAAGAAAAGACTTTTATTATTTTTAATTCTTTCTCATCATTCCTGTTCCTGATTAAATATATGTATCTAATTTGTTTGTCAATAAGCGATTAATCTACACAAATATATAGAAAATGATATAGTTCACATTTCAATCAAAGTGCAAGCTATAGTCAGCAAAAAAAAAACAATAAAAAAATAACAATCACTTGAAAATATACTAACAAGATTAATTTGGTGATATTGAGTAGGCATATCGATAACATTATTTGGAAACAAATAATTGTACTTTTGCAAAAATATTTATTTTATGATTTCTGAGCAGTGGTGGCCGAGTGGTAAAGGCCCCGACTTACAAGTTCAGTACGCGAGTTTAAATTTAGCCAAGAGTAGTTACTTTGTGTACTTTGTGATGACAGAAATATTATGAGGAAACTGGCATGTCTTAGAATAAAAAATTAGAAGACGAGTGACATCCAATAACCCGCATTGGCCCGCGTGGTGGATTACGGCCCATTCCCTTTTCCCGGTGAGTTGGCGGTCTAGCGTTAGCGCTAGCGCTTGACCGCCATCAATAGAAAAACTATAAAAGAAAAGGAGGATGCCTATGTTTTCTGTATTAATATTTAACAGCTTTGCGTGCTTGAAAAATATCCATAGGGAATAAAAACTTATAGATTTTTTATATAGGATAGATTCCATGCTACAATATGGTCTGAATAAAATCCGTTTAGGCTTTGAGAATGATGCAATATCAAAGACATAAACACAAATCAATACATACAAACTATCTACCTTTATGTTATTAGTGAGCGATATCTTCTAAATGAAATTTTAAAGCACTATTATTCACATTTGACTAACTTCAGACCCCACAAAAGAACTTATAACAGTTTGATATCTTAATTGCTGTAACATAAGAATGGAATGCAGATAACTGTAAATGTTAATAATTATGCTATAATAAGTAATTGAATCATTTTTAGATTTTGATATATAAACGTCAGCAATGCATAAATATTACAATATAAATATAATATTTATCTGCATAAATACAAGCAAAATTTTGCTTTTATATTATTATTGTGCATTTTTTTTCTAAATTTCGATATATAACGATATTATTGACATTTTAATTGGAGACCACAACAGAACAGCATTTTTAAAAGATTATTCTGGAATGATTTTTATGTTCTCTTAATTGCTGAAACATAAAAATGCAATTATTATAAGTAGGTTGTTTTTGTTTTGATTTAATAATGAATAAAATGCTGCTATATTAAGAAATAGGATCACTTTTAGATATGCTTGTTTATGTAAAGGATTTTTTTATAAACCATAAATAATCGTCATTCGTCCAATGCCTTTGTGTTCTGTGTTTCACTCATTAGAATTAAAATAATAGACGCTAATAATATTCACGGGATTTTTTCAAACAGAAAATATAGGTTTTGTCTATAAGGCCAAATCATTATATTTTTTTAAGGTCTGCTTATTCTAAAATTATGAACTGCATTTATTTTTCTGATTTACAGATTTGAACTATTTTATTGTTTTGTACTTAATAATTGTTTGCATCTATACGATCTTATATTTCATTTAAAAAAAACTAGTTGTATAACATTAATTAAATTTTGAATTTACAATCTTGTAAATAGAAAAGACCTTCAAATTTTAAATTTTAGATACAATTTATTTACATAAAATAAATATTTTTACATAAATTGACACTGGGATTTTTCTATTCCTAGCCACATTAAGATACGATGGATATGTAAATGAAAGGATATCTAAAATTCCTAAAAAAGGCCGATATAGTTTATTTTTATAAATATCAAAACGAGTTTCTAATTATAACGTATAGGTACTCTTGTACTCACAAACTAAAGACCTACACAATTTGTATGCATTTAGTTTCTGTGAAATTGTTACTATTTTGGTGTAAAATAAAATTTACTCATTAGAAACTTGCAGCTTGCATTAAAACTTGCTTTACATGCAACTAAAAATTTAGTTTAAAAAAAAATGACGATATATCGAATCTTTTTTTATTTTAATCGCAGACTTGAATATACGGTTTAAATTTCAATTCACTACGTCGTTGCGTTACCGAGATAAAGGGTTTTGACAGCCAGACCGACAGACGAACGACAAAGTGATCCAATAAAGGTTCCGCTTTTTCGTTTTGAGGTACTGAACCCTAATTAAATTATTATTACTTTTACAAAGCTACCTTCGAAATAAGGTCTCCTCAATTATTACTGATGAATGAAGTTACATTGTTTTTTTTTTTTTTTCATTATGCTGTTTTTTTACTATACTAGCAGTATTAAAAATATTTAACACCTATTTCTTTTTTTTCAGTATTCATCCAGTTTACTACCTACACGCCACTTCTCATCCTGACGGGTATCCTGGGTTCCTTGAGATCGCTGGTCCACATAGCCCAGCCCATAGTGGTAGCCGAACACGTACCAATAGAGAGGTACCCACCAGCTTATGGGCTATACATGCTGCTGGCTGGAGCCATCAGCTTAAGTGTGGGACCTATGATTGGTAAGTTTATTGTCTTTTTTAATTATTTATGTTGGAGGGAACATAATAATGTGACTAAAAGAGTCAAGGGTGATAGAAGAAGGAATGAAAAACGAATATTTGTTGAGTTGTCAATAAACCGTATATAGATATAAATTAATTGGCTCTATTAAAGGGCCTTGCATTGTCTATACAAGGCCCTTTAATTAAAATTACTGTTAAGGGGTCGCAAAGTCGACATAGACCTGGAAAGTAGGCATAGGAGTTCATTCAAAACACCAACTACAAACTTAAAGTAATAGTCCTGTTCTATGTATGCTAGATCTTTAAAACGCAACCGTTTCTTTTAATAGAAAGAGTGATTCAAGAGAAAGGTTTATACGTATAATACATGCATAATATATTTAAGATCAGCATTGCACCCATTCGAAGCTGGTGCGGTTCGCTAGTGATAATATAAACTAGTTTTCAAAATGTCGCATTATGTTGGTGATTGTTTTAAGACAATAATAAAATATCTGGTTGGCATTACTATGACTAGAAAAAAAAAACTTGTTGTCTCTAAATAATAAATACCAATAACTGATCTGAGAATAAATAAACAAATTTAAATAACAATGAAATGTCACGGTATATGATTAGAATATTTCTGATAAATTTACATAAAATAAAAAGAATATGCATTATCAAAATCATTTAAATGCATCGTTTAGAAATTTGTAGCTTTTAACTTATTAATTTGAGGATTTGTATAACATAAAAAAGACATTATTGTCTTGTTTATCTGTTATATTTATAAGCACATTTCTCCATATATGGCATATTACTTAAAATATAAGGCAAAAGACTCAAAGCAAGACTATTCGCAAACAATATAATATTTTATTTTTGCGTGTACTACATTGAATGACCATTTTCAAATCAATTGACAAAAAGATTAATGTCTATATTATTTATACATAAAATGACCACTAAGAACTATAAAGAAGTAACTAAGAGATATAATAATACTAACGGTCTTCACGGTCTTGGCATATGGCTCTGAAACGTGGTCGCTCACAATGGGCCTCATCAGAAGGCCCGAAAAGACAATGGAAAGGGCTATGCTCGGAGTTTCCTTGCGTGATCGTATCAGACTGAAATGAAGGTACAGAAAAACCAAGATTGTCGATTGGGCTATGCCCAAAGAATCGCCAAACTTAAGTGGTAATGGATGATATTGCTCGCAGAATGAATGGCTGTTGGGGTCGAAAAGTTCTGAGTGACCGATGACCTAGCAAGGGTAGCGGATATCCGGTCTCGCTTGGGTGCAAAATCATCAAATAACTTTTGCCACTCTGGGTGAAGCAAGGGACTGTTTGACTTCTACTGATTAAAACCTACTCGAATCCCTTCAGTTGTTCGACATGAATAGACATATACTATTCATGTCGGAGTACCGTCGGCGGGACAAATTAAATGCTTTAGTGGGTCGGACCTGTCCCGGGGGTCATACCCATGACTGCACTAGGCACTTTGATCAAATTCGAATGCGACAGCAAATGTGTCAAATATAAATCATTATTGTCGGTTGCAAGGCTAATTGATCGAAGCTACATTTTATTTTTCAATATTGAGTTATATACATATTCTGAATCAGCAATTTTTTTTTACATCGTTTGAGTCATGCTTCACCCACTGCTAAACAGGCCTCATTTCTAAACTCATTTTATAGATAAACTAGCAACCTAACCCAGCTTTGCACGGGTACAGTGGTGATATTAAAAATATTATACATCTGTTATAAATCTTCCTCTTGAATCACTGTATCTATTAAAAAAAACCGCATCAAAATCCGTTACATAGATTTAGATATAAGCATATATAAGGACAGACAGCGGGAAGCGACTTTGTTTTATACTATGTAATGAAGTGAAAATGAAACGAAAATGTCGCTTAGATCAATTAGCCTTTCAACAGTCGATATAATCAATTGAAACTACAATTCGATGACACTGCAATGTCTCCATTGAATCCTTCAAACTAACCAGCATGACATTAATCACGTTTGCTTAATACTCAACACGATTCAGCAATCCTGATTAATCAATATCTCTCGTATTCAATGACGTGCGTGTCCCTATTATGCCTGTCGTTTCAATTTGTGTCTCATCCGACGTATCCACCGAATATTTAATACTGTGAATACATTAATTTGACGTCATACCATTATTGCAGTGTTTCTGTAGAAATTTCTAAGGTCTTACAATGACGGGTGTCGCCACTGTGTGGACCGCCCGGAGGACACGGTGGAGCACACGGTTGAGGTGTGCCCCGCTTGGGCAGAGCATCGCTGTGTCCTCGTGGGAGCGATCGGTCGCCGGCGCCGGGCCTTGGTAGAAGCCATGGTTCGGAGTGAGGAGGAGTGGCAAGCGGTCGCCTCCTTCTGCGAAGCAGTAATGCTAGCAAAGGAGGAGGCGGACCGCATAAGGCAACGGCGTTTGCGCCCCAGACGCCGCCGCGATTCCGATCCTGACTTCCGGCCACCGTAGGCGCGGGCTTGCGGACGGTGAGCATTGGGTAGCTCGCCGTCCGGTCGTCTGGTAATCGTCCAGACCAAGCCCAGTCGTCGACGGCGCGCACTGTTCCCGCGCGCCTCAAGGAGTTGTCAGCAACCGTAGGGACCCTGCAGAAGGGTCGAAGCCAATCAGGGCCATGGGTTTGTGTCTGAAAAGGAAGGCTCTGGCCCTGGTATGTATGGCGATGAAGGAACGGGGTAGGTTTTTTAGTCAGTAAGAGTCTGACACTTGTTTTCCGCTCCGCCCAAGAGTGGGACTCGTCATTGGATGATTTTTACCTACCATAAAAAAAAAAAAAGGTCTTACAATGACGTATTTTCTTTCTCACTCACACGCTTGTTTTATGTAGTGAGAAAGAAGGAGTGACTGATAGACAAGCACGTCATAGAAACTATTTGTCAAAATAGTGAAAAGTTAATACAAAAGTCCGCTACAGCGCTTTATTGGCATTGTCGTCTATCAAAACGTATAGTACTGATACATCAAAACTGCACTAATGTCATCATTGTAAAAAAAGTGTATGGCCTGCCGATCACTTGATTGAAGAAAAGTGACTGTACGGTATGCCTAATACAGTACGCAGTATATGTATATACATATCGATGGATGGAACCATACACTCCTTCCCTTTTACAGTTTAGTTTAGGCCAATTAGATCGCATCAAGCGCTCGTGTGGCCTCTGGGATCAATTCGCTCTGAAGCCTTTACGAACAATGGGTTTTGGGAACTCATTTGATGAATCAATCCAATAATGGGAAATATTAGCAGGAACTGTATATTGTTCCTATTTTACTTTATTAACAGCGTAATGCATACGTGGAATTTATTTGTTTGATTCAATTTACTATTCCCTTTTGTATATGAGTTAGTCACCTGAAAGATTTCATAAATTTCCAAATGATTTTTCAAATAAAGGTCACTTATGTTTCGGGATGAAATTGAAATACTACTGTTTTGATCAAAATTATAGACAACTGGCTGATAATTACAAGCCCCCATTGAGCCCGGGTTACGGCGATTACGGTCGATTGCCTCCCCCAGAAAGCAGGCCTGAATCCTAATAGTGGGAACAATAAAAGGCTGATTATGCTTATAAATGTTATGGTTTGGTTAATCAGGTCAGGAAAAGTGTCATTGGAGTGTGTGTGTGATTTTAGAGTATCCTCTAATAATTTTTCCCGTTCTGCGCCCCCATAGAAGAACGGGAAAAAGAGGACGTATTTTTTTTATGGTGGGCAAAAATCATCCAATGACAAATCCCACACTTGAACGGAGCGGAAAAATGTCAGACACTTACTGACTAAACACCTCGCCCGATTCCTTCTTTGCCTTTCGTCCTTGGGCCAAGCCTTACTTTCAGATTGAGACCCTGGGTTCCAGGTGACTTCCAAACCCTTTTACAGAGTCCCTAAGACCTTCAGACTTCCTCTAGTATACTCATAGGTACAGATAATGATGTTATATTTATTTCTAATTTTCCTCTTTCCAGGTTTCGTCCGAGATTACACAGGCAGCTACGCCATAGCTTTCAATATGTTGACAGTGTGCAACCTCTTCTGTGTTGTACCCTGGGCAACGGAAGCTGTTATCAAGTACAGACAGAACAAGAAATCTGCCAACGCCCCAAAGACATGAAGATTCAGGCTTGAAGCTTTAGTTATAAAAAGAGTTCGTTCTTTTTATAAAAGGATTTGGAACTCCCACTGTGATGTAGATGTGTAAATCCAGAAGAATTTTTAATTGATTTGTAATTTCTATTTCAAATTGATTGACTTGCATCAGGTCATATGGAACACCTCTATTTGAAGTATTGTAGATATTATTCCGAATTATTAGTTTTATCGTAATTTTTAAAGTTTGTTATAGAGTTAATGGTCAGAATTTGCTCAAATAATTGTCGCTAAAAGTGAAAGCAGTTGAGATTTTGTTAACCATTTTGTAGAAGGAGATGAAAAGACTAGACAGAAACTCGAATAAAGAGGCTCAAGCTCGTGAAAGATAATAAGACTGGAGGCCTTTGCCCAGCTGTGGGACTGAGCAGGCATGCGAAAAAAAAAATCAGTACCTAGGTTTTCGGATTTTTATGATACTTAAATATTTTTTGTATAATTTGATTTTGAAAATAGAAATGAGTCTTCGATTATATTTTAAGGAAATTTAAAACGTAAGCCAATAATAAGTTATGTTTAGTTACTAATACCAAGCTGCCAAAATCTTGCCATATTTTTATTTTGGAGTAAAAAAGGCCATCATACTTAACAGAAGACGATGGCGTAGTGTACCTATCACTAAAATTTAAGAAATATTTATGTACTAGTACTGGTTAATGTAAAACATTTTTCAGCACTCATAATCTTCAAATTACATAAAGTTGCCTGCGGAGCGGGTTGAAAGTCGTACTTTTCACTTCTAGGGAGAATTACTTTCAACTGATAGCTGTCAAAAATATTAAGAAATATTTTATGCTCTGCACGCACGCAAGCACTTGTTATGTACACTGCCTTTAAAATATTTTGAATGACCAATATTTAAGACATTCTAAAGTACTGTATATTTGTTTTGTATTTATGAATAATAGTGAATTTCGACCTTACGGTTAATTTTGTCTTATGAAAGACTGTCTCATACGCCTTCAACATTTTATTTACTATGCAATTTTATTCAAATTTTGTAACGAAGTCTAAATTCATTATTATATATCACGCGTCATGGTAGACATAGAAAGATATGGCATGACGTGTGTGATTCCAAGTTAAAAACGATTGGTCAAATTATGCTTAGGACAGAAAAAGTGAAAGAACTTAAGGATGGTCTTTGCCCTACAGTGGGGATACAACAGGCTTATAATATTAATAATTAGAGTTTAATCAAGCAACTGTCAAAACAATTAAAAATATTTGGTGTCGATGACTAACGATACTGACTCTACCTACAGATGTGCATTTGTGAACTAGTATTTTAGCACCTAAACCATATAATATAGATTATATTTACAGATTTAGCTATAAGTTTTATTTTTAATAACAAAACTATGTGTTAAATGATAAATCTGTGAATGGAATGGAAAAATGATTTCCTTGTGACTGCGTTATGTAAATAGTGAAATTGTTGATTAATATAGTTTTTGTACAATCTCAGTGTTTTGTTTAAATTATTATTTTAAATTACCATTCGAATTTTGGCGGCTGGCTGCAGGCTTGGTACAGACAGTTAATGAGCGGCCGGACGGCGAGTTGCGGACCACAAGTAAGGAATCATTGGTCTCATATTGAGTACCTACATTTTAATTTTATCACACTAGCTTTTGTCAGCGGCTTCGCCCGCGTGTATAAAATAAAGCCTATGTCGCTCAGGAGTAAAGCAGCTTTCTATTATTGCTATTTTTTTTTCCAATCGGACCAGTAGTTACAGAGATTACCTCCTACAAACAAAGAAACAAACTTTACCTCTTTATTACATTAGTGTAGACTAGATTTTGCCCGCGGCTTTGCCCGCGAAAATAAAATATAGCATATGCTACTCAGGAATAACTAGTAGTTTCAGAGATTACCTCCAACAAACAAAAAAAAAACAAACTATATTTTTTTGTAATATTAGTATAGATCACGTGTAAACGAATAGCAACAATGACATTGATCAAATTACATTAGGATAATAGTAGATATTGATTAGATTGCGTAACATATTTAATTGATATTGCATCGTTAAGGTCACGTTATCAGCCAAGTCAAGGCGTAAAGATTGCATGTGAAGCAGACATGCGTTTACTATAATCTCATAAAACGTTAAGCGACTTTGCGAACTCAATCCATACAACCTTTTAGCCCCCGTTTTACCCCTTTAAGGGTTTTTTTATGGCAAGAAAATCATCCAATAACAAATCCGCGCAAATTGGGCGGAGCGTGACATAACGTTAGACTTTTACTGACTAAACAACAGACCCCGTTCTTTCTTTGCCTTGGTCCCAGGGCCCCGTTGTCATGACCCATGACCCCAGGAGGCTTCGACCCTACTAGGCAGGAGCCTAATGAATTGTCATCAAACTGTAGGAACAGTTTGATGACAATTCATTGAGGAGCATGGAAACAGTGCCTGCCGTCGACGACTTGGGCTTGGTTTTTTTTTTTTTACTTGCAGTTAACTAGTGCTTGACTGCGATCCCACCTGATGGTAAGCAGTGATGCAATCGTTGATGGTAAGGCGCACTAGTTTATTAAGAGCCTATTCACTCTAGCCTTGAAGACACCCAAATTATATTCGGACGGAAAGACTGCAGTCGGCAAACTGTTCCAATCCCTCGATGTACGCGGTATAAATGACGAGGCAAAACGCTTAGTCCGGGCCGCAGGTGTCTCAACAACGTAAGGGTGGACAATAACTGAACGTTTGGGTGTAGAGCATCCTAAAACCCTATACAAAACCTTCCTACCCAATTATAATCAGTGAGTGGTATTTCACTTTTATATATATATAGATTTGATAAGGAGTAAGTATTGTGATACACCTACTGAAAGCATCGTTATTCCAGTGTTAGAGAGAGATGGTGCTATATAAGACTTATAGCTCCATCCCTTTTTACAACGGGATATTGACAGCTTTGGTAATCGGCACCTAACTAGAAGGTCTAGAATAATTATATCGAAGATATTATTATTTACAAGGAAAATGCCTAGAGTTTATGCAGATCTGTTTATCGAAACCTAAGTTATGCGGTATTGTGATGCATAGCGATAAAAGAGCATGGACAATGGACAATGGATTGAGCGGTACCCACACAATTTTAATTTTTCGTTTATTAGAAAGACGTATAGGGCTGTCTCTCTCATAATACTCTAGATGGTGCTTTCCTCTGAAATAAAAAAAAACGTAAAGAGTTTTTCCTTCAACCGTAAATTTTGGAACTACTACTGAAAGTTAAGCCTTTGTATCTATAATTATAATCTATAATTATAATTGTAACTTTTAGTGTTTTATTATAGTTGATGTTTTTTTAATTATTATTAATGTGTATTTAACTTATTAACAGATGATTTATAACATTTAAAAATAATTATAAAAATATTATACCGGGATTGGAACTAGGATCGAATCTATCGGTGGCAGTAATCAAGACTATTCAGAAAGGAATTTTGTAACTTTTTTTTTTTATGGTAGGTAAAAATCATCCAATGACGAGTTCCGCTCTTGGATGAAGCGGAAAACAAGTGTCAGACTCTTACTGACTAAACAACCTACTCCGTTCCTACATCGCCATACATACCAGGGCCAGAGCCTTCCTTTTCAGACACAAACCCGTGGCCCTGATTAGCTTCGACCCTTCTGCAGGGTCCCTACGGTTGCTGACAACTCCTTGAGGCGCGCGGGAACAGTGCACGCCGACGACTGGGCTTGGTCCGGACGATTACCAGACGACCGGACGGCGAGCTACCCAATGGTCCCAGTGGCCGGAAGTCAGGATCGGAATCCCGGCGGCGTCTGGGGCGCAAACGCCGTTGCCTTATGCGGTCAGCCTCCTCCTTTGCTAGCATTACTGCTTCGCAGAAGGAGGCGACCGCCTGCCACTCCTCCTCACTCCGAACCATGGCTTCTACCAAGGCCCGGCGCGAGAGATCGCCGCCACCGATCGCTCCCACGAGGACACAGCGGTGCTCTGCCCAAGCGGGGCACACCTCAACCGTGTGCTCCACCGTGTCCTCCGGGCGGTCCACACAGTGGCGACACCCGGGCGTCTCTTCCGCACGAATCCGATGCAGCTACCTCCCGAACTTACCATGTCCGGTGAGGACCTGCGTCTTGCGGAAAGTGAGAACGCCGTGAGTTCTTTCCAGCCACGCCTCAAGGAGGGGCATTACCGTCATAATTATGGCGTGCCCAGCACTGGGTTGCGACAGCCGCTGACGCCATTTCGCCATCACGAGATCCCGCCGGAGCTCTTTCCGCCACGCCTTGACATGTTCAGGCAGCGGACTTTCGCCCCGGCGTTGCACTTCCATGCGCAGATCGTGCATGCGTGCAAGGACTGTTGCCTCCAGATTCCATGGTGGCAGGCCAGCAAGGAGGCTCGCCGCTTCACGGGAAATCGTACGGTACCCCCGGATCACCCGTATGGCCATGAACCTCTGGCACGCGTTCAGTTGGGCCCTCGGCTGCTGCTGCAGCGTCGGCGCCCACACCGGCGCCCCGTAAAGGGCCATGGACCGAACGATTCCTGCGTAGAGCCTCCGGCAGGGGGCGTCTGGTCCCCCAAGGTTTGGCAGGAGCCGCTTAAGGGCAGCACCCGTCCGATTCAGCTTGGGAGCCAGACGTCGGAAATGCTCCATGAAATTCCATCGGCTGAAGGAATTTTCTAACTTTACGAACCGCGTCGAAGTGTAAGACACTTTATTGTTATTATAATCATTTATCAACAAAATTTGTATGAAAACGCATAGAGACATAGCCACGGTTCGGGTCCCCAGGCGTCTCAAAACATGCAATTTATCACCATAATGTAACCAAAAATCTGCTTATATTGTTGACGAGATTGTTCAAAAGACTTACAGTTACTGTGGAATGCAAAGAGATACTAAAAAAACATAAGTATTATTCCGTTGTAAGTTTCCAGATTCCCAACTCTCTTTCGCTTTGCCCAGGATGAGAAAGGTTATTTGATGATTACCCAACCAAAAATAAATTAAAATTCAGAACAAAATTCACCGGATCACGGACCGTCAAGACCCCGCATGTGTTGTCAGACTCAACGGAGTGAAGCAAATGGGGTCTGTAGCGCGGGATTAATCGAGCTTGTCATTACCCTTGTATTTTTATTACCAAACACAATGAGTACATTTAGTGAGTGATTACTACCTTTTTATAGAAGTTAATCAGACAAATATAAAAAGAAAAACTTACTGACTGACATATCAAAGCATAGCCGAAACTATTCGGACTATGAACGTGACATTTTGCACAAGATTTCCTTTTATGACGTAACCGATCACTAAAAGTAGGGTTTTCCCTTGCCTTCTAAAGGGATCAAATGGGGTTTGAAATTATTCCCGACTAGCTTTTGCCCGCGGCTTCGCCCGCGTGGTATTGGGGTTGGGGTTGGGGTTTGAGGGATAAAACGTAGCCTATGTCCTATTCCGGAGTGTATTCTATACCTGTGCCAAATTTCATTCAGATCCGTCAGCCGTTTTGGCGTGATTGAGTAACAACAATCATCCAAACATCCAAGCATCCAAGCATCCAAACATCCAAACATCCAAACATCCAAACATCCAAACATCCAAACATCCAAACATCCAAACATCCAAACATCCAAACATTCAAACATTCAAACATCCAAACATCCAAACATCGTAACTTTCGCATTTATAATATTAGTAAGATTTGAAAAACCTATTTTCACGCCGCCGGCGAAAACGCTGGCATAATTTAGTTACCAATAGATTTTTTTTAAGAAAACGCGTTGTCTCTTTATAATGTCGCGTCTGTCTGCGGGAGTCTTAACTCGTCGCAAAATATGCGTGCCACACAATCAGCTGTTGACTATCGAATAACAAACAGACGAACATGTGTCGTAGCCCTAACAGTACATATTTATGACAGCTGTTTATCAGTCGCGTCCGGTCGGCACGCAGTACATTTTCGACGCTTACTATAGACACAGTGAGACAGTGGTTCAGTGCAATGGAAGAAACAAAAGAAGTCAACCTCCTTAAGGAAGATAGTGAGTCAGGAAAAATAAAGGAAGAAGATTTGGTTCCAGCTAAGGAGAAGGCAGATAGAAATACCTGGGGTTATGCTGTTGGATTTGGAACTGTTATAACCTTTGTGAGTACTGTTTATTTTTATTTTATATATTTGCCGCGGAATTTGTTTTGTACACATTGCCAGCTGTTAAATTTTTCTTTCGGATTGAGTGTTAGAAAAACTTTTTTTTGTGGAATTAAAAATTTGGTATTGGATTTAAATAAGGACGATGTTATTAATAAATAGGTTATTGACCCCATGAAAATTCTGTGTGCGTTCTGTCTATTTATAGAAATGGTTTAACATTCCATGCGAATATTGCGGAGTTCAACAAACTATTGTAATAACATGACTGCGATTCAGAGTATTAGGTTTTAATACATTTATATTCTTAGATTTTTAGCTAATGTGATATCGAAAGGTATTGGAAAAGAAACGTTCCTTATTAGCGCAGGCTGATAAGACAAATATACTTTTCAAGGGTTTTGTAAATTAAAATAGAATATGAGTTTGATAGAAAAATACTTTTATGGTTTTCATACAGCTTGGATAGATCAGCCCCCCTATTTCATAACGAGTCTCTTTCTACAATTTGCCGTTAGCCTGTAAATTTGAGTGGGTACTCTAGGGTAGGCTGTTTAAAAATATAGCCTCGGGAGAAGGTGCAGAAACCGGAACCTCATTTCTTTTTTTATTTTATTTTCAATCTTTAGAGACTATTAGTATTAATACAGATTATTGGAGGTTCAGATCAATTAGGGTTTATTTACAGTTTACCATTTGAAATTCCCCACATAATTGAACTCTCTCTCGATGCTAATGCCACTTACCTAGTCCTATCTGCCGGTAATAGCATCGGCATTGACCTGTGATTTCCCTAATGTCACCGGCCTATCACTCTCAACCACAGACTCGTAGTAGAGACAAGTATAATATCATATTATTATATGGCATGGTTTAGGCATTTGTTCATCAAGGTTTCAATAACTGTTTGGATTAAGATGAAATATGGAACACATTAGACCTGTCATAAGGACGTAAGATATTTTTCCCTTGAAAGATCGCAAGAAACAAATTGCATATTGCATCTTATATTAAAGGCCTATTATTATTCGAGTCCTCATTATAAATACTCAGCATAACTTACGATTGTCATCCTCAAAGGCAAAACTTTTAAAATCTACCATTTCTATGAGGAAACGAAAAATTGCCCAACCTTAAGTGGCAAAACATATTGCTCAAAACAGAATGATTTATGGATGAAAAGGGTATGGAGTGGCTAACGTTTACGCAAAGGCGCAGAAAGCCGTTGTAAAACCTCTTATAAAATGGTGTCGCGAAAATGCCGTTATATTTGAGACGCACAGGACCAGCCGTTCTGGAAATAGTTGGGGTTGGCATATCCATGAACGTCGTAGGGACTCTGCCAAAGGGCTGACGTCTACTGGGGCCCAGAGTTTATTTCTGAAAGGAAGGCTTGGCATAAGTGCGAAGGACAAAGAAAGAAGGGGGTGGGGTGTTTAGTTAGTAACAGTCTGACACTGATTGAAAAGATGACTCATAGCATAACAGTAACTGAAAGTGACCGTAACGCCTGTGGCACAGATTTAATTCTATACAGGCACCGTAATGTTATTTACCTAGATTAATTAAAATGTAAGACCTAATGTAAGATATTTATGTACAAACGTAAATAAATTTGATTGATTGATTGATTGATTGATTCCTGTTCCGCCCAAGAGCGAGATTCGTCATTAGATGATTTTTGCCCACCATAAAAAACCATCCATGGAAGTCTTTAGGGCGAATTAATAATGACGATGATGTAGTGTAAACTGAACTGATATGCGTATTAGTAGCTTTCCCTAAAACACCAAGAGGAATTTAAAAGAAAGATTTAACAATTTTATCTCTAGCAGTGACCGTCGAGGTATTTCATTGCTCTACGATTTAGAGATCCTGTTGGACGTCCACTTGGTTCAATCAGGCAATAATTACATAATGGCTTCTACGGATTGAAGTAAACGGCATACTAGCGCATGATTTGAAGGAGAGGTTTTATGTTTTTACCTTGAATTGACATCGGACAAAAAATAGTTATGTTTTCGGTTGTGTGTGCACTAATAAAGGGCAGGCACGGTTGTGTTGGCACTAATAAAGGAGTTTTTCTTTTTAGTTTGATATAAACCAGTGCTTGAATGAGATCCAACCTAGCGTTAAGTAATGATGCAATCGTTGATGGTGAAGCGCACTAGCTTATTAAGAGCTTATCCACTTTAGCCTTGAAGGTACCCAAATTATAAACGAATGGGAAGTTCGCAGCAGGCAAACTGTTTCAGTCCTTCGATGAACGCGGTATAAATGAAAAAGCTAAACGCCTAGTCCGGACCGTTGAGGATTCTTTAAAGGAGTTAGGCAAGCGTGCTTCAACGTCGATCATATTATCGTTTATCATTAAGTAAGACAGCAGTTAAACGCGAGCGAATAAAACCTTCAAGCATCCTTTGATTTATTTATCTTTTGCTAAGGTCCCATATAAATTTTCATTTATGACATTAGTGCAGTGTGATTATCTATCTGTATATATAAATAAAACCGTTTAAAAAAAAATCAATGCCACTTTTCGTTGTAATTTTATACCTCAAGACCGGGCTCAAATATCCAAACCAAACGTTTAGGCTTTGTTTGGACTATTTAGTACATAGTTTACGTAAAGTTTGCACAAAATCGGTCAAGCGGTTCTTTATTTATCACATTTTTTCATTGGCGGGAGTGAAGCTGCGGGTAAAAGCTAGTTATTTACAAACTTCCTACATCTCAAAATGGCATTACTAAACAGTAAACTTCCATCTCCACCCTACCTTTACTCTTACCACTCACAATCAAGAACAATGCTTATGTTCACGTAGCATACTTAATATCTTGTTATAATTTCCGATCCCACGCTATAATGGCGCCTCAGTCATTTGATATTTACGCTGGTATTAAGGAAACATACCTTTGTTAGCCTTGAGTATTTGTATCGAGTTCCTATATCAATTCATGCATGGATACGTATAGTTAAGGCCCTAACACCCGAACAGAGAAATAAAACAGGGACTTTCTGAAGCTTACGTCTCGGTGAGGGCCAGGTTTATAACAAGTTTTCAATGAAAATATATTTTTTCATAGCAAACTTTTATAGCGGTGTATATATCTATTTAATTAAAACTCACCAACCCGAATCACACGAGCTCAAACTCGATGAACTTGTGTCATTTAATTACAGAGTTCTTATGGTATCCACCTTCCAGTACCACTATCAGATCAACTCCAAAGCATAAGAATTTTGCAATGTCATCTGATTGACACATACATGCAAAATTTGGGGTGAATCGGTAACTGGGAAGTGGATCAAATTTAATTTACAAGATTCCATCACAAACATCGAGGCAGGTGAAACTAATAGACTTTAGGAGTCGATTGACGATTGACCGGTTAGTAAGACTAATACTTTTGCCAAAAAAATACCAACATGATACGTTTTCGCTCGTTTCCCTTACAAAATTAAAGTGCCTATCATCTTAAGAAATATGTTTACAAAAAAAAACTGATTAAGTGTATTTCAGAATATGCATGGTTAGTATATCAATCAATTTTTCGCAAAGACAATGGATTTAAAGTTCAGCGGAACTCTATCCGGCCAAGTTATTCTGAGGAGTATACGCCTTAATGAGCAGTGTGTAATTACACTACATCTCTCTAATAGGGCACATACGATTGCAGTTTATGTACTAATTACGACATGAATTATGTGATTGTGAAATGTATTCATGTTATTGTTTATTGTATTGATTACGTGGATTTATAGTTCGAGATAACTTTAATCAATCATTAGAAACTCATATGGACTTAGCTTTGTGTATTTTTACATTTTGTGGTGTCTTCTGTACATAAGTGAGTTTATATGTTTGTAAACGTTTTCACAATACAGAAGTGCTTTTAACGCGACCGGTTTGACGACCTAAACTTAGTTGTTAAATATATTTTCGTCGAAAAAAAGAAGGATTAAAATCACGGTTCACCCAATCCAAAATTACCACAGAAAACCCAACATACATTTTATTTTGTCATTTTAAGTTCCTTTTGTTATTCTATATTTGGTGTGCGATAAAGAATCTATCTATCTATCTATTCATGGTCTAGTTTGTAGTAACTCAATTTCCCGAGAAATGGCGCTGTACTTTGTACTAGTTCTGTTAAATTGTGAGCAATTTGTGACCAACGGGAACCTACGAAACCCTTCACTGAGCGTGGCCCGACACGCTTTTGGCTAATTTTTTATTTTGAGATATCATCAAAAAGTTTCTATGAGTTTTAGGGGTAAATTAATATGACTTTTCCTGTTATTTTTGTCTAACATCTTTTCATTCACCTCTTATGGATCATAGACTTATAAATGAATGTTACAAGTACAAAAACTACGGAAAAACCTCACGAGCTATGAGGCACTCTACTAGTTGTGTGCCCCTACTTATAACACTTCGCCGACAACATTTATAAATAGGCTCCACCAAAAGATTAACTACTTACTTACTTCTCGATTTAATATTTACTGAAGAAACACATGCTATTTGCCAGCGGCAATCTCTCAAGATACAGCGATCTCGTGATCCAATACTAAATAAACTTCAGGAAACAATAACGTTACAACAAACATTTAGAACTCTTCAAAAAATGTAATGGCGTCATTCGCTCACAATCTCAAAGTCAATTAAAGTATTAACTAATCTTTCCGCGCAATTTGCCAGATTCAGTGAGAAAAATGGGTCACAAAATCACAATGGCTGCAAAATTACAACGCATAAATGAAACGGGCAGCTTTGCGGCTTTTAATAACTTATCACTTTACAATCATCATCATCAATTCAGCCGATAAAAGTCCTGAGCACGCTATAATTATCGTAGTAAGTCTCCTCAGGGCTCCTCAGGTCTCTTCAGTCAAGTAAGTGTAACTAAAGACACAGTGTCTCTGCCTGCTACTCAGGCATAGGGAAATTGAAGGACACTTGTGTGAGACACCCTAAAAATTCAAGTCATTAAATAATTTCTCCCCTAAAGAAAAAAATCAATAGATGTCCACTGTTTCTAATATGCTACTTCAGTGATCGCTGGATATGGGGCAAAGTACTTTGGAAAATCAGGTACATGCTCATAGGCCTCAAAATAGTCAGTAACACCTACTACTACTTGCTTTACACCTACTGCTGCTGGCTTTCTTTGACGATCTCGGGTAGATAGCATTACACTTTTGGCCCAACCATACGAGAAATACGCACTTTCGACATGATTTGTGGACTCCAGATTCTAATATACAATACAATAGACGTACACTGATGGATATTGGCCTCCCCTTTGTGTCACCAAAACAACCCGTCTGAAGCGTCTCGGATCTGACTGATTCCCACAACCTTCACCAGGTCATCATTCCACTACTGTCTTCTGGTGCGCGGTCACCACTCCTGAACTTTCAGCTCCATCGACCGTTTTGACAACAATGTGCCCTGCCGACTGCCACTTTAGTTTTTTGCTTTTCAACATGTTTTTCAAAACATCAATTATTATAAAATTATTCGAATATTTTAGGTAAAACTACCACACATATTCTACAAACAAGCAGTTAAAAATATAACCAAATTCAGTGCAATAAAAACAAAAAAAAACTTTTTTTCAATTTAACCTCGTACCAGTTTTCTTTAATGTAAAAACCTTAAAAGAAATAGATCGTAACGTAACGCATATTACATTAATGTGTTCGATTAAACAGTTTTTCCATTGTCAAATGAATCGAATTAAATTGAGGAAGTTTCCTTCAAAAGGAACTAAATTTCGATTAACGCGTACGCATTAGTCTAAACTAGACTATAATTGAATAGTGAGTAATCATGATTACATACAGGAAATTGTACAATCTGCTAGTCAAAGGCTTTAAAGCTATTATAATAACATTCCACCTCACAATTCTTCCGCTTAAATTAACGTTGGTTCCGATGAAAATCCTTTGTGAGGATTTTGGTGCAACGCTTTGCCCCGTAATTTTACTGTCATATAAAACCACCACGCTTCGTTTTCAGAACCAGTCCAATTATGAAACAGTATTTCATTAATCGAATTACGTTCCCTAAATAAAACAATGGGACAAAGAAAATGTTCGTCCCCAATATCGCAATTAAATTATGAAACCGATTCTAAATGTTCTATCTAAATATTTTAAATTGATGTTGACACTGTTTAACCATATTAATTAAATATTTAACATCAGTGGCCTAGATGTTTTAAACTTTGCTTACAATCTTGTACAAACTTGTCAAATTGTAACCAGGATTTGCTTCAAAATAATGTTCTCGAATTTGGGTTAAATGATTCAAGTCCTTTCTAATCTTGATCGCACTTCGGTTGTGATTCACCCAGGTGTGAAATAACGGATTAAGGTTTGGCACAACGGGTTCTTAATTTATCTCTTCCTGTCCCCCTTTTCCTCGATTATCTACAGATCTTGTTGAAAATATAATAATTTTATGATTTTTGCAGATTGCTGGTATTGGGCACGTGAACTCTTTTGGACTGATCTACAATGATTTCATTAATGAAACACAGTCTACAGCTAAATCCTTAACGTCTGCTCATGGTGTTTTTGCTATTATGTTGGCCATAGGAGGCGAGTATTTTTTTTTTATATATAACTCACACCTGTATTGTGGATTGTGTGAAAGTGACGCAGGTGACTGAAGGGAATCGTAAGTCTTGGTATGGTCATGTGAAGGGGAGGGATGAAGCGCATGTTACAAAAGAAGTTATGAGTTTAAATGTGGATGGCTGGAGAAGGAACCCAAAGAAAAGATGAACAGATTGTTTTAAAAGAAAGAAAAGATAGTCAGTGATAGTGTAGTGTGATCCTCAGGTCAGGACATAATAGAAGAAAAATACGTGTTGCGCCGACCCCAAATAAAATGGAACAGGCAGCAAGATGATGGTTGTGGATTGTAGTACTTAGATAACATAAGATAACTAGTAGACCAGAAATCTGTAAGCTACAAAAAATTGTTTATGTTCCGTGCGAGACTTGAACCTACGACAAGCAACGTAGCAGACAATTGATCAAATACCACACTAACCAAGCCATCAAAGGGGATCTAATCGATCTATGGACAACCGAAACAGTGGATAGTCATGAGATTATCCACCGTTTCGGTTTTCGATACTATGCAAACTTTTTAGCATTTCGATGATACAATTAAAATTAAGTATAGTTCATTACCATAAAAAACTATAAAATTTGATTATTTCATAACACTCTATAAACTAGTCTCGTTGCAAATCCATGTGTTTGAATGCAAACTATATTTTAGCATAGGACCGAGTTAAATCTACACTAATATAATGAAGAGGTAAAGTTTGTTTTTTTTTTGTTTTTTTTTGTTTGTAGGAGGTAATCTCTGGAACTACTGGTCCGATTGGGAAGATTTTAGCAACAATAGAGCTGCTTTACTGCTGAGTGACATAGGTTATATTTTAAATACGCGGGCGAAGCCGCTGACAAAAGCTAGTGACTTTATAATGCTGAATGTTATTCACCCCTATCATCATCATTTCAACCAAAAGACGTCCACTGTTAAACATAGGAGAACATACCCAAGTATCACCGACTAGTTCTGAATTACGTCAAATGCCATTTCATCGCGAATTCGACCAATGTGCAACGCCACAATTATATTCAATAGGCCTTATATTTTGTGACTATTAAACTTGATCGGATTTGCGATATAATCGCGTTTAACGCAATTCGGAACACGGCCTACAGCAAACGGTTATGAGCGTTTCCCATCCATTGCCTTATGCAGTATGTTATTAATAACTAATTTCAATATTTCAGGTATAATACTCAACAGTATAACAAAAAAATATTCATTAAGATTTGGAGGTATCATTGGAGCGGTCCTCCTATCAACAGGATCTTTCAGTACCATATTTATAACTAATACTAACCAACTCCCAATAACGTTTGGAGTACTCCAAGGCGTTGGTTTCGGAATGGTGGTACCAGTATGTTATTCAACATTAAACTATTATTTCGTGAGGAAAAGAACTACAGTGATGAGCATTTGTAAGGCTGTCCAAGGAGTAATTTTAATGTGGTATCCTCAATTACTAAGGAACTTAATGTATCTGTATGGATTTAGAGGAACCTTGTTAATCATCGCAGGAATATCCTTACACACTTTTCCTGGAATGTTCGCAATGAAAATAGATACGCCACCAAGAAAAATACGAACAGCAAGTATTTTTTCATTTGGAATTGTTTTCTTTTATTAATGAATTGTTTATGATATTGAATATGGTTTTGAATTCACAGATGCTTTAAAAAATGGAAACGGACATGAAAATGAAGATTTGTTGTGTACGCAAGAAAGTAACAAAGAATCGCGGAAAACGAATCGGGGAGATGAAAGCAAGAATTTCTTTGGGAAAATTAGGTAACGGTTAATTTAAAAATTGAAGGTCTAAAATTAAATGTTTTATTATTTTTTCTGTATTTAGATATTTATAGTAATTTGAATGGAATGTCTCATTTTCCTTCTTTGATTTAGTCCATGAGTCCACGTATTCTATTTCTCTTTTATTTAAGTAGGTAGTATAATTTTTCTAAGTTTTATCTAGCACATTACTGATACCTTGAACTTCGAAAAGTTGTCGATTTTCATTTGTAGATCTTTAACTGTAATTAAAAGGATATTAAGATGCCAGAAAGTAATTAATCTATTCGAAGAGTACCGTGTCTCCTAATAATTGAGTTGTGAAATTATGATATATGTTATTTGTGTGATGAACGAGTCATCGCTCTGGATGCGCCTGGTTTTTCAAGCACTTTTTTATTTTATATGCAATTCTTAGGTATGAATAGAAATTAAAGATTTATTTAAATGTATAATCTTAACGCGAATTGAGTATAGTTAGACCGGAATTCACTTCCAAGCTGTTGGGAAAAGTTAAAAAAAATAATAAGCAACCTGTTCCTCTTATAACGCAGAAAATTTGTCTTGAAAACTTTGGTAACGTAACTCGTTCAAAAGTATAACAAAAACAACAAACTAAAGAAATAGTTTTACTTCACCTTCACCTTTCATATTTCTTTTTGCAGACAAAAGTTGGTGGAAATATTGGAGTTCAAGATCTTAAAAGATGCTGTTTATTGCAACATCTGCTTCGGACAGAGTTTTGTCAACTTCTCTGATCTCACTTTTTTCATCTTACAGCCGATGCTGTTATTTCAATACGGTTATGATAAGGTAAGTTACAAAACGTAATATAGCAAAACGATTCCCTTCTAGTACAAGATACATAGAACACGGATCTACCCTCATATGTTATTCGATTATGGTAAATATTACATGCTAGATAACGCATTTATTAATACATTGCGAATAGGTTGCCTCGCTAAATTTAGGGTCAATTATGTTAAATAATAAACTTTGTTACTACATTTTTGACCTGAATTACCCTCATCTGTTATTTGAAAAAATCAAGCATCAGCTGAAAGAATGTGCCCCAAGGAAACTAAAAAAAATACTGGTTACCTTCGAAAAAATGATGCGGAAAAACAGATACCGGCACGAATCTTGAGCACTCGGTGAAAAAGCAAAGATGGCGTTGCTCATCGTTGTACATCGGTGAGTCAATCACTAGTACAAAGATTGCACACCTGGCCTCTGCGTCTCTCTTAATATTACTAAAGAGATCCGATATTTCATTTTTACGCAAGTGGACGTCAGCCTTGAAGCAAAAACTCAGCGCTCAAGATCTTTGTCGGTATACAGATCCCGGATGACTACGGAGTCAATACTGCATTAAATCTTAGCAACATTGCGCCTATTTCAATGATTTCTCATAATGTGTAGTGTTGTGATACTTGGATCAATTTGGTAGCCATTTACATATTATTATATAACATCATACATCATGATGTTATTCGCTCTCAAAAATAATTTGCAATAACATTATTTTAATACTAATAAAACATGTTTATTTCTCACCACAATATTATACAATACATCATTTAAAAGGTTCTGTTAACATTTTTATAGTAAACTGTTTTGTTTTGTGTGTTTTGTTTTGGTAATTTGTTTATTAACTCTTAAGCCCCACTTGAATACCGGTGTTCCCACGACTATTGTCTTTCTATTATGTATCCAAAAGTTTAAGCCTGTATTTCAAAACACCAGGACCTCGCTTTTACACAGTAAATTTTCTCAATATACGAACGTAGACTAATAAGTTCCTCGTAATAAAATGATTTTACAAAAGTTGTTATGAAACTGTAATATCATCGTAATTCACACGAGCCTAAATTCTCATCGAGATAACATTAAAATACATGTGACTCGAGGTGACATTTACGACTTGCTTACTCACTTGATGGTAATAAATAGATATTTTTGCAAGGTTAGGTTTTTTAGGAGCAAATGACAAAAATAGCAGAAGGCTCGCTTCATGATACGACTAATAATAATAATACGCGTATACGAAATTCATTTCTTTAAGTTTATAACAGCTGAGCGAGTTCAATGACCGTAGGTAGTTAGTACGCAACAACCCACTACTTCGGTCATTGAACCTGCTATGCTGTAGTTTACTTAAAGAAATGAATTTCGTACACGAGAACAATAATTTCAGTCTTAGAAACTTAAATATTATTTTTTAATTTTATCTTTAGAAATTGATAGTGTTTCATGTACCGGATCGACCCTCTACGGGATTAAAATGATCAATATTTAACGGTGTATTAATGCACAGCCAAAATGACGGGGATAAGGAACGTGAACATTAGAATAAGGTTTCCTTCTATGAAAGTCGACCACAAAGAGAGAATGTTTTCAAAAGTCACCCCCTAAGGAATTGAAACAGAGTTCCAAAGTTTGTGTGAAGATATCCACTTTCACACGGGCAAAACCGTCAGTAGAAACTAGGCTTTGTTAATAAATACAAAGTTACACTTCACACATTGTCATTGTTTCTTCAGACGATAATTATGTGGAAAATAAAAAAGAAGCGGTTCATTAAACTTCGTCTTATTTTTCGGGCTCACAAAGTGAAATAAATTTTCATTCATACGTACACTCAAACTCTAAAACATGTGATGTCATTATAAATCACCTTGCATATTTAAGTGCACTGGCCTGAATTATAACAACTCTGCCTGTACAGGCTGGACTGAATAAAAATAAAACTTTAAGATTTTTGCAATGACATGTTTTTTTTTTTATTTGTAGGTATTAAATTAGTGTTTGATTGCGATTCCACTAGATGGTAATCAGTGATGCATTCGTTGATGGTGACACGAAATAGTTAAGTTTCAGAATGGAGGAAATATACTTTGAAAATACAATTACTCAAATGAATCAATGCGTTCAAACGTGCCTTTTCATTGTAATAGACATCCCTTCTATTTCACGAACCCTTCATTAATAGTATCAAACTAAACCAATATTATTTTCATTCCACTTATTTGAAAACACCCTCTCCTCGCTACGCTCGGGATTCTACTATAGAATCCCTCACTTCGCTCTGGATTAAAAAAAAAGCGCCCTCGCTGTAAAAATATTATTCTGCTCCTTTATAATACAATGTACTGTTTATCCCTCTTCCAGACTCAAGTAGCAATGTGTATCTCAATCTGTGCCGCAGCAGACGTCGGTGGAAGGTTTGCCTTGGCCATCATCAGCAGTATGTTTAACGTGAACACCAGGATCTTGTACTATACTGCCACTCTTCTCACCTTCCTTATCAGATTAGGTATGAATATTAGTTGTTGCTCTATATTTTGTTATCTTTGTCACTGTTTTGTAGTTATAAATGTTATCTAAAGTGTCTTTGTTTATTTTAGGTTTTGTATATGAATTGCCTGTTTGAATTGTTATTATTAGATTAACTTTTCTAATACGATTTTTTTCTACACTACCTACATCTTTTAGGAAGATTTGTTTATTTATTATTACGAGGCATAAATTGGTTTTCCTCAAAAGATTATACAACGAAAATAAATTACATAAAGTGACCCGTTATTAAATAGGTGCAAATACACTTAAAACGTTTTCTTTATAATTTATCTTTTCTGCTGCAAAAAGAGTCAAGTTAGTGTTTTACACCATACTAGCTACTTGCACCGGCTTCGCTCGAGTGAAAATAGTCATATAAATTACTAGCTTTTGTCAGCGGCTTCGCCCGCGTACATAAAATATAGCCTATGTCACTCAGGAGTAAAGCAGCTTTCTATTGTTGCTATTTTTTTTTCCAATCAGACCAGTAGTTTCAGAGATTACCTCCTACAAAAAAAAACAAACTTTGCCTCTTTATTATAGGTATTAGTGTAGATTTCATTACCACTACTCTCTTAACGCTGGAAGGAAAACATCGTAAGGAAACCGGCATGTCCTAGAATCGAAGACTTGTGACATCCACCAATCTGTATTGGGCCCGCGTGGTGTAATACAGCCCATTCATTCCCTCTCTTAGAGAGATGGCACTCAGCAGTGAGAGCATTAGCTTTATAATGCTGTTGTTTTGCAATTTTATAGCCTAGCATAGCACTGGTGCTATGTATACTTATGCTAGGCTATAAAATTGGAATACATAGTTCCTTTTCTTTCAGTTATGTTACAAATTACCCAATTCGTATGGATGGCGACTGTGACGGCTGCCCTGGGAGTTCTTCGCGCCTGGCTTCACGTGGCCAGTCCTCTGCTCATTTCCAACCATGTGCCACACGATGACTTCCCTGGAGCATACGCCCTTGCCATGTTAGCTACTGGCACTGTTAACGTTACCTTTTCTCCACTCATAGGTAAGATGTATTTCCAAGTATGAATACTGTTTTCTCTTGCCCAAATTAAGACCGTTTTGTTTCTATTCTCTTGCGTCGAACACATACACTTCTTATTCCTTTGTTCTGCTGCGTATCTTATATCTATCGGATTCCTACGACCGGCGACCCTAACGAAGTCGAAATCAATAGTTTATTTATCGATCAAATTGATTACTCTACCTCGATTAGGTCACACCTACGATTCCATTGTTCTGAGCACGTGATTTCACTTTGCGATGACGTCTGAACAAAGAAATTAGAGGCGTGGCTAACTTGAGAAGTACGACACAAAATTAAAATGAAACGATAGGAATTTAGCTAGAGGGACAGTAGCCTTAAAGTAAATGTGCAATTGTCTAGTAAATAAGGAGCATTTAAAAACACATAAATGTTGTCGTTAAACCAGTAATAAATACGTTCAATATATCATACCAGTTTTATGAGAAAACTACCATTATTCTTGCAGACATCAATCAATGTTAGCACAGAAAAAGCGTTATATAATGATATTGATACAGTTTTGAACATAATAACGAGAACAGTGCTTAAAGTTAGTATTTTTTTAATCCAAATATCTTACTAGTAGTAGTATTAGTAAGATATTTGAATAAAAAAAACACGCAAAATAAGGAACCTTTTAACCTAACCTATCCGTGACGGGGTGGACTACTATCGCGAGTTTAGCCTAGGCGAAACTTGTTCATAATAAAATCTTATTTGGATGGTAACATATATGTTCTTTAAGCCTTGTTAAATTTTAAAAACAGGTTTAACCGATTTTAATATTTAGTTTTATTTAATAAACAAAAAAAAGAGACATCGTGTACTCTAAAATCAAAACAATTATTTGCTGGCTTTTTATAAAACAAAGACTGCGTAAATGACGTCAGTAAGTGATATCATTAGAATATAATAGTAGGTACTATTTATTGAGTGTGGAAAAATAAACGTTTTATCTAATCTATCTATCAAGCAATAAAACTGTGTCTATTTTAAAATTTTCCTTTGCGTGACGACAATAAAGAATTAAATTTCATCATGTTTAATTATGTATATCTATATTTTATCTTCTAATTGGTTTTCATCTCACCAAAGTTTCCCTAGTGTTTGCCAGCGGTTTTGACCGCGCAAAAATAAAAAAAATAATTGCATTTATACAACTATTTTGGTGCAGTAGAATCGGTGCAGTAGTTTTTGTATTAATTACAAAACAAAATATAATTTATTTACTTAAGGAAACTCAACAGCTGATTAATTAAGTTATATGAGTTAAGAACGCAGTTGCATTGGGCTGTACACATTAGTGTACAGCCCAATGCAATTGCGTGAAAGATTACTAACAAGTTAAAGTGTCTACATACGCTGCAAAGTGATAGCGAGATGATGACAATTATCACTTAATCCAATTACAGAGTTTCACGGCTTTTACGCGGATTTATAATTCATCATCATCATCCTACCCTTATCCCATTTTATTTGGGGTCGGTGCAACATGTTCTTTTCTTCCACTCTGTCCTGTCACCCGTCACACTATCAGTAACTCCCTTTTCTTTCATATCACTCCTCACACAATCCATCCATCTCTTCTTTGGCCTCCCCCTTCCTCTCCATCCATTTATAATTATAACGATGTAAATATCTTTAAAATTTAAAATATAAAAAGCACCAGCTTAGGCTTCGCTCTCGTTTCACGTGAGGGAGCCAACGTACGGTTTCACTCGTCCACCACGTTTCATTCGTACGTTTTCATTCGTACGTTTCTCGGTATAAAGTTTAAAGAATTTTGTAAAATCTTTTATAAACAACTTAATAGCAACTTCTGTTTAAAAAATTTTGCGCAAAGGACATTTCTAGGTCAGCCGTTAATCTCGAAAATCGAAATAGGTCCATAGGATTTTTATTGATATGAGATTGATTGATTTTTTTTTTGTTTATTTTGTTATTTTAATTTGTCCTGTGTGAGTCCAAATAAATGTTTTTCTTTCTTTTATGGACTTCGTCGCTAGGCCAAGACTGTTTTCTCAGTGCTTTAAAGAGACACATCGCAATGGGCGACGCGTTTGTCGTACTTTGCTACATGTTTGTGTTTGAGCGTGCGATTACGCAGCCCGCTGCTGAAATGTACAGTAGGGACTCGTCTATTGACAAGTCTGATGTTAGGCTCTGCGAATTTTAGTGTTTAAAATTTCGTACAAAAATAAAGGTTTTAAAAAAATGCCAGTAAAAGTACTGTACAACGAGCGAACTTAGAAAATAGCACCACAGGCCATTCTAAATTTATACAAGTTCGGGCTGACTATTGGTGTGTGATTCAGCCTCTTATATAAACAGAATACTTCTGTTTATATAAGAGGCTGACTAATTAAAGTTTGATGCCTCTTATATAAATAGAATACTTCTGTTTATATAAGAGGCTGACTCCTATAAACCTATAAATAAATAACTCGACGTAGTGACAGAACAACAATGCAGTATTCATAAATATTTTCTGAAACGTGTGGCAATTAAAATTGATAGCTTTATCTTATTGAGTTGATAAAATAAGATATATGAATAGATACGATAATCGAAAATAAATATGTTATCACATTAATTGCTGGTGATTTGATAGTTGATAATGCAAAGGAAAAATAAATATCGTTGGATGAGTAACGTAGCAACGGTCAAGTATTTTAAATAGCCGCAGTACAAAGATTATATATCTTTGTGGACTATCTCAAGGATTCATTAATTTTCTTGCCGGTTCTTCTTCATAGGAAACGAAATTGAGATAGTCTAAAATTCTCCGCTCTATTTTACCGAAATTACAATATTCACTAAGAATCAATTTTACATCACAATGTCCACTACAAATCTGAAAAGTTTGTTGCTTCACAACCTCAAATCCAGTTGAAAACCATTGTCAAGCACTAGTTGTATGGCATTCATGCTGAACTGGACCTGTTTTGGTGCAGTCGTAAAGCACACTATTGTATTATTGGTTCTCTTGTTTGGTTTTGTGTATATAAAACTATTGTTTGTGCTCTTTGCATTGTGCCAAATAAATTCATTTTCTTTCTTTTCATTGAACTTTACTCGGAAAATCCAAAATTCTCAGTTCTATTTCAACTAATTTTATCGTTTTTCTTTTCAGGTTTACTGAAAGACGTGTACCAAGACTACGTGCCTGCATTTTACGCTTTAACTCTGTGTTGTATTCCTTGTCTCCTATTTTGGCCGATAGAATACGTCATCAAAACGAAATGAGCTGTTTTGTTTTATATAATAATTGTTTAAGAAAAATCACAATATGTGTGAAAATCTTTGTATTGTATTTTTATGCTTATTTTATTTGTAGGTACATTGTTAATTATATTGTTGAGAAATAAATGCGTATTTGTAACTTGAGTGTTATCTACTTGAAAAAACAAATCTTCAGTTCCATGACGTTTTTTTTTTTGTTTTGGCAAGTACTGCTCTATCACCATTAAAAGTAACTACATGTCTTAAGTTTAGCAAGAATTCTGAAATTTGAATTGTTTCAATGGTTTGAGAGACAAATTTCTGGCTGCATTACTGGGGAAAGACTTGTCTAGTCCTCCAGATGATGCGGGATTATTTGAAAGAGTTGCCTCGACCCTGTCATGCAAAGGCCAACTCAAGAAACATAGGTGAGCTTAATCAGGAAAACTTTAATACTCTCACTTGCTACATCTAGATCAGGAGAAGTCATTTGGTAATTGTATAACATAAAAAAATTATAGTGCTTATAACTCAGTACTTGTAACAACTACAGAATTTAGCCACACATACACATAATCAACTAGTAGCGACACCTATACAGTCACATAGGAATTAAAATTGAAAATCCTGCATTGCGATATCAGAGTTCTCTTCTCGATCAGAACACAACACTCATTAGGTTAGAGGATCTTTCTTTTTCTTTGTCAAATAGACACTTTTGAATTTTCAAAATATCCGTCAGTCAAAAAAAAATTAAAGCTTAGCATTACACGTACGAACGTACGAAGAAGAACGTGCAAGAAGAAACTCCATGGCCAATCTTTTAAATCATGTTATAAATTGTATAAATTTTAGTTACATTATTTTTGTCCCTGCCATTAAGGAATCACAGTGTAAGTTCCGCATACCCCTAAAACAAACAAAACAAAAACCCCATCCCTAAATTCGTCGCCAAAAATTAAGTGCCCAACTCCCTCCATCATTTCATTACGCAGATCTTACAAACCCAGCCTCCAGGTAAAATATTATCAGGTACTTTTTCAGCGTTACCTCAGTATTACGCGGGGCCTTCTGAAGAGGCCTCATTATTAACCCTTAACGTGCGGGGTGCTTTAGAAAAACCTTCGACCAACCTTCGGCATCAATCTTTCTGACGCTTTCTTATTACCCTTTTTGCGGCTAATCGGTTTCAAACGTGTGAGGTTTTAGAAATATGATGGCTGGGATTCGTGGTCTATTTATAGAAGCCATTCTTTGATTTTGGTTTTTAAAACGAATGTAGGGGATGTGGACGTTTGAAGTGAAACAAAGCACGTCCGCGTGCAATTGTTCGTAAACATCACAAAATGAAACAAATGCCAACTACAATAGCAGTGGCTCCAAGTCCTCGCCCCGCCCCTCTCGCTTGCGTCTCCCGCGCCTTAAGTACCACATTAAAGGTGTATTATTGTGGGAGTGATCTAGATTATTGATAATGTAATTTTTCTTTAATAATGTACTCCACAACTATCACACAACGCCATCTAGTCTCAAACTAAACAGAGCTTTTGTTATGAATACTAGATAACTAATAAAGATAGTTATATATTTCTAAATAGATACATTATAGATAAATTAAATCCAGACATAGAACAAAATGAACATGCTCATAACACAAACATTTGTCCTGAGTAGGAATTTAACTCACAACTTCCGGCTTAGCAATCAGGGTAGTGGACCCACTAGACTAATAGGCCAGTCAAATTATTTGGTTGATTATGCTAAGAAATGTTTGTACGCAGGAATGCAAAGGGAAATTCAAAAAACACAAGTAGGTTTTATAGTCAGTAGAAGTCCAACACTGATCGGTTCCAAACATGAGCAGTTACTTAATCATTTCCAACTTCAAAAAACCTAGGTTTTAGGGAATAGTTTAATAAGTTAGGATTTATATATGCTCTATTTAAATTAAGAGTTAAACGAGACTATGTTGATTAAGTCTTCTATCTATTATAACCTCAGATTGATCAGCTATTTTTCGAGTATGAAATGATTAAACGGAACTTATTAAATAGCACGCATTTTCCTTTATGAGGACTTTTGGTCTATTGCGTCATAGCATAAGCTTATGGTAATCAAAGGAAATCCATTGCATCACCTCCTACATAAAACAATTGCTTTGCTCGTACTTGACTTCAAAATTTGTGCCGATAAATCCTCTACATAAGCGCATTATCGGCACATCTTCAACAGCGGAATCAGCTAAAAGGGAACCAGTCAAATTTATTCATAGGTTCCCAACAACTTAGTTTGCTTCCACAGATCATGGAGACGTCTCTGCGGACAAAGTCATAATAATTTAATAACAATTTTTGTTTATTTTCTACCAAAAAATATCAGTTTATTGCACTTCTTATAGTACATTAAATTTATAGCATGATTATACGGGTGTAATGGAGCTTAGACTAGGGAAACCCCATATTTTAGGTCTCTAGGACGCTAACCCGCGATTTTCCGAGGTACACTTTGTAGGAAGCCTTCAAACGTGGCGTTTTCAGATACGTGGTCACCACTATAGAACCATATCGTCTCACGACACCTACACAAACACAGCCTTCTTATCTGTTTCCTTGAAGTCATAGCTAACGTGAAAATGAACACCAGGTCCTTGAAAAAAAAAAACCGGCCAAGTGCGAGTCGGGCTCGCGCACAAAGGGTTCCGTAGCAGCAAATATAATAAACTTACCATCGTTTTCAGTGTAAGCACAATAACTTAACCAAAATTACAGTTAAATCAACCTATCTCAAAAACTATAAGAGATACTTTGATCAAACCAAAAATCGTTGAAAGAGTTAATTAGCATGCATCACCTCTATTTTTTTTAGAATTTTATACCCCGTAGTTATAAAAATAGAGGGGGGGGGACATACTTTTTACGACTTTGAGAGCTGATATCTCAAAAACCGGTCACTTTAAGAAAAATGTTTTTTAGAAAACTTTATATCATTTTAAAAGACCTTTCCATTGATACCCCACACGGGTATGTACATCGAAAAAAAAAATTTCATCCCTCAGTTACATGTATGGGGGGCCCCACCCCCAATTCTTTTTTTTACTATTTAGTGTCATAATTTTGTAGCGGTTCATACAACACATATTCCCATCAAATTTCATCACTGTAGTACTTATAGTTTCCGAGTAAATCGGCTGTGACAGACGGACAGACGGACAGACGGACAGACGGACATGACGAAACTATAAGGGTTCCGTTTTTGCCATTTTGGCTACGGAACCCTAAAAATGACAAATCTTTTTTATAGTAAACTATAAATAACCACTAAATAATAATAAAAAAATACTTTTTTTCTGATAACAGTATTAAAATTGGTAGGATGAGGGGGGCTAAGTGGAGGGGGAATGAGATGGCGACGCTCAAAATCCCTTTGTTCTGACGTCATCTCAACGCTCAATCACGTGGTCAGAGCAAATGAATTAAAGACGTAGCAAATTCCAAGCGTTCGACATTAACGAAACGATTGTAACTTTACTAGGGTGGCAGCCTTAATTATGTTACGTCACATTTCAGATTATGCATACTTTTTCTGTCGCTTGTCAGATTTCTCTTTCACCATCGCATCTTGTTACATTGCTCGTTTATGAATATTTAAGTAATCTATGGCTATGATAGCCATAATAATAATATCCCACTGTCTGTAAATAATATTACTAAAGGTGTCACTAATAGCCAGAATCATGATTCCTAGCTCTGTGTTTGTTCCCATCAGATTAGAGTCAGTATGCGTTCAGCTTTTATTTTATTATTCTTATATATCGGAAAATTGTTGCATTGCAGTTTTGCATAACATTTTCAATTTATTATCGACATAGTTTTTGCTCGTTTGGATGGTGGTATAGAATATGCAAAATTTTACATATTAAACAGGGTTGGCAGGAGGTTATTGAAAGCTTCAGTGTGTTGTTTCAATATAGTGTTAATGGGTTATGCAGATTTTGTTGTGCCTTGTGGATTATTTGGCATAATTAATTTGCTGTATAAATACGGTAATAATGGTAAGTTAGATTACGAACACATGATTTGCTGTATGTACCCTCTTTTCTCCTCAAAGAAGAAGAAAAAGATGAAAAACTAAAGGTAAAAGAACTACATTGCGCCCACGTGATCCACGTCCGCAAGTTTGAACTCGGCGGCCTCCACGTCACGCGACGCCCAGCAACGTGGTTCTACGCCTTGCTGCCCACGTGTGTCATTCTAATGTAGTTCCCCCTTAACTTTTAAGATTAAATACAATGACAAAAATGTTCGGGCTCCAAAGTCTGGTCAATTTGTTTATGAGATACTTTATTGAATACCAAATTCCCACCAAGTTAATAATATTAATACTTCAGCTTCGACGACCATCTGTCGAAGCTGTCGTTGTGCGGTTAGATCAAAGGCCTGATACAGAAGGCAGTACTCCTCGACACGGCTCGTATTGTGAGGAGGTTCCTGTCTCTGGAGCCCTAACCACCGGTAGCTTGGACTCTGCTCCCGACACCGGCGGACTACTGTTTTTTTATATTTTTAAATGTTTTTGTTTATACGTGTTTTATAAGAAAATATTTAAAAATGTAAATAATATGTTTAAAAAATAAATAAAGAATTAATAAATTGTTCAGTTTTTTTTTTAATGCTTTGATTTTCGCTTTCGCAGCAACCCATGGTCCAGGAAGGTTTCAATCTTGTTAGGCATCTACAGTTTGCTGACAGCTCCTTGAGGCGCGCTGGAACATTAAGCGCCATCGAAGACTAAGGCTCGTTGCAGACGTTTACCTGACAGGCGGACAACGAGCTACCCATTGCTCGCCCGTGCTACTTGATGAGATGGATCTAACGAGTAATTAACTTAATTGTAATTTTCGAGTTTATTTCATTTTGCGATCTTTTACATAATGACAGTGACAAGCGCGCAATTTCTTGCCTCTGGCTGTCTTATGATTGCAAATCGTAATCATTTTTTTTGAGTTAAACTTTAAGTGGCCCGTTCATAAAATAAATCAATAATATGACGGCTCAGTTTCATTCATTGCCCCTTAAATACAGGCTCTCAGCAAGGCCAAAGAAATCACTTCAAAACTACCTAAACTTGACCAAGAATAGCTTTTGATTGACGCTGTCACGTACACTAAACTGTTTCCTATTTATAAATAATGTTTCAATAGCTATACCTATATCCACCCACAGACGTTTCAACCAAAAAGCTTATAAAAATGGAACAGAACCGATTCTCAAAGAAAATATTTCCGACATAATTTATTTACCGGAAAGAGACAGGCTGTGCCTATTTTTGATTTCTGACAAATGAAAATTGACGTAGGTTGGAAGAAATATAAATATTACAACATTTTTTTGTCAGCGATGTAAAGACTTTTAGACTGGAACGATAAAAAGGTATGAAGAAATTAAAGGTCATATCAAATTGTACGTGACAGGTTTATTGATACTATTTATACACAATACTCGTGTGGAAAAAATATTATTCCATCCAAGGCCAGCAGGGTTGGTGCCCGCTGGGCCACGGTGAATTTCTGAAAAGGACAGTCGTAGTCCTAGCAAAAAGTGCACATAGTACCGTGGGGGCCTAGCAGGGTGGAACGGTCCTACTAGAGCCGTGGGTTAGTTAAAAGTGAACCTCTGAGCCCTGAAACGAATTAAAAGAAGGAACAGGAATGGGATTTAGTCCGTGCAAGTCTGACAAGTCTTCTCGCTACACCCAAAAGCGAAAGAAGACTTTGATTCTTTCCCATCTTCCAAAAAAAGGTTAGTAAATCGAAAGAAAAAAATATTTCACTTAGTCTCATTTTTCTTTGAATAAAAAACCTACCCAACCTACCCCTTTCCTTCCTTTCCGTTCCTACGTCGCCACCTATACCAGGGCTAGAGCCTTCCTTTCAGACACGAACCCTTGACCCAAGTTGGCTTCGCCTCTTCTGCAAGGTCCCTACGGTTTGTTGACAACTCGTAGAGGCGCGCCGGAACAGTACGCGCCGCCATGATGATTAGGCTTGATCCGGACGATTACCAGACAACCGGATGGCGAGCTACATATTACTTACCGTTCGGAAACCCGCTCGATATCTTAGATTGAATTTTAGATATCAAACATTACTCTGCTGCCAGGAATTTTATTGTTTTCGATTTCTAACCTTTTCTTTGTACGATAACCACACTTCAATGTAACTTGAGGCTGGTCAAAGACATTCTGATTCTAACTCACAAGATTTTACACTATTTATATGCTGATATTTCCACTTATAATTAACTGGATTAAGAAAAAAAAAACTGGGAAAGTGTGAGTCGAAATCACACGCTGAGGTTTTTTTTTTTTGTTACGGTGGGCAAAAATCATCCAATGATAAATCCCGCTCTTGGGCGGAGTTGGAAACAGTGTCAGACTCTTAATGACTAAACAACCCACTTCGTTCTTTATCTGCCATTCACACTGGGGCTAAGCATTCCATTCAGAAAGAGACCCTGGGCCCCAGTAGGCTTCGACACTTTTGCAGAGTCCCTACGGCTTTGCTGACAACTCCTTGAGGCTCGCGGGAACAGAGCAAGTGTAAATAATTTAATTCTCGAATCGAATCTCGGAGTCTTCTTGTAAGAATCTTCTACAAAATCTTGCTTCGTAATAAATTTCAGTGTTTTAGATCAACGAGAAGTAGATAGTATGAATTTTGATTCCCTTGAAAATAAACGACTGTATTTTTTTTGATTTTTGATTTTTTCACAGTTTCGAGGGACCGCAGACTTGAATATAAGGCTTCATATGGGTTTTAATTTCAACTCGATACCTTGACAATGTATTGACTGGTAGACAGATGACAAGCTTGTTTGGTAATGACTGCTCCTGCACATGTGGCTCCCTAGTAACTCATTCATATTGTGTAATTGTGTCTATTAACTGCTCCATCTTTGTTTCCATATACACATTTTTTTTTCTTGACACATTGCTTCTGCAATATTTATATTATTAAGACCAAAAAAAATTTTTTAATTCAATAATAATTTATTGTGTTAGCATCCCGCAGTGTAACTGTTGTAGTGATTGATGTATTTTTTTTTCTCATACATTTTTAATTTTTTTTTATATAATATTTTTTTACAATTCACGTTGTAAAGTAAGAACACTGTAGACTTAGTAAATCCTATTACGATTCACCTTTTATTTTTTGTTGTTATGATTATTTTTATTGTGCTTTTAAGTTCAATATTGACTGGTCTACACTGTTCTTACATAATGATATAAGTACTGTAACAACGAAATATTGTAAGAAATCATTTTTTTTAAAAGAGTAACCATGGAGTTTCTTGCCGGTTCTTCTCCATAGGAAACGACCAATTTGGAACCGTGCACTAGCTTCTGACGTTTTATAAGTGCCCTTGTAGACCTATATGAAATAAAAACCTTTTTGATTTGATTTTGATTTTGATAACATAATGATTCTACAAGGGTTCCGTTTTTCCTTTTGAGGTGTGGAACCCTAAAAAAAGGTTATACTTTTGGTCACGTTCAAATTTTTTTATCTAATAAAAGAATATTTTTAAAATTGAATTCCACTGCTTTAGTAATTTCAAACAAATTATCATATATTTTAAATAAATTTGTGACAAGTATTAGCCCATTCATAGGCTAGATTTAATAAAACAATGCTTAAAAATTCGTTTCAATTAGTTTAAATACTAGTTTTGAACAAAACCGGTTCTGTTATTCATATTTGTAGAAATCTAGATAATGTAGTAATAGATTTGTATGTAATAAAATGATAAAATATTGGTCATTAGATCACAGAAAAATTTACAATTCAATTAAAACCTGCCTGCTTTTACAAAATCTATCATTTAATTTTAGCGCAGTTTTAAGATGTTATATTTATTTTAAGTTGGAATAAAACGTGCTGCTATATCTAAACATAATTATATAAATCACATCGTACATCATCTACCACCCCACCGACCGTGTTCCCACGTTGTCGTCGTGGTGGGGCTTGCGTGTCTCTGTGATCTTGAGGGCTATACCGGTAGAGCTACTCATGCCGGAAGGCCTCAAGGGAGAGACCAGACCAAGAGGAACACAGGGCGGAGTCCAGTCGGACCGCCTCAGGAGGAGCGCTGCCTAGAAGTATCGGCACCAACAGCTGTTGGTGCTCTTGGCCAGCGATTTTGAAGAATGGGTTTGCCTCCGGTACGTGTCTGAATATCAGACATGACCAGGATGGCGAACGTGGTTATTGGGGACCCCACCCCAATTCAAAACAAAGGCAAAGCTGTGACCAGCACAACATGAGCGCGAGTAGAAAAAATATATCTACCCCAGGAGGGTACCCAATTGCGGGAGAATCCCTCCCCGAGCAGAGCTCGGGCTGCCCCTCGTATTCTGGGGGGGGCAACTACCGCCTCGGGTCTCCGGACCCCGTACCGTCCCTTAAGGACGCAGTGAGCCAGGGTGGCTCACCCGCCCGCGTTGTGGAGTCCCTGGGACCCGTTCCCAGCACGTCCGCAGCGCCAGCGGGTTCCGAACAGGCCGGCAGGAGGTTCGGCCTTAGGGAGGTGAGCGGAGACTCGGCGTCAGATTCCGATGCCGCGTCTCTGCCCGCCTCGGAGAGCATGGAGGTGGAGGAAACCGCTTCCAAGAGGCATCAGTTCCTCCGGAAACGCCCCAAGTCTGGGGACTATAAGGGGTCATCCTCCGACGAAGCGTCGGCCCGTAAAATCTCGTCCACTGGACGGGGTGCGGGTCACCAGACAGGTAGGGGAAGAGGCCTCAATGCCCAGGACGCGGTTCGACGATCTCTGGAAATCGCCAGGGAGGCGCTTCAACCCGGAGTGACTGGTGGCCAGGCCAGCCGATCGGAGCCGGAGCTGTCTGACTATGAGTCAGACGGCATGACGGAGGCGTTGGCGAAGTACTCCGAGATCGTGAAGGCCACACTAACGGCAGTCTCTAAGAAGAGGCTGGGGGCTTCAAAGGGGAAGGCCATGACTACGGGACACGAAGACCTCATGGACAAGCTGTCGATTGTCTTCGAGCCGCTCAACAGAAGGATTGGGCGGCTCGAGGTGGCTCTGGCCAATGTCCAGAGACGTAAACCGGCGATGGCACAAAAAAGGGAACGCCAACAAGATCAGAGCGTGTCCCAGTCCTTGCCCCAGCCGGAGAGTGGGGTGCTGACCCTGCTGCGGCAGGAGCTGGTAGCCTTCAGGCAACAGCAAGAGCAGCAGCAACAGCAGTTTCAGGAGCAGGTTCAGCGCCAGGTGTCTGTCTTGGAGGGCATCGTGCTGCGCCCCCCACTTGCGGCCTCTGGACCGAAGAGGGCGGCAACGTACGCCGCCGCAGCCGCGGCCACGGCGGATGCAGCGTCCAAGGCGGGATTGTTGGGGCAAGCCAGGCGTAGAGCTGTAGCGTCGGGACCCACGAAACCGGCCCAGGTGGACAAACAGCAGCAGCGGCGGCAAGGAGGGGCTGTCCCTCCTCCCAGAGGACCCCCTGTAGCGGCGGCGACCAGGCCGCGCTTGCCACCTCCCGAAGAACCTTCGGCTGGCGCAGACTGGACGGTTGTCGGCGCCAAGAAGAAGGCGGGCAAGGTGGCTAGGGCAGCCAAAAAGCGCGAGCGGCGACGTGAGCGCAAGCGGCGGGCCATGGCGGCCAGACTTCGCGCCCCGAAATCCGAGGCTGTAGTGATCACGCTACAGCCTGAAGCGGAAAAGAAGGGCGCGGATTATGACTCCGTCATGGAGAAGGCAAGGCGGGCGGTGTTGCCCTACCTTGATGAGCTCGGAGTCTCTGGGGGCTTCCTCATAAGGCGCACCCTAACGGGGGCCCGAATCCTTGAGGTCCCCGGCACGGCCAGTGTCGCGGACATCCTGGCCGACAAGATTAGGGTGGCCCTCAGTGCTGAGGAGGCCCGAGTGTCCAGGCCCACCAAGTGCATCGACATGCGCATCATGGGCCTGGACGACTCAGTCAAGGTGGACGAGGTGGTGGCCGCCATCGTCAGGGTGGGCGGTTGCACGCCCGAACAGGTTCGGGCGGGCACCATCCGCGCTGACAGCACGGGCATGCGAGCCGTAACGGTAAGCTGCCCCGTGCCGGCGGCCAAGGCCATCACTGGCGAGGGCCGACGTCTTCTGGTGGGCTGGGTCTCCGCCCAGGTAAAACTGTTGGAGCCCAGACCTCTGCGGTGCTACCGCTGCCACGTGGGGCACCACGTGGGGGCCTACTGTGCCGCGGAGGTGGATCGCAGCGACCACTGCTACCAGTGTGGTAAGCCCGGTCACAGGTCTGCTGAGTGCCGGAATGCGCCGCACTGTTACGCATGTGCGGCGGCAGGCAAGCAGGCCGACCACCGGGCTGGGTGCAGGTCCTGCGACCCCCCGGCCAACGTGAAGGCCAAACTTCGTCGGCCCCCCACCACCACCACCGCCGCAGCCGCAGCCGCTTCTTCTGTCGCCGCCGCTGTTGCTGTCGCCGCCGAAACCACTGTGGCGGCGCCCTCTCAGAGGGCTAGGGAGGAGACTATGGACTGCCAATAACGGCCCCATTACGTCTCCTCCAGGCGAATATCAACCACTGCGCCCCAGCTCAGGATCTGTTGCTCCAGAGCATGGCGCAGTGGTCGATAAACGTCGCCGTGGTCTCCGAGCCGTACTTTGTCCTGCCCAGAGCTGACTGGGTTCAGGACCTGAGCGGCTCGGTGACCCTTATCTCGTCGGCCGCCGCCGGTACCCCGACCCTCGAGGCCGTCACGAAGGGTCAGGGTTGCGTGGCAGCACGGTTCGGGGACATTGCAGTGGTAGGCGTCTACCTGTCCCCGAATAGAACTCTCGCCGATCTTCACGACTCCCTCAGGGAGCTGAATACCGTCGTCGCTGGGTATGGTACCCTCCCCGTGGTCGTTTGCGGGGACTTCAACGCCTGGAACATGGCTTGGGGTTCCCGGCTCACGAACCAGCGGGGCCGGATGGTGGAGGACTGGGCTCTGGAAACAGGCCTGGTCGTCCTAAACCGGGGTTCTGTCCCCACGTGTGTGCGGGTGCAGGGTGAGTCCGTGGTGGACATTTCGTTCGCCAGCCCCGCCCTGACACCGCGTGTAGTTGACTGGCGCGTCATGGAGGGGGTGGAGACATACTCGGACCACCGGTATATCCGGTTTGACGTCTCCGCCCAGACCTCGACCGCGCCGGTCCGACAGACCCCATGTGGTCCGCGTTGGGCGCTGAGGCAGCTGGAACGGGAGCTCTTCCTGGAAGCCGCGGCGGTGCAGGCCTGGGTGCAAGCACCGGTCAGGCCTGCCGACATCGACGTCGAGGCGGAGTGGTTCCGGGAGGCCTTGTCGCAAATTTGCGACGCGGCAATGCCCCGTCTCCGCCCAGGACGCGCCCGACGCCAGGTGTACTGGTGGTCGCCAGAGCTTGCGACGCTGCGCGCCGCATGCAATGCTGCGCGACACCGGTATACCAGACACCGCAGGCGCCGCTTCCGCCCGCCGGATGCGGAGGCCGTAGAGGCGGAGCTGTACGAGGGATACAGGGTGGCAAGGCGCACCCTCCGATCGGAGATAAAGCGGGCCAAAGACGAGGCCTGCAAAGCGTGGCTGGGGACGCTCAACGCTGATCCGTGGGGACGCCCATACAAGTTGGTGCGGGAGAAACTCCGCCCATGGGCTCCCCCGTTGACGCAGAGTCTCCGGCCACAGATCGTGGAGGGTGTGGTGAGCGCTCTGTTCCCTGCGCGTGGGGACCACTCCCCCCCGCCCATGGCTCCGCCACCAGCGGTGTCTGACGCGGACCACGTCAGCGACGACGGTACCAATGCTCCGGAAGTGACCGAGGTAGAGATGAGAGTGGCGGTACGCAGGATGGGTGCGAAGAATACCGCCCCAGGACCCGACGGCTTGCCAGGAAAGGCTTGGGTCCTGGCCATGGAGGCTCTCGGGTCTCGATTGGGGGGGCTCTTTAGCGCATGCTTGGAGAGGGGCCAGTTCCCACTTCCCTGGAAGACGGGAAAACTGGTCCTCGTCGCGAAGCCGGGGCGCCCTGCCGACTCTCCGTCCGCGTATCGGCCCATTGTGCTGCTTGACGAGGTGGGCAAGCTCTTTGAAAGAGTCATTGCAGACCGCCTCGTCAAGCACCTAACACTGAAGGGGCCCGATCTCGCGGACGACCAGTTCGGGTTTCGCAGGAGGCGCTCCACGGTGGACGCCATCATGCGCGTGCGAGCCCTCACGACGGGGGATGCGGTGTCCCGGGGCAGGTGTGTCTTGGCGGTGTCGTTGGACATTGCCAACGCCTTTAATTCCCTGCCCTGGAGTTGCATTAGGACGGCACTCCGGTATCACCGGGTGCCCGACTACCTCTGTCGTACAATCGAGGCCTACCTGTCCGACAGGTACATAGTCTACCCCGGTCACCAAGGAGATTGGAAACGGCGAGAGATGTCGTGCGGTGTCCCACAGGGATCGGTACTAGGACCGCCCTTGTGGAACATCGGGTACGACTACGTGCTGCGCGCCGACCTCCCCGTAGGGGTCAGCGTGGTCTGCTACGCAGACGACACGCTGGTCCTAGCGCAGGGAAGGTCGTACCAGGCGGCGGTCGAACTAGCGACACGTGGGGTTGCGACAGTCGTTGAGAGGATCCAGCAGTTGGGACTCAAGGTGGCACTGCACAAGTCCGAGGCCATGTGCTTTCACGGCCCTCGGAACGCGCCACCAACGGGTTCCCAACTAACGGTAGAAGGAGTTCACATCGGCGTCGGGTCGACGATGAAGTACCTAGGACTTGTCCTCGACAGCCGATGGAATTTCGAGGAGCACTTCCGACGTCTGACCCCCAAACTCAATCGGACGGGGGCTGCTCTCAAGCGGCTGCTGCCGAACCTTGGGGGTCCAGACGCCTTCTGCCGGAGGCTCTACGCCGGCATCGTCCGGTCCATGGCCCTTTATGGGGCACCAGTGTGGGCGCCGACGCTGCGTAAACGCCCGGCGGCCCAGCTGAACGCCTGCCAGAGGGTCATGGCCATCCGGATGGTGCGGGGATACCGCACGGTGTCCCGCGAGGCGGCGAGCCTCCTTGCTGGCCTACCACCATGGGATTTGGAGGCAACAGTCCTTGCACGCATGCACGACCAGCGCGTGGAGATGCAACGCCGGGGCGAAGATCCGCTGCCCGAACATGTCGAGGCGTGGCGGAAGGAGCTCCGGCGAGATCTCATGGTGAAGTGGAAACAGCGACTGTCGCAACCCAGCGCTGGGCACACCGTAATCTCAGCGGTAGTGCCCCTCTTTGAGGCGTGGCTGGATAGACCTCACGGCGTCCTCACTTTCCGCATGACGCAGGTTCTGACCGGACATGGGAAGTTCGGGAGATTCCTGCACCGGATTCGTGCGGAAGAGACGTCCGGGTGTCGCCACTGTGAGGCGAGCCCGGAGGACACGGTGGAGCACACGGTGGAGGTGTGCCCTGCTTGGGAAGAGCATCGCCGTGTCCTCGTGGGGGTGATCGGCGGCGGCGACCTCTCGCGTCGGGCCCTGGTTCAGGCCATAGTCCGCAGCGAAGAGGAATGGCAGGCGGTCGCCTCCTTCTGCGAAGCAGTAATGCTCGTAAAGGAGGAGGCGGACCGCATAAGGCAAAGGCAACGGCGTACTCGCCGTAGCCGTCGCCGCCGCGATCCTGCCGATATCCGGCCACCGTAGACACTGGCTCGCGGACGGTGAGCAATGGGTAGCTCGCCGTTCGATCGTCTGGTAAGACCGAGTCCAAGTCGTCAACGGCGCGCACCGTTCCCGCGCGCCTCAAGGAGTTGTCAGCAAACTGCAGGGGCCCTTCAGGGTCGAAGCCTCCTGGAGCCTAGAGGGTATGTGAAAATTGTAACCTCGACTCCAGAAATAAGGCAAGGAAGGTACGGGGTAGGTTTTTTAGTCAGTAAGAGTCTGACACTGGTCTCCCGCTCCGCCCAAGAGCGGGTTTCGTCATTGGATGATTTTCACCTACCATAAAAAAAAAAAAAAAAAAAAAAAAAAAACATCATCTACCAATTTTTTATAAATATTTATTATTATAGAAGTTTTAATAATTTCCCCATAATTTTCTTATTTACTTATTTACAAACATTTACATAAAAACAAATCCCATTTTTGAAACATCTTTTCGTTCGAACATCTAAATTCTAAGGGCCAAATTTACCAACAAACCTAATCGCGGTTATTTAAAACAAAATCTTTTAATCAAGATTATAGCTATTATAATTTTATCAATATTAATACGCAAATCAATCATTTACAATATTTTTATGTTATTTATTGATGATTTTATCCATTTTTCAATAATTAATTTTTAAATTTGGAAATTAATTTATATATTCAAATCTATTTAAGTCAATCTATTTACTTTGGTATGGTATGGTATGGTATATCGGGCTGATGTCCGCAACTCCACGACTAAAGCGCGTATTTTGCGTACGGGTGGGATAAATGGGTCATTCGATCCACCCCAGCTATTTACTTTATTTTATTAAATCGAGGGTTCCCGGGCTAATTGGTTTAAGCGACATTTTTGCAACTTTACAGGAGAGCCATTTAAAGTTTGAAATTTCGAAAAAAAATTCATAACAAAAAAACTTCTGCAGTTATTTTAATGGGGTAAACGGTATTGAATTTTAATTAAAAATATCTAGTTGTTGATGCTAATACCAAATAAAACGTACCTTTAATTGCAAAGATAAATGTCGCTTAAAACAATCCGCCCTTTTTTAGAAACAGGAAAAACGATTTAAGTGACTTCATAACTACAATTGGCTACAGGGAAAAAAAATTAAGCGACGACGCATTCTATTTACAGAGTAAGCCAAAAAGTATGAAGTAACGAAACCCAAAATTAATAGAACCAAGGTATTTATCTCAACTACCAATTTAGACCAAAATGACTGACAGGCTAATTTACTTATGTGACATGTGACATTGAAATTGTAACGTTTAATGTTTATGTTTATTTACATCTAAGACTTTCAATGGCTGATAAAACAACCTGGATATATCGCAATCGCCAAAAATCTAAGGTGCTTACATCGAATAAATAAATAAATAAAAACAACACAATGTCAATCAAAGTATTTATTTAGATTTATAATCATTATAGACCAGTCTCAATAGGAACATCAAATAATATTAGTCTAGATACAACACGTAGTATAATAATTATGGATATACCAATCTCATTTACAGTAATCGCATGAAAGTTCGGTTCAACTTTGTCATCTAACAAGGTTTCTGATTGTTGATCTGTGTTGCTCGAATTCATAATACTGAAATCATTGACTTGCTTATGATAAGAAGTACTTCCTAATAATGTTACGGTAGATTTGTCGTTTTCATCAATCACTGAAGATGCATCATCCTTGGTCAAAATTCGTTTGATTTTATGTTTGTAGAATTTCTGTCTTTCTGTCTCCATATTTATCTGAAATATTTAAAATAATAATTATTATTTTAATTATTATAACTAAAAGGAAGTACGTTAGGTGAAACTAAAGTCAGAATTGTCAAATTATAATTTATAAATACTGTATAATTGAAGCTAAAATACTTATAAAACATCAAAACATTCTTAATAAACAGTAAATTAACGGTGCAAATCTAAAAATACAATTATTATAGATACGATAGCTAAAAAGGTAATTTGTACGTTACATTTAGCTAATTGTATAGCAATAAACGAAGTTTAGGTACTGTAATAAAATAAAATTGAAATAACTACATCCAAAGAGACGATACGAGTGTTGTATTTACAATATTTATATTTATAATAATAATTATTATCTATAACATCGCACATAAATGGAGAAAAATAAACAAATATTGTCATCTCATCACTTCCTTAAAGTATTAAGTTAAGTACCTACAACTCAATAGAAGAAGTAACATAATCCAAGTATAAACAATAAAAACGAATTAGTCATAACATCTCAGTTGAAAATGGTACGTAAATAATGAAAATATTAAAGTACTTACGATTAAATTTTGATGAGCGTTTTATGTAAACACTGGCGGCCTGCGCGCGTCACGTCAGTCCTCGGCGCACTCTTGAGTGAGACTGAAGCGCCCGCGCACGATAGTCCAGTTGAAAAATCACGATTTTTGACACCCGGTCGATGAAATGAATATGGTATCATATGACATGGTTGAAATGTACCATATTAAAATTTTGTGATTGAAAGACCGACTCGTATTTTTATGAATACTGGCAAAATGTTTCATTATTCATCATTAATTTTATCATCAGTATTAAACGACACACATTTAAAAAAAAAGTAGGACTAAATGGTTTAACGACCAAACAAAACATCTGAACGAAAACGACTATTTGCTTTAAGTAGCACCCTGCGTTCAAAATAGATGCAGCCAAAAGCGTTTAAGCGACAAACCTCTCTTATTTGGGTCACGGACTATTGGTTTAAGTGACATCACACCGTGTGATTAGTGGGAAGGCAAAATGATTCAAGTTACTTCTTAATAAAAAAGTAGATACAGGAAAAACGCTCTAACTCTCATTGACTTATTTATGAGAGATAGGGTGACTGGTTTATGTCTCGGTTATTATTATGATGGTATGGTTCAAGTGCATAATTTAACAAAAAATGCAAAATCCACGTCGTTTAATACACTGCCATTTTGGAATCACCACGAAAATAGAATTGTTTCAAGCGCCAAAAAAGTGCTCCGATTTTAATGAAACCGGCACCATTCGACGGAGAAAAATTCGCTGATTCCAAATATATATATAACTCAATATCACCCAAAATGTCGCTTAAACCAATTAGCCCGGGAACCCTCGAAATAATGTTGCTACCAGTTTACTAATGATAAATAAAATAATAAATAGCTTCATTTTGCATTAAAAAACAAAACACAGTTTATATTTAGTTTTACATAATCGGGATTAGTTTAATTGGTGAATTTGGTCCTGATTCACCAAAACAATCTAGACAGAACGTTCTAGTACGTGCAATCATAACCTGAAACTTGTAAAGACCTACTTTGTACCGTGCCGTTCGTTCCCGGGCTAGCTGTATCGACCCGCGGCCTCACAGTCCCCCGTCGGGACCAGCCACTGCCACTGTCAGATCTATTTGTTTTATTATAGTACATACGATGTCTAATGTCTAAATAGGTAGGTATAGTTCGTTTTTTAATTCTAGACTACGATTTGACAATTCAGAATGTCACACTCTAGAAATTAGTTGCCAATTTTCTGGAGTTTGACATTTTAAGTTGTCAAATCGTAATCTAGGATTAAAAAACGAACTATAGCATACGGTTTATTGGGTTCAGGGGTAATGTTAGTACAAGGAAATTGTGTTTGAATACGATAAGAATAAGTAGGAACAAATTAAAATAATAAGGATACTAGACGTAACGTATCATTACGTGAAGTGTGTTCGAGGAAGGTTTTGGAGGGAGGGGGCTGAAGGACACAGGCGTGATTTTAGTTAGTAATTATCTAATTAGCTCGGGAGAAAGTACTGGATTATTTCTCAACTAAAAAAGAAGTTATCTTCAAAAACGATACTAAAATAATTTTTCACTAATTTCACTAATGTTATTTAATAATTTATCAACAATTTTAATAATGTTATTCAATAATAATTATGTAATCTAATTTATTTTATTAATCTATTAAGCTGTTACATTTTTTTTTTATTACAATTATGTACATGTAGGTTAATGCCTAAAATAAGATATTAATATATTTAACTGCATGACAAAGTTATTGAAATAGTGTTTTTTTATTTTATTTTAGATGATGATTAAACATAAAAAAACAACTTTTTAAGATTGTTATTTTTATCTTTTTTCGATAATACTAAAGATAACTTCGTAAACATTATGTTTTACTATTTGCTCACTTACGCAGTTAATTCGAACGGATAGTATATTTTGCCATACCATTTACTAACGAAGGTAAAATTAATGTATTGTGTAGTCATTAGGATAATGAGAGATCCTGCCTAGCTGCGGGATTGATTACGGAGTTACCACAACCCTGGAGCGTAACGGGCAACTGAACGAACGCAGGTGGGTTTATGAAAGATGAAAACTATAAGACCGATTATATGCGTTAGTAAATATTTAGTTAGGTAGGTTAGGTATTTAAAAAAGTTACAGGTAGAGGTCCGACTGCAGGGCCGCAGCCAACTGGGGCCCAGGACTGGTTTCTGAAAGGAAAGGGAAGGTCCGACCCCGGTATGAAGACTAAGATGGAACGGGGTGGGTCGGTAGTCAATAAGAGTCTGACACCGTTTTCCGCCCAAGAGCGGGATTCGTCATTGGATGATTTTTACCCACCATAAAAAACCCCTAAGGGGGTCAACCGATTTTCACGCGGGCGAAGCTGCTGGCAAAAACTAGTCTTTAATAAAAAAAAGTGCTGTAAAGTTAAGCTTTTAGCGTTGTACTTAAATATTAATGCGTATTGTTGAGACTTCCCAGCATGGCGTCTAAAAAAGTGATAAAACTCACATCTTCATAAATAATAGCGTACAATCAAATAATTTATGAAGAGCAATATTTGTCACCACGGGGGTCAGACGGCCACCATAAATATTAAACTAAATCGCCAAAATTATTATGTAAGCGTTATTTTTAATGACCAGGCCGAAATACTCGGGAGAGTTGATTGCTGCCTCAGTTAAAAATGTTTAATAAAATTACAAAGCAGAGGTAATCGTAGTGGTAGGCTGGTGTAGTACTGTAGAATGCGTAAATAATTATGGATGGGTTTTTATTGTTTTGGGTGGCAAGAGTGTGACTCCCAGTAGAAACATTTTAAAGCTGATTATGCTTACTAATAAAAATATAGTTTTAAAAAGATTTTACATAAAAATATTATTAAAATATTATACTTGCAGGGCAATGGTATGGCGTGCTATAGGTAAGTAAAAAACGCATACAATATAACTATTATTTTTTGAAAATCCTGTTAACCGTACCTACATTTTTTTTGCAATGGTTATTCATAGTCTGTGAAAATTTCTACTTTGTACTAAGAAGTAAAGAGTACAAACTTGCTGCAAGAGGCTGCACCATATAAACTTTAAGAACTGTTTATGAGGTGCGGCCCGCTAATACATGGATGGACGCACACCAGACTTACCGAAATAGCCCAAAGAATCACCAATCTTTAGTAGCACTGGAGATAGTTTTTAGAGTTGAGAGGATCTGCCCCCTAGCCAAGTTACAATCGTTTCATGATGAGTCTCTTTCTACAATCTAAACGCCTCAGCGTAAGTATTAATCTATATAATATATAAGAGGAGAAACTGACTGACTGACATATCAACGCATAGCCGAAACTACTGGTACTAGGAGAGTGAAATTTTGCATAGGGCTTCCTTTTATGACATAGGCGAACACTAAGAAAGAATTTTCTAAAATTGACCCCCTAAAGGGAAGAAACGCGTGTCCAAAGTTTGTGCGAAAACTTATTTAGACGCGGCTAAGTCGTTGGCAGAAAGCTAGTTATATCATAAAACTGCTGGATGTAGCGATGGTCATTGTAGAAACCGTTATATTTCATTCTGTCATTTTGAATGATGTGAACTTGGCTATTTTTGTTGAAATGAAGTCCATATATTTGATTAGTTGTTTACTAACGTTAACGATTGTAGATTATCAATTCGGCTAGAGGGGCGGAGGTTTCCGTTGGTATCATTCGACTATGCTTGCCTAAAAAGCTTAACGTATGATACTCACAAATCAGTATAACTTATTCAAGCGTTAAGATTATCAGGTAGGATCTTACCCAAAAAAGTCAATAAAACAGAGCATTGTGTAGATAAAATTCCAGGAATTAAGTCAAGGAAAACAAGGAATTCGACGTTAATTTTCTTTTTGACTAGAAGAGGTGCTCAATGACGCGCACATTTTATATGTCAGGTAGGTCCTTATTTTGTTTGTTACAGAAAATAAAGCTAGGAAATGTTAAAAGATACAAAATGTTTCGAATTTGATCCATGAAAGTCTGCAGGGAACTGGTACAGGGTGATTTGGTTTATTGGCTAGAAACTTAAAAAATCTGGCTAACAGAAATAAAGTCGCTACCATCCAATCTATATTTAGACTAAAATAAATGCCTCAGCTTGCTTGAATTTTTTTTATTTTCAACATTTTTGTGATCTTCGAGTTTTTTATTTAAAACCTTATTGGAAGCCCACATGATTAGTTCGTCGCATAAAAAATGAGAATGGTTACCAAATAAAACCTCCCTAATATAATCCCAAAGAAAAGCTACCTTATATTCAAGCTTACTTATAACTGTGTTCTGGCTGTGCGTTCATAATATGTTAGTGAGTCAGTTTCTCCTTTTATATAATACTAGCTGGTACCCGTGACTTCGTCTGCTTCAACAAAAGGTAGCCTATGTCCTTTCTCAGGGTCTAAAGATTGTCTATGCCAAATTTCATCAAAATCGTTTGAGAGGTTTAAGCGGGAAAGCGTAACAGACAGACAGACAGAGTTACTTTCGCATCTATAATATTAAGTACTAGCTTCTGCCCGCGACTTCGTCCGTGGAAAATTTCTTGTTTTAACATATTTAACTCTGTTCCTATACAATTTCTCGAGAAAAAATAACAAACTTTACTTCTTCATTATATTATTCATAATCATAAAATATAGCCTATGACACTCAGAAATGAAGCAGCTTTCTATCAGTGAAAAAATTTTTGCAATCGAACCAGTACTTCCAGAGATTACCTCCTACAAACAAAACAATAAAAAAATAAACTTTACTTCTTTATTATAAGTGTAGATGTAGATATATTAGTGTAGATAGATGGATACATCAATTAAAAAGTAGCAACCCTGTATAACCACGATAATGTTGATATATTTTATTTGAAAAGATCCCTAGTAGGTGCGCCCCGTTTTACATATTGGAAGGAAATGTTTCACCTACAAAGATAAATGGATTGGGCTCTAGAGTTACGGCCGCAAAAATAGCGCAGTGATGATAAATTAGATGAGACGGGTATATAACCTGAAATGTGAGGTGTTTGGAACACTTCAGAATATTATTTACTTCTTTATCCGTTTGTGAAATGCCTACAAGGTCGCGTTTTACCGTAATTTTGAGTGATTACTTACGGAGGTATCATATTAGATATATCAAACAGTATGATATATCTATGGGAGGTATGATGTTGTTTGCGTAAGTACTGTCCAGAAATAGAATTAGAGGTTAGGAATTTTAAAAAGAGAATTTATTTAGGAGGTGACACGTCGTCCCTGGTTTCATCTATGGTCCATAAACGGCAGTACCCGCTAACCATTACGTGGTCTTAATCATCATCATCAGCCTTTTTTAGTTATCCCACTGCTGAGGCACAGGCCTCCTCTTTAGGAGAGGGACTTATTTGCAATTTTATGGTAATAATAAAATGTTCAGAGGATTCGGGATTGTACGAGGACGTTATTACGGCCATGCGGCCATGGAACTAAAAGAATTACTGAGGGAACACAGACAAATTTTGGTCAGTAAGGCTTTTTCTCTCGCTTCACACAGAATAGGAAGGACCTGACATACAGGTTTTGTACAAAACTTAGTTTAGGCACCAGTTTTCCACAAATCAATTCCAGTTTTTTTGAGTTTTAGACTATTTAGTTTTTCTGTACGTTTGTGGAAGGAAATAAATGAATTTGAGAATTTTCCACCCCAATAATTACCGTAGGGACTCTGCAAAAGGGTGGAAGCCTACTAGGGCCCAAGGCCTCTTTCTGAGAGGAAGGCTTGGCCCCAGTGCGAAGGGCAGAAGAATGGGGTGGGGTGTTTAGTCAGTAAGAGTCTGACACTGTTTCCAGCTTCGCCCAAGAGCGGGAATCGTCATTGGATGATTTTTTTTTGAAGTACTGACATTTACAAAGCCTTGATAGTTATTTATCTTCTAGTAAAGTTAACGCTTTAGCCTTTTCTTTTTGCCCGCAAGCGTGGTAGCCAAACTACATATCCAAAGTTTTTTTTATTCGTAAAACTACTAAAGTTCCGTAAACTTGATCTAAATAGTGATGTTCCCTGTTCTTGAAGCGAGAACACGTGAATCGATGGTAATACAAGTTAGCTCCCCATCTTATACAAGTTTATAATAATATTTCAGCTGCTTCAAGTTATGACGGAATTTGTAACTCAATAGACCCTCGATAGGATGTTAGGATGTGTTGTTGTTTCTTTGAGCGGTAATGTTGTTTTTTTTTTTATGTTTAGGTGGAAAGTATAATCCAATTCGGGAAGCACTGGAGGCCACACCTGTCTTTTTTGAAAAAAAGAAAGAAAGTAGTAGGTAACTGGCAATAAGATAAATAAATAATGTACCTCATCATCAGCCTGTTTAATGTTCCCTGTACTGGGACACCGGCCTCCCCTCGCGGAGAAGGAATGGGCTAATTGGTAAAAATCATTATTGTAAGCCACGGGGGATCGGAACTGACACTCCTACATACAAATTATACTGTAACTTAGTTAGGAGATCAGAACTACACACGCCATAAAAAAAATTTAGTTAATTCGTAATTTTACCATGTAAAAATCAAATACCCATGTACTGTATTATCATCGTCTTCCACGCGGGCGAAGCCGCTGGCAGAAGCTAGTTATTTATAAGACCCAACGCGATGCCTCATTAACAAGTGTCTTAACAACTTTCGACGAAACTTGTCCCGCCCTTGGGCGGAGCTGGAAACAGTGTCAGACTCTTACAGACTAAAAGACCCACCCCATTCCTTCTTAGCCTTCATACCAGGGTCGGACCTTCCTTTCAGAAACCGGACCGGGACCCCAGTAGGCTTCGGCCCTGCAGGTGGTCATCTCCATTTGCTGACAAGTCCTTGAGGCGCGCAAGAAGTGCGGGTTGGTGAACTTCACATGTTTTCGAATTTTGGGCCTTGAACATGTCGATTTCCATAGGCTAAGACGAATTGACAGAGTTGTAATGTCGATTTTCATGGTTATAATTCCGTAAAGACTTATTACACTCGCTGATCATATTTAAACCAAAATACAATCTGACACTGAATTGCAAAAAAAAAGAAATTAGAATTTCTGGGGTCATCCTCATTTAAATTTCTAATCTCGCTAATCTCGCAATTTTGTTGCGGTATTGGATTTGTTAATGGAAAGCATATTTGAGGGAGTTTTATAAATAATATTATTTGGTAATTAAAGCGTTATAATTTTGTTTTGAAAACTAATTTTAATTTAAGGTTAATAATCTTCAGCTATAAAAATACGTATTAGTTCATTAAGCCCCAAGAGGATACCGATGTCCGCAAACCAATTGTATTTTAATTGTGTCTGTAATTACGGTAGTCGAAAGATTAAATGTGGGAGAAAGAAAAATTTACCGGCGGCGTTCATTTAGGTGTCTTCACTAGTATACTTCATTATCAACGATTGTATTACGCCTTCCCATCAGCTGGATCGTACTATGTAGTTTATAAATTTAAAAAATTGTCTTTTATCCTTTTTGGAGGTATGCGGAACAGAGAGTAAAGTCCCGCAAACCTCCGTTGAAAAGGGAGGATCCTCCGACCAGACAGGTGTTATAGTCTGGTGGGCTACTGCCCGATAGTTGACTTCGGGCTGTCGTATATGTTCTAATCGCGCGGAGAACTTTCATTGCGCGATGCAGGATTTCTTGTAGTTCCAATGTGGCGTCATAGATGTCGCTACATCACTCCCCTCCGGAGATCGGAGATCGATGGTTCTTGAGGCTTCTTGATGCGTGCCAGGCCAGTGGTAGGTTGGTTCCAGTGAGTCGGAACCGGAATCCGCATAGTTCTCGGTGAGTCGGAACTGTCTGCGGTGATGCCCCAGTGAGTCGGGGTGGTGCTATCCCAGTGAGTCGGGATGGTTGCTGCAGGCTCCAGTGAGTCGGAGTAATGCTGCTGGCTCCAGTGAGTCGGAACCGGATTCCGCATAGTTCTCGGTGAGTCGGAACTGTCTGCGGTGATGCCCCAGTGAGTCGGGATGATTGCTGCAGGCTCCAGTAAGTCGGAGTAATTGCAGCTGGCTCCAGTGAGTCGGAGCGGTGCTGTGCGACGTAGGGCTTGACTGCTGTCGTCGACCAGGAAAGGTTCTTGATGGCTCTTCTTGTGACAGGCCGAAGGTGCAGGTGGTTAGCCAAGGTCGCTGATGAGGCTGAAGGGGATGACCAGGTATGACCAGGATGTCATGCTGGTGGTCAGGATACCCTTTATAGCCAAGGGTGCTGGCTGTATGGCTCGCTGCTCGAAAGCTTGAGGAAGTTATGATGACGTCACGAAGTGTTTGCACGAAGTCTGTGCTGACGTTCTTTGTCGAGGGTCACCAGTTTGGAGGTATGCGGAACAGAGAGTAAAGTCCCGCAAACCTCCGTTGAAAAGGGAGGATCCTCCGACCAGACAGGTGTTATAGTCTGGTGGGCTACTGCCCGATAGTTGACTTCGGGCTGTCGTATATGTTCTAATCGCGCGGAGAACTTTCATTGCGCGATGCAGGATTTCTTGTAGTTCCAATGTGGCGTCATAGATGTCGCTACAATCCCATGAATAATTAGTTGTTCCGTAGTGACATCTATTAAGGCACATAGGAACTAAAATTCAAATTCTCTGCGCGATTAATAAACATAAAACAGCCCTAAATTAACTAACGGACTGTGGCTAGGATCAGACATAACGCCTGTCTGGTTTAAGGATTCTTCCTTACGAGACTTGATCCTGTTCTGCATACCTCTAACTTATCTTCATAATTTCAACCGAAACGGCCACTATTACTTCTTTTGTTCTGTGCGTCTCGCATCCATCGTAATCACAGGTTTAGGCTCTAACTGACTAAACAACCCACCCCGTTCCAACGTTGTCTTATATACCAAAGCCAGAGCCTTCCTTTCAGATTGAAACCGTGCTCACTATGTTTACGATGAGTCCAAAATATCTAATTAGTGTAAGTTATTGTATTGTAGTAACATTAAAAAGGATAACTAACTCAGGTTTAGTTCGAAACGAATTCTATACACCCAAATATCTTAGTCAAAACATTCTTATACCGAAACCCAGTGACCCAAATCCCCCACAATCCCATCTTACACCCGAAATAATATCCCTAATCATATACTCTTATAAATGTAGTTTTTCCCACAGTCTTGTACTCCGTGACAAAGATTTCCTTTGTTACTCTCTTTCGGTCCGATGGCCACATAGAAAGTGTGAGGTAAATGGCCATTTTCTGCCAACTTGAACAAAGCCCCGGGTGCAAAATGCTTGTATTCGGGAAATGGTTAGCTCTATCGTGGATTATATCTTGTTTAGTGATCCGATGTTCACTTGTAATGCCGTTATGTCTTTGATTTCTATTTAGAATTATGAAGACGTTTAAGTAAAATTACTAAATAATTTGATCTTCTTTCTTCTATTTTAATTGTGTTTATTATTCTCTTCTTCATGCTCAAAACACTGTACAAAGGCGGATTTAATGCCTACCCAATGTTCTACCATTCGACTTTAGGGTGGTGTAGACATGTTTCTACCCCTCCCTAAGGTCGACTAACATGGTAGGTGCAACTTAAAAAGATAGACAAAAAGAAAAGAAACAAAATAAAATATTTTTATACCTTATTCAATTTATTTTTTATGCACCTTAGGATGTTTGATAGAGAATGCCTAAGACATTAAGTATGCCTTTGAACTTCTATATTACATGAACATAATTAAAGTAAAACCGAAATACAAGCCATTTCATTTCAAACATTTTTTCTTTGTCCAAACTCAAGCACTCGAAAAAAAAAAGCAACAAAGAAAATTCTTTAACGCAGGCCATTCAAATACCAGGATAGAAGAAAATTAAACAGGTTTCAAGCCTGCTTGATATCACGTCAAAAGCAAAGTACTTCTCTCGCGTTTCGTGACAAATTGTGAAGTCGGCATAAATCATCCCTTCCATGTTATGTTTCCCTAGTACTTCGGACTGAGTTGCTCGAACAATTTGATGATACAGTTTGGATTGTCGCCAAATTCTGTTGTTCTATCTATGTGTTAAATTTTCTTTCCTAAAGAATTGATTGTATCTTGGGGAGTTGGAAATTTCCTGTTTATTGTTTCGTTCACACGATTCTGTTGTGAGCTGAGTTGGTTTGGTACTTATATTTTTTGTTTGATCGGAGAAAAGTAAATAAAGAGAAACGGAATAACTTTGCGTCTAAGTAGGCTTAGATGACTCGTTTGTTAGAATACTTTTGGACCATGCCCTTTGATGTAAAGGATACTCTTAACGGTCTTTAACAATGTTTTGTTGTATCTACTTACCAACGAGTATTTATGTTTAACCGATGTGTAAGTATAAATGTAGGTGGAAATCTTGCTCGAGTTCTTTCAGCTAGGCTAGATATTTGATTCAAAACGTAGTAAAACAATGGAATTTTGAGTCAAAAGGATACGATTAATGCTTCATAATTATTTGAATTTGTGCAAACTGTGGAAATAGGTATGGAACATGGAATTAATTAGTTGCCAATTTAATTAGCATTTGCTTACATCAACAAACATACTTGCCGCTTTATAAATTATATTTAAAAGGAATGATATCAACCACATTATAGACAAAAAAAATATTAATGTTCTTTTCTACGTTTACGTTCTATCAACGCCACCTACTGTAAATTTCTAGAATTAATTGGATAGCGCCATCTAGGCGTGATGCCGAGTACTACAATGCAAAGTGGAAACTGAAAATGGAAGAGATTCATATTACTGTACGGGGTAGAATAGTAATGACACATCCTTCTCATAGATGGCGCTGTTTTAAATTTCAGCATGAACACGGTTTAAAAACCATTAAAGGATTTATTGAAATGATGAAATATTAATTAACGAACAGAAAGCCTTTCAAACTTTTCACGCACCTACAAAAATTTGTGAATGAATTATGAGCTGCCTTTCATTATTCATTTCTTTTTCACACATCTTTTTTCTGTTAGTAAGTTGATAAGTAGGTACTATTAATTATAAAGGCATCATAATACCATTTTTTGCTTAGAGAAATCATCAGAAAGAAAAATAGTTTATTTGTGATAACTTCTCTTCTGCGAGAGAGCGAGAGACACTGATGAAATTAATGACAGAATTTTACTGACTAAAACTTACCCGTTCTCTTGCAGTTGCCGTTTGTGTTTCAGTGCTGTGGTGACTATTTCGAAAAATTTAATAGCCCTGGTAGAAGGCAGGAGGACTTGGCCTCAGCAGGTATTTTAATATTACCTCCCAAAATCATTATAATTTAAATAACTTTGTCATTACGACCAAGGCGGAATCAGAAAAGTGTTATAGAGCCGGCCCACGAGTATTAAACAATGTTTTACAACACAATACACACACAAGCGACGAAAGTTTGTCATTGCGACCGAAAAGATCTGAGTTATAGGCGAAAGTATCATGGACCTCAATGCTGCAGTGACATTTCCACGTGTATCAAAGGACGTTTTTTATACACTTATGAAGAAACTAGTTTTCTGCCAGCGGCATCGCCCGCGTGAAAATAGGTTCTCGCACAAACTTTGGGCACACGTTTTATCTCTTTAGGGAGTGAATTTTGGAAAATCCTTTCTAAGTGTTATTAAAAAGAAGCCTTGTGCAAAATTTCATGCTCCTAGTCTCAGTAGTTTCGGCTGTGTGTTGATTTGTCAGTCAGCCAGTTTCACCTTTTATACGAGTATATATAGATAAACAAAGGTAGTTAAGTGGTGACTTGCTTATCGCCCAATCTGATACGATAAAGGTAATAAATAGTGACAGGAGCGAAATAGTGTATTTTCTGCACTAGTGTAGTAATCAGTTAATTGCGTATCTACCTAAAAGCGTAGAGGTAGTAGCGATTTTTCGAGTACCTAGTAGTAATAAAAAATATTATGGCATTAAGAGAAAGTTGCTTTACGTGAAAATTTTTTACTGTTACGCCTGTAAAAGTACATATTTTTCTGATTTCGTATGAGTTTCACATAGTCTGCCAACTCACAAACTTAGTTCCTCAGTTATATCGGTCGAGCATACGTTCAGTATTACAATAAATTCACTTATCGATTAATCATTGTAGACGTCAGAAGTTTACCTAACTTATTAGTTGTTAGAATTATTACTGTTTCTGGGAATGTTGTGAAACAAACTAGATAATAGTTTCCATGAATACTGTTAGCGGTTTCAGAGAAAACTCGATCGATTGAGTCGATAAGTGACTGAAGGTGCAGAAAAAATAACTATTTCTGTAGTTGTTTTATTGTAAGACTGCATCAAAAATGAAAATATATACAGAAAAACGAAGATAAGCGACATTGCTAGAAAAATCACCAACTCAAGGTACCTAGGTATATTCCTCAAGTGCCTTGAGGAATATACCTACATACATACATGGTACATACATGGTACTACATACATGGTACATACCATATATTACCCGCAACCCCGATAGTCGATGGGAAAGCTTTAACCACCTACAGGTACTGTGCTTAAAGCTTTCCCATCGACCAAAGAATAAATCTGAAAACTGATAATTTTTAATTATTTCTTTGAGATTAATAAATTGATTAGTTTGGTACCCTCAAGTGGTGGGCCCTTAAGGAGAAAACTGTGCCTGGGAAGTATGTTCAGTTGATCCGAGCCATGTACAGTCAATGCAGTACCCAAGTCCGGTCTACAGCGGGCACCACTAGCAGCTTCAATGTTTCTGTCGGCTTACATCAAGGGTCGGCTCTCAGCCCTTACCTCTTCCTGATGATAATGGACGCTCTTACGTCGGACATTCAGGAAGAGGCTCCCTGGTGTATGTTGTTTGCCAATGACATTGTGCTGGTTGCCGGGAGTGGCCTAGAGGTCCAGAATAGATTGGAGGTGTGGTGACACAGACTGGAGAGTGTTGGCCTGAAAGTAAGTAGAACTAAAACGGAGTATTTGTTCTGCGACTTCAGCGGTCTCTCCGGTTCTGTAGCTTTAGCTCTCGCCGGAACGCCCATACCAATCTGTTCCGACTTTCGGTATCTCGGGTCGCTCGTCCAAGGCGATGGTGAGGTAGACCGAGACGTAACGCATCGGATCAACGCAGGATGGATGAAATGGCGACAGGTCACGTGAACAACTTGTGACCCACGGATGCCCCTGAAGTTGAAGGGTAAAATTTACAAGTCCGTGATAAGACCTGTCATTCTGTATGGATCAGAATGTTGGGCTGTTAAGAAGATGGATGAAAAAAGACTGCATGTAGCGGAGATGAGAATGTTGAGATGGATGTGTGGTGTGACGCGAATGGATAAAGTAAGAAATGAGTATATTAGAGGAAGTCTGAAAGTGGCGCCAGTGACTAAAAAGTTGAAAGGTAATCGTTTGTCTTGGTATGGCCATGTAAAGAGGAGAGATGAAACGCATGTTACGAAAAGAGTTTTGAATTTACACGTAGATGGATGGAGAGGAAGAGGGAGGCCGAAGAAGAGATGGATGGATTGTGTGAGAAGTGATAGAATAGAATAGAATAGAATAATACTTTATTGTACACCAAAAAAAGCAACAATTTTACAGAAACTTATATGAATGGGTACAAAGGCGGTGGGGTGGTGGGGGTGGGTAAGGTGGGGTGGGTGATATGAAAGAAAAGGGAGTTAGTGATAGTGTGACCGGTGACAGGACAGAGTGGAAGAAAAAAACATGTTGCGCCGACCCCAAGTAATATGGGATAAGGGTAGGATGATGATGATGAGTTTGGAACCCTCAATGTGTGAGTCCGATCCGCACTAGAACAGTCTTTTTTATATCCCTATTTGGCTACATTACCATGTGTCGTCCCAGTCAGGCAAGGCCCTAAGTAACGCATCCTGTGCAATCAGCACTTTAAATTGATACTCAATAATTATTACTTTGTGAAGTATAATTTATAGAACTTTATTAGCAAGATGAATTATAGATGTGTTTAACTACATCCTAAACTCCATACCAACCCGCACTGGGCCCGCGTGGTGGATTACGGCCCATTCCCTCTCTTAGAGAGGAGGCCTGTGTCCCTGCAGTGGGAACATTAAAAAAAGGCTGATGATGATGATGAAACTCCATGAATACTAAGAACTATAGTAGGCACTCTCCCTCTCCCTCAATATTATTATAATCAAACTTGATGCAAACGGTATCTACTCATTTATAAGTTTATGTACTCTCAGGCTGTTTCTAGCAGGAGTATCGATAGTTCTGAGGTTTATGCTAAACTCTGTTTTAATGGAGCTCTCGGATGTACCGAGGCGATATTGATTGACTTTCAAGCGCTGTTTGATAAATAATAACTTCAACCGAGACTAATGGTTTGTCATTCTCGTATTTGTTGTGTATTTTAAAATGCAAATCCAGTTATCTTTTATTCTGTGGTAAATATAATGAATAAATCGGCCAAGAGCGTGTCGGGCCACGCTCAGTGTAGGGTTCCGTAGTTTCCCGTCCGCCACAAATTTCTCACAATGTAACAGAACCTAGTAGCCCATGTCAAATTAGTAACCCAATTTACCGAGAGATGGCGCTCTGGCTGTTTCTAGCAGGAGTATCGATAGTTCTGAGGTTTATGCTAAACTCTGTTTTAATGGAGCTCTCGGATGTACCGAGGCGATATTGATTGACTTTCAAGTGCTGTTTGATTGATAATATTTTCAACCGAGACTAATGGTTTGTCGTTCTTGTATTTGTTATGTATTTTAAAATTTATATTCAGTTATTTTGTGGTAAATATAAAAATGATTATAGCTAGTGACTTTATCCGCGCGGTAGTAGAAAATAATCCTAAAGTATCAAACTTATTTTTCAATGCATAAATGCATATTGCTCGTAGAAAAGATGGTCGATGGGGCCGAAAGGCTCTGGAGTAGCATCTGGGCACTGGGAAACTTGATGACTTGGTGAGAGTCGCCGAAATGCTATGGACGCGTAATGCATAGGACCCTTCATTATAGCGACTCTTAAAGGTATAGCGCTATCTATGACGTCACATAAGAACTAATCCTGCATCGCGCAATCAAAGATCTCCGCGCTATTTCAACTTAAGGATGGCCTGAAATCATCTATCGGGCAATAGCTCTCCTGACTATAACACCCGTCTGGTCGGAGGATCCTCCCTTTTCAACGAAGGTATGTGGGACTTAACTCTCTTTTCCACATACCTCTAAAGAGGAAGCCTATGTCCAACAGAAGACGTCTCCCGTTTGAAATGATGATTTGTTTTCAATTGAAATTTGCCATTGTTATTATTCATTCAGAAGCTCTTAATCTATTTCTATAATAATACTTATTATTAAGGCATAATCAAATATCACAACAAAACAAAACTTAAATTTAGGAAACTACACTTCATAGCATAATAATAATTTAACCTACATAGAAAATCATTTCAACCTTCCAAACACGATTCGCCGATGCATTCGCGGACACACGAGGCAGACAGAATCGAAGGTTTGCGAAAATAACCTCCTCACGGTCAGGGCAGCTCTTTGGTCAAGGACAGTTTTGTTCCGATGGAAATAGACAACTTATTATTATGTGAAAGCCTCTCTGGAAGTGACAATATACTGTTTTCGAAGGCTTGCATATTTGAATTTTGATTATTTTTATTATTTGTCTCTACCAACTTGGCAATGATGAAGCCAGCTTGGGGGGCTTGGTTAGATGGGTTTAAAAACGAGTACACAGGTTTTGCGAGCGAAGGAGCAATGTGTAGTTTGCATTCTAATTGAAGGACACCGGTATAGTCAGCAAAAGTCAGTAAAAGTCAGACACGCTCTTGTACTCCTAAAGCGCTAGAACGGAAGAAGTCGTTTGATTACTACTTAGCTCAAAACAAGAGGACAAAATATTTCTTTCAAAAACTGACAGTTATTTTTTTTTTATATAAATGCAAGAAACTACCTACCTTTTGCTTGACTTTTTCTTTTATAAAAGGAATTTAATGGAGTTCGAACATCACGCCATGGTCATGGAATGGCTATATCGTGATTTTTTTTTTTAGATTGGTAAAAAAATAATCCATACCTTTGGGTAGGGCGGATAGGGCGACAGTGTGTCAGACTTATACTGACTAAAAATCTCACTTTTGTTCCTTCCTTGCCTTTATTGTAGGGAACTATATCGTGAGTACGTTCTAAAACAAGACACCCAGAACACTTATTAGTAGACCATACAAATATAATTTTGTTGCGTGCAGGAACCGAATCCACGAAACGCAGCGCAGCAGCCAATCTTTACACCACCGTGCTTACCATGCCGTCAGATGTCAGTATGCAAAGCTACTTTTCTTGCTCATAACTGGTGTGATTCTACAAAATAAAGACTTTCTTTATCTGTAATTTGACGACTTTCTGATAATTGCAGTAACTTACTAAAAATACGCATAACTTATAAAAAATAAGCATGGCAAATCGTCTTTCAATTGCCAAAAATGCAGAAATAATCATAATCATCAGCCATTTTAATGTTCCCACTGCTGGGACACAGGCTTCCTCTCTAAGAGAGGGAATGGGCCATAATCCATCACGCGGGCCCAGTGCGAATTGGTGGATGTCATAAGTTTTCGAATTTTTGGTTCTAGGACATGCCGGTTTCCTCACGATGTTTTCTTTCACCATTTTGAGAGCAGTGTTGATGAAATAAATAACACAAAGTAATGCGCCTGGCTGGGTTTGAATCTGCGACCTACAACTCGTAAGTCAGGGCCTTTACCACTCGGCCACCACTACTCTCTAGGTTTTTTTAATACTTAAAAAATCCCCAAGCCACCTGAGGCACACGGTCTCTGTCGCCACTGAATACACTTGCTCTAAAAAAAGGTAAAAGAGAAGAGAGACAAAAAAAGTACGCTTCTTAGGAGCAGCTTTTCGTTTTGTGCCTTCAGCTGTCTGTCTCCGTACTCCAGCTAATCAGAGTCTCCACCTCTGAACAGTTGGAGAGTAGTATTTTGTGAAGGATTTGGACCGTAGGAGGTTCAAAGAGGCAACGGGTGACTCCCGGTCTAGGTCCTTCTGGTGGCCATTGCAATTCAGCGAGGCAATGCGGTGAGAGTCTATTTGTAAAATTATAATTTATGAAATTAAATTATTATAAACAAAAAATAATAACTTTTGTTCACATAAAAGTACTAACTATCCCGATATAAAAATTGCAGATAACTTTTTTACTTCTCACCCGTCGAAATAATACTAAGCCACTCTTGAACTGCAGTCACAACAGACCACTGTTCAATGCCGGGCACCCAATTTAGAACGGCCCAGACATTGGGAGCTTGCATCGAGGTCACCTCCACCACCACTGAAGGTTGAGCCGTCTAACCTTCCAGTTTTAACAAGGTATTGTTTGGATAAAGTTTGAGATAGCTTTTGTTTCGTGCTTCACTTTTTCATTTGAAAGGTTTTTGATGAAAATTTTGATGAAAAGAAGAGCAACGTAGATGTATCTCTATCTTTATATTACGAGTCGTAATTTCTCCATCATCAGATTATCTTTGAAAGTACTTTTACAGCGTTGAAAATATCATCTTATTGATTCTCCCGCTCAGAAGCCTTGAAGAGGCTTGGGCCTCATAAGAAGGTTTAAAGTAAACCAAAGGGCTATGGAAACGGCTATGCCCAGTGTTTCCTTGCGTGACCAAATCAGGCATGAAGACCGCAGGACAATCAAGTTGTTCTTTTGCGATTCAGGTCTGCGTATGTTATTCAAACTATTTTGCAGCTAAAGATCTGGCGGATAGTACAGGGAAGGTTTTTAGAGAAAACTAAAGTAAAACTGTAGTCAGCAGTAATCATGAGAAAAATGAAAATCGTGTATTACCGGGTTTGGTCAGTTACCATGTTAAGTCATATAATTTTTAAAGTGGTAAAGCTCTGGGTGGGGCGATAGTTCGTGTCAGACTTTTATTGACAAAACCAAACATCTTTACGCCCTTCAATTGCTTTAAGTTCTAGGGCCAAGTTTTTCTTTCGACAACTTCATTGTGACCCTGGCGGGTATCAGTCTTGCTGGGTCACAGCTTTGACAGTAGACAAGAAAACAAATAACTCTTGTTACTAAGGCAGTAAAAATGATAAGAATGATTTAGGTTTTTTTTTTTTTATGGTAGGTGAAAATCATCCAATGACGAAACCCGCTCTTAGGGACACGAGTAAAAGATTTATGTTTCATCTCCACCTAAATCAAGAATGATTTAGGTGGAGATGAAACATAAATCTTTTACTCGTGTCCCATTTGAAGACTATAAACTAGGCATAAAATTTGAACACCAGCTTCATAAGAATTGTGGGAACGTTCGACCTTGGCTAGAACGCAAAGGGTTACGGTCCTGTAGTGGCTATAGTACGAATTCTGCAATTTTGATAGAAATGGATAGTGGAAATGAGAAGGGTTTTGCTCGAAGTTTTTTCGCGTGACCAGATCAGAAATTAAAGTATCCGCAAGAGAACCAAGATATTTTTTTATGGTGGCCAAAATCATCGAATGACATCTCCAGCCCTTGAGCGGAGAGGGAGATAGTGTCAGACTTTTACTGACAACAACCCACCACGTACGTTCTTTGCCTTAGTTTAAGGGCCCTGGTGTTCACTTTTATATTAATCATGGAAGAGAACCAAGGTTACAGAAATAAGAATTGTTACGGTCATAATCTGAAGAATTGCCAAGTGGGCAGTGGGTAGAAAACATTGCCCACAGAATAGTTAGTTGATAGACGCGAAAGATTTTAAATGGCGACTATGTAACATGTTCTAAGTTGGAAGGTCTAATATAAGGTGAATTGATGACTCATTGAGGGTCGTGGAAAACCGACAATGCACTTGTAAGTGGCTAAAATGAAGATAATGATGATTACAAGGTACTAGGTAGGCTTAATCATAAATTGGGAGATGGTAACATTTTTCTCCTATAAACGCCCTTCTGTCTAAACGCTTTAAATTCCTCCATATATAGCAGAAACAAAATTACACAACAAAGAAGCCATACACAAACCTTCAAACTGTGTGTGTGACACTAAACACAAGCCGTAGACCAAGTAAATTAATTCTGGGAATCGTTATTACTGAAGCGGTAACTGTGATGAATCGACTGCGGGTAGGCTTTCATATCGAGTTGATAAATCGATGTGGGATTTGAAATTTTTGTATTTACTTCTGTTGGAAAAATGTTCAGTTTTTTTATTTATTTATTTATTTATTTATTAAAACTTTATGCACATAACACAGTACAAAGGCGGACTTAATGCCTTAGGCATTTTCTACCAGTCGACCTTAAGGTGGTGCAGAAACGTAACAAGGTAGGTGCAACTTAAAGGACAGACAAAAAGAAAAGAAACAAAATATAATAATAATAAATACATACTTAGATACATACATACAAATAAGAAAGGTCATTGTGAAAACAAATCAATCTAGTCAGTGCCGAGATAAATCCGCCAACTTCTCGCGAATGTAGTCTCGTGCCTTCTGCTTAAAAGACAAACGGCTGGTCGCCATCCTGATATTCGGAGGGAGCGTATTCCAAAGTGATATCGCCTGGACAAAAAAGGAGGAGTGGATAAGCCCTGAGCGGTGTAGGGTGAGGTGTACCTAGTTAGGTAGCTTCTGTCTGCGGCTTTACCTGTGGGAAAGTAAGGTTCTCCATACAAAACAATTCACCCTCATGCACCTCAAGAGTTGAAGTTTTGAAACGTTCTTTCTTATTCTTATACATCGTAAAAATAAACTTTTCGCAAAATTTCAACGTTCCAGTCGATCCTCGATTTGTGACTGCAATCCCACCTCAAGTAAAATAAGCAATGATGTCATCGTTTATGATGAGATGCACTAGATCTTTAAGAGTCTATTCACTCTAACCTCGAAGACACCCAAATTATAATCGCATAGGACGACCACAGCAGGCGAACAGTTACAGTCCTCTGATGTACGCGGTATTTAAAACGACGACGCAAAGCGCTTAGTCTGGGCCTTAGTTCCAAGGATTTAGGGCTTGGACGAGCCAGTAAGCAGAACAGTATTTAGCCTTTTATAAATACTAATAATAAAATAATAGTCCTCCAAACTAGCATAGAATAAACGTTCTATCTATCCATACTAATTTTGGGTCATGATGGCCAATCTCATCGGAGGTGATCTAGAAGCGGAAAGGAAAGTAGAACAGAACCCGATATGCTATGCTCCACAATTGCGATCATGAGCCTGAAACTCAGTTATCTACGGTCTAGCGACCATCGAATTTGACAGCGGTTTTTGGGCTGGAATTAAATTATACAACAACATGAATTAACGAGACCGTAAATCTAAAGAATGCCAATTTGCAGAACCAAAAATCCAAAAGCTCTCGTAAAGATCGACTTCAAATATCACGCAAGGTCAAATACAATGAGATTCTTCAGACTTTTTCTACATAAAAATAAAATAGTACGGAAAATAATTTAAGCACAGCTTCGAACAAAAGGCAATGACGTTTATTAGAATACAAAACGTTTTCATTGTTTTCTCGCTTTCAATAAAAAGAATGTCACCTTTTTGTGGAAGCGGGCGAAGTGAGGATCGAAAACAATTTTCAAAGACAATAGCCTGTTTTTCCTATAGAGAAGAAAAAATGAATAAATATACCGAATTTAAAAGAATTATGGCTAGGAGTACTGGTAATATCATCTTTTGCATATTTGCAGATTTTGTAATCCGAGTTAAAAATGAATTAAGCTCTCGTACCTCGACGACTTTTCATTAAATTGTGACTTTATGTTTATGGGAGTTTGTTTTGAGCTGAGAAATCATTTAATAAATTCTTCCTCCCTAGGGTGAGCGACACCACTCTAGTTTTTTTCTGACTTTTTCTGACTAGAGCTACACTATAGGTATTAATTAAGTTGCCTTTTGCATTCTAGGACTATAAGTATCCTTTTCATTATATCCCAATACCCTAGGAAGCATCGGCCTCGTGGGGCCCGTACGGTCTGCTGAAGTCTCTTTGAGGTAAGTGTAGAACTGTGGAACACTTCACGCCGTCCCCAACATGATTTGGTTTCTGCAAGGACGAGCGTATGCTACCCATTGCTCGTTGCCCCGAAGGCTGGGGCGTTTCCTGCTAAAGTGGCTGGAGGGTAAAGATATACGTTCCCCTTAATTTTTCGGCTGTTTTTTTTTCCCAGTAGGATACGACCGCATCCCATTCCGTCTCTCTCCGGACCAAGGCCTAAACCAATGCCTAGCGTGATAGGTCGGTACCGCCAATCGCCTCCACTAGGGCACGGCGGTGCTCCGCCCAAGTAGGGCACCACGTGTCCTCCGAGCGGTCCGTACAATGGTGAAACCCGGAAGTTTCTTCCACCCGAACCAAGTTCGCAAAGAAATATTTATGGAAATCAGTTAAAATATGATTTTGTATGTTAATTATCGAACTCCTCTGATACAACTAGACCAGTTTTAAATAGATTTTAGGCTATATTTTGCTTTCCTACCCCCATTACCCATTTTTCCTACGATAATTTATATAGTAGAACTAGCTTTTGCCAGCGGCTTTGTTTCCGGCAACAGATTATATTCTTATCTACTCCACTCCACCCTACTAAAACCTACATTTTTTTCATAAGAACCTTCTTCCAACAATAATACACACAACGAAATAAAGAATTAGCAAAATCGTTCAGCTATTTTAAAGTTACGCTTACCAACACATTTTGCAATTTATTTTTATATATAAAGATAATGCTTTCCGTGCATTAGTATAGATTTAAAAGAATTGATCTACAAAAGAAAAAGATTTCATTTGCAAATAATTTTAAATGTTCCAAGATCTTTTCAACAGGACATTTTACTTTGAAATACGACTGTCGCGGTTCCGATAAGGACAATTTCCTTCGACGTCTGGATCCATTAATCATCTCGTGTCAAAGTCCGTCGATATCAAAAGATATATTAGGAAAGAAAGCTTTGTGTGTGTAACGGGATATCTTGGGAAGAAATGCGGTTTCTGGATTACCTGTAACAAAAAAAAAACATTGGTTAAAAATTTCGCAGATTTTGAGTTATTAAATTTTACAAATAATGTCTCCATTCCATCCAAGAAGGGCGTAAATGGGTTTTGGTCAGTAAGTCTGTAAGCAATGGGTAACTCACCGACTAATCGTTCGGTAACACTTGGCAACACTTGTAGGAGACCTATGTCCAACAGTGGACATCCTTCGGCTGAATTGATGATGATGATGTGTAGCTCGCGAAAGGCTACGAGATCATTTGTAATAATCACAGCGGATTGCGGAATTTAGTTTTAGTCTGTAAAAACTAGAGACTTTCCTCTAGTTTCATCCAAAGTGAGAGAATTTGGAGAAGATAATTGACGAACCCCAATTGGCGCAAATTCTGACTCCTAACTGATAATGGAAAGTTACTAATAAAAAAAAAATATTTTACACGTCCCATGAATTGAATCCGAGATCAAAGTTCAGCAGTAGCAGTTGAAATCAACGAGTTATTTTTTCCAATATTTTAAAATAAAAAAATATATACATTTTAAAATGCATCGATCATAATGGTACTTTTTAAAAGGTCATCAATCCTACTGTTACGTACCTACATTTTAAAAAGTATTTTCAGATGGCTGTTGCCAAAATTTTTTTATGAAAAAAATATATTTAATCGAGTCAGATACAAAACTACTACTTCTATCTATACTTAAATTACATAGCTGAATAGTTGGTTTGTATACGCTGAGAACATCGACTTACACTATATTTCTGTCGTTCATAGAAACTATTTGTCAAAATACTAAAATATTAATATGGCATGCTGATCACATAAATGGAGTAGTCACTATACGGCACGCCTCATCCAGTGCGTAGTACATACATATATATCGATGGCTGAGAATATCATGATGATATCGATCAAATGGCTTTTTTTTTGTTAGTTATAAACTAATACTTGACTGCGATCCCACCTGATGGTAAGCAGTGATGTAATAGTTAATGGTGAGGCGCACTAGTCTATTAAGAGCCTATTCACTCTTGCTTTGAAGACACCTAAATTACAATCGGATATGAAGACTGCAGCAGGCATATTGTTTCAGTCCTTTATGTGCGCGAAATAAATGACGTAGCGAAACGCTTAATACGAACCGTAGAGGTTCCACAACGTAAGGTAAGGTTACAAGTATAATATGAAATTAATAAATACTTCTCAGAATAATACTGGCAGTAACAACCCACAATACAAACCGCACTTACCACTAGTGTAGAGTAGAGGCCTTCAGTAGTGGTTTAAGTCAAGCCTTTGAGAGATCTAAATGGGCAGGATTTAACCAAGTTGTGGGAAACTTGAACTGTATGGTTTTGAGCGAATCGTAAGCTTATAAACTACATTGTAGCTTATAAGTTCATATCGTAGCACGAAACGCGACAAAAACACTTTAGAGTTATATGGTACGCGCCAAATAAGTTGACGCATTCGCCATAGCTACTCGCAGCCCATCATCTCTACTAAAACCCAAAAAGATAGGCTCATCGGATCTAAGACATGCCAGTTTTCCTACGATATTTTCCTTCACCGTTTTGAGAGCAGTGGTGATGAAATAAATAGCACAGTTTCTACAAACTTTTATTGAAAAGGGGAGGATCCTTCGACTACACGGACGTTAAGTCTGGTGCAAGCAACTTCCCAGTTGGGTAGTTACCCGATAGTTGATTTTAGCTATCCCTACTTTGAGTCACAGAAGTCATGACATGACATATCACTGATCCATAAAATTTTTTTTAACGACTATGCAACTAACCAAAAGTTTGTCCATTAACCGTGAATTACAAATTGGTAGTTGATTGATGACAAAAATGAAGAAAGAAAACCTGTGACGAGACGATAGAACAGGTTGAGATATTGGCTACAACTGCGCTGTGTGTTGCGAGTTTAATTCTCACATGGACCAGATTTATACTCGTATTGCATACAGATTTCGATCCTAAGTGTCCTATGTATGTTAGTTTACTGAATAGTCATCGCACGTATTACATATGCATATGCATCGCAGTACGGCTATTCTAACAGAGCTAGCCTGAAGTTAGGCTGTCCAAGCTTAGAGTTTGTGCACTCGTACAAAAATAAAGTAAAAAAAAAACAAATCCCAATAACACTTTTTTTATGGTGGAAAAAATCATCTAATGAGCGAAGCGGAAAACAGTGTCAGACTCTTACTGACTAAACGACCCACCCCTTTTCTTCTTAGCCTTCATGCCAAGGTCGGACCTTCCTTTCAGAAGCCGGACCGGGGCCCCAGTAGACTTCTTGACAACTCTTTGAGGCGCGCGAGAACAGAGCGCGTCGTCGACGACTGGCTTAGTCCGGGCTATTACCAGATAACCGGAATATCACTTAACACTGCTAATGGCATTTATTGTTTTAAACCATTATTTTTATTTTTTACCTGTACTAAATTCTGTAAGTAAGTGAAAAGGTTGACTGGTAGGAAATGCCTAAGGCATTAAGTCCGCCTTTATACCGTTACTAGCTGTGCCCGCGACTTCGTCCGCGTGCAATAGTTATTTTGGGCATCATATTTATTTTTGCAAACAACCTCAGCTTTATAAATTATAGCTGTTACCCACGACTTTGCCCGTGTCAATTTCTGTTATTAATTTAAACAATTTAGTTTTTAAAAGAACATAATTATCTAAAAACTTCATAGAGCTACACTTGGGCATGCCATAATCTCGGCGGTAAGTCCCCTCTTTGAGGCGTGGTGGATAGACATCACGCAGGACATGACGCAGGTTCTCACCGGACATGGGAAGTTCAGGAGATTCCTGCGCCGGATTCGTGCGGAAGAGACGCCCGGGTGTCGCCACTGGGTGGCCAGCACGGAGGACACGGTGGAGCACACGGTGGAGGTGTGCACTGCTTGGGAAGAGCATCGCCGTGTCCTCATGGGGGTGATCGGCGGCGGCGACCCCTCGCGCCGGGCCTTGGTTCAGGCCATGGTCCGCAGCGAAGAAGAATGGCAAGCGGTCGCCTCCTTCTGCGAAGCAGTAATGCTCGTAAAGGAGGAGGCCGACCGCATAAGGCAAGGGCAAAAGCGCCCTCGCCGTAGCCGTCGCCGCTGCGATCCTGCCAATATCCGGCCACCGTAGACGCTGGCTTGCGGACGGTGAGCAATGGGTAGCTCGCCGTCCGGTTGTCTGGTAACAGTCCAAACCGAGACCAAGTCGTCGACGGCGCTGCTCCCGCGCGCCTCAAGGTGTTGTCAGCAAACTGTGGGGCTCTTCAGGGTCGAAACCTCCTGCAGCTGAGGGTTGGTGCGAAAGCGTTATACCGGGGCTCTGGGAATAAGGCAAGGGAGGAACGGGGTAGGTTGTTTAGTCAGTAAGAGTCTGACACTGTTTCCCGCTCCGCCCAAGAGCGGGATTCGTCATTGGATGATTTTTACCTACCATAAAAAAAACCCTCCGCGCCGCCCGCTAGGAACCCCTCTCCTCGCCCGCCGGCCAGACGCAGCGTCATATTTTGCACATCATGCGACGCGTGTGAATTTTATATCGGAGTTATTTTAAAATTGTAATATCTTCTAAGATGTTCATTGAAAATAAGTGACATCAAAGACAATTTTGTTCACAATTACATACTCTTAATCAACAACACATTTATTTGGATAAAGTTTAATATTACTATGTTGATACAACTCTAACAAATAATTGGTAATAATGCATTAATTTCGGCCAAATTTTATACCCATAAAAACGGTTCTAGTGAGTTAACCTTAAAAGATAGACATATACTGTCGCGGACTTTTTTTTAGATCATTTTAAGAGGAATAATTCTTTCATACATAGTTTTTTGGTATCTTCTACCGTTTTCGCAGCGCACGCAACGGAAGCCGTCAAAGATGAATATTTTCCCCCGTTTTTTCCACATTTTCCATTGTTTCTTCGGTCCTATAAGTCACAGCGTGATGTTATATAGCCTAAAGCCTTCCTCGATAAATGATCTATTCAACACAAAAAGAATTTTTCAAATCGAACCAGTAGTTCCTGAGATTAGCGCGTTCAAACAAACAAACAAACAAACAAACAAACTCTTCAGCTTTATAATATTAGTATAGATGTGCATGAAGTGTTAAATAAATCCGCAAAGCCTAACTTCAGGCACTCAAAGTTATGATGTTACGAGTTAGAACAGCCGTCCTGTAGACATTACAGCATGTAAGGTAAATTAAAAAAAAAATAGTCTATCTTACTGCAACTGGTGTTCCATATTCAAACCATCGTCCAATTTAAATCAAAATCAGTTCCGTACCGTTCAATTAAAATCTTTTACTCCTGAATATTCAACACTAAATTATTGTAAGCAATGCATCTCCGTAGAATAATGAAGGAAATCATGGAGATTGCCTTCATTACACCACAGTGCTGCCTTAAAAGGAATTAAGGACCCTTACAGACTACCGATTGCCGATATTTTGGTAGATAAAATTGGTCGCGGGAGACGTGAAACAGAGATAATTAGAGTATGGTAGCGTTCACTTGTTTTCCTGCATCCATGATTTTATTAGGTTCGGGAATTTCCTGCACCGGATTCGTGCTGAAGAAACGCCCGAGTGTAACCATTGTGAAACCACCTGTAGGGCCCCTACGGTTTTGCTGACATTTCCTTGAAGCGCCTTGGAATACTAGGCGAAGTCAACGACTTGTGTTCGCTCCGGACGGTTAACGGACAGCAGGTTATGGAGCTACCCATTACCCGCTGTCTGAATGTCCACGCCTAAGCTAGCTAGGTAAATCAGGATCGGGATTCTAGTGACTGGGGCGTACCGTTCCGTTACACGTGCAGCCGCCTTCTTCGCTAGCATTACTATTTCGTAGAAGGGCGGCAGTCTGCCTGTATTCCGGGAGGCCCACATAATAGTGACATCCAGGCATTTCTTTCGCATGAATCTGGTGCAGAAACCTCCAGAACTTTCATTTTCATTTAATTTCAAGGACTACATTATGCATATATACCCATTTCAGTGTTACCTACCTTTAGTAAAATCTTTGAGAAACTTATTTTACAGCAATTACAATTTTTTTTTAATAGACATAAGCTATTACACACTAAACAGTTTGGTTTTACAAGGGGTCGTTCAACAACCGATGCCGGTGTTGAACTTTTAGGACATATATATGATGTATGGGAAGACAAATGCGATGTACTGGGCATTTTTTGCGATTTGTCCAAGGCCTTCGATTGTGTTCTCCATGAAACATTAATCAGGAAACTACATCATTACGGAATCCGGAACTCCTCCCTGGATCTTCTTACTTTTATTTGAGTGATAGGATTCAGAGAGTTGAAGTAAACGGAAAAAGATCACCCGGGTCTGTAGTGTCAATGGGTGTGCCACAGGGCTCGATTCTTGGCCCCTTTTTATTTCTTATTTATATAAATGACTTGCCATACCTAATAAAGGATAACCATGATATAGTTTTATTTGCAGATGACACTTTGCTTTTATTTAAGCTTAAACGTCAGCAGAATGTCACTGACGATATAAATTCGGCCCTTTCCAAAATAGTACACTGGTTTAATGTTAATAACCTGCATCTTAATGAAAAAAAAAAACTAAATTTGTTAAGTTTACAATGCCTAATGTTAGGCAAGTGGATACTAGTGTGCTAATAAAAGGTAAAGAATTGAGTCCTGAAGATACTACAGTGTTCTTGGGCATAACCCTGGATGCTAAACTTCAGTGGGGCCCACACATTGATAAGTTGTCAAAAAAACTTAGCTCTGCATCATATGCCGTTAGACAAATTCGAAAGCTAACTGATTTAGAGACAGCCCGTTTAGTTTATTTTAGTTACTTTCATAGTGTTATGTCGTACGGTATTTTATTGTGGGGAAATGCTACCGATATACAGACGATTTTTGTTCTGCAGAAAAGGGCTATTCGTTCCATTTATAAACTAAGTCCCAGATTCTCCCTCAGAGAGAAGTTTAAAAATATTAATATTTTAACTGTGGCATCTCAGTACATCTATGAAAACATTTTGTATGTTCATAAAAATAAAAATTTGTTTAAAAAATACAGTGATATTCACAACGTAAATACTAGGAATAAACACAAATTAGTGGTTCCGGTAACAAGGCTCAAAAAAATAGGAGGCACATGTAGATGCCAATGTATACGCTTTTATAATAAGCTTCCCAGTCCTATTCAAGAACTTAGCCTTAATAAATTTAAATCATTTGTAAAACATAAACTTTGTCAGAAGGCTTTTTATACTGTAAAAGAGTATCTTGAGGACAAAACAGCTTGGGATTGACCTGCTCCAGTAATCACTGTAATTGATGTAATTTCATTTCTTATTTTCTGATTTTTTTTTTTGGTATCATTATTATATATATATTTTTTATTATTATTATTTTTAACTGACGATTATTGTTATTTTACAATTATGACATATTTCTCTTTTTTTTGCAACTATTAAATTTAACATTTAAATTTGAAATTGACAATTGTATCGTTTTTTTTTTTTTAATTTGCAATATTAATGGGTAAAATTACATTTTTGTAAATTTTTATTATTGTGAATGTGGGGACTATGTGGATTACTTTTCGTTTTTCCTTAATTTTAACTTTTAATTAACTTATAATGTCTGGCAGTTATGAGTACTTTTTGCGGCCTACCCAAATGTCCTTTCTTTGGTATTGTTCGTCAAATCGTTGAGCTCCTTGGTGGTCCTGAGTTGAGCTACGCGAGAACTGACAAAGTCCAGTCAGTGCAAGCAGCACTGACTGGACAGGTCCACTCAGAACTGTGTGGTTCTTTCTTCAAAAGACCATCTCAGACTCCAATCTGCATGGTTCTCATATGATTTGACCATTACATGTTTGTGTATGGACTTTAAAACAGACTTTGACCACTGAGTTTGTTTCGGTGTTTCTTCTCAGGGTAGTCAGCTAGGAAACACCGGCCTCATCTAGTATAAAAAAAAAACGAAAAAAAAAAATTGACGTGTAAAAGAGTTTGTAAAAACCTATTTACAAAATAAAAATCATTTATCATTTATCATACCATGATACCATGACGTCTTTCCAGTCACTCCTCACAGAGTTACATAAAATGTTAGGATGGTTGTAGCTAAAATGGGTTTATAGACTTGAAATTGATTTTACTCATTTATGCGGTAGCCTGATGATGACTGTAGGCTTGTTGAGCGCTTACAAAAGGTCACGGAAAGAGCTCTGATCGGAGTTTCCTTACGTGATCGCATCAGGAATGAAGATATCCGCAGGAGAACCAAGGTTACCAAAATAGCCCCAAGAATCGCCAAGCTGAAGTGGCAGTGACGCATTGCTCGTAGAACGCAATACACAGTGCTGAAAGGCCTCGTACAAGGTAGGCCGATGACTTGTTGAGATTCGCGAGAATATGGTGGATGCAAGACGCACAGAATCATTAGTCGTGGCAACACTTGGAGTAGGTTAAAGTCCAATAGTGGACAACCTTCGGCTGAAATGATGATGATGATGCATTAGTCGAGGACAACGCGTTTACACACTCGTTGCAAACTTGCAATCTTGCCTTATCGAGATATTGCCGAGAAACCGCTAATATGTTCGGGCCTTAAGTTGGGTGCAGGGAGGAGGGAGGTCTGAAGTCAAGAGGCTGCAATCTTGCCTCCAACTAGTAAGCAGTCAACAAGTCCTTTGTCAATGCACAATCTCTGGTAATTAGAGTTTCAATTGTTCTTGGAGCTGCGCTCTTGAGTAATTGCAGGTGACTTTGAATTTGCGGCTTTCATGTTGTTTGTGGATTAAGTGAGGGCGTAATATTAATATGGTTACCAAATTTAATCTACATGTATACTAAATATTATAGAGAGATAAGACTTGTATTTTGGAGTTTTTTTTTGTAATGGATCTTTATAAAGAACAAGTTTCTGCCTGCGGCTTCACTTGCGTGCAAGTAGGTTTCTCCATACAAAGTTTGAATCTGATTTAAACCCCTTAAGGGGTGAATTTTAATAAATAATTCTCTCTTAGACCTTAACTGTCATAAAAGGAAGTATTGTGCGAAATTTTACGCTCCTAATAGGTTCGATTACGTTGATACATTTTTTTTTTTATGATAGGTAAAATTCATCCAATGATGAATCCTGCCCTTTGGCGGAGATATAACCGCTGTGCGGACACCGGCGTCCGCTTGTGGCTCAAGAATTTAAAAAGATGACTTCTATACATTTTATTAATAAAAGGCATATTAAGATTGTGTACGTTTAGTTAAGTACCTAAAGAAAAAAGAAGTTCGGAAAAAAAAAAGATTTTATAAACCGATTTTTACCAGAACAGGTGAAATACATTTAGGTACGTGTTCAGGCGTCAAATAACCGGGAGAACCGGGAGAATGACGGAGCTTCGCGACTACAGATTATTTCAAGGAAATTGAATTTCAGAACATAGCCTACAGTATTAATTTTCAATTATTTTTGTCGGAATTTTCAAGGTCAAAAATAAATTGAAGGGTAAGGCTAAGAACTCACGAAGCGGTTTTTACCCGCGTGGGACACGGTTGCTTGCCCACGGTTTATGTAGAATGCAGATATGTAGATGTAGTTTTACGACAGTAGCGTGCACGATTGCTTGCGGCTCTCGTTGTATCGGCAGGCAACTAGTATAATCGCGCGGGCCGCGGGCATTCACAGTTCCGATGGTGTGGGTACAAGCCACCGTAATTACAGGTTCCCGCGCCAAGCACTGCGGTCGGTTGGCGCCCTCAGTGCCCGTCACGATGTAGGTACAGAAATCCGAAAATCACTAAATCTACCCAGACTTTTTTAGGTCTCGTTTTTTCATTCTTTTACGAAGTAAGTATAACACAATAGTACGTTCCTGGTTTGTCCATGGCGGATGAACTGCTGAACTGAAATGAATGAAAAGCTGAACCCAACTGTTAATATAATTAACCGGTTGTTTTGCGCTTATCACCCGCTAAATTAGCGGCATGTAAAAGCAACGCACACACAAAGCTCCGGTCTCGTAAGTTTAGAAATAAAACAGCTGTTACCTAAACCGCGGTGGGTGCGGGTTTTTTTTTTTTTTTTTTTTTTTTTTTTTTTTTTTTTTTTTTTTTTTTTATGGTAGGTGAAAATCATCCAATGACGAAACCCGCTCTTGGGCGGAGCGGGAGACCAGTGTCAGACTCTTACTGACTAAAAAACCTACCCCGTACCTTCCTTGCCTTATTTCTGGAGTCGAGGTTACAATTTTCATTTACCCTCTAGGCTCCAGGAGGCTTCGACCCTGAAGGGCCCCTGCAGTTTGCTGACAACTCCTTGAGGCGCGCGGGAACGGTGCGCGCCGTTGACGACCTGGACTCGGTCTTACCAGACGATCGGACGGCGAGCTACCCATTGCTCACCGTCCGCGAGCCAGTGTCTACGGTGGCCGGATATCGGCAGGATCGCGGCGGCGACGGCTACGGCGTGTACGCCGTTGCCTTTGCCTTATGCGGTCGGCCTCCTCCTTTACGAGCATTACTGCTTCGCAGAAGGAGGCGACCGCCTGCCATTCCTCTTCGCTGCGGACCATGGCCTGAACCAGGGCCCGGCGCGAGAGGTCGCCGCCGCCGATCACCCCCACGAGGACACGGCGATGCTCTTCCCAAGCAGGGCACACCTCCACCGTGTGCTCCACCGTGTCCTCCGGGCTCGCCTCACAGTGGCGACACCCGGACGTCTCTTCCGCACGAATCCGGTGCAGGAATCTCCCGAACTTCCCATGTCCGGTGAGAACCTGCGTCATGCGGAAAGTGAGGACGCCGTGAGGTCTATCCAGCCACGCCTCAAAGAGGGGCACTACCGCTGAGATTACGGTGTGCCCAGCGCTGGGTTGCGACAGTCGCTGTTTCCACTTCACCATGAGATCTCGCCGGAGCTCCTTCCGCCACGCCTCGACATGTTCGGGCAGCGGATCTTCGCCCCGGCGTTGCATCTCCACGCGCTGGTCGTGCATGTGTGCAAGGACTGTTGCCTCCAAATCCCATGGTGGTAGGCCAGCAAGGAGGCTCGCCGCCTCGCGGGACACCGTGCGGTATCCCCGCACCATCCGGATGGCCATGACCCTCTGGCAGGCGTTCAGCTGGGCCGCCGGGCGTTTACGCAGCGTCGGCGCCCACACTGGTGCCCCATAAAGGGCCATGGACCGGACGATGCCGGCGTAGAGCCTCCGGCAGAAGGCGTCTGGACCCCCAAGGTTCGGCAGGAGCCGCTTGAGAGCAGCCCCCGTCCGATTGAGTTTGGGGGCCAGACGTCGGAAGTGCTCCTCGAAATTCCATCGGCTGTCGAGGACAAGTCCTAGGTACTTCATCGTCGACCCGACGCCGATGTGAACTCCTTCTACCGTTAGTTGGGAACCCGTTGGTGGCGCGTTCCGAGGGCCGTGAAAGCACATGGCCTCGGACTTGTGCAGTGCCACCTTGAGTCCCAACTGCTGGATCCTCTCAACGACTGTCGCAACCCCGCGTGTCGCTAGTTCGACCGCCGCCTGGTACGACCTTCCCTGCGCTAGGACCAGCGTGTCGTCTGCGTAGCAGACCACGCTGACCCCTACGGGGAGGTCGGCGCGCAGCACGTAGTCGTACCCGATGTTCCACAAGGGCGGTCCTAGTACCGATCCCTGTGGGACACCGCACGACATCTCTCGCCGTTTCCAATCTCCTTGGTGACCGGGGTAGATTATATACCTGTCCGACAGGTAGGCCTCGATTGTACGACAGAGGTAGTCGGGCACCCGGTGATACCGGAGTGCCGTCCTAATGCAACTCCAGGGCAGGGAATTAAAGGCGTTGGCGATGTCCAATGACACCGCCAAGACACACCTGCCCCGGGACACCGCATCCCCCGTCGTGAGGGCTCGCACGCGCATGATGGCGTCCACCGTGGAGCGCCTCCTGCGAAACCCGAACTGGTCGTCCGCGAGATCAGGCCCCTTCAGTGTTAGGTGCTTGACGAGGCGGTCTGCAATGACTCTTTCAAAGAGCTTGCCCACCTCGTCAAGCAGCACAATGGGCCGATACGCGGACGGAGAGTCCGCAGGGCGCCCCGGTTTCGCGACGAGGACCAGTTTTCCCGTCTTCCAGGGAAGTGGGAACTGGCCCCTCTCCAAACATGCGCTAAAGAGCCCCCCCAATCGAGACCCGAGAGCCTCCATGGCCAGGACCCAAGCCTTTCCAGGCAAGCCGTCGGGTCCTGGGGCGGTATTCTTCGCACCCATCCTGCGTACCGCCACTCTCATCTCTCCCTCGGTCACTTCCGGAGTATTGGTACCGTCGTCGCTGACGTGGTCCGCGTCAGACACCGCTGGTGGCGGAGCCATGGGCGGGGGGGAGTGGTCCCCCCGCGCAGGGAACAGAGCGCTCACCACACCCTCCACGATCTGTGGCCGGAGACTCTGCGTCAACGGGGGAGCCCATGGGCGGAGTTTCTCTCGCACCAACTTGTATGGGCGTCCCCACGGATCAGCGTTGAGCGTCCCCAGCCACGCTTTGCAGGCCTCATCTTTGGCCCGCTTTATCTCCGATCGGAGGGTGCGCCTTGCCACCCTGTATCCCTCATACAGCTCCGCCTCTACGGCCTCCGCACCCGGCGGGCGGAAGCGGCGCCTGCGGTGTCTGGTATACCGGTGCCGCGCAGCATTGCATGCGGCGCGCAGCGTCGCAAGCTCTGGCGACCACCAGTACACCTGGCGTCGGGCGCGTCCTGGGCGGAGACGGGGCATTGCCGCGTCGCAAATTTGCGACAAGGCCTCCCGGAACCACTCCGCCTCGACGTCGATGTCGGCAGGCCTGACCGGTGCTTGCACCCAGGCCTGCACCGCCGCGGCTTCCAGGAAGAGCTCCCGTTCCAGCTGCCTCAGCGCCCAACGCGGACCACATGGGGTCTGTCGGACCGGCGCGGTCGAGGTCTGGGCGGAGACGTCAAACCGGATATACCGGTGGTCCGAGTATGTCTCCACCCCCTCCATGACGCGCCAGTCAACTACACGCGGTGTCAGAGCGGGGCTGGCGAACGAAATGTCCACCACGGACTCACCCTGCACCCGCACACACGTGGGGACAGAACCCCGGTTTAGGACGACCAGGCCTGTTTCCAGAGCCCAGTCCTCCACCAACCGACCCCGCTGGTTCGTGAGCCGGGAACCCCAAGCCATGTTCCAGGCGTTGAAGTCCCCGCAAACGACCACGGGGAGGGTACCATACCCAGCGACGACGGTCTTCAGCTCCCTGAGGGAGTCGTGAAGATCGGCGAGAGTTCTGTTCGGGGACAGGTAGACGCCTACCACTGCAATGTCCCCGAACCGTGCTGCCACGCAACCCCGACCCTTCGTGACGGCCTCGAGGGTCGGGGTACCAGCGGCGGCCGACGAGATAAGGGTCACCGAGCCGCTCAGGTCCTGAACCCAGTCAGCTCTGGGCAAGACAAAGTGCGGCTCGGAGACCACGGCGACGTTTATCGACCACTGCGCCATGCTCTGGAGCAACAGATCCTGAGCTGGGGCGCAGTGGTTGATATTCGCCTGGAGGAGACGTAATGGGGCCGTTATTGGCAGTCCATTGTCTCCTCCCTAGCCCTCTGAGAGGGCGCCGCCACAGCGGTAGCGGCGGCTACAGAAACCGCGCCGGCGGCCGAAGAAGCGGCTGCGGCGGCGGCGGTGGTGTTGGGGGGGCGACTCAATTTGGCCTTCACTTTGGCCGGGGGGTCGCAGGACCTGCTCCCAGCCCGGTGGTCGGCCTGCTTGCCTGCCGCCGCACATGCGTAACAGTGCGGCGCATTCCGGCACTCGGCAGACCTATGACCGGGCTTACCGCATTGGTAGCAGTGGTCACTGCGATCCACCTCCGCGGCACAGAAGGCCCCCACGTGGTGCCCCACGTGGCAGCGGAAGCACCGCAGAGGTCTGGGCTCCAGCAGTTTTACCTGGGCGGAGACCCAGCCCACAAGAAGCCGTCGGCCCCCACTGGTGATGGCCTTGGCCGCCGGCACGGGGCAGCTTACCGTGACGGCTCGCATGCCCGTGCTGTCAGCGCGGATGGTGCCCGCCCGAACCTGTTCGGGCGTGCAACCGCCCACCCTGACGATGGCGGCCACCACCTCGTCCACCTTGACAGAGTCGTCCAGGCCCATGATGCGCATGTCGATGCACTTGGTGGGCCTGGACACTCGGGCCTCCTCCGCACTGAGGGCCACCCTAATCTTCTCGGCCAGGGTGTCAGCGACACTGGCCGAGCCGGGGACCTCCAGAATTCGGGCCCCCGTTAGGGTCTGCCTAATGCAGAAGCCCCCAGGCACTCCGAGCTCTTCAAGGTGGGGCAACACCGCCCGCCTTGCCTTCTCCATGACGGCGTCATAGTTCGCGCCCTTCTTTCCCGCTTCAGGCTGTAGTGTGATCACTACAGCCTCGGATTTCGGGGCGCGAAGTCTCGCCGCCATGGCCCGCTTTCGGCGCTCTTGGCGCTTTGCGCGCTTTTTGGCCGCCCTGCGCGCCTTGCCCGCGCTTTTCTTGGCGCCGACGACCGTCCAGTCGGCGCCAGACGATGGCTCTTGAGGCGGGGGAGGCGGCAGGCGCGGCTGAGTCGCCGCCCCCGCAATAGGAGCTCCCGCTGGTCTGGCAGCAGGCGCCACGGCACCCCTCGCGGGAGGAGCGGCCCGCGCCCGACGCTGCCCAGCCACCGGGGCCGGCCTCGCAGGCTCCGGCGCTGAGGCCCTGCGCCCGGCTTGCCCCAACGGGCCCGCCCTGGGCGCAGCAGCCGTGGCCGCAGCGGCAGCGGCATAAGTTGCCGCTTGGCGCTGGCCGGAGGTCGCCAGTGGAGGGCGTAAGACTATGCCCTCCAGCAGGGACAGCTGCCGCTGGATCTGCAGCTGGAACTGTTGCTGCTGCTGCTGCAGCTGCTGCCGGAAGGCAGCCAGCTCCGACTGCACCAGCGTCAGCAGCTGGCTCCCTGCCTCAGGCTGGGGCTGGGGCTGACTTTGCCCCTGCCCCTGCCCGGGACCCCCTCCGACGGCCTCCCGCCGAACGGCTCCAGAGCCCGCGGGCCCGGCCCGAAGCTCGGCCCGGAGCTCGGCCCGCAGCTTCGCCACACTCTTGTCCAAGGCCTTATCGAAGGCCTCGGACAAAGAGGTGGCGTGCTTCAAAACCGTCTTCGCCTTGGAAGACGGCTTTGCGAGCCTCTTGCGGCCCATGTCGCGCAGCGCCGCGACCATCAGCTCGCCGAAGGACCTGCGGGCCTCTTCGGCGGAGTCCGCCCCAGCGTCTGGCGCGCCACCGGCCTGACGCGGCGGGCGCTCTCCAGCGCCGACCGCACCAGGGTGGCGCCCCTCCGCAGCCAGCTTTTCAGCTCGCTGAGCGGACTCCTGCGCAGTGAGCCCCCTGCCTCTACCTCGGCTTTGGACCCCACCGCGACTGCCGGTGGGGATCTTTGGGGCCGAACCCTTCTCATTATCGGAGGACGATTGCCCGTCCTCCGATTTGGTGCGCTTCCGGAAGGAACGCGAGTCCCTTCCGGAGTTGCCCACCAACTCCTCCTCCTCCAACTCCGAGCCTGAGCTCCTTCTGGACGCAGCGTCGGACTCCGACCGCTCGTCACTCTCCGAAATTTGGGTTTTAAAAAATTTTGATTTCTGCATTTTTGTTCCCACGAGTATGAACTTTGTGTACTGGCTCAAATACATGGTTCGCACTAGGGACTAATTAAGCTACCCATTAGTCAAGCTTACAACCTCCCTCACGGTGCGCCGCCGCTTGGAGGTTTGGGGTGATTTTTTATAGAGGTTGTCTTCCTCGCGGCCCGGGCGGTTAAGCCAAGGCCCTCGACCCCCATCGAAAGTCAGAAACATGACCTTGGACAATCTTTGGGGCTACGAGTCTAGCGGTGGCAGAAGGAGGAGGAACTCTTCCTCCTGCCTGCCCGATGGCAGGGTGAGTGCACACCGAGCCCGCTCTTACCTCGTCGCTGTGCCCTCTGCTAAATCAGAGGGACACGCGTTGAGGCGTTACTCCCAACAGAATATTCGCAAGCCGCCATCGAGCACCCTTAGGCAGGGATTGCCCAAGGGTGGGTCGATGGCGGCCTCCCGGGGTGCACCGTCCCGCAGACTGGTCTTCACTCCGGACGTGTCCGCAAGGGAACTCCAGCCTGCGGGCGCTCGAGGAGGTTTTCTGTCATGGCACCCCGCGGTGGGTGCGGGTAAAAACCGCTTCTTGAGTTCCTAGCCTAAGATAACGAAGTCGTTCGTACGATTCATTTCAAGGTAGATATTTAAAATTAAAGATCACGATGAAGAATTTCAAGTTGAATTAACTTATTTATTTATATATACTTACTTCATTGTTCACCAGGTCACCACGATTACAGTTTATAAAAGGAAACTTTAAAAATCTAGTTGACGGCCTTATCGCACTCGGCTATTTCTTCTGGGCAACCTGGACGTAATTTGACGCTTACCTTAAGCAAGTAATAATATCTAATACATCAAAAGCTTTGTGCAATAAACATAATCCCACACACCATCCACACTCAAATCACAATAATTAATCATAACGAAACCAATTTCCCGACTCGAGTCCCGAAATCAATTCTCGATTTCTACAACCCTATCGTACCGATTACTTGGCCTAATACTTGCACCTATATCGTTGGGCCCGAGACTACCCGAACTCATCAATCATACCCGTCTAACTCGGTTCCCGGTTGATCCATCAGCTTTTAAGGGATCCTTTAGCTCTTAATATGACGTATATTGTCTTACATACAACATTTTACGTGTTTCTGTGGTAATATTGTGGTCTATTTATCATTGTTTGTGATGGTGTGTTTATGTTAGTGTTGTTTTTTTGCGTCATTCGGTTCAATTGCGATTGCCAATCACATTAGTAGGTAGTATAATTGAATTGAATGCAAAATTAAAAAAAAAAACTTGATTACTTGATTCAGAAAGCGGTACTCCTGGACACGGCTCGTATTGTCCGGAGGTTCCTTTCTCTGGAGCCCTGACCGCCGGTAGCTTGGACCCTGTTCCCGATACCGGTGGGACACTAATTTTTATATTTTCAATTTTTTTTTCATTTCTAGAAAATATTTATAAATATATTAAATTAAATCCAGTAGTTTTTATATATTAAATATGTTTAAAAAAAAAAAATAATACAATTGTATTACCAATCGAAAGTCAACGCTATAATATCTATGTTCTCAGTAAGAAAGCCTTGCCCTATTCGTTTATTGTCAACACGAGTACGGATTAAAAGCTTGTAGAAACCACAAGCTTTTAACAACACATATTTCCTTAATCAAATTTTGTAAACCATACAATTTTCAAATGCCAACAGAGTTTTCAGGCTTTAGACCTCTTTTTTCGCATTGCCTTCATCAAAAATAGTGTGGATTGATGAAACAATAAGCTCTTAAACCATGCTTGACATTGACGATAGGCGACTGAAGAATGGCCATTTAGAACTACATAAAAAGTCATTTAAAAATCACAGTTCAAAATATCCTTTTGACAAAGGCAGCTTTTTGTAACTATTGCAGGAATCCTACGATTTATCTGGTTCAGTGAAAACGCAGTCGCATATAACCTCGGCCAATAAACTGATTCACTGAACAAAGTTAATCGAATGAAACTACGCCTACCTTCAAGGAAATCAAATTTCCTTGACGATGTCCATATTAGCAACATTAAATGGTGGCCGTCTAGAAACTTGATTATAAACTTGAATCCAGTTAGCACTTGTTTGTAACGATACCCATATCATGTAGTACTGCCGGAAGTTTGATTACCGCTTGTAAACTTGATTTAGGTAGAGGTTCTAGCAAGTAGGTAGTAAGTTAAACACTACCTGTTTTTTTTTTTTAGGGCGAGAAATTTTTAAATTATTTCTCGGAATTTTTTTTTTTATGTCCACAACTATCAAACAACGCCATCTAGTCCCAAGCTAAGCAGAGCTTGTGTTATGGGTACTAGACAACTGATAAACATACTTATATACTTCTAAATACATACATATTACAGATAAATTACACCCAGATACAGAACAAATGATTGTGCTCATCACACAAACATTTGTCCTGGGTGGGAATCGAACCCACGACCTCCCGCATAGCAGTCCCCTGACTGCTATGCGGGAGGTCGTGGGTTTAATTGACTGACTGGCCTGTCAGTCTAGTAGTTAGTGACCCTTCACTAACTACTAGACTGACAGGCCAGTCAGTCAATTAAAAAGACGGTTTTGTTTCACAAAACCTTTCTGATAAACTTCTTACTATAAATTAAACTCTTGAGCCCGGCGGCGAACCGGCGTTCGCAAACCCATTGTCTTTCTATTATGTCTCTAATTACTGTATTCGAAAAGTTAAAGGGGAAACTATTAGTCAGTTGCATCAAGAGGATTGAATTTTACCATCTGCTGTTTTGCTGCATTGCCATCACATAGTTACTTTAACTTTAATGTATTGACAAAAGTCGAAAATTTTCATTTACTTCAATTGTAATTGACTGGCCTGTCAGTCTAGTAGTTAGTGACCCTGACTGCTATGCGGGAGGTCGTGGGTTCGATTCCCACCCAGGACAAATGTTTGTGTGATGAGCACGATCATTTGTTCTGTGTCTGGGTGTAATTTATCTATAATATGTATGTATTTAGAAATATATAAGTATGTTTATCAGTTGTCTAGTACCCATAACACAAGCTCTGCTTAGCTTGGGACTAGACGACGTTGTGTGATAGTTGTGGACATATTATTATTATAAATTGAAGCCCTTTTCGGAGGCTAGAGTTTAAAACAAATCCACCAGTGATTTTTCAGTGACCTTTTGCGTTCTCGAGCTGCAGTGAAAGTTTCAGATTAGCCCGATAGCAGTGTTTCAAACTGCTCCTATATGTTGAAATCGAAAGGAAAACTTTGATACCGCGTACCGCGTGGACGATTTGTGTGACGTCAGGTTTTTAGTTTACACCCAACAACCTAGATGTCGCTACGTGTTGTTCCAATATTCACTTTTGCTGATAGAATTTACTCTGGTCTTGGAGCCTCATAATTATATTATGGTTCTGTATTCGCCAATAATAAATTATAACAACAATAGCAGAATGTATGATTGTTAAAAAATAACTGGGTTGTGGAGAATAGAATATTAGTAAGCACTAGCCAAGTTACAATCATTTCGTTAACGTCGAACGCTTGCAATTGGCCACGCCTCAATTCCTTTGTTTTGACTACGTGACTAAGCGTTGAGATGACGTCAGAACAAAGGAATTGGGGGCGTGAACAACTCAAAGCGTCCGACTTTAAAGAAACGATCATAATTTGTCCTAGGGGAGCTGAAGGTCTAGCCAAATTACCAACGTTTCGTGTCAAACCACTTTCTACTATCGATAACACCTTGGCGTGTAGCTCATTTTAGAATATGATAGATTAGTGATAGATGTTGACGTGCTTGAGTCACTTGTTCTACAAAAATTGTAACTTGGCAAGCATTATTTGTTATGTCGGCTATTTTATCTGATTTTTTTTTTTTAATAAATACGTATTTTGATGGCAAATAAACAAACTACACTCTAAAAACCCCTGTTCAACCTCTTTCTCCACATCTCTCTCAAAAACCAACTCTGCAAAAATAACACTTCGACATCTCTCACTTCGATTAAATGTCACTTCGACCAAGGTTGAACCCCATTCAAATTACCTGAACCGTCAAAACTTTACTAAAATTGCACGTTTTTGATCCCTGATCCCTCGAACCGAAAATTGAATTTCCTGAGCACAACTTTGCCGGCCACAAGGCTCTCAACTTTGACCGCCTCTCGACATACCTTTTGGTCAAAAGTTATACCAATTAAGTTATTTTCTTTTGTATATTTTTTGTCCGATAGAAATAAATTGTTGCGACATTCTTCGATACAAGGGGCTGGTAGCTAAAAAATATTAGCAACACATTTTAATCTTTAGGCCAGTGAACTGGAATGCCGTGGCAGTGCTATGATAATATTTTTTTTTAATTTAATTCAAATGGTCGTTTCTTTATTTATTTCACCTAAATTTAAAATGACATTTTCAAATGTTCTATTGAAACGACGAATTAACCCAGTCTGAAAAACTAATAATCAACATTGCTAGGATCCGTAGAGGCCGTGGAGGCCGTAGTGCAGGGGCTGGACCCCTACACTATGGGATGACTGAGACCCTGGAACGAACCATCTCTTTCTCCTCCTCAATTCGTATTCCTCATTACAAGGGTCGCATAGAAAGAAGGAACAGGATTGAGTTTTTAGTCAATAAAAATCTGACACTATGTCCTGTCCTATCCAAGGGCGCAAAGATGCCATAGGATGATTTTTACCTTTACAATTTTACCTTTCAAAAATAGCTTGGCTAAGGGTAGGTATCGAATTGCGGTGGCAGGCTACAGAACCATGTATAAAAATAACTGATATTTAGCTACTGACCCCAAAATAGTTGAGCAAGGGCTAGACAGATAGATTCTTGGCTAGAATCTCTGCTAATGCCTCACCATTACGGACAAGGGTATACTCAGAAACTTCGAGTAAACAGTTGTGTTAGAAATTACGTAAGCACGTACCCATATCATGGACTTTTGTTGATGTTTGATTAATCCGTGTGAAATTATACCCAAGTTGGCCACTGCTACATGCTTGAAGGCTGTGGAGCCTTGAAACATAAGGCATTAAGTAACTATTGCATAGATTTGGAGTTAAAACTCTAACGTTGATTAGGGTAGTGCAAATTAGAGAGCATTGGTGGCTGAATGGTAACAGCCTTGAGAAACGAGTTGTAGGTCCCTGGTTCAAACCCAGCCAAGCCTAATAATTTGTGCAATTTATTTCATCACCAGCACTTCTTTCAAAACGGTAAAGGAAAACAATGGTGAGGAAACCTGCGTGAACCATAAATTCAAAAACATGTGACATTTAACAACCAGAACTGCGCCCGCGAGGTGGATTACGGCCCAACCGTTCCTAGAGAGGAGGAACAGGAAAAGGCTCATTATAAATTGAAGTGAAATAATTACTGGTCACATATGGGCCATGTACATCGCTCTGAGTGCGTCAGTCTTCATATATTTTATGTATAGTAAATGTAGGACCAGTAATAATATTTTTATTCAATACATTACTTCAGTCAGCTTTTTTTTATGTGGGAAATCACTTAGTGATTCCTCCCGCTCTGAGTGATGAGAGAGAAAGTAAAACACTTTTACAGAGTCTATCTGTTTTAAGTTATCCTTTGAAGTCCAAGATAACGCAAACTCTTTAAAACAATTTGGCAGCCATATCAGTCGGCATTTTGGAAAGATACCATATCCTTATCAAAATTTTTGTTTTTTTTCTAAATTTTTTCTATGCTATTTAAATTTTTATTTCAACAACAAATGAAATAATAGTAGGTAGGTACAGCTTCATGAAACCGTTAGGCCATACCATTTTGACCTTTTGATAGCAAAAGAAATAACAACGAAATCTTCCAGACGGTACACAATGAAAGGGACTAAAATATTCAGATGCAAAAGTAGACCTTTGAAGAATAATGGTCCTCCCACGACTTCGACCGACGATTCGCTGTAAGAATAATAATAATGTGGATATAATTGAGAAGTTTTGACAATTTTGTTATTATTTTAGATCTATAATCTTATATTGATAGATAGATAGATATATATGTTCCTTATTGCATACCAAAAATAAAATAACAATAGGAACATAAAATTAATAGGGTGTCACAATGGGCGGTCTGATATACGCTCTTAATAAACTAGTGCGCTTCTCCATCCACGATTGCATCGCTGCTTATTCACAGTCAAGCGCTAGTTTATAACAATTAAGAAAAAAACTCAATTATTCACCCTCCGTTACACATACTTAAACATAACGTATTAAAAGGTTTTTCCACTATGAATTTAAAAAAAAGGTAAATTGTTAATATATTTATCTGCATTTTTAGACAATAAATATATTTAAGTACTATTATTACAATTATATGATTAATATCACACAAAAATATCGTCAGTTAAGACGAAGACGAAAGAATACAGACCTCTCAACAAGTTTATGAAGAACGAGATAAGTTAAAAGGATTCTTTCTGAAGATAATCAGTTCGCACCAGCGAAGTTTGCTCGCGAACATTTTATATCAACGAGCGAGTTAGTGTTTGGACAAGTTAGAATAACCACAGAATTTCAGACTTGGCTAAGTTTGATTAAGGAACGTCAAATTATCTCGCCTCTTATTTTTTTAGCAAAGATTTAATCCAGTATTTGCACTAGCTACACGAGAAGTAATAATTTTTTTTATGGTAGGTAATACAAACTTCTGCATGTACTCAACTAACCCTGTCTGAATCTGACGCGTTCAAGTTTTTCCTAGGATCGAAAAAAACGAACGACCCAATTCACCAAATATTAAGGCCCGGTATCCACCAAAGCGGAGAGGAGAGGAGACGAGAGGAGATGGGTTTGGATAAACCAATCCGATTTCGTTATTTCCACATCTCTTCTCCGCTTAGCTTTGGTGGAAATGGGTCAAGCGGAGAGGAGAGGAGATGTCTTATTTTTCTATAGAATTTTGTGCAGCGAGCGAGCAAGCGGCGCGGCAGAGAGGAGAAGTGTCTAGTCGGGCGGCCTGCTGCGCACGTCTTCCTTTCGTAATCAGAACTTGACTGTTTTCAATCTCTCACAGCTCACATCTCCTCTCCGCAACGCATCTCTTCTCCGCTTTGGTGGAAAGAACCTGCCAGCTTCGCGGCACATCTCCTCTCCTCTCCGCTTTGGTGGATACCGGGCCTAAGGGTTTTTTATGTTAGGTAAAAATCATCTAATGACGAGTCCATGGAGTGGAAAACAGTGTCAGTCTCTTACTGACTAAACAACCTACCATATTCGTACGTTGCCATATAAACCAGGGTCAGAGCCTTCCTTTCAGACGCAAACCCTTAGCCACAGTTGGTTTCGACCCTTCTGCAGGGTCCCTACAGTTTGCTGATAACTCCTTAAGGTGCGCGGGTACAGTGCGCGCCGTCGACGACTGGGCTTGGTCCGGTCGATTACCAGACGATGGGTCATTAAGGGCTTGCTTTTTTTGATGCTGTCGAACAGAGCTTTGTTCTCAACAAACGGCCGGACGTCGAGCTACCTTTTACTCGCCGTCTGGAAGCCCGGGTCCACGGTGGCCGGAAATGTTGTTGTTGTAATTCGTGGTCATCATCATCAGCCTTTTTAATGTTCCCACTGCAGGGACATAGGCCTCCTCTCTAAGAGAGGGAATGGGCCGTAATCCACCACGCGGACCCAGTGCGGGTTGGTGGATGTCACATGTCTTCGAATTTTTGGTTCTAGGACATGCCGGTTTCCTCACGATGTTTTCCTTCACTGTTTTAAGAGCAGTGGTGATGAAATAAATTACACAAAATAATGTGCCTGGCAGGGTTTGAACCTGCGACCTACAACACGTAAGTCGGGGCCGTTACCACTCGGCCACCACTGCTCCAATTCGTGGTAGCTATTCATAAATGTTATGTCTATTTTTATAGTGATTGCAATTATGTGGATATTCCAAAATCTCTGTACAATCTAAGCTTGATATTCTAAACTTGTTGGCTCGAAACTAAAATGATATAACATTACGTAAACATGGCAGTGACTGCTAAACTTTGACTCAGCGACGATGTCTCAACTTGGTTTAAAGCAATCTGCAAACTAAGAAATATGGGGTGTGATGTGCTGAAGCTCTATGGTAAACTTGGGTAAACTAATCTAGGTAGCTTCCGCTAGTTTGATACCTACGGTCTTTCATTCTCACAAGAGAGATTAAAAGTGACTATTATATGTACGAAGGTACGGTGGAGCACACGGTGTTCCCCGCTTGGGTAGAGCATCACCATATCCTGGTGGGAGAGAGCAGCGGCGGCGATCTCTCGCGCCGGGCCTTGGTCAAGTTCTGTTCCGCAGCTGGGAGGAATAGCAGGCGGTCGCCTCCTTCTGTGAAGCATTATGTTAGCAAACGAGGAGGCTGCACGCGCGAATGAACACACGCTCGAGCCGCCGAGATTCCAAACCCGGCAACGGTAGATGCGGGCTTGCGGACGTCGAACAATGGATAGCTCGCGCTCTGACTGTACCGTAACTGGCCGAACCGATCTCAGTCGTCAGCAGCCCATAGTGATAAATAGGAAACCCGTAGCCCTCGCACGCAAAAGAAATGAAGGACACAGGTGTGGTTTTAATCAGTAAAAGTCTAACATTATCCCGTTTCATTCTGAGCGAGAGAAGTCATTAGAAATTTTCATTCTTGAAAAATAAGAGTTGTTTTGTTTCGGTAAGTAGTCGCCACTCCTGCCCCCTAGCCAAGTTGATAATCTACAATCGTTAATTCTAGTAAACCACTAATCACTTGTATGGAAATGACATCATTTGAACAAAATTAGAAGCCAAGTTTAAAAAGACAGATTAAAATGTAATCGTTTCTACAATGATCATCGCCACCACTACATCCTGCATAACAAAATTAATATTTACGCTGAGGCGTTTCGCTTGTAGAAAGAGACTTTTCGCTAAACGATTGTATCTTTCCTTGAGGGGGCAGAACCTTTCGGGAGAGCGGGATTCGTCTTTGGATTATTTTTGCCAGTTGTGAAATGACCTGCAGTCTTGTACGGGACTGACCGGGATTGGTGTAAATAAAACAGGAACAATGAGATTACTTCGCACTGAGTATAATCGCGTGATCTGTGATTGATGGTGTTACGAAGAATGACACGACAGATTACTTATACTAATTAGCCTACTTAAAAACTAAACAAAAAACTTGATGCATCGTCGCATGTTGCTATTGAACAACATCAGGCTCTTTATCTGCAGGGTCTTTGTATCCTCAACAAGTCTCAACTGACAACATCCATACACACATGTTCATAACTCATGTATCAGAACCACTCAGCTCAACTATTTTTTTTAATTAATAATTATTTTGAAGGGTACTAAATGTTCCAATACGCAACCAACCATTAGCAAAACATTTGAGTGAACATGACAAACTTCCAACTGTCATGTTCCATGTTCTCAAGGCTTTTCCAATTTTTTCCTACTACAATTCGATATCGAAAGTCGGTGCGAAAGTGATCGCATTGTACATAGATATTGTCAATTTCGTACCGTGATATTCTGATATTACATAATCGAATTAACGTCAAATCCAATACCAAAACGGGTGAAAAGCAAATTAGAGCTATTTGAAACGGGTACAGTCAGCCTCCTTTGCGGTGGTTAGCATAATCAGGTTTTTAATATTCCAACTTTTGGGGCTTTTTTTTGTAGAAAAAATCCCAATTTGTTCCTTCCTAGCCCTTTATACCGGATCTTGACTTTCCTTTCAGAAGCTGGTCCATAACTTCAGTAGACTTCAATCCTGCTGGGTCTCTAAGGTTAACTAATAACTCATTGAGGCGCGCGGGAATTCCTACTTTTGGTACTCAGTCAGTCTCTAGGAGGAGGAATGGACCGCATTCCACAACACGGGCCCAAAGCGGGTTGGTGGATATGACATGTTTTAACCTTTCGTATGCCAGAAGGCAGATCTACGCGAGACACAATAAATTTTTAATTGTGTCTCTAATTACGGCATACGAGATGTTAAAGTTCATGAACTGTACTACACAAATTAATGCGCATGGCTGAGTTTAAACCTGCGATCTACAACTTCTAAGTCGGTGCAATTACCACTGAGCGATTAATAATTATAATCTTAAACTATAATAGATATTATTTTAGTTATTTACTGTGTTCAAACATCTAAAAAACAACATTCAAATACTCCATTTTATTTAGTGCTCGTCTACATCATAAAAGAAAGCGTAGTGAATAATTGCACGTCCCTATTTCCAGAACTTTCTGTTCTGCTTTAATAAGTGTGTCAGTTAGTTTTTCTTTATAAACAAGTATATTTAAATAGCAAAATCTTTTAACCTAACCATATTTTTGCCATCTAAAAAAGGATATTTCAGCGGTCGTTAGTTTACAAAAAACTGACATGGAGGGCGGTGATTTTTGCGTGTGACACAAGGCGGTAGTCTTCAATATCGTTTCAGAGACCATCGCTCATGTTTAGCATAGAAAATGACAAGATGTATTTAATGTTGTCATATTTTGTCTTGTAAAATGGCATGCAAGCAAGTACTATCAGACGCACCACGTCTAGCTTTTCTAGTTGCCACTAGATGGCGTGCTTTTTTATGTTGTCAACAAATAAACGCTGGAACCGTCATATTTTAAGATAGTATGGGAAGTTTGAGAACATATTCGCTGTGCTTAGAGCTAAGGAATGAAGTTACTTCTAGGCAAACGTGCTCCGTCGTCGCTTTTCATCAGGCGCGACAAAGTGCATATAAAAGTTACGAAAAAATAACAAAAGTATGAAGTTTGCGATAGCGACTGTACTTTCATAAATCAATCATTGATCGCGTTACGCAGCGGTCGCGGTGACGAGACCAATAATACTAGTTTAATTTGTATTCAGGTTACTTTTTGTTTTTCGATTGCTGTTGTGGTACTCGTATTTCTGTGGTTTCGAAAATTTGATTCTTAGTTTCGGTTGTCAAGAATTTGCCATTTACAGAGGGTACTATGAAATTTTGCCATACAGTGTGACAATGCTACCTTCTAACTAACCTACCTACCACCCTACCTACCTACCCACCTACCCCCCACCCTATCTACCTACTATGCTACCTACTAATGCTAACTTCTAGTATTATTATTATTTTTTTTTAATGCTGCCAGCCTCGACTTTACCAGTCGACAGCGATACGGAAGAGTTTTTTGACGCCTTATTAGATTAAGTACTTTTAGTTAAGTTTATATATATATATAAATCAAAACCAAATCAAAATGGTTTTTATTTCATATAGGCCTACATGGGCACTTATAAAACGTCAGAAGCTAGTGCACGGTTCCAAATTGGTCGTTTCCTATGGAGAAGAACCGGCAAGAAACTCCATGGTTACTCTTTTAAAAAAATGGTTTCTTACAATATTATCTCGTTATTACAGTATTTATATAATTATGCAAGAACAGTGTAGACCAATCAATATTGTACTCAAAAGCACAATAAAAATAATCATAATAATAAAAAATTAAAGGTGAGTCGTAATAGGATTTGCGAAGTCTACAGTGTTCTTACTTTACAACGTGAAATGCAAAGAAAGAAATATTATATAAAACAAAAAAATTAATAAGTATGAAAAAAAAAATATATATATATCTTTATAATAGTTTTAATATAATATTTTAATGTATGTGTATATATGTAGTTTTATGGTTAATTTATTATTTGATGCTACTATTCTACGCACCCCGCACCAACGTATGTTTGGTCTCATCAGTCACCGCAATAGACTATCACTTTTCTTCAATCGTGCCGCATCGCTTCCCTATCGCGACTACGTTTTATTGCTTACTTAGTACACCGCGATACAGTTTCATGAAATAATTAATTCTTTAAAGACACTTAACATTTTAATATACCCATAAAACAAAAACGTACCAATTAAAAACGGCACCACTAATTGATAGAAATTAAATATTACGGAATAAAATCGCAAAAGCAATCGTAATTAAAATCACGAGGCAAAAATGAAAAACTGTTGGTATAACCAACAAAAATTAATAACGCTTTCATCTCAAAAACCATTTAATTAAATGATACCTAACTAAAAAAAAATCTTATAATTTATTCGATACAAAATAACTGTTTATTAAATTAAGAAGGAACCGAAAATTAAAATTAATTTGATGAAAACCACTGTGGAAAATGCAAACTCACACAAACCGCAAAAGCAATTATTAGGGATCGTGTATGCCTGATAAAAGGTCAATGTCATAACGGTAAAGGGCACGTCCTGATAAGTCGGACATGATGAAAAAACTGCTCGTTTGTGGAATATCTCGATACTGTTGAAATTAGGGATGCCAAATCGATTCCAAGGTTACGACCATCGATATAGATGTACTACGCACCAGATTAGGCGTACCGAACAGTAGCTTTGTTTGACTTAAGTGATCTGCAGGCCATACACCTTTATATTAATGACATTAGAGCAGTTTGACATTCCCTCAGTGTGAGAGTAAGTTTTCCGCTTAGATTCGGTACAGGCAGTTCGCGAACTTACGATATCCAGTAAAAGACGGCCTCTTCACCCACCTTCTAACGTACATGCAGCGGGTGAATTGGCCGTAACGCCTCTCCGGCCACTCCTCAAAGAGAGGATTGTGCTTTCAATTTCGGTGTCGCTTAAAAATTTGTAAATGAATCATTACAGTAGTCAGTATCTCGAAACTTTGACAAAGAGCCTTGTACTTTCATCGTATTATCTTTGCTTTTTTTTTAATTTAGCCATCAAACAGGAACACAAATTGTCAACAAATAAAGCTATTTTCAACTGCTACTTCAAATAGTAGAATACTATTCCAAAGGGAACATATTCCTTAAATAAAAAGACTCGTATAAACTATCCCAGGATATGTTCTACCCGCGTACCAAGTTTCATATAAAACTCTTTAAGCATGCAGAAATAACAAACACACACATATAATTTTGTATAAATATTGGTGGTGCCGTACACCAGTTATTTAGGCGAGAAATATGAGTATATAATGCAATTTCGGCTACCCTGGCACTGGGTGAACTGGTTCAAAATGAGAAGATGGAAGTAGACTATGTTGCGGTGGGAGAGTACGTGACCATGCGAAAGCAGCTGTAGGACGACGAAAATTAAGACTAGTAAGGAAATCTACTAACGATAAAAAACACGCGCACTAACCTTACTCGTCCGTCGAGGCGAGGCTTGTTCAGCTGGAACCAGTGGCACACACTATAATCAAAGTTCTTCACCACCAGTCAGGCGCAATAGTTGGCAGAAAAATTAAAAAAATATAGGAAAAATTAGGTACTCACACTCCAATCATTGTTGTTTAACACCAGCCAGGCTATATCACTCATAATAATTCACAAAAAAAAATAGAAAAATATATATGAGAAATTAGGCATAATTGAATAAGTACCACGAGCGGCGATTCTTTCAGGAGTGAGATGACGAAGCAAGATCATCAGTCAGCGCGCGTGTGTGAAAGGAACGTGAATATAAGCAGGGAATGCGTTTGCAAGTACGTACGTCTACCCTCCATTTGAAAATATAAAATTACGAAACCCAACAAATGTGATAATGAAATAACATTATTTTCTGAACAAATAAAGTTATTCTCACAAAGACCATCTTTTACTATGTTGTACAAATTGTCGGGTCGGAAGGAAATCAAGTTAATTCAAACGGAGGCTCACCCCTTTCTTGTCCTCATTTTTATTTGATCATCGTATTACGAGTATCGTTGTATGGCATGAACAGATCGAAAAAAGAACAGAAAATACTAATAAAAGGAACTAAAAAGTGATATTCTTGGAGTTTGTTTGCGTGATCGAATTAGAAAAGAAGATGTTTGCAGGGGAACCAAAGTTAAACAAGTATGCTCCATCCATGGGACAAGGTAATGAAAATCAGTAAGATGAAATTGATTTCCGAACATAAAAAAAATAATATTAACTTGTATATTTTTCAGCGGAAAACCTTCAAAAGGTACAAGGGAGTTTGGAATTTTTATCTCACTAAAGTCACTCACAAAAAAAGCTAGGCTGAAGTGGGAGTGAGCTGGTCACGTCGCACGAATGCACTCGGACAGATGGGCGAAGATTGTCACTCACTGGATGCCTGAGGGTGGTCGACACTGCCGCCGTCGAGGTCGACCGCGGCGAAGGTGGTGTGATCTAATCACGTTCGCGGGGCAATCTTGGCCGGAGATCGCCCAAGACAGAGAAGTTTGGAAGGAGAAACGGAAGGCCTTTACCTAGCCGTAGGATACAAAGTAGGCTATAAAAAAGTCACTCAGGTGAACACCATTACTATATTATTATGGATGAGCTCCCAAGGATTTTTAACCTATATGTATATCCAACGAACGCTCTCGTTTCTCTCGTTTGCTATACCAGGGCAGCACATCTAGCACTATGAGGATTGAGGAGCTAAACCAGTTAGAGTAACCAGTTGTAAACACACAAACTACGCGGGTAAGACACAAAAACTTTCGTTGGACCAATCCAATGCCAGAAATTAAATTTAATTGGCATCACAACAACAACAACGTCTGTTTGGACACATTCTTGGAAAAACTATGAACACCATCAGACCACCAGATCCAGACGTACGGCGATGCGCCACCGGTACATGCTAGACATCCCCCATATACGTATAAAGCGTTTTGGGAACACTTTCATTGCGCGTACAGCCAAGCAGCGGAATTCCTTGCAGGAGTCTGTGTTTCCTGATGGCTACAATCCGAATCTTTGAGTTAAGAGTGAATAGGTTAATTCTAGGTAAGCGCGCTTCATCGTCGACCGCATCGTCGCTTTTTATCAGGTGTGAGAGCGGTCAAACGCGAACCAATATGAAAACAAATAACCACGAAACCTAACGTAATTGTATCCAACATTCTATATAAGACTATTTTGATCTTAATCGAGACTAGATAAAGTCATGAAGCTCGGGAGATCCGCCGCTGTGGCCAACATAATTACATTTATGGCCACCGAGACGATAAAGGAAGGGCTATCAAACCAATATTGTAGCTTTATTATCAATCAACAATAACTTTATCGAAGCTAAGGTTGTCAAAGTTTAAGAAAATAATAGTTTTTTCAGGGTGGAAGAACAAACTCCTGCTCGCCTAAAGGAGTTGTCGGCAAACTGACGGAGGCCCTCCAGGATCGAAGCCTCCTGGGGCCAAGAGTTGATGCAAAAGCGTAACACCAGGGCTAGGGGATTAAGGCAAAAAAGGACCGGGGTAGGTTGCTTAGTCAGTAAGAGTCTGACACTGTTTTCCGCTTCGCCCTACGGCGGGATTTGTCATTGGATGATTTTTATTTACCATAAAAAAATACTTAAATAAATATGAGAATAAACTCTAAAAACTGAAAATTTTGTCACAAAAAAAAACCCTTCCTTCGTAAAAATCTTCGAGACTCGACTCGGGAATTAAATTCTTTACGCAAGTTTTTTGGTATGGAACAACGTGTGCAAGTCCAACTCGCATTTGCCCACTTTCATGGATATGCCCTATTCGGTTCAGCAGTTTCATGTTTAATCGTCTCATTCACTCCCAGTTAAACAATTATGGCCGTAACTTTGAGAATAACTGTACTGGGAGTAACAGTTTATTAGTCGTAAACATTTTACTGGTTTAATTTGGACACTCATATATGTTGCTACTTGATATCATATTGTGGATATCATAATAATTTAGGTAACCTTACTTTTCCTGGTGACCTTGGAATTATTTAACATCAAAACAATGATGTTTTGATGGAGAAAATTTCAGGAATGATCCTGTTCCGTCCGTCTGAGATTTTCTCGCTCCATTATAATTTACTAGCTTTTGCCCGCGGCTTCGCCCGCGTGGGTTTGGGGTTTCCGGGATAAAAAGTAGCCTATGTGCTATTCCGGAGTGTATCCTATGCCTGTGCCAAATTTCATTCAAATCCATTCAGTAGTTTTTACGTGAAAGAGTAACAAACATCCATACATCCATACATCCATACATCCATACATCCATACATCCATACATCCATACATCCATACATCCATACATCCCTACATCCATACATCCATACATCCATACATCCATACATCCATACATCCATACATCCATACATCCATACATCCATACATCCATACTTACAAACTTTCGCCTTTATAATAGTAGTAGGATGTGTCTTCAAGGTTAGAGTGAATAGACAGTTATTAGACTAGTGTGCTTCACCATCAACGATGCGCATCACTGCTTCAAATTGAAAGGAGGAGGCCGACCGCATAAGGCAACGGCGCTCATGCAACTGACGTCGCAGGGATTCAGATCTCGATTTCCGGCCACCTTAGGCCCCGGACCTAAATCGGGATCGGTATCTTGCGAACGGCGAGCAAACACCGTCCGATCGTCCGGTAACCTCCCAGACCGAGTCCAAGTCGTTGACGACGGCGCGTATTGTTTCCGCGCGCCTAAGGAGTTGTCAGGTCAAGCCCTACTGGGGCCAAGGGTTCGATTCTGAAAGGCAAGCTCAGTCCTGGTATGAATTGCAACCAAGGAACAGGGTGGGTTTTATAGTAAGTAAAAGTCTTATACTTCCCGCTTTGTTCAAGGGCGGGAGATACTGTGTTGTGATGTCATTCAAATTGGGTGATTTTTACACACAGAAAAAAAATCATCAGATGTGATCGCAGACAAGCACTAGTTTATAAATCTACTAAAAAAACAAATCTTAAAGAAAACTTATGAAAATAAAATGGTTGGATGATAATCTTACATTCAAAAAAAAATTTATCCTCCTTTTTCAAAGTGTCATAGGTCATATTTGAATGAAAATATTCAAGAAGCTAGAGTTGAATTTTTTTAAGTCTGCGCGCGGCGAAAAAAGGAAACTAATTATTTGCCGTCATCTTGACATTTATGTCAGGTGTCAAGAGAATGTTTTGTGTTCCGTGTTTTTAATCGTTTCCAAAGTAAATAATCGTCATCATTATGCCGAAAGTGGTTAAAAGTGCTGGTAAAGATATTATCTTGAAATTCAAACGTGTTTGTTAAGGGGAATGAAAAAATATCGGGCTTACGATACGATTTTCCAAAAGTGGACCATTTGTCAAATATTTTTTTCGGGTGACCAGAACAACAAATCTCCCTGAATATTCGTACCCGAGTGGAGCCTGGCAGAAAAACAGAGTTGGTTGAAAATGGACTGCTACTATGTATTTGAATCATAACAAGTGATTATTATAACAAGCTATTAAAGAGTTTGTTGAAAATGGACTGCTACTGTGTTTTTTAATCTTAATCAAGTGACTATTATGACAAGCTATTATATATTAAATAAAGTACATATTTTCTAAGTTCCATGACTTTTTTATCTCGAGTTTGTTTTTTTATCTCGAGAAATTGTATAGGAACAGAGTTAAATATGTTAAAACAAGAAATTTTCCGCGGACGAAGTCGCGGGCAGAATTTAGTATATTATATAAAGATCAATGCAACTTTATAACTCAAGAACGTGCCCACCTATCCAAACCAAATATTTAGGCTTTGTTCGGACTATTTAGTAGATGGTTTATGTGAAGTTTTTCAAAATCGGTCAAGGGGTTCTTCATTTATCACATTTTTCTGATTCCGGAAGCGAAGCCGCGGGCAAAAGCTACTTAATATATAAAAGCGAAATACCACTCACTGATTAATCACTATATATCAGAAACTATAACACCTACAAAATTAAAATTCGGCAGGTAGGTTTCTTACAGGGTGTAGACGTCCGCTATGGACAGATTTTACGTAACTCCACCCCTATGGTGGTTAACAGACTTTCACGCAGGCGAAGCCGCTGGCAGAAGCTGGTATACCTACCTACTACAGAAAAAAGACTGCGTGCGGCTAATATTTGTTTTAATTTTATGATAAAATTTGTTGTAAAATCGCTATCGCTAATCGTCATCTATAATTTTAGAAAACCTGAAGAACCAACTAAAATGTAATAATATGTAATGAAATGAATCGTATTTCCCATTATTGATTTCAAAACGTATTTCATGTGCTTTGTTTACTTTGTATTTTTTTTATTATATGAGGGAAAGTAGATTAATTACACTAGCAACATTAAGCACGCCCCCAGCCACGCGCAGACTTAACGTAATCCAACTCTACCACCAGTTGACATTTATGAAAAATTCAAAAGCCTATTCAATGTACCACAGCTAGCTCCCAGGTCGTTGTAAAGAGCCAATTATTTCCATCACTTGGTGCGTTAGACCTGCCAATTATATGACAACGACCGGGCGGTGTACCGACAAACTATGTGTAGTCTAGTACATAGGAACATGGTTATCAGATGGTTTTGTTTGTATATATCGTCTGTTGTATTGATCGTTAATATGTATGTATTTATTTTATTTATTTATTAAAGCTTCATGCACTAGTGCACTGAGGGGGACTTAATGCCATAATCATTTTCTGGTGCATAGAGTTAACATAGTAATAGTTGCACAAACTTAACATCAAAAAATAAAACAAACCAAAAAAGAATACAATGATAATTAGTAAAATCGATCACTAATTACCAGTGTCACTTAAACACGTCATGGTGTTGTGGTCATGATAACAAATGACTTTTACTATGAAACCTGAAATCGCGAAAAAATTCGCAAAAAATCTTTATCTATAAAATAAATAAAGATTTTAAAAAAAAAGCTCAGTATATTTATGTTCGCCTAACTGGTCAAAATATACTGAAACTTGCTAATTTTTTTAGCGATCTCAGGTTTGACCCCATAGTAAAAGTTATTTTTTATAATAATTACAATCACGTGTTTAAATATCGGTCACTAATTATGATCAGTCACCCTATACAGAAAATATGGCTATCAACAAAATATGATAATTATAGCGACAGTGATTATATTGTTTATTAATTAATTTACTGGAACCATTAACCAGAATTCACTCTCTACCTCAAACTAATTAGTACGGCCAATTAACATATTTCCTGTTCCAGTTTCGACAAAACCTAGACCAAAATACCTATAAAGTACCGAAATAATTGACGACGCACTATAGGATTTTTTTATGGTGGGCAAAAATCATCCAATGACGAATCCCGCTCTTGGGCGGAGCAGGAAACAGTGTCAGACTCTTACTGACTAAACACACCACCCCGTTTCTTCTTTCCTTCTCACTAGGGCCAAGTCTTTTCAGATAGAGACCCTGGGCCCCAGTAGGCTTCGAACCTTTTGCAGAGGCTTTGCTGACAACTCCTTGAGGCGCACTGATGACAATAGGTACCTATCATCAAGCACTCGCAAGCCCTTTGTGAAAACAGTACGTGTCTGATGCACGAGTGCAGAAATGTAGTCTAAATTAAGAAAAAGTGTGTCATCAAGAAATATCTCGACTTCTGTCTTACTCTTCTCGAAGACAGGTTAAACTAAATAACAGTATGTAAATTTTTTTTGAAAAATCCATCCTTCGGTCAGATAAAATCCTCTAAACACTGCTCGAACAGGAACTTAATCCTCGACGTTTACGCACACACACCGACCAACGAGTCATTCTATTCAGTAAACGTTTGGTTTGCGCCGATCTCGTAGCTCTATTCAGTGAAATGGTTCTCAGTAAATTGCGATAAAACGTTATCTCGGCTTCGGTTAGCTTCGTATTTAGTTAGCTGGTTCGTTCTGCTCATAGATATGAGGGTTTGCTGGATGGAATTAAAGTATGCGTGTTGAATATTGTTTATGCGAATTTTTTTATTTATCAATTAAATAATAATATTTTTAAGCTGTCAAGTCTTTAAGGAAAAACTAGAAACTTTAATTTCTTATTTAAACATTTTCTACATACATAATACATGAACTAACTTGTACCAGCGGCGTTACCCGCGTGAAAGCAGATTGCTCCGTACAAACTTTGGGACCCCATTTCATACCGCTATGGGGTGAATGTTGGAAAATCCTTTCTAAGTACTCCACTGCTTTAAAAAAATATCTTATGCTAAATTTCACTTTATAGCTGTCAGGAAAAGGTTGTTTTAAAAAACAAAAACATATGTAATGAAACTGCAAAACAAAAAAAAAACTGCAAAACAAATATTAATTAAATTAACGGCTTTACTTTACAATTGAGAAATGTAGATTTCAAAATACTTTAGAGTAGGGCTACACGTATAAGCCAGTCAAAATGAACACTATCCATTTCGTGTGATATTTACCTTAACAAAAATAAATATCTACAGAAACAACCAACAGATACAAAAATTAATACTGGCAGGATATAAAAAAAAAATATTTTAAAACAATACTTGCAGGAAAATCAGATCAATGGAGTGAATACAGCGTTTTCCCAGTAAATGGAAGTCCGAAGCTATACAGCAAAGATAACGAACCGGCTTCTGCAGAGTGATTGCTTTCATTGTCTTCTCGTTGCAAAATAAACTGCAATATCATCGTGATGTCAGTTGCAATATTGTGTGTATCAACACTCAGGTGTATTGAAATTGTAATTAAAACTTTTAAAATAATCTATCCTTGTAAAGAGAGGGTATCGTCAACAGAGACTATCGTCGATTGTGCAAGTACGATCCTCAAATATTTCTACTCACTCCATGGAGCGACTCGTTGTCCAGGGACAAGTAGAGGGGAAGGGGTCTTTTGGGCGTTCACCTACGCGTTGGACAGACCTGCAACACAAACCTCCATGGTCCAGAGTTCCCGAGACACCGTAAACCGTGTCAAGTGGAGACGCATCGCGGTGACCTCACTAGCCAACGAAAATGCAACTTTATCAATCACGACCACTCTGTCAAGAGTGAAAGACTAAGAAGAATTCATATAAAAGGAGAAACTGACTGACCAATCAATGCATAACCAAAACTACAGTGCCTGGGAACATGAAATTTCCGGTCTTGATAAACAGAGTTTTATTTAAAAGTAAAATTAAAAGTCGATCTGAATTTAGAAATTCATTGCGATTTTTTTCGAGTAAAGTCTGCTGTTTTAATTATATGCAAATTGATCTTAGAGTGTAAAATTGGTTTAGTTTTTTATACAATTGTCTACACAACACTATGTGGAATCATAATTGAAACAGGCGTGATCTCGGTGAAGTAGAACTGAGGATTTTATTGTATTGATTATCCTAGCACAGCTTTCTGAGAAAGAGGACTTGATACATTTGCTGCTAAATATTACGTAGACATTTCTTTTATGGTGGGCATAAATCATCCAATGACAAATCCCGCTCTTTGGTGTAGCGGGAAACAGTGACAAACTCTAACTGACTAAACACCCCACCCCGTTCCTTCTTTGACCTTCGCACTGGGGTCAAACCTTCCTTTAAGAAAGAGACCCTGGGCCCCAGTAAGCTTTGACTCTTTTGCAGAGTCCGGGCTTTGCTGACAACCCTTGAGGCGTGCGCGAACAAAGTGCATGGAATGGAAAATAAAGTAACTGTATTCTGTATAAAAACTTACTTTCAAAACATAAACCATGAAGAGACTAATGAAAAAAATCACAGCTCAAAGTGATCAATTTTGGAACACAACAACGAAGCCCAAATAAACAGAAAACACAAATAAAGCCCTAATACTTTTATTTACTCTTACTTACCACTTTACCAACAGTTTTAAAATTAACACATGTTTGAAAAAACAGAATAAGAGCATAAAACAAGAAAGTACATTTTAATTAAAAGTGGAGAAAGTTTGTCAACGCGTAGGCTTGTTGGAGTCGTAGTCGCTTAGTATCCAGCCAGATCCACCACATACTAACTTATAAATTGTGGTGGGGTCAGCTTGCTCGCTTTTCCGTACTAGTGCGAAATATTGAAAATGTCATGGCTAAAAGCAGTAGGGATAAGGGGTCCACTTTTATCGCTACTGTTTTTAGATAGGCCATTTTTTTTCGAGTGCTGGTACCCATCAAAAGGACCCGTACCTTTTTGAAATTACATTTGCGCATATCTTTATTACTTGAGTAGATGTTACCTTAATCATATGCTTATTAATCTTTCCCTCCCTCTAAAAATAGCTTTATGTTAACAGTTTCATCAAATCTAAGTCCGGAAGGCCATCCGGTTCATCACTGTAATTGTCCTAACCCAGCGGGGTGTATAATTTGCCATACACACTTAGCTTGGCCCCAACAGTTTGGCATTGTGCCGCAGACCCCGTTAGAGTCGCTAAAGATTAATTGTACGTTTGGAAATATCTGGGTTCCTGGTCTGCCAGAAACTAACGAGTTTCCAATAAGGGAGCTTGTTTTTGTTAGGTAACATTTAAAGTTCGGAAAAAACCTATCTGATGACGAGTCGTTCTTGCGCAACGAGTGTTCTGTACAAACTTACAAAGCTACTTACTTAAAATATGTTTTTGTGTCGTAACTATACATTATTATTATTTCTAGCTCATATTGTCTCACTGCTGGGCAAAAACCTCCCTTCATTCTTTCCAGTGTTCTCGGTATTGAGCCACTTATTGCCAATTGTTAAGGAAGGCATCCAAGTCGTCCGGCCATCGCATACCACCTCACTGTGCTGCGCTCAAAAATGCAAATCATTGACGTGGCTCAGGAGTCTGAACTAGGGCTTTCAATCCGGAGTTCCGGAGTTTCGTAACTCCGGAATTTCGAAGCGATTTTAAGCATTTTTCAAATCCGGAGTTGAAATAGAACACCGGAGTTGAGACCGGTTTTCAATGGTTTTTGAAAACCGGTAAACATTTTTTTTTTTTTTTAGGTAGGTAAAAATCATCCAATGACGAGTCTCGCCCTTGGGCCGAGCGGGAAACAAGTGTCAGACTCTTACTGACTAAACAACCTACCCCATTCCAACGTTGCCATATACACACCAGGGCCAGAGCCTTCCTTTCAGACGCGAACCCATGGCCCCAGTTGGCTTCGACCCTTCTGCAGGGTCCCTACGGTTTGCTGACAACTCCTTGAGGCGCGTGGGAACAGTGCGCGCCGTTGACGACTGGGCTTGGTCCGGACGGTTACCAGACGATTGGACGGCGAGCTACCCATTGCTCGCCATCCACAAATCGATGGCAGCAAAGTAGAAACAGACATCTACATTTTTTCGAAAATGCTTTTTTTACAAAAATGAGTCTAGATTAATCTTTTCTACAAGTCTGTGTTATTTTTTTTTCAAAATTCAAAGTAATATAGAAAATTTGACGCGTAAATGAAGACATCTACACTGGATTTTTAAAAAACATCGCAGTAGAAACGGATATTTAACATTTGTCCGCCATTACTTCGGACCTTTGACATATGAATGAAACGTAAACAAAGACATCAGTCACTTACTTAAACACACTTTTCACGGAATGGTAAAGAACAAAAACAAAATAATATGCGACTCCTATGCGAAAACTGTAAATTGAAGTGTTGCACAAAAATAAGCGAAGAACGAAGAGGAAAAGTATTTGGAGAAAGAATATTTTATTAGCAATGGGAATTTATTGGTGAATATACGGACCGTTACACAAAAAAATAATAATCATGACTTAAATAAAACGTAATATGAGCGTAAATTATTTCCTACCCATACTGTCAACAAACAAGAATAGCAGTAAGGTAAAAGTTTGCAAAGTTATGTTTAAAAATACTCTTTGTAGAAGATAACTACAATGAAACAACAGATTTTTGTAAAGATAATCGACGAGGTGTTCACGGCAATAAACCAAAATTGTCACTGAAACAGTTATTTAAAGCGTATGTGATCATGTTAAAAGTTATCAACCGGTAGAATCTCTTTACACCCGCAAAGATAAATCATAAACTGTATTTAGACAACTCATTGAACTTCAGTATCATTTTTAAAGTGTACAAAACATGGGTTCAAGAAAAAAACCTCACAGAAATTGTCAATACATTAAGACAGTACAGGGACGTTGTTAATTCTCATATGAACATGGAATAGTGGTGGAACACGATCAACCTGACAAAATATTTTTCAAAAATTATTTGAATGAAACTTTGCCTATGTGTGTTACACTTCCAAGAGGTCAAGCAGTAGAGTTTTGCAAGTCAACAATAATACGCAACAACTTGGAAAACTTTATGGTGAAATTTTACCCATTACTACAGCAAAATACAAGGACTTTATGTATTTATGTCTACAAAATTGAATCCCACCAAGATACCATGATTTTTATAAAAACATTAAGCATAGTAGCGCTATAGAAGAATCAGATAAATGATATATGATCTTTATTTTGTAAGTAGGTTTAAAAAACACTTCTACACGTCATTTTCTTTTTTTTGTTAATGCTAGATGAGTCCAGTATTTCCTAGCTGACTACCCTGAGAAGAAACACCGAAACAAACTCAGGGAAAGCTGAAGAAGCTGTTGATGTTGCTGAATTCGATGTTATTCATCTAGTTTTTCGTACCTAATCGATAAAGTTTTAATAAATAATTCATAGTATTTATACAGCATTACACATTCACGTAAACATATTTTTTACGTGATTTGGTAACTAAATAAATGAGTAAACTCATTTCAAACTGATAGAAATAAATTGAGTTTAGTTGTAGGTAACTCATTTATTGATGATGTATAAAATGTTAAATGCAAATTAAATACAGACATCTACAATATTTGGTCAAAAAAAGTAGAATACTGTTTGCATGTTGTTTAGAAGATGTTCTTTAAATATCCTTAAGTGTATTTCAGGAGATATTATCTTACTTTATTAGATATTTTAAATGTAATGGGCACTTTTTTATTACAACGTATAAACGGTTATCAGGCAGATGTCTTCTTCTACATTAAAGATTTTTCAGAGTAAAAAAAGACATCTACATTATTTCAGTTAAACAACGATTTAGCGATAAAATCTATTATACAATTTATAAAGAAGGTTATTTAAAAGCATCATGGAAAATTTCAGGTTAATAGAACCATAACTCTCAAAATAACCACTCTTTTAAACTAAATGTGCTCTCCTGTAAAGTTGCGATTTTGTAGATGTCCGTTTTTACTTTGCTGCCATCGAAATGTAAACATTATTTACAAAACGAAAAAACGCATCTTAATTCTTGAGCGTAACGTAACCCGTTGTTTGATTCCTTCCTAAGTAGTATTTGGTAGTGCGCGGCTTACGTCGGCCTGTCGAAAAATCTAAGAAAACGAATAAAAGAGAGAAGACTTGCAAAAATAATCGGAACTCTACACTAACTTCATGACTGCAAAGATTTTTTTCATCAGAAGTAGATGATACTTTTAGAAAACCAACTAATGAAAATACAATAGGTAATATTTGGACAATTTTTGACGTTTTGAAAGACTAAAATATCGCGTAAACTTGACATCTACATCATATATACAAAATCACCAATGGAAACTTATGAACCAAAGTTGCACCTAAGTGTTGCAGAGCAACTGGGGCAGGAGTTAAGCATATAAGAATTAAAAAAACAAATCAACTCATCTGCTAATATTTGGATCTGGATGGATTTGTAAAAGTAGAAAAAGCAACTTATGACAATGGAAGATGCAGAGGAAAATACCTTTCAGAAGCTTACCACGAGAGTGGAGTCAGAACGAGCATTCTCGTCAGCATGTTTTTTTTGCTCGAAACTTAGAAGTTCTATTTCTGACTCATCTTTAAATGCCTTATCGTTTTTTTTTTTATTATTGCCATAAACTAGTGCTTGACTGCGATCCCAACTGATGGTAAGCAGTGATGCAATCGTTGATGTAATCCTTTCTCAAAAAAAGTAAATTTTTTAGGTACCTACTAATAAGTTCATGATTATTATAAATTTTTAATATTTTGTAATGCGTATTAGTTGACTTTTATAACTTCTATCTGCCAGACAGTAAATTTTTAAACAAAAACATTGATTCTTTAACAAATAAAACTTGTATAGATTAAAATAAAAGGCCTTATTTATTAATTTCTAAAAAAGTTGTCAACTCCGGAGCCAACTCCGGAATTCCGGATTTGATTGCTCAACATCGTAACTAGCTCCGGAGTTGATAACTATCCGAGTTTGAATGCCCTAGTCTGGACAGCTTAAGTGGGACCGGGCTGGATATGTCTGCCGTAGGCCGGTCAGTAACACACAAAATTGGTGCCCTAAAATCGCCCAAAGGGGTCGCCGTAGACCAAAAAGAAAGAGATAGCGGGACGACTTGGTGACGTAACTACAAAAAAAATAGTCTAAAAATTTCAGACTTTTTCTATCAAACGTTGATTTATACCATAGTTCAGGACTCTTGGTCAACACGAAATACCTTAAAATAATATATGTTGATTTGCTACCGAATGTCAAAATATGCGCCCTTACGCGACATGGTTTATCTAAATCTGGGTGTATAGATTCCGTTTGATTTTTTCACTGCTGCTTAAAATGCCAATATTTGATATTAATTTCGGCACCTTCACGCGTTTCTAAAAAATAGGATCTTGACAGATAAATAACAAAGTGATCTTAATTAATATAAGGGTTCCATTATTGCAGACTTAGGGACGGAACCCTGAAAATGAGAAACTTTGGATTTTTTGAGGGTTGCGAAATTGTTTAAAATATTAGGTTAGCTACCTATAAAACTTTAAAGTCCATTGCCGGCTAAAATGTAGTGAATAAAAACTCAGGGAGTGAATAGGAACAAAAATTTCTAAATAAATAAAAATATATAATATAAATAAATAGGATTATTACTTTGATTTCATAATTTTTGTTTTAATAAAGCATAAAGCATTTTTGTTTTAAATATTTAATTTATGAAAATAGCTAAGTGCTGCTAGTAATTTTTAAATAACGTGAAGAAACTACGAAATATTGTTTCTTTTTCACCCCGTTTTACGGTAATAGAAATTATTCTTGTTTCATGGCAAATTACTAAACTTTCCAAGAAAAATAACCAACGCTTTTCAACACACTTCTGTAGGTTTTTGTATCTTCAACGGTTCAAGTAGTTTATGAAGTCGTATGAAGCTACTGAACATAAGAAAACTTTTTCTTTTTACATCGGAAATTATGAAAAACTAGCTTTTGCCAGCAGCTTCGCCCGCGTACATAAAATATGCCTATGTCACTCAGGAGTAAAGCAGCTTTCTATTGTTGCTATTTTTTTTCCAATCGGATCAGTAGTTCCAGAGATTACCCCCTACAAACAAAAAAATAAAAAAACAAACTTTACCTCTTTATTATATTAGTGTAGATGATTCCTCCTACTCTAGGCAGATCAAGAAGGAGTGGCTGACTTTTACTGAGTAAAATCCACCTGTTTCTTCACTTACCTTTGACGTTCTTTGGTCATTGTATTTCAAACTAACCCTACAATGTAATTAAACATTTCATTAAGGTAACATTTAATTAAACTTTGGACTTTAGGGAGTCACCGGTCACAGCTTGTCTCGTCTTTTCAGTTTAAGTGGTCGTATTAACTTTAACTGTCTCAACTTTAATCTGTAACCACAGTTTTAGAAGTTATGTTACATATCTTCCTTTACAGTAAAGATATGCATGGAAAAATACCCAGCCAGGCGCATTACTTTGTGTAATTTACTTCATCACTACTGTTCTTAAAACGGTGAAAGAAAAAGTCGTAAAGAAACCAGCGTGTTCTAAAACCAAAAATTCCAAGATGGAACTAAGGCAGGAAGGAACGGTGGGTCGTTTAGTCAGTAGAAGTCTGTCACTGTCTCCCGCTCCACCCAAGGGCGGGATTCGTCATTCGATGGTTTTTTTTTTAATAAAAAAAAACCCTCAGTGTAGGACTCCAACATTTGCTCAGATTTTTTTTTTTTGTCACATTTAGTATTCTATTTATATTATATAGTAACATTAACTCGTGTATTTATTAATACACTAGTTAATGTTACTATTTTGGTGTACAATAAAATATATTCTATTTTATTTTACGTAAATATTTTATTCACACATACTCCATAAAACCAATTAAAACAGCATAGAAAGGCAGAGAACCTCAGTTACATCAAACTAATGAGTTTATTTGGCCAACTTTCATGCATAGCGTAGGTTCCGCTCGGACATAGTTTTGCAAACATACAATATATTCAGTGTCGTATCAAGTTTCGCGTCGTTTTTGATCCCGGTAAAATAGCTGTCTACTAGGGACGCATAAAATCGTAGTACTCATATTTCAGAAAAACAAAAGCTGGAGTCGTGTATTTTTTTTTCGTTGTTCCGGTTTTTTCCGGTTTTTATTTCCTTTTTGACCTTGTAAGCACGAAAGTTCTATGCAAAAACCTATATTTAAATAATATTTCAAAAAATATTTTAAGTTTACACTGCTAATTCTGTTGTATGTAGTTATTTTCTTTCACTTTGATAAATACATTAAAGGTAATGTATTTATCAACGTATTAAGGTAAGGACCTTAATACCTCTCACCTCACCTAAACGAAAGGCTACCTAGCCTTAGGTGGTCCGGTTTCTTAAAGGAAATTCCGACGTCTTTCGGCTGAAATGATGATGTTGATGATGATGAATAAATCATATTTTTTTGCAACATACTGAAATTTCAGGTTCGTAATTAAAGGCCTTCAGAAACTGACATGACAATGACGGATTAAAATCCTTAAGAAAAATAATTATTTATCTCGTCGTAGTATTGTGGCTTTCTGAGGCAACCTTTATGGTAATTAGAAATACCTGGGGTATTATAATATTTTTCTGTCCGAGGACTTCTGTTGTTTAAGCAATAAATAATTTGAATCTCAAAGGAGAAATAAAAGTTTTTCAAATATAATTAACACCAAAGAAGCGGCAGATAAATAAGTTCGTTTGGGGCAGGTGCCATTAGATCTGTTATTTAAATTTTTAAGACAAAAGGCTTTGTTTACTTACCAGACCTACTACGAGCTCTTATCCATTTTACGACCTAAATTAAACTGTTAAAGTCATGAAGCAATATCGATGAGTTCAGACTGACCAGTTTTCAAAAGAAGTTTCTATTGAAAAGTTATAATGACATTTGTTTTCGATATTAGTATATCTAATATTATATAATATAATATTTTTATTTTAATAGTTTATTAATTACTAGCCCCAGCTTTGTACGTGTATTGATATTGAATATATTACGCATGTATTATACACATAAACCTTCCTCTTGAAACACTCTATCTATTAAAAAAACCGCATCAAAATCCGTTGCGTACTTTTAAAGATCTAAGCATACATAGGGACAGCGGTAAGCAACTTGGTTTTATACTATGTAATGATAGTTTTTTAATATAATATTTATAGGTTTAATAGTTTGTTGATTATAACCTACTCAAATGTCTTTTCTTTGGTATTGTTCGTCAAGTCGTTGAGCTCCTTAGTAGTCTTGTATTTGAGCTAAACGAATACTGACAAGCGCATGCACTGACTGGACAGATCCAATCAGAACTCTGTGGTTCTTTCTTCAAAGTACCAACTCAGATTCCAATCTGCATGGTTCTCATATGTTTTGACCGTTACATGGTTGCTGTATGGATTTTAAAAGAGACTTTGATCCCTGATTTTGTTTAAAAACAACAGTTCCGCCCAAGGGCGGGATTCGTCATTAGACGATTTTTTACCCAATAAAAAAAAAATTATAACCCCTGACTTTATTTTCGGTGTTCTATCTCAGGGCAGTCAACTAGGAAACACCGGCCTCATTTAGATTTAATTGAAGAAAAAATTGACGTGTAAAATTCAAAACATATTTGCAAAAATAACTATTATTTATAGTGTCGTCAGTCAAAATTAGATATCCTAATAATAAATTAATTGCTTGAAATCACAATAGCTATTAGTATTTACACAATATTCAGTTAGTATAAGCCCCCTTCAACCAGTGTTAGTTTGGTTAGTTTATGTGGGCCAAAGTCTTACCTTTAGGTGACACCGCTATGATTTCAACTCGTTCTGTAAATAAAATTACTGAAATTAATATGATTGTTAATATTTGTTACTCCTTCCTTCTTGTCACTTCAATTCATATTATTGCATTATAACAGACTAGCGACCCGCCCCAGTTTCGCACGAGTACTGATATAGAATATATTATGCATGTATTATACACATAAACCTCTTGAATCACTCTATCTATTAAAAAAAACTGCATCGAAATCGGTTGCGTAGTTTTAAAGATCTAAGCATACTCGTACATAGGGACAGCGCAACTTTGTTTTATACTATGTAATGATGGTAAACAAAAAATATTTTGTATGCCAACCGACCTAGCCTAAAATTGTGTTGTGTTCTTCCGGTTCACCCAAGGGCGAGATTCGACATTCCATGATTTTTTCCACCATAAAAAAACACTGTACCCAAAACTCTCTCACTTAGCCTCCCATCGTCCACAAAAACGTTTACCGTAATTTAACGCGTTGGCACGGGAAACTGGACGGCTTGCAGGCTCCATCCATCTTGCGTAGACAGCTCTATGAGTTATGGGGTTTGTCCTGCACGCAGCAATAGATTCTTTTTTACTCTCATTACTTCACTTGACGAGTGTTCTTGAAACGTTTAATGTAGTTTAGTTTTTATGTGGTCTAATTAATTAATCAATTAAGCCTAACTCACAAATGTGAGGGAGGCTAATTTTGTATTTTTTAAGGTAGGTACAAATCATTCAATGACGAATCCCGCCCTTGAGCAGAGCGGAAGACAGTATCAGATTCTTACTGACTAAACGACCCACCCTATTCCTTCTTAGCCCTCATACCGAGGTCGGGTTTTCCTTTCATAAACCGAACCGGGGCCCAGTAGGCTTCGGCCCTGCAGTTGGGCCTCTACATTTGCTGACAACTCCTTGAGGCGCGCGAGAAGGTACCCCATTCCTACGTAGCCATATACACCAGGGCCAGAGCTTTTCTCTCAGACGCGAACCCTTGGCCCCACAGGTTAATTTTGTGTTGGCATTTATTGTTTACTTTGGTTAGGATCCTAGAATTGAAGTTTTATTTTTATGGAACATAGAATTTACCTTTCTCTGCTCAATTATTTGAAGAATCGCTACGCAGGACCGAGGACGCAATGCTCGTAGAAGAGAAATACATAATTCGGAAAAAAAAAACATTTTTTTAGCTGCACGCATAATAAAAGCTGGTAAACACAAAACGTTCTTGTGAAGGTGTTTATTTACTCTTTATTATATAAACAACTAGCTACCCGTCCCAGCTTTGCATGGGTGCAATGCTAATATTATACATGGAAACCTTCCTCTTGAATCACTCTGTCATTTAAAAAACCACATCGAAATCCGTTGCTTAGTTTTAAAGATCTAAGCATACATGGGGACAGACAGCGGAAAGCGACTTTGTTTTATACTATGTAATGATGCTTGACTCAAATAACATCTTAGGGTAGGCACTGATGCTATCTTTGATGTTGAAAGGTAGTAGTTTATTAATAGCCTAATCACTCAAGCGTTGAAATCTCCTAAATTATAATTGGACAAGAAGATCGTAACAGGCAATTTATTACAGTCCTTCGATGTACGCGGTATAAAGGACGAGGCAAAACGCTTATCCACACTAATATAATAAAGAGGTAAAGTTTGTTTTTTTGTTTGAAGGAGGTAATCTCTGGAACTACTGGTCCGATTGGAAAAATTTTAGCAACAATAGAAAGTGGCTTTACTCCTGAGTGGCATAGGCTATATTTTATGTACGCGGGCGAAGCCGCTGACAAAAGCTGGTTTTAAATATTTTTTTAATGTTTTTTTTTTAAGAGGTAGGTAATAAAAACTTCTCATTTTTAAGTTATGGCTTTTTATGTCGCACGCATTCAAAGTACGTCAAACTTTATCAACAATAATATATCTGTTACATAACTGTTACTTCCTTGTCATTCATCGTTATGTATCAAAATAAATCATTGACGACAATTTAATACACATATCAAAACCAAACAGTAACAGTTTAAATTATATTAGTAACTCTGCGGACCCGCATCCGTCCACGACAAGCCCAGAAAATTGAATGATTGATTACCCAAACTAGCCCGAACACGTAACATTTTTATTATTTTTAGAAGATGCTTCTTTACCCTCGTCGATATAAAAACCCATTTGATGTAGCATTTATGATACGATTTTCCATTTTCAGGGATATTTTCAAAGTATGATTCGGTTTGGGTAAATTGTGTTTTGGGTGTAACTTTTCTTTGTGCCAGTTCGGGTCGGTTTACCTTTTTGGTGTATTTTGTGTGTATATAATACAGATATAAGGATATAATAAGCTCATGAAAAAGTTGGATGTTCGGTCGATAATATCTGTCGACACAACGTCTTTGAAGAGAATATTGTCTCATAGCTGCAACGCTACAAAATAAACTTGGTTCACTTGTTGTTTGTTTTTACTTACTCTTGGGTCTTTCACTGGAGTAAGTGTGTAGTGTTTTACCGATAGATTTTACCCAACAGTAAATTGAGCGCCGATAAAGTTATTTTGTATTTTATAGTTGTTTAAAGGACCTTATTTTAAAATATAAGCCCAGTCTGTGGGGAGCCTGGTAATCTGTGTGATAGGATTTCCTAGTACAGAAGCCAGTCTCCCACAAAGGAATAGTTGTATTTAATTATGTAATGTTAGTTTGTATGTCACCTTTTTTTATAAGCAGTGAATTGTTAGCATTTTATCAGCATCTCACTTGATGGTAAGCGATGATGTGGTCGACGATGGAGTATGCTTACTTAGGAGTAGACACATGATAGCTGGTAGCTAACAGAAAACACATGCTGGCCGGATATTTCAATCTCCAAAAGAAAACTCTAGTGTTAACTTAAAAAAGCAATCTTATTTAGACTTTAGGCTGGACTCATACAGCCGGAATGGCTTGCTGAATTCAGATCCGGAATTCAGAATCTTAATTAAGAACGTCCGAAATGGCATACAAAATCACTATGCTCCACACACATTCTGATTTATTCAGATTCCGAATGATTCTTAATTTCTCAGATCGATCTTACAAAATGGTACTGACGAGCGTTCTTAATTTCAGAATCTGACTTATTAAGAACAGTGTGAGGTCAAGCGCCGGAATTAAGAATCTGAGATCAGAATCTGATTTCAGAAAGCCAATTCCGGATGTGTGAGTCCAGCCTTATTCAAGACTACACGTTTCTTTATGGCAGCTGACATACCATTCGTTCAGTCAGACTGATAGATTTATTTTAAGCCCTATTTTATTTTGTTTGCTAAAAGCTTGTTGCTTCATTTAACGTAATCCAAAGTGATGTTTGATGCAAAAGTAATGCGATAAAAGAGACATAACACCTGAAAATTCTGTTGACATTCGGTATTTTTACGATTTACTCGAATGTTTAAAAAAAACTGTTTCAGAATAAATGTGATTTTTGGGAAAAAATATTACTTCGTTTAGAATCTCGATAAAATGCGCAAGTCTTCTAAAGAAGAACTTTTTTTATATTTTTATATAGATAATATCCGACGACGACCTGGTCAAGGTTGCTGGAATACGATGGATGCGAGACGCACGGGACCGGTCGTTGTGGCGACGTTTGGGGTATTCCTATGTCCAGCAGTGGACGTCTTTCGGCTGAATTGATGATGATGATGATGAATATCCACAAGATATCTGTGTGTCTAAAATAATTATCTGAAGACAGATGTGTAGTAACATCATAATCACGTAAGAACGGTTGTATGAAAATATACCTCGGTTTGGCCTTGACCGATTTGGTTAGAGCAAAAGGGCAGCTTTGACTGACTTGTCTTTTAAGGTGAAAAATATTTTTTTTCGTTTTGAGAAATTAACTTTTTTCGGCCTTTTCTCGGTCTGGTTGGAGCGGAAGAGCGTGTCAGACTTTAAAATATTATAAAAACACACCAGTTTCCTAAGTGGCCTTTTACTATCTAGGACTACGGGTTTCCTTTCTAAAACTCCTCACAATCCTAGCAGGCCGTGACCGTGCTGACCACTTACGGTTTGGTGATATTTCTTTGAGAAGCGCCTAGACCGCCATTTTGTGCTAGAGATCTCGCCAGAATCTTGGCTTTGACTAGACTAAAGCTGACCCACTAGCAATGTAAAACACATCACCAGGAGCTTTCTATTGACTAGTAGTCAATGCCCTGTGATCCGTTGGTACACCAAGTATATACATTGCAGTCAGCTCCACAAAGGTTTGGCGTATCGATCAAGTCTTTGACTACTGGCACTCGAGCGAACCAGCAAGCATTTAGATCGAATACATGTTCATCTTTAGTCCAAAGACAGACGTAAAATAAAGAACAGGTGTCATTGGGTCAAACAACATACCACTGGGGAGAATGTAGTAACGAAGCGGATATATAAGTATAAGTATATTTATCAGTTGTCGACTACCCATAACACAAGTTCTGCTTAGCTTGGGACTAGACTTGAGACTATTATAGTAGACAGAACAAAATAACTTCACTTCTGACTAAGTAGTACCATAACAAATCGTATTATTATTTAGAATAATCTAGAGTGTTTTTAATATCACGCATGCAGATTTGCTCTACATGCGGAAAGTTTAAAAAAAAGGAAAAAAAATGAGCCCCACGAGGGTATTGCATACATTACAATAAATACTTATACGAAAAGGAGATTTAAAGTAAGCTTTTTACTATCAGTTCAACCAATTTTGACTTTTATTCCGTAGGCATAAGGATGGTACCTACCTATTAAAAGTAAAAATGAAGTTCGACAATACCAAATATTTACTGCAGCCGTCATTTATGTATAAAAATATTTACAGTCTTATAAATCCTTATTTAGTGTCGATAAAGATTGGAAAAATATATATAACGATGGTTTTGCTACTAAAAAAGGATTACTTTATCACTTTAAACAATTAGTTAGCTAAACAAAAGCGAACTAATCAATACAGTCAAAGAGCCAAAACATTTCGCAGTCATTCCACGTTGAGTCCAGTGCTCTGTCCCTTGCCGCTCTTAATTTGATTCCTAAAATAACATTGTGGGTAAGTAAAGTCAATGTAATTTCAACGATATAAACGATCGTTATATACTACACCTAATATATAGATTCGACGAAGATTCGTCTTTATAATACCTAGTTTTTTTTTTAAGGTAGGATCATCGAATGACGAATCCCGCCATTGGGCGGAGCGAGAGACAGTGTCAGCTTCTACTGACTAAACGACCGTGTCCGGTGAGATTCTGCGTTATGCAGAAGGTGAGGACGCCGAGAGGTCTTTCCAGCGTCTTTATATCAGTTATCTGTAACACTAGTATTTTTATAGAAATCTGGGCAGTGTCTTTGCCTGCGCGTAAGTCTGACAATGATTAACCTTCTAACCACCTTCATCTTTTATTCCGCGCACATCGAAGGACTGGAACAAATTGCCTGCTGCGGTCTTCCCATCCGATTATAATTTGGGTATCTTCAAGGCTTGAGTGAATAAGGTTTTAATAAACTAGTGCGCCTCACCATCAACGATTGCATCACTGCTTACCATCAGGTGGGATCGCAGTCAATCATTAGTTTATATTTAAAAAAAAAAAACGTGAGATATATCCACGCTCTCACGTTTATTCTGCCAGGGTCGTGAGCACTTCTGTCACTTAAGGAGTTAAAAAGATGGAATGCCTGATCGCAACATACAACTCCGGTGAATAGGTCTCGAAAAAGTACCTATAAGTGTAATTTCACTAGAGATTTTAGGCTAGGGGGGCAGGTAGTTTTTTAAATGTATTTATTTCCAGTCAAAATAGTAAAACAAGTATTTATTTATTCTTTGTAATATTACTGGTTTTTAGTTTAGCCCGAGTTATTTTTTTTCCATAGAAAACTTCGGACTCACGTTTCATCCCTTTAGGGGGTGAATTTTGGATAATCTCTTTTCTGCGACTACGTGACTAGTCCCATAATAATATTGCAGGCCTTATCATGTTGTTGAAGCAAAGGGGCGGTATACCAACATCTAAACCTAGCGACTGACCTGTATAACAATTATAAAAGGCAGATAAACGCCAGCGACTTTTAGTGAACAAAACAGAATTTAGTATGACTGCGCGTGCCTCAAGATTATTTGAATAATAATTTGTCCTTCATTTATTAAACACAATATAAATAAAATCCGTATATTAAAAGATGGTAATTAAATTATCTTTTAGTTTGTGAAAGTTCCATAAAAATACACCTAATGGTTTTTGCCTGATCTTCGTTTTTAATTTGTGTTAGACATAACTTTGAAACTAAATATTTGTATATCAAATTATTAGGAAAATAGTCTTTTTTTCCTAATAATTTGATATACTGATATTTGATTATTTACTGATATTTACTTTTGACGTGACAACGTCTTAAATTAGGTTGCGGCTGGGAGTCACTTATGAAAAAGTGTAACGCTCGGTAACGTTACGATGAGTCACCGAACGAGAGAGAGGCCCGACTGCATGCAATGTTTTAGTAAACAAAATATATTTCTATAGTTAAAATTTGTGCAATTCTTATTTTCATTCAATTCCTTGTTCCTATTGTGCAATTTAATTATATTCATATCAATAAATATTCTACCGAGAAAAAGACGTTGTCACGTAAAATCTTCGCCCGTAAAACCGACTTTACAGGCAACCATTTTTTTTTTTTTCATTGAACTTGTTGCAATTTATTAGTTTCCCTTTTTTCTCAAAATCGACCGACTAGCCGTTTAGACGTAATGTTGGATTTAAAATCATTAAAAGTACTCGTAGTAGGTATATCTCCTTTCTCTTTAAACTTAATATTTACGGATATTTTATTTTTAACTTCATAATAATATACAGTAGTTGTACAAAGACGGGACCTAATGCAAAAATTTATTCTCTACCAGTCAACATTCACATCATAAGTCTTCTCAATCTACATCTACACTAATATATAAAGAGGTAAAGTTTGTTTTTTTTATTTTTTTGTTATTTTGTTTGTATGAGGTAATCTCTGTAACTGCTGGTCCGATTGCAAAAAATCTTTTTGTGTTGGATAATCCATTTTTCGAGAAAGGTTAAAGGCTATATAACATTACGCTATGACCTATGGGGGCGGAGCAGTAACCGCAGACGCGGGTGAAACCGCGTGTAGCCTATATATTGCTAACTTCACGCGGGCGAAGCCGCAGGCAAAAGCTAGTAGATAATATTTTCAGATGATATTTTTACCTTTTTTCATCTCAAATGACAAGCTCTTGTGAAGAGACTTTGCCTCACAGAATCTTGTCATTAGTTTCAAAGTAGACTAGACAGATGTTATCAGTTTCATTTTCAATCGTGGCGGTTACAAAGTTAGATGAGGGATTTTTATCATGTCGATATCATGAGGAAGGCTTTGCTGCTCTCAAACTTTTACGAGAGGTAATTTTATTCATGTAAGAATATCCTTATTAAGACATTTTGTGGGTTGTCTTTTATAATAATAGGTAAGGCCGTAGGTAATACAGGGTGAATAGAAACAACATTTTTTTTTGCTTTTTCACGTGTTGTTTTAAAATTGTTTGCAGCATTTTTTTTTTAATTGCGATAAACTAGTGCTTGACTGCGATCCCACCTGATGGTAAGCAGTGATGCAATCGTTGATGGTAAGGCGCACTAGTTTATTAAGAGCCTATTCACTCGAGCCTTGAAGACACCTAAATTATAATCGGACGGAAGGACTGCAGCCGGCAAACTGTTCCAGTCCCTCGATGTACGCGGTATAAACGACGAGGCAAAACGCTTAGTCCGGGCCGCAGGTGTCTCAACAACGTAAGAGTGGATACTTGCCGTACGCCGGGATGTGCGAAGGTAAAATTGGGATGGCGGAATCAAATCGTGCAATTCCTGCGCACACTCTCCAAAATGCATCCTGTAGAAAACCGCAAGGCTGGCTACTCTGCGCCTGTGCTCGAGGCTTTGAAGATTGGACTCAACCAAATCTGGATCACCAATCAGCCTCTTTGCACGCCTTTCCACCGAATCCAAAGCCGCTAGGTGACATTTTGCAGCACCAGCCCATACGTGGCTGCAGTACTCCACACACGATCGGAACTGTGCTTTGTACAGCATTAGAAGCTGACTCGGTGTGAAGTACCGTCGGACTTTTGCAAGAACGCCGAGTTTCCTAGCAGCTACCTTGGCCTTGGACTCAATGAACCGCCCAAAGTTGAGGTCCGAAGAAATGTCCATTCCCAAGAGCTGAAGGCGGTCGGTGCACTCCAGGGATACATCCCGAAAAGCAGGAGCCAAGGTGAACAGGCTCCTTTTGGCAGTGAATAGACACGCCTGTGTTTTTGCGGCGTTGAATGCTATCAGATTAGCCTCGCCCCACCTGGAAACTGCCTGATGTGAGACATTCCAGAGCATTTAAATAGTTTTATAAATTCAAAGCTGAAAACAAAAATGCATTATTAAAACTAAAAATATGAAATCAAAGTCATAATTCTAATAAAAAATTAGTTTCTGTTCACCCCATTTCCATTATCATTTTTGTAAAGGTTTATTTAAACAATAGAATCGACCTTCGTTGTAAAGTTTTTCAGTTAGTTTCTGAATTTGTATGTATTTGTGCAGGAAAAAATATTTCATTTCAGTCCTTAAAAATAATATTAAGAAAAACGGCCAAGAGCTCTATAAAAACATTTTTTTTTCCACTTTTTATTTTACTACTTTGTCGGCGTGATTGATATACATATTGGTACCAAATTTCAGCTTTCTGGATCTAACGTTCACCGAGATTATCCACGGACGCGGGACGGACAGACAGACATGACGAAACTATAAGAATTCATAGTTGACTACGGAACCCTAATTACAAAAACTTATTTTTCATGAACTTTATCCGTAAGCAAATACACAATTTAGTTTCCGGTAACTCAACGCGTTCAGCTTTAGTATTTTACCTCAAAAGCGCCAACAAATTCATACCCTAACATTACGTCATCGAAAATTCTAAAACGCGCATTGAATATTGACGTTATGCAACCAAGCTTGAAAACTGAAAATGGAGACTCGATACGGTAAACTATATGCTTTGATAGTTTAAAACAGCTTTAGAATGGGTACACACGTTCTTCTAATCCGTTATATTCACGTATAACCACGCCTGTCTTCCTGAAGGGTTAGGCAGAGATAAAGTTCACTAATTCATAATCCTGTTTTTTTTTTTTTGTTAGATGTGGTTTTGGTGGTGGCATTAAAAAAGAAACATACATAATTTTATGCATTTTTTCCACTTTTTATTCTACTGCTTTGTTGGCGTGATTGATATACTCATTGATACCAAATTTCAGCTTTCGAGTGCTAACGGTCGCTGAGATTATCCGCGGACGGACAGACAGACAGACTTGGCGAATCTATAAGGTTTCCTTGTTTACTACGCAACCCTAAAAAGATACTTTAATAAAAAATAAGGCATTCGTCACAGTTTTGAATTTGTCAATTGCCTCCACTCTCACTTAAAAAAATCATTCTGTACAATTCAAAATGGGTAACCGCAGTTTCTAAGCAGAAATCAAACTCTTTGACTATGTAACCACATCGACCCTTTCGGTTTTTAACAAAGTAAAATTTAAGCTTGAATTTCCTTTGAGATGATCGTTATTCAATACGCTTAAATTTATATATAATGGGCCACATCCGGACTTGAGCCAATTCAATACGGCGCGCAACCATTTTGGTTGGTATGAGGCGAAGTATGACAACCGATGCTACTATGCTTGTATAGAATAGTACAATACGGCCGTTTTAACTTGGCGAGTTTGAAGTTAGGCTTTGCGAACTTTAGCGTTTGTGCATTAGAACAAAATATAAATGACAATAACAGTGTTGTTAACAGCAATAAGAACTGCTAAATCGAATTTCCGTAACCCTCACCAAGTCGTCGATCCACCTTGTGAGAGGAATTGTCAGCAAACTGCAGGGGCCCTTCAGGGTCGAAGCCTCCTGGAGCCTAGAGGGTGGTGAAAACTATTACCTCGACTCCAGGAATAAGGCATGGAAGGTACGGGGTAGGTTTTTTAGTCAGTAAGAGTCTGACACTGGTCTCCCGTTCCGCCCAAGAGCGGGTTTCGTCATTGGATGATTTTCACCTAAAATAAAAAAAAAATAAAAAAAAAAAACAAAAAAAAACCTTGTGAGAGGAAGGAAGAATTATTATGGATATGAAATTTAGTGTTGCTGACGATTCGGAAACAATATAATAGGACACTAAACAGAATTTAATTAAAATAAACTACGTTTTTGCCCACGTCTTCATAAGCATAGTTGTCGAAGATGGTTATAGGATTTTTAATTCCAAAATAACTTTCTATCTCTTTTTAATTCCGTTATGGGATAAAATTTAATAAAAGACGTAACTCATCTTCCATTAACTCTGTTAGAGAATGTTCATGCAGAAGCAGATTGGATCAAGGAATCACGTAGTCCCATATAAACAATGACTCCCTTTTTATCCTCAATAGGGGTTGAATTTTGAAAAATCCCGGAATTTTGATTGGACGCCTACACCATCCACTATTATGTAAAATAGTCAAAATTTTGCCAAGAGGACTACGTCTAGGTTGACGGTGTCTACGTCAATCATTCACCCTCCAAATTTGCACTGGGCCTGCGTGGTGGATTACAGTCCATTCCCTCACTTAGAAAGATGAGGTCTGAGTCCCAGCTGTTGGAACATTATAAGGCTATGCTTTGTTTATTTATTTATGTACACACAAAAACTTACAAAAAGAAAAGAACACATACAGAGAAAGCGTTACGAGTTTATGCCATACGCTGTTAAGTAAAATAGTCATATTGCCAAGAGAGCTTGAATTTAAACACACCAAAAACTACATAAAATCAAACTACAACACACACAGCCAACACTGCCCATTCGTCTGTTATCAATCGCTCCTCGCCTCTTACACACGAAGCTTTTATCACAAACGATTTCACTTTATTTGCCGGGGCTAGAGCTGCACCAATAGTTCGATAGTGCTCTTTGTGAGTGTTAACGACACCCCTAGCTTTTGTAATAAAACGACTATAATGTTATACTGGTTTTATCGGTACTAAGAAACTTGTTTATTAACTGTACTGTACTGTATTGTACTGTACTGTACTGTACTGTACCTATTGAGTGAGCAGGGATAACTTTTTTTTTAATTGCTATAAACTAGTGCTTGACTGCGATCCCACCCAATAGGCAGTGATGTAATCGTTGATGGTGAGGCGCACTAGTTTATTAAGAGCCTATTCACTCTAACCTTGAAGGCTAGAATAAAGAATATTAATAATTTTTATTAATCAATTATTAATAATTTTTATTAATCAATTATTAATAATTTTTATTAATAAATTATTAATATTTTTTATTAATAAATTATTAATAATTTTTATTAATAAATTATTAATAATTTTTATTAATAATTAATTGATGATTTTTACCTTAAAAAAATACTTACACCGAGTTTCTGAAAACCATTAAATCATTATGCCTTCAGAGCCTGTGTTTTTTGATAGCTACAACCTAGGGAACTCAAATTTGAATAGGTTAGAAATAACCTATCCCTAGGTTTTTTTTTTAAGGTAGGTGAAAATCATCGAATGACGAAACCCGCTCTTGGACTCGGTCTGGACAGTTACCAGACGACCGGACGGCGAGCTACCCATTGCTCACCGTCCGCGAGCCAGCGTCTACGGTGGCCGGATATCGGCAGGATCGCGGCGGCGATGGCTACGGCGAGGGCACTGTTGCCTTTGCCTTATGCGGTCGGCCTCCTCCTTTACGAGCATTACTGCTTCGCAGAAGGAGGCGACCGCCTGCCATTCCTCTTCGCTGTGGACCATGGCCTGAACCAAGGCCCGGCGCGAGAGGACGCCGCCGCCGAACCTATCCCTAGGTAAGCGCACTCCATTGTCGGCCACATCATCGCTTGCCATTAGGTGATAAAGTGGTCAAACGCAAGCCAAAATAATAAAAAAGTCTCTTTGAACTTATTCAGCTTCCTTACTGCCAATAATAGAGGTTCCTAATTAGAACATGTAAGTGTCTATGGTAGGGACTCTGCAAAAGCGTCTAAACTTACTGGGGCCCAGGGTTTTTTTCTGAAAGGAAGTCTTAGCCCCAATGCAAAAGTCAAAGAACGAACTGGGTGGAGTGTTTAGTCAGCAAGAGTCTGTCACTGGTTCCCGCTCCACCCAAGAGTAGGATGATTTTTTGGCTACCATAAAAAAAACATGGAAGGATCCATGTTCCCAGTAATGAAGCGAGCTTATAAGATCGTTATACCCAACCATCTGTGGCATCAGTTCGTGCATTGCCTCGTATCGAGAGCAATTAAATAATAATTTGATGGATTTTGCATCGGCTTTAATTAATTTCGTAGCGGATTTTAGCATATTTCCGGAGCTGATATTGGGTCGCAAGTATTGGATAAGTTGTAATTACTACCCAGCGTTAGGTAGAAAAGTTTTACATATATATATATGTAAATGTATGTATGGTGAGTAAAAACCATCACTCACTCACTCTTGGGCGGAGCAGAAAACAGCTGACTAAACAACCAACCCTTTTTCTTCCTTGCCTTGAATCCGGTGTCCTGGTAATACGCTTTCGCATCAACCATTGGTCCCAGGAGGCTTCAACCCTGCTGGGCTTCTACAGTTTGCTGACAGCTCCTTGCGGCGTGCGGGACCAGTGCGCGCCGTCGACGACTTGGACTCGGTCCGGACTGTTACCAGACGATCGGTCGGCGAGCTACCCATTGCTCGCCGTCCGCAAACCTCCAAACTACGGTGGCTGGAAATCAGGATCCGAATTGCGGCAGCGATAGCTACGGCGAGAGCGCCGTTGCCTTTGCCTTATCCTTTGCTAGCATTACTGCCTCGCAGAAGGAGGCGACCGCCTGCCACTAGCATTATATTTTGTGTTACATAGCAATTCTTTTCACATTATCAAAAGATGATAAAAATGATCAAATCATTTTCCCAGCCAGCTTTAGAAAAACCTTAATGTACCAAAATAGACCTTAAAATTTAATTTCTTTTTAAAACGATCATTATTGAAGTAACATTTCTTTTTTCAAATCGTCAATCATTCAGTTCTATTCAGCCGTCGAAAAAACGTTTCATTTTACAACGGTATTGTTCTGATACTTTTGAAGTCGCTTTGACCCTAAGGCTGTGCGCAGACTGACTGTAAAATGGACTATCGCTTTTATAAAACAATGATGGCGTGTACATTCTTAAACACCTATATAGTGAAGCTAGTTTTAAATCTACTAAAAAACACTTCTTTATCTTCTTTATCACCAAAACAGCTGGACATAGGCCTCACCCAATTGTCGCCATATTGAACGGTACTGTGCATCTCGCATCCATCGGATATCCTCAACCCTTGCCAGGTCATCGGTCCAAGGTAGGAGTCGTACCAACACCGTCTTCCAGTACGCGGTCTCCACTCCAGAACCTTTCGACCCCAACGGCCATCCGTTCTGCGAGCAATGTGCCCTGCCCATAGCCACTTAAGTTTAGCGATTCCTTGGGCTATGTCGGCAGCCTTGGTTTTCCTGCGGATATCTTCATTTTTGATACGATCACGCAAGGAAACTCCGAGCATAGCCCTTTGCATTGCCCTTTGGTCGATTTTAAGCCTTCTGATGAGGCCCATTGTGTGCGACCACGTTTCAGAACCATATGTAATCACTGGCAACACACACTCATAGACTTATGTGAAAAAAATAAAAAGTATTATAATATTACGATTTTCAATAGTCAATCTAACTATTAGTCGGGGAGTCACTTGACCTTTCGAATACTGTAATTACAGAAACAATTAAAAGACAATTAGGTGTGCGAACATCGGTGTCCTCTTGGGGTAATGAATTAAATACCATTTTAGTTCGTAGAATGTGATATCGAGTAAGTGCGGGTAGTCAGTAAAAGTCTAATAAGGCACTAGTACTCACGGTGTCTTCCGATGATATTTTATCGAACGTTCACAATCACAAAACACAGACAAACACAAATAGAATTACTTACAGTCACAAAACACAACAGTCAGAAAATCTAGAACACTCAATAAACAAAATAGCAATTTATAGTCTTTGTAAAACGTATCCAGAACTCAAAAGCACGTACCACAATAAATTGGTAACGGACTAAAGGAGGTGCGTATACGCGACTATCGCACACACACATTAAACGTCCTTCGATACCACCGATGCGTTCCGAAATATGATGTCATTTTGTATACCATAAGTATTAAAAAATGTGATTTAATATAACTGTGTAAAGAACGGTGGGTCGTATAGTTAGTAGAAGTCTGACACTATATCCCGCTCCGCCCAAGGTCGGGATTCGTCATTCGATGATAATTCCCACCATAAATAAATTAAAAAAAACTGGGACAGCGTGGAGGATTATGACCCATGCTTGCCCTCTCCTAGAAATGAGGCCTTATTCCCAGCAGTGGGAACATTATAAGGCTGAATATGATTATATCAGTGCTAAGTGTCTTGGACTATAGTTTATTGGTTCTCGTAAAATAAATCGTGGAGAGAGACATGAGAGAAAAACAAATTACTTACTAATAACTTTTAAATGCACGCCATCTAGTGGTAAATTTTGTTGAATGCTTTTGATTTTAAAGTTGTCAATATTATGTCTATGTATCTGTAAACGATACTACATGCAAAGTTGGATATTAGTTTCGTTAAGAGGCTTTTTATGCTGTATTTTGACAAATTTTGATAAAGCGGAATGTCTGATTGTCACTCCACTATTTCTGCGACTTAATATTGTTCCAGTTACACTCAAAATAAAATAAAACATAAAATGTAGACTATAACGACATCTTGCGGGAAAATGGCTACGAACAACCCATAACATCCACTTTAAAAAGATTTACCAAATTGTTCCGACTTTAAGAAACGAAATTATCCGTCTGTTTGTGTGCGCTTAGTCTAACTAACCGCAAGCTCGGTTACAGCGAAGTATAAAGTATTTTCCTTGACATATTGTTGGCAACTGCCGCAGATATTTTTTACTGCGGAATCGGCTGTTAAGTTTGACATTACAGAGTGCTTTTTGTGGCCTGTTTTATATGCTTTGGAAACTGTAAATTGTAGTGATATGTTTTGTTAACTTATATTTACATGTTATGTAACCAAAACTATCGTACGGGCGCAGCAGGACCGATATTCGCAAGAGGAGCTAGTAGAGAGATTGTGTTACCCAAACGGAGATTAGCTCAATTCGTCGCCGGCGCGCACTACACCCGCGCACTTTAAGGAGTTGTCAGAAAACTGAAGAGGCCCTGCAGGGTCGAAGCCTCCTGGAGCCAAGGGTTAATGCGAAAGCATAACACCACAGCTCTGGCATTAAGGCAAGGAAGGAACAGGGTAGGTTGTTTGGTCAGTAAGAGTCTGACACTGTTTCCCGCTGCGCCCAAGGACGGGATTCGCAATTGGATGATTTTTACCTACCATAAAAAATTATATTACCATTTTATAGATCTATCTGATAATGTAATTGTTTTACTGCGAGTTGTAATTTTTTTTTTTTGTTTTATGTAGCCTCTTTAAATAATGTGAAATGTGAGAACACTGTAGACGGAAATCTTAGATTACTTCCTATCATTTATTTATGCTTATTTTTGTTGTGTTCTTGAATACAATATTGACTGGTTTGCACTGTCGTTACATAATTTATTTGTCAACTTTAATACTTTCGACTACCGTAATTACAGACGCAATTGAACTAAAGAAGAAAATATCAAACCAGTCTAGGTTTTATGTCAACACATACTTATCTATAGATATTTATAAACTCATTGACACAAGGAGTTTCAAGCTGCTTCATCGCCCCAAGCACAGTTTGAAATCAAACTTTTTCTTTTACTGCAAATAATGGACAGCGCGACAGACGACTGTCCGATAAACTTTTATATACTTAGCTATTGGAGATAAAAGTGAACCATCTTTTCGACGAATCTTTATGCTTCAAGACTTTAAGACATTACTATTATATTGCAGTGAGCTCCATATTAATGTTGTGGCTTATCATTGAATAGTAACCAGTGTACATAAATATTGCTATAGAGCACTTTCTATACCTTCAGTTTTCTCACCCTTATTAATTACTACCTGTGGTCAACACCTTCACGAAGAGGCACGGGCTTGCAAGCCAAGTCGTTGACGGCGCGCTTCAGGGAGTTGTCAGCAAATGTAGAAGCCCAACTGGAGGGTCATAGGCTACTGGGGCCCCGGTCCAGTTTTTGAAAGGAAGGTCGGACCCCGGTATGAGGGCTAAGAAGGAATGGGGTAGTTAGTTTAGTCAGTAAGAGACAGTCGAGCGCACGGAACAGGTCAGGTACTTGGGATCGGTGCTCCACGAGTCCGGGGACGTCGATTGCGACGTCGAGTCTCGTATCTCGGCGGCCTGGGCGAAATGGCGTGAGGTGGCGGGGGTTATCTGTGACCCCAAAATGCCGGTTAGGCTCAGAGGACAGGTCTATAAGACCATCATTAGGCCTGTCCTTAATGAGTTGTCAGAAAAAACTTTAAAAAATAACACACTAAATTGAGAGATTCATGTACATCAATTAATTCAAAAATTTACCTGATAAATCACAGAATTTATAGTATAAGAAAAATATAGTAAACTTCAAGGTGGTAAATAAACTAGATAGACGATGGCGTTTGACTATTTATGGCTGCAATAAATCCATATGAGCCTCCCAGCCATCAACACCTTGAGTGAACCAGAGAAGGCCACTAAAAAGTAAATGCGTTCCCATAAACCGCAGAGTACCTAGGAATAAAATTGAAATAGGTCGGAATAAAATTGAAATAAAACCAAGGATTCATTGGTCTGTGTCCTAGTTTTAGTCTAGGTAAATAATGATGGTTTTCGTAAACGGTATACGTTAGATTTTCTTTTTTTACAAGTATTATATTAGTTTCGCCGTCCTGACCGATGTTAGAGATCAAGTCTAGTAAATCAATACTTTGCGTGACCAGAGGACTGGCTCTTTCTTTGCCCAAAGAATTAGCATTGCCATCCAACGTGGCAATGCTGCCAGTCTTTGCAGTTCTTCAGGTTCAGTTGAAAATCAGCGTCAGGCACTAGTTGTCTGGCATACATGCTGAACTGAACCTTTTTTGGCGCAGCTGTGAGGCACATAATAGCTGTTTTTTCAAATTTGTATTTTATTTTATTTATTTTACTTTTTTATTTTGTTTTCTTTCTAATTTTTATTTTGATTCTTTTATTTGTTGCTTTTTTTACTGTAATTTTCGTGTGCCCTACTCTGTGGCAAAATAAATTTATTTTCTTTCTTTCTTTTTTCTTTCTTCTGGGCACGTTTCCAGATGACAGCGATGTGGAGGAATATTTCGACGCTTGAGTATTGTGTTTTGTTTTTGTATTATATGTACAAATTTTATTTTATAAATTATATAATAAATCTAGTAAATTAAATTTGATCCACTTTCCGGTTACCGATTGAGCTGAAATTTTGCATGCATGTGTAATCGCGTTACAATGCAATATTATGATGACATGGAGCTGATCTGATGAGGGAACTGGAATATGGCCATAGGAAATTGACAAAAAAACATTATAAACCCTTCGAATTTGGACTCGTTTGATTTGTATTGACGAGCACTTTGATTTTATATCGTAGTCAGGGTCTAATAATGGAGTTGGAAGGTGGTCACAGGAACTTAGTAATTAAACGACATAACCCCCTCGAATTTGGGCTCATACGATTCGTCTTGACAAGTACTTTGACGCTAAATGGTAAACAGGTTCTTTTAATGGAGCTAGAAGATCACCACAGAAACTCGATATACCGATACCGAGTTCAAATCCATTCCTTATTACCGAATAAGGAATGGATTTGACGAGTATTAATTATAATAGTAGATATATACCGCGCTATTAAAGCTTGTTATGAAAAATGTATTTTCATTGAAAACTTGTTTAGCATGCTGATTGTCCTATTAGTCTAGTAGTTACTAGTTCTTTCTGACTGCTATTTTAACATTTTTATAGCTATACCTAAGGGTAAAGGTCCCATTTTTACACTGTGGTTACGGAACCCAAATAAAAGCCACTTATTTTCCATTTGCGTCTTCTTGAAACTGGTTTCGCATGAAACCATTTAGTTACCTTTGATTTATTATAATCTGGGTTGTGAAACCATTAAACTATGAAATTTTTAAATACTTGGCGGCCATTAATTTTGAAAAGATGAAATATTAAGTGACAAAAATTTTTTTTTTCGCTAGGGTTTCAAAAAACATTTCGGGTCGAGTGTACTGAATGGTATAAAAAGAAAATTATACATTTTTTTTATTACAATGTAATTTTATGAAAAAAGGTTGAATTCGCATAAAAGCTTCGTGCAATGCAAATACTTATAGAATTTATGATGTTTAATGTTGCTAACCTGCTTACAAGAAAAAAAACTTTTGAGGTAGATATGTATTAAAGGGTTGTAGGTATTGCTCTTGCTGCGGGAGTCAAATAAGAAATAACGAAACTGCAAAAAATAACACTAAAATAACAATTTTAATAGTATCTGTTATTCAAATAAGTGTCTTTTTATATGTAATATAATAAAGAATTAGTTATATTATTATTTTTTTAATATTTTTATTAATCGCCATCACAACTTTTCTTTCTTTGTTTCGAAACACAAATTAATTTAATCATAGATTTCCTTCCTTCTTTTCTATACTTACCTACACAATTGATGATTAATCCACCATTTTTTATTAATACCAACAAATGACCGCCAAAACTCTGTACTAACAAAAGACGCTTAATACTAACATTTTAAGGGAAAAAGATAAAAAAGTTCAAAGTCATTCCCGTAATAAGGGTAGCAGAATCATCTGAAAACGTTTCGAGAGATTATAGATCACAGATATACAAAATGAGGGGCCTTTTGTGAACACCATTATTTTCTCCTACCAGCATAATATTCCTTTTTCTAACCGCGCTTTTTAGATATCTGAAATACATGGCAGATTATTCCTGGAAATGAATTTTTACTTCTTATGTTGGTACGTTATTGTCCATTTCTATTTTGTACTTTATTTTTTGGTTTTATTTGTTTACATTTTTAGTTTGGTACAAAATTATGGTTGGTCGAGGTTGACATTTGACATTCCTTACAAGTAGTTTGATGCTAGAAATTTTGACCATCAGCCTATACAAGAATTATCGTATTATCCGTGGTAACTCGATAGGTTGTGAAGGTTCAATAGGCAGCCACTTGCGGTTAGACTGAAGGCTAACTTTAAGCTAGTTGTGAACGGCGGCGATCTCTCGCACCGGGCCTTGGTAGAAGCGTGGTCCGGAGCGAGGAGTGGCAGGCGGTCGCCTCCTCCGCGAAGCATAATGCTAGCAAAGGATTCTGATCCCGATTTCCGGTCATCGTAGGCGCGGGCTTGCGGACGGCGAGCAATGGGTAGCTCGCTGTCCAGTCGTCTGGTAATCTTCCGGACCAAGCCTAGTCATCGACGGCGCACAGTGTTCCCGCGCGCCTCAAGAAGTTGTCAGCAAACCGTACGGACCCTGCAAAAGGGTCGTAGCCAACTGGAGCCAAGGGTCTGAAAGGTGTCTGAAAGGAAGGCTCTAGCCCTGGTATACATGGCGACGTAGGAACGATGTAGGTTGTTTAGTCAGTAAGAGTCTGATACTGTTTTTCGCTCCTCCGAAGGGCGGGATTCGTCATTGGATGATTTTTACCTACCATAAAAAAGCTGGTTGTGAAAAGGTTAGGCAGATGGTGATTTTGATGATTGACTGTGTCACTACTGACTCCGACTTGGTTTCATCAAAGATAAGTTTAGAAACTATCTGGGTGTAATATTTTAACATTACTTATAACTAATCTTTCCTTTATATTGCTAGACATATTAACGCTATTTACCTAAACCTTTTTTAATTTAAATGCCTGTAATGAAATTCAAAACACGTGTCTTCAGTAAGTAGCCTCACAAAGCTTGGACTTGCTTCGGTAAACAGACATTCCTGCATTGCATTCCAGTTCCTTTTGATGGCCGCCATCTTTGAAACTAGGTAGGGTAAATGCACCTTATTTTGGCACCCTACATTAAATTTGTATTTTTGTAACAATTAAGAGAATATTTCTTATTTTACGGTTTCGTTAAGTATCTTAAGAAAAAAGATAGAAATACTAACTATACTGTCAAAATATTAAAAAAGATAAGTCATCGTAGCGCCAAAACTGTAATAGCAGCTGAGTATGCTTCGACTTAACCATTACCATCATATCATCCACATCAGCCAAAAGACCTCCTATGTTGGACATAATTATGCCTCCCCAAGTGCTGCAAAGTTTTTTTTTTTTAAGGGTACTATTACTAAAACTGCGACGTTGGTCTGTTTGTCATCATGTTATATCTAATGAACCGCGATATCTAATTAGTTGACATTTTTACTGGTTATGTATTTCTGTTACCGCTATAGGAACTGTACACTGTAACACTATTCTACATTATAATCTTTATTATAATAATCTGTTTTCACTGGCAACATGTTATCACAAAATCAGTTTTCGCAATTTGAGTACCAGGTGACCTACAGAGCGCCATTAATTGGGTATCTCACCCTACTTTGCATCAAAACTTTTCCGAGTACCGGTGCACTTTGCATTAGTACTGCTTCAGTAGTTCAATGAGCTCGAAGTAAAATATAGCAAACGAAATAAAAATGGAAGATTCGGTGATTTATTTGCACGATAGAAGTTTTTTATTATATTTTTTTTTAAAGTATTGTTTTTTATTGTCATTAGACAGTTGTGGCATATATTTATAAATATACGCTAGTATAGGGTTACTGAGTATAATAAATACTGTGTTCCTTCAAGTTTTTATAGTCGTTTAACCAACTATAGGTTACGTCTATTTTCTTTTTATAATGGTTTTATCCGAAGGATAATTTGCAAGACAATTTGAAAACGAAAGAACTTCGTGAACATGTAAGTACATTGGTACGAAGTGCTACGGGACCAAATGTGTCACCACAAAAAACTTTTTACCAAAAAAAAACCGCCTTCAAAAAAAGCCAAACGATAAAAGTTCCTACACTAAAAAGTTGAAAATAAAAATTTGAATTGCTGTAAAGAAGCTTAATTTATAGGTAAACTTATTTGACATTATTATTTTGCAAATATTCAAAATTTATTACTTCTTTTTGGAGTCGGAGCCAGCATTTTTATTGTTGAAACTTAATGTTAGGTAACTTTTTAATATCCAGTGCCATTTTTCGTACATAATGCTTAAACATTTTCAATGTACTTAAAATGTGGCAAAATGTGCAAATCGGATGATTTTTTTTAGAGAAGTCTAATATGTATTTATCTCTTAATTAAATCTACACTATAATCTACACTAATATAATAAAGAGGTAAAGTTTGTTTTTTTGTTTTTTTGTTTGTAGGGGGTGATCTCTGGAACTACTGGTCCGATTGGAAAAATTTTAGCAACAATAGAAAGCTGTTTTACTCCTGAGTGACATAGGCTATATTTTATGTACGCGGGCGAAGCCGCGGGCAAAAGCTAGTATTATATATTTGAGTATGCAAATAGGTACTAAGTAGTTTTATAGTTAAGTTAGAGGTAGTTTTTCAAGGGATTGTTGCCCATTCGTAATTCCTTGCCTTGGCTGATACCGACTCCAAAAATAAGTAATAAATTTTGAATATTTGCAAAATAATAATGTCAAATAAGTTTACCTATAAATTAAGCCTCTTTACAGCAATTCAAATTTTTATTTTCAACTTTTTAGTGTAGGAACTTTTATCGTTTGGCTTTTTTTGAAGGCGGTTTTTTTTTTGTAAAAAGTTTTTTTTTATTTGTAGCCGTTTAGTGTTTTTTACTATAATGTGTTATGGCAACGAAGACAATATCGTTCCTACATTTCTTTTGAAAAAGTTACTAATGTCATATAAGTAGGAATACATATTATAGGTACATTGTTACAGTGTAATCGTTTTGATCTCGTGGAGAGATGATATGATGCATGAAATACTTATGATTCATCTCATGGGTACATCTCATAACAGCTCTCATCATCATCATCATTTCAGCCAGAAAACGCCCATTGCTGGACATAGGCCTCCCCCAAGCGTCGCCACAACGACCGATTCTGTGAGACTCGTATCCATCGCGTTCCCGTGATTCTCACCAGGTCGTCGGTCCACCTTTTGGAAGGTCTTCCAAAGCTGCGTCTTTTGATGCGTGGTCGCCACTCTAGAACTTTTCGGCCCCATCGGCCATCTGTTCTACGATCAATGTGCCCTGCCCACTGCCACTTAAGTTTGGCAATTCTTCGGGCTATGTCGGTGACCCTGGTTCTCCTACGCATTTCTTCATTTCTGATTCGAACACGCAAGGAAACTCCGAGCATAGCCATTTCCATTGCCCTTGACAGCATTGCCCATGACAGCTCTAATAAGCTCAAACAATGCTAGGATACATTATTTTATTTTGAAGTTCCCATGCCGACCTTCCACCTTCCAGCTTCATCATCACATCAGTTCAATAGTACCTTACAGCCAAAGTGCATCTTACGACAATTCTAACAAGCCCAAACACGGCTAGGATATATTAATTAGTTACGCAGTTCCAGTGCCTACCTTCCAGCTCCATCATCATCATCAGATCAGTTCGATGATAACATTTTCAACATAATTATTTAAGATCATTGGTTTATAGTGCATTTTCATAGTTGCTTTACTACCTTGATTGTGATATCTATGCTATGTCAAGTTTCGTTACCCATTTCTGATCTTCTGCACCAGTTCCACCTCATCAAATGTTACTTTTTGACTGTAAATGCTTGAGTGCTCGATGAAAATATAAAAAAAAAATTATAGTTGCCTATAATATTTGAGGAGTTCCCTCGATTTCTCATGGATTCCATCATCAAAACTCGATTTTGAAAAAAATGGAACCAATCTGGAAGCATATCCTTTCAAGTACAAAAAAAATTTTGCAAATCCATCCATAAACAACGGAGTTCTGAGGTAACAAACATAAAAAAAAAACAATCGAATTGAGAACCTCCTCCTTTTTTTTGAAGTCGGTTAAAAAATACCACGTATTGCTACGAATGAAAGTGTAACACCACAGCCCTGGGAATCAGGGAAGGAAGGAATGGGGTAAGCTTTTTAGTCAGTAAGAGTCTGACACTGTTTCCCACTCCACCCAAGGGCGGGATTCGTCATTCGATGATTTTTACCTACCATAAAAAAAACGTATTGCTACGCATATATATTATGAAGACCATAAAACAAAAAAAAACTGATTCAACATTTTGCAAAGCAAGAAGTAATGTAAATGTTTTTTTTATTACAATTAAATCTATTATTGATTCTAATTCTTGAGCTCCAAGCGAACGCCGGCGTTCACTCATCTATTGTCTTTCTATTGTGTCTCTAATTACGATATTAAAAAATATAATCCATAATTCATTAATCCATTTTCCCTAAAAATAATTTGCAGCACTATCCATCACGTTATATTCCTCGTAATTTGGGCGTGTACACGTATGAAAAGGCATTACAGCTACGTCGAGGCATCCAGTGACAAATTTATAACTCCCTAAACCGGGGCACATAGGTATTAACACATACTTGGAGCAAGAACGGCCATAACAAAATACTTGGGGCAACTGTCAGTTTCGATTCACCCCCGTTTGCACGATAAAACTGTTGGCAAGAATATTTATGATAAAGTGTTCGTTCTTCGAGTTTGTTTGACTTGCTCCGTGAGGCACGTACCTTCATTTTGTTTTGGATTCATAGTTGACAATTTTTTCAAAGTAAATACTTTGAAAAAATTGTCCAACTATGAACTTGATAAAAAAGTGAGTGATACTGTTAAAAATTTAACTATGCGTTGAGAACACTTTTTTATGGTAGATAAAAATCATCAATGACGAATCCTGCCCTTGAGCGGAACGAAAAACAGTGTCAGACTCGAAAAAAATGATGTAAGGTTCTAAGGAAATAAATAAATCTGCCAAGACTTTTCGAAATACATTGGCTTCGGGTTTCACTTTAATCGGATGCAGCTATTTGACTCAAAACAACTGCTTATCTGTCCTCTACAACCCAGTAATTCGATAACAACCATGACGAACAGATCGAAGTTCTTTCGAGTCCCAAAATAATCAGTATTCTCGATGCATCGTAGGGACTCTGCAAAAGGGTCAAAGCCAACTGGGGCCAAGGGTTCGAGTTTGAAAAGAAGGCTCTGGCACTGGTACACCTATGGCAAAGAGGAAACGGTGTAGTTTGTTTAGTCAGAAAGAGTCTATCACTGTTTTCCGCTCCATCCAAGGTGGGATTCGTCATTGGATGATTTTTACCTACCATAAAAAAGTCTGTGATCTCCCTGATTCATCATTATACCTTGTAATGAAGAGAATAATGAGCTAATAATTTATTCATGCAACGATAACAAACCTTTAGAATCTTTTAAAAATAAAATTTTACCATACCAGCTATCAAGTCTTTAGAAATAAAGTCTAGTGAAAATGTCAATGCAAGAGAAAATTTAACGAAACATTTTGTACTACAGAAGAATTTTCAAGCCTCAAGGGTGAAGGGCGTGGAGCCACCACTCAAATTGACTGCCATCTAAGGCGGAAACGAGCTGGCAACGGAAGACGGAACACTCTTTTAGAAATTAAAGGAAAAATCTTAACTGAGTCTAACGCTATCTTGGTGTAGGTATTTTTTTATAAAGAATTTAGGTTATGTTTGCGATTTGTATATGGTAAAAGCTGAATGGACAAACCATTGCAAGCAAACGAAAATTTCTTTAGCAGTTGCGTTTTTACAACATTTTCAAGGTTCCGTATCTCAAATGAAAAAAAAGGAACGCTTATAGAATCACTTTGTTGACCGTCAATCTGTCTGTCTCTCTGTCAGGAAGGCGTGGAGATATTGAGTTGAAATTTTATTAAATCCTTACACTGAGATTTGCGGTCTTTTGAAAATGTTAACATTAGGCCACCACTCACTGGTCCAATTAGTTCTAAAAACTTAATAAGCAATTTTTTTTTTATTCTAGATAAGCTCGCGTTTGACCACTGTCTCACCTTATGATAAGCGATGATGTGGTCGACGATGGAGCACGCACGCCTAGAAGTAACCTATTCACTTTTGACTTAAAGACCTCTAGTTTGTAGCTATCAGGAAACACAGTCGCTGGCAGGGAATTCCACTCCTCAGCTGTACACATAATGAATGTGTTCCCAAAACGCTTTGAATACGTTAACATTAGGCCACCACTCACTGGTCCAAGGTCTAAAAACTAAATAAGCAAGTTTATTTCTAAATTATTTGTTGTTTTTATGAAACATTAATAACCTAAAGAATATAAATTACGCTAGCAGAACTCGCGTGGGAAGGCATTTGTCAAAGCAAATGTCACGATAGCAAAGTACATAGAACTAGGTATTTTCGATACTATTGTGATTTAGTAATATTTATGTAGGAGTTGTACGTCGATTATATACAAATAGCTAGTAGTTTTGGTGTTACTTTAAAAGCCTACAAAAGCTTTTGATGAAAAGACCTATAAATTATGTACCTAAACCCAAATAACTATTGACTTTTGTACTCTTATATAGCATAGTATCAGTCATAAAATGTTCGCACTGTTGATACTTAAATCTCTTCTCTACAAAGAGAGTGGGCCCTAATCCAACACGCGGGTCCAGTTCGAGTTGATGAATGTCTGAAACTAACCCTAATTTTTCTGATATCACTTTGAATGGCGCGTGAAACACAATGCATTATCGACCCGGGCTTTCTTCTTACTGGTTGACAAGCAATGGACAGCCTGCCGTCCATAAAATGGATCTAGGGTGCCTGAAAATCGTACTGCGACCTCTGATGCCTAAGGTGTCTCCGCTGGAGCCGGGTCGTTTCGTTAGACCTTGAATTCGAACCCAAGACCCAACGATGCTTAACAGTTGGGCTCATGACTACGAGGTCATCAAGGTTTACTAAGTAATTTGTTGGTAGTAATTAGGAGGTTAAATAACCAGTTGCCTCATAGAAATAGAAATATTGGTCTTCAGAATTCAGTAATATTGGAAACTGTCCCCTAGCTTATTTGGATTGGGCTCGGGAGGTTAAGGAACAAGTCTTTCAAGACACCTTTCGGTATTATTTTTGCCGCTTACAAGTATCAAAATTAATGATATCGTAAAATATCATGACATTCATAAAACGTTAACATGTTCTACATAACTATTTTTACTTCATAGTGTAATCCACCCGTATTTTGATCACGATAGCCACTCTCGAAAAAGATTAGCCAGTACGCAGAAGATATTGTAAAACACAAGTGCGTGCGCAAACATATTCTTTGTTCCTTTAGACCAATTGCCCCATAAGACGGCAATCCGATACGACTGGAGGCGAAAGATGGCTTAACATACTACAGAGTAATTCGTAATGGAAAAAATCCAATAGCACTTTTTGCCTAACCTGAAAATCGAACCTATAATCCCACCAACAGCAGACGCGCTTGACCAATCATGAGACCAATAAGAGGCAGGGGCCTCATGGGCCATCATGTTTCCTAATTCAAAGGCCTACCTTTCACCGACGGCGAAGTTTTTTACGACGCTGTAACGCGCTTACATCGATACAGTCGCAATACTGTAGCGCATACTGTATGAATCTGTGATGACACGTAACAACAGACAATCATCAACAAGGACTGCGGCGTTTCGATATGTCTGGATTATCCTGAGGGAACCAAACGAGTGTCAAGCTCAGCACGCTCGATGTACAGCAACAAAATATTGAATAGTTTGTTATCCTTTGTGGCTCACTCGCTTGTCAGTCAACATTGGCTTTGAACGTCGAAGCTTTTAGAACTTCAGAACTTCTAAACCACTGGATGGAACTAACCATGTCATACTAGGCCAGGCAAGTTGACGGCTGGGCTGTGCGCAGTGGTTGAGCGACTGACTGCTGCGCTGAGGTTCGATTCCCGTACGGAGCAAATATTTGTATGGGCCTACAAATAGGTGTTCCGGGTCTGGGTGTCTTGTGTATGTGACTTTACATGTAATTGAGAGAGTTCAGTGAATGAAATAATTTATAACTTCAAAGTCATAATGAATGATGAAATGAATAAACTTCTCATCAAAAAAATCGAAACACTTCCGTTTTCATTGTTTCTGTCCGAATTTAACACAAAAAAGAATTCATACGATGAAAAAAAATACATATATTATAGCTGGCAGTTTGGCCATTACAGTAATAAGCGAAAATTCTAAATTCAAAATTAGAATTTCATTTGTTTATCTTATAAACGAAATGAATCACTGTTTTGAGACAAATGTGTGTTTAGGGTTGGAGTACATTTAGCGTTTAAAAACTAAAAATTGGCGCCTATCCTTAAACTTTTTGTTTTTTATTTCAATACTGTGACTTTGGGACGTCTGAAAAAAGGTTTTTTTTCTAAAACGTATGGATACTTCGCCCACAGAAGCCGCCCAAGTTGTGGCATTGCTGGATTCTGGCCTTAGTCAGCGTGTTGTGGCTGCAAGACTGCATCTAAGCCTGTCATCTGTTCATAGAGTCTATAAACGTTATCGAGAGACTGGTTTGTTCACGCGCCGTTCAGGATCTGGCAGGAATCGGGTCACTTCTGAGCGAGATGATCGATTTATTGTAACAACTTCTTTAAGAAATCGACGCCTTAACGCTTTTCAACTGCAGCAGCGGCTTCGTGTTGTACGAAGGGTGGCTGTAAGTGACTCTACAATTAGAAGAAGGTTGAAGGATCGTGGACTGGTACCGCATAAGCCAGCAAATGGGCCGAAATTAACTGCAGACCATCGAAGAGCGCGCCTTAACTTTGCACGTGAGCACCTAAATTGGTCATACCTACAGTGGAGCAAAGTTCTCTTTTCTGATGAGTGTAAAATTATGCTGTATGGTAACGACGGAAGGAACAAGGTCTACAGAACGGAGAGACGGAGAACGCTATGCACAATGCTGCATTGAAGAAAAGGTCAGCTATGGTGGCGGTTCGTGGACGGTTTGGGGAGGAATCAGCGCCGACGGTAAGACAGAGCTTGCTTTCGTGTCTGGGCCACGTCTGCCTGCACTAAACTGTCATCGGTACGTCGAAGAGTGTCTCGAGCCTCATGTGATGCCCTATGCACATTTTATTGGCAACGGCTTCATATTCATGCACGACAATGCTAGGGCTCACACCGCGGGCGTCGTACGAGATTATCTTAACGAAGTCGATATCTCTATTATGGAATGGCCAGCAAGAAGCCCGGACATGAATCCCATTGAACATCTATGGGATGAATTAAAGAGACGAATTCGAGCAAGAGATCCTGCCCCAGAAACACTTAGCCAGCTGCAAGATGCAATCCAAGAGGAATGGGACAATATACCACAGCATGTGATCGTGACTCTCATTCGATCGATGAAGAACCGTATGGAAGCAGTAATTAGAGCTCGGGGAGGGAATACAAGTTATTAAATAAACGTTTTTTAGCTTTTTTTTTCATTTACGTGTGTTGTTTTATCCATTTCCTTTATACTCCATACGGAATAAAAATGACTCATTTAACAAAATACGAAACCTATGAAAAATTCATTTAAATTTAGAACATTAACATTAAGATTTGATAAGCTCATATTACTCACTATTAAACGACATTTAACATTTATTCCTAAATGTACACATTTTTCTGATAATCCTGACAAAACGTAAACTTGCAAGGTGTTTCGATTTTTTTGATGAGAAGTGTATAAAATACTCGAAGAATAGTTTTAATTTTCTCATTAAAATATTAAAGTCTTCCTATCGATCTTCATGATTATTACGTTTTTACATGTACATTTTTTCTCATATATTTTGGAAAAAGATATCATGTGGCTATTATTTAAGTTTCTATTGAAATAAAAATATGATTTTGTGAAAAACTAATCCAAAAATGACTTGTAATCAATTAAATATTACTTTATTACAAATCTTTTTTTATTTAATATAATAAGTAATAAATTTAATAAAAACATGAAGTACCTATAGCTATACTTGCTTCATGTTAACCAACCGTCGCCATAATGAACGGTCCTGTGCATCTCGCATCCATCGGATACCCGCAACCATTGCCAAGTCATCGGTCCACCTTGCCTTCCAACACTGCATCTTCCGTTACGCTGTCACCAATCCAGAACCTTTCGACCACAACGTAAAAAATAACAAAAAAAAAAATAATACAGTGAACAATATTGTTGTTTTTTATTTTTGCGAGTGCAAGTCTGAAATAAATGATTCTTTATTTTTTCTTCTTTATCTACGTCATCACAAATACACATACAACAATTAACAATTTTACGATCAATTGAGATTTCACCAGAATCCCTCGGGAGGTGTTCAACACATAAAAGTAATATATTACGCAGTCTTAGAATTAATTACCCCACAGTAATAAACGTCAGGTTCTCGTGGAAAGTGTTGGTAGAATTAATTTTGCTACAAATTGTTTCTGACTCTAATTCACACATACTTAAGAAGTAATAAAATTAGAATATTGAACAATGAACAGATAAGGTTGGCGCAGTTGTTAATAGATTATCTGTTCTGCTATGTGCCGTAGCTTCGATCCCTGCAAGAAAACAATGTTAGTATGGCTAACAGGTAGTTGTTCCGGTTCGGGGCGTTTTGTGCATGGTACAGTAGTGAAGTGATCTTCTGGGGCCAAGGGTTCGTCCGAAAGCGTAACACTATCATTGGATGATTTTTACCTACCATTAAAAAAAAAGTAGTGATTTCCCGTACGGAACAAATAGACAATAGTAAACAGGTAATTGTCTCGTATCTAGTTGTCTTCTAGATGAGTTTACATTGTTGTGAATGCTGTCTAAGATACGGCGCTGGAGCTAGCGGCCAAGCTATGATCGTTTCGTTAACGTCTAACGCTTTGCCCAACAAGTCATCTCAACGCTCAGGGACGTGGTCGGAAGACTGCATAGTAGGGTACAGTTGTTGAACAGAATTAAGTTTATTGTACACCATAATAGTTGCAAAACTTGTACATAAACTCAAATTTATGGGTGGAATGGCGCTCTTATAAATGAAGTCAAATATATTGACTTCATTTATGCTTCATTTCATATATTCCTGCCTGATAACTTTAGGATGGACTGTGAAGGGCAATGAAGGGTAATATCCTCTCGAACAACGAGGGTTTACCCCCTTTCTTAAAATAAACAAAACTAAGTAAAAAAAAATTTGATTGAATTTTTCTAGAAAAAAAATATACAAAAACCAAAATTTACGGTAGCATAAATTTGTGGAAATAATGACAACTAAGAATTTTTCTAGGTCAGCAAGTTGTACAGACGTATATGTATATGTAAAATCGGCCTCAAGGGGATATTTAACCTTTTCATCCTCGACCCGCGAACGCCGGCGTTCGCGAGTATTAACGGAAAGTTATTTGTCTATAAAACTTTTTATTTACGTTCTTGGATAAATATCAAAATACCCTATAAAAAATGCTCAAATATTGTACATTTATTTTTGAAAATTTGACAACGGCGCGTGGTGCGAAATCATGCCGCGAGCGCCGGCGCTCGCTTGGGTGTCGACGTATTAAAAACAAAATGGAGTTTCTTGTGTGACGCAACGTTTTTCAAAAACAGAAATAACAATGTAACAATACAATGTAATAAAAACTTCTAACAACTCCGTTCAACTTCCTTAATGAGAATTTAATTAGAATGTTGCAAAATGTTCTGTGTAAGGGTTTTGAGATAAATTTTGACTCGAGAAAGGAAATTGTCGAGGGTTGTATGTATACAACAAAACAGCAATGTCAGGACTTTTTATTTTCAACCGATTTTTTTTATTTATTTGAAGGAAGAGGTTCTATATCCTGTTATAAGTTTTTATTTATTAAAACTTTATGCACTTAATACTGTACAAAGGCGGACTTAATGCCTTAGGCTTTTTCTACCAGGCTACCTTAGGGTGTTTTTTTTTTATGGTAGGTGAAAATCATCCGGAGCGGGAAACAGTGTCAGACTCTTACTGACTAAAAAACCTACCCCGTAACTTCCTTGCCTTATTCCTGGAATCGAGGTAACAGTTTGCACCACCCTCTAGGCTCCAGGAGGCTTCGACCCTGAAGGGCCCCTGCAGTTTGCTGACAACTCCTTGAGGCGCGCGGGAACGGTGCGCGCCGTTGACGACTTGGACTCGATCTTACCAGACGACCGGACGGCGAGCTACCTATTGCTCACCGTCCGCGAGCCAGTGTCTACGGTGGCCGGATATAGGCAGGATCGCGGCGGCGACGGCTAGGGCGAGGGCGCTGTTGCCTTTGCCTTATGCGGTCGGCCTCCTCCTTTACGAGCATTACTGCTTCGCAGAAGGAGGCGACCGCCTGCCATTCCTCTTCGCTGCGGACCATGGCCTGAACCAGGGCCCGGCGCGAGAGGTCGCCGCCGCCGATCACCACCACGAGGACACGGCGATGCTCTTCCCAAGCAGGGTACACCTCCACCGTGTCCTCCGGGCTCGCCTCACAGTGGCGACACCCGGACGTCTCTTCCGCACGAATCCGGTGCAGGAATCTCCCGAACTTGCCATGTCCGGTGAGAACCTGCGTCATGCGGAAGGTGAGGACGCCGTGAGGTCTATCCAGCCAGGCTACCTTAGGGTGTTTTTTTTTTTTATGGTAGGTGAAAATCATCCAATGACGAAACCTGCTCTTGGGCGGAGCGGGAGACCAGTGTCAGACTCTTACTGACTAAAAAACCTACCCCGTACCTTCCTTGCCTTATTCCTGGAGTCGAGGTAACAGTTTTCCACCACCCTCTAGGCTCCAGGAGGCTTCGACCCTGAAGGGCCCCTGCAGTTTGCTGACAACTCCTTGAGGCGCGCGGGAACGGTGCGCGCCGTTGACGACTTGGACTCGGTCTTACCAGACGATCGGACGGCGAGCTACCCATTGCTCACCGTCCGCGAGCCAGTGTCTACGGTGGCCGGATATCGGCAGGATCGCGGCGGCGACGGCTACGACGAGTACGCCGTTGCCTTTGCCTTATGCGGTCGGCCTCCTCCTTTACGAGCATTACTGCTTCGCAGAAGGAGGCGACCGCCTGCCATTCCTCTTCGCTGCGGACCATGGCCTGAACCAGGGCCCGGCGCGAGAGGTCGCCGCCGCCGATCACCCCCACGAGGACACGGCGATGCTCTTCCCAAGCAGGGCACACCTCCACCGTGTGCTCCACCGTGTCCTCCGGGCTCGCCTCACAGTGGCGACACCCGGACGTCTCTTCCGCACGAATCCGGTGCAGGAATCTCCCGAACTTCCCATGTCCGGTGAGAACCTGCATCATGCGGAAAGTGAGGACGGCGTGAGGTCTATCCAGCCACGCCTCAAAGAGGGGCACTACCGCTGAGATTACGGTGTGCCCAGCGCTGGGTTGCGACAGTCGCTGTTTCCACTTCACCATGAGATCTCGCCGACCTTAGGGTGGTGCAGAAACATAACATGGGACACCTACCATGTTATGTTTCTGCACCACAACACCCAGTTGCACCCAACTTAAGGAAAAAAGAAAAGAAAAAATATAAATAATAAATAATAAATACATACTTATAGAAATAAGCTAGGTCATTGTGAAAACCAATCTACCAATCAATGCAAACAGTGTTTGGTAAGAAAAATCATCCAATGACAACTACCGCTCTTGGGCAGAACGGGAGATAGTGTCAGACTTTTTCCGACTAATAAACCGACCTTTTCCTTCGTTGCCTTTCATACCAGGGCCGAGCTTTTCAGAAGTAGTCCATTGACCTCAGCAGGTTTTGGCTCTACAGGACCATTACGGTTTGCTGACAATTCTTTGAGGCGCGCGGAAACAGTATGCGCCGTCAACCTCTTGGGCTCGGTCCGGACGTTTCGTGCCAACGATGGCCCCAAATCGGGATCGGAATCCCGGCGGCAGCGCAGGAATGAGCGCCGTTGCCTCATGCAGTCGACCTCTACCTTCGTTACCTAATAGCACAAGCACTGCACGTCATGAGTTGTCCGAAAAAGAGCTTCAGGGTCCTACAACGCAAAGTCAAAGATGCCTAGAGCGTGAGAAAGCGTGAGATGTAATGGGATGATTGCCCACCTTTAAAAATGGCCCAGCACGTGCATCACTCATGCATTTACACAGTTCTTTACGATTTTACGAGCCCCGTCGACACATGTCGCCGTGATGACATTATTTCCGTTCAGTAATTGCGTGCAATCGGATTGAGCAAACAAGCCGGCTCGATTAGTCAAATGTTTGTTTGTTTGTCCGTCTGTCTGTTAATAGTGCACCGTGTGTGTTTGGGTTTCAATGTATTAAGTGTTCGGTGAAGTAGGTTATTGATTTTGCGAATTGATTTATTGTAGAGTTTACATTGATTGCTTGCTAACAGGTGAGATAGTAGTCAAATAGGGGCTTGTAAATTATTTGAACCAAAAATCTGTGCAAATGTCAGACGGACTCGAACACCGAGGTTTCCAAACAAATTAACTTATGTAATATGTGTAAAAAGTTCAATTTCTAAATCAATTTTTCTGAATTGAAAAAAGTTTTTTTTTACGACGTAACTACAAATTTACAGATTTTTTTCTGTACATGTGCTATTCTTGTAGCACATGTGTAGAAAATACTTTGTCGGCGTGATTGATAAACATTTTGATACCAAATTTCAACTTTCTAATGCTAACGATGGCTGAGATTATCTTCGGACGGACAGACAGACAGACTTGGTGGAACTATAAGAGTTCTTGGTGTTGACTACGGAACCCTAAAACAATCCTATCGTCTCTTTCCAATTTTCGAGATTTCTTTTACCGATTTTATTTACGAAAAAATACAAAATATCAATTATATTTTGGAAAGCTTGGTCGAAATTAACATGCATTCGAGTATCACTTTAATTCGTTTCTGTTGTTTCGGTCCTAAATTACCATATTTCCTTCGTGCCTCATTTTTGGAAACACCTTTCCCGTTTGGAAAAAAGGTCCAAATTATCCGGCTACTCTTCATCTAAATCAATGTTAAATGGCCCCGTCGACGGCCAAGCATAGGATCATGCTACAAGGGTAGCTTTCGTATGGGAGTTATATTTTCGAGCCCTATTTGTTTGAAACGGTTGTGAGGGCCAATTGCTTACGAACTGCATACAGACCTAGTATACATCTGAACGTTTTGTTGATGTCTTGGCCAGATTATAGTAATTGATCTCTTTATAATATGGCCAAGTAAAACTGGCTAGATCGTTTTAAACGTTGAAGAAGAAGAAGATTTTCGAAGATTGATGATATTGCCAAAGGTGAACTCACCTTCGGTGCCCGAACATGGACATTAACAAAACATAGCAAAATCCGCACATAGAATCTAAGTCAAAATCAAAGCTTTTATTGCGAACTAAGTATATAATGTTTTATTATATTATGTCAGTACTTTTGACATGTCACTTGACTTTTACAAGCATATTGCAACGCAACTCGGCAGCCAAACTATGGGCCGAAACCGACTGCCGTTTTAACGCCTTTTTATGTGTCCCTAACTTGGAACTAAGAAAACTTTCATACCAACTGTATTCCGCAAAAATATTGACTACACTAAAGTACCTACTGACTACCCTCAAACAAAACGAAGCAATAATACGAGATAGATATTTTAAGAGACTTAAATATTTTGTGAAAAAACTTATACGTGACTTGTCCAAAAAAAATTACTTGACTATAAATTGATAATGAATATATTCTTTACTAGCTTTTGCCCGCAGCTTCGCCCGCGTACATAAAATATAGCCTATGTCACTCAGGAGTAAAGCAGCTTTCTATTGTTGCTAAAATTTTTCCAATTGGATCAGTAGTTCCAGAGATTACCCCCTACAAACAAAAAAACAAAAAAAAAACATAAAAAAACAAACTTTACCTCTTTATTATATTAGTGTAGATTAATTCATTCATGTAAAATATTTGTACCTATTACAAGTTGTTTCCATGATCAAAACATACATAAAATCTAAGGGTAACAAGACGCACAACACTGCTCTCAAATTAAACCAAATCTTTTGTCTCGAGCTTAATTCAATTAAGTCTAAACATAGTTTAATACAACCCTATCTAAACAATATAACGTTCTAAACTGTAAATGGTTTCTTTGTTCCCGATTAGTGTAAAGTTTATTCACTTTACGGTGTCTTGAACAGTAAGGTTTGTATTTATAATGCTAAGGTTGAAGCTACACAACCAAGAACTGGGTGCAAAATTAAGTTTTTGCAAAAATGATTCCTTCTTCATGAGGAACGGCAAAGTTTATGTGGTACTACGATTATAGCGATGATAATAGATTTAATTATTTTAGTATATTTAATTTTTATTTTCTTAATTTTGTAAAGTTAAAGTTGTATACAAAATTAATCAATTCTTTCCATCGATATATTATAGGGTAATATACTGGTAATTAGAGGCCGAGAGCAGTAGTGGCCGAGTGGTAACGGCCCCGACTTACGAGTTGTAGGTCGCGGGTTCAAACCCAGCCAGGCGAATTACTTTGTGTAATTTATTTCATCACCACTGCTCTCAAAACGGTGAAGGAAAACATCGTGAGGAAACCGGCATGTCCTAGAACCAAACATTCGAAGACATGTGACATCCACCAATCCGCACTGGGCCCGCGTGGTGGATTATGGCCCATTCCCTCTCCTAGGAGAGGAGGCCTGTGTCCCAGCAGTGGGAACATTAAAAGGCTGATGATGAATTAGAGGCCGATAGTTAAACACGTGATTATAGTCATCGTAACAAACAAGTTTTACTATGGGACCAAACCTGAAATCCCAAAAAAAATCTGCTGGTTTTGCCTAATTGCTCAGTGTAATGAACTTGGCTGATTTTTTTCGAAATTTTATGTTTAGTCCCGCTCGTAGCAAAACTTGTTAGTTATCATGACTACAATCACGTATTAAAGAATCACTCACTAATTATAGTATTTTTAGTGCTAACAGTCGCTGGAATCATGAAATCATGTCATCAGCGGACAGACAAACAGACAGACTTGGAGAAACTACAAAGGGTTCCTAGTTGACTACGGTATCTTAAAAACACACTGACTGGCATATAGCAACGCACGTTCGGAACTACCGAGAGTAAGAGCTAGCGGTGTGAAAATTTTAATTTGCGCAAGGTTGCCTTTTATGAAAAAACGATTTTTACAATTAAGAAGATTTTGATGAAAAAGAGGTTTAAATTTTGTATAGCAGAGGTTTAATATCTATTACATACTCGTATTGCTCTCAAGATATTTTATAAATGCGAGAAGTCATTAGCCTAAAACACAGGCACTTAAACCAAAGCACATCATTCAATAATGACCAAGCCTGGATCGACAACGCTTTGTGGTTCACGCACACTTCAAAGACATGTCAGCAGAATTGACGGGACTAGTTAGAGCTGATGCCAGCTAAACTGCAATATACTAGAAACAGTTTACCGTAGAACTGGGACTTAGTATATAGTAAAGTTTGATTTTCCCTCAACTCCATCTAGAGTAGTAGGAGCACAGATATAGATATACCGGGATAACGCAAGCATCACGATCTGTATGGAAACCAAGCGTGCCATTTTTTGACTATCTATTATGGCGTCACAATAACTCCTACTCACAGTAGGAGTTATTTGATGATATCACACCAAATAAAAAGATCTACATGTATGTTTGTATGTTATTAATTAAAAAGTATTAGTGAAGATACATAAGTTTCACTGATATTGTTATAGCCATAGATTAGTGAATTTCACTTTTAAAGGCTACATTTGTGAGGATTCGGCGGAGGCTTTGATTCGCGTTGGCGTAATATTTGTTCAATAAGAACACGTGTTAAACTATCACGTAACTAATAATAAACGCCCATGTAGGTCACAGTACATAATACACAGCCTGTCTAGGAATAATAGACCGAATACCTGTCTAGATATTTAGGGTTCTAAGCAGAATGTCAGACGTGGGCTACTGTTTAGCTTGAGAAACAAAAGAAAACTTTTAATGGTCCAACTAGATTTTGCCAGTGGTTTCGCCGAGAGGAAGGAGGAGTAATATTCTATAGCCTAATCTAATGAAGGGCAGCACTGCTAATACCACTCAGCCACCAAGTGGTAACGGCCCTGACTTACGAGTTGTAGTTGTTCTTTTCTCTAAAAGAGGAAATAGGCCCAGTGCAGATTTGTTGATGTCACATGTCTTCGGATTATTGGTTCTAGGACATGCCAGTTCCCTCACGATGTTTCCTTCACCGTTTTGAGAGCAATGGTGATGAAATAATTACATTTGGATTGAGCTAAACGCAATCCCTCTTTTTCACATACTCGCTTAACTTTTTAAACGTCATGGTAAGGCTTCTGATCAAGAACATTCCATTGCTGAAGAAGATTAATAATCATTTTTTCACTCCGAACCAATTAGTCTGATTAATTCTATCTTGTATTAGTTGTTTTGATATTTTTTCACGAATCCCTACAGTGCGGTGGCTTATTTTCAATAAATTGCGGTTGATATGGCGATTTTGCACGTACCTACGCAGAACAGAACCGTCACGTTGTATTGGATTTTTTAAACCGCATCGAAATGCTTCAAAAACGCATTCGCATTAAATCGTCCACGAAGGACGCGTACAAAACACGTAAAACAAGCTTTTGACCGAAAAAAAAGGAAAAGAAAGAAAACACTAAAAGTACATAATGATGTTCTAAAATTAATTACAATTATTTATAAAAAAATATGTAATAAGTCTCAATCAATCAAGTCAGTTCTCAATAATTACTTGAGTTTTCTACACATTTCGGCAGGCTTTGGCCAAACATATTCTCCGATAGCGCTATGTTATTAATTATACGTATACGTATGTATATAGAGTATATACTACTTAATACTTGTCTATCAGTTGTCTAGTACCCATAGCACAAGCTGTGCTATCGAATAACATATGAGGGGTCATCCTTGTTCTATGTATCTCGTACTACTAGCTTTGAGACTAGATAGCGTTGTGTGATAGTTGTGAAATATTATATTATTCTTATTTAGAAATACATAAGTATAATTACACTGGTTAACAATGGTTTTGCCCATGAAAGATGAAATACAAAAAAGGCAGTACTTGGTAAATACTAATCATCAGTTACAATATTACAAGTGTCTTAGCTCGAGTTATCGAGCTATGCAAGTTTAATCTTGTATTGCGTTCGCCGCACTCTCGCAAGTTTCGACTTGTTCGTTATTACAGCACGGCTATACTTTACTAAATTTCATACATCATAAAGAACGTTCAGATTGCGCTGGTATTCGCTATCAAACACCGTGAAAATACAATAAATGTATTACGTGGTAATAGCACTGTAAACTACAGGAACGTCTTAAGTGTATCAAACAAATTTTGTTTTTAGTTTAGTATTGTGAAGTTTAAACTAAAACTTTGTGAAACTTATATTTTCGATTATGCCTCATTTCTGGGAAAACAATCTACTGGGAAAACTTGAGTCCCAGAATCTGTCGTGCTTACGAACTTTATTTCGGAATATCAGTAAAAAATCAAGACAAACCCTGGGTTCCGCAGGTAATATGCTTGAGTTGTGAAAGAAATTTCATAGGACGTCAAATAAAATAATTAATGGATGACAAGACTTTTGAAAGCACATTGAATAGCAAGGAAAAACAGGCCATGAAAAAAGCTTTTCAAACTTTCTTGGGTGACAAAAAACCTGAAGACTGAAAACCTGGTTAAGAATATGATCCAGCATTGTACGCTCTCGGTTGTAAAATGCCCCCCAAAATACATATTCTCGACACACATTTGGATTTTTGTCCTGAAAATATGGGAGATGTTAGCGACGAACGTGGTGAACGTTTTCACCAGGATATTTCAGGCATGGAACAGCGATATCAGGGCAAATGGAGTCCTGCTATATTAGCAGACTACTGCTAGACGTTAAAGAGAGAGGCTGTAGATATTATTTATAAACGGAAAAGCAATATATTAACTCATTTTTAAATTTTATAATATGTAATTTATGAATATAATGTTATATTAAGTCAAAATATTTTTATTTGATTCCACAAAAAACGCGAGCTAACTCGACCTTCAAACTTACATCAAAATGTATATTTAGAGGTATTCTTTCGCAATTAGCACAACTCATTTCATGGATTAACAAAACCTTAAAATTTGTTGACCAGTGTTATCAGTACATTAGTAGTCACAGTACAAGCTTTGCTTGGTTTAAAACTAGATGGCGCTGTTTGATAGTTGTGGATTATTATTATTAACACATGACACTCTAGGCCAGTTTCCCACCAACCTTAATAACGTCATTTCCCAAGAAATTCATCTCTTAATGCCCGTCAATTTACTAAATGAGTTCACATCTCACAAATGTCATTTCCTGCTAGGGATTCTTGTTCCTCTGACTGCTAAATATGTATGGGCTCATTACGTTTTCGAGTTCACTACGAGAGTCGAAAAGAGGTCTAAACCGGCGAAGTCCCTACCAAGAGGGCTTGAGAAGCCAAGTACGTGCTGAATTTTCATGTGCATGTTTTAATTATGCTTTTGTTCTTTTCTGCCGAGTAAAAGTATGAACGAATGTATTTATAGAGTTCTTAGGAAGTTTTCGAGATTTAATGTTGTGTTCTATTTGTAGATTTATTAACACTAAGTTTAATTGCATTTATGGAAATTTCTTCAACTATTTAAAAAATATATGTGTTTAGAAATCTAATATAAGTAAGTATGTTTATCAGTTGTTTAGTACCCATAACACATGCTTTGCTTAGCTTGGGACAAGACGACGTTGTGTGATAGTTAAGGAATTTATTATTCTATTATGTTAAAAAAGCCACCAATCCATATAACCTTAAAGATTGACCCGTGTAGCTGCTTCATGATATTTATTTATTATAAACTATATTGCACACCTCATAATGTGGACAGGATATTCATCATCATTTCAGCAGATAAACATCCAGAACGGAGAAGGTAAAAAAAAACTAACTAACAAAAACCTTGTCTAGATCAGTGTTTATAAAATCATATACCTCCAAAACTATCAATAGAAAACCTCTTAGATTAAAAAGACGCCTGTCCTGTCCCAAAAAAACCTTTAAAGATAATTTCCCTAACCTTTAATCTTATTTATTGCAAACTAGCTTTTGCCCGCAGCTTCGCCCGCGTACATAAAATATAGCCTATGTCACTCAGGAGTAAAGCAGCTTTCTATTGTTGCTTAAATTTTTCCAATCGGACCAGTAGTTCCAGAGATTACCCCCTACAAACAAAAAAACAAAAAAACAAAAAAACAAAAAAACAAACTTTACCTCTTTATTATATTATATATATATATAGTGTAGATGTAGTTTAGTAAAGTGACAAAGCCGACCTTCATCCTTTCGCAATAGGCTTGATACCTGCCTTTTAAATCGACGCAAAAAAAGATTGAATCCTTTTGTAATCCTAAAATAAAAGGCCAATAAACTCGCTTGGATAAAGGTGCGTTTTCACAAAAGTATAGCACTTTAAAAAAATCGCTTGAATCCTGCGGCGCGTCACGAAACCAAATCCTTTGAAGTTTTTGTTGCGAGTGCAAGCAAAAATGAACTTAGCGGTGGTCAGGCGGATCCATTAGATGCGTTTGATAGTCACTACTAATCATATTTGTTGGACAGTTTCTATCAGTGACTTCGCCCACGTGGAAAGTAGAAAATTGTCCAGTTATTGGGTTGCCAAAGGAAACATGGGGTTAAGGATTTCAATAATAACTATTTATTATACTTTTATTTATATAATGGAAGGTGTGTTTCAGTAATGGAAAAAATGCTACCGAGATACTTATTTAATTCGCATTTCATACCATTTATCTTATGTGCTATTCCAGTATATGTACATACATCGTCAAATTTTGGTCGTTTTAATCCCGTGGTGGGTCGATCTAGTACATGAAACACTATCGATTTGTAAAGATAAAATTAAAAAATAAACTACTTTTTTAAAAATAAACAACACCTAAGTGGGTTCAATGACCGTAGGTAGTTGTCGGTCGTTGCGAACTAAATTGGTCTACGTCAATTTTTTGCGTCAGTTTAAACAAGCTTATCTTCGGTGTAAACCGTCTCATTTTCGTATTCACTTACATATTCTCGCTCGCATCATAGCCGCACAGCATATAATTTGGTGGATATACACCCTAAAAGTGACTCTTCACAAACAATATTCGAGTATGCAGATGTAGTGAACTGTATCGCAACTTCATTTCAGAAAATGAATTCACTTTACCGTTGGGCGAGTCCATTTTCACGGAATACTGAGCGATGGCAATCGCTTTGATCGCAGTATCTTTCTGATGCGTATCGCATATAAAATCGGCATCGCAAATGAAGCGTTTCTTTTCACAATATCGTGGGAAAAGAAGTGTCAAAAGAACTTTGAATTGGCTTTAGGAATTGTTTCATGTTCCAGATTATTTTCTTGTTTTATGATATAGTCTATTAGTCCTATTTTAAATTACCTTACTTGTACTCTCCTTTGAACTATAGCTAGGTGCCATAAGTCTTTAATGATTCGAGTTACCTGTAACAGAAGAAAATAGAATTTTAATATTATTTTAATGAAAAGGTCTCAAAAACGTTTAACATTTCAAATAGGCCAATTACAGGCACTTTTGTATTGTCAAAATGTCGGTCCATTAAAAAAATAAGAAAATAAAGCTAAATTGCACGTTCCAAGGCGTAGATCTGTATGGAAAAAAACGTGCAAGAAACTCCATGGATACTTTTTAAAATCATATCATGAGTTACATAAAATCTTGCTTTCATACGTCTGGTCGCTTCTATTATGTAAGTACAATGTAAATTAGTAATAACATTTAAAAAATATAGAAACTGAATTAAGCCACTGGCAGCTAAGAGATGATCAGTCTCAACTGACGGCGCGTTCACTAGCATGACGCGTACATCGGCCTCACTCAGCTCAACCATTTTGAAGGGAACTAAATGACCCAATAACACGTGCCACCATTAGCGAGACATTTGACTGAGCATGACAAACTCTTAACTGCCATAGTCGTTAGTCGTTAAACAAGTTTTCAATGAAAATATTTTTTTTCATAACAAGCTTTTATAGCGGTGGTCTATACTTATATAAATAAAACTCGTCAAGACGACTCACACGAGCCCAAACTCGACGTGGTTGTGCCGTTTAATTACAGAGTTCCTATGGCTACCTCGCGATTCCATCATCAGATCAGCTCCATGTCATCATAATATTGCATTGTCATCCGAACTAAACGTGTATACCAAATTTCAGCTCAATCGGAAACCGGGAAGTGGATCAAATTTAAGTTGCAAGATTTGATTACAGAACGACAGACAACGGGACAGGTGAAACTAAATAAAAGCTTGTAAAAAAAAGTTCAGCAACCTCTTAAAAAAAAATCTGAGCATTTTGGTAGATAAACGATTGCCACTCTAGACCATTTCGGCCTTATCCGAAACTGACTGACCGACATATCAACGCACAACCGAAACTACTGGGACTAGGAGCGTGAAATTTTGCACAAGGCTTCCTTTTATGACGTAGGTGAACACTAAGAGAGGCTTTTCCAAAATTCACCCCTTAAAGGTATGAAACATGTGTCTGTGCTAAAACCTGTTTTCACGCGGACGAAGCCGCTGGCAAAAAGCTAGTCAACCATAAGGTCTACGAACAACGTTCCCTGCCTCAAACCTCATACTTTGTTACTCAGAAGTAAGTAAATTCTATCCCGTCCATTTTAATTTATTTCTTTAAGTATAAAACAGGAAACTTCACTTAAACATTGGCGTAATTTATTTTCACGCGAATCTCGTCGGCAACTGGTATTGTTTTCACGACAAGATTAAAGGTCACCCAATACTGATTCTGTTTATTTTCAATTAAATGAAGCCCTGACCCGTTTCAGTTTGATTTATTCATATTTATGTTAGCCAGCGAAACTAATTTAATTAATTTGCTCTTGACAGTGTACTGAGTGGACCGGAGGACTTAATCTATGAATATAACCATTCATATTATGAAATGCTTTGTTTCGAATGACTGACAGATTAACGCAAAGCCTAAACTGCTGATCGTAACTGGGGCCAAGGGTTTGAGTTTGAAAGGAAGGCTCTGGCCCTTGTATATATGAAGACGTAGGATCGGGGTAGGTTGTTTAGTCAGTAAGAGTCTGACACTGTTTCCCGCTCCAACCAAGGGCAGGATTTGTAATTGGATGCTTTTTACCCACCAAAAAAACCCTTAAACCTGAAAAACTTTTTTTTTCACAGATAGATATTTTCACATTCAAGCCCGAAACGGTTAAAAACGTACTAAGCAGCCAAATGGTCATAGAATCAATCAGCCACTATGCTTGCGGCGGTTAATTTGCTTAACGTTTGAGCAGACATGCAAAGCTAATTAAATAATTATACCTAATAAATAAAAGAAATTGCCTCATCAGTCATCACGTTGTTACAAAACATTATTTATATGTACAGTCCACAACGAATAATTGAATATTTTAAAATAATATTTTTGTGAATTGCCCTTCTCAAAGGCAATTTCTGACGCGTTCATTAAACTGATGCGTTCTAATTCATAAGCGTTAGCGATTTCACTATTCAAAATGTATAAAAATAAGTTAGAATTAAATTACTTATTAGTCTCGTAGGCTGGATTGTAATCATTTAATAAGAGATTCGTTAATAATAAAGGAAAAAAAGACTATACAAAATTACTTCTTATTGACACCATAGTATATAATATATCGCAAAGTGCAAACTAGCGTAGTTCACTCAGGTTTTTACAACCGCATTAAATTTCTATTTAATTAACAAGCTTTTGCCCGCGGCTTCCCTCCCGACAACAGAAAAATATGCTAAATGAAGAACCGTTAAACCGATTTTGTGCAAACTTCACATAACCCATCTACTAAAATAGTTCGAACAAAGCTTAAACATTTGGTTTAGGTAGGTGAGGCCGTTCTTGAGTTATAAAATTACAACGAAAAGTAATTCGGAAGTGTACCTCGATGAAATAGCTTCAGCTATTCTTGTTTGGGACCGGTCGTTGTGACGTTTGAGGGAGGCCTAAGTCCAGCAGTGGACGTCTTTCGGCTGAATTTATGATGATGATGATGATTCTTGTTTGCGGAAAAAAAGCCTTGGTATCTTAAACACTTACACACATTACGAGCGAAAGCCGGCGTTCACACGCCTATAGTCTTTCTATTATGTCTCTATTTACGGTACTCGAAAGATTAAACTAGAAGACTGTAACCTGGAAGTGTGAACCTTTTGAGTACTGTAATTACAGACATCATAGAAAGACAATAGATGTGCAAATGCCGGCGTTCGCTTGGGGCTCAAGAATTGAAACGTTTGACCACTGCCTCCCCCCCCCTTATGCGTACACTCCTATTGTTTTTTAATTGTGTCTATTATTACGGTAGTCGAAAGGTTAAAAGACAGTTTAGCTAGTTGATTGTATTTGAGATAGAAAAGTTCATCTCTTTTGTCAATTGGACCACATGTTTTCAAGCTAACATAAATGCTGAGGTATACGCTTTGTAAAGGCACCTTTAAGAAAATTGAAAAACCAAGTGTTGTTTTCATAAATCTTAAATCTTTCTTGTTTTGCTAATGTTTTATCTTATTACAAAGCAGTTTTAGTGCATTGTTTACTGTTGTATTGTTCGAAATGAAATATTGACTTTCTGACACAAATTTTACTTTTGACTTTGGTAATCTTGAGTTCACAACAAACTGCACTGACAGTAATGTGTAGCACTGCTGAACATAGACGGTAGGTTCGTCCCCCTTCTCAAGTAAAGTGTTAATGGAATTATTTTTGGAGTAACCTATCTCCACACTTCATCATCATCATCAGCCTTTTTAATGTTCCCACTGCTGGGACACAGACCTCCTCTCTCGGAGCGGGAATGGGCCATAATCTACCACGCGGGCCCAGTGCGGGTTGGTGGATGTCACATGTTTTTTCAATTTTTGGTTCTAGGACATGCCGGTTTCCTCACAAAGTTTTCCTTCACCGTTTTGAGAGCAGGTCTCTCCATACTTAAGCGGAATCAATTTTTTTTTTTAATTTTGGTGAATTAATAATATATTAACTCCATCCGCTCTTTCCATTGCCCTTTGAGTGAGATTGAGTCTTCTCATGAGGCCCATTGTAAGCGGTCACGTTTCGAGGTCACATCTCTTTGCTCACATGTACTTTTTTAATTTTAGTAAACCTAACCTACAGCTAAATCCATCCGTTGTCCTTTGCGTTCTAGCATCAAAAAAGCTGTTCAATATTATATGCGTTAGATAGATGTATGGTTCTCCATTGCGTAACATTCGAACTAGGTTGTAGGATATAGAGGACATTTCTGAACTGTCAAAATCAGTCGGAGCTCGAGATTTTCTAGATAACTAGATAGATTCAATGTTGTTACCCAATTTCAGAGTGCTTCTCGGGATTGGCAACGGAAAAAGGCCTATGGATTGAGTTTATTTAGGCACGCATTTTTTCTTGGTAGAATGGGTTTTTTTTTTTTTGTAGGATTCCATTAGATAAATCGAGGATCAAAATAGGAAAATGTATTTTGAGCCCTAGCTTTTAATTAACAAAAAATACGACATCAACTTTGTAATATTTTCTTTTTTTTCCCAAAAAATATCTAAATATACAAGTCACAAGAGAGCACATCACAGAGCAGGAAGTCTAGAAAAATGCTTTAAGGTTTTTCTAATAATAAATACCTACACTAACTTCCAAGCAGCCTGTGCTCGAAAGTTGGTGGTGACACCCCCGCCCCCCCCATGCTTCGAAAAACAAGTAAAACCATTGATCCTGTAATTGATCTCTCCAGTAATATCAAATGACCATCACAGGTGACTATAAGAGTATGGGATGTGCACTATAATAATGGCTGCTGCATCCTTACGTTGCTTGTTGAAACCTCTACGGTTCGGACTAAGCGTTTCGCTTCGTCGTTAATTCCGCACACATCGAAGGACTGAAACAATTGGTCTATTATTATAATTTAGGTATCTTCAAGGCTAAAGTAAACAGGCTATTGATAAACTAGTGCGCCTCACCATCAACAATTGCATCACTGCTTACCATCAGGTGGGGTTGCACTCAAGTATTAGTTTATAGTAAAAAAAATATACTTAACTACGATACAGAAATCATTCTTAGTGTGGGGTAATAATTGAAAAAATATTATAGTGGACTTTGGTTGTCAGACAGAGAGTAACACCATGTAAAACACTTTTTTTCTGTGCACTCACCACCCCAAATCTATCTTTTTTCGTTTAGTCCATCCTAAAGTTATCTGTAAGAAATAGCTCTGTGCGATAAGACCGCCCATTGTACACTTAGATTTGTAAATTTTTATCCTATCCACATTATTAGGTGTAGAATAAAGTTTATCTTACTAATATTATAAATGCGAAAGTTACGATGTTTGGATGTTTGTTACTCAATCACACCAAAACGGCTGGACGAATCTGGATGAAATTTGGCACAGGCATAGGATACACTCCGGAATAGGACATAGGCTACTTTTTATCCCGGAAACCCCAACCCCAATCCAAATACCACGCGGGCGAAGCCGCGGGCAAAAGCTAGTATTAAATAAATAAAACAGGGAGTTACTAATTTTTTACATGGAGTTTTTGTCTGTCTGAACATTGAACACGGTTGGGCAGGCTGATTGACATGATTTTTTTAGACGTTATAAGATTGTTTTATAGCTCAATTTAACAACTTCATCAGCACTTAAATTGGTCTTACTCTCGAACTCTCTCATTCGTAGATCGAATGTTATCAATATCCTTCAAATCCCACAAGGACGCGTCACGTAACAGCAATAAATATTGGTAAAAACGGACGTAGCATCGAGTGCCTATAAAAACATACGTTCATTTAAAAAATATAAGCGCAAAAAACGTAGTAATAATTAATTAAGGAAGTGAATACTTTGATCTAGTAGGTAAAGCCTGTACACTCGTCATCATCATCGCTTTCTTGGCCTTGTCCCACGTTATTTGGTTGGCGCATCACATGTTTTCTTCCATTCTGTCTGGTAGCTTTATTTTTTCCTTCATTTGTGTCATAAAAAAAAAACATCATCATCTTTATAATTTCAACCGAAAGACGTTGCCGACGTAACGTGACGTGCTGGACATAGCCTCCCCTAATCCTCATTCATTATGGTCCTGTGCATCTCGCATCCATCGGATACCCGCAACCCTTGCTAGGTAATCGGTCCAACTAGTCTAGGCCTACCAACTTTGCGTTTTCCGGTACGCGGTCGCCACTCCAGATATATCCTTTCGATCCCAACAGCCATCCGTAAAAAAAAAAAAAACATATATTCTTATAATTCTCTCTGCTCAAATGCAATGTTCGCTCATGTTGGCAGGGTGTTATCATCGACTCGGTTCTTGAACGTGATTCGAATATAAACCATATATTTTGTTGCGTTACCAACCATTTCTGTTATGAATTTATATGTTGCAATTCTTTACTATTGTTTTATTTTCATGCAACTTCATATAACAACCAGTGGGCAACATATGCAGTCGAATATCTTTTTAAAGCGGCTTAAAATTTTTCTTTAACATTTTTTTTTTTGGGAATAAATTAAACATTGAACAAAATCTATATTATTGATACAAAAAACCAAGGTGTATTAGTTACACTATTTATTAGTCAAGAGCAGTTTCAATAATCTTTGCTTTATTGAAATCGTCTCCACCCGAATAACAGAATGACTTATCAAAATATCGGAAAATTGCACTTAAAAAATAAAGTTGAAAAATATTCAAATATATCCAAAACATAACAGCAACTGTCAAATATATTGTTCCTCAATCATTCAATAATTTAATAAATAAGGCTAAGCTAGAAGGTTAATAATTACATTTATTGAATTTTAGACAGTACGAAATTCACGGTGTCGCGCCAAATCAAAAAAGTACCTTTTAATAGTTTTAACAGAGAAAAACTTAATTTTAATTTGTCAATTAAAAATTGTTTGTTTTGTGATAAGATAAAAATAAATTTATAATTCAAACGGAAAATCTAAATGTGAGTTACGCCATACTTTCTCGTAACAAATAATTTCACATGAGAAAATCTAAATTAACCAGTGTCGTTCTTCCATCTTTTCACACGTGTCCATGGCGGTATTATTTACGTATTGGTCTCTGAAATTGTATCGAGTACTTTACCAAGTAAACAAAGCGTTACTGCTGACCTTTCGAAATGGCTACTTGTGTATTGGCACGTTTCGAGAATCTTCTAAAATAATATTGAATGAGTCAGTCAAATTGTTTACCTATGTATATCAATAATGGATTTGTAAATAGAATAACCTAGCCATTTCTTTGGAAGTAGTGGGTAGAACTAAGACCTCTTTCGAGGAAATCCAAAATAACTCTGAAACTAATGTTAAGCTTGAAACAGAGCAAGAGATTAGTTTGGTGAAAGACAAATACGTTGCTTTAACGTTTAACGTTTGGAATAGGTAACGCTTCCAATTTATTGATGATTGATGACGTCAGAACATGGGAATTAGGGGCGTGGCCAACTCAAAGCGGTCGACGTTAACGAAACGATAGTAACGTGACTAGGGGGACAGAGCGTTAAAGTACCCTAAAATACTGCAAAGGTTTTGCGAAAATCGTAACGTAAAAAATGTTTTTTTTTTATTATCTATACCGGTTTGCTTATGCTTTATTATTTATTTAAATCATGTTTCGAAATCTACGGGTAGAACGTACGATATGTTGCAGTATCATTACGGATCCCGCTTGTACTGACTAAAACTTACTAGTATAACTAACTAAGGAAGTTAAAAATTACTTTAAGCACTTCTAAATCTGCATTTACACGAACATAACCTAATCTTTATTAAACTCATAATCAATTTTTGTGCAAAAAATATCGCTCAGGTAAGGTCAGGCAAGTAAAGTCAGGCAACAGACGTACTGTTGCCGCGGTATATTCGCAGTTTTACAATGCCTTTTTAAATCCTTTGTAAGTGAGCGGTCACAGAGCTTGGAAATGCCTAAGCCGCCGTTGGCAAAGAAAAACATTGTCGAAACTTTGACATCAAATATGTCAGTAAGTTCAAAATATTCGTCGCATCGTGGAGATGTACTGGTCTAAGACCATCTTTAACTAAGAGATGTTGGAGAATTGCCACGAAACCCCAACCAACCACCAGATTAAAGATGGCGCGGGCTTGCGGACGGAGAGCAATGGGTAGCTCGTAGTTCGGTCCGGCTTCTGAAAGGAAGGCCCAACCCAGTTATGAACGCTAAGAAGGAATGGGATGAGATGTTTAGTCAGTCAGAATCTGACACTGTTTCCAGCCCCACCCAAGGGCTGAATTCGTCATTAGATGATTCTTCCCACCGTCTTGCCCGATTTTTCTGGTCTCAGCTAGAGACTCGCACTCATAGTGATTCCGAAGTCTGAGTAAAATCCTTTAGAAACAACTGTATCGCTGCATTTCCAGGCTAATCCTCTCCGCGTGTTTCATTCAGATAAAAACAATATTAAATAAAAAAATGAACCGTATGGTTCCTTTACTGAGGTGCTGAACTTTACTCCCGCTGAAATAATACAGGATTGTTACAAGCTGTTTAACACTCAGTATGCCTTTTATAAAGTGTGCCTTGGGCATTGTCTACCAGTCAACCTAAGGCGGTCAAGAAACTATATGGTACGTGAATAAAAAAGAAAAAAGAAACATGGGTACAAAAAAAAGTATTTGACTATATTTCGGTTAGGCTCTGCGAATTTTAGCGCTTGAAAACTCGTACAATTTTTTTTTTTTTAAATAAATGCAACTTGCAATGTTATTGCTGTTAAAAACTGTAATCTATTTTTTTAAACCATTTTTTTTTGTACGAGTTTTCAAGCGCTAAAATTTTGCAGAGCCTAACTTTAGACTCTCCAAGATCCGACAGCCATACTGTACCTATATGTAGTCAAATACTTTTGTACCCTTGTTTCTTTTTTATTCACCTGCCATATAGTTTCTTGACCGCCTTAGGTTGACTGGTAGACAATGCCCAAGGCACACTTTCACTTTTGTATAAAGAAAAATAAATATGTGAAAGAGAGACAGAAAAACATTTTTGTGCAAAACGACGCTACTAAAATTAACTTACTGTCATGATATACAAAGTTGATACGACAAATGGACTTTTCATAAAATGGATTATTGATGAAAAAAAAATCATTTACATTTTGCAGAGTTATGTGAATATAAATCTATGGAGCACTGGTTGTTTTTTGTGATTTTTGGGTTGGTCTCATAGTAAAAGTGGTTGATATTGATGTGTACAATGATCCTTTTCAAGGAAAACCCATCTGTCATATCAACTTTGTATAGGGATTTGGGGAAAATATGCGTTACAAACTCGTAAAACGACCAAACCTATTTTCTTTCACAACATTTGAAAGAAAATTTCATTGTTGATAACATTTTCTTTCAAATGTTACCATCACTGTTATTCCTGGAGCCTAGAGGGTGGTGGAAAACTGTTACCTCGACTCCAGGAATAAGGCAAGGAAGGTACGGGGTAGGTTTTTTAGTCAGTAAGAGTCTGACACTGGTCTCCCGCTCCGCCCAAGAGCGGGTTTCGTCATTGGATGATTTTCACCTACCATAAAAAAAAAACCATCACTGTTATGCAATACAAAAGTACAAATACATACGTGTTAATGCCTCATTCAATACGGGTATTTCGAGTATTTTCTATATCTTAATAAAGTTCGAACTTTTCAACGAGTCTGACTGATATGGATATTTTTTTTAAAACCTCCACCTTTTTTAGCATCAGGAAATTTTTTAAACTTTCTGATGTTAAGAAAAGGATTTTCGACAATTTTGAGTTACCCTTTTTAGCTTCCGACGACAGTTTGGTCCCAGTTTTCGCCCAGGTTTTGCCTGCGAGAAATTAGATATCTTCCACTTAAATGGTGAATTTTGAAAAATTACTTATTAATATAAAAAGAACATTTTGTTTATATACCTATATAGACTACATACACTATTCAAAAGTGCCAGTAAATTATCTATTTGAAATAAATGGTTTGAGTTTGATTTTGAATGAGTCAAGACATCACAAACACGAGACACATTTACAAATAAGTTTGATTGACCGCCTCCTAAAATAGTAACCACCCCCACAGGAACCATAATTTATACAAAATTATAAGTAATTGTCATCGCTACCCGTTGAAGGGAAAGATTTTAGATGTAATCCTTTACCGGAGGTGAACCGAGACGGTATCGAAAGTAATCTTCAATCAATATCCAAAAGTTCAAGGACTTCACAACTATCCATCATTATCCCTAAAAAGCAGAGATGTCCCAGATTTTCCAGGAATTCAAATTAATTATTCCAATATAATATACTAAAGCATACAATTTGGACGCGAATCAAGCCAGGGACCGAGACGGATTTGGTCGTCAGAAGCAAAACGTGACCAAAATTAATGATTTGGTATTTGAAGTGAGAGGGGCTCATTACAGCTCTCGAATCTAATTTGTAATTGTTTATTCAGTAGAAAATGTTTCACTTTATAAATAAATTGAGCTAACAAAGTGGAAAATGCAAGGAAATTAGATTAGTGGCTTTGGGAATGGTTTGACTTTGTGTGTTTGTAATCCCTGGTGCTTATCCGTGATAGAAAAAATCAGATGTTATTTTGTTTTGTATAATGTTGCGTGTGTGTTTTTCTTAGAATTGTATTGTAATCTTGTTGTCATACATTCGAAGATCTGAATAGGAACGTGATGCTATTTGATGTCTTCTATAATAGCTTTCATCTTTGATTCGGATCTCAGTAACTGAATCAAGTACTCCAAGAAATTTTTTAATTGCATTTTTTGAGTCAGCCGTTTTCGGCCGCAGATTTACACTTTGATCTTAGCCAAAAGGCCGAGAAACGGTAAGGCCGCAAATTTATAAGATGTTTTACGAGTCTTCTGAGTTGGGGAATTATCTCATCCTAAAATTGACAGAAACAGACTAATTATACTGACTAGAAGAATTTTTCTGACTAGAACCGCACCTGTAACTCCTTTGCGTTCTAGGTTTTTATTTTTAAGAAATTCCCCGTGGCCAGCGGGACTGCTGGGCACCTTAGGGTTTGCTGACATCTCTATGAGATGCACGTGGTACACTACGCTCCTCCGACGACGGAGGCTCGGTCCCGGCTTACCAGAGGGCTGAATGGCGAGCTACCCATAGCTCAACATTCGCAAGCACATTAGTAGCTAAGTTTAGTACTTTAAGATATTATTAAACCATTTGTTTTTTTTGTAATGAACCAGCTTTTTTGGCTTCTAATTTATAAGATGTATTATGACCGAAATCCATTATTAACTTTCAAATAAAAATAAAACCAGCTCATCGCGCCCTGTTCACTTCTCATCTAAAATAAAACGGAGCTTCCCCAACAATGAGTCTCCCGGTGTCCCCAGACTATTTAGCTACTAAGCTAGCTATTGTGGCAAATGTCTCGACGCTGAACAAAGCAACTGGGGGGAAGGGTGGGAGTACCATGGTCAACTTGATCTTACTTCTAAGCCTCTGGGGTTTGTAGGATTGTGATAGTTTTAATATTCCGTTGTGAAGGCAAGACGTCTAGATATGGTTTGTTTAAGGAATAACTTACAATAAAAATTACGATATTTAAAAAAATGTATTAAGGAAAAACAATAAATAACAAAGGTTGTTTCCAGAGGTCAATGATTCTATTGTTCTTCAATTCCCACCGACTCCTAGTAAATGTTTTTACATCTCTTACCAAAGCTTTCACTGCTAATTGTACCAAATATGATCATCAGCGGTAGGAAAAGAAAACATTTAATATTTTAAAATACTATGGACTCATTGGGAACTAATGTTCTAGCTTTTTTGAGAACAATAGACTCGTGGACTTTTGGAACCAACCTCTTTAACATCCGTGGGGATTCTGCAAAAGGGTCGAAGCCTATTGGGGCACAGGGTTTCTTTCTGAAAGAAAGACTTGGCCCCAGTGCGAAAGACAAAGAAGGAACGGGGTAGGGTGTTTAGTCAGTAAGAGTCTGACACTGTTTCCCGCTCCGCTCAAGAGCAGTATTCGTCATTGGGTGATTTTTGCCTACTATAAAAAAACTCCTGTAATATAAAGGATATGTATAGGTATGTATATTTATTCACTCCCAACGGCCTACCTAGCTACGCCTAGTTTCCTAACTTTCGTCCCTTTCAGTGTAACTTACCTATTTCCATTAAACTATTACGGTAACTGTGAGAAAATTGTTTTTGGAGGACAAAACATTAATTTGTTAAACTATATTCTATGGCCTTTGTTCTGTAAATGTAAATGTCAAACACGTGATGTTTTAGTTTGGAATAACTTTGTTTATTTATGGTATTGTGTTTATATTGATTGTTACAAACTGATGATGATTGTAGTTTATGTTAGCCGTTTCTAGTTAAAACTAGCATCTATCCATGGTTGCTCCCGTAGAATAGTATCTAGATAGTAGAAAATACTCTCAAAATAAAAAATACTCTATGTGCTATTCCAAGACAAATGATCTACCCGTTTACATTCAAAACCGACTTGCAGTTTGAACGGAAAATAGTGATAAAACATTCATCATCATCATCATCTTAGCGACCGTCCCGGTTGCTCACCTTGGCTGTCACCTCGGTACCCGGGGTCCGCTTTCCTACACAGTCGCCTCCACTTCGCTCGGTCTTTCGCGTCCTCTGCCTTAAGCCCATTGGCACGCATATCGTCCCTTACGACGTCGATCCAACGCCTCTTAGGCCTTCCTCGTTTTCCGGGTCCCGGCGGAGGCGGCATGGTGAGGCATCTGTTACCCACGTAGTCTGCCGGTTTTCGTAAAACGTGGTTATACCAGCGTAAGCGACCCTCCTGCAGTTTATTCGCTATGTCAAAGTAGTGATAAAACATTGATATAATATATTTATGTATGAGGTGATTTATTGACCTTAGACCTTTACATTGATGACATTAGTGCAATTTTGGGCACGCCACAATTATGGCGGTATGTCCCCTCTTTGAGGCGTAGCTGGAAAGACATCACGGTGTTCTCACTTCTACGTAGCAAATGTACGTGAGTTTATATGTTTATAAACGCACCCACGATACAGAAGTACCCAGTGTGAAGCAATTTTTTAAAAATGAAAGTATGAATAAAAAAAGAAGAAATTTCAATGATTAGGTCATTCCACGGGCGCTGAAACATCATTATCATTTCTGTGCCAAAAAGCATCCACTGTTTGACATATCCCCAAGTGCTGTTACAGGGAATATGAGAAATCAAGTACCATCGAAAACACTTCCGCCTGTCCACCGTAAAGTTCATTCTTGCTTGCACTCGAGAGGAAAACTTCAAAGGTTCGGTTTAAAGCCGTGCCGAAGGATTCAAGAAATTTTTTTTAAGGGATCGGACAGAAATGACGGCGTAGAACAGTTCCCTGGAAAAACTGTAACAACAAGCATAATATGGTAGCGAGCATTTTGAAGTACCTACTTACCTAAAATCAATTTTCATGTTCGAACCATTAATTAAGGAGAAGCATCGAAATGACAATTAGACACGGTTTTTCTACTGTAGGCAAGCGTTTATGAAATATTTTCTAAAGGAAATTATGATAGAACGCTAAGGAATTTAGCCTGTTATTGAAATAAGAGGATTGTAGATGCCTACCTTCTTCAAAGAATATTATTTAAGTGCTTATTTTGGTAGTTATAAATAGTTCTTAAGTAGTTACTAGCTAGTTGGCCATGTACTTTGTATTTACCTGATGTAGGTCATTTCAAATAATACTCAGCAGAAGTTAGTTAATTTAGTTAATTTTCCTCCTTAGTCGTTCACTCTTGATGATGGTCCTGGTTGATAAAATAGCATTTTTGTTGGTGAATGAAGCTCCTGCGTTTAATGCCACTTCGCTTGTCACGGTTTTTTTTATGTAGGAAAAATCATCTAATGACGAATCCCGCCCTTGGGTGGAGCGGGAAGCAGTGTCAGACTGTTACTGACTAAACGACCCACCCCTTTCATTCTTGAGGTTTACGGCGTTACGGAAAACTAGATTAAGGAGGTTTGTATTGCAGCTCTGAGAAGGTCTGTCCAACGCATAGGTGAGCGCCCGCGTGATGGCATCCCCTCCATTTGTTCCTGGACAAAGAGTCGTTCCATGGAGCGTTCGTTTCCGACAACGTGTTTTGTTTTTTCAATCGACTGAAAATGTTTTTTTTATGTAAAAACTATAAACATGAAAAATTTAGAGAATATTATTATTGCTACCTTCTTCAAATGACTTCGTCCACGCGACAGTTAAAAAAAAAAATCAAATAGAGCATAATTCAAGGATAAAAAGTTTTATCCAAATATGTTCCTGAAGGCGTTTGGGCGTGAATAAATAGAAAACACAAACATAAACTTTCGACTTTATAAAAATATGTAAAGAATGATTAATCCCAAAAAAAGTAAGTAGTAAATATCAGGCTACTCGTATGATTTCGTCAATTTACACTACAATCCCAAAAACCAACTAGACTATTATTATCATCACCTCTCGCAAAAACCTCCGTCCCTCCAGCGGACCTCTGTGCGTCACTCCACAACAATGAGGGCTAGTTTAAGTGGACGCTAACTAACTGCGTCCCACGACACAATACACTCTCTCACTTAAACTTAATCCAGGCAACGTTATTATTCTTGGGAAGCTGTGGGAGGTAGATAACTTGATGAATGATGGTTGCTTATAGAAGCTTAGCTCTGTTTTGAATTACAGGTAGACTTGCTGGTTAGGTCATTTCAATTTGCAAGCGCCAAGATTATTAAATAATTCACTCGTATACTAAAGCTACAGCATTTATTTATATTTAAGTAATCCTTGACCAATAAAATGTTTTTTTTTAATGCTAAGTCACACAGCACAGCATAGCATCAGCTTTTTATTGTTTCCGCCGCTAGGACTCAGGCCTTCTCCTTAGAAGAAGGAAAGGTCGTAATCCTCCATGCAAGCCTATTGTGGGTTGGTGAATTTCAATTTTTTTGTTCAGTGGTGATAAAGATGAAATAAATTACGCAAAGCAATATGCCTGGCTAGGTTTAAACTTGGGACCTACAGCTTGTAGACCGAGGTTTAAACTTGGCACCTACAACTTGTAGATCGGGGCCATTGCCACTCAGCTAATACTGCTCTTGGCAATTAGTAATGAATTAATTCATTAAAATTAACTGAACTGTAATAAAACTAATTTACTGAACTATTATCATTATTGCTAACAATTTCATGCTAATCTTCTCAAAACATGTAGTTGAAATAACACTTATTGACAGGCAAATTGCTCAACTCATTTATGTAGACCAAAATAATTAACTTCTGACGTTCAGTATATAATAATTATTCAAACTTTAAAGGTTAACTTTATAACATACGAGTATATGTATTTAGAGGTCAAAAACACATTAGATATTAAAACAGATAGACATCAGTTGTTTAATACTTATAGTACAAGCCCTGCTTATTTTGGAACTAAGGGAGCCTTCAATTTAGCCGTGCGACTGTCGCGGTGCAACCACACTGCAGTCGCGAGTCATTTATTTATATGTAAAAAAAAATCAGTGCGGCGCGCTGTTTCCGCGCGCTTCAAGGAGTTGTCAGCAAAACAGTAGGGACTCTGCAAAAGGGTCGAAGCCTACTGTGGTCCAGGGTCTCTTTCTGAAAGGAAGGCTTGGCCCCTGTGCAAAGGCCAAAGAAGTGACGGGGTGGGGTATTTAGTCAGTAGGAGTCTGAAACTGTTTTCCGTTCCGCCCAAAATCGGGCTTCGTCATTGAATGATTTTTGCCCACCCTAAAAACGAACCCTTCTTGGACCTTCACCGTAGTCGGATAAAAAAAGGTAGACGCTAAATGTCAGAAGTCAGCCTTTTCTTTAGAAAGGCTCCTTTAACTAAGAATTCGTAAGAAACGACTGGGAGACAACGATCATATTGCAATCATAAACCCATCTGCCAACAGATTATGACAGTATTACACGGGTAACTTTCTCGCCATTGATATGGGAAAGGGGTCGGGTGTAAGCCAAAATCTGGCTACGTGAGTATTATAAGATACAAGGGACAGTTATTCTAGCACTTTATATTCTAATTTGTCATAGTTTATATGCTACAAGATTTTTTTTATGGTGGCAAATCATCTAATGACGAATCCCGCCCGTGGGCGGAGCGTGAAACCATATCAGACTCTTTCTTATTAAACGACCCACCTGATCGCGGCGATCGGAAATCGGAATCGGGATACAATGGGTTAATAAAAATAAATCATCTTCTAAAAACACGTAATTGATTCATCTTCTTCTGACATTCGCCGTGCTTACCATCAAAAACACCACCCCTTGGCAGCCTAACCATCCCTTGCTCATTTTTGCTTGTACTTGAAACAAAAACTTCAAAGGTTTAGTTGGGCGACGCGCAGCAGGATTTAAACGAAGTTTTCTTAAGGGCAGAAATAACTGCGATAGTACTACTGTACTAAACTTACTTACTTAGAATGTTGAAAATTGGAGAGATAAGTTACTACTTATCTCTTCAATTTTCAACATTCTAAGTAAGAAAGAAAAAGAAGAGAAGCTCCATGCGAACGCCGGCGTTCGCACACTATTGTCGTTCTATTATGTCTCTAATTACGGTACTCGAAAGATTAAATTAGATCTTTATACCTTCATAAATACACAATTATACATTGCTATAATCGAGTCAATTAATGGTAAAGCTATGAAGATGGCAAGAATTCAAAGCATTTTACAAATTCCTCCGCCTATAAATTCATTGACTGTCGACCCGTACTTAATGGTTTTCCCATGGAAAGAATCTCTCCCAGAATTTATCTAAAAGATTAATGGATAAATAAAAGCGTTAGTGGCATAAATATTCTATGTCAGATATAATTTAGAAGGCAATTAATCAACTGAGGACAAAAAACTCGAGGTAGAGAATGCGTTAAAGAAAATATCAACAAGTAAAAAGAAGAAAAACCGGGAAAGTGCGAGTCAGACTTATGCACTGAGAGTATCGTACAAAGTCACTTATGAAAAACAGATCAATCGAGTTTCTAAGATTTTGCAATCGCAAAAAAGTTTTTTTTTTTTGTCAAGCAGCTAAAAATTTACCGTTTTTTAATTCTTCCTATAATTATGCTCAACTTGAAGATTCTAAGTCAACGGAAAGTACCCTACAATTTTTTTGTGACATAAACAGCCTTATTTTTTTTTTTTCGTTCACACGCAAACAACAAAGTGGTCCTATAAGGGTTCCGTTTTTTTCTATTTTAGGTACGGAACCCTAAAAATCACATGGAGTTATCAAACAAGAAAGTTCTAAGAAAAAGAGTTTGAACAAACTTTACTCTCAAATAATTTGTCAGGAACTCGGTTATATAAAGGTACCTTGTCCTTTGGTATGGTTTTGAGTTTATGTGAGTCATTGAACTGTGAAAACCTTCGAAATTGGTAATCACACACTCTCAGGGTGTTGGTTGGGGAGAGGTTGTGAGTCTGGCTTAAGAGTAATTTATCGAACATAAATGTACTGACCTCAGAATGGCTCAGAATTTTTTTTCGTGACACCAGTTTTGGTCCCATAGTAAAAGTTGTTTGTTACCATAACTACAATCACTTTAATTTTAGTATAATTATAGGTCACTAATTACCAATCACCTTATATAAATATGTATGGACTCGAAATACTCTTCCTCATAATATATTTTGGTATAAAAACTAAGTCCAAATTTCAAGCAATCCAATAAATAATAAACTTTCAACGTCCTACCTTGCGCTATGAACTGAAACGTCTTCAGAAAAGTCAAAAGAAAAATTTTGAAGCGTGACTTAAAAAGGTTATGCAAATTGAATAGTTTGGGCCAAGTCATGTCCCCGAACGACTTTTTTCGGCACAATAGCTTGCCAGTTCAAAAGGTATAATATTATATATTATAATATCATACAATTACGTCTATAAACTTCGCTGACAAGCAACAAGTTCATAAAATAAAGTTCTTAAAGCTTTTTGTGATCCATTAAGTTTCGTTGTTCGACTTCGAACTTTGTAAATTGTTTGTGAAGATGAATAAATATTTTAGTAATTAAGTACTGAGAATGAATACTAAAGTAAATTAAAAAAAATATAACTGGCCTAGAGTATGTCGGGCCACGCTCAGTGTAGGGTTCGGAGTTTCCTGTCTGTCACAAATTTCTTACAATGTAACAGCAACAAACCCTTAAACTACAACTAAACAGCGCGAAGAAACTAATGTATAAATTAAAAACACAATTTTCAAATGAAAACACCACACCGCGCTCTGGGAAAAAACCTAGTAGATTGTAAACTAATAAGGCATTTGATTCATTTAAAACAAGCTAGTTGTAAGAGGCAAAGATAAAAGAATTTACGACTTTCACGTGAGTAAAGTCGCTTGCAGAAGCTAGTAATCCTTACAGATTAGTTGGCCAGACGATTTTACTGATAACAACATAATTTTCCTCGTATCACAGCCTCAAGAACAGTTATTTATGTAAGAACATACTGAAGTTATGTAAGCAAACATCTCACTTGTTCCCTAAAGACGCACCTTTTCTTCTCCACAGTACATAGTGTTGACCCTCTTAAAATTCTGTAAATAACTTCATATTTATTGTGTTTATCTTAGATCCCTAGGCTCGGGAGGGTTTCAGCTAAAAATAATGAACCAATTAGAATTCAATTAAGTTTGTCTGGACCATTTTGGCTTCGCGATAAGCTCTTAAAGCATTTTTTAGTGTTTAACTGAATTGTGCCTACTTGGTCATAATATAGCACATTGTGAATGAGTTAAAAGAGCACCTTCTTTGAATTGTTTCTGGAAAAATTGAGATTTTTTTCAGACTGAACCCTTATGGCCTAGGCCGAAAACCAACTCTCAAAACAATGAAGGAAAACATCGAGAGGATACGCATGCTCCAGAACAAAAAAAAAAACTGCTGAATTGTATGCTCTCTAAATATTAAACTTTCTAAAATGTCATAAAGTGCACAGTAAATGAGATATTTGTAAAAATAGATTTTTATGAATTTTGACCTTTTTTTTTATGGTAGGTAAAAATCATTAAATGACGAGTCCCGCTCTTGGGTGGAGCGGAAAACAAGTGTCAGACTCTTACTGACTAAACCACCTACCCCGTTCCTACATCGCCATACATACCAGGGCCAGTGCCTTCCTTTTCAGACGCAAACCCTTGGCCCTGATTGGCTTCGACCCTTCTGCAGGGTCCCTACAGTTGCTGACAACTCCTTGAGGCGCGCGGGAACAGTGCGCGTCTTCGACGACTGGGCTTGATCCGGACGATTACCAGACGACCGGACGGCGAGCTACCCAATGCTCACCGTCCGCAAGCCCGCGCCTGCGGTGGCCGGAAGTCAGGATCGGAATCCCGAGGGCTTCTGGGGCGCAAATGCCGTTGCCTTATGCGGTCAGCCTCCTCCTTTGCTAGCATTACTGCTTCGCAGAAGGATGCGACCGCCTGCCACTCCTCCTTACTCCGAACCATGCCTTCTACCAAGGCCCGGCGCGAGAGATCGCCGCCACCGATCGCTCCCACGAGGACACGGCGATGCTCTGCCCAAGCGGGGCACACCTCAACCGTGTGCTCCACCGTGTCCTCCGGGCGGTCCACACAGTGGCGACACCCGGGCGTCTCTTCCGCACGAATGAATTTTGGCCTTAAATTTCTAAAGATTATATATTATATTAGATTTTACGACGACGACGTCTTACAAAACCAAAAAAAGATACTCGTAAATGCAAAAATGTAATACAATTATTTTTTTTTAGGCGGACAATCTTTCAGTGACATCTAGCATCCTTGGGCCGAGAGTGGTGTGTTAGTTTTTAACTGACCCACTCGTTTGTTCCTTCTTTGCCTTGCGTTCCAGGGCCCTCAAACCCTTGGCCCCAGTTGGCTCTAAGCTTAAACCTTGCTAAAACTTTACGGTGATGCAAGACGGATGGGTATTGCAAACTTCAACAGACTAAACCCAATCTATTCCTATATCTTCATGTGCCCTTTGCGTTCTAGTCACAGTACAGTAACTCTTTCAAAAGTACCCGTATTCGCAACTATACTTACTAAGTTTATATTGTAAAATTTTTCCTATGAACCACTTATTCAATTTCGAGCTATTCTAGTAAAAGTTTTCGACTTTTATAACCTCCTACATACCTCATGAAGTTGTTATTTATTTATAGTAATGTCTCTAAAAGTATTTTTATAGAATCGCACCTGGTTTTCCAAGGTGAGGTTTAACTATACGGCTGAAATACTGAAGGTCAAAAAAGTACTTTGTTCGTCTCCTCATAAAATATGTTTGAGATTAGCCGAATTAATTGCGAACATACGGCCCTATTTAGAAAAAAAAAAGTTAAAAAGAATAATTGTTTTACCGTTGCTGATTTAATTAGAGAAACGTAAAGAGTATTTTTAATTGTATTTCAGAGGATTTTATTTTTGTTCTTGAACATTTCATTCATGAAGCTCAATTTACAATAACCACAAACTTTAATAGTAAAATACTCGTATAATATTTAGTTGTGTAAAAAGAAACTGCAAAAAAATCACGACTGTTGTACGAAAGCTGCCCTGTTAAATGTTTATTTCATTCTGTTTTTTAGCAAAGCGGCAAAAAAAATACATCATCTGAACAAAATGTCAACTGTTACAACAACAACAACAACACAACGAGCGGTCCCGAGCGTCTCGCATCAATTAGATTCCAGCAACCCTGGCCAGGTCATCGGTCCACCTTGTGGGAGGTCTTCCAACGCTATGTCTTCCGGTACGCGGTCGCCACTTCAGAACTTTTCGGCCCCAGCGGCCATCTGTTCTGCATGCAATGTGCCCTGCCCATGGCCCCTTAAGTTAGGCGATTTTTTTCGGTACGTACCTAACCAAGGTTGCCAACATAGCGAAACTCTTACGGATATCTTAATTTCTGATTCCATCATAGCTTTATTTTAGCATTGCCCTTTGAGTGACTTGCATTTTTTGCATTTATAATGTGTAATATATTCATACGAACTTTTGTCTGTATAATATTAGTGTGCCAACATCATTTTCCTACCCTTATCCTATTTCACTTGAGGTCGGATCAACACGTATTCATCTTTCGGCACGTTCCATCAACCGTCACGTCACGCTATTACTGACTCCGTTTTCTTTTATGACATTCCTCACATAACTCATCTATATTTTATTTAACCTTCCTTCCCCTTTCCAGTCTTAGTTTCATCTAAATTTATATTCAGAACACTTCATCAGCAATTTGTAGTTTGCTCTTTCAATTTCTCTCTAGCAAGATTAATCTCAAAATCTACGACTAATCGAAGAGCTTCTCATTTAACTTCATAACCAACAAATAATTACTTAGAAAACACTGTATCGAAGTACTTGTAAAGCGATAATATCGCTAATGGATTACTTGTTGATATTATTAGTTCGCGATTATTCTCTGAAAAGCACGTGCTCAATTATGAAGTTCATTCTGACGTGTAACGGCCTGATTAAGGTACAAGTGTAGGTGGGTACTGCGTCTAGTGATAGTGGGTAGTTTACACTGGTGTCATTACAAAACACTGGTAATGTAAACATTTAGTGAAGAAATAGAAACAAAAACGAAGAAAGAAGTAAAAATTCTTAAGCCCCAAGCGAACCTATTGTACTTCTATTATGTCTCTAATTATGGTATTCAAAAGGTGGCGAGCGAGAGCTTTTTTCCGCACAGTGCGGAAAACAGTTTGGAAGTGGTGCGATAAGAGCGTGCTTTCTAGTGGGTAATGTAGTGAGTATATAGTAATAAAGATAGAAGAAGAGTAAGCTATAAAGAACATAGGTACTAAATGACTATAAAACTATGATTTGTTTATTTATTAATTTAAACTTCATATTCATGTAGTACATAGGCGGACTTAATGCAAGTATCACACAGTATACAAGGCATTCTCTACCAGTCAACCTTGCGGTAAAAAAGACAAGATTTGTTCTATAAAATAAAGCCACTATTTAATAGAAATACTCAATGCAGACTACATTTTATTTAATAAAATCTCAATATGCAAATAAATGAGATTGGAACTACAGATATTGCAATCTAATAAAATGCAGGTCTTGTATTGTTTCAGGAAAATAGGAGAATATTTTATCTTTGAAGTGAATATTTACAAAGAAAACGTCTTAACTTCTACATAATGTAAAAATGTTGTTTAGATAACTTTGTTTATACTTTAAAGGCAAGCGGAAGATTCGATAACCTTGTCGAATCTTGGAACCTCCGACTAAATTTGTGTTATATTTGGTCAGCCAAGCTATCCAATAGTTGATCTCGAGATATTATATGTTTACCCTAGAGCAAACAGTTTACCGTGATACAGGATTTTGAATTTAAGTTCCTATGTGCCATCATAAATGTCACTACACTTCGAGAAAGAGAGCGGGAGTTCGGTCACATGTGGCTAAAGCTATAAAGCAAGAACTACACTGCGCGGTCGTTCTAGGTGCGTCCGTCTCCATACATTTTATATGGAAACTACATTTGATACGCGCCCTGGGACGCGCGGGAATTCTAAAAATGTAGTTTCCATATACGAGTAAAAGGTGTATAAAATGTAAAAGCAATGGTAGCTGAGTAGTAACGAGTTGTACAGTACACGGAAGAGCGGAACGGGTCACGGACTCTAACCCAGCCAGGCGCATTAGTCTGTGTAATTTCATCACCATTGCTCTAAAAACGGTGAACAAAAACAGGCGGAAAAAATGAGGAAACCAGCATGTCCTAGAACCAAAAATTCGAAACATGTACAATCCACCAATCCGCACTGGGCCCGTTTGGTGGATTATGGCCCATTCCCTCTCTTAGAGAGGAGGCCTATGTACCAGTAGTGGGAACATTAAAAAGGCTGATAATGGTATAATATGGATGAAAACAGACGCGCCCAGAACGCAATGTAGACCTAGCTTGATGAGTTCAAGGGTAATCGTCAGTTTCGTTGCTACCCTATGTAGCTCAACCCTAAACCACTCCGTTCTGGCCTCATTACTCACAACCATCATCTAAAAATCGATATTAGTGAAGCTCAAATCAAAACGAAATTCTGATCACGTACATACTTCACAATTGACTGCTCACTCTCCAAGTCCCGAAGCAGCGAATGTGCAAGAGCCTTTACATGACGGGTCGAGCAATCCAATTACAGGATTAGCGAACACTAAAGTGGAGTGAAGTGAGTCGAGACAACAACGTCGGACATACCCGGACACAGACCCGGACAAATGAACTTTGAAATTAATGTCTGTGTGTTGTTTTGGGTAAGTGGTCGGTGACTTTGGTGTTTAGTACGTGTCTACGAACTTTGGTTAACGGCCTTTATAGGGTTCCGTGCATAAAAACAAAAATGGAACCCTAATATGAGCCGCGTGCCTCAAGGTGTCAGCAGAACCGTAGAGGTCGAAACCTACAGGGGCCAAAGGTCGCTTCGAAGTATGAAACACAAGTAAAGACCGTTCCTTTGTACCCACTCTGTAGTGGGTTGTTTAGTCAGTAGATATAAGTCTGACACTATTTTCCGCTCCGCCCACGGGCGAGAGTTGACACTGCATTATTTTTACCCACCGAAAAAAAAACCCAAGGATCATTTTGTTGTTCGCCTCTTTGTCTGACTGTCAAAACCTTTTGACTCGAAAACGCGTGCATCGAGTTGAAAATAAAACTAAATACTGCAGTCCCTTAAAGCTTGCGTAGTAACAAATTTTCGGGTCTCAATCGAGATCGAAGAATCGACAATCGAGAATCGAGAAGAGCAGCGCGTAATCATAGCAGCAGGTTCAACTTATTTGCCGCGTATAACAATGTTTTGTAATTCGAAGCAATTAATATAAAGACAGTTAAAGTTCAAATGGGAGTACCTAAGAGTTTTCTAAAATGTCACTCATCGTTAATTGAAAGGCCTCCGTATGTAAAATTCATTCGTTTCAGAAGTTTTCCTCCGCCACCGCTCGTTAAAAGCAATGTGATTATTGTGTTACATAAAACGAAATGAACATACACAATTCACCTGTCAAAGTTAACGTGTTTACCGAAAATTTGCAAAATAGAGTGCATTTACGGTAAATTTTTAATTTTAACATTACGTGGGAATGCTTTTTAGTTTAGAGCTTTGTACTTAAAGAAAAGTAATGCCCACCTGATCCAGAAAGAAATGAAATACATATTCAACGATTTTCCATCTAGAAATAAAAGGTATAAGCATATAGGAAACTAGATCACAGATTTTTTTATGGTAGGTAAAAATCATCCAATGACGAATCCCGCTCTCGGGCGGAGCCGGAAAATTTATCAGACACTTACTGATTAAAAAACCCACCCCGTTCCTTCCTTGCCTTATTCCCAGAACCTGATGTTACGCTTTCGCATCAACCCTTGACCTAGGAGGCTTCGGCCCTATAAACTGGATCACAGATAGAGTCGTATAATATAATAAGCATTTTGTACTTTTTAAGATTATGAGGTGCTTACCTGTAAAAATTGTAACACTAGGATACAGAATTAAGTGAGGTTTTGTAACAATTTTAAGTGTTAACAATTGTTGGTAAGCCTAATAAATAAATACAAACTGGTTAAGCTTGCGGATGATGAATGAATGATGAGCAATGGATGGAAGCTCACTGAAATCGTTTGGCTATCGGCCGGACCGGGCCATTGCCAGTGCGTAGCGTTTCACGCGCGCTTCAAAGTGGTGTCAGTAAAACAGCAGGATCGAAGCTTACTTGATAGAGAGCTTAGATTGAATTTTCACCCACTGCAGCGGGTGAAAACAAGTATTCCGCTTTGTATCTCATCATTATTGAACATGTTTTCGAGTCAAAAATAGTGTTAAACTCTGTTAAAAACGTATCGGAATTTTAATCGGATTTTGTTCTTTTGATGGCACCTGTAATAGAGTTCCTAGAATGCATTCAGCACATTTCCTTGAAAATGGGAAACAATTTTTTTTTTTATAATGGGTATGTTCGCATTTGACCAATATCTCACCTAATGGTAAGCGATGATGTGGCTGAGTGATGGAGCACGCTTGCCTAGAAGTAACCTATTCACTTTTGACTTAAAGAACCCTAGGTTAAAGTTAATAAATTGTTACTGACAAAATGCCAAATAAATAAATATTCATAATTTTATTCTGCTGAATATACTTATTTAAAGTACACAGCTGAGGTTTTAACTTTTGTTTGCGTTTAAATAATTAAGGATTTAGCGAAGTCGGTTCCAACAAAACAAGAAAGTAGATTATTCAGAACGCTGAGTGTGAGTTATTATTACGTTAACGTCATTGAGACGTTTAGCACGTTTGGCTCTCTGATTGGCTAAGGAGCTTGGAGCGCGCCAAACGAAGTGCCGATCGTCATAAACGCGAACGCGTTAACGTAAAACAAACTCGCACTAGGCACTAAAAAACTATAATAATATATTCCACAACTGTCACACAACGTCGTCTAGACCCAAGCTAAGCAAAGCTTGTGTTATAGGTACTAGACAACTGATAAACATACCTATATATTTCTAAATACATACATATTACAGATAAATTACACCCAGACACTGAACAAATGATTGAGCTCATCACACAAACATTTGTCCTGGGTGGGAATCGAACTCACAACCTCTGGCATAGCAGTCAGGGTCACTAACCACTAGACCAACAGGCCAGTCAACTGCACAATGCTAGAATTAATCCCGATTATAATAGTATGCATAATCGATCGGATCAATTGTTTCTCACTGTTATTTGCCACTTATCGTATGCTGTACGGCTTCACACTCTATTAGTTAACTGTGTAGAGTAAACAAGCTTTACATTATTGTGTTTATGAAATTTTCTTTGTATGCTGTAGTTAAGTAATAAAAGCATTAAACAAAATCAAAAAGAAGAAAAAAAAGAATAAAAAAATGATCAAGAGAATTAAAGAAAAGCTATTTATTTACGACTCAAAGACAAAAAAATATATAAAATAATTCATTAATTATGTATACTATTAACTAATAGGTATTATAATAAAAGTACAACAAAAACTATGATAAAACAAATAAAAATATATTTTTTTTAACTAAACATAATATTTAATCAAAAATAGTTACAAAAAATATCTGAAGAAACCAAGAATCTGAAATGCCTTCATCTCAGATCATTAAAAAAGTTCCAAAAAAGGAGCATTTAATACAGTTCAATAATAATTATGTGTTTTAAGAGAAGCTATAGAGTGCTTCTTTATCAGCTTTAGAGATGATTCTGTTTTTTTTTTTGTTTATGGTGTACCTACAATAAAGATTATATCTATCTATTTCTCACTTAATAAAACATTCCTCCATCTGTTTAATTTTTAGTGTGGGTCGTCAAAATTTCATCATTTCTCGGCTGTGATAATCACGAGTCGGTACCTAAATATAAAGACTGCCATTGAAGACACCTAACAATGCACGGATCATTACGCTCGAAGATCGAACGATTAGAGTTCCATTCCTGCCTATAGACAAGTATGCTTCTAATAGGGAACCCGTTCAATTAACTGAAAAGAGCAAATATATTATGCTAAATGTATGACTAAGGACACTTAAGGCATCAGGTTTAAACCTCCAAAATGTTCATCTACTAATACTTAACCGGTTTTTCATCTTTTCAGCTGAAAGACGTCAATTGTTGGATATAGACTTCCCCCAAGAGTCGCAACAATAAACAGTCCTCAGCAGAACATCGGTTTATTTAGTGGGAGGCCTTCCAAAAAAACCTTTAATTTTGACCCCACCGATCACAATAACCATCAATATAGTCTATCAAATAAATAAATGAAAAATTGTCTCTTCGATTTCTAATCCAATTAAGTTGAACCGAAACTCTAAGCAGTACGATATTTTTGGAGCATAACTTCGCCTTAAATATAGACGTGACTGTACTAAAACAACCCACATACTGTAGGAGTACTCTTAGGGTCAGTTCACACTGAGAAGCGACGCGAAGCTGCAGGAAGAGGCCAGTGATTTCGCGCTGCACCGCGCGGCACAGCGAGACCCATCGTAATGTTGCGAGGCACATAGTAAATTCACGCCGCACGGACCAGTGATGCACCGCTGCGTCGTGCTACGCCGTGAGGCGTCACGAAGCGGAGCGCGAAACGGAACGAAGAAGCGAAGAATACTTTGCTTCATGCAGCGCTCCTCCTCGCGACGCCTCGCGGCGTAGCGCTGCATGAAGCAAAGTATTCTAAATTCTCACAATGAAATGTGTATCTTTTCGCGTAGTAAATAAAGTTCTATTTTGAGTCACTCTATTAAAATGTGCGTGCAGCGTCGCGTCGCGTCGTGTCTCGGTGACTGACCCTTAGGGTAACCACATACGTCCGTGCCGTTTCAAGGACGTGGCTGGACCGTGGCATTTGGTTCACATTTACTGAAAAACCGGAACTCGGACAAGGGTGTGAACGACTTCATATAATATGTATGTACGAATTGTTGCTAGCCAAAGCCTTCGTCATATATAAACGTAAATAGAAAAGGAGGATCGCCTTTACGATAGAAGATATTGATGAAAGACAGCACATACAAAGTCATTTTTCCTATCAATAATAAAAAAATAAGCCACTTTATTTATTATTATTGATAAGATATTTGGTCACTCTCGTTTAAGTCGACGATGGAGCACGTGTCCCTAGAAGTAACCAATTCAATCTTGAATTAAATATCAATGAAATAATATGACTACTTTTTCATTACCCTTATTCGTTATCTCAGTAGATGAATAGATAAATAATCTTTGTTGTAAAACATAATAGATTATAGTAGAAGCTTAAAATTAATAGGGTGTAACAACGGGCGGTATAATCCGACGGACAACCTTTGGATGGATTTGACAGAGAAGGAGATAAGATACACAGGTAGTCCATGGCGTAGATACAATTTACAAATATACATTACATAATAATAGATCCCTACATACCCATATAATAGTAAAGAAATATGTACGTGTTTTTTTTTATTGATACAAACTAGTGCTTGACTGCTATCCCACCTAATGGTAAGTAGTGATGCAAAAGTTGATAGTGAGGCGCACTAGTTTATTAAGAGCTTATTCACTCAAGCTTTGAAGACACCTAAATTATAACCAGACGGGAAGACTTAACCTTTCGAATACCGTAATTACAGACACAATTAAAAGACAACAGGTGTGTGGACACCAGTGTCCTCTTGGGGCATAATGGACTAATGACGTTCTAGGAGAAGGGACCCTTGACCATATTTATAAAATTTATTTTAGTATCGAGTAAGAAGCAACCCTTCTCGCTTCTTCCTCGATACTAAAATATGATCAAGGGTCCTCGAAGTGTGAGTGAAGCGTTTGGTGTAATAAGTTTACTCGTGTTTAATAAAATCATGCGGAAAAATCCGCTGGTAGAAGCCAGTCTATTTATAAACTGGTTAGACTATAGTTTCTTTTCATGCATGTTACTTATTGATAGCCTCAACAAGTAGTCCTTTAACTTGCCACATTTCACACAGTCCGCCCTCAATTCCTCTTGTCCACCTACTCAATAAGGACGATAGGTAAAAAACATCTAATGACCTTTGGGCGGGGCGAGACAAAGTGTCAGACTCTTACTGACTAAAGAACTTACCCTGTTCTTTCCTTGCCTTCTACATCTTCCTGCCCTTGTCCCGTTTTATTTGGGGTCGGCGCAATATGTTTTTTTCTTCCATTCTGTTCTGTCACCCGTCACGCTATCACTAACTCCCCTGTCTTTCATATCACTTCTCACACAATCCATCCATATTTTCTTTGGTCTCCCTCTCCCTCTCCATCCATCCACATTTATACTCATGGCTTTTTTTGTAACATGCGTTTCATCCCTCCTTTTTACGTGGCCATACCAAGACAAACGGTTCCCTTTCAACTTTTCAGTCACTGGCGCCACTTTCAAACTTCCTCTAATATACTCATTTCTCACTTTATCCATTCTCGTCACACCACACATCCATCTCAACATTCTCATCTCTGCTACATGCAATCGCTTTTCATCCGTCTTTTTCATAGCCCAACATTCAGACCCATACGGACAGGCCTTATCACGGACTTGTAGATTTTACCCTTCAACTTGAGAGGCATCCGTGGGTCGCAAGTTGTTCCAGTGACCTGTCGCCATTTCATCCATCCTGAGTTGATCCGATGTGCCACGTCTCGGTCTATCTCACCATTCCCTTGTATAAGCGACCCAAGGTACCGAAAGTCGGAACAGGTTGGTATGGGCGTTCCGGCGAGAGCTATGGGCACAGGACCAGAGAGACCGCCAAAATCGCAGAACAGGTACTCTGTTTTAGTTCTGCTCAATTTTAGGCCACCACACCTCCAATCTGCACTGGACCTCTAGGGCACTCTCGGCAACCAGCTCAATATCATCGGCAAACAGCCCGTTCTTTCCTTGCCTTGATGTACTTTAATATCTCTATTTATAAACTGGTTAGACCGTTAGATAAGAATCTTTCTTTTCAAGCATGATCCTTATTGACAGCCTCAGTAAGTAGTCCTTTTACTTTACCTTTGCCACATCCCACATAGTCCGTACTCAATTCCTTTAGTCTACCTACTCAACAAGGACGATAAAAAACCCAGACATCTACACTCAACAGTTCTACTAAAACCATTCTCATAATGAAAAACCGGACCCTCTACGGTTTGAAAAACAGTAGAACCCGGACAGTTACTAATAAGTCTACGACCCGCTCCGAACTCATTAATTTCCTCACTATGACTGACGACGAAGAGCTGTTGCTTCTCTCTTAATGATATTACGACCATAACTTGTAGTGGCCGAGTTGTGATGTGGTGGGAAGAAAAATATGCTGCTGTGTTTTTGGAGTGTGGAAAATAAAAATTAGAAGCAGTTTGTAGTCTTCTTTTATAGGGATTGGGATTGTGTGTACATTTATTTTGAGTGGATCTCTGGTTGAATGAAATAGTACATTTTGATACAAGTGCAGGAAGTTTGCCCTCGAAGCCCTCGGCTCCATAACGCACTCGCCTACGGCTCGTGCGAATTTCGCCTCGGTCGCAATGATAAATCTGCACGTGTGTCAAACGACGTTTTTCAATACACTTAAGACTTGTGAAATAAAGAAAGAAAGAAAAAAAAACTAATCGTATCTCAAACATACAGTAGAAATATAAGAAATATATAAGTACAGCATTCAAATCTGCTCTGGTCAGTTTCTAATTTCGTGGGGTCGTCCAGCGACTCTGGGGGACGCCTCGCGCCTGAATCGATAAACTAAGTAAAAAAAATAAGCACCCTTAACCGTGACGATAAGGAAGGAATAAAAACGCCCTTGTAGTGTATTGAAAATAAAATTGAACCAGATTGGTAGAACTGCAAACGGGTTCTCAATTTTTTTCTGATGAATAGCCAGATTTTGACCAAGACAATGATTGTCGGGATCCAATGAGATCTCACCCTTGGACGGAGCGCGAGGGCGTGTCAGACTAGAAACAAGTCCTGTACCTTCTTTACCTTCAATCCAGACCCTCGGGGTTCTCTTTCTTTCTTGCTAAGATATCTTTGAGGCGCGCGTGTGTGCGCGTCGACAGCAAGGCGATCCGTCGACGGCAAGACAGATCCGTCTCTCGAGACCGGTAGTGTTTGTATATATATTTCTCCTATACGTGCAATTTAATTCCTAATAAAACCATTTGACCAAATTCATCATCATCATCATCAGCCTTTTTAATGTTCCCACTGCCGGGACACAGGCCTCCTCTCTAAGAGAGGGAATGGGCCGTAATACACCACGCGGGCCCAGTGCGGGTTGGTGGATGTCACATGTCTTCGAATTTTTGGTTCTAGGACATGCCGGTTTCCTCACGATGTCTTCCTTCACCGTTTTGAGAGCAGTGGTGATAAAATAAATTACACAAAGTAATGCGCCTGGCTGGGTTTGAACCCGCGAATTACTACACGCTAGTCGGGGCCGTTACCACTCGGCCACCACTGCTCTAAACCGACCGAATTATATATGTTTATTTATTTGAGTATTTCCCTGGATAGTCTGATAATACAATTGAAGCCATTAGGATACTTTTTCAGCCAGGACAACGTATCAAGATCGCTAGAAATAAATAATAAGCCATATTACGTTTAAAGTAACAGCAATTATTATTTATTGGAACCTTATTTACCAGTAAAGATTCTCTCATTTTAATATCCTATAAAGACGTTCTTAAGATAAGATATTAGCTATACAGCATAAGGTAGAAATACGTGCAAATCACGCCCCAACCGGATAACAAACGCTTCGATCCCCTCCATCTCCACATAAACATACAAATTATACCTATATCCTTTTCCAATACTTTTTCCTTGGTGAATAAATGAGAGATTTTTCTGTACATTCGGTAAATAATTCTGACCTAGTGATAGAATAAGTGGGAAATCAAATGTCGTGACGGTGTTGAGGGGCTTCGCAGCGCGTCGGTGCCAATTACTGCCTTCACGTGAAGTGTCACTTAAGTCGCAGATTACGCACAATTGCATAATGAATGTTTCTAGAAAAGTGTGAAAGAACCCAGTTTAATAAACTGTTCTTTTTTTATTTGTTAAATAACTTTTTAGTCCTCAAATGGAATCTTTGCATTGCAATAATGTGTTAGACTTAATAAACACGGGCGCCTTGCGGAGGTCGACCAATGGGTAGCTCGCCGTCCGCCAGTCCGGTAATGAACCCGACCGAGCCCAGAATGTCTATAGCGCACAGTAACTCACGCGTTTTTAATATCTTACCCACACTAACGAGAAATGCCGAGAATTAACACCATCATCATCAACCTAGCGTAAGTCCGGTTGCTACCTTGGCTTTCACCTCGGTGCCCGGGGTCCGCTTTCCTGCCTAGACGCCTCCACTTCGCTCGGTCTTTTGCGTCCTCTCCTCCGAGTATTAACACAATAATAGACGTTAACGTTTAGGTTCGATCATTTGAAAACGCTATGAACGTTGCGGTTTGGCGTTAGGCGATAAGTAAATTTCAAGTGTAGCCACTGACTTTAGCGCGTTAAAATTATTGCGATAATTATTGCAGTAAATATCGCGCTAGTGGGCATTGACGTTAGATGTTAGTCTGGCCCTAGCAGCGTATTATCAATACGCGCTAAGCCAAATTGTGAAACGCTAAGTCAGCGTCTGATATTGTACCAAAAGTTCGTTGACCTTTAAAGCATTACCAAATAGGCGAAGCCTGTTTACGCTGCCTATATTGTATCCAGGCGTTGGCTGCTCATTTAAACTCTTGGACCCAAAGCGAACGCCGACGTTTGTACACCTATTCAGTTTCTATTATGTCTCTAATTGCTACTAATTGATATATTATACTAGCTTTTGCCCGCGGTTTCGCTCGTGTGGTATTGGGGTTGGGGTGGGGGTTACCGGGATAAAAAGTAGCCTATGTCCTATTCCGGAGTGTATCCTATGCCTGTGCCAAATTTAATTCAGATCCGTCCAGCCGTTTTGGCGTGATTGAGTAACAAACAAACATCGTAACTTTCGCATTTATAATATTAGTAAGATAATATTAGTAAGATTATATATTAAGTATTATTTTTATTCAAATATTATTCATTTTATATCTATATTTGTATGTATGTATATATTAGACGTATTTATGTAGGTATAGATTGTACACTGGTTTTTACTCTCATATGTAACCTCTCTCTGTCACTTAAAGATTTGCTGGGAGAAAACTCATTGTTGAGTCAAGCTCGCTTATGTACATGAACTATTTTTTTTTTTTTATGGTAGGTAAAAATCATCGAATGACGAATCCCACTCTTGGGCGGAGCGGGAAACAGTGTCAGACTCTTACTGACTAAAGAACCTACCCCGTGCCTTCCTTGCCTTATTCCCAGAGCCCCGGTGTAACGCTTTCGCATCAATCCTCAGCTCCGGGAGGCTTCGACCCTGTTGGGCCCCTACGGTGTGCTGACAATTCCTTGAGGCGCGCGGGAACGGAGCGCGCCGTCGACGACTTGGGCTCGGTCTGGACTGCTACCAGACGACCGGACGGCGAGCTACCCATTGCTCACCGTCCGCAAGCCAGTGTCTACGGTGGCCGGATATCGGCAGGATCGCGGCGGCGACGGCTACAGCGAGTGCGCCGTTGTCTTTGCCTTATGCGGTCAGCCTCCTCCTTTACGAGCATTACTGCCTCGCAGAAGGAGGCGACCGCCTGCCACTCCTCCTCGCTGCGGACCATGGCCTGAACCAAGGCCCGGCGCGAGAGGTCGCCGCCGCCGATCACCCCCACGAGGGCACGGCGTTGCTCTTCCCAAGCGGGGCACACTTCTACCGTGTGCTCCACCGATGTACATGAACTATTGATCTCTATCTATGTTAAGTTTTTGCGTACAATAAATAAAATTAAATTAATTAACTTATTTGTATCAGGAACCTAAGTTTTACTTAAAAGATAAAAAATAGTCTCTTTTTCGAGATTTTCAGTGATTTTTCGGGATTAATAAACTTAATTTTGTAATGAAATTAATTTGTTGTCGTTGTCTCTTGACTGACTAGTAATCAAATTACTTCTATCATATTATATGTCTTTAATATAAACAACTTAATATAATACGCCTTCAAGATGATAAACAGAATATTGTAACAAGCATAACAATATTAGTTTATAATAACTGTGGTGTAAGTTATGAAAATGTTATTCAAGCAGTATTTTGAAATTTTAGCTACACGAAATGTTACAAAAATTTTAAAAACTCAGAAAAAGGTGTGATAAATTGAGCTCACTTCTAATCAAAATTACACTGGCCACGAAAACTGTCAAACAAAGTTTCAAAATTGTAGTTTATTCTAAATTAAATAGAACGTTTCGTAGTGCAGCCAAGGAGTGGGAATTGCTTGCCAGAGTCTATGTTTCCAATTCTGTGGCTGCAACCCGGGAATCTTTAAGTCAACAGTGAATAGGTTAATTTTAGGTAAGCGCGCTCCGTCATCGACAGCATCGACACTTTCCATCAGGTGAGATAGCGGTCAAGCGCGAACCTATAAATGATAAAAAATTACGCACCCTCGTTCTTAACTCTTAGCATTAACAGTAGCTTAGGACATATTTTGCAATTTTGTATTTCGGATCAACAACGTAATCCATATTGCGAGAGCTAAAAGTCTTCGCAAGATTCCGCAACACTTCGGTCACATTGCAGGGAAAGACGGTGAAAATGTCGAAAGACCCGTTGTGACCGGTAAAATAGATGGTAGAAGGCCTCATGAACGCGACCCAAGCTCCAACCAGTTCCGCACCGCTCTTGACTCAACGGTAAATTGGTCCTTTCCCTTCGCCAGAGACAGGAATAGATGGAGAAACATCATAAGAGCGAAAGTGATGAAGCAGGGTTTTCACGACCCTCAGCATTGAGGAATACGACGCAAGAAGGAGGAGGATTTAAATTTTAAAAGGTTGATCATAATTTCTAGAGTATACATGATCGTATCTAAGAATATAGTTTTCCATTATGGCTAAGCACCTTTTCTTGAAACAAGGGTTTTATAAGTTTTAGGTACATTTCCTAAAATTAATATTGAAAAAGGTAGGTAATCTTGTTAAGTACCCACTTAGTTATTTAATCAGAGATTTTCCTTGTTTACGAACCGAAATTGTTCTTACTCGTAATAATATACTGGGCACGTTATAAATTCATCCGCAAGGTATTGTCACACATTATCACAGATTTGGTGATTTGGTTAAAAAAATGTCTCCTGTGAGCACCAATTTATTATAAACACTAATAATTATTATAAAAACTACAAAAACACAATTGGTCCTTTAGTCTCCACGTGATACAAAAAATCTGATTACCTACATAATTATTTCTGGTTGCTTCTATTTTGTGAGAAAAGCAATTCAAAATATAAATACACCGTAAATCTTGATCGTTTTAATCCCTTGGAGGATCGATTCAGTACATGAAACACTATCGATTGGTAAAGTTAGAATAAAAAACAAAGTACTTTTTTTAAGTCGAATTAATTTTCGCATGTTCTAAATTGATTTCTTTAAGTAAACGTTAGCTGGGCGAGTTCAATGACCTGTAGGTAGTTAGTACGCAACGGCCGACAACTACCTACAAGGAAAATGACACGTTTACTTAAAAAAAAAAATTTCGTAAATGCGTATATCAATAAGAGATTAAGAAAAAAAGTACTTTATTTTTTTATTTTATCTACACAAATCGATAGTGACTAAAATTTAATGGTGTATAATATTCATAATTATAAATAGGTATACTAATTCCAACTTCATTTCGACATTACACAGTTTACACGTGAATAACGTGTAAACCCGTCGCTCACTCCAAAGGGCATCGCCCACATCATGTCACACGAGATCACCAATCCAAACTGACAAACATATATGTAACATCTTAATCCCGATACTTCTGTACACGATAAAACGAATGTTATTCGATCAAATAAACGGAAAACGAAATAAAAAATATATATTTATTATATGTAGAATAATCCAATATAGATTACTAGGACCGACATATTTGATGTCCATATCATGCTAAATAATATCTTATAAGGCACGTAATGTCTTGAGAACAAAAGCGACAAATATGTCACTTTAGTGTGAGATGGGACTTACTATTGGGACTTATTAGAAGCATTACATAATTTTATTATAGATATACATAGGATAATATAAAAAAATCTTAAATATAAACTAAACTAAAATAAATATAACGTTGGTGCCTTGAACGGTGGGTAGACCTCGGGTGTGGGACGCAACCTGTGTCGACACCCTTGCGCCATACCATGTTCTTAATTCCGCAGGCTGTGCTGGCGCTGCCACTGCGGCTGCCGAGACCCTCAAACGGCGCAAATACCTAATTGGTAATTATAGTTTTGGTCGCCGCAGCCGTTTGGGGTCGAAACACTTGGGGTCATAGAGTCCGAGAGAGCGCATCACATTTTTAAGGAAATTTGTGCTAAAAAATGCTACAAGCACAAAAATATACTATTGCCTTCTGTCTAAAAATAGAAAAGCACCATTCCTTCTCAACGCTTTGCAATTAAGCACTTCGGATGATAAAAAATATAGTGTAAAATAAAATCTCATTTCTCCATAGTAAAATTTCCGTTGGATGCTTTTGAAAACTAACACTGTCTTCTCTTTTTTAAATCTTTGTAGCAAAATTCCGTAGTGGCTTGTTACAAAATGCGGACTTAAAAGTGGGTGTTACGTTTTATTGTAAACAAATTGAGTTAGAAAAAATTACATTTAAAAACTTACATTATTAGAATGATAGTAACTGAAGAAGCAATTCAACTGCGCAAGCGAATGCTGGCATTTGCTTGTGGCTCAAGAGTGTATGTCTATATGTGTTCGGACTATTTTGGATGTCTCTACTAAATAATCCGAAAAAAGCCTAAACATTTGGTTGGAATAGGTGAGCCCGTTCTTGAGTTATAAAATTACAACGAAAAGTGGCATTGATATATATGTATACATATATTGATACCATTCTTCTTAAAATATGTGTGTTTTTTACCTTACTCCTCCTAAATATTTTAATCGATTTGGGTAAATTGTTTTGTAATTTTTAAAGTCTTCAAATATTACGCTAGGGCCAATATGTCATGACAAATTACTTACAAAATCTACTGCAATACTGTTCAGATATTAACGCGGTCTATAGAAGACAACCATCTTCACATACTTTCCTTCAATAGATATTTCCTTCACAATGTCCGTTCACCACTAACTTATCACTTTAAAATCAGAAGTTAAAATTTCATTGTTCGAAGTATACGATACCCTAAATAGTATCTACGTAAATGGAATTAGCATAATGTTATATTTCTATTGGCTCGATTCTCTCAATGATTACATTATCAATTATGCTGCCTAGCGTCTGTACCTTCACCAGACGGCGAATATTAAAATTAGGCAGGGATAAAGTAGTATAATTTTACGTCAAAGTTTATTAGATAAACCTCCTAAAAATTCTTAACCTTGTATTCGTTTTAACAAAGTTTCAGACAAAGGAATATTATAGTGAAACACAAAGATGAAGATAGAAAATCGAAAATCTAATCATTTAAGATCTTTAACAGCCTCAATGACAATCCTAACAGCGTTAAGTTTAATCGAGGTCGCAACAAACTCCCTCTAATTTTCCACTCTAAAAGATTAGGAGAGAAATTTTCCTGTATCTTCTTTGATACCTCTGAAAATGTCGAACGAGTCTAAGTTCGAGAACTTTTCATGTTAACCAAATGTTTTGAGTCTCTGAGGCACGCAACAGGACGTAGACGAGGTTTCCAAATTAAATTACATAGAAAACCTTTCAGGAATCGACAACATTTTGATAAAAAATCGGCTTCTAGATACGAGTAACGATTGATACGTTCTAATATATCTTTTTTTATTGAGGTATGTTCTAAATAGAGTTCGGTGTGTATTCAGATAATATTCAATAGTATTGAATACACAGAATATTACATTAACTGATAAGCACTTTGTATCTGGAGTCACATTAGAGGGGATCGAATTAGGTTACGCCGATGGGTAGGCATTGACAATAAGTAGGTGTATTATGTGTGAAGATACGATTTTCTATCGGTTGTATATTGGTTTTGCTTGTGGCTTCACCAGCGTCTGTCGCGGGGATTGGCTTTCGATTGTACATTCCTGTAGCTCGCAAGTACCAATATACGCTTTATTTTTGTATGTATGATCAATATAGGTATATTATTATGACTAAGTACATATTGTTATTTTTAAAGGTTTTTTTAATATTAGGTAAAAATCATCCAATGACGAATCCCGTCTTTGGGTGGAGCGGGAAACAGTGTCAGACTCTTATTGACTAAACAACCTACCCCGTTCATACGTTGTCATACATACTAGGGCCAGAGCCTTCCTTTCTGACACGAACCCTAGGCCCCAATAAAAAATCTTGCCATGACTTTGTCTGCTCTAAGGCGGAGTGAGAAGATGTGTCACACTTTTCTTGACTAATATCACACCAACTCCGGATTTCCCTTGTGGAAGTCAACCCATGGGACCAGTAGACTTCGGCCCTGGTTTGCCGTTACGGTTTTGCTACCATGTCTTTGAGGCGCGTGTGGAAAAACTACGCGCCATTGCCCACTTGAACTTGATACGAACGGTTACCAGCAGGGTAGTAGGGTAAAAAATAGCATATGAATACAAACAAACCGTTCAAACAAACCGGAATTTGATAACGAACACGAAACCCGAAATATTTACTAGGTACGCATTTTAAATAGACTAGGTAAGTCAATAACCTCGATCTGTCAAATATTGAGGGAAAAGTACGGTTTTGCAAAGAAACCTTATATGCGTATCAATAACGTTTTTTTTTTTTGGGTTTTCACGTAATCTTAATAAAGTTATGGCAGTTACAGTGGCAATGGCAATGGCAGTGGGCGGGACACATAGCGCGGAGAACCGATGGCCGTTGGGGTGGAAAGGTTCTCGAATGGCGACCGCGTACCGGACGACGCTCCGTGGGCAGGCCCCCTACAAGGTGGACCGACGATCCGGTGAAGGTCGCGGGAAGCCGCTGGATGCGGACAGCACAGGACCGATCGTTGTGGAGATCCTTGGGGGAAGCCTATGCCCAGCAGTGGGCGTCGCTCGGCTGACATGATGATGATGATGAATAAAGTTATTGTCGAATCTTAAATAGCTAAATACATTTTAAGTCATTATTAGTTAAAAAAGCTATTTTCTTTATTGTTATCTTGGTTAGAATTCGTCTTCTATTTCCTTTTCCGATTACTTAAATTAGTCGAGCAAAATTGAAGAACTAGATTCGTAAATAAAAATTAACTTTAAAAAAAAATGTTTTGCTCATCATACCCAATTTCTTCGATTTGACATTATTACGTCAAAACATGGCTTAAACTCTTGAGTCCCGAACGCCGGCGTTTGTACGCCTATTGTCTTCCTATTACGTCTCTTATTATAGTATTCTAAAGGTTAAAAATCTAAACTATTTTTATTTGAAATTCATTGTATTTAAATTAGCTTCTAAAAGTTGACTGCCAATGTGTGAAAGTCGGTTTACCCCCTTAGGGGTAGAATTTTGTAATATCCGTTCTTAGCGGATGTCAACACCAGAGGTGGCCAACCCGTTCAATTGCGATCGACTATTCGATTTCAACAATTAATCCAATCGATCTTGAAATAAAAATAAAATAAAATAGCCTTTTATTTCCTACTAATTAGTTTAGTCGATCCAGTCGATCTTAACAAACAATATTGCATTTTCTTTTAGGCTAACAAGACTTATACAATACCATTTTTTCTTAGTCATAAGAAAAACAAGGCAGTTGATTTTTTCACTTTGGGTTCGCTTCGTTTTTTTCGTCTTTGTTTACCCGATTTTCCGCGTAATTTTTACCATTTTTTTGTCATTATGAACCTCTTCACAATTATAATAATACATTGATTTTGTAATTGGTAGATATAGCAGTGTCCAGTTAGTAAACTGTAAACGGTGTGTACAATTAAGTTGGCCACCCCTGGTCTGCACCCTACATGGAACATATCTGCCAAATAAGTTCGTGTTCAGTGACTGATATTTTACATTTAGTTAGATAGATTTGGGGGAAGCCTATGTATGTATATTTCAGCAGAAATGATGATGATGACAAAACATTTTTTTTTGACTTGACGGGCCCGTTGATCTGGTAGTTAGTGACCCAGAACAAATGTTTGTGTAATAAGCACGTCATTTGTTCTATGTCTGGGTGTAATTTATCTATAACTAGCGACCCGCCCCAGCTTCGCACGGGTGCAATGGTGATATTAAATATATTATGCATGTAATTTACACATACACCTTCCTCTTGAATCACTCTATCTATTAAAAAAATAACCATCAAAATCCGCTATTTATAGGCACGCTCTTGCCGCACCAGGCGGTAGGCCGATACCGCCGCAAACGCTACGTCCCGCAATTTTTAAATCTGTAATATCTTCAAAAATATTCACTTAAATCATATGGTGTAAAGGGCCATATAGATCTATATTAAATGAACAATGTATTCAAGGTATTTAATTGGTTAAGGATTAATGCTGTATTGGTTAAAATCGCTTCGAAAATTAGCCATTATTTGTCGTAAAAAGTAAAGGACAAAAAAAAGTTATTGTGGATTATCCATAAGAGATAGACATATACCATCGCGAACTTTTCTGTAGACCTTAGCAATGTGTACAATACTTAGTACATTATTTTGATAAAACTCGTAGGGTTCAGCCTGCGTTTGCAATGTAAGCGGAAAAAATTTAATTATTTACGACATCACATTAGAAACCTCAAAAATAACAGTACTTCTCCACTATTTAATGGATATTATTATACATATAAACCTTCCTCTTGAATCACTCTATATATAAAAAACCGCATCAAAATCCGTTGCGTAGTTTCAAAGATTTAAGCATTCAAAGGGACATAGGGACAGAGAAAGCGACTTTGTTTTAAAAACACACATTTCACTACATAGTAGTAGTGAAATGTGTGTTTTTAGAAATATATATGTATGTTTATCAGTTGTCACAAGCTCTGCTTAGCTTGAGACTAGATGGTGTTGTGTGATATTTGTGGAATATATTATTATATTATTCATCTCGCAATTATATCCCGCTTGCGATAGTCTATAAGCTTACAGCTAATGATCATATCGAGTATAAAAATCCATGACACATAGTCTAGCTCAATATAGTCCCCGTCATGAATAAACCAGCAACCAGGGTACCTACATTGTTCGAGGTAGCTACCATGCAATCGCTTCCAGTTTTCATCACCCTACTTCCTTTGTGCGGAGCACAAACACACGCTAAATCCGAGGGACGCAATCCTAGCATACCCTCGTTTGCTCTTCTAGAATAATTTGATAAAATGTTGCTGGAAAACAAACATTGTTGGGATGTGGGGCTTTCATAAACGTACTCGAACTGTCTTTACTTATTAATTTTGTTAATATGAACGTCTGTTGTTTAGGATATTTGATAAAATGGTTCTCTTCAGTCATTGAATGACTCAGGAATTTGGCAGATCAATAAATAATTTTCTGGGACGCTAGATTTTTTAAGTTGGTTAGTCACCCAAGATTGAGGACAGGTTGTAGGAAGATAGTTCAAACCCAGCCAGGCACATTAGGTACTTAGTCTAATTTATTTCATCACCCCTGCTCTAAACACGGTGAAGGCAAACATCGTGAGGAAATCAAAAAAAGAAAATTTGAGGACATCCACCTTGCGTACTTTGCCTGTAGAGTACGGCCTATTTCCTCTCCTAACATTATAAATCTGAACTCCCGGAACATTATAAGACTGATGCTGTGCTACTTCACCTAATGATATCTTCGCTCTAGGATGAAACGGGGCGATGAGTCAGGCTTTTACTGACTATAACCAAACCTGTGTCCTTTATTTACCACTTGCGTTCTAAGACCATGGATTTCATTTTCAGAAAAGCTCTGCAGCCCTAGCGGGCATCGGTTCTGCTGTGCCTCTACATTTTACTGATATCTGTTTTGAGTGAGTGGACCATTATACGCTGTTGATGGCTTTGGCTCATTCCGTACGATTATTGGACGGTGCTACCCATTGCTAGTCATGTTCAAGCCCGTATTTACTGTGGCTGGTAGTCAGAGTAGGGGTCGCGGTGGCTGGAGAGTGAGGATGTTCGTTCCCTCTCGCGTGCAGTGGAGCTTTACGTAAACTGTTTTTCTTTTTCAGCAATAACGATCGTAGAAAAGTTTATACGTCGGGTCGATCTGCGTCTGGCTGCAAGATTGGTCAAAAGGGTTACCGTTACTCTGAAACGAAAAGAGCTTTTCACTCTGTTCGGATGCAATCTTTGACAATGCCCCAATATAATGTTAGTTACATTTCGGTATCGCCCATAGAAATATAAAAAAAGTTGGACCTGTGAATCATAATACATTGTAGATTTGTTTTCCATCGATTACATTTTGGGGAATGTGCGTCAGAATCGCATAATTTAATTCTGACAAACCCGTTCCAATATAGGACTAGACAGACGTACGTCAATCTGCTACCGGTACACATCAAGGGATATGCACAAAATGTATTGAAGAAAACTGTATTGTGAGTAAAGGCTTTTTTTGTGGTAGGTAAAAATCATCCAATGATGAATTCCGTCCTTTGACGGAGGGGAATAGTATCAGACTCTTACTGACTACCCCGCTCCTACGTCACCATCTATACCAGGGCTAGAGCCTTCTAAGACTAGGCTTGATCTGGAAGATTACCAGACGACCGGACGGCGAGCTACCCATTACTCGCCGTCTTGTGAGTAAAGGGTGGAATTCAATGTTTTAGCCTGTGTTTCTTGATAGTTACAACGTGGGAGTATAGAAGTCAAGAGTAAATAGGTGCACTAAGCAAGCATGCTTCAACATTGACCCCATCATCAAAGAACCCAGCGTACGGCGAGAATCCACATTGTTAAAACCTCTACGGTTCGGGCTCAGCGTTTCGCTGCGTCGTTTATTCCGGCTACATCGAAGGACTAGAACAATTTGCCTACTGCGATCCTGCCATCCGAGGGGTGTCTTCAAGGCTAGAGTGAATAGGCTCTTGATAAACTTGTGCGACGATTGCATCACAGCTTATCATCAGGTGGGATCGTTATTCGCTATCAAGCATTAGTTTATAACAAATAAAAAAAATGTTTAACACCTACTGAGAAAATAGTCAGACGCGAGCTTTCCAATAACAAAAAAATATCCCTGTCATCTTCTCGAGAGCATCGGGATTTAAAGCATATATTTATCGATATAGAACCTACATTCCCTTGGCAATATCCGATTTACAGACGAGTAAAGCCGCTGTCAAAAACTAGTGATGCGATAAATCGTTCCTACATTATATATACTAAAGGAATGGAGGATTTCACGTTTATAATATTAAATGTGTGGAGTTTCAGTTCCATTTGACTTGCGGTTGGAGTGCTTGTTCTATGATTCTGTGCAATTCAGTTAGTTGCCGAAATTCAATAAATTCAGTAAGTTTTTCAGATAAAATTGAAAGTGCAACCTTGTTAAAATTTGTGAGGCAAAATATCATTTATCGTAATTTTTGTAAACGTATTGTTTCTTTGATTAATTTTCAAAACTCAATTTTTTAAAGATATGTTATGATAATTTATCTACTCATTTTATAACTTAAAGGATTCTTATATATGTATGGAAACAAAGGTTTCAATTAGAATAATTATAATTTTATCACCGCTTATAAACTAAACAATTAGTACGCCATAGTGGTAGTAGAGCTTGACCAGCATTAAGCCAAGCATTGAATATATAGATGACGGGACTCATATTTACTAGTCAAAACAATAATTTTATTATTATTCATAAATCTTATTAATTTTATTAATGATTGACAATTACAAACAATATTAAAAACAATATTTATAAAGAACAATTTAAACAATTGGTCTCAGAACTTAATACAATTTAGTGAAATTCAGTGAATCTTCAGCCTTTACAATGACCTAGCGAAATTTGTCTGACCGAAGCCTTTCACATGGTAAGAGTGTGGTTTTAGCTGGTAGGAGTCCGCTACTACCCAGAACACCATACACGTCTGTACGTATTACGGCCCATTCCCTCTCTTAGAGGGGAGGCTTGTGTCCCTGCAGTGGGAATATTAAAAAGGCTGATGATGATGATGATGATGACACGTCTGGCAGCGGACGTCTTTTGGACGAAATTATATTGATGATGATGAGTGGAAATTTCAAGCACTGTGATTAGTTAATTTCTGGTCTGCACTCTCCACTCCACCCATCTTCGTAGCAATGAAAATGCATCGGTAACCTTGAGGTCTTCAAAAAAAGAACTACACAGTTCTTGATCGAAGGAACCCTGACCTTTCAGCCACCGGTATGAGGCACAGATAGTTACGTCAAATACAGCAGTAAGTCACTTTTATTGCTGTTCGTACGGTAACGTAACTGACATTAAATGACTGTGTTGCCAGATGTAACACTTGCCATGGAAACCGAGTTTGCGTGACGACGGCTGCTGTCGAAGCCTTGAATGGGAAATTGAAATTGATAGGTGCTTGTTTGAATTAACAGTAAACATAGAATATAATGTCTTACTGTATTATTGTTTGCAGGGTTGTGGCAAACGATAGAGAACGATACAAGTTACTGTAGTACTGAATTATTATAAAGGTGTTTCAGGGGCCTAACAATTAAACACCACAACGTTGTAAAATGTCAGACGTGCGAGCGAGAAAGAAAAAAACGGTATAGCTCAGTAGGGATCCTGCAGAAGAGTCGAAGACTACTGGGGTACTGAGGTCAAGAGTTCGTGTCTGAAAGGATGGCCCTGGTGTAAAAAACGGTGCGTTGTTCAATCAGTAAGAGTCTGACATCATTTCCACCTCCGCCTAAGGGTGGGGATTTATCATTGGGTGATTTTTACCCACCATAAAGAAGGTTATATCTTGATCTCTTAACAGTACAGTTTAGGATCGCGTGAAGAGCTTATAGTAGAGCTTTAATTAATAGAGCTAAAAGGGAAAGCAGCGTAACTTTTTGAGGTTGAAATAAAAACTTAATTTGAATTTTTATTTTTCTTTTGAGCCTCTGTACTGGCTGTTTAGCACACCTGGTATCAGTCTAAATGTCTACAGGCTTTATGGAACATAATTTGTTCACTGGATCTTACCATCGAATCTCTGTGTCACGTAAAGTAAGCTTGGAGAAAACTCACGATGCAATTTCGTATTGTAAAAATCTGCAAGTTCCTACGTCGCATCACATAAACTTACGAACTGATTCGCATAGCTCATTGTCACCGGAACCGATGCTTTGCGATACAACACCAAATTGCAGCAATTTGCATCGTAGGTTCTGCCGTGCGGCGTCTCATTGTATCTTTAAGCCCGGCTTTGAACATAAATTGACTAATCATTGTGTACAGTATTGTGTAAAATAATAAAATTAAGGACTGAATAATACTTTGCTGCATAAAAATAAATTTCATCAAATCATCAAAGTCCAAAAATTGATATTTCACTGTTGTTCATTGTATTGGATTTATATAACATAACTTAAACCTACAATACCTAACGTCTTTTATGGTGGAAAAAATCATTGAATGACGAATCCAGCCCTTGGGCGGAGCGGAAGACAATGTCAGTCTTCTACTGACTAAACAACCCAGTCCCAGTGTTCCGCTTTCGCATCAACTCTTAGCCCCAAAAGGCTTCGACCCTGCTGGGCCCCTACAGTTGCTGACAACTCCTTGAGGTGGGAAATCCTCCAAAAACTTCTCCTCTTCAATGGTGAAGCGGAAGGGCGTGTCAAACTTGTACTGACTGAAACCCATTCCTATATTCTTTTTTGCCTTAATTTTCAGTACCCTGACGTACTTTTCTCCTAAAACTCATAGTTCCAGCTGGTTTTCTATTACATAAGTCCATTTAAAACCACTCATACGGGTTTTATTCTTAGTACCTTACCTTAACACACTTACAAGATGCGTTTAAAACAGACAGCTTACATTAACGTGGTCATAACAGCTAGATGTGTTTTCAATCGTCATCATATTGCAATTGCATCTGCGAACATCATTACAAAGATCGTAAAATACAACTTTTATAGCTTTGTATTGAGTGAATTTAGAGAACGACTATTGAATATTAAATCTGTTTAGTCTTTATGTAAGACATGGCAAGGTAATTAGGATTTTAGTACTGTTCTTACTGCGTATGTGGGTAACATTTGAGTCTAGATTTGCCTTCAGCCCACTAACTATCAAAATAGTTTTCCGATCGACTAATGGATCGTAAATGTAAGGGATCTTCCCAGGGAATCGGAATAGTTCGAAAGGCAATACTTAGCCACGGTAATCTGTGGCCCTAGAACACAAAAAGCTACTGAAAAGACACAGTCACTGTCTGAGAGAAGTCTGAAGGTCAACGCTGCATAAAACAGAAGACTGCGTGGTCCCATAAAAAGTCCGTCGCGGGCAACGGCGCCCCGCACCCTTTTGCGATGCAATAATACGTTAAAGTTCTCTATCGATCTGACTACATGCACCCTGTTAATGTTTAGCGATACTGTGCAGGTAACAATCATTTTTCGCTACGAGGACCGCTGCAAACTACACAACGAATGCCTTTGCTTGCTAAGCTCTTGCGTGGCCTTGTCACGAATATAAAGGTATACCTTGGCAATTGTAAAATAATTGCCTCGCAAAGTCTGTACACCTTAATGGGTACCCGTGCGGATGCTGACACTCCCCCAAAAGCAAAATCATTTAATGCTTCCCCATGCAAAAAAGAGACACACTGATAATATCATATAGTTATACTATTTAGGCCAGTGATGGACAAACTACGGACCGTTGAAGTATTTAATCCAGCCCGCTGACGACCGACGGTCCTTCGATATGTAGGTGTATGGCCCGCGATAGTTATATTTTGACGGTCCGTTTTGGTCATATTAATTTTCCTCAATCACTCTACAGATTGATTGAGGAAAACTAATATGCAAATAGTCAAGTTTTAAAGAGAAAACTAGACTAGATAAATGAGAAATTCTTTCGGTTTTTAAAAATCAAATTTTCTTTGTGTAATTTGTCATATTCCGACAAATCAAATTTCTAAGATAAAGTTCATTGTTTTAGCTGATGGATCCTGCTAGATATAAGCTACTTAACGCGCCGCAACAACTGGTCTTAAGCATTATATTTCTAGCAGCTTTCTGCAGTTTCATTAGGTCATCAATTCTTCACGCATCATCAGCCTTTTTATTGTTCCCACTGCTGGGACACAGGACTCCTCTCTAATAGAAAGAATGGGCCATAGTTCACCACGCGAGCCCAGTGCGGATTGGTGGATGTCACATGGCTTCGAATTTTTGGTTCTAGGACATGCCGGTTTTCTCACAATGATTTCCTTCACCGTTTTGAGAGCAGTGGTGATGAAATAAATTACACAAAGTAATGCGCCTGGCTGGGTTTGAACCCGCGCCCTACAACTCGTAAGCCGGGGCCTTTACCACTCGGACACCACTGCTGTGCAAGTACTTCCACTCAAAAATGTTTTGTCTTATTGACTGGCTGTTCTTCAAGCAACGAGTCTTGCCCATGCTACTATATTTTGACAATTCTTCTAGCTATATGTGTCGGTTTTCTTGAGTCTCTTGTTGAACGTCCAATTTCTGATTCGAGCACTCAGGAAAACACGGTTTTACTGTTTTTAATATTTTATGTATTGCTTCATCGTTCATAGCTATCCCTTGCGGCTTCACCCGCGTGAAAGTTGAGTTCTCCGTATAAACTTCCGACCCCTGTTTTACCCCCTTAGGGGTAGAGTTTCGTAAAATTCTTCTTAGCGGATGTCTACACCCGATAAGGAATCTACATGCCGAATTTTGACAGTTTCTGAGATTTCCTGATTAATCAGTGAGTGGTATTTTACTTTTATATACATAAATTATAAGTTTCTCCCTTACTTGTACGCATTCACAGTCAGAATCAGGTCAGGGAAATAAATCTCATTATTGAGAGATGAAACGTAAAACGATTAGGGCGACATTCAAAACTGCAGATACCTGCGGAAGGGAATTAGTTGATTAATCCGAGGCCAAAGTGGCGAGGTACGGCTTCCCTGAAATAGGCCAAATTATTGACTGGCTATTTTATGTGTAGTTTCTGTAGATACGAAGTTCACGTTGATTTTGTTGGTCAAAAGTTAGTAAAGGTTGACTGGTAGAGAATGCCTTGTTGCATTAAGTCCACCTATGTACCACTACTGTACATGAAGATTAAATATATATAATATATTCCACAACTATCACTCAACGTCGTCTAGCCCCATGCTAAGCAGAGCTTGTGTTATGGGTACTAGACAAAGTCTCAAGCTAAGCAGAGCTTGTGACAACTGATAAACATAGTTATATATTTCTAAAAACATACATATTATAGATACATTACACCCAGCCACAGAACAAATGATTGTGCCCATCACACAAACATTTGTCCTGGGTGGGAATCGAACCCACGACCTTCCGCATAGCAGTGACCCTGAGTCACTAACTACTAGACTGACAGGCCAGTCAAATAAATAAATGAATATGTAAGGCAGACTTCAGACTAATATTATAAAGCCGAAAGTGCGTATGTGTGTGTGTATGTCCTACACGGGTAATGAATGGCAATGGAAAAAAAATGACACTATCTCCAACAAGTGGGTGGTCCTAGATAGGTAGGAATAATTACTATAGTCTGGTGTTTGATTCACAAGTATATTAATAGCGCGATAGTAGCGATGCTTTTGCGCGCTTGAGAAAAGCGCGACAGCATCGCGGGACCTGCGAGGGGCCTCAGATATATTGTTAGATATGTTTTCAGATATGTTTACTGGTTTAGCTAGATATCAATTCAGATTTGAAGTTTTATCAATCGAAATACTCGTACAATATCTACTTCACTTTTAACAGCCTACATACATTGTGAACTGCTGCCAAAAACATATCCCGCACGAGCCTGACACAAAACCGCGAAATTAGAATATCGTATTTCCCTCCATCCGAGGCTAACGTGATTATACCTTCGAAAACATTCGGAAGGTGGAGACAGAGTTACCGCGATTGTCAACATCATAACATATTCCATTCGTGTCAGAAGACACAATAAAAATATTTTGTAGATAGGACAGGGATGACCAACCTATGGGACGCTTATGAACCAACAGCAAAAAGTCACGTGATTTTTGTCATTACCTTTTTAATATGGTAGGAGTATTATGTGAAGTCACTCGCCTTACTTAGAAATAAATTTAATCAAAGATATGTGAGTGTGTCATCTACCAAATCTCACTGAAACCGCATGGCCACTCTCTTTGTCACTGCATGAACTGCACGTGCACTGCGTTCGCACTGTCAACTGAAGCTCGATCCATATCGAACGAGTGGACGATGAACGTCTGCTTTGGCGACGACTGGAACGTGAGTATGTCTGTTTAAGTACCTGTAACAATTAAGAATTAACCTTAAGAAAACTCTTCAAGTTTTACAACATCAGTGACAAACAAGGTCTTTACTTGGCAATAAGAGGCCATAAGTAATTTTTTTGAGGTATCCTATAAAAAGTTTGATTGTCATTCTCTGGCACTGATTTGTGTATAACGAATTTGAATTTTCTAAGAAATAGGAGACACTTAATAAGCTCATTTTTTAGGGTTCTTTGTTACGCTATAAAAGGTTTTCAATTTCTGGTACTGGTGTGTGTATAACTAGGTATTATGTTTGAGAATGTTTTGATCCCCGATTTCATGAAAGCTGCCAGTATCGTAGGTACGAACGTTGTAAACAATAAGGTTTCTATTGATTGGACCTGAGCCTATGTATTGAAATATAGGTTTATTGAATACCTTCAGTGGCGTCACATAAATTGGGATACCTTTTGAATACAATATATGGAAATTCAAATTAACTAGTTGCCAATTATAACGCATTGTAAGTTAAATAAAGACACATTAATATTTTGCATCTATATACTATACTAGCTTTTGTCCGCGGCTTCACCGGCGTACATAATATATAGCCTATGTCACTCAGGAGTAAAGCAGCTTTCTATTGTTGCTAAATTTTTTCCGATCGGACCAGTAGTTCCAGAGATTACCTCCTACAAACAAAGAAATAAAAAAACCAAACTTTACCTCTTTATTATATTAGTGTAGATGTACGACGTACTAAATCAGGCGTACCGTAGAGTCACTTTACTTAACTTAGGTGATCTGCCAATACACATTTATATTAATGATATTAGTGCAATTTGACGTTCACGCACAGTGAGAAATTAATTTTGTATGTTTTGCCAATGAAGCGCTGTAGCGGGCTTTTGTATTAACTTTTCAGTATTTTGACTAATAGTTTTGTATGAACGCGCTTTGTATATGCTAGGAGTGAAATCGATGATATAATTTAATCTTTGGTTTACTATTGGTCTCATGAAAGCGTTCTTTTTAATTAATGTAGAGAATCGTTAAATCATTAAAAAACTGCTCCCGTTCTGGGTGAGATAAGAGACAATGTCAGAATCTTACTGACTTAAATACATCCGTATTCCTTCAGTCATCCTTTGCATAAGAGAAAACTTTCTAACAATCCTACATCATATAAGATCGTCATTCAGGTTCATAAGTGAAACGGACTGCAAAACTTTCGAACTAAAAAATCGAGAGGAGTTTCAGACTTCATCGTTAACCATACTATCAAAATCAATAGAAAACCGAGGTAGCTGAAAGGTAATCAAATAAAAACGAACTCGCATAACTACTTCAAGTAATTAACTTTACTTAATGTAAAAAGTTTGGGAAGCTCAGCAAGAAACTTTGCGATGATATTTATTATTAGTTTCGCGACTCCACACCTTTCTGTGTTTGCTTCGCTGCAAGTTTCACTGTTTCATGGAGTTGTTTTACTTTTGAGCTACGATTTTTATGTGATTCCCTTTAAGTAAGTACGATCAGCATCATCAATTGGTTGGCTATTTGAATCAATATCATGTATTTTTTTCAGTTTTAGTAGCAAAACCTAGTACCCTTATACGTAGACCCCAATTTTTACGAAAATTGAGGAAAAGATATTGATGAGGAGAACCTATTTGTAAGTTTTTTTTTTTAATGTGATAAATAAAACTCAATACCTATGCAACTATCTGTACCAGCCTTCAGCAATATGGACAGACGATATTGAAGTTATCGCGAGAAGATTTTTTGTTTTTAATTAACTATAAATTAAATTAACTTTTCACACAAAATGCTCGCAGAAAGACATAGGATTCTCACAAGATACATTGCTCAATCTTGTGCGTCTTGCTTGCACCTGAACTCCAGTCCCAAACAAGTAGATTAACTAATGCGATGCACAAGATCAGACACTACGAGTATTTTAATTAATGAACTCTGACATGATGAACTAGTAGAAAAAAAGAAAAATAACAAAAGTCACATAGATCAGGCTCTTCAAAGCTTTACAATTTCTAAATCCTTACATAGCATAAAACAAATTGTGCGTCCCTATGTATGTTTGTTTATATCTTTAAAAGTACGCAACGGATTTTGATGCGGTTTTTTTTTAATTGAATTTGAATCTCTCTGTCTATTAGATAGAGTGATTCAAGAGAAAGGTTTATGTGTATGCATAATATCTTCAATATCAGTACCCGTGCAAAGCTGGGGCGGGTCGCTAGTTTTTTATAAGCCAGCCGCTGAGACTTAGACCTTATGACAGATGTAGATCTAAAATATCAACACCTTAAAACATGGTGCTGGAAAAAAAATTTCGAGGATAGAAGACCAAGTTTCGAATAAACGATTCTTTAAGAATTAGGCGTCAAAGAGAACTTGACTACTCTGGTGTGCAGTCTTTCCCCTTATGATAACCACAATCACTCTGGCAAGAGTAAAACGACCAAGAAGAGCTGACGTATTAGTATAACTATAAGTTGTTAAAGAAAAAAAGTTGGGGATGACAATAGCAGGCTAAAAATAGCCTTAAACCTATTCTCAGACCTTCTACAAAAAATCAGACAAGCCGTTTCAGAGGAGATCGATAACAAAGACTGTGACGCGACATTTTTACAATATTAAATAATTTATCACGTTCAGATCAAAACATATAGATAGATGTACGAAAGCTTTCCAAAGTCGCCGCGTGTACTCCCACGCTCCCATACTCCATCGATTACATAAATTCTTGCCGCACCTATATTTGTCTCATAATTAAATTGGTGGAAGGTTGGGAGATAATTTAACTTTCTGCGTCGCAAGAAATGTTGGGAATTTTCGTCACGATGATGCTGATAAACTTGACTAACTCAGTATGAAGAAGTGACGAACCATACTATCTGTCCATACAACCTTACTTTTAAAATTTATGGTAACAACAGTAGAGGATCCGTTTGATTCCAACGAGGCAACATGCGATACATCGCTATTAATGCAGTTTACATCCACTCAGGATGAAGATGAAGAAGAACAAGAACAAGAAGAACAAGAACAAGAAGAACAAGAACAAGAAGAACAAGAACAAGAAGAACAAGAAGAACAAGAACAAGAACAAGATCAAGAAGAATATTTTGAAAGTTACGACTCGGACGATTAAATTTCACTACTTTTTTTTAACTTAAATTGCTTTTATCTTTTCAATCTCTGCTAATATCCATTATTTTTCAATAGTTTCAAATAAAACGAGATCAAAACTGACCCGTGGAATACGCCTACTGGGGAAACCACAAAAAAAAACGCGCTAAGTACACTACCTCATAGGTGGCATGGAAACGTGTGCATATTATGACGATTACAACTTTTACAACTTTTTGAATCGTTATATCTCAAAAACGGTGGCTCGTAGAAAAAAAAGTATTAATTAATTTTTTGTAGATAATTTTATGATCTACAATTTTTGTCTGAGATATTTTTATGATAAAACTTACCGTTTTGCTGAAAATCGCGAAAAACTCATTTTTTCTACCTTTGACCTTGATTATTTTTTTTTCCTTACAGGGGAAAGATGGGGAACTCTCAAATTTTGTTTTTAATGATATTTCAAACAATCTTACCGATTTTCAGCTTGGTGGGAATTTAGGTAACTTCACTTTATTTTTTGGTCTAATTTGACCGGACTTCGACTGGACAGAGCCTAAGTCGTTGACAGTGCGTGGTGTACCATGCGCTCCTTAAAGAGTTGAGGAATGCGCGCATAGGCCGTGGACATTTTCTGAAAAGGAGGCCCGTGCTTAAGACCAAACGTGATTTTAGTCAGTAAAAATCAGGTCATCCCACTCCACACAGAGCCGGAGAAGTCAATGAATAGTTTCCCACCTTTAAAAAATCTCTATTGAAGTTCTATACGGGTCTTATACTCTAAAGTTCCGATAACCCAACAAATACATTTACTTCGCATGACATAAACTGAAGATAGAAATGGCTTTACTCTTGCTACAGTGCAAACAGAATCACTGCCGTCACTAGCAATTTCGCTCAAATAGGCAAAATAAATCTTAAAACAGAGGACTTGCATAAAACGTATAGTCAATACCTACTGTATTTGGTTGCATTTTAGAAGTAGCACTTGGATTAGCTGGGTGGAGGACATCCATGAGGATTTCCACCACGAAAAAAAAAAAAAAAAAAAAGGTATAAGGTAACCTAGCGTAGTATGCACTTTCAATAGAAAGCGAGACCAGGTTAATATGGTTTTGTCTACTTAGCCTTCTGTACTAAACAGCCAAACCCACGTCACACATCTACAAAGTACAAATATCACCCTTATTGCTATGAAACAAAGGCACTAGCAATACAAATAGGAACCATGGACGTTCGGTTAACTGTAGGTATTGACAACTAGGCTGTGCATTCAGGCACGCACGGTAATTCGAAGGATGCAGTTGGACTTTATTAGTCAATCCGACTCGTGAACGGTACGTGACGGTATATAGGAATGGCTTTAAAAGCCAAGCTAGATAATGGGACATTTCAGTGATAGAGAGTTTCAGGATATTACATTACGTGTACCTATAGCTACACTGTGTAGGTAACATAAAGCTTTGACTCATTTGATAGCCTAATTAAAAGCGTTTGGAGTATTGGTGAATGGCGAGTATTATACTTTAGCTAATATTTTTGTAAAAGCAAAATCTAACAAAATGCCATATCATCTAACAGTTCGCCGTCTCAGTTATAATGTCATTTTTATTCTATTTTTTTCTATTGTAATTTTAAGTGTCTGGTATGTTGAGAAAACTCAGACAAAAATCAATAACAAAAAATAAGTTTAAAACTCGATGGAAGAAAATAATGAGAAATAATTAATAAAACAAAAAAAAAATGCTATGTTGTCGATAACAATCATAATTATAAAGCATAAATAACAATATATCATAATAAAAAAGTAACAATAATTCAATAACAATTTCGTCGAACATAATAACGTATTTTAATTAAGTATACCTAACAAACAAATAAAATATTAAAAAATAAAGTCGAATCAACAAAACCAAAGCCTTTCAAAAATTATAGACAGATTTTAAATAAACATTTCAAATAAAATACATTACAATAAATAAAATACAAAACATTTTAAAAATCGAATCAATAAGCCCGAACACAGCTTAAAGAACCTCCAGACGTAACAGCAATAAAATACGATACTACATACAGAGAACCACTCAAGATAGCTACTAAGTATCCACCAATGAGCGACGACAACCTGTTGACAGTAGACAATGATACTTATAACAACACTGGCGGACGTAACAATAATTCAATTACAATTACGTCGAACATAACAACGTATTTTAAATAAGTATACCTAACAAATGAATAAAATATTCAAAATATAGAATCGAATCAACAATATCGAAGCCTTTCAATAATTATAGAGAGATTTTACTTAAATAAACATTCCAAATAAAATACAACAAAATACAATAAAATACAAAACATTTTAAAAATCGAATCAATAAGACCGAACACTGCTTAAAGAAGCTCCAGACGTAACAGCAATAGAATATGATACTACATACAGAGAAACACTCAAGATGGCTACTAAGTATCCACCAATGAGCGACGACAACCTGTTGACAGTTTAGACAATGATACTTATAACAACGGACGTAACAATAATTCAATTACAATTACGTCGAACATAACAACGTATTTTAAACTAGCTTCTGCCCGCGACTTCGTCCGCGGAAAGTTTTGTGAGACAAAAGTTGCCTAAGGCATTAAGTCCGCTTTTGTACAGTCTTTTGTGCATAAAGTTTTAATAAATAAAATAAATAATAAATAAATAAAAGTTGTGATAGCTCGGTTAATATCCATGTTATATAAATAATTTATAGCCTATGTCCCACAGGAGTAAAGCAGCTTTCTATTATAGCTTCAATTTTTCCAATCGAACCATTAGTTCCAGAGATTACCCCCTACAAACAAAAAAACAAACTTTACCTCTTTATTATATTAGTGTAGATAGTGTAGATAAGTATACCTAACAAATGAATAAAATATTCAAAATATAGAATCGAATCAACAAGACCGAAGCCTTTCAATAATTATAGAGAGATATTAAATAAACATTCCAAATAAAATACAACACAATACAATAAATAAAATACAAAACATTTTAAAAATCGAATCAATAAGACCGAACACTGCTTAAAGAAGCTCCAGACTTAACAGCAATAAAATACGATACTACATACAGAGAACCACTCAAGATGGCTACTAAGTATCCACCAATGAGTGACGACAACCTGTTGACAGTAGACAATGATACTTATAACAACATTTGCGGACGTAACAATAATTCAATTACTTCGAACATAACGACGTATTTTAAATAAGTATACCTAACAAATGAATAAAATATTCAAAATATAGAATCGAATCAACAATATCGAAGCCTTTCAATAATTATAGAGAGTAAATAAACATTACAAATAAAATACAATACAATAAATAAAATACAAATCATTTTAAAAATCGAATCAATAAGACCGAACACTGCTTAAAGAACCTCTAGACGTTCGTAAAGCAATAAAATACGATACTACATACAGAGAACCACTCAAGATGGCTACTAAGTATCCACCAATGAGCGACGACAACCTGTTGACAGTAAACATTGATACTTATAACAACATTGGCGGACGTCCAACTCTAAGATAAGAATCGAGATGGTTTGTATCCGAACCTTGTCTAAATGTTACAGCAGGATTGGAACGAGATCCCCTAAATACAGCGGGTGGTAGATTTGGAACGGCGGATAAGTTAGAAGAAAATGTATTGTGGAATACTGATACAGTGCTTGATAAACTTGGGTGTGATTGGGATTTTAACTAAGTCAAATAGAGATTTAAAGTAATAATAAATAAAAAATATGTATTTCAGGAACTAACTAGGGGTGGAGTTTCGTATAAAATCAGTTCGTAGCGGACGTTTATACCCTACAAGGAAATAACTATTATAGAACAAATATTTGTTTTTTAATAAAAAAAAGTAATTAAAACTTAATTTGAAAGAAAGATAACAAGAATAAAATTATGTTTATTATTAAATATTTAGCTTTATTTTAAAAAACTCGGGAATTTAAATAGTTGATGAGAAGGATAATGAAAATAAAAGGTTTAATCTAAGAATGACAGATTCGCCAACTATGTTTAAGCGATAAAAGTTTATTTTTGCGCAACAAAATAATAGTACCTATATTGTAATATGGGAACTTAATCAGCCTTTTTTTGTGTGTAAATAACACGATTATCATTCTACGATTATCAAGTTATTACAATTCTGCAATCTTCACCTACTTTCACAATAATGAATATTTTACAGCAAATAAATACAGCTCTCTACTGTTAACGAGAGAAAACCAGTTTGATTTGCTTCAATCTAAACTAAAGAATAAACGTGTTTTTTTGCTATTAAAAAAAAAAATTGGTTTATCTACATTACATTACCTAGAGCATCTAAAAAAATGTTTTTAAAATGATCTCAAAAAAACCTAGTGACCTAACAAGTTTTTGAGTAAATGTTGGTAATTAAAGTAGCTTTATCTAGTTATTTAATTTAAGACCAAATCTTGCAATTCAAACTTAACACGCAATAACGAAAACAATGTTTTTAATACAGCCAAGGCAAACATAGTAGTGGAGATTGACATATCTAGATCCTTACAAAATCCTACTACTCGTATTTGGACCCTCGTAATAGATATTACCCATTCCTTTTCACAGAGATAAGGCCTGTATCACACTAGTGGGAACTTTATAAGCCAATTGTGCTTATCAGAAGAAACTGGGAGAAATAATAGGTTTTTTTTTGTGATAAACTCGTAAGGAGCCTAGGAGCTCCCAAGTTTACCGAATTACCCCACTTGTATAGAATATGACCTCGTGGAACATAGAGTCTGTGATCATAAACCTCGAAACGAATAGGAAGCCGTCGCCCCCTTCTGCGAAGCAGTAATGTGATTACTTCCGTTGCCGGATTTACCCCACTCGGATAGAATACGACCTCGTGGAACAGGGAGACCTTGTCCACATACCTGGAAGCAAATGGGAAGTCGTCGTCTCCTTCTGCGAAGCAGCAATGTGAGTGAAGGGTGAGGGTGTAACCGGGAACAAAACGAACTTCCTGCCGTTCCATCCGCCGCTAAAGGAATCATTTCCGGCCATCGCAGGCGCGGGCTTAAGGATAGCGAGCGATAAGTAACTTACCGTCCGGCCCAGTAAGGCTCGAGTCCAACGGCACGTACTGTTCCAAATGTACCTCAAAGACATGCTGTTAAAATTGAAGAGCCGCTAGGAACGGGAGTGAATATTAAGAAATCACGCCCCCAGAACGAAAAAGGCAATTGAAAGACAGAGCGCGATAAGTTATTTGATGGCATCCTACCTCAAAAAAAGTTAGGAACAGCCTGAAATTAAAAATAGCTGTACAAATCAAGTTAATTTTTCATTAGGTACCTACGGTTACATGTTCGGCAAAGGTAGTAGAGGATTTTTTATTGAAGGGTTTTTTTATGGTAGGTAAAAATCATCCAATGACGAATCCCGCCCTTGGGCGGAGCGAGAACCAGTGTCAGACTCTTTCGGACTAAACAACCTACCCCGTTCCTACATCGCCATCTATACCAGGGCTAGAGGCTTCCTTTCAGACACGAACCCTTGGCCCCAATTGGCTTCGACCCTTCTGCAGGGGTCCCTACGGTTTGCTGGCAACTCCTTGAGGCGCGCGGGAACAGTGCACGCCGTCGACGACTAGGCTTGGTCTGGACGATTATCAGACGACCAGACGGCGAGCTGCTCATTGTTCATCGTCCGCAAGCCCGCGCCTACGGTGGCCGGAAATCGGGATCGGAATCCCGGCGGCGCGGCGTCTAGGGTCTATTGAAGGGGTTGGTAATTCGACTATATTTTTATTCTAGTACCTACCTATCAACTTTTGTTCGGTAATTTGGGAATACGAAAGGTTTTGCTATTGTCCATGGCGATTCCTTTCATCGTTTTCGGTTTTATTCAAGCAGTTGTTTTTATATTATACTAAAATACCTTTTGTCGATTATTTGTAAGTAAGTCACGCTTGTATGTTTTCCTATTCTCTTCTTGTAAAATCGTTTTTGTCAATTTCAGGGTGATATTTTTCTCCAACAAAGTTAGTCTTGATACATAAGGTCCCATTCAAATAGATGGATAAATTTTGACACAGCGGTCAGTATGTCTAACCAAAGGTAAAACAAGCAAAAACAAACACCGATTAAAGTGTTTTTGTTTTGACCTAAAATAATAAATGGATGCATGGGAATGAGGCAGTCAAGAATTTTTGTTACCTTTATTTTGGTGAATGCTTTGTAACTTTTTAACCATCTATTTTAATGGGACCCTATATATTTTTTGTAAGGGTTTTTGAATTTTAAATATAATAATGAGCTCTATATTTTCTCCGTTGTATACAGTTTTAATGTAGTTATGTTGTATCCCATAAAAACCCTGGCTTTTTTTTATTTCTTGCTTGCTTCTGCCAGCAGCTATGCCTGCATGAAAGTAACTTTACCCCTTAGGGGGAGAGATCCGTAAAATCCGTTTTTTAGCTGACGTACATCCTATAAGGAACCTTGCTGCCAAATTTTAAGTTTGGCTATAATCCACCACTGGCGCACTGGGCTCGCGTGGGGAATTACAGCCCATTCCCTCTCTTAGAGAAGATGCATGTGTCCCAGCATTGGGAACATTAAAAAGGTTAAACGTCAGGTGTTATAGTGTCAATTAATCAGTGAGTGGTTTCGCAAGATGGTAAGCGGTGACGTGATATTCCATAGAGCACGCTACTTAGTAGTAACTTATTCACTCTTGGCTTGAAGACCTCCTTGTAGGTATGCATAGCAGGATACACATTTACACTCCAGCAGGGGATTCTAAGACTTAGCCGGACGTGTGAGTGTACTTACTTCAAAAACTATTTTGTGCATATTGGTATGAGGATGTCCATCATGTGCCGGTGGAGCAACGCATTGTGTCTAGTGACCACATGATAATAGAACGGGCTTGGCAGAATTAAATTGTAAAATGTAATTGCACACTCCCGCAAATATAATCGACAGAAAACCAACCGACTCGTGATGATACTGAAGGCTTTTAAGCCATTCTTTTTTTATTATTCGCTATAAACTAATAATCGAATCCCACTTAATGAATGCATGCAAATTATCAGCTCAATTAGTAACAGTTAGTGTTTCAAATTTAATTTTCAAGATTTTATCATAAACACTGGGACAAGTGAATCTAAATCTTTAACTAAAAGCTTGTAAAAAAGGCCCATTGAACAAAACTATAAGTACATACGTACTAACATACATACATAATTATAGTTACGCTCAGATGATTTGCTTACCTATATAAGCTGCTTGAACCGAGAACGCTTCACCGCAATAGTTTGACGAAGTTTGCGTCTCCCACCCACGGTTTTGAACGAGAATTTCAATCTAAGACTTCGTTGTCCTTAATTTATTTAACATATCTTTGAATTTTAATTTAAATAGTACGTCTTGAATAAATTTAAGATGGCGTGTGTTGGATTCTATGCACAGTGTTTTTGGTGTGAGAGACAAAATAGGATAGGACTATTTGTAATTTAAGGAGCTCGTAATGTGAATTAATTATGTATCAGCTGTAAAATTATTGTTAGAGGCATAGTGAAGAAACGCCAACAAGGAGGTTCACAAGCGGTGACGGCAATCATAGATAAGCTCGTGCGCGCGTCGTTCTGGTGGTTTTTGGGCTGTCAACGTGCGAAAGAAAGAATGGCTCCCGGTTTGAAAAGCCAGCTTGCCTAATTTTGTTATTTAAGATTGTTTAGTATTATTTCTGTTAAAAATAATTAAGCTAGTTCCGTTTGGTTTCTTTAGTATTATTTCTGTTAAAAATAATTAAGCTAGTTCCGTTTGGTTTCTTTCTCTTTGTGATTTTGGTTTTGTTTCGTTAAAAAGGAAATATAAAATGTCATAGTCTGTAGTTATTGGTTTTTAAAATTAGACTCACTTCTGGTTTTTTCCTAAAATTATATTATAAAACTTAGAACAATGTATAAAACTAGCGATTCAGACTTTTCTTCTGAAAAAAAATTGAAACACTGATTGCAGAGCTAGGTACTCACCATCTAAACATCGTCCAATTTTCAAGGCATCCAAGGACCCACTCAAATACACACATTAAGTTTTATCTAAATTGGTGAAGCCACAAACACGTGAAGATACAGAAAAAAAAACAAAAGAAAAAACTAAGAAAGAAATAAAGATCCGAAAGCTGATTTTCATCAGAAAAAAAAATAATCCCCGATTTCAGCGCCTCCTATCGAGTTCAATCGCATTTTCGAACTATCCAAGGACGCACTTTAAATATACACAAAAAATCACATACATTCTAACGTTCAGGAGGATGTAGGTGACAACGTACCTAGAGAAGAATGGTATCAATATATATAAAAATCAATTGCACTTTTCGTAATAATTTTATAACTTAAGAACGGGCTCACCTATCCAAAACAGGCTTTGTTTGGACTATTTAGTAGATGGTTTATGTGAACTTTGCACAGAATGTTGTCGTGCGGTTCTTCATTTATCACATTTTTCTGTTGCCGGGAGCGAAGCCAAAGGCAAATACTAGAATAATTATAAAGTATATGCTGACCAAAACACACAAAACAACGAACCATATCATAATTACTACTTTAGATAATAAAAAGGTTGATACACATGTGATAATGGCAGTACATAACATGGTTGCTCATGCAAACAAATTTCGTCACGCTTACGAGGGTTTAAGACCAAATTCCACTTGATCTCAGCATGACGAACTATGTAAACTTAGGCGTTGTAGACTCAGTAAACACAGTGCTATGACCTTGAACAAAAAGCATAAAGAACTCGTTAATATTCATTTTCATACGAATTGCGGTAAGGAATTAGCATTATAAATAATGTTATGTGTTCTTAGAATTGTTGGAAGTTGTAAAAGGCTTAATTTCTTAAGAATACTCACGGCTATGTAGGACAATAAGATTGACAGCTTTCAGGTTACTGATCAGCTGTTACAATACCTGTATCGGAAGAGTCCTCTTTTGGTTGTTCTTTATAGAAGTGGACATGTCTACCGCATGTAAGATGAGCTATGGGCTAAAATCGACACTTATTGGATCCCATTGAGCACAAGGCAACATCGCGGCAGACCAAGGTGAAGGTGGACCGATGACCTGATCAGAGTTTCTGGAATCCAATTGACAAGAGACACACAGGATCGATCGTTGTAGTGACGCTTTGGAGAGGCGTATGTCCAGTGGTGGTCGTCTTTTGGCTGTAATGATGATCGTCATCTTCCGAACTAGGCTGAACCGAGAAAGCGAGTCAGACTTTTAATAACAAAACATTCCCTGAGCCCCTTATTTTCTCTGTGTTAGTCATGATAATTCTTATATACGTCCCAGCAGCTTTAGTAGACATCGGTAAAACTGAAAGGGCTCAGAAGGATATTTTTGAAATGTGCGTGGAACACAACACGCCGTCGGCTTAGGGAAGTCTGATATAAGATGACGATTTTTTTAAAGATTTTTTTTATTGTGCTTGTAGGTACAATATTGACTGGTCTCCATTGTCCTTACATGATCATATCAATACTGTAATTTCGAAATATTGTAACAAACCATTTTTTTTGTAAAAGAGTAAGCGTGGAGTTTCTTGCCGGTTCTTCTACATAGTAAACGACCAATTTGGAACCGTGCACTAGCTTCTGACGTTTTATAAGTGCCCATGTAGGCCTATATGAAATAAAAACTATTTTGATTTTGACGATAATATCCCAGCAAAAATAAACCAATAATCTGATGAAATGAGCGAAGTTTTGATAAGTACATAACTTATTCTATTGAAGTAAATCTATCAAAGCCAGATATAATTCAATAGAAAAAGGGACTCTATTATTGTTTGTTAAATGCGGTTAGAAAACTCGCTAAGCCTTTGCTACGTCCCTCTCGTTCCGGGACCGAAATGGTACCGGAGGTAAATGTCAATTCTAAATATAGATTACCTCTTGATTATTTTGGTTTACATAGTGTAAATATTTTATTTGAATGAAAAGACCAGATAAATTACACCGTTGAATTTTGATGGTTTTAATCCCAGTGTCGATACGGTACATGAAACACGATCGATTTGTACAGATAAAATTTAAAAAAAAAAATTTAAACTTGAATTAACCTTTCGAGTACCTTGGGAGTCCATTTGTTTGGTGCGGCACTTTGTGGCACGCTTCGGGCTGATGGCTTCTCAATCTTTGAAACTCTGACGAGAAATATGGAAATCGCTGATAGGGGCTCTGGAGTGACGCCACTTGCACGTGGAGTTGCCCAGAAGCAAAACATTATAAATAACAAACAAGGGCACGGACGTAATGTCTGTGGATGAATGTAAGGCAGGAGTGCGGTTTTAGTCAATAGGAGTCTGATACTGCCCAGACTGGATCGTTTGTGAAGCAGCCTGGGACTTCCATAAAGGATTTCCCATTCCCTGCCGAAAAAAAAAACCTTTCGAGTACCGTAACTACAGACACAATTAAAAACAATGGGTGTGTGTACACGGGTTTCCTCTTGGGTTTAATGAATATTTTTTAAGCATGTACGAAGTTAATTTCTTTAACTAAACGACAGATGGGCGAGTTAAATAACTTGAAGGCAGTTAGTAAACGAGCAATGACCTACAAGGACATTGACTCGTTTACTTAAAGAAATTAATGTTAGAAAAAGGCACTTTAATTTTTAATTTTATCTTTACAAATCGACAGTGTTTATAGTACATACTGCATGGCCGCCTTTACATATCTCCTTACAGTCATGAGTAATGCGAGGTAACACCTCATGGGCTCACGGGCGTGTAGAGTCTTCGCATGCACCCAATTTACTTACGAACCTATCCAAAGAGTCGAGCTCGAGCTCAGTACAAATTCATTTGAGTTCACATCAACACCGATAAAATCCAACCGTTGAATATGTTTATTACAACCCGACATACGATTTGAAACATTCTTCAGGCAGACAAAAAAGTGCTTCATCAACGATTGCTTCATAACTGCAACCTCAAAGCCTTGTGATAATCTTAAATATCTGTTTTCTAGTTTCGACCTTAGAGAAAGGTCCAAGGGTTTCGAGAACTAAATCTCTCCGGATCCCATTATATCCCCTCGCCTTACATGCATGGCTGCATATTTGTCCAAATCAAATTACATCCTGATGGCATTACTTGAAGTTTCACTTATCTTCTAATTAACATTATGATTAAAGGTAAAATTGATAGCGGGAGAGGTACCTTATACAAATCCTATTACGGAAACTGTATGATAGAAAATTACACGATCAAAAGCTGCTTTTTGCAGTATAGTAGTGTAGAGTTCATGTGATCAGGACAGCAAAAATTTTAACCGATTTCAAGAAAAGCAAGAAAATCTGTATTTTTTACTTGTTGCCTAAGAATTCCACTATTTATAAATCGATTTACAATTATTTTTTTTTAGTGTAATATTTAATTTTATAAGACACTAGCTTTTGTCAGCGGCTTCGCCCGCGTACATAAAATATAGCCTATGTCACTCAGGAGTAAAGCAGCTTTCTATTGTTACTATTTTTTTGCAATCGAACCAGTAGTTCCAGAGATTACCTTCTACAAACAAAAAAACATAAAAACAAAAAAACAAACTTTACCTCTTTATTATATTAGTGTAGATAAAAATACACATTTAATTACACTAAAAATAACCTAAATAGGTAAACTAAAAATACTCTAAACTAAAAATTATTTACAAAATTCATTTTTTCATAATAGGTCCTAGAATATTTACTTTGTTTTTGATGATGGGATCAAGACTGATTGAAGAAACTTCTAAAATCTATAGGAACCAGCATGTAGTTACTTTGATATGAACTTGATTTCTTGACAACCACATTTAGAAAATATCACTGATGAGTAAAGAGACTTCAAGAAATGTAGCTTATTTGGATTAAAATTTAACGTAGCTATGTCTTTGTGCTTTTTAAAATGGTATATACCAACAAATTAATCAGATGATGAAATAAATAAAAAATATATATTAATGACGAATTTGGGCTAATTAGAATTGTCATTAGAAGAACTCTGACGGTTACTCGTATCATAAAAACTTACATGCACTATAGACAAAGTCCCTGCAAAGGTCAAAGGGACTTGCGGCCCGGACTAAGCGTTTTGCCTCGTCGTTTATACCACGTACATAGAGGGACTGGAAAAGTTTGCCAGCTGCAGTTTTTCCGTCTGATTATAATTTAGGTGTCTTCAAGGCTTGAGTGAATAGGCTCCTAATAAACTAGTGCGCCTTACCATCAACGATTGCTTCACTGCTTCTGGTGGGATCGCAGACAAACACTAGTTTATTGCTATTAAAAAAAAAGGTTTCTTAAACACATAAACCTACGTCCAATATTTAATGTCAAAATGAAAACAAAGTTCACTCTAGTCTAATGTTTAATTTGAATACGCTCTATTAACTGATTTTCAGCTAACACAGTGTTAGCAAACATTAGAGTAATTGTTAGACAGCTGTTTCAATTTCAGTGTTTGAACTGACCAGCCGGTTCGGATTTAGGTTGATATACATAATGTATGTATTATTGGTAAGTGTATACAGATAGGCAAGTGTTTATTGGTTTAGAATATGTAATGTGATGCAAACTATGTTTAATTGACAGGACTCATTAGTCTAAAGTTTCTGAAAGGAAATAATCAACGTAATAAGCGAATCGGAAGACGTAGCGTTGGAAGGCCTCCCACAAGTTGGACCGATAACCTGGTCAACGTTACTGGAACTCGATGGATGCAAAACGCACGCGTATATACACCGTTAAATTTTGGTCGTTTTAATCCCGTGGGGGGTAGATCTGGTACATAAAACACTATCGATTTGTAAAGGTAAAATTAAAAAATAAAGATTTTTTTTTTCTAAAACTGAAATTAATTTACGCGTATACCTACGAAACTCATTTCTTTAAGTAAACAACAGCAGCATGAGGTCAATGATCATAGGTAGTTATCGGTGTTGCTACCTACGGTCATTTAACCCGTTTAGCTGTTCTGACTTTCAAAAATCTATAATAGAAATTAAAGTAACGGTTCGAATGGTTACAGGGCATCGAGCTACTCATTGCTCGTCATCCGCAAATTCGCTTCCATGCTTCATAACCTTGATCTATCGACTTATTATTTTAAACACGAGCTCATAATAATATGCTGTCATTAACGAAGAATACATACCTACCATTAGGCTGCAAGTACTCACCAGGTACGCCTTTGTTGCTCGAACTAAGCAGCGTCATTACCCCATGTCTGAAATTCTCCTCAGAATTCTAAATACCTGTTTAGCAGTGTATTACCTGTAACATACGTTACGTGTGCGTAATGTAGATGATCTAGATATTACGTGACGGTTCCGTTTGCTGACATATAAATAATACAATGTTTCTTTCAGAGTCTCAGTGAATACGATACCTAATACATCATCTAATTATAGCTATCCTTCTTTTTGTTGGGCTACCATAACTCCCGCAGTCTTGACATACATCACCCTTGACTATAAACCCTTCAATTTTGCTGTTATATCTTTGACGGCATGCTACCCTTTGCAACCTGCTAAGGTGGCTTGGAATCACAGAGCGATTTTTGACACCCCAAACGTCTTCATCAGAAGGCCTTGGCTTGAGTATTACGAGGATTTTCTCTTCAAGCTTTCCGCCAAATTCTTTGCTCGCTTAATCGCGTCGTAGAAGGGGGTGGCTACATTAAATTCGCAAATGCTTCGTACGTAGGCCTCCAACGAAGCTGGACATGAGAGGTCGCAGAAGCCTGACTTTGAATAACCAAAACCCACCCATGTTCCTTTAGATACACGTTCTATTCCAGGGAACTTTTGACTTTTTCGAATTAATCCACAGCGTGAAAAAGCACTTTCAAGATGGTATGGTAAAAGCAAGGAGATCAAACTAAAAGAAGAAGGAGACTAAGAGATATAATGCTCGTTAAGTACAGACTTGCAGACAGTGAGCAAAGGGTAGTTCGCTGTCCGGCCATCCGGTAATCGTCTGGACCGCTAGGGCTAGAAGTAAACAATTAAGTAAATAATTCTGAAAAGAGAATCAACCACTGAAACCACTGAAAGAAAATCACCCAGAAATGAGGGAACAAATCAGATTATTTTACACCTTAAAAAACAGACCTGAAGAGAACCCTACAACGCTACATGAATTGCTATGAATAAAGTATCTCTAAAAGCAGAGTGTACTGAAATAAACTGAACATATTCAGACATAACCGTATTTATAAAGTACTAGCGAGGTGATAAAATCGTTCATCTGTGTCAAAGCTTTTCAAGAAAGCGTTTAGAGCTTTATTTAATACAGAGTTTCATATTGAATCGTGTATAAAACTGGGGAACGATATTTTAGTATGAAATTACTTGTGTATTTCAGTTTTAAGGGCCGAAACATAACCGAGTTGCGGCGCTGTGCCACTAAATCGGCAGTGCCAACTGCCCGCTCTTTTTCGCGACGCCGCGCAACGCAACTTTCAGCGTTTATTGTCGTATCCTATACAGATAACTAGTTATTATTTCGTTTTTTGGTAAGTAAAACTTATACAATGACGAAGCCCGCACTTGGGTAGAGCAAGAAACAGTGTCAGACTCTGACTAAAAAACCTAGTCCGTTTATTCCTTGCCATAATCCCAGAGCCCTGATGTTACGCTTTAGATTTTTGAGTGTGGATAGACATTTCTCTTCTATAGACCGTTGTAATAAACTTATGCTTATTTGATATTAACAAACGACAAAAAATATACTGGGTCTAAAGTCTGCTATTACAATAGGTAGTGTTAGAATAGTCGATCATTGATTTCAAAATGGTTGATTTTGACAAGTTTGGTAATCTATTAATACGATGTCCTCATTATGATTTTCCAACGATCAATCAGTGACACTTCATTGAAAGAAATTTTTTAGAATGGTAATCTCGTAAATAATGACAAATGAATATTTGACATATGCGGAAAACCAATAAAAATTTGACAGATACCTTTTATCAGTGACTTACGATTAGAATGTAATTGTGCAGTTATTTTTTTTAATTCGTTACAAAACAGCTCGTACCACAATTCTATTACGACACCACTGACCGCCCAATGATCAGCCATTATGAATTAACAGATTACGAACTTTTAGCAAAATCGTGTTGGAATGACAATATTTTGAAAATAGCAGGCTTGGGCCCCAGGTTATATACATTTAATAAAGCTATGGTATTAATCGCGGTGCACACCGCACAATTCAGCGTTGTGGCGAGCTACACTGCCGATTTGAGTGGCGCAGCGCCTCAAAGTGGTTATGTTTTGGTTCTAAAGGTCGATATGCTTGTTTGGTTACCGGCTCTGGAGGGCCACGTCAATTATATGCTGACATCTCTTTGCGGCCGTGGAACTCGTGTTCAGCCTGGAGTACGCATTAAGGTACAGGAGCCTAACTAACACGTGTGAAAATGTCAGGCGTGCGAGCGAGATAGAGGAATGGAAGTATACTTGCTGTATAGCTCCATACCTTTAACAGTTTAGTTTAAGTCGTCAAATGAATCGCGGTATAAGCTCGTGGTAGGTTTTTTTTTGGTAGGTACAAATCATCCAATGACGAATCTCTTGGACAGAGCGGAAAACGGTGTCAGACTCATACTGCCTCAACAACGTAATTCGTTCCTACGTTGCATAGGCCCAAAGCCTTCCTTTGGGACACGAACCTTTGGCCCCAGTTGGCTTCGACCCTTCTGCGGGGTTCCTACGGTTTGCTGACTACTCCTTTAAATCAAACTTTCTGCACTTGTATCATTTTGATACATGTACAGATAGTTTGTGATTGCCCAACCTGACACGATTAACTATTATAGTACAATAAAATTTCGGCTGGGATAGCACGCGTACTTATCCGCACTAGTGTGGAAAAAAGCTCATTACGTACATGTAAGCCGTGAGATGTATAATACATGTTTCCGAGTAAGTTTTCAGTACAAAAAAAAAATAGAATTTTATTTAACTTTTGTAACCTAACGAGCTACGTTACTAAGGCACCAGTAGCGTGTATGTAGTGGCGACATCAATTTGAAATAAAATATCTAACCCCTTCATTATTGCGGTCTCCAGAGAAACACTCAACTAAATCTAAGCTGTATAAGAAACACTAGCTATTGCGCGCGAGTTTACCTTCCTACTAAATGTTTTTTTGACAACTGATTTCTAGTTTGGTTGTTAAGTAGATTTCGTCTGGTATGGACCGCTAATAGCTATCAACTCTTGATAGTACTCTTAAATGATTCTAGAAGAATAATTATGACTGTAAATTAAATTTATAATTACTCATAGTAAAAAAGAGGTGCAGTTGTTGTATAGCTCAATAGCAGGATTTGTGATAAACCTCACTGCAAAATCAGAACCAGAATTTTATTTGAATATTTCTGCCAAGAATAGGTTAGTAAGGTGACGTACATACGCGACAAATAAGTTGAGCTAAAATGACCGTCACTTCGATTGCGTTTCGATTACGCATATATATGTATATTGAACTAATATACCAGCTAATTACTTAAAATATCGTTACTAAAAACACATCAGAATGTAAGAAAACAGTAGAAAAGGTCATATGACCTCGACAGCTGTGTAAATATCATTCAGGCAATGCAAATTCAGTACATTGCCCCGTAAAACTGAATCAGAATGAGCTCTTTATGTATAGTAACTTCATTGGATCCAAACTGGTCATTGACAGAGTAACAGTTTTAATCCAACTTTATTTTAAGAGGGCCCTTCCCAAGCCATCTATCGTCATCGTAAAAGATTCAAAGTCAAAATTTTTTATTTCACATAAGCCTACATGATTGTTGTTTCATTCTACAAAATCTAACTCTATGTTTGATAAAAAGACACTGCGAAAAAAAAGAGATAACGCCTAAACGCTCTGTGGCATTCGATAATTCCATTGCTCACTCTATTTAACAAAACGTGTTTTTTTTAATCATCACTTTTTGGAACAAATTTTTATCACTCAGAAACTCAATTAAAATGTGCAAGATTTCCGTTGTTATATTTTCTTTTCTTTGTAATTTATAAGTAAGCACAGTATGAAGGTTCAATACACTTAAAATAATTGATTTGCAGAGGTCTTTATTAGATTAGATTTACAGAAATTCGCGATTTCATTGAAATAAAAGCCACAAGATATAATTATGCGTTTTGGAAATATCTAATGATGTTTAATGATTTCATAATCACGTAAAATAAAGAAAGAGAGTACGAATATGAAAGTGTATCCCAGGTTGGTCGCTCTTAAGACATCACATGACTTTGATAAAGCATTTATACACCGTGATTATGATGATTTGGTTACAAACGCATTTATGTTTATTAACGAAGTAAACCTAGTGTCCTAGAAAAATACTAAATCCTATACCTAAAGGTTAACAAGTAATATGCTTAAGTAATGCATGAAAACCTGATTTAATTGGCAAAAGGGTCGTTAAAACGGCAAAGGCCAGTGCAAATAGATAGGCTAATTGCCCATTTGATTGACAATTAAAACCTTCATGTCAAATGCGATAACGTATATAGCAATTATATTCTTGGGACAGACGACTTAACAGAGTTACATTCATATTTTTATCTATATATTTATAAGGAAAAACTGACTGATTTATATATCAACGCACAGCCAAAAGTACTGGGCCTAGGAGCGTGGAATTTTGCACGCCTTTTACGACGTAGGCGTACATTATATATATTATTAAAGTGAATTAATGGGGATCTAAAGTTTGTATGGAGAACTTTACTTTAACGCGGGCGAAGCCACTGGCAGAAGGTTAGTTTCATAATAAAATTTTAGTATGGATTTAAAGATTTCTTTGTGTGTGCTACTTAATGTCACTAACAAGTATTTTTAGAGACAGGCCAGCCGTACACGGACTGCTTCAAGCAGTTATGACCGACTGCTTGAAGCCGCGACCGCGCGGTGAACTATAGCCATTCATTCGCTGCCGTACACACGACTGCTCGAGCAGTCGCGACCGCTTCAAGCCGTCAACTACATGGTGAAATTCCATCGTGCTGTCGACCGCTCGAGCGGTCCGTGTACGTCGGTCAGCCGTTAACTGCTCGAGCAGTCCGTGTACGCCCGCTCTAAAAGAACTTATTTAGACTTATTACAAGCTTTACATTAGTTTCAACAGTTTGTGGTCAAATCTTGTAAATTAAATTTGATACACTTCCCGGTTACCGATGGAGTTGAAATTTTGCATGCATGTGTAAATCAAGTGACAATGCAATATTATGATGACATGGAGCTGATCTGACGAGGGAGCTGGAAAGTGGCCATAGACACTTAGCAATAAAACAGTGCAAATCCTTTGAGTTTAGGCTCGTTTGATTTGTATTGACAAGTACTTTGATCCTACATGGTAATCAGGCTCTGATGTTGGAGTAGGAAGGTGGACATAGGAACTTCTTAATAAAACAACACGACCACATCGAGTAAGTATGAGCTCATATGATTCATCTTGACGAGTACTTTGATCTTATATGGTAACCAGGGTCTGATGACGGAGCTGGAAGATCATCATAGAAACTCGGTAATAAGGAATGGATTTGATGAGTATTAATTATATAGTAGGTATATTATATACCGCGCTATCAAATAAGTTACCTATGAAAAATATATTTTCATTGAAAACTTATTTTGTTTCTTCTGACGTAAAAATAAATTTGAACAAATCTAGTATACAAACAAAACAAATGGATGATGTAGGTACTTCAAAAATTCATAAAACTCTCAATACGCACGTCATCGGTACATTACGAACACTTGTACTGCCTGCACACTTTCAATGTATACCATAAAACATGGAATTCTATTATGATTTTATTTATGTTTCCTTTTTTTTATTACTGGTAGACTTGCGCTTGACCGTTCTCTCACTCTATGGTATGCTATGATTTGTACAAACAAATTTTTCTTTTTTTTTTAATCTTTGAGTCACACTAGGAATTACTCTAGTATCGTGGGTGTGTTTTTTATGGTAGGTAGAAATCATCCAATGACGAATCCCGCCCTTGGGTGGAGCGGAAAATTGTGTCAGACTCTTACTGACTAAACAACCTATTCCTACGTTGCCATATATACCAGGGCCAGAGCCTTCCTTTCAGACGCGAACCCTTGGCCCTAGTTGGCTTCGACCCCTCTTCTTTTTAAGGGAAGCCCATCTGTCGACTTTGTATATGGAGAGTTTTATGATATATATATCAGCTACATACGTCATCGCTAATGTATAAACACTTGTACCACCTACACAGTTTCAGCGTTTACCATAAACCGTGATATTGTAATACGTACTGCCGTGCTACCGAAAAAGGGCACAACTAACATTTTTTGTCAAAATGAGTTATATATATATTCGGAATCAGGAAAAAAAGGCCTATTTGCCTGATTTTTTGTGGATTTTTAGCTGCAAAATAAACAGAGATAGCATAAGCTTAAAGGGCACAACTACATCATTTTTTAAGTTTTATTACAATAAAAAGGCATATTGTATGATGTGACTTTTATTTTACCTTTTTACTATCGATGAATTAATTCTAATATTTTCTGTACCTATATATTCATTTTAATAATTTACGATGAAAAGACACAATTAAAAAAATATGCCTTTTCGTCGTAAAATGTTAAATTTTTTACTCAATATTTTACATTGAAAAGGCATATTTGGTTATATGTGCCTTTTCAACATAATATTGCTCCTTTCTTGTTATTTTTTATGTTAAGTTAAAAAGAATTGTGCTAATTATTAAATATATCCATTTAAATTAAAAATATAATATTGCTATCGTTGTGTACATACCAAAAAAACACAATTTTTTACATTTTCACAATTTTGAAAAACATATTTTAAACGTGATTTTTTTAACAAAATTCAAAAAATATTTTAAACTCGATTTTCTCAACATTTGTAAAATGTTAGTTGTGCCTTTCTTAATAACGACGGCAGCGTAGATAAATTGTAATATTTTTTATTATTAATAATAAAAACTTTTATTCTTAAGATTAAATTTATTAATAGGTTTCAATAATATATCTTTTATTTTCATTAATAAAGACTTTGACCACTATATCACCTGATGATGAGCGATGATGTGGTCCAAAATGGAACTCGCGTGCCTAAAAGTAACCTATTCACGTTCCACTTACAGACCCCTGGTTTTATGTATCAGAAAATGTACACACAATGTCTGTGTTCCCAAAACACAGTGAAATAAAAATAGGATATGTCTACCATGGTGGCGCATCGCCTTACGTCTGGACCACACTAATGATGCAACGCGCTTGGTGGAATTAAGTAATTTAATTCTGATTCACAAACTCCATCTCCAATAGACTAAGGTACGAAACCAATAGACTAAGAACTCCTCGTCAGTACTCATAGCACAGCATAGTGTACCGCATCTAACCACTGAGACTCAGGCGGGCAGGCCAGAATCTAGGAGTAACAGCTGTAACGTAGGGACTCTGCAAAAGGGTCGAAGCCTACTGGAGCCCAGGGTCTCTTTGTGAAAGGAAAGCTTGGCCCCAGAACGAAGGACAAGGAAGAAACAGGGTGAGGTGTTAGTCAGTAAGAGTCCGACACCTGTTTCCCGCTCCGCCTAAGAGCGAGATTCGTCATTGGATGATTTTTGCCACCCAAAAAAAATCACAGCTGTAAACCAAATCCGTATGTTCGTCTCAGGTAATTTTCTTCTTTCACACAAACAAAACCACAGGCAGAAGCTACTTATAATCTAGATCATTGCGGTTAACCTAGGTGTGAATCGGTTAAAACAAACGCGTCTGGTTACAATAGACCGGCCCCGACATGCTTGTGGAAATAGTCTTGTATTAGCTTATACACAGTTGGGTAGTTCTCTGGAAGAAATAGGCCAAGGTCTGTCCTTCTCCCGTCCATGTCGTCATTTAGAACTTGTGGGGCTTCGAGAGTGGAAAAATGCGGATAAATTAGTTTAGACTGAGAAGAAAGTTCAGATTTTTTATAAGAAGTGCAGCTGTATGTCTGTATTCTTCACGCAAGCTGAGGCCTCGTCCTTGTCAAATATGATAGTAACTATAAACGTTTTAGAAATTATTCGCTATCGTATAATGGGGTGAATAGAAACTCTGGAGGTGAATAGAAACCAAATTTTTATTAGGATCAATTTCTATTACTTATTTTTTATTTAATTTATATTTTTTGTTTTAATAAAGCATTTTTGTTTTCAATATTGAATTTATAAAAATACTGCAAACTATTTTTAATTAACGTGAAAAAACAACAAAATTTTGAAACAACATTCACCCCCGATTTGTTTATGTTCACCACGTTTTAAGTCTTTGAGCCTAAGTTGAGCTACATGTTAATAGTCCTAAGTTGATCTACATAAATACTGACAAATGCTTTCACTGACTGGACAGGTCTACTCAAAACTGTGCGGTTCTTTCTTCAAAAGACCATGTCAGACTCCAAATCGGCATGGTTCTGCTGAAAAACGTACAGGAGAATATAATCCTTATGTACGTTTGGCATCAGAACTATTTCATTTTAAAGATACTATCATCATCATCATCAGCCTTTTTTAATGTTCCCACTGCAGGGACACAGGCCTCCTCTCTGTAGGAGAGGGAATGGGCCATGATCCACCACGCGGGCCCAGTGCGGATTGGTGGATGTCACATGTCTTCGAATTTTCTCGGTTTTCTTTTTCTTCGGTTTCCTCACGATGTTTTCCTTCACCGTTTTGAGAGCAGTGGTGATGAAATAAATCACACAAAGTAATGTGCCTGGCTGGATTTGACCTACAGCTTGTAAGTCGGGGCCTTTACCACTCGGCCACCACTGCTCACAAAAAAGATACTATGTTTATCTCTAACTAGCTGTTGTCAGCGGCTTCGCTCGCGTAGGTACATGAAATATAGCTTATGTCACTCAGGAGTAAAGCAGCTTTCTATTGTTGCTAAAATTTTTCCAAACGAACTAGTCGTTTCAGAGATTACCTCCTACAAATAAAAAAACAAACTTTACCTCTTTAATATAGATATTAGTGTAGATGACATAAAAATATATGATTATACTATTTACGAGTACAATCACATATATTATATTGTTCCAATATAACTTAGTTACAATACTCCAACTAAACAGAAACCACAGCACTGATAACAATATCAAAACAGTAATTCCTATTGAAGTATAAAAATCGTAATAACGGTGACTAATACATATGTAATAATAAAGATGTATCATGTTGCTTTAGGGCTTTGAACTTTATAAATACATAAGAATAAAGGTTTTAGAGTAAACAATGGACTTGCATTGTTGTTGTTATCTTTTGTTTGCGTTTATATGTAGCACATAAGCGTTTTGTCCTCGTATCACCTGTTGGTTCCCTGAAAAATCCTATTACCTTTATATAGAGTGACGAGTAATTAGGGACCGATACTTAAGTACGTGATACAATCATCTACACTAATATAATAAAAAGGTAAAGTTTGTTTTTTTTTTGTTTTTTGTTTGTAGTGGTAATCTCTGGAAGTACTGATCCGATTGGAAAAATTTTAGCAACAATAGAAAGCCGCTTTACTCCTGAGTGACAGGCTATATTTTATTTACGCGGGCGAAGTCGCTGACAAAAGCTAGTGTGTTATACAAATAACTTTTACTATGGGAGTATAGTATATGGGGATTCGCAAAAAAACCTGCTGGTCAGTACATTCATGTTCACCTAACTGGTTCAAATGTACTAAACTTGATGATTTTTTCAATAATTACCAATATCGCTCAATAATTCTTTTGTGCGTGGGTTTATTACCTAACTCTTTTGATACAGCTTAACCAATTTAGATGCTTAGAATAAATTTGAGTGGGTTTTTACAATTGGACCCGAGTAGTGGAGCTGTAATCGGGATTTTCTGACGAAAAAAACCATTATAAACAAGAAGTTTTTCTTTTATTGATATAAACTATTGATTGACAGCAATCGTACCTGATGGAGTAAGCAGTGATGCAATCCCTGATGATGAAGCGCACTAGTTTATTAAGAACATATTAACTTTAGCCTGAATTATAATCGGACAGGAAGACCGTAGCAGGCAAATTATTTCTATGATTTACGAGGTATAAATAAAGATAATTAGATATATTTAAGTCATGAATAAAAAATGGAAATAATTTCAGAAGCACGAGTAAAAAGCCGTTCATAAATCATTTACATTTACACTGTACTTTTATCCCCTTTAAATTGAAAACGTTAGAGTTTCTTCTCTCTAGAAATAATCTCTTTACGATATTTTAATTGTAATATCATTTCAACAAAGCTGCTTTCTTTAGCATAGCTTGTTAAAGAATTAGGTCGACTGTACAGTACAAAGGACTACATAGTTCCCGTTCCAAAGGAAAAAATCCTATAATCCCTTTTATAAAGATTAGTAATACCTTCTTTCTTCTTTTATAACGTATCTAGCTGTTTGTTCGGGAAACTTTTATTTTGTTGTGTTATTTTTAGTACAGACCATTGTGTACTTTATCAAGTGTAGACATAATAATAATAATCATCATCATCATTTTAGTCGAGACACGTCCACTGTTGGACATAGCCCTTCCCCAAGTGTCGGTATTACACTTTCACTGCATGAATTTGATAAAAAAAAATTGACGTTTCAGATTGTTTTAATTCTCTCAGGAAGATGGCTAGATTCATCTACGAGACATCAACTTTATCTATTGAACAAAATGACGTGTCATAGTGTTATGTATAAACAATTTACAACATAAATATTATTTAAAGAGTAGAAAAACATAGTTTTAAAAACCTTATAAAAAATATGCATATTTTTTACATCCATGTGAAGAGATAAGAGACAGTCTTAGTCTCACATTATAGACTGAAGCATATTACGCTTCGTCAATTTTTTTTTATAGTGTTAAAAAAGTTTCAAAATTTGAATACAAGACAGTTATACAAATAAACGCTACTATAACGATCGAAATTTAAAAATTGACACGTTTCTTATAAGTGAAAATAAAAGACTGTCTCAAAGTTTAAGAAGAATACTAACTTTGCTAAAGCAATAACGCAATTTACTCTGTTAATCTAGTTTATGTTAAAACCACATGGATACTCACAAAAAATACATAATATAAATCTGTTTATAACCGGTCTGGACCAGCTTTAAAACTATTTTATTCAGACAATGAGAAGGGATACTTTAAGCCAGGGGAGCGCTCTCGCCTACCGAAGGTTATGACACAAATGCCTGGTCTTTATGAATAGTGTGGCGTAATCTCGCCTGATTCTAAAGTCCCTTACAATGCGACTGGCGTGTTAGTTAGTGACCCTGACTGCTATGCCGGAGTCGTGGATTCGATTCCCACCCAGGGTAAATGTTTGTGTTATGAGCACGATCATTTGTTCTGTGTCTGGGTGTAATTTATCTATAATATGTATGTATTTAAAAATATATAAGTATGTTTATCAAAGAGGAGACCTGTGTCCCTGCAGTGGGAACATTAAAAAGGTTGATGATGATGATGATGATGTTTGTCAGTTGTCTAGTACTCATAGCACAAGCTCAGCTTAGCTTAGGAATTGACGGCATTGTGTGATAGTTGTGAAAAAAAAAGTGCTACACACACCACGGTGGCAAAACTGTTGCCAAGCAAATGCTTTTAAACCCTTCATGTGGATTGACGCGACATTTCCACCAGGTCGAATCTAATGTGTCAATGGCATCACCCTTGTGAGAAAGATATGGCGCTACTTATCCTGACCACTATGATGAGGTCCTTCTGAATCACATCCTAAGGTAGAAGAAGCTACGAACGGGGGCTATGAACGTCGATCTAGACGTATTGATCTCCATACATTTTATACGGCAACTAGACTTGTACAGCTACATTAGACCTACGCCAGGCAATGCCACGCGACGCGACTCTACGTATAAATCTGGTGTGATCCAGATGTGGATCGGCCAAATGTAGTTCCTGCTTAAAGGTAGAACTACATTGACCACGCGTGGGCCACGTACGCTGATCTAGGTGTGTTGGTCTCTATACATTTTATATGGCAACTAGACTTTAGAGCTACATAACTACGCCACCCCATGTCACGCGACACGACTCTACGTACAAATCGGGTGCGATCCACATGTGGATGAGCCAAATGTAGAAGTACATTGACCACACGTGGGCCACGTACGCCGATCTAGGCGCGTTGGTCTCCATACATTTTATATGGCAACTAGAATTGTAGAGCTGTATTAGATCTACGCCACGCAATGCCACGCGATCCGACTCTACGTAGGTACAAATCGGTTGTGATCCTCATGTGGATCGGCAAAATGTAGTTTCTGCTTAAAATCTTGAGCCCTAAGCAAACGCACACATTCGCACGCCTATTGTCTTTCTATTACTGTACTCGAAAGGTAATAGGTACACACACAGGTGTATAACTATATTGCAACCACGTGGGTCAAGAATCTGATCTGGGCGCGTCGTTAGTCTCCATACATTTTATATGGCAACTAGACTAATTCTACGCACAAATCAGACATCGCCTACGTGTGCGTCGATATAATGTAGTTCTCGCTTTACCGCTACACATGTCTATTTTCAAAGGCATACGAAATATTTTTGTACACCTTTGAAAACATTTACTTTGCTAAAATGAAAGGTTTTAAGTCGTCTGCGCGACGGAGCGTTGGTCTTAAGCTGGATGTACCCATTTGAAAAGGTTTTTGTTCAAATGTTGGGTCGGTTTACTAAAGTTTTGGTGGATTTTGTTGTAATGAATTAGGGCGAGGAACGGACCGGAATATGTAAACTGTTTTGATCCGGGAAGGCAACAGCTTGTCTGAACCTTACTTAGGCTTAGAGATAATGCTAGAATAATAACTTAGTGTTTTTTTGGTATATTTTTTATTTATTTACTTTATAGAATATGTGCCTAAGTGTGTGCGCAAACACGTTACAAGAAGGAAACAAAAAATACTAAAAATTACGTTTGTTTTTTTTTTGTCTAAAAATCTTTTCTTTTTCTGGACGCATCGGGCAACTGAGAGGAAATTCGTGAGTGAAGAGGAGTAATTTGATGATTTTCCTCCGCCAAAAAACATTCAGAGGGATCTACTAAAAATAACGCTAGAACTACATTAAAGCGTAGAATCTAGTTGCCATTAAAAATGTATGGAGACTGACGCGCCCAGATCTGCGTGTGTGGCACACTTGTTAGCAATCTACCTTGATTCAATCGCTAAAATATAATTTAAATTCTCATCGATGCTTCCTTTATACCATTTTTTATTTAAACTTTCCCATTGTTAAACAAAAATCAATCGTCATTTACCTGTTTTTAAATCCAAATTGCTTTGTCAAGAACATTAGTAGGTGTATCACAGGAACATGCATAACATGGTCTTGTTTGAATATATTCGAGATACGGGCTTCAAAATGCAGTTACATTTCCAATGCTTTGTAGATATTAAACATGAAAGATTACGCTGAAATAGTCAAAGGGATTAATTTGAAATGCAATTTGACTATCTGTAGGTATGAAATTACTTTCGTGAATGTTGCTTTGATAGTAATTAGCTGGTGCGTAGAAAAGCGAATATAGGTTCAAGAGTTCAGATGTATTTATTAGTTGTGTAGTAGTATCTGTCAGCATCGGTAAGCAATGGGTAGCTCGCCGTTCGATCGTCTGGTAACCGCAAACGGTTGGTCCAGAGACCAAGCCAGCAGACCGCAATCGTCGACGGCGCGTATTGTTCCCGCGCCTCAAGGAGTTGTCAGCAAACCGTCAGAAGGATCGAAGCCAGCTAGGCCCAAAGGTTCGCATCTGACCACGAGGCTCTGAACCTGGTATAAGTCGTCGACGGCGCGTATTGTTCCGGCGCCTCTAGGAGTTGTCAGCAAACCTTAGGGACCGCAGAAGGATCGAAGCCAGTTGGGGCCAAGGGTTTGCACCTGGTGGTCCAGAGCCAACCTGTCAACCGCAACAAGCAACGTTACATCAACTCACGCCGTTCTTACGTTACTTTTATACCAATAAAGGTAACGTAAGAACTGCGTGAGTTGTTTAGTTAGTAAGAGTCTGACACTATTTCCCTCTCAGCCCAATAGCATTCATTCGTCATTGGGTGATTTTTACCTACCATAAACAAACCCTTACTTGGTCATCGATTCACTTTGTGGAAGGCCAACGCTGCGTTTTCCAGTACATGGTCGACACTCCAAAAACTTTCGTTCCTCTCGACCATCACTTTAGTGGGAAATGTGCCCTGCCCACTGCCACTTCAGTTTTGCCATTCATCGGGCTATGTTAGCCACTTATTATTTACTGGCTTTTGCCCGCGGCTTCGCCCGCGTGGTATTGGAGTTGGGGTTTCCGAGATAAAAAGTAGCCTACGTCCAATTCCGGAGTGTATCCTATGCCTGTGCCAAATTTCATCCAGATCCGTCCAGCCGTTTTGGCGTGATTGACTAACAAACATCCAATCGTAACTTTCGCATTTATAATATTAGTAGGAGTAAGATTTATCATTCATACATATTCCACAACTATCACATAATGCCGTCTAGTCCCAAACTGAGCTGAGCTTGTGTTATGACTACTAGACAATTGATAAACATACTTATATATTTCTAAATCTACACTAATATAATAAAGAGGTAAAGTTTGTTTTTTTATTTTTTTGTTTTTTTGTTTGTAGGAGGTAATCTTTGGAACTACTGGTCCGATTGGAGAAATTTTAGCAATAATAGAAAGCTGCTTTACTCCTGAGTGACATAGGCTATATTATATGTACGCGGGCGAAGCCGCTGACAAAAGCTAGTACATAATAAAGATAAATAACACCAGACACAGAACAAATGGTTGTGCTCATCACAAAAACATTTATCCTAAGTAAAGTAAAAAGTAAAAGAACTAACATTATTACTTCTTCACACTTAAGCTTTGGCTGAAAAAAAGAAAATTGTTACACGTGTAGACCAAATTCTAGAATAATACATAGGATAATTTTCTTTTGAGTTTTCTTTTATGTTGGACAAAAATCTTCCAATGACGAATCCTACTCTTGGGCGGAGCGCGAAACAGTGTCAAACTCTTACAGACTACACACCCCACCCCGTTCCTCTGCTCTTCAAATTCTTATTCTTCTTCTTGGCATTGGACATGCTTTCCTTTTAGAAAGAGACCTTGGGCCCCAGTAGGCTATGAACCTTTGGCAGAGTCCTTACGGCTTTGCTGACAACTCCTTGAGGCGCGCTCGATTCGCAAAAGGAGGCGACCGCCTCCCAAACCTCGTTCCGAACCATGGCTTCCAACACGAGGACACGGCGATGCTCCTCCCAAACAGGACACACCTCTACCATGTGCTCCACTACTTTTCCTTGAGTAAATTCTCTACTTCCACGAAAGGTCTTTTCCGCACAAAAAAATAAATAAACAAACATATGTACCTATATAAATCAGCAAAACCAGCATGCATTTGTCGATAAACATATTCGGCCATAAATATCACCACAACAATGATAAAACAGCAACAATAAAATGACACACAGACATGTATAGATAAGCTATCAGACACATGACTGATTGCTTATCAGTAAATGTCATGACCCAACACAGAAGAGCTAACCCCTAAACAGACTTTCCTTCAATTCACGACTGATAACGACATAGATAGCAGGACAATGAATAATGATCCGTTATTTCGTTGCGAATAGGGATATACACATTGATTAGGATTGTTACTTAATGTCCGTTTCGTGGAACGGAATGTTGTGATGACCTCTCTGTTCTTCGAATCGATGGTAAACTAGTTAAATTATGGCCCAGTAGTTGACCACGTTGGCTGCAGCATCGGTGGCACTTATTAAATCCTCCAATGTGCAGGTGTTTTTTGACGTGACAACGTCTTAAATTAGGTTGCGGCTGGGAGTCACTTATGAAAAAGTGTAACGCTCGGTAACGTTACGATGAGTCACCGAACGAGAGAGAGGCCCGCCGAATGCCTTGCGTCTCTCTCCCACTCAACTATGATCGGTCTGCCGCGCGCGCAGCACTAGAGAATTAGGACGTTGTCACGTAAAATCTTCGCCCGTAAAACCGACTTTACAGGCAACCATTTTTTTATGGTTTTTACCCCGTTCCTTCCTTGCCTTAGTCCCACAGCCCCGGTGTAACGCTTTCGCATCAACCCTCGGCCCTAGGAGGCTTCGACCCTGTAAGGCCCCTACAGTTTGCTGGCAACTCCTTGAGGTGGAAGGGCACCTGAGACACTCCAACGTGTGGCTCATGTCTTGAATAGCAACGCACTCACCTTAAGTATCCGATGAGTCTATAAACCCCTATTTTGCCAAGTTGTGTTTGCAGCGGCCTTCCTGAATAACATAGTGGAGTATAGGTAGCCTTTCATGAGTTTTACAGTTAAAATTCTGGCATTTATCAGTTTTTTTCCAGGATCCCGTACCTTAAAAAAAAAAAAACCTCGTAGGTTCTCTCTGTTTTCCGTCTGTCTGTCTGTCCCTTTATCTTGAAAACGCGTGCAGATATCGTGTTTAAATTCATAAGAAAACCATTAGGTACTCAGGGGTGCGGTCCCATGAAGGTGTTTAAAAATCATACATCTAAATTAACGGAGAAAAAGATACGGCCATTTATGTCGTAAATAACCTACATTCCGACCCTTAAAAGGAATCAAAATTTATAGGGTACTTTCCGTTGCCATAGACTCCTAAAATTCAGCATAAAGGAATGTCTTATAGCACAAGTTTAGTAGTAAACTTTAAATTTTTAGTTATGTCACAAAAAGAAACTTCAATGCGATTCGTAAAAAGTTTCGAAACTTGATTTGGGTATTGAACTGTTTTCATAGGTTTTGTACAAAACCCCCTTCCCCTAGACCCTCTAGCCTATTTTTTTTTTACAACCCTATGTACCCAGGCATAAAAGCATAGAAATCAGAACTTAGTTTGTATAGTTTACATCTCTGTCAAGTACCAGTTTACATCAATTAAAAAAAAAGTATATACGAACGCCAGTACCAAAAATAAACAACATCTATTTGCATGAAAGCTCTCACAAATATAAATTTCCATACATAGAACTCACAGCTTATTGCACTTGAACCACAAATATCGGTATATAACCCGCGAGGTATACCGCAATGCCGACTTCTAGCCATTATGTTTATTTCTAGAATTATCGTCGACGTAGGACATTGTTCTGTGCAAGTAAAAAAAATACAGAAGGTTTAACATTAAATATACAAGCAATTATAAACCAATGAGGGTGTTCTAAAATGATGTTCACAAGGTGGCAGCACTGAGGCGTCAGGTCTAAGCACCTGTCATAACGCATATGTTACTGACATTAGCAAGACATCAACGTCAACGTCAAACGTTAGACGTCAGCGTTATGTATAAGTTTTCAAAGGAAAAGACCTGACGGCTAAGTGGCGCTAACTGGTGGTGTGAAAATTCCTAAACACCCTCATTGGAAGAGTGCGCTAACTTCTGACGTAATTTACTTATTTTATAGAAATCATTTACTTATTTTACACAGGCCTACATGGGCACTTGACCATATGTAATGTAAAATATGTAAATGATTTTGAGTTACATATAAAAATAAAAAATAAAAACTGGCAAAGTTCGCGTCACACTCTCTTACGATGGGCTCCATACCATTATTTAAACCAGATTATATATACTATAGTAATTGCTACTTATGTATTGATATTTCCTAAAAAGAAATAAAACATAAAAAATCATATTGATATTAGCTTTTGCCCGCGGCTTCGCTTCCGGCAACAGAAAAATGCGATAAATGAAGAACCGCTCGACCGATTTTGTACAAACTTCACTTAAACCATCTACTAAATAGTCCGAAGTAAGCTTAAAAATTTGGTTTGAATAGGTGAGCCCGTTCGTGAGTTATAAAATTACAACAAGAAGTGGCATTGATTTATGTATATATATAATATTGTTTTCTATTGATTATTGGTTTGCGCTAGACCGCTATCTTACCTTTTTTTTTTTTTTTTTTTTTTTTTTTTATTGGTTATAGGTTCGCGCTTGACCGCTATCTCACCTGATGGAAAGCGACGATGCGGTCGACGATGGAGCGCGCTTACCTAGAAGTAACCTATTCACTATTGACTTAAAGATACCCGGATTGTAGCCATCAGGAAACACAGACTCCGGCAAGGAATTCCACTCCTTGGCTGTACGCACAATGAATGTGTTCCCAAAACTTTTTGTACGTATATGATTGTGATGGAATCTATGAAAATTCTAACCGATAAAGCACACGAAGTGAAACTTCTGCCCGTCATATTCCTAGTTCAACAATCATTTGCATAAATTAGCATAACTTGAGCATTAATCAAGTTTTATCCAGAACTCCAAATAGGTAAAAGTGACAAAGGTACTTAAAAGATGAGCGTAGTTTGTCACAAGTCCTCACGACGATAAATTGGGAATGAAGGTTTTGGAAAGAACATATGATGAATGATGTAGGAATATAATAACATATGTACCAGCGTAAATTTCTCCCCGTGCGGAGGAGACGTCCGGGTGTCGCCACTGTGAGGCGAGCCCGGAGGACACGGTGGAGCACACGGTGGAGGTGTGCCCTGCTTGGGAAGAGCATCGCCGTGTCCTCGTGGGGGTGATCGGCGGCGGCGACCTCTCGCGCCGGGCCCTGGTTCAGGCCATGGTCCGCAGCGAAGAGGAATGGCGGGCGGTCGCCTCCTTCTGCGAAGCAGTAATGCTCGTAAAGGAGGAGGCCGACCGCATAAGGCAAAGGCAACGGCGTACTCGCCGTAGCCGTCGCCGCCGCGATCCTGCCGATATCCGGCCACCGTAGACACTGGCTCGCGGACGGTGAGCAATGGGTAGCTCGCCGTCCGGTCGTCTGTAAGACCGAGTCCTAGTCGTCAACGGCGCGCACCGTTCCCGCGCGCCTCAAGGAGTTGTCAGCAAACTGCAGGGGCCCTTCAGGGTCGAAGCCTCCCGGAGTCTAGAGGGAAGTGGGAAACTGTTACCTCGACTCCAGGAATAGGGCAAGGAAGGTACGGGGTAGGTTTTTTAGTCAGTAAGAGTCTGACACTAGTCTCCCGCTCCACCCAAGAGCGGGTTTCGTCATTGGATGATTTTCACCTACCATAAAAAAAAAAAAAAAAAAAAAAAAAGCGTAAATTTCTCCCAAGAGAAATGAAATATTACGAACTATTTTTTTCTGCGTCACCGAAAGGCAGAAAAGTCTTAAAGCATTAAGTTCCCCTCTGTCCTTTTGTGTGTATAAAGTATTAGATAAATAAATAACTAAAAAAGGTGTTCTCATTTATCATCACCACTCCCAAAATGGTGAAGGAAAACATCGCGAGGAACTGGTATGTCTCAGACCCAAAAACTTTAAAATATTCGACATTCACCAATCCGCACTGAACACAAGTGGTGAACTTAAGTGGGCTGGAAGACATGCCATCTTAAATAAAACCTTAGACAGAAACCTTCTGCGACTGAACAGTGGCAACCTGCGTCTGGTGACAGGGAGACCATCACCAGGCACTGCTCTCTGAATAAACACTTCTTCACAATGAATATCACGGATAATCCTATGAGCATAGGATGCATGGAGTCAGAAGCCACAGCTTGTGCGCTTGTGCTCCTTGAGTGCACAGCCATTAGCGAGACAAGAACACGAACTTGGGGAGCGCCGACGTCCTGAGCAAATGGCAGAAACTAATCTGCTTTTGAGGTGGGTTGGTTGGAGTAAAGGCCGCCATGGCCCACGCACAATGGGTCTGCTAAGGACTGAGTGGGGAAAAACCATAAAAAACAAAGACAAAGGTGTCTGATCGGTTCGGTGGCTGAGGCGTGATGACAGTAAATAACCTCACGCATAAATGCTCTTTGGTAACAGTCCGGACCAAGCCTAAGTCATCGACGGTGCGCTGTGTTGCCGCGCGCCTCAAGGAGTAGTCAGCAAAGCCGTAAGGACTCTGCAAAAGGGTCGTAGCCAGGGTTTCTTTCTGAAAGGAGGGCTTGGCACCAGTGCAAAGGGCAAAGAAGGAACGGGGTAGGGAGTATAGTCAGTAAGAGTCTGACAGTTTCCCGCTCCACGCAAGGGCGGGATTCATCATTGGAAAATTTTTGCCCACCATAAAAAAAAGCATAAATGCTCTTCAAATAAAATACCCGCATAATCTATTTTCGTCTAATTCTACAAGTTTAAGCCATTTCAAACATTGGGATACTTAATATGTAAATACACCGACAAAGCCTTCATGGCACCAAATATTTTTACTTAGATTAAATAAAGCGGCGTATATATTGGCGTGACACGCAAATTAAGTAGTTCATAGCTTCAACAAGGTCAAGAACAAACTGGTATGATTCATATCCATATTTTAGTACGACCGAGGTATTTGAACGATCTGTTGCGTAACAAATGTGCCGTACTTTATGGAGGTGAGTATAGTAGGTTAAGAATATCGATATTACCTCATAAAAATTACTAACGTGACTTGGTTCCACCATCTCCTTTTAAAAACTTACAAACAAAGTCGCAGATAAAATGCTAGTTCGGTCGTCTGGTAAAAGTCTGGACCGAGTGAAGTCGTCGACGGCGCGCTCTGTTCCCGCGCGCCTCAAGGAGTTGTCAGCAACCTGTAGGGGACCAGCAAGACTGAAGTCTCCTGGGACCAAGGGTTCCTACGAAAGCGTACTACCAAGAGCCTGGAATGAGACAAGGAAGGAACGGGGTAGGTTGTTTAGTCAGTAAGAGTCTGAAATTGTTTTCCGTTCCACCTAATGGCGGGATTCGTCTTTAGATGATTTTTACCTACCAAAAAAATAAAAAAGTGTCTTCGCTTAGGCGCGCTTGGTATTGCTCCACATCGGTGTTACTGTGGCGAAGCGGTCGGCAGCCTCGGACATCATGGCCTATCATGCGCAGGAGCGCTGGCCGCATAGCATGGCACGACATTATTCGTCGAGCTTTTATCAAAAAAAAAAACCACCGGCGTACCTGCCGTATTTAAAACCTAGCTGCTTGGTGCGTGACGATGGGGAGAGATCAGATAGTATGACGTTGGTGCCGTGGAAGGTCGGTAGGTCTCTTGTATGGTACGCAACTTATGTCGACACCCTTGCTCCATCCCCTATTCTTAGTTCGGCCGGCTCTGCTGATGATGCTGCTTCGGCTGCTGAGACCTTCAAGCGGTGCAAATACTGTAACCTTATTGGTAATTGCAGTTTTGAGCCGTTTGGAGTTGAAATGCTTGGGTCACGGGGTCCCGTCTCCTTTTCAAGGACATTTCACACCGTCTAATCGACACTTTGCGTGACCAAAGAATAAGCATTGCCATTCAACGTGACAATTCTGCCAGTCTTCTGGGCACGTTTCCGGATGATAGCGATGTGGAGGATTAAATTGGCGCTTGAGTGTATTTTGTGTAATTGTATTACGATTATGTTCATAGTTAGGTTTAGTGTAAATATTTAGTTTAATGAGAAAGTTATGTGTTAAACGAGTACTAATAAAATAAATAAAGCGAGTCTATAAAATAACGTTTTAAAATAAAGATTAGAAACAAAAAATACAGTCTGTAAAAACAGTATGTAAACAATTTTCTTCGTTCAGCTATCGAATACTAGAAAAACTTTTCCCGTTTCAGGACCATGGTAACTCTTTCGCAATCCGCACTGGGCCCGAGTGGTGGATTATGGCCCATTCCCTCTCCTAGAAAGGAGGCCTGTGTCCCAGCAGTGGGAACATTAAAAAGGATGATGATGATTTTTCCCTGGTACAACTTTCTGTGTGCACACGGGCGAAGCCGCTGCCAGCAATAGTTTACAATATAATTAGTTGACTTTCACAGCATAATATTAGTTCAACTGTACCTACTGGCATCGCGTGTCAACGACCTCTACATTAGTGAGAACTGGCTGTAATGTTATTATAATGGTAAATTATGTAATGGCAACAGTCTAGCCATCATTATGGGAAATTAACTTTCTTTTTTAATTTTGGAACTAGAAATATAGAAATATCCTATCGACAACCCCGGGTAATAGTCAGTAATCGTAAAAAATTGTGATTCAATTACCGACTTTATTGGCCGGACATTAAGTAGGTAATCGCTAAACATGTTATTGCGATTACTGGCTTATTGCTCAGGGCGTCGTTAAGATGTATTAAAATTTCAAAAATATACAAGCTATTTATGATCATAACCTTTTAGACATTATGTACCTGTACCTACATACACCATTCAATTTAAATCGTTTAAATTCTGTAGAGTGTCGATCCGATGAATGAAACATTAGTAAAGATGAATTTAAAAAGTAAAGTATTAATTTTTTTAATTCATTAAGCCCCATGCGAACGCCGGCGTTCGCATTTGCTATCGGCTATTGTTCTTAAATTGTGTCTATAATTACAAGATCGAAAAGTTAAGTAATAGGAGTCTAAATTTCGTATTTGCCGTTTGCTCTTATCTCGAACAACTCGATGAGCACTCGGACCCCATGACCCTAGTGTTTCAACCCCAAACAGTTCTTAAAAGTTAATGATTCCTCAATAATTTTAACATTCGTAAATAAATTAGGAAGCGATCAAACACAAAACTAAGGCCGACTCAAAGCGTTATAGAACTAAATTGCACAGAATCATTCCTGCAAATAAATGGCGACCGTAAAGGCGCCAACTAACGAAACACGACCACTAGCATTTCTCATGAAACAGCAACAAGTCAAAAAGCCACGGAACTGCTGAAAACGAGAAAAGTTGGTGTTACTTACTACTGAGGTGTAATCAAAAAACTGCGGGAAAAAGTAGATCTAACAAGATATCTAATGAATTTATATTAACGTGGGCTATTTTGTAATTTTAGTAAGTTTTGCTTTTTTTCTTAACCGCATTATTCACATCTTTCTAACTTAGTTCCGGTCTTGTGGACAAAGAGCAATGGGTAGTTCGCCGTTCGGTAACTGTCCAGACCGAGCCTGAGTCGTTGAGGGCGCGTTAGGTTCCTCGCACGCCTCAAATATAGATAGATACTATACGTAGACATATATACTCTTTATTGTAGGTACACCATAAACACAACTTGGTTAAAAAAAAATGAGATGTATTACCTGTAGTTGGCCCAACAGTTTCGTCGCCCGTAAAGCCAAGCAGAATTGTTTAAAAGAAAACTCATGGTAAGCAACTGAAGGACACTGATGCGGTTTTAGTCTGTAAAATACTGAAACGCCCTCCCAATCCAGTTTACAGCGAGAGAAGTCATTACTACAAGCTGCACACAAGTTTCAATAGCTTATATACTCATCTTGTTAGCACATAATCATATAATAAAATAATCAGCCTTTTAATGTTCTCACTGCTGGGACTCAGGCCTCCTCTCTATGAGAAGGTAAGGACCGTAATCCACCACGCGGGCCCATTGCGGCTTGTTAACCCACTGTACACAAACTCAACGTGCCTATACAAATTGAAACCACTTGAAACGTTGAAACTGTAAATTTCAAACCAACGTTACGATCTTCAAACTGAAATACATACTTTAAAAGTAATTGGATACTAAAATAACCAGTCGCTAGTTTTATATACGATGCAATATGGACGCAATATGGAACGCTGTACGAAATGGAGTTCAGAACACTTTCTTGAACAGCTTTGACACAGATGATCGATTTCTATTACCTTGCTAGTATTTTATAAACATGTTTATGGCTAAATATGTTCTGTTTATTTCAGTGTATAGTGATTTTAGTGATGCTTGATTTATAAAATTTTGTGTATCACTGCATCTTAGTAAAATAAAGTTTGAGGTAACTTGCAACTTTCGTCTTTTCGCGTTCATCAAAGTTATTTTTTATAATGATGTGCGAAATGCATTTACACTGAAACGAATCCAGTTTCGTTTCGTTTTTCATCCATCAAGAGTGAAAAGTCACAAGTGTTTTCTTTCAAGCGGAGCGGAGTTGAGCTAGCTTCTGTTTGGATCCACCGTTTACTCGATTCCGTTCTGTCCGCCGTGTCGAAGCATAAAAAATAATATTTTATTTAGCGCACATGTCGAAAGAAAAAAAATATATTTGAAATACATCATCCACACACAATGTAAAAACCACCTGTAGACACCTAAGATTATATAAAAATAAATAACAAAACTAACATTGAGTCTCTCAAGGCTCTTGCGCCAAATAAGTCTATTTCAGCAAAAATGCCAGACAGCTCCAGAAGGCAGAGATCACACTAGATAGATAGTTGTCTCGCGTGTTTATATTATTTGAAAGTCCGCTCAGCTCCACTTTGCTCCATATACATTGTTTCAATTGACATGGAGTGGAGATTTCGAGCACTTTGATTGGTCAGTGAAAGGTCGGCTCCTCTCTACTCCAACCAACTCCGCATCTGTAGGAATGCACCCTAAATTTCCACCAATGGAAATGCAATCAATTAATTTTCTTGCTCAGGTTTAACTCAGTTCTTGTAGTAAAAAGGCGAATAAAGTTAGTTCTATAAACACCTGGTGTTTTCACAAGCAAAACTGTAAAGTCTGCTCTACACTACTCGCGAAGTTGGTCGAAGTTGTAAGAATACGTTAGTGTAGAAGGGTACTTAGCTTCGCTTCGTGCAACTTCGCCTCGCTTCGGGCGACTTCTGGTCGTTGTCGGTTTTCGCGCCCGAGTCAAAGGACTCGAAGAGCTCGTTGCGAGGTTGCACGAGTGTGTAGTCATATACTTCGGACTTCGATCAACTTCGATGAGTACTTCGTTGAGGCAACTTCGCGAGTACTGTAGAGCAGGCTTAAGAGTTGTGTACGAGGGATGCGAGCAAGGAACGTGTGCTGAGAACTTGAACTACTGCCGTGAGCAAGGAATTTGTGGTCGTGCATATCTTTGGTGAAAAAATAGCTTGATCTGTCAAAGAATTTGCATTGCGGCTATGACGTTTTGTGGGAACAAACATATTTGTTCGAATGAAAAATCAATCACCTATTAACGATGAAGCACTAAATTATATCAAGCTTTTTCAAAAAGAACGTCGTAAGCGACAATTTCAATTTTTTTGCAACAATATGATTGCTACACGCTGACACTTAAAAAGGCCAGACTGGAGAAGTTTTAAAAAAAAAATCAGGCATTTTACTCTCATCTTAACCGGCGTGTAAGAACAGCAGGCTTAGCCAAGTTGATAATTCACAATAGTTAACGCTAGTAAAAAACGAGTCAAAAGTATGGCATCTCAACGTTAAGTTTTCCGCCATCAAAAAAAAAAGAATTTTGCGTTAGATTTGATATTAGTTTCCGCCTACGCTCCCTTTTTTCTTATCTATAAGCCGTCCACAAATAGCCTTCCGTCAGCTTGCCCAAACAAATAATACTCAGAAAACTTAATCAAAATGTTCCTAAAACCAAAAGTAGGTAGTTCTGAGCCCGCGCTAGTGGACAGATAATTAAATAGAAGTAGCTACCCGTACCTAAACTAACTTCGCCGAACATTTCGTATCGTAACGACGAACTGAAATTCAACATAAAACTAAAATCATAATGGCATGGCGGTCGCAATCAAGTCACTCTAGGGTTGCTACTGACAGTTATTATTATTTATTAAGCTATTGCATAGCTTCTATCGCAGGCCTTGAGCGCGGGGACTAAATCCAGAAATTCCGTAACGAAAAAACCTCACGCTCCCCACTCCGACGGGCACGGAGGTGTGGCTTGAAGGCCGTGCATCGTCTAACGTCGTGTCAGTTCGGCAGTCTTCGACACGGCGCTGTGTGTCGTGCGATTAGACGTATTGTACGACTTTACGGAACTCGCCCGAATCGAGACGAGCTGCTCCGAAATCGGACGAATACATAATCAGCTGTTTGTGAGAAAGTATATAGGTGTATAAGTCTACAACAGTGAACGGCTGTACTTGTAAAATTTGTATATAAAGTGTTTTGAATATGAATGAACAAAGTGCATTTATTATTAATGAAGAAAGTTACGAAAAAATAGTGAAAGAGAAAAAGAAATATTGTATGAATAAAATAAAAATAAAAAATAAATAATTATAATTGCATAAGTTGATACAGAATGCTATGCAATAGCTTTACCGCGGCAGTCCCCGAGTGCCACACGTATTTTTTTATTTTTAAAAACATTACACCCTCTCCTTACAGGCTTAACCCAATGCGACAGTGGTTCACAAAAAATTCTATTACAAAATACTGTAAAAATTGAAATTATATTAATATAAATTAAAATGTTTATTAAAAAAGTAAAATAAATTAAAAACGAAAAATTATAAAATTTCAATTAAAAAAATGTATATCAAATTAAAATATGTCAAAATAAAATTTAAAATGTCAACTCGTAAGGTATAAAAATATAATACAGAATATTACTATTTAATTATAGCTTACGAAGTTTCATAAATAAAATTAAAATTTAATAAAATAATCAATTAACTACTATTTTTTATTTAATTACATTTTTTTAAAATTAATAATAAGTACTATTTAACTGTTCTCAATAATATATAATAATAATATTAGACAACCATCAACCATCACACAACGCCGTCTAGTCTCAATTTAAGCAGAGCTTGTGTTATGAGTACTAGACAACTGATAAACATACTTATATATTTCTAAATACATACATATTATAGATAAATAACACCCAGACACAGAACAAATGATTGTGCTCATCACACAAACATTTGTCCAGGGTGGGAATCGAACCCACGACCTCCGGCATAGCAGTCAGGGTCACTAACTACTACATGGACAGGCCAGTCAATGATACTCTAATAATACTCACAAAACAACCAAGAAATGTGCTTGACGTAGCAGTATAACACACTTTTTATTCATTGTAATTTTTTTTTATTGTTGATAGGTTTGCCCTTGACCGCTATCTCACCTGATGGAAAGTGATGACGCGATCGACGATGGAGCGCGCTTACTTAGAATTAACCTATACACTCTCGACTTAAAGATTCCCGGGTTGGAGCCGTCTGAAAACACAGACTCCGGCAGGGAATTAAGCATTAAGCTTAGGCATTAAGTCCGCCTTTGTACTCTTATGTGCATGAAGTGTTAAATAAATAAATAAATAAATAAATTCCATTTCATAGCAGTGTACAGAATCTGCGCGGATATTTCACTACAAACAAAAATAATAGAAAAGGGATAGCATAACAAATCAAACGAGAAGAAAAGAAACAGCTATTGTTATCAATTACGCGTGAATGTAAACAATATTATTCTAACCACCAATCAATTAAAAAGATCCTAATTACGACCTTTTCACGTCTTATCTTATGCACGCACATAATTTATCTGTATAATGTAATATCATTGACTGTTCCTCAATTTAATTATATTTTTCTACCTTAAAATATAATTCTTTTTCATTGCTCATACTCTGAAAGTAGGTGTAAAGTTGCCTGCGGACAGGGTTGGAAGAAGTACTTTTACTCCCTAGGGAGTTTTACTTTACAACTGACAGTTGTTTTTTTAATATTTAGGCAGCAAATATTTAAAAAAAACTAGTTCTATTTTGATATTTCAATTGAACCGTGACCCGAATTTTTATACTGCCAGTTTTTTTTTTTTTTTTTTTTTTTTTTTTTTTTTTTTTTTATGGTAGGTGAAAATCATCCAATGACGAAACCCGCTCTTGGGTGGAGCGGGAGACTAGTGTCAGACTCTTACTGACTAAAAAACCTACCCCGTACCTTCCTTGCCCTATTCCTGGAGTCGAGGTAACAGTTTCCCACTTCCCTCTAGACTCCGGGAGGCTTCGACCCTGAAGCGCCCCTGCAGTTTGCTGACAACTCCTTGAGGCGCGCGGGAACGGTGCGCGCCGTTGACGACTAGGACTCGGTCTTACAGACGACCGGACGGCGAGCTACCCATTGCTCACCGTCCGCGAGCCAGTGTCTACGGTGGCCGGATATCGGCAGGATCGCGGCGGCGACGGCTACGGCGAGTACGCCGTTGCCTTTGCCTTATGCGGTCGGCCTCCTCCTTTACGAGCATTACTGCTTCGCAGAAGGAGGCGACCGCCCGCCATTCCTCTTCGCTGCGGACCATGGCCTGAACCAGGGCCCGGCGCGAGAGGTCGCCGCCGCCGATCACCCCCACGAGGACACGGCGATGCTCTTCCCAAGCAGGGCACACCTCCACCGTGTGCTCCACCGTGTCCTCCGGGCTCGCCTCACAGTGGCGACACCCGGACGTCTCCTCCGCACGAATCCGGTGCAGGAATCTCCCGAACTTCCCATGTCCGGTGAGAACCTGCGTCATGCGGAAGGTGAGGACGCCGTGAGGTCTATCCAGCCACGCCTCAAAGAGGGGCACTACCGCTGAGATTACGGTGTGCCCAGCGCTGGGTTGCGACAGTCGCTGTTTCCACTTCACCATGAGATCTCGCCGGAGCTCCTTCCGCCACGCCTCGACATGTTCGGGCAGCGGATCTTCGCCCCGGCGTTGCACCTCCACGCGCTGGTCGTGCATGTGTGCAAGGACTGTTGCCTCCATTTATACTGCCAGTACAATTAAAATGACATAGACATAGAAATAATTTAAGAATACTTTTTTAATGACTTTATTTTAATTTACTTTCAACTATTTCATTAAAACTAATATTATATTTGAGAAAAATGTTGACCAGACCCATTTTTACAATGACAAAATGAAAAATATTGACTGAAAAGCCAGGGAGCCAAACACTGAAATAAAGAATTGGCGGGTAAATGGTAGACTCTCTATAATCTGTGGCCGATTTGATCTTCCTTGTTTTCTTTTTTCGAGGTGTAGAGTTTTGTTTACATTTTGCTAAATCTGTGTTACAAGAAATTTTTATTAACACGATAAGTTCATCAGCTTCAGTTATAAATTTAACGCAAAATTCTTAAGAGGAAAAAACCGCTTACCGCCTAAATCAAAAGAAATATACCTACCTAAAAACATACGAAGACCTTTGACAACGACTCAGGTTTTTATTATTTTTATTTTCCTCGCATTCGTAATGAAAAGCACAGTGTTTACCTCGGGTTCAAGAGTTATTTAGTCCCGAGAAATTTCTTGGCGACCGAGCGAGAGCGAGGTCGCTAATAGTTCGAGGGATAGTTCGAAACTTTCTTTCATCCCTCGTATAACAATGTACTATTCATTTCAGGGTTCAGTACACAAAAGTTAAAAACGTGACCTTATTACTAAAAATCCGCTGTCCGTCTGTTACCAGGCGGATTAATGTCATGAACATTGAAAGAAAAACATTCCCAGATAATGCATTTCTGTTACCACTATAATAAGGACAAATACAAGTAAAACTGAATAAAATAAATATTTAATTAGAGTCCCATACGGGGAGCAGTGGTGGCCGAGTGGTAACGGCCCCGACTTACGAGTTTGTAGGTCGCGGGTTCAAACCCAGCCAGGCGCATTACTTTGTGTAATTTATTTCATCACCACTGCTCTCAAAATGGTGAGGAAACCGGCATGTTCTAGAACCAAAAATTCGAAGACATGTGACATCCACTAACCCGCACTAGGCCAGCGTGGTGGATCATGGCCCATTCCCTCTCCTAGAGAGGAGGCCTGTGTCCCAGCAGTGGGAACATTAAAAGGCTGATGATGATGATGTCCCATACGGCAAAAATGATTCGTCTGCCGATTTTTGAAACGGACAGTACGGAAACCTTCGTCCACGAGTCCGGCTCATACTTACCCGGTTCTGTAATAAGTCTCTAAATTTTATCGGCGAGTGTAACTATGCGTTAAAATTAGCAGGAAATTTATAAAAATAGTTGCTATTACGTATTCAAGCTTCAAAATAGAATTTAGTGTTTCGATTAGAATCAATCAAAAATCCACAACAAATACTTATAAGCTTGTGATGACTGATCTCTGAGCCAATCAAAGCACATGAAATCAATCATAATCTGCTTTATTTTCAATAACATATAAAGCTTAAGCTAGAGCTACATTAGACCGACGTAGTCGTGGACCACGCTTAATTTGTACGGAGAATGGCGCCGCGTGGCGTAGAATAAGTGTTGTTATACAAATCTAGTTTTCATGTAAAATGTATGATGCGCGAGGCCAGTTTAGCATGTGTGGCCCACATGTGTGCAGCGTAATTCAACCTTTAGAGTTGAAAAAAAAAGGTAAAGGAAAGTCGATATCTGTTCAGAAAATACGTATTGTTTAAACTCTTGAGCCCCACGCGAAAGCTGGCGTTCGCACACCTATCGTTCTATACGTCGACACTCAGCGAGCGCCGGCGCTCGCGGCATGATTTCGCGCCACGCGCCTTAGTCAAATTTTCAAAAATAGAATGTACAATATTTGAGCATTTTTTTTTATAGGGTATTTTGATATTTATCCAAGAACGTAAATAAAAAGTTTTATAGACAAATAACTTTCCGTTAATACACACGAACGCCGGCGTTCGCTGTTAGTACCCGCGAACGCCGGCGTTCGCTCGAGGATGAAAAGGTTAATTGTGTCTGTAATTACGGTAGTCGAAAGGAAACAACACTATACTTGTACTTTCTCGACAATTTCTGCCTGATCACCAAACTGCTAAAATAAACGTTTGAAGTTTTCGTTTCGAGTGCAAGCCAAAATGAACTTAGCGTTGGTCAGGCGGTAGTGTTTTAGATGATGCATTCAGTATTCATTTACTGCGTAAGCTCCCTCCGGTCGTCTCGGATTGACATCTTTTTTGGCTAGGTTTTTAGACTCATCCAACAACTTCACCTGTTCTAGGGTAGAGCACGAATTCGTGTCAACAACAAAAATTTGGCCAACTAAAACTTCAGTTGCCCTGTGCATTCTAGGACCACAAATTTCCTCTTCAGATTTTCACATGGCCCATACTTATAGGTCTAGGTGTTTTGTGTATGTGAGTCAATATAATTTTAAGCACACCTACGATACGAAACAAATTCCTAGTATAGCAACATCTACCAGAAGCAGTTCTGTCAAAACCAATCCAACGCTCAAACGTTTTTCTTTCTTTCTTTTCTTTTTCTTTCTTTTCAATCCAGGCATTTCTCAGATCAACCGGAACAGACAAAAAAAAAATTGTATTTTTGCTATACATATAAAAATCAATGCCACTTTTCTTTGATGAATTAGGAAGTAGAATATCTATAGAAGACAGAAAATGTATCGATATTTGTATTTATAAATAGACTAGAATATAATTATAGATTACGACAATTCTACATTTCAACAGCCCTAAGTACAGCTAACTTGTCGGTATTTCTCGAGTTTCGTGTCACTGCATAATTCCGCTCTGGTCGCGGAATTCCTTATTTTCTATTTCAGCATTTCTACATAGGTGAAACTCCACTTTTTACGTTAAAAGCGCAAAACCTTTCACAGAAGCACTGCACTGAAAGCCATGCAAAGAGTCCGACTTACAGGAATTGCGTCATACATTTAGTTGGAGGAGTTATTCAGTTACGGGTCGGCGGCCATTTTTATTTTTACCTACCTTCATATATTTTTTTATTAAACGTGTTTACAAGTTAAATGGTGAGGGATGAAATGTTGCGGTTGAAAGAAAATGCGAGACGCATTCCTAAGTGATGCGGTGACACTTGGAGGGAGGCCTCAGTCAAACAGAGGGCATCTTTTTGATTAAATTATGATGATTAAGACATAACATTGATTTCTATGGTGAACCAGAGAGGTTAATCAAATTCTGCCAAGACTTATAGTTTTAAAAATGATTTGGGTTTCAGAGGATGAAAATCCTAAAGAAAAATTATTCGAGAGAGCGAACTATTTTGACTAATATAATTTTTCTACTTTAAATTTCTTCAATCTATAAGTACTAACCTGTAGGGTTATTTGTTTTGTTTCACAAGAGCTTGGCTCGAATTGAACTTAAGTGTTTGATAGCTCAACTATTCAGAAATAACACGCTATAACATTAACTTATACGAGCGGAACAGCAACTATTTTATTTATAATGAATGAAGTCAATAAGTAATGCACCGATTTCAAAAGTCTTTCGCTAACAGAATGTCATTTTATTACTGAGCAATAAATGCTATATATTTACTGACTAACATAATATGTTTTTTGCTATTTTCTTGCTGTCAAAGCCGCTGATAAAAGCAGGTTTATTATAATATTAATTAAAATATTATTAAGATACAAAATACTCTATTTGTATGTATCTCTAGGTAGGTATAGGTACTTCGGCATAGTTCAATGGCTGTACAACGTAAGTAAGTGTTAAAATAAATAATAATTATTTTATTTGCATAACAAATATAACATTTGAAGGACATTTTGTGTTCGTCGTCATTTATCCTAATTTAGGTGTAATATTAACCTTGTTAGTGCAATCGTAGGGTTGTCAACCTACCTGAAATTAGATTAACTAAGTAACTGATTACTATAATACTGGCCTGTTAGTTAGCTAGAGGTTAGCTGTGGCCCTGGCGTGGTATTATCTAAGAAAACAGCCTTGAGGCAGCGCTGCGCTCAAGGCTGCTGGCGAAATCTTAATAAGTATATTGGATTAACGATAAAATATATAGGCTCATTGGGATGACAGTTCAATATAGGTTGAAGTTCGTCGCTGCGGCCAGCGCTGTACCAAGGCTTTTTTCTTAAAGAATAGCACTGCTGACTGTTGTGGCGGAAGTCGTGGATTTTTTTTTTTTTTTAGTTCCCATCTAAGACAAATGTTTGTATCATGAGGACGATAATTTGTTTTGTATCATGGTGAAATTTGTGTATAATAATAAGTATGTATTTAGTAATATGTTAGTATGTTTATCAGTTGTCTAGTGCTCATAGCACAAGCTCTGCTTAGTTCCAGACTAAATGGCGTTGTGTCAAATTTGTTATTATTATTATATCAAAGGACATTATGACGTCATAGGAATGGCTTTCTCAGAGGTACACTAATATTACTAACCGTATAAAAATACCAGCGCTGCGTTATTTTTATTAATATAGTACTTATTATGTCCCTCATAAAGGTATTTTTACATCGCTATTTTATTTTTGTTCCTTATTATGGTTTGGAGGTGTACGGTACAGGGAGTTCGACTGGCCTGTCAGTCTAGTAGTTAGTGACCCTGACTGCTATGCGGGAGGTCGTGGGTTCGATTCCCACCCAGGGCAAATGTTTGTGTGATGAGCACGATCATTTGTTCTGTGTCTGGGTGTAATTTATCTATAGTTGTCTAGTACCCATAACACAAGCTCTGCTTAGCTTGGGACTAGATGGCGTTGTGTGATAGTTGTGGACATATATATATATTATATAGTTAAGTCCCGCAAACCTCCATTGAAAAGTCAGGATCCTCCGACAGGTGTAAGGGCCTTATCATACTAGCGTATTGCGAGCGTCTTCAAAGCGGAGCGGGCGCGCAACGAATGCGTCGCGAACACACGACGAACACGCCGCGCATATTAACTTTAACTTTAATATAATAATTTTTATTTGAATGTTTCTAAAACGCGTGTCAAAAAAAACTTTTTCTTTATATATATAAAACTTTATCTCCAAACATTTGTTTGAAGAAGGGAAGTCCTACAAGAACTTACATAATTCAAGCACCATGAACGAAGCAAAGTCTCTCCTTATGGCATGGAACCCTTCGTATGTGAATTCGGTTTGCACAAACTGGTTTTTATTTGAGAATCAACAAAAGAATCGTGGTCGTCATTAATAAAATATGGTTTCATGATTCGATATTTATTATTTGGCTGGCCTGTCAGTCTAGTAGTTAGTGACCCTGACTGCTATGCGGGAGGTCGTGATGCACAGTTCCAGTTATTGGTGAATTAGATGGACATTTGTTGTTTGGCGTGAATTGATAATTTTGGAATATTTATGGACAGTCTCTGTATTTTGAACAATGGGTCGCGCTCGTTGATCAATGGATGAACGATGTACGTTGATGTAGGTGTTGATTATTGTCATTAATATTAGATTTAAGTACATATTTATTATCTAGGTATGTTAAATTGTTTTATTTCTTAGTTTACAATACCTAATGAAGAAGGAAGAGAAAAAAAAACATACAGCCGGTCAATAATGATTTACAGCCGTAAATCATTATTGACCGGCTGTATGTTTTTTTTTTTTTTATGGTAGGTAAAAATCATCCAATGACGAATCCCGTCCTTGGGTGGAGCGGAAAACAGTGTCAGACTCTTACAGACTAAATAACCTACCCCGTTCCTACATTGTCATGTTGCTACGCATTTACTAAGCCCGCCTTATATGCTACACTGAACAAGGAGTATGCTTTTAAAAACATTTGTTGTCTTACCAACAACTAATAAACTGAAATGTCAACGAGTAACGTACGTACTTAAAAATGTTCCACAGAAAAATATGGGTAAGTGGGTAAGTAATAGTAAGTATCAACTCCTCCTTCAGAAAACTCTGAATAGAATGTACATGGGTGACCTTTAAACCACTTGTAAATATATAACCGCAAGATCTACCCTGAATTTATGAAACATATTCAAGTTATCCTTTTTCTTCAGTGGGAAATGATCAAGTAGGTGTAACTACGCTCTGAAAAAAGCGAGAAAGAGTGTATCAGATTTTTACTGAGTAAACACTTTTACTTTCCTCTCTTTGAGAAGAGGCCTGACCCCAGCAGTGGGAATATTATAAGCCTGATGTCATGCTATGCTAAAACCCACATGTTGTATATACGGCGTACATCGAGAGACTGAAACTGTTTGCCAGCTGTGGTCTTTCCGTCCGAATATAATTTAGGTGTCATCAAGTCCGCCTCACCATCAACGATTGCATCACTGCTTACTATCAGGTGGGATCGCAGTTAAGCAGTAGTGTATAGCAATAAAAAAAAGTTCATTTTTGCGTTTCAGGTTTTCAATTGAATAAATCCAAGGATTACTTGTACCTGTGTGTTACCGTGACTACTTTCGAAGTACCCCACAGGTCCAAGTAATCCTTAGATTAATTTAATTATTATTTATGCACACAAAACTACAGCATAATATAACATAACATTAGTCTATAACGTTCCCACAGGTAGAACTCAGGCTTCCATTTTAGGCGAGGGAATTGACCATTATCCACCACGCGGGCCAAGTACTGGTCGGTGGATGTAACATGTTATCGAATTTTTAGTCCTAGAACATGCCAGTTTCCTCACGATGTTTTCCTTCACCGTTTTGAGTGCAGTGGTGATGAAATAAATTACACAAAGCAATGCACTCAAGGCCGATACCACTCAGCCACCAGTGCTCTCAAAAATACAGAGGCGGACTTAATGGCTTTGATATTTTCTACTACTCACCCTTTGTATCAAGCAGAGATAATATAGTAGATGCAGTAATTTATATTATACTTAAAGTACTTTATTTAAATAAAGAGATGCGCCATTTTTTCTTCAGTATACAGCGTAAATACGTATTGGGTATATTATCGGGTATATACACCGTGAAATTTAAATGGTTGTTTTCCCTCAGCGAAATGGTTGTGTCTTGGTAATACAAACGTTTGATAAAAAAATAAAATATTAAAAACAAAAAATGGACCTATAGAGTGCAAGCTAATTATGACGTATCACAACGTGCGAGAGCTTATTTTGGTTTAAATATTTAATGAATCGGTTTCCTTAGACGGCGGGCTGCTCATGCGACTCTAGTAGTACCTACAAATTACGTCTAATATTACTATTGTTTTCGCTTTTTTGAGTTGATAAATATTTTTAATAATTATTTATAAAAAAAAAAACTTTTTATTTTTTTTATTTTTACTGTATGCTTCAAAAGTACTCCTTATGGCAAGTCATCTGCCGCGGGAAAACAACCATTTAAATTTCACGGTGTATGTATGTAGGAGCCGTTTAAGGTTGAAACACTTGGTCCATAGGATCTGAATGCTCATCAAACCGTTCGAGATATTAGTAAGTGGCTAATCGACTCATCACGTATCTACAAAGCTGGGCTTTGCTGCTCAACTAATCGACATCGAATTTTGCTAATTAGCACATTATGTTAGCCTAACTGGTCAAAACATTCACCAATCCGCACTGGGCCCGCGTGGTGGATTATGGCCCATTCCTTCTCCTAGAGAGGAGGCCTGTGTCCCAGCATTAGGAACATTAAATGGCTGATGATGATAAACTGGTCAAAACGTATTAAAATTGCTGACTTTTTATACAGGTATGGTTCCTGTAGTTTGTTATCATGATAACAATCACGTGTTTAAGTATCGGTCATAGTACGTCTATTTTTTTTTGTAAGTGTATTTTTTTTAGCTAAAAATGAGAAAAAATACTGGCCTGTCATTCTAATAGTTAGTGACCCTGACTACTAGGTATACCAGAGGTCGTGAGTCCGATTCCCACCCAGGATTCATGTTTGTGTGATGAGCACAATCATTTGTTCTGTGTCTGGGTGTAATTTATCAATAATATGTATGTATGTATTTAGAAATATATAAGTATGTTTATCATTTGTCAAACACTCACAAAACTAGCTCTGCTTAGTTTGAGACTAGACAGCGTTGTGTGATAGTTGTCGAAGAAAAGAAAAATGTAAATAAAGTTACTTCAATAAAGGGCGACATATAATACATTTATTTTAGTCAAATGTACTGAATAGCACATTTTTTCATAAGCCAGATTGTTAGATATGATAAACTAACTATAGCACAGATATTTCATATAGCCTACTGAATGTAATAATACCTTGCTGGGATGAATTTATCGGTAGCAAGCCGCTGTGGCTCTCATATTACATTCTCATAACGTCATATTTGCATTTGTGGGAACAATAATGTTTGTAATGCCTAGTTTATATAGGACACTGAATTGTTTTCAGAATAGCACAGTTTATTGTCTTTTCTAAGTTACGGGAAGTCTAGTAAAATATGAATATTGTCGTAAGTAATAAGTCGCAAGTTTAAACGCAGTCAGTCGCATTATTTTGTGAAAATTATTTCATCACTACTGCTCTAAAAGGTATAAGAAAACATTCTGAGGAAACTTGCATTTTCTAGAACTAAACGCATGTTACATCTACCAATGCTCACTTGGGCCTCCGTGGTCATTAAAGCACTGCGCTACCATCTTTGATAGGCGTCCGTGGTTTTATTACTATTACTGCCCATTCTCTCGTCAAGATAGAATGAGCAGAGTTCCAGCAGTGAAAACATTAAGCTGATTATTATTTTGTATGTAATAATTAACGGACGAATTGGAAATAATGTATACTCACATTGTGTTAAATTAGCCGCCATAGGATGCCAAGGCCATTCGTTAAACGTCAGCATCTAATCGGAAGCCTAGATCGTTAGTTGTTTGAACTAAAATCACTCAACGTTTAACAGCTTGGCGTATTAGTCCTGTGCAAATAGCACTGAAAATGATAAAAAGTGGAACAAAATAGTAGTAAAATGAAAACCATTGGAAAAGGAAGATAATATAACAAAAATTTAAGAAAAAATAAACTACGGTCGATCTACGGTCGGGAAGTGGATGGGTGTGCGGTTTTAAGAATAAAAAATGGTTCTATGGAAAAAAATCTAATGGCAAACTTGTAGGTCATAAAAAGATCTACCTTAAATGTTTATTATATTATCTTCCTTTTCCAATGGATTTCATTCTACTACTATTTTTTCCTTTTCAAAAGCTATCTACACTGTTCTATATTGAAAGTTAGCCCTTTAGAAATGAATAATTAAGACTCAGCCTAGTGATTCAAATTTACCCTACTAAACTAAATGAATTCACAACGTTCAGTCATCTGGTTAAACGTTGCAGTCAACTACATGGCTAGTTGTTCTTCAGCCATTTGTTTGGATGCTGACGTTTAACGAAAAGCGAAATACCACTTACTAAATAAATTGTATTTTGATAGATAATAATAAAAATTGAAATTGATGTACATTGAATAAAGTAAATTGTAAAAAAAACAAAGTCGCTCTAAAAACCACACAAACAATATGAAACGTAAAGCAATACAATTGTTTATATAGTAGGTTAAGGGCGATTTTATACAGGGCTACTAAAAGTTTTCCTCGGAAAAAACGTAAGTCAATTTTGTCTCTGAGGGTCTCTACTCATTGGTTAGATGTTACGCTTCGTTTCCAGTGTATATGTTACCGGCAATCTGTATAATCCGGTATTGTATACAATACCTAGGCAATGTATAGAATACCTAAAACATGTAGGTAATGTATGAAATATTATTTATTTTATACTTTTCCTAGGTATTGTATACAATACCGAAGGCGCAGCCGGTAATGTATGTAAAAGACAAGTGCAGGGAAGGATCGTGCGGGCAGGATCGTGTTGCGACTTGTTTAGAGTACCTAGCGAAATATCTTACTTGCTTGTATTTCATTCTGCTGCGTGCGACGCTGGCGGGAGGACGCGCGTAGCATGTAATGAGTTCATTGAGTAATCCTTACGATACTTTTGTTACTTTTCGTTAGTGAATTTATTTCATTATGATATTAAAATGACAGCCGATCAACGAATATCTGAGATGAGAGAAAGGTTTTGTTCACAATTGCGAAAAAAGACACGCAGCAAGTACTAAAAATCGCACATTTATTGACGATCAACGGTATCAACAATTATTAGAAGAAATAAAAAATGCGAAAACAGCCGAAAAGAAGTCACCCCGGGATTACTGGTTATTGAAGCATTATGATTTTATAACTGTTGGTCAAAAACATAAGTTGATATTTCCTGTGAATACACCGAATACCAATATTATATACTACGTCACTGATAGTGAATTATTCCAAGTACTTCACGACGCACATCAGAGTATCGGCCATGGCGGACGAGACCGAATGCTGAAGGAGCTTTCTACACGATACAAGAATATAACTCGCCACGATGTTGAACTATATCTGCAACTTTGCGAACCGTGCCAGCAAAAACAAAGAGGAATAAAAAAAGGGATCGTCGTCAAGCCCATACTTTCATCTGAATTTAATTCTCGCTGTCAAGTAGATTTGATTGACTATCAGTCTCATCCAGACCGGGAATATAAATTTGTTATGGTATATCAGGATCACCTGACGAAGTTTGTAATTTTAAGAGCACTGAAAACAAAACGCGCGGAGGAAGTAGCGTACAATTTACTGGATATTTTTACACTGATTGGTGCACCAGCAATCCTACAATCAGACAACGGTAGAGAATTTTCAAACCAAATTGTAAGCAGTCTTAAAACATACTGGCCAACCTTAAAAATTGTGCATGGCAAGCCTAGACATTCCCAAAGTCAGGGGAGTGTCGAAAGAGCGAACCAGGACATCGAAAACATGCTAACAACTTGGATGCAAGATAGTGATAGCGAACGTTGGAGTGATGGTCTGCGATTTGTCCAACTCATGAAGAATAGAGCGTTTCATTCAGGTATAAAAAGAACACCTTATGAAGCTCTTTTTGGATCTAAAATAAAAGTCGGTATATCTTTGCCTCTCGTTGATACTTACAACCTGGAAAGTGAAGAGGATTTAGAAAATGTAATTAATTCATCACCAAGTATACCCATTGCTTCAGAATCTTCAGGACCTGTAATAGTAGATCCAGCTGGGGCACAAAATCAACCTCTACAGGCTCAACACCAACAAAGCCCTGCCATCGAAAGTGCTGAGATCCATAATGAAGCTTTAAATGTTCAAAGTGCGCATGATGAACACATGACTATACCAAGTAACGAGATTTCTGATAAGCCTGCGAATGTTGAAGATGTTCCTTCTGAGGTAAATGATCAACCGTTAAATGATCTGAGTTTTAGAGAGTTAAGTACTCCACTCGTGTGCTGCGTTTGTTCCGAAGAGACAACAGGTGCTCATTCGTGTAGAATGTGCAATAGACCTATTCATGCTATTTGTGCTGCTCCGGAAAAAAATATGGCTGAAGGCTGTGGTTCTAAAGTTGTTTGCCCTTTATGTGCAAAAAACGCTTTAGCTGTAGAAAACCGCATCAGTTCCAAAGATAATTTGACAGAGCAAGCTCAGAAAATGCTTAAAACTTCTGAAAAAAAATTCCCCCCAGTAGCGTTGGGTACCACTGTAAGAATCCCTGTTCCGGAAGTCGACAGAGGTCGCGGTGATGCTCGCAATATACTAGCTGTAGTCCTACAGAAAACAGATGACGAACTTTATCAACTAGGCACAAAGCAAGGCGTTGTTAAGACATTGTATTCAAGACAGCAGTTTACAGTTTGTCATCAAGAATTACTTAAAAAAGAAGACGTACCTAATCTAGAAACGACACTCCGTACAGTTGCGACTCAGCAATCTACGGGGACAGGTCAGGGATTTGTCAAATGTAGTTGCAAAAAACACTGCGATACTAAAAAGTGTTCTTGTCTTAAAAGTAAGATTTTATGCACTTCGAAATGTCATAATAGTTCCTCATGTAAGAACAAATAGTTTTTTAACTTAATTTTTATTAGGCAGAAGACCTACTTATTATGTTTACAGAATTGTTTTGTTTCTTAGTTTTTTATGCTTATTACGTACAAAATGTCATGATAGTTCCTCATGTAAGATTAAAGATTTTAAAAATAAAGATTTTTTTTATACTTAATTTTGATTAGACATTAGACCTATCTATCCTTGTATAGAGCCTAGTAGGTAAGTTAAGATTAAATAAATCTTTTGTAGTAATTCTTAATTCTTCTGAAGAACAATTATTTTAAGGAGCACTTTAATTGTTAATTTTAATAAAGTTGATTTTAAGTAATGGAACATGTTTTATTTGCACGTCATTTTATAGGTAGACCAAATATAGACCAAAATCGATTTATTTTACACATTGCCGATGCACCATCAGGTAATCTATACAATCCCTAGGAATTATATACATTACCTAGGTAAAGTATCTAATGAACAATAATGTCCATAATATTTCATACATTGCCTGGACGCCCCAGGTATTATATACATTGCCTGGGTATTGTATAGAATACCTGAATTATACAGATTGCCGGTAACATATATAAATAAGTCACAGCTCCCAAAGGGTAGATCAGGAAGAACTGAAAATAAGGTTTACTCACTCAATACTTAAAAGGTAGTTTGTTACTGAAATTTTCTTCACATAGTCTCCCATCGGGATCAAACATTTTTCCGAGATAAGAATAATAACACTGTCAATGTCAGATTTTTAACAATAGGATCAGTAATTCCAAAGACAATCTCCTAAAAACTGAAACAGAGAATTTCTCGTCTTTAAAATATTAAGATGTGATTTTTTTTTTTTATATTCACTAACGCACTGACAATGTACCCGCCAACTGATGATGATTGACTTTTCCATAAAACCAGGATAATTTAGTTTATCAAACAATACTTGTCCCTTCACCAACCTACACTGGACGCGCCTGGTACCCGCGTGGTAATTAGGACCGGTCCCTTTCCCAGAAAGGAAAGGTGGATTAAGTTCTAGCAGTGTGAAAACTTTAAGGTTTAATATGATTATTCTATACCCTGTTGGTTGGCTTTTAAACCATTTCTAATGTAATTAAAGAAAATTTTAATGTAATTTAAATTTAATTTGGTTAGTACTTACTTTTTAGTCATATTGAGAGTGTGTGCGGGAATTGCATGACTTAATTTCTCGATCTTAATTCTACCGTCGAACAATCCTTACGGCAAATATCCACCCTTACATTCGCTATGATACGAACTCGGCATTTTGACTTGTCGTTTATACCGCGTACATCGAAGGACTGGAATAGTTTACCAGTCTTCCTGACCAATTATAAATTAGGCGTCTTCAAGACTACAGTGAATAGGCTCTTAATAAACTAATGCGCCTCACAATCAACGCTGGTATCACTGCTTACCACCAGGTGTGATTGCAGTCAAGCACTAGTTTACATCAATTAAAAAATAAAATAATTTAATCTGCGAGTTATGCGCACACCCATAATTTATGTACCTACACTAATAATTTACTGGCGTGCGCATAACCGATGATTCTTCTAACAGTTAGGATAAAACCCGGATAGCTGCATCACTTTCTGAAATCGCTCCATATCTCTAAGTAAAAAAAGTGAAATGCGTTGTTTGTAAGACTAGCAGGTACTTTGGTTTTTCATTGACCAATTTATAATAATTTAAAAACATTTTCTGTTATATTTTTAGAGTACTAGCCATTTTAGCGGACCTCTATATTTTGTGACATCTATCCCACGTGTGGGATAGTTGCCTGATCCATATAAATGCTTTACAGAATAGATGTCTTCCTCACAAAATAGGCAACTATCCCCTAAAAACTGTGATCGCATTTTGTCTTCTCATGCAATCACATAGAGACGTAAGACATGGTCAACATAGTAGTAGCTGGAAAGTCTTTTGATTAATAATTGAAATAGTAAAATAATCATTCGCAAAACTAGTGTCATCGAAATCGGGGCACCTATCCCACTGGGGCATCTATCTCGGCTTTACCCTAAGTGTAAAAAAATCTCTTATTGTTATTATAAAATTAGGCGTTTTACCGCGTACCTCGAGGGACTGGAACAGTTTGCCGGCTGCAATCTTTCCGTCCGATTGTAATTTTGGTGTCTTCAAGGCTACAGTGAATAGGCTCTTAATAAACTAGTGCGCCTTACCATCAACGATTGCATCACTGCTTACCATCAGGTGGGATCGCAGTCAAGCACTAGTTTATAGCAATTAAAAATTAAATAATTAAATCTGCGAGTAATGCGCATTATAATTTATGTAAATAAATAAATTACAGGCGTTCGCATAACCGCTAAATCTTGTGACAGTTGACATGACATGAAATGACATCAGCCTTTTCAATGTTCCCACTGCTGGGACACAGGCCTCCTCTCTAGGAGAGGGAATGGGCCATAATCCACCACGCGGGCCCAGTGCGGATTGGTGGATGTCACATGTCTTCGAATGTTTGTGACAGTTGAGTGTAAAAAAATCTCTTATTGTTAAAACAAGATATAAAAAATATTGACCTAAATAAGTGTCGTCTCTCCAGGCCAGCTGCGCAACACAAGCCCATGTTCGACAGTAGGCATATGAACAAACACGCCAGCTTATTGTAGACAAACAAACGTGTTGACTCACGATACGTTATTAGTTGGCTTCGGGAAAAGCCGAGGGTTACCGAACGTTGAGCACGTTAGCTTTTTGTGGAGGCATCGGGAAACAATAACGAGTTAGGTAGCCATTAAAATCTGTAGTAAAACTTGACATATGTTTGTATTCCTTAAAATACTCAATATATCCTTTTTTTTTAGACAAGATATATATATATATTTACAGGGTGACTGGTAATTAGTGACAAATACTGAAACCAGAATATTTGTCACTATAGCATTTGATAACAAACAATTTATACTATAGGACCAAACTTGAAGTCGTAAAAAAAATCAGCAGGATTTTTTAACATTTATGTTCGCCTAACTGATCAAATGGTACTGAACTTGCTGATTTCTACCAAGTCACCTTATATATTTTAACATTTCAATTTTGCTATTAAAATCTGACATAGCCTCCCGCAACACCCTACAGCAGGAGAAATTATCAGACGATTTCTCACCTCCAAAAGAACATTTAAATTTTATTTATACCTATATAGATTATGTAATATAGTTTGTGTATAGATGAAGCTCATAACATCTTACGTAGATAACCATATAAAAGGCGAAAAACTAATCAACTTTGAAGACTAGTGTTTGTTTGTTTACCAAACCATAATGACCTCGAAGCTTGATTTTTTCATAGCTTCAAGGGACTGAAAACCTGAGTATATAGTTTTAACTTCATCTTGATATCTTCCCGCGTTCCCTTCTCCGCGTATAAAGGGTATTGACAGACAGATATGAAAATTGATCCTACATTCGGCAGCTATCTATTTATCTATCTCTCATGTGTGAGTTTCAAACCCAAGTTTTCTGGTTGCGATGATAGCAGATGTTGTCAGTCACAAAGTTATGTTTAGTAGGCATTATATTTTCTCCTATTTCTTTTTTTGTATCTAAGAAAAAGTTTCTTGATTAGAGTGGATATTTATATTTTTATCATCCTGAACGAATCTTCCTTCAAACTAAAAATAACCCACTTTCCCGAGAGAATATGGCGCTGTACTTTGGAGACATGACATGAGACATGGTACATTATGAGAAATTTGTGACGAACGAGAAACTATGTAACCCTTTACTAAGCGTGAATCGACACGCTCTAAGCCGGTTTTATTTTTAAAATGAATTTAAAGAAAATACCCAGGTAAGTAAACTGACCCAGTTTCATCCTTTATCACATTTTAAGCGTCACCGTTACGTTCGTCGATAGGAAGTCAGTGAGTAAAGGAAATGTTCCGTTCCGTTTGTATGCCATTTCCTATTTCCTCCAGTTTTGAAGTCATATTATTATTTGTATGCAATCGTCTTAACGTGTTTCTATTGGAAGTAGATTTTCCGTTCGATTTACTTTTAATATTTGTTCGGATTCAGTTTATGCAATGTCTGCAATAATATTAGCTACACACGTTAGTATATCTTAAGATAAATAAATATTCAAATATTGAAATTAAATTTGGAATTATTATTATTAATTAACCTACGTATTTTACTATGGTTTCGGTTTACAAAATTACCTTTACAAAATATAAACAGCCTATTAGGACCATGGGATGGGCGAAAGTGAACCCCGGGGAACCCCCTGGAACGAAGGCAAAGAAAGAACAAAAGTGGATCAGTAAAAGTCTGACACGTCCTCACGCTCCACCCAAAGGTGAAAAATACCCTTTTGAACTTATCTATCACTAGCTGTGCCCGCGACTTCGTCCGCGTGGAATAGTTATTTTGGGGATCATATTTATTTTTGCAAACAACCTCCTCAGCTTTATAAATTATAGCTGTTACCTACGACTTTGCCCGTGTTAATTTCTGTTATTATTTTTTTTCGACAATTTAATTTTTAAAAGAACATAATTATCTAAAAGTACTTCATAGAGCTACACCTCCCCTTGGGCACGCCATAATCTCGGCGGTAAGTCAAAGAGGGGTCTTTGAGGTGTGGTTGGATAGACATCACGGTGTCCTCACTTCCGCATGACGCAGTTTCTCACCAAACATGGCAAGTTCAGGAGATTCCTGCGCCGGATTCTTGCAGAAGAGACGCCCGGGTGTCGCCACTGTGTGGCCAGCCCGGAGCACACGGTGGAAGAGCATCACCGTGTCCTCGTGGGGGTGATCGGCGGCGACGACCTCTCGCGCCGGGCCTTGATTCAAGTCATGGTTCTCAGCGAAAAAGAATGGCAAGCGGTCGCCTCCTTCTGCGAAGCAGTACTTGATGCTCGTAAAGGAGGAGGCCGACTGCATAAGGCAAGGGCAACAGTGCCCTCGCCGTAGCCGTCGCCGCCGCGATCCCGCCGATATCCGGCCACCGTAGACGCTTACTTAAGGACGGTGAGCAATGGGTAGCTCGCCGTCCGGTTGTCTGGTAACAGTCCAGACCGAGACCAAGTCGTCGACGGCGTGCACTGCTCCCGCGCGCCTCAAGGTGTTATCAGCAAACTGTGGGGCCCTTCAGGGTCGAAGCCTCCTGCAGCTGAGGGTTGGTGCGAAAGTGTTATACCGGGGTTCTGGGATTATTCCCAGAGAAACAACCTACCGGGGTAGGTTGTTTAGTCAGTAAGAGTCTGACACTGTTTCCCGCTCCGCCCAAGAGCGAGATTCGTCATTGGATGATTGTTACCTACCATTAAAAAAACCCCTCCGCGCCGCCCGCAAGCAACCCCTCTCCTCGCCCGCCGGCCAGGCGCAGCGTCATATTTTGCACATCATGCGGCGCGTGTGAATTTTATATCGGAGTTATTTTAAAATTGTAATATCTTCTAAGACGTTCATTGAAAATAAGTGATGTCAAAGACAATTTTGTTCAAAATTACAAACTCTTAATCAACAACACATTTATTTGGATAAAGTTTAATATTATTATGTTGATACAACTCTAACAAATAATTGGTAATAATGCATTAATTTCGGCCAAATTTGATTCCCATAAAAACGGTTCTAGTGAGTTAATCTTAAAAGATAGACATATACTGTCGCGGACATTTTTTTAGATCATTTTAAGAGGAATAATTCTTTCATACATACTTTTTTGGTATCTTGAACCGTTTTCGCAGCGCACGCAACGGAAGCCCTCAAAGACGAATAATTTTCCCCGTTTTTTCCACACTTTCCGTTGTTTCTTCGCTTCTATTAGTCGCAGCGTGATGTTATATAGCCTAAAGCCTTCCTCGATAAAAGATCTATTCAACACAAAAAGAATTTTTCAAATCGAACCAGTAGTTCCTGAGATTAGCGCGTTCAAACAAACAAACAAACAAACTCTTCAGCTTTATAATATTAGTATAGATTTATATTGCGAGCAATGTACCCAGTTCATTGCCACTTATGTTTGGCAATTCTTCAATTAATATTCTTTATTATACTTCATATTATCTATACTTATATAATATAATATATAATATCTACACTAATATAATAAAGAGGTAAAGTTTGTTTTTTTGTTTGTAGGAGGTAATCTCTGGAACTACTGGTCCGATTGGAAAAATTTTAGCAACAATAGAAAGCTGCTTTACTCCTGAGTGACATAGGCTATATTTTATGTACGCGGGCGAAGCCGCGGACAAAAGCTAGTACTTCATAAATAAAATCACAGAATTATATTATAATTAATAACTAATAAGGAGGTAATGGCCAGCCACCGCATTTTGTTATCTTTCTATCTACGTAAAAGAGAAAAGCTCCTATGTGAACTTGTCACACCTGAAAAAGCTGATCAAAATTCTTTATCATGAACTCCAAGGCTGTGGCGTACAAAGTGGTTTGAAAAAGAACTCAAATCACCCTTGAACGAACTTTAATGAGCTTGTAACCTTTCCAAGGGTGAGGCCTATCGTTTAACCATTTACTTCAGACATTTGGCTGTGTAATCTTGACCTAACGAAGTTAACCGGCATTGACCTACGTTTAAGTAAACATCTTATTGGTTTAACAAGTTAACATAGAACCTATTTCGGAATCTATTAGACTGGTTGGTTGACTATTCTCCAAATAAATTAATCGGTTCGTCTTGACATTTCTGATCTTTACGACGCGATAACTTTGTTTGAACTTCAATACTTTTTTTTATTATGACATAGGTACACTGGAAATGTCACAATGAATTTGGGAAAAAAATATTCTAATTATTTTTTAATGTTTAAAGTAATTGTTGACAAATTAAGTTTATGACATCACTCGCAATTCTAAAATAATTTTCTGTTAATTTTTGATATTTATTAAGATTAAAGTTTTAATATATTTAAAACTACCAACATTTGTACACTCTCGGGCATAACATAGCGTGCTTATTACCTATTTTAAGAACTATTATCTACCTATACCTATTAAACAAATGAATAAATGATTGTGATTATGAATAAATGAAATTAAAATGGTACCACCATATAAAACGATAACCACCACGGATCGTAGGACACATGTAAAACATTTATGTTAGTACATCCACAAGGAAGTTGAGAGTTGTGGCGTAGTGGAGACATCACTTTGCCAACACTGACGTGATGGCATTACAGCGTCATGCCGTTTGCTGTCACGGCATTTGACTCGGTTTTACGGCCAAGGTACGCCAATAAATCTTTGACATTAAAAGATATGAATACTTCACTTAATTTAGAAATAAAGAACATACATAACTGCACTAAAAATATTTTATTTTAATTCCAAATTGTATCTCAAAATCTTTATTGATATAAAATTCAAAAATCCCTATCAAGTGGTAAATATTAGGATAGAAACAATAATTATGAACCTTCCCAACGGAAAATTTTAAATGGAAAGAAAAATATAGAACACTAATCAATAACAATAATATCAAACTTTATAACAATGTTATGTCATCCATCCATACTTCCATATTAATATTATAAATGAGAAAGTTACTATGTCTGCGTGTTTGTCCGTCTTTCACAGCAAAACGGAGCTACAAATTGACATGGTTTATTAAGTAGAGATAGTCGAAGAGATGAAGACTGACATAGGCTACTTTTTGTCTCTTTCTAACCCACCCCCAATTCCCTACCATGGGGGGTGGAAGATTGTATGGAGCATTTCGCAATTTTCAAGGTAGAAAGCTAAAAATTGATATGCGGAATATTTTGTGACTAACAAAAAATCGTGCATCTTTTTTTATATAAATCTGCCCCCAACCCATTAAAAGAGGGGATGAAATTTTGTATGGGACTTTTCGCAGTTTTCAAAGTGCACCGAATTGAACCTGAGCGAGGCCACGGGCAAAAGCTAGTCGGATATATTTTTAAGGTTACCAGTACACGTGGCGTATTACCGTAATTCACGCCATCAATTCTGGAATGATAAGGGAACCGGCCACGAAAACCGTCCAAACACGTTCACATTCACGCCTTTTAACGGACACTTCGGACGCTTCACAGCTCTAATGTGGAGCCGCCATAATACATTTTTTAGAAACCATAATGTATTTAACAACTGTCCAGACGAAACTAATAAATTATTACTTGGCATGTACATGACGATGTAAAATTGTTAACACGTTGGTAACTAAAATTCAACAAATACTTTTAAACTTTTCATGTTCAACTCCGTATGCAAGGTAAGCAAGTTTTCATCTCTGAAGCGAGAACTAATGCATTTTGAAATAATCTGAAACGAATTCTTTACATTCTTTTGTAACTGTTAGCTATGCAACGAGATTCAACTGCCAGACTCCAGAGTATTTTAAAGTCGACTGCGAAAAAGGGTTAACTTATTGTACAAGTTTCATATTGTAGTCTCATTTATTTTTGCTATGGTTTTTTTTTTCGGTGGATTATAATCATTCAATGACATATCCCGCCCTTGGGCGGAGCGGGAGATAGTGTCAAACTTTTATTGACTAAAAACCCACCTCATTCCTTTTTTTATGGTAGATAAAAATTATCGAATGACGCCGAATGCCGCTCTTGGGCGGACCGCAAACAGTGTCAGACTATTACTGACTACTGGCCCCGAGACGCTTCGACCCTGCGGGGCGTCTAAAAAAAACTCATTCTTTCTTAGCCCAACATAACGAGGCCGGATCTTCCTATCAGATATCAGTCCATAGCCCCGGTAGGCTCTGACCCTGCTGATCCCCTACAGTTTGCTGACAACTCCTTGAGGCCCGCGGGTTTCAGTGCGTGCCGCCGGGGTACCGCCATGATTATGGCATGCCCAATGTTCGCTATGGTAAGTTAGAAATAATTAAGGAAGATTTAAGGCTCATCAATCATATCATTGTACCTACATATAAAAATCTTGACACAAGAATGATCGAATACAGGGTTGTTTTTTAACTCAATAATGTGCCTTTTTGTACTGTACGTTAGTCTATTAATTGATCACAAAATTAGTACGTATATCCAGAAAAAAAGACAATTCTAGGAACGCGATCAAAACTTAGCTTCTAGGCAAGTGACTTTTTATCATGAAAGTTGAAAGCCGATTATGAAAACGACCAATAGCGAGTCGACCTCGCGCACGAACTGTATCATTCATAGCAACACCTGCCATCGCCGCGTCTCCGATCCCGATTTCTGGCTACCGTAGGCGCGGGCTTGCGGACGGCGAGCAGTGGGTAGCCCGCCGTCCGGTCGTCTGGTAACAGTCCGGACTGAGACCAAATCGTCCATGGCACGCACTGTTTCCGCGCGCTGCAAGGAGTTATCAGCAACCTGTAGGGGCCCAGCAGGGTCGAGCCTCCTGGGACCAAGGGTCGATGCGAAAGCGTATTATCTGGGCTCTAGAATCAAGGCAAAGAAGGAACGGGGTAAGTTGTGTAGTCAGTAAGAGTCTGAAACTCTGACGTCTCGCCCAAAGGCGGTACTTGTGATTGGATGATTTTTACCTTCCATAAAAAAAAACCGTTCATACAAAAAAATAACTTGTTTTGTATGGGAGCCTTTTCTAACAGTTTTAGTTTAATCCAGTTGCCTTTTGTATTCCAGTACCTCGGTAACTCATTCGAACAAACCCTCAACTATGGCATATTGTCAATCTATTACAATCGGTACCTACTTCGGTAGAACAACGATTCCCCAAGCCTGTATCGTTGCGGACGGTGAGCAATGGGTAGCTCGCCGTCCGGTCGTCTGGTAAGACCGAGTCCAAGTCGTCAACGGCGCGCACCGTTCCCGCGCGCCTCAAGTTGTCAGCAAACTGCAGGGGCCCTTCTGGGTCGAAGCCTCCTGGAGCCTAGAGGGTGGTGCAAACTGTTACCTCGACTCCAGGAATAAGGCAAGGAAGGTACGGGGTAGGTTTTTTAGTCAGTAAGAGTCTGACACTGGTCTCCCGCTCCGCCCAAGAGCGGGTTTCGTCATTGGATGATTTTCACCTACCATAAAAAAAAAAACCAAGCCCGTATCGTAACTGTATTTCTAGAACATCATGAAAACACGGCTAAAACGATATTTATATTTTTGGCACATAAAAAACAGGCCTTACACATGTCATACAAAATCTCACTAATAAAACTTCCTTTTACCCAGTTATTTTATTACTTATGTATATCAGTGGCGGTTTCAGGGCATGGCGAGTAAGAGTCTTACATGCGACATGTTTGAAAAAGTAAGCTCATATTTTTGTATTGTAATTTTTACTTTTATATAACTACTTATAAACCACTTAACTAATAAATATTAAAACTTAATAGGTTATATATGTCATACATATATATTCCGAAAAATTGCAAATACCAATGGATTACAACAGATTACAACCTATCGCGAAAGATTGACACATGACGATCAATCAATTAGCGCACGAGATTTTTTTTTTTTTATGGTAGGTGAAAATCATCCAATGACGAAACCCGCTCTTGGGCGGAGCGGGAGACCAGTGTCAGACTCTTACTGACTAAAAAACCTACCCCATACCTTCCTTGCCTTATTCCTGGAGTCGAGGTAACAGTTTTCACCACCCTCTAGGCTCCAGGAGGCTTCGACCCTGACCCTGCAGTTTGCTGACAAATCCTTGAGGCGCGCGGGAACGGTGCGCGCCGTTGACGACTTGGACTCGGTCTTACCAGACGACCGGACGGCGAGCTACCCATTGCTCACCGTCCGCGAGCCAGTGTCTACGGTGGCCGAATATCGGCAGGATCGCGGCGGCGACAGCTACGGCGAGGGCGCTGTTGCCTTTGCCTTATGCGGTCGGCCTCCTCCTTTACGAGCATTACTGCTTCGCAGAAGGAGGCGACCGCCTGCCATTCCTCTTCGCTGCGGACCATGGCCTGAACCAGGGCCGGGCGCGAGAGGTCGCCGCCGCCGATCACCCCCACGAGGACACGGCGATGCTCTTCCCAAGCAGGGCACACCTCCACCGTGTGCTCCACCGTGTCCTCCGGGCTCGCCTCACAGTGGCGACACCCGGACGTCTCTTCCGCACGAATCCGGTGCAGGAATCTCCCGAACTTCCCATGTCCGGTGAGAACCTGCGACATGCGGAAGGTGAGGACGCCGTGAGGTCTATTCAGCCACGCCTCAAAGAGGGGCACTACCGCTGAGATTACGGTGTACCCATCGCTGGGTTGCGACAGTCGCTGTTTCCACTTCACCATGAGATCCCGCCGGAGCTCCTTTCGCCACGCCTCGACATGTTCGGGCAGCTTATCTTCGCCCCGGCGTTGCATCTCCACGCGCTGGTCGTGCATGCGTGCAAGGACTGTTGCCTCCAAATCCCATGGTGGTAGGCCAGCAAGGAAGCGCACGAGATGCGTTCCGAATTCGAAGACATATTACATCTGCCAACCCGCACTGTGCCCGCGTTGTGGATTACGGCCCGTTCCCTCTCCTAGAAAGCCTATGTCTCAGCAATGGGAACATAAAAAAAGCTGATGATAATATTAGAACTAAAGAGCCTTCCAAAGGTCTGCCGCCCGGGGCCTCATACCAGTCAAAGCCGCCCCTGTCTTACAATACTAAACGATTCGCGTAAAAATATTTTCGAAGTAAACCTATACATAGACCGTAGTTCAGTCTGCTTCAGGTAATAATCCTGTGTCACGCCAGTCGTGGGAAATACCGGTAATGTTGACAACAAGTTAATGATAAAGTATAAAAGAAACTATAGGGTTGCAGTGCTATGATTGCATAGCAGTCAATTTTAATGAAAAAAAACTGGACAAGGGCGAGACAGACTCGTGCTTGAATGGTTCGATCGAGTTGTCAAAAAAGTCAAAAATCAAGTTTTTTTTTTAACAACAAATGACGTTTGATATATGGGTGGGTACAATAAACAAATCTGCCGCAGAGTTTCTGAAAGTCCGATAAAATTGACATTCAACTGACACAACTGGTAAATTAATAGCTGTCAAATTAATTTAGGTTGCTGAAGCGATGCTTAGAAAAATATTAACTAGCCTATGACATAGCATTTGACATGCCATTCCTATAGAAGAATTGACTACACTTTCAACTAAAACTAATACTATAAGCACGTCAATTGACACTTGACACGAGATTCGACACCAAATAAATTGATTTTTACGTTGATCGGGCTTTCGAAAACCAAATAATTTAATAGGTATAGACCTATGGCTTAAAAACCTTGAAATCGCTTTGAGCGATAAGACTGCCAATTGGAACTTTTATTTTGTTGTCGAAAACCTTCAAAAGGCGCCCGGACCTTGGGAATAAGTCCAAGGAGTGTGGAAATGTTACCTCTCTAAAACCACTCGGTGATCACCATCAGCACGTAGAAGAGGCTCTGTTACCTCTCAAAAGACCATTCCGGAACCCTCTCTGTGCAACGCCTGTTACGGCACATCCCCGAGGAACCAATTGTAACACCTTAGTATTTTTAGGCTCATAACTAATTGTCCATGCCCTCTCCTAGAGAGAGGAGGCCTGTGTCCCTGCAATGGGAACATTAAAAGGCTGATGATGATGATGAACTAATTGTACTTTTGGTGTACCTACAATAAAGATTATATCTATCTATCTAATAAATTTTGTGGCAAAATAACAGCACTCAGAAACGCCACACACAAAACGATCACATGCTTACAGCAGGCAACATTATGTGCATACATAATCAATGATCAATCTAATGAATGGACAGTAGTGCTTGTTGATTTTGCTATTATCAAAACATTAAATACTGCGTTCAAAAGAACAGCTGAAGACAAATAGTCTCCCAAAACGAATAAAACCGTGCAATAACTCCTGGATGATGTATTTTCCTGTCATTATTATTTCTTCTATAAATATACCTCTTACGGAAAGCATTTCCCGCGGGCATCATTAAAGGCGACCTATTAGATTAAACAGCCACCCACCTGAAGAAAATTGTTGTAACTCAAAACCTTTGTTGTATTTATTGCTTACTGGCTTCTGCCAGCGGCTTTGCTTGCAAGAAAAAACTTTTATTTTTTTATACGAACTTTGGTTTCGTTTCATCCCATTTGGGAGTGTATTTTGATAAATCATATTAGTTATCCGCCTTTGTCATAAAAGGAAACCGTATAGAAAATTTTACGTTCTAGTCCCAGTAGCTATTAGTGCGCATTAATGTTCTGCCTCTAACCTAACCGGTCCGTGTAAGGGCCATCTATCCTAGTATTGTTTGTTACACGCATTACCGGCTGCACCTTCTTTATCTTATATAATGCTTATAAATAAATACTTTTCTTACATTATCTATCCGTTTTAAGTACATATTATAATTATACGTTGCTTTCGTCCAAACACTCACTTCAAACTCAACAAAATATGGTTGTCACATTTTATATTTTTTAACGCCACATCACTGAAAGAACGGCTCAAAAACTGGATCCGCTTCCCGGTTCCCCTTCAAAGTTAACAAAGGAATGTGAAGCGGGCTGGGGGTTTTAGCAACCCTAGTGTTTCTTACAATGTTTTGTATGTAGTGCGAGTTGCATATGAAAATGAGGGCCGCATTAAGACTCCAACAGACCGGCGTGACGAGTTTGTGTGACAAAACTTGGTCATACATGTCTTTTTTTTAGGTGGAAATTCATCGTTTAACTCTTCCGCTCTAGACAGGTGTCTGACTTTTACTGACTAAACTCCACTAGTAATTTCCTTCTTAATCATTGTTTTTGGCCTCGGTGTTCGCTTTCATACAAACCAATGGTCTCAGTAAACTTCAATAATGCTGGGCGACGATATTGCTTCCGAACCAACTCCTTGAAGAGCGCGTGGAGCACTATGCACCGTTGCAGCGTTGTCGACTCGGTCGGGACGGCCATCAGTCTGGTAGCTTCTGGACGATGAGCTATACTTTGCTCAACGTCCGCCAGCCCAAGCCATACATACTGATAAACCAATCTCTTTGAAACACGTGTAGCACTTCTAGTGTCACATTTTCGCATAACGCTTTTTCTACTAGTCTTTATGGTGTAATTTTACAAGAAGGAAAATTAGATTTTGTTGGGTTTCATGTTTTCATTTGTGATTGTAAAATAATTTTTTTTCTGAAATGGAATAGGTATTGGTTGTTATCACAGATCAAATATCTGTTGTTGTTTTAATGGTTTCACAAGAAAGAGTTTTGGGTCAACATTGTTAAAAAGTTGGATTGAACTACCACCGGGTCTGAAAATTTTTATATTCGAATAAGTACTTTTAAAACATCGTGAGGAAACCGACATGTCCTAGAACCAAAAATTCGAAGACATGTGACATACACCAATCCGCACTGGGCCCGCGTGGTGGATTATGGCCCATTCCCTCTCCTAGAGAGAGGAGGCCTGTGTCCCAGCAGTGGGAACATTAAAAGGCTGATGATGATGATGATGAAGTATTTTTACAGTACGGCCGTCAGATCTTGGTGAGTCCGACGTTAGGCTCTGAGAATTTTAGCGCTTGAAAACTCGAATTTAAATTGAGGTTTAAAAAAATAACAACAGTTTTTAACAGCTATAACAACTACAAATTTTATTTATTTGTTTAAACCATTTTTGACGTGACAACGTCTTATAAATTGGTTTGCCGGGTGACACTTCAAGAAACTGCGTTACGCTCCGCTCACGTTATGCGCTCACAATGAGAGCGAGTGAGAGGCACGCGTCCCTTCCACTCGGGCATGGTTAGCTCGCCTAAGAGCGAGAGAGACAGACATAAAAAGTGAAAGGCACGCGTCCCTTCCACTCGAGCACAGTTAGCCCGCCTAAGAGCGAGAGAGACAAAGCGAGAGAGACTATTATTTCATCCTTCTTCCTACTATGCGAATGAATATTCACATTAAAATTATTTTACCACTCAAAGTCGTTGTCACGTAAAACTTTCGCCCGTATACCGACTTTACAGGCAACCAATTTTTTTTTTTTAAGAGTTTTCAATTGCTGACATTCGCAGAGCCTAAATTCAGACTTGCCAAGAATCGACGGCTGTACTGTACCCTACACTGTTTCCACTCTAATAGATTTTATCCTTAATGCAAAATTAACACAAAACGATGGACACAGGAGTGATGTAAGTTAGTAAAAGTCAGACACTCCCTTCCCAACCACCTTAAAAAAAGTAATCAGTCGTTGTAACTTTATAAAGGTTCCTACAGAAAGGCGCTTCGCGACAATGCGACATTTATACGACGACCTTTTTTTTAATGATAAAAATTTAAACTTTTAAAAAGTCCTATATTACCAAAACTGAATTCAGTAAAAACCCGGACCGTAGCTACCGCTTTATCTGCCATATCAATGTTCCAGGACCCTTATTCTACAAGAGGGAGGCCTGATGTAGGTTAAAATTCGCATAATACTAAGCAATCTAACCGGTAAACTAAGGATTTATAAAAAAGCTCCATTTTATTTTATACAAGTCCCCTGTGGGACCTACGCAAATTGTAAAAACTTTAAGTCTTAATGAAGTAATTTAATTAGCATGCCAAAAATAATTCGTAGCTGTACAAAATGCAAATAAATCCTACCTATAAATAAAAGAGGTAGTGTTAAGAAACCTAACTACATGCTAATGTTTGTAACAGTATAATGATGCTTGACTTGACTTGCATGAGCACGTGATTCGAGCAATTTAACGCTTGGCGCGTTCAGATTCTACGCTCGACAGGACGCTGACTGACTTAGACAGTCCGTATGTCTTTATCAAGTCGTGCGAAATGTTGATGGGAGCATATTAAACGCATTGATACAGTATGATCATTGAATCTTGGCGAGTCTGTAGCTAGGTTCTGCGAATTTTAGCGCTTGAAAACTTAAAAAAAAAAATACGTGTGGCACTCGGGGACTGCCGCGGTAAAGCTATCGCATTCTGTATCAACTTATGCAATTATAATTATTTATTTTCATTTTTTTTATTTTTACTGTATGCTTCGAAAGTACTCCTTATGGCAAGTCATTCTGCCGCGGGAAAACAACCATTTAAATTTCACGGTGTAGAATGGGGGCGGCAAAATGGGTCTCACGCCCCGGGCGCCGAGATTGCACGCTACGCCACTGCGACACACAGCGCCGTGTCGAAGACTGCCGAACTGACACGACGTTAGACGATGCACGGCCTTCAAGCCACACCTCCGTGCCCGTCGGAGTGGGGAGCGTGAGGTTTTTTTCGTTACGGAATTTCTGGATTTAGTCCCCGCGCTCAAGGCCTGCGATAGAAGCTATGCAATAGCTTAAAAACAAATAAATGCAATTTGCTGTCAAAAACTGTTATTGGCATTTATTATTTTAAAACGAATTTTTTAAGCGCTAAAATTCGCAGAACCTAACTTCAAACTTGCCAAGATCCGACGACCGTACTGTACTTACGTAATAAACCTTTTTTGCACATCGAATGAGAAACTTTCAAGGTGCTAATTTGTGGCTGGCGTCTTTATTAATCAATTATTGAGGAACTAGCAATTATACTTTCATTGGAAGGCATCTTTCGTCATAGTGGTACGATATATCTCAGATCGTCCCCGCTTGCATCACGAACATCACCACAAAGGTGGACAACATTGTCGAATATGTACCATCGAAGATACTTCCGCCTGACCACCACTAAGTTCATTTTTGCATGCACTCAAAACGAAAACTTCAAAGGTTTGGTTTGAAGCCGAGCCGCAGTATTCAAGCAAAATTTTCGAAATGGCCGCGATGGTACGTTAAAATTGAAGTACCTCCACAGCAATGTTGGTGTTGCTTTAATGGAAACGGAACGTCAATTTTAAGGTGGGCCTACCCGACTCGTCTATCGTCTACGTCAAACATAGTTTAAAAGCTTGTTGCTTCATCTAAAGCAATCCAATGTGATGTTTGATGCAAAGGTAATACCAAAAAAGAGAAATGTCACCTAAAACTCTGTTGGCATTCAGTAATTCTACGATTTACTCGAATGTTTCACAAAAAAATGGTTCCAGGAGATACGCGTTTTTATTAAACCCGTAAGGCTTTTTGAAAAAAATTACAACATTTAGAATCTCGATTAAATGCGCTAGGCTTCTATAGAAATACTTTTTTATATGTTTAATATATACATAATGAGAATTCAAAGTTCATGTAAAATTGCTATTTTACATAAACTTTGACTCCCCTCTGAGCTTTTTGACCGTCTTTGACTCCTCTCTCCAATCTGCTGATTTTCGGAGGTCTTTACTGGATTATTCTTACACAAATTTACGTTTTGATTTCTATAGAAGCCTAGATAATATTCACAAGATATCTGTGGATCTAAAATATCTGAAGAAAGATGTGTAATAACATCATAATCACGTAAGAGCGGTTGTATGAAAATGTACGTCGGGTTGGCCGCTCTTAAGGCGTCGGTGATATGGTTACTGATTCATTTTGTGCACTTGTTATAAAGAAGACTTTTGGCTACAGGGTGTGTTATTCCAACGCTTCTACTCGTATGTACAAATACCTACTATATGAAAGCACCATGCAAATATAGTACGAAGTGAAGTGTTACTTCTTCTTCTTCTCAGTCGGTACACTCTTGTCAGAGTGGTCGTGGTCATCACTCTGGCTCACGATGAGTTATCATCTTGGTCATGCGGCGCCATTCATTGCGGACTGCAGCTTTCCGGGTGCATTCGCAGACCGAGCACTTAGTTGCGGCCTTGATCTGGTCTGTCCATCTCATTGGCGATCTACCACGTGGCCTGGTGCCCTCAACCTTGCCCTGCACTACGAGACGCTCTATGGAGTCATATCCACGCCGCGATACATGGCCGAAGAAGGTCAAAATGCGCGACTGCACTGTGGACGATAGACGCCGTCTGATGCAGAGTTCTTTCAATATGGAATCATTCGTTCGAAACTCAATTAAATAAGAATTATGTAAGTGTTACTTACATAATTATTTATTAACAAAATAATCTACAATACTGATATTATAAAACTGAGGAGTTTAGTTGAACGAGCTAATCTCAGAAACTACTGGCCCGATTTGAATTCTTTCTTTCTGGGGTAGATAGCCCATTTATCGAGGAAATTTATAGGCTATTATAACATTACACTACAACCAACGAGAGCAGGATAACTTACTGCAGGTGAATCCGCAGGAGACATCAAATGTAATATAGTTGTATACATTAATCTATAAGGTATTTATAATATGAGTACGGATAACTGAAATAAAAATAATTTATTAATTTCTTTTTGTTCCTTCAATCGTAAAAAATTACGACTAACATAATTCAATTTACGCCGCCAAACGGAACGGTTTTATTGTAATAAGTTTATTTCTTCAGTTTTATGGGTTTTCCGCCATCAAAATCATTTACAACTAGCCTTTTAAATTATGCAGAGCTATTAAAAATAATTGATTCTTAACAAGTTATAATTAAACCTTTTAACTCTTTTTTAAGAGTTTTTTGTTAATCACTTTCACGGTTTTAATCGTTGTTATGAAAAGAATTATTGAAAAGTTAACTTAGTGAAACTTTCTACATTTGAATAGTTTATATCAGAACATTTTGATTTTCGAAACTTAATTGTTTGTTTTATTTTATTTACTTATCGTAAAACAGGGTGAATAGAAACAAGACTTGAAAACATATTTTCACGATATTTGAATATTTTTTCAGCATTTTACTACATCAATTTATTTATTAAATGTTATTCTAAAAGATGGTATCAAAGTGAAAAACTAAACCAAAGTTTCGTTTCTATTGACCCTTGAGTTTCTATTCACCCGTTTTACTGTAGGTACTAGCCAGCGGTTTCACCTGCCTGAATGTCGGTTTCTCCATACAAACTTCTAACTTCAGTGTGAGGACCGTCGTTGCAGCAGCAACCGAGGGCCTAGCAGAATGCATGCCAGAGGGTCATGGCAATACGCGTGATCCGGGGGTACCGAACGGTTTCCGTGAAGCGGCGAGCCTTCTTACTGGCCTGCCACCATGGGATCTTTAGGCAACAGTCCTTGCACGCATGCAGGATTTGCGCATAGAGGCGCAACGCCGCCGCCGGGGCAAAAGTCCGCTGCCGCGACCAGTTGCGGCATGGCAGACAGAGTTCTAGCGGGATCTCGTGATGCCAAAGGAGGAGGCCGACAGAATAAGGCAACGGCGCTCACGCCTTAGACGCCGCCGGTATTCCTATCCCGATTTCCGGCCACCGTAGGCGCTTGCCCGCCTGGGCTCATAGGTGGGTAGCTCGCTGTCCAATGGTCTGGTAACCTTCCAGGCGTCGACAGCGTGCACTGTTCCCGCGCGCATCAAGGAGTTTTCAGCAAACCGTAGGGACACTGCATAAGGGTTGAAGCCAACTGGGGCCAAGGGTTCGCGTCTGAAGGCTACGGCCCCGGTATATATGGCAACGTAGGAATGGAGTAGGTAGTTCAGTCAGTAAGAGACTGACACTATTTTCCGCTCCGCCCGGCTGGTCATTACCATGACTGTTCATGGTTTATTTTTTTTATTTATTTTTTTATGGTAGGTGAAAATCATCGAATGACGAAACCCGCTCTTGGGTGGAGCGGGAGACTAGTGTCAGACTCTTACTGACTAAAAAACCTACCCCGTACCTTCCTTGCCTTATTCCTAGAGTCGAGGTAACAATTTGCACCACCCTAGGCTCCAGGAGGTGCACCACCCTAGGCTCCAGGAGGATGACTGTTCATGGTACGAAAATGATTAATATCTATTCCCTACATTAATTCATTATTTATTATTGCTTTATCGCAAACAGAAATTATACGATATATCTTTCGTTATATACCTTGTTAATTTATTGTTCACGGGCAACCGACTTCACCCAATTTGATTCTTCAATTAAAACGAGAACTCATTTGAATGCGAATATTTATCTCTTATTTAAATTACATTCATTTAGAAACATAATTTAGATTCTATAAAGAACATTGTATTATTATTTCATTTATATTATTTTAATTAAAAAATGCGTGCATTTAATCATAAAACTAACTTCCATTAAACAGATTTTTTTCAAGACACTTGTTCAAAATGTGGCTTTTATTGCACTATAAGAGCCACGTTCTTGAAATAATCTACCAAATTGTGACATTTGGTTATCACTAGTGCAGTAATGTAGCTTACGACCTTTACGAGAAAAAAAATACATTAAGTTATTGAGTTTCTTCTATTCATCATCATCATCATCATCCTACCCTTATCTCATATTACTTGGGGTTTTTTTTTTTATGGTAGGTAAAAATCATCCAATGACGAGTTCCGCCCTTGGGCGAAGCGGAAAACAAGTGTCAGACTCTTACTGACTAAAAAACCTACCCCGTTCCTACATCGCCATACATACCAGGGCCAGAGCCTTCCTTTTCAGACACAAACCCGTGGCCCTGATTGGCTTCGACCCTTCTGCAGGGTCCCTACGGTTGCTGACAACTCCTTAAGGCGCGCGGGAACAGTGCGCGCCGTCGACGACTGGGCTTGGTCTGGACGATTACCAGACGACCGGACGGCGAGCTACCCAATGCTCACCGTCCGCAAGCCCACGCCTACATATTACTTGGGGTCGGCGCAACATGTTTTTTTTTTTTTTTTTCTTCCACTCTGTCCTGTCACCCGTCACACTATCAATAACTCCCTTTTCTTTCATATCACTTCTCACACAATCCATCCATCTCTTCTTCGGCCTCCCTCTTCCTCTCCGTCCTATATCTACGTGTAAACTCAAAATCCATCTCAACATTCTCATCTCCGCTACATGCAGTCTTTTTTCATCCATCTTCTTAACAGCCCAACATTCTGATCCATACAGAATGACAGGTCTGAGTTTCTTCTATTATAATTATCTACACTAATATAATAAAGAGGTAATGTATGTTTTTTGTTTTTTTGTTTGTAGGGGGTAATCTCTGGAACTACTGGTCCGATTGGAAAAAATTAAGCAACAATAGAAAGCTGCTTAACTCCTGAGTGTCATAGGCTATATTTTATGCCCGCGGGCGAAGCCGCTGGGAAAAGCTAGTATAGTATAAATCAACTTATAAGTCTTACTTTTTCAATCTATTTCGGCAATTTTACATTGTATTAAAAACGATTTATTCGATAAAAAAAACTATATGAATATCATATAACTAATCTTCTTTACATTAAAAACAAAGTCGCCTGTCCCTATGTATGCTTAAATCTTTAAAACTACGCAACTGATTTGGATGCGTTTTTTAAAATAGATAGAGGAATTCAAGAGGAAGGTTTATGTGTATAATACATGCTTAATATATTTAATATCAGCATTGCACACGTGCGAAGCTGGGGCGGGTCGCTAGTTTAATTATAATCTGTTAAATTGCTTAACAACAAGTAATTAATTCTTTATAAATACGGTTGTAATTATCATACAATTTCTAAAAGAATATAAAACGAAAACAGAAACAAATAACCCAGCATAAAAAAAAACACAATTTAAAAGTTCCAGACAAAACACTTTTCAAGAAAAACAGGCTGGGTTATAATAAGTTTGAAAAGTTCAGACTGTCAAAAAGAGTAATGATCGGCCTGACAAGATAGACCGGACACCCAAGGTTAGTGTTACTCGTATAATCATAAAACCTGATGCGTGGGTGACCAGACCGATCAAAGATACCTTCTGGGCACGTGTCTATCAGGCCTAAATGACAGAGAAAATTTAAACAGTAACGGTAGAAACCAATCAGACGTAAGTCAAAAATATCAAATTTCAAGAAAAAAAATTGAATTATGTTTTGAACCAGTAACTAAACCATTGCAGCTATATAAAAAAAGTAAATAATTATTTAAGAATAATAAACTCTGAAGAACTTACTAAAAGAAATCTTATCTAACGTAAGGCGCCAAAGTTACTTGCAGTTAAATATTTATGGTATGTTTTTGTACTCGTACGTATCCATACATTTGCGCCGCTATAATGTGCCCATTTTATTTGCCTACAATTTATTAATCTTTCGAATACCGTAATTAGATACATAATATAAATACAAAAGGTGTGCGAACGCCTTTCGCTCGGGGATCAAGAATTTAAAATAACTAATTCCTTAAAAAAACTACCTTTTATTTAATTAAATTTGCAGGGCTAGTTTTTTTTTTTAAATAATGCTTTATTAAGTCTCAGGTAGGTACTCTACTAATAACGGTCGACACTCAAGCGAGCGCCGGCGCTCGCGGCATGATTTCGCGCCACGCGCCGTTGTCAAATTTTCAAAAATAGAATGTACAATATTTGAGCATTTTTTTTTATAGGGTATTTTGATATTTATCCAAGAACGTAAATAAAAAGTTTTATAAACAAATAACTTTCCGTTAATACCCGCGAACGCCGGCGTTCGCTCGGGGGTGAAAAGGTTAAAAATGGCATCTTAGCTAGGTTAGATAGACACCAGTTGCACACAGTGCGCAGTTAGAGACATAATATAAAGACAATAGGTATGTGAAAGCAGGCGTTCGTCTGGACGTCAAGAGTGTAAATTATGATTGTAATATAATTTTCTAATTGGGATGTATAAGTGAATATATTATTCCAGTTCCATCATTACGACTATGTATAAACGAAAAGGGCCTTAAAGCTCATTGTTAAGGACTCCGGTCAAGCCACAAACAATTCGGGCTTGACCGAACTTAGGATAGGTTTGACCGCAACCTCGAGCTTAGTTAGGTTAGATTAGTGTATATGTGTGTGCGACACTACTCAAGAGGTAACGCTGAGCAGTCCCATACGGTCCCGGGTTATGACTAGACGTCACTCTTGAATCGTGTGCACTTACTGACAATTATACACGCTATTTGGCACGATATACTTCGTATTGTATCTGTGGTATTGTTCATGCAGGGTGTTACAGTACGGTTGTCGGTTCTTGGCGAGTTTGAAGTCAGACTCTGCGAATTTTAGCGCTTGAAAACTCGTAAAAAAGTAAATGTTTTAAACAAATAGATGCAATTTGCAGTTGTTATTGCTGTTAAAAACTGTTAGTGGCATTTATTTTTTTTAATCTTTATTTTTCTACGTGTTTTCAGTCAAGACAAGCACACCGTCTGATTCTTATTACTTTTTTGTCATACTTAATAGAAAACTAGCAATGATAAACATCAATAGAATTTCAATAAATATAACAATTAGAATTTCTGTCTGTTATAAAACAAATAGAAATTCATGTCTAACATTTCTAATTGAACCGACTATTTATATTGGTTTAAATGAAACCATAAACTGCCTCATGACTACGCTAAAATAGGTCCAGTTTAGCACAAATTACAGAGAGCTGGTACCTGATGCTGGTTTTCAATTGAGCCTTGGATAAATTAGTCGACATCATCGAATGATGTCGATGCATTGTCACTTATCACTTGTTTTTGTATGTAAATATATGGAAGGTAGTATAGTTGTTCCGGCAAAAACTTCGTACCACCTCGTAAGGTTAAATGCATGTTGGATTAAGTCCGCCTATGTGCCACTACTGTACATGAAGATTAAATAAATCAAATAATAATTTCCCTACACGAATATTTCTAAGACTAAAATCAGTCAAATCGGTTCAGCCGTTCTTGAGTTTTAGCGAGACTAATGAACAGCTATTCGTTTTTATATTTACAAGAAGAAGAAGATTATGTTGCTTAACAAATTGATGACAATTGAGTCACGCTCGCATTCACACAATTTCTAAGACGTTCAATATCTGAAACTCTGATACCTAAAAGTGTGGAAAGAAACATATCTTCTGAAGTTAAAGTTCCAAGTATCGGAACACTTACTACGATACAAAATATCAATATTTCTCACACAAACCTGAGTCGGGAAGCAGCTTCCCTTTCAGCTCCACGTCGCTTTCCGCCGACGTCGCTCCATAGTTTTTATAAGTTTTGCCCGAAGGCTCCTCAAACTTCGTCACTTTAAATCTCTCCGACATTTTCACACAATTTTAACACTTATTCTTAAGCTTATAACACTGATATTACACTAACACTTGATATGGATATACACTGTTTTGTTAACACTGATATGTTTAGTGATACGTATTGTTTTGGTCACTTACACATTGTTTTTCACTGTTTTGTTTTGGTACTGGTTACTATAAACAACGATTATTTTTTTTCAGAATCAATTAAATATCTTCTTCTCTACGCCACTTTTATTAAGTGTCCTAAAATACCTCGAGGGATTTAAATAAATTACAAAACGAAATATGAAATAAATTTAACACCTAGCATAATTTCGACGTCTCTATTTTAATAAACGAATAAAATTTACAAAAGTATTTATCACGCAACAGTTTCTTTTTTACGATTAATTAACAAAATCTTATACTCCACCACCGGTAAAGCCATTTTCATTTACGCTCGCAAAACACTTTTACGTGAGCAAAATAAAAAAATGAAAGTCCCATTTCAATCCTAAGCAAAACATTTTTCTTCGCTTTCATAGAAACTCCACGTTCACCCCTGCTTCACAAAGCGGCCGGAGGTTTACCTGTGAGCTAGGTAATAAATGAGTACTAATGAGGAGTAATTACTTAACTTGGTTTAATTCTATGTTCACGTAAACAATACCGGGTAAATTCCTGCTACTAAGCACTTATAATGCGAGTCTCTTTTTTTCTACGATAACTCAGAATATGAGTAAGGCCAGACGACAGCGGATTCTGTTATAACTATTTTTACCACAAAATAAAAGTGCATTTCAGCAAAATGTTAGTACTTAAATTGTCATTGTAACTTATATATATTTTCGCACTTTTTTACAATTAGACAAGAGAACGAAACCAAAGGAAAGCCTGCCTTATGAGAGACAATAGTGGAAGTCATTGGAGGAGGCCTTTGCCATTAGGGGAACCGAGTTTTTTATAGTTTTAATACTTTACAGTTCAACTGTTAACTTTTTGGAATAACAGGCTTTATTATTTATGAATTAATTACAAAACTTTTCTTTACGCAGAAACTTTAGTCGGTGGCTGTTGTAGTTCGATCTTATTACTGACAACGTTATCTACCAGTCACCCAGTCTTTTTTTTATTTTATATAATAGCAAAATATCGGGTTTGTAGGACCTTTTTACACTGACTCTTTTATCCCAAAGGTGTTACTTCTGTCTTACTTTCCACGGACAAATAGCATCATAGACGCGAATCCGTCATTGTACGCCTTCGTACTGTCGCGGTCGTGTTGTATTATGGTCGCTTTGTTGACAAAATTTAATAGTTTTTTATGTAAGCGGTGAACAGGCGTACATCAAGCGTATACGCGTCTCTAAAGCTACGCGTCCATGAACAGCAGGCTTTTTTTCAGATTCAGTTTAAGAATATTCGGATGCAAAACGTACAGAACCATTTTTGTTGCGAAGACACTAGGAAGAGGTCTATGTCCATCAGTGGACGTCTTTTAACTGAAAGGATGATGTTAATAATTAGTGCTTGACTGCGATCCCACCTGATGGTAAGCAGTGATGCAATCGTTGATGGTTGATCGTTGTTGTTGCAACGTTTTTCTTTCTTTCTTTCTTTCTTTTGATGGTAAGGCGCACTAATTTATTAAGAGCCTATTCACTCTACCCTTGAAGACACCTAAATTAAAATCGGACGGAAAGACTGCAGCCGGCAAACTGTTCCAGTCCCTCGATGTACGCGGTATATACGACGAGGCAAAACGCTTAGTCCGGCCCGCAGATGTTTCAACAATGTAAGGGTGGATATTTGCCGTACTGCTTGGAACAAATATACTTAATGTATTTCAATCCATTTCTTTCAACGTAATTGTGTGTGCTAATGAACAAATGCCGTGGTTCAATTCTCTAACTACAAAAACGCCGCGTAACCGACTGCAGTGAGTAAATTATGCTGACTTATACAACCCTTGATTATACGTTGAATCTAGACTTACTCAATATTATTAGAGCTTGAAGAAAAGTTTTAATGTTCATAACTTTGTGAAAACACATATTTTCAAAGTCTATATTTTTATAAGCAACAAAATTCTAGATACTAAAAGTTAGTAGAAGTATCCAAACGACTGCCTAAAGGCTAAATCAATAGGAACCCTTACAAATGAGTGGGTGCCTAGAATTTCAGCTCCTTTACCAACCATCCCAACTTTCAAAAGATCTATAATAATAAAATTCAATAGAGATATAAGTATATCTCTTACAGACAGATACGACAAGAAGTCGCGACAACTCTGAAGCAGTTTAATCCCTCGCACGCACGCGGATATTATTATTACGCTTTTTTTGGAAAGGAACATAAAAAATCTTAAAAAAAAAGAAAAACTAATATTTTCGACTGAATGAGCAAATAGCGCTTTTTTAAGGTAATTCAAGCTGTACAAATGTATGTACAGTCGGTTTTCGAGGGGGCAAGTTTTGTTAAAAACGTCGACGCCTCGTTGTCGCAGTCTCGCATAGCATCTGTCTGTGATAACCTTTAGTCATAAGTGAAATATACATTACTCAATGTAAGTATACATCTACTGGAAAAGAAACACAGGAATTATTATTATTTTTTTACTTTCAAAAGACTTAACGGATTCGGATGAAAATTTAAACACAAGTAAGACACCATATTCGAATAACATAAATTATATTTTTCATCCCAGACTTTCACGCAGGCAAAGCGGCTGGTAGCTGCTAGTATGTACTACAGAAAAATAATAGTGACTGCTCCATCACTTCTCTGTTTGCATACAGCTCGCTAAGATAATTAAATAGCTAATGAAATATCACGTTGGCAGTTCGGAAAATTCCGGTAAAAGCAGGACTGCGAACGAAAATCGAATTAAAAGGATTTCTCTTGTATCTGACGCGGGCTCGGAGTGCTAAAATGCAAATGCAGCAGGTTTTTATCAAAGTCAAAATGTAACTTTGCATAAAGCTATTGATGGACTTGTTCATTAAATGTTCTCTGGACATTTTTCACCGTGAACAATTTTGGGTTTAGTATTAGTTAACTAAAAAGGAACCCTTACAAACCTATGCACCAATCCGCACTGGGCCCGCGTGGTGGATTATGGCCCATTACCTCCTATAGAGAGGAGGCCTGTGTCCCAGCAGCGGGAACATTAATAAGGCTAATGATGATAATAGGAGACGGGATAAAGAGTTGGGGCAGATCAGAGCAAACAGCGTCTTTAGCTGTTTAGTGGAAAGCATGTCTTAAACATCATACGACTGTCCGGTTAGTGGCCCTGACTGCTATGCTAGTGGTCGTGGAACCGATTCCCACCCAGGACAATTTTTTGGGTGATGAGCACGATCATTTGTTCTGTGTGAGCGTGTAATTTAAGTATAATATGCTGTATATATTTAAAAATATATAAGTATGTTTAACAGTCGTCTAGTACTCTTAACAAAAGCTCTGCTTAGCGTGAGCCTAGACGGCGTTGTTTGATAATTGTGGAATTTATATTATACGAGATTTAAAAGTAACTATACCACAGATACCATCGTCATTATGCACATACATATATTGCCTTTAACTTCTATGTTATTATTGTGATTAGGGCTTGAAATACCTACACTTGATCATGAAACAATACCAAATGGAATAATAAAATTTAAAATTTACCTAGCGTGTCCGCATTATCGCCACAAACGACAATGTAACGCATATTATTATAAAGATATGAAAATTTCATATCTTTTATGATTTAATCATAATAATAGCAATGAAAAAATTTAATATCATTGTCCGTCAAATGTATTAAAATTATGATTCAGTACGGCCGTCGGATCTTGGCGAGTCTGCAGTGTTAGACTGCGAATTTTAATGCTTGAAAACTCGTAAAAAAAAATGTTTATAAAATTAAACGCAATTTGCAGTTCTTATATTTGCTGTTAAAAAGTCTTATTGGCATTTTTTTATCTTATTTTTGTAGGAGTTTTAACTAACTAACTTCAGACTGATGACTTACGGTAGTGAGACGTGGTCGCTTACTATGGGTCTCTTAAGAAGGCTCAAGGTCACCCAGCGAGCAATGGAGAGAGCGATGCTTGGTATTTCCCTGCTTGATCGAATCAGGAATGATGAGATCCGCAGGAGAACGAAATCAACCGACATCGCTCGAAGGATTGCATCGCTGAAGTGGCAGTGGGCGGGACACATAGCGCGGAGAACCGATGGCCGTTGGGGCGGAAAGGTTCTCGAATGGCGACCGCGTACCGGACGACGCTCCGTGGGCAGGCCCCCTACAAGGTGGACCGACGATCTGGCGAAGGTCGCGGGAAGCCGCTGGATGCGGACAGCACAGGACCGATCGTTGTGGAGATCCTTGGGGGAGGCCTATGCCCAGCAGTGGGCGTCGCTCGGCTGACATGATGAACTTCAGACTCGCCAAGATCCGACGGCCGTACTTTATATTTCACGCGTTATTTCCACTAATATAGATTTAATGCTCATTTCAGCCCGTGGTTCTAAAGGTGCTAGGTACCATAAATAAAACTGAGTAAATCTATAAAAAGCTATTCGCATTATCTCATTCATGTACATTATGTAATCATTAATACATTTATGTACATATCTTCGGACTTGAGTAAGCGCAGATACTAATACTGTTCAGTAAAACCTGTTTTTCCTCATTTATCTGTTTATTCATGTCCTATTTGCTTAGTCTCGACTCAATCGTATTTGTTAAGTATCTGTCTAAATGGCATCCACTGGTGTTGCTAAAAATATCATAAAAACCCATTGATCCATCTCTACACAGCGATAAAAAAATACAGAACAATAACTCGTTCTAAAATATAAAAAAAGTTATAAATACGAAACTAATGGGAGAAGACACTAACTTCTGTAATACAGGTTTCGACATAGCTCAAAAGTTAGAGCTTTCAATATAATGTCAAAGAATTGTATATGTGTCAATAAACTATTTGATTTGAAAAAGTCCGCAACAAAAGGAGCTTAACAAAGTATAATTTGATTAGCAATAATGATTGACAAGAAATCCTCATTGTCAAAACTATAAAGTCTACGAAATCAACAGTAATTGCGGCAAATGGTCAATCACATCACACTAATATTATAGAGAATATTTTGTACACGTATGTCTATAAATGCGTTTGTGTGCGTTTGTAACTCTTTTAACTCGAACGATGGATTCGGATAAAATTTGGCATATGAGTAGACAATGTTCAGCTAGTTCAATATATGTATTACTTGCTACTGACAGCGGTATAGCTTGTGTGAAAGTTTTCAAAAAATTCTCGAGATAAGAAGTAGTTAGTCCTGTTAAGTAATAATAATTTCAGGATATCGTTGTCACTGATAGTCTTACCTCACCTAGAGTGTTCTCTGACCCAGTGTGGGTAAGTTTACTAAGTAACATGATACAAGCAATTAGTGAGTACATGTCAAGCAATCTCAAACATGGTAGGATCGTACCTACAAGTACGATGGCAACAAAGAAATGATCCAATCATGACGTCATTATAATCCAAGCACACACTGATAACTGTTATCAAGCAATGTATTAGATCCTTGAACATTTAGGCCAGTATTAGGTGAGGTAACTACCATAAGAAACTGGTTTTAATATTATTCTTGTCACACTATTAAGGCTAGATCAAGCTTATAGAATATGCACTTGCAATCTATATGTTAAACTAAGATTATTGCAATTTAATCTGTACATATTAAAGTTAAACTGGTTTTTAGCATTACACAACCAATTCTATACATCAAAGATTATTTACTTTTGTTAATTGAATTATCAGAACTGTTAGCGGAAGCAAGTCTAAAAATAGCTTTTGTAAACAGATTATACTTAGCTTTTGATACGTACATTCATTGCTTAAATCATCATTATGCGCCAATTGAAAATTATTAACATTTTTGTAACTTACAGAACAACATTCTGCCTTCTTAAATTATTCATATTTACAAATTAGACGTTAGAAGATTTGAGTCACTAAATGAAAAATAGCCGCGGATTCTTGGAATCACTCAGGGACGTATCTTAGGGCCGTATTCAGATGAAGCGAATCTCTTAGTTTGTGATAAGATTATCATTAACAATTTCATAGTAAGTATCTCATCGTAAGAAAATTACCTAGCTCAGCTTTTATAAAATACTTCACATCATGACAATATAATTAAGAATTCTTTAATATTTACAGTGAAAAATCTTCTAGCACGATCACATCTTTTACGTTCAGTATTATTTTTCTGTTTATTTCCTAGATACATGAGGAATCTATTAACCTGGAATACGTGGAATATAATAAAATTAATTGGTACCTACTTGTATTATAGAAACTCGCATATTTTATCATAATGACTGCAAGTTGCTACCACCATTATGTCATTATCAATTGATAAGTTGCGTGGGATACTAAGCACTTGATACCTACGAATATTGCAAAGGTATAAAAAAATAAATCATAAAGAATTTTCAACTAACTAGCTTTTACAAGTGTTTTTTTTTATTGCTATAAACTAGTGCTTGACTGTGATCCCATTTGATGGTAAGCAGTGATGCAATCGTTGATGGTGAGAGCCTATTTACTCTTGGCCTTGGAAGACACCTAAATTATGATCAGACGGAAAGATTGCAGCTGGCAAATTGTTCCAGTACCTCGATGTACATAGTTTAAACAACGAATCAAAACGCATAGTCCGGACCGTATCTTATTCAACTATTACCATGAGAAGAAAACTAGTCGGTACTGTGCTGAACCTAATCCTCTTTCTCTCTCTAACCTGCCAAGTCGTATCAAAATTCATGAATGTTGAGACGTGATAGATTTACAAAGCTCCATATAGACAGTACCTAGACAAAATATCTTCCCGATACTGTAAACCGTTAAAACGGAAGAGCACACACAATCTATGTACTAACGACAAACGTACTAGACTAGCTTGCACGAGTGGATCCAATGAACTTATACGAAGCAGCGGAGGTTGCAAATTGTGAGACAAATGGTGCCCTTATTTTCTTTACTTATAAACAGAATTGAGATTTTGTTGAGATGCTGTGATGTTTCTTAGTAGAACTTGCTCAAAAAATGTTAAATTAGATATTTTGTTGTCTGAAGAATCTTGAAAGATATCTTTTGTTTAAGAAACAGAAGACACTGTGTCGATAGTTGCTATATATCATATAATACAGAAGTACCTATTAACTAACCTTGAATCTAAGTGCGAAGTAGTTAAAAATAAGAAATCGATAAACACTAATATAAACATTATTAAACTTATAACAGGAACTGTAATAAAAAGTACAATTTCCAATATACAAACATTACCCATAGACAACGTTGAAGTAATCACTTCTCGTGTCTCTGGTACAGCCGTTGGTGACACATGTGTACTCAATGGTCCCAGCTTGTCGGACACTTGGCCTATAAACTACAAAGTTGCAGTATTGATAAATGCATAGTCCTCTATACTGTGGTGTGAAAATCAACGGTAGAAAGTATTGCCATTTGATTCTGGTTTACAATGAGTTTTAATACTTTAATGATTTTAGATAGATAGGAATAAGCAATCATTTTGATACTATAGATCTATTTTAATCTCTTATAAGTCAAAAGAAAAGGGATATATCATTACATAGTATAAAACAAAGTTGCTTACCTCCTAGCTTAGATCTTTAAAACTACGCAACGGATTTTGATGCGGTTTTTTTAATAGATAGAGTGATTAAAGAGGAAGGTTTATGTGCATAATACATGCATAATATATTCAATATCAGTACCCGTGCGAAGCTAGGGCGGTTCGCTAGTTAACAATAAACAATAGTACGACAGCCTTTACTCCTTCAAATTAAAATTCAGCATTTGGTACAGAATTACGGATTTCGTAGATGAAGTATGAGACTTTGCATGAAGTATTTTCCTCTTTTATAACTAGTAAACAACGAAAAAAATATTGCACAAGCCAGATAACAAACAATGCTCAAAATTTAACAACAAACATTCAAATTGTAATAAATATGAATTGATAATAATATCAGCGAAAGCGGGTACAATACCGGACTACACCAAACGACACAAACCGAGTTCGCCAAGAGTATTACCATACTAAATATAAGATATAACAATGCATTTGAATGATACCAACTTTATTTTATCAACGTAGGCGTTTTCTATACTTAGTCGAATAATATTATTGAATGAACCCTTAATTGGGACGTTACAAGAATGTACCCTAGTTTTGACGTAATATCATCCTAGAATTGCTTTTGCAAATCGAAGAGAAATAGTAGTTATCTTTTCAAAATTGTGCCGACATTTCTTAACGGCATCAAATTTCACTAACAATTAATAGGTCAATCTAGATTTATAAACTGAAATTCTGGAGAAAAAGATTGCAGAAAATTTTGAAATGGTTGATATTAAATGCTGAATATAAAGTTGTAAATCCATTTGAAACACTGAAGAAGTACGAAGTATCAAATCGGGAAAGACAAATGATGGCAAAAACTTTTTCTGGACAAAATTGGATCAAACGACTCGGGTCTCGAGGGAAAAAATATGTTTTAACAAGCAATTGAAGCAGCAGTTTTCACGTCTACGTTTTCTAAAATAGAATGAAATGAAACAAAAATAACGCAAAATGACAATAGCCATTAAATGGCAATGGGCAGGAGATTCCTTGACGATTTGGGTTCCTACCTAAAGGATTAGCCCGCCGTAATTAAGGACAAAAATACTGGAGGGAGGCCTATGCCCTGCAGTAAAACTCAATAAGCTCATACTAATAATAATAATTCAATCAATATTGGGTAAGAATCATCATCATCATTACATAGTATAAAACTACTGTTTGATATATCTATGTATAAAACAAAGTCGCTTCCTCCCTATGTATGCTTAAATCTTTAAAAGTACGCAACGGATTTTGATGCGATTTTTTTTTATTTTTTTAATAGATAGGATGATTCAAGAGGAAGGTTTATGTGTATAATACATCTTCCTAATATTATAAATGCGAAAGTTACGATGTTTGGATATTTGTTACTCAATCACGCCAAAACGGCTGGACAATCTGGATGAAATTTGGCACAGGCATAGGATACACTCCGGAATAGGACATAGGCTACTTTTTATCCCGGAAACCCCAACCCCAATACCACGCTGGCGAAGCTAGTGCATAATAATATTCAATATCAGTACCCGTGCGAAGCTGGGACGGGTCGCTAGTTAAGTATAAAACAAAGTCACTTTCCGCTGTCTGTCCATTCCGTACGTATGCTTAGATCTTTAAAACTACGTAACGGATTTTGATGCGGTTTTTTTAACAGATAGAGTAATATGCATAATATAATTATTATTACCAATGCAATTAACACCCCTGTGAAGCTGGGCCACCAAGTAAATTATAAACATTAAATGTTTTGCAATATTTAATATTCGGTAGAGTGACGCATTTTTCTTAATGTCTGTTTGGCTTCTAATCTACTTGTAAATTGCCTAAGTCAATAAGTATCTTCGCAGTTAGTATATTTACTTAATGAGTAAGTAATAATGGTATGGTACTGGCACATGAAGTCGCTCTGTGTACAATTATGGTATTTTGTGCATCTGGTGAGACTGGGCTGGACAGGCGACTCCGACATACTCGTACTTGATAAAAAGGCTAGGATATAATAATTATATCTTTAGGATAATACCCTCTCAAGAGTTGAAGAATCTCGTTTAAAAGAATCACCATAGCTCTAGAAAGTAAAGATCAAAGAAAGAACACAGGTAGATTTTGGCCAGTAAAAATCTGGCACTACTACGACTAAATAGAACATGGACTGTAGAACTATGGATTGCCAGTGAGGGTACGTATATTTTATCGTTAAATCCATAGCTTGGCCAACCTTCTTTATGTATCATATCAAGAGCACCTCAAAAGATGAAGAAGAATGCACTTATACAACACTAACCTCTACCCGTGGAAGCAAACTTCTGACACCCGTATCATTTCTCTAGGTAGTGAATTTTGAAAAAAAAAATCTTAATCTTTGAATAGAACATAAAGAAGCCTCTAAGCAAAAAATCAGCAATCTAGGTGCAAAGGTTTGGGATTAGGCGTTGGTGCATAAAGTTTGAAGCTGGGCATTGATACGTCAATGTATAAGTCAGAACTTTAACTTTCATATTAATACCAACGAAGGTATTCTATTAATTATTAGAGGTAAGAAATGTCAACAATCACCTGGTAGCAAGAAATACTCAATGAAAATAAAGAACAAGTTCTAGTAGATAAACAATTTTCTTGGAAGTTCAATCTAGGTTCCCTTTACTCGGGATTGCTATTAAATAGTTTTTTATTTACTCAAATAAAACGAATCGAAATGAAACTGCAACAAACCGTTTAAATATAATAAAGGACCGCTTACAACTACGGTGGCTTGCGTATTACTTTGTACTATTGATTTCATCACCACAGCTCTCGAAACGCTAGTTGAAGGAAAAAAACGTGAAAACGTACTGACTTTTTCTCGTTCCACGTCCAATTCTGATATACTGACATCAGAATAAAAGAAAAAGATTGGAAGATAGGTATGTGACAACCACCAACCGCAGTGCCTGTTAGTGGATGTCAGAAATCTTCCAATTCCTAGAGAAGAGGCATGTGTTATAATTATGTTACTGGTACTACCAACAAGTGAATTTTTTTGTCAATTTATATCTCAATATCCTGGTGAACTTTAAGGCTCGAATAATGTTTTAATTATAGCTAAGCAATCAAACTAGATAGAAAAGACCCAGACCCAGGGGCAGGAGTCCGATACATCGGTCAGATCAAATCCGTGCTACACTGGAGACCAGCCTGCGCGCTATCCACTTTGCCAAAGACAACATGGCGAAATATCACAAGAAAGTTATCTGTCAAGGTCACGACCTTCAGCATTAAGGATAAAGAAAGCAAAGTCGACGCACCGTTGTCCACGGCGTCATCAATAACATAGATATAGAAAGTAATGAATAACAAAAACACAAAATCTGAATATATTTTACCAAGAAAAGTACTACAAAATCACTGCGTAAATACCGTATAACTCGAGTGCAACAACAGAAGTAATTCTATAAATATATCGGGTAGCAATCGGCCGATACCGAAGTGATCCGGTGCAACAAACGACCGGTCAAATGACATCAATTGATATGTATTGCGAATTGAACGCCAGGGACGTTTCTTCGGTATTTCATTTAACGTGTAGGTCTACATTATCATTACTTGTTAAAATAAATTTAAGTTATTTTGCTGATGGATTTTTTGGGCCCTAAGTGAAGACGAGAGAATGAAGCGTTATGGAAATGAAAAACCATCTGTGTATCTTCAGTTGACCTTTGCGTTTCAAGGTCACGGATACTCTTTAAAACAATCTTGCTTTATTGGCAGGCATCGCCTAAACCTTAGTTTGAAGATAGTTTGCACACTCACTTCACTTAAATTGTCGTAGTGAGTTTACAGAATTTTTGATCACTGACAGGCTGTTTGATCAGTTGTCATGGTGAGGACAAACAATGGAGGAATAAGCAAGTGTTGGGAAAGATGATTAACCGATTTGGAAATGCGATGGCAGTTAATAGATAAATACACAATAACATTGCTGCATTACCCGAAGAATTAGACAGAGAAAAATAAATTGGAACAAATGTGTTTAAAATTTTAAGCACACAAACGTACAAAGGCGAACTTAATGTCATTATATTGCATGCGCTACATGATTTTTCGAAAGAGAAGTCATAACGCAAAGGAACATCACTAGGTTATGACAAATTAAAGTGTGAAACGAACTCTAACTACAGAGCGAGATAAATTACTTAATAATTATTTAACAATACCTAACCCACTTGTAAGGCAAAATACACGAGCATTTTGTCTTTTAATTTACATAGTTTCACTTAATCAGTTCTCATTATTTAAACCGATTAATACTCTTTGTTCAATCATCAATGTCATATTCTTTAATTGTTCCCCAGTCTTACCCTTCCCTGAAAATAGACTAGGTACCACCACGGCCTATGAACAGTCACCCTTGACCCGGGTCTACTCGAGTATAAGTGCCTTTTATGACACCCTCTTCAAATCGCTGATGTGTCGAGTGGCCTAGTAACAAGCACGCCGATTTGTTACACTGCTTTTTGAACGTGGTTTTTTTTTTAATCGATATTTTTAGAGATATGCTTGCATTTTAACCTTGACGGTGAAGAAGAACCATACTTGTATACATAAAACCATAGCATATAGTTATTATTATAATTAGCCTTATGTTCTTACTGATGGGGCTCAGGCCATCTTTGTAGGAGAGAGAATGGATAGTCCACTGCACTACACTACATGTCACGTGTTTTCCGATTGGTTCTGAGATATCGAAATGTTTAGTTTCCTTAAGATGTTTTCCTAAAAGGTTTTGCGTGTAATAATGATAAAATAAATTGCACAAAGTAAATCACCTGGTTTTGAACAAACTGTACTACTATTGCAATCAATATGTACATCTTTTTTAAAATTAAATAAACAAATGCTTGACTGTAATCCCACCTGATGGCAGGCAGTGATGCAATCGTTAATGGTGAGGCGCACTATATTGTGTGTGTACAACATTATACCTATAATATCCAAAGCCGATCTACCAAAATTAATATTCTAAAGAAATAATTATGTTTCTTGATTAGTAGACGATTAAGAAATTCTGTTCCTGATTGATAACTGAATGAAAAAATAGGAAAACAACGAAGTTAAGGAAAAAAAAGCTAGTTCGATATAAACCATGACCTGGTAATAAAACTTCATCTCGAAATGTTTTTAATAACATCTAGTATAATATGACAATAAAAGTGCAAAGCTATAAATTATAATTACTTCTAAGAAAGAATATGAGACTTGATTATAATTCTCGGAAAGAGCCAACAGTTTCGTGCCAGTCTAACTGAATACCAATATCCTACTACAAAACATATCATAACGCTGACATACTAGCCTTTGTGAAAGATGATAATTTGTTATAATGCTCAGAAAGTAGGTAACTAATGAGGCTGCTGACGATTTACAGAGAAGAGAGATCGAAGAAAACATTCATATATATAAATCGGTATAAAGATTCGACACAACCATTGATACGACGGAACACTCAGCAATTCACCATGTAAAATTGCAATAGTGTGAATCTATCCCATACATTTTGATTTGTCAAGGATAGATTTTTGAGATCACTGTTAGATTTTTGTACTACTTAGTACACGAAAATTTATTTATTTATTGAAACTTTATGCGCATAAAACTGAACTTTAAAAGATAGACGAAAAGAAAAGAAACAAAATATAATAATAAATACGTACATATAAATAAGCAAGATCATTGTAAAAACAAATCCAAGTAATCAGTGTTGAGATAAATCTGCTAACTTCTCGCGAATGTATGAATTCTGCCTAATGCTTGCACTAACTAAACATATTTATACATTTCTCGAAAGACTATCTCAGACACGTGTCTGCATGGTTCTCATATGGTAAATGAGAGAACCATGTAAGTCTTTACCTTGTGGGTAGATTTATTATTTGTCTGGCAGATTTTTTTATGCGGCTTACCTATTAACGTTCTTACGATTTCTGTCAAATATTTGTATATTTGCACTGTCTGAACAAGTCCACTCAAATCAGTGTGGTCCTTTCCTCAAAAGAGCACTTCAGACATTAGCCAACAAGATTCTCATATAATTTGACCTTTTCATGTTTAGTGTATGGATTTTAAGACACTGAGCTCTGAGCTTGTTTCATTGCTTGTTTTCAATGTATTCAGGTAGGGAACATCAGCCTCATTTAGTTCGAATTATTAACAAAAAATAGGCGTACAAAATTGTTATTTATAAGTAAATAACTGACTAAAAGTAAATTAATGTATAGTTTGTTTTATCAACCAAACAGTATTTAAAAATAAGAAAGAAAGAAAATCTTTTTATTTGCGGGAAGCACTAATTAACAAGTAATAAATAATAATTTACATAAAGAGAAGAAAAAAGTTGAATACCATAAACTAAAACAATTAGAATAGTGCGCACGTCCGCGCAAAACGGCCCACCACTCACTTATTTGTTGTAATTTTTTTATATATTTTTCTACGTAACTTTTCTATTTCTGTAGTGTTTACGTGATTTTTCAGATATTTTAAGAGTTATTCTACTATTCGTGGCAAAGACGAATCTAATCAAACAAAGATCACTAATTTCGGTCCAGCCGTTCATGGGTTGTAAATTGTGTAACTAAATCGACTTTGTTTAATTTTTGGCCTTAGGAAGCAAAATAAATATCATATATTAATTATAGACTGTAAGATGAACTCAATTATGATCGCGATCTGCAAATAAGTACATAATTTCCAGCATATAATATGCTTACTGAAGTTCATAGGAATGAATAACAATTGTACCAAACAACAGTCCACATTGTATATTGATATAACCAACAAGTAGTAGAATTAATATGTCCGGTCAATTGCCGCTGGGAACAACGTTTTGGTCTTGTTTTAAAATGAGTTGGCGGTAATACGTCCGACTCGCCTGGGAGTGAGTGAGTGATGGAGAGGGGTGAGCGATGCACCTTGTAGTGGAAGGAATTATGTGTTTACTCCCACAAGGTTTTCCGATGACCTGGTCGTGGGAATTAGATGGAACTGAGATTCACGCATGATTTTGTTTTAAAGAGTAACCATGGAGTATCTTGCCGGTTCTTCTCCATAGGAGACGACCAATTTGGAACCCTAGCTTTTGACGTTTTATAAGTGCCTATGTAAGCCCGTGTGAAATAAAAATATTTTGACTTTGCACAGGACTTCAATCAGGTCTTCAACTGAAGGAACATGAGTGGGTTTTAATCAGTAAAGGCCTATGGAACCAAGGGTTTCACACTCTCAAAAAAAAAAAACCTCTGTAGTAAAACAATTTACTATACGTCAATACAGTCTTGAGTAGGTACATATCTCTTTGTAGTTTTGATAATCCTAATCTGTCCTATGTTATGTAGAATGTAACGACGAAGGAAATAGCGGTATGACTGATAAATACAATATATATTTTTCCTTAACACTAGTACGAGAATAAGTTACGGTAAAGGATTGTTGTATAGTTGTGTTGTATGTTATAGTATTTTTACGTTGATAATATGAATAAAAGAATGAAAAACATTTACTGTGCCTATCATGACTAGGATAAAAAAAAAAGTTTTAGATAGGTAAGCATTTTTTTAAAGGTTAATCATTCCATGACTTCTCCCACTTTAGAACGGAGCGGAAGGACATTCTAGAATTTTACTGACTAAAACCCACATCTATATTTTTTCTGATGCCCTTTTTTGCCGCGTTCCAGGACCACGGGTTACTCTTTCAGGAGTCAGCCCATGGCCCCAGGCTTCCGCCATACCGTTACCTTACGGCTTTCGGGACATCAAAACTAGTCTACACTGATTCTATAAAGAGGTAATTTTCTTTATTTTTTGTAGGATGTGATCTCTAAAAGTACTGGACCGATTACCAAAATTTCTTCACTAATAAAAAGCCGATTTATTTCGCCGATCTAGAATGACGTAGGTTACATTTTAGATACGCAGGTGAAGCCGTAGGTTAAAGCTAGTATTAAATAAGCCCGAAGCAGAAACGCTGAATAATCGGGCTGGTTGTTACGTCAAATGTTGTTTAAAATTTGGTTAGGTATGGTCAGGGTCTTACAAAAACTGTCTGAACATGTTTGGTAATAATTAGGTATACGGTTTTGCAAGTTGAAACTGTAACAGTATTTCTTCATGCATACAAAATATGACGTAATACGTTTGTACAATGTAATCTGTAATGTAATAATTTATGACATGTAGGTAGACCGTATGTATTTAATTCTTTTTACATGTGACATAATACTTTTAATGTGACTTACATTATTACATTTATATAATTTGTTAAAATAATATTCTACATACATATGCGTATGTGTTCCCCGAGATTGATCTTTACCGGACAACGAGTTACATACTGCGCACCATCAAGTAACGGTCAAACCCGATCTCATCAAGATTTATGGGGCCCGGTTAGAACAACCGTTGCCCGAACTGCAGGATTTTTCGAAAGATTTACCGCTACCCTCGCAAGGGGTAACTAAAGAAACTCAGGTGGGTTTAAGTCAGTAAAAGCAAGTTTTTGAATATCAGAACACAGGGAGTGTTCTGATATCTCACTTCACTCATGCTAGAAATAAAATTTTACAAGTGGACGTCTAGTAATCATATTTTTACAAGAGGGCATAGACACTGTTTATCAAAAAGTTTGAAATGTATGGAACGTGGTACCGAAATGTAACGTAGTTGTTTTGGGTTAGATATAGAAATCATTAAATAATTTCTCCGACTCTCCTGGGTTGAATTCTAGCCAAATGTATTGCTTTATGTTATTTATACTCATCTATGCAATTTATAGATCATAACTGCTCTGACATGTCCTAGAACCAAAAATTTGAATACATGTGACATCCACCAACCTGCACTGGGCCCGCGTGGCGCAGTGGTTTATCCCATTATCATCACCCCATTTCCTCGCCTAGAGAGGAGGAACTTTATAAAGGCTAATAATGTTGTATAGATATGCTATTATACTCTTGGTAAAACAAAAGTGATTATCTTTTAAAACCCAGCTAGCGTCCCTTCAATTTAAAACCTTACCATCCAGGTCCACGGTGACTCTTTCGAACTATCCCTCAACCTAAAATTGTTAACTCCATATGATTTGAGTTTCACATAATCTAGGTCCCAAGACATCAATAAAACAGAAACGCGTGACATACGAGCGTGCGAGCCGCGACATTCGCGCTAAGCACTTGTAATCTGAACATGCCTTTACGAGTTTCGGGTCGTCGACGTCGATATATTGAACGTCTACTGTTCTGGCATTCTCCACCAAAATTAACGCTAGCTTGTCTCACTGGCATTCAGACGAGACAGTTTGAGGGATGTTAATCTAAGGGTTAATGCCCCTTGATGTTCTATATCTCCCTGAGCCTGCAAAGTCTCTGGGTTAGGTTTATTTAATGCTTGAACAGGGAATTTTGTTGCATTAAAGAACATTACATCAAGTCTTGTAAACTTTATCTTCATGCATACTGTCAAAACGATGGTTCCTCAAGTCTAAGAAGCCTACAGCCTGCACATTGATGGCCTGCAACTCATGAGACGCCTTTCTGGCTGTTTATACTAATATTGTCAAGGAGAAAATCTCTATATGTATGTATGTTTGATACCCCTTCAAATGATATTCGGATGTTACAAGTGTAAACTGCACCCTAAAGCTACAGGGATTTTTGAAAGTGACACAGTGGCCCAACCACCGTATTATTACAAAAATCATAACACTCTGGGTTTTAATTCGAAAAAGTGTAAAAAAAATGGATTCAAGGTACTTTTATTTGCTACAAACCTATTTTCTTTAATGCACTGTTAACTTTAAAACTGAGATATTTTTTCTCTCTTACAGCGACAAATTCTCTTACCGATATTATACCAACATAGATTTCTAGTTTACTGCGTCAATAAAAATACCTTGCGATATTACTTTACATTATATACCACTGTAGAATATTAAACAGAATCAACCTGTATTCACGCGTCAAACATACTATAAATAATAATTATAAAATCATAAATGACACAATTATGTCCGATCATAAATCATTGCAGAAATTATGCACGAATTGATTTTTAAATGAATCAGTCTATCACAAAGCTGTATTATTATTATCTTATCAGTGATTGATTCATGTTATTAAGTCATATTAATGAGTGCAATATAATTAAATAAACAACATCGATTTTGAGACATGTTATGTCATCATAAGTACCTATGTATTGCAGACGACGAGCAATGGTTAGCTCTCCGTCAGGCCATCCGGTTACTGTCCGGAACTGAGTCCGAGTTGTCGACATTCCGTAGTGTAAAACGCGTGCATCAAAAAAAGCTAGTAAAACTATAGGGCCGAAACCTACTGGCGCCATGGATTAATTTCCGAAAGAGAAAATCGTGGTCCTGAAACGCAAAGGTAAAGAAGGGACGTAATATTTTAGTCAGTATAAATGTAACAATCTCTTCTGCTCTAACCTACAGAGGAAACTTTTTTTTATTGGTATAAACTAGTACTTGACTGCGATCCCACCTGTTGGTAAGCAGTGATGCAATCGTTGATGGTGAGGCACAATAGTTTATTCACTCTAGCTATGAAGACACCTAAATTATAATTTGGACAATGCAAATATTGAGTTTTTAATATAATAACGTGAATTTAATGCAAGATAATTTTAAATAATATTTATACCCACAACATCGCCTGTTTCTGTACAATACAAAAGTTGAAATAGTTCAATGCATGCTTGTGCATTTCCCACGAATTTCACTAAATACATACTGGGAAATTCCCAGTAAAAAACCGTGAACCCCTTTGCTTTTTTCTAAGAATCGAAACCACCCTTTACTTGGTAGTGCTTACTTCGACTTTTCTTTCGCGTTAAGTAAAGTCTTGACCTCGATCTCGCCTAATGGAAAATACTGGATGAGGACTTTGATGGAATTAATGAGCCTAGAAGATGCCTAGCAGGGTTTACGGCTGGCAGAAGGGTCGAAGCTTCTGAAATGAAGGCTCTGCCACGGTATGAAAAGCAACGTTAGAGACGTGGTAGGTTTTATTTAGTCAGTAAGAGTCTGACACTATCTCCTGCTTCACCCAACGGCGGAAGTTGTCATTGGATGATTTTTATCCACCGAAAAAATAAGACTGGCAGAGAGTTCAATACTTTAGCGTTTAATATATATATATATGGAGGAGGACAATTATTACAAAATAAATGTCATCAGTGTCACAGACAATTCAGCAGGTAAAACATAGTCTGTTATCTCCTATGTATTTGATTTCACAGAGAGATAGCCCAAGGAATGTGGGGACAGCTTAACAAATTAATGCCGACGACTGAAAGCACGTGAATAAGTGAGATAGCGTCCTCAGAATTGGCAAGGCTCCACGACTTGATATCTTGACTAAGATATCATTACATTTAAACTAGATTTAGTTAAGTACTGCTTAACTAACCACATAAGTTATCGTAATATATTTTCGAGACCCTAATTCGAAAACGAGCTCCTACCTCACAGTTTTTGACCTAGCTATGAGGTATTGGCCCTAGTGTGGAAAAACATTACTTATTAACAAGTATAAGTTCTATAATACTGTATGTATTTAGAAATGAGAAAAACTGAAAAATTTAAAGATAATCATCACAGATATTTTTCTCGTAAAACTTCACAATTTTAACTTAGTGTCAGAGTAAGTAGATATGCAAATAATGTGTGTATACAAATAAATAAAACCGAAAAAGCAATAGTCTTGGACATATATGAGATAAATACGTATATAACTCTTAGTAGAACGAAGTATAACAATCACACAAACAATGACACCTATTTAAAAAGACTGTTTGTATGTTCACATTATGTGAATAGTTGTTACTCCTACAAACTGATATGATTGAGTGGATTTGGATGAAACTTAGCACACGATTAGACTATACACCGTGAAATTTAAATGGTTGTTTTCCCGCGGCAGAATGACTTGCCATAAGGAGTACTTTTGAAGCATACAGAAAAAATAAAATAATTAAAAAGTTTTTTTTTTATAAATAATTATTAAAAATATTTATCAACTCAAAAAAGCGAAAACAATAGTAACATTAGACGTAATTTGTAGGTACTACTAGAGTCGCATGAGCAGCCCGCCGTCAAAGGAAACCGATTCATTAAATATTTAAACCAAAATAAGCTCTCGCACGTTGTGATACGTCATAATTAGCTTGCACTCTACAGGTCCAGTTTTTGTTTTTAATATTTTATTTCTTTATCAAACGTTTGTGTTACCAAGATACAACCATTTCGCTGAGGGAAAACAACCATTTAAATTTCACGGTGTATATTATGAGATATATGAGTGTATTCAATCGACAGGGAATAGGCTACTTCTAGGCAAGCGTATTCCATCATCGACCACATGGTCGAATTCCATCAGGTGAGATAGTGGTCAAGTGCGAGCGAAATAGGATGTTTATTTATTCCGCGAATATGTTCTTTTTGTATATTTTCAGATATTTTATGCGACCAAAGCCGTAAACAAAAACTATTTATTTAAAAATAGGTATTGATACCCCATTGTTTACATTTTCCCCGTTTCATATCTGTTACCTGTCTAGATTATTTAAAAATGCGCGTATAAATATTCTGATCTATTTTAGTGGGTAGGTAAAATAATTTTGTCGTTATGGTGAATAAATGTTTTAAAGGAAATCTCAAATCTACGTGATATATATATATATAAAACTATTCATATAATGATTACTTTTAACAATAACATTATAAGGGCAATAGCTTGCTTATAATTTTATTTGTGTGTGCAATTTACTCTTTGAAACAGTTGAACCAACTTGGAAGAAATTTGGTGGGTAGGTACATGTAATCCCATGGAACAATTTTCTGTATTCATATGGACGAAGCTGGTGACTTTAGCTAGTAATATCATATAATGTTTCAGAGCTATTACTTATATGGTTTGATGAATCTATTTGCCATTACAATACAATAACAACGATATTTACAATGTGTTAAATAAAGTACCTAGATATTTCCGGAAATCATTCACTAAGAAAATATCCGAGAATCGTACTTAACCAAATATATTATAATCAAAAGAATTGACAATTGCTCTGTGTACATTTTATTTTCTGAACTATTCGACTGACAAAAGAACGCCACATCGAAATCTTATAGTTTCGATGTTGCGTTCTTCTGTTATTTTATTTTTAGTTTATTTTAACTGTAATGAACAAATTATGTTAATTAGGCTGTAATCAGTCAACGTTACAATAAGGAATCATCAGACTGAATACTTATTTCAACAGGTGTTCAACAGTAAAAAAAAATATTTGCAAATTTACAATATCCTCAAGTCATTTTTTTTTTTATTGTAGGTAAAAATCATCCAATGACGAATCCCGCTCGTGAGGGGAGAAACAGTGTCAGACTCTTACTGACTAAAGATCCTACCCCGTTCCTCCCTTGCCTTATTCCCAGATCCGCGGTATAACACCTTCGCACCAACCCTCAGCTCCAGGAGGCTTCGACCCTTTTGCAGAGTCCCTACGATGTGCAATATGTGTGACATCTTTCTGAAAGGAAGGCTTGGCCCCAATGCGAAGGGCCGAGAAGGAACGGAATGGGATGTTTAGTCAGTAAGAGTCTGACACTGTTTCCCGCTCTGCCCAAGAGTGGGATTCGTCATTGGATAATTTTTGCCAATCATAAAAAAAAAATTGAAATAAATACATATGCTTGAGATTCCAGATATGTTTTGTGATAGATTTACTATTTAGTTTTTAGTTATTTACTGCGAATTCAAATAATTGCAGATATCATTTGGCACCGGTTGATTTATTTAAAACGTAAGTATATACATACTTATAAATAATTTTCTAAGAACAATACTTATGAAACTACAATACGTTAAACTCGCAGCTCAAAGAACAACTTAGTCTTGAATATGAAAAAAGTTTTCAGAGACAAACTGTGCGAGAAAATCGTCTGTCATTCATATTAGGTATTAGTTTTTTTGTTTATTCACTGAAAATACTGTATAAATAGGTAATACTGAAAAATATCATGAAACCTATTTGTAACTAAGTATTTTAATCACCATTTTATTACCTCATACTTTCTAACGCTCAACAAAGTTATTCTTTAAGAACTAACCACACGATATACATAGACCCATATTGTTTAAAAACACCGGAAAACACTGATAACAAAACATAACTATTCTGTTACCAGCCAGTCCTTGAACAGCCGACTATGAATGAAACACTATTATGAAACAGTATTTACATTATCCTCCAGGTCTGTCGCAGGCCTTACCTCCCTTCTGTTTTATTACATACTGGCTTAGCGTATCTAATCTAATTAGTGTTGCACTACTGTGACGTCACGAAGCCGGCCCGTGCCGCGAAATGTAAGTTCAACAAACTTAACCTTTATAATATACGTAAATCGCGCGGCATTCGTAAACAATCGCTGTTTATAGTAAACGCACTTGTACCGGCAGAAATGAACGAGTTTGTCACAAAAACTGAGGTTTTTACGCCATTTATTTGAGAGCGCACACTTTGTTGTTATCGGAAGTTTTGTATATTGGTTAACACGCACGACGGGCGGGCCGCAGCGGTACGCGAGCGTCGCGCGGCGGCTGGGACACGTCTGAGCGCGGACTACGCTTCGTACGGCTGTGGGCACACCGCACCGCGCCGCCACTCTGCGCAATTTTCACACAGTGCGCCATGCATGTGCAACACAGTGCCATAGTTTTACCGCGCGTTCTAATCACCCGATACGTTTACATACAGAGTTTATTTACAGAATTCTGTAAAATGTAAACATTAATACATTCCGCCTGTGAGCGTTTTGTGCCTTTGGTTGTGTGTGAGGGTGCTACGTATTAACGACTCTGTTTCAATGGGTGCGTTACGTAACAGTAAATTTGGTGCGATGATAATAATTTAAATGAGACTTGCTAATTGGGGAATTACTACCCTTTGTATTGTTCTCTTCTACCTTAAAACCATTAATTAAAACGTGTGAAGTGTACCTATTCGACATCATAATTACGATAATGTTTACAGCACTTGTACGAATGTCAAGTACTCGTAGGTAACTGTATAAATTACTACTTCATCATAAAATCGTCTTCCTAATTAGATAATTTTATAGATTATTAATTTACTAAAGACCTACCTCTACATTTTCAATTTCTTTTCTTGTATTTTAATTAGCAGCCCCGACAATATCTGTCGGGACCATCATTCTTTCCGTAAGCTAGATTTTCGTAATAAAAAAAAAATTGAGAACCCGATTGCAGCACCACCTACTAGGTGGCACGCTCTGTTTCCCGCGCGACTCAAGGAGTTGTCAGCAACTGTAAGGCCCAACAGGGTCGAAGCCTTCTGGGGCCAAGGGTTGATGCAAAAACGGCACACCGGAGCCCTGGAACAGAGGCAAGAAGGAACAGTGGGTCGTTTAGACAGTAGAAGTCTGATACTGTCTTCTGTTCTGCCAAATTTCGGGATTCGTCATTCAATTCGATGATTTTTCCCACCATAAAAAAAACCTATCGGGTTATATTGTATTTTAAAACCATTTTGATACACACAAAACTTCATTCAAATCGGTCCAGCGATTTAGAAAGAGTTAGATGAGACAAACACGTGCAAAAGAATAAAAGATATAGGCACCAGAACCGATATCTAAGTAAGATTAATTCCAAACTTCCAATAGATATCCTACAACAAGTTCATACTTTATATTCCTTTTGTGGAGAAACACAATGTGTTCACACAATCTTTCCTCAATTTCCCATCTAACTAAGATAACTAGCGCCCCCTTGCGGCACATTGGCACAATTCGGAACCACCTGTAGATACGCATAAATGTGTGTTTGTCAAGAGCCTACAAGAGCCCCCGGTAACCCATTTACATGTGCCATGCTATGAATAGCCCTCTTCGTTCCTTTCCGGAGAGATGTGAGAACGGCTTGAGGAGTTCAGCAGGTCAAGGGGTTCCGTCACCCTGTTGTATCCTTGTGTATGTTTTTTTGTCGGAATTCAGAAATTCTTACTTATGTTATAGTGGTGATAGTTTCTATGTATACGTATGTATGTCTTTTTTTTGTATGGTAGGTAAAAATCATCTAATGACGAATCCCGCTCTTGGGTTAAACACGTCTCTCACTCTCATCGACTGACTATACACCGAAAACGTTCCTTCTTTGCCTTTCGCACTAAGGGCTAAAAATTTTAGACAGGGGCAGTGGGCCCCAGTAGGCGTCGACCCTTTCGCATATGTATGTATGTTAGTAATTCTTACACATTAAAATAGCTGATAGGATTTACATGAAAATTGATACACGAGTATGATAAACTAAGTCCTGACTATGTATGCTATTTTAGTAAAAATACAAAAAAAAAATAATAAACTTTGCCAGTAAATAAATAAACCTTTCGTTTTCCCACAATTATTATTAACCTAAAAATAAATACCAATTAGTAAAATTAGAATACATAATAGTATAATATTAATTTGTAAGTCAAAGTGACATTACAATGGCATAAGACACAAGTGTAACAAGTGGAACCAGAATAAATTATTAAGTGCTGGCAACAGAGAATAGGAAACATGGAAAATAATTTGTTAATTAGAAACAACTATTGAATACTAATAATATATAATAATATATTATATTCTACAACTGTCACCACATCGTCGTCTAGTCCCAAGCTAAGCAGTTCTTGTGTTATGGGTACTAGATAAATGATAAATATACTTATATATTTGAAATACATACATATTACAGATAAATAACACCCAGACAAAGAACAAATGATTGAGCTCATCACACAAACATTTGCCCTGGGTGGGAACTACACCAACAAGCCAGTCAAAAGATTGACAAGGCAGAGTTCGTCGTCGGACTTTTTTTTCTATAACATTTATTTTATTTTTATCATATATGTTGATAAAAGGCTATGTAGGTAGGTATTTAAGTAAAAAATAAAATGAAATGTTTAGTTAACGATTTGTATAAAATATCACTAGGCTTTATGTAAATTTAGTATTGTTCAAATGTAAATAATCATTTAAATTAAAACAGTCGTTATTTTGAGTTTACCTTTATAAAAATACAAAATAATGTAAGAGACAAAAAATATAGTATTTTATTAATAAATAACATGAATGTATTTTCTTATAAAAAATAACCGAATTATTTAATAACATTTTTAATTTAGATCATCTTTAATCTATATATATAAAAGAAGAAACTGATTGACTGACATATCAACGCACAGCCGAAACTACTGGGACTAGGAGTGTGAAATTTTGCACAAGGCTTCCTTTTATGACGTAGGCGAACACTAAGGAAGGATTTTCCAAAATTCAACCCCTAAAGGGATGAAACGCGTGTTCAAAGTTTGTACGAAAACCTATTATCACGCGGGCGAAGCCGCTGGCAGAAAACTAGTTAAATAAAAAAAAACTAGTTAAAAAAATAAATAGTTTTATTTATGACAATTTTATAATTATTATTATAATTTTATTCAATTTATTTTTGAGAGGAATAAAATTATTGTATATGTATAAGCACTTGTTTTTAAATGTTTGTAGATGTAGTGTACCATGGATTAATTTGGTTACAACTTGATGGACACAGACTAGAGTTTGTCATGCTCACTTAAATATATTGCTGATGGTAGCACGTGTTGTAGGGTCATTCGATTCCCCTCAAAATGGTTGAGTTGAGTGGGGGGTGATAACACGTCATGCTCGTGAATGGCTACCATCATTTGAGACTGGTGACTGGTCACTCAAATTTTTTATATTTGTAAAGTGTGTGTAAATGATTTATTTGAAATATATGTTGGGGGTCAGGCGCTTAAAGGCGTCCACTGTTAGACATAGAAGCCTATGTCTAACAGTGGACGCCTTTCGGCTGAAATGATGATGATGATATTATGTTTGATTGAAAATATCCAAATCTTTATTGATTTGTAGTCGTCTAATCGTTGCGCTCCTTATAGCTTTAAGCCAAGCTACACGATATCTGACACATATGTTTGCACTATCTGGACAAGTGTGATTCTAAAATGATTTTACCATTAGACTGAGCGCCCACTTGAAATACAGACTAATCTACGACGTCACAGATTTGTCTACGACAAGAAAATTATGTCTACGACACGGCGCGGCACGTCAACAGGCTACACAATTTTTTACGTCGTCTCTAGTAGTCTCGTTCAGTGCATTAAAAAAAAACTATATAGTTGCCTATAATATTTGAGGAGTTCCCTCGATTTCTCATGGATCCCATCATCAAAACTCGATTTTGAAAAAAATGGGACCAATCTGAAAGCATAGGAGTTCTGAGGTAACAAACATAAAAAAAAGATACAATCGAATTGAGAACCTCCTCCTTTGTTTTTAAGTCGGTTAAAAAGTATTGTCGCAGAGTCTGCGGTGTCGTAGACGAGTCTATCTAAGACAATCATGTCTCAAATGTGTTCAGGGCTTTATATGTGTATTGTTTGGACTTTATAAAACACCTCTGGATTTGTTTTGGTTTTTCTACTCAGAGTAGTCAGCTAGAAAAAACCGGCCTCATCTAGTTTAAATTGAAAACAAATTGACGTATTAAAGTCTTTTTAAAACCTGTCTGTAAAATAAATATTATTTGAGTCGTTGTTTTTTGGTCCTTTTCAGTAATTTTAGCGTATGTCTGGCAGCTTGAGTATTTTCGGCGGCCTACCTAAATGTCTTTTCTTGGGTTTTGTTGGCAAGTCGTTAAGCTCTTGAGTTGTTCTTGACAAACAAATTAACGTGTTAAAGTGTTTCTAAAACACCTTTTATACGAAAATTATCTTGGACCTGTGCGGAAAACGGTGTTACAGTGTCATTTGAAGAAATTACGCGACGCTTGATCTTTTTTCATAGGAATGAATGTACACAAAACTTAAATACCGTATATTTTATTATTATACTAGCTTTTGCCAGCGGCTTCGCGCGCGTACATAAAATATAGACTATGTCACTCAGGAGTAAAGCAGCTTTCTGTTGTTGCTGAAATTTTTCCAATCGGACCAGTAGTTCCAGAGATACAAACAAAAAAACAAACTTTACCTCTTTATTATATTAGTGTAGATAGATATACATATAAAAAGGAACCCTTATAGTTTCGCCATGTCTGTCTGTCTGTTTGTCTGTCTGTCTGTCCGTCCGCGAATAATCTCAGCGACCGTTAGCACTAGAAAGCTGAAATTTGGTATCAATATGTATATCAACCATCAAACAAAGTGCACAAACAAAAAGTGGTAAAAAATGTTTTATTAGGGTACCTACACGTAAAGTGGAAAGTGATTTTTTTTTCATTTCTACCATAACATGTGATATATTGTTAATAAGTTTAAAAAATATGAAAAAAATCTCAAAAGTAGAACTTTAAGTAAACTCTCTAGGAAAATTATTTTGAACTAGATAGGATGAACAGTTTTTAAAAATTAAAAAAAAAACGTTCTGATCTAATTTTTTTATTTAAAAAAAAAAAGTAAAAAAAAATTTATTGCATGTACGGTTACATGCAATATTTTTTTTTTACTTTTTTATATATTTCATTATCCTGAGCGTATCTTCTTTCAAATAAAATACAAAAAGAAAAAAATCGGTTCACGCGAATTAAAATTACCACCGGGTACAGCGCCATCTCTCGGGAAATTGGGTAACTAATTTTTACATGGGCTACTGGGTTCTGTTATATTGTGAGAAATTTGTGGTGGACGGGAAATTACGAAACCCTACACTGAGCGTGGCCCGACACGCTCTTGGCCGATTTATTTCAGAGATGGAAAATGATAAAATAGTCTTCATTCCAGTTCCAATTTCAGAGCCACGACTCAATCCCTAGGTAAGCAAGGTACAGTACAGCAATGGATCTTGGCAAGTTTGAATTTAGGCTCTGCGAATTTTAGCGCTTGAAAACTCTTACAAAAAAAAAGATTATAAAAAAATAAATGCTAATAACGGTTTTTAACAACAATAGAACTGCAAATTGAATGTATTTGTTTAAACCATTTTTTTTTTTACGCGGTTTCAAGCGTTAAAATTCGCAGAGCCTAACTTCAGACTCTCCAAGATCCGACATCCGTACTGTATAGAATAGAGTTTTATTCTATTTATACCGATCTTCTTTTTACCGAACACAGCTCGCCATACAAACTAGGCGAGTCCAGGGTTCCGCGTATGATGTTGCAAGCTGTTACAAGCTGAATGAAACATTGCTTACCCTGGGCAAATTAAAACTCAAGTAAACTTGCAAAAGTTGGATACAAAAACAGATGGTAACTAAACCTATATTTCTAGAAATACTTTAAAGGCGTTATGAAACTTTTCTCCGTTTTCAGCTTTTTATTTAACTCACTTTAATCAACAAAATATTTATATACTAATTTATACTTTTTATATACAATTCCGCGTACCGGAAGACGCAGCGTTGGAAGGCCTCCCACAAGGTGGACCGATGATCTGGTCGGCTGATGGATGCAAGACGCACAAGATCGGTCTTTGTCGCGGCGCTTGAGGTAGGCCTATGTCCAGCAGTGGACATCTTTCGGCTGCAATGATAACAAAATTAAAAGTATTGGTAACCCACAGGTACCGACCCAGTCTTATGATTTGTACGTTGTAGGTTCAAACACAGATACTTTTTTAACTTTTTGCAATTCGTCCGTCGTAAGGACACTGGAATAACTTAGAGGCAAAAATTCGAAGATAAGTGACATCCACCAAGACGCACTCCGTTCACCCCGCAGCCGCCGTCCAGTCGTCTAGTAAAAGACCGGACGGCGCGCACTTTTCCCGCTCACCTCAAGGAGTTGTCAGAAACTGTAGGGGCCCAGCAGTGTCGAAGCCTTCTGGGGCTAAGTGTTTATGCGAAAGTGGAACACCAGGATCCTGAAACTAAAGCAAGAAGGAACGGTGATTCGTTTAGTCATAAAACAAAAAAGGTACATTCTAAAACCCTTGTCTGACAGTTTAAAAAATGGTCTGGTTTAAATTATTAGAAGGTTTTATTTTATTTCACAGATGCTAATTTCATGTATTTATGCTAATAAATTCTATCACATTTGCACTCCAAATTGTGAATGACAATAAAAGAAAGTGGAATAACTAACGCAATTTGATTCGGGAGACATCTATTCTTTAACTAGCTTCTGCCAGCGGCTTTACGTGCCTGAAAACAGAAAACTGTGGTTTATAGCCGGAGTCGAGGATGCGGTGGCTGGGGCGTGAGAGTTTTGGTTCCTTCATGCGAGCTCCTTTCTCCTTCTCTAGCATTACTACTTCGCAAAAGGAGGCGACTACCAGCCATTCCTACTTGCTCCATACCATGACCCGAACCAGGGTCCGGCGCGAGAGGTTGCTGCCACCGATCGCCTCCACTAGGACACCGCGATGCTCAAACGGAAGCCACCATTTTTCCCCACATTCTCGCTCTTAAGCGGAACGTGTCAGACTTTTACTCACGAAAACCAACTCCTGATCCTTTTTTACCCTCATTCCGGGGCCAGGGGCTACACTGTCGCACAATCCATTTACCCCAGATGACTCCACCATAAACTCCACCATGTTATCCTGGCGGTTCACACAAAGGTGACACCTGGATTTTTCTTCCTCAATCCGATGCAGGAACCTTTCAAGTTCACGCCGTGACGCTTCTTCAGCCAATTCTTAAAAACTTATTGGTGATTTTCAGCCACGATCGAGGCGGGCACCAATGCGTTCCAGGGATGTTCTGATTCTTTTAAACACTCCTGAAATGCCTTACCGTTATACTAGGTACCTAGATAAGTAATTAATAGCTACTTACCTTCTATGTAAAAGTACATTTACCTGTAAACCTTACATTTTACCGCAGTACGCTTTTAGTTTCCAGGAACTTTAATTTCCTTCCAAGATATCTCGACGTAACTTCATCGAGTTTGACGTGACACATATTTTAGCTTAACAACAATCTGTTTATTATAATAGGTACCTATTGATTGTGGATAAAGTTTGATGGAAGACAAAAACGGTTTTTGGTGAAGGGAGGATTCGGGAGGTTAAATAGCTGTCTGAAGCAATCTTGGGATAATCCCGTGGACTTTTATATCATAAATATTAGTCTCACACAAAAAACATTGACTTGATAATTTACTTTACGCTAGCTTCCTATCCCGGTTTAACACGGGTGCAAAAAGTTGAAGGAGGCTGTATTATGAACTAGCTTTTGTTAGTGGACTTGTTATTCTAAATCAAAATATATAATTATATTTTTATTCTTCGTCATCATGAAAGAAAGAAAAACTTTTTATTTGCGGGACGCACACTAATTTTGAAGTAATAAATAATAATTTACATAAACAGAAAGAAAAAGAAAAGTTAAAAACCATAAACAAAAACTTAGAGTAGTGCGCAAATCCGTGCAAAACTGCCCACCACTCAGCATAAAGCCAGGACACACAGTGCGACGAGTCCACGATGCTGGTCATCACCTTCATTTCATTGAAAGATAGGCCATAGCGAACGGTTAGACATCATAGATATACACAAATATGTATGTTACACATAATAAAGTTATATCTCTACAATCATTTTTAGCTAGGATATAAATAAAAGAAGGCATGCCTATAACTGCCATAACCCGACACTAATCTAAACTTTGAGATACAGCTAAGTATGATTCAATTTCCTGTAGGACTCCCACACAAAACTGCCAAGTGATACAGTACTCCTACAATGCGTATATTTGGTAGGTTTGAGAATTGGTAGTAGTCTATTTTGATAACCTAACCTAACCTACCAAGTGCCAGTCCAACTTGCGCTCGAAAGGTTCCGTACTATAATCAATATTATTATCTACATTACATACATTAGATATTATCGAGCAAAACACGGCAAAAATATCTAGTATGCTGTATGGGAGCCCCACTTAAATATTTAAGCACGGGCTATGGGAGCAATGGGTAGTCCACCGTCCGGTCGTCTGGAACAGTCCGGACTGAGCCCAAGTCGTCGACGGCGCGCACTGTTCCCGCGGGCTTCAAAGAGTTCCTGGGATCAAGGGTAGATGCGAAAGCGATATTACCAGGGCCCTAGCATAGTATAAAGAGAAGGGCAGTAGGCTATCTCCGGCCCAATCCGCGATATAATTGCCTACTGTCTTAGGGTTGTCACTTTAAGCAAAATTTTAATTCGGTGCCTATAAATTGGCAAGGGTCGGGTTAGTAGTATTTTTTACTTATATAATAAAAATAAAAAACTGGTATAAAAAAATATGTTTTTTTTTTTGCGATATAAACAGCCGTGTCTGTTTTATTCGTTAACTTAAAAGTTTCGTTTTTTCACATCTTGAAGGGACTATCTATGGTTATAATTTCAACTAGATACATCACGCATTCTCGATATAAAGGGTCTTAACAGACAGACATACAGATAGACGAAGGGACAACGAACTGATCCTATCTGAATAAATAAATAAATAAGGGCTCCGTTTTTTCCTTTTGAGGTACGGAACCCTAAAAATGAATAAAGTGACTAAAATATTATAATTAAAAGAAACACTAAAACAACATAAAAAACTAACGCCTATCTCTTAGACTATAATCGAATTTGTTGTTATGATTCGAACTTTGCTTTATATGTATATCTGATTTACAATTAGTCAATTATTTATTTTAAATTACAATTTTCTAACTGAAAGTAGGTGAAAAACTAAAGTAGGTAACTGAGAAATCGGCATAACCAAACGTAAACAAAGCAATAGCAGCAAATCAATTGACAGATCAAAAGTAGAAATTAAGCCTACCTACCTACTTCCTCTGTCTGATAGAAAACTAATACAAAAAAAAAGTAAGTAGGTATCTCAAAATCAAGTAAAAATTTTATGCTAGAATGAGTGACTAGCTTACCTTTTTTGTTCAATAGGTAATCTGAACAGAGACAATTCTAGAATCGATGAATTGTTAAGACACCCAAACACACAGCAATACGTTCTCCTGCGATTATCAGACATTTTGTTTTGATTTAGCGGTGCCGAAAAACAGTGACGCGCGAAACTCGTATAGTGTTAGCCCCGACTGGCGCACTGAGAAACGGTTCGAGATTTTGTTACAGTGTGCGTGCGTCGACGCGTAGATACTATGGCGCACACATACAAGCCGCGCGCGGTGCGTTTGTATGAAGATAACCTACTTCCCTTCTCTTTATACTATGGCCCTAGGATCACGGCAAGGTAGGAACGGGTTTAGTCAGTAAGAGTCTGACACTGTCTCCCGCTCCGCCCAAGGGCGGGATTCGTTATTGGATGATTTATACCTAGCATAAAAAAACTTAAATATTTATTAATAGCTTTGCCCGCGGCTCTTATTACCTGATAGGATCCCGTCTTGCAGCACCCTAAAAATATCACTAATTTTATTACTACAGATTTATCCACATCTAAAATTTTAGAAAACATTAAGAGTACCTATAAAAATAAATCCAAGTACAAGCAGGTGCCAGTTTAATTTGGGGGATGAAACAGCTGGCAGCTGGAACAAGTGCCGATCTGAAAGACAAAGGCCACACGTTACCCACTTGGCAACTTCCACTAAGTCCTCTTTAACTTAGTTCGTTGGTAAAACTTAGTTATTTTTATTGGTACTTATCACGTTTTGAATACATTGTAACGTTTACTTTGTAGACGTCAAAAAGTAAAGACAAGTAATGTTAAGTAATGTTTTGTAACTCTGTATTTACCTTTCGAATACTGTAATTACAGACACAATTTAAAGACAATTAAGGCGTGCCCAATTAGTACTAAAACCTAAGCAAGTACATTATGTTAAAAATTTACTTGGAACAAAACAAATTGTTTACCATAATTTAACTCATCAGTATGTCAACTAGTGACAACATATTTACGAGGTTTGCATACAACGTAGATAAGTACACATTGCAGCCACATAAATTTTAAGAAATACTAACATTTACTTATGTAAATCCATCGATATTTGTGTACACAATGCCAATGTGTAAAATTCATGATCGTCACGATTTGATTTGATTTAAATTTTGATGCGATTCCATTAAAAAGACTCCTTTTTAAAACTGTTTAAAATAACAATATTCAAACTTTTTTCAGAACCGTTAGCTGGCAGTCTAGAAAAAAGCAATTAAAAACCAATCAACATTGCGTCACATTCAAATATAGAACATCAAATCAATATCTGTCAAATTTTTTTGGTGGTCCCGCAAAGCGGGCGCGTCGCGTCTTTTTTTCTTAAATTATTTTTTGTTTAGTGATATTTAAAATAAACAATGTCTTCATCGAGGGTTACGGAGTTAACCGTCGAAGATCTCGACAACATCGACATCACGTTGATGACGTTGAGGAAGCCTACGGATCTGAAGAAAGTGATCGATTCTGTGCCGAAACCTGTGAGGGCTGTGCCAAAAAATGGATTACCTCTATGGTACAAACTGGGGCTGGAGAGCAAGTTGCCAGTGCCAAAAATGCCTGTTGGAAAGGTTATATTTTCGCGCGGGAAGATTGGTGAAGACGTGAGTACTACTTGCACTATATATCTAAACTAGGTTTACTGTAGTTGTTTGGGTTGTGAAGTGACTACTATAAGGCTCGTTGCACATGGCCTTGTTTTAAACGCATTGTTGTTTTTATTGACTAAAATTTTAAGTCGCCTAAAAACCTGTAGGTACGTGACCCATAGCAAGGTTATTGTGGTGAGCCTTATTATATATAATTCATTCCTATTATGCGGCAAAAAAAAGTTAACCCCTTGCTATGGCTACGCACAAACCGCACTTCAGTGAAGACCTAAAAAGCGGTTTGTGCTTATTCTAGGTCGATAGCATGATGGTAAAACATGTTTGTTGAGGATTATACCATTAGGTATTGCGTAAATATATTTTACTTATATTCGAGTCGTGACAACTTTCCGTCTACACTCTAAAGCCGAGATCACACCCAAAATAACTCTCACCAATTCATATTCAAGGTATTCAAACGCTTGTTCCACAAAGGGATTTGTCTTAAACCTTGTGAATTCACTGGCGAAAACTTGGCCTTTGTAAACCTAGCTTAAGTCCCGTTAACATCTTTAATATCTAAGGTTTAAACGCTTGGTTTTATGTTTGTCATGCAAATACCTACCATTGGTAGACGCGTGAATGGAGGTGTGAATGGGGACTGTAGAACTCATAAATCAACCGTTACTTTGCATTGAAATTGTTCCATTTCTTTATGAGCGTCTGGCAAACATGGCTAGCTTTGTTAAGGAATATTTAAAGGGACTTTAAATGCTTTTTGGGATACGAAATTACAGATGTTTGGAGAATTTCTAAATAAGTTGTTATAGGGAAGGATAGTGAATTTGTGTTACTGCTTGTCCGGTTTTTTGAAGGCGGAAAATTTCGAAAATTAACAAAGCCAGGAAAGCTGCGGTATTTGGTGGACCGTAAAGATTTTTTCTGCTGGCTCAACATGCTCTGTTGGAGATATTTGTCTGAGATGCCACAGTTTTATCACTGCCTTACCAGTCCTGTTAATCATTACATAGTTACATAGTATAAAACAAAGTTGCGCGTCCCTATGCATGCTTATATATATCTTTAAAAATACGCCACGGATTTTGATGCGGTTTTTTTTAATAGATAAGAGTGATTCAAGAGGAAGGTTTATGTGTATAATACATGCATGATATCTTCAATATCAGTACCCGTACGAAGCTGGGGCGTGTCGCTAGTTAATAATAAACCTGTAATTATAATTTATTACTGTCACCTAGCTGCCCAAATAGCTAAGTGAAAGCAATATATTACAGCAAGACCACACAAAAGTGCAATGCAATGACACTGCATAACAGAGATAGTACGTTACAAATTGCTGCTCAGCGATTTCGTGTACTAAAGCTTCGGTTCAGGTGACCATATACAATGTGCTTTGCGAATCAATTCTCAAGTTCTTGCAATGCGTCATGCGAACTCATACATTTTTTCTATGCAACGTTGCACCGTAGTTTTGTATCTGGGTAAAGAACCCATCAATGACTAAAGAGTCATCATCAAGAACTCTAGTTGAGAGCATACTCATTGATAATCAGCTTTGTTTCTTGGGAGATGTAAATATATCTACAAGATAATCATCATCATCATCATCTTCCTGCTCTTGTCCCGTTTTATTTGGTTCGGCGTGAAACGCTTTTTTCTTCCATTCTGTCCTGTCACGCGTCACGCTATCACTAAATCCTCTTTCTTTCATATCATTTCTCACACAATCCATCAAGATAGTATCTTAAACTAATTTAATTCCTCGTTCAACATCTGTTGATAACTTTACCGAAATATTAGACATTTTGATTTTTGTCTTTTGTAATATCAAATTGAAATGGTTTCAGAGAATCTAATAATATTAAATGACAAATTTCAGATTAAAAAACATGAATGGAATTATTCCCAACAGAATTAATTTTCTATAACGAAATCGTTTAATACTGTTTGCTATGCAAACCAAATAAAAGCAATATAAGCTTTTTCATTACGCTTAATGAAAAAATATGATTGCTATCCCAATGTTGTTGCCATAAATTATATGATACTAGCTTGAGCCAGTGGCTTCACCCTTATAAATATCTGGAATTAATAATAATCAAACAGAATATCAGGATAAAAGTACCTACTTTATCTTCTTGTCCTTGATTGGCTTGTTGATCTAGTAGTTAGTGCCGCTGACTGCTATGCCGGAGGTAGTGGGATCCATTCCCATTCAGGACAAATGTTTGTGTGATGAGGACGATCATAATTATACTATGTCTGGGTGCAATTTTGTCTATAATATGTATGTATTTAGAAATATGTATGTTTATCAGATGTCTAGTACTCATAACGCAAGCTCTGCTTAGTTTGGGATTAGATAGCGCTGTGGAATACTTAAGATATCAAGGCTTCAAATTTTTTTTTGCTCAGTTTTTAATGCGTGAACAAACATATACTATTTTATTCCAAGGGGACTCACTCCCAGGATAATAAGTATTATTTCAGGATTTGTGGTCTACCCAAATGCCAAGTTTCATTCAAATTCGATAAGCCGGTTGAGACTTGAGGCGCAGACAGAGTTCCATTCGCATTTATGATGTCATGTTATTGTATTGTAAAATAGATATTAAAACTAGCTTTTGACTTTTACTTTGTCCATGTGAATGTTATTGCAGATTTGAGGTCAAAGTAGAAGCCTTATAAAACGTAGTTTTTGTCCTTCCAAGTTCATACTACCAACCTGTGCTAGGCCCGCGTGGTAGATTACGGCCTAGGCCCGGACTCAGGCCACCTCTCCTAGAGAGAAGGCCTGAGTCCCATCAGTGGTAATATTGTAAGGCCGATGCTTGGGGTTCAAGCTTCCCTACTCTATATACAAATTTGTTAAGAAATGTAACCATCAAAACGTAACAGAGAGACAAGAGTTCCTTTCGAAATAATATCGGTGGATAAGTACGCTTCATAATTTTAAATGAGTATCTAGGGGAAATGAGTAATATTGTATCGAAGTTATTAATTTCTGATTTTATTGTTGAAATTCAAATCAATTTCAGCACATAAGTAACACTGTTATTGAAATAAATTACCCTTTATGAACATTTGATGGGGCGGGTATTGGATAATCGTGATTTCAAACATAAATTATTTGATTATGAGAGCATAAATAAATATTTTATTTTCAACTAGCGATCATTCTAGCTTCACATTTGTGTTATAAATATTTGCAATACTCCAGTTTTTCTTATAATAATACTAGCTTTTGCCTGCGGCTTCACTCTTGACAACAGAAAAATGTGATAAATGAAGAACTGCTCGAACTTCACATAAACCATCTGCTAAATAGTCCAAAGAAAACCTAAACACTGGGTTTGAATAGGTGAGCCTATTCTTGAGTTATAAAATTACAAGGAAAAGTGGCATTGATTTTTATCTATATTTATTAATTATTAATTGATGAGAGCTGATGCAAGCCAGAGCTAATGCAAGCCAGAGCTGATGCAAGCCAGAGCTGATGCATGCCAGAGCTGATGCATGCCACAGCTGATGCATGCCAGAGCTGATGCATGCCACAGCTGATGCATGCCAGAGCTGATGCATGCCACAGCTGATGCATGCCAGAGCTGATGCATGCCAGAGCTGATGCATGCCAGAGCCATGCGTTTATTCGTTCCTATTAACCAAATTCCTATTTCAATAATATCCTGATCGCCACATCAGTTAGCAAAATAGTAGTCCGAGCTCACTTTCACCAAAAAAGGATACGAAGGCCGACCACTAATTTTCCGAGCTTTTGTACCCATGGCCGGATTGTACCCTTATAGTAGGATTAAGCAGCATTTCGGTTGTAGTACGAGATCATATTATGTTTCGTTTAATTTAGCTACGCGAACGGTATACAAAATTATGATGAAATTGTAATTTCAAAAATAGATTAGTTTGAAGTAAATATTCATTGGAATATTGGGAACCGTGATACCGAATTGCAATTTGACTGTTAAATTTAGTAGAGTAAATTCTACCAATTTAACAGTCAAATTGCCAGTTCTATATGATGATTCGCAATCGATACAGTTTTAGTAGAATAGGCTCTTGTTAAATCTCATTTTACTCGGTAAATTATGGACTATCTGGATTCATCCAGGACACGAAGATAGGAGTTGGGTTAGAACAAGGGTTCTTAATCTTTGTTCCGTGGACAACTTGTAGCCTTCAAATGCAAAGGTGCAATTTATACTGGATTAGCAGCAGTCGGTAGAGACGCGAAGAGGCAGCCGCCTCTTCACATTGCAGCCGAAGTTGCAGCCGGCAGCCGTGGGCACACACTCCTCACAGGACAGCCAATACCACGCGCGTGGCCGCTTGACTACTCGCAGCGCCGCGGGAAGTCTTGCAATCTTGCTGCGCCGGCCGCGAACGGTAACGCTCTTCTTTTGGACCTTTCAAGCGATACTGTTCTTTTAAGAATGTAGATAAAGTTTGGCACTCTAACTCTGCCGCCATTTCGATATTAATCGGCCCTAAAACGTGATCTGCGGGAGGTCTAAAACGTTTCAAACTTTTGAACTGAAAAGTAAAATTGTCGTGAACTTCCTATCAGAAATAATGTGAATATTATTGTAGATTCATTAATTTTGATTATTTTAAAGTGTAACGACAAGTTTAGAATGCATAATTGCATATGTATTTAAGTGAGTTCTCTTTTAACATATTTAAGTTTTCTTCTAGACTACAATAACAATAAGGTTTAGCAACCGTAAGTCTAGAGAAACTCGCCAGGCCCACCATTCATTGGTTCTAAGTTTATATGTTCTTTGGTTCCAAATCTACATTGTATCGAATCGCACCGAGAACGTCGGCATAGAGACGGCAGTCCTAATTGAAATCAAGGCATTGGACGTGCGTTGAGCGCACACCGTCTGTCACAGACTGACTTCAAAGCCATCGGTTTCTATGCGTCATTTGTGTCGTACTCCGAGTAAAGAGTGACATCCTTTGTTTCCATGGAAATCGTTTACAATGTCGCCTCCAGTTTAGCCATTGAGGTATCTCCGTGCTTAGTGGCAACTGCTGTATTGGAACAAATGAAATCAGAATGAGAAAAAAATGCGTTTATTGTATGGAAGCCCCCCTTCAATATGTATTTTTAGTTTTTAGTATTTTGTGTCATAGCGGCAATAAAAATACATAATTTGTGAAAATTTCAACTGACTTGCTATGGCAGTTCTTGAGATGCAGCCTGGTGACAGGCAGAGGGACAGACAAATCTTAGTAATAGGAACCCGTTTTGACCCTTTGGGTAAGGAACCCTTTAACATAACTTAAGTACAGTATGACAATGCTAGATGGCACAGATCTCAGGATGGGAATCAAGTTCCCATTCTCCCAGAGTCCAATGAATACCAACAAGGAACAAGATTGTCTAATTTATTCGAAACCTCGGATCATCTCGTTATACAGCAATATAGTCATTTTGATGTAAATGCAGTTATGGTAATCAATCATTCAGTATGCAAGCCCAACTATCTTGATTTAATCAAGCTGTTTCTGATCTATTGTGCGAGACGCTAGTGTGTGCAAATTACGTAATAGATGCTTAATACATGTAATATCATTATCTCTAAAGGTGCTCCCACATTGCCATTAGAAAATGTTAGTAAACATTATCTAATATAAAAACATTTATTAACAAATGTTGTAAATTGTTACTTTTTAGGAACTGTTACATCTTATAAGTGCTCGTACACTAATACAAAATATTTACGAGTACTAACATTTTATAACATTTAAATCTGGTATTATTTGGTCGCAGTTTTGTTTGAGTTCTGAGAGCGTCTACACGAAAATGGAAGAGGATTTTCTCATTGGAATAGTTTTAATTTTTTGTTTAAAAAAGATATTAAATATAAAGACAATAATTTGTTTTGTTATAATTCATTAACTAAAATTACTGAACAATTTCTAACATGAAAATATTTCTTTATATTTGAGATTAAATCATCATCATCTTCCTGCCCTTGTCCCGTTTTATTTGGGGTCGGCGCAATATGTCTTTTTCTTCCACTCTGTCCTGTCACCCGTCTCGCTATCACTAACTCCTCTTTCTTTCATATCCCTTCTCACACAATCCATCCATATTTTCTTTGGTCTCCCTCTCCCTCTCCATCCATCCACATGTATACTCATGGCTTTTTTTGTAACATGCGTTTCATCCCGCCTTTTTACATGGCCATACCAAGACAGAAGGTTCCCTTTCAACTTTTCAGTCACTGGCGCCACTTTCAAACTTCCTCTAATATACTCATTTCTCACTTTATCCATTCTCGTCACACCACACATCCATCTCAACATTCTCATCTCTGCTACATGCAATCTCTTTTCATCCGTCTTTTTCATAGCCCAACATTCTGACCCATAAAGTAGGACAGGCCTTATCACGGACTTGTAGATTTTACCCTTCAACTTGAGAGGCATCCGTGGGTCGCAAGTTGTTCCAGTGACCTGTCGCCATTTCATCCATCCTGAGTTGATCCGATGTGCCACGTCTCGGTCACCATTCCCTTGGATAAGCGACCCAAGGTACCTAAAGTCGGAACAGATTGGTATGGGCGTTCCAGCGAGAGTTATGGGCACAGGACTAGAGAGACCGCCAAAATCGCAGAACAGGTACTCGGTTTTAGTTCTGCTCAATTTTAGGCCAACACTCTCCAGTCTTTGCCACTACACCTCCAATCTGCTGCAATATTTGAGATTAAATGTTTGCTAACAAATGTTTACTAACGTTACTAAACATTTTCTAACGGCAATGTGGGAGAACCATTTATGAAGGCGAATGCTTGTCATTCACGTAACATAACTTTGATTATCCTTCGTGTCTTATTACTGCTAATATAGTTATTGCCGCGTACCGGAAGACGCAGCGTTGGAAGACCTCCCACAAGGTGGACCGATGATCTGGTCAGGATTGCTGGAATCCGATGGATTCAAGACGCACAAGACCGGTTTTTGTGGCGGCGCTTGGAAGAAGCCTACGTCCAGCAATGGACGTCTCTCGGCTGAAATGATGATGATGTTGATGAGTTACAATAATAACACTAATATTACAAAAACGAAAGTTTGGATACATGGCAAAATTTTGATCGTATCGTATCGATTTGTAAAGATAAAATTGAAAAATAAAGTACTTCTTTTCTAACATTAGAATTTATATGCGCATGTATTAAATTAGTCCAATAACCTGTAAGTATAGTTAGTACGTAACGACCGACAACTACCTACGGGTTATTGACTCGCGTATATTAATATGAATTTTAGCAAAAAAAAGTACTTAATTTTTTAATCTGTAGAAACCAATAGTGTTTGGATCCACGCGATTAAAACGATAAAAATTTAGCTGTTTATATGTTTGTTTTATTAGGTGATAATATGGCAGCATTTTAATATTATATTGAAAACAATAATGCTTTATTGAATCTAAAAATATGAAATCAAAGTAATAATCCTAATAAAATTTTGGTTTCTATTCAACCCCCTTAGTTTCTATTCAACCATTTTACCCGGTATCTATTGCTCGCCATCCACAGGCCTACGCCTACAGTAGCTGGAAATCGGAGTCGGGATCCTGGCGTAATGTATAGCTTAATCTATACTTAATATTTCGATTAATTAATACCCAATTAAAACGGCATCCACGTTGGCGTTTATTAAAATCTGCGGGATCTCGTGATAAGGATAGTTGGCAAGCCACAAATTTAAACAGTTCATTTAATTATTAAACTTTCCTTATACGATCTGATTTGCTAATTCAATAATTATAATACGCATTATTGTAAACTAGCGTCCCGTCCCAGCTTCGCACAGGTGCAATGGTGATATTAAATATTGTATTATACATATAAACCTTCCTATTGAATCACTGTTATCTATTAAAAAACCGCATCATAATCTGTTGCGTAGTTTTAAAGATCTAAGCATACATAGGGATAGAGCGACTTTGTTTTATACTATGTAATGATGATAGCATAAAAACTCATGACGTAGCGACTGATCGTGGGGCTTTATGGACCAGGACTGCGGTCCCAACTTCATCTAAAATTGTTTTCAATAGTATTTTGGCACCAATAAATAAATTAATACATGTTTATTTTTAGTTTCGGTTTGAAGTATGGGGAGCCCGCAATTCTTTTTTCTATTTTTGTATGAAAATCTTAATGCGGTTTGCAGAATAGGTAAATCTACTTACCACGTTTCAACAGTATAGTTCTTGTAGTTTCGGGAATAAAGTGGTTGTGACATACGGACGGACGAATCCATAAGGATTTCGTTTTTTGCCATCTGGCTACGGAACCCTAAAAATAGCGTAAAGTTATACAAAGCAAGCCTTAAGTATTTTAATTTTAATTTTTTTTTGTCTTAGGACGCAAATACTAGAAGTCTAGCGATTCTTTCTTTTATTTATAAGAAACGTTCCACAGACACGAAATAGAGACCATAACAAGCAGCAGAGTAGCCAATCGCTCAACCACAGCACCTTATCTTCAAATCATCACTAAATATATAAAAAAGTCGTTTCTCCCTGTCTGTTCCTATGTACACAATACATACATCTTTAAACTACCACAACAGCCAACCATTATTTTTTTTTCAATACACTTACTCGAAAACTGCCTCTTATCGCACTCCTATTAGGTTCAATATAGCATGTATATCACCCAAGTGCTTTTTTGAGATTATAACAACAAGGGCTTTTTTATTCCTTCCTTATCGTCACGGTCACGGGTAATTTTTTTTTTTTACTTAGTTTATCGAATCAAGCGTGAGGCGTCCCCCAGCAGCCCTCGGCTCCATAACACACTCGCCTACGGCTCGTGCGAATTCCGCCTCGGTCGCAATGACAAACTTCCTGCACTTGTATCAAAATGTACTATTTATCTATGGTAATTAGCCGGTTTCGAACTTTGGAATATAATAGAATCGTTTATTTCTTTGGCAGTATTTATGTCAACAATATTTCACATTACCTACATATTTAAGACTGTGATATATTTATCTTTACTGAATTTTCTCGAATCTGTTCAGCAGTATTGAAGAACTAACAAATATACACAAGCACGTGTATACAAAGTTTCGCCATAAAATATTAATATGATAACTCAATATGTCGGTTGCCAGTAATCGTCGTCAGATGGCGAAGCAAGCGACAGGTGTTCACATCCACCGGCAAGAGAGATGCGACCGGAATTTTTATCACGAAATTAATGACCTGAACTCCATAAGCGGTAGAAAATTGAAACGTATGAGGAAAATCTATTGTTCTTTTTTTTTAGGAAAAAAAATCTATTGGCTTCTTGTAATTTTGTTGAAGTTTGAACACGTTGACTGACAAAAGTTGGTATTGACAGAATTTCTTAAAGTAGGATGTAGTATCCTTTTTGTAATAGTTATAGATTAGGTTTTATAGTTACTGTGGCTCTAATAAGTCTTTATAGAAACTTATTATTTTTTAACTTGGTATCATATTTCCCAGTTACTGAGTTGTGGAGATAGATAGATATACTCTTTATTGTAGGTACACCATAAATACAATTTAGTACATTAGGAGCTTAAAATTACTAAGTGTTACAATGGGCGGTCTATGGAGGTCAGATAGGCTGTAGTTTCCTGAAATAAACTGGTATTCAGTTGCATCAAACATAGTAGATATTTTTATCTAGCTATTTTTAGCTAGAGAGAGAGAGATATACAAATAAAAAAATCGTTTAGGTGAAAACTACATGGAAAAGGTTGGGGGAGGCCTACCGGTATTGCCAAACGTGGGAAAGTATAGGCTATTAAAAAAAAAACAGATTAAAATTATCTATCTTAGGCTAAGAACTCATGAGATTGACGTTACGCAGTCGTCGCGGTCGCGATTTTTGCCCGCGGACCTGGCGGGTGATTATAGCAAGACATGCGTTTGTGAGATGGCCCACCGATGCAAAGGGATCAACAACGTACACCGCTGACGTAAAACGCCGCCTTGAAATTTAATTTTTTAAACTCATATTTGCATTCTTCCAAACCGTCTTCTCCCGCGCCATCTCGAACCAGTCGTCTCGGTTTGCATCTAAGTCATCCCGCCACCACTTTCTATGCCTCTCTCTGTGGGACAGTTAGGGATTTAAAAAAAAATTGCATTCTACGCAGTGGGTGGAAACCGCTTCGTGAGCTTGAAGCTTGAAGAAAATAAACCTTATCGACAACGACCACAAGTGACAGCCGTAACGTAATAAACAATAATTTCTCTGATTGTGAACTGAGAGCTAGCTAATACTAGCTAGGCTAATGGTAATGACTGGCGCTTTAATATGTGCAATTTATTTACCATTGCTCTCGAAACGGTAAAGGTAAACGGGTCAGGACCAAATTTTTGACGTAGCCGCACAACGGAAACCATAACAAAATGTGTCACACTGGAAAATAAATATAGCGCAACAATTCTATTGTGCTACATTTATTTTCCAGTATGACACTTTCTGTCGCGTCAAAAATTTGGTCCTGACCCAAACATCGTGAGGGAACAGTCATTTACAAGAACCAAAAAACATACATGCCTACGGTCGAATTGAGAAACCTCCTCCTTTTTTGAAGTCTGTTAAAAATTTGAAAACTTAATTTAATTTTAATTAAAATTCCTGATTTCCCGCAACGGAAATATCAGAAAGCTGATTGATGATTTTTTTTTAAATGGGTAAAAATCATCCAGTGACAAATCCCGCCCTTGGGCGGAGTGCAAAATTGTTTCAAACTTTTACTGACTAAACAACTCACCCCATTTCTTCTTTGCGTTAGTTCTAGGGCCCGCTTTCACATTACCACATGGCCTCAATGATTAAGACTTATGACTAACTAGCTTTTGTCAGCGGCTTCGCCCGCGTACATAAAATATAGCCTATGTCACTCAGGAGTAAAGCAGCTTTCTATTGTTGCTATTTTTTTTTCAATCGGACCAGTAGTTCCAGAGATTACCCCCTACAAACAAAAAAACAAAAAAACAAAAAAACAAACTTTATCTCTTTATTATATTAGTGTAGATGTAGATAATTTATGTCAAACTTGAAAAAGATTCTCGAAGTATTTTTTTATTTTCGAAGTAGTTACGATTCCCATTTCACACTATCCTCGTTTGATAAAACTTCATTATAAACGCATGTGACATTTATGCGCAAATAATTCACCGTACTCTTGTTGCGACAAAAGTATAAAAGTGTACATTTCTCTTATTATCATTTTCTTTACGCTCATTTCCCTTATGCGAAGAAAGGCACAACGCGACGTGTGGTGACAGGCTTGTACAATAATTAGGAGGAAAAAGCAAAACATTACTTTCCTATTTAATTATTTTACTTCAGCTAGAGATGAAAGAAAGAGAAAAAGAGGATACTATACTCAAACGGGTATTGTAATCTGGTCCGAACAACAGCCCAATAGATAATTATGTAAGTACCGTAAAATTTGATGAATAGAAACAACTTTTCATTATTGTTTCACGTTATTTAATTTTTTTACAGCATTTAAATATTTTTATAAATTCAATAATGAAAACAAAATTTCTTTATTAAAACTTCTTTGTTTCTGATCACCCCCTGAGATTCTATTCACCCTATTTTACCCGGTAAATTCGATATGTATAATTGTACATTATTCTACGCGCTGGAAAACTCTTAAGTACTTCTTCACGTACCGCGATGCAGGATTTAAAATATTAGTTCCTTTATTCTTTCGTATCGAACGCAGATCTACGCGAGAAACAATAACTTTTTAATTGTGTCTCTAATTACGACATACGAGAGGTTAAAGATGTCACTACAAATAAATTAGTATTAATTGAATTGTGCAAAATATTTGAATCTGAATCATTCACGTCAATAATACTAATTATACTCGCTCCTATCTATTCCCGAAATTAAATTAAATTCGCCAAACTATTATGTATGTTTGACCTATTATGTATGTTTGATTGCGGTTTAATCCAATCTCAATATGTGATATGTAGCACAAAATTTACTAAATATTATTTGAAACCTATTTATTATTTGTTTTTTTTTTATTGCTATAAACTAGTGCTTGACTGCGATCCCACCTGATGGTAAGCAGTGAGGCAAACTTTGGTGGTAAAGCGAACAAATATAATAAGAGCCTATTCAGTCAAGGCTAGAGGGAAACATCATCATCATCATGTCAGCTGAACGACGCCTACTGCTGGATATAGGCCTCCCCCAAGGATCTCCACAACGATGGGTCCTGTGCAGTCCGCATCCAGCGACTTCCCGCGATCTTCACCAGATCGTTGGTCCACCATATTTTTTCTTTTCTCAGTATATACTTTAGACGAAATGATTGACATAACCTAGATCATGCGGCAAAAAGAGTTTTCCCCACGACTGTTTAGATATACAACACTTGAAATCTGTTTTAAGAGTCTCAGCAGTTCTCATTATGCTAATGCTAGCATTCACTCGGTGAATGGCAGCGAGAATATGGAGGGTTTTCGCGTGATAAATCTCCTTAGCACGCCCCTACTGTTTGTATAAATATGTGGTTAGTGACAGATTTGAGCTGAGCTTAAGGTAAAGTTGGATATTATGCTGGAACTAGCACTTTAGCTACGACTTTGTTTGCGGGTGTTTTCAAAATAAATGTCTTAAGGTACACGATTTTTGATAATTTTTAATCGAACATTACGTCTAAACGGCTAGTTCGTATGTTTTGATATATTATTATGTTAAACTAAACTATTTGCCTTATAATTTTATATATGAATATTTTCATTTTTTTCATAGAACTTGATGTGATTAATTTTCAAAGTTATGTCTAACACAGACAAAAAAGCGAAAATCGGGCAAAAACCATGAGTATATTTTTATGAAACTTTCATAAATCAAAAGATAACTTGATTACCAGTCGTCGTGATATACGGTTTTTATTCATAATGTGTTTAATAAATAAAGGACAAATTATTATCTGAATAATCTTGATGCGCAGGAAGTGACGCTAGCTCCTTTTTTGTTCGCTCAAGGGCGACGCGCACTGTTTCGCGCGCCTCAGGAAGTTTTCAGCAACTGTAGGGGCCCAACAAGGTTCAAGCCTTCTGGGGACAGGAGTTGATGCGAAAGCCGAACACCACCGGGGCCCTGGAACTAACGCAGGTAGGAACGGAAGGTCGTTTAGTCAGTAGTAGTCTGACATTGTCTCCCGCTTCCCACCATAAAAAAGGTCGCTAGAGTTTAATGTCTGTCGCCTTAACAGTTCTTGTCAGTGCTTTTTGATCAGCAATCAGTTTAGAAAATGCAGAAAAGCAAATTAAACCAATAGAGTGACATAGATGTCACTCTATTGGCTTAATTTGCTTTTCTGCTGTTAATACAGTTAATAGAAATACAATAGGTGTATGAACGCCGGCGTTTGCTACAGAATAAGTATTCATGGAAGTTTTTACTACTCATTTTAATTAGGATATTTTGTGCCAAGTTTCAATTTTACTAGGTACTCAAGAAATAAGGATTTTTCTATAATACTTTTATTATTCACGCGGTTTCTACAATTTATAGCCGGATATTTTTAACTGCGGAATAAAAATAGCGGTTTGATAGCTTTTGTACAGGAAATATGTCAAAATGCTAAATTTATTCTAAAGTTTTTTGACTCTAGGATACTGGGATACTAGGAAATCAAGCTCTAGGATACTGGGTACGTTAATTTTCAAGCATTTGACGAGCTGAAATTTTTCAAACAAAATATGTTTCCTTTTTTCACCTTTCCAAAAGGAAACCTTTTGTCTTTTTGTCTGCAAAATTTTACTTTGCAAGTCTCCAGTAGTGTAGGTGGTTGATATTGATGATGTCAGTCAGTCACTTCCGTCTATTATATTAATACTAGCGACCCGCCCCAGCTTCACACGGGTGCAAAGGTGATATTAAATATATTATGTATGTATTATACAAATAAACCTTCCTCTTAAATCACTCTATCCATTAAAAAAAAACGCATCAAAATCAGCTGCGTAGTTTTAAAGATCTAAGCATACATAGGGACAGACAGCAGGAAGCGACTTTGTTTTATACTATGTAATAATCGTTAAATAGTATAAAACAAAGTTGCTTCGTCCCTATGTAAGCTTAAATCTTTAAAAGTACGCCACGGATTTTGATGCGGTTTTTTTTAATAAAGAGAGTGAATCAAGAGGAAGGTATATATAGGTGTATAATACATGCATAATATATTCAATATCAGTACCCGTGCGAAGCTGGGGCGGGTCGCTAGTTAATGTATAAATAAGTAGATCGGTAGGATGCGGTTAATAGTATCTGTTTGTTTTGAATACAGATCCATAAAACAATACTGACGTATATCGCAAGATATTTGCGTTGCACGAACCACAGCACTCAGCTACTTGTAATTTAAATGGCTTAAAATAAACGTATTGTCAGATATAGGTTTGTTTGTGAAGTGACAGAAAGAATATTTCAGTAACTGTAGTATTTAGGGATTTCTGCAACTCTTGTCTGGCCATCGGTTCACCTTGTAGTCTCCTACTACTCCTCGTTGTAGGTCCACCTTGTAGGAGGCCTTCATACACTAATCAGATGCACAGGACCGTTCATTGTGGCGACACTTAGGGGAGGCCTATGTCAAACAGTGGAAAACAGACGACATTTCGGCTGTAAATGATGGTGATGATGAATATTTAGGGCTGAAATGATTCCAAGTCCAGTCTGGACTTTTAATTGCATAACACTCGTATTGTATTGTATTTTGGGCTGGTATCTGCAACTCTACGACTTAAGCGCATGAATAAAACTATTGTATTATTATATTTTATTATACACTAGCTTTTGTCAGCGGCTTCGCCCGTGTACATAAAATATAGCCTATGTCACTCAGGAGTAAAGCAGCTTTCTATTATTGCTAAAATTTCTCCAATCGGACCAGTAGTTCCAGTAAAATAAAAAAAAAAACAAAATTTACCTCTTTATTATATTAGTGTAGATAATATATGGGGTCTCGTTTGACCACGTAAGCGATGATATGGCCGACGATAAAACACGCTTGCCTAGAAGTAACCTATTCACCCTTGACTTAAAGACCCATAGTTTTTGCGAATATTAATTGACATCCGACAGTTTTATATGAACGTTGTTGAGTTGTAGCGACTCTTAAGGGGATACATATGTGCAACAATCGACGTCTTTTGGCTAAAGCGATAATAAGCATGAGTTTTGCATGGAAAAACTGACGAACATTTCTACGCAATGCGAAATAAAACTTAATCTAAGGTTTAAATGTAAAGTCAAATTCGACCTAAAACTTATAGGTAAGACCCAAAATAAACACTGATCTTCATTAACGCAAAATGAGGCAACCTGACCCATATCCAGATAGGAACATCACTATACTCTCCAAAATACACGTGCTTTTGATAACGGTGCTAACGTGCAAAGTTTCCTATGTCGGGTCGGCCGTCACGATAGCCTGTCATCTCCGGTAGGGGCACGTGCCAAATGTAGACCGTGTGCGATGTGTCAGGAAGGGAACGTAGTTTCTCTAGGCGTAGGTAGGTTTGGGGACGTGTGATTTGTCAACTAGCAGGGGGGAGATTTGAAAAATATGATTTACTAGCTTTTGCCCGCGGCTTCGGACACGGTTATTTTCGGGCTAACACGGTTCCCCTTTCCAGATTTAGAACACGGAATAGAATGTTATCTTAGTCTCGTATTGTGTTGTAGGGGTTGGGATAAGATTAAAAAAAAAAACAAGGCAGGTATTTTTCGTAACAAATTAGTACCGATTTTTAACTTCCTACCTTGAAAACTGCGCAAAGTCCCATATAAAGTTTCACCTCCTCTTTTTAGGAGTTGGGGCGGATTCCCAAAAATAGTCGCACCATTGTTTAGTTAGTCACAAATAGTCCGCATACCAATTTTTGGCTTTCTACCCTGAAAATTGCGGAATACTCCTACAAATTTCCGGACATGGAAGAGATCTCGGAACAGTATATATTAATATTGACACAACAGATGGGTTTTCCTTAAAAATGATCATACACACCAATATGAACAACTTTTACTTTGGAGACCAACCCAAAAATCACAAAAAAAAAACAGCTGCTCCATAGATTTATATTCACATAGCTCGACCAAATTTATGAAGCTGCGGGTTTTTCTTTCGTGATTTTTGGGTTGGTCTATAATTGTAGCCTCTTTTAAACCTCTCTTATTGATATATTTATTTATTTGACAAAACTCATCGATATCTCATCGAGTGATAAGGTTTCATAATGGTTTGTTATTTATTAAACTATTTCTGCTAGTTTCAACAGACCGTCTATTTGCTTTTGTAAGGTAACAGCCTCGGTGACTCGACCAGCAATTTTCCTTCCGTTACCTTCTCTAGGGGATAACGTAACTATCTTGCTGTCAGTCGGAAGGAAAAATGTGTAGAAGTTCATCCTATAGTTGGTAGATTGCATGTGTTGCTATCGTTTTAGGTATGTATTAGATAGAATATTATTGCTGGATTATCTTTAAAGATAGTATAAGTTTGATTCATAAATAAAAATATTATGATCATGATGATAACTCGGATAGTTTTAGGATGGGTTTAGAGTCTTGAAAGATTTTTTCAAATCGCAAAAAAAGTTTTTTTGGCCGTATCATTTTGTTATCGCTGATTGATTTTTTCACTGCTTCAAGAGATACTTGAGAATATAGTTTAACTTTCAACTCCATACCTCCACGCGTTTCCGGGTAAAAATATCTTGACAGACAGACAAACTGGCAGACGGACAACGAAGTGTTCCATAAAGACAACGTCAGAATCTTTTTATTTTAATCAGGGTTCCGTTCTTTCCTATTGAGGTACGGAACCCAGAGCAGAATTATAAGCTATCGTGTATCATCTGACAGACATGATCTGCTTCACAGCATTTTAGATTTAGCTTAAATCAGGCAAAGATAACTGACATTAATTTTTGTAGCTTATATTAAAAACACGAAGACACTTACGCCTGAAAACAGGTAAGTCATTTTTGCTTGCACTCTGTACGGAAACTTCAAAAGTTTGATTTGGTACAGAGGATTCAAGCGAAAGTGATCATGCAGAAATCCCTTGAGTTTGTTTCGGTGTTTCTTCTCAGGGTAGTCAGCTAAAAAACACCGGACTCATCTAGCTTAAACTGACAAAAAAAAAATTGACGTGTAAAAGTGTTATTTTAAATCCTATTTACAAAATAAATATCATTTACCATTTAAATGGCAGCGATAGTACCTGAATTATTTTTTAAAAAATAATAATTAAAGAAAAATATATCACTTTAAAAGCTTGATATACTCACCGTGTACTTAACTTATGTAAAGCTTTATAAATTACCTCAATCGATCGGCTGATTTGCCGAGGAGCGCTTTTGATTTCGTTTCGAAGAGTTTTCAAGGATTTCAACATTTAAATCTCATTGTTACCTGATTGAATTGTAATCTATACAATCAGAGAGATGTTGCGAAACGCTTTAGGCGTTGTCCTTTTCTGTTTCGTGTGAAAATAGATACCTACCGAGTGTCTGTAGCATAGAGTATATATTTTAATCAGGAGTTTTAATGGCCCTCTTTTTTTTACCAAATAAGGGTGTTTTTAATATCGTGCGAATTTCATCACGTATATACCAAATTTTCCGCGTGTGTAACCTCCGCAAATGTCATTTTTATATACGTTATCTATTGTAATGCGTGCAGTACACAAGCAGGACGCGTTTTTTTGTCTTTTGAAGTTTTTTGCATGTGGAGCAAATCTGCACTAAAAGAAGCTCGAATTTTGTTTCCTCACGACGTTTGGCTTCACCCTTTTGAGAACAGTGGTGATGAAATATATTACACAAAATAATACGCCTGGCTGGGTTTGAACTCGCGATTTACAACTCGTAAGTCAGGGCTGCTACTTACTACTCGGGCACCACTGCTCCCAAGCTCAACGCATTCTGTACTATTTTTCGTTTTTGCTTTGTGTTTGTAACCATTGTGCTGTCTGTCCCGATTAAAAGTATTTATGTTCTACTAGCGACCCGCCCCAGCTTCGCACGGGTACTGATATTGAAAATATTATGCATGTATTATGCACGTAAACTTTCCTCTTCAATCACTCTATCTATAAAAAAAACCACATCAAAATCTGTTGCGTATTTTTAAAGATTTAAGCATACATGCCTCCTTTTTTGTCTCAGGAAGCGACTTTGTTTTATACTATGTAATGATTCTACATTCATCATCATCATTTCAACCGAAATACGTCCACTGTTGGACATAGGCCTTCCCCTAGCGTCGCCACAACGATCGGTCCTGTGCGTCTCACATCCATCGTATTCTAGCAACCCTGACCAGGTCATGAGTCCAGCTTGTAGGAGGCTTTCCACCGCTGCATCTTCTTATTCCACATTCACTTTTAACCTTTCGAATACCGTCATTAAAGACATAATAGAAAGACAATAGGTGTGCGCGTTCGCTTGGAGCCGAGGTTAATAAAAAAAAATAACAGAATACATCAAACAAACCACTCAGTATCGCTTTAAACAGCGAGAATCACCTTTTAACGTCACTTAGCTAACTTCCGACGTATATTGTTGTGACCTTTTGTTGACGCAATGCACTTAATTACTTTGTGTCGGGAACACTTTGTTTGTGCTCACTATCTATAGGTTTATTAACGAAGTTTAATTTGGGCCGTTGTTTGTCAACTGATTTACATTATAGCTGAAAATTGCTAATAGCAGGATGGAAGTGAAATTTGAGATAATCGTGTTTCAGTGCCGTATGTAGCTCTTTCTGCCGCCGGTGCCAGTTTTTGTAACTGCGCCCTGTTAAATAACTACATGTAGAGTACATCTTTTAACGTCTCACCAAATGTGATGAAAACACCAGATATGACCCAGCATGATAATTTATTAGTAAACCAGCCCCAGCTTTGCACGGGGGTGCAATAAAGTGCATAATATATTTAATATCACCATTAAATATATTATTATGTTTTTTACATAATATATAAAATAAAATCTTAAATATAAACTTAACTAAAATAAATATTTACACCAAACCTAACTATGTACATATGATACAAAAACACAAAACTCAAGCGTCGAAATATTATTATGCATTTTATTATAAATATAAACATTCCTCTTAAATCACTCTACCTATTAAAAAAAATCATCAAAACCCTTTGCGTAGTTTTAAAGATTTAAGCATACATAGGGACGAAGTGACTTTGTTTTATACTATGTAATGATAATTATAAACATTCCTCTTGAACCACTCTGCCTATAAAACAATACATCAAAATCCGTTGCGTAGACAACGGGAAGCGACTTTATTTTTTACAAAAAGTAGCAGTAGTACCTAATACATTTTTAAAATAGTCCGAGCTAAGTTCAGACCTTACCCAGGCTTAACGCGGGTCCTCACCAGACATCATGAGTGTTTCGGAAGGTATCTGGTAGGAACAAACGATTGGAAGTCAGCAATGGGCGGAATCGTTTGGCCCCGCTTAGACGCAGCCTTGTCATGTGCTCATGAGGGCGGTCAAAGGTGGTGACCTGAGTACCACATTCTAGTTAAAGCAAGAGGGAATGAAACAAACAGTAACAGTAGGTAACTTTCTTCTGATGAAATGAATAATACAAAAACTTGGACTCGATGTAATCTTTTCTGCGGCCTTTGCCACGGCACCACTACCACAGCCTAAGTTACGGCCCTGTCGTCTTGTTTTATAGTTACCTATATCTTATCAATTTTGTAAGGTTCAGTTGTGTTTATCGATAAAAAACATTATCCTATAGAAAACTTAAAGTACGAGCCTAAATTTGTCCATGTTCAGGCTAGATGGAGCTGAACCTTTCGCATTTCTAACTAAATTGTTTAAATGACGTGCTTTTCTTAATATTATCCGATAACTTGGGCTCGATCCAGATAGTTACTGAAAAGTTTATAAAATACTCGGAGCTACTACCCTTCGCTTGCCGTTTGCAAGTCCATTCGAGTGTTGCCCTGGTGCTTTCACAAGTTCATTAAGACAATATTGATATTAAATAACTGTCAGATAATCAAATATACACACAGTACCCACCCTTTACCAGGAATTGCTACAAACTGACATAGAAGGAAATACCTGTTGGCATTTCTTGTCCCAGTGGCGGGAATTTGTGGTACAGATTAGATTAGGCACACAAGGGATTCAAATCAAATACCTGCGCTACGGTTCTCATCTTGATCAGAATCTACCTTCTCTATGTATGGTACAGGAAAATTGTAGCAAGAAAAATGTTAATTTTCGCGGCATCTGCAAATGACAAAGTAATTAAGATTGCAATTAATTAGTGTTGGACATAACCTTATTTTGTTTTCCTATAAAATTATTATGGCATGTATTTGTTTAACTATCGATATAGCATATAGGTACGTTTAGACTACGACACTTCATACGGTACGGTACACTCTGTGTATCCATCAAATAATTTTGTATGAACACTTCGAGTCTCTAATTGCACACTCGTGTTCATTTCCTGCACCGGATCCGCGAGGAAGCGACGCCCAGGTGTCGTCACTGTGTAGACCGCCCGGAGGACACGGTGGAGGTGTGCCACGCTTAGGAAGAGCATCGCCGTGTTCTCGTGGGAGCAATCGGAGGCAGGGTTCTCTCACGCCGGGCCCTGGTAGAGGCCATGGTCCGAAGCCACGCCGCAGGCGCCGTCACCGCGTCTTCGATTTCCAGCCACCGTAGGCGCGGGCTTGCGGATGGCGAGCAATAGGTAGCCTGCCGTCTGGTCATCTGGTAACAGTCCGTACCCAGACTAAGTCGTCGACGGCGCGCACTGGTCCCGCGCAAAGCACTTGTCAGCAAACTGTAGGGGCCCAGCGGTGTAGAAGCCTCCTGGAACCAAGGGTCTCGAGAAAGTTCTCCACACGTTAATTGAGTGAAAAAAATATTGTTATGAATAGAATATTGTTTAAAAGTATTGTTAAAATTTCAGTATACAATAAAGTAGAATATCCTTTATTGTACACCAAAATTGTAACATAATCCATTTTAATATTGTCATCCATACAGATTAATTACGTCTCAATCAACCGCATGTATGCTCAAATTAATAACCCTTTAACAAATATATATTGTGTCGGTGCTTCCTGCCGTTAAATTGGCTAGCCCAGCGTGTTATCGATAAATATAATTACTGACGTGTGTAGCCGATATTATTCAGTGAGACACCGTTGTTTATGGCTGCCTGGTAGCCATAGTTTAGTCGAGCAGTTAATCTTAAGGATATATAGTATAGGTGGGCTTGAAGTTATTATAGTATGGTGCTCACCTTTGATCAATAATTTACATTAACAACAACGATTAATTATATCTAAATATCTAGCCTTCTGCCACCGGCTCCGCCCGCAAGAAAGTACGGTTCTCCTTACAAACTTTAGACCCCTATTACATCCCTTTAGAAACTGAATCTTGAAAAATCCTTTCTTAGTGTTCGCTTACGTCATAAAAGGAAGCCTTGTGCAAAATTTCACGCTCCTACTCCCGTAGTAGTTTCGGCTATGCGTTGATATGTCAGTCAATCAGTTTTACCTTTTATACATATATACAGGGTGGGCCAAAAGAAATCACCCTATTGGAAGATTGCTCTCATTTCAGCAAATGGCCGCTAATTTTAAATCTGTTTTAACATTTGTAGACTAAACAGATGTAGAATACATGAAATAAGGCATGGAACGATACACTCCCCAAGAACGCGGAATAATCGTGTCTAACTTTTTGCGTAACATAATTCTTCGGTGGTGTTGGCGCAGCGCAAATTCATGAGGCACATGTCTACCTCAGCGGGTACGTGAACAAGCCAAAATACTGCTTCTAGGGCACCGAAAATTGACGAGTGATGCACGAGGACCCATTACACCCGCTCAAAGTGACTGTGTAGTGCGCTGGTCACGTTGGAGGAGTTATCGGGCCATTTTTTTCGAGAATGCCGCTTGCCTTACGACAACAGTGGACAGTGCCATGTTGATCGAGTTTTTTCTGCCGCAATTGGACGAATTAGGACTGAGGGACATGTGGTTCCAACAGGACGGAGCAACGGCACACACTGCGCGAGCCACAACCGATATTCTGAAGGCAGCGTTCCCGAGTCGCCGCATCTCTCGTTTTGGCGATTTGCACTGGCCCGTAAGATCGCCCGATTTAGGCGTTCCAGACTTGTTCTTGTGGGGTTTTTTGAAGTCTCGTGTTTTCGTGAACAAGCCCAAGACTCTGGAAGCCCTCAAAAACAACATTCGACGTGAGTGCGAGAATCTGTCGCCCGAAGTTGTCACCGAAGTGATGAAAAATGCCATAAAACGAGCCCGTATGTCAATCAATTGTGATGGCGCCCATTTGGCCGATACAATCTTCTCGACTTGACCAATAAAATTCTAAAGGTTCATATAAACATAATCAGAAAACAGAAACAAAGTTTTTAATATAGAAAAAAAAAGAGAGCCAAACAACATCGGATGACTTCTTTTGGCCCACCTTGTATATAGATTTGGGTGCCTTCAAGGCTTGAGTGAATAGGCTTTTAACAAAGTAATGTACATCACCATCAACGATTGCATCACTGCTTAACATCAGGTGGGATCGCAGTCAAGCATTAGTTTATAGAAAAAAAACAAAACGATGTACCATCGAAGACATTTCAACCTAACCACTGCTAAGTTCATTTTTGCTTGAACTCGAAACCAAAACTTCAAAGACTTGGTTTCGCACCGCGCCGCAGAATTCAAACGAATTTGTTTTTAAGAGGTGGCTTTTTTTTGGAAATGGTCGCGTTAGTACTTTGTTGATCGAAGGATGTTTACCTAAATATTACTATGCGTGCATCTGTTAGCGGCTTCGTGCGTTGAATATTGGTTATTGAAACCAGATAAAAATAAACCGTGCTAATTTTGGTTACTGCGGATGCGAATTGTAAGTTGATGTCAATTAAAAACAGCCTATGTCCGTGAAGTTCTATCTAGATTTCCCCGTGCCGTAAGTGTAACAGATAAGCAAACTTACTTTCACATTTATAATATTAGTTTGTGAGGGAGAGGGAATCCTCAAAAAATTCAGGCCAAGGCTATCGGTTGGGAAGACAGAATCAGGATATATCTCATCTTCTTTACATAGATGACCAGAAACTGTTTATCTCATCATAGATGACCAGAAAAATGTCCTACTGACGTAACCAATGAATGTAACTGAAACTTTCAGCAGTGCCTTCAAAATGAAATTTGGTCATTTCATTTTGGCCCTAACCACCGACATTTTGGTTCCTTCTCCTGACAATGGCGAGCTTTTAATATTTTAGGGTAAACTATACACCGTTAAATTTTGATCGTTATAATCCTTTGGAGGATCGCTTCGGTACATGAAAAACTATAGATTGGTAAAGTTAGAATAAAAAAATAAAGTACTTTTTTTAAACTCGAATTAACTTACTCACGTTCTAAATTGATTTCTTTATGTAAACGTCAGCTGGGCCAGTTCAATGACCTATAGGTAGTTTGCGCAACGACTGAAAGAACCAAAAGGGCCAAAATATAACCGTGTATATGTCACGAAACCATATAAATACCTAAGTATATTGTAATGCAATTATCACAGTCACAATTAAAACCAGTGACCTGAATACAAAATATTTTTACTTATGTAGGTAATGCAGGTCTCATACTTAGTTAAAATTTAGTATAATAGTGCTAATAAAATTATTTATGACACAGAACGTATCTAGCTACACATAGAGTAAACTGTGTTTAAGATATAAGTACTATTTCCCGTAGGGTTACAATTTCAAATAATACTCGGAGCCTCAGGCGAACATAATACTAGATTCACGAACTCATCTTATGTATGAATGTATTTCAGAAACAACCTTAACATACCTACCGGCCCTGATTTTTGGCAACACAATGTAATTCAAATAATTTTAGATTTTATTATATTATACCACTAAATAAAGCTAAAGATTAGATTGATGAAAAGACAGTACAAAAAAATTATTGCCATCTCCTTCGTGACCTGCTGCTACTTCACCATAATATCATAGGGCATCAGTTCTGTACTATTTGGGTTCGGTTTCTCAGGACATGTGGCAAAAATGAACAACTTTGTTTAGTCACTATAGTCGGAGAGCATTTTGGTCCCTCCTCACGGCGACTTTTTGTAGCCTGTTTCATAAGCATCGCTACTAACGCACGTTAGTCGCATTTGCAACGCGCTTCTATAGCGTGTTGCAAATGCGAGATGCCAACACGCTACAGCATCGCAACTGTATCGATGTGAACGCGCTACAGCTTGGTAACATAAAGTCGCTGTGTACGAGGGGCCTTAGAGCCACGGCTGTACATATACATTGGTACTTAAAATACCCCTTTTTATGGTGGATAAAACTCATCTAATGACGAATTCCACCCTTGAGTAGAGTGGGAGACAGTGTCAGACTCTTACTGACTAAACAACCCACCCCGTCCCTACCATGCCTCTATACCAGGGCCAGAGCCTTCCTTTCAGGCACAAACTCTTGGCCCCAGTTGGCTTTGACCCTTCTGCAAGGTCTCTACGGTTTGCTGACAACTTTTTGAGGCGCGTGGGATCAGTGTGCGCCGTCGACGAGTGGGCTTGATCTGGACTTTTACCAGATGATTGAACGGCGAGTTAAAAAATAAGGGGTTTTTTCTTTTCAGGTTCGCAGAGTCGGCCTCGGTGTTAAAGAAGGCCCACAACCAACATTTGACCTGACAGATCCTTACTGCAACAACGTGTCCTACGACTACGTGCCCATGCATGACCCCCACCTTGCTCACCACTTCGCCCAGAAGCCCGCCAGGAACAGGATGAAACAGCTGGGCTACTGTACGAAGGATGGGAGAGCTGTGTGTTCCCTGAAAGAGTTCAATCAGTATAGGAAGTATTTGTACAATCAATTCATGGACAGAATTCATATGGAAATGAAGAAACTGGTAACTACGTTTTGTTATTTTATATTAGTTTTTGCATATAGGCTTCACTTGCGAATTTAAAGCTTTTAAGTTTACGACTTTTTACTTCAGTATAAGCGAAAATTCGTGGTAGGCGCACATTGCATCTGTAATGTTAGCTAGACTGCACTGTCTCGCAGTTAGGCAAAGGTCAACGTCATTCTATTGTTATTATTACCATTTCTCACTGTTCTATGTAACTTTCTATATACTAAGGAAGACAAACAAAGCTCAATAGTAATACTAGACCATTTACTAGGAAGTTGTGATTTTGGATTCTGGTTCTTGGTTAGATACTTGTGCCAGGCAAAACTAATTTGCATGTAGCGTCAGGATTGTCGTAGTAAAATTAACATGGAGTTTGAAGCCGTGCCTGATCGATTACAATGGTTTGCTCCTTATTGGACTTGCTGCAAAGTATTATTCTTTTACAGTATACCGTTCACATCTCTCTCTATTTAACCTCAAATCATAGGTACAGACAATGACGGCTGCTCATATAATTACAACAGGATGAGCGTGCGCGAGACGACTTGACTCTAAAGCGAGTGGAGACGGACGTGGCGAGAAGATTCCAGGTGTTCACGAGAGCAGAGAAGGCTCGGGCGCATCTCGAGAAGGTGGCGCAAGAGCATCAGGACGAGTGGGCGTCGAAGAAACGAGCGTACGTTTTGAACAACTATTTTTGTCCTTTACTACACGTGTTTGTCCTAAGTTTTTAGGGTGTTACCTGCGGCTACATTAGCGTGGTGTTTAAGAACATTAGTCTCGTTTATGATTGGTCCTAACCAAAACAATTTGTTGTATTCAAAACGTATCCTTATTATTTGTGCATAGCTGGGTTATTGTAACATAATTGACATCGAAATAACCTAACCTAGCATTAATGTATTTACTAACACAATACGAATTCATGTAGACCTCTTTGGAAAATCCTGCGTACATACTAAGGCCGTGGTCAGAGTGCGAAGCTTGCGCGGGTGCCGAGGCGGGCTCTAGATTCGACGCTATCGCGAAGCGATGCGGCGTGAAGGGAACAAACAATTGATACTCACTTGCAGTGGTTCACGTAATCAAGCTACGCATGTGTGGTGCAGCGGTAAGCAAAATGAAGCGGACCTAACCAGTTGGTTTGATGTTTTTAACTCATTCGATGCGGTGACTTCTTTTACATAAATAGCGGCAAAAGGGCTGATTTTATCGTAGGACAAAACCGCTGCGATGCGTCGGATTTTCATAAACCGCATTGGTTCGTTTCGCAACCGTAATGCGTCGAATCGCCCACGACGCACGACACTATGTAAGAAACTATCATATAACGTAGTTTACACACTAAAGTGACTATTCTGGGCGCTTAGCACGACAAGATATAGTGACTTTGCTAGCAAACGATAGGGTGTACTACGCCAAATCGAATAACAAATAGTCGAATATCAATTGATCGACCACTATAAAACGAACGTCTAAATACTCGAACGTTCATAATATCGAATTGTTATTAAATCGAACATTCAATACATCGCACACTTAATACATCGAGTGTTCAAAATATCGAATGTTTGTTTGATCGAGCGTTCAACGCATCATCTTTTGCCTCTTTTTTGTGAAGTAGGTCTTCCCAATCCCGCGTTTACCTTATCAATTCTCCTATTTGTTATAGTTTGCTCCTTAACTAAAAGTTCTATGGTAGCAAAAACAGTAGGGACTCTGCAATCTCAATTTATTGAAAGCATCTGGTATTTCTTCTTGGGGTAAATAAGCAAATGCGATAATTATTTATTATTCCCTACTGTTGTGAAGTGTGAATTTTTAGTTAATGAGCAAGCTATAACAAATAGGAGAATAGATAAGGTAAACGCGGGATTGGGAAGACCTACTCCACAAAAAAGAGGCAAAAAATGATGCGTTGAACGCTCGATCAAACAAACATTCGATATTTTGAACACTCGATGTATTAAGTGTGCGATGTATTGAATGTTCGATTTAATAACAATTCGATATTATGAACGTTCGAGTATTTAGACGTTCGATTTATAGTGGTCGATCAATTGATATTCGACTATTTGTTATTCGATTTGGCGTAGTACACCCCAAACGATAGTCTTTTTATCCGACTGCCTTAGAAGGAGGGTAATGTTTTACACTGAAGAAAAACGTCTCTGTTACCAGCTAAGCGTCCGTTTCTTATCACCGGGATCCAGCATGCCAGCGTCAGGTGTATTTTCCTGACACAATATGCTGAACTGGGCTCTCATTTATTGCAACATTGAGATGCACTTGCACGCCAGCTTGCGTTTTGTATTATCTATCTATCTATGACCACCTAATCGCTGCCGCACCCTCTCTAGTCATCGCTCATTCACTCAAGACTGGGCCTATTAAATGGTTTCCCGAATGCTTCGGACAATGCTGACAAAAGCCATTTCATGAATAAGCCTCCTGTTGTCGTTGAAGAGTGCCCTTTTCAATATTGTGTACACAAAATAAATGCTGTTTGTCAATCATTTTTTTTTTTTATGTGTCTACCTTGTCTGTCGAGTCTTTGAATAGGTAGAATATAATGAGGCCATCATTTTTTTTTAGTCGTAGGGTTTTTGTTGTGATTTCATCAACCCTCTTAAGTAAGACGGTTTTCCTCTTATACTTCCTACATACCTAGCTTCTGCCAGTGACTTTGCCTGCGTAAGTCTCCTTACATACTTTAGACCTGCGTTCCTGTGTGTGAATTTTGTAAAATTTTTTCTTTAGTGTCATAAAAGGAAATGTTTTGCAAAATAAATTAGCGCGCCTCATCATCTACGATGGCGTCTCTGCTTACCATCAGGTGGGATCGCAGACACGCTAGTTCATATCATTTAAAAAAAAACACTCCTAGTCCTAATAGTTTCGGCGTTAACTGTCAATCAGTCAGTTTCTTGTTTCCTATATATTGCTATATCTTGATGTTTAGCCTTCCTATAACATACTTTTATCGCGCACACATAATATCTAAATATAAAGAGACAGCTTATGTACAAAAGCCAGCAATAAACCCAGTATGTCAGCAAATGTAGGGGCCCAACAGCAGGGCCGAACCCTACTACCCGGTCCGGTTTCTGAAAGGAACGTCTGACCCCGGTATGAAGGCGATGAAGAAAAGGTGTGGGTCGTTTAGTCAGTAAGAGTCTGACACTGTTTCTGGTTCCGCCCAAGGGCGGAATTCGTCATTAGATTGTTTTTCCCACCATAAGAAAAAACACCAGCATTAATTGGTACAAATAGATGTTCAAATGAGTGAACACTGTATAAATGTATACACAAGTGCGCAGTAAAAACTTAAAATTAGAATCAATATTCTGCCTCAAAGGGATGTCAGCTAGATTGACAGGATTTAGGGCCGATGTCTGCCAGAGTTGCGGATTCTTCGAAAGAGTTACGGCGACCCTAACTAAGAGCAAAAAAAGTTTTTTTTTTTTCATGACACAGCCACAAACTGTCTACGAGTGCGCCTCACCATCAACGATTGCATTAACAGAAAAAAAAAACTCTGGGAAAGGATTAGCACTGTAAATATATTATATCATTTTTGATGTAAAATTCGCATATTTTTCTATTATTCTAGTAACGTAACTAACTCCAGTCCAGGCTAAAGGGTAACGTTAGGTAATGTTTTGAAAACGTTCAATAGTTGTACAACTATTTTGTTGTACAAGTTAACAACATATTTTGCCCAAGTTGTCGGGTACTGAAAGTTGGGAACAAACGCTACACGTGTATGGAATATTTTAAACGGTAGCTTGGTAGGTTGGTACCCTTGTTCGAAAATGGTATGTTAACCTCCTTACTTGATATCCATTATGTTGGTTTTTGATGTACCTTAGATACCAGTGCGAAGGGAAGCCATTTTTATTTTGCAAATTGTATTTTGAATTAAGGTAATATATTTTTGTTGTTTATTAAATCACAACTGCTTTGAAAACGGAACTAGCATATTCATATAACTATAAATGTGACATTGATCAACCCGCAATGGACCGGCATGGTGGAATATGGCCCATTACTTTTCCTAGAGAAAATCCCTGCGAAGCAGTAATGCTAGCAAAGGAGGAGTCCGCACGCGTAAGACAACGGCGCTAACGACCCGTTTTATAAGATTTAAAAAAAAATTATATCATTTAGAATCTCGATTAAATGCGCAGTAATTTTTTTTATATTTTCAATATAGGAGTAGGTATATTATGGACAGTCAAAGTTCACGTAAAATAAAAGATTTTCAGAGTTCTTTACTGGATTACTCTTACACAAATTTATGTTTTGATTTCTATAAAAGCCTAGATACTATCCAAAAGATATCTGTGTTATCAAAATATCTGAAAGAAAGAAAGATGTGTAATAACATCATAATCACGTCAGAGCGGTTGTTATAAAATGTTGGCCGCTCTTAAAGACAAATATTTAGATACTTTACTTAAATTATTTCACACACACATAAAGAAGCCACAGAAATTATGCCTTAAATTGCATGACTCGCATATTCAAGAATCGCAATTAATCTTATATTGGAGCTAAGACTCTCATGCATTCATAATCACCAGCAAACATGATTATGTAAATCTACTTCATGCCTAGCCTTGGTTAAATCATTTCCGTGATACAAACTAGAGCTTTTTAAATTGCATGTGCCCCACTTTCTAATGGATTACTCTCGTAGATATAGACGTAACTATACCTAAAATCAGAAAGCAGGAACTTTTATGTCTAATAGATAATTTACAAGCACTTTTGAAATATCAGTCCCCATAAAAAAAGTGGAGGCAAAAACTAGTTTAGAATGCTCTTCACTAAAAAAAAATCGTATTGCGGGTAGTTCGACAAGCCAAAAACAAATCTTTGTTGTCTTCCTTAGGCTTTAGATCTTCTTTTTTTTTGTTTTCGGGGGAAACCTTCAAAAGGACTTTTGGGGAAAAGACCAGAGAATGTGGGATTCTTACTTCACTAAAACCACCCTGGTGACCCTCCTGGAGCCTAGGGTGGTGCAAAACTGTAACCTCGACTCCAGGAATAAGGCAAGGAAGGTACGGGGTAGGTTTTTTAGTCAGTAAGAGTCTGACACTGGTCTCCCGCTCCGCCCAAGAGCGGGTTTCGTCAATGGATGATTTTCACCTACCATAAAAAAAAAACCCTGGTGACACCATCAGCACTTCGAAACGCCTTAGACCTACATTACAAAATGTCCCTAAATGTGACGGGCAACACTGTCATTTGTCCAACAATATGTCCCTCGTCACGAAAATGTGTTGTAAAATGTGGTGGTCAAAGTTGCGGGACACTGGGCAATGTTGCAACATCACGTGGATTGTGAGCGTAGCGTTTTACTTTGAGGGACATTCTGTCCCATAATATATTTGAGGCTTAAAAATAATCTTTCTTTGAAGAAATTACTACAAGAGTCATTCGTCAATCCTTCACATTTCTTCTTATGTTACCTTCAAAAACATTTCCCCATCAGTGTAATGAGGGCAGGTCGATTACTGAGCGCTACAGGCACAAAGGTCGTCGTTACGTGAGTCGAGGACCTCCTGATTAATGTCGCCTCTTATTTTCATTTAGTCCCTGTTTATATATATCTATATACGTTTAGCCGGAAAACGTATTTCTCTATTTGAAGAGTTATTTATGAGGTTGCCTGGAGATTTGTCTTCTTTAATGTTACTTCAAATGTTTTGTGTTTTCTGGTTTTTACTATTGAAATCTCTTGAATGGTTGTTTGTTCTAATTGTGTATAACAACAATGCATTTTGATTTATGTGTGAGCACAATCTCGCATAATACAAGAAATGATCAGGTCGATAATAGAGCACACATGCCTAGAAGCTTTATATCCTAGCAATAAAAAAGCACGTTCATAGAAACTATTTGTCAAAATACTGAAATGTTAATGCAAAAGCCCGCCGCAGCACTTCATTGGCATTTGCGTCTATCAAAACTGCATTAATGTCAGCAATGTAAGTGTATAGCATACTGATCACTTAAGTGGAGTAAAGTCACTGTACGGCGCACCTCATCTAGTGCGTAGTATATGTATATCGATGCTAGAAGCAAACTCATTGACTTTATTTTTTTTCCAAAGGAATATATCCATAGGTTAGGAAATTCCACTCCTTAATTGTTGCACAAATTGAGTATAATCTACTTCTGTTCCTTAAAATATGTTCTACTCAAGCTTTATTATTAACGACCGACCAAAGGTTTATTAATTCGCCGTAACTGACTGTTCGGCTCCTCTTCCAGTTTCGGCCGTTACCGAAACCGAAACTGACGAAGTAACATACTATGCTACTACTACTCGTTCTACACTGTAACACCACAATACCGCACTGTTACTGGCCTCATCTACTATCAAAAGACAAAAAAATAAAAATGACATGTAAAAGAGTTTATAAAAACCTACTTACAAAATAAAATCATTTATCATTATCTGTTACTATTTCCTCAGCCATACAGCGAACGCCGGCGTTCGCGGGTACTATAGCGAACGCCGGCGTTCGCGGGTATTAACGGAAAGTTATTTATCTATAAAAACTTTTTTTCTACGTTCTTGGATAAATATCAAAATACCCTACAAAAAAAAAATCAAATATTGTACGTTAATAGTTTCCTTTATTACCCGCGAACGCCGGCGTTCGCTATAGTACCCGCGAGCGCCGGCGCTCGCTTGGGTGTCAAGGGGCTATACTATATATTATTATATCTAGCCTATACTTTGCCACTACGGGGCAAAGCCACTTCTTGTCAATTTCTATGGTAGACAACTAAGTCGTCCCGTCATCTTCTTTTTTTTACAATTTCAAAGCCTGCAAAAGGTCTAATTGAAATTTCTGTTACCTGATTTTTTTCTCTGCTGCGACCCCATGGGGCAATTTCAGGGCACCATCTTTGTGTGGAACACAAAGTTTGTGTGGAACACAAAGTTGGTCAGTATGCGGCAGACTCGTCCAGCCCAGTCCCACTTAAGCTGGGCAGCCTTCTTAGCCGCCCACGTCAACGAACGGTTTTGAAGTGCATATAGTGTTTTGAATGAGATTCATTATTTTAACATTTAATTTAGGTACTACGCTCCATAACAAGTTGGCAAACCTTAAATTTGGACTATTGGGTGTTAGTTAAAGACCAAGTCTGCCCACACTTGGGATGGGGAAAATACACAATGTACCTTAAGATTAAGCGACCTAAGTTAGGTACGTTTATATTTTTTTTTTTCATGGACCAGGGTACTTTCTGTTTGGTGTGCTATTTCCATGTCTTGCCTTTCCTGGAAGGAAACTACTTGAGCCAAAATTATTCCTGAACAGAAACAGGAAAATCCACAATATATCAAAATAATATTTTGATATAGTTATGTAGTGATAACTTTCATAAATTACTAAAAAATCAAATTAATCGAGGATTACATAAATAATTATAAGGCTGTGGTTCCACTGAAGCGGAGCGGATCAGAGCGGAGGCGAGTTGTGCCGTGATTCACCAATCACGTGACTTGAAATCCACATCTCTTCTCCACTCCGCTTCAAAGGAAACAGCATTTGCGTAGAAGAGCGGAATTGGTTAATATATCGGGAAAACAGGTTCGATTAGGCTAGCGTCGAGAGAAGAGCGACACGGAGTGGAGATGAACGGGGCGTGGCAGTGAGAAGCGGGGCGGCTCACTCACGCGCATATTCATTCATTTAGGTTAGCGTAAAAAAGGCAAAGCAGTTCCACTCTTCCCATCTCCGATCCGCACCACGCCGTACAGCGTCAGTGGAAAACACCTAACTCTTCACAGCTCAGTCCCGCTCGGCACAGCTCCACTCCGCCTCAGTACAACCGCTACCTTACACATATAGATGAACGAGGAAATCAATTTTTTGGTGACTAAGTATCACAATCGTCAGCTCATAGACGCTAGTTTTGGTCCTTTCCTTTTTCATTCCTGGCCCTATTTGGTCAGACCCAAAAAAAGAGCCGAAACCAATTTAGCCACACTTTATTTTTATTTGGTCTAGCACTAAATAAGGCCTACCTACCTATACATAGTAGTGACGAAGAAATATAAAAACCAAGCTTTCTGCCAGCGGCTTCGCCCGCGTGAAAATAATTTTCACACAAACTTTAGACACGTGTTCCATCCCTTTAGGGAGTGAATTTTGGAAAATCCTTTCTTAGTGTTCGTCTACGTTGTAAAAGGAAGCCTTGTGCAAAATTTCACTCTCCTAGGCCCAATAATTTCGGCTGTTCGTTGATATGTCAGTCAGTCAGTTTCTCCTTTTATAAATATACTAGCGACCCGCCCCAGCCTCGCAGGGGTGCAATGTTGATATTATGCATGTATTATACATATAAACCTTCCTCTTGAATCACTCTATCTATTAAAAAAAGCCGTATCAAAACCCGTTGAGCAGTTTTAAAGATTTAAGCATACATACATATATTAAGATAAAGTGGTCTACACTAATCTACCTAACTAAAATTCAGTGCCAAACATCAACAAATCCGTAAAAAAAATCTCATCAATCTAATGATTAAACAGTACGCTGAACATTTTGATTAAACACAAAGAAGCGGGCGCCATATCGGCAGCTGCATTTTCATTTGCTACAGCACTCGGCTAAATGTAATTACATGGAGAACACAATATGCTGATATTGCATCGACGCAACGAGGAATCGGGGATATAGGGATATCGGACACGGATTCATTAGCAAATGGAGAGCCTGGAGAATATTAACTGATAAAATGAAAAAAATTTCATATTAATATTATAAGTGAAGGTTGTCTTTAAAAATCGCTTTTAGCGATAAGACCGCCCATTGTAACACCGTCGTAATTTTTAAGTATCCTTATGTACCAAGTTTTGTTTATGGTGTACCTACAATAAAGAGTATATCTATCTATCTATCTAACTCTTACATCTGTCTCTGTGTTGCTCTTTCACAATTAACTAGCGAATCAATTTTCACGTTTGCTGCGAAGTAAGCTTAACCTTTAAGAAATGACTACTTAAGGCGCTGCCTATTGCGGGCAACCTAAAAACGTCCTGTTCTTCGTTGCGAAGTTAGCCGTATTGCTACACAGTACAAACACCAAAAAAATACAGTGTATAGTCTAATATATAAGTAAAAGACTTATGCAAAAACATTTCCTAAAAATAATTCAGAATTTTGAGAAAAAAAATCGCAAATAAGTACACGAAAACAATTTTTCGTCTCGAAATACTCAGTATTTTAAGTGATAACTATTATTTTATTTGTAACTACCAAAATGGAAATTTAACCAACTAAAGAGAAATGTAAAAATATTTTAACTTTAAATTGTTGTACTTTTTTTTTAATAATAAAAAACTGCGAAAAATCCTTCATATTAGCGGACACGAGATTCAACTAAAATCAAACGCATAGCCATTTTCAACCTTATTTGTTCGCAGCGATGCACCACCCGGAATTACCTAAAAATTTGCTGCTTAGAGCGATTTACTATCGATTCGTTAACGTCGAACGCTTGGAATTGACCAAAACATCAAATTCTTTGTTCTGACCACGTGTCTGAGCATTATTTAAATGACGTCAGAACAAATGAATTGAAGGCTTGGCCAATTCCGAGCGTTTGACATTAACGAAACGAACGTAATTTCGCCTCTACGGGCGCAGAAACCAATATTTACATAGTCCAAGCCGCTAGCAGAAGCATACTTCTGAGATCATACTTCCGAGATAAAAATCTAGTTAAACTTATCTAAAGTTCTATTGTGGTTCTATTACTCAGAACGGTAAATCGTGTGTTACAATATCTTCCCAATCCGATCGATTGAACGTGAAGGAGTAAACACATATACTCGCACACGTTTTTATTTCATAAAAACCGTTTATTTTATTATAAATGATGTTTGATTGAAAGAAAGCAAAAAAATAAATAAACGATTAATGAAGTTTACGATACAAGGCAGCAACCCAAAAGATTGGGCGTAGGCGTTCAAGACTAAGAGAGGCGCTTTTTTCCTTCGGAATAGTGTTAAAATTCAATACATTTTTATTTTTTATTATCATCAAATAAATTTGCTCTGAGTGAGAGGAAGTGTCAGACTTTTACTGCTTAAAAACCAGACGTGTTCCTTCAGTTGCTCATTTGCTTTATCGGACTACGAGCTACCCATTGCTCGCCGTAGGAAACCTATGCCTACGGCAGCCGGTTATCACTCTAAGACTTCCACCGGGGCTATGGTCAATACCTCGTTATTTCAATTAGTAATTACTCTGTGGTTTAAACCACTACGTTGGATACAGTTCAATCAATGCCCGTGAAACTTCAGAATTGAGATACTTCCTCCAGCATATTGGCTTCTATCAAATATGTATCTATCTACTTAAAACTTATCGTGCTTAGCTCTCCCAGTAATACGGGCGGAGGAGTTTTGAGTCCGGTTTCATCTAGGTTAAACTAATAGCCTAAAATAATACTAGTACTCTCCTAGTGAGGTAGTTTCGAGTCCCAGCAGTAGGATCATTAAAAAGGCTGATTATTCTATGCTATGAACATTTATCGACTATCCGTTCTGTATGCAATGGCTCCACCCATTGCCACTTAAGTCTGGCGATACCTCGAGCTATGCCGCTATCCTTTGTTCTCCTGCTATATCTTCATTTCTGAAGTAATCACGCAAGAAAACTCCGAGTATATGCCTTTTCATTGCCATATTGTCGACACGAGCTATTGTCATTCCTACGTACAGAGAAAAATAATTATAATTAGTCAAATCGTTTTGGATTTTTTTACCTCTCAGAATAACACGATACAAAAATTCAAAATAAGTCACTACCAAAAACCGACATTGAAATGTATTGATAGCTTGACAGCATTATCATCAGTTAGGAGAAAGTCAGGAAAAAAATATAGATAAAAAAGTGAACATTGCAATGGAGCCTCCATTTAATTCGTAACTCTATGGCGTATCAACCAACACCAACCAATAAGTGGCATATTTGTATATGTACTTGTACAGTTTTAACTCCACATGAAAGTGGATAAAATTAATAGGGATCTGTTCATTAAATGTTTACAAGTTCAGTTCATAATTGACCCATGAAGAGTATATTATAATTATAAACAATCGAGATTCTATTGCAGAAGAAATTTTACTCTGTACCAAGCTACAAAGAGACGCCGTGGGCGAGGGGCCTTATTATCATAATTATGGGGTACCCAATACACCATAAAGGGGACATATCCAGCGCTGATCTGATCATAAATCATATTCAGAAAGCAAAATATTCATTTCTCTTCTCAGTCGGTATACTCTTGTCAGAGTGGTCGTGGTCATCACTGTGGATCACGATGAGTGATCATTTTGGTCATACGCCATCTATCGCGGACTGCAGCTTTCCGGGTGCATTCGTAGACCGAGCACTTTAGTTGTGGCCAGAAACTACTCTGATGAAAATGTAGCACCGGTTTTTGTGGCGGCGCTTAGGGGAGGCATATGTCCACTACCAGTGGACGCCTTTCGGCTGAAATGATGAAGTGTTTTGTAATAACTTATTCACAACAATAAACTTATCCACACGATCTGAGAATGATTGGTTTAATTCTCAGAGTACTAACGTTGTTTCTAGTAAGTGTATCACAAATTGTTATGGCTTTTCTCGTATCATGAGAACCGTTCTGAAAGGGTTTGCTGAAGTGCGAAGTTTTCTTATTTTCTTCTCCATTTGAGATTAATGATAAAACCTTGTCATTGTCTCGTGTTTAATGTCTTTGGATTTATTCACTTGATAAATTTTGTGACCTAGGTCTTGTTATGTGCTCCTCAGAGAATTTAATAATAGGGTACCGAATAGATCAACAAGCGAGGTTATTAAAGTTTTCTTAGATATATTCTAGCAGTAGTGATATTTGTTTCATTTCACTTTAATACATTTTTTTTCAAGGTGATTCATCCCGGCTTAGGGTGGAGTGGGAAGTTTTGACAGAAATTTACTAACTAAAACCATATGTGCCTTCAATTGCTCTGCATTTAAAGCCGCCCCAGCTTTGCACGAATGCATTGCTAATATTAAATATATTATGCATGTGTTATACTGATAAACCTTCGTTTTGATTCACTAATAAAAAGGAAATTCATCAAAATCTGTTACGTAGTTTTAAAAGTCTAAGCATACATTGGGACAGACAGCAGGAAGCGTCTTTGTTTTACACTACACTAGCGACCCACCCCAGCTTCGCACGGGTACTGATATTAAATATATTATGCATGTATTATACACATAAACCTTTCTCTTGAATCAAAAAAAACCGTTGCGTAGTTTTAAAGATCTAAGCATACATAGGGACTTACTACTTGGTTTTATACTATGTAACGAAGTAAATGATAATAACGATTATTTTGTTACATATCGCCACATCAGTAAATTGCTCTCGTGCGAAACAAGGGTCGGTCGTATCGTTTGTCTTGACAAAACACTACCTTTTTCAACAACCATCGTGTAACTACATAAAACATTTTTGGTTCATTGAATCTAGACTCCTACAATTAATTACAACTTCAATTTATCTTCTTCGTCTCGTCGTTTTATAGTGCGCTTATAAAGTTCTCTGCCCAGGTAACTGTACCCAGACTAATTATAGTAGAGGAGCCCAGGATGCTAAATTTGACGAGGAAGATTATTGGACTACTGGATTTTGAAGATAAGGTTGTAAAACGAAAAAAAAATTCTATGCCAATTTTTTTTAGAGACGGGGAGCGTTTACGAGTTTTCAAAAATTTTAAAAAAGTCACTTGGAAATACTATTTAAATGGCTGACCATTTAGACGGGACCAATAGTTATGACTGATTTTCGAAGTTAAATATTTCGATGTTACGTTCTTTTTTTATATTACTTTGTTACTAGCCCATTTTGTTTTCTAGCCACGCTCAAGTTGTCAGATTATTGAAATATATATTTGTTTACATGTACTTATCATAATCTGACGCGCTGGAGTTTTTCCGAGGACTGTTTTTTTTTACTAGTCTGACGGGTTGCCCTAAACGCAACCTACTAGTATAGTAAGGGTTCATATGTGGTAGGGGTAATTACAAGGAACCAGGTTCTCCTCCATATATTTTTCTGACGCGCTCGAATGACTCGCAAAATCCCCACCCTCCTACAGGGAACATCACAATTTTGATTCAGTTTACGAAACTTTAGCAGTTTTACGAGTAAAAAATCTGGGCTCTCCTACTATTTGACGCACCTGCAAGATGTAGATAAGACTATGTAAGCTTAATTATCTAAGATTGGTATAAATCTTAGAGTTATGATGGAATTAAACTTACACGATCAGCATTTAAATTTTGGCACAAGAGATTTTTCTTGCGTCTCCCAATTTTCTGAAGGATAGCCAGCTTTCGAATAGGACAATGCTTGTTAGAACCGCTAGTAGACATATATATTTTATTATATTATAGCTAGCCTGTGTTATTCCACTGCTGGGTAAAGGCCTCCCTCCATTCTTTCTAGTTATATATTTTATTACACTGAAATAAAATTTTTGGTCTCAGACAGAAAAGCAACAATGCAAACAAATATCCCTGCAAAAACCAAAGAACGTTTCCACGTAAACGATCAAGTATTCAACTCTATCGTTAATCCGATTTGCTCAATAAAACGTGTTACTGTCGACTGTTTAACACAGAAACAATCAGGTCCCTTACAACATTTCAATCAGTATTACGACTACATAAACATTCATCTTAAAGGCAAGTCTCGTTTCGAATCCTCAATTTTGCAATCACATTCTTGTTGCTTGGTTTTCGCATTTCTTCCTTTTGACTGTATTATAACCGGTTTTTTGTTATAGTAGATAAAAATCATCCAACGACGAATTCCGCTCTTGAGCGGAGCAGGAAACAGTGTCAGACTCTTACTGACTAAGCAACCTACCCCGTTCCTAAGTCTCCGTGTATCCCAGAGCCGGAGCCTTCCTTTCAGACACAATGAAAAATTGTCTCGTGAGAACTTTTATTTATTAAGTTCTATTGTAATCCAGAATTAACACTTTTACCACCACCTCTACGAAAGTTTAACTGCTCCGTTCCTTAGTTAGAGATTCATTTAAATCTAACATTACAAACCTTTACGTTCACTCAGGAACTTAATTATCTTTTAAATCCTGTCTTTCTCTTTGTTTCTATCTTAAGGTGATCCAAACTGTACTTTGTTAGTCGTTTACTGAACTGAATAAAACAGTTGCTCAAGAAGATAACTGTACAAATTCTCCCATTAAATTGCAATAAACAAACATCTTTTTTTTATGGTAGGTAAAAATCATCCAATGACGAGTCCCGTTCTTGGGCGGAGCGGAAAACAAGTGTCAGACTCTTACTGACTAAACAACCTACCCCGTTCCTACATCGTCATACATACCAGGGCCAGAGCCTTCCTTTTCAGACGCAAACCCTTGGCCCTAATTGGCTTCGACCCTTCTCCCTACGGTTACTGCCAACTCCTTGAGGCGCGCGGGAACAGTGCGCGCCGTCGATAAACAAACATCTCACTTTGTCATGTAATCAAGTTAATATTATGTAGGTATTCAATATTTGTATGCAGCGTTTGTCCTTATTACATAAGTCGATGCATCTTGCACTTGGGTTCGGCGAAACTCGGCCGAGTTGCATTTACATAACCTATTTAACGAAGACATTCGTCAACTTCTGCTAACTGCTCGTTTGTGAAGCTAAAGTTTGTACTGAGTACAGTGTACATGGTGGAAGTCGTATACAGAAATATATATCTGTGGGATTTGGGGATTGGGAAATGGCAAAGAGCCTTTTTATTAAGGGGCAGAAATAGGATTTTTATGACTTTAAGCCCTTAAGCCCCTTGACCACACCTTTATTTTTCTACTAGCTGGTACCCGCGACTTCGTCAGCGTCGTTTTAATTTTTTTTCCGCAATAAAAGGTAGCCTAAGTCCTTTCTCAGGGTCTAAAGATTGTCTGTGCCAAATTTCATCAAAATTGTTTAAGCGGGAAAGCGTAACAGACAGATAGACAGAGTTACTTTCGCATTTATAATATTAGTATGGATTATGTCACTAATTACGGTATTTGAAATTCGAAAGGTTAAATCAAACATGGTCTAAACGACCAGTTCATATGTTTTGGAAAAAATATACTATGTTAGACTAATTGCCTGACAATGTGGTATACGAATATTTACATATTTTTTTTTATAAAACTTGGTGTGATTTATTTGTTAGTTGTGTCTAAGGTAGAAAAAGCGGAAATCAGATAAAATCTATGAAACTTTAACAAAGTTACAAAAAGTTTTTGATATACGGTTTTTATTCATATACCTTACCGTAATTACCGGGATATAATAGAAAGACAATAGGTGTCATACGGTCGGGGCTCAAGTTTAATAAGTAAAAGATAAATTATTATTCGAATAATTTTGATGCGCGGGAAGTGACTCCTCTTTTGTTTGCTCGAGGTCGCTGGCATTTAGTGTGGCTGGCATTAGTGAACATTTTTAGCATTCCAGGTCCAAAGGCTTTGGGCTGAACGTTGATGAGTCAAGTGAATGAGTCAGAGCTTAGCGTTTTATGTATGTATAAACTTTGTTGAAGAAGATTCCTGGTAATAAAATCACAGGAATTTGCGAGAATAATTTGTAGAGATGCTGCCAGCGCTGTCAAGTTTATTTCTCTTACGATGTGTCGTGTGAGGTCATTGATTTTTTATGATGCGAGAAATCGCGTCACAATTTTCTTTTTATTTATTTATTTATTTATTATAAGCTTTATTGTACACCTAAATGTGGACAGGATATACAACTATAAAAACTAAGTGTACCATGGGCGGTCTTATCGCACAGGGCAATTTTGGGTCCTTAATCTATACAAAGGTACCGTGAGCTCTTAACATGTTTTATTTGACGACCTACACTGAACTGTTACATCGAGCTATGTAGGCTGTATAGCTCAATTCTTCTTTCTCGCTTGCGTCCACGACTTAGTAAGGTCCCTTCACCGCAGCGCGGGCTTGCGAGCGGTGAGCAATGGGTCGCTCACCGTCCGAATATTCGGTAACCGTCCGAATATTCGGTAACCGTCCGGACCGAGCCATGTCGTCAACGGCGCGTACTATTTCCGCATGACTCAAGGAGTTGTCAGACGTTAGAGGCCCAGCAGCCTACTAGAGCCATGGATCAGCTTTTTGAAGGAAGGTACAGCCCCGTTATAAAGGGCTAGGAAGGAACGCGGTTGCTTTTTAATCAGTAAATAGTATGCCTCAAAGTACCCCTGTATCTTTTTCCACTGTTAAATCCATCCAAAGGTTGTCTTTAAAAAATCGCTTTTAACAATAAGACCGCCCATTGTAACCTTAATATTTTAAGCTCCTAATGTACCAAATTGTATTTACGGTATACCTACAATAAAGAGTGTATCTATCTATCTATCTAAAAGTCTGTACCTTCTGCTACGCCTAAAGGAGATGTCATTGGATGATTTTTACTTCCAACACAAAAAAGTGTACTTTAGGATAATTGTGTTGTTGATACCGACTTAGAGGAATACAGGTAAGACACTCCTATAACGTTAAAATTGCAATATTTCCTTCCTCACAAACGAAGTTACCACAATTATAAATGAGAGCTGACGTTTACTCATTACTCAAGATTGAAATAAACCAGTAAAGAGTTCTCATTTGGTGTGTTTAACTCAAACGTCCCCCGACGTACGACGTACCCGCTACGTGAATGATAAGTGTGCGCTTTAATTAAAAGGAGCATGGTTCGCACACACCGCAAAAGCTTGACGTCGCCATTTCAAAGATGGAGGAATTTCAGCGTCCCAGAGTCTTTAAAGGTTTCTGATGGAGTTTAGTTTTAATTATACGTTTGCGGATTCTTAAAACCAGTAGTATAAGTTTTAAAACCGCGGCGAATAAGTTGAACCAAAATGGTTGTCGTTTCTATGGTTGACGCGTAGCCCAATATTTTGATTGAAAGCCGAAAATTTGTTACGGCACATTCAAAGTCGATCTCCATTTTGATTTAACGACCAAAGTTTATTTTGCTGATTTTTATTTTCATTTGATTTTTTTACTATCGATCACTGCTTACCATAAGGTAGGCAGATCGTAATCAAACACTAGTTTATATAGTTTATATCAACTAAAAAAAAAAATGTTGTCGAATGATTGTGTTCGTATGTTCATTGTTTTAATGTCCAAATGGTTGAACGGATTTCGATGAAACTTGATACACAGGCAGAACATGCGCTGGAATAATATATAAAAATATGTTTTACTCCGGGAATAATTATGTTCCCTTGGAATACGTGTTGTTAACCCTAATATTCAAGAATAATTGAACCAATTTCGACCAATGAATCAAGTTTTGTAAAACAATTTCTTGAAGTCTCAGGAAATTCTTAAAAAGGAAAATTACGTGGATAGCCGTAAACACACATTTTGTCTGTATTACATTTCTTGCTAGGATTGACAAGGATTGACCGTTAAGGTCAGTCCTTTTCAATCCTAAGTTTTGACAGAACGACATACGTCGAATTAGCTAGTTTCAAATAAAGTTGACAAAACTCTATCTATACAAGAGCTTGATCCTTACCGGACGACCTACGCAAATTCACACCTACGATGAAAACAAGAAGACTAAGGAATTATTTCACGTAACGTATTAGGTACTAGGGGTCGGCGCGACTCGCTTTTTTCTTCTACTCTGTTCTGTCCCTTCACATCACACTATCATTAACTCTCTTTTCTTTCATATCACTCCTCACACAAACTGAAACTTTATAGTATGACTACAAATACCACTTGAACCTAATGTAATTCTAAAAATAAATGCGGGATGTTAAGCAATGTTACCTATTGATTGTACTACTAGATAAATTTACTCGCAGACTAAATAATGTATCAACTAATATCGCACACGCATTGCAAATTGCTATAAATTACGATAAACTGAAATTGATTAACTGCATCTTGAATCTACCTCTACAATTGTTTGACCTCAATTCTGCGATTTGTATAGCAATCATACTAGCTTTTGCCCGCGGCTTCGCTCCCGGCTTCATATTATTTTACTCCACCCTACTCTACCCTATTTTTTTTTATTTCATAAGAACCTTCTCCTGACAATAACAAACACAACAAAAAAAGAATTGGTTAAATATGTCAAGGCGTTGTTGAGTTATGCGCTTACCAACACATTTTGCGATTCATTTTTATATATAAGATATCAATTGTTTTACCTCAATTCTGCCATTTGTATAGGATAGATTAGTTTTTTACGTACTCTGGATTTTTTAATAATGCACTCTATGTCGTTCCAAGCAAGCAGCATAGCCTTGGAAGGCATCGGCTCTGTGTCAGGCGAAACGTGAGGGCTTCATGGCTTCTGAGCCCACTCCTCAGTGAGATTTTTACGGCCACGATAGTGATATTGAAGTGGCCACTAACAGCCTCAAAGGTTGTTTTCCTGCATTTGTCTGCCCTTGCCAGCCTATTTCAAAAATCAACCCTGTATGGGTATAAAAGTCAAGCCAGCGCCCAGCAAGGTCAACTAGGTCTGCAAAAAGGGAACAAGTGATCCCCCTTGACACCCAAGCGCGAAACGCGCCGTTGTCAAATTTTCAACAATATAATGTACAATATTTGAGCATTTTTTTTTTTGTAGGGTATTTTGATATTTATCCAAGAACGTAAAAAAAAAGTTTTTATAGACAAATAACTTTTCGTTAATACCCGCGAACGCTGTAGTACCCGATCTTTATGGCTGACAGGTTAAAACGCAAATGATAACCGAAGGACATAGGTTAAAGTTTAACGCACCGTCTCGCTCCTCCCTAAAGCGAAACAAGTCATTGGCTGACTTCGCACCAAAAAAAACCTTGTATAGGTACTCAATAATATCAGATTACAGGAACACTCAGTACAAGATGTATTATGTATCACATCTGTCACTTTATTTTACATTCAAATCAAAGGATAATGCTATCTTCTGTTTCATATAGGATATGTCTAATAAAATAATGAAATCGTGAAAAAAGTAAAAGCTTTTGCTACCTACATCAATATTCATTGAGGGCGTGAAATATTTTACCCATTTTGTATGTTCACATTCGCACATTCACAAATTATTATTGAAAGCCCGTGTGATCCGGTTTCTGTATTTTTTTTTCTTTTGGTTTTCTCACTGTTTTTTTATTTAGCGTATGAGTATCGAGATTTAACCTTTTGTATGTCGTAATTAGACACACAATTAAAAAGCCACGGTGTCTCTCGTAGATTTACGTACCAGCAGTCAAAGAGTTATAAGTATAAACCTCAACACAAAAGTTGAACCATTATGGCGGGGTCGACTTTGAAAGCTGAATAACCGATTTCCGGGTCTAAATCGAAGTGGAGCTGTGGTTAAGCGTAACCATAGCAACGAGACCATAGCTTCGAGATAAAAAAGCTCGGCGAAATTACTCATTTTATACGCCTCGACTTTACTTTAGAAACCATACCATGACATATGACGTGACATATAGTAAGGCCAGTCGGCCTTTTGGTCTAGTGGTTAGTGGCCCTGACTGTTAAACTGTAGGTCGTGGGTTCGATCTCCACCCAGGGCAAATGTTTGTGTGATGAGCACGATCATTTGTTCTGTGCCTGGGTGTTATTTATCTATAAAAGAAATGTATGTGTTTAGAAATATATAAGTATGTTTATCATTTGTCTAGTAACCATAACACAAGCTCTGCTTAGCTTGGGACTAGACGACGTTGTGTGATAGATAAAAAAATATCAATTTCTAGCAATTAATTTAGAAATCTCTTCCAACAGTGCCAAAGAACAAGAAAAGAAAATCCGAGCTAGGATGAAATATTTGCAAGAATTTAACGAAAAACAGCGCAAAGAGCGCGCAATGAAGGCCCACGAGAAGCAGAACAGGATAAAACAGAGGGTCCAAGCAGCTAATGAGATGGAGCTCAGGCGCAAGATCACGATGATACGGCAGTGGCGGGCCAATGAGAAGAAGAGGCTGAATAGACTGAAGCAGGACCGAGAGTCGAAGATGAGACGGCTGGAGAATGAGGTAATCTGACTTACTGATTTCGTTTTATTGATAGACTAGCGCTACCCGCCCCAGCTTCGCACGGGTGCCATGCTGATATTAAATATATTATGCATGGTTTATACACATAAACCTTCCTCTTGAATCACTCTATCTGTTAAAAAAAACGCTTAAAAATCCGTTGCCGTACTTTTAAAGATTTAAGCATACATAGGGACCAGCGACTTTATTTTATACTATATAATGAAGTAGAACTAAATTTTAAAAAAAAGTAGTATTCCACTTGTCTGTCCCTATATATGCTTAGATCTTCAAAACTACGAAAATGGTTTTTGATGCGGTTTTTTTAATAGATAGAGTGATTTAAGAGGAAGGTTTGTAAGTATACGTGCATAATTTATTTAATATCAGCATTTCATCCGTGCGAAGCTGGGGCGGGTCGCTAGTTATAAATATAAAAAGGTTTAAAAAAAAACAGTGAAATCAAATAAGTCGTCGTGGGAAATGGTGAAAGATTCTTTTGCACTGGGGCCAAGCCTTTCTTTCAGAAAGAGACCATGGGCCCCAGTAGGCTTCAACAGAGCACTTTTGCAGAGTCCCTACAAACTTAAGAGCGGTGGCAATTTCCCGTCGGACAATTGATCAAAATCACGAATAGATTATAATATCTGACCAAACCTCACTAGATTTTAGAAATAAAAACTATAATAAGATCAATATGGTTCGTGGTTAATTGAACTTCTCTTCCTGTTTGGTCGGGATACACGCGCGAACTAGAGCACGGATACACGTGCGAAATAGAAGCACGGGTACACGTGCGGACCAAGTCTCAAGGGCATTTCGCAGGCAGGTTAGTCTTAGACGCCTGTCCACGTCCACTCTTTATTTTTCCGTTTGTGTAAGTCCAGAAAGCTCGGTGTCACAGAAGTAATGTGCACGTGTATCACACACACATCTTCGCTTGAGCACATTATTAAAAATAAATAAATTTAAAAAGCTTTAAAACGCCTCTTTTTAATACGCTATTATAGGACAAATAGGCTTTCCTTCAAAAGATTCCTTGATTTTTGCTTTGGTTTCATAGTAAAAGTTGTTCATAGAAAAAAATAAAATATATATTTACACGAACAAATAACACAATAACTAACAGAGCGCTCCAGTATGCCGAAACTCTATAGCAATTTCGAAATACCGTCGTTTTTTCCCCTTCATCTCGTAAGCGCAGCAGCGATATTTAAAATGCGTGCTCGCCTACCGAGAAATTCGATTTCTGGTTGAATTTTGTCCCCATAGCGATGACAATGAAATGCACAATATTTTTCAACGTGAGACTCGAGTAGGATATTGCATTTTTTGGTAGATTTCAGTAGATTTTTGCATACGTAACTTAATAATCTGTGTTCGGATAGGTTTATGTAGGATAATGATGAAGTTACAATAAGAAATTATGAGGAACATCAACTCATATTCTTTAACGCAGGATTTTCCTAGTAAATGCTTCAGTCGTAAATTGTAAACGTATTGAAGAATAAGCTAAAAAGAAAATGTACTCACTATTATATACTTGACTTATGATTTGTTATTATTATTATATTTTGCATTATGGGTAAATAACAAAAACGTGCGGGTGTAGCGCGACAGTTATTTATATGAAAACACAAAACAGATCGACTAATTTGAAGGCGCTCTAAGTCTTGATTAGGTCGTTTTAATGCAAATCTAAATATTCCATGTAATAACGGGCTTGCTATTTACAGTGTTATAATAAATAGCTTTAGTTTTGTGGCTATTAAACGTCACCAAAAAGTCATGAATGCAAAACATGAATGTTGGTTTTGTCTTTGTAATCTATACTAATATTATGAAGTAGGTAACTTTGTCTTTGATGCTTTCACACAACCGATTTTGATGAAATTTCGTTTTGGAACGAAGTTTAAGCCCAAGGAAGAACATATTACAATAATCGACATTCATCACTTGACCAGTATAGCTAATTTTCCTCATTCCTTTCTAAACAAACTTCAAAATGGTTTATTGGCATGATTAGTGTATTTTTACAAATTTGTATTTGAAGCTTCCTTTTAGGCAAATAATGCCGGTGTTGTGTGGCTTCGCTATTCCGATACAATACTAAATCGATTTACACTCTACACATATTAATATACATTAACTAAATAAATGGATTGTTATATAACAAGATGGATGGATTGTGTGAAGAGTGATATGAAATAAAAGAGAGTTAGTGTTTGTGTGACGGGTGACAGGAGTGGAAGAAAAAAACATGTTGCGCCGACCCCAAGTAATATGGGATAAGGGTAGGATGATGATGATGATGATGATAACTAAATAAAATCATATTTTTTCTATATAAATAAAGCCTATCAACTCAAATTCACATTCGAGTGAGCATATTTGAGGAAAGTGAACGTCACAGTTTCAGTGATGCTAGCGACGCACCCATTAGCTCTCAGCTCAGCAGCCAGCGCCGAGTTGTTGGAGTAATTGGTTTTTGTTCAGTACACTCACACCGTGCCTTGTTTTAACAAAAAGGAAATAGAATCGGATTTCACTATTGGACCGAATCAGGAATGTTTTAATTCATTTTGAATTTATTTTCTACTAGCGACCCACCCCAGCTTCGCACGGGTACTGATATTGAATATTATGCATGTATTATACACATAAACCTTCCTCTTGAATCACTCTATCTATTAAAAAAGCCGCATCAAAATCCGTTGCGTAGTTTTAAAGATTTAAGCATACGTAGGGACAGGAAGCGATTTTGTTTTATACTATGTAATGATTAATTGATCAAATTGTGAGGGTCAAGGGATTTTTTTTATATGGCCTCTTGATATGTGTATCCTGCCCGTCTTAACCTATGGTGCTCATAGTCGGTCTCTTACTGAACAACAAAAATCTTAACTTTTTTTTTTAAATCCATACTCAAGATTTGTTAAAGGGCAATGCAGCGAAGCACAATAGGTGTTAAGCGAATAGATCGCGTCAGAAACACCACACTGCGCTCCATAATCCAAATAGCAGATGTCGCGGAAAAATCTGCCAGGCTGAAGTGAGAGTGTGAGAGTGAGTGAGTGAGTGAGAGTCGCACGAATGCACCCGGACAGATGAGCGAAGATTGTCACTCACTGGACGCCCGAAGGTGGTTGAACGCGATGAAAGTGATTTGGCGATCTAATCATGTTCGCAGGGCAATCTTGGTCAGAGATCTCCCTAGACAGAGTAGTTTGGAAGGAGAAAGGGGAGGCCTTTGCCCAGCAGTGGGATACATGGTAGGTTTTTAAAAAAATCTGGCCTCTTGTAAGTCGAACTGCCTGACTTGCATGCGGTTAATAAATTTAAACCTGCAGCCAGGACTTAAGAAACTAAAAATAAGCCACTACACGCCTATTCACTCTAGTCTTAAAGACATCCAAATTATGATCGGATGGGAAGACCCCAGCAGGTAATTTGTTTCGATCCTTCGGGATGAACGACGAAGCGAATCGCTTAATCCGCACCGTAAAATCTTGGGAATCTGATAGAAGTGAGGCGTTCAGGATCGGCGGGGATCTTATATCCTGCAGTTGACATCTTACAGCTATAATGATGATGATGATCTATATAGATTTCTTATTACAATATTTGTTAACGTTTCAGGCGAACATGAAATGGATCGCTCGCGTGGAGGCCCAGAACATGAAGATACAGGAGGAACAGCTGCTCCTACAATTGTACACTGATGACATGACTGCGGGTGCTAAGAGGAGAGAAAAGTAAGTCATCTCATGAACTTTGATTCAGTGGGCTTTTTCTTGGGAGTGGGAACTCCTCTCACTCTGTAGGTAGAGTACTTACTGTACCCAGTAGCATTTTGTTTTTTTATTATTATTATTAAAAACGTTTGCCCCACACTAGGAACTACTTCTTCTTCTCGAGTCGATGGATTCCGTTTCCCTCAAAGTTATTGGGCCCAGTAGGTTGCCACTTTTATAGCGGCGTCAGTGGCGTTATTTAGGTCCTCCCGGGACATTTGTATGGTCATTTTGGACACTCTAATATGCGAGCCATTGTTCTGTTAGAAGCAATAAAGTTGGTTAGGAATTAATAATGTATCGCGAGTGTTATCATAAGCATATAAACTCACATAACCAAGACAACCATTTGTATGCCATGTAAAATCAATTTAATAAAAATAAAAAAAGTTATCGATGGCCCAGAAGACAAATGTGCTAATAACAAAAGTTTGAACATTTACAATTTTAAAATAGAATATAATTAAGCTTTTCACCAAAATAGTGACAATTCCAAATGAACATATATGTAACTTATGTGTGTGTATATTAATTCCAAATGTAGATATTAAATAAGCATTTTATTATACACTTCTCATCAAAAAAATCGAAACACCTTGCAAGTTTACGTTTTGTCAGGATTATCAGAAAAATGTGTACATTTAGGAATAAATGTTAAATGTCGTTTAATAGTGAGTAATATGAGCTTATCAAATCTTAATGTTAATGTTCTAAATTTAAATGAATTTTTCATAGGTTTCGTATTTTGTTAAATGAGTCATTTTTATTCCGTATGGAGTATAAAGGAAATGGATAAAACAACACACGTAAATGAAAAAAAAAGCTAAAAAACGTTTATTTAATAACTTGTATTCCCTCCCCGAGCTCTAATTACTGCTTCCATACGGTTCTTCATCGATCGGATGAGAGTCACGATCACATGCTGTGGTATATTGTCCCATTCCTCTTGGATTGCATCTTGCAGCTGGCTAAGTGTTTCTGGGGCAGGATCTCTTGCTCGAATTCGTCTCTTTAATTCATCCCATAGATGTTCAATGGGATTCATGTCCGGGCTTCTTGCTGGCCATTCCATAATAGAGATATCGACTTCGTTAAGATAATCTCGTACGACGCCCGCGGTGTGAGCCCTAGCATTGTCGTGCATGAATATGAAGCCGTTGCCAATAAAATGTGCATAGGGCATCACATGAGGCTCGAGACACTCTTCGACGTACCGATGACAGTTTAGTGCAGGCAGACGTGGCCCAGACACGAAAGCAAGCTCTGTCTTACCGTCGGCGCTGATTCCTCCCCAAACCGTCCACGAACCGCCACCATAGCTGACCTTTTCTTCAATGCAGCATTGTGCATAGCGTTCTCCGTCTCTTCTGTAGACTTTGTTCCTTCCGTCGTTACCATACAGCATAATTTTACACTCATCAGAAAAGAGAACTTTGCTCCACTGTAGGTATGACCAATTTAGGTGCTCACGTGCAAAGTTAAGGCGCGCTCTTCGATGGTCTGCAGTTAATTTCGGCCCATTTGCTGGCTTATGCGGTACCAGTCCACGATCCTTCAACCTTCTTCTAATTGTAGAGTCACTTACAGCCACCCTTCGTACAACACGAAGCCGCTGCTGCAGTTGAAAAGCGTTAAGGCGTCGATTTCTTAAAGAAGTTGTTACAATAAATCGATCATCTCGCTCAGATGTGACCCGATTCCTGCCAGATCCTGAACGGCGCGTGAACAAACCAGTCTCCCGATAACGTTTATAGACTCTATGAACAGATGACAGGCTTAGATGCAGTCTTGCAGCCACAACACGCTGACTAAGGCCAGAATCCAGCAATGCCACAACTTGGGCGGCTTCTGTGGGCGAAGTATCCATACGTTTTAGAAAAAAAACCTTTTTTCAGACGTCCCAAAGTCACAGTATTGAAATAAAAAACAAAAAGTTTAAGGATAGGCGCCAATTTTTATTTTTTAAACGCTAAATGTACTCCAACCCTAAACACACATTTGTCTCAAAACAGTGATTCATTTCGTTTATAAGATAAACAAATGAAATTCTAATTTTGAATTTAGAATTTTCGCTTATTACTGTAATGGCCAAACTGCCAGCTATAATATATGTATTTTTTTTCATCGTATGAATTCTTTTTTGTGTTAAATTCGGACAGAAACAATGAAAACGGAAGTGTTTCGATTTTTTTGATGAGAAGTTTATTTGGCATTAAAATAATCAAAATTTTGTTGTTAGCACATTTGTCTTGTAGGCCATCGATATTAGTTTCGTGCGGGGATTGAATCAGCGACAGCTTAATCAATCAATTCCATACAAAAATTGTACCATGTTAAATCGAAAACTTTATCGGGTAGATATTGTGCTACGATAACGAATTTAAAATAACAGTTTCGATGAAACCCAATTAATGTTTTGAGTTTCACAATGTTCTGACTCTGTTGAAAGTATTAATTGGAATTCATCGAAAAAGCGTGTCTGCACAAGGAAGTTGAATTTTGTTTTTACTATTTATACAACATTATTTTTAGTATATTCGAAACCCGAAAAACATATCTTTAAAATTTCATAACTTTTTTTATAACCCGACTGAAAAAACCAAACGATTATGGAAAAAATCTGAAGCAGGCCGCTTCGGATTTAACTTTATGGATGAAACTTTATGTAAACAAAGTTTCATCCAAAGGAGTCAAGCCATTAAGAAAGATTTAGGTGACAAAAGGACCCATTCTCAAATATATATACTTAAACTAGCCTTCGCCCGCAGGGAAGTAGGGTTGTCCATAGATTTCTTAGAAACCTATTACATCCCTTTTAGGAGCTGAATTTTGATAAACCCTTTCTTAGTGTTCGCCTAAGTTACCAAAGGAAGTGTTGTGAAAAATTTCACGCTACTAGGCCCCGTAGTTTCGGCTGTGCGTTAATATGTCAGTCAGTTAGTTACTCCTTTTATATATACTTAAATACATAAAGTTTCATCCGATGCGGTCAAGCGCTTAAAGAAGGTTTAGGTTATAGCGAAATAAGCTGACAAAACAAAGGTGACAAACACACGTAATATAAAGACAGATATAACAGTTGGCAAACAACGAGAGACATATTTTAAACTCCCTATTGTCACACCTATTGTCTTTCTATTATGTCTCTAATTAAGGTACTCGAAAGGTTAAGGGTTCCATAGTGAACTAGGACTTACCCTTAAAGTTTCGCCAAGTCCATTGGTCTGCCCGTCCGCGGATAATCTCAGTGACTATTAGCATTAGAAAGCTGAAATTTGGTAGGTACCAATTTACCAAGGGCAGGATTCGTCATTGGATTTTTACCTACCATTAAAAATTTTAGAAAATAATTTATTAAACTAAGTTTGTAATTTAACCGCAAGCATTTTTTTAAATCCTGAACGTAAGTAGATATTTCTTTCCAATGAAACTTTGAATTACCTACAGAACCCGTCTCACCAGACGGGTTATGTAAGTTGGGTACAGCGTCATCTCTCGGGAAGTTAAATTTATACAAACTTATATAATTTAGTAATTAGCACATTGCGTTACTAATTTAAACAAATTTGTATAAATTTGTAACCTAATTCCCTGAAAGATGGCGCTGTTCTTACATTGTGAGATTTTTGCAACGGACGGGAAACTAAGGAACCCTACACTGAGCGTGGCCCGTCAGTCTCTGAGCCGGTTTTTTAGCTATAAGAAACCAATAACTCTTAATACAAATCCAGTCAATTCCCAGATCGTTGAGACAATAAGCAAGTAGCTAATTCTAATTTATGTTGATTCATTTCGTTTTATATAGCGGTAGATTACTGAGCAATAAAGTCCTGATTGTTTTCCCAACGACATCTAAATTGGTTTTGTAGGAGACACGTGAGAGTTAATAAACTAAGAAAAGCTTGAAGTGGCTGAAGCAAATCGAGACTGAATGAAAGAGTAGGGATATGATAATAAATTAATGAGAAAGAGTAAGAGAAAGATATATTTTTCTTGATTGGACAGCCTGAGTAAAGATTCCAGGCTGTAGCTATAATTCAGTCAGTGCCTGAAATTGTCTCATGCCATCGATATACACCGTAAAATTTTGGTGCTTTTAATCCCGTGGAGGGTCGATCCGGTACATAAAACACTACCGATTTGTAAAGATAAAATTTAAAAAACAAAGTACTAAAAAAGGAAAAAAACTAAAACACGAAAAACGAAATTTATATCTGTAGGTAGTTGTCGGTCGATGCATACTAACTACCTACGGCCATTGAACCCACTCAGCTGTTCTTTACTTAAAGTTTTCGCGGGTATAGTTATCTTGTGTAGTCTTTGCCGTGAATTCGCGCGTGAATATATGGTACCTTTACATAAATAATCGTAAATTTATCGAATTGTGTATGAAAATTGCCAGTTGATCATATAATATGGTCTCATTCATACTAGGGTATGTGTGTGAGTTATGAGATATTCAAAAAGAACACGTTGTATAATTTAGGAAAACATTGTCCTTACTGTCTTTTGTGTTACAATAATGCTATTCAATTTCCTTTATAAAACTAGTCGAAAGAGCTCTAAAATTTCAAAAATGTGATGTTTATTGTGATGAATGATTTGGATACATGTGGAATTCTGGAAATAAATGGACGCTGGCCTGATGCTGTGTGAGCGAGCTCACTACTCCGTTGAAGACTACCACTCCTCTGCGCACATGATGTGATTCTGAACTAATTGTGCTCCATTGGTGTAATTGCTGCAAGGCTTTCCGATGTGAGGATAAGCAAATGCTAGTGTAGGGTACTTAGTTACCGCCCAAAAATAACGAGATCTATTTAATTTACCAGGAAAGCAGAAGTATATGCGTACAACACAGACCTGCAGTTGCAGCGCATCAGGCTGGCCAACTGGAAGCTGATCCACGGAGGACATGCGAAGGATGCCCGCCTCGTCAGGAAAATGGGCATCGAGTTCGAACGGGTAACACTACCGTATTTTGGTTCTTTTAAGTATTAAGTGTATATAGGATGACCAGTAATTACTGCTGGCAGTGCTGCTGCAGGGCTTGCGGAACCTTTGGCGCGGGCTTGCGGACGGTAAGCAATGGGCAGCTCGCCGTCCATTGATCTGGTAATCGTCCAGACCAAGCTTAGTCGTCGAAGGCGCGTACTATTCCCGCGCGCCTCAAGGAGTTGTCAGCAAACAGTGGGGACCCTGCAGAAGGGTCGAAGCCAACTGGGGCCAAGGGTTTGTGTCTGAAAGGAAGGCTCTAGCCCTAGTATAGATGGCGATGTAGGAACGGGGTAGGTTGTTTAGTCAGTAAGAGTCTGACACTGTTTCCCGCTCCGCCCAAGGGCGGTATTCGACATTGGGTGATTTTTACCTACCATAAAAAAAAAATTGTAGTCATGATAACAACTTTCACTATGGGACAAAAATCTGAAAAGCGAAAAAAAAACAGTAAGTATTGGCCAGTTTTCGCGATTTGAGGTGTAGTGGTTTGTTATCATGACTACATTGTTATTGTCTGGACATCCCAAAGACGGAAAACAGACACAGACAGAAAATATTTCTTTTTTTCTCTGACAGAAAAACCTAAGCATACTTAAAATCAATGTTGTGTGCTGGACGGGATAATGAGTTTTTTGATAATTGAGTTCTTAGAGCGACTTCAAATTAGTCGCGCGACAACAGCGCAGCTGACGCGTTGCTTTGTTTCTTCATATAAATAAATAAAAGCCACATGTTTTTATTTTCATGAAAAAAATAAATAAAGGAGCGCGACAGCAACGCTTCTGTCGCACAACCCGTTGCGGCTAGTTTGAAGGCGTCCTTAACACCAGTTCATTTTGAATATTGAGTTCTCAATGAATGAGTTCTAAGTCCCAGTCTGTGCCCTAATTCACGTAAAATTAAACAATCCCGATTCCATTGTCGTTCGATCGTAGTCCTATCCAAAATCGGTATTCACGATATTTGAACCACAATATTTGACGTTTAACCATTGACGTCCTATCCGACAACGTTTGAAAGACGATTGAAATAGCTGAATACGCATCAACGACTTTCGAACGAGTTTAAAATCGGTGTCGTTCAAACTCGATTAATGGAAAAATGTCAAAGTCGCTACGATATCGCTACGGTTTTGATTACGAGAATTGGGCTACAGTTTTGATGATCGCAGTGCCATTCAGGAATATCCTTCATTAGACGCTAACATAGTACATACCTCAATTTTTTTGTTCCGTTTTTTAGTCAAAACGCGGCGCCAAAGGCATGAGTCCTGAGCTGGCCTTCAAGATAGCAAGCGAAGCCATGTCTTATGCCATGTCCACGGACGGTGACATTCTGATGACCCTGGGACAGGCGAGGGCTAGGATGGACGTCGAGACCATTCTGCCGATGGCTCCAGTTCATTTACTCGAAGAGGTAAGTCTTTTTCCAGATATCTAATATATAAAAATTAATAACTGTTTGTTAGTCTCGTTTAAACTCGAAAACGGCTTGACGGATTTAGGTAATTTTGATATCGAAATATTCGCAAAAGTTCAGGGAAGGTTCAAACTGTACGAAGTTTGATGGAGCAGCTAGCAATGTTATAAAACCTATTGGAACTGTATAAAGCTTCCAACCTTTTATAAATGTCTAAGTAGGTGTAGGTCTATATAGGGTGACTGGTAAATTAGTGACATACTTAAACATGTGATTGTACTCCTGCGCGTTAAGGAGATGTCAGAAAACCGTAGGGACCCTGCAGAAGGGTCGAAGCCAACTTGGGCCAAGGATTCGTATCTGAAAGGAAGGCTTTGGCCCTGGTATGTAAGGCAACGTAGGAATGGGGTAGGTTGTTTTGTATAGTCAGTAAGAGTATGACACTGTTTCTCGCTCGTGGAATTCGTCATTGGATGATTTTTACCTACCATAAAAAAAACGTGACTGTAAATAACTTTTACTAAGGGACCAAACCTAAAATCGCGAAAAAAAATCAGCTGGTCAGTACATTTATGTTCGCCTAACTAATCAAAATAGTACTGAACATGCTGATTAATTGAACTTCTCCTGGATTTGACAAACATAACCATATTAATTGTATGTTGATGGCGTGCTAATAACTTAATGATTTATTAAGTATCCAAGTATAACGCAGCTGGGGTTCGGATTAATGGCATAGAGATTTAGTAATATACTAGCGATGCGCCTCAGTTTCGCACGGATGTAAGTAATATTAGAAATTAATTTCGCGCGTGAATTTACAGCACTAATTGAGAGAATTATTATTTTGTTTATTCATTAAAGAGCATATAAATTAAATTTTAAATATTCTTATAAAAATATAAAACGTTTAAAAATATAAAAAATTGTGTCTGACCGGTATCGGGAACAGGGTCCAAGCTACCGGCGGTCAGGGCTCCAGAGAAAGGAACCTCCTATTATTATTTTTATTCCGTTTATTCATTTAAAACTACATATAAATTACATTTTTAAATATTTATATAAAAAAAAAACATTTAAAAATATAAAAAATATTGTCCCACCGGTATCGGGTTATTTTTATTATTATTATTTCTAGTCCATACTGTCCCACTGCTGGGCAAAGATCTCCCTACATTCTTTCCAGTGTTCTCAGTTTTTAGCCACTTCTTGCCAATTCCCAGGGATGGCATCCAAGTCTTTGACCAACTTTGTGTTTTAATGGTCCACCGAGTCGACATTTCATATTACTCCTCATCCATCTTTTCTTCATCCATCCTCATGAATATAGGATTCAAAACTCTTTTAGAAACATGCATTTCATCTCTCCTCTTCACATGAATAATCGATAACAACAAAATGCCTCTTGAATCCTAGAATAGAAACCAAAAATAACTAAATATTCTTTCACAGAGGAGTCTTAAAATATTGTAATTTATGTAGGTTCACTTACGCCGACATATGGGCCCTATTATTTTGACCTCCATCAGCCATGAACCGAGCTTTATATGGATCCTTTAAGAATATTGTGTACTTTATTTATACAATAGGAGACAACGTTTATTCACTTCAATGTTCATTACTAGTCGACCCTGATTATCAAGAATACGTGGGAGTGGGCTAGCAGGATAAAAAATAACTCAAAACCTATCCTCAGACCTATTATGCGTTCCAAATAAGAACAGGAAAGTCAATAACCTCGATCTGTCAAATTTTGAGTGAAAAGTACGGTTTGCAAAAAAATCTTATTTGCGTATCAATCTTTTTGCTTTTTATTACTAAATTTTAGTTAATTCTAGTTGAAGTAAAAACGTTAGGGTTTAATATCAATTTGCCAAATATATTGTTTTAAGTCATAAATAGTTTACAAGAAAAGCTATTTTCTTTCTCATTTTCATTGTTAGAAACAATTCGCCTTTTTCTTCTATTTACCACTACTCAGGCATATCACACAGTGAAACAGAGATAAACAAAATTGAAAAACTGTATTCTGATTAAACTTTTTTCATTCACGATTCGTACGAAAATAATTTTTTTTAGACATCTTTTTTGTTCACTCTACCTAATTTCTTCGATTTGACATTTCGACGTGACGTCACAACGTTGCCATCGATCCTATTCTCATTTGGAACGGATTATATTTAATTTAAACAAAAAAAAAACATATAAATCGGTCCAGCCATTTCGGAGAAGTGTGATAACAAATGGAAAGAGTTTTTCAGAGACAGATTTCCTCGTGTATCAAAGCAAAGTTATTTATTACACTCATGAAGAAATAAATAAACGGGGTTAGACGTACGACTCGTAGGTTGCTTAGCGCCTTTGCTTCGCACTTTTCTGTACTAGGATGGAAAACAGTAATGTGCCTAAAAGCGGTAGGGATAAGGTCGAGTTTTTGAATAAGTCTATTAAAATATATATTTTAGGCTAGACTAACATCATGGTCATAACTATAAATACAGATATAATCGCGGAGGACAGCTATTACCCAGTAAGTGGTGTCGCTTCTTATAAAATACTTTACAGAAGTCTTGTCAAACTAGTGAAGCTAATCTTAACATAATTAAGAAAAGATACAACTAGTGCTCTCAAAACGGTATGTCTTAGAACCAAAAGTTCGAAGACATTTCGACATCAACTACAATTGGCCCCCGTGGTGGATTATGGCACATAGTCCTTCTCCTAGAACGGTGGCCCGAGTCCCAACAGTGGGAAAGTTATAAGGCTAATAATAGTATTAAGGAGGAGTAAGTAGTTGTAGCATAGGCTACAACTACTTACTCTCTACTGTACACCTTAACAACGTACTAAGGCTGAGCATACGATAATCATCTCTATTTTCTCTCTCTTAGATGCTAGAAAACGCTGTAATGGAGTTCGCCCGTCGTCGGGTTCACCTTCTCTTGGGCGACGTGGAACGAGTGGTACGAGCTCGTGCTTCTCTCATCTTCTTCCAGAACTACAGGCCTCCTGTCGGCAAGAAGAAGTGAGTTGTTTTTAAACCAGTTTATAAGTATAATTCACTCAGCTATCTACACTTATAAGAGGACATGCAAGAGATTTAGCGAGGATAGAAAATCGGAAAAAAGGATCTCTTGCATATTCACATTATCTTTTTAGGGTTTTGTACCTCAAAGGAAAAAATGGAACCCTATTAGGATCACTTTGTTGTCCGGCGGTCTCTCTGTGTATCTTTCAAGACCCTTTATCTCCGAAACGCGTGAAGGCATCGAGATGAAATTGAAACCATATAAGTATTCAAGCTGTGGAAAAATCAAACAACTAAATAAAAAAAAACGTTTCCAAGGGATCCATGCTAGAGCATGCTAGCCTAGAAAAACCTATTCATTCATGACGAGTCTTGATTTCTTTAACAGGCCGAAACAGCCACGCTGGTCTGTCCAAGTGGCGACAGAACTGACGAAGCTTTATGCGACCCAGCAGCGCGGAGACAGTCTCATCGGCTTCGGTGAAACTACCAAAATACCTGATGAAGAGGAAATAGACTATGAACCGAAGAGCGTAAAGAATAGGCCACCTACTCCTGTGGTATGTGTTCTTTTATGATGTAATCTTTATGGCATTATGATTATTTCTCAAATTCTAACCTTAAAACCAGTCAAAATTTTGCATTTTTGTATCCTCCTCCTTGCGTCGTTTATCCTCAATGCTGAGGGTCATGACCTCGACGAATAGCTTTTTGATGGACTATATTTCGCCATGTTACCCTATCTTCGGCCATGTAGATGGCGTCGCAGACTGTGGTCTCCAGTGTACTACGGATTTGGTCTGACCAACGTATTGGACTCCTGCCCCTTGATCTTTTCTTATCTACTTTTCGTGTAAACAGCAAATAAGTTGAACTGAAATAGCAATTAGTTCAACTTATATGTCGCGTATTGTATAGATTGACACGCTCATAAATCAACGTGCCTAATTTAGAACCAGGCAAATGAATCTTCTTCTAGACAGTTCTGTTAGTGTCCAAAATCACGAACTGAAGGCAACATCATTAAAGTTATATTGTCGTTAAGATGACATAAAAAAATCATATTGCTGTGACTCCAAAACCAAAACCTACTTTTGTTAAAGAATCACCGATTTCAGAATTAAACCTGTACAACTTTGGCACTGGTAAATTTGAAACGTTCGTTTAAATGCAGAAACCGGCACTTACAATTCGTTTAAATCCTTCAAAACTTTGCTAACTTCGCATCGCGACTATCTTTTTTATGGATAAATTTTCTTTGCAGCCGTCGAGAACGAAGTTGGCCGAGGTCACTTTCGTCGACAGAGTGGAAGACCTGCCAGACCCTGTGGCATTGCCTAGCTTCCTTCCTGAGAGGAAAAAATTGCTTGAGGTAAAACGATAGTCATCTTTTTTTCTTTAATTGCTATAAACTAGTGCTTGACTGCGATCTCACCTGATGGTAAGAAGTGATGCAATCTTCAGCGCCTTTTCAAACTTTTATGTGCAAAAAGTGTATACACACATTTTTACACATACGTACGTGGAAACACGGACGTTTTTCCCTACAACGTAATATGATTTGTCAGTTATAGTATTTTCTTTTGTTTTGGTGTTCTCGATGTTGAAGAATACTATGTATTTGCTATAGATGGTGAATGCCTCAGCGAAGCTCCTGTCGCGATCGGTGAGCCAGAAGGTGCAGAAAGGCATGGACCTCACAGTGGGCAAGGTGACGCTGCCAAACATGAGACACCCCAGTAAGCCAGTTATCTATCGTTCATTCTTTATAGTATACCATTAAGCATAGATCATGTGGATACTCGCCGTACATGGAGTTTACCAAATTTATAAGCAACTAGCTTCTGCCCGCGACTTCGTCCGCGGAAAATTTTGTGAGACAAAAGGTGTGATAGCTCGGTTATATCCATGTTATATAAACAATTTATAGCCTATGTCACTCAGGAGTAAAGCAGCTTTCTATTATAGCTTCAATTTTTCCAATCGAACTATTAGTTCCAGAGATTACCCCCTACAAACAAAAAAACAAACTTTACCTCTTTATTATATTAGTGTAGTTATATTATAGTAGTGTAGTGTGTAGTGTAGATTAGCTTTCTGCCAGCGGCTTCGCCCGCGTGATAGTAGGGTTCTCAAACTTTTGACCCCCTTTACATTCGTTTAGAAGCTGAATTTTGAAAAACTCTTTCTTAGTGTTCGCCTCCTTCACAAAATGAAGCCTTGTGCAAAATTTCACGCTCCTAGGCCCAGTAGTTTTGGCTGTGCGTTGATATGTCAGTCAGTCAGTTTCTCCTTTTATATATATAGAAGACTAGCTTTTGCTAGGATTTTCCGGGATAAAAAGTATCCTATTCCAGAGTGTATCCTATGCCTGTGCCAAATTTCATCCAGATCCGTCCAGCCGTTTTGGCGTGATTGAGTAACAAACATCGTAACTTTCGCATTTATAATATTAGTAAGATTTACACATGACGGATCACGATTCTTATTGTAGTGGAATGGGGTGAGGCGGTGGAAGGCCTCGCTAACGCGGTGGTGGACAACCGCATCAACGTGGACTGCGGCGACGTGCGCCGCGTCAGCGAGTTCCTCGCGCACCGCATCCTGAGGTCGCTGCAGAATGACATGAAGGTTGAGAAAAGGGTAAGTACAACATAGCAAACCAGAATTCCTCAAAAAGTTAGGTAAAGATATTTATTTTTCTCCGTAATGAAAACTTAACGTATTAGTAATAATATAAACAGACAAAATGAAAAATAGGAACAGATGAAGAATTCCTTCCCGTAAAGAATGTTCTAACTATAAAGTATTTTAGTAAATATACATCAATATAACCAGTCGATTATTAAAAAAAAAACACAGTGTTTTTGTTTTGAACGCTTAACAAGCTATAATCTCGATTAGAAGCTTCTGTTTTAAATAATAGAGATTAGTTTTATTGGGGGAATCTGGTTCTTACTGTACCAGTAAGAATACAAAAAGACAAATGAAGAATGTGGCAATAGGTGAAGAATTCCTACCCATAAGAATATATTCTGACTGAACTCGGCATAAAACTACATAATCGCGTTTAGTTTTATTTATGGATTTGGCCCTTGGCATGATTTTAACGTTCAATAAACCAAACTAAACCCGTAATTGTTGACAAGGGCCCACTTTCTCAAGAGAGGAAACGTTAGTCACAGACGGTGGAGAATTATAGGCTGATTATAAAGGTTGGAAGTATGCAACAATGGTTGCCGTACAAAGATCATGCCAGCTGTGGGAGATAACTAGTGTTAATGATTGATATGAACCAAATCCAACTTTTTTCTGTTTTTTTTTTTTGTTCAAAGTATTTCTTTACCTTTATTCAGGAAGCAAAACTACGAGCGATGCTACCTAAAGAGCCTCCACAATCAAGTCCTAAAACGAGTCCTAACACAGGCAGTCCTACAGCATCCACACCCAATTTATAGAGAGAGGACGATTCGTCGCTGGAATTTTTTTGGTGCTTTCTTTTGCCTTTTTTTTTAAGATTTAGTAGTAGTAATAAACGAATGGTAACTGCCCCGATATACAAGTTATAGGTCACGGGATCATACTTAGGCAGACGCATATTACTTTTGATAAATTTATTTCATCACCACTGTTCTCAAAACGGTGAAGGAAAACATCGTGAGGAAACTGGCATGTCCTAGAACCAAAAATTCGAAGACATGTGACATCCATCAACCCACACTGGGCCCGCGTGGTGGATTACGGCCCATTCCCTATTCTAGAGTTCTCTCTAGAGGCCTCCTGGCCTGTGTCCCAGCAGTAGGAACATTAAAAAGGCTGCTATACCGATTTTTACTCAGTGTCTACAAAAAATTAATAGAATAAATAATGAATAATACTATTACTAGTCTGGACTTCGTTAGTCTTATTTAGGCGTACCCACAACTACTGTCATTGATTTACAAATTACTGTCGGAACCAAACGGCTACATGAGCTTTCCAAGGCACAGAGCAGTCTCGTTATACAGGCTCTAAAGGACAGCGTTCCCGCAAACTTTAAGGCTTGCTCAGTAGACTAAACTAAACAACCTTACACAATTTTTTTTTTATTAAACGAAAAAAAACTATATTAATCGGCCTCCAATAGAATGTTGCTCAAAGGCCTACAACTAAAGGCATACAAAATTTTATAAACGTGATTGGACTGTATTGAAAGGCCGATTTATTTTCCGTTTTACTATAACGCGACCAATAATATAATCAAGATTATTTGCAACGCTTGACATTATCTCGACCAATGGTCAAAATTATTTCCAACGCTTGACAGTATCGCGACCAACGGTCAAAATTATTTCGAATACTTGATCATACCGCGGTATCCGATCGCGTTTGGCCGACATTGGTCGCGACCAATGGTCAAAATTGATTCCAATGCTCCAGTAAGAATTGTCATCTGTAATCCTCATTATTCAATCTGTGATTTCAGCTCCAATGCGGACTAGCGGACGAAAAGCAAGACTTTTACGTGCCGGATGAAATTAACGAAAATGTGGCCTAGAAGTCTACAAGACAAAATAATAAAAAATAAAATTTATATTTTAGATTTTATTTGTGTAAAGATGCTCTTGAACGAGCAATGGTTTATATTGTAATATAAACTATCATAAATTTCTTCGTTGCCGATTTTGCCATTTTTACTCTAGGTCCGGCGAAGCAGAAATGCTCTCGTATGTCAGGTTATACGATTTTGCATGTATACAGACAAAACTTGCTTACAGATTAGTTATTCGTAGTATTTTAGTTTATATAGCCAAATATTGAAAAACAATAATTTAAAGAAATGTTGTAGCATGCTGCAGAAGTGGCCGGGTCACAATATGAAATTTTCGAATATGAGATCTTCAGTTTGGCATTGTGTTGTAGCCACATTTATATAATTGGTGACTTTGGCTCGTTTAAGAGCACAATAAATCGAACTTTATTGTCATAGATGAAACGGCAAAAAAAAAAAGTGCAGCAACTTTTAAGAAATGCCTACTTATTGTTGGTATATCGAACACATTATTATGTATTTGAATAATATAAAATAATTACTTTTTAGTACATTATTGTTGTATTTCTTAGTGTGTACGATATGTATCATTATTATTTTACCATGAAAAAAAAAACAATGTTTTATTTTTAAAGCTCACTTTGTAAATATTTTTCTACAAAATTTTGTCGTAGTTTGTATGAATGTCATTTGCAAACTTGTTCTATTGACTTGTTGGGTGTTCTTTCTATTCCTGTACGTTTCATTTTTTTATAATAAATTTATTTAATCCGGCATTTTTTGTTTTATTTTAACCTAATGATGAAAAAATATACTATTCGTGGATTAGGCAGGTTCTCAATTCTCGATTCAAGACAACAATTCAGACAGTAGCTTACTTCTGTTGAATTACATGTTCGCCTCCAAATATTTGCTGTAATCATCTTTTATACAATAGAATAACTACTTAAGTACTCTTCATTTTGTTTGATAAGGATCATCGCAGTACCTGCTTTCCAAACCACGTAAAGAGTTCATAATATCGGAAAAAGAAAAGCCCAAATCATATTGCTCCTAAAGTGTAGTTATTAGATGACACCTAGCGACACCTAGCGAAGATCTGTTCTCTCCCAGATCTAAACGACAGTCGCCAAATCTCAAAATGTATCAACCGCTGGTATCAAAGTTAGCAGCTCTGGAGTGGCGACCGCGTACCGGAAGACGCAGCGTTGGAACAAGGTGGGACGATAGCCTCGATAAGGTGTAGAGATTGGGACTCTGCAAAAGGGCCGAAGCCAACTAGGGCCTAGTGTCTCTTTCTGAAAAGAAGGCTTCGCCCCAAATAGGAGGCAAAGAAGGAACGGAGTGGGCTGTTTACTCAGTAAGAGTTTGACACTGTTTCCCGCTCCGCCCAAGAGAGGGATCGTTTATTTTATGATTTTTACCATTTTTTTTTGTATTGATTTGAGACAGAATATTACAAAAAATAATTTGGACATTTGGGGTTATCGAAAAAATATGTAGGTATGGGGACAGTTAACGTGTTAAAAAAACCCTGGATAAGGTAACCGGGAATCGTATTTCTTTTTGATAAGATCTATGAAAAAAAATTTCAAAAATTATACAACTTGAATCACTCTTCACAGAAAGCACAGAAATATATTTAAGTTTGGTAAATAATAAATAAATAAAAAATACATAAGTACAGCCAAACATGGAATCTCCTAAGACTGCCCATTATAAAACCTTAGTAATTTTAAGCTCCTAATGTACCAAATTGTATTTATTGTGTACCTACAATAAAAAGTTTATCTATCTTTTCGAAATTGGTTAATAAAATGGTTCCTATATGTGTATACAGATAATCATCATTTAACCATACCAGAAGTAAAGTCCAATCTCACAAAATTTCGATAAGAGACAACATTTTGCTAGAATGACTTGCACATCCCCAAACCGATCCATTTTCACATCATCATTCAATTTTTGATACAACAATAATAGACTTATATTGGCAATTTCGCAATTTCCCACCAATAGGGACTGCCTTAATTTCGGAACACTCCAACCCAACTTATTCGTGAAGAATGTAACTTTGGTCAAGCGTTGCTACGTGACCAGAATGAGATACAGTTCACTTATGTTGCCCAAGTTCTCATTTAAGAGCTTATGTGCCTCTTTGAGATGTAGATTGGACGAAAGAACTATCTACGAGGTGAATGTTAAAAGATGCTGTGATATACAGCTATTTTAAGTGTAGACTAAGTTTAAGATTTCTTGAGTTTGAGATGCCCTTATTGAAAGAACCGCTAGAAAAATTACTTTAGTCTAGGTATATAATTATTTAGCCAACAAAAGCTATCCCAACAAGAAGTTTATTTTTGCGAGCGCCGGCGCTCGCGCATAATTTCGCGCAATCCGGATGTCAAATTTTCAAAAATAGAATATAGAATAGTTGAGCATTTTTTTTTATAGCGTATTTTGATATTTATCCAAGAACGTAAATAAAAAGTTTTATAGACATATAAATTTAAATTTGGAAAATAAGCAACTTTCCGTTAATACCCGCGTACTCGTGAACGCGGGCGTTCGCCAGGGTACTTGAAATATTAATTTAAAAAAAACTGGACAACATATTATTTTCTTCTACCGTCGTTTTTGTATATTCGTTTCTCACAGTCATTAGTCATGATCTCCGCTGCCCGCTAAACATACGTGCGCTCGCGCCGAATAAAAGTTGTTTGCGTAATCTACCCGCGGAAACCTACTGCTGAGCGTGATAAACTTTGTGATCGCTGCTATAGTAAACCGCTTGGCTTATCTGCGCCTTCTATTGTAACTGTGTTGTTGTGTTGTGTGTGGAAAAAACACCTGGAGTTACTAACGAAGACTTTTATTTATTCACCACTTACCCAGTGAGTACCTACCTACCTACACCACCCAAAAGTACAGCCCTACGAACAACCAAAAATCTAACAGTTTGACACCACAAAGGTTATAAATCAAAAACAAATCCAGCCAACAATTCAAAAAAAAAAGAACAATTGCAACATATTTCAAAATGGAAACGTCACACAACGTCAAAAAATTTCCAATAAAAATGTGATCAAAAAATCAAATCACCACAGGAAAACAAAAAAATAGCAGTGATGCAGTTACTACACGAAAACACGGCGCTGTTGATGTCTGTAAGGGAGACAAGTAAAAATACAAATATGAGTGTTAGAGAGCTGTCTGAAAATTTGGAGGTGAAGGAGAAACGGTCTTCGGATGCGTCTTTGCTGATGATGAACCCGGTGGCAAGCGGGGACAATGTCGCCACGGGACTCAACTCCACTCACAGGCTGAAAGAAGAACTGCCACCGCTTGTGCCCTGCTGCGAAGGGAGAGAACTACAGGTATAATGCACATGGTTCTTATAAAATTGTAGATGGTTAAACTTTACGATCCATCAATTTATGCTATACTTTATATTCTTGTAGATATTGCAGTGTCTGTATGTATAGATCTTGATAAGCAAGTAATCAGTAATACAATTAAGTAGGAAGCTGAGCAAAAAAAAATTAGTAAGATCGTATCTTTTATGTTTCTGTAACAGGATAAAATATCATGACCAGGAGCTATTTAGAATGGTACTTAAGCTCTAGATAGACTTAGGTCCGTCCGCATTTGTTTCCATGCCCGCTCTGTCCATGAATGGCATTACATTATTAAATAAATTCTAGTAATTGGGTAAATAATTGAATAAATCAGTTCATTAATTTAAAAAAAGCAATTAACGGACTATGTTATCGTCATTATGATTTCAGTCGAAAGGTCCACTTTTGGACATTTGCCTGCCCTAAGTTTCGCTATAATGACTGTCTGTTATTTCCTCATATTTCTACTTACACAGTTTTAAATATAGACTCGTCAACGAACAACAGAACTACGTAAAAACAACAGAAACATCCTACAAATAATGGCAAGGACACTAATTATGGGCCATCGCCCCCTAAACAAACACCTAGGTAACATAGCAACGTCGCCCGTTCTACAAAGGCCGTTTCAGCGACGCGAAATCAAACTTCCCAATATTCGTAGCGTGAAGCCCCGAAATTGATCAGTTCAGTTCGTTGCTGAGCTATATTCGCTGTCAGTCATTGGCCCCACGTACATTAGAGCAGATGCGAGTGCTGATCTTCTTGGTCGTATCGCTCTTGGCAGAGTGATCGTAGTTATCATGGATGTAGCTCTCCGGAAGCCGTCAGGGTACTCCGCACGACTTCCCACCACTTTCGCCTGCTTGTAGTCAGCCGGGCCAACAGCTGATTTTTTCTGGTCAACTGGCAAAAAATCATTAAAATAAATCCGAGAAATTCTGACAGCAAAATAAATACCATCAGTTCACAACTGTCTACAGATAAGAAGAAGGCACCTAAGTACATTTTGTATCGTAAAACTATGGTAAAACGTTTAAAATCCATTCAAGTCAAAAAACATTAATAGGTCTAGGGGTGTTTCGAGGGAGGCAATCTTTCAAATGGCTCTTGAGAACACTATGAAAGCAATTTTATCCCAACCCTCTCGGGACGACCCTCCTTAATAGCGTTGATGACACTCTACGGATTTCTTGTGTTTATATTAAATGTTATTAGTGGTAATAAAAGTGTTAGGAGCTCTTAGAAACGAGTTTGTATCCTTTTCAACTTTTATATCTTGTTGTTACGAATTGTTTTTGAAATGCGAGGGGATTAGTATTGAGAACTGAAGTACTAGCTTCACACTTCTTCGGTCACAGAGCACAATTCTGATCTGATTAGATACCTACTTTCCAAATAAACCAATTGTGTCTTCGTTATTTTGGATTTTTTTGGTCTGGTCCTTTCCTGGACCTAGGACTTACAATTAAGACCATTAGGATGTCTTTATTCTTATTTAATACTAGCGACCCGCTTAGCTTCGCACAGGTACTGATGTTGAATATAGGTATATTACCTATGCACTAGCGACTCGCCCCAGCTTCGCACGGGTGCAAAGGTGATATATTATAGCTATAAACCTTGCTCGAAAAAACCGCAAGAAATCCGTTGCGTACCTACTTTTAAGTAATAAATCAACTTTGTTTTATACTATACTAGCTTTTGCCCGCAGCTTCGCCCGCGTACATAAAATATAGCCTATGTCACTCAGGAGTAAAGCAGCTTTCTTTTGTTGCTAAATTTTTTCCAATTGGACCAGTAGTTCCAGAGATTACCACCTACAAACAAAAAAACAAACTTTACCTCTTCTTTATTATATTAGTGTAGATAATGATAGTGTACCAATCAGTACACGTCATAATCACGGCGATAAGTCCCCTTTTTGAGGAGTGTCTTCTTCTTCTTTTCGAATCGATGATCGGACTCTTAACTTACTGATGCTTTTGAGGAGTAGCTAGAAAGACGTCACGACATCCTAACCTACTGCATGACGCAGGTCCTTACCGGACATAATAAGTTCGGGAATTTCCAGCAACGGAAAAAACGCCCAGGTCTCAGTCGGTCTGGAGTGAGGAGGAAAAGCAAACCATAGGGGTCCAGCAGAATAAGAGCCTGTTGGGGACATGGGTTCGCTTCCGGAAAGCAAACCCAGAGTCCTAGAACGCAAGGCCAAGAAAGAAGATAGAAGGTTTTAGTCAATAAAAGTCTGACACGTCCTCACGATCCACCTTAGGTGGAAAAAGTCATTGGATTATTTTCGACCTAAAAAAATGTAGATAGATATGTCATTAAGTTTATACATTATTCTTAAGGTGGATTTAGACTAAAAGAACATAGAGCTAGAGCTAGAACTAGAGCATTCTTTCGTTAATATCTAGTGTAAACTAAAGCTTGACGTATCTATTTACATCAAACGAACACCGAACTAAAACTAGAACAAGAATGTTCTTTCTTAATCTTTTGGTGTAAACAAGAGCTAGCTCGAATGTTCTTTGCTCATTCGAGTCAATTCTTTGGTTGGTATTGGTAGTGCTTTGCTATGTCTGATTCTGACAGTGAAATCATTATTGCAAGTGCTGCATTTATTATTTTGAAGCAAAAACTCAAAAATAAAAGACGGAAGAGACGTTAATGGGTTACAAATTTAATGCAACGAAGGACACTGGATAATGTAGGTGAAACAATGACGGATATGCAAAAACAGGAAGAAAGTGGTCAATACCAAAATTTTTGTAGAATGGCGCCAGAGGATTTTGATTATTTACTTTCTCTAATCGGCGACCAATCCATAATTTAATCGATACGATACGTAAACAATCGCTAGAACACAAGAACACTTTGATGAGACCGCTCAGTGGAGCGAGCGCGTCCGAACACGCTAGAATGTTCTAAGCAACTTTTCACGCGCTCTTGCGCCGTTTACATCGAGCGAGCGAGCATTCTTAGAATATTTTATAGAATCTTTGCGAACGTACTAAGAACAACGAAAGAATGCTCTATGCCTGTTTACACTAGAAGAATTTGACGTAGTGGGGATAGAATGAGCATTCGCTCGTTTGGTGTAAATCCACCTTTAGCGTGTAAATGCCAACCACGTTAACATAAAAACAACTCAAACTCAGCACACAGATTATATAAACTTATCACTTCATAGATTGGCCAACTAAAACTGACCAGATAGTTTTAAAAGTCAAAGCTTGATGATATGTGAATTCTCTTTAGGCCTACTTTCTTTAGACCTTTTATTGTCAAAGAAATCCTACATCAATGCATGATATGGTTAAACGAGGATTAACAATATTATCAAATGTTAACGTTTAAACGATCTGATCATTTTTGGTTGGGCATATCATGAAGAAAGTGATCAAATTCATGATCTGGTCATGGCACACCAATCTGCAGTGAGCTCGCGTGGATTATGACGGCCCACAGAGCCGTAAATAAAACAGTGCCAGCGGTGCCCGGACACAGGGCGCAAACCATGGAGTCGAAGCTTTTCTAATGTCTAATTTTGTATGTCATTCTGATAAGAGGTTTCTACTGATGACAGAATTTTTATTCTTCTTTTCAAGATGCGCATTTATATAAACTCGCAACGAACGTATAAAAGACTAGTTACGTCACTGATGGCCCATCCCCTGTCCTAGAGAACAGGCTTGTCACCTAGTAACGGGAACATTATACAGCTTTTCTAAAAGAATCTATGCATATCCCTTCTTCCTAATTAATTTATTCGATAATCAACTATCCACTACCTGTCGGTAACGACTTTAAGTGGTAATTAAATCTGAATCTATAATTAACTAGGCGAGCGTTCCCTAATGAGAAGTTAGCTTAAGAGTTAAGACTTCTGGAAATGGGTCAGGAAAACGCTAGGAGGAATTAGTGTTTTCTCTTCATTTCTATTATGTAGATATTTTGTTCTTGGTCCTTTATTTATACTAAGAATTCCTCCTTTATCTTAAGCATGAGCTTACACCAATCACACCCGCATTTATAAAGAATTAATTACTTGTTGCTAAGTAATTTCTTAAGTAGTTACTTGTACGAAATTAATTTCTTCAAGTAAACATCAGATAAGCGAGTCAATCACCTGTACAAAATTGTCGGTAGTTGCCTACTACGACTACCTGCAGGTCATTGACTCACTCAGCTAATGTTTACTTAAAGAAGTTAATTTCCGACATGCTTTTATTAATTCGAGTTTTAGAAAAAAATACTTATTTTTTACTTTTATCTTTACAAATCCATAGTGTTTCATGTACCGGATCAACCCTCCACGGAATTTAAACGATCAAAATTTAGTCGTGAAGTAGATATTGTATGTTTTTTATAGTGTGATGTGATCTACCAAAAACCTTAAATACTTGAAGGAAAGCTCTGGCCCTGGTATATATCGCAATGTAGGAATGGGTTAGGATGTTTAGTCAGTAAGAGTCTGACACTGTTACTCCGCCCAAAGACGGTATTCGTCATTGGATGATTATTACCTACCATAAAAAAAATAATGAACGATAAATTCCTCACACTCTCATCTCTAGTTTGGCGGCTAAAAGCTCCGGGCTATCAATAACTCTCATATTAAAGTATGTTGCCTGTATCAATGAGTTTAGGTCCCTTCTGATTGATGAGGACAATACACCCGGGTCGCGGCGGGCCCATTCATTTCGTAGTTTATTCAGCGAACATTTATCAAATAGCGTTAAAGTTGAAACCCTGGTTTTTGTATAGATATCTATTGCTAGCTAGACAACATACCCACATACTACCATCGACTTATAAGTACTACGTACTATGATATGATGATACGTAGGTACATAATTATACGTATTTGAGAGCAGTGGTGGCCGAGTGGTAAAGGCCCCGACTTACGAGTTTGTAGGTCGCGGGTTCAAACCCAGCCAGGCGCATTACTTTGTGTAATTCATTTCATCACCGCTACTCTCAAAACGGTGAAGGAAAACATCGTGAGGAAACCGGCATGTCTTAGAACCAAAAATTTGAAGACATGTGACATCAACCAATCCGCACTGGGCCCGCGTGGTGGACTATGGCCCACTCCCTCTCCTAGAGAGAGGAGGCCTGTGTCCCAGCAGTGGGAACATTAAAAGGCTGATGATGATGACGTACTATAGTACGGCCATCAGATCTTGGCGAGTATGAAGTTGGGCTCTGCGAATTTTGAATTGCGCTTGAAAACTCTTACAAAAATAACGGTTTAAAAAAAACAACAATCATAATTTAATTGCTTCAACGAGGACACGGCTGTACTTCACTGTGGGGCACACGTCCACCACGTGTTCTCTGGGGGGACCGCCCCGGGTTTTTGCCTGAATCCAAAAATGTACCTCCTGATCTGGTCATGTCATTAGCCGCAAAATGAGGACGCCGGTGGTTCCTCTTCAACTACCTACTCCTCAAATGTAAAAATATTTTTTCATTTATAGTAGTTACTTCTAAGGTTTTGCAATTTCCTAGGTAGGTATGCCTTGAACACAAGAAGTTTGCGGAACTTTGCTCTAGTAAATTCTTATGTTAACTTTGTGATATTGTAGATCAACGAAGACCTGGTACGCAGTGGACTCTCCGCAATTTCCGTGAAACACGATAGCGTGATACAGTGCTTGAGCATGTCACGCGCTTGCGAGAGGATGCAGATACCTCCCGGACTCGTTAAGGTACCACATTTACTTATAGATACCGACCTCGGTCGGTTAGACTTCAAAAAGGAGGTCGGTATCTTTATTTTTAGTATGTTCGCCGATTACTCATACACTCACTCTCATTCTTACTACATACTTTTAGATAGGTACCTACATAGTTAACGGTTTTCTGCACTAGTGCGGAAAAGTATGCGAGCTCACTCCGGTCACAATTTATTGTATTTATCGTATCATACGCCGTTTTTTATTTCGTCAAAAACTTATTGATAAACGACGTCTGATAGGTAACGTGCAATTTGTTACTTTGAACCAATTACGTCTCTGTCGCAATGACAAACTTTCTGCACTTCATTTCCGACTTCGTGCAACCAATTTCTATTTCTATTCCGTAGGTTTAAAGATGGCGTAACTTTTTATCTTATTGCGAATGAAGTATGTATAAACCGAAGATTCGGTTTCTGTTACGCTAGAAAGTTCTGTTTCGATCTCGATCGGTATCTAGATTTCCTTACGATTTCTACATAAAATTAGCAAAAAGTGTTCCATTAGCTTGCGGGACTTGCCGAAATGCCTACATTCAAAACAACAAAAAAACTAAGAGGTCTTTGTTCTATCGAAGATGTTCTTAAAATATCGTAGAACAATGTAATCAAATCTAGACAAAAGCATTTTTTTTTTGTAAATTAACTTTTTTCATCATCTATCTACTAATCCGTTTGTTTCATGTCCAGCATCGTAACTCGTTCCGGAGTCTTCACCGTCCCGACCTAAAGCGTGTTCCATACCTGCGCCGCATGTCACCCGATGAGCTGGAAACACTGTTTCGTGGATACGCTGACCTACCTCCCAAAACGATGCCGAAAACTGGTAAGTTTTCAGTAACCTAAAGTTGAACCTCTCTACAACGTAGATAGGGTACAGTACGGCTGTCGGATCTTGGCGAGTCTGACGTTAAGCTCAGCGAATTTTTGTTAGTAAATCATTACCGTCATAATACGGCGCCTTAGTGTTTGTAATACACACGCTTGAATTTGGTACGGACAGACCACTGATTTGGTTCACTCCACTACTTGCTATCTTCTAATAGAGGTAATAATATATAATAATAATAATATGTCCACAACTATCACACAACGCCATCTAGTCCCAAGCTAAGCAGAGCTTGTGTTATGGGTACCTACTAGACAACTGATAAAATAATTATATATTTCTAAATACATACATATTATAGATAAATTACACCCAGACAGAACAAATGATCGTGCTCATCACACAAACATTTGTCCTGGGTGGGAATCGAACCCACGACCGCATAGCCAGTCAGGGTCACTAATTACTAGACTGACAGGCCAGTCAGAGGTTATTCTATAGAGGTTATAGAGGTCTTCTATAGAGATAATTATTATTGGAATCTATCTAGATTCACTACTAATCGGTATGGTACGCTACAGTACCAAATCAGAACGTGAGGCCCATGCATGTAATCCAACGTTCAAACAGAGGTCACCTTGGAGGGAGCTTGGGATTACATGGATCTCATCCAAGTACCAACATATTCACAAATCTGTTACTGTAGTCAAAATTGCGGTTGAAAAACGCGCTCGCCATTCAAAGACGTTGAAGGTCATATCAACATTTAGATTACTTCTGTTGGGTCGCTGAATTATATCCGTGCAGTCCATGCTAAATCAACATTTCAGATTTTCGAGAGGAAAAGCCTAAGACGCCACTACCGCCAGATGAGAATGGTCAAGAGAAAAGTAAAGTAACCAAAGAAATCTGCAGACCAGACGAGGGTGCGTATGTCCTGGTTATTGTATTGTTCATAGGAGTTTCTTGTAGGTATCTGTGCTCCTACGTTTGGTTAGTCATCAATAGTGTACAGACACTTGCTCAATAGAAATTCCTTGAGTTGTTTTTTAAAAGTGCTGCAGTAAATAGCGCTTCATAAATCCTGAAATACTATATTTATTCCTTTACTGTATTAAATGTGATTTATAAATCTTGCTAAGGTATTTAGGTAGGTACGCGCATGTTTTCAAGGCCTCCGACAAGGTTGACCAATGACCTGATGAGAGTCACGGGAATGCGGTGGATGCGAGAAGCACAGGACTCTTCGTTGTGGTGACACTTGGGGCCTATGTCCAACAGGGGACGTCTTTCGGCTGAAACGATGACTGACACTTCAATTTCGATTTTTGTCGGTAGACGTTCTGTGGTGATTGGGCATTCGCTCTTTATTCGTGTGATCGTGTCTTCTGACCCGATTAAAGCAGATCGTATTACGGTAGTCAAGGGTTTTTTTTATGGTGGCCTAAACTCATTCAATGACGAATCCCGCTCTTGGGCGGAGCGGGAAATAGTGTCAGACTCTTACGGACTAAACACCCTTCCTTCTTTACCCTTCGCACTGGGGCCAACCTTCCTTTTAGAAAGACGACTGTTACCACATAACCGGACAGCGAGCTACCCATTGCTCGGTGTCCGTTACCCAGGCCAGATGTTGTCGACAATGGACATTTGAATCTTATAGATAATTAGTTGTGCGGCTTCTGTAATTGTTGCGCACATTTTTAAATTTGTTGCGCTTATAGTTTTTTAATTATTTCACAAAAACATTTCCTGCTGCGGTAACGTTACGCCAGCCAGACCTTTTTCTTTCTAATGGGAATATTTAAATAAATATTAGCTATAAAATTAGTTGTCTAGATAAAGTAAATGTTGTGCATTATTTTGTATTTGTTCTTTCTTCGGTTGCGAAGTTATTCGAGATTTTGCTGCGGTAACGTTTTGGGTTTTGCTAGATCTTTGAGATGGCTAAGCGTATTCTAATCATGTTTTGTACACGACTTCCTAGGACTTAGTTTAAATTTGTTGTGCAATAACAAAACCAAAATAATGCATATCTTAAAGGTTATTTCATTAAATAGAAAAACACTTCAATTGGTCCCAGCACTCTCAATAAGAAGTCTAAAGACTTACTTTAAACGTTATTTTAAAGCTTGTAACTGCCTTCAAATGTATGTGAAGTTTCATTAGTATCCTGTAAGTATTTAACAAGTTATGATGATATTCAGTTCTTCACGAGCACGGTCTTGATGCGCGCGGTGTTATTTGGCCACTGGATTGGATATATGAACTGAATGTTATGTCAATTATTAGTTGTTTAGATCAGTTGTATATCAGTAAAATTTCAGCTTATTACATTGGATAATTAATGAGATAATACGATTAAAGTCATTAGGAAGTAAATGACCGTGATAACCCGACCAAGTTTAGGTGGTTACGAAAAAGCGAAAACGCAGAACATTATACTATCTTTTGAAATGTTTAGTATAATACATCTGACAATTTCGATACAGACGCGTACACTGTTAAATACCTATATAATAATAATTTAACATTATCTACACTATGAAAACATTATTATTATCATTATTATCTTCCAGTTGCACAAACTTATCAAAAATCACCGCTAGAGCATGCCGTTCGGTAGGACACGGCAGGGGTGGGGTGAAGGTAATACATTGTTTGCTTATCGCACTAAACATGTTCCATAAACACATAATTCATCTTGTAGAGTGCGCGTGCGCTTCGTCAGTTCCGTTTCCTGTTTTTGCAAATATTTATCGAGAGTGTGAGATTTATTGTATAATAACAAGGGTGGCGAATTACTGCTAACGTGGAATGCTTGTATTGAAGATCATAATTATGGTGCGGGCTGCTTGATGAATTCACGAACAAGGTAAGCTTGCATAATGTAACTATAGAAATAGTAGCAAAATTATTATTAATATGTACGCGTCGTTAGGTACTTATCTAAAACTGTATTTTTAAAGGCTTAAATATTTTAATTTAGAAACTTAGGTACTCATTATTTTCTGTTTTTTTCGTACTTAATTATTACCTACCTGGACTAGAATTCTCAACAATGATAACATATTTATCCTTTACTACATAGTACCTATAAAAAAAGTCGCTTCCAGTTTGTCTGTCCCTGTTTGCTTAGATCTTTAAAACTACGCAACGGATTCTGAAGCAGTTTTTTTGTAATAGATACCTAAATTGATTCAAGTGGAAGGTGATGACTTGAAACTTGATTAATGAAATTCATGACTTAGCGACCAATTTTTTTCGTTATCAATGTCGGGAGTTAGGACTACCGCAACAGGTAGGTAGGTAGGTATTTATTTTCACAAACTCCTTGGACACGTAGACTTTAAGAAATCCATAATAATTACCTTGTTGCGACACTTGCGTTGATAAACTAAACTTGCAAATAGATGACGATGCGAATTTCAAATTTGTAGCAAAACTAATTGAAACCCGATTAAGGATTTAGACAAAAAATGTACTTACTCATTCTTTTTATTGTAGGCATAAACAGAATGGCAACAGAGCAATAGCCGTGGGCCGTCACTTGCCAACTCTATTCGTTGAAATAGAAATGACAAGGATAGGTGATGTTTAATCGGTTGCTAAGCAACACAAGTTTTTATAAGTAAGGGAGTAAAATTTCAATTGAAATGATTATTTTACCTTTCAATAAAAAATCTTTAATAATATCATGTCGTTTTTTTTATAACTTTTGTACGTGTCAGTACTAAATTTATAACACTATCCTACACATTTTAGAAGGTACCATAATGTTCTGCGTTTTCGCTTTTTCGTAACCACCTAAACTTGGTCGGGTTACCACGGTCATTCACTTCCTAATGACTTTAATCGTATTATCTCATTAATTATCCAATGTAATGAGCTGAAATTTTACTGATATACAACTGATCTAAACAACTAATAATTGACATAACATTCAGTTCATATATCCAATCCAGTGGCCAAATAACACCGCGCGCATCAAGACCGTGCTCGTGAAGAACTGAATATCATCATAACTTGTTAAATACTTACAGGATACTAATGAAACTTCACATACATTTGAAGGCAGTTACAAGCTTTAAAATAACGTTTAAAGTAAGTCTTTAGACTTCTTATTGAGAGTGCTGGGACCAATTGAAGTGTTTTTCTATTTAATGAAATAACCTTTAAGATATGCATTATTTTGGTTTTGTTATTGCACAACAAATTTAAACTAAGTCCTAGGAAGTCGTGTACAAAACATGATTAGAATACGCTTAGCCATCTCAAAGATCTAGCAAAACCCAAAACGTTACCGCAGCAAAATCTCGAATAACTTCGCAACCGAAGAAAGAACAAATACAAAATAAGGCACAACATTTACTTTATCTAGACAACTAATTTTATAGTTAATATTTATAAGGTCTGGCTGGCGTAACGTTACCGCAGCAGGAAATGTTTTTGTGAAATAATTAAAAAACTATAAGCGCAACAAATTTAAAAATGTGCGCAACAATTACAGAAGCCGCACAACTAATTATCTATAAGATTCAAATGTCCATTGTCGACAACATCTGGCCTGGGTAACGGACACCATTGCTCGCCATTCGGAAGCCCGCGGTAATCACGGACATCAGCTTATGACGATTCGATTGAAGAATTCTTAATCTAAACTATCAGGTAACGAGGTACTGCCATTGCACCCTATTCTGGAGACCCGATCGGGACCGGAGGACGTGCCGGCTGGCATGAGACTGCACGGCGCACGCGCGAGACTGTATACCTCTGTCCTGGCTGGTGCTAAAGCTGGGGATCAGCCAGAGTGAGTTCCGCACATGTATTAACATAATTATATACATAATTGTATACTTAATAAATACTAGTATCGGTAGAAAGACATTTCCCCTATAATTACTTGTTAGGATTCTAAAACTCCATAGGTACTTTGGTTGCGAGTTCTATGTGTTAGACATTTTGAAGTACGTTGCCAATAAGGCCCGCCCTCGATTTTTCCATCATCATCGCCCGTGTCCGGTTTTATATAGGGTCAGCACAACATGTTTTCCTTACATGCAATCTTTTTTTTATTTGATAATCTTTCAAAAGTTGAATTTGTCCAAATAAAACAATTCGGTAAACCATCGTCAACCATTAAAAAAAATACTTCTCTCGAGCCCAATGTTGCTGTCCCCACCATCCAATCTTATATGTTTACAAGAATATCTCTAATTTCAGTGGCATATCGACTCAAGAAGATTATGATACGCGCGTCCCCGACGACGCAGTACCCGATGAAGAAGTCCAACTCAACGAAGAACTACAAATTATTCTCCCCCCACGATATGATGACGTCACCGCAGACTCCTCTAATACCACCACCTCAACAGAGCAGAGCATAAGCTAGATCCAAAAGAAACCATATTACAATGAATTAAGGTAGAAATTAAAAAGAACTCTATAAATGAAGTTTAACCCAAAAGTTTCCTTTGGCCAGAAAGCGCGCCGAAAAATGACAAGGCTGATGCGATTGTCGAGAAAAAAAATTGGTAGAATGGTCATGTATATGGACTGGATGATTAGTGATTTTATTCAGAAACTTTGATTTATAATTTAATTCAAACTAAGCTTGTATGCAAGTACACAATTTTTCTATACAATTCTTTGGTTTTCTACTTATTTCACGTCTGATAGTTGTTTTGTAGGAATAAAACTAAATGTGTCAAGGGTGAATTTATATTGAATTTATCTTTCTACTATATATTATACAATAGGTTTTAAATTGTTACCAACGCTTCCCCGCGCGATGAACCCAGCGGTACATTATCATACAAATAATAATTATTTTTACATCTCCGTGCAAAATGTTGCTAGAAATTTTAATTGCACTTTAAGTTAAATTAAATTATGAAAGGTATATCAGTTCTAAATTTGGTAGAGCATGACCTATTGTATACTGTCATGTCCCGAGTATTACCATCGATCATTCAAATATTCTAGAAAATAATCATACATTATAAGGTTCTATGAAATATATTTATATCACAAAGTATAGGTGAGTTTCAACAGAAAAAGATGACATAGCTTTCGTCGTAGTTTACTCGCAATTACACAATTCAATAGGACATCTAAACGTAGGCAAGAAATCAGAACAGAATGTGAAGATTGCCGAAAAAGTAGGCTATGGACCTGGAAATAAGAGCTAATTTTGATTGAGAATTGTTTGTAGAATTATTATTTCCTAGATCTAGTGCTGAAAGGCGCAAGACGGTCTTGTTTTATTTTATTGTCTCAAGTATATTTTTATTCGAGCTGACCACTTGTCTTCATTTGCACTGAATCTGTGAGATCCCTACCATCGCGCGTCTGAGGGCGGAACATACAAATCGCTACTTCGTTTCAACTAATTTTGCATGTGTAAAGTACTACTTGGGTTATTTTTTATGATTTTCAATACCTATCTAAATATCAAGAAGTATCCTAAAAAGTCTCTTCGTCAAAATGTCAAGCTCCGCCCTAACATGCACGCACTACACTAAGGACAAACTAAAAGACTGTTTTACCATAATTTGTCGATTTATTAAAAAGTTAAACCTGATGATCTACTGACCCCTTCAACTATTACAAGAGCTGACAGTGACGTGGAGTGAAACAATTTCAAAATTTATCTACATCCTTTAGAGACCAGATAATCTAATCCAGTTACGATCTAGTCAGTCAGTTCTATAATCTGTAACGCCCGAAAACGATTTTAGAAAACAAGTAGATTGTTACCATGCTGACGCACCTGAGACTCGGCTCCTAGGTCGATCAATTTCTATAATATTGAACGATGTGAACTTTGTTACAACTTATGCATTCCCATTGTAGATTATCAACTTTGATAAGCCTGCAGGTATGACTTGAGAGTTCAAAAGAGAACGCGGAGTGAGCATTAAAGCGGCCTTGCGCAGCTAGTTCTACCGGCTTTATCGCGTCACCCCCGGCCACTGCCATTCCGGTATAAATTCTTTAGTTACCCAACTAACAATGGTAAAACAAGCCTTAAATCTAGCAATAACTATTCATTACGTCATCTTCTAATCTCCTAGACAATGTCTCAACTTTCAGCTTCTAAATTTCGTTGAACTATTTTGCGTTACATGTTATCTCTAAATCGTATCATTGAAAAACCTATTTATTGCTTTATTTCTATGTACATTACTTTTCGCATACAACATTATACTCAAGCATTTTTTCTACTGACCATTGATTTATTAACAATCAGAGGGTAGTTAAAAATGGAGTGGATGCGAACGGCTTGAAGACGAAATGTATTAGTTCTATATAAATAACTGTTCTAAAAAGCAAAGATGTGTGCTTTAGCCTCCGAAATAAGCATTTAGTTTGTGAATGTTTAGTTGCAATTTAACTGTAAACTAATCAGCGTCAGCGTCTCAGCATATTTACCGATATATTCTCATACTGCCTGCCCTTAAAACACTCCATTTTTAATCTACTTCTTATAATCAAAGCCTGGGTATCTCAAAGGAGTTTGCATCTAAAATCAGCCTTGTATAAGCAAATCACCCTTTCGGCAAAAGCCCTCACAAAACAAAGCTATAAAAATTAAATAATTCGCTAGAAAAATCTCATTTCAAGGTCCATTCAAGAGCCGTATTTACAAAATCAGATGGTCCCCGAACTGACTAACTACTGGCATGGTACGATATTCGACGCTTTACTAAGATAGCCTTTAGTACCCTGGACATAAGGTCTTATATAAATTATATGAAAGAATACCGACTGATTACTGTAACTTGAAACTACTGGGATTTAGCATAAGGTTTCCGTGACGTCGGGTGCAGCCGCTGATTAGTAAATATTTTACAGAGATACATTGTTTATGAGTAAGGTTATAGTAGACATATATGATTGCAGACTATAAATGTGGCCGGATAGTTGACTATTCTATATTACCTTATCACTGGCGTACCTTCTTGTATCTCAAATCTTAGTAGGACTTTAGACAAACCTTTATTACTGTCCGACCAATTTTGACTTTTGTTGCGTAGGTAGAAAGACAAAGGACGGCAGCAATAAAGTGTGGATTGTAACCATTATTTTACTTTTTATGGCATCCTTATGCCTACGGAATAAAAGCCAAAATGAATTAAACAGGCAGTAAAAAAAAGTTTGTTTATATGACTATCTTATTGCGAATGAAGTATAGTGGATGAGTCTGGAAACTATTTTTTGCATAATTAATGTATGAAAATCATTCTCAGCATCTTAGTAAAGCGTTCCCACATCATCCGCCAAATGATCACGTAGAAAGCGGAAAGCGATACACCGTACATACATAGTGGATCGTCTTAAAAAATTTCGCATACAAAAATCAACATTCAAACGCGACAGTAATAAAAATACTCTTCAATATGTACATACATTGTTATAATATGTACATTTTTTGTATGAGGGTAGCTTGACTATTGTTGATGAAAAATATGAGGACATGTCAAACTATTAAAGTGAAATTTATAGACAAATTAGGGTTAGTCAATATTGTAAGTTACCCCTAGTTGAATATTTCTCAAGCTCTAGTTTAAAAACCTGTTTGAATTTGAATTTTAAAGTGAGCATTTTTTTTTTCATAATACTCAGTTCAATTCCTTTAGAGGGGATTTCTGAATTTGAGAAATACTCAACTTTAAATATTAAATTAAAAATTGGGAATTAGTCAAGAGGAATTAGAATTAATTCACATTTTAAACATAATTATTAAGAATAATATTAAACAGTGATGTAATAAACATGTCAATTTAATGAATGTCCTTAAATACGAAATAACAATCGAATAATCTGCATTTTTAAAAGACAACTTGAGATTTTTTGGCCCTTGGTTTGAAATATTTTAAGTTACAAACTATAGTCAAGCCACTTCATACAATGACCTACACAGCGTGCATAGCTATCACGTAAATATCCATAACAAACAATATTGCGACCATCCATACATAGTCCTTGATTACCCACAATAATGCATTAGAAACTTTATTCTACCTTACTATACAAAGGAGGTAAACATTAAACTAAATAATAAAAAAAAATCATTTTACTTTATGTAATAATTCTTTAAATAACATAAAAAAATAATCATCGAATATCATTACAACAAAACTTTCTAAATTTGTTTTTTTTTTCTCTTTTAAATATGGAATAATTGATTTTGTGACAAGCCAGTTTGCTTGCTTGCTATCTAACGTTGTGTTCACACTGTACCGCGCACCTCACTGGAGCGTTTATGTCTGTATAACCATTATATAGAATCAACACTGGTATTCACAATGACGTTGCTTGTTCCGGCACACGGGCGCTTACTTAAATTAAATGGCATCGACATCCTCACCTGGAAATAGAGAAAAATATGTTTTTAAAAGATCAGTAGTGGCTTTATAAACGCACACGTTTGCTACGCTTGATTTGTACGTTGTAGCGCGTCGTGTGACATTGCGTGGCATGGATCTAATGTACAAGTACGGCCGTCGAAAGGCGGATGGCGTGTCTGAAGTTAGGCTATACGAATTTTAGCGCTTGAAAACTTGTTAAAAAATAAACGGTTTTAATAAATAAATGCATTTTGAAGTTGTTATTGCTGTTAAAAACTGTTATTTGCATTTATTTTTTAGCCAGGCCAAGATCTGGAGGCTGTACTATGTAGCTCTCTCTACTAATCCAGTTGCCATAAGAGTCTATTAAAAACGGTTCTGTAAGCAGTTTTGTTTTCTTTTATCACACCGTTTGTAAATTTAGCCAGTGTCAAGTTTTAAAGGTTCGATGTTATTCAATTTCGATTAGGCATAGTGCTAATTCGTTTTCATATTCTCATGTTTTTGCAAGTTTCACTGAGGTTATAATAAAATTGTCAGCTCCATTTTACCGAAAACGCGCCTGTTTTAATAATTCCAATTATTATCCAGTTTTGTAGAAGCTTTACATAGAAAACTAAACCAGTTGAACATCACAATATCCACTAGGAATCAACATCACAAAAAAAGAGTAAAGAGAAAAAGAGAGATCAAGAGTATATCTATCTATCTATCACTCGATCAACCCGCCAAAAAAACTCACATTTTATGTTCACGGGTACTTGATCGGGCCTCGATATGTTTGGGCGCGTGCTCACCGAGTTAATTGACTACAAAACTTGTTGTGATACGACGTAGACCCAAACAAATACGTTCGATTGGCGTACTCCGCACTACGACACACCTTATTACAAGTATAGTGTAGTGAACCTTGCTTTAACACTAGAAGTGCTTATGTCCTAAATGTGACCCATTTCGATGTTCTTTCTTTCTCTATAGTTAATATTTTGTTATGCATAGAATTCCATTTTTTTATGAAATCCATATCAATAATCATTACACTCCATAAAGCCAAAAAAAAAAATACGATACTATTCATTACATAGTATAAAACAAAGTCGCTTCCCGCTGTCCCTAAGTTTTAAAACTAAGCAACAGTTTCGATGCGGATTTTTTAAATAAATAGTGATTCAAGAGGAAGGTTTATACGTATAATACATGTAACATTGCACCTGTACAAAGCTGGGGCGGGTCGCTAGTGTATAATAAAACATTAACTACAGCAGAAAAAACACCTAAATGAGCCAAATTTGGGACGCCTACGCTTCTAATATTAGGTAATAGTAACAGCTACGTACCGTGGCGGGCTTGGCGGCGCTCGGGCCGCCTACTCTGCCGCTCATAACTTGTGGTTGCTGGTGAGCCACGTGAGCCCCTCGTACAGGCCGTCCCCGGACGTCGCGCACGACGGCTGCACGTACCAGTTGCGGTCCCGGATGCGCGTCAGGCCCAGCTTCTCTTGTATCTCGTGGGGTTTCATTGCTGGAATTTTAAAGGAAATTGTTTTAGAATCTGTATAGACTTTGACTTCTACCTACAGACAAAATTATCTACCTTTTGGATCACGTAAAAGACACATAATAAAGAGCTAGCTTATTTGGTGGGCGAAAATCACCTAATGGCATATCCCGCCCTTGGGCGGAGCAGAAGATAGTGTCAGACTCATACCGGGGCTAGTCCTTCCTTTCAGAAACTGGTCCACGGCACCAGTAGGCTTCGGCCCTGCTGGGCCTTTTACAGTGGGGCAATTCATAGCAAAATAAACTTTATAATATGTCCACTGCTGGGACTCAGGGCACCTCTCGAAGAGAAAATGGGCCGTAATCCAACACGCGGCCCCAGTGCGGTTGGTGAATGTCACATGTTTTCTCTTCATCGTTTTGAGAGTAGCTCAAAACAATACAGAAAAGAGGACAATACACATAGTATAAAGAGAAGGGAAGTAGGTTATCTTCATACAAACGCACCGCGCGCGGCTTGTATGTGTGCGCCATAGTATCTACGCGTCGACGCACGCACACTGTAACAAAATCTCGATCCGTTTCTCAGTGCGCCAGTCGGGGCTAACACTATACGAGTTTCGCGCGTTACTCCTTTTCGGCACCACTAAATCAAAACAAAATGTCTGATAATCGCAGGAGAACGTATTGCTGTGTGTTTGGGTGTCTTAACAATTCATCCATTCTAGAATTCTCTCTATTCAGATTACCTATTGAACAAAAAAGGTAAGCTAGTCACTCATTCTAGCATATAATTTTTACTTGATTTTGAGATACCTACTTATTTTTTGTTGTATTAGTTTTCTATCACACAGAGGAAGCAGGTAGGTAGGCTTAATTTCTACTTTTGATCCGTCAATTAATTTGCTGCTATTGCTTTGTTTACGTTTGGTTATGCCGATTTCTCAGTTATTTTAGTTTCTCACCTACTTACAGTTAAAAAATCGTAATTCAAAATAAATAATTGACTAATTGTAAATCAGATATACATATAAAGCAAAGTTCGAATCATAACAATAAATTCGATTATAGTCTAAGAGATAGGCGTTAGTTTTTAATGTTGTTTTAGTGTTTCTTTTAATTATAATATTTTAGTCACTTTATTCATTTTTAAGGTTCCGTGCCTCAAAAGGAAAAAACGGAACCCTTATTTATTTATTTTATTTATTTATTCAGATAGGATCAGTTCGTTGTCCCTTCGTCTATCTGTATGTCTGTCTGTTAAGACCCTTTATCTCGAGAATGCGTGATGTATCTAGTTGAAATTAAAACCATAGTCCCTTCAAGCTGTGAAAAAACGAAACTTTTAAGTTAACGAATAAAACATATACGGCTGTTTGACTGGCCTGTTGGTCTAGTAGTTAGTGACCCTGACTGCTATGCGGGAGGTCGTGGGTTCGATTCCCACCCAGGACAAATGTTTGTGTGATGAGCACGATCATTTGTTCTGTGTCTGGGTGTAATTTATCTATAATATGTATGTATTTAGAAACATATAAGTATGTTTATCAGTTGTCTAGTACCCATAACACAAGCTCTGCTTAGCTTGGGACTAGATGGCGTTGTGTGATAGTTGTGGACATAAATTAAAATTAAAATTAAATTATATCGCAAAAAAGAAACGTATTTTTTATACCAGTTTTTTATTTTTATTACATAAGTAAAAAATACAACTTCCCGACCCTTGTCAATTTATAGGCACTGAATTAAAATTTTGCTAAAAGTGACAACCCTAAGACAGTAGGCAATTATATCGCGGATTGGGCCGGAGATAGCCTACTGCCCTTCTCTTTATACTATGCAATACAGGCCGAAAATAATACAATACACACAGTACACAGACTGACAGTACTATTTCTGTAAAATAATTATGATTGCTAGTACTTTTGCCGAGTAATTGAGGCCCTAGAAAACCAATTACGACAATTTTCATTCAAACCACCATTCCACCATTCAAATCACTAACTCGTACACGTGTTTGTAATAATTTGCGCCAGTGAGTTTTATAATCAAATACAATTATAATCTTGATAAATCATAGCCGTAATCTAAATGAAAAAAGAAATCTAGATAATGCATCAGCTGGTTTTTAAGTGTAGATTAAATTAAACGAAAAAAGGTCAAACACTGTCGTGACCTTTTCTGAGGTAAGTAATCATAAAATAACTCCTCCCTCACGGGGTGGCACCTGACGAGGTGCCTGACATGCCAACTGTGTTCCATCAGCTGCCTTTAGCGTCCCAGGGCCACGATAACTCTTTCGATCTATCCTGCAGCACTAAGAGGAATTGTCCCTAATGGCTCCCTTTCATAAATACTGCCTAATAGCCTCTAGAAAGACCTGGCCGACGAGGATATAGCAATATTCTGCCCAAGCGGGGCACATTTCGACCGTGTCCGGGCGGTCCACACTGGCGATACCCTGGCTTCTTTTCGGCGCGTATCTGATGCAGATACCTCTCGATTTTACCGTGTCCGGTAAGGACCTGCGTCATGCGGAAAGTGAAAACGCCATGAGGTCTTTCCAACCACGCCTCAAAAGACTTCAAAAAGGAGAAATACCATTGACACGTGATCAATAATAAAAAGTATTAACCCACGCGTCATAATGTCACAATGACATTTCTAAAGAGGTGTGTCTTTGAATATTTGTCGCTTAGTAATAGTATACGACCTTCTTAGTCAGGAAGTCTTAAATCTAGTGTGGGACAAGCTCATTAGACTATTCCTGGCTACTAAACCTGTCTAGACTATGCTGAACAATAGACGCAGCTGTATTTTACATTTATTGCCAATTTGGATAACATTGACTCGATAGCTTGGCCCAACTAAATAGGGGTCCACTTCTAGTCCAACCAGGAATAACAGTTATGTACACTTAGTACTAGTTTTTTATACATATAGATCGAGTCCTGCTTATCTTAGCACAATAGTAAATGGGTATAGCTCGTGTTCGTGTCTATATATTTGTATTTTCTGGCTTCTGACTGAATATTCAGTCTGTCAAAGGTTTACTGATGATAGCCGCCCGGACGAATGACTTAACGTGCTTGCCAAGGTACGAAGGAGTTTCGGAATAATTGATCCTGAGGATAGAACGGTGCAGCTGCTATCTCTGGTTATTCTAATTAGGTATTTGATCCAGCCTGTCTTTTGCTGTCTTCCCACCAGCAACGCTCTAAGCTGAGGTCGGTACCCCGTAGGGTGACTTTAAGAGTATAGTCGCTTAAAGGTTATTGCAAGACTTCAATTTTATTGAGGTATCTATGGGCAAGAACAGTCCAGGGAATAAATCGGTCACTTGTTTACCATCCATAAGGGTTTTTTTTAAATATAATGCGGAATACATCACGCATACGAGGCTGCTTCCAGATATCACGCGATATTAAGATAAATGCTTGTATTTAAAGGACATTTGAGGGGGCTATGCGTGTGGTGCAATCCCGCATGCGTGATGAAATCCGCACGATATTAAAAACACCCTTTGCTGCCAGACCGGACTGTCCCTTGCGTGGGTGGCTAGTCATAAATATAAATAAATAGTCAAAACTAACAATAGTAACGTAATTATTTAAGTACTCTAGTTACTAATACTCTATTACTAACAAAGCTATGGACATGTCATTTAAAGTCTAAAAATAAACAGTTTATTGTCCTCCAAATTTTTATTTTGTTATGCCCTACAGGGCCCACAATGCTCCAAAACTATTGTATGTATATCCTTATGTACCTACCACCTAAGTTCACATTGTGAAATACAATAAATATATTAAGTATTGAGTAGTACAACTAAGATAAAAGTCTAGAAAACAAGCGTACCATCAGGCAAGTCCTGTTTGTTAGCGAAGATGAGTATGATCGCGTCCCGCATCTCCCTGTCGTTGATGATCCGGTGCAGTTCCTGGCGAGCCTCGTCGATACGGTCCCTGTCCGCGCAGTCCACCACGAATATTAGACCCTGAGTGCCTGGAACAGTACAATAGAAACATTAACATTTTGATACTGATAGAGGAAATTAACCAATTTAAGGCTACAGTGAATAAGTTCTTAATAACCTAGTGCCGAAGCCGCTGGATGCGGACAGCACAGGACCGATCGTTGTGGAGATCCTTGGGGGAGGCCTATGCAACAAGTGACACCCAAAAATGCTTCAAGCCCACATAGTGGATGACCCATAGAAAGAGGAGTTTGACTTCCAAAAAGAGTATCATTATGCTGCTAATTCACTTTTTTTTTGTTTGGGTGGCAATAAAAAATATAACGTTAAGGTAGGTAGCAATGAGCCATAACATGCCTTGCCTTTGGAATATTATGAAGAAAATCTCCTAATTCATATGTATTTACATTCACGACAACAACCACTGGTTGTCAATCAGCCATTTTCTCTATAGTTGTTAGGTTTTAACATGACATTAAGGGTCAGTCACTCTCCTACTTTGAGCTGCATTCTTAATTTCAAAATCACAAATAGATAAGCCGTATCGATTCCGTATCTATAGTGATCCTTACGTGAAGAGATAAAAGAATAGTTCAATGACCAATGTTGCCATGCTAAAAAGTGACAATTATAGATTGTTACAGAAATAGCGGGATACGTTTATGTTCAACATCCATATAAGTTGACAGATTGATCTATAATCATCGTTCAGCATAATAATGGGTGTCTAACTTTAACAAAATGCTTGAGTAAGTAACTAAGATCTATACACCGTAAGATGAGAAACTGACTGGCTGGCATATCAACGCGATGCTGATACTACTTGGCACGTACACAAGGCATTTTTTTATGATTTAGGTGAGCAGTTTAAAAGTGATTGGTTTTTCTTATTTGTGCACTCTTGACAGTGGTAGTGGTCATTTGTCGTAAAGTCCTGCGCCACCGCCTCTCTCGCGTTGCAGTGTGTCACCGATTTGATGAGGTTCGTTCACCGTATTGGAGAGCGTCCACGTGATCTCTTGCCCTCAAATTTACCTTGTACTATCAATCAGTCCATCGAGTCCTCGTTACGGGTGACATGGTATTTATTCCTTATTATAATAGTAAATAGATAAATAATACACACCTGTATAGTAATGCCTCCATAGTGGTCGTATTTTGTCCTGCCCCCCAACATCCCATACGTTGAATTTGACGTTTTTATACGTTACAGTTTCCACATTGAAACCGACCGTAGGTATCGTTGTGACTGACTGACCTAATTTTAATTTATATAAAATAGCTGGAAGTTTATTTTAAGGAATTACTGTTCTTTCATAACAGTGGTTACATAATGAAGTTGTGTACAGAAGGTCTACAAGATATTGTTTTACTTAGCTTTATATTACAGAAACGGTGAAGGAGAGAATCTAAAGGTGAACGCAGACTTGGCCGCAACGTACGCGCCGAAGTCGCCGCAATCATCGCTTCTGTTAATGGCCTCGCACATCTGTGCGGTGACTATAATAATAATAATATGTCCACAACTGTCACACAACGCCATCTAGTCCCAAGCTAAGCAGAGCTTGTGTTATGGGTACTAGACAACTGATAAACATACTTATATATTTCTAAATACATACATATTATAGATAAATTACGCACAGACACAGAACAAATGATCGTGCTCATCACACAAACATTTGTCCTGGGCATAGCAGTCAGGGTCACTAACTACTAGACTGACAGGCCAGTCAAAGACTGAGGCGCAGATGGGTGTGCGACGGTGCATAGAACTTCATAAAAAGAATTCAAATGCGGCGATTGCGGCGCGTGCGGTGCGGCCAGGTTTGCGTTCACCTTAAATGTAATCTCATTCCAGCCGTGCTGTTTTCTACGAAAACAGCCTTGTGCGCAGTTCTACGAGTTTTCAAGCGCTAAGATTCGCAGAGTCTAACTTCAGACTCGCCAAGATCCGATGTCCGTACTGTACACTAATATATCCAATGATTATTACACAGATATGTTATAAGCGCGCGATAGTGAAGACTCGAAATGGTCTAAAAAAAAAATGGTTGCCTGTAAAGTCGGTTTTACGGGCGAAGATTTTACGTGACAACGTCTTTTTCTCGGTAGAATATTTATTGATATGAATATAATTAAATTGCACAATAGGAACAAGGAATTGAATGAAAATAAGAATTGCACAAATTTTAACTATAGAAATATATTTTGTTTACTAAAACATTGCATGCAGTCGGGCCTCTCTCTCGTTCGGTGACTCATCGTAACGTTACCGAGCGTTACACTTTTTCATAAGTGACTCCCAGCCGCAACCTAATTTAAGACGTTGTCACGTCAAAATCATTATGCTATCCCTTTTCTATTATTTTTACTTGTAGTGAAATTTACAATGAATAAAGTGTGCCTATGCTGCCGCTGCTGCGCGAAACACACCACGTCTTTCGGTTGTTTTGCGAGTGTATAACATATCTGTATACTAGAAAATCATTGAATATACTATACACTACAGCAGTAGCTGATAGGACAACTGGGATTTCTGTTGTTTTTCCTATATGTATATTTACACAACAAGCCACATCTATCTGGCGATTTGTAACCTCGTTTCTGGACGTGCTTAGTTATAGGAGGCGTGTTTACTGCGTTATAAATGGGGAGAATCGATGGCGCCATAAAATAGAAACGTGGCCATTAAACCGTTAAGTTTGCATCGAAACATTTACTGTACTGGATAGTCTGTACTTTCGTTTCCCATCTGTATTTATTTATTAAGGGAAAGAGTAATGTTTACGTAGTAAAAAAAAAGTTAATGAAGGTATTTAAATTTTATATGTATTTTAGCCTGAAGCGACATTTTGCTTGTAGTTCAGTTACCGGGTTTATAGTCTTAATTTTATGTTTGATTAACTTATTAACTGTAGCTAGATACTTACAGCGTAGATGGTAACTACGATTTGCAGTAGGTGGTATTTTTGTTATTATTTCAGTCCATTCTAAGGCTGTCTGGTGGATGTCTTTCTGAGCGATAAGACCGCCAATTTACTCATGGGTCGTTTTCTGTTTTAACGACAATCGCTTGTCCTCTTGTAAAATAATGTAGGTATTGTACCTATTTATGACTGATATTTTTAAGTTTGAAATTTGTCTTTTATTTTAAGTTTATTAGTACAATGCATACTATTATCTAGTAGGGCTTTAAATTGGTGGATTTATTTTCCATATTTAAATTATTTGACAAAAAAAAAACAAATGACGATAAATAAGAACGTCCCTCATATTGTGCATGTTATAGACATTTATGTTGTTTGCTCAAATGTTGTATTGGTAACTTTGATATATTGCAATTTTTCCTATTTGGAAATACAAATAGGTACTTTTCTGTTTTAATAAAGGATACTAGTCTTTCCGGCAGCATCGAGGCCCAGCATCAATATCCTCATCTCCTTGTTACCGAAGATTTTTGACAGCAGCTTCCCCATCGTGCTGGACTCTCCTCAACCGCACAACTGGAATAAAGAAAAGAGGAAAATTAATCGTTTGAAATTATCAACTGTGTGTGAGACGCAGGATAATCAAACATCGTAATAAAATGGTATTATCTAAAAATATATATAAGTTGGTTAGGGCCATTATCCTGATCATAGCTACTGTTACCAACTTCGGAACTTGCATAGGTACACCAACGAGCTCAACAGGAAAACTTTTTACTCATTTAATCTAACCATTTGCAAACTTTTTGGTCTTTAAAATAGCGAGGTAATCTTATTCTAAGATTAGTTCGTTAGTCTCGATAAAACTCAAGAACAGCTGGGCCGATTTAGCCAATGTTGGTCTTAAAATATTCATAATAGACCAGGGAAGGTTTAAACGGTGAGAACCAAAAAAAATCGGTGGTACGAAGTTTGCCGGGACAGCTAGTCTTATATACATACATAAATGATTAACTGTTCGTTAGTTTCGCTAAAACTCGAGAACGACCGAACCTATTTTGATAATTTTGGTCTTGAAATATTCGTAATAGTTCAGAACGTAAAGTGAGAACGAAAAAAAATGACGGTACGAAGTTTGCAGGGAAAGCTAGTTATAAATAAAATAAAACATTATGACACCTTCAGTTTGTCAACTACATATAATAAGTTATTGTTAATAATTAATATTTAATGAGCCATTTTAGTATATAATTCAATTGTAATTTTACTTTCACATAATATAAATCCAATAATAAAAGTAATTTATATGTGAAAGGAATTGTAGCCGATGTAAAAGTCGATGTATTGGTTACTAAGCACATAACATTGTAGAAAAAAAAACTCAGTTCATATATTTTGATTATAATTATAAAGTTGTTAGTTATACGAAGTCCCCTTGTATTTCTGCGACCATCTTGTCGGTGACAGCTGGTTCACACAACGCAATTTTTTTTCTGTTACTTAACAAAAACCCTAAACTTAAGTCTAGGTTGATACTGATTTAAATAAATCTATTATTCATAAAGCCCCAATCGAGCGCCGGCGCTCGAAAACCTATTGTTCTTTAATTGTGTCAGTCATTTCATGATCGAAAGGTTAGAGAATACCTATTGTGTTGTTCTAACTGGGTTGTGAAGGTCTGATAGGGGAGTCATTCCATGTAAGACACGGGTATTACACAAGTAGACACGGGTTTAGAAGCAATGGTGGCCAAGTGGTAAAGGCTCCGAATTACGAGTTGTAGGTCGCGGGTTCAAACCCAGCCAAGCGCATTACTTTGTGTAATTTATTTCATCACCACTGCTCTCAAAACGGTGAAGGAAAACATCGTGAGGAAACCGGCTTGTCCTAGAACCAAGAATTCGAAGACGTGACATCCACCAATCAGCACTGGGCCCGCGTGGTGGATTATGGCCCATTCCCAATCCGAGAGAGGAGGCCTGCGTCCCAACAGTGGGAACTTTATAAGGCTGATGCAATGCAACACGGTAGCCTAGAAGTCAATCCCAACCCAGTCGAGCAAAAACTAAGAAAATGAAGATGAAAAGTTAAAAGAATTAAATTTTCTCCAATAAATTTACCAACAGCGGAGCTATAAAACGGATTCCAGTCAATCTATTGTTTGTTCCAGAAATCAATTACGAGAGAGTTAATTTAACAAGTGAAGTGAACCATCGGTCCGGAAGTTGCTTGGAAGTGGTGAAGCACTCCAGAAGTTAGGAACTGTGGAGTTGAAGGCCACTTCCGAGTTAACAAAGTCAACTAAATCCGTTGTTCCGATATTGAGATTGGCCTGATTTTATTTTTAGCTTAGTACTATCGGTATTGCGAGGCTTTTGTGTGGAAAAAAAAAGACTAGACAAGATGATGGTAATCTTGAGTTTTTGGTGACTAAAACTGCTAAAAATGATGGAGCCTACCAAGACTGCAGCCTACCAGGGTTGTGTTCTGTAGGGTTATTGCAGCCCTAGTACTCAAAAGGCTACTAAAAGAAGAGGGGTCGGTTGTAAGCACGTTTAAGCCAGTTAAAATCTGACACTCCCGCTCACTTCATCCAAGGCAGAAATTATATCATGATCTCTCACCCTAAAAAAATTGTAGAAATGTCGAAGCGAATTGTAACCTCTAAAATATTTGGAAGGTAGGCAGCATCCAATTCCGAATAACTTCTTATCTACGTATTCTACTTTTATTACTTTATGACAGAAAAATATAGCGCCCTGTAGATTACGAGTAAAAACAAGCCACAAAAGTACATCTGAAAGTTTATTTTTTACGAGTCACAAGCTATCTATCCGGAGCGAATCGAAAAGTTTGAGAGCCAACTAAAAAAAAATGTTTACCGAGCGTCCATGTACTAATTTCGGCACAGTTATCCATCACATTCCAAGTTTAATTAAGTAAGTTAGTGGTACTTCAGGATCTACTGGTTTTGAGGACATATTGACAATCTCTCGTCATTGAAACGACCAAACTGATTCGCTGTCGTGGGCGTTTCGTCCTCAATTTGAGTACGGATTATGTAAATGGTTTGATGGAACCGCCCTCATCCATTACTCCGTAGAATTCTAGGCAGGGATAGAGCTTTATCAAGCCTTAAAAGACCGCTACTCCAGTGGCACATAGGAATGATAAATTGCTAGCCCATTGTACGGACGCCAGAGCACTGTAAAATAGTATCGTGGTGCAAAATATATGCTTCAACATTTTGCAAAGCGATAACATGACCTATAACAACATCCGATGTATCGTTTCTGTTTCAATCACACTAATATTATATCGTACGAAATTTTGTACGTGCGTATGTTTGTTTCACGTTCCAATGGCTTAACAATTTTTTTTTTTGACTCAATGAATCGCCCAAAGTTAAGGTGTGAGGAAAATTCACTTTTACACTTCCAAGAGCTGAAGGCGGTTGGTGTATTCTAGAGATACATTCTGAAAAGCAGGACACAAGTTTAACTGGCTCCTTTTGATAGTAAACAGATACGATTGTGTGTATTTTAAAGAAACTTGGTACATGGATGAACTAGGCCCTAAAATAGTACATAGGATATTTTTTACACAGAGAGTGCGTTTTTTGAAACAATTTTCAATATTCGCGCGGGCGAAGCTGCTGATAGCAGGGTTTCAATAATTTAGCTCTGTTGCCTTTATTTCGGTTTTAGGGTCAATTCCCACTGAAAGGGCAGCGGCCGGCAGCGTCTTTTTGAGGCAAAATATTACAAACTATTTTGAATCTTATCTACGTGATTAAAAAGTTCATAGTCATTTGAAGGCAAAGGAGGGGTAGCGTGGCGTCGCGAGCCTACTACCGACTAGGCAAAAGAGGCGCCGCGCGGCTGATCGCGGCGCCGCTAGCAGACGTGCGGCCGACCGGGGCGCAGCTGACAGACTCGCGGCTGCGCGCGAGCGACCATTTCCTACCCGCCCTCCCTGCCGCTTGCGCATTTCGCGTCCTTCCTATTTCTTTCCGTTTTGTTTCTTACTTCTTGTTCTTCATCTACAGCCAGTGCTATGATACATAAATCCAAATCCACCATATTTATTGCCACACAACTTTCCTTGAGTGAAGTAGATCGCACACTAGTTTTCAAAGCTACCACGCGGAGGCTCGTTGCGCCTCGGGATGCCGCGCTGCCTCTCGCGGCGCCGCACTGCCCCGCGCGGCGCCGCACTGCGCCGCGCTCAGTCACTTGCTCTTACGGCCGCTGCCGGCCGCTGCTCTTTCAGTGTGAATTGACCCTTAATACCTCCTTGACCTTGTCGGGTTCCAATTACCTGAGATTACAACACAATTTAAGATTTGGAGACAGATGAAATCGCACCGGATTCAGGAAATATCCCAGTTTGGATTTCTTGGAAATGAAGGGTTGTAAATCATATTACAATTTCAGTCAACGTTAGATTTTGGAGAAAGCTTTTAGGGATGAATTGGCAGCACAAAATATTATTTCGGAATTTTAATTAAAATACTTACTAATGAATGGCTCGGGGGACAGTTAAATTACAAAGGGGTAGTATTATTATTATCAAAAGCAAACAATTGGCACGATATTAAACGTAGAAAAAGTTTTGATTTTACTTATTCATCTTTTTGACTGATCAATCTACACTAATATAATAAAGAGGTTGTTTTTTTGTTTTTTTGTTTGTAGGAGGTAATCTCTGGAACTAATAGTTCGATTGGAAAAATTGAAGCTATAATAGAAAGCTGCTTTACTCCTGAGTGACATAGGCTATAAATTATTTATATAACATGGATATTAACCGAGCTATCACAACTTTTGTCTCACAAATTTTCCGCGGTTTATTGATATTTGAAAAGGCTTAATTGAAATAAATGCTTGATTTGCAGGATGCATTATGGGTGGGCTGTGCAAACGTTGATATGGCTAAGAGGCGATTACTGAAGAAGAGGTAGAGAGGACAGATTTCACTGACTCTAAACACAGAGGGTAAGAGCAAGAGTACGTTAGAATGATGATCACAGGAATATTACAAAGCCGAAAGTTTGTACATATATTGTATATATGGATATATCTGTTTTTTACTGCTTCACGCTTGAATAGTTCAACGGATTCGAATAAAAATTGGTGTGAATCGTGTATCACGGATTTTAGGTAATCTATGTCCTGGTATAGCATATTTATACTTTTTAACTCCGGAGTATGTTTTCTAAGGATACACACTCTGACAGAAGGTAGTAGGTAACGATAAAGATAAAACGATAAAAATATTCGTTTAGATCACAAAATAACTAACACTTCCATTCATCAGATCTTCTAACATTCATCAGATCTTCCTATTCTTCCTCTTTCATAAGACCTTTGTTTTAATTTATTTTATTTTTTATTTATTTAACGTTTATTTCTTTAGACTTTGACCCCTGAGTTTGTTTCGGTGTTTCTTCTCAGGGTAGTCAGCTAGGAAACACCGGACTCATCTAGCTTAAACTGACGAAAAGAAAAAAATATTGACGTGTAAAAGTGTTATTTTAAAACCTATTTACAAAATAAATATCATTTATCATTTCAAACATTACAAACCCATAGCAACATCATTAAATTAATTTATTTAGCTTTAACCTTTTGCTTTATTATGGACTAGGTTGTATGAAAATGTACGTCATGTTAGCCGCTCTAAGAAATGGTTGACGTGAGCGTCGTTTTAATATAGTTCTAACTTTAAAGACTCCTAGGTTGTAGTTATCAGGAACCACAGTTAACCTTTATATATGACAATAACAAATCCTTGTCTACAACCGACAATAAAAGACCTTCATAATCATATCTTCCCATCAAACATAATGCTTTAACGTGGCCGTATCAATGAATTGCGTTAATGCAAACGTTATCATCTATCAACATGGAATCGGGGACGGTTCGCTATCGGAAACTGTCTATCATAGTGAACACCCTCGCGTATTCAAATGTATGTTTAATGGTTGAGCAGAAAATATGCTGTTTAGTTTTCATTGGTTTCAAATGGGACTCGTTCTTGATGCTTGATGCTAGTAGTCATGCATGAAATAAGTAGTCGACATAACCTAGGTACTGGTCTATCTTTCCAAATTAACTAACTACCCCCTTGTTTAGTTCAAGATCTTATACTCCATCCTAAGATTGTCTGACAGATAGGTATCGCTGTCAGCGATAATACCGCCTTTGTACCCATTCATATAAGTTTCTGTGAAATTGTTACTTTTTTTTAGTGTACAATAAAGTATTATTATATTCTATTCTGTTAAGAAGGACGCCTAAAAGTAACGCCGGTAGTAGTTTTGTTCGTTCCCTTAGGACTATTTTCTACTTTAAAGAAAGATAAATACGTCGATAATATTTAAAATTTTAAGAATTTTTGCTTTATCTTTATCTAAACTTACAACTAGTTCGACTCCGTTCGGACTAAGTGTTTCGCTTGGTTACCGTGTGAGTACATCGAAACACTGTAACAATTTGCCTGTTATGGTCTTCCGGTCCGGTTATATTAAAACTTAGGTGTCTTTAAGGCTAGGGTAAATAGGTTCTTAATGAACTAATTCGCTTAACTATCAACTATTGCATTACTGCTTACCACCATCAGGTGGGATCTGATGCACCTACTAGTTTATATCACTAAAAAATGGTCATTTATTTATAGATACTCAAAGGTTTAATAAACCTACACTAATTAATTCATACAATTCTAACAGAAATAGCCTCATTATCTTCAACACTTACACAACACGATCCTTGCCTACAATCCAGCCTTTGAGCAAACGATTGACCTATTTGCTTTAGCATAGGAATGATCAATCATTCTATTTAGCATTCAAATCATGAAACAACATTTACCTACTTGGAACGTGGAAAGAACCATGCGGGTGCTAATAACAATATTTTAGCACGGAAACCAGCTATTACATCCCACATAAACCACCTACCTGCTAGATAGTTGATGCCCTAGATAGCCAAGCTAAGCTGAGCTGAGCTAGGCTAAATATAGAGAGCTCTTGGTCTGAAATCTCAAGTCTGCCTGTAGTTCGATTAGCATTTAGGTATAAGTTTGTTGAGGAGTGTTGTGGTCTTACCACATGGTCTTTATGCGATCCATTTGACGGTCTAAACTGAATTGTTAATGGAATAGTGCTATAAAGGGTTGTATAGCTCCATCCCTCTTTCTCGCTCTGACATTTTAAAACGTCATAGTAAGGCCTCAGTTCTTGTTAAGTTTGTTAAGGATTATTGATTCGTTAAACTTCAGCAATTACAATGAAAGTAGTTGTCCCCTGTATCTTTGGTTAATAATTCACTTACATGGGTTGTAGCATGACGTTGTTATAGTCTATAATATACTATTAATTCGTCATGAACCTGGACGTATTATACATATTAAAAAAATCTGGTGTGTTTACGATTATCGCGTTTAAAACGCGCGCTCTTCCGTTTCAATATTTCTAAAGTCGAAATTTCAGGGACTGTCATAGTTTTTACACCCCTTTACTACAACACTACCTATACTACACACAGTACACAGTATTAATTTTTCGTTAGCAATACACCACGGACTACCCACTTTTCTAGTTTAAGATTTATTTACCCTAAGATTTTCTGGTAGATATTAGTGCATAGTAAAGTTTATTGTATTCTATTGCTCGCTGCTTTCAAAGTACCTTGTAAGAATTTCAGAAGACTCTACGACAAAGCCAATCATGCAAAAATAGTTACAAGAGAATCGTTAAAGGGCAAAACGTCTTGCAAACAACCCGTTTCCAAAGGTCACAATGATACGAAAAGGTCAACATTACTTCATTAGACACCTGTCAGAAATTGGTCCTTTGTATAGGACCAAAGCTCTGCGATTTTGGTCTTTTTGCTCAAAAGAACGCGCTTGAAATAATACAATGTCTATTGGGACTCAAATCAGTAGAAAAGCTGGCAAGAATTTCAGAATAAAATTAATATGAGGGGCGAAATAACAGTTGCCTAAAGAAGAATAGGGAATAAAACGCGTGAAATGAATTGCCAAGCCGTTGTTTGTCACAGTTATTTTTAGATTTTTGATATAAATTCATGAACCATTTTTGTACAATGTCCTTTGAATTAGGGACGTCGCTAAACGATTATAGTCATGCAGAATTATTTTTATTTGCTACTAGCTTTGTTCCCGTCCGCCCTCGCATTAAGAAGAGCCTTTTCCACTCGCCTATAGTCAACGTCGAATATGGTTTAAAAGCTTGTTGGGTCATTTAACGCAATCCAACGCGATGTCTGATGAAAAGGCAACGCGAAAAAGAGAGGTAAGGAAAACGCTGTTAGCATTCTGCTATTCCGTGATTTAATTGAAAAATCATCAAATAATTTCTCCCACTAATACGGGTCTGCTGAAAACTTATTAGTGTGATATTACTTAGAACTCTATAAAAGAATAAGATATTTTCCACATTTTTCTCAGTTTTAAGTTTATTTTTCTATTTACTTTATGGATGTCTGAAGGTTCTTTCATTTTCATCAGAGCTTACAACCGCTACGGTTAAAAAGAATGCAGCCAAAGAGACGGGGTAACATCTGCTGCGAGATCAATTTGCTAAAGATCAATAGTCAGATTCAGAGTATTCTTAGTTTAATCTATAACTCTGAAGAAAACTTACGAGTTCACTTATTTTTGTAGGTATAATTATACTGGCTGATACCTTCTTTAGTCACAACTTCTGATTTTTTTTTCTGTACGGAGTCCTAAGTCTTTTTCTAAAATGAAGTAATTTAGGTTACAACATCCCTAAGCCCACAACAACAACCTTACAACATCAGTTACCTACTAGTGGAAGTCTCATCAAAATTAAGTCCACATGTTTCGGAGATTAGCCATAATAAACAGACATTTTTTTTTTAAGTGTTCTATTGTTGAGTGTCATTTTATTTGTAGTAAGTACCAACATTTTACTAAATGCCAATGTTGAGTGTGATTGGCATTTTGTAGAAAAATAGGACCTACTTACTACAAATAAAATTAAATCTCGAGATATACACTTACTTACGTTTTTTTTTTTTTGTTATGTTTGTATAAATAAGTACTGTACCCCATTAAAGCTATTACGTTATTTTTTTATTGAATCGATGAGAATTTCATCTAAAAATATCAAAGGGTTAACGATACCTTGGCTATAAAATACGGAGTCACCATTTTACGTACCCTTGCTCCGTGTTCAAATGCACATTAGTCAAACGGCAAATGTTGGAATTTAATATCCTAAGTGGTACAGCGGTAAACATTCCATTTGTCTAAGCAAAAAATATGTGAGTGAGCTGGAACAATGCACAGGCATCGGTACGTAAAAATAACGCGATATCAATATAAATACAGGCTTAACGGGTATCAATACCACATGTACGTAGGTCTATAATACCACCAAAAATAAAAATAGAATAAAATCTTACTAAATGTGAAAGCAACTCTGGCTGTTGCGCTTTCACGGTTAGACTACTGAACCGATTTTGATGAAAATTTGTACAGAATACGTAGCATTGGAAGGCCTCTTACAAGGTGGACCGATGACCTGGTCAGGATTGGTGCAATCCGAGGGAAGCAAGACGCACAGGACCTGACGATGATGAAGCTTGAACTTCAAGGACAAGCTAGGGATAGGCTACTTATTATCTGTTTGTCGAAGGACTTTTGCATGATGAAATAACCGACATTGGTGCGGATAATAAAGTCACGGGATAGTTTAGTTAGTATTTTATGTATAGGTAGGAATCGAAAAATCAAACAAAAACATTCCGTAAGCCATAAGCTACACAGTCCCGAGAAAGCAAGAGAAAAAATGCTGGCAATCTTAAAAAAAACGCTTTCATAACCACAAACTTTTCAGAAGCATATCTAGGGCTTCAAAACTCAGCCTAACTTCTAAAATGTTCATTTCAAATTGTAAAGGGAATCATTGGAATCCACACAGCGTATAACATTTTACTATCAGCCTATCCGAATTCTGAAGTCACAGTAACAAGATACGCTGAAGAACATAAAAGTATATAATCAGTATATATATAAAGGCTTCATCACATATTAGGCGTACCGCAGGCAACGGCACATACCTTCTATTTACTTGCGCAAGATGCTATAAACGTTCTGTGGTTTCGCTATTCTCGTAAATAAGATATTGTCACAGAAATGTGTGAAATTCCCTTTCGATATCCGAATAAAAGTAAGTAGATTCGATATGTGTAATACTTATTTTTATATAGGGAAGGATAAGTATTACGTGGTGACTAGGGAATCCGATCCCGCAAGCCCGGAATCCCGCAACTTTTTTGCCGTAGTTACGTAATTTGTGGGATCGTATTGGGTTCAGACAAAGCGACTGATTTTATTTATTTGACAGAACAGCCTCATTAACCAGTGATTTAACAACTTTCCATAGAAATCGTAACTTTTCTTTACAATTTGTACCAATTGACATTAATTTTGTTTTCAATTTGTACTTTCAACTTTAACTTATAAATAAATTAATTCTGAATTTATGTTTTATGTTGTGCACCTACTCTATCTTTCTAAATCTATGAAATGATACGTTGAATATTTTACAATATCGTTCCTTGGAAACTGATTAATTAGGGTCCGGTGTAGTAATACTCAAACTGGAAATAGGTATCCAAATAAGTATTCTTACGCACCTTTGGCTCATTCTTAAACCAAATACTTGTTTTATTGACAAACCAGCCCTTAAGCGTGGAAAGTCTATGATATAACTGTTAAATCACGCAAATTCCAATCAATTAAAACAACTACCAATCCTAAACTGCCTTAAACTTCGTAGGGACCCTGCAGAAGGCTCGAAGCCAACTGGGGTCAAGGGTTCGTGTCTGAAGGGAAAGCTGTAGCCCTAGTAGACATAGGAACGGGGTAGGTTGTTTTGTCAATAAGAGTCTGTTACTGTTTCCCGCTTCGTATTTTTACCTACCATAAACAAAACCTGCCATAAACCTTTTCAATCAAATCTATAAAAACCAGTGCAAAAACAAAATTGCTCCATCGATACTGAATGAATAAATCCCACGTTTCATCGAAATAATTACTTTCACCGTTTGAGCGATCATGTTCATTGACAACAGTCTTTTCCAACCATTCATAATATTCATCAGGATTCATGGAAAAACGATTGCTATTCATATCGAACCTTTTTACGTATTACAAAACATTTCATCGACAACGAATACGTACCTATAAGAAATTCATGAGACGTGAATGATAAATAAATAAACATCAACAAAATTAATGTACGCACGAAAGGAAGAACGGAAATGGAGTAAGAAATGTGTCTTGTCATATCTTCAATACCGAGTGATACGCTTTCTTATCTTTGAAGGCCGTACGTGGAACCGAATCTTAGATATATGCGGTGAACGAACTGTGCCCTCGGGCCTTACCATGACGTGTTAAAATGTCAAGCGTGCGAACAAGAAATAGGGATGGAGCTATAGACCCTAGCATAGCATCAGCTGGGACTCAGGCCTCCTCTCTAGGCGAGACCGTAATTCACCACGCGGCCCCAGTTGATTGATATCACATGTCTTCGAATTTTTGGTTCTAGGACATGCCGCTTTCTTCACGATGTTTTCCTTCACCGTTTTGAGAGCAGCGATGATGAAATAAATCAACGAAGTTTTTCGCCTGGCTGGGTTTGAATCCGCGATATCTTTACCACTCAGACATCACGGTTCTTGTTTTTCTTTCTTGTTTCTATATGTAACCCTATATAATTCCATACTTTTAACAGTTCAGTTTACGTCGTCAAAAGAATCGCATGAACAGGTCGTGGCAGGGCCTCAGGTACCTTTGACCTGAACGGAAGCGAGGATACTCACGATAGAATCGTCCCGACCGCCCCGCCCGGATTTGCCTATATGCCTAAATACACGGCAAGGGTTCTTGTCCGGTTAAGTGAACCTGAAGGTAAAGGGATCGTGTATTTACCGACCTTTTATCAAACTAAATCTTTGTAGTAAACCTCACTAACCTAAAGTTATCCTCAACTAAATATTTTATCGAAAACTAACGTAAACTAACCCAAATTAGCACAAAGAAAATCTAATAAATGTAACCAGAATTCCATTCGCGATAGCAAGATTCCAAGCAATGCTAATTAAATTAGGTACACCGGAATTAACACACGCGGAGAATACGTGTCGCATACCGACATCACAAATAGACACACAAGCCAAAATTCAGACGAAAGCATCTGAATTTTGGCTCCACAGAATTCCTGATACAAGATTAAATTTAAAAGACGAAGGAAATCCTTGTTAAGACTGAAACAACTCATCTACGTAGAAATAGGAAACTTGAACATTGACATTAATTGATCAGTCTGGACTGGAATGAAATCTGGATGAAACTAGTACAACTAGAAACTGCCGTGCGTAATAAATGGACGTACTGTGCTGACCCAATTCTATTGACAGAAAAAAATTTGAACCACGCCCTGAAAGGAAACGATTAAAAAATTATAGTCCATTGTTATTTCAGTGATACAAAAACTTTGAATGGAAATGAAAGATCAAAGCATATGTCGTGAAGTCTTTACTAAGTATGTTCAGGAATACTAGATAAATTTATACGAAATCGTGAACAGTCTAGTCCAAAACCTTCAAACTGCTTAAGCCATCGAAAACGTGAACTAAAGGATGTTACATAAGATAAAGCATATCGAGCTGAGAGCGTCGTCTGTATCGTAAAACTTGTTAAGCGTTTAGAAGCTTCAGGCGCTATCGCCGTACTTAATACTGATTCGCTTCCTCGACTTTAAAGGATACAAGCAAAGATAAGCATGGTTGCTCCCAATATTCCACTTCTAAAGCCCGAATTCAAACGAGGCAAAAGTTACGGAGCTATAAAAAACAGAACTGATGAATAGAGAACGATAGCGGCGACAAAGCATAATTTGCCAATCTTCAACACGGAAAACCGTTCGGAAGTAAACTGGATTAATCACAACGAATAAAGGGAAAAGAGCGGACTATTGCCACTATAGGTATTTGGTCGATAAACAGAATAAAGGTTTAACGGCGTGACTTGGTATCATAAAAGTGGAAACGAAGCTTTGCCGCGTTCAGCACACGGAACCCTGAATTGGGTCGCTCCATGTATCTATAATGTCACTACGTTCGGGAGGTCGTACTTAAATGATGATGCTTCAAGGTCTGTAAGAGGCAGGGACGGTTACTTATATTTTTTATGAAAAGGAAAATTTTGAAACCCTGCTAATATTTCTTGTGGAGATAAATAGTTACAGTAAAGCTGCTTTACCCTTGACTTGCGAGGCGTCTAGTCGTTTATCAAATCTTTAGTATACTTTATCTTAGTGTCACCACACTTAATTCTTGCTTCGCAGACATGTTTTCAAGTTGGCTCAACAATAAAACTGTCAAAAGTACAAACGACCTTACCCACAATTATTTTAGCACTCGAATGCGTGGTCTAAGCTGAAAACTTTTACGGCCCCGTAAGTCGTAACTTATAGCAGTTTAAAAACACGTCAAGTGTTCTACAACTATGCTGAATCCAGGAGCACACACGAAATAATAAATTTTATTATAAATGTTATTTTTCTGAGGCAGCCATGTTTTTAATATAAGATTTCAAAGGGCACTTCAAACATTTTCTCAACACGATCAACTCGGATGACGTCACTCGATGTAGAGAGGTTTTCGACAATCTATCGAGGTTCATTGTCGGTCTGAAAGCCAACAGGAGGCACTATAAATAGAACAGATCTTATTTCAAACGAAAAAACCTTCATTTAAACGAATTGAAAGACGAACGGCTCGTTTGAGTTGTACTGCTAATAAATCGAGTGATTTCAGAAAAACATTTTGTATCTTCAAAGACTTCTGAAACTTCAAACTGATTATTGTCTTCGGCAAAAATACGTAATTCCTGATCAAATGTATTCCATCCGTGCCGCTGCGATGAAATATTACTTCAATTACGTGTACAAAAAAAAAAGGTAGGCCTTTGAATTGTTGATGCATCGTTGAATAAACTATCCGTTGTGCCTCCAAAACAGTACTGTGACGTAAGGTTACATTCGTAACGCATAACTCGGCGAAGTGTAACAAGGCAACGAATGATAAAAGAACATTAGTTGACGTAATCGGTCAGTAGCGAGGAATGATATCGACACTTAGGAACACTCCCAAGTTTGTCTACTGCTCAAGTTTGTCTGTGACTCGTTTGCGAAGACTTGGAAGCTGACAAATAAGTTATCTGCGCAGAATTTATTATCGTTATTGCTTGGATCATTAATTATAGCAAAGTATTTGGGTGCTACTAATCCCTAATGGCTGTTTGATATTTCTTCCGCTAACTACATCATAATGAGATCTCGTGATTACGTTTTGCGCTTTTTCATACAACGAGCAAAAAATGTACATCATGAAATTCAATCTGTAGGATCGTCAATCCGACACAAGATATCCATCAGTTTAACGAGGTAGCTCTTTATCAAGGGTGGTGCCACATTTGCCCCCAGGTCCAGAACCATATCGCTAGAAAGCCGCCCTTCTATTTCCGCCGGGTCAACGCCTAGGGCGTTAACCATTTCCACGTCATTTCCCTCGGAAAGCCAATTGAATGGTACAATAAACAGTGTACGGCTGACTCTTGTTTGCAAACGTGATTAGAGGATTTACGATGACGCGTTTATGGGTGAAGGGGGTGCGCAGTTCTATAGCACGTGGTAACAATAAAAATCGGTTCACACGAAGACATGTCGTGGGTGTTTGCTTAGAATCGTCCACCTATAGAGGTGAAATAGGTGAACGTTTGCGATCCTTACAGACTATTTGCTTCGAAATACGTCGAAGCGGCAACGTAGTGCCGCCAAGTCGTTGCTGACGAATACAGGTCTATGAAGCTATACGTCCGTGGACAGTAGGCATTTTGTTATGGTGCCCTTGGCCTGAGCAGGAAGTACTGTGAGACTCTTACTGACTAAACAACTTACCCTGGTCCTACATTGCCTTTATACCAGGGCCAAAGCCTTCTTTCAGATGCGAACCCTTGGCTGCAGTAGGCTTCGACCCTTATGCAGGGTCCCTACGGTTTGGACAGCAGGCATAAACTAAAAGACATTTTCACATATTCACATCTTCGTGGACTGAATTTCTAGTTACGCCAATTTCTAAAACCAACAGTATAAAAGGCTTAAACAGCCGTAAATTTCTCGTATTACATGATATCAAAAGTAATGAAACTCATTTGGTTTTTCATTGTTAATAACTTCCCTAAAACGTGACTCAGTTATGTTATCATGTGTTCTGTAATCTATGGTATATTCAGCGATGCAAGTGGAATTTCCTGTACAGAATTAATGATATAAACATTACATTGTATTAAATATAGATTTTTCATCGACAGCTGATAAAAATTCAATGTGACAGATGTTTATAATATAGAAATCACTATCTGCTTTGTTGGCAATTACAATGTTATCTAGAGGAATTACAGAAATTAATGTTACGATTTGAGAAGTAATTAACAATTGACATATCGAAGGACATATAGTTCAAAACCGCGAAAATGACCTCTGGTTGAACCGCGAAAATGAACTCTGGTTGAACCGCGAAACCGATGGCAGTAGGCAAATTGTCTTGACGATATACGATACAAAAATATCCAAAAGGAAAACTTAATATTGAATTGGCTCTAATGAAACTAAGCTCCAAGCTTTTAAAGGCGAAAAATGTATTCTTGGAAAAGTATAAGTACCGCCCACGAAGCTAATCTCATCAAAGCAAAAATTATATAAAAATACACTCCATTTTGTAAGAACTTTAATGTTCGCCCCATCCTGTGGGTCGATGTTCACCCCTGCCCCCCTAGCTAAGTTACGATCGTTTCGTTAATGTCGGACGTTTGGCATTGGCCATGCTTCTAATTGCTTTGTTCTACCACGCGATTAAGCGTTGAGATGACGTCAAAACAAAGGAATTGGGGGCGTAGCCAACCCAAAGCGTTTGACTTTAACGAAACGATCGTAACTTGGCCAGGGGTGCAGTTTCTCCCACGACTTGGAGCAATGCAAATTACGTAGAGATTTTCTGAAACCCACTCTTCAAATATTGCGTTGCATGAAACACCTCGTATGTAAGATCTAGTTAAGATTATCGTATAAATTAGAGTTAGCTACATCCCGTACATACATTTTCTTGATGTAAGTGTGACGTGAGCAACGGCAAAACTCACGGTAATATAAAACGTATATACCTGATTGATATGGCTAAATATCATTGCAGTTGGATTTTAGGAGTCGACTAGTCTAAGTCAAACGGGCTTGATGATCGAATTCGGCTTGTTTGTTCAATCAGTGTTAACTTATATGTATTCAAATCGCATTTAGCCACAAAAATTGTAATGATTTTTTTTTATATTAAGGGATTTTTGTACACTACTGTGACAATCTCAATCCAAATTTCAATCACAAACTATTTTCTAAAAAAAATAAAATAAATAAAATTATTTTCTAAAATCAATGAAAGGATATAAAAGTTCGACTGCATCAAAATAAGGCTTGGCTAAGATGCCATTAAAAACTCCTACATCGATTGCAGTCAATTTCAAAGACTTGAAAGAAAGTTCCTTTAGTCCTTATAGGTATCGGACACATTCCAACAACACATGCTGTACCTACGTCTTAATTTTTCCCACACACACATTCTGAATCCTTATTCCACCATTAGCGTCAAACAACTAACTTAAGTAAACTTTAAACTATGTAAGCGTAGAGGGTTTTGAACCGGGTGTTGTGGCACAACTTGGCAGGAGTAATAATTAAACACCAGGTCACGAACCTGCCACTTAGGTATTGTATTTTTAACGAACTAAAACTGGTATTTCATAAAAACCTTGTTATTAAAAAGACTCGTAACGTTACGTGGAACACCAATTTGTTACTTCGCTTTTATGAACACTTTGAAAGGCTTATTCATATTATGTGAACGTAAGACTTGAATTCCAGTACACTTAACGTAATGGTTTTTTTTTTCGGTGGGAAATCATAAAATAACTTTTTTCCTTTAAGGTGACCTCTCACCCCGGAATGTTATACTACCTATATTGTTCGAGTTGCCTTTAGTGTTTTAGAGCCCACAATAACTGTTTCGAATTTCTTGCAGAGAATCGTACAGATTTGGCAAGTTTTGGGTTTCCTCGACAATTTGCTGAGATATCTTTGAGGCGTGAGTCGAACCGAGTGATTTTTAACCGATAATTTTTCGGGAGTCTCAGCCTATATTCCAGGTTGTCCCTTCAGGTGCGTATAACATCACACCAGAGGTGATATTCCTATATAGAAACACTGACTTCATGTCTAATCAAGGTTTTACAAATTCTTATGTCCATATATGCCAGTCATGCAAGTCCCGTTACCATCAACCAGGCAAGAATCCTCCTTGATAAGGAATCAGAAACCCTTAATAGAAAATCCAATAACAGTTAACCCAACCCACTCATTGCTCAGGCAATCCAATCCCATTCTGCTGAATAATTGGCATCACAAATCGTACGGAAGGGAACGAAGTGTGAAGATGATGTCAACGCCCATGATATAATCGTATTCGATGAATCAGAATCAATTACAATGCATAACAAACGATCGTGTAAAACTCAATTATTACTGTTTAAGGTCAGCAGGTAATTACAAAGCAAAGTGAGTCACACTTTTGCTGTATTTTACGGCAAATTCATTTGACATGGAAAAGTGCAGCATTTTATTCTCACTGCGACTTTTTAGAATGGTTAAGGTCGCGGCTCTAAAAAGGTTTTATTAGTGGCTGCTGACGTTATCTTAGAAGTGTAAACCACTACTTTTAGCTAGTGGCGATCTAATAAAAAATGCCATGAATGGTTGACTGGTAGAGAATGCCTTGTTGCATTAAGTCTGACTATGTACCACTACTGTACATAAAGAAAAATTTAAAGTAAATAAATCGTGAAGTGCCCTGAAAAGTCAGTACAGCTAGCATCTTGCGGAGAAAAAAAGAGGACTTTATGAGGCCTTGCTTATAAAGTCCTCTTTTATTTTACCTAAGTAGAAAATCATCTAATGACTTCTTCCACACTAGCGCGGAACGCGATTCAGTCAGATTTTTACTGGGTAAACTTCTATGTTCTTTCTTTGCCTTGCGTTCTAGGACCCCAGGTTTTCCTTTCAGGAGCGAACCCATGGCCCCAGTAGGCTTGCTTGCTTACTAGGCCATGCCTGGTCGCTTCGGATTTGCTGACATTATCTTAGAGGGGCGCGAGGAATACTTCTCGACGGTTATCGTTCGGTCGGACGACAATCCGTTTCTGACCGTCCATGAGCCCAAAGTGTTAACAGCTGAGACAAATTTCTCGTGTCTGCGAGAGATAATGGACCTTAATCAACCATGCGGACTCAAGTGGCAGGTTGATAGACGTAAAAGACATGATTGTCTTTTACCTCATCATAAATGACCACAGTATAAACTATCATGATACAGTAGGGCCCACAATACGCCTGTCTGTTAGTCGACAAGCTCAATAGAATTTAAAATTCACCCCACAGTGAACTACCATTGTTTGTCAAACCGCCCTACACGAGCTAATTAGTTTGCAAAGCTCCTGATAGTGCAACATGGCGGCTAAGTGGCTATCTACAGTGTTTAACACCGACTAAATCGACAAATGCACTTCTAATAAGGTAATTTGTTGTATAAAACCTTGGCATGCATGACAACGTGATGATTATCTAAGAATGACTTCATGTCCCGTAACAGCTAATTTTACTAAGAAGCTAAAACACACAGTCATCTCAGTTAAATCGTTTAAATAATGAGCCTCGTACACATGGTAAACAAATGTTGCGCAACATTATAGCGACATGATCTTGATGGTGCAAATTAACGACTGTGTGTTATAAACTCAAACTCATTTATATTAAATAGACCATTTACAGGCACTTTTGAAATGTCAAAATTGAAGCTAGTTTGTAGTATAGCAATTGCAACGCATAATTTTCACGAATACAAGGCTAATCTTGTTTCTTGAAATTAAAATGTCTTCTAAAAAGAGCCTACAAATAAGCCTCGATTTATGGTTAACTAAAGTTCCGCAACGTTGTATCAACATGAAGTTGATGGAAACAAACGACTGTGTTGCTTACAGCAATTGCAACGCACTCTTTTCGTGAATTTTTGCTGCACTCGTTTCTTGAAACTAAAAAGGCTTCTAAAAAGTATCTACCAACAACTGATAGCTAACCAAAGTTTGCGCAACAATATAGCAATATATTTTCGATGCTGCAAACATATATACAGCAATACACACACATACACATTTTTAAGATTACGAGGCTGCTATATTATTTCTTAAAACTAAAATGAAAATAAACACTTTATTGAACTTGTCAAATTATTGCCTCAAAATCATCAACTATATTATAGTTCGTTTTTTAATCCTAGACTATGATTTGACAACTTAAAATGTCAAACTCCAGAAAATTGGGAACATATTTCACATTCTGAGTTGTCAAATTGTAGTCTAGAATTAAAAAACAAACTATAGTAAAGTATAGCGCTATATCTTAGCAATAAAGTAGTATAGCTTTTTACCTCAAAGCAACTGCTGTCTTCATCATTCATTTTCCATACAAAATTATGGTACACCGAGTTACGTGAATTTCGAAAACTTTATAGTTTTACGGGTTAAGTGCATTTTGGCGATTGTAGTTTGGCGAACGTCCAACCGGTGGATATGTGCAGTACCTATACAGACAAGTTTAATGAATTTATTGAATCATTTGTTTAACTAAACCGCGGCCATGAATAATGTATGGCATTACGAGCCATATATCAGGATTACGTCTAGTTAACTGTTGACATTACATCAAATATGAATGTTTTAGTATTCAGCATTTCTCAGTGCAGTGGAAGTGCTACTAACATAGTCATAAGTTTTATTTACTAACGATAAACTGTATTTAATTTATATATGTTAGTCTATAAGGTATATATCTATGGGCCAAGATGCCTGAAAATAAATGATTTATTATTATTATTATTAATATTTGCACGCGTGATATGGTTGGTATTTCTCTCTCTCATCAGCCTTTTTTAATGTTCCCACTGCTGGGATTCCGGACTCTAGGAGAGGGAATGGGCCGTAATCTACCATGCGGCCCCAGTACGGATTGGTTGACGTCACATGTCTTCGAATTTTTGGTTGCAACAAGGTTCAACATCGTGAGGAAACCGACCTACGGTTTCTCCACAAAAAACTTTAGGCACATAGTACAAAGGCGGACTTAATGCCTAAGGCGTTATATACCAGTCGACCTAATAATGCGACCCAACGAATGCAATGCGATGTGTGTCGACCGAGTAATGCGCCTGGATTTGAACCCGCAACCTACAGCTCGTAAGTCGGAGCCGCTACCACTGCTATGGCTGGTTGGTATTTACCGAACGTAATAACTGGAGGTATAGTCCAGTATTCGCATCGGAGACGACATGCAACTCTAACGCGCACACAGTAGAGCATAAAAGTATCATAAAAAATTAAGTTGAAAGTTCTCTAATAAAGACAAAATTCTATATCAGACAAGAAAATTCGCCAGGCGATAACTGCACCATGCGGCGCCGAAATGGCTGCAAAGTATGGACGCTACGCATAACTCTATAGTAAGTGTATAGTATATTCAGTTAGCACGACAACGAGCAAGCTGTGCCAACACCGTTTTACGCAGGATTTTTTTATTATTTGTGTTCACTGCAAACTCTTTTAGTGATTAATGAAAAATGTGGCAAGGACTAAAACTAGAACATGGACATTAATCATACAAAAACAACATAACATGCTAAGGAAGGATCTTTTGAAATTTCATGTTACGAAGGCAACCATAAAGTCAAAGTCAAATTTTTTTATTTCACATGGGCCTACATGGGCACTTATAAAAAGTCAGAAGCTAGTGCACGGTTTCAAATTGGTCGTTTCCTATGGAGAAGAACCGGCAAGAAACTCCATGGTTACTCTTTTAAACCATCGACTTAGGTACATCCTAGCATCATCATCATCAACCTAGCGCCAGTCCCGGTTGCTTACCTTGGCTTTCACCTCGGTGCCCGGGGTTCGCTTTCCTACTTAGCTGCCTCCACTTCGCTCGGTCTTTTGAGTCCTTTGCCTTAAGCCCATTAGCACGCATATCGTCCCTTACGACGTCGATCCAACGCCTCTTAGGACATCCTCGTTTTCCGGGTCCCGGTGGAGGCGGCATGACGAGGCATCTGTTACCCTATCGACTTACATCCTAGCGATAGACAAGCACGTTCTTAGAAACTATTTGTCAAAATCCTGAAAAGTTATACAAAAGTCCGCTACAACGTTTCACTGGCATTGTGTCGTTTAGTTAAACTCTTAAAAGTTACAGCGCTCTCACACTGCGTGAACGTCAAAACTGCCCTAATGTCATCAATGTAAAGGTGCATGGCATGTAGATCACCTAAGTGAAACAAAGCGACTGTACGGTACGTCTAATCTTGTGAGTAGTACGTAATGTCGATGAAGGCAACAGAGGATTACTACAACATATCAGCACATTAATTACGTTACAATTCTGAAATGATACGTGTAATCCTAGAAAGAACAAAAAACCTAAAGCTAATAGACGCGTCATTACACTAAGCAAACATCTTCACGAACTCGAAGAACCTGTCTGCTAACATGGCTCCTTAGTAGGTTAGTGTAGAAAAAAAAATGCATTCAGAGGCCGTGACCGCCGCCGCGGTCGGCTCGATAACGGTATACCATCCGACTAGTTGCTTAGACTCGGTAATCGCATCTATTGATAATGTAGTTGAATACAGACGAGAATCTTTCAATTTATATTCAAATGTAAAACTAACAAAAAATTCTAAGAGTCGCAGACAGACAGTAATAAGGCTTGATATTATTAGCGGTCTATTTTAATCAGTGCTCAACGAAAAAGCTAAACAATTAGCAGCTCCTGACAAAGGTACAACATCAACAATTCAAAACAAAACCCCTTCAATACCGGTAAAGCCAACCCACATCCAAAATAGGATAGAACAACCCGCCAAAAATAAACCATAGCTGGAATCACAGACAGATGTTTCGTTTCGCTTTTAAAATTCACGAGTCGGAACAGACTTTGGGCAAACAGTTCCTCCATATATCGGAACATGAAACTAGAACAATAGTCCGATTCATTTATATTACTTTGCCCTTAAGGAGGCCAAGGAAAGAAACAATTATTCGATAATCGGCCCAGCAGGCGCAGTCACGCAGTTTCAAACTGGTGAGATTGAATAGGAAGGAAAAGTATAAATACCGTTCACATCCAAATTTGAATTAAAGTAAGCCAATACAATTGTAACCTGAACAGACGATACAATTATAGAGCTTAATACAACGGCTTTCTTGGGATTACTTCCAATTAAAATTGTCATAAGCCGTCGGATCCCTTACAAAGTAGCTCGAGCTGTATTTCTAAGAGTATTATATTCACATGTCAGAGCTCTGTGGTATTTCCATAAGCAATAACAACGGACTGCGACAACTTACGTCTGAACCGCAGAAATGCAATATCTATTCGAGAGACGACGGAAACGGAACATGTGGCAACTATTTCATATCTTGAGTTACAGCTTCATCTGAAACATTGGATATTCTAACTTCTTAGATGTCTTCATTCACACATATTCCAGATACTTAAGATCCTACTTTAATAGCAGCGGAACACTTTCAAACAGTAGTCTTTACTTGTAACACTTTCAGATACAATCAATGCCCCATTAGAATCTGGAAACTCGTCATAAAATATTTTATAGCCCTTGTATTTTACAACTTCCCAGCGGAAAGAGGCTGCAATAAGTTGTGTCGTCCAGTTTACCTCATGACACAAATCGCGTACGTTTGAAAAGTTAGCACTTTCGCCAAACTCGTAACCGGTCTGTGGGACTTGTGGTTCCAGCACACTTAGATACTCAACTTTTAACAGTGCTGGCAAAGTGGCGGGGCCTAATTAGGGCAGTAATACTCGTTTCGCTGAAGTGGGGAATAACTTTTCGCAGAAGCAAAAGCGAAACATTTGCTTCGTGACTTGGGAAGAGTTTGGAGGATCCTTAAAATTCTCTTTCGAGTATTCAGATTGAATCAGTGGATACTTACTACTGACGTGTTATATTTATTTAAATTTTATCCAACTGATCTTTTCCGCTATCTTACCCAGCACGGTAACAAAACCGCCTTGTCAGCAAGTTTCAAACCTATACAGGCTTTCCTATTTTACGTAGGCACGTTACACGTTGGCGTACCATCAGCCTGGGGTTTACAACCGCGTTCGATGCAAATTGGCTTCGTCAGCGGTTTCCATCAGACTTTCCGAACAATAACCCCAGGTTATCCTTTTTTATCCAATAAAATATCCACAACTAACGAACACTGCAATTCTGCATTTTCGTGATCCAATATTTCGTTATTTTTTATTCAATAAACCTGCGCTTTGATATTGCGGTAGCATAATATACATCAATATTATAGGTAAAAGGACAATCTTTCAACGGTGGCTACGCTCGCATGGAATTGGTACTGCTCCCCATTATAAATTGATTATTATTCTGATATATGAACTATACTTCCATAACATTTCTTCAATACCACGTCGTACGAGTATCCAGTAGTTTTTGCGAGCAAGAATAACAAACAAAACTTTCTGTTTTTAATATTTTTACTTTCACGTTCAAAATATTCAAAGACCAGGACATTTTGATATACATCAAAAATGAACTCCGACAAAGGACCTTTAAAAGCAAAAGTGACCCTTGAATCGAGTCCCATCTTTGAACATGCTAAGCACGTTTAATCCATGTCCCGAGACACGTTGATATATTGTGTGTTCCAAGCAGGTTCAGGTCTTATCGCACGACCCAGACGACATCTAATGAGAAAAAGAATGACGAACTTTAACCAGCTAGACTGGAACGCTGGTAACATTGACATTCAATGAAGCTGCACTTTTTATGTATACTTATTACAGAAGAAATGATTACATCAGTGTTTAATACAAAGAAAAAGTCACTGCATTTCGTATAACCATATCCTATACGCGTTAAGATTAGAGATTTAAAGAATCCTTTTTTCTACTTCTTCAACCAATTTTAACTTCTATTTCAGCAGGCATTAAATGGAAAAAAGTCGTTAAAAAACGAACTATTTACTGCACCCGGCATTTGTCATTTCACCAACGTAACTAAACTCAATATCGGTTGAACAGGCAGTAAAAAAGGTTTTCTTAAATGTCTAATATTGTTATTTTGATCGGAGTATAGTTTATTCACATGAACAGAATATCAACAGCCATTTGATATTCGTAACGTGGTATTTTATAGTGATCGACAAAAGGAGATTTTGTCAAGGCATTTTAAAGCAAGAAATCGAGAACTGGCCCTGCGATATCTGAGAATAAAAATACAATATCAACAAAATGTCTGCAATATATCTTGTGGCATCCCACCATACGCACTGCAACGCACCCTTCAACAAATCAGTTATGGCTTACGGTACATAAGCAGTAATGCTATCATCGGTCCACTGTCTTTTATAGCCATGGACGTTTTGTGCCCCTTGAAACAACACCCTGACGGCTACACACGATTTATGGATAGCAAGGGAAAACATATTGGGGTTGTTCACACGGCAGACCAATCGGTAAATCAGGAAACAATAGTTGCGGTTTTTGGGGAGATTTCAGTTTGAGATTACATTGGCTTGGACCAGACTCAAGATTGAATCAGTTTAAAGATACAATTGATTCCGATAGCATTTGGTTGATAGGGTTATCAGGCCTGTTGTTCGAAAGAGTCACTGCCGCTTTGGAGGGCAAAGGGTAATTAAAGGCACACGGGTCAGTAAAATTCTTACACTCCTCACTTCAGACAGTGGGCGAAGCTATTTGATGATATCCCACCAAAAAAAGAGATGATACCCAGCATAATAAGCTAACACATTATATTGTACTTACTTGCAAAGGTCCTAGTAAGGTAAAAATGAAAGTTTAATACCATGTGCTTTAAACACCGACATAACAGAACTTATGAATGTTTCAAGGTACCATAATAAAGCGCAGAAAGCGGTTTTAATAAATATACAAATAGCTTTCGCTGCTCATATTCAGCATTTCAAGAGATTTTCACTCGTAGCAGAAAGTGCAAATCTCTTGACGTGCAAATTGGTGTAGCAACGACTTAAGGATTTTATATTAGGATGGCTGAAGTTAAATTAATTTCTGCCGTGAAATATTCATTACTATTTCGGCTACTGTTGAGAACAACAGATGCAATATCTAAATGCAAACAGGTAATATATTCACACGAGGATCAAAGTCGGCAAAACGTTTAAAAAAAGTTTGTTCAGCATTTTGTTCGAGGGATTTGCGAATATACCAGGAAACTCGGATAATCCACGGGTTTATGTGACTTTACTATTGGGGATAAAACTGGACCGGAACAGATAGAAATGGGCCGGAACTGTGGGTTGTGGTTAGAACGAGGGGACAGAATGGGCAAAGCAAATTGATTGATATGACGAAACCACTACGAAAATCTTGGCTGCATACAATAAACATAGCGGTAAAATAGAAGCTATCTCGAGAAGCTATCGCATTTCACGAGCCTCGATTTTTAAGTATTCCAACGAAATGTTCATATATTATGTACCAGATAAGTACTCCGTACTCCATCAAGTGTTTCTAGGCGGAAGATTTAAAGCCATTTCCTTGCTACTGCACTCCGTGATAACGTTCACGAAGCCTCCATTTATGTAAGACCCTACTTACTGTCTGTATACATGTAACACAAAGATTGTATAAGACAAAACCTACGTAAATGACGGCTGTGAGATCCTTTTACTGATACTGCTAATAAAGTCTGCGGGCGGAATGTCATTCTACAAGTAATGTTTCCCTTCATATTTCGTCATAGGTTTAGTTTTAGTTTAACCATAAATTCGCTTTCGTCATCAGCCTTTTAATGTTCCCACTACAGGGACACAGGCCTCCTCTCTCTAGGACAGGGAATGGGCCATAATCCACCACACGGGCCCAGTGTGGATTGGTGGATGTCACATGTCTTCGAATTTTTGGTTCTGGGACATGCCGGTTTCCTCACGATGTTTTCCTTCACCGTTTTGAGAGCAGTGGTGATGAAATAAATTACACAAAGTAATGCGCCTGGCTGGGTTTGAACCCGCGACCTACGACTCGTAAGTCGGGGCCGTTACCACTCGGCCACCACTGCTCCAACAGAAATAAATATTACACAAACAGGTTTGGAAGTTCTAAATTTTATGGCTTGACTGAAGAAACTGGTTTGAATCACAGAAATAAATTAAAATAAACTTCAACATGAAACTTTTAAGATGACAAGCCAATGAGCTAAACAAGAATATAAATGTCTTCTTATGTCTATCGGTGGCATCGCCAGGGACTGAACGATGAAGGAACGAGTAACAATTTATTGAATGTACTCCATCTCGATCAAAGAATACAATGTTGTGTACTTCATCAAACTTAGGCCTAAGACCGTGACGACTGCGCCTAAAGATGGATTTATTAGCGACTTTGTTACAGGAAGCGTAGCGAAATGATCATGGCTTGCCTGTATGCCCAGCCACTTGAGTAACATTGTATTCGATATAAATATCTCTAAAAAGTGTGTTTATTGGCATCAGAACTTTCACGTTATGTCCACCAAAAATACACTATCTAAAACCACACGCTCTCACAAAGCAGAACATTTTTATTTTTTAGACCAAAGTTGGTCTAGTATCGCTTTTCGAGGCAAAGTTGGCGGTTTTATCGTGAAACATTACACAAAGGTAGTAATGAAAAATCCCACATTTGTAGTTGTCAAAGCAGTCTATGCCAAAATGGCTGCAGTGCAACGCAAACTCCCACTTGCGGCTATGAATGTAGCTAGAAGCCCAGATGTGGCCGATGACAAGCGCTTACGTAATCCGATTAAAAGGAATTTGTGTCACGACGGTTCATAGACATTGTCATAATAAACCTCATCAGTGCATGTTCCGTGTGTTTTTTCGAGGAATAGGACTGATGGATTAGCAGCCTGATTACGGACCGCCTTTTGGTGCAACAATTTGAGTTCGCATGCGATCTATTGCATTCATAATAGTCTCCAAAATAGACGCTAGTGAATGGTGATAAAATCTGCTAATAACGTTATTAATCTAATAGGAGTATTAATTCAATTATTCTGCGATAAAAAAACATGTGTAAGTAAAGAGTATACGAGAGAAGAGTATACGATCACATTACTTTGATTCATCTCAATCTGAAAGCAACACACACTTGGAATTTTAAATCATCATTAGATATCGAGAACTTGCTTTCTATTCCAATGTCTAAGTGTTTAATCATTTCTGTTTATAAATAAAAATGAGGTAAAACGTTGCGTGCTAAATAAAATTGGCACCCGCATTGATTTAAAACAAGGGAAAGGTCGCCATCGATTGTCCTTGTGACCCGAATGCAATAAAACGTTTGAAGATTATGACAAAGATAGCTTAGCCAATTACATTATACCACTGAATTAGATACTGTTATAAAAGTTTCAGCCGGTTGCAGAGAAATTTTTAAGTATCCAAAGGGTAACAGACCGAACCTTAAACCGAATCGTCCCTCTGTCTGCTTGTGCCAGGCTGTGTCTTATTTATTTGCTTATTAAGTACCCAGACAGTTAACTTATGGCTTGATTTGTGGGCTCAAATCTAGACTAGCGCTTTACTTTGTCTAATTTATTTCATCAGCAATGTTCTCAAAACGACGAAGGATACCATAGTGAGAAAACCAGCAAATACTAGAACCAAAAATTCGAAGGCACATGGCACAACCCGCACTGGACTCGCGTGATGGATTACGGCCCATTTTCTATCCAAGAGAGGAGGCAATCTAAATCTCAGCAGTGAGAACAATTAAGGCTAATTATGCTGACGTTTAAAACAAAAAATAATAGATAAAACAATGGAGCCGACGCTCTCGACCGCTTTTCAACAGACAGACGAATAGGCGGACATTTAATATCCGTATTCGAGCTGGTAACCAATGAATGGTTGGTCTTTGGGCGAAAACACTTCGCGACTTAGGCAATACCTTCTAGTTTAGCTAAGCTCCTAATCTATAAACGTGGATGAACTTGTATCTTTTCAAAGTATTGATAGATACATCAGTTATCAACAATGTGGTTACGGCAATCAGACTAAGTCATTATCTGCTCCAAACGCCCACAAGAACAAATACTTTTGTGTCCTAATTTCAACAATATGAGACCACACAAGTAACATTTGCGATTATTCTATTGTACATTAAAATAATCGCAAAAACCGTTGGTTAGGTGAATTTTATCACAATTTTCGCATTCATAAGTACATCCGGACCGATAACCCGACCTTCGGTCGGCCTAACCGCCGAATACGGCTTTTTAACGAGTTCTAGAATTACATTCAGATTATTTTTAATTCTATCCAAATCCCTGCCATACATTTTTCATGTGATAAAAGGGTTTAGGACTCGAATATTCTTTTTTTACTTTTCAATTTTATGAATATAAGATTAGGTTGAGTACAACCCAAATGGCATCAAAAGATGATTATTTTGTATAGTTATATATATTTTTTTTTTTCATTTTAAGGTATCAATTATAATATTCCAATAAATCTTCTCGAATTGATGGAAGAAGAGTTAATTAATCAAGCTAACAACAGTGAAGTTTCCAAGTTTCAACAGAACTCAGAAACGAGGACAAAATTCAACAATCAAGCTTATCATACATTCATTGTTATAATTTTACACGTTATATTTTTATAAATGACCCACGTATCACGAATAACCTTATATTCATGAGCTTTAGCAGTCACCTTCATAAAACAAATTGTTTCGCAGTGAACCCTAACACAAATTGTTAAATTTCCGGAAATAACTTTAAAATTTTCAGCTCACTGAATTTCGCTGCCTAAGGATTGGCCCCAATATGCTTCCTTTGTGGAAAATAATGATTTTATACATATTTCGGTCCTTTAGTATACTTATGCGGGTTTTTAACGCGTCATATTTGATTAAAAACCTTTCTACGGAGGTTTCGCACTTCAGTTCAATAAGCTCCATTCAATCCTTTTGTATCGGAAATCTTTTGAAGCTTCGCATCTCGTTGGTCAAAGGATAGAAAGCCTTTGTAAGATCCACTTGAAAATATTTAAATACCCAGCTGGAATATGAAATTCTATTGCTAGTGCTTTAAAACGCGCATTTGCAGGTCTAGGTCGAATACGACAAATATTTCATATAATGGTACTTAATATTTTCTTGTAAGGGACATAACATGTCTAACTGTAGAATTGTAGTTATAAATGTTTTGTGAATGACACCATAAACAAAATTTTATTTATAAAATTATTTAAAAACCGCACTGGACCTACGTTATGGCCTATTTCTTGGGCCTACTTCTACTACTTGGGTTATGGCCTACTTCTCAAGGATAGGACGACTGCGTCCCAACAGTAAGAACATTAAAGGTGGCTTTAAACGTTAAGGATTATTTAATGATTGACAATGTGAATAATTATACGTGTTGACGCCATTAAAAGAATAAAGGTATATTTTACTTCACACAGTCTATTATGTTTTAAATCACAAACAGGAAAAAACTAACGTTTACAACCACATTAGCACGTACTTTTATTATCCAACTAAATTATGCCAGTTGCGTGGGAACGCTAACACAATGCACTTTCCATTTCTCCTATTCAAAAACCAACATTAACAGGTTTTGGTGTAAAAGTTATATTATGAAACATACCATCAATCACTAGAGAATTATTATAGTAAATGTTTATTTCAAATACTAACGTATCTAAATGGTATCTTTCAAGTTCTGAGTTCTGGATGGTATTTGTGTCATGGCCGCTAACGACTCGGGCGGACCACAAAAATGTTATGCCAACACGAAAATGCAGAATGCAAACTTCAAGTTGATGGGAACGTATTTTAAAACCAAACGAACCAAAAATTGGGTTCTCTTTACATTAGAAAGTTTGATATTGCTTGATAGACTCTAAAATAAATTGCGGTGAAGACAAGGCAAATATTGGCCAAGCAGACATGCTTGTGTACTCTGAATAGCATTTGAGTAGTAGTAGTCTAATAATCTAACCGGGACAGCAAACCAATTACAGCAGTGTCTTTAGAAAAACTTACTTGACAATTTCGAAGAACCAAATTAATCATTAATTCCATCTTCTGTAACGTCTATTTATTCTAAGAACAGCGCTCGATTGACATTATACCGCTGGTATCGACATGCTATCTTTACAATATTCTCGAGGAGAAACAATGAAAGCTATCCCGTTGGATTTCAATTTAAAAATAGTTGAGAATAAAGTAGTCTCGCAGTAGAGTATGGAATTCAAAGTACCCGACGACTTAAATGCTTGGCTTAAGCTTGGAGTTCAGCAAGACAATACATACCATATAAGCCTGTGGCCTACAAGGTCTGATTACGTGCACAAGTGTCTGCGTAATGAGAATAAGGATAACTAGCTACATACCAAATGTAATGTTTCCGCCTACCATTTTTTAGGGAAAACGGACCGGATTATCTGTATTTGGGTCACGTATAAACGTTAATGTGTGTATTAATATCACTGTAGGTACAGGCAAGAAGTTCTCTGGGTCAGGTCACGCTACCATGAAGAATGTAGGTAGAAATATGTACGGCAACTACAGGGCAAAAAGATTCTTTACGCCAACAGTATTTGGGCAGAAAAACTCTACGTCATCTGGCAAATGCAAAAGCTCACTGCTAGTTATATCAATGCAACTTTTCCTGGCAACCAACATGTTGTAACCATGAAGATAAGAAGATAGCCTGATCATATGCACATAGATTAAACAAACACATTGAATTAGACAATTAATTAGTAAACGACCTTGTTCTAAATTCGATCTTGCAACAGACGATTGTTCTATTTCATCTATTTAAATACTCGGAGGAAATCGTAGAAGATAACATTGTAATGGGTTCGGTAACCGTTGGTATAAACATTTTTCGGAACGCGTTTATTACGCAAATTATTTTCGGTCTTCTCGAGTTTTTGATTGCAATTTGTACGTTTGGTTGTGCGGATGAGAAACAAACAATATAATTGACTGCTTCAGTGTTTTTCATTGATGTTTAGCGTGACTGGCAGTGATTAATGATTTTTTTTTTGTGAAGTGCAATTGTGTGTAGTCTTTATTTTAGCATTGGTCTACCTCAGATATCAGGTCTTATGGGACGTAAAGAATGAGACCATCTATTAGTCCCCGCAAGTGACGTAAGAGATGACTGTAGGACTCATGAGAGAGTAGACCCCAGCATTCTCAATACATTGTCAAAACCCACACTGCGATTGCCTGCCAAGCGTGCCGATTATAACAACCCCTCCCATCATAAGCACGACACAAAAAATAGCCCCTATGTAGTAGGGTAGTCATGGCGACACTTCAAGGAAACCTATGTCCAGCAGTAGACGATATTCGACTGAAATTATTATAAATTTTGTGTGGTGGTGGTGAACGCGTCCCGTATTACGCAGCGTTGGAAGACCTCCCACGAGGAGGAATGACCAGGCTCCTTATTCTCTAAGAAAAGAGCCTTGAGCGCAGCGCTAATCCAGCGACGAAATCCAAATGGGGACATTGGATTTGTCGACCCAACCTATTTAGTTTTTGTCGCTGGGCCCGCGCTAATCTCAAGGCTTTTTAGAGAATAGCACCCCTGCTCAGAGCTGCAAGAGTCCACTGAATACAAGAAGCAGAAGCTGGTGGCTGTGGCATGTTTGAGCTTCCTCAACTGTTGCCACAGTGAACGGTCCTATATCCACCAGAGTAGACATCTTCAGCCAGAAATTCTTATGCTGATAATAATTAATAAAATCAGTCACCAGGTCACTTGACTACAGCAATACTGCAGTTAATGACAATTTCAGACACGCGGGTAATTATATAGTAGCTCAACATGTTTGTCAAGGCATTTCCATGTTTATTGCTCGTAATCATGAAATCGTCGAGTTATTTGGTGACGCGGTATCAATTAATCATCCTTTATTTTCATAATAGCCGCTGTTAATCACAATACATTTACCAAACTGACTGCTGGCGAGGTCAAATAACTTCAACAATGTTCTGGCCAAACACTTTACTCAAGTTAGGTAAATTAATATTTTATTTAGGCAACTCAACTCGAGGAATGAAGGGTGAATTTGTGAACCAAAGAATAGTTAAAGAAACCAAGTGGCTTGAGTATTTTACCTTGAAAGTTGAGAGAAGTAGAGATTGTAATATTGTGGTCTTGCATATTGTTAGGTCAATGTTTTTTGCAGTCTGATGTATCAACACCGAAACTGTAAGGCTATTTTTTGTCTAGTTTACATTAACAATAAACTTTATAGTTTTCCACTGTGTCAATAATTCCTAGTCTTCAAAATAGTTACAATTGTCCATATAATTATGGCGTACAAGTGGTGTCTGCTTTTCGAAGATAAGAAATTATTTCTTGATATACAGGCCAAAAAAATAACATACAATCAATTTCGTTCTTACTAAAGACAAAAACAAAACTTAAAATTAACACGTTACTTCAACGATTACGTAGATTGCATGTCGCTTTAGCACATGTGTGTGGGGTGAACAAACTTTACTTTGAACGTCCCCTGAAGCTCGTTCAGTTGATGTAAACATCACTTGTTTGAGCACAACTAGTCAGGACCGAGTCCTCCTTTGTCGCCGCCACTATTTTTAGGACTTCACACTTAATACAAAGAGTATAAAGCATAAATTATATGCCATTATCCGCTTTGATATACGACCTAGCGTTTAGCAACCCTACATGACTAATACAGCAAATCCTTTTGATTTGATTTATACGATCAATTTGGCGCCTCGTTCGATTTAGTATCGTTATTGGAGAATCTGTTCCTAACCTAATCATTATCTGCCATAATCGTTTTATTATCGTTATTAAATTAAGTCAATGATATAATAGTCTTTTTGAGTCATAAATATACTTCATAGCTTATCGTTTTCTTCCAAGGTATCTCAGTGAAAGCTGCGTTGTTTCCTAAATTCGCACGACTTTCTTCACAGACGTAGGCGTCAAACAATGAGGAAAGGATTTTCATAAGAATTGTTTATTGGGCAGTCGTGCGGCGTCGGACGAATATTCGACACCTGGCGAAACAAATTAGCCAGCAGTTATTAAGCCTGGCTACGTTATGAAGCCTAAACGTAAACAGCAAAAGCTATAAAAACTTTGGTAATACCAACTGTTTTTATTAATGACGCTGAAAACTGATATATTTTTTCCTTCATAGAGTACCTTCTTTTGTGGTCTGTGCATGAGTTGTTTTTAGGTTAACGTCATCGAAATGTATACCACGTTTAGCTATCTGATTGGTTTAGAGTTTGGAAAAGGCCAATCGGAGCGCCGAACGTCATGTGCAACAAACGCGCAGTAGGCACTGGTCTCCTCACTGCTTGACGCCAGGACATTATATCCTGGGTTGTCGACTCTAGTACAATTATCTCTCTCAATTGTAGACCACCAGAAGCGATGTTCTGGCAGATAAACTGCAATTTTTACGACATAGTCCTCACGTCTCTTAACATGTTCCCATTTCAAACACCATATCATGGTATGTGTCATCATTTCAAAGAGACTACCATCGAAAACACTTCCGCCTGACCTGAATTTAGCGATCTAAATTCATTTGCTAGCACTCGAAACGAAAACTTCAAAGGTTCGGTTTGGCTGCGGCAGGATTCAAGCGATTTAATGTAATCAGGCAGAAATGACTTCTGGCTTACATGACTTCGGCAATAATAACCGCCAATCAAATGACGTCATAAATCTAATTCAGTAGCTAGTCTATTGTCCGTCAACCATATTGATGATTATCATGGCTGAGAGCTGTAAGGTCGATGACAGGCCTGCGACATACGATACCCGTCACTTCATTAACGGCTGCGCAGATGACCTGTCGGCTGAAAGCGCCCGACGGGCATAGAATACCCTGATTGTGATAGACAAACCCTTTGTTTTGCAAACGAGATCCCAATCAATCCAATTGGTAGGCTCAGTAATGACAGTGACAGCGATCTGTCATTACAATGTCATAGACAATGGTGAATGGGAGATATGAGAATGGGAAAATGTAATTTGTAAACTTCTTTCGTGTTGTTCAAATTGCTGTTATTATTTGAGAGGTTTCCGAACGTCTGTTTTAAAGACGAGTTTAATACAATAACGTTTCTTCCTGCTTAGGTACATCCATTCATATTTGATTTATGTACTCTTTATATGCGAACAATAACAAAGTTATTTTAACTCTACGAATTCATGAGTATTCACTACTACACACACTACAAACTGTTCATTAATTATAGAAAATTTTGACGGCTAGTGGATATTTCTGTCATTATCCTCATATTATAAAACATATGTAGGCAAATAAGGCCAAGATCATCACATTTATTTCGTATTTCTAATAAATAATTTACCAATTAAAGCATATTGGCCTGCTGGAATGTTCGAAAGAGTAACCGTAGAACGCAAAGGGAAGTTGTAGGAACACATGTCGATTTTTTTTGGTCCCGTAAATGTCGGTCAATCCCTCTTACTGCACCCAAGATCCCAAGAAACATGAAATACCGAAAATCGGTTACTGCGCATTTAAGGTCGACCGTCTTGATGATTCAACTTTTGTGACGGATTTTCTGGTTTCTATCGAGGGGGGGGGGCACGTAGGTATAGCACATGGTTCAACTTATTTGCCACGCAGTCTAGCATATGAAATGCCTTTACCAAAAACAGAACATATACAAATTATAGTTCATCATCAATTTTATATGGTAGAATTTACTACAAACCTAGGTCAATATCCTGGAAGCATACTGCAAGGCATCACCTATCGCAACAAACACATTAGTACGATCAACTCCTAAGTCAGGAACCACCCAGCCTCAAGATACTGTTAGAAACGTTTGCGGAATACATAATATTGATTTCTTCAACGACAATTATGTACCGACGACATCCGGGATGAAGGGTGCTGTTCACATGCAAATGAGCCTGGTCGGTGTTCATGTAATATTGTTAGAGGGACGTTACGAAGACCTTATGGCAGGAATAGGGGAAACATGTTTTTCGCGAAGGTAAAGAGAAACTTTTCTTGATGCACTACCTGAATTAGAATAAGGCGGATTAGATAATAAAGTTGTAAGTATACTTTGAATAACTAATCAGCAACTTCAGTTTTTCGTCATTTCATGGGTGGTATGAGAGGTGTCAGACTTTAACTGACTAAAGCCTGTATCTTCAGTTGCCAATTTGCGTTCCAGAGTCTCGGTAATTCTGTCGAACAATCCCAAGGCCCTGGAGGGCCGTTTTTCAATTTTTACTTAACCCAAGTTTCGGAACCAAGTGGTATTGTACCTATAGGCAATTGACAAAATGACATAATGTTTGGTATCGACGACGACGTGACTTTTTACAAGACTCAAAGTCACCCAAAGGATAATGGAGAGGGCTATAACCGGAATTTCATGGGTACCAACTGGTTATCAACAAAGCCCAAAGAATCGCCAAACTTAAGTGACAGTGGACAAAACATATTGCTTGCAGAACAGACGGTGGATTGGGCAGAAACGTTTTATAACACAACGTTGGGCCTCCCGAGGAGGTTGACCGATGACCTGATGAGGGTGCAAGAAGCATAGGACCAGCCATTGTGGCGACACTTTGAGAAGGCATATATCTACAAGAGGACGTCTTTCAGGTGAATTTCGCATTGTTTTAATGTGAATTCATAAATTTTCGACTCTTCCGACAATCGCTATCGCTGGTAAAATGTCGCTTTATCAGCAGTTACTTATAAATTTTAAAGATCGGTTATTACCCTAAACGAAAAAAAATAGAATTACTAGGAAATCTATTCCACAGTTAGACCCAATACGCAAATAAGGGGGAGAAGCCCCATTGGATCTGTTCCCAAGTTCCAATGCTAACATTATCAATACATTTATTCAGTACAGAGCCTGTTGGTTGGATACAAGTTAAGCGGTCATAGAACAACTGTCGACATGGCCGCCTCGAATACTAATTGGTTTAGTGTGAATAGTTAAACGTGAACACCGTTTATTAAGGCTGAACCAATATGTTTAAGCACTTAAGCAGCTTTTGGGATATTATCCCCATTATATCTAAAGAGCTTTTTGACGAAATATTGGTTTTCTTGTGTACAGTAATGGCTTTATTAAAATATACATCGATATATTGTATTACGCACTAAATTACGCGTACCGAACAGTCACTTGACATAAGTGATCTGCAGGCCACACACCTTTACATTGATGACATTAGTGCAGTTTAGTCGTTCACGCACTGTAAGAGCGCTGTAAGTTTTAAACACTTGGTTAGACGACATAATGCCAATGATGCGCTGCAGCGACTTATGTTTCAACTTTTCTGAACTATGAACGTGCCTATATCGTTAGGATACAAGTCGATGCTATTACCAATCACATGCAAACAGTCGGAAATATCAAATAAATATGCACAAGCACCATCAGTGTGAACATTAAAATGGCTGATGATGATGCACAAACACTATACTCTATTGTCAATAAAACAACCATGGCAATATTATGTCAAGCAAGCTTGTTATAAGTCAGCAAATGAGAATACTTTTTTCGAGTAACTACACGTAGGTGAAGTTCAATGTCACGTAATTTATGCAACAACTTCGAATTTTAAATGAATGAAGCCGTTATTTGATGTATTGGACCTTCACTACTGCTGTATCAATTTTAATAATGTAGGCACAGCAAGGAATTCACTAGACCTCACTGAGGTTGTTTTTAATATCGTGTGGATCATTACGCATGCGGGATTGCTCCACAAGCATAGCCCCCGCAAATATTCTTTTCATACACGCGGGATGTGGGGCGTAACATAGGGCTGCTGCCCCGCATGCGTGATGAAATCCGCTTGATATTATAAAAAAAACCCTGACGGTCAACTCGCTGTCCGGTCGTCTGGTAAGGCCCAAAAGCCCGAGTCGATGCGCATTTGCACCTCAAAGAGATGTTCAGCAAAATAAACGGTGCCAGTAATTGTGATAGCCAGGACTGCAGATTGTTCGAAAAAGTTACCAAAACCCTAGCAAAAAATGGCAACTGATGATAGAACATTATAGGTTTTAGTCAGCAAAAGTCTGACACTCCTTATCGCTCCGCTCATGATGATACTTTTTTGATGATATCCCACTACTGTTTGATATATCTATGTGCAAACGCAATATACACTGACGGTCGAAGTGTAAATTGAAAAATTTGTCTAGTGTATAGACCTCCTTCCATCCCACTCCTTAACCAACTTAGGAACGATCTATAGTGTTAAGTAGTTTAGTCTACAGTAGCAAGGTCTAAATGCACAACTCACCATCCCCATTTACTATTTCCCAACGTTTTCTAAAGAAAAGCAGCCAGTTTTTTGTAATTCTCGTCATGTTTAGTCAGCTGGGGTGACACTAACCCCATTACGTCTCCCTTACGTCATTTAACGACCCCAATTTCAGCAGAATTATTACTGCGTCGACTATTTTAAGTTCATTTGTGATTAAAATTGGGGAAATCCTGTGAGCTGTCACGAATTCACGATAGTAAAACATGTTGCAATTTTTTTTCGGGTGCGGTATTTAGGCAGGGCAGCGATGAATCATATGTAGGTAACTTATTTAAATTCATATAAAATGAACTCGATATTGGTTATTAACATGATAACTGTGTTTTAATTCTAACATTGATGGAAATCCCAAGCTTGTAATAAACAATTCCGGTACTTAATAGAAGATGAAGAGATCTGCTCAATGTGGTAAGAATGTGTACTTCCAGAATATATCAACACAAAATGTTTCCAAGAAATCTCTTAGTTTGCAACGAATTAATTACTCAATGAAAAGGAAATTGACCTTAATTTCATTAGTTAAAACCTTATTAGAGAGACCTTATTTTCATTAATTAAGATGGAGCTATTCTTGAATACTTCATTGATAGACAAAAATTCTAAACCGCTGGGTCTATAAGAATTTTGGACAAAAGATCCTTATTTAACGAAGGAGAGCACAAATTAGAAATCTAAACCGCTGGGTTAATAAGAATTTTGCACAAAAGATGCTTATGAAAGCATACTTAAAAATCATCGTTTTCAGGCATACTGCTTATAGGAAACTAGAAACTCCCAGGTTATAAACAAACTACATCCACTTCAAGAAACATTAGAACTACATCCAACTAAGGTTCATCATAAGAACTGAACAACCCTGAACATGTTATTCATATTGTACAAATGAACACAGACATATCGATTAAACGATCACCTCAGTGATATGACGCGGAGCATTATGTTAAGCCAGGGATCGTGTGAAAGGCATGTGATAGGGTATCAATGTTGGAATTTTTCACTCTGCAATATTCTCAACAGGACATTTAGGGGACATTCAGGACGATCAATGTCTCGCCGTTCTCGACGTTCAAGGGTAAATATTCCTAAAGTGAGAAAAACGATCCGCAATTTTAAAGTAAGTTACTGTAATCATGAGAAAATCGCAAAATTGTAAATAACTTTTTTCACTTTGCATATGAGGATACACCAGATAAAGATATTAACATTAGAAAAATTTGTAAGTGGAATCAGTGGTAGAAAAACTGGAATGTAAATTTTTGATGACAGAAACTTATATTACAAAAAGAGCGTTGGATATTATGGCTAAAGTTATCCATGATAATGCGATTCTAAGTAACACAACACAAGATCAAGTTAGTAATAATTACAGAAATGTTTAAAACTCAACGTAGAAGGCCATCCTGAACAAATCTCCAACTAACATATCTTGAATAATTCAAAAAGACAAGTAAAGAACATCTGACATTACACAAAGTAAATCCCTAACATGTTAGTCTCAACGTCGTTTACTCAAAAAGACTGTCAAAGAGCCAAAACGTCCCTAGAGAATATTCAGAAAGGCATTTCTGATTGAAGGAACTCGAAAAACATTTCGTCAAATATTCCCAATGGTCTGTTTACCGTTACGACTAAAGTTTGCGTACAGAGAAACCATATATGTAGGTGTAGAAATTCTAATAACCATTAAAGTTTGATCTTAGCGTGTAACAATACACAGGTGAAGTCGAGACCTCGAGAGCGAATTTAAGTATTCATGTTATGTAGTTGTTCGATTCATGTGCCCAGACATCCAAGTGCTCCTAAGAAAGGCAGCACATCTCTAAGAGCCACTGAGGTAATCTCGCTCAGAATAGTCGATCGAAGAGAAATTGTTTCGGTATTCTATCGAATGGAATCGATTCATATACTGTTATATTCGATCATGATGCGACTAATCAATAGATTGTATACTCAAGATAGTTTTTGTTGGTTAGCAAACACCAATGAAGCAGTGTAAATTCTTTTCACTTTACGTCCAATTGAAAGTAATTAGATTCTGTTCGAGACCTAACGATGCACACTATTCTCTCACTGGAACCAAGCCGAATCACATAAAAAACCAATTACAAAATCGTTAAAACAGATTCTACAGTTAAAAGCGGACTTAACTGTTTTATAAAGTTTCTAAAAGGAGGTCAGCCAGCCTCGATCGAGGGACAACGTATTACTAGAATATAGTATCATCTTACATCAGGGAAAAACCGATTTGGAGTCGGCTCTCGAGCTTGGGTTACTTTCTTGTATTCGGGTCTGCATTTTTAACGCTCATTTAGACGGATCCCGACTTACAGAGGCCTAAAGAAATTCAGGAAATGGAACGGTCCGGGAAAATGGCTCCTTGTTACTCGGATAAATATGCTGTTTCTTTTTTAAACCTTCGAATTATTCATTCATCCAATATTTTGTTTCGAAATTGCTTTCAAATCGATCATTATTGGCGTCGATTTACCTCATAAAATTGATTACGGTCTCGTGTCACGCCAAAATTGTCAGCTTCGAAGTTGTAAAATAAAATGAGTCATCTGTTTCTGATAAAATCAAAACCTGTTTGTGTTCTTATTGATCTTGGTTGGCAATGAACTTCGTTACTACGCTATAAATTCTTTTTAAATAAAACGATCGTACAAAACGATACTGTCTGCAACAACTTCACAAATCCAATATTCATCATTTTCAGACATAATGCGTATCTCTTAATGGATTACTTGCTCCGGTTCCAATCTTATCTTTGACATCGTACTTCATCTATCTGTTCGTAAGTGGATATAATCAAAACACAAATAGGTTAACAACTTACATCAACGAGACACCGCCAACACACAGGAACCATTCCACACCGTTGGATCACTTCAACAATCCTACCACACTGTTGCTTATCTAACGGCACGCACACAACCTGAAACAATGGATACACTGTGTTAAATACTGTTAAACAATTGAACAACACTTGGTAAACACATTCCAGGTTCAGCGGTAGTCAGTGACGATTATGAAATGCAGGTATTTATTGGTAAATACAATAAAGGTATCAAAAATTCTAAAATCATTTTTGAAATCAGAAGAGGTGCTCTGTTTTGTCAATCAACGTTTAAACAGGAAAATTATTTGAAGACTCATTATAGGAAATTCAAACGCAATGCTGTGTTAAAAGCGTCCTTGGAAATTGTAATCAAAGACGAGCTCGTAATCATTATCTATTTCAGTAAAATTATCTAGGTCATTAAAATAATAAAGGCTTAGTAATAAAATTGTATAATCTAAATCAGTTTATAAGTAAACTACCGTAATCAACCAACATTCTTGAATCCATTACAGGTACCAAATAAAAATATATTTATAAAGATGAATTGGACAGGAATATTGAAGTATACGATCTTTACTAACAATATGCTTAATAAATAGCAATCAATACAAAATTGAAAAGCAATCAAGGCGTCTACCCAATTTATTAAACATCAAGAATTCTTGCTTCCAAGGATGATCAAACAGGAATAAGGAAAAGATGAAATATTTCTGAGAATTTATTAAAAGGTATTCTTACTCCTCAGTTCGAAATGAAAAACGTGGAACATGACTCAGCTTTAGAAACCCGATTTAGTGGACTCCTTGAAAGAGCTTCTCAGGTGGATGAAGGCAAACGAGTAAAATAAAATTAATTTTACGTGAAAGATACGAAGCATATTGAAAAAATTGTGAATAGTTCCAAACGCTGAGTTAATAATAAACCTTGCATTGGCGACTAAAATAAGAACTCCAAGTCAATATCTTTCACACAATAACGTAATAAAAATGTGAACTTTAAAATAAAGTTACCAAGGTATTGCATAATATATTAGGAAGCAATCAGGAAATAAAAGCAGAGCCTGCTTGGCACCTGACCAAATTGGATGGTATTGAAATTAAAATATACAACACCAGAGCCTCGGGAGATATTTTTTTACCATTCAATTTGTTTCTAAGTGTAATTCCATCTGGCAACAATCAAGCGTTTTGCAAGCAGAGGTGGTTGCAAAATGCCTCGTACTTGAGGTGTGTCTGAAGATTCGACAGGATTACATCCGCAAATATGTTCGGATTATTTCATGCTCAAATGAATACAAATTGGTTTAGTTTACGAGTTTGTGTTGATTAAACAAAACTGCATGCATGTATGTACGTCTCGTGTGTGTTATAACGACGATTTTATTATAAATACATCTGTGAACTGAGTATTTGAATCAATAAGCTGCAAATCTGCAACTTTGAATATTACTTAAACAGGAACAACTAAAGTACCCACACGTTTGTATATCAAAAATTCAGGTATTTCCTGATCACTGGTTTGCTTCGTGTTTTACTAGTAAAAACTTATGATTACTATCAAAATTTCTGCAAAGACGTGGGTCTTCTAATTTGAGCTAAAATTCATTACGTATCTCAAGAATATGTTTATAAAGGGAAAGAGCGCTGCCAAAGATGAGCTCACATCTAACTTGTACTTTCTTCAGTTGCGATTAAGTTTAGTTTACTTAAAGATAACTGGTGTTCTGTTCAACGTTTACTTTCACTTCTCGGTTGCTAGTGTCAGCTATATATTTATCATTTGGATGTTACCACGCCTTTAACAGCTCTCAAGAAACCTGCAGTTGATATTATATATTCAATATCAATTTCACCTAAATTGTCCTCTGCTATTTCTATCAGATGTTGATTTTTAGTGGTTAACAGATAGTCCTGATGCTAAGATAAAAACCTGAAATACAGGACGTTTGTCCTAGTTTGGGTGTCAGAAGGCACATGGTTTACTGCACGCACGTAACATAGCCTAATTCGTAGCAAGGATTATATCGACTCAAGAATGTATTTTATCTTGTATGTTTCGTTTCAGCTGTATTAGGCTATTGTATGAATAAAAAAAAAATTGTTAAATACCATGTTAATACTGAAATTATTGTCACAATGCCATTTCATTGGCAACATCGACAACTTTACTGTATCGAAGTCGTGATTTCAACCAGCGAGTGTTATGATAGTAATTAGTAATTATACACCTTCCCTAGCAAGGAATAATTAAGCGATAGGTCATATTGGTAGTAACAATAGCATAATAGCTGTGTGCATAATGCAAACCTTAACGATATTGCGATTAAATAAAATTTTGAGTGAATCGCAACATCGTTAAGACTTTGCCTCGTTTGTCTCATCTCAAAATCTATTCAAAACCGCTGTAATAATTTCAGCAGATTTCGCATCCATGGACAGTCAAGCTGGTAATAACTAATCCGACACCTTCTCAAGGCCGCATTAATACTTATTACTAATTATCTCCACGTGCTTCGGCACCTGTCAACAAATTCAATCATAGAAACCGTACATGTTGCCTTAAGCTGGCATATAAGATTTTTCAAGTATGATAATACAGGTTGACCACAATGAAGTAAATTACAATTAGAACCTTGGGTTGTCTTTCCGCATAGCAAAAGCCTTAGACCATAATGACGATAGCAACACACGTTTTTATGACGCGTTAAAAGAACTGTTGCTATGCGAAATCAATACTAGGAAGAACAATCAAGCTCCTGCTCGCTTCAAACCATTGAACGAATGCAAAGAAGGAACAGTGGGTTTTTTTTTATGGTGGGCTAAACGTCATCCAATAACAACACCCGCCGACTTTACTAACTAAAAACCTACCCCGTTTCTTTTTTGCCTTAGTTTCAGGACCTTGGCGTAACGCTTTCACATCTACCCATGAAGGAACGAAGAGGTGGGTTTTACAAAGTAATCCTCCTGTTCTGGGTTGCAAAAGAGGGAGTGACAGACCCTAGTTGAACACTGTCTGTTGCCCTTTGCATACCAGAGCCATGGTAATTCTTTCGAACATCATCATCAGCCCTGGGTATGGAACTAATTCTAAATCTATACTAATATTATTGTTACTTATAAATAAATGTGAAAGTAACTGTCTATGACGCTCTCACAGTTAAACTACTAAACCGATTTTGCTGAAATTTGGTTCGCAGTAAGCTTGAACCTTAAGATCACAAGCGGTTTTTATCTGGCTCCGACTTCGATCTCCACGCGGACGAAATTGCAAGCAAAAACGATTACTTACTCTATATTCGAATACGTTTATTTATTAATCATGCCAGTAAGTATTTTCAATGAATCAGCTGTGGCATGGCATTGTGTGAATGTGGCAAAGAGCATGATAGGGACTTTTTAAGTGACTAAACAGGAAAAGGCATTCCCTCTAATAAACATTGTAGCCCGTACGTAAAATACGTGCTTTAGACGTGGAGTTGCGGATACCAGCCCGATATACTATACTACATACAATCTACATCTACACTAATATATATATATTATATATAATATAATAAAGAGGTAAAGTTTGTTTTTTTGTTTGTAGGAGGTAATCTTTGGAACTACTGGTCCGATAGGAAAAATTTTAGCAACAATAGAAAGCTGCTTCACTCCTGAGTGACATAGGCTATATTTTATGTACGCGGGCGAAACCGCTGACAAAAGCTAGTACTACATATTGTGGGTACTTTGTAGAACACGCTGTGAAACTATCGTATCTTACAGATATATAAAAAGTCAGAAGGCAGTACACGTGATTTAAAATTTGTAAATAAAAATAAAGTAGAATATTTCCGAATATGGCTAACGCTAAAAATACTAACGCTGTCCTAAAATTAACCACAGCAGGTAGGCCACAAATCAATATTTTCGTACAAAATAACCGTCGCGTGTATTTACCCATTTAAGGGCAAACGCGACACCTAGCCTAAATATACAACTTTCCCACGTTTCGTGATGTCATGTCAATGGCCTCAAAAAAATATATTATATGATAATATCCCTCACTATTCTGTCATGCTTAGAAAAGCATATACATATAGAGTTTCATACAAAAATTGTACAAAGCTAGAATAATAAACTCTTGAACCCGGAGCGAACGCAGGCGTTCGCAATTCGCATAACTATTGTCTTTCTACTATGTCTTTAATTACGGTACTCGAAAAGCTAAATCTATGTTGCTGTGTTATTCATAGCCAAAAAGTTTGTACCCACAAATAAATCTATTTATTTATAATTTATGTACACACATATGTACATGAAAAAGAGATACAGTAATAAAAAAAAATAAATTGTATAACCCTTGTACTGCTTATTTCTAAAAAAAAAATCTTCCAGCAGACCTATGCATGGAGAGATATGATGAAATGCATAATGTATAAATTTATACATATATAATAATCATACTAGAGGAAATATAGTGTTCTTTACTATCTATGTAGGTACTTCATCAAATACAATATTTTCAAGACTAGCTGTCCGCCCGTTTTCGCACGTAAGCAATTTTTATCCTATTTACTATACAAATAATGACAACCTTTACTATTTACATAGGCAAAATTCGAAATTTCAAGTATATTGGCCCACGGAATAAGATTTTGAATACAAAGCATCCCCTTAACGCTTGAATTTCCAAAGCCTTAGTACTTGCCCACTTCAGCAAAATTTAACATTTCTGCCCAGTAGTTTCTTGCCGAAACTTGCCTTGATTTTTAGATATGTAAGTCAGTCAGTTTCTCCTTTTATATACAGAAAGACTAGCTGCTCCGGCAAACTTCGTATTACCAAATGATGATATTTTTCTCACCATTTAAACCTTCCCTGAACTTTTACTTTTACTTCCCTCTCCTAGAGAGAGGAGAACTGTGTCCCTGCAGTGGGAACATTAAAAGGCTGATGATGATGATGATGAACTTTTACGAATACTTCAAGACCAAAATTGGCCAAATCGGTCAGCCGTTCTCGAGTTTTAGTGAGACTTACGATTAGCTATTTTTATATACAATAAGATATCATATTTAATGTTGTAATGATTTTCAATATCAGAAACAGATAAGTGTTGTCTATCCAATACCCAACACCTGTTTCAGTACCCAAGATAAATGAGAAATTACAATCTGTCCTTGCTTCGTTAATCGTATGATATGCAACCAAAATTACTTTTGTTATTACTCATAGATCATCTTTGATTGATGTTTCATCATTTACAAGTATATTAAACAGACTTCGCACCCAGGATGGGTGCAGCAGACTCTCCACAGATGAGGGTTCTCGGACGATTCTAAATAGACCTAACGAAAGCGTCAGTGGACAGCATTGCCGTGGCCGAATACTGGGCCAGGCAAGGAATTTAGCTGGTTTTGTCATCAACACGCTAAGAAGAAGATACAGAAATCTATATATATATAAGCGAAATACCACTCACTAACTCTCACATAACACCTATAAACTTAAAATTTGGCAAGTTGTTTCCTTATAGGGTTTAGACGTCTGTTAACAACGGATTTTACGTCTGTTAACAACGGATTTTACGAAACTCTACTCCTATGGGTACCCCTACCAACTTTCACGCGGGCGAAGCCGCTGGCACAACTTAGTGTAGTTATAATTTTACCTGTTTTATTGAAACTATGAGTATATCTATGCTCAGTTTTGTCATACTAGATCTCTATAATTTATTTATTCTTTTTATATTCTCATCCTCAAATCTTTATTATATAATAAAGATAATAGTTGTGAAAAAAAAAAAAATTATTATTGACCTTGTCAAGCACAGCTAAATTTTGAAGGCTAGGCGGAAAAGCGCTAAAATTATAATTTTTAAATTTAACTGTATATAATTATGTATTGTTGTCACTACTATTTATTATACGATTAAATATGTTTTAATGCAGTTAGTATTTATTTAAACAAAATTATTAAGTATATGTATAATTGAAATAACATCTTAATTATAATTAAAATAACTAAAATTATAATTAAGATGTTGAAAATTTTATATTTAGATATTAAAATTATAATGAGTTAAATTATAAACTTTTTAAAAAAAATATTCTTATAGCCAGATATCACCTAACCTCGGATGAACACACGCAAGAAATGTGATCATAAATCACAGGGTTTAATACTATTATGTCTAAGTCAGTGAACTGTAAAATTGAAGTCTTTTCAAGTATCTGGTCACGTAACAAAGCTTTATAACTCGGTTTCGAAAAAGTCTTTTATTTTGCTAACATCGTTCTTGCTGCCAATTTGGTCAAGCTGTGCGATATCGTAAAGATTTATTCCTAGGACATTTTCTCTTTAAATCAAATAACCTAACTTGCTAAGACAGGCTGGATTCGGGTAATGGATATTCTACTTTGATCCAAATTTAGTTAGATGAAAAAAGCTTTTTTTTTTAAATAAATTGCTACTTACAAAGCACTTGGAGGAGTAATAGCATCATGTACAAAATCAATTCAATTCAAAACACTAACTTGGAGACTAAATGCCATCAGGACGACTACTTAGCACGAGAAATACCTAATGAGATGCGCCTACTCTGTTCTTTGAATAATTTAAGCTCCCTGAACCTACTTCTTTTCAAAGACTAAAACAATGTTGGGAGGAACTTGACATTATCAATCTATCAAGTGTTGAAGACACGTGTAAACTACACATCAAAGAACATGCCAAATTACTTACTCGTCTAAAACCTAAAACCCACACGCAACAACGAAAACTTCACTTTTAGCACAGGCCACACAATTTCTAAACGCACAAATCAAAACACAGAACCACTAATCACCACACAAATCTCCCACATTCCGCGTATTCGGTACCCCCTCTCCGGACCGCACTGGTCTGTGAACGATCTGCTGCGCAAGAGCACGCAAGCTTCCGTCCGTAACGCACACCAAACATAAACGAACTGAGCAATGTACGAGCCGCGAGCGAGGAAACAAGCGCCGATTGAAATGTTCCAGTATCTACCGGGAGGAATGCAGATGTTGATTTCGCGTGATTCGAGTCGAAATTATGCTCAAGTTATCGGTAGAATTACTTAGGCACGGATTTCTGAATAGTTACGGTCTATTGGTTTAAGAAATTAGTGTTGGGACACGACCATTCATTGCTAACTATTTTAAACGTTCACTTTTCAAAAATGCAACTAGAAAGTAGAAACGATAAAGTAACGTGCTTTTTTACCTTTCGACCGTCGTAATTACAGACACGATTGAAAGACAATAGGTGTGCGAACACCGGTGTCCTCTTGGAGCTTATGAATAAAAATGAAACTTGGATTTTCAAACATGGACATCTATAACTCAGAAATGGTGCGATAAAGGACTGCTTTTCTCCCTATTGGCGACTCCACACCAGTGCCGTACAATCGGCTTGAACGAGCGTGAATCCCTCGAAAACCGTCTACATTCATATTCACGCCTGTTTACGGAGCTTCACGCCACTAATGTGGAGCCGCCATATTATTAGAACTGGTGGAAGGACGAATATCCAACTACTGGTGGCGGATAAATATCAATGTTACTTCGCAGCAAAACGTGACGATTATGATATTTCCCGCGTATTTGTTGTATTCGTCATTCGACCAATGGTATAAACGCTTATTACTTGCAACAGATTCCACGTATCGGTTGCCATCCGCCTCAGTCACGCCGTCGCGCATGAGTAACGAGGTCCCGCCACTGACTAAATAGGGCTAGAAGGTCCAGGACTATTAGCCAGTATTAGGGTCAAGAACGGGCTTAAATGTGATAAAGAACAAGGGCATGACAGACTAAGTGATGTCTCGTGTAGCTTGAGACGTTGATAGACTTAGAAAAGTAGGCCTCTCAAGACCCGTATAGTTGGTTTTCTACTGAGTAATTCAACGTCATTTGTCAAGTAAAGTTGGTATTTGAGGCCAGAATCTTCTACAGTTAGTGTTACACAACAACAATAACAAGTTTTCAATGAAAATCTTTTTTTCATAGCAAGCTTTTATAGCGCAAGTAAACTCGTCAAGACGAATCACACGAGCCCAAAATCGATGGAGTTGTGTCGTTTAACTGATTTCATTTGGCCACCCTCCGGTACCACCATCAGGTCAACTCCACGACATACCAATTTTGCATTACACTAACATCGGGACAGGTGGAACTAAATAAAAGCTTGTAAAAACAAGTAAATATTACATAAAGTAGACCTCCTGTATTAAGTACCTGTTTTTTTAATGGTAAGTAAAAATTTCTGACTAAACAACCTACCCCGTTCCTACATTGCCATACACACTAGGGCTAGAGCCTTCCTTTCAGAAACGAACCCTTGGCCCCAGTAAACTTCGACGACCTTTCTGTTGTTCCTACGATTGCTGACATCTCCTTGAGCACAGAACAGTGCACGCCGTCGAAGACTACATAAAGTGGACCTCCTGTATTACCTGTTGAGTAAACCTGCGCGCACGCACGACACAGACTAACAATGATATGCTCATCGCGTCCAGATTTAGAAGATGGTTTCACGGATAAGCCTACGCTGGCTAGCGTAAGCCCATTTAGATGATCTAAGTTTATAAGGAAAATAGAATGAGGTTGTCTTCTCAATGAATTTATCCTAGACATACTTATGTCTATGTTAAGTTTGTTAGGTCTTGAAATAGTTTTATTGAGTCTTGGCTTAACCTTTAGCCGCCTACATCGGATAGGATATATCCGACTAACTCGCCAGACCTGCGTTCTTGAGGTCGGAGTTAACTCTAATGACGTCAGAGGGTAGATACTCTACACTCGCAATTTTGAACACAGAGTTCAATTGTCAAGGGTTTACTCCAAGCTACCCTGCTCGGTGTTAGTTGGGTTAACTCTAGAGTAGCTACTCCAGTTATAAAAGAACAACCCTGGGTTGCAACTCCACTCAACTCTAGCCATTTGTGAACGCAGCCCAGGGTCGCATATCCACGACCAAATTCATCTCGTCAGCTCGTATAGAGATTGAGGAGAGTAAACCATAAGGACCCTGCAGAAGGGTCGAAGCCAATGGGGCCAAGGATTCGCGTCTGAAAGGAAGGCTCTGACTCTAGTATATATGGCAACGCACAGTGTTTTATAAAGCCCGATTTTCGGACATCCCATTTTTATTGCAATACTTGACAGATAACATCATTTAAATACAAGATCTCGTATCCCCATTTAGCTATCAAGTCTAGTTACTGAGTGATAAATTTTTGAAAATCGTAATTTTTCCATCCTAATTTTAACAAAAAAATTAATTACGCTTAAACTAAGCGTGATACGAAATAATGATGTTAGGTGCATTGATGGTGTATCTTATGCTGAGTATTTTAGTCGGCAAATGAACCTCACATCATTGGTAGATCGAGATTTATACAGGTTTTTCGGTTTTTAGTGTTTCTTAATTTTCTCGAAAATTCCGCCGTTTCGGGAAAAGTTATTTATACAGAAACAATTCTAATTACTTCTCCAGTACACCACATAAATTTCACATCCCGATTCCATGGAACTTGGAAACTACAACCATTTTAAGTTATATCCGGATTTTACCTCGCTAGGGTTGCCAAAATCTCAAGACTTTTATTTATATCCGGATTTTATATGACTTTGCTAAAAAAATACATTTACCTTGTAGTAAAATCGATGTTTTGGATTATCTGACGTGAATATACCAGGATACCAGCTTGGTATCTAAATAAAATATTATTCATCAATGTACGTTCAAAGGCATATTCAGACATTTTATGTTATTTGAGTATTTTTATAACACTTTTGCTTGTAAAAGGTCTCTTACTACACCAATTTCTGTATCGTAAATGAATCGAATTAAATCAGTATCGTAAAATTAGGATGAAAAAAATTGACAACCCTAACAAAAATAGTTAAATTGGAATAACTTCTGAGTTCCATGGAATCGGGATGTGAAATTTATGTGGTGTACTGGAGAAGTAATTAGAATTGTTTCTGTATAAATAACTTTTCCCGAAACGGCGGAATTTTCGAGAAAATTAAGAAACACTAAAAACCGAAAAACCTGTATAAATCTCGATCTACCAATGATGTGAGGTTCATTTGCCGACTAAAATACTCAGCATAAGATACACCATCAATGCACCTAACATCATTATTTCGTATCACGCTTAGTTTAAGCGTAATTAATTTTTTTGTTAAAATTAGGATGGAAAAATTACGATTTTCAAAAATTTATCACTCAGTAACTAGACTTGATAGCTAAATGGGGATACGAGATCTTGTATTTAAATGATGTTATCTGTCAAGTATTGCAATAAAAATGGGATGTCCGAAAATCGGGCTTTATAAAACACTGTGCAACGTAGGTTGACCAATTGGTAGGTTGTTCAGTCTGTAAGAGTATGACACTGTTTCTCCAAGGGCTAGATTCGTCATTGGATGTTTTTTAGCTACCATAAAAAAAAACCTATGGAGATTGAAGGGCGACACGAGATGGAATTCTCAGTCGCAAACACACGACCCTAGCAAATAGGACACGACAACACTCGTCAGACCAATCCAGCACGGGCTGAAGGGTTACAGGCCTCTGGTTGTGTAAATTTCGTCAATTGCTAATACAGTGTTAAATTTAAGGCGGTGGAGACATTCTCGGAATTCCTCAACTATCCTAATCAAACAAACTTCGGCTTATTGAAACCAAACTTCAACAAAGACCTCTAAAATTAGAGCAACGGATATTCGACCGCAATTACTCCGTCAAGCGTGAACAAATAATAAGAGCAACTACACGATATCTGGAAGCGAACATTCACGGTTTAGTTTAAATAATACGAACACGTGGTAGACATGACAAATCAACATGCAACCATCAAATTTTAACGTGGAACCACCACCATTAGAATTAATGCTACTGTCCAGGCCCCCCGTTTTTTTTTTATTTTAATCAAATCGCATACAAATCCATTGTACCTATTTGGATTTCGTCGCTGGGGCAGCGCTGCGCTCAAAGAAGATTTCCTAGAAAATCAGTCTTGAGTCCAAAATCTCTAATTTTGAAAAGCAATTCTATTTTATTACCCTGCTTCTGTAATCATCACATTAAATTGAAGTCGTAGGAAACAATTGGCTCACTAGATAGAATTATTAGATTGAAACGCATAATCTTTAGAAACACTGATTCCTTTATAGATTTGACTTTGGAATAAAAAAAAAAAAAAAAAAAAAAAAGAATTCTAAAGGTCTGTTTTACCAAGTCTCTTAGTCGTACGCTCTTAACAGTGTGATCGTGGTTACGTCTCAGTCGGGTCTTGAGCCACCGCCTCTTTCGCGATACGACACGTTGTCATTTATGCTGCAGTGTGCCATTGATTTTATGAGGTCCGTCCACCGTGTTGTAGAGCGTCCACGTGAACTTTTGCCCTCGATTTTCCCTTACAGAATCAATCGTCCCATCGAGTCTTTCATCGAGTTTCACAAACTATACATTATGAATTTTGGCAGATAATTTCATAGAAATTCTGTTCCATTTTTCAATTTATTCAGCTAGTGGTGCATCGTGAAACGGATTAGACATTGTAGATGCAAGTACTCTACTATCTAGTTCAATTCGACGTTATCTTTTATTTTATAACCTCAAAGATAAAATTTAACGTTATACGACCTCTATCATCATTGACTATCCCACTATGTATTCAGGGCCCCGAGCTTCCAATATAAATCAGAATCGTTTCAATTTGATTTCTCGCACAAATGTCACGCGAAACCGTTTCCTAAACCGACTAGAGTTTATTGATCATGCTTTCTAACTTGATGAAATAATCTCCGATGTTATTGCGACCCGACACTGTGACTTATGTTATCATACTTGCGGTGATCTTCGATATTCTGAATTTAGGGAAACGAGAAGTTTGTCCAGTGTACTAAGAATTGGAGGACAAGACTGCCTCTTATAAGAATAAAGAACAATCTAACTATATTTTCGTTTTTTTTCATCAAGTCTCCAAATTTTGTTACAATCCAATTTCCCACCAGATGCGGAACTTCTCATATAGTTTAGAAACACATACGAGAGATTTCATGATAACCGTTTTTACTTCTGTTTATTCTTCATCAAAAAGCACCTTAGCACAGGTGAAGGTCGAAATCGACCGCATGATTTTGTCGTAGAGCCAAAGGTATAATGAATAGTAAAATTAGACGACATTGACCCTGAAAGGTCACAGTCATGGCCGCTCTTTCAATGTCCTAAGCGACACTGACAGTTTCCAAGCTAATTACGGAAATAGGATTCGTGTAAATAATGTTAGAAAACAAAACATTTATGCCAAAAACTTTTAGTGGGTTGGGCGTTGGAGGTAATTTTGTGGGATGGCCGTAGCTCAGAATAAATGGGGCTTATACTACAGTACAGTCCGGAATGAAGAAATAAAAAGCATTTAAAAAATCTCAAAGTTTCACTGACCCATAAAACAATCTTCATTTAGAAGATATAGCACATATCTAAGGCCAAATAAAATCAATGATTGGATCTCTATGCAGTAGAAACAATTTTGGCACGATTTTAACACAAGACCAATTAGGATTCACGTTTTTGCCATCACATTCTTACACGAGGAGTTCAGAAGACTAAGACGAACAAATACCAGTGTTATTTATAAGTCTTAAGAGTACAACACAAGCAACGAGCTTAAGAAGCCACACACAGCAATAATGTTGCGAGTTTAGCTCGCAATAGTGCGTAACAAATAGTACAATGTAGATGATAAGATTATTAATGTACAGTAACTAACCTACTTTCTTCGATTTGCTATTAAAATTGTGATTTATTATAATGACTTAAATAACAAATATTTTCTTGACCGCGTAAATGGGTCTTCCCACTCAAGTGTGGATGAAGTAATTGAATAGAAGAAAGCAATTTCGTTTGATACGATAACATAGTAGACAAATTGCATTCTTGGAACGCAGTGCAGGGATATAAAATCTAATCGCAGTGATCACTGGTCCGAAGGTTGACCAAAGTATATCAGAAACTTGAAAAAATGTAGAACAAGCACTGACTAAAACTAGTAATTATTCAAGCTAGTTGAAAGTAACAATTACGAAGACCCATAGTAAGCAGAGTCAACTTTCTACGAAGCTAATTTGTTGACAAGCTCATAAAAACACAGTGATTTAAAATATTATGACGCGGCAAGTACCGTATACATTATTAACGTACAAGGTTCAAAAAATAATGTTATCTGAATGCTAACAAGGAACTGATAAAGCGGAGTGGCTACAAACTAGTCGAGGGTCGCACTCACAAGTGATGATGATGTAAATGTACCTATTACGTTATCTATATCGACCACCGTAATGAATTTTAATTACTTTTCGTGTTTAGGACATGACACTACCGCCAGACATGATGGATAGAAACTTTGGGACTCTGGTTTCGACTTTTTAATTAACCGTCCTTCTAATTACAATTTCAGTAAGTGGTTTCGAGATAATAGGGACATTTCAATGATGGGGTGTAAAAGTTAAGCATTTTGCTTCTTTCCTTTTATATTCAAGATAATTTTGAAGTTTTAGGCTGGTCTTTCATCAAGAAAAAGTCAGTTACAAAAAGAAGTCTTCTTTAATACTAAGATATTTCCCGACATCTTTTGTCTAGTAAGATTAAGCTTAAGAGGGTTATTTATTACCAAATCATGCGACCTTCAATCAACAAAAACATTGTTGATCGGAAGATGCCGACGGAGAAAAAAGGCAAAGGCGAAAATTACCGGTAAAATTGGAATTTCTGTGATCTCGTAAATCAGACAACCCAGTTAATAGTACTCAACCCAAAAACACACTTCGGCTTCAATCAAAAGTTAAGGAAACCGAGCCAAGAAGGACTGAAACAGTTTCTGCTCAAATCATAAGAGCTTTCATGAATTATTTTAACAACTTCCTTTTCAAATTATATCGGACCGTAGAACAAGATCTTACAATCTATTTTACCGACGATTAAGGAAATGACGGAAGAATGTAATTATTTGATGTCATCATCAAAGCGTTTTGGACACACCCAAAAGTTATTGAACCCGACGAAAAGATGTTACGGCGAAATATAATAGTTTATTTTCGGTTAAATTTAACAGTATTCAAATACGAAGTAGGTCTATCAAACAGAAGTTTCTGATACTAAAAACGGTCATGTCATTTCAATCAATAGGTGATCGACACCCGGCTGTTTAAATTTTTAAGTAGTTCACCGCTGACTCTGTTATTATGCCCGACTAGTTTTGTACGCCCCTTCAACCCCAGGTGTGGCTCATTAATATAATTTGCTTTTCTAGTCATTCGTAAGTAACTTGAGGGCAGAAACCGACCATCTCAGTCTACCTTGAAAGGATATTTACCTATTTCGGAAAATGATGAGTCGTTGTAGCCTAGACTACTGGCAGCGTAAGCCCGAGATATTTAGCTAGAACATTAATCAAATGACGATTAGCGAGCACCAAAAACATAAAATACATCGACCATCTAAATACTTATCCTCTCATTTTTGAGCTACAAGACGAGGCAAACAAATAAATGACATCCGAGCATCAATTTTGGCGCTCCAACGAACACAAAAGCCGAAACGTGTTACACGTTCTCAGCATCGCCATTCTTATTGCGCAATGCCGTACATCGGGCAAATGTTTCTTAAGCAAATTGAACAGTTCGGCGGTCACATGTGGACGTGAGGCTGGCTAATTGGCGTCAATTCTCACTTCATTGACCCCGGGTGAGGGACGCATAGCATCGAATGTCGAACCACGCCGATTCGGTAGGCTGGCGTTGATAAGTACCGCTACATCAATGTTTAACGCCACATTTTATATCTAAGCGTAGAAATTTCTTGTTCGCTTCTGGAATCGGGGATATTTGGAGCCATTGATATGTTCATGTACCGTGCACTAAATTGGGCGTGCCGTACAGTTACTTTGATTTACTTAAAGTGATCTGCATGCTATACACTTTTACATTAATGACATTAGTGCAGTTTTGACGTAACAACGCTGTAAATTAAAAAAAAAATTAATAGACGACAATCCCAATGGAGCGTTGCAGCGGATTTTGTATTGTCTTATCGGCATTTTGACAATTAGTTACTGTGAACGAGCTAGTCTATCCCTAGGATATTAGTCGATATTTGGAGCCAAACTTTAATATCCCTTACCTACGTTTATTTCAATTATGCTGGTTTGAAACGGAACAAGCAACACGACCTTGCTTTATTAACCACAAGAGTCAATTCATCCTTTGATATTGGAATCGGAATATTATGCTAGTTTCCGATCGCTTTGAAATTGGCTGTGGTTTGCTTTGGGATTAATTTTCGGTATCACATCGGTTTTGAACTCAATGTTACCCTGTCCCTTTAGTCATTTTATGGGGTCTTTTGAAATCTCCCTTCGCGTGATACCTACCCGTATAGCTTTTACGTATGTCGTGTATTGTTTTTTTTACGAAAGGTGTCGGCCGGTAGGTAACATTTTTTTTATTGCCCGCGAAGTTTTTTTTCATGGGGTTAACTTTTTAGAGAATCCCTTTCAAGTTTCAACATTCTAATATTATTAAGTACTAAACAAATAAAAACATTTTTCGTTTTGATTATACTGTTAAATCCTGTAGAAGGTAGTAAATGAATTGACTTATTTGCTATGGTTATCTGCAGCCCCCCACTTTGATTGAGACTCAAAAATCGGTTACTGCACATTCGTCGCGCGACCGCCATAATAGTTCAACTTGTGTGTCGAGGATTACAACAACCGTTTTTCGTATCTGGTTCAACTTAATTACCGTGTGCTACGCAAAACCTATTTTGTAATACATAAATAAATATTATAATTCCAGTTTTTTTTTCTGAGAAGATATTTTTTAAGAGAAGATAAAATGTATGGGAAGAATAGTTTGAATAGCATCTTTTTCATAGAACCTTGTGTTTTGAGAACCAGTAGGTAGTAATTTAGAAAGGAAGAAATTTCAATAATAAGAGGACATGTTTTGAAAAGTTTCTTACAACACCTATTGTATTTAATTTAAAAAAAAAATTGAAAAATTAATAACTTTTCTAGGTATATTCTCAACAACATAAAATGTATATTTATACATATTATGAGAATAAATTATTTCAGTAACAATAGGTCATCATATGAATATCTAATAAGAATTAACTATGAATCTTATATGATTGATACTAAGGTATCAGAATATTCTAGAAACAATAGTTGACAATAGACAATAACTGCCAGGATTTATAAAATAGAACTATTAGTTTTTGTACCTTAGTTGAGGTTTTTGACCTTTTCATAAATGTTAATGGACATTGACCTAAAAATAGTATAATAAGAGGGGATTTGGTAAATCAATAAGTATAATAATGATGAATGGTTTAGATGTACCTCCTCTTCAAGTTATGAGCCAATGTTAATTGAAGAAAATTTTTATTTTTTATGTTCAATTAAATTAAGTTTTAACCTATCAAGTGCGAGTTACCTTTTCGGATACCGGCGTCGTCTTGGGGGCTTAAATAATTAATCTTAGAAGTTAAATACAGTAGATGTATTTTTATTACCAGATTTATGAAGATATGTTCTTCTGATTTTTAATAAAATGTTATTTCATTAAGTCTTTCAACTTAACCATACATTTAACTAGCTGAAAGCATGTAGAAATATTTAAATACACTATTTAAAAAATGCAAATTATAAAACAAATGGAACCCAGACAGTATGGTGCATGTGTTATAAGTATCAAAATAATTTTTGAAAGTTTTGAAAAGGGCTTCTCAAAGTGACAGTGCCTCAAAAACCAGTAGGACAAGTATGTAACAATAATTTGGTATGCATGTCAATAACTGCTCGAAACTATATGGGTAATTTACATAAATGCACCCACAAAAACTTATTTTACCAATTCTTATAGGTTACATGAACCAAAGTTTCTAAAACTCAATCAAAGCAATAGAATTATTAAAAAAATAAATGAAATAAAGAGTCAGTCTTTCCCACGTAAAATATCAACAGATATTGTAGTGATTCATCGGCGGGAAGTCGGCATTAATAACTTTTCTACTGGAAAACTGGTTGCTAGCCTCGAGAAGACACAATTCAAACAAGGTTAGGTCACTGGAGTAAATTTAATTATAGAGCATACAGCTAATAATGCCCACGAGGACATGTATTTCCTCTTAATAATAAAAGTATTGTCATAAATGTCACGTTTTGCTGCAAAGGCGGAGCCGAGCCGACAAGCTTGGGCGATGGCGGTCAAGTAACGGCGGCTTCAACTTCAAATCATCAAACTTTAAATTACTTCTTACGCGCTTCAACATCAAGTGAGGAAATAATTAAGCAATTTTTAAATATTAATTGCAACTTACCACATGACAACGATAGATTACATCAATTTTCAACATTCACTCACAACACAAAACACTTGGCATCCACGAATCACGATTCAATTTGACAATGACAGACGGTCACTCACTCGCTGCGACACTAGCGCCACGTATTAGTCAAGAATGAAGTTAGCTATATGTTGCAAAGCTGCCAACATGCCGCAAGTAATTTTCGGATATTCACTCAGATATTCAATGGAAGGGACAGCACACGAATTCAGATCCGCTGAAATTCTCGTCGCTTGACATAATTAGCCACGGACGATATTAAGGCCAATGCTGTATAACGCGAAGCCACGCGCGGGGTGCCCATCCGTGCACTTTTCGTGTATCTTCCGCTTTACATAGCTTTCAGCCTAATAATGTTTGAAACAGTAAGGGATTATGAAAATTATGAATCATACTAGATACTATATTCTCAGTCTGGTTGGGTTGTTTTAACCATAAAAAAACATTATTACATTTGTAGAAACTACAGAATACTTTTTCTATAATTATGTAGATATAGATCAGGCCATGTAAAATAACTATGAAAACGCCGATGAAAATAGTAAAGGAAATGCATAAAAAAAAAAATAGAACCTACCTCAAACCATGACATGTGTTTTACCTTTCATATGTGCGGTGCACAAATCTACATGAGACACAATGACTATAGGTAATAGCCATTATGTCTCATGTAGATGAATAATTCAATTGTGTCTCTAATTACGACATACGAAAGGTTAAAAGAAGACTGAAGCGCCTATTACATCAAGCAGTAAGTACCTACAATACTATGATGCTCGAACGTAGCGTTTTTAGTGCGGTGGCCGCACTGCTGTCCCACAGCTTCGCTATTCAGTTTATATTATTGAAAAAAAAACCCTAATTGCGTCGTTGTTAGACTGATGTTTTTGGCGGGATTACTTGAGTGAAGTCCAATGACTATTGTAATTATTCACAAATTGATTTTCAGATGACAAACCGGCAGCAATGCAATACGTATGTATTATTGTAATTGCGTTGTAGGTCGGTGGACTATAGGTTGTTGTTCTTGTGCTTATGTTGAGCTAGACATGAAAGTATTATAATGTGCACTTTCTTCGTTTTTAGACTCTTTTAATATTACATTTGATGAAACATTTGTTTTGTTTATTTGGTTCATCAAGATGATGAACCAAATAACCAAACAAGTTTCTTTTAAAACATTAAAACTGATTTAACTCATTTCCTCTGACTTTTACTTCAAGCTGTAATAGTTTTAACAGGTTTATTAGTTCGTAAACTATGAATTTTAGTCGTCTTAATATAGGTTTACTTTCGGCCATTTGTTTGAGTGGTGGACCATGCCTTTTAGGATCCGATTTAGGAAAAGAAAGTCAGTCATATCTACTTTATTGGATCCTTCCTTCCTTAATGAAATTAAACAAACTAAATAAATTTAAAAATCAAACTAAAACAAACAAATGAACGAACTCAAATAAACTTTTCTGAATTTAGGAACGACTAAATATGAGATCCTGAATTTAGGATGAAGTACTCCACGACTTCGGTCTTAGGGATAATTGGCGCGGCGGGCGGGGTGGTATCGCTAGGCGTTTGGCTGAGCCAACTTCACACATAGCAGCGCACGCTCGATCAATCCTCTAGCGATACCACCCCGCTTGCCGAGCCGCTCGCCGTGCCAAAATGAAAGAGCTTAGATACTTACTAATATAGATTTAGTTGTACTTATAATAGAACTTACTCAATAAATAACTAAAATTGTGGACTACTACAACTATAAAGTTAACAGAAAACTTGTACTTATAAATCTTACTAATATTATAAATGCGAAAGTTACGATGTTTGGATGTTTGTTACTCAATCACGCCAAAACGGCTGGACGGATCTGGATGAAATTTAGAGACACAGGCATAGGATGCACTCCTGAATAGGACATGGGCTACTTTTTATCCCGGAAACCCCAACCCCAACCCCAATACCACACGGGCAAATCCGCGGGTAAAAGCTAGTAAATAAATAAATGCAACCGACTTCTAAATAAATGCACTAGTTCTAAGCTTTTTCCTTTATTTGGAAGTCGGTTTCAACAGATTTTACCACGTGTTTCTGATTTTACATGACTATCCGAATTTTGTTTAAATATTTTAAGTATGGCAATTGGGTGCCTAATGTCAATGTCAAAACCTGCAAAAAGTGTAAAAACTTCAAATTATATTTTGAAAGAATTTAGAATAGGAGAAATTTAGTGTTTTATTAAATAATTAAAAATGTTATCCCGGCACTATATTAAAATTGCTAGTTCATCTAGATTTTTAATGCACAATACTATAAAGAAAAATACTAAATATTTATTATCACCATGTTTATATAATTCTTTTGATTTCAATGCGGCTAGGTTAGAACGATAACTTGAGCATTTGTTTATGTTCTTTATTGCTTTTCGCAAAATTAATTTTAAGTGAGAAATTTAATTTTACAGATTGCTAACGTCGTCCGTTCAGCAAAAAGGCGCCAAAAACAAAGTAGAGAAACAATATTCACCTAAAATAACGCAGGAAACATCGAGGACTGATAAAGTGAAGACCCCCATGTTATCATCACAGGAAATACTTGAGAAGTACATCACTGGGCTCAGTACAGACATATTCCAGAAGAACAGGGTGTATAAGAATGATTTGGTTAGGGTTTTGGGTAAAGTTAAAGAATTTAATTTTACAAAAAAGAAACAAGCTTTACTTCTGATTCGATGCTGTGGTGATCTACTGCCAGACGAAAGTGCATTGAGTAGAATGCAGTTGCTAGAACAGGTGTGGAACACATTGAAGTAAGTCATTATCAATATTTTAGTATTGTTATTAGTGATATTTCGTATTGTTATGAGTCTTTCTTCACAGTTTGAGACTGTGAAGAAAGAACCCCTTAAACCTCTTATAAAACCCTTCTGAAAACCTCAATATCCAACTGTTCACTCTTTTTATTGTTTGAGCTGGGAATTCACCCAATAACTTCTTCTGCAGTGTGGCCGTAAGGCCTCTTAGTCAGACTTGTTCTTATTAATCTTCTAGTGTATATTTCAGATATTCTCTGTTGGATTCCAATATTCTATATGTGCATTAAGTACAAGAGTAGCAAATTCGTACATACTTGGAGAGACTTATGTCCTGCCATAAATATCTTTGTGGCAGAAACATGGATAATGAACCTTCTTTTTCAGGCCGCACACAAAGTTTGAAGTAGAACACTACAACGAGCTGCTCAAAGTATACATAGCAAACAACAGAACTATCACAGTCAGCAACTTTATTAGTCAGATGGCACCGGTCAAACCTACAATGACCACTTATGAGCTAATTCTAAGAGCTTTGGGAGAGGTTAGTAATGGTATAGTTTTCTGTAACTCTTATTTGGTTGAATGCGCTAATCTCAGAAACTACTTTTCCCATTTACCGAGGAAGGCTATAGGCTATATAACATTAAGCTGGCTTCGGGAGCAGGGTAGTAACTTTGAGATTTAGGTGAAGGTGTTCCCCACGGTTATGGTTACATAACTACATGTGCCTAATTAACCTTTCATAAAAAATAAAGTCAGCGAACTTTGTTAAGGTCACAGGTTTTGAAAAATTAACACTATGTTTATCAAATAATTTTCATTATGAACAACCATTTCGAAGCTGTTATAATGAACTCACTTTCACTCACGCCTTCCCTAATTCGTAACAGACAGAAATATAGTTTAGTTTATGTTTATTATCATTAGATTAGATCAAAGTCTTGAGCCCCAAGTGAACGCCGGTTTACACCCTCATATTGTCTCTAATTACGGTATTCATCTTCAATTCAGCCTTGATATTATTTAACCTTTAATAATTTAAAGGCGACAATTTCAATATCCAGTGTGATAAATCTAATTAAATCTCACCTCATCGAGAATCCTCGAAAATTTGAGAGATGCACTTTGAATAGAGGTGCAATATGCATGCAACCCTTTACAAAATGGTTGCATGAATATTGTATCAATTTGGCTGACAACTGAGGCTATCAATGAAACAATTAACATAAAGAATGTTTAATGATGCCTTAGAAAATTAATTAAAACATGCCTTCTTTATTGATGTACTTTAATAATTAAAATATTTAAAAATACAATAATTTATCCATTATAATAATATTGTATTTGTTTATCAGGCAGGAGACATAAACCAAGCTACAGAAGTGATATCCAACATGAAAACACAAGGACTGCCAGCCAATGAAAGCATATTCAATTCCCTCATCATTTGCCAGGGAAAGGCTGGGTAAGATTTAACACTTTTTTTTTATTTCTTTTTATTTATTTAGAGAGTTGTGGTTGCCGAGTGGTAAAGGCCGCGGCTTACGTGTTGTAAGTCGCGGGTTCGAACCTAGCCAGGCACATTACTTTGTGACACTCACCACTGCTCTTAAAACGATAAAGGAAAACGTCGTGAGGAAACTGGCATGTTCTATCACCAAAAATTCAAAGACATGTGACATTCACTAACTTGCACTGGGTCCACGTGGTGGATAAAGAAACATTCCCTCTTCCAAAAAGTAGGCCTAGTTTCAATAGTGGGTATATTATAAGGCTGATGCTATGCTAGAGCAGTGGTGGCCGAGTGGTAACGGCCCCGACTTACGAGTCGTAGGTCGCGGGTTCAAACCCAGCCAGGCGCATTACTTTGTGTAATTTATTTCATCACCACTGCTCTCAAAACTTTTGAGGAAACCGGCATGTCCTAGAACCAAAAAAAATTCGAAGACATCCACCAACTGGGCCCGCTTGGTGGATTATGGCCCATTCCCTCTCCTGGAGAGAGGAGGTCTGTGTCCCTGCAGTGGGAACATTAAAAGGCTGATGATGATGATGCTATGCTATGCTAATATTTGGATTAAAATCCAGCAGTTTCTATAAGTCTGTAATGTGTAAAGGTAAATACAGTACGGCCGTTGAACCGTCGGAACGAAACTTGTACAAAAAATATATGGTTTAAACAATAAATGCAATTTGTAGTTGATATTGCTGTTAAAAACTGTTTTATTGGTATTTATTTTTACTTTTATTTTTGTAAGTTTTCAAGTGGCAAAATTCCCAAAGCCTAACTTTAGACTCCCCAAGATCCGAATGCCGTATTGTACTGACGGTTTTAATCAAAAAGTGTTGAGTAAAAACCAATGCATGGGTGTTCATCCATACGGTTCGTTTCGAATAGGTGCAAATTAAATTACTTTTATTTAAATCCATCGAATTCGAACCTGCTCGATGCGTGCCTCCGAGTTTGCGGTCCATAAATTTTTTTTTTATCATTTTGGAGTAGAACTATCGATAAGTATCGAATGTGGATACAATCCATAGTGAACAATAATGAGAGTGCTATAAACAACTTAATTCTATTGAATCATTTCTTTCACATTTCACTTCCATTTCCAATTCCAGTAACGTCCAAAACATAGAGGAGGTGCTCACAATGATGCGGTCCCTCAATGTGGAGCCCTCAATAGACACATGGACTGCCACAGCAAGAGCGCTGGCTTGGAACAAGATACCAGATGTTATGCTGACTGAAATGGGAAAAGTTCAGAAGAAAGGCTTCCAATTCACGGAGTCACATATCATGGAGATTGTCAAGACTTTGGCTCTTGTTGGATTGTATCAGAATATTCCTAAGGTTTGTATGTAATTAAAAAGTAAGATTATTAGATATTATGTGAAATTAACAGCCTTGAATCCTTACCACAAGTTAATGCCATTTATTTGACGACCTAAACTGAAGTGTAAACTGTATAAATACTAGTATAGCTCCATCTCTCTCTTTTACGCTCGCCCGCCTGGCATTTTAACACGTCATGGTAAGGCTGTATATATAATTTTATATATATCCATTATAAGCCTTTATAGGCCTCCCCCAAGCGAGGCCTAAGTCCAACAGTGGGCGTCTTTCGGCTGAAATGACGATGATATCCATTATTCTAATCGTTATTAAAAAGCAACTTTGATTCGAGACTTTGCTTCGGTTACGAACGAAAACGATGTGCTGCGATGCGGGACGGCTGTAATGAGCGTCAGTGCTTGTTTTAAGGTGCTGATAGACGTTACTTGAGCATTCACTTGTAATTAGCGTTCTTGTGAATGTTAAAAATACGAGATTTTAGCGAGCATTCTATCGAGCGTTCTGGCGAGCATTCTAGCGAACATTGCTTCGACCTTTGACTATTTTTGGACCAATCATATTTAGCAAATATTCAAAATCGCGTATCGAGAGCGTTCACTGGAATGCTCATAAAAACGTTCATAGCAATGTTTGGCTCTATGCTTGGCTCGGCTCGTTGTTCAGTTCGACAAATATAAAAACGGCGAATGTTCGATGTTCTGTTACAAGTGAATGCTCAAGTCTTATCAGCACCTTAAAAAATCCCACCCGCTACTGCAATGTAGGACTAACGCCTAACACCTCCCTAATCGCACCGCATCTCCGTGAACAAGTACTCAGTCTTTAGTGTGATACTGTTTATCATTTCAGGTCCTAAGTTTCCTACCAGAAGAAGTTCTCAACACACCATCAATTTCACCTCTAATGCAAAGTGTTTCAACACAACTTGTGTTTCAAAATCATCCGCTAGCTGCTCTAGAGATCTATAAATGTTTGCCGCTGCCTTCGTTTGGACCTAAGGATGATCAGGGATTGCATGGAAGGAGTCTAGTGAGGGACTGTGTTAAGGCTTCTATGGTAAGTGATTTATTTTGAGTTTAGAAAAATGTATTGATTTTAGTTTTTTTTTTTTTTTTATATAACGCCATCTAGTCCCAAGCTAAGCAGAGCTTGTGTTATGGGTACTAGACAACTGATAAACATACTTATATATTTCTAAATACATACATATTATGGATAAATTACACCCAGACAATGATCGTGCTCATCACACAAACATTTGTCCTGGGTGGGAATCGAACCCACGACCTCCCGCATAGCAGTCAGGGTCACTAACTACTAGACTGACAGGCCAGTCAAAAATATAATAATGATTGCCGTCAATATTGATTTTCGATCAAAACAATTGCTCCACATTACACTATTCATAATTAATTGTCCAATGCTTACGGCGGATTTCTGAATTGAGTATTTTGAGATAAGAACCTGTCGTTGTTTGATAGCGAATTTTGGCAGAGCAGGCTTGCCCTTAGGCAGAGCAGGTTTGAGTTTAAGAAATACTATAATTAATGCTTGATTTAGAAATCGGATGGCATTGTAATTCAAATAATTTCATACATTCTTTTTTCTAAAGTTAATTAAATATCCAATCGTTTCGAAGATAGGATGTTCTCAAGGAGTAAATAGAAGAATTTCTGCTTTTTCTTTAATTAATATAGACTAGTGCTGTGAGCAGTGTATAGCAGTAATTTATTAAGTAACTTTTTAACTGAGACAAACATGGACTGGATGTGTTTTGTATAAACATTTTTATAAAACGAAATCTCAGAAAAGAAATCCAAAAATAAATTGAAAATCTGAAAAATTTGCACGTACACACAATTTTAACACATTTTTCTTTATCGCCGCCTCGCTTCTCATTCACTTCCACGTGGAACTCAAACTCTTTATGATTTACCGTTTGTGTTAGAATGTTTTCTGTTTGGTCTGATTTGAATATAATTCCACTTGCAGCCCTCAAGCATAGTAGGCCTAATAACTCAAGAACTGATGTCATCCGGGCGAAACCCAATAGCGTTGCAGAACGCATGTGAAGCCGCTTTGCAGTTGGGAAAGGTCCCCCTAGCACTGGACCTGATGACAAGGATGAAACAGCTGGGCATAACATTACGACCTCACTACTTCTGGCCGATACTGCTGCATAATTCGAAGACTTATGGCGAGAAAGGTTTGTAGATTTCAGTAATCAACTTGCTTTAGTAGCTGATGTTTGGCTAGTTCGCTGATGATTTGAAAGAAAGAAAAGAAAGAAAAACGTTTATTTGTGCCTCACACACTATACATAAATTAAAAACAATACAAATAAAAAAGCGAGCTAAATTGATCGATCCATGTCGCGAACTATGTGCAAAATGCTGACGAAATGTGCCGGAATTGCATAATTTTATTATTCTGCCAAGTCTATTTCATTATTATACAATTAGACGTAAGGCGATGTACTTGGTGTCTGTGTAACTAAAGAGCGGAGTCAAAACCTACTACATGAATCACATCGTCACTTTCCATCACGTGAGATAGTGGTTAAGCACGAACTTATCAATAATTTAAAAAGAGTATCTGACAGTGGCGAAGGGTGGATATTTTCTGAAGGGAAGCCGAAGCGTAAAGTCAACTCACCTAATGCAGCACACACCATGATGCAAAAAAATAGGATTAACATTGCATTGCACATCAAAAATCTGTTAATTACAGCAGTCCACATGAATGAATTTCAAAATGATGCCAGCAATCCACCGCAATCCAACACACAAAATAAATGTACAGTTCACCTGGTTCACCACACATCAATATTAAAAACAAATAAGAAACGACAAAAAAAACAATATCAAAACATTGAATTATTCGCGCCACCCAAACAATTAGCCGCCATGTCAATTTTATCGTATAAAAAATCCTGCCAAATAAAATGTATTATTCGCCAGTAAGAATTATAAACAGCTAAATTCATTCTTATTTTGAATCATTATAGTCAAATAGGAATTAATTTTTCTGTCTCGCTCGCACGTGCATAGACATCGCTGAGTAGGTATGGTCTTGAACCTGGACACCTGTGCATTACTCGTATTATTATTTATTTTACTCATAATAACCCGGCGCGCAGCGGCTTATTTTGGTACAATTTTCTGCGAGTTAAAAAGAGACAGAACGATTTAGAGAATAGGTGTTAGTTTATGGGAAAGTAAGAGATAGATGTATTGTATGGGATTTTGATGTTTGAAAAGGGAACTCGGTATTTTTCGGCTTAAGATTTTGACATTTTTATTTCAAAGTTGTAGGCATTTAAAAAATTGGAAGTAAAATGAGCAATAGAACGAACTAACAAGGTCGTTGACCTGTAGAACAAATTTTCATAAGGGAAGCCGATGGGAATCGTGTTATATGGACTCTTTGCCACTGGTATCTGATTTGTGTTGCTACACACCTCAACTTATAGACACACGCATAAAAAAAAAACATAAATTATTAAAAAATAAATAATAATAATTGATTTATTATTCCCTTTATTTACTACTTATACATATAATCTACATTTTTAAATGTTGTCTCAAAAAACACTTAAAAAAATCATTAAAAAAAAATAGTAGTCCGCCGGTATCGGAAGCAGGGTCCAAGCTACCGGTGATTAGGGCTCCAGAAACAGGAACTTCCTCACAATACGAGCCGTGTTGAGGAGTACTGCATTTATTATTATGATTAAGCCCTTTACATCTACATCTACACTAATATAATAAAGAGGTAAAGTTTGTTTTTTTATTTTTTTGTTTGTAGGAGGTAATCTCTGAAACTACTGGTCCGATTGGAAAAAATATAGCAACAATAGTAAGCTGCTTTACTCCTGAGTGACATAGGCTATATTTTATGTACGCCGGCGAAGCCGCTGACAAAAGCTAGTATCATATATATACATATATTTTTTTTTTTACTAGGAATAATGAACACTTTAACAATAATGGTACAAATGGATGTGAAGCCCGACTACGACACTATAATGGACTACTGTCTACCGTACGTGAGCTTCACTTCGCCACAGAACCTGATGAAGAAGTTCGTAGAGACAGGTCTCTCGGTGTCGACGGTGCTGACACCTATGATGGAGACGTTGCTGAATACTGGTCAAGTAAGGGCGGCGAGTGAGCTGTGTGAGTATGAAATACCTTTCTTTAATCTGCTACTATGCGTTCCAAATAACAATAGGATCGATTGACAGGATGTGACGTCACGCCGCGCGCCGTACTGTCAAATCAAAGATATTTTTGCAAAATTTAAGTACTCAGAGATGAGTAAAATTTAAAAACTTGATTCTAATTAACTAAATAAAATTTTCAAAATTTGATTCTGTTTAAGTAACCTTTTTTTGTTCACAGTTCGTAAATAAATTATTTTTTTCTTAAACTGAATTTTTAAAATATCTTGCTTTGACTTGACAGTAAAACATGACGTCACAACATGACAATCTATTCCATTCTCATTTGGAAAGCATTGCACTAGTTTCTGCCAGCGGTTTCGCCTTCTTAAAAGTACCAAAAGATGCAGTCACGCACTAGATCTTGACTGCATCAATTTAAACATATGTAACCATATGTAAACTTATGTATACTTTATATCAATTAAAAAAAAAGAATAAACTGCATGTCTTCAAATCTATTCAAGCATAAAAACGTTGATTTATTGTTATAAAACAATTTCGTTTTCTTCACAGGCGAACTTTTCCAGGGCAGAGTCGACTCGGAGAGATTGTTAAAACCCCTCCTTAAGGGTTACCTAATTAGTGCCGATATACCCTCAACAATACATATACTTGAGGACATAACTACCAAATCTATGGAGCGGAATAAGGACTGGGTCGGCAGGTTTTTGTGTAAATTCATGTTGCATCCTAAGATTAAGACGGATGTCAGTGATGTGCTTAATTTGTTGAAGGTGAGTTTAACTATTTATCTTACCTACCTACTTTGTTTCTAGAGTGAAGGCAGGCAGATAGAAGAATGAAGGTGGAAACGAGATACCTACATTCATATTTCGCTTTAGTGAGGTCTACATTTTCAGGTAAGAAAGGAGGAGCAGGCCTACCTAGAAGTGATCTTTTCACTTTTGTCTTAAAGACCCCTAGGTTTTATCTATTAGGAAATAGACTCCGGCAGGATATTCCACTCCTTAGCTGTAGTGTTCCCAAAACCCTTTGTACTTACATTCCACTTTATGAACTAACGACATAATTATCGCGACATATCTAGGCAATACACACACATACAATACAATATACATGCACATATAATACATTTTTAGGCTACTTAGTAGAATAATAGACGAATAGGAAACAATTAATAGTTTGCTGACAGCTTCTTGGGGTGCACGGGAACAATGCGCGTCGTCGACTTCTGCCCTCCACTGGTTTAGTTATACGAATTCAACAAAATAATATATTACTTTGACCATAATATCTAATTACAGACCCTAAACAAATGTCAATCAACAATCAAAATATCAACGTTAGCCGCTGACTATTGCCTGTCCCGCTTACCGGACAAGCACGACCCGGCGCTCATAGAGCTGTTCCGTGATAACATCATATCTCTCACTGATGAGCGCCTCATTGATGAGGGCGATGTCTTCGATCAACAGCTGCCGCATCCGGTAAGTCACGTCATTTTTGGAAAGATTTTTATTTTCACACACGTCAGTTTTTATGACTGTTGCATATATATCGGTACATGATCGCTATCGGTGTTGAAGTTACATAAAATACACAGTCACAGTAAAATAGTATAGCAGGAACTGTTGTAGAGTGATAATATAGAAATACTTCACTTTAGTTCACGGTGTTTATTCCATAAGTGACGAAATAGTGTCTGGGTGAGTCGTCACGTTACAACGGTTTTTATGTACAGAAATTGACAAGCATAAAATTAACAACAACTTCCGTTCTTAATTAAAAAAGTAATTAAATTATTATAAAACTCATTATGAAGGTAGAAAAATCGTAAGGAAATCATAATAACCAAGAACTAAAAATTCGACCTGTGACATTTCTCCATAGCATTGGGGTCGTGTGGTACATTACGGCCCATTCTCACGATCCCAGCATATGGAACATTATAAGACTGATCATGCTATGCTATGTATATTTTCGTAGTACAAAATAAAACCACTTTCCGAATCTGTTTATTTGTAAACTCCTAAAAAAGTGATAAACAAAATCTAACCGTATCTCTAGGCCGATAATAAAATTAGGTTAATAATACCACAAAATATCGACTCTCACCATTGGTACTTTTAGAAACACATGAACGAAGAGAATCTCCGCGCCCACCTTTCGGAGCTCGAAGCTAAAGGCATGAACACACGCGGCACACTCCGGAGGTTGCTCCAACAGTATTGCAGGGAGGGCAACTTGAACTGCGCGCGAGAGATTGCTGCCAAGTGCCAGAAAGAAGGGGTGAGTACACTTTAGTCACATTGCGATTAGGGCTTAAACACAATACTGCGATGCGAAGTTGCATCGTAAAAACCTACGAGCTCGCACGACGCGCGACGCAAGGACTTACGTATTAGTGCTTGTTTACGGAGATGCGGTGCGATGGGCCACGCCTTGGGCGTTCGTCATACATTGCAGTCGCCGGCTGCGACATAAATGTATGACAAATTCTTCAAGGCTAGAGTGAATAGGCCCTTAATAAACTAGTGCGCCTTACCATCAACGATTGCATCACTGCTTACCATCAGGTGGGATCGCAGTCAAGCACTAGTTTATTGCGATTAAAAAAAAAAAATATTGACAAACGCCTAACGCGCCGCGCAGAGGGCTACGCAACACGCTGCGTCTTCGTACAAAGCACTTAATATACATTGCAGTCGCCGGCTGCGACATAAATGTATGACAAATTCTTCAAGGCTAGAGTGAATAGGCCCTTAATAAACTAGTGCGCCTTACCATCAACGATTGCATCACTGCTTACCATCAGGTGGGATCGCAGTCAAGCACTAGGTTATTGCGATAAAAAAAAAAAAATATTGACAAACGCCTAACGCGCCGCGCAGAGGGCTACGCAACACGCTGCGTCTTCGTACAAAGCACTTAATATAGCATCGCACATTGTATGGTCACCTGAACCGATGTTATGTCGAAGCGCATCGCATCGCAGTGTTGTGTAGAAACACTTATAAACGCGAAAGTTTGTGTGTATATGTGACGTGTATGTTTGGTACTCCTTTACATAGTCCGGTCAAATTAGACCAAAAAATAAGAGTAAAGTTACATAAATTCCCACCTAGCTGAAAATCGGTAAGATTGTTTAAAATATCATTAAAAACAAAATTTGAAAGTTCCCCATCTTTCCCCTGTAAGGAAAAAAATTTATTCAAGGTCAAAGGTCAAAAAAAAGAGTTTTTCGCGATTTTCAGCAAAACGGTAAGTTTTATCATAAAAATACGTCAGACAAAAATTGTAGATCATAAAATTATCTACAAAAAATGTGTTAATACTTTTTTTTCTACGAGCCACCGTTTTTGAGATATAACGATTCTAAAAGTTGCAAAAGTTGTAATCGTCATAATATGCATGAATACGCCACGTATATAAACATCTCTATAGTTGTAATATATATTAAAATATTTTTCTATCGGTCATTGTAACTACTAATATAAAATATACATAAGCTATAACTATACAAATATCATGTAAAATGAAACCCAGTCCCTTAATTTATACACCATTGTAACCTTGAGAAAACATCTGTCCCCTGGTCAATTGTGTGCGTGGCTAGGGTCTTATACCTACTATAATAAATGAAACACTGTTAGTCTTGGATGCCAGTTGCTAGTGAAAACACGTGTTTATTCTAACCTATATCGTGCTGTTTTAAGTATTATAACAAAAATGTCAGAATATTGTTTTATTTGCTCTAAACTTTTAACTGAAAACCGAGGAAACGTGTGCATATTAAGACGATTACAACTTTTGCAACTTTTAGAATCGTTATATCTCAAAAACGGTGGCTCGTAGAAAAAAAAGTATTAATACATTTTTTGTAGATAATTTTATGATCTACAATTTTTGTCTGACGTATTTTTATGATAAAACTTACCGTTTTGCTGAAAATCGCGAAAAACTCTTTTTTTTTACCTTTGACCTTGAATAAAATTTTTTCCTTACAGGGGAAAGATGGGGAACTTTCAAATTTTGTTTTAATGATATTTTAAACAATCTTACCGATTTTCAGCTAGGTGGGAATTTATGTAACTTCGAATGTCTAAATTGACCGGACTATACATTCAAACGGTTCTTGGTATGATTTCTTCAGATAAAGTGTTAATGTATCATTTTACATACACTTTAGCCTATATAGTTATACCGATTTAAACCGAATGCTGAAGTTAACTTTCAATTGTTGTCGGTCAAATTAGTCTCTACTATTTGTCGAATAATGGTGATTCGAATATGAAAGAATACTCGAATCTATTTTCAAGTTCCGAACATTCTTAAATTAAATTTCATTTTTTTTTTAAATCATTTGCTCATCTAGTTAATCTTATTACCAGGTATTCCTATCAGCCGGTATGAAAGCCGCGATATTCGACCTTCACGTGAAACTAGGCGAGCTGGACTTGGCAGAGATGGCGCTTGCTGACCTGAACAAGTCATCACCCAACTTCACTTTAGACGAATATAAAGTCATCGACTTCGCTACCCTTATGGTGTATAAGAAGAAGATCAATCAAGCTTTTGATTTGATCAACGAACAGACTAAGAAAAGGTGAGCTAATTTTTTATATTATTTACTAGATTATTATACATGTTCATCACTTTCACGATATTTCTCCATTTGTTTCTGACGTTGTGAAGGACATTGTATACCGTCGAGTCAAGAGCTGTGCGGATCTGGCCGGACCAACATATTGGGCTGCGTACACGAGGCCTTTTCCTCTCTTTATGCATGTAACCGTGTATTATAGTGTAGTAAGTTTAATAAAAAGGGCACACCACAGGTCCGGCGATAAGTCTCTTCTTGAGAGGAGTGGTTTTAGAGATTTTACGCTTAATACACTTGGCAAAGGACATCTAGAACCATCAAGGAAAACCGTAAGGGCCTACCTTGCTAGTAAGCAGGATCGAAGCCTACTGCGGCCAAGGGTTTACTTTGGAAATAAAGGCTCGGCCTGGTATGAACGACAATTAAGGAATGGGGTGATTTGTTTAGTCATAAACAACACTATCTCCAGCTCCGCCCAAGATCTCGAATTGTCATTGGATGATTTTTACCCACCATAAAAAAAACCTGAAGAAGCGTAATTGTGGTTTTATTCAATAAAATTTTTGACACACCTTCCCGCTCCTTCTTTCACATTTTTAAGAGGCGAATTTTAATATATAAGAGTTAATTGCCCTTACAATAAGACCGCCTATTTATTAATGTTTGTCCTTTGATAAGCTAAGGTGTGCAATAAGGTTATAAATAAATATAATTTTCTTTTAATTGAATTTGAAATTGAATTACAGAAACGTAACAGGCGGTCGCAGTATAGCTCTAAACTGCTGGCGACTGCTGGACGCGACGGCGGCTCACGGCACCCACGTGGATGTTCACAAGATGTTCGACCTGCTGACCTCTTATAAGTACTGCAAGCCTAGTAATGTCATGCTGGGGCCGCTGATAAGAGTGCATTTGAAGAAGTAAGTGGGGATTTGAGTATTGTTGTTAAGCCTTTCGAATACCGTAATCTACACTAATATAATAAAGAGGTAAAGTTTGTTTTTTTGTTTTTTTTTATTTGTAGGAGGTAATCTCTGGAACTACTGATCCGATTTTAAAAATTTCAGCAACAATAGAAAGCTGCTTTACTCCTGAGTGACATAGGCTATATTTTATGTACGCGGGCGAAGCCGCGGGCAAAAGCTAGTTACTTACATAATAGAAAGACAATGAGCCCCGAGTGAACCCCGGCGCTCACTCTGGGCTCATGAGTTTAGTAATCTTTCTACACGGCTAAATTTTAATCGTTTTAATCACGTGGAGGGTCGACGTTGCTTATTTGGCTGAATTAGGATGAACATAGTCATACACAATATGGAATTAAAATTCAATACGATTATAATTAAGAAGAAAATTAGATTAGTTCATTAAGCCCCTAGAGGATACCGGTGTCCGCACACCTACTGTTTTTTAATTGTGTCTGTAATTACGGTAGTCGAAAGGTTAAAGATAAAATTATCGTTTTACAGCGACAATCTACAAGAAGCAGTCAACGAATTCACAGCTTTAGCCAAAAAATACAATAAAACACCTTTGAAACACGAGTTGATGTGTAAGATCCTCACCACAATGAGTGATGGACAGACTGAAGATAACTTCCTCACCAATGAGAAGGTAGGCGGCCACGGGAGACTCAACAAACTGGTGCAGATCGTGCTGAACATTGATAAGAAGGTGCATGGACCTGGTGATGTTCAGGTATAATATAATATTCCACAACATTGTCACACAACATAGTTAGACAAACTCAAACTCAAAATAATTCATTTCAAATAGACCATTTACAGGCACTTATGAAATGTCAAAATTGAAGCTAATTTGTAGTATAGTCCCAAGCTAAGCAGGGCTTGTGTTATGGGTACTAGACAACTGATAAACATACTTATATATTTCTAAATACATACATATTGTAGATAAATTACACCCAGACACAGAACAAATGATCGTGCTCATCACACAAACACTTGACCTAGGTGGGAATCAAACCCACGACCTCGGGCATAGCAGTCAGGGTCACAAACTAATAGATCAACAGGCCAGTCAAAAAGTAAAGCTAAGATTAAATTAACTGTGGTGTCTTTTTTGAAGTTAATATTATGATCGCGAACATAAATTTCTAAGGGCTGAAACTGCGTTGAGCGGGCGCTCGCATGGACACCCGTCGCTTGGCAAAGCGCGTGTGTCCCGTGCTCAGGTTAAGGATTACCTGCGCACTATCGCAAGCAAGGCATTGGAAAACTATACAAATATTTATTTAGTATGTGTAAGATATAACAGAGCACATACAATCAACACATGCCGTTAGATGTGAGGACACATCTAACGGCATGTGTTGACGACACCTTATGCCGTATTACATTCCATATTAGAAACTAAGGGCCGAAAGTTATCGCATTTTCTCAGTGGTCGTCCGCGTAGTCTCATACTACGGTGCTTCTGTACGTGCGCGGGGTTGCGTCGCTGGTAGCCACGCCCCGCACTCCTGGCTCTACGTAATAATATATTAAAGTTCTCTATCGGCACAATTACATGCACACGGTTAAAGTTGAAAAAGCAACAGTGCGCAAGTAACATTCTGGTTTCTGCTACGAGGACCGCCGCACACGACACACGCAACTCACGTTTAATGCAACGTTGGCCCTAACAAGACCAAACATGCACACACGTACACTCGCAAACATAAGTACGATAGTGCTAAATAAGCTCTACCATGTTTTATGATTAGCAGAGCTAAGGATATTTAAAAATTTTCGGCGACCCATGTAGAATTAAGCACCCATATGGCAGCAGGCATTACAATTAGGAATGGTTTCAGATTGATATTAAACTTAAATGATTGTTCTCTACTTACAGTTAACAGTAATAGCAGCTCTCGCCGAGGTCGGTTACAAGAAGACGCTCCGCAAAATGTTCCTCGACCCCAGCGTGAAGTTTCACCCAGACGCCATCTTGCGTCGTTGCGAACGATTCGCTGACGAAAAGAAGATCTCTGCCCTTGAAACGATCGCTGAATGTGCGAAGGATTTGAGGCATATCGATTCGGTAGAGATTTATGATATGATACTCGATGTTCTACGTAAGTGTCCCTTTTTGTTTTTGAACACTACAGACATGATATGAATTCTTCTATAGAAAAATGTTCCATGCTATTATAGAAGTACACAGTGAACTGAAGTAAATTAGTGCTTACTTAAAAGTTTATCGACTTTTTTGGTTAATCAGAAAAAAAAATGACAAAAATGGTGAAACACTATCTTTTTGTACAACAAATGCTTAGACTATGTTATTTGTAATGTGAATGCCACTGACTAAAATATATACTATATCTTTAATACATTAATTGTATAGTAGCATTTAAAAATGACCTTCAAACTTTTTTTTTGATAAGAGACCTTTTATCAATCCTTTTCTTTTTCACAGTATACCCAATCAACATTTGCCCTGACTTTCGTGGAATATAACGCAGATCTTATTATCTTTCAAATCCCTTGTTTTCCAGAACGCGATGACAACTGTAATGAGGCCTTGGCTCTATGGGCAAGAATGCAAGATGCCGATTTGTCACCTTCACAGAAATTCGTCAAGAATTTAATATCTATGATCAAAGCGAACAACAGAGATGTACCACCAGGACTACTCATGTTACTTGATAGGAAGGCTACGAAGAAAGAAAAGTTATAAACCGACGAGTATTTATGTGTCCTATTCGCCAGGGACGTGTATACATGACTGAGTATTCCATCTCGTTTAACTCTTCATTCCCCTTAAGATGCTGATAAACTTGAGCTCATTGCTTCGACCTATTTGGGGAGCAAAGCTTCGGCCCGTTCAGCGTTCACTAGAATGCTCATAAAAACGTTCATAGCAATGTTTGGCTCTATGCTTGGCTCGGCTCGTTGTTCAGTTCGACAAATATAAAAACGGCGAATGCTCAATGTTCTGTTACAAGTGAATACTCAAGTCTATCAGCAACTATAGGTGACAGAAGAACTGACCAGATGGAGTGTTTGGACGTGAATGTGTGACTCTGGCTGAATATACGTTAGTGTCTTTGTCGTAGGTGATTAAAAGTAAAAAAAAAAACACTGCATAACGTCGTCTTAAGAAACCGATCATGATACGAATACGTTATCATCAAGTTCATTTGGTCGGTAAATCCTAAGGCTGGGTTCACATGGTATTGTGCTGCAAATTTTTGCAAACTCAGATCGCACATCTCACGGCATTACGCCTCAAGTAATTTATCGTATCAACAGCGAGATGTTGGTGTTTGAGACTTAAAAAAACGTGCACTATAATATCGTATGAACTTAGGCGAGTGCGGTTTTAGGAGTCGTGTAGCCACCTTGTTGCTTTGCCGAATAAATGAACGTGATAATCGCAAATTTGCGTTATGATCACGCAATTAGTCAGACACCTCGCGAAAGTTTCTAGTCGACCAATATTCATCTTTAACGCCTGAGATATAAATGCGATAATTGGTCTAACACCAACGTTCGATAGCACAGTATGTGGAGCGGTATATTGATTAAAAAAAATCGGAATCGTAAAACATTAACTATGTCTATACCTGTAAGATTGTGCTCTTGATGAGTCATATTTATGATTCACTGTAATACGCACACATTTTAGAATTATAATCGAGGTCGTGAGAGAGTCGTCCCTATCTGTAAACTAGTTTTTTAAACTTAGTTATTCTGTATTTTCCGGTGATACCTACAATGTATTTCATCTAACCAAAATAATAAAACACCTTTAATTAATTTTCACCCCAAATATTAGTAAATAAATTAATACGCTATAATACCTGAATAAAACACGATAATGACCAAAAAAAAATGGCGTCATTCTATACGAGGAAGTTAGTGTTTTGTCTTGGTCTCCTATGAGTGTTGATATTGAGAGGATCGGAACTTGACCCTAACTACCTGATTGTTTTCTTGGCTTATATTTTTATAAAGAGTAGTATAGCGAAACATATTTGGATTAAGTGTTAATATTGAGAGAGCGATAGCACGATTCTGACAATTCCTAAGCTAGCTTATGAGAAATTGAAATAAAATCGGGAGTTTCAGATTAAGACTCCCCGATACTAACAGGTTATGAAAGAAACATTAGATTAAGTTAAGTGTCGTGATAGTTTCCTTAGTTTACATAAACAACATTTTTACTTACCATTTTACAGTTTAATAGGATCCTAAGGCCGAAACTGCACTAAGCGATCGCTCGCACGGTCCCATACTTGAATGCTCCATCTCGGCTCGCTGCGCGGGCACCCTTAGCGGGGATTCGCGCTCCGCGCCCGTGTCGCTACGTAATAGTACAAGTTCTCTATAGACTAATAATCCGGTTTCCGTGACGGGGACACGCTCGCAAAGTCACGCGACGGGACATCGGCACGGGTGCCCGCTTAACGCAGTGTAGGCCCCCCTTAATTTTTCTGACTGTTTACACTATTTACTGCATATTCTAAGCCCAGTTCTAAGCCGTAGTATTTTAGTTAATTGGTTGCGTAAATTTTTTTTCAGGATTTTTGATGTGTTGCGGGAACCATGACGTACTGGCAACATAAAATGTAGTGTTGCTAGCAAATTGGTAATTTTCTGCATACATTGATAATATAATCGAATGTTGCGTAACTGTCTCTCAATTTTTCAAGTTTCACTGCTTTATAAATCAAATGTTTCTGTTCAGTCAGTCGGGTATGTTTAAAAAAGATAAAAATCTCTGAACTGTTTAACACTTGTTATGTAACCGATTATCAAAATTCTTAAAAGAGAATTTAAAAAATTATTTTGCTGGTGTTAAATAGTTCGAAGATTTTATGATTACATTTGATGTAACTTTTAAAACTTTATCAATAAATTATTTTTATGCGAAAGTTTATCAAATTATACTGTTTCAGCCCAGTTGAACAGAAGTGCAGGTGTTTGGATAAATTCTTAAACAATTCCTATGTATTTACGTAGTCTTAATTTTTGTATTTTGTGAGATATGTGGGTTCTTATTTTTTTCTGCAGGGCTTAAGGAACTTAGCATGAAAGGAATGACGGTGTGTTGTTCGCTCGCTCAATTATCCCATCCCCTTTGAATATAACCTGTCCGTATCGGGGAGTTTTAATCCTAAACGCCCGATTTTATTTCAATTTCTCGTAGGCTACCTTAGGAATTGTCAGAATCGTGTTATCGCTCTCTCAATATTAACACTCAACCTAAATATGTTTCCGCTAGCTGCATTCTTTACATTTTATGGCAATCATAGTGTTTTATTTAGGTAGCAATTGCGCAATAATTTACTTGAAAAGATTGAGTTCATTAAGTGATCATTTACTCAATTTGGAAGAGAGCTTGACGTCTTACAGTTTAAGAGCGCGTTGAACGCGCTGTTACAGCATTATAAATATCTCTAATCATTTTAAACCGTATCCCGTATGTGTAAAGTCCACTTTCGCTTGAGTCGCAGTGATCGTAGTTTGTAAATATTTCCTACAAATTGTTACTTTTGTTTTAGTTGGTAAATTGTATAGTTTATATTCTACAATATTTTATTGTATTTGACTGTGATATTAAATTACTGAAGTAATAAACAGATAAAATTTTATTTACATTGTTTAATTTCCACCATTATTTCAACCAAAACAAGCAAACTTAACCATAATTGAACTCTGCAATCCAGAAATTTATATAAAAATTAACATGCGTAATTGCCGAGTCGTGTAACAGACTCCCCCCTTGAGGACGCGGCCGTGCTACGCCCAAGCTCAGCACACCGCCGCATGTTTCACAGTGTCTTCAGGTCGGTCAACACAATGGTGACAACACCTGGCAGTTTCTTTCGCAAGAACTTACCATGTTCGGTGAAAACACACACACGGCATACATTCAAACGTTCATCTTTATGATATTGGTGTTATTCTTCACACCGAATTTCCACCGAATTCGGCCCTAAGCAAATAAATTAAATAAGACACTCATTTTACTTTTAAACATACGTTTACTTTAGCATATCAATAAGATTTAACGCTATTTAAATCTTCAATAATCTTCTTATTTAACAGAGCTAGTTCTTCTATAGCCTGCTTCTTAAGTGGTTCGTAGTCTGCCTTTAAAGTTATAGAAGCAATGTCTTCTTCTAGAACAGTCTTTCTATTCTCCAGTTGAGCTAACTGGTCTTCCAAATTGTTTAACTTTGCGTACATTTCGTTGCCGTCCAGACTTGCCTAGAAAAGAAAGTTTTATCAGATCCTGATGAGTCCTGATAAGTTAGTTAGTTATTTAAAATGTTATCAGGCAGAATATTACAAATTCTCATTTTATAACTAGTGCTTGACTGCTGGTAAGTAGTAATATAATCGTGTGTGAAGGCTCATTTCACTTTAGCCTTGAAGACACCTAAATTGTAATGAAACGGGTTTATCGCAGCAAGTAAAGATGTTTTGTATGTTTATTGTTAAAACCCTTAAATAAATTCGAATCGTTGAAATCTTGGGAGTCAATTCGTTCCAATAACTTGTGTTTAAAGAACTTATTTCGCATAAAACTAGAAAATAATGGAAAAAAATCCCAGGCTGGCAGCATTGTCCAAAAGGTGAACTGTAGGAAATTTCTGACACTACTGTACCTCTGTACACAAAGTTTACCTGTCTCTATATTTTTTGTTTTCTCCAACATTCTCAGTTTTTATAATGTGCCTTGGCTATGCTAACCTACCTGCAATTGTTTCAGCTTATTCGTGGCTTCAACCACCGCACTTTCAGTAGGTGCCAATTTTTCTCGGAGTTGTTTTAGTTCTGTCTGTAGAGCTTTCTTTTGTTCTTCACCTAGAAAGCAAAAAAAAAACATGAAACAGCGTTGCCTATTTTGATATCTTGATTTATATTTGAAATACATGAAGTCATAGAGCTTTTTATCAAACTAATTTTTCATAGCACTTTATACCATCATCTCGAAGTTTCTCGAGATCAGACAGAGTAATAAGTTCCTCTTGCATTACTCTAGTTTTCTCTGGTAATGTTTGTAGTTCTGTAGCTAGACGCTCTCTCGTTGCTTCGGCCTGTAAGAATAGAATATAAAAAAAAATACTAGTTACTTAGAAATTCGATGGAGACATGGGATTTGATAGATCCCTTAAAGTATTTTTTGGACCCAGTTTTTGGATTACATCTGCCAATTGTCCCCGCTTTTATATTCATAAAAAAAATTCAGAGCTTTACCTTCTTCAAATTGCCCTGGAACCTCTCATAATCCTTCATCAAAATATCAATAGACTTCTTGCTATCATCATACTGAGTAGTATATCCTTCTTTCTGCTTCAAAGAGTCTATCTCACTCAAATCAAGATCAATATTAGAACTGCTATGTTCTAAGGAGAAGACAATATCCCTTTCTAACTGATCAATCTTTTCTTGTTCTTTTTTTAGATTTTCTTCGTACGTAGACATGAAAGTATCCATTGTTTCTTCTCGCTTTTTTAGCTCTCTGTATTTTTGGTGGCGGTCCGAATTACCTTCTTCTAGGTCCTGAAATATAAAAAAAACGTTATTTTTTAAGGAGCCATACTTTTTTTTATATAATTTTGTAAGGGTATAAAAAATAAAATATTACTAACCTGTTCTGCTTGCTCAATAAGTTCTTGAACTTTCTTAATTTGTTCTTTCAAATTCGCAGCATTGCTATCCAATGATGCGATTGCAGCATTATCTTCGCGAACCTGACCAAAATATTTATATTTTAGCTTCGGTTTTTTTCAAAAAATTTTACTATTGTGTTCGAAAGTTCAGGAATTAAATACCTGGAGAAGCAATTTCTCCCTTTCTTCTTGTGGATCCAATCGGTTGTTCATTTCATTCTTCATGTTATCTCTTTTTTCCTCTGCAGCTACTAATCGCCGATGCAACTCTAGTAGATGTACCTTTATCTGTGAGTGAAGATAAATACATTTCATTATCATCATGACAGCATATTCCACTTCATTATGCCATTATTAGAATACTGTCAGTTCTCGTCGACTTACCTGAGAGCCAGATATCTCTTTACTAAATTCTTCTTTTTCTCTATTGAGGTGGTCGATCTGAGTCCTCGCTTGTTCAACTTCTTCTCTAAGGGCAGCAGCAGTTGCCTCTAGTTCATTGTATTCATCTTTCTGTTCTTGTGTCATTTCTGCTAGCAGTTTTGTTATCGTTGATTGTTCCTGAAAATGGTAATTTCTTTTGTGTATAAGTAACTAGGTATACGAAGTACATATTTTGCTCTAAAACCATATTTTTAAGGAAATGGTAAAATAAAGTACGTTTTTTAAATAAAGACTGATAAAATAAAGAAACTAGTAATCCAACGGTGAATAATATATTTCTCCATAGCCGGCAGGTACTACACAGCTCGGTAACAGCCTCTCTCTCAGTTCTTATGCAACTGTGCTCTGTGTTAATTACTATTATTATAGGTACTGAGCCAGTCTTCCCATCGGACTTATAAATTCGTCAAATCAGTTACGCCAATAAGTTCCATTAGCAAATCACCTTATCCATCTGTTCTCTCAACTGCCTCAGTTGGTTCTCCTTCCTCTGTTTCTCCATGAACACCTGTTCTACTTCCTCTTGCATCTTATTATTGCTGGCTTCCAGGTCCCTTGTCTGTTCTTCTACTGATTGCTTGTTTGCCTCTCCATTGGCTATGCGTATGGCTGTATTGTAATCAGCTAAACGCCCTTGTAAATCTAGAAAAATACGATAAAAACTGTGAATCTACTGTAGGGTGTTTGAATAAGTTTTTCCAGTGCGTATTCGTTCCATTTTGAGTATGTGTTTGTGCCTTGTTAAAATACACCAATTCTGATAATTTTAATCCCTTGGAGGGTTGATACGGTACATGAAATACTATCGATTTATAAAGCTAAAATAAAACAAAGTATTTTTTTTAAAACTCAAATTAATTTACGCACGTTCTAAATTGATTTCTTTAAGTAAACGTCAGCTGGGTCAGTCCAATGACGGTAGTTATATCCAATGACCCACACCTACCTACGAGGTGATTGACTCGTTTACTTAAAGAAATGAATTTTGTAAATGCGTATAGGTATCAATACAAAATTTAGGAAAAAAGGAAAAAGGACTTTAATTTTTTTATTTTATCTACACCGACAGTGTTTCATGTACAGGATGGACCCTTCAAGGGATTAAAACGACTTTGCAAAGTTATGTTATAATGTACAGTTATGTTATCTATATGCAACCTACCAGTCAGTTCCAAAGCTAATTCTCTGACTCTCTTCTCATAATGCTTCTTAGCGGATCTCTCTCTTTCTCCTGCGTCTGCCTGCTCACTCAGTCTGGCTATCTCTGCTTTCATCTCCCTCACTTTCACCTGCATCAGCTCTTCCCAGTACCGCTTGTCTTGTAGCTGTCGAGTGCGGAACCCTCGGGCGGTGCCAGTGCGTAGACCTGATATGCCTTGTTGTGTTATTGGTCTATCGATCTGAAAACATTCAGTAAATGAAAAATTTGGTTAGTATGATTTGGTTGGAATTAACATTATGATCAGTAAAATGATAAATGCCTCTTTGTTTTATTCATACACGTCCAATTTTTTTTCCATAGGAGTTGGCATATAACTCATGTAAGGAACGTTAGGAACAGGAATCGGTTTTTAGTCAGTAAAAGTCTGACTTTATATCCCGCCCCGCACAAAGGCGCGGAGATGTTACTGGATTTTGCACAAAAAAAATGTAGTTGGTAGAATCGAAGGTGCTCTCTGCCAATTTCAATATCTACCTGACTCCTTTGACTCACAGTAGTAATTTATGCTCACAGATAAAATAACATGTAAAGCTACTTACCATAGAAAACCCAGTCATAGCGGTAGGCTGGCGGCTAGCCGTCGGAGGCGCTGGTCCGAACCCAGCAGTTGACAGCCGTGATGCAGTACTGCCTCTATACGCTGATGTTGGCCTCATCGTGCTACTTCTGAAAAGGTAAGTAGATTACATTGATGATTCTGTGATAGGTATCAGTACTTAAATAAAGTTATGATAACCTTATTTTTATGTAGGTATTTATATTTCATCTGAATTTTTATTTCCTTTCATTTATTTATTTTGTCTAAACCTGCACACTGCATCGTTTCGGTGTCCAATGTCAACATCTATACCGGTCCACCTAAAAACCAGCGCTGTGGCCCATCGCACTGTGCGTGAAGCCACAGCCTTACGCTGAGCGTTCGGCCGGTTTGCGCGTAGTAATTGGTTATGTTTGTTAACTAGTTTTAAGTTTACGTTATTACGCGTAAATAAACTGTTTTTCTTTCTTTCTTTCTTATTATTTATAACTAGCGTAAAACAAGCAACCTTCGGCTTCACCTTCGTGGAAGCAGGTTAAAATCCATATAAGCTTTGGACTCAAGCTTCCCTTGGGGGTTGAATTTTGGATAATCGTTTCTTATTCTTTGTATACCTTATCAACACCGCATCATAAAATAAATACTTATCATAATAAAAGGTAAACCTCATCATAATAAAAGTACTCTGCTTTGCAACAACGTTCTAGGTTCAAATCTAGAATCTAACCTAGCTTAGGCTAGACTGGGTGTTGGTGAGTTAGTGAGTCAGGACTTTGCTCACATATACAGATAGCCCATGATGTCCCATTATAGGGTGTAAAAGACTTCTATTCCCTCATTTGTAAATTCCTTTAGGAGAGTAGACACACATAAAATAGAAAATAATCGGGCTTCTTTTAATTTCTTTTCTGCGCTGTTGTTTTCAGCAAATAAATAGTAAATAACACGCAGTGTGTGTCTAGAACGAAGCAGGCATTGGAAACGAAATGGTGAAGAGTTTAAAAACCTACATAAAGTTTTAAAACTTAAACTGCAAAGAAAAAGTGGCTCTCTGCCAACTGTATCTAGTACTGGTAACTAAGTGTAACAAAATGTTATTCATCATGTTCTTTTGTATGAAGTCACTCAAATAGAAACACTAAGAAAACTCACAAGAATCACTCCAAGTAATCATAAAACTCACTTCTCATTTAACACCAGACCTAAACAAGCATAAATATCACTAATTGCAAGCAAAATCAGACTAAAATACAGAAGAGTAGCCTAAGAACTTACCTAGATACAGCTGAGCCTGTGTTTGTATACTCTCGATACCCTCGTCTGGATACAGGCCGCGGGGCGTCTGACCTTTTCCCCCCCGCACTACCGTCAGAAAAATCCATAATAGTACCAAGTAATTAATTATTTTTTTCACATCAAATCGGGTCAAGTGTCTCGAATTGTCGACCGGCGCATTAGATTTGTTGTTGATGCGTTGCTATGGCAACGGGACTGTACTATGACACACGTTGTCGCTCATTTTAGAACTAAGTACCACCAGCCTTTGTTGTGTACTTCATGGAGTAATTATTATTTTGTTTACAAATGCATTACATAAAAATATCTAAATGTTTCGTGGTGTAAAATGATCAAATAATTATAGTTTATATACCTTCCAGTTTCGCCAAGTCTGTCTGTCTGTCCGTCCGCGGAAAATCTCAGCGACCGTTAGCACTAGAAAGCTAAAATATGTAGGTATATCAACTACGCCGACAGAGTGCAAAAACAAAAAGTGCTAAAAACAATTTTATTAGGGTACCCACGTAAAGTGGGAAGTAATTTTTTTTTATTTCTACCACATCGTGTTATATGTATTATTGTATAGGTATTTAAAAATGATTAAGGGTTCCGTCAAATTATGATTTGACTAATTTTTTGATAATGTAAAATAAAAAATCGCTATAAAAGTAAAAACCAAGGCGTCTCCCCTTCTAACTTTTGAACCATAAGTTTAGAAAATATGAAAAAAAATCACAGAAGTAGAACTTTAAATAGACTTTTTAGGAAAATTATTTTGAACTTGATATGATGAACAGTTTTCGAAATATTAAAAAAAAACTTTCTGAACTAATTTTATAGTTTAAACGAGCGAGCAAGCTTTTTTTTTAACTTTTTTACAGATTTCATTATCCTGAGCGTATCTTCTTTTAAATAAAAATACCTACCTACAAAAAGATTAAAATCGGTTCGTGCAATCCAAAATTACCACCGGGTACAACGCCATCTCACGGGAAATTGGGTTACCAATTTTTACATGGGCTACTGGGTTCTGTGACATTGTGAGAAAATTGTGACGGACGGGAAACTACGGAACCCTAGACTGAGCGTGGCTGTATTTTTTCAACTCTCCTTTTGCAGGCACACTCGAAAAATGTCTTCTTTAGAAATGAGCACCACCTTTGTACTTTTTTTCTGTTATCTTTATCTTGTCTGTTTATTATTCGTAAGTGTGTAGGTACATTAATTTATTTCTTTTCCCACTGTCACTCCTTAGCAATGCTCAACACTACATGATTCAGTATTTGGTATACCCAAATTACATACCCATATCTTAGTATTCCTGCAGGTGATGGCTTTATCATTGCCTGTAATGGGAGAGACATAATCGTTGGTTTGGATTTAGCACCCGCATAGTCTAATCTTACTGATATACAAAATATGTATTACGCTTGTTCCAAATAGCATGCATTGTCGATGATTGCACAACAAACTTACAAAAGCCAGTAATCATTGTACGTTGCGGCTGCAAGCAACTGCGAGCTCACTACAATGTATTTCGCCGAACTAAATATTGTACTATCTTCGTGCTTTTATTTCTCAAACGCATTCGGAATATCAGGTCTCGCAAATGGATACAGATTCTTCACGAAAGAACTCACTTCTTCGGTAGGATTACTTGATGCAACCCATATAAATAAAATGTGGATCAAACAACCGTTAGACCATTTTAACGAAACAGAAACCCGAACTTGGAAGATGAGGTACTTCGAAAGGCTTGACTTCTGGAAAGCAAAAGGACCAATATATTTGTTCATCAATGGTGAAGGTGCTGCTAGTGATGTATTTCTTCAAACTGGAATACTGTACGAGCTTGCGAAAGAAACCAAAGGTGCTATGTACTTATCCGAACATAGATATTACGGCAAAAGTAAGCCTTTTGATAAATTGACCACAGAAAACTTGGCATACCTTAGTTCCAGACAAGCTCTTGCAGATGTAGCTAAATTACTTGAAGACATTAAAATGTGTCCAAAATACAACGAATCAAAAGTTGTTGTAGTAGGAGGCTCATACGCCGGAAATTTAGCAGCTTGGATGAGACTCTTGTATCCTGAACTAGTCGATGCTGCTATCGCTAGCAGTGCACCAGTCTTAGCAATGAAAGATTTCTACGAATATTTAGAAAATGTTGCTGATGACTTTGAACAACATGGAACGCCAGGATGTTATGATAGAATAACAGAAGTATTTAACAGGTATGAAAAATTATTTAAGACTGATGAAGGCATAATCCAGCTAAAAGAAGAAGAAGAGATTTGTGACAGTACAGATATGAGCAAATCAGAAAATATGCAGTTATTCTTCTTAGACAAAACCTCTGCTTTCATGTATGAAGCTCAATATGGTAGTCCCAAAAGTATAAAGAATTTTTGTGAAGATATCATGGAAACTTTTCACGTAAATTCCACAAAAGATGATGATGTTGATTTATGGAGCAAGAATAACCATTGCTTTAACTATGATTTCGATGAAATGGTAGAAGCCATGAGAGATATTGACTGGGCTACCTCTTGGACATATCAAACTTGTACTGAATTCGGTTACTTTCAAACTGGCTCTTCTAACAAGCAACCGTTCACCAAAAATGTTCAAGTGGAATTATTTTACAGTTTGTGTACTAAATCTTATGGCGAGGAGTTTGACGAAAGAAGAATCGATGAAGGTGTTGAACGTTCTAATGATATGTATGGTGGTTTGAAACCTAATGTCACAAACGTAGTTTTTGTAAATGGAGACTTGGATCCATATCACAGGTTAGGAGTGTTAGAAGATGTTTCATATAACGCACCAGCTAAAATTATACCTTTATCGTCTCATTGTAGAGATTTATTCTCAGATAGAAAGAAAGATCCTGAAGAATTAAAAGAAGCTAGAAAGTACATAAAGTATTTGATTAAGAATTGGATTGGTGCTGGTGAATATAAAAAGCCTTAGCCGATTTCAATTCATGTTGTGACTTCTGTTTGACTTTTATGATTTGTAGTAGGTACTGCATTATAGCTGTATGAGTTCGTGAATCTTTTAGATTGTAAATTTAGAATCTATTCAATTCAATTTGTTTACTGGGCGCCTTCAATTTAGCCGCAACGTGCTGCGTGACAGCAGCGCGGTCTTAAAAGTGTGTCAGAATATACATGTAGGTGATATTTTAGGCCAATAAAACAAAAGTATTATTAAAATAATTGTATATTTACTCATAAACGGTCTTCCTTATGATAGGTTACTCGATAACCAACACCCAATGCTACACAATACAAGTGGATGTTGATGTTACATAACTTATATTCGTAATAGCAGAAGTATCTTACATCGTACCAGTGTTACTCGTCACTTCTAACAAAACACCTTCAAGTGTATCAATAAAAAATGCTGTAAGTACTTATTTTACGGAAACTGTCTCTAAGTTTTTCTTGGTTATGTTTATAATAATGTACATCTTCACAATAAATCATAACTATGTTTAATACATTTACTTTAATCCTCGTTATAAATTTTCCTCTATCACCCTCTTTGATTTGGAAAAATACTTAAACTTTTGACATGTATAGTCTCATCTAAATAGTATCATTATAATTATCTACAATAATGCATAAGATACAATATTTTATGGTAACCTGTGTAGCACCTCCGAATTTTTGTAGCTGCATATCAGTTTTAGAAGCAGTTAAAATAAGATCCGGTGAAAAGAGCTATGTTTTGTATACCACATAGTTCTTTTAAGGATATTATTTTAAAGTATTATATTTTATTGGATAACATTATTACAGCACTAAATGTGCTACGAATATAAAACGTACCTATCTAAATATACAAAAATATTAAAATCTTAAAGTAATTGTGACAATAAATTACATTTAAATTGTCCACGTAATTGTACGTAACTAGATCATAATTATTATGATAATTGAGTATTGGAAAAATATATCAGGAAATACATGGATACAGTAATTAAAACAATGATAAGGAAGAAGAAATATATGTACAAAAGTACTTAATATACCTAATATTGAATTTCTATTTTATTCCTAATATTAATTAGATTTCAATTATATGCAATTTACATACAAATAACAAAAATTAACAATACCTATGTGATGTTTCAAAAGGCAATAAATAGTAAGGTCCAATAGGTCGTGATGCATTTTTTATATGTATTGCTTTATATTGCCACAAAGTAAAATGTTTGCGTAAGTAACTTGTGTTGATTTACTAACACATTTAAAAAAACAAAAATCTTTACATTCTTCTTGAAGCTCTCTACAAATAAAATAACAAAAAATATTTTCAACTCCCTAATCGCTTTAAAATTTCCCAACCCTGTTTTGACTAGGATTGCCACTTAAATATTATAAAAAAAGAAAATACTTTAACGACAAGACGATTGTGATGACATTGAACACGCGAATCGTTAAATATTGGCAGTGATAGTTAACTTAGGTTTAATTAATATATACTAAGTTTTTTTTACAATATTCAGTTAAATACGTTATTCCTAACATGTTGGTAAAGTTGATTACTAAATTATAATATACTAAATCTAACACTTAAATATAGATTGATTATAGAATTACATTAAAATGTATACTAGAAATCTCGATAATTCGCAATACCCCTCAAAGCAATAAAGCCCATTGCTTTTCTCATACAAAAGTAAATAATTGTATCATTGATGTAAACACAATTTTAAATTCTTTTTATTTTACAAATCTTTGAATATTTACAATATTACATAAAGATTACGTTTTACAAGATACTGTCACATCGATTCTTATTTTCGTGGTCGTCATGCACCCTAAATCAGTTAAAAATACAGTTCAATCTTTGGTTACACAATTATTTTCTTCAATGGAAAAAATGATGTAATCATCCATATAGACAAATCATACCAAAATGTACTGTGACTTTAGTTTTTCGATCTGACAGTATCCTTTAATAAAGTCTAGGTTAAGTTGCCAGGTGTCAGGTGATTCGCACTTTAGTCCCACTCTCCAATGAACATGTGACGCGCGTGCGGGGCGGGGGGTGGGGGGAAGCCACGTCCAGGCATGGGCAGGCGACCATACAGCGCGTAAGGATCATAGTGTTGCTCTCCGTCTGCAATCAACATCATCACCAACGTTTTAGGAAGCTTAAATATTCCCACGTATCTTTAAATTAATTTTGTTTAAGAGTCTGCTCGCCAGGTAGGCCTCCTATATTACACAGCACTATCCGTAAAACTAATTTGTAGACTAACGTACAATCGTTGTAATTAGCGGAGTTAGTGGAGATGTTACAAACATTTAGGGAAAAGCAACGGGGTAAGTTAATAACAAAACGAGGTACATTAAGTTATAATACAAACACAAAGGAATCAACGCTTCAAGGGAATTTAAACCAATCAGTTTTATTAAAATCTACTGCCTATTCTGGGAATCTAGTGCTTTTGCAAACTACATCTAAGGATGATAGCAAAGCTTTCGAAATGGAAATTTCGCAAGTTGGAAGAATCAAGAATAGACAAGATTGTCAAGAAAGAAGTAGATATAGACATGAACTTTCGATACTTGGTGAATATGAGAGATGAACTCAGAAGTGTGGAAAGTGTAGAAACGAAGCTTAAAGGCGAGTTGTGCTACCAAGCGAAGCGATCTAATATAACAGAAAGTTTAAATACCAAGATTGGAGCGAAGAGTCCGCGTTGAGGCGGTGGAATTAAAGTGCGGGGTTAGTCTGTAGGTATATACACTAGCGCGGCTGCTGGATCACGAGGGGTCGCAGCCGTTTCTCCCTGTTCGGATAGAATTGGAACATGAGCTTCTCTTTTCTGGGGAGACGATCGTACGCACCGATTCCGCTTTCGTAAGAACGAGCGTGCCACAAAGCTTGTGGCGGCATGGGAGCGTGCGCATACGGCGCCATGTGCGGCGGGAATGGGCCAGGGTGGGCGTGAGCTACGCTGTAGCGCTTGCTGGGCACGGGAGCCTCCTTCAATGTCAGACGCTCAGTCATAGCCGGCAAAACTTTTGCGCCGTTAGTCTTCACGAAGTTCGGCACGCGCGCTCGCAGACCGCAGTAGTACGGATCGTCTGAAAACAAAACAAACAAATCTTGAAATGTCATTACAAGCAAACATGCACCAATAGACGTGTTAGTACCTGGAAACGAGTCTTTATGTAACATGGTTATCGTTCACCTATTTCTATGTTAGAAACTGCGAACACATTCGCCTATAAAACGGAACGCATGCACGTTCCGTCCCATGTTCCGCATCCTACGCCTGTCTCGTTCCAAATACCGACGATTCAAATATCAAGGATACGCCGAAATGCCAGCCGGCGGTTGCGAAACCGGGGCATTGTCTGTTTATAACCTCTGCACTGAGCTCTTCTTATGAATGGAAAGCAAGTGCTCTCAAATTAAAACGTGCGAATGCGGTCCAAAAACGCCATATCCGATCACCCGTATCAGATATGGAATGCGTCAAACGTGACTCGACATTGACACTCAGGAATCCGTGAACAGAGAACGGAGCTACCTAGGTATGTATTGGATACTGCTCGAAATTCATTTGCATTAAGCTTCCAAATTCGAAGTCATGTGTCTACGTCCTTTTATGTTAAAGCATGACTGTCCAAAGTGTATTCAAACGTAAACTGTGCTCATATTTCAAAAGAGACTTCGCTCTTTGTCGGGTCGATATAACTCTTAATATTTTAAATAGTATCTACTCCTTTTAAGACGGTGCTTGTGGTCTTTGAGTAAGTGTCCTCTTGTAATCTGTGATATATGGCCATTCTCTTGATACACTACCTAGGTACTCGCCTTGTCTTTTTGTGAACAAAAAGTTTCTTAGAAACACAAAATTCCACTTTGGAGATGCAACTTCTATAGCAACAAAATGTAGAGCGTATTAAGATAAGATTTTACCACATGAATAGATTCGGTTAGGCGTTCTGCCCATGCGTTAACTAAATTAGTGTTTAATAGAATCTTGAATAGGAGTCCAAGTATTTCTTTGACTACAACTCGCATATTGCAATGTATTGATAATCTATACCAGCAATCTCGTCAAGAACAACCACTGTATATCAGTTTTTAATCCCAAACCCATCAAAAGACATCATTCATTTCAGTTCATTGTGCCCATAACCTTAAGTCCATATTCCATATTTTATAAATATTGCTTTAAATCACTGTGTGCGTGGACATGGGTTTATAAATGATGATCCGGCTAGAGATGTTGATATAAAGGTTCACACTAGCGAGTACCAGCGACGTTGCTGTATAAATTGCGACTCGCATTCATAAATCCATTGCATTGTCAACTGTACCGTGTTCAAATGGACAGCTCTGGTCGCAAAGGACGGTGATTGCTTGACTAATATCACTAGTGGTAAATAATATCTTTGTGATTGGACGTTGTGAAATGTAATAGAAAGTTCTGTAATTTACTCGAAGTGTGGTAATGAATTGACAAATGTTATATCGATTCAGATTAAATATAATGCGATTTCTAGTAAGTATCCGTCAGGTAGTTGGTAACTACAGGATAGTTAATCATGACGAAAGCTACGAAAAAAGTTATAAACAAAACGATAGCAACAGTAGAGCAGCAATCGCAAATTCTAGCACAAACACACACAAAATATACCCACAAACATTCATCGGTTAAAAATCACTAAGTAGCTACACTCTGCTATCAGTTGATCCTATTTGTCCATTACTGAAGAATTATGACCAAAGTTATGACCAAACTTGGCAAGCAATCCTGGGGCCGCTCTCAATGTAGGCGCCTGCACCTCTGCCTTTTAAATACTGTTATTACCCATTCAGCAAGACAGAACACCGTGATACTTCCAAGAGAATGTACGAGTATATTGTTCAAGCAATTAAAGCAGATTTTTTTCTGTTTGTTTTTTTCGTGATACCCTTTGTTTCTAGAATGGTAAAGTTAATTGAAGTCCGGTAAGTTATGAGCGGCCCTACTGAACATAATTAGACACTGCTGTAATGGAGAGAATTCGTAGGCTTTAAATAGTTTGAGGCTGAAGTAAAAAGGTTGGTCATGTGGTCATACACCATGAATTTCATCGATAGTTATGTTTTGCATTGCTTTAACTCGCAATGCGGTCGTTATTTGACTATATTAAATATAGAAATCGTTATTTAATAATGCATTAATATCAAATCACATTCATTATTTAGACTAATTCTATAATCATTGTAGCACTCACCGTATTTCTTGTTGTCTTTGCCCTTATCTGATTTGCCTCTTGGGAACTGTGTTGGCACATGTCCATCGTGTCCTTCTATGTCATCGTAATCAGGCTGTGAATCAAATAATAAGGATTATTTTATCTAAATCAAAAAAATAATATTTCTTTTAAATTCTTTTGGGTATTTGTGATAATTTCAATAATATCAATACCAATATCATTTTTATCCAACATGAATGCACTAGCTTCGTAAAATGTTGCTCTGTATCTTCTAAAACGTTTCTGGCGACATGAAAGTCAGATAGCAGTTAGAGGAACACCCAGAACGCAATCACATTGTAATATGTCCACTAAACAACACAACGTGCGCCTAAGAACATGTAAAACCAAGTAATTCAAGTATAAAACACGAAGCAAAAATCAGATGCAATAATATGAACGTGTGGGCGCCGTACAATCTTTTACCTTGTAACGAACCAAAGATGGCATCAAAAAAGACGAATCGTGATATGTAAAACTCATAGAGCCAGGACCTTATCAAATAAAGGTTATGGAAACCATCCCGGCCAGACATATCAGTTCACGCAGTATATTTTCTTAATAAACACCTAGCAGGCATAAAACTGAAGCTTAACAGACACACAAAGGACATTGTTCATTTGTATGGTGTCAGAAGCAAAGACTAGGTAAACCAATAAAAGAGTAAAAGCCGACGCGACGGTACTATGTAGTCGCTATCATTTATCTTGGGAGGCGATGAGATGTGAGATACGTCAGGGTTATCTTTCCCGCTGGGCCCACCATTGTCCACTCCACACAGTTGCGATAGCGTGTGTCCACAATTATCTGACAACAACTCGGAACCGACAGGCGTTAATCGGATTGAACTTTCACCTCCCTCGATGTTTATATCTTTACAATTGTTATGATTTAAAACATGATTTACGCAATGATTGATGAATACGTTTTGTTGAGAACGAAAAAAGTATTGACGTGAATAGATAAGCATCTAGGTGGCTGCCATAAACTTACGTGGCGGCCACCTTATAATCCTGGCTTATATTTGAAGTGTGAGTTACATGGTAATATTGGTTACTTATTTTTTATTGGAACAACAATCGACGCCTCAGATAACTCTAACATTTGTTGATTCTGTATAGAACTACAGTGGTAGATTTCGATTAATTTAATACCATTTGATTCGCATTTTATCAAATTTGAATCCATTAAACAATCTGTTATAAAATCAATCAAATGATAAATGCGATCTTTTGTATATAGAAAAATCCGATTAGACTTTGACGGAAAAATAAATGACTTGCAGATTAAACAAGTAAATGTTAAAATTGACAATGAGGCTAATGCAAAGAAACCAAATACGGAAGGTTGTAGAGTTAGTATATTTCTAAATTTGGCAGATATATAATGACACCTAATGAAAGTAAGGATTAAGATAATTGGAATTCGAAAATGTGTGGGGATTGTGGCCGTTGATTTAAATATGTTTTATCCTTTTAAGAGTACTTGATTGTAATTATTTCGGTGTATAATTTTTTTGTGAACTTAAGAACTTAAGCTGACATAAAATCCTGATTTGGTCTTGATTGATAATGTCGCATTAAAGAACGAAGCATATTTCTCATGTGACTTATTTGTCGTATACAGTCGTCATTCATTATTCGTACGGAGACATTTTTGCATTTCAATTTGCATAAATCTTGCCTTTATCAGTAACTTTGTTCGCCTTTTATTCTTTTCTTTTGTCAAATGTGCATTAAAAGTTAACAAAGATTTATGAGCATTTAATTTGGTCCTTTTCCTTGTTGTTTACTTCGTGCTGATTATTTTATTGTGAATATAGGAAATATGAAAAATAATAACATAAAAATCTGGCAAAAGTTGAAAACAATTCTGACTTTTAACGACAGTTATTGTAAAACATTTTGTCACGGCCAGCACTTGGACACGACGGAAATATACAAATTGCTCTTAAAAAGAAATGAAAGTCAAAATAACACCTAAAGAACCAGAATAATCAGCGACATAAAATATACAAAGATCACCAGTGCAGACGCAGGCGGTAGGATGTTTATTATAAGACGAGATGTAATAAAAATTACATGTAAATTATCGTAATAAAAATAGCCATGCCATCTCAAAAGTACCCTTGATGCACAAACTTAACAATGAAAAAATTATTCGTAATGCAATTTTCACTTCGGAAATTACTTTGTCGATGCGCAACCGCATCTTACCTTTTATATCGAAATGGAACTTGAGGGTTCAAGTTTATTATTATTCAATCATGAAACTGTAGGTCTCGTAAATCATATCCTATTAAATTAATTCACGAAGGGCGAAACAATTACAAAAAAAGGCCTTGAAAATTGAATTACCTACACGTGTCCTTGCTACTGGTTTTTGAAATGACTTTGTTTTTCTTATTTTGTTTTTTATAAAAACTGATCAGTCAGCCATTGTACTGACTTACTGACTGGCTACATTATTATTGGTTTCAAAGCTACCATTGGGTTGATTAAATAGGTTGTGATCATTATAGCCACCCATAAAAGCCTACTGTTAAATATTGTGCGAGAACACAGGAATAAACGGTCATAAAGGGATATTGCTTTACTACTTTTAATTTTTTTTGAGGTAGTAAATCTTCGAACGACTCCTCCTGTTCGGGGTAGAGCTCGTGGAGGGAGTTGCCTTTTACGTTCCAGTCACGACATTTTTTCGAACAATCTTACAGTGTTAGTTACGTTTGGCTGATATTATTTATCGAAGTATCTATGTTGTTATTACCTGACAAAAGATTATAGATGCCAATACTTGTCACCGTTTACGTTACCTACAGGAGAAGACCCAGCTTTCTCTGTACTGTACTAGTTTAGTAAAAGTTTTGTTAACATCTAATATTACTTTAATTTCACACATTGCTGTGCACTTCTCCTTTTCTTAGTTCTGAAACTTCAAAAGTGACAATTTAAGCATGCAAGGTGCAATAGCATGCAAAAGGTCACCAAAATCGATAACTCACTTTGTATCCACGTACCTTAGGGATATCAGCAGGCCCATAGCCATTCTCCCTTGGTGGTAGTTTTGGAGGCTTTTCTCCTCTCCTTTGTCCCATTTGCATCATAAGTTGTTCCCTGGTGGCAGCTACTACTCCGTGTCCATTTTTATTATTGTGTCCGTTGTGTCCATTGTGTCCATTCATTCCATAACCTCCAGAACTGCCGCTAGATCCTGAACCGTTGGCGTTGGAGCTGGCGATGCTGTACGGGTCTTCATCAGGGATCGGAATGCGAGGTCGGTTCTTGATGTCCATCAGTCTTTGAACTGTTGACAAATAATGGTTAGATTACAACGTGTTTTTGTGTCGTACGAGGATGGGCATTAAAGAATCGAATACGAAAAGGCAATGCTGGATACATCAAAATTAAGCCTTAGTTTTAAATAGCACAATATCATAGTACTTCTTATGATTGTCAGATAAAATAAAGGCATTAGTGATTTTTAATACTGAATGACAAAGTTCGCAATGTCAACCTTTCGAAAACCGTAATTAGATACATAATAGAAAGACAATAGATTTGCGAACGCCGGCGCTCACTCGGGGCTCAAGAAGAAGAATTTTTATTTATTTATCTATTGAAGGATATCGTTGGGCAACGAATGGGCAAATTATGGCTCTTATAAATTTAATACTTAATTTAAACAAATATCACTAAATAGGTATATCACCTGACCTGGACATTAGTTCTCGTCAAAGGTCAACCGATCCTCATCATAGATATTAATGAAGCAATACAAATCCTATTGAAACATTTGAAATACTGTTAAATAACAAGTTTCCAAAAGATTATCCAACAGTTTGAACACACAACAATTGGAAACATTTAGCGACGCTTGCGCAACATGAATGTAACTTCGTGATGTTCAGATCGGATGGCAATCACTCCTCTTCACGACTTCGAACAACCTACAGTTATTAATGGGACTCTAAAGGACTGGTGTCTTCATTCCACTTCAGGTCACCCATTACCCGTACCTTCGTTTTTAATCATAAAAATAAACGAATCCTAAACGATTAACCAACTTGACTATTACACCGCAAGGTTGAATGCATAATCTTCTAACAATAAATGTAAATTCATGCGAATATTGGCTCTTTTAGTTGCGAAATAATAAAGTGCCTATAAAATTTATTGTATGAGCGACGACGGTGCGGTACTAAAGGGGAATAGTGACAACTGCATCCATCATTTTGTGGTGTCGGATTATCTACGTCCTAAATGTTTGTTTACACTTCATACACGTCAAATCACAATGAATGATCGAGCGGAAATGATTTGAAATAACTTACTAAGTAGACACCATATTAGGCAATTATTTTTAATGTTGTTCCTAATTGTGCCCTTTCATTACAATGATTACTGTTTTAGACCACTTAAAAAGGCTGTTATTACGATAATCTAACTTGGTATTAAACATGATTGTTAAATTGAAATCTAAAAGCTTTTTCAGATGTCGATTACGGCAATTTTGATAAGGAAGCTGTGGTTCTTTTGTTTGAAAAGCATTTCATAGATTCCTAGCGCCGGCATGATAAAGATGTTGAAGAAACGATAAAACTTTGTTTCGCACATAATCTGAGTTTAAAAGATATACCTGTGTCTGGAAATACCGTAGACGCCATGTCGCAACGGGATTAGAATCCAGATTAGTACAGCCAATGAGCTGAATGCTAATAGAGGTACATACACCGACTGTTTTTAAATGCTGAGAAAATTACGTGTGTCTATGTACAAAAAAGAATTTTATATTCGGTTCGCTATTTGTGGTATGCCATGCGAGTCAAGACCGTCTGACCATTGCTCCAATAGGAGTTCTGATCTTGATCAGATTGTGTTAAGACATTTTCCTCTTCAAAAGAATTCACTAAAACAGTTTCATGATTTCAAATGTAGTTTATTTCAATTATAAAATGTATTTTCCTGATAGATAAAATTCCAAAAAACTTCATAAGAATTGAACTTTATTAACAAAGAAGTTATCTTTAATCGTTAATTGAGCAAGAGGATTTATAATGCTACTACGTCTGTACTCCAAATCAGGGCTACAAAAATCTGTGTAATACACAGGTCACTTTCGATCGCAGCATGCTTCCTATTGTCGTCAATTCGAGCTTTGCATAACATTGGTCACGATTTACGTCTCTGCAAGCCTTTAATGATTCAATTGGCGCTCGTTACAAATTCAAAGTGAGTTTAATGGGTTTATGGGCAATGATTGCATTCGTATGATCCAGTTACGAACTATGACGACCTTCGTTATGAAATCGAAATTCGAATGTGTGATGTGAACAATGAAGTAAGCGTAGGTTTGAATTGATTGGACAAGAAACGCGTAAGCTATGTAGATCTTATCATATGCAAAAATAACAGAGTGCTAAAAAGAAACAGATTAAACGTATACAATACATACATATCGGTTAATTATGAAAATAAAGCGAGACACGAACAAAGTAACAATGTGTAAGCACTTCCATGACACGAAGGTTAAGCTTTTGATGCTATATCGGCAAAAGCGACCAGTCCCCACGTTTAAGTGTCACGACTTCCATACAGAAAACATTAGCTACGTTACTCAATAGATTTATTTGAGTTCCTTAACAGATAAACAGTGGCTAGACCGCGAAACCACTGCAGAAAATCTATGAACGCATCTTATCCGTGGCGGAAAATCACGGGAATCTCGCCGTGCGGTTTCTTTCCCATAGCCTCACTATGATTTGTGCAAAACCAATATTAGATGTTGAATTGCTGTTAACTTGCCTAGATGGGGTTAGTTAGAAATTCGCAGTATGGTTTGAGTGAAATGAGGTGCAATACATCTTGAGATCGATGTAAGATTGCATTGTTGCACTACAATAAGCGGGCTACTGAGAAGTGAGGCCCTGCATCGTTGATGCGGTTGCGTGCTATGGGAACTAAATCAGATTTGAAAATTATCTATATAATAATACCTCGATTTACACTTGCTGCCTATATCAAAGACGTGCAAATTACCTACAGTAATTCAAATTTTCTACTCATATGAATAAAACAGGAGTGGAGATACCTGTATCAACGTTACGATGACGCATGCCTAGTACCTGAATACCCAATACACATACATTTCCGGAAGTCTTTTTGAGCAGTCAATTTTATATTATTACTGGCTGATCACCTTGCTACAATGAAAACCGGATCACTTTTAAACGAGTCTATAGTAATTACTACAAGAACATAACTTCTGATGATCCTGGTTTTAAGACCATCTTCAACAACAAAAGTCTCAAGTATATAATCAATTCATTTTTGGACTGGACTTTCCGCACTATTTAATTTTTTTCTCTCCTACTTAAAACTTCAATATCCTCAAGGTTAAGTAAGACAACTTGGGTAAACGTTCACAGTTGCGCGTGAGAATATTACTGTGCATTATAAGAATTTAATTTTGTATATTCGTAAGTTAATGATAAGTGTAGAGGTCGTCCCATTGTTCCATAATACCTGCGGCTCTGTCCCGGAGGTCTAAGACAAGGTAACTGTAACATTGTCAGATCTCTGGGTGCCTCTAGTCATCGTCTACGTATGCAAACATACGCCCATTCAATGGTAATTACTGTTAACGTTGATGACGCGTGACTGATGTTCGACAGCGGCCTTGTAACTGATGATATGGAAAGACCTAAAATAAACATTACAGCAAATGGCATTATTGTCTTAAATGTTAATGATGACGGTATCGATGAAGGAGGTAGGATTACAGATGTTTAAATACTATAAACAGCCCCGGAACTCCCACACAGGCTGTGATTTGATAAATACGGTTTGCAATGCAATATAATAATGGAATATTTTAGCGTTTTGAGATAAAAAGGTGGATTTAAGTCTTCACTGGCCCCATGTATCTTTGTCCGAGATATCAGTATTAGGTAATTTATTCGCTGTGACACGTATTGTGCGTTTATGTCCCTTAATGCTGGTACTGCAATTTTTCTGTTGATTTTGCTTGTTTTCTCTGCTATTGTTGCGACCAGCGTGAAATCGTTTGCTACCTCTGTCAACTTTAACGATGCGACGTGGCCGGCAACAGATTTAGATTACTTAGGACCGTGGCCACCAGGTTCATTTATAACTTAACTTTGATCTGAAAGGAAAACATGACCACAAATGATCGGGAACGTTTTATGACCATCTGAATTAAGGTAGTGTAGGTATAAATTATTTGTTTTCATTTCGTATTTATTAGTGGGCGTACATTTCTTTCTAAGGTTATATTGAAATTGATTTTTTAACCCATTAGGCCAGTTGCGTTAAGCGTGTAATTATCTAAATATGCGGAACGTAGATCACGTGTGTTTGTTAGACATTTAATTGGTTTTGTGACCAATTTGTATCAATCGTATAGGTGCTCTAAAGCAATATGTAGACGAAATCATTTCCTGCTTAGTTTTTGCTGGTTTTAATGAAGAACTATTGATCGTGGATGGATTTTATTGGAGTGTGTGTGTGGGTCGTATGGTGCGTAGTTGATTTAATTATGGTTAATTGAAGTGCGGTGTCCTTACAAAGAGTAAAAAAATCTAATGTGTATTAGTAGATTTATTTAACTTTAATGACCCTTGACTTAGTTGAAAAAATAATTTGATTTATGGCAGCTGAACCATATTAACACAGATATTTTATGATAATAACACAACTATTTTTTTTTTAAGTTTATTATTCTTAAACAGCTTGACGATGTATCTGTGGCCAAGATTACACCAAATGTAGCTCATAATTTAATTTTCCGCGGCCATTTCTGACCTCACCACAATTATTTTCCCAAATTCGCAGCCCGCCCACCTTGACCGTGCTATACTTAATGAAGCCTATATTTAAAAAAATAGAAGACAAAAACGATGCGTTGCTCACTCGTTAGTTTTTTAAGTGCCGTGGCTAGCCACACTAAATAACTAAAGTGATGATATCGCAATGTTTTTAGTACGGAAGTGTTTTTATTAAGAAGTTACTATGAAATATTGTGTTTCATATAAATATTTCAAGCGTATTGTTTATATTACATATGATTTTAAAGTTGTTGGTGTTAACGCTTTGTATGTTGTTTATTTGGTTATTGAGTCGTTTAAAGCGTTTCAATAAAATTTTATTAAGTCTTTAGATGCTGAAATATATTAGTTAAGATAAGTATTTATTTCTGTTTCAGAGATAGGATGGTGATTTGGATTCCTACCTAAAACATTGGCCAGAGGTGATCAAGAACAGAAAAGAGTGGGAGAACTGAAAGAAGGCCTTATCCCTGCAGTGGGACATTACAGGCTCATAATAAAAATAATAATAATGATACTTTCACCACATCTGGTTCACTATCTGCTCAATTGGCACTGTTAAAGGCTAGTTTTCTGCCTTCTTCGTAAGTAAAAACCACTTGATGATATATACAGCCTACTCGAAATATCTCCACATTAAGCTTAGATATAACATCTCATAGTCATAAGTGCATAATTATATAAAAAGTAATTGGCCTCCTATGTAGGTATGAACCGTAATGGCTCGTGGGAAACGTATCCATCATTTTTATCAAACTTCATCTTTGTAGGCAATTAGTTATCCAACCTACCACTTATGTATGTACCTTCCAACATATTAAATAGAATTTTTGGAAGAAAAGTTAATAAGCTTTTTGACATATATCTTCTCAATAAATTTTTACAACAAAATTGTTGGTTTATAAAAATGAATTATAGAAAATAAACCACACACAGACTATCTTGTATAAAGATAGAGAATTAACTTAATCCTAATCTTAATACTAATCTGTAAGTATAACTTACCAACACTATCAACATTATACTGTTATATTTTTTCTTGTTTGACTCCCAATACGAAAGCAACCAATCAAAAAAACTAATAAATCGAATGACAGCTCGCTTACACGTTACATCATTTCAACATTATCTAAGAAACTTCCTTCTTCAATATAATTATCAATTTGAATTAACAAAGCGACCTCATCAATTCTTAGCACCTTAGCATTTACAACATGTTTAGTACTAGGATTGTATAAGATATGATCTGTAAAGTGCAGGCTTAGAAAGTGACAGTGAACATTGTTCGACCAAGGTCGGCAGCTGACGTGACAACCGGATCAAGCCCTTGTCAATGCAGATAGTGAACAAGTCGGTAATGATATTGTTAATTAAATTATAAACGAAGTTGTACAAGATGATAAAAAAGAGATTTGAAGAGTATTTGTAAAAGATAATGCAGTGAAAGCATTTACTAGTGCACTAAAAGATATTGATAGCATTTATTTTTTCGTAGATTTGTAAGAACAGCATCGATCATCCGCCATAGAATAAGACGTAAATGTAACCATGAAAAGAGTATAATTAAAGAAGTAAAAACGTCATAATGTTGTGTTAATTTGTCTTGCTGTAATAAAACAAAAAAAAAGACAGGTTTTCTGACCAAAATGAATAACTTTTTGCTCTCCATGTGATTCACCAAAGTGCATATTATCGCTAATCCTAAAACCTGCATTGTTTTTGTACCTTTTTGTGCCTTCAATATAAAATCTTTTGGGAGGTGTAAAAAACCGACCCACTGCATTTGCATTTTATGTTCCTGCTATACATTCTTAAATCCAGAAATATTGTTATAATATCTTTAGCAAATATAATGCCGTTGACACCTTGTATATTATATATTATTTCACAGTATTTGAATCTGTGAAGTATTGATTTAATTTGATTTATTTGACTAAGGACCACTTTTTGTTTAGTAACAAAAAGTAGCTTAAGAAGTTTATAGTAATTATCTGAGTGCAAGAGCTTTTGAAAATAGATAAAAATATTAATTACACAGGACGTCATTATGCAAGGATCAGTTAATTTGTGTTCACTTAACTGTACAGCCAATTTTAATGCGTTTTTGTTATTAGCTATTTATAATCAACATTTCGTGGAACTAATCCGTTATTCTGAATACTCTTTTTTACCAAAACGGCGAATAAAACTTTAAAGAAACAGAACCGTCAGTTATTCATTAGTTCAGTAACGTCACTATGGTTATCATTCGTGTCTTTGTATTTCAAAAACTAATTGATTTGTATAATTTGTCACTATTATTAAACTAGACCAGTATTTTGGTTGACATAAATGCTACTCTGATTGCCCATGATTATCGGCAACCAACCATCTGTGATTTCAATGAAAGTCTAAAATATTTGAAACTTACCCGGTGGCAGCTTGGACTTGAGCATGTCCATAGCAACGACGTTGATAATGAGCACCCAGATGGGGCAGTCGAGGAGATCGGACTCCGACTTGACGAAGGCGATGGCGCTGAGGCATTGCGTTTCCAGCCTCCTGCGGTCAGGGTATGAGCGACGCAGCTCACGATTCACGTTGGATTGGAACTTCTTCATGTCGAATAACTGAAAGAAAAAAACAACTCGTTATAAAATCTTTACTTTTTGCAAAATGTGTTAAGTGAAGGTGCTAATCCTATCTTCGCTTAAAGTAAAGCGGCTAAGCTATCTTTTGAGTTTTCTGATAATACTAAGTATGCTCTTTAAAGAATAGATACTAAAGCAGAAGCATTTGAGAATGTCAGATAATCTACTCCAAATATAGACTCAGAAGATAGAAGTAATTTTGATAGTTACTTTATTTGGAAGCAATACGATGTGATATTATGATAAACCATTGGAAGAAAAAATGTTTTGTTTAGTTAGTGTGACTCATAATAACGATAATTTAAAAGATGAGATAACTCCAATCAAGTTATAACAAATAAACTTTGTATAGTAACAGACAGATACAAATAACGTGTACATTTTTTATCTTAATTAACACGAGCGATGATCTAAAACAAATTGTTGGACGATCGATTGAATGCGTCTAAATTAGAAGATCTTATCGAATTAATATTACATAACAAGCCTTCGTTCGATAATGAAAAGACAATCGCTCGATCAAACAAAATTGAGCCGACGTCATGTAGGGTGCCCATCTCCATAATGAAAATGCCAAGAGTGAGCGTTCGTAATTAACAATTGTTTTCGAAAAAAATCTTAGCACGCAACTTCAGTGGCTTTGGTTTATGTTTAGAAGCACTCAATGATGTATTATTTCTTTTAAAATTATTAATTGCACCAGATAAGTTAATCTGGTTCAATAATTTATTGACATATAATATTACACTTTCTTCTTCCATTTTTAAATTTCTTTTTCAAAAACCATAGTCACGCAACTTACAATCCCAGCACGACGTGCTCTAAATCTATTAAGATAATCTCAACTATTCCCAAAGATTTCCGAATTGACTGAAGTACTTCGAGAGACAAACGAAAACGCCGAGTCAGATGCATCGACGAAATTGAATGAGGCTTATAAAGTTGTTACATAACCAGTGCAAGCAGTTGTCGAGTCGTCTGTCCGTCATTCCGGACCAGTAGACTATACAGATGGTATCTTTAAAAACTTCGCCGACGTAATTCGTAAATCATCGTTCGACGACTCAAATAACGTCATACAAAAAGGTAGGTACCGCAGTTCAAATTGATGCATTTTAAGAATTATAATTAAAATTGTAACATTCCATTGTTACAACATAAATTCGTCTAGTTAATTGAGAGTATTCTGGGAAGAGATGTATTGTTTGGCTCAAGTAGCAAATTGAAGATTTGACGTAAATGTTTTGTTAAGACAAATGGTTTGGATGGTTCTTCCGTTCTCACACAAAGGCTTGATGAAAATGAAGAAGCTGTTTGCTAACATGTTGTATAACATTGTAAAGTTAATAGCATCAATAGAATAATCTCGGATAGATCATTTATTCGTCAATAAAACTGCAATAGTGGCGGTAATGTGCGAATGAATGTCACAACATTTCAAGTTTTATTTAGATATCTACATCGTGGAAGTGGTTTAGATCTATTTAAAAACTGTAGTTGACACTACTGATAGTATTGTTTTAAATTAATTTAGTCACAAGGGAATTCGTTGTGGGAAACGAGCCGGATCGCACAGAAAAAATCTCAGAGATCATACAGTTTCAACACTTGCCGGTATTGTTTCGAGGAAATTGGAGTCTTTTAATGAAGACGTACATTGCTGTGCAACAAGTCAAATAGTGACCTATCGAGACACTTGTTCAGTGCTCTAAATAGGCGCCATGCACATTAGTATATTAGTAATATTGTTTATTATTGTCATAATATAAAATTAGTGATAGTGACTGACCTATATTTTGCACAAAATATAGCATAAGAAATACGAGTACATAACATGCAATATATTGCAGTTAATAGTAATAGTTAAAAGTGTAATATTTCTCACAATAGCCATTAATTGAGGCATCACATTGTTTCGGCGGCGCGTTGGGCACGGACAATGGACTACTTTCTGCGAATTCGCTTTCGTTACTCCCAAGGAAATAGAATAACATCCAAACAAATATGTGAGGCAATGACCATTCCCTCCCTTGCTTAATGGTGCTATCTTCTCTCATTGTTCGCTGCAGACTTACGTAAAACCTTGTAGGTAATGGTGTATGAATTAGTAATGAATCTTTCAGATGCTAGGAAGTGAATTTTCCATTGTCTTGTACCACTTCTTTTACCTATAGTGTTAGTTACGACGAAAGCTCTTGTATTATAGTTGAGTCGGTTGATTTGTTAACGAAGTTAGTTATTATATTCACATTTGTGTTTACTTTGTCATTAGTCGGTACCGTATTTACAAATGTCATGGCCTGTACAAGTTGAATGGTATTCTTGTTGCGAACAACCTACAATTCCATTGGCCTATCGTCTTACAAATCGTAATGTAATAATCTTATAATTGTGTGTTCATATTCTGTACACATTACACAAATTGAATGGTCTCCCTTTAAGAATTTTTGACTGGATTCACACTTTATGCTGTCTAATAATAACTCATCTTCAAGGCACAAAATATTTCGTAACATTCAAATGTTGATAAAAATGAAATTACGTGACAATGTCATGGTCAGAGAGAATCGTGCTCGGGCACAATCTGTGCAGTCGTGATGCACCACAAATGACCGATGCACTAACGCAACGTGCATTAGAGTAATGCCTTGCCCTCTTAATTTTTTCTACGATGATTATTGTCTTTAATAACGATGAACATAAGGAAATTATGGAGCTAGAAGCAGTGAAAGATGAAGTAATAGACGAACAATAGCTGCCTATTGTGTATGATCGCGTTTGAAAAGACGTGAGTGAAAATTTTTAATAGGTAGATATAGCTTTTATGCTCATACAAAAGAAAGAAAAAACCAATGTTTGAGTTACCAAACAAATGATTTCTTCCGAAGACCGGCCCGATGATCATCTACAAAGCAATTTAGATCGTTATGTGGGCAACCATGAAATTAATAGGCAAATGTTACGACATCTTATTTCATAAACGCATCCATCTTGACGGAAATAACTACTGACGCCTGTTTGGTATGTTCACAACGAACCAGTTTACCTTGCTTGCCCATAAATTAGAGTTTAAAATTCATATTTCGATAGCAGTAAAGACTAGAATTCTGATTTAATTTCGTTGGACGATAATTTTGTAAATAACATAGCTGGTGGTTGGTGCAAGAGGAAGGATAAGCTAGTAACGTGTAATTAGATGCACCTATATGTAACTATTGGACTTGGAACAAATTGCGGTTGTACATTTATTAAGGCAAGATCCACTAATGATGATATTTTATTCTGCATTATAAAAAGTAATTACGGTACGAGGTTTTTATTTTGGTCAAGAAGTAGATGCTCTGGTAATCGGAAATTATGTTTATTAAGTAAAATAGAGTTATTTTGGTTATTTGTGTAACTTTTATAATCACATACATACTAAATATTCTGTGAATGAGTTCATTGAATTTAACGTTTAAAGGAAGCATTATTATCTGTTCGTCTGTTACCATATTTTAAACAACATTGTTTCAATTTTTTAACCTGACATTGAAGTTAACGTTTTTGTAATAAATGGTTAAACCACGTTATTTGTAACACTTAAAATAATTACGCCTATAAAGATTTTTATATTCTTTGATAAATGACTTTGTTTAAATATAATAAGCGTAGTAATTTATGTATTTGTTTTTGTTTCTTCTAAATGTGATAATAGCATATTTGAGTATTTTAATAGTCCTTTATCATTAACTAAAATCACGATATTACGATTTATCGAAGCAAAAACTTTAGAGTAGATTATGATAAAATATGTTTATTTGTGTGGTGGCAAAAGGTGGTTTTGTATTTCTTCACTCTTAGGATTTTTTTCTTTTGATTAAATTACCATAATTTATTAGTCTTTATTCGACAATTGCTTATCAGTATTGAACGACAGTGTTTTGCTCTTCTATTTCTACTTTTCCTTGCACGTCATTTTTACTTAGAAAAGTGAATATAAAATTTCTTACCTTAAATATCTTCTCTTGTTCCAGTGAGTAACCAGGTAGCTTGATTATGTCCTGCCCTATAGCCGTCTCTTCGTTGCTAGTGGCTGCCGTACTCTTCACAAATACATTACTCTTGGAGTAGCGTCTGATGAGTATGTTACCGGCGTCGTCCATTTTGATTTTCACACCCTGTTGAAGAAATAAATTTTCTTAAGTAACATAATAATGATACTTAGTTTCTGATTGCTGTAATTTAAAATCGTTAAAAGTAACGTGGTAGTATGGCTTTGATTTTGTGTGATATTGCAAAAGCATAGATATGTTTATTATGAGAAGTAAGTACCAAGGGCAAATTGAATGGTATACAGTTTTATGAGTTTTTAATAGAACGATATCAAGGCTCTGTTTGGTGGTTAAAAATAATCACTTGGTTTACTTTTGCGGTTGTTCAAGATTACATATTCATTTACTAATCTAAATACAATAATATTATTTCAAAATCCAATTGTAAATGTTTGTACTGTAAAATTGATATAAAACTTGTCATTAACTGTATTCTCAAACTACCAAACTTAACATAATTTAATGCCTTATTCTAAGTCATGACATCTACGTGCCCACATCAGTTGCATTTTGTTAATATACAATATGATTCAATATCTTACTATTAGTGAACTTTGTCTACGCACATTGCACGTGCAGGTGTTATGCCATTGGTAGATTAAATCCTATTACATCTACAGTGTGGCAGAATGCCAAATATGACTTCTCTGGAGTCGTGACCTTAGTCAAAGAAGCTCTGTGACTGGCATATAAAGATCATATCGACCGGATGCTTCAAAATTGAGCACTGACAAATGCAGGGCATGAATGAAAAGTGAATGTGAAATAGCTCAAGGCTTTATTGAATCTATAATAGCTAAAGGTGTTTTAGTAACTATTCATATTTTTGATGGAATGTGAGATTTTTTCCACGTAATTTAATGAACCATTTAAAAATATTGAAATATCGTCTTGACCGTTACACTTGGTAAGTGACTTAAATTACCTTATTGCAATATGATGATGTTGATAGATTAATTACTATGTTTAGCAATCACCTCTGATTAAATTGTGTATACTTGAAAGGAAATTTGCTAAGCATACGCCGTCGTGATTATACTTATTTATCTGACTTCAGATAAATTCCAATATGGCGAAAACTATAAATGTTTCAATATTAGTTAGGATTTGATGACTACCGTTAACATTATGTTCCATAATATACAAATCAACAAAACTATGGAAAGGACAGTCACCTTTAAAACAAACGCTGTCTTCGCCCGTTATATTCTGACATCATAGTTGCCCTTATCTGCCATCAACAAGTTCAATGCCTTTGCCATAGTTTTTACTTCCACCATTCATCTCATTATGATTTATGACATGACAAAGGTGTTCAACAATAGAATAGGTACCAATATGACCTATGACATCATGAACTTTGCTGAACCGTAGAACAGAAACGTGCAGAAAGCCAGCCGCATATATCAAGTGTAAACACATGGACAAATAGACGCGTACGATCTTAAACAAATGCCAGTGTGCTACGAACAGCGAGTACAAACAAGCCTTTGGTCTGATGTACAAGTAGTATTGTATGTGCCCATGCGGGTGTTATAGATCATTGTATGAAATCAACCTTCTGTAATATTCTGCTATTGTAGTGTACAAGTGCATGTCAAACTATCGTTATAAATATTTGAATTAATAAAAAACACGGAAGATGGGTCATGTTAAATAGTAAAAAATAAATCAAAATCAATTAGAGTTTAAACTGTGTTCTCACACTTTTTGTAATTGATTTTGGTGTTACAATGGTAGTTTTTTTTGTGTACTCGATAATGATGAGTGGACGATTAATAATGAGTAGTTGTTTGTATAATCACATAGCCTAATGGTGTATATTAATGTTAGACAGCTTTAACTTCCTAATAATTTGTTGTACACACTTATAGTGACTTATTATATGTTTTTGAATTTATAAAAGTTTAGTATCACAGTACTTGTTAGCGAACTCCTCTGAAACGACCAATATTTAAGATTTTTTATAATACTTTTGGTAGGTCTATGAATATTTACTCCTGAGAATAAATATAGTATATTAGGGTATTTTTTATACCTCTAGGTGAATAATTTACTATAACGAGGGCGAAGCCGCAGGCTGCAGTGCTCCTAGTATTTACATATGTAGATATATTCAATATTGCAAATATTTCTGCTTTGTGAAAATTAAATGATGAGAGATAAAAAAATAAACAATACGACGAAAACAGCTACCAAACCAAGAATATTAACTTTACAAGGTAGCCAAAGAACATGAATTTTATTGACAGATCCTGCAAATTTATACAGCAAGACTTTAATGTCTTCATAAAAAAATAGACCCATGACAGGTAACCTTTACACGACCTTGTCATTTGGAAAGATACAGAAAGCGAATGTATAATACACGAACTAGCGTTTGTACTGATAGGAATCTAGTAGAATATGTAATGAGATTGAAGCTTCCTTGTCTAGTACGTTTTGTTTAATGTTTTTACTTTGCTTGATATTTTTTAAGGAATTTTGTGCATATGTTTTGTTAAGTACTATTTCCTTGTCTATAAGCATGTACGTACCTGTAATCTTTATTAAAGGATGTCAGAATCACGATTTTGATAAAGTCATCCCAAGTTGATTGCGTTTTATCATTTTAAGTTTTATAACAGAAATAAGGATATTGGAAGTATTACGTAAATGTGCAGTAATAGGAAATGTTTTACCTCACATAAATAAAAATCCGCGATTAATAGGTTCTTATTCTAACTTTCCTACGTGACTAGTCATTGCTGCAGTACTTTTAATCAGTTGTTGATTTCATTAACCTCATTCATTTCATCTTGCAGATATAGTTTTTGCCCTGGCTATGCGCAGAATCGCTCCCATTTCCTTATAGTCCAACACATTTCCTCCATCCATATATTCAACGAAGGAATACATTAACATTTCATTACTGACAACCGGTAGTGGGAAGTTGCATGTGGATTGACGAAACGTACATAATTGTCGCGCGGTAGAACCAAATTCCTAAGAACCAGTGAGCCGTAATGCTTAAGCCAGTGGCTCTAGTATATGGTTTCCGATTTATGTGTAAGCAGGAATTAAGGTAGCAGATATCTTCTAATTTAGTTAGTGATAGCGTGACGGGTGACAGAACAGAATGGAAGAAAAGAAGTAGTTGCGCTCACCCCAAATAAAAAGGGACAGAGGCAGAAAAATGACAATGATGATAAGTATTCTACAATAATAATACTCCATCTGCAATTTTAAAAATTGATTTTTAAATTGTTTACAAGATAGGTAAGACAGGCATGGTATTCTTTTTTTTTTCGTTCCTTACTTTCTGTTTACATCGATTTTTGAACATGTGCTGTCTATAACAATATGTCGGAGGTTAGAGATCATATTTTTGCATAAGCTTTGACAGGTTAATCCACTGCCTATAATAAATAATAATTCGTCACACAACAATATGTCTATTTTGAAATCAAGAAATACCGTATCGAATCGATCTCCTCAATTTCAAATATTAGGCCGGATACATACAGATCAGTCTGACCTCACAAAACTTATTTGTTTCAAGAACATGAGTTAGATACGGATAATAAAAGTTGCTGAGCATTTTTCTCATTAAGCTCCTGGCCTTACTCAGTTTATTATGATCACAATGTAAGTTCTATGTAATCAATCGAACCAACAATAATGATGGTGATTACATATATCGGGTTTAAATTTGTTTTCAAGGTGATCGATAAAATTGGATTTATTTGAACAATATGATTGACTTCTCGGCTGATTTGAATGTACATATTGATTTATTAGACTAGCTTCTGCTTACGGCTTCGCCCGCGTAGAAGCAGGTTTCTCCATACAAACTTTTGAAACCTCTTTCATCCACTTTGGGGGTGAATATTGGAAAGTCCGTCCTACATCTTTAAAGGAAATCTTGCGCAAAATTTTAAAATGATTAGTCTGGGTAGTTTTGGCTGTGCATAGATATGTCAGTCAGTCAGTTTCTCCTTTTATTTGTGTAAATTAACGGCAACTTATATGCACCACAAATCAAACTTTGTTAAACTATTAGTAGAGGGTGATTTCAGTTTACTTTGTTATTATTAAGAATTCAACAGCCCAGATTTTTGTTAGTATCGACCTTGGCTTTGACAGCTTGAAGCCGCATCTCATTTGTATATCAGGATTTTTGTTCCTATTGTTCGGGTCATGATATTTATTTTCCATTGCTATACGTACTAGTCGAATTGGATATTAAAATGATCTTCAACATCACTTCCTTGCGAACGACTATTGTTTCTGTTTGCAGCACTTTGTTGATCGTCTGTCATATTTTTTGTTAAACCGTTAACATGATGGGAGGTTGCATGATTGACAGTAGTTTCTTGTATTACTATGATTTTAGAATGTCATGGTTTTTGTCTTGATGTTTTCATCCAGTATCCTGAATAGTAATGAAAATCATCATCACAGTGGGTGGTAAGCCTAAAGATTGAGTGACTTACAAGATAGGCGGCCTGTTTTGTACACTTTGTTTTAAATGTTATTTTTTATGATTGTAAAGTGCTATATTTTATTTGTTAACGCTAAAAATATCTTATCCGTTCAGTTCATCTTGTAAAGTAATTTCTGCATTTGCCTATTTGGTCGTGAACTCATCAGAGTTTTTAGTGTAGGTGTCAACGCTCATCAGTTGTCGGTATATCAGTGTCATGCGTGGCTACATCATTAGTATTAGTTCTACGTTGACCTATCTGAAATCTAAGATGGTTATCTGGTTTGAATTTATACACGCATTATAAACCATTTGCCATATATGTACAAAGACATGCTTCTATTTTTAAGCATTTTAACTAGTGTCTTTAGGATGGTCTATGACCTTGTTTATAAATTATAATGTTAATAAAGAAACTTACTTGTCCTATATGTCTTCTGACTTCTTCTGATTTTTGATCTCTATGTGGGTTGTCAAATCCGCAAAGACCGATTCTGAAAATAAAGAGATACACCGTTAGAAACATAAAACAAGATTTTGAGAGAAATTATGAGAATGATTTCCATAAACGTGTACAAAATTATAAATTAGAATTGGGTATATACTGTACAAAGCAAAGATTGATACATAATTTAAGAGATGCAACAAAAGATGCTAGTATAAAATGACACGATTTGTATGCAGCACACATGGTCTATATTTTTTGATGCGATGATTTTTGCATAGCTGGAACCTTGCCAAACGAATTTAGAATAATGTTGAATGTGAAAAAATAAACAATTTTAATAAATACCATTGCATTGTTTATAGGCATTGGCAACCGCAAGTATAATTTGCATGTTTCAATACTATCATTCATATTGTTGGTTTTTACAGTGGGTGGGTTTCTAAGATTTACATTTTGATCAATACCACTACTGCTACTGTACTGAGCTCGTGTTTTGTTAGATATACTTTATTTTTATTGAGGACAGTATAAAAAATAGCTCAAATAAAAATATTGTTATTATTAAATATTTTTCGTTTGTCTTGTGCTATGAAAACAAAATCTAGTCCGTAGTTTGGTTCTCATGTGTCGAATTAAATAATGACGGCATAGGAATTTGTCCTTCATTTGTATTTTGTCAACGTACTATCGGGATATCGTTTTCTCAAAACCGTTCCTTGGCATTGCCCTGAGAATGTCCACATTGGTTTTACATTGGTATTCAAGATCGTCACCAAGTTCTGGCGTTGTTTACTGATCGGAAATTTCTATTCGATTCTTTGGGTAATGTGTATATGTTGATTTCTATTCAATGGGTAAAACGATTAACTTTGATGGTGGTTTGAACGATGGTAAAGAAAACGTGTATGGTGGTTTCGCATCGAGAATTTATATTCCAGTATTTGACGAGGTGGAAAGTGAAAGATGGAGACGCTTAATGGTTTTTAAATTTATAGAAATGGTACAGTATGCTTTGGTATGTGTTTAGGAATTTCTTTCTTGATGCGTGTGAAATGATTTAACGTCACATATTACCAATCAGTTAGTAACCTAGTATCAACATAGAGCTATAAGAGGCCTTATATCAAAATTTGACAAATACACTATGAGTACCAATTCTTTTTTTGTATTTAAAAAATACTATCAATATTGTGATCAGTATTTTTTCTATATTTCTATTCTTTATCTCGGTATTGACATACATAGACGACGTTATGATTGAAGGTGATAATTCACTTGCTCACAATGACACGCTGTCTGTACGTGATATAACACCATATTATTTTTCAATAAACGTATATTTTCATCTGACCTCTGTTGTATAGCGTGTTTGAGAAAAGAGATGTAGGTCAAGTAACTTTGTGAGTGATATTACCTAGTACCATGTTAGTTGGTTCTTTTAATTATATTGTTTAAGAGATTCATTATCTTGAAAACGGTTTAGTAGCAAAAATTAAGTCTGAGTATCCACCTTTACGTCATTGAAACCTCTACAGTCCGGACTATGGGTTTTGTCTTTTGTAGATCCAAGGACTGGAACAATTTGCCTGCTGTGGTCTTCTCGCCCGATAATAATTTTGGTCCTCAAGGTTAAATTGAATAGGTTCTTAATAAACTGGCGCGCCTCACTATTAAATATTGTACAATACGCGGCATGTAAGTTGAACCAAAATAGTAATAGATTTTCGGGTCTTAATCAAAGTTTGGCACAGAGAGGTCTGCACGTAACCTTAGCAACGACAACAGTTTTAGTTAAAAATCATAATCAAGCACTAATTTAAATCAATTCTAAAAAAATACCCTATGACTTCAAATAAATATATGTTATCGTGAAATTGAGTAGTTGGGTAAACATGGAATATAAAAATAAGATATTCGGAAGAATTCTTTTGAAAACCTTTTATAGGCATACAGACCAATTCCGAACTTTATGTAGGTACCTGTTTATGCATTCAAGAAATGTATCTGCTACATTTTACATTCAAATTATTTTTATAGCGAAATTTTATTTCAAGGAGTGCTTTGTCGAATTGAAATTTTTTAAGTAAAAGTACAATGTCTTTTTGTTTTAAATATTCTGCCTATATCGAAATGTGTCATCGTATTTTACGATGAGCTCTGTCGTTGGGAAAGTCCATGTCTTTTCATATAATATATTGTATTGCATTTCAAATTATTCAAGAATTTATTTGGTAAATAAAATTGTAAAAATATTTAAATTTATTTTGTGGAGTTATTTGGTATTATCACATTTTTTATACCTATATTTTTTCTGTAAGGGACATAATTACAATAAGCAACAATGAATATAATGAATACAATGAATAGATTCGAAATAATAACAGCTTTAGTATATTGTAATCTCATCATTAAGACTTTTATCTTGATCTATCTTTAAGACTGTTGTCATTTTCTTCGAATTTGTGATTTATCGCCTTTTTACAAGTACCTTTTATAAAACTTTAAATTAATTAATTCACAATATTGAATAGATCGGTCGTCGAACCACTCTGCGCAGGAGTTGAGCAGTGAGCGGCGACCTTGGCGTGCGCAGGCGCGTGCCCCGTCACTGGCTACTGTGTCATTTCTCGCGCATGCGTGCTGCCGCCCTCACTTTTAGTTTGATGTTTTGTATTAGTTGATGTTTGTTGCACACCTTAATATGGACTTATCCATGATTGGTGTTTAGAAGATTTTGGTTTAAGTATCGTGACAAATCTAGTTTAATCAATCTAATAGAAAAATTACAACACGAAACCATTTTATATTTTTAATTTTATTAATTGTCCACATCGATTGGGTTATATACTTTATAAGCTACCATTTCCTATATAAAATAAACATTTATTTTCGCTTTTTAAACGCCTTGATACCTAAGCAAAGGTACAAAAAAATATTAATGCCTGTATCTCTCATCACCACTGCAATTATTTACATTATTTGCGCAGAAATTGAAGCGGTACGGTCGTTTAAATTTTTTGAAATATAGTATACTACACAGATAACACAAATTCTTTTTCTCATCATATCTTTTAACTGTACGTAGCCCACCTGGCACCTACACATATTTTTTCTATATTAAGGACATTCGTGACTCAAACCAAGGCCATGTCAATTGTTTTAATGAAATGCTATCTTGTACCAAGTGATACTGTTCCGTTATCTAATTCAATTATGTATTATTTCGTCATTATGGCCAGTCACGAGTTGCTTGACGTTGAGTTTGGAATGCCAAGTTAATTACAGAGTACTTTGATTAGGGAACACAAGTTGATATGGTCAATAACAAGCCACGCATAGGTCTGTCATTGATTTCATAATTCGTATCGTATCATTTCTTGTAGGTATGTGATCGGAGTATTGCAGTAGCGGAGAATTAAAATGGCAGCGCAGATAATATCGAGATTCTTGTTAAATATGAAGTTGATCGACTCTGGTAATAAATTCCTTCTAAATCTAATGCAGTTGAAGCTTATTTGACCAATATTATATCAAATTGTAATGTATAGGTACATACAAGATTGAATCATATTCCAATGGTACGCACTACTGAAATTATTAAGATCCAATGAAGTCCACGCAAAAAGTTACGAAAATTACGAACGAAAAGATACAAATGACAAAATAATATTGATTTTAATAATAACTTGCGAACAAATAAACGGTGATAATGATGATGAAAGAACAGAAAAGATATAATTTCGTGAAGCCGTGACAAATTCGGAGGGCGTGAAAAATTGGCATCGCTTAATGCTGTTTTTGTGTTAAGTGTTTCAGACAGAGTACTTCGTATCTGGGGTCAATGGATGTACTTGTCGCTATGGTAAAAAATACACGGAATAAAGAGATTATAAAATAGAATCTCAGAAAATTTTAAAACAAAAAAAAAACGTACCTAATCGTATTAGGTATGTCTAAGTGAATTCCGCAACTGAACTTATTTTACATAAAACGATACATAATAATGTTAATAGGTATGGTTTGGAAAAAAACATTAATTTACTAGAAGAGAAAACCGTAGTGACACCAGAAAAGCCAAGTATAAACAATACAATTCAATTTCCCCAATCAATAAGAGAATAGCTTTTGTAGCAGACTATTGATTTTCTTCAAGAACAATAGCTTTGGGAAAGTAGCCAAGTGACCATGTCCAGCAAGTTCATGGTCGAAGGTGTGGCGATGGAACAGGTTCACTAGCGCTATGATCTGAAGGAAAGTCTTTGTTAGTTCAACCTAAGTGAAAATTTAAATAAATGAACCGATTGATTATTTCGGCCAAAAGACGTCCACTGTTCGACATAGGCCTATGTCCCCAAGTGTCACCATAACGACCGGTTCTGTCAATCTTGCATCCATCCGATTCCCGTGACCCTCTCCAGGGCACCGGCTCGCATTGTGGACGGGCATTCCAGAACTCTATGTTTTCCGATCACTTCGACTCGACGGGAAGAAAGGTTTCCTTCTGGAACCTTTCGTCCTCAACGACCATTTGTTGTGCATGTGCTGTGCCATTTAAGTTTGGCACAGTCATCTAGTAAACAGTTTTCCACAGCTTTATGTAAGACTAGGACTTATTAGATCTGCTAGTTGTAATAGTTTGTAGAATACGTGACCAAAAGATGTTAACAAGACCTTGTATTGCTGCGAAACAGGAAAATTGATAATTATCGTTCCGATTTCTGTTCAGATGTCTAAGATGTTATAAAAACAAGACGTATTATTGGTTAATAAATCTGACCTTTTGCATTTTTTAGAGCAAAAACGATTAAAACAATTACTACACCTGACACGTTTTTCAGTAATGATGATAATACGGTTTTAGAATAGAAAAGAATAATACTTTATTGTACACCAAAAAAGTAACAATTTTACAGAAACTTGCATGAATGGTTACAAAGGCGGTCTTATCGCTGACAGCGATATCTACCAGACAACCTTAGGATGGAATATAGGAGCTTTGAACTAAAAAAGGTTTTAGGTTTTAGTGCGAAGTAAGCATATGCTTGGGAATATAGAATGAAACATGGGCCATAATGCAACAGCAATAGGTTATCAATACCAGTTGTGTCCACGTGCGTAACAACATGTTTGAGGTTAAAGATCACGCCAGTGCGTGCACCTTGATCAAAAACATAATTGATTTCCTCGTTAAACCTGTTTTCTTATTGATAAAATAGAAAAAAAGTGAAATTATTCGGACAGGCGAATTCTTTCTTCATACAACAACGTTGTCAAGTGTTTGAAGAAGAAAGTTCTGCTGTCATTGAACAGCATACTCGATGATAAACTGTTTATAGTGTTGCGAATAAGTTGTTTACGATTACTATCGATGCTTGGTAAACTCGTATAAGGTATTAAATTAAATTTTATCGTTTTTCTGTCATTTAATTAAATGTTATTAATTATAATTATTGCGGAATCATTATGTTTAACCATTAGTTTAAACTATTAAACAGGAGAAGTGGCTAAGAAGCAATAAACATAGGCAAGCACTTTAATTGGTAAAATTTATTTTATCATCATTGTTCTCAAAATTAAGGAAAACAACGTGGCAAAACTGCATATCCTAGAGCCAAAAGATCGAATACATATTACATCCATCAAACCGCTTCCCTATTGATAAGAGGCCTAAGTCCCAGCAGAGAGTGGTTATGAGTTTTATTTAATTTTGCACCAGCCATCATTTTTCTCTGCGTCACCCAAAGGTTGACTGGTAGAAAATGAATGAGACATTATTAAGTTCGCCTTCTGTACCTTTTGTGCATGAAGTGTAAATAAATAAATTTAATTATGAAATTACAGATTTACACTTCATGCTCGCAGAAATAACCTCTCTTCTTGATTCTATTTCAGCGAATTTGAAGTGTTTTATTTATACTACACTAAGTTAGGTTACAGTCTACGCAAAATACATAGCAACCACGCTTTTTTATCATGGCCTTACTAAACACGGAACTGAATTGTATTTATTGCAAAAAAATATCGTGATCAATTATTTATAGAAAAGGTTTTTGACGATATAGATGGAGTTAGTTTTTGTGAGTAAAAACCATAGTTATCTTATCGGATTGACTATAAAATATTAGTTTTAGGCTATAACGTATTATTATATGTAACTCAACATTAACACATGTATGGTGTGATTACAATCTTGTTTAAGAACATCTTTGATTAAGTGACTAGACAAGCAAAAAATTGGGCGTTTTATATTGGGTCGAGGTTTTGAAGTTAATTTGATGGACAAATAAAATACCTATACTTGAATAGCCATCATGTGTTGCTCTATATTCATTGCCAAATTGAACTCAATTTGAAAAGCTCTAGGACTGGTTACTCCTAGAGTTTCATAAAAAAGCAAAAGTCAAAACATATCGGTGTTCGATATCGATAAAAAAAGCAGCCGTTACCGAAGCACTTTCGTTCGCGGAAGCAACGCAGGCGCAGTCTTATTGAAAGTAAAAGCTGACTGGTGGGTACCGGATTTACCTACTTATACATAGTTTACATTTCAATCAGCCATTGATATATTGCTGGTTTTATTTAATCCTTAAGATATTTTGCCAAAGGGTGTTGCTACTTTCTATTTTGAACTTTTGTTCAGAGGTTTTTTTTCTTAAGGTGGGAAATCATCGAATGACTTCTTCCGCTTTAAGGTGGAATGCTAGGGCGTGTCAGACTGTTATAGACTCAAACCACACCTTTGGTTCTTCAGTTGCCTATTGCGTTCAAGAACCCTGGGTAACCCTTTTAGAAGTCGATTTTTTTTTAGATATTCTTACGACTTTATTTTAGTAGTCAATAAACAAAGAACTTTATGAGCTGGTTAATGCAAAAGATCAATATACCAAACAGTATTTAAAATCCTCACTAATTAATATTTATAAAATTTAATATTAAATAAGAAGTAAATGGTCAAGTATCTGAAATAATGTCTCCTAATCCTTGGCATTTAATTTGAGTTTTACTACTAATTAACATTTTACAATACAACATAAACAATGCTAAAGCTTCAACTGTTAATAACTTTGTTTACACAGACAAAAGGTCACCTCCACTCACTTTGTACTCAAATCATGGGATTATCTTTGTTTAACTTAAAATTATTAACAATGACGATTGATCAATCACCGTAATCATTGATAAAACAGTGACTGATTAAGTAATTTGTGTTAATTGAATATCACCTTGCAATGACTGTCGGAATTTATCAAGTTTCGATTTTGAAGTGAATGTAAATGTTGAAATAAATTTTTAGTGTTTATATGATGTTGATGGATTTGTTGAGTCAAAAATTTAGAAAGATCAAGATGGATCGAAAGAAGACGAGAAATTTTAAAGTAATAAAAGAATAGTAAACGTATCAAAAACATCACACACATTCTACAAAACCCATTGATGTTTAGAAACCATTTATTTCAAAAATGAACTCAAACCTATATCTCATGTTACTACATATGTATGTATGGAAAGTAAACGATTCACCATGAATGGTATTATCAATAGCTATTCTCGATTCTTATGTAAACTCCTTGTTTGTGGCTTGTCTTACTCATGTTCCATAGAAATGGCTGAATACAACGTAGTCCCTTTCATAGTGTCCGTTGCAAAAATATGCGTTGATTTAGGTGCAATATCTTTGAACAAGGATGATGTTCCATTTTATGGGAGGAAGAACTTCTTAGGTGAAATGAATACAATGGCTAGTACGTAATCATACCCTGAGCTAGTAGCTTTTCGTTTGCATGTTACATTCGTAAATAATGAAAAGGGTTGACTTCCAGTTAAACCAAATGCTGCTGGATATCAGTACGATGAAGTGACTGCTAACCTGACCTTCAAAACTGAGTAGATAATTGGATTACAAATTGTCATTTGGCAAAACTGGTGTCAGCTTTGCAGTCTCCTGGTTTGAACGAATGTCAATCGGGACTAAATGCTTAATGTGTTTTACGAGGCATGGAGAAATCTCGATATGTTGAGATGGTCTCCCATCTATACGTTGAGCTCAGCAAGCGTTGTTTAACCTTAGAAATTAACCTGAGTGGATGTAATTATTTTATTTAAAATAATGATGTGTTATTAAACAGCAGCTGAAAGGATATCAGTTGCTATAACTTCATAAAAAGCTTGTTCATTACCTTATTGGTACTAAAGGTTTACATTTACACCTGCATTGAGTTTCACTATTTTAGAGTACGAAGAACTACCTTGATCCGAAGACGATTAACGTAGGATTGTTTATTGGTGGGTGCTCATCCTATTACTAGCAGTTAGTGACTAACGCTGCTATTGTACTGTAGGAGTCATCTTAGAACCTGTAGGTGTCAACGGAAGTGATGGCAAATAACAGTCATTTAACTGCAAGCAAGCTGAAGTAACTATTTTATGAAGCTGTAAAAAGATTGACGAGGGAAAGTCTATTAGAAAACCTACAGCTACACAACTGTCTATATATAAACAAGTGCTCATAACAATAGCTTTCTTCAACATACAAAAGTCTAAGCTATTGCTTATTAGCAAATTATAAAACAAATCGCCAGAGGGCCACCAAGTAACGAGTATAATTACTATCTTAACGCAAATTGTATATCATGTTTACAAGTCATTTAGGATATATTTAATGGGAGAAAGTATGTTGCTATTGACAGTTGCTGGCAAACAACTTGGTAATCAAAACATTCTTTTGAATTAATGTTGTTGCAACTACTTAATTCAAATTCAAGTAGCAAGTCTTCGTATAATGTCCCAAAATATCTATATCTATACTAATATAATAAAGAGGTAAAGTTTGTTTTTTTGTTTTTTTGTTTGTAGGGGGTAATCTCTGGAACTACTGGTCCGATTGGAAAAATTTAAGCAACAATAGAAAGCTGCTTTACTCCTGAGTGACATAGGCTATATTTTATGTACGCGGGCGAAGCTGCAGGCGAAAGCTAGTAGCTAATAAGTTAAATCATCAGTACAAGTGTTAGAAGCATTAAAACAGAAACTGGCTACAATTTTCTCTACACAACTACATAAAGCTAAAGTTTCTTGCTTTTATTCCTAAATATTTGTCCTACAATGTCGGAAAGGCTTACAACTGAATAATGCAGACCCATGTTATACTTTTTATTAGCTGTTACATTACTTTGCATGTTTACGCACTTCTCAACATACCACCAACGATCCAAGTATTCCCATCTCACACAATGCAAATTTGATATTAGCATTCCGAACCATTCTATCGAATGCCCTCCACAAATCCACTCTTACGCATCATAAAGATGTTCGTTGTAGGTCAACATTGTCTATGAAACAACAATAGGGCTTGTGATGTGATCCATGGAAGTGTATTCGTTCTGTGCCAAGGACCGAGGTGATCGGATGCGCACCGTTCTGTCGCCTTGCCTTCGAAATCGGGTCAATTGAAGCGATCGAGATGTGCACGAATATATTTCGCGGCGTGAACATTCACATTTGGATTAAAGTTGAAAGGAAATGTTTGTTTGGTAATAACACGAACGTATGGTAATTTACATTGATGTAAGATTGTAACGCTGTTTCCTTTATGGCTGGTGAAGTTGAAATGGTTATTGAAATGTCGACTACTAACAAACGTTGGTTACTTTTCATATACTTATCCGTTCAAATAAGCAGAAAAAAACTATAGTTGGAATTACATTAAAATTACGTTAACATACTTAATTCAATCGAGCAAAGTTTAGCAGTAACGTAATTATATAGCAGAAAGTTTTACGTAAACAAAAACAAATACGGGAATATCATGTTAGTTTAACAAGAAAGCATACTAATTTATGAAATGAAACGAACCATTGTAGCAATTTATCTACTTCCAGTGAAAATAGGCAACAAAGCCTATGCAAATGCAACTCTATCACTATCAAGAAAAGATTGAAATTTGAATGTCGTTTGTAAATAATAGGATTGTTAACAATAAACGCTTCCGTTGTACAGCTTTCCGTATCCCGGGTATCGACAATCGATTACATATCATGCGTAAAATCAATTGATTACAGCACGAAGATTCACTTTCTTTTCATCTGTAGCATTAACAACGGTCTGATTATTCTGTGTTATTGTTTCATTAAGAGCAATGTCAGTTATTCTACTTTCTTTGCCTTCTATTAAATTTGTTTGTGTATTGTTTGATTCGAGCACTTTGAATAGTTTCATTATTTTTTCTATTGTCGTTCTCGCATTGACTCACTTATCATTAGGTTATAATTCATATATTAGAAAGTGATATAGTTCTATGTGTTTAGGATTTCATAGTTTCTTATTGCTAATACGAAAATATTCCAGATCTTCACGCTATAATCTAAGATTAACATCATTAGACATTCCTTCATATTACTTAACGTAACCATTATTCCTGCTAGGTTTCTAGTCGTTTTGTAAGACTTAGGTGATCTAGTACAAAGCTAAGTGTTCTAACCGTGCCATGCTATAGGCTATTACTAAATTACCTTGGACCGAAGTATCTAAGCCTTCCTGTTTGAGGTTGGCTAGAGGAATACTTTTACTTCTGCTAGGCGTAGAGATATTTCGATTTCAATAATAGTCGATATTAATTGTAAAATGTTAAAAAGTGTGCTACAAATTCGGAAAATATTCTCATAATTCTTTATGGTCAGAAAATATTTTGTGACTTTGATACCGTTGTTGATAAATGTTTGTTTAAATCTCGTTGTTTTTTAGTTTGCCAACTTTAGAGGTTTTTTTTATAATTTATGCAAAATACAATTTTTGGTGGTGCATGGCGCTTACATAGAAATTTTAGAACCGGGTTTTGCTAAAACCAAAACAAAAGTTTTTCCTTCTAGTTGTGCGAATTGTGATCAGTTTTAGGGTAGTCTTATTAAAATTTTTGGAATTTAATATAGTTAGGTATGTGTAATAATATTTACTGAGATTAAATATTTCACCAAATTTTGAAATATTCAGATTCTGTCTCGGAACTCAGTTATCCATCAATAGTCTCGTCTAGTCCAACATTAGCCAAGATTATTGTATGAGTAATGCCTCAATAATTCATTGTTCTTACCAAACAGGCAGTGATCTAGCATTTCGTACAATTTAGTACTAAAGTTCAGGACAAGCATAAATTATGGGAAACTGCACCCAGTTATTTATGATTTACTGGAACTGGTACGAATTCTGAGTGATCGATAGTAGACAGTTTTGTAATAAAAAGTACTTATATCATTATTGGTTGTAAGGCGAATGACAAGGTAGTAGGTAGCTAGTTAAAAAAACGATTTTCTTGTCCTATAACTAAAATTTGGATTTCTTGAAGTAGCATATGATGATTAATGATTTTTTTATTTTGCAAATATGTTTTTACAAACTCTTTTACACATCATTTTTTTTTTTCATCTATTGAAACTAGATGAGACCGGTGTTTCCTAGCTGAGCATAATAAGGTTGTTGATTAGTTAGCATAGCTGTGGCAAGCTCTTTAAAAACCTTTTCAAAGTAAGAGCTATAAAAGATAAAGCTGACGTAAAGGAACATAATGGATATTAAGTCGTCTATGATTTTTTTTTTAAATTTAAATACCCATCAAAGATGACTGGCGAGAACCAAACAACAAAGTTGTATACTTGTATTATTCCTATATTAGCATGTTTGTTACATATTGCCAAGTTCTAAGCCAGATACGATGGATTCGAGCCAATTATTCATAGGTAACGGATAAACGGCGCCATTTATCAGCATGTGACCATGCTCCGGCCATTACACTCGGCTTGAATATTTTTTACTTGCGGATTATCTTGAGACATCTTCATTTTGTATGATGTCATAGAAAAATGATTGAAAGATGCCAGTTAAGTTGTTTTGACATCACTTTTGACACGTTCTTCTGTAATTGTCGATGACAGATTACACATTGTGCCGAAATAACATGCAAATTAGCTTTTAAGAATTCGTATAATCCTACTAGTAATTTTTTTTTTGTTACTGGTATTGTCAACATTCGAGTTCTATCAAATTCTATATATATATACATATCTATTGTATACAGATAATTTTTAAATTTAGATATAAATGAAAATTGATGATTACAATATTAATTGTTCATACAAACGTATAGTTTTTTTGACAATGATGGTGATAGATGTAATCGTTGTCAAAATGCTTTCTCCATACATAAAAAATAACTATCACTTATGTGACGTAAGCGTATTTTGGCGATCTTTTATGTGACCTTTTATAAATAGTTTAGTATAGCGAGGTTGACCAGGAAGGAGTATTCAATAATTTCCACCAAGCATAATTTTCGTTGTATAAACGGAGTACTATTTCACTATATGAATAATATTGTCTTCAAAACCAAGCGTTGATTTTACCGGTCGACCTTCGTCGCACCTACTGAAACATTGGCACCAGGATGTCGACTGCACGACATTTTCGACTCGGATTTGCATTCATTTACTGTGTGCCAAGACGACGCTTCTTAATAATTTTTTTTTTGACATTGTTGTTCTTAAATAATATGGTTTGAGTAGCTTAAGGGCGCATTCTACAGTTTCCAGATAAACACTGTCTACTAGATAAAAAAAAATAAACATTTCTTCTACCAATTTATCTGGAAAGTAGTTTTAAGATAGTAAACTAATAAATCACATTTTTAAGACAATGCTGAAAAAAGTGATTTCATTGCAGCAACTAGCTTTTGGCGCATCTAAGCATATACATACATAACTGCTGATGTCTGGTCGGTTATTGATATAACTGGATGAAATTCTTACCTGCAAAGAGAGAAAATAAATTGTTTGTACGGTTATGTGAACACAAATATTGATAATTTCAAAGTAAAATAATGATAAATTCAAAAATCCTATTCAAATTTCCATAGACGTCGTAAGTCATATTGATAAATGCATAATTAAATTGCAATATTTAACAAACTGCTTAACATAAATACCTCAGACAGATTTGTATGCGCAAATATCGGTCTAACCTCGAATACTACTTACTGTCTACCACACAAGTTACCTAAGTCAACAACATTTACCATTTGGCCCGCAATTAGTTTTTAATTTAGACTTTAACATCCTGCAATAGGTGAATTAAAGGCAACGAACTCAAAACGTTTGAGGTAAAAGGTCAAACAAGCAATTTAGAGGGTCCGACACGATATCGTTTCGACACCGATGGAGCATCACAAGATGATTTAGATGAAATTGAATGTTGTGAAGTGAATGTAATTTAAGTGGTTAAAATAAATAAGACTGGGGGCATTATTTTGTAATAGGATAATGTGAAGTATGCTTTTAAAGGTTTTGTTTGCTCAGGCAGATGTACTTTTCTTATTACTTTAAATGCATAATTTAGCTTTCGATTAAGTGATAAAGCTGTACTAATAAAAGTTAGATATTGAGAAAGAAATACAAATGGGTAGATAAAATTTACAATTTGAATAGGTAGATGCAGGAATATTTGGAAGAGTTTGAATTGAACACAATGTTACAATAAAGTTATGCAATGTAAAAGTAAATAGGGGAGCTGCACACAATATGATTGACCTATCACGATTACCTAAATAGAACATTAGACATCGTGATATAATATATAAAGGTATAAATGATGACGAAGAGAATGTTAAACATTATTTACATCTGAAGCTCAAAAAGGTAAGAGAAGTTTTTTCTAAAATGATGTAAGTATCGAAAATGACTTACCTAAACCTACTGACTAAAATAAATATCATTTTCGAAAGGAATTTGATCATACGACGAGTATCACGTAACTTTGTGGAACATATTTCAATTTAATGTCAAATTATAATTATTTTAATAGTATTATCTCAACGGATGAGTTATGAATTTTGATTGATGTTTATGTTAAGATTTGTTATTAATCAATTCTAATAATTCATTATCATAAACATTATTGATGAAATTACTTGTCTAACAAAAGATATAAAATTTTATATTCGTTTTTCAATTAACAAAACTTATTATAAGTGCAATAAACCTTTAAATTTATAAGTCAGCTTCGAAATCGTTAATATTTAATTAAGTGTTCATGATTTAATTCATGAGTGTTTTTGTGTTATAATGTGAGTAATTTGTGATTTATTCCCACTTATAATCACAATTTTCATTGAAACTACTAACTCGACCTTTTTCATTGTGACTTTCATTAAAATTTAAGATTAAAATATATTTTCATTTCATGCAGTATCTGAGCAATATCTCAAAGGAATCTGAGCAGCGTTTGGGAAACAACGTCTCAAGACAAAAGTCTAGAATAAGTCCGTGTTACCAGTGGTAACATATGGCTCTAAAACGTGGTCGTAAAAGTGCAAATAAGCCTCATCAGAAGGCTGAGAGACAGCCAAAGGGCTATGAAATGGACTACGCTTAGAGTTTTATTACATGTTCAAATTAGGAACGAAGATATCCGCAAGAGAACTAAAGTTACTGTTATAGCTCGTAGAACCGCCAAACTTAAGTGGCAGGGGCTGAGCACAAGTTGGACCTGGTATGGATTGTGGGACGATTGGGAGACGCACAGAACCGGGCCGTTGTGACGACACTTGGCAGATGGACGTTTTTCGGCTTAAATCATCATTTAAGCCGAAAAACGTCCTATGCTTTAGTCTCCACTAAAAATTGTATTGGAATTCCAATTTACATCAATAGTTGTTTCTTAATACATATACCTAAACCATTGCAATTATTTTAAACCGCTACTCACACCTCACACTAATGCAGTCGCACCCAAGGTCGTTCAAGGCCTACATTTAGAAAAGTTTACGTCTCGCCTCAGGCTGCATATGGCGTGATTATCTTGCATTTTGATATCTACAACAGCCGTTTTATGATCAAAATAAATTACCTACCCATTATGTTAAGACTTTACTAATTGTCGTGAGTTTCGAAATGTTTTGAGAGTTTAGTCAGTCTGTCAATCAAACTTCTAGCGGTTAAGATGAGAAAGATCTTGTATATTAGTTCAGGTTTTATTTTGTTCTCTGGCCTGGTTTTTATGTTTTGTTAAATAGTGCTATTTCAATGTTGAGCAAACACCTAAATTGCAAAACCTTGATTGTGAAAGATTTTTTGCTTCAGTAAATGTCATCTTGCTCTTCTTGCAATTTACTAGAATCTTGCGTATTTTTCTTAGAGTTCACTATCTTTCTAACTGTAACATTCACAGAATCGATATTTTAGTTTTTCTTTTTAAATGTAATAATGGGACTGTTTTTTGTAAATAATTTATTGGCACAATATTGGTTTATAAATTTATTCAAATAAATGTAATTCTATTTTAAATCTGAGCGCAACTTTGACCCCTCATGGTCTGTGTCTATTTCAAGAGTTATGGCTATACAAACTATGGAAATAGAACCTAGATTTAACTGTATATATATGTATATGTCTAGGTGTACTTGATTTATTCAATAACCAATACTTGCATTTAGAAGAGTGCTTCTAAATGCAAGTATTGGTTATAGCCGAGACTAGTGAGTCTCGGCTATTTATACTTCGCTTTTAGCTTCAGACAAATCGCAAGACTAGCCACTTACGAAACAGCATAAATGTCATTTGTATAATTTTCCGTCGTAAAATGCAAATAAATAATGAAATAGCATTTAATTAACTAAAAGTATGTTAGGAATTTTGTTATTTTCGTAAATTACGGGTTATAATGTCACGTTGCAGATTTTTGGATTCTTTATGATGATGGGTAGTGCAGATATTTTGAAAAGGATTGCAAATGTAAAGAATTTTTAATTTTTAATGATGATAAGCGGATCTTTTATTTGAAGATCTAAAATAATTGATTACGTTCATAAGACTGTTTCTATTATCCAAAAATATTTGCTAATATATCACAGAACTCTTTAGGATAAAGTTCAATCTATCTGACTGACATGTCATCGGACCGCTGAAACTATTGGAGGTAGGAACGTGAAATTTTGTACAAGGTTCCATCGAAACTTTTATGTGGTAGGAGAGAATTTTCGAAAATTTACTACTTAAAGAGATAAAACGGGCTTCCAAATCTTGTATGGACAAATATACTTTTACGCTGGTTAAGCTGCTGGCTGAAGCTAGTTATATGTACCAATACTAGGTGTGCCCCAAAAATCAATGAATGATTGATTGTGAACCCGAAACAATCAACTTCTAAGAACAAGGTCGGTACAAGATCGAATTCGGTAATCGATATTGTATCGAAGCATCGATGGTCAGACACAATTGTTTGTTGATGATCTTAATTGATGTAGGTCAGGCAGGATTGTTTTGTTAGTTATTAATATTATCAATGATAATAATGTTTTTAATGAGTCTGCATTTGAAGGTCAGGTTAAAAATTATCTCAACGGTTACTTGATTTTGAATTTAGAATTCGATGTAGGTAATACTGATTATTATTTAATTTATGAATTGCCTACCAATTGTATGTTACACTGTGCAAATTTTAAAATCCGTTGTTTATTAGACACTAGCTTTTGCCCGCGGCTTCGCCCGCGTACATGAAATATAGCCTATGTCACTCAGGAGTAAAACAGCTTTCTATTGTTGCTAAAAATTTTCCAATCGGACCAGCAGTTCCAGAGATTACCTCCTACAAACAAAAAAACAAACTTTCCCTCTTTATTATATTAGTGTAGATGTAGATAACAAAAATAAGTTCTCATGTGCTCACAGGTATTATATGCAAAAATATACTAATCATTTAATAGATTTACAAGAAGTTCTAAATAGTATTAAAAAATCGTTTTTGATAAAATTTTAGATTCACCAGAATTAATAATTTCTCAGAATAATTAACAGGAATAATTTGAAGAGGTGGAGAGAAGTATAAAGAGCTTAGTTAGACGTAGTGACATTCTAATTAGTAGTAAAGATAGTCAAAAAGCTAAACCATATGGGAGTTAGTGTCATACATTTAGGCAGCAGACCCGATACGAGTATGTAGAGATTGATTTTTTCATAATACTACAAGAAATCAAATTCATATTGCTTATAAATGTATTCGTATTGCAATAAATGGCAATTTATATTTCACCATTCTTCTTCTTTTCACGGAAATTAACTCAAGTGTCATAACAATAAATAAATAATTTGCTAGCAATTTAGCAAACACCCAATTACAATCAACACCAACCAATATTTATAAAAATTTAGCGATTATTGCACAAGAGGCCGCGCGTTTCGCTTCATCTTCACATTTATCGCTTACACTAAGATGTGCGTGAGATCCACAGATTGCATTGTCACTGTGTAGGGCCCACTTTCACTTCGTCATTTTCACACCGTCTTTGAACGTGTACAAACGTTTGATACCATCTTTATTACCAGAGTAACACGGAATTACCTAGTTCTATGGGTTTTTATTTGCAGAATTAGAGCAAAGGTGAGTTTTGTAATATATGTAGTAAAAGTTAGTTGGAGAGTTTAAAAGAAAACCGCTGTCAGGTTTTGAAATATATACATCTATAATCAGCATTATAATGTTTAGAAGAAGGAAGAGACTGTTATCTACCTCGTAAGCCCAGTGCGGGCTGTTCGAATATCACATTATGTCTTCGAATATACATTCACATGTCTTCGAACTATATAACAAAATATGATTAATTATAAGAATTAAAAATTAAGTGTAAGTTATTTTATGAAATGTTATCTTTTACATTGTAGAACACACTAAATCTGACAAATTAGGTCTGTAAACGCTCTCAACTATTCCTAGATACATGAATACGAATCCCTTAGCAATAAATATGAATTTTCAAACCAAACTAAACATGGTGTCCGACATATTGTCAAAGCAGATGAATTTATTCTAAAACAACGTGAAACACAAAACAATAGATATAAATGTCACTGTTTTAGCTCATGTCAAATTCATGATGGCGGAGGCAAACGCGCGAAATTCACATCAAATAGCAACGTCTAACAAAACATGTGACATTCATTCCTAAACAAGCGACTAACAACAAGAAATACGAGTTCATGTTGAGGCAAATACACAATGTATTGCTGTTCCCGTGGTGGATATCGCGATAATGGTTTTCCATAATACACATTTTGTTTTGAGTAATACAGGAGGAGTTGTGTTAGGTTCCTGAATATCTGCATAGGTAAAACCTCAGATTTCCTTGTTTGCATAAGTATTTGTGTTGATATAAATGGTTTCGCTTTGGTGAAACGACAAATTCCATATTTCACGAAATTATCTTTTATATTACAATTATCTTTCTCTATTCAGAGAGGAATCAGTAGGATAACCCAAAAGTAGTTCCACAGCTTTCCTCGCCGTTTCAACTTCTAGTCTACAAGTTGTGAATCACCCTTTATACAGGAACAGAAACACGGAACGCGCCTCCGTGGGCCGAATCAACACTACTAATCTTTTTATTAAACGACAGAAGCGACTTAAACTAACCCACGTGCGCCCGAACATCAGATATGCACCATATTTGCATATATTGACAGTTTAGATCAGCGTAGAAAAGTCAATGTACACGTCCACACATCAAACTGATTTGTTGTTCGAATTTATGCGTTAAATACACGCAATTGATACTTTTAAATTTATTTTTCACACATAGGATTGTAGAGATAGAAACATTGTTTTATTAATTTCGTGATTATCTTTGATGTGATCGGGAATCTGGTGGAACGCTTTGAGTAAATCCACTACTACGAATTTAAACAACGAGCCACTTTTATTAATCTTATCTGCATTTATATCATCTGTAACTTTAATTGTAGCTCTACTGATTTTAGAAGGGATCGTGATGTTACGTATGGTAGCCGTAAGAAGCAATTAAGTCAGTGTCAATCAAAATATTGTGAATGTTGTCTGGCATCCTCTGCTGTGATGGACAGTGATGAATAGATGCAGTAGCAGTAGCATATGTATGTCCGACTGGATAATTGGCGATTCCGTTTGCTATCAGCGATTTCACTTTAGGGAAAACTTGGGAAAAGAAATTGAATTTTATATAGTTAAATCTTGCTCTGCTAATAGAACGTATAAATTCATTAAGATCTTCTTGTGACAGCCGCGTATCACTGTCGTCACCTATAGTTCTATTATCATTAAAATGCGGTTTGTCCAGTTTATATTTTTAGTTAATCGGCGTTAGGCGTCAAGAAGCCTGCCTTAGCAGTTTAAAATCTTAATTGAGTTCTTACGAGTTGTTAGGATTGGAATTGCTTGGCGGCCATTTTTATAAATTAGATCTAGCACGCGACTGCGATTTAAGTAAGTAAAGTGGATAATTTAAATTGTTAAAGGCCGATTAATGAAAGTGAGCCTTTTCGTGTAAAAGGAACTGGTTTAGTTGGTAAAGCTGCTGGACTTAGGAATAGGAATGTTTACTAATTCTTGTAGGCAGATACATATGAACACATACACCGACTATAGGTAATCTGACAAGGTGTACTAGAGCAGAAGTGGATTTAGGAGATTCAACATCGTTCGTATGTTTAAAACGAACTGCGTTGTAAAATTAAAAAAAAAATGCAGTTTTGTTGCAGATGCTGAAAATTTTAAAACAACTGATTCTTCCGTGTCAATATCTAATGATTCCATCGTAACACATAAGACAAGTAAAGATCCAAATATAATAAAAATAATTATCAGATTAAATGAAACGAGGATTGAACTCTATCCGATGTTTATCTTACAGCTATGAATCTAGAACTTCCTGAATCTATTATAAATTTGTAAGCACGCAATAATATTATAAAACCTTTACAAGAACAATGGGTTCTTTTAATAGTTTTAGAGCGATCTTAATCAGTTATCGATACTCTAGTTTAGCAAGATAATGCTTTAATTGATATATTTATGGTATCAATTATGTTTTTATTCATTAGTAATGCTCTTTATGGATCGGATGGAGTTGCAAGCGGTGTTTCCCATGCATTGGCATTTGTCATGAACAATGCGTAATGATTTGATCATTGATCAGATCACTGATTAACCTGTGACTAGGACCAGTTTGTGCTTTGATATTAACGTATTACCGGACCATTATTAAAATGATACTATAGATACGATATTTTAGCTAATTTTTTTAATAGTCTCATTGGAAATCCTCACGACTATAATACTGTTAATAGAAAATGGATGGTTATATCGGACGCCTATTGACTACTATCAGTTAATGATTTGATTTATTAAACAAATTCAACCTATCTGCCAGTTTGCGATAAACTCAAATATTAATAAATGGGGTCTTAGAGATTCATGAGGAAAGTTTAGGTAACTATATAATGTATATTATAATAGAGGAAAGCCACGACTTGAATTTTTTTTTTAAAACCTCGTGCGGAACTTAGGTGGGGTAGTTGTAGATAAAAAAGCCCATGAACTTTGTTATTATTAATGCCACGATAATAATTGATCTGGTTCTATAAAGTTTTTCTTTGACGTCAGAACTAGCCTGTCAACTAGTCAAGTTAATCATAAAATCAAGGAAGCAAAGTCATTTCTCATTTATGATTAACTTTATTAGTTGGTTTCATTTCTGGTCAGGATTATTAAATCGAGATGCCAATTGATTTCTCTTATTCCATTCTAGGAATGAGTAGTGAAAATAGGTTGAGCAAGCCCAACCGAGTTACGCAAAAGCTGTAAAACCACATCTGGGATGTGGGTCTACCTACACTTTAAGACAAAGGCTGGATGACGTAAGTATAGTGTAAAACAATACATGAATGTTTACCTAAAGCTTTTGAAGGAATTATAAGCGAAAAGTATTGCCAAAAGTAATAGTATATCAAATGAAATCTTCATAAAGATTAAATTAAATATAAAATCAGCTTTAAGCCATTCAATACTTACAATATCTTTGGATATGCATTTCAATTTCATAATGTTTTCACTTTTGTAACGGATTTTAAAATTAAAAAGTGATATTCAATTTGTAAAAATATAACTGCACAAGCGTTTGCGTAATGCCTGAAACAAATTCATTGACACTGACCAAGCGATCTCTTACAAAAGCCTACCTCAATGCCGCCCTACTTTCCAAACGTATCTACAGCTACAATTATGTGGACAATATAACAAACAAACAATTATATCACACAGTATACCACGATACGTTTGCTATCCACAAACTCCAAAAGCATCTTTAAACCCACACACTAAAGCTCAAAATAGAAAACAATGAGATTTCGTAGCGGCAAATGTAGTTGTTGCTATCGTCGAAGACAATAGAATCGAGGACATTAAGTTCGTGCAAAATGTTTCTGGAATGGCAAATGTTCCGGTCGCTGAATATTGTATACCAGGCCATGGTAGATTCAAAATAGAGTTCAAATTAATTTGCAGTACCAAAGAATAAGGATATACATATATAGGTATATTGGACCAGTCGGCGCCATAGTGTACTTTTGGTAGTTGGTATTATGAGGACAATTACGAAACTAAAGTTGGTGGGCGTTGGATCTGATCTAGATCTATGGTTACAGCAATTGAGCTAAATGCTGGTGGACTGAGTAGATTTGTCTGTCATTATAAAATTACTGGTTCAGGAGTTACAACAATCTACTTGATTATGGTTTGTAACAAAGGGCTTCAAAGAATTCTGTAGATTGCAGTTGCCGTGTTCTTTTTTCTCATAAACATAGTTGCAAAGAATATGAAACATGGAAAAAAGTTTATTAAAGTTATCACAACCATGATTCACTAATTGTAGGTTGATTTACATTACCTACTTTACTCTGATTCATATGTAGTTACTTCCATATTATTATATCCATGCAATCAGTAATAACGCACGGGGCTAAAGATTGTAAAATAATTTTACGATAAATTGCTTTTCAAGCTACTAGAAGTAATCTATATGTCTCATTAGTTTATCGTTGGGAACTATGATATGTCTGCTGGTATTAAAATAATTTCTGATCTAATTTCCAATCTATCTGATATAGAGCAAATAAATTTTCATCTGTCTTTTTAAACCTAGTTAGAAAGAAAAGATCTGTGTTTAATTTGTGTTTTGCATCAAGTTTGTAATTTTGTTCACCAAATTAAACTTTTCTGCTTTTGTCAGGTTAAACTACAAAAACGACAAAAAATAACATGAAATACGGTAAGCACTCACTATTTCTTTAGACTTATTGTTCTTAACCCGTTTCTTTTATGAATATTGTTAGTTGTTTGGTGAAAAATACACAATTTCATGTGTTAACCGTTGCTTCTAAAGAGTTTCTTGCGAATTGTTCTACACTTTGATCTATAAAATGTGCAATAATGTCGCTTGTGTAATTGTGTGGACATTGACCATTATATATATTTTATGTTGCGGTTGGGGGTAAAAGAAATCTGTGAAAAACATTTGTTTTTAAAGTATTTACTTGGATTTTAAGTTAGTAAATTAGCCTGGTTCGTTATAGGTATTGTTCAAATAAAATATAAAAAATATATCAATGAATTAAATCACTTATAATCAATTGAGTCAAGAATTTAGGTACCTTAAGAATATTCTTGATCAATTCTGTCAACCTAACCCTTAATCAATTGTTTTGGAGTCAGCTTCCAGTCCAACTGGATAAAACTGCACGTCAGTAATTTACGTGAAGTGACTGTCAATCTGATCTGGCCTTTATTAATATCGTTTAGAAAAGGGAAACCATTGTGCGTGTGGCCTTATTAGTAGTACTAATAAGAATCTAGAAAATACGAACGCACATTATAACAGTTATTATTTAAATAACTATAGATAGATAGATGAACTATGAACTATGTATACCAGATCCTTAACCACAAACATGACCTACCCAAAACAACCTAGGTACCACAAAAACCAAGGTTCCCCACCCATTGTGCACTGACACACTGGTTCCGTACTAAGAACGTATCGATAAGAACACAATAAACAATAACGTTCGTGTATTGCGATTACAACACTGTTATGCGACTAATGACTATATAGGATTGTTCGGACTTGCGACTAAGCGACTTTTTTTCTATGTTATGTCAGAAGTTCTTGGGAGTAACTGAATATAATGGTACGTTTGATGTTTGAGTTATGTGTGGAAAAACTATATCTCTTTATTATTATTTTTATTCTAGTCTCGCGATTGACCACAATCTCACCTGATGGTAAGCGATGATGTGGTCGACGATGAAGCACGCTTGCCTAGAAGTAACCTATTCACTCTTGACTTAAAGACCCCTGGTTGTAGTTATCAGGAAACACAGACGCCGGCAGAGAATTCCACACCTTAGCTGTACGCATAATGAATGAATGATAAAATATTAGATTTCTAAGAAGACAGATAAAGAGAAAAGAAAATACGATTCATCAATATTCATTATAATGAAAATTCAGTTTCAAATAATATGAACGATAAATTACGATGTAAACATTTCAAAACGTTTACAGTTCATCATAATAAACAAATCAATCTAACCCGACAAATCGCAGTACATGAGGAACGGCCGCTCGTAGCAAATTATGATAGTAATGGTCGTGTGGGCAGATTGACGATCTAGTTCAACGACGGGGCGTTCTACCGACGGGGCGTCATCGAAACTGGGTCGAAGTGCCAGGTGGGTTCGTTGGTCGCGTGTGTTTGGCAATACTGTTTGAGCCAATGAAATTTAAGTATCACGTTTATTTCTGTAGTTTGATCTGTTAAAGTAAGAGATAATAAGCTTTCTGTTTTGTCAAATTCTTTACTTTTACAAGTAAAGGACCTTTCACGCGCTTACTTAGTTAAATATTACTGTCTTTACTTTTTTGCATAAGTTCATAAACTACCTCGGACTATTCTATTACATTGAATTTTGAATACTATTCAAAAAATGTTTTGGTAACTACAATCTTACTTCTGGATGAACGTGCTTCACCATCGACCGTATCATCGCTTACGACCAGCTTAAGGACGACATATTGTTCAAACGCGAGTTTTTAAATAATAATAAAAAGGAAACATTTTAAGTGATTTCTACTCGTAAATAACTCAAGTGAAACATCTTTATCATACCTACAAGATCATGATATCCACTATTTCATTCGAAGTACGCGTAAGTAATTTTTCTCTATTTTTGCGTAAAATACCGCGACAAGGGAGCCATTCTCTTTCATTGTAAGTAGACAGATTGTTGGCCTTAAATGTAACTTTGATTTTATTTACCACCCGTTTCTGTAAAGTTGTTGACAATCGAGCAATTCCTTGTTCTGTGTTTGACTATTTATTATTCTGATAGTTAAATGAACACAGTAGGTATCAGTATTGACTGAAAGTTATGAGATATTTTGATGTTAAAATTTATTTTTGTGTTGTCTATTACACTAATTTTACAAATGTTAAGAAACATAAAACCGGACAAATTGATGGAAATATTAATGAAAATTTCATCGTCATAAATAAAATAGCAACCAGTACAATCATTTAGATACTTATTTAAACTTTATCTACACTAGTGGCTACTAGTCAACTTTTGGGTTGAAAAAGATTACGCCCATTACAATTGCTTTTATCATCGTTAAGCCTTTATAACAACGCGGCGAAACAATTAGCACAACTCACACAACATGCCATGTGTGTTATAGGCTAACAAGACAAAATATATTCCATAAAAAAATTATTCGTCTAGGTCACGACCCACAGAATTGAAGATAAACGTCAAAAACAGGAGGAACCTTCATTTCTATTTCCTTAGCTTTCCTTACCTCCTCTCTCCGTAATAAAATAGAACTAGCAAAAATCGTCTTTGCAACAGAAACATAACAACTATATCTAACGTCGTTACTTTTATTTTCCCAGCCCGGTAGCGCAAGTGCACAAACTGCACTTCCTACAAGATAGCTCCAATTAATTCACATAAAATTAGAAGCTGGTTCACTATCAGTGGACCGCACTCCTAATTATTAGAGGGAATGTTCGATCTTTATTGTTCGCTGTTAGCTCGGACTTACATTAGATCTGGACTAATTAAATGCTAGTGTAAGAGCCTGGTTTCATTAAAATGGCGATTTTCGTGTGTGTGGATCTGATAGGACCTTGCGCCGGCGGCGACACTTCCTACTTGTAGTTGGAGTAAAAACTGGAGGCGCAAATGTTGCTTTAAATAAATCCTGGATTAAATTTAGAGCTACCTTTTCAGGTAAATGTTTTTAAAATACGTTGATATATTTAGTTATATGTATATTCTAAGAGAAATATACTGTTTTGTACATTGAGAATTTTGGCAGATAGTTTAGTGTTGATTGAAGATTTTTGTTTTGAGTTATTAGAAATTGCTGCAGTTGTTATTACAAAAGATTTTTTTTCAAAAAACCGCAGTCTAGTTCTTCATAACCCTAAAGCAATGTACTAAATTATTTTCAGTACCAACAAAGGATTTGTCTTTGACTTCAAATATAAAGTACACTTTAACAAAAAAGGTATAGCAAGAATTGTATAAGTAGCCAGCGCACACGGACAGAGCACGATGATCTACGACGCGACAGACTTCCGTATCATTACGGCTGGAGGAGTGCGGCACCAGCGCGCGCTGATCACATCGGCACGCGCCACCACTCTTATCATCTTAATTTTATGTATTTATTCAATATCCAGTGAATAGACAAATAATGAAGGACTCATTATGGAGTTTGTTTTCTTTATTTTTTTTTCTAAAAAAATCTTTTATGACTTTCCTCCTCCTTGCGTCGTTTATCATCAATGCTGAGGGTCGTGACCTCGAAAAATAACTTTTTGATGGACTATATTTCGTCATGTTGCCCTATCTTCGGCCATGTGGATGGCGTCGCAGACTGTAGTCTCCAATGTACTACGGATTTGGTCTGACCAACATAATGAACTCCTGCTCCTTAATCTTTTTGACTTTAAAAGACATCATCATCCTACCCTTGACTTACCCTTGACTTACCCTACCCTTGACTTTAAAAGACATCTAAATGAAAAAAAAAATGATAGAAGTTATTAGAGTACAATTAAAAATGAAATTCTTTGTACTTAACTGCTTTAAAGGTATAGAAGGCATATGGTATGGGGACGTTAACAGAGCATGACGATTGACATACATTTCTACCAAGCTGAGAATGAAAAGGGAAATGCAATTCAGTGCAAATTCTTAGCATTTGAGATTTTGTTTCTTCGGTGAAGAAAGGAGGTTTTATGGCAGCAACACTGCTTTTAGCCATCACAACATTGATGATGGTAATAATATTAAAGTAACTACAGCAACTAACGAACTCAATTAGTATGGGAAACGCACAATATTTGGCAACTTTACGCACAAATATTGCCACAGAGAGATAAATACCTATATTTATTACAAGTCATTATATCGTCGATAGCCGACACTAAATGAGCCGTAATCATTTGGTTTTCAACAGCTCAATCTGTCATAACTTCAAGGAAACACAGTATCTCGCTTTTCTACTATATCGTTAGAAGTCGGGTCACGAATATTAGTAGCTACTTGATCTACTAGTTGGTATGGCACGTTTATGTCTATAACTAGTTGGTTAATGTCCGGTGACAGCTTAGCGAGGAATGAGCGAGGGCGTTGCTGTTATTAGTAAGTATTAAATGGTACACGTTCACCTATCAGAACTACCAAGTATGGTATTTTAGTACCGCTATTATAAGCAACGTAGTAAAAAATCTAGAGTGACTATTGAGTGATAGTCTAACTAAGAGAAGTGATGGAAGGTTAAAGGGTTCCTTAAGGCTAAGGGCCTACGTAATATGTGTAATTTATTGGTCAAAAATTTTTATGATTTGATTATACATTGCTTATAGATTTATTTAAATTTCATGAAATTAGACTTAATATTTGGTTTAAATTTTTAAATTTGAAAGTGTTTAAAAATTGACTACTGGTTATTGAGCAGAGTTTAGTCAGCTCTTTAAAACGGTGACAAAATATATTGAGAAGAAATCGGCATATATAAACCAAAACCTCGAAGACATGTGATATCTAGTAACCCACAAGAAGCCGTGGTAAACTATAGACCCAATTCTTGTCTTAGAGAGATCTGTGTTCCAGGAATGGGTAAATTATAAGGCTGATATGCTCGACACTAAGTAATTATAATAAATCAAGATAAACTATGTATATTCAGCTAAGCTACAAACAGCTCTTGTCGAAATCTACCCATTAACGTATCACTTCTCGTAACCTCAATATGTGTTGGCCACACTGTTGGGCAATTGATTGCCATAATCAAAACGTTATCGACGTTTTCGCACGCGAGGTTGCCTAATCCTTTACTGCCATAAGGGTTAGGCGAGACTATCATAATATACGTAAGCTTGTTGAAGTGTTTACAATTACTGATTTGGTTGAACAAGGGGCTTGTTACTGCAAAGTCCATATACTAAGTATAATTGGACAATCAGTGCGCCTGAAAGGAGTATGGCTTTGTTTTGAATGATTGTAAGGTTGATAGGGAGACTAGTTACTGCTCGAATATTATTGTGACTCAGTAAATCTGGAACTGGTTTCTAAGCAGTTAATAGCAAACCTAGTGAGAAGAGAACGAGACCAAAGGCATAATAAATATCAAGGTTTTTTTGTGAAGAAATTCCAATTTATTTGAATATATTTAGTATCTTTTTAGCGCTGTGTCGTTGTACCTATCATCTAAATGGAAGGAGTGGTCACATTTTTGTTGAACACCTACTCATATGCCAAAACTTTCACTATCACGCGAACTGACACGACTTATGATCTTGATAACAAAATTAAATTCTTTACTAAAACAGGTGAAACTACTGTTAGTATAGTTGTCGTAACCTTGCTAGGACCACGCTTCGTTGATTGCGTGTCTTTTGTTAGCGGTTACTTCGGTATCTATATATAATTCACACCATTCATTGGCTTTAAAAAAGTTAGCGTTATTGGCCTTTTAATTACGTTAGAAATACGCATGTTTGTGGGTGGAATTGGTGTGATTTATTGAATTTATGTTTAAAGGCGTTAAATTAAAGTACGTCGTATAGTAACTTGTAACTGTCTTGATTGGTTAAAACGATAGCAGAAACTATAACAATGATGGAAGGGAAGTTGAAATTATCGCAGTACAAGATTTGATTGTTTACGTGCTAGAAACCTCTGTGGAAATGGAAAACAGTTTTGAACAAACGTCAAGGTAACATGTTCGACCATAGAATATGATTAGACAAAGTCATTGAATATTTATTTTAACAAGATATTTGACCTACGACCATGCTATATTAACTTTACCTCTAAACATTTCCTAATTAAAGTTACTCTTACAAATAAGGTCACACAATAAGACAACTGACGAAAATGAATGACAAAGCCGCATTTACATTGGTAAAATAATGAGTTGAATGTCTCATTCTAATCGATAAGCGCTATGTATCACGACAACGTGACTCTAACAGGTCCTAGTGAACCAAAAAAACTTGCACAAGTGTAATTATATTGGGTAACGATATACCATAAAGATAATGGTTAACAATTAAAAATACAAGTAGCTAATCCAAATGACATAGAAACGTGATTAACCAAACGAGGTTAGGGTGGTCGAAGAAATGAAATGGAAGGTAATTATCAAATTGTGAACGTAAGAATTACTAGTTGGTAAATATTCGAATCGAATTTGGTCAATCACTATAACCAACAAACTGCTATTGAAATAGGACTGAGCATGATTTAATAAACAAGCCAGCCACGACAATTGACAGATAAATACATTAAAAGCAACAGCTGTTGATTAAGAAGTATTACAGTATAAATCCTAAACTATAGAAGAAATTGTTATCAGAGAAGTTAACCTGACAGTTATTGATTAGGTACAAGAAATTAGTATGTTCGCAGATATTAAGCGAGATTGTATAGAATTTAGAGCACCCACGTGCCACAATGGATTCGGCTAAGCTATAGCTATGTGGTTAGCAATGCAGACATTTCGCAATAATGCTTAGGTTAGTTTCAAACTGATTTATAATTAAAACTAGGTGCGTTTGTAACTAGATTGAGAAATATTTAGGCGGTAGCTTTAGATATTGGTTAGTATTGGAATTATTGGAATTGCTTAAGGAAAATCTATCAGGATCAGTTCAAGATTACGATAGATTTCTTGTTCATGAGTAATACAATTACTAGTTTTGGCAGCGTGGAATAGTACTTCCCCTATTATAAAGTATAGTCTATATTATTACGTTATGTAAAAGTTGAATTAAATTATTGTAAAATTCATCAAAGCTTTTCAATATTTTTTTCGCAAAAGATTTAAAAATATTCATTCATTTCTTTCTTTGTTTTTCGTTCATTTGTTCAGTTTTTGTAATGTTTTATGACATCCTTCTATCGTCTTCAATACTATATAAAATTGTTTAAAAAAATATGTTACTCGCGCTTATTGAAATTACCAAAATAATTTTTAACATTGTTTTTTTCCAAGTTTTAAGTTATTTGTTTCAATATGCAAGTTATTTAAAATTCATAAAAAAATATTTAAAATATCTCCTTACCTCATGCCATCAAATCCGTCGTCTGAGCCGTTGATAGTGAGCACAGGCGCACGCGCATACGCTTTGGCAACGCGTCGATTCCTCTCGAACACTATCACCTTCGCCCATATTTCGTCGTCTATCTGTGTCCATTTGTCCAATACTTCCTGTATGTGTTCCTGTTGACAAATAAATTGAGGGTTTAGTCAGATTTTTTTTATCATTACAGTCTAAAATACTCGTAGATCAATTGTTAGCATCAATTAAGCAATCTACTTAATTATTGTCTGCAAGTGCTATATCACTGGGAGAATTAATTTAAGTATTGTTGATAACTCATCGCTAACATAAATATCAGTTAACCTCAGTTGCAAGTCTGACTAATATTGAAGATAACGCACTATGTTCAAGGATCAATGTTTTGTCTAATTCGAGTTTATTCTGTAGTATTCCTTTAAACTCGTATTTATTTATAAAACAGTATGTTATTTATAATTTTTTGTTTCATGGTTTACTGTATATTTGATATGTGATTTGTAAAATAGACAACTTATTACAATATAGGTCTTTGCCAGTTTTCTATTACCACAACCTTCATTATGCACCACAATAAAAATATGACTTTACACGACCACAGTATCGTTACACACACTTTTAACAGCAGTTTCATTACACGCATTTACTAAAACGTTTTCATTCATATTTTCTTGCAAAATATCTGTTTAAGAATGACCTTGCTTTGCGTTACTTTTGTAAGGTATGATTACTGAAGTTTAGATATTAATCCTAATGTGGCAATGTTGTTGTAATCAGATGACATCGTCGCAGGCGCAATGTGAGTTCCGCTCTACTAACTCAGACGGTTTTACTTGAGTGTGGTTTACATTTACATGTTCTGTGGTGTTTTGTGTCAAATAAAGTTGTAAATACATATAACTCTTTAGAATCTGAGGCAAACTATTTTTAAAATTTACACTGTACTCCCATAGTTAAAGAAAAAAATAAAGGAATATTCACTTCAGGTTTTGAAATGTCAGCTTTTTTTGCTTTTGCAAAAATCTGATCTCTCTCTGTTTAGAGCTCTCCCACGAAACCGGAGTTAACGGTTTAAGATAAAGTATAACTGATAGAATAAGGTGACTGAAAAGCTAAAAAATATGATAAATAATGATGTTAAAATTCCTAACAGTCGAGGACTCGTGGGTGGTAAATTCCTGACAGTAATTGGTTTTGATTTCTTTACAACAATTTATGAGAATATGAATGACTCAAATACAAAACGCGATGACGGATGAGCATTTATAAATGCCCGTAATTACTGACTTCACAAAAAACCGACACAAAGGCTCTGAATGACGTAATAATACAACCAATCAATATTGCAATGATTTATAATAAAATATCGAATATTTTGCTAACAAGGAAGAAGAATGATGGGAAGATGATGAACGTCAAACTAATTACTGTCTTACTGTTGAAGAATTTACGTTGAATTTCCAATGATGTGAAAAGTCAGATTCTCTAACAATTTTAACGGGCATCAGCCTGTGTAAACGGAGTCTCTGTTTTTGTTCACATGTAACAATAACTAGGCAATTTTCAACTAAAAACGTGCCTCTAAATAGACCGTTACTTTTATAAAAAGTTTTGAAATGTTTCTGGTACCGCATTTATTAGTTAAGGATGGAAGATTTTGAATATATTTTTCTTATTGGTAAATTATTGGATACTTTTATTGCTAATCTACAAAGTGGTGGCTTGTTTGTACACGTATGTATTAAAATATCACGATCATCTCACCAATATAAAAAATATGTTATGGTATTTTATTATTTATTAAATCTTAAGTCATTTTAATCTGTGTGTGTGTAATGTTGTGATTGAACAAGAGTTCATAACAAATCAGTTACTGGTTTTTATTATCTATTGAGAAAATAGGAAAATAATATTCTGGTAAAGAAAATAAACGTTTTAAATATATATAAAAAAGTACATATAGACAACTGATCTAGCTGTGAGTGCAATGGTATCAGTCTCAGGTTAGACGATAAAAAAAATTGCATATATAGATTTTCCCGCTTACTGACAACCCTATTTGCAAATATTGATTAAACTACAGCTATACAATTATATAAGTATTCACGATTGTTTTCTTGTATAAAAATAACTATCATGGCGTATACTTTTTTAATTTCCGCAAACCATTAGAACCGAGTCGGATAACTTTCGATTTCATACGAATGCGATGATTATAGCAATTTTAACTGTCTTATTGTAGTAGCGGCATTTGTGTTCACTTTCAATTTTATTTGAGAAGTTCTTTGCGATTTTATAATTTATAATGTAATAATACTTATTTGTATGAAAATAAACAAAAAGTAGACTTTAACGACTACATTTCAAACAAAATTCTGTAATTTTGCTTCATGTGATACAAGATATGTGTGACATGAAATAGTTTTGTGAGTAGATACGAAGTCTTAAATTTAATCATTATTGAAAAGCACTTATGTAACCCCATCAGTATCTAAAGAACCTCAACAATATAGACCAGTGCAAATAGCTTTTGAAAGGGACTTAAATAGTAGTAGAATGAAACCCATTGGAAAAGGAAGATAATATAGCAAAAATTTAAGGAAAAATAAATTACGGTCGATCTGAGGTCGGGAAGTGGATGGGTGTGCGCTTTTAAGGGGAAAAAATGGTTTATCTCTAATTCCGGCTAAACTACTGGTTTTATGGAAAAATGTCTAATAGCAAACTTGTAGGTCACAGAAAGATCTACCACTTTTGTATTTACACTTTTTCACATAGCCTCAAAATCTATGTGAAAAGTCCAAAAATCCGAGTTTTTGAATTTAATTTTTATCTCCTTTAAAAATTACTTTTTTTTTCACAAACTTTGGTGAGAAGTTTCCTTTTCATGTCCCAAACTTGCTATAATTTTTTTAATGAAAAATATTCACAGTTGCTCTTTATTTTGACTTAACATCGAAAAAACAGCCTATTTTTCAATCGAAAAATCTCACGTAAAAATATGAGATTTTTAAAAAAGGTTATTGGCTTCTTATTCGTCGAAAATTTTACTTTTTGATGGTGTAAAAAAATACATACATTACTATAGTAAATATTCTCAGAAAATGCGAAAAACTAAAAAATCTCGAATCAGAAATTACTTTTGTTTAATTATTATTAGCGACCCGCTCCAGCTTCGCGTGGGTGCAAAGGTGATATATTATACCTATAAACCTTCCTCTGGAATCATTCTATCTATTAAAAAAAACCGCATCAAAATCCGTTGCGAATTTTTATGCTTTTAAAGATCTAAGCATACACATGGATAAGCAACTTTGTTTTATACTATGCAATGATGTACTGAGGTATTTATTTAATTTTTTATAAAAGATTTAAAGGGTATTTCATGTAGGAAATGTGATTGCTGCAATTTTATGCAGTAAAAACGTTGTCTTATTAAATTTTAGCTTCGTTTAATCAGTCAACGTTATTTATAATCATTACATATGTTTAAATAATATAATCTTGCCTCATAATATTTTATCTTACATTCTAATCACTTATCCATTAGTTTTTATCTCTTTGATAGCATTTCTTCATGGTTAAATTCGAAAAACTTACTTACTTATGATTCAGATGATGAAATTCACCATCTGAATCATTAACTTCCTCGTAGGTTTGTTCTTCCACATTGGAGCATTATGTAAGCATACGCAATTGCAGCAGCCACATTTCCAACATGAAATCCCCTTTAAATCTTATATAAAAAAAAATAAACACCTCAGTACATTATTACATAGTATAAAACAAAGTTGCTTATCCCTGTGTATGCTTAGATCTTTAAAAGTTCACAACGGATTTTGATGCGGTTTTTTTAAATAGATAGAATGATTCCAGAGGAAGGTTTATAGGTATAATATATCACCTCTGTACCCCTGCGAAGCTGGAGCGGGTCGCTAATAATGATTAAACAAAAGAAATTTCTAATTCGAGTTTTTTTAGTTTTTTGCATTTTCTGAGAAAATTTACTATAGTAATGTATATATTTTTTTACACCATCAAAAAGTAAAAATTTCGACAAATAAGAAGCCAACAAACGTTATAAAAAAATCTCATATTTTTACGTGAGATTTTTCGATTGAAAAATAGTCTATTTTTTCGATGTTCAGTCAAAATAAAGAGCTACAGTGAATATTTTAGATAAAAAAAAAATAGGGTAAGTTTGGGACATTTAAAGGTAACTTTTCGCAAAGATTTGTGAAAAAAAGGTGATTTTTAAAGAAGATAAAAAATAAAAACTATAAACAGAGTTTTTTGGACTTTTCGCATAGATTTTGAGGTTATGTCAAAAAAGTGTAAATACAAAAGTGGTAGATCTTTTTATGATCTACAAGTTTGCCATTTGAATGTTTCCCCTAGAACCAGTAGTTTTGCCGGAATTAGAGATAAACCATTTTTTCCCCTTAAAAAAAAAAAAAAGCGCACACCCATCCACTTCCCGACCTCAGATCGACCGTAATTTATTTTTCCTTATATTTTTGCTATATTATCTTCCTTTTTCAATGGGTTTCATTCTACTACTATTTAGGTCCACTTTTTATCGTTAACGGTGCTATTTGCACTGGACTAATAAGACAAAATAGAAACGAAAGCTAAATTAACTCTGTGAGCCTTTGCCTATCCAGCTTCGCTATTCACCAACTAAAGCCATCAGCCAAATGATCCAATTACTGGACGTCTTCATATTATAATGCGTCGGTCTAACGACTCATTCAGTGTACTAAATCAAATTCGCAATCACTACTAACTTTCTCTTCATTACCGTATCTTTACATCAAATCCTAATCAGAATCAATCATAGTGACTGTAACATGCATTGCCTTAATAGGGATATGGTAACGAATACAGATATGTATCGATATCAAAGTCATTATTTTTAATATTGGTAAACTTTCCAGAATCAAAATTGGGACACTAAAATAGCAAAAAATGGGTGTATTTATTTTTAAAAGCTACTGTTGGCAAAAAAATCTTAGACTGGACCAATTGCATAAATTCTTAACATTCTGTGTTGTTTTTATCTACTACGATGATTTTTCCTTTGGTTGATTTGTCTTCTGTTTTTTCACCGTAATAAGTATTTGATCTTTGGTTTTCACCAAAATATTTTCTACTTCGTTATCGATAAATCTGTTAAAGTCCCTAGTCATAAATGCTTTTACAATGTATACTGTAATGTACAATTTGTGTCGTCATCTTTCTCATAATCTAGCCCCATATTGTCATATTCAGTTCGTTATTTGCCCTGAATAGCCTTCGTTAGTGCTATTTTGTATTTATTCGCGAATGGACAGTCAGTCATGCTTAATCATTCCACTGATTTATAGTCCAGGATAGCATATTGTTGCATTCAGATAAAGTTTGTGATGTTTTAGCAAGACTCACTAGATGGCGTGACGTTGACATTTGTGGAAGCACAATGGTCAGCAAATGATATATTGAAAGTAATGGTGAGCTTCAGAAGTTATGACAAGATAATGCACATATTAGTTGCTGGTATGTTTAATTTGTTTTTTAGTTGTCAGATAAAAATCTGATAGATTAGATAACAATGATTGAACTTCAACAAAAGAAGAAGAAATTGACTGGCAGCAAACGTGGTGATTATGGTGATCAGTGTTTGGAAAGAATTGATTTAATTGTACTCAATTTTCATTGCGGTTAGCTTTATGTCTTGTAGAAGGTACGTCATCTATTCCGTTCTAAGAAACGTTTAAAGTATGCGTGCCAATAAACTTAACATTTATGCTATTAGCCTCTGCACTTGATTTAACATTTTAAATATGGTTAGGTGCGAACAACGGTGTCGACTATGCAAGGTTGGCCACACCTCGATCTCCTTAAGCTATTTATGTAACTACCTCACTGGCTACTTGCAAGTCTTTTCATTTCATTTGTGTCGTGTTGTATCCTTATTCATTTGTTTGAGAATATGATGATCAAAATATTTCTAATAATGTTATTTACGATTGGTATTAAAATCATGATCATCAGCATGCTAAAATATCTATTTAGTTAACGTGTTTTTTTTTTAATTTTCAGTAGATTTGATAATGAATGGTAATCATTGTACTGTCAAAATTTGTACGCTTTAATTTTTTTGTCTATTTCCGTACATTGATTAAAAACTCAAATCTGAAATGATTGAAAAATATATTCCAGATGAGTATTTTTTTTTTGTAATTGCTAGCTCGTTTCATTAACAGTCATAAAAGAGAGATCTCTACTGAGTTATGCTACTCAAATACACAATACTTTTTGTGATCACGATGTTCATTTCGTAATAGTTACGAGATCGCATGCTAGAATTTAGCGTGCTTCACTTGCTTAGTTGAGCAAAACACTATTGATGTAATAATTAATAGGCTTTATTTAACGTCTGCAAACATCATTATTTACATCTTAAGTGGCATTAGAACCATTAATTTAATGAAATAATTGTTTTGACTTAGTTCAAATCACTCATTGAAATTATGATATTTAGAACAGGACAATTTTTAAATATTTTCTTTGTAAGTTTCTATATATCTCAAATATTAACAGGCTCACGCCCATTGATAAACTTTATTCATGGTCCTCGTTCAAATAAGGCTTATAAGTACAATAACATTTTACTTTGATTGATTCGATTTCATTCATACAATTTCGTACATTTCATATTGAATATATCATTCATTCTTACTTGTGTCAAGGGGCAGGTGAATGACCATTGATTCCAAATCAATAAAAGACAGTTTTATCAAGAGGACGGTGATGTCATTCGGGAACATTTCTAAATAAATTTAAGATTATTTAATTTTAGCACTAAACCGTGAGGTTTCTACCTGAGACTTGCTTTTTCCTTAAATTTAAGGACGATGAACTCTAAAACTTTTTATGGCTAACCAGAACACTTTCGGTTAAAATAAAATGCTAAAAGATACTATAAAAACATGCAATAAATCTCATTTAATTAGAATACGCTTAAACGACTTTTAACAATTTAATTTGGATATAGATTAATATAATGGATACCTTTGTTTTATATGGGTATTGAAAGTTTAAATAAAAAAGATTATGTCGAATTATATTATCGACATAGTAATATTTATTAAAGCAAAATTGATAAATTTCTAAAACAAAACGATACCCAATTGTACATAACAATGTTATTCAAGCACTCAACCAAAAAAGTTGTAGTCAAAGGAGAATTTGGATATTGACTGCAACAATTTAGGGCAACCTACCTTTAACAAAAAAGAAAAACATACGCAACATCCCAAAAGCTCTCCATTTTAAGATGGTTAGGTCATTGGCGAGATTAGGTACAGCATCCCGCTGAGAACTTTAATATTTCTCCTGAGATGCCAAAAAGAGTGGTGTAAAGCGATAAAAAATTAAAGCTCAGTAAAAATACATTTAATATTTGTCATTCTTTTGAACAAATTTAAATACTTATAAAGGTACATAAGGTACATGATATGAGTATGGATATCGTTTGTAAAAGTTATGCATTAAGAGTTAAAATGCTACCGTATCGTGTAACTTTTAGCGTTTAATTGGAATGATATTGAAAACAATTTCTCAATTATTCTTATCACGAATTATTGAGTAATGTACATACATAACTGTAATATTAAGTTGCATAAAATGCGTGCATTGGGCCATATAAGAACATACTTAAGTTACGATACATTGCCACCTTGTAGAGGTCGTAAAGTTATACATTCTTCACACTTTGGTTCAGGAGTGTCATTCCATGCTCCTGCTTTGGAATAAATAATTAATTAATTTAGAATGTAGTAAAGAAGGCAATGATGTTATAAATATTAATAAAGAAGTAGAAACTAGCTACTATTAGGTTGAAGACAATTTTTGATACATTGAAGGCATTAATGAAGAAGTAACTAAAGTATTTTTGCTGATTTTTAGCAGTAAACAAACTGTTCTGATAACAAAAAATAATGCAAACTGAAAGTTACTCTACTGATATTATATTTTTTATGCAGGACTTTCAAAAACAAGACACCATTCAAATCTAACCCTTAAAGTCTTACACTTAAAATTCACAGTTGAAATTCAATTGTTATTAGTCTACATATTCAAGTAACAGTGCAGCGGCCTTGCAGGGTCATGTTTCCTGCATTCTTTATTTAATATATTGGTCCTAATAGTGACAAGTGAAGTTTTTATATGGAAATATGTCCTGATATTATATATATATATTTATGTTGGTAAAAGATTATTTCGAAGTAGGTAATGAGGTAAAGAAATACAAAGACGCGATTTAAAGATAAATTGATTAATACTGAAACATATAGTTTCAAAATCATACCAAGCATTACGATAATGATAATATTAAAAAAAATATATTGTCAGTTAAAAAAAAAACTGAATCAAAATAAAAAATACTCATGCAAATATACAAAGCACCATAAAGTCAATTTGCAAATTAGTTAAGTGATATATTTATTGTATTTGGCGATTTATTCTTCAACTTTCATATTTGTATGTATTCAGTTGTCATGATAATTTTCGAACTTACTTTTGTTGTCATGTATTCTAACAGCCTGGTTTCATAAATATTTAGAAGTCATATTTCTCACTTGTAATAATGTTATTTTTGTCAGTAACACTTAAAGATGCCATTACAACAATAATAATGCTCATAATAAATCTTACTTTTGGTCTGACATGCATATCTTTGAAATGTGGATCTCTTTTATTTATATTTTGAAGTTATAATCAATTTCTGCGTGTTATGTCTTGGTTTTGTTTTGAACCATTAACCTTTTTTGGGAGTGGTTTGGCGATTGTTAATTAATGTTAACTTTTTAAGATAAAAGGGTTCTTCCGAAGGTTGTATTCTTGTTCCTTTCCTTTTGGTTACTTTTGGAAATTTTATGAGAGTTTTGTTTTCCTAAGTACTTTTATATTCGGCAAACTTTTTGGGTTTAAAATAGTTGATTCAATGTTAAAATACTGTGTACGTCTTGACTGTCGATGGAGAATTTTAAAGCTTAATAAGTTTTACAAGTAATAATTGTCTTGAACAAAGCAAATTTAAACTACATTGTTGATATATTCAGCATTACAACATCTATCGGCAATGCTGTAGCAACTTAAACCAGTAACGTTGAAGACTTAATTCTAGATCCTTTGAATAAAACATCAACTAACATGACGTCTCCTTAATTGCATTGACTACATTTATTCTTTCAACCTGTAGCTATGTGGAGCAGCCTTGGTCATCTCTTGTCGACCTTTGATAGAATGCAAACCGTTTACGATAGTGAACGGCTTCGTTGAGCTTTTCTAGGAAAACCTAGGCTTTAGAGGCAATATTATGCTTAGTGTCTACGAAGCGAACATGTATGGTTTAACAACAAGCTAGGATTGTTGTCTAATAAATATTGTTGAAGGTTTACTTTAGCATTTGCAGTTTATCTTTGAGTATCAAAATTGTGTGAGAATTTGTTAGTATACTCTTATAGTTTTCCAATAGTGACTATTGTGGTTGGTTAGCCCTAAATAAAGAAAGATTTAATTCTATTCGGTTCTCTAACTTTATTGCGTATTATATTAACAACGATCTTGCTAGAACCAATGATTGTATCAGCGGTGACCTTAGCAGTCAAAATTATGCAAACATGAATCGAAATGATCTAGTTACCGTATAGGGTTACAAGAGTGACTCAAAATCAACACGCATAGCAATGTTTATGGACAAAATCAAAACAAACTATAGATTTAAATCTGTGTATGTCTCATTTTAATCTGAATTTGATTTAATAGACCGTACGTAAAGCAATAATGTAATGGCATGCTCTGACCTTTGACGGCGTCGAGTCACGAATTGGCAAATGTAATAAATTCTTCGATTGAGTCGTTATTTCATTGAAAGTGAACGTTATACGAGTTTTGTCTTAGTTATGAATGCAGGATACAGCAATTTGGGTTTTGGCTAATTTGTTTATGAGGTATGCCTATAGCTCAGTCACGGTTCTCCGTTGGTACTCGTAAATTTTGATAGTTTTCACTTAGTCTGGTATTCAAATTTATCATTATTATAGTCTTTATTTCAAACATTAAACACGTTTGTTAGAGATTGCCAGCCAAAAGTAGTTTAGAAAGAATGATTGAAATAATAGTTACAAATATAGTAAATATAGACTGAAATATGCCGGCCGTAACTTTCATTATAATTGCCACTGTCTGTCTTGAAAATTTTATTTCAGTTCCGTGACTCTTAAAATGAGTATTTATTAAAAGGAAACAAAAATACGAACATAAGAATTAGAGATAAACAATCTAACATCCATTACGTCGTGAAAAGTGTTAACAAAATGAAATAAAAATGATGCTTACAGAGATGTTGTATTTAATGGCCGGCACGCACTTGGAAAGTTGCGTAATATTTCATTCAATTGTTTGAAACTAATTTGCCATACATATTAGATTGGTCAATAATAAAGTGATCCAATTTTATACACACTTACTTATGTAATTGAATGTTCATGATGAGCAGTCATTTTAATTTAAGTAAGTTGTTCACGCAATGTTTTGATTTATAGCACTGGCGACTTTAATCGTTTGGTAGTTTTAAGGTTCTGTACCTCAAAAGGGAAAAACAGAACCCTTGAAGAAACACTTGGTTATCTTTCTGTCAAGGTGGTATCAAGTTGAAGTTATCTACATATATAAATATATAAGAAGGAAAAACTGACTGGCTGGCATATAAAAGCACAGCAAAAACTACTGGGCCTAGGAGTATGAAATTTTGCACAAGGCTTCCTCTTATGACGTAGGCGAACACTAAGAACGGGATTTTCAGAATTCAGCTCCTAAAGGGATGTATTAGGTGTCTAAAGTTTGTATGGAGAACCCTACGCGGACGAAGCCGCTGGCAGAAGGCTAGTGTATTAAAATTAGTATGATATCGTAAAAATTATTATTTACTTGAGTTCAAAAATGGTGAAGGCCTTTTCTCAGATGGAAAGTGGACGTCACCAGTATCAGATATCACTTAGCATCAGCAAGCCAATAAGACAATACTTTTTAACTTTGGTATAAGCACCATTACTGTCATGCTCAATGAATGAGGACATTATTTCGTCATCACTTATTATGACATGGATGACATAAGATCATTCATGACTGTACATTTTGACAGGTATTCGTGTCACTAACACTGTTTATAGTTTGTCAAACAAATTTCAATTTCCTGTTGGATTTTGAACCTTCTCCTGAAGTAATAAAAACTATTAAATTTGAGGGGTTCGTAAAATGAGGCTTCTTCAATACACGGCACGTGAACTTTAATCAATGAGTCAATAGTGTCAAGAGGTTATATATGATTAATGATTAGAAGTCAAGTGATGATCGTAATGACGTAAGTTTTAATAAATAACTGTTAAGTAATATTTTTTTTTCAATAATTTAATTATAAGTATGACTTGCTACAGAGTTTAGGTATCACAAATTTGTAAGTTCTCTAAAATCTAAATATATTTTATAAGATAATATTTTTATCGATTTTCTATCTTAATTTTATTATTTATCAGATCCTATCTATTTTTAAATTTCTTGTTTTGTAAAACTTACAAAAAAACAAAAACTTAACCATTCAACCAACCATATATTCATTTTTTTAAACTCCAAACGTCTTGATATCTTTCTTGCATAATTATCTCTGTGTGGTCCACGGCTTGACCATTATCTTCAATAGGCTTAAGAACAAGTGTTCCTGTCTTGTAAAAACTCCACAATAGTTGATTAATTGTTAGATGACAAACTATCTGTAGCTGAGAAACTACGTGACTGTTGACTGACAAGACTTGTTTGGGAGTGTCTCTGGTTATTTCCGGTACTTAGCAGTATGTGCGTGATATAAAAATGTATAAGTTATGTTTAGTATTATGTGATATAACTAGTTCTCTCTCGAAACTACCAAAAGTAAGAGCTATATCAATCACATTGAAAGCGAGAAATATAGAAATAAACATTAAATTTAATGCAAAGCATCCTGCAAAACATATTCCATGAAAAGCCTTCAGTTTAACAACAAATAAACCTATCTCCAGTCGAAACAGTCTTATCTAAACGCATAACATTTATCAACTTATCTCATAAAGCCTATGAAGAAACTTAAACCTTACCAAATGATATAACAAGTTACAAAGATAGCGCCACTACTGTAAATTATCTTAAATATCTAGCAACAATAAACAACGTCGTGTGAGAATCTCTACACACATTACAAACACGCACAGTCGTGAGCGAAAGTCTATAAGGGGCATTACGTAAAAATTTAGGCGTTGCTAACCATATAATTTGAATATATTATACTTTAGCTAAATTAAAAACAACATTTGGCAAGGTACAGTAAGGTAAATAGGTGTGAAGGTCAGTATTTGTGGGATACTACTTATTGTATGAATGTGTCGTCATTACAGTCGTAGTCTTTGATCATACTCAATGACTACATCTTTAAGCACGACAAAACCAAATTGCGTTGACACCATTTTAAGTCCCATAAAAAGGTCAAGTGTCGAATTTGAATGCACAAACTATGAAAGAATCGTAAACAGAGATAGGTAATAATTTTGAAAAAAAAAAAACTAACTGGTAGATTGCGAGAAAATTATAAAGTCTTTATTCAAAATATTAAATACCGTCCCCAATACCGATAGTCCCAGACCTATCAAAATATAAGGGACAGCCATCATAAGGAATAAAAACAAGAACTGTAGGAGATCACTGACCATCATTAAACCAAGATTGCCTATCGATCAAAAACCAACTCTATTTTATTAAGAACTAAGTTGACTATCAATTGAGATAAAAATTGCATATAAAAGCTGCAAAACAAGACAGGTGCGTGAAAACGAAAGTTGTTCTCTTCCTGCTCACCCGTTCGCCTCGACTTCAAACCAGGTATGGCTATAACTATTTAGACTTTGATATGCAAGGACGATACAAATATGCAATAAAAGATCAATGATAAAGATGTATGGAAAAGTAGCATTATTGATGTTTTAATAGATGAACTCGTAATAGATATTGCAAACATTGGTGATAAGTTACTTGAAGAAATCAAACACTGTTGTAAATATGATCAACAAATTGTTGCGATTTTTTTTAATGGAATCTTAATTCAATCTGTTCAAAAAGTAATGGTTCTTTTATCACTTGACTTATACGGAATCGAATATTGCTTTACAATTTATTGGATTCGGAAATTAATAGAGCACGAATTTTATAAATTATTTTAGTAAAACAGATAACAGACACGTGATAATGTAAATCGGAAACAAATATTGTTAGCGAAAATCGGAGCAATCAATATCACAATTAACTTCTTATAAACAGTTAAAGCATGAAACAGCAATAATACAAAATAAATGATACAGGACAAATCAGATCGATTTTATGACAAGGCAAGAGCCATACGAAAGGAAGAGTTGGGAGTTTGAATCAACTACTTTCACTGAGAACAGACGCTAAAAAGTGAAACTGGAATCGGCGTAGGCAACGGAATGCTGGCTAACCGTGATAATGATGACGTAAAAAATTGTAGAGAATTGTTAACGTGTGTTATGGAAAGTTTTATAGTGCGTATATCAGACACGTAAATAGATTCAGCTACTGTAAAACCACTTAACACCTGATGGTTACTAATTAGACATGAGATAAAATGTTAATAATATGCTCATAGTAAACTTGCAAGCTCTTTACAATGCACATCTTTAAATATGATGAAAAACTTGATTCTAGAGCACATGTGTATATTTTAAGTAAAAAGTAGTCAACACGTATATACATATATTGCAAAAATGAACTAAAATGAAACAGCTGCTGACGAGCAGTTTGGAGGTCGTCCAGTTAACGTAATGAGGGAAAGGGAAGGACGTAAGGATATAATTACAGCACATCATGCAATTCGAGAACCTCGATTTGAAAATCAACAAACTGTTGAACGGAACGCAAACGACCTATTATTCGATTAAGCAGTTGAAGATCGGATCGTTCACATTATATTCCACGAATTTAGTATAAAATGGAACGTAATTACCAATATCTCGATACTAAAATCGGAATGAAGGCTGAACTTTACAAAGAGGTCGAAGTAAACGAAATGTCAATTTACTGGAATATATTGCTTGCACTATATTTAGATTTTCGTGAGATTGATGTTAATCAAACATTTGGCAATTACACTAAGTATGAGTAACGTTGTAATTAGGGTGTTTGTTTTAATCTCAAAGATTAAGTACGATTTGCAGGGTCATGTCCGAATTCGAGTCACGATGCTAGGATAAATGAAAGTGGGCGTGAAGAATTTGTAAAACAAGAGTAACATTTTATTACTGTAGGTGTATGCGTATAGCCACGATTAAGCCCTTATAAGGAACTTATGTTACGCAAAATTTAATATTAGAGACACGAATTGTGTGGATCACGTCTGTGTCTTTCATATCTTTACTTAATTTATTTGCGCAAGGTATTCTTGTATCGGCGTTACTTAGTTTATTTTAACACAATACCTTTTGAAATAAATCATGGCATTATTCCAAATAAGCAGACAGTTCGAAGAACGAAAGAACTTTGATGGCTTAAGGATTTGATCTTAAAAAAATGCTTGTCATTCCTTGAGTCGATTTTGAAAAGGGTTAAAAATAAAAATCGATTCATACAAGAAAAATACCTGTAGTGAGTTTCAATTCAAGTTTTGCTCAGCAGTGTAACAATTGCAGGCTGATATCTATTATTATACGTTTAACGAAAGAAATTACGACAAGTTATTTGTATTTGAAAAGTACAGTTGTAATGTGTTTTTCATTACTGTTCTGTTTTGGCTTCAAATACTCCTTACCTACTTTTGGAAGCTACCTGACTGTTAATTTATAAATAATGTCGGCTAGCCGGATGTGGGGTGCATTCGAGTCTTTATTTTCAAGGGCAACCCGAATACCAACCGTTCCCACGTTTAAAAGGGCATCGGGGACTCTACCGCTTTAAGCAGTCTTTTGTTTTTGGGGTTTCCTTTATTTAGGTATGTTAATTATATTGTCTTCTTCATTTGACCAAGATGTGTTATTAAATTACAATCTAGATTAACGTATTTAGTCATGTAGATTGTAATTAAAACGTCTATTGTATCTCGACATTAATATTTTGCGAGACTTTTGTTCTTAAAATTGATATAAGTCTAATAACTAACCCTGCTATTGCAGTAACCGTATGGACATACGGATTGTTTGAACAGCCCTGGAACGCAAAGGGCAATTGAAGCAACATAGACAAGTTTCAGACGGTAACGACGCAAATCTATCAAACCTGTGCAAGACAGCATGGAGCAAGAACCTACATCATTATTTTCAAACGCACGACAATCTAATCTTCAATTACCAACCAACGCCAGTAACCTTTTCTAACACACAATTATGTATATTGCACGCAAGTAAATATCAAGCATACAAGTGACAACTGTAAACTTTCGTAAGACTGGCTGGCGGAGACCGGAGATCAGAGACGTTACGTCATTTTACTTTTAAACTGCCTTATTTAAATGTCAAATATTGACCCATGACATGTTAGCCACCACTCGTTCTATTATCCGCCAAAGTACCGGAGACTTGCAAATATTCAACTGAATTAAAGTAATAAATACCATTTGATTTGACAGCATTTTTTAAAATTCTGCAATACTGGTTACTGTGTAATGAAACCGATAGAAATGATGATTGTATTCCATATATGGAAACCATTGCGATAGTAATCTAAAATTAACGAAGCTTCATTGATGTGTATGTTGTTAAACAAAGGTTACGTATCGTAGTATTGTTTTTATGGATCGTTCGATAACGTTTTAGTTATGAAATTGGTATGTAAAAGGATGTTTGCTACACGCAAAACTGAAAATGTAAGATAAAATACTTATTATTTATAAAAGCATTAATAAAATTATTATTAAACTTGCTAATATGTTATTTAATGCTTTAAACGGTAAAACATAATTAGGTACACTAGTTAAGGGCGTAGAATCTGAAAATAACTTCACATACGTAAATACCTTTTTTATTTAGAGATCTAAACATGATAATGCTGATAAAGTCAACTCAGACAAAAATACTGAAGTAAAAAAAGATAAATAAACACAAAATGCAGAAAAAGAAGAAACTACTCATGACGTCTTTGTTGATATTTTATCTAACTACACGTTTTCACTTTCATTACATACGTATGTAGTGTGTCGTGTCTGTAAGATGATTGAACGCAACGCGGATCGTGAGCTCAGCACAATTAAACTGTCCAAAACAATTACTATTATACACAATGATGATGGGGGAAATGATGGTTATGTAAAATATAATACAGAAAGGAATTTCTCTGAAGATGGTACTAGAAAATTATATTGAATTGTTTTCGTTTATGACGTTGTATGCTAAGAAGATGAGTTCTTTAGAACTGAAATCATAATGTTCTTAACAAACATAAGATAAATTTATTATTATATAGCAAACCACGTTCTGTCTGTTATTACAACAAGTCTAAATAACTAATAAAAATTCAACCACTAAATTGTTCTGCAATCTTGTGCAATACGTCAAACGCGACGTATCTATCGAATATTAATACGATGTTGATAATTTTTGTCGTAAAATCACGACTAGACAGACAGCTGGGTTGGCCAGTAACAGGTGTCAAGTCTTGCAACATTGCGCAAACGCAAGCCGCTGTGGGCCGTAATAAGGACACTGTTGTAAACATAATTGCACGCACAATCGGTGAATGATTAAAACCATAAGGTTTGACACTATGGAATGAATGTTTGAAAGATAAACCACTAGATTTATAATAGAATATAATTCCATTGGGATATCTCCCTTCAATAGTCAATGAATATATACATTCATAAACATTCGCCGTTACAATATTAGTTATATAGAGTTTTTGTGTAAGAGTTAATTAATTTATTATAGCCATTAATCTACCAACATCAACATGAAAACCCCTACTGTTAAAATAGTAAGTAAATAGCTTAAACAAAATTTAAATAAATTGTTACTTCTTTAAACAAGTTAAGCAACATTATATCAAAACAGAAAATTTATGAATTAGCACCACCAGTGGCAATAAACAATAAGCTTATCGAATCACCACCAAATAATTGTAATAACTAAATTCCAACATAATACAGCAACAAATAAATCTTCTGAAATCAAGCGATAAAGCTGTCATGACAAAACTAAACTTAATTTACAAGATGAATGGAATAATTACCAACTTCGAAATCATAACGGTTATTTTAACATTTCTGTGAAAGAATCGCTCAAAGTCGAATTCGGCGTAACCTTGAACTACTTTAGAGTTGCATTCGTTTCTTAATTTCGGTACGGTTTTTGGAGCCTTGATATTAAAAGCAAAAGAGTCAGGTAAGATTCGTGACTACAATGTAATGCTCTAACTAAATGCAAATCATACGTCAGATTGTCCAATGTTGGCGAATGATAAAATTGTTGAGATTAAAAAGAGTAAGGTTAGATCTGCTACTGCAGTAATTTATGAGGAACCTATGGCTTTCAAAGCATGGATGCAAAGAATAATATCTAATAAACATACACCAATAAATAAACACAATTTTAATGAAGTTCGAGAAGCTGCTTGAAAGGTAAAAGAAATAAGACTGCTGTCAAATCACGGTCCTCTTTGAATAAAAAATACTTGACAACATGCACCATCATTACAAGATTACGTTTTGTACAACAAAGCAAAATTTCGGAATAACCGTACGGTACCAATCAAATTATTTTACTGAACTGAACTTGTTAAGGTCAATTTGGCCCTCCCACTGTCATTGCAGATCAATGAACTCAGATATATCCGGCAGTACCTACTGAGGTTGATGAAATAATTTGCACTTGGAAATCTTTAGGCTTTGTGGCATTCCTCATTAGGTGTTCAAGAAGGAATTAATTATTTTTAAAATCCTAAAGGACAGGTACTTACAGTTGACACGAGTAAAAATGCTGATGTTGAGAAATTAAAAATGAGATTGTGCAATGCCTCTTCTTAAGTGATCATTAAACTTCTTAACGTAATTTAGTATCTAAAAGACTTTTGTCATTAAGAAACAATATCTGTAATTTATTAGTCTTGCCCAATTGAATTTGAACGAAAATAGATTCACGTGTAGAAGACCATTGACGTGCACAAGTCAAAAAAGTGTATGACTTGTTTCTTCTTTGTTTCCAATACTTCTTGATACGGTAATGCAAGCAAACTTCAATAAATCACTTGCAATTTGACATTGCATAGTATAAGGTCAAAAGTATACGCGACCAGATGTTTTCCGGCCAATTTACGATGCCGTAACTTGTTCATTGTTAGTCATCGGTCACGATCGCGATCAATGGGTCAGAGTTGACCATACAGCGATTGACAGACAAGCAAACATTGCAAAAGGACTCTCGTGGAGCAATGTTTGTTTAACAAATACTTTGGCATTTACTAAATGGCAAGCGCAGTGAAGTTTCTTGAGAAATGTTAACCATAACTCAAAAACCTGCAATTCTAGTCGATTCATTGAGGTGTTTACTTCATTTTACGAAACACAGAAATGAACCTGGCTTCTTCATTAAAGTTTCAAAAAGATTTAAATAAGAAATTAAGAGTAAACCTAAACCTTACGATAGTCTGCGGTTTGTTTCAATTTAGGATTACATAATTAGTATTCTTGGCATAACAGTAGAAACAGCGGAATTCAGCGAGTCTACAGATAACTATTGTTGATTTGTTCAACAGATTTTGCATACCGATAGTAATCAAACAGGTAGTATTGATGTAGGATAAGAAAGAAACAACTTTTATTGAGAAGAAAAAAGTATAGACTATACTTTCAACCACAACCACAGGAATCAATAGAAAAATCTATCAATAACAATGTTTTGATTGAATGTGGCATTCGTGCTTCTAAGCTTTCACTGTCAACCGCAGATATTATATCCGCGAAAGCTTTAACAAAAACTATAAATGGAGGAGGCATTGAACAAACAGCATTGTGAGAGTCAATCGAGACACTATTGTGTGGCTGTTACGTCAATATACATTCAAAGACATTTCAATACAATGCTACTGAATTTAGTGCACACGTGAATGGTATCTATTCTCAGTTGTCGATGGATATCGAAATAGCGATAGTATTGTTTCTAATGTTGAAGCTAAATGAAACGTGGTAAGTGTCAGTCAGTCAGTATATAGTACGGCGTATTCTCACGTCCTTAATAACTGTAAGCAGTCGGAAACGGTTACAAAAACGTAACCAAAGACAAAGGAAAGGAAAACGTAATATGCACGCGGAACATCTATGGGAGACAGTAGTGTTTAACTTGCAAATTGAGTTAATTAATTTCAATTTGTTGAAGTTGTATAAGACAAAATTATGTTACGGAATTTAGGTACTTTCACGGGAATTGCTGACCACAATTGATGAATGAAAAGACTTGGAGATAATCAAAATGGTGAATGGTGAAAAATTTCTATAAAAATATCGCGAATAATATCGCTTATAGCGTAAGTGGTCACACGTATAAGTCCTAATTTGTGGAAAGTTAAAAGATTTCACTTTGACAAATTGTCATAAATGGTTTCTCCTATGATCTGTCATTGGCTGCTATTATAGTAGTAACTGTGTGAACTGAGCCGTGAACATTACTTACATCGGCTCGCCGACCTCGTGATTGATGCATAGAAAGTTTAAATACCAATTTAGGTATCGTTCACCCATTATGATTTGATTGCCTACTCATTAGTCTTTTATACAATGGCAGGAAACATCTCGGTGCCTGTTGGAGGTTGCGTTTTAGGAAACCTGAGAAATATATTGTTTCCTACAAATTTTTCGGCATGCTTAGTCAATTTTAGATATATTTACTAAGAATCATGATACTCAAAATCTTTCAGAATAGTAGTAGAATCAATGACTATTAAAACTTGTTGATGATTTTATTTATCGTTAAATTATTCTCTACTTTTACAATTTTCAATGAAAATCCTATCAAATATTGTTGATTTCCTAAATTAATTCATGTTGGTTATAATCTTGCAATAGTCAATCTATCACTTTATTATTCAAATTCACATCGCAACTGTGAGGAAACATACAGGCATAATATTTCAACAGCCAATGTAACCTCACGTTTGTAACATCTTCAGAATGGTGCTATGAATGTTTTTACTGTAGCTGCTTTATCGAATATACTTGAAAGAGTAGAAAATTTTAAACAATATTAAAACAATGAATTAAAACTGTTTGAGATCTTGCCTAAAGATGATAATAATACTTAAAATATCTATATAAATATCATAGTTATCTTAAAGTTCTCGGAGTTCCTAAAGGTAAAATATTAGGTCTACAATCACTGGTCCAGTATTGCCCTGTTTAACATTGTCGTGTCTTCCTACTTATGATTTAAAGTATAAACTATTGCTTCAAAATCTGTACTGACTTACCTTATAAAGTTTATCTTTTTGATACCATACATCCTCCTCTTCTTCTACAGGGGCTGCAAAAGCTTGCGTTAGATCGTCGCGAGAACGCGAAAGTATTCGACGTCGAGACACCATCTCGCCACCCGCTGCCGTCTCAAACGGGACTAGGCTGGAACAAGGAGAAGAAAACATTATTTATTTGTATTTGGAACCTTAGAAACTTAACATTATGTAGGTTATTATTCCTAAATAAATTGTCATGCTTGTTTGAGGGTAATAATGACGGGATAGGAACCAAAGGTTAAATAACAGATCATATCGAATTTACTTCTTATGAATATATATATAACAGAAGACACGTACATATATGTATAACAGGCATATCTGGAAGCCAACTGCTAAATCTTACAACAATATTGTCGATTTGGTTTGACCAGAACGTATGCGTTATAATCCGACAGGTTATGGATAAAGTTTACGATAATGTTTTTATTGTTTCCGGAAATTTTAATTAAAAGTAGGATAATTAAGTCTAAACTTATTTCTACAGAGACATTTATGAGCTATTATGAAAACATCATAAAAGTTATGTACACGTATGTATTCGTTCCGGAGTCGTAAGAATCTGGTTCAACCGGAAGAAATTCCGTTTACAATACAATAAAATACTATTTATCAAAACACGTAACTCAATATAATGATTATATCAACACGAATGATACAATTGTTGAACTTTCTACAGATGATTAAAGTAATATAAAAGAGTGTTATGAAACAATAGATGAGCCGATAGTTTGTATAGCCTTGTTTGTATGTCATTTAGCTCTTCATCGATGTTCATTCATATTTAATGGCATCCTATTAGAGGTATAGAATCCTTGTTTTAATGTCTATTTAATGTTATCTACGGCATTTATATTCATAGACGGAGATTGATGGTTTAGTAATGTGTGAAGTATGTTCGTCTCTAAAGATAAAGGATCAATAAGCAAGTCTGTTTTTTTAAATTCAAATAAACTAAACATACCTTTTAATGCAATATCAATGTACTTGTTTTATGTTCTTGTCGTCATTAGTTTACACAATTCTTCATTAAAAGCTTCTTATTAATCATCTAGACTTAAATCATCATCGTCGTTATATCAATAATCTATTTCCAAATAAATAAAAGAACAACTGCACTTTCCATCTAACTGTCAAATATCACTTATCGCACTACTTATCGTCTTATCATCACCTATTTTTAACAGACATCACTATTTAACAAAAACACATATCTACCTAATTTCTCCAAGCACAAAACCTACAGCCTACCATCTTATCGTAGGCTCTTAACAGTACACAAAGCATCGGTTCGCTTGCTTCCTTCCTACAGCTAACAATGTGTGGCATTGGATTCGACATTGGGGCTCGTACGGCGTGTCTAACGATCGCCTCTGTCTGTTCCTCCCATTCATTTGATACCCACAATGTTTGTTTTACTTGGGTGTTGAGATTTTGGATCGTCTTAAATATTATTTAATGTTTGGTTCTCGTATGACTGAGGAGTTGAGATTTTAAAAAATCTTAAATGTTAAGTTTTATATGTTAAAGTTTCAGTTCGGATATCAAATTCTCAATTCGGTAAACGAGTGTTATTTTAAAAGATAAGAACGAAGAGAAGATTAATAAGTAATGGCATAGGTATACTGTATTTATATAACGATGAGTTAAGTTAATATCTTATCTAGATACTTATCTTCACTTAAGAATCTTGTAAGTCAAAGGTGTATTTTACCAATTTATTTTCAAATTCTATTAAACGACTAAGTTTGGTTGTAGCCCTATTAACGCTAAATCGTATGTGTAAATATTATTTTCTTTACTATGTGGTATATTAAATTCATTGAATAGACCGCAGCAACTCTTAAACCCATTAATATCAATTGCTGGAAAGTCGAAAGTGCTTTTCTTTACGTGATTTTCTCTAAAGTCGAAGCCGTAGTTGGAGATAAATTTTATTATCTGTTGCAGTTGGATTTATTCGTTCGTTAACTTTTCACTAGTTTATTTCTTTGAATTTATCTTATTGTTAATTAGATTTCTTTAAACACAACCTGTGTTTGCTGATAATTACAACCTAGGGGTCTTTCAGGCGAGGATAATTAGGCTATTTTTAGCCAAACATCCACCCCATCATCGTTTATTATCAGGCAAAGTTAGCGCAAGTTCATCAATAATAAAAAGTTCGCATTCTAATCGCAGTCGCAATATATAAAAAAACGCTTCCAATAAATTACTTTTCTTCCTTTTGACAAGTTTTTGACGTTAATTCATACTAATATTACAATAAAACGTTTTTTTTTTTTAAACGAGTATTGGCTTTTTGGTTTTTTGTTTAAATAAATATCAGTATATGCAGGTTCAGACTCAGTGTGATTGGCTGTTGAAAATGTATATTTATTTTTATACTTTATTTTAACTTTTTCTTGTTTGCAGGAAATACTTTAGTAAAAGCATTACCTAGTTAAATCTCTCACAAAGGTTGACTTTTACTGAGCTGCAGGAACTTACATAACTTACTGTATTTAACTATCCTTTTAACGCATTTGCGACAAACCACAAAGGAGCCGCGTAATCAGTCAAAGTAAAAAAAAAGGTACAGTCAGTGGGTCAGAACTTTCACACTTGATTCACTTTGCTCTAAATCAGTATCGCAATGCCTGTTACGACATCTGATCGAGATACGTTTGTTGTATCTCGTGCGATTCTGAGATACGTCGCAACAGCGTGCTATAACCGATAGAACTGGTGTATTTCATGTTATCGATTGCTATCGGATGAAATCTAGAATGTTTCGACATGATAAATATTGGAACTACTGTACCATGATTTATATTTTACGTTTAAACTATATTTATGAAATACTTTCTGATTTGCTGGGTTATAAATAAAGTAACTTAAAAAGTAAGTTGACAGTTTGAATTTCGCGCGTAAATTAAATGTCATCTAAAATTATGACAGTGACGTTTCACAAGTAACGTCATTTTAACATTCTATTCAATTCTTTTTTTTGTTCATGGCAAATAGAGCCGATGTCGACTATTCTGCCAATATCTAAAGTAAGTTGGAAAAGCAAGTAGTGAATATTCTCGGCATGACAAATTAAACGGCCGGTGGTTGAAGATTAGTAAATTCTTCGAGTGATACGATGACACTCGATGGGCACAAGTAATGTCATTTCAACATTAAAAAGTGAATAGTCGCAAACGGCACAATTGCCATTAAAAAAAGAAACATAAAAAATGTCACTTCTTAATGTTTTTTTTACAGGTTTTTTTATAGGTAGGTAGGTAGTTGTTTGGAAGGTCATTGATTGATGCAAGCTAGGTATAGCTATAAATTATTACATATTTTAAACAATTACTGTTAACTGGCATCGAATGCTGCGCACGCGCTTTGGCATACCTGTGCAGTCGTTGATCGTGTCGCGTGCTCGATTCGCAGTGGTCGACCGACTATGTTTTGAACTAGTTCTAAAGGCATACGTATTTATATTTCTCCCTCCTTAAATATCATATTATTTATGTACTTAATTTTCACCGTGAGTCATAAAAGTTGTAGGTATGGAATTTGACAAACTATTAGTGAAAATTGTGAACATCATTTACATTAAATCTGACAGTCATTATTTTTCTTGTCTATATTTTTTTAGCTGCTGACAGCAGATTCACCCGCGGGATTGTAAAAAAAATCCCAAGGAAACATATTTCTAGGATAAAATACGTCTGCTTGTGTACCAAGTTTCATCGAAATCCGTTCAGCTGTTCGAGCGTGAAAAAATAACAAAGATACTCACACATACACAAAATTTCTTCTATTTATATTTGTGTAATCTTTATTGATCAATCAATTAACCCTAAAATAATGTCCCAAATGGAGGTCCTGGTGAGTTGAGAACAGGTGTCCAAAAATCCTATGTCTTACTTGTCATCCTTTTACCACGACTTCATAAGAACCGGTGTCATAATATCTCATCCATTGCCAACGTCTGACATAATGCATCGTAAAGGATGATCATAAAACGCACCTGTAGACGTCACAGGACCCGTTTAGAGCACGCTGACCCATATCCAGGGGTGAACGCTTGAGGGACAAGTGTTGTGAAACAATCGTTCGAAATCGATAGGACTTATCGATTTTGAACGATTGTTTTCGAAACTCCAAATATTCTCGAATCAAATTTTTTTATTGGAGTGGTAAAATTACTAAATCCTAAATTATTAATTTAAGATATTATTCGAGTTTTTTGAAGACTTAATTGATGTATATTTGTGTTGAGTGTTGGCTAAGTCCATGAAATTTTCGGTGACATGAAATGATTAAAAATTAAACTGTGATATAAAAAATGTTTTCGGTTTGAAAATTGAGTATTATTGCGGTTCTATCTGGCACGTGTGCTTTTATTTTCTCTCAATATTGACGTTTCACGTAAGCCTAAGCAGTTATGGCTGTTCACGATGTAACAACATGTTAGATACTAAACAACTTCCTACGTAAAAATTAACCTAACACATTGATATGACATTTAATGACGTATGTGTGGCTAAGTAGATACTTGTAATATTTAAACATGATTACCTTCCCGGTTTCCGCATTCCGCTGGAAAAACTAGAGTAATAATAATTAGTTTTGATCTGTTTGTAATTAGTGGGTAGTTCAACAAAAAAATATACTTGAAAAAAAGTCGTTTGCATAACTTGAACAATCGATTTTTATATCGATATTTGCTGTCGATATCGATTGGGTCCCGCTAACTTGCTAGAGCTAGTCATTACGGGAGTCTCTTAGTGGAACGGGTTTACACTTTTATTTTCTTTTTACATACGTGAAGGCATCCCCGTGCAGGCGCAATTACTACGGTAAATTTAGGGTTGTACACTTCACGTATTATGGGAGAGTTCAAATTAAAAAATAATTGTACAATATTATTAATTTAATCTTCTTTTTTATTTACTGTATGTTAATTGTAATTATTGGAGTGTAATTTAATAAATAAAATAAAATTTAATTAAACTATAAAAATATTATGTTGCCTTGTTTGTCTGACACTCAGTATTTTGAGCAGGATGTTATACAGTGTAACTCGTATAGTTATTGTTAAGTTTTTCTATAAGCTCTGGTGAATTTAAGACATTTTTTTTATACTTAAATTAAATTAAGACTAATTTTTATAGATGACCAGCTTCTGCCAGTGGCTTCACTCTCTCAAAGAAATATATTCCTGGGATAAAAAGTTATTTATGTCCTATTCAGGAACATGTTTTATTCGCTGATCTCAATAAAATCAGTTCTGTGGATTCTATTAAATCTATACGATTTAAGCGTGAATACTTTCAAACCTATACAAACAGTCACACATAAATTTTGGCCTGTGTTTATCAGAATATATTAGAGAAGTTTGAAAAAGTCAAAGTATTTAATAGTGGTCTATTTGATGTTTTTTTTTTGTGATACAGAAAGTCTTATGATTAAACAAACATTAAATTAACTCACAAAATCAAAATTACAGAATTTAGAAAAGAACACACCTAATTATTATTACAAACATTAAAACTACAATCAATTATTCAAATTTAAATATACTAAAGTCTGAATATAAATCGAACTGAGGATATTAAGGGTCAACCCTAGACGCATTACATCAGGATAGCACGCGCCATGATGTAGTCGCTTGATAGTTTGTTGACTCGCAACTGTTCAACAGTAATTGTTGTTTATGAGACAAATACGAACACCGTTTTTTATACTACCGAGTTATTGATCACCGTGTGGGGTTTAGCGAGAGATTGAGATGGGTAATTTGAAATTTGTGAACGAATATCGTTGGAGCTGAAAATTTTGCGCTTGAAATACTTCCTGGATTTGGCTATTTAGCATTTTATAGAAAATAATAAATTATGAATGTGATAAATAGCTATTAAAGGGTGAGAATTAGAGATTATGGTGAGAAAAATCATCCATTGACGAATTCCGGCCGCGACCCTTGAGCGGAACGGGAAAGAGTGTCAGATTTTTACTGACTAAACGACCCACCCCATTCCTTCTTGCCTTAGTTCCAAGGCCCTGGTGTTCTGCTTTTGTATCAACTCTTGGCCCCAGGGCGCTTCGACGCTGCTGGCTGCTACAGAACAAATGAAGGGTAGGAAAAAGAGAAGTACGGGACTATTCGAAAGCCTCAGTACGGCTTTACGTCTAGAACTGAAGCAGTAAGTCAGTAAAAGTGAGACGCTACATATCCCTCCACTCAGAGTGAGGGAAAAATTTGATAATCTCAACCAAAAAAAAAGTGGGAAACGAAATGAGTTTTGACAAAAAAATGGATAAATAGTAGTTTTTTAAGTTCCCACCCAAAAAATATTATGCAAGTTTTAAACTACATAATTTTCATAATGGTAAGCAAATGACTCAAATTATGCTTTTTTGTCATTATCATTATGATGATATAACTAAAATTAACTTGTGTACTACCGTAATTGTAAATTAAATCTGCTCTCAATTTGCTGTCACCATTTTTGGCGCAAAAACTGTTATTGTGGGACGTAGGACCAAATATGTAGATGCCATAACTGAGAAATGTTGAAAAGGCAGCTTGAAATGCTGTTGATATTAATATTAATGCATTACGTTTTACTTTAGTGAACATAAACTATTCTATACAAGAAAAAAAAATAGTTCTAGAGTGATACAGACTAAAAATTGATAACTTTTATCGAGGTGGGAAATCACTCGACCCGCTCTAGGTTTTTTTTTATTGTTTATAAAAAATGAAATGAAAATCCAGGATCGTGGGAAGCATGGCAAAGAGGAATCATAGGAGTGGCTTTTAGTCCATAAAACTGTTACGCTCCAGCTTACAGCGCGAGCGAAAAAAACGCGGTAACTCTTTCAAACATCCCAAAGCACCACAAAATCCACGATGCCTTCAACACCATTTATTACAGTTACTAGACGTATTACAAAATATACAGTTAAAAATTCAGTAGAAATTGTATAGCTCGCATTCTTCTCAACTGCTTTCCAAGTCAAATGACAACGTGGTCGCGATTCTAATTACATGTTACTATTATGTGTCTCGAAGACAAAAACGAGCCACTCTGTAAGCAAACACACATCTTCAGTTTCATTGAATCTTATGCTCTTAACTTTAGTGTTTAGAATGGTATGGTTTTTGGTCCTTTCAAAATTGGTCCTTTCGTCACCGTAAATTTTCAAAGTGTCCTATTGAAGATTTGATGCGTCCCATTTTTAAGACACGTTCTTGTTTGACAAAACATATTTTCGCAATCCGTTTTTGTGAATGTGTTCTTGACGTGAACGCGTTTAATGTTGTGAAAGCGTCTTGGTGCTAATCATAGAATTAGTTATTTAGTTGGACGTTATCAACGCACAAAAATATTTTTAGTTTATGCGACACCTGGATAAATTTGGTTCAGAATCAGTAACTGAATCGATTCCAATAATTGTTACACCATGTTTATTTATTTACTTTTTGCTAAAACTATTTTAAGAAGTCCCAATTTGGATATCGATGACAAGTACAACTTAGGTCAGGTCATAGCGAGCATTAGACACCAGTGCACAGCTGGGGGTGGGAGAAAGACCACCCCTTAGTCGCCAGGAAGATCTGGTTATCATACATTTATGCGGACTATCAAGTAACGTTTTGCAACACCTTTGTGATTATTCAAGATACAGCTAAGATATATTGTACTTAGATTTTTTACATATTAAAACTTAATACAAGTTTGTGGTTTTGCATATATTAAAACTAATGTTGCAGTCACCGAACATACGTTGAGTAGTTAGTTGCTGCGGTCAGATGTCAAAGTCTAAAATCTGGTATTACTAAAGAGCATTGAGTTATCCAATGCCTAGCTTGTACAGGTATTCAGTTAGCATAGCATCAACGATATAAGATTCCCACTGCTGGGATTATCCACCACGTAGGCCCCGTGCTAGTTTGTGTCATGTCTTAAAATTGGTTCTAAGACATGCCGGTTTCCTTACGATGTTTTCTTTCACCGTTTTGAGAGCAGTGGTGATGCAATGAATTACACAAATACGGCTGTAGAGGTTTGAACCCGCGACCTAAAACTCGTTAGTCGGAGCCGTTACCACTCGACCACCACTGTTCTTATAGGAATTTAGTTCCTCCATGTAATATATTTGCATTAAGTTGCGTCCAGTTAGCCAGGAAGTTCCAATCTTATCGGAAAAAGGTGAGTTAGGTTCAAAAGGAACAGGTTTAGTTTCTAACCTGTTACCATAAGACCAGTTTACAGGAGTGTTTATATAATGATATTTATATTATATAACGTCAAGCTTCTGGCCTTCCTCGGTAACATATACCTATACACCTAAACATATATCTATCACCCACTAACAACAATCACAAAACTGTATAAATTATATTGTATTATGCACTAGTTTTCTGCCAGCGGCTTCACCCGCGTACAAGTAAGTTTCTCTATGCAAACCTTTGACCTCCGTTGCATCCCCTTCAGGGGTGAATTTTGGGATATCCTTTCTTAGTGTTCGCTTACGCCATAAAAGGAACCATCATCATCATCTTCCTGCCCTTGTCCCGTTTTATTTGGGGTCGGCGCAATATGTTTTTTTCTTCCATTCTGTCCTGTCACCCGTCACGCTATCACTAACTCCTCCGTCTTCCATATCACTTCTCACACAATCCATCCATATTTTCTTTGGTCTCCCTCTCCCTCTCCATCCATCCACATTTATCCTCATGGCTTTTTTGTAACATGCGTTTCATCCCTCCTAAAAGGGACCATTGTGCAAATTTTCACGCTCCTAGTCCCAGTAGTTTCTGCTGTGCGTTGATATGTCAGTGAGTTTCTCCTTTTATATATATAAATTATAAGAAACCTGTTTGTCTCATAAATGTTGACAATCAATCATTAAGACAACGTCTAATTAAGAAAATGCGAGCGTAGACTAAATTAAATCGCAATTATTGTAGTTAAAACTTTCTCTCACGCTATGTTTTAGAAGCAGTTTACTAATTAAGAGTAATAAATAATATATATTCTATGATGTTGCTTTTTTATGTCTATTAAAATTTGCTAAGATTTTTACTAACTCCATATATTATTTTTAGCAAAGTATATAATGGTTAATTATTATAATTTTTCTCTGCGTGTTTGTTTGACGTTAAAATTTTCCAAAACGACTTGAACAAGTCTTGGTAGGCTCTGTAAACGGATTAAAAAAAAACAGCTTTTAGGTAAGACAACGTCTGTCGGCAATGCTAGTATATCTTATTAATTATACATAATTTTATAATTATGTACTATAATTATTATTATACTTAACAAAAAGTTACGCTTCATAGATGTATGATGTCATTTTAAGTATTAATATGAAAGTACAATACATATGAAGTACTTATTTATCAATCAAGTCACAATAGCTAAACAGGTTTAATTTGAAACAAAGGTCGACTTAACTGAACTAGTACTCCACAGGCCAGGCAGGCAGGCAGGCAGGCAGGGGGTCTTTTAGGTTCAGGAGTGGCAACCGCGTACCGGAAGACGCAGTGTTGGAATGCCCCCAACAAGGTGGACCGATAGTCTAGATAGATGCGAGATGCAAAGGATCGTTTATTATGGCGACAATCGGGGGATTCCTTTGTCCAGCAGTGGCCGTCTTTCGGCCGAAATAATGATGATGAAGACCCTCTGGTTATCCTATTAACAACTGATAGAAGCCAGCAACTAATAAATAATATTAATTGAACCTCAAACGAAATTAGAAAGCAGACCTCATAAACAACAACAGAATAAGAAGAACAACCCATTAATCGTCAGTAATGCATAACATGCACATTACAAATTAGAATTCTAATCGTCAAGAGAAACCGCTAACCGAACGCACACACCGATCGACTTCAATGTCAAAGCATATCGATTGAATAGTCGATTATGTATCGAGTGTGGGCGCCTACCTGTTAGAAACGGCAGTCGATCTCGCTGAATACAAAGACTTCCACACCCACATTGCTTCACAAATCGTTAGAAATATACACAGATAGATAGGTGCAGATCAGGCTAATAAACTGTTAAACTTTCTGATAAACTTTTCTCAGCAATAGAGTATATTTGGAGAAGAAAAAGATGAAATAGGACATTAATTTTTGGACCGTTTTTTTTGGGTAATAATATTTTACTATTTGTTTTAATTCGCGTGATCGATTAGTGGTAAAAAAACGTTTACCAGAAATATTAAAAAATCCGGGATCAATATTTATTATAAGTTGCGATGTCAACTTATTCTCTATTAATGTTAAAAACTTATCAAGTTTTAGAGAAGCAAAAACCCTTAAGTGTCTAGACCTTTTAAACGCACTCATGTTTTTTCACTTGCTCTTTGCACTTCATAGCCCCGGTGACTCTTTGAAGCAATTCCTTAAATTAAGAATTAGCTTTCTGCAACTCAACTATGTAATAAAAAAAAAAAATGTTCAAAATCAAATTAAAAAATAGTTACTTAAAAATATATTTCGAGTCATTTGACATTTCTGTCTATCATATAATATATATATATACTATTTTAATTATATTATTTTATATTTTAGTATTTATTATAAATATTGATGCTAGGTAACAAAGTACTTTATAAATAAAATGTAGAAAATTTACTAAGTGTAAATTTTCTACATTTTATTTATAAAGTACTTTACTTTATAAAATCAGCCTTCATAGACTGATTTTTCAAAAATTATTACATTAGACAACTAGCTATAAGTTAAATGAAATTGAAACAAATCGTTTAGATTTTTATGGACTTATGTCCTGCGTTGTGTAACGAAACCATAGCGCGATTCAGGAATCGGCTTTGAACGTACAACGCCATCTATCATGCGTTGCAACAACTGTGAGTCGGGATGATTTCAGTCCCTGCCGCCAACTGATCGTGAGCGACGTTGTCCTAATTATGTTTTGTGTTACTTTATTTATGTCACAGAACCAAAATGAGCCAAGATTTTTAAAATTCATTTTTTTTTTGTTTTTTATGTAAGTATCCATGTGGGAATTTACACTTGTATAAATATGTAATTATACACCGAAAAAAGTGTATTATAAAAAAAAATACAAAGATACTGCTTATATTTCAAAGCGAAATTCCTCCTAGCAGAACAGCAAAAGAAGAGATTAGAAGATTTCTTCTAATCTTTACTTTTGCTGGTCTGCTGGCTGCATTTGCAAACAATGGGGTCAAGAAATAAGAAAAGAAAAATCTTTAAAATCTTAAACTAAAGAAAAAATAATTTAAAAAATATTATGCATCTTAATATATTAAAAGTAAATACATCGTGTAAATAATCATCATACTAGAGAGAAAAGATAATGCACATTTTCTTGAGTTTTCAGGAGTGCAATAGTTAGTAGAATATAGTAAGAGTAATTAATGATTGGTATACTCTTTGAACTTTGACGCTAACCTCTTAAAAGTTTATATTATATAGCAACCAACATATTATGTCAAATCAAACGCAATCAGCCATTAATCTATCAATATTTTTATTGCAAGTTCGACAACCGCCATAGGCGTCAACCCAAATCCAAATAATAAATCATAGCACAATAAATTTCATAACCGACCCACTAAATCATTTAAAACGATTATCGATACGACAATACATTATATGAATACTTATATGCAGTTTCGTTATTAAGCAATACTTATTACTGTTGGTAAAGTATCGTAACGGACAGTTATTCAATATGTGTTACAATATCTACATTGGGTGTAACCAAAGGTTTGTAACTTGTAAAACATATATTCGGACAAGTTGTGTGGTTTGCAATGTGTTTATACACGGTGTTTGACTGTTGTATGCAAATATGTCGTATTTAACGATGGTGCTAGTGATGCTGTGATATTTAACGGTTTAGTAAAAATAATGTACGACAGTGGTGAGAAGAAAAAGTGGTACAGTTTTACTTTTAAATGATTTTGTTTTTCTAAAAGTCGTAACTTCTTAAGTCTAATTACATCATATACCCAGATGATAAAGAGAAATTTGTAACAGTTTCAGTCTAAATAGATTTTTTTTTTTTTCGTTAACTTTCGTTAACGTCTACCACTTTTTTGTCGCCAACTCAAAGCGTTCGACATTAACGAAACTATTGTAACTTGGCTATTAATTTATATTGCCTCCTTAAGAAACGAATTACAACAACAATAACCCACGTTGAAACCTGTATAATGAAACGCATAGTAACTCTTAAAATAAGTCTTTTTTTGGTGTGAAAAATGTTAAAATAATTCCTCCCGTTTCGTGAAAGGGAGTGTCAGACTTTTACTGACTAAAACTGATCCGTGTTCCTTCAATCACCCTTTGCGTTCACAGTTTTAGCGTTCTTCTTAACCAAGTCTTAGCGTAAGTCTTCCTACAAAAACATCAAGACGACCTAACACACAATCTACGTATGAAGATACAAGTAACTAACATTTTGACGTATTTAAAATAAGCACCTTTACAGGGAACGAGTGGGTACCTACCTACAGGCTTACGTAACGCAAAGGTCATTATGTCCCAGTGTGGGAGTACCGCCGTAATGTTGGTAGTTGGTAACCATCATGTAGTGTTAGTAATAGTCTTAATGCCCGTTCATTATTGTATTGCAACGTTCGTATAAGATTAGTTTACGATATAGCTTTACCCTCTGTTTATGATGAGCTATTTGTGGAATGTGGTGCGTGATAAATTGAGGGTTGAATGTGTGCACAATGCTTTTGTGGAAACAATGCTTTTACTTTTATACAGGAGTAAATATCACCATTCATCAATATATATGTACTACGCACTAGATTAGGCGTACCGTAAAGTCAGTTTACTTGACTTAGGTGACCGGCAGGCCATACACCTTTACATTGATGACATTATTGCAGTTTCAACGTTCACGCAATGTGACAACACTGTAAATTTTTAAAGTTTTTTTAGACGACATGCTATTGAAGCGCTGCAGCGGACGTTGTATTAACTTTTCAGTATTTTGGTAAATAAATTTTATGAACGTGTTTATCTATCGCTAGGGTATAAGTCGATGGTAGTCCTTAATACATATTAAGGACTAAAGAAAGAGATTGAAAACTAAATTCCTTTCTTTAACATTTTAGGCTGTATTTCCTACTATATAAAAACTATGCTATTCACGAATTGGTCTCCCTGTGCGCTAAATCCCAACCTAAAACTATTAGCGTTTACTTGTGTGTGAATCACACACATGCATGTGTGTCAAACTTTCGCTTTTGAAGTATTAGTGTGTGGATAATAAAGACTGAAATTATACCGCGATACGAATGTGATAATTGCAGCTTTTAGACACATTTTTTACGTAATCCTATTAAGCATTGTAATAAATTCGTTGCTGTTGTAAAAGGCGACTAATCGACTATGTAACAACGTTAAGACTTAAGACAATGGCGCAACTCTGATCAGCAATTTGTAGGCAATTCTTGTAATGAACTGTTCTGTGTTGACTAATGAAGTTGTATGCATAATTTTATTCTAAGGCTCTAGACAAGGTGACAATGATACAAACTGTCGAAGTGTTAAAAGTTTTTAACTTTTACAAAAATCTGAAATCGCGAAAAGTGTCAGCAAGTTCAGTACTTTTTCACCAGCTAGGCGAACATAAATGTACTGACCAGCAGATTATTTTTGCGATTTCAATTTTGGTCTCGTAGTAAAAGTTGTTGGTTATCATGACTACCATCACTTGTTTAAATATCGGGCACTAATTACCACTTATCCTATATAGGATTCCATTTCTTTAACAATTTGCGGTAAGAATCCGTCATAGAGCCCTCTCTCCTTAATTCCTTCATTTACTTTTTAAGTTCCAGAGTAGCAGTCACTTTTTCAAAAAATCGCCTAGCCATAATAGGCAAACCTATGGTTTTAATGTGACTTTTTCTAGTCCTGCCAAAAATATGAACTAACAACATCATGGCAACATGAATGGCGGAAAACCAGCTAACACCTACGCCAACACCGATAAGGGAATCTTTGTGCAAAAAACAGTTCCGAAACAAGAAATATAGTCATATCTAACCAAAACTTTGCCCGTATCGCATCGCCTACATACTTATATTACGCCATTTTCAACCCTATAAAAAAGCCATAAAACATACAATGGCATGTTAACTTTGACAGATGTTATCTCTCAAAGTGTAGCCGAAATGACGTCTAGACAAGTCTGTCTAGCTACTTAAACATAGGTGGAAACAATTGTTCAACTTTTTAAGATCTAGTTTATGTGCTAAGTGCACAACGAGAAAAGTATCTAAACTGGAATGGAAGATAAAAAAAACTAAAGATAGACAATTTTGCGGTTTTTTGCTTCCTTATTGCTTTGAAATCTATTGCAACCACGCATAAAAAAAAATCTAAACTAGCTGACCCGGCTAAAGTTTTTTTGCCTTAGAAATTATCAAAGAAAAGAAATATAAGGAGAGAATAGAGAGCAAAAAATTTCTTGTTTTCAAACATACTAAATATATACGCAAAAAAATCGGTCAAGCCGTTTCGGAAGAGTTCCATTCATAACAAATACTGTGATATGATATTTCTATTTATATCAGATATAAAATGTAAATGTAAGTAGCTAAGGTGAAAATAATAAGATGACAAATAAAATAAACTGTCTTATATACTCGTACTTACTAGGACTACTAGGATACTAGGATATGGTACTGGGATATCAGAAACATAAAACATAATGAAAAAACAACAACTATAATAATATTAGTCAATTTGCAAGCAGCCATATTGTATGAAGTTACTGATGCAGAAGGAAATATGGTTTCTATTTATGACCTTACTTTCATCTCAAAAGGCAAAGTAATCATAGACCAAAAGATGCTTTCCATCACTCCGTACCACTAATTCGCTAACAAGTAAAATTACAATCTCAAAAATAAACCTGACTAAACAGAAAAAAATCTTTTGCTTATCGCTCGTCGCGCATCACTTATTAAATCGCAATATAGCGGTCATAAAATAAAACAAGCGACATACGCTTATAACGGTACAACGTACAAGTCATATCACTTTACTTCGCATGACTAATGTGCTGAATGTTACACAGAATAAGTAAGGCACAATGCTACAGAAGATCAGTTCTATACAACAGGTGAAACTTACGCACACACAGAAATGCCTCACGTACCTACATTGAGTGCAAGTGCGCTTGAGATCGGCATTTGTTTGAAATAACCGTTTGTACATGTCTGTGTGCGTGAACCTGTTTTCACTCAACAGAAGTCAACCTTCTGTATTATTCTGTGTTCAAGATCTTACTCAGAATACTAAAGGTTCAGTTAATCTTTCAAAGGTCATGATGATGATGACCTACGAAAAGTTAGTCCGGGATTTTGAATACGTGACTTGGGCGCTAATTATGACAGTTTTTCTAGGGAGAAAAGAAAGAGCGATGACCTAGGGGTCAAGTAAAATGGTGTGGTAGCATCAATGTCTTTGTAATTATTATTTAATTGTGTGAATGATACTGAGCATATACACAAGAATTCTCATGGTGGTAGTAAAAGTGAAAGAGAGGCTCATGTTATTGCTCGTATGCTAAATAGTTTACTTGTTCAAGTGATAGTAATGCTTACAGATTAGAATTTAAATGATGAACAAGATTACCACGAACTGGGAAAAATAATGAGATTGGTTAAGAGAACAAAGACGAAAAAAGTTACGAGAAAAAATTGCAGTTCAATGAACTACTGTGCAAGCAATGAATGTTGATGATGAAGAAAGTAGAAGATTGTATACCAGAGAGGTTGAAGCAGAACTCAAACTAAGTAACGTGGACCTAGTGTGCATTGATAGATGCCAAATTTCTTCAAATATTCTTGTTTTCTTAGATGGATTTCTCAAGTTGTTTTTCACCACTGATTTAAGAATACTGGTAATAAAGCGAAACGCCTGCTGAGATTTAAATCAAACTCGAAACCAGGTCAAAAATGAACTCAAAATCAAAGACATCAATGAAAACCTTTCTCTAAATCTTAGTGCCATTCAGAATTTAAAAGGAAATCAGTGATATAAAAGACAGTAACCACAAACCGCCACACGGTACTAAAACAAACCTAGTTACAGACGTAAGCAGCTTTTATCTGCTGGTAACATCGGATCACATTCAGAGGCTTGCAAATTTTTATGCGTGATCCGTTTGTGCCCCAAATGTTGCGTGCCCAATTATCTAAAGTACTCTTGTTGTAGTTTGAGATAGGGAAAATGTCAAGGGTGTGTAATTTTGAAACATTTATGTATTTTGCTGAGTTGAATTGTTTAAGTAACTGTATAGGACTGATAGAGATAAAGGAGATAGTAAATTTGTGGAAACAGAATAAGTTGTAGAGATATATGAAAATATGGGTAAGCAAGATATAGATACGTGCGCAGTTTATAAAGGAACGGTCAATCAGTTTCAAATTTATCCGAATGATGAAAATGCTACAAAGCTAGCCATATTTGCTAGTAGGTCACACTATTGTTTCCTTAAAGCGTTATATCCCATTCAACTATAATTAGATAAAAATATCTTACAGAGTTAAGACAAACTTGACATAGTTTACATTTAATGTTAGTAGGTCCAACATCCAGATATGTGGTGTATACTTATCTTAATGCATAAGTTTACATTGAAGTAGGATATAAAGCGAAAGGTGAAGAGTTAGGAACTGTGTCAGTAAGAATAAAGGAAGTAACGGTTGCCTTTTTAGTGACAGATAATTTACTTGCTGATCTTACCAGGTCAAGTGCAAGATTGCTGACCTTATTATGCTGAACATTGGCAATATCTTAGAATGTTTCTATGAAATTACGGAGCTATATGTAAAGATATAGTCAAAAGCCTAGGCCATTGACCGTCGAAAACTAAATATTCATTTTACTTAATCACATCCTATGACACTCGTGTGAACTTTAAAAAAACTTCTTTTGCAAAGATTAGAAAAAACACCACCTATTTCATTCAATACATTAACTAATGTAAAGATATCCTAAAAATTCATACGGTTTCCGCTCGACGGTAACACTTTATTTCTACATAAGGTACAAGACTGTGCGACTAAACCTGACATGCCGTTCACGCAACCAACAATTATGCTTGGTACACCTAGACCGAAAGAGACTTCTGCCTAAAATGGACATTACCAGCTTAGATAGTGTATTTTTTATCTTACATGGTCGTGAGAACGGTCTAAGAATAGATTAAGAAAAGCTATACTATATTTTAAGACTTAAATCAATGTTGGTTGTTTATTGACGAATTTGTTCAAGCTAAGTTTTGGAAGGTTGGTAGTGTTTTAAGATGCAAAGAGGTTGTATTGCCACTAAATGTGTCCAATTTTAAATTAGAATGTGGTAGAAATGGGATAGATGATGAAATTGGAGGACAAGAAGAAGGAAACGTGTTGAACCAACGACCACAAGTAAGTGGTGTTGGCATCATCTCCAAGACATTGGCAGTGTTTAAAGGATTCGAATCTCAGCGGGAGGCAGCAAATGCAGGCAGCACATGCGGCGTCAGCAGTTTTTGATTTTTGAGAAAATCATTTCGAACGCGATTGCGGCAGGAGGTTCACACACAAGAGTGAAATTGTTCAAAAGAATTTCTGCAGTCATGGTACGCAAATGGCTGCTAAACGAATACAGTTTAGTTTTAACGAGTATAAGGTTGATCTAACCTCTCACTACGATTAGAAAGTGTAGTTACTTGATAATTATAATAAAAAAAAAAAACTGAAAGAGAAACACAGATTATTGGTTTTGATATAGTTTTATCTTTATTATTTTTATTTTTATTATGGTTAAGTACAGACAGCAGAAAAGCCTCTTTCTTGGCACATTCATATGTACTTGTACAGTAAGGTAATAATAATAATAATAATCTGAATCTGTGGTCCGGCTGTCAAGCTGACTGACAGCAAATTTTTATTGCCGAATTTTTTCATAGAATTTTATTCAATAATTCCATAAATCACAATGCACAACCATCGAAAAACAGTTCGGAAAAAATAGGAAAAAAAAAACCAATATTGTACCACAACCACCATCAACAACCATTGAACAAATAGGTATATGTATGAAATGACAAGGCGATGAATTTTGCGAAATGCTGACGAGAAGCCGGGCGAAAGACCAATCCACACGACCAACATCTTCGGGTTCGTCGCTCAGCTCCGCCTCGCAGCCGCCGGGACCAGCGCCAACCGTGAGTCCAGCGAGTCCGGTAGCTGCAGTTGCGTCGAGCTCGAGCGACGAATACTTCTCGCCGCCGACGACACCACCACCTGCGCGTCGGCGAGGAAGAGGCCGACCTCCGGCCAGCCTGGGACCTCGAGGCCCTCCGGCCTCTGATAGGGTCTCCGCTGTCGGTGGAAGTGTGCAGCGCATGAGATGGACACCATCCATCAATGAAAATGTCATGCGCTCATACTTTGGGGCTACAGAGGGGGGAATTAACCTGACTGCGTACCGTGGTCGGATGCTCTCTCTGTTTCAGGTGCTTGAGCCAGCTGTCAACGTTTCGGCCCAACGATTGTCGGACCAGGTGCGGGTCATCCAGCGTAACCGTATGTTGGACGACGCCGTGCTTGATAGATTGCGCTTGGAATCACAGAGTAGCCGTGTCTCACCCGCTGCACCACCGGCCGCGGTGCAACTTCAACCAAGTGTTTCACCGCGACCCGATCACGCTGGTGATGCTGATGATGACGCAGCTATATCTGTGAGTACTCAATGCAATGAACGATTGAGGAGTGCTTTGGAGGATGCATTTCGGGAGTACCGCTCCATGCCGCCGGAGCTTAGACCTCGTTTACCTCGTTTGCCCATGCACAAGAGAAATAGGGCGCTGGTGTGTGCTCTAGATTCGCAGCTATCAAATTTTTTCGATAGCAGCGATGACCTCACTGATACCCACTCTATCTTGTACTGTGCGGCTGTAGCGGCATGTCGTGTAGCTCACGTTAAATTTCCAAATTGTGACAGAGCTACACGATCAGCTATGCCAGCTTGGCAGTGCAGGATAGAGCGTCGAATTGGGGAGGCTAGAGTACTCATCGGCAAGCTTATCTGCTTCAGGGAGGGCAACACTCGCCCTAGAGTGATGCGCTTTGTGAGGCGAGCGTTCTCGGGGATTGATATTAATCCTCGAGATTATCTGCTCCGCGTCACAGAGCGTATCGACTTCCTGAAGCAGAGGATCTGCGCATGGGCGAACCGTATTCGTCGGTACAAGCGGCGTGTGGAGCGGTATACTCAGAATCGCACATTCCGAAGCAACGAGAGGTGGGTTTATAGGACTTGGGAGCGACCCGACCAAGATGAGACTGATACGCGCCTACCGGATGATGACGCCATGAGTTCATTTTGGCGCAGCATCTGGTCGGCGCCTGTCAGTCACATCGAGGGTGATTGGATTCGAGAGGTCGAGAGTGCATGCGATCTTTTACCAGAAATGGGGGCAATTACCATCAGCCCCCAAGATGTCGCCCGTGCAGTCCGTCCGTTGCCTAATTGGAAATCTCCAGGGCCGGATGGGCTGCACAATTTCTGGGTAAAGTGGTTTAAAGGGTCGCATGCTCGCTTGGCATCTCAATTCCAGTCTGCCTTAGAGTCAGGGTCGCTACCCCAGTTCCTAACGACAGGAATAACCCACCTGCTCCACAAATCAGGTAGTACTGCGGAACCTAAAAATTATAGACCGATCACTTGTTTACCGACGGTCTATAAAGTTCTTACATCTATTCTGAGAGCTAAAATCAATAGTCATATTGAGACAAATTCCATCATGTCGGCCTCTCAGAATGGATGTAGGAATGGGTCCCGCGGTACTAAGGAGCTGCTCCTCATCGATATGGCCATTAGCCAACAGGTTCGGCGTTCTCGTAAGAGTCTGTCGGCATGTTGGATAGATTATAAGAAGGCCTACGACTCTGTTCCTCATACATGGCTCATGAGGGTGCTAGAGCTGTATAAAATTGATGCAACTCTGCGCACCTTCTTGATGTCATGTATGGGGCAATGGAGGACAGTGCTTCACTATCCAGGATGTCGACAGATTTTGGAGAACAGCGAACCAATAAGGATTGAGCGTGGCATATTCCAGGGCGACAGTCTGAGTCCACTATGGTTTTGCCTAGCCTTGAATCCTCTAAGCACATTGCTGGAGCATTCAGGTCTAGGCTACCGGTTGAAGAGAGGTGGTCAGGTTATATCTCACCTCCTTTACATGGATGATTTAAAGCTATTTGCCCCCAACAAGCTGCAACTGATGGAGCTACTGAAGGTAACTGAAACCTTCAGCAGTGCCATCAGGATGGAGTTTGGTGTGGATAAATGTGCAGTCATGCATGTAAAGAGAGGGGAGGTTGTGGAATCCGTAGGCACTCAACTCACGGATTCCATAAACCTGAGATCCCTCTCTCCAACCGAAACCTATAAGTATTTGGGTATGTCGGAAGCGTTAGGCATCAATGCTGATGACATGAAACAGTCGTTGAGGGAGCGCTTCTTCGGCCGCCTGAGTAAAGTACTGAATAGTCTTTTATCAGGCGGGAACAAGGTGCGCGCTTTCAACGGCTGGGTCATGCCAGTGTTGATGTACTCTTTTGGCATACTCAAATGGACTCAGACGGAACTTGACGCCGTGGATAGGAGGGTCCGCACACTGCTTACCGCAAATCGGATGCATCACCCACGGTCATCGGTTATGAGGCTGTATATCCCACGGAAGTGCGGGGGTCGTGGCTTCTTAAATGCTAAGACCCTACACAACCGCGAGGTATGTAGTCTCAGGGAATACTTCCTAGAAACCGACGTGGGTATGCACCGAGATGTGGTAGCGGTGGACAAGGGCCTCACCCCGCTCTCCTTGGCTAACGAGAACTGGCGCAAACCAATGATACTGGATACTAATGACCGTAAGGAAATATGGCAGGGCAAGGAGCTTCATGGGCGCTATTACCGGGCCTTACATGGGCCTGATGTAGACTTATTGGCGTCCGTATCCTGGCTGCGCTTTGGTGACCTTTTCGGGGAAACCGAAGGTTTTGTCTTTGCGATAATGGACGAAGTTATGATGACGAACAACTACCGGAAATACATTGTGAAGGACGGTACGGTTGACATTTGTCGGGCATGCCACCGGCCCGGGGAATCAATCCGACACATTATTTCTGGGTGTTCTCGTTTGGCTAACGGAGACTATTTGCATAGACACAACCTTGTAGCCAGGATTATCCACCAGCAACTTGCTCTTAAATACAACCTTGTGGAATCAGAAGTACCGTACTATAGGTATGTGCCCAACCCAGTTCTCGACAATGGCAATATCACATTGTATTGGGACCGATCTATCATCACTGACAGGACTATTGTGGCCTGACATAGTGGTGATAGATCGTCAAGAGCGTCGCACAATGATTGTTGATATAGCGGTCCCTCATGATGAGAACCTCGTGAAAGCTGAGAAAGATAAACAAACTAAGTATCTTGACTTGGCTCGCGAGGTTGTCGACATGTGGGAAGTGGACACAGCAGTCATTGTGCCGATAGTCGTGACGGCCAATGGCTTAATAGCCAAGAGCCTCGACCAACATCTGAGGAGGCTCTCGTTAGGTAGCTGGATCAAGGGCCTGATTCAGAAGGCAGTACTCTTGGAAACGGCGCGTATTGTCCGGAGGTTCCTCACTCTGGAGCCCTGACCACCGGTAGCTTGGACCCTGTTCCCGATGCCGGTGGGCGACTATTTTTTATATTTTTAAATGTTTTTTTTTATTATTTTGTTAAGAAAATATTTAAAAATGTATAAAATATGTTTAAAAATTTAAATAAACGAATAATAATAATAAATTTCCTTTATTTTCTCCCACAAGTTACATTATGTTTATAAAATATACATAACTTATACATGGAAGGGAGACAGGAGCCCATACTAAGTAAAAAAACTTGTGTCATGGGTCTCCTGGCCACCTTTACCCGGACAATAAAATGTGCAAAAAACAGAATAGGTACATTTAATTATGCGACTAGAAATGAGAGTGAGATACTCGTAAATGAGTAGTTTATTGATGAGAGGAAGTAAGGATGTGCATGCATGATAAAAAGTAATCATGCATGTGTGAGGGTGAGTGAGGGTATGTGTGTTAGGCTGTGAGGGTGAGTGAGGGTATGTGTGTTAGTGTGTGAGGGTGAGTGAGGGTATGTGTGTTAATGTGTGAAAGTATGGGCGCATGTGAGTGTGTGCGTATGTGTGTCTTAGATGACTCAGCGTCTACAAAGAAGTTTCTCTGTCTCCTCATAATTAAGTGTCAGAAGCCATTTCATGACCTTATTCTTGCAATCCTGTTTTGAATTAGAGTAAACAGAAAGTACTTTATTGATAACATTATAAAGATGTGGACCTTGGATAAAGAAAAATTTTTCGCTAAAGGCTGTTCGGGCTGGTACAGTAGGACAAATCTGAAAATAGCGCCTCCGAGCTAAAATTGGGTTAGCTGGGTTGAATTTTAGAAGCCTATGTTGCCTAATAACGACAGCAAGAATGTAAAGTTGCCTTACCGTTAGAACCTCTGCCAGTTGAAATAGTTCCGAAGTAGAAAATAGTCTTGGTTTGAATAGACACACCTTGAGTACCAATCTTTGAGCTCTCTCCAATTCAATAAGGCAGCTTTTAGCTGCCCCACCCCAAGAAGAAATACAGATAGACAGATAGTATCCCGATATTAGAAGGATGTAGACAGAATAGTAACTAAGAGATTATTTCAAGATATCCATTTTATGGCAAGTGGTAATGGACAAATGACTAATTAAACGGAAAATACGCAACTTTCATCTCGTTAAAATTACCTGCTCGACGGATATTAATAATAGAGTGGCGTAAAACAAACCAGGTTAAATAAATCTTTGATTATGATCAGTAAACGTTAGTATAGAATTTGCATTTCTAGCTTTTCCTATTAAAAATAAAATACTTAACTCAAATACTTAATTTACAGTCGGTCAGGAATTTAGAAATCCAATATTATGAATTGAACATTCATCTTCTTTCTATAATTACAGACTAAATTGACGTTTGCATTAAGCAACGTTTGACATTTGCATTTCTTGAAGGCTTGTTGGATATTAATGATCATTTTGCAACTAATATTAATACGAGAGAAAAATATTATCAAATAAACTGATCCTAAATATACTTTATAGTCGTAAAGATACTTTTTCATTGATACAATATTACATCACAAGGCCGAGAAGAAAAAAGTCTCAGATATTTACTAACAAAATCCTAGCTGTGTTCATTCTGCTATTTTATATATTTGAGTTTGAGTTTGAGTTTGAGTTATATCAAGCCCCAAGAGGACACCAGTGTCCGCACACTAATCTAAACAAATATGGTAAATGACAAAGTAAGTTCGATATCTCTTCACGTCTAAACCACTAAACCGTTCATAGTGCAATTTTGCATATATATAGTCAAAGACACGGAAAACAACATATAACATCTTTTTTCCTATCTTAGAGCATTGCTCCATAAGCAAACAACAATAATTGTCGACTGTCAAAATTATTTTTGGGTACTAAATGGCGCTAGGTGCCTATCGAATTACAATTGAGTACCACCTGAATTGTTTGTTCTAAATCAACGCGAAAAATCTCAAAGAACCTCAAAATATCCTTAGTAAGTTTCTATGACTATATAAGTAAAACAAATTAAACCCAGACATTAACCACAGGTGGAAGCAGTTAAGTAAGTAATTGCCACACGTCAATTACGCAATTATCTAACGTGTAAACATTAAGATATCTTATCATGCTAATACGATAAACGGGAAAGTGTGTTTGTTTGTTGTTAAGGTCATGGTTTGACGTGTATGTGGATACAAATACGTGTGTTAAGGTACGAGGTAACCTAATATTTGAAAATTCATTTTAAATTTTGTATCAAAAAAAAAATTCACTATCAATTTTGTTTTGATGCGTTCGAAAATAACATTTTACGGGACTTCAATACTGACTCCAAAACATTTTTTTGAGATAGAAGTCTCTTTCTTTAAGTTCTTCATCTTCAATTTCAAAAGTGAGAGCACTTGTTGTGTTGTTATCGTCAACAATAAATAGTAGCATTTTATAGGTAAACACATGGTACAAAAACTAGTTAATCCAATGCGCTTACGTATATACAACGTGGCTTAGTAAAAATGAGGCAGCGATTGTTACAACATGCTTGTGAGAACATTTTTTTATTGAGGAAACATCATGTATAAGCTTAGCTTTGAAGTGTCAATCTTTTACGATGTTTCTTCTCTTTTTATTCACTAAAGTGCAAAAGTAATTTGTCATAAATACTTTTTTGCACTCGAATCTGAAAAAAGTATTATTTCACAAAGCTATTTACACAATAAAATTTATAGTAATAATAATTTCGTAAAAAAGAAAGATTTTTGTTTTATATTTTTGTTTGTAATGAATTAATCTTTCGACTACCGTAATTATAAACACAATTAAAAGACAATAGGTTTACGGATACCGGTGTCCTTTTGGGGCTGAATAAAGTAATTAAAAAACAGCTGGATTTAATTCTTTCACCACTGCGGGAAAAGCTTGTTTACACCTAATAATAAAATCAGTATATGATTTATACCTAAACAAGTTTGGGTAAGTATAAAGAAAACGTTTTATTACAAAGTTCACAGCCGGAAAATCGAGGCTAATTGACTAAATAGGCGCTATACACTTGATTAAATACCTTTATTCGGTATGTAGGTAACAAACCAGTTCGAGTTTTCCACATTAAGTGAAAAAGAAAGAAAATTGTAGGTGTCGAACATTAAAATACGGACACTATGTTTGGTAAAATTAATGACTATTAACCTTTTCAAGTTCTAATTAAGGAAACAATATCCTGACATCATATATCACAAAACTCATCAAATAACTAAATTGGGATTATAGGAAATAATTCGTACAAAGATTGAATTAATTTTTTTACTATAGGATAAATTAAAATGAATGTTTCTTTATGCAAATCACATGGGGCCTTAACATTTAGAATCTCATCATTTTTCATTTTAATTTTAATATGTCCTTCTAGTTATTTGAAGCGTTGATTTAATATACATTAACATAGACGGTGAGTAAAGTATAGGAAAAAAATGTCTTTACTTTCTTTCTTTTCTTTTGAAATGAATGAAAAGATTTCCACTGTAAATCTTTCTTTAATTCAATTTCTGATGCAATTACAAACTGATATTTATAGAAAAAATGTGAAATCGTGATTGTTTGTTTAGTAAATAAAATCTTTCTCGCATCAAACAAAATCAATTGTACAGTACTATTGCTATAAATTTTGTGATTGACAGTTGAACAGCCAACTACTTACTGTTACGCCACCGAAAAAGTAAAAAAATAACCATTGAGGCCTTTAGTATTATTTTGTAATCGTTATTCAGAAAGTTTACAATATTTCGATATACTTAGTAGTTTTTTACTTGACTGCTTATTTTTTTTTTTTGTAAAACTGTGCATTACATAGAAAATGATTCGTGTCATGTTTTTTTTTTCTGAAGAGATCAGAAAAGACGATACCAATTGCCAAAAACATACAAGATGTCCAATCATCCAATGGTCGTCGTTCAATAGGTTATTATTGTGTCGATGAATTTTTTTGAGAAAATTAATTTTATTCAGCTTAAAGAAAGTATCTACAAGAAGAAATTGAATCACTTGCTTATTGGATTGAAATTGCCCGACGCAATTTTTTTTTTATTTTTTATAAAATCAATAAAATATCTCATCCAACCGCAGACACATGTAAAAATAATTCTGAATTTGCCTCGTAATAAAATTGAATAAACGATTTAATCTTAAGAATTTATTTTAAAAACGTGTTTAAATGTTTTTATCGAAACATACTTTAATATAATAAACTAGTTTTCTCATCACATTTGTACCACGGAACACGCGACAGTATCGTGGACTCAGAAGCCCGTCCAGTTCATGATCGACAAGTTTTTAAGTCACCAAATGTCATAGTTTATTACTTGTAAACGAGTTTGGTTATTAAAAATAACTTAAATGTTCTATTGGGCGTTAAAGTGTTAAATTGTTAAGTTGGTAAATAGGATGATTCTGCTATAAGTTTATCAAGATGTTTTAATTTGAATTGCTTGAAGTTTACCAACTAATCCCATCTCATTGGCTGAATGTTTTCAATTTTCCAGTCGAATTAATTACGTAGGTTACAGATACATAGTGAAGTTTATTTCAATAAGAGTTACAGCGGCCTGGGAACTCAAAGTGTGAAGGAAGAAGAAGGAAAACCGGTGGGCTTCAATCAGTGAAAGTCTGACTCGTTCATTCATGCAGAGCAAAGATTATTTGATGATTCCAGGATCCAGTTAGGTCGGATCTTATTTCAGCATTTTAGGGCGAGGAAGAGAAAGAGAAGAGAGTGTAAGTTGCATTGAACTGAAAATCTGCTACTACGCATTCGTAGTAACAGATTTTCAGGTCTCAATCGAAGTGCGGCAATGTGGGGCTACGGGTAACCAATGTAACCATAGCAACGATCACCATTTTTGACCAATTAATATGTCGCATGCATTAATATTTTTATTTTACTTCTTTTTCTTTATACAGAAAATATACTCTACATCTCGGAAGTAACTTCCTTTGATATAATTTCTGTCTCAGTTGCGAAAGAGGCCACTTGTAGAAACAGATTTCACAATGAAAATTAAAAAAAAGATGATCTCAGAGTTAAGCGATGGTTTTGTAGATTAATTTTAGGCACAGGCTAATTAGAAGATTATTTTTTTAAGTGTCTCTTACGTAAACTCGTCAAAAACACATAAGTAATAACACTGGTATTAAAATGAAAGTTATTTTGAAGTGGGTACGAATCGCCCCTTGCTCATGAGGAATGTTACTCAGATCACTTTGTTTACTTTACCGTGAGTAGAATGTAGAGAAAGTCAGATGATCATTGTAGGTGATATTACGTGCTTATTCCCGTGATGCTTTCTATAAAGTAGCCTATTAAATAGGGATGCTTTTTATAAAGTAGCCTATTAGATAGTGATGCTTTTTATAAAGTAGCCTATTAGATACTGATGCTTTTTATAAAGTAGGTAGCCTACCAGATAGCGATGCTTTTTATAAAGTAGCCTATGGCATAGTGATGACTTTTATGGGATACTGATGCATTCTATAAAGTAACCTATGGGATATTTATACTTTGTATAAAGCAGCCTTTTGGATAGTGAAGGTTTTTATAAAGTAGTGTATAAGAGAGTAAAACTTTATATAAAGTAACCTATGAGATGGTGAAGCTATCTATAACGTAGGCTATGTGATAACAGTGCTTGCTATAAAATAGTACACATTTCTATAAAGTAGCTTTTGGGGATATTGATGTTTTCTTAAAAGTAGTTTAAGGGATTGCGAAGCTTTCTATAAAGTAGCGTTTGGGATGGTGAAGCTTTGTGTAAAGTAGCTTATGAGATGGTAAAGCTTAGGATATTGACGCTTTCTATAAAGTAGTTTATGGGATAGTTATGTCTTCTATAAAGTAGCCTACGGGAAGGTAATACTTAGTATTAAGTTACCTACAAGATATTGATACTACCTTTATAATAGTTTATGGGATTCTGATGTCATCGTAACTTATGAGACTTGTGGGTGACGAGAGAGTGCCAAATTTTAACTAAGTAAATGGTTGGAGATTTTCCAAATCTATTTAATAAGAATTTTGAAATTCCTTTTTTTAGAAAGACGTCTCACAAACATGATGTCTTTGAATTATTGGTATGTGACCTTCTATGTATCACTAAATTAAAACACTTGCCTCATTAAACACACCTCTTCTATTCATCACAATGCATGTCAGTCATCATTGTCATTATCATATTTACATGTAGACAACTAACACAACCTGTCAATACTCATTAATATTGAAAGTTCTCTGCTAAACATAATCAATGAGCATAAACAGAATACCAACCTTGGCGTAGAGACAGAAGAAGATCGAGACAAATTCGGTCTCTTTTGCCTAAAAAGTTTATGGTTCCTCAAATCCATTTTTCAAATTTCGAATTTCACCAAAAAAAAAAAACTAAGCACACAAAAGACACGACCACTCACAAACATCTGACACTGGCAACTAGCATATTAATTAGAACATACTATTGCAATCTAATTATCATAAAATTTCAGGTTTTAGCCTTAACGAAGTCGTTAGAAACGAATTGCATTGTAAATTTGTTGGCAAATCTTACTCCGGCGTGTCGGCTATTCATATGAGTGAGGGAGACGGGTATAGTATCGACGGAATGATGGAAAGAGAGCAATGTGTCGTAACGCCACTGTCGTAAGCACATGCTTCTGTTAATTAAAATATGGGTTTTAGTTATAACCAATGTTTGGTTTTGCGTATTTATAAATTATAATTGACGTGATTTAAATTAATTTTGATTGAAATGTTACTTCGAAACTGTTTCTAAATAACTAAATAAGAAAAGAAAGGAAAATGTAATTATTATTAGTAATATTATTATTCTCTCATTGCTGGGTAAAAGTCCACCTTAATTTTTTCATAGTTTTCCTGCTCAGGGCCACATATTGCCAGTTGCATAGAAACACGTTTGTCAATATTATTAAAACGTGCACATCGCTAAAAGTATTAGCAATGCGAATATAATTTCGCATAGGTCAACAAAAAATAAATGAAACCTGTTTTATTAAAGCTAAAAACAATACTAAAAGTACTAATCTACGCTTCGGTTATCTGAGAAGCAATTCTTTAGAACAGATTTTTACATTTAAATTTATTGCAACTTAAAATACTCTGCAAAGATTTCACTAAAACATGCAAAAAACATTTTTAATTACAAAGTTAATTTTTCGATAATGTCAGTTACGAAGTATTGGCACCTCGCTGTTTATATTTAGATTTAAGTCCAAATAAAAACTACTTAATACATTTAGCGCTAAAAGAATTGAATTTTGGTTCTATTTTGAAAATGGCAGTGATAGAAATATAGTTTTTGACGTAAATTTTTAATAAAAACCGTGACCTGCATGCGTATACTTGTATAAAATACACATTTGCGGGGGTATTTGGTATATTCAAACCCGTACGATATTAAAACTGAAAAAAACACCCTGTATACATGTTATTGATAAATGATCATAAATATATTTTATTTTTTTTTAAGGGGGAACGAAAATACCTCTTCCTGTAAAAACTGCAAAATATCGCTTACGATTTTTTTTGTCTTGGAAAAGTTCAATATGTTTACTGTTATTATTTAAGCTAAGCTTTATAAATGAAAGAAAAAAAAAAAAACAAAAACATAACGCGAAAATTCTCACAAGTTTCTTTGTCCTAAACGCGGATTATTTTGTTTGTAAAATGATACCTTAGCAGTCAGATCCACTTTCAAAGGAGCCGTACAATCTTGACCACTGTGTACTGTTTAGTTCAGGTATAAAACATATCAAGTTATGTCAAGACATACAACCAAATTGAAAAGTAGGAAATGCTCTCGAGGTGATCGAAAAGATCTAAGGCCGTGACATTAGTGCAGCGGGATTAATTGAATTATTAATTGATTGCTTAAAAGTTAATTTAATAGTGTTGTTTTGACAGTTTTAGAAATAATCATTATCGTTAATTGCATAGTAATCAAATAACAGAAGTAATGGCCCAGTGGTAACTTATTGCCCCAAAGTACGAATTGTATGTTGTGGGTTCAAACCTGGGCAGGAGCTTTGCTTTAATTTATGGAATTTATTTCATCATGCTACTTTTAAAACGGTTAAGGAAAATATCGAAAGGAAATCAAATCATTACCTAGAACCAAAACTTTGTAGATATTATGACATCTACCAACCTGAACTGAGCTGACTGTGTACAACTCCTGAATCATTCTAAAATCAGAAGAGGTCAAAACAAAAATCTAGAGAATAAGTTTCTTCTGAGTATGCGCGCTCCATCGTCGACCGCATAGTCACTTTCCATCAGGTGAGATAGTGGTCAAGCGCGAACCTATCAGCAAAAAAAAAAAACAAATCCATCCACCTTTTCTTAATTAAAAGAAGAACTACGATAATTAAAATTATGCTTTATCATCACGATTACGAAATCGTACCCAAATTATACAAACAATAAAAAATGCAACTTTTGAGTTTAAAAATTAATAGAGTGTAACAGTAAGCGTTCTTATCGCTACCTCTTCCACTTTTTGTTGACAGTGCATAGACCACTGAAAGCAAGGACCGATCGCGGGATGAATGGCTAAGAAAGAACGGGGTGGGTTTTTTAGTCAGTAAAAGTCTGACATATCAGACCCATGGACCCATGGCTTGGTTAGGGTTGCTGGAATTCTATGGATGCGAGACACACCGGACCGGTCGTTGTGGCGACGCTTGGGGAAAGCCTATGTCCAACAGGGCGTCTTTCGGATAAAATGATGATGATGATATATCCGCCCAAGGGTGGGAAAATAAAAAAAAGCGTAAATCGCTTCCGCTTTTCTCACCATATCCTAACCCCAAACTTAACAAATAGGAGTTAACTAGCGATCCACGTCACAGATACGCGTCGGCGAGCGCTTTACCGTGCCGTGAGATGCGAACTTTAATGTTGCCATGCGTTTAGAATATCCTAACACTAGGTACAGTTAGCGTCGCAAATACTAGAGCGTTATCGCGAAATAACTGTTACTATGTTATATGATACGGTGATATTTTTGCGAGCGTTTTCCTTGAAAGGATTGCAGAATAAATTAGATTGGTATAGTACGCGGCAAATAAGTTGAACCTATTGCTATTGTTACCACTACGATTCATACCTGAAAATCGGTTATTACGTTTTCAAGGTCAACCACCATGATGTTCAATTTGTGTGTTGAGGATTAATGTGATGAGTTTTTACTACATCATGGTTTACTATCAGGTCAGACAGTGTTCAAACAAGACTTTATCTACACTTCTACACTAATATAATAAAGAGGTAAAGTTTGTTTTTTTGTTAGTTTGTTTTTTTGTTTGTAGGGGGTAATCTCTAGAACTACTGGTCCGATTGGAAACATTTTAGTAACAATAGAAAGCTGCTTTACTCCTGAGTGACATAGGCTATATTTTATGTACGCGGGAGAAGCCGCTGACAAAAGCTAGTCAATAATAATTTTTTAAAAGTTACAGTTGTTGTCAATGTGTTGGCGATGTGTGATCGGCGTTGTGTGATGGTTGTCAAGAAAAAAAAATGTACCTACTTAGTATGAGTCAGTTAAAAGTTTCAGAACGACTTATAATTTTTTCATAGGTATAAACTATTCTAGAAAGGGCTGCGAGATTATGCGAAAGATTTACCGCATTCCTGGAATGTGCAACTAAAAAATAATGCAACAAAAGGAACACGCCTAAGTTTTTAGTCTGTAAAAGTCTGACATACCCTCTCGTTTCACCCAGAGCAAGAGAAGTTACGATTTTTCATCAAAAAAGACATCCTGAAAAATAGTTATCGATTGTAAACATCAAAAAAATATATTTGTGGTTGTTGTTTTTTTTTTTCAGCCAACATTGCATAGTTTTACGAAAGAAAAATATATTGTAGAAATATCGTTTAAAATACCTCAAAAATTCCAATTTCAGCTTTGTAATTCGCGTTTACCTACTGTGTTCCAATTAAGTATTACACAACTTTAATAGATCGGCCTCAGTTCACTTAGTTTAAAAATAAAACAAATGCTATCTACAACAGTTCAGTACGCAAGTAGACTGGCGTTTTTTTTTACTTTTCTATTTTAAACTAAGAATTACTTAAAGTAACGCTGATGAAACGAAAAAAAAATTGTTTATGTAATAAGAAAATGTAAAATGGAATTTTTGTAAACAGTTTTTTGCCTGACTGTATTTAGTCAATTTTGCGTGAGTGTTACTTGTTAAAGTTCGTTCGCTAGATGAAGGTGAAACTTTACTATTCAGATAGTTTTACCTGTTTGTTTGTAAACTTTTTTGAAGATCATTGTTTTAATAGTGAGAGCAAGACTAAATATTATATTAGCTAACTCGGCTGATGTGGTTTTATCATAAAAAATCAAAGGAAAAATTGCCTACAACTTATTTTCAGACATAGCTGTGTATACTTGTCATTGAAATATGCACACAAAAAAAACACAATAATTGGTCGTTCCAGAAAGTTGGACAGCAAAACGTGTGACATGATATTTTTATATTATATTTATTGGAGATATTTCAGTGACTTTTCAAACTACGGTGATAGGTATACGCTAAGTCTAGGTAAAGAATACAAATAAACAAAGATGTTCTCGTCACATATAATTTACTAGACGAACCCTTAATAAAATTCATAGTTTTTGTTAGTCTAGGCAAGTCTAGCGCATTAAACAAGCTTGAATGCAGTTTAAAATATCAACCAGTTACTAGAGACGTACCTACCTACTTCTCCTTGACAACCGTTACCAAGGGCATCCTAACTTTTAATTTGAGTGAAGATGTTAAGTTTTTTGTCAAATGTTTTTCTTTTTTATTAGTTGGCGCCAAGACAAATCTAAATACGTCCGTTACCTTTGTTGGCTTCGATAAACAAAGGAAACGAGGTATTGTTTTTAATCGGTAGCGTTTTTTTATCACTAAAATATGCATCTGACATCTAGATAGTATTTTCAGGGTTTTTTTTTAACTTTACCTGTTATAATAATACCTACTTGGTTTGAATAATTTTGAGTAGGTATTCTAGAGGTTTTAGAATATAAATCCTAGATTTTTCGAAGAATTTATGCATAGATAAAAAAAACACAAGAACCAGATCTGTCCATTTCTTATAATAGGTTTTGAACGTTTGTATATTGTTGTGATATTCTTTACAATGTAATACCTTACATCAAGATAATTTTTTTTATTGTGGAATTCATTTCTTCTTGGCGTGTTGATGGAATTATTTTTCTTGATTCAGATTTTCTTTGTTTAATTTCTACCATTACTGAAGTAATATCTATCGATACAATTTAAAACAGTAAAATACCAGTAAAATAATACTTGAACTGTTAGTAGCGTGACGTTTCGGTACCGCACCGGTATCGCGCGCATGTCCTGCATACGTAATGTCATTGATAGGTTACTATTGAACGTAACTGTACTTTGTATAGTTCATTGGTTTTTGGTGAATTGGAATGTGATTTTATTTGTTGAAAGAAAGAGCAAAATGTAGAGTGGTAAAATAGCCTCAGTTAATGTATCAGTTGCTTATTGGCGCACTGATAAATTAGTTGCTTATTAATGTCTAGCAAAAAATCCTTTTCTGTAATAACCAGCTTCTCTCATATCGCAACATAGTCCAAGGGTAAACCATCTAGGTATATTTAAATCAACCATTAAAGGAGAGAGCACAGTTGAGGACAGTAGCTGAGTACAGTTGAGTCTCAGTCCACATTTGATGCTCTAAGTAATACACGCCATGTTGTTTACTTAACCCCTCCTCATCCCCACATCGCAAAAAAAATAAAAGATGGTTTACTCAGATACTTAATTCCAACCAAATCCAGTCTTGAGCGTAAAGGACCACAAGTCACATTAATATATAATCGTATATACAAACTTTCACATTTATTATATTAGTGTGAAGTACGATTATTTTTGGAAAACAGGTCCACAAAATTTTTCACTATAAACATTTTCAAAAAATCATTGTTGTGCCAAATCCTACATATCCTTTTTTCAAATCATCCAATGACGTATCCCGCTCTTGGGCAGATCGTGAAAAAGTGTTAGACTCTTACTGACGAAACGACCCACCCTGTTCGTTCCTCGCCTTTATCCCAGGGCCTTGATGTTAGGCATTCGCATCAACCCATGGTACCAGGAGGCTTCGACCTTGCTGGGCCCCTACAATTTGCTTACAACTCCGCTCCTCACAGTGCGCGCTGTCAACGACTTGGGCTCGGTCCGGACGGTTACTAGACAGCCCGACAATGAGCTACCAATTGCTATCCTACATACGCTTGGAAATACTTTAAACAGAACTTAAAGTAACCAGGTCTTCCTACACTATGTTACTACGAGCAAGCTACAAAATATGATTCAACATGTGTTATAAAAAAACAGCTTTAAAAATTCTCCAATTTATACATGCTTATAACTACTTCAGTACATTTTTTTTCTATACGTCACTACTCTCAGCAATTCTAACCTTGATTATCACCTACACTTTCCTCATGCAGTATGAATGAGTGCGGATCACGTGTACCTAATTACTCAGTATTAAGTATTACCTCAGTTGATGACATTACTGACAACTATTTACAATGGGAACCATAGTAAAGAATGTGTTCGATGTAGTATGAGCTCATAACAAACATAGCGCTAGAATGATGTGTTGGGAAAATAGACTTCATAAGTGGAACAAATTATTAATAAAAACATGATTTATCATATTATAGACTTTTATAGAATAGGTACTAGCTGATCCGATAAACGTTGTCTAGACAGATAAATTGTTATTGAAGAAAAAATGGGGATTGGAGGATAAAAAATACTTTGTGATCTATTTTAAGACCTGGGAAATATACACAAAAAATATCAGCAAATTAGATTTGGACGAGTTCGATAAAATATATTGTGACAGTGAGAGGTTTCGACTAACGATATCCTGCCCGAAAGCTGGCTTTTTGTCAGAAAAAAGATTATGAATGGTTGCCACCTACCGGATTAAATTGTGTTTTCAAACCGTCCAGATATCCACTTAAATATAGGTACTTACATATTATTTTTTATTAAAAAAAGTTTGGAAATTATGTGACAAATACGTGTACTGAAGACTTATATGTCTAAAGATACATACTATTTATAAAAATATTGTAACGAGGAGACATTTGTATCTTTGTAGTTTTTTTACGAATAAAACCAAAAAACTACTGGATCGATTTAAAGATATCTTTCACCAATAAAATGGTACTTTATCATAGCAATAAAAAATTAAACCTTTTATAATTAAAATCTTAAGCTGTTTCTTCAATATGATCTTATCCGAACAACTTTATTTAGCTGATATGTCCTACAAAAAGTACCTAATGAAGTTGCGTCACTGACCTTTATTTAGTACTCCTCCATTTTTATCCTCAATGAATTCACTCCTACTTTGTCGCCTACAGATTTTTAACTAGCCAATTTAATCGCGTGGAGAGATCAGTTCTGCTAAAAAACATTTTATTGTACTTTTAGTAGGACAAGCTGTATCTGTCGTCTAGATAAATGATTGTATCAATTGTGTTACACGCAAGTGATTAATCTTGATGAGGGTTTTTTTTGTCACTAATAAATCTGGTAGTCCTTTGACAAGGACATGTGTTATTTTCTTCCAAAACGTGTAGGTGTAGGACATTTCTTGAGAAAAAAAGATGGCCGACATTTTTTAAAGTTGGCGACTTAAAAGTTTTTTGGTGTTGCATGACAGAGGATCTTAAGATTCGAAGTGAGAAAGGATAAATTAAAACTATGGAAAACATATTTTGGAATTACAAAACTCTTAATGTTTACCATACAAAATTCATAATTATTTATATACCTACATAAACCACGTGATTTTCCAATAAGAGTATATACTGTAGGTATGGAAATGTTTCATTTCCAGTAAGATATACTTACGTAAGTGTAAAGCGTTTTAAGAATATACATTGATTGTGTGTACAACTAAGGAATGGAATTTCCTGCCGGAATCTGTTTTTCCTGATAGTTATAGCCTACGAGGTTTTTAAGTCAAGAGTAAATAGGTTATTTCTAGGCAAGCGTGCTTCATCATCAACCACATCATCGTTTACCAACAGTTGAGATAGTGATCAAGCGCATGGTCAAATCAATAATAAAAAAAGATTAATTTTTCTTTAAGTAATATTTGCAACTTATTCAATCGGTTTGGTTTTCATCGTATTGTTAGTTTTTTGCGGTCCAGTTTAGTGTAAAATAAAAAAATCATTTACTTAAAATACAATCTAGTTCGATCAAAAACCATCTGGATGTCAATATCCTGGTAGCAATCGCCTCATTTTTATATACAACACAATTTCACCTAATTGGCATGCAGGGCGCATATTGACACGTTTGTTAGTGTGTGTGTGTGTGTGTATGTGTATGCTTGTCACGTCATCAAACGTCACTAATCGCAAACACATGAGTTAGATAAGGTTTCATTTTGTAACGAACGTAACTTAAAAAAAGAATTGACTATTAGTGTTTTATTTTTCGTGAATTGTTTATTTTTTTTTCTTTTTAAATAATAACTCAATTAAAATTTATGTCTTAACTGCAATAATTGATTTGAATGCATCGCGAATTTTTTGTTTGAATGTTTTTCTGACAAGCTTTGATCAAAATAACAGCCATATCATCGACACTCATCCGTTCTTCAAACAAATCCGTTATTCGATTCGATTGTTTTGTCACCAATTGAATTTTCATGGCCCTCGTAAAACTATCATTGCACTCGTCTACGCGACAGTACTCCAAAGTACAGTCAAACACGCAAGCCGTTCTCTGAACTGTAGGAACATATGATTTTATATTCCGAATGCATCGATGCATCGATATCAAAGGGTCCTTCCCTTTGGCGGCCATTTTTGTGGCACCTACCGTACTTCCTTAGTAGCTAGTGTTACCAATATTCCAAGAAAAGGTGATAGGTACCTGAAACAAATAAAGGAGTTTCATTAGTATTTTATGAAGGAGGTTGTAGTTATTGATGATTATTGTATTTTATAGCACGTTATGTTTATAAATGATTTTATATTTAGACATTATAAGGGAGGGATGTCTTCTGCATAAAATAAATAAATCTCATTTTTTTTTTGTTAAAGCTGAAAATAAAATATATTAAGTATAGTAATATGGTGAACAGTGACAACCCTTAAATTTAAATAATTTGATACAACAGCGAAATAAACAATAAAACGAAAATATCGTATGTTAACAAAAATCACTAAAATGTCGTATCTATACTTATAATAAATCTGTAGAGAAGTCAATTCTGTACATTAAATATATTTAAAAAATTACTAGCAAAGGGTGATAAGGGATCGTTAGTGATCCCAAAAATGCAATCAGTAAAATTTTTGTCTGTCTGTCCGTCTGTCTGTCTGTCTGTATGTTCAGGCATCACGTAAAAACTAACGGTTCGATTTCGATGAAACTTGGTATAATTATACCTTATTATCCTGGGCATAAAATAGGACACTTTTTATCCTGGAAAAATACGTAGAAAAAAAATAAATCTTAATTTTTCAGTTTTATCCATTGACGTTATTCTGTAGAACCGCGAACACACAGTGGATTCAGCGCCGTAACCTGTAGCGCCGAAAGTCGGATTTGGCTTGAACCGTTTGCGACACAAGCGGGCTGCACGACGTCACGCCTCCCCGACTCCTATATAAGGACGGCGTTCCGCGCCGCGCGATGCCATCACTCCTGACGACCCCACCACCCTGCTCCAAGAGAGCCGTAGGGAAACCAGTACACTCCGCCGGTACATCTACAAACCGCAGTCCTTCCGTCCTCGCCGTCGACGCCCGCCGCGACAGTCCCGTAATTGTCCACAAAAAAACAATATCTATACTAATATTATAAAGCTGAAGAGTTTGTTTGTTTGTTTGTTTGAACGCGCTAATCTCAGGAACTACTGGTTCGAATTGAAAAATTCTTTTTGTGTTGAATAGACCATTTATCGAGGAAGGCTTTAGGCTATATAACATCACGCTGCGACTTATAGGAGCGAAGAAATAATGGAAAATGTGGAAAAGACGGGGAAAAATATTCATCTTTGAGGGCTTTCGTTGCGTGCGCTGCGAAAACGGTTCAAGATAACAAAAAAATATGTATGAAGGAATTATTCCTCTTAAAATGATCTAAAAAAATGTTCGCGACAGTATATGTCTATCTTTTAAGATTAACTCACTAGAACCGTTTTTATGGGAATCAAATTTGCTCGAAATTAATGCATTATTACCAATTATTTGGTAGAGTTGTATCAACATAGTAATATTAAACTTTATCCAAATAAATGTGTTGTTGATTTAGAGTATGTCATTGTGAACAAAATTGTCTTTGACATCACTTATTTTCAATGAACATCTTAGAAGATATTACAATTTTAAAATAACTCCGATATAAAATTCACACGCGCCGCATGATGTGCAAAACATGACGCTGCGCCTGGCCGGCGGGCGACGATAGGGGTTGCTTGCGCGCGACGCGGAGGGGTTTTTTTATGGTAGGTAAAAATCATCCAATGACGAATCCCACTCTTGGGCGGAGCGGGAAACAGTGTCAAACTCTTACTGACTAAACAACCTACCCCGTTCCTCCCATGCCTTATTCCCAGAGTCCCGGTATAACGCTTTCGCACCAACCCTCGGCTGCAGGAGGCTTCGACCCTGAAGGGCCCCATAGTTTGCTGACAACACCTTGAGGCGCGCGGGAACAGTGCGCGCCGTCGACGACTTCGTCTCGGTCTGGACTGTTACTAGACAACCGGACGGCGAGCTACCCATTGCTCACCGTCCGTAAGCCAGCGTCTACGGTGTCCGGATATCGGCGAGATCGCGGCGGCGACGGCTACGGCGAGGACGATGTTGCCCTTGCCTTATGCGGTCGGCCTTCTCCTTTACAAGCATTACTGCTTCGCAGAAGGAGGCGACCGCTTGCCATTCTTCTTTGCTGCGGACCATGGCCTGAACCAAGGCCCGGCGCGAGAAGTCGCCGCCGCCGATCACCCCCACGAGGACACGGCGATGCTCTTCTCAAGCGGGGCACACCTCCACCGTGTGCTCCACCGTGTCCTCCGGGCTGGCCATTCAGTGGCGACACCCGGGCGTCTCTTCCGCATGAATCCGACGCAGGAATCTCCTGAACTTCCCATGTCCGGTGAGAACCTGCGTCATGCGGAAGGTGAGGACGCCGTAATCTCTATCCAACTACGACTCAAAGAGGGGACTTACCGCCGAGATTATGGCGTGCCCAAGGGGGTGTGTAGCTCTATGTTGTACTTTTAGATAATTATGTTCTTTTAAAAACCAAATTGTCTAAAATAATAACAGAAATTGACACGGGCAAAGTCGTGGGTAACAGCTATAATTTATAAAGCTGAGGTTGTTTGCAAAAATAAATATGATGCCCAAAATAACTATTCCACGCGGACGAAGTCGGGGGCACAGCTAGTGTTAACATAAATCACTAAAATGTTGTATGTTAACATAAAATGTCATACCTTTAATCGTTATAGAATGCTAATAAAAACGGTTCACAGTTGACGGTCGTAAATCCTTCATATAACATTATGCAATGAGGCATCATAACGAAATTATGTTCATGAATCGATCACAAGATACTTTCACCAAAACACAGGGACGTATTGGTGTGCGACATGCAATTATAAAAAAAGGGTTATGTAATTCGAAAGATACCTTACGATGACGTCGAAGCAATGTTAGAGATTATGAAAACTGGCTTATATTTTAGATTATAATAGGAATTATGTATAAAAAATATTTGCTATCTTACCTATTTATCAATAAATACCTATACAAAAATAAAACAATAGGTATCAAAATTGGTAGAAAAATAAACGAGATATATCAATTTAGGGCGGCCAAACGGTTGTCATGCCTTTAACTTCAAATACCATATCGGACTTTTCTTTCTTATTAGCAACTTTGAAGCTTTATAAATTCGTTATCAATGAAGATACATATTTTAATTTTATTTTTCATATTTGTTTATCAGGATTAAAATGTATTTAAGTTACCAAATCTAAATTTGAATGTTTATAATAAACTGGATAATAACACTATCAGTTGTTTAGCAACTATGTTGCTAGCAACATTCGATCAAAGTTAAGAAAATATAAAATTAAATTTAAAAAATGCCAGCAAAAGTAAGTATACGAAATGTAAAGTCTTATAAGTTTCCACCCTAGTCCCTGACTGGAAGTACAACAAAATTGACGCTTCATATATAAACCGGCTAATTTGAGATAAATAGCTTATCGTACACTCGAAAACAGTAATCAGGTATCATCTCAAACTATCCACTTGTTATTTTTTTTCTAATAATGGTGTCCATCACACGTCATGCCTAGCTATCAAATGATTTATTAACCGCCCTTATCAATCAATTATACACTTTAGATCTGTCAGAATAGGGTTCGGATTCAATTGTTACATTTCCGATTAGATGTTTTCGTATAATAGTTCGATAAGTTTGATGTGTGAGATCAATCGGGCCGTGAAAGTTGGTTCGATTTCTTTGGAGTTATTTAAAATTACTGTAGCTGTGATTATGATAATACATTTCTCACATCCTAATTTTATCTTTGTGTGAAGATGAAAACACCAAGTAATGATGTTTTCTCATCATTTTACACTAGCACCTCATAATTTACGAAATCCACATCTCAAATCTGAGCATTTCGTTTCTAATAATTCTGCACCTATACACATTTTTATTAAAAAAATTGCACTATATTGGAAATCACCCCATTCGTGTGTGCGTTCACAATCATGTAAATTAATATGTACAAGGTTTAGGAATAACTGTATCTGTATATCATACACATATTTGTTCTATGTGGGAACTGACTAAATCCAGGACACGCAGCGAAGCAGCCAATGCTCAACCACTGCACCAGTCGTGGTTTCTAGAACTAGTAGCTACAGTCTAAGTACATCAACACCATGAAAGCCATTCATCACAATCTAAAAGAAATACTTTCATTGATTCCGCGCTCCGTCCTCAATAGCAACAATGGCATCATCGTTTGGAGTCATTTCCAGCACAGTCACGTCAGTCATGACCCCAGTTTAGTTCCGGCGTCTACTTCCTCTGTACTGATTGACAATTGCTCAATATACCCACTGATTATTGAGTCATCATTTTATAAGTAAAATGTTAAATTAATTATATATTATTATGGGACTTTTTGATTCGGTGACTAGAGTTATGCATGCAAAAGCAATGCGAAAAAAGAGAGATAACTTCTGAAAACTGTTTTTGCATTCGGTAATTCTACAATTTTCTCAAATGTTTCACAAAGCTAGTTCCACAAAATACGTGTTTTTATTAAACCATTAAGGATTTTTGAAAAAAAAATTACATCATTTAGAATCTCGATTAAATGCGCTAGGCTTATATAGAAGTACTTTTTTATATTTTTAATATAGGAGTACATTATGGATAGTCACAGTTCACATAAAATAGTTCTTTTTCAGAGGTCTTTACTGGATTACTCTACAAATTTATTTTTTTGTTTCTATAGAAGCCTAGATAATATCCACAAAATAACTGTGTATCCAATATATCTTAAGAAAAATGTGTAACAACATCATGATCACGTAAGAGCGGTTGTATGAATCCTTGGGTTGGCCGCTTTTAAGATCTTGTGTTTTGTTTGATTTTTTAAACGTCAAAAAATGCCGCATTTCACGCTGAGTACTTCAAGTATTGTCAAAGTTTAATATTATTAATAAAACATCACCGCACGTCAATGATGCAACTCTCCCGACAGACAGGCAGACAAACTAATCCCTCACTGACAAATCGGCCGCCGCCACAAAGCTGATTAATAAATCATTTTGAACTGTTTTTGGTATGAAAAAAGAAAAATAGAATAACCATTTTGTTTATATAAACATAGTTGTTGATCATTTGTAGTGCATGGTTAAAGAAAATATAGCTTATATATAAGAATGAGTAACTTTCTAGTTGTGTTTAATTAATATAGCACTATTTAAGGACAATTACATTAATTTGATAAAATAAAGAAAATAAGGTTTTTTTCTAAGTCAAATGCCTGTCGAATGAATGACTGGTTGTTTATTAAGGCACTGGGCAGATCGAATGGTTTTATAAATAATCTATATACAGTATAGTGCATTCTAGGAATAAATAGAAGCATAAAGTCTTTAACTGCTTTCCAGCTCTGACAATATCTAATATACCTACTATGTTACCCTTTTGGCTCAACAAACATAAAATCTATTACAACTTCCATCTCTACAAACAGCGAAAATTACAATATTTTTATTCGCAAACAGATTTAGATCATCGTGACTTTTCAGAGCACATAAAAAAGCCGATAAACCAAAAGCGTATATAATTCAGTACCATAATGTCATAAGTCAATATTATGTCACAAATGATTCACAGACACAATTAGGTACAGTCGCGTATTGCGTAAGGATGCACCTTTCACCTGTACATACAGTTCTTTGTGACTGTACATTACATATAAGTACTTAGGTCTGATCTTTTGATAGGACTTTAGTAGGTATAAAACTTATTGAAATTAAGTACATTTTATTGTATGGCATGAGTGATCTTGTGCATAAATTATTCCAATGTTCTAACTTTATTTATTACTAACTTTTGCTAGTGACTTCTTCCACGTGAAGGTAGGACCTTTATAAAAAATTTGAACTTAGGACATTACAAATATTCTTTAAAAAAAATGCAGTTTCTAATATCGGTCGAAACCAACTGGGGCCCAGGGTCTCTTTATGAAAGGAAAGCTTGGCCCCAATGCAAAACGCAAAGAATTAACAGGATAGGGTCAGTAAGAGTCTGACACTGTATCCTGTCGATTCGTCATTGGATGATTTTTAGCCACTAATGAAAAAACCTCCTTAATTATAGATGTTTAGTATGACAAAGTAACATACCCAATTTCTTTTGAAACTTGACTGTGCAATACTGACATGATATTAAAAAATATATATATCTTAATCTCGTACCACAAAACTACATTTTTGTGCATTCCAAAATGAAAAAGTGATTCACAATGACTTTCTTCAAAAGGATGAAAGTGTCGCCACAATTGGTCACGATCGTGAAGATGTGCACAGCGAAAAAAACTGCCTTTGATAAAAAATCTGTCGTGACAATTTGTCACATTTTGTCATTTTGTAATATTTTCTCGGTTATCAGGTCGAGATTCGGCTCAGTATCATTAAATCTTGTTAAATTTATCATCAGCGTTTTTAATGATCCCACTGTTGAGACTAAGGCTTCCTCTTTAAGAGTGAGAATGGACCGTATCCTTGTCATTCGATGATTTTTTCCACCGAAAAAAAAACCACGCGGGCTTAGTGTGGGTTGGTGGATATCACAGTCATATCTTCGAATTTTTGATTCTGGCCCATGCCGGTTTCCTCACGATGTTTTCCTTCACCGTTTTGAGAGCAGTGGTGATGAAATCAATTACACAAAGTAATGCGTCTGGCTCCGTTTGAACCCGCAATCTATTACTCGTAAGTCGAGGCCTTTACCACTCGGCCACCACTGCTCTGTCTCTTATTACATTAACAATATGTAATGAATTACTTTATTAAACAAACAATTTTTTTTTCACATTTAAATAATTCAATCATCTTTTAAAGTATGTAATTTAGTTGAATTGCACTATTATACGCATGTTAAACAAGCCAGGAATATATTTACGTACCAACATTAAATTCGCAATAAAGTAATAATTACCTACCACTTACATATTTTTAGACTTTCTTGTTTACGTTCTTCAAGTAAAATATCCAATTTGTACTCTATAACTATGTAATTAAGGTTTGAAATTATTTGTACGCGATCGTCACGGTCTCTGGGTCCATACAACACGACATTTGTATTTGGACGTGAATCTCTCGACTTTTCTCTTACTTTCCAAGTTGAATAACCGAGGTTAGCGCATCTCACATAATTGCGTCTATATGAATATTTATTTTTAAGGTTCCGTACCCAAGGGTAAAAACGAGACCCTATTACTTCGCTGTCCGTACGTCTGTCACCAGACTGTATCTTAAGAATCACGATAGCTAAACAGATGAAATTTTCACAAATTCAATTCAATTATGAAGGTACCTATTTCTGTTGCCGTTGTAACAACAATTATTTAAAAGCAAAATAAGATAAATATTTAAGAGGGTTTTTATACAAACTACTTGATTTTTTTTACCGTGTTTTGCTACGGACGGTACGGAACCCTCCGTGCACAAGTCAGACTCGCACTTGGCCAGTTTTCAACAATTTAAAACGAATATTATGTCATATTGTGTCATTATGTGAGATTTCACCGGCTCGTGAACTCATTTATTTGCTTTTATTTGCGGTTTTAATGTGCTAATTAATTCTGAAATAGATTAATTGACTATAATTAGTCAATGTTATCAATGTGCTTGTGTTTGCACAGCTGGAGGTAGCAGTGTCTTCTTGTTTATATAACTTATTGATTTTTTGTGCTTCGGTCTCAAAGTTCGCTTTATTGTTTTAAATGGTGCAGGTATTCTCTATAAGTAAATGGAAAATATATTTGTAATTTTACTTAAACAATATATATATATCCTGTTTATTATGATAGTTATTAAAAACACAACTGGTCAAAGAGTACTCGAACTCGCGCACGAAAGGTTCCAAACGTCAAACAAATCATTTTTGAGATCAAGCAAAAACCATTTGGTGTAGTTTATTAGAACTTTTACAAACTAAAAGATAATAATTTAACTAACAATATTTTGATTTTTTATTCATAATTATTGTTTTTAACAAATGAAAGACATTATTTGAAAAATCTTGATGCGCGGTAGCGACTATAGCATAGTTATTGGCGTTTAGATACAAGTTACGCTTTATTTTTAAGACTGCCAATTACAAATAGTGATCCATTACAAGTTGTGGTACTTGTAAATGATTTTCAGTCAAAGTCAAAGTCAAATCATTTTTATTCCAAATAAACCATTTACAGGCACTTTTGAAACGTCAAGTCTGTCTGTCCTAAATAATGATGCTAATTGCACATTCCAAAGCGTAGATCTCTATGGAGAAGAATGTGCAAGAAACTCCATGGACACTCTTTTCAATTAGTATTACAAGAATTACAATACAAATTAGACCACATTGCATCAGCCAGTAATCTGAACTCATCAGATGCACTATGTCAAGGCGGCGATCATACATCACGGTAACCGCATCCTAGCCTTTGAATCTAGACTGGCTAGGTATAGTGACATACAATCACTTTTACATGCAAATTGAACTAAAGGCATTTTAGTTGGATTAGTCTTTTAGTCCGTGTAAACAACCAGGGGGCAATGGGAGAACGAGTCAATAGAAAATGTTATTTGCAATTTAAAATAATTGATGTCACTGACATATTTGCACGCCATGCTATGGCAGGATATGCTGAAAAAAAATTTCTTTAATACCTTATGTGCCATCATCATCATCAGCCTTTTTTTTAATGTTCCCACTGCAGGGACACAGGCCTCCTCTCTAAGAGAGGGAATGGGCCGTAATCCACCACGCGGGCCCAGTGCGGATTGGTGGATGTCACATGTCTTCGAATTTTTGGTTCTAGGACATGCCGGTTTCCTCACGATCCACCGTTTTGAGAGCAGTGGTGATGAAATAAATTACACAAAGTAATGCGCCTGGCTGGGTTTGAACCCGCGACCTACAACACGCAAGTCGGGGCCGTTACCACTCGGCCACCACTGCTCATGTGCCATATTCTTGCAAATAAATATTTTTGATTTGATTTTATTTGAACATTACTTATTACATTTGATATATTATGTTACATACAGTGGGTTTTTAGTCAGTAGGAGTCTGACACTATCTCGTGCTCCACTCTAGGGCGCAGAAAAATATTTGTAAACAATTGTTTGTTTTATTCTTTTGATGGTCAATTGTTTTGATTTTTAGCTGACTTTAATAAGCGGGAAGGTTCTCAAGTCGTCTGATTATTTTTTGAAGTTGTTATTGTTTTGACAGAAAGACTGTTTTTTTTGAGTAGTGAATGTTTTGAGAGACATTAGTTGGAATATATTGAAAAAAATATTTATTTATGATCACTGGCAATGATTCTATTTTTTTTTATTTGGTTATACGGTTGAATCTATACTAATCGTTACTTCATCAATTGTAAATATCATAGAAAATAAAAGTTTTCTAACAAATAATTATTCAAATCTACTAAACCGATAATATTGTTTTTTTCATAATATTACTTTACTATTGAGTGACATATTTTAAACATTTCTACTTTCACGGAGGCGACTTGAAGTCTGAAATTACTGACTTATGTCAGTAATTTTATAAATAGTCAGGATAAGTGTGCTACATTTTTCTTTAAAAATCTTGTTTTTAGTTCAAGAACAACCACAAAATTACACAAAAGTTCGAAACTCAATCTCTCACATTTTAAACGGAAGCATTTATTTCACAAACACCGGATATATGTTAAAGAATGTTACGAAAGAAACCCATTGACATTTAAAAAGTTATAATAATTTATGAATCCCAGTTTGATTGTAGGCCATTCAAAAGACACGAATATGGCATTATAATATTCAAATAAAAATAATTATGTAGTTAAGAATGGTTTTTATATTAAACATTTAGACTCGTGCATCATTATTTCCTAAAAATACAATTGATTAATTTATTATGCTCACACGCACTTCAACGATACTTAAAGGCGATATAACACGGAACTGGCTATTATTTTGCAAATCATTTGACCAATATTGGGTCCAATGTTGACAAACAAAAAACTTAAGAAAGCCATATCACACCCAACCAATAAATGGGTCCAACGTTGGTTCCAATACGAGCATATTAATTAAAAAATATCCGATAGTAGCATTCCATTTTACTGGCGACCGGAGGCCGCGACAAAGGTCGTCAGGTGTTGCCAAAATAAGAATAACAAGTTCTTAAAATGTCACACAGACGTAAAATTGTACGATCAATTTGGATGGCGATCGTAGGTAGGTACCAGTGTGTGACACCTAGCAACAAGACTATTTTAAATTAGGAACTTTTTATTTTTAAACTTTATTGAGTGCCAGGATTTGGACAGCTTTTTTTTCTGCTTTAGGTAAAACCTTCTTTTTTAATTTTTTTTTGCTTTTTATTTTAACGATTTATTATTATGATGTTTCGATTCATAGAAATTATTTTTCTAGGTAAGTATTAACTTTATCATTATTATATCAGCCGAAAGAAGTCCAATGTGGGAAATAGGCTTCACCAAGTGTCGCCACAATGAGCCGTCCTGTGCGTATTGCATCCGTGATTGTTATTAGATGTACTGCACGGTAAATAAGTTGAACCCATTTGCTATGGTTAGGCGTAGCCGCCACTTCTATTAGGAACCGAAAATTGGTTACTGCAAATTCAAGGTCGACCGCCATGTTGGTTCAACTTGTGTGACGAGGACGAAACTTGAACATCTAATATAGTGTCTAGGTTATAATGATATTTGATACAGGTGAATGCAGCTTTTGGTGTAGATAAAAAAGTGTCGTATTTAAACAACTTTTTTGCTAAACATCTTTTTATGTTAAATATTCTGTTTATGGCAAGAACTTATTGTTACTCATTATGTTAATAATTTATTAGCGTCAAACGCTTTGTTATATTCATTTGTTACATATTAAAATGTAGATTTAGACATTTAAAATTGCGCATATTTTTGTAAAATTTTTACATAATAGTTTAGTACCTATGCAAGTTTTATTTATATAGCCAAATCAAAGTTACACTTATTAGGTATGCGAAACAGGTAGTTAAGTCCCACATACCTTCGTTGAAAAAGGAGGATCGTCCGACTAGACAATTATTTTGTCTGGTCCCGGCAATTGCCCGGTTTTGAAACTAATACCTTGATGCAGAATTTCGATGCAGGATTGTGACGTCATTAATGTCGCTACACAGTACACAAGTTTGTGTGAAAGATTATATTTTTTTATCAGTTATATTAAAAAGCAGAACTAAAGATTTCGATCTATATTTATAAGAGATTTTAGTTGCATCAATATCGAAAGAAAAATAAGGCAGTATATTTAGTTTGATCCGGAATTAAAACATCACGAAATTCTGGTATAATAACATAGTTATAAAGTACCAAGTTATGTAACTTTCCATTCATTAAAATATCTTCGAAAAATTACTAATCACTGTACATTTTTTTCCGACAATTAATACATTTCCAATTACTAATCACGTCCAATTTCTTTTCTACAAAAAGAGAACCATTCTTCTTGTTTGAGCCCGAAGGCTTTTTAGTTATGAAATTAAAACTCTACTTATAATAACTATAGTATAAAACTATGAACGTCTGTGTGTTTATTTATTGAACAATCACGCATCAACAGTTAAGCGGACTTGATGAAACATGGCATTTTTTGACTAGCTTTTGCCCGTGGCTTCGCCCCGGGGTTGGGGTTTCCGGGATAAAAAGTCCTGTTGCGGATTGTATCCTATGCCTGTGCCAAATTTCATCCAGATCCGTCCAGCCGTTTTGGCGTGATTGAGTAACAAACATCCAAACATTGTAACTTTCGCATTTATAATATTAGTAAGATAGACTCACTTAGGGCTCACATGATGGTAGACAATATGTAGTCGACGTTAGAGCACGTTTGGCTCCCGGTCCGGTTTCTTAAAGGAAGGTCAGACCCCGGTATGAAGACTAAGAAGGAATGGAATGAGTCGTTTAGTCACTAAGAGTCTGACACTGTTTGCTGCTCCGCCCAAGGACGGGATTCGACCTTAATCGATTTTTCCCACCAAAAAAAACCATGTTTGCTTGGAAGTAATCTATTCAGTCTAGGCTGAAATTTTTCTAGGTTATAGCTATCAGGAAATACAGACTCCGGCAGGAAAAATGGCATATAATATGGTTAGATAGACAATTAAACGGATAAGGACATAGCATTGTATTTTTTTTTATTCTAGTAGTACGTACGTTCTCTTAAAAAGAATAAAAGTATTTAATAGTGAGCGAAGCCGCGGGCAGGAGCTTGTTAACTATATTGACAATCACTTTCGTCATAATAAGGTTAAAACTGGTTTCGAAGTTATAATGAAAGATTTGATTAATTACAGCCGAATGAACATTAGAAATCGATATTTCGATGTACATTTTAAATTGAATTTTGATATCAATACTCTCATTAACTTAGAAATGAAAGTGAAGATATAATATAGTTATTTTCAGTTGAATACAGTGTTGAGAGCAGTGGTGGCCGAGTGGTGAAGGCCCCGACTTACGAGTTGTAGGTCGCGGGTTCAAACCCAGCCAAGCGCATTTAAGTAAAGAAAAACATCGTGAGGAAACCGGCATGTCCTAGAATAAAAAATTGAAGACGTGATATCAACCAACCCGCCTGGGCCTGCGTGGTGGATTACTGCCCATTTATTTATTTATTTATTTATTATATACTTTATTCCCTCTCCTAGAGAGGAGACCTGTGTTCCGATAGTGGGAAAATTATGATGATGATGAATACAGTGATTATGATGGTCACACGAGTTCCGAGGCTGGCAATGAGCAGGGCACATTGCTCACAGAACATACTGCTGTTGGAGACGAAAGGTCCTGGAGTGGTGACCGCGTACCAAAAGACGCAGCATTGGAAGGCCTCGTGTTAGGTGGATCGATGACCTGGTAAGGATTGCGGTAATCCGATGGATGTGAGACGCACAAGACCATTCATTGTCGTTTCACTTAGGGGAGGATTATGTATAACAATGGACGTCTTTCGGCTTGTATGATGATGGTGGTTATATTAGATTCATCACATCTTTTCATTGTAAAATATATACGGAGATTTTGCTTAGATCGTGGCGAGGCAAAGAAAATGAAATAAAAGAATTATGACAAAGATATTATCTATACAAATGCGAAATTCCAGTAGCGAACAAGGAGTTAGCTAAAATAAAAGCTAGAAGTATAAAAACTAGAAATAGGTACCTAATATCAAAACATAATTTTTATTAATAAATGCAAATAAATTCCTTTAAAAAAATAATGAATAATGTCGAACAAATTCTTGAGATCATTCAATGGACGCGTGATTTTACATGTGAGGATATGTTAATTATGCCAAAGTTCGTATAATTTCGACCTGTTTATGTGATTCCTATGCCAATGAGATCATTTTATAAAGCCTCGTATCCACTAGGCAACATTTGACGCGCGACACGTGAATCTCAACATATACGGCAACGCTGCACCACAGCGCGCGACGTTGCCTGCTGCCGCGCAACATGACGCGTGGCTTGTTATTTTGTAATAACAAATGTTCCGCGTCAACATTCAACAAGTTGCGAAACATGTTAAGCAACATGTCGCGCGTCAAATGTTGCCTAGTGGATACGAGGCTTTAAGCCGCGTTTCCACTAGGCAACAATTGACGAGCAACATGTTGTACAACAAGTTGCCCAACATGTTGAAAGTCAACGCCGAGTTTTTGTTTAACAACGTTGTCTGTCTACGCATCTACTACTTTACGCCAGTCGTCGCCAACATGATACCAGAGGAACTTGTGTTGATTTCAGCGGCATCGGTTATAATTTTATCTAAAACTGCATCAAAAAGGAAAAAATCATGTTGGTGGGTTAGAAAATATCTACAAAATAAAGAAAATGGAACGATGCTCTTTAAGCAAACAACAAGCCGCGCGTCATGATGCGCGTCAGCTGGCAACGTCGCGTGCTGTTGTGCAACTTTGCCGTACATATTGAGCGTCACGTGTCGCGCACCAAATGTTGCCTAGTGGAAACGCGGCTTGAAACTGAATTGTTGAAGTAAACGTTTATCTTCATATAATTATTGTCAATCCAATAATAGTGTTCTTGACATCGATCTAAAGTTGAAATGTGTTAAAATAATTTATGATTATTTTAATTAATTAGTAAAGCTTGTAATTTATTAAGGAAGCGCTGATTTTACGAATCGTCTCATGTGCTAAATCAATATAAATTTTGCAAGTCTGTTATTGCAAATAGTCTTGGCTTTGCTAGTTTTATTTAATTTTGGACTTATATAGCTTCTTTTTCTGTAGCATAACAAGGTGTAAAAACCAATACTTTCATAGCAAAAGAAAAATCTATGACCAGGCGAGTATTATGTATGATCATGGCAAGTACGACAGTATATGTTTTGAATTTTAATAAAAAACTTAAACTTTTGACTGCCTAGCCAGGATCACTGTATACAGTACTGAAAAAGAAATCTGAACACGAATTTAATGCTGTAAACTACTATTACTAACTGCATATCAAACTAACTTATTTAAGTCATCTCTGCCTGGCCGTCATGAAAATGGGCATGGCATGGCCTGATAATGTTCCCACTGCTGGGACTCAGGTCCCTAAGTAGGAGAGGGAATGGGCCATAATCCACCACGTGAGCCTAGTGCGGATTGGTGGACGTCACATATCTTCGAATTATTAGTTCAAAGACATGCCGATTTACTCACGATGTTTTCCTTCACCGTTTTGAGAGCAGTGGTGATGAAATTAATTACACAAAGTAATGCGCCTAGCCAGGCGCCTGAACGCGCGACCTACAACTCGTAAGTCGGGGCTATTACCATTTGGCCACCACTGTTAAAAAAAAAACAAACAAGTCATGCCTAATTAACAAAAAATTAACACATATTTTTCTGCACAATTGAATGTAAAGAATCAAATTGTTTGTCTCAAATGTGTCCTTAGTTAAAAGATTCCGGCAGACTTGTCATAGATAAAATAATATTAATATTCCAAAAATGTCGCAATACTATCGAAGGCTGTTTGATGATCCAAACGCGGACTGGTTTCTAGATCCGGCTGAAGACGATTATAAATAAAAGTTTCGTCTTTATGTCTCTGATTTATAACATTATATAATTAGGTTATAATATATTCCTGAATTTTAATATGTCCTAAATAGTTAACTTTGTTATTGCTTATTTTCGCGATGGTGTTCATGGTTGTTAAGTCATTTTAATAATAAATGGCATTGTTAGCTTAATCGGTATTTTAAAGAATTAATAAATTACATATTTATGAATTTATTTATTTTATAATTTATGTACACACATAAGTCTACACAGAAGAAAATACATAATTGTAAAATACAAAGGTACGTAGGGACCCTGCAGAAGGGTCGAAGCCAATTGGGGCCGAGGGTTCGTGTCTTAAATAAAGTCTGTCTCTAGCCCTTGTATATATGGCGACGTAGGAACGGGGTAGGTTGTTTCGTCAGTAATAGTTTGACTTTGTTTCCCGGTTCGCAAAAGAGCGGGATTCGTCATTGGATTATTTTTACCTACCATAAATACCATACCTTGTTCAATGGTGTATGCTTTATTGGTTGTTCTGAAGTAAATAAATAAATGCAAACCAATTACACTTTTCCAACCAATTAAACCAACTAAACTTAGATATAATATTAGTACGAATGAGTCATCAAATCACATCAGAAATCGGTCTAACTATTTCACACTTTTCATTGTCATTTGTTTAATGTACATACATTGTACACAAGGACATACAATTTACTTCGACGAACATATACGTGTTCAAGATCACTTTAACTTCCGATTTGTAGTTCCTGGATCGAAAAATTTACGTGTCATTAGATAGTGTCAGATTTTGTTTGACTAAAAACTCATTTCTGTGCCATCCTTGCCTTCGTTTCAAGATCCTGGGATTAACTTTCACTTAACCCATGGCTTCGATCTGGTGAAGGTCGCGGGAAGCCGCTGGATGCGAACAGCACAGGACCGATCGTTGTGGAGATCCTTGGGGGAGGCCTATGCCCAGCAGTGGGCGTCGCTCGGCTGACATGATGAACCCATGGCTTCAGTATTTTTCGACCCTGCTAGGCCCTTACATTTTGCTGACAACTCCTTGAGGAACAGCACGTGCCGTCGACGACTTGGGTCCGGTCCGGACGATTACCGGGCGACACGTGTAATTTTGAAATAATATTTGTATTTTGAAGTGTCACAGTTCAATGCTGGTGAGTCATAAAATCGAATTTAGATTTGTCAGTCTCTTTATTGATATTTGTTGCGTATAAAATTATTTATTTATAAGTTTTTTTTTTTATTTATAAAAACCAAGATGATATTTAAAACAAATAAATCATGATGGTAATTTTATTATTCTAATTTCCATAATAATAAATGATGGATACGAGACGCACAGGACCGGTCGTTCTGGCGACGTTTGGGGGAGGCCTATGTCCAGCAGTGGACGTCTTTCGGCTGAATTAATGATGATCATGAATTTCCATAAATCACAAATCGAGTTTTCAGTTGAAATTAGTGTATTTCTTGTTAGTTATATTTTAATGTAAATTAAAAAAAATGATTACTTGTACGCAGCTACAAACAAAAAAATCACAAAGGTTTTATTTTATAACCTTTTAAAAAATCGAAAGTTTAATTTTAAAATCGATGACTAACGTTGTGTGTATAAAATCATAGTTAATGATCTACAAAACTATTTTAATTAAAAAGCGATTGCTTCCCGATATTTCAACACGAGTAGCTACCCAACTGTTCATTATTAACGATTGTAATAAACTTTACGACTACACAATACAACCTTATTGTATACTAATAAAATTATACTTATTATTTATTTATATAACTTTTATTTTACTAAAGGGAACTGGTGTATGATATGGTTTTATGCTACGCTTTTTTTGCTATTATTCAAATTAGTTTGAATATAATTTTGATTTAAGGTAGTTTTATTTTTACATTTAATTAGGCATTGTAAGACCTGTATCTACATTTTGTAGTATATTAAATATAGGCTCGTAGAATTTTGAGTTTTCTGCACTGCATTTTGTTTTTTTACTCATAAAAACGAAAAAGAATCTATTTAATCACAAAAAAAATAATCTATTTAGTTATAATAAAGCTATTGAATAAATGCTTGAATGAATGGTATAAGTTTCGGACCTTAGCGCCATAGGAACTTTTGTTTATACGCTACGTTAATTACATAAACATAGTAATTGGCACCAGACTTTGTAGAAAGACTGGCGATTAGAAACTGGTTCTTTAAAAGTATATTTGTCCAACCAGCTCATATGCCAACAAGACACGATTTTCATCCGAGCTTTTTCTATCGAAAATGGATTATAGAATGGAAATGTGATATCTTATAATGTAATAAAGACCAGAAAATGTTATTTTAAAATATCAAAAGAAGTATACAATTTAGGAGAGTCTCTAAAATAGAAGTCAAACTCTTGTGATTAAAAAGAAAAATGGAAAAAAAAGGTAGTCAAAAGATTGGTCAGAGGTGAGAGACTATTCAAAAATTCAAAACCCCATAAAAGTTTCTTGTCAGAGACATAAAATGCAAGAGGCCAATGTTTACACAACACTATAAGAATATTTTAATATGACACCTCGATATTGCGCTTTCAACGCTCGGGCATCGTCGGCAAATGTCGTCAGTCCTCGGTTTCGTAAACGGCGCGTGCGACGCTAAATAGTAATGGCGAAAGCAAACAGGTGCTACTGTGTATCTTATTCATTTATATACAGATGCTAGGCCCCAGCTGTTGTATAGGATACTGAGGATTGTCTGACTTCAGTATTATAAATATTTGTTTAAGATCTTTAGTCGCATTGTGTGTGCGAGTGAGTCAAGAGAATTGAAGTTGTATGTGTTTGTTTACAGTTTGGCATACAGGAATGGTAGAAGTGTAAATTGATGCCTGGGTTTGACATAGTTATTCATTTTCTTAAAGGTTTTTACAATTAAGTGAACCTGATATTTTAATTGATTAAAGCTTTTATTTCTAATAAACCTTTTGCAGTCACTTTTGAATTGTCAAGAAGTCAGCCAGTCAGAAAAAAATTAATTACAATAATTTTACTGCCTGACTGCGCGCAATCCAAAGCATAGCACATTCTAAAACTCTATAGACACTTTTAAATCATATTATTGTTATACATATTACAAAACAAATATTTTAGCTACATATTTCAATTTAAATTCCTTAAATATTCACTGGTTTTTATCAAATACACTAATTGTTATTTCATGAATTTGCTCTTTTTTTTCATCAGTATTAAAATTTACTCACTTAACTTGTATTTTTGACAATCCGTAAAAAGTATTTTTAGATTTTATTAACAAAAGTATTATCTATATTTTAACACTCGCATACAAAATCATTGTAAATGTTTCTAGTGTGTCATGAAGTTGGTATGTGTGTCATCACGTGACTACATCAGGGAAATCTGCAAGACGGCACAAAAACTGTCATGTTCATCAAGCGATCACCAATCTTATATAAATTATAGGTTTGTTAGTAACCTATTTACATGTTTTTTTTTCTGAAAAGTTACGGATGATACTCTCTGTAAGTAATATCGGAAGAATCTACCTTATTTTTTTTAGGTGGAAAATTATCAAAGAATTTATCCAGTCTTGGCAGAGCATGACAGAATTTTACTGGCTAAAACCCACCTGTATTCCTTCAGTTGCCGTTTGCATTCCCAAGCAAATAATCCACAGCCTACAGGTTTTTCTTTAAACGTCAAGTTACTGTACCTTGATTTTTTCAAGGTACAGTCAGACCAATTCATTCTTCAACTTGCAAGATATAGTAAGAAATTCTGTTTATCGCAAGGCACTTCGATTCTTTTAACATTACAAATTTTAAATTTTGTATAAACTTGTAGTCAGTAGTGGTTCCCGAGTTGACTATCAGGAATTTGAATTATACTATGTTTAATTATCAGGAATGTTAATTATTTAAATCATTCATTATAAAATTGCACTACTTATAACTTTGTATGTAGGTACAAATATTCTTTTTCTGTCTAAACTATACACGTACCTAGTTGTAAGATTACGAAACAGAAATAGTAGCGTAAATTAATTATTATATTTTTATTACAACGGTTTTCGTATCAAATTTTAATGTAAAAGCAACAGTAAAATCAAGCAATTTTACACATTTAACAGTTTTTCAATTAACTTTGGTTGAGCAATCGACGAATATTGCACATTGAGTTAACTTTCAAAATGTTAACTGCCATAACATTTAAACAAGTACATTGTTGGTAACTAAACTACTAGAGCTAAACTAAGGTCGGAACTCGAACGATAAGGCAATAAACACCTCATAATATTGTTAAAAATAACACCAAACACGCAACTCTATCAATCATTCAGTTTCAAAGGCAATTTTTTTTACTTAAATAATCGATTTTCAGTGACATTGAAAATTATACCTTACTGACTAACCACACAGTTCATTGGTTTCTCAGGCTCAAAGATGGAACACGATAAGGTTGAATATCGTTTGGCACAGAATCTTGTTCATATCCTACCGGAATAAGCGTTTCTAGCGAATCGGAAAAGATAATAACTGAAAAGATATACAGAAATAATGTTCTTCCGTCGGCCTTTATACTCGTATTCGGAAATGTTCGGGTAAAACAATGCGTGTTCGGTTACTTCGTACGGTTGGCAAAAAAGATTTATGATATATACGGATACTGGTATTTAGAGACTGATACTTAAACACGTGATTGTAGTCATGATAACAAACAACTTTTATTATCAAACCAAACCAATAATCGCTGTTTCACCTAAGTGATCAAAATGTACTGAATTTTCTATATATATTTTTTGCGATTTCAGGTTTGGTCCCATGGTAAAAGTTGTTTGTTTGTTCACGTATTTAAATAATATATCGATCACTAATAAATTAGGAGTCACCCTATATATTTGTTTTTTAAATGACGTCCTACCTACTTCTACGAAATTGATATTAACAGTATTATATTAAAGTTACTAGTAGTTAACTTATCAAAATTTAATATCAAAATTTATAGATACTTTTGCAGTAATTTTGACCATAGAATCGTGAATCGCAATGTTACTTACGAAATGAAACATTAACTTTTGTTGCTAACAGTACCAAGCGAGTTGTTAAGTATAATATTATTATTTTGTTCAAACAAATGTCGAAAATATTTGTTGAAATTGCTAAATAATATAATTAACGTAACACTGTTTAATTAATTGTTATATTTCAACAATGTGTGTAAATATTTTGTTACGTAATGTAATTTAGAATTTTAGTTCAAATACAACATTCTACGACTTAGATATGTTTGCTTTGAGTTCAATGTACTAAGGGAATATTATGTTTATTAATCAATAGAATTTATGAAATAAAAAAGGTATTCAAAGGTGGGAAAATCTTTACACTTTTTTCAAACTCTACATAGTTAGAAAAATATATGTAGACACCGTGTATAAGCATAGTAAACAAAAAAAAAACAATTTAAGAATGTACATAATTCCATAACTCACACACATACACTGGACGTCTTCTGGCAGAAGTGATGAAGATAATCATAATTATCTATATATATAAAAGGAGAAACTGACTGACATATCAACGCACAGCCGAAACCGCTGGGGCTAGTCTCTTATAATCCATCCTAAGGCTGTCTGGTAGATATCGCTGTCAGCGATAAGACCACCTTTGTACCCATTCATATAAGTTTCTGTGACATTGTTACTTTTTAGTGTAAAATAAAGTAATATTCTATTCTATTCTTTTAATAATTACTCAAACTTTTAGTAATTATTTTTTTCCCTCTAATATCATTGACTTACTAAAATAATTTTTAGACACTGCTAATTACTAATATCGTAGACTAAATAACCCTACAATAATACAACATATTAACTTACAAACGAATTCATTCATAGCCAAACAACCAATGTATTGACATAAGCTCACAGCAACTGATCTACAACGAGTGTTCACCTGACTACCGACTGTGTGCGTACGCGCAATCAAACACTCACACACGCACACATACACATGTGATCATGTTACTCAACCTGGCGACCTGTCATTGTTGCAGTCAACAATATAGCACGACGATAGGGTTGACAGTAAGTTTTACAAATGTTTTTTCCTTGTAATACGTTTGAGGGAAAAATTTTACCGCTGTGATAGGAAAAAACGGTTTCTGTTATTAGTAAAAATTAAGAGGGCCTTTCCTAATCTATGTATCGTCACCGTGAGCATGGATAAATAGTTTTTTTTTGTATTAAACATATGGACACTTGTGACCACTATCTCACTTGATGGTAAGCAATGATATGGCCGATGATGGATCACGCTTGCCTAGAAGTTACCTATTCATTCTTTTAAAGTTCCCCAATTTGTAGACTCTAGAAGGGAATTCCAATCATTAGAAGTACGTATAACAAATGGGTTCCCAAAACGCTTTTTACATTCAACACAATCTAATGCAATGTTTGATAAAAAGGCATCGCGAGATAATGCTTGAACGCAGTGTTGGCATTCAGCAATACTGTCATTTAGTCGAATCACGTAAAGAGCGTTTGTATGAAAATCTATCTCGGGTTGGCTGCTCTTAGGATTTAAAGTTCGGTTTGAAAGAGATAGAAAAACATATTACTTCATAAATTGTTTTTAGTAATGCCACTTTTAGTAATCTACCATCGTCATCACCATTATTTCAAACGAAAAAGGTCCACAGCTGTACATAACAAATCTTCAACTAAAGTCTAAAGTCCTATGTATCTCGCATCGATCGAAACCCATAGCAACTCTCTAGGTCAGTTTATCAAAACACTAATGTAACAAAATAAAAACATACTATACAAAGTATGTACCTTCATCAGGCAAAATAGTTCATCACAGTTAAAAACATTTCTCCACTCACCAGCCCTAAATAGTAGCGTTATTTGTAATCCATGACAAAGCGGTTAACCGGACCATTAGTTCTTTTGAAAGCTATAAAATTGTAGCTTGAACTTTAGAATCACTATTGTGTTAACTTTTTTGTATAAAAAAGTGATATGTTGAAATGTTTTTTTGATTGGGTGCGGCGTGAGACACTCGTGTTCATGAATGACAGTTGCTGTCCCCTTGTGTTGTGTGATGACACAAATTTTGCATTAAGCGTGTCGTGTATTTTTTGACCAGAAATTTGTTATGTTGGTACACTGTGTGTGTAAGCTTTCATTCATGTTTGTTTAAGTTATTAAGCAGTTTTAGAGGAGATGCGTTAAATGTTTTTATTTGACACACTAAGATCACTATCTCATTTCTGTGATAATATCACAACATACACTAACATTATGAAGGCGAAAGTTAGTGTGTATATTTTGTATGTTTGTTACTATTTCACGCTTGAACTGCTTTATAGATTTTGAGAGAACTCAATACACGGGTAGAGCCTGTCCTGGAATAGTGAATCTTTTCACCTCAAAATATTTCACTGTTTCCTTGAGATGGTATTTTGTATTTTCTTTTTTTGGGACAGCAAGTTGCATTTACTTGTTAGAAAATAAGTCTTACTACCACGTATCATTGCCACAAATTGAACATAATGGTTAAAAATATTTATTTTTACAGAAGAATTATATATAAAAAAATTTTAATTATTGCACAGTTTCTGCATTTAATTTAGTTTTATTTTTGTTTATGGCATAAAGTCTAGGTAGACTTTATACTGTACATAGGTGTGTACTGTGTTACATGCATAAAATTTCAATAAATAAATAATTTCACTAAAAGAGTAAACATATTTAAATTTAAACACGATATTTCATCAAAAATTATTTAAATTCAACCAAATACTAAAAACCATTTCTACACGGCACCCAAGTAATGTCCCATAAAATTGCTCTAACAAATAAATGAAGCATGAAAAAACTTAAATTAATCACATTTAAAGACTGCTAAAGCAAGTTTTTTTTTGCAAATAAAATTAATTAAATAAAAACTAAGTTTCAATTAAAGATGTTTTTGTACTTAAATTAATTATAATCAATCACAGTTTATTACAAATCTATAAACTGAAGATGACATAATCTGTGGCTTGAGTTTCTTAAGGCCTGTCGTAACGTTTTGGGAACCTTGATGAGTACATACGCACTGCATACATTATTATACAACACATTTGCATACTCCTAAACTTAAGTAAGGTTGAATATTTTAAGTAAATAGTACGTGTTAAAATTATTTCCTAGGTTTGTGGTTCCTTTATATTTTTGCATAAATAACGTGTAATATATGTAAAAAGACTAAACTATTTGTTTATGGAAATTCATACAAAATATTTCTTAAAAAACTCGTACATACTTTATTTATAAAAAAAATCTTAAGTAATTCTGACTATAGTATATACTAGAGACAATAACTCCTAGCTAAAATGTTGCATCAAAATATTTCTCTGCATCACTGTCGACTGAAAGTGTGCTCAAAAGACTAGTGGCATTGCCATGTTGTATGGCAATGCATAATCTTCGTTAAATCATTCAAACTGTTCAAATAGTTTAGTAACAAATTTTATTTTTTTACTAAATATTTATTTATGGACATTCATACATATAAATACTATAAAACCATTATTTGTAAAGTAATTTAAAATGTTAGTTACCAGTTGAGTATTTTTTGTAAGCGCAGACTCAGACTGTTACAGGCTTACGATGCCAACACTATTTCTAGGGTAAACAGTTTTTTTACCCAAACTATTTTGTGTCGTTTCATTGACAAATAAATGCTTAATTTATGGATTATAATTTGACTGAGTTGACAGCCAATAACAGTCTTTGTATTTTACTACCAATAAAGGAATTATACGTTTCAAAGTATGTCATGACGAAACTTCAAACGACAGCTTTATAATAGCTTATGTAAGAACTGTACATTTTATTTGATTAAAATGTGAATTTTATGGAGTCTTCAACAGAAACAGCAATTAATTTTGACCATTTGATACTCATGTTAAAACTTGAGTAACTATGCAGGCTTAACGACTAGCGGTTACCTGACAAAATTCTAAATTGCTTACAATAAAACTTGTATTGTATAAACGTCTGACCTCTACGAATCCTGTTTGGCTAGAAAAAAGGAAAACTGTCTAACAGGATTTTCATTTTTTTGCACAATAAAACCGATTATTTATGTATTAATTTTTATGTTTTAAATCACGCAGCTAAATCTTTTGTAATAGCAAAATAGATTATAGACAAAAACTCCTAATACAAATGACGGAAAACATTTCAATAGGATTCTTGAAAATATGCCCCCCCCCAAGAACTTCATCCCCTATTCAACCAAGTTAAATAGGAGATGAAGTTCATTATTTTGCTGTTGGGAAACAACGAGTAAGCTAAATTAAATAAAAATGTCGGAAAGATCTTAAGACTATCACACGCAAGAAATATTAAATACGAGAGAATGATAGGATTGCGTGCGGGATCGAGAAAACGCAACATACGCGCTACTCAGTCGTAATACCGATGCGCAAGCGCAGACCGATACACTTTCCTAGCTCCGCGCTACGCATACAAAAGATTTCAACGAGCGCTAACAAAATGTACTTGTAATTAATTACAAGTACACTTTTTCACTAACTTTTACTAAAGAAAATTCTGTCGCCAAAATTCTTCCACGTAGAGACTTATTTTAAAGACTGCAATAACTATTCCTACAAAAAGAAACAGTTTCGAAATTGTCTCCCCGCGTCGCGAAACGAGACAACATTGTGTAACACACGAAAACTGCGAACAATTACGCGACGTCTGATTAAAATGAGCGAAAAAACTTACCGGTTGCAAAAACTGTTTGGTTATAAGTGAAAGTCGCTCCCGTAGAACCAACTAGGGGAGTATTGTTATCACTTTATTGGCACACAACACTGTTTGGATCACTTTCGGGGACATGTAAGCACTTTTGATGGGGGGGGGGATTTAAGGGGGTAAAGTTCGTTGGTCCTTGGGTTTGAATTTGGCGCGTTGTTGCGCTCGCTGCGCGGGCGCTCGAGACGGCTGGCGGCAAGAGACTGCGCGCGCTACTCCCACCATGGCCGCCCGAAATACTAATCACCTTGCTATCGAGACTGTGATTGAGGTGCATGTGATAAGAGATAGCGAGAGGAAAATGTATGAAAACTTGGCTATGAAGAGGGTTTTTCTTTGGAAAACTCAAAAGATTTGTATAAAATCTAAAATAAATCTGAACGTTAGATATTTCAGTGTCTCTATATATTACTATTAATACATAACCTTGAGTGTTGTTTTTTTGAATAAGCTAATAATGTTCAGAGAATAAATTAAACTTTTCTTGTTTAATTGATATAGATCAAGCTTGAATGTGATGCTACCTGATGGTAAGTGATGCAATCGTTGATGGTGAAGAGCAGTAGTTTATGAAGAGCCTGTTCATTCTAGCCTTGATGACAGCTAAATTATAATCGGACTATTCTATCATCATCATCAGCCTTTTTTTAATGTTCCCACTGCTGGGACACAGGCCTCTTCTCAAGTAGAGGGAAAGGGCCGTAAACCACCACGCGAGCCTAGTGAGGATTGGTGGATGTCATATGTCTTCGAATTTTTGGTTCAAGGACATGCCAGTTTCCTCTCGATGATTCTATCAAATGATATCAAATAATAATAAAAACCCTATAATCTAACTAAAACAAAACAAAATCGGTTTTATTAAAACCAGAGACAACTGTCACCTCTTTCTCTTATCCCTTGTACCACACCACACAGTCACACACAAGGTGAGACGGATCTAGATACAGCATGTCATTTCTTCCACAACCACAACACATTAGAGGCTGACCATCTGAGGTCGGTTGGATAGGAAACTGTGACGTCATTACCAATCCAATGCTAGTGCTGTATTCGTCATTTATCGATAATTGCTGGAATTTTGACGACGGCCTTGACATACGATCTTTGATGACGATTTTTTTTTAACTTACGTGCTTTTTGGCAGGTTGCACATTTTTTTAAATCTTTTGAATACCGTAATTAGAAATATTATAGAAAGAAAATAGGTGTGCGAACGCCGGTGTTCGCTTGGGGCTCATAAGTTAGTTTAATACACAGATATATAGTATTACTTGGCTGTGATCCCACATGATGGTAATCATTGAGTTTGTTATGAATCATCATCATCATCAGCCTTTCAATGTTCCCACTGCTGGGACACAGGCCTCCTCTCTAGGAGAGGGAATGGGTCATAATCCACCACGCGGGCCCAGTGCGGATTGGTGGATGTCACATGTCTTCGAATTTTTGGTTCTAGGACATGCCGGTTTCCTCATGATGTTTTCCTTCACCGTTTTGAGAGCAGTGGTGATGAAATAAATTACACAAAGTAATGCGCCTGGCTGGTTATGAATGCAGCCTCAATGTAAATTTTATAAGGTAAAAATCTATACTTTTTATTTATTTACATTTTTTTTTAATTAAAAAAGCAAGCTTCTATTCAATACCTTTTTGACCTAACATTAGACATGAATATTTTTCCTAAAAATCTTCAAATTACTACGTCAGCTGTGGTCGGAGCAAGAGAGTGTTAGATTTTTACGAACTGAAACATACAAATGCCCCTACAGTTCAAACAATCTCGCAGAACCACGGGTTATGTTCAATTATTCAGTTTTTCAGTTGCAGTTTTTTTTGTTTTTAATTTTGACTTTCCCTTTAGATTCTTATGATGTATGTAGCTCTGTACCACGTGCTCCAATGGTATAACTTAACCAATATTTTCAAATCAGACATGCATGGGCGGAGCGCGAAACAGTGTCAGACTCTTACTGACTAAACAACCTACCCCATTCCTACATCGCCATACGTAGCAGGGCCTGAGCCTTAAATTAATAGTATTTTGTGAGCGTCCATGTCAACTAGATAGAAACTAGATGTTAAAATTTTGGTATGGGGTGACTTTCAACCTTAACTTTAACAACACATCCCACAAAATCTAACATCACGTGTATGATCGATCTTACATCTCGTGAGCATAATGAAAAATCATTCAAGAATACTGACAAGATAATCGGTTGCAACATTTTCCTCCATCACATACAACTAGTCATCAAGAGATACATATTTATCGTGACAATATTGTCATCTAAGGTCAAGGGCGTAACTCATTTTGTGACGTCAGGAAAAATATTACCTGAGTTTCCAATGTCGTGTTCGTCATTGGTTACTTATATCATCGATTTCTCTGTTAAGTCATTCCGAATTTTGAGTATTATTTTTAGTGACCTTGTTTACTATTTAACAGACTATGTGAGGTTAAAATACATATTTTTTGTGTATTTTCAGTAAACTTGTGTTCGATTCTAGAATATTTTCCCTTAAAAAAAAACAATTTATCAAAAAACCTTTAAAAATATAACGGTTTCTATTAAGCCTTATAAAAACTGGTAGAAAAACAAACGATATATAATAATTTAAAATATTTTAAAATTATTATATATATATTTTTTTTAATTTCTTCCATATTTGTTTATTAAAATCAAAAGGTATGTAAATTAGTAAATAAAACGTAAAAGTTCATTTAAGTAGTAGCTATAGTCAACAAAAAACGTGATAGCATGTTCACTATTTTTTTCTCCTAGAGAGGAAACCTGAAACCCAGCACTGGGAACGTTATAAGGCTAATTATGCTGTTTAAATACTTTTTTCACCAATAAAAATTTGTCGCTTTGCAATTCGCTAAAAATATTTGGATATATATAAAATAAGAATAGATCATAGATTTGTAAAAAGCTAATCTATTCCTATTTAATTTATAACCAAATATTTTTAATGTTTTAAAAACCTGTGGAAAAGAAACTCATAAATTCAAAATCATTGTTAAATATCACATCGGTTTAAACTTTTGAGCCCCACGCGAACGCCAGCATTCGTATACCTATTGTCTTTCTATTATTTATTTATTTATTTAATCTTCATGTACAGTAGTGGTACATAGGCGGACTTAATGCAACAAGGCATTCTCTACCAGTCAACCTTTTTATTATGTCTCTAATTATTATGATACTCGATAGGTTAAGCCAATACAGTAATAAAATAGAAAGCCAAAACTTGTCATTTATCTAATGGCAAAACAGGTTTTATGGCGTCCAATTAAAAAACCATTACAAGCCCCGTGAATCGTATTTACTGCATTCTAATATCGCTAAACAGAAATTGATCTTATCGAAGATATAAACAGACAGACAAAAACAGCGTAACGCATGGCTGATTTAAATATAACGACGTATCAATTTTATTAACACATTACGTTCATATATGCGTGGAGAATATAAAGAGACAATGCATGGTAGACAAATGATAGACAAATTAGTAATCATTTTTTAGGGTTCCTTCCCTCAAAATGAAAAAACAGAATCCTTGTTGGATTGCGTTTTTATTATTCCATCTGTATGTTTACAAGAGCCTTTGTATTGAGAACGCGTAGAGATATCGCGAGTTGATATGTAATTCATATACTCAACTCTGCAATGAAAAAATCAAATTTCTAACTTAACAGACAAAAGATATGGCTGTTTATGTTGCAAAAAACGTACCTACATCTCGATTCGACAGTTTCAAAGGAATCAAAACTTTCTGTTAATCTAGAACCCTAAAATTTGGCATGGAGCAAGGCATACTCAATAATCAAATTTTGCATTCCACAATGTACACGCATGATGCAGATGAAAGATAAAATTTATTAGATACGATTGTGGAACCTGTTGGGCACAATAAAAGACAATATTATAAAGGAAGTAGTATAGGAATAATTTTGGAAAGTAAAAATTTTTGACTTCGTAAAAAAAAATCGTTTCGGAAAAATCTTTCGAAACTCTGATTCGGGAATAAAATTATGAATTACATTGGTACGGAGCTCTCAGTGTGCGAATGCGACTCGCACTTACCCAGTTTTTTCTTTGTCGATCATATGAGTAAATGTCAAGGAAAAAACTGTTAATTTAGAAGATGACAGTGACAGTTTGATTTAACAAAGTCGTGTGGTATTGTTAACTGGTTTGTCAGAGTTGTTAATTTGATGTAATACTTCCTAATTGCTGGGCAAAGCATGCCATTTTGTCGACTTGCCATTTGTTGGTCATAAACGATTATCTGACCTATGAGGTGATGGAAAGACAAGACGAGATAAATAAAATTGAAAGGTCAAGTTTTATTGGTATTAACGCTTTGTAATTTTTATTTTTGGAGGATTTTTTTTTTGTTTTCTCTTCTCCACCCTAGGTTGACTGGTAGAGAATGCCTAAGGCATTAAGTCCGCCTGTGTACGTTTGTGTTGCATGAATGTTTTGATATTAAATATATTATGCACTAGCTTTTGTCAGCGGCTTCGCCCGCGTACATAAAATATAAAATATAATAAAATAGCCTATGTCACTCAAGAGTAAAGCAGCTTTCTATTATTGCTAAAATTTCTCCAATCGGACCAGTAGTTCCAGAGATTACCTCCTACAAACAAAAAAACAAACAAATAAAAAAAACAAACTTTACCTCTTTATTATATTAGTGTAGATAATAATAAAAAATAATATAGTGTAGATGTAGATAAAATTATCAACTCCTCTAGTCAAGTTACAATCGTTTCGTAAGTGACCTGAATCGTCATCATCTGTCAAAAATTTACTGACTAAAAACTGAAAGAATTTCAGTCACCTTTGCGTTTCAGGACCATAGTAAACCTTTTATAATAGTTATACTTTTCCTTCTGCTCTGGGTGGAGCGAGATCATGTAAGATAATAAAAAAACCCCTACTGACTAAATTCCACCTGCATTTCTTCAGTTACCCAGTAGCGAGATCATGTGGGAAAGTTAAAACAAATGCACCTGCGTATCTTCAGTTGCCCTTTCGAGAACCACATCACATTTTCAAACAAAGCACACGACGCAGTTAGTTCTCAATAAAGGTCATTGCTGACTAAATATAGAGTCAATAATAGTTCAAAGAGTCGAATGCCATGATGGATTCTTAGAAATACACTCGTATGCACTGATACAGGAAATCCTAATTTAAATCCGTGAGCACAGATGTCTGTGAAACTATAGTACTACTAGTTTTTGCCCGCGGCTTCGCCCGCGAGGTATTGGGGTTTCCGGGATTAAAAGTTGCCTATGTCCTATTCCGGAGTGTATCCTATGCCTGTGCCAAATTTCATCCAGATCCGTCCAGCCGTTTTGGCGTGATTGAGTAACAAACATCCAAACATCCAAACTTCGTAACTTTCGCATTTATAATATTAGTAAGATGAAGGGTAACGCCCAAACCTAGGTCGTAATACTACGATTCATTTTTTGTTAGACATTTTTTTTTTATTGCTATAAACTAGTGCTTGACTGCGATACCAACTGATGGTAAGCAGTGATGCAATCGTTGATGGTGAGGCGCATTTGTTTATTAAGAGCCTATTCAGCCTAGCCTTGAATAGCCTAAATTATAATCGGACAGAAAGACTGCAGCTGGCAAACTGTTCCAGTCCCTCGATGTACGCGGTATAAACGACGAGGCAAAACGCTTAGGTCGGACAGTAGATGTCTCAACAACGTAAGGGTAGATATTTGCTGTATGCCGGGATGGTCATGTTACTACGATTCATTTTTTGTTAGACAATAGTCTAATAAAAAATGAATCTTAATGTAAATAATCTGTAACGTCTCGCATCCATCGGATTCTTACTAGGTTGTGTGGGTAGGTCATCCGGTACGAGTTCGCCATTCCAGAACCTTTCCTATTGGTTCTGCGAATAATGTTCCCTACTCGTCTCGTACTAAAAAGATAAATGATTTCATTCCCTTTTATTATTTCAATGAAAAAAAAAAACTTAAACTCAAAATTCTTTATTTCAAATGGACCATTTACAGGCACTTTTGAACTGTCAGAATTGAAGCTAATTTGCACGTTCCAAAGCGTAGATCTCTATGGAGAAGAACGTGCATGAAACCCACCTCTAAACTATTAATAGTGAGTCGTCTGGTAACGGTCCAGACCAAGCTAGGTCGTCGACGGCGCGCTCTGTTCCCGCGCTCCTCAATGAGTTGTTAGCAAATATAAAGGCCCTACTGCAGAGCCGAAGCCTACTGGAAGTCGGTCCAGCTTCTGAAAGGAAGGTCCGACCCCAGTATGAGGGCTTAGAAGGAATAGGGTGGGTTGTTTAGTCAGTAAAAATCTGACACTGTATCCCGCCCCGCCCAAGGGCAGGATTCGTCATTAGATGATTTTTCCCACCATAAAAAAAAAAACTATTAATAGTGAAATCTTCTATTGCGACCAACGAAATGTAATAAACCACAAGTCATCTGAAAGTAATAATTTCCGCGCAATTGATTCATAGAATCTGATTCAATGGACGTCGTTATTGTGACGACGATTCATTTCTGATCTCGAAATCAAACATTGACCTCATTTGTGGGTACCTTGACATACTAACCCAGAGATCTCACTTCCTTAACTTTTTAATTCTTTCCGAAAACAGAATCTCATAGAAATTCACGCATCGTACGTTGAATCATTCTTGGGAACTACACTTAATGCAATAATATGGCGTAATGTTGTCTTAATTCCACGTTTCATGTCAGTCTTTCGTAATCTTAAGATGACTTTCTTTTTGGAATTGATGATGAAATTTTATTATAGTTTATTAAGTTTTTGTTATTAACAAAAATTATGTAATTTATTTTTTCATTTCAATGCAGTAATGTGTACTTAATAGACTTATTTTAGGCATTTACGAGTGAAATCATCATCATCATCACAGCGTTAGTCCCGGTTGCTTCCTTGGCTTTCACCTCGGTGCCCGGGGTCCGCTTTCCGACTTAAACGCCTCCACTTCGCTCGGTCTTTCGCGTCCTTTGCCGTAAGCCCATTGGCACGCATATCGTCCCTTACGACGTCGATCCAACGCCTCTTAGGCCTTCCTCGTTTTCCGGGTCCCGGCGGAGGCGGCATGGCGAGGCATCTGTTACCAACGTAGTCTGCCGGTTTTCGTAATACGTGGCCATACCAGCGTAGGCGACCCTCCTGCAGTTTATCCGCTATGTCACGGACCTGAAGGCTGCCCCGGATGCGGGAGTTTTTAATGCGGTCTTTCCGCGAAACTCCCGACATCCAGCGCAGCATGTTCATTTCCGTGACACGCAGGCTCTGCTTGTGCCGCTCAAGTACAGGCCACGCTTCACTGCCATACAAAAGGACAGGCCTAATGATGGTCTTATAGACCTGTCCTTTGAGCTTAACCGGCATTTTGGGGTCACAGATAACCCCCGCCACCTCACGCCATTTCGCCCAGGCCGCCGAGATACGTGACTCGACGTCGCAATCAACATCCCCGGACTCGTGGAGCACCGATCCCAAGTACCTGACCTGTTCCGTGCGCTCGACTGTGTCTTCGCCAATGCGAACAGGAGCAGCGTTTGTTGTGTTACAGGCCAAGTACTCGGTCTTCGCCGCATTAATTTTCAGACCGCCGTTTTCCAGCGATTCCTTCCACGCTGTCACACGTCGAACCAAGCGCCCACTGTCCGAGTCCGCCAGCGCGATGTCGTCTGCATACATGAGCAGCCATGGCGGCTGCTCATGTAAGTCCCTGATGTTGAAGGACAGCACGTCCAGCACCACGGTGAACAGAAACGGACTAAGGACAGAACCCTGGTGAACTCCGACGGTGATGGGGAAGGGTTTCGTATCGCCAACAGCGGTCCGAACCACAGAACCGGAGTCTCGGTACATATCTCGGATGATGTCAACGTAGGTCTCGGGCACTCCTTTGGATCTCAGCGCCCACCAGATCACATCACGGGGGACACAGTCGAAGGCCTTCTGCATGTCAAGGAACAAGAGGTGCAGAGGCGTATTCTTTGATCTGTATCCCTCCATGGTAACCCTTAGGGCAAAGATGGGATCCATGGCACCATGGCCTGGTCGAAACCCATATTGACATCCCGAGACGGTGCACTCCTGTCGGATCCGAGAGTCAATCACCCGCTCGAAGAGCTTCATGGTGTGGGACATAACCTTAATCCCCCGGTAGTCGCCACACTCCTGCACTGATCCCTTGCCTTTGAAGACTGGAGTGATAATACTCAGTCTCCATTGACTCGGGATCTTTCCGGTGAGGAGCATGCGGTTAAATAGGTGGGTTAAGATGCCCACACCACGAGGACCCATCGCCTTCCAGGCTTCAATGGGGACTCCATCGGCACCGACAGCTTTCCGGTTCTTCATGCGGCGAAGAGCCACATGCACTTCTTCAGGCGTAACCAGGGGCACAAGTCCCTGATTTGGAGGGAGAACCGGAGACAGCACCTCTTTGTGCTGCTTGTTCAGCAGCTCGTGGAAGTACGAGCGCCATCTCTCCTTCACCGCGAGGTCCTCGCATAACAGATTGCCCTCAGGGTCTCTTACACAGCGGCACTTAGTGATATCCAATGCCGCTTTGACCCTGGAACGTGCCAGCTTATATATGAGCTTCTGCCCCTCAGACGATTCCAACTTATCATAAAGTGGCTGTAAGTGGTCTCGTCTGGCTCTGGCTACGGCCCTCTTGGCGGCACGTTTTGCAGCTCTGTAGAGTGAAATAGTAAATGGAAAAAAGTATTATTATATTTTAAAATTGTATTTGTTTTCTACTTTCATTATTTTGGTACTGGTTTGAAAATAATGTTTGGGTACGTTATTGTAGTTTTAACTTTTACTTTTTAAATTCTTTATTAGAGTAGGTAGATTAGTGATGTTGATTTTTTAATGTTTCGTCTTATTGTTTTATTTCATGATTGATGAAATGTATTTCATGCTGCAATCAACGTTACTTAATTATTATTTTTTTTTTAATAATCTATTTTAGTTTGTGAATGATATACAATTTCATAAAAATATTTGCATACTTTAACCGTATGGTGGAAGATTTTCTGTGACAAAAATATAATTAAATTCTTTTACAACATTTTCATTTCAATACAAACTTATCACAAGAATTTTATCGTACAAATTGGTTACATAATGCATCAATAATAAATCACCAACAAGGGCCTTTTAATCGATGCCTATAATTAATATTGGATCAGAATTTCATATTGCCAGAAGCCTTTTGCTCTGGCCTCTGTGGCCTCTCTCTCGCCAAAAATATCATCATGTTCATCTTCTGACTAAAAGTCTTTCCCTATTGGGTTTGAGGACGGATACTCACCATCTTAAGGACATTTAAACCAATTTCGTTATTCCCTCTCCTAAAGATGAGGCCTGAATCCCAGCAGTGGGGATATTATATTAAGGTTGATGTTATATTTTATGCTATTTAATTGTATGTTACTAAACCGCTGCTGAGGATATGCGTTTAAGTATTAAAAAAAAAAGAGAGATTCATGACAGATAACAGAGAAAATCAGACTTTCTTAGTGAAAGATGGTAATCTGAAATTTTCTTTATGGTGTTTTCTTTTTAATTTTCGAAGTAAAGAAACTGCCATTCATATTATAAACTGTTGGTAGAGCACTTGCGCTACTTAGATTTATGTTTTGAAGTTAAACAAAACTTTCTTTATACAAGTGTTTGATTAACCGAATATACAACCGACGTATCTGTACGGCTGGTAGAGTAGTTAAGTAATAGGCTTGTGCGCTGCATCTCGCAGGTTTTTTTTATGGTAGGTAAATATCATCCAATGACGAATCCCGCCCTTGGGCGGGGCGGGAAACAATGTCAGACTCTCACTGACTAAACAACCTACCCTGTTCCTACATCGCCATCTATACCAGGGCTAGTGCCTTCCTTTCAGACACAAACCCTTTGCCCCAGTTGGCTTCGACCCTTCTGCAGGATTTCTACGGTATGCTGACAACTAGTTAGCTAACATTTGACATTATAATCAGATACACTGTTAAAATAAATCATTTATTTTCAGGCATCTTGGCATCATCATAAAAATAAATCTATGGCCTACAGATGGTAAGTAAGTACGATACAGTTGTAATTTTGGTTCAGTTTAGTTGTTAGTTGTAGTGTTATGTGGGACATTGTTGTTTTTCTTCTATTACAAAATAAGACACTAAAATCAGACAGTTAGGCTACACATCGTCTCATCCCACGCGACTGAGAGACAGCCCCATTTGCTCGCAAGTCGTGAAGTGTCAAAGCTATGACAGTACAGACCAATGTTAAGGTCTCTATAGATTGGATTTTGCTACAAATAAGTAAAGTTTATCACTGAAACAGCAGGAAATGATGTCGTTTAAAACCCGAGAAATTGCAATATAAATTGAAATTTCTCGAATCAAATAATGTTTCTCAACGTAATTACTTAATAATAAATGTGTAATTAGTAAAACTAACATAATATTAGTAACCAATTATTATGAGAAATTGTTCGCTGATTTCTCTATAGGCTTAGTAGTGGCAGCCTTGCGATACGTTTGATACAATAATATAAGAAATCGAGGTAAGGGCTGATTGATGTACTATTCTGCACTAGTGCGAAATACACTATATCGCAGGTCTAAAGTAATAAAATTAGGAACGAACTTTCAAACAAATGTATTGAAAATTTTTATATTTTATATGTAATTCAACCTTTCGAATAGCGTAATTAGTGGCATAATAGAAAGACAATAGATATGCGAATGACGGCGTTCGCTTGAGGCTCAATAGTTTAAAACGGATTTGTCTAATTTTTTTATAAAAGAATCTAATCGGGATTAACTACCTATATATACACCATGTGTCGAAAACCTAATTACTGGAAAATTCTAAAACTATACTTACTACTAAGATAGGAGAGTCATAAAACTATAGTGTTAGTAGTTTTTTCAAGGTGATTTTCAGTGCATTATCTTTATAAAAAAGTATCAAAAAATCTGCACAACTAATAAACAAATCGATAATCGAATCAAGAATCTGTAAGCACCTTTAGTTTATCAACGTGTTCACTCGGCATTGACCCACATGTGAGTATCGATATTCGGTTACAACACTAGCGCTCGGTGACGAGCATCGAATACACCTCTATAATTAATGTGTCATTTGTATATTTTAATTTTTAGTCTGTGGCCTCGACATGGTGAAGCAGGTTTGAATCTGTGAATCTTATTGATTGGAATCCGAATTAATGGTAGGGCTTTTGTTTGTGAATGATGTGCGTAATTAGAACGATTAGTTAACTAACACTTTTTTATGGTAGGTAATCATGCATTGACGAATCGCGCCCGTGTCAGACTCTTACTGACTAAACAACCTACCCCGTTCCTACGTCGCCGTGCATACTAGGGCCAGAGCCTTCCTTTCAGACGTGAACCCTTGGCTCCAGTTGGCTTCAACCCTTCTGCAGGGTTCCTACGGTATGCTGACAACTAGTTAGCTAATACTTGACATTATAATCAGATACACTGTTAAGCCTGTAAGTTGTCATCTTACTAAGGCCCCTCTTCCTTTAAGGCGACCTTCCTTTCAGAAATAGTTTTTTTTTTATGGTAAGTAAAAATCATCCAATGACGAATCCCGCCCTTGGGCGGAGCGAGAAACAGTGTCAGACTCTTGCTGACTAAACAACCTACCCCGTTTCTTCCTTTCCTTATTCCCAGAGCCTTAGTGTTACGCTTTCGTATCAACCCTTGTTCCCAGGAGGAGGCTTCGACCCGGCTAGGTCCCTACAGTTTGCTGACTTGGGCTCGGTCCGGACTGTTACCGGACGGTCAGACAGCTAGCTACCTATTGCTCACCGTCCACAATCCCGTGCCTATGGTGATCGGAAAAGGGATGGGAATCGTGGCAGCGGCAGTCCACACAGTGGCGACAACCGGGCGTCGCTGCCTCACGAATCCGGTGCAGATATTATTAATCTAGTTCGCAAGGAAAATCTTTCCTTGGGAACTAGATTTATTCGTTACTTTAGACTCTAACTATTCTAGTTTTCTTATGTCTTTATTCTCCGTGATTTTTGTATTTGCGTGTAAAATTTTTAGTTCCATCAATTACTAATAACCAAATAACAACATTATTCCTTGGACTTAAAGTTGAAGAAAGGTTGTCAAGTTTTATGGATTTCTATTGCGATAAAGGAAGATACTAATCGATGATTTGCTTCTGTGGTTGCAGTAATAGCACCTCTTAATGCCATGGTTATTACTGAATCAAAGAACCAATAAATTAGGTGCTAAATAGCAGTGTCTTTTAACAATTGCAGTCGTTGTGTCAATGTTTCTTTTATTGAAAATGTTTTCTTTCTGTATTGGTTAAACTTGAATGTAATGTACAACACAGCAAATTGATTGTTTTATTCTTTGCGCGGATGTTTGAAAGTGTATCTAGTTATGTGGAGTTCATTGCCACTTCCAGTACAATAGTTTGGTCATGAATGAATGAATGGTTTCTTTTTTTGTTTTATTTCTAATTTTTTTTTGGATTTTTTTTTTATTTCAAAATTTATAACTTTTACTTTTACAAGATTGTAAAGATCAATTTGATTAATTATTTTTATGTGTGCCTTAAGATTGCTATAACTTGTATGTGTGTTGTAAATTATTATTTCAAATTGATAACTATATAAACAAAAAAAAAAATTAGCAATTATAATTCAAGTCACATATTTCGTTACTAAGTCTAAGTCATGTGATCAAACAAATAAATAAAAGAAGGGAAAAAAGTTCCCCCAGGAGGCTTCGACCCTGCTAGGCCCCAACAGTTTGCTGACAACTCCTAGAGGCGTACACGATCACTCCGTCGGTAATATTTATATTTTCCTGCTCAAAATCAAAGTATTCCTGTCGTCAAACTCTGAATCTGGTTTTGATTCATTCCTACGTAAAAATAACTTCAAGCTACACTCATTCATACTTTTTATACAGCGTAAAATATAATTAGTTAACCGGAAATTAACACATTCTTAAAACTATCACATACCTACTACATTCGAGCCTTGACGCGTAAACAATGATGTCATGACCATGATCTCATATAGAATTAGGTTATTTTTACTACAGGTCCAACGTCATTGTCATGTCATAGTTAGGACCACAGATGATCGACACACAGCAAAAACTATACAGTAGGTTTGATTCCTACAATCTCTACTTTCTGCTGGTAAACATGTACGGCGAGAGTTCACCCTTACATTGTTTTCCGGCCGGATCTCATGGTGAAATGGCGACAGCGACAGTTAATCCCAATGCTGGACACGCCATAATTATAACCGTAAGTCCCCATTTTGAGGCGTGACTGGAAAGACCTCACGGCGTCCTCAACTTCCGCATGACGCAGGTTCTCACTGGAAATAGAAAGTTCGGAAAAGACGCCCGAGTTTCGCCATTATGTGGACCCCCCCGCTTGGGCAGAGCATCGCCGTGTCCTTGGGGGAGAAAACCAGCGGTGGCGATCTCTCCCACCGGTTCTTGGTTTAGACCGACCGACCGCTTACCACTCCTCCTCGCTGCGAACTACAGCGAGGAGGCGGTCGCCTCGTTCTGAGAAGCAGTAATGCTAGCAAAGCTAGGCTCTTCACTCTTGTTTTAAAGACCCCTAGGTTACAGCAATCAGGAAACACAGAAAACAACAAGTTAGCTGAAATATTACGCATATCTCATAAATCTATATCATATCATATTTACGCATATCTTTCTATTAAGTCTTTCAGACTTGCTCATTGAGACGGTATCGACAGAGTTGATTTCTGCATTGACCTTCTGTATATTGACTATACTGTGTCATGAATCTCTTACGCTGGGTTAAACCCATTCCGAAAGTACTGTGACGTGTTCATCAGGAGACTGGTCATTACGTCCTAATTTGAAATACCATCCAAAGTCTATGGCATAAGGTCTTAAATCGTATGTTTTTTACAATGAGGAACAATTCGACCTTGGGTAATCCTTTAAACCAATACTACAAATACAGTCATAGTTTATTTATGATGATTGAGATTGTATCTCGTACCTAAATGTTTTGTTGTTATTATTATTTTTAGCACATACTGTCCCACTGCTGAGCAAATTTTTCCCTCCATTCTTTCCAGTGTTCTCGATTTTGACCAAGTTTTGGCAAGAAGTAATTTTTTTTTTTAATGAACGTTGTCCACACTAAGAATTACTCCTGTATTCTGTATTTTTTTTAAAATAAGAATCCAATGTCCAAATCACAGTTAGTCTCAGTCAGTCAGTTTGGGTGGTGCTGGAGGGCGTGTCAGACTTTTTCTGACTAAAATCACGCCTATTTTTGTTATAGGACTACGAGTTTCTTTTTCAGAAAATCCATCACCAGCCATCGCGGCCTGGCTGGGCCCGCACGGTTTAATGACATCTTTTTGAGAAGCGCGTGAATAACTATGCGCTGTCGACAACGGGGGCTCAGTCCGGTCGATCACCGGATGGGCGGACGGCGAGCTACTCTTTGCTCGGGGTCAGGGTCTTGGCGGCTGTAGTGTGAAGATATTTGTTCTCTTAGGTATACACCTTCTCCTTCACCAGTAGACCCGGTACACCCATGCATCTGTAGGTCATACAAATATTTGTTTCAATCGGGAATCAAAGTCGCAACTCGTTCAACCAAAGCTTTAATCTTACCATCCATTTGATCAGTAAATATTCTTATTGATAAGTTATTTAAAGATTTCTACCGTTTGATTTGATCACGTTTGCCAATTTAAAATGTATTGGAAAGTAAGAGTAAAACTAATTTGTACTAGCAATCTTTTTTTTATGAACAAACGTATCAACACGTATATCTATAAATACTATCAGAGATTGAATGACTGTAATTGCGTCTTGTTATGTGTTTGGCACGATTCATTCAAGAACTGGATTCATTTAGAATAGTTCGTCGATATATAATGTTACTTGGATCATAGTTTTTTTTTTATGGTGAGTAAAAATCATCCAATGACGAATCCTGCCCTGTGGCGGAGCGGGAAACAGTGTCAGACTCTTACTGACTAAAAAACCTACCCCATTCCTTCCTTGCCTTATTTCCAGGTCCTGGTGTTACGCTTTCGCATCAACCCTTGACCCAAGAGGCTTCAACCCTTTATGGCCTTTACAGTTTGCTACAAACTCCTTGAGGTGCACGGAGACAGTGCGCGCCGTTATGGGTGGAGCGTGATCGAATGTCAGACTTTTACTAACTTAAGTTAGTATCTGTGCGCAACTGTGTTCCCTTAATTGCCCGGTTCGAAATCTTTCGAACAATCCTGCCAAACTATCAAACTCCGTCACTCATACTGACACATCGACCCGGGCCTGGACCTTTTTAGACATCAAGCTACGTATCGCTCGCCGTTCGCATGCTCGAATTTTTGGCAGTTGCGCTCCATGGTCGATGTCACCCTTCTGACCAATCCGGAATCTAAGACAAAGCCCCTAATAACTTTTGGCTGTATAAAGACTAATAAATCCCTCCTCTTTTCTCAAATAGCTGATATCCGGGAAAAAATCCGCCTTCCAAATTAAGCCTCAATTAAGATCTGCAATATCAACAATTAATTACAATCTGGTACTTTGTGACGATGACATCACGATACATTTTACATTGAAGGTTCCCGGACTATGGAATTCCTGTGTTCGGGAAATACCGCGGATATCCGAATGATGCCGATAAAAAACGAAGTAATAATTTCAATGATAAGTTAAAGTGATTTAACTGGTTTGTCATCATGTTAAGATTATTTTTATTCACTTTTAGTTAATGCAGAAAACTTACCCAGAAAAGTGTGTCGAATTATTGCGCAATTACTATTCCTATTACAATTTGTTTCTTTTTTTTTATTGGTTGAACTATAACCATTAAAATTAGGGTTGCCATCTCTAAAATTTGGAAAACAGGACTAGACGCGTGAAAACCCCGGATTTTGGAGTCCAAATGCCGGACATATCAACAAGATCTTTTAAACATGTTCAATGTAATAAATAAATCGGCGAGGGGCGTGTCGGGCCACGCTCAGTGTAGGGGTAAGTTTAGACCTACAGCAATGTAAGTTACATTATTAAAATTTTAAAACAAAATAATCAATCCTATACTCATTATCACCAACTTAAAATTTTGATCAACAACAACGGTGAATATACGTCTTTGTTCGTCGATTGATCGTGGTGTGCAAGCATAGTGCGTGTCTCGCGGGCTGCCCAAATTTTTTTTATTTGTTTTTTAAAACCCGGTCTACAAATGAAATCTTCCCCGGACGCTCCCCGGATGCCCTCTAAACTAGGACAAATCCGGGGAAACCCGGACGGATGGCAACCCTAATTAAAATTCATCTGATTTCCATTCAACAGTACAATTCTATTCATCAAATATACTTTCTCAATCTTACCACAGAACATCCTCATTTTTAGGATTCCGTATCTAAAGTTTAAAATGAGACCCTCTTACTAAGATTCCGTTGTCTGTCCGTAGGTCACCAGGTTGTATCTCATGAACCGTGATAGACAGTTGAAATTTTAACAGATGATCTATTTCTGTTGCCGCTATAGCAACAAAAACTAAAAAAGTGAATAAAATAAATATCTAAGGGGGGTTCGATACAAAGAACGTGATTTTTTCTATCTTCTTTTGCAATGATCGTCCGTTGCGATAAAAAACGTCACGTAACCTACTGTCTACGGAACGGAACTCTTCGAACAACAATTCGACTCGCACTTAACCGATTTTTTATCATCCTTGTCATTTCATTCACATTAAGATAGGGTTGTACCAACCAGCAATTGAAATCGAATTAATGAAATTGAGACTACCGTTACGAGTCGATACCTAATTAGTGACGTAACGAAATGTCGATAGATAGATGTGATGCGATTTCGAAATTTCAAATATATAGGCTGACGAGAAGTTGAAAGATGACAAGTAGATTTGGTCTTTGACTTGATAAGTTGTTTGAGAGTTGAATATCAACGATGGTGTTTGTAAACCAGTCGTTATTATTAGTTTTGATTGTAATCTCGACTTTTCTGATGGAGAGCAATGCTGTATTATGTAATATGAACTTCTAACAGTGACATCACCCGTGTGATGTCCGGGTGTCACCATTGTGTCAACTGCCCAGAGGACAAGTAGAGCATACGGTTTTTTTTTATGGTAGGTGAAAATCATCCAATGACGAAACCCGCTCTTGGGCGGAGCGGGAGACCAGTGTCAGACTCTTACTGACTAAAAAACCTACCCCGTACCTTCCTTGCCTTATTCCTGGAGTCGAGGTAACAGTTTTCCACCACCCTCTAGGCTCCAGGAGGCTTCGACCCTGAAGGGCCCCTGCAGTTTGCTGACAACTCTTTGAGGCGCGCGGGAACGGTGCGCGCCGTTGACGACTTGGACTCGGTCTTACCAGACGACCGGACGGCGAGCTACCCATTGCTCACCGTCCGCGAGCCAGTGTCTACGGTGGCCGGATATCAGCAGGATCGCGGCGGCGACGGCTACGGCGAGTACGCCGTTGCCTTTGCCTTATGCGGTCGGCCTCCTCCTTTACGAGCATTACTGCTTCGCAGAAGGAGGCGACCGCCTGCCATTCCTCTTCGCTGCGGACCATGTCCTGAACCAGGGCCCGGCGCGAGAGGTCGCCGCCGCCGATCACCCCCACGAGGACACGGCGATGCTCTTCCCAAGCAGGGCACACCTCCACCGTGTGCTCCACCGTGTCCTCCGGGCTCGCCTCACAGTGGCGACACCCGGACGTCTCTTCCGCACGAATCCGGTGCAGGAATCTCCCGAACTTCCCAAGTCCGGTGAGAACCTGCGTCATGCGGAAAGTGAGGACGCCGTGAGGTCTATCCAGCCACGCCTCAAAGAGGGGCACTACCGCTGAGATTACGGTGTGCCCAGCGCTGGGTTGCGACAGTCGCTGTTTCCACTTCACTATGTGATCTCGCCGGAGCTCCTTCCGCCACGCCTCGACATGTTCGGGCAGCGGATCTTCGCCCCGGCGTTGCATCTCCACGCGCTGGTCGTGCATGCGTGCAAGGACTGTTGCCTCCAAATCCCATGGTGGTAGGCCAGCAAGGAGGCTCGCCGCCTCGCGGGACACCGTGCGGTATCCCCGCACCATCCGAATGGCCATGACCCTCTGGCAGGCGTTCAGCTGGGTCGCCGGGCGTTTACGCAGCGTCGGCGCCCACACTGGTGCCCCATAAAGGGCCATGGACCGGACCATGCCGGCGTAGAGCCTCCGGCAGAAGGCGTCTGGACCCCCAAGGTTCGGCAGGAGCCGCTTGAGAGCAGCCCCCGTCCGATTGAGTTTGGGGGCCAGACGTTGGAAGTGCTCCTCGAAATCCCACGGGCTGTCGAGGACAAGTCCCAGGTACTTCATCGTCGACCCGACGCCGATGTGAACTCCTTCTACCGTTAGTTGGGAACCCGTTGGTGGCGCGTTCCGAGGGCCGTGAAAGCACATGGCCTCGGACTTATGCAGTGCCACCTTGAGTCCCAACTGCTGGATCCTCTCAACGACTGTCGCAACCCCACGTGTCGCTAGTTCGACCGCCGCCTGGTACGACCTTCCCTGCGCTAGGACCAGCGTGTCGTCTGCGTAGCAGACCACGCTGACCCCTACGGGGAGGTCGGCGCGCAGCACGTAGTCGTACCCGATGTTCCACAAGGGCGGTCCTAGTACCGATCCCTGTGGGACACCGCACGACATCTCTCGCAGTTTCCAGTCTCCTTGGTGACCGGGGTAGATTATGTACCTGTCGGACAGGTAGGCCTCGATTGTACGACAGAGGTAGTCGGGCACCCGGTGATACCGGAGTGCCGTCCTAATGCAACTCCAGGGCAGGGAATTAAAGGCGTTGGCGATGTCCAACGACACCGCCAAGACACACCTGCCCCGGGACACCGCCAAGACACACCTGCCCCGGGACACCGCATCCCCCGTCGTGAGGGCTTGCACGCGCATGATGGCGTCCACCGTGGAGCGCCTCCTGCGAAACCCGAACTGGTCGTCCGCGAGATCGGGCCCCTTCAGTGTTAGGTGCTTGACGAGGCGGTCTGCAATGACTCTTTCGAAGAGCTTGCCCACCTCGTCAAGCAGCACAATGGGCCGATACGCGGACGGAGAGTCCGCAGGGCGCCCCGGCTTCGCGACGAGGACCAGTTTTCCCGTCTTCCAGGGAAGTGGGAACTGGCCCCTCTCCAAACATGCGCTAAAGAGCCCCCCCAATCGAGACCCGAGAGCCTCCATGGCCAGGACCCAAGCCTTTCCAGGCAAGCCGTCGGGTCCTGGGGCGGTATTCTTCGCACCCATCCTGCGTACCGCCACTCTCATCTCTACCTCGGTCACTTCCGGAGCATTGGTACCGTCGTCGCTGACGTAGTAGAGCATACGGTAGAAGTGTGCTCTGCTTGGGCAGAGCACCGCCGTGTTCTCATGGGGGCGATCTGCAGCAGCGACCTCTTGGATCAGGGCCTGGTCTATTTTTTATAGTATTGTTTAAACACACAGTACAATAAACGACTATTGTAAATCATAAAATAGCATGTTTTACATTAAAATATTTAAACTTGTAATTAACAAAACAACGTGCGTCGCGTTGACAGTTTGACACTGCGATCATAGTATAACGATCACTAAACTCGAACGGTTTTGTTCTTTTTAGCTCAGAAATCTAATAAGCTCTAGAGTTATAAACTTAAGTCACAGGAGTAAAATTCAAATATTAAGTATGTTAGAATTAATATCCAACTTACGTGAGGAAGCAGTAAAATTAAACATTTATTGATGTTGAAAAGTGAACGTTGATTTTGCAAATAATTGTTTAAAACATACGTAATAATTAATTTATCGATGTATTTGTGATCGTAAACCTGTATAGTTGATGTCTGCAAAAATTATACAGGTTTATTTATGTAATGTAATTTGGCAGTTAAATTTCAATACTTGTACAAGTTCCTGTATTTTGTTATTGTGTTAATTATTATGACAATATGAGAATATGAAAACAGTGGTGACCGAGTGGTATTGGCCTCGACTTACGAGTTGTACGTCGCGGGTTGAAACCCAGCCTGGCACATTACTTTGTGTAATTTATTTCATCACCACTGCTCTCAAAACGGTGAAGGAAAACATCGTGAGGAAACCGGCATGTCCTTGAACCAAAAATTCGAAGACATGTGACATCCACCAATCCGCACTGGGGGCCCAGCATGGTGGATTATGGCCCATTCCCTCTCCTAAAGAGGAGGTCTGTGTTCCAGTAGTGGGAACATTGAAAAGGATGATGATGATTATGAAAATGTTTTTATTTATTTTAAATGAGAACAAGTCAGAATGTCAACGTTTGGGGAAAGCCTATGTCTAGCAATTTCTGAGAATGTCGGAAGTTCGGTTTAAATGATGACAATTGTGTGCAGAGTTCAATGACGGAAACATTGAGCCAATAATTGAAGGATTGGGTTCTGCACTGCGTGTCACTGGAATCCTGCATAAGATGTATGGCATACTGATGCCCTACCATGAGCTCTTAACGCGATTTTTTTTTTGACTGACTGACTGACATTTTGACAATTCAAAAGTGGCTGCAACTAGTCCATTTGAAATATTTTATAATTTTGACTTGATTTGTCCTAAACTGAACTGTTAGAGATGAAGTTATATATGGTGTATTATGGCTTCATATCTCTATTTCGCTTACATTTCAACATGTCCCTTGATAGGGATTCCTGGTCTGTGTGTCTTGCGGATGTAAGTTTACAGGTTTCTGAATGCACCCACGATACTAGAGTACCCAATTCCTTGTGTGGATCAACGTAAAAGATCCAGGAAACTTGTTATCAAATTCCTATGATTACATTCAGTTAATATAGCATAGTATAGCGTCAGCCTAGTAATGTTACCACTGCTGGGGCTCAGCCCTTCTCTCAGGGAGGGAGAATGGGTTGTATTTCACCACGCGGGCCCAGTGCGGATTGGTGGATGTCACATGTTTTCGAAGTTTTTGGTTTTAGGATATGCCGGTGCCTCACGATGTTTTCCTTCACCGTTTTTAGAGCAGTGGTGTTGAAATAATCTACAATAATCTACAATAATATAATAAAGAGGTAAAGTTTGTTTTTTATTTTTTTGTTTGTAGGAGGTAATCTCTGGAACTACTGGTCCGATTGGAAAAATTTTAGCAACAATAGAAAGCTGCTTTACTCCTGAGTGACATAGGCTATATTTTATGTACGCGGGCGAAGCCGCGGGAAAAAGCTAGTAAATTATAAAAAGTAAATTACAGAAATGTGGCCTACAGGTATCAGGTAACCGCAAATTACAAATAGCCCTTACGCATTTTTTCTGAGCCCTGAAGGCTTCTTCCCTATTTGTTGAATTTCCCCAAAATATGATGGCATGTCTTAAGATAGACAAGACATACGCATTATACGCAATAATGCGTATGTATGTGTTGTGTTAACATAACAATAATTTCTTATTTCTTTCAACCTAAATATTAACAAACATAGATATGGCGTAAGGTCCCTTTTATAGTACTACGTGGGTACTTGACTACGTCAGTGGGTTCATTGAACTCGCAATTTACCTTTTTTAGTCACTGTGACGTCACGGTATGTCCTTAAACCGTGAATATTAATGCGATTTTGCATACTTTTTAGCGGAACCGTAGTAGAGAGGTGACGATGCCAAAAGATAGCGAAACTATGATCTTGAAGACAATGAAGTACTGTATGTTAAGAAATCGAGGCCAAAGAGGTGATAAACGTATTTTTATTTTATGAACTGTTCGCATTCCTATATCAATTTAGCAACAACAACTGTCTTCATCATCGTCATCATTTCAGCCGAAAACGTCTACTGCTGGACATAGGTCTCCCCCAAACACCGCCACAAAGACCAGTCCTGTGCGTCTTGCTTCCATCAGATTTCAGCAACTCTGTCTTACTTGATATAAATGTAAAAACCACTTATTGGGTCGACTTGATTCTAACGAATGATTTGCCTGCAATGATCGAAGACAGACATACGTGAAAAACGGAGAGTGTAGCTTCCGGTCAGCAGTGGAACATAAAGGGCATATTTAAATATAAATATATTCCACAACTGTCACAAAACGTCTAGCCTCAAGCTAAGCAGAGCTTGTGTTATGTATACCTACTAGACAACTGATAAACATACTTATATATTTCTAAATACATAAATATTATAGCTAAAATACACCCAGACACAGAATAAATGATTGAGCTCATCACACAAACATTTGTCCAGGGAGGGAATCGAACCCACGACCACCGGCATAGCAGTCAGGGCCACTAACTAGACCAACAGGCCAGCAAAATTTCACATTTCTTTGAATTTTTGGTTCTAGAATATGCCGGTTTCCTCACGATGTTTTCCTTCACCATTTTGAGAGAAGTGGTAATAAAATAAATTACACAAAATAGAGTACTTAGTTGAGTTTGAACCCGTGACTCGTAAGTCGGGGCTTTTACGACTCAGCCAAAAAAACACATATAAAGAGAGCACTATTTTAATGTAGATAAATATTCCCCTAATTAAGTTAACTTACCTATTGCTCAGGTATTTTACATAGCAATTAGCCACCTAGATTTGTTTGAGAAGTCAAGCATTTCAACGTGATGAATAATATCGAATAGCTGTTGGAATATTCATAACGCGAATATTTGCACAACTCTATTTTATGAACACCTATTTAGTAGTCTCGCAAATAATGAAATGTCTAATGGAACTGGTTGCCATAGAAGCGAGACGTTTTTCCTTTTAAAATGAGAAGCAAACAAGTAAAGACTTGGACTCCATTTTGTGGTACAGTCACGGGCAATTAGAAATATACATTGAAACAATTTTGATCCTAAAGTACGGCGGTTGGATCTGGGCGTTGTTCGTACTGTTTGTATCTACTCTAATTAGTTGAAATAGAATACTTTAACTACCAGAACAATGAAATTGAAAAAATTCAGTCGGATAGTAAGGTAATCAATGCCTCAATTCCTCAAGGCAGTGTCATAGGATGTTTATTATTTTTAATTTACATCAATGACCTTCCTAATATGATTGAAGACCCTTGTGTCTTATTTGCGGACGACATTTCTATCTTAGTCTCATGTCAAAACAAAGAAAATATAGAAAAAACTATAAATTCCTTACTTACTAAAACTTGCAACTGGATGAACGAACATAACCTCGAGATAAATTACTCTAAAACAAAATTAATAACTTTTCACCCGTATCAAAAAGCACCTTTAACTTTAGATTTTACTTTCAACGACTCAAAATTAGAAACCGTGAATGAATTTACCTTACTTGGACTTGTTATAGACACACATGTAAATTGGAAATCGCACATACAAAAAACTCACTCGAAAATTTCGAAATTCACCTATGCTCTTCGAGAAATAAAAAAAACCACCGATTTCCAAACAGCCCTTACCACCTATTATGCCTACGCTTACGCATGGCTTAGCTATGGTGTCACCCTTTGGGGAAACAGCACAAATGCACCTACACTTTTTACCCTGCAAAAGAAATTGGTTAGGATTCTAGTAAACATTGAGCAAACCGAAAGTTGTAAACCTTTCTTTCAAAAACATAACATTCTAACTCTTCCTTGTATATACATTTTAGAAACATGCAAATTTGTTAGGAAACATCAAGAATTTTACTCAAAACGTGAAGACATTCAGACACGCTATATACTTAGGCACCGATCACGGCTAAACTTACCAAGTTCCCGAATGATAAAAAAAACTTTTTACAAAAAAAAAAACCGCCTTCAAAAAAAGCCAAACGATAAAAGTTCCTACACTAAAAAGTTGAAAATAAAAATTTGAATTGCTGTAAAGAAACTTAATTTATAGGTAAACTTATTTGACATTAATATTTTGCAAATATTCAAAATTTATTACTTCTTTTTGGAGTCGGTGCCAGCATTTTTATTGTTGAAACTTAATGTTAGGTAGCTTTTTAACCAGTGCCATTTTTCGTACATAATGCTTAAATATTTTCAATGTATATACATATTTATATATATATTTATGTATGTGTTTTTGTGTGTTTTTATGTGTATGTATATGTGTGTGTTTTTTGTATGTATGTTTATATGTTTGTTTTTTTTTTATGTATTTGTCTCTTAATTAAGTAAGTATTATATATTTGAGTATGCAAATAGGTACTAAGTAGTTTTATAGTTAAATTAGAGGTAGTTTTTCAAGGGATTGTTGCCCATTCGTAATTCCTTGCTTTGGCTGGCACCGACTCCAAAAATAAGTAATAAATTTTGAATATTTGCAAAATATTAATGTCAAATAAGTTTACCTATAAATTAAGTTTCTTTACAGCAATTCAAATTTTTATTTTCAACTTTTTAGTGTAGGAACTTTTATCGTTTGGCTTTTTTTGAAGGCGGTTTTTTTTTTTGTAAAAAGTTTTTTTTATTTGTAGCCGTTTAGTGTTTTTTATTATAATGTGTTATGGCAACGAAGTCAATATCGTTCCTACATTTCTTTTGAAAAAGTTACCAATGTCATATAAGTAGGAATACATATTACAGGTACATTGTTAAAGTGTAATCGTTTTGATCTCGTGGAGAGATGATATGATGCATGAAATACTTATGATTCATCTCATGGGTACATCTCATAACAACTCTCATCATCATCATCATTTCAGCCAGAAAACGTCCACTGCTGGACATAGGCCTCCACTAAACGTCGCCACAACGACCGATTCTGTGAGACTCGCATCCATCGCATTCCCGTGATTCTCACCAGGTCGTCCGTCCACCTTTTGGGAGGTCTTCCAAAGCTGCGTCTTTTGGTGAGCGGTCGCCACTCTAGAACCTTTCGGCCCCATCGGCCATCTGTTCTACGAGCAATGTGCCCTGCCCACTGCCACTTAAGTTTGGCAATTCTTCGGGCTATGTCGGTGACCCTGGTTCTCCTGCGCATTTCTTCATTTCTGATTCGAACACGCAAGGAAACTCCGAGCATAGCCCTTTCCATTGCCCTTGACAGCATTGCCCATGAGAGCTCTAATAAGCTCAAACAATGCTAGGATACGTTTTTTTATTTTGAAGTTCCCATGCCAACCTTCCACCTTCCAGCTTCATCATCACATCAGTTCAATAGTACCTTACAGCCAAAGTGCATCTTATGACAATTCTAACAAGCCCAAACACGGCTAGGATATATTAATTAGTTACGCAGTTCCAGTGCCTACCTTCCAGCTCCATCATCATCATCAGATCAGTTCGATGATAATTATTTAATATCATTGGTTTATAGTGCATTTTCATAGTTGCTTAACTACCTTGATTGTGATATCTATGCGAGTGTCAAGTTTCGTTAGCCATTTCTGATCTTCTTCACCAGTTCCACCTCATCAAATGTTACTTTTTGACTGTAAATGCTTGAGTTCTCGATGAAAATATAAAAAAAACTATATAGTTGCTTATAATATTTGAGGAGTTCCCTCGATTTCTCATGGATCCCATCATCAAAACTCGATTTTGAAAAAAATGGGACCAATCTGGAAGCATATCCTTTCAAGTACAAAAAAAAAATTTGCAAATCCATCCATAAACAACGGAGTTCTGAGGTAACAAACATAAAAAAAAATAAAAAAAAAAAATAAAAAAAAAAATACAATCGAATTGAGAACCACCTCCTTTTTTTTGAAGTCGGTTAAAAATGCACTCTACAAGTCCCTATGTTATGGCCATTAAAATATATAATAAACTACCCGCAGAAATAAAAAAAGAAGAGAAAATTAATGTATTTTTAAAGAAACTTAAAAATTTCTTACTAAGTAAATGCTACTACTCGATAAATGAATACCTAAGTGATAGACTTATAAGGTCATAAGCATGAATACGCTCTCGACTTTTCACATAGTATATAAATCGTAAAAATTATGACTTCTCGAAATAGACACATAAATAATAATAAAATTCAATTTAATAATAATGACGACCAAAATAAATACAAATACCTGACCTAATTAATCTAGGTACGATAAAACTAATAAAAATACCTGAATGAATTTACTTTTAAATATTAACAATAATATACATCTAAATATACATATACATTTAATTTCATTTACACATATTATATTTAATAAATAGTATATTAATTAATAAATAATAATGACATTTAAAAATACCTGACATAATTTATCTAGACATATATACAGACATAATAAACTACGGCAAAAAAAAAAATGTATATATATATATATATGAGACATTTCATGTAATAACATTAATTGCATATACAATGTAATTAAATTTAAAAAAAAATACATTAATTTATAATAATATTAAATAATTAACCAAATATTTAATCTACTTTATAATATCTTAAACAATAATAATAGCAAAGACAGTAAAATATAAATAAAAATGCCTGACATACATTTTCTAGAAATATACATAGACATAATAATAACCAAAGAAAATAAATAAAAATACCTGACATAATTTACCTACTCTTATCCAGACATAATATATTATAATACACACGTAATTAAACAGTGACAGCGACATAAAATAAACAAAAAATGTGGCATAATCTAATTTACACTAATAATTTGACATATTATATAATGTTTACATACAATATTATTGAACTTACTAGATTTTGCAAAATTATTGACTTAAATTACTCTTAGCCGTCTTCCTCTCTCCTAATTTTTGCTGTGCCCGACAGGGTCCATATTGGTCTGTGATAACTTTTAACACCATCTATGTACACATATGGATTGCAATAAAATATTGAGTAAATATTGAGTATTGAGTACTCGATGAAAAGTCTCGCAAATAATGGAACGTCTAATAAACTGGTTGCCATAGAAGCAAGAGGTTTTTCCTTTTAAAATGAGAAGCAAACAAGTAAAGACTTGGATTTGGTCTCCATTTTGTGGTACAGTCACGGGCAAAGAGAAATGTACTTTGTCACAATTTTGATCTTAAAGTTCGGCCGTCGGATCTTGGCGAGTTTGAAGTTAGGCTCTGCGAATTTTAGCGCTTGAAAACTACGATGTCGACGATGGCGACTAGCCGATTTTCTTTTAAAGTGAAAACACGTGAGTACATTCGCAAGAAGTTGGCAGAATCACCACAACACTGATTGGTTGGATTTATATTTCTTTTTCACGATTAAATTACTTATTTATATGTATGTATTTATTATTGTATTATTTGTTTCTTTGTTTTTTTAATTATCTTTAAGTTGCACCTACCGTGTTTGTTTCTGCACCACCCTAAGGTCGACTGGTAGAAAATGCCTATGGCATTAAGGCCGCCTTTGTACTTATTATGTGCATAAAGTTTTTATAAATAAATAAATAAATAAAACTCGTTGGAAAATAAAGGTTTTAAAAAGATAAATGCCAATAACAGTTTTTAACAGCAATAACAATTGCAATTTGCATTTATTTGTTTAAACCATTTATTTTTTTTACGAGTTTTCAAGCGCTACAATTCGCAGAGCCTAATTTCAGACTCGCCAAGATCAAAAAGTATGTATATGACAATTGCATAGGCTCACCTTTAACTTTGAAGATGTGGTTGACGAAGGGAACACATTTGCCTAAAATTAACTTACACCCGTATTCACAAACAATACTCAAACGACCCTTGACTAAGCAAACGCACAGCGTTGAAATAGAGCTCTGTGATTGGTTCGTTTGTGTTGCGTAGTTCACAAACCCTGCCCTGTGCGCTCGCGAGCACTGTGAGACCGCATAGTAACGTTTGTGAATACGGGTGTTATTCGCTTTATACTTATCTCCTACGTACGCACGATGAATGTATTCTCAAAATCACCAACCAACACAAAAAAAAACATAGTTAATATAGATATTTATTTGGAAGATATTTATATAGATATTTAATTATAAATGATATTTATTTGGAAAAAAGTTTTTTCGTCTTTTTTTTTTCTTTTCGTTAGTTTAAACTAGATGAGTCCGGAGATTGATAAGTGTAATGATGTTTAAGACTATCTGATTGCTTGTGACTGTACCTACTTAGTAGTTAAGTATTTAGAGTAAGGCATCTCACCATTTTAGTAATTAAATTAATTAATTGGATGTAAATATCTAATGTTGTTATTTGAGTTATTTTGTGTGTATCTCGTTTAGGGATTGTGTTGATCTAAATTGTTGAAGAATTTTTGCATATTTCTGTTACATAACTACCTACACCTACTTACATCGTTTATTTACGAGTAGTGAATGTAGTTTTTACGGGTGTTAATGTGTTTAATGTGTGACACCTAAATATTTATCATAAATTACTCTGTCTATCACACTAAAATCGAGTGTCGTTTTTTAGTTTATATCAAACATATACATTTAACACATACATTGTGTCACAAGTATATTAATACCAAAAGTAATGTTTCATTTATATGTATAATGTACTTACTAATTGTTTCTAATCACATTAAAAAAATGTAAATATTGATGTCAAACCAAATAAATGATTTCGAAAATGACAATTTTTTTTGAAGTAGGAATTGTACGGAGCCACATACTTTAGCAAATATCTTTTGTGATATTTTGACTAAAATAATGTAGGCAATTCGTAAAAAAAAAGTTTCAAGATTCTTACAGTTAATTCCCGAACCTTTTGAAACTCTGCTAATATTTTTTCTTTATTTTATACAACCTCAAACACGGAGATCGCTAACAGATTGCTATTAAATAAATATTAGGTACAGAAAAATTCCTTCGAAAAATATTTAAGGGGAGTACTCCCAAATAAACTTTATAAGATTGTAATAAGTGATAAGACTTAAAATTAGCTGTTGCTTAAAGAATCACGATCGAATCACTAAGGAGGCGTTGCTTTGATTCGATGCGCGTACGAACATAAATCACAATATCAATTAGAACTTTCTTTAGAAAGAATAAGGGACTCGTATAAATTTTAATGTTGTATTTACTGTTGCAGCATTCAAGAGTCTGGGATGAATGTGATAGAAGATGCTAATTGTTTCCGATATAATGAATATTAATTATTTTTGTGGTCTGGTTTCAGTTTGTAGCGTCATCCGCACCGAGTCCGTTTGGTGTCTCCTGGGACCAAGGGTTGACGCGAAAGCGTAACACTAGGGCTCTGGGATCAAGACAAGGAAGGAACGGGGTGGTTGTTTAGTCAGTAATAGTCTGACACTTTTTCCCGCTCCGCCCATGGATGGGATTCGTCAATCGATAATTTTTACCTACCATAAAAAAACCGAGTCCGTTTGGTGGATTTCGACCCATTCCCTGCAGGTACTAGAGTCATCTCAGACTCTAGCTATAGCTTTCAGATCCTAGCTACTGAGACGTATAGCATAAGGAAAAATGTGTAGCAAAAACTTTCCTGCTTACTGTTCTTATACCAAAATACCGCACAGGTCCTGATCGCACGCACTCTATATGAAGTCCGTTCGAATTCGAATAATATAATATGTTCGAGGTACATCGACATTCGGGTGATGTATGACCGCGGCGGGAGTACATTTAAAAACCTATTACTCTTAACACGTTTCCCAAATGAATCGATTAATTTGAATTTTGGAAGTATGACTTGGTTTATAATTAGCTTATGCTGCATGATATCTTCCTTTCAGTTGGTACCAGCTTTACTAAAAAAGCGCAAATATTAGGGAAACAGATAAGACGCTACGGGTCTTAGTCAAAATATAACAACAGAGCGAATAGGTCTTTAATAAACTAGTGCACCGATCTACGATGTGTAGTGACACAACGCGCTTACCATCAAGTGAAATACCAGTTAAGTGTAATATCACCTGATGGTAAGCACTAGTGTATATCAATGAAAACAGCACCAAGTACACCTGATCGGTATAAATAATGTGAGTGGGTAATTTGACGGTGTCAAGTACTTATTGGAGGTTTTATTTGGCTTTTTTTAGTTTTGATAGAATCGTGTTTTCACTATTTCGTCTAAATACAAAGCGACGATGCGTGCTTTCGTATTGACAATTACAAAATGACGTTTCAGGATGTCAAAGTATTTATGAAACATGTAATATACCATGATTTTTTTTAAATTATCCCTTTTTTGTTATACAATATTTATACAGCTTGTAATAAACTTGGGTAAGTTAAGTACAGGCTTCAGTCTCTACAACAATAATGTAAATGTACTTATTGTTACTCTACTGTACTATACTTATGAATTATTATCGTTGTTATTTTGCATTGTGTGGTGGAGAAAAATAAATAACCCTTTATTATTATTATTTTGATCTACCTACACAGTAAAAAAAGTTTGATAAGTAATATTTATATATATGTATGTCCAGCAGCATAGTCAATCGATATTTTATTATTAACAACATGTACAAAACAAAAAAAAATATGAGTATGTAGGTACCTTGAGTAGCTAATAAATGTATTTGACTTTAATGTACACAGAATTAATTCAGTTTTTTTTTCATGAAACTGACATGATTGCTTATTTAAGACATCGTAAAGTCCCGTAACGTGACGTAGTGTTAATATGTCTAACAGTATTTGATCGCAAATAAAAATCGCACCATCTCAACCGATCGCAATGAAGCGATATCTTGTTATTAAAGATATTCCTTTTATTTTGTGTTCACATAACAAATTGTAGCGTTTAATTTTGTTACGTTGCTGCTCTTGTGCAATCATTATTATTGATGTTTTCTTGTTAAGTCATTATTATCATCATATTTATAATGAATTTACAAAAAATTTGAGGATTTTTATTTTACTTGTTCTGGGTTTGTATACCTTATTACATAAGGAATTAACTTCTGCCAGCGGCTTGGACTTCCTGAAAGTCGGCATCTCCACACAAACTTCTTCTTCTTATCCATATAAGACACTCTTCCCAGTTTCGTTAAATCAGTTCATAGCGGGTGTCTACACCCCATAAGAAACCTACCTACCAAATTTTAAGTATGTAAGTGTTATAGTTTCTGAGATTTTGTGATTAATTCATAACAAAATTAGTTCAACAATAGTGAAGTTTTTTTATGGTAGAAAAAAACATTCAATGACATATCTCGCCCTTGAACGGACTGGGGTCGGATCTTCCTTTCAGAAGCTGGGCCATGGTCTCAGCAGGCTTCGGCCTGCAGGCACTCTACGCTTGCTAACAGCTCCTTGAGGCGCGAGGGAACAGAACGCGCCGTCGACGACTACCCATTACTCGCCGTTCGTAAGCCCGCGCTTTCGGACCGCATACCGGAAGACACAGCGTTAGAAAGCCTCACACAAGGTGGACTGATGACTGATCAGAGTTGCTGGAATCCGATGAATGCAAGACGCACAGGACGGGTCATTGTGGCGGCGCTTAGGGGAGGCCTATGTCCAGCAGTGGGCGGCTTGCGGCTGAAATGATGATGGAATGGTATATATAGATTCTGTTGATTCCAAAAATAAACCAATAAGCAACATACAAAGTATTTTCTCTGAAAAAATCAACAAAAACAAAAAGTGTGGGTGTTCCGATCATTGCTATGTACACTTACAAGAAACCGTGGCTTCGGGCGATAAACTGACATCTCTCAGGATTTAAATCAGTTGCATGGTACGCCGATGCTTCCGCAAATCATCCATCTTCCTCTAGACCTGATTGGGCAGGGCTGATCCCGATTTAAACTGGATTATTTAAGTAGTACAGATTCTGGAAACGAAATTGTGAAAACGGAACAAAATGTGCTTTCAATTTTGTCTTCAATTTATCATTTAAAAAAAGTTATAAATAGGACATTGTGCTGTGCGTCGCGACGACTCAAAAAATTTTTAAGTATCTCCATTCTTTTTTTTAATATTTAACTAAAATACATACTTAAATCGACTTATTACGCCTATGTAGCACTTTTTATACCTACTAATCGATTATTGTTCGATAGAAAAGAAGAGGATCTTTAATATCTGATCGGAGATTGATCACCACTAAGCTTACAAAAAAAACAATTTCAAAGCACTCACAACGAGAGAGAGAAAGTATTGCCATGTCGCCTAGATAACTTGATGAAAAACGGAAAAGTTTCGAAAGGCAAATGCAGACAGAGAAGTCTGAGAAGTTAAGAGGGCTGAGCAGAGATGACTGAGGACCGAGAAAGCTGGCACAGTCTGGAAGGGGCTTTTACCCAAAAAGGGGTTCTTAATTACTAACAAAATTAAATATTAGATGTTATGTAAAAGCTAAATCGTTATTAAGGATTAAATGGGCTTTTTTTATTTTTCTACTTATTTCTCTCATCAGAACCAACCCTGAATTTCGTTACATTGCCAAACAAATTGCGTACAAGTTCTTAGAACCTCAAAATAACAACTAAAAGAAAGTACACTGCATAGTAATTAATTATTATCATAATATTGATCGTAAATAAATATTTATTGATGACGTGTTCAAATTTATTGATTCTTAATACAGCAATTTTAGTGCATAATGAAGATATTTAAAATGCGTTGTAAATCAAACGTTCTTGCTCGAGGTAATTTGAATATTTATTTGGAATCGTAAGTGTTGCCAATAATTGATTAGAGGGATTTTTAGCTGGCAATTTTGGACTAAAAAGCCTCTTTTTTATTGTTATAAACTAGTGCTTGACTGCGATCCCACCTGATGGTAAGCAGTTATACAATCGTTGATGGTGAAGCGTTCTAGTTTATTAATCACTCTTTTAGTATTTTAATGCAACTAGTCTACTAATTATAATTATTCTTGGTTATGATACCTGGTTCTCATGCTATTGAAAGTACGGATGTGATTTTTTCAATTCATATCTTATTCATATACTAGCGACCCGACCCAGCTGCGCAAGGGTGCAATGGTGATATTCAATATACTATGCATATATTATACATTATTTTCGAATTACTCTATCTATTAAAAAACCGCATCAAAATCCGTTGCGTAGTTTTAAAAATCTAAGCATACATAGCGACTTTATTTTATAACATGTAATGATATACTTTTCTAACTTTATCTAGCAAATTCGTGATACTGAGTCCTCTCAGAAAGCACATTATGTCGTTGGTTTCGGTTGTCAACTTGTCATTCTTAAATTTTTGACAGTCGTTATGGCAACACAAAGAGGCGTGAACGTGAATGTGGTCGGTTTTCGTGGGGTGCGCCGTAATTTATTCATGATGTGAATAATTAAATGATGAAAAACATGTGAAGAGTAAGGGTTTGTATCAATTCTTCCATTATACTCTGATTTGACTGGCCTGTCAGTCTAGTAGTTAGTGACCCTGACTGCTATGCGGGAGGTCGTGGGTTCGATTCCTACCCAGGACAAATGTTTGTGTGATGAGCACGATCATTTGTTCTGTGTCTGGGTGTAATTTATCTATGATATGTATGTATTTAGAAATATATAAGTATGTTTATCAGTTGTCTAGTACCCATAACACAAGCTCTGCTTAGCTTGGGACTAGACGACGTTGTGTGATAGTTGTGGAAATATTTATTATTATGACCTTTATTTATTTTTTAAACATATTAATTACATTTTTAAGTATTTTCTTAAAAAACACATACAATGTTTTTTTAACATTTAAAAATATAAAAAACAGTAGTCCACCGGTGTCGGGAGCAGGGTCCAAGCTACCGGTGGTTAGGGCTCCAGAGACAGGAACCTCCTCACAATACGAGCCGTGTCGAGGAGCACTGCCTTCTGTATCAGGCCCTTGATCCAACCGCGCAACGACAGCTTCGACAGATGGTCGTCGAAGCTTTTGGCTATAAGGCCATTGGCGGTCACAACTATCGGCACAATGACAGCCGAGTCTACAGTCTAGTCTATTATTATTACTTACCTTACTTTTATATCAGTATTCATATTTAAAGTATTTAAATTTAAAGTATTTAGTTAATTTTCTTTTTAAATACTTCAAAGGACACCGTTAAAATCACAACATCTGACACAGTAACCACCAAAATTCTGTGAAAACGGCGACTTCAGACAATCGCAAGTAAAAAAGGGACATTTATTTTCTTCGCACATATATTAGGCAAGCAAATACAAGGAATTTTATTGTGTGCTTAACGGTTCATTGTTCAAAACTTAATGTACAAGACAAATAAGAAATTTTTGGCTCCGTAACGTAGGAGGTAGGATTTTGGGATGAATCTTAACAATCTTAAACATATCGTTGGTAACGCCTTTGTTATCATCAAGGTAAGGTTTGTAGTTGATGATTTTAGCGATATGAGTAATGTGGTAAGGCAGTTTATTTGCTTATTTATAAGGAAATGTAGTATTCGGTTACAGGCGCGGTATTTTGAGAGTCTTCGTGATATTATTTCGTCGGGTACCGTTATTGAAGGTTGGGAAGTTAAGTTACTGGCTATTTATAGAATGGATAAATTTAAATCGACGTTTGCTACTAAGATTGTAATGTGATTTAATGGTAGATTTTTTTTTGGGTAGCTAAAAAACACCCTGTGGCAAATCTCGCCCTTAGGTGGAGCGTGAAACAGTGTCTGATTCTTACTAACTAAACAACTCACCACGTTCCTACGTTGCCTTATGTACAGAACCTTCCTTTTAGACTGGAACCCTTGGCCACAGTTGGCTTCGACCCGTCTACAGGGTCCCTACGAAGATTTAATGGTAGGTTCTATATACAGCATATTTTTGGTATAAGTAACACTATTCGTATAACAGCATTTGTCACTAGCGACTGAGTTGTCTCCACTCCACTAGGTCATCAGCATTTACAGAAATAAATTTGTAATTCAATAGAAAAAAAACAAACAGAAAGCACATCAACCTTATAATGTTCCCACTGCTGGGATTCAGGTCTGATCTTTAGAAGAGATAATGAATCTTAATCGACCATGCGGGCCCACGGTCGTTTGGTAGCAGTCCAGACCGAGCCCAAGTCGTCGACGGCGCGCTCCGTTCCCGCGCGCCTCAAGGAGTTGTCAGCACACCGTAGGGGCCCAACTGGGTCGAAGCCTCCCGGGGCTGAGGGTTGATGCGAAAGCGTTACACCGGGGCTCTGGGAATAAGGCAAGGAAGTAGACGGAGACGGGGTAGGTTCTTTAGTCAGTAAGAGTCTGACACTGTTTCCCGCTCCGCCCAAGAGTGGGATTCGTCATTCGATGATTTTTACCTACCATAAAAAAAAACCATGCGGGCCCAGTGCGGATTGGTGGACGTCACATATCTTCGAATTTTTCTTTCTAAGACATGCCGGTTTCCTCACGATGTTTTCCTTCACCGTTTTGAGAGCAGTGGTGATGAAATAAATTACACAGAGTGTTGTTTTTGAACCCATGACTCTTAAGTCGAAGCTACTGTCACACTTTTTTGATTCAAAAGCATTTATTTCAAACAAACCTTTACAGGCACTTTTGAAAAGGAGTCAAGGTCTGTCAGAAAAAAATGACGCTAATTGCACATTCCAAAGATGTGTTTCTCTATGGAGAAGAATGTGTAAGAAACTCCATGGACACTCTTTTCAATCATGTAATTTATTATTATATCTTGGGACCATATTTTTTGTCGCTGCTGTGATGTGAGAACAACGTAACTAAACTTGGCCAATCATGATCTTATCTATTGCGCTAAGGGACAAGCGTGTCAACTTATCGGCGCCTACCTTTACCTCTTGCGCCACTAGTGTGATTTGTATGTTAATTGCACACGCAGCATAGTAGGAAAATGTTAGATTCAACGTTGTTGTAGGTTTCAAACAGGCAGCGGCCACTCGATATGCGAAGCATGTTTGGCTTGCATCCAAATGTACTGTGATCATGACTAAAACAATACGTATTATTTACTTCTTTTCCAAATTCTTGTAAAACCATTAGCTCTTCTTTAACGTTAAACACTTTGGATTACTACATTATCATCATCAGCCTTTTTTTAATGTTCTCACTGCTGGGTCACAGGCCTCCTCTCTAAGAAAGGGATTAGGCCATAATCCACCACGCCGGCCCCGTGCAGATTGGTGAATGTCACATGACTTCTAAATTTTTGAAACGGTGGTGATGAAATAAACTACACAAATTAATGCGCCTGGCTGGGTTTGAACCCGCGACCTACAACTCGTAAGTCGGGGCCGTTACAACTTGGCCACCACAGCTCTCATATTTTGGAGTATTTAGAGAGAGGGAATTTCAGTTTGTTACTATCAGAACCTATCCGAGGTCTTTCAGTTACTTTTTGCGTTTCTGAGCCGCAGTGACTCATTCGAACAATCTTGAAAGAGTTTTGGAGTAGGTATCTTATAAATTATTTTCATATTCCCAAACAAGTAGACAGTTACTACTAAATGGCAACTGTTTCTTAGTTACTCATCTCGTTACGATTGCTTACCCCTTATAGATTACTATACTACTATTTTAGAATTATATTCGACCTAATCGTCTTAGACCATTTGATTGTATCCATAACTGGCTATTTTATTAGGTGGATTTTATCTATACATATAAAAGGAGAAACTGACTGACATATCAACGCACAGCCGACTAGCCGACTGGGACTAAGAACGTGAAATTTTGCACAAGGCTTTCTTTAATGGCGTAAGAAAGAATCTCCCAAAACTCACCCCCTAGGGGGATCGAGCGGGGGACAAAATTTTGTACGAAAAAAAACCTGTTTACTGGCGGTTAAAGCCTCAGGCAGAAAGCTAGTTTACAATATACAAAGAAAATAAAATTATAATCTATATATAATTTATTATTCACATTTATTTCTAACTTACATATTGTAGTAGTACAATGGAATGTGGTCTGCACCAAAAATACTTGAAACATATTTTTACCCTTCTGTCAAGAAAGAGATATTACATTTGTAGCAAATAAAATATTTCTTCCTCTTTTTAGCCTTCTTGCCGACCGCAGATATAAAATACGTTCGATATTATCTGTTCATTAAACCATATCATCTCAAAACAGGTCAGCATCAACCAGGGATTTATATATTTATCCTTTGAGTACCGTAAGTCCATAAGTTGGTCAAAGTGTAACTGTGCCATACCACCCGGGGATCGCGGTGTACGATCCCGCGAGGCGAGACTAGTCGTAAATCCCGAGCGTTCCCGGTAACGTAACAGTATCTGAATGGGTCCGAAATATGTACTCGGACACGGACAGGTTTGGGTGTGTGCTCGATGCTTTTTATTTGATTATAACCTTTGTAGTAGCATTATCAAGAATTTTTGCAGGGATAATCACCATCATTTGAGCCGTAAGACGTCTATTGTTGGACATAGGCCTCCCGTAACCGTCGCCATAACGACCGGTCCTATGTGCCTCGCATCCATCGGATTCCAGCAACCCTGAAGAGTTTCTCGGTCCACCACGTTCCCACGTGGTGGACCGTTGGAAGACCGAGAGGGCTTCGTCTTCCGGGATGGAATTGCAGGGGTGATTTATGAAAATATTCTCCACTTTGCTACATTTTATTATTTGCTGGGAATTTATCAAAGTACTTCTTTTGCTCTAGTCTAGGTGGAGGAAGAGGCGGCTTCAGACTTTTGACTGACTAAAAATACCTTCAGTTGCCTTTGCTTTCTTGGGGCCAAACCTTTGAAAGTTTGGTTATGATCGCAAAATGACTGTTAGTGGTTTAGTTATGATCGCAAAATGACTGTTAGTGGAACTACAAGTCTGCTATAATTTATTTGGACGTTTCAGCAATCCTGGCAAGCAAATTTAGCAGTAGTTCCTCAACGGAAATTTAAGGAATACATTTTTATGCCCCTTAAATATTTATTTCTTTGATAGATTTTTGACTGCGATTTTTTTTTGAAAAGAGTAAAAATAACCAATTAAAAAACAGAGAAGCTCTGGTTGAATTTCAACTTGACCTCAATCCAAAAGCATACGATCGTTAAAAATAAACCTGCAAAATGATATGCGTCTTCAATATGGTAGTGTATCCGCATTCAAAAGACGGAATACCATCCCGTGACCAGTAATTGTACTCCCTTAATACAGTAACAAGATTGCGGTACTCGCTGTATTTATAACCGGCTTTTAATTTCGCTTAATAATAAATAAATTCACCCTTAAAGTTCGTGACTCATGTCCGGGAAGCTCACTATCAAAAGTATTGATTAATTTGACAGGACTGTACTTTGTATAAAACATACTTAGGTTCTATCACGACATGTCATCGATGTCATATTTAAAAATGGAAATGTAAGCGTGTAAGCTTATCATTACATAGTATAAAACAAAGTTGCGCTGTCTCTATGTATGCTTAGATCTTTAAAAGTACGCAACGGATTTTGATGCGTTTTTTTTAATAGATAGTGTGATTCAAAAAGAAGGTTTATATGTATAAATACATGCATAATATACTTAATATCAGCATTGCCCCCGTGTGAAGCTAGGGCGGGTCGCTAGTTTACAAATATGAGTTAGCTACAAAAAAACTACCAATTAATTTAAACGTTTCTGTTTGAAATATGTTTATAAATTTTGTTTTATTTCTTATTTTAATTAAAACACTGTAAAAAATTATGTAAAAAAAATACGAATGACAGAACTTTCTGCATTTGGCGTGACGTAACGTAAAATAAAATATATGTTTCGTGCAACAATGGAAAATTCGTTATATCTTGTATAGTAATTGGAATTGACAAATGACTTCGATGAATTGGAAATACACAATAATACATGTAATTACGTTTCTGATTTAGCGGAGTAACGAAGATTTTATTCATAATAAACTGATAACGGTATGGTAAGAATAAATTTTTGCATGACTGAATACTTTTTGCTGAAGTCTCGATAAAAACTGAATTTGCAGTAATGAACTTTCAGGTTGATGACTCGAATAACTAAAAAGTTTACTGAAAGACTATCAGTAAGAGGTGACTGACCTAAGTTAAAAAGAAAAAGAATGGAGGCATCACACCAAATAAACATCATTAGAAGGCTATAAAATAAAAAGGTTTTACGCAATATTATTTTATACTCTGAGTGCTTGATTACGGAGACGCGGCACGATAGGGGACGCGTCAGTCGTTCGTCGTACATTGCTACAGCGAGTCGCATCATTGCATGCGCAAACATAAACATTACGACAATGTACACAAACGCCGTCAACAAGCACTTAGGGCGTGCTTATCATACTAGTGGATTGCGAGCGTTCTGAAAGCGGAGCGGAAGCGCAACGAATACGTTACGAGCGCGCAACGAGTACGACGCGTATGTGCAGCGGGATAGTTACGGACGCGCCACGATTCATAATCTCCAGCGTCATCGAAGTAAGAAAGCCGAAAGCAGGGTCTTCTCGTGAGAATCCATTTTGTTACTGAGCACATTTTACGTAGTTAACATACATACAAACACGTGTAAAAAACGTTGCGTATTTGCCACGTATCCGCGAAGTAATCGCTAGTGTAATAAATCCCTAATCATCTTAAAATTGAGTTTATTTTTAAAGAACCTAAAAAGGTACTCATCGTTCTCAAAATACTTTTGCAGACGTTCCTAATCTGGGCTTATATTGACATTTAAAGATGGAGGGCAGGTAAATCTCGGATTGTGTCCATTGGCAAAGTACCTTAGTGGAGCAAGTGTAGAAGATTCATTAAGGAAAAATATCTGTTCTTTTATTTATGATATAACAAACATAAAACTGACTTATAAATTAAAAATGCAAATTTGTATGTATGGCACTTAACACTGCCATACTTTTTGGTCATAATATTGATCGTAGTTCACATTTTATTGTCTGTGTGTCTCTTGATCATCAAGCCACCTTTTCACAGGTCAATCTTAGTGACGTTATCCATTCTCAGGTATTCATTTCATAGAGACAGAATCCAACCGCTTTGAGTGTCCTTGCAGTTCATGTGACTTACCCAATCGCATTTTAGTCAAGGTGGTTCTAAAAAAGAATACCTGGAAAAGGTTGAAGAAGCCCAACTGTGAGAAAATATAGGTTAAATAAAAAATAAACAGAAACTTAACTTTTTGTATGCCGTAATTAGAGACACAATTAAAAAGCCATTGTATCTCGAGTAGATCGGCGAACGAAAGGTTAAACCAACTCAAAACCACGTTCGGTTTTCATCGAGTGTAAGTTTAAAGACAACTGCACAACACTATCAATCCGCATGTCGTACGTAAGTAAGTAGGTGTCGAGACCACATATCGCATTATTTATTACATTCTAAACGATATCGAGGATCGCGCGTTTTGGACGCGCTACGGGTATGTGATGACGTATCTCATATTTATGGGGCACACGCGTATTGTCCCGGCGTGTAGGTCGTGATGCATGGCCGCCGGCGCCGATGGATGTTACTTACCATGTGGCACCCTAGAGTGGGAGTGGACGTGGACTTATAGTAAGGGTGGGGAATGCGCCCTTTAGGTTTTGAGGAATGTTTGAATATTGCTTGGTGTCTGTCCTGGTATGCGGAAGAGTTCGATTTATGAGAAGGAGAGTCCAGGAAGGTTCAGGGTTCCTGCTGTTTTAGTTTATATACTGTCTTTGTTCTCATTTCATCCAGTTTGAAGTTTTAGTAATTCTTTTTGCAATATCAAATTCATAATCTTTTCAAAATTTGATCCTCTAAGTTAACAATAATGTATTGAGTCCTGGACAACAATAGCTACGTTTGGAAGCTAAAAGGATAGTCTTTTGACCAGTGTTGATTAATTGGGTTACACAACTCTCGTGCTAATTTCTTTCAAAACTAGCTTTCCTTACCTGATATCCGTAAAGGCAACTGGACACGTATGCGTAGCTTTATAGATGTATATTCGTCATTTTACGCTTGATGTACCTTAGCTTGCAGCTTGCATTAAAAACTATGAAACCCTGTCGGCGAAGCGACAACATCGTGACGAACGCGTATAAAGTTACGCGTCTATGAAGCTACGCGTCTATGTAGCTACGCGTCTATGTAGCTACGCATCTATAATGCTACGCATCTATAATGCTACGCATCTATAATGCTACGCGTCTATGAAGTTACGCATCTATGAAGCTACGCATCTATGTAGCTACGCATCTATGAAACTACGCTTCTTTAAAGCTACGCGTGTATGAAATTACGCCTCTAAGATGCTACGCGTCTGTGAATAGTATGCCTAATGTATCACTTTACTGATTCAAAGAACGAAGAACCAATAGTAAAATCAACAAGTATATCAATCGAAACTTTAAACACACAAATAAGCTGATGCTTTGCATAACCGCGCGGTGTTAACACAAACCATCAAAGTGGGCAACCGCGGCAGTTAAATACGATCGCATACAACGCACGCCTAATCACAAAAAGACACAAATCAAAAAATTTATTATTAAAGATTGAATCGTGAAACGTATATTATAAGATTCAATTTTCGAAGACCTCTCTTTTCAGATATCTCTTTTTATGGTTACAGTTTGAGTACGCATACCGCATCCAGTTGTCACTAGTGCTCTTTGAATGTACTTCGCTGATGGACAATGGCTTTTCAATGCGAGTTATTGGGTGTTGAGCTGAAAGATATGGGTCAGTTTGTCATTAATGGCGCCACTGTAAAATTTATGGCGATAGTGGGTCATTTTTATGCTTTAGAAAATATACATATATGCATAAATGTTGGAGAAACGTTGTGCAGATTCTAAATTATATTATTATATCTGATCTACGGGCCCAGTGCCTTTGGTAAAGGCCTTTCTCCATTCCTTCCAGTGTTTTCGGCATTGATCCACATCTCGCCAATTCCTAAGCAAGTCTTCTTCTAAATCAGCCAGGACCCCTTCGGGTGGTTTCAGACACCAACAGAAAAAAGATATACCATGAGGATCATACATCCACGTTCAAATACTCGTTAACTCATCAGTCACCAGAGATCGAAGAGTGATACGAGATGGACTACCAAGTCGTGTACACACGACCCTGGCGTATAAGGCACGAAAATACTCATCGGACCAATCCGTAGAGCACAGTTAAATGGTTAAAGGTCCTGATAAAAGTCTATTTTAAAAACCAATAAAAAATTATGAACATGTCTCAAGAGATAATATTTTTTCTCACTTTTTTTTACTGATGATAGGTTCGCGCTTGACCGCTATCTCATCTGATGGAAAACAACGATACGGTCGGCTATGCAAGATGCTTTAAACGTTGTGATTGTGCAATGTATAATCACTTTTATCCATTAAAATAACATACCAACTATTAAAACAACATACATCTAATATGGAAACTATCATTACCATTGAATTTCACAAGCATTTTGATCAACAAAATTGTTAAGCCGCAAAAGGCGAGGAAATAAGTAAAAAAATCAAAATTTATTCCACATTACCTACTTTAAATACTTTTTATCTGAAGTTCGGAAATAAATTGAAGCGCTCGTGCCACCCAAGAAACAGAAAACAAAACTCAATGTACTGTCGTCGACTCAGATATTCTATACACTAGAAATATTAACCGTCGCTACAAAAATGTCCCTCTGGAAAAGATATAAATAGTTGAATAAAGTTTGAACACAATTAGCTTATGTTATAGACAAATAATACGTCACAGGTGACCCCAATTAATTTCACAGTTCAGGACAAGTGGAAAATCCGTACCTATATTAATCTTTTGAATACCGTAATTAGAGATTACATAATAGAAAGACAATAGGTGTGCGAACGCCGGCAGTCGCTGGGACTCAAGTGTCTAAAGGAGGGGAAAAATTGACTAACTTACATATCAACCCACAGCCGAAATCACTGGATCAAGGAACAGTCGTTAGCACTCTACTCTAAAATTTGACGTTCCTTCTGAATGAGTTTTTGGAAATTCGTTGTGTGGGGATGAAAGTAGGAATTTTGTTTAAATGCAAAGTCTCATTTCGAGACACAGAATGAGATTTTTAGTTACAAACACTAACCTAAATTAATAATATGGGTTGTACTTACTTGTTTTCAATACTAGTACCTTCTAAAGACCTAATTTAGGGGTCTTAAAGTGTCTATGGACAATTTTTACTGCTTGGGTTAAAAAACTTAAAAGTAAGCAAAAATAATTTAAAGTTATTATAAATTAAAGCTAATTATGACAATGATATCACCACCTTGTGACATAGCCTAAGTTTGTTTTATAGTCACATCTATGTCACCAATCTTTCGAATACCGTAATTAGAGAGACAATCAAGAGTTTAAGAACTGAAATTAAAAATCCTACACCGCTATATATTAGAATTCTTCGCGCGATTAGAACATAATTATACAATAGCCCAAAATGAACTAGCGGACGGTTACCAGAATTAGACAAAATACCTCGGAGGCATGTGCTTTACACTTTGTTTCTCAATCCTCAATACTTTAATAATTTTTATATGATTCTATTTTTTTTTTCAATGACTTCTTTCGCTCTAGGACGGGGCTCGAGGCCGTGGCAGACTTTTACTGGCTAAGGCCACACCTATAATTTTACTATAGCTTGCTTTCCAGGACTTCGGAGTTCCTGTTCCCTGCCAATGAAAATTTTATGATTTTTACCATAAAAAAAAATTGTCCTCTGATTTTTTCCCGTCGTGTTGTCGTCACACTCTCCTCAAAGCATAACCTAACCATGTTTTTTCAAGTCAGCTTCTTTCAGTTCGCATTCATAGCCCGTTCTATTATATTGTCAATTGGGGACCTCCATGCGCCGTATACAATTACAAGATGTGTTCATTCTGCCGCAATCTGTCAGTCGAAGCGGTCGTCTCACTATAAATAAAGCGAATTTATTTGCGTGCACTTAATTTATAGCTATTTTGGACACAATGTAGCGATGTGATATCCTACTGCAGGAGCAAGTGCGGCCATTCAAGTCCGAGGAGTCAGTATTGTTGGTGAAATATATTGGAGAATGTTTTGTTAAGTTTTGTAAGGATGAAAGAGGTAGCTTATAAAATCAAGAAGGCAATAACATTATAAGCTGTAAAGTTATTTGCTTGTACGGCATGATGTTGGTAACTTGGAATTTAAGGGCCAGTTGTAGTCACAGTGTATTTTGTATGAACTCCGCTCGGGACTTTGTCGACTTCGCGGGTCCGATAACTGTTCAAGACTTTTGTTTTTGACAGACCTTTTTAAAAAAACAATCTTTAAGGTTTATTATGTTATGTAATTTTCAAATATTGCCGTGAAGTAATCTTGTAGACATACACGTATGAGATCGTAAATTAGGATGACTTTCGCGATTTTTTTTGTCAAGCCAACTAATTTATATCCCGTTTAGGTTTTAGCCATACGGTTCAATTCGGTCAATTTTTATAAATTTTTTTTAATGGTTTTTTTTTACATATGTGGATTTCCAAAGGTTCAAAATGAGGAGAACCTAGCCTTAAGTGGCGATGTAAGATTATAAGAGATATGACAACGTTTTTGTTGAATTGCAAGCGTATCTTTTCAGTATTTTCAAGTGTAGGTATATGTCATCGATATCGTTAAAATGGTTTTCTGATTGTTAATTAACACAAGTTGACAGTAGGAAAATAGCATTTATTGGTGGCGAAAATAATAAATAATGACGTGATGACGCTGGAATGTCAAACCCATGTGATTTTTTCAATTTACAGTATATACTCTTCTACAGTATAGATCTTTGACAGTCTCTACAGGTTGTTAGACGGCACAAAGCATTACCAATCGGTCTATCCTATCTCAAGGAAAAAAAATCCTTTAGTACAAAAAACGCAAAACTGGCACAGTAAACAGTGAAAAGAAATGGCTTTCTACCTCCTTATTTAGCTTACTTTTTTAAAAGGTTTTCCGCAATTAATCATATTACTCAACACATTCATCACAATACTGCCACTTTTTTTATTTTTACACCAAGCATTAATATATTCAATCCGGAACGTACCAAAATTATCATAATTATCGACTTCCTAACTGCTAGCATTGATAAATACCTGAATGCCTATACTCCGTTCGAAATAACAGATAATCTTTTATACCGTCCGTTCAATCATTTTTGAGTTTTATTACGTTGGTGGAATGGTAAATGACGGCTGCAGTAAATAGTTGGCTTTTTAACAACTTTTTTGCTATTAATGCCGTCCTTATACCTACGGTATAGAAGTTAAAATCGGTTAAATAGACAGTAAAAAAGCTTTCTTTAAATGTCTAATCTTAAAGCAAATAGAGTATAGTATGAGTTTGTTTTAAGTTAACGCGATCGACACGTTTTTGACGTCCGACGCTCCGATTGGCCCGCTCTTAACCAATCAGAAACCAAATCGCGGTGCACGTTTTTATCGCATAAACGTAAAAACAACACGCACTCAACGCACAGATTATAACTATCTGTTGTTACATATAGTTTACACTCGAACGGGCACGTTAGTAACACTATCTGACCAGTGATTTAGTGCACTCGCCTGTCCACTGGCACGGTTTACTGGCGTGGCAGTGTGTAATGACTTCAGATGTAAATACTTTAAATTGATTTGTAGGTTTCGGCTTTCTAAAGAGAAACAATAGGTGTCTGTTTTCTATCTCGTATGTTATTTAGAGTCAACGGAGATTAATAGATGTCCTTTTGAGAGGTGTACTGCTTTGGGTGTCATTTTATCTGCCGTATAATGAATAGTGCGCGTAAGCCTCGACTTGGTTATGATCAATGGCTTGTAAAGTTACTAACAAAATTGGATATAGAGATACGAAAGCTTAATTTGAGTTTTCTTGGGGATTGACCTGAAATTGAAGTACAGAAATGTATATAACAACTAATTTTTTTTTTCAGGGTTTACCTTCAAAAGGCGCCTTTTGGGGCAATAAGTAGGACGTGTGGGATTCCTACAACCCTGAAACTACCCCGATAATCCCTTTGAACACATCGCCTCTGTTGTCCCTTTAAAAACCACACCGGAACTCCTTCTACGTATAAAAATTCTGTTAGGACACAACTCTGAAGAATCAACTGGATAGAAAAGCTGGGAATTTGGAATAATTACCTTATTGAAATCATCCCTGGATCACAAACACACAAGGAAAAGGCCATACTTATTATCTCATTAAAGATTATTTTAGAACCGAACGTGTGCTGTACAGACGACCAGCTAGTCTACCTTTCGCCAAGTTTCAGATACTAGTACATGTTTGTTTTTGGTTATGGGAAACATCATATTACTTTTCCACACTAGGGTGGTGTTTCAGACTTTTACTGACAAAAGTCCACATATGTCCTACATTTTCTTAGCAACTCTTTCACTTTAACAACATATTTATCCTTTCTCCCATGTTATACACCCTGTAAAGATTTGAGATAAAAGCTTGTAAAAAATACTATTTACTATCAGCAAAGAGATCACAATAAACATTAATCAAATCATGATCTCTGCTTACAAACAACTACCATTATCAATTCTAATTAAAAAACCATTGTTACAATTATCAGAGACGATAAAAAAACAAAAATCTGACCTCATAACTCAGAGGATTGCAAAACGCTCAACACATACTTTATCTAGGGGGTGTAATCCATGTCGCAAGACGCTTTGAACAGCGCACGCGCCAGTCCATAATGAAATCATAAGTCACGATCTTTCTCAAACGATTCTCACCTGAAACAAATGAAAAACCACCTTAAGTTTTTAAAAATAGAGTCTGAAATTGCAGTAAACTTAAAAGCAAAGCTTATTTGCCCTATATAAAGTCGGTTGAATAGATTATTGCGAATTACAAAACATTGTAGTAGCTGTTTAAGATCATTATTTCTTTTCTCATATAGAATTTAATTTTGGTGCTCATAGAGCTTAATAGCTTCTTATGTTTCTTATTATCCTCTAAATATGAGTAGGTTGTTATTGTGTGTGTGTAATTATTGGTTTAGCAATATTGTAGAACAATTATTTTTTATGTTGCACGCATGCGGCTAAAAATATTATAAATATACACTTTGATAGACGTAGAGGAAGGTTGGAAGACAATATGGATCAATGTGTAGTAATCTATAGATATAAAAGGAGAAACTGACTGACATATCAACGTACAGCCGAAACTACTGGGCCGAGGAGCGCAAAATTTTTCACAAGGCTTCCTTTTACGACGTAGGGCGAACACTAAGAAAGGATTTTTTTAAATTCAGCTCCTAAAGGAATGAAAGGGGGTCTAAAGTTTGTATGGAGAACCCGACTTTCACGCGGGAGAAACCGCTGGCAGAAAGCTAATATTATAATATTAATGAAAAGGGAAGTTTTTTTAATAGTACATTAAATGACTTCTGCTACTCTGGGTGGAATGAGAGGGACTCAGATAGGGGGTGAGACTTTTACTGACTAATTTCACTTGTGTCCTTTAGTGGCCCTTTGCGATCTAGCATTGCCTGCATAGCATGTAATGTACCAAAACTAACTTAAACATCCATACTTAATATTATAAATGCAAAAGTAACTCTGTATGTCTGTTACGCTTTCCCGCTTACACCTCTCAAACGATTTTGATGAAATTTGGCACAGACAATCTTTAGACCCTGAGAAAGGCCATAGGCTACCTTTTATTGCGAAAAAAAGGACGCAGACGAAGGCGCGGGTACCAGCTAGTACAATATAAAATTAATTAATCAATGCCCATATTTTCGATGCACTTTTGAAATGTCCTTTACTAAACTGAAAGGATTCCCAGAAAGTCCGGCTTGTGTGGCATATTCTTCATTCACAGTCAAATTAGAACAGTGGTCTCGCATATTTTTGAGCTATAAATGGACCTCACATTCAGATTTAGTCTCAAAAGGGTTATATTAGTCAGTAATACATCGTCAGATCGGTATCACATCTCAACAATAGGGGCAGAGTTCAAATTCCAAGGAGGTGACATTCACACAGTCTGCTGTAAAGACCATTCATTGTACAAAGGCTGTATGTAGCCTTAAAATATATGAAGATACTAGCTTGTGCCCGCGGCTTCGCCCGCGTGGTTTTCGGGTTGGGGTTGAGGTTTCCGGGATAAAAAGTAGCCTATGTCCTATTCCAGAGTGTATCCTATGCCTGTGCCAAATTTCATCCAAATCCGTCCAGCCGTTTTGGCGTGATTGAGTAACAAACATCCAAACATCGTAAATTTCGCATTTATAATATTAGTAAGATACACATGATAATTATATATGCACAAAGCGACAGTGACGAAAAGTGGCGCCAGTGACTGAAAAGTTGAAAGGATACGTTTGTTTTGGTATGGACATGTGAAGAGGAGAGATGAAATGCATGTTACAAAAAGAGTTCCGAGTTTACACATAGATGGATGGAGAGGAAGAGGGAGGCCGAAGAAGAGACGGAAGGATTGCGTGAGGAGTGATATGAAAGAAAAGGGAGTTAGTGATAGTGTGGGTGACAGGACAGAGTGGAAGAAAAAAACATGTTGCACCGACCCCAAGTAACATGGGATAAGGGTAGGATGATGGATGATGGATATGCACAAAGCAGAGAGAGAAAGAAAGTTATAGAGTAGGTTGCAGGTTCAAAAAACATTACTTTGTGTAATTTATTTCTCCACCACTGCACTCTAAATTTTTAAGGAAAACATCGTGGGGATACCGACATGTCCTAGATCCAAAAATACAAAGACATGTGTCATCTACCAACCCGCACTAGGCCCGCGTGATGGATTACGACCCATCCCCTCTCATATTGAAGAGGCTTGAGTTCCAGTAGTGGGAAAACTATTAGGCCTATGTTATGCTACTTTTTAACTAATATATTTTATATCAGGAGGTATATTTAAACTGGTCAGTATTATAGGTTATCGACTTCTTTTGAAACTGCCTCATATATTCTAGAAATTCCAACATCTAGGTATTGATCGATTCTAAAAAATGGTGTTTCTTAGAATTAAAATCGTAGGTATTTAAACCTAAAACCTAAGCAAACAAATATTTGTAGACATAGCTTTTTGCCTCAAATATTTTTAGTACATCCGGAGCACGTAGGCATTCATCTGAGCAACTAAGGACGGTATCTACCATCTCATCAGGAAAAGGAATGGTCCTTTTATAGGCATAGTTCATCAAGTTTATGGGAACTTGTTGAACTTACCTAAATACACGCTTTGTAATTAGGTAAGTTCATCAATATTTTAGTCGAAAGACGTCCACTGTTGGACCTCCTCCAAGTGTAGCTACAATGATTGGTCCTGTGCTTTTTGCACCCATCGGCTTCCAGCAACTCTGACCAGGTCATCGGTTCACGTTATGGGAGGTTTTCCAACGCTGCGTCTTCCGGTACGCGGGAACCACTTCAGAAAGTTTAAGCCCCGACGGCCATCTGTTCTGCATGCAATATGCTCTGTCCATTGCCACTTAAGTTTGGCGATTCTTCGTACTATGTCGGCAGCCCAGGTTTTCCTGCGGATATCTTCATTTCCGATACGATCACGTAAGGAAACTCCGAGCATAGCCTTTTCCATTTCCCTGATTACCCCTTAGGTAATTTCTTCTGCTCCAGGTGGAGCACAAACATGAAACGCTCAGCGAATTTTCCGTCAGCCTTCCTCACTCGCCTATCGTCAACGTCGCATATGGTTTAAAAGCTTGTTGCTTCATTTTACACAATCCAAAGTGACGTTTGATGCAAAAGTAATACGAAAAAAGAGAGATAACACCTGTAAACTCTGTTAGCATTCAGTAATTCTACGATTTACTCGAATGTTTCACAAAACTTGTTCCAGGAAATACATGTTTTTATTAAACCCTTTGGATTTGAAAAAAAACTGACATCATTTGGAATTTCGATTAAATACTTAAGGCTTGTATGAGAAGTACTTGATGGTTGTCGAATATTATATTTAAAAAAAAATATCTGAAGAAAAATGTGTAATAACATCACAATCACGTAAGAGCGGTTGTATGAAAATGTATCTCGGGTTGACCGCTCTTAACTGTGAATGACCACATAATAAAATGTTACAAAGTTTAATTCTCCTCCTCATAAAATATCACGAATTTGATCTTAAATCAGAAAGATATATCCATTAGCCTTCTATGTGTCAACGACGTACTCGGTAAAATAAAATTAATGCCGACTCTCGCCTACGTTTGCTTATGAGGTGCAAAACATAACATTTGACTCGTATCAACCTTGCAACATTTAACCTTTTTTACATAAATATTAAAGCTATTGTCTTTCACTATAAATACCATATCTGTCAGACAGAATGATTCCAATAGAATTATAGGGTTAACTTTCAGCAAACAATTTTGAACTTTTATCAGTGGAAATAAGGTTGGATTTACATTGTAAATGTTTGATATATTAACCCTTTAAATAAAAAGTGCGCTTCAAAAAGTATATTTTGCGCTTTACTTTTGAAGTTTATCACTTTTATTGCCCATAAAGCGTTTTAATGGCAAGTTACTTGTAGTAAGTTACATTACGTTTTTAAAGGAGAAGTCGCCTAAAATTACTTTTGTATGTGATAACATTAATGTTGTAAGTGAGGACACCGCTACATATTTATTGAGATCATTTTGTTTTACATTTATTTATTGTTTAGTGAATTATTTTTATTTATTATTCCAAGCTAAGCGCCGCAAGATTTATTTATATAATCTTTAATAATCTCCTGTAATAAAATTTGCTCAGTAACTCTGCCAGTCAATTCTTAAATTCCTTACGGATGAAATTATTATAAAGATGAAAATAAGTTCGTGAGTGTATGTTCTTTTTGGTGGGGAAAATCATCGAATGACATCGTCGACGGCGCGTATTGTTGCCGCACACCTCAAAGAGTTGTTTGCCCAGTGGGGTCAAAACCCACTGGGGCCATGGATATTTTAAAAGATCACTGCCCTGAAACGAAGGCAACGAAGGAACAGCGTAGGTTCTTAATTCAGTAAAAGTCTGACATTATCTCTCAGTCGGCCAAAGGGCGGGAGATGACTTTTTATGATTTTTCCATTTTTCCCCACTAAGAAAGCCCACGATACATGAGTTATTCCTAGCCTAGGCTTATAACCTTATAAAGTTCTTACAATAAATAAAAAAATAACAATGACTTTAGATTTAGAATGAACCAAAAATATCAGATATCTCAGTACATTTAATGACACATACAAACGTCATTTATAACGGTCGTCACTGTCCAAAAACACAGGGTTAGCTACAAACAAAAAAACAAACCAGCTACAAGTAGCCACTCCATCTTCTGAGATAAATGAATAAGATTGTACTAACAGCTGACAAAGTTTTGGTACACCTACCCGAAAGTGACAACCCTATTTTGCATGTCCGACGATTTTTACCACACGATTTTGAACCCTTAGTTTAAATTCATAAGGTTTAGTTTAGCTTGTCAGTTTAATAATTAACACAGATGGACAACGCCCTGAGACAAGATCAGGCAAAATTAAAATTTGCGACAAAAAATGTTTAAACAATGAGAAGTTACTCTGTAAGCGTGTTCTTGCTCGCTGTTTTATTTGTTGCGAGTCCTTGAAACATTAAGATTATGAAGATCTGTACACTGTTGATGATAAAACCAAAACCTTCAGTTTGATGAACCGGGGATCTTTAAGGCTGCGTTTCCATTGATGGGTAGGTAGGCCGCCTACAAGGTGGAATGACGAAAGATGGTGGTCAAGCTAGTGGGGATGCCATGGTAGAAAAATCCCGATGGCAGGAAGAAGTACCTATAGATCCAGTCATTGTAGTGACACTTAAGGGAGACGTATGACTACCACTGATCATCTTTCGGCTAAAATATTGATGACGATGAGGACCAGTTTAATTTTATAGATTACAATTTTTCGAATGTAAGTATTTATCAAATGACTCCTCTGGAAGACTTCAAGAGTCTGGGTTTAAGTACTGATAGCGAAAAGCTCTCTCTGCTAGATATCCACTGTAACCCAAGAAATATTGTCTAACAGGCTGAAAAACTTTTTCTGGCACTTCCTAATCAATTGTAAATCTCGATCGCATTTGATAAGTGATAAAATGATCTTTATTTTGCAAGTAGGTTTAAAAAACACTTTTACACGTCACTTTTTTTATACTGGTTGAGTCCGATTTCTCATCATATTAAACGTCTAAGATCCCAAATTGACTTCATTCAGGTCAGAGTTGATCTCGCGATGACAACTGTGATTATCAACTTGGCTGGGGGGGGGGGCAGAATGTGAATGAAATAGAGGTCAAGCGCGAGCGCTCAATAATAAACATGATGATTCAGCACTCTAGGCATCAGACAATACAAACTGTGAAAGTATCAGAGGATTCTGCTAACGGTTTTCAAGTTCTTATTTAAATATTAAAGCGAATGTGTCAGACTCCCTATCGCCAACATTTGTTTGATGACAATATTTAGAGATAAACATTTTCCTTATGTTGTGGTTTTTAGGAATTTCCGGATAACGGGAGCAGGTCTGAGGATCCTGAGCGACATGTTACCTCATTTGTTATGTTATTTCAGTCACTGGAAGGTAGGCTGGTAAGGCATTGATATTCTGACCAGACGTAATTTCGACCGCTGACTTTGAGCATACTTGGGTGATTCTTTGAAACTGAGAAAATGTCTCATTCATCTAGGTTAGATTTTACTTCACTGTTTGATAATTTTTTTTGCAAATTAGTTTCCCTTCAAAATCTCAATAAATGTATCAAAGGCACTTATTTGCGCCCAGTGGCTTACGACACTAAATATATATTGATAGGTACGAAAACTAGGCCAGATGAATGAGACATTTTCTCGGTTTCAAAGATGATTATTTGACCACCAATTGTAAACGAGTGATCCCACTTACAGTTTGCAGATCTACACTTAGTGTAAATAAACCAAAAAACTAGAACACATTTCAAACATAAAATATCTCAAGCGATAATATAATACTTATGAGGTAATCGAGTATGTAATAATTTCCCTAAAATCCATAAAATGATGTAGCTGGTTTATCCCCAAACTGTAGGTAGCAACAAACATTTCTAGGTAAGTTATAAGGTAGGTAGTAACCTAAAGGATCTTGACTGCCAAAAAGGTATTTTTAGTAAAATGGGTATTACCAAACACTGCCAATTCTCTGGAGGTGACTCAATAAGGATAATGTTAACAAAATTATCCATGTTGACAGAATTTTATTTCTTAATGAGTAGGCGTGGTTTCTTATGTAAATAGGTACTGATGATGATAATTGAGGATAATTTTTGTGATAACGCAATATTCTAAATGTGCATTCATTGAAGATCTGGGTTTTACTCAGAAATTTAGTAAAACCTCATAGTGCCTAATAAAAAATCATGCGACGACGTATTTTCTTTAAAAAAAGAGTATCTCAGTTGTTTAATGAACTTTATAAACGACTTGTTGACACTTCGCGTGACCCAAGGGCTGGCTTTTACCTTGGCAAAGAATAAGCATTGCCATACAGCGTGGCAATGCGGCCAGCCTTTTGGACACTTTACCGGTCGACAGCGATGCGAAAGAGTTTTTTGACGCTTTATTAGATTAGGTATTTTTAGTTAAGTTAATTAGGGTTATGTAGTTTTAAGGTTAAATATCTAATTAATCTACACTAATATAATAAAGAGGTAAAGTTTGTTTTTTTATTTTTTTGTTTGTAGGATCTCTGGAACTACTGGTCCGATTGGAAAAAATTTTGCAACAATAGAAAGCTGCTTTACTCCTGAGTGACATAGGCTATATTTTATGTACTCAGGCGAAGCCGTGGACAAAATTTAGTTATTAAATAAAGTGTCTAAGTACTTTTATCAACTTTCAATTTCAAGAAAAAATCTGGCCTGACTAAGACTGTATTATTTTCTTCTGTGCGGTCAGGATTCAAGTTTATTGCCGTGGGTTCTTTGACCCAAACACTAAAAGTGCTAACTGTAGGCTCTTGAAACCTTCGGGTCATCAGGCAAATTGAATTTAGTTCTTGTTTTGTTATTTAGCGAAAGAAATGCAATATTAGTCACACCTTTATTTATTTGATCGGTATTGATTAAAGCAATTTCTTTTATCACCTCCTTGAATGCTAAGTTTAAATAACTTATACATGTATTGGTTCGGTTTATGAAACGGTTTGGTTTGGTACCATTGATGGCTGTAACAGCCAAGGTATTTTTTTTGTTGTAACAGCCGCATTTTTTGGTCGAAAGATAGTCGTTTTTTTTTTTAAGTTTTACAACTGTATTTTTTTTTTAATTATGAAATTTTATATTCCTATTTTTTATTTTTATATTGTACAACGGCTGAGCTCACGTATACAACACTTATTTCAAAAACTCTTCAATATACAACAAACATAATTTAAACAAACAAAGCCATTTTGACTGCCATTAATATTTAACACCGAAATATGTCGCCATTACATAATTTTCGCACATTAAACCGTTGCCTGCATACCGTTGACGAGTTCATAAATAAACAGAGTGGCTCTCTGGAATTCCGTCACGGAGTCTTATGTCATGCTAAGAAGACATGGAGTATTGGTTTAAACCCTTTTTGTTTTTTTTTACTGCGAATTTTGATATATACTTAAATGAGAAATACGACTTGAAAGTGTAGTAAAGGATTTTTTTTAGGAGGTGGGAAATCATCCAGCGGTTCCTACCGCTCCTCGCTGTGGCGCCTTTCCAGCCACTTCTTAAAGACATACTACTGTGATTGTTATAGGTACACACGAGTAGCAGAGGTCCTGTGTTCCAACATAGTGTTGCTACGTACGCAGCGTGCGTCTAGCATTGTGATAATACTTATGGAGAAATGATATTTTTTTATTGATGATTGTCCTATGTATATTTGTAATAAATGCGGCATACAATAAAGTATAAATAAATATTTTTTTGTAGTAGGATCATAATCTCCCTAACAAATCTTGGAAAAGAATCCATAATCCGACAAAAGTTGTCACGTTATTTGTAGAACATTATATTGCGGGATTTTGAGATAGAGTTACCATGGCCTTGGGACGCAAAGGGCAACTAACACTAAGTACACGGGTGGCTTTTAGTCAGTAGAAGTTTGACACTCTCTCTCACTCTTAAGAGCGGGAGAAATTTTTGTCAAATATCCACCATTTATAATTTTGCGATATTTAGTTACATTTGTGTATTTAAGCTCTACAATAAAGTGATACATCATTTAATTTAAAACCATGCAGCACAAGAACAAACAAGGATAACTCCGACCATTATTTCGTAATAATTTAGGTACTAAAAACCTTGGCAAAATATCCTTAAATACCTGCGCTTTACATTGCATAACACACGTAATTTCAATGTCAATGACTGACCACGAACAGGTAGCGAACCAGAAGGACGAAATTAAGATTCATTGTGAACCATTTCGCTCAGACTTTGTTGACATGAGAATCTTTCGGCGATGCGTGGAGAATCTCCAATTTTATTAAGGTTTAGTTTCTTATGTCTTTAAAAATATCATGAACAGTACGGCCGTTTTGACTTGGTAAGCCTGAAGTTAGGCTCTGGAAACTTTAGTACTGGTGCAATGGAAAAAAAAAAATGGTTTAAAAAAAATTAATCCCATAAGTAATTTTTATTTTTCTTTGCAACTATACTTACTTGTTATTTATTATATCACGTCGTATATGAATTAATGGATTGCAATGGTTATGTATATATGACTGTTTTATTTATATATATTTTTGTGACTTTGTTTTTTTTTAAATAATATGTAAGTACCCTTTTTATGCACCTACCCTATGTCCACCACTCTTGGTTAGTCAACCAAGAGTGCCAGTCGGTAGGGAACGCTTAAGAGGCCGGTTCGGGACGATTTATCCATACAAACGTAATACCAAAATCATTTGCAAGTCGAGCATATTTCAACCATATTATGGTTGGATTTAGACAATATTTTAAAGCTTTTTAAAAAAGAAAGATTTGGGAACCTAGAACCTTCGTTTAGTTGCATAATACATTTAGTTAGCATATTAAATAAGTAAATAAAAATAAGTAAATATTACATTATTTCAATTATTTCAAGAGAGCTAACAAAATAATCGTATATCCTACTGATCCTTCACTATTCCTCGCACGTATTCCCTATAAAAAACAAAACACTCTCGATCGCCACTGAATACAATCGTTATCAAGAATCCGAATACCATTTTACAGAAACACACTCGCAATTAAAGACGTAACTAGTTCACTTACTAAACGCGTCATAAAAATAAGAAAACCGTAATTAAACATATATTCTCACTTACTCCCTTATCTTGACCATTGTTAAATTATCAGTTCTTACTTGACCGCCAATTAAAAATTAGTTTAAAGATAGCGAAAGTATTGATAAAGTTAAAAGGCTACTGTTTCTTCGGTATTTGGTTTTTCTAGGTTTCTTTTTTGCTTGAATATATTGGCTTCTGTCGTAAGATAGTTCTTTGATTGTGCCGGTAATATTTGGACGATGCTAAGTGGGTTACATTTAGTATCGAAGTGCTAATTCCAATTAGTTATCGTAAGAACTTTGCAACTTTTTTTACAAAGCTGCAATGCCTGGGGCACACTCCATAGGGTAGCCAGCCTTTCGGCGTTTTACAAGATGCATTTTGAAGAGTGCGCGTGGAATTAAATATCTTAATTTCTCTGTCACTTTTCTACCATCGGACAAACCAAAGAATGGCGAGTAACGTTGAAGAAGGATTAGAACAATATCCCTGCTGTGGTTTTCCCATCCGATTACCTATAAATTGGGTGTTTTTATCGTTAGGGTAATAGGCTTTTAATAAACTAGTGCACCTTACCATCAACGATTTCAACACAGGTAGGATCACCGTCAAGCATTAGTTTATCTACACTAATATAATAAAGAGGTAAAGTTTGTTTTTTTGTTTTTTTGTTTGTAGGGGGTAATCTCTGGAACTACTGGTCCGATTGGAAAATTTTTAGCAACAATAGAAAGCTGCTTTACTCCTGAGTGACATAGGCTATATTTTATGTACGCGGGCGAAGCTGCGGGCAAAAGCTATATCAAATAAAAAATAAATCTCTTCGGTCCGTACTAAATGTTTCACCTCATCGTGTAAACCGGCTACATCGAAGAATTGAAACAATTTGCCTGCTGTGGTCTTTCTGCCCGATTATAATGCAATTATTATCAAGAGACTTGAGCGTATACATTTAATAAACTCGTGCGATGCACTATCAACTATTGCATCACTGCTTACCATCAGGGCGGACCGCTTCAAGCACTAGTTTGTATCATTTAGTATTAAAATAAAAATCTTAATGATTTTGTTTGGTCTAGTGGTTAGTGGCCCTAACTGGTATGCCGGAGGTCGTGGCTTCGATTCCCATCCAGGACAAACGATCATTTGTTCTGTGTCTGGGTGTAATTTATCTATAATATGTATGTATTTAGAAAAAAATAAGTATGTTTATCAGATGTCTAGCACCCATGAAAACTAGACGACGTTTTGAGATAGCTGTGAAATACTAAAAAAAATACTGAAACAACACTTCACCTATCAAAGAGGCAATAAAAAAATAAATACCTCACATTATGAACACTTCTCGATTCGCACAATATCGTTAATAAGCGAGTATCGAACAGCTCTTGTACCAGCGCCCACGCATCTACTAACTGCTTGCGCAACCAGTTGCAAGTCTGCAACCGATTGCTTCGCCGTTGTTCGCTGAAGAAGGACATGTTGCTAAGGTGTTTACCATAAATCCTAGTAGCTTAGAGATTGTTGGGGTTCAAACCTTGAAGGGTTTGGTTGCATTGTGTGAAATAAAATGACTTTAAAACATTATGTTTCAATTTATTTATATTATGTATCTTACAACGATAGAAGAAATTAAAGAAAAGACGTTAGCAAACTTCCATATAAAAATTATAAATATGAATAATATACTTATAATCGCAAATAAAAAATTATACTGTTTTCCAAGTACCTAGATGAAAATTCCTTGTTAATATTATAAAGTTACACGTTTCTGGCTAGCTCAACAAATTCATCATCATCATGTCAGCCGAACGACGCCCACTTTTGGGCATAGGCCTCCTCCAAGGATATCCACAACGATCGGTCCTGTGCTGTCCGACACAACACAAAAAAAAAATCGCTTAACAAATTACAATTCATTCGTTGTATTGTTTTTGAATGTTAGTACTGAGTTTAAAAATTTCACATTCAGCCAGGCGACGGAAAATATAGTAAGGAAACTGTCATGTCCTAGAACCAGATATTCGAAGACGTGCATGTCAATTCACCAATCCGCACTGGGCCCGCGTGGTGGGTTGCGAGTTACAATCCATTTCCTCTCACAGAGAGCAAGCCTGGGTCTCAGCTGCGGGAACACTATAAGGCAGATTATACTATTGCATTATTATAATTTCAGTCGAAAGACGACTATTGGGATTGTCTGGTAGATATTGCTATCAGCGATAAGACCGTCTTTGTACCCATTCATATAAGTTTCTGTGAAATTGTTACTTTTTTGGTGTTTATTTTATTCTATTCTATTGGTAAAAAACTTTACAGTATAAACGCTACCACCCCTACTTCCAATTTTTACCAACATGCAAATCATAACTGTCAAGTTAAGCCCTCCACACACGACATATTCTGACATCAATTACGAAGAACATGCGAGCACTCTCATGAATGAAGCCATAGTCGTGTTCGTAGCCATAACTAGCCCCCATAGTCGTAACGTGGGTGTTGCCAACATGCAAAATAGTAATATAGTAGCATAAATTGACTGTTTAGTGCAATACTGTCAAATACATAGTCGTTTTGGTATGACAAGGTTGATAAATATAGAGTTGCCTGCTGCTGAGAATGGTTTTGCGATTTTACTGGTGAGTTAAAAAGTAAAATACTATATAGAACGTTTTTAAATATTAACATGTTTTTAGGTTTTTTAGAACCAAAAAGTGCAAACTAACTTTAATTTTGGAAGTCAGTTAAACACCGACTTCTTTTCTCTTCTTTTGCACTTTTTTTCACTGAAGTCGGTTCTATTTTTTTTATTTCACCCTTTTTAGTTGTACTACCCCTCAAAAAAAACTTAAATAGATATCCTCCGCCGTTCGATTCCATCATTTAATCAAAATTTTAAGTCATTTAATTTAGAATACCAAAGCTTTCTCCTATACGTGACAAATATTCTTCTGAAAACCACCTCAAAATCGATTCAAAAAGCTTTATTATATCCTAAATAAACCATGACATAATATCACCAAATTAGTTAATTAACGTCACAAATCGTAGGAAATCTGCAAAACATTCGAAGCCTACTGGGGCCTAGGGACTCTTTCTGAAAAGAAGGCTTGGCCCCAGTGCGATGAGCAATGAAGGATCGGGGTGGGGTGTTTAGTCAGTAAGAGTCTAACACTGTTTTCCTCTCCGCCCAAGAGCGGGTTTCGTCATTGGATTATTTTTGCTCACCATGAAAAAGCCTTAGTCACAAATTAACGTAAAATATCTTTAATATGTCTTTTGCGACAAAATCGCATCACGCGTCTAATTTGTTTATGAGTATTCAGTGCGTAAAGTTCTGATGTCACTAATATTCCCACATTATAAAAACACTGACTTAGTAGTGATGAATCTAAAATCTGCTTAGCCTTTTCCCAACTTCTGAGACGCTTCAGGCGTTGGGAGTTGAAAGTCAATTTCCGGTCACCGCCGTAGGTGTCAACGAGCAAAGTGTAGCAGACTACTGTGGATTTAAATCAGTTATAGCTTCAACCCAGAGAGGGAGAAGCTATAAGATGATTTTTAAAGCCCTTTGCGTTGCGTCCAGTTTCCCATCTAACTAGATACAACTAAGAACCAGTGTTTCACATGGGCAAAATCTTGAGAAAACTTTATTTTGCGCATTGACGTTAGGCAAAGTTAAAACTATACTGTCAATATGACTGTGTATTCTAGAACATATACTCGTATATATTTAACCTTCTCCCAGAAAGGATTTCTGCGTTATAGCTGAGAGAAGATAACCAGGCAGACGAGCTTATCGAGGCAGACTCAAATGTCTGCGTTCCTATACGTGTGGTAACTTATAATAAACGTGCCCCTCAAAATGCCATCAAACGATCAACGCCAACTTGACATTTATTCGCTGCCTGACACTGCAAGGTACTGCCATAGACCACAGAATTTATGCATTGGGAACAACTTCATAGCAGTAAAAACAAAATTTGTAACCGGCCTTATCATCACGCCTTTTAACACTCGACTTTGTGATAATAAAGAAACGTTTCCTACAGCCAAGCAGCAATGTTAGCAAAGGAGGAGGCCGACCGCATGAGGACACAGAGCTCACGCCCCAATCGCTACTCTAATTCCGATCCCGAATTCCGGCCACCGGAGGTGTGGGCTTGCAGACGGCGAGTAATGGGTAACTCGATGTTCGATCGTCCGGTAACCCTTTGAAATGAGCCCAAGTCGTCGACGGGGCTTACTGTTCCGCGCGCCTTATAGAGTTCTCAGCATACTGTAGGGGTCCAGCAAGTGCACACGAGGCCTCTGGAACGAGGGCAACGACAGAATGAGATAGGTTTTTAGTCAGTAAAAGTTTGATACGCCATTCCGAAAAGCTCCAAAACCAGAGAAATTGTTGGATGCTTTTCATCTCAAAAAAAACTACGTCATCAGTTTTAATAGCTTCATTTGTGTCCTAGTGCAATTATACGACAGGCTGAATGTCTCTATTACCTTTCTCTCAGTCTGCCTTCGTCGTTAAGATTTTATTCTTTTCGGATACCCCTGCAGCACTATTTTCAAAGAACCGACTGCCTATCTGAAGTAACTGACCTCTAAAACCCTGTAATTGGGTAACTCAATAGATTTTGGCTAGACTTGGGTCAAATGTTCTGGCATCTGATTACTCGAAACAACTGTCAAAGATCAAAGATTAGACCTATAACAGTGCTATTGAAGTCACGGAGGAGTTTCGTTATGTAATAGCTGATCACCCATCCACTTAATGACCTTGATCGGCCGGTGTGGCTGTTACAATTTAGCCAAGCCACCTTCCAAACTCTGTGGCCTCTCTTAAAATATTGCTTGCATTGTACTAAGTGATGCATCTCGCACACAAACTACAACCCAATTTACTCGATTATCGTGATTTTTATGACTCGATTCGATCGTTTGGTGAATGCTAATCGAGAAGATAAAATTTGGGAATTTTTGGCAATACCCACATATGTACTCGGTGACTCAGTGCGATGTGCGTTTGTTTTGATTATCCGAAAACTTGTCATCGTATGTTTGACTGTTTATTTTGGTCTATGTGTAAAAAAACCCATTGGTAAAACCTATCACGTGAGTTCCGTACTTTTACAAACGTTACAACATAATAAGCTTATTGTATTTAGTTATTTATCTACGAGTTTATTATTATATCGCTAGCTTTTGCCTGCGACTTCGCTCCTGGCAACAGAAAAATGCGATAAATGAAGAACCGCTCGACTGATTTTGTGCAAACTTCACTTAGACCATCTGCTAAACAGTCCCAACCAAACCTAAAAAAATAATTTGGACAGGTTAGGTTAGTTCTTGAGTTATAAAATAATAACGAAAAGTGGCATTGATTTTTACACATATTGATTCAAATGAGGATGACCACAATGTAGTTATTGTTTTCAATATATTTTTATTTGTCTGTACTTTATACGTTTGAGGGAGTTGACTACAGAAATCGGATGGTCCCAGCTAGCACGGGCGCAACAGCGCGCTCGAGCTAGTTGACAAACAAGTCGATACTCAGGATCATTTTTAATTAAAAATTATTTTGTCCACAGCATTCAGTCACATTGCATTTCATTAGAATGCAGATATTCAAATGTTTGTGCAATATTTGGCCACAAATGTCAAAAGTCAGCCTCGGTAAGCTTCGCTAAGGTAGCCAAACTACCTCAGCGAGTACATCACTGAACACTCTAAAATTGTACGACTTTAATTTTATTTTTCTTGTTTTATGATCACGCGTATTTTAATGATTCCATATACAGTCCACTTGTATAATCACTTGAGTAACAAAATTACACCAAATTTGTATCATAATTATTTCCGTAAGAAATCAATTTAAAAAATAATTTAGAAAGCCACTGAACTTTACTCGGAAACCCTTACCAAAAACTCTGTCCAAAATGTTGGGGTTTGATCTTGTCACATTTTGCTAATTATTTATTACTAGCTGACCTGACGAACTTTGTTTCGCCTTGGAGGCAATAAATGAGCAGATACACTGGGATGTGTACCGGGAACAACAAGAACGGGATAAAAAGTATCCTATGTCCTTCTCCTGGTTCTTAACTACCTCCCAACCAATTTTCAATCAAATAGTGTAACTAACACGACTCTTTTATATATATATATATATATATATATATCTAATTATTTTTGCTTACTATAGTTAGAAAGCCAAACTACGAATTCAAAAATGTAATACATACATTCACTATCTCTTAAGAAATAGATAATCTCCGCTAATGTTTGTGTTCTTTGCCGCACACTTTGAGGACTACCTGCATCCTGTTCTAAAAACCAAGACAAAAACTGAAATAGAGCTAATAAATTAAGGGAAAAGTTGTTGCCCTAAAATAAGAAAATACCACCACGTAGGCCGAATTCGGGTTAGTAGATGTCACATAAATCTTCGAATTTTTGGTTTTGCCAATGCCAGTTTTCTCACGATGTTTTCCATCACCATTTTGAGAGCACCGATGAAACAGATTGTTACACAAAGTTAAGCGGATTTCCGGGGGTTGGAACAACTCATAAGTCGGAGCCGTTACCACTAGGCTAGCACTGCTTCTAAAACTATGGCTACTTTTCTTTTATGGTAGGTAAAAATCATACAATGACGAAACCCGCTCTTGAACGGAGCGGGAAACAGTGTCAGCCTCTTACTGACTAAACAACCTACCCTGTTCTTACGTCGCTATCTATACCAGGGTTAGAGCCTTCTTTTCAGACACGAACCCTTGGCCCCAAACTATGACTACCTACTTTAAATAAAATTAAACCTCATACTCAAATAATCACGTTATTTTTTGTTACGATATCGTATACCACCGCTTCCTGAACAGTCATACAAATAATAACTATTTGTAATCGATACCTTTCAACACAAATCTAATGATCGCTCAACGTGAACAACAATTGATTAATTACAGCGTTAATTAGTGCTGATTCACCTTGAACCCTGTCAGTCCTAAATGTAATATGTCTAAGTTTGAAGATAATTTAGTTCGTTTAGCGCGAGTTCCGTATTGTTCGATAGGCAGTGACGGAAAAGTGTTGTTTCGATTTGTAAAATGTTCATTGCAATTATTTGAATAAATAAATCATTAACTTGTAATACGAGTAAAGCACTGAATTGTAATAAAACATTTCATTTAAACACCACTTATGACTTTTTTATCGTAAAGCAATACAGTTTTTATGGTTCGTTGTTCAAAATCCGTCTGTATTTATTTATTCACGAGCTTTCTGCCAGCGGCTTTACCCAGCCAACAAGCAGGTTTTCCAAGCTAACTTTGGTCTCCCCTCCCCTTAAGGGGTGAATTTTGGGAAATCATTTCTTTGCGCACATTTACACCATAAGCCTTGTGCAAAATTTCATGCTCCTAGTCCCAGTAGTTTCGGCTGTGCGTTGTATGTCAGTCAGTCAACAATAATTTATATTGGGTTAAATCAAGTAGTCCAAGATCCTAAATTTATGAAATCTTAGGTTCTCATTGGCGTCTTAAGTGCTTTGAATAACTGTGCACACATGGAGTTCCCCTAGGGCCCCTGGGCAAGAACCAAGTGAAAAAAGGAACTAAAATTTTGTGTATGATTTGTAGAATATTATTTTCAATAGTAGGTAGTATTATAAATGCCAGACACTTCCATGGATCAAAACTTCTGTCAGACGCTTTAAAGCTCCACAAAAAAAAAACGAACTTTACTCATTTTTACATGTTTGATTTTTAAATTTGTTAAGCAACTATTACAAAGTTCATTTACTGCACAGAGATATAACCGACTATTAAATCGGACCAATTGTATTGACTTTATCCCCTAAACACAAAAAAAATATTTAGCCGAGAGTGTACGTGAGAAAGGACAACAACACGTTTAGTCAGTCAAAAAAACTTTATACACATTTAAGCTCATCATCATCATCAGCATTTTTAATGTTTCCACTGCTAAGACACAGGGCTCCTCTCTAGGAGATAAATAGAATGGGCCATAATCCACCAAACGGGCCCAGAGCGGATTGGTGGATATCACATGTCTTCGAATTTTTGGTTCTAGGATATGCTGGTTTCCTCACGATGTTCGATGTTCACAGTTTTTTCTTGTTTTTTTTTGTTTAATAATAGCTACAAACTTTTAAACAATCATCCCTTTGGTTACGTAAGACAAGGTGTTATATCTTGGTAATTCAGTGTATCAATCAAAACATAGGTTTTTTTTATGGTGGACAAAAATCATCCAATGATGAATCCCGCCCTTGGGCGAAGCGGGAAACAGTGTCAGACTCGTACTGACTAAACACCCCACCCCGTTCCTCCTTTGCCCTTCACACTGGGGCCAAGCCTTCCTTTCAGAAAGAGACGGGAGACCCCCAGCAGGCTTCGACCCTTTTGCAGAGTCCCTACGCTTTTGCTGACAACTCCTTGAGGCGCGCGGGAACAGAGCGCGCCGTCGACGACTTGGGCTCGGTCCAATCAAAACATAGGTAACAACAACAAAAAAACTTTAAGTAGCGAACGATTACCCACCTCCCAATCCATCAGTCTCATGAATAATCCTCCAACCTCCATTGTGTTTAAGAAACTAATTACTTTCTGGCAAAAACGTAATTGAGTCATATCGTCTGTATATTTCATAATTATCATACTGTCAGTTACTGTCCAGATGTTACTAGATAATGCTCAGTTTAAGTGTTATTGACCTTTTGAACATGTTAAACAGATAATCTTCTAAAAAAATATGGCTGAGAAATCCATCAGAGTCACTAGGTGTGTGGTATTGATCGCGCTGTTTGATTTCTTTTGCGAAACGTTGAGTAATTGCACATCATTTTGTAATGTCTCGTCTTGAACAAATAGCTGCGTATTCGTAAGTTGTCATTTACCTCCAAATATTTCTTTTAACTACCACAACTCGTCATCTAGTCCCAGGCTAAGCAGAGCTTGTGTTATGGGTACTAGACAACTGATAAATATACTTATATATTTCTAAATGCAGACATATGTTTTTTTTATTGCAATAAACTAGTGCTTGACTGCGATCCGACCTGATGGTAAGCAATGATAGATAAATTACACCCAGACACAGAACAAATGATCGTGCTCGTTACACAAACATATCTAAATAGTTAGCTGCGTAAGTTGGTATCTATCTTCTACTTAATTGGCGATTTCGCCTTTTTTTTCTTGGAAAATCATCTCCTGTATTCTATTTTTTTTAACCTGTTCTGTTCTACTCTTTAGCATATTCTTCCCGCCATTTATTCTATATTTTACGACACCGCATTTCCTCGTACCAGATCTAGCGGAATCGGTCTAGTTCATCGCGCCATCTCTTTTGTGGATCTCATCATTCCCTAGTTTACTACTTTAGCCCACAGTTTGTCGAACATGTGGCAGATATGTCCTGCCTATTTAAAATATTTTGGTTATAGGGCGCAATATGAATAGGGTTTTCAATTCGATTCGATTATTAAACACCTAGTATCTAGTAGTGTGCTCCATTGCTTGTTGGCAAACCTTGAGTTGAGATTTCGACGTTTGCAAAATTAAAAAAATTGACACACAGAAATTTTTAACTGCTTAATCTAATAACAAATCCTAGCGATCACGATATAGCCTGTACCTATTTTGGGGCCTATAGCCACTTCTAAAGTGTTCTCTGTTTGTTTTATAATGTTTTTGAGTACTTATTAATTATAAATTCAAAAAAGTAATTAATAATACAATAATTATGAAAAAAAAACTTAATATTTGCACCAAACCTAACTATGTAGTTACATAAAATACAAAAACACAAAATACACTCAAGCGTCGAAATACTCTTCCACATCCACATTTTTTATGTTCTTTTTCAACGAGTGTGCTCTGGGTGGAGTTAGGGGAAGTACTTTTAGCGAATAAAATATATCTTTGTATCTCATTACCAATCTCGCCGTGCAGATTATGTTGGCTCTAACTTGGGTCACTCTAGGTCTTGGTAGATATATTTATACAATATAAACTACAATATTTAAAACTATAAACCCGATTAGTTATCTCTCAATGCTTGGCAATGGTCTCCCTCATCTATTTCCACATCTATTGCCCTTGAGGGTAGCCAAGAAATAGTCGTTGTTTAAGGAATCCAGTTTATCCTGCCATTTCCCTTTGGTCTTGGTGTGATGCTGCTTGCTAGCTAGAGATACCAACTGTGTCATATCCAATAATACAAATTATATTACATTTATCCCAGCCCTTTGATATCCACAAAGAAACCACCGCAAGAATAAAAGACTCATTTTTCATTTCTGTATTGCCAAAGTTGACTAACTTAAATCAACGCCATCTACCGCTAGACGGCCGAACTATGTGTCAAGCATCAAGTCTAAAGTAAAAGTGAATGTGAAACGTTAGAGTTGATTCATGCCAATCCCGTTAGTTTACCAGTGGCGCCGCAGTGTTGCGCCGGCGCACCTGTGCTTTATTACTGTTGTTTTCTATGAAAATTATGTTGTAGTTACAAATCTTGTCAAGAAATTTTTTAAAGTGCCTGAAAATGAAAATTGCACTTGTCTTAGCCACTTTCGGTCTTTGTTATCTATTAATAGAGAAGGGTTCAAACATAAAGCCTGTATTTATTCGGTTTCAGAATAGGATCAATTCTGGGGTAAAAAATATTGTAGGTAGTCACATCACAGCAGACCTTAGAAAAATGTCAGAGCTGCAATATCTAATGGTTTCAATATATCGCACGATAAATATTCAGAGTCAGGCGCTAGCACAATTTTTATTTCAAATGCATATGTAAACACGTAGATGTTGTTAAAGTTAAGATAAGCTCATTTGTCGCATTGGGGATAAAACAAAACCTTAAAGATGAATAAATAAACAAAACTTTTTTTCATTTTTCTCATAAGTAAATGTAATATATATTTACATAATAAATTGAAGTAACAATGACCCTGGGGTATAATTTTGGCACAAGCTAATTAACCAATAGTAACACAGTAAACACACTTCTCATGTTCCTATTGGTTGATAAGTTTGTGCCAAAGATAAAACCCCAGGGCTAAAGTAAACCTACGAAAGTAACACTAAGAAAATAATTTAATATAAAAAAAGACATACCTTTCCCGTTTCTTCCTCCTCATCGTGGTGGTCCCTTTAATGGTTCTGTACAGGGTCATCATCTTGACTGCAGTTTCTGGACTAACAGGTCACACACACTACACTACACTATTGGTATTATACATCCACACGACTTTTACGCACTAATAACACTTGTTATAAACATTATTACACTTAACGTATGATGTTTTGCTTCACAGGAGACTGTCTGAAACAAAAGAAACAATTGGTTTAATAAATGATTAAAAAGAAATAAAAATCTGACAACTGCAAAGTATAGATATAGTCGATTCTCTTGCAAAAGAGTTCTACAAAGAAATTATTGATACACATACACACGGACACCAAAAAACGTATAAAACAAATATAGATAAAAGACCGCAAAATGCTAATTATTTTAAAAGCAGATCTAAGCTATAGAGAGAGCAAGACACCATAAACTACCCCCTTTTTTAATTCAAGCTCTTATACTCCATCCTAAAGTTGTCTGGTAGATATCGCTGTCAGCGATAAGACCGCCTTTGTACCTATTTATATAAGTTTCTGTGAAATTGTTACTTTTTTGGTGTACAACAAAGTTTATTCTATTCTACGTCAGTAGAATTAGACATCAAAGAATGGATGTTGAAAGAAAGGGAGACTAAACTAAAGGTTGAGCCTACCTCTTTCTGGTAAATTTGACGGAGAAAAGGTAATGCATAATATATATATGGGGATATAATATGTAATGTCCTATTCAATCTGTAAATGTAATGTCAACACTGTTGCCATAATTTTATGTATGTAATGTGAAAAGCTGGTTTTTGCTGTTATTTAATGACAACTGCTCTCAAATGGTTAAAGAAAACATCATGAGGCCGACCAGCACATTTTAGAACCATACATTCAAAGATATGTGTCATCCACAATCAGCACTGGGCCCGGGAGAGGACTGGTAGACTACAGCCTATTTCCTCTCCCAAAAAGCTGAAAATGCTTATACTTTTATACGTATGTAATACCCACAATTGTGTTACAATTACTAAAATCCATGCCCTCCCATTCTAACACCTTAACCTTACGGCTATTGCCACTCATATCAATTTTAGGATTGCTACACTCGCAATGAGCAATAGCTTTACGAAACCCAAATAAAGTTTCCTCAGTATTTTTATGTTTGATTATAACAATCATTAAACAGCTTATCAACAGATAAAAGCTGAATAATTGCAACGTATTACTCTATTACATGATTAGTTACAAAATCTATTCTAGCTAGAACGGTACTTAAACATCTTAATTTTGCATTTAAAGTCATAACGACTAGTGAAAATCATCTCATTGACATACTTTTGAGAAGATTTTTTTAAATTGTTACACGATGCTTGGCTGGAGGACTAAATTGGCAGGAGAACCAAGGCTACCGACATAACTTGAAGAATCGGAAGAAAAGTGTCGATGAGTAAACCAGATGCGACCAAATTCAAATAATATCTAAAGTGGTGACCACGTTCTGTAAGACGCAATGTTGGAAGGCCTCCCACAAGATGGACCGATGAATCCAATGGAATCGAGATGTAAGGGACCGGTCTTTATGGCAACACCTGGAGGTGGCCTATGTCCAACAGTGGACGTCTTCCGGCTGAAATTATGATAAAAGAATAGACTGCTTGAAAAGACTAATAATTTGCTGGCAATAGAAGAAAGACTGTATTGGTGGTTACTTCTAAATCTTTGACATTCTTTATGAGTAATCTGAAGCTCAATAAGTCTTGAGATTTTGTCCAATATTCGTGTTCGACACAAATAGACTTTAAAGGAGTTTGGAAAAAGAAATGAGGAGTAACAATGACATGCATTAAAACAATGGAATGCTATAGATTTACGATATATTTACTATGACGATGGGTGTAAGAGAAAAGATTTTAATTGATAAAATATCTGAGACTGAGAATTTGTTGTTAAAGTTAAAAATTGTCAATGATAGATGATGAGATTGAAGTCATGATGATGATGAATAGGTGGGTAAAAATAATCACTATTATAGACTTGGCACAGCCAGAAGCTGTATCAACCACGGAGAAGATAATGAAACAAACAATACGCAAGCGAGATAATATCTTGCCTATAATCCGCACTAATCTTGGGCCAAAACATTTGAAAGTCGTGCAACAGAGCATATTATACAAGCTGACAGAAACCAAGCTATTATATGACTTACATAAGAAATATCTTGGTGCATAAGGATGTGACTGCTATCAATTGATATTATGATGTCTGTGACTGACATGTTTGAAATGTTTTTGAAATATTAGTATAGGTTTGCAAATTTTATAGAAAAATGTTTACGTTGTGTGATAGTTGTGGAATATATTATATGATCCATAAATACCCCACATGTATGGGTATGGGTAATTTTTGCCAGTTTGATTGTGACCTTTGAAGCATATATCAACGCTCCAAATTATTTTCTTCTCTTAAACGATCCCAGAATCAAACCTGCCGAGCTGAGCTCCCACAATATCTTCAGTCAAAATATTAGAATCAGTTTGGATAAAAAGCTTTTTTTAATAATTCTTGAATCGAAAACTCAATATGGTTAACTATAATTAAAATTCAAAGTCAAGATCAAAATATTCGCGAAAGCCACTGGACGGCTTCTAGAAAACATAGAAAAAAGAAAGTTAATCAATGATTGTATTATAGATTTTTACGGCCATAAACTTGGAATTTGAATTCATTAATCATAGAAGAATTTGTATTTTTTTCGCATGCTGCCGAATCTATTCAACAAACATGTCTAAATAAATCTATGCTTCTATTAAGAAAAGACAAATGTTTTCTATTATCATAACCATTATTCCATAGTTTTTTTAATTTCACATTTCGGTGCTAAATATGGGGAACCTCCAAAATTTTTTGTTTTTTTTTCTATTTTTGTGTGACAATCTTAATTCGATTTACAGAATACTTACTAAGTTTCTAAGTTTGAACAGTATAGCTCGTTTCAAAAAAACCCTAAAAACCACAACACCTAAGTTATATAGCTTGAAACCTTGAAGACACAATATTATTAGAAAGGTTTATTTGTATGGTGGGAAAAATCATCGAATGACGAATCCCGCCATTGGACGGAGCGAAAAACAGTGTCAGACTTCTACTAACTAAACGACCCACTGTTCCTTCTTGCCTTATTTTCAGGGTTCCGCTTTCGCATCAACCCTTGGCTCCAGAAGGCCCCTACAGGTGCTGACAACCCTGATGCGCGCGGGAACACTGCGCGCCGTCGACGACTTGGGCTTGGTCCGGACATTTACCAGATGGGCGGACAGTGAGCTACCCATTGCTCGCCATCCGCAAACAAACGCCTACGGTAATATTAGAAAGGTGAATCTCAACTCACTAGCTATCAAGCTATTCACGCTTTTACAAGATACGATCACAAAATCCGTTTACCAAGCTCTATAAACGTAAAAGATAAGTCTTATCAACGTAAAAACATCGTAAATGCAACTCGCTGATTAGGAACGCGTTAGTAGAACGGTTACACCGACCCGACCGGTCGACCGACCCACTAACCGAATGCCTTCTGATTTACATATCCAGTGCTGATATTAATTTGTAAGTGTTGAAAGTCTTTTCCTTTCGTTCAAGGTGTTCGAACTAATTAGATTGTTTATGGTAATTTGAGGGACATGGGAACAAGTTTTTTCTTGTGGTTAGTTATTAAAAAATTCTGGTTCTGTGTTGTAAATTTTGTTTTGTTGATGGATTTAGCTTTTCCCATAAAATATAGAAGGTACATGTTGAATCAGAGTTCCTGTTGTTGTTCTAGGTTGTTGTTCCACGGTCGGACCATTGATTTGCTATTCTGAATTACACTATTGTGATTTTTAAAATAAACTGCTGAATGGTTTAAGACGTGACTGAGAATTGACAATTGTTCTTGATGATCAACTTTAGAAAAGTCAATAATAAAAAACTCAATAGAAAAAGATCGACGGTAAACATAAACGAACACATGTGATTAAATCACACAATAACCTTAATTATTTCACTCTTTACTTGACTTATATAACAAGAGAAGTAAATACTAAAAAATACAATGCCATGTACTACCGATCACCGACGCCTAACGATATTTATCTCAATACAAAATATTATTAAAGTAAAACAGTTTTATAACATGTCTAGAGTTATCATCCTCAAGGAGTTGTCAGCAAACTGTTTAATCTGTCACAGATATACTATTTATTGTAGGTACCACATAAATACAATTTGGTACATTAGGAGCTTAAAATGACTAAGGTCCAGTAGGGTCAAAGCCTTCTGGGGCCATGGGTAAATGTGAAAGTGTAACACTAAGGCCCTGGAACTCCGGCAACGAAGGAATAGGTTAAATTTTTAGTCAGTAACAGTCGGACACTATCTTCTTCTTTACCCAAGGGTGGGAGATGCCTTTAGATAATTTTTGCGCAGCGAAAAAATTATTAGAATTACTTATCAGTTTCAAGGAAATTAAACTCAAATCTTCCTGTCCTTAACTTCTATAACCATTTACATATAAACTCAATAATATATCCTTAGCACACGTCACCAGCACATTTCATAATATCCCGTCACACCTCTCCCTCCCACACAACACTTACACATATGTACCTCTCACTCGTTTAACGCACGTTCTATTACCGTATGATTATAATTTAATATTGCATATCCGTTGCAGCACTTTTCACTTATAAAATATTCATTATAAGCCACTTGAGAGAGACATTACTGCACATTGCACATTCTTAGGTTACGTCATGTCATACTAGCTTCTGCCCGCGACTTTGTCCGCGGAAAATTTTGTGAGACAAAAGGTGTGATAGCTCGGTTAATATCCATGTTATATAAACAATTTATAGCCTATGTCACTCAGGAGTAAAGCAGCTTTCTATTACAGCTTCAATTTTTCCAATCGAACCATTAGTTCCAGAGATTACCCCCTACAAACAAAAAAACAAACTTTACCTCTTTATTATATTAGTGTAGATGTAGATTGACGTATAGCTTTAAAAACGCCACTTTGTGTTTTGAGAATTAAATAAATAAATATATCATTGGAACAGTTTGCCTGCTACTATCTTCCCGTCCGATTACAATTTAGGTGTCTTCAATACTAGAGTAAATAGGCTCTTAATAAACTCGTACGGCTCACATTTGTATGGATCTTTCTTCAAAAGACCATGTCAGACAAATCTGCATGGTTCTTATGTGATTTGACCAATACATATTTTCTGTATGGACTTCAAAAGAGACTTTAATCCCTGAGTTTGTTTTGGTGTTTCTTCTCAGGGTAGTCAGCTAGGAAATAACGGATTTATCTAGCATCGAAAAAAAAAATTACGTGTAAAAGTGTTTTTTTAAACATACTTGCAAAATAAAGATAATAATTTAACATTTATCACTATCAAAGCTTGTATCATAGCTTACAGTGCTTACCTGATGGTAAGCAATGAAAAAAAAATGAATGATGAAATGAATGATGATGGTGGTTTAGTGTTTGACTGCAGTCTCCTTTCAGATTGCAGTCAAACACTAGAAATTGATCTCTTATTTTACCTTTATGCATGAAATGTGCGTCTAAACTGCATAATTTAATTCTATCAAAACAGTTCGAGCATTGACGTACGGCGATGTACTATCGACTCTAGGTACTATCCTCGTAGGAAATATTTTGGGAACTCATTTAATGTGCATACAGCTAAGAAGAAGAATTCCCTATCCGAGTCTGTGTTTCCAGGAAGCTACAAAACGAGAGTAAAGTCATAAGTTACTTTTAGCGAGAAGTGTTGCAATATTTATTGATGACATCATTGCTTACCATCAGGTGAAACAGCGTTCAAACGTGAAGCTATCATCAATAATAATAAAAAAAAGCGTTAAAATGGATATACATCGAAAGTAGGATTTTAGAAAATAAAAATAAAACCGTTCCATAATATAAATCAAGATAATTTTTGTGTCAATAAAAATACACACACTAATAATTTCAACTGTTTACCTATTACGGTTCCATCATTAGACAAATAATGATAATATTTGCTTCTCATTATAGCACGCAATCTTATGAATATGCAAAAAATCATTATCGTCATCTTCGCCTTAACCTTTATATCCTATATTAATTTGGTAGATGTGTTCTACCCCTTCAACCGTCACCACCTCACACTATGCATTCATATTTTCTTTGGCATTTCTCTCTCTCTCTCCATCATAAATATTTTTCTATTGTTATTTTTTTTATTTTTGGTGTGCAATAAAGAATATATCTATCTATCTTTTAGTAACATGTGTTTCATCTCTCCTCGTTTGTGTTGAAATGGTCATGTGAAAAATATGACCATTTCAACACAAACGATCTTTTACCAAAGATTAGCTAGTAACAAATATCTCACAAGCTAATCATATTCTAACTAGTCTCGTATTAAGATGTTTAAAAATAGCAGAAACTAAACCAGAAGAACGCGAAATAATAATCCTAAAATATGTTAAGTATACGAGCACAAAGAAGCAGAAACTAACATAGGAAGGAAAGGGTCAGAGCCTATAACAGGGGCCAAGTGTTCACCTCTGAAAGGAAAGCTCGGCCCTGATATGAAAGGCAAAAGAGGGCTAGGTGGATTTATTAGTCAGTAAGAGTCTGAAACTATCCCCTGTTCCATCCATAGACGGGAGTTGTCAGCGGATGATTTTTATCCACCTAAAAAAAGCCTAACATAGGACGAACTATTACTTCTTGTGACAGAATCTAAGCATGTTAAATTGTTAACAGTATCCGTCGTGATCATATTAAAATACTCGTACATACGATCGCATTCGCGTACGATCAATGAAATACGAAGTAGCACGTTCTCTGGTGCAACGTAGTGTTACACTCTAGCGATTTTATCGTATCTATTAACAGGTAAAAGTAAAAAAGTTAGATTAGTATGGTAATTAGTTTTCACTATGGTGATCTGAGAGATTTATCTAGAAGCATCGCTTACAGAGAAAATTATGCCATCAAGAAAAAAATACATTAAAGATTTATTACTACTACAAATTCTTAATCATTGATTATGCTATTTGACTTCTGGTTGCTTTTAATAAGTCGTTTTGACGCTATTTTTCATATAACTAAATATCGGTGGATTTTGAGACTAGAAAATATCGAAAGTCGTAAAACTATGCCATTTTTTATAAATTACTTAAACTTTTTGAATTTTCAAGATTGGTCAATCATAAAAAAGATGAAACTATTTCCCCGTTCTAAAGTATAGCTCTCTACAAAGAACTGAGAGTTACACTATTACTAGGAATTACCAAATATACTCGTATACGTGAGAACGATATACTTTGTTAAAAACAAATTAAGTGCTAAAAGTATACAATAAATCTAATAGATACATTAACTTCAACTTTAGCCTACTCCATGGTTGCAAAAAAAAAACTCAGCATCTTCTAAAAATAATGACTACCAATCAATATATGTCTAGGTTACACCAACGACCGAAGACCACCGAATCGAAATCCTCAAACAATTAAAATCGCAGTTACAAAACTAGCGAACATTCCAGCCGTTCCTATAATTACTATAAAGCCACTCAATGTCGTAACGGACTGACAGTCGCTTAGTTAATGGCCGAACCGGTACCCGATGACGTACAACTTGCTTTGTCTAAATATTGTTCGTAAGGTTATTGATTTCCGTAGAGTTAAAGTTTGGGAAGAGATGAGTAAAATTTAGTATTTTTGGAATATTTGACTTTGGTGGAATATTCGGCTTTAGTGGAATATTCGGGAACGTGGAATATTCGACTTTGGTAGAATATTCGGCTAAGGCAATTTTTTTGTTTTTTGTGGAATATTCGTCTTAGGAAGAATATTCGTTATGGTATTACTTTCGCTTTGATGTAATATTGGCGAAATTTAAATGGAAAATACAAATTTGGCTTTAATGGGATATTCGAGTTTGGTGAAATATTGTATGAGCCTTATATGCTCTAGGTTCTATCCACAATGCCAATAATTTTGCCTGCCTCTCCAACGGACGCTTTCCTACTACATCTACGATCACCATAACTTGGGATTTGCACAAGCAAAAAGTAGCTAACAGTACCAACAGTGCAAGCTCAAACAATGGACAAAACCGGTCTCTGGAAGATGATGATGATGATATTCGACATAACGAATGCATAATTGCGATTGCCCTTTTCAAACTTCTTACCACCAATCTACATTCAACGTCTTGATTCGAGTCAATTGTATCGTTTCTCATGGATTCTTTGAGCTTCAGCTACTTGCTGTTTCGCTTCACTGATTTTTTTGCTTGTATTTTTAACGTGCCACGTATAATGATGTGTGTTAGAGAAAACATTTCAATTTAATGAGATGAATACATCATACCTTATGTAGACAGTAGTAATAAACATACTTACACGCTTCCGCCTCATATGACTTGAAGTTAGTTAAAATATGTATTTAGTAAATCAGAATTCGACGATATTTCAACATTCAAGAGATGTAAGCATAAAATTAATAAAAAGCAACTCGAAAAAAAAAAATACAAAATACAAAATACAAAAATATTTATTTCATCTGTAACATTGTTAGCATACATAAATTGAGGCAGCCCCGGTAAGTTACAGTAGTACTTGTGTTGGGGCTGTCGCGCACTTCCCTTATCAGTTAACTAAACAATTTCTATGTTACCAATGAATACATAACCAAAACCAAAGCAGTAATAATATCCAGGAGAAAAAAAAAAAAAAAAAAATGAGAAGATAAATAATAAAGTATAAAAAAAAGAAAAATAATGATAAAAACAAGTATAAACTAATGCAGCTCTTGATGTGTAGGTGTACATGTATGATGGTGTGTTGTGATGTGTGTGTGTGTGTGTGTGTGTGTGTTTATGTTTCATCTCTTTATTTTAACTACTCCTTACCAACATGTATTCTATTTCCTCGTATGTCAGGGTTTTTAAATAAACAGTTAAAGCCTTTTTACAGTCAAATAGTAGCAGAGGATATATATTTAGTTTCTGATTCAATTTGTTATATATATATGCAGATTGTGTCATGTATTGACGTCTAGCAAATACTGTTCGAACTCTCGGGGAGTGAGCCACTATATCACTTCTTCTTCTGGTTTGAGTAGCTGGGTTAAAGGATATACATCTATGCAGGGTAAGGGTTACATTTAAAAAATAAAGTTTTCTAATTGAAAGCAAATTGCTGTTATTATATAGCTCTGTAGTAGAAAACCTAAAGGGCTTAAAATGCATAACCTTAATAAGCGATCGTTGAGCTCTCTCCAGATCGAGAAATTTTGTTTTGGTAGCGCCACCCCATATTGAAATGCAGTATGTTATTACCGATTGCACCAGAGCTAAATATACCTTATTTATAAGCTGCGCGGACATAACATGCCGTAAAGTTTTAAAAACCCAAATAAACTTCCTAATCCTTTTCATTAGTATTTCAATGTGAGGATGCCATGACAACCTTTGATCAACCATTATGCCAAAATATTTTACGAAGCTTACTTGTTTAATGATCTGGCAGCCACCGTCACAGATATGGAGGGTATCTTGAGAGACATGAATCGTTAGTGCAAATTCAGCACCTGGTTGGGAACGTTGGTTTGGGGAGAAGCATATAAAATTTGTCTTGTCAGCGTTAAGGGTCAGAAGATTTGTCTTAAGCCAGCCAGCTATCTCAGCCAAACCCTTTTCAGCCACAGTTTTCACTTGATTCCATGTCTTACCCGAGAAGACCACAGCAGTGTCATCTGCATACGAAAAAATTTTTCCACTATTGATCTCCAAGTTGCACAGACCGTTTATGTAGATTAAAAAGAGTGGCGGACCTAATACAGTTCCTTGTGGAACTCCGTAACAGACATCCTCTTCAGCGCTACACAAGTTATTTATTTTTACAAGCTGTCGTCTATCTTTTAGGTAACTTTCAAAAAGTGATAATGTCGTACCTCTAATACCTACTTTTTCCAGTCTACGCAGAAGGATGGGAATGGAAACTGTGTCAAAAGCTTTTTTAAGATCTAAGAACACTGTTAGGCATTTATGACCTTTATCCACTTTTTCTACAATCTCAGATGTTAAAGCCGTAATAGCATCCTGCGTTGAAAGTCCTTTTCTAAACCCATACTGTGCATCTGATAGAATATTATATTTTTGTAAGTAATGAATTAGTCTCTTATTGATAATTTTTTCTAAAATTTTTGAAATCGATGGTAGCACAGATATGGGCCTATAATTGTTGACATCGTTTACATCCCCACCCTTATGCACTGGAGTAATAACGGATCGTTTGAAGTCCTTTGGAAAAATTCCAGTCTTAAAGCATAAGTTAGCCAGCTGGCTTATCAACGGAACGACAAAATCCCTGGACATTTTTAAATATTTTATTGGTATACAGTCCCAACCAGGTGCACTTTCAGAGTTAAGACTCATAAGTATACCATCCACTTCCTGCGGGTCGGTATCCAGCAAAACAAACGATGAAACGGGAGAGTTACCAAAGTCACTGACCACAGTTGGCAATGCAGTCTGATTTACAATGCTTTCTGCTAAACATTTGCCTATAGTAATGAAAAATTGGTTGACACGATTTAGTGAGTCCAGGGGGTAAGGTGAAATTGTGAGTAAAGGTGAATTAGAAGTTTTGGGCGTTTTAAACTGTGTAATTTCATTTATAGTTGACCAAAGGTGTCTGGGATGCTTGGTTGAGTCTTCTATTTGTTTTTTATAATATTGCCGCTTTACTTTTTTTATTAGGTTTGAACAAAAGTTACGAAACCGTTTATACAAGATAAAAGATAAGTAACATTATTATACCATTTTAAGAGGAACATTTATTCCTTCACTATTGGCAGTTTCATAACTTTGCGAGATCGACTTAGTTGCTTTCAGACTACACTATAATATATATAGTATATAGCTCATAGCATGACAATATCGGGCAACATACACTGTTATGGACACGTTCACACTGTGATATATTATATATTATGTACCAGATCACTTAAGTCAAGCAAAGTGAGTGTAAGGCACACCTAATTTAGTACTTAGTACATATTCAATATGTAATATTAAATGCGCAAAACCGGAAAATAGTTTGCTCAGAACAACGAGCAGAATCAATAAAACCTCTTTTTATTAATATTGTTCACATTTTTCAAAAAATCTACATTACAAATATTTTCCTATTTATTAATAAGCCAAGCTATCAAGTGCGCAAAACTGCCAAAATTGGTCAACAACCTAGACAAGTTGTTATCCAATTTACATTTACTCACACACGGGACAATAATAGTCACTATTTTTTTAAATTATTTTTTTCAAAGGGTTTCGTTGAATTTTTTTTTCATACGCGGAATAATAAAAGTTATTATAATAGAAATTATCCGAATTTGCAGTAAAACTACAACAGCACATAAAACCTATTTTTTTCTCATAATTAGGTACTTAAATTGAATTAAAAATCAATTAAAGTTTCTGAGGTTTTGCGCAGTTAAATTTAAATTACATGTTGTATATCGATGTCTCTAAAAGGTTAAAGTCGTCATAATACGGTATGTAATACTTCAATGTTCCTTTGGATGCGGCTTGTTAGTTTTAGTCTATAGCATTTCATTCGACTAGATATAATATCCGCGTAATTTTCAAAAGATATTTGTATACTGTTAAAACTTTCACTCCGCTTACTCATAGCTTCGTCTGCTCGTGAAGTAAGCATTGAAATGGTCGATAAAGGACCTTTAAAATTTTTCAACTGACTTTAAAAGAAGATGTTTTTTAATGAGGGCAAAAATCATCCAATGACACTGATATACATGCATACGAGTGAATGGATAGCATAGCATCAGCCTTCTAATGTTCCCACTGCCAAAAGCTGAGTCGAAGACATGTGACATCCACTAACCCGCACTGGGCCACGTGGTGGATTACGGCCCATTTCCACTGCTAGAGAGAAAATGGGTCTAGAGGCCTAAGTTCCAGCAGTGATCGGATAGTAAGTATTTAATCCAAAGTGATGTCTCCTATTTCAATCAACAGTTAGTCGATTTCTAGAGAAGTAACGAAGAGACATTACATTGCGTAGAATGCTGATGAGGATACTGACGTCATATAAACTCGTCAAGTTCATAACAAATTCTGATCATATTGCTATGTATGAAAGACCACTACCGGTCACGTGTGGCATCTTTATGTTTTAGTAGGACCTTATATTTAGAAGACATGATATAGACGCCATAGTAGAAATTTTCACCTTAACAAATATACTTCACTCCAACCCTAAAAACCAAATAACCCCCACCACCTAGTATTAAGTATTAGCATTAAGTGATATGTAATAGAACAAAAAAAGAAATAAGTTAATATTGTATGATTTAATAATAACATAGTAATAAGTAAAATAAAATAATAAAAAAAAGAATCTGGGATGGACTCGCGTAGTTTTTTAAGCTTAGTTTTAAGTAAAGATGAGGGCATGACGAATGCCATGAATTGATAACAAAAAAAGTGTAAACAATAGTGCATACTATAGAAAAGCGCGCGGACCACCATGTCTGCGGTAAAATAAATTAATAAAAAAATATACTTCACTAGAAATTATTTTCAAGGTACCAGTACATCATCATCATCATTTTAGCCGAAAGACTACCGTTACATATATTCACCATAATGAACAGATTTGTCATGGAACATCAGATTCCAGCGACCCTTACCAGGTCATCGGTCAATCTTGTAGAAGGCCTTCCAAAGCTGCGTCTTTCGGTACGAGATCGCTACTCTAGAACCTTTCGGCACCATCGACCATATGTTCTGCAAGCAATGTGCCAGCCCACTGCCAATTCCGATATCCGGCCACCGTAGACATTGGCTCGCGGACGGTGAGCAATGGGTAGCTCGCCGTCCGGTCGTCTGGTAAGACCGAGTCCAAGTCGTCAACGGCGCGCACCGTTGTCGTCAGCAACTGCAGGGGCCCTTCAAGGTCGAAGCCTCCTGGAGCCTAGAGGGTATGTGCAAACTGTTACCTCGACTCCAGGAATAAGGCAAGGAAGGTACGGGGTAGGTTTTTTAGTCAGTAAGAGTCTGACACTGGTCTCCCGCTTCGCCCAAGCCCACTGCCAATTAGTTCGGCAATTGTTCGGGCTATATCGGTTACCTTAGTTTTCCTGCGGATATCTTCATTTCTGATGCGATCACGCAAGGAAACTTCAAGCGTAGCCCTACAAAAACCGTTTTAGTACAAATAAATAATTTTTCAATACTCTAACGAACACAAAATTCGGTGTAAATTGGTGTACGGTAGTGTTAATTACATCAATCAGTTCACAGACCGCAACGCATCGATCAGTGTTGATATACTTAGCCGCTACACACCTATTTTCAGCCAATTATTTGGATTAACATGCAGCAAACAATGTTGCTAAAGTGTTTGCAATGGGCTAGTACCCTTCGAGTTTAAGGTGAGAGTCTTCAAATGATTACCTTACTAGTTTCAAGCAAAAGAATAGAACTATAATATTAGAAAGATGAAAAAAAGTCGTGACTAGCTTATAGACCTCCTTAAAATAAGACATTTTATTGCCGCTGATATTGTCGAAAGACGTCCACTGCCGGAGATAGGCTTATCTTAAGTGACTCCACAAGAACCGTCCTGTGGGTCTCACATTCATGATTCTCGCGACTCTCACCAATTTATAGGAGGTCCACTTTATAGGAAGCCAGTACGCGATTATCGCTCCAGAACCTTTCGTCCTCGTCTGCGTCTGTTCCGTGAGCGATATACCCTGTCAACTGCCACTTAAGCTGAAGAGCTTAAAAAGAGGACTTATATTAACACACACACACACATACACACACATATTACATATTATGTACCGTGTATGTAGTTGCTACAGAAACCGATAAAAGGAGCATTAGTATAGCTGACAATGTTTCTAAGATTACAAAATGTAGGTAGGAGATTTGGGAGCCAGCCAAAGACACGGCTAGGATAACTAACGATCCTAAAACATACAAGTATCTAACTAAGTTACTAACCTTAAAATGACACAGTTTACACCACAATTACCAAAATTGCATCCAACTATTCCAACCCTTTCGCAACTACACTGACTAACCAAAGTTTTGCAAGAAAGTGGTCGCCATGACATGAGTCACGAACGAGCCCGAATCTTACCGGACCTAACCGAATCCGAAATGATAAAATATCGACAACATTATTACTCAGATATGCGAAAAATTCTACTGGTTTCCTCGGCATTTTATATTTTTATTCGGCAGTAATTTTATAGATGTCACACCAGGGAGGCCAATGTCCCATAATGTGATGTTTGCGGAAGATAAGATTAATATATGAATTTGTTTGTTCGTTTTTTGTTTGTTATCCAAAGTAATTGATGATCATATAATTTGCATACTGGTGTAGTTCTGTTTATCGCTACACACTGGCAGCCTTATCGGTAGGTACTCATTGTTTAATTGTTTTTTGAAGACTCCTTATGACAATTTGAAAGCTTTATGTGCAATTGACCGCAAGACATTGTAGGAAAGTAATGACTAAGGTGATCTATGAATGACAACCGGGACCTACAGCTTTTCTTGCTTTTCGAGGCCTGGGCTGCCCAGTCTCAAATTAGTAACCTCAAGTATGAGTGCCTTACAATTCAAAATAGCACACCTGGCTGGGTTGAATTTGAAACCGCGATCTACCCTCTTAAATTGAGATCGTTATCTCTTGGCCACCACTGCTCAAACTCTGCGAAAAAAATCTGCGAGCTTAACACTAATTTACTCCTAAATATATGTTTATGAAGTACTACCTACTTACTAATTTTGAGTAAGCGTGTTGAAAAAACATCATTTGATACACGTGGGCAATTTTTATTACAGTTTCTCAGCTCCGAAACGACCTCGTATTCCGCCTATGCTGCAAACTTTACACAATTTCATCAAAATGAACTAATCCCTTCGCATCTAAAAAGATGGCTTCAAAATTATTTATAGATTTTATAAACAAAAAATGATTAATGTCGTCGCCTCAAGCAAGTTCCAAAACATTTGTTACCATCAATTTATCAAATATATTGTGGGCGAAATATCAGATACATGTAGCTAAGTGTTATTGACCGAAAAGTTAAAGCCAGTGACCGCATAACTAGACAATACAATACAGAACTATTTGTACAAGGAATCTTCAAATAATTGCACGTATAAAACCCTAGAGGCCAATAAGTATGTCAATTTCATAATTCACCACACATCCTAACTATGATCGGAATATAGAAGTAGTAGCCCTTATCCCCAGTATCCCTTGACCTGCGTCGTACAGTAAATTAGTCTCAATACTAGGTCTTTTTTAGGTTGGTTGTTTGTTGAATCATGATTGAGGGAAATGGACTTTGATTTTTATATGTATGATGTTAGAAATGCTGTTTTGTAATAACAAGTAATCCTGTATTGTCAATTTGTTGTTTATCATTAATATTTTGATTGTAAGTAGATAGAGCTAATCGTTTGAACGCTTGAACACACACCTCCCCCCCCCTCCCGCGAACGCCGGCGTTCACTTACCTACTGTCTCTCTATTAAGCCTGTACATAATAGAGAGACAATGTGCCCAAGTGGTAAAGGCCCCGACTTACGAGTTGTAGGTCGCGGGTTTAAACCCAGCCAGGTGCGCCTGGCCGGGTTTGATTTTGTTACAAAGTAAAGCGTTACTTTGTATAATTTATTTCATCACCATTGCTCTCAAAACGGTGAAGGAAACATGAGACCAATCGCATAAAGCAACAGCGCACACGCTCCAGGCGCCGCGCCCGCCGCCGGGAGCTGTCAGCAAAACCGTAGGGACTCTGCAAAACGGTTGAAGGTTACTGGGGCCCACGGTCTCTTTCTGAAAGGAAGGCTTGGCCCCAGTGCGAAATGAAGAAGGAACGGGGTGGGATGTGTAGTCAGTAAGAGTCTGACACTGTTTCGTCATTGGATGATTTTTGCCCACCATAAAAAAAAAACCTCTCAAAAATAAAACCTTGTACAAACAAAATCAAAGAACATTAAACAAATCACTAACCATCACAAAATTACCCCAATCATCTTATAAACTTACAAACTAAACCTAATAGACGCAAATTCGCTTTCGACATCACCGTCGAATTACTGGTAGGTAATGTGTGCATATGGCAAATAAATCGCTCTCATCTGAACGATTTCGTAGCGTTACTTATGTACGGATTGCAAAGCAAGTCGCGTGTGCTCACCGGTTCAAAACATGTAGTAGGCTGGTTACACTTAGCCGAAACGTAATGAATTTTTTGTGCACACGCGATCCGGTGAGATATTGGAGTTTGATAACTAACCTTCTAGTTGTACGTAGTATTTATCAAATACAACGTGTAAAAAGAAAAATTAAATGCACAATACCTCAAACATCCCAAATAATTTTTATTCAATTTACCAAATTACGATTATTTTTTTAATTTACGAATTAGAAAAGAAAGAAAAACATTAGAAAAATTAAATTTTGATCATTTCTTTAATAATAATTATCATTATCCCGCGTATAAGTAAATATAAATTGGATTTTTCCTGTCTAGGTCGTTGATCTATTTTGGAAGGTTTGCGCAGCTTGGCTTATTAATAAATAGACAGGGCAACATTTGTAATGTTGTTTTTGAAAAAACTATGACCTGTGTTAAAAAGTAGTTTAATTGATTGTTGTTATGAGCAAACTATTTTCAGGTTTTGCTTATTATAGTAAGGAAAAAACACAAGATCCGGCTCGAAGGACCAACAAATTATGAGGCTATTGTAAACTTGTATACTGCAGGATTCTTTTAAGAGATTTCATAACCCTGGAATACAAAAGTCAGCTAAATGTACACAGATGATGTTTAGCTAGTAAAAGTCTGACACTCTTACCCTTCTCAGAATGGTAAAAATTACTGATGATCGAATATAATATCGTTTGCTTAAAAACTATAGGTATTTTAAATCAGAACTGATTGTTTACTTATCAATTACGTATGTTTAACAAGGCTCCATTTAACTTTACATAATTATCTTAATTGGGAAACTGTTTTGTTAACTAAATTGATTTCTACCACTTAGTGCACTTATTCGATGAATCAATTATTATTTCTAGTTGAAAACTTAATAATCACGTGATTGCAGGATTTAGATTTTACCTCTTAGTAACGGATTTCCAAAAGGTATTTTAGAAGTCTTATGAACGTGTAGATTATCAAGATAGCTCGCCGTCCGATTGTCTGGTAACCATGCTGACCAAGCCCAGTCGTCAACGGCGCGCATTGTTCCCGTGAGCCTCAAGGAGTTGTCAGCAAACGTAGAGGCCCAGCTGCAGGGCCGAAGCCTACTAGGGCCATGGACCAATTTCTGAAAGGAAGGTCCAACCCCGGTATCAAGGCTAAGAAGGAACGGGGTGGGTCGTTTAGTAAGAGTCTGACGCTATTTTTCACTTCGTCCAAAGGCGGGATTTGTCATTGGATGATTTTTCTCAGCATAAAAAAATAAAAGGAAAAAATGAAGCAGTACTTTGATGATATAGAAATTCATAGAGAAAGCTTTTTAAAAGGATCTATAAAGCAATTCGATACCAATAAAATATTTAACCTTTCGAAATATCGAATAACCACTTGCATGAAATACAGTCCATTACTATGAATTTCTAATAGAAAACGGAAATCAAAATTCTAGGCTACCATGTCGTGTCTTAGATTCTAGATAATGATGACGCAACTGCTCAGTCTAAATAAAACCAATGAAAGTAAATTGCTATTAATGCTACTGTTGAAATAGTCATCGAAATTGATTGGTTCGAAAGAAATCAAAGAATTGGCTAAAATTTAAAGAACTAATTACTTCATTTCACTGTTCCCTCTACTAATGGCGAAACGCAAGAAGTAAATTGTGTTTCCGTATGATCTTGTAACACTATACGTCGTTAAATTTCGGTCGTTTAAACTCATGGAGGGTCGATCCTGTACATCATCATCATCATCATCCTACCCTTATCCCATATTACTTGGGGTCGGCGCAACATGTTTTTTTCTCCCACTCTGTCCTGTCACCCGTCACACCATCACTAACTCCCTTTTCTTTCATATCACTTCTCACACAATTCAAAACCGGTACATGAAACAAAAAAATACACTAGTATACAGTTTTTTTCTAAAACTAACTTGTCAATCGATGCATACTAACTACCTACGGCCTTTGAACCTGCTCAACTTTTCGTTACTTATAGATATAAATTTCATATATTAATTTTAGTGTTATTTTTTTATTTTATCTTCGCAAATTGATTGTGTTTAATGTACCGGTTCGACCCTCTATATGTGCCTACGTTAGTAAAATGGGATGAATTTTAAAAAAAGAAGACATAAATACTTTCCTTTCTAAATCTACAGTTCTAAACTAGATTATAGCAAAATAAAATCAATATCCTTAGAGAAATAAAGATAATAAGCATGAAAGTGCGTGGGAAGCAGAATCCGCATAAAAAGACAATAAACCAAAGTTTAATATGTTTTCTGACAAATATTTGCACTTTGTGAGAAATCGTCTTGACTATTTAACCAAAACAATCGAAGAACAAAACCGAACCTCAGAAATTTCTCTCTATTTTTAGAACTTAACAAACACATCATAGCGTGGATAATGTTAGCATATTTCTTTATCAAATTATAATTAGTTTTAGCTTTCAAAACAACGGTTATGATATAAATCAAGTCATAATGGCTATAAATACTGATCGGATGCATTAATATATTGATTATTGTTTTAGAGATAATTACAATCTATAAACAAAGCGTGGGAGGCAGATTTCAGGAGAACAAGAACAAAAAAACACAAAGAATAGATAGTCAAAGATAGAAATGGGAAAATTAATACTAAAACCAAATGGTAAAAAATATAACACATATCGAGGAAGGTGGTAGTAAAATACTAAGATATAGAACTAATGAAGTGAAAGCCGATTGATTTTGTTACAGTTTTGCAATGGTACGAAATATAAATAAGAGGCAAATTATAGCAACAGATGACAATAGACCATGGTAAGAGAGAACCTGGTAATATTAATTTGTATCGCTCGCTTCTGTCTGTAGTTTCGGTCATATTAAATTGTACAATTATAGCATAGGGTAGGATTCATTTTATGCCGAAGCAAGACATAGTTAATGAAATAAAAGAAATGCTCAACTTTTGGCCAGGGCTAGGTGACCAGGTCACATTGCATGCAGAACGGATGATCGGTGGGGCTAAAAGGTTCTGGAATTGTGACTACGTATGTGATGACACAGCGTTGAAAGGTCTCCCACCAGGTGGACCAATGATGCTTAGGACCGTATGTATTGGTGACACATGGTAGTGACCTACGTTCATCACTGGACCTGTGTCGGCTGAAGTGATAATATCTAATCAATAATAATTGTCGATAGTGGTTTTCAATTTGTATGGTGTTCGGATGTAAAGAATGGCACCATCCGATTTTTTTCCGTGGGTGTCATAACAGTTGACTAAGGGACATACCAGACAATGACCATCAGCATTCTCTGTGAATCTTAAGAACCTGCGTGGCGATTATGGCAAACGTCCCTTTATTTTTCGGTTGAAATGATGACGATGATAATGATGCAATGACTCGTGTCTTAAATTTCATTCAAATCCGTTAAGCCGCTTGAACGTAAAAGAGTCGCATTCCTAATACGTATACAGACATTTAAAACATTAGTAGGAAGTATACTAATGTTTTTTAATAATTTATATATTTTTTTAAATGTCCTACACCTCAGAAGGGTGTTGACATTGACAGAGGTATTACTTCTCCACCAAGTAAGTAAGTAGCTAACAGCCATTTAATGACAGAATGCAAGAAAGTAACGACACCTGTTCGTCAAGCATGAAATACCGAAGTGACATGGATACACGTGGATACATCAAACGCTCATCGTAATAACTGTCTCATAATTAACTATTTCATTCCGTGAGGAACTAATTAAAAGAGGAATGTAACATGTAACAAAGTAATTAAATTGTAATGAACCTGCAATACCTGGTGAGCATTGGACCCGTCGATGATGCTAGAATTGGGTAGTTAACTAATTTTTTTTTCTATTCATAATCACATCACAATTTAAGGCGAAAATTTGTATTTGTATATGTTATGTTTGTTACTTCACCACGCTCGAACACCTGCGGCGGCGACCTCTAGCGCCGGGCCCTGGTTCAGGCCATGGTCCGCAGCGAAGAGGAATGGAAGGCTGTCGGCTCCTTCTGCGAAGCAGTAATGCTCGTAAAGGAGGAGGCCGACCGCATAAGGCAAAGGCAACAGCGCCCTCGCCGTAGCCGTCGCCGCCGCGATCCTGCCGATATCCGGCCACCGTAGACACTGGCTCGCGGACGGTGAGCAATGGGTAGCTCGCCGTCCGGTAACTGTCCAGACCAAGTCGTCAACGGCGCGCACCGTTCCCGCGCGCCTCAAGGAGTTGTCAGCAAACTGCACGGGGCCCTTCAGGGTCGAAGCCTCCTGGAGCCTAGGGTGGTGCAAACTGTTACCTCGACTCTAAGAATAAGGCAAGGAAGGTACGGAGTAGGTTTTTTAGTCAGTAAGAGTCTGACACTGGTCTCCCGCTCCGCCCAAGAACGGGTTTCGACATTCGATGATTTTCACCTACCATAAAAAAAAACCACGCTCGAACACCTGAACGGATTTAAATAAAATTTAACATACAGGTACCTAGATCATGTCCTGGAATAGCAAATATGTCCCGGGAGTTTGTTCTCTTTAGATAATTTTAATACATCACAGTAGCCGAATGTCGTTAGGAAGGAACTCAAATCCAGATTTAGTTTTTTGCTGGTGCAGGAGGTCATGATAGGCTTTTACTGACTCACCTACGATTTTCAATTGCCTTTTGCGTTCCAGAGTAATTTCAACTCTTTCAAATAATCCTACAACCCTAAAGTCTGCTGCTAAGATATTCTTAATTGATACTTTGCTCGATCCGGGAATCAAACCAAAAACGTCACTAGCTTACTACCACCAGACCAATGACATTCAACGTGAACATGACTCACTGAAAATAAAAAACCTCAACAGCTATTCAACAATCGTTAGCAAAAAATCAGTATGAATAAATTCAAACAATCCATGTTTGAATTTATTTTTATATATGAATAAATTCAAACATGGATTGTTTACCGGTGCAGACGGTACTATCGTCATGCTGCTCATCGTCGGCCACTTTCGATCATCTTGCGCAAACACATCTGTGAGCAATGTGAGCATTCCGCACGTTTCGATTTGTACCATTTTCTAATTCGTCATGTGCAACTGTTGTTTATTTAAATGTCAGTTGTTAATTGTTAGTGTCAAGTTTACGATTGTTTCATGTTGGTTTTTGTTATAGAAATATGTTTATTTTCGGAAGTGCAGACTTATTTGAAAATGGGTTTGAAATGGGATCGCAGTTTAATTTTGATTCATTTTTTTAATTGATAAAAACTAATGCTTGACCTGATAGTAAGCAGTCATGCAGTCGTTGATGGTAAGGCGCACTATATTGTACCCTGGAAGACACCCAAATTACAAATGGATGAAATTACAGTCTTTCGATGTACGCGGACAACGTAAGGGTGGATACTCGTCGTGCGTCAGGTTTCCGATGACAGAAATGACAGACAAATTAGACCAAACAATAGATGTAAGGTTACAATCATTCGCTGCGGGTTTTCAGAAAACCTCGGTCTTATAATTTTTACAAAAAAACTTTAGTGAAAATCATTTTTTTTTTTTCATAATAATCATTTCCATATAGATAAATCAATAAACACCTCATAATACCTAAGTCACAAATTCTCCTCAAAGCCTAGACGGGTCTTTAAACATTACAAAACTGTGAGTGACCCGGCCTTGGATGCCATGTTTGCAAAAGGCAGTACCATAAGTGTACAGAGGCAATCTCAACAAGTTAGGTAAACAGTTAGTCGCCGATATTCGTTAGCTATTCAATGATACATGTGAAAATGTGGCCTCACTATTGTAGAAAAAGTCATTCTCAATACACTTACTCCGTACGTTTGATACGATAAACTTATTAATATTTTATTACAAGTTTATCGTATCAAACGTGTGTCGATCTCCACGAAGCGCGGGTCAACCTCTACAAGTCATGTGTGTATTGAAAAACGTCGTTTGAAACACGTGCAAATTAGTCACTTTTAACTCCATACTAGCATACTACTATTTAACTACACAGCTTTTAACTCTATAGCACGCTCGCCTACGGCTCCTGCGAATTCCGCCTCAGTCGCATTGACAAACTTTCTGCACTTGTGTCAAAAATGTCAAAATGTATTATTTTTATGAAAATAAGAGAGCATACATAAATTTACAGCGTCACGTTTATCAAAATATCCAAAATTAGAACTCACAATTTATCCTAATGAATCGATGTTGGTTTGATTTTAATCGAAAAACTCGGTAATAAAACGAATTCTTAACCAACTTTAATGTCTTCATTTCAATTGTTTGTTCTTTAATAATCCAGTTATTACACATATTTTCTTGTGATCATAAAATATTAATCGTAATAAAATTTTAATAGTGCGTGACTAGATATTATTCAATAAAACACTACAACAAAATAAATCGTTTGTTTTTATTATCAGTATTCTAGTTTGCTGTTTTAATTGGTTTTTCATTCTAAACCAACCGATTAAAATTAATTAGTACTTTTATATTATCTATATTATATCTAATTTGATAAATAAATCAAATCATAACTTTAGACACTCTCCATTTGGATAAAATGGATTGCATTATATCACCACATAGTGTGAAAAGAAGTCGCATCCCGCTGTCTGCCTCTATGTATGGTTAGAACTTTAAAACTACGAAACGGATTTCGATGCAGCTTTTTTAATAGATAGAATGATTCAAGAGGACGGTTTATATGTATAAAGTTCTTCTTTGTCGGTATCTAGGGCCGGACACTGACGAGCGATAAAAACGTGAGTTCACAATACGCCAACTCACTTCTACCAATAAAATTCGTTCCATAGTAACTTGTCACACTATTTACACAGTTTCGCGGTCATTTTGTAATAACCACACTTACACCAATGCTTGTTACATTCATCCTTAACTGTAAACTATTATGGGCTTCTTGACACATTCTACTCAACATAGTTAAGTCAGCTCTTTAGTGAATTTTGAATAGACAATAGTTTCGGCTGTTTTGTTATGGGTGAAGTATTGTCCTGGTTTAGTCAATTGTATCTTTAGACTGAAGTGCTGAGGACGACTTATTTTATCTACAAGACCCCATTAAACTTTGTAGTTTCTTAGGTGTTTTCTCAATTACTACCCGTGCGTAATAAATTGAAACCCAGGATCCCCGCCCGAGGACTCAAGCACGCTTATTCTATTCTTCTCTGATGACGATCGTATTGTACCGTAGGGCCTACGGTCCAAGCCCATGGCCTACGGCCTAAGTCGGTTGGAGTAACGACGCCTACGGAGTAGAAGATAACTTTGTAGTTTCTCAGGTGTTTTCTCAATTACTACCCGTGCGTAATAAATTGAAACCCGGGATGCCCGCCCGAGGACTCGAACCCGCTTATTCTACTCTTCTCTGATGACGATCGTATTGTACCGTAGAACCTACGATCTAGGCCCAGGCGTCATTATTTCAACTGACTTAGACCGTAGGCAGTACTACGGCCTAAGTTGGTTGAAATAACGACGCCTATGCCGTAGGCGGTTGCTTACAGCGTACAGTACGGCCGTCTTATCTTGGCGAGTCTGAAGATAGGCTCTGCGAATTTTAGCGCTTGAATACTCGGACAAAAATAAAGTTTTTAAAAATAAATGCCAATATGTATCAGTTTTTAACAGCAATAACAACTGCCAATTGAATTTCGCATATTATTTACATTTGAAATTCGCAGAACGTAACTTCAAACTCGCCAAGATCTGACGGCCGTGCTGTAGATGTCGGGTTGGCCAGCGAGGGTCAACAGACTTAAAAAAGATGGATGTCCTCAAATCAATTATATGTGTTTCACCTCATAACTCCATCATAATTAATGATGGAACAGTTAACCGATTCGTTAACTGTTTTTTACATGACAGTAAATTACGTTTAATTTGGTTTTTTTTTTTTGACTACTCTTAGATAGATAGTTAAAACTTTATTGTACACAAAAAAGTAACATAACTTATACAAAAACTTAAAACTATGGGTACAATGGCGGTCTTATCGCTGACAGCGATATCTACCAGACAACCTTAGGATGGATCGTAAGAAATAAAAATAATACAGGGGGTAGTGGGCGGTGTACTTATTACAAGCGAATTAATCAACATAAAACAAAATACATAACTCTATTTACATACATATTATATATATATATATATATATATACATACACATAGATACATATTATAAAACTACTAACTACTCTACTCTACTCTCTCTCTACTTTACTCTTAATATTATAGGCAACCATTTTATGTCTATAAGTACAATTATTAATCAAAATATTTTAACAAGACCTTTGAGACTTTCATACCGTAAAGCTTTCTCAGAAGTAATGGCTATTAATTTCTACAAACATTGTAACATGGCTTCCTACAGTTACGCAAGTCAAGTGATATTGTTTAACGATGGAGTCATACACTTATATTGACGAGTTCCTATTACCTGCTGATGGCTGATGGTAACTATTGCCACCACATAATCTATAATATATAGGTAAAAAGAGAAACTGACAGACTGACTTATCATCGCACAGTCGAAATTACTGATACTATGAATGTGTTGTAATTTCCAAAAGGTCTAATAAATTAAAAATATGGTGGCGAATTTGGTTTTTGGTTTGGTTTGGTGGTAATAGTCATCCAATGACGAAATCCGCCCTTGAGCGTAGCGGGAAATTGTGTCAGATTCTTACTGACTAATCAACTAACCCCGTTCCTATGTTGTCTTTTATAACAGGGCCAGAGCTTTCCCTCCAAACCCAAACACTTGGCCCCAGTTGGCTTCAACCCTGCAGAATCCTCACGGTTGTCCTGACAACTACTTGAGGCGCGCTCTGTCAACTGTTACGAGACGGCGAGCTACCCATTTCTGGCCGTCCGCAAACCGGAAATCGGAGATCAGAATCCCGGCGGCGTTGGGGTGTGAGCGCTGTTGCCTTATGCGATCGACCTTGACAAATTTAGCTCAAATTCTAAATTAAGAAAATAAATAAAGACTGTCACTACTAGTTTATCGTAAAGGGTAGTTTTAAAAAACTCAAATGACGTTGCAGTGAGTCAAAAAATATTCTCGCGGACGAAGTCGCGGGCAAAATATAGTAGTATTACTATAATAACTCTACTCCAATTTAATTGAAAACGAGAGCATTTCCTTACGTTATGTAATGAATGGGTTATCTATTTACGTAAATTATTTAGTGTGTCGTAAAACAATATTAATGTTTCTATAAGGTGATACTCGCTTACATACATACGTAACAGACTTGTATTATTTCTTACTATGTGGTAATAGACATATATTTTTTTTGTGAAATTGTTTTCTTTTGGTTTTTACCTTTTGGTTTCTTTGCAAGTAAAGATACAAGTATCGTTTATACGTTATCATCATCATTTCAGCTGAAAGACATCCTCTGCTGGACATAGGCCTCCCACAAGCGCCGCCACAACGACCGGTCCTGTGGGTCTTTCATCCATCGGATGCCAGCAATAGATCATCGGTCCACCTTGTAGGGGGCTTTCCAACGCTGCGTCTTCCAGTACGCGGTCGCCACTCCAGAACAATTCGCCCCCATCTGTTCTGCGTAGGTACCACTTTTGCCACTTAAATATCATTCAACTCCGTTCTGACGTTTGTGTGTGTAGATACAAAACAAATAAATACACACACATTCGCAAGCTTAGCGGCAAATCACTAGCGAATACCCGCTGTGTGACCACGCTAAAAAAAGAAAAATATTTCGTTTATGTCTTGGAAAAGAAAGAAATTTGCATTTTTTTAATGGTCTAAAACCATCTTCGCTTTATTGCCTTTCTAATGCAACCGGTTTGGAACACATTGGATAGATGGTCACAAAGGCTCTAAAAGCTATAGGTAGAAATATTTTTTACTTTTATTATTTACAATAGCGGTCCTGATGGACAACTGTCCGAAAACAGAATTGAAGTTAAAAAAAAAAATAAGAACTCGGTTGCGGGTTCAATTGCACGAGAATTTTAAGACACAAAATTTCATCCAAATCGGTCTAAATTTCTAGACATTTTTGGAGTTAGGTGACAAACACTTGCAGAAGAACTATTCAATTATGTATAACTAGCTTTTGTCAGCGGCTTCGCCCGCGTACATAAAATATAGCCTATGTCACTCAGGAGTAAAGCAGCTTTCTATTGTTGCTAAAATGTTTGCAATCGGACCAGTAGTTCCAGAGATTACCTCCTACAAACAAAAAAACATAAAAACAAAAAAACAAACTTTACTTCTTTAGTGTAGATTACTTAATTACTAATATTATAAATGCGAAAGTTACGATGTTTGGATATTTGGATGTTTGTTACTCAATCACGCCAAAATGGCTGGACGGATCTGGATGAAATTTGGCACAAGCATAGGATACACTCCGGAATAGGACATAGGCTACTTTTTATCCCGGAAACCCCAACAACCCCAATACCACGCGGGCGAAGCTGCGGGCAAAAGCTAGTTATATATAAAAAAATATTAGGATAGAGTGAAGTGTGACTTTTTTGAACTCTGAAACCTTCCAATGACTTAGGCCTTTTTGAGCAGACTCAAAAAGGCCTAATTTTCCCAATAAAAATATCTATACAAGCACCTACAGAAGATGTTTGATCACCAATACAAACACAGAAAGTAGAACTATTTCACACAGACTCGTTATTAAGGCACTGACAAACATTGCAGACAGACAGACAGTTATATAACCAAACATCAAGTGATCATCACTTACCTAATCACCTGATTGATTTCCCACTAATTAGTGAGCACAGTTTAGTAATGTGATACCGTGTAACACTAGTTGCTGCGAGCGGCTTCGCCCGCACGAACGTAAAAAGTTGTAAAATTGTACTAAAAAAAAAATTAAAAAAAAAATCAAAAATCACTCCAGCCCTCTAGCCAAAACGGCGTGCATTGGAGCGTAAGAGTGTCCATGTTCCAGTTTCTTGCACATTCTTCTCCATAGAGATTCTCTTTGGAATGTACAATTAGCGTCATTATTTTTCTAACAGACCGACTTCTTGACTTTTCAAAAGTTATTTGAAATAAATGCTCTTACTGACTAAACGACCCACCCCATTCATTCTTTACCTTCATACCGGGGCCGGACCTTCCTTTCAGACCGGACCGGGGTCCCAGTAGGCTTCGGCCCTGCAGTTGGGCCTCAAGCCGTTTGAGGTAGAAACACTAGGTCCACGGGGTCCGAGCGCTCATCGAGTTGTTCCAAATATCTGGGTGGTTGACTCTTTGCGTGACCAGAGGTCTGAGCTTTTCTTCGGTCAACGAATCAGCATTGTCATACTACGTGGCAATGCTGCCAGCGTTCTGGGCACATTTCCCGTTGACATCGATGTGGAGGAATTTTTAGTGCCCTATGAGTTTTGTTTTCTATCTGTTTGTACATATTATTATTTTTAGTCTGTATATAGGTATATTTCACAGTAATAGTAAATATATTTAAAAAATATTAAATTAAGTTAAATATGTCATAGAATTTATTGTCAGAGTACGAAGAATATACACAGAAATATTCAGTTAATTAATATTTGACTTGACTAATCTGTCTAACATAACATTTCATAAAACATAGTGTTTAATTACCCTAGTAATGTAGATATGGTAAATATTTACAAAAAAATAGTAAATAATTTCACAGCTCATTACCGAAACCATTACTATGTTGAAATCTATAACTATACCTATTAATATTGTATAGAGCTTTTTTATGGTAGGTAAAATCAATGACGAATCCCGCCCTTGGGTGGAACGCAAAACAGTGTCAGACTCTGAATAAACAATCTACCTCGTTACATCACCATATAATTACACCAGGGCTCTAGCCTTCCTTTCAGACATGATCTCTTGGCCCCAGTTGGTTCGACCCTTCTGCTGTCCGTGGGAACACTGCGCGCCGTCGACGGTCCTTGGTCCGGACTCCAGACGCGGGACGGGTACCAGACGATTGGACGGCTAGCTACCCATTGCTCGCCATCCACAAGCCCGACCCTGTTTGTTTTGAAATAAATAGACTCAAAAACTACTGAACTGATTTTAAAAATTCTTTCGCCACTAGTGTTATACTGGAAATATATCATTTTTACAACCAATCTTGCAAACCATATTATAAATATGTTTATTTTTATAGTGGTAGGTACACATTACATATCGTATTTATGTAGATTTGTTTACATAACGAGCGGCCCAATGGGAGAGTAATATCTTCCGATATGACAACGTAACGACAAGGAAAGTTTATAATGGTGTTGATGACACTACGCCACAGAACTCGGAAAAACCTCGGTGACAACCATTCACAAAGAAAATGTGTGAACAATACTAACAAGAGCATAAGTAACATTGTTTTCGCCGTTGAAAAAGAAATGAATTTGTAGATAGTATTTATTCTAATTTCGAATAATGTGTATTTTCAAAGTCAAAGTCAAAATATTTTTATTTCACATAGGCCTACATAGGCACTTGTAAAACGTCTGAAGCCTGTCGTTTCCTATGGAGAAGAACCGACAAGAAACTCCATGGTTACTCTTTTTATGAAATGGCTTGTTACAATATTTCCATATTACAGTATTAAATGATAAATTAATTTTGTAAGCACAGTGCTGACCAGTCAATATTGAAGTCGATATATTAACTCAATTTAGAATAATAATTAGATGTACCATTTTTAATTAGGACGGCAAAATACCTATCCAGTATGATTACTGTGTAGGTGGTAGTGATGAAGATGTTTCTGAACAACCTTTGAAGTTGTCCTATCTGAATCCTGGCAAAAAACAAAAGGGGCGCATGATCTCTCAAGAAATCAAAATATACATGCCTAAATTTTGATCGTTTTAATCCCGTAGTGGATCGATCCGGTACATGGAACATGATTCATAAAGATGTAATTAAAAAGTAAAGCGCCTTTTTATACTAGCATTAATTTACGCACGTGCGAATTTTTTTTTTTAAGTGAACAGCGAAGCGAGTTAATAACCTATAGGTAGTTAGTACGCAACCACCGACGGCTACCATAAGTAACTTGTGGCGTTTCTTACTGTTTACATCAATTTTGAAATAGACTAATTAGATAGATAGCTCACTATTGTTTTTAATAGACAACTACCATAAAAATCACGAAATAATGGACTAAAAAAGTTTTGATGATGATATCAATTAAAAAAAATACTAATTAGATAGACCTACTGTTTTTAATACCATAAAAATCATGATATCACAGCAAAATACTATGGATGATGAAAACGTACGTGTTTCCTTTGCAATACCTAACTTTTTTTTAAAACTGACAAAGATCGGTCGGAAAATTGCACTTATTAACAACACATTACGTATCACGGTCAGTCACGATGCGATTTTTAAACTAATTATTTTTTTAAACGCGTCATTTTGTACAAAAAAGCAAAAAATAATCGTATATCTATACTAATATTATAAAGCTGAAGAGTTTGTTTGTTTGTTTGTTTGAACGCTAATCTCAGGAACTACTCGTTCGAATTGAAAAATTCTTTTTGCGTTGAATAGATCATTTATTGAGGAAGGCTTTAGGCTATATAACATCACACTGCGACTAATAGAAGCGAAGAAACAACGGGAAATGTGAAAAAAACGGGGAAAATTATTCATCTTTGAGGGCTTCCGTTGCGTGCGCTGCCAAAACGGTTCAAGATACCAAAAAAATATGTACGAAAGAATTATTCCTCTTAAAATGATCTAGAAAAATGTCCGCGACAGTATATATCTATCTTTTAAGATTAACTTACTAGAACCGTTTTTATGCGAACCAAATTTAGCCATTTTTTACCGATTATTTGTTAGAGTTGTATCAACATAATAATATAATCTTTATCCAAATAAATGTGTTGTTGATTAAGAGTATGTAATTGTAAACAAAATTGTCTTTGACATCATTTAATTTCAATGAACATCTTAGAAGATATTACAATTTTAAAATAACTCCGATATAAAATTCACACGCGATGCTTGATGTGCAAAACTTCACGCTGCGCCTGGCCGGCGGGCGAGGAGAGGGGTTGCTTGCGGGCGGCGTGGATGGGTTTTTTTATGGTAGGTAAAAATCATCCAATGACGAATCCCGCTCTTGGGCGGAGCGGGAAACAGTGTCAGACTCTTACTGACTAAACAACCTACCCCGTTCCTCCCTTGCCTTATTCCCAGAGCTCCGGTATAACGCTTTCGCACCAACCCTCACTTGCTGGAGGCTTCGACCCTGAAGGGCCCCACAGTTTGCTGACAACACCTTGAGGCGCGCGGGAGCAGTGCACGCCGTCGACGACTTGGTCTCGGTCTGGACTGTTACCAGACAACCGGACGGCGAGATACTCATTGCTCACCGTCCACAAGCCAGCGTCTACGGAGACCAGATATCGGCGGGATCGCGGCGGTGACGGCTACGGCGAGGGCGCTGTTGCCTTTGCCTTATGCGGTCGGCCTCCTCCTTAACGAGCATTACTGCTTTGCAGAAGGAGGCGACCGCTTGCCATTCTTCTTCGCTGCGAACTATGGCATAAACCAAGGCCCGGCGCGAGAGGTCGCCGCCGCTGATCACCCCCACGAGGACACGGCGATGCTCTTCTCAAGCGGGGCACACCTCCACCGTGTGCTCCACCGTATCCTCGACACCCGGGCGTCTCTTCCGCACGAATTCGGCGCGCAGGAATCTCCTGAACTTCCCATGTCCGGTGAGAATCTGCGTCATGCGGAAGGTGAGGATGCCATGATAGACATCACGCCTCAAAGAGGGGACTTACCGCCGAGATCATGGCGTGCCCAAGTTGGGGTGTAGCTCTATGAAGTACTTTTAGATAATTATGTTCTTTTAAAAACTAAATTGTCTAAAATAATAACAGAAATTGACACGGGCAAAGTCGTGGGTAACAGCTATAATTTATGAAGATGAGGAGGTTGTTTGCAAAAATAAATATGATGCCTAAAATAACTATTCCACGCGGACGAAGTCGCGGGCACAGCTAGTTAGCATTATAAAAACAGTCTAACAAAAAAAAAAAACAAATATCATAATAAATTAACACTCCTCAAGATTTTTATTTATTAAGCTCACGTCAAAAAATGGGGAAAGTTTGTTTATATGCGTGTGTGTTATTTGTTATTCCTGTACTCTCAAACCACTAAACTGATTTGTATGAAATTCCGCGCACGGTATTATCCAGTCCAGTAATCATCATCATCATCAGCCTTTTTTTTGTTCCCACTGCTGGGACACAGGCTTCCTCTCAGGATATTAGAACCAACTCTGTGTTATTCTGATTCTTAGTTCGTCGATATTTGTCTGATCAGAGAATCCTCTCTTTTCAACGAAGGTAAGTAAGACTTCACACTCTGTTCCGCATTCCTCTACAGCTTAACAGTCGATAAATCTCTTAACATTTAGGTAATTCATTGTTTAGGCGTCTAGACCTCGTCGTATAACTCCATAATGTTAAACAAATGAATTGCATTACAATGAATACAAATTAAAGACTTAGGTTTATCGATAAATTATGAAAATCTTTAACAAAAGGATAATAAGGAAACTTAAATTTTGGAGCAAAACCTTTTAAGACTAACATAATTCGGACCACGTAGATTTTTGTTCGAGGTCATATTATTTTTTATGTATATCTATTAGACACGGCATAGAGCAACACAGGGCACCGGCGGACCGGAGGGTGGCCTGTGTCGCTCTATGAACAACGAGAATCTCAGAGCCATCTCCGGACACCGGTTCGCAAACGACGATTGACGCGACGACGGACGGTTTGGGTAGCGCACTAACCGCTCGTCTAGTAAGAATGGTTATTTTTCATGGCGGGAAAAATCATCTAATGACGAATCCCGCTCTTGAGAAACAGTGTCAGACTCTTACTGACTAAACGTTTTGATTCATTTCCATTCCTTCTTAGCCTTCATACCGGGATCGAACTTCGGCCCTACAGTTGGACCTCTAGTTAGGATGGTGCGCCTAGCCTGAGTAAGTCTAGCAAGCTTGAGTCGTTGACAGCGGTTAATGTTAAAAGAGTACCTCAAAAGTCAACAAACGCAACACGCAGCAGGGCCAATGCCCGTTACAGCCACAGAAAATTTTAAAAAAAGAAACCCTTGGTACTAGACCTCAAGAAGTAGTCAATAAACCGTAAAGACCCTGCAGAAGGGTCGAAGCCAACTGGGGCCAAAGGTACACGTCTGAAAGGAAGGCTCTGGCCTGGTATATATGGCAACGTAGGTAAGAATGTGGCTCACTGTTTCCCGCTTCGCCCAAGGGCGGGATTCGTCATTGGATGATACCTACCAAAAAAAAAACCTTTGGTCCTAGAACATAAAAGGCAACCGAAAGGCAGAGGAATAGTTTTGTCAGTAAAAATCTGAGACACATTAAATGATTTCACACCTCAAAAAAGGACCTTTTGGTCTGTTACTAAGTGTATTTAAGCAATGACTTAGTATAGAACAATATTGAAATAGAAGTAAAGCTAACATCATTATTATGTGAAGAATTTGTTGAACAAATCTTAGTGTATGACGTCTATAAGACGTATACCATGGACTTAGTCTTATGACGGTCCGAATCCACTGAGACTGGCTTCCCGTCTCTCGCTCCGGCTTCCTGTGTATTTGCTTTTTTGGGGTGAGGAAAAATCAACTAATGAATTCTCCTGACCAAAAACCCACCCTGTTCTTTCTTAGATTCATAGCGGAGACCTTCCTTTTAAAAGCTGTTCCACGGCCCCAGTAGGCTTCGGCGCGCTGACTTCTGAACCAGAGGAAGTCGAGTCCTTCCTTCATGTTTATTTCGTCGTCGTCGAAATTGGTTTGAATACCTACGCTCAACACGCACATTTGTGCGTGCATACATTCAGGCGGAAGAAAGAAGACATGGTGGAAGTGGAGGTGTGCCCCGCTTGGGCGTAGCACCGGTTTGTCCTAATAGAGGCTATCGGAAGCAGAAACTTCTTGCGGCTGCAAGGGTGAGAAAAAGTATATCCTCACGCTAAAGCCGCCGTGACAGAGGATGTCCTGGCCCTCTGAAATCGCAGAGCAATCTCTGGCTACTGCAAGCGCTGGCGTGTGGACGATAAGTAATAGGTAACTCGCGGTCCGTACATGTATACATTACAAGCTCAATAAGGAAGGTTTCTAAACGCTGTTCTTCGACATCAAAATCCATCAGTACAATGTTACCGAGAAAGTAGCTGAGCTTGGAGTATCAGACGAATACATATGCATGTGGATTATGTTACTAAACATGGAGCTATTGAATAAATTAACTTTTTATTCAGTAGCTGTCGGTATTCATTACATTTATGTGAGCATTTCTCACTCTATTAACCCTGGAGTACTATATTACTAATATATACATATATGCCCAACCAACCAACCACCAACCAAAATAACCAAAAAAACCATTTAATTTTTGTATGCCTTAATATTATGTAATAATAGTAATAACTTCGCATTGGCGTTGAGCTGTAAGGATGTTATTTACACAATTTTAAATAAATAAATAAATAAATAATAAATAATGCTTTAAGGGTTACCCTTTTGAATAATCATAATTAGAAACATAATAGAAAGACAATAAGTACGCCGGCGTATGCTTGGGGCTCAAGACTTTCATCATCATCATCATTTCAGCCGAAAGACGACTACTGCTGGACATAGGAATCCCCCAAGCGCTGCCACAAAAACCGGTCCTATGCTTCTTGCATCCATCGGATTTTAGCAACCCTGACCAGGTCATCGGTCCTCCCTCCAAAGCTACGTCTTCCGGTACGCGGTCGCCACTCCAGAACCTTTCGGCCCCAGCGGCCACCTGTTCTGCGAGCAATGTGTCCTGCCCATTGCCACTTTAGTTTGCCGATTTAAGCTGGGGCTCAAGAGATTAAGCTGTCAAAATTCATTAAAAAAAAACATACGATTCCCCGTCAATATATATAAAAGGAGAAACTGACTGACTGACATATATACACAGTCAAAAGTACTGTAACTAGGAGCGTGAAATTTTGCACAAGTCTTCCTTTTATGACGTAGGCGAACACTAAGAAAGGTTTTTTTCAAAATTCAGACTCCTAAAGGGATGTAATGGGGGTCTAAAGTTTGTATGGAGAACCCTACATTCACACGGGCGAAGCCACTGGCAGAAGGCTATTAAAAAATATTTTTTAAATAAAAAATTATGCACATTTTAGATTAGGTAAAATAATTTGAAGAATTTAATTAGAAATGTGGAATAACAAAACCTTTAGCACTTTCTCTTTCCGCGTGCCTTAACAAAGTATTAAATTAGTGTCGAGTAGGCATTTTAATTATGCGAATAATTTAATTACATAAATTATCATTCCGCATTTATGTTGAAATGTTTAATACTTAATTAAGGCATTATGTCAGATACTAAAAATAAAATTATTTTTGCCGAATAGGCGGTTTTATTTTTTCAATTCATTTTTTCTACGTAAATATATAGAGTTTTTATGGATAATTAGTTGTTAATTTGTAAACATGCTAAAGCATAATACTTAGACATTCACGATATATTCAATCGTGATTGTATAAAAAATGTTACGATAAAAAATATAATTGAGTTAACGTTAGCACCTTAACATCGTAAATATTTTACAAACTAGCCATAAAATTATTATAATAGGTACGATGTTATATTATTTGTTAACGGAAATTGGAAAATAATAAATAATTGAGTATTAATTTAATAATGGAGGTATTAGATTTGAATTAAAATAAACCTAATACCTACCCAATTCACTATATTATTAAAAAAGTAATATTTCATTTTATTCAAACCTTTTAAGTACCTAATTCATGTCCCAAACGAAAAAAGCAAAAAATATTTAAAAAAAAGATATTCAAAAAACTTACAGCAAAATCCAGAATCCAAAAAAAAACACAATACGTCCAACAGTATTCGAAATTCAAAAAGCACAAGTTCACCGCACTATTCGTACACTTACACTTAAATTCGGAAAAACTTTTCGGAAAAAATCACTTAAACACTAAAAAAAAAATCGCTAGCTCAATTCCGAGGTGAATTGAGCCTTGTGGCTTGCGTATTACGGTTGATATTTGTTTGGAGTTGCGGTGCTAGTGATGTCCGCGAATGATGCGTGTATACGGCGTGGTGTGTGCCGCTATTTTGCGCGCGCGCAGGTGCTCGCCCACCGCCTCGTAAGTGGGTGACATAGAATTCAGGTAAAGGCAGCAGGTTTAGATTTAGAATATTATTTTTTTAGAAATTAGTTTATTAGTGAAAATTTTTTGAAAGGAAAAAAGAAAGAAAACCAATCTTTTTTTTGTTTGTTAAAAAAAAATGCTAAAAAAAATAATGTGTTTGTTGTTTGAATTTGTTGTTTGTTTAATGTGTGTTAATACTACATTTTAGAACTCCATAACATGTTACAGAAGCAGTTACACTATATTTTCAGTTTTATTCGAAAATCCACGTCCTGTAACAAGTCCTTTCCAACTTCTCTATCACCCCGGGGGTTTGTCCAGTTTATTTTTTTATGGTTGGTAAAAATTATCGAATGACGAATCCCGCCCTTGAGCGGAGCGGGAAACAGTTTCAGACTCTTATTGACTAAAAAACCTACCCCGTACCTTCCTTGCCTTATTCCCAGGCCCTGGTATTTCGCTTTCGCGTCAACCCTTGGCCCAGGTGGCTTCAATCCTGTAGGACCCCTACAGTTTGCTGAGGCACGCGGGAACAGTGCGCGCCGTCGACGATTTGGGCCCGGTCTGGACTTTTACCAGACGATCGGACGGTGAGCTACCCATTGCTCGCCGTCCGCAAGCCCGCGCCTACGGTAGCCGGATGTCAACACGGGTAAGTCTTAGTTAGAAGAATTCTAACACTCCTACTCATTCCACCCAGGGCAGGAGGAGTTATTTAAAGATTTCCCACAACAACAAAAAAGAGGTTTGACAGATCGATTACTGCAATTGCTGTTTAGTAAATATACGGTTGCTACTAAATCAATTATAAAACAGCTGAACACGAAACAACTATGATACCTACCAAACTGTAATATGACAAAGGAAAGCTTTGAATACTTTAGGCTTAAAAGTAACTTAAAACTGATAACAACTAATTTATAATAAATGTAATTTAATAGAATTTAATTGAATGTATTTTTAATTTCATGAAATTTTACTTAAAAATAACCGGGATAATTGGAAAGAAAGGGGAGGCCATTGCCCAGCAGTGGAATAGTACAAAAAAAAAAAACTTTCATGCTACCGCGTTTAAATAGTTTACGCAGTTTCGTAACAGAACTTAATAGCGTAAAACGGGGTGAATAGAAACAGATCAGGGATAAATAGAAACAACTTTTTGTTGTTTTTTCACGTTATTTAAAAATTGCTTGCAGTATTTACATATTTAAAAAAATGTCAATATTGAAAACAATAATGCTTAATTAAAATTAAAAATATGAAATCAAAGTAATAATTGTAATAAACATTTTGTTTCTATTCACCCTTTGAGTGGTAACTAGAAACTCAAGGGGTGAATAGAAACAAAATTTTTATTTTGTTTGCTTTTTTAGTCGGTATCAATTGAGTTATCTTACTCGAATTTCGCAACTCCTACAAAATCTCTAAAACAAACACCCAATTAGAAGCAATTATCCAATTACCATTATTATAAAGTAATTAAAGCAACACTTTCTCAATATTGCCCGTTTAAACCGCGCTGGTGTTAAACTTTCTGTGAATTGTATAAATAAGCATAATTGGTTGCTTTAGGAAAAGTTGTTAAATATACTTCCAAAACGCTTAGAGTAAACATCTTTTTGACGGTCTGTGCGCACAAAACAGACCTAAATTATCTATCTCAGCGTTTAACTTTCACTTATCTCCACAATTTTTGGGCAAATTAAGGTAAACTGCTGGAAAAGAGTTCATAAAATAAAGAAAAAGAAAATTCTAGACCAGTTGTGGGCAAACTTTCTTAATGGGGTACCAGAAAGTTTAAGAAATTTTAAGAAAGGCTAGAAAAAAAAATTAACAACACACTGTTCTTTCTTGACTTAGTTCCAGGGCCCCGGTGTTCCGCTTACACATCAACCCTTGGCCCCAGAAGGCTTTGACCCTGCTGATGCCCTACAGTTGCTGACAACTCCTTGAAAGTTGGCTAGAGTTTGAATTACGACCTTTTTCCTATACAGCATGTGGAATTTAGCATTTGCTAAATTCCACATGCTGTATAGGAGATTGCAAGCACAAGTACTGCAACCTGTATTTCTTTACTCCGTGACCTCCGGGTGACCTCACACCTACGACTAAGTTGTAATGCGCTTTTACAAAGTCAATGCCACCAGTTTAGTTAATAGGATTCCGTGTACTTAACTAGTTGATACATTAACAAATAAAATAATCCTAAATGGTGAAATAAATTTATTAAGCTCCAAGAGGACACCGGTGTTCGCACACCTATTGTATTTTAATTGTGTCTGTAATAACGATACTCAAAAGGTTGCCTATCTCTTAAGTATAATTACGAGGAATAGGAAGGAATATCGTGTTACTCAGTAACTGGGTTGTGATAAAGTCCCGGAGATCTACGAGATTGGTGACATCCGGGATCCTCAGAGGACACGGTGGACCACAAGGTAGAGGTGTATCGTGGTTGAGAGGGAGATCGGCGGCGGTGACCTCTCGCACCGGGCGTTGTTTTCAGGCCATGGTCGATGCGAGTAGGAGTGGTAAGTGGTCGCCTCCTTCTGCGAAGCAGTAATGCTAGCAAAGGAAGAGGCCGACCGCATGGCTGATTTCGGTTTAAAGAAATTTATTTCTCAAAAAAAAAAGAACATACATAGTCCACTTAAATATGAGAAACTTAGAATTAAAAAAAAAAAAAAAAAATTTATTCTATTTTTACCCACCTAAAAATAAAAAAAAACATGCTGGATCATTACTTTAATGCGGAATTGGATTCCTTAATCTCAACAAATTATAAACCTTCGAAGAAAAGGAGGGAGTACTCGCTTCCATTTTACCCCCAGTTCCATTGACCCTAACATGCTTGACAAATCACCCATTAAAAAAGAAATCACCTGGACTTGAACCCAGCACTTTCGTCGAGTACTGACCGTGGCCACCTCACTATTAACTCGTACTTTCGATATAATTGCTCGACAGTGTACAATTAAACACTTTTACACTGATAATCGCGTTCTGTATTAGAGATCCTTATGAAAATGTGGAAACTCATTTGGTTCCAGTTAAAAGTTTGATAAAGGAGTTTTTTTTATATATGACGAATCCCCCCAACGGCAAGGCTGAAGCCTACTGGAGCTCCGGTCTCTAAATGTAAGATCCGACCCCAGTATGATAGCTAAGAAGGAACAAGGTGGATTGTTTAGTCAATACGAGTCTGACACTTTTCCCGCCCCGGCCAAGGGCTGAATTCGTCAATACAAAGAAAGAAAATTGCGTTTATAAGCATTACAAAAATAGAAACACCTTAAAATTAAATACATGGTATATTGAGTAATGCCAAAAAGGCCTCAGCTCAGTATAATGCCAAAGGGTAACACAAGGTACCATATGCTCAAACAGAAAATATGTATTTTACATTAGATGATTTTTCCCAGCACAAAAAAGAAAAAACCTTAAACCTTTATGTAATATTATTTACTCGACCGTCATGTGTTTGATGATTCGTTGATGATTAGATACTATTGGTAAATTCATCACTTGACATTATTTTGGAGAGGACCTTCTAAAGTCACTTGAATTCTTGAATCTACCAAAATATTAATAAATTTACGCAACAAATACACTTGAAATAAAATCAAATATTTAGTTAAGTAAAATACACGATCACGTCTTGAATGGTTGAGAAAAGGGTATGGTGGGCGGGTGCTAAATAACTTAATATATGCTGATGACACGACCGCTCTTACAAAAACTAAGGAGGATTTAAAAGAACTCTGGACTCGCATGGATATGGTATGCCTGCAATCCGGGCTACGGACAAGACAAAAGTTATGATTGTGAACTTTACTCTTATTTTGGTGTATATTAGCGTTTATTATTTATTAATTCGAGCAGTGGTGGCCGAGTGGTAACGGCCCCGACTTGCGTGTAGTAGGTCGCGGGTTCAAACCCAGCCAGGCGCATTACTTTGGTGTAATCCATTTCATCACCACTGCTCTCAAAACGGTGAAGGAAAACATCGTGAGGAAACCGGTCCTAGAACCAAAAATTCGAAGACATGTGACATCCACCAACCCACACTGGGCCCGCGTGGTGGATTACGGCCCATTCCCTCTCTTAGAGAGGAGGCCTGTGTCCCTGCAGTGGGAACATTAAAAAGGCTGATGATGATGATTTATTAATTATTATTGCAGTGGCAGAGCAGCAGTGGTGAGTTGTAGGTCGCGGGTTCAAACCCAGCCAGGCGCATTATTTTGTGTAATTTATTTCATCACCACTGCTTTTTTAGCATAAGTGGTGCTTATCTGTAAAAAATTATAACACTAGGCTATAGAATTAAATGAGGTTTTGTAAAAAAAAAATTAGTAGGTATTAACAATTATTGGTAAGCCTAATGAATAAACTTGGCTAGGGGAGGGTATAGCTGCGCAGTCAACAACAACCGCCAGAAATGGAGGCAAACAACGATAGCGCACCTTATTGTACACCAAAAAGTAACAGAACTTTCACAAACCTTAAATCTATGGGTACAATGGCGGTCTTATCGCTGACAGCGATATCTACCAAACAACCTTAGGATGGATCGTAAGAACTAAAAATAATACAGGGGGTAATCTGAGTAGGGTACCCGACTAAGAAGAAGAAATACCTACACGATACTTTTTATTTTACTTTTAATTCATTCTAAAAACACATAAATACATATGAAATATTTTACCTGACATTGACCGCCAGAATCAATTAATTAATAAAAATAGAAAGTTATACACCCCACTTTTTTACTTTCGATCGTAAAATAGTTGTTGTAAATATATTGATTGTGGTCGAGAAACGCCGTAAATCGGCCGGATATCATCATTAAAGCCTTTTTCATTAGTCATACTCTGAAAGTAGGTGTGAAGTTGCCTACGAAGCATAGAACTTTTCATCCCTAGGTAGAATTACTTTCAACTGACAGCTGTCAAGTTATTTTGAACTATTATAAATATTATTATAAACTAGTTCCATTTTGACATTTCTATTAAATTGAGACCCAAATTTCTGTACAGCCAGTTCAATTCAAGTAACAAAAAGATAGGATTAATTTAAGAATAATTTTCTTAAATGACTTTTAAAATTAACTACCGGAAACTGGATTCAAGCACTAGTTTAGAGCAATTAAAAAAAAAGGTATCTCAAGTATGGGGGAGGCCTTTGCCCAGCAGTGGGACAGTAAGGGTTATTGAAAAAAAAGAAAAAAATATAAGTTTAGTTTTATTACTAATGAGCAGTGGTAACCGAGTCGTAGAGACCCCGACTTACGAGTTGTAGGTCGCGGGTTCAAACTCAACCAGACGCATTACTTTGTGTAATTTATTTCATCACCACTGCTCGGTGAAGGAAAATATTGTGAGGAAACCAGCATGTCCTAGAACCAAAAATTCAAAGACATGTGACATCCAGTAACCGGCACTGGGCCCGCATGGTGGATTACGACCCGTCTATCTCCTAGAGAGGTCTGAGTCCCAGCCAGCAGTGGAAACATTTTTTTTTTTTACTTGCAATAAACTAGTGCTTGACTGCGATCCCACCTGATGGTAAGCAGTGATGCAATCGTTGATGGTAAGGCGCACTAGTTTATTAAGAGCCTATTCACTCTAGCCTTGAAGACACCCAAATTATATTCGGACGGAAAGACTACAGTCGGCAAACTGTTCCAATCCCTCCATGAACGCGGTATAAATGACGAGGCAAAACGCTTAGTCCGGGCCGCAGGTGTCTCAACAACGTAAGGGTGGATACTTGCCGTACGCCGGGATGTCCGAAGGTGAAATTGGGATGGCGGAATCAAATCATGCAATTCCTGCGCACACTCTCCAAAATGCATCCTGTAGAAAACCGCAAGGCTGGCTACTCGGCGCCTGTGCTCGAGACTTTGAAGACTGGATCTAACCAAATCTGGATCACCAATCAGCCTCTTGGCACGCCTTTCCACTGAATCCAAAGCCGCTAGGTGGCATTTTGCAGCACCAGCCCATATGTGGCTGCAGTACTCCACACACGACCGGACCTGTGCTTTATACAACATTAGAAGCTGACTCGGTGTGAAGTACCGTTGGACTTTTGCAAGAATGCCGAGTTTTCTAGCAGCTACCTTGGCTTTGGACTCAATGAACCGCCCAAAGTTGAGGTCTGAAGCAATGTCCATTCCCAAGAGCTGAAGGCGGTCGGTGCACTCCAGGAATACATCCCGAAAAGCAGGAGCCAAGGTGAACGGGTTATAAGGCTGATTCTTTGCAATGCTACTCCCGATACAGACTCCTGTACTAGAAGTAATGTGTAGTATTGACTCCACACTATAACTAGAGCGAATAAACGTTTTAGAAAAACAATATGAAAAGTAACACATTCTACTCTCAAGGAAAAAATACCAGTAAACAGATTACATCTACACTAACCACAAACTACAAAACACTACACTAATCGATCTGAATCTTATTCTGCTGGAAATACCAGAGCAGTACATACTACATACGCTACATACTCAAGTCTATTGCACACTGTTCCAACTCGTTAATTAAAATTGCGTCCAGTTTTTAAACACAAGTCAAGCAAAAACTTGCCCGGTACAGTCTCTTTTGATACTTGTAGACGTGTAGGCTGGCTAGACGCCGAAATTATAAATTTTAAGTGTGTGACATGAACTAGTCTGACAAAGATTGAGTAAGTGCAGGTTTTGTAGCGAAAGGTATTGGAAATCTGAGATTTAGAGTTAATTAGGTTCTTTAAGGTGGGCTTTCACGACTTGTCTCGAGGATGATTTAAAAGCTTGTTGATACATTTAAAGCAATCGAATGTGATGTTTGATGCAAAAGTAATGCGAAAAAAAAGATATAACACCTGAAAACTCTGTTGGCATTCAGTAATTCTTAGATTTAGTCGAATATTTCACAAAACTTGTTCCAGGAAATACGTGTTTTTATTAAACACTTAAGAATTATAAAAAAAAATGACATCATTTAGAATCTCGAAGACCTGCGGCTTCTATAGAAGTACTTTTTTATATTTTTAATATAAGAGAGTAAGTATCTAGCTCTTTGATGAGAGTCAAAGTTCACGTAAAATAGCTGATCTTTAGAGATCTTTACCTACTGGATTACTCTTACACAAATTTATGCCTTGATTTCTATAGAAGCCTAGATAATATCCACAAGATATCTGTGTATCCAAAATATCTGAAGAAAGATGTGTCATAACATCACAATCACGTAAGAGCGGTTGTGTGAAAATGTACGTCGAGTTGGCCGCTCCCTAATGACTTTCTATTATGTCTCCAATTACGGTATTCGAATCTCCTAATAAATTCTCATCAGGCTAACAATCTATCTTTTGCCAGGCCTGCCGACCAACGCTGCGTCTTCCGGTACGCTTTCCCTGACAGCTACATGAATTTTCTTGTTTCTAATTATTTAAACTATTAAAGATAAGTAAGTAAGTAGTTTTTTTTTATAGTACCTATGTAATCTCTAGTATTGGAACTGATTTGAAAATAAACATGCGTCTTTATGAGATTGGCCATGAGAGCGACGCTATGGGAAAAGACAAGTCTATAATTATTTTAGAAATTTCCAACCAAATACTCTATCTAGCTCTTTGATGGGAAATCCGTAAGTTAATCCCGAACTGAAGGCTTGAACGCTCTATTAGCATTCGGTAATTTTGACACTCAGTCTTACCCTAGTACCTTCCGAATTATTTAAAATGCATCATTACATAGTATAAAACAAAGTCGCTTTCCGCTGTCCCTACGTATGCTTAGATCTTTAAAACTACGCAACAAATTTTGATGCGATTTTCTTTTTTAAAAAGAGTGTTCCAAGACAAAGGTTTATATGTATAATATATGGACCCGTGCGAAGCTGAGACGGGTCGCTAGTATTGTATAAAATACCTTTTTCAATGTTCAAATATCAGCTCAATTCTCGGAACCAACGGATTTTCTTGACCCAAAAACACGTATTAATTTGACAATAAAATGTGTAAAAGACCAACCTATTCATTAATAGATACAACTAAACAATACCGTTTAAGAAAACCATACACCGGACCCATACCGGCTCAGACCAGCTCAACATAAAACCGACTTTGACCTAACCACCTAAAGTTCAAAGTCCCTTGTCCACCCTTCACTTTTAATCAATTCGAATACTTGCCATATCAGTCCATGAATGGCCGTCCATCACATTGATAACGGGAACAGTTCCATATTTGAACAGTGAACAGTTGGTAACGTACCCAAGCGCATTCAATATTTATGACTGACGGATATTGGACATTCGTTTTTTAAACTCATAAATCTGGGCATTCTAGGTTTAAGGATAGAGGATAGGGGGGTATTGGAACACTGCCTTATGGAGATGGATTGTCATCGAATTCTGGCTGGTGTTGACCTCACTGGCTTTATTAAAGGTATAGCATAGCATCAGTCTTATTTGTTCCCACTGCTGGGACTCAGGCCTGTAAGAGAGAGAATTGACACAAACTAGCACGCAGGCCCAGTGTGGGTTGATGAATGTCACAAGTCTTCGAATTTTTGGTTCTAGGGTTTCTTCACGATGTTTTCCTTAACCGTTTTGGGACGTACAGGTATTGTGGAGTAGGATTAAAGGTATAATGGTGCGTGCTTATGGACGGCAAGCCATGGGTAGCTCACCGTCCGGTAGTCTGGTAACAGTCCAGACCAAGCCAGGTCGTCGATGGCGCGCACTGTTCCCGCGTGCCTCAAAAAGCTGCCAGCAAATGTAGAGGCGCAATTGCAGGGCCAAAGTCCCCGGTCCGGTTTCTGAAATGAAGGTCCCCTGTATGAAGACTAAGAAGGAAATTGATGGGTCATTTAGTCAGTAACAGTCTGATCTGTTTCCCACTCCGCCCAAGGGCGGGACTCGTCATTAGATGATTTTTCTCACCTTAAAAAAACAGGTATAGTGTTGTAAAAGTAAAGGTAATCGACATCGTTAGTAGACATTATAGCCGTGGCCAAATACTGGGCTAGGCAAGTTTTCAAACTTGTTAAAAAACTAGTATTGCCATTAAAGTTAACACGCTAAGAAGAAGTAGCGATTTATTATCTCAAGAAACAATCTCGGGATCTACGCTATGTTACCGTACTTCTTTTGATACTGATTGATAGGGATGCTGAATGAAATAACAATATGTAAGTCACTTGAGTCCACTACTTAACTATTGACAAAGGAGGTGTTGCTATGATGCGGTCCGAATATGAACTAAGTTGAAGTACGTAGGGACTCTGCAAAAGGGTCGTAGGGACTCTGCAAAAGGGTCATAGAAACTCTGCAAAAGGATCGAAGCCAACTATGGCCAAGGGTTCGTGTCTGAAAGGAAAGCTCTGGTCCTAGTATGTATGGCAATGTAGGAACTGGGTTTGATTGTCGGTTCTAACCAACAACAACAAACAATCTATTGTTTATTTAATAAAAGTCTGACACTGTTTACCGAACCTCCCAAGGGCGGGATTCAACATTGGATGATTTTTACTAACCATAAAAAAACCTCAAAAAAAAATAGAAATGGCTTCATCTGATAAATGAGTTGAGGTTCAAGTTCGTACAACACCATTAACTAAAATGAGCATCCATTGCTCTCTAAACAACTATTATAACATCAACGAGATGGAATCTGCTTGAGATACAAACTCTACAGTTGGTCACTTTCACTGACCACTGACCGGCCATTATCTTGCTATATGGTCACGCAATCTGCTTACAAAGCAAAATCATCTTTACTCTCTGCCAGATACAGTTCAATTTTCAATGAGGATACCACTACGTTCTTATCAAAAAATAAAAGTTAATACCTAACCTAGGAAAGTATATAATTAGCTGTGTTAAAATAACTGTTGCAATTTATAATTTAAGCGTGTTTGCCACTGAATATTATTTATTTTCTTGTTTCAGATGTTGACGTCATTAGAAATTGTCAGCAAATTTATTGGTTCTCAAATATACAATAGCATCTGTAGGTCCAATATTGTGTGGCTGAAGGATTGTTGTTCCGATAACAGCCCATCTTGATTTCTTGGTGTAACGTTGACATCCACTGTCAATTTTGGGCCATACATCGAAGCAAAGGCTCAAAAAATTTTTAAAAATGTCATAAGAGTCAACACAGTTCTGTAAGGCAAACAGAAGGAATGCAGGCCGCTTTTAGACAGAAGTCTGACTCCCTCACTTCATCCTTAGTGAGAGCTTTGGGGGTCGGGAACGAGCTGACGGACCACGAGCAATGAGTAAGTCGCTGTCTGGTTATCTGGTAACACATCACATCAGAACACATCTTCCGATTGAAATAATATTAATATATTAATTTAAAATGTTATGAAAATAGCACACTTGGGCACTTGCTGACATGAATGAAAGAAAAAACGCGTTGCAATAGTCACAAGTAGAATAAAACAAGAGCAGGGAGATGAAGGTGATACACTTTACAGAGGAAATCTTCACAATATTTAAGACATCCTTCTGTAGGTATTTATGTTCAGGATGTAATTAAACTAAGTCCAACAACATCACGCAAGGCCTACATTAAATTATTCATAATTTACGACAATTACACACAAAATCAAATCCGTTAAAATTTTAATTATTATTTATTATAGACACTTCATTATTCACCAATTAAAATTGATTTAATAACAACATCACTGATTAAAAATCTGCAGTAAAATGAATTAATTATCGAATCATCATCATCATCATCATCATCAGCCTTTTTAATGTTCCCACTGCTGGGACACAGGCCTTCTCTCTAGGAGACGGAATGGGCCATAATAATCCAACACAGGCCCAATGCGAATTGGTGGATGTCACACGTCTTCGAATTTTTGGTTCTAGGGCATGCCGGTTTCCTCACGATGTTTTCCTTCACCGTTTTGAGAGCACAGACAAAAATTATATTTTGAGAGCAGTGGTGATGAAATAAATTATACAAAGTAATGCGCCTGGCTGGGTTTGAACCCGCGACCTACAACTCGTAAGTCGTGGCCTTTGCCTCTCGGCCACCACTGCTCAATTATTTATTTATTTATTTACGTACTTCAAATTATCTTCTTTGACCTCAGTCAATCAGGATTTACATTGAATTTTGATCAAGACCATCCTAGAAACGTTAATTGATGACACTAGTTAGCCGACTACTAAAAGAGGCTCATCAATGTACCCAGTTAATACAAATGAGGTGCAAGGACACCCAATTACATATTTTGAGCGGCCAACTGTTTAAGGCTTGGGCTTATGGCAAGCTAAAAACTTCTACATATAACTGCGATACGGCGTCGTATCGCGGCAAAGCATCGGTTCAGGTGAGCATATTAAGTGCGATACGATGTCGCATAGCATGTTAAAAAGAATCCATCTATCTGTACACGCAATTAATCTAAGTAATTAAAATGGCAATGTCGCAGCCTTCTGGTTAAATTAGCCATTCAATTGGACTCCTAGACCGTTCGTTAAACGTCGGCATCCAATCGAAACATGGCTGAAGAACAACTAGCCATGTTGTCCTGGCTCATGTAATATTTGCCAATCTTGTACTATATATGGCCTCACACCCAGACCTGCTTACCGTCTTACAGTATTATCGCCAACATCAGTAATACCTAAGTATCTCCGAGCATGTCTAAAATAGAACGATGTTCACACATAGGTACCTAACAACGTTACCTTAAAGAGAGCCATGTTATGTCAATTGTTATCTTGATGTGTAATAAACTAAATAAATATGTCTGATCGTTTCAACTGGACTGACACCTTTACGACTAGAATCCATCAGCGAATTATGGAAACTTGAATCACCGTTTAAGGATTTTGTTAAAAAATCAAAGAACACACGAGATTTCGACCTTTAAATAACTACGAAGTAGCAGAAACGAAAATCTGCCCAATCAATAAATTATTGACATACTTTACTTTTAGTAAAATTATTATTTATATTAAAATTTATTTACGATCAGATAAGATCAGTGTATTTTGTAGATACATTATGCAAATACATTTGGCGGGAACCCTAAAAGAAAAATCAATTATCTAAGCCTGTTGGAACGCAAAGAGTAACGGGTGAGTTTTGACCTGTAAAATCCTGTCACTCTCTCCCTTCACTCAGGAAGGAAGAAGTAATTTTATGGTTTCCCACCTTCAAACAGATACTTAAGTAAATTAATTATAGAAATTAATCGAGATGTGCGCATCATAATTTGCATACATTACTTAAGGTTGCAATGCCTCCTACCTACTTGTTTTCATCTTGTTTTATATTGTGACTCATCGGGAACCCACGTTTGTACCAATTTCCTGTATAAATCATTATCGGCCTGTCTTTGTTAGGCAGTATAGGCCTAAGTAACAGCCGAGCTGTAAGTTACCGGTTCAAACGAAGCCAGGCACAGGAGAAGGAAAATATTGCGTGGAAGCCTGCATGAACTAGAACCAGAAGACATGTATAGGTATCACGTCCGCACTGGGTGGTGGATTACGGTCCTTTTCCTCTTGCAGAGAGGTAGCCTGATGGTGTTTTGAATGTTCTTAGCATTTTATCACACATGACGTGGAATTGCTCCGCTTACTTTTTTATGGTAATGCGTGAATTTGTATAAAAAGGACACTTGTACAGATAAAGGATAAAGATTAAATTTGCTAACACGGGATAGTAACATGGATATAAGTAGGACCACGTCATAGGTCCTGCCAAGGCAAAGCGATTTTTCAAAAGAGTTACCACACCCTTATAGCCACTCGCTTCGAACCATTGCTTTACTGATTACCTCTAGAGCTAGTCAGTAAAAAAGCCTGACTTTCACTCTAATTTCACCCAGAACTGGGTGAAATTAGAGTAATTTCACCCAGAACGAGAGAAGTTATAATAAAAAAAGCCGATGCAGAAGAGAGAAGTTATAATTTATCCAATGCCGATACAGAAGTGACTAAACCGTATTAAAGATTGTTTTATATCCTTTTTTAATTTGACACTAATAAATTGCCAAGCTTAATTGCCATTATCATTACCAAACTACACGTCCCAAAATAAAATCGTTCGAAATTCCATTTAGAGGATGCAAATTATAAATAACATACCTTGTTATTTTGGTAAAACTTGTAGCGAGTTCCCTACCTGGGAATGGAGCTACAAAAAATAGGTTTAAAGGAATGAAGACCCAATTTGGATCTAGACTTAGCGCTTGTTTACGGAGACGCGGAGCCTTGCGCGGCGCGCGTTGCCATATGATTATGTTTGCGCGTGCGATGTCGCGACCCTCTGCTGCAATGTACGACGACCAACGCGTCGCCCAACGCGTCGCATCTCCGTCATATATAAATCATTCTATTCATCATTCTATTTCATTCTATTTATATAGAAATCACGTCTAGCACAACACACTGCCGACACGGAAATGCCCGGGAAGAGATACTTGCATACAATGGTAAAATCTGCCATCCCGCGCTACGCGACGGAGCACGGTGCAGTGGGTGGACCGCCTAAGTGCTCGGCTAGACAGGTAGCACGATTAATTCATACGTACTGAGTATTAGGCCGAGAGCATTGTCTCAGACGTTTGCTTGGTAGACGTGTGATCAAGGTATTAGTTTGAGTTGCCTGGTCTCACACGGATTGGGGCTCGCCCCCCTCGTACCTATGGCTTGACCACTCGTACCGAGTAAACGGGCGAGGCAATAAAATATTGCTCAGCCGAGACAGTGATAAGCACTCCGCCAAACACGAGACGCTATGTTCGTACTTCGTACGTACTGAATTCGGCCAAGAGCACTGTCTATACAGAGCTATATCATAAGTTACCCGCGCTAGTCCCACGTTACCTAATCCGCCCCGCTGCCCATCACGCTCGCGTATCCACTATGAACACACCAAAAAAGTCCCGCACCCGACCAGCGCCCGCGTTTGCAGTTTAACCGAACACCTAGACGACCTTTGCAATGTCATGACCTAGACACGAGTCCGGCAAAAAGAGTGTATTGTTTTTTGTAACAAAATCTGATGCGATCGGTGCATCCGTAAAAAGTTTAAGCGACTAAATCTTAATGTCAAAGTTTACAAACGAAACTGTTAGGTATAACAAAGATGATTAATAATAGTTTTTTCTGATAGAAAAACTAACATGGTAAGAAACAGTTAGTTTGATAATCGTGCAGTACAAAAAGTAGGATCTTAAAGACTTCGTAACAGTACCTAACTATAGAGGTAAAGATGTTAATTAGCTGTTTTGACACTAAAAGCCTAAGGTTAGCCACACCACTGTGACGAATGGCTGCAGCTCTGCATGTTGCGTGTTCGATTCCCACACGAGACACCGTGTTTGTATATATGTTTTTTGTATCATCCACAACTATCACACAACGCTGCCTAGTCTCAAGCTAAGCAGTGCTTGTGTTATGAGTAGATACCTAACTGATAAACATCTACATATATAAAAGAAAGTCGTGTTAGTTACACTTTTTAAACCAGATGAACCGATTTGACAGAAAAGTAGTATGGAGGTAGCTAAGAATCAGAAGGACATAGACTACTAAAAATCTTAAAAAAATCTACTCCTTTATTGCCTCCATTTAATTTTTAAATCATAACATGACATCGCCAAAAACACATTTTTAAATTCTTCTTAATAAGATTTGAGATAGAATACAATACAGCTCAATTACGTATCAAATTATCTACCGATAATCTTAACGAAACGAAACCTTTTCAAATCGATAGACCATCTTTATAATCTTATCTAATTCAAAAATATAAGTTTTGTGTAAATTAATAATCTGTATAAAGGTCAAATAAAATTAACGTCGACATCCCAAAACTTGAAATCTTTTAACTTATTGTAATTGATTAAAAGATATAATGATCCGGTAAAGTGCGAGTCACACTCGTACACGAAAGAGTTCCGTACCGTAATGAAAAACTACCTACTTAACCCAGGTTACTTGTTATTGTTTCGTTTATCAATGTACTAGCAGCAGCTTTGCCTACCTGAAAATATAAAATTTTCACAAAAAAATCCCGGGATAAACAGATATATCATTTGTACTATCCTAACTCACCGAATAATTCAAAGAATGTATTTATCCGTGAGTCTGATTTCTTCCTAAGTGAAGAAAAACCAATGTATACACCGTTAAATTTTACTCGTTTTAATCCCTTGGAGGATCGATTCAGTACATAAAACACTATCGATTGGTAAAGTTAAAATGAAAAAACAAAGTACTTTTTTTAACACTCGAATTAATTTAGGCATGTTCTAAATTGATTTCTTTAAGTAAACATCAGCTGGGTGAGTTCAATGACCTGTAGGTAGTTAGTACGCAACGACCGACAACTACCTACAAGGTCAATGACTCGTTTACTTAAAGAAATTAATTTCGTAAATGCGTATATCAATAAGAGATTTAGAAAAAAAGTACTTCATTTTTTTATTTTATCTTCACTAATCGATAGTGTTTCATGTACTGGATCGATCCTCCAAGGGATTAAAACGACTAAAATTTAACGGTGTATAAGTGAAAATTGCATTTTTTTACCATAACGGTTCCCAAATACAGTCCGCTGATATATATATTGACATTAGGTTAAAAATCTAATGTGCCATTTTGAGTTTCGTCGCTGTGGCCAGCGTTGCGCTCAATACTCTATGCCGCTGTCAGACTTTATGTCCGTCCGTTCGTCCTTATGTCGGATAAACGGACGGACATAAAGTCGAAACTTAGTAATAGGATTCCGTTGGTGACTTCTCGTGCTGAACCCTAAAACTTATCTCACTTATAATGAAGTTGGTTCATCATCTGCCCACACTGCCTCAGACAATGGATTTGAAATTAAAATTAAATGTACCTAGTTACGGTGTCAAGGTGAGCTGAGTAGTGTTTTCTATTTACATTGGCAAGTTAACTAATTGATATACATTAACTGTTTAGAGACATGTTATTATGAATCTTATCTCAGATATAAAGACAAACTAATCTTGTCAACTCTGCCGCTTGTCTCAATTTATAAAATTTTAAAGAAATTGTTAGAGCGAAAATCATTCGGAAAGATTTTCAAAGCATAGAGCTAGTTTTTTAATAGAAAAAATCTAATAACACTTTTTGACAGCTCCGGGAAACGAGAAAAAATAATACCCTAGACCCTGTTTGTAGCGCTGTCCTTACAACTGTACCACGTTCTGTACCGCGTAATTCAGGTTGTTTAGTCAGTAAGACACTGTTTCCCGCTCCGCCCACGAGCGAGATTCGTCATTGGATGATTTTTACCTACCATAAAAAAAAAAACGTGAGCCTTATAGCCAATGTCTGTAAGGGTTGCCGAATTATTTGAAAAACAAACCGTCGGCGTCGCCCTGTAACTCAAAAAACCACAGACGGACCACCGGATAACTGACTAAACACAGGTGATTTTTAGTCAGTTAAAGTCGGACACGAGCTCCACCCTGGGCGCAAGAATTTATAGGATGACTAGCTTTCGTCCACGTGAAAATAGGTTTTTGCACAAATTTTGGACATGCGTTTCATTCCATTAGGGAGCGAATTTTGGAAAATCCTTTCTTAGTGTTCGCCTATGTCATAAAAGGAAGCTCTGTGAAAATTTCATTCTCCTAGTCCCAGTAGTTTCTGCTGTGCATTGATATGTCAGTTATTCAGTTTCTTCTTTTATATATATAGATATCGCTCCCAAAAAAAGGAAGGTACTATCTGTGCCGTGATGTTATACAATGATTTAACCGACGACAATTGACCATTCCTCATTATACAGTTACATAAACCTACCCATTACACTTAGAAACAATTAAATAACTAGAATAACAATGGTTGTTATTATTATAAGTATCGCCTTATTTGATCTGTGGTGTTGTAACACATACCTAGTTAATGAGAAATGGAAGAAATGTTAGCAGAACTAATAGAAACTACCCTTTGTTATATACTAGCGACTCGTCCCAGCTTCGCGTGTTTGCAATGGTAATATATTATGCACTAGCTTTTGTCAGCGGCTTCGCCCGCGTACATAAAATAGCCTATGTCACTCAGGAGTAAAGCAGTTTTCTATTGCTGCTAAATTTTTGTCCAATCCGACCAGTAGTTCCAGAGATTACCTCCTACAAAGAAAAAAACAAACTTTACCTCTTTATTATATTAGTGTAGATGTATTATACCTATAAACTGTCCTCTTGAATCACTCTATCTATTAAAAAAAACTGCATCAAGATCCGTTGCGTTTTAAAGATCCGAGCATACATAGGGACACCGTTGTCCGCACACGTATCGTCTTTTGATTGTGTCTGTAATTACAGTAGTTAAAAGGTTAAAGAGTAGGTACATAAGAAAAATACCGGACTATACGAGTAAACCAATATTGAGTTATTATAAATTATGAATATTAATTAACAACATTATGTCCATAAAAGGAATAAAGTACTTCATCATAATTTACATTTATTTATATTTAATGGAGCCATCATCAGGAAGCGAAAATTGATCATCTATACTAATATTATAAAGCTGAAGAGTTTGTTTGTTTGTTTGTTTGTTTGAACGCGCTAATCTCAGGAACTACTGGTTCGAATTGAAAAATTCTTTTTGTGTTGAATAGATCATTTATTGAGGAAGGCTTTAGGCTATATAACATCACGCTGCGACTAATAGAAGCGAAGAAACAACGGAAAATGTGGAAAAAACGGGGAAAATTATTCATCTTTGAGGGCTTCCGTTGCGTGCGCTGCCAAAACGGTTTAAGATACCAAAAAAATATGTATGAAAGAATTATTCCTCTTAAAATTATCTAAAAAAATGTCCGCGACAGTATATGTCTATCTTTTAAGATTAACTTACTAGAACCGTTTTTATGCGAATCAAATTTAGCCAATTTTTACTGATTATTTGTGAGAGTTCTATCAACATAATAATATAATCTTTATCCAAATAAATGTGTTGTTGATTAAGAGTATGTAATTGTAAACAAAATTGTCATTGACACCATTTAATTTCAATGAACATCTTAGAAGATATTACAATTTTAAAATAACTCCGATATAAAATTCACACGCGATGCATGATGTGCTAAACTTGACGCTGCGCCTGGCCGGCGGGCGAGGAGAGGGGTTACTTGCGGGAGACGCGGAGGGGTTTTATTTTTATGGTAGGTAAAAATCATCCAATGACGAATCCCGCTCTTGGGAGGACCGGGAAACAGTGTCAGACTCTTACTGACTAAACAACCTACCCCGTTCCTCCCTTGCCTTATTCCCAGAGCCCCGGTATAACACTTTCGCACCAACCCTCAGTTGTAGGAGGTTTCGCCCCTGAAGGGCCCCACAGTTTGCTGACAACACCTTGAGGCGCGCGGGAGCAGTGCACGCCGTCGACGATTTGGTCTCGGTCTGGACTGTTACCAGACAACCGGACGGCTACCCATTGCTCACCGTCCACAAGCCAGCGTCTACGAGACCGGATATCGGCGGGATCGCGGCGGTGACGGTGAGGGCGCTGTTGCCTTTGCCTTATGCGGTCGGCCTCCTCCTTTACGAGCATTACTGCTTTGCAGAAGGAGGCGGCCGCTTGCCTTTCTTCTTCGCTGCGAACTATGGCCCCCCAACGAGGACACCACCGTGTGCTCCACCGTATCTTCCAGGCTCACCATACAGTGGCGACAACCGGGCGTCTCTTCCTTCTTACCATGTCCGGTGAGAACCTACGTCATGCGGAAGGTGAGGATGCCGTGATAGATATCACGCCTCAAAGAGGGGACTTACCGCCGAGATTATGGCGTGCCCAAGTTGGGGTGTAGCTGTATGAAGTACTTTTAGATAATTATGTTCTTTTAAAAACTAAATTGTCTAAAATAATAACAGAAATTGACACGGGCAAAGTCGTGGTTAACAGCTATAATTTATAAAGCTGAGGAGGTTGTTTGCAAAAATAAATATGATGTCCAAAATAACTATTCCACGCGGACGAAGTCGCGGGCACAGCTAGTTTATTATAAAATTGACGTCAAAATTATTACTTTTAACTGTTTGTACGCAATTCACGATCAAAACACAGTTTTTAGGGTTCCGTAGCCAAAATGGCAAAAACGGAACCCTTATAGTTTCGTCATGTCCGTCTGTCCGTCTGTCCGTCTGTCCGTCTGTCACAGCCGATTTACTCGGAAACTATAAGTACTACAGTGATGAAATTTGATGGGAATATGTGTTGTATGAACCGCTACAAAATTATGACACTAAATAGTAAAAAAAAGAATTGGGGGTGGGGCCCCCCATACATGTAACTGAGGGATGAAAATTTTTTTTTCGATGTACATACCCGTGTGGGGTATCAATGGAAAGGTCTTTTAAAATGATATAAAGTTTTCTAAAAAACATTTTTCTTAAAGTGAACGGTTTTTGAGATATCAGCTCTCAAAGTCGTAAAAAGTATGTCCCCCCCCCTCTATTTTTATAACTACGGGGTATAAAATTCTAAAAAAAATAGAGGTGATGCATGCTAATTAACTCTTTCAACGATTTTTGGTTTGATCAAAGTATCTCTTATAGTTTTTGAGATAGGTTGATTTAACTGTAATTTTGGTTAAGTTATTGTGCTTACACTGAAAACGATGGCTGAACCTTATAAGATAGATCAAAAAATATACTACAGTATTGTACACCTTTAAAAATCCGCGATGATATAAAATCTTTATAATGTAGGTACTTTTTACGAGAAATGCCGATTTGGGCACGCCTATAGCACGGAATATTTATAAATACATATATAAAATTAATATTCATACATAAAAGTACAAGGCAAAATATCGGGAGAGTTTAGGCTCCATTCACCAGGTGTATAAATTGATATAATAAGTTTATTATATTTGCTGCTACGGAACCCTTTGTGCGCGAGCCCGACTCGCACTTGGCCGGTTTTTTAATCATAAAATTGCCCAATTACCTATTATATTATTATGTTTTAATTATAATTTTTAATGATTTATCGCTTCGTGATTAGTTAAAAAAAAAAAACATTTTTTATTTAATCGTATTTGATGTTTTTTTTTTTTTTTTTTTTTTTTTTTTTTTTTTTTTTTTTTATGGTAGGTGAAAATCATCCAATGACGAAACCCGCTCTTGGGTGGAGCGGGAGACTAGTGTCAGACTCTTACTGACTAAAAAACCTACCCCGTACCTTCCTTGCCCTATTCCTGGAGTCGAGGTAACAGTTTCCCACTTCCCTCTAGACTCCGGGAGGCTTCGACCCTGAAGGGCCCCTGCAGTTTGCTGACAACTCCTTGAGGCGCGCGGGAACGGTGCGCGCCGTTGACGACTAGGACTCGGTCTTACAGACGACCGGACGGCGAGCTACCCATTGCTCACCGTCCGCGAGCCAGTGTCTACGGTGGCCGGATATCGGCAGGATCGCGGCGGCGACGGCTACGGCGAGTACGCCGTTGCCTTTGCCTTATGCGGTCGGCCTCCTCCTTTACGAGCATTACTGCTTCGCAGAAGGAGGCGACCGCCTGCCATTCCTCTTCGCTGTGGACCATGGCCTAAACCAGGGCCCGGCGCGAGAGGTCGCCGAATCGTATTTGATGTGGGAGTGATATAAGCAGGCTTATTTAAGCGAATCCTATTAATTATACGCTCAGAAATTGGTGGCCAAATAACGTAATTCTAATGAGATTACAATATTTCAATGATTGTTCATTTTGTCATCATCATTACATAGTATACAACAAAGTTGCTTATGTATGCTTAGATCTTTAAAACTACGCAACGGATTTTGACTGCGAGCAATGGGTAGCCCGTTGTCCGGTCGTCTGGTATAAGTCCGGACCGAGCCCAAGTCGTCGACGGCACGCAATGTTCCCGCGCCTCAAGGAGTTGTCAGCAAACTGTAGGGGCCCAGCAAGGTCGAAGCTTTCTGATGGACAAAGGATTGATGCGAAAGCTTATTACCGGGGCCCTGGGATCAAGGCAAGGAAGGAACAAGTAATCATTCGATGATATTTACCTACCATAAAAAGCCACTTCATGTAAAACACGGGTACCTATCCAGCTTATTGTAAAAAGACGAGGATGATTTTGTTGAAAACTTTTTCTCACTACTACAATGAAAATAATAAATAGAGTCCATTAACTTGCCAGACACTTAGCCAATTTCGGAGTCAGACAATCTTATCTTTCCGATCCCACATTCCGCGACACAACATAACCTTAACAAATTCGCGTCGCATCCAACATTAGAATATCTAAATAATTCATTTCATTAACTTTCGTTTTCTACGTGTTTTGGTCCAATGAACAACGACTCAATGCGCCACCTACATGGGAATTAAGGATTAACTAACATGGGACTAACTATCTGTGTGTATCATGCTAATGTTGCCGCCCACGACTGGGAATTAACTAAACAAATGCTCAACTAATTGTGTAGAAAGGGAAAATAAATGTGAGATTTTATCTGTAGGGGGGCTGAATTTTAATAGGAGGCTGTGTTTAGATATTTTTTGTACTTAGCAGCTTAGATTAAATACTTAGAATAATAACGCGTTAAATCAAAACAGCGGAAGATAGGTTTTTTATGGTGGGGAAAATCATCTAATGACGAATCAGAAAACTACTAAACGAGCCACCCCATTCCTTCATAGCCCTCATACTGGGGTCGGACCTTCCTTTCAGAAACCGGACCGCGGCCCCAGAAGGCTTCGGTCCTGCGGTTGAGCCTCTACATTTGCTGACAACTCCAAGTTACCAGACCCATTGCTCAAGTCCGCGCCAACGGTGGCCGGAAATCGGGATGGGAATCCCGGCGGCGTCTGGGGCGTCTGCGCCGTTGCCTCGTTACTGCTTCGCAGAAGGAGGCGACCGCCTGCCACTTCTCCTCACTCCGGACCATGGCCTCTACCAAAGCTAGGTGCGAGAGTGGAAGATAGGTGACTCGCTTCTAGCGCGTCATCGTCATCGACGGAACAACCGGATCCCGGATCTTGTGTATCTAAGGTAAATAATTTGTAAACGCACCCACGATACATCATTTTTGAGAAAACAAAATATACTGTGCAATACGGGTTTTTAATACATAATTAATTGGGTAAGTATATATGTAAATGTATGTGTATATATGTGTATTTATTTTCTAAAGCCAAAGTAGCTTTAGGAAATACCACAAAAAAACTCTAATCTGCAAAAGTATTTAAAAAAAGTTAAACAAAACATGTTTTATAATATCTCGAAAGAAAAACATTTGGGAAATCCAATTCTCATGTTCAAATCTATCTCAAAAACCAAAAAAAAGCATATAAAACGACCACTCCTATACTAAATTAATTTATTCCTTACAATAAAGTGTGAGAGACATTTGTGTATAGTTGTAAATCACGGGACATCCTGATTGCCATGGTTTAATTGGGTACGGTACAACATTCGGTCATCGATATATTACATCATGTGTGTGAGATAACCATCGACTGATGCCTAATTATAGTTTATAGTAATATGAGGTTACTCATTAAGAGACCATTGCTCGCTTTATTTTTTATTGTCCTCGACCTTGATATGTCTAGGGCCGTAGGTTCCTGGGATATGGAGGGTATGAAGGGCACATGTTATATCGGCGGCGGGAAACTCTTGCATCCGGCTCGGGTACGGGGGTTCAAGCCATGGTCCGGAGCAACAACATCCAATTAGGCATTCATATACTCTACACATATATTAAATCCACGAGGACAAAAAATCCTACATTTTGTTTCTGGATACCTATGTAGCGACATCTATGACGACACATAGGAACTAAAAATTCAAAATCCTGCATCGCAGTATTAGAATTCTCAGCGTGATTAAACTAAGCAACAGCTCGAAATCAACTTTCAGGCAATTGTTCAGACCAGATACTCCACCTAGCTGGTTGGAAGTCCTCCCTGTTCCATGGAAGTTTGCGATATTTTACACCCTTTTCCGTATAGGTAAAGGTACAGCTAAAGAATAAAATTCTCTGCCTGTGTCTGTGTTTCCAAAACTACAACCTGAGTCTTAAAATCAAGACAGAATAGATCACTTCTAGGCAAGCTTGCACCGTCAACCACATCATCGCTTAAAATCAGATGAGGAAGTTATCAAGCGCGAACCTAAAATAACAAAAACATAAACTAATTTCAAAAATCGAAATTGATTCCGAACTTTAAAAGATCTAAATGACATAATACACCAGCGATATATTTCCTGAAACTGACAAACGGCCATGAAAGTTAGTTAAATAACTGATGACATCAAATATTTTATTTTATTATATTAATAAATTGATTCTCCGTGATAACTACGAGACGGCTGATTAGTCATCCGGCTGTCAGACCAGAGGTCAGAATATGCTTCTAAAGTTTTTTGTTCTTCAGGTAAAACAACAAGTTTTTTGACACATTCCTCGCTTAGACATGAGGATGTTGCGGGTCTTTGTTTTTGGTACAAATCTAGTATTTTTTTTAAATATTTTTATTAATCAGTTTACAATGTTCCCAATTATGGGATACAGGCATCCTTATTGGAAGTGGGTGTAGCTCGTTACGGGTTTGGAAAATTGAATTAATTTGGCTAGCGCAATTTCGCAAATAGCCGATATTATCTGATGACAATATAACAAGAAATTTCGTAAACTTGAAAATTTTTAAACACTACAACGTAATTTTTTCAAATGATTAAGAACTTGATTTTGTATTTTATTAATATAAACATGAATATATAAATCTAAGTAAATAAATCTGGTGACAGTATGGATGTATATGTAGACATTTTACTCATTTACGTTTAAACGTCTAAACGGAATCTGAACGAAATTTGGCGTACGTGTAGACATATAAGTAGGTAATCCATTATCATTATGGATATTGATTAGGACATATTATGATAATCAATATTTATCTGTATGTTAATTTGGTATAAATCTATAGGGATAATACTTTAGTATAACAAAACCCGCTAGAAGAAACTAGTAGATAATAAATAAATATAAACGGTAGTACGCAATCGACCTCAATTATTTTGCACCTATCTATAGTGACCACAAATCTTTCTTCTTTACAGTTCCTATGATTAGACATTTTCTATTCCTATTGTTTCCTCAATATGATCCGCATACCAAGATCGAACACCATACCAATCCTATAGAAGAACAGTGTGAAAGTGTACGAGAAAATTAATATATTCAAAAGTTAATGATACAATCAGCGAAAGTCCCATCCGTTGTGGTCAATATCGATTGATGACGTGGTCTAGCGAAGGTCATGAGGTCACTGGCAAATGTCAAATTTAACATAGAGTTGTCGCCGTCGGCCATTTGTGAAGGCTCTGCCATAGACAAATAAACGCATAATAAGTCTTTTCATAATGATGCGTCATCGTCTAGTTAAATTAGGAACTAGGCGTGTGAGTTTATACAAAGGTCAGTTTGGTTTTTAAGTATGATTTCAGTTTTTGTGTGACTCATTGCTGATTAAAACTGCTTAGGTAAATTATTTAATAATTTTTCTATGCTTTTTATTTCAGGTGATCGCTCCAGGGAGGCGAAATTCATATTTTCTCAAGATTTTTTTGCGTTTTGTCAGTCAAAGTCAAGTTGTACCGTTTGGTGTTATTATGATTGGCGGCTATAACACTTTTTTATTTACGAAGTTATAAATCATAAATAACTTAGCGAGTTTAAACTTGGTGTGTGTGTTAGGCTCTGCGAACTTTACCGCACAAGCAGCCTAACTTCTCGTAAAAAAAATGTTTAAAAAATTAATGCTATTAATTGTTGTTATTGCTGTTAACAACTGTTATTGGCATTTTTTTTGGTATTTAGTTGTTTCTGGAGGTTCCTGTTTCAGATTCAACAAGAAATGCCCGAGTATCACCATTGAATACTCTTTAAAATGATAGGCAGGAACAGAACCAACAGAACTTCTTGATATGTAGGTACATTTCAAGAAGTTCTTCAGAGAGAAGTTATAAATAGGTACAGAGAAGTTATATATAGGAAGGTTTTTTATGGTGGGAAATAGTACATTTTGGTACAAGTGCAGGAAGTTTGTCATTGCGACCGAGGCGAGATCCGCACGAGCCGTAGGCGAGTGTGTTATGGAGCCGAGGGCTGCAATGACAAATCTGCACGTGTGTCAAACGACGTTTTTCAATACACTAACGACTTGTGAAATAAATAAAGAAAGAAAAAATGTTTAACCGTATCTCAAACATACAGTAGAATAGTACATTTTGATACAAGTGCAGGAAGTTTGTCATTGCGACCGAGGCGAAATTCACACGAGCCGTAGGCGAGTGTGTTATGGAGCCGAGGGCTGCAATGACAAATCTGCACGTGTGTTAAACGACGTTTTACAATACACTTACGACTTGTGAAATAAAGAAAGAAAGAAAAAAAAATTAATCGTATCTCAAACATACAGTAGAAATATAAGAAATATTAAGTATAACATTCAAATCTGCTCTGGTCAGTTTCTAATTTCGTGGGGTCGTCCAGCGACTCGGGGGGACGCCTCGCGCCTGATTCGATAAACTAAGTAAAATAAAATAATCACTCGTGACCGTGACGATAAGGAAGGAATAAAAAAGCCCTTGTTGTGATAAACTCAAAAAAGCACTTGGGTGATATACATGCTATATTGAACCTAATAGGAGTGCGATAAGAGGCAGTTTTCGAGTAAGTGTATTGAAAATATAATAATAGCATTCAAATCTGCTCTGAACAGTCTCTGATTTCGTGGGGTCGTCGCCCAGCGCCTGGTGGGGGACGACACGCGCCTGATTCGATAAACCAAGTAAAAATAAAACACCCTTGATCGTGACGATAAGGAAGAAATAGAAAAACCCTTGTTGAGATAAACTCAAAAAAGTACTTTGGTGATATACATGCTATATTGAATCTAATAGGAGTACGATAAGACGCAGTTTTCGAGTAAGTGTATTGAAAAATTATTTAACCTATTGACTAATTAAGGATTCCAGACACCATTAAAGAAGGCGCTCGCTCGTGGCTTAATGAACTAATGACGAATCTCGCCCTTGAGCGGTGCGGAAAAAGGTGTCAGGCTATTACTGACTAAACGATACATTACATTCCTTTCATTCATTCCTTGATACCGGAGTCGGACCTTCTTTTCAGAAACCAGTAGGCTTCGCCGCTACAGTTGGGCCCCTAAATTTGCTGACAATTCCTTGTACTTGGGGGTTCTCATAATGAAAGAAATTAAAAATTAAATAACTTTTACTCTGAATCACACCTTACTGTTTAAAACATAATCACAATGGCATTTACATTTTTTTTCTGATTTTATATTTCTTTAATCACTGGACAGTTTATTTTAGAAATCTTATTTCCAAAATCTAGATAAATACTTTCAAACACTTTTGAAAAATCGAGCTGAATCTGGATAACTACTAAAAGAACACACGTTAGTTTACGGGAACATTTGAAAGATTGAGCGTCATACCGTGACCGGGATTTTCTTCAGTAAAAGTCTGACACGCCCTCTGCAAATTTTAGTGCTTGAAAACTCGTACAAAAAAAAAAATACCAATAACAGTTTTTAACAGCAATAATAATTATTTAAACTATTAATTTTTTTACTAGTTTTCAAACGCTTAAATTCGCAGAGTCTAACTTCGAACTTGCCTAGATCCGACAGCCGTACTGTATGTATAGACAACCAGATAACGAGCTTACTACTTTGTGACTTTTCATTATATGGTTAAGATATTATGTACATACATAAGTTCTTTACACAAAAATATTACTCACTTATCTCGGGTTTCGTATATACTACAAATAAGGTAGTATATTTATTTCATCAATATATACGCATTAAATTAGGCGTATCGTACAGTCACTGCTTGACTTAGGTGATCTGTTATGTATGCCATATACACCTTTACATTAATAACATAAGTGCATTTTTGACGTCCACGCAGTCTGAGAGCGCTATAAGTTTTAGAAGTTTTATACGACATAATGCGCTTATCCACTCTTCCTTTTTTGTCCAAGCGATATCACTTTGGAATACGCTCCCTCCGAATATCAGGATGGCGACTAGCCGATTGTCTTTTAAGGTGAAGGCACGAGACTACATTCGCGAGAAGTTGGTGGATTTATCTCAGCACTGATTGGTTGGATTTGTTTTCACGATGACCTTGCTTATTTATATGTATGTATTTATTATTATATTTTGTTTCTTTAAATGTCTATCATTTTATGTTGCACCTACCGTGCTATGTTTCTGCACCACCCTAAGGTCGACTGGTAGAAAATGCCTAAGGCATTAAGTCCGCCTTTGTACAGTGTTATGTGCATAAAGTTTTAATAAATAAATAAATAAATAATGCCAATGAAGTGCTGCAGCGGACTTTTGTATTAACCCCATAATTCTAAAAATTTTATTATACGACATAATGTCAATGAAGCGCTGGAGCGAACTTTTGTATTTACTTTTCATTATTTTGACAAATACTTTCTATGAACGTGGTTGTCTATAACTAGGATATAAGTCGACGGTTTTATTACAAAAAGTATTTATGTCTGCAGCAGTAAGGCAACTCCAGCGAGCGTCCACTTGGCTGGCTTGTCCTTGGTCTTCAGGTTGAAGGTCCACACGTAGGTCGGGCCTCGAGTGCGCGTCTTGTACACGGGACACTCGTACATGTTGCGTAGGTCTTGCTTGTCTTGGGTTATTGCCTGAAATGGAAGGATCAGAGTCAGCTACACAATTAAAAATAAAGTCAAAGACAAAATCAGCGTTTTTCCAAATAAACCATTTACTCTTTGTCCTAGAAAAAATGATGCTAATTGCACATTCCAAAGCGTAGATCTCTATGGAGAAGAATGTGCAAGAAACTCCATGGACACTCTTTTCAATCATGATAAATTTAACAAATATCTCGGTTTTTCTTGTCGATACTTTTATGTGAGAACAATGTAAATAATATTTAAAAAATAATCTATACAAAGATATTAAAATAAACCATTGACAGCTAAGATATAACCAATCTCAACTGACAGCTTTTATTGGTCAACATTTAACTGGTTATCGGGATAGAGTTAAAGAAATACTCAATTCCAAATGCTTTAATCAGAAACCGGACGCTACTTTTTCCCAAGATGTTTTACTATTTGAATCATAATACAATAGTCATCAATTGTTTATTTTATAGGTACCATAAAAAGTTACAATATACATGGATAACAGAGTTCATGTGCCTATGCGAGCTTAAGTCAAAGTTGAATTTTCTTCCAGCAAACGAGAGATCGAGAGAGATCACAATAGAAGATAGAATCCAGCGCACAATTTTAAAATTATATATTCAAGATGAATAAAATAAAACATGAAAAAACACAAACATACGATATTTAAAAAAAATATCAACATCATAAACAAAACAAAACACATAAACAACATCAACATCATCAAAAACAAACATCATCATCATAAATATACTTACATATTTTATAAAACATACAATTTATAAACACAAACTAAACAACCATTTTATTCTGTTAATAAAATTTCCCACTCACCCGAACATTAATAACAGGCATGGGCGGAAACAGGTCCTTCAGCTTCGAGTCCATAATGATGCCAGCTTGCTGATCCCAGCGGGCGCCTTCCATCAGCAGGCCGTGGATGAATGCTCCGTCCCGGGGCGCGGACCGAGTGTCCGCGATCCTATAGAAGTGGAGGCGTCAGAGGAGGAAGGCAAGTGAGGTGAAGGGTTGTAGTCTGGTCTTTAGCTTATGGGAGTTCAAACTGCTGAAAAGTTACATTCAGAATATGGTATACAACGGAACCATGCAACGGATTTTGATGCAGGTGTTAATAGATAGGGTGATTCAAGAGGAAGGTTTATATGTATAATACTTGCATCAAGTATTTAATATCACCATTGCACTCATGTGAAGCTGAGGCGGGTCGCTAGTTATAGATAAATCACTCGATGATGGATGGATGTATAAAAAGATCAACAATTTGTTTCTTGTCATTTTACCGAAATTTGTTAATTTTTGTATAATGAGATAATCATTTTATTAATTTAGTTAGTTGAACATTTATATGTCTTACTTTTCAAATGATTTATCAAGCGAAGATTTCTTGTTGATATCTTGACAATTTAATCTATTATTAATCATGACAATAAAGTCCAATTGTTACTCATCTTGACAATTTAGTCAATTCTAATTATTATTAATAAGCTAAAGACCAGAGTAGATTGTACGTACATTTAAGTGATGCTTATTTACAAATCTTAGGAATTACAATAACTTTATACCTATTTACATGTCCTATGTTAAAAGCGTATGATACAATGCTAAGACCTATACTATTCAGAAGGTAAAAAGGATAGAATATTAAGCTTAGAAGGAGGATAGCAGAAGTAATGATGATGAGGTGATAGTCGCTTGTAGAACAGCATTTTATTTTACCTAATAAGTTAGTTACGAATGGACTATTCTATTTACATTACATAAAGTTCCTACCAATAATCTACTGTTTCTCACCTCTTTTTTCCCTGCTAATATAATATTTGAGAAGTGTGCCTTGCTTGTATACCTACCCTACCTACATTTTTACTTTTTTTACTATTTCACTATATCTTAACTTTTTACATACCTTTTTATAACATAGAAATAGCAGCCCCTTTTTATGTACAAAAAGCATTAAGGATGCTCCAGGGTAGCACGGGAAACTCAAATTTTCATTTATGTTATTTTCGATTTTGCTGCATTTGCGGCTGATTTGATTTTCGCCCCTATTGATTGAGTTTTTCATGAAAAAGATATTCAAGCGATTTTTGTTATGATAATTCCGTAAGTAAATACGGATTACGGGCGTTAATCGTATTTTAGTCATAGTTCAAGATTGCAAATATGACATCAAATACACCATCAGACACTCTCGAATTATCAAGAAGTCAATCAGCCAGAAAAATGATGCTAATTGCACATTCCAAAGGATAAAACTCGGTACAAAAAACTCCATGGATACTCTTCTAAATCATGTTAATGAAAGATAAACATCTCGACTAAAATGTTTCTTGTCGCGATAGAAAGTAAAAAAAATCCATTTCCTCTTCTAGATAGGAGACTTGTATCCCAGCAGTGAAAACATTAAAAAGACTGATGATGATGATAAAAAAATATCTAAATATAGAAATTAAGGTATGCCACTGGTAGTTAAGTAGTAAATAAGCCAGCAAGCAGTCACAATATAACACTGACACTGATATGCAAAACCCAAAAAAAATGAAAATTTGATTTTCGCGAGCTACCCTGATCTTTCGCCGTAACATTCAAGTCAATTTAAATTAGACGCAAGCAAAGCAGAGCCTGAGAAAGGCTGGAAAATACTAAAGAGGAAGATACATTGGAAAGATTTTCTACCCATAAGAATGCTTCTAAAAGCTCTCGCAAGAAAAAACAATGTTACTAGACTTAAATTCTGTATTTCATTTTCTACCTTTATGTACCTTACGTGCCGTTCATTTTGTCATGCGTGAATACTTTATGTTATACCCAATTATATATAGTTTTTTAACTCTACCAAATGTAATGGTAATGTAATACTTAGATTTCGTAGAAGTCGTTACTCACCAGTACCTATGAAAAGTAGAAAACAATGAAGAAATGTTGGCAACATTAAAATAAATTCCGCTTGATAGAGTTGCATGTCATTACTATAGAAAATATAAAAATGCATGTCCCAGTATCCCTATAAACGTTTATTGACTGATGGAAATGACATAACCTCGTAAGGCCCAACCTAAATTTAGGTCGATATATATTACGGCCCAATGTACTAAAAATAGGTGCAAGTAGTTGCGGCCCAGAACGTTGATTTGGGACGATGACTTAGGACCTCAAAAAAACTCTTTTATGGGGTATTTCTTATACCTAAAGTTAACTATTTCATGCAAAAAATATTTTGAAATAGTCAAAATTAGATATGCGTTCAAGATTAATAATTTGTCGACGGTAGATTTAAATTGGCAGGTTATTTAAACCAAAAAATACGTTTAAATATCATGTCATAATTTTAGGTCGCTGGGCCGTAACTCAATGTTTTTAAAAAGTGTCTTGGGCCGGAGTGTTAAAATTGTTTTTGTCATTAAATTAGGTTGTTGGGCCTTACGAGGTTAAGACCAATGATTAGAATACGTGACTAAAATTTTTGAATTCATTATGTGGGTACTTGGATTTAAATTCATCTTGTAGACGGTAGAATAATTTATTTTTGAATACATTGTCACTAAAGGTGATATCAGACGCTTCACTCGAGTGAACGTTCACTCGAATGAATACTTCATTTTATTCGGCAATTAGGTTTCATTTGGAGTTCAGACGAATCATTTCGAATGAAAGATGCCGAATGAAAAACAAAAATGAAAGAAAAGTGAAACGTCTGATATCACCATAAGTTGCTCTTGTATAGGTTTCTTTTAATAGATTTCTATTAAAATCGTTTATTATTTTTTTAAATTATTAGTATGTAGATATATATATTATTTCCGGCCAAGTTTGCCCCGCGAACATGATTAGATCATCACACCACCTTCGCCGCAGTCGATCGCGACGGCGTCGAGATCGCCCACCACAGAGAAATTTGGAAGGAGAAAAGGGAGGCCTTTGCCCAGCAGTGGGATACAAAGTAGACTATTAAAATATATATATTATATACCTATTTTAGTATTAGGCATCCACTTTATTTCTGTCATAACTCCCTGTTTGTACCAAGTGCAACCACGTTTCATGTCCAGTCAATTTGTGTATTCCAGACTGCCTGGAAGAAATCTTGTTTATTTTTTTAGATTAATATTCCCATTATTCCCTATTTTATCTTGATATCCAGTATAATAAATAAATATTGTACCTATATCCTAGTCTTTATTATGAAAATGTGAAATAAATTCTTCTTTCCTATCACTCACGTGAATTCTTCCTTCATCTTCTTAGTGACGTCACACTGGAGACACATCTTGTCTAGAGGCAACTCATACTTCCTGGCAGTGCTCTGCATGATGGCCGTCAGTAGACTCTGAGGGTTGAAGAAGCCACCCAGCCATACTGATGCTGGTAGCTGATACATACAAAAAATATATTTACCCACATAAAATTCGAAAGTCAATTATAAAGAAGATAGTATTTGAGAATGTGAAAACATTACAATTCAGATAGACCTAAAAAACAGTAAACACAGAAAAGTTTTAAATTCTGTGCAATAATTAAAAAACATACTACAATAAACTACAGCACGGCCGTCAAATCTTGGCGAGTCTGAAGTAAGGCTCGACGAACTTTAGCTTGAAAACCCGTACAAAAAAAAATGGTTTAAACAAATAAATGCAATTTGCAGTTGTTATTGCTGTTAAAAACTGTTATTGGTATTTTTTTAAAACCTTTATTTTTGTACAAATCAAGCACTAAAATTTGCAGAGCTCAACATCAGACTCGCCAAGATCCGACGATAAATGAAAGAAACAAAAAACTGCTACCGTAAAAACGTAATAATAATAATTTATTTATAAAAGACAACATTGGGTCCACAATAAATGTTAGTAGGTAGTACTTATTTCTATATTAGTAAAGAGATTTCAAATTTGTATTACAAGATTATGCAAAAACCACTAAATTATCACACAGTACCGAATTATCAATAAATTTAAGAATGTCAAAAATTAAAAAAGAAATGTCATAAAAATAAATAAAATTGACAATAAATTAAAATGTCAGAAAATTAAAAATAAATGTCAATAAAATACCTACATAAAATGTAATGGGTATACGAGTATGCTTACAACAAAATCTGTAGCCCATGTTTCAAGTTCTCGTAACCTTAGGGTAAGGTCCACAAACCAGGCAGATAGACCAAGTAATGAAGGATAGGCACGACTCGACCAAATTGCTGGTACCTAAAAAAATCATTGAGTTCATATTATACTGGTTTTTTCATGTATTGACGTAAGGCTGAATAAAAATTTAAAGGATCAACAACTATTTTAATTATTGTTAAACAACAAAATAAATTTATCTAAAAATTACTGAAGATTGTATTTATTAATAGTTGTTTACTCACTTGATCCAAAAACAATGCATTTTCCAAATCTTCCATATCTGATGTGATTGTTAATTCACCCTGAAATATAGCAGATTCCATTAAATTTTTTATTGTAGAGTTATACATATTAAACATTAATATGTCGACGTCCAAAATACAGATTGTATCATAATATCCAAAATTGTTATATAGAAACTTCAAAATGTTAATACATAATACATGTGAACCAATATCATTATTTAACACATCAGATATTCTGTACTTTCGATATTTGGATATTTCGACGTCACTTTTGTAGATATTTGATTTTAGATATATTGGATGTAGATTATCTGACTATTCAACATTATAAACTTACAAAATTTTAATTTTCAGTGTTTTGAATGTAATTTTCATCGAAGTGCACGTTTAGTTTGCAGTTCTATTGCAGTCGTGTCAACTGCATTCAAACTGCATCCGTACTGCAATTTGCGGTTGGATTGCAGTTGAAATGCAGTCCGTCTGTCTAAAGCCTAATATTCGACATTTTAAAACACTTACAAACAAATTCAATTAGTTTAGGAACATATTTAATAAGTCTGAATACCTTTGCACTATTGGCATTACCTTTAGACCCAAGTCCAGTTCCCTAAGTGACCTCTTCATCTCCCCAGTCAGATAGTTCATCCTCTCACATTCCTGGAACGCCACTATGACATACGGCGTCCTCTCCTCGACCTTGCCCATTATTTCCGTCATGTTGAACTCTTCAGGTAACTTCTCTATTATTTCGTCTAGCATTTGTTTTACCTATAAATAGAGAGGAACTTTGCAAGAAAGATTGTAGAGAAGTGCAAGCTAGTTCATTGTTATAATTTGTGTTGTTACTTATTTTTATATATCTATTGTTTTTTTTTTTACTTTACAAATTATTTGGTTACAGTTTATCTATGTCAAACTCCGTTGAACTGTCGACATGATTTTAGTTAGCATATCTGTAGTCCTTAAAAAAAGAAAGAAAGAAAGAAAACACATTTAGCACAGAGTGGGCATCTTTTGGCTGAAATTACACACAATGAAGTAACAGACATATAGAAACTTAAATGCATCAACATTTTTTCACGACCTCACCAAATATGTTTGGTTCAGCATAATGCTGCCAATACGTAGCAGTTGCCTAACTCTGGTTCTCAACTGAACCTACGGAAGTGAGTAATATGATTCTTCTTCTCGAATCGATGGATTCAGTTTTCCTCATAGTTTTTGGGCCCAGTCGGTTGCCACTTTTATAGCGAAGTCAGTGGCGTTTTTAGGTCCTCCAAATCTTTCAGGTATTTGTTTGTCTACGGATTACTAGATATTAGTCTTATAAAATCTCAAACCTTATCCTCTCTGGTGACTGTGGCAGCTCCAGAAGCCTGGGCATCTCTCGGCTGCATCTCAAAGATAGTCCTAAAAAGATTTTCCGATGTCGTGGTGAGGAAACCAATCTCAGCGTTAGGATGTAAGCCGTAGAGGTAGGGAGATTCGGCTGGCATGGCGTCTTCTATGTACTGGTGGTAGCCTACGTAGTCTGTGTTGGGAGGAGCAGGGAACCCTGGGGCCAGCTGGAGTTCGCCGTCAACCTGGAGGTGAAGACTGTGGTAAAGATAAAGTTTTTGATAGTGTTTTTTGTGTTGGACCTATTACGAGTAGGTAATTGTCGTCTTTGCTAGTTTATAAGATGACAGTATATGTTATTTTTTTTTCAAAAGTTTCAACTAAGATAGTTCTCTCATAAGAAACTATGAATAGAGGGATTTCCATCCATATCGATATTTATTTACCATAACCTTTTACAAGTTTTATGACTAAAATTGTTTGAAATTCTAAGAGGTGTTAATATACATAGTAACACTATACTGAGTGTTTTGGCAGATAGGTGGGAGACCTCTACGCTGCAAAGATTGGTGCGGCTTCATGTCGAAGTATAGTTGTGTAATTTGTGTAGTTAATACCTACTAACGTTCGTTTTTAAGATAATTATTACTACCAAAATATGGACCTCGTCCGAAATAAATATTTTATTATTATTATGGTTTACAAGGGTAGAAACTGAAAAAGTATCAGATTAAAAAATATTGATTATTGAGATTATAGTAAACATGCAGCATATTTAGGCAGATACAGTAATGGATGAATTCTTAGATACATAATAGCACAAACTTACAAGGTCAGGCTGCATCAGCTCTTCTAAGTATGCGTTACAAAGTCTTCTATCCCAATCATCGGTGATATGTCCTCCGTACATGATCTCACCGAACAAGTACCTCAGGTCCTCCCACGGCACTCTCGCGTTCGCTTCCAAGTAGTTGTACAAAACAAATACACTTATTGTTAAGTCACCTAAAATCAAATATTCTGTTAGTTAACTTTAGAAGAGTGACTAAGATTTTTTTTAAACTGGTATTTTTAAGGATGTGGCTTCATTTAATAACAAATATTTATACCGTTTTCATGAAAAAAAATCTTTAGTGTTATTTGTTCTTTAGTATAAAATAATGTACAAAAAAGAAGTGAACCTCTACAGGAGAGACAACTAACAAATATACTTAATTTAATTTTCATCCCTTATCTCGGAAAGAGCATTTTTACTCTTCAATATCTGGGGGTAAAAGCCATTTTTATCCTCTAACTAAAGGATAAAGTAGATATAAATTTAGAACATCGTGTGCACTAAGATGGTAAATTTAAAACATTATTAAACCTATTTGTTTGTTATGCGATGATTGTTAATAATGATTCGGCTATACTATACTGTTATACGTCTGTATAAAGGCTATCGTCACTGTACCAAACAAACCATTTTTATCATCTCCAAGGAGGAACTGGCTCCTGAGATACAAGTAATTATTTTACTTAGTTTGGGAGTCAAATGTTCATTTTATTTCCAATGATCAGTGATTGTACAACAATTGTATCTGTTTACGTCATTAAATATTGTTACTGTGTGTATTGAATGTACAAATAAAGATTATTATTATTCCATTTATTTGCAATTACACATATTCTATACATTTTTAAATATTTTCTTAAAATAAAAAAAAATAAAATAAAAAAACATTTAAAAATATAAAAAATAGTAGCCCACCGGCATTGGGAACAGGGTCCAAGCTACCGGTGGTCAGGGCTCCTGAGAGAGGAACCTCCGGACAATACGCGCCGTGTCCAGGAGTACTGCCTTCTGAATCAGGCCCTTGATCCAGCTGCCTAACGAGAGCCTCCTCAGATGTTGGTCGAGGCTCTTGGCTATTAAGCCATTGGCCGTCACAACTATCGGCACAATGACTGCTGTGTCCACTTCCCACATGTCAACAACCTCGCGAGCCAAGTCAAGATATTTAGTTTGTTTATCTTTCTCAGCCTTCACGAGGTTCTCGTCATGAGGGACCGCTATATCAACAATCATTGTGCGACGCTCCAGACGATCTATCACCACTATGTCAGGCTTATTGGCAACAATAGTCCTGTCAGTGATGATAGATCGGTCCCAATACAATGTGATATGTGTCAAGAACTGTGCAATGTGTCGAGAACTGGGTCGGGCACATACCTATAGTACGGTACTTCTGATTCCACAAGGTTGTATTTAAGAGCAAGTTGCTGGTGGATAATCCTGGCTACAAGGTTGTGTCTATGCAAATAATCTCCATTAGCCAGATGAGAACATCCAGAAATAATATGTCGGATTGATTCCCCGGGCCGGTGGCATGCCCGACAGATGTCAACCGTACCGTCCTTGACAATGTATTTCCGGTAGTTGTTCGTCATCATAACTTCGTCCATTATCGCAAAGACAAAACCTTCGGTTTCCCCGAAAAGGTCACCAAAACGCAGCCAGGATACGGACGCTAAAAAGTCTACATCGGGCCCATGTAAGGCCCGGTAAAAACGCCCGTGAAGCTCCTTGCTCTGCCATACTTCCCTACGGTCATTAGTATCCAGTACCACAAGTTTGCGCCAGTTCTCGTTAGCCAAGGAGAGCGGAGTGAGGCCTTTGTCCACCGCTACCACATCACGATGCATACCCACGTCGGTTTCTAGGAAATATTCCCTGAGACTGCATACCTCGCGGTTGTGCAGGGTCTTAGCATTTAAGAAGCCACGACCCCCACACTTCCGCGAGATATACAGTCTCATCACCGATGATCGTGGGTGATGCATCCGATTTGCGGTAAGCAGCGTGCGGACCCTCCTATCCAAGGCGTCAAGTTCTGTCTGAGTCCATTTGAGTATGCCGAAAGAGTACATCAACACCGGCATGACCCAGCCGTTGAAAGCGCGCACCTTGTTCCCGCCTGTTAAGTACTTTGTTCAGGCGGCCGAAGAAGCGTTCCCTCAACGACTGTTTCACGTCATCAGCATTGATGCCTAACGCTTCCGACATACCCAAATACTTATAGGTTTCGGTTGGAGAAAGGGATTTCAGGTTTATGGAATCCGTGAGTTGCGTAACCACGGATTCCACAACCTCCCCTCGCTTTACATGCATGACTGCACATTTGTCCACACCAAACTCCATCCTGATGGCACTACTGAAGGTTTCAGTGACTTTCAGTAGCTCCATCAGCTGCAGATTGTTGGGGGCAAATAGCTTCATGTCATCCATGTAAAGGAGGTGAGATATAACCTGACCACCTCTCTTCAACCTGTAGCCTAGACCTGAATTCTCCAGCAGTGTGCTTAGAGGATTCAGGGCTAGACAAAACCACAGTGGACTCAGACTGTCGCCCTGGAATATGCCACGCTCAATCCTTATTGGTTCGCTGTTCTCCAAAATCTGTCGACATCCTGGATAGTGAAGGACTGTCCTCCATTGCCTCATACATGACATCAAGAAGGTGCGCAGAGTTGCATCAATTTTATACAGCTCTAGCACCCTCATGAGCCACGTATGAGGAACAGAGTCATAGGCCTTCTTATAATCTATCCAACATGCCGACAGACTTTTTCGAGAACGTCGAATCTGTTGGCTAATGGCCATATCGATGAGGAGCAGCTCCTTAGTACCGCGGGACCCGTTCCTACATCCATTCTGAGAGGCAGACATGATAGAATTTGTTTCAATATGACTATTGATTTTAGCTCTCAGAATAGATGTAAGAACTTTATAGACCGTCGGTAAACAAGTGATCGGTCTATAATTTTTAGGTTCCGCAGTACTTCCGGATTTGTGGAGCAGGTGGGTTATTCCTGTCGTTAGGAACTGGGGTAACGACCCTGACTCTAAGGCAGACTGGAACTGAGATGCCAAGCGAGCATGCGACCCTTTGAACCATTTTACCCAGAAATTGTGCAGCCCGTCCGGCCCTGGAGATTTCCAATTAGGCAACGGACGGACTGCACGGGCAACATCTTGGGGGCTGATGGTAATTGCCCCCATTTCTGGTAAAAGATCGCATGCACACTCAACCTCTCGAATCCAGTCACCCTCGGTGTGACTGACAGGCGCCGACCAGATGCTGCGCCAAAATGAACTCATGGCGTCATCATCCGGCAGGCGAGTATCAGTCTCATCTTGGTCGGGTCGCTCCCAAGTCCTATAAACCCACCTTTCGTTGCTTCGGAATGAGCGATTCTGAGAATACCGCTCCACACGCCGCTTGTACCGGCGTATACGGTTTGCCCATGCACAGATCCTCTGCTTCAGGAAGTCGATACGCTCTGTGACGCAGGGCAGATAATCTCGAGGATTAATATCAATCCCCGTGAACGCCCGCCTCACAAAGCGCATCACCCTAGGGCGAGTGTTGCCCTCCCTGAAGCAGATAAGCTTGCCGATGAGTACTCTAGCCTCTCCAATCCGACGCTCTATCCTGCACTGCCAAGCTGGCACAGCTGGTCGTGTAGCCCTATCACAATTTGGAAATTTAACGTGAGCTACACGACATGCCGCTACAGCCACACAGTACAAGATAGAGTGGGTATCAGTGAGGTCATCGCTGCTATCAAAAAAATTTGATAGCTGCGAATCTAGAGCACACACCAGCGCCCTATTTCTCTTGTGCATGGGCAAACGAGGTAAACGAGGTCTAAGCTCCGGCGGCGTGGAGCGGTACTCCCGAAATGCTTCCTCCAAAGCACTCCTCAATCGTTCATTGCATTGGGTACTCACAGATATAGCTGCGTCACCATCAGCATCACCAATGTGATCGGGTCGCGGTGAAACACTTGGTTGAAGTTGCACCGCGGCCGGTGGTGTAGCGGGTGAGACACGGCTACTCTGTGATTCCATGCGCAATCTATCAAGCACGGCGTCGTCCAACATATGATTACGCTGGATGACCCGCACCTGATCCGACAGTCGTTGGGCTGAAACGTTGACAGCTGGCTCAAGCACCTGAAACAGAGAGTTATTATTATTATTATTTACTTTTACCTCCATGGTGCCAAATTTCTCGTAAAACTTTTTATTTTAATTTATTAAAAACATAGACAGAAAAATATTACAGCGACAACACTTACCAACATTAAAAGGATAAATCTTGTTCCATCCCTGAGGTCCGAACTTGCGTCTCTCGGCCACCACGGCGTGGAAGTAGCAAAGAGCGAACAATATCGCTTTGAACTCGGCCTCCTTACCACACATCTCAAGCGTTTCTTGGTTAAAGTTATCTAGTGCTTTGTGGATATTTGCCTGTTGATATAGAAACATAGAAAATGGGAAAGACTGCCTGCCAAGTTACGATCGTCTCGTTAATGTCGAACGCTTGGAATTGGCCATGCTTTCAATTCCTTTGTTCTGACGACGTGACTAAGCGTTGAGATAACGCCAGAAAAAGATTTAGGAGCGTAGGCAACTCAAAGCTTGACGTTAACGAAGCGATCGTAACCTGGCTAGAGGGGTAGTTTATTAAACTTAAATTTCACCCAAACAAGTCCACATGTCATCGAATTAACCGGATCTAATCGGAATATCGCGGCAAATTATAATTTTTTTTTTCCTAAATTAGACTTGGTTAAATTAAAAACTATTGACTTTTGAGGTAATTTATGTTATAAAAAAAACTATTTGTTACAATTACACGGAGTCTGTAATTTTCTGAAAAAAAGAGGTCAATTTCTTTTCATTTCCTGAAAAAAAATGCTCGTAGAAGGATGTTCAGTTTTGTCTACAGAGCAACCCCTTAAATTTTGCGGAGACCAGCCCCTTGCACCCTTTATTGGTGTAAACGGTTCCTTAATTATCCTCATGTTGGATTCCAAGATTTGTTGAATGAAAGACCGAGCGAAGTGGAGGCGTCTATGTGGAAAAGCGGACCCCGGGCACCGAGGCGAAAGCCAAGGTTGCTACCGGGACGGACGCTAGGATGATGATGATGTATTCCAAGATTTCCTGCAGTTTGATATTTTTAGCCAACATAAGTAGTAACAGATCTGACAACTTACTTGCATGCCAGTAGGCGGCTCGTTAGTGATCTTGATGCTGGACTCGAGGATGCCCTGCGGGATGATGTGCGCCGCCGCCGTGGCCGCGGGCTCCGCCGACATGAACAGACGGAAGTTCTCATGACACCCGGTAGCGAAGCTCTCCATTTTCTTCTCTAGGCTAGGTAGCCATTTCTTTACTAAGTGGATGTTCTGGAAAATGTTTTTAAAATTAGATTTTTTGAACTTGATCTAAATTATTTTCTAAATACATCAAACACTTTGACACTTTGACTTGATAGCATTCTTGCTGAATCCTCATCAAGAATGCTATAAACTATAATGACGACTCCACAATAGTACCGTAAATTCACGCTATGAATAAACAAAACAAGTCGTAACCCGCGAAAACCGTCCCCATTCACGTTCACGTTTACGGAGCTTCACGGTACTTTCTAGAGCTGCCATCACATTACTTGTCAGAATGAACGTTTTATTGATATCAGATAGTTGCTCAAACCGAAAATTCGTTGGGTTTACAATCTGTTACGCATACCCTCCAAAATTTAAGAAAACTTGTAAGCTAAAGGGTGAGACATAGGTTGTAACCTTCAACGCACCTGATTGAGAGACGCGTTTTTCCAATGGCAGTAGTTGAATTTCGAAGGTATTGGAGCGCGGTTTACACCCCATCTAGCCGTAACACAAACCAAGCCCCAACCTTGATGACCTTGTTGAAACGCGAGATTTTACCGTGTGGCCCATTTTTTGCATAAGACTACCCACAAAAAAAAAAAGAAAAAACAAGTTTTCTTTCTTTTTCTTTTTTAGCAGTATGTTCTTCATTTTATAATGACTTATAATGAGAACGTCGTACCTGCAACACAACCCAATGCCCCTTCTGCAGCCCCTCATCCATGGCCTGCTCAGCCACTACCTCCTGCCCCTGGCCTAGCGACACATTGTGGAAGTTCCCGTTATCTGCAGTATAGCCCATGATCTTGCCCAAGGCCTCCACATCCTTCAACGGGTTGACACCAGGAGACAGAATGAAGAATATTGGTGTTGTTGGACTCGTCTCTTCGAAAGACTTGCTGAATTCTAGTGTTCTATTTTCTACGTATTTTCCTCCCATTTTTTCTTCTATATATGCTCTAGAAATTGCAATTATGTTATAAACATACTATCGGGGTCATTTAAAATCACTTTCTACTAGGATTAATATATTGAAGTAAGTAAAGGTAAAACTTTTTGATGTTGTTGTGGTTTACAACCTCAAAAACGTTCCACACTCGAGAGGCGTTTTTTTTTTATGGTGGGTAAAATCATCTAATGACGAATCCGGCCCTTGGGCGAAGCGGGAAACAGTTCCACACTGACTAAACAACCCACCCTGCTCCTTCATACCCTTTATACCGGGGTCGGACCTTTCAGAAATTGGACCGGGGCCCCAGTAGGCTTCGGCCCTGCAATTGGTCCTCTCCATTTGCTAACGAGGGGCGTTGCGGTATCACAACTCAAATTTTACCCACTTGCATCAAAATGTACTATTATGTGATTAAATACTTACGCTACAGCATACGTCATCCTGTCTGGTCTCAAAGCCCTCAACATGCACATTCTTTGAAGAGCTGTTTTGTTTTTCCATTCCTGCAAAATTGATAAATTAAAATCCTTTTAGGAAGCATAAATTAAAGTATTTCAAAGTATTTTATGTAGTCGTAATTCGGAAGTGGCCAATGAGCTTTATAAATGTTGTATGCAATAGATCCATAAGAGCCTTATTTCAGTATCTAGAGTAAGACACAAGTGTTAGTTGTAATGAGTCTGGCATAGTCGAATTACGAATAAAACCACGAAAAAAAAAAATTATTTTAGATAGAACTAAAAAAAAATCAGCTTCTCAATACAAATTGTCCAATCAAGTTTATGATTTTGTATGGAGAGACCGATGTTTTTTTATCCTTTCCTGAAAAAAAAATTGCGGAAGGTTGTTCAATTCCGTCTACTAACCAAACTCTTAAAGTTTGCGGAAACTTATCCCTTACATCCTGTATTACAAAATGTTAAACTTTTGTTAAACTGGAGAGCAATAAAATTAACTAAATCTGTAGTGCCATCTATGGCGTCATGTAAGACCTAATCCTGCATCGCGCAATAAAAGTTCTCCGCGTGATTTGAACATATAGAACCGCCCGAAATCATCTATCAGGCAGTGGGCCACCAAACATAACACCTGTCTGGTCGGAGGATCCCTCCTTTCCAACGTACATAGGTACCTCTTGTGACACTTTAGGGCAGGGTAGGCGAACCAATGGCACGCGTGCCATTGACGGCACGCGACTTAATATTTTGGGCACGTCGTCGATCATAAAACATGTGCAGCAACAAAAATCACACTAATTTTACAGTAATTTAATTTATACGTGTAATAAAAACAATCCAAAATGCTCTTTTGTTTACTTTATTTCATAGAGAGTTTTGATAGTATTAACTATTATTATTTTCCAAATAATCAGTAAGTCAAAATTATTTGATGGCACCTCAATGATCCCATTAAACTTTTTTTGGAAAAAATGGCACGTTGATGCATAAAGGTTCGCCTACCCTGCTTTAGGGACTCTCTGTTCCGCATACCTCCAAAAATCTATTCATATTACTATAGTTTTAATGTGTTAACCTCTAGGTTTTTGTTCACAGTAATATTTTTGCCATTTACAGTACGGTCGCCGGATCTTGGCGAGTCTGACGTTAGGCTCTGCGAATTTTAGCGCTTGAAAACTCGTACAAAAACAGAGGTTAAAAAAAAACAAATACCAACAACAGTTTTTAACAACAATAACAACTGCAAAATGCATTTGTTTGTTTAAACCACTTATTTTTTAAGCACTAAAATTTGAAAAAAAAAACAAATACCAACAACAGTTTTTAACAGCAATAACAATTGCAAAATGCATTTGTTTGTTTAAACCACTTATTTTTTAAGCACTAAAATTTGAAAAAAAAACAAATACCAACAACAGTTTTTAACAGCAATAACAATTGCAAAATGCATTTGTTTGTTTAAACCACTTATTTTTTAAGCACTAAAATTTGAAAAAAAAAACAAATACCAACAACAGTTTTTAACAGCAATAACAATTGCAAAATGCATTTGTTTGTTTAAACCACTTATTTTTTAAGCACTAAAATTTGAAAAAAAACAAATACCAACAACAGTTTTTAACAGCAATAACAACTGCAAAATGCATTTGTTTGTTTAAACCACTTATTTTTTAAGCACTAAAATTCGCAGAGCCTAACTTCATACTCGCCAAGATCCGGCCGCCGTTCTGTACTTTAAATGTGCGAAAGTTAAAAATAGGTACTCTATGAAATAGTAATATACCTGAGGAAACTTCTCTCTTTCAGGACACTCGACTTCTACGATCTTCTTCCACCTTTTAGGCGACGTCTCTATATCTCTGTCCAAGTTCCTGAACTCTTCTTTCCCAGCTAGAGAACAGATGCCGCCCCAGCTCTGGTTAGACAAGAAGTCCACTGGACTCGTCACATGCGGCTTTATGGGGAACCGGAGGAAGAAGTCTAGCTCCACTGGTGATACTTCTTCACTCATTAGTAGCACCTAGGAGAATTGTGTTGGTTATTCGGACTTGTCGTTTTATTTAAATCTTATCCATTCGAATATCGCTAATTGCAGACTCAATTAGATAATACTCAATACTTAATATTTTATTGCAATCCATAAAATACACTATATCGCAGGTCTAAATTAATAAATGGTTTTCTATCCATCTATCTAAAAGTAGGAACGAACTTTCGAACAAGTGTATTATTTTTAATATTATGTATGTAATTAAAAACGAACTTGTCTAATTTTTTGATAAAAGAGTCTCATCGGAATTACTAACTACCTAAATAAACACCATGATAAATGTACATAGATGGTGTTTAAAGGTGTTACAGATCAATATGGACCCTGTCGGGCACAACACATAGGAGAGAGGAAGACGGCTAAATAGCAATTTATGGAATTCAATAGTTTTGTATATTTAATTCTATGATATTGTATGTAATCATTATAATATGTTTGTTAATTTTGTTTATTTTCTTTATTTTCTTTCGTAATCACTATTAAATTATGTGCATATTTTAATTTGTTATGTCTATACAAAAAAATAATAAAAGACAATAGGTGTGCGGACACCAGTGTCTTCTTGGGGCTATATCATGAATAATAAATATTATAAGTCCTCGTATAATATGTGGCTTATAAGTTGACCCAAAATGGCGATTACCTTCACAATGCACAGTAACATATTTGCGAGTTGCGCGTAAACATAGCAACGACAGCCATTTTGGTTCAATTTATTTGCCGCGTCTTAAAAAGGTACTTACCTGAAACGTCATCTGGGAAGCGAATATAAGTTTATCGCACTCGAACAGTCCGCGGGAGGTGTACTGGTACACGGAGAAGCTGATGCAGTCGATGAGGTTCTTGATGCGAGCGGCGAGGCCGTCGGCCGGCTCGGCGCGAGATATCGCCTTTTGGAACACTACGCTGAACGCCTGCAAGTGATATTACGATATTTAGACGCATTTTCGAACCGATGATAAACTCGTTAAACTATGTTTTAATTTCGAATCTATTGTAATGACATATACATGCATTACACGAGCTCCACACAATAGAAAATAAGAAGCTAGAAAATTTATCGTGGAAAAATACGCAAAAACAAATAACATTATATACGACCGACGCTGGCGTTCGCGCGGTCATTAACGGAAAGGTTTACTAATTTCCAATATTTAAATTTATTTGCCTCAAAAACTTTTTATTTACGTTTTTGGATAAAAACCAAAATACCCTATAAAAAAAAGCTCAATACTTTATAATCTATGCGAACGCTTGTTGTTCAACCGAATGGCGCGAACGCTGGTGTTCGCTTGGGGATTAAAAGATTAACCGAGCGAGCGAGTTATGGCGTGTTTCTTACATTGTTGACACTTCTATGGTCCGTACTAAGCGTTTCGCCTCGTCGTGTACACCGCGTACATCGAGGTACGCTTTACCTGCTGTGGTCTTTCCGTCAATTTATAATTTAGCTTCAAGGCGAAAGTGAACAGCCTCTTAATATACTAGTGTACCTCACTATCAACGATTGTATCACTGCTTACCATCAAATGAGATCACAGACAAGCACCGGTTTATACCATTAAATAAAACCACAAGACCGGATCTCGATATTCATCACATAAAATTAAGTGTTAATATCCGTAAATTGTAATGAAAATAATGTTAAATTATATGTTAAATCATAATGTTAAATTCTCACCTTCAAAGAAAACTGGTAAATAGGATTGATAGTGTTAAGATCGTTCAGAATGAAGTACAATAAGGATGCTCTGGCTGAAGCCGGTCGGTAGAACTCACGAGCTACATCAATCTCTTTTGATGTTATTTTCGCTTCGGCCACCTAAAACAATAACGACATCAACGGCGGATCCAGGGGGGGGGTCATGGGGGTCATGACCCCCCCCTGGGCTGGTTGCAGGACTTAGGTGGACCACTAATTTAACATAATGACTTTATTTATATATTTTGTCATCATACAGATTTTATGTAATTGACTATAAACATTTAATATTTTATTAATTTAACGAATATCATAGATCCAGTAAATGATTCTAGTTTAGATCTATAATGGTGAATTTTTTGTTTGTTTTTTCTTCATTTTTATAAATGAATTTTTTACGTTTTTTAAATTAAACTGTATAAAAACGTAATTTTAACATTTTTTGGGGAAAAAAAAATGAATAAACTACATTCCAAATTAAAAAGGTTATCGGGTTTAATTTGAATAACGACTTGCTTCGATCATTTTTAATTTTATTACTATTTTTTTTTTCCAAAAATTTTCAGTGGGGTTCGTTAGAATAATGATTTTATACAGTAAAAAAATTGATAGCTGACTGGGTACAGATCTTGAGCGACTCGGTGACGGGAATTTCGTCGGCCGGAGCCGGTACATCGTCCCTCGAGGCTGTCACAAGGGAACGGTGTTGCGCGGCAGCAGGGTTCGTAGACATTGCAGTGGTAGCATAGGCGTCTACCAGTCCCTGAACAGATCTTTCGCTAATCTCCACGTCTCCCTCAGGGAGCTGAATGCCTTCGTCGTGGGATTTGATTCACTCCCCGTAGTCGTTTGCGGGGAACTCAATGTCAAGGATATGACTTGGGGTTTCCGGTTCAGGAACCAGTGGAGTCAATGTTCGAGGACTGGGTTCGGGACACAGGCCTAGTTGTCCGAAACCGGGTTTCTAACCCCACGTGCGTGGTGTGTCCATGGTGGTATAACGTTAGCCAGCCCCACTTAGTCACCGCTTGTTGTCGACTGACCCGTCATGGAAAGGGGGGGTGACGTTCTCGAACCACTGGTATGTATATGAGATATACTTACCGGTCAAACTAGATATACTATATCTAGTTTGACCTCTTCACCCAGACCTCGACCACGCCGGCCCAACAGACCCCTTGTGGAACAGGGGGTAAAGGGTGGCAAAAATTATCTTTGCCAGAAGCGGCTAAAGAGCTTCTGAAAGAGTGGGTCTTAAAATGAACATGGACAAAACCAAAGTCCTGGTTAACGTCCATGTAGCGCCCACCCCTATCAAGATCGAAGAATCACACTCGAAGTAGTGGACGACTACGTTTACCTTAGACAGACAATCCAGTTGGGTAGGTCTAACTTTGAGAAAGAGGTCAATCGTCGAATACGATTCGGCTGGGGAGCGTTTGGAAAGCTGCGCGGTGTCTTCTCATCTAATGTACCACAGTGCCTCAAGACGAAAGTCTATAATCAGTGTGTGTTGCCAGTGATGACATATAGCTCTGAAACGTGGTCGCTTACAATGTGCCTCATAAAAAGACTGAAGGCCACTAAAAGGGCTCGGAGTATCCTTGCGTGGTCGAATCAGAAATGAGGATATCCGCAAAGGAACCAAGGTTGCCGACATAGCGAAAAGAATCGCCCAGCTTAAGTGACAATGGGCAGGACACATTGCATGCAGAACGGATGGCCGCTGGGGCCGAAAGGTTCTGGAGTGGCGACCGCGTACCGGAAGACGTAGCGTTGGAAGGCCTCCCAACGCTACGTCTTCCGGTACGCGGTGGACCGATGACCTAGTCAGCCGTTTATTTTCTTTTTGACTGTAAATGCTTAAGATCTAGATGAAAATAAAAACAAAAAACAAAATCACCATATGTTTGCCTATAATATTTAAGGAGTTCCCTCGATTCCTCATGGTTCCCATCATCAGATCTTAACTTGGTGACAATGGGACCCCCTCAGAACTTACTTCGAACAAAAAAAGAATTTTGAAAATCCGTCGATAATTGGCGGAGTATTCGATGAACAAACATACAAAAAAAACATACAAACATCCGAACATAGTACATCCTCCTTTTTATGAAGTCGGTAAAAATACCTACTTTTTATTTGCGTCTATTTTTATCAAAATTAAATTATAAGTTCTTGACTTGACCACAAGTATGTGACCCCCTCCTGGCGCCAAAGCTGGATCCGCCCTTGAACGACATAATATTGCAGAAACAAAGCGTAGAGACAGGTTTATTTGTAAAATACCGGCAATCTCTCAGGACTGGAACAGTTTGCCGGCTGCAGTCTTTCCGTCCGATTACAATGTAGGTGGCTAGAGTGAATAGGCTTTTAAAACTAGTGCGCCTCACCATCAACGATTGTATCACTGCCTACCATCAGGTGGGATCGCAGTCAAGCACTAGTTTATTGCAATTAAAAAAATATATACACTATACAAAATTTACCTTTTTCTCAATATCAGCAGCAGTTCTTTTCGTAGTCTCCAAATTCTCCACCAAAGCTGTATCACCAAGAATGTCATCACCGGCAGAAGATAAACGCGAAAGCAAATCATCTTCAAGCGATTTCAGCTGAATCTTAAACTGATTCTGCTGTTTCGTCAGCTCAGCTTTCAAGTCTTCTAGGTCTGGTCTTTCAGCTTTCACTACTTCTGCTAGAAGCTGGTCTTCGAGACCGTCTCGGGTTACTGTGAAGTTGACTAGTGTTGTTTGGGCTTGCATCTCTGGTTTGTAATGTGGGTTTGCTAGCTTTGTGTGAAGGATCAATCTGAAGCTTGGACTGTATTCAACTTCTTTGTCACCCATTTTTATTGCTCTGTAAGATTAGGAAGCAATTTTATTGTTATTAGCCTAAACTTTATTATCAAGGATTTTTTTAAGTATTAAGTCTTGACCTCTTCCACTCTAGGGTGGAGTGGGTAGGAGTGTCAGACTTTTACTGACTAAAACTACATCCATAATTCCTTTTCAGAAGACAACCCACGGCAGTAGACTTCAATTCTATTGGATACCTAAAGTTTTTGCTGACCTCTTGAGGTGAGCGTGAAACACTACGTGTCCTCGATTCCAGACAGTTACCAGACAGCCGGACTGCGAACTATCCACAGCTAATGGTCTGCAAGCTCGTACCTACGGTAGCTGCTAGTCAGGCTCAGACTATGCTTTCATACAAGTTATAAAAAAAACGTATTTTATTTTTTATTTTATCTTTACAAATCGACAGTGTTCATGTACCGGATCAGCTCTCCACGGGATTAAAACGATCAAAATTTAACGGTGTAAATTATCAAGTATAGCTTTAATTGTTCTGTTCTTACCTTCCCTTCTTAATGAGAGTCCTCCCAAGTAGTGGATCTAGTACAGGATCCACCGTCTCGCCAATATTTTCAAAGAGGACAGTTTCTCCCTTGATGATGGCTTTCTCTATCGTGTCTAAATACCCTCTTTGTCCTAACCTGATGACTCGCAGCTTATCACCGTACTTTTGTTTTATCCATTTCACACCTTGTAACTGAAAATCATAAGAGTTCGTTATATCTTACTAATATTATAAATATTATAATTTGTCAAATTTCATCCAGATCCGTCCATCCGTTTTGGCGTGATTGAGTAACAAACATCCAAACATCGTAACTTTCGCATTTATAATATTAGTAAAATTCAAGGGTTATAAAAAATTGAAGGTACCTTGAACTCATGCTGATGTTATAATATTTTTTCTCAATAAAAAATAATAATAATATATACTCGTCGTATGTTGGGGTAAGATCAGCGCTGGGGTAAAAACATAAAAATCAAATAATCCCCCTTATTTGGCTAGATTTTTTAATGCCACCCACATTGTATGGTTTTCTTTTATTTTATCTTCAAAATATCAAAGGTAAAGTTTCGAATATGAAGGAATTTAGAAAGAAAATATTTTGTATTCTCACAATACATTTTTAATTAGCGTAATTTTCATACTTGCTCTTTATGTGGCGTCATATCCATAATTTATTTATTTATGTTACGCGTCCATATTACAAAAGTTCTTGCTTTTCTATCTCTTCAACTAGATTCTGACTGTGACTGACTGGCAGACAAACATAGGAATGATCCCAGAAAAATTTCATTTTAACAATCGAATCTACTGACCCTTAAAATTTATTTAAAAAGTCGTTTTTTGCTTTTTATATCTTTATTAGTTATTTGCTTTTTGTATCTCAATAATAAAAATAATATCTTAAAATAGGGATCCTACCTGAGGATCAATCATGAGGGGCCAGCGATCAGAGTTGGACAGGATCGTCGCGTTTTCAGTGCTCATTCGGTCTGAAGGGAGACCTTCGTTCTGCCACATCGCTATCGTAGTGTCGTCTGTCAGCATCGACAGTGGATCCAGGCCTTCTGTTATTGGGATGGGTGGCTAAAATATGTATAAACATAATATTTTATTAATTATCTCCACGCAGTGTAGAAAATATAACATAATAAATACACATCTTGAAAGTAGTACGATGTAATAGATGAAAAAATTCAGTAGTAGAATCCACTACTGATCTTTTTCAGCTATTTTTAAACAGTGGGGTCAACTTTAGCCCTAAGGAACAACTCTGACCCTAGCTCAATAACGAATTAGAACACAGTATACGCTGATTCTCGTGTTCCTATTGTTTATAAAGTTTGTGCTTAAGTTATACCCCATGGCCCAAGTATCCCCTACTTTACTCCATATTTTTTTATCCTAAAATGAGCTTAAAATGTATACAATAGACCAATAATAATTAATATTTTCTTTGACTTGTTCTTGATAAATGTTGATTACGTCACTAGCGTGTTTGTGATATTAACAGTTAAACAACTAAGTTAAAAGTATAGACAAACTAACTTCACATGCCTACACATGATCTTTAAAACGCATACCTCTAAAGTCTTCAAGAAGACAAGCCAGTTCTTATGCATCAAGTCTAATCGGAACTGCTTAGTGAAGCATCCTACGTAAGAAATGAAAGCACACACCAGTAGCACGTCCCCTGGCATTGTTGTGCCTTGCTGCACGAGACTGGAAGAAAATGGTACAGCGTAAAATAAATCAATACTTCTTAAAGTAGATAAGAAATCTACACTTTAATATAATAAAGAGGTAAAGTTTGTTTTTTTATTTTTTTGTTTGTAGGAGGTAATCTCTGGAACTACTGGTCCGATTGGAGAAATTTTAGCAATAATAGAAAGCTGCTTTACTCCTGAGTGACATAGGCTATATTTTATGTACGCGGGCGAAGCCGCTGACAAAAGCTAGTATTTAATAAAACGATAAAGTTTTGGTTATTAAATGAATTAGAAAGACAATTTTGTTTAAGCAGGCATATGCATACCAAAATACTTAGAATTAAGAGAAACTTCATGGTCATTTCAAATACATAAATCAAGAGTTACATGAATTCTAGAAAAAACACTTTAATCCTCCTCCGTACTCTGCGTATCAAAATAATTCCAAGATAAATAAATAAAGCCAGTCTTTTGGGCATACTTCCAAAGACATGGTGTGGACGACTACTTCGGTGCCTGTGTGTGTATTTTTACTCCGCAAGATATTCTTTTCTTTATCTCTTCCATTAAAAAAAAAACTACCCAACTCTAGGACTCCTGTATCAAGACACTTAGATCCAGAATAACAATTTGTAGCCAAGAGAGAGAGATTAGATGCTGCAGGGGTATTTGTACCCCTGCAGCATCTAATCTCTGAAACACTACGCCAACACTTCTATTTTGATATTATTTTCTATTCCTAAAGTAATCTTGTAAAGCAACTTACTCAGAAACAGCTTCAGCCCATCTGACGTTTTCACTGGCGAGGCCGTTGACCAGTCTGTTAGCAAGCTGTATAGTTGCATTAGTAGCATCAGCTTCCTTCTGACACTTCATCTTTTCTGCAGTCGCCTTCTCGAAATCTGCCGTCAGCGCAGCCAATTTCTCTTCTAGAGCCTATTGTGGAAGAAATATGGGATTATTATTAGCTCTTGGAGATATATAGTCAACGATATTCAGGTACTCAGATCACGATAAAGTAACATACATCACCAAAAAGTAGTAGGTTAGTTACTAGGCCATTGAAGGTTGACCATCGCGATAGTTCAACTTGTGCGACGAGGGTTAATAAAATTAACGTTCGGGTCTTAATTATAGTGGGGTCTGCGTTTAACCATATCAAATGTTTTGACTTAGTTGCTGCGTACTATAACTGACTTCAAGATTCAATAATTTATAAGTATGCTAGCGGTTAATACCTACAAATATGAACTTTGTTTGTAAAACTTTCAAATTCGTAAAATGTTCTAAACAAGCAAACGTTTCGCATGGTTCACATCCCAATAAAACGCATACTTAGTTACATGTCTGACGATTTTGCTCTAAACACAATATTATCCAATAAAACTTTTTTTAGAACAAGATTACTTACAGCTACTTGGCATTTGATAGACCTCAATTTTTCAGTAGCAGCAGCCAACTCGGCGTTAGCGGCTTGCAGAGCTTTCCTCTTGGGCTCAACGTCGCAGAACACTTCGTAGAACTTTATGATATTAATCACCCAAGCACAAAGACCGGCAGCTGCACCCGATTTAGATCTTATGAACTCTAGAAATAAAGTATATTTGGCTTGGTCGCTCTGATAATAAAATAATGACCTATCTTCATAATCATAGTTACAACCAAAATTCGCCCACTGCTGTACATAGGCTTTCATAAGCTTTTTTACTGATCTAATGCATCTTGCAACTATCAGATTCACACAACCCTCACCGGTCATCGGTCCAACTCGCGGGAGCCTTCTTTCGTGAACTTACCAGGCTCAAATTCAGCGTCTTTCAAGTAAGGCTGAATAGCTTTGATGACATCAGGATGAATATTTTCTTTGTCGTAATTTATCAGACTCTCAAGGAAGACGTCTACTTTGGCCATTACCACCTGCAAAAGGATATTAATACAAATTATTCCATGGCCATCAGTAATGCCGAGAAATAGAGGTATCATTCAAAAATGCACTTAATGCTAATTTAAATAAGATCTAACCTTGGCTGCCTTCCAGCTCCTATCCTTTGGTATCTTCCCATTAGGAGCCATCAAGACCATGACAGCTGCAGTGACGTTGGTCACAGCTCCCGGTGGAGACCCGAAAGACTTCAGCTCAGTAAGATTGGCTTTGTTCAGAGTATTCAAGGCTTCTTGGGCAGCTACTAACGCTGGTTCAGCTTTTATCAAATCCTCTTCACAATCTTTCTGTTTCTTTGATACTTCTTCCGCTATTACTGCTACTTTCTCTTCCTCTTCGTCGGCTGAAATATTATTAGTTAGATTTTTGTTTATTTTACATGGACAACATTAATGATTGTTTTATTTCCTTTCAGTTATATTAAAAAAAAAATACACTTTGGGCGATAGAGAGAAAAGTGAAGAAGGTAATTTATTAAGAACAATCCTTGGAATATAAATTACTATAGCATCATCATCAGCATCTTTATCATTTCAGCTGTCAATGACCGAAGCTGGACATAGATCTCCCATCGATAGTATCAAAGCAAAATAGACCAGTTCTATGAGTCTATCATAATATAGTATTATATGCTTTATGTGCTTTAGCCAGTTACCCGGTAAAAAATATCCTATCTTCTTTACCGTATACCAAGTTTCATAAAAAACCTTCACAAATATTATGTGAACGAATTCTTACCGAGTGCCTTCTCACTCTGTACTTTAGCAGTCTCAACGCCGACCATCTCAATCAGTTTGTCGGCCGCTTCATTCTTCTGATGTAACTCGATCTCTTGGACCGCTAACTTTTCCTTCAATGCGTCAACTTGGCAGGATGTGCTGGCAAGCTTTTCCAGACCATTTTCAAGCCTGTACAATGAAGAAACATTTTAAAATTTATTTGATTTGACGAAATACACATGAAAAATAAATAAACATAGTAGGTGCCAGTTAAATTGAGAAGAGAAGAACGATGATTGATTTTCTTCATCAACTGGCGTTAGACAAGCCCGTTCATAGAAACTATTTGTCAAAATACTGAAAAGTTAATACAAAAGTCCGCTGCAGCGCTTCGCTGTCTAATAAAACTTTCAAAACTTACAACTCTCAACAACGTAAGTCGGGGCGTTTACCACTCGGCCATCACTGCTCTCGAGAAGAATCATTTAATGTAGCAAAAAAAAACAAATTAATGTTACATTCATACCTAACAATCTTAGCCCGTAGTTCATCCGTCTTATTATTAACCAGCTTGGCATACAAGCTGATCTGTTCCAGGTAGCTCTTGGGTGTCGTGTAGTTGTACCTCCTCTCATTGGCTAGGTACGCTTTAGACATTATATTCACTGACGTATGGACGTAAGCCATGAATCTTGATATCGAATCTCTGAGTGCCACCTGAGAATTTGTCATCAGACTAAATTATTATCTTTCACAAAAACATACAAATGTATGCATTTTTCTTTAAAAACACTCTGGTTTGTAAACCAGAGTATAATAAAGCAGGAGCTCCTGCTTTATTCACGTTTTAAAGATTATAGCAAAAGTTTTCAGAACTGAAGCAAGAAGTTATTGGACTGCAGCAAGAGTTTTTGGAACTGATGCAAGAATTTTTTGGACTACAGCAAGAGTTTTCGGAACAGAAGCAAGAATTTTTAGGACTGTAGACTTTTCTTAACTAAAAACTTCATCTATGTTCCTTCAGTTGACCTTTGCACTCCAGAGATATGTTTTGTTGTTAATTTTGTAGCTGGTTGATAGCCCCAAATTGGGTGCCAAAACAACTGATTCGAACAATTTTCAATCGAGAAAGAAAAGAATAAACGTAGAGCATATTTACCGGTAGATTATGCAGCTCCCCCAAAAATCTCATGGCTACTGACACCAAAGCTTCCTGAGGCCACTCGTGGAACCAGTTGATAGACGTACAGTTAATAAGCGCAGGGAACTTCCTCGATCTCACTCTGAGGGTAGAACCGACGGGAGAGAAGCAGAGGACCACTTTCAGTTGTTTCCGAACTCTGTCTATGAAGAATTTCCAGCAGGTTTCCCTGGTGTCTGGTAGACCTGCACCTTTTACCTGAAATGGTAGAGTTACATAAGTTTGATTATCTTGGAACTTTTTGCAATGGAAACCTAACTTTCGTGCCATACACCCAATTTACTATTATAAGTAACTTCGATCAATCGGTCAGTAGCATTTATTCCGCAATAAATGCTACCTACTTTTTTACCTTTAGTTGAAATGGATGATTTGAAAAACTAGATTCCAATTGGTAAGTGAATTGTGCCTAACCCACTAGCCCGAAAATTACAAGCCACTCCATTTCGTCTGTGTATATAAAGTTCACAACTCATCACTGATTACCAAAGTGAGATTTTTTATTTAGATTATTCTAAAGTCACCTAAGTACAAATTTTGAGAATTGCAATTAATGTTTCAAGTAAAAAATATTATTTGTTACGCAAAATTATTTACCTCATTCCTCACACCAGCAATAATATTCTCCATTTCATCATCAGGGAACAAATCGGCAACTTCACCAGATGCCAGTAAATCGTTAATAAGTACTAGAAACTGTTCGTTTGCAACTTGAGCATCAGTCATCAAGAACATTATGCCGACGTTCTTCAGACCAGTTTTTATATACAACTGTGATAATTCATTCTAAAAATAAAAAATATGGTTTAGATGTCTATATTCATATTGGTTAAAGCAATTATAAAAATTATATCAGCAAAATATTGGTAAACATTGGTCCCACAAATGTTTGGTGCCACATTTTTGGCGCCCAACATGGGACTAATTTTCCCAACGGCAAAAAAACTAAAATACTTAAGTTTGAATTTGTTTTAATACTTTTATCATAATCATATTCTTAAATACGTCGTCATTACGAAAATGTTTGTAATATTTTTATCATTTAGTACTTATTTTTGTTAACTAAAGGTTTCTAGTTAATACTCGTTGATCCTTGCAATTAACTTGTTTAATAAGCTGTAATCACTGTGAAAATATTGATATGCTCACTTCCTAATTTTAAGTCTGTCACTATACGTGAGGACTTGTAATTGACTTTCCGTAGTTTATGTTGGCTTCTATTTTTAGTTAGTTTAAGCTGTAAGTCCTCCAGGGTGTAATAAATAAATAAATGTTACATAAAAAGAGGATGTAAAGTAATAAGTAAATATATATTTTTTTTATTCAAATTAGCCTTCGAACCTTTGGATATGAATGATGTCAGTACAAATATCTTCAAAACTCATTCTAATTTTTTTGTTGTTGCCCCAGGTTGGGCGCCAAAAATTTTTTTGCATGGATATCTTGATTAATTTTATTTACCTTCAAATCAGAGACTCCATATCCTTTCTTGAGCTGTATCTGCAAGACTTCTAAACTCGAGATGAAAGCGGCGAGTCTAGACAGTGACTGCTTGCCGGAACCTCCTACACCCACCAGTAAAGCACTACCTCTTGGACTCTCTAGGATACGAGAGATTCTATAAACAAAAGAAAGTTTCAGAACACTATTTAGAACATCGCAATGAGTTCAAGAGTCACGCTTTAAAACATGAATTATAACTAATTTTAACAGAATATAAATTATCGATTTATATATTTCCCGACTCAATCTAACATGACTAGACAAATACGCTGAGAGTTTCATTATTTCCAAATACCAATAGAACTCGTACACGAAGGGCACTGAGATATTTAAATCGAATTAAAAATGCCTACAAAATAACGTTTTTTGTTTGGGAATCCCCTATTTTCTGTTTGAGTCGCAACAGAAATACACATTCTGTGAAAATTTTAATTCCCTACCTTTTACGATTTATGAAATAGAGCCTGCTAAAAGACGTACAGCGGAGGCTCAATAATAAGTCTAGAATCCTAAAACAGTCCTGTAATAAACCAATTCGAGATTCGCATATGGTGGATAGCAAAAAACATAGTACAATTAATAAATACCTGCAGATATGCATCATGGCATCTTCAAACAGCACCAAGTTCATGGCGGCAATGAGATCGTTGTAACTGGCCATGGCTTCAGTGAGCAGTTTGTTCAGCTGTTCCCAGTTCATGATGGGCATGTACTTCGGTTCACCGATACCACCCGCAAAGTGGCAGTAGATGTTGGGACGCTCAAATACAACGCCTTCATCGATGTCCTAAGAAAAATGGAAAGTGTTAAGTATTGAAAATTTTAATAAAAACATGTAAGAAGTGTATTTAGTAGGTAGATTTCTCCCTCGGCTGAATAATTTCTTTAACAAGAAACTAAAAGGTGTGGTCATATTATAATATGTATGTATGTGTATATATATGTGTATATATATATATGTATGTAAGTATATGTGTAAATGTTTTGTTTTATACTCGTATTTATAGTTTAATTAATTCATTAGTAGTACACCGCAGACTACCCCCTTATTCTTATTTAGTTCTTACTATCCATCCTAAGGTGGTCTGGTAGATATCGCTGTTAGCGATAAGACCGCCTTTGTACCCATAGATTTAAGTTTCTGTATAAGTTCTGTAACTTTTTGGTGTACAATAAAGTTTAATCTATCTATCTATGTATGTATCTAACAGTGTTTCTGCCACGGAAATGAAAATCACGCACATATTCAATGCCCAAAAAAATTAGCTTCCTGTACAATTTAGTTTTCAACTGTTCAAAATTGAAAATTTGTTACCCCCTTTATAGCCGTCACCTCAGCCACCAGCCCCCCTAGCCAAGTTACAATCGTATCGTTAAGAGTTGGCGCTTGTAGTTGGCCACGCCTCCAATTCCCTTGTTCGGACTTCATCTCAACAAAGGCATTAGGGCGTGGCTATCTAGAAGCGCTAACTCTAAACGAAACGATTGTAACTTGGCTAGGGGGCAGTTATATTTATCCCAATCGTTAAGAGCGATTATAGTTGTCTGTTCATTTAGTTAGACTATACTCGATTAACATTTATTTTTTCAAACAAATTTCATAAAAACAAGTTTAGTTACCTCAAAGTTCTTCTTGCAAAGATCCACTTGAACTTTTAAGAAAGCATCAATATCTTTTTCTTCGGTGAGCTTGTCGCCATACACACGACTAGTTTCATGCAGCCACAAGCGAAGTATGTCAGATGTGTTTTCTAAACATTCATTTGTACTGAACAAGAAACCCTGAAAAAGGAATTTTCTAATTAACAAAAATCCTCTAATTTTTTTATACTGCTGTGACCAAGCCAACATTAGATAATATTAAATGAATAACAACATAAAAACTTTAATCGTTTACCGCTCTTTCTACTATTGAATACTGCATTAAAATCGACTGTAGGCTTTATTACAAAGAGAGATATAAACCTATTCTGTACCTAAAGATATTTTTATAGATACATACATGATATATATTTTTTTAGGTTACCTGAAACACGTTTGACAAATCTCTCAAGTTGAATATGTAATGGAATTTGATCGCAGTCGGTAAGAATACTTGAGAAATTTTGTTATGAAGAGTAATTGTCGCCATCACAACATTTGCTGAAATAAATTGAATATTAAAACAGGTAAGTTGAATGGGAAAAATATTATTAGGATGTAGTGTAAAATTGTACTCACCTGACAATTTGGCAATTTGTGGATTAATCCTTAACTCCGGGTTAATTAAATGCTGACTCAATATCGAGTGATAGATATTGTTAAGTGCATCAGTATTAGGAAAACTGATGGCAAACACGCAGAAATGCCTCTGTAACCTTGGATTTATAGTGAAGCTACCCGAAGTGGGATTCATACATGACACGTACTGAACATTGTGAATGTCTTTTAGAGACAGTTTAGTTCTATCATACCAATGTCCATAGTCCATGTGCTGTCGGATTATCGTATGAGGCTGTACAGTCCCGTAAGTGTCCACCTCAGGCATATTGATGTCGTCAATAAAGTAAATGAGTGTTTTGTTTCCAGGAGGTCCGTAGTTACGTCCAGCTTTCTTTTCTAGAGGTTTCTCTAGAATTTTCTGAAGCATTTCTGATGTTGTGTAGAAATTAAACGGTATCGATTGAATGGCGTATGCTTCTGATAACCTGTAAGAAATAATTGCAAAAAAAAATCGTCATATATAACCTTGAAAAGTGTACAAGACTTTTAGAAGGCCTAAATAAAATTATACTCACCCTTGTAACTTTTCGTTAACTAGAACCGTTTTGCCAGAACCAGCGCTGCCTACCAACATTACCGGATGCTTGTTCTTCATCAGCAAGTCTAGGAAGAATCTGACTCTTATCGTTTCAGCTGTAGGTACCAGCACGGCCTAAATTTAACAAAAAATATATATTATTATATACTAACATTCATAGAATTTTCTTTAACAATGGCCAAAAAAATTCAAAAGAGTCCATAGTGATGAACTCAGTTGTTACCTGCAGTGGTACATCTGAATCCAATTCAAACTTAGGTATCTTCTCAGTCCAAGGTGTAAATTGCTTTGTATCATGATCTATATAGTAATCGAATACGGTACCACCAGGGGGGAATTTCACGTTCTTAAATTCATTATTCCACCATTTTGAGAATTCTGTAAAAAGAATCAAAATATAAATTGTAGAAACGTATAGTGCAATTCGGGGTCAAATTATTGTAAATTATTATTAACGTGCTAAAAAATGAAAAAAAGATTTATAATAACAAAATGAGACAACTACCAACACAAGCAGATTTTAGTAATTCTTCAGAATTTAGTAATTCTTTCCTTAACAATAAAGAAATATGTTAAAACTTAACTTACCAATCCTATAATCAACGCTGCCCTCATGGAACATGGCAGATCCAAAGGCCCAAACACAAGCGAACACAAAGAATATATCATGCCACTCCTTAGGACATTCCGCCGGCGTATTTTCAGGTACAAACAAACAATTCAATAGATGACACAACATATGGACATGAGCCATGTCCACTATAGGAGTGATCTTTTTAAAACGAGTCCTTACAGTTTCTAAGCAAGATGGAATGTATTTGTCAAAGAGTACAACTAGGTTGGACTTCTCTGCTGGTATCTTTCTTGTTTCTACCCAACTTGTTACGTATCTGCAAATAATAATGTAATAAATAATTAACAACTGACTTCAAAACTTCCCACAGTAGCCAATATTAATAGAGATTATACAAAATATGCTCGAGCTACAAAGTGTACTATCTCAAACACAAGTGTACTCTCTGTTCCTCTACTCTTGTTGTCCAGTGGAAGAGCAAATTCGAAGTGACCGAATAGAAATCAGGCGCAAGACCGATAAAATTAATACGATTGCATTAATGCTTACCATGGTAGGATCGCACTAGTTTATGTTACTAATATTATAAATGCGAAAGTTACGATGTTTGGATGTTTGTTACTCAATCACGCCAAAACGGCTGGATGATCTGGATGAAATTTGGCACAGGCATAGGATACACTTCGGAATAGGACATAGGCTACTTTTTATCCCGGAAACCCCAACCCCAATATTACGCGGGCGAAGCCGAGGGCAAAAGCTAGTATCAAATAAAAAAAGAAGTATAGCGACTGCCTGAACTCGGACGTTCACAATCCATTTTCTGAGTAACATGATATGAATTTGATTGAATATCGAAAGAATTTGGTGCATAAAAAAAAACTTATTCAACTTACGGATTCCATCCTAAATCTTGTGAGTTAATATATAAAATACCAGCTCTAGAAACTGTAGCTGGCGTAGCAGTACGCAAGTTAGAGATCTCGAACATCAACCTCATCACCGGCGTCAAAGCTATTCGCTCGTTACTAGCCAACGTCAATATCTTGTTATCATCCATGACAGTGTTTAGAGATTCAATCCACATCGGGTCTATGTCACCGTCAAGCACTATCCACTTTGGATTGTCCCCAGGTAAGTTAGCCTGATCCCTCATAATGACAGAAAATAAACCATCTTTCCATTCTCTTGTAGCCGGGTTTATAATACCAAACAATTCGTCATTGGTCACTGCTTTGGGATTTAAATCGTTGAATATAGGTTTCTTCCTAACGTTCTGATAGGTTTTGAATAGTGTTTTCCAGACCTGAGTCTTTCCTGTACCAGCGTTACCAACTATGAAAACAGAGTGACGTACTTCTAGCAATTCTTCTAACTGAACCACTTTAAGAATGAAATTATCTTCTGGTTGCAAAGACAAATCCATAGCAGCTTGTTTGACTGTTCTTTCAAATTCTAGATCTCGTTTTCTTGGCACCTCTAGAGCGGGGAACAAATCACCGATAAGTCCCATGAATACTGGCATGTCATCTGTTACTATTTTCGGAATGTTGAAATCTCGCAGAGTTCTCATGAGGACTTCTTCTTCTGGTCTTCCTGGATCACCTCTCTGATAAGTAGAAAAGGCAGTAAAATTTGTATTTAGTCATTAATTTCCTTATCATTTTTTTGTACTTCAAGAAATCCATTGAAGTTTTACGTAGGCTGAAGTTGATATTTTTGGTTTTATACCTATTTGACTTGAAATATCCTCTATATTTCAAGTCAACTAGGATCTAGAAATGAAGTTATACCCATTGCTCACCTTTAAAGACCCAGCGACAACAAGCACGGATTTAATAGCTCTCAGCCCCCAATCATAATGATCCTGCTTCGACAACAACTCCTTACACAAAGTATAAAGCGTGATAAACTTCCTAGCTAAAATCTTAGCTTCCTGAAAGCCTTCGGCAACTAACATGATCTCACAAATCAGTTCAAAGTCAGGGACTACCATGGCACATGGTCTGAACAGGGCTTTCAAATTCTCAGGCAGTTCCGTACGACCGGCGTAGCCTGGATTCATGGTAATGAAGATACCGACAGATGGTGTTAAGGATATCATTTCTCCCATAAAATTGAAGGTTTCTTTCTTGTCTCTGGAGAAAAGAAAAGTTATTTTAGTTTCAATATAACATAAATACGAAAATATGCGATAGTAAGACTATAATGGTAAACAATGATGAGTTGGTAACAAAATTATTATCAAAGATATATTAATAAATGAATAAACTGCTGCATCGACTTTAACCTTTCAAATACAGTTGTGTGTTTCAAATACAGTGTGTGAACACCGGTGTCCTCTTTGAGTTATGCTAAAAAAAAGACAATGAAAATGTATTTATTCATTTTTGAGGTTACCTGATAGCATCTTGAACAGACTTCACTTGCACAGCAACGACGGACAACACCTCAACAGAGATCCGATTGAACTCATCAAAGCATCCCCAAGCGCCTGTCTGTGCAAGCCCTTTGTAGATGTTACCGCAAGACTACGCAAAAAAGAAACACAATATAGTTAAGCAGTAAGCACTACATAGAAATAGGATCTTTCATTTCAATATTAGCTTCTGCCTGCAGTTTAACCCATATGGAAAATGTTTTAACATCACAAATAAAATGACTACCAGAATATGCATCTGGTAAATATTGGTTTGGTATGAGTTAAAATCTATACATCATAATCTATCCGCTTGCAAAATTTCATCGAATTCCGTTTAACTGTTACGATGTGAATAGGTAACGAACAGTAACCAGACAGAGTTACTTTCGCATTTATAAAATTAAGTATATAATGGTGGATCTACATAGAAAATGTACAAGAAACAGTTTAGTCTTTGTTTAGCAATTTACCTGTTTGGGTTTAGCTACTAGGAATTGTTAGGTACAAAAGCAATAAATCGAAGTGTTGCTTTTATCCATTTAAGTAAATTCTTAGTAAGGAATCTTGTGAATTTGAGTCATACGATCAGCTGGTTCTAATTCGTAATACCTTTAGATACAACGGTACCAAAAAGGATTGTGAAGTAGAACACTCATTGCTGACTAATGACAATATATGTATTAACTACGAAGACGATGGTACATTAAAGTTAACAATAGGATTATCCTTTTAAAGATTACATTCATTGAGTGTATTTTCCTTGACATACGATTAAATTTATCTCTTAATACCTGATAGAAAAGATGGATGGATTGTGTTAGGAGTGACATGGAAGAAAAAGGAGATAGTGCTGTCACTAACTCCCTTTTCTTCCACGGGACAGAGGGGAAGAAAAAAGCCTGTTGCGTCGACCCCAAGTAATATGGGATAAGGGTAGGATGATGATGAAGAGTACCTGATAGTCCATCTGCTCAGAACAGTTGAAGACATACACCATAATTCCCAGAGCTCTGCCCAAATCTTTCGTGGTCTCCGTTTTGCCGGTACCTGCTGGTCCCGCTGGTCCTCCGCCCATGATAAGATGTAGAGACTAAGAATTAAATAAAACTGAATGTTATTTTATTTCACATAGACCTAAGAGGCTTTAGAAAAAAATCGGTAAAAACTCATCATCATCATCAGCCTTTTAATGTTCCCACTGCTGGGACACAGGCCTCCTCTCTAGGAGAGGGAATGGGCCATGATCCACCACGCGGGCCCAGTGCGGGTTGGTGGATGTCACATGTCTTCGAATTTTTGGTTCTAGAACATGCCGGTTTCCTCACGATGTTTTCCTTCACCATTTTGAGAGCAGTGGTGATGAAATAAATTACACAAAGTAATGCGCCTGGCTGGGTTTGAACCCGCGACCTAAAAACTCGTAAGTCGGGGCCGTTACCACTCGGCCACCACTGGTAAAAACTCCATAGTCACTAAAAAAAATATTTCTAACATATTATTTCTATATTAATAAGCTGGAGAAGAGGAATTATTAACTTTGTACTACTAAAAATAATATATATATATATATACACAAAATATAAGAGGAAAAGCCGCACAACAAGGAGGTAAAGTGTCCAAGAATAATTATAATGTATGTCACCTGAGTAAGTGTGATGTAGCATCGATCAGTCAAAGGTGTGATGACCAGCCTCGGAGTGTTGCCCAAATATTCATAACTATACGTAAACTGAGCATCGCAGATGTTTGCAAAGCAATGGTATTCCTTTTCACCCCATCTTAAAGTAAATGTCTCAGTTAGTAACAGATTATGTAAGTATATTAGTTTGTTAGGTCCTCGTTTGTAGGGACCCTGCAGAAGAGTTGAAGCCAACTGGGGCCAAGGGTTCGTATCTGAAAGGAAGGCTCTAGGCCTAGTATATATGGCGACATGGGGACGGAAAACTAAGAAATTTGTACATATACTTCTTCTTAGGGTCTCCCTCATCATGCTTTGCAACTACACCTGATATAGAGTTTTCCGAATCCTAGCACCGCTAAATAACATACTAGGTAGATATGTTACGATTGCTTAAAACCCAATTTATATTGTATTTTAACTATCAGCTACGAAGTAAGATATTATTATGCACAAGCAAAAAACCTTGTTCCTAATTGGCATTGAAAGGAATTAATGTAAGATTTGATGAATGATAGTGATTTATGCTGCATAGTTTTCACTTCGAGGCGTAACGTTATAAAACACTGTTTTGTGTAAGAATTTAACACTAATGAATTTAATAGTTGTTAACACGATTACACGCAACAGATTTTACTAAAAAGGTAAAGAATGCTTTAAGCCATAACATGCCGAATTTATAAAGTGATTTGGAATGAACAATTACCTACTCGAATCTGGTCATGGCCATCCGGATGGTGCGGGGATACCGCACGGTGTCCCGCGAGGCGGCGAGCCTCCTTGCTGGCCTACCACCATGGGATCTGGAGGCAACAGTCCTTGCACGCATGCACGACCAGCGCGTGGAGATGCAACGCCGGGGCGAAGATCCGCTGCCCGAACATGTCGAGGCGTGGCGGAAGGAGCTCCGGCGAGATCTCATGGTGAAGTGGAAACAGCGACTGTAGCAACCCAGCGCTGGGCACACCGAAATCTCAGCGGTAGTGCCCCTCTTTGAGGCGTGGCTGGATAGACCTCACGGCGTCCTCACTTTCCGCATGACGCAGGTTCTCACCGGACATGGGAAGTTCGGGAGATTCCTGCACCGGATTCGTGCGGAAGAGACGTCCGGGTGTCGCCACTGTGAGGCGAGCCCGGAGGACACGGTGGAGCACACGGTGGAGGTGTGCCCTGCTTGGGAAGAGCATCGCCGTGTCCTCGTGGGGGTGATCGGCGGCGGCGACCTCTCGCGCCGGGCCCTGGTACAGGCCATGGTCCGCAGCGAAGAGGAATGGCAGGCGGTCGCCTCCTTCTGCGAAGCAGTAATGCTCGTAAAGGAGGAGGCCGACCGCATAAGGCAAAGGCAACGGCGTACTCGCCGTAGCCGTCGCCGCCGCGATCCTGCCGATATCCGGCCACCGTAGACACTGGCTCGCGGACGGTGAGCAATGGATAGCTCGCCGTCCGATCGTCTGGTAAGACCGAGTCCAAGTTGTCAACGGCGCGCACCGTTCCCGCGCGCCTCAAGGAGTTGTCAGCAAACTGCAGGGGCCCTTCAGGGTCGAAGCCTCCTGGAGCCTAGAGGGTATGTGCAAACTGTTACCGCGACTCCAGAAATAAGGCAAGGAAGGTACGGGGTAGGTTTTTTAGTCAGTAAGAGTCTGACACTGGTCTCCCGCTCCGCCCAAGAGCGGGTTTCGTCATTGGATGATTTTCACCTACCATAAAAAAAAAAAACCTACTCGAATCTACAGACTCGAAGATGAAATCTTTTATAAAAGCGAATAAATGAACTTGCATATAAGAAAGTGCAGTCAAATGAACTTTAGCCCCATCACCTGTGCCGAAGCTGAGACTGCCACATAAACGCCGATCCCGCCTCTACCTTTGCTTGTATCATTTTACTCACAACGTCTCGTGAATGCACATCTATAGTACAAATTGTCATGATTTTCTGTCTGTCTTGCTTTGTTAACTCCCCAATCAGTAAAGAAATCAAAGTACTGAGCTGGGATAATTGCTTCTTGTAATAATCTTTCAGAGCATTGTCATATCCTTCTTCTAGTCTTGCAAAAGCCATGTTGACTTCAGTAGTCCACCAGATTTGAGAGCCGCATAGAGCGACTTGGGCCATGAAATCGAAGAGCCATTGTTCTCGCGGCTTTTCCTCGTAAGACACCATTGATTCTCCGAAATAATGTCGGATGGTAGATCTCATCATATCTTGAAGTCTGTTTAGCCAAATTTCAACCTGTAATGGTAATGGTTTGGAATTATAATATTCTTCTGTAATCTTCTCTTTTGCAACAGTTTTAAAACAAGAGGTTGATGTTTTATGTTTGGTCTGACAATTTATTACTGAGTTTTCGTTGATTATAATTTAATTGAATGTACTTTGTGGTGTAAGACTTACAGCTCCGGTACAGTCGCAACTGCCATGAAACGGAACAAGTTCTCCATCTTTAGCTATCATTCCGGACGCCACTTTCTCTCCTGGTTTTTGATCATCTATGAACTTTAGCTTAGCAATTGAATCGAAAAGTTTTGTTAAATGCCTGAAATTGCAAATATTATTGTTTACAAATGCTTTATTATGGAGAAACATCTTTTATCTAGCCTCGCCATCTATCGCCTACCTGATAACCAAATCAGCTTGGTTCCCGTTAGATAGAATATCCAACAAATCAGCAGAGGACACAAAGTAGAATCTCGGGAAAGCCAATCTCTTAGTTTCCAAATACTCCGCTAAAGCCTTTTCACAAATAATGAGATCTTGCTGTATACTGTCCAAATGTTCCACCAAACCTTCTTTATTGGTACCTTTCACTACATTTGGGGTTTTAGCCATTTCAGTGGACAATATCTAAAAAAAATATTTCACACTGTATTTATTCAGACCTCTCAAAAATATTATTGAATTCTTATTGAACTTGCTTACTTTAAATTCAGCATCAATCCTGTCAAATCTAGCCGAGTCCTCAGGCAGCTGTTTTCTGATGTCCTCTGAACTCATAAAGATACTCTCCAAATGGGTCCAAGTCCTTTGCACTTCAAACCACACAGTAATCACTTGGTCTGCAATGGACAGCTTCTGTTGCCAACCTGACACTTCTTCCAAGAAATACGCTATGAATTTCGATGTTATCAAGTTTTGCAGTTGAACCTAAAACAACGTTATCAAACTAAATGTTGAAACCAAAAGTAAAATATAAATTTATTAGACTTTTAAATCGAACATAATTACCTGATTCTCTTCTAGCGTCTCAATAAGCTCTTCACTAGCCCTCAACAGAGTACACTGAGTCCGTGAATGCACCTCTTGTTCAAATTCTAGATGACTCCAAGTCGTATGCAAATCTTTTAGTACTTTCTCCATTGACATTTCTTTTACAGCTTTGTCTACTATATTCTTCACTTCTTCCTCGCACTCGTGTAAGTTCAGGGCAAGTAAATCAGCTAGCGTTGTATTCATATCCATTACAATTCTTACCTGTATCATTATATCAATATTAAAAGAACGATCTCAAATAAGTTAGAAGAATGAATATTTACAATTACTTAATGATTACAGTGTTAACATTAAGTCTATGAATTTTAAGTTTCATTTTGATATGAATATTTAAGTCATGTTAAATACTTACGTAAGTGTGAATTAGTAAAGACAAAAATTAAATATTTAATTTATATGGAATACAAACTAGCATAGCTAGGACACAAGATACGCGCTAATACAAAGCAGTGTATTAAAAAAGACAAGTGAAGATGTTGGAGGTGACAAAGTAAATATTGAAAACAATAGAACAAACAAATCTTAGTTTGTTATTAAAACCAAAAAATAATATGTACACTATACACACCGCGGCATTGTTATACTTACAGTGAGTTCACGTGGTAATGCTGCTAAGCTCTGTGAATCACAAACATATTTACATTCGCATAACAATTCATTCGATGCATACTTTAAACATTGACTTTGTATGATACAAAACTCAGGCAATCATAAACTGTACAGTTATGTGAATATTTCATCCAAAGCAAATGCATGCCGCATTCAAAAGGAGAGTTACCATCATCATTCACTATTTTTTCTGTACTTAGGTGTACAAGTATATACCTACTCTATATTACTAAAAACTATATCATCATTTGATATAAGAGCATATACAGTTAAATTTTCCGATAAAGTCAAGTCTAAAAAAATTCCTAACAAATGGAATGGTAACTCCAAACGACCATGCTAAATGCACAAGTAAAAAATTCCAAACCCATCAGCTGAATCGCAATCCGATCTCGAAGGTGCTAACACAACATTTATGTTTTATTTACATTATTTTTAGTTATATTATTTATTTATATACAATTCAGTTTATCATTTTATTTAGCCCGTATGTTACTAAGTTCACCTTTGTTGTACTCATGAGTTGGTCCCAATGCCTTTCTCTGATTGCTGGGTTTTGGAGCTCACCCACTGCTCGTAAAGATGTAAGCATATTCTTTACTGTTGCTTCCAACGATATGTATGTATCCCAACTAAAAACCATTAGTCAATGTAATAATAATACAGCAACAGGTAATACGATACGATAATATAATTTTTCTAATAATTATTATTTATCTTTATGTCTTCGGTTACGGCTTTACTTACCCTCTCATTTCCTTGTCAAGCAATCTGATCTCTTTAGCAAACTTTTTACATTCAATATCCATATTTTCAACGTCAATTTTACGCCAAGGAGTAGTTTTCCAATCTTCTATGCTCGTTCTTACTATGTGAACGTAATCCCAAAGTTGCTAAAAATTTATTATAAAACCATTAATTCTCTTCTTCTTTAAATTTAGGTTTCGAAACTAGCTCATCATCAGATACTGGTACTGTACCTTTAACATTCTCAATTCCTTTCTGCATTGTTTCAGCAGTTTGAATTCCGGAACATTTACTTCGAATAAGGATCCAGACTCCTGTATTCCTCTCATCTCTTCTTCTAAGAACAGAAGTTCATAGTCCACTCTTGACATCACTTCGTAAGGATCTTCACAATCGTATTTGAAGAACTGTAAAATACGAATACATACGTTACATATGTATTCTAAACTAAGATCTTTAATTGTTTACAGTGCAATGTACTTGAACTTTGTGGTAATAAACAATAATTATTATATACCTTTACTTCTTAAAAATGAATAATCATTTAAACACCAAATTAATACATATAACAAGTAAAATTTTTATTTATAATTCATGTGATTTTACCAATATTACTCGTTTTATTCCTCTTGGAGAATCTTACCTCATATCTCTTGAAAACTTCTCTATAGTAAGTGACATGGCTATCAAATGTGGATATCTTCTTCCTTATCCCGGACACTTCGGCCGCTTGCAGCGGTGCCACTTGTTGTTTCACTGTTAACGCCAACTTCTTTGTGGCTTGCCATTGTTCTGGCAATTCCTAAAACAATTTAAATTAAAAATAGTCTTTTAAAATAAACGCGATACTGATAGCAGTTTCTGAGCCTGAAATCATTTTAAAATTCTAGAAAATAATAAGACACATGTTAAGAAGCGTTGCATATTATAGGTGACCATTTCTATGTATATATGTGTATGTGAGCGTGTGTTTTTGTACGTTTGTTATATATATGTTTGTTACTCTTTAACACTCAAAAAGGCCGAACGGATTTTGACGAAACGATGTAATAATATAGAGATTATAACGCTATTTTAACGAAATTAAATATATATTACACAGCATAATTAGTGCCATTTTCAAATAAACAAAATCTGCGATAATTACCTGAAGCAACACATTGACTTCTTCCGGTATATCCATGTCGTAGAACTTCAGCAACTCAATAGTCTCAGTAAGCGGTTGGAACATGTCATCTGTGGTAACGGTTCGATCTTTGACGTGCATCAGATAGCCCATTATTCTGACCAGAGCTTCGTAGTCTCCTTCCGGTACAGGTTGAAGTAAGCCTACGGGAGAAAAATTCTTCAATTTTCATAAAAAAAAAAAACAAAATGCATATCCTGGGCGGTTAACATAAATATTACGTAAACTGCAAAACAACCGCATTCTTATGCCTTTTTAATGTTCCCACTGCTGGGACACAGGCCTCCTCTCTGGGAGAGGGAATAAGGCCATAATCCACCGCGCGGGCCCAGTGCGGATTAGTGGATGTCACATGTTTCGATTATTTGGTTCTAGGACATACCGGTTTCCTTACGACGTTCTTTTTTTCACCGTTTTGAGAGCAGTGGTGATGAAATAAGTTACACCAAGTAATGCGCCAAGCTGGGTTTGACCCTACGACCTATAACTCATAAGTCGGGGCCGTTAATACTCGGCCACCACTGCTTTAATTGTACATAACACCATTGTTTTTTATATGAGACGTATCTAAATAAAATATTTTGAAACAATTGTATTGCCTTGTTTTACTACAATCTGATAACTCACCTTCATCAGCATCGCGTATGAAGTTACCCAAATCACTGAGACTGCACGTGACTTTGTTGACCAAATGCTCTTTGTACATGTTGCCCCATTTCCTTACTGTATTGAGAAGAGCTTGTCTAAATGGTCTAATATCCACCTGGTGAAAAATCCATAAGTCATTTTAGAAGAACATATCTTGTAAGATCATCGAATTTGACTAAAACAAGTCCAAGACGGCAAGATAAAATCAAGCAAGATGTTTATTATCAATTTGTGTTTACCTGAAACCAGTTGCTAAAGATTTTGTAAGGCTGCATATCTTCAATTTCCATGAACAAATTCTCATAATGATCAATTTGCTCTCTAAATCCTTCCATTTTTGGTTCGCAAGGCACTGGAGCCTCCCCTTCTACTCTATCTTTTTCTTCTAAAGCAAGCTTATCAACTTCATCAGGAGTTAGTATTCTACCGTAAGTAAGGAATATTTCCATCACTGCATCTCTTTCTTCAAGCCATAAGTAGGAGTAGTTCTCAAATGTTTTGCAAAATTCGTTTGCATCTTCGATTACCTAAAAAACATAAAACAAAATATATCTTTCAGTTTCCTTACACTCACTTATGCTTTATATTTCTCAAAACCTTAAGAAATATAATCGTAAGTTACCTTTTCAATACCATTCAAAATTTCTTCTTTCATCTCAATAACATCCTCACTGCCAATGATTTGCTGTTCATACGTTAGGGCTTTTTGTTTATCAATACGTTCAATTAAGGTTGCCATATTCATGATATCTTCAATAAGACCTTTGATCAACGCTGTGAATCCCTTTGGATCATTTGGGTCTAAACTAGGAGCGAAGACGATATCTGGATCGAGGAGTTCCATTTGAGCTTCAAATAAGGGAGCCAATTTGTTCTTAGGATTCATGTGTTCTGATATGTATCCCAAACTGAAATATAGAATTAAATAGGTTTAGATTATTTTTATTGCCAGCACAAGGTTGAGACTACGATACGAAAATAACGACTAATGGTATTATCTTATTATGATTTTAAACGATATGACTTTCCATCGTTTTTAGTTTCATATCAATAAGTTTTCATATCAATAATTCTAAATCTTATGTGTTTACCTGCAAGCAATAGTCTTGAACAGTGCTTCTTCCAACAAAGCATCAATAAAAGCAACATAGTTCATCCAGATCTCGCTATTTTGGTTATCCTGCATGTTGAACAGTTGCATGTTTTCGTTCAACAACTCGTTGATTCGATTAGCCGTACTCATTATATCACTATAACGTTTGGCTTTTTTGTCTGGACGATCCTCTAAATTCAACAATGTATCCTGAAAAGAACAACATTGAAGGTTGTTACCAAAATGTTCTTTTATGACGTCTTCAGGATATTTTAAAAATATGTCTACCTTTTTGCCTTCTTTTCTTTCAAACAAAGGTTGCACCGACCAGTCTTTCATAGTTTCTTTGATTTCTACTAAGTTATCCTGAATTTTCGACATCCTCTCGAACAAATTACCTACTAATCTATGTAGTTCTTGCAAATAATTCCACAGATCTGAAGGGGAACAAATTTGTAAATCAATTCAATTTTGTTCAAAGATAAATTTGTAAAAATCATACCAGGATATCAAAAGATATTTGCAGATCATTTGAAAATTAACATTAACTTATGTACAAAGCAGTAGTCACCATCAGAATTCCAATTCAGTTTGTTCTGTGCCATTTCGATCCTCTGATCAATCGCTTTTATCTCATCTTCCACTAAATCAAATTCTACTTTCTGACTATTCTTCCTGATCTGGTTATACCAGTCTATGGTTATGCCCAAGTTGATCCGGTACTGTCTATAAGTTTCTGTCTTCTCGAATATAGTTAATGCATCTTGTGGTAGAAAGTCTTTGTACTCTTCATTTGACCGCAAATGATGAACTTCTTTTAGAATGTCTAGGAGCTAAAAGCAAACGTATTAATATATATATATTTAATATATTGATACGTTTGTATTAATATATTTTTTAATCTAGTACCAGATTTTTATATAACATACTAACTTTTGCCCCCGGCTTTCGCTCTCGGCAACAGAAAAATGTGATAAATGAAGAACCGCTCAACCGATTTTGTGCAAACTTCACATAAACCATCTACTAAATAGTCCAAACAAAGCCTAAACATTTGGTTTGGATAGGCGAGCTCGTTCTTGAGTTATAAAATTACAACAAAAAGTGGCATTGATTTTTATACATTTAATTCTTATTTGAAATATATTTTATTATATATCTGTTCAAACTATTTTATAAACAACATTTAATCTTACCATTGGATGGAAATTCAACACGAGATCGCATCCTTGTCGTGCAAGAATCATATTGTTAGTAGTGTCCTCAATAATCTTCGAAACAGTTAATGTCCAATCATGGAAATATTTCTTCTTGAAGGCGTTGATTTTCTCAATCAATTCCTCATGTCTTATGAAGATTTTCTTCGCTTCATCCGTACCCTTTATCCTGATATTTGAAAAAATTCGATCATATATGCAAAGTTTATGAAAATCAGAGACATATAAAGCAATTGTAAAAGATAATTTAAAAGTGCAAAAAGAAACTACGAAGTCAAAATCAGTGATGGCCCAAAAACTACAAAATCCAGAAACATGAAACCTTATAAGTTGAGATATGGTAAAGAGTACGGATGAATGTAAGCCAGATAATCAGCTTTCGCAATTTGCCCCACCCAGGCTGACTTACGGGTGCGGCAAATTGCGAAAGCTAGCTATAGGCTTGGTTATTCTCGCAGCTAGCGTGCTCATGTACAGAAGACCACCGGCGACCGGAGGCAGGTAGGCATCCACTTCCATCATGCCGTACTTCTCCAGGCGGTTGCTTTGTTCAATGAACAGTTCCTGAAAGATTGTGTTTGCTGCATCGGAATTCGATTGCTTTATATACACTGTTATCCAAATTTTGTCGCAATTCACCTAATTTCTTTTGGAAAGTTAACGATACATATGACATAATCGAATTTCTTCAAATATTAAAAGCAGGAAAGAAAGAACTTACTTCGCAAGTATTAATTTCTTCTTCTAGCATCACAATGATCTCGACATATTTCGCCGTAAATTCATTTCTAATCAAAGGTCGATCCAAGACCGATCCTACAACATCGATCAACTGAAATCGGAAAATTGTTGTAACAAATTAACTATATTCGTGCGATAACTCAATTAATTGTGTAATTGAGAGTTTTCATTGTATAATCTAATAAGACATGCAATCATATTACCTTGAAAATGGACTCTAATGTCGTGCAATTATCGAACGATTCAACCAAAACGGTTGAAAGTTTGAGATCCAAATCGATTATGTTCTCTTGAAAGTCTTTGAAGTCAATGTTGAATGTATCATCATCTGGATCCAAGACATCATATGACTTGGATGCAAAACCCGTGAAATAAGCGTCAAATTCTGATGATATCTCTCTAATTTGTCCTCCTAGAACCCTTCCTTTCATTCCACCAATCTCAATCTTCTCCAATTTTTGAAATTCCAAAACCGTTTTGAAGAACCATTGTATAGTATTGAGCCTGTCCAAGAATCTGTTAAGTCTTTCAAACACAACGTTGGGATGGAAAGTCCAGGGTATCACTCGCCTATCTACGAAGTATTTGCCCAGGTTCTCTTTGAAATATTCGAAGGTATCTTTGAATTTTTTCATAATGTCTATTGTGCATTGAATTCGTTGTGTTGCTTCGTCTATATCGCTGTGAAATAGCGTAGTAGGGTCTAGACATTTTTTGGCCTAAAATAGATATAGAAATGTGTTTATTTAATAGACTATATTTTATAGTAGACTAAAACGACGAATTTTTAGCTAATGCATATTTATCACTTTAATATAACGGAACAGAGCGCTCCTACAGGGTATTCGGAAAGTAAGACAGAAATAACGTCGGTATTCAAGTCTGTGGCTCCAATGCCAAAAGCCCAATCTTACAAAATATTATCGTCGCAAAAGTTAGCTCTGTTACATAAGCAGCTCCCGCGTGTTTTGTGTTCGTGATAAGTCGCGACTTCGTAAATCATGAATTTATTAACTCTGTCTATTTTCGTTGTTCGTGAACATCCAAAATTAATAATTCATTTGTTTTACTACAAAATATCTAGGGACATTATTTCGACAATATCGCGAGCTGGTACCAGTTTAGTTTGCGCATAAAGTTTATGTAGGGACATAACTAGCTATCTGGCATATATAATATTGGAGAATTAACTAGACTAACGCAATCTTAGTAAATGCTATGTAGTTCATACATGTAGGCATTTAAATATTGAGCAAGATCTACTTAGTCCACAGCAGATTCAGATTATGGGTTTACATACCTACATGAGTTAAACTATTCAAGAATGTGAACTATTTTGGCGATAAAAGCAAGATTAGTTCGTTATTATCAAATCCCACATACTTAGATTAACATAGATATGATTCTTGCGAACCAAACTGTAAAATAATATCTTTGGAGATAGAATTAAACGAACCAAATCAAGCCACGATTAGCTATTTAACAGGTCGTCGTAATCTTGTCTAATTAACACTAACATAAACAGTATTTCCCAGTTACAAATTACAGAACCAACTTTGGCATAAAGACCACGAAGATTTCCTTTATAATTATGTGTTTGCATTTGAATTAAATCGCCTCATATGTTGTCAGTCAGCACAATGAATGATTGGCAGTACATTTACTCATATCGCATCGCTCTCCACACTTAACGACATATATATGAGTATACATGTATGCTGTTGTCATTTACGTAGAAAACTAAGTAACTTAGTCTTTATAATTACCGCCTATACGACCAAGAACTTTATGAAATGAGCTCATTGGACAAAAATACGCAAATTCCTGCAAATATATCTATTGTATTTTGAGACTTTTTTAGGAGACATTTATAAAAGTCGATTTATAATACGAGGCACTTTCAGCTCTGAAATCTTTGCAATAATTTCAATTTACACCAGTATTTTTATTTGAAGAATGTTGTTATTTTTTTTAATTCAGTTATTCATTTGTTTCTCTATATTTCCTTTTTAATTTCATGGCTAGCCAAGAAACAAATGAACACGATGAAAAAGATAACATGATAAAGTTTATATTTAGAATTTTTAGAAAATCAAAAGGATTGCTCTGATTTGTGATACCATGTCACAGATCAGAGTAAAAAAAATGAGAATTTTATAGGTAAAGACTAGGAGTACTACATGATTAACTTTGTGATGGCAAAAGTCTACCTATCGCTTTCTCCATATTATGGCCAGCTCTAGTGCAAAAAGTAGAAAACAAAGATCTAAAAAATTACCTGATAAATCAGCAAATTGGATATCTGCTTTAAAAGCACAATGAGTTTAGAAGAGTTGCAGTAGTACTTGGAGTCTCTCCAGATCATGCAGATGACGTGGAACAGGGGTCGGAACAGTGGCTGACATTCCATGAAGTCTATCTCCTCCAGACCTTGGAAGTGCTTCTCTAATGTTCGTAGATACAGGTCTATTTCACGGGCTTCGGCTAGAGCTGCAATGTAATTTAATTTGCTGAATAAACTAATTAATTTTCTGTGGTTTATTTTATAGTGTTTTTTATGTTATTAAATATTTCAGGTTGATTATTTGCCTCGAACAACGCGTTGTTACCCGGGTCGTTCATTTTTTAATAACTAAAAATGTTCCTCTTAAAAATAATGAATTTTCGTGTTTCTCAATTCTCTTTTTAAGTTGGTTATAAGATGTATACTATTACTGAAAGAATTTATATATGGAAAATGTAGGTACGCTTCTGATACACTTTCTTGTAATAATTGAGTATCGTTAAAGAAAAAAAATACAAAACAACTGTTGTGTGAAAGAAATTTTTTTATGACTGTCATAAAACTCAAGAATTTTCAAACGCACATAAGCGCCGTACCGCACTTGGACAAAAAGTCGAAAATCGTACTAATACATTTGCTTTTGCTTGACTTTCGTCAAACGCGCATAAGCGTTCACAGCACCACACGATATATTTATTGAACGCGCATGAGCGTTTGCCGCACGGGGTGAGCGATTTGTCTACCACTTGCATATTTTTTTTAAATAATTCAGCAATGAATGCGAAGAATACTTTTTAGTTTTTACTTATTTTTTTTTTACCCCATAGAATAGAATTTTTAGAACTATGAAATAATTATCTAATGAAGATACCCTAGTAATTCTAGAAATAATATAGCCAATTACAGAGGGAGCTGACTACTCAGCTTCCTCTGTTAAAGTTAAAATTTTTAAACTAAAAGTCATAGTAAAATGGCATAATCAAATTTATGCCATTTGACTATGACTTTCGGTTTAAAAATCTTAACTTTAACTTTTCTTGGTCCATGATCGCATATGTAGGTGTTTATTTGGTTGTTGAAAATGATTAAAATCCTACTTATACGTTTGCATACAAACCGGAGACGATATTCTTGAAGAGTCTGCTGAAGCAAGGGTAGTAGGCTGATGTAGTTTTCTCCAGAATCACCGCCATACACCTCACTCTTTCAGTGCGCAGCTGATCGTAAATGTAGTTCAGATTACGAAGTCTTGATTTCCAAAACGCCAATTCTGTAGAATTAAGCGTTGTACGTAAGGCCTACTTTTATTTTTCGATAACAAGTCCATATTTTTATAAATTACTTAGAAAAAGTTTGTGGCATAGGTACACAATACATAATGGTGTAGGTAAAAGGGTTGCGGCTGTTAGTAAAAAAATCATTGCAAAGATAAAACTTGTAATAGAAATTGCTAAGGAAAATTCTGAAAGGCCAAAGAATATACTAAAGTAACCATTCTTTTTAGTTATGATATCTAATAAATTATACTCTCAAAAGGCTTAACATATTTGGAAATATTTGGCTTACAGGAAAATGATATCCTGGAATATTGTTATATCATACACCTACTTTTTATCTTGGGAGTAGATATATTGCCTCAGAATAACATATACTACTAAGCTTGTCATCATTTTAGCCGAAAGACGTCCACTGTTGGATATAGGCCTCCCTCAAGCACCGCCACAACGACGGTCCTAGTAATCCATAGAAGAGAAGAGAAGAGAGAAGCTAGTAATTAATCTATAGAATATAAAATCAAATCTCTAACCAACGCTCGGCGACGGATTCTGCCCATTATCAAAGGCTTGCCCAGAATCTTCCATCATAACGTCATTGATCTGCTGAGCCCACTTGATGACCACGCCTTCTATGGCACTCTTTAGGTACAAGTCTACTTCTTTTCCTCTAAGCAGTTCCTTTTCAGCCTCGTGGACTAGTTCTACTCCAACTGGCATTGGTAGAACCGTTTGACCGTTTACTTTGCCTTTGACCTAAGTAAAAAATATCGTGTTTATTTGCTCGATACAATTAAGCAGTAAGCACTTTCATATTACAAGTATCTGATGTACTATTCGTACTGACTGTGCGAGAAATATAAAGTCAAATTAGTATCTAATTCACTTGATAGATTTTACATTAGTTAAGATTTAATATCAGTATTCTAACCTCATATACAGTACTTTTGAGATTGTGAATTTGTTTGAGAATGTCTTGAGAGACGACAAGAGGCCATCCTTCATGATTCAATGGATTTGATAGCAGAGGCACGAAAACCTCGTCTACTAATGCTGCAAGTTCATCGATTAGTCTTGGTGCCAAATCACCTGCAGAGAAAAAAAGAGTAGAGAAAGAGGACTCCTAGTTTTTTTTTTATTATGGTATACGTGCTTGACTGCGATCCCACCGGTACGCAGTGTATAATCGTTGATGGTGAAGTGTATCTACTAGTTCATTAAGAGCTTCTACACTTTCACTTTGAAGACACCTAAATTATAATCGAACCGGAAGACCACGCAAATAGTTTCAAATGAAATAATTAAGGTACTCACGAACGGAAGTTCACACGCAATGATAATAATATTAAGAAGTTGAAAGATATTCAAGTCGATAGCTTTGAAAAATTGATTTGATCGTCAATCAACAATTTATTTTACAAGTTTTCTTGGGTCATTCGACCAATGCAAGGTTGTATCATAGTCAAGTAACCAAAATGCTAAATCTACTTACCAAAAATGACCATCGACGCACAGTCTTCTTTCGGGATAGCATCAGGCTTTTTCTTTACAAAGTAAACGGCTTTGTTCTTCAGGTAACATGGAAATGATATGACAGGTACCAATTGTAGTGCATTTGTCAGTACAACCACCAGAAGCATAGGAAACGGCTTGTCCACGAAGTCTTTCAAAGTAGACCTGTGTTCTTCCAGGCCCAGGACCCTCATCCATTTCTCTGGCTTTAATTTTAAGGATTTTACAGTGTAAGACCCTATAAAGTCGAAGCGAGGGTCCTGATTGGATGATGACGGAGCAGCTTGCTCCATTTTTGTAGAAAGTTAACGTTTCTAAGTCATTTTGAGAGGTTCCTTCTGCTGCGCCGGTTGAAACGTCTTTGACAAAGAAAGGACTGCGAAAGGTAGAGGCAAATGGCAAGTCACGCAAGTCCCAACGGCATGCCATTATGGAACGATGTCTCCTTTGTAACGAGCATCGGCATCGCTATACTAAAATAGAATAAGGGTAGCGTGCGCAGAAAAGATTGTTGAGGTTAAGGAAAGAAATTTGAATCCATCTTTGGAACTTTTTTATGGTTGCAGTAAAAAAAAACAAATAACGTTGTTTTACAAAAGTCATTGGATGATTAATTCAGTTGACTTTGACTGTATGTACCTAATTACGGAGGTTTTGGAGAATACAAGCACTGTGTCAAACTTTTAGAAACTAAAACCCACCGTGGCTTCCTTCAGTGGATTTTTGGGTTTCAACGTTAGGTACTGTAACTCTTTGAAAAATACCGCCATTAATACGAATACCTACACCATAATTTGGATTAGCTTTGTCATTATTTAGTACTGGTGACTTAAGTATTATTGATTAGCTAATTATTTTTTACCATCGTGTTTGCATTCAACTTGTAAACCTATAAGTTCACTAACTAACACGATCATCTCTAGGTAAATTGCATACCTACAATAATAATAGACACGATCTTTTAAAGCGTCATCAACAAAACTTGTGTCGAAAAATGCAACATGTTTCTTTATCATCATCATCATTTCAGCCAAAGGACGTCCACTGTTGGACTTAGGCCTCCCCCAAGTGTCATTACAACGAAGTCCTATACATCTCGCATCCACCGCATTCCCACGACTCTCATCAAATCAACGGTCCACCTTATGAGAGGCCTTCCAACATTGCGTCTTCCGGTGCGAGGTCGCCACGCTAGAACCTTTCTGCCCCATCGACCATCCGTTCTACGAGCAATGTGCCCCTATATATTGCTAATCATGACATAGTATAAAATAAAGTCCCTGTCTATCCCTATGTATGCTTAGATTTTTTAAACTACGCAACGAATTTTGATGCGATTTTTTTGCATAACATATTTAATATCGCTATTGCACCTGTTGTAGCTGGGGCGGGTCGCTAGTTGACTATATAAAAAGAATGGTAACGCTTTTCATCAACCTTATAATACTACCCGTAAGTTGTTCAAATCCAGCAACTGCTTCTGCCACCAGTACGGCAGCTAAGTGGGCAGAAGCGCGTACCAGGCCGTCTGCGCGCCGCCCTGCGCCGCCCGCCAGCAAGATGACACTCGCGCGACGTCGCCCGGGAATAAGGTCAACTGTCGCTGTTACTGCTTGAGTATGGTGCTAGTTGAAAGCGGGAGCGAGTTGTAGGTAACGCGAGTCGCGATGCTAGACATGATTAGGCTCTGGGACTAAGGCAAGGGAGGAACGGGGTAGGTTGTTTAATCAATAATACTCTGACACTGTTTCCCGCTCCGCTCAAGAGCGGGATTCGTCATTGGATGATTTTTACCTACCATAAAAAAGACATGATTAACCTCTTATTTGTGAATGGAGATTGAAATTAGTCAAACCTACTTAACACGAAAATTTTAGCCAAAATATATTGACTAATAACTTCAAATAATATAATTGTGAACCAGAGTAGGAGTCTCACCTTGACGGGTTTTTACATGTTAATAACGCCTGTTGGAGTGGGAGGGCAAGTCAGACTTTTACTGACTAAAACCTAGTCCTATGTTAAAAATATGAAGATCGCTTAAAATGTGACAAAAACTAATCAATTTTAAATTATAAGTATCAACTTGAAAGCTATTTTTGGTGATGTCTGATATTTAATTTATACATTTCTGAAATCTCCCGCTATAAGCTTATGACTTATTTTACTGTCTAAGCAACTATACTGGTTTAATCGTTACATAAAATCATATCTTTACCTTCCTGAGTTATAAACTGACATGAACGCTTCTTAATTTATTTACCTTTCATAAAATTCTTCGAATCAACCTTACTTTTACTTGCAATTACTTACCTAATCGCTACAACTCAATGTATTCCTTTCACGCTATTAGTCTTCGTTGTACATCCAATAGGACTTATTTTTTATTGCATCTAAAGTTTATTATTGCATTTGATAACACGCATATTATTATTAACAAAAATATCTAATTTCTGTACAATTAAATACGAGGAAAATGAATTATCGATTTCGCGCCCTTTTTTGTTTGACAGTTGTTTTTTTTTTTTAATCTTGATCTGGCAGCATTTAAACTACTCAGGCATTTTTTTTTTACCGAACTAACTAATATGCAGGTACTTAAATATTCTACCTAATTAGTCCGATGATATATAGGTTTTTTTGACAAAATACTTACAATAGCTAATTTAATTAGTTAAATGAATTTTCAAATTATCATCTCAAATTCATATCAAGTCAAATTCAATTCAATGTCAACCTATCTGTTTTTCTCACCACCTGCTCAAATTACATTTTTTTTTATTTACAAACCAATTGCATATTCGATTTATTGCATACTAGCGACCCGCCCCAGCTTCGCACAGGTATTGATATTAAATATCTAATATTAAGCATGTATTATACATATAGCCCTTGCTCTTGAATCACTCTATCTACTAAAAAAACCGCTTTTAAAGATCTAAGCATACATAGGGACAAAACAACTTTGTTTTATACTATGTAATGATGCTAGCTATTGAACTATAGCACATCAACCATCTGCTATGGTTCTGAGCAGCTCCCCACTTCTTTGCCCATCTGTTTGCCGCGTTCTATACAATGTTTTTTTTTTTAATACACCAAGTTTGTAGTTTTCTTTCTATAAAGACCTACTTCAATATAATTTAAATCTCTAAAACATATGCGTATTTACTGTTTTCCTATTTATTTTACTAGCTGACCCGACATACTTCGTACCGTGTATGAATTTTATTTTATTTATTTATGTACTTACACACAAACACATAATGCATGAATATTGTGGTAACAGATTTTTTGTCGTAAATTTTTCCCTGGAGTAGGTATCACAAATATTTTGAGTACTTATCCATAATTTACCAAATCGGTCCAGCAGTTTTTGAGTTATAAGAAGGTTTAATACTTTGCGCACACATTTTTGTACAGAGGCGCAGTAGGTGTGCAAATAGTCTCCTCAGGGATAACGATATCTTTACCTAGGTCTAGCTTGAATCCCTCGCTGGTTTTTTTGCTTCACGCTCGCTGCTTTCAGGATTCTAGTACTTACCTATTAAATAAGACGTTACTGTCGTAAATAACTTAAAATAATGGTCCCTTGATTGGTTGGCTAGTTTAAACAGTCTATTCATGTTTGTTACTGTCGACTTTGTCACCAACGAATTGGGGAAAATACCCAAACTTACCAGTAGCCTATTTGCATTTAGCAGTAGTCTATTTAAAAAAAAATTGTTTTGTTGGTTATTTTCCGGGGTGTAAATGCAACTTTTTGGTTTTTGGGTTACTTTTCCATATAAAATAGCCGTGTGTAACCCACGGAGGTTTAACCCGATCAAATTCTCAAACCTGCGCCAACGAGAGTGACGTCATAAGATCTGAACTTAATTTCCCTTATTTTCTACCATATTGTCTTATTTCCCCACTAGCAAAACTAATGTTTTTGTTTTTTTTTTCCAATGGCAACATAGCCAGTGAGCCAACTAGTGCATTGACCACACGTACGTACCGAGTAAAAGGGAAGGCACTGAAGGCAGTAAAATATTGCTTGGCCGACAGTGATGTACGGTACCTACGGCCATTCTAACTTAGCGTACCTGAAGAGGCTTTGCAAACTTCAACGCTTGTGCACTCGTAAAAATTAAAGGTTTTTAAAAATAAATTCCATTATAATTAATGCCACTAGCAGTTGGTATTACTGTTAACAACTTAACAGCAATAACAACTGCTAGTGACATTTATTTTTAAATTTGTTTAGAATTTTTTTTACGAGTAAAATGTAGTAAGATGTATCATAAAAATTGACTCGTTGACTCGGACACGCATATTTAACCCTATATTAGGAGGAATTTAGTGTAACATCACCCCAGTCGCAACTAGAAACAGATAATCAGCATGCGAGGCATAGACGAAGATTTTTCTAGGATTGTAGGTTTTAATATTTTTTGTAGGAGTTTTAATTTCTATACAAACGCTACTTTTAAGTTTTCTAAGATCATCTAAATATTACTTATCGGGTTCTATAATTCTATCCCTTCTAATTACTTAGGGTGTCTACTGACTACAGGAATAAAATACAAAAATAATATTTTATAATACATTTATTGATAATGACAGCGATGGTTGACTTGAACTGCTACTTGGCAAAAATATCTCCACTAGAAGTGAACTATTTTTGTATTTAAATATTAAAATCTCTTTATTATGCGTTATGTGTATAGTTATGAAGATGCAACCATCTATGCTACAACGTAGCTGCCTATTTATCACAAAAAGAATTAGAAATACATACATTACTTTGTCATTTATTTATTTTACACTTTCCAATCCTGGCAAATTAATTTACTTAACGATATCTACGCTAAAATAAAATCCATGCAAGTCACAATTTCATAAAATAATAATAATTACATTCACATTCGTAAAAGCGCGTGATATCTTGAATTGACTGCGAATAATACACACAATTTTCTAAAATGAAACAATAATTAACAACAAATTATTTCATTACCTAAAAACTATTTGTTTAAAACAAAAGCACAGCACATGGTCAGCTTAATTTCTAAAAATTAAATAGGACCTACGAGACGCTGCTTTTAAGGTCACTATTTGCCTAAACCTAGGAGCCCTAGTGCACACTCCGAGACCCCGCCCCGACCCGACTCTCCAAGGCGTCGTTCCTGCTTCGCTTGACAGCTAGTCCTTTGCCCGTGTTCTACCAAACTACTGGACATAAGCACATCAAGAGTTTCAAAGACACATCCTACTATATTTGAAAATACGTATATTTCATTTTTAGATTTTTTTAACGTCGACTACACATTGAGCTGTCCTAGTTAGGGCCAGATTTATTTATTATAATGGTAAATATACTTTTACATTCAAAGTTAAAAGTCGTAAAATGCAAAATAAACGCCATAAGTCGCATTCGGTAGTTAAAAATCTAACTAATCATTGATAAATACTACTGAACGTTTGCTAGAACGATAAATGTATAGAAAAAATGGAATGTTTAAGTACGACAGTCTAATAAGCATTCGATAAAATGTAAATCGTGATAACTCTATGTATGTGTGACAAATATGATGTCAGTCAATGCTTACAAATTATTTGAGCCGCAGTCCCACGGCAGGTGTCGCGTGGCGGCGTGACATCGACGTCAGCAATACAAACCAGTTGAAAGTAATCGTAGCGAAGAATATCGCGCCACGGATCGCTAGCTATGGAATCGCGGCCCCACAAAAAATTGGCATTAAATTCTCGAGTGCATACTTTTGAAACAGCTGTTTTAATATTTTCGAATAACATTTTATATTAATAACTTACATTTAAATGCAAATATACATATGTTATGGAGGTATTCGTTGACGTCACAATGTAGGAATACAAGTCAACGTGTGGGACGCAACACGTTCGGCACGTGGTGGGGACTGTATTGCTGCGATGTGACGGCACGGAATGGCCCTCGAGGAATGGAGGCAAGTGGCGGACTATGAACGAACGCTGAAAGTGAGACTTACAAACACTAGTAGATAACCAGGCGTGTTACTCTATTTTGTGTACTCATTTAGTGTACTTACGAACGATTACTTTACTAAAAGGATGGAATATACATTAGGTGATCTAAGACTATTGCCCCGTCTTACTACGAGGCGAACAATGTGGACATTACCTAATACGATTACACGCGCACTATGCCGCTACAATATATCTTGATAATTTATCCAAATTAGGCTTTATTCAAAAAATTAAACTATAACTCTTCATATCACTATAATGGAGAGAACATCGATTAAGATTTTTGTTTCACTAATTACAGGTAGAACCTCATCGATTTATTGTTCGAATGTGGATGGAGATAATAAATTGAGGACAATTTTCTTAGTAGTGACATTTTAATTTACAGAATGCCGAATCACGACTACATTTACATAAATTTTGAATATACACAACCTAATCGATATAATGTGTGAGGCGCAAGAGATGAGTGAATCTATGACGACACATCTGTCAGAGTTGACAGCATCTACTTGGCAAGAGGACCGCGCCGCCACAAAAATGACGACGGGAGCTTATTCGATATTTAAAATTTAATATTAGAATAGAAACGATTACTAGTACTTTTATCGAATAACAAGCATTTAAATGGCAGTATTGATTGGTGTTGGTTCGCTCACCGCTTGCGCCGTACATCGGAGCGTCAATGTCTCGACTTGAGTCATCCGTCAGTGGCTGTTTAGTGTACTAAGTACAAAGTCTTTTACAAGGACGAAGATGTAATATTGGACGATTTCATAAACTACTTGAGATACACCTTTAAATAAAAGGGGCAAAAGCAGGCGTCGAAATAAAAAAATATTGTTTCTTTTTAATAGTTAGGTGGCAAGATACTATCACAATCGAAACTGGCAATCGTGTGTCGAACACAAAATGCACGTGAGCAGTATGAAGGACAGGTTAGAACAATAATACAAGTGATAGGGTGAAGCATACAATTAATAGCGCTACGTATCGGCACGTGAAACACTCACAGGTATCGAACAGAGTTTCGAAGTAACTTTGGTTTTTACTTTGAAAATCTGTTCGATTCTAATTTAATTTAAGTTAAACGACCACTAACAAACGCGGACAACAATCGAACACTTCACCCTAACGTTAAAAATGTCATATAAAATGTAACAGTGAGGAGAAACATTAAAACGTCAAAACCACAGAAGTTATATTCCCTGTGCAGAATATAAAACTGTGCGAGTCACACGAGGGTAAGCAGATACAGTGGTCGATGAGCTACACATACATAAATAAGTATACATTACCGTAACATCTATCACCACAAACTATACATTATAAAGAATTTATACAAATAACTTAATAAACGATATTCAATCACCGATGATCATTACAAATAATAATACACACACAAATCCACATATTTACAAGAATTTCTCAAAAATTATAAAATTAAATCACATTATAATTCCATATTTATATTTACAAATATTTCAAAATAATTTCATTTAATTCATAGTTAATACAATGAAAACAAAACGACTAAAATATAGTTGATTACAAAAGTGATATTGTTCAATAAACACCAAATATTACACGTGATTGGATCTTATTAATAAGTATATTTGACTACATTTCCTTATTAATATTAAAATTTATTAAATATCACGACAAAAAGTGAATAACCTCTTAATTTTATGGAGGCAAAGATATTAAATACATTTCGATTTCATACAAAGTTGGCAATGACATCTAACGTTTGGTGAGAACAAACAGATATTTATCACTTCTGTAATCGACTGTAGTCACATTTCCAGGGCGGACAAAACTCCCGATCCCTTGAGGACATCGAAAGTGACACATTCCGGAAACATCGCGAAATCTTCATATTTTATTGAACTCTTCAATAAAATCGAGATAATAGTTTCCCCATTTCTGTCCCTGGTATAATAAAAACGAGAACGACCTATATTGCTTCAAGGGTAGTAAGTAAATGAACATCTACAATACATATAAGCACCATACGAGTTACATGACTGCAACCAAAAATTGCGGGTTTCTATGATACAAGTAGTTGTGGGACGCTAGTATAAATTCGGTCCGATACATAGCCGGCTGTCCGCGTTGTGTCAGTGAGGGCGCGATGTTCGCGGCGCACGAGTTTATTTGCTAGTCCTAGTTTTGGTGCCGACGGCGTTTATGCTGTCGCCGCGACTCCGCGATCTGTGTAGGTTGTGTAGGCCTTCTCCTGGAACAAAGCAGATTCCCCTCTAAAACCTGAACTGTGTATTCTATTTCCCTATTGATAAGTCCAAGATTAACTTGTTTTTCACTAAGTTAGCACTGTCGCAGCCTAATGCATTGTATGATTTCCTAGTAATATTTTTTTTTTTACAAAGAAGTTTTGGGCTAATCACAAAAAATAGATCCTTCAACTTACAAAGGTTAAGTTACGAGACAGCCTATATAAAGTTAACATACAAACTAAATGGTTGTATGTTAGTCATGATGGGAATATATAACTAAATCATCAATCAGTTTTAATCAATTTTTTTTAAATTCAAATTACTGATGAAAGTATAGAATGGATAAAACGAGACAAATGAGTTGAACCAGTTACTATTGTTATCAGTTAAAATCAGTTATTACGCATTTAAGATCGACTACCATGAGGTTTAATTTGTATGACGAGGATCATAAACACCAATAATCACATTACATGTTTAAGGCTCCTCGCTCACGGAGACTTTTTATATCGATGCTGCCGCGCGTTTGCATCGATGCAGTCGTGATGCTGTAGCGCGTTAGTATCTTTTTTATAGCACGCGCACGAAATGCGGCACAGCGATATGTTATCTATCGGAGCGGTAGGTCAGATAAAATTGACAGCTAAGCTATCGTCTGATGGGAGTCTAAGGATCTAATGTTACAGTGTACCCACCCTTGCTCTGCGCGCGCTTGAGCTCGTTGTCCCGGAAGGCGCGCGCGCTGCGGCCGCGCCGGTCCTGCACGATCTTGTCGGGTCGCACGAAGATGCCGTGCCGCGCTCGACACTCGAAGTACCGCTGGCCACCCACTGACCCGTCGTTTTTGCCTGAACAAAACCAATCGTTTTTGGCAGAGGAACAACAAAGTCATCCCATAAAGGGGTCAGATCAGATGGTTGTAATCCAACGTCCCAATCAAGGTGACCTTGTTAGTTTCAATCCGTGTAGGCATTGGTTGTAAACCAAGACCTTCAACGCCCTTGGTTGGGAGGCGCGTTTTTCCAGCCATAGTAATTGAATTTCGAACGTGTTGGCGCGTCTTTAACATCCATCTAGCCGTAACACAAACCAAATATACAAACCAAACCCCAACCAAGGTGACCTTAGTTGGAACGCCAGATTGCAACCATGTAGTCCACCGTTTTTTTTTTTGTTAGCGTATTTTACCGCAGATATGGTGGTTCGAGCCATTTTCTACATTTATATTTGTTTATACAGTTTTTGTTTTTGAATTGGTATACGTCATGCTCTCATCTTAACATTATTGACTTAAAAGCAAAGCTTAAAAACTATGCGAGTCCTTCTCAGACTCTATTTTTTAGCTTTTTTTTTTCTTCATCATGATCAGTCTTATAATGTTCCCACTGTTGGAACACAAGGCTCCTCTCTAGGAGAGGGCATGGACCGTAATCCACCACGCGGGCCCAATGCGGGTTGGTAAATTGACCCATTACATTTAACCTTTAAGGGTTCAGTTCGACTTAGTTGCGAAACCTCATTACATCTGCCTATCTTGTTTGAGAGTGTTAGAAGGCAACATACCAGTAGGCGCGTCGAGCTCGATGCCGATCCAGGTGCCGTGCGCGAAGTGCGTGGGGCCGGCGTAGGCGATGACGCCGGTGCTGGAGCTCAGCCGCAGCTGCACGCTCTCGCCCACCGTCATCCAAGGTTGCAGCAGCGGGGACTCGGATGAATCGTCTATTTTGCCATAATTTGTATTAGGCAATGTGTAATAAAAAATTTAAAAAAATCTCTTCCAAATAGTGAAGTAAATCCAAGCGTAATAACAAAATGTAACGCTTTGCCGTGGCGGTCAAACCGTTAAGTTTATAACAAAATCTTATTAGAGAATATAGTCAGTCATAGTAAGATTCTAGTTACAACTAACTACTTCATTCAATCAACTAGTAAATATTCAATCTATTCAAGTATTCTATCATTACTAACATTTTCGATTTCACAAACCTATATAATGAATGAATTACGAGACCACATAGAATGGTAAAGCTGGCTAAGTTAGTGTCCCTTACCGTCTCCAATGCGCTCAGTAGAGGAGGCGGGCGTGTCGTGCAGCGCGGGCTCGTGCGCCGAGCGCGGCCGCCCGCTCGGGAACGACGCGCGCGACGCGTTCCTCGCACTACTGCCCCCGCCGGCTCGACGCCGCACCACCTGCGGTCAAATAACAGACATTAATAATGTCACACCTAAAGATACAACTACCTTGAGCACGCGTAGGTCACGTACGCCGATCTGAACGCACCGATCTCCAAACATTTTATATACAAACTAGACTTGTAGAGCTACATTAGATGCACACCACGAGTCTCGACTTTTTATACAAATGAGACATAGCCCTTGTGTGCGCCGGTATAATGTAGGTCCCACTTTATACTCTGTTCGCAATTATTTTTACTGTTAATCTGTGACGCCATCCACATTGCCGAAGATAGGGCAACATGTCGAAATATAGCCCATCAAAAAACTTTTCGTCGAGGACCACTCAGCACGACCTTCAGCACTGAGGATAAACGACGCAAAGAGAAGGACAAACTAATGCTTGACTGAAATCCGTCCTAATGGTACGCAATGATGAAATCGTTAATGGTAAAGCACAATAGTTTATTGGGAACCTATTCACTACTAATGTTCATCTATTAACGACACCTAAATTATAATCGGCCCGGAAGACCGCAACAGACAAATTGGAAGACCGTAACAAAAAACACAATTTTAAATCATATTGTGACACTGCAGGGCTGTCAAGGAGAAACGTACCTTCCCAGCAGGTAACTGCGTCTTCACAATGGGCTGGTCAGGTCCGGTTGAGGCGGAGTCACTTTCTCCCACAGACGAAGCTTCCCGGCTTCGTTCCGCGTCGTGACTCGACTGCTCTGAGCTCACTGACTCTACTTCGGCATCTCCTGATACAACATAATATGAATACACAATAATTTTACAAGTAGGTACGTTACTATGAAGACATTTGGCTTTCATATCAGTTTACGGACCAGATATAAAAATTTAAATAAATACAACTGTAGCAAAAAGTGTATAAATTGTTATAAACATGTTTTAAACACTGTAGGAGAAGGCGGAACAGAGTGAAACCCGTAAACGGCCGTTAAAAATAGAGTATCTTCCTACCAGATAAGTGGTGAGTCTAGTCCGGGCATTTTTGCGAAAGTTGATATCAAGTTTTTAAGTGTATTGTATGTTCCAATTACAAAAAATATAATACGGCGATACAGGATTTTGAATTTTAATTCTTGTGTACAATAAACCACCACTTTTGTACACGGGGCTCAAGATCTACGTTGTTTTCATAAAGGTTTGGATAACAGTTTGCAATTAAATTAACCAACATGAGCTAAGTAGCATATCTCACAAATATTACATGTATTTTTCATCATTCTAATGTCAGAAAAAAAAAACTATTTTATAAAATCACTACTTACCAAACGACGTATCATGCGACGCATCATTCGACGCATCATGGTTAGGCTCATGCGTCGTCTCCCCATTCATTTGCGTAATCTCAACGCTCTTACTACTTGTAAGCACGGCACTTTCCACAGGAATCGCTCCCAACGGATCCACCATCTGACCTTTCGACTCCTCTTCTTTGGCAGCCTCCTCACAATCCCTCAAGAATGGATTAATCCGATTTCTTGATCCGGGAGTCAGAACTGGCGTTTTCGCCTTTTCGAATAGAGAATCATCTAATTCGTGTTTTGATTCGACAATATCGTGTTTTAAGTCGTTTATATCGTTCCGTAATTCCGTGATTTCGTTCCGGAGGCCGGCCATAGAGTTCTTGGTTCTACTGAGGTGCGTGTATTCCATTGTTTTGTCGAAGTCCGGTGTTTCGTCGACCGACATGCTTCGGATTGAGAGGGTGTCGTCGTTCGTCAGGTTTGTTGATGATACTGCTTGTGAACCTGGAGGGTGACAAGACGTTTTTAAATAACATGACTAAGAAAAAAAAAACAAATTTTGGAAAATAAAATCACAATTCATAAACATCAGAAACTTTTAATTTACAATTTCCTAACACGTACTGATAAAAAATGGAGCGATTTTTAAAAAGACAGCCACCTTTATAATAAAAGTTGAGATCTCACATAGAGAATACTAGCTGGTTGTAAAACTAATTACTGCTAATGACATTCCAGACTTGAAGGCAAAAACCAAGTTAAATGGGACGTTCTTCCTTTTCATTGACATTCTTCCATTTACGGGACAGTATGAACGAAATACGCCTCTCAAACGCTTTTTGTACTAATCGATTATATTATCGAAAGTAAAGAAAACGTCGCATATCGTTATATCGTACGAACCTCCATTACCTATATATATAAAAGAAAGTCTTGTTAGTTACACTATTTATAACTCAAGAACAGCTGAACCGATTTGGCCGAAAATGAAAAAAACATAGGATTCTAAAAAAAATCTGTTCGTTTATTGCCTCTAGGCGACACAAAGTTCGCGGGGTCAGCTAGTTATTCATAAAAATGTATTAGTCATAAAAATCATCTTGTAGTTGGTGTTGTACTTTCCTAGCTATTTTTTCAAACATTTATTTATTTAACATCTTATTACTTACCATAACCACTGGATGATATTGAGGGCGAGTTCTTATTGGGCACTCGTTCACACGCCAGTTCGTGTAGCGAATCTAACGTCTTCGATGTCGGCAAGAAACCTCGGGATGTAGCACGGCTGCGCGTGCGCTGTTGATAAGAAATACATATTTTTTTGTAAAGATTCATTAGTTCTAAAGCTAATTTTAAATCGGACTGTAATAAAACATCAACGACACAAAACTAAGTAAGATGTTGATTGCTGTCGCTTGCAACTGTTAAAAGAGAACTAGAACTAGAAAACGCAAAGGGTAACTGATCGAAAGTAGCGGTTGGTAAGTTAGCCCTTGTGCTGAGTGAGGCATAGAGGAAATCGTTATAGTCTCCTCAGGGATGTGCCGCAACAGGCGTTACAAAGAGAGGGTTCCGGAATGGTCTTTTGAAAGGTAACGGAGCTCCCTTTAGGTGCTGATGGTTATCACCAGGGCGGTTTTAGTGAGGTAAAAACCCCACACTCCCCGGTCCCCAAAGGTCCAGGCGCCTTTTGAAGATTTCTCCAACAAAAAAAAAGGGTGTTGGTAAGTTAATGAATCCATTACATAAAAGTTTATACTTACGTGAGATCTTGGAGTAGTGAGCTCATCAATGGGCGCCGACTCAGGCTCAGAATGCGAGTCCTCATCGTTTCGCCGGCCCGGCTCCTCGTGCAGCGTGGTCATGCGCAACCCAAGCTTGCCACTTGCTGGAGACGCTGTAACATTATAAACCTATTTATTATTGTGCCCTAAGTATGAATTTTTCTTCGCATAAAAGAACTGCCTTGAAACTGTCAAATTGTAGTAAAACTGACCAGATGAAATCAAACGTAAACCACTGGTGGCAGGATAGTGTACAAACGAGAGCCTACCAATAATAATAAAAAAAAAAACTATGAAGGTATTATAGTCGAACTTTCGAGTTGTTAAAACTCGTGTTTAGTTCTAAAAAAACTTGAACAAAAGTGGTTGTTAATTTTCAAGTTTAAAAACTTCTATAATTAAGTTCTTAAGTTATGATACGTGTAAAGAGATATGTGATAGAATCAAATAGAAATATTTCAATAGCAAAACAGATTGTGTTCAAGAAATAAGTTGGCAGAGAGACAAAAATGTTGGGCCCAACTGGGCGCCAAAAAGAAACAAAGTGTAGGTAGTAGTAGATTGCAGCTTGCGTTTCAATATTTTTAAACAGAGTCAAATAATTAACAACGGTGCAAAACCCTTAGCCTTTTACCAAATAGCGGTGTGCCTAACTTAATCTAAAGAAAGTAACAGCTTAACTAACTAAATGATTAAGAAATCATGAATGAGTTTTTAACATAAACCACGTTGTTTAAATAAACGCTTTCATGCTTGAGATTGTACAATGATTGTCATGCCAATGTTTTCACTATACGAACTAACTAGCTCACTATGAGATATAGCAAATAAATAAAAATTAAAACTATGTTTAACACTTTACGAGGCCTATTGTCTTTTCAGTGTAGATATGCGCAACATCATCTGTGTACCTTTTTTGCCACAATATTAAATCAATTTGCATTCTACACAGAGCATGTCATAAAACTTCTGTAATCCAATCACAGAGATATTAATTATATTCTAATCTTACTATTGGTAGTACAATTTATAGTGTTTATTATTCGTCCTTGTACACTCTTTTGAACTTTTCGCGCCTCACGGAGAGGCAAAGCTCTCAATGTACAAAATTATGGTCTACCTCTTTATTTTGTAACTTTATTCATAACTCAATATGATATGCGCAAAACAGAAATTACATAATGCTCCAAAATATACATGGACGAAACAATACTAACTTCTTTTCAATCGATTGATCTCATGCATACTGACTTATGACTAGGGATCGAAATCTCAGAAAAACGTTAGCGATGACATTTCGTTCATAATATTCGTCAACATGCTGTGTAAATCATGTTTGAAAACAATACACTGAAAAGATTATACAATGAGCTTTACAAATAATACAAACATGTAAAGAAAACCGTCAAAAAACAAGCGGAACTAGTGATTCTACGAGTTAACTTTTGGACGTACACTTGTTGGGCGTCTGCAGTCGCAGAGAGTTCAGGTTCAAATTCAAGTTTAGGAACGTTGGCCGGGCTGCAATGAAAATATCAATGTCTTCGTCAATACAAACCTTTAACACAACACACAGTCTCGGTAACCTTACAGTATTACAGTTCAAATATCTTTAAAAACTTAACAAATAAAAAAAGTAATTATCTCAATATTTAATACACAAGTTTCTTGTCTTAAACATAAAGGAAATGAAGGGACTGTTACATTTTATTCAAGAATAAACATACTTTGGCACAAAATTAGGGGCAACATTTATACAATTTGGTTCCGAACTTTAGTGGAGCTAAAATTGAGCTTATTATTTTCTAATATCGTAAATCTATTGTTAAACTACATTATAATATTATTCCTTTATTACAAATAGCTATTCTGATAGGCATATTTATTACAGAAATATTGCTAAATTCTGTACATAGCTTTAAAGAGAAAAATATTCACTTACACAATATAATCTAAATCACTTCTAAATTAAAGGGCACGAAATAACAAACCTACATTACAATGTTTATTGACTAGCACATGCGTTTTACAATATCTATCCACGAGGTTTACTTCTTCAAATATAGTCTACAATACATGCATAGTTTCACCTAACACACACACAAACCTACATCCAATTCCATTGGTCTATCACTACTATACATAACTACTTATACAAAGATAGGACTGCTTTTAAAGTTTTTTACGCATCGCACAATTTGTCAAATGTACAATTATCACATTTGGCAGATATTATAGAACCCTAACACTTATAAGCAGTATTCGTTGTCTAAACTGAAAGCGTCGTTCGTTTTCCGAATCCACAGCAAATAGATCAACGTAGAGGAAGTGGGAAGGAGAGGAAAATCACAGGTCATGCTGGTCCATGCAAATGAAAGAGACACGCAAACAAACAGACAGTCAACACAACGACAGAAGCCTGATGCTCGAAGCTTGCTTTCCTCTAATAGCCAATACAGGGTCTAATTTTATCAAAATGAACTCAGCATCGTATTTGTTCTCACTCAATTTCGATATGCCAATAGTTTCAGATGAATTTTACAGCCAATCAATGGGTACATACAAAACAAAAATTTCTTATGAGTAACAATGATCACAACACATCTATTTAGTTTTTAATCGTTCGGTTGCATTCGTCTAATAATTTCGCAATACAGTTGCCATTCCGATTTAATACCATATTGTTTTCTCTGTTTACCTGATAGGAACGAGCCTGAAGGTAGCGGGGGTTAAGATACAGAAAATATAACGTTAGTTTCAGAGTCTGGGAATCATTTTTGTGGTCCTATTCAACCTTGTTCTTTAAGATCTATTGTAATGGAGCCCAATAAAACGTGCAAATTTAGATTGAGACTTAAAAATAACGAAAGAAAAATATTAGAAAAAGCATTCAATATTTTAGAAAACATCGAAATCCGTTTATAACATCCACTTGGGGTATTCGACTCCATTCGCATTCAAAAATATCTCAAAGAAGAAGATGGATTAAGGAAGAAATATTAGTAAAGTTAAAACGAGTCATATCAAAGAACATGACAGTGGAAGAAGTAAGTAGATTAGGGGGTAAAGACAGAAGGGGAAGTTGTTTGAGCCATAGCGTCGCCACAAAGCAGTTGGAAAATAAAATAATGTAATAGTGAGATCATGAAGAGTGGATGTTTCAGTACTGTCGTGACATTTTTGTGACAATGAATCGCCTGATTACTCTTTTCATAACTTTCCTATTTAATGTAACTATCAACTTCAAATAGAATACTATTCTAGATTGTCTATCGTGCATCGATATCTGTACATACTAAATCAAATGTAATGTTACCTATTCTACTGAAATGCACTAAAAATTATATTTTTTGTCTAAAATACGGTTTACAACTTGATGTAAGCCTATGACGTAGTTAGATGCGCTATTTGTATGCACATGGTGCAGATACTGCAAATAACGTTTTTTTTTTTTATTAGAAATTATATTTTAAAAACTGTTAGCATGACAATGTTATGAGTGGTAAAGAATGAATGTATCGGAAATAGGAGTGTGTTGTACTGTAAAAAATATATTAGTTCACAACACGGAGAACAATTCGAGGGTTTTTTGTTTGTGGTTGGTAACTTACCGAGTCCGAAGGGTTTGGTAGGTGTTGGTATTTCGGGGTCGTTGTGCGAGGGTGCGGCGTACGAGTGGCGATGCACGGAGCGGCGCGGCGTCTCGTCAGCGAGATCGGCCATGCTGCCCGCGCGCCCCGCCGCCAGCCCCGCCAGCGACTCGAACGACGAGTCTAGGCGCATCAGCTGCCAGAATACACACACACATTAAAGCTGCATGAAGGTACACTTATTGGAAATTATCTGGGGAAATTAGAAAGCAACATAGACATACAAAACGATTACAAATAATTGCCTTGATATATGGCTTCTTATTAAACTTAGTAACACTGAAAGCTTAGATATTTTGTTGTTTATGGAACACAAATTGGATCTGACAATGACAAACCTTGCAAATGCTGTAAGTTTAACTTAATATGGACACACAATGATTAATTTACAAATGCTATGAAATTCTAATTGTACGTGAACTAGCTACGTGATAATAATAGTGAATAGCTAAAAATAATACAGTGTAAATAATTAAAAAAGGTATACAAAAAAAATGAAATTATTATAAATTATATTCTCTTTATCATTAAGATACAACGTTTTTCTTATACTTCGCAATAACTGTAGAAGATTTTATAGTTATTATTTTCGAGAAGGTCGAATTTTACTTGCAAAAACAGAACTATAAAAAAAAATCTATTTACTGACTTCCAACATAAACGGACATTACAACTAGTCAGAATTTTACAACCGGCTCTTATAGAAACAACTAATCATGAACCGTACACCGTGCAGCAAAAGATCTATATTGACTTAAAAAATCCTTATAGAACAAAATGGAACAACTAAAAAAGAACCTTACGCCCTGCAGTATAAGGTCTGAATCGAGTTGTGAAAACCGACTCTTATAGAAACAATAAATCTTGAACCCTACACCGTGCAGCGAAAGATCTATATTGACTTAAAAATAAAAACTTCAATCGACCTTATACAAAAAAATGGAACAACTAAAAAAGAACCTTACACCGTGCAGTATAAGATTACAATTGGCTTGTGGAAAAAAAATGATAGTAGGTAAAAAGATGCGTGTTTTTCGGCCATGCTGTTGACTCACGTTGTTTCCGTTCTTGGCGACGCTCTCGAGCGCCTGCGACAGCTGCCGGTGCGTAGCGACAACACACAGGTTAGCAAGCGTACACACTGGCTAAGGGGATCGGTTGGTCTTCAGAGTTCACTGATATTTTGACGCGATATTCATTACGTAAAATAGCTTTTTTTTACTTGGCTAATCACCAAAATTCATGGCAGTTGCGATCATAAAACGTTGAGACTGAGTTATGTCTCTCCCTCAAGTTTCATGACCACACCTACCTCGAACATTGATGTATAGAAGACAGACATTTGAATCTCATTTATCAGAATAAATATACAAAAATAAAAACAATCCGTTTACTATATTGGCATTGTCTTTTAAATCAATTATGGCAGAATAATTACATAAAATGTGTATAGTAGAGACGAAACGGATATCCTATAACTATCCGGTATCGGGCCTATCCAGCATTGTTTTGACTATCCGACCAATTGCCGAATAGTGATTCAGTATCCGGCCGGATTCTGGATAGTAAAATTAAAAAAAAACTTAAACTGATCACGTTATGTAACCGAATATCCGGCATACGGCCCATTTGCTATCCGTGTAGCTTCTTTACATTTATTACTTATAGGCTCGTGCTTGACAGTAGCTAAGGATAGAGATAGTGATCTCACCTGGTGATAAGCTGTGATGTGGTCAATAAAGGACCACTTTTACTCAGAAGTAAAATAGTACTCAATGTTCATATACTGTTCATTATCACGTTTTATACCAACACAATTTGTTACATTTTCAAAAGTCAAAGTCAAAATATTTTATTTTATTTTGCCTGCCTTTTGAAAATGTGACGAGCTATGTGTATTATCACGTTCTATACCAATACACAGCTTGTCACATTCACTCTGAATACCAACCGATCCTGAACTATATTTTCTATTCCTAATGTGTTATGTTTATTTACATCGTGGCTTACAAACTATTTTCGTGTATTAATGGCGACATCGACTGTTTTGCTAAATATTACTCGTGTAGTTTTATTTTTTATTTGGCTTCAAAGCTTTACAACATCTATAGAATAAATTTACTTACAGATAGAAGAAATCGCGCCTGGAAATTCGTAATGTTATCATAATGTTTCTGATCACATTCAAGCGTCATACATACCATCGTTAGTAGGCTACAAATAATAATGGGCGAATTGCTTTTAAAATTGACATTAATCGATCTTGAACAATTTTTCCGAGTAAATAGGAAATAGAGGAAAAATGGCAGCTATTTCAATTTTTATTTTTATTGTTTTACCATCATCAACCTAGCGTAAGTCCCGGTTGCTACCCTTGGCTTTCACCTCGGTGCCCGGGGTTCGCTATATATTTTATTATATATATTTTGTTGTTTTACCAATCTGATAATAATGTAAGTTGCTGGAATGTACGACGCTTATGATATCGCCATTTGCGACTCACTTTTCACAATACAGGGGTCTTACCATGACGTGTTAAAATGTTAGGCGTGCGAGCAAAAAAAAGAGGGAAGAAGCTATACACCCTATAAAGCTTCATCTCTTTAACAGTTCAATTTAGGTCGTCAAATGAATCGCGTTAAGAGCTCGTGGTAAGGCCTCTGTTCCCTAACAATTACCTCATTGTTTTTACTTTGTGTGCAGTATTCAATCTGGCGTGTACCTACGTGCTTAAACTAGCTTCGACTGTACGTGTATCTATTTAAAACTGTGTTTCTTTTAGCGACAGACTTGTACTACGGACTAATAATATCTGGATTTAACGGCTACAAGACATTTAGGACATCAATTGAAAAATACAGAAAGACTGTTGCAAGCATTTGCGAAAAATATCTTTCAGATTGGAACTGGTAAAAATCACAAAAACGGATTTCACTATTACAAAAGTTAATAAGTAGTTGCTACAAAGTACCATACATTTTATAAGGGTATAATTTAGACGGTCACCAAAAATATTTTTAAGACTCTAAGCTTAGGCACCAAATAAAATAAACAACACCAAAAAAAATAAATTGACTTTATTAAAAGGGCCCTAAAGTATATAATATTATGATCCAAAATATTTAAAATAACATCAGAAAAATCGCAAACCTCGCACAAATATTATTATTTTTGGTTCCCAAAATGGATTAACGGTTACCAAATTCTATCCAACTCAAAGATTAATATTACTACCAAAAATCTTACTCCAAAATAGTAATTTATCATCCAAAATACATTATTTGACCCCAAACTACTTTAATGTAAGACTAAAATTACAATTGCATCCCTTTATTTCTTAACCACACACACACACTCCGCTGTAGCGGTAACTTCATACAGTGGGCATATGATGAGAGGCAGGCGAAGCAGGCTGCGCAGCCGCAGTGCAAACGGCACGGCACAGCGCAGAGCAGGGCAGTTACTGTACACATCTGAGCATACGTAGCTCAAAGGGGATCCCTTCTCTTCGCATAATGTTTTTTGTCCTAATATACTTCGGCATAACAATTTTGGCACAATTTGTTTTGGCATAATTTTTTTAGGCATAAATTTGATTCGCATAACGTTAATAGGCCTAATGACTATTAGCATAACGTTAGTAGGCCTAAAGACTTTTAGCATAACGTTAGTTGGCTTAATGACTATTAGCATAATAATATTTAGGCATACAATTAATATAAATAACAAAAAGAATGTTCATGCAAATTATTTATTATAAATTCACATGACATTTTCAATTGCAAGAAACGCACTAAATTTAGGGCATCCCGACTCGGATAGATTTAGGTTAGGGTTATTTTTTTTTAAACCACCCACTCTAAATTTAGGGCACCCCGACTCGGATAGATTTAGGTTAGGGTTATTTTTTTTTAAACCACCCACACTAAATTTAGGGCACCCCGACTCGGTGTGCCACCCAGAAAACTTTCAGTGCACATGCTTTAGGATATTATGCTTAAAAAAGTTATCCTTTAAAACTTTATGCTTAAAAAAGTTATGCTTGAGAACTTTATGCTTAATAAGTTTATGCTTTAAAATATTATGCCTAATCATTATTATGGTTACAGACATAATGCTTAAAAAAATTATGCATGAGCTGTTATGCGTAATTATATTATGCGAAAATATAATTATGCCAAACAACATTATGCTAAGTTATTATAGGTCTTAAAATTTTATACTAATGGATAGGGAACTACGCCTAACCTAAACAAGTGACGTTTGTTTGGGAACCTCAATATATTTAGCGAATTCCATATAACAATAAATAAGCGACGTGCGTTTGGGAACCCCAGTATATTAATTGGTATTTGAGAAATATTCTAGCGAGCCTTAGCTTTTTTAGCCTAACAAAAATGACCAAATTAGAAGTCATGGTATTACATAACTGGTAACATCTAAGTAATGACAATATATAATATTTGGTCTAAAGTGTATTTTAAAGCCGTCCATATATTTTTTTGGTAGTCAATAATACGAAAAAATGGATGCATTTCATAATATTTTAGGAAACGTTATTTGGTGACCATTTATCCATTTTGGTAACCGTTTAGAATTTTTTTGGTAGTAAAATAGGTACTTTTTTGGGTGGTGTTTAAACACAAGCCATTTTATAACATCTAACCTTTCCAGAACACCACTGTTACAACTAGATGACAGATTTCAATACTAATAAATTTCATAACAAAGTATTGTTTTATTATTTGTATTGCTAAAGGATGATATAGCAGCGGGACCACGCTTTAGCTTTTTCGTGGTTGTCAAAAATGTAAACTTATCCAAAGTTTATAGAAGGCGATATTTTCTGAAGACTTTCCTTTTAACCAATAATTGCTTATGCCCTTCAAAAAATCTACACTTACGTTAGTAAAAGTTTCTCAATGACATATCTCGTATGTTAAATTTGTTAGTGACAAAGTAACTTGCAATATACCTCAGTAACATTATATTGTACTAATGATAAAACGAACAATGTCCATCTTACATTTGTAGCCGTAAAAATCGTCTCATAATACATTACTATAACTGTATCTATATTTTATATACTCATATAGTACGTAGTACAAGTGTATCGTAACGCATAACTAGTGAATGTAGCAGGTAGCATACCTGTGAGAAGTTGGGCACGCTGGCCGTCTTGCGCATGGTGATGGGCTGCCCGCGCGCCTGCTCCAGCTCCTTGACGGCGACGCTCTGCCGCAGCCGGTCCAGCGTCAGTATGCTCTCCACCGCGCTCACGCCGCGCGTGTACTTTTCTACAAGAGTCATCGATAAATTGTGTTTTAAAGATAGGCAATAAAATCAATCTGGAAGGGTATTGATGTGGCTTGATTATTGTAATTTCAGCAGTGTATACAAGATAATAAAGTTGAGTTTTGAGTGTTGTTGTTTTGACGGCGTTATTGTTTTTTAGTCGAATTAGACTTTACACTTGTCTCAGCGTCGGGTCCAATAAATCAAAACTTTTCTTTACTTAATCTCTGAATATTGCACATTTGAACAAAAAACGTTCCAATTCTGGAATGGAATAGAAACCAAAATCGGTTGAACACGTCCTAATTTTTTTAATTTCCTAATCTTACTGCGAATGTAGTACAGTGCTTGACTGTGATCTCATGGGATAGTAACAAAAAATCTCCAATATCTTAAGTCTTCTACAGTTACTATCACTTTGAATTGAAACTACAGACAGACGGCTTTTGTGAATTCTGATAGTCACTGAAAACAACATCGATTTAAAAAAATAAAACTATTCACCTACCACCACAGCTACCAACTATCTACTAGTTTAATCTATCTATCTATCTATCTATCCTTACCGATATAAGTCTCTCCATCAGCGGCGCTGGCCTCCTCCCCGGTGGCGGCGATCTGCGCGAGACTCTCCCGCTCCTCCAGCTCCTCGGAGGCCTTGGGTATGTTGGACACCACCTCGTACGTCACGCCGGTCTGCGTGAGCTGGTCCGTCCTGTCCACGTAGTAACTAACACATTTGTATATTACGTATGTCAACTTGTTCAGCTCTACTATATTGTATGGTTAGGAAACAGAGGACATTTTAGTTTTGTTATAGGTAGGTATATTACATAAAAGTTTTACATAGTAACAGCTGAGAGTTTCCAATATAGTCAACACTCTATCTCAAGAATAATTTAAAAGAACACTTTTAGCAACCAACGAACAATAGATCCATTGATACGCGACGTTATGTGAAAAATAATATTATTAAAAAAAAAAAATAGTTTATTTTTGCAATTTACAAGGTATCTTAAAAACCCAAAGATTTTTTCTAATATAACACCAAAACAGTTCTAAACTTTAGTTCACGAACTTTTTTTTAAACCGTCACCACACCAGTAATTTTGAAGCGCATTTATAACCAATGAAGTCAAAAACACATGTAATTCCGCTTACGTTTACCTTTTTGTGCCAATTACCCAACGTCCCAACGTCTTTTAAAAAATAAAACCAATTAAAAAAACTAATTTTTTACTCTAAAAATATACCACCCATCCGTAAGCAAGCGACGCGTATGGACTTGAAGTGGACTTCAGGCTCGATGTTCAAATACCACCCATAACAACGGACAGGAAAGAAAGCAAGGAAAGTAGAAGGTTGCCGACTAACCTGACGATCTTCTTCCGTATCCGGTCGGTGAAGCTCTGGCGCTTGTAAATGTTTAATCCTAATCGTTTCCTAAGTATGAGATCCATGGGGGCGGGGTGCGATAGACGTACCGTCGTCTTCAGTATCAGGTAGACGCGTTCGTTTGCTGGAAAATAATGAAGAAAATATAGTCTTGTAAGCATGCGGTGAACATAATCAAAGTTAAAAGTTGGTTTTCTTAGCTGTACACAAAGTAAACACCCCCATTTTCCAAACTACTACTTGCTATCAACATAGTATCTGGCCATATTGGCTATGTGCGGAGTGGGTGGTGGGGAACGGCAAATCGATCGTAGCGCACGACGTGGCAGAAATGTGAATTAATTCTGGGTTGTCATGTGTCAAATTGCTTTATTTTCATAACTTCCTTTATAATTTTAAGTAAAAGCGTAAAAATTTGCGATATGGGTCATAGTACATGATGTGTCGTAAATTGTAAAAACAATGGGAAAAACAGTTCGTGCAAGTTTTATTCGTTTCCAACATCAAAGTGGACATTACAGCAAAGACAAAAATGGATAGCTGCTGTGAAGAGAAAAAAATATATATCCATATTTTTCACGAGGAAGAAAATCGCTAGGTATAATATACACATTCATTTTTTTACACTATTTTTTTCAATTTCGTTGAAAAACTAGTCGAAAATCAATATCACAAAAATATCTTATCATCTAGTTGACATGATTTGACAGATGACAAGTCCTGAATAGTTGCGGCCACTAGGGGCGCTGTCATCGTGCACACAACGAATAGCTTTTCACTACGATCAAAATGAACATAATCACAATGGATCATAATTATATTGGCCATATTCAACCAGAGTTGACTGACATTATTTAATATGGGAGTGGTTTTTTTTTCGGTGAATAAATATTATCCAATGATAACTCCCGCCCTTGGGTGGAGCACCCCGTTCCTATTTTGCCTTTCACACCAGGATCAAGCTTTCCTTTCAAAAGCAAACCCTTGACACTAATAGGCTTCGATCCTTCTGCAGAGTCCCTAACGGTTTGCTGATAACTCCGTGATATTATGACTGGTTTAGTTTTTACCCCAGAGTTTACCGTCTTTACTTTGCAGTTGCACTGATGAGTCACTATTTTCTTAACGCGAATAGACTGTAGTCCCTTTTCTGCCTTCTGACTACCCATAACGAGTGTCAAAGATCTACAAAGACAATCATTACAAGGACACATCTACAAAGATAAACAAGTTCAGTTACCTTCAGTGATCCGGTTGAGGTACTGCGAGTCGTGTATAGACGAGTCCCACGAGGCCACTGCAGACACGTCCTTGTCGTGATGGTGCAGTATCTGCAGCTCGTAGAACTTGTTGCCGTGCTCCTTTGGTAAGATGGAATGTAGGCCTGCTACTGTCACTTCTTCACCGCTAGGGTGCGTCGTTAGGTCATCGGCTGAGAAAATTTGGTTAGATAAGTGTACAGTAACAGTAAAAGATTGCTTATAAAAGTTGACTGGTGAAAAATTTCGCCTTTCCATTATTACGCCACAATTCATATAATTCTTATGTATACAAAACTTAAGCAAACAAGCGCTTGTCTGAAATATTTTCCGTTTCATTCGTTTCATTCAATTATTTTCATTATGTTTAAAAATACTTCAATATTGATGAAAATCTTGATTATTCTCTTCTTCCATGTACAATACATAAAGAAAATTGTATTTTGTATTTGTAGTTTACAATTTGTAGGACTTACCATTGAGATCTAGAAATAGCACAGGTATGTGATGTTCCATCCCTAGTGGCGGCACCCAGGCGGCCGGCGCGCCGGGGATGGGGCTGCCCGGGCTCGGCACCAGCACCTGCACAACGGGACCATATCATCAGTGCCGTCACATTCACCAACCATTCTCATGTATGTAGCGAGTATCTACTGCGTAAAACTTGAAATACCATACTGTGAAAAAAAACTTGTAGATGGCGTTGTGAAAAAGTGACAATGATTGTAAGTACTGTCGTGATAGAGTTTCAAAATATTCGGCCAAAACAAAACCTCGAAAGAGTCTTGTCAGGTTAATGACAGAAACACTCTGAAATGAAAATAATATAGTAATTATCATGATAGATACTATAACTTATCAAAACTATTGTTCATTTCAGGTTGTCTGGTAAAGATCAAGAACTATAAGATCACCCATTGTAGTTTTACATTATAAGTAACATATTGAATATACTATAAAGTACATAATAAATAAATAAATATTTCTACATTTCATTTATTTGAAGAATGATTTTTCAGTAGCCAAATAACTTTTATCTGAGGAATAAACATTACGGTTTGAGAATTTTTGTTCTCCCGCCTTTTCGCCTCAGTGGAAGAAATTATTTGAAGATTTCCTACCTTCAAGAAAACAGACGTAATATTTTATTAGATACAACAATTTGATTGTTGTGAGTAATTAATTAGACACAAAAATAAATACCATTATAACTTACCGCATTTCTTTCCTCAGTGAGTGAGACCCACTGTTCAACGAGAGACTGTTCTCGTTCATTATCACGATCGTTCTTCATTGCAGGCGACATATTTACTAGTTTCTGAAAAATTATAGTTAGATCATGTCACTTTTTAGTATAAAATCAGAGACCTACCCCAGTTTCACAAGGTAGATCACTATTTTCTTGATGCGAATACATAAGAAGTTTTTATTTTCTACCCCAGTTTTACAACAAGTATTCGCGTTAAGAAAATAGTGACCTACCTATTTATAGTATTTATTATTTACCTGTAACTGTGCGTGTAAATGTTGTCGTCTACGAAACAGCGCGTCGCTCCACCTTTCTCGTAACACCGCTAAATCTTCGTCTTGATAGGAATCGAGTGGCATTTGTAGGCGTGATCTGAATGAAAAGAAGTATAACGTTTAAGAAATATTTGGACATGTAAGTAATATCTACATTTGTGGAATTAAAAGGATGTTGGCTGCAAGTTAGTACAGTTAACCGTCGTGACGAAGCAAATTTCAAAAGAATCAAGGGATTTGGCAACACTGCGTCAACGACTTAAACAGGATATTAAACATAAAGCCGTATGCGGAACAGGGTATAAAACACATACTTTCGTTGAAAAAGGAGGATGCTTTGAACAGACAGATTTTATGTCTAGTCTGGGCGACTGGCCGATAGTTTGAATCGCTCTTGCGCCATTTTAAACCGCTTGTTGTCATCCACACGTCGTCATGTCGCTACAGTAGTATCATGTAACACCCCTACCTGACGCTAACCGAGCCGACCTCAATGCTGAGTATCTGCTGGCACACGAGCGGCAGCGTGCCGGAGTTGAGCGCGGGCCGCACGCGCACGGCGATGCGCCGCTGTTGTCCCTGCCGCACCTGGTACACGCCGCCCGTCCACACGTCGTTACGTTGGACCACCTATAGGACAAATACGGACATAATACAAACATTGCTATTGAAGTAGAAAACAAACAGCTACCGCTTAAATCAAAATAAACCATTTATCCAACTAAACCAGCTGCGAAACGAGAGCACCCACCCCGCACCGCTTTGTCGCCCGGCGTTCACTCGTTATCGACGGGTGGACGCCGCGTTATCACTAATAAACGTTGCGCGGTCAACCAGTGGACCCGGAGTGCTCAACGAGTTGACGTTACTTGGTCCACGAATTGAATGGAGCGACGTATCGCCAACGTATCGTCCTCGCGTGAATCATTCGCGGGTACCGCGCGGTCCACTCGGGACCCGCGCGTTGGCAATGCGCAGTCAACGCGCGGCAAGTATGCGAGCAGCGAGTTGTCACCTAATATGTTTTCGCCCTATGATGAGTTCCTTGACAGTTCTTGTCTGACAATTACAGTGAAGTGACCTAACGAAATTTAATCGATTTTTTTATAATATCGATTCAGTTGGCAAAGAAATTGGAATCGGATTGCTAAATATTCGATTTTTTTTCCTACTAATATTCTTATGTTATAAATGTGAAAGTTTGTGGATGGATGTGTATGTGGATGTTTGTTACTCTTCCACGCAAAAACTAGTGTACGGATTTTGATAAAACTGTACAGTAGTCTAAGTAGATTATAAATCACAATAAGACATAGGCTACATAACATCATGGGAGCAGAGCAAAAACCTGATATAGCTCCGGCGAAACCGCGGGGGACCGCTAGTGATAAATAAAACGCAGTATGTTTAAAATATTAATAATTTATTTACTCTTCACTGTCAGAACTTGATTCTTGATTAGAGCTTATATCCATATCGGAAGGATACAAGGCAGACGCACTCGTACTGACGCGACGCGGTCGCGATTACAAGATGGCCATTCCGATTTATAAATTTTTTATCGATTAGTGTCGATTAGGTAGTGTCAATCTCTATAGTCAGAAGTTCCGTTCAACGCATTACACATTTTCTACACTTATACTTTTTTATTTTATGTACTTAATTTTATGTAACTTAATTATAATCACTATAATTTATTTTGTAATTTACAAAAGGCAGTATTTTTTTTATCATTCAATTTGTAATTATTTTGCCACTGTATTTTTTTTTGTCTAAAGTAGTATGCGTGCCACGGAAAAAAATGAACTGTCAGGGAACTCATCTTAGGGCGAAAAAACATTAGTTGTCCACCCGCCGTCAGCGCGTGGATGGCTTATGATTGAGGCGATCTGGTGACGCTGCGGAGTTGATGTAATGAGCGATACCCGGATGCAGAGTGGGTGCCGGGTGGCTCTAGTGAGCTGTGACCAAAAAAAATGTGTGTGTGCAAAAAAATGACTAACCTCGACCGGCGCATATTCGCCGTTGTCGTTGAGCTCGTGTATCTCGACCCAGAGCTCGATCTTGCGCGTGAGCTCGGTCCAGCGGTCGGCGAGCGAGCGCGCCTTGGCCAGCTGCTGCTGCTCCACCTCCCAGTTGCCGCGCGCGCGGCTGAACCCGGCCGAGCGGTGGCCCCACACTTCGATCGACAGGGCACCCTCTGCTCACACGAAGTTTGTGTTTTATTGATTACTAGTGCTTGACTGAGATTCCACCTGATGGTAAGCAGTAATTTGATGGTGCGAAGCACTAGTTAATTGAGAGCCTATTTACTCTAGCCTTGAAGACATCCGAATTATAATCGGAAGGGAAAATCGCTTTTTTTGATAACGCTGCACTTCTCAGGAACAGCAAGAATGTAAAATTTGAATGTGTTTGTATAGTAGCAATTAGTATAGAGTAGACTGACCGGCACAATGCTCGATGAACTCCTCGGTGAGCGGTATGGTGAAGTCCTTCTTGTGGTCGAAGCGGAAGGTGACCTGCGACTGGTGGCGCGGCGACGCGGGCGGCGCGGCGGGCGCGGGCGGCGGCGTGTCGGCGCTCACCACGGGCGGCACCACCACGGGCTCGCCCAGCCCGCCGCCGCCGAACACCGAGTACTGGCAGAACACGAAGTGCGACAGCGACGGCGGCAGACCCGTCGCCTGCTTTATCGCCACGCGGATTGTCACCTGCGGATGAGGTTTTCTTATAGTACCGACAAACAACACCATTCGCATATCGTTCCAAATTCAATTACGAAACTTAAATCTTATTTCCTTGAAGCCAACCAACAAATTACGAACAAGTTCATAATGGCTCTGTATTACTTTTTTAGTCTATGCGCATTAAGAAAATAGTGAGTCATCTGTGCAACTACAAAGTAACGGCGTATTCATACTGAATTAGAAATCAAAACATTAATATTAAAGAAAACTAAAATACAACAAATACCGAGTATTTTCAAATACATATAATTAGTAATATTTTATCGCAATCATCGGATTTTTAATTTATATAAATTGAAAAAATATCCATATTTTAAATTAACAAAGACGCATCTAAAGGACGACCGTCTGAAGGACTTACTTAATAGTCACACATTAATTAACATTGATTTAATTGTTCAAGGGCTACGCTAAGTAATACGATGAGTCACTATTTTCTTAACACGGATACACAAATATTTTTTCATAAAAAAAACATTAATTAGTAATAAACATGCTCTCTTTGCGAGAAAAAATACTTCCTAAATAAACTACAACAGTTTTTCTTTCAGAACCATTTAAAGCAGATAATCCCTAAACATTACCCATTCACCATGTAAAATAACTTACTTGTTGCGTAGCAGAGTCAGCAGGATCGTCATCGTCTCTCATATCACCAGAACTGTCTGAGGCTGCTTCACAAATTCTGTCCTGAGGAAACTGTCCCGCCACTCGACTTATCTCAACCTGAAATAAACAAAAATATATTATTATGAAATAAACTTGCAACAGGAACGACTTACAACGTCCTATAAGACGAGACACATCACCAATCTACAAACTATTATGTTTTAATTACCTAACAAAGCATGGTTTTTTTCAAATGAATAACCATGGAGTAACTTGTCGGTTCTTCTCCATAGGAAAAGACCAAATGGTACCGTGCACTAACTTCTAATGTTTTATAAATGTCTATGTAGGCCTATGAGTTTTTATGGTGGGTAAAAAATATCCAATGACGAATCTCGACGGTAGGCGGAGCGGCAAACCTTATCAGACTCTTACTGTCTGAACTAGCCACCCTGTTCCTAAGTTGTCGTTATACCAGGGCCAAAGCCTTCCTTTCAAAGACGAACCCTTGGCCCCAGTTGCAGGCCTAAGAGCATTGCCGAAGTTGTTTTTTTTTTTGTTAAGAGCCTAATCTGTTTTTCCTTTTTTTTTAAGTAATAACAGCTGGTGGTTGAACAATTTTTTTTTATGACTTTTGACTTTGTGTCTGTGTCATGGTTATCTATAAAAAGCGCATACCTGTAATCTACCAGCAACTTCACCCTGCTGACTGATGATGGGCGTGTGATAGTCCAACGTGACGTCGTGGAACAAAGCCTCTAGGAACACGTTAGCTACTCCGATCAGGTTGTGGTTCTCTTGTGATTCGTAGAACGGATCTAACGCCATCTCCGCTGGTTCCGTCTGAAATGTATTAAGAATGATTAGTTCTGCTTGCTATGTGATAGAATTGGTTGTTTTTTATTTTAAATAGTTACAATATTTGATATCGTTTTAGTTTATCGATATAGTAAGTAAATTTGTTTTTAGGAATCGAAATCAAAATTGACCTTACACAAACATACACCAATTTGTGCCTCATTGAACATTCATTTGTAGCTCTTTTGGGATAAGTAATAAATAAAATAGTCTATTTGAATTTTGCCATACCAAAATTGACGCGTATCTTTGTGGACCGTAGCTGGGTCATAGAACATTTGATTGGGTTCTGTAGCGTCATCTATGGCATCACATAAGGACTAATCCTGCATCGTGCTATCAAAGTTCTCCGCGCGATTTGAACATATTTGGAACAGCCCAAAATCAACTATCAGGCAGTAGCCCACCAGACTTAACACCCGTCTGGTCAGAGGAACCTTCCTTTTTAATGGAGGTTTGCGGACTGTCTGTTCCGCAAGCCTCCAATATTCACAACGAGAACATAAAATTAGGTATGTAATGAAGCATTTCAGTTTTCCCTGGTCTCACCTCTTCGGAGTCATTGTCCCCGGCGCAGGCCTGTCGGCGGCGCCAGTCGTCGTACATGTCGCGCATGTCCACCAGCTTGTTGTCGAGCTTCTCCATGGACCACACCTGGCCGCTGCGCCCCGGACGACGCACCATTATCGCGGGCTCCGACACGAACGCGCCACGCTGCAATAACATGATCATACTGTTATTATTTACTCAGGAAAAATGATTTTGATAACATCTTAGGCGCTAGACAGACGGAGTGCATTTCAACTGCAAAACAACCGCAATTTGGTGTTCGGATGCAGTTTGAATGCAGTTGACACGACTGCAATAGAACTTCAAACCAACCGTGCAGTTCGATTGCAGTTGGTGTGCAGTTTACACGATTGCGCTGAACAAGCCTTACAAGCTCACAGATAGGTTCAAGATTGACGTTCATTATCGTTTTTCTTACAATGAGGAAGTCATAAAAATAACTTCTCTCGCATTGGCTAGAGCGAGAGAATGTAAAATTTATTCATACTAAAAGACACCCGTATTTATACAATGTGCTTGTTTTCAATTGTCAAAACAACGGCGTTTGGCTCTCTCATTGGTTAAAAACTTGGAGCGGCCGCGTCATAGCACACGTAAAAAAAACATATGACAATATACGATAAGCGCCCAACGTGCCGAGTAAGGCGCCGCGTCCCCGTAAACAACAACGAAGGTCTTGAAAAAGAGATCTCTACACAAGGACACATCAGGTAAAGATATATCACCTTTCTATTAGGACTGAGGTTCTGTGGCGGTATCTGCAGCGTGACACTGAAGCGCGTGTTCCTCCTCATCTCTTCGGCTAAGAAGTTGGCTTCTTGCACCAAGGCGTTGGCTCTCAATATATCAGCTTTGAGTCGTCCCAATGAACGTTTGAATGTATCGTCGCGTTCTGCTGCCCAGCGTTCAACACGGGCTGCTGTTGTTGGCGTGCATGCTGTCATTTTACCTGAAACATTAACAAATAGCTGTATACTAAACAAAAAAAAAACATAAATAAAAATATCTTTTCTTAAAATTGGCACCTATTTTATAAATAGCCCGGATCGCTCTTTTGCGATATTGGTTATTGGATGAAACAGCAATTAGCAATTGAAATATTAGTATGGGAAAGACTGGGGATGTGGTGGAGACATCTCGCTATCTCATTCTCGATACCACTTAACCTAACGGCGGTGATGTCACATTATAGTTAGAGTTGGATTACGATAACTCTGCGCGTGGCTGGGGGCGTGCTTAATGTTGCCAGTGTATTAATCTACTTTCCCTCATATAATCAAAAATCTTACTAACTTAAAAGAAAGTAAACAATTTTGCTCAAGAAATACATTTTGAAATCAATAATGGGAAATGCATTTCATTTCATGACATATTATTACTTACATTTTAATATGTTCAGGTTTTCTAAAATTATACACCGTTAAATTTGGATCATTTTAAATCCCTTGGAGGATCGATGCGGTGCATGAAAGACAATCGATTGATGAAGTTAGAATAATAAAGTGCTTTTTTTAAATCGAATTAATTTACGCACGTTCGAAATTGATCTCTTTAAGTAAACGTCAGCTGGGCCATTTCAATGACCTGCAGGTTGTTACCGACAACCACTTACGAGGTCATAGACTCGTTTACTTAAAGAAATGAATTTTGTAAATGCGTATATCAATACGAAATTTAGAAAAAAAGTACTTTACTTTTTCAATCGATAGTGTTTCATGTAAGGGATCGATCCTATTTGGGATTAAAACAACCAAAATTTAACGGTGTATACCTACGACAATTAGGGTAAGCCTATGTGAGGACATAGGCCTCCCCTAATTGTTGCCATAATGAACGGTCCTGCGAATTATAGTAATGCGAATATGTATAGTAATGAAAATGAAACAGAATTTTAGATAAAGAAATGTTATTATTTATATCGTGTTCAACTGGTATTTACACAAATCGACTATAAATATTTTTATTCACATAGGTAATTATTATAAAATAGTCATGAGAACTTTGTACTTCAAAAATTAATGAGTATCTCGCAGCCCTTTTAAATCTGGCGTAGCAAAGGTCCTGGAGTGGGTCAATTTCTTTTCATTTGAATATCTTCATCAGAATCTATGCTTAAGAATTTATCGAAGAGTTGGAATTCATATCGTCATGGTAGTCACTTGATTAAGATTCAAATACATGGTACAGTCCATTTCCAACAAACACTGTTTATCTGCCAGACACTGCTCGGGTACGAATACTCAGGGAAGTTTTATTGTCCTGGTCACCCGAAAAAAATATTTGACAAATGGTCCAACTTTGGAAAATGGGATCATAGGCACGATATTTTCTAATTTCTCTTAACAAGCACGTTTGCCTTTCAAGATAATATCCTTGTCAACACTTTTAATCACTTTCTGTATAAAAATGACGATTATTTACTTTGGAAACTATTAAAAACACAAAACATTTTCTTGACACCTGACATAAATGTCAAGATGACGGCGATTAGTTTCTTTTTGGGCCGCGCGCAGACTTAACGAAATTCTACTATAGTGCAACCTTTTTCTGTTACTTGACAGTTTCCCATTCCAACAAATTTGAAAAGTTTCTAACTTTCTTAATTCTGAACGAATTTGAAAATATCTACTTACGATATGAATAAAATTATTTATTTAATAATACTGTTAATTTTATGACACAATTTTTTTTTTAAATTTAATACTCAATACTATTGGCTGTTTGTAGGTTATAAAATGTAATAATGTCACAAATATCAGTCAGTAAAGCATCACTCACTGACATTTGTGACATTATGAATTCTTGCAAAAAATATGGTGCACATCATCGTCATGGAAGATCTAAGCTGTATACGATCTTGTATATTTAATAAATAAAAAGTTACCTAGTTTCAGAGGATCGTAAGCGTACGGCGGATAAGGCGTCGAAGGTGACAGTATATTTCTTAGCTGTTGGAATTGTCGTTCATATTCCTGTCGCTGTTTCTCTAGCGCCACTGTAAAACAAAAATAAATATATTAGAGTTGTTTTAATCAGGTCATACTGTATTGGTAAAACACAGTAAGTATTTTTTTTCGTTGGTTTGTTTGTTCTGTAGTAATCCTGCACAACGCCATGTATATATTTCGTAATTCCACGCTTTCTATTTTCTGTTCTGAAGTAATTCTTCTAGCTTGTCGATTTTTTGGGTTTAATGACGTAAACCGAAAAAAAAAAATCAGAGTTCTGTGTGTGTTTAAACTTTTAAATGACCAAACCAATAGTATATTACCTTGTTTATCCTCCTCATGTTGTTTCTCGAGCCTCGATATGGCAGTCTGTATCGGATCGTTGCTGAGTTCGTTCAACATGATCTCCTCCCTCGCGAAGTTGTAGTCGATCGGCTGCGCAGGAGTCTGCGGTTCGGACGCCGCGGCTGTGGAGTAACCAGAATCTTGTTCTACAACGAGGTGTAGTAGAACAAAATGAAGGGTCAAATAAAAGCGAAATTTGGCAAAACAAATTATGATAAAGGCCAAATTGTATGAAGACTTTTGTTGATGTAACCGCAAAAGCTCAAATATAACGCAATGGTACGGAATGCTATTGATAGCTGGTAACTATTTTTATTTGCTTAAATAGCATTTCATATCGTGCAACTTAAGAAGTAACAAGCAACACTGAAAGTAACACTTTGTATGACTCCAGATTGAGTCAAATCAATGTGGTGAACATGTGAAATGAAAACCCTTCATAATTTTCCCTTACCTGTAGCCTTCGGACAGTTAACCCTGAAGAAGTGATGGTTTCCCCACAGTATCCTGTCCGCATGACCGAGTCGGACCCTGGACACGACGGGCGTGCCGTTGACGAAGCACCGCGCCGCACCCAGGGGCTCCATATGCAGGCCTCCGCCCTCCACGAGCAGTTGGCAGTGTTGCGGCTGGATGCCCAGGCCAGAGAGTTGGATGTCTGCTGAACTTGAGCCTCCTACTAGTGTTCGATCCTGGAAAAAGAAAATACATGTTAGTATGGTCTGGTAAAGTTTTTTCTTTAATATTACTTACTGGCCTAATTTTTACTCCAATAAGAATCCGCCTTTTCTCTACAGTTGCTCTGATGAGTCACTATTTTCTTAATGTGAATATAATAGAAATCGAAATTGTATGTAAACAATTAATATATGATGAAAAATGGATATATATATATATAATAGAAATCGAAATTGTATGTAAACAATTAATATATGATGAAAAATGGATATCAATGTTGTCTTGTTAACTCTGGAAAGATTGTGACATGTCCAATAACCTCATTCCCCAGAGACCATTAAAACCAGCGTATATGTATGCTTACCTTCAGATAGTAAACAAGCAGTTCGTTGAGCGACGGATCCGCATTCAGATTGACGAGGTAGTATTTGTTCTTCTCCACTTTGATGCCGCTAGCTTGTACGCTGATACCCATCTTTTCTAACGCCTGCTGACGCTCGCTTTGTATTCGACCTGTAAACAAAACATAATAATTTATTCATTACTATTTAGTAAGTAATGGGATACCCGGTATTCGCTACTACGACAAATAAAATACACACGTTACGTTTATCTGTTAAAAAATTCTGAGATCATTTGGACGCGTAGAGGGCTGGTATGTGACGGCGCGGGCTATTAAAGTTTGGAAAGATATGTGGGAGGCCTTTGGCAGGCAGTGGGACAGGGTTAGTTAAAAAAGGAAATGCTTTGGTTTATTGAATTTAAACTGTCTCCGAATCGTCTCATGAAGATTTACTGATTTTCAAATAATTTTGAGCACGTCGGTAGCATAACTTAAAAGTAGAAATAAGTAACAACATTATTCGTTATTAAAACTACCATTTCATTTATCTGATCGAAGTTATAATAAAATAAACTTGAAGATATGTAATAGTCACGAACCCACATGGGACCTGCGTGGTTTGATTATGGCACACCCCTCTCTCACATAGGAAATGCATGTATTAAGTCAATTAGCTTTTTAAATAACATTTTTGTAGATATTTTTGGATAGGATGAAGTTAACTGTTTAACAGGTCATATAGCGTTGAAGTGGCTTCATACTAGGGCTTCCAATCCCGCAATACAGAGATCTCGGTATTCCATTCGCGACCGCGATCGGTCGGCTACTGAATTTCGGAGGGTCAATGGCGAACTATGTCACATTTACATATAATTCTTTAAAAGGAATACCACCGACTAGTGTGGAAGCCGAAAGAGCCTTCTCTGCTGCTGGCTATATTGCCTCTAAAATACGCTGTAGTTTGGCAGACGACACTTTAGACATGCTATGTTTTCTTCGCAAACATTTCCAATTGAATAATAAAAAAAAATGAAAGAAACTAAATAATTCTTTATCATTCAGCTGAAACTGTTTTTTTCTATTGTACTTGATTATATTTTTATATTTGATCTCAGTAATTGAAGTGTAATTTGATTGATCTCATTTAACGTTGATTAAAGTGAAATTACGTTGATTTATTTTGATTAATATATTGTTCTATAAGCCTCACATAATATTTCCCATAATTATTTGCGGGATCCCGCCAATACCGGGATCCCGCGGGATTATAATTCCCACTCCCGCCAATACCGGGATCGATCATGGGGTGCGGGATTGGAAGCCCTACTTCATACACTACACACCATCATAGCTAATTAACTATATACGTTCCCACCGACCGATACCGATCAATTAGCAATCACGTATGCATTTAGAGAGTCCAACTGGTCATCAATCAAGGGGCCTACCACAAGCCCTTATAGCAGTATTACTTCGATATTACTTTCAATGGGAAAGAGACGGCACTAGACAACGTGTCTAACGCTGTCACTTGCACACTCTGGAACAGGAATAAAAACAATCTTACTTTAAACCTCATCGACAAGGTTCAAGTCAGTTGTCGTAACTACGAATTTGTAAGTTATCAATGCATTTGAAGCACCTTATGCCACATAACGAAACAACCATTAGGGGTTGTCGAAGGTCGTATTGCAAAAAGTATAAAATTCCTATCTCGGCCTCGTTCTTCGATTTCTGATGAGTTTGAGCTAACATTACTTAAACGATTTCTGATGAGAACTAACGATTGAATAGCGTGTGAATTATATCGATAACATAGTTACATGAGTTACATGCCTATTGTGCAAATTATTATACATAAGTAGGTTCAACTTGTATATAGAAACGTTTGACCACTATCTAACCAGATGGTAAGCAATAATGTGGCTGACGACTGGAGCACGCTTGTCTAGAGAAGTAATCTATTCCCACTTGACTTAAAGACCCCGTGGTTGTATCTAAACTGTAACTTCAATTTACTCTGCAGTGAGACACGAACAGCACAGTATAATCTATATATATATATATAATATTTCAACGCACAGCCGAAACTACTGGGACTAGGAGAGTGAAATTTTGCACAAGGCTTCCTTTTACGTCGTAGGCGGATACTAAGATTTTCCGAAATCCAACCCTCTAAAGGGATGAAACGCGTGTCCAAAGTTTGTGCGAGAACCTATTTTCTCACGGCGAAGCAGCTGGCAGAAAGCTAGTAGTGCATATTAAAATACAACCATTTAAATTTTGACGTAATAATATAAACGTCTCAACCAAATTTCGATCACGCTGGCCCATCATAACAAGAAATAACCAACTATGCAAAAGGGTGTGCGCAACAGTACGGTAGGAAAGAGATCAAGCGTAGGTTCAACGGATTTACGAGCATTCCGAAGCGCGGGAGTGTCTCATCTTTAAACTCTGGGCTGCTACGTAGTGATTGTTTGAATAATCCAATACAACTTTTTGACCGGCTTGGGATTCGAATCACGTGACCAAACAAATGCTTAGCATAATAATGAGATAATATCCACAGCAAACGACGTGAACTGGTATGATACACAATCATCATCACCATCATCATCACTTTAGCCGAAAGACGTCTACAGTTGTACAGGACTCGTGACCACAACTAGTCCTGTGCGTCTCGAATTCATTGTATTCCCGCGACTCTCATCCGGTCATAACATTTTATGAATGCACTTTTTATTGGAAATAAAAACAGGTAACAATCTTTTAACCCGATCGTGTTAACGAATAAACCGTCAAACTAATGGATGTGGTTACTGCACGCTGTACCGCTATAGAAAATAAGCCACGTCTATAAATAGCTCATTATGAAAAGCTTTTCCTCATCAGATTACTGTTAGCACGGAGCATTTATAATGAATGAGCTAGACACAGATAAAAATGAGAGAAATATAATACACATACCGGTTTCGACGAGTTTTTCCTCCCACGTTCGTGACATTTCCTTTAGTAGATGGTCGCTCTGTGCCAGCTTTTCGTGAACTTCTTCACCTACTGGCGAACCCTGGAAAGAAATTGCTTCATTAAAAACACTAATCAGGAAAGTTGAAAGTTTATTTGAAATAGACCAATTGCAATCACTTTTGAGTAGTTGAAATGTCAGTCAGTTAAAAAAAAAGAAGTAAGCTAAAGTGCACGTTCCAAATCCGTTTCGTAGATCTCTATGGAGAAGACCGCCAAAATCTATCTCTTTTCGCGCAGTCCATCCAAAGGTTTTCTGTAAGAGATTGCCCTGTGCTATAAGACCACCCATTGTACATTTTATTTTTAATAATGTTTGTCCTATGTATATTTGGATTTAATGCGTTGTACAATATAATATACATAAATCAAGTAAGCAACAAATAAGAGACTCCACTCTTTTATCCTATTATGAGTTACGTAAATCTTATTATTAATTAATTTTTGCTGTGAAATAGGCCTGCTAAGTCAACGACAAAAATTTGTTAAACATGGACTCGAGCTTAACCGTGGCTCGGCTGACTTTCCTAGAAATAACAGTGTTGCATAAAATTATCAACATTCAATTCGTCCTTTTAATAAGGCTGTTGCCAGCTGACTGAGGTATTAACTGAAACTAATTTTCAACAAAGCCCTCAGGATACGTAGCTGGAATACTAATCCTTCAAGAAAACACATCATAAATTACGGTCTAGCCCGCCCTTTTGCGATTGGAAAATGAACTAGTTCGACCAGAGAATTTACGTCTATTTAGGCCTAGAAGCTACAAGGTATATTGGGATATTTAGGATTGAAACATTGCCCATTCCTTGTCGTTATTTTTTATTTATTACCCTACAGAATTTATATCTACGATGTTCATTTTGACTGCAATGATTAAAAAAAAGAATATCCTAAGACCTAATGGCAGCATCAAGCGGTTCATTTAAGTTTTTAATTCGGCTGCTTTCATTCGAAATCTTTAAAAACGTTTAAATATGGAACGAAATAAAAGTGGATTGATCCAATAATGTCTGATTTTTGCAATAGCCATCATTCACTTCCAACTACGAAAGAACGAAAAGTGATAAGTTTTATTACAAAGAGAACATTAAGACAGGGTTCGCTCATATCCTCACGGAGTCACGGAGTTTCGATAGCATACTGTAAGAGAAGCTTATCCATGTGAAAACGGAACACACACTCAAGTGAAAATTCTTTCGATTGAACCGTCTGTTTTCACCTTTAGGAGATAACAAAACAATGGCTAAATCAAAAACTCCAAAATCATAAAGCCAACACTTAAGAAAGACGAACTTGCCCGTCGGCTTATTCGCGACCTCAATACAGTAGATACCGAGGTACAGACTTGCCCGGAAGCATTTCCAATGAATTTCCCACTTCAGAACCTTTAAGGTCTCTGCACACAGCCGGCGTGGCGTGGCGGGGCGCGGCGTGGCGGGGCGGCGACGCTGCGCTAGCGCGGCAGCATCGGTCACACTGCGGGCGCGATCACGCCGACCGTATCGCGACGCTATTCATTCATCAAAAAGATGTTGGACGATTCAGACGTGGAAACGCTCTTGCTTCTTATTTGCGCAAGCTAAGAAAAACAACGTAAACGGAAATCCGTCGTAATTATGGGGAGCCTGTCCCAGCCACTTCTGACTTGTATTCCCGACGCGACGGTAACCGTCGCGCCACGCCGCCGCCGCGCCGAGCGGGACGGCTCTGTGTGGCGTCGTCCGTAATATCTAGTACATTACAACTGCTCAGATGGTGGTGGTCAAAGGTGCAGAGACCTTTAAAGTTTTAGGAAGTCTCCTCCAAAGAATAATGAAATTCAACAAATGATTGTATCTTCATGACGACACGGTTTAGGTCTCCCTTGAGCATATCGATCCCTCGAGTACCACATATGCGGCAGATCGCATGTGATATGCACATTTGTACAACATATGGTGTTCCTTAAGGTCGTTGAGCCGTTTTGCCTCACAAGACCTTGTTTTTCTTTGCATAAAGATGCATTGATAAGACGCTATTGGCTTCAAGAAAGCAACCCTAGGTTAATAGTAGAAACCGACCGAATCACGATTGCCGAAACCGGAAACAAATGTTCAGTTCCTCTTCTAGTTTTAGCAGGAACCTACATCGAAACTGACATGATAACAGGAAAACTGACATGGAATAGTAGGTACCTCGATATGATTACGCTTGATTATACAACTATAACTTTCATAAAATACGAAATAAATAAATAATCGAAGACAGCAAAAAAAAAATGTAGACGAACTTAAAGTTTTTAGGTCTCTACCACAACTGTCAGTTTAAAGACGTGCCAAATATTCAGCCACTTTTTGGTCGGAACTAAGACTTCCGCCAAAACTAGCTTTTTTTGGCCGAAACCGGATCTTTAATCGGTTTCTAGTTATTAGATATTACTTCAAGCTTTGCGAATAAAATTGAAACCTATATAACAAAAGTTCATGCAGGCTAGCTATTTAGTTCTGAAGACCATCAACGTTTAAAAATATGTTAGCTTTCTATACCTTTTTCTATTTACTCAGCCACGCTAAACTGACGGCTAGTTCTGTTCTTTTCAAGTCAAAGGTTATTTAAGTTATCATGGCAGACGATCGAGCCTCCCTAGTCAAGTTACAACGACCGAGCGTTGAGCTTACGTTATAACAAAGGAATTGGGGGCATGGCCAACTCTAAGCGTTCAGGCTAAACGAAACGATTGTAACTTGGCTAGGGGAACCCCCGGACGCCTCTTAAGGTCGCCTCTGAACAACAGTATTAGGTGGACCATGCAATCCAGAACCATGCATCAATAAAGATACCCACACACCCTGCGAGTCCAACTTACCGTGCCACTTACCGTGGCATACTTCAGCATCTCCTTAAGGGTTTCAACCTCCTGGCGCAGCTCGCGGATGATGCGCGCGTTCGGGTCCTCGTTCACCACGGCGTGGTTCACGATGCGTTTCGCTCGGTCGGCGTACCGGAGGGTTGAGAGGGTTTCTTCGTAATTGTCTGCCGCTGGTGATATTGTGGCCACCTGTGAAAGAGATACACGTCTTTTAACGAAACTAGCTGTTATAAGCGGTTTTACCTATACCCCAAAGAAAAATAAGTACTCCCGATAAAAATCCTATGTGCTATTCCAGTACATGGACTACCAGTGTCCCAAATTCTATCAAAATCCTATAAGTCGCACGAGCATACAGATCAAGACACTCACAAACTTTTCTGCGCCTGCCTTTAAAATATTATAGTGTGAAGCCGTGTATATGTATAGGTACAATATATATGATAGGATTTCCCGTTAGCGAAAGTGACGAAAAAAACCTTTCATACTTAAATTCTTTTTCAAAAAACACTTTCTTAGTATTATTTAATTTCTATATAATGGAATTGGCTTTTTTAGACCTAAGCTGTGCCTTGTCTGTCAATGATTAATATTTTTACTATAAACAAATAAAAATGAACAATATAACCGCCCAGAAACCTGTAGTAGGCAGTATTAATATTCGCCCGATGTAGAAAATTGAAAACATGAATCAATATCACCATTTTCTTGGAAATTGGCCTTGGAATAAGAAAGTTAGTCGGTACTTATTTACTTAATAATAACAGAGGTGCAGAGGGAATAGTAATCCTTTAGAAACCATCAATATATACGTACAGTAGGGCCGTCAGATCTTGAAAAGTCTTAAGTCAGGCTAACTTTACCAAAATAAAGGTTTTTAAAAAATAAATGCCAATAACAGTTTTTAACAGCAAGAATGCAAATTGGATTTACTTGTTTAAACCATTTATTTTTTTACGAGTCAAGCGCTAAAATTCAGACTCGCCAAGATTCGACGGTCGTAACGTACTGTACTATGCCCAGTCACTTTGTTTCATTTAGGTGATTTGAAAGCCATACACCTTTACAATAATGACATTAGTGCAGTTTTGATGTTCACATACACCCGTATTCACAAACAATACTCAAACGACCCTTGACTAAGCAAACGCACAGCGTTGAAATAGAGCTCTGTGATTAGTTCGTTTGTGTTGCGTAGTTCACAAACCCTGCCCTGTGCGCTCGCGAGCACTGTGAGACCGCATAGTAACGTTTGTGAATACGGGTGTCAGTGTGACAGCGCTGTAACTTTTATAAGTTTTATTAGACGACATATTGAAGCGCTGCACCGGACTTTTGTACTAACTTATCAGTATTTTGACAAATACTTTCTATGAACGTGCTTGTCTATCTATCGCTAAGATATAAATCGATGTTAGAGACAAATATACCACTATCTACATCAGCTATAATTACACGGACAATGACGGTGTAAAAACTCTAATAGTAGAAATGTATATACAAGAAATACAAACATAAACAAAACAAGTTTGTATGCCCCACAAACACACAAACATGAAAGATAAATCAGTCAGAAATCGCCCTTGTTTACAATAAAAAAAAAATATAAATATACAATTTTAGTACTGCTTTTAATGTAGTCCAGGTTGCGTAAAGCATTTCTATGCGCGACGACGAAGCATGAGTGTTTTGAGTTAGGTACTGTGACTCAAAGGATGCGGCCGTCCTCCGTGGATAGAATTTGAATTAATTTCCAGTCTAGGGACCTATTTGCATTATCTCTTGTTTGCTAAGTATACATTTATTAAAAATCCCTTATTTTCAAGCCCATAATGACTAACTCATTCAATTTTTCTGAAATTACTATGTTAGTCGGTCATCACAAAAAATAAAATCATAGACAATCAGGCACATTGATTAGATAAATCAGAATTGTTTATCGAGTTCCATTTATTGAGTTACAGTTTCTTTATAGTTGGACAGAAGCCTTCAACAAACGACTGGACCTGTACTTCTCGCATGCAATTGGCATGCAATTGCATGGATTCCCACAACCCCAACCAGGTCATCGGCACTTTCTGAGTGGTGTTCCCATGGTGTTTTACGCAGTCGCCACTCCAAAACATTTCAGCCCCATCGACCATCTGTTCTGCGAACAATGTACCCTGCCGATTGCCACTAAAGTATAACGATTCTTTGGGCTATGTTGAAATAGTAAATTGGAATAAGAGCGAGGGAATGACGGATATCAGTACTTAAAAACTGCATAAAAAAAATACATTCGTACAATGGAATAGCTTCTAAGCCCAGAACCGTCCGGACCAAGCCCTGTCGTCGACGCCGCGCACTGTTCCCGCGCGCCTCAAGGAGTTGTCAGCAACCGTAGAAGGATCGAAGCCAACAAGGGCCAAGGGTTCGTGCCTGAAAGGAAGGCTCTGGCCCTAGTATGGCAATGTAGGAACGGGGTGGGTTGATTAGTCAGTAACTGACACTGTATCCCGCTCCGCCCAAGGACGGGATTCGACATTGGAAGATTTTTACCTACCATAAAAAAAGCCCAGCGTAAGCTAGACAATAGAGAAATACCTAAGTACTTCCATATTTCGTTCTTGACAGACAAAGAACTACTTGGAAACTTGTAAAATACTTATAGGTAAAGAACCTACTTGGAAATAGCCTACAAAAGTCTTTTATAACGTAACAATAGTCTGGAACTATAAAGGTATATTGCTCTTCACTTCCAAGTTTTAAGTGTCATATAGTAGACAATACCAATGTCAATATCGGTTGTTACATGATTGCTTCAATTCTTTCTTTGTGAGACTATGTTAGGCTACACTTAACCTAACTTTATATAAATGGGTAGACCTTACTCAAAGTTTGGAACTTACATAAGAACATAATATGTCACTTTTGCTCTAATATTACTAAATATAAACCACTAGTGTTATCATCTACTACAGCACAGCTGCCTCCACTTTAGAATGTCCTTCCAGACGTCCACTTACGACCTGGACGTATTATAGAACCGCCTTAAGTTTAACAGAAACACGGGAACAGAACACAGGTGTGTTCTGTTCCGAAGTGTGATGACGTCTTCACATTAAAGCAGTGAATTCACGCCATGAATAAACCACGTAAGTTGTACACCCCGCGAAAACCCTTCGCATTCACGCCTGTTTACAGAGCTTCATAGGACTAATCTGGAGCCACCATCAGAGCACTAGTGTGGTAAACTGATGACATGATTCTACTTACTCTACAACGATTCTAATTTAAGTGCGCTCTTAAAGCTGACATTAATAAATCAGATTTTTCTTACTGATCTGTGCAGGAATGCTGTCCAAATGAGATGGATTTTTGAAGTGTATGACAACGGGAAGAGAGTTCAAAATCGTCGTCAGCTGTAGAATTTCTGAGCTCTCGCATCACACCGTGCATCGCACTTATACTTCAGCCGTCTCAGTTAGGCAAAAAGAGTTTAGACCTCAACATAACAATGGCACTTACCATAACAGTCTTGCTGTTGCCTCCAAGGTTGTCTTTCAACAGCCACGTGAGCACAGAGTCTCTGTAAGGTACGAACTTGTCCTTGTTTTTACTGCCTGAAGACTGGTCTGCAAGTTTGGATATTACTAGCCCGAGTGTTGTTAGGGATCTGGAACAAAATAGAAGAATTTTAGATCGAATGCTAGACCAACTTAACTGACTACTCGTAACTGAACATAAGGAATTCGAAACAATTTTAGATGGATGGTTCATCAGTTAACATAAGGTATGATGTACCTAGTGAGCGACGGAAAGTTCGGCTTCGATTTTGGCAAAACAATCTAGTTCTGGCATCTGTTTTTACTGAACCTTCGTGTGATTATCAAGTGTCAACTGCCTTCATTAGCTCAGATCGCCAGTCGATCTCTCAGGACAGTCGGTAAAATACCTAATTAAAGAAATCCTTCTTTTGCAATGAAAGTGTTGATATTGTTGACAAATTGTTCGAAGTGTTGTAAATCTTTATATTTGTTTGTTTGAAGAGTAATATTATTTTATTATTAATTTTAATGACTGTTTTTTATTGAATTTAACGTGTTTAAACTTTTTTAATAATTATTATTTTACACTTAAACCAGGTTTTAGAAACACAATGGATTTTTACATGTCTACAAATGTTTCTGTTTTTGCCGAAATTGAATTAGGCAACAGTTTCGGTTTTGGCAGAAAGTCTTTTCAGTCGATCACTAGACTATTTCTATCGTATTTCGAACCATTTTTATCTTGAACTTTAGGTATACTGATACACGGAATGTTACATAGGCAGAGTATTTTCACAATCTACAGTTGGATCCACTGATCCATTTGTTTACCATGACGTGTTAAAATGTCAGGCGTGCGAGCGAGAATGACGAATGGAACAATACACAGTACATCCCATATAACTCCATCCTTTAAACAGTCCAGTTTAGGTCGGAAAAAAGATCGTTTCTTGTGGTAGCAATGCAGCTATTCACCAGATGCAAGTAGTGCAGTTCCGCAAACAGTAGTTCAACCGTCAGAGTTGGAAAGTGGAACAAACTAGTATTACTTTCATAATGCAAGCGTGTTTCATAATGTAACGCTTCCTTTCAGTTTCTGAAATAGGTAACTAGAGCAAAATACATAAATATAAAAGACGATACACGTGGGTTTTGAAACCACACGACAAAAGAGAGAAATATAAAGCGTTATTTATATTTAAGATCTTGAATTGAATAGATATTTTCTCAACAACGTTTGTTCCAACTTCCTAGAAACCATCTCGATAAAGATCGCTATAGTTAAACACAAAACGTATTTTGTCTTGACTCATGAAAAACAATATACAAAATAGCGAGAAATGAAAAATATTTCAACCATTATTTCAGCTCTAGTATATTCATATCCATATATAATATTATTTACTCAAATAACATTTTAGCGCGACTTTCTCGCCGACAACTCTATTTCATACAACGACTGTTACCTCAGACAATGCGTTTGTTTCCAATACCACATGTTAATACTTAGACCCTTCTTTCTTCTTTAAAAGTTAAATTCTAATTATAGAAAAGCTAAGTTTAGGTAACTGAGCTATACGTATTTATTACTGACACATTACCGTGTGACGGAAGTGTAGTTGACTCGTTGCAGGTGGACTCACTTCCATACAATTAATGTTACCTCAGGAAATACTGTCGTTTCCAAGCCCACATGTTAATACCGAGCCTTTTTCGGCATAATCTCTACAATCTCCGTCTTCACAATCATATCAGATAAATTCGCTTGCATACAACCACTGTTACCTCAGGAATGACTCTCGTTTCCAAGACCACTTACTTGTTAATATTAGAGCCTTCTTTCAGCCGGTCGCCGACAGCCCCTGTCTTCACTGCTCTTTCAGAGCCCGCGAGATCGACGAGCGATAGTCGTGCGACTTTCTCCCCGGAAACTCCTGTCGCGGCGTCAGTCAGGGTCTGTGTGAGAACCACGCTGAAGACTGCGTGAGATCGAGATGATTCGCTGTTCATGTTAGTCGCAGCAACTGTTCTTGATTTGTTGCCTTCCGTCATTAAATTGTCGATGTCCTGTTGACAAGAGAATAATTATTTAATAACTATGTTAAGTGAAAGATTTGGTTTTTCTCGAACTGCCAAAACCAGTTCCACTCAAAATCAAAACACAAGTACAATATCTTTTTATTTCCGCACAATATCGTCTGTATTGAGTTTTAGGTCATCAATCCTCATAGTCATTATTACCTATATGTCTACTACTGTTGGACTTAGGCTTTCTACAAATCATCTGGTCATCATCATCATTTCAGCCGAAAGACATCTATAAGTGTTAGACATAGGCCTCCCCCAAGCGTCGTCACAACGACCGGTCCTGTGCGTCACGCATCTATCTAATTTCAACGACCCTGACCAAGAAATCAACTGCTAATCGTTCGAAAATCAAAACAATGTAAAATCTGGGAACAAAGAATTTCACTATGATGTTTTTTCAAATAGTTTTCGCTGGACGTAAACAGACCCATCAATCACCAGAAATGTTGTAAATCCATACAATCTCCAGAGAGATCGTTCTAATAGCGACCCAGTCCGCAATATAGAACTAGTTAAAACTTTTACGTGTGCCTACATAACACGAAGTTTGCACATCGCGATGTCAAAGTGTCTGGTAGTGGTTGTGTAGTCCGTGAGCAATGCAGTTAGTTACTTCGAGAGAATGGACAAGGTGAAAACAACAAAAGTTTCTTTAAAATTTTTGGACAATGCAGTACTTTGACTGCTTTGGAGAAGGTTGTAGGTAGATACCTATAACTACAATTGCTATAGTAAACCTCCCTCTTGTATTAATTGTATTACAATCCTAACTAAAGATTGAATGGTAATTAAACCAATATTTTTTTCAATATCGCACGCAACTTATGCTGAAAAAAGAACCTTTTTGACCTCATACTCGCGCATTCGTGTATTTAGCCATCATTGACCTAAGCTACAAGATTTGATTTTTTTTTCTGCTCACTGCTTATCATCAGATGGCCTTTAGTCAGTAAAAGTCTAACACTCCTTCTTGCTCCACCTCCGAGAGGAGACATTTCAAAGACCACTATAGCCCGTCTGGCCCCTATTACACGTGGCCGGGGCTACGTACACTGTGTTCATTTAAGCCAGGCTTATTACATGCCGCCATGTTAGTTCAACGTTTTTGCATAAGCACCAGGATTTGCTTGCGGCTTACTAAAACTAATCCTAGTGATATTAAGTACTCAGGTTCGTTATGAAAAGAGATCTAAAGTACGACTAGCTAGAATAAACTAATGAACAAAGTTCTTGGAAATTTTAGATTAAAATCTGGTGGAATATTGAATGTACTCGTATTATCCAAACGTACATTATATAGTAACTGGAATAGTACATGATGTAATTAAACGGTATACAAAGGATTGAGGTCCTACCAAGAGCTCTGAACGCGACGACCTAAATTGAACTGTAAAAGGAATGGAAATATACAGGTACATCGGGTGGCCCGGTGACCATGTATTTGTGCGGACAACCAGGTAACATAACAAGTTTGTAAATTTGTGATTTTTCAAGATACAGTTATGATATTCCGTACACAGTTTCTATATATGAAAAAAAATATTAGAGATACGTGTGTCGTGTTTCGGATATTACTGAAACTAAACATCAGTATAGGGTGTACAGCTTCTTCCCTCTTCATATTCTAACACGTCATGGTAAGGCCTCAGTTCAACAATTTCTACTTCCATCGTTTGTTTAGGTTCGGTTTTTTTTTCATAGCTTATCAGATTGACGTGCAACGCTTGCTATCGGATTATAGCGTCCAGTTTGTTATCGTGATTGGAATCTCAAGAGGTCGTTTGTCTCCAAGGGAATTTTTATTTTCTTGGTTTTCCTTTTGTAGTGAAATGGTCGAAAGTGCTTGGTATGTCCTTTTGCACTGATGTTACGCTGCATGTCGCAGGATAGATTCCCGTATGGAACAATTATTTATACGGCACTAGCTTTTGTCCGCGGCTTCGCTTCCGGCAACAGAAAAATGTGACAAATGAAGAACCATTCGACCGATTTTGTTGCAAACTACACATAAACCATCTTATAAATAATCCGAACAAAGCCTAAACATTTGGTTGGGATAAGTGAGCTCGACTTGAGTTATAAAATTTTAACGAAAAGTGGTATTTATTTTTATATACTTAATTATATTGCTGAAGATAGGTGTTTCGGGTCTGGGTGTCTAAATGATGAATGCATATTCACGTTTTTGTAAACGCATTTACATTCCAGGAACCAATAAGTTACTAGTGTAGGAACATTGATAAGAAAATAAAATAAAAGAGCCGAAGTTGACGCTGCGAAAATCTATGGTTGTTGCTGGGGAAACGCACTTGTCTAATGACTCCAAAAAGATCTTGCATTTTTATTAGAAGAGGTTAGAGAGGTGGAGAATTATGATGGGGAAAAAGAGTGAGTCTGCCCTGAATGTCCAGCTGTTTAAAAAAAAAAACGCTCAATAAACACATGAATTACAAATCCATGAATCCAAAATGGATGGGGAAATTATTCCAAACACGTTTGTGCTAATAATATCCGAACTTGTTTAGCTAAGGCCTCGGCAAATACAGTAAAATTCAAGTTCAGTTTGAAGTAAATCCCGTTCAATGAACGAAGTTACTCCGTGACTGAGTTGGGTTGACGGAAACAAAAATACGATTCAGAACAAAATTACATACAGGTGCCTGAAATCCCGGGAATTCCTAATTTTAAACTTTTTGCGGTGTTTGGAACGTGTGGTTAAGGGTATTTTGTAATGGCAGATAAATTTACTGGTACTAAGATGGGTCGGGTTTATTTTATTCTATTTATTTGGGAGAAACCATCCATCAATGGAAAAAACAAACAATAAATATGGGTAAATGTAAAATGTTGCTATATACACTTGTACTTGTGTATTAGACATGTTACGGTGATATTCAGATACTAGTGAAAAAATTTCAAGATAGCTTTGATAATAATTAAGAGTTATTTATAAATTGTCCATTCCATTTTATACCTTAAAATGTACAATTTAAACATACAAAGCAATTCTTGCAAAAAAACTTCTTATTCAAATATCAAATCATCATCTTCAATCACTGCCCCGCAGTAGCAAGAGTGTCGGTAATTCATCTATGACTGTACAAGACAAGACAAGGATAATTCCGGAAGCACCACATTGTGAAACTCTTCAATTAAATATGCTGATGATATGATATTGATAAGTTAATATTATTAATGACCAACTAGTCTGACCAAATAACAAGTCTGTTGAACGAACTAGATTGTTCTTGTAAAAAAAACCACTGACCCAAATTACCCTCAGTCAGTCTAACCCCAGGCCAAAAATACCTACCACCCGTACCCTTTAGCAAAGGGCGTCAGTAATTCGTCCACGATTGTTCACGAAGGATAATCCAGGAGGCACCGCATGATTAAACACTCGCTCGACGTTTGTAAGGCACACGTATTAACTCTAAGCTGATTAATTTTTAAACAGGGAAAGGTAAGCTTTCAAAGGTCAGAGAAGTTACATTGGAAAGTGTTTTGTTTCAGGCATGAATTTAAGTTTAGTTAATTCATTCGCGTGTAATTCTGTCTCCTTTTTTGGGGCATTCGTGTCAAAAAATGTTATCTGCTTCGGATATATCATCTCCCGCCCACAAAGGGAATTAAGGGGATACGTCCCATATAAAACACAGCGTCATGTTTCTGAAATGGAGCAGTATTTAGAATCTTAGCAATTTCCCAATCAAGACTCGAGTCATAAACTTCCCATTGCTATTCCAAAATATATATTTCGCTGAGTTATTCCATTCGCAAAGAGCTCACAAAATTACCATAGGCTCATAATCCCTCAAACGAAAACCGAATCAATATCAAGAAGAAAAGTTGTAAAAATGAATGTTAATTTTAGGTAAACACATTCACATGAGGAGCAGGCTCCCAATCACCTTCCGGCGAGGGTTGTTTGCGCCGCTCCCAAAAATAAAACCCTAACACAAACACACCAAGACATTCGTACTCAAATTGTGTTAGCAGGGCTGCCAGATGACCATCTGCGGTTGGCAAGTGTTTAAATATGGACCGGATGAAGTAATACAAATAATGAGTAAGAGCTGCTAAAGGCAGAATACTGAACAAGTCTTTGACGAAGAATATTCATTGTTTAATTTACTTGCAGTGCGTATGTTATCGCGATCAAAACATTTACCGCGTATGGCTCTCTCATTGGTTGAGACCGTAAAGTGGGCCAATCGGAGCACCGAACGTCATAAGGTCTATCCGTTGCCAGCTTTGGCACGAACATATGTGATAGTGTTGATAGAAAACGCATATACCTGCTCCGTTCCGCCGTGGATAAAAATGTATACACCGACTCCTGACGGACTTTCCTGCCTCGTCCCTGACACGACTTACGTGTGAGGATAGACCTCAAACGTTTCGATCGCGTTAAAGTAAAACTAACTCACACTACGCTCTCAAGTGTCATTGTGACACTTCAAGGTTCAGAAGAAGAATAAAGATAGAAAAAAATATAAAAGCGACACCCTACGTTAGTTAAAGTGGCATTATTTGTGACAGGATATGGGTACAGATAATGCGAAAATTACCTTTCGGGTGACCTGCCAGCCCTACGGATGCACGGTATCGAAATTCAATTTGGTGGGAAAAATTTACATCTCTTTTCATTTGCCTTCGTCGGAAAAAAATTGTATAAATATGTATGTATGGAATTAGATCTTTTTATTCACCACAAACCGTATCAATTTTATTCAGTCAATTTGTACCTCGAACGCTTTTTTAGATATTCATAATGCAATATTTCGTGCTGCATTTGTGTTACCGATAAAAAATACGAAATTTGTAAACCTCCAACTTCTACTGATTCCGACCGGATAAAATATGAGGTGTAAAAGTGGGTAATTAGCATAGCATCGCATCGGCCTTATAATTTTCAGTCTCAGACCTTGGAAACGTTGTCTGTTGTGTCATATTTATCTATTGTTACATTTATCTAATTTCTCCACAGTTATGCTTGTCTATAAGTGTCAAAAACCGAAATTCAAATAAAAAAACGTGTATCAGTAAATAATGTTCTAATAATGCTTAAAACCCTGGGCGGTCGCTTTCCGAAACTAGATCGATTCTGTACTACAAATCTACTACACGATGTACTCGTTTAATAGCTTGTAGTTCGACCAACAAGCGATGTGACAACGCATTATTACTCTCCCCACGTACTACACTGGCACAATATTAACATATTGGCTCCTAGTTCTCACAGATCACAGCAGCATGTGATAAATTGCTGGCGCATACGACTGGTGCAAGTAAATCTGAACAGGGCTTAATATTTCAATATTCAAGTGAATCACTCGAAGCCACGGCTTGGCGAGATCGTAGACGGACTATTTCAATTCAAAGCGGGTTTCTATTTTACAAAATGGTAGTATATTTTACGCTCCGTCTGATGTTTGAGGGTTTCATGGAGAAATGGTGAAATGAATGCTCGGAGCCAAAGTGCAACACAATTAGCTTGGTGTCTTTGTAATTGTATCATGGTGTTAGTTGAATTACCTAGCAAGCGGGAATTAGTTTCTTTTGGTCTTGTAAAATCATGTAATGACATCTCCGCGTTCTTGGGCACAGTGGGAGACAAAGTGAGGCGTTCAATGACTAAAACACCCTAAGTCCCTTTGTCGCCATTTATGCTGGGGCCGAACTTTCCTTTCAGAAACTGACCCTGGTCTCGTAGGCTTCAGCCCTACTGTGTCCCTACGGAGTTTCTTTTGGACTACAAAATTGTTTGAAAGAATTACCGTTGGAATTGGAATGCGACGGGTAACTGAACGAACACTTGTTTTAGTCAAAAAAGCCTGACATTCCCATTCGGTCCACCCTGAACAGGAGGAGTTATCTGATGTTTTGCCACCAAAATTAAAGCTGGACACTTCAGGAGATCAGCAACGCTATAGCTGATTTCCTAAAGTGTATCCTTTTTGTTACCTTTCTAAGATCAGTTGAAAGTAACTTGTGTTTTGTCAAAAATTGGATCATAAAATGTTGGTAGCCACAAACCACTCAGAAACGGTTAAGGTTTTAAAGCAGACAAATAAAAAATATACAAGACGAAGCTCATACAATTGTAGTCAATAACATATCGGGCCGAGACTAACATCCGGCCGCGTATACATTCACTCCGGTCATAAACTGCCACCATTGTAGTGATTTCCGAACATTATATCCACATGTGGCTTCCTTTCCTTTTCTGCGGATCATACCTTATTCATATGTACTGTTGTACCCACCGTTGGCTAAATATCCCGGAAGTCTCGAAGGACCACTGATAACAAATAAAACCTGTCATCGATTGTAAGCACAATGGCTATGGGGATTAGTGCGGGACCTGTGCTTGGAAAATTAAAGCTGCAGTCTTTATTTCACGAAAAACTGATAGCTACTGATATTTAGTCTATCACATCTAACACAAACCGCAGTTTCAATTGGACTATAAATGTAACCTAATTGTATAAAAAATCGGTTAATGACACTTCCAAATCCACCTAAATCGTATTGCTTAAATCAATCTAAAAATACACACTAACAATTAATCGAAAAGATCTTTTATCGAATACATGTAACTAATTCCAAGTTACGTTTATTCGAAATAAGGCATTCCGTATTAAACAATCGGGCTTCCATTAGGGCTGGATTGACAGCGCGACTGACAGGTTCAAGGCCACTGCTGACGTTGACGAGTCCACTAAAACCCGAAGGACAAAAGCACCACTTCACAACATGCACGATATTGACCTCACCTGACACTTTGAGACATGGCGAGAAATAAAAGAATCGCGTGCAATTCAAACTGCAGTGGTTCGTTTCTGTCAAAGCTTAAAGCCGCACTGCAGGTGGTTTGCTAACTGCTCATAGCTTACGTGCCAGGAAACTGGCAAGGGCGCTAAGCACGCACGGCAAGTACCGACGAAGACATCCAGTACTTCAACTTTATAAATAGTTATACAGACGTCTAGCTAGGTTTTATAGAAGCCACAGCACCTATTAATAAACCCTAGGCTTTTGGGTTTATAAGCCCCTTTGAGAGTAAGCCTACTGTGCATATCTACTTTTTGTCGAAACCCTCCAACGGTCGTCAAGTCGCCCCGAGGAAGATTACGGTAACGCCGAGGACAGAATTCTGTCAAGAGTATGAACCTATGATAGTTTCACTAAGAGATTTATTTAGTAGACACAAAGGACACAAATCTTGTGTCATGTTTAGCCTCCGGGGGATCGGGACTGATGTATAAATAGTTCAAGTAATACAGGTAGTCCCAAGAAATTTTTCAAATTGGTTTACCTATTGTGAAAACGCAAGATACGGAAGAGGCGTGAGAGTTTCGCCGGTACCTGCGTCCTTGGTCAGTTTGATTCCACAGTATTGAAGCGTGCGCGAATTTCACAAAAACATCCACAATCATAGAGCGGCGAATTTTTTACATTGTTATCAATAGCGTCACGTGTATATACCGAGTAATCAACTCTTTAAAATGGGTAAACGATTTGAATATGAAGAAAATGTAGAGAGAGTACTTCAGTCAAGTCAAATGATCCCCACTCTCACTGTTCGCAAAAAGGAAAACGTCTTAAATGTTCTTAAAAGTTCCCTACTCTGCATAAGCTGGAAGATTTGTATCTCCAGTCCGCCACCCCTCCAAAATACAAATTAAAGCCCACAAATGCCACTGAGAGTCTTAACTTCCCTAATCAAAAGATTAATCGATTTTCCTTTGACATTTTGCTCTCGTAAAAAGTACATTTCCAACTACTTAATGGCGATGTTTACAAACAAATTTCCCTATAATAAAAGTCCAATGAATCCAAGACATAAACATGGAAAGCCACTATACCTATTGACCAAAATACTTATTGTTTGGGTCAGGATGTCGACACTACGATTAATTGGTCGGTGATTTTTCGCTGATCAAATAGGTTGATCGATGATTTAAACCCCATTTTTTTGGCATTCTTGAGGGATTATCCCAAATTCGATGATATACAAAAACCTATAAAAGACCTTTATACGTTAACTAGCTTTCTGCCAGCGGCTTCGCCCGCGTGAAAATTAGTTTTAGGAACACGCTTTTAATCCCTTTAGGGGGTGAATTTTGGAAAATCCCTTCTTAGTGTTCGCCTACTTCATAAAAAGAAGCCCTGTACAAAATTTCACTCTCCCAGTTTCGGCTGTACTTTGATACGTCAGTCAGTTTCTCCTTTAATATCAGCGGGGCAGCAGTCGCTGAGAAATATGAACATGGTGTCAAAAAAAAAAACATGGTGTCGAGAAGTTTTACGAAATTTTGTTTGTTCAAATGTTGTGTGTTAGAAAAAATAACGGAGCTTATTTAGATTGTATCATTTCTAAAAAATAAGTTACCAGAAACTGTACTCCAAATCAAAAATGTAGAAGAAACTGGAACATCTTTTATTGTCTTCAATAACATGGATTTTATTTATTTTAGTTTCTTTCATTAATAAATAGTCTTAGAAACTTTTTGTTAGAAGTGTAAGCGCCAAATAAAAGAAAGAAATAAAATAATATTTTCTTTGTTTCCTTTCATTCTTTATGTACAAAGTATTATAGTTCCAGACAAGTGAAAGATAATGTAATAACAACAAAAGAAAGTATGGAAGATGGCTATCCGTCTTGAGTTTGTTTTAGAGACTGAATTATGCTATAATAACGAAGAAATTATGTCCATGTTAGAAGATTTGATGAGATGCTTGCCGTCCTACTTTTCTAAGAAGTGCGGTGGGATTGTACAGACACTGGAGTAATTACTTAAAATGTGCTGCACTTTGGAAAAATTAAATCTAATCTGAGAATCTTTAGCATAATGAACTACGTATCAATCAGCCGTGTATATAAACGTAAGAGTAGAAATTAAACTGAATTTAAAGGGTGCTTTTAATATTGTGCGGATTGCCTCACGCTGTTGTCCGGGATCATGCCACGCGTCCCACGTGCGTTTTCCACACATTCAAATAGAATATACTTCTTAGAAAAGGACATTTGCGGGGTATACGCGTGCGGGCTAATCCCGCATGCGCACGATTTTTAAAACACCCTTACCGTTAGCCCTCCAGAAACACCACAGAAAAATAATAGAGATTGGAGAATAGAATTACGTAACCTCCTCATAATTCCTCATTAAGCTGAATGGATAATTCGGACACACCGAGCTGGGCCGCAATCATCCCATCGATCACACCAAACTGATTCTATATCCGCGAATAACGAGAGCTTTTAATCAGGATTATGAAAATGAATTTAATAACCGCGCCTACTCCGTTTGATGGCCAGCTAAATTTATTTTGATGGCTTTATGTTGAAATGATTGAAAAGATTACCAGTGGACTACGAAAGGTTTTAAATGTGAAATAAATATGAATGAGGGTTGAAGCGGTTTTTGATAAAAAAAAAGAAATAAAAATTAGATCAGGAAAACTCCTTCTAAACAGAAAGGACAGTGATAATCCTTAATTGATGCGGAAAAAAAAACACAATAAAAATGTTTAAGAGTGTCAATATTCAATTTGTAAAAAGTGCTTACCAATGAGTTAGATATTGGTCGTAAGAATTTTAGAAAGATTTATCTACATATAAAACTTAACAGAGAAACTTAATTTAAAAGCCATACTACCAAAGCTGCTATAAGCTTATTAACCGCACTATCTCCAGATTGCAGAGCTCTTAGAATATTCCTTACCGTTTTATAATCGTAGCGTCTATAAATCTGTCTTTGCTTTAAGTACTTTATTACATTACTAGCTGTTGCCAGCGGCTTTGCTCGCGTGAAAGTAGACTCTCAAAGGAGCAACATACTCCTGGGATAAAAAGTATCTTATGTTTTAATCCAGGTCACGATCCATACACTCTCACAAACTTTTCATCATCAGCCTTTTTTTATGTTCCAACTGCTGGGACACAGGCCTCCTCTATAGGAGAGGAAATGGGCCATAATCCGCCACGTGGGTCTAGTGCAGACTGGTAGACGTCACGTTTTCGAATTTTTGGTTCTAGGACATGCCGGTTACCGACACAAACTTTTTACCTTTATAATATTGGTGTGAACATTGAACAAAGTATTGCAAATTGTTCTGCCCACAACACAATCAAATTAAAGTTATTTTCATTAAAACAATGGAGTGAATCAAAATTGATTGGCGAAAATGTTTCACCATTTTGTATAAACTTGTTTGTACTCCTATATTATTTCTGGCTTCGTGAATCTTATATCACATAAACGCATCATCAAGCGTGACTCGAGTCATCGCGAGTAATCCATCACGGGCCTGACCTGTAGCCATTCACGATATGATGTATAGCTTCGTCTACGTCTCCGTCGCAGTAAACAGGCGAGAGGAATGATTGAATACCTACGGCTGGAGGGAATTCTACATATTATATCAGTCTCAGGTTGCTGAAATAACTCAGCGAAATAATATGTAGGTATTAGGGTACTGTTAATTAAAAAATTAAAAATGTTTTATCGAAATTGCATCTTTCTTTAAAAGATGGGTAAGTAAGTATATCAAATAAAGGACTTATTTGATCTGTTCTGGGTGGAGCCAGAAGTGTCAAACATTTTAATCTGTCATTTTGTATCATGTATCTAATTTTTACTGTCTAAATCCCACTTGTTTGTGGCTGAAGGCAACTTTCGCGAACAATACCGTAGAAAAAAAATCAATTAAGAAAATGAATAAAGGAACTTTTCATTACAAAACAAAAAAATAAAAACCAACGTTAATTATTCCCAAAAAAAAAAATGTACATACCAGCGTAAACGAATCTGCCATTGTTTTCTAAATTAAAACAGATCTTTGTGATAATGAGCAGAGCTTTATGTTAAATTAAATTCAAATACAAGACTATAAAGCGGGGAACAAATATTTTCAAATAAAAGTTTTAAACATGGCAAGAGGATTCTCGTGAAACGTTTGTAGGTAATCTTGGAGGCGATGTAACGATGTTATTATTCACAGAGAACGTAGGCGTCGAACAGAGCCGGGTTAATTGAAAACGAAACAAGACCAACAATAACACAGCCTGTTGGCTGTTACGGGAATCTTCAAGTGTCGGTGCTAACTGAATTCATTTTGAGGGAAGCTGGCAAATTGCCTTAGGAAGGTTGAGGTTTAACTGTTAAGTCGGTTATTTTACAAATTCGTTAAGCCCTACTATCGAACACGTAGCTTCATAGACGCTTCAATATGGCAGAAAGCTGAGCAGCACAGCGTACTGAACCCTGTCGTCGAAACGTATTACACGTGCACGTTTTCAATAATTTGTTACAATTCCGTCGGACGATGAAGATGTTCCCGCCATTTTTGAAAAATAAAAATGTGATTATCCTCCATGTGTGATGTAGCGCGACGTTGTTTTTGACGACACAGTTTCATAGTTTTGTATGAAAGTAAGCTGAGCGAGAACCACATTAGATCGACGCACACGTGGGTCACGCCAGATTTGTACGTCGAGTCACGTCGTGTGACGTGAATCTAATGTAGCTCTACAGTCAGTCTCGTTGTCATATAAAATGTATGGAGACCAACGTGCCCAGATCGCCGTACGTGGCCCACGTGTGCGCAACGTCCACGTCTTGTTTAAGAGTACACCACGCATATAATGACGAATACGCACCTATGAAGGTTCGCGTCCGTGGACAGTAGGTTTAACGCACACGCAACGTACAATATAGTCGTCGGATCTTGGCAAGTTTGAAGTAAGGCTCTGCGAATTATAGCGCTTGAAAACTCGTAAAAAAAAATGATTTAAACAAATTAATACAATCTGCCGTTACTATTGCTGTTAAAAATCCGTACCGTAATGTTTTTAATGTGTAATATATTTTTTTTTTGCACAATGAAATTTTAACAATGATAATTTTTATCGAAAACAGAAAATGTAGGAATAAAAATTCCAGTCTCAGTATAAAGTATTAATCAAATATAATATGCGGTACATAGCAGCTGCTCTCGCAGACATCTTTCGTCTGTGAATTCTTGGTAAACTATACACTAGTATCTTAGAAGCATGCTTGTGATATATTAATAAGAACCATTTTTCTCTTGTGTATACTTTCTGGAAATTGGATGGCAAATAATATTCTTTCTTGGATTTTATGAAATAGAAACATGTATTCCGTATTTAGTTTTCATTTTCATATTAATGAAAAGACTGAGAAGAATACATGTTTCCAATTTTATATTTTCTTTAATAATAAATTATTTATTAATTGTAGCGTTTGTGATGGTATTATTACGTTTTAAACCATTTGTTTTTATACGAGTGCACAAGCGTTTGGAAAAATAAATAAATGCAAAGGACTATGCTCGGAGTTTCCTTGCGTGATCGTATCAGAAATGAAGATATCCGCAGGAAAACCAAGGTTGCCGACATAGCTCCAAAGATCGCCAAACTCAAGTGGCAATAGGCAGGGCACATTGCTCGCAGAACAGATGGCCGTAGGGGTCGAAAGATTTTGGAGTGGCGACTGCGTACCGGAAGATGCAGTGTTGGAAGGGCTCCAACAAGATGGACCGATGACCTGGCAAGTGTATCCGATGGATGCGAGATGCACAAGACAGTTCATTGTGGGAGGCCTATGTCCAGCAGTGGACGTCTTTCGGCTGAAATGATGATGATGCACAAACGTTAAAGTTTGGAGAGCCTAAATTCAGGCTTACCAAGTCAGAATGGCCGTACTGTACGTTTTCATTTTCCCTAACAATAAAGTACCAAGTAAGTACGAGGGGTGATCCAAAAGTAATGATAATCAATAATAAACACAATGAATAAAATAAAAAAATAAATTTATTTCTCAACATAGTCTCCTAGCAAGTCTATACATTTAGTCCATCTCTTTTCTAAACCTAAAATTCCCTTAAAAAAAAAAATCTTTATCTTGACTCTGAAAAAAGTCCTCAACCGCGGCCATCACGTCGCTATCATCGTCAAATTTCTTGCCTCGGAGGTGTTTCTTGAGTCCTGGAAAGAGATAGAAGTCACTGGGGGCTAAATCTGGAGAATAGGGCGGGTGATCGACCAGTTCGAAGCCTGCTTCTCGAATGGCAGCCATCGCAACTTCGGCTTTGTGTGCAGGAGCGTTGTCCTGATGAAACCGGAGTTTCGCTCGGAGTTTGCCCCGTCTTTTTTCCTTTATGGCTTCTCGCAGTCATCTTATTTGTTCAGCGTAGTAGGAGCCCGTTATAGTAACTCCCTTTTCCAGGTAATCAATCATTATGATTCCCTCAGCATCCCAGAAAACGGACGCCATAACCTTGCCCGCCGTGCTCGAAACTTTGAACTTCTTCGGCGTCGGTAAAGATGGCCTTTTCCAAGTCATCGATTGTTGTTTGGTCTCAGGATCAAAATGATGGATCCATGTTTGGTCCATGGTCACAAATCGAGACAAAAAATTTTCTTTGTCAGCCTGGAACTTTGCAAGATTGGCTCTTAAAATGTCAACTCGCTTTTTCTTTTGTTCTTCCGTTAACATTCTCGGTACCCAACGCGCGGAGACCTTCTTCATATTCAATTTGCTGGTCAAAATGTTTTGGATGCTGCCATATGAGATCCCTGTGACCTCAACTAAATGTTTGACGGTTACTCTTCGGTCTGCTAATACGATATCTTCGATTTTTTTCACGTTTTCTTCAGTGAGGGACGAGGATGGGCGTCCCTCGCGATGTTCATCTTCTGTGGATTTTCTACCCAGCTTAACGTCTTTGCACCACCGTGCCACCGTAGAATATGGAGGAGCAGAGTCCCCCAGTGTCTCCACCAAATCAGCGTGTATCTCTTTGGTAGACATTTTTTTTCAAACACAGGTATTTGATGACGCATCTCACTTCTTGTTTCTCCATTTTCGTGTTGTCAATCCGACTGCTGGTATTCAAATGAATGTAGCTCCTCCAAATGACGTCCTATTTACACAATTTTTTAGGTGGGAAGTAGTGAAGAACCGAGGAATCTAAAAAAATTTTTTTGGATTTTTATCTTTATTAGAAATACCCGTTTATCATTACTTTTGGGTCACCCCTCGTAGTAGTATGAAACCTTCATAACAAACAAAATTATTCTCATCTAACTATAAATAGTAATTTATTCAACGAATATGAGTAAAGTAACAATACAGACGTTTCATTCAAATGACAAAATGATACCTTACTTTGAATAACAATGTCTACATAAGTCTTGAAAATGTTTCTAAAATATAAAGGTAACGTTAAAATAAATATTAAAGCTTACCAGATATTGTATACGGACTAAAAATGATATGTACAAACGGGTAGAAGGAAAACTCATAGGGCATCAAAAAATTCATCCAGATTGATGTCAATAGGAAAAGTGCCGAGAACGCTGGCAGCATTGCCATCCAACGGGACAATTCTGCCAGCGTTCTGGGCACTTTTTTTTGTGGCAATGCTGATTAGTTGATCGAAGAAAAAACTAACCCTCTAGTCACGTGAAGAGTCAACCATACGTTTGCTTTTTCATATCAAAGGTAACGATTACATATTTTTTTTTTGTGTGGAAATATATTTCAAAGTCAAGAACTAAATGTAATCCTATGAAATCTGTTCGGTCTAGTTTAATTGATTTAGTCTATCAAACGCTTCAATATTGAAATAACTACAGCCTAAACTAAAAAGTGCCTAAATAAATAAGGACTTGGAGTTATTGGAGATCGAAGAAGCGATATTGAAAATTAATTATATAATTATTTAAGTTATTTATGAGAGATTTTTAGGCAAGAAAAATATTTCAAAGGGTTTCCGTATTTATGTCGTTGACAGTAACGACTTAGGAGCGGAGAAGCGGACGTATTCAAGAGTTACTGATGGTGATTACTTCCTACTCATATGTTACAGGCACCACACTGCACATCCTACTCAACTTAATGTTTTGTAACATTAGAGAATTTAAAGCAATATAAGAATACGAAACCAATTATTTTGAAGCCAAACCACGTGGAGTAATGTGTGGTAGAGTAAATTGGTTTAATTTACTGTCGAAACCCGAATATAATTCAATTATAAGTGTGCCTAAAATACGACGAAAACAAGCTCTATTACCTACTCATAAAGTGTAGTTGAAATTTCATTGAAAACTTTTTTAGAACCATTGCACCAGTAAGGGCTCTTCTTTATAACCATGAATAGGTATATTAATTGAATAACGGTTTAACGGAGCGGCTAACAACGTACCGCCCACTTGAAAAATGTATTGTTGTTTTTGTTCAGTTTTTCAAGCTAGCAAACTATACAAAACAAACTAACTAATTTGTATGTAGAGAGAACATTTGCATTACAAAAATTAAAATTACAGTTAACAAACGATGACTGAATTAAAAAATAATTGTCTCACCCCCGCAACGTTTTTGAAAGACCTATCCATGATAATCATTCTGAGAAAGTCAAATAAGCTATCAGGCAAACTTCTAAAACTCAAGAGATTGGCTAATCAAGTAAGCAAGATTCAGCATAACCATACTCAAACAAATGACACGTCCAATATTTCCCACAGTAAAGCAAACAGCGTATGATTGACAAATGATCAATAAACTTTACTGGACTATAAAATTGGAGTCGACTTGGATCCAAGCCGTTTAGATTTACGATCCTTCAAATTACACTGACTTGCAAAGTTGTTAGGGCAACCATGCACAGTTGCGCAACATCGCCTTGATAGGAATTGAAAGCGGAAATCGAGAGAGATGAATAGAGGATGTCATGGGAAGGAATCGCAATAAATTAATACGTTTGTAATCTGTAATAATTCAAAGAAGATACGGATAATGAACAAGGATACAAACAAACTTTTTTCAAACTGTCTCATAGTGCTAGCAAGATACATCATAATATTGTTATGCACACGGTGTAGTGTTTGGTTCCCTAAAGTACAGTCTGCACTAATTTGGAACCCAAGCTAACTTCGTCGTTGTTAGTTTTGAGGTGTCATTATTATCATAATATGTAAATATCTGTGTTTTTTAATAAATTATTAATACATAATAAACTCTTCAGTACTTACTTAAAATACTAAGATTGCGAAAAATCTAAATTACGCCCCAAACAAGAATTTCAAATAGAATTACGGCTAAACGAGCACTTATAAAGGAAGACGAGACAAAAACAATTTGGTAACAGGCATTTCATTTTCATGTTTACAATATAATCAACTTAGCCGATCGTTTCTATACGAAATTGTCGGCGAGAGGCGGCACGTTGATGGGAATAATAGCAAGGAGAAGACCCTAACGGTTCTTAACCATCTTAATGAACCTGTCAAAAAGGCTAGTCCACTTGGAAAATGCGAGCTTTGCTTCAACCAATTTCCCATTACGTTCTTTCATAACTAAAGCTATTTCATATAAATCAAAGAGTACGTCTTTGTCAGAGTAAATATCAAAAGCAGATTTTATATACTGAACTTTACATCCAATTAAATCAGCTGGAAAACTGATCATAAAATAAAAACATTATTCTCATTTCGCTGACATTCAATAAAAATTATTCAACTGTAAAAGATGTTAATTCAATTCAATACGAAGATCTTTTGAATACATATTAGCCTGCAGCGATCGAAACATTCGCTGGTTGGAAACTTTTCAAAGTATTTTATGAGGCAATGAAAATTTAATCTGGGAGAGGAAGAGCGGGCATAATGAGCGACAGTGGATCGCAATTAAGGGCAGAAACGGGCCCGACCTTTCGCCCCATACACAATTTAGCAATAAAAATACCACTATAGCACTCGGGGTGGTGTCGGTTTCAAAGAATAATGGCCCAGTCTATCATTAGCGCTATAATAGATAGACAATGGATCGACATATGCTTTTTAGTTTCAAAAGTCCCTTAAAATAAAGATTAAAAAAAAAAAAAAAAAAAATGCTTTTTAGTACTATCAAGTCATTTTGTAACCAATTAAAAGCCCGAAATGGTTTTGTAGCGTGATGATAAATGACTGTAACACATTTCTACACTAAATAGGTATAGTTTAGCTTTTATCGTTCAGTTCAGTGAAAGTTCATAAATGTTCTAGGATCACATTTTGCTGTTTCGTTCAGAAATTTAGTTGGTCTTCGCCGTGACGTCAGCGCGTCCGTAGCGTTAAGAAGTCGATATTACGAACTATTACTCGATAAAATGTATTGGCCAAGAATAAGAACTACCCTTTCGGATAACTTAGTAGCTTTTAGCTTTATCAACAGTGGCACAATAGATAGCGAGTGCTCACAGCACTTGAGTTCATAAAATTCTCATTCCCAACGTTCCCCAACCGCAAGCTTGTGTAAAAATACTCTAAAAAGAATGTTTTAAAGTTATTAAACTTTATGTTATCTGAAGAATGCTGAGAAACAAACGTAAATATGCGCTAAGAAAAAGCGTTCTTTGAAACAATTCCGAAACTCAATGAAAATGCTTTTAGATTCTTTGAAACTGGAAAGTACACATACAGTCCTGGTAAAGATAGACAGAACGTAAGTATGATTCTTCGACCTTAGTAAATCTTTTCTAAAATAAAAAGATCAAGCTTTATTCGCGAAAAAACTTTTCCAAAATGATATTCCATCGTTTATGAGATAGGAGCGTCGATGAGCTATAAATATTGAGTTTAGGCAGGTGAGCTGCGAGTGAGTACTTTTAGCCAAGCATTGTGGAGGAAAACTGGCTCTGTAAGATGATACGTCGACACCGTAACGACGGCGAGATACTCCAGATTTATATTTATGGACGTACAGTAAGGGTTTATCAGAGTATTATTAAGCCGAAGAGTGTGATACACGCAGTACTTTAGAGATATTCCAAGGCTTTAACAAGCTGCGCTTTCATGAAGGTGTTAAGTGGTGGGCGTAAAATATAATGGCAGAACTGTCTGCTCTGAACTGAACTGGATTACAATGGCACTGCAAAATTGGCCGTTTTGTGTTTAAATTGGAATTTAAATGTTTCATTATATTTTGTGCTTCGTAGAAAGATGTACTTAATAATAGTTATTTATTTAACACTTTATGCACATAACGGTACAAAGGCAGAATTAATGCCTAAGGCATTTTTTACAAGTCAACCTAATAGTTATTTTTGTTGTTTTTCTGACAGGACAATTTCTTTACTTGTTCCAACTTTGTACCTTGCAATTTATTAACAGTGTTTCTGAAGTATAAGAGACGGAACGGTAAGATCTCAACCTGTAAAGAAAAGGGAAGATGATGACTAGACGGTGCCTAGTAAGCCATTACGCCGGTAATGGCCTCCCCTATAGTTACTGTTGTGTACAAGTGCAGAAAACTTCTTAAAACGACTCATTTGTCGAAACTTATACCTAAAAGTTTTATAGTTCTCATATGGCGATGTAGACGTCGCCACAGGTTCTCATCATACCTGAAAGGAAGTGACAGCAAGCTGCGAGAGCCCGTCCACGTAAGGTCCGAGCACGGCATGCTCGCGCACGCGCAGTGACCGCCTCGTGGTCTCGGGATCCAGCAGGTCGTGTACTCGTTCGTTGTATATTTCCATGTATGACACCTCCACCTGGTGGGAAGACAAAAAAAAAAAAACAATTAATATAAAAGTCGGAAACCGGATTTCTTGAATCTATTACCTTTTTTTTGGTATCACTGTCATAGATACCGAAGAGCTGAGCAGGGTAGTGCCTCAGGGTCTCCTAAGCTCTAAGTCCCCTTAAAACCTGATTATTATAAAACTAGCAAAAAATTCTCCCACCTTCAAAATCTAAAAGAAAAAGATTACAAACTAATCATGGCATCCTGATCCATCTAGTCCATCCTGACCCTGAGTTTTTTTTTAAAGGTTTTTCCCGTAAAAATAAGAAAACCCACATTTTTTTGCCTCAAAGCCACACGTCACTGCTTGGAATAAGCTGAGACTGTAGGAATATTATTTTATCTAAGCTTTTTCTGCAGCAGGCCGCTGAAGGTAAGACGCTCATCATATTAGAACCTCGTCAGGATCAATCAAAAGTCTTCTGACATATTACTAACCAACCGAAGACACTGCTCCGACTTTGATATAGCAATTAGATGTAATAGTAGCCATTAATCGTGTCTGGAAACAAATTGCTAGCACACCTGTGTACGTCATAATAATGCATTTCTGTTACTCTATCCATACGAACAATTAAAGTTATAATATAAGTAGATAGCAGAATGGCTTTAGCTATTATTAAGGTAATCACTTTGTCGCTAATAGATGTAACAAAAGGACTGAGGGAAGGCGGGTTGGAAGATCTATCAGGACATTGTCATAATGACTTAACTGGTCTCCTAAGTAAGTGATGTAACTTGTCATCTTGAGAGAACATGACTCCAAAGATTGAGTAGGCGTAACGTTCAATAGCTGAACTGCCTTTCTTCGTCCTTTCTATGAATTGAGTACAATTAATACAAAAACAGACTGTGTCTCAAGACGAAAGTCTATAATCAGTGTGTGTTGACATATGGCTCCGAAACGTGGTCGTTTACAATGGGCCTCATAAAAAGACTGAAAGTCACTCAAAGGGCAGTGGAAAGGGTTATGCTCGGAGTATATTTGCGTGATCGAATCAGAAATGAAGATATCCGCAAGAGAATCAAGGTTGCCGACATAGCGAAAAGAATCGCCAAACATAAATGGCAATGGGCAGGACACATTGCATGCAGAACAAATGGCCGCTGGGGTTGAAAGGTTCTGGAGTGGCGACAGCGTATTGGAAGACGCAGCGTTGGAACGCCTCTCACAAGGTGGACCGATGACCTGGCCAGGGTTGCTGGAATCCGATGGATGCAAGACGTACAACACCGGTCTTTGTGGCGGCGCTTGGGGAAGCCTATGTCCAGCAGTGGAAGTTTTTCGGCTGAAATGATGATGAATACAAAAAATAATAATTACCTTATACGTGAGTGCCGGTGGTGACTGTTGTACTTTGATCCTCTCGAACAAAGAGTCGCATAGCCGCGGGATGATGCCACCTTCATCAGCCCCCGGCGAACCCATCATCGTATATGATTTCCCTGAACCTGGACAAAAAAAAATATAGGAATTTATTATAACGCACTAAATAATAACATACACTAATAATAGTTTGGTCCACTGCTCTCAAAACGTTAAAAGAAAACGGCATGTACTAGAACCCATTAGGCCACTAGGCCCATTTCAGGAAGTAGCAACATTATAAGTCTGATAATGTTAAAATAGCCTGGAATGTCTCACAATAAGGAACCCCCTGGTTCTACCTGTTTACTGACATTTTTTGCTGGTCATAGAGCTCTTTAATTTCATATGAATACCTTCTGCAGCGTTTTAATCTAGTATTTTCAGAACTGTACATGAGAATCGTAGCAGAGGCGCAGTAAAGCACGAGGCGTTCTGTAGTTTTGCATAACCCATGGGAGAATGTTGTGAATTTATGTATTCGGAGCACTGCTCGTTGTCGTTGGTACTGCGATTAAATCTCTTCCGGGCTGACAATAATACAGGCATTTTAAAGTCGATGTTCCTGTTTTTCTGCATTATTTTGCTATTTTTGTAGATTCAGTTTACGGGCCCGGGGAACTATAAAAGTGTTCATAGTGAAGACGACAAGTCGGTAAGTGGACTATGGTGGTATACAAGTTTTATTTTTATGACGGTTATAGTTATTTCCTAGTTCGTAAAAGGCTTCCTGAACTGTAGACACATTATAATGGAATACTTCTTAATAAACACTTTCTTTTTCCAATTTATACCTTAAGATTCAGTTCCTGACCTAGGCCATTAGGTATGAAATTTATCGAAAGAACAGATAGAGGTGTACTTAATCTTTTATCTTATTCTTTATCTATCGTTTTTCATCAGCAGATATTTGAATATCTCCTGAAAGCCTATAATGGGTCTGCGACGGAACGAACGGGTTCCAGCGATTCTCCTATTTGTAACAAAATCGAACTCCCCTAAAAGGTTTAAAAAAACCTAAATAAAGTACAAGCAGATCGATAACAGACGGTCAGACACCGTCTATCTCAAAATTTTACTACGTCAATTTTCCAGTATGAACCAGGTGAGTAAACACAAATTGAAAATGAACGCACTCCGCTCTTTCAATCAATCCGAAACGTTTCGCTCGCTAGACGTGAAAGCGCTTCATTTGTAAACATACCTGATACCTGCACTCAACTTTACGTTTCCAAAAATTATTTTGAATCATAAATCAATGGAGTAAGACTTAAATTGCGAAGACACGTTGAAAGATCTGAAGCTGGTTAAAATAAACAAATATTCTTTTATGTGCGTAAACAAAATTATAAAATATCGCCTCTGAAGATTTAATTAGTCATAAAATTAAGTTCTGCGCAATTTTATTAGCTCTCGTTTTCAAGAGACGTGATTACTAATATAAAATTGATCGATGATCCTTCAACATTCAAGTACAATATCTCATTTCAATAACTTTCATAAATGAAGGGCTCAGACTTTAAGTAAAATTATTAGAACAAAACAATCTGGAATTACAAATAATTTAAACTTATAAACAAACTTAAACTAATAAATTGTTTACGGAGCCTGATTCAACAACAACCGATTGCTAGGGAATCGCGTCTAAATGTTTATTATCGCAAGCCCTGAACAATATTGGGAGTGCTAAAGTTGTCCGTGGACAGCAGTTCTGAATTCTGAATGAGAACAGTACAAAGTTTGGGATACCTAGTTTAAAACTACTTTATGTTTATGGATTACTAAACAGCGAAATTACTAAGTTTGAAGAAAGTTGTATGTTTGAGGCCATTGGTAATATAATTTAATCAAGTCGAAATTAAACTATGGATGAATTGCTCAAAGTTTAGCTGAAACGGAGCTAATCGTTCTCTTGTGCCCTGGTACCTAATAAGATAAAACAATATTAAACTTGGTAAACTGGTTTACCCTCGTGGGGAGCTGAACTAACCCCGATTGACGTAAAGCCGTATCAAGTCTTTGACCAGTAAAGCCGCTGTCGAAGACAATTTTTAATATGCAAGTGTGCATAGACTTCGTGGATGTTGTCTCCAAAGAAACAACGTGCATCAATCTTTATCATCAACCAACTTCTTGACTGTTATGATATTGTGATTACACCGTTAAATTTTTACCGTTTTTCTTCCGTGGAGGGTCTACGAAATTAAAACGATCAAAATTTAACAGTGTAGGTATATGATTTTTTACGTAGCCAAAATACAATCAACCTAAGTAGCTATGAAAACGAATAGAGATACATGGATACACATTTATCCCCCGTAAAGCTATATAATATCTTAGCAGGACAAGATCAAAACTTCCCGTAGATATCAATATCAAGTACGATCGACTTTCTCACAAGTATAACGAACGTCATATCGAGTAAATAACTTTCCTTTGCGATACAGTCAGGAATACACTTCTGAGAAACATATCACATTTATCTTACTGACAATAAATAAATAGATACGTATACTAAGGAAACTTAGGAGACATGCTTTTCCAACTTGTTAAAATGAATTAGGGTAATATTATTTACTTATTTCTTGTAGGTATACAAAAATCAATGCCACTTTTCGTTGTAATTTTGTAAGTCAAGAACGGGCTCACCTATCCAATCCAATTGTCAGGCTTTGTTCGGGCTATTTAATAGATGGTTATGTGAAGTTTGCACAAAATCGGTCGAGCGGTTCTTCATTTATCCCATTTTTCTGTTGCCGGGAGCGAAGCCGCAGGCAAAAGCTAGTGTCTTATATGTTTATTGTATATTTTTAATATCCTAATATTGGCATTTCGTATTCTTACCATTAATTTTTAGATTGTACTTTTAATGTTTTTTTTTTTTATTAAATTGAATAGAATCATGCTGCCATTTTAAATTGAGGTCTAGTCAGACTGGGGTACTACACTACTGGACTCATTTTGCGCCAATTTCTTTTTCCATTAATTTCTTACCTCTGGCATAATTTTAAAAGGGACCATTTTAAAACTGAAAACATTACATAGTCAAAGTAGCTGGTAAAATCTTCACTAGAATAGCCAGACTACGTGAGGGAGGGGAGCATTTGGAGGAGGCTTTTATCGTCCTTACATCGAACTTGAGAGCAATGAATATAAAAATACTATCGCACAACACTAACAATTATTTTTTATACAAATAACACAATTATTATTATTAACTGTTGTTGTAAAAATTAAACGTTGCGATTACAGTAAGTTTTAAGATTCAAGACAAACAGTGAAAATTTAACACATTTCTGCACTCAATCAAGCCATTTCATTAATATTTATAAACAGCCTCGAGAAACAGACAGAAAACTGGAGTAAAATTCGTATCAATGTCACGAGTCTAACAAAACATGTCTGTTTTACACGCACTGTCAAATAAACGTGCTCCAAACTATATTTCATAGTGTTTGACAGACTAATACAAAACTTTATTACGGCCCCTGTTATTTTCTGCACCCGTAGAGCTGCCTTGAGTTTTTCACTGTCACAAGGAAAAAGTTCACGAAATACCTTTACGTTACTCAGTTACTAAAGTGAAGGTAAACTTTATTGGCGGCACGTGTAATGTGTTTCTTTGAGGGAAAAGAAAACAGATAGGTAGCTGAATATAGCGGGCTTCGGACGGAAATTACTTAATAAGATAAAATACGTGTTTAATTTCCTCGCAGCGTATCTGATATCGACAGAAATGTATGCGAAATTTTCTTTCTTTTATATTTCCAGAGAAGTTTTCGCTTTGATTAAAATTAATTTATCTTTTTAAAGAGATATGACCACTACTGGTGGAGGTGCATTACTTTGTGTATAAACTTCATACCATTGCTCGCAATGCAGTGAAGAAAAACAACGTGAGGAATCCGATATGTCCTGTAACCGAAACCCGTTAAATTCCATAGCATCGTTGATTATGACCCATTCGGCATACGGCATACGGCAAATATCCACCCTTACGTTGTTGAGACACCTGCGGCCCGGACTAAGCGTTTTGCCTCGTCGCAAACTGTTCCAGTCTAGCCTTGAAGACACCTAAATTATAATCGGACGGAAATACTGCAGCCGGCAAACTGTTCCAGTCCCTCGATGTACGCGGTATAAAACCGCGTACATCGAGGGACTGGAACAGTTTGCCGGCTTTGCCGGCTGCAGTATTTCCGTCCGATTATAATTTAGGTGTCTTCAAGGCTAGACTGAATAGGCTCTTAATAAACTAGTGCGCCTTACCATCAACGATTGCATCACTGCTTACCATCAGGTGGGATCGCAGTCAAGCATTAGTTTATGACAATTAAAAAAAAAAAACCCATTCCTAGAGAGGAGGCGTGAGTCCATATGTCTCAAACACAACAATATTAAACAAAAGTTGATTATGCTACCCTTATACGCTCTAGAGAGCCAAAGCATCACAACGTATTTCATAGAACTGTCAGCTTATGTCAGAAATCAAACCACTGTATGTGTAGCTACCGGACAAGCATTTCAGTCATTCAATATTACAGGCCCCGATGGACGCGTTGCATTACAAAGGGAATCCTGAATAACTGAATCACACTAGCAGCTACAAAGGGTGGTTGTAACCGTAGAATATAGTGCGACCCACGTCATCAACATCTGCTACGTAATTACAATGCGCAGTTCTAACGTAATAAGGACACGGAACCCATACCATTTCAGGAAGATAACATTGTTTAGGTCTTTTCCTATCTTTGAAGAAAAAAGCTTTGCTTTTCCGCAAGATAAAATTTCTTTTGAAATGGTAGAACAAAGTTTCGCAACAGTGTCGTGGCTGGTCAGGGCACTTTGGTAGTTAATATTTCTGTTTTTTTTTTGTCTTTACGATTTTTGAACTCGCTTAGCTGAAAAGTCAGTCCTCTTTAAGAAAAAGAATGGGTCATGTATCACAATGATCTAATTCCAATTGCAGATACTGTGTTTCATTAAAAGTGAAAAATTAAAAGCTTGAGAGATTTTTATTTTTAGTCAATCCATTAGTTACCTTATCACAACATAAACAAAACAAAAGCTCCCTAATTTAATTAAGCATACCCGATCCCGACAAACAACAACAAACGTAAGTAAAAGGAGTGACATTTTACTTAGCAGAAACGTCTTGATCCAGGTCGAATCATAAATATTTTGCGAAATACAGGGAAAGGGGCTGACACCTTACGTATGTCGACAGAAAATTGCCTATATACAAATCAGGAGAACGACATGCCGAGTGCCCACGTACAGATTGAATATTCAGATGGCGTGTTATACATGTAAAGAAGAGGAATATGAGGGTTTGTCATATATATATATATATTTTGGTATTAAACCACCAGGTACCGTGAAGTTATTAGGCAGTTTCGTTTTACTGATGAAAGTGAAGGTTTTGTGATTACTTCAGAGACCCATTTTGTTTTCATGAGAAAGATAATAATAAAGGTACTCGCTCTGTAAAAGTTTTAATGAAATTCTCACTTCCGCAAACAAAATCGGCCCACAATGACCGCCAAAATTAGTCAACATACATAAAATAATACATCAAAGGACTGGAACAATTTGCCTGCTGCGGTTTTCCCATCCGATTATAATTTAAATAAAACCGCAGTAAAACGCACTAGTGTATGTCAACTAAAATTAAATTTAAAAAAATACAGTCAAAAAAAGAACCTCGTTCTTTTTGGAAGTCAATCAAAAATTATTTAAAGGCATCTTCTATGAGTCAGCTGACGTAATAAATTACCAGAAACCACAAACAAAAAGGAAACAAAGTACGTCCCAATCGGTGCCTATCCCAGCTTCAAAACACGGGGTGTCCAAAAAATAAATCACAGAGCAACAAAAGAACGTAACACCATGGATTACGGGGTCGGATGAAACATTGTGCCGACATAACATCTCCCGACCGCTCGCTATGGGAATGTCAACTTTTATTTGAGCACATACTTGTACGGCTCGGAAACGATTTTGTACGAAAAATGTATATTGGTGGCCGGTGGATTTTATTGGTTTTGTCGTTATTTTTGTTTTGGTTATGTAGGTCAAATAGCTAAAGTAATTTTAAAATATAATGGTGCAAAGTATAGAAAGAAAACGAAATCAGTGAGACCAACTTCTGTTTTAGAAATAGATAAGATACATTTTTTATTTGTGACAAGCTCGAACTTGACCACTATGGTAAGCCATGATGTGGGCGACGATGAAGTACGCTTGTTTAGACTTAACCTATTCACTCTTGACTTAAAAACCCTAAGGTTGTAACTATCAGGAAACACTGACTCCGGCAGGACATTACGAAAAGCTGATATATAAACCAAGGGATGCAAGGTGTGTCCTTATTACACAACACTACAGATAATTTATTTATTCTGAGTTTTAACTAACTGGACTAAACTGACAGCAGTGGATAATGCCCAGATGACCCAAACCATTGTTAAAGCTGCATAATTTATATAATAAAAAAATATGTTATAGTGTCGATTGCTTTAAATTCAAATGCCGAGTCATAACAATTCGGACTATACTATTCAGAGTAAACTATAACAATATAAAATAATAATAACATTACTATCTGAAGCACAATCATATCCTCATATTATCGGACTTATAAAGATGGAAATAATATGTTCTTCGCCTTATGTTCTTTCTTTTCCTTTCATACATATTATTATATATTTGATTTTATTAAGGTCTTCGTTATTTTATTTTTTAGTAGCCTTTTCAATGGATCGTACTAACGTGTAAAGTTTGTAAGTTTCTGGAATTCAAGAATTTCAGATTTTTTTTTATTTGTCTGAGTGAAAGCGTACGAAATACGCCTCCGTCACACTTTTTTGTATTCATCGACTGAGTATAGAAAAGAAGAACGTCACTACTAATAACGAGGTTAGAAAAAAAAAGTTTAATGTTTCTTTTCTAGGAAGAAATCAATTGAAATTATTACGGCTTTCAGAGGCAATGGTGGCGCTATTCAAATCAGTTCGCTTCAAATCAATATTTGGTATTATTCGTCAGTAGCCAATTTGGTAGGCGGCTCGAAATTGAATTATAACTTGGATAGAGACAGACTATAGGTACATAGATATGTTAATTAAATTGGCACGTGTTTCTGTTTGACCTAGAAATCAAAACATGTGTTTTGTTTGTGTTTCAATATGACAGTTTCTCTGGAAATTATATCAATCCAATTAATTAGTGATTTCGTCTGGTTTAAGGGTTGGTTGTACAATTGCTAATTGAGTTGTCAGTAAACGCTTGAGGAGGTTAGATTTTAACTTGATTGAAATACTAATTATACATTTATGGAGCCTGTCACTTCGATTTTAGATATATATGTCTAAATTAAAGTTTCGTTTACAATTCTATTTAATTTTCACATTAAATATTTAGGTATAGGTATAGGTGTTCTTTGAAACAAAAACCGTTTTTAGGCAAAAAGCTGCGAAACAAAACTGCAGTCGTGACTTTAAGATAGGTCGCGGGATGATCAAAACCTCTGGCGTTTTTCCAAGACCAGAATATGATGCGTCAGTATCATTCCCAACACCGTCATTTATCACAACCACTCCCGAAATTAAAAGTTGTAGGTGAAAACTTTGGTGAGTAGGTAATATCTGTCTTAGACTAAGAAATGAAAACTATTTTGCGCGGCATAATACAAATATCTGTTTAATAATAATACACTACATATTGATCATGAAGGGTATATTCTTCTATTATTTTATGCATCTATTTAGGTTCTACGAGATGCTACATGGCATAAAAAATTGAATATTATCCCCCGGAAACGAACTACCAGGTGTGAAAACGCTCAGAAGGATGGGATTCTTGAGATAAAACACAAACTTTCACTAAGTATTATATTTAATTGTACTTGCACAAATACAATCGACGGATCTCTCAATTATCTCCGAATTCAAATCTGAATGACGGACCGGGACAGTGTTGCATCGTTCGAAAACTGAATCGATTTATGGAATTAAAATTATGATAAATAAATATCTTCGGGTTTTAAAGGATATTACTATTCGATACATTAGTGTTTAAAGTGAATAATATTATTAATTAGTAAAATGGTAAGTGATAAAATGAATACACAGGATAAACATATTTAAAATATTAGTAGAAAGGTGATTGCTTTTTTATAATGGATCGTTAACACACTTTATGATCAGCAACTTTCCAGAATACCATGATGTGGTATCTACCCTAATCCCTTCAGACAAAGTACGCAATTACACGATGTAAACGGGTCTAAATTCGGAAGTCCAATTAAACGGACGTAACAAACTTTCAATCGTTAGTGCAGGCACACAGGGGATGACCAGAATTCTGGCGATCGTCCAAATCTTTGGAGCTATGCGTCAACGTCATTGGGAACCCATTCATCAAGCAGCCTATCTGTATACCTATCACATAAGTACTTAATCTTTGTATTAACCTTTTGAATACTGTAGAGACAAAATATAAATACAATAGGTGTGCGAACGCCGGCGTTCGCTTGGAGCTCAAGAATTCAAAACATGTTTCTGTCATGATTTTTTTATGACTTTTTTAAGCAGTACAATAAACTCGTCTCGAGTGTAAGAGCTATCAAATTAAACATGAAAACCGTCAATACGCATTTTCGTTTAAGAGATACACGAGTCAAATTGGAAGTGTCGTCACCGAAATTCAGTCGATATTATTTCCAATCGTACTGGTTTCTTTTCTTTTATTATACACGTGTAACGTATATGTTTCAATAAGAGCGACATTTTCTTCCCATGGTCGTACCACATGCTGTCCCATTTAACTCTATCCTTTCCCACATCAATCGTGGTCGCTGATGCAAGCACAATTGACGGACAACACGCGGTGCTATAACAGCAATCAACTTATTTAACATATTATTCTACACTACTTATAAACCATAACTGTGAAATATCAATATCAAGGATTGTTTATAAAGAGAATTTTATGCAGTCAATGAGATAAAAACAAAGACGATTTTGATTTTGGAAGACAATATAAAAATTTCCTAACAGCAATTTCAAACACCAAAATTCTCACAGAATCCTTAACGCGATACCTGAACGTATAAATTTCCAGGTTCTCTAGTTCAAATTACCTAGGTTCTTCTGAATTTACATAACCTCTCCTGCTCCAGCGAAATTACATTTGAGCTTAAAGTGCTTGAGACGTCTTCGTCGGTGTTCCTGCACTTAACGGGGCTCGAGAACGTGGAGTTATCTCATGTGAGTGTGTACTTATCTGCTATCGATCGACGGCTAAGCCCCGCACCTCGACAATTAACGAGCGCAAACATCGAATTTAACTATTCGATGTTTGCGCTCGTAACTTGGCCCCTGTAATATATGATGGACAAGATGTGAACGGTTAGCGGAGACGGTAATTTGATAGTGATTTTATCGAAAAATTCCACTGGAATGGAAAATGTTCTTACAAATAATTTAATTAACATTATTAATTAAATTATTTGTAAGAACATTTCTGCGAAGATCTTAAGAATCATCAGCTGAAAAGGGTCGTAATGTTATACTTATCAAATACAAAGGAACAAGATAATGTCTTAATTTTTCAACATGATGACGTGACTGTCTGGTACTCGTATTTACAATAAGAAGATCAATGAACAAAGAACAATGAAATATCGATAACCAGCAGCTGGAAGGCAACCGAGGACAATTTCCCAAATGCCTAAAAGATGTCTTTAAGGAATACTCCTTCATCTGTGAAGTAGAATTTTTCCGACTGGTCGAACGCCAAAGCGAGGGAAATGGGCACGACCGATGGATCTAATCTTGAACAATATAAATAAGGACGCAGGGAATTTCTTCAATTACCTAGCTATGACGTATAACACGTTTTATAGTAGAGCCAGTGACTGAAAAGTTGAAAGGATTCCGTTTATCTTGGTATGGTCATATGAAGAGCAGAGATAAAACGCATGTTACTAAAAGCGTTATGAGTATACATGTGGAGGAGGGACAAAGGAAAAAATAGATGAATTATGTGAGAAGTGATTTGAAAGGAAATGGATTTAGAGATAGTGAGATGGGTGATAGGTGAAAGTGTACGGACAAGAAGATGATGATCAATAAAATGTTGGTACAATAACTTTCGAGAGTGGCATTTATGATTAAATATGAATACCATTCTATAGTATAGATCAATACGAGTATACCCGTTACTTACGAGTATGTGGATTCGTACGAAGCTCTTGAATAAGGACTTTGAACGATTCGCGAACAGATGGGATACCCTACTGAAATATAGATGTATAATGTACCTAAATAAGTTTAAGCTGGTACTTTTGGAATATTTGTTAAATCTTGCTGCTTTCATAAAGTCAACCCAAATCTTTAACAATGAATTGAAACTTGTAAACTTATACAAGTTCAGATCAATTAATTGTCGATTAATTGATCAAAGGTTCTCCGAATTACCTAACTCAAGACAAAGGGTACAACTCATATAAACTTTGATATCATACCTTTAATAAGTATTACCTCAAACACGCTGCAAACGATCTGTACCCTCTATAATCCTAATTACTAAACTGGCAACCAATCCTGCATAATTATATTTTCCTCCAACCACTTCAAACGACAAGTAGCCAAAACTACAAAGGGTTCCTGTGCAATTCTTGCTTTTAAAACCCTTACTTAAAACTCTTGAGCCCTGTAATATGTAATAAGTGTGTGAACGCTGGCGTTGTCGTTCTATTATGCCTCTAATTATACCGTAATTAGAGACATTCAAAAAACTAAAACGAACAAACCACAATAAAAATTATTATAGTCGACAAGCTAACGTATTTTCCTACGTAGGTTACGGTACACAAATATATCGTGTATAAGATGATTGATCACTATCGAAATATACGGGAAAAGTTTTTTCCCATTTGTGGGTTGTCTAGTGCTCAATCCCTATTATGTACAAAAGTCCAAAGACTTTTTCGGGCCTAACAAGAACGAATAAAAAAAAAGTACAAGTGAAAATTGCCCATTTTCCAAAGTGACGAGACGCCCCGTGTGATAGTAACGAAATGACAGAAAGGAATTACAGGATTGATACTTCAAAACTAAAAGTATGTATTACTTATTCTATGAGGCAGCTCGGCGGTCTTAGTTATGAGTGTTAATATAAAACCAAAAATACCTAGTACTTATTCTATGACGGGTTGGTCTTGGTTATGAGTGTAAATGCACCATGGTTATGGGCTATTTTCTATGGTACCGAGCACACTGACCTATTTTCCTAGCCATAAATTAAAAAACCAATCAGTTCGACTTTCCTTAAGTACCTAAAGAAGTTTTAATGAATAGGTATAATGTTGATGGACATTTAAGGCTACGTTTTAGTCTCTTAAATAATCCTTGGTCAAGATTTAGCTTCTTTCTTGACTTTAGATGAGAAATGAACGTTATTGTTATTATTATAACCTTTCGAATACCGTAATTAGAAACAAAATATGTGTGCGAACTCCGCTCTGGTCTCAAGTTTAATACGATCAGTGACTGGATCTGTACCTATACCAAGTATTAACGTCATCATGAATCAGGATTTGATTTCCAGGTGATCTCGACGCCAATTCATTTTCATTTTTTGACTAGTCTTGGCGTCACAGAAAAAGTGTACTAAAATCATCCAAGACTAACCTGCTTTAGACAGATAGATAAATAATATAATAATAGATTAGACTATTAAGCCCCAAGGCGCTCGAAAACCTGTTGTTCTTTAATTGTGTCTGTAATGAAGGTAGTCAAAAGGTTAAACTTTATTGTACACCAAGAAGTAACAGAACTTATACAAAACTTAAATCTGTGGGTACAATCTATGTTTAAATCTATGGGTACAAGCGGTCTTATCGCTGACAGCGATATCTACCAGACAACCTTAGGATGGATCGTAAGAACTAAAAATAATACAGGAAGAGAGAACAAACTATACACGATATTTGCATTTCAAATCCTGTCTGTTATACGTTTTTCCGAAGCAACGCTGTCAGTTCAAAGTTTAGACCCGACATCGTGACACATCTCTGGCACCGTACACCTGGCACCTGCAGTTTTAGGTCACCCGGACGCGACACCTGTCCCGGCTTCTTTGTTCTTATTCCTGTCCTATTTGTTACGTAGGTGCACCCAGGTAAGTGCTTCGTCCCACGTACTGTAATTACTGAGTGCTCTGGTTTAGGACTTAAAAACTTGGAGTGTTTTTTTGCGACGTTGTCAATGTTTAGGCGTATAACGTATCTTTCGCAAAATGTCTAGTATTTTTCGCGGGATGATCTTTCTCACATCTCATCATTCTGCGAAACCGACAATCTATGAAAGCGATTTAATGAGAAAGAGACATTTTTAAACATTTGACATTTCGCAAAAGAGACGTTTTGCACCTAAATCGTTGTCAAAAAGATTATAATAAAGACTAATTGTTCTTTATTACAATTTCAAATTATACTCATAAATATGAATATAAAATATAATTCAGCTAAGCTATAAATTAAAAAAAAACAAGTCAGTACAACTTTCCATAAAATAAACAAGTTTTAATGAATAAGTATAATGTTGGTGGACATCTAAGGCTACGTTTTACAGCCTCATAAATAATCCTTGGTCAAGATTTAGCTTATATTTTATGCTCAAACTCATAAAACTGTACAATTTTCGTTTACTAAGCGGCGGACAACCACAGCAATATCTCATTTTTCAGTCTCAGCACCGTTTGCATCGCTACGTTCGCTACAGCGTAGCAACTTCGTAGCAGCTCGGCTACGAAACATAATATTACCTAGTACGAACGAACATCGTACCTACAATCATAATTAGGGTAATATTTCGAGGAACAATATAAATTCCAGATGAAAATTTATTTGAAGAGTTGAGCAATAAGCCCCGCTTGAAAGGAGCTCGCCCGACCAAGTTTCAGTGCCACACCAATACAGGGACCCTTGCAAATTCTCGGTGCTAACTTCTCGTATTTGCATTCCTAAGCACTTCTAGGAATGTAAATATGCATATAGAACTGGGCAATAGTAAAATAAAGCTTTACACTTCGGTTTCGGCTTTTAACTATACATTAATTTGAGTATTGGAAATAGTGATTAAACTTGAGAAAATAATTTCAAGACGTAGATTTACGGTTATGTCCGATGTTACAATTTATCCTATGCCACAATCCAGATATAATTTGTAATAACTGTTGTTGAAAATTTTCGCTGAACATGTGTTTTCACTATTAAGTTTCAGGCTGTATTGAAAATACAGCTGAAAATTAAATTCAGTTCAAACTTTGTGACTAGCCGACTAAGCTAGGGCCCAGATGCTGTTGCTGTCGGGTTTTATTTGTGGCCATGCCAAGCTTTCACGTAAAGCCCACGAATTAACGTCACGGTTATGAACGTAAATTAAACACATTTTAGGTATTAAAGTATTTATATTCAGCCTTCATGGTAACAGGTGAGAAGGTTGTTTCTTCACCATTTTTGTATAAAGTATTTTTTTTTTCTTTTAAAACAAAGAACTTGATGGACTTAATATAGGTTAGGTTTTTGGTTGGGTTAAAAGGCCCTGGCCTTTTACGCACCCAACCAAAAACGTCTACGTACATCTGGATGTACGTAGACGAAGTAAAAGGATCGTAGCAGGTAGCAATCTATTCCATTCATTTTATAACGTTTTTACCTACTCCTCCTACTCTGGGGAAAAAGCGTTAATCAAAATCGGACCGAAAGCCGGGCTAAAGAAAAAACACGTTTCAGTACACAGATTCTCATTAAGAAGTAAAGCACGTAAGTTCACACGTCATACGGAAACGTAACAGAAGATGGAATCTTATGTTGACAAAAGACCAGCGTGACAGGGGTGCCGTAAACACGCAAGTTATCGTAAAATAGCGTTTATGACTGCCCACGTGACTGGCTTAAACGAATGAGATGAGAAAAAAAAACAAAATAGGAAAATATAAACCGGCACGTCTCGAACATCTGTCTTTTGAGACGGACCGAGTTTTTAATGTCTGTGGCAATTTAAGGTAAATGTAATTATTATAGCTATATTTAATGTGTTGAATACTAAATACCAGGCGATCTCTCTTTGGAAAGTTTTTTGGTCCCGCAGAACATCAGGACGATTTCGAATCAATTCACTTTTAAGGTAAAAAACCTTCGTGAAGTTGGTGTAGCACATGAAGCCATTCGTAAGAAGTTGGTGTTATCATCACGACGTTGATTTCATTAAAAAAAAATTACAATTGCGTGGTACTCATATTTAAGTGTTAAAGAATTGTAGGTCATCTAATTGCACTTTTTACCCGTAGACCAACTTTTTAATGTGGATATATTGGTACGTAGTGAAGCCCTACCACGAGTTCTTAACGCGATTCATTTGAACATTTATGTTCGTCTAACTGGCTGCTGAACTTGTCGATTTTTTTCACGATTTCAGGTTTGATCCCATAGTAAAAGTTATTTGTTTCATGACTACAATCACGAGTTTAAGTATCGGTCACTAATTGCCAGCCATCCTATATAACTACTACTACTATCCCTCTCTACCTACTTACGATATTTTACGCCATTTTAAAGGTCACAGCTCATTAGAGCCACCCGGCACCCACTCCGCACCGCCTCGCCTCGTGCGGTTAGTATTCTTTATATGAATTTGTATGGGTATGCGCTCACTACATCAACTCCGCAGCGTCACCAGATCGCCTCAATCGTAAGCCATCCACGCGCGGACGGCGGGTGGACCACTAGGTGACAACTCGTTGCTCGCATGCTTGCCTTGCGTTGACTGCGCATTGCCAACGCGCGGGTCCCGAGTGGACCGCGCGCTACCCGCGAATGATTCACGCGAGGACGATACGTTGGCGTCTGGCGATGGGCCGCTCCCCACCATCCCGTGTAGACCTAGTGCAATTGTTAACAGACTACTCGGAAATTCGTGGACCAAGAGTCGTCCACTCATTGACCACGCCGGGTCCACTGGTTGACGACGCGAGGTCCACTGGTTGACCGCGCGACGTTTATTGGTGATAACGCGGTGTTCACCCGTCGACCACCTGTCGACAACGAGTGGACGCCGGGCGACGAGGCGGTGCGGGGTGGGTGCCGGGTGGCTCTAATGAGCTGTGACCTTAACTCGTAATGGTAAGACTCCTGGTAGGTTGTCTAGAACCGAAGTAAACAATAAAACCTTACACAGTCGAGCAGACAAATAACTCGATTTATTTTGCATATCAGAAGACTTAAGACAGGTTTAGAAGGATCAGTGGAGTCAATAAATAAACATTCTCGATCTAAATTCTATGTCAAAGATATTTGTAGCCAGACTGAGTAAGTAATTCAATATCGAGTACTATTCTGAATTCTTCATGAAGATATTTATTCCTCTAAAGAAGTTGCTGACAAACAAATTTGAAATGTTTGAAGGTCAGCGTTAATGCTCATTTAATATTTGTATTCAAATCAAACTAATAATTTATTTATGATCGAGATTAAAGCTATGAAAACACGAAATCCTCATTAATTTAGGCGGCTAATTAACCTGTCAACTGCGTGACCAATAATATGATTTATAACCGAAAATACAACTGGTAATGGATGAACTCGTGCATACTAGAGATATTGATGATAACAAATGGGTACTACACACAGTACACACCCATCTGGCAAATATTCCGTGTTTACACAGAAATTTCTGCAGAACGAATGAATTTTTCTATACGTTACAGAAGGTTGAAACCCAATACTTGGCATCAAACACAGCCTATGAGAAAAAAAACCTTAGTAGGTACCAACGAGCTTAACGAATTTTGTGCTCCTGAAATACTCATTTCTTAAAGTAAAACCGGCGATTCACATAACAAAAGCCCGCAGTAAACACAGCACAAAAAGCACATATCAGCATTATTAAGCGTGGGTACATGTCAAGGGAGTCGTAAGTAACGTATACCTCAATATCAAGTAAGTACTGCGCTGTAAGTCACCCCTCGAGGCTCGTTCAGATACCGCAACTCAACATTCGAGGAGATAGCACGAGTCACGACCTATGACCTAGATTGCTCCTTTTTTACTTGAAAATGCAATCAGCCGTTGCATTAGAGGCAGAGATTATGTGGAGCGCATCGTGCCTGATTTTGCAGCAAGGATAAAATATATTTTTGGTTTTCTTTTGGATTTAAGTTATATACAGCAAGACTGAGATTTAAAAGAAAATGAGAAAATCCATAAAAATTAGATGGATAAGCTTTTGATGATAATGACGATGAGGTTTGAAGACCAAAACGGACTACATAATACTAAATTAGAAATGCGATGGGAATTAATTACCTGACATAAATATACATTATTGTAGAGTAACAATTGACATCAAAGAACTGAATACAGTTAAAAGAAGATAATCAGTATGTACGTCAGTCAGCAGTAAATAAATATGTTACATCAAATAACATAACGGAATAAACGTAACGTGTTTCAATATGTATTCAAATCAAATAATAAAAACATATGTACTATACGAACATGAATATTAGACGGACCGTTAAATCCATAATTCTATTCGAGACTCGCTCTTGCATGCACGTGGTTGTAAAAGTTGGAGAATATCCAATGTGAGTCAATTTGAAGCGTCTACGTATCCAAAAAATCTTTGGGAACCGTATAACTGAGGTCTCAGGAAGTAATATTCTAGAGTTGCGACCATTATGCGTGGCGGCATGCCAACTTGTGTGCGTAGGCATTAACTTACGAACGCCAACGTAACAACAGTTGTAATACAAGTTCGTGCAAATAGTATTTTGTTTGGTGCTTCTAGACGCTGTATTTTATACTGTAGCACCTATAATGAACGAAGTTTGGAACTGCTCATATTTCGCAAAACCCCAGCAGGAGGCATTATTGTAAAATTTAAACAGTATTTCTCTACTTTATTACCACTGATCATAAGCTGTAAAGCTGCTCATGAATAATGAAAATAATACCGGACCATCCTCTACAATTTGGTAAAATTACCAGGTCTATCGAAATCCGTACAGACAATAAAGAACAATACGATCCAAATTGAATGCACAGTAAATTATCGAATCGAACATCGACAACATCCGCATGGATACTCCAAATTGTTCAGATTCAATAGAATCATTGCAGACGTATCGCAAACAATAAGAGATACAGAATGGCTCAATAAATAGTACAGATGCAGCGGAACCACTCAAAAGCGGAGTGTACACAGATCGTTATTGGAAAACGTCGGAAAACCGCGTCACAGCGGGGAACATATTATTGTACAAGCAGTAACAATATGAGGTTTCCAATGTGTTTCAAACACAGTTTACGATCGCAGTACTGTTGTCGAAGTATGCTAATAACTTCAATAAAAGTGCTATGACGACAATAATGTTTCTGGTTTTGTTATGGTAATGTTTACTTTAATGCGTTTGTTTTGAATGTCTGTGTAGTTAAAAATATTCATGATATTTTCTATTTTGCTTTACAAAATGTTGTCATTACTGAAACCTTGGATATAAAGATTTGAGAAATTACGCAGAAGGAAATTTGGTCGTTTGAGCCGGAACATTTTTCATATTTGTTTTTGCATCTGGGACTTTACATGTATGTAAACAAGCGTGTTTATTTATTCAACTGAAAAGAGGCATAAAGTCAGTTTAACAGTTGAAAAAGCATGAAAAGCGTGGCAACCTCGACTGGCATTGATTGCAGCGAGTAAATTGATGACGCGGAACACAAAGGGTTTGTGACGTATCTAGGTGAGCTTGCGGCATGGCAGGCGTTGGCTTTTGTTCGTACCGCCAATAACGCAAAGCGTTAGAGGGTAAACGATGTATGTGCACTGGTGCGATAGGAGTGTGTATAGACTGTACAGGGAAATTGGGAATGGTGCAGCTGGTAATTTTTTGGGAGGATATTGTTGTTGTACCAGTAGCGAGTTTTCTAATGGTCCGTAGCAGTTGATAACGTATTTTTCTTGAAAGTTTAAGTTTGGAAGTTTGAAGGTGACTCCTAAATTAAAAAAAGAGCAAAATCCTTACAGAATCAGATTTTCCTACTTACATTACAACTTTCATAGAAATTCTTTACTCTCCAGTTATGATTTAATCTTTTCACTTTCAAATTACCTCTAGAGTCTATTCGAATCCAATTGTTGGAAAATAGACTTCCCTCTATTTTGTAACACAAACGGCTGGAAAATTTGTTTTCATTTTTAGATTAACAAAGTGAGCTAAACCACATAACAGCTCTGCTGTTTATTTATTTAACAATTTAATTAATAATGTACAAACATTTATAATAAACAGACGAGAAACAAAAACAAATGTTACAATGGTGATGCTTATTTCAGAAATCTTTTCCAGTATACATGTTTAAAAATAGTTGAAAAAAAAGACGTAGGTAGTCGTCAGTCGTGTCTCATAGATAAAATAATGTACACTATAGCCGTTCTGACTTGGCGAGAGTGATATTAGCCTCTACGAACTTTGCCGCTTGTGCACTCGTTAAAAAATAAATGATTTATAACAATGAACTCCATTAGCAGTTGTTACAACTGTTATTGGCCTATTTTCTTGCTATTTATTTTCTTAAAAACGTATCTTTTTGGACAAAAGCGCTAAAATCCGCAGAGCCTAACTTCTCAAGTTAGAACGGGAGTAAATCACAATTTATGTTTCAGACCACTTCGTGGGTTCAGGCCGATATATACAAATATACCAGTTGCCCAGATTTCCGCTATGTCAGTGAAGCGGGCGTTCCGGTGAATGGATTGGGACAGTTACAACGTTAATTGCCGCGTTATAGCCGGAACGAAAGGTTATGGCTCCCAGGAGAATAAAATCTAAGTTAGGGTAGGTTACTTAACACTGTTTTCCGACAAGATGATGGAGTCTATTTTAACGTGGTTAATTCTTGTTCAATGAAATTGTTTTTGGTGCTAACGGAAAAAGTTAAAAATCAATCATAACACACAAAACAATTAAAAACGAACCTCAATCTATTAAAACATCTACGATTTTGAAGAATGTTCCAACATATCAGTCGTTTTTTTTTTTTTCAGTGTATGCTAAGTAACTATAACACCGAAAAAACATATTTCACCAACACCAAATAACCAATTCATAGAAGCGACCAACAGTTTGCGGGAAAATCCGTTTTTACACAACAACTCGAATATTCTAGCAGAGTAAATAGGGTTGTCAATTTTAACGCTGTAGGTACCTTCACTAATACCCTTCAATAAAACTTCCAACAGTAATACCGTATTAAATCAAGAGAGCAAGTTTTCCCTTGGGCGACAGACTCAGAATTGGGAGGATCGTGGTCTTAACTGGAGGAGCTGCGGTGTCGTCCGGTAAATTATGGCTTAACTCTGTGAAAGGTGTCCGGGCCGTCGAGACCGCTAAAGCCTGACCCTAGTCAAATGGAAGTGACAGCCCTAGACTGCGGCTCAGTTATTGAGTATATGAATATTCAAAGTTATCCGCCAAACGTTCGGTGCCTGCTCCCACAGGAGCATCCGAACGCATGGCATTCTGGCAATGAAATTTTGAAATGGCATAAATATTTGGCGCTGGTCGAATGCCATTGGGAATAGATTTTGGAATGAAGCTTGGCACGCAGAAATGAGTTGGTTTACGCATATTTTCTTAATTGAACTGCCTCATTTCATGGAGAAGACCATTTATAACTCTGTCTAAGTGTCTGTTATTTTATTGTTTACTGGCTAAAGTTTTGTCCATTAAACCTCAACTCAAGTCATTAACAATAAACCAAAGACCAACATTATCCGCAGCATTTTCATTAAACTAATTTCCCATACATGGGTTTACTCTACGAACTCGACGCTAAGAACAATTTGTTTCTAATCCATGACGTCACGAGGGCGAACATGGTAATGCACTTGTGCAACCAGCAGTATCGTTACTGTAAGTATACGTCACTACGATCGTTGCGATAGCCGCTAATAAAGTTGATTTATGCGCTACTTAACGTTATGTAAACGAATACTGTTTACATATCTGTATTGATTTAGTAGTATTTGCTGTTGTTGACATTCAGTTAAATTATTATACCGGTAAAATTAAACAACGTAACTATCTCGTTTTATAATGTGCAATATTAACGTAATTCTACTTTACCAGCGACTTCGATAGCCTTCGTTCTTCGATTATTTTCATTAAAACTTTAACACCCCTTCAACTGTAATTTGAGGGTAGTTTTGAAGTATTCAGAATGACAGCTTATATTTGTAGGTACATTTTAATTAGAATTTATGCCAAGTTTCAAGTTTAGTAATCCAAGAAGAATCTTTGATACAATCTTTAATACAAATAATGGCGACCTTTATTTTATTTACTTAGGTTACTATTTCTGCTAACTTTCAAGTGTATTGATATACATATTGAGATTTGCATACAAAAGAAACTCTCCCTTTTAATCTCTAACGACTGAATTTTCAAAAACTTCGTAGTGCTCGCCTTTAGTTCACGTCTTAGGTCTCGTAGTTTCAACCGAGCGTTAATATGTCAGTCAGTCAGTTTCTCCTTTTATTTAAATAGATAGATGAGCAATAACATGATTGAAAGGGCTTGACTAAGTGATACAATCTCGCGTAAATTTCGTTAAAAAGTTGGACGTTAAATTTCCTATGAAATATTACTTAGGAACAACAAAATATTAATGGGACATTCCACAGCCCGTCAAAATGACGTAGCGACACGTTAACAAAAAGTGGATATTAATTAATGACAGTGTCAAACGAGGATGTTGAGCACGGCGTCCCGTGATATTTGACATGTAGGCTGTACGTAATTGGCCCGCCCGCTTCCCGTGAAAACATTCAATGAGGCATTACAACAGAACAGCCTTTGAAAAACACAATATAAATATACTATACGAAGATATAATTCGGTTAGTATTAAGTTTTATTTTATGAAACACGTACAGGACCAGTCGTTGTAGCAAGACTTGGTAGAGACAGTTGTCCAAACAGTTGACGTCTTTCGGCTAAATGATGACGATGACGCCAAATTTCCCTGCAAAAGCTTTTAAAACCAATTTAAATACAAAACACTAAAGTCATCAAAATTAGTGTATTAGTGTGCTAACACAATAAAATATGAACGAAGTAGGATATCGAGACTGTAGTAGGCTACTCATAGGCTCAGGCTAATAAATTGGGGCTTATAAGGCCCTAAGCAATCAAACAAGCCCTACTTAAGTCTGTTATAACCAAAACTCTGAAAGCACCATTCAGTAGGCTTATTAGCTCCATTTCCGAAACACGGCCATAAAAAGCAAAAACCCAAGCAAAACGGAATCTAAATTTATTACAAAACAGAGCGAAGCGAAAGTAAAGCGTAATTCAAAGATAAAACTTCCAATTATGAGGAGGCGTAAATAAAGTTAGAGATATTTAATAAGGTAATACATTCAGGCAGGGCTTTACGTAACGCCTGGCTTGGTAACGAAATGCAATTTAAAGGGAAACGATGTCATTAACTCTGAAACACCCGAAAAGAGGAAGGCTCAATTTATAAACGAAGTGAAACTTATAAATTAACATCGAGATTGAGTATCTCCTATAATACCCTCCTTCAGCGACAGTTTGGTACAATATCACTGAAATATTTAATGGTGTAAATCTCGTTTGGATAAGTCAATTGAAAGAGAACCAAGGTTGATGACATAGCGAAAAGAATCGCCAAACTTAAGTGGTGATGGGCAGGGCACATCGCACGCAGAACAGATGGCCGCTGGGGTCAAAAGGTTACGGAGTGCCGACCGCGTACCAGAAGACGTAGTGTTGGAAGGCCTCCCACAAGGTGGACCGACGACCTGGTCAAGGTTGCTGGAATTCAAGGGATGCCAGACGCACGGGACCGGTCGTTGTGGCGAAGTTTGGTGAAGGCCTATGTCCAGCAATGGACGTCTTTCGGCTGAATTGATGAAGTCAATTGAAATGCATTTCTTTCAACACCTTGAATCTCCAAATGATGTGAAAAAGCGGCCATGTTATTTTTTCGTTACTTTTTATGTGCACCACTATGAACAGCTCATCAATCACGAAGGTCAGTTGGATTAATCCAGCCGGATGACGGCCTCGAAAATGATGAATTAATTAGATCATTGACGGCTCAACGCGCCCGCTCGTCGCTTGCATTGCCTGCAGATTGAACGGCGCTGCAGCATTAACGTTTTAAAATCAATTTCCTGACGGCTTCCATTCCAAGTCCTCCGTCAGGAAATTACTTAGGGGACGTCATCCCAGGACTTTATTCAATCCACACTGGGTTTTTACTATGTTCGGTTGTGTCGCTTTCACTGCAGTGTCGATATGGATGTAAGAACTATGGCTAACAAATCGGGCTATGGCACCTATAATGTGTGAAGGAGTTCAAATTAATCTTAAGGATACCAAAAATCTCGTTGGTCCTAATCTGAAGGCATGCATTTATAATTAAAAATATAGTATACAATATGCTATTCAAGGACATGGTCTACCCGTGTATCAAGTTACAACGTAATCCGGTGCTGTTTGAGCGTGAAGAAGTAATAAACAAACATTCACACATCAAAAACTTTTGCCGTTTTATTGTGTGATTAACCGTCGGAATATGATATAAAATGTACTGTTGAATAAATAAATAAACACGGTCATGTCACTTGCTTTCACTATAATCTGTTACGCAGTCCTCGTGAGCCGATTTGAGGGTGGAAGGTTGTTGCTGAAACCTTTCAATATCATAAATTCAGCATTCACAAAGTATTCACAGGATGGATGGTGCACACTTTTAATTGGCTCAACCTTTCGAATACTGTAATTAGAGTCAATAGATATGTGAACGCCGGTTTTCGCTTGGGGCTCAAGCGTTTGTATTTATGTTAATGGATTTTTATAATTTTTTACACCTTGATGAAAGCTACAGGTAAATGTATCACGTAAATGCAGAGACTGGGGTCCCTTGTGTGTATTGAAATTGAATAGGCGTTTTTATGAAGTGAGGGATCCAATTCCGTGTTAATGAATTCATAATGTGATCATAAGTTAGGTTCCGGAGCGTGGTGTTTATTGGAATAATTTGGTTGATCTGTTACGGTAGTCTCATGAGAATCATGTCCGCTTATGGAGACTGAATCCGTCGTGGATATGTGATTATTGCAGTGATTATTGCATTAAAATAAGTATTATTCATCGACTTATATCCTGGTGATATACAAGCAAATTCATAGAAACTATGTATTTAACAAAATACTGAAATGTTAATACAAAAGTCGGTTGCAGCGTTTCATTGGCACTGTGTCGTCTAACAAATCTTTTTAAACTTACAGCGCTCTAACACTGCGTGCACGTGAAAACTCCACTAATGTCATCAATGTAATGTATGTGGTGTATGGCCTGTAGATCACCTAAGTAAAGTGACTGTACGGTATGCCTAATCTAGTGCATTGTACGTATATATCGATAGAATTATGATACAAATCTTTTCTAATCTTGCAATCTTCACCCTTATCAAGCTAGAGAGAGCTTTATTCCCGTCATTTCGTTAAAATGTCAGCTAACTAAGTAATTACTTAATACAGATTACCACCGTTCAAGATATACGACGGAAATAGTTTTAAGCGAAATAATTAGAGTTCACGAGCCACAAGGGAGTGTTACTAAGTTTTCACATACAATCAATTACCTGCAGGTATATAACATTGTATATACAATTATTTGATTTAACTACACCAATAAATTAAGCTGTTCATTAGACGAAAACTGGAGTTCGCAATTAAACGAACAGGGTGAAGTTGCCTGTTCAATGTTCACTTATACGATGAAAACGTGGGAGATGAAAGATAAAAACTTGCTTTTGTTACTTTACCATGTTCAAGTTTATTGAATTTGTTAATGAACTATTTATTTTATTAACGACGAAAAGCTAAATAAAAAATATAAATTAGTTGTGGAATCAACGGAGTGCTCAAATTTCAAAATCATTCAGCATAATTTTACCCTAAAGATGTTTACTGTTGGAAATAGAGTGTCAAAGAAGTCCCTCAAGTGTCACCAGAACGACCGGCCCTATCTCGTATCCACAGTATACGCTTACGTTACTAGATCATACTCCTTGTGTGAGGCCCACAAACGCTGCGTCTTCCTGTACGCAGATGCCATTTGAGAATCTTTCGGATCATCTGGTATGTACAATAAGCGAGATATAAGTTGAACCAAACTGGCGATCGACCTTCAATACACAGACAGTCACGGACATTCGGATCTTAATCGCAGTAACTTTAGTTCTCTTGCGAATATTTTTATTCTTGATTCGATCATGCAAGGAAAGTTCAAGCTAAGCCCTTTCCACCTGAGAAAATACGGCAAGCGAACGCTGCCCAGTCGAGTAGGATTCGACGCTTGGCCTCTTTCCTCGAACAAATTTTCTAGCACAAACCCCAATTACAATAAATCTGAATCCGATATCCCCAAAAATAGCAATTCCAAATTCAGAGCATCACCTATTTCTATCTGCCGACTACAATCTGACCTACAGTCAGCGGGAAATTTCACGGTCGGCAGCCTAGGGTTGTCCCAATTAATCTTATTCACACTATTCAGCTACATTTGGCATCGCACGAATGTTGCCACTTCGGGGGCCATTGGTTTCGACCACAAATTAGTTAAAGAAGATCTATTTCATGAAATTTAGATAAAGCTTAATCTTTACGATGGTGTATCAAGCCAATATACAGAACGTTTCAGTTTAGGGACTGAATTATAAAAAGAAAGAAATTAAAAATAAGTAGCTATTTATTTCCAAGCTTTGAGATAGACCATTTTCTTGTCAGTGATAGTATAACACTCAGTTCAGTGTGTCTTTTAGCAATAGGCCTCCTTCAACTGCGTCCATTGGACTCTGACATCTGATGCCATCATCTGATGTCATCTTCCGATCTCGATTCCGCCATCTTGTATACCAAGAGCATGCCCACTTGCAAGAAGAGACCCGCTTGCAACAGATCATATATCTAGCTCTATTACAAATGGATAATTCGGGTCAGAATATCTAAAACATTGTTATTTTTCCTTATTTTGAGCGTTACTATTGAGTTTTATTCTTAACATACTTCTCAGCATTACTAGTCGGCCTTTTGAAAGTATCTCTGAACGGTCATGGTAGAGAAACTATGTCTTTACCATATGTAACACAAAGAAGAATACAGGTGTTACGTTTTCTTTTTGATAATAATGTTCAGCTTGTCAGTTGAACTAAATTTACGACAGTGTTTCGCTGCTTGAAACATTGCTACATGGACCACTAGGTATGACCCTTTGGAGTCCTATTATTAGTCGTCCTTCTTGACAAATCAACCGTTCCTGAAAATGGTTTATTTAAATTAAATGCTTAGGTAGATTGTCAACTAAGAACCTTCTTCCGCGTTATTTGTACGACTACGTTAAAACCCAGTCAGGATGTGCCTGGATCGCCAAAAGTGCTATTCGTTACGTCTTTCTTAGGTTGCCGTTTATCTAAAAGAAATACGACGCCTTTCGATTTGCACACGTAGTTCTACGGTTTAAATCGTAGAGTAGCATCTGATCTTTTAATTCTTAGTTTCTCTCTCTTTGAAAGCATTTTAATTGATTTTTTGCTTAAATCCATCATTTCAATTTAAAAATCTTCTATAATTTCCCGTCGTAAATATTGGAACATCAGCATTAACCTGATTAGGTTTTTCAGTTAACAAGAAGCTTTTTCATTCATTTCTTTTTCCAACGTATCAATTCACGATATTTCCCTTAGCGAAGACCCAAGGGAATGTTCCATTTCTGTTTTTCTAGATAAGGCATAAATTCACAAAAAATCACTAGGGAGCTGTGGGATGTAGCAATAAAAGAATATCTTGGTGTAATCTTGTATTGTTGTTTCTGTGAAATAATTTTGCTATTAAATATTTTTTGTTTCTTTATTTATATACTTATGCAAATTAGTATGTACGAGGGGTGATTCAAAAGTAATGATAATCAATAATAAACACAATGAATAAAATAAAAAAATAAATTTATTTTTCAACATAGTCTCCTAGCAAGTCTATACATTTAGTCCATCTCTTTTCTAAACCTAAAATTCCCTTGGAAAAAAAATCTTTATCTTGACTCTCTAAAAAGTCCTCAACCGCGGCCATCACGTCGCTATCATCGTCAAATTTCTTGCCTCGGAGGTGTTCCTTGAGTCGTGGAAAGAGATAGAAGTCACTGGGGGCTAAATCTAGAGAATAGGGCGGGTGGTCGACCAGTTCGAAGCCTGCTTCTCGAATGGCAGCCATCGCAACTTCGGCTTTGTGTGCAGGAGCGTTGTCGTGATGAAACAGGACTTTCGCTCGGAGTTTGCCCCGTCTTTTTTCATTTATGGCTTCTCGCAGTCATCTTATTTGTTCAGCGTAGTAGGAGCCCGTTATAGTAACTCCCTTTTCCAGGTAATCAACCATTATGATTCCCTCAGCATCCCAGAAAACGGACGCCATAACCTTGCCCGCCGAGCTCGAAACTTTGAACTTCTTCGGCGTCGGTGAGGATGGCTTTTTCCAAGTCATCGATTGTTGTTTGGTCTCAGGATCAAAATGATGGATCCATGTTGTGTCCATGGTCACAAATCGAGACAAAAAATTTTCTTTATCAGTCTGGAACTTTGCAAGATTGGCTCTTGAAATGTCAACTCGCTTTTTCTTTTGTTCTTCCGTTAACATTCTCGGTACCCAACGCGCGGAGACCTTCTTCATATTCAATTTGCTGGTCAAAATGTTTTGGATGCTGATATGAGATCCCTGTGACCTCAGCTAAATGTTTGACGGTTACTCTTCGGTCTGCTAATACGATATCTTCGATTTTTTTCACGTTTTCTTCAGTGAGGGACGAGGTTGGGCGTCCCTCGCGATGTTCATCTTCTGTGGATGTTCTACCCAGCTTAAAGTCTTTGCACCACCGTGCCATCGTAGAATATGGAGGAGAAGAGTCCCCCAGTGTCTCCACCAAATCAGCGTGTATCTCTTTGGTAGACATTTTTTTCAAACACAGGTACTTGATGACGCATCTCACTTTTTGTTTCTCAATTTTCGTGTTGTCGCTCTGACTGCTGGTATTCAAATGAATGTAGCTTCTCCAAATGTCGTCCTATTCATACAATTTTTTAGGTGGGAAGTAGTGAAGAACCGGGAAAGCTAAAAAATTTTTTTTTGGATTTTTATCTTTATTAGAAATATCCGTTTATCATTACTTTTGGATCACCCCTCGTATAATACATCGACTTATATGTTAGTACTACACACTATATGAGGCGTAACCGTACAGTCACTTTACTCCGCTTAGGTGATCTGTAAGCCATACATCTTTTCATTGATGACATTAGTTTAGTTTTGACGTTCACGCAGCGTGACAGCGCTGTAAGCTTAAGTTTTGTTAGACGACATATGCCATTGAAGCGCTGCAGCGGATATTTGTATTATCTTTTCAGTACGTATTTTGATAAATATTTTTAATGAGCGTGCTTGTCGGATAATATGATACAATTATTATTAAGTACCAGAAAAAGGATGCACAATCTGAAATGTGACGTCACCGCTATTAAGTTCCATACGAACAAAAGAGATAGACGTTTTTGTCAAGTACTCACTCTTCCTCATATTAATATTTGAAATGCCAATTACCGCTTCATTTAATAAGCAAAATTGATGTTGTTTAAAAAAAGGGGCTTTGAAGGTAGGTAAAGGTTATTTATGGTTTGGTATAAAAAAAATGTATAAAAATCAACACTGGAGGTTATTTATTCAATTGCGTTGTACCCAAAGCTCGCTATAGGTCAGTAAATTAATAACGAGTGATAACATAAAATATTCAAGGATTAATTTCAGTAAAGTGACTATCTGTGTTTATCATAGATCTCAAAACCTTTATTGAAAAACAAAATTTGTTTGAACAAAGTTTGGAATTGGAAACTATGAACGAACATACAGACGTTTTATTAGCTGATAATAGTGTTTTTTTTTTCGCGTAGGTACCGAAACGACTGGTTCAAGACGGCACGGAAGAAGACGGTTTGGAAGGACTTGGGGGAGGCCTTTGCCCAGCAATGGGACAAAAGGGGGCGTTTAATAAAAAAAGTTCAAGCCAGAGAACTCTATAAGGTTATAGCAAATTACAAGTACTAGGCAGTTCATCATCATCAGCCTTTTAATGTTCCCATTGCAGGGACACAGGTCTCCTCTCTCTAGGAGAGGGAATGGGCCATGATCCACCACGCGGGCCCAGTGCGGATTGGTGGATGTCACATGTCTTCGAATTTCTACTACTAGGCAGTTAATTAGGTTGAAATCTATCATGAAATTTTGTCTCAATAATTATTTTAAACTACGAAGAAAACCAAAAAAAAACAATAAATACAAAACCCCTCCATTTTTTAAGTTAACTAATAATCGAATAACAAATAATGCCATAATGGCAAAAAGCGAGTGTTACAACTAAATTACGTGCTGTAAAGTGAAAACGTAAACATATTTATCAAGGCAGACGTTTCAGTAGCCGAACTTGAGACGCAACTATCTGACGTAGAGACAATAAATTTACTGTGGCGGTAACAAACGACGCATTTACGTTACGTCAGTTCACTGTGAGAGTTAGATACAGCCGGTTTAGCGTCTAAACAACTTCATTTCCGTACTTAATTACCGCATTTTGGTTTTGGCAGGTTATTTTGGGTACACTGTATGGAACTAATGTATGCGTTTGATGATAAGTTTATTACTGCTTTGCTTAAAGGACTTTGAATAGCACAGTCAAGGAGCTAATTTTACCTTTGAAACCATATACGAAGTAGATACGACAGATAGACTTTTCTTAAAAAGGATCATTGTACACAATATGAACAACTTTTACTATGAGACCAACCCAAAAGTCACGAAAAAAGAAGTTCCTTATACAGCAGTGTAGACGTCCGGTAAGAACGGATTTTTACGAAACTTGATTCCTAAAGGGTGTAGCGCCGCTAAAAACGTATTTTATGGAACTCCACTCCTAAGGGGGTAAACCGAAGCTAATGTACATACATTTGTAAGTTAATATAACTTCAGCGTAATCAATCAACAAAAGACCTTATTTCCATACAACAAATACAGTTCATTGAATGACAATGCGAGCGTGAAACAAGAGAACATTACAACCATTCAGAGAAGCTAAATACACACATTACACACATTAATTTCGCTCTTAATTCTGTGTCAAGTCATGAACCATGACACTCCGCATAGTTACGGAATAATAATTAAGAGTTTTTATTAATAAGCTTAACCGCAACAACACCGGTACTGGTTAATTTGTGTAAAACGGTATCTTCTAAGAAGGTCAGGGTAACTAAGTATGAAACAAATGCTTGGTTATAACTGTATGGTGTCTGGTGTGTTTATAGGATATGCGTGTGAATGAGATACTTTTAGTTAAAGTTGAAGCTAGTATAATAGGTGGCTTTTTTCTATACAACTTACTTTTTAAGAGGGAGGCCGATGTAGAGATGGATGGATTGTGTGAGGACTGAGTAGTGATATGAAGGAATACGGAGTAAGCTGTAAGTGATAGTGTGACAGGTGACAGAACAGAGTGGAAAGAAAAAAAGCATATTGCGCCGACTCCAAGTAATATGGGATAAGAGTAGGATGATGATGATAGATTTTTCAGGATTATTAGTGTTTAACGTCACCAAGAGATGTGCAGAAAAGAAACATGCTGAGCAAACACGAATGACTTGAAAGTCTGGAGAGTCTAAAGGTAATAATCAGGCTGGTTGGTTGAACGCGTTAATTTCAGAAACTACAGGATTGAATTAAAAAACTCTTAGTGTTGGATAACTCTCAATAAAGGCTAGCTATATTTATATCATGTTACGACCTACGGAAGTCCCTATCTAAACGAATGCATTGCAGGCATGGATTAATGATAGAAAACTATGAAGGACTTAAAGTTAAAAAAAAAATCTCAATGTTGCTGATTCCGATTACGATGGTACTGAAATTAAATTATTGAATTTTAATATTCTTACCAAATATCAACAACTCTGTGGAGTATAAACCACACACAGATAAGCAGAGATATAATATTAAATATAGTGCTTTTTATTTTCCTTTTTTTTAGATGCTTTAGTCTTCGATTATGACAATATAGTGTTACCAACTTCAGTAGACGAAGAGTAAGTGCTTGTTTACACGGAGACGCGCACGTTTTGTCATATATTTATGTTAGTGTTTGCTCGTGCGATGATGCGGCCCGCTACTGCAATGTACGAAGGACTCCCAACGAGTTATCGCCCTTCACGCCGCGTCTCCGTAAACAAAAGCACTTACAATCAATAATTCAATACTATATAAATATTCTGAATATATTATCTGGATTTTTAAGCGCTCTACGTTAAAGAAGAGTGTCTTAAAGAAGATATGAAATCTTTATTTCTTTGACACCGCCATTAAAAAAGTTGTCAGTTTCAAGAACGTTAACTACAAAACTTAATCTAAGGAATCGGGTTACGGTTCTTAAGTTCTTAAGCTTGAACGTATTTGAATGGCAGTCGTTAAAGAAACAGCTCTGTCGTACAATTGTAAATTTATACGAGACCATAAATGTACGTTACGCGTTTCTTTCATCACCAGATGAGCACAAAATAAAAGCTGTTTAAACTCGAAGCTTTGCATTATTTATGTTTACGGCCCCTGTGTACATTCTGACCGCGAGTGGTATTTTATGTTGGAAAAATTCGACAAAAATAACAATGTGGCCCATATAGGATGGTAGAAGGAATTTGAAAACTGTACACAGCTTTATCTCACTTATACTGATTAGATATGTACCACAAATTCCACATCCTGATTTTTTTTTGGCGGAAAACGTCAAATATCACCAGCTCTGGGGCGACCCGACAGGGCTTTAAGACATTAAGTTTTTTTTGTGACTTAAACCCACTCCAATGGAGCTCTGGAATGATTCCAACGAAGGAATCGTTCCCTTTATTCCCCGGGGTTCATTTTCACATAACCCATGGCCCCAGTAGGGTGTAAAACCCTGATGGCATTCCATAACCAATCTGTATTTAATATTATAAACGTAAAATTAACACTGTTACATTTTCACGGCAAAACTTCTGTACCGATGTTGATGAAAGGTAAGCTTGAACTCCCAAGGAAGGACATAGGACTTTTTATCTGGTTTGAGAAAGTATATTTGTTTGTTTATTTAGAGTATATTTCAAGTAACACAAAGTTGTATTTTTTTTTAATAATTTATTGACTGATGAATGATAATGTATACAAATGTGGTAGACTATCGCCAACTTCTTACCAAGACCTAATATTAATTATTCTGAAAAAAAAACATGATTCCTGTGAGATAAGTCTACGGGCTCAAAGCAGTGGAAAAAAGCTAGTATTTATTTAAGAGGAAATCAACGAATCGGAAGAGAAAATGGTCTGCTTTGTTCGCACAAAAAGAAAATCTGAAAAATAGTACCTATTATTTTTATTCCGGAGCCATTCATACTCATTTCCAGACCACAGCAAAGGATCTTTTTTTATTCCCACAAAGAAAGTTTCCATCCCTTTATTTCCGAGCCTCCGTTATCTTGCCTATAGGGAAAGCGGATAGAAATTCTCTAGAAACTTGAAGTATTACGCCTTTTAAAATTATGGATAATATTCGTGGTACCAGATTCAATATCGGTTAACGATTTATTATCTACCTACTTATTGAAGTTCCTTTGACTATCATAATTTATATTCTGAAAGCTTCCACTTGGGGTTATATTATGAAAGCTAGCTTATAGTATTAATATTGAAAAAGTAAGATCATTTTAAAAGGATTATTTTTTTTTTATTAGGTTAGCTCGGGGAGACTACGTTAATCAATAGCAATATATTAAAAGCTGAAGAATTTTTTGTTTGTTTTATCGCGTTATACTTTTTGTATGGAATGGAAAGATTCATTGATAATTCTAGGATCATAGACTACAGTACGTTCGTTCTAACATGGCGTGTCTGAAGTTGAGCTTTACGAAATTTAGCGCTTTAGCGGAGAAGTAACCAATGACACGAATGAAATCTCTAGTTAGGGACAGCTAGCTTTGGTATAGAGTGAATTGTGAATACAGACTAAGACAGATTAACGCAACTGTTCTACGAATATTTTGCAATAATTTCTTTGAAAACGTGGCTTCGTATCATTATGGTAACGCCTTGTACGGTCCCGAGCCTTAACTTTAAAAAAAAAAAACATTTTGTAACATCTTTAATATTCAGTAACTATACAGAGGTCAGTCAATATTTAGTCAAGTCTATTTGTGGTGTTGCCAGTTTCCTCAATACACGTGTAGCGTAAATTCAACCATATTGTCCCCAGTTAATTAATCTAACCTCATAGGACCAATTAGAGCTTGTTGTACTGATTATGCATCAGCCAAACAGAATTAATTATGTTATGCAATTTCGCTATGGTATCATTTCAAATTAGAGTAATCATTGTGATACTACATACTAACTGCAGGAGGGTCGCTTACGTTGGTATGGCCACGTTTTACGAAAACCGGCAGACTACGTGGGTAACAGATGACTCGCCATGCCGCCTCCGCCGGGACCCGGAAAACGAGGAAGGCCTAAGAGGCGTTGAATCGACGTCGTAAGGGACGACATGCGTGCCAATGGGCTTAAGGCAGAGGACGCGAAAGACCGAGCGAAGTGGAGGCGACTGTGTAGGAAAGCGGACCCCGGTGACAGCCAAGGTGAGCAACCGGAACGGTCGCTAAGATGATGATGATTGTGATACTACATAGGGGGATTCCCAAACAATAAATAAAGAGAAAACCTTGAATATTATCAAAATATCGACTTGATAATATTGATGAATTGACAGTCAATTCATTGTGTCAAATATTGGAACCGTACGATTGCAACTTGCCGAGGATTGATGCGAAAGCGTTACACCGGGGCTCTGGGACTACGGCAAGGAAGGAACGGGGTAGGTTGTTTAGTCAGTACGAGTCTGACACTGTTTCCCACGCCGCCCAAGAGCGGGATTCGTTATGCGCTGATTTTTACCTACCATAAAAAAAAGAATTGCAACTTGATAATATGTGATGATTTTATAATGAGCAATCCATTCTAAGTTGTACTTTGAACCCTTACGTACCATAAGATACAAAGTGGAATTCAAAAAAAGTTGCGTAACATAAAATACCAATATTAATATCGTAAACTCCATAAAAACTTACTTAAAAAGTCAATAACAAGCTTAAGTTTCTCTAAGAATCGCAACGCAGTCTCAAATAAATATTTAATATTACACTTCGCTTACCTTTTTTACGCCATTTGACTTGATACATTAGACGTAAATTGCACATTTTGTTACCCCAAAATTACTTCGCCGACGTTCCAACGTTAATATATTTTATACTTTAATATTCAAATGTAAGTGCGGCTGAAGGCGCTTTCACACTTTTGAGCGTGATTCCACTGTAACGGCACCTTCTTAGGGTTCTGTACATATGTTGCCAAATACGGAACCCTTATAGGGTTAATTTCTTGTCCGTCTGTCAAGACCCTTTTTCTCAAGGTGTTGTAGAATGATAAAATCATATCAAATACTCAGGTTGTTACCTCATGTAGCAGAAAATAAATCAAACTTCTAAGTTAACGCAATCTTAAGATAAGGCTGTTTAAAAAATCGTTATTTATAGGAAACTTCCGTTTAAACTATAATCCTAAAAAAGGCATGAAGATAGGTCCCATAGCAAAAAAAAATGTTAAAAAACCTGAAAACTGTTTTATAGTTGCGTCATAAAAAACTTGCGATTTGGAAAAAAAGCTATTTACATAGGTAAGTTAGTCCGGATCCTTAGTGACACTCAGTCTGTCTCACAACACAATTGTTCGGTTTTTAAAATACTGCTATCTTTTCCCACTTACTCTTACACACTCTAATAAATCACAAACGGTACGCATACGCGACGAAAACGATACGCAACCGTCGCGATATCGCTGCGTAAACGCTTACCGATCACAATAGGTAAAAAAGGTCATGTGCAAAAGCTTACACGCTACGAAAGATAATGTGGAATGTTCACGAGTCTATATTGAAAAGTTAATAGCAGCCGGGATTCAGTCGTTATTCCGTCTGAATGCGTCCGCGAACCAATGAATGAACGCCGTACGACTATTTTAAGAGCAGCTTCTATTTGACGGAATGTATCTGTGTGATGAATGGGTTTTTCTTTACGAACTGGCTGTATCGTTTCATACATGACTGGCGTTTCTGATGTAAAAAATTAAACATTATAGTGTAGTTTCGGAAGAAACGCTGCTCTTAATTTATTTTTTAGAGACTGACTGACATATTAATGCACAGCCGAAAGTACTAGAACAAGGAGTGTGAAATTTTGCACCTATGCTTTTATAACGTAAACGCACACTGGGCGCGTAAGGCAGGATTTTCCAAAAGGACTTGGCGTTATCCCTGTAACGCCTTTACGTGGGCGAAGCCTCTGGCAATAGCCAGTCTAAATATAAAATCTATTCAATAAATACCATGTTAAATATACTTAGAACCCTGTTCTAGAAGCAGCTTGAGTCCCAGCAGTGGGAACATTAAAAGACTGGCGCTGTGCTATGCTATAGAACGATGAGTGAAATATTATTTGAAGCAACATATAAAAATCGTAAGGAAAATGTTTAAGTTAGATCGTTTCCAATGTTCACATAAGCATAACAATCAAATGTTCAATAACCTTCCAAGAACCGGTTACTTAAGTTCCTGAAATAATCAAACGTTTACCTCGCTGACGTCACTATTTCCATATATTATGCAGGATCTGTGCAGCAAATATTGATCGTCGGCGATAAGTTTGATGACAGCCCGTTAAATTTCCGACCCGGGCGTGACAGAGTATTCATTTAGTTTTTTTTGTGACTATATTAACAGACCGAGATTTCTCTGTGCCTCGTCGAGCTGTTCGTTTCGGCTGTCATCTACACTAATATAATCAAGAGGGAAAGTTTGTTTTTTTGTTTGTAGGAGGTAATCTCTGGAACTACTGGTCCGATTGGAAAAATTTTAGCAACAATGGAAAGCTGCTTTACTCCTGAGTGACAGGCTATATTTTATGTACGCGGGCGAAGCCGCGAGCAAAAGCTAGTTTGTAATACTTTGGCTGTTGTTACCGAAGCCAAGAAGTTGTTATAGAAGCTAAGAAGTCTGACATCAATTTTACCGGGATGCGGTCGTCAGATAGACATCGTCAGTCCAAGTAAAATACTGATTATCAACTGGATCTTGAAAGCCGACCCCAAATTATTTGGGAAAGGGCGCAGCATCTGATGTTTTTGTAAAGTTGAAGTAAAGAAAACTTCACTTTACCCTAGTCTATTTCCAATAATCCCTCAAATGTGACAGCTATGATTGATGGTAGAGGTTCGAAGACGTTGAACTGCGCCTGACTTTATTCTGTACTATCAGAATTTTCTATCTCATATCTTTCAGATTTTACGCATGATTTATTTCTTTATACTCGATTTACTTTCCGATCTCTACTTTTTGTTTGGAGTTTCGAAAATGTCCTCTAAAAGTTTTTGAAATTGGGACGCGACGGTGAATGACATTTGTGCGGAGAAAAGTTTTCTATACACAGGTTGAAATATCGAGCTTTTTTTTTAAAAAAAAAGGGTCTTCAACAAGTCAAAACAGGGACAGTTTATATATTTTTGTATTTTTCTCTTTCCTAATTAAAAATGTATTTATGATTCTTGTAGATCAAGTGCATTACCATGACGTGTTAAATATCCAGCGTCCGAACGAGAAAGAGGGATGGCGCTGTATATAGCTCCATCCCTACCCTACCTCTTTTAACAGTTCAATTTTGAAGTCGCCAAACGGATCACGTTAAAAGCTTGAGTACGAGTCATATCATTTTTAGATCTATATCACATTAATATTATATATTATAGGTAATACAATTGAAGGTTAGTTTCTCTCACGCCTAATATCCGGTCATTCACTTCTAAAGGGAAAACAAACCAATCTCAATATCGTACTTCAGTATTGTTTACGATATCTTCCTCTCTACATCGAAGGCGCTAAGAATCCGCCGGTCCCACAAAAATAGATCTTATATTTTGTAAACATTCACGCGTAAGTACATTCTCTATCGAGGTCGTCTGAAAGAAAAACACGTCTAAATATAGAATCTTATCTCCACTGAATTAATCTGGTATAAGAAAATAGCTTAGCCTTTTCTTAACTACATTTAATAAAAAGTGTGTGTGCGAAACTTTTTTCGGTTGTTTTGTGAGCGCATAACTAATCTGTTTATCATCATTACATAGTATAAAACAAAGTTGCTTATGCCCTACGTACGCTTATATCTTTAAAAGTACCCAACGGATTTTGATGCGGGTTTTTTTAATAGATAAAGTGATTCAAGAGGAAGGTTTATGTGCATACAATATTCAATATCAGTACCCGTACGAAGCTGGCACGGGTCGCTAGTTAGAATATAATTGATAGAAACTCTTTATATCACTGTGAAATCAATCTGTCATGAACGAAGGCCTAATAAGATAACGATCTATTTTAAACTAGTCTTAGCACCACAGTTAGTACTTATCGTAGTAATCCGCTAAACCTATTAACCACGTCACCGTAGTACCTACCTACCCTGTCACATGACTCGCAGAGGCGCTACCCGATATCGATTCTTCTATCGTTCTCATCATCATTTATTTAGAAGTGGTAAAAGCATTGAATTGTTTCGTGTAACCGAGTATTCTGTATTACCTTTCTACTTATAAAAATGGTTGTTTTTTTACAAGCTTTATATTAAGTAGTTTCACCTGTCCGATGTTTTTTTTATGGTGGGCAAAAATCATCCAATGACGAATCTCGCTCTTGGGCGGAGCGAGAAACAGTTTTAGACTCTTACTGACTAAACACCTCACCACGTTGGGCCAAGCCTTCCTTTCAGAAAGACACCCTGGGCATCAGTAGGCTTTAACCCTTTTGCAAAGTCCCTACGACCTGTCCGTTGTTTGTGATCAAATCTTGAAAATTAAATTTGATCCATTTCCAGATTACCGATTGAGCTGAAATTTTGCATGCTTACGAAAATAGCATGACAATGCATTATTATGATAACATGGAGCTGATCTGATGATGGAGCTGGAAGGTAGCCATAGGAACTAGACAATTAAACGACACAACCCATCGAGTTTGGGCTCGTGAGTTCAGTCATAACCATACATTTTGTTCGTAGCATTAGGCGGGAACGCTAACGGAAAAGTCATTAAGTCTAAGGGCACAAGAGCTGCTGGATTGTTATAAACCACGGCCCTGAAAAAAAAAGGGCAACTGAACGAACATGGGTGGGTTATAGTCAGTATAAGTACTGACACGCCTGCACTACACCCAGTCCCGAAAAAGATATCTGATGATTTCCGAGGACTAAAAAAGCCTGTGACCACTAAGACTTGTTTCACTTTCAGGAGTGCGAACGGGAAAGAGAACGGAGCTACACCCTAAACTATAGCTTCTTTTCTTTAACAGTTCGGTTTTAGTAGTAAATTGGATAGCTTTAAGAGCTCATTGTAGGGTCTCTGTATAAGTTAGTTAGCTTTTCTATGGAAAGCGGAAATGTAGCAAAAGTTTAAACAAAAAGTAAATAACTTCTTATCTTTAACAGTTCGGTTCAGTCGTAAAATGGGATAGCTTTAAGAGCTCATTGTAAGGTCTCTGTATAAGTTAACTTTTCTATGGAAAGCGAAAATGCAGTTCAAAAGAAAACTAAGTAATACAAAGTACGCGATGAACATGCATACATATAAACATGCAAATAAACATGTACCTACTACATAAAAGCTGTACACAAAGTTTAATAAGGAACATAATTTAAATTGCCAAAGAACTCCTTGCTAACTCGTCGCGTAGTATGTTCGTTTTACCTTTGCCAGTTCGCAGTAATGATTCTTTGAATAACTGAAGCACTGTATGCATAAGAAACGTATGAGAGCAAAGGATTGCTTTCTGCTGGAGAAGTTTCCTTTTAAATGTTCCTAGTTATTCTTTATTGTACACAAAACTTCAAAAACAGCAACAAGAATGGAGAGATGATGTACATAGGCGAACTTAAAACACATTTGGGTTTTCTTGCAGCAAACATATTAAACACGTAGATATACAAACAATTTTACACTATAGAGTAACTAAATAAAAAAATAATAAGTATAGACATCTTATGAGACTTAATTGCTTTATTTTTGTCCGTCACCCTCCGAAATTAATAATAATTATTTTATAAGTCGGTTTTCAGATTCCTATTATTATTAATCGTACCACATTGCAATCCAATAAAGAAATGATTCATTTATTTATTCTTTTATAAATTTTATGATGAAACTTAACATTTCTGTCTGAAATGTTAAGTTTCATCATTAGTTTGTATTTGCAAATTTTAGTAACCTATGTAAGTTCGTATGGACTATGCAAAAGGGTCGAAGCCTACTAGAGCCCAGGGTCTCTTTCAGAAAGGAAGGCTTGGCCTGGCCAGGAACGAGGTGGGGTGTTTAGTTAGTAAGGTTCTGACACTGTTTCCCACGTCACCCAAAAGCAGGATTCGTCATTGGATGATTTTTGCCCTCCATAACAAAACCATGTAAGTTTCGGTTTTATTTTCGGCCACACTGAAAAAGCAAAAGAATATTTAAGGGTACGGTTTCGGCAGAAAACCGTGTTCCAGTCAGACGCCAATAAAAAAGCACTAAGAATTTTTAGAGCGAAGTTTCGAAATAATCCTAACCTTTTCCAGTAACAAACTGTAAACATAGAAAACTAATACGAAAGTAAAATTGCTCTCCACGTCGCAAACTTGAACAATTTCCAAAGCATACATTCGTGGAGCGAGGCGAATAATTAAGTGCGAGCCTGTAATTAAAGCTTCTACAAGTGTCGCCAAGAATGTAGGTTATACAAAGTCGGGAGTATAATTTGCTTTGCTTAAGCAACTGATAAATCCAAACGGTCTTTGGACCTAAGTGGGTCCTTGCTTGTGTTTATTATTGTATTATAAAACATTCAAAATAAATCTTATTAAAAAAGAGCATTAAAATTGCTCGCAAATTAAAATAAAGTAGTAATTAGCATTTCAAATATTTGCGTACGGAAGAGTGGGAACGGCTCTATCTCTTTTCTGCGTACGTAACCTAACGCCAGTGATATCAGTGTTTGTTTTTCTGGTAAGTACTTGATAGTTTGCCCTTCATAGTTATTTAATTTCTAAACAGATTTAAATAATATAATTACATATACTAGTTTTTGCCCGCGGCTTTGCTCCTATCAATTGATTACTCCACTCTACGCTACTTTGTGGCTGGATAGACCTCACGGCGTCCTCACCTTCCGCATGACGCAGGTTCTCACCGGACATGGGAAGTTCGGGAGATTCCTGCACCGGATTCGTGCGGAAGAGACGTCCGGGTGTCGCCACTGTGAGGCGAGCCCGGAGGACACGGTGGAGCACACGGTGGAGGTGTGCCCTGCTTGGGAAGAGCATCGCCGTGTCCTCGTGGGGGTGATCGGCGGCGGCGACCTCTCGCGCCGGGCCCTGGTTCAGGCCATGGTCCGCAGCGAAGAGGAATGGCAGGCGGTCGCCTCCTTCTGCGAAGCAGTAATGCTCGTAAAGGAGGAGGCCGACCGCATAAGGCAAAGGCAACGGCGTACTCGCCGTAGCCGTCGCCGCCGCGATCCTGCCGATATCCGGCCATCGTAGACACTGGCTCGCGGACAGTGAGCAATGGGTAGCTCGCCGTCCGGTCGTCTGTAAGACCGAGTCCTAGTCGTCAACGGCGCGCACCGTTCCCGCGCGCCTCAAGGAGTTGTCAGCAAACTGCAGGGGCCCTTCAGGGTCGAAGCCTCCCGGAGTCTAGAGGGAAGTGGGAAACTGTTACCTCGACTCCAGGAATAGGGCAAGGAAGGTACGGGGTAGGTTTTTTAGTTAGTAGTTTTACCATAAAAAAAAAAAAAAAAAAACTCTACGCTACTTTACCCTATTTTTATCTTTCGTAAGAACATCCTGACAATAACAAACACATCAAAAATAGAATTAGCGAAATCGGTTCGGCTGTTCTCGAGATTAACTTTTATATTATAGAAGATTTGCGACACATTTGCGACCTTTCGATATCCGCTTTTTTGATAAAATCCAGCAAGTGTAGGTGTGCTCAAAATTGTCTGCTATGCTTTTCGCCTAATCATGAAAAAAAAATTGGTTTTCAGATTTATTCGATGCAGTTGCATTAACAATGTTTAAGGTAAAAAATGAGCTAAAACTTGAATTCCACAAACAGTTACTGAGGAAACATTACGACCGCCGAGGAAGACTAGATGGTAAAGTTTCGGAATTATTTATTACCGTATCGAGGGTCAAACATGTTTACATGAGATCAACTCCCCCGCCTTAAAAGAAAAAGTACAATCAAAAACAGTTACCTTAATTCAACCAAATAATAAAATATTTTTTGGAGAAATTGAAACGTAAAAGCTAGAGGCACAAAACAAAAGCGCTAATTATTCCCAAGAGTTTTTCACAAACACCCTCCGTGAAGCAGAGACATTGTTCAGCGTAATGAGCTCAAAAATAACGTTTATAAGATACTGCGAGGCGCGAGACTTTCATACGCGAGTTAAGTATGTAGGCATAAATGTTGGGATATCATTAAACTTTCTGTGTCAACGGTGGAACGTGCTGAATGGGGCCTTTCATAAAGGTAAGGTAGATTTAATACGAGTAGCCAAATTTACTCTATGAATAAAAATAGCATCAATCTTTGCTTGCTTCCAGACAAGGCATACTAATATTGTAAGAAGGTAGGTAAAATTTTGTTTACATGATGCTCTAAAAGTCTGAAGGTGTGATATTGTATATTTTTTTCTACATAGGACATCCCTGAAAAATGTAAGCCTATATAGGCGACGGAAGCAAACTACAAAAAAAGTAGTAGCAAACATATTTGGATCCATACATTGGCCCAAACTTACTAAATAATTCCAAAAACCAAACGAACCAACTGTTTCTTCAGCAGGTACAAAAAAGGGCCACCATGTAAAATTCAACAATGGCATCACATCGTACGAGTGTATCTGTCAGGCACGTGACGTCACGCTCGCCGGCACGGTGCGTGAACAAATCCCTCCATCAACGATGGCGCCGGCGCACGTCCACCCTTCGCGAGCCATTTGTGTCCACGTGTCGGAATTTTTAATAGAACCGGAACACCGTCCGGTAAGTGAATCATGCTGAACCTCGTACGGAATTACTCAGGGACGCTTTGCTCGTTTCTTTTAGTTATGTTTACTATTTTTATTGGTGCTTAGTTGAGCTTTAAAAGCAGTTTGTGATGTTGGGAAAATTTAATTTCGACGTACGTGGTGTTGAATTTTTAAATTTATTTTTGAAACAGTACGACAACAAAAACAGATTTCTGTTTGTTTGTGCGTTTACTTATACGCATTTTACAGTAATTCTACATAGAAATAAAAAACATGATAGTAAATTATTTGAGAATAAGTCACAAGTAAATAGCAAACAAGTTTCTCTTTGCAATAAATTCTATCTGGATATCCTTGCAACGGAATCTATCCGAACATTTTGGAAATCTTGAAACAGAAAGGTAAATAACGACTACAAAAGATTTCTTACCTATATCTCAGTATCTTATTTGTCCCATAATATATCCGGTGCTTTCAAAGAACCCAATAAATATCAAACTACCAAGTGACCTTTCCCGAGAGGAAAACTTTTCCTACAGCACTCCCAACTTAATAAATTATCCTCAGAATAATTGTCCATAACTTCGACTGAAATCATATATTCTTTCACACTACATAAACTTGATCTCCAGGGAATAAAACCTTTGTACAGACGACAGAAACCACAAAACGATTTGGGAGTGGAGCAAAAAAACTAAATTTTCACATAAATAATTCAACAAGCAACATTTTCTGCAGAAAAACCCACGAAATCCAGCACAGCAAAAGAATTATGGTCGTTATTTCTCAAATTTTGAAATAATCCTGCTACATAAGGAATACATATTTTTCTTCGGCCAAGAGCGATAAACAAGATTAAAATTACACGCAGCGAAGTGGGCGAGGCTGGGCATAAATCTTGAAGGAAAGCTGGAGTTGAATGGCTAGTTTATAGTCCAAATAAAACGGTCAACAAAATACTAACAGTTGAAACAATGAAGCAGGCACCAGCCACCAGGCTGCGCTATGAATATCTAATGAAAGAGAATATGATACTGCAGAATGGTATCATAAAGCTGAGAGGACAATGGAAGTTCAAGGCCGCAGACAGACTATATTTTACAGGTACGGGACATGTGCCATACAAAGATTACTCCCTTACATACGGTCGTAAAAGCTAATACCCGTAGACAGTCGTAAACACGAACATGATCCCGAAGAATGAACAGTTAATATTATCTCATCATTTCGTTAATAAAATGAGAAAGATATTTTTTGCCTCAAGCTTAATTACGCAACATAATTAATGTCACAACCTGATTTAAGATTCTGAAAATAATAACGCTGTTGAACTGATTGTTCGCAAGTTACCGCTGCCCTAGTATGGGCAACAGAAGCCACACGGTTTTAGACTGTAAAGTCTAACACGCCCCTCACTCCTTCCAGAGCCAGAGCAGTTATTTCATAACATTTCCCTACCCAAAAAACACTAGGATAATTGTTTACATTTGTAACAATATTTTCATCAACTAAAACATACTCAAATATTCTTTTAGCACGCACATTCCCAAAAAGATTTTAGTACTTAACAAAAATATTTATGCCTACCATTGTTTTCGAAACAAAATTGTGTCTAACTGAATATGCTTCAGGGATTTCAAACTGTCACTTCTAAATCCTTTTAGTAAAATTACATTATAATAAAGGTTGAGAAAAAGACGCCCAGAATAAACCTAAATACTCCGGCTTACAGGAGAACGTATGAATTAGGTTAACGGACCTCCCTAATGGCAGTATAATGAGTATCTACGCAAATACGAAAAAAGCCTTTATAAAGTAAACGAAAGGAAAATGAAGTTGATAACGTAGGGCTGAGAAAAGACTTTCCAATGAATAAAAAAATATATTTTAGCATAAATATATTATATTCACGAATACAATTTTGAATCTATACTCAGTTCGGTCAAAGCCCTTTCTGACATAGGAGAGCCCTCTTTGGCCCGTATTAGAGCATGGCACTTTAAACCGCTCAGGGCATCAGTATCTGGCGAAACACTAGCCGTTCCCAGGCCAATGCTCCTGAGACATAAATTAACATTAACTAGACAAGTCTGAATTGAATGCTGTTTATTTTACAAAATATTCAATTTGTTTGTCTCAAGAGAGAGTATTTTATTATAACAGCTGAGTAAGACAGGAATTTGTTGTTGTTTAATTTATTATTTCGACTGTTGTTAATAAGATATCAAAATATGCTTGGAATGAATAAATAACAACAAAAATCAAAATAGATATTATATTTCGTCCTACACAATATTGGGCATTGGTATATTAATTAATATTATGGAATTAAATTAGTGGCCTAGCAGAAATGGTATATTACGTAGAAGAAGTTTCATTTCAGAACCGGAGTGTTAGCTTAATAGGAAGTCTGTCGAATATGTAGTTGGCAGTATTTTTAGTTGCTAGAAAATTTCCGGGAACATTGGGCATGATTCCCGGAATCTCATAAGCTTTACCCCTAGGGCGGTGAAATAGTATCTGAGGGTAGAAACATGTTAACGACGCATGGAATTTACGAGAAAATAGTAATGCGTAAACTTTTCCTCAATATGAGGTTTTTCGCAAAAGTTCTATTGAGCGATCGCGTGATATTTTTCCAGACTTTTATTGAATTCCTTACAGCTGCATTAAGTTTAGAGAATATTTTTGTAGGAGTCACTTCTTTCAATCTATTTCAGGCACGTTTTATTCTCATGTTACGAGTAGCTTTGAATTGGACTTAAGCTACAATACCATACAAATAGAAGAACCTACCAATTTGAGATTTGCTTGTTGAGACAAACCAGGCATTTAATTTAAATATTTACTACAATAAAGTACACTTAATGACTTACCTGTTTGTCCATACGCGAAGATACAAGCATTGTACCCGTCGAATGCATTGTCGAGTATATCCCTGCCAAGACATTCGAATACTGTCTTTTGAGAGGCAAAGTGAGGCAGGGATGGGTCCAGGGAATAGAAACAGTGGTCGAACGCAAATGTCTTTGGTTGTTTTCTGAAAAGAAAGAGAAAAGATTTTGTTAGTTGTGTTTTGTTATCTGGGGACAGACAAGATACTTTGCCTAGAAGACCCGGAGGCACAGAATAAATATCGAACAGTAAAGAAACTAGGCCTTGTTTATAAAATAAATACCTACACTCCATAAAAGCAATAGGGTCGTCACTTTTACTTAATGTTTTTGATATTATTTGTTTTTATGAAAAAAGAAACAAATATATTCCGTAGTGATCAACAAACTGAATAGATAATTATATAGGTAACTAAATTATAAATAAAATTTAAATGGTAATCTCGTGACGTCGCGTCGCCGTCGTTGCGTCGGTTAACCTGAGCAAAATAGTTTAAAAATATGGAAAATATTTTTAATATTGATACAACAAGTTTTAGATCTTAAACTTGTCAATATGGTGTAATCTTTAACGGGTTTTGGCGGGAACGTACGCGAGCCACGGTTAGACGAATAATTTTAAAAATAAATATATACATGTGTCCACAAGTAAATTCCATGATTGTTCCTCTGGCCAAAAATACTTGTAGGTACCTACATAAACTTGTATAGCTACTTCAACATTAAACAATCAAGTACTTATTCATTTATTTTTTTGGCATCCCAATACCTTTCATATACTTAACTAAGACAGTATCATCGGAGACATCTGAATCACCATCATTTAAAATATAATACTTCTGCTGAAATACAAAGCCTAATTTTTCATTTGATATAAGATTATCTTATTACAATTATGATTTTGGTACAAACTTTTTGTTGATACATATTTTAATACCATAAAAATCGACAGCCATTCCCAGTTGCTGCATTTTCTAAAGATAACTATTACGAGATATTCATTTTTCTAAAGATTACTCAAAGTAAACTCAAACGTGACCACTCGTCTTGACGCGACACGCACTACTATGAGCACTGCGAGAATAGCTTATCGGTCTCGTAGATGCGTATGTTTGTGTGAGTGTGCCGTTTCCGAGCGTTTGTAGGCAGTTTCCCTACTGTTCGTTTACTTCTACTGTGCCGGAGGGTACGATAAGATTATGATTTGAAGTTATATAGATATAGGTACTAGCTGCTTGACAAAAGAAAACTTGCTCTGCCATAATAAATATGGCAAAAAATAACCTACGACTTATTCTTAGACCTACGAATTATACATAAAAAAAAAAACATTAAAAACGTTCGAGCTATTTCGGAGGAGTATAAAGACAATCATTATAACACGAGATTTATAAATATACTTAGTTATAATCGTGATTCTCGTGCGAGGTAATCGATTGATTTCACTGTCTTCAGCTCTGTCATGAGCCCATAATAAGCTGTATATAATAAAAAAAAAACCTTTATTTATATGTGGAAGAAAAAAAGAAAAACATTTTACTAGCTCTATTACGGCCATATTCATACAACTCGCAATAAAAAGTTCTGAACAAAAGCACACTCAGTTCGGAGGTCGTCTTTAGTTTGAAACAGCCACAATTGCCTATTTTAGGCAAAGGTAACCTACATACATAAACCGAGAGATTGCGTAAACGCTCCATGGACGGGCTATACAGTCACACGTGGGTAGTTTAATCAAACTATGATAATGGCACTAACTTTTAATTAATTTCACGAGCAGCCAGACCTTTACTGAACCCTACGTTTTGTTAACACTATAATTTTATTCAAACTACGCCATTTATTTGAACTACGCTTTCTATGTTGTTGGTAAAAGTTATATTAGGCACGATTTTGATATGGAATTTAATCATTTTGGGGTTTGATATTAGTTTGGTCACGTGTTTGGCGTTTCCGGAAACTGTTATCAAATTATACCCGTCCTTCCAAAAATAAGGTTCATATAAATATTACTAGTAGGTAAACTGTCTAGACAATGACAACTAGGCTTAGAAGTGTTCTATTGTTCAGTACATTTTTCATCCGAGGGTGATTCTTTGAAACCGAGAGGGTGTCTCATTCGTCTGGCCTATATTTTTTCTTTACAATTTGATATTTTTTATTTGCATATAAGTTTTCCTAAATGTATCAAAGGCAGTCATTTACGCCCAGTGGCTTACACAAAATATATAAGGTCCGAAAGCTAGGTCAGATGAATGAGACGTTCTATCGGTTTCAAAGAACTCCCCTCTAAAATGCTTGTGACCCAAAATATAATTATGAAAATGGCAGACTGCAGTATAACTCTTTGCTCGACAACCGGACTAAACTCATTTTCCATATTAATTAGAAACCGCAACTTTTTTACTATTTTGTTACCTACACGCGCTGCTGACTAACAGTGATTTTCTAGGAAAAACTTCCTAACTACAGTCATATTTATTCAAGAAACTAATAAACTACCCACTTCTACAGCCTTTTATAACTTTATGGTGCTTAAATGGTTTGGTAACGTAGTTTATATGACTCTAAGTAATAAAGACAAGCATAGGAAAAGTAAATTAAAAGCTGAATAAAATCAAAATGGGAATAGTATCAATAAAATCCGATCACAGTATGACACGAGCCAATACCCTTTTCATAATATATTTTCCTAAAGTTGAATCACTTTATACCCGTTCATAGCTAAATTCGAGCTGCAGAAATTGTCAGCCAACTTAAAGCTCCCAGCTGAACTTATTTTTCCGATCCAATATATTCTAGCCCGTTCTCACAATCGCATGTAGAGAGGGACAAGAAAGGGAATAAATTCCTTCAATACTTTTCGTTTGGATTGGATACGGGTAGCGTGCCAAAAGATAATGTTATTACTTCGATTTATTGACCTAATTGTTGTTTCTTAACTGTACTACTGTCTGTGTGTTAGTCCTACTAGATTTGTATCTACGAGCATGTGCTTCATTAGTTTTCGTTAAGCTTAGAAACGTTTTGCTTGTTTTGTTAAAAGTTCAGTGACCTCAGTTTTGGCGCACTCGCTCACGTTAGCAACTTTGCTAATATGCTAATGTGTTCTCGTTGCTCAAGTAATTAGTTAAAATTAGGTGCCTGCCGTTTCTGAGCTAACCAGAAATATCGCTTAATTAAAAGGGGTGCCTCAGTGATATACATTTAGGAGAAACATGGAACAACACACTTCCAGCTAATTTAATTTGTTCCCTAAGCTAAGCCTGATTTGCTTGCTGTATATACCAGGCAGTACCTGCATTTCTCGGTCAGTGCCCCTAAAGTGTAGGAACCCCGTCCACCCACCACGCTGTGCTATTGCGTGTTAATGGGACGTTTAACACGTTAAACAGGACAGTGCTTTGCAGGATTAGGAAGCCGTACCTTACTGCTATTACTTAATAGATTTACTAGGAAAGTTTGAAATAATAGTTATTTGCTATTTTCCTGTTTCTAGCAAGCGTTAATGACCTCTTTGAAGTCATAATTGAATGATATTGACATGATTGTAAATGGCATGAAACATTATGGGTGTTTTATTGCAGGATTGCGCCGCATGCGGCGATATCAGGTTCCGCATTCCGCGTGCGTATACCATCAATTACAATAAAAATTGTATGAAAAGAACATTTGCATGGGTAACGCATGCGGAGTATTCTCGCATGCGTGATGAAATCCGTACGATATTAAAAACATCCTATGTATAATTTCTGAGTAGATATTTCATCAGCCTATCTATGTATCATTATTGAGTATTTCGTTTTAATAAATAAATAATTTAGTAGATCATATTTCTCAAAAGGCCGAAGTTCAGTAAGCAACAAAGAGTACATTAAATACCCTGGACCTAAGATTTATTTGTGGGTAACTAGAACTTTATTGAGTTAGGTAGGTACAGCGATGGAGAGTTGTTGACCTTTCCACACAGTTGCTCGTCCTCGTGGAAATTCATTTTAACCCTTTTCACGTTTCTAAGAGCAGAATTCTTAAGTTTCCTATCGTTGAGAGAGACGATACGTTTCTGAATTTTGTTCAAGTTTGTAACTTAGACCGAATTAAACGATAAGGACAAGACGAAGTTTTGTTGAATATTTATCAGAAGTAGCAGCTACTTTTCAGGAACACAATTACCATCACAAATTCACAACCCTTTATTTTTAGTATCAATGACAATCGGACTTAATGGGATCCTACTTATCTGAACTCAACGCAGAAAAAAACTTATTGAATATTTATTGTTGAATATAGAATTAAAACTTATGAGAATACGACCATGTTAAAAGATTTTTGTGTATCCACTAAAGCAGAAAAACTTAAAACCATTTTTCTCTCTCTCATTTAGACATTACATTATAGAATAAATGTTCCCACTTGAGTGAAAACGAGAGGGCGTGTCAGATTTTTGCTCACAAATCCGAATGTGTTCCTTTATAGTTGCTCTATGCGTTCCAGGCCACGGCTACTTTTTTGTAGTTTCCTGCAGCAAAATTTAACCTCTAACACCTTTATCCGCGTTCCATCGCAACAAAATACATGAAAGCCGATGTCACTCCACTACACGCTGCTGGTCATGACAGAATTCAATTTGTTGAAGCGACTAACACGTCACACCTACTGGGAGTTAGTAATCAACGCCTAGACATGCTTAGCTAATTTCAACCTAGCATTAAAATTATGCAAGCTAAGGAAACCTACGCGAAAGGGAAAATTGCGAAAGACGGCAATAAATAGATCTCAACTGATAACTATGTGCAAATGCTGTCTGTGTTTGTTTAATATTAATGTCAATTTAAATATTTATTTATGTGACACTAGCGATCCGCCCCAGTGTTGCATTGTGCAAAATAAAATATAACAACAACTGTCGCTCATTGGTAAGCATTAAAAGCCCTGAATGATAAAACATAAGGTAAAGAAGGAACATAGAAGTATTAGTCGGTAAAAGTCGGACACACTCTCTAACTCCACCTTAAAGCGAGAGAAGCCATTGGATAATTTCTCAATTTAGAAAAAAAAACACTAAGTGTACTTAAGCTTCGATCGATCATACATATACTACAGATTCAAAAAACTTGGCAAACAAAAGACCAACCCAGAACTCCAGAACTAGAACATCCACTCGAAACCAAACGATGAAACAAAACTCATTGCTTCCAAATTCAGCCTATGCAGTGCATAAGTTCAGTTAATTTGTGCAGATCAGAGATTAAAGTTACTAATGAGCATCACTATCCATACATAGATAGAAATCGACAAGCCTCAGCCTCTTACAAGTAGAGCAATAAGGCTAAGTTCTAACTATGAAAGCTTGTCGGACGTTTGATGAACGCGAGTTTACAACGTCTAATGAGCTACGCCTTACTAGGTGAGCTACGCCTTAGTAGGTGAGCGACTGACGTACAAACGTGTAGCATGTAATGTATAAACGGGACTCAGGCGTTTGCCGTCTCAACTTAGACTGACTCCGGTAGGGTAAAGTTGTAGTTTCCGTATGCTGCCAGGACTTAGCATGTTCCATGTTCTGATTTCGGATGCAGGTGGGGGTTTGACATTTTAGAACTTTGTTGGTAGTTAGCGAGTCAATAGTTAGAGTTCAGTTATATTAGTTGAACATTAGATGTAGATAGGGCTGCTATATTTCAAATCTAGTAAGAAAATAATTTAATTTTTTTATTACCAAGACAAAAGCATAAAAATCCTCTATTTTCAAGCTCATTGTAACTTATATTCAAACAGAAAAGCAAGCAAAAAATTACAGTTACATTTTTCAAAATCTTTTTTGTTACGTGTGTAATTACCAACACTTTATCATCTGAGTAGAGTTACAGGGAATATCAGACGTTTTATACCTGATCTGCACCCCATTAAAACTACTAGGTCTAATTCAGGGAAACCCGGACGGACAACAACCCTACACGTAGATAACCACCAAAATATGGTGTTGTTTTTAAGAATACGCGTACATATAAGAATATATTAAGGAGCTGGAAAATTGCTGCTACCATAAAGAATTCCATAGCTACATACACACGTCTTGTTACAATTTCATTAGACAACAACGTGTATTACACTTCTCATATTCTCGTTCTCACGAGATAACACTGAACGGGAAAACTTTCAAGAGAGTACGTTGTGAGACAACAAACTTTAATAAAAACCAAGTCAGAAGAAAACAAAAAGCACAGATTCAATTGAGAGTCACGGATAAAATGACATGACGTATTGTTTCAAGAGATTTTACGTGCGATCTGAAAGCAGAACAGTGTTCAGATAAATGTGTATTTTTGGCAACGGTACTTTGATCCATCTAACTTAAAACTCAGATGGGACATGAAAAATTATGGACCTAATAAAATTCAACATACTTACATATAAAAACGCTAAAAATTGCGAAAATACTTTAAATTCGGAATATGGTTTGTCTAGATTTTATAATATAGTTATTAACTATACTTCTAACATAAAACGATTCGAAGACATGTGACATTCACCAATCCGGACTGGGCCCGCGTGGTGGATTATGGCCCATTCCCTTTCCTAGAGAGGAGGCCTGTGTCCCAGCAGTGGGAACATTGAAAGGCTGAAGATGATGAACATAAAACAGTTCAATTTACTTTAATTTATTAAGCCTCGGGCGAACGCCGCCGTTCGCACACCTATTATTCTTTAATTGTGTCTGTAATTATAATTACCAAAGTCAAAAAGCTAAATTCGCAAGTCCGCATTCAAACTGGATTTATGTCAGAAGTCTTTTTTTTTTTAAGAAAAGATAAAAAAAGGTAAGATCATTTATTATCAGTAAAGATGGGGACACGTTCAATGCAACTATGTTTTTTTTTTTTTTTTTATAATAAATGCTTATTTCGGTTCACTGTTTATTATTGTGGTAGGCTTTTACTCCATAGCGAAACCTAAGTAGTGTGCAGTTGCAATTAGTAGAGGGTAATGGTAATTAGTGACCAATACATGTGATTAACAAACAATATTTCCTATGAGACCAACCTGAAATCGTGGAAAATAAATCCCTTGGAAAACAAGAGTATCCCTTCATAATTCCAATAACCCGAAAATCGGTTAGGATACCCATATTCTTTAATTACTTAGTTCCATTACCGAAGTCGATTAAAAACGTATAATATTTGTCACTGCTTCGAAAATATTATACTCGTCTAAAATTGTTGACAGTATGTAACATTATGGTTTCCCTTCAAAGGGAAAGGCAATAAATATCTGATCGTCAAATTATAACGGAGTTTTCTCCACTTTCTTGTGAGAACGTGCACAGGAAAATTTTATAAAGTTTTGATTGATTTATTGGCTTTCTCTAAACAATTCTGTACATTGAAGAGCTAATATCGTTAATGTAAAAGTATGAAAGTTTTTAACTTCGTTTACGTCATCGAACACTTGATTTTCAGCTTTCGGAAGACCACTATCTATACATACATATAAAATATGACTGACGGGTCAACGCACAGCCTAAACCGCTGATCATAAAGACCTGAAACTTGGAGGGTATGTTTTTATAAGACGTCGGCATTTGGTAAGAGAGGATTTTCGAAATTCTACCCCTCGACTTATGAAAATGGGGAGCAAAGTTTGTAATGTAGAAAGCTACTTTCACGCGGGCGAAGCTGCTGGCAGAAGTTAATTTAAATATTAAAAGGAGAAACCGCGTCTGTCAGTCAGTTTCTGCTTTGTCCACGCACAGCCATACTACTGAGATGAGGAGCATGAAATTCTGCACAAGGTTTCCTTTTATGACACAGACAAGTGCTAAGTGAGAATTTTCCGAAATTCGCTTCCTATGGGCATGAAAAGGAGTTGAGAGTTTGTATAGAGTACCTAATCTATTTTCAGGCGGGCGACACTGCTAGCAGAAGCTAGTCGAGTAAACATACATGTAAAATATATTCGAAGCCGCTATCCAAGACTATTAATTCTGTTATAAGGTTGAAGCCCTACCTAGCGTCTATGCCAATCCCCTAAAGTGCTACACACAACAGCAGAGCACACGAAATGGAAGCTCAATTCCATTAAATTTACCAGCAATTTTGCTTATACCCTTGTAGTTAAACTTAGTTACACCACGGACAAAATCCTATCTGACATCGCATGCAACTGAGAATCCGCCAAGTCCAGGAACCGCTAGACATCAAGTTTATTTGTTACTTCAGGCAAAAACAAAACTAACTAAACGAAAAATTAAGCAGACGGTGTTGCTCTACAATCTTCAAACTGGTAGAAAAGAGTGAAAACCTTGATCTTCATTTTCGCGCAATTTCCTGCCATGTCTTCAAACAGTTAGGTACGTTTGAGAATTGGCTCGCAGTCAAATAAACCAAAGGCATAACAACGAGCGCAATAATAGCGAGTGTATGTCGAAGCGAAGTCCGCGGCGGCAGGACGCCGGAAGGCTCTGCAATGTTTGCTATAAAATAACATTCCCTGGCAACAATCCAAATGCTTACTCATAATATGGATGCGACGGGACCGCAAGACACCGCTCGTCAAAAAACTCGGATGAATTCTGCAAATCAAGCAGTTTCTGAAGGATTTTATGACGACGACTCGGTTGAACGGAGTCAGCTAAGCTTAGCAAGGATTCAGGGATCATTTAAGTGCAGACGTAAAATAGAGTTCTAAAGTAATGAAACGTTTCATGTTGGCGGTAAAGCTTACACGTGAGGCACCTTTATTTAGATTACTACCATCTTGTTTAGAGCTCACTTGACAACAGAGTACAAACTACATTTTACCTGTTTAACTTGAACAGAAGGTTATGTTGGGGAGTTCGGTTTATATTCTTAACACAACAATAAAATTATTCCGGCGAGGGCGCAGTTTCTGAAAAAAGGTGATAATTACGTTCCTACCTGTAGAAGTATTATTTTTTTAAATCGTTTCAACATCGGTGACAATTAAAAAGACAAAAACTCAACAGAAGGATTAAACACAACTTATGTTTGCCTGTACAGGGTCGACTTTTATCTTGGATAGAGGACAAACATTGCCATACAGCGTGGCAATGCCACCAGTTTTTCGGACACCTTATAATAATTCCAAAAAACTGGCGAATTGACGCTGAAAGCCAAAGTCAACATGGAAGAGTTCTTCGACACTATGTTTTAGATTTTTTAATGTATTTTTGTTTTAGGTAATACATATTATATTATAATTTCATAAGTATGCAAATAGTATTGTTAAATAAACAATCCAAGTTTCACTTCTAATTCTACGGAAGTTATAATCGAAACGAACTTGGAGAACTGAATTAGTACTCGAGACTGTGAACTCATTAAGATATTTATGATAGTGCTAAAATCAGTGTTCTGCGGATAAACGGGCACTATAACTTAGCTTAATCGACAGTTAAGCCAATAAAACTGGTATTTGAACGTGTAACTTTGTTATCGCTGCAGATTTCACTGCGAATATATCCTTTGTGACCCGTTGAGAAGTTTTCTGTACTTATATAACGATATAAGGTTGTGTAGCTAATCTACTCATAACAACTAACATGATTTTCCATCACTGTAATTCATTAGTTCAGCTAAATAGACGGAAAAAAATATGATTTAACTTTGATGTTCTTAGTACGTGAGAGTTAGGTACTTAATTGTAAGAGTTCACGATGAAAAATTTGGTCAGTCACCATAATAGAATCAATACTTTTTTCTTGTATCGCCACTGGTTGAATCACTGTTGTCAATAGCAGTACGGAAAGCAAAACAATTCAACGCTATATTAAAAGCAAATTAGCAATGCTCAAAGGAACAATGAATGCACTCAGCTTGAAGAGCGCAACTGTTCAGATTGCATAGTCGTAAGCAATGGAGCTATCTAGTTCACTGGCTACGAAAGAGATCCATTGACTCTTGAAAAAGAATAAGGGATACCGGGCTCGATATTATTTTTATTTTTGCTAGACTGAAATAATTAATATTCATTACTATGCCCTGACGTTGGTTTTCTTCGGAGAAAATGCTTTATTAAATAACTTCTTTTGTAAGAGCTAGTCTGTTAACGACACAGAGAATATTGTACGCCCAGCCACTAACTCAAAGTTATTGTTGCTATACATCTCAGGTGGAAGACATCTCAAGACTATTGGTGGGGCTCGGGGAAATAATTCCTCATTTTGTTGGCAGAAATATGTAGGTGGGATTGGCAAAACCGTATACTCAATCTTACTAGAGGGAAGTACGAACTGTAATAGCTTTTAGACACGTAGCCAAATAATTTTCTAGGATTCGAGCACGTTTTTTGAAAAAGAAAATTGTTTTGTGTAATTTTAATTCTTGAAGTGGTTTATATACTGTTTATAAACTAGCAGTTTGCTGATTTTTTTTCAGTTATTGATATAATTTAATTTCAGTATTATTTTATTTATCATAATTATATAATGGTCTAATCATTACATAGTAAAAAAAAAAGTTGCTTATGCCCTATGTATGCTTATATCTTTAAAAGTACGCAACAGATTTTGATGCGGGTTTTTTTGTATAATACATGCATAATACGAGGGGTGATCCAAAAGTAATGATAAACGGGTATTTCTAATAAAGATAAAAACCCAAAAAAAAAAAAATTTTTTAGCTTCCTCGGTTCTTCACTACTTTCCACCTAAAAAATTATATAAATAGGACGTCATTTGGAGGAGCTACATTCATTTGAATACCAGCAGTCGGAGCGACTACACGAAAATGGAGAAACAAGTGAGATGCGTCATCAAGTACCTGTGTTTGAAAAAAATGTCTACCAAAGAGATACACGCTGATTAGGTGGAAACCCGGGGGGAGTCTGCTCCTCCATATTCTACAGTGGCACGGTGGTGCAAAGACTTTAAGCTGGGTAGAACATCCACAGAAGATGAACATCGCGAGGGACGCCCAACCTCGTCCCTTACTGAAGAAAACGTGAAAAAAATCGAAGATATCGTATTAGCAGCCCGAAGAGTAGCCGTCAAACATTTAGCTGAGGTCACAGGGATCTCATATGGCAGCATCCAAAACATTTTGACCAACAAATTGAATATGAAGAAGGTCTCCGCGCGTTGGGTACCGAGAATGTTAACGGAAGAACAAAAGAAAAAGCGAGTTGACATTTCAAGAGCCAATCTTGCAAAGTTCCAGGCTGACAAAGAAAATTTTTTGTCTCGATTTGTGACCATGGACGAAACATGGATCCATCATTTTGATCCTGAGACCAAACAACAATCGATTACTTGGAAAAGGCCATCCTCACCGACGCCGAAGAAGTTCAAAGTTTCGAGCTCGGCGGGCAAGGTTATGACGTCCGTTTTCTGGGATGCTGAGGGAATCATAATGGTTGATTACCTGGAAAAGGGAGTTACTATAACGGGCTCCTACTACGCTAAACAAATAAGATGACTGCGAGAAGCCATAAAGGAAAAAGGACGGGGCAAACTCCGAGCGAAAGTCCTGTTTCATCAACAACGCTCCTGCACACAAAGCCGAAGTTGCGATGGCTGCCATTCGAGAAGCAGGCTTCGAACTGGTCGACCACCCGCCCTATGCTCCAGATTTAGCCCCAAGCAAGAAATTTGACGATGATAGCGACGTGATGGCCGCGGTTGAGGATTTTTTTGAGAGTCAAGATTAAGATTTTTTTTCTAAGGGAATTTTAGGTTTAGAAAAGAGATGGACTAAATGCATAGACTTGCTAGGAGACTATGTTGAGAAATAAATTTATTTTTTTATTTTATTAATTGTGTTTATTATTGATTATCATTACTTTTGGATCACCCCTCGTATATTCAACATCAGTACCCGTGCGAAGCTGGGGCGGGTCGCTAGTTCTCAAATAAATTGTAATGTGAAAATTATTTGACATGCACGTCAACTTTCTAAAGGTCTGTTCTTAAGACATTAATGAACCATTAGCTGTACTACGTACACTTTCTTGTTCCACAATAAAAATGAATTTAATTAAATTTATTGTACAAGGTAATGAAAAATTGTTTTTCTACAATATTTTACTCTCAATTCTGAGAATGGCCGTAAGAGAGTGAAACGTGTTCAGTGGTAAAACGGGAGGAAAAACAATTTTCTCGGCATTGTGTATATTCAAAGAATGTTATTATATTAGCTGTACTGAGAAGTTATATTAGTAGTACCCGCGAACGCCGGCGTTCGCTTGGGGTCTGAGAGAAAAAAACAAAAAAAAAAAGTAACATACGTTTTTTAAATTCTATTTACATGCCCTAATAATAATGAAGGTAAATAGAGATATATTTATGTAAATATCAGTATTGTTGTTATTTGTTTTGCGACATTGCTTACACATCTACACGCAGATATTTCAGCCAAAAGTTGTTTAGCAAAAAAATCCGGATTTTTAATTTAAAAAGGATTAGGCTTATTACAACCGACGGCAAAGAGGAGGTCCTCAATTCGTCGGAATCTCTTTTATTTTTTATGTATGTTAACCGTATTGGATTTTTTTGAAAAAGGATTTTTGTTTCAATGGGCTTCCTAAGTGGCTCCAAGACCAGCATGATTTTTGGTTTCTGGAGTAATCGACGGAACTCTTCCAATTTTATAGACTTAGGTACTTGAAATGGGCCATGGAGTTTCTTGCCTATTTATAATACTACATTCCCATTCTTGCTACAAAATATTATCAAGCCAATTCAAACACACTAAAAAGCACAAAATAACAATTCGGATGTTGTTAAATAACGAACACCCACACAAACCCAGTAAGTAGATAAATTTACAAACCAATTTCGTAATAACTCGAAAATCTAATCCCGTAATTATTCGCGTAACATAAAACATAATCTTCTGATTTCATGGAAATTAAACCCGTTTTACGTCTCGAACTCGATGTTTGCAGAGTAGAATTTGTAGAAATGGTGAAATAAAATGTACGTAGTAACATTAAATTTTATTTCTTCAACCCACTGAAGGTATACCTTTCAGATTAAAGTTTAGGCAGCACTGAACACGGATCCATTACCACTATGATCAGCGTTATAGATTCGAATGGGCTCTAAATCTATGTCGCAAGTTAGACGGTTTTAGAAACCGACATATCACTTTTATTACACATTCAGTCAAGCAATAAAATGAGGTCCATAAAATATCTACATCTAGGAGAATCAGTGTTGGTTGTAAATATAGATTCTTCTAGATAAAATATCTGTTTCGTTTTAAACCTAGCCTTGCTTATCGAACATATTAGCTGCTTGAATGTCAGCAGAATCCCGTAAACGTGGACATAACAGTGAATATAAAACAATTTATACACTTCTATAGTCACTTATATAGTAGTTCAAATAGTGCTACAAACAGCAGCGAGCGATACTTTAATCCGACAGAAAATCAATGACGCACTGTGTTTCATCTAAATTGTAACGTTGTACGCGTGTTTACAAATAATTATTTAAAATAAAAATTATTAACTAAATAAAAATTTAATAATATAATTAAAACTTAAACCTACACTTAATTAATACTAATATATACAAACAAAAACACTATTATACAAACATCACTTACTGCTTACAGGGGTCACCAATTTAAAATACTTAAGCATTATTTATAATATAACTAGCAGAAGTTGGTCAACACAAACATTGTCTGATTGCGCATTTTGACTGCGACATTTTTTTAAAACCCGTCCGGTCAGTTTAGTAGCGGCCGGTCACTTGCAGCTCGGCACCCGCCATTCGGCAGCCAGACTAATCAGAGGACAGACGTAGCTCTTCTCAGCGTGTTTTTTTTAAAACTCTGTGTTCTGTCTAACGATAGTACTTAAGTAGCTCTTCTCAGCGCGGCACCAGTTTGAACTTTTTTCTAAATTCTGCTTGTATTACAAATACTAAATTCTGAGTAGTGTTGAAGACCCGTATATCGGTAAGTGGCGAACAATTGTATATTTTACAGTGTATGGTAGCTTTTCCTATTTATTATATGTGGTGGACATTAATCCTCTTTTCATGCTTTTATTATTACTTTGTCAGTGATCAAAATTAGCAACGTAGTTTTAAATAACTTTCAATAAAGTAGTTGGCTTTGCAATTTAATAAACTTCTACCCTCCACATATCATTTTGTAAATCGTACAATTTCTTTGTTCAATATTTTAACCTAATTTTATATTGTACTCATTTTCTCACTGCTATATCTCTGTTCTCGTGACCATCAGCCACATTCATTGCCTACCAGGTAAAGTTAGGTGCTTATTTTCCGCTTCATCACCCTGGGAATGGCAATTGGCTGGTCAAGGTCACCTCCTGAATAGCTACTTATTGCACCTGTACTTCTAGGGTTCAATACTACGGTTTGAACTTTCCCATCGGACGTCATCCGCTGCGCATCACCCTCCCGTGGACGTCGTACGTCGTAGCAGTAGCAGCAGCGTTCAGGGGCCTACCACACCTGCCTGCCTACCCCAGCCAACAACAAGGGAAAGGAAGTAACACTGAACTTTACGACCGGAGAGTTGGAACTCGGCATACGGCCTTTTAACCCATCCCTGGGATATATGTTTTTTTTTATTAATATATGCTAACGAATTGAGTGTCCGTGTTTTATTTGACATGAGACCTTAACCGTTACATTGGCGCCTTACGTGGTTAGTTTAATTTTCGTTACAAAATTATATGCCGTAGTTCTAATTTTCTAGGGGTAGTGCATGTTTGTGTGCTTCTTTTTATTTTATTTTTGTGAAACGTTTGGTTTGGTTTTTATTTTTGGTTGCCAGCAACTAAAGTGTAAGCAAAACAAGCCTGTTATTAATTTAAAAGCATTTCTATAATTTGTTGTATTAAAACGAAAAATAACCGTTAGTTGGAATTTTTTTTTTTACTAATACCGTCATAAAATTTAGAAAAATTTGTTAAACTTATGTAGCAGTCACTAATTCAGACGTTTTTTAAAGTAACTAGTTCTTGTTCCATCTTTGTCTGTTTTAAGCATTACACATTAGTTGCAATTCTGTGCTATTTTTTTATTTTATTTTTCAGCAGTTTTTTTTTTTAAACGGAAAAAAAAAATTTTGTTTCTTTCACTACTATTTTCTGCTTAACTAATATCAACCAATGCGTTACTAGATAGCTTAGTTAATTGTAAGGGACAGAGGTATTCTTTTAGTTGTTTTGTTTTAATTGCTAAATTATACACTGTTCGTCATTTACTAATATAGGGTAAAATTTTAGTCATGGCTTTTACGATTAAATTTCTGTCGCTTCAGAAGAGTGAATTGGAATATGAAGTTTCCATTAGAGGCTCCACTCCAGAGAGCACAGTGTCTGAACTCCGTAAACAAATAGTAAAATTAATCTCACTTTTTCCTTCCGAGGACATTTTGGACTCGCCATTAAGCCCAGCTGATGATCTCAGGGGAGTTTCAAATGTTTTAACTAAAATCCAAGTAGGTTTTGATAACGAGTTGGACCGTAATAGTTTTTTAAGAATACAAAATTTATTAAATCATCTTTATCACCGCATTAACAGAATAAGTCGCACTGAAACAGATGCAGCCGTTTACGATTATTGTGTTGACCAATTTAAGCTTTACTTAAATAAATTAAATTCTTTAAAGGATAAATATCTTGCTGACCCTTTAGTTCCTTCAACTAGCAGTGAGACCTTGTCATCGGTTAAACCTATTAATGTCTCAGTTTCTTGTGACCGTACTTCACAAGATGTTAATAAATTAAAATATGACGGCAAAAGTTGCGTTCGTTCCTTCATCCAAAGGGCAAACGAATTTAAACTTGCGAGAAACATTTCAAATGAAAAGTTGCTCTCATATGCAACTGAGATATTCACGGGAGATGCACTTCATTGGTTCCGTAGCAACAGAGAACTCATTTCGGACTGGGATAATCTTCTGTTATGTTTAAAAAACGATTTTGATAAAGCTGATTATGATTACAGACTTTTGTCTGAGATCCGTCTGAGAACACAGGGTGAAACAGAGAATATAGTAATTTATTTGGCTATTATGTCTGGACTGTTTTCACGACTGTCGAAACCTCTCTCGGAAGATAGCAAGTTAGAGATTATTTTGCACAACATCCGACCTTGCTATTCAAGTATATTAGCTTCCGTTCCCGAAATTAAATCAATTAACGAATTGAGATCCCTGTGTACTAACTTCGAAAAAGTTCAGGCACGTCTTTCTTATTTTCATGAACCACCAGTTCCATCATCTGATACTGTAGCACCGGAGTTCGCGTATATAAAGTCAAAGCCAACTAAGATTAATTATTCGCAAAATAATAATAAACAAAACAATAACAGTTACAGCAATAATCAAAATAAATACAATAATAATAATTTACATGCCATCGATACACCAAAACCTCGACGTTATTGCCCAAGATGCCGTACAGATTCTCATGGCTTACGTCAATGTGCAGCAGACAAAACGGACATTTTTTGTTTTGTTTGTGGCAAAAAGGACGTCAAGACACCGCAGTGCCCAGATTGCAACAAAACAAAGACTAATAAATCTAATTCAAAAAAACTAGGTGGTCAGAACTGTAGCAATAGCAATTTTGACAAAGATGATTGGCAAAATTGGCTCCAAACTATTAAAAATTTTTTCAACATTTATAAAGTTGCTTCAGTTCTTACCAACATTCCTTCTAATGATTCCAGACCTTATGTCTCTGTTAAAATGGATGAATTAGTTATGGTAGGTTTATTAGATTCAGGTTCAGCTGTGACAATCATAGGTAATAATGCGCATAAAGTACTTATTAGTAAGGGTCTTCACCTAACTGCAAACAATTCCTATCCCACATTTCTTATTGCCGCAGGAGGACAAAGGCTAAACAGTATTGGTTCTATGAATCTTCCCATTCATTTTGAAGACCAATTTCATATTATTGAAGCTCTAGTCGTACCTGAAATTAATAATAATCTTATTTTGGGTATAGATTTTTGGCGTAAGTTTCAAATCTGTCCCAAGTATTTATATTCCATTAGTATTGGACAAATTAACAATAATATAGCGTCAGTCAATACTGACAATACTCATTTGCAGAATTATGATACTCTCGATACAGCCCAAAGAGTAGTGGCTGATAATATCATACGCCAATTCGAAGAGATATCTTTTAAGGTCAAAGGTTTAGGCAATACGAATGTGATTACGCATCGAATCGACACAGGAGATACTCAACCTATTCGACAGCGTTACTATAGGATGTCACCAGAAAAGCAACGAATCCTCATCGAACAGGTTGACGAAATGCTTAGTCTTGATGTTGTCGAACCGTGTGAAAGTGCTTGGTCTTCACCTGTTTTAATCGTTACTAAAAAGAACGGTGAGCCACGTTTTTGTTTGGACAGTCGAAAACTTAATTCAGTCACCAAGAAAGACGCCTATAATCTGCCATACATCTCAGAGATCTTGGACAATCTTCGTGATGCTCGTTATTTGTCCAGCATCGATTTGTCAAAAGCTTTTTGGCAGATTAATATTCATCCAGAGGATCGTGATAAGACGGCTTTCTATGTCCCAGGTCGTGGTACATTTAGGTTTAAGCGCACAGCTTTTGGTTTGACTAATGCCCCTGCCACTCAACAACGTTTGGTCGATACACTTTTCGGGGAATTCGAACAAAGAGTCTTTGCTTTTCTTGACGACATTATCATTGTTAGTAACGATTTTAACAGCCATGTTTCGTTGCTAGTTCGTGTACTTAATAAGCTAAAACATGCGAACCTGACTGTTAACTTAGATAAGTGCAAATTTTTTAGAGACCGTCTCAAATACCTGGGTTATGTTGTTGACAGTGGTGGTCTAAGAACTGATCCTGAAAAAGTGCAGGCTATCCTTCAATATCCTACACCTTCAAATAAAAAGGACGTTAAACGGTTTTTAGGAACCGCCACTTGGTACCGTCGCTTCGTACCTAATTTCAGCACCATAGCTGCCCCTTTAAATAAGTTGACGTCTAATAAGAAGAGTGCTCCACCATTTGAATGGACTGACGAGGCTGACGCCGCTTTCTTAAAATTAAAGGAATGTCTGATATCAGCCCCAGTACTATCCTGTCCTGATTATAATCGTCCTTTCGAAGTCCACACAGATGCTAGCAACTATGGTATCGGTGCAATGCTTACCCAAACTATAAATTCCAAAGAGCATCCAATAGCCTACATGAGTAGATCATTGTCAGCATCAGAGAGGAATTACAGCATCACTGAGCGTGAGACTTTGGCTGTAATTACCGCTTTAGAGCATTGGAGGTGCTACTTGGAGAATGGTAAGATGTTCACGGTATATACCGATCATAGCGCGCTTAAGTGGTTTCTGTCACTGAATAATCCGACAGGTAGGCTGGCTCGCTGGGGTGTTCGATTATCGTCTTTTCATTTTGAGATCAAGCACCGTCGTGGTTCCGATAATGTCGTACCAGATGCTCTTTCTCGAGCGGTTCCAGTGAGTGCTATTAGCACATCTGATGCTATAAAGACCACTAACGATTCCTGGTATAGTAACATTTATAATGGTTGCATTAACAATCCACAAAATTTTCAAAATTTTATTGTTAAAAATAATAAATTGTTTAGGCTTAGTAAAGAAAAATGTCAATTTACTACAGAATTTTCTTGGAAAAAGGTTATACCTAGTGAATTACGTGAGCAAGTCATTTTTGAAAACCACTCCGAGCCTATAGCCGGACATTTAGGCATTTTCAAAACTTATAGACGTCTTGCGTTACGTTACTATTGGCCCGGCATGCATAAGGATGTCGTTAATTTTGTGTCAGCTTGTGATAAATGCTTATCTCACAAAATACAAAACCATACAACTTTAGGCGAAATGGGACGACCTAAATGCTCTCAATGCTCTCGTCCATTTCAAATGTTATCCATTGATTTGATGGGTCCTTTACCTACAACACGTAAACAAAATTCTTATATTTTCGTGGTTACATGTTGCTTTTCCAAATTCTGTTTAATTTTTCCTATTCGTAATGCTACCTCACAAATAATTACAAAAATTTTAGAAGATTCGGTTTTCCTAGTACATGGAGTCCCTCAGACTGTGTTTTTAGATAATGGAACTCAATTTACCAGTAACCTCACTGAAAGTTTATTTAAAAAATATAATATACCTAATATATATTTTACGCCTAAGTACACACCTCAAGTAAATACCGTTGAGCGTTACAACAGAACAATTATCACTTGCTTGTCAACATTCATTGACGATGACCAAAGATCTTGGGACACCAAAATTTCATCCGTTCAGTTCGCTATTAACAACTCCGTCAACGAAGCTACTGGTTATACTCCGTCTTTTCTTGTTTACGGTAGAGAGCTAATCACTTGCGGTTCACATTACGTAGATAACGAGGTTGCCAATGAAGTGACATTTCTTCCCCGTGATGTTTATGCCGAAAATCTGGGATGTTTGTCAAAAATATTCGACAACGTCCAGTTCAAGCTATGGCAAGCTCACGTGAAAAATACGAGTCATTACAACTTGAGGCGTAAACCAGCTGAATTTAAAGTCGGTGACGTTGTCATGAAAAGAGCGTACGTTTTGAGCGATAAAGACAAGTATTTTAGCAAAAAGTTAGCACCGAAATATATTAAATGCCGTATAACTGGTAAAAAGTCACCTTTAGTGTATATTTTAGCTGATATGTCAGGGAAAGACCTAGGTACATGGCATATCAAAGACATCAAATTAGCTAATAACTATTAATTTGTTCTATCATGTTTACTAACAGTTGCAATACCCATAGCGCTGTGTTCTATATTATCTCTCATTTGTTGCATTAAACTACACGTTTATTTAAGTTAATCAGAAATAATTGCTGAAAAAAAAACTTAGAATTGTGTCTGCCATAGCATTCTAGTAATGTTTACTACGGCTGTTCGACTGGTGATAGTATGTTTGGATATTATGAAAGGTGATGTATGCAAGGTAAAAAGATGAACGTATTACTTAATAATGCGGATTTTATTATTTAAACAATAAAGGAGTTTAATAATAAAATCCTTGGGAGCGCGAGCGGGTACTGTAACGTTGTACGCGTGTTTACAAATAATTATTTAAAATAAAAATTATTAACTAAATAAAAATTTAATAATATAATTAAAACTTAAACCTACACTTAATTAATACTAATATATACAAACAAAAACACTATTATACAAACATCACTTACTGCTTACAGGGGTCACCAATTTAAAATACTTAAGCATTATTTATAATATAACTAGCAGAAGTTGGTCAACACAAACATTGTCTGATTGCGCATTTTGACTGCGACATTTTTTTAAAACCCGTCCGGTCAGTTTAGTAGCGGCCGGTCACTTGCAGCTCGGCACCCGCCATTCGGCAGCCAGACTAATCAGAGGACAGACGTAGCTCTTCTCAGCGTGTTTTTTTTAAAACTCTGTGTTCTGTCTAACGATAGTACTTAAGTAGCTCTTCTCAGCGCGGCACCAGTTTGAACTTTTTTCTAAATTCTGCTTGTATTACAAATACTAAATTCTGAGTAGTGTTGAAGACCCGTATATCGGTAAGTGGCGAACAATTGTATATTTTACAGTGTATGGTAGCTTTTCCTATTTATTATATGTGGTGGACATTAATCCTCTTTTCATGCTTTTATTATTACTTTGTCAGTGATCAAAATTAGCAACGTAGTTTTAAATAACTTTCAATAAAGTAGTTGGCTTTGCAATTTAATAAACTTCTACCCTCCACATATCATTTTGTAAATCGTACAATTTCTTTGTTCAATATTTTAACCTAATTTTATATTGTACTCATTTTCTCACTGCTATATCTCTGTTCTCGTGACCATCAGCCACATTCATTGCCTACCAGGTAAAGTTAGGTGCTTATTTTCCGCTTCATCACCCTGGGAATGGCAATTGGCTGGTCAAGGTCACCTCCTGAATAGCTACTTATTGCACCTGTACTTCTAGGGTTCAATACTACGGTTTGAACTTTCCCATCGGACGTCATCCGCTGCGCATCACCCTCCCGTGGACGTCGTACGTCGTAGCAGTAGCAGCAGCGTTCAGGGGCCTACCACACCTGCCTGCCTACCCCAGCCAACAACAAGGGAAAGGAAGTAACACTGAACTTTACGACCGGAGAGTTGGAACTCGGCATACGGCCTTTTAACCCATCCCTGGGATATATGTTTTTTTTTATTAATATATGCTAACGAATTGAGTGTCCGTGTTTTATTTGACATGAGACCTTAACCGTTACAAAATTGGAACCGATACGATATACTACCGTATATTCGTCGTGCTAAAAGTCATTAAAAATATTGACTGTCAGAATATTGCCCATTAGAGTCTGTATAAAATAACTTAATAAAAGGAAAAATTAGGCCCAAAAAAGGCCAAATTAGGCGTAAAAAAAGGCCTAAGTAGTCTATCTATTTGCGCCTAATTTTCCTTTTGTCTGCAAGCCAATTATATTTATGTCTGTAAGGACAAAAATAAGCAACGAAAGGTGAATAAAAAGAGAACAAACATATGAAAGGGATCAAATTGAATTTCGTTTAGACCTACATTCATGGCCTTTTTGGGAAAGGGTTAAACCACATGGACGAAATACAATTGTCCCTTAAATTTACAATTATTAATAATTGAGTCTCACAAGGTGATTTATGAAACACCCAAAGGGAAGCCCAGATGAGAATTCTTTTTCCAGGCAAAATTGATTAGATTTAAGATACACTACCCACAGAGGGTGAAAATATTGTAAGCAAGCAGCAATTTTAAGAGCACACCGAAAGCATGACGTATGAAAAAGAGGGTGTATCCAATTCGCGGGTAGTCGAAAATATCGTGAAAGTGTAATATGGTCTCCCCTTCAAGTCTTAAGCCGTCGTTTCTGTAAAGTTACACAGTGATAATACGGGCGATATTGCTCCCCTGAAGATTATCATGTCTGGCACGTCGGCGGTAATAGCTAGTAGGTAAATAGGCAGGTGAATGATGTAGTGGAAGTTTTTAAAGATAACATTGAAGAACCGTCTAAAGATGTTGGTTGAGTGATATTTTGTACAAGAAGATATGTGATGACCTATTTCGACAATCTTACTAATATTATAAATGCGAAAGTTACGATGTTTGGATGTTTGTTACTCAATCACGCCAAAACGGCTGGACGGATCTGGATGAAATTTGGCACAGGCATAGAATACACTCCGGAATAGGACATAGGCTACTTTTTATCCCGGAAACCCCAACCCCAATACCACACAGGCGAAGCCGCGGGCAAAAGCTAGTATATTATAGAGACATTTCATTGTTGTGTGCGTACGAAATGTATTAATGGAACTCTATTGACCATGACCAAGAGCTTTTAAAAAGTTTTAAGAATAAGGACGTATTGAATACTCCAGAAGTAAAAGTTATTTCGCTTCCAGCTCTCTATGATGCTCTTAAAAACTTTTATCCATTTGGGACACCGCATACCTGCAATGTTTGGATGTCATTCATTTTGTTCTTAAGAAATCTTTGTTGGGTTTCAGTTTTGTTACTTTGGTTGAAAGTATCAAAAAGTTTTAAGGTTGTATCCGCGCGACTGATGCAGTGGATCAACATACAAACAACAGCCATTCTTCTTGTATAGCTACTATCGTACGCTATGTACTCGCGGTAAGGCTTTCAGACTCTGAGAGAAAAATTTCAGTTATTCTTCGAGGTACATAAGTATACATTTGTTGGGTTTTATTTTCCAATATGCATTAGTTATTACTGTAATTAGTTTCATAAAACCATGTATTGTATGCTGCTGGTTTTTATTCATTTTAGAACCGTCGTTTGGTGTTGATAAAACTCGTACAATTTTTGTACGGTTTTCCGGATACATACCTACCTACATAGGCAAAACTGTGGTGTACATATAATTTTTTCTGTTTGTTTCGCCACCTACTACTTATGTAGGGTTCTTGTAAAGATGCAATATGTATATCAGTAAGTTACACTTTTCACTTCGCTTGAATAATACGGCGTGGCGTCAAACCAAAGCTTTGAAGTTTTTGTTTCGAGTGCAAGCAAAAATTAACTTAACGGTGGTCAAGCGGAAATGATTTCGATGGTACGTCCTTATGAGTCTATAACCACAATAGGCACGTCAGGAAATTATCATCAGCTGACCGCGAACTATTAGCGATCCTTTTGTAGAAATAGAAATCAGTGTAAAAAAAGGTTATAGTTACGTAAAGTAAGAGACAATAGAGCACAAAAAATATAAAAGGCAACTTTCTAATGATCATGACCCGTAGCTTGCGTAAGCGCCTACCATGACGTTTGGTTAAAAGTGTCATTACTCGTTTGCATTTAATCTGATAACAGTTCTTACTTCCTTTTTGATAGTGGCTAAAGTGGCGACGATAGAGGTTATTTCCCTTATTTACCATAGTTGATATGCATAGGTACCATCTCCATCTTATCACGCACACAGTAGTGGGTAAAAACCTGGTCTTTTATCAAATAACCCCGATTAAACTAAATAAATTTAATAAAAACAAAACAACTTTCTTGTCTACTAAATATTTTAGCCGCAGAATATACAAGTTCTTTGTCAAACCAAAATTAGTTTGAATAAGAATGCGTAGGTAATCATATTTTTGGTAAAGTTTTAAAATTGTAAATTGTTATCTTGATTAATTTAAAATCCTCCTTTTTGACGACTGTTTAAAAATAGATTAAAAACAAGATCAAAGGACTTAATAAGTCTTTATTTTAAAGTGAGTCAATTTAACTTTATAAATGATTCAGCTGTCAATATCAAAGTTAAACAGATTAAAAAGGCTATTAAGAGTTTTTTGATGAAAACTCTTCAGAGTGGAATAAGATAGTGCAGTGGCATATTGACAATGATTATGATAATGACTCGAACAAAACTTGTGAAACTTGTAATGAGATAAGTTCCCAGTAAAAGATCCGCATACAAATGTTTGTACTCCGTGACAAAAAGAAAAAGGCATTCCTAGGAGACGAACCTTTAACTGGAAAACTTCGTGATCTTTTATTACGCAGACGTTGTACAGTTCTTTATTAAAAGTTATGTACAAAATTCACCCAATTGCCAAGTATACGGAAAACAAATAATCATTAGTTTGGAAATTCAGCACAGCGTGAAGAAATTCCGGAAAGCAGAAGTTTGCTTTCGCTTATAAAACTTGTGAGTACAATTTGACTCAGCTTTCTGTGTTTTCCAGGAAAATGCAGGAGGCTGAAGTTTGCGCGCGAAGCGAGAGTTTTTAGTTTATAACCACAGCACACAGTAAATAATAATTTACTTACGTTTTGGTTGCTATACAAAATACAAGAGTTATTAATTGATCTAATTTCCAGATCAACTCCCACCAATATGGCAGGATTAATGACCAGGTTGATGACCAGACCATAAGTAACATTAGCAGTAGTGTAGGCAAGTCATCGCAAAGGCTAGTAGGCTTGTAGTTAACCTTCCTCAGCTTCGTCCATCCAAATCAGGATTTAATATTCGTCAATCCACAATGACATCATGGCGGCGCCGTTCGCGGAAAATGAAGTTAGATAAGTAACCGAAATCAACGGTAGGCGTCAAATAGTGGCACACGTAAGGGTGAAAAGGTAAACATGGCATGAGGGTCGTGTTTACTGTGTATTAAGGGCCGAATGGGCTACAGGCGAGGCGATGACGTCATGGGGCGGCGCCCCGGTGGCTCGGCGTGTTCCAACTGAGCTCGCGTTGAAACGCCGCCGATGAGACGGTGATAGTATGTGAATATGTTTTGAATTTGCATGTGCCAAAAGCAAAACTGTTAAATATAATGAGAATTCATACATTTATTAATGAGTTTCATTTATGCATATGGCCTTTGCAATACATTGATTTATTAATTTATAGGAAAAATATAACAGGAACCTGCACTCACACTAAATTCGGGCACGCTCAGCGTACTGTTTATTTTTGTTATTTTTTACCGTTGTTTTTTATAACCGTTGTGCTGTATCTGTCTCGAATAAATGTATTTCTATTCTATTCACACAAAGAAAATTACTGCACCTATATAAAAATACTTCCCCTACATTGGAAAAAACGTCCGATGACTCATCATAAACACGATAAAATAGTACACAAACGCTGACATCATTGATAACCAGCTGAATTTATCGCGAGACAAAAACATAGTGAGTACAAAAGAATCTGCCTCAACTCTCAGTTGATTGGATAATAACTTTGTCGCTAAACAGTTTTGTTTGCGTCTGTCATCTCATGTGTAACAACATCATGTCTAACACAGCAGATTATAAGATGCTAGATGATTTTTCTGATACATGTTTTGTCAAATTTTTCCTTCATTATTATACTTCAAGGTTAAAACGAAAGGTTAGTCGTGATAGCCCAGCTGTTAAGATCTTACCTTTCGGTTTTAAACAGGATGCATTTTTTAGAGTGTGCATGGGAATTGCACGGTTTGATTCCGCCATTTTAAATTTACCATCGGACATCCGGCAAATATCCACCTTTACGTTCTTGAGACATCTATGTTCCGGACTAAGCGTTTTGCCTCGTCGTTTATACCGCGTACATCGAGGGACTGGTGGAACAGTCTTTCCGTCTGATTATAATTTAGGTTTCTTCAAGGCTAGAGTGAATAAGCTCACTGCTTACCATCAGGTGGGATCGCAGTCAAGCACTGGTTTATAGCAATAAAAAAAACCTACAACTATGTGAATTTTTCAATATCATCAATCTCATATGTACTTTTATAAGTTTGCCTTTTAGTCTGGTTATCATTCATGCATTTGTGACAGTCGTTACAGTTAGTCAGACGCCAGAAAGTCAGAATATCAGCCTATCCATAAAATATCGTGATACCAGTAACTGGGATGTGGAGGTCTGATAAGCAGTCGCCCCATGTAAATCACGGATATTCAGCTGCATCCGCTGAGATAGGAACCCCAAGCTCGTTGACAAAAGCTAGGGAGATGACGATACTTTTATTTTAGAACCGATGTAAATACTTACTTAAATTGATGCGCGTGAATGAATAAAACTTTGTTTCAATAACCAAGATAATGTTAATCAATTCGGTCATGGCCAAGGTTAAAATACTTCTTCAGAAGATTGATACAGTTAACTTGGTCAGCTCGATACTCGATGTGTACACATTTCAGCGCGCACTATTCCCGCGCGCCTCAAGGAGCTGTCAGCAAACTGTAGGGGCCCTTCAGGATCGAAGCTTCCTGGAGCCAAGGGTTGGTGCGAAAGCGTTATACCGGGGCTCTGGGAATAAGGCAAGGAAGGAATGGGGTAGGTTTTTTAGTCAGTAAGAGTCTGACACTGTCTCCCGCTCCGCCAAAGAGCGGGATTCATAAAAAAATCCCTATCCCAAGAGTACCTTAGAATAATACCTTTAAGCTTCAATAGATGTCCGACATAACCCTTCTCATTCCGTGGAATGAGAATCCCCAGGAGGACTACCCCAGGTATAAAAGGTCATTCAACTATGCGTAATGCAACCCTAGAGCGTTTGCGCACTTGTGCATTAATATAGGTATGCTCGGTCAAGTTACAGAGTAAATTCACAGCTAGGTTAATATTTTTTCAATGATCTTTACTAAGAGGAAGAGGTTGGTATTTTTGTTTTAGGTGAACAAACTCATTACTAATATGAGGAAAGGGTTATATTATAGTTTGAAATGAATAAATCAAAAAATACTGGATCGGTTTAAAAAAAAAAATTCGCCAGTGGAATGTTAGTGCTTTATCTCTGATCGACATACTTAAGCATAATAATGTCTCGATTCACGCGGGTGAACCCGATGGTAGAAGCTAGTACCTATTAGATAGGTAGAAATAATTAGTTAACATTAATATGCGAATGGATCTTCAATCTTAATCAGCACCGAAATTCCCTACAGGACGTCTTAGGTATTCCTAATTTATTTATAGATTAGCTTCTGCCAGCGGATTTACCCATAGGTATAAAAGGTTTCGCATAAACTTTGGATTGGACCCAGTTTCATCCCTTAAAGGGGAAAATTTAGGAAAATCTTCTCTTAGTACTCTATATGGCATGTAAATGTTAACTAATTTTAAATTTTTAGTCTAAAATTTTAAATTTTTAGTCCCTGTACTTTCGGATATGCATTGATATGTCAATCAGTCAATTCTCCTTTTAAAAACATGAGACCTCGAGTGTCTAAAATAAGCAAACCCACAATAACCACAGCAAAAACATTTTGGTTTTCAAACATAAGCTACAAAGTGAATACTCGCTAGTTGTGACCACACGAGCTCTCTTTGTCCTTATTAAGCCAAGCTTTGAGATGTGACCTCTTTTCTCCTTTTAAGTTGGCTTAAACTTAATATTAAACGGCCTGAATGTGGTCTTTGCCTCAGTGTATTTCTACTATTTTAAGGCCGGTGTTCACCAACACTAAATCGGCCGTTTAAATATTAAATCGGTTGTTTAAGCAATTTTTCTTGTTCACCAAAGCCTAAACATCGGTTACTGACGTTAACTGGGTGATTATCTTAACAGAGCTTCAAGACGTTGTTTAAACGTTGGTTACTGTGATTTGACAGAACTTTCGTAGGTTATATTGTTTGATTTATCAAGGAAGTTACCTATTTATCAGTGAAAAATAACGGATTTTAATTTTATGATGGGTGGTGAATACTATCTCAATATGTTTACTGTTTGCATCAGTTAAAAACGATGACAACAAGACTTGGGATTTTTTAAAATCGTCACAATTTTTATGAATTGTCAACAATATCCGTGTACTTCATGACAAGCTATGCTAATAGTTTTCTCATGATTGGTAAATTAGTAGTACTTTGCTTTTTATCTTTCATCACCTAAAACTTTTCAACGGGTTTCAAGGTATGAAATCTTGTGGAAAAATAAGACGAAATATATTTTATTACGTATTTATATTGTACATACTTACTAAAAACTACATGCATTTTTGGTATTTAAGGTCCTTTTACTTATTTACTAACACTCACTCATTGCCACTATTTTATTATTTACACAGAACCTTAACACATCGTCCGACGCACACACACACAAATATCGTGATTCGATAATTTTTCGACGTACGATTTGGTTTCTCCGTCGTTTTGTTTAAAATTTATATTTACAACAAAAATTTAATACACAGAACTCCACAAGACCATCAAAATGAACACTGACAGTCAAGAAAGAGCTTGATAATAAACCTTCCAATGCAACATGTGTTTCTCGTTAACCCAAAGAAACAAAGAACAGCAACTTTCACAGTTTATGGTATCATCTATTATCTGGCCATATTAAAAAGTTGTAAGCGTGAACGAGTTTGCAAGATGTACCCTTGCAATTTCATTTGGTAGTATTGCTTTGCTCATTCATTCATTCAAAAACGCTCTGTTATGTCTCGGTTTGGTAACCGAACGCCGAAAGGTGATGGTGAACAAGAAAAAACCGCTCCCTGTTTAACAAATGTTTAAATATTAACAGGCCGATTACGAAATCAATGGTTAAATTCGTTTCGGTGAACATGGCCCTAAGGATTTTACTGTGCAAACGCTAAAAACAAAAGGAATCTCATTAAGCCAGAATATTTATCAGAGCTGTAACTGAGTCATAAAGGGTTTAAAAACCCATAATGACGACTCATTTCAATTGTAGAGTTTCTCTTACTAATGAGCCCACGACTTAATTCTTTTCAGTGAAGCGTACGGCGGCTTTAAACCAGGAAACCCCTTTAGGGCTAAGTAGGGCATTTAAACCGTCTGTGAGGCAAGGCAATACGCAAATGAAACGACGCGACGGTTAAATAACCCAGATCGAGACAGACACGTTGCGGTAATTGATATTAAAATTCAAATAGACAAGCAATAAAACCCAGCCGTGGAAACGGTGTTATCGCTAAAACATCTTCCTTACGGGACACTCCATAATTAATGAAAGAGGAAGCGTCGTGAGTGCTTGTTTCTCAATCAAACCCGCGTTATTGCGGACACATTGACAGCTTGACTAATTTACATCGTGTCGTTATTAAACGTTGTCAAGTATGAAGGGAAATTGACAATGTTAATGGTTGATAAGGAAACTGAACAGGAAATTATATTTTGAAGAAGAAACGCTACGAGTACGGACGACCACAGGTGAAAAAGGACCTCCTCATTCATTTTAATTACGGCATAAGAATGGGGCCACGATTCTGACGCCGACAAAAGAATAAGACGGTAATCATTGGGCATCCAGAAACGGAAACTAATCTTCGTTCTGGAGGTTGATTAAGTCTGATAAATTTAGGGTAGAATCTACTATTATCTGAAGTTGATGAAATGCCAATCGATACTGACAAATGTGATTAGCGCTTTAAAAATCAAATCGGAGTTAGCTAGCTATACGTTAGTATTGACAGCACAGTCAATCGAAAAGGGTTACCACAAGAAGCATTATATTAGACAAAACTTTACCCTTTCAGCGCGAAGAAGAGAACAATAGAATGATAAACGACATCCTTACGTCATAGCGCTGCAAACAAGAAAGACAACACTAATTACTATTAGATAATGCCGCAATTTATCACAGGGGAGGGTACTGAGAAGCTCACCACTCAAATTATACGGATAAATAGCTCGTGATGGAGAATTTGCATTAATTTTCCAGTTCGACGCGAATGCAGAGAGCGCGGGTAATGATATGAAAATTCTAAGATGCTTGAAAAACATAGCCGAGTCACTGGTGCAATATGAATGTGGTATGAGCATATGAGGGAACTCGCGACGCATTTTGAAGAAAATAGGTCACATTAAAAAGATTTAAGAGGTCTTAAATCTTCTTAGACTTCCGTAATGTTTTTCTTGATGGCAATTTTGTAATGAATGATGTTTAAATTCAGGTAAATACAGTTAGGACTGAAATTGAAAGTTGATTTAGTGACCATCCCATTTACCCTTGAGTCATATACATTGAGTAGTAATTGTGATTTGCTTGGATAGTATGAGACTTTCTTTTGTATGTAAAATAAAGGTAGAGCGAAACGATCCTTGTTTGAAAAACAGAAAATAGTAAACCTCATTTCTATATAGAGACTGTATTTGCAACCCACGCTCTTTCAGTTTCCATTACCTGAACGTTTTCCCCTTTTCAAACAATTTCTTTAAAACAATATAGACGAAGACGAAAATGTAATATTATCTCAACTTTAGTGTATTCAAAGATATTACTTTCATAAGTTATTTAAAAATTCCCAATAGTAATGTAAGTTTGATAATGCTGTATACACACATTCTCCGTTTTGTCAAAGTTAGGGTTATAAAACTTTAAAGGCCGCTTTTATAATGACAAAATAAAAGCTCGCTTGAGGCCAATTCAATTCGAGACTATTATTTATTCAAAGTTTAATCGAATGAATACTAGCCCAAGTTAATTTAGAACGGATTAATTAAATAATAACTTTGTGAAGATTTATGAATGGTTACCGCAATCTAATAAATTTACTGAAATTAGGATGTTTAGTTTTCTAATTGAATTTGAAGTTATGGCATTTCGGTTTTTTAAATCTACTTATTTTTTTACCTTTCCATACCCTATCACTTATGACTCCAGGCTTCATTGGAAGATCAACGTCCGACATCTGTACCACAACATTGCAAAAACGAGACCTTTTGACGCAGTTAAAATGGTACTATTTTATTTTAATGATAGTTATTATTTCGGTTGTAGGACTGGTTACTGTCACATTTTTTCTTTCAATCTTCTGAAAGCAATATCAAACAGTTTTCTCAGGCAGAGCTCACATGGTACATAAAACAGATAAGGATCATCATCTAAATTGCTGTTTCGGTATAATACAATACTTAGACGCACTTGGAACTGTCTAATGTACTGTTTGTTAGCTTTCCATAAAATGTGCCATATCGTCTAAACGCCTCTGTAATGGTAATGTCTCATAATGGCGGGAAAGCGATACGAAATGCAAAATGGCGGTAAGGAATTTTTTATCACTGTGAAAATCGCTTTATGTTTTAATGTGACACGGTTGTTCTTTAATTCCTAGTTTTATAATCGGAAAATGTAATTATCCTGAAAAAAAGCCCTCTTTTATGTTGTGTAAAAATCATCTATTGACAAATCCAGCCCTTGGGTGGAGCAGGAATATAGTGTCATACTCTTACTGACTCCACCGTTCCTTTGTTGCCTTATTTTAAGACATGAACCTTTGGCCCCAGTTGGCTTCGACTCTTCTGCTGGGTCCCTACGGGTTCTGAAGAGAACTAAAAGCATCCTTACATATTATATTGTTAATGTGTGTAGATTAAAATATTTTGAATGTGAAACATTACTGTAGTTTTTCCTTTTAGTTAAAAACTCCCAGAAAATTCAATGGCAAAAAATAAAAAGCTGAGAGCAGCGTACTGGCCCCTAATTCGACGTATTTTCACCAAACTGTGCAGGTATTGCACTAACACTACACAGAATACCTTTATGGAAATAATCAAATAACATTCCATTCGGTGTTCCAAAAAGGTTTCAATTATTCTACCTCTGGAAGTTCCAGTAATTCTAACGAAAAAACTGCAGTAAAACTAAAAAAAACGGTTGAATAAATTCGTTTCATTTAAATTGTATAGAAAACTTGGATTTCTATTCACAAAAACTAGAACTGAATTTCACTGAAATAATATGAAACTAGATTTTATTTCAGTGAAATTAATTTGATTATGACACAATTTCTTTGTCAATAAAATCGTCTCGGTACGATTGCTGCAAAAAGCTAGACAGAAAGACGACGAAGATCGCAATGTCTCTACAGTACGTTTTTGGTAGCTGTAGTGTGTGCTAGCCAGTAGCCATAGAAACTACCTGGGTCTCCGGTGCGTCTAAAATAAATGTTCAGAATACGCCCTGGTCAGAAATCATGTGGAAAAATGGATCTCCAGTGCCTCTATATCAAGGCGGTCAACATCACTTGAGTCGAAAGATGTCCATGTTGAACAAAGGCCGCCCCTAAGTGTCACCACAACGGTCTCTTGAGTCTCACATACATCGGATTCTCGCGACTTCGTTGTGAGTGTCATGCGTTTTTCAGTGCGCGGTCGCCACTCCAGTGCCTTTCGTCCGGTCGTCTGGAAACAGTTCAGAACGATTCCAAGTCGTCGACGGTGCGCACGGTTCCCGCGCGCCTCAAGGAATAGTCAGCAAACTTTAGGGGGCCCAGCAGGGTCAAAGCCTCCTTAGACCAAGGGTAGATACGAAAGCGTATTACCAAGACCAATGGGATCAAGACAAGAAAGAAACGGGGTAGGTTGTTTAGTCAGTAAGAGTCTGACACTGTCTCCCGCTCTGCTCAAGGGCGGGATTCGTCACCTACGATAAAAAAGTGTCAATATGCTCTACATACTATGTACCACTACTGTGACCATTCTTCGAGATATGTCAGCAATCCTGGTTGTCTTGCGAATATCTTCATTCAGCTAGGTAGCAGTACAAATACTTTCAAGTATAAGTCTGAAGAGGCTGAAATCGACTTATTGCTTTTTCCTTCTCACGTCCTTCGGAAACCTTCAAGCTCAACCTTGAACCGCATCCTCAGCTTAACCTACTTTTCCATTTTTTCATTCAATCCAGCGCTCAAAAAGCATCGTTATAACAACTGGAGCATGATTAATATTGGCTTATCAAATGTTAACATACAATGCGATAATGGTCACGTGCCGTATGATATTAAAAATGGCGGTATATTAACTGTAATGTGTTGCTGAAGTTTATTTAGAATTTAGTAATGCAGCTCACGAGTAATAAGATATGTGAATGTTCAGTGCTTTGATGAACAAAATCTGGGTCACATTTTCTTACTATGTACCTTAATTTCTGCCATTCATGAATTATTTCATTCAATACAATTTATTCTTAATTACTTGAACATTAAACAGGTAATTTAGAATGAATAATCTTACATAATTATATTTATTTATTGTACACAAATAGATAAGTTATCACAATATGTAAGACAGATGATGAGTATTTTTTTCTAGGTGGAAAAATGATCTAATGACATCTCACAACCTCGGGTGGAGCGCGAGTTTGTCAGACTTTTACTGAATAAAAACCAACTCCTATTCCTTCTTTACCTTCGTTCCAGGGTCCGGGGTTCACTTTCACAAAAGCCATGGATCGTACGCTTATTTCTTGACTGCTTACAGGTAAGATAAACAGATAACATGCTAATGTATAATATCTTATTGCTCATGATTGTACCTATCAACCCACAATTCGTCGAACTTCTCTTTGCATACACGGACCTTCATTTAAAATTGATGTATTATTATGAAATACCTCGATAATGAGTTCGAGGAAATTTCTGCGAGTAATTTTCCGCTGAAACTGTAGCGAAAATTTAACACGCTCTCGCCATTTACGATACCACGTAGTAACGTTTATAAATGCTTGTAAATTCAGCACGTGTATTTACTTTTCACGTTGATGTGAACTTCTCCATAAATAAGGATTACTTGGTACTTTATCTTAGAGGCAGAATACCAGAAAATGAATGAGAACCTGCATCAAGTGTGCAAGATAAAGGCCCCTCGCCTATGGCGATTTTTTGAAGCGATGCTCTCGAGTTTTTCGTAAGCGCGCGACAGCATCGCTACTAACGCGCGTTTTAAGGTGCATTTGCAATGAGCTATAGAAGAGGTGCCAACGCGCTACAGCGTCGCGACTGTATCGATACGAAAGCACTACAGCATCGCTACAAAAAGTCGCCGTGTGCAAGGGGCCAAGGTAAGTTACGGAGCACATAGTAACTGCTGCTTCATATACCTTAAAGTTAACTCAAATTAGTAGAAAATTAATAGAGATAAAAAGTATCTTATGTGCTGTTTCAGGACATAGACTAGCCGTGCGCCAAAATTCACTTAAAGCCGTTTAACCTTTTGAGCGTGAAAAAGTATCAAACTTACAACTAAAAATTTCGCCTTTATAATATTAATGTTATAATGTGGTAATTTGCTACGTTATTTATTTAATACTTGATTCAAACAAAAAAATACACAAAGGCTGACTTGACCCCTTGGCATTTTCTACTTTAATAGAATATGGGCTGATTTGTCCGTCCTTCTTTCTTCTCGGTCACACAAATCCGATCATTTCTTACTCAGTATTTTATTTTAGTTACAGCACCAGTATATTAACAAGAGGTCATAATCTTCAAGAGGTTCAGGCACGAACTCAACAAAGTATTTTACTACGAAAATAGACAAAGCATTTTCCTACTTTGTAAAACACTAGTGCACAGTCAATAATAAACTACACAGTAAGTAATTAGCCGAGTCGCGACGTAACAACCGGCAATACATCTTTATTGTTTCATTTTGACATGTACGAGCGTAATTTCTACTTACATAATTAACTCTGTCTATTAACGTTATTAGAATATTGTGCTGTTAATAGGTGTGTTTTGTTGTACAATTAATATCATCATTCTGGTAACACTTTTTTTATGGTGTGCAAAAATCATCCAATGACGAATCCCACTCTTGGGCGGAGCAGGAATCAGTGTCAGAGTCTTACTGACTAAACACCGCACCCCGTTCCTTTTTTGAGGCCTTGGGAACAAGCCTCCCTTTCAGAAGAGACCCTGGGCCCCAGTAGGCTTCGGCCGTTTTGCAGAGTCCCTATGCTGATAACACGTTTGTTTTATCTCGTAGAGTGGGTAACTATTCCTAAAAATTATTGCGGTTGGTGTGTAAATTGTAGTTATGAAATCTTTATCGAATGTATTAGAGGGCATTAGATTACTAGCCCGGAAACAAATTGCCAAAAAGTTAGCTCAGTAAGTACAAATACAATTAGCCCAGAAACAAATTGCCAAAAAGTTAGCTCAGTAAGTACAAATACAATTAGCCCAGAAACAAATTGCCAAAAAGCTAGCTCAGTAAGTACAAATACAATTAGCCCAGAAACAAATTGCCAAAAAGCTAGCTCAGTAAGTACAAATACAATTCCAAAGAATAAACACGGAAATGTTTCCCGCCCCGCCCAAGGGCGGGATTCGTCATTAGATGATTTTTTTAAATAAAATGGAAGTGTAAATCACTATTGTTATTAAATCTTTATATAATGCCTTACCAATTATATTTAAATTGGTAAGTAACAAAACAAAATTCTAAAGAATAAACACGCTGGAAGTGTAACTTGTTATTGCTATAAAGCCTTACCAAGAAATAAATTGGCAAAAATTTTGTTAAGTACAAATCCAAATTTCAGGGAATAACAATGCGGAGGACGTGTAAATTGTTATTCTTATAAATTGATAGCTTTATCTAATGCCTTGCCGAGAAACAAATCGACAAAGAATTAGCTGTCCCTAGAAAAAGAGTTTTACGTTGGAATCTCTAAAAAACAAAACTTCGTTATCGTCCAAATTGTATCAACGTAATAGATCCATTACGTCGATACCATTTGGACGATCTAATGACAAAATCTGATTTCGAGAATTTTCCTGTTACCGAGGCTTTCCTTTCGTCTGGTTTTCAAGAGCTCATAAAATTAAATAACATCGGTGAAGGTCGACATTTGAGACCAATAATTAAGAACAAGTTAGTATTAAACAAAGCTTTAACTGCAGATTGCTTCAAAGAAAGCTTTTGAGAACTTTGTCTAAAGGATCTTTGGAAAACGTCGTCTTTGTACAAAAGGCAATGTAGCAAAAAGACAATCTTCCTTGAAACTCTGCTCTTAAACAAGAAGACCGTCTTGAGAAACCTCATTACGTAAGAGAGAGTATCGTGCATCCCCTGAAAGATTATATTAGAGTTAGGTTCTACTGCGGTTTCGAAATATTTTGCCACACAAAAAAAAACTACTAATAACATTAACATGTGCAAAATTAATTCAAGACAAGCAACAGATGACATTATAATGCCTGACTACCATTCTCGAGGGAGTTTTTTTCGTTGGAACTTGACACCTCGCCCCTCGGTGGATACGCAAAGTGAATACTAATTCTATACGTTCCCCTACAAGGGAGCCGTATAAATTGTTCTTGAAGATATGTACGGTGCGTGGAACCAGCATATTCTTATGTTTATGAAATGATACTGTCACACAAAATAGGGTAGAGTGTGCGTACATTTTTAGGGTGTCAACATAAATTGCGAAATAATTCGTCTACCCAACAAGTTTTCCTAGAACAGTAAGCTCTGGTGTCGCAACGTTACTTTACGCAGATCCAGTAGTCTCTTACAAGAAAGGCGTTGGTGAATAAACAGTGATATAAGTCTCGTGTCTAAAGCTCTGCCGCTATTGATCCACACTACGTATTGTTACTGCTGTATACGTTGCTCAATGAAGCTTAGTTATATCCTTTTCTATGTACATCCAACGTTGAGAATATTGCACATGTCTCTCATTTATTTGTCCTACCTTATAATAAAACCCAATAAAACTTGTCAACGTTGTACACTGTTCGCTGGATATTTCACTAATTGGCATACGTTATACGGTTACCTATAAATTGCATCGAAATCCGATTTCCACTCCAAAAAATCGTGATTATGTACCTGAAACAAATAATTGGTTTATTAGTCAATTTGTTCGTTGGAACATTTCAACAAAAACATCGTTGTAAAAGTTTTGAATGATCTCTAGAAAAAATGTATAAAACCAACTCCTTCCATAAACACTCCAGTGGGGCATCTAAAAGTTTTATGTCTAATGAAACTTTATGGAATCGTCTAGACCTAGAACTTTACTTATACATCATAAAACTTTAAATCCACTGGAATTGGAATTCTGCTCAGAGACTTTCAATTTATTGAATTCAATAAAAGAAAAGCGGCTTACACGATCATTGAACGTCTCGGTTGCATAGAGGAAGTGCTGCGCCCACAAAGAAAGCCAAAGCACGGATAATTTTTAAAATAAACCTAGGTACATATTGAAGTGCCCTATATATTACAAGCATCAATATACTAAACCAGGCTAGAAGATAATCAGATTCCAGCAGCGAAGTTGTTGCGATGAACGATCTACTTTGTCTTACTTCGGGAACGACACTAATTTTGTGTCGGATTTATTGTGACAGAACAAATAACAACCAATCTACAATAGAAAGAGCAATATGTTAAATTGGTCGCAATAAAAGTAAATTGTCATTCAATACAATTTTAGCATGTCTGATGTTACGAATTACGATTATTTAGAACATTCATGAATTGATATAACATTGAACGGGAATAGATCGTTTGCAATCTATATAAAAGGAGAAACTAACTGACTGACATATCAACGCACAGTTGAAACTACTGGGCCTAGAAGCGGGAAATTTTGCACAATGCATCTTTTATGATGTAGGTGAACACTAAGAAAGGATTTTTCAAAATTCAGCTCCTAAAGGGATGTAATGGCCGTATAAAGTTTGTATGGAGAACGCTACTTTCACGCGGGCGAAGCCGCTGGCAGAAGGCTTGTGTTATAATAAAATAAATCAGTTGAGAATATAAGTAACAGGAGATCAAAGGGTTGTAGGAGCAATAACGATTATTCGCGTACACTATCGATAAACATTTGTCTGCGCAGATGTAAAGTCGCATCATTAACCAATCGAATCGGTCGCCTTAGATACAGAACGTAAACATTAGTGACGTACCACGTCCGCGCGTATCGATTCGACCGAGCACCGACCTCGGAGACGTCACCGTGTTGATACTGATACACTTAGTTGGACCATTAAAAGTTTTCTTTCTTTCATTAAATAACTTATTATGTTATCTTATCAATACAGCAGCCTAGTTGTCGACAAACACAGATAATTCGCATCGATTTTGACTGAGTGTTGGGTTCGCAATTAAATAAATAAATATTTATTTATTATTAGAATTTTGAGATTCAAACAGTAATACCTCGATTTATCAGTGAGCTCTTTACAGATTTTCGAAGTCCAATAAAGAAATAAAAGCCTTGATTTACAATATCAATAGGCCAAAGGCATTTCTAAATCTTGGGATCAAAGGTTTTCTCGTATTCAAGGCCAAAATGGTATAGGATTTAGATAGATAAAATCTAGGTAGTAACGGAATTGGGTGATCACATTTTTGATACTGCTTCTGCCGATGAAAATTAGCATTTTTCTTTAAAGTCCATAGTTAATTATCTCGCACAAAATAACACGTCTATACACTTAATTCTTCTATAAAACGTTTTCACTTTTTGGGTGGAGCTAAAAGGAGATAAATAGAAATCTACTCTTTATTGTACACCAGCTATATATTAAATTAATATATTGTACAATATTAATATGTATATTGTACTTAAATTTAATAAGAGATCATAGTGGGCGGTCTTAATGCTAAAAGCGATTTTTACAGACCTTTGGATGGATTTGAATATTAGATTATTATTAATATTAGATTTTTACGTATTCGTTCAGTTGCCTTTTGAGTTCCAGGACCACTGAATTCTTTTACAAAAATTTTACACTGCAGTTTTCTTTTAGAAGTAACTAACCAAAAAAAATGTAAACATTCAAATGAGGTAGACACAGAGAATTGCCTAAATTAAAACGAAGGTCATCAGTCTAAATAACATGAATGAATTTATTGAGAGGCCGTGTCGAGGTCAATGACGAACACGTGGACCGCGAAGCCATTCAATTTAGGGACTAGCTAGCTGGTGTAATAGATGACTTCAATTCAGCTCAATTTCCCACTTAAATCGCAAAGTGTTCTGCTAGACCTAAGAGGAAATGAACAGATTTAACGGTGATGAACAGTTCTGCCATCGTTTAACGACAAAAGTCTTAAGATAGGACTACATTGGGCATACGTGGGCCCGATACCTACGCTGATCTAGACGTGTCAGTCCCATACATTTTATATGGCAACTTGACTTGTAGAGCTACATTAGATCAACGCCACGCAAAACACTACTACGTACAAATCAGACGTGGCAAATCGGTTTCGTCTAAGGAAGAACATATAGTCTATTTTTATCAGTCTTCGACTTAGCTGGTATAAACAGATGCTTGACAGCGATCCCACCTGATAATAAGCATATATGAAATCATGATGATGATGAAAGGCTAGAACGAATTAGTCTCATAATAAACTAGTGTTTATTATGAGACTAATTCGTTCTAGCCTTGAAGACACTTAAATTAGGCATAATTAGCATTTATGCGAATGAAGCCATCGGTAGAAGTAAATATTACTGCTATTGATATCTTCTAAGCCGAAAATACATGATTAATTTAAACACAGATCTTTTAAATCGACAAAAACAAAGTCACCATGAAAAAGCCAAACATTGGAAGCAGAAATAAAAACATTGAACTTTCCCTCGGATCCCCTGGAGAGAGTACGTGCCTTACACCCGAGCCAGCAGACCCTAAACTAATTCCCCAATTTAATCCTATACAACGAACCGATCAGAAATGGCGAAAGAGCGAAAATTAACAATACAAGTTCAGTTGATTTTCCCGGAACTCGTTCTGAAGGGAACTGTCAAAATTGGGGTTTCGTGGCTAAAATTCTAATCTCTTTACTGATATAATCAGATACTTATGTAAAGAAATAGGTGATTTTTGTTGAGTTCCAGAGTTTTGACCTATAAAGCTGTAGAAAATTAGGTTTGAGAAAAGATAGAATGTAAAGCTATATTTGTTTCTGGTTTTGGACCGCTTCTTCTTCTTCTTTTCGAATCGATGGACTCCGCTTCCCTCAAAGTTTTTGGACCGCTTGTGTACAGTAATAAAATTCATCACAACACCGCACCGAATTTCAGAATATCAAAACGGCTCATTCACGCAAACCAATTATGATAATGTAATTAACTCAGCAATTTGTTAATTGCCTTTATTTTCTACAAGCTTTTACCTTCAATTGTTCTTGACAAGTAGACAAAGAAGATAGATATATTAGCTTTGGAAAGACATTGTTTTCACCGGTAATTTATTGAGAAGTAAAATTATTGTAAAGGAGCTTCTACCAGGGGCTTCGCTCGCGAGAATGTAGTAAAAACTGAATAGTAGCAATCTACTGCTTAAGACTTTTAAAATTTGCATCAGTAGGTAGTTTTTGAGTTATTCGTTTCAAACAAAAAAAAACTCGTCTAATCTCTTTATAATATTTTGTATTTCTCTGTTTAAGTGAAGAAATTCACCTGACATTGATTGACTAAGGATGTTTTTAATATTGTGCGGATTTCATCATGCCTGCGGAATTGCTCCGCATAGCTGCTGCCCGGTATCACGCCTCGCGTCCTGCGTGCGTATTCAACGCAAATACATTACAATAAATACTTGTATGAAAAGGACATGCGTCCTGCGTCATGAGTCGTGGGCATGTTGGGTTATGCGGTCGTAGTAATCCCGCAAGCGTGAACGATGAACTCCGCACGATATTAAAAACCCCCCTTAACAATTTAGTTAACACATTTATACATAGGTAGCAATTTAACTAACAGCTAAATAAATTCGTCAGACATCAAAAAGAAAGCTGTTATTAATGTCTCGTGGTAAATTTAATAATAGCAGGTCGGTTGGGGAAATTCCCTGAAAGTTTTCTTCCCCAAGTATATGACTAGTGGGAATAAATGTGTAATATAATTTCATAAGCTTCCCCCTCTAAATAGGGGTCGAAGGGCGCGGCATTCACAAAACGCCGCCTTGGAGTCACGACACCGTCACTTTGTGGCATTGCAAAGCAAATTGTAAGTTATGGAGTCGCATTTTTTCTTTGAATTTACTTTGTACTACTTGCTTTTTGTAAATACGATCGTTTCTGTCTTTGTTACTTCGTATTTCTTTAAGAAAGAATTTCTTTTGTTGCATGCAAACCATGGCGAAAATAATTATTTTGGTTTAAAAGTGCACTTATTTTCATTTATTACAAGTGTAACAGAGTGTAAGATTTTTTTGGAATATTCGTCTTTCTTTGCTATAATAAGCATGAATACATTTATATATACATTTAAACCTAGCTCATCTGCAATCCTAGCAATCTGCACCTGTCTATTGGCGAATATCGCATGAAAATGTTTTCAGTAGTTTTTGAGTTTATAGCGAACAGATAGACAGATATATGCACGTAGTGGGGTATTTTGTTTTATAATAATTATGCAAGGATACGGACGGATACAGATTGAATATTTTTTTTTCAGCTAACTATTTACATCTCACAAGCCAAGCTTGAATCACAATATTAAATAAACATGGAAACTGAAAAGCATACATTCGCTGAAAAACTAAAGGAAAATTGGTGAGATTCCAGTTACAGTTTTTCAATCAAGAGAAGAAATCTATTTGAGTATTTATACAAAAGCATCAATAAACAAAACCCCGACGAGTTCGCTGTTACAACTTGGATTTATAGTAGGAACCGTTTTATTATTCTCTTTGAGGAACCGAGGAACTCATAAATATCTAGGAGACAAAGCCAACGAGTGTCGATTTGCACAAGTTCTAACAAGAAGATTCATAAAGCTGTTAACTTATATTACTTAAGGTAGGCGCCAGATTTTGCCATGAAGTTCATTGACCTTTTCATAATATCTTTGCGTACGTACCTGAAAAACAAACAATGAACTGTTTTTCATCACTATAAAATGTTAAATATCACGCTAGATGTCACACCTACTTCAGGTCTTAACCACTAATGGTAAAATAACCAGGTCACTAACCCCTAAGCAGTATTCAGATACTGGAGTGCTGCTTGCATTTTGAGAGCCTTCCATAGCATAATTACTACTCAAAAGCTATCGGTACCACATCGGTAGTACGACACCACATAAATAAGGAACAAGATCATAATAATTGGCGCTATGGCCCGATGTAGACAGAAAATATACTCGGATTACCAGACCTCGAGTTTTCCTTTCAGAAACAAACCCATGCCTCAGTAAAATTTGGCCCTGTTGGGCCCCTACAGTTTTGCTGATCTCCTTGAAGAACGTATGGAACAACACGAGCCGTCGACGACTTAGGCTCGATCCAGATGGTTACCCGGACTGCCGGAGGAGATCCCAGCGACTTGGGCGTGAGGAAGTCCGTTCCCTCAAGCGCACGATCGCCTCCTTCGCTATCATTACTGCTTCGCAAAAGGAGACTACCGCCTGTCATTCCTCCTCGCTTCGGATCATGACCTTTACCAGGGCCTAGTGCGTATGGTCTTTGCCGCCAATCGCACCATGGGAGACACCGCGGTGCTCATAAGCCAAAGCGGGGCACTCAACCACAGTATGTTCCACTATGTCCTTCGAGCGGTATCAAGTTGGAATATCATTCAGCATCATACTGATGAGCAGCATAAAGCAACAAGATCAGAATAATCATAAGCAAAGCACAATAACTGGCCCTATGACCCGATATAGATAGCAAATACACAAGCCGATATGACAGGAGTATATTTGGTGGGTGCGGGCGACGGCCTAATGAAAGCCAAACACGCGAGCCTCCACCCTGCACGCACCCGAATATTGTTAATTACAATAACATAGCTTACTACTTGTGACAACCTTACTATGAACTTTGTGTATGTGACCGGATTTTTGTATTTTTTTCTTAGTGAAAACATTATTCTCCTATTAGTGGGTTATTCTTTTATTGGTGGTTATTAGTTTGACTGTGTGTGATGTAGGTTGAATTCTACTCTTTATTTTCTTTGCTGGGTTAGCAGTAGACGCATCAACTAATATTCTAGCGATAAACATGCACGCTCATAGAATCCATTTGTCAGTAACTGAAAAGTTAATACAAAAGTCCGCTGCAGCGCTTCATTGGCATTATGTAGTCTAATAAAACTTTTAGATTTTACTGCGTGAACGTCAAAACTGCACTAATGTTCTCAATGTAAAGGTGTATGACACACAGATCACCTAAGTGAAACCAAGTGACTGTACGGTACGCCTAATGTAGTAATAAATATATCGATGTGTAGAAGTGATAAATGTTGATTGTAATATACTCGTATATTTACTCTGATAAGATACTACTGTAGTACCTATAATGCTTTCACCGCTACTACCTTGTAGTGTGGATTTCTGCATCTTTTAGTAGACCTAAATTAAATTTACTCCACACAAACGAAAAATTCGTTGAATTTTTAGTGAACTCGTTTATTTAAACCTCTTCTCACCTAGCTGAAACGCATTAGCTTCAAAACGAAAAGCCTAAGTTCCAACCGGTGTAATCATGAATAAAAGACTCCCGATCCCAGCTCTCAACAACTCAGTCGTAAGGCCGTAACTCTTGTATCTTTCAACCAAAAAAATATGAGTGTAATTTCCATGGTCGTTACCATCAAATCCCGTAAGATACTTCTTTCATTTTATTTCGGCATATTTACATAAAACAACAACAACGTGCTCTGTGTTCGGCACTGTACCTACGGTACATAGAATATAAAAATGTTTTTGGACGAACTTCCATTCCAGGCCAATTCACAAGTGTGTCGGAACAATGAATCGGGAGCGCTTCACCGCAACTGGAAAAAAGTAAACGAAAAAATGACATCGAGTCGCACGCCCCCCTTGTAACGGCAGTTTTGGTATTTTTTTATATGTCTCATTGCAGAAGGGAGAGACAAGCAGACGCGTTTTGTAGGCGGCGTTAAATAAATAAGCAGCATTCTGTACTGGAACGACCTTCGCCATCTGTGGCCGCTCTAAAAATACCACCCCGCCACCGACCGGCGTATTTTACCTCAAACGTCCCTCGAATTTCTGAATAATTAAAGGATCCTGTTATGATTCATACCATTGCCTTTTATAGCACAAAATAAAATGAGCCTGGATAATTAAGATAAAGTCTGTAAAAAAAAATAACTATAGTGGTAATTGCAAGAGCGCAAACAGTATGAATTGTTATTGCTAGAACTGTACACACGACCCAAATTGACTTTGTATTTGTAAAGAGACGAACAGAACGGATAGGTGAAGTGAGTAAAATACTCGTACATAACGTGGGATTGGTACTTGATTCGACACTTGGTACTTGATTTGACTGAAATTCACGTGTTTGAAATCGATTTTGCTGCTAAAGAAATGCTGTAATGAAGCTCATATTATTTATTTAAAGAGTGATATTTTTAAAACATACTATTTTTGGAGAAAAACTCCCGTAGAAATATTTTATGCCTTCAAACCTACACAGGGACGAGCCAAATGATCAAGTCTGATTTCATTTCGCTTTCATACAGTTTCTTTGGTTAAGAATCCTTTGCTGGAATGAAACTTGTGAATGTGCAAGCAAATAGGTGAAGCCATTCATGAGCTAGCTGCGGTCTCCGGGGACTTCGCGCCACGGAACGTTACTCTTTTAGCACTTGGAAATTTCATTTGGAAGCTGTACGTGATGCCGCGTCGAAATGCGCCCCTTTCCAGAGGGTCTGCGATTTAGATAGAAACTCTTTGAAACTTATTCAGACGAACGTTCGTAACAATACCCCAGCTCGTTGCTACGGAATTGAAATTAGGACCGTTACCATCACGCTACACTGGGTAAATAGAAAAGTTCCAATATGGGATTCAATCTCACAAACAGTATCAATTCGACACACGGTTCTGGGTCCGTGACCTCGGCCTTGCCTGAATTACGTATCCGAATATTTATCTCAGTTGCGAAGCCCTTACAAAGCTTACACTGTTCTCGTTTGACACGACCTTGTAGTGCGTAAAACAATGAGTAAGTTGTTGCTGGGCAAGTAAGAATCATATCGAGATGGTACAATGGCACAGCCTTGAGAAAAGGAAGTCTCAGTTGCAGATGTCAGCAGTGGAGTGGTCCCGCGAGAACAATAAGGTTTCACGTCTTTGTTGTGGCACGTAGCGTGTAAATTGGCGAGCACGTGCGTCACTCTATAGCATATCACATCTACAGATATACCGTGTTTACTCACGAGGTCGACGACTACAAAAAGAGATTGCATTATGCTAACGTTCTAAGCGCCCCACGACAATTTCTTGAAAGTGGGCTCTATTCAGCTTTTTTACTTTCATAAGCGCAATAGAATGACCCTATTATGAGTACAATAAATGCTCAGTACACAATTTAAAATGTGGAAATAGAATAACAAGGCAAGTATTATGCGGGTTGGGGTGCCAATTCATAAGTAGAAAGACACTTTGTCTGAAACCAGTAACTAGCTGAAGAACTAAAGAAACAATCGTACTTACAGTTAAAGAAGTTATGCAAATAAACTGTAGTAGGTACGTAAGAAATGATGTAAAAAATATACACTTATAAATAGAACCGCAGGGTGTTGTAGCACAAGAAACGTGGGCCGGTAATATCTAAGTAGGGGATCGTTGACTCAGCCACGTTTGCGTAGGCAGTTATGTTATGCGCACCGTCCTATAAATGCACTAACGTAGAAATACTGCAGAAAATGTTCTTATACGGTATGGTAATGAAATGAATTCAATGTTTAACCGCTAAGCCAACTGCAGAGAAAGCAAACAGCAATTTGAACGCAATGAACGACTATTCGTTTGAAACAGTGACTACAAATAAGGATTTAAACAAGAAAAGAGATAAGAATGTAATAAAGTGTCGGGAAAACATGTGTTTTCTCTTTAGAAATGCAGTAGTTTCAGAAAGAAATACATGTCAAATATCTTTAAATCTCCGTCGGTATTTCATCGAGAGCTAAATTGGACACGAGCATGTATCACGACATTGCAGCGTTTATGGTCACATTTAATGTGAACTTGAACTCTATTCTAACACGTGCGGTCGTGCAAATCCAATATAAATGGAATTAACGCCCGTGCTCGGTCAACATCGTTAACTTGTCAACTATGATATGGACCAAGAGTTGCGGAGGCGAATTCAGGTATTTCGTCGCGTACTCTTTACATGTGGGCGAAGTGAGAACGAAGCAAATCGACTTGAAGTAAAGCTGCTGGGGATTGGCGCGTCGAATCGTGGTTTGTATCGATGTCACCTCTTTAGTTGCATTATGTAGTAGTTTACTTTGCTTGTACTGCGATCAGAGCTTCTCTGGCGATAATACTGTCGCTATTCCAGAGAGATCAGCAAAATGATGAAAGTGTTTGGTTCATAACGAACAGTTTAGAAACTTTCAAGTTCAATGCCTCACTCATCGTTTGCTTTTACATCCTATTTGCAACCATTTCCAGTCCTGACAGGCGCAGTCGGTAAGTCACGTGTTGGAGGCAGTTTCGCCATTGTGGCTGGTATACACTTGCGCAAGTATCACGAGGCCTCCCACGTGGCAGGAGACAAGCTGGCTGTGACTCGTGAATCACGAGTTACACCCGCTTTTATTTTTAACACGAATTAGGTATGTTTGTATTCACACTCAGTTTAGCATGAGCACAATTACGGAGGACCTTGTATACGTGCATATGAACGGTTTTCCTATAACAAAGGTTTCATTTATATAATACATATTCGAAGAATGTTGCAAAAACATTGGTACGTATTTAATTTTGAAAGAGAATCTTATTTTAACTCTATTATATTTTCCTTATTCACAATTCTCTTAGTTATACTAAATTCTAACCACAACGAATGTTTCTCTTTGGAATTCTGTCTGGTAGAGAAACCCTACACAAAGCTACTAAATAATACTGCCCTGGGATTCATGACCGCAAACAGTGCAATCCCAAATCACGGAGTAGAAAGCAAAACCAACTAACTTAATTATTATTTTAGTTGCAAAATGGAAAAGTTTTAAACAAATATTAGTGGGAGTGGAGAAAGCGAAAGGAAAACAAGAGTTAATCCTGTGGTCGTTAATGTAACCACGTACTGAACACATAAGGTTCGTACAAGATCAAACAAGGTTGGGTTGGGACAAACAGGGAGTTCACGAAGACGATACAAGATTCAAAGGCCCGCGACCAGTAAGAACACAGATTGGACCTACCTATAAGTAAGAAGTCTGCAAAACTAGCGAAGTATAAAACCTACAAAAAGCAGCTCTCAATGAAGATACAAAATATGCAGCACACAGCTGCATATTTTGTATCTTCATTGAGAGCTGCTTTTGCACAGTAAAATGGGTGTTAAATATTTATTAGCCATTGATACAGTGAGCGATCCAGCGTGACGGCACCTGATGATTGGACGCGGCAGCTCTGACATAATCGACGTCATTATTGTAAGCATGATGGATTCATATAACAAATTATTTTTTTAATAACTCTTGCAGAAAACGTTTGGATGGGAGCAAGGAATTTTGTGTGACCAAAAGTGGTTGTTCGTCTTTGCTTCTTTTTTATTGCGGTCACAAATATCTGTCAAAAAAAAACTTATAATGAATTTAATAGGTAGAAGGAATGACATCACCTACCTATAAAATCTTAGTCTAAAGCGCTTTAATAAATTATCAAACTTGATTCAAATGTAAAAGCATAACATCAGCTTATCCGTTATTTCGTTGGTTAGCTTAAGATCTTAGCACAACGGTAAACTTCGGTAGTTTACGCCTGTTTTATTAGCTCACTATTCGCAGTTAATTATGTAGCATGATCTGTTAAGTTCGGCGATGTAGTTGGTGGCTATGAGGTCCGAATTCGACTACTCTAAAATTGTGTTTGCAGCTGTAAGGACTTACTGCAATCTCAAATTGAATACAGGCAACATTTGCGAAGTAAAAGATGAACATATGAACCATCCAAATATAGAAGATATACGCGTACAATTTAACCCAAGCTTAATAACACGGAAACGGAAAAGAAACTGGAGCAAACCTTTACAAAACTCCAAGCTTTACACAAAACAAGTAAAAAATCTTTTCTGATACACACGCGGGCATTTTGATGTCAGGGATCAAGTGCCAGGGACGAAATGAAAATCCACGGAACAGTATTGAAAATGCCAATCACAACTGTCTACGGCCGTGCTCGGATTGTATGGACCCGATGTTCATATTCTTTACTGTGTCATTCACTACGATATTGCGTAATGAAAATACGTATGTCGCGAAGCGTTTGCCTTTTATCTGGTTTCAATGAAAATCGCTGTTTGAATGGGACGTAGTCTTCCGGGAATATTGTTCATCTGATAACCTGGAACGAATGCAGCTTTGTATGCTTCTGTTCAGTAAAGCGTTTGTTCAAAGACTGGAAACGAGCGAGCTCACGGCAGATTTTGTGTTGTAGTGGGAAATCTATTGAATTATTAATCTATTTTGGACTCAGAAAACTTTTGTATAACTAGTATTTAAGCTTTTACTGATAGAGTTGTTTAGCAAGCGGATTATTTTAAAATCAAACTAACACTTGACGCTTGCAGGAACTTTATTTGAGAACTTTCTAATTTTATTCTTTACTTTATCAGTTTTTAATGTGAAAAACTCTTTTATAGGTAACATTCAGTATAACATAATTTATCAGCTACCTCCGAAAAAGTGTTTTGTCCTTACCTTCGTCATAGCCCAAGGTAAGGTAAGCGTCATACATCATATACTAATTCAAATGCCAGGCGTTAGGGGAAGTATTTCTACCATTGTTTTTTTATTCTCTAGGCACTATAAAAATGTATAACATGAAAATGGGGGTTCGGAGCCCCTACTAATTAATAAAAAAAAGTTTAACCTTCCAGCAATTAGCATAAACTGTCCAGATTATACCTACCCACAGATCTAAGTTCGTGTAACTTTTTTGACACACATACATTAAAGATTAATTCTATTGTATTGCTGTAGGTTTTGAAGATGTCAACATATCTCTGTGTAAACTCAGACCTTGATGGAATAATACAGTAATACCTTAACCATCAAGTTCGTATATTTACACAGTGAATCAGCCGTCGTCGACGCCGTGTGTAAACAAATGTTAATACCTATTCTTGAGGTCGCGTAGAACAAGTCTGTTTGTGACGTTTTGAGATTACATATTTTAAATGCTTACAGACCATGTCGGCATTTATTGTAATGTTTACATTTATCTCGGTGACATTTATTTGTACATTTGCTATTGGCAGCTTCGGTTAGAATGATAGATAAGTTACACAGTATAAGGAAAAAACACGTAAGAAGAATCAAAATAAGTCGTCATCAAATTGTACTAATGACATTATAACTTGTACGTTAATATGAGACAGAACATTATACATAAAATGATAAATTCATTGTTGCGAACTTATGTTGAGGAAATGACAATGTCCACCGTATTATCATTCTATGTGCTAATAGGCGTTTCCTTTATCGTGTATTGGTTTTCATATAAGTACTTAATTGCACATTATTCAGTCATTGTGAGTAATCATGTTAATTTTCTAAAATTTTTGATAAGACAGTAATATCCATGTAATGTGCATGTAAACCTTCCTCATTAATCACTTTGTCTATTGCCTGTAAAGTGATCACACGTACCGAGTAAACGGGCAAAATAGTTCTCTCGGCCAAATACTTGGTACGTAATTGTACGTATGAACATAGCGCCGAGTGCTCGGCCAAGCGCTATCTCTACTACTCGCTTACATCCTCGGCCCAACAACATTTTACTGTGTCAACCTTTTACTCGGTACGTGTGTTCAAAGCATTATGGTAAAATTCGTTCGGAAATTTTAAATCTATCGCAAACATGGATACAGGCACACGCGGTGGTTCTCTGTTTTACAATATGTAAGTTCATAACTATTTGGTTACCACGTAAAACCTAGTTAAGACCAAGATAAAAACCTACGAAATTATCAATAGGTACCCAGAGCACAATTGAGCCACAAATCCCTGCAAAGCCAGGATCAACAGTAAGATCGGACAATAGCTGTGAACAATGAAACGTTCCCGGAGAACGATAATTCTGTATTGTTCAAACACGAGTTGCTTAGTTCGTCCTTACTTCCTGCTGTTATACAAAGAACAATTTTCGAAGGACACCTCGTACTAGTAGGGTTACCAGATAGTCCGGAGAAAAGGCCTAATTTTGATTTTAAACACCTGAGACTTTGTACAGTTTAAGAATTTGCTCTCAAACGTACGAATTTAAAAAACACGTAATATTATTGTTTTTACGGAACTAGCTGACGCGTTATGCATTGTATTTAAAGCGGGGTGGTGAAGAAGGGCATCTTCTGTAATATAATTGCACAATTTTTAATCGCGCAATTATTACCAAAGGAAGATTATTATTTTTATTTGCTCACCATTTTGTTAAAACTTAATTAAAATGTACGCTGTATTTTACTGAAAATTCTTAATAAAATACTAAGATTTCATGAGCTTTGCAAAATCCAACCGCAATTCTGAGCAGAGTCCAAAAATCCAGAAATTTTACAACAAATTCTGAGATATGGTAAATTGGTATCCCTACCCTAAACGACAAGGAGGTCCGCTGTCTGTAATAAGGAAACTGGTTTGCGGAATAATAAGTTTGGCAAACAACCCAAATTGGAGAAACAGGCAGCTCTTAGGGATACCATAGTAACCAGTTTTGATAATTTTGTTTCACACCTCGTACTCGTTGGCTCGTGCGTAGAATTGAGTTAAAACGAAAATATTTATCATCTGGGCCTCGGGTGTTATCAGAGCGGAACCTACCGCAGCCTTGGTTGATGCAAATGGCATGTTTGCTTTGCTGCGCCAGATCTCTCTTCACACGTAACCTTTATGTTATGATGAGGGTAGTGTACTTTAGAAAAGCATTAAAAACGACTCTACTTTTGTACCAAGACAATATTCATCAATATATTTCTTCGATTTCCAAACCTATAAGCTCTGGCCTTTACGGGGAATAACCCCTGTATTGTGGATGCGTTCACAAACATGTAAGACACGCTACACACGAGAAACCTAGATCAGGAACACCATCTGTCGGTCATCACAAATATTTGTTCCGTGCCACTACCAAGAAGTCAACCTAGCCATCAAATGGCTTGGCTCTCTGAAACAAAGTGTCAGACTTCTGCTGACAAAAACTCAACAGACTTTTTAGGGTCACGGTGTTTCAGACCATCTCGTAGCCTTGGTAAGCCAGTTAGGTCTGAGCAAATAAAAAATAGGAATTTTTATGGTAGGAATAATCATGGAGCAAATTTCAGACTTCTATTGACTAAACGACCCACCGTTACTTCTTGCCTTAGTTCCACGGCCCAGGTGTTCTGCTATCGCATCAACCCTTGATTCCAGAAGGCTTCGACCCTGCTGGGCCTATACGGTTGCTGACAACTCAAAGAGTCAGACTTCTGCTGAAAAAAACTCACAAGCGTTTCAGGGTCACGGTGTTTCAAACCACCTCGCAGCCTTGGCCAGCCAGTTAGGTCTGAGCGAATAATAGGTAGAGATGTCAAACTAAATACAATGTCACATTACATACAAGTACATAACCTTACAAACATGTTAATGTATGACTCATGCTTTCCAGCCTGCTGTAAAACATTGTTAATTTTTACCTCGACATTGGCGGTATGCGCAAATTACTTCTCGTTTTATACGGTTTTTGTGTGCGCATGTGTTTCCTATATGCAATGACCTTTTGTTAAGCCACTTTTATTTTCATTTTCATAATAATTTATGTGTGCTGCAGTTGTGTTTACTTATGGACTCATAACCATTATGGCTGACGGGTGTGCATTTTTGTGATTATGTGTTAAAATGATAATAATTATGGTTTTGCCACGAGTAATGCCCATGGTCATAGCCAATATTTTTTTACTCATTCTGACTAGACTCGCATTTGACCACTATTTCACCTCGTAGGGACCTACCTTGCAAAAGGGTCGAAGCCAACTGGGGCAAAGGATTCGTGTCTGAAATGAAGGATCTGGCCCTGGAATAAAGGCAACGTAAGAACGGGGTGGGTTGTTTAGTCAGTAAGAGTCTGACACTACATCCCAATCCGCCCATGATCGGGATTTGTCATTGCATGATTTTCAGCCACAAAAAAAAAACAGTACTTGCGATGATGTGTTTGACGACGGAATATGCTTGCCTAGAAGTAACCTATTCACTATGACTTAAATACCCCTAGGTTGTAACCATTAAGAAATACAGACTCCGGCAGGGAGTAAAAGTAATTTATTATAATGACAAAACTGAAATAAACATTATATTTGACCTTCATCTTCAGGTAAAACGCCTCAGGCCGTCTGCTCCTGATCATCTAGATCTTAATCTACGTTCTTCGATCTAGTTCGAGTGCCTGGCATAAGAGCAAAGGTCGTGAATTCAATTAAAGACCGAGTAATGATGTTTCGTTTGAATACTTTTCTGGTCTGTTACGGGACATAAATTGCTTTAAAGAATCACGAAGAAGTATTATTCAAAAATACGCTGAATTGTTAGTTAACTTTACTTGGCATGAATAAAAAGGTAAATAAAAGTGGACGAAACTATAGTTGCCTGAAAAGGGAGAGAACACAGTTTTTTAATATAACTTTTATAAGACGCTGACATGCAGTCGACTGCGATAGATTGAGCTGAAAACTTAAGTCCCAAAGTGACTATAATCCTAAGCTCTTCTTAAACGAACGCCTTTACTTGGCAAGCTACCAAAGCTGGCTCGGCTTAAAAATTCTAATCGCATGCTAGATAAAGCCCTCGTAGTAACATGTCGAACGACCCCTGCAAATTCCTTCGCCTACCCCTCTTCTGATGAATAAGTAAGCACTACGTTTACTCACATGATAACGTACCATCATTCAAGCTTCCATGTACTGCCACTTTCGTCCCGCGACACATTTATCACCAGCACATCTCTACTAAATCAAGGGAGATGCAGTGAGCAGTTCAATCCTATGGGGACGGCGGGCGCCCATGGTAATTTATTCACTTGCTCCTGAATTATTGATACTGGTAGAACAGATAATTGTTTGCATCAGAGACAGATAGTGATTCCGGATTTACACAGTCGTATTCACAATTTTTGCCTCTCGCCTCGCCAATCGCCTCGGCACTCTTTCGATGAAACTCTTTCATACAATATGAATCCGTTATTTACACATCTGTGGCCTCACCATTTGCGAAAATGTGTATATGCGGCCTGAGGCCTGTGACTTAGCGTAATTTGATTGATATTACAATAACAAAGGGACGGCCTCCCTAATTAGATCAAAGAGTTTTGTACGGAGATAATAACGATAAGAGGAAAAGGATATTTAGTCTTATGAGTTATGACATACTGTTTCAGCTACATGTTATTCTAATATTCTTTTGACAGGCGCTAATTAGGTAAACATTTGCAGAATCATTAGTCGTTATTGTTAGAGGTCTTTATTGAGGCCCTGTCACATTGATAGACTGTGTTATATCCGTAGTTTTAAGTTATGTATGTAAGTTTTATTTTTAAGAGACCCTGGGCCCCAGTACGCTTCAACCCTTTTGCAGAGTCCCTACGGTGTTATGTGTGTTACTATAACAGAGAACGTACATTAAACTCTTCAGCCCCGCACAGCTATTGTTTTTAGACGATGTCTCTAATTACGGTATTCGATAGGTTAAACGTATTCTGTTCGATTGACTCGACTATAGTAGTCACATTTACAACAAAAAAGTAGAAGTCTCGATCTCAAATAAATTGGGCTACGAGGTAACAGAAATACTGAGACAGAGTCCAATTGGAACAAATGAATTCGTCAAGTTCAGCTCCTTTTTAACCTTTGCTATAGTGACAAATGATTGTCAATATAAAGTAATGGCGGTTATAAATAAAACTGTTCGTGCCAACTGTGTTTATGGAAATTTTATTATTCATCATGACTATATCGTAACAATGTCCTAGAACCTGACCACAACTAGGAATTACGTTATTGAGTTACATCACAAGTCTTTGTCATGCTTTTATAACATAACCTATTTAGTTTCAAACGTTGAAAATTAACTTCATACATTGCTTAGTTTTGAACAATTTTTTTTCTGTGGCTTACACAGAGTAACCAAAACTATAAGAGTAAATCATAGAAATTACTGGGGTTTTTTTATGATGGGAAAAATCATCGAATGAAGAATTCCGCGGAGCGGGAGACAGTGTCAGACTTTTACTGACTAAACGACCCACCATTCCCTTTTTGACTTAGTTCCACGACCCCAGTGTTCCGCTTTCGCATCAACGAACGCTTGACCCCAGAAGGCTTCGACACTTCTGGGCCCCTACAGTTGCTGACAACTGCTTGAGTGAACAGTGCGCGCCTTCGAAATTACAGGGGTAGTCCTCCGTACACGTTTTATTTACAAAACTTATACCAACGCTAATTAGAAGTACAATTAAATTTCAACAATCGAATGTAATATCGTTTAAAAATGAACGAAAAAATCAAATTCCAATACCTAAAACCTAACCTCGTCAATTCAGATGAATCGTTAGGCAAGTAATAACGAATGTACGAGAGCTTCTCAATTTCCATCGAAACCAGCGACCCATGCATTAATTGCAATGATCAATTAAAACTACAATAGGTAAGTTAATTGAAGGAAAAGTAAAATATTTGCGCTTGCATCGAGTTCTTCGTAAACGATGGCCAATTGCTTTGTTTAGTCAAGCGAGAAATAAATCTTCGAAAGGAAAAAAATAATAGTAAGTTAGGACCTTTTTTCATAGCACATAGACCTTCCTAGATCACCGCTGCAAACACAACTTGGCGAAATGGAGTTAAAGTGGTACGCTGTTCAGAACTTGAGCCACACGTTGAAGTTATCACCAAGTAAATATACACCATAATACCGACTTACGTGTTGTAGGTCGCGGGTTTAAACCCAGCCAGGCACATTACTTTGTGTAATTTATTTCATTACCACTGCTCTCAAAACGGTGAAGGAAAACATCGTGAGGAAACCGGCATGTCCTAGAACCAAAAAATTCGAAGACATGTGACATCCACCAACCCGCACTGGGCCCGCGTGGTGGATTACGGCCCATTCCCTCTCTTAGAGAGGAGGCCTGTGTCCCTGCAGTGGGAACATTAAAAAGGCTGATGATGATGAAATATACACCTGCACTTTACAAGGACTTAATGACTGTCACAAACGTTAAAAGAGTTTACAATCGATACGAAAAGAAACAGAAGATTACAAATTTCATTCATTTTAATTAGACTTGTTTTGGCAAGTTGTAATTGTAGCTTCTAAGAAATTGTACTCCAAGTTGTATTCTCTCGAGATCTTTGCTTGTTTTCTGTTTGCCATCTACTGGGATTCAAGGTTGAAGGAGAATCTTGTTAGGGGTAAAGAAACTTTTTGACGCCGACCCAAAGGCAAATAAATAAACCAAATTGATAAATCGGATCACTGGCGCGTCCAACTGGTTTTGTCTATGAGAATAGGGAATGTATTTCGAAACAAATTATAATTATTCAGTTAATTACACTAATAATAGCAAAAGTTTGTGTATGTTTGTTACTCCTCGCTCAAGGACTTAAAGGAGAACGATGAGCTTGGACCCACATTATATAAAAATAGATACACTTGCGAATTAATGTTTATTATAATTAAGAATTTATAAGAGGATTATATAAAAAATATTGAGTCACTAGGAGAAAGGAATTAAAAGTTAGAAAAAAAAAGAATTTACTTAAAAATAAGCCATCGTGCAGTTAATTGAACGCACCGTGTTTCGAGTTACGCTCCAACCTAGTCTTTAAACGATTTACGTTCTTACACTTGTATACGTTTACGGTACGATACGTATTGTTTTTTTTTTTCTTTAATTACCAAATCTTGTCTAATATAAAAAAAATAACATAATAAGTGAATACAAAAATTGCATTTATGTTTAATATTAAAAAATGAACAATGTTATGCAAAATGTGTAATTATCACGAATATTTATGATAACATAGAACGGAACGTTATGCTTGTCAATGTAGGTGATTGTCAGTGTCATAGGGAAGAGATATTGGTACTTGCAAATATTAACACCTGGGCTTGCAAGTACAAGTTTGAACAAATATCAGGATCAGAACCCAGGTATTAAAATACTATAAAGTATTTTAAACCAAATACGTATTTCATATTTTAGTCTAGTTCGTGCGACATGCGACAATCATATACAGCTTTTTTTAGATGGATATGAAATCTTTCCTTCCTATTTCAATCACAAGCTTAACTTCAAGCACGGCTACTGAGCCCCCAATGCTAAACTAGGTGTACTTTTATAGGAAACTAGCTGCTGCCCGCGACGTTGTCTGCGTGAAGGCTCTACAGCACCAAAAAAACCTAAGATGGCAGTGTATATCAGATGGCATAGCATTATAAGTAAACAACTTTTAAAGTAGCATTGCATCAGCCTTATAAAGTTCCCGCTGCTGGGACACTGACCTCCTTTCTAGGAGAGGAAATGGGCCATAATCCACCACGCGAGTCCAATACGGATTGGTGGATGACACAATTGGTTATGAAATAAATTACTCAAAGTAATGCGGCTGGGTTTAAACGTCCGACCTACAACTTGTAAGTCGGAGCCTTTACTACTTCGCCACCACTGAGTCGGAGCCTTTACCACTCCGCCACCACACTACGATGGTAGTTATGCTGCCAAGAGCCAAAATGTAGAGAGAGTCAGAACTGGTGACTCGAGAGCAAGCGACATACAGTTGCCCGCGTAAGAGACAACCGTCCTGAAGTTGACATCCACTGCACTCAGTGTCTGCCCCTGCGACTTATTGATGGTCATCGCGATGCAAATACTCACGGGGAACTGTACGCGCTTGAAATGGAACGAGAAGTATTGAGGTACAAATACTGCCTCGCCTACGCCATAACCCGTAAGAATTTTTGCTTCAATGGTGTGTCTGTGCAGCGGGATAACTTTAAGACGGGTCTCGTTACAGCACTTTGGAGGAGATAGCTTATGAAGATGCATAATCGGGAGTCCGACTTTCAGCTTGATGGTATACGCTTGAAATGCACTTAGTCCAGCGGTAAATGACTGTTGTCCCCGTACACACAACGAATGAATTCTTCTAAGCTGGCTAACGCTCTATCGAGAGACTTTGGAAGCACGTCTTGTCCACCTCTCTCGCGGTGGGCTTTGACTTGCAGCGGACTTTGGCAGAGGCCATGATCCGGAGTGAAGAAGAGTAACAGGCGGTTGCCTCCTTCTGCGAAGCAGTAATGCTAGCGGCTGCATCAGGCAAAAGGAAAGGCGCTCAAGCCGCAGCCACCGCCGCCTTGTCTCCGATCCCGATTTCCGGCCACATTAGGCGCGGCCTTGCGACCGCCGAGCAATGGGTAGCTCTCTCTGTCCACCCATTCGATAACCATCGGGACCGAGCCTAAGTCGTCGACGGCACGCACAGTTCCCTGCACCTCAAGCAGTCGTCAGCAACTGTAGGAGCCCAGCAGGGTCGAAGCCTTCTGGGGCTACGGGTAGACATTAAAGCGGAACACCGGGGCCCTGGAACTAAGGCAAGAAGGAACGGTGGGTTGTTTAGTCAGTATGAGTTTGTGCATTGCTGCCGAGCCGAGCTCTTATATTAATGGTCAAGCGCAGATCACAAACTCGTGACTATAACAAAGATTGTTTCAACGTAGCAAACGGGAAGCGTTTGCCCGAAATCGCCACTAAACAAACTGTGACACCACCCTTCAAATGTTCGTTCCCATGGATGTCCTGCAGGGTTCTGCCCTCGGCCTCAACTGCCTTCCTATTGGCCATCGTACGCTCATTCCATACGATCAAAGAGCAATCTTTAAGCACGTGTCCCTTATCGCTGCTACGTGACACACCACAAACAGGCGTTTTGGCGCTCTCTAAATCGATGGGAATTTGAACATGGCATGTGCTGTCTTGCCACCCGGAAGCAGTGTAGCAGTGATTCCCGATGACGCGACAGCAATAGCAATATTGCCTTGCCTCCTGACTTCTGCAGGTATGCCATGTTTTTCTTGTTCCAACAGGAGCAACCCAAGAAAAACATTTTACCCGGGTTTTGCACAACGCTTTCAAGGATGGTGTCATAAATTTGTTTTTGCTCTGAAGAGAACTCTGTCTCAGCGTTATACTCTCGATTTCCGTAGTCTTGATGCGGTGATGATTGGGGAGTTGGTAATCCATATTTGATCAGTAGATTGCCGCCGATAGAAATGTCGAAGTCATCTTGAAGTGAACTGAGACAGGTGTTCAGCACACGATCATGAGTTACATCGACTTCATCTCCAGTAGCACGCCTCAAAGCTCGCAGAAAATCTTCAGACAATAGTGATATAGATGATGGCAATATTTCAATGAACATAACTTTTTTGTAATACTTAACACCGAATTTTTTTTTAATTGTCTTGGTCAAGTCTGCTCAAGATTTTGAGGGTTTTTTGGAACTTGAATATTTCAAAACGAACTATACCCTGCCCTATATGTTGCCCTGTGCGATAAGACCGCCTATTGTACACTTAGTTTTTGTATTTGTATATCCTGTCCATATTATGAGGTGTACAATAAAGCTTATCATAACATAGTATAAAATAAAGTCGCTACTACTAACCTTACCAACATGATCAAATGATTAATTTACTAACATTGTTAACATGTCATTTGACTTGATTTTTATGAAACCAAGTAGATGTCGCTGTTTTAAAATTTTCTATATACTACTACATCAAAATACTCGTATGTTTCTCTGCCCAAGTTACTTAAATGGCGTAGTTTTTATAGTGTAAAGCCAGATAATAGCGTGGCGTGATAGCATGATAATATGTAGCCTATATGTTGGCCCATCCTTTAATCATGCAAAATTTGAAGATAATCCATGCAGTATCCATGCAGTATATCCAAATAAGTTTTTGAGTTTAGCCTGGACATACATACAGACTAACAGACAAAAATTCTAAAAACTATATTTTTTGCTTAAATATCGATTGTAGATCACTTCCCAAGTATTCTTTAAAAAAATATTTAATGAACAGTTTTGACTTTCCTACGATTTTATTATAATTACATATATGTATAGATTATTCGTGAAACTCTTTAGTTAAGTCCCAAGAGAACACAAATTTCCGTACAACTATTGTCGTTTAAGTGTGTCTGTAATAACGGTAGTCGAAAGGTAAAAATAATATTATTTTGTTAATGTAATGTTTTCGTTTGTACTAATTTGAGTCAGTAGATGTCGTTGTACGTATGTAAATAACATTGAAACGTTATTTAAGATTAGGTTGCGTGGCAAAATAAATCCGTTAGACCGTTGTAATAAGAATAAGATATTTCATATAAACATGGAGAACACCGTTTCATCATTAAAGAGATGAACTATTTTTTTAAATAATATATTAAATATTAACTCACATTTTTAGTAACGAACCAACCACTACCTAAGATATTTCCCTAAAAATAAATAAGTAACATTAAAATTTGCTCTGTTTGGGCTTATTTTTTTTCATTTCTAATTCCCAGTTGTGAGTAAATTCGACCGCGCAGTAAGACACTATGAAATCTAGAACACGACCTAAATCATAACATTTTTTGGAACTTAAATTTGTCAAAACGAATTATACGTTACAACTTTTATGAAAAAAATGCACATTATACCATCTATGAATTTTAAGAATAACTAACTGCTAACCTTGCCGACATGGTCAAATTTAAATTATTAATTTCCAAAAAGTGTCAACATATAACTTGATTTGATTTTTGTGTAATCTCATAGATGACGCTTTTTTAAATATGTCTTTATACTACTAATATTCATTAAACTATGTTTCTTTGCCCAAATTACGTAGTTTTGAAAAACTAATAATGGGAATCTTTATTATTGACATAAATAAGTTTACGTGCCAAGATTCAAGTTAATTAACCGAAGGATTAAGATTCTCCCATACAAACTTTAACATCCCGTAAATCTTGCACTGAGGGTAGTACTGAAAAAATAAATATGCCATCCTTGATAACTAATTTAGGGTAATGTTTGTGCTAAGTTTTGAGTTAATCGGCCGACGGAAAAAAAAGTTACACCCTTGCACCATTTAAATTCAATATTGCTTATCCCCCATAACTTACGGCGTGATAATATGTAGCCTAAAGCCTTCCTTGGTTTACAAGGAACATTTTTGCTGAATTTCAATTCAATCTATCCAGTAGTTTTGGCGCCAACCCTGACCATAGGCACAGAAAAACAGACAAACAGACAAAAATTCTAAAAAGTCACTTTTTGTCATTAGTTACGTTTTTCTAACAAAAGCCACTTATTTTTTCCAGAAAATTCTCAATGTACAGTTTTTCTTTCGTTACTGTTTTATTATATGTATAGATTAGTCCGTGATGCTACGATATTAAATTGCACAATCGTATTTGCAAGTGAAAAATACTTGCAAGTATTTCTTATTTCGTACTTTGAAGCAAAGCCCTAGGTTTCAAACCTGGTTTGGTAAATACGTCTCGTCCCTACAGTGTCAAACTAATAAATAGTTTTTTCATTGTTTGTTTTCAACAAATAACGTGGGTTATTTATTATTTTCTATGTGATTTTGTGCATTATTCACGACGTGGACGTTTTTTCTGAATATTCTATATATATTGACAAACTCTTTTACCTTTGGATTCCGAACTATTAATGATTTGTTCGACAAAAGTGCACAGGCAATTGATATTGTTCAGAAATGGGTTTATCGGCGTGATGTCAGTGTTGTAATAGTTAAACATATAAGTTGATACTCAAACTCATTTACTTCTTTGCCGGCGCGAACCTCCGCTGCCGCGACAAGTCGCGGCAAGGCGAACAGAGCTCCGGCGGGATGACATGATGGTGGAATGGCGTCAGCGGCTATCGCAACCCAGTGCCGGGCACGCCATAATCGCGCCGATAAGACCCCTCCTTGAGGAGTGGCTGGAGAGACCTCAGGGTGTCTTCACCTTCCGCATAACGCAGGTCCTCACCGGACATGGCAAGTTCGGGAGGTTCTTGCACGGGATTCGTGCGAAAGAGACGCCCGTGTGTCACCACTGTGTGGACTCCCCGAAGGACACGGTGGAGCATTCATTATTAGATAGTCTTTTAATTAGATAATGTATTAGAGATTATTTAAGAATAAGCAGTAATTACATAAATCAAAGATACGGATATAAATAAAATAAACAATAGGATAAGGGTTATCCTATTGTTTATCACTTTATGTGTTTTATAATCTCAAACGAAATAAAAGATTTTTTTTTTGTATTAATATAATTTTATTCAACAAAGATCATTTTTTAATCCAAAATCTTAATATTGTGTACTTTCTAATTTCTTTCTATGAACAGAGTTCCACGAGATCTATGTTTGTAATTTATGTAGGACTAGCGACCCGCCCCAGCTTCGCACGGGTGCAATGATGATAATGTATTTGTACATATTGTCCTCTTGAATCACTCTATCTACTAAAAAAAAACCATCAAAATCCGTTGCGTAGTTTTAAAGATTTAAGCATAAATAGGGAAAGCGGGACTTTGTTTTATACTATGTAATGATGGCTAATTATTTCTGTTACCTGCACTTCGTTGGCCTAACGATCGTAAGTACGACTGCCGAACGTATGGATATGGGGTCGATTCCCAAGTAAGACAAAGTAAAATTCTCAGTACCACCCAAGAGAGGTCAATAAGGTATAGACAATAGAGATATCTTGCGGACCGCAAGCAATGCGTAGCTCGTCATCCAGCCGTCCAGTAGCCGTTCGGACGATACACACCGTCATCCACTTGGGCCCCCAAGTGGTTGACGGCGTGTATCGTTCCACGCGCTCCTCGAAGGATAGGGCAGGGATAATGTGAAAGTGGCCCTGGAATTAAGGCAAAGAAGGAACATGAGTGGGTTTTTACCCTTGGCACAATCCCGCTCTTGGCAGGAGCGGGGATAGGGTCAGCCCTATCCCCGCTCCTGCCAAGAGCGGGAGTAAGATTTTAACTGATTAAAACTCTAGTGGAATAATATACAGAGAGTTGAATCAGACTATACCAATCTAGTTTATGCTTACCTACCTATTTCCTATCTCGTTATGTCTAAGTGCCTATAGTTCCTAGCTTCCGGACGTATTTTTATTGGTATGAGGGTAACCTATACTTGGCTAGAGAGAAACTGAACCACGATGGTACTGTGGGTGAATATTTCTATTACCTTCAAATACTTAATGTATAAAAAAATACAAGATTATATTGTCAAATACTCTACGTACTCTTAGATTCGTTTTAGGTTATAATATTTTACCTTGAATATCTTTTTTCTTCGAACTTCAACAACTTATTGCCCATTTGCTTTTTTACTAGTTTTGTTTAGTTCTAGAACTAGTTGCAAGTTTCCTTAATGTACGATCCTCCTATCAGTGGGTCCCATTGTACATGCAATTCGCCATCCTCCTTTTATGTAAAGTGTAAAACATATCTTGGAATAGCAAATAAAATGCTTTATATCCCAGTAATATGTAATAATTGTAAAGCATTTGTTTTTCATACAATAGTATGATTCCTTCTGACTCTATGTAGAGCTACAAAATTTTATAAGAACATTAAAACTGTTTTTGTAGCCCTCAAGCATAACATCGTCACAGATCTTGTAAATTTTAAAACTATAGAAACCTCGTTAAGTGTCTCGTAGAACGTATGTCATCATCATCTTAGCGACCGTCCCGGTTGCACACCTTGGCTGTCACCTCGGTGCCCGGGGTCCGCTAACGTGTCCGTCCGTAGAACGTATGTATTGCTTTATAAATAAAATTTTCCCAAACCCAAACACTCCTAGAGAGAAGGCCTGAGTCCCAGCAGTGGAAACATAAGGCTGATGCTACGCCATACTCACCCAACAAGGTTGAATTAAGCTAATTCACCAGCTAAGCAAGCAGCATTCAAAGCTTCATCTGCATCAAAGGCCCGTCTGTCTTTCTGAAACATCTCGGCTTAACGATCGTCAGACTGACTGAGTAAACGCCGATACGTAGTGCACCGTTGTGTAAACAACACCGGGTATATGTAGTACGTCTATCAACTATATGGCACTTACATATATCTAGTGTACTGTTATCTTTACTTTAGGGTTGGCTCTGAAGCTTAAAATACGATTGTTTTATAATGAAAGACTCAACTTGAACGTTCAATCCAATTTGATGTCTCTCGGAATTGATAAGACCCATTGACATATATGTACTATCTACTAGATTAGGCGTGCTGTACAGACAATTTGCCTCACTTAGGTGATTTGCCACATTTTTTTTTTATTCGAAGACATGTGACATCCACCAACCCGCACAGGGCCCGCGTGGTGGATTACGGCCCATTCCCTCTCTTAGAGAGGAGACCTGTATCCCTGCAGTGGGAACATTTAAAAGGTTCATGATGATGAGGTGATTTGCAGGCTATACGCTTTTACATTGATAACATTGGTGCAGTATTGATTGACGTATCAGCACTGTAAGTTTTGATAAACGACAATGCCAATGAAGCGCTGCAGCGGACTTTTATATTAACTTTCAGTATTTTGACAAATAATTCCGATAAAGTCGATGATAACACGAGTTGTCTAGTTCAGTGCAAAATGTACTTGCAGGTGCGTCTCACAATTCCAGTCAAATAGAAGATAGCCACATAATTTTATCTACGAATAATGTTATCAAACTCAGACATGCTACACATCTTTATCAATAGTACTACAACTTGTTTACCTATCGACATACAAAGGCATTGTGTCACACGATACATTTTTACAGACATTTGTCAGCATACTGTCAAGTTTATTGTCATCCTATTGGATAAAAGCTTCCCCACATTCGTCCAGTCTAGTCAATGCTAGCTGTATCTTCATTATCTTCAGGCTGCGTTTCTACCAGAAACGTGTGAGGATGCGCTGCGAGGGATCTATTTGTAAAGAATCAATTACTGACCGAGCCGAGGTAAATAAAGCCATTCTATTGGTTCTTTACAAACTCATCCTTCGCTACACATCCTCGCATATCTCTAATGGAAACGCAGACTTAAGCTAAATTGAAAATCATCAGCCCTAACATGTGACACAGTTGCTTGTTTACACATTACACTCTGAGTATAGTTTAATACTCCTTTGCTATCTTCAATACGTTGCTTTAATCTCTACAATGAAACGTAATGATCGGAAACATTACTCATACACCTTTTTGCTTCTACACTTTGGTCTTTTTGTTTCGAACTGCTTGTTTGTTTGTTTTGTTGACTTGAGACTTGGAGGTATGTACTGAGTATCCTGCGTCTGATTTCTCCGCGAAATATGTGTTACTTAGTGTCGAAATGTCCTATCAAACTAATGAGAGAAAGAATCAGAGCATGCACCTCTGGTTGCGCACATGCTTGTTCACTATTAACATTGCGTACCTGGCTAATCTTCATTAAGATTAACTACCAAGACCAAATTTCGATCTGGACGACTAAGTACTTTGAGATAGTACTTGTTATTATTTTTACTAAACCAAACAAATTGAAATCTTAAATCCGAAATCTCTCTGCAGTCAATAAACTCATTTTCTTCTAACTGAAATCTTGACTTATCCTAAGATAATTTTTTACTGTGTCGTAAAGTGTGTCTATGTCCTATTTATATACATATTTCTATTGACTCTTTACATCGTTTAAACTAAACTGCAATTATCTGTAACTTCATTGACGGTTTGTCTATTAATAGAGTGCAATCGAAACCGGTCTCACGGCAGAATCAACTTGAATGAACAGCCATTGTATGAATGCACTGCAGTTAACCGTACGGCACTAACTTGTCATCCTTGGATAAATTGCTAACTCACAACGTATAAGAAGCAAGGTAGTCAGAGAACCCGATCGAGGATAAGAAATGTAGGTAAGAATGGTTGGCTTCTAGTAGAAGCGGCAAGTATAAACTTTCTGATTCTGATTAAATCCTCGACTTTAATAATGAGGAGTCCATTAACAAATCTGTTTTGCAATACGAACAAACATTTCCAAAATAAACTTGGCTATTTTACATATGTACTCTCGAAATGTCGAATCCATTATTAGTCAAGTCCTGGAATACGCACTGATATTTCGAAAATGCATGCCCGTTAACGTTCCACCGCATCGTTTCAGTAAATCAAACGTCAAAATATCACAATTTCGCGTATCAACCGCTCATTAATCAGGGATTCAACGTAAATGGGTCACCCTGTTGAACATGTAACAGTCCTCCAATCTGTCACTGTTCGAACGTACAATATACGTAGTGGATAATAAGGTCTTGCACCAATTGACCTCGGGACGAATCAGCACATCTATATGTCACTTAAATATAACGTATAAGGAAAAAACGTGACTGGTCTTGCTGATGACAGTAGAAAATACGAACAAGACATGTGCAGCTTTTCAAATACGTGGAAACATTTTGAACAATACTATGATTATATGAGGTCCGAAATACCTCAGTGTCTCAAGACAAAAGTCTTTGACCAGTGCGTGTTGCCAGTGATGACTTACGGTAGTGAGACGTGGTCGCTTACTATGGGTCTTTTAAGAAGGCTCAAGGTCACCCAGCGAGCAATGGAGAGAGCGATGCTTGGTATTTCCCTGCTTGATCGAATCAGGAATGATGAGATCCGCAGGAGAACGAAATCAACCGACATCGCTCGAAGGATTGCATCGCTGAAGTGGCAGTGGGCGGGACACATAGCGCGGAGAACCGATGGCCGTTGGGGCGGAAAGGTTCTCGAATGGCGACCGCGTACCGGACGACGCTCCGTGGGCAGGCCCCCTACAAGGTGGACCGACGATCTGGTGAAGGTCGCGGGAAGCCGCTGGATGCGGACAGCACAGGACCGATCGTTGTGGAGATCCTTGGGGGAGGCCTATGCCCAGCAGTGGGCGTCGCTCGGCTGACATGATGATGATGATGATTATATAACAGAACTGGTTTGATAGAATTCGTAATCAGAACGGAGACAAGACGGTGATGACTACATCACTGTCTCAAATTGAACAACGTCCATCTCGCTTCTAACAAGCACATCAAACACAGTTCAAGTTTTACGTTTAATGCCCTCAATATAACACTAAAACCGGTAGTAAGCTACCAAGACGCTACCGTCTGCTATTAACAGCCAGTCTGTAATCACCACATCGTTAAGTTTGCTTCGTCTGGGTGCAACTAACGGGCGGTCACGCAAGAAACGCGCTGATACCCTGCCATTGTTTCAGGTAGGCCTAGCTGTTTTTGTGTGAAACCTACATGTTTGGGATCCTTTGTGTGATGGATGAGACTCATAAAGCAGACGTATCCAATTAGGTATATAATTCTGAGGCAAGGTCGCCACAACAAACTCGTACCTTTTATCGCGCGGTATAGTTTTCATCAAAACCATTCTAAATAGCTCTAATATGAAGGAGTCATCATATTGCGCCCAGTTCTTTCTATGGTTACTATATGATTCCATCATCAGAACAGCTCCATCATTATCTTCCTGCCTAGTCCCGTGTTATTTGGAGGCGGCTCAACACGTCTTTTTCTTCCGTTCTGGCCTGTCACCCGTCACAGCTATCGCCATTTTATTGCATATCCCTCATCACACAATTCATTCATCATCAGAAGGACTCCATGGTAACACATTAATGCATCCAAAATATGAATATGAGTTCGCCAAATTTCATCTCAATCTATTAGAGTTAGAGATGACTGATTCAATACCTATTTGCAAGACCCACCCTAAACAATAAAATTATTTACTGTGAAGGTTTAAGGTCTTTACTATGTCCTTTAGCCAAAATATCCAAGATATCCAAAATACAACGACAGTACTACTTAGTGATGACAAAAATGAACTGAAAAACACATTTAATGACAAAAGCTTGCCGTGCTTCAGGAGGCCTATGGCTAGCAATATTCAGCTCCAGATCTTTGTACATGATGGACAAACGTAGTAAGAAGACATACCAATGCTGTTTATAATTCTAAACAGGAATAGTAAATTGCCGTGTCGAGACGAGACCAGCATAACAGGTTCCGAGCACGCGCCCTGTCTGTCTGGACGGTAGCTTTGCGCAGCTAATGACATGAATTATGTAGGCGTATACAAATACCCCAGAACTTTTCATAAAGCATCATTACATTTCCTTAAAGACAAAAAAAGTCGCCCCAGTCAAACCATAAACTTCCCTTTCAGTTTTTGTCAAGCCAAAAGCCTTTTCCTCAACACATTTCCCAAACATTGAGCTCTCAAATCCGGCGCCCAAAAATAAAACCTCATAAAAATTACGCGAAATCTGTTGGTCGCAATGATTTTGTGGGTAGTCGATATAAAAGGATATTAGGATGTTTGACTTGGTCGGATAGGCGTAAATTTTCAGAGATGTCATAAAGAGTAATGGCGGAGTCACATAACCACGCATTGGGTCGAGCCTAAAGCTCAGCACTCACGTTGATGAGGAGAAATAACCCGCAACTAGGGTAGCCAGAATTGTAAATCGCCACGGGATTTATTCGTTTTAATGTTTAGTTGTAGAGTTTAATCGACCCGCGTTACCAGAAATGCTTTTCCACTATACAAGAGTCGTATCTCCCATGCGTGAAGCGTTGGCCGACGATGTTTTGTATCTGCTGATGATATGACTAAAGAAAAATTACCTCTACAAAAACATAGTGCAAAAAATGAGTGAGCTACATTACCAAATCGTTCTGTCATCTTAGAACCGGTTCCTACGCAATTTAGGATCCCATACATAGACAAAGACAGGTGATTAAATTTTGATTTATGCTCAGAAAATGCAATTTGTATCGTATAGAACCAAACTACAGAACCTACGCAGCTCTTTTCTGATCTATATTGACTTAGTTAAATGAAATTTACGTTGTAGCGGTAGAGAATAATGGGCACCCTATCCGGTTTCCTTATAAATAATTCTGCTGGACCGCGAGCTTGGGCAGAGGCGACCAAATGAATAGTTTAAGCTCAGCTTTATCTGAATTACTTACATTTACCTACAAATGACAGATCTTCCGTTCTGAGTATAATTTATTTGTTTAGTGTGATAATGCGAGCAGAGAAACCTTGCTCGAAAATATTTCGAATAAACTGGCCGAATATTTAGTCGAGACTTCGTAGTGTAGTCCTACTCAAGAAAAAGTTTGTGTATCTGTAGTTGATATTTGTTATTATGTAACTTTGAAAAGTAAATGTAACAAATAGCGATCCAATCGATATTGATAGCTTGTGATACAAAAAGCTACCCGATACAGAAATAACTGATAAGGTTAGCCGTTTACAATGTGCATAAATAATGTCAGGTTGGCTGACCACCTACGAACACCTCAAAGTAACCCGGTTCCCTCGTTAAATATTGTAACAAGCGTGGGTTGGTACGGCTGATACCACAACACAAATCAAAGTAACCAACATATGTCCTATACTCGAATGGAGCTTGAAAAGAACTGGGATTTTTATACATTAGTGCTCGGATTCCGAATCACGTAGAATTCGGCCGGGAAGAATTTTGTTGGTAGTTTTTTTTTTATGTTCGTTCAGAAAAGCGTTAAACAAACGGAAGGCCGCAATTTATGGCACTGTAGTTCAATAAGGAACGAAATTAGGGCAGATAATCAGAGCAGACCTCGCCAAAGCTTTCAAATAATTCGCCTCGGATTTACGACAGCTGTAATATCGGTTGCTATACCGCTCACGTCTTATATATAAAATCGCAAGTCACTCACATACCAAGCCTCCGTAAGTCACTCCGCCAATCCATCAAGAGTTACCACCGATATATTTTATTTCCCTTTGCGAATACCTCCAACACGACATCACTACAGTTCGGCATATCCCTAAATCCTCGACACGACCCACTCAGCCCGAAGGCTCAAGTAATGCAATTAGGTCTATTTTCCGACAGAAAGGGACTCGGAATACAAAGCTAACGGCAATTTTAACAATAATGGCCTGTACCAGCCTTGTTGCGAAATACACTGAGCGACGTATTAAGCGAAACGATATTGGATTTTGTAATCCGAAGAAAAAATCTGAAAAGAATAGAGCTGAGGCCAATATTTTTAAGCACGTATCGACGATTAGATTTGGTATAGTTTGAGCACTTTTATCTGGCTAAAGATGACTTTATCGGAAATCTTAATAAAAAGGTCAAGTTTGTCAAGATCTACGCACAATACTGTACAGCCAACGGAGCGCTTAACAACCCCAGATTGTTTTTAGGCGAAACAACTTAATTTTATAACTTCCACTAATAACGATTCAACAAACTCTAAAGGATGCCAATGAAATGTCAATAACTAGTGACTGAGAGACAGAACCTTAAAATTACAAACGTATAACTCTTCGAATGTAAATGGAGGACATTAGCGACCCAACATGTAGATCCCAAATGACATCATAGGAAATCAAGTGCTATTTGTTTCAACGCGACTTCGCAGGATTATCGCCCTAACTCCGGAATCTTGGAGAGATCTAACGCGTTACCACGGAAATGAACAAGGGTCTAGTATTAATGAGATTACATAGTCGATTTATTGTTCGGTAATCGAGATTTGCTTCCGAAGTATCTACTGAAACCATTTCGGCGTTTCGCAAGTCCCTAATCGTTTGAAATGGGTATCCCTATTTAATGGGCTTGGTGTATAAAGCGATTTATTGCTAGGTGTCGAAGCAAAATAGCGCAGTTAAGCTATTGATCGAATAATTTATAATTTAGAGCCTAAAGCAAGAACTAATCCGTGTTCATATTTCACACGGCATTATTTTAAGGTGCATGTCATAAATATTGATGTAACTGAGCTTAGCATTCTAACAGAGGGCTTTACTTACAAAGACTTATTTAAGAGGCTTACATAATAGTACACACTATTTTATCAACATATTTGAAGAAAAACATTGTTGAAGACATGTGACATTCACCTGAGAAAAAACTAAGCCTGTGTGCGTGATGGATAACGGCCTATTTGAGTCCCAGCTGTGTGAACATTCTAAGCCTGATTATTCTATGCTATTACATCAATGGGGAAATGATTAATCAAACACTGTACTGGTACTCGGCAATTTTAAATAAACACTTAAAAACTGTAAACAAATATTGCATGTCTGATGGTATTTTAGGGAAAACATTGACATATTTTTAAAATTCGTATCGTTGAAAATCTAAAATGGCTACTTTGATTTGTGAGTATATAAAAAAGAAAACTTACATAATAGGTAGCAGACTAAAATACAAGCGTCTTTTACCTCTAAATTGTGATGTTGCTATATCGGTTACACCTATCAGTTCATCAAACCGTCCATCTGACGTTATCGCAACTTGTAACTGGAGTTGAAGCCGCTGCCAAATTGCGCTCACGTACTCTTTACTATCTTCAAAGTAATTAATTTGAAGAGCAGCAGTTAAGGCGCCTGTTCTACCCAGCGAATTTATTTGTGTAGTTTCACCCGATTTGAATTCTATGAGAGTTGCTTACGTAAAATCAACGGGACGAAATAATATGAAACTTGGTAAAAGCAGTATAAATCGTCTCTTAATGAAAATATATCTGACATTTTATCCCTTTAAGCGTAGTTAGGCCTGTGCAGAACTTAGCTCCGTACATAAAATAATTCAGATGTTTTACAATTTTCGCAGGCGATAAAGAATATCAAGTAAATTACAGTGTTAGGCTATTAAAACAGGCTCAGCATTCTTAAAGCTCCGAAAAAGTTGAATAGAAAATTGCTCCTAAATGGAATACTAATCTCGATTTTTTTTTCTGAGCTTAAGTTTAGTAAGTAGGACAAAGGCAGTAAATTGTCACAGTTTGCTACTTCACGTAATGTAATTAGTCTATCTTCTCTCTGGAGGAACTTCAAATTGAAAGAATTTCTTTTGTCTTTCTTGTAAGAATTTTGGCGACCTCGACTTTGTCTCTCTAGTTTGTTTTTTGAAAGGTGGACCGTATAACTAACGAACATTTAGAATTCAATCAAGGCAAGGTACTTAATCCTTACAGTCAAAAATAAAATATATTCCAAAATATCTTTCAAAGATAATGGCTTCAATCTGCACGTCAAATTCAAGAGAACGGCATAAAGGAAAACATGATACTTCCAATCGCTTTAGTCTTGAATAATCTCATAATGATGCCCCAAGTATTGCGATGTGAAAAATTGAAACACGACTAAAAATACCCGAAGGCAACAAACATAGGCATCATCTGTACCTAGGTGTAGATGTTTATCCGACAGCGACTTGGTGGCTCTATTAAAAGCGAGCATTCAACACAAAATGAGGTCGTGCACAAAGAGATTGTTAGGGGTCCTCGGGAAATCACGAACAGCATGGCGTCTAAGCCGAGCTCTTAGATCGGAGAAAAAATGCAAGATTGCCACGCTGTAGGGAAAGGAAAGCCAAACAACTATTTGTAAAGTGTGCCACTAGTTTCAAATTTTAAGATATACCTGAAAAACCATCTCTTTTAAATTTTTCATTCAAATATTGGGCTTTGCACTGAAATGAAAAGCTGGAATAAAAACTGTGTGGCCTTAATTTCGCCCGCGCAAGGCGATAAGGGACGTGGAAAAAAGCGTTTCCTTTGTTAATCTGGTTTATGTTTCTACATAAACCAGATAACCTAACAAAGCAAAGGCATACTATGTACATATAAATAAAGTTAAAGTGTCAGTTTGCAATATCAAAATACAGTTTACTTGACTGTGCCAGAAAGTAGAGATGTTTTTCGAGTGTAATGTTTTTTTTTGCATGATTTAAATCCCACGATACGGTTCGCATTTTAGACTGAAAGATGTCGATAGATTCGTCTTAGTTGTGACAGTGACGATGGGCACATAAAAATTATTAAAAAAAAATAGTGGATTTCCTTCAACTTCAAAAAAGATCAATGAAGAAAACTAATATCTCACCAAGTTGTAATATCGTCCAAAAGCTATAAAATTTTCTTTCTGTAAGACGTGAAAAAATTCTAGAATTTTCCCGGTCTTGACTTAAATTAAAATACACTTTTATGTAAGCGGAAAACTGTTGCGTTCAAAAATAATGGGTCGCGTCACGAATAGCTAATTCAGAAATGTTTCAAGGGAGCCATGTGATGGCGAAACTTCATGTAGCAGTTCAGGACCTTGGAAAGTTAATGGATTAGGTAAAAGGTCACTGTTTCCCTTTGATTAATATCCTTTTATGTTACGTAAGAACCAGGAATGAGAGAGTTTCATATCCAACAACCCCTGGCTTACTTCGTAAGCGGCTTAAAGTAGATTGTTTTAAATATTTCAACCCTTGTTATAATGAGATGCGATATTATACCGCTTCGTCTTATAAATGATACGCTGAAATGTTTATAAATAACTCATGTTAAGTTTTGTAACTCAACTGGTTGATACATAGAATTATTCAAGTCAAGACTATACGACTATTTGTTGGCACAAGTGCCGATTTTTAAGACAATGCATTTGCAACAATTATGACTCATCGACAAAACACAGGACCGTTCATTATGGTGACAATTGGGAGAGGCTTATGTCCAGCAGTGGACGTCTATCGGCTGAAATGATGAGTACATTTTTGTTCATGAATATGAAAAGGGTACGAAAACGAATTGAATTGTCAAGCGACGATTGCAGAGGATCATGGTATCGGCAGCAATAAGCTGATGGTAAACTAACTGATCAACGTAGCTTATTCGAGTATTTGCCCTTATTGGATACTAGCCTTCTACCAACGGCTTCGCCCGCGTAAATGTGGGGTCGTCCATACAAACTTTAGACCCCCATTACATCCCTTCAGGTGCTGAATTTTAAAAAACCCTCTCTTAGTGTTCGCCTACGTCATAAAAGGAAACCTTGTGCAAAATTTCACGCTCCCAAGGCCCAGTAGTTTTGGTTGTGCGTTGATATGTCAGTCAGTCAGACAGATTCTCTCTTTATTTATTTTTAATTTTATACCTATATATAGATAACACTATTGTCTTAATAATGTCACATGAAGATGAGGATAAAAGAGTTATGAGTATACAAGTGAATGGATGCAGAGGGAGAAATTGAATGGATTGTGTGGAGTGATTTGAAAGGAAAGGGATTCCGTGATGGCGTGACGGTTGACAGAGTATAGAATGGAAGAGAAGTCTGTTAAAAACACGTTGCGTCGACCCCAAATAACACAGGACAAAGGCCGATGATAAATAAGACACTAATTTTAAAATTTAGTTAAAGTGCAGTGCAAGAGCGTCTGTGTGTGACTTTGCTATGTCAATATGCACAATCTTAATTTATGACTGTTAGCTCGGAAACTTTGACGCTAAAAAACTTTAATATAAATAGTATTATCAACTAGTTTTTGCCCGCGGCTTAGCCCGCGTGGTAGGTATTGGGGTTGGGGTTGGAGTTTCCGGGATAAAAAGTAGCCTATGTCCTATTCCGGAGTGTATCCTATGCCTGTGCCAAATTTCATCCAGATCCTTCCAGCCGTTTTGGCGTGATTGAGTAACAAACATCCAAACATCGTAACTTTCGCATTTATAATATTAGTAAGATGGCTATTGGATGGTTCGCCAATAAGAACACGCTAAGGTACGACAATAAGTACATTTGGGTCAATCGATACTACAAACGACTAGTCGCGTGTCGGATCGGGCGTCACGCACCTCCGCCTAAACTAATAATTATGAATCGATGATTGTCTATTATACAAAGCTGAGGAGTTACGGTGGAAACGACAAAACTACCAGCCACTCTCATTAACCACATTTTACTAGTAAAATACATATAAAAACCGTTAAATCACGCATACTATAATATTACAAAGATGTTTTTAATATCTTGCGTAACCCGCGCAAATGTTCTTTTCATATATAAGTTTATATTGTAATGGATAGAATTGAATACAAATGCAGGACGCGGACCGTGATACCGGGCAGCAGCCCCGCATGCGGAGCAATTCCGCTTCCGTGATGAAATCCTCACGATATTAAAACATCCTGAAGCTGAATAGTTTTTTGTTTGTTTCAAGGCGCTAATATCAGGCTGGTTCTAATCCCAATTCGTCAACGGCGCGCACTGTTCCCGCGCGCCTCAAGGAGTTGTCAGCAACTGTAGGGGCCCAGCAGGGTCGAAGCTTTCTGGAGCCAAGGTTTGATGCGAAAGCGGAACACTGGGGCCCTGGAACTAAGGCAGGAAGGAACGGTTGGTCGTTTAGTCAATAGAAGTCTGATACTGGCTTCGTCATTCGATGATTTTTCCCACCATAAAAAAACTGGTTCTAATAAAAAAAAAACTTTTGCGTCTTGGATAGCCCACAGACACGGGTGTAACCGTGTGGTCGGTTAGTACCTACCTAATATAATATTTTAACATACTTATATTAAGGTATATTTGCATGAACCAAGGGCAAGATTTGTTCTACAATAAAAAACAAAAGGTCATACAAGATTGAAATATAACCTGTTTTGATAATAAAAGTTTATAAAAATACCAACAATTAATGTTACTGCAGTCTAGAGTTTAGAGGACGTCGCTCTGACGACCATGAATACCTCCTGTTTAACAGCTTTCGTACAAAATAAACACTTTCATAACATATTCCGCAAGAGAAACTATTGGCGGCCACATAAACGTTTTATGTAGTAACAAAATTGAGAGATGTAGTAAAAAATTGTTGAGTCCACAGCTTCGCAAATAGATCAATGACCTGTGATACCTCGGCACGCGCGATGTTGTTATACTTCAGAAAAGAGTAGATAAGTAATCTGTGCTGTGAATGAGATATTCAGACAATACATTTCTGAATTATCAAACAAACGAAAAGGCCGCGGTCACGAACCTGCGATTCATTTTGCTAAATAAGAAGTAAGATTAAAACCTGAGTAACAGTACAAACATTATCTTTTTTATGTGGGACACAACCACTTACTGTCAGACTTTCACTGACTAAAGCCCACTCCTATGTTCCTACTTTGCCTGGGGTCCCAGAACACCAGAGTTCTCTTTTGGACAACCCATGGCCCCAGTAGGCTTCGGCACGACTAGATCTTTACGGTTTTGCTGACATCTCTTTGTGGCGCGCGTGGTAATACTACGCGCCGTCGGCGACTTGAGCTCAGCAGCCGGACGGCAAGCTACCCGGCGGCGAATCGTCACTCGAAAGCCCACACCTATGGTGGCTGGAAATGGGGATCGGATTCCCGGCTGGGTTAAGAGGTAGCCCGTTCTCTCACGCTCTGGTTAGCATTACTGCTTCGCAAAAGGAAGCAACCGCCTGACATTCCTCCTCACTCTACCAACAACGTCTAACTCTAGATACAAAAAACTCAACGAAGCAATAAGAAGACCGAGACCCAGTTACGACACGAATTAGATTTATTATTCATTTTACGTAACTACAGTACAATTTACGTCATTTTTAAACCACAAAACACAGTTAGCTGTGTAGTTTAAAAGTAAGTGACGTAAGAAACTAATTTTGCCACAAACTCGCCAACAGCGATTTGCATAATGCAGGTGGACTGCGTTTTATAGCTCCCATTCCATGTTTTATTTAGTGGATAAAATGCATGGACTGAGTTACAATACGACTTGAAAAAAAGTTCAATAAGGACTAAGTAGCACCTGTGCTTTTGCAGCGAAATAGTCATACATTGTGAAGTCATGTGGTTATTATTTTTAATAAAGATATTCTAGCAAAAAACTTTGTAGTAATTTTGTGGTAACTGTTTAATAAAGGTAATGATCCGGATAATTAGATCACGTTCCATCAAACATTTGAGATCTTTTTTGTTTCTTTTTTTTTTTGCACGGAGCTGAAGATAGTGTCAGACTTTTACTGACTACTAACCAACCCCGTTCTTTCGTTGCCTTGCACACCACGGCCGTCTAAACTTCAGAAGCACTCTAGGCACCAATACGCTTCGGCCCTGCTGGCCCCTACGGTTTGCTAACAACTCTTTAAACAATACAATATTTTAACAATATTTTTAAACTATGAATTAAAGATTAGGATCCAATATTCCTGCTAGACCACAAGGTTGTTATGCTAGATGAGACTTAAGGTATGATAATATCGTCTGAATGAAACCCTGTAATCTAAACTTAAATTTTTATCATATGGTGCTGCAATATGTAAATAGAAGCGATTTTATTAAAATTCAAATGCCATGTAAAACAGAGTTCGTCGCGAATGTATGAAATTGAAAGCGCGGAGACCAAAAATAGTCGTGAGGGAGAGAAGTAAACGGCTTTCAAAAGAATCGAGCACAAAACTATCTCAGAGTGGCGGCGTATGAAATGGGACACGCTGTATTGTGGGAACTCACAGGGGATCCCAGTTTTCCGGACTAACAGTCGGCTATTATGGCCACGAGCGACATCTGGGAAATGGGTGCTGGTGCACTTCACATATGGACTATGCTATACACATCATATAGACTGTGTGCTATACATTTCATATGGACTTCGCTACCTACTGAAAATGCAAGCTGCAACGTAGTTTTGAAATACGAACTACTTCTACTATTTATATATGTATATATTATTTTTGTAGTATATGAGTTTCATTAGTTATGTATTGTATATATGTAAATAGTACGCCACAAACTACCCGAGTATCTTTCTCCTCTGTAAAATCCATCCAAAGGTTGTCTTTAAAAAATCGCTATTAGCGATAAGACCGTAATTTTAAGTATTCTAATGTACCAGTTTATGTTTATGGTGTACCTACAATAAAGTGTATATCTATCTATCTAAGAGCTGCGGGATTGTTCGAAAGAGTTACTGTTTCTCAGGAACGCTAAAGGTAACTGAATGCTTGGAATTATTTTAGTACTTAAAGGTCTGAAAGTTCATTTCACTGCCCCTAAAATGTTAGATGTTACTTGATGGTTTTGATAAAAAAAAACAATTTGAGAAAAGCTGTTTAAAAAAGTTTTCAACAAAAATTGTAGCGGTTCTCTTTTACTTTATACTCATCGTAGGATCCTGGTACGTTAGACCTTAGTCTATTGTGTGAAACTACTACTGTAGTATTATATACCTATAAAAGGACAAACTAACTGACTGAAATATCAACGCACAGCCAAAACTACTGGAATTTCCCTTTATGACGTAGGCGCACACTAAAAAAAAGGATTTCCCAAAATTCACTTCATAAGAGAATAAAACATTGTTAGTATGGAGAAAATTATTTTCACGTGCGCAAAACCGTCGGCAGTAAATAATAAAATAGTATATTCAAGCTCAAAAGAGTCTCGTACAATAATCGTATGAAATGAAATGCAAAGCTGACCTTTCCAACCGTGGTCGGGTGGGCGGATTTAAAACAAGGCGTTAGTGAAAATTTAAATTTCAAAAACCCCGCATTGATTTATACGTAACTGGCCATTTCACGAAAGTTTAACTTAGGTATTTTATTATTTTGCCTCTACTACTGCGAAATGTTTAAATAACAGGACCCACGTTTATTCTGTTTTCATTATAAAAGTATGACAACTACAACAAATGTACAATGTACATTGTTCCGTTCTACAATCTATACTTGTATTATAAAAATATGAAAAAGTTAGTAAAGGTGAAGTCATTAATACAATACAAAAAAATATAAGTAGGTATATGTATATAAACTAGTATCAACGATTACATCACTACTTGCCAACAGTTTTCTTTTTTTTTCAATTCGGGAAAATTCATCCAATGACAAATTATGCCCTTGGGCGGAACGGAAAATAGTGTTTAACTTTTACTGACTGAATGATCCACCCTGTTCCTTCCTTGACATGATCCCAGGTCCCTGATGATACGCTTTCGCATCAACCCATGGCATATCAAATAAAAAAAGAACTATTCATTTCCTCCAATGAGTAATAGACAACATTTTATGCCCGTCAAAATAATGATCTCCACGAGAGCAAACCTGTAGAAACTGTACTAGCCTAGAATAAACATTGTTATATTCTGCAATATTTACCGAGGTCTCAAGTACTTTCCTCGACTCAGTCACAGAGATAACGTTCAACGGTTAGGAAATTTCTTGCCATATCAATGATCCAACATTACCTAGTTATTTATTCATTAACAATCAAAATTCATGAATCATACCTCCATTCAGTAACGGATATCTCCACTTTACGGGTATATGACGTGACTTCATTCGCTATGGTGCTATATATAAATATAATTATACATTTAGAGTATTTTAGAGCAACGGTGGCCCAGTGGTAAATGCCCTAACTTACAAGTTAATGTTCGCGAGTATAAACCCAGCCCATCAGGTATTTTTTATAATTCACATGAAGAAAGAGAAGAGAAAAGCGGTGACAATTTATGTCACTGCTTTCAAAACGGCGAATAAGAAACCAAATCAAATGCAGTCCTTTAAGGGCCATTCAGAAAACATGTAATGGTCAAATCATATGAGAACCACGACATTAAAGTCTGAAATGGTCTTTTGTTCATATTACTTAGCTGTATCCAGTAAGACCGAAAGCTCACTTCAATACAGTCTCTTTCTGACTATGTTGAGGTACGCTTGACAGATTTCATAAAGATATCAACACCTTAAACCATAAATTATTATAATTAAATGGTCGGTTTATTTTCTTCGCCCAAAAAGGTTTGATTAAAATCTTTTACGCATTTAAAAATTGTATTCAGTAATGTGATTCAGTGGAGGATTTAAGTCTTACTTTTGCGATTAATGTAGGTTAATTTTTCGTAGGTATCATAAAAGATCGTGACCTACAAACAACAAAAGGTATCTAAAAAACGATAATTCCAGCATGTTTATTGCAAAGGTGCAAAAAAGTACTCTAGTTTTACTTACTACGTATACAACAAAAAGTAATGGAGAAGAAAGACTGACCTATATATAATATTTTAACTACCATCTTGGTGTCCCATTGCAGGTTCTCTTCTCATTCTAAGAAGGTACAAGAATTAATCAACACGCTTGCGCAATGCGGTTGGCGGTTTCAGATTTAGTTCCTGGAAGAACTGATCTCAATACTAAAAATGTTATATCCCGAAAACATGTACGGTTCCTGTGGGATAAACTATGGTAGCGAAGACGGTAAAAAAAGCCAGTATCCTGAAAAAAGGCAGTACACATTCCAAACTAAAATACGAATTAGTAAGTAATGGAAGCGTAAAGTGGCGTAAGCTTGAGAGTGGGACTACCACGAAATAAAGAAATTCTGTGGGGGCAACTTCGACCCAGCCGCCGCAACAGAGTCGTAGGGCAATTATCGGCCTATGTTAGCGCGGTAGATTGTAGACCGGTAAGAATCAAGCTAGCGTCGCCAGCATTCTGTTCCACGTGCATCTCAAAAAGCTGCCCAGTCCAACGTAATTGACGTGGTCCGCTTGGGCCGATACCTGCTAAGACTGCAGGGAGCAACAGCTAAGAGGAACTGAAGGAACACGGATGGATTTTTGCCAGTAAAAGTGTGCCACTGCACACAAAGCCACAAGAATAGTAATTGCGGCATAATTATGGATTAAAAGAGACTGGACTCCAATAACACAAGGAATCCTAGTTTATCTACGTTTGTAAACTAAATTGATACAATAAATATTTTTTATTTATGAAAAAAAATCAGAAACCACAAAAAATTGTAACAGGATATAATCTTTTATAGTTCAATTGTTATAAAGAAAATAAGTCTTGCTCCTTCTTAAACACACTTTTTCTATTACTATAAGATTGTATAGTATGACTCAGAAACCGTTTTAAAAAATTGTAAAAATCTCCGAAAATATTCTTTTAAACTGTACATTTCAAAGAATATTTTGTTATCATCAGATTTCTGGGTCCCAATCGAAACGAGGGGGTTGCGCGTAATCATAGTAACGACGTCCATTTTTGGGTTAAATTTATATGCCGCGTACTAAACATACTAAACATAAGTTAGGTACCTCCGTATAACACAAGGCTGTATCTAAAAAAAGCCTAGTTAGTAATTAACAGAGAGAGGCAACAAAACCGCGATAAGCTTCAACCACAAACGCTTTTGTTTACTTCAAATTTTATTTTCGCCTCAAACATTTTTCGTAATTAATTACACCGCTAACTGGGCAGCCCTTTGGCTGCTTCAGCAAGTAATTTTATTATTTCCATTTACATTTTTTAGGGTTCCGTAGCCAAAATGGCAAAAACGGAACCCTTATAGTTTCGTCATGTCCGTCTGTCCGTCTGTCCGTCTGTCACAGCCGATTTACTCGGAAACTATAAGTACTACAGTGATGAAATTTGATGGGAATATGTGTTGTATGAACCGCTACAAAATTATGACACTAAATAGTAAAAAAAAGAATTGGGGGTGGGGCCCCCCATACATGTAACTGAGGGATGAAAATTTTTTTTTCGATGTACATACCCGTGTGGGGTATCAATGGAAAGGTCTTTTAAAATGATATAAAGTTTTCTAAAAAACATTTTTCTTAAAGTGAACGGTTTTTGAGATATCAGCTCTCAAAGTCGTAAAAAGTATGTCCCCCCCCCTCTATTTTTATAACTACGGGGTATAAAATTCTAAAAAAAATAGAGGTGATGCATGCTAATTAACTCTTTCAACGATTTTTGGTTTGATCAAAGTATCTCTTATAGTTTTTGAGATAGGTTGATTTAACTGTAATTTTGGTTAAGTTATTGTGCTTACACTGAAAACGATGGCTGAACCTTATAAGATAGATCAAAAAATATACTACAGTATTGTACATTATTATATTATATATTATTATATTTGCTGCTACGGAACCCTTTGTGCGCGAGCCCGACTCGCACTTGGCCGGTTTTTTGTTAGCAGTTTTAAAACAAGAAAGTTATTAAATCTTTCGTTAAAAAAAAAAAGCATGATGAACATTATAGCAAAAAGTGCTATGTATCAGTATCGCCCTGTTACCCATTCTCAGACTCCAATACCGCGCATTTTGGCTAAACTTTTTGCCTATTAAAAATTGTGTAAATGGTATAATTAAAATAAAATGGTTTGAGTTTGCACTGCACAAAAATGATCAACTGGATTCTAATGCAACAAACGATCTGTTTGTGGAAGAATGGATAGATGATTTTATTAGCACGTACAGTACAAAAATAAAGGTTTTAAAAGGTAAATGCCAATAACAGTTTTAAGAGCAACAACTGCAAATTGCATTTATTTGTTTAAACCATTATTTTTTTACGAGTTTTCAAGCGTTAAAATTCGCAGAGCCTAACTTCAGACTCGCCAAGATCTGGCGGCCGTACTGTACTGCAAGAAGAATGAACGTGCGTGATGTTTATAATTTTAATTTTCTTTACTTAGTTAGGTACTTTTGGTTGTCCAACCGTCGTAAACAATTACTTAAATAAATAAATGATGAAGAGGTTTTTTTATTCGTTTCTATATTTCAAGAGTAGGTTAAGGTCACTACCGTGTTTAAATCTCTTGAGAATTTCACGTAATTATTACTTTTACAAATCACGTTTCACTCAATGTTCACATTAGTTAGTTTTTATGCGCAAGCGCCATTGCGTAACCAGCGGCAGTAACGCGCCAATCAGAGCATCTCGATTCGCCAGGTATGTACTTATGTTACCGCAAATTTGGCAACGCAACTCTGTTATGATTGCGGAGGTTTTGAAGGAAATAACTCAAGAAAATTCTAAATAACTTCAAAAAATATGGACCGAATTAGAATGTTCTCTACATTCTAATGAAAAGATGTTGGAATACTATGCCAATCGATCTACTGATTCAAAAGATGCCCATTCACCAGACGGGAGATTAGAGTGCTATAACTACCTGTTTCTCTCTGCTCGACTGTCCCATCCCTCTTTCCTATGAAATTCATGATTATTTTACCTATAGCTTTCGGCTCCATAACACAGACGTCTATGCTCAGATACTGTTCGTGCAGATTCCGCCTCGGTTGCAATGACAAACTTTGCGCGCTTGTACCAGTATGTACAATTAATTTTTTATGCTTCTGTCATATTACCTCTACATCACCCCTGGTTGAATGGTATAGAATGACCAAAGGCTAAATTCGGTTTTATACCTTTGGTTACGTGAATATATTAAACAAATAAATCTACCAATTATGGCTAATGTCGAGGTCGGCTTCCAGCCTGACCAGATAAAGCCGAATAACAGTAAGTATCTGTAAAATTGAGTAACTGTCTATCTAACTTCTACAGCCCAATTATATCCACCCCACCATCAAGCCCTTTAATATAACAATGTACATAAAGAATATCTTAAGAAATTTGAAGATCACGTTCGACCTTCCTTCAGTCTTCCTATCCGCTACCTAGTGTAGCGCTCGCCTTCCATGTAGGGCAAGGATGATTTGTGAGGTCGATACGGAAATACATTCTTACAACACGAAGGCACTATTGGCAAACCATATATTTTAAACAATGGTTTCTAAATTAAACTAATTGTTGAAATAGTTAAATGACTGATAAATTGATATATATTTTTGGCTGACAAACCAACGCACAGACGAAACTACCAAGACTAGGACACAGACCATGACGTTTAAAGTAAGATTGTTTTATTCCTGTTCCAGAGTGTGCAAGTGACAGCGTTAGACACGTTATCTAGCGCCGTCTCTTTCCCACTGAAAGTAATATCGAAGTAATACTGCTTTAAGGGCTTGTGGTAGGCCCGTAGGAGTGTGAAATTTTGCTCAAGGTTTCATTAAGAGAAGAGAGGATTTTCCAAAACTCTCCCTCCAAAGTCTAAGAAACTTGAGTTCAAAAGTTTGTATAAAAAAATCTATTTTCACGCGTGCGAAGCCACAGGCAGTAGCTAGTCACTTCATAAACGCGGCAAAATCAACACTACGCAACAGTCCAATTCATGTTTTGTTTTTTTTAGGAGGTTTACCAAACCTTTCAGGTATCTATTACATTTACAAGGCAACAATAACTAAAACAATAAAGTTTTATTTCACCTGTTAAACAAAAAGAAAATTTCGACAAGACTTTTTTGTTGAACTAATAAATAATCTGAACGTTATAAAAGGAGTAATTCGTGTTTTATGCAAAGTATTCCGTTATGGTAATGAACAAAATACAATAAAACTTTTAGCAAATTTATTAGCTAACCGTACCTTTCTTTTTCGTGCGCTGACTGAGGAATCTGCAGTATCGTCTGCATATTCTCCATTTCCACCACACATTGTGTACCCAGTTCGAGTTCTGGAAAGAAAGAGAAAGAAGTTTTAACATTATCATCATTATTGCATTTAAAAGAGAGATGTCCCTTTGAGGCCTCTTATAGTACTCCATAACGAACAGCTATGTGCGTCTTGCATTCATCGGATTCTCGCAACCCTCGCCAGGTTATCGGTACTCCTTTTGAGGCTTTTGAAACCACGCGATAGTCACTTCAGAACCTTTCGGTCTCACCGACTATCTGTTTCTGGAGTAATATCCTCTGCCACCAAAGTTTGGCGATTCTTCTGGTTATATAGCTAATTCATTATGTGATCACACTAGGTAACTCCGAGTATAGCCCTATCCACTGTCCTTTGGGTGACTAAGCCTTCTGATGAGGCTCTTTGTGAACGACCATGTTTCGAAGCCATATGTTTTAACAAGTGAAGGTAAAATACTACGCCGCCTTGATGACCCAAAGAAAATATTGAATAGATGTAGATAAAAAAAATAATGTCGATGACAAAGGTTGACGAACGATGTCAGTACAATAGCGTGCTACAACGTACTTTAATCCTATAACCTTTGACCAAATAAGCAAAAGCCTTCATAGGTTATAGATTATTGATTTTAGTTGCTGAATAATTTTAAGCTCATGCACGAAACCCTATGAGTAACACACATCTGTGATTCATTCGAAAGCTAAAAATAAAAGAGTAAAACAAGAACTTATTTTGTTCACAGAAACTATCAAACTGTGTACAGAAGGAAACGTGAAACATGTGGTGGAATTCTTAGCAAAGTACAAACGAACAGTAAAGATTCGAACATCATGGTTGGTCATGCTAGCATTACAAAGTTGGGCTTCAGGCTTCAATTCAGTAACGTGGGAATGAAGAAGTCGTAGACGTCCAAAAGCTCGTAGTTGACTAAAAATCATCATTTTTCGCTTTTTGACCCATTACGCGTCCCCCACCTGTGTCCTTTAATTGCTCTTTGCGTTCCAGTGCCAAGGTACATTTTTCAAAGAATCCTGTGTATTATCTTTCTTCCCTAGTCCCATTTTATTTGCAGTCGACGCAACCCGTCTTCTTCTTCTATTGAGACCTGTCACGCGCGCTATCACTGCATGTGATTCGCTTTCAAATCATTCCTGGTTCTTCTTCTTTTCGAATCGATGGTAAGTTCGTTAAATTGTTTGGACCTAGTAGGCGACTACGTTAACTCCAGCAGCGGTGGCACTCATTAAATCTACCACAGTGCAGGTGTCAGGGCACTTAGGACACTGCATGTAGCTCATGTTTTGAACAGGACCCACCACATTGAATATCCAACGGGCCAATAAACCCCCATTTAGCATTACTTACTGGTTTGGATACATTCTGATGATGATATTTAAGTTTCAAAAATTAGGCTAGAACTACATTAGATTTATCCACAAGTGGATCACACCCGATTGGTACGTGGAACGCCGACACGTGGCGTGGATCTAACGTAGCTCTACAAGTCTAGTTGCCTTACAAATGTAGAGAAGCGTACGTGTCCCACGTTTGTGCAATGTAGTTCTTCTACCTTTAATTTAATATAGAAAACAGAACTACTGTCAGTAGATTCTATCTATTCTGAGTCACGAAGAAAACCGGCGAATTTAATGCTGATACGAAACGGGAACAACGCCTACTAGAATGCTAATCACCCTTAATTATTTCGTGTAAGGGTAATGGTAGACCTTAGGCTAATAACGAATTACCTATTTAGTATTCAGCCCATACGTGCCATACGGTAATCAATGGTTATTTGTATATGTGTTAGATTAGTAATACAGTTTTATAGTAAGTGGTTTAACGATAAGATTAAGTTTGGTAGTTGTTGTTTACGTAGAATTAGTAACAGGAAAATTATGATGCTATTATTATATTGCTCAAGTCATATTAATGTAAATAGTTATTATTATACATAACTCTAAAAATAAAAATGTTTGTCGTAGGTATTAGTATTTTTCCTAGACTACACGAGGTAATCCACTTTGGGCACTCGCTAGTATAGTACCCGGTTAAAAGGCACCTGCGGTATTCCACTTTGGGGTGACCAATTGATATTTTTCGCAAGTGAAAAAAATTGGGCACTTGCGAAAAATATCAACAGATACTCAAAGTGGAATACCTCAGGTGCCATTCGTTCGGGTTCCCTCACTTCCACGATGCACGAGCCCGTAAAATATAGGATTGGTGCGGACACAGCGAAGTGGGACTGCGGTAGACCACGAAGGAAATGGCAGGGCGATCTGAACGTCTTCTTTAAGAATTGGAATGACAAAGGGAACCGTGTTCGTTGGAAGGATTGGAGGAATGCCTTTGCCCAGTAGTGGGATATTCCATGCTAGCTATAATAATACAATTAGGTAATACACGACGCAAGGGAGGTTTGTTTATCAGTTTTATGTAAGTTTGTTTCTTTGTGGCGCTCTAAAAACCAAACCTGTGGGCCGAATTTATTGATTCTTACGTCAATCGATTCGTCTTGGTCGCGCGAGTGTCAATAAAAACTTAAAAACATGACAGTATATATAATCTGAATTCAATAAGGCAGCAACCGGACATTATTAGGAAAAAACAGGTCGACGAACTGTGTCCACTGGGGTATCGTTGAATAGGTATTTGAAAATCTTTATTAAATTATATTATTAGGTTCCTTCAACATTTTTCATTTGCAATTACCATTGAGGACCTGTTACAATTAAAAATTGGTTGGCAACCATTCTTACTTTTTTGTCACATAATTTTTGGGGTATCAAATTATAAAGTTTTGAAAAAATATTTAGTACTTATTTTACTTAACTGTTAATTTTTGGAATCTTTATTTTTTGTATCAAATGTACCTACAAAGGTAGTGTGTTTGATCGAATTGAGTAAAAAAATTAATAATTAAATTACTTAAACAGCTTCAAAAGTGATTTACTTATTTGGAACTTTTTAGCTCTTCCGTTCTTCTGTTTGTACTTTAGCCATTGCATTACGGTACCCTATCTCTCAGAAAGAGCTCCGTATCTCAACAGCAGAAAAATATTTTTATTAAGCTACCTAATTAGATTATCCGTCAATACACAGTAAGTACATATTGTTTAAATAATCCATACTGTTGACCATTTTTCGATGACCCCAAGCTGTCTAGTCTTCTGCGCGACCTTCACTTTATTACCAAATGCCAAACCTATCAGAATATTTAATTAAACGTCAAATAGCACTGCACCTCTTATGGGATTCTTTTAAAATTGCTTAGCTTGTCTCTAAGAAATAATATACCCTAGGTATTTTTGCCTCCAATAGTTGAAGACGGATCATCAGATTCTGTTTCCTTAAAAGGAATTGCTCGAACCTCTTTCGGAGATGTTTCTGTCAAAACACACTCGCATTTACGGACATAGGTCATCGTCCAATTTGGTACTGTTTGGTCAGTTATTACATTATATAAACACGCTCATATGGAGAAAACATCTAACATATACTTAATGTACTAATTTAAATAGTAAGTACACAAGCGGTGAGTCAAGCCGAGGTCGGGCAGTACGTCCAAGGAGCTGCTCTTTCAAATCCGGTTTTACTAGACCATTTCACGTACGGCTTATGTAAAGCAAACGGTATCAACCCGGCTAGACGTCGGAACAGACTGCTGTGCAAAGACTTACCACTAAATTTAGAGGGTCAGTAATAGAAACAATAATTTCTTACTGATCACAGTCTAGATACCAAAGTTAGATCTAATCAAACGGCATGAGATCGTGCACAAGCCTAATATATATAGCTCCAATGCTCCAATCTTACTTAGTATGTATTTATTCGATTCTCTAATGTCAAAATCATCGGAAGAGAAACCAGAATTTTCACAATTATACTTCTCAGATTGCAATTTCTGGTAATGTCGACTCGATTTAGCGATATTTCTTTCGATGTCGTGAGACAGTAAAAGATACCGAATTCCTGTGGTAAAAAAAAAAGAAATAGTGCTCATCGAGGCGCTGCGTGTCGCAACGAACAGTCCAGTCTAGAATCGATTTGACAAATTACGTAAAGAAGTTTTGCTGAAAGTAGAGCACCGGCAAGCGACAATCACACCGAGGATTTCCACTGAGTTTATTTACCATGACGAATGCAAGTGAGCGTGCATTCTTGTACTAAAATGATCTCGGCGTTTACACAACTATTTACTAACAAAGTCATTCAGACAGACGTCTTTGTCAAGGTTAAATGACATGGTTTGATACATAATTCGAAAACGTTGATCTTTGGTTAAAGATCAATCTAGCATTACGGGACGGATAACGATTACAGTTGGTCTGATATCGACATGAAATTTAATTTATTGTAGTCACGCATCAGTACCCGTAGTAAAAAAAACAGTTTTCGTAAGTAGATGAACGGCTTAGTCTGTCTAGTGAGTGAATTAGCAAATCAAATAACCAAAAGAAGCCCTAAAATAATCCAATCACGGATATGTGTAATAAACAACCTTCTATTACCTTGAAAATATTATGCCTAAGTTTCGTTTGTTCTGAAGAAAAATCGCGATTTTTCAGTCGTTTTATTCTTCTAACACGGCGCGATCTGCCGGTAAAGTTTAGTAGATATTATATTATAAATACCGATGGAATTCACAATAGGGCTCATGATAGAATAATGTAGGTCAGCCAGCTGTTGTTTCACAGCGTCATTATGCTGATCCAGTCTATTCGTTTTCATTGTACAGTCGAAACAGGTGTAGTAGTCAGAATAAATCCTCTTTCGATCTTCCCGAATACGTTTTCCGATACTGGAATTTGGTGACGAATGTATTTCTTTATCGGAAAATGAAATAATTTATTAATCTGGGTCACAAACCATAGATATATTTCGTAAATAAGATTGTAATTTAAAATATCGGTATCGGAAATGATTCGTCACACTGACGACTATGATAAGGAAGTGAAACCATGAGTTTTTGCACAATTTGGAAATAGTTTGTCTATCGTAAGACACTAATATTATTGCAACACTAGTTAATTTTATATTTTTTAATACATAATAATTGGTGCCTTCTTCTAATAAATGTGCAAATAAACATGATCATAAATCCAAAGAAAAGGTTTGAACTATTTCATGCTGGGGTTTTTTTTAGTGCACTCCCACCCAATGATAAACAGTAAGGTAATAAAAAGGTGTAAGCTAGACCTCCATTTCTTTTACTTCTCTTACGAAAATCATGCAAAGAAGTAATATTTAGTGTAAGTGAATTGTAGCAGATTAATTCCAAATTGAAATCATTTACAACTAAAATAATTACAGCTCCAATTCAGTACAAGGTTGTGTTACTTATTATATTCAATGAGAATTACAGACATGTTAAACCTATTAAATATCCTGTTTTAGCTTTTATACTATAGTATAGCTATATTACAAAATATATAATACTCATCAGTAAGTAGTAGGTAAAGGAAAAACCACTCAAGAATTTTTCATTTATACCTCAGAGTTCAGTATGTTACAGGCATAGGAGCCGACTACATAAGCAGTTCAAAAGATAGTCTAGTTTTCCTCGATCAGATATTTCTGTACCAGATGATACTAAACCTTTCAACTACCGTAATTACAAACACAATTATGTCCTCGGTGTCCTCTTGAGGCTTAATGAACTAATGAAGGATCATGTAACAATGTGTGCAGGATCTACTACATTCGATTAAACCTTTTAAAAATACATAGTTTAAGGTCTGAACGCTCCCTGCAGAAGGGTCAAAGCCAACTGGGGCCAAGGGTTTGCGTCTGAAAGGAAGTCTCTAGCCCTGGTATATATTGCGACATAGGAACTGGGTAAATTGTTTAGTCAGTAAGAGTCTGACACTGTCTCCCGCTCCACCCATGGGCGAGATTCGTCATTGAATGATTTTTACCTACCTAGAGGTCTGAAGGCAAAAACCTACACTAATAATGTTGTAAGCGAACATTGGCCGCTGATGATGATGAAACTCGAAATGTTACCTCAACAAAGAATTCCTTTTTACTTAATTAACACAGTAATACTAAAACGAGGCAACAGCAAAAATGTAAGAGTGAATCATTAATACACTGACAAGGCTGTAGTTATTTTGAAATATGAGTAACTTATAAAAATAATAATTCAAAGAATCTGACTAGTCAATTAGATTAGATACGTAAGTAATTTTGATGTGTACACAATTATATAATGTTTATTAAGAATCCTACTTTACCGATATCAAGATAAAGTTCATTTTGTCTTTTTTCATTGGTTTTATTAATTTTATTGTACATACTTGTATTTTTTATGATTCAAAAGTTTAATACTAAACAATGTCATTACCCTGTTCTTAAGTAAATATTTCTGCAACATTTTCTCCCAAACTTTAAAATGTCTTCATTCATAATAGTATTTTTTTATTAAAATAAGCTGAAAATGAGATATGAAAGCAATATAATATTGACATAAATACATAATTATGTGGAGAGGAGTGTTTTCTGTAAGATTTATTGATCTAATCATTTAAACTAAGATTGGTGAAAATAATAACATCACTACCAAGCAATTGAGTTTTTATTATTTCATCAAATCACAAGAAAACAGTAATTTTTATTGAATTTCATCTTATTTATTATGTACATTTCAGATTTTTTAATAGGAAGGATAACAGGATACATACAAAGATAAGCCTAGTGATTGATGACATAAAATATATGAACTGTAGAACAAAACTAATCAACGCAATGTAGAGTTAAATAATAGGGAACAAAGGCAGTTTTATGCACTTGTAAATAAACAATAGTAGGTAGTGCAAATGAGAAATATAACATCCACAAATTATGTAGTTATCATCTCAAAATTACAAATACCATTTAATTTATAGAAAATAACGTCTAGAAATTGATCATGATTGTGTTACAATTCAAATAAAGATAATTTCTATCGACAAAAGTAATCAATTCTCTACAATTATGTTGTACAGTAATACGTACAACTATCACTTATTTTATCTTGTATATTTTAAGCACAAGGTATACAGATAAACTGAAACAACGTAGTCACCTGAGCGATAGCGATTTCTTTATTTATTAGCAAAATGAAACCAGCTTACCTCGCCTGTTAAAAGGACGAACCCGAACGGCTACTTTAATCTTATCCGTGGCCATTTTCACACTCAAATTACACAAATTCAATTAAAACACAACACTTTGCACACAATTGTTTAGAAAATTATTGCACATATTCACCCATATTCTAAAAAAACAAAATTCATTATTTCACGTTACGATCACGACGTTCCCGGATTGACACTGTCCGCCATGTTGTTTTTTACTACGTTCGATAGTGCTTGACATGTCTTCTTTTGCAGACTTGAACAAGTTGAAATCGATTTCTAGTCAATTGAAGTGAAAATCGAATAGATTTCCCAAGTTGATTCCATGGCGGTAATCATATTCAAAGGTGGCTACATACTTTGCGAGGCATGCACCGCAAAGGGTGTACAATGAAAGCCTCGCAAGGTGTGTATCTTTATATTCGTGGCGCGGCACTACGCCCGTGCAAGGATGAGCCAGCGTGTGCGACAAATGCTTCAAGATCAAAATGGCTCAGTGCAAGCTTAACATTAGTTGTGGAAGTAATCGCTCATGTACGTTGGAATTGTGCACCGTGTACGATATCCACGCACGCCTGGACTAAGAAAAAATGAAATTGCGAAAGCTCGGGCCAAGGAGCGCGCAGCGCATGCTCGGGCTGATTCAACCGACACAGCAGCAGTCAAGATGAAAATCACAGCGATGCAGACAAAACCTTTCAAACGCAGTGCACTGCTCGCAACAGTCGCAATGAGCCGGCCGACACGCTCGCCTCGACCGCGCATCTGTTCATAGCCTTTAAAACCGCACGACTCTAGCAAAGGCTTTCGTTGTTCGCTATTCATATCGCATGCCTCGCAAAGACTGTATCCAACTAAATATATTCTTGTGCTGCTTCATCATTATCTAATAACAAATTATTAAGAATAGAGCATTTTATAGCGGAATTCATACCGTAGAAACCAATGGGATTATATGCTTACTCTTTCTTATTCACCACAATTTAGAAATAATACTTCAAAATAAAATCTTTTTATTCTACAAAAAAAAATAACAACTTTTTGTTTTTTATAAATAAGTCATATTATGCTGCACTTTCAGTGCATACAGAATTACATAGAAAACTGCTTACTGTTGCTTGTAGATTTATTTATAATAAATGTAGGGTAGGTAGGTAGCGTAAGGTTAGGTAGTATGTGTAGGGTAGGGCAGGGTAGCTATCGTAGGATAGTTGCGAGTATGTAAGCAGCTGATGGGAGCGAAAAGTTAGTATAAACTAAAGTAATAATAAATTCAGGAGCCCCTATCAGCTGTCAATGCAGATGTTGACTTCTGTGTAAGCTTTTTTAGCTTCTGTGTAAGCGTTTTTGTTCCTTTTGATTATAAACGTATCGGTATTCGATTTCTTTCTATAGCATCAGAACAAGTGAACAGCACTAGCTGTCGTGTCAATGTTACCTAACTAAAATATTTTCCCGTTGCTGCAATGCGAATAATATATCATAATTATTGTAATTTGCGCATATTGTTATGAATTAAGAATTTACTGCTTTTCTTAGACGAACAAAATAATGAAAATTCGGTCTAATACTCACATCAAATCAACATATCGACTGCGTAAAGAAACGTAACATGTTATGACTTCTAGCCGGTTACAAAATGTCAGTTTGACAACCGAAGCAAAACATGACGAGTCTTTTTCAATTCTTCTGAAATTAAAACCCTGAAATCTCACAAACAAGAACCTGAAGAAAGATTACTCAGAATTACAAAACTTATTTGTCTCAGAGCACAATACAACATAATCACATCAATATGGCAGCCGATCCACTATTTGGTTGGGATTTAACTTTTAAAACCGTAGAGAGAGATATCAAGCGTAAATCCGATGTTATTATTGCATTTATCCATTGGAACCTAACAAAGAGGGGATTCAGGAGTATTGGAATTGGAGATGAGGTGAGAAGTGACGAAACCTATTCTATCCATACTGCATTCCATTATCAGATGCTAGCTCACCTGAGTCCAGTAGTAGAATTATAAAGCGAATGGACAGACATAATTCGAGGCTGAACGAGTGCTCTCAGCACTTTTTTACATTGGCACTGCTATGCTTATGATAATGGCAGTAAGTGACATTTTGGTCGATATTAAGTGTACAGGAATGTAGATCTCGATCTCTACATTCCAAATATATACTTAACTCAATATCAACCAAAATGTGACTTACTGCCATTATCATAAGCGCGGCAGGGCACTTTTCAGCAAATCAATATAATAGCTTCCCATGATCCAATTATTCTTAGTTGTGCTAATGAAACACGGTTTGTAATGGACTGATAACTCCGCTAAAATTAGTGATTATTTTATTTATATATTTTAGATTGTGTTTGGTTTGCAGATCACTAAAGTCAGAGTGAAAACATTGATATAAATACATTTCTGTTTCAGAGGACTTTGTCTGGTGATGAAGAAAAATCTGAATTGCTGCCAACTGGCTGGAATGATAAAGAGAACTATGCCCTGAGATATGTTCTTGACTACAAACTATTCATTCTACATGGACTGAACACTGATGGCAATCTCATTGTTAATCTTATGGTGAATATGCACTGTACACTTTTCTTTATTATTTTTTTATATTAAAACCAACTGTCCTGGCAAATGTTCTGCTGTAATAATATAGATTCATCAAATTGAAGAAATATCGCGATTAGAAAATTGGAGGATGGAGAACAATATTTCATAGAACAGAATAAACTTAATTGTACACCAAAACAGTTACAAAAACTTTTAAACAAACTTAAATCTATGGGCACAGAAACAGTCTTATATCTAACAGACATATCTACCAGACAACCTTAGAGTGGACTGTAAGCACTAATCATACTTATTCTCAAACCTTCTTTATATACACAAAAAAAAAATTGTAATGACCCTACTTGCAGTTGGATAAAAAATTGTTGAACAGTTCACAAATACTTCGGTACGAAATTTTTATACATAGAATATTAAACTCCTTTAAAAAAACTACATAGTTTTTAATGCCTATAAATTGCTGTCTGTCAAACTTATTATCTGTGAAGTATCTCACTCTGTCACTGTGACTGTCCACAAAACATAACAAATCCCATAAAATTAAATCTTTCATTTATTGTTATTTATAACATACCATTATGAAAATAACCGTTCAGTAAAAACCATGAATTCAATTTCAGAGATCAGAAGACTTGGCGGTGTCCAACATAGCGGTGAAGATAGATGATACAGTGAAAGCTTTGTCTGGAACTATTGATAAGATGATGCCGAATCACAAGGAGTTGATATACAATGTGAAACGGGACCTCATAGACACAGTCACGGAGAGGTCCACTGTTACGACTGAGACGCAGACTTCGAGAAGTATGATGAATTTTTATGTAATTTGAGTAACTTTAAAAAAAACACTACTATTCATGACTGCAAAAAGCCAAGTAATAGGTGCACCGAAAACCAAAATTGAGAACTAAGAGTCAAATAAAAAGGTGTCAAGAAATTTTGAGTAACAGATGAAATGGAAACCAAATTTTATGTTGAGGCTGGCAGCCTAGATGTGTCTCAGAACATGTTAATTAATTCATTTGTTATGTAAGATACTCACGGTAGTAAAATTGACATTTTGTAGGGTTAGCTAAACTTTCAGTAATATTTTTGTCAAGTTGCCAAAACTAGACTCATAGTTTAGTTTGAATAATACTAAACAATAGAATCAGTACTCTTTACAGGTTGTGATAACAGTTGCTTTATTATTTAATAAATAATTAATTTCAATATCGTTTTTATTGTAAATAGTTCTAGATTTTTGCTCTATACATAATATGCATTTATGTAGTTTGTAGAGTGTAAATAATAACAGGCAAATGATTTGTTGTGATAACTTTCACCTTTTCTAATTAATGGTATCTGCCTATCAGGAGGTCAACTTCTCAATGGAAAATAACAGAAAGATATCTGTCATTCAGACATACAACGGTATCAGGTTCTTCTCATTTATTATTCAAGTTTTATGAGTCAACTAAGAAAAACAGGTTGTTGGATTGCTCATAAATAATATGCCATTGCAAACTGTCAAGATTTTTGCTCAGTAGTGACCTTAAACTTGAAAAGATGTTGTCTTTGAGTGATGTGCTAGTTTTAGTAACATTAGGGATATTATTTACTCTCAGTGTAACTGGAGGTAAGAGATAAAATAAGTTTTACAAAAGATATCATTTTGAGTTCAATGTTTTTAAAATTTCACATAAGGACATATTAATTTTTTTTTATTATTCAAAGGTATATTACCTAGTTTTGCAGTGTTAGAGTTTGAGGGTATTTTAGCACAAACAAAAAAAAAAAAACTAAAACAAAGAAAGTACTGAACTAATTGAGGAAACTAATTAAAATGTACGACTATTGTTTCAGGTGACCAAAACACAAGGAGGCCACCTGAAGACCCGCTGAGAGTGCCGCCCCGACCGATGCCTGGAGTGAACCCCGACACCCCAGACCTATGGTACCTTTAAGTAAAGCCCGTTAACATTGGCTACCTTTTTTTTATAACTGAACCTTTGTAACTGTTTTTGTATCCTTGGCCCCCAACCGCGTATGTATGTTTGTTTGCTATGAACTCAAAAACTACTGAATGGATTTTCACAGATACCTTTAATTAAGAAGGATTAGTATAATACGTGCATATTATAGTAAAATCGAGAATTTTAAGGGTATCTTACACCCATGCTGGAGGGAGTCACTAGATTTTTACTTAATTATAACAATAATCACGGGTTGGATGACTGCTGGACAAAATTGTTGAATTGCATCTTTAATATGAGAAAAAGGATGATAGGTAGCTAACAGTGTGTGAATCCGACAGCTATCAGCCGCACCGTCCTATTGCAATTGAAGTATTTAATTTAGCGCACTGCAAGAAAATTACACTGAGGAGAAACAATTTTGGTATCTATAATACAGCAAACTATATTTTATCTATAACTAGCGACCCGCCCCAGCTTCGCACGGGTGCAATACCTACTAATATATTACGCATGTATTATACTTATAAACCTTCCTCATGAATTACTGTAGGTACTTATTAAAAAAAAACGCATAAGTATCCGTTGCGTAGTTTTAAAAATCAAAACATAGGTACATAGGGATGACAGCGGAAAGCGACTTTGTTTTATACCATGTAATGGTACTGTCATCTCTAGCATCATAGATAATGAGCAATGATCCTCAGAAGCTAAGATAACATTTCCCATTCTAGGTCACAGCGAAAATACAACAATGAAAATGTCTTTCCCTTGAAAAAAACCGCGCAACTCAAGCTCGCATTCACACTAAATGTTTGTATTTTTTAGGGGAATGCCACCACCCCGTCTGTCGAACATCGGCAGTTCCGACCTGGACCCATTTGCGCCCGGCGGCGGCGGCATGCTCTTCAACCCGTTCGACCCTCGCAGGGATATTGAGAATCCCGGTCTTGGCATACCAGGAGGATTACCGAGGTCTAGTCAACTTCTATTTTGTTTTTATCAGTTTTAATATGTATATCAACATAGATACATAGCATGATCATAAAGTCTATTATATTACGAAAAAAAAAGAACTGTAACTTCATAAAAATCAATGTAAAGTTCTTAGGATAACGGCAGACAGTATACAATCATATTATCGGTCAACAGGACCTTTATCAATTACACACACGATTATTATTCACAATGGTCTAGCTTCTAATACATATAGTTTTACACAATATTCTTAATCTTGACACTTATAGCCGGGGCAGTTCAGAACAGTCCTACTCCAGACTGCTGCCTTCCTATGGAGACATGGACTCCTAATTTTGTACGTGTGATAGTGGCGACTCTTGTGGTGGAAGTCTTTCAGTTAAAATCATGACAATGTGATAGAGAATCTAATCAGTAACCCTTCTTGCAGTCGGAAAAAAGTTAATATAGGTATACTTTTACTAAAAATGTCCACACTTGGCCTAATGGCGGTCGTGAATTCACATCATGAATACACAAGTCTTACGTCCAAATTCATGTTCACGCTTGTTTACGGAACTTCACGGCAGCAATCTGGAGCCGCCATATCACTCAGGCCTTTAAGCATTCAAGTCACGCGTTTATCGCTTTCCGCACTGTCACTTAGAAAGTTGTAGACTGCTGATTGTAATGTTTTTTGATGTTATGAGTTAGTGTGTGACTGCAATCCCAACTGATGCAATCGTAGTAGGTAATTTTTAACGATTCCAAGTTATTGTGACATTTAGACCAGGCCATGTCCAACACACAATTTGTAGTCCAGAGGGTTGCGGTTTGGGCTAGCCGAGGATCAAACGTAAGTGATGAAGTCCAGACATAGGAACCCAAGTTGTGCAAACCCAGCTTGGGTTCCTATGTAGTATAGCATGTTATAAAAAAGCGGATTTTTAATAGGCTCTCAACTCGCCCTTCGAAGAGATGGCAAATTAAACCGTAGGGGCCCAACAGGGATGAAGCCTACTGAGGTCACGGGTTCATTTTCGAAACGGAAACGTAGGGTCGTGGAACACAAGGCAAAAAAGCTACATAGGAGTGATTTTTTAGTCAGTAAATGTTGGCAAACCCTCTGCCAAAGTTTTACTAACTAGATGGAGTTTTAGTCAGTTAAAATGTGACATGCCCTCGCACTCCGCCCAAGAGCGAGAGAAGTCTAGTTGTCGATGGATCTTGGTCATCTGCACTAGTTTCTGTCGTTTCTGACTACCATACACTAGTTTTATAAGTGCCCATGCAGGTGTGAATTTTGACTTTGAACAAAAACTCGAGAAAAGCACTAAACATAAACTAGATTTACATTAGCATAAACTAAAAGTTATTTTACTGAAAAGCGTCTTTGAAAAATAATATTTGTAGCTTAATAAGAGCTTGTCTGAAACAATTACAATTTGTTACAATTTTATGCTGCTAACCATCATTTGGGTGAAAACTTGATCCACTTATTATGGTCATCAAATGAGCCAGTTTGTTAGCTACGTAATAATATACCAAACTTTTGTGTTACAGAGGAGCAGTGCCACCAGGTGCTCGTTTTGACCCGTTCGGTCCTCCCGGTGGGCCCATGCCGGGTCGCCGACCAGCTCCCCCGGATGCAGACCACCTGCCGCCCCCCGGCTTCAACGACAACATGTTCATGTAGCCACTGTAATAGTATACTGTTCTTAATTTTGTCCACAGCAATATGAATAAAGTTAATTTGAAAATACTTACTGTTTTTTTTTATAATATTCCTTCTTCATGTTACCTACCATTTTCTAAATAATTTTAGACTGTCACAAAATGAAAAAGAGAGTTTGTGCTATACACACTCTGAATAACACATTATCTAGGTAATAATCGCAAACGCAAATGCTGGTAGCCCTGGTAGGTATGTTTTAAGGTCAATCTCCAGGCAGGGCAGCGTGTGTCTGCTCATGTGATGTTACCCTAGTAAAACACATGAAATACCACTTACTGTTTTTTTTCACGAAATCTCAGAAACTAGAACACCTACAAAGAATCCTTGTAGGGTGTAGATGTCGGCTAAAGAACTTATTTTACGTAACTCTACCCCTAAGGAGGTAAACCAATTTTCACGAGTGGACGAAGCCACTGGCAGAAATTATATATTTTCTTACTAATATTGAGGTGCCCTGCTTCATAGTTTGATTTACGCAAGTAAATGCAGCATGGTTATGGTAATTGTGCTGTTTAATATCACTCCACATTATGAAGGACATAACATTATGTTATTTATACACATATTAAGAATAACAATATAGTAAAGGCATATATATTTTTAAATAAAAGTAGTAGCACATTTCTATATTCCCGCCAATGTTAAAAATGACACGTCCAAGTTACAGGTTAAAAAAATAAGATCATTATATGGTAGTAATTTATGGATAGTAGTTTTCATGGCACCCCGACTATGGGTGCATAGCTATCTAAGCATATTGAATCAAATAGATATTTGCTATTTGAAGAAATCCTACGAACATAAAATGAGTTTGCGGATTTTACCACAAGAACACTGCGAAGGCGGTTGCTCTTTTTTCGTCTCTCGAAAATGTTGTTTTGCAGTAGGTCAGTTCCAAATAAAAATAGGTTCGATTACCATATTTTTGTGTTATCGTTATTTATGTTTTAGAAATTACTGATTTATCACAAAGTCTCAGAAACTAGAACACCTTTAGGTTAGATTTGTGTTTGAGTACCTATTGGCATATGGAAGACGAAAGCGAACCGTTCAATCAAAGTAAGAAAAAAAATAGTTATTTTTTTAATCATCTCTGCTCGCCTTTGCATACCATATTTAATTTATTAAATCTATTTCGCCAGAGATATTTCCGTAAGCTTGGAAACTGGCTAATATAACCCCAGTTTACAAGTCTGAACCCAGGCATGACGTTGACATTTTATAGATCAAGTTATTCCTATTCTTATTTTGAACTTTAAAAAAAAAAATCTGACTGACATACCTATGTATGCAAGTCAAATTTTTTTTTAAGTAAGTTTTATTAATTCGAAATTTTATTCGAGGACTTAATATAAGCATTATACAGATTACTTTATATCTTTATAGGTGTCATAGAAAGAAAGAAACACAATTCACGTGAAATGACGTAATTTAAAGACTATATAGTTTACAATCACAATCGTCAGGTATATAAAGAAAATGCGTCCAATCCATCCGTGCAAAAGGGCCGAAAATTCAACATTTTTAACGTTCATAGCTGAACGAAGTTCCGAAGACAGAATACTGGTACAATCCGTTCCAAATGAGAATAGGATCGATTGCCATGTTGTGACGTCACGTAGTACCTACTGTCAAATCGAGGCTAGATATTTTTAAAATTAATTTTATTTACGAAAAAAATAATTTATTTACGAATTGTGAACGAAAAAAGTTAAATCAGAATCCAATTTTTAAGTTTTACTCATCTCGGAGTACTTCAATTTTGAAAAAATATCTTCGATTTGACAGTACGGCGTGACGTCACATGCTGTCAATCGATCCTATTCTTATTTGGAACGCATTGTAGTTTATTAGTACTTTTTTACATTAGTAGAATTTGGATTTATATCATTGCAACATATTTTGGGAAATTTCATCAGTTTCAAATGGTAACACTGAACTTTTAGTTTAGCAAGTTATTTGTGCGGTGCACACGTTTCCCGCGTGTGTAGTGAATTTTCTTGGCTGCTCACGGCTGCAACCGTTCAATTTCTATTCAATGTGTATGGCTGTGAAGGTAAGTTACATTGATTAAATACGTGAAGCATGCTTACAGTCATCAATTTGTAACAAAATCACTTTAAAGGTCGTGCCCTCGCTGAGCGACTAACGTCAGCAGGCGTCACGAAACTATTTAAATTATAATACGATTTGCATTATCCTGTTGTTACTAACTTCTATATCATTATCCACATATCTCGCGTTAGGTAATTATGATAGGGTAATCGGAATTTATGCCGTCCCCGCCCTATAGTGGAGTTATAGTACCCACCGCCGTTTCTGTCTTACGCGTGGTCTTTATTTCATTGTTCGAATCCTAATTCTGTCGACCAAATTGCCGGTCGATATACTGATGTTGTATTGTAGAATGAGTCACGCAATATTGTAGACAAAAAGTTATGATGTCGCTGAACAGCACATTCGCAACCTAATCGAGCTAGGTAGGTACTTGTTGTAGGTACCTACTTACAGTTCTAGCTAAGTAGGTATGTATAAAATTGGAAAGTGAAGTTGTAATGTTGTTGAAACTTTCAACTCACAACAAAACATTTGCTGTTAGTGAATCAGTTGCAGCTTGCTGCAGTTTATATTTAGCTCTAAATGAGGCTAACATGTATGATATTGGGTCAATTGTGTATAAGCTGTTAAAGTTTTAATTAATTAACACATACTAATTGAATGATGTAAATCTGTAAAAAATGTTCTTAATTTTAATATACTTTCATAAGATTGCATATTTAAATAACACAATGACCTGTTAGCAATGTTTAGGTTAAACATGTGAAGACTGATATTTTTTACACATAATAATAATATATGGCATCACTTTGCACCTTTGATACTTCTTGTTAACAAAATATCAGTTATTTAATTTAAACTTAAATGTTTACAGAGAATTTGATTGTTACAGCATTAATTTATAAACCAAGCTGCGACTGTATGATTGTTTCCATTTGAAAAGTCCATTGTGTTTGGTTCCCTTTGTCCATACTAAGTTGACAGCAGTGTTAATGGCACCCACACTTGTATTTGTATGCACTTTTGGTATATTTGATTCCGAACATCTGCTCTAATGCTCAGCGTTGTGGAAGTTAGTGATTACTCGCATGAGGATATTTGTTTATTGCCTTACTCTGGATGTCATTTGCAATATTAGGATATTAGGTAACCTTGTTCTAAAATTCAGTCAAATTAAAAGCACATTAATTGCTTCCATAGAACTTACAATTTAGTTTATATTCTAAATTCAAAATATTTAAGAAAGTTTTGAAGCTCTACCTTCATTTGTCTACAAATTTTTCAAAATGGCGGCCGGTTAAAACTTATTTACCAACAAAAGGCAAAGAGCCACTTCCTGTGGCAAGAAATTTTACCTGGCACACTCTGGAATGTTTCGTTATTATTTCTTTTATTGTCTGCTTACTCAGAAATGTTACCTGGCCTCTGGGTTTCTATACATCTGATGAATTAATAGATCAACTTTTTATATGAGTTTTTCATGCATTTCTAGAATGGTTTTTGTTAGATTTTGTTACTTACCTGAGTTTACACATTTTTTGTGTTATTAGATACTCTATTCATAATTTTGACCAGTCCTAAGAATTACATCATGAAATATCATACTTTTTACTTGTAATACCTACTTATCTAGAGAAGATCTTTCTAGATAGAAAACACGGCGCACTTTTATTTTAATAACAAGCAGCATTGACGTCATTAGCATACCTACGTAGGTACATAAATCCATGACAGTTCGTCCAGTTCAGTTTCCTAGCTAGCCTATAAAACCTAACTGTAACGTTAGAAGGTAATTTATTACGTCAGAATTGCATAATGCGGTTTATCGATATAAGTTGTGAAACATGAGCGGCCGTAGACTCATTGTTTTACACACGGTTTTATGCACGTGTAAAGTCAGCGATTCTGCACGCTAGCTAAAACTAAAACCATGGATGCTTATTTTACACTGATATTTGCGAACAGCCAGCTGCCCAAACGTTTACATATGGCGAGATAAGCACCGATGTGTGTGTCCTTATGCGGTATAAGACCTTGTATGCAACGTGATCCCTAGAAGACTGCATACAGAGTTACTCAGAAACTGCACAGTGCACAGTTAATATCATTATAATAGGTGGGTATACTGCGTACTGGACCACACTGGACTAGACGTGATGGGAGTTTAATGCCCTGTGTAGTGTTAGGATTCTCTGGATAGTGCGTCGACACGACCTTGGCTCGTGTGTTGACCCTGCGCAAGCGCCTGGTCCGTTACCCCGGCCATACATGATTCCGCCTGACTGCTCGTAGAGAGCGGAGTGAGGCCGCACCGTTTTCTACTAATTTCATCCAACGCCATTTTTAGTTAACAATGATACCTACGTAGTTTAATTGACGTCACCACTCGACATAGTCTGACACTGACGATAGGACGTAATTGTTTTAAAGTATTCTTTTTATAGATGATTATATTAGTTGCTTGCTTTGCTAAGATTCTTCAACTAGTACGTGTTTTTTTTTTCATTTCACGATCCATATAAATGTTTAACCATAAATTAGCTTTGTGTGTATATCGCTCGTCCTATTTCTCGGAAGTTAATCCATCAACCCTGTTTCTAGTCCATAAATTTTCTTAGGCACAATCCTTATACTATCAGAGCACCAAATGGCGTGATTAGTTAGCGACTGTAATTACCGTTCAGTTTATTATTATCTGTCAAACGACCTTAACGACTAAACAAACAAATTAACAGACTGACGCTTCTGCGTCCGATATACGTCAATAAATAGTTATTGAATTGATTTGAGTTATGAGGAATTTTTCTGCTGTTAGTAAAGCTACAATAGTACAGCCACGGTTAAAAAAATAACTGCCATTAGCAGTTGTTACTGCTGTTAATTCAACTTTTATTTTTGTACGAGTGCACAAATGCTAAAGTTCGCAGAACCTAACTTTAGACTCGCCAAGTTAGACCGGCGGTACTGTACTGAATTACTGATGTATTTTTATCATGGAGGTTCCACAAACATTTATGGAATTTCCGGAAAGCGCCACTCAGACTCGACTTAAAGCTGTTAAATGGCGTGGCCATTAAGCGCCGCCCGCCTCGGGGGAGAAGAGGGCCGCTTGACAAGTGATAGCTACGTACTACGTAGGTACATAGAAAAACTCGGGCTGCTATTCAGCAAGGGCTAAGGTCGTTGCTCCGAGCTCCTTGCATAGACCGGCTTTCGAACCGCAGGGCGACGCACCCAACCTCGTCCTTTTGACATAACACGCACAGCTTGATTGATCGGTTTTTAACCAAAACCTGTTTTAATTCGATTAGTTTTGGGAGTTCAAACAGTATTTGTAGGTCATCAGCAAATATAAATTTATCGATAACGAGACAGCGTGAACGAAATGGCAAGATTGCATTTAATAATTTTGTGGCTATTGTAATTCGTTGACGTAAAAATTAAACATTTGCTGAAACATCTGAAGCTTGGTTACGAAATTCTGCAACATCTTTAGACTTTGGTTTCGCAATATTATGCGCTCTCTTCGTCTACTGAATCATGAAACAATATGAAATACTATAATATGGAGCTCACGAGTCTTAAGAAAATTCTCTGTTGTTGTCAGAGTTATTTTTACAAAATTCATTCGATTTACCATTCTACGAGTAAAATGCCCTTCTTTCCTCCGCAAATGTGTGCCAATTTGTTGGAGCCAACCTTGGTCTTACATTTAATGTTAGAATTCGTAATTAGAGCTGCATTGCGCGCTCTATAGACATAGCTCTATTTATGATCGTGTAAGTGCAGGTAAAGGGGGTCAGAGACGCGGCGTAGTCCGCGCGAGCGGATCCGGGTCACTGAGCCAGGTCGCGCCGATGTGCCACCATCACGGTCAGAACATCGCTCCTCCCGATGCCCGGATAAAAATAGAATCTTCTTGAAGTACTTACAAAGTCCTTCCTTTTTCACTCACTGTGTCATAAATCCACAATCAGATTGAATAATTTTCTAGGCATTTCTAATCCAAAACCTGAACCGTCACAAAAAACTAGTTGTCAAGCAACCGTCTGAGTAAATATAACCGGTTAACGGGTTTGTTTTCGTGCGGTTTTTATGAGCTTTCTTGACAAAAACAGATTTTGGAGGTGACCCGAAATCACGCAACTTTTTACCGTTAATGAATTAGTAAAATAATCCTTATACGTAGTCTGGCTGTATAGATTACTAGCTTCTGCCAGCGGCTTCGCTCGTGTAGTGCAGATTTCTCCATACAAACTTGGGACCCGTCTTCTTAGGCTTGGAATTTAGGAAAATTCTCTCTCTGTCGTCGGTTACGACATAAAAGGAAACCTTGTGCAAAATTTTATACTCCTAATACCAGTACTTTCAGCTGTGCTTTGATATGTCAGTAAGTTTCGCCTTATACATCATCATCATCATCGTTTCAGCTGAAAGACGTCCACTGTTGGACATAGGCCTCTCCCACACAACGACCGGTCCTGTGCGTCTGGCATCCCTCGGATTATACATCATATAAATAAGTATATGAATTAATAGGTCGTAGATAGGTACACTAAGTTCAGAGAATAACTAGTGCCCTAAATATAGTCCATTAGCTACTGCGCGTGACGTCATGCGCAGTACGTCACAGTTATTACGTCACGCCCCGACTCATACCCTCCATTAAATTCTGCTGATATTTAGTATTCTTAGGTTTATGTATCACGCAATAAAGCAGATTCTGATTTGTCTTCAGCAATTAAGTACAACCAAAATTCCCTAATCGCTAACATATTAAACGTATTTATCTATTTAAACAGATAAACGGTTCATATCATGATATCTTGAGACCTTGAAATACTTGTACATTCAACCCGTTCTTCTGGCTTTCATACCCAGACTTCCAATCTAATCAGTTATTGTAATTTCGGTTCATTACTTACTAGTTACTATGATACCCGCAAAACACGCAAACTGTACGTATGCTGTTCAGTACATTTTTGTCAATACTTTGACAAATTGTTAACGAACTAGTAAAATAGTGGCTCGCATCAGATTACTTTTGCTCTTGCACAAATCTTCCGGCTATGCGGTGAGAGACTAACATCAGAGATTAGACCAAATCTCAATTTTTTTCCTTATGAACCGATCAACTGGTAAAGAATAAGTATTTTCTTGCAAACTAACATATACGATGCAAATTAAAATAAACAATTTAGTGTAAGATTGGAGAACCTTGCTTACTAAAATAAAGATTAGAAATCAGATCAGCATGCAAAGCGTAGAACAAACCTGAACACGGCCAGAATTGTGGAATTTAGCCGACAGACATTTAGAAGTTATATATGTAGTAGAAAGTTAGGTTTATCAGACACAGTTGTTTCCGGAGGTTCCTGTGTCAGATTCGGCGGAAAGAAACGTCCGGATCATTATTCTGTAAAATTCCCGGAGGACACGGTGGAGCATACGGTAAAAGTATGCCTCATTTGGACAGAACAGTCTCTTGGAGGCGATCGGTGGCGGCAATCACTAGCGTCCGGGCCTAGTAAAAAGCGAGAGGAAATGAGAGGTGGGCAGCTTCTGTGAATCAGTAATGCGAGCAAAAGGAGGCGGCCGAAACGATGAGGTACCCTTCCCAGATGTCAAAACGAACGAAAGAACAGATACGCCCTGGTATACATTAAAACCCACTGCTGGGTATACCTATATACAAGCTAGATATAAAAAGCACCTGTTCATTTGCGACAGATCTTGTTTACTTATAGTTTAGGTAGTGATCTTGTGCCTATTATAGTTTACGACGTTTGATGCAAAGTTCATCGTAATAGGGTTCACCCGTTATCATTCAGCCAGCCAGCCACACGACGATAACATGCCGTTCATCAACCGAACATCAGCACGTTGATAACTCAATAAAACGTCATAGATTTATGACCCTTCCTTTCCACAAACATTTCGGAATGTTTATACGTTGTGTAAAAAATTTTTTACAAACCCAAATAAAATTTATAGTGAAGTGCTGTTCCATTTTATAATATCATCATCATCAGCCTTTTTAATGTTCCCACTGCAGGGACACAGGCCTTCTCTCTAAGAGAGGGGAATGGGCTTTTATAATATATCGATTAAGAATAAAGGAATTTGTTAGTATTAACTCCACAAAGATAGCTACTAAATCTGAATGGTCTCCCACGTTTCTCTAAATGCAATTCTCAATGGTCAAGCTGCGGAAGTTACTAGGAATAACATAAGTTCAAATCCATGTCTGTCTCTAACAGACATGAGGGGGCTAGAGGCGCGGGCGGAGTCGATGACCGAGTATTGATCCCGACGAAGTGGGTCGCGACCCGTTTTCCGTTGCAATACACACAAGGGGAACGATGCAACGGTCATCTCGATACATTGCATTAGATTCAAGTGAATAGGGAGACGACACTTCTACACGTGGACGTGATCTAGATACCTGTCTGTATCAATCTTCGTTCAAATACTAAACTCGAATACGTTCCCTTTATATGTTGATAGAGTTCTAATTGGAGAAGCAAGTGCTCTAAAATTGTTTATATTATAATATCATCTACCTACTGGTAATAAGGAAAACTGTAAAAGCCGTTCAGCGCTCCCGATTTTTGACTTATTGATTCTGGCCGTGTTGCCGTGACTTGGTTCCGTATAAACTTTGCTTTCTATTTATAGACTGTGATAGTCTGTTATATTGTTGAGTTACAACACAATAATATCTGTAAATGTAATTACAGATATGGAAGACATAAATATTTATATTGCACGTTCAGTACACGTTCATTTCATGAACGTTGCACAGGACGGTCGATGTGGTGCGTGGCCTTCGGACGTTTAATACCCGACTTGCTAAATGTCAGTCACGTCAATTCCGTGTTTCGCGGTAACCGGTACCGAGTTATTGCCCAGCTATCCTGCTAAATTTTCGTTAATTCTTCAGTAAACACCGAGCTGTAAACTTCTCCTGGTGGCTGTGTAGTCAAGATCTGTATCCTCTTTTTTACCTTATAACCTGTCTGTAAGTTGGCTTTAAATGGAAATTCTACTGTAACGAGAAAGTTTGAATAATTCATGTCAGATAATGAGGTCGGGTATCGATGGAACGCTTTCCTCGGCCGGGTTCGTTTGTGTGAATACACTGCTGAAGGCACCTACGTCGAGGCGATAAATCGTTGTGATTGGTCCATTGCGTGGGTAAGTTAGTATCAGTGTTGTGAAAGTTGATTTGCACCGCGTATTCCCCTCCATGCTGCTTATAGGTGCATGGAGCATTCACTTTTCACTACTGGAATTAATGTCTTTGTTGGAAGACCAATTCATCATTCATGAAAGTGAGTGAACATCGATCACTAATAAGTAAGGAACTATATTTGCGAGGTTGCTCGTAACATAGCAAATTGTGCAGCAGAATAAACTTCTCAAAATAGATGTAATTTTCCTTGTACGTGCCGGCCCAATTCACAATCTTATTCGTTTTCGTGTTATCTGAATAAGAAAATTCTGGACAATATAAATCATTCTGACGTTATTTAATCTAAATCGCATGCCTGTATTATCTAAAGGCTGTAGTCGGTGATTCTAGAAATCAATTTTTATCACACAACAGACAGTCAATGTACGTATCCCAAAATAATCTACAATGCCAGTTGCCATGTCGACGCGAATGGATTTGACCTTCGGGGTGCTTTATATTACATCACGAAGATTTTGGCGCCATAGAGTGCAGACGTTTTCTATGTAGTTTATAGAAATAAGAATAACAGAAGTATAGGAATGTCTGTCCAATTTCGCAGGGTGCAGGGCCCTAACAAAAATTGTTTCGCTTTACATCTTCAAAATATAGGATAATCCATGTATCATACATGAGGTATTCATACCTAATTATTGTGTTGTTAATGATATCACTGTGGCAAACACTGACGCTTTTCATTAAGATAACTGTACTTTAAACATATTTTATCTGATAAACTCCTTATCAAATCTATAATTACTGCGATATGAACCGTAGTCTGAACTGATTTTAATCTGCTAATCCTTGCAGAATGCCGTTATCCATGGATGCACGTTATGGATGTTTCAATTTGGTTATGTAGGTAAAATTGATTAGATATCTGCATGCGGTACGGTTAGTAAAACGTATTTTAATATTAGGTAAATTTATAGTGAGTACTTGTGCATAATTTTGCATTTCATTTATCCTAGAAGTGCCCGTTGTGGTTGATGCCACGTGCTAGAATCACGTGGGTGGGTACATGAACACGTTGGAGCAAGCCTTATTTTAATAGTTAAATTGAATGTTTATTGAAGTCTCGTTTACTGGATGGAACGTTGAAAGGTTCGTGAAACCATTGCACGAACTTACGCACGTGACTATGGCCCAATACCATCCAAAATTTTCACCATAGATAATCCTTCATATTATATTAACTGCACATTTCCATTTATTCTTCTTTCATCACTGCTTAGAACTTCTATTTTTATATCACTTTCTTTGGGGTATTAAAATCAGTCCTTATTTCAATTCTTAGCAGGCATCCCCTTTTTACCTACATATTAATTGACATTGCGAGTAAGCTATTTCTTGTACAAAAAAATATCACATACATTTAATAATATTAATAGATCTGGAACGCTTTGTTTTACTAACTTTCTACGCAGATCCAGAATCTTTACACTAATGGACGTTGGAAAAAAATTAACCATAAAATGTGAATCCGGTAGTTTAAAATATATGTTCGATTACAAGCTGTCAATGAATATTTATCGATATAGTATCATAGTTTTCGGATCAAGCCAACCTACATCTTACTCCGTCTAAAATAAACCTCCCTACATTGTGATAAACATTCATATTGTTCATTCTACGAGTCCATAAAATTCTCAATGGACTAGAAAATTTTCTCTCGCCGTGGGTGGAGCTAAATTTAGCCGAGGCGGGTTGTAGTGGGCAGGCTTCGACAATAACGGCAGCTGTATCGCGAAGCCTGTTTTTCTATATAGAAGGTTACCAATAGCTCAATGCACATAGTGCTAATATTCTAAAATTTACTAAAATGTCAGTTGAAAGTCTTGAGCGCTACATGCCGACTGCCCAGTCGTTGAGAGCGAACGAGGTTGATTTATCGATAACCTTAATTCGACATTTTCAGGATTTAAACGTTGTAGCATATTCGCTAAAACTTTCTCGGAGGTGAAGACTCTTAACCTTATCAGATTGTGGTTGAATTGCCGAGAGGTTTCAAAATGGTTGCCTTTTGTAAATTAGTTTATCCTTGAATTGAGTTTTCTATGCTACAAGGACTCCCTTAAATCATTTTTTATTACGCGTGTGTAAATATAGCCACGCGTGGGAGTTTCTTAATACGAATTCTTTCTCGTTTTTCTTGCTATTATTAGAATGTGACCGACGAGCCGCCCCGCGGTTGCTAATCGAATCTTCTCGGTCACAGATGCGTCGTTTAAAATGCAATTGGTTCAGTTTTATAGTACCTAATGGATTTATTTTTTATCACACCAATAAGGAATTGTCTCATGTTTAGAGAAAATTTCGAGATCAATCGGTATCAATTAAATAAAGTTGTGGGTAGATCGTTTATTGGACCATATGTTTTTTGAGTCATGTTTTAACACTTGTGCGGTACCTACTGTTTAGTCTGGCGTCTTATAATGAGTATTTGTAATCTGATTCGTAATTTCTGACTGTTCGAAAATGATATCTATCAAACAGTCATTGTTTCATTCATATGATGGAACCATAACTTGTGAAAAGTTTGAAAACTTGTGCGAAACATGTGGGCAGACATTGGTGTGCGTGTGTGGATAGCGGCGCGGCGCGCGGCGCGGAATACGTCTGGCAAGTGACGCCAACGCCCCCGCTAACTCCGGTGGCGCGCCGCGCTGCGTGACGTCGCTCGCGGCCCGCGATGGGTGGCGCGCCAGTCTCTGCACAACCGCGGCACCGACAGTGTCGAACCGTTGCGATGTAAACGCCTAACCTTCTAATCTGTCTACAACGACAGCCTCAGTTGCGTGTGCACGATAGTTTCAGTTAATTTCCTCATCAGTTTATTAACTTTATTTTTGTGTTACAATAACTGTGTTCGCATCCGCCGCGCCGGATTCATGTAAGTGAAGTTTTTGTGTCATCATTAACGTCGGTGTCCCGCATTACCGACGAGTTTTAAACGAATCCTCAAGAATCGTGCGAGCGTGACCAAAGTAAGACAGTCTGGGGAACACGTACGCCATTCGATCCTGGTTGGTTGGATATGGTCAAAATAAGTGACCAGGTAATTTTGTTAAATTGCATAACCGTTTCTATTGTAGTGATGCATAATTAGAGTAACTTGCGATCGTTTTTAGTGTTTGCACTTGAAATTATTACTTACTTTTTGAATCAACAGGTGTTCAACTCAAAAGCATGGTCACGCCTCGCACTTTAGAGGTAACTCGCGTATAAAACAAGTAGCTCTAATCTCATAACTGCGTTAATTTAAGATCGAGTTCTTTGCAGTGATAATTATCACGTAGAAAGTGTGTACAAAGAAGTATACACTAATGACGTCGTCGTGAGCTATCCACAAGCCCACCTACCTTTAAATTTGATTAAAGTTTGCGAACTCATACTTTTTGTGCATGCTATTATGATATTATCATCATGAAAATTAGTTTGTTGAAACCATTCTTATTATAAGTTAAAAGTACATGCATAATTTAAAAATCAACATTCAGCCTTAACTTCGGTTCATGCTTATAAGAAAAATGAAGCCAATTAATTAGATTTTGTAATGGACAATAGGTTCTATTGTGATAAAATCTGCCCTTTGCAAAAATTACCTAATTGTAGTAGGGTGTGTTGTGGTAATGGAAATACACGTTTGTTTAATGACTATTGTTTTGTGTTAATTTATTACCACTTTAGTAGTTAGCGGGCGCGGCAACTAGCATGGCTGAACATGAGTTATCACTTCTATTTAACAGGTACTTCAACCAGTATAAGGAACTTTAATAGCGATATTACTATCCTTAACCATGAAAACATCTCCAGTTTATTATTTTGTATTTCCTCAGTATATATCGCATATCTAAGACCACAAATTACGTGGGCTATCAATGTCACGGTCAATTACGATATAATATGATGTAGCCTAGCATCTCCTTTGTTTCTAGTGGATATTATTTATCGTCCACTTCCTAATGGTCTTGCTTAATTACATTTTACCTATCTGTTTACCTTTAATGCGTTCAGTTCTCTTTGTATATTGTTCTGGAAGGTTTACGTTTTATCCAAATTCTTAGTCTCAGCAAAAAAACCACTGATTTGTCTAAATTCCTGTTTAACAACATTTCTGCATTGATGATTTTTATTAAATTATCTACGAATAAGCGATCAGGAATTTGTAATGGTTTCTTATTGGTAGGTACTTCTGCAAAATTCAAATTCACCATTAGAATTATGGATCTGCTACTTTGTACTTTGTTTGTTATTTTTTTTTACAAAAGAGGTTCTTTGTGTTTAGACATTCGTTAACGAACAAATACTTTCTGGATATAACTTCAAATTTTCTAAGATATAACACATTGAATATTGAGTTCATACTTAGTAAAGACTTACTCAAACTCGAAATTTCTCTCTGCAAACCTTCGAGTAGTAAAGAGAGATTCTTCTAAATTCTATTTGGATCTTTATTTTAAGCTCGTCCTAGTCTTCGAGGTCACAGGTAAACGTTCCACCTTCGTAAAGGTCGCGAAACTCAATGTAATAAGAAAAAGTCCATAGGCAAAAGCGAAATATATTGAGGTATGAAAGTTTTATGTTATTTGGACGTTATAAATTTATTTTTAGGGAACAAATACACAATGTAGGTAAACAGTTGCAGGTTGAAACAGATTTTAAAATTTCATTTTAGAAATTTGGATTTAATGTAGGGGTTTCATCATGTAAAAGCTGTATTTGAACTGTAGACAGCTAATTGTTTTATCTCGATGTTGCTTTCATGAGTCTTTCCTATATCAAGATAGTGACAGCGGATATGACTTCATTCGGATGATTATACATAAATTACTAAAGTTATAACGCTCGAGATAAATACTGATAACATTCTTGATGATTTATTTTCATAAATATTAGCATAATGTTTTCAATTTCATTTGTGATTCATTCGTAACCTAGCTCAAATAGTAAACATTTCAGAATGAGTTGATGGAAGTGTTGACGCAATTTGCTTTTTATTGGGTTTATTTCACACTTTATTTTTCTTGTGAAATGAGTCGCAATAAGCTGGTCGGGAAGTTAATGAAAATGAAAAACAGAATGAGTCAACTACGAAATGTTCCGCGCCCGTGAATTATTGATGCAGCTTTTGTAGGCATTTTAGACAAGGACAAATTAACTTGTCCTACTACTAATTAACTTGTTATATTATCCCCAATTTTCTACCTAACAGGATTTTTTATTATTTTTCTAATGGTAAATCTAGTTACTCCATTTGGGACCACAATTTACAAGCATGATGTCATGTATGTATGAGCCGCACTCTAATAGGTAGCAAACGAGGTGCGTTGGAGCAATTCAAAGTCAAATCGTTTTCAATGTGCATGTTGCTATAATGTTGGATCGTCATTTATATAATGTGGATAGGTACTGGGTATTAGATAGCTCGTGGCTATGATGATCGGTCTAAATAGTTTTCAAGAGGATGAGTCATATGCAATGGCCCCGGTAACCCTGATATTGCAGAGTATTTTTAGGTTAAATCTTATGAAGAAGAAAAAGTATACACAAAATCGCATGTTCCGCAGTAACATGTGTACTTGTGGAGTAGCAACTATATGAATGTGGCACTGATATCGCATACATAGGTATTTGGTTTATCTACTCGTGGCCTTCAGTTCCGGAGTTGCTTCGTGACTAAATCATAAGCTATCGCTATTGTTCCATCAGTTCATAATAATCCCGCGAGATAGGCGGATATCGGTATCAGATTGATCTGTTTTCCATTACCATGATATGAAAGAGCACTCAATGCGATAGATACTATAAATCTTTAGGGCCATCTCCTTTTGAAAGCACCATCTAATGTCGATTACAGAGAAAATTTATGTCTGGATCTATAGTTAATAAAAGTTAGCAGTTGTACTCGCTATTTTAGACAAGCGTATTTGTTGCCTTTGGGCTTAAAATATCTTGTTAAATTACAAGTAATAGTAGCACATCTTTCCGGACTTGTTGTGAAGAACCAGCTTATCTTGAAAGACAGAGTTCTGCACTGGTTAACAAGTAGACGTAGACGTCTTTACTCAAACTGTTACACGTCAAGAAGCTAGTTTATGGATGTGGATAGAGGATGAGCTCGTCAGAGCTCATCTTGACTCTTTTTCGCAGCTACATGGAAGATCTTGTATGATATAATCTCTCAATTGTCTGTTACAACATCCACGGGAAGAAGTGGGATGTTCTTCTATTCTTAGCCGGGGACAACACAATAAATTTTGTCTACCTACAGAAGTTATTGCCGAGGTGTATAATTGTGTAAAAGTCTCTCAAAACCCCTACGTCATTATGAAAGGAAATTGAATTTTTACACAAAGGGAAACTGAAAAACTCTAACCGCATAATTGTGGAAGAAATTGCGTTTTAATTTGACTCGGGGTAAACAACATCAAGGTTGGTTACGAGCGCTTCCTGGAATTACCGGCAATGAAGTTTAATGTGAAACTAGTTGCATAGACATTGCCGGGCGACGACCTCGGCTTGTTCTGTCAATACTGCGATACTAGATGCACTGGAAAAACTACCCATCGCGGAATACATTTTTTTCCTATTTGAACCATGATACATTGGATAGAATTTGAGAATTATTAAAAAAAAATCTGCTGTTGTAAAATTAGTAAAATAGTTGGCAATCATTGTTCCAAGAACTTTGTAACTGCTCGCTTTTCAATTTATTTCTTCTAACGGATTGACAGTAAGTTGTTAAACATCCATTAGCCTTTGAAACATGAATCTTAACAATAGTTTATATTTGTACGTATCTTTCACCACAATAAGTACATTCTTTCTAGATAAGGGATCATTCGGTCCAAGAACAAAGTCCTTTTTCAATTTAAAGTTAAATAAAGGGCTGGTAATATTCGTTAAATAGTAAAGGCTAGCAGTATTTGTTAATATTCGTTTTAAAATGTAAAATATAACAATAGTTAATATTTTTCCGTGTCTTAGACCCACAGTATGGATAACATTGTTTCCCATAATTGTTAGCAGATTAGGGACCTTCCGTTTTAAGAACAGCGTCCCTTTTCAATTTACAAGTTGCCAATTTTTGTCATATTATTCTTTTAAAACGTAAAATATAATATTTTGTCAGTATGCATTTCTTTTACAAACACCATGAAGTATATTGTTTCAAATAATTGATTACAGATTAGGGAATCTGTCGTTCTAAAGAACAGTCCCTTTATAAATTCCAAGTTAAATATCAGTTGCCAATACTTGTTAAATACTATTATTCTTTTCAAAACAAAAACTATAACAATAGACAATATCTCTGCGTGTCTGACAAACACTATAAGGTAAATTGTTTCAAATGATTGTTTGCAGATTAGGGAATCTTTCGTTCTAGGAACATTACCTTTACAATTTACAAGTTAAATAACAGTTGGCAATACTTGTTAAATACTATTATTCTTTTCAAAACGTAAAATATAATAGGCAATATCTCTGCATGTCTGACAAACACCATAAAGTAAATTGTTTCAAATAATTGTTTGCAGATTAGGGGATTTTTCGGTCTAAGAATTTCCTTTCCAGTCCCTTTTTAATTTAAAAGTTGAATAGCAGCTGCCAATACCTGTTAGATGCTATTATTCTTTTTAAAACGTAAAATATAATACTAGTCAATATTTCTGCGTGTCTTTGACAAACACTATGAAGGACATTGTTTCAAATAATTGTTAGCAGTATTAAGCAATCACTTGCTCTAAGAAAAAGAGTCCCTTTGCGATTTAGGTACGTCTTGTGATGGGCTGTCAGTATATGTTAAATATCATTAGGTATTCTTTTAAATTTAAAACTTAACAACAGTTAATACTCGAGCGTGACTTTGACCAACACATTAAAGTACATTGTTTCCAATAATTGTTTGCAGTTATAAGTTCAACACGGCAGTGTTTGCCACGTGTCGACTCTATAAATTCAAGCTATGTTATGCTAGTCTTCGTCCATTGAATTCCATAGCTAGATTGCCAGTGCTATTGATAGTCCAATAACATCCACATCCTCGTGCCCTTGCACCCATGAATTGTGTATTGTGTCAAAAATACTGTTCACATCGAATTTATTCGTAGCGCAACAATCGAATATATCATCGTATTGTGATGAGTACAATAATGACTTGAATGTTGATTGGAATGAGTGCAGAGCAGAGCATTAAATTAATTAATTGAGCTCAGAAATAATAACTTCTGGATGTCTCATCCAAAGAAACAAATATTTATTGCTGCCTTTCATCAATATATAGTTGCTACCTTCCAAGTGATTGTGTATATATTTTCACACAAGTAGCAACTGTTGTGTATCCGTTCGTGTCCTGGTTATCTCGGCTAGACGTTCTCCCGGGTTCAGACATTACAGATGTTAGTCTGAACTGTCTGCATTGTTGCACATGTGTGCAGTCTGGCTTGGGTTTATCGACCGTAGCGTCTCCTGTTCAGACAATCATCCCTTCGGCTGGGACTGCAGACTTTCCCCTCTGTCTCACAAGTGTTTTATTTTATTGCTCACTGTTTACTTACATACGATTTACCCTATTTTATGGATGTGCTATAGTACTAAAACACCTATAACATACTGGGACCATAAAATATCGTTTTAACAAAATAAACTCGTCAAATTATCTTGTTATTATCTCCGCAGTCGTATTCTTACATAGTATTCATATAATATTATAGAAAAGAAAAAACTGCGGAGTCTTCGCCATTTCATAAATCAGGAGTGTGTAAGCAGATAACATGCTATTTCGGTGACATCGTCACTCTTATTTTTATCTACTGTTGACCGTTCCATCTAGAATAGATTGAATGGGCAATTATCTCCTGCAGCGTAATGACTTTGTTGCCACTAATAAAACCAAGCATATTGAATCGTATCTCAATTATTAAAGATTAGAAGCTCATTGTGTAGGATCAGGCATCTATTTGCGCTCAAGGAATATTAAATTCCCAAAGTGAGATATATTTGCTCGTGTCGGCACGAGCCACTGTTCCTTTTGGCCTGGACCCAAGTCTGCGCCGTCTCCTTGATAAAATCTGCAGGAAATAAATAAAGCAAAACACTTCAAAATATTTGCGAAGATTTTCGAGCATCTAGGTATTGAGTGGGGGAGGAGAGTAAATTCGTTTGCGGCCAATGTTTTGCATCAAGATTATACATACACGATTGTAAATTTAAATGTAAACATATGACGTGTATATGCAAATCCCACGCCGGCATCGTGGCTGCCAACATCTCGTACGCCGCCCTGTTTGAGAGTCGCGCCCGTGCCGCTCCTGCAATTCATCGTCTTTATTGTTTTGTGCTAATTGTAACAACATTTTATTTTCACATTGAAGTGTTTAGTGCGACTACGGCCGTATCACGCGTAAGATGCCAGATATTTTGAGGACAAACGATATCATTTATATCGTGCTAACAGCACTGTTCTCTGTTATACCGCATTTGTTAAATAATTTTCGTGATCTCCAGTTGTGTAGGAATGTGTTAATAAGTGTTTGAACTATAGAAGTTAAATATAGCATGTGTTCCATTGCTATACGTGAATAATCTTTATTCGTTGAAACGTGAAAGCCATTCGTCTATCACGAAGGATCGGATAGGTATTGTTGATATCCAAGACAAATATTGAACAAATCGTTTTATTTATCTTACGTGGTCCTTTGCATCGATAGAATATTTAACACGCACATTTATATCAGTATCACATTGTCTAATGAAGCTGTGTATTTATATACGAGTTCCAAGAACCATAATCGTTGTGTGCATAATGTAAACAAGAGCACTGAGTCATAAGTGAGGCACTGCGGCATTTTGTTAATTAGTGTTATTTGTTTGTCGCAGCTGGAGATCCCTTCTGTGGCGACATTGATGGAGTTCCGCTTGGACAGCGCGGAGTACTGCCAGGCCCAACACAAATAAACTGCAGGGCGTTTCGTGTGACGAGGTAGCGGAGCGTGCCACCGCTGGACCCATGCTGCCGGGAGCGCGCGACTCTACGCACCCCAAGCGCTGTACCACGTACCCACAGGTAACCACGAGCCTCTCGCTAACTTCGCTCGACCGCCATATTGAAATCAGAGTGGGGTGAACCGAAGCCCGCGTCCCACGGCAGAACTATCAGTTAGTTGTTATCTGCTCCTGACCAAGGCAAGACCGCGATACCGGTGATAATACTGTAACCGAATCCGTTTACTTAGCGCGTTACATCACTATAATAATATAGATGCACTTGTTGAGCAGGTATTTATCGAAATAAAATAACAGCAATGTTGTTCAGATGGCGTAGTGTTTACATATTGTGTTATCATAGTGTTTTTTGTGTATAAGAGTGTGGTATGAGGCACGTCCACAATTGACGCGATGTTGGCTCCGGATCAGCTCGGAAATACCGATGTCGATGGACAGACATAGTCGTTCAGAACATCGCACGTCCACATGACCGAAACTTCGCTGTATCCCGAACACTATTTTTAGAAGCCATTTTTTATTCCACTTCAGTAGTTGCTCGAGCTTTGACGCAAATACGCTTTAAAAATGATCATCATCATCATCATCATCATCATCACAGCGTTAGTCCCGGTTGCTTCCTTGGCTTTCACCTCGGTGCCCGGGGTCCGCTTTCCGACTTAAACGCCTCCACTTCGCTCGGTCTTTCGCGTCCTTTGCCGTAAGCCCATTGGCACGCATATCGTCCCTTACGACGTCGATCCAACGCCTCTTAGGCCTTCCTCGTTTTCCGGGTCCCGGCGGAGGCGGCATGGCGAGGCATCTGTTACCAACGTAGTCTGCCGGTTTTCGTAATACGTGGCCATACCAGCGTAGGCGACCCTCCTGCAGTTTATCCGCTATGTCACGGACCTGAAGGCTGCCCCGGATGCGGGAGTTTTTAATGCGGTCTTTCCGCGAAACTCCCGACATCCAGCGCAGCATGTTCATTTCCGTGACACGCAGGCTCTGCTTGTGCCGCTCAAGTACAGGCCACGCTTCACTGCCATACAAAAGGACAGGCCTAATGATGGTCTTATAGACCTGTCCTTTGAGCTTAACCGGCATTTTGGGGTCACAGATAACCCCCGCCACCTCACGCCATTTCGCCCAGGCCGCCGAGATACGTGACTCGACGTCGCAATCGACATCCCCGGACTCGTGGAGCACCGATCCCAAGTACCTGACCTGTTCCGTGCGCTCGACTGTGTCTTCGCCAATGCGAACAGGAGCAGCGTTTGTTGTGTTACAGGCCAAGTACTCGGTCTTCGCCGCATTAATTTTCAGACCGCCGTTTTCCAGCGATTCCTTCCACGCTGTCACACGTCGAACCAAGCGCCCACTGTCCGAGTCCGCCAGCGCGATGTCGTCTGCATACATGAGCAGCCATGGCGGCTGCTCATGTAAGTCCCTGATGGTGGAGGACAGCACGTCCAGCACCACGCTGAACAGAAACGGACTAAGGACAGAGCCCTGGTGAACTCCGACGGTGATGGGGAAGGGTTTCGTATCGCCAACAGCGGTCCGAACCACAGAACCGGAGTCTCGGTACATATCTCGGATGATGTCAACATAGGTCTCGGGCACTCCTTTGGATCTCAGCGCCCACCAGATCACATCACGGGGGACACAGTCGAAGGCCTTCTGCATGTCTAGGAACAAGAGGTGCAGAGGCGTATTCTTCGATCTGTATCCCTCCATGGTAACCCTTAGGGCAAAGATGGGATCCATGGCGCCATGGCCTGGTCTAAACCCATATTGACATCCCGAGACGGTGCACTCCTGTCGGATCCGAGAGTCAATCACCCGCTCGAAGAGCTTCATGGTGTGGGACATAACCTTAATCCCACGGTAGTCGCCACACTCCTGCACCGATCCCTTGCCTTTGAAGACTGGAGTGATAATACTCAGTCTCCATTGACTCGGGACGCTTTAAAAATGATATTCGTTGTAAATCTCAGCGCGGTGCCGGCTGGATCGCTGACATTAACAAAACTATTATTTTTGTTTCAGTTACCTTAAATTCGGAAGCCACAGTTATTTGGAGCATATCATTCAGTTGCCGAAGTTCGTGTGATAACAAAACTTATGTTTTTCGCATAATTTCTTTTAGTTCCATTCCACATTCTGAACTTTTGTTTGTTCGTCTCCGAATGCGATCAAGTGGTTGAAAGCGACATCCATGCGGGTGGTTCTCATTATATAATTGGACCCTTTCTAAAGAAAAGAAACGAAACTGTCGTGTGTTGTGTGGAAATAGAGTAACAGTTTGTCTGTTAGACTGTGACGGACCGTGACATCTTTCTCTGACGCGTGTGACGTGAGTACCAGCCGGGTGCGGATCTTGTGCGAGCAGAGACCAGCGACTCGTCACCATGAAGCAGAAGGACATCAGGCCGGCGCCCTCGCTAATCGAGTACAAGAACATGCGGTTCCTCATCACCGACCGCCCGTCCGACGTCACCATTCAGTCCTATCTCCAGGTAAATATACTTTATTTGCACAATTTATGGTAAAACTGTACAATACTGGACGCGGAAATTTTGAATATAAGGGGGAGGGGGGGGGAGGGGGGGAAGGTCCCTCCTCCCCCAAACCCCCTCCCAAATAAAGAAAACGCATAGTTTTGGAGATATTTAAAATTAAAAATTTTGAGGTTAGGTATCAGAAAATCATACATTTTATGCATTTTTTGAGGAAAATTTGTGGGTTTTTGGAGAGAGGGTCACTCTCAACCCCTAGATCTATCCCCCTGTAGTAGCAAATGTATATTATATATACCTATAGTTATTTAAAAGTAAAAAGAAAAAATTCTCCGGGAGCGTTCTACATTGTATTTAAATATTTGTGCATTGAAAGTTTTCTGGGTGGTTTAAAAAAAAATAACCGTAACCTAAATCTATCCGAGTCGAGGTGCGCTAAATTTAGTGTGGGTGCTTTAAAAAAAAAATAACCCTAACCTAAATCTATTCGAGTCGGGGTGCCCTAAATTTAGTGTGGGTGCTTTAAAAAAAAAATAACCCTAACCTAAATCTATCCGAGTCGGGGTGCCCTAAATATAGTGTGGGTGGTTTAAAAAAAAAATAACCCTAACCTAAATCTATCCAAGTCGGGGTGCCCAAAATTTAGTGTGGGTGGTTTAAAAAAAAAATAACCCTAACCTAAATCTGAGTCGGGGTGCCCTAAATTTTGTGTGGGTGGTTTAAAAAAAAAAATAACCCTAACCTAAATCTATCCAAGTCGGGGTGCCCAAAATTTAGTGTGGGTGGTTTAAAAAAAAAATAACCCTAACCTAAATCTATCCTAATCGGGGTGCCCTAAATTTAGTGTGTGTGGTTTAAAAAAAAAAATAACCTTAACCTAAATCATCATTTAGCTACTTTGTCTGTGCACAAATATTTATATACAATGTAGAACGCTCCCGGACAATTATTTTTTTTACTTTTAAATGCCTATAGGTATACATTTGCTACTACAGGCGGATGGATCTAGGGGTTGAGAGTGACCCTCCCTCCAAAAACCCATAAATTTTCCTCAAAAAATGCATAAAATGTACGATTTTCTGATACCTAACCTCAAAATTTTTAATTTTTAATATCTCCAAAACTATGCGTTTTCTTTATTTGTGAGGGGGTTTGGAGGAGGAGGGGCCTTCCCCCCCTCCTCCCCCTCCCCCTTAAATTCAAAATTTCCGCGTCCAGTATTGTACAGTTTAGCCCAATTTATCATTAGCTTAGCATAAATGACACCTCCTCTTTAACACAAGTGTATATATGTTGTGTGGTTTCTAGTGTAGAGTAGGTCACACAGACATTTAGGTCACCTAATGACTGAAGAGTCAATGACTGTTACGGTTTCTATAATTGGGCTTGGAAAATGGGAACAAGAAGACGTTTCTCCAGTTTTAACCCTTTGAAATCTTTCAAATTTTTTTTTTTAAATAATCCACAAAAATTTAATTCTGTTTTAACTTAAACTTTATCAAAAACATTTTTTTTGTGTTCTTTCATAACTTTCAATGGTTCTTGAAATCTTGATGCTTTCGTTTCAAAATCTTTCCAACTTTAGAGATTTAAAATGTCTTTGAGTACAATTTATCTCTTCAGTAGCAGTTTTTTTTTATCTTGGTTTCTGAATATCTTTAGATCTTTATTTTCTTTCAAAACTGCCCCTCGGTGAATGAATCCCTTTGTGAATTTCCTATGCATCAAAGATGAAACAAATATTAAAAGTATTAACTTCTAATTTACTTATTCCTTATTTAAGCGAGGTTAATGACCAGTTAAGTGGATAATTACTTTCTAGATAAATAAAATTAGTATTGAGGGAATTTAATGCTTGATTTTTAGCCTCAAAAATGTAAATTCGAAAAAATTTCCTGGTGGTGACTCACTTATAACTAAGGGCTTATTACTGGCAAATGAGATAACACTTAGAATTTATGTTCAAAAGTCGATAAGCGATAATACCGTAGCCAGCAATACCGGTCTTACCAGCTGCGTCGCGGAGATCCGTAATTCCTTATAAAATAATGATACTACTAACTAACTAAAGTACTAACTAGCAGAGGCAGAGTACGAGTATATAAGTGGAGGAGGCGAAGGAATATTATCATAAAAAATTATATTGTTAACCATAACCTGACCACTAATTCCTTCTCCTAGAGAGGAGGCCTGAGTCCCAGCAGTGGGGGCAACAAAGGCTGATGATGATATTGAACACTAATTTCTAGACGGTGACCGTAAAGCCTTCCATTCGGATATCAGGGCTTGATTTATTGAACGATACAACCGTGTGAAAGTTATAAGATATTGTGTACTTACTTAGATAGTAACTAAGGTACCTTGCTTAGTGGTTGTACTATTGGTGATTATTTAAAAAACCGTATTTTGTCTGATCTCTACAGGAGATTCCTATTTTTTTCTGCTTGACATACATTCGTTACGCTAGATTGAATCTGTAGCGTTCACAGTTCTTGACTCTATTATAAGCCATATTATATCTTAGCGATAATAATAATAAGAACCTTTTTCCTTGGTACAGGAACTGAGGAAGCACAACGTGTGCACGGTGGTACGCGTGTGCGAGCCCAGCTACGACACAGCGCCACTGAAGGCCGAAAGCATCGAGGTGCGCGACCTGGCCTACGACGACGGAACCTTCCCGCCTGCCAACGTCGTCGACGAGTGGTTTGAGATTCTGCGCGAAAAGTGAGTATACCTCATTCTTTTAAAATCAAGGTAGATCCTTTCGACTTTGGTAATTACAGACACAATTAAAGAACATAGGCGTGCATAAAAGGAGAAACTAAGTGACATATCAACGCCCAGCTGAAACTACTGGGACTAGAAGCGTAAAATTTTGCACTAGGTTTCCTTTTATGCTGTAAGCGAGCACTAATAAAGGATTAAACCGTGGTCTAAAGATTGTATGGAAAAACCTACTTAAATGCGGGTGAAGCCGCTGGCAGAAAGCTAGTTCTTTTATAATCAAGGTAGATCGATGGCTTAAGTGGTTACCTTATTGCGTGGCATGCAGATTAAATGACGAGTATATTCTGAACTTGGTGCAAGCGATGACCTTTTGTCACCCTGTACATGACTTTGGTTTGATCCATGGAATCCGTTAGTCTGCTCACTGGAGATTTTTGAGTGATGACTTCGTTCAACAGCTGGCTTTTTTTAGCTGAATGATTAATCTTTTTGTAAGAATTGCGCAGTTAGGGGTTGTTCTAGAGAGCAAGGCGTCTGATTAGGTCGTTTTTTATGAACGTTAAAAAATCATCTTGTGAATGATATTTTAAAATATCCGAAATGCGTCATTGTGGTCGGCTAGACCATGTGGGTGTCGGAGAAGAATTGGAAGAGCTGTAGATTAATATAACCTGGGCTTCAATGACATACTTACGAGATTTGGAATGTGAAATCTCGGGAAAGGTAATTTGGCTGACTTCATAAATTTTTTGACAGATCAATTTAGCAGTTTTTCATACATTTTTTTTTTTAATTTTTACTGTGCAAATGTGATGCAAATATAGGAATCCTACTGCAATATTATTAGCCTCTCGAAATGACGTTATTCAATTATGTATAAAGTAAATTATATTTGAGTATCGCTTAATCAAAGTTTCATTTACGTAACTGTCGCGTGACGCAGAGATTATGACCAGTACATGTTCGAATATTTCGGATTCGCCAGTACATTTACTAGCTATTAAATTGGTAATGTTACGTCGTGTTATTGTAGCTTATGTAAATTGTGTTTTGTTTGATGTAGTGACCGCATTATCAAACATTCCTCTTGTTTGTTTGTTTAGTTTGCTAGCTAAACACCGACAACGATATACTGTTGACTTGTTATCAGAACATTCGCTTTCCTCAAAAGACAATAATTTGGACGATGAAATTATTACTATAATGACTGTAAAATGGTTTAGGAACAAACTGATTTGCTTCCCAGTTAGCAGTTCTAGCAGGATAAGGGATGATTTAGTTCGTATTCTAAGCCAGAGTTCGTCTACAGTCTTGTAGAGCAAGATATTATTTCCGTGTCATCACTATTAGACCAGTCCCGTGCATTTCATGTATTCAGGGGACTCAGTGGTATTTATTGTCTCCGTTGTTTATAATCTATAATATAAATATGAATCACAAAATGTGTTGGTAAGGGCAAAACTCGAGAATGGCTGAACCGATTTCGATAATTCTTTTTTTGTTGTGTTCGTTATTGTCAGGAGAAGGTTCTTATGAAAAAAAAAATAGAGTGGGGTAGATTTGAGTAAAGTAGAATAAACACTTGCCGGGAGCGAAGCCGCGGGCAAAAGCTAGTATAGAATATAAATACACATAGGTAAAGAGTAGGTTACATCTACACTTATATAATAAAGAGGTAATGTTTGTTTTTTTGTTTGTAGGAGGTAATCTCTGGAACTACTGGTCCGATTGGAGGAATTTTAGCAATAATAGAAAAAAGCTGCTTTACTCCTGAGTGACATAGGCTATATTTTATGTACGCGGGCGAAGCCGCTAACAAATGCATACAAACTCGCTTTGTTGCGCTCATTGATTTATCATACATATATTTCAGACCGGGAAAAATATTATTACAATACAGGAAATGTCCTAATTAAATCTTGTGGTATTAAGAGCGTTCTCGACTATTCCACAGAGCGCAGAACAAGCCTGAAGCGGCGGTGGCGGTGCACTGCGTGGCGGGACTGGGCCGCGCGCCCGTCATGGTGGCCATCGCACTCATCGAGCTCGGCATGAAGTACGAGGAAGCCGTAGAGACTATTCGAGAGTGAGTATCGTGTCTTGATGCTCTCTGGAGCGGAATCTTAAAGAGTTGTAGCTATGCAAGACGTATTGCGCCATCCCTTTGACATTTCTCTAAAGAGCGACAGTGTGACGTCGTGTAAAGGCTTAAAAGGTCGGCAAAAGGCGGCCAGAATGAACAGCAAAATTGTAAGAACCGATAAGATTGTTTTGCGTGCATGCACGCTTCCGATTATAGCAAATTGACGTACTGTCGCCAGTTGTAGTTTTCTTGAGAAATTCATGTGTGAGAATTGTTTGACGATCATTGTCTTGAATAGTGACGACACTTATTCAAGATGGCTGTTCTTTGTGACCTTCTTTTTCTAACATACAATAAGATCCATTCTTAAAGATGCAAATCGATCGTCGATAAAAATTGTTTTCAAGTCTATTTATGTCTTTATTGTTTGAAAAATTATTTTCGCCATGCTAATCAAACTATCACGATTGTTCGCCGAAGTCCAATAATATCTGTGTACATATAAATGAGCTTGCACGTTATAAAGTCTTATATGCTGTACTCAGGATGCGAAGGATCGTGACGCACATGTCAATTAATTGATAATTGAACGAGTAACGCGTAAAAGTGGATATTTATGCACATGTTTAGATCGAGGTGTGGAAGTAGGCATTAGCTTACCTTATATGGCTGAGTTAGTGCAGGTAAACTGCGTCGTTCGTTTTGTCATGTTATTCTAAGTGTTCGTTTTTGTTTCCAGTCAACGCCGCGGTGCCATCAACGCTAAGCAACTGTCGTACTTGGAGAAGTACCGGCCGAAGTCGCGGCTCAAGAAGAACGGGCACAAGGGGCCCAACTGCTGCGTGCAGTAAGCGTCCGTGGGAAACCGTCCTGCGCCCGTAACAGCGAATGTAGCTCTGCTTTCACACACACACTGACACAGGGGAGCATAGACAACAATCAATTAGTTTTTTTATCCTAGTGTCGCCTCTTTTTGACGACTATTTTCTTTATTTCTCGTTTCGTTGGGGGGTTGTAACCGAATTCTGCCTTAACCTGCAAGAGCTTGGAATTAGCACATTCCCTTTGAGTTAAACTGACACGACTGAGAATTTGGTTATGATCTCGGTATCTTATTACCCGTTACGACATGTTTATCTCGGGTTTTCTATGAAATTTAATTGAGAGCCTTATTGTAAGCTAATGTTTGTATGTTGAAAGTAAAGGTGTAATAACCCTTGTGCTGTAATGTGTATTAGTGGAATATGTTAATAGAAGCGAGCCACGATTTGTGTTCATAGTTGAAACAGTTAACTCAGGTATTCACATGCCTATATTGAATCATAATAAATTTCAATATCCATAATAATACGAATCAGTCAACGTCACTTAGATTTCTTTCCGTTTATATTAATATGTCGTTGTGTGGTGAAATCATGTTTTCCTATTATTTTCCTTTGTAGAGACTTATATTTACCTATATAATAATAATAATAATTTGAGACATAATAGAAATCGTTATGGTTTTGTGTTTCTGAGACAATTTGACATGAAATTCAATAAAGTTTTGCTTTTATAAGAATATTGTGAGGAAATCAATGTTACTTTGAATGCTTTCCACTTAGCTTGGGTTACCCACAAGCATTCAGCTTTTGACTAGTTGCCCAAACGTGATGAAATTCTAATCAAACTCAATATAACCTGACTCACCGAAAAGTTCCAATGAAGAAAATAGCTCTTTGATATTATTTTTCTATTTCTAATTTTATGAAGATTATTATCGAAATATATGAGAAAAGTGTAACTACAAGAACTCACATTCTTAAATAAAAATATTTATAAGCAAAATGGATGTTTTATTTTAATACACCGTTTACAAAAGTGATTAGGTAAGTAAAGTACTTATGAGATAAAACTTAACCTACATGAGGTAGTATGTGGTGGTTTATGTTCACAATATTATACATATAGTATAAATCCTAACATGTTTAATTTACTTTTTTCGTAGCATAACCAAAACAATTTAAAATCAAATGATGGTGCGACATATAAATACTATGGAAGAATTTAAAGATACCTACATAAATAAGGAATATATATTCGAAATTATTCTGTTTAAAATAACAATGGTATAACAGAATAAATATAAATTATACAGATTCTAATTATTTATCCACAGCAATAAATAAACAATAATTATAAGGTATTGTATACCATTTTCCCTGTTCATTTGTACTCTTTGATTACTTTTATTTCCACTTTGGATTATAATTAACTTAAAAATTATTAAGTACGGGAATACATGCCAATATTTTGGCTAGGACATACCCATTTAAAAAAATTAACACTGGTGCATTGAGTTAGTAAAAACTTACTATAAATATTAATAATTAACAAATTAATAAAACGACAAGTAATAACTAAATATAATAATATTAAGATCCTGCTATAGTAGAGTAAATTTTCTCCTTATTTTTTTAAAGTGGATCTTATTTCTTAGCTACATACTTGTGTACTTTCCCGCCGTACCTCGCTATGAACGATTTGATATCGAATTTCCGCTTGCAACCGTCATAGTTCATGTACCGTATCTTGCCGAACACTGCCCGCTCTGCCCAACCTTGGTCGTGTATACCGCATACCGACCACATGCAGCCTGAAAGATAAATTGATGTTTGAAATTATTGAAAGCTGTTATTTCTAGTCAATACAAATGCCATTTTTCATGGGCAACAATGAGATAGATAGGGCACTTAAACTGAGTTACCCTATTAGTGGAAAATTAACTTAAAACACTTATTGGTTTATTGTTCCATAGTTGAATAGCAGGACAATGGGCTACTGAAATTGACCCGAGGAGTTGCCGTGGTCTGTAGAGGGGTGGGGATGATTGGTGGCGGTGACATGAGTAGCTAGCCCTGTTTTAGACGATTGTACGAAGCAAAAGGGACGCAGTTATTTCCGCGTATGAGAGAGGCGTCGTAAAGCTTATTGGAGAGGTAACCCCACAGGGCGTCTGACGCCCTGGACGCCAGGATTCGCAGGGTCATAGGTATCTGCGAACGATAAAGGAAGCGAGAAGCGTATTGGAGAAGATAATTCTGATGTAACTCTCTCTTGCCACACAAGAGTGGGAGGAGGTATTTCATCATGGCTAAAAAGAAAATAAGACCAAAAATGTTGCACCAGTCAGTCTAAAATCGCTACATATCTCAGGCAAAAAAATGTCGGGTAGATATGATTTTGAACAAGTGCAACTTTAAGCGTTATCCTACACGATTTTACGTGACGTTAAAAGCAACGCGATGCGTCTTTGGCGCGAGGAATAGACCAAACCCGCTTTCCGAATTGCGTCAAAAGCGATTATATCGCGAATGCAACCAAATTTAATACTTAGTCATAAAATACAAGGGCTTTTTGAGTTATAACTCTGACGCTGTGCGTTGGTTGAATTCGCGGTATAATCACTTTTGACGCAATTCGGAACGAGGGGCAAAAGGCATTATTAATAATACTACGTGAACAAACGCACGTTTGTGCGGGCGATGATATTGTCGCGCGAACTGGTGACTTATTTTATATAGAAGACGGCTGAAGCGGCTACTTCGCACGCACGTAGGACAGACCCACCGCGTCGCAATGGATTCGAGTGAACCACATGACACATTGTAACCGCAATAGCGTAGGACTTCACTGTTACTTTGATTTGCCTTACCTATACATCATCCCTATAGAGGCACTGGCGTAACTACTAAAGGTTTTATGCGAAACTGATTAACAGATCTCGTATTGAACTAGCGAAAAATTCTACCACCTTTTAATCTAAATAAAAAAGGTTGCAATACTAATTATGGCAACTCTTTCATTCAGTACAAGTCTAACACTCCTCTCTCCAATCAGTGGAAGGTGCAAGTTGTTTTGCTTGGCTCAGGCTCAGAGTTTAATAACAGAGTTTCTATCCTTCCGGTACCATCATCAGGTCAACTCCATGACATAATAATTTTGCATTGTTATATGTTTGACACATATGTACATTCAAAATTTCAGCTCAATTTTTTTTTTTCTTGGTAACCGGGAAGTGAATTCTAGATTTGATCATGAACATAGGGACAGGTGAAACTAATATAAAAAGCTTGTAAAAGGTATCCATTATGGTTTTATCACTCACCGACATATCCATTAGGGTCCCGTCCATCAATGCTGTAGTGATCATTCAAGTATATCGCGTACTTCAACGCGTCTTCAGGCGATGGGGTCCACTCCAGGATCTTCTTAGCCCAGTACATGCGCAGGAAGCCGTGCATCTTGCCTTCCTTCACCAGTTGGATCTGCGCGGAGTTCCATAGATCATCGTGCGTCTCCGATTTGGCTAGCTGCTCCAGTGTGTAGATATGTGATCTTTTGTCTTTTCTGCAACAAATAAATCCAGTTATGAACTAGTAAACTTTATTACAAGCAAGAATCATCCTAAAATATAAAACTGGAAAATATCGATGCAGATCTTTAACTCAGATCTCTGCCCCTCTAGCCAAGCTACGATCGTTTTGTTAACGTCAAACGCTTGGAATAGGTCACGCCTCAAATTCCTTTGTTCTGAACATGTAAATGAGCGTGGAGATGACGTCAGAATAAAGGAATTAGGGGTGTGGCCAAATCAAAGTGTTCGACATTATGGAAATGACAGTAACTTGGCTAGGAGGACTGCTTTCTGATCGTTAGATATCTTCAAACCAATTCTCGCATTTTCATTTGCATAATTTGACATAAGATCTAAAATATTATCAGTATCAGGGGTTTTGACATTCTTGGTCGCGATTGTTGATAGCAACCACTAGGTCTGGTTCAGACTGAGATGACCGCAACCGTGAGGGAGCGAATATCCTCAAGCACTCACTGACGCTACGCTGACGTCGTGAGTCCAGAACGATTCCTAGAAACCGGGAGTGTGTGTCTGCTGTCAACGAGTGATCGCCGTCAGAAAGTTCAATGAAGACCACGCGCGCCTCAAAGACATATCCGCAAAACCTATCAGCCGATGCCTGCTAAGGCCGCAGGAACTTTTGAAAGAGTTACCGTGGCCTTAGAAAGGAAAAGGTTAATGAAGATGGGCTAAAAGCCAGTAACAGTCTAACTAGCCCTATCGCTCCAATATCAGGCGTCTATTTTTCATTTTTTTTTTCCCACAACTTTCACACAACGTCGTCTACTCCCAAGCTAAGCTGAGCTTGTGTTATAGGTACTAGACAACTCATAAACATACTTATATATTTCTAAATACATACATACCATAGATAAATTACACCCAGACACACAACAAATGATTGAGTTCATAACACAAACATTGTTCTGGGTGGGAATCGAACCCACGACCTCCGGCATATCAGTCAGAGTCACTAACCACTAGACCAACCAGGATAGTCAAAAAATTCGATGATTACCTATCTCAAAAAATGGGGTTTTGGTTTATACCTGTGGTCATCTAGAGTCTTCTGGGCCCAGTTACTGGCTCCTTTAATGCTGTCGTAATGTTCACAGTAGAAACAGAAGTTGTCTGCCAGCTCGCGACGCACGATGGCTTCTTCCAGGAATGCATTCACTGACTCTGTACACTTTGTTTTGTACTCTTGAACACATAGGGCCACTCTCTGGACTGATATTTGACCTGAAATAAGAAATAATCAAATAAAATGCACTGTTGTAGGAAATTATTTTTTATTAGAACTCTTTATGGAAGTTGAATGTTGCCAGCACATAAATATCTAGATATTTTTATGGTTTCCAGTTTTGGGAAATATCAGTTTACGGACTACAAGCGGAAGCGGGCTTCCGCGCGCACAAGATTACGCGGTAAATGTGAAACCAAAAAATAAAATGGCAGAGTACAGATTATAAATATTATGCGTTCGAATTGTGGGAAATTTATCCGAAAACGAAAATAACATCAGTTCTTTATACTAAAGTAGTCTATAAAAATCGATAAAATAGTTTATAATGCTTCCTGATTGTTTGCAGAGATGTATCGTGTTTGTCGTATAGGTATTTTCTTATGTTTGTTTTTGCGCGTGCAATTACGTGGGCCGCTGCAGCAATATACGACGAACGCCCTACGCGTCACCCATCGAGCCGTGTCCCGTAAACAAGCACTAAGGGATCAAAAGGCCATATGTCAGTTTCAGAATTAGAAAATAAGAACCATCGGACATCCCGGCGTACGCTAAATATCCACCCTTACGTTGTTGAGTCATCTACAGTCCGGACTAAGCGTTTTGCCTCGTCGTTAATACCGCGTACATCGTGGGACTGGAACAGTTAGCCGGCTGCACACTTTCCGTCCGATTATAATTTAGGTGTCTTCAAGGCTAGAGTGAATAAGCTATTAATAAACTAGTGCGCCTCACCATCAACGATTGCATCAATGCTTACCATTAGGTGGGATCGCAGTCAAGCACTAGTTCAATCAATAAAAAAAAAGAAACAAAAACTTCCATAGTTGAGTTAAATTGATTGGCAACTGATTTTTGATGAACAAAATACTGTCAAAGAGCAATAACTTACCAAAATGAAACCATGGTGATAAATTACTCAGGGCATCCTTAGTAGGATCATTCCTCTTTGTGGCGAACACCTTCAGCCTTTGGTCTAGGAAGCTCTTCAACATTTTCAGGGCATTGTCATAGCCTGGTCGAGCCCATTCAACAGGACCAACATTTTTGTCCGCTTCTCTTGATACTATTGCTTCATCCCAGTCTATGGGCTAAAAATACATATGTTTATATCTTTAGAAGGAAATTCTCGACAATGTAAATTAGATCATTTTAATTTATGACATTTTTACACAAATTAATTTTTAATATAAAATTTATTAAGTTGTATAAATTTTATATTAAAAATTAATTTGTGTTCTTCAAAATTTATGCACCTTCATAATTTAATTAAATCCATACTAATATTATAAATACGAAAGTAACTCTGTCTATGCTTTCCCGCTTAAACCTCTCAAACGATTTTGATGAAATTTGGCACAGACAATCTTTAGACCTTGAGAAAGGACATGCCACTTTTTATTGCGAAAGACAGGCTACCTTTTATTGTGAAAAAAAAAAGGAATGAAGAGGGTGAAATAGGGGTGGTTGAAAAGGATGCAGATGAAGTCGTGGGTACCAGCTAGTAGGTATAGACCAAGATATAATGCAATGTTTTCAGTCATTAAAATCCCTAATTACAGTGTATGTAATAAGAAAGGGTAAGGACGTTTTGCATGTCTTTCAGTTTTGTTACCGACACAGCTGAAAGAGCATGTTCTATTTTAACAGGCTTTCTTTTTTTTTAACAGGTGGTAAATAAATAAAACTAAGCATGTTTTACTAACCTCTGGTTCAAACTTAGCAGTGTAGGGATGTTTGATAACTGGAGGGAACTCAGTCAGGTATTCATCAAGCTTAGAGTTTATCTTGTTTCTGATTGTCCTTGCAGAGTATTCCTGTTTTTCTGAGGCCACCCAGCACGGCACAATGTTGTGAGCATCAACCTGGAAAATTCATGAACTATTGTCTAAGTTGCTGTTTTCAGCAGTAAGCAATGATAAATTATAAAATAAGTTATGGGTTAACAGTATCATCACAGTTGCTAAAAAGTCACTGATGGACAAGGACTGAGATGCTGATGTGAGAGGGAAATCAACAAAAATATTTTTTTTTGCATATCACCCACATGTCTGAGTATTGTTTCCACTCTTAGTCCTTTACGATTGTATGTGAGCCATGGTGGCTAGAGAGCCATATCACCTGCTTTCATTACACTCGCCAATTGCAACTAAGTGCAATCATGCCATAAAGGCCTGATTTCTGCAGTCCATGTGGTAGAGGTGACTCTGTCCCTTTTTTATGTTTTACTACTAACTAAACGTGTTTGGACTACTGTTGTAACCGCTCCATAGATTGTACTTCATGGATTATAAACAACATGCACTATTCAATGTCCAAATTTAAGAATATAATTATGCTCTGATTATATGTACCTATATGTATAAAGTAATTAGTAGTTATAGAATGTTATACCTGTATAAGTGGGACATCTTTCTTCAATTTCTTCTTACAACCTTCCAGCCACCCCAGAGGCACTCTCAAAGGATTAAAGTCACACACCACAGCTCCTATATTATGCTTTACAACCCACTGGGGCAAAACCTCAGCCCCACTCCCTTCCAGCAGGTGAAATGATATGTTGAGCTTCTTGCAGTCTGCTGCTACTTTCTCTAGACCTGAAAATATGATAAAGCAATATAATGACAACAAAATAATGTTTCAAGATTTTTATTAATTTTTGAGTATAATGTGAAAATGTTTATTTACCTTTTACAAGAAAATCAAACTGTCTCACAGAGGCATCTAAATACTTGGCTATCAAACAAAAGCACACGTGGAGAGGTACTTCGTTTTTGAGCGCCAGTTTCTGCGCGAACAAGAAGGCCCAGTTATCCTGCACCCGGCTGTCTCGAGACATCCAGTACACCACACCCTCGCAATTATCAGGCACTACCTGCTCCTGAGACACGATTCTGACACGTTTTTTATTGAACTTATACTCTAAAATTGACTTAGCCGTATCTTCACGTTTAGCCTGTAACTTTTTACCAAACTCTTCAACATTAGAATTTGAAGTAATTCCATTGTTCTTGCTATCCACTGAAGCTGAAGTTGAAAGCTTAGCCTTTTTTGCTGCAGATGCCATTTGTGATAAAGTGGTTCGTGATGATAAAAACGGAAATCTCATAAATAGTTAACGAAGTCTTTATTTTAAAAAGAAATCCACAAATTCGCCATAACAAAGCAATGCCAAAAATACAGATTAAAATAATTTAATGACAACATGACAGATAATTGACAACTTTGACATTTCATTTCGCGCAAAATACTTGCATTTTGATCATTTTGTACTACTTTGCTGTTGATCAGAATGTTTAGCTTCTCCAGATCTAACGGCCCATTCACGACCTTGCTGCTGGAAGCGATAGCTACTTGTGGGATGGCAAGCTGTAAAATCAAAAGTATGTTCGAAACATACCATCAAAGAGAATGTAAGCACTCCGTTTCACGCCGCGAAACATCGCTCATAACAAAAACGCGCGCGGGTTTCTTCGAGCAAATCACTACAGCACCGCGTGGTGCGGTTAGTAAATTCGCAATATGTTGTCCACAAGCACAACTATCTCGCCACTGGTTTCCATTCCCCAGAACTGCTTTGATTTTTATTTCATTAAGTACCTAACTATAATATCTACTACAAACTTAAAAATTACTAATTTTAAAAATACTGTTTAATTTCTTCAGAATTCGTTTCAGACTCTACAGGAGTTGGGAAATATTTTTCTTTTAGGTAGCTACTACATGGATGACAGTTATATCGATCTATGTTTACTTTAATGCATTCGAACGAGCAGAAACCGACCAGATTGCATGAATCGCAGGGAATCTTGACATCTCCTAGTGGCAGGGCACATTCGAAGCATATGTTGAACTTTTCTACCTAAAACAAAAGTAGGTTATTACAACAATTACAACACTAAGAATCCTAGAGTAGGAACCTAGCTAGAAAATGTGTATTTATTCGATTCGCTTTCTAAATAAAAAAAAAATAGGTAGATATGTAATAAAATATATAGCAGCCCACTTATCCAAGTTACCATCGAACTTCGAAAGCTTTGAGTTGGCCACACCCCTAATGCCTTTGTTCTGACGTCATATCGAAGCTTAAACGCGTGATCAGAATAAAGGAATTGAAGGCGTGGCTTATTCCAAGCGTTCGACGTTAATGAAATGATCGTTACTAGGCTAGGGGGACAGGGGTGGCCAGTCGAACGCGGTCGACCTGTCGATCTTGGCTGTTAATCCAGTCGATGGGGTCCAGTGAGACCTGAAAATCGGTTATAATCCTTGTCACAAAAGTTGAACTATCATTGCGGTCGACCTTGAATGCGAAGTCACCGATTTTCAGGTCCCAAACGAAGTGGGGGCCGCTCGCAACCACAGAAAATTGTTCCAACTTATTTGCCGCGTGCTAGAATATTTATTCCTCTCTGATTACTATGTACTCAGTGAACAAAGTCCTCCCATTGAAAACGACGAAAATCTATCAATTTCCCGTATCATGATAGCTTCAGATTAGTGCCGTGAAGAACCGCAAACAGGCGTGAACGTGAATGTGGACGGGGTAGAAAGACAGAAAACTTTTTATTTGCGGGAAATGACGCAATCTTAAACACTAGTAATCATTACATAGTATAAAACAAAGTCGCTTTCTATGTATGCTTAGATCTTTAAAAGTACGCAACGGATATTGATGCGGTTTTTTTAATAGAAGAGTGATTCAGGAGGAAGGTTTATATGTATAATACATTAATCATCTACTTAATATCACCATTGCACCCGTGCGAAGCTGGGGTGGGTGGCTAGTTACAGTGTAAAAAAAAAAAAAAAACGAAAACGACAAAAAAAAATTTTGTAAAAACCATATACAATGCTCTTCTTAACTCTTAGTGCGCCACGTCCGCGCAAAACGGATCACGACTCAGCATAAATCCGAGGATACAAACATAGTGTGACGAGTCCACGGCGCTGGTTTTCAGTGAGAACCGATGACTATGTCTACATAAAGACGTCGAAATGGTTTGATTTACGAATGGATTTTTTATATGTTAGGTAAAAATCATCCAATGACGAATCCCGCTCGTGGGCGGAGCGGGAAACAGTGTCAGAGTCTTACTGACTAAACAACCTACCCCGTTCCTCCCTTGCTTTATTCCCAGAGCCCCGGTATAAAGCTTTCGCACCAACCCTCGGCTCCGGGAGACTTCGACCCTGTAGAGATCTACAGGGTCGAAGTCTAGTTATGGGTACGGTTGTGCACTTTATTGCACTAATGCGGCGCCACCTTAATAGCTGTAGATATTCACTGTAATAAATATAAAAAATAAAATCAGATATTTACCCCTTTGACTGTAAGTTCGGGTGTAACGTACGGGCGTATAGCCGGCACCATATTCGGGTCGAACACTGTAGCGATGTGATGTGCACGGGTGAGCCTCGCTACTTCATGTTCTATGTACTCCTTCTCTCCAAACGTGATAGGAGGGTCCAACCAAATCTTAATTTCAACGTTAACTGGATCTCGTAGGATTTTCGTCCTCATTGTATAAAAGTGAATTATACATAAGACTTTCTTTAAAATACTTTCATTGTCGTATATTTTTTTCTTAGTTGTCTTTAGAACATCCCATATCTCCAAACCGCGATTCGCAGTCAACCAGAGACTGGTACACTTCTTGTTGTTATGTTCTTTGATTATCATGGTCCAATGGCGACGTTTGTACCTGACCAAATTAAAATATTTTTGTTAATGTCTTCAACTCTGTCTGTTGTGTAATTCGTCTGACCGCCTGTCACATAAGTAATGACTATTCGTAACCAGAACTTCTTCAAAAAGAAGGAGAAATTTAGTTGTTGTATTAATAATATGACTGGCCTGTTATCTAGTGGTTAGTGGCCATGATTGCTACGTCGGAAGTCGTGGGTTCAATTCTCACCCAGGACACATGTTTGTGATGAGCTGAATCATTTGTTCTGTGTCTGGGTGTAATTTATCTATAATATGCATGTATTTAGAAGTAAATAAGTATGTTTATCAGTTGTCTAATACCCATAATACAAGCTCTGCTTAGCTTGGGACTAGACGACATTGTGTGCCAGTTGTGGAATATATTATATTATAATATTGAGAGTAAGAACTTTGCCTTTTATACTTATAGAAGATTGCAAAACAGTAAAAAAAAAGAAAAAGCAGTTAAAGCAGTTTAGAAATAAAATGCTTCAGCAACACATACTTGCTCACGACTTCAATGAGATCCTTCATCAGTTTGGCCTGCAGCCACCTGATGTACAGAAGTCTTGCGCACTCCACCACCACATCTACGGCTTGTCTGTAATCGGCGTGACTTTCATCAGTTACCTTCCCCGATTTTATTTGCGATCTGGTTCCTGCACCTATGGTCTTGGTACTTGTCTTTGATCCTGTAGGCTTTAAGTTCTTCTTTGTTTTAAGTTCAATTTTACTTTTTTTTGGGACTTCTGTAATTCAAAAAGGTTGGAAGTACGTATTAAGGTTGAGCTACTTTTGGCCGCATTGAATCTGACTTTCTTATGCTTTTACTCCCCTGAATTACTTTTATTTAAAGCGCCACCTTTAAACTTTTAAAATTAAAATATAATAAAAAGAAGTCTACCGGTGTTAGGAGCAAGGTTTTTAAAAATACTACCAGTGGTTATGGCTCCAGATAAAGCGATCTCCTCAAGATACAATCCGTATCGAAGAGCACTGCCTTCTGTATCAGGCCCTTGACTCAATTGCGCAATGAGAGGTGTTTTGGGCCATCAGGCCTTAGCCGTCACCGACCACCGACAACCGGCACATTGACAGCCGACTCCACATCCCACTTGTCGACAACCTCGTGTGCTGCCAAGCTGAGATATTTGCTTTTCTTTTTCAGTTTTCACAAGGTTCTCGTCATGTGGGTTGGTGATAAGGACTATCGCAATCGACACCGACCACGAACATACTTTATCATCTTCAGGGATAAACTACATACTTAGGTACGTAAATCATTTCAATTCACAACTTACTTCTTATTATCTACTTCTACACATCTTTATCTACAGATGTTTAAACTTTTTTTTTACATCTTGAAAATCACATATTTTGTTACCATAAGTTTTGTTTACCATTATTCACACGTATGTCTTTTTCAATAAAAATGCTTTTTATAAAGGCGAACAGGTTTCCATATTCCTCGGTACCATTCTGACATTTTATTAAAGGATCTGCACCAAACAGTAGTAGATTCGTCAGCTGAAAGTATTAAATCAAGATAGACGATTTAAATCAAGGAGGTGGGTTGACCATTATGAAAAAAGATCTCGCATCCTTGGTTAAAAACATATTAATACTAATATACTATATATGTAGGTACCCCTAATGAACAGATTTTAATAAATATTACGTAGGTAACATACCATTTGTAACTTTTCCTGTAGAGGAATAGTTTTGCTAAACGACAAATGGAACATTTTCACCAATATAGTCTGGTTATAGTCATTGATAATCGCATTGAGATCAGTCCGAGGGCTCTTTAAGAAGATGTCAAATAACTCCAAATTTCTATTTAGAACCAGATCCACGGCCGAATGACCTTTGTATAGGATATTCGGATTGCAGCCGTATTGGAGCAGCAATTCCAGGAGTTGTTGTCGAAGCTAGAAATAAAATAAACCATCTATATGACTAAACACTCACTCTTTGATTGATTTACTATTATTACGGATTCTGGTGGATTATTACGGCTAAAAGACACAGTGTTACTGGTGTATAAAGATAGATACGAAAGGCAGACCACGAAAGAGATGGCGCGATGAGCTAGACAGATTCCTTCCGAACTGGCAAGAGGAAGCGCGGGCCCGCGATGGAGGGAAGGAGTGGAGGAAGGCCTTTGCCCAGGAGTGAGACAGAATAGGCTATAAAAAAAGGTCTTTCCAAATGTTACACAGTATATACACAATTTCAAAGACATGTACATCGACTCTTTCTAATACAAAGGGGTTTAACTCCAAATCTAATACTTTTGGCAATGAGTAAAAAACGCAAACTTTTGTGATCAAGTATTGTAAAGCTGTAAGATGTTCAGTAGTAACAACATGGTAATATTCAGCGTAGCCCATTTTTTGCCGATCAAAATAGATATAAACCGAATAAAAGTGCATCCAAAATTCAATTTGTTTAAAAATGGCAATCTTCTGTAAAACATTATTAAAAAAATAAACAAACGAACAATATTCGCCTCTTTCAATCACGTCTAATAAATAAAAGGTATATTTAGTAGAGTCGAGGGAATGATTAGATTAATTATAAGAAATGTCACAATCTTTGCGTGGCTGTTGTTATATCCCAAGAAGAGGTTACAAGAATCAGAAGTTTATAAAATGTATATTTAGTAGAGTCGAGGGAATGATTATTTTAATTATAAGAAATGTCACAATATTTGCGTGGCCGTTGTTATATCCCAAGAAGAGGTTACAAGAATCAGAAGTTTATAAAATAATATTCAATTAATATTTTATGTCACACAGACCATTTACAGGCTCTTTTGTTAAAAATACATTTTCCAAAACGTAGATTTCTATGGAGAACATGCGAGAAGCATTAAGCCTGTAATCCCTGAAGGGTAGTCTACCCTTCACGGGAATACTATTAGAACACTTATCTAGACAGGTAGGTTCATCTTAATGAATTATTCAGTAATGTTTCAGTCCCGTCTGTTAGTTTATTGCCGTCAACCTTGAGAAATTCCAGGGGTTAAAACTTAATAACTATTAGTAAGACCTGGGAATTGGAATGAAGGAACCAGAGGCTTCGTGCACTACAGGATTGTGGGAAAGGTTTTCGTGGTCTGACGACCATATAGTGACCCTGGACCACAAAGGCAACTAAAGGAATTCGACTGGGTTTTAATTAGTAAAATTTTGAAGCTCTGACCAAAGCTATTCCAGTGATTTTATGATTTCCCACTTCAAAATATGGGCTTGTGTTCAATAATATTTCTTGCTACTATTAGACCAATAAGGCAATGAAGTAGTCAACATCTTTATCATATGTATTTTATAATTCACTTACTTCAACGAGTTGTGGATTCTCAGAGTCTATCTTCCTTGCCAATACCGCATGCAGCAGCGTCGGGCCCTCTTCCACAATAATATCTGGAATCAGATCTGCAGGTGCGGAAGTGACTGGTGGTAATGGGACCTTCAGCTTGTGGTCAGGGTTAGCTCCATTTTGCAGTAATGCTCGGATCACCTCCAAATTGTCCGATGTTAGGGGCCCACTCACTGCCACGTCCAATGGTGTGTAGCTATAAGCCTGGAATTTACAGTGAAGTAGAAAAGTTAAATGCTACAATCGAATGCTATTCGTTTCATTGGCTAGAAATATACATAACGTGGCATGTATGTTGATCCAAAATGGCGACCGACCTTCAAACAGTAACAGATTAGTCATATTGGTTCAACTTATTTGCCATGTCACTTATTTTCAACTTATTATAGAAGTGGTTCAATTATATTTATTATTTATTAAAACTTTATGCACATAACACTGTGCAAAGGAAAAACTGACTGACTGACATATCAACGCACAGCCGAAACTACTAGAAGCGTGAAATTTTGCACAATGCTTCCTTTTATGACGTAGGCGAACTATAAGAAAGGGTTTGTCAAAATTCAGCTGCTAAAAAGATGTCATGGGGGTCTAAAGTTTGTTGGGGGAATACTACTTTAACGCGGGCGAAGCCGCTGGCAGAAGGCCAGTAGGCTCTGACTTCGACTTTCGACTGCAATAACCGATATTCATACGGATGAAATCGTGGTCAAAGGCTAGTCCTACACGAATGATATGTAACGATGTCTGTTACTCATTCACGCAAAAACTACTAAATGGATGTTACACAGGTAGACCATGTTGGAGAATAGCACTTAGGATACTCTTAATTCCGAGATTATCATCCCCTGGGGTCATTTTCTACATTTACGCGGGCAAAGCAAAATCTACTTTGGAACAATTAATGAATTACTTGTGGAAGAACTTCATGAATATCAGCGCCATGATTGATTAAGTGACGGACGAGTTCTGCACATTCAGACACGGCAGCGATGAATAGCGGTGGTTGAGGACAGCGGGCCTTGCGCGGGTCAGCTCCTTCCGACAGCAGCTGAAGGATCGTCAACATTATCCGAGCCATTCTGAAATGCGCATGGAAAGTTTACCCCACGTCTACGGAAATGGGGTTTTATTTCGGTGGCTAAAAATCACCCAATGTCCACTCCTACCCTTAGGTGGAGCTGGAGATGGTGTCAGTCTTTTATTGACAAAAAAACCCACCCCGTTCCTACGTTGCCTTTCATACCAGGACCAGGGCCTTCCTTTCAGTTACGAACCTCTGGCCCTAGTTGGTTTCGATCCTTCTGCTGGGTCCCTGCAGTTTCACACGATGTGTTGACGAGAGCTGTTAAAAACCACTCTGAATTGTTTTTTTTTTTTAATTTATTTTTTAAAAGCTGCTCCGCTCCGTGATAATGGAGGGTGAGATTTAGGGCTCCTACACACAACTAAGATGCAGGGCCGAGCCTTCCTTTCAGACGCGAACCTTTGGCCCCAGTTGACTTCGACCCTTACTATGAAAGGGGTCAGGAAATTAATGATATTTTAATACTCGTAGGACGTGACATATTTACTGTATTTATATTGAAAAAATGAACCTTACCTTACAAATTACAAACAAAGTCCCTAATTGCGTTTGTCAGTATGAACTCGATAAATTTAAAAACAATTGAGTGTATTTTTGCAATTTTCACCAAAAATTATAAAGATTTTTTTAAAATTTTGTTACTTGTTTGTAACGAATAAACTGACACTACAGGAAAAAAAAATGAATAATCGTATGCTTATCACTGAGCAACACAGGGACGCAAGCAAAACTGCTGGAAGCTAGTATACGTAGGTATTACATACTATATTTGCATTTTTGATAAAAATTATGATATAAGGTCTTGCATTAATATCGACAACATTTTAAAGCGTTTGATTTTGAATTCCCTCTGAGTCTGACACATGTTCATATGTATAATCATTACATAGTACAAAATAAAGTCGCTGTCTGTCCCTATGTATGCTTAGATTTTTAAAACTACGCAACTGATTTTAATGGGGTTTTTAATAGATAGAGTGATTCAAGAGGAATGCTTATAAGTATGATATATGCGAAATATTTATAGCCCAGTCATTTTAGGGGTTTCACCTCGGAATGAAAGATAATAAGCTATAAATTGGTATAAACCTTTGTTTTGTCGTTCTAAATGTGGTCTGAAAAGTCACAAATGATACCGTGTCCGCGTCTTAAGATATTGAAGGTCAAAGGTCATAAAAATTGTTTTTTTGTGAATATCTCGCTTTCTATTGCTTAAATGATATTTTTACCTTAATAAAAGTTGTAGAGTATAAAATTCTCTACGATTTTCGTCTTATATTTTTTTGATACGATCAACCGTTTTTGAGGTAGAGCCCGAAGAGTGCGCAGCGCACAGTCATATATGGTCCAATGCAAGGTCAAGCGTGAGTTACGGTTATCAGTACGTTATATCAAGTAAATTATTATAATTATTAAACAATGGCCATTATTTATGTACTAATTATTAATTGTTGATATTTTATTAAAAATCAGTAACATAATTATTTATATTTAACTATTCAACTATAGTATATTATTGATTCTGGAATATATATTTTCAGTTAAAAAGACAATAAGGGGATCTATTTTATGCATATCTTTATTTATCATTAAATATGCCATACTATACATTTGTTGAAATGTCAGTTTAAATATTATAAGAATTTTCATTGGTTTTAATTATAATAAAATTGTGAATAGAAGCTAGTTATCTTCACCTTCTTCGTCGTCTTCTTCTTGTTGTCGCTCGAAAACGTTCAATTCATTGTCACCATCCTCGTTATCGGTCATATTCATCTCCAAACCCTCCAGAATTTCAGGATCGTATGCGTTTTCTTCATCGGGATTACTTGGATATTGTGCAGCGTTCAGGCAAGCTTGTCCATTGCACTGGCCACAAGCTAAAAAACATAGTAGCCCTGATTTTCGGCATCCACAGCGGGAACCACAACCATTTTTGCAATTGCACAATGTTATATTTAGTACTTCGGTTGGTGCTGGAGGTAATAACGTTCTTATGGGCTCCAGGATTCCATTTTCAAGCATCCAGCCCCATTCTTGAGGTTCTAAGTCAAGTCATGCGCTGCGCACTCTTCGCGCTCTACCTCAAAAACGGTTGATCGTATCAAAAAAAACATACGACGAAAATTGTAGAGAATTTTATACCCTACAACTTTTATTAAGGTAAAAATATCATTTAAGCAATAGAAAGCGAGATATTCACAAAAAACCAATTTTTATGACCTTTGACCTTCAATATCTTAAGACGCGGACTCGGTATCATTTGTGACTTTTGAGACAACATGTAGAACGACAAAACAAAGGTTTATACCAATTTATAGCTTATTATCTCTCATTCCGAGGTTGACCCCTTTTTTCACCTAATATGACTGGGCTATTAAGTAATGTACCCGTGCGAAGCTCAGGCGGGTCGCTAGTAACACTATAATTTATCATCACCATCACGTTTAAATACTTCTCCTAAGGCCTACCTGTATTGTTTTGTTGGCATCTATAAAACAGATGCCAATACCACAATGGTGGGGAGCTATTCTTGAAGTGAACAGCCCTGAGCACAATGCTGATGAAATCCAAGTAGGTAGAGGTACATTCAAATCACATACATACACATCCAATATACCTATTTGGATTTCGTCGCTCGACCAGCGCTGCACTCTAGGCTGTTTTCTTAGACAATAGTGGGTCTGCACTCTACATTTTCATTGACAAATTGTCATAGTGAACAGTGATGCATAACATCAGGATGAAAGTTCTTACAAGATAAAATATTTACTTACTTTTCTTGTCTCTTCTGTTCTATAGCATCCACGAAAGGATCCTCTTTTTCCTGATACATAACTTCTCTGCTAGGCTTCTTTGGGAATTCCTTCATTGTGGGTTTCGATACACTTTTTTCAATTTTTTTCATGGATTTCTCAGCAAGTTTTCTGGATTCTTCGTCGTGCAATGCTTCCACGTCCTTATACATGTCGTATACTTCAAATATGTATGGTATAGGGTTAACCTCACTGTTTACTGAGAACGCTTCGGCAACTTTTATCAAATATTCAGTATTAATTTTATCATGTACGTACTTATCTTTAGCAAACGAATCAGTTATCGTATCAATATCTATATTACTCGGTTTTTGTAATTGAATATCTAGTTTTGACATTTGTTCAGTTTTCCTTCTCATAGACAGTTCTTTTGCAGAATTTTTTTTAGTCGGTAAACTTTGTTTGTAATTTGTTTTACTGGTGACTTTGATTAATCCTTCTCCAGCCGAATCATGGCATTCTCGGTTAATTTTCCATTCAAGTATACTTTCATCCCTTGGTGCTAAAATTTTAAAAATATTTTTTTTCAAATCCTTTTAATATTAAATTGCCGTTTCAACCTACTGGCCAGTTTGAATTTGGGTAAATAAAATTTGTAAGGTGTCAAATTTCATATCAAGTTTGTGGAGGTTTAAGTTATTTTCCAATGAGATTGCAGGCATATAGACAATGAGGGTAAGAGTAGGTAACGAGGTTCCCGTACTCAGTACAATGTAACTCATAGCAAGAAATGGTACAAAAGAAACATGTGTGAAAGCGTGTGTTCGAAAGTTTAGAAGCTAAATTCTATTTCACAGGTGATTTTTGATAGTAGCAGAGGGGAGGTAAACCGGCGTAGTATTTGGATTCTCCTGCTGTACAAAACCGATCGTTGTGGCGACATTTGGGTGAGGCTGTATATGTCCAGCTGTGGAGGACTTTGGGCTGAAATGATGATGATGATGATGAAGCTGCTTGTCACATGCTGTTGATTCTAATGCTAACATTTTTTTCTGTTTTATACTAACGTCGCTCAGCAGTGGGAGGTGGTAGCAAAGCCTGGAGCATGGCATTGTATGCCACGCCACGCTTCTCCAGCACGTATCTCAACAAGGCGATGCCTAGAGGAGTGCAGCAAGCATCGTTGTAGGCGTCCACATCAGCACTGGCTTCCACTAGGAAATGTATTGTTTCAGGTTGGTCTCCGCACTGTGAATAAAAGTTAAGCAGTATTTATTATTGGTTCACCGGACAAATATTGTTTTGCCATATAAATTATTATAGAAAGATGGGAGGTGAGGGCAGGAAGGTGAAAATACTTAGCAACCTGTGTGCTGAGTGTGAGTTGTTTTACTTATGCTATCGCCGCGTTTATGACGTTCTGCGCTACGATTGGTCCGCTCCAAGCTCTTTAACCAATGAGAGGGCCGAACGCCTCGATCACGTTAACGTAAAAACAACTCACACTAAGCACACTGTTCAGTGATATACAAAAATAAATCACAATAATCGGTTAAGAAGTTTCGTAGGAGTTCGATAACAAACACTTTGATGCAAAGGTTTTATTTATTAACCTAGTTGATTCTTCTTCTTCTACCTCCTTCCTTTATTTTTCCTTTGAACTTTCAAAGGAAAAATAAAGGAAGGAGGTAGGTGGGTAAAAAATTGCCTACGATCTATAGATACCTATACACAAAAAAAAAATGTAGTCAAGCACATATTTTTTTTTTCGTGTAGATTTGAAGTCGTTTAGTTGTCGTCGTTAGTTTTACAGTAAAAAGTTGAACTGATTCTAAAACGTGTGGCTCCTATCCCATTTTGCCCTATATTAACTTTAAACACAGCAGCATACAACATTTAGTTTGACTACAAATGACTAAACCGTTCTAAAGTGCCTATACTGCCGTGCTTATGATAATTGCAATAAGTCACATAACTCAAAATCGACCAAAATGTGACTTATGATAATGGCAGTAAGTCACATAATTCAAAATCGACCAAAATCTGACTTATTGCAATTATCATAAGCACGGCAGTATAATATTCAGTAGGTAAATACTCACTGCAGCGTACATTAGAACAGAGTTCCCTTGGGCATCAGTAACGTTTGGATTGACATCGCATTCATTTATAAGCGTGGCAACATTCGAGATGTTCCCCAAATAGCTTGCCATTAATATAGTCCTGGAAATACGAGTTTTATTAATATTTTCTTTTTATACGGGGGACTAGATGGTTGTAACCAACGTCCTTAAAAAAGGTAACCTTGCTATTTTCATTTCGTGTAGACAGCAGTTGTAAACCATGACCTTCAACGACCTTGGTTGGATGGAAGGCGCATTTTTCCAACCGCAGTGATTGATTTGCGCACGTGTTGATCCGTGGTTTACATCCATGTAGCCGCAACACGAACAAAACATACAAACCAATAAAATGGAAATTTAAATAACATCACAATACTTAACAAGTACGTTTTACTTTACAATATGTACAAACCTACAATCCATTTCATGCTTGCCAGGTTTTTTGAAAGAGCTCCTAGACCCAGAAAGTATTTTCTCGAGGTTGATCCGACTCTCGTGCCTCTGTTCTTCATGAGTGTAACAGTGTTTCATCATGTAGATAGTTATTTTGTTATTGTTCCACGCGTAATATATAGTTTTTTCGGCGTTATTATTTGTGCTGCTTTGGCTGCCTTCCTGCGAAGAGGAACACTACTTAGTGACTTAATTTACTGTGAAACTGACAAATCGTTGGCGAGGATAACGCATTATGCCATGGCAATAAGTTGTCTGCTATAGAAATTAAAGAAATATAGAAATGATCATTCATTCATTTCATAAATAAACCTTCATAGGTTTATTTATGGAAACTTTTTTTTAAAGTGTGTATTTTAATAAATATATCAATAGGAATACACATTCAAGATTTTTTAAAGAAATGACTGTAGTTTTTTATACCGTTTTAAACTTTAAAATGGTTTTTAAACTGGTAATTTTGTCACTATATTTACAAATGCTTAATAAAAACGAAGGCTGCTAGATTTTTAATAAAAATGAATGGCTGAAAATTCTAAAAATTGGCTCAAAGAAATACCTTTGCAAGCTCATCAGCTGTAACCTCACTGAGGGTACTGATGCCGTTGTCATAGTAGGCTCGGTCAAACGCCTCCACGTGGCAGATCGGGCTGGACAGGTCTGTGCAGTTCTTGGAGTACAGCTTCGGCCACTTGTTTGCAGCTGTTCGTGGCTCACAACCTGATCGTTTCAGCAGTTCCAAAGCTGAGTTTACTTCGCCGATCTGTGAAGTGATGTAGATCCTGATTCTATTGTGAGCTGATGTATAGTTGCTATAGTTCTTCAATTTAATTTACTCTTCAGCAATTGCTGTATATTAGGTTCGTTCTTCATCCACAGGGTCCTAAACTTTCCTTTGATATCTCACTTAACCATATTTGCAAACGTTCGACTGATTTGATATCCTGCTTGATCAAAACATTCGACTATTCATTTCCGCCTTCACTCCCCATGACTTGTAAATAGCTGAACCGGTTTCGATAAAACATAGTTACTTACTCTCTCATGGCAAAACGATTAAAAAAAAAAACGTAATCCTAATCGGTTCCCCCAATTCAGAACTATGGCACCGAACGGCAGACCCACAAGTTGTGGTTAAACTTATAACATCCATCTTTTAGAGTCGGAGATTAAAAAACATTGCAAGTTAGTTGCTTGGGTGTCAGACTCTTACTGACAAAAATTCACCCCGTTTCTACGTTTGGGCACGCCACAATTATGGCGGTAAGTCCCCATTTTGAGACGTCACTGGAAAGACCTCACAGCGTTCTCACTTTCCTTACAAAATAACTCGTTTCTACGTTGCCTTTTATACCAGGGCCGAGCCTTCTTTTCAGACGCGAAACCTTGGCCTCTGTGAACTTCGATCCTTCTGCAGGATTTCTACGGTAGAATTTTAACTGTAAAGAAAGCAGTATTGGATGTTTTTTATTAGACTTCAAGACACGTCTAATTCTACTAACAATCTTAACATTCTCTTTCAGCAGCACTCGATGTGGTGCCACCGTGTTAGCCCCAACAGGGGTTGACACCAGGTCAATGGCGACGCTGGGCACTGGAGGTCGCCACGCCAGCCGGATCAGCTGGTAACCATGCCAAAATCCCACGTTCTCTTGGAGACAGGGGTAGGTGTCCACACCCGGACCCAATCGGTAGTTCTTATGGAATAGACCCTGAACCGAAAAAAATATGACTTGAGAACACAAAATCAGCTGCTCTACTTTTTTGTAAGGCTGATTCCTAAAACAAAGATAACGAAAATAAATTTTATTCGTTAGTTGAATAAAAACAAAAAAAAAAATTCGCTAGAAAATTTGCCAGGGATAAAACGCATAACGTCAGGTTGAAAGTCCTTTTTGTTACGCGCAGTTGTAGATACAAAATGGTACATTCTATAAGGGTTTTCTTAAGGAGGTAAGTAAATCACCCAATGACTATTTAAACTCAAGATTGAGCCGAAGGGGCGTGTCGGACTTTTATTGAATAAAACCACCTTTTTACATTCGAAGACCACGGGTTTCTTTCTTAGAAAATGCCTGACGTGATGCCGTAGCCACGTATGCTATTATCGTAGAACTAGCCGTCCAAAGTGGAGACGAAATAGTTCGCTCCGAGGTAGCTCCAGCAGTAGTCGCCGAGCATAGTGTCAATAAGAACCATACTAACAATAAACACGCATGCATCAGGGTAGGACATGACGCCGTAGCCATGCATGCTGTTGCTGTAGAATCGACCCTCGTAGGTGGTGGCGAGATGGTCAGCTCCGAGGTAGAATTAGCAGTAGTCACCGAACATAGTGTCAATAAGAACCATACTAACACTAAACACGCTTCCATTAGGGTAGGAAATGACGCCGTAGCCATGCATGCTGTTGTTGTAGAACCGACCCTCGTATGTGGTGGCGAGGTGGTCTGCTCCGAGGTATCGCCAGCGGTAATCACCAGATCCGTGCATTGTGTTGTTTAACATTTGGCCAGTATACCACTCGAGAGACTGAAACGATAAAAATATTTACTCTAATAACTTTCAGATTTTTAGAGTTAAACAATTTTTTTTTAAGGTTGGAAATCATTCAATGACTTCTGGAACGCAGAATGGTGTCAGACTTTTACTGTAATGTATGAATTTTTCCTGCTATTATGGTACGAAGTATAATAACCTGCACATCATGGTATGCTTCAGCTTAATACCTAATAGGTGCCTATAGAAAGAACCTTGTGTCTAGCGTTCCAGGTCAAAGGGTTTTGGGTGGACGTTGAAGTACACTAACTTGAGAGCAATTAATTTCATCACCACTGCTCTAAAAATATTGAAGAAAAACATCATTAAGACATCTGCATCGGCATGTGCTCAAAGCTAAAGCACTAGGGATCTGTTTACGGCCCATTAATAACAACTCCTTGAGGCGCGCGGGAACAGTGCGCACCGTCGACGACTTGAGAAGTTAGTACTAATGGTTGAAATAACCGAATGCGAAAGTAATTTCTTGTGAAACATTAATTTTGAATAAACTTTTAACAGGCTGCAAGATTCTGAATGGCTTAGCTAGATTAATATCTTTGGTAGACATACTCGTAGATCAGATTGTGAAGAAGCTATAGCTTATGAAATTAGTTTCTTATCAAAAGTCAAAGTTAAAGTCTTATCTACAGTACCGTAGTGTCATATCAGGTTATACATATTTCATCATGCAAATAGAGAACTAAATTGAATCAAGAGAAAGTCCATTTTACTAACTTCGACATCAAAATCATCTTCTTTTTTTTATCGCTAGCTTTTTGAGAAGAACTGATGCAGTGGAAAAATGATTGTACCATTTTCTCAAGGTGGTGGTGACACTAAATACCTATTGCTACTTGTGGAAGTTCTCGTAATATGTATGTAAATAATCTTCACTAGATTTTTTTTTTAATGACGCTTTATTCAAAGACTTTCAAGGTTTAAAAAAAACACGTATTTCACGGAATTACCAAATGTCCATAAAGCATTTAGGACTGATGTCTCTTTTTCCGTCGCGTCTTTCCCAAACTTTACGTTGTATGAAACAACAAGCTGATTAACTACGATCATGTTGACAATAAACGAGTCGGGAAGGATCACAAGTACCGAGTAAAAGCGCGAGACAGTAAAAAGTTGTTCGGCCGAGACAGTGATGTGTTAGTTTCGAGTCCAAGTTTCCTGACTGCGGTGTTAATGCGTAACGTATCTTATATATCAATAGGTAGATAGGGTAACGAAGAATAACCTCGGCGCCAGACCAGTGATGTGTTCCCTGGCCATGCTTCCTGTTCTCCTCATCTCTCTCCCCGATGTAGTACTCTACGTAAGGCCACTTCTTCTCAACATTAGTTTTTGGTGGATCGCATGGCATCTGATTTTCTAAATCCATTAACGCGTTAGTTTTCGTGTAAATTAGTCGAAATGTTGTGATTGTTTACAATAGTTTTGACAACTTGCTACATAACAATTTAGACAGTATCTAAATAATATTTTTGGGAATGAGAATAGGTTGTATATTGGTATTTTTTAATGAAAACTTTTTTTGTGGTAGTTGTTGGTAGGCTTTAGGAGATACAATTTCCTTGTTGGCAGGTAATCTTCATATACGGCCTCACACTCTCCCATAAGTGTAGTAGTCTGTGCAGTGCCGGATTCTTACCGGTCAAAACCTCACTCCTACTGTATCTTACAGTGGTTCCAGATTAGTGCCTTAAAGCTCCTTAAAGAGGCGTGAATAGACTTGAAGTTTATTTATGGCGTGAATTCTCGCGTGAATTCACGGCACCATTACGAATGGTCCCCCCTACCGTCCAAGTTTTTACTACGTAAAAATCTAGCGTAAAATATTATTTCTGCCTAGAAATTAAATAATACTTTCAAAGAGTAAAAAGCAATTTCGTATTTTTTTTAAATTAAATATTGTTGTAAACAGAAGCTTACACTAAAAACAGTGTATGGTTATTTTGAGTAGGTAATAAATAAAACACCGATAAATATAAAGGATAATTTATTTTATACAACTTATTATATATCTACGAATATATGAAATAGACATAGGTATTATGCTTATTTTATGTAATACGTATAAAATCCAGCATCTAAAATCGTAAGTATATCATTATGGGTTGTTCCCAAAGGTCCACGAGTTCGAACATTAGTTCCCAATGATTCCATGTTATTTTAAAATATTTTTTTCAATACACTTACTCGAAAACTGCCTCTTATCGCACTCCTATTAGGTTCAATATAGCATGTATATCACCCAAGTGCTTTTTTGAGTTTATCACAACAAGGGCTTTTTTATTCCTTCCTTATCGTCACGGTCACGGGTGATTATTTTGTTTTACTTAGTTTATCGAATCAGGCGCGAGGCGTCCCCCAGAGTCGCTGGACGACCCCACGAAATTAGAAACAGACCAAAGCAGATTTGAATGCTTTATTTCTTATATTTCTACTGTATGTTTGAGATACGATTAAACATTTTTTCTTTATTTCTCAAGTCGTAAGTGTATTGAAAAACGTCGTTTGATACACGTGCAGATTTGTCATTGCAGCCCTCGGCTCCATAACACACTCGCCTACGGCTCGTGTGAATTTCGCCTCGGTCGCAATGACAAACTTCCTGCACTTGTATCAAAATGTACTACTTTTTTTTCCTACGACTCCATGAAACTATTTGGTCACATTCAGCAGTAAACACTTTGAAAAGGGATAAATGTTTATTATTGCTACTTTATGAAATAAAAGACAATGGTTATTTTTATTTCATATACGCATTATGAAACTATTGGCATTTCTCCAAAGTAGTGCCTAATATAATAGAATAGAATAGAATAATACTTTATTGTACACCAAAAATAGTAACAATTACACAGAAACTTATATGAATGGGTACAAAGGCGGTCTTATCGCTGACAGCGATATCTACCAGACAACCTTAATATCTCGATATCTACCAGACAACCTAATCAAAATCATAAAAAAATGGTTTTGCAACTATTACAGTAAGTAATTTGAATCTTACACTAAAATAGACTTAAAAATTATAAATCACAGATCCAGACCTATCAAAGTAAATCAAAATAATCGTAGTAGCAATTCTTTTGGCTTACAAAGTGGTTAATATGATTAAGAAATTGATTTTTTTTTACCTACTGTACTGTAGATAAATTTCATGGACCCGTTGGGAATTGATGTAGGAACATTTAAAAGACCATTTTATTCATGGACTTGGTGAGAAATGAAGAACATTAGAATCATGAACCTCTGGGAACAATCCATAATTTTATGGATATAAAACAATGTATTGTATTTTTAGTTTCCACTTGAGTAGTATTTTTTTTTTATTTATTTCTTTCTTTTACTTAAAAATTATAAGTATCACTATTATAATATTGGGTTACTAAAATATGCACCTGGCAATCCTTTCTCGGAGTACAGGCTGTTATAGTACACGGCAAAAGTTGATTCATTTGTTATAGTTATGCACATCCCGAAAATCGGTTACAATGCGATCCAAATGAGAATAGGATCGATTGCCATGTTGTGACGTCACGATTTACTGTCAAATCGAGGCAGATATTTTTATTATTCAGTTTTTATAAAACAATATATTTAAGAACGAAAAAAGGTTAATCACAGTCAAGTTTTTCAATTTTACTCATCTCTGAGTTCTTCAATTTTGCAAAAATATCTTCTATTTGACAGTACGGCGTGACGTCACATCCTGTCAATCGATCCTATTCTTATTTGGAACGCATAGTACTACGCATTCAAGGTCGATCGTCATGATGGTCCAATTTGTGTGACGAGGAACAATTTTAGGGGTAAAATGGAAGTGGGGGTCTATCTTAGCAAATGGTTCAATTTATTTGCCGTGTACTAAGTTAGTCACGTTACGTCATCTCGTCAACAGCAACTACAACAACTCGATTTCGGCGTTTCGAAGTAAGTGTATTCCTGAAACAATAGAATTGTAGAATTACAATGTAGAATATAGATAAATATTTAATATGTAGAATGTTGGGTGACCTGTAATTGGCCATTATGTAAGACTTAGGCCAATTTATAACTGAAAATGTGAAATGCTGTACACAGAGGTTGTTGGTTTTATAATTTATCATATTTAAATAAAAAAATATCTTCTGTATCGTGGGTTACAGTAGGTATATCGGCGATACATGAGCAATATTGTATCGTAGGTGCGTTCACAAATATGTAAATTCACATACTCAAAACCACTACACCCGGATCTTTTAGGCCTTATATTTGTTGCGTACAGGAATCGAACCTGCAACACGTAGCGGTAAGGTGCCATCACAGTACACGACTACGATTACACACACTACGATTTAGGGCCTATGCACCCTACGTTTTTTAAACGTGCCACGCGAGTCAGTTTACCCGACCCTGGAGATGAACTATTTAAATTACTTACCAGACCCGCGGGTCAATCAAGTGTAAGTTAGTAAATATTTACCAATAGGAAGGCAGCAGCCAATATGAGAGCTTTGTGCTTGGGTTGCGCGGCGGCGGCAGGCACCTGGATCTTCGTGATGAAGCTGTTCAGCTCTCTGTCCCAGCCGTGGGCTATCTTGCCCACCACGCGGAGCGAGTCGCCCGTCATTATCTAGAAAGAGAGTTTCAGATTATTAAGAGAAATGATGACAACTATGACAAGTTTTCAATCAAAATCATTTTTTCAAAGCAAGCTTTTATTGTACGGTTTAAGGTACATATATAATTAACACTCATCTAAAATTCTCAAATATACTAGGATTATATTATTGAGCTTTTTTTACCGAGTTAAGACAGATCAAACGAATTTAAATCGATGGGTTTGTACCATTTAACTACGGAGTTCCTACTGCCAAGTCCCGGTTCCATCATCAAAACAGCTCCATGTCTTAATAATTTTGCATTGTCATCTGATTTACAAATGCGATGCATGAAAGTGGATCAATTTAATTTGCAAGATTTGATCACAAATATCGGGACAGTTGAATCTAAATAAAAGAACATAAAAGCTTGTGAAAATGATCTAGAAACCGTAAATTATGTCACAATTTTTAACACCAGAAGTTACCTTAAACTCGGAGATGAGCAAAGCGCTCCTCTGCAGCACGGCAGGACCTTCCACCGCGAAGAGCACGTCATCGTTGGCGTCCCGCACCAGGAAGAATGGCACCATCCACGAGCACTGCTGCTGGACACGACCCACGTAGTCTCCAGGAGGAGTCACCACTTTTATCTCCTGGAAACAGAAGGTGTTGGAAATTTAGGGTATTTATGGTTGAAAAAAGGGGGCGGGGCGGGATACAGTGTCAAGGTCTTACTGACAAAATGACCCACTCCATGCCTTCTTAGCCCTCATACCAGAGTGGGACCTTCCTTTCAGAAACCGGACTGGGGCCCCAGCAGGCTTTGGCACTGCAGTTGGGCCTCTACATTTGCTGACAACTCTTTGAGACGAGCGGGAATAGAGCGCGCCGTCGACGTACTGGCTTGGTCTGGACCGTTATCAGACGACCGGACGGCGAGCTACCCATTGCTCGAATCGGAATATTGGCGGCGTATATTTAGGGTATGCCTTCGTGCACCAGTCCTAATCTCAAATTTGGCCAGTTTTTAATATGGTGCAAGGTTAAACTAGTAGAAAGATAAAGAAACTACGTATATTTTTTAACTAATTAAATAATAAAATATCATACAACTGACCTGCAATCTGCAAGGAAAGCAACAGGAGGCGGCAGCAAGCCTCCTGGTGAAGACCACGGCCTCTTGCCTGGTGCTGTCGTGGAGGTGCATGGTGAAGGCGCGCCCGGTCCCGCACAGGCAGCGCTGGGTGGAACTGGACGTCTCGCTGGCAATGTACAGAGCTTCCCCATATGGTATCCTCACTATATACCGGTTTTCTGACTCAATTTTGGACGTCACTGGAATTTTATGAAGGAAGTTTAGATTATAGTATTTAACCGACTTCAAAAAAGGAAGAGGCTCTCAACTCGACAGTTTTTTTTAATGTAGATAACTTTATCGATTACTCGATGACGCTTAGACCGATTTGGAAAACGCTTTTTTCAAAGTCGGTGTAAAAATCAGAAACACCGACTTCGGAAATATTTTAGTTATTTTGTACTTTTTTACGTGTTGCTTTATTTAAGTTGGTTGTATTTTAAAAGGTTTTTACCCTAATAATTTCCATGAAAAGTATTGTAAGATATGGGTAGCTTACAACTACATACTTATGTGCTCGTATAAGCACCATGTTACTGTAATCTCAGTTGTCATAATATTATCTTTCCCTCTTTAAGATGTACTTTCACTTCTACATACGAGTAGTAGAGCCCTCTGGTAGAGCCATATTTGAATAGGCCTGATATATGGTGTTTAAGGTGCCATTCAAACCTCAGCTGCAAGCTGCAGTTGCAGGTAGCACATGCGGCGGGTGTAACTACACGACTGGTTTTCTATGTAGTAGTATGGATTTGTGTGAAAACCATTCCGAACGCGGCTGCGGTTGCGGTTTGCGGCAGAACTCGCAGCCGAGGCTCGGTAGCACGACTAGTTTTCTATGTAGTAGTATGGATTTGTGTGAAAACCATTCCGAACGCGGCTAAGTTGCAGGTCGCGGCAGAACTCGCAAGCCGAGGCTCGGTAGCACGGCTAGTTTTCTATGTAGTAGTATGGATTGTCTTTGAAAACGTTCCGAACGCGGCTGCAGTTGCAGATCGCAGCAGAACTCGCAAGTCGAGGCTCGGTAGCACGACTAGTTTTCTATGTAGTAGTATGGATTGTCTTTGAAAACGTTCCGAACGCGGCTGCAGTTGCAGATCGCAGCAGAACTCGCAAGTCGAGGCTCGGTAGCACGACTAGTTTTCTATGTAGTAGTATGGATTGTCTTTGAAAACGTTCCGAACGCGGCTGCGGTTGCAGATCGCAGCAGAACTCGCAAGTCGAGGCTCGGTAGCACGACTAGTTTTCTATGTAGTAGTATGGATTGTCTTTGAAAACGTTCCGAACGCGGCTGCAGTTGCAGATCGCAGCAGAACTCGCAAGTCGAGGCTCGGTAGCACGACTAGTTTTCTATGTAGTAGTATGGATTGTCTTTGAAAACGATCCGAACGCGGCGGTAGTCTCACGTGCTGCTGCCGCCTATCCGCAGTCTGCAGCCTAGGTTCGAATGGCACTTTAAAGTCCACTGCTATTAAGATATTAATTTCATTTTTGTCTTATTTTTATTCTCACGTAATTATGCAATATTGTGAAATTTTCATGTAAATTAGTATTAAATGGATTATCAATACTTATCTACTCGATCCTTTTGTTTACAATAATTGTTCGATTATCTTACTTGTAAGTTGCATGTTTTGACATGTTCCTATCATAATTTTACTGAAATCTCTTTTATTATATTAGCTTAATATTTGTTTTGTAATTTGTGTAAGGTACTTGCAATAAAAAGATATAGATCTTTCAAAGTATTAATACGTTTATTATGCCGCTATATTATTAAGAAAAAAAAAATAGACGACTTCTAACATGAGTAATATTTTGATGACGTCGACGTCCGTGAGTCATTCGCTCGATTAAATTTATTCTAGATAAATTAAATTCCTTTAAAGACAAAGTCCAATCAGCTACTTGCATTCGATTCGATAAATTCCCAGAAATGCTACCAAACAATTTTTTTTCTTATCAACTTTTTGTTTTGTTTGATACCAAAATTCTTTCACTTATTAAGGCCGCTGATTAAAAATTGTTGCTGATTGTCATAGGCCGTTTATCCCCCGAAAAAATATTTTTTCCCTAGCAGATACATTATGAGATCGAAGCCACTAGTGGGACCTGCTTCCTCCCCTTTAACTGTCATTTGTTATCAACCTCTCAGGGTGTGTAATCTATATTTTAGAGGAGAAACTGATTGACTGCCATACCAACGCATAGCCAAAACTACTGGGCCGAGGAGCGTGAAATTTTGCACAAGGCTTCCTTTTATGATTTAGGCGAACACTAAGAAAGGGCTTTTCAAAATTCAGCTCGTAAAAGGATGTAATGGTAAATCTAAAATTTGCAAGAAGATTCTCACGCGAGCGAAGCCGCTGGCAGAAGGCAAGTCCGTTATACTTACGATCAGTCAGTTCCACAGTTTGCTGGATCAGAAGGTTAGAGACTCCTATGAGGAAGTCCAGCCCACTTACTGGAATGAACTGGCCTCTTGCATTCGACCGCCATTCCAAGGTGGACACGGGCATGTGGGCACGGTCACCTCCTAGAGAACATTATTTCAGTAATAAAAGCTTTGTCAACAAACAATTTATCTGTGCCTTCATAAAAACAGAGCAAAGCAATAATACAGTTGAAAATTATTAGAAAGTTCTCGATTATTTTATTTAATTCATGGTGTTGTCTTCTCATTCAATGACATCATTTAGCAGAAGTAGGGTTCCTATTCTAGTCATCATCATCATCTTAGCGCCAGTCCCGGTTGCTAACCTTGGCTATTCACCACGGTGCCCGGGGTCCGCTTTCCCACTTATACGCCTCCACTTCGCTCGATCTTTTGCGTCCTTTGCCTTAAGCCCATTGGCACGCATATCGTCGGGTTCCTATTCTAGTCAGTGTTAATATATTTATGTAGTTTGAAGAATTTGTTTTATATCTTTAGTAAAATGTTTTACAAACTTACCATTTGTAGGTTGGACACTTATAACTAAATCTGGTCTCACAGCTGTTCCATCGTCTGTGAAAATAATTTCCTCATTAAGTACATGTTTGTATTGTTATTTGTCTTATAAATTACCAGGTAGTGCTGGCTACTTCAAAGTAAGAACTATGTGTAATGTTTGGTTTTCGAAGTTTCTGGCTACACCTGGTTTGGGACCTGCTAACTTGTCCAGGTCATTGTAAATTTTAACTTTTTCAAAGTCTGTAATGTTATTATTAAATCAATCGGTATCTTTTAGTCCAAGTTCAAGGTTGAGGTAAGAGTAAAGGTGTTTATAATTTTTTGCCTGATATAGATCATTTTAGGTTATATGTTTATAAATAGTTACATTGTGTAATTTAATTGCAAACAAGCTCTGTTTCAAAGTGGATTCATGGTGTTTAATTTAAGATATCATGGTAGAACTCTTGTCAAAAATATTACTAGGATTATAGGAAAAATTTAAGTTTATCATTAGGAAAACACATTCACATATCATGTGAACTAACAAAAAATACAAACATATTTGTTGTATTCTTTTCTCAGGTTTTCCCTAATCGATGACGTAAGAACTTATTTTAATTAGTATAAGTTCTCCCTTTGTTTCAACAACCATTTTGTTTTCAAACTAATCATCTTTAAATTCTTTATCTTCTTTATTATTTACACTATAGTTAACGTACTTACCGTCAGTGGCACCAGGATTATCAATTCCTCTATCTTCTGTTCTTATTTCTGAACCACCACTATCTCCCATTTCGGAATTGATCCTGTTTTTGCACAATTTTTCAGAATTTGAATCACTTTTTACAGATAGATGTTATTTGTTGTCAATGCGTGGTCACAGTGTGTTATCGGCTTTGACTCGTCGCTATCTAAGTATCGATAAAAGATATCTCAACGTCATTATCGGCATCAATATGTTGAACTGCGATTGGTACAGTAATTACTCAGATTCTACAGTAATCGTATATGTTACATGCCTTTGTGTGTATTTTCCTTAGAAACAGCATAATCAAATAATTACTTTCTAATATTTTAATATCAGCTAATAACTTACCTTCTATTGCTAGACACACAGTGTATCCATGTTTTCTTTTTTGATAATTTGCTAAGTAGGTTCTATTTGTACAGGACGCAGAAAAATTGATATATGATTGAAACAATTTTTATTGAAAACCATTTATATTCGGGTGTTAGTAATAATTACTTGAATAAAGTGATAACATTCAAGTCGTTAAAATGACCGGTACACACCGTACAGTATTTTTTTTTAATAAATTACATTCATATATTCTATCTAATTCTCATCACTCCAACTAACATTTATTGTAAATGTCGAGATAAAACATTGTAAATTTCGCATTATAGGGAGTTGTAAACGACGCTGTCAGATTCGGTACAAAGGACACATTTGAAGCCAAATTTTGATCGGAAGACTTAGAGGGCGAGTGCAATATCCACTCTCTTAAAGACACTTGGCAACGCCAGACCGAAGTCGACGCTACTCGTGTAAACGAAACGATTTATTGTCCTAGTATAGTCTAAAGTGCCGCGCTACTCGTGCGTGTGCGCTCTCATCTCCGGCCAGATGGTGTGACTGTGGGGGCGATCTGACAAAGCAATACTGTTTATGACTCACTTTTCCAATTCTTTATTCCTAAACATCATTTTAATTAAACGAATAGAAAATATAGATATAAATAAAGGTATCTAAGTACCTATATGATAATTCTCAATACATTGGAATATATTTCCATTTATAATATAGTCTCATATTTTGGAATTACATTTATTATACATTTAGTATTTTGATTAGTTTCAATACTTACGTGGACACACTTAAATATAAATATATGTAAGTAAATACTTAACAACAATAAAGTTACCATCTCAATACACTCATAGACACATCAATTTCTCGAAAACTTCACATCTAATCCCGCCCCGAGTTCCACATTATATATAAGATGAGTCTACACTTGAAATACAATCGCAAAAACATATCTAGCAAAAGTCCATACAACGTTCAATATAATATAATAATAATAATTTCAAATTACATTTAACAATGAAAGCGTAGAATTATCGCATAAATAACAGCTAGCTGACGTAACTATTGAGATCAACTTTGTGTGAACCTTAACGCTATATCCCTACGGGTCTATGGCTGGTTAGACTCGTACGAATACAATTAACAAAGTTTTAACTAGATAATACTAATGGTGAAATGATATACCTTTAGGTGACGATTTAAAAGAAAGTAGATTAATACCATTGGATCACGAGTACAGCTCGCCGAGAGACATGTAGAGAAAGCCTTAGTCCATTAAATGAGACGTGGCTGAAGTGATTCTCGCCAGGAGTAATGCCGCATGCTAGTCTATCGCTGGAAGGCTCGCTGCCAGCCCAGGTTGAGCTTGAGAGTGGCAGGCAAGCAGGGACTGGCCTCACATTCACCGTCGAGCTCGTCAGCCAGGTTGTCGTGGAGCTCCCGAAGCGCCATGAGAGCAGAGCGAGCAGCTCGTTGACAACTCATATCTCCTTCGCAGGTTGTATCAGCTTCAGAAAGGAATACCAGGTCGCAGGTCGTCGGTGGGGCCTCTCCCTGTAAACAAAGAAAAATGTAAGTAATCTTTCAAAAAAAATTCTTATGGATATTATACGATGTATGAAAAGGATTCCTTACGCAAAGATAGCAGATCTGATGTAAGCTACAAAGCGGTAGGAACAGCTGTCCACGGTCACCAGCCAGCAAGTCTACTCCTCGGCAGCGTTGCACAATCTTCGCCAGAACCGGGCACGCGCCAGATGCACCTACTGCAAAACGCAATTTGGTAAATGTCGTCTCAATTTGTTGATAATGATTGAAGATGTGCTTTTTTGTATAATTACCTGAAGCTGATGCGGGAATACGATGCCTACCACTGCCGCCCATGTAACCTTCAGAGAATTGTTCCTCAATTTTTCCATTCAAATAGTGACCAGCTCCCTGTTCATCTTCAAAGTCGTGTTCGTTATTCCTTTCATCTCCCTTTTCAAATCCTGGAATGACATTGGTCAAAATTTCTACTTTCTCCTTTTTGACGGCTACACGTTTGGCTTTTGACTCATCAGTGGGTACCGGCCCTGGTTGTGTATTGGGTTTAGTCTTTTGGATTTGCAAACTTTGTTTGAACTCTTTCAATGCCTTTCTCATCTTTTCCAAGCTGTAAGCGGCTGCTAAGCGTGACAGTAGTTTTTCTTTCATTTCCTGCTCTTCTTTAGAATCAAGCTCTTCTCCAACGTTTGAGTAATGCAGAGCCTCATCTACAATCAGTCCCTCCATGCTTCTTAGTTTTTTGTCAATATTGTCAAGTTTAGAATCGTTGTCAGCAGCCGTGCTCCTTTTATCTTCATTTTGAACAGCAAGATGAGCTCTGTCTATTTGAATTTCAGTTTCTTCGTTGGGCTGCTTCGTTTCAACATAGTTCCTTTTTACATTGCTGTGTTTGCGGAATGAATTTAAAGGATAAATTACTTCCTTGTTAAAGGTGTCGAAGTACTGCTTCCTCAGTCGGTCTTGAGTTAAGCCGTTTACGAAAGAAACCGGTTTGTTAGTTCGTTTGTCGATTCCAAAGTAATCAGACCAATCAATAGACTTCTTTCTAACGATAATAGGCTTGTCTTTGTCACTATGGCCGTGATCATGGACATGGTCATGGTCGTGGGTATGATCGTGGTCGTGTGGATGGTTGTCATGGGCATGCTCGTGTCCTACTTCTTTTCCAGAGATGCCTGGGTGATGAATGTTATGACCATGATGTTCGTGGCTATCATCGTCATGCACAGCTGAAGTGTTGTGTTCATGCGTGAGGTTGTGTGCTGGTTTAAGCATTGGTGGTTTCACATCATGTTCATGCTCATGCTCATGTTCATGCTCTTCATGATCAGTATTTCGTTTTACTGGGTTTTTGATAATTTCAATCTCAGAATCACCAAATATTTTTGAAAGATCTTTGATTAGCTTGGGGTCAGTACCAGCGCTGCTTCGGAATGATTTCGCTGTATCACGTTTGTTTTGATTTGGGGCAAACCTTTTCTTTTGGGTATTTAGACTATAAGAACCACTGCTTCTTTTGGTGACAGGGAACCGCTTTTCAACAGCATCGTAGGTGTACTGATCTTCATCCGCCATATCAGACAAGCTATCGTCATCAAGTGGTTGGAAAGCGATTGCATATTCCTCACGAAGGTCATCTTTATCGTCGTCAGAAACGTCATATGTATTGTAATTATTGGGATCTACTGGCCCTGGGATTTGACTCTTCCTGTTTTCATAGTCGAATAAAATTGGTCGATCAGAATCTGAGTCGGAGCTTCGCTTCCTTTTGAAAGCAATAGGACCCCAATTATCTGGGTAACGTTTCTTAACGATTTTCTCTTTGTAAAGTTTTACAACACCCTGAGGGGCAGTCTCGACATTGTTAGAGTGTTCTTTGTTGTATTTGTACTTCGACCAAAGTTGTCCGAGAAGCAGAGCATATTCTGCGTCATTATCAGGTACATCTTCAAGTTCCTTCTTTTCCTCAACTTCATTTTTGTCCATGAACAATTCTCGTAGCCTGTCGTTGTCTGAGTGGTGACTCCTCTCACGGAAAGCGGATTCTTTCTTGGACGCTAAATTAGCAGTATTCTTTTTCTTGATTAATTTATATTCGTAGGCTTCGGGTGGCCTTTCATCGTTGTCTAATAACTTTACAATGTATTTTGGGTTTGGTTCGTCTTCAATATCTTCAACATCAACAGCATAATCAGGTTCTGAAATAATTAAACATAGGAATATTTAAAATAATTAAGTCTTATTAGAAATGAAGATTATATAAAATGCAAGAGTAAATAAATAGATACATGTATTCCTAGACTAAACTGAAACTAAAATACGATAAAGACTTCTGAATAATGGATGAGCCAACGAGAACTGCTGCTGTTAAGAATAGTTTTAGTCACTTGGGACGTATATCTTCTCGTGGCTCAAGATAAAGTAACAATCTAGCAGCGATGACAGCAAACGTCCAAATCATTTGCCTACCATGTGACATTACGGAGTGCAAGTCAACCCTGGAGGATAAGATTCCGTCCGATGTCGTGTTAAAATATCAAGAGAAAGAAAGAGGTATATAGATACCTCTTTCTAGCCCGCACTCTTGATATTTTAACACGACATCGGACGGAATCTGAATAGCTATCTATAAATATACTGTATATAGTTTCAACCTTTAAACAGTTCAGTTTAGGTCGTCAAATGAGCTCGTGGTAGGGCCTTTGGTCACAGACATAGATATGATTAGATATATCTTTGTTTCTTCACTTGGAGATAGTCAGAAGAAGAATACATAATGTAGAGCGGCCCATGCAGGGATCCAAGTCTGCTATTTTCAAAATATTGTCATTCCACTGTTATTCCAACACGATCCAATTGTCATTTTGCTAAAAGTAATCTGTGTGTAATAACATTCTAATCTAAAGTCTCTGATTAAAGGAACTGTCACAATTTTAGTAATTTACCGCATAAGTCAAACATTAATTTGTCGTTATGTACGAAATTACCATTCTAAAATAAATTTAATATTTTTTTTATGGCAATTGAGCCGGTTGCGACTATTCAGTCACTATAAAAAAAAAATCATTCAGTGAAGGGTGGTTGGTTGATCATTGGAAAGTCATAATGACGCCATTATATTAGTACATTACCAAACTTCATTATCAACAATTATGAAATCAATGATCGACTATTCTGACACTATTGCAATAGCGACTTGAGGCCCTGTATGTGTTCTTTTGACCTTATCTAAGTGACATTTGTAAGCAGGTACTACTTTTGGGATTTGACCTTTGGTTTTCGCTGTGATTACTTTTTACTACCTAAAATGCTGATAAAAGATGATCTTGTAGTTACATACCAGGGTATCCTTGAGGTGGTACAAATTCGTACAGCGATTCGTAGTCGGGTTGTGGCAAGATGGGTCCGTGCATCCGTCCTCGCTGCCTACGCTGCAGAGCTTCCAGCGCTCCACGCAGCGATGATCCTCCACGGTCGGCGCCCGCGCATGCTAGCGCGCACGCCGCCAGAAGTAGCCATGTTAGGCCCATTGTTATGGATGAGGCTTCTGGAAAGAGGTGAAAGAAAAAGGTTTGTTAATAATATAGGGTTAACATAAAACATAAATAATACCATTTATGGATACGAAACATGTAATGTACCAGGCCATTCGAAAAGTTTGGCGAAAAAAACTTTTTATGTACAAGTCACTGGCCACTTGTAATTTTTTTGAAAACTTTGGATATTTAAAAGTAAAAATACCATAGTTCGAATTTTGAATTTCCCTCCCATTTTTTCGAGAGCCAAATCAAAATTATCTTGCAACCTTTGGTCCCATAATACCTTCACCTCCCGAGCCTTACGCGCATTCCATCTATTATTCGATACTTATTTGCAAATTGAAAAATTCTTTCAAAATGGCGCGGCCTACCTTGAAGCATTCACCTAAACAGTTTCGATCATATCTAGCCATAGATATTATGTCTATGGTTCTAATATTGAACGTTCGAGGTCTAATATAAGGCGTAATAAATCAAGTTGATCGGAAAAGTCTTTGTACTCCGCTACCATAATATTACTTTATTGATGTGATACCCACATAAGTTGAACAGTTATTTGTAGATAGATAGGTACATTATGAGTGATAGGTTTTTTTGGTGTGAGCCTGATCCATCAAACGACCATTATAAACCTTTAAGTCTAGAAAGCGGGCTTTTTACAGTTGTTCAGAGATTTTACCATTTTTTACCCTTAGGGGGCTTTTTCGTTTAGGTTACCCTTTCAACCGAAAAGAAAAAGCCCCCTAAAGGTAAAAATGGGTAAAATCTGATCTGACTAACTGTAAAAAACCCGCTGCAGAATGAAAAAGGTGTTTCTTGCGAGCCAAGCCGTGAGCATCTAAATCAGTGTTTCTCAATATTTTTGGATACGTGACCTCTATTTAAAATACTACCTGCATTACGGTCAATGGACAGATTACGGCCCTCTTGTGACTAGTTTTTGAATTTATAAGTCTCAATCGGACATGATTTTGTGTTTCAAATCGTATGAAAATTGCGCGCCAACAAAAATGCAAAGATAAAACTTTGTGCTGCGGTTAGGGTTGAGGTGTTGGTTGATTACAATAAAATTGTGGCAGCGGCGAGCACGCACACTATTCTGCACTCGTGCGGAAAACAATCCATTGCGTACCTATACGCGGTGGGACAAAAGCGGAATTTCGAGTAAATGTATTAAAACAAACATTACTGATTCTGTTATACTTTATGAAGTATAGGGTCCCAAATCATTGTATTTTTACCTGACTCGCGTCTGCCACCCCCTAAGCAAGAATTTGTAACCCCCCTGGGGGTCGCGACCCGAAGATTGAAAGCACTGACCTGTTATGTAAAAGGACGAAACGAAAAAAGGCCCAATCGTTATTCAAGCGTGACCAGCATATTAATCATAAACGTCATATTTCATACTAAGGCCAGTCAGCCGCCCCTGTAAAGCCTATATTTAGAAATAATTGCTAGTCTATGACTACCTAAGTATTTTTTAGTAACTCGAAAATCTGCTTTTACCACAATAATTTATCGTATTATTCGTATCAGGCAGGAAGCTAAGTTTTCTGTCCCCCCTTTTTTTCAAGAAAATATCTCTAGCGCAGCGTTTATTGAGCAATGAAATCCAAATAGGTAATATGTTATGTGGTATTCAATATTAGATTTGTATGTGATTTGAATGTACCAATTTAGATTGCGTCATTGGGCATTTAAGCACCCTTGCCAAAGTCTGATAGTTTCGTTAACGTCGAACGCTTTGAGTTCGCCACACCCCCATTTCCTTTGTCCTGACGTCATTTAAAGGCTCAGTTCGTGTTCAGAACTTAGGAATTGAATGCGTGGCCATTTCTAAGCGTCCAACGTTAACTAAACGATCGTAACTAGCCAGGTTAGGTTATATCACAAATACCTTTTTGAACGGTTTGAATAACCACAATTTTCCGTCTCAAGAGTATCTTGAGACTTTTCACTACCAGAATGGATGTTTGTTTTTTCATCAAACATCCAATATTATTTACAATGTTTCATCTTTATTTGTTACTAGCTTTTGTCAGCGGCTTCGCCCGCGTACATAAAATGTAGCCTATGTCACTTAGGAGTAAAGTAGCTTCCTATTGTTGCTAATTTTTTTCCAATCGGACCAGTAGTTCCAGAGATTACCCCCTACAAACAAAAAAACAAACTTTACCTCTTTATTATATTAGTGTAGATGACTATAACGATATATTACATTTTCTATTTATTTACATTTCATTATTCTTTAAGTATCATCCTTTTTTTTAAATATTAACGTATGTTTATTAACCTTAGGTTATTATTAGAATAACGTAATATTATTAATACTCATAATATTCGAAATATTTTTAAATCTAAGTTTTTAATCATATAACGTTATTCTGGTTTACTCACTGGTTTATAGCAATAAAAAAAGATCTCCGAAAAGGCAGGGCCGGTTTTATCGGGACTTACTCACCGATAGCACACCAAATTGGGTGAAGCTTCCACTGGGATATAGGTAATCTAATGTGAAACAACTGAAGCTATTTTTTTATTTTCATACGGTTCGATGGGGAATCTCCGAAATGTATAAAAAGATTTTGACGGAACTTTCAACTGAAAAAATATCTGGTGTCTAAAGAAATACTTATTCTATGCGAGATACAAACCCGCTACACGCAGCGCAGAAGCCTAAATATTATAGTACAAATAAAAGTAACTTCAAATAATATCATTATAATCTTTTGTATACAATAAATATATTAATAGCTATCTACTATTTAAAAGTACCTATTATTTCTTCTGAAATATTCAAGAAAGAGGTAATTATTTAGAGGCACATTTATTATGAAAATGAAATTCGTCAGCCGTCGTTTCCCAGCAGTTATGCGACTCCCAGGAACGTGCAGACCGTTCCTATATTAAGGCCAGCGTACCTAAGTCCTTGCCTCGAGATATGAGGCCAAGGCTCATGAATATTTCATGGCGGACGTGATGTATCGCGTCTTGCTGTCAAACTCCTACAGTTCTATTCATTACGTCATCGATTTCAGGCCAGTGTCGGATTAGGGTAGTGCTCTTCATTTATTTTATTTAGTTGAGAAATAGGTAGAGAGAAAGGTTTTGTTACTGCGTTAACTAATGTTATGTGTATTTTTTTTGTAAATGAGCTGTCTTCCGGAAGGCCTCCCACAAGGTGGACCGATAACCAGGGGCCCAAGTCTGCTATTTTCAAAATATTGTCATTCCACTGTCATTCCAACACGATCCCATTGTCATTTTGCTAATAGTTCGTAATCTGTTAATTCATAAAGGCTGTGACCATCGGGCGTGAGTGGTCTCGTAATAGAATTGTGGTACGAGCTGTCTTGTAACGAATTAAAAATTATAACAGCACAATTACATTCTAATCGTAAGTCACTGATTAAAGGAACTGTCACAATTTTAGTAATTTACCGCGTATGTGAAGAGAAAGAAAGAAAGTGTCACTGGTTGATCATTTGAAAGTCATAATGACGCCATTATATTAGTAGATTGCCAAACTTGTCAAAATCAACAATTATGAAATCAATGATCGATTATTCTGACACTACTGTAATAGCAGACTTGAGGCCCAGGGTTGGGGTCGGGGCTGCTGGAATCCGAAAGATAGATGTAGATAGAAGACGCACAGGACTGGTCGTTATAGCGGTGCTTAAGGTTGGCCTATATCCAACAGTGAACGACTTTCGGCTGAAATGATAATGATGATGAAAAGAGCTGTCAACTCAAATTAGCGATAATTTTGCGGGAAGGTTTGAAAAAGTAGTCCTACCTCTAGAACACAAAGGGCAACCGAAGGACACAGGTGGGCTTTATTTTGTAAAAGTCTGATCGTCTGACCTATCCTCTCGTTCCACCACAGAGCAGAAAAAGCTATTTCATAATTTCCCAACAAAAAAAGCTCAGACACTTGACAAAGTGATGTGCTACAAAACTCGAGCCTTCATTAAAAATGAGTTACCACTCACAGTATCATCAATCATGGTGTTATCACGTTGCGCTACTATCTACGTCATACTGTTATTATAAAGGCTAAGTGTGTATACACCGTGAAATTTAAATGGTTGTTTTCCCGCGGCAGAATGACTTGCCATAAGGAGTACTTTTGAAGCAAATAGTAAAAATAAAAAAATAAGTTTTTTTTTTATAAATTATTATTAAAAATAACTCAAAAAAGCGAAAACAATAGTAACATTAGACGTAATTTGTAGGTACTACTAGAGTCGCATCCGCAGCACGCCGTCAAAGGAAATCGATTCATTAAATATTTAAACCAAAATAAGCTCTCGCAGGTTTATTTATTTATTTATTTATTTATTGGCAAACCAACAGCATACATACAGGAATATCACATAAGATAATACAAAATACCTTATACTAGTATGCATGCCTATTACAGGTATGCACAGCTTACACAATAAATTTGGTTGAAAAAATTAACACATACTCGTAAAAAAGAAGAACACGTATTTAAAAAAATAAAATAAAAAGTAGATTAAAATAAAAGAGGATAGGTAAATATAAATATAACATACAAATGTTAACATTCAAAAGAAAAGTTTGCATTAGCTCATACCTCCGAGACCGCTCTCCTAAACTTGTAAAATGAAACACCATGTAAATCTGTGTCTGGTGATTTGCAAAAACTATTGTAAGATTTACATATTCGGAGCAAGGGTGCGTTGAGGCCAAGGTTGGTTTTTCGGAAAGGAATATGGAGTAATCTGGAGATGGGATACCTGGGAAGTTTTGAAGGGACTGAATACTGAATACGCTCGACTAAATCGCTGCATTTTACAAACCCATTAATTAATTTGTATAGGAATATTAGATCACGCGAACGGCGACGGTCACGCAGTGTCTTTATTTTGAAATAATCTAGGCGTTGTTCATAGGGACAGCGGTGACTAATCTCTCTAGATATCAGTGCAAGATGCCTAGTGAAGGCTCTTTGTATTCGTTCAACCCTTTGAGACTGGGCTGCGTAAAACGGGTTCCATGCGACACTGGCGTATTCCAAACGACTACGTACTAGAGCGTTAAACAACACTGTGCTTGTTTTTGGCAGTTGGAAGCCTCTTGTGTTTCGCTTAACGAAACCCAGCATTTGCGCCGACTTTCTTACAATATCGTTGATATGCGGCTTAAAGCTGAGTTTATCATCGACCACAACACCTAAATCCCGTATTTCACACACTTTTGCCAGCGAAGTGTTACATAATGAGTAGGTTGTAGGAATAGTAGATTTCTTTCTAGAGAAGCGAATATGGAAGCATTTCTGGGCGTGTAGGGTCATGTTGTTATTTATGCACCAGTTTTCTATATTTTTTAAATCGGATTGAACAAGAGCGGTATCTGCAAACCCAGTAATGTTTCTGTAGATCTTTAAATCGTCTGCAAGTTGCAAGCAGGTTGTGATACGTCATAATTAGCTTGCACTCTACAGGTTTACTTTTTGTTTTTAATATTTTATCTTTATATCAAAAGTTTGTATTACCAAGAGACAACCATTTCGCTGAGGGAAAACAACCATTAAAATTTTACGGTGTATACCATATACGAATGTGTGTGTGTTCAAGCTTAAATAGTTGAACGGATTTGGATAAAATTTGTCACGGATAGACTATGTTCTGAAATAGCACATCGGATAATACAGACTATTTATCCCGGCAATATGTTAGCATAGCATAACGGCTTTATAATCTTCTCACTGTTGGGGTTCAGGCCTCTTCGCTTGGAGAGGGAATGGGCCGTGGACCACAACGTGTGCCCAATACGGGTTGAAGGATGTCATACGTCTTCGAATTTTTGGCGCTAGGAAATGTACATGCCGTTACGATGTATTTTTTGTTATCGTTTTAAGAGTAGGTATACTTCTAAGCATGCGAAGCTAGTATGTTGTATATTACATGTAACGTACCTACCAAATATTAAATACATAGTTGCACGACGATAAAATTTTAGAGCTTATCAACACAGCGAATATTACCACTAAAGCCTCACCCATTTCTCAGAAGCTCCATTTATCTCTCACTAATTTAATTATCTTGTGAAACTTTATGATGTTTTGTAAAAGAAGCCTTAAAATAATATCAAACGATATAAATCTCTTTAAGCACTATTAGTTGGAAAATGTACAGAGCTGGATTAGAAACGTAGTAAGGGTTACTACCCTTACTAAACATCGACGCCTTTGAGGTGTGTGGTGGAGAGGAATGCTCCGTTTGCCCTGGACAGCAATTCGGACCAATGTATCTGTACGAGTCATGCGTCGTACATGGTCTCCGCGTATTGCAGTTCAGCACTATTCCGTCGTACACAATTTATTTTGTAAAGCGATAGCACTCGATTAGCATTCACATTACACTCATATATGGTAAGTTACGCAATAAATCAGGGGCTCAAGTTTGCTATTTTTTAAATATTATCATTCCAACACGATTCCATTGTCATTTTGCTAAAAGTTCGTAATCTGTTCATAATGGCTGATCATTGGGCGTCAGTCTGTGGTGTCATAATAGAATTGTGGTTCGAGCTGATTGAAAGCGTAACACCAGGGCCCTTGGACTTAGACAAGGAAGGATAGGTTAAAAGAAGAGAAAAAGAAAAAAAAAGAAGAGTCTGACACTGTTACCTGCTCCGCCCAAGGGTGGGATTCGTCATTGAATGATTTTTACTTACCATAAAAAAAACCATCTAATTTCCAATCCTGAAACCGGAATTCACGTTTGTCTCTTTTATATTATTCAAAAACATTTGTATTTCACAAATGTTTGAATAATAAAAGGGAAATAGGAATTTCTGGAGGGCTTTCATACCTCGCTGTCATTTTCAGTTTTCATGGGAGCGTGTTATTTCAATTTATTGTACCTATTCGTATGAGTCGTGTGTCGGGGTGGATCTATTGTTGGTGGAAAAACATATTTCTCGAAGTAAAAACCTTTATTGAGTCCTTTACCTTACTTTAAGTAAGTATAGAAAAGTTATTTATTTATTTTACAATAGGATAATATAGTAAAATAACCTTAAAAATACATATATACACATATATTAAAAAAAACCCTTATGTACTTAACTAAAAATACCTAATTTAATAAGGCGTCAAAAAACTCTTCCGCATCGCTGTCGACTGGTAAAGTGCCCAAAAGGCTGGTAGCATTGCCACGCTGTATGGTAATGCTTATTCTCTGCCCAAGGTAAAAGCCGGTAAATATAAAAATAGATGACAATGTTGAAAGCAATGCAAGTGGTTAGTTTTTTTTATTATTGTCTAACGCGGAGCGGGCGCTCTCTTAGAAAGGGCGTCTGAGTCCCAGCTGTGAGAACATTATAAGTCTGATGCTATGCTATGTTATAATATACCAAAATTTTTCTTGGATATAATTATACAAATAGTGTATAATATACACAACACACTTTATTAAATTCTAATTCCTAGATACATTAAGAAAACAAAGATTTAGATTTAATTTTTATCATAAACGATTTTCATTTTTTTTTTCTTTTAATAAACTAGTGCTTGACTGCGATCCCACCTGATGGTAAGCAGTGATGCAATCGTTGATAGTAAGGCGCACTAGTTTATTAAGAGCCTATTCACTCTAGCCTTGAAGACACCCAAATTATATTCGGACGGGAATACTGCAGCCGGCAAACTGTTCCAATCCCTCGATGTACGCGGTATAAATGACGAGGCAAAACGCTTAGTCCGGGCCGCAGGTGTCTCAACAACGTAAGGGTGGATATTTGCCGTACGCCGGGATGTCCGAAGGTGAAATTGGGATGACGGAATCAAATCATGCAATTCCTGCGCACACTCTTCAAAATGCATCCTGTAGAAAACCGCAAGGCTGGCTACTCTGCGCCTGTGCTCGAGACTTTGAAGACCCAACCAAATCTGGATCACCAATCAGCCTCTTTGCACGCCTTTTCTCGCGTTATTTTATGATATTAAGGCGCGGCTCAATTTTACAGTGACATCAACCTTCTTCGTTTATCTTTTACTTAGTTGGTGAAAATCGTATCGAAATCCATTACCTGGTTATTGGACTTAGTTAATGAAAGAAGGTAAAAAAGGAACCGGAATGGGTTCTTGTAGTCTGTAAAAGTCTGACACTAGACGTTTTTGCTTGTTGTCAGATAAATTAATCTAGACTATGCAATGTAAGTAAGTAAATAACAGTTTTAAGTAGGCTGCCAGCCAAAAACCCATAATTTGTATGCATGTGTGTGTCTGTGAAAGCAGAGTAATGAATCAGAGAGATACTGTTTTATTTGATCTGTATAATTAATGAACTGTCATCAAAATAATTGTTTGTGTATGTGTAATTTACATGTGAATGTTTAATTACATAGTTTATGTCTGTTGATAAAAGCTACTAAATTAATTTAATTCATTGAGTCTTATCTACGATGAGACCACGAGATCCTCAGTGGAAAAATTTACAAAATTTGGAAAGACCGTGATTCGATTCGAAGGTTCGATTGATGAAATGCAATTGCAAGATTGACGCACTGGAAATGTGGTGCTGGAGACGCATGGTTAGAATCCCCTGGACCGCCCCATGGACCGCCCACCGAACCAATATATCGATCCTCAAAGAACTCAATATCAAAGAGAGATTATCGTCGTCTGTGCAAATACGAATTCTCAAGTTTTTCGGGCATAATTATCATCCGTAACGAGGACTCAATGGAGCGATTGGTAGTACAAGGGAAAGTTGAGGGCAAAAGATAACGTGGACGCTCTCCAACACGGTGGACAGACCAAATCATCATCATCAAATCGCTGACGCATTGCAGCGTCAATGAAAACTCCGAAGCCGGCAAACACAGAATTTCATGGCGCGCATCGCATCGCGAGAGAGGCGGCGGCGCAGAACTCGACCGACACATGACCACGACCACTCTGTCAAGAGTACACGACTAAGAAGAAGAGTCGTATCTATATCATGAACTCTGTCTAGCTGTTGTAAAAACAAACACCAATTGGATTTTCAAGCATAAAAATAATTACAAATTAACCAACACGAGCAAAAAGAATATTAAGGAAACATTTTAATAACTTAGGAGTTGTAAGCCTTAAAACTGAATATAAAAAAAGCTTTACAAATGGAATAGGAGGTTTTTGTGTACCTATTAAGCAAAGATATTTTATGAAAAGAAAATCTCTGAGAGTAGCTAGCTAAGACACGAAAAGAAAATGTTTATTATTTCCTTTTTTTCCTCATTGTATTAGGCTCTGTGTCTCTATTTAAATACCAAACAATTTTCATGAACACGAACTGTGTTCTTACATTTTTTCAGTCACGTCTTTTTTTGTGTATATTTTTATTTTTCTAAGAAAATTATTTATGTATGGGCTTCTTTGCTCGTAGATGAATATATTTTTTATTTTCCACGGCACGGTGGCTGGAGGTATCTTTATTTATTTACTCACGTAAACAATTAGGAATTTCATTAGAGTTTCCAACTGCTATTATAATTGTTTATTTAATAAACAAGTCGAGATATAGAGGAGTAAGTAGAATAATAGTAAAGCCCTTTAACTTGTCCATCAGTATTTAGTGTTTTTTTTAATATAACATTTTCGGTTTCTGCTACCGTACGAAATTTAGCTTTTTTATACAAATTTTTGAACCCCTTTTCATTACATTAGGGGTTGAATTTTGAAAAAATACTGTCTTACTGTTGGCTTACCTATATTTTAAAAGCCAAACCTTAATACAGTTTCATGCTCCTAGTCCCAGTAGTTACGGCTGTGGGTTTATAGCGTAAATTGGTGTTATACCTAACTTGCTTTTCCAGTCCCTTATACGTAGAATTACGAAAAAAAAACATCTCTTATGGGATGTCTATGACTTATAAAGAACTTTCCCTCCTATTTTCAGGTCTTTACGATCAGCGGTTTAAGCTATGCTTTGATAATTCAGTCAGTCCTTCAGGACAATGTATTTTATAAGTATAGATCAGATAGGTATGTATTATTATTACGATTAATTCAGTATTATTTTCACCGTACATCATCATTAAATAGTATAAAACAAAATCGATTCCTGCTTTCTGTCCCTATATATACTACTTTAAAACTACGCAACGGATTTTAATGCAGTTTTTTCTAATAGACAGAGTAATTGAAGAGGAAGGTTTTTATGTGTAACTCGCTAATTAAACATAAAAAACTTCCTCTTGTTCTTGCTAAAAGCTGAGGCGGGTCGCTACCCGCCTCAGCGTTGCACGGGTTCTGATATTGAATATATTATGCATGTATTATACACATAAACCTTTCTCTTGAATCACTCTATCTATTAAACAAAGCTGCATGAAAATCCGTTGCGTAATTTTAAAGATTTAAGCTTACATATGGACAGCGGTAACCAACTTTGTTTTATACTATGTAATGATGATACACGCATAATATATTTAATATCAACATTGTAACCGTGCGAAGCTGGGTCGGTTCGCTAGTACTCGTATAAAAGTAAATGTGATAAATGAATGCTTATAGATCTGAGTTCTACAAAACAGCCACGTAATGTACTGTAATGCTACCTTCAGTGAAGGTGTTTACGGCCGTAACATAAAACTGCTCTTCCATCTTCGTTCCCGAAGGATCATGAAAAACAAAACTGGAAATAAAGGTTTTTTGTTTCAGTCACATAAACATGTTTTTAAAAAGAAGAGAAAATACTGCTTGCTCTTGGAAAGATTAACTGTGATATTGAAAAATATGGAAATTGTTGGTAATTCTTAATTCTGTAGTGAGTGAATAAAAGAGGAAGAGTTAAACGCTGTGGCAAAGCTCCTGCCCCCTAGCGAAGTTACGATCATTTCGTTAACGTCGAACGCTTGGAACATGATACGTGGCTGAGCGTCAGAACAACTGTATTGATCATTAGTCCAAAGTTCAGTTTTGTACATCAATATAAGGATTTAATGATGTTGTTAGTTGAAACTAACTTCCTCATCAACTTACATACAACGTACTGTACCGTTACTGCAGTAAAAGCTCACAGCGAATACTGGGAAATTTTAATTTTCAATTTTCACTAATTAATTTCCACTCGACTTTCTAGCTGACAGCTTCCCGGAATTTCAGCTCGCAACACTATTTTTGTTGCTGTTACGTAAAATTGATTGGCTTTGACGAGTTTTCATTTTATTGCAATATCAGCGTTTGGTGTAAAACAATGGTTGAGCAATTAGCAGCACCAGTTCTGAAAATTCTGAAATCACAGTAAAACCTAAATGTTTTTATTGGTTTGTTGATCTAGTGGTTAGTGGCCCTGACTGGTATGCTGGAGGTCGTAGATGTGATTCCCACCTGGGATAAATGTTTGTGTGATGAGTACAGTATGGCCGTATGAAGTTAAGCTCTGCAAATTTTAGTGCTTGAAATCTTGTAAAAAAATAAAAAATAAATGGTTTAAAACAAATAAATACAATTTTCAGTTGTGGTTTCTGTCAAACACCGTTATTGGCATTCATTTATTTTCGTACGAGTTTTCAAGCGCCCAACTTTGGGCTCGCCAAGATCGTTTGTTCTGTATCTGGGTGCAATTTAATGTATAAAATGTATGTATTTAGAAATATATAAATATGTTTATTAGTTGTCTAGTACTCATAACACAAGCTCTCCTTAGCTTGGGACTAGACGGCGTTGTGTGATAGTTGTGAAATATCATTATTATATCTAAATATATAGGTCAACCTGCTACATATTGCACCAAACTGAAGATAATAACTCTATATATAAACAGAAATTCAGGAATAAGATACCCTTAAACCCTTCGCTTAAACACTTTTCTGATTCCACAGGTCTCCTACGCAATCACATTTCTAGGGATTTAGGTCTCAACTCGAACCCAACTTACGGTACAAACGAGTTTTATTTGTCGTTTCTATTTAAACTTTTGCTACAGATTTTCCAGCCAATTGAGCCGGATAATTCGGGATTAGGAATCCTTAAACCTTTTTTAATGGTTTGTTTTGCTCGCAAAAAGGCCGAGTATTTTTTTTTCTCGGTTTCCCACAATATTTTTATGATACAGAGTGAATTGAGATATTAAATTTTTTTGAATGATTTTATTATAAAAAAGCGACCCGGTAAAGCTTCGTTTGGATGAGTTCATCCATACGAAGCTTTACCGGGTCGCTTAGCAGTTGCTAACGCCCCAGCTGCCGAAACTACTGACGGCTCCGAATGCGAGCCATCGTAGGCGCGTGCGGAAGACGAACTATACGTCGGTGGCCGTCCAACCGTCCGGTATTCTTTCGGACCGAGCCCAAGTAGTCGATGACGTATAGTGTTTCACACGCAAAAGAAACAGGAGGTGAACTATTTTTTTCTATCTTTTTCTTCAATGACGATAGAGGATCGAACGGTCTGTCAATTGTGCTCGTGGCTAGAAAGCCACGAGCTCCCTTGTCAGATTTTTTGGTGGAAACCAAAATAGAATCTTCTATCAGTCCCTCCAGCCAAGTTACAATCGTTTCGTTTCTATTCTCTTGCGTCTTACGCCTCTAGTAAGCCACGCCTTATTTTTTGTTCTAAGCACGTGACTGAGCGCTGCGACGACGCAAAATAATAGAAGCGAATCGGCTATAACTTGGCTTTAGAACAGAACTAAAAAGCGAAAACTAAATCCGGTCTCCTACAAATTATAAAGTCTTTTCTGCATAATTGAAAGTCCAATTTAGTTAATTATGTCCTACAAACTACACAGTCAGATCCCAATTCCCTTTTTCCCCTTAGTCTGAAACAAGCCGACGAAGTAGGTAAACTGTTTGAGTCTATTACTTTAATTAAACGAAAGGACGCCATTTGTCTTTGTAATTTGTGTTTCGTTTATCTAATTAGTTTTAAGCGTATGTGGCTTTGAGACTAGACTAAGAGATTGGGGGTTCCGTTCCAATCCTTAACTAAAGGAACCCTATTATTAAGCTATCCATGCATCTATAATGAATCTATAGGGTGACTGGCAATTAGTGATCGATACTTAAACACATGATTGTAGTCATGATAACAAATTACTTTTACTATGGGACTAAACCTGATATCGCAAAAAAAATAGCAAGTTCAGTACATTTTGATCAATTCATCATCATCAGCCTTTTTAATGTTCCCACTGCTGGGACGCAGGCTGGGAGAGGACTCTAGGAGAGGGAATGAGCCATAATCCACCACGTGAGCCCAGTGCGGATTGGTGGATGTCACATGTCTTCGAATTTTTGGTTCTAGGACAAGCCGGTTTCCTCACGATGTTTTCCTTCACCGTTTTGAGAGCAGTGGTGATGAAATAAATTACACCGTTTGACCAGTTAGGCGAACGTAAATGAAATGTAACTTTTTTTCAGTAGCAGTTAAGATTAAGAATTGTGACCGATTGACTGCAGTAGGATCGTCCCTTATAGCATGATAGTTAAGGTATTCCTAGCTCAAAAAAAAAAAACATATTTATGTATATGTTACCGGCCAAACCCGATTTCAGGACAAACTAGTTTGGCCTAGGCTAAACTAGTTCTTCCTATTCGCGATAGGATAAACTAGTTTAGCCTAGTCCAAACTAATTTGTCCTAAGCCCGATAGGATAAACCAGTTTAGGCTAGGCCAAACTAGTTGGTCCTGATATAAATGCGCACACTCTAGGATAAACTGGTATGGTCTAGTCTAAACATTCTAATATATCTAGAAAGTCAAAATAAATAGATAAATTGAATAAAATACTCCGTAATTGGAAAAATAATCAATTTTATTAAACTGTAATGATTCGTTGTTAAAAGTTATGTTTAAACGATACTACCAAGGGTAATACGAACAATCATACTATAACAAATAATACTGTTTTTTTTTTTAATAGAAACAAAAATCAATTGTTAAAATTGTTATTTATTTTTACATGGTTTGCTTTGGTGGCACTTAGCATTGCAGGGTATCATTGCCTTCTTGCACTGGCATCTGTTTGTGTAACAGTTTTTGTTGCAGCTGCATCTCACAAAACTTTGGCCTGATCCAACTGAATGTTTCGTAGCTGCAGTTCGTAACGATATTTCAGAGGTAATATTTTTTTTATAGCCTACTTTGTGTTCCACTGCTGGGCAAAAGCCTTCCCTTTCTCCCTCCAAACTTCTCTGTCTTGGGAGATCTCTGGCTAAGTTTGCCCCGCGAACGTGATTCGATCATCACACCACCTTCGCCGTGGTCGACCTTGACGGTGTCGACCTCCCTCAGGCGTCCAGTGAGCGATAATCTTCGCCCATCTGTCCGGATGCATTCGTACGACGTGGCCAGCCCACTCCCACTTCAGCCTGGCTTTTTTGTCTCCGACATCTGTTATTTGGGTTATGGAGCGCAGAATGGTGTTCTTTACGCGATCTGTTCGCTTAACACCTATTATGCTACGCTCTATTGCCCTTTGACAGATCTTCAGTTTGGGACTTTTTCTGTTCAATTAGTGACCAACTTTGAGCACCGTAGGGTAGGACGGGCAGGATACACATATCAATGAGATTTCTTTAAGTGTCATCGGGAGGCTACCCTTCAAAAAGAAAAGGTAATATAAAATACTATCTTCCATCCGATGAACTTTATGATGGCCACGGTGGTCGTGACAAGATGTTAGCCGAAATATCATAAAAATATGCCAACATCACAAAAAAAAGATAACTTAATATGAAAATATTATATTATTATTATATTATATCTATGTGTAGTGGCTGTCATCAAAAGAAAACAAAGAAGAAGAGAGGATTAGTCTCTAAGTCCATTCTTCATTCGGAAATTTATAGTACGTGCCAAGTAGATCTGATCGATTTTTAGACACAACCCGATGGACATTTTAAATTTATTATTGTTTAACAACGAATCATTATAGTTCAATAAAATTCATTAATTTTCCAATTATGGAGTATTTTATTCAGTAATTTATCTATTTATTTTGACTTTCTAGATATATTAGAATGTTGAGACTAGTCCATACCAGTTTATCCTAGAGTGTATGCATTTATATCAGGACAAACTAGTTTGGCCCAGCCTAAACTGGTTTTTCCTATCGGGCTTAGGACAAATTAGTTTGGACTAGGCTAAACTAGTTTATCCTATCGCGAATAGGAAGATCTAGTTTAGCCTAGGCCAAACTAGTTTGTCCTGAAATCGGGTTTGGCCGGTAACATATACAATGGCGTATAATCTGTATGAAAGTTAGTTTGAATTTGTATGTGTAAGTTAGTTACTCCTTATACCTAGTTCAAACGGTTGAACAAATTGAATAAAGCTTATAGATAGCTAACATATGGGTAGATCGCAGAATAGGACAAAGCTTTTCATTTTGGTAAAACTTTTTAGATGGGTGGATTATGATATACCCTTTTTTATGGTAGGTAAAAATCATCGAATGACGAATCTCGCTCTTGGGCGGAGCGGCAGACAGTGTCAAACTCTTATTGACTATACAACCTAACCCGTTCCTTCCTTGCTTTAGTCCCAGAGCCTCGGTGTAACGCTTTCGCACCAACCTTCGGCCCCAGGAGGCTTCGACCCTGTGCAGATGATATACCCTTGGCTTTTTCTATTCTATTCATCATCAGCGGATCATGTTCCAGAACCTATTTCCATTTTATTTATTTATTATTATTTAGTAGAGGAAAGTCACCAAATATGGAATAGTATCCTAATATGGAATCCCTTCATTTATCTAAGACTATAAGTATGAAAGGCAACACTCGACCATCTTCTGATTCATTCGGTCTACTAACTATCGCACTCACACCATCAAGTCTGTTGCTGGAACACTTCACGTGTGGCAGGCCTGTTTTGTTTTTTGTTGTCGTGCAGAACATTTTAAAGGTAAGTAATAAATGAGTGCTACCAGCTGTTATGTTTGTATACATAAAGTGTTATACTATTTAATATATTGCTATTATGTTTATTTGACCATTTTATGATCTTTTGTCATTAAAAAATTGTGACTTGAAAAAATATTTAGAAGTGTTTGATCTAGTATAAAAATCCAAATATGGAATATGGTGGACATGTCGAGTCGATGGACCAAGTACCTCCTCACTCTACTGATACAGAATGTATACGTTCTGTTAAAGACTTTTTCCATGGATAAAAGTGGAGAAAGCTGGATTAAATGCTTGTTGTGTGCGCTCTGGGCACATTATGCTGGTCTAGAGTTTGATACTGGGATCTGTGACTTTAGCAAGTAATTATGTAACTTCTTTCATTTATCACAATATCATTTAACTGATTTTGAAGATATTAAAATCCATTTTTGTTATTGTTATGTTGGTTTATGCTTATATTCCATATATGGTTTCCTATTCCATATTTGGTTACTCATTTGTGATTTTGTTTTTTGTGTTAATTTTAATTTGATAACTAATATATTTGCTTAAAGGCTGTTAATTACTACATATAAATGTATGACTAATTAGTAGAAACATCAAACTTATTTAATTTATATGAGGTTTATTTTTTATATCCCAAAAACAAAATGATATTCCATATTTGGTGACTTTCCTCTACAGTAAAAAAAGCAATGTTCTAATAACTCCTTGTTTGGGAATTATAGTCCCTTGATTATATTTTAATCCTTCACGCGGGCAATGTCGCTTGCAGAGGAGAGTGTACAAATAAAAACGGGAAGATGTAACAGGTGGTTTCAAGAGAGAATTTTCTATGTTTCAAAACAATTACCAGTAATTTTTGCCAATGATAAATGTATTTATTTTGAAAATTGATAAAAAAAACACTCCTTGCCGTTAATCTCATTTCGCTGCCACTTTCTAATTGGCTCAGCATTTGCACACCAAAAAGTAACAGAACTTTACATAAACTTAACGCTATGTGTACAAGGCGGTCTTATCGCTGACAGCGATATCTCCGGACAACCTTAGGATGGATCGTAAGAACATAAAATAATAATAATATATAGTTCTAGCTAATGCGAGTAACCGAGACCACTGGAAGGAATGGAGGGAGGCCTTTGCCCAGCAGTGGGACAGCACAGGCTAGCTAAAATATAATAATAAGTTCTAGCTTTATCGCGATAACACGGATTTTCGCTGAATCCCGATACTGTATCCTCAGCATTAGGTAAGCGCTGAGTAGCTCTAATCCAATCGCACATGAGGCGAAATCGACCTTGAAATAAGTCAGTAGGTCGAGTGATAATTTCTGGCTATTGTGTCAGTCTTGGCACCCGCAGATTAAGAGCAGGCCGCTCATAAAGCCTCGAGGACCGTCCTAATCCTCCAATCCGAACCCCTATTTGATTTAAGTCGGCTTAGCAGTGTGATCGCAGATAGGAGCAAATGACTTTGAGATTCTTCAAGGTCAAAAAACCTACTGAATTACTTGTTCCTTCGCTGGAACTAAAGACCAGTTTAAAAAATACGTTTATAGCTGAGCGTGCCATTTCTAGAGGTATTTTTATTTCGTGCTGGTGTCCGTATTGTTGATCTTAGAAATTTACCACTTCATGAAATGACCAACTACAATTGGAAAGTTCAATGATACAAATGACATGGAAAATAACAAAAATAACATGGAAAATTACAAGGATGTCTGATCGTAGGGACTCTGCAAAGGTAGAAGCCTAAGAGCGGGATTCGTCATTGGATGATTTTTGTACACCATAAAAAAACATGAACACAATAAATTTTACTATGTGGTATTTATAATAGCATTTTTATATTTACATTTTATATTATTTAATTGCCAATTATTGTGTGTGAACAAATATTCCCTTTTACTGTTACACACAGTGTCATGTCAATATCTCTATTTTTCTAACTCTCGCAAGTAGGCTGGAAGAGATTTCTTTAGAAGTAAGCATCAGCTATGTACCTATTTTTTTGTTTCTTTGTTCTTTTCTTCTATGCTTATGTGTGTACATAAATAGTTAAATAAAAATAAATTATGTCAATACTGGTTTGGCCTACTTTATTTAGACCTTTTATTTATTTACTAGATTTTGTCAGCGGCTTCGCCCGCATACATAAAATATAGCCTATGTCACTCAGGAGTAGCATTGTTGCTAAAATTTTAGCAATCGGACCAGTAGTTCCAGAGATTACCTCCTACAAACAAAAAACAAAGAAACAAAAAAAACAAACTTTACCTCTTTATTATATTAGTGTAGATAATTTTTTTATTGCTATAAACCAGTGCTTGACTGCGTGATCACCTGATGGTAAGCAGAAGAAGCCTTTTTAAGAGCCTATTTACTCTAGCCGTGATATCCTAAATCAGTTATATGGCCATACGAGGAATGACATATCATTTACTTGACCATAATAATTTATCATGAACTGATCAGTTCTATGATCAGGCCTCGCCATCTGCAACCCACAATTAAAGCGCGTATTTTGCTACACGTTTTTTTTATGGTAGGTAAAAATCATCGAATGACGAATCCCACTCTTGGGTGGAGCGGGAAACAGTGTCAGACTCTTACTGACTAAAGAACCTACCCCGTGCCTTCCTTGCCTTATTCCCAGAGTCCCGGTGTAACGCTTTCGCACCAATTCTCAGCTCCGGGAGGCTTCGACCCTGTAGGGCCCCTACGGTTTGCTACAGGTAACATAAAATTATTTTTATGACCTTTTAAGTTGTGTAAAGACTTTAGGAAGACTGCGATGCATAAATAAATAAGGAAGCATAAATAAATAAGGAACGTGAATACGTGAAATAAGTAGCAATACTCGTACAACTTGCTCGTTTAATATGCAAATACCAACTATAAACAAAATGGCAGTGGTTTTCATTTTACTGTTTAAAGCGCGGCCTGTTCGTTATTAATAATATTCTTGTCCTGTAAAATTTATAGAATCCTATTTGTCTCGGTATTCAATTATATTTATGTGCGGAAACATAAAATGCTTCAAACGCGCGTAAAATATGGATAGTTGGTTGCATCCACTGCATAGTTGAACTTAGTATTGTATATCGGGCTGGTGTCCGCAACTCCACGTCTCAAGCGCGGATTTTGCGTACGTAGCATAGGTGAACTTGCAAAGTTTATTTTTAATTTTTACGTGGAAAATTACCCAACGAATTCTCTCACTCTTGGCGGAGCGGGAGGGTGACTCAGACTTTCACGGGCTTAAACCCACTCCTTTTCTCTTTTTTAGATTCCAGAGCCCCGGGGTGCATTTTCATATAACCCGTGGCCCCAGTAGGCTTCGACCCTGCTTGGTCCCTACGATACAAAGCTTGGATCAGCCTTACCCAATAACTCTACATGACTTAAAATTCTGTCAGTTTATAGTAAATCATTGTCAAAAAGTCCCAAAATATCAGATTGACATTTTACTGGCGAACTATTTAATTGTTGTCATTGTCTCCCGATTTCTGATGTAGGTAAGCTTTTGAAGTTAAGTATTCCTTAATTCGAATTTGACCTCAAAACCTGTCATTTAGCTTCAATGTAGGGCTTGAGACATTCTTAATTCAGAACTCCACTCAATTCTGAAATTCGCCCATAGTCTATTCCGAATATTTGATAATCACCATCGTTGTTAACATATCCCTTTGTTCAGGTGCTCAAACCAGTACAATCATCATCATCATCATGTCAGCCGAACGACGCCCACTGCTGGGCATAGGCCTCCCCCAAGGATATCCACAACGATCGGTCCTGTGCTCTCCGCATCCAACTAACCAATACAGTACAAAACAATATTTAAAACAATTTTCGATAAACAAAGTTGATTGTTGTCAAGAAATCAAACAAAATAAACTGAAATAAAAAAAAAGCTAGAAATTTTCCCATTTACCAACACCAAAACAAAATGTGTTATAATGTTTAGATTTCAGAAGCACTGCACGTTCAATATTTAACGCAGAACAAATAAACGTTGGTGAAATATCTGATAATTGGCGTGTTTCTAAATATTTGGATCATAGGCGATGGGCGCTGAAAATGGCAGATAGACGCTTCACATAGTGTAAATGACATGGAGATAAGATGGAAAATTGCTGTCAAGCATAGCCATTAAGTCATATAAATGGTCAACAATTAATAGGACTAAAGCAATATCTTAATTGGAACAACCGAACCTGCTCTACCGGGTAACAATAATGCCTGTCGACACCACCAATTAGAATGTCAATTATAATTGTCCAATTCCATGATACACAACAATTGGACCTTAATCGTATAACAGCTGATTTAACAAACAATTACCCGGGCACCGCATTCTGACCTGACCTGATTAATTACTTTTTTTACAGCCCCATAAACCGAGCTAATAGATGGACCTGAAGCGGGTCATGAACAAAGAAAATGTCTGAAAAACAAACAAGTTTTATATGAGAGACTTACCTTAGAACATTTATCGCGATTTTCCACAACAAAACACTTGAAAGGAGCAAAGCGTTCGTACACTCCGGAGCTAAGACAACAACTGAGAGTGTGGTGTTGGACAACTTGCGCGGTCCAGGCTGCGCAGGGACGGGAGGCTTGAGGTCGGAAGGAGCGAGCGCGGACCGCCGGCTGCGGAACCTGACTTATGAATGATATACCCTGCGAAAGGTATCTTGTGTTAGTCGGGGCGCGGCGGGGTTGCGCGGGGGAGGGTTATATAACGCAGCGATCGATACGGGCCCGGCGCGAGCGTAGGGCGCGAACACAACCGTTTTTCCTTTTTATCGGCGCACTATACATCGGCGGGTAATGCTCTTTGTTTTATTGCGGCGTTTGTTACAGCTATCAGGGTTTAAATGACACTCTTTGTTGTTGCACTTGTAGCTTGTGTTTATCGGCGGAAAATTTACTTAATTTAAAAAACTTGACATCAAAAGCTCTTCCAAGATTTTCCAACAGACGAAAACTAAGTCATAATTTTTTTTCTTCTCTTCTTTTATCTTCAATTTTTGCAAAACTTGAAGATTTTATTTTTAATAGTTCGCGTTTGTCTGCTGTCTCACCTGATGGAAAGTGAAGATACGGTCGACGATGGAGAGCGCTAACCTTGAAGTTACCTAAAGTCATTAAAAATTCCCGGCCATATTGTGCCAACGCTTACCGCTTTGACACCCCAAAAGATATATAAACTATTGTAGACTGCTATCATAAAGTATCTTCCATTCCATTAGCTTTTGAAATACAGAGAGTACCCTCTGTACTTCCTCTGCCAAAACCAAAGTGGACCCTTCTTTATGGACAGGGTCTAACTGTAGGTGATAATGCTTCCATTCTTTACGCGGACCATTAAATTCGAGTTGCACGGCAAATGAGGCGTTTAGTGTTATTAATATTAATTTTTAACTTGTCCTAAGAAGACCAATTCAGGCTCTAAGTATATAGCTTCACATACAAATACATAAGTAAGATGAAACAAGAGGGTATGACCTCATACAAATTTCCAGTTTGTTGCGTATAGCTCATATTGCAGTCTATGAGGGCTTATGAATATTGAATTGTCCCGGTACAGACACACGAGTGTGTGTTCATATAATGTTTTCCTTTTCCTTCTTTAACTTTCTTTATTTATTTAACAATTCATGTACACACTAGATAGTAAGAGAAAAAAAAGAATACAGAAACATGAGAATAAGTACATAGGTGATACTTATTTCTATAGAAATCTCTTCCAGCATACCTGCTAAAGGAGAATTGGAAAAAAGAGATGTAGACATCGTGTGTAAACGTGATAGGAAAAGTATAAAAGTACTTATATTACAGTTATCAATTAAATATGCAATTTTATATTTATATACGTACTATCATAAATATATGCTAATATTTAATAGAATAAAGAACTCAATAATTCATATGGAATAATAATACATACTTATAAGCAACCACGATGTAATAGAAAAATAGTGTTCTTTTACGCCTTTTTACTTTCCTTTCTTTTCCCTTCCTACAGAGACTAAATAATTGTGCCGTCTCCCAAAAGTCGCGCCTGTCCTGAGAGACACTTGAAGCACAGTGCATGCTTTGGTAAGCAATCTCTTCAAGAGAGAAATATACTAAAATATGTTACCAAAATGTTGGATCCATGGATCGGTTGAGACGATCTAAAGTGTATCGAGCTGCAAACGACAAATTCACCCCTTCGTCCTTGGCCTTCATCGAGCAGCTGTTTATGATAATGCGCCCTTCTCTAAAATACTCGTGCTAACACAATACTGGTGATTCGGCTCTATTCGATCTAAACTTAATTTAGTGTATATGTCGCAGTAAGATAGATGACCTATGGTAGATTTCTATTCTCTCAGTCAGTCTCAAAAAAGTCTCACACTTTTAGATTTTTTTCAAAAATGTTTAAGAATAAATAAGCTTTAATATACTACAATTTGATGACAATATGAAACAATATGACTTTTTTGAGACAAACCCTAATATATTTATGACACTGAACTTAATCTAGTAATATAAGTATATCACTAAACTTGTTCCGTTTTATAACTATATCCCTAGTGAGATAGTAATGAATCGCTTTCGTATAACTATGTTCCGGTATATAATTATATCCCTAGGGATATAACTATATTACGGCTACATCTATCTTACTGCGACATATATATACTTTCTTCGCAATTTAAAACTAACTTTTTTCCTTATTTTTCTCTAGGTTCTTTTCAAAAACTCTAAGTACCTACTCAGAGGTAATGAAGCTGATATCGGCGTATTCAGTACCTTTGATTTATTTGTAATCGTTGTGCTGCATCTTTCTGAAATAAAAAGATTTTACATTTTTTTTTTGTTCTATACTATTCTACCCCAGACTTCACTTTAACTATAGTTATATAATTTAAAAAATCCCTCTCTTAATTCAGACAACTAAGTAAATATATTATTTTAAAAATCCGGCTCGAAGGACCAAAAAATAATAAAACATTAAATCATTATTTTCAATCACGTTGGCCCGTCGAGAAATTTTTAATATCGTTAGTACCGCAAAAGCAATATACTTTTCAATTAATGAAACGAGGAATGTCTGACATGTTGACAGAGCTTTTAATATTTTTCATGGATTGTGTTATTGCGCCTAATGGGACCGCGTTAATGAAATAATTAAATATAGTTGATTTATTACGTGTCTGTTGGACTTATGTTGACTTGGAGCAGTAGAAAACTGTGGAGGTGTGCTAGTTCGTCTGCCGTATAGGCTGTTTAGAAATAATAATTATTCCTACCTATACAAAATTGTTGATATTTAGCAATTTATGGTTTTTTTATGGTGGGAAAAATCATTGAATCATGAATCCCGCCCTGGGGCAGAGCAAGAGACAGTGTCAGACTTCTTTTTACTAAACGACCCACCGTTCCTTCCTGCTTTAGATCCTGGCCCCAGGTGTTCCGCTTTCGCATCAACCCTTAGCAAGGTATGGTAATTCTTGACTCTGTGTGAATTATTTTAATTCATGTTATTAGTAGCTTCTATCAGCACCTTTACTCATGTAAAAGTATAATATCCTCTCAGAATAAAACAGGTATCCAATTCTAGAATGTGGTTATACCAAAATTCATCGAAGTCCGCACAGCAGACCATACAACCGCTTTTATAATATTAAAAGTACGAAAATTCTCAATTATATTTATGAAAAAAAAAATCTACGTGAAAATTAGTAGAAGGAGTAGTTTCCGTAATTTGTTTCTTTGATCATCAAGTAAGAGGCCATAGCAGCTTTAAAAAAAATAAAAGAGGAAAAAGTACTTATATTTAAAAAAAAAAAAGTTTTACTATTAATCACTCTGAAGTCTACTTAATCTACTAGACATTCTACACGCAAACAATTAAAATATTTCGACGCATTTCAGCAGCTACTATACTAAATTGAACTTCACCAAATAAATTAGTAATTCCGTACAAGTTAATTTGGCAACACCATTTATACAGTCGCTCGTCGGTATTCGCAAGCTTAATTAGTAATTTAGGTAATTTTGCTTCGAAGAATATTACCATAATCGTGTCAATGAAATTAGAGTACATTTTTTAATTCCCTGAGGACCGGAGTTCATTTCGCATTGGGTGGACCGTATCTGATAATTTGGGCAATGTGGCGTAAGGGGAAGTTGTTTAGGTTGCTAGGTAATTGAGGACGAGAATTTATTCACTACCTTCTTCCGAAATCAGGTCAAAAAAAGAAAAGGAATAAAAAAACAAACGTATCTTTTTTTTGGTTAACGTAGATGTTTGATTTTTATTCAGTTTAGTTTTGACAGACGGGTAGACGGAAATCAAATAATAGTAATGAGTTCCGTTTTCTTCCTTTTGAGGTACGGAACCTAAGTATGGTATTTCTGTAGTTCTATTGTATTACTAAATTTTATACTAATATTTTCACCACTCTGATGATTTATGTATTTTTTTTGGAATCTCCACAGTACACAAAAATACCATGTCGGGGCGCATGTGTCCCCGTGCGCTACTTCCCCCACCCCTCCCTTCAAATCCGGCCTTGGCTGTGCTGCGTATTATAGGTTAGATTCCAGCACCAAAATTTGAATGGCCTGAATATAATTAATTGTTCCATGTACAAGTCTACAACCTTATGAACGCACCCTCAATGCACGAGTCTTTCCAAGTATGGCTTTAATTTTCTATTTAATATCAACGCCAAGAACAGAGGCCGTATCCAATATCCTGTTACTTTAAAAGTGCAGTAAAACTTCCAATATAGTTTCTAATGGTTCTCTTACACACAGTAATGTCCTAATTAAATGTTTTATTACGGCCATGTACCAAAGTATGTCAGGAGAAAACGTAGTCCATTTTCTACGGCTGTACTCGATTTTCTAGGTTGAGTAAACAGCCCGTATTTCTACGCCAATGTTTGGGCATGTCGTGTTGTTTAGTTGTGTTTATTCTCCGAAGGTCTCCTGTTCACAGGCGTGTAGATTAATGCTGGATACACTGCGGACACGTGTGCCACACACGTCGATCAGGGTTACAGTACGGCTCTCGGATCTTGGCGAGAGAATTTTAGCGTTTGATAACTCGTACAAAAACAAAGGTTTAAAAAAATGCCAACAACAGTATTTTACAACAACAACAACTGCAAAATGCATTTATTTGTGTAGTATTACTACTACTACTACTAAGTCATAACATCTCAAGAATACTTTACATACCTCCTCCTTGGGCTCAGGGGTGAATGCGAAAGTGTATTACCGGAGCCCTGGGATCGAGGCTAGGAAGGCACGAGGTTTTTTTTTTTTTTTTTTTTTATGGTAGGTAAAAATCATCCAATGACGAAACCCGGTCTTGGGCGGAGCGGGAGACCAGTGTCAGACTCTTACTGACTAAAAAACCTACCCCGTACCTTCCTTGCCTTATTTCTGGAGTCGAGGTTACAATTTTCACATACCTTCTAGGCTCCAGGAGGCTTCGACCCTGAAGGGCCCCTGCAGTTTGCTGACGACTCCTTGAGGCGCGCGGGAACGGTGCGCGCCGTTGACGACTTGGACTCGGTCTTACCAGACGATCGGACGGCGAGCTACCCATTGCTCACCGTCCGCGAGCCAGTGTCTACGGTGGCCGGATATCGGCAGGATCGCGGCGGCGACGGCTACGGCGAGTACGCCGTTGCCTTTGCCTTATGCGGTCGGCCTCCTCCTTTACGAGCATTACTGCTTCGCAGAAGGAGGCGACCGCCTGCCATTCCTCTTCGCTGCGGACCATGGCCTGAACCAGGGCCCGACGCGAGAGGTCGCCGCCGCCGATCACCCCCACGAGGACACGGCAATGCTCTTCCCAAGCAGGGCACACCTCCACCGTGTGCTCCACCGTGTCCTCCGGGCTCGCCTCACAGTGGCGACACCCGGACGTCTCTTCCGCACGAATCCGGTGCAGGAATCTCCCGAACTTCCCATGTCCGGTGAGAACCTGCGTCATGCGGAAAGTGAGGACGCCGTGAGGTCTATCCAGCCACGCCTCAAAGAGGGGCACTACCGCTGAGATTACGGTGTGCCCAGTGCTGGGTTGCGACAGTCGCTGTTTCCACTTCACCATGAGATCTCGCCGGAGCTCCTTCCGCCACGCCTCGACATGTTCGGGCAGCGGATCTTCGCCCCGGCGTTGCATCTCCACGCGCTGGTCGTGCATGTGTGCAAGGACTGTTGCCTCCAAACCCATGGTGGTAGGCCAGCAAGGAGGCTCGCCGCCTCGCGGGACACCGTGCGGTATCCCCGCACCATCCGGATGGCCATGACCCTCTGGCAGGCGTTCAGCTGGGCCGCCGGGCGTTTACGCAGCGTCGGCGCCCACACTGGTGCCCCATAAAGGGCCATGGACCGGACGATGCCGGCGTAGAGCCTCCGGCAGAAGGCGTCTGGACCCCCAAGGTTCGGCAGGAGCCGCTTGAGAGCAGCCCCCGTCCGATTGAGTTTGGGGGTCAGACGTCGGAAGTGCTCCTCGAAATTCCATCGGCTGTCGAGGACAAGTCCTAGGTACTTCATCGTCGACCCGACGCCGATGTGAACTCCTTCTACCGTTAGTTGGGAACCCGTTGGTGGCGCGTTCCGAGGGCCGTGAAAGCACATGGCCTCGGACTTGTGCAGTGCCACCTTGAGTCCCAACTGCTGGATCCTCTCAACGACTGTCGCAACCCCAGGAAGGCACGAGGTAGGTTGTTCAGTCAGTAAGAGTATGACACTGTCTGCCGTCCTGCTCGAGAGCGGCATTCGTCATTGGATTATTGCCTACCATAAAAAAAAACTTAGATACCTATTTCCACAATGTAGTAAAAGATAAGTTTAATATCAGCTTTAAGTATATTCATACTTTTATTTTTTTTAATTGCAATAAACTAGTGCTTGACTGCGATCCCACCTGATGGTAAGCAGTGATGCAATCGTTGATGGTAAGGCACTAGTTTATTCTATATCACAATATGCACTTCTACATAATTGGTAGTTTCAAGTGTATCAAACGATGTTTTTATCACACAATAATAAGTTCCTTCACTTCATAAACATAAAGTTTAGTAACTAACGCCTACGCCGCCCAGCGACCCGTTGATGCTGTCGTACGACAAGCCTGAGAATTAATAAAAAAAATTGACAGTGTCTAATCGCCGAACTTTTCCACACTAGTGCGAATCACACTACACTGTAAGCCTATAAAAGCAGCAGGGTTAAGAGCGGTTTTTTGAACAAATGTGTTGGAAGTGATCATTTCCTTCCTCAACCTTCCGTTTATCTCGTCAGGTCGGAAGTTGTGAAACTTGGGACTCCTCCCATCCCTACGGGGCCCTCCGGATTGACACGGCGACACCTCACATGATTCGTACCGGAAAAACCCTTTAAGCTGAACTCACATAAAGGAAATAATTTATTCCTTATCATAAGGGACTGAATACGGTCGTTGGGCTATTTCTGGCACAAATAGATTAGTAAATGTAAATTTTTTTTCATTACTCATACTCTGAAAGTAGGTGTGAAGTTGCCTGCGCAGCGAGTTGAAAGTGTCACTTTTCATCCCTTACTTTCAACTGACAGCTGTCAAAGTGTTTAAAAAAGTTCTATTTAGATTCCTGGGGGTGAAGTAAATCTTTAAAACTACGCAACGGATTTCGACGCGGCTTTTTTTAATAGATAGAGTGATCCAAGAGGTAGGTTTATAATATATTTAATATCATCATTGCACCCGTGCGAAGCTGGGGCGGATCGCTAGTTATTAATTAAACCTTTATGCACTAGTGTACAAAGGCAGATTTAATGTCTTTTCCGACTCAGACATAATTATTTTCCACTTGAGTTTCCTAGAGATCTTCATTAATTTAAAGTCAGAGGACTGGCTCTTTCTTCGCTCAAAGAATAAGCATTGCCATTCACCGTGGCAATGCTGCCAGCCTGCTGGGCACAATTTCGGATGACAGCGATGTGGAGGAGTACTTTGACGCCTGAGTGTATTTTGTGTTTTTGTTTTATACCTACATAGTTAGGTTTAGTATAAAAGTATGTAAAGTTTAGTTTATATTTTAATTTTCTACGTATTTTATGAGTACCTACTTATGATCTGTAAATAAAGCTAAATTCATTTAATGTAAGTAAGTGCCTACTTATCCAAAGAAGTACAGGAATATATTATACATATATTAAAGTAATAAAGTAAATATTATTGATCCATTGTAAAAGAAGTATTGATAAGAGACAAATGTTTGTTTAACAATATTATTTCATTACTCAAACTCTGAAAGTAGGTGTGAAATTGTCTGAGCAGCGGGTTGAAAGTAGTACTTTTCATCCCTAGAGAAAATTATTTTCAACTGACAGTTGTCAAATTATTAAAAAAAAAACTAGTTCTATTTTCACTTTGTTTTTGAATCGAGTCCCAACTTTCTATACAGCAATATTGAAATAACATAAAGATTAATTTAAGAATATTTTTTAAATGACTTTATTTTAATTTACTCTCAACTATTTCCACAACCACCAGGGAGACATAGGGGTCGTTGGTGGTTGTGGTTTGTTTATTTATTTAATCCTAATCCTTTTCGATCCGCTTCGTCGATTATTACACGTGGTACCTAATCATTGCAGCACTTGGCGCCATAACACGTGAAGTTTTTCCACTTGTATCAAATTGTATTTAATTAGTTCCATGCATATTCAAAGAAGAAAAAGAACAAAAACAATATTATCATAAATCCGCACTAACCCCTAATTCCGAATTGTGTCAAAATCGATTTTATCGCATATGCAACCAACGCGCAACATCACAATTTTTTCTCAATAGCCCTTATATTTTGTGACTATTAAATTTGGTCGGATTCGCGATATAATCGCTTTTGACGCAATTCGGAACACCCTGAGATTACAGATGTCAAAAGGTAGTAGGCAAATATACAATTAAACTCTTGCGTTCGCACAACTATGGTCTTTCTATTATGTCTCTAATTACAGTACTAGAAAGGTTAAACTTGTCATAACGATAAAGTTATTGGGTTATTTACTAGCTGAAAAAGAAACTAAGAAAATGACTAAGATATGAGTCTCATTAGTCAGCATATAAATACGTGAGCCCGTAGCGCCTGTTACATAATTAGAAACGTTTCATAATTACTCTCTCGTAAGCCGGCTGTGAGGCTGACATGGATCCCGACACTATGATATATCAAAACCTCCGACCACATGCGTCATGAGAAATGAAGAGAGAACGATTTGTAGAATCTACAGAACGACCGCCGGATCTTTGCAAGTCTAAAGTTAGGTTGTGCGAATTTTAGCGCTTGAAAACTCGTAAAATAATGGTCTAAACAAATAATTGCAATTAGCAGGTGTTATTGCTGTAAAAAAATTGGATTTTTTTTTTCACACTCGCCAAGATCCGACGGCCGTACTGTACTCGTATATTATTATAACTATTTGCCATCATTGGCTTCGCCTGCGTGTACAAAATTGCATGAGTACCTACGTGGCAAATAAGTTAAATCCGTTGCTATGATTACGCGTAGCTCCCCACTATGATTGAGGCCTGAAACTGTCACTGCGCATTGAAGGCCAAACGTCATGTATTTTTTTTTTATACTAGATAGGTACATCGATCGCTTTTGACCACAATCTCACCTGATGGTAAGCGACGATAATGATCTGGCCGACGATGGAGCACGCTTGCCTAGAAGTAACCAATTCACTCTTGATTTAAAGACCCCTAGGTTGTAGCTATCAGGAGACACAACTCCGGCAGGAAATTCCACTCCTTAACAGTATGCACAATGAATGTGTTCCCAAAACTTCTACTTTGTGCTGGAAATTATCCAAACGAATAAATCAGTAAACGTATCTGAAGTCGGTGTAATATAGTTCCTGTATTCGTATCCGGATCCGAAATGATATATCGTTAAAATCCGTACTTTCTACGTACAATACGAGTCTGCAACCACAGAGTAATTGTGATGGGTCGCAAATTGATGGACGCGCAGCTTTATCGCAACGTTGCATGCAGCTGCAGCGCCCTCTGTGTGAGGCTGACGTTGTGAAACGTCGACTGTGATCCATTTTGTGCATTCATATTGATATTAATGTTTTTATTTTATTCTAGAATGTTTTTTAACAAGTGGAGAATTATTGGTTTATTTTTTCTCATATTTTCAATTCGGTGTAAGTTCTATTATCCATATAAAATTTTCTTATAATTAATAATATTGATCAACAATGAATACACTTTTTGTGTGTAGCTTTTTATGTTAAGACTCCGTGCATAAAATTCATTCCCTAGAGTTTAGGCAAATTCGCTGTGATGCTATGTTTGTGTGCATCGTGCGTGCGCCTACACACACACGCGCGCAATAGTCGAGCTTAGTGAACGTTCAAACAATGTTGATCCTTTAGAAGATATAATATTTTATTTTCTTATTTTATGATGTTCACCTATGTACCACTTTTGTACAAGTAGATTAAGTAACAAAATCATATAATAAGTACGGTTTGTAAATAAAAATCTGGAACTTGTGTATATTTTATATTTATCACAATTGTCAAAATAGTTCAGTTTAGTGTTAGATGGATGTTGATACATTTAGACATTTAAAAAAATGTTAAATACAAAACTATAAATGACAATTACGATAGCTAATTTATGTAAAATGGTTGTAAAAAAAAAAACATTTTCAAAATTCTGTTTAATTTTGAAAATGTTTTTCGTCAAAAATAAATTATGTTTACGAGATTTCTCTTTTAAGGTGGCATTTTTCCACTCGCCTAACCATTGAGCGTGGTTGGAAAACGTGTTGCTTTGTCCATATCCAACGCAATGTTTGATGGAGAGGCAACACGAAAAAAGAGAGATAACGCCCGAATACGAATACACAAGCTTAGAAAGTTTAATTTACTATTACCTGCTTCGATGGAAAAATCCTAAACGTCAATCACCGATCACTAAAAAACGCTTTACTCGGCCCTCAAATGTATAATAAGGTTTCAAAAAGAGCAGAATTTGTCTCCTGCCGCAGGGCAGATAAAAAGAAGAGATATTTTAAATAGTCCTATGCATACATTTGACCAGTGGCGCACCCCTATGGATGACTCAAGACCGATTTTTTTTAAAGAATTTTTTTTTTTGTACTCAAATTATTACGCGTCTACGGTAGCCGGAAATCGGAATCGGAATCTCGGCGGCGTCAGGGGCGTGAGCGCCCTTGCCTTATGCGATCAGCCTCCTGCTTTGTAGAAGGATGCGACCGCCTGCCACTCCTACTCGCTCCGGACCAAGGTCTATATAAACCCCGTGCGAGATATCGCCGCCGCCGAATGACTCCACATGGAAATGGCGATGCTCTGTCCAAGCATGGTATACCTGTACCATGTGCTCCACCGTGTCCTCCGGGCGCTTCACACAATGGCAACACCCTGGCGTCACTTACGCACGAATCCAGTGCAGGTATCTACCTCCCAAACTTACCATGTTCGGTTACCTGTGTCATACGGAAGGTGAGGACACCGTGAGGTCTTTCCAGCCGGGCCTCAAAGAGGGGACTAACCGCCATACCTGCATCGGATTCGTGCGGAAGAGAAGCCCCAGGTGTCACAGTAGAGGTGTGCCCCGCTTGGGAGGAGCATCGCCGTGTTCTCATGGGGGTGATCGGTGTCAGCGATCTCTCGCACCGGGTCTTGGTGGAGGCCATGGGCGCAACCCTCTGCGAAGCAGCAATGCAAGTCAAGGAGGAGGTGGACTGCATAAGGCAACGGCGCAAACGCCGCCGGGCTTGCGGACGGCGAGCCATGGGTAGAACACCGTCCGGTCATCTTGTAAGTTGTAACAGTGCGGACCAAGCCCAAGTCGTCGACGGGGCGCTCTGTTCCCGCGCGCTTCAAGCAGTTGTCAGCAAAACGGTAAGGACTCTGCAAAAGGGTCGAAGCCTGCTGGGGCCCAGGGTCTCTTTCTGAAAGGAAGGCTTGGCTCCAATGCGAAGGGCAAAATGTTTAGTCAGTAAGAGTCTGACACTGTTTCCGGCTTCGCCCAAGGGTGGGATTGGTCATTGCATGATTTTAGCCCACCATAAAAAAAAAACCACTGTAATTATGACGTGCCCAGAACTGGGATGCGACAGTCGCTGTCGCCATACCACCTGGATATCCAGCCGAAGCTCTGTCCGCCATGCTGCAACTTGTCGCGGCAGCAGGGATTCGCCCTGACGTTGCATCTCCACACGCAAATCGTGCATGCGTGCTAGGGCTGTTTCCTCTAGTTTCCATGGTGGCAGACCAGCAAGGAGGCTCGCCGCTTAGCGGGAAACCGTGCGGTATCCCCACTCCATCCGTATTGCAATGGCCCTCTGGCATGCTTTTGGATGGGCCCTCGGTTGCTTTTGCAGCGTAGGAACCCGGTGGCGGCGCGTTCCGAGGGCCGTTGAAACACATATCCTTGGGCTTGTGTAGGGCCACTCGCTTCTAGTGCTAATTGAAAGTAAAATCTTACATTTTCTGGAAACGAAGCTACAAGCAGTGCATTAATCTTGCGTTCTTCAAAAACTTTTCTTGCACGTATCAGCCCTACCTATATATTTTTTTTCCTTTTAGCAAGGCATTCATAATGCATCCCTTTCTTTCGACCCATTATCTACAAAAAAAGGATCTAGAATACTAGATTTTGCATTTGCCCTAAATAAGTACGTAACCACGTGATGAATGATATTTATTTTGCAAACAGATGACACTGGTGTTTCTTAGCTGACTACCTTGAGAAGAAAAACCGAAACAAACATAGGGGTCAAAAATATAAAAATTCTGTACATAACGAATACGTAAATAGGTCATAAACATTGTAGAAGTCATAAGTGAAAGAATTGTAATTAAATAGTAATAGTAGAGTAGTTCTGGAAATTATCTTTACATACAAACAAACAACCGTTACCTGTAATTATCGTTGAAGTCAAAAGAAATTTTAACAATCTTAATAAACAAACCTAAAATAAACAATAATACTTAATGGATCAAAATGTGGTAGTCAGCTTACAATAATGGGAATTTATTTACGTAAAACTCGGGAGCGGCTGCGGAACAAAGCGACGCGTCCACGCGCTGGGAAGGCCCGATTGTGACTGACGAGATCGAATTTGCGCGGTCGATAATATAGTCAATTTTGTTTTGTAATTTACGAAATGAAGTTATTATTTATTTGTAAATTAAATTTTTGATTCTTGTAAAGAGATTTCTTAAGATTATTTTGCATATTTTAAATTTTCTTAAAAGTGTTTCCAAGGTATAGAAAAAAATACTTATTTGTACACATATTTTCCAAGAATTACGTTTCTTCAACATTTTTTTTTAGCTATATTTCCAATCAAAGTCAATAATGTAATCAGTATATGTTGTAGTAGACCATGTAATGATGTTACTGGTATTTTTTAAATGTCGTAAAATCCCGTGTAATTTTGTGTAAACCTTAGCCAACCATCACTCGTTCGTTATTTTTGCGAAAAAAGGGTTTGGAATATGGCTAATTGCCATTAATCCACTCATTATTTTACAAAAATTCTCAGTATATTTAGGAGAATAAGAACTTGACTTTTATAATCTATAAAAAGAAGGATTAAAAGTCTTCTCTTTTGTCTCTCAAACCTTGATCAAAAATGTTCAAAATGAGTTGATTTCATACACGGCCCCTTAAGGCGCTGTCTATACCGGACACCGTAAAAACCTCCTCTTTTTCGTTGCGAAGTTAGCCGTATTGCTACACAGTACTAACACCAAAAAAATACAGTGTATAGTCTAATATATAAGTAAAAGACTTATGCAAAAACATTTTGTAAAAATAATTCAGAATTTTGAGAAAAAAAATCGCAAGAAAGTACACGAAAACAATTTTTCGTCTCGAAATAGGTACTCAGTATTTTGAGTGATAACTATTATTTTATTTGTAACTACCAAAATGGAAATTTAACCAACTAAAGAGAAATGTCAAATCTTTGTATTTTTTTTTAAATAATAAAAAAACTGCGAAAAATCCTTCATATTAGCGGACACGAGATTCAACTAAAATCAAATGCGTAGCCATTTTCAACCTTATTTGTTCGCAGCGATACACCACCCGGAATTACCTACAGATTTGCTGCTTACAGCGCCTTAAATGTATAATTAATACAACTTATTGAGGTACGAATAATTTTATTGTGATATGATTTTTTTTATTGATTTTGAATTGGAGCTTTGAGGTGAAAAATGAAGCTTTTTGGTATTTCTACTGTACACACATTGTTCATATAAAGGTTCGTTTTTTTTTTTAATATCACATTACAATAAATTGTTTTCCCAAATTTAAAAAGACCACATACAGACAACACGAATGTATTATATATTTTTTTCGACATATTTTGAGAATCAATTGACTCAGTAAGCTTGTAGCCTTCAGCCTAGTTTTCAGTTTACATCTATACTGAAAACCAAACAACCGAAATCAAACTAGATCAAGGGAGAACAATGAAAACGCAAGTTGTAGAATTGTACTGATAAAAACAAAACAAAGATGGATTAGTAATAGAAGGGTTTTATAAGGTTTGAAGGTATATTTAGTCAATACTGTCCCACAGCTGGGCAATGGAATTCTTCCATTCCTAAAGGCGCTAAGTCAGCCGCACCCCGGCGGGGGATTTCTGGGCACTAAGTTTGTGTTTTACTTTTTTTTTATGGTGAGGAAAATCATCGAATGACGAATCCCGCCCTTGGACGGAGCGGAAGACAGTGTCAGAATTCTACTGACTAAACGACCCACCGTTCCTTCTTGCCTTAGTTCCCCGGAGTTCTGCTTTTGCATCAACCTTTGCTCCTGAAGGCTTAGACACTGTATCAAATTAAAAATAATTATACTTTGAAAGTTTAGCGCGTTGACCTGTAATGAGCCTGTGGCAAGCTGAGACAGACCCAGGGTCTAATTGTGTACCTTTTTGTAATCCTAAGAAGTACCCTTGTTTTTATAAAATAAAAAATAATGCTATTAAGAAAAGCTTAGAAATCTCAAATACTTACAGTATTATTTATAGACAGCAGGGGCGCCGATTGTTGATCTTCGCTCGATGATTGTGAATTTCTTTTCTCACACTCCACCACTTTTTCGAGTCATCAAATGAGCATGTGCACCCATGAGGTTTTCTAAAAGCCGGCGCCCCTGATAGACTGTATAGAATACTATAACTATATGCGGCTGAAGTAATCACATGACCGCATCGAAATCCGGGCCATCTGATTACCATCGACATTTGTGTGGGAAGTCTTTTCTCGTGAGTAGACTGAAAACAATAGGTTTAAGAGATGTGCCTACCAACTTGTCGAGAAACTCAACTAGCCTGTAGTCGGTTGTAATGCTGGTCACACAAGTTGAGCCATAATGAAAGGATGTGGTTACTTCTAAGTAGGGGGTTACGCGATCGATTGAGATCCGAAAATTGGTTACTATTTTGGGTCAACTTCTGTGTTCCCAACTCTCTCTGTCTCTTTCCAACCGGAACGAGACAAGTTATTTGATGAATACACACCCAAAAAGGAGTTCCAATGGTTGGAAATATTGCGAAGAGCGCTTGTAAATAACCTAACTAAACCATCCTTAGATAATCCTAATTTCAATTTATATTTTTTTAAGAAAAAGTTTCAACTCAGATGTTCCAAAAAACTGGTGGACCGACTGGTCGATTTTTTGGCAACCGACTAGTCGGCTGGTATAAGTAGCCGGTCCATCTCTAACACTAGACGCATGAAGTAGAAATATATCCTTTGAAAGACAAACTGGGTTTTGTGGGCGTAGATCAGAGGTTTATATGTATATAGCAAACTTCTTGATTGTGAACATATAAGACTGAGAATAAGGCGAAACGTTTAGAAAAGGTCATTATAGCGGCTCTTGGGGGAGGCCGTTGTGTAGCAGAAGATGTATTTCGGTTGAAAGGATTATGATAATATTTGACGTTTATTTCGGACCAAAAAAAAAATACATAGAGCGTTAGTAACATAAAAAGCTAATTATCTATTATTAGTACCTACACCTTGCACAAGCTTCATCACAATTGGAAAGCCGTGACGTTCCTTGAAAAGTGTTCATGGGGTTTCTATGAGTTGGCTACGGTCAATTTTTACGCCTACCAAAGATCCAAGACCACTGTGTCCTGAGATATATAAATTTATAAAAATAATTAAAAACTGACTGTTGAAATCTCAGGTACATTTTGTTCGTGAACCTTTACCGTGCATATTATTTTTTATTACATTTTCACGGAAAACAAAAACGAACGAGCGGAAAGTTTACCGATAATAACGTGCTTTTCATGACTGACAGACAGACAGCCGTTATCGGCAATCATATTGAACCAGGCACCGGGGAATAAATCCTACTTTCACCATCCACAGGAAGGTCCATCGCTATTGTTGGAAGTTTCCAACTCGTACTTTTCCAAGGCAGAAAAGTGTGTTATTGTGTATGAATCTTATTTCCTTTTTCAAAGAATACTTTGCCGTGTGATTCTTTTCAGATGTGTTATGAAAGGCTTCTGTATTCCTGCTAAATATGTTTCAGACTTACAGGGCCTGACTTAGTTGAATATAATTTGTTTATATCATATCAAAATTCAAAAGTACATAAATATTGAGTTATTACATTTAATGAGTTTTAAATTGGTGTTTGTGTCAATAATACACGTGTACAGTATTTACATCAATATTAATCAAATAAAATTGAAATTTAACAAAATTAGCATAATATTACAGTAAGTACCCAGTGATAAAAATTATGAATCAAATTAAATAAATGAAAATAGTGAAGAAAAAGAAATGAAAAAAATGCATACTTCACCGAGTACATTTAACTATTATTCTTCTGTACTATGTTATGAGAAATTACTATAAGTACAAAGTATTGCAGGCATTCTCGCTATTGAAAAATTTGACTCCAGATTCGATTTGCATTTTCACATGGGTATGCTCGATATGCTCCAGACGGTTGCTTATTTTTATTGGACTCTGGATATTTTTAAGAAGGAGGTTTTTTTCAGTACTAAGTAGGAAATGTAGGTTAGGTTTATAAATAAAAGAAAAACAAATACAATAATCGTACCAAGATAATAGCCAACGAACTTATAAAAGAAAACTAATATATTGTGTGAAAACAACGCAATGGTAACGAAAAATTGACAAATTCAATCGGGGCATTGACAACAGTTTTGCCAAATAAAAAGTCGAGAACGGCAATTGGTAATAAAAGTTGCCGTAGCCCAAAAAAGGAGGGTTCAGGGGGGAATCAATTAATATTGTTATACAAATGTTATTTCATAATGTATAGAATAAATAAAACCAAAATCGGAGATTAAAAGTAAAGACTCGTCACTTTAATATTTCAATCATTAAGATCTGTATGCTTAGTGCGAGTTGTTTTTACGTTAACGTGATCGAGACGTTTAGCGCGTTCGGCTCTCTGATTGGTTAAAGAGCTTGAAACGGGCCAATCGGAAAGCCGAACGTCATAAACACGTCGATCGCGTTAGCGTAAAACAACTCACACTTGGCACACAGGTCCTTATCGCCAGCTGCATTCAACCAGGCATCAGGATTCACGCCTCTGTCCACAGATCCCCTGCTATTGTTGTGACAGTTCAGCTTGCTTTTATCAAACGGCAGAAAAGTGTCGACTATTGTGAAGACGCGTGGTTGAACGCGTCTGTGCTGCTTTGTGCTTCTCTATGTATTGTTGTTAGTGATTCTATTTTCTTTTGCTAAGAAGATTTTGCTGTGATTATGAGATTCTTTTGTGACGTACTCTCTAAACGGATTCCATTTTTCTTGCTAGCGTGATTCGTAATAAACCAGAGCTTTGAAAATGATAAAAAGTGGAATTAAATAGTAGTAGAATGAAACCTTTTGGAAAAGGAAGCTTCACACAGTCACAAATTAGTGTATTTGTGTGTATCTGACCCGGCCTTAACATAGTTTCTCAATTGTCCTCAACACCCCATGGTTCATCTCCGGTTCCGATACCGATCCCGGTTCCGTTAAAACAAATTTCAAATCTCTGGTTTCGAATTCAGTTCCGATAAAACCACCTCCCTAGTCAATGGTATAGACCGTGGATAGTAGTAAACCTACTCGTACCGGTAAATCCGAGATTTGTTGCTAAATCCTTGGACCTAGAACATACAGTTGTTACAAACACACCGACTAATACTTGCCCTAGTAGAAGATACAGTGGAATTACAAGCAGACACAGGTAGGTAGCTAATGTAGCTATGTATGGACTTGGGGCCTTGGAGTACTCTTGGGATCGGCGCAATACGTTTTTTTTTTTCAATTATATTCTATATATCACCCGTCAAGCTCTCCCTCTCCTTTTACTTACATAATATTTTAATTAATTTACTTTTGAAATATATGTCGCAGGTTTTCCACATAATTAGGTTTTTGATGAAAAACCGGAAGATGGCAAATTTTAAACTCAATGTCATCATAAACTTGTCACAGTCCAGATTTTTTTATCAAAAACCTGAACTAGTTTTTATGACGAAGATCTGGGCAAAATTGCTTTGTTTTATGACAAAATCAATTTGCGACATATATTTTATTTAGAAACATATGTTTTGGATATTATTTTGGTTTCTATTGTTTTTTTATATAATTTATTTATGTTGTACACTAACATTTTTAATAACTATTATTTAGTTACAAACAAATGCCAGTATTTTAAGAGTCCACATTAATTAAATTAAGCATTACAACAAAAAAAAAACAACCTACCCCGTTCTTTACTTGCCTTGATCTCAGGGCCTTGGTAATACGCTTTCGCATCAGCCCTGGAACCGATTTATTTACTGCTTCTGAACAAAATATATTCAGGTTTCGAATATTATACTAAAAATAATAATGTATAATGTGTACCCGTGCAAAAACGGGGTCGCTCGCTAGTATTCTCCCCAATATTGTACAGACGACAACAAAACTCAAGAATATAAACTAAGACAATACAAGGATTCTGTTACCAAGTTCTGGAGAAGCGAGGAATTATTGTTTAGTATTTGTAATTTAAAGTTATTTGAAACTTGAACATTAGACGAAAACAATTGGTATTTATGAAAGGAAATAATGGTAAACAAGTTTTGTGAAACAAGACATTTTGTTACAACTGTAAATAATATCTAAATAACGTAATTATCCCGGAAAATTTTACCTAAATGGTGAACGATGTTCAAACAAAGCCCGAAGCAATGTACCTAAATTTGATAAAATATATTAAATGAAAAGAAGACTTGGAAGGACTTGGGGGAGGCCTTTGCCCAGCAGTGGGACAATTAGGGGTAATAAGAAAATAAAAAAATAAATAAATGAATCACATAACGAAAATCAAAGAGGAATATTATGACAGAAAAGGGTTAGGGTCTAGAAATAAGCGTTCCGTGTTTATTTTAAGCCGCATTTACACGCTGCGAGTGGCGAGTGACAAGCGACTCGTGCACTTTTAGTACAAACTACAAAGCAGGGCACGGTTGGAGGTGGAGCAGTGTTCAAGCGATGAGTTGCTGAGCTGCGTGATGTAGATTCGGTTCCCACCCGGAACAAATTGTTGTATGGATAAACCATACAACAATTTGTTCCGGGTGGTAGGTGGTGGTGGTAGGTGTTCCGAGTAACACATTCGATGTTTTTTTTTTACAATATAGGAGGCAAGAAACACAGGTTCAAATTAACCTAGGTCGGGTAGTCCACTATCGAAATTGCACTTCCTAACTACAATTAATTGTACCTTTCGTAATATTTTAGTTTTAGTATATCTTTAGGTACTTTATAAGGAAACCTATGTAATTGTTCTTTTGAAAAACATTGTTAAAAATTGTTTAAACATAAAATTGATTAATATACTAATTAAATTAAAATTAAATTGATTAATATACTAATTAAATTAAAATTAAATTGATTAATATACTAATTAAATTAAATTTAAATTGATTAATATACTAATTAAATTAAAATTAAATTGATTAATATACTAATTAAATTGATTGATATATTAATTAATTATTATTTATTGATTTACTTTTTTTTTTAAAGAAACGAGTAAGAGAAACGAGAAATTTTCATGCTTTTTCTAACGACTAGGCGAATGGCGAGGCGAATGGCAAACCCAGTGTACAAACGCAGAATTAAGTTGAAGAGAAACTATTAGTAACTATTGTATTGTTTAAATTTTTCTATATTAGGTATAATAATACTATGATGAGTAAAATAGGACCATATCACGAATGTCATGTTAGGCTTTCATCAGAAACGACATTGTGTAATAAAAGTATGTTGTTCGTGATGTTTTACTAGCTTTTTTCCATATTCTTAATTAAGTTACATGGTTCTACAATTTAACTGGCTTTTGCCCGCGGCTTAGTTCGCATTAAATTATGCGTAACAACAGATCCACTTTTCAATAAAAATACGGAATTCCATATAAATTTTAGTAATTTTTGAAAAACCTTCCTACTCTTTTACCCTTCGTCTACATATTCAAAACCTTTGAAAAAGTCAGAGAGTAAAGTCAGTAATACCTTGATAACACGTACCCGTTGAGCGAGTTGTAGAGATAACCACTCGGTCGAGCACTCGACGCTGTGTTTATACGTACCGAGTATTCGGCCGAGAGCACTGTTTCGCCCGCTTGCTCGGTACGTGTGCTCAAGGCATAATCCAGGCGCTGATGTTCTCTTTTTACAAGCTTTTATTTAGTTCTGATATTTCTGATGAAATTTTCAAAATTAAATTAACCGGGAAGTGAATAGACCACTTCCCGGTGACCAATTGAACTGAAATTTTGCATGCATGTGTCAGTCAAAATTAACATGTCGTATATATAATCTCATAACTTCATAAGTCAAAAGAAGGAAAAGAAAGATACGTAGGTTCATGTAGAACTTACGTATCTTTCTTTTCCTTCTTTTTCAAATCCATCCAAAGGTTGTCTTTAAAAAATCGCTTTCAGCGATAAGACCGCCCGTTGTGACACCCTATTAATGTTAAGTTCCTATTGTTATTTTTTTATTTTTGGTGTACAATAAAAAATATATCTATCTATCTATAATCTAATGATGGAATCGGTAGCTGGCCATACTCTGCAATTAAACGACACAACCCCATCGAATTTTGGCCCGCGTGATTCGTCTTGACGAGTTTTAAATATATGGGTATATACCGCGCTATAAAAGCTTCTATGAAACAATATTTTCATAGAAACCTTTTTATATTTATCATTGTAATAAGTTTACGAGTGCCTGTTACCTTTGACCTGGTGAAGGTTACGAGACTCTGACACGTGTAGAAAGCTCTAGTTTTTTCCTCTTATCTTCGAATTCGACGCAATAATGAACCCCTATCTTATTACTACTTTGTATAGACAAAACTGAACTACTGTAGACTAAACAAGTATGTATTTATTTAAAACCTAACTTATAAGAATGTCTGGCTAATAAAAATGTGACTTCTCTTGTTTTATGGTGGAGCGAAGAGGTCTTTTCAAACTTTTACTAACTAAAACTATACCTAGCGAGCATCGCTTCCTATAGGCTCACTGCAGTTTTGCTGTTTGTATGAGACACGCGTGTGCACCGTCGATGACTTGATATAGGGCAGGTTGGTTACTGGATGGTCATTACGGCGAGCTACTCATTGCTCTTTGTCCGCAAGCCTTAGCACTTTATTTCTACAATACCAAACCACCTTTCGAGTACCGTAATTAGAAACATAATGGAAACTGAATCTTGGGGCTGAAGAGTTTAAAATAAAACCCACTTTCATGGAATGGCACTTCTGTACAAAGAAGATAACAAACTCATTTATTTAAAAGCTAGCCATATCAGCGTTGTACACGGTTGTACGTAAGATTCCAGTCCCAGGAATGGCGTCGCGTCTCAATCTAATGAAATTGTCGGAGAGAGGCGAGGCGACCCTTTACGAGTATATATAGATATACCCTTCAGTGGTTGACATTACAGCAGCTCACCGATCGAATAGCGATTCAGGACTGAAGGCTCCATTGATGAGGGTTAGGCGAACAATTGAATCAGTGAGGAATGTCAGAAAAACGTACTCTTTGTCTTTTTTTACGTGGGTGACTTTATGTATGGAGTGAGAGACAGGGAGTTTTACTGTCTAAAACCCGGTTTAAAAAAACAATTTTACTTTAACATATTCATTCTTAAACCACGGTGACTAATTTTTTACTTATTGTCATATTAGTATCAGTTTAAAAAACTCAAAATTTTTAGAAGTTAAAGTACTGTTTCCAACCGATGTTACTGTGTTGGAAATCCTTATATCCATAAGAGCATCCATTCGCCCTGGGAAAAGGGGAGATGGAATGAGGAACCGACGATATCTAGTTCCAACCTAGTAAGAGCAAGTGTCATATTTTATGGCTTCTACAATTATTCAGTCCAACTAACAATCGACCAACGCCTTAATGTCACAGACGGAATTAATGGCCTCCCATCAACTGACAAACCTCAGCAAGCATTTCCTTGCCAGAAATATCCATTTACAAATAATGAAAGCTCGAGAGAAAAAATCGAGCAAGAAAAAATAATAGAAAAAAAGAATCGAGAACGAAAGAAAGATACAAAGAAAGAAGGAAAGAAACAGTATTTGGCGAAGATCATTAGGAGTGATCCTGATGATCTTATGATCTGATGATCTGATTGACTTTTTATTTTATTTAAGATTCACATCTTAAATAAAATAAAAAGTGGTAAAAAATAAATTAAATTATTATGCGTGCCCCCGAGCACTGCAAACTAACTCCAGTGTTAAACTAATATTATGCACTGAAGTTTCCACGATAATCTCATAAATAGCTAAACTGTCAGCTGCTTGAGTTCCCATGACGGCTATACAAGCTAATCGAGGGACGAGTCTAATAAATTCAGTGATCGAACAATATATACATGACACTAATCGGCTTAGTATTGATCAGCCGTATTCATTGGATTTTGTTCGAGTGTTGTGACTATGTCTAGAATAAACTGGATCTAAAGGCTTACTTACTTTCAACATCGTGAGGAAACCGGAATTTTCTGGAGCCAAAAATTTGAAGACGCTCACTGGGCCCGCGTGGTTGATTACGGTCCTAGAGAGGAGGCCTAAGTCCCAGCAGTGGGAACATTATAAGGCTGTTGTGTTTTATAATATAATTAATACTTAAATTTAGTAGTTCCGATTGTAGAAAAAGACTTGTCACGAAACAATTGTAACTTGGCTAGAGGGGCTGATTTCAGTAGTTCAAAAATCTTATTCGTGAGTATTACTGACCCCTTTTTGTGGCATTTCCCACCTGAAAAAATGGGTTGGTTTATCACGCTCCAGGTAGGAAGTTTTTCTCCAGTTGAATCATCTGTCCCCCGCGTCAATTGAGATCCGGAAATCTGTTACAGTGAATTGAAGATCGATCGCCATTTTAGTTCAATAAACATGCCGCGTATTGTATGGTCAGCAGCACATCAGACTACAACAAACTGTCAAAATTCTGCAAACGATTTTCAACTATTAGTGTCTAAACACACTATGCCGAGGATACGCGACGGAAGTTCGGCATGATTACGCCTATTTGAATTACTAGCGACACATTGTGCCAAAATTACGTTGCGTTATAGCGTACAGCCGAACTTCAGTCGGGCGTAAGTTCAGCGGAAATTTGGCGGCAACGTATTCTGTAGAACACACATTATACGCGACCGAAGTTCGGTTTAATTGCCGACGGAGATCTTGAGCGGCCAGCAGCGGGAGGCAGGCATGCCCCCGCCCGCGCCCCGCGTGTCCGCCCGTAGTGTTTATTTCGTCTCTGCCTGCGCACGAGATGCACGTGCTTTGTTGTGTTTGCGTGTGAAATTGCGCAACTGAATTTCTGCCGCGTAAGTTCGGCACTTATGGTGTGTCATATCAGCCGAATACGTTGGAACGTAAAATCAGCCGCGGAACTTCGGTCGCGTACGTTCGGCATAGTGTGTTTAGACACTTAATCAAAATATAACAAGGTTCAAAATGTATTGGAGAAATCTGACAGATTTGTATAGTCTGATGTGCTGGTGACTGTACCTTGACTAATTTTGGTACGGCCAAGTGTAGGCAGTGTAGCCCATCCCAATGTTCGAGGCCCGGAGCATTTTCTACTCATGCTACGCCACTGGTAGCAAATAATATCAATAAAAGCTGCGTTCTCAAGATGCTTGCAAATATTGAAGTAAAGTTATTTCCTGCTCAGCTAAACTGAATATACGGAAACCTGTAGAAGGAAGTCAGTGAGTACTATCCGGTTTATGCTGCTATCCGGTTTATTTCTCGTACCTGGGTTCTTTGAGACACAGACTAAGTATCTAAATGTTGTTAGGGAGAAATAGCACGTCCCTGACAATGTTTCTTTAAGACAGTGGATCTTAACCTTTTTTAATCGAGGACCACTTAGCTTTATTTGTTTTTAGCAGGGACCACAGAGCACACGGACAGGGGTTTGTTGTAGCACACGTATTGTTAAAAATCAGAAGCAACAGCATCAGCCTTTTGAATGTTCCCATTGCTGGGACTCAAGCCACCTCTCTAAGAGGGGGAATGGGTCATAATCTACCACGTGGGCCCAGTGCGGGTTGGTAGATATCACATGTCTTCGAATTTTTGGTTTTAGGACATGCTGGTTTCCTCACGATGTTTTTCTTCACCGATTTGAGAAGATTGGTGATGAAATAAATTACAAAAAGTAATGCGCTTGGCTGGGTTAGAGCCCGCGACCTACTACTCGTACTTCGAGGACGTTACTACTCGGCCATCACTGTTCTACAAGTTACGAGCATTGTCATCGAAATATAAACGAATATAAACTTAAAATCGGTTAATTTTAGTGGGAAAGTTTAACACTTTTATTCCCCTCCTCCACATTTTAGCTCTTACGGACAGTGGTCCGCAGACCAAAGGTTGGGAACCACAGCTTTAAGATAATAAAACATAGAAGCACAGTTTATTACGTTACGTTAGGGGGTGTCCATTATTTACATGAGGAATTTAGGAGCGTACGGGGTTGAAGAATGTCATGCAATCTCATTTAAGCGAGAGGGACACGTAATTTGTTTTTTTTTCTGATTCAAGACATTGTTTAACCCTAAATTGGGTTAGATAGAATAAAATTTGACTGGTGGCAAATAACATAATAATTCAACAAATTATGTTTTAAGGGGTTCTGTACCTGAAAAGCCGAAACACTGAACCCTTAGAGGATATCTTTATTGGGCATCTGTCTGTTTCTTTGTCAAGAGTCTATATCTCAGTAACGTATGGAGGTATCGAGTTGAAATTAAAACCATGTCTCAAGTCTGCAGTCCTTTGAACCTGTGATATATAAAAAAGATTCGGTCATTTGTGTCGCAAAAAACGTATATTTCGATACACTACGAAAGCACCCCTTGCCCCCGCAGTGAGAAACCGGAGGTTAAAAAAAATGACGAATTATCGCCAAAATCATTTCAAGTAGATGCACGTCCTCTTATTTAATAAAACACGTAGCCTGAGCTGATATTGACGATATCCTAGCGAAACTTTATTTGTGTACCGAACCTAGTGGACTGGTGTACACATGTGGCGTTTGTCACAGGCTGTGTGTTTAGGGTGTGTTTCGAACTTGCCCTTAAGGCCATTGACCTGAGACCTTCTATACACCGTTAAATTTTAGTCGTTTTAATCCCTTGGAGGTTCGATTCAGTACATGAAACACTATCGATTGGTAAAGTTAGAATGAAAAAACAAAGTACTTTTTTTTAAAACTCGAATTAATTTACGCATGTTCTAAATTGATTTCTTTAAGTAAACGTCAGCTGGGCGAGTTCAATGACCTGTAGGTAGTTAGTACGCAACGATCGACAACTACCTACAAGGTCAATGACTCGTTTACTTAAAGAAATTAATTTCGTCAATGCGTATATCAATAAGAGATTTAGAAAAAAAAGTACTTTATTTTTTCATTTTATCTACACAAATCGATAGTGTTTCATGTACTGGATCGATCCTCTTCGGGATTAAAACGACTAAAATTTAACGGTGTATAATGTCAACTGCTAGTTTATTTTCCGTAAAATCCTACAGCTTAATGTTGCTCACTTTAAAAAAATATGCGATTTAATATTTAGAAAATCAAAACACGGATGTATTTTGGTCTTTGTCATATTCTGGGCTATTTTTCATGTACTATGGATAATGAAAGAAGTGATATAGACTCTGAATGACCGAGTGCTAGTTTTCATTGATCATAAAAAAACTAATGCCTAACTAATTTCAATAAAGGAACAACGAGTTTTAAATATAAAATTTATGTGAACTTATACCAAGTCGATCCGAAGTTATGTTTCCAGTTATGAGATTCCTCAAAGGAACCTGTTTTTATGAAATACCAATTTCATATGTAAGAACTTCATATGAATAGGTAGAAACGTCCTTCATGTCCAAGTTTGAAGACACAATAAATTAGATTATTACCTTCGTCAATCCTTGGGGTATCACGTACGATCCTTGGGTATATACCTAATATCTCAGAGATGGAAAAACTGACTGACTAACTGACTGACATATTAACGCACAGCCAAAATTTCTGGGACTGTGACTAAAAGCGTGACATTTAGAACAGGGTTTCCTTTTATAACGTAAGAAGGGGTTTTAAAAATTAAACATTTCAGATATGGTTTTGGGTGAAAATGGGGATCCCAGATAGGTACATAAAAATTAGTTTAAATAGTAACCCAAGTATATGGAAAAAACTAGGCAAGTGCGGTTCCGTAATTTATGAAAATTATTCAATTTGCGAATCGAGTCGTGAAGATTTTTCCGAATCAAAAAGTGTTTTTTTTTTTATGACATAAACAAAAATTTTCAGTTTTTAGATTTATTCCTATACTTGTTCTAAAAGGCTTTGCTTCATGCCAAATTTTAGGATTTTGATTTCTTTAAGAGTGTAGAAATGTACGTTTTTTGCTACATAAACGGTCGTGTCCTTTTTTCCGATAATTTAGAAGATTGTTTTTTATATAGTTTATGATTTTTCAATTTGATATCTTTACCGCGTTTCCTAGATTAGTGGACTGACAGACATACAGATGGACAACGAAGTAGTTCTATAAGGGTTCCGTTTTTTCCTTTTGAGGTACTTAACCCTAAAAAAGTTGTCATTATTTGTTTTTCAAAACGACTGTCACTGGCAATGTGCTAGGGAGTGTTCAAGTATTACGTAACGCAATTTTTGAAGATTTTTGACCCCCCCCCCTCCCCCCTTGTAACGCACCGTAACGTTATTTTGTACCCCCCCTCCCCCTCTCTAAACGTTACGTAACATTCAAGTAATCATTTTTACCTAAACTTTTCTGTATTTTTCAGCTTTGTTTAGCCGTTGTCGAAGACCAGACTAATACAATCGAGAAATTCCTAAATGAAAAGTACCACGTATATGAAAAGGGTTGCCATTTTGGGAGTTTTGATTCCCTAATTTTTTATTTAAAAAAAAAAACAATGTTACGTAACGTGTAGTAAGAAAGACCCCCCCCCGTCCCTGTAACGCATCGTAACGTTTTACGAGACACCCCCTCCCCCCCAAATCGCGTTACGTAATACTTGAACGCCCCCTAGTCAGTTTTATATAACAGGTAAATATGTTAGGACCAAATATTATGAATAGTTAGAAGCCTTAGGAACAATTCTATCTACCTTTGAAGACACAACAAATTAGATTATTACTTGTGTCCATCCTTGGGGAATCACATAGGTACGATCCTTGGATCTACTTGTATAAACTATATTTCCCAAGATACTACACTTATTACGTCCTGTCTAACTTCCTCTAAAACATATTGGACGATAACCTGTGTTGCCATAGAAATTATTTCTTCAAGTAAATTCCTTTTGACAACGGAAACCCTTATAACTTGGGTTTAGAGGTAAAATATCGTGTTTCATAAACGTTATAAATTGGGGAAACTACACTGGATAACGGATTTGATCTTGTTCTGTATGCTTTGCGTCAATCTGGTGTACCTATAGTAGGAATTTTTTTGTTGGTTTTAAGTCGGCAAAAACTACACTTGGAATTGGCTACGTCTTCAATTCTTTTGTTCTGACCACATGTTTGAGCGTGAGATGACGTTAGAATAAAGGAATGGACACGAGACCAACTCAAAGCCTTCGACGTTAACGAATTGATCCTAAGGAAGGTAGGTGTCGTGTGCGAACGGTCTCTGTCGCGGAAACCGGAATATTACCTGCGCAGTGTTGCTAGTTCAACTTTAATACTGTGCATATAGTCGTATCAAGATATAGAGAGACCTTAATGTATTATTGCGCACGACGGGTGCCCGCGTTGGTCCCCGCAACGTAGCGCTTTTTAATGAAACCGCAGCGCGTGACCATTTTCCACAGTTTCGGCTCTGTCTAAAAACCAAACAACATAAAACTAAACACCACCTGTATACCTTTCAACGGCGTACTCGCCGTAGCCGTCGCCGCCGCGATCCTGCCGATATCCGGCCACCGTAGACACTGGCTCGCGGACGGTGAGCAATGGGTAGCTCGCCGTCCGGTCGTCTGTAAGACCGAGTCCTAGTCGTCAACGGCGCGCACCGTTCCCGCGCGCCTCAAGGAGTTGTCAGCAAACTGCAGGGGCCCTTCAGGGTCGAAGTCTCCCGGAGTCTAGAGGGAAGTGGGAAACTGTTACCTCGACTCCAGGAATAGGGCAAGGAAGGTACGGGGTAGGTTTTTTAGTCAGTAAGAGTCTGACACTAGTCTCCCGCTCCACCCAAGAGCGGGTTTCGTCATTGGATGATTTTCACCTACCATAAAAAAAAAAAAAAAAAAAAAACCTGTATACCTTTACTTGGCCTTTGCATTCCACAGCCACGGTTTTACTTTTTCAAACAATTCCACAGCCAGATTCTCCACGTTTGGCTGGTCAAAGTGAAATGGCGTAAAGCTCCAGGGAGTTCGTATTTTGCCTTCTATAGCCGGAGCTCGGCTCGCTGCACTTGTACTGTTCACGGTCCCACATGACCTAAGGAGATTGTTTATCTATTGTACCATTGTGTGCCGAGCTGTCTTTTCAGTGAACCTGTGTAATTCTTAGTTTTTTTTTTTATGGCTTCCATTTACTTCCACATTCCTCTCTCTGTTCTTTTTTTGTTAAATACTAGCTGACGCAGCAAACTTCGTATTGCGCTGTCGTGTCGTAGTAGTCTATGAATATTGTGAAAACTGTTTTTTTTCTGTACTTATAAGTTTGATATATTGGTTACTGTGGTCGTTTACAGATTTATCAGCTATGTTTCATCATCATCATCCGTCTTTTTAATGTTCCCACTGCTGGGACACAGGCCTCCTATCTACGAGAGGAATGGGCCGGGTCCGCACTGGGCCCAATGCGGATTGGTTGATGTCATATATCTTTGAATTTTTGGTTCTAGGACATGCCGGTTTCCACACGATATTTTCCTTCACTGTTTTGAGAGCAGTGGTCATGAAATAAATTACACAAAGTAATGCACTTGGCTGGGTTTGAACCTGCGACCTACAACTCGTAAGACAGCGCCGGTACCACTCTAGGCTTTAGGCCTTGAACGGTCGGTTCGGACTATGTAGTAGATGGTTTATGTGAAGTTTGCACAAAATCGGTAAAGCGGTTCTTCATTTACCACATTTTTCTGTTAGTACTGGGAGCGTAGCCGCGGGCAAAAGCTAGTATAATATAAACGGGTGATTCTACGATAAGAGGTCCTTTGTGCGGCAATCCATTAAAAACAGTTTTTTTATTCTATATGTTGTTATTTTTTACAGTGTGTGACATCTACTTAATGTACTTTATTAAATACTGTCACAATCAACAGCCTAATTAAAACACATTTTTCTGAAATTCCTTACAAAGTCTAAAAACGTCTCTACCCTGGCCTGTCCCTTTGCCGGTTTCAATTAAACTTTCAAACAATACATATGTTTTTGTATCAGATGCTTAACTAAATTAAGTGTTAATTGAAATTTAAGTATTTATACTTTGGTATTATAAAATGAAAAATAGAATAATTTTGCTTATGCACATAATTTTTAGAATTATCTTTTGTCCTGCTTTTTTTATGTATCTACCCTGGCAAAATCAATTCCGATAATACAAAGATCAAGTTTCAAGGATAGGATATTGGAAGAAGTACTCAAGGATATTTATTGGCGTGAAGTTTGCAATACTACAAGTGGAAACCGTTTACGCGATTTTTTTTTGTAGTTATTGCGATGCGATTGTGTGGTGTGGTGGTTTCGCAAGGTGATTGTGTCTCTCCACTGGTAAGTCATAAAACGTACAATATTCATTTAATTTATCTGCTCTTACTACCCTAATTAAACAATACAGTAATAATTAAAATAAGATATACAATTAACCCAAAAAGTAATTATATGAGTTAAAAAAATTGAATTTGTCATGAAAACATCTCTCCCCTGCCGTATTTCCCCTGTCAAAATAACTGCCAGGGGAGAGAGTCCCTGACAGGGGAGATAATATTCCTCTTATGACGTTATTACAAACTTACTAACTTCTATCAAAGACAGTTTTAAATACCTTAAATTATTTTTGAAAATGAAAATGTCATGACAAAAATATATTTTTATTATAGTACTGTCCTTATTACAGATTATGAAGTTAACATGTTAAGAAAATGTTACAGAAGAAACTTAAAGCAGAGAAGCTTCGATATTAAAAGATTAAAAGTGAACTACAAAAGTATGAACTTTAAAAGCAAAAAGACGAAAAAACATTTAAAAAATTCATGAAAACTGTCGAACGAATCACTTCAAGAGAACATTGTATGGCGAAACTAGTATGAAAAAGAAAGAAGAAAGGGAACAACCACAGATGCAGTCTTTTCGAGACTATGGTTGAGCGCTTGAACTCGTCCTTAGAGGAAAGAGAGTCACAGAATAGAGTGATGCCAATTTGGTCAGGTTCAATGCTGCTATTCAGCCCTGCACTTTCCGGAGAATAACTGTGCCGGTGACCGACCATCTTCATCTTCTTTGTGTTACGTTGACATCAACTCTCAATTTTGGGCCACATATCGAAGCAGAGGATCAACTGGCTGCAAAAAAAGCTGGGAATCCTCGTAATCCCGAAACAGTTGTTTAAACTTTATCGTTCCGTCTGGAGGACACGATAAAGCATACAGTAGAGGTGTGCCCCGCTTGGGAGGAGAATGACTGACCGCTTGGGAGTGATCGGCGGCGGCAATCTCTTGCGCCGGGCCTTGATGGAGGCCATGGTCCGGAGCGAGGAGGCACGGGAGGCAGTCGCCTCCTAATGCGAAGCAGTACTGCTAGTTAAGGAGGAGGCCGACCGCATAAGGCAACGGCACACACGCCCCAGGCGCCGCCGGGATTCCGATCCCGATTTTCGGTCACCGTAGGCGCGGGTTTGCGGACGGCGAGCCATGGGTAGCTCGACGTCGGGTTGTCTAGTAACAGTCCAGACTAAGCCCAGGGTCTCTTTCTGAAAGGAAGGCTTCACCCCAGTGCGAAAAGCAAAGAAGGAAAGGGGTGGGGTGATTAGTCAGTAAGATTCTGACACTTTCCCGCTCCGCCCAAAACCGGGATTCGTCACTGGACAATTTTTGCCCAACATAAAATAAAAATCCCACCAACAATAAAAAATGTTTATTTGTAGTTAAATGCTCTTGTTTTTAGAAAAAAAAAAGGCTGCTATATGATAGTTTGATTATAAATATTAAGAATAATGTTTAATAAACGTTGATTTTACTCACTTTGTTGATTTTATTTAGTATATTTTTGTGCCAAATTCTCTCCCCTGGTTAAATAAGTATCTACCCTGGTCCAGATGTCTCTCCCCTGCCCAATGTATTTACCCTGGTCTTCGAAAAAGCAATAAAAAATGTATTAAGTGACTTGCCCTTAAGTGAAAAGGTAAATAAAGAGGTTAAAAACCATAATATAAAGCTTTCATGAAAAAACTCCAACTTTTCTCCTAAGCCGCCTCCCCTAAGAAGCTGGGACGTCTTATCGTAGAATCGCCCAAACATAGATTTGGGATCTAATCAACTAACATAAACAAATTATATATTTTTTAAGATTTATTTTTTCACTTACAAAACATGAATATCAAAAATGCATCGTTGCATTTAAACTTCTATGTTAAATAAGAATACCTATGTACGTACAATAAATTATTTTAAGTTTTAACGTTAGTAGGTACTTATAATATCAATGGTATAACAGATCTTTCGATTGATTCCTCGATATATTCCTAAAATACACGTAAACATATATTTCAAAACAATAAAAACACGAAAATATTAATTTTAAAACTTTTACAATACTTAGGTAAAAAAATGTACCAAAAAATTTGCATTGCCGTTATTTTGCCTAAATTATATGACAACACTTGTATAATGTTGCCAGGACAAAAATACAATAAACGTAAATTCGGCGAGGTCGTTTCCACGAAGTATGATTATCTGCTATTTACCGCAAACAAAATGCCAATACTAAAATAACTAATTAATTTGTTCCTATAATAATCGCTTCATAAACCCATAACAATGGCACATTCTTGACTAATATAACAATATTATCACTTTCCAATACATTTGTAAGGTTCTACAAATATATTCAGACAAAATCTATGGCTAACATCAAGTTAGGAGAAAATGTTCCAAGTTTCATAGTAACTAATCGGAGTTAGATCTTTTGACGTGCTTAATCTTTATCCAATAATTTGGGGAAAGTTTTCTTGTAATGGCAATTTTCTTGAAATTAGTTCTATGTTCCTGTAACTTACTCGATAATATAATCAATCACTCCTGTACTAAAAATCGTTCTTTAACACCAAATAACTAAACCACACGTCCATATACTTCGAAGAAGAAGCTACTAAACTAGTGTAACGGAACATGGAGGTAGTCTACAACTCCTGGACTGGATCCTCGGCATCAGCCAGTTTGACAAGACCGATGAAGCTCTTTTCTGGCTGCATCAATGAGTGCCTGTCTCCTCCTGTATTCCTCACAGCCAGTCTGTCACCTGCTTTAAGGAAGAGGGCAGCTGCTGAGAAACAGGAGTTGGGCTTGTCGATCTGTTCCGTGGAGTGAGAAGACTGGGCGCACTGGAGCAGAGTCTCCCGACCCTCGATTTCGGCGTTCGTGCGGTGGAGCACCCAGGAGATTATGTCATGGCTGTCTAGGTAGTAGATCTGTGGACAAACAAAAGAGAATAAGTACTACATTCACATATTGCTTATTAGTAACAAGTTTTTAATGAAAATATTTTTTTCATAGCAAGCTTTTATAGCGCGGTATATGAACTCGTCAAGATGAATCAACGAACCTAAACTCGATAAGGTTGTGTCGTTTAATTATAGAGTTCTTATAGTCACCTTCCGATTCCACGACATAATAATTTTAGATAGTCATCTGATTGACATGTGCATGCAAAATTTCAGCACAGTTACCGTATTGTAAACAGCAAGTAGATCAAAATAAAACAAGATCGGGACTCGGGATTTTTAAGACATCGGAACAGGTGAAATTAAATAATAATAATAATAACTGGCAACACTCGCTGTCAACCAATCGCATTTTACATCACACAGCTATTTTTAAAGTAAATACCCAACATTTTAGTCCGAAATTTTAGTTTAAACGCATTACTCAATAATAAAAACGATATAAAATAAATAGTTAATAAAACCTTCCATAAAAGAAGCAATAAAATGAAGAAAAGAAATAATTTTATATACCCAGACAAGACAGGTGACACACAGAGATGTCAGATGTCACTCACAGAATAAAATCAAACAATAGTTGGAAGATGATATAAATGCGATGATAACTAGAGCAGCTGCCCGACGCGCACGACTTTCACCCCCGGGCTCGTCGCTCAGCTCCGCCCCGCCGCCGCCGGACCTCGGATCACCAGCTTCACCGGCGGCTGCAATTGCGTCGAGCTCGAGCGACGAGTATTTTTCCCCGCCGACGTCGCCAACACCTGTACGTCGGCCGGGGAGAGGCCGGCCACCGATCGGCTTGGAACCTAGGGGCCATCCGGCCCCGAGCAGGGTCCCCGCTACCGGTGGTTGTGTGCAGCGCATGAAATGGACTCAGTCAATGAATGAGAACGTCATGCGCGCATATTATGGGTCTACAGAGGGGGGAACTAACCTCACTGCGTATCGTGTTAGGATGCTGTCTCTGTTTCGGGACCTTGAGCCAACCGTAGACGTCTCGGCGCAACGATTGTCGGATCAGGTGAGGGTAATCCAACGCAGTCACAGGTTGGATGACGCCGCACTTGATAGGCTGCGCTCAGAGGTACTGAGCAACCTTATCATCCCGACTCCCATAGCACAGACCGTGGTGCTACCAGTCATTGATGCATTCTCACCGCGGACCCACCATGTGGATAATGAGTTGGATGATAGGGCTGAAACAGTAAGTAGCCAGTGCAACGAAAGACTGAGGAGCGCTTTGGAGGATGCGCTTCGCGAGTATAGATCGACTCCAGCCGAGCTTAGGCCCCGTTTACCTCGGTTGCCTATGCACAAAAAAAATAGGGCGCTAGTGTGTGCTTTGGACTCACTTCTCAAGAACATCTTTGAGAGTAGTGAAAACCTCGTTGATACGCACTCAATCCTGTATTGTGGGGCTGTAGCGGCATGTCGAGTAGCCAACGTTAAGTTTCCAAACATAGATGGAACTACTCGACCAAAGCTTGCTGCACCAGCCTGGCAATGCAGGATTGAGAGGCGTATTGATGAGGCCAGAGCACTCATTGGCAAACTATACTGCTTCAGGGAGGGTAATACACGACCACGTGTGATGCGGTTCGTGAGGCGGGCATTCTCGGGAACTGGAATTACCCCCCGAGAATACATGTCCCGTGTCACGGAGCGCATCGACTTCCTGAAGCAGAAAGTTTGTGCATGGGCCAGTCGTATCCGACGGTATAAGCGGCGGGTTGATAGATACTCGCAGAATCGCATGTTCCAGAGCGATGAAAGGTGGGTGTACAGAACTTGGGAGCGACCTGATCAAAATGTGACCGGCGTGCCCCGCCCGGATGATGCCGCCACGAATGCATTCTGGCGCAGCATCTGGTCGGTGCCCGTCTGTCACACTGATGATGGCTGGATGCGTGATGTTGAGCGCGCGTGCGTAGCTGTACCAGTAATGGAAAAAGTTGTAATTAGCCCATCAGACGTAGCCAGAGCAGTTCGTCCGTTACCAAATTGGAAGTCTCCAGGACCGGACGGACTGCACAACTTCTGGCTAAAATGGTACAGCAGCGCACACGCGCTCCTGGCATCTCAATTCCAGTCATCTTTGGAATCTGGTTCTCTACCCCAGTTTTTAACAACTGGTATCACCCACCTGCTCCATAAGACAGGTAGTCCCACGGAACCCAAGAATTATAGACCCATTACATGTTTGTCAACGGTCTATAAACTTCTTACATCCATCCTGAGAGCTAAAATTAATGCACATATAGATAAAAACTCAGTTATGTCCGCCTCTCAGAATGGATGTAGGAATGGGTCCCGTGGTACAAAGGAGCTACTCCTCATTGACATGGCCATAAGCCAACAGGTTCGTCGATCCCGCAAGGATTTGTCGACATGTTGGATAGACTATAAAAAGGCCTATGACTCTGTTCCACATACATGGCTCATGAAGGTGTTGGAGTTGTATAAAATAGATGCAACTCTACGCACCTTCCTTGAGTCATGTATGAGGCAATGGAGAACGGTCCTTTGCTATCCAGGATGTCGACCAATCCAGGCAAACGATGAACCAATATGGATTAAACGGGGAATATTTCAGGGCGACAGTTTGAGTCCACTTTGGTTTTGCCTAGCTCTGAACCCTCTAAGCACGTTGCTGGAGGATTCAGGCCTGGGCTATCGGTTGAGAAGAGGTGGTCAGGTCTTATCTCACCTGCTTTACATGGATGATCTGAAACTTTTTGCTCACAACAATTCGCAGCTGATGGAACTATTGAAGGTAACAGAAACTTTCAGTAGTGCCATCAGGATGGAATTTGGTGTGGATAAATGTGCAGTCATGCATGTAAAGCGAGGGGAGATTATGGAATCTGAGGGGATTCAACTCTCTGATTCCATACACCTTAGAGCCCTCTCCTCGACCGAAACCTACAAGTATTTGGGTATGTCGGAAGCGTTAGGCATTAACACCGCTGACATGAAGCAAACGTTGAAGGAGCGTTTCTTTGGCCGCCTGAAGAAGGTTTTAAGCAGTCTTCTGTCAGGCGGAAATAAGGTGCGCGCCTTCAACGGTTGGGTCATGCCGGTTTTAATGTACTCTTTCGGCATACTCAAATGGACTCAGACCGAGTTAGACGCTCTGGATAGGCGGGTCCGTACATTGCTGACCGCAAATCGGATGCATCACCCACGGTCATCGGTGATGAGACTGTACATCCCGCGGAAGTGTGGAGGTCGAGGCTTTTTGAACGCAAAGACTCTACACAACCGCGAGGTGTGCAGCCTCAGAGAATATTTTCTCAAAACCGACGTGGGTATGCACCGCGATGTGGTCGCAGTGGACAAGGGACTCACCCCGTTGTCCATGGCTAAGGAGGACTGGCGCAAACCTGTGGTACTTACTACTGATGACCGCAAGGAAGTATGGAAAGGCAAGGAGCTCCACGGGCGCTTTTATCGGGCTCTACATGACCCAGATGTAGATTTTTCAGCGTCCGTGGCCTGGCTACGTTTCAGCGACCTCTTCGGGGAAACTGAAGGTTTTGTTTGTGCGATTATGGACGAAGTTATCTTAACGAATAACTATCGGAGACATATAATGAAGGACGGGACGGTGGACGTGTGTCGGGCATGCCATCGTCCGGGTGAGTCTATCAGACATATTTTCTCTGGTTGTTCTCGTTTAGCTAACGGCGAGTACTTGCACAGGCATAACCAAGTAGCCAGGATTATTCATCAGCAACTTGCTTTGAAGTACAACCTGGTGGATTCTGAGGTACCGTACTACAGGTATGTGCCCGACCCAGTTCTCGAAAATGACCATGCCACGTTGTACTGGGATCGGTCTATCATCACTGACCGGACTATTGTAACCAATAAGCCGGATATAGTGGTGATAGACCGATTAGCGCGCCGCGCAATGATAGTCGATGTCACCATCCCACATGATGAAAACCTCGTGAAAGCTGAGAAAGAGAAACAAATCAAGTATCTCGACTTAGCACACGAGGTTGTCGACATGTGGGATGTAGACTCGGCTGTCATTGTGCCGATAGTTGTGACCGCCAATGGCCTTATAGCCAAAAGCTTCGACGACCATCTGTCGAAGCTGTCGTTGCGCGGTTGGATCAAGGGCCTGATACAGAAGGCAGTACTCCTCGACACGGCTCGTATTGTGAGGAGGTTCCTGTCTCTGGAGCCCTAACCACCGGTAGCTTGGACCCTGCTCCCGACACCGGCGGACGACTATTTTTTATATTTTTAAATGTTTTTTTTTTTTATGTGTTTTTATAAAAAAATATTTAAAAATGTAAATAATATGTTTAGAAAAATAAATAAAGGGAATAATAATATAGCCTTTTTATTTCCATAGAATACATTTTAAATAAAACTTACATTCATGAAAAATTACTGTAAGTGCATGCATAGAATAACAATTATTAGATAAATTAATTTAATTTAGATTATAAATTACAATTACTAAATAGATTTAAAATTTGCAGATTAATTTAAATAAATTTCCAAAAAATAATTTTAAAATTAATCTACACTAATATAATAAAGAGGTAAAGTTTGTTTTTTTGTTTTTTTGTTTTTTTGTTTGTAGGGGGTAATCTCTGGAACTACTGGTCCGATTGGAAAAATTTAAGCAACAATAGAAAGCTGCTTTACTCCTGAGTGACATAGGCTATATTTTATGTACGCGGGCGAAGCTGCGGGCAAAAGCTAGTTAATTATAAAATAGGTTCTCTATGGACCCCTCAACGGGTAAAGGCCTCCTCCATTTTGCTCCACGTCTGTCGGTCCTTTGCTTTATTGAGCCAATTTTCACCTGCATATTTAATTATTTCATCGACTCATTTTTCTCTTGGTCGACCTCTTTTCTTTTTGTTAGTGGGTCCCTGCCAAGTGGTCACTCTGTATGTCCATTTATCCCTGTCCATACATGCAATATGGCCCGCCCATTTCCATTTTAGTTTTTTTGAATAGTCTAGAGCATCTATTATTTTTGTTATATTTCTTATTTCTGAATTTCTTTTTCTGTGTGTTCTTCGTATATTTAGTATGCTCCTTTCCATCGCTCTCTGACATACTTGTATTTTGTTTTTTATGTTGTTATTGTGTATCCATGTTTGACAACCATACGTTAGACAGGGCAGCAAACATGAGTCCATTACTTTTTTCTTGAGTTTTAAAGGGAGTTTTGATTTTAGGGTTTCTTTATTGCTCCAAAATTTATTCCAGGTTAAATTAACCCGTCTTTTTACCTCATCTTCGTGTCTTGTCTTGGAAAAAGATACCTGCTGTCCTAGGTAAACATAGCTCTTAACGGTGAAATTAAATACGCTTGTAAAAAGATTTGATGTGCTTTATTTTGGACGTTCTTTTTATCTATAATAAATTCGGTACACAATCACTATGCCACGTAAATTAAAAAAAAGTAGTTAGCCAATATAAAGCTAAATATTTACATTAGTTTTCCAGGCGTGTTTGCTAGACTTGCCCATTATAGATAAAACACATCATAGTAATCCAAGAGAGATTAATGTGCTAAAGAAAATAGAACTTAAGTGGCAATGGGCAGGACACATTGCACACAGAACGGATGGCCGCTGAGGCCAAAAGGTTCTGGAGTGGCGACCGCGTACCGGAAGACGTAGCTTTTGAAGGCCTCCCATAAGGTGGACCGATGACCTGGTCAGGGTTGCTGGAAGCCGATGGATGCAAGACGCACAGGACCGGTTTTTGTGGCGGTGCTTGGGGGAGGCCTATGTTTAGCAGTGGACGTCTTTCGGCTGAAATGATGATGATGAGGTGTTTTACCTGTACGTAGACGAGATACACGCCCGTATGATGCACATGCACATGACCGTTGCGAGTGAGGGTGGGGCGAGGGTGCGGCGAGGCCACGGTCCAGGGCGCCGGGTACCACACGTCGTGCGCTGCTCCGTGAGACACGCGAATTAGCCCATTACCTGGAAAAGACGAATTTCTGCATTAGTATAATAATATAATATTCGACAGCTATCATACAACGCCGTCTAGTCTCAAGCTAAGCAGAGCTTGTGTTATGAGTACTAGACAACTGATAAACATACGTATATATATTATAGATAAATTACACCCATACGCAGAACCAATGATCATGCTCATCACACAAACATTTGTCCTGAGTGGGATTCGAACCCACAACCTCCGGCATAGCAGTCAGGGTCACTAACTACTAGACTGACAGTTCAGTCAAAAGTGTATCGCTAGATAGGTGCACTACTATCTAGCGGTTTTTTCGTGACAGCCCTGATTTTTGTGTGAAGTTATCAGCAGTTTGGCCTCTATTATAGTATTTTGGATTGGTTTTCCAATATCTTACAGTGGGCACTAGACTTTGCGTAGCGAGGCGTGTATAACTTCATTATTAGAGTTTATTGTGAAGTATCGTGAACGCGTATCTTTAGTCTCTCACTAAGAGGCGTTGAACATGTTTTCGCCTCCTCCTTTTTATTGATGTGGTCTTCTTGTGAGACTTATTGTCATGGCTCTGACGCCCGCATAGGGATCAAAATAAACTATATTGAGAGCAGAAAATGAAGTTATGAATAAGATATCTACTAGGTGAGTTTTCGATAATCCCAAGAACCGAACGCCAAACGAAAGAAGTTCACGCCAAACTTCACATGGAGAAAAAATCATTCAATATGACCTTTTTCGATCACCAAATCTGTTGTCACGCTTTCACTAATCAATGAAATCACTTAACATAAGAATCGACAATCAAATAGGTTCAAGGAAAACTGGAGTAAAGCTTTCTAACGATTCTATTTCAAACTCAATTTGTTGAAATGCCAAGAGCACAAAGTTTATAGAAATATCAACATGTTGAACGTTGAATTACCGAACAATTGGCAAATTGAGTCAGTATTACTGTGCCTTGAAATGTGAGCAGTATTATTGAATTCTATCTCTGAAGATCGCGCTGGAGGCAAACTTGAGCTCGGTGCTTGTGTAGTCTAGTTTATAGACTCTAGAGCAAGACTATATTGTCATTGCTAAAGCGTAGTGAATAGAATTCGATATTGTGCCTTTTGTGGAACTAACGCTTAGATTTTGACCGTATTATTAGTTACTGTTAACAAAATCCACAATGATGTGGCTAAAGGACAAGAAGTTAAAGTTAGTAAACGTAACATCTGCCGCCCTTTGCAATATCGTGTTAAAGATGCAATTTTTTCTGAACGATTCTATTAATCCTTAATTAAGTATATAAATTATACTTAAGTTTCTGTGAAATTATTACTTTTTTTGGTGTAACTACAATAAAGTATTATTCTATTCTATTCATACACGAGTACACAGATATGTGACAAACTATTGTGAAAGAAGTCTTTTCTCAATGTTATAATCGTCATTTCACGAAGAAGCAATATCATAAAAGGAAGCACTTATGTATTACTTTCGAGTTTTGCCCTAAACGTACTGAACAAAGACCGTACGTAAGCCAGTGTTTTCATAAGAATCAATCGAATGAAAATCTATTGAAAATCTATTGAAAAGAAATGTTGAAAAGAGATTTTTTCTTTAGGAAAGAATATTATTAAAAGATTGGAAAGTATATTACTTTATATTATTGTTTTTGTAAAGAAGTTTTTTTTTATTCTATGTTTTATAGACTCGCGTTTGACCACAATCTCACCTGATGGTAAGCGATTATGTGGTCGAAGATGGAGCACGCTTGCCTAGAAGTAACCTATTCACTCTTGACTTAAAGACCCCTAGGTTGTAGCTATCAGGAAACACAGACGTGCGTCTGCAAAAAAAACCCTAGCTGTATGCATGCTGTACGCATAATGAATGTGTTCCGAAAACGCTTTGTACGTATGGGTGGGATCTCCACCATGTACCGGCGGCGTAACGCTGTACGTCTGGTCGTCCGATGATGGAGTGGACTAGCTTAAAGAAGCAATGAATTTTGTTGACTCTTTCATAACGTTTCGTCGAAAGCTTCCAAGTTTTAAATGGTTTTAGATAAACTTCATACTGACGTAAATAATATCAGGATATGTAATTATATAAGGAAGAACATTCTGGATGGAAATTATTATTGGAATATGAAATGAACACCCACGCTAGGGGTTTAGTTCTCAGAGGAAAATTCGCAGAAGTGGTTAGTTGGTAAATAGAGAATTGGCTCAATTTTCCTGTTACATATTCTTGTTAGAATGTTTGATCAAAAAGATATTATATATATATTTTTTTATGTGAAGTTATCTGATGACTTTTTACTCTCTAGGACAGTAGGACGGAGAGGAAGGGCGTGTCAGATTTTTACTGACTAAAACGAAGTGGATCATGTGAATAAATCTGAAGATAGTAAGTTTGCCGTTACGTCACAAAATAAACATATTTTTACGATTTACAAAAATTGTTTGAGACTCGATTCAGGAATTGAACTATTTATTAATTAGTTTTGGACGAAACCCTTAATGCACAAGCCCAAAAGTTTTTTTTTAGATGTCCTTAAGAGACACTAGATGTCCTAGCCAAAACGATGTCAAGAAATCCAATAATTCTGTTTTCTCGTAGTCTAGAGCAAATATTCTTACAAATATACTAGAGTTGGACGCAATATCATATCCAGATATAAATATATGTGTAATATATCTGTCCAGCCTGTTAGCGGCTTTATATTAAAATATGTCATGACATCATTAATTTCAACGTTTCAATTTATTATATTACGCGACATTTTGCGTATCTTATGAATATTCTATCATGCAGAGGAGCTTAAACATGTCAGATTATGATCTTTAATAAATTCGCTCTTGGTATTTAGATTCATAAATATGTACGAAATAACTAAATAAGTAGGTATCTGTGCATTTCATTTTCGGACTATGAATGAATTGAATCAATGAATGGATTATTATTATCTACGTACATATTGTCGACTGGACCACCTTGAAGCGAGTCTTAAATTTAAGCGCCATAGCGTAACAGACGCTGTTGAAATTAATATAATTTAATATGATGATTTTCATAATTTAGTACCGTGTCGCTCGTTAGATGGCGTTAAGGTCAAGTTATAATTCGCTATGGTTTCGTTACAAGCGTTTGTATAAGACCAGCAGATGAAAGCCAATAAAGTTTTCCCATGTAGACAGTTCGTTTTATTTTCAACCCTATTAGTGTTCGCAGAGTTCAGAAAAGTACGACGTTACCATCTCTGTAATAAACAGACGCACAGGCCACTGGACAAGTCGTTGTGGTGGCGCCTGGAGGAGGCCTATGTCCAACAGTGGACGTCTTTCGGCTGAAATTATGGTGATGATAGCGTATCGTGCGGCAACGGTGCGTTTACCGCATTCAAAAAGGGTTTACGTTGCGTACAAGCTGCGTTTTTAGCGCGATAAAAGCGCGTACAAACTACGTCGCATGCGTATCTCGATTGTAAAATAGTTCGATAAAGGTAATTACTAAGTTATGAGATATTTTTCACTAATAAAGAGGATTGAGTATATATTTTTTATTGATATTATCTAGTTCTTGTAATCTTTTATCGTTGAATGGCACAGGTTTATTATGAGCTTATTCACTCTAGCCTTGAAGACAACCTAAATTATATTCGGACGGCAAACCATTTTGTATCAATCCTACGATGAACGCTGTATAAACGATGAGGCGAAACGCTTAGTCCGGACGGTGGAAGTGTTGACAACGTAGGTATATTATTATTTATCTACGTTGAATTAAATATATAATTATTATATTACCCAAGGCCAAGCCAACGGCGTATTTCCAAAGTAAATAGAAGTCAAGTTTCCTAGTTTACACCACGATGTGTTTGTATTAAGTTTGTACCATTTCGCATAACGCCTTGTTTCATTTCAGAACAAATGTATGCCGTCAGTGAATATCTTACCTTTGTAATGTTCGTGTATCTCTGGACTGAGATGTGACGTGTTGCCGTGGAAGTGAGCCGCGATGAACGGCCGCCTCACGCCATCCTGCAATGGATTCCACTTAGATTACACATCTTTGGGGAATTAGAAGGCCTACCCACTGATTATACCAGGATTTATACCTAAAGCTCCATGGTTGATGAACAAGGGATTAAATGAGGTTCCGAGAGTTAAGGTGGGCTTTCCCCACTTGCCTATCGTTAATGTTGAGCATGGTTTAAAAGCTTGCTGCTTCATCTAAAGCTTTCCAACGCGATGTTTGATGGAGAGGCAACGCGAAAAATGTGGTATAAAACCGTAAACACCGTTGGCATTCGGTAATACAAAACCGTAATAGTTTTTGAGAATAATTATATTTATTTAGAATCTCGAATAGAAGTACTTTTTTAATTTTAGTATATGAGTACATTATGGAGGGTCTAAGTTTACATAGAATAATATAATTTCAGAGGTCTTTACTGGATTAGTTTTATACAAATTCATATTTTGATTTCTATAGAAACCTAGATAATATCCACAAGATATCTAAGAATCCAAAATATCTGAAGAAAGATGTGTAATAACATCATAATCACATAAGAGCGGTGTTATGAAAATACACTTCGGGTTGGCCGCTCTTAAAGGCCAATTGGAAAACACTTGAAATTTGCTTGAGTTATCGCCTAACGCCAAACGGCAATGTTAATGCCATTGTCAAATTATCGCGATTATTTTCGGTATTTCTCGTTAATATGGCCCGGACATAAAAAAAAAAAAAACTTTTTACTAGGTACGATGGAATTGTGAAAATCAAATACTCTACAATGATTCGGATTCGCAGTCATAGGTATAGTTATGAATCGACTAAGATCAACTAAGTTATCTTTGATAGGTACTTATGTGAACAAAATGCTCTCAAAGAGAAAAAGATTTTCCATTTGAAAATTCCAAATGGAAAATTTTCTAACAACTTTTTGTAGAATCCTAAAATTGGAAACTAGATAATAAAGAGTAATGTTTATTAAGAAAATCGTCTAGATCTGATTTCGTTTATTTTAGCAAAAAAATATTAGATCGTTAAAAGTATCTCGCCATCTACAAACTCAACTAACGACATAAGCGTCGGCTACAGTCTATTCACAACTTTATTTTATAGTCATACTTATCTTTACAATAGTATATAGTATAAAATAAAGTCCCCAAGCCGTTTGTCTGTTGATCTATCTTTTTTGCGATAAACTCGAAAAGTACTGAATGGAAGTTCATGCGGTTTTCACCAATATACAGTAAATTTATACATGTAAAATACATAACAATTTACGGTTACTGCCCACTCCCTCCCCTATTGTTTACATTTAGGGGATAACTTAAGCTATAGTTGACAAAAAATAAAAGTAACGAAAAAGGCACGTTTTGATATTTGATGTTTTTATTATATTTATACGTTTACATTATTAAAACACTATAATAATATGTAATTACTTATTAGTTTGTTGTTTCTTTCAGTTTTGTTCTTAGTTACATTCAGTCGTACAGTCTTTCTCAAATATCAAAACGGGAGAGATAACTTTGATGTCGACACCGGCCAATGCTGAAAAGCAGCGCTGTGTGTTCATCGCATTATATAGAGCGTTCGGCTGTTTTGCGCAGTTGTATCGCCTTTTTCCTATGTAATGATTATGTTTGTAGGCTAGTTTTAAGGTTGGTTTTCTTTCTTTCTTTTAAAACAAAATGTAATAACATAAGTGAAGTACCTCATAGTCACTGTTCCTGACAGTTCTGGTGACGGTGGGCATCGACAACTTCGCGGAGGAGGCGTAATCCACATTCGGGGAGAACTTCTTCGTCTTACGTCTGAAACAAAAAACTAGTTGAAAAACTTTCTACGATAACTCCAATGAAGCCAGTTTACTACGTAGTTTTATTAGATATAACAGAAATAACTATAAGTTTAATAAACCTCAGTGGATCGCAGCTACCCTGCAGAGGGATCGAAGCCAACTGGGGACCAAGGTCTTTTACTGAAAGGAAGGCTTGGCCCCAGTGCGAAAGGCAATGAAGGAACGGGGTTGGTTGTTTAGTCAGTAAGAGTCTGATATTGTTTCTCGCTCCTTCCAAAGGCGGATGTCGTCATTAGATGATTTTTACCCACCATAAAAAACCTTAGTGGATAGATTTTTAAATAATATAGAAGGAACGTAAAATTAATAGGATGTCACAATGGAAAATCCGATTTTTTACAGACCACCTTTGGCCCTTCGGTATGGTCTCATACTTTTCAACATTACAGTTATAGTACGCTCATGGAATTGTACGGTGAAATGAGTACTCATTCAGTACTTTATTTTTGAGTTGAAAAATCTTCTAATTTACTTCTTCCGTTCGAGGTGGTGCGGGAGGCGTGTGTTTCATCAGTTGCCATTTGTGTTTCAGAGACACGGTACCCCTTTCGAAGTTCCGTAGCTCACACATCTATATTCTAATTTTTGTATGGAGATACCTACATTTACGCGGGCGCAGCCGCTGGAAGAAACATACTAAGAAATATTAAAATAAGAAGTAGGAAAATATAGTCATCTCGCAGCCATCTTGTTCAGTTTTGTTTCCCAAACAACCATGAATATTCATCCTTGTTCTACTAATGTTTCATCTTGTTAGCGCCTCTTGAGTCGCTAAACATTACAAACTGAGAACTACAACTTCGCCCCGGTTCCGCCCGTTAGTCACGACTTAGCTCCCTCATTATCCAGCCAAGCGTGAGTTGTGCCAACTTTACCTCATCAACGTCCTTTAATTAAAATCGCAAAACTAAAAAAGTTTTAATTACTTTTGCTTTGCAGAACTCTTTAACTGGGTAAGGGATGTTAGTGTACAAAAATATATACATCGTTTTTATGTAATATGTACCTATATACCTATTTACCTGTGATTATTTTTGTACAATATTTTATACTAAAGCACAAATAACACTAAAAGGGAATCTTTTTCTGAAAATATAGTCATCATCAGCCTTTTTAATGTTCCCCCCACTGGGAACACAGGTCTTCTCTCTAGGAAAGGGAATAGGTCATAATCAACCACGCGAGCCCAGTGCAGGATGGTGGATGTCACATGTTTTCGAATTTTTAGTTACAATTAAAAACCGACCGGTATGTCCTAGAGGACATAAATTAAGCAGCAGTGATGAAATAAATTACACATAGGAATGCGCCTGGCTGGGTTTGAACCCGCGACCTACAACTCGTAAGTCGGGACCGTTACCACTCGGCCATCACTGCTCTCTAAAAATATCATCAACATTGGTTATTAAATGACGCAATATTGGATTGGTGAAGTCATATTTCAGTGTGTGGTGTGCATCCGTATGCACACCACACACGAATGAAATGATTATATAAATGAATGATGATATGAAATATGTCAATTAGCAATAGCAAACTACGGAGTTTGCTATTGCTAATTGACAGTTCCCCATTCCACCAAATTTCAAAGACCTATGATTAAAATTGATCAATAAAAATTTATTTAAGTTACTTATTTTACAAACGATAAAAAGTATTGAGTCAAGCACCCAATTATGTTCCTAGGAATATAGTGTTTATGTAAAATTGGATATGCGTCTCTGTGACCTTATATATACGTAGTACTTCATCTCAAAATATAATTAAGACTAATCTACACAGCACTGTCGGGTTTTCTAATTAGAAATTATATTAAAACAAGCCTCTGTTAGCGGCTTTGCTCGTGTGATATTCGAAAATTATTAAACCTGAGTCAGTGGCTTGTGATGTTGTTATTTCGAAGAGATGACAGCACAGCAAAATATTGAGAGGATCTGGTAGAGCATTTGCTTGCTAGGGTTGTTGGAATGGTTGAAAGAACTATCCTGTGCCCTAATTCACGTAAAATTAAACAATCCCAATTCCATTGTCGTTCCATTGTCGTTCGATCGTAGTCCTATCCAAAATCGGTATTCACGATATTTGACGTTTAGCCGTTGACGACCTATCCGACAACGATTGAAATAGCTGAATACGCTTCAACGACTCTCGAACGAGTTTAAAATCGGTGTCGTTCAAACTCGATTAATGGTTGTGAATACGAAAATGTCAAAGTCGCTACGATATCGCTACGGTTTTGATTACGAGAATTAGGCTACTGGACTTCGTACTTGGTTGATTGATTTATGGGTCCGTAAAAGCTTGATGCACCTTTTCGCTCCACCGTTGAGCTGCAGAAGTCATTGGATGATACATCACTTTAAAAAAAACGCACACACATACAAATTTTCGCCTGTGTAATATTAGTATGATGATAATTATTCTGCTCAAGAATAATATTTAAGAGGACAGTGACTTGAGAAACTTCAGCTTACAGACATGTAAAGCCTGTTATTCGCACACAAACTTGAGCGGAGAAAATTGGGAAAATTACATTTGTAGATTAGATACCTATTCTGTTGGATTTAATCCGGTGAAATGATTCCAACACTCTCACTCTATAATTCTCTTCATCAATGATCTGTACGCTGTGTGCGAGAAACGCTTGCCGCGTTTGAGTTTCTGATTGGTTAAAAGCTTGGAGTGGGCCAATCGTAGCACTGAACGTCATAATCCTGTTAATAGCATTAACTACAGTACGGCCATCGGATCTCGACGAGTCTAAGGTTAGGCTTTTTTTTTTTTTACATGCTCTGCGAATTTTAGCGCTTGAAAAGTCGTAAAAAGATCCGACGGCCGTAATGCAATAAAAACTCGCCCAAGGCACTATGCTGTATGAAAACGAATGTTTGTTTGAAATACAGAGGACTTTTCGTTGTTTTCTTCATCTGTGACTGACTCGTTTTTTAAATTTGTTTTTTTTTTTTACTGTTAGAAAAAAAGATAACACTTTTAGGTATTTAGCACCCAGATACAATGAATGGACAACTTATGTGTAGAAACTTTAAATAATATAAAAACCACAATATTCTGTATCTTATAGCTATTCCAAATACTTAGGTCCAGTTCAATATATTGCAGTTGTCTGATACTAGTTTTGATCTAGAATCGTAAAAGTGCGGTAAAGCTAGTCGTCATCATAGAAAATAATGCACATTTAAATTAAACTTGTTATTTTAAATTAATGAGTTTAAACTAATTAACCGTGAACTGTGTATATTAATAGGTAGTTCCTGTGTTTCTTTTTATGCAAAAAAATAATTAAATTATACCGTATGACTCCATGCTATCTTCGTGCACAAAACAAACACAAAACTTTTTTTTGGTTTCTTTTTTATGGTAGGTAAAAATCATGTAATGATGAATCCCGCCCTTGGTCGGAGCAGGAGACAGTGTCAGACTCTTATTGACTAAACAACCTACCCCAATCCTTTCTTTCCTTGATTTCAGGCCCTGGTAATACGCATTTACCCTTGCTTCTAAGAGGCTTCGACCCTGCTGGGCACCTACAGTTTGCTGACAACTCCTAGAGGGGCGCGGGAATAGTGCGCGCCGTCGACGACTTGGGCTCGGTCCTCACTGTTACCAGACGACCGGACGGCGGACTACCCTACCCATGGCTCGATGTCCGCAAGCTCGCGCCTTCGGTGGCCGGAAAACGTACTCCTGTTCCTCCATTGGCTTCATTCTAAGGCCGCGGTGTTTTTTTTCACACAAACCATGCCAGTTGATTTTAGACACTTATGGGCCCTCAACTGTAGGGGTGTTCCAAAGCTCCTGTGTGGAAATAGCATGAGCTATCTACTGATTTGAGATCGGTGCTTACCGGACGGCCGAACGTGGAGATACTCCTTACTTGTCGTCTACAAACACGAGGTTATATAGGATGATTGGTTACTGGGGTCCCGGTCCGGTTTCTGAAAGGTCGGACCTTCCTTTCAGAAAACGGGTATGAGGGCTAAGAAGGATTAATGGGGTGGGTTGTTTAGCCAGTAAGAGTCTGACAAGTCTGCAAACTAGCTTCAATTTTGACATTTCAAAAGTGCCTGTAAATGGTCTATTTGAAATAAATGAGTTTGAGTTTTGAGTTTGACACTGTTTCCCACCCCGTCCTAGGGCGGGATTTGTCATTAGATGATTTTTTCCCACCATAAAAAAGGATGATTGGTAATTAATTTTTTTTAATCAGCATGTTCAGCACATTTTGACCAGTTAGGCGAACGTAAATGTACTGATCAGTAGATTTTCGCGATTTCAGTTTTGGTCCCACAGTAAAAGTTATAAGTAAAGATATCATGAGTAAAATCACGTGTTTAGAGTACCAGTCACTAATTACCAGTACCCCTATATAGTCAAGGTAGTAATTATAGTATGACTGGTTAATTTACGGTACAAAAGCTTGTAGAACTTCTAATTAGTTCTCGCAAAGTCCTACAAAAGCAAGATTAGTAAGGTTTCTATTCATAACGCCTTCCTTGGCAGAATCCGGCGAGTGCAGTGGAGTTGTCGGGGCAGTACGTGTCGCTCACAATGCCGCTCTAACAAGATAGATAGATATATACTCTTTACTGCAAGCTCTCTATTTTTACAAGTTCAAATAGTAAAACGTTTGTATTGTACGCGACATTTAAGTTGACCCAAAATGGCCATCGTTGTTATTGTTACTACGCGTAACTCTCTCCACTGTGCTTCACTTTGATTGAGACCCTTAAATCTGGTACTGCTCATTGAAGGTCGATCGCCATTTTATTTTGATCATCTTGTTCTGTGTCTGGTTGTAATTTATCTATAACTAGCGACCCGCCCCAGCTTCGCACGGGTGCAATACTAGTATATTACGCATGTATTATACTTCTAAACCTTCCTCATGAATCGATCTACTTATTTAAAAAAAAAAACCAGCAAATTCCGTTGCGTAATTTTTGAAGATCTAAGCATACATAGACAAAAGTGACTTTGTTTTATACTATGTAAGTAATGAGTAGAAGAAGTATGTTTATCAGTTGTCTAGTACTCATAACTCAAGCTGTGCTTAGCTTGGGACTAGATGATGTTGTGTGATAGTTGTGGAATATATTATATGTGGCAACGCCAACGTCAGGAATATGAACTTTGCAGAGGACCCTCCACCTCCTTAAAGTTTCTTAATGTTTGATTAATGAGCCCTGGAAGTTTTGAAAACCACATACTTTATATAAATCTGGACCGGTTCTATTTACTGCTTAAATAAATCGAATTGGCGTAACATTAACATGCAATTCGAAAAACTTCAGATTTCTCGAAGATGTTGAAAGTCGGCACCAGCAAAATCAATAAGCAAGTTAGATTTTTGTATGAACTTCTAACAAGAAAGTTATCGTTTTTTTTTAATTGCTATAAACTAGTGCTTGACTGCGATCCCACCTGATGGTAAGCAGAGATGCAATCGTTGATGGTGAGGCGCACTAGTTTATTAAGAGCCTATTCATTCTAGCTTTGAGGATACCTAAATTACCTATAATCTGACCGAAAGACCGCAGCTGGCAAACTGTTCTTTCCCTCGATGTACGCGGTATTAACGACGAGACGTAGATGTCTCAACAACTTAAGGGTGGATATTTACCGTATATGAATGACCGTTGGTAAAATTGAGATGACGGAATCAAATCGTGCAATTCCCGCGCACACTCTCCAAAATGAGCTTCAGCAACAAAACAAAAGAATCAATTTATAACAGCATAATCTCGTCAAGTTGATGAGATGATGGTTGTAGATGTGAAACTACTTGATTATCCAAATGTATCGGTATTTCAAAACTAAAGGAAGTTACGGGCTGATAATTCGCTTAAGTTGAATCGTATGGCATGATTGTGTTTCACTGTAGTTTTCATCAGAGACCGTTTATCCAGTTTCAAACAATGTTTACGTTGCCGTTCACATGATCCACCAATAGCAGACAAAATTTCTCACTAAGGGCTCGTTTACATGATGGACGCGTGGAGGACGCGCGTAGCTTTTTTGCGTTAAAAATAAAAGCTTCAGTTATGTTTTATGCTCGCACCACTTACACTGCTGCACTACGGCGGCGCAAACGGCGCGCCGTTCGCAATATGAAATGCATGCGCGCAGTTCGCAAGCGGTGCGCGCGGCGCATTCGCGGCGCGTTAACCAGGACACGCAATTTGCAGTAAGTGGCATAGCGTGGCGTAAGCATAAGCATGGTCTTCGTGCAATACGATAGTCAATTAGAATATCTAGACTATAGAATGTTATATGTCATAATCAATAGAATTGAAATCATTACATAGTATAAAACAAAGTTGTCCCTGTGTATGCTTAGATCTTTAAAGGTACGCAACGGATGTTGTTTTTTTTTTGTAGATAGAGTGATTCAAGAGGAAGGTTTATGTGTATAATACATGCATAATATATTCAATATCAGTACCCGTTCGTCTGATGTAAACGCGCCCTAAAACAAGTGAAGTGGCAAATATTTGTAATGTGCCGGCAGTAAAGTGCCCTCAGCACTTACTATGTTACCAGTTTATCGGACACCTCGTTTGAAAGGGTTGGACAACGAAATAAAGCTAGTGGCTCAGAAATCAGAAACTTTATTTCATATAACCTCTTTATCAGGTACTTTTGAATTGTCAAAATGGCGTTCAGTCAAAAAAAAGTGAAGCTAAGTCGCCGTAGGGACCCTGCAGAAGGGTCGAAGCCAACGGGGGCCAAGGGTTCGTGACTGAAAGGAAGGCTCTGGCCCTAGTATGTATGGCAACGTAGGAACGGGGTAGGTTGTTTAGCCAATAAGAGACAGACACTGTCTCCCAAGTCGCCCAAGAGCGGGATTCGTCATTGGCTGATTTTTATTTACCGACAAAAAATAGCTTGGTCGCCATTCCAAAGCTTAGAACTCTATGGAGAAGAACGTGTAAGAAGATTATTGATGGAAGCTATTATTGGCTCTGTCATCAATGATATTGCAACTGTACTATTTTGACCAATACTATTCTGCACGAATATTTATTTATGGTACCTAAAGGACGTTTGGGAATTAGTGACGCCATCGCCAAGTTCGTTCAGTGTAAAAAAGTGATTACCTGATTTAATTATATTAAGCCGTATGTTAATAATGAAAGAGGGTTCCGTACCAATCCACTTACCACTTTTTAGGTCAACGGAAGAACCCGTGAATTTTTATTCATTTAAGAGTGTCGAAATATACGTCCCGCTCTAGGGTGATGAGCTAGGACGTGTCAGAATTTAACTAGATATCCCAGTCCTATATTCCTTCTTTTCCTTGCGTCCCAGGACCTTGAATGTACCTTTCAGAAGCGACCCATGTCCCCAGTAGGCAATAGGCCTTGAGGCGCATGTGGATCACTAGGCGCTGGCAGTCAATTGAGAGGTGGTTAGAGATAAATATAAACATATACTGAAATAAAATAGATGGTTTTTCTATCAAATTATTTTCCGAAAAATCAAGAAAAACTAACATCGCTGTAGCCAACAAACAAACAACAGTAAGGACCATCATTTGCGAGATCCACCTCAGATGAAAGCACGCAGCGAAGATGGCGCAATAAAAATAGCAATAAACATAATCCATGAATATTTCTCATGATGAAACCCGAGAGCGCTGTGGTCGCATTCCTGATTGCTTCGCCGCGCCGCCAACCGTCACAAACCTTTATATATAGACAGAGACGTAACGTGGACTAGTTTAGACGTGGGTGAACGAGCAACAAAGGACCCAGCAGATTACCAGCTTCAGGTATATTACTTATCAGTAAATATAATATTATCAGTATATTTGCCTAACACATGCCGAGTCGGATTTCCATGTCATCCAGTCTTGAAGGGCACACCACACTATGTGTTCTTGTTTTTTGTATCGTAATACTTTTACTAAATTAGGCATTTATCATGTTTATGCGTTTTAATTTTCATATTTTTAACGTGTTTTTTTATTATATATGCAACAATCACAAAGATTGTTTACATTTTTTTATTATTAATGGTATTCACGTGCTTAGTTTAGTAATATTATTGTGCTTTTGTGTATATTTTTTTGTTTATTTTTTATATTGCATCAAATAAATGTTCTCTCTATCTATCAACAAACAGGCCTTTTTCTTTCATAAATTTGAAAACGAGACAGCAATTGTCGCAACTAAGAGTCACCGAAAAGGTCGTCAAAAGGGACCGGAAGGGACCCGACCTAAGAAGACCTTCTCAAAGAAGTGTGGGCTTGTTCCCCTTTGGGTGCGAGGCCGCACCATCGCCCCCTCCTAACTACGCTACTATACCAATATAGACTACGTATATGTACCACATACTTGGTTGTGCTATCTAGACGGCTGGAATTTGCGGTCAGTCTGACGTTTAGGACTAGATCTTCCAGTAGTTTAGTTTGTCAGTTTGGAATATAGGTAAAGTTTAGCGAGTGGGCCTTAAGATGAGTTTGATTGAAAAAGTTTAGCAGGGCTTTAGTTTGACGTCAATGTTTATCATTCACTCTCAAAGGTGAATGATATGATTGAGCATTTGAAGAGGTTAGAATGTTCCATTTACATTGAAATGAAATACAGGATCCTCCTAGTTCGGCTCCAGCTGCTAAAACTGTTGTGTACATTTATATGTATATACGTTTTAAAGCATTAATATGTTAAAATTTGTAAGTAAGTACTTTTATTCCTAATTATCGGGACTCAAGATTCTTCAGCTCTTGTGTCGTAATCCACCACGTAGGCTGAGTGCGGATTGATTGATTTTCAGTTTCTAAAGACACACCGGTTTCTTTTTAGAACAGTGGTGATGGATATAAATTTATTTATATTCAAAGCCACTATCTAGATTTTAACCCACAATTTAGCTGTTCAGTATAAAATTTTGTACAATTATAAACCGGAAAATACCCAAGTGTGTTCATATTTCAGTAAAATTGCGTCAAAAGACATATTGAGATCTGACGTTTCAGTTCAGGAAACCAACTTCTTAGCTGAAGAGATGAGGAGGAACACGCGATTCAGTGTCACACTGCAGATACCACCACAGAACCTCATTCCTAATAGAAAAGTAATCTTTATAGGTATATTGGATGGTTACCTGTCATCAGTCTTGGCCATCATCCGAGGAGCCGCGTACTCATCGACGGAGTCAGCTGATGAGTCAGGGAAGACGCTGCGTTTGGTTCTGGATCCTTCTTCATCCGTGGGCTTGGTTGGGTGGATTGCTGCTCGCATGGATTGCAGTTCTGAAAGACGATGAAATAAGATCAAGTTTAGTCATGGAAGAAGATTAACCTTTCAAGTATCGTAATTAGAAACATAATAGAATGACAATAGGTGTGTGAACGCCAGCGATCACTTGGGGCACACGAGTTTAAGGAATAAAAATTGCAGACTGTGGGTGAAAAAAAAAAATAGATAGATAGGCTTGCGTTTAATCACTGTCTCGTCTGATGGTAAGCAATGGACGACGTTGGCACACGCTTGCCTAAAAGTAATCTGATGGTTCCTTCCTTTTCTGTAAGTACTCGTACTTATTTATTAGTCTCTATCGACCTGTTGAATGATATTTCTTAATTACCTACTCTCTAAACTGTTTGTCCTGTGGAGTGCTATGTCGCAAACACTTAACCTGTTTGACCTGAATTCAACTGTAGGTAAACATTTATCTGATCGTATTCCTCTGGGATGCTCTCCAGTCTCATCACTGCGAGTGCTTTCAATCTAAGTAATACTTGTCTAAAGGTGACACTACGATTTGGTTTTTGAGTGGCCTCTCGTAGGTTTACTTAACCAGACTGCCTGTGGCCACCTTGATTAATCAAAGTTTCTAGCTAGGGCTTACAAAAACTTCTAATCTATACGATATATTAGGCTCCTGAATAGCTTTAATTTAGAGCTACGGACCACAGCTTAGGACAGGAGGAGGCTAGGGATAGGCTAAATCGACACATGACTAATTTTATAAAGTTTGTAGGTTTATGTTATAGGCAACCTCGACTGCTAAGGATGGGGCCCACTCGGGAAAATTCACGTCAGTATTTTTTGGTAGTGTTTGACTGCGATCCCACCTGATGGAAAGCAGTGATATAATCGTTGATGGTGAAGTATACTCACTCTAGCCTTGAAGGCACCAGGATTACAATCAGATGTAATAAAGTTTCCAGGAGTTTAAAATGTAAAATTGGTGTATACCTCGAAAATCACATAAAGCTTTTGTTTCTGTGTGCCAGAATGATATCTTATTGTTGACTCATTTGCACATACACATAACTATTTTTTTTCACTTGAGATTGGTCACTCTGACCTAAAATTTGATCGAGAGGTTCTTCTATTCTCTTGAATTTAGGAAACATAACTGTAGCTTAGTCGCATACAGTTTTTATGCCAAAAAATGGACGGTAAAAAAGGCCTATCATATGAAATGATATACCAGGAACAATGTTCCAGTAAACCATCCATCCATGAGAAAAACGAGTTAAGTATATCAGAGAGGAACCTGTGGTCTATAACAAAAACATAAGATTCATTGCGAAACTATTTGGCAGAATTGCAAGAGGAAGTCATAAAGAATTGACTACATAAATGTTATATGTAGCTGTGGTTGCATAATGTATTAATGGCCTTTATCATGACCTTGAACAGTTTGGGAAACGAAAACCGGTTTGGCAATGAAAACTGGAATAAGACAGGAGCAAATTTTTTTGAGGAGAAAAAAAAACAACAGAAGTCCATTTATGTGTCTTTGAAGAGGGAAATCATTCAATAACTTGTCTTGCTATAAAGTGGAAGGTGAGGGCGTGTGACAGAAATCAGTCAATCAAATCATATGTGTCTTTCAGTTACCCTTTCCGTTATAGGGACATGGTTACTTTTTTACACCGTTCCCGCAGCTCTAGGAGTCACAGGCTCTACTGGGCTTCTTTCAGTTTTGCTGACTTATCTTTGAGGCATGCTTGAAACATAATTCACCGTTGACTCGAGCCTGGTCCTTGTCGGACTTCTAACTCTTGAGACCAAAGCGAACGCCAGCGTTAGCACACCTACTGTCTTTGTATTGTGTCTCTAATTACGGTATTCAAAAGGCTAATATATACTCCACCCTGTCGTATGAGCGATGTGTCTCCTCTGGCTTTTCTTCCCGCCCAATCCGATTTTCGGCATCCACACATCTCTATTTGCTGCCATCTTAAAAGCCACCCACCTCTTAGATTTAATACCTTTCACAAAAGTCACTTATACTCAAAACTAATAATCACGACATGGCATTTTTCGTAAAGCTATAAATATATAAAAGCGAAATACCACCCACACACCTATTGAATACCGTAATATGTCTCTAACATAAAAGTAAACTAACAGGTGTGTGTACAGAAACTATGACAAACTTAAAATTTTGCAGGTAGGTTTCATAAAGGGTATGGACATCCATCTAATAGAATACGGAGCTTTGAAATTGATACGAAAAACTGACTTTCAAGCGTGCAAACCCGCTGGCAGAAGCTAGTTCCTCAATAAAACCGTTTTTCCCGTGATGAAATTTCATTTCTCCGAGCACTGTTAAACTACGAAACCCAAACTGTACAAATGCCTCAGTTTCGTGAAACCCTCTAAGTCTGTCAAATCTTGAAGTTTGTTGCTAACGGCGGCAAACTTTAGTATTGTTTAACAGCTTTCTAACTACTGCGAAGTTATCGTTTCTAGTGGAAAGATTTTAGATTCTAGAGGCGTAGTTCGATCACTATAAAACAATAGTCGGTATTAATTTTTAAACATAGGTATAAATGTATATTAAAATCATAATATTTTTTTTTACTTTATTTTTCAATAATTTTATTTTACACTGATTATAAACATAACACTTGTGACAAAGTGGAAGAAGCAAGCTCACACATTAATTCTATTTTTATAGTCAGGAGAATGTTGATAAAAAATAGAATAGAATAAAACTTTATTGTACACCAAAATAGTAACAATACAAAATGGGTACAAAGGTGAACTTATCGCTTACAGCGATATCTACCAGACAACCTTAGGACAGAGTATTTAGAACTGAAACTAAAAAAGAGGGTAGTCTGCGGTTTATTAGAAAGTAGCACTATATATTTACGAACTTGTGACTATTTATTTCTTACAAGTTCTAAAAATAAACATAAAGTGACTTGAAAAAAACCTAAGCAGTATAAGTTCTACTTGTTAAGATGCCAGACAACTTACCAAGGTATATACGACGGTAAGAAGCTTAACTGCCATAGCAACTGCCGAGAACTTCTATAGGTACAACTGTTGGCTTTTCATGAAAGTACCTAATGAACGTTTTCTTGATACTTTGTAAGCTTGTAACTGCTAAACATCATTTTTATTTTATTTTAAGTAGATTTGCCACCTATCAATAAGTTCTTATAAGAGTTCTTAAGGCTCTATCGAAAAATATTTGTAATATTGTATTTCCACCACCAAATCCTGCCAAATTTTCATAGCTTAATTGGTGGTGCCAGTTACTATTACTTTATGAAAACATGAATTGTATATTGTATATTTATGTAAAAATAAATAAAATATTGTTAACATAGGTTATTAACTTCTGCCAGCGGTATTGCCCCCTTGAAAGTCGATTTACCCCCATAGGAGATGAGTTTTGTAAAATTCTTAGCAGACGTCTACACCCTATAAGGATCCTGCCAAATTTAAAGTTTGTAGGTGTTTCTGAGATTTCGTGATTATTTAGTTAATGGTATTTAGCTTTTATATACACGTACAGATATGGATAGAGAGGAGGCTTGTGTCCCTGCAGTGGGAACATTAAAAAGGCTGATGATGATGATGATGACAGATACGGATATAGGCTCTGTATGGTAATTAAAAAAGTGATTTTTTTTTATCTTTTTTTTCGTAGCACGTCCCAATTCTGAGATATAGACTTAAAGTAATTATGTCACAAAATTACTAATATTTTTATTTTGGGATGACAGAACCCCAAAATCAATATTTACATAGATAAGTTTGTAAGGAACCCTTAGTGCTTGAATCCAACTCACTCTTAACCTGTTTTTTTTAAGTGTACGTAAATTATTTATGAAAAAATTAATATAATCATAGTCTTACCTGGCAAGTCAGGGTCTTCTGGGTTCTCGTTGAGTCTTCGCTTGAGCTCGGGGATGTTGGAGAGCACAGCCCTGTCGCCGAAGGTCACGTCACTGTCTATGAAGTCTTCAGCTCGAAGGTGCACCATATTTGTTGTGCCAATCTGAAAAAGAAAACGTTCAATAAGCCTAGGTAAATTTTAAAACCATGGTGTCGCTTTGCGCTGTTAAATCGTAGTTTAAGGTACCTAACATTGTGAGAAACATTTGGGACGGACGAATAAACTACGGAACTCTACACTGAGCGTGGCCCGACACGCTCTTGGCCGGTTTTAATATATACGAAGATCTCCTATTGGGAATAGACTGCGGTGTTGGCAATGTTCAAAATGGAAAAAAGTAATATATGGAACCATCGAGGATGATGAAGACTATCCAATTAGTAATAACCAGATCGAATAACTTGATTAGTATTCATTAATAATGATATCGAATAGCTAGGGGACCCCGGGCACCGAGGTAAAAGCCAAGGTAGCAACCGGGACTGGCGCTGAGATGATGATGATGAATAATGATATTGAATAGAATGTTACACGTGGATGCAATCTAATTTCGACATTGAATGGTCTAAAACACTAATTTATTACTAAATTTATTTTAATATTAATGACTAAAGAGATGGCTTAAATAAATTCATTGATAAAATTATCTGTGAATGGGAATTTAAATAAAGATTAATTCAATGTAAATGTGTTAATGTAAAGTGAAATAAATTAATCGTTTATTTACGTCATCTAGTTTACGTAATCAAAACATTGAATATATTAGAATACATTTATTGTACAAAAAATAGTAAAGCAAATTTAACAGGTAGGTATAAAGGCGGTCTTATCGCTGACGGCAATATCTACCAGACAACCTTAGGATGGATCGTAAGAACTTCAAAATATATACAGGGTTGGTAGTCTGCGGTCTCACAAATGAATAAAATTACAGAATGTATCTAGAAATAATTACCACTAATTTTAATGAAAGCGTTTTTCGCAATTCTTTAAACGATGACCCAGATTGTTTTAACAAAACAGAGCTTTAGTAAATTGTTCTTAACAAATAAGAAAAAGGAAACAATAAGGAACACTTAAAAGAAATTGTAAATAAAAATTGTACAGAAGGTTCACTTTTAAATTTTTAAGACTTTTTTAGTGAATTGAGAAGATAATAAATGAAAATTTTGATCAAAGCAGGTACAATAAATGAATAAGTTATTGTTTTAACTTACAAATATTCTCAAATAATCACGCAGTACATATATGAAAGATTAGGTTCTGTCTGTGGTATCGGTCACGTTAAATCAGAAAATATATAAACTTTGTTAGTCAGTGATAAATTTAGATTCTAGTGGTAAAATAATTTTTAGATTATTGTAGTAATTTTTAAGTAGGACATTAAAAGCAAAAGTAGGGGGTGAGCCTGATGTGACAGAATTGCTATTGAGAATAACATCATCCATGGTCTGTGTTAGCAAGCGCGACTGCTGAGCGTCATCCATTCCTAGTAAGGGCAAAAAGAGTTACTGGATTTTTCCATTAGTAATTACTTTATAACAGCCCGACGTTTTTAAGTATCTAGGTGGTGTGACACCACTTACACACGTGGAAAGCACGTTGACTATGAACTCTTGTCTTATAGACCTCGAGGTTGGCTCGATCAGGCGACATAGACTGGCAAGGAATTCAACCCCTTAGCTACAGACAGATGTACACACAGATTCTGGACTTTACCGCCCGTTTCAAGATTTGTTTATTGAAGATGTTGACCCTTCTGTTGTTTTTTGTTTTTAATTTATGATTCAGAGTAAGGAAAGCTGGATAAGTGCTGGCGTTGATAGCGGCCCGGTAAAAGTACAAACAGACGACGGCTGAGAATTGGACGATAAATATGAACGCGGACTCTTTGTTGAAATGTTTTGCGATACCGTTTAAAATAAAAATGTATTACATTTTCTTGTTGCTTTGATGAACTTATAATTTCTTTATTTATTTATACTGGGGCCCTACAGGATCGAAGCCTCCTGGGGCCAAGGTTTGATGCGAAAACGTTACTAAGGACTAAGGCAAGGAAGGAATGGGGTACGTTGTTTAACGAGTAAGAGTCTGACACTGTTTCCCGCTCCGCCCAAAAGCGGGATTCGTCATTCGATTTTTTAACTACTATAAAAAAGTACAGGTAGAGGTATTCTCTACCAGTCAACCTTTGGATTAAAAAGAACACTGTGGTCGTGAGCACAATAAATAAATAAATAACAAATATGTCAAGTATAATTAATAATAACAAAATAGGTTTTTTTAATAATAAAATACGTTTATGATGATTTAGCAAAAAAAAAAAATATTGAGAGAACTAAAAATCTAACAATTATAACGAAGACCGACTACGGTTGAGATAACTTCAATTAGCAGTTACGAATTATTTTAGGTTTGAAAGATAATTTTCTTTCAACCTTTTTGTCTTTTTTTTTCAGGATTAATAAGAATGATACCTATAAAAAAAAAAATTTAAAGTTCCAAGGCTAGAAAGTGAAAACAAAATTCCATTGTAAAATAATTAAGTATGATATTTCAGTCAAATAAAACTAGATAGTACCGAGTTGGGATCACCGTAAGTTAAACTAATCGTAGTCCACTAAACGAAGGATAATCAACAAGATCTCACTGGATTATGAGTGTAACTAGACTAAGAATGATATTAACTTTGTAGTTTACCGACTTTCGTTTTAGTTCTGAACGTCTTAGATAAATGTGATTTAAACAGCGTACAGTAATGAAATAAGCGAATACTATCCCAAGAATACAAAGCCAAAATCAGCAATACGTAGCAACAAAGCGCTGGAGAAATTAGGCTCTAAGAATTTTGAAGGGACTTTCTTGATGGATACCGTAACAAAATTAATCTAAAAAAAAAAAACAGTATTAGGACAAAGAGAACACCGGAAAAATCGCCAAACTTAATCGGAAAAGTTGCCATGACAGGGAACATTGCTTGCAGATAGATAGATATATTCTTTATTGTAGGTACACCATATAATTACAGTAAGAGCTTAAAATTAATTTAGTGTTTCAATGGGCGGTCTTATTGCTGTTAAAAGCAATTTTTTGAAGACCACCTTTGGATGGATCCAAATTTCTTTGGACCTTTGGTGGCAGTACAGATGATTTGCCCCTTTACCCTAGCGTAAGGCGATATATACCAGTATACATATATTAGCAAAGTCATGTAGTTTCTAATTACAATAGGACCTAAAACGTTTACAAAACAATCACCGCACAAACCGCCAGATAAAACTAACTTGAGGAAGGTACCCAAACCCTCTCCTCTCAAATGAACACAATAAATACAAAGTGTTATTCAAAGAGCACTCAAATGAAGCGATTGAAAGAGACACGTCGAGATGGCGTCGTGGTGACGAGTGCGATGGACAGAGGAGAGACACTCGAGACACTCGCGTTGCTTCAAGTACCGACAGACGTAGGTTTTAAGATGAATTGCTGACATTGAGACAGTACTTGAAATAAACGAATTGAGACTAAGTTCAGGGTTAAATATGAAATCGGCCCAAAATTTCAAACTAATACTTAATAATATACTAGCGACCCGCCCTAGCTTCACATGGGTACTGATATTGAATATATTATTCATATATTATACACATAAACCTTACTCTTGAGTCATTCTATCTATTAAAAATCGCATCAAAATCCATTGCGTACTTTTAAAGACTAAAGATCGAAGCATATATAGGGACAGCGGTAAGCAACTTTGTTTTATACTATGTTATAATAACTAAAGGTTTGAAGGCACAATTAACATCCATTAAAAAGCATTGAGTCCGCGTGGTAGATTACGATCCATTCCCTCTCCTAGCAACTATTACAAGGGTGATTATGACTTGAGCTTTTCCCAGTAAAGTGAAATTGTTTGTGAGTACATACGAGGTACCGATCTGAATAAAACAGACTGTGATGGTACTGCCACTCTTCTTAGTCGTACACTCTTGTCAGAGTGGTCGTGGTCATGTAGGGTCGCCCACTGGTTCATCAGGTGCTATCGCTGCCTTGGCGATTCTTCTCCATCGCTCCCTGTTGGTTGCCTGGCGAGCGCATTCTATCACAGGGATCTTGGTGACAGATTTGATGGTATCTGTCCATCGTGTCGATGAACGACCACGCGGTCTCGTGCCTTCGACTCTACCCTGTATAACTAGACGCTCCATAGAGTCACTTTTGCGGGTAACGTGTCCAAAGAATCTAAGGATTCGTAATTGCACAAGCGACGAGAGCCTTTGTTTGATTTTTAATTCGTTGAGTATGGACACGTTAGTCCGATGAGCGGTCCAGCTAACCCTGAGCATCCGTCTCCAGCACCACATTTCCAGGGCGTCGATCTTTCCTCGGTCCCGCATCCGTAACGTCCACGTCTCGGCACCGTAGAGAAAGATCGGAAACACTAGGCTTTTCATAAGGCGTACTTTTGTATTTCTGGTTATTCGGCGGTCTTTCCAGATTTTATCCAGTCTTTGTGCAGCTGATCGAGTCATGGCGCAGCGTCGTCTTATTTCGAGGTTGCTGCCTCCACAACTATCAATGATAGAGCCCAGATAGATGTAGCTCGTGACGACTTCACAGTTCGCAATTGGTGTGCTATCTGGGTTGTTGTCGTTTGCCCTATCCACTATCATCATCTTTGTTTTGTCGCGGTTCAATTTAAGCTGCTGCTGCCACTAAGTGTCGTAAACTATCTAAGAGGTATCTACAGTAAACAAGGAAGAAATAAAAACAAGGAACAAAACAAGGCTTCTGAACAAAGCAAGGTTCCTGTTGAATTTACCACCGGAGCGAAAAAGGTAGTGGTACCTAAGGACTCGAACAGATAGAAATAATTTCGCTTGAATCCTGCAGCGCAGCGCCAAACTTTGAAGTTTTCGTTTCGATTGCAAACAAAAATGAACTTAGTTGTAGTCAGGCTGATGTGTCTTCGAAAAGGCTTATGCCTAGCAGTGGACACCTTCAGGCTGAGATGATGACCAAAATAGATTTTATTTCGATGAATCCAGTAAATTGTAATAAATTTATAAATGAGTGTCTTGTTCTCGTGAAATATAACAGCTTAAAAACTAGAATTGAGTACAAAAAAGTCTCGATTTAACAGTCCAAAGTTCTCGACGCTTTGTGTATGTATTATTCATCAACACCCTCGCATAAACTCGATACTTGGTAATAATATTGCCGATCCTTAAGATGAAATCAGAATTATTTTTAGGAAATTAAATTTGCGTTTCATCGAAAATGGAGAAAAAAGACTGTTTAAATGTAAATTGGTCGTTTAAGAAGCAATTAAAGCATAGATCAAGTTAAAAAAAAAGGATTTATAATAACGGAAAGTTTTAAATGGACGGAGTGTGGGAAAGAATGAAAGAAAGATGAGAAAAGAAGATAGTGCAACGGTTTACGAGTTCATAACAGCAGAGAAGAAAAAAGTTCCTACTGCGCTAATCCAAAATACCTAGTATGGGAAACGGTTTTTTTTAGCTGATAAATCATCCTATAACTTTTCCAACTCTAGGATAAAGCGAGAGAGACTACTAACTAAAACCCACTCTTATATGTTCCTTAGCCTCATGTTCGAGGTCCTCAGGTTTCCCTTTCGGAAGCGAATCTTTGATCCCAATAAGCTTCTGACATCTTTTTGAACCGCGCGTGGAAAACTATTCGAGCTCAGACCGGATGGTTACCAGGCGGCCGGACAGTGAGCTACCCATCGCTCGTAGTCAGCAAGGCAACACCTACGGTGTTTGGAAATTGGGGTCGGGATCCCAGTGGCTGAGGTGCGAGGAAGTCCGTTACCTAGAAAACGTCAGATTACTGACATAACCAAACTTAAGTGAGCACATTGCTAACAAAACAAATGATCGATGGGGACAAAAGGTTCTAAAGTGGCAACCACACACCGATTGTGTTTCGGTGTGTGGTTGCCACTTTAGAACCTTTAGAAGCTGGATGGAAAACCTTCAAAAAAATGGGCCCATGTCCTGGTGAGGATTGGACATCGGTGAGGAATCCCATGGATGTGTGACGGTTAGGCCCGGTCGATATGGTAAAACTTAAGGAGGCCTATGTTCAACAGTGGACGTCTTTTGACTGAAATGTTGATGACGATGAAGTGATGAAGATGAAGAAGAAGAAAAACAAGCCTACAAAGACACAGCTAAAGCTACTGTTACAAACATAAAGATTATTCTTAGAAGATTAAATGAAAAACATAAATATGATGAGAGCAAATACCTGACAAAAGACAGAGCAGATACTAGGGAACAATATTAATGAAATATTCATGTAACCATGTAACATACACGTGTTCAAATCCGATGTGAAACTAAATATTATGATGATATAGGTACGGGTCCCTAGACACAAATAACAGAGGTAGATTCTAAATCCCTGGGGCTCAATTCATACCGCCGCGGAATGGAATGGAAGCGACTATTTGCAACGAAATTTTATAGCATAATGTACTTTTTTATGGTGAGAAAAATCATCTAATGACGAACCCTTGGACGGAACAGGAAACAGGATCAGACTCTTTCTGACTAAACGACCCTCCGCGTTCCTTCTTAGCCTTCATACCAGGGCTGGATCATCCTTTATGAAACCGGACGAGGGCGCAGTAGGATTTGGCCCTGCAGTTGGACCTCTTCATTTGCTGACATTGATGCTCCTTGAGGCGCGAAGGAACAGAAAGCGTCTTCTATGAATTTGGCTTAGTTCGGACTGTTAGCATATTGTATTTTATGTCAGTTGTATGTATATGTATGTATCATAATGTTTTATCTACACTAATATAATAAGGGTAAAGTTTGGGGTCTTTGTTGTTTTGTTTGTCGGAGGTAATCTCTGGAACTACTGGTCTGATTGGAAAAAATTGGCAACAATAGAAAGCTACTTTCGTCCTGAGTGACTAAGGCTATATTTTATGTACGCGGGCGAAGCCGCTGACAAAAGCTAGTATGTTATATAAAAACTAAAACTCCTGCCAAAAAAACATCGCGCGTCTTCCGAGGAATCTTCGCTCATTTTCGAGAATTCTCCCAGCGTCTATCGAACTACTGTCTAGGGGACAGCTTCGGACGAATTGACGCTTCCATTGCATTCCATTCCGCGGCGGTATAAATTGAGTCTAAGCGTTTGAGGGCGGTTTGCGGCTAATGTGCCATCTTTGCTTCGTTCTACCCATTGGGGATATATGTATCGATTTTCACATTAATTTGTTGATTATGAAGCTTATTTGGCGTTGTTTCTTGGATAATATTTTAAGAAATTAAACTTTTTTAAGGAATTTGTTCGGGAGACTTCTACGGTCCGGAGTAAGTGGTTTGTCTCGTCGTTCATACCGAATACATCGAAAGACTGGAACAGTTTGCCTACTACAGTCTTTCAGTATAAGTTAGGTATCTTCAAGGTTAGAGTGAATAGGCTCTTAATAAACTAGTGCGCCTCACCATCAACTACTACACTACACAGTCAAACACTAGTTTATTTCAATTTTATAAAATTCAGTCGAATGGCATTGCAATCGATATAATTATGTTACATTTTGGGTCTAAAATATCTATAGTATTTATGATGCGAACAACGAGCAATAGGTAGCTCACTATCCGACTGTCCGATTAAGACCACATCGTGAACGCGCTCTTTAAAGGGATGTTAGCAAAACCGTAGGAACTTTCGTTAAGGGGGACAAGGTATTTCTAAAAAGAGGCCCCTGATCCTAGAACGCAAAGGGCAAAAAGAGCAACTGAAGTATACAGGTGTGGATTGAGTCATTAAAAGTCGGTGTATTAAACTTTTACTCTTCCCTAGAATGAGAGAAACTATTGGAAGATATCCCACCTAATAGGTTGTTTAGTCAGTAAGAGTCTGACATTGTTTCTCGCTCCGCCCAAGGACGGGATTTATCATTGGATGATTTTTACCTACCATAAAAAAACCTAAAGGTTGAAAATTGTGAAGCAAGTCAAGAAATAAATAAACCAAACTCGCTGAAAGGCTTTTTGAACAGCTTTATTTCGTTTAATTCAGTACAAGGAAACAGAGGTCGTTTTTAAATTCAGATCGGAAAATTGTCAGGAAAATTCCTTTAAACAAAACGTTCATTAAATCTTTCTCAAATTTAAGTAATTTATTCTTATTTCGGTGGAATATTCCAGAGTTTAAAAAGCTTGGATGATCATTATCTGAAGTGTTTTCAGTGTGACGTGGTTGAAGGGTGGCACGGTTGATTGCCCTGCCAATAAAATTGAGCTACCCTATCTACCTGCGTCAGTCTGTAGCATTCCCCATTAACGTGGCGCTTTTAAGAGACAACTGATTAATTTATACGTATGTAGACACTGATCAATATATCCCTCGTACCGAATTGCGTCAAAAGTGATTCAATCGCGAATCCAAACAAAAGCAATATCACAAATATTACTCAAAAACTACAATAAAAAAAAAAAAACAATCATTTGTGAGTATTAAAGGTCGGGTTCACGATATAATCGTTTGTGACGCAATTCGGAACGTGGGGATGTCATTGCAAATCACAAGTGCTCATTATGTGATAGTTTATTTTATTCATATAATAGGTATCAAATATTATAAAATTTAATGTGTTTGTTACGCTTTTATGGATAAATCTTTGAACCGATTTCGATAGATTTAATTTTTTTCGGTGTAAATATTGCATTAATTTGATACGTGCTTATGCTCGTGAAATTCAGGAAATTACTCCCTACGAAGACGTATAATTTCCTTTATTATTACGATAGAAAAAAACCATCAGAGAGCAGCCATCAATTACGATAAGTTACGTCCTTCAGCACGATAAGTTATTTTTTACTAAAAAAATGCCATAACTTGTTCCTTAATAAATGCTTTCATACCCTCAAAGGTTGCCTACTTGCATAAGAATTAAAATTCATAATACTATACATTATAACCCATTTTGATGTTAAAGACGAAGTGCATAACATTATGCTCACATGTATGTACTTACTTAATGCTAAAAGCATCTTCTGAATTTAGACAGCTCTCAAAATGTACACTTTATGAAATGAAATTTGCATTCCTAAAGTGAAAATTTACGTAATGCAGAGTGACGACTTTAGTAGCTTTTTAAGAATGAAAATTTTAAAGTAAAATTTTAAAAAATCAAACGTAGGCTTAGCGCAGACTTGAGGCACTACAGTTTTAAGATAGACTTTCCTCATAAGACAAGTCTGCCTTAAAATTAAAACTAAAATGTTTTGTCTAAGACACGTCTCGCATCTTAAACCTGTTATCTACACTAATCTTCTACACTAATATAATAAAGAGGTAAAGTTTGTTTTTTTTGCTTCTTTGTTTGTAGGAGGTAATCTCTGGAACTACTGGTCCAATTGGAAAAATTTTAGCAACAATAGAAAGTTGCTTTACTCCTGAGTGACATAGGCTATATTTTATGTACGCGGGCGAAGCCGCTGACAAAAGCTAGTGTCTAAATATTACACGTTGATGTCGTTGCTGTGTGCGCCTGCAAACTAACAAATGGGAAACCGACAATCATTAGACTTGTCACTGTGCGTTTTCTTGTAGATGTTAGACAATTTTGTCTTTGAGACGCTTTGTTTGAGGTTTCCACATTTTTATATTTTTTTGTAAAGCAATAACATAGCATAGCCTTATAATGGCAATACTGCTGGGACTCAGGCCTCTTCTCTAGAAGAGAGGATTTGCAGGAATCTACCACGCAGGCCCAGTGTGAGTTTGTGGTTGTTACATGTCTTCGAACTATTGGTTCCAAGACATGCCGGTTTCCTCGTGATGTTTTCCTTCACAATTTCGAGAGCAGTGGCGTTGAACTAAATTACACAAAGTAATGCCCCTGGCTTGGTTTAATCCTGCGACCGCGATAATTGTAAGTCGAAGCCATTACCACTCGGCCACCAATGACCTTAGTAAAACGTAGTAACTATTTAGTAATCTGTGGTAAAGCAATGATGTAAAGCTATCTTTGTCTTCAAACTGGCGTGATTCCAGTCTGTGCTCAGCCTAATATGACATCTCCTGTATAAAAGGCAAAGTCCTGACTCACTGTCAGGCTCGTCAACGCCTAGCTGAAACCGTGAGACCAGTTATGGGAAAACTTTTATTGCGCAGAGGTTTTTTTTATGGTAGGTAAATCCAATGACGAATCCCACCCTTGGGCGGAGCGGGAAATAGTGTCAGACTCTTACTGACTAAAGAACCTACCCCGTTCCTACATCGCCTATATATACCAGATCCTTACAGACACGAATTTGCACAGAGGTTCCTTTTTTTAAATGAATTTAAAGAATAAAAAGGGGTTCACTAAAATTCACCCCTAAAAGGATGAAACGAGGGTCCAAAGTTTGTATGGAGAAACCTGCTTTCATACGGGCGAAGCCGCTGGCTGGAGCTAGTCATGCCACAAACAAGGTAAAAGTATTATGAGCTTAATAAATTACGTAATGAACTAGAGACGTGTACTAATATTAGATGAGGTGGTTGAAATATGAAATTGTATTTTACATAATTTAGTTCATGTTATATAAAAGCTAGGAATTTCTAAAAGGCGGTACATTATCTTGTTACAGGCTTTTATATAATGAGGGATGTATTTTATTTTTTAGTTTAAATCTTCCTATAGGACTGTCTTCTTTACGGTGACTTAAAAATCGGGGCAGGGATTTCAGAGGACCAAATTATTACGTATTTTTGAATATGTGTCACCGGAAAATTGCAGAATTCGTATGATTGTAATAAATCTATATTATTATAATTATGATTTATCGACATATCATGAAAAAATCGTTTTATATACGATAAATCAAACGTATAAAGCGTTTTGGGTATAGCTAACGTGTGGAAATCCCTGCCAGAGTTAGTGTTTCCTGAAAGCTACCTACAACCTACTTGTCTTTAAGTTAACAGTGAATGAGTTACTTCTAGGCAAGCGTGCTCCATCGTGGGCCACATCAACGCTTACCATTAGGTGAAATTGCGATCCTACACTATAAAATATCCAACTATAAAAAAAATCGCATGCGAAATTCCAATTAGTTTGCCACATAAGGGGGCTTAGACAAAGTCACATTCTCACTAACGATAACGAAATTCGAAACTCCGAAATGTATGGAACTGACATATGCCTTCGAAAAGTCACGTGGTCAAACGTTTTCGATTCGCTAGTTGTTTATACGCCAAATTGGACGTTTTAATTCGATAACTATAGCCAAGAAGTTGTTATTTTATCGAATCAACACTTCGACTTATCGATATGTTAGTCGATGTCACTTTGTCTACCATTTGTGGTCGACATCGTTAAGGCGAAATCGAACTTAGAAATGGATTCGACACGGATCGATTGCCACTTGTCTAGGGCCCCAGGTGTCTGTTATTTTCAATAAATAGCAGTAGTGAAATATTAAAGTCTTACAGCATTTCATCTATTTTACAGTTTCTTACAGTTCGGCCGTCGGCTTTTGGCGAGTCTGAAGTTCGGCTCCGCGAATTTTTGGGCTTGAAAACTCGTACAAAAATAAAGGTTTTAAAAAAATAAATGCAAATAACAGTTTTTAAGAGCAATAACAACTAACTTCAACCTAACTTCAGACTCGCCAAGATCCGACGGCCGTACTGTACCTCAATTTTCCAGTGACAAAAAAGTATTAATTGTATGCGTATATAACTTGAATTTTGGGAATTTGTCTAAACGTAAATATACGCAATTCTCCGAGTGACTTCCCCTCATTATCCCCTTGACACCCAAGCGAGCGCCGGCGCTCGCGGGAACTATAGCGAACGCCGGCGTTCGCGGGTATTAACGGAAACTATTAACGTACAATATTTGATTTTTTTTTTACCGCCTAATTCAACATCCATATTAGCACATCGTAAAGACTCGACGTTGATTACATAAGTACCACTCAAACATTCCGGTATATAATACAATTTATTCGAATTTAAAAGCTTACGGATCTTTTACAAAAGAGAGCACCGTTTCTACAAAATCCCGAACGATTTACATCAGGAAGATGATCAATTTCTGAGAAAATACCGAAATATCTTTTTTTTTGTTGTTCCTTTATTTCGTTTTGTTTTTCAGTGTTGTCAATTACTTTCGTACTTTTGTTAAAATATTCGGATTGGAATCACGGGTGCTCAGAGTGGGGACTCTGCTCACCCATCATGTGATTCCAGGGAAGACGGTGGTACAGCGATCAGTGCCATCGTACTGAGTGAGGCATAGGGGAGACCGTTATACATTCTTCTCAGGGATGTGCCGTCGTTTGTTAAGTAACGGAACCTCTTCTACGTGCTGATGGTGATCACCGGGGTGGTTTTAATGAGGTAAACATCCCATACTCCCCGGACTTATCCCCAACACGACAAAGTTGTTAAAAAAGGATCAAATTAAAGAGAATAAGCATTTGAAACTCTTGACCTATACTTATGAACGTCGATTAGGTGTTTAAGTTTTTTTTAGCTGGTATAAACTGTTTAACTGCTCATTGAATGTCAACCGCCATTTTGGTTTAACTTATATCACTCTAACAAAGTGCTTCAATCGTTAATCGTAACAAAAAGGCTCATACGCATAGTAATTAATCGCTTGCCCCCAATTCTCTAAGGAAACAGCTTTGAGCGCAGCGTGCGTATTTGGATTTCATCGCTGGGCTAGCGCTGCACTCAAGGCTGTTTTTTTTTGTGAATAGCGGCGTCTTAGGACTGTGTACTGCGAAAAACTCGTTCCGTCGACAAATGTCAACTAAGGCAAAGCCTGACGCAGGTAAAGGCTCACCTTGACCTCTGACCGATGCATCACCACTTATAATTTACTTCATTCTAAGCTATTTTTGAAATACCTTGATCGATCCATAAAGTGACCGTTCTTCGTTAGACTTAATCCACTACTTGCAGAATGTTGTGTATGCTAATTAAAATTAATATTTAATTTATAAATTAAAATTAAATTATTAAAATTTGGTCTGCAGCAAGAATTATGGCGCCACGTAACTAAAAAATAAATCCGAAATCCTACATCGCGCAATCAAAGTTCTGCGCACGATTTTAATATACATTTAAGACAACCGGAAACAATCTATCGGGTAGTTGCCCACCTACACATAACAACCGTCTGGTCGGAGGATCCTCTCTTACCAACGAATCTTTGTGGAACTTTACTCTGTTCTGCATACCTCCAAATTTCTTTTGTAACATGCAAGCATAAAAGATTTACCAGACGGCTGTAAACCAACGTCTCTACCCACGTGACCTTGCTAGGCTTAAACCGTGAAGACAGCGGTTATAAATCGTGACCTTTAACGCCCTTGGTTGGGAGGCGCGTTTTCCCAACCACAGTGACTGAATTGCGAACGTATTGGCGCGTTTACATCCATGTAGTCGCAACAAAAACCAAATACACAAACTAAGCTCCAATTAAGGTGAACTTGGTTGAAATGCTGTCGGGACGCTGGATTACCATCAACTGGTCTTTTAAGTCTCTCTCGCCTTTAGTAAAGCTAGTACCCGGATTGGCTCAATTGACTAATGATTTTCAGATCATATTCATAGGAACGACAACCTTTAAAAAGTATTTAAATAAACAATCTCCCTGTCATCCTTCCCTTCATAAACCTCTTCCAAGTGTCATCATAACCGCCATAGCCTTATTCCAATTTATTTAGGGTCGACGAAGCATATACGAGTTCAACTCTATACACACATCTCCATTTGAAGTTGCCTCAGTAATCACCACCTTATATCATTATTCAAGGAATCATCTCTTCGTTTCTGTGATGAACACTCCTCCCCTACCAGGAGTTACCTTACCTGGTAGAGGAGACCAGCAGAGCAGATTTCTAAAAATTCGTTTAATTTATCTTTAAACTAGCAACCCGCCCCAACTTCTCCTGGGTGCAATGCTGATATTAAACATATACATGTATTATACGTACAAACCTTCCTCTAGCTCTGGAGTCACTCTGTCTATTAAATTAAACCGCATCAAAATCTGTTGCGTAGTTTTAAAGATCTAAGCATACATACGGACAGACAGCAGGAAGCGACTTTGTTTTTATACTATGTAGTGATATTCACCAGATAAAATATGTACTTACATGTCGCTCTCTCTTATCATAATCAGGGTACCAGTCCCCACTCTCAGCGTCCTCCCCAGCATCCATCAGGTCTTCATCATCACCGAGATTATCATCCTCTAGCACTGTAAGGCCATGGAGCTTCTCCAGGGAGTCGTACGAATGATCCTTCGATTCTTCTTTACCATCTGTGCTGCTGATGTCATCATCGGCGTAGATCTGGAGACAAAAATAAAGAACGGTTAGAGTTAGAAGATAGAATATTATGTGTTGGTTTAAAAATAAGGTTTTTTTTTAATATTAGTACGGTATCTTTTCATATGAAACAGAACTATTTCAAAGGAAGTTTATAATTATTATGAATGTAGTTTAGTTGGTTAATTTTTTCTGCCCTGCGCAGTTTGTACATACGTTTGTAGGCCTACCTACAACCAAGCCCCTGAAAAACTTAAACACACTCGTACCTACTGTACAAAATTCAATTTATCAAAAATGTTGGTTTCTAAAAGGGCTTCCAAACTGAATGATGTGATGATCTGAAAGAACTACCCAATCGGCATTAACAGAATCGAGCCGATCATATTAGTAATTTGTTCGCCTATTCGGTTCAGTTTATTTATTCAGTTTGCCAGAAAAAAAAAAAAACAGAAAAAGTGTTTTTTTTCTTTTTTTATATAAATTTCTAAAAAGCGCGCAGTTACGTACCTAATGATTATATCCCCGGCGGCCGGCTATAATAGATATCATGATAAAAAAAATAAAAAATCTATTTTAAAATAGTAATTTATTTAGTACAAAATCATTAAACAACACAAAAACACGAGTCCATTAAGATTCTGGACTTCAAAGACAAAACAAACTGAAACCCTATTTCAATGATAATCAGAATTTAGAGGCAACAAATGTAGACCAGCGCAGTCGTGTGTCGAGACAATAAAACTACTCAAAGAGCCCATATCTCTCCATTAGCCGTTAGTACCACGGTACACTAGGACTAGTATTACACTGCACGGTCTGTTTTCCTTTACTTTCCTCACAAAACAAAACCATTTAACAGATAATCAGGGTTTATTGGAAGTTTTTTTTTTTTTTTTTTTTTATGGTAGGTGAAAATCATCCAATGACGAAACCCGCTCTTGGGTGGAGCGGGAGACTAGTGTCAGACTCTTACTGACTAAAAAACCTACCCCGTACCTTCCTTGCCCTATTCCTGGAGTCGAGGTAACAGTTTCCCACTTCCCTCTAGACTCCGGGAGGCTTCGACCCTGAAGGGCCCCTGCAGTTTGCTGACAACTCCTTGAGGCGCGCGGGAACGGTGCGCGCCGTTGACGACTAGGACTCGGTCTTACAGACGACCGGACGGCGAGCTACCCATTGCTCACCGTCCGCGAGCCAGTGTCTACGGTGGCCGGATATCGGCAGGATCGCGGCGGCGACGGCTACGGCGAGTACGCCGTTGCCTTTGCCTTATGCGGTCGGCCTCCTCCTTTACGAGCATTACTGCTTCGCAGAAGGAGGCGACCGCCTGCCATTCCTCTTCGCTGTGGACCATGGCCTGAACCAGGGCCCGGCGCGAGAGGTCGCCGCCGCCGATCACCCCCACGAGGACACGGCGATGCTCTTCCCAAGCAGGGCACACCTCCACCGTGTGCTCCACCGTGTCCTCCGGGAGGGTTTATTGGAAGTAAGTGAAACATTACGACCGGACGGTAAGATACTCATTGCTCGTCATGTGCAAATCTGTGCCTATGGTGGCCTAGTTGATAATCTACAATCGTAAACGTTAATAAACAATTAATCAAATATATGGCAATGACTTCATTAAAAAAAAAATTGAAGCCACATTTTCCACATTATTCAAAATAACAGAATGAAATATAATGGTTTGTACAATGATCATCGCTACATCCAGCGATTTTATGACATTTTTTTTTAACTTTGCCCCACACTAGGAATTACTCCTGTGTCGTGGGTGCGTTCACAAAGATGTAAAGTCACATACACAAGATACCCAGACACGGAACATCTCTCTGCAAACTATACAAATATTTATTACGTGCGGGAATCGAAACTGCGACCCTCAGCGTAACAGTCAATCGCTCAACCACTGCGCCAGCCCAGCCGTCTAATTATACTTATGTTGAGACATTCGGTTGAGGCGTTTCGATTGTAGAAAGAGACTCGTCACGAAACGGGGAGGTTCCCGACATCCAAGGTGTCCCCTGTCACGGCGGTTGGCACGTGAGAATGTCCGCTCCCTCACGCACGGTCAAGGTTATCTCCTCAACTAGCATCATTGCTTTGCAGAAAGAGACGTATCATCATCATCATCAGCCTTTTAATGTTCCCACTGCAGGGACACAGGCCTCCTCTCTCTAGGAGAGGGAATGGGCCATAATCCACCACGCGGGCCCAGTGCGGGTTGGTAGATGTCACATGTCTTCAAATTTTTGGTTCTAGGACATGCCGGTTTCCTCACGATGTTTTCCTTCACCGTTTTGAGAGCAGTGGTGATGAAATAAATTACACAAAGTAATGTGCCTGGCTGGGTTTGAACCCGCGACCTACGATTCGTAAGTCGGGGCCGTTACCACTCGGCCACCACTGCTCTGCACTGAAAGAGACGTATAGCATGCGGCAAATATGTTGAACCAATTTCTATAGGTACGTGCAGCTTTCCACTTCGATTGAGACTCAAATATCAGTTACTGCGCATTCAAGGTCGACCGTCATGGTGATTCAATTTGTGTGACGGTTATGACCATAGAAAGTGGTTTAACTTATTTGCCGGGTATCTATCTATATAAAAATCAATGCCACTTTTCGTTGTTATTTTATCATTCAAGAATGGGCTGACCTGTAACCAAATGCTCTAGTTAGGCTTTGTTCGGACTATTTAGTAGATGGTTTATGTGAAGTTTGCATAAAATCGGTCGAGCGGTTCTTCATTTATCACATTTTTCTGTTGCCGGTAGCGAAGCCGCGAACAAAAGCTGTTTAAGTTATACATAGTGTGAATGTGTATAGTGTAAATTTTAATGTCTCCTTCTCTCCTTCTTACTCGCACACGTGACCTTTTTAAAACGTGTTAAAGCTTGGTTCTATACGAAAATACAGAACGCCTTATTTTTATTCTGTACCCTAACCGCCTTAAGCTATATTATTTTTCCGGTAACTGTGAGCCATTACTAGCACAGTCACGTTCCGAACAGCGAACTGGTTAAGTTTTTCGGTCAAGTTCAGAACTTTTACGTCGGTTTAGTCGTGATCGAAATAGCTCAGTCCACTTATCTGTTGCATCGCTTGAACAGGGAACTTTTAATGATATAAACTGTGGTTAACTGCGGTCCTAGCTGATGGTAAGCAGTGATGCCATTATTAATGGTGAGGAGCACTAATTTATTAAGAATTTGTTCACTCTAGCCACTCTGAGAGCACCCATTCTGAGAGCATTCTTCCCTCTCCTAAAGAGGAGGCCTGTGTCCCAGCAGTGGGAACATTAAAAAGGCTGACGATGATGATGATGACTCTGAGAGAAGTGTTGGCCGAGTGGTAACGGCTCCGACTTAGGAGTAGTAGGTCGCGGGTTCAAAACCCAGCCAGGCGCATTACTTTGTGTAATTTATGTCATCACCACTGCTCCCAAAACAGTGAAATAAAACATCGTGAGGAAACTTGCAGTTACTGAGAGGCACCAAACATTCGAAGATATGTTGGTGGATTACGGCCCATTCCCTCTCTTATAGAAGAGGCCTGAGCCCCAGCAGTGGGAACGTTGTGTAGCTATGCTATTCACTTTAGCCTTCAAGTGTTAAAATGTCAGTTGTGTGAGCAAGAAAAAAAGATGGAGCTATACATCTATATATCTATTTGTATCTGTCTTTAACAGTTCAGTTCAGGTCGTTAAATGGGTCGTGTTAAGAGATCGTGGTATCTGAACTATCTATTCGACGTGATAGGTCTCTTTCGACTTAAGGCCAGCCAATCCGCGGTACATTTTCATACAACCGCTCTTACTTGATGTAGGCCAGTCATTAAAGCCTCAAACCCGGAAGAAATTAGTAACACGGTGAAATTTTGAGGGGTTTTTAAGGAAGGTGAAATAACTTACCGAGTGATTTTGCAGCGCTCTGGGGTGTACGGAAAGGGTTGAAAAGGGGTGAAAATGGTTTTTTGTTAATAACATTGTTAAAAAAATTAGTAACACGCTGCAAATTTAGAATTAGGTTGTTATTACCGTTTTGTAACGTGTATTAAATTTGCAGCGTTTTGCAATGTACGGAACATTGTTTATTATTAAAAAACATTAAAATTTGTTAATAACAAGGGTAAAAAAAATAGTAACACGCTGCAAATTTGGAATTAGGTTGTTCTTACCAATTCGTACCGTCTATTAATTTTCATTTCATTAATTTTATTAGAAAAGTTCATCTATTTTAACCTTAAAAACCATTTTCACGTACTTTTGAATTTCCAAGGAGTTTGTTGGCTGTTTTAAAAGTTGAAGCTTTTTTGCCCGTTCCATATTTCCGTAAATCTCTGAAGAAGAACGTGTAATGAACTCCGTGGATGGAAACTTTACCTAACTTTAGTAACGTGAAGTTTTCCAATATCTACCAGGTAAGGCAAAGTTCTTACTTTTTTTTTGGTTGGGAATTTATCAAATAACTTCTCAGTGACGGAGAGTCCGACTTTTACAGACTAAAACTCACTTTTGTTTCTACAGTTAAGAACCTTATGCATTCCTTGCTCATGGTGATACTATAAAGCAATCCCGCTGCCGAAAGCAAAATCTTTGCCTTCCTACCCTGACACAATGAATGCCAGCTATGAGAAATCTCATAGTGTCTTTCCTTACGGGTTTTCTCGTAGACGGCCTTATATGAAAGTATACATATTAACTTAGCCTAAGTAGGTATACTGGTAAAATGGATTTTTTTTTTTACTTTCACACAACGCCATTTGGTCTGGGGACTAGCTCTGCTTAAATAGGTTTAAGCAGAGCTTGCTGATGCTAACTGATAAAGAATACAAGACTTACAAGATTTAAGAAAGACAAATGATCGTGCTCATCACACAAACAGTTGTTCTGGATGCGAATCCAACCCTCGACCCCCAGCATAGCAATCAAGGCTACTGATCATTAGGCCATCAGGTCAGTCAAAAGATGAAAGCGTCACAAAAACCAACTAAAATCTTCCAAGGTCTTTATTAAAACATCAAACAACGAAGTACTACTGATCCCTTCACATTTACGAGGAGTATATTTCACTAACAAGAACCCTATACGTGATTAAAGCAATTTGTCATCTCAAGTGAGCCGCATCACCACCAGCCACATGTTCCTACAATGGCCTATGTAATTGATGTGAAAGATATATGGCACACCACATCTATCCGGGCCGAAGGACCACTTTGAAAGGACCACTGAAATTTTCGAAAGAATTACCATCGCCCGCTGAAAATGTCCAAAAGAGTAACAATCGGCTTAGAATGCCGATTATAATGTATGTGTCTTCAAGGCTAAAATGAGGCTCTCAGTAAACTAATGCACCCCACCATCAACTATTGCATTACTGCTTACCATCAGGTGAGATCGCAGTCAAGCACTAGTTTATTTCAAATAAAAAAAAAATCGTAAAGGGCAACAGATGCAACACAGGGTAGTTTTAGTCAGCAAAAATCTGACATGCTCTCTCTCTCAACCCTGAATGGGAGAAGATATCGATAGGGAACAGAAGAAACATGTGGTAAATGCTGCGAGCGCGTTTGTTGTGTTGTCGTGGACTTTTTTAGTCTTCTTGTTGCTTCTAGAACGAGAGGTGACGTCTCACCTCAAAAAAGGTCCTGCACCATAAACCGTGTTTTAGATCATTACGATAGTTTCGTTAACGCCGAACGCTTGAAATTGGCTTCGCCTTCAATTCCTTTCTTCTGACCAAGTGACTGAGCGTTGAAATTGTCAGAACAAAGGAATTGGAGTCGTGACCAACTCAAAGCCTTCGACGAAACGACTGTAACTTAGTCTCGTAATAAGTTCCATTCTCAAGTAAAGATTTGTGTCCAGTTAACCTTCTGTAGATTTCAAATTTGTGGTGGCAGATGCTATCAATCATAATAAATGATTGTACGTTCGTAATAAGACGGCCCTTAAAATATTCCTTCAGGGTATCTCTCCTACCGAATATTGTTAATATAACATTTTCTTGGAACTTTCATAATATGAGACTTGTTCATACTATTTGGCTAACGGGTTATTACAGGAATGTCTGTCTTATAAAGAGTATTTTATTATCTAGGACAAATATTATTAAATAATTTTCCTGAGAAGACTATGTATTTTTTTAGTCCCTTAAATAATTTGAATTTTCGAGTGGAACAGAAATTGCTTTAAAATTCTATCACTTAATTAGAATTTGCCTGGAATTTTCTGGTAAAATTCCTAGTTATTTTATCAAAGCGATCAATAAATTTTACTTTGTTGGTAGTGGTACTACCCACATACTGCGGAATTATAGGTTCCTAAACCGAATATAGCTACGTAAATAAATCAAAACATACCACATGTAGCATTGATTGAGAATCCCACACGAACGACTTAATTAACAAATCCTTTGAATCGCGAAACGTGAGCTGTACGGTATCGCATGTCCTCATAAACCACCTTTACACAATATATCCATCTCATTCTCATATCATCTAGAACCATACGAGAGAAAGAGATGAGGCATGTTTAGTAGAAAGCTTAACGTCGCATTTAACGCTTGGCTACAAAAATAAAACGGTTATCACGGCGTTTGATCGGAAGACGGACGAGGTTGGAGATTGTATGCGTGTGTTGTTTTATCAGATGCAATAATGTAGGTGTTGAAATAATGGCACGTGCCAACAATCCTGATACAATAATAAACGCGTTTACCAACAGCTGATACCCATCAGGACATAATTGTCTTACAGCCCACCCAGGAGTCGATCTTTAAAGGGAATACAAACGTAATACCAAGCCAAGTCACGAACCTTTCGTGTCGACTTTCTTTCTACTATCGATACGCCTCAGCGTAGTTATCATTAAATATCCTAAAACTACAAGATGTAGCGATAATCTAGAAACGATTACATTTTATTCTATAATTTTGTACGATGTGAACTTGGCTACGAATTTTGTTGAGATGATGTCATTTTCATTCATTAGATTCTTTTTCTACTAGCGTTAACAACTGTAGTAGAAAAAGAAAATAATAGAAAAAGACTATCAACTTGGCACGGGGGCCTGAAACGAATGGCTGATACTTCAAAATTAAAATAATAAAAATAGCACAATCTTTAACACTACGTAGGGACTCTGCAAAAGGGTCGAAGCCTGGCATCCAAGGTCTCTTTCTGTAAGGAAGGCTTCAGTGGGAAAGACAAACAAGGAACGGGGTGGGCTGTCTGTTTAGTCAGTAAAAATCTGACACCGTTTCCCGCGTCATTGGATGATTATTATCTACAATAAAAAAGCAATCTTCAACACTAAATTTTATATCTGCCAACCAAATACGAGAACTAGAAAGCAAGCATCACTAACCTTGACAAGGTTAGTCGCGAGGCAGTTCATGGTGTATTTAACACGTCCTATTTATGTACGTAAGCGACATACGCCAAACATATAATGTAGTACATAAGCACTTATATACGCTTCCACTCTCCCATGAACAACAAGGGCAAAGTACAAATATTTGTAGCGAGATGTAATTATGAGCGATAATGATGTGACAACATTTTCAACTTTGCACATTCCATCACTGTCTTAGCCTAATGAGTTCAGTTAATATCCGTAAATTGCCTATACAATCACACCTATGTCATTTATTCAAACTTTGCTTCAATATTCGGTATATTATAAGTCTTTATTATATATTAACTAGCGACCCGCCCCAGCTTCGCACGGGTACTGATAATGAATATATTATGCATGTATTATACACATAAACATTACTCTTGAATCACTTTATCTATTAAAAAAAAAAACAATAAAATCCGTTGCGTAGTTTTTAAAATTTAAGCATACATAGGGACAGCGCTTGTTTTATACTATGTAATCATTTTATAAGTCTTGATAACTATCCACTTTTATTATGGGACCAAACCTGAAAACCCAGTACATTTTGACCAGTTAGGCGAACATAAATTAACTAACCAGCTGATTGTTTTTGACGATTTCAGGTTTGATCCCAAAGTAAAAGTTGTTTATTATCATGACTACAATCACGTGTTTAAGCATCGGTCAGTATATAGGTCACCTGTATCGAACTAATCGATCCAGTCATACGGGCCGGTCTTCAAGGTTAGGCAAGGTCTGCTGAGATTTTTATATGGATGGATAACCGTATTTACAGACCGAGGCTTACCGAGGTCGCATAGTGGATCATATGCACTATTCTTAAAATCTTAACATACCAATTATTCCAAGCCTCGAAAAGCGTGTTTAGCCATCGAACCCGGCCGTCATTTCAAGATCTTTGACAATAGTTACGGGTAGTCAGAAGTCATACAATCTGACACTAGTTTTTCATGGAATCTGGATTGTGGAGAACAGATATGCATGTGATGATATTTTTTTAGAAACACAGCTCTCATCTGTACGTTAAAGTAGGAAGTGCCTACAAATGTAACGAAAAAAGGAAGTTAGAAATTGATTAAATAAGGACCACAACAATATACATACATTATAGAATAGCATGAAATAGAACAGAATACAACTTTATTGTACACCAAAAGGTTATACTATCTAAAAAAACATAAATCTTAATCTAACAGCTTTTTGCAGCAATTGAGGCTGAGAAATCATTATCACTCGCATAGCTAGAGGGAGTAATAAGTAAAATCTATCAGACAACTCAGTTTCAGATAGTCCAAAGCCACAGCGACTCTTTCAAACTATTTCACAGCTAGCTCCCGTACACCCGACATATCAATATATTATCGTCACGCAACAAAGCGTAGTGAAGACATAGATCTGAGAACCAACCATCCGCGACAAAAGGTTAACGTGTGATGGATCATGCATCTACTCTCGATATAGATTTTATAATGCAACCAGCGTTTGAACGACTCGTCACACCTTTCTAAGAACCAACCGCGGAATAATATGAGTATAAATACACATTTCGTAATTAATAGTTAGGAATTGACCAGTATAGAGGATATTTAAAGTTCTAAGAACTATGTAAATGACTGGTAGTGGTAGGCCTATAAAGAAAACAACAAAAAAACTAAAGACATTAACAGGTACTGACCAATCACAATTCCACAAAGTCAATTGAAATATCACCATTTCAGATATAGATATTTCCTAGAGACTCAAAGGACCAAAGTTTTCCAATTAAGACGTCTCCTGTCAAGTATTGGGCGAAGTTGGTGAAGCTACTGTACGTGAACAAGCTCATAGACGTTTAATATAGTTCGCCAATCGATGATGTTAATGCACGCGGAAACGTGTGGATGGGAGAGGTGAATGACCGGCAATTGTGGCGCCTCTTCCGAACTGTACGTAGGAAGGTATATGTCCCACAACACTCGAACTATAATAGACTTCGGAGAAATCATCTCTAATATCTACGCGTGACATTTCTGGACAGTTGCTTCGAACAAAACAAGGTCGATTGTCGACTTCCGCCAAATCAAAGTCCTTGTTAGTGTTTATGTCTCTTTTATTGTTAATGTAATTGATATTGACGAGAGACGAGAAGGATGAAAGGTCAGGCCCTTCGGATAGGTCAGTGTCGTCCTCATTAACAGCGCACATGTTTGAGCAGATGTTGCAAGAATTTATTACGTTGGGATCACGTTTACTGTGATGGGACTGTTGATACCCAAAAATGCGATGTATGGAGATCACAACACGGGTAAGATAAAATTCTGTTTTTCTTCAGACTTTATTGCTGTTCTTTTATTAAAGAAAATATGTCAAATTAACACTTTCTTTCTTTATTTATAAAATGAACGACATTAACGTATATCTCTTAAATTGTTTTGAGACAGTCTTTTTAAACTCGTAAACCCGAACGTTTTTAGATTTTCATCTCCATTTCTTATACGCAGTGTTCTGAATTGAGGTGTTAAAATAAATTATACAGTAATAAATCTGAACGTCACACATGATCAATGAGACGACGAATTAATTTAAAAATATTTTAACTAAAATGATATTCTGATGAAAATGTGTGAGTGAAATGAATAATGACAGAGTGGGCTCTTGTTTCACAATTTGCTTCGTTTTATTCTAAAAGTGCTAATAGATTTTTTCATTGAGAATTACTCTGTAACAGAACAGAACTTACACATAACATTACATGTATAATCTCGGGTTTTGGAAAGCATGTAAAGTGATTCATTCTGTGCCTTCATCTTTCCCCGGTCTCTGACGACCACTATTATGCAATTGAACTACGACAGTAAAGGAACAGAGATTGTACTTGTGTTTTCACAGGCTTTTGAGTACTAAAATATCTTCTGCGTACCTTTTTAATCTTTATTGAGATGGGCCATCGAAATCGAAATTCGGTCGGGAAGATTATAGAGTCAAAAATAAAGCTTTACAAGTATTTTTTTACACTCTTTAAATTTTTATAGGCAACCTGGCTTTTTGGCATTCTTTTTAAAAGGTTATTTATATACCAAAAAACCCTTTCTCAAGATAAACGGCCGTTCCCACAAATTATAACCCCAACTAAATTTAATCGAGTAATTTGGCGGTTGAAAAGCGTGCAAAAATAAAAGGTTTGGCTTTAAAAGTTAAAGATATGAATTAAATCCTTGCAAAAGAGCGTTTTCACCGCCAAACGAGCCCGACGCGAGATTACGCGCTTATTTTTATCACAAAGACGCAAAGTGAATAAAAGACGTATAAAATTTATGTGTGCAATCAATTCGCATCTAAATTGGTCCTGACAGCCGCGGGCTGCCACTCAGGACCACGTGGCTCGCTGGTTAATTGTGTTGTCAGTGTTGCACAAGTATTTTGTCTCCCGGTTATGCTTGCGTTTAATTGTTTCTGTCATATTCGGTTTCGTCCCTACCGTGCTGTTTCCGGCACGCGCAGGTATAAACTTCCTGTCATTATAATTATGCTGATGTCGTCGGGTTCTAATGAAAGCTTTCAGTGCTATTTTTGTAAATATTGCATAAGATGTAGCACGTGTTGTTATAGGTACAATTAAGCACACGTGTATTTTGACAATGGTTTTTTATGAAGCGTTTCATTGGCACTATTTTGTAAGAGCAAGAAAATTATAGTGAAAAATATAACAGATTATAATAAAATAAAAAACAAATATTTTTTTACTTAATTCTATTTTTTTAAAGACTTGTTTAGATAGATTTAAGTCTTCAGAAAAATACTACTATTTATGGCACTATTCTTCGACCATGAGTGGAACGAGAAGGCGTGAGACTTTTACTGACTAAGACCCACCTGTGTCCTTCAGTTGCCCTTAACGTTCTAGGGCCACCGCCTTTCTATCAAAGGTTCCCGCCGATGTATACAAATACATGCCTACCTAATATAGGACCAAAAAGGATAAAAAAAGAACAAATTGCTCTCTTAGCCACGCCGAAATCCTGCATCGTCAGCACACAAATTACATGACGGTAAAGATCTGTAACACGTTAGGTTCTAATAACACATTCTTTGTCGATTTCCGCTAAATTTCGATACTAAATACATAATTTTTTAATATACATATAATTATATGTGCTATCTATAATTTTTAAGTGATAAACACCATCATTTGTTCTGTCTCGGGGTATAATATTTGTCTATAGTTAATCTTATTATGTACTTATTTAGACATTTAAAAATAGGTATATGTTTATCTGTTCTCTAATACTCATAACAAAAGCCCTGCATAGATTTGAACAAGATGTCGTTGTGTGATAGTTGCAGACGCAACGCACCCACGGTAAAAGAGATTGTAGTAAGGTACTGTAAGGTAAAATAATAACAAACCTTAAACCGTCTTACTTAAAATTTTGGCATTATTAGCCATGTGGTGAGAAAACCCAACTTTGAAGTAAGAAAGAAACATGTGAGAAATATTTTGAAACTCATATCAGTAGTAAAAAATTTTCTTAAAAATTTAACACAAATTAAATTTCATCTACACTAATATAATATATAATCTACACTAATATAATAAAGAGGTAAAGTTTGTTTTTTTGTTTCTTTGTTTTTTTTGTTTGTAGGAGGTAATCTCTGGAACTACTGGTCCGATGGAAAAAATTTTAGCAACAATAGAAAGCTGCTTTACTCCTGAGTGACATAGGCTATATTTTATGCACGTGGGCGAAGCTGCAGACCAAAGCTAGTCTACACTAATATAATAAAGAGGTAAAGTTTGTTTTTTTTGTTTTTTTGTTTGTAGGGGGTAATCTCTGGAACTACTGGTCCGATTGGAAAAATTTTAGCAACAATAGAAAGCTGCTTTACTCCTGAGTGACATCTACACTAATATAATAAAGAGGTAAAGTTTGTTTTTTTGTTTTTTTTATTTTTTTGTTTGTAGGGGGTAATCTCTGGAACTACTGGTCCGATTGGAAAAATTTTAGCAACAATAGAAAGCTGCTTTACTCCTGAGTGACATAGGCTATATTTTATGTACGCGGGCGAAGCCGCTGACAAAAGCTAGTAGGCTATATTTTATGTACGCGGGCGAAGCTGCGGGCAAAAGCTAGTATATAATAAAGAAGTAAAGTTTGTTTTTATGTTTTTTTGTTTGTAGGAGGTAATCTCTGGAACTACTGGTCCGATTGGAAAAATTTTAGCAACAATAGAAAGCTGCTTTACTCCTGAGTGACATAGGCTATATTTTATGTACGCGGGCGAAGCCGCTGACAAAAGCTAGTAGGCTATATTTTATGTACGCGGGCGAAGCTGCGGGCAAAAGCTAGTATATAATAAAGAAGTAAAGTTTGTTTTTATGTTTTTTTGTTTGTAGGAGGTAATCTCTGGAACTACTGGTCCGATTGGAAAAATTTTAGCAACAATAGAAAGCTGCTTTACTCCTGAGTGACATAGGTTATATTTTATGTACGCGGGCGAAGCTGCTGGAAAAAGCTAGTTCTTTATATGCAAAATACTGTCTAAAAGCTTCAATTTCTATGGCTCAGCACCGCGTGTGTTCTCACAAAATGAACCTATTCTACTCGACATGCTTGCTCATTTGATCCATTGAAATTCAAGTAGAATTTAAACGTTCAGCTCAAATGAATGTTTCATATGTCTAACGAATTATCCAGTTAGCTTGAAACGGAATGTTTTTGAACACTCACAAATTAATTATAAAAGCTTCAAAGTTAATTGTGTTATAATTAAAATTGTTGTCGCCTGGATTTCATGGCCTCCCTTCGTTAGCAAAGTTGTTCGATTATAATACATGACTGTCTCAATTTCACATCACTCGTTTGGTTGGGGCCATTAATTTGTGACGTAATATGATTTTTACTACTTTTTGACCCACTCCTAATCGAAAGGAAAAGAGAAGAAATATCAAGACCACACCCGCACAGGGGTGTCAACCATGTCTTAGTTTTTAAAAGGCTGTTTAAAAAAAAGATATGGTTGTCGGTTGACAACCCTCCCCCCCTAAATTGTCTTACGAAATAAATTAATGGCAAATTCGTTTATTGCTAGGCCATCAAGTTTAGATATAAGATTTATTACATAGGATACTTTTTAGAATATTCCCTTGAGATAATTTTCTAGAAACACGCGTGTAGGTATAGCCGCAGACAGACGCTAGGTTTAGCTAAGCTCAGACTACGTCACAAAATCTAATCTAACCCTTTAATAAGTTAGTAAAACGGTTTAGTATATTATTATGTTTGTTAAAAAATTCTCTTTCATGTGTAGTTTATTATAGTAATCACAGTTTCGGAAATTCTTTCACTAACTGTTTCTGAGAGGCGTTACCTACCCTTTATATGTCTTTATACTAAGGAGTGGAATTCCTTGCCGGAGTCTGTGTTTCCTGATGGCTACAATCCTGGAATCTTTAAGTCAAGAGTGAATAGGTTACTTCTAGGTAAGCGCGCTCCATCGTCGACCGCATCGTCGCTTTCCATCAGGTGAGATAGCGGTCAAGCGCAAACCTATACCTACCATTAAAAAAAAAAATAACTGGGAGAATATCACACAGTAAAGACTACATAAAAAGCCAGAGAAACTGCGGGAGAAAAGCAAGTATTTTATAAAATGAAGTCTATAAAAAACTGTTGTAGCGTTAAAATTGATTTCAGTGCGGCTGAAAGGGTACACAATTTAATAAGTTTCGGCTTCGATGAAAACTGAAACATTTTCACCCCTACAAAGCTACACTTTTTTATAAAAACGCCCACGGTATGCTACACTACTTAAAAATCCGGGTTTCGAAAAAGTAACACGTATTTAATTGATTGTGTATGTTGTTGTAAATATTGATATCGGTTTTACGTGCGATTAGAAATTAGAATATATAGAGATCAGTGGTGGCCGAGTGGTAACGGCCCCGACTTACGAGTTGTAGTTCGCGGGTTCAAACCCAGCCAGGAGCATTACTTTGTAGATGAAACTGAACAACTTCCACAAGATGTTTTTTCAGAAACAAAAAAAACGGTTTTTCCATACAAACTATACAATCAAATTTATACTTTTGTACGAAGATACCGACTTTGTTTTCCGAAAGAAAAAATCTTGTGATTGTGGCGCTGAAAGGATTAGAGCAAAGAGAATTAAACCACAGTTAAACCGACATACTTTTTCGTATATAGGTCAACTGCAATATTGTAAACTATTAGACTATATTAACAATTCATTATGCCACAAAACAATAGCTGTTATTCATGAATATTAATTGTTTTACGTTTCGTTCTTAATTGGATTTGATCAATCGACCTGAGTGTTGTGCAATCATAAATTAATTAGGGTTGATTGGAAATGTACTTAATACTAATTAATTGGTGCATATTTTATTAAAAGAGTATACACTTAAAGGTCGTATAATACCTATACATATATATAAGACTAAGGTTTGTCCCACGGCTTGGTTTGTGTGGCCTGTCCTACAAAAACCATATAACGTAACAAAATGTAACCCGGTACTCGGGGATAATGTAAGTAGCTTTCATTCATTAAGTCCTAAAAATAATTTACAAAATTGTTTTTATTCATTTAAAATGTAAATAAAGTTACATTTTTAAACGAATAATAATAAAAAAATCAAATCCGTTAATTATTAAGTTAGAAACCTTTTAAATCTGATAGAAGGGGAAACTGTCAAGTTGTTAACTGTCAACAAATACTGAAATGTGACGTCACTTCCATTAAGTTGCGTGTGTATAAAAGAGATAGTGAGATATTCCGTCTATAGTAGAATTTCGTTAAGTCTGCGCGCGGCCCAAAAAGAAACTAATCGCCGTCATCTTGACATTTATGTCAGGTGTCAAGAAAATGTTTTGTGTTTTTAATAGTTTCCAAAGTAAATAATCGTCATTATTATACAGAAAGTGATTAAAAGTGTTGACAAGGATATTATCTTGAAAGGCAAACGTGCTTGTTAAGAGAAATTAGAAAATATCGTGCCTATGATCCCATTTTCCAAAGTTGGACCATTTGTCAAATATTTTTTTCGGGTGACCAGGACAATAAAACTTCCCTGAGTATTCGTACCCGAGCAGTGTCTGGCAGATAAACAGTGTTTGTTGGAAATGGACTGTACCATGTATTTGAATCTTAATCAAGTGACTACCATGACGATATGAATTCCAACTCTTCGATAAATTCTTAAGCATAGATTCTGATGAAGATATTCAAATGAAAAGAAATTGACCCACTCCAGGACCTTTGCTACGCCAGATTTAAAAGTGCTGCGAGATACTCATTAATTTTTGAAGTACAAAGTTCTCATGACTATTTTATAATAATTACCTATGTGAATAAAAATATTTATAGTCGATTTGTGTAAATACCAGTTGAACACGATATAAATAATAACATTTCTTTATCTAAAATTCTGTTTCATTTTCATTACTATAGGTACATATTCGCATTACTATAATTCGCAGGACCGTTCATTATGGCAACAATTAGGGCAGGCCTATGTCCTCACATAGGCTTACCCTAATTGTCGTAGGTATACACCGTTAAATTTTGGTTGTTTTAATCCCAAATAGGATCGATCCCTTACATGAAACACTATCGATTGAAAAAGTAAAGTACTTTTTTTCTAAATCTCGTATTGATATACGCATTTACAAAATTCATTTCTTTAAGTAAACGAGTCTATGACCTCGTAAGTGGTTGTCGGTAACAACCTGCAGGTCATTGAAATGGCCCAGCTGACGTTTACTTAAAGAGATCAATTTTGAACGTGCGTAAATTAATTCGATTTAAAAAAAGCACTTTATTATTCTAACTTCATCAATCGATTGTCTTTCATGCACCGCATCGATCCTCCAAGGGATTTAAAATGATCCAAATTTAGCGGTGTATAATTTTAGAAAACCTGATCATATTAAAATGTAAGTAATAATATGTCGTGAAATGAAATGCATTTCCCATTTTTGATTTTAAAATATATTTTTTGAGCAAAACTGTTTACTTTCTAAGTTAGTAATATTTTTGATTATATGAGGGAAAGTAGATTAATACACTGGCAACATTAAACACGCCCCCAGCCACGCGCAGAGTTATCGTAATCCAACTATACGCCCCCATTCTCCATAAATTATTTGAAATTCTAATTGCAATGTCATTTTGAAAACTCTATTTTACAACCTCGTTTTCACAAAATACTTCTTGTTGCAGCATACGATTTTTGTCACGTACAAAAATAAACTCAATCAGATGCTCAAATTTACTTCAACAAAAATTAGAAGAGCAACCTATTGTCTTTCTATTATGTCACTAATTACGGTATTCGAAAAGTTAAATACCAAAAGTATTTGAGGAGCAATGACGCAAATTAAACACAGGCATTTACTGTCACCGCTAAACTCATAACTCCTCATTTACCATTTACTGAAGTCGAGTAAAATGAGAAAACATTTGACAGCGGTTTCCTCTCAGACGCCGAGACTCGAGATGACATAACATTGCATTTCAAGGAGATTACTTTTTAACGTGTTTTGCTGTTTGCGAAGTAAGTTTAATATTTTTAAAGCTTCGCAGTAACCTTAAACCAGTAACTTAATGAGGACTGCATTCATTGTGAAACATCTTTTTTTTGTATCAGTGTTTTTCCATCGCATTGCTTATCGGTTCCGCATTGATAAAATCAACCAGTTCCCGATCTGAAGTGGAATGTGTCTGGTTTTATGTATCGCGAAACGAATGCTGCAGAAAACATTTTAGCAGTATAACATATTGTGTCAATATATGAATGTATAACATACGTATTTGGTGTAAACCCTTCAAGTAAACATGATGCAGTTATTCACGAGCATTTCGTAAGCCAAGACCGCCCTGAAACCGAAAGATAAGATAAAAAATTAAATTTATACGCGTGCGGATTATTTCTCAATGGATTCCGTTCTTGTATCGCAACAAAATTTTAAACATGTATACAGTCTGATAATCCCAAAATCTCACATAGGATCGATGTTTATCTTGTATGAGCCTGGCAAAAGATCAGTGAGCAGATAAAATACGTGAATTTTGTTCGCAATATTGTTTTTTCGGCACACAATCCGGGGTCTTTGACCTGCGTCTTACAGAAATCATACATTTTCGGGACTATATCCAGTATTCCTTGGCATTAAGAGCGATCTGTTTCTTCTCAAAGACAATTTAAACGGTTTTATGGTGTCACCTATTTGCTGCGTTTAAATTTGCGACTAAATTGAGTGGGGTAAATGGATTGGTTCCATTTTCCATTTCCCTCGGCGTTCCCGGTGACCCGTAAATGCAAAATGGCTGCCGGGAATGTGATAAAATGGTCGCTTAACTATTTGAATACTAGAGAAGTTTTACAAAGTATGTTGTTTGTTTTGTAGGCTACCTGCGCAGTTGACAAGTTGGAACATTAAATTATGCAAGAACTTTGTACGTTTAAATTCTAATACGCCTCCGTATTAGTACCTAAATATGGTTTATTTTTCTGAAGAATCATTTTCAGCAGCCCCGGATCTAGGGGGGGGCAAGCCGGGGCCTATGCCCCGGGCGGCAAATTCAGGGGGCGGCCAAATTCACACTTCACAGACCAATGGACAACTCATCATTTATTTAACTTTGACCACAGAATAAATAATAGCACAAGTACAGCAATCTCATGGCAATATCAACTTGACCGATACGGCGCGCTCAGGGGCGAGTGAGACATGCTGCACGACTGCATGAACATTTATTATTCGCGAGGCGCGTAGGCATAGTTCAAAATACGCGCCCGGCTTCCACTCTCCTGCAGGAATCGCAGATCGGGGCAGCGATAAAGGTATATTCGAAAACATCCTCGTCGATCTCTCTCCACGACAGTATTTTGTTTCAAGGCCAGACTCTGTCGGCTCCCACCACCACCGCCACCGCCTCAGCTGCTTCTAATGCCGCTGCCACTGTCGCCGTCGTCGCAACCACTGCGGCTGCGCCCTCACAGAGGGCTCGGGAGGAGACAATAGACTGCCAATAACGGCGCCATTTCGTCTCCTCCAGGCGAATGTCAACCACTACGCCCCCGCTCAGGATTTGTTGCTCCAGAGCATGGTGCAGTGGTCGATAAACGTCGCCATGGTCTCCGAGCCGTACTTTGTCCTGCCCAAAGCTGACTGGGTTCAGGGCCTGAGTGGCTCGGTGACCCTTATCTCGTCGGCCGCCGCCGGTACCCCAACCCTCGATGGTTATGGCCATCCGGATGGTGCGGGGATACCACACGGTGTCTCGCGAGGCGGCGAGCCTCCTTGCTGTCCTATCACCATAGGATTTGGAGGCAACAGTGCTTGTTTGCATGCACGATCTGCGCGTGGAGATACAACGCCGGGGGCGAAACTCCGCTGCCTGAACATGTCGAGGCGTGGTGGCAAGAGCTCCGGCGGGATCTCATGGTGAAGTGGAAACAGTGACTGTCGCAACCCAGCGCTGGGCACGCCATAAACTCTGCGGTAAGTCACCTCTTTGAGGCGTGGCTGGATAGACCCCACGGCGTCCTCACCTTCCGCATGACGCACGTTCTCACCGGACATGGGAAGTTCGGGGGATTCCTGCACCGGATTCGTGCGGAAAAGACGCCCGGGTGTCGCCACTGTGTGGCAAGCCCGGAGGACACGGTGGAGCACACGGTGGAGGTGTGCCCTGCTTGGGAAGAGCATCCCCGTGTCTTCGTGGGGGTGATCCGCGGCGGCGACCTCTCGCGCCGGGCCTTGGTTCAGGCCATGGTCCGCAACGAAGAGGAATGGTAGGCGGTCGCCTCCTCCTGCGAAGCAGTAATGCTCGTAAAGGAGGAGGCCGACCGCATAAGGCAAAGGCAACAGCCCTCGCCGTAGTCGTCGCCGCCGTGATCCCGCCGATATCCGTCCTCCGTAGACACTGGCTCGCGGACGGTGAGCAATGGGTAGCTCGCCGTCCGGTCGTCAAGTAACTGTCCAGACCGAGTCCAAGTCGTCAACGGCGCGCACTGTTCCCACGCGCCTCAAGGAGCTGTCAGTAAACTGTAGGGGCCCTTAAGGGTCGAAGCCTTCTGGAGCCGAGGGTTGGTGCGAAAGTGTTACCGCGGCTCTGGGAATAAGGCAAGGAAGGAATGGGGTAGGTAATTTAGTCAGTATGAGTCTGACACTGTCTCCCGCTCCGCGCAAGAGCGGGATTAGTCATTGGATGATTTACACCTACCATAAAAAAAACATTGATATCTGCAATTATATCGATGATCAAGGTGAAAATAAACATAAGTAGGTAGGCTGGGCGGCGTTTTTCAGTTTTTGCCCCGCCTAAAAAAAATTGAAGATCCGGGGCTGATTTTCAGAATAGTGTCAAAGTCGCTTCTAACTTGCAAAGTTTTTCAATTTCTTAACGTGAATAAGTAAATAAAGTTCTAGTTTTTATTCTGTCTGACACATCCACACAATAATTTTAGACTCTAAAGAAGCAAAGAACTTTTCTTTTGCATATCCCATATTGATAAATAACCTCTATACATAACTAGCCTTCTGCCAGCGGCTTCGCCCTTTTGAAAGTAGGTTTCTCCGCACAAATTTTAGACTCCCTTTACATCCCTTTAGGAGCTGAATATTGTAAAACTCTTTCTTAGTGTTCGCCTACGTCATAAAAGATGCAAAATTTCACGCTTCTATTCCTAGTAGTTTTGGCAGTGCGTTGATATGTCAGTCAGTCATTTTCTCCTTTTATATATACAGATAAAGATTCATTCTGAACGACTCTGATAGATCTTTACCACAAACTGTTTTACGAGTATTTGCGTATTTCATACGATTGATATGCAACCTCCTCGATCCAATTTACGAGATGACTGACATGTTTTCTGACCCGCTGAAAATATCCTTCTTGGATATTGATGAATAATATTATTATTTTGAGCGTGTGTTGTTTTCAAAATAATATCAGTAGAGTTGTGAAAAAACTGTTGGTAGTTTGTTCGTAATCAATTTAATTGGATAGAAAGGTTAATATAGAATAAAGTTTTTGGTAACATTTTATTAAACAATAATTTCCTTATATTTAAACCTTAGATAGACGGCTCGTATGCCGACTAAGTAGATACTACACGATTATTTTATAGAGAAAACATGAGAATATCAATGATTTGTCTAAGCTACCCGTGCGAAAGAGGAGGAGGAGGAGAATCTGCTTCGCTATTAGTTATCACATAAAATGAATATGTAAACGGTTCAGAAGGTAGTATTACCAGTATTTTTTTAATAATAAATTTTCGCTTGAAAATAGGTGTTCGCACAAACTTTGGACACGCGTTTCATCCCTTTAGGGGTAAATTTTGGAAAATCTTTTCTCAGTATTCGCCTACGTCATAAAAGGAAGCTCTGTGCAAAATTTCACACTCCTAGTCCCAGTTTCGACTGTGCGTTGATATGTCAGTCAGTCAGTTTCTCTTTTTATATCTATAGATACGTTCGCGTTTGACCACTATCTCACTTGATGGTAAGCGATGATCTGGCCGACAATAGAGCATGCTTGCCTAGAACTAACCTATTCACTCTTGACTTAAAGACCCCTAAATTATAGCTATCAGGAAACACAGACTCCGGTAGGGCATTCCATTCCTTAGCTGTACGCATAATTAATGTGTTTCCAAAACGCTTCGTACATAGGTATCTGTGGTATGTCCATCATTTACCATAAATAAAGATCTGATAAATGGTTCCACTTTTCCAGTAATATATGAGATTGTATTGTTTATTCATTTGAAATGTAACACATGCCAAATGAAATGTAATGATTGAAATACAAAACAAAGCTGTTGTTATGACATTCTCGTTCAGAAAAATACACATGGCTTCGTGTTAGATCAATGAACTCGTATCATTTGGCGATGCAACTCCGCTAAAATAAAACAAAGAGTAACAGAAATAGTCCACATCGCTACTTTAGAACGCTGCTATTAATATTGTAGAATTGAGTACTTTATATTTTCAACACTTGTGTCTGTTTAAAAGTATTATAAAAGTATTGTCAATGAAATATTTGGGTCATCTGGTAAAAGGTGGAATGTTAACTTCATGAACATTTTTCAATACTTTACTCAAAAACGCGGTCTTATCCCACCACTTATAAACAGACATTGGACTACTTTCTGCACTAGTGCGGAAAAAAATGCGTATACTATAATTTTGTTGTAATACAATTTTCGAATCAGGCTAGGTGCGCGTAGACCCCCACGAGGCGTGGGTCAACCCCCACGATGCACGAGTCAACCCCCACGAGGCACGGGTCAACCCCCACGTGTTGCTACTTGTAAGTTAATTGAAAAACATTTGACACATGTGCACATTGGTCACTATAAACCTCGGCTCTATAACACTCGTAAAGACAAACTTTGCACTTAAATCAAACTGTATTATTCTGTATGTAACTGTGCATCGTATCCAAGTTATTTTGTTATAGTTTTTGAGATTAATCAGTGATTGGGATTTAGCTTTTTCTAAAAATATATAGATTTTTTTCTGTTCACAAATAAATGTGTTTCTTTCTTTCTTTCTTCTTTCCTTACAAACTTTGCAAGAACATAGTATCACAAATAGTATCAAAACAAATCGTAAAAGCTTGTATGCACTGTACTACCTACGAGTAATTGCGTGGCAAAGGAAACAGTTTCATTACTTAGGTTTGCCTGACCTTTGTACCACAACTACAAACTAACTCCCACACACTTTTCCTCAGTTTCTTACTCGGAGTTTTGATTCAGATTCTAGAAAATATTTCTTGAAACTGTTAACGGTAAACAGTTACAAGAAATAATTTCTAGAATCGTATCGGTTACACGCGTAATTTGTTTCGGTCGATTGTTTAAAACTTTATTATTTTTGCAGATTCTTTGTATTTCCAGCCACCCTAGACGCGAGCTTGCGGACGGCGAGCAATGGGTAGCCCGCTGTCTGACTGTTCGGTAACCGTTGGGACCGAGTCCAAGTCGTTGACGGCGCATACTGTTCCCGCAAACAAGGAACGGGGTAGATTTTTAGTCAGTAAAAATCTGACACTATCTATCCCTTCGCCGAAGAGAACCATTGGATGATTTTTATTTATTTATTATTTAATTTTCCTTTATTGTAAACGCATTAAAAATATATAGGACAAACATTATATTTTATCCACCATAAAAAATATTTTCGAAAAAAGGGTTTCGCGTCTACAAAAAATAATGTTGTATATGGCGGAGTGCGTCATATACAACATTATTTTAACAAATATATACAACAGTATTCGTATGGTGTCCTCCGGTACCTACTGTGTCTGTGTACCTACTGTGTGTGTACTGTTCCTCTTTCTCACTCGCAAGCTTAACATTTTCATGGTAAGGACCCAGGTCTCACTATTCATTGTACTTAATACCCGTCTTCACCGTACCATATTCTTAGAACAATATCTCTGTCAGCACATTTTCGCCGCGATGTATTTTTTGGTCCTAATGTCCGAAGTCTATTCCCGCACTTGTTATTCTAAGCGAATGACGCATGCACTAGAATTTAAAGCACGCGTGCAACTATTTATGCTGAATTGTAAACTTAGAAATACGTTATAGTGGCATTGTTGATTAAATAAATTAAAAATTGTTGATTGTTTTTGGAAAATGTATAGTTTTTCAGGAAAACTCCAGATTTTATTAAGTAAGGAGTAGAATTATTCGGTCTACTAATTGAGTGTTTTTTTTTTTGAGGTGGGAAATCATAAAATAACTTCTATAAGTACTCTAGGTGTAGTTAAAGTGAGAGTCAGACTTTTAATAAAGGCTTCTAAAACCCTGTGTTCTTTTATATTTTATTTGATATGTATATTTGAGATTTGATTTTATTTTAGCCTTTTGCGTTCCAGAACTGCAGTAACCCGTTGAGCAACTTAAGCGATTAAGATACGTCATTGTATAGTATAAAAATCCAAAAAAATAATCTCAAATTAAACCATAATAAAGTAAAAGCTTTCTTTCCAAAAATCATTTAACAACAGGCTCAAAGGACCAGTTGCTTCCCCACGCGAATATAACTCATTAAAATTTCCAAAGCTCGCTGTAAACAAACGAGTTAACACTTTGAAACAAAACAAAGTAATCCTTACAATACCGGTATAATGTTTTATTTAATCTACTGTGTTAAACAAAAAGCTCCGTAATTCCCATGATACATCCGACATGATAATATAAATTCATCACAGAGTATGTAAATCATTACTCTCGGGAATAATAACCGCCATGGAATCATTTCAGCTAATTGGCCTGATGTCTCAGGGATTAAAGCACCTGGTTTGAAACCGGGCTAGTACCATTATGTACTTTTATAAATTTATCAAGGACATTGCTGACACCCCGTTTATTGTCTGAAGAAGGGTCGAAGCCAACAGGAGCCAAGGGTTCGTGTCTGAAAGGAAGGCTCTGACCCTGGTATATATGGCTACGTAGGAATGGGGTAGGTTGTTTAGTCAGTAAGAGTCTGACACAGTTTCCCGCTCCACCCAAGGGCGGGACTCGTCATTGGATAATTTTTATCTACCATAAGAAAAACGATTCCATGTGAAAAGCATGTAAAGCCGTTGGTCCTAATTGTCTGTGATCTTTGACAGTAGTTAAAGGTACCATCGAAGACATTTCCGCCTGACTACCGCTAAGTTCATTTTTGCTTACGTCCTAAAATAAACTTCAGTGGCACTGCGTCCCAGGATTCAAGCGGAAGTGTTAAGTGATCAGGCAGTACTGACCGCGATGGTACCTAGTCAAACGCTAGGAAGTCTAACTTTAAATCTATCGAAGGAACGATACTTCTTGGATAGATTTAAAATTAGAATTTCTGTCGCCCAATTATTAAATCGTGGGAGGTGATAGAGGATCATGTAAAACACAGGTGCATCTGGCTAGACTGGAAGCCGACTCCAAGCTAATTGGAAAAAGAAACGTGATGATAGAATCATATCAGCTGCACCCACTATACTCTGGTACGTACTATCGCGGTCATATCTGCCTGATCAGTTAAAAAAGCTACGGCGTGACGGCAAACCAAACCTCTGTAGTTTTCGGTTCGAGTGCAAGCAAAAATGAACTTAGTGGTACGGAAGTTACTTCGATGGTACAAACTGTTTTCCGATATGTACTACGGTCCTCTAATAACGTTTCTCAGAGGAAATGGATCGGTGCCAGTGATTTGTTGCCATCGTTTTGATTTTGTTTTGATCGCATAGCTTTCGGCGACCAACGTCATTCTGGCGTGTTTGTATCGGAAACTAGACCGTCAGTTTTATAAGGACTCCGTAACTATGAGAGTAATTCACTTAGAACTGAAAGAATTATCGACATATCCCGAAAAATCAGCAAACTTCAACGGCAGCAGGGCACATTGCTCGCAGAACAGATGGTTATTGGGGCCGAAAGGTTCTAGAGTATCAATCGCGTACCGGAAAATCCAGCATTGGAAGGCCTCACGTAAGAACCAATGACCTAATGATGGTCGCAAGAATCCGAAGGACACTTAAGGAAGGCCACATAGGCCTTTGTTTTCAATTGTGGATGTCTTTAGTCATAAATTATAGATAATGAGGATTAGAAAGAATGAAAGAAGAATTTCTCAAAAAGAAAATGGTACCTTGTTATTTGAAAGAGCAAATTGGACCGAAAATTCCACTTGAAACACTGTTACCCATCCAAAACTCATGAAGCGAAGAATCCCAATACCATCTGTACCTCTTCATATAAAAATAGCAACAATAAAGAAACATAATGCTTTGCCCACACGATGTATTGAAGCGCGAATCTACCGCAAGCGTCAGGAAAGATACCATCTTGAAATATTGACGCTTCATTCAGACGTTGAATTACGCGTACAGATACTGGGGATTTAAGCGCCAATGACGCTTAATGGGCGATCGTCCAAGGCCAGTTTTGTGTGGCGTTTCCTAGGATTATAAACAGTTTAGATGGGGAGATAATAAGGTGCAGTGATACCACAAGTACTTTACGCAATGCATTTTATGACCTTAAATGGACTTGGATGGAGCTGGGTGTAGAATGAATATGAAATGAGTGATGAAATACTTGCATGACTGACAATTTAGCATTTTCCTTTATCCTTGGTATGATAGGGTCTGTATAATTTTCAGGGTATGTTTCATGAAAATAGCTTAATATACTCCTCAAAAAACCTTGACATATATACTGTTACTGTTCATCTAATATTTACTATTATCAACGGCTTTAATCAAGTCAAGATTGACGGTAAGCAATGGTTAGCTCACCGTCAGACCGTCCGGTCCGGACCAAGCCCAAGTCAAACGAAATTAAAAAAAGAGATGTTAGCAAACCGTAGGAAACCTATTGGGGCCTAGGGTAATGAAAAAGCAGGACCTCGGGCACTGGAATGAAGACGAATAAGAAATAGAGGAGGGTTTTTAATCAGTAAAAGTTTAACACTAAAAAACATCTATCTCACGTCAATGTACTACATGTTTAAAATCAAAGTGAACACAAAACACAACAATAACAGAAACGGCAATAACAAAAGCAAAGCAAAAACTAGTTCATAACCCTGACAACAACATGTATCTCGAAATAAAAATAACATACGAATATGAGAATTTTCCGACATTGTACACGATCCGCCCGTCGAGCGCAGCTGACATCCTTCTTTCCGCACTTGTACGTATATAACACGCTCCTATTGTACCCTACTACATAATATATACTATTACATACGAACGTGCCCAAGTACATTCTACTTCTACATATAATATTATTGGAAATGTTCCTATTTCAAGGTTTGTTGACGTCAAACGTGGAAATAGCCAAAGTGTGTGAAAACTTACAAAATATTGCGGGAGAGTGAAGATTGTATAGCCATAGTATTTTGGGGGTATGCGGAACAGAGAGTAAAGTCCCACATACCTCCGTTGAAAAGGGAGGATCTTCCGACCAGACAGGTGTTAGTCTGGTGGGCTACTGCCCGATAGTTGATTTTGTAGGAGCAAAAATTCCTTAAAGGAGGTTCAAAGTTATATGGCTGTAAGAAGTTACACAATCACACTGCACCCAAAACACACGATTGTTTATTGATAAGACACACACTTGGCACAATTAGCGCCAAGTGTGTTATCACACAGAATTACAAGCTCTAGTGGCTCTGAAAGGAAGACTCTAGCCCTGGTATAGATGGTGACGTAGGAACGAGGTAGGTTGTTAGTCAGAAAGGGTCTGACACTGTTTCCCGCTCCGCCTAAGGGCAGGATTCGTCATTGGATGATTTTTACCTACCATAAAAAAAGCTCTAGTATACATACACGAACCTCAATATGACCGCAAATAGAAAAACCTGTCATACATCTATATATAACATCATAAATAGCAAATATTTGCTGTTTTTATAAAATAAATCACAAGGTAAGGTAAAAATATTAGCCGTCAAATAAAACTAACAAACAGCCCTAAAACATCGAATCAAATCGGATTTATTATATTTACGGCTACTATACATCAGAACAGAATTGAAATATTTACCTCAAATCAGTTCTTATTTATAAAATCTGTAAACACTACAACCTACACTCACATAAAAATATCAAAAGCAAACATTTCAGTTTTAAATAAAAAAAATAGGCAATCTACGAATGGAAACAAAAATGGTATATGGGAGTAATACGTGCGGTTTTCAATCTCGGTACGCAAACGAGATTGAAAACCGTTAACATTTGAAATAAAATGCTATCGTATACATTATACACTCGACTGGCCTGTTGTTAGTGGTTAGTGGCCCTGACTGCTATGCCGGAGGTAGTCATCATCATCATCATCATCAGCCTTTTAATGTTCCCACTGCTGGGACACAGGCCTCCTCTCTCTAGGAGAGGGAATAGGTCATAATCCACCACGCGGGCCCAGTGCGGATTGGTGGATGTAGTAACCGGAGGTAGTAAATTAAAAAAAAAACCCAGGACAAATGTTTGTGTGATAAGCTCAATCATTTGTACTGTGTCAGGGTGTAAGTTATCTATAATATCTATGTGTTTAGAAACATATAAGTATGTTATAGTGTATATATTATTATGTATATACAGTTTAACTGTAGCAATTTTAAAAACCGTAACAAGTAACAATCCAATTCAAACATTATAGTGGTCTAGGGTCTCTTATACTAGTCACAGTTCTAGAACAGAACAAATCAAACTCAACATTGCAACAAATATTGCAGAGATCCCTAAGGATTTGAACAAAATTAGAGCAAAATATGAAATGATATTTTATAAAGAAAGGCTTTCAAGTCTTTGTATAGCACAAAAGGAAGATTCAGAGTTTATTAGTGTTATATAATCATGTTATTTATCCATAGTATTGTTTTTACGTTACTGTTACTAAAAAAAATTCACCAATAACCAACTAATTTATAATTTACTAAAATACGGTACTTAAAGACTGTGTGTGTGACAAGTGGGTTTTTAAGAGTGTGATCCCCATACTTATACAGTTTTTTATATGCGTATCCTTAGTTTGGCTAGCAACTTACGTCTATACCTGTAATGATCCACCATCACAGATTATGATTAATCACGCTTAGGCATGTGGCATGCGAGATATCTAAATATTAAGCACTTTTTCCAGCTTTTAGGAACTATGAGTAGATGCCTAAAACTATTTGTTTTCTTTCAGAAATTATGTTCTGAAAGAAACAAATAGTATTCAAAAATAAATAAAACGATGTTCGCTCTCTTGTAATCCGGCTCGAAGGACCAATATAAGTCGATGTCTTTATGTTCATTATACTTTATAATAGAACGAGACTCGACGGTTCGCGCCCATGGATTCTGCTTCTTTATAACAACGTTCAAACATAAAACTATTGTATCTAACGTTAAACGTGGGGTGTGACTGTCCTTTAGCTGTGTTTAGTACTTACAGCCTCTACTTTGTATGAAACTTATCGGTAGAATTGTACATAGTCTTTTAAAACGTACTGTAGTGTTTGCAAATATTCAATATACTTAAGTCTTGACCAGAGTGCGTAGTGTGAGTTTGTTTTACGTTAATGCGATCGTCGCGTTTATGACTTTCGGCGCTCTGATTGGCGCGCTCCAAGCTCCTTAACCAATCAGTAAGCAAATGGTAGTATTTCGTTTTTGACGTATTTGGTGACCTACTTTCAACTACCGATGTTTTTTTTTTTTGTGGTGAGTAAAAATCATCCAACGGCAAATCGTGCCCTTGAGCGGAGCGGGAAATAGTGTCTGACTCCACCCCGTTTCTACGTTGCCATTTACCAGGGCCAGAGCCTTCTTTTCAGACGCGATCCCTTGTTCCCATTTGGCTTCGACTCTTCTATAAGGTCCCTACGATACCACCTATATTATAATAAACATACTTACCTTGTAGTGTACATAAGTAAGTGTGTTTTATATTCCAGCAAAGCTTTCACAAGAATACGGACGGTTTTTTAAAAGAACATGTCTCTTTTCATATCAGGATATTGTGCCACGTGTGTCCACAATAGCCCTCTTCAAGACATGCCGTCTACGCCGCTCAATGCGATATAACTTTAATATCAGTTAAGTTTTTTATTTGTTCAGGATTCCCATCTTTTAGATAAGAGTTTGGAGACGGAACTTTTTTGGTTCAAGTATTTTCTTATCTTGTACATAACTATATCTTGTAAGACACCAGTTGAAGGTGTTAACTTTAAAATTTTTGTAAAAGTAGATAGGTACAGTGCGACCATCGGATTTAGGGTCTGCGCTTGAAAACTCGTAGAAAAATAAAGGTTAAGCTCGCCTTTGTACATGAATTTTCAAATCATTGTATCTATAAAGTTTTTGTGTACAATAAAGTATTAAAGAAGAACGTTCATATTGATGTGTACAATAATCCTTTTTAAGTAAAGCCCATCTGGCGTATCAACTTTGTATATCAAATATCTACACTAATATAATAAAGAGGTAAAGTTTGTTTTTTTATTTTTTTGTTTGTAGGAGGTAATCTCTGGAACTACTGGTCCCATTGGAAAATTTTTTACAACAATAGAAAGGTTATATTTTATCTCTCTATAAAGGGCTATATTTTATGTACGCGGGCGAAGCCGCTGACAAAAGCTAGTCAAATATATGAATAGCGTAATGAAAGTGAAATTACTTTCATTACGCTATTCTTATTTCATTCGACTGGCGATTTTTATACGTCTAGGTCAAAACGAATAAGTACATATGTAAGAAGCGTGAATAATTCAAATCGTGTTTTCGTAAAGCGTCGCTGATAAGATGATTACGAACGTCCTTCTCAACTTCTGAGAAAAGCTGCTTATGTATAATTACGAGTACGTTGAGCGTTTCCACTCAAATAGATACAACATACATCAAACATGAGCTAATTTTATATTTATGTAAATGTTTAAACATTCAACTAAACTACTAAATACAAAGTCAAAGTATTTATTAGTGTGCTTTTTGGTGATACAGTAGGTCTTATAATTAATTTTTGGTAACTCAAAAAGCTACCCATTAGGCATACACTATTTAATAGGATATAAAGGAAAATTAATTAAAATTGATATACAATGCAATACAAAAATGTCAAGAGTTAGATAAAAATTTAAAAATTTTGAATACAATTTATTATTATTAATACATCGGTAATCATCGAAATATTTCGTTCTGAACTAAACGATGTAGTTTTAGTTTTTAACTGATTGACGTCATAAATATAATGGTGAACCGTTACTAAATAATCGAACAGTTTAGCAAAATCTTTAAAAAATTATATTATAATTAAAAAATATATGCATTACATATTAAAAAGAAATGAACCAACCCAATCGACGCAGCTGTCTGTACAACTAAATACAAAAAACATATCTGTTATGAAAACATAGATTATTAAAAAAGGAACAAAAAATTAATCCTACACATGACACTCATATTGTGACCAGTATTTAAATTAAAATTCCATCTAACTTAGATGGAATTTATATGAGAGTTGAAAAATATGCTTTTTTGGAGACCCAAAAAAGCATATTTTTCAACTCTCATATTAACTTAACAGTCAAAGTTTTCATTACAAGTAAAATTCTAGATGAAAACGGCAAAATTCCATTGAGAGAAGTATCGCTGAGCAAAATTTTAAATTTTAAAATCTCATTTGTTTCTTACTATTACCCTAGAGTCACCCAAAAAATTGTACAGTACATTAACTGTATTAAATTTTATTGTTTTTGAGAGAACAGTTTTATTTCTTTAGATGAACACTAATTTCCCAAAAGACCTGTGTATATTTATGTCAAAAAAACATTAAGTAGGTACTTAAATGTAGTTTAATCAAATGTAGTTAAAGCTTTGGCCAAGGAAGACAAGGCAAGGAAGATTAGATCTTAGGGGTTTTTTTTTGGGTGACATGTCAACACACCAAGTTCTTTCTGGCCTCGTTATGTTCCATGGGATCAGTGGTCAATCAATCAATATTTATTATTTATTTATTTCTACGGTGAAGGAAAACATCGTAAGAAAACCGGCATGTCCTAGAACCAAAAATTCGAAGACATGTGATATGCACCAATCCGCACTGGGCTCTCTTGGTGGATTATGGCCCATTCCCTCCCTTAGGAGGCCTGTGTCTCAGCAGTGGGAACATTAAATAGGCCAATGACGATGATTTATTTCTAGCCTGCAGTACAGGCTAGAAATAAATCATCAATCAATCAATCAGCGGGACAGTTCCCGCTGCTGGGCAAACGCCTTCCTCCATACTTTCCAGTGTTCGCGATTTTAAGCCACTTAAGAATAAAAAAGGAAATTGCCTAAGAAATCAATATTGATCGGTTTAGTTACTAGCTTTCAACTATCGCAAAATCTGGTTATTATTACATTAAATGCCTTCTAAAACGTATTAATTAGTACTTATCAATATTCAACTATTTACCAACTGCGTAAGCTAACTACTTCAATTTACTTAAGCAATCAATTTTCTTAGAAACCAATCTACCCAATATAGCTCGTTTCAAGGGTTGGTAGCACCTGAAAATACTTTCTAAGTAAAGGCAAACACTTGAGAAGCTAACCCTGTAAATATAGACTTAGAGTGAAGATAGGCAATATTTTTCAGGAAGGTTATATTTTGTCTGATCTTTCTAGAGTAACTTGAACAGTTGATGGATGAAAAACATCTTGTAAGTGTGTTTTCTTCTTATATTCTAACTAACTGTTGCCCGCGGCTTCTACTTGAAAGTAGCAAATTGGTCCATGGGATAAAAAGGATATCCTGGAATACCAGGACAATTCAGTTCACCCGTTCGAGTGTGAAGAAGTAACAAGCATACTAACACAATCACAAACTATCGCCTTTAGAAGTTAAATGTCTGGTACACTTTTCTTAACATATTTATGTAAGCTCCATTGATCGAGGTAAATGCAAAGAAATGTGTTCTTAATTGTGAAAAATATTATAAGGCACATAAATACTTGACGAATGAGTTACCATGACTTTGAAAAGCAATAGGCAAGAAACACAAGTGGGTTCCTCTCGCTCCATCTTGAGCGGGTGGAGATATAATGATTTTCCACTTAATTGCGGATAAGCCAATTTGTTCAATTGCCTTGGAAAAAAGATTAAGCCAAAGCTTGTTTTCATTAACTCCAACAACATAAAAACTAAACAAAAGTCGAGGTTGTATTTTAATTCTATTTAGGCAACCTTTTTCAGCCGTTGATCCAATTCAGTGGCGAAAGTTACTCACCAATTTGATTGTGTTCATTCCACAAGCTTACTAAGTACACAACAAGTTTTCTAATTTAGTTTCCTGAATTAACCTACATTTACATCAGTGTTCGCTTCAAAAGGTTTATCTGCATGATTGGAACTGAATTAACATGAAGGACTACCTGTTCTAACGGAAAATACTAAACCTGGATGTGAATATCGATCATCTTAACGTATTACAAAAGATAAGGGTGCTTACGCACCGCCTGTGGGAGTTTATTTTAAACATCTTTAAGGAGCTGATTGAGCGCTAACGACCCTATAAAGTGCCTACGCAAGGCGTATGTTCGTCAATGAGTATGCTTCTGGGGTTTAAAGAGACGGGGCATAAGTGACGTCTAAGATATCCTACGAAATAAATCTACGAAGCCCCTACGCTGAGTCCATGAAACGCCTACGAGTCCACTAGACCCTGTCGCCAAGTCTATGAAGTACTTACGCCGGCTCTACGAGGTGCCTACGGCGATTCTACGAGGTGTCTACGCCGATTCTACGAAGTGCCTACGCCGACCTTATGAGGCGCCTACGCCGATTCTACGAGGTGCCTACGCCGAACCTATGACATGCCTACAGCGATTCTAAGAAGTGCCTACGACGGCTGTACGAATGAGGTTCTACGTAACACCCAATGCAAAGGTACCTTAAAACACTACTCAATCATAAATCCATTGATAACAAAAGCTCCTTGCTTCACGTGACACATGTATCGGATCCTAACGACCCAAATTGAGCATTCACAGTCGACCGATTACAAACACTGCTTTCATGTCGAGCGACTCGGTCGTGACCGCAACTGGAGCTACGTGAATAGATTTGAACGTTATTAGGCACTGTGGTGCTCAAGCCTTCTCTCTAGGAGAGGAAATGGGCCGTAATCCACTACGCGAGCCCTGTGCGTATTGGTAAATGTCACATATCTTCAATTTTTTTTTGTTCTAGGTTTCATGATATTTTCCTTCACCTTTTTTGTCGATGAAATAAATTACACAAAGCAATGCGTCTCGCGCCAGACTGGATTTGAATTCACTACCTGCAATTCGTAAGTTGAGGTCATTACCAATAGTCCACCACTGCTCTCAAATAGATACTTCTTTATTTTTCCTTCTTTTTCCTGTCCCTATCTCATATCACTTGGGAGTCAGCTCAACACGTTTTTTTCTTCCACTTTGTCCTTATCCGTCACACTATCACTAACTCCCTTTTCTTTCATATCACTTCTCACACAATCCATCCATCTGTTCTTCGGCCTCTCTCTTCCTCTCCATCCATTTACGTGTAAATTACCTATATCTATCTATGTAATTATTAACTTACGATGGTCTAATGCTTATGACAACTTTTCTGTTTAGCGATATAAATAACTTATGTTGTATTTCCCCGTACGAAGGTAGTTTCGTTAGAATTTGTTTTAGATAATTAGGTATTACTGGAAATGTAACGCCTAATGCCCATACTGTCCATATAATGTGATGAGTGTGATGTTACTCATGTGACCGCATGTCTAATGACTACATAACATTACTAGCTTTTGTCTGCGGCTTTGCCCACGTGATGTTAGCATATATAGGTTACCAGCGGCCTCAACAGCGTCTGTGGTTACTGCTCCGCCTCCATAAGTCATAGCGCGATGTTATATAGCCTATCCTTCCTCGCAAAATGGACTATCCAACACAATTTTTTCAATTCGAAACTGTACTTCCAGAGATTACCCCCTACATACAAACTTACAAATTACACCTTTTTATAATATTAGTATAGATTGTCACATGTTGACTCGAGTTCAAGTATTTTAAAGGTTTGCTATTCTGTGAAATTTTCATTAACCATAACCATATGAAAGTAGAAAATAAACAGCCTAATTCATTCAGTGATAAAATAGCATTCTAACGGTGAAGATTTTTCAAAAATCGATTTATTAATTTTAGAGATTATCTCCTACATAAAAACTTTTAAATTGTACGTAGAAGTATAGAGCAGATTCCTTGAAAAAGCCTCATAAATACCATAAAGTTATAGGATATCAAAAGGAACACGTTGTTTATACTAGGTTACCAAAGTTACCTAACTAGGTAACTTAGAAATTATTAATTTAGTAGAGCTGTTTACGTAATTCCCTTTATAGTATGATTGATGTTACGCATGGTTTGTGTGCAAATCATTAGCAAACTAATCCGACTATTTGTAACATGGAAACATCTCAATTCTATTAATTAGTTTAAATTATGTATTTAATATAACATAAATTTATTATAAACTCTGTGCAATATGTTTTTTTTCTTCCATTCTGTCCTGTCACCCGCCATGCTATCACTAACTCCTCTTTCTTTCATATCACTTCTCACTCAATCCATCCACATTTTCTTTGGTCCCCCTCTCCATCCTTCCACATTTATACTCATGGTTTTTTTGTAACATGCGTTCCCTCTTTTTTATATGGCCATACCAAGACAAACGGTTCCCTTTAAAAATATCAAAAAAATATTTTAAATTCTCTTAAATTTAATCATAAAAATCTGCTGCTAGCAAAGCTATTTCGAAGGAGTTCGATAGAAGTCTTTTTTAACCAAAGGTTGACTGGTAGAGAAAACCTTGTTAAATCAATAATTGTAAATACCACTTTAACATAATTATTAACACAGTTAAATTCCCAGACAATTGGTATTACCATCCCAGTTGATGAGTTGATTGACAATTGGACTTTTCCAAATCCCTTTGAAAACAACATGTCATTGTGGGTACATACTCGTACTATGGTACATACGTACCTATAGGTACAAATATTGTACCTCAGGATACATCTTCCTTGTTTGCGACAAAACTAACTACAATTAATATAATATTTTACTAATGAATAAGCGGAAATTAGTCACATTAGAAATACACAATAGGAATAGCATTAATAAATGGAAGTAAATAAGTTTAATGTGAAATAAATTGTTTGACCGCAAACTGGACAAAGTTTCGTTGTGATAAACAACGTGAATCATGGTATGTATAACATACAAAAATATAGGTATTTTTGTATGTTACCACGATATCTATGACCACGACGAACTACCTGCGTATATTTTTCTCCTTTTCTTTCAAATTCATTTAAGATTGGCTTAAAAAAAACGCTTTTATGTGACACCCCCACCATAATATATGACACCCTAATTATTTTAAGTTCCTATTATCTAAAATTTAATTTTTGGTGTACAATAAAGAATATATGTATCTAACATTGTACTTATTAAGAATCTATTCTACATATAAAGAGAATTGGTAGCTAAAAATAGTATTCCTATTCAGGTCATGAAAGAGAATGGGATGGGAAAAGGACATATCATACTGCGAAGCAATAATGCCGAAGGAATTAGCTGAAGCCGTAAGGGCGATGATATCATTTATATTTTTAGGTAAGTATTCCAAATCTTCACCAAATAACAGCTAAACGAGCTATATATGTATGTCACTGGAGAATCCCAAATCTCGTATGATTGCAAAAAAATCCTTATTGAATAAATTTTTTGATATATTATGAAAATATCGTTTTATATACGAAAACTCAAATCCAAATACATAAAAAATATATAAAATATAGTTTCCATAATAACCTTGTCTTATTTAGAAAAATTACTTTACAATATCTCGGGATATTTTACAAACTTAAAATTTTCCGGTAACATATACAAACGCTATGATAACCAAAAAAAACTATGGCAATGATATTTAGCTGCCACAAAGACAAAAGAGACTTGGGTCGAAACCCAAACTTGACTTACATTATTATTGGCAATCTTTCAGAGGCTTAAGTACTTTGGGAGAACTTTGAAACGGGTCTCTGAAACTCTTCACATAATTCGACAAAATGTAGGGACCAATCGATTTATTTTCACTAGCATCTGTCAGCGCCTTTGCCTGTCTAAAAGCAGGATTATTTTTCAAAAGAACATATTCTTGGAGAGTGCAGTGGTAGCTGTGTGGTAACAGCCCCAACTGACGAGTCTTAGATGCGGTTTCAACTCCAGCCAGGCGCATTACTTTGAATAATTTATTTCATCACCACAGCTCTCAAAATAGTGAAGAAACATCTTGTGGAAACCGGCCAAGAACCAAAAATTCGAAGACATGTGACATCCACTAACCCGCACTGGACCCGCGTGGAGGATTACGGTATATTCCCTCTACTAGAGAGGATGCCTGAGTCCCGGTAGTAGAACCATTATAAGACTGATGATTTGCAATGCAATAAACTAGTGCTTGAATGCGATCCCACCTGATGGTAAGCACGCCGGGGCGAAGATCCGCTGCCCGAACATGTCGAGGCGTGGCGGAAGGAGCTCCGGCGAGATCTCATGGTGAAGTGGAAACAGCGACTGTCGCAACCCAGCGCTGGGCACACCGTAATCTCAGCGGTAGTGCCCCTCTTTGAGGCGTGGCTGGATAGACCTCACGGCGTCCTCACTTTCCGCATGACGCAGGTTCTCACCGGACATGGGAAGTTCGGGAGATTCCTGCACCGGATTCGTGCGGAAGAGACGTCCGGGTGTCGCCACTGTGAGGCGAGCCCGGAGGACACGGTGGAGCACACGGTGGAGGTGTGCCCTGCTTGGGAAGAGCATCGCCGTGTCCTCGTGGGGGTGATCGGCGGCGGCGACCTCTCGCGCCGGGCCCTGGTCCAGGCCATGGTCCGCAGCGAAGAGGAATGGCAGGCGGTCGCCTCCTTCTGCGAAGCAGTAATGCTCGTAAAGGAGGAGGCCGACCGCATAAGGCAAAGGCAACGGCGTACTCGCCGTAGCCGTCGCCGCCGCGATCCTGCCGATATCCGGCCACCGTAGACACTGGCTCGCGGACGGTGAGCAATGGGTAGCTCGCCGTCCGATCGTCTGGTAAGACCGAGTCCAAGTCGTCAACGGCGCGCACCGTTCCCGCGCGCCTCAAGGAGTTGTCAGCAAACTGCAGGGGCCCTTCAGGGTCGAAGCCTCCTGGAGCCTAGAGGGTAAGTGAAAATTGTAACCTCGACTCCAGAAATAAGGCAAGGAAGGTACGGGGTAGGTTTTTTAGTCAGTAAGAGTCTGACACTGGTCTCCCGCTCCGCCCAAGAGCGGGTTTCGTCATTGGATGATTTTCACCTACCATAAAAAAAAAAAAAAAAAAAAAAAAAAACCTGATGGTAAGCAGTGATGCAATCGTCGATGATTGGTGCACTTTTACTATTTTAATATTGTCTCATATTTTTTTGTTGTTCCTCGTCCAAGAAAATGAACAGCACTTTTCATCTTTCACTGAAGACAAGATTTACAGAGATTGAAACAAATGAAATACCAAGTAACAAGTGTTGAGTTCAGTTTACTGTTGAGCAATCCAATTAGGGCGAACAATTTTCATCTGTGATCTCATAACTGCAAAATTAAGGTGACGCAGAAGTGTTTACAGTTTATTCTGTCCTATTTTAGAAGGATGAAATGAGAATTATAATTTGATCGTGTTTACATATACTTTGTGTATATGTGGTTTTTTAATGGTGGGCGAAAATCATCGCAGCGAACTACAACTCGTAAGTCGAGGCCGTTACCAATCGGGCATCACATGAGTGGCCACTAGTTTATATGAAATAGAAAAAAAACAAAGCAATTTCAGACCCCCTACCGGAAACTCTTAACGCGATCCATTTTACGACCTAAACTGAACTGTTAAAGGGATAGATTCTTTTTTATGTAGGTGAAAATCATCCAATGACGAATCCCGCCCTTGGGTGGAGCGGGAAACAGTGTCAGACTCTTATTGACTAAATAACCTGCACCGTCCTTCCTTGCCTTGATCCCAGGGCCCGGTAATACGCTTTCACATCTACCCTTGGTCCCAGGAGGCTTCGACCTTGCTGGGGCCCTACAGTTTGTAGATAAGTCCTTGAGGTGCGCGGGAACAGTGCGCACCGGACGGCAGCCTACACATTGCTCGCCGTCCACAAGAGCGCGAGCTATGTAGCGTGTAGGTATAGCTTCATCCCTCTTTTTGGCTCACATCTGGCATTGTTGCACGCCATGGTAGGCCCCAGATTTTCATTTGTTTTTATCATAATTTAATTCTAAAGAAGTTAGAGTTATGACAGTAATGACTTGGTGGGTTCAATGACCCATTAACGACCAATTAATACCAAATAACAAAAATAGATCAACGTTTGAGGAAAATACTATGTTACTTTAAATTATTACTGAAAATAATAGAATATTTGTTGATGATTTAATTCCCAAGAAGTTCATAAATAATATTAATGATTCATAATTTTCTGGGATTCACAATCAACACAAAGATACAAACGTGTCACAACAACTATCAAATAACGTATCTATTTTTATATCGTTTCTTGTTTTTCTTGAGACAAAACATTTAATTCCATTACTGTAGATAAATACCAGAAATAAATCTTTTGTTACAGTATAATAATTTATTTTAATTAACTCAGCACTCAACTCTTAGTTATTAATTTATCTACATTATGACTTCCTTGAAAAAACGGAATTCTGAGATTCCATTACGACCGTCGAATTTTTGTACGATTTATCAAGTGCAAAAATTCGCAGAACCTATCTTCAGACTCGCCAAGATCCGACAGCCGTACTGTACGTCACGCAAAAACATTATTTATCAGGTTCTCTTGAAAAAGAGAGCAAACAATAATTTTAATGTTCTTGACACATTGCTTCTGCAATATTTATATTATTAAGACCAAAAAAAAATTTTAATTCAATTATAATTAATTTTGTTAGCACCCCGCAGTGTAACTGTTGTAGTGATTGATGTTTTTCTTTTTTCTCATACTTTTTTAATTTTTTTTTTATATACAATATTTTTTTTACAATTCACGTTGTAAAGTAAGAGCACTGTAGACTTAGTAAATCCTATTACGATTCACCTTTTATTTTTTATTATTATGATTATTTTTATTGTGCTTTTAATACAATATTGACTGGTCTACACTGTTCTTACATAATGATATAAGTACTGTAACAACGAATTATTGTAAGAAATCATTTTTTTAAAAGAGTAACCATGGAGTTTCTTGCCGGTTCTTCTCCATAGGAAACGACCAATTTGGAACCGTGCACTAGCTTCTGACGTTTTATAAGTGCCCATGTAGGCCTATATGAAATAAAAACCTTTTTGATTTTGATTTTGAATGTCCAAAACATGTTTAAGTTCATTGATGGTGAAACTTTAGAGAATCGTATAGGTATCCTAACTTAATATTATAAAGTAAATGCGAATCATTACATAGTATAAAACAAAGTTGCTTCCTGTCTATGTATGCTTAAATCTTTAAAACTACGCAACAGATTTTGATGCGCTTTTTTTCAATAGATAGAGTGATTCAAGAGGAAGGTTTGTGGGTATAATACATGCACAATATATTCAATATCAGTTCCCGTGCGAAGCTGGGGCGTGTTGCTAGTATTAGATATAAAGAGAACTTAGTATACGGGTAGGTCCTCAAGGAGTTGTCAGCAAACTGCAGAGGCCCAGCAGGGTCGAAGCTTCCTGGGACCAATGGTTTGTTTGACGTGGACGTGAGCGAACACGCAGACTGAAGCTAGAGTTCTAATAAATGAAATCGAGGTAAAACTGTCGTATTGCGAACACTGTATTCGGCCATGCAATGTTTTCAATTACTAATTGATAACATGCCTTTGTTACGTCTCTAAGAGCATTATGTTCTTAAACAAACGCTAATCTTATCATGTATGTAAAAAAAAACCCATGTACATAATTATTGTGAGGCTACATAACAAAAAAAAAGAAGTGTCAATGGACAGGACACATTGCACGCAGAACAGATAGCCGCTGGGGCTGAAAGGTTCTGGAGTGCCGACCTGGAAAACGCAGCGTTGGTCTCCTGGCCTCCCATAAGGAGAACCGATGAGCTGGTCAGGGTAGCTAGAATCCGATGTATGCAAGACGCATAGGACCGGTCTTTGTGGCGGCGCTTGGGGGAGCCACTGTTAGCGTATGTCTAACAGTGGACGTCTTTCGGCTGAAATGATGATGATGTTATAACACTTTGACTACAAACAGAGATTTAGGAAACGGTAAATTTCCGCATAAACACATCTATTTATAGATATTGATGCGTAATACGGAAATGCTTTAAGGAACGTCATATATAGGTACCTTTTGAATACCGTAATTAGAGACATAATAGAAAGACACTAGGTGTGCGACCGCCAGCGTTCATTTGGCTCAAGAGTTATGAAGAGTTCAAACCAAAAGTATCTTTTATTTTCTCGAGGTGGGAAATCATGGAATAATTTCCTTCGCTCTGGGTGCAACAAGAGAGAGTTCGACAATTACTATTTTTTTCTTCCTTAATTCAAAATTGATTCTAATTTTTTTTTTTTTTTTTTTTTTTTAACTTGCAATAAACTAGTGCTTGACTGCGATCCCACCTGATGGTAAGCAGTGATGCAATCGTTGATGGTAAGGCGCACTAGTTTATTAAGAGCCTATTCACTCTAGCCTTGAAGACACCCAAATTATATTCGGACGGAAAGACTGCAGTCGGCAAACTAATAAAAAAATAATATAAAAATGTTGCATGCCACAGTAGAATGATTTTTTTATGGTAGGTAAAAATCATCCAATGACGAATCCCGCTCTTGAGCGGAGTAAACAGTGTCAGCCTCTTACTTATAAGGCAAGGTAGGAACGGGGTCTACCCCGTTCCTACCTTGCCTTGACCCTAGCGCTTTCGCATCAACCCTTGATCCCAGAAGTCTTCGACTCTGTAGTAGAATGTATTGGATCATTCTCTTATTTAATACGTTATTTTCTTACGTACATTCATAGAAAATAAATTTCATTTTATTTGTAAATCACACCTGTGCTCCTTAAATTGCCCATCGCATTCCAAGGTCGCGGTACACTCTTTGGCCAAAAGCCAAGCCGAAAGTATCTATCGATGAAGTACTAGGGCCCTACGTCTAAAAACATCACTAGGTATTTCGATGTAAAAAGAAGACGTAACTATACCTTTCGGTCGTATAGCGGTATACCTTTCTTACTTGGGGTTCAAGTTAGTGAAACGGTTATTAGAATATACGTATATTTCGCCTGTGAATGTCAATAACATATTTGTTTTAATCGTGGTCCAGAAATATGTGTAACTGTTGAGAAAATTGTGAAAGTCATCATCATTTCAGTTGAAAAACGTCGACTGTTGAACATAGGCCTCCCCAAACTGTCGCCACAATTAACTTTATTTATCTTAGAAAATTGTACCTGTTACTGAAAAAACAATATCCAAATAAACAAACGAACAACTAATTTTAAAACAAGAATAACACGCCAAAAAATAGTTTATTTAGACTTAAAATATTCAGATTCCATATGAAGACATCGACAATTCTAAGTGTGAAAGATTCATAAAACGTCAATTCCAATAGTTACAGCTTAAAAATTCACCCTGCACCAAGGGTTGATGCGAAAGTGAAGTAACACCAGGGCCTGGGGATAATAAGTCAAGGAAGGACTGGGGTAGGTTTTTTAGTCAGTAAGAGTCTGACACTGTTTCCCACTCCGCACAAGGGCGGATTCGTCATTCGATGATTTTTACCTACCATAAAAAAAGCTTAAAAATTCATAGAATTTCCCATCCCTAAAGTATCGATATTTCGTTTGATCCCTAAGTGCATCTGTTTACCGAGTATGTGTGACGCAATTTGCGCGCATGAAGTCATGCAGAATTACGTTAACCTAGATTTGAGCCTGAAATAGCCCCGTGCATTCGCGAGGGAACCAATTCCTATTTGGAATTCAACACACGGACGGATGGCGCGTGTTGATTCGATATAGAAAATTTGTTATGAAAGTTTAATTACGACACGATGGCGACTTTGAAAAGGAAATTACGGATTGGTATTCGATTTGTATTCCTATATAAATACAAATTCGGCCCATAATTCTGTTTCTGTACATTGAAATAGAACTGTGCGGGCAGAGGTTGTTTTTTAAGTTGGGCGTAAAAACTTATTACGTAGGTATAGTGTTATAAAAATTCCCCTTGACACCCATGCGAGCGCCGGCGCTCGCGGGTACTATAGCGAACGCCGGCGTTCGCGGGTATTAACGGTAACTATTAACGTACAATATTTGATTATTTTTTTTAGGGTATTTTGATATTTATCCAAGAACGTAAAAAAAAAGTTTTTATAGACAAATAACTTTCCGTTAATACCCGCGAACGCTTGAGGGGAGAGGAGTTAACAAATAAAAAATGTTTAGTACCTGAACAAAGCTTGCGAAAAGAAACATTAAGAATCTTAACATGCGAAAAGCATCGCTATAGTTTATAGTTGCTCTTTTAGAACCCCTGACTCGAACAATAGAATCGGCCAAGAGCGTGTCGGACCACGCTCACTGTAGGGTTCCGCAGTATCCAGTCCGTCACAAATTTCTCACAATGTAACAGAACCCTTAACCTACGACTTCAAAGAAAAGTAGCCTATGTATAAATTAGTAACCAAATTTCCCGAGTGATGGCGCTGTATCCGGTGGTAATTTTGGATTGCGTGAACCGATTTCAGTATTTTTTATTTATATAGACATTGTACTTCTAATACATCTAAAGTAGTTTTTTGACGAACATAACAGAGTAGACAACGGTTCAACAAAGTTAGCTGAAAAAGGTAGTGTAATAATACGAACTTTTCTCTAGAATATAGACTTAAAGGCCAAAGGAACAATGAATGAAGATATAAATCCAATGACATAACAAGGCAACGACAAATACATACTGTAGGTAATGTTACGAACTCGAGACCTTTTCGTAGAAATACTTTTGTATTTTATTCATATTAATGTTGGTATTCTGTTCCTACCGGTATTTTTAGAAAGGTGTTGGAAATATCAAGACACGAAAAATGCCAAGAGGAAATGAAAAATAGCCGTAGATGAAATTTCATGATAAACACGTTATTTTTATCTGCACCTACGCTGGAAAATTTAACTTTAAACGAGGTTTTGATCTTAAAATTGGTATTTTAGAGAGTGCTTGCGGAAGAGCAATGGTTAGCTCGCCGTTCGATCGTCTGGTAACCATCCAGACCAAGCCCATTCGTGGACGGCGTGCACTGTTCCCGTGCGTCTCAAGGATTTGTCAGCTAACCGTAGCGACCCTGCAGAAGGGTCGGTGCTAACTGGGGCCAAGGGTTCGTGATTGCAAGGATGGCTCTGGCCCTGGTATAAAGGCAACGTAGAAACAGGGAGGATAGTTTAGTCAGAAAGACTCTGACACTATTTTTCGTTCCGCCCGAGTGTGAGATTTGTCATTGGATCATTTTACCCACCGCAAAAAAACCTACTTTGGAAAAATATAACTTACGTACGAGTTATCTTTCCAACTCTATTAGATTAATATCGAATCCACTTTTAGACAAACAAATAATAGACTAACCTTTTAAAATTTTCACAAACAAACGAATGTTACCTAAAACCTGGACGTTCCATTTTTCAGACATATGTTACAAGTTTATCTTAAAAGCTAGCAACACCATACGTTTCAGTCCCATTAAACAGCCACAATAAGTACAAAAGAACGATGTAACGCTAATGGAAGCAAAGTATAAAACATGAAAACAACAACACACCTTCCCTTTGTATATTACCACATGAAACAAAGGTAATCGGAAGGTCTAATAGAAAGTGTAAGGTGATACTGACAACATTAGCGAACAATACATGTTTGTGTCTAAGTTCTATTATGTTCTGGCAACACTTTTACACGCTTTATGACAAGTTTTGTCCACTTTGACCCCGTTGAGTCATCCTCTTTTATCTTTGGGTTAATAACTAATGCGATGTTGCGTCATTTATTGGTAGTGTCTTCCTACGTACATCAGACAATACTTGTAATAAGTACTTTAGTTTTTCAAGCATTTGTGCCTTTCTAAGCCAATCTGTTTAGTAGTTAGTTAAATAAATCATTTAGTTTTGTAATGTTGGCCAGACCTGCAGTTCGAATTTCAAATTTCTGACAGACTAAAAAGACATCGTAGTCAAAAAATAAGACAAAAACCGTTACATGTCCTATATATAATGCTATACCTACCTACTATTAACGTTAGCAATCGTGATATATCTGGGATGTCACACCACCAACCAGATCCCCAGAGATCCAATCCCTGGTCATGAATGTGTGCATTATAACTACAGATACTTTTTTTAGAGTGCTCACGCTCTAGGGTGGTACAGAGGTGCTAGAGAGCATATAATCATTTACTGACTAAAAAGGCAACTGTTTCGTCAGCGTACTAGGACCACGGTTCACTTTGGAAAATGCCCAGTAGCCCTAGCAGTTGTCAGCCCTACTGGGCACGTGTGGAACACTCGGCATCATCAACAACGGATGGCCGATTTTTACGATTTTTGTACGTAAGCTAGGTACGCGAAGTAGTTGATCTTACTTTATCTAGGTATATCTATATCTGTACTCAAAACCTATAAATACCATTTAAATAAAATTCTATCTTCGTATTCAGTAAACCCTAAACCCTATCAGTAACCCTAGATATTTTCAATATACCAGTATTTGATAGCCGAGCATCTCCATTATTATACGCGATTATACCAACCGTCGGCGTGGGAGCCATCCATATTGGATTCGATATTCAAAATAGACTGAATATCGATATATTTTTTCAATTTCTATGCATAACTGTATTGAGGTTATACGATAGAATTACCATCTCTATGCTGTAAAAGAAGATGGTCAATAATATTATGAGGCTTCTAGTTTTACTCTTAGTCTCAAAAAATCAGAAACAGACCAGAGCCGAATTCTACAGTATATTTGAGATACGATTAAATTATTTTTTCTTTCTTTGTTTAATTGTATTGAAAAACGTCATTTGTCACTGCAGCACTCGGCTCCATAACACATTTGCCTACGACTCGTACAAATTCCGCCTCGGTTGCAATCAATGACAAACTTTCTGCACTTGTATCAAAATGTACTATTTCCGTGTGTTTATCCTTATATGTGACGAAGATTCAGGTACCGAGAAATTTTCTTAGGTCCTATAAACGGCAATAAATGACATTACAGCTTTCGATTTGTTTTTTGTCTTTTTTCTTCTTAAGTTAGTGATAGCATGACGGGGGACACGGCACAATTAAAAAAAAAACATGGGAAAAGGTTAGGAAGATAATGATGATAACAGCTTTCGCTATTTTCCTTAAAGATTATGAAATTTACAGAAAATGGTAAAGAATTCAAAACACATTTAAAAATTTTCCAATAAAGAAATATTCATCTGTTTCTTCGAAATCGAGTTAATATTTCTCAGATTGTAAATAATGTCGGTATCGACACTTTCATCGGATTACATCGGTTCAAGACGTATTGACGACATAGAGAATGGATTGAGTTTTACCATCCCAGTTTAAAATAAATACAGGTAGAGAAGTGTGAGAGATAAAATGATCTGAATGAATGATGATGTGATGATGAATTAATGGTGCTTATGATTTATTATAATTATGTAATTAATATAATATATTTATGTTTTTTGTACACTGACCGCCCCAAATCTATCTCCTTTCGTTTAGTCCATCCTAAGGTTGTCTGTCAGAAATTGCCCTGTACGATAAGACCGCCCATTGTACACTTAGTTTTTATATTTGAATAATAATGATCGTGCGGCTAAATGTTGCCCTATTCTATTTGCTTAGGCTATACTACCACTAGCCTCATCTCCACGACTTACATAAAGAAGACAGTATAAGCCGTACATTAGCTCGGTCTCTTTCTACTCAGTCATCAATTTTCAAAGTGTACTATTCAGTCCATTCTCCTTGTCTATGGATCAAGACGTATTGACACCTCTTTCGAAGAGAAATCTATCGGTGTAGCGATACCGGTAATGCCTTCATCAATAACTGATCCAAAACGAATTTATTGAACCTCGCTGTAATCTATGGATTACCGGTGAACGAATATTGAGATAACAGCTTAAGACAAATGTTTGTTTGTGTACGTATAGATATTACAACCATGGTTCTTGGAGAGAAGAGTAAGTAAAAAAAAGGTTTTTTTTTCATTTGCTATAAACTAGTGCTTGACTGCGATCCCACCTGATGATAAGCAGTGATGCAATCGTTGATGGTGAGGCGGACTAGTTTATTAAGAGCATATTCACTCTAGCCTTGTAAACACCTAAATTATAATCGGATGGAAAGACTGCGGCCGGCAAACTGTTCCAGTCCCTCGATGTACGCGGTATAAACGACTAGGCAAAACTTAGTCCGGACCGTAGATGTCTTAACAACGTAAGGGTGGATATTAGTAGTCGGATATCAGATGGTTTTAGGCAAAGGAGCATAAAATTGTGTCAATATTTAACGTGTTTTTGTGACACACAACTTTCTTACTGCTCTTTCGATAACTATAAGAGATGTGGTACATCTCTTAGTAGTAGTAGTCGTGTAGTATGTAATTTTTGGAAATACAGCTTTTATCAATCCAAGAATGAGACGAAACAATTTCGGCAACAGATGATGTAACTATCTTAATCCTCAAGGACAGTAAAACAAAAACCTCTAATTGTTAAGTCTCAGTTATTTTCCTCAATAAGTCTTTATCCAATTAGTGTCAGTTCTATGAAGTTCAGATTCTTAGGTTCTGATGTTGCAAGCTACTTCTTCAGTGACTGTTGTGACTAGTGTTGCCAGTTGTCCCAACTTGCACGAGAAGCTTTCATTTTCTGGGGTATAATGACACGTCCTGAATAGCCTTTGATCAGGACGCCAAAAATCCCGTTTTTTACCAACCTCCTTAGTCTACGACATCAATAATTTAGACGAGTAAACCGTCATCGTCGTCATAATTATAACCGCTTTTGGCTATCAAACTTTTATGCTTATAAGTTTTGTATGAACTGCTTTTGGCTAACACACTTTGATGTTTATAAGTCTTGTATCTTATTATGTGTGAATGGTGAAAAGAAATCTTAGCCTTTCTGACGTGGAGGGCTAATTTTTTTTTTAAGTTTTGCAAGCCGATGTCTGGAGACTCGCTTAGTACCGTATTTGTTTTTGTTTTGGTCAATATAACAGCTCTCGCGATTTAAATACCAAAATCTTAATTATTTTTATCCATAATCTCGAATTTTTACTTACTGAATCAGACAACACTAGTGGTTACGTTACTTCAAACCTTGTCTAAATCATCCCAATTAGAGCATGTAATCCTCCGATTTTCTCTTTCATTCTTCTAAGAAACAACTTCTACGTGAACACGGTTGGGTTATATCCACCGTAATAACCGAATTTGTTCCTACAAAACAAGCCAGTTTACAAGTTATTTTTCTAAGAAACTACCCATTACTTATATCACATCCAACTCAAGCAGCAATTACTAGCTCACATCAACGTCACCGCTAATAGATCCTGTCATCATTTCCTAGGATTCCTTCTAGCAGCTTTAATTTCCACTAATTAAAGGAGTGCATTCAACAATTGTGACAAATGCTCCGCGGTCTCAATTCTCTATTTTTAGTACGAAGTGCAATAGGAACTAATTGGACCACAGTATCTATCACTTTTATGATTGCCATTAAAATAATTAATATGTCAAAGTTCAATTGCTGATTTAACATAATGTTGTTGATGAAGATGAACCAATCTACATCTACACTAATATAATAAAGAGGTAAAGTTTGTTTTTTTGTTTGTAGGAAGGTAATCTCTGGAACTACTGATCCGATTGGAAAAATTTTAGCAACAATAGAAAGCTGCTTTACTCCTGAGTGACATAGGCTATATTTTATGTACGCGGGTAAAGCCGCTGACAAAAGCTAGTGCAGGAATATAAATAATGACAACGAGTGTCGAGTTTTAACGTCGGATTTTATTGATGTGGCATTTGGGAATTGTGGTGAAATCAGCCAAATGTACAGTCATTCATGTTGACTGCTGTCTCAGAACAATTAGTAGGAACAAACAGAACAATTACTGAAACCAAACTTCAGATTAATACAATTTATCTTCGGCCTACACTAATTGTTGGCCATGATACCACTAAACAATACGTAGGTAGCTATAACATTAAAGAAATGACTAAGACCATATTATCACAATATCATTGTGTTTTTAACCTTTGATCCTAAATTAAAAAAAAACCAAGTGCGTAGACACTATCTGCGCTTAGTCATTGGTATTGATAAAAAAAATTGCAATATTATCATTCTGTTGACATCATTATCCCAAATTATTTGGGATTTTAATATTACTAATATTATAAATGCGAAAGTTACGATGTTTGGATGTTTGTTACTCAATAACGCCAAAACGGCTGGACGGATCTGGATGAAATTTGGCACAGGCATAGGATACACTCTGGAATAGGACATAGGCTTTTTATCCCGGAAACTCCAACCCCAAAACCACGCGGGCAAAGCCGCGAGCAAAAGCTAGTCAGTAATAATAAAACTATTGGCTTCATAAGCAGTAATAAAAATATCTAATTTAAACTTGACACGTGGAGACACAACAAGACCTACATAGACATATTCATCTGATATCATATATTTTATGACTTGCTCATCGATAGCAGTTTCTATCAATTAACAAAGGTCAAATTCATTCATTTCAACTCATTCAATATACGTATTGTTCAAATCAATGTGTATATCCTCATAGGTCCCTATTTTATCACCGATTGCGTGTTTATTACAATAGTTACTTCTACTTATAAGGGTTTATCTATGATCTACTGTTTTAGATAATAATGTTCCTTTAGTTATTCAAAGAAGTGATCCATGACTCATAAAGAAAGATAAAAAAGTTTAATTTAGAAATGAGAATTATAGATACACTGTAGATATAGTGCTGAAATGGAATTTGTGAAATTGCTTAAATTAATATGACATGCTACACCCATGAATCAAGGCTGAGCCTTAAGCTGCTATAGTTCGTTTTTTAATTCTAGACTACGATTTGACAACTCAGAATGTCACACTCTAGAAATATGTCCCCAATTTTCTGGAGTTTGACATTTTAAGTTGTCAAATCGTAGTCTAGAATTAAAAAACGAACTACAGTCAGAAAAAAGACAGCCAAACAGATAACACCGAAAGATGTTGTAAAGAATGACAACTCCACTAACAAATCAATCAAAACTATTTCTGTTCAAAATGTACTAAATTCAACAAAACGATTAGTTAATACGTCTCAGCCGGCTTGTCTAAATATTGCTATCAAGGTAATTAAGGGAATAGTTAACAAACTACATAATTAACTAAGTTTTGTTTGACATATACTCGTAAATGTCAAAATGATCCGATTTTATTAATAGATAGAATGCGGTGCTAACGATCTTCATTCGTCACCACAACATAAAAGTATAATATGATTCATAGCTCCAAATCCAAATATTCTGTTTGTGTAGTTTAAGTATGTATTTAATGTTCTAACAATTATAATATTTTCTATTTTTTCTATATCTTGTTCGTTTCAGTCAAGTTCTAACCCATCAACTTCAACAGTACCACTCGGAGAATTTGATGTAGCCTGTGTAGTCTCTGTCAATTTTCATTTTCTATAATTATTAATTTAGAAAATGAAAACTGACAGAGTAATAAGTGAATACATAACTTTCCAATTGTCTTTAAACATTGACAGAATATTTGAAATCCGCTCTACTTTCCATTAACAACGAATAGAATAGAATACTTATACAGTTAGAAATTTAGAATGAAGCTATGATCGTCGGTAGTTTTAAACTCAAATCTACGAGTACATAGAATAGGTACCATACAGTCTGCAATTCTTCAAGGTTTTATTTAAATAACGGTGTTGTAAATGCAATTGGTTCACATCTAGTCACGCTTACATCCACTTATCTTTTTTTATACGTTACCTTGTTTGTTTACTGTCAGTGTTGAACCAGTGAATGGACTGACTAGCTTTCTGCCAGCGGCTTCGCCCACGTGAAAATTGGTTTTCGCACAAACTTTGACGCGTTTCGTCCATAGAGCAACACCTCCTGTGGCCTGTGATTCTCTATGGTTTCGTCCCTTTAGTAGCTGAATTTTGAAAAACCCTTTCTTAGTGTTCGCCTACGTCATAAAAAGAACTCTTGCGCAAAATTACAAGCTCCTATTCCCAGTAGTTTCGGCTGTGCTTTGATATGTCAGTCAGTCAGTTTCTCCTTTTTAAAATATTGATTGTCAATTTGTTTATTAATCTATCTTTAAAATAATAGTTATAATTGATGTCTGGTTTTGCTTTATGTCGAATAATTTGTTTTACTTTAATATTGGTTTTAATATACTCATGGAAATGAAAATTCGACGGCGAAGTGCAAATAAATCCTAAATGTTGAAGTGAAGCTAAAATAATCTTTTAATTTCATAAAAAACTAAAAATTTACTATCAATTAATTTATTAACGATAATAACTTTATTTTTAATTATTACACAGCATTACTATAGTTCATGATGACATATTAGTGACCCAAAAAGGTAGGACATAGTATCATAATATGACCGATTGGTATTGATTTAGCAGATGTTCTACAATTCAATTTTAATGCAATGCAAACTAAATATCCGTTTCGGAGATTTTATACATACATTTAAATAATGTAAGCAAGTTTATTGGCACTTCACCGTCTTGTCGCGCGTCGTATTGTTATTTTTTATAAAAATAAACCGTTCTCAAATGTCAATTGGTTTGCACATCCAATGTAGGTTTCATTCATGACACAAAGCAGGTCACGGCAGTCTTCAGAATAAAATTGTTGCAACCAGATGGTTCAGCGTTGCTCAATTGATAGAAATAAATCTTTATCTCGACTTTTTATATCCGTTTAGTGCACTTTATCTTTGGCTTGGCCTAGAATCAGTTTATAATTGTTTCAGGAAATGAGCTTCAAGGTTATATTAACGAGCCTGAAGTAATATCAAGTCAAAACTAACGCCCAATAATAAAAATACCATATAGTATTCATAAACGCAATAAAAATACAGTTAAATTATTTGTAATATTGTTAAAAATATCAACCGTAAAACATGAAAATATTGTTTATATTTTTAACTTTAAATGATCCCCTTTAACTATTCGTATCTCAGCAGTTAAGACTACAAAAAAGAATCACTTTTTTGGATATACACCATGTTCATTTTATTTTTATACTAGCTATTACCCGCGTCTTCATTTGCATGAAAATTAGAAACAACTATAACTCTCCTATTTTGGGACATATAAAACTGCGAAATCCAAATAACTAAGCGAATAACTTTAAGCAACGAGTGAAAAACGAAAAAGTTTGGCGAATAAGGCTATCTGTTGGTAGAAGTCCAGTCAAAATCTATTCATCAATTTCGGAAATGTTATTTTGATATCACAAACAGATTTATTTCTACTCGAATTTTGTCACCTGGAACATAAAAACCATAATAAAATTGAATCGTTTGATACCTGTTCAAAGATGGAAGGAGGTGAATCACTTTATTGAACACTGAACAGAGTGCCTAGTGTGAGTTTTTTTTTTCCACAACTGTCACACAACGTCATCTAGTCCCAAGCTAAGCAGAGCTTGTGTTATGGGTACTAGACAACTGATAAACATACTTATATATTTCTAAATACATACATATTATAGATAAATTACACCCAGACATAGAACAAATGATCGGGCTCATCACACAAAGATTTGTCCTGAGTGGGGATCGAACCCACGACCTTCGGCATAGCAGTCAGGGTCACCACTAGATCAACAGGCCATTTTGTTTGACGCTAACGCTATCGACGCTTTTCTGACGTTCGGCGCTCCGATTGGCCCGCTCCAAGTTCTTTAACCAATAAGAGAGCCGAATGCGCTAAACGTCTCGATCACGTTAACGTAAAAACAACCCGCACTCAGCACACCGATTGTTGGCTTTGACGGTGTCGAGTAAAAAAGGGCCCGACGAATTCTGAAATAGGTGCAGTTCTCCTCTACCAACAAATTTTTGAATTCAGTAGGAAATTCCGTATCACTTTTTCCTTTTAATATTTGATCTATAAAATATTTTTCATCTGAAAAATACGTAACATTTTCTCATTCATATTTCATAACTGTTTTTCCAAGAACCCAGTCAGAGATAACATGAAAGATGTAACTTGTCTTGTTATTTTTCTTATATTGTACTTGTGCGACTAACATATAGTGTTGTTAGGTAGACCGTGTGCAGTGGCGTAGCTAGTCCCACAGGGGCCCCTTATCAAAAGTCCTTCGGGGGCCCCGTAAAAAAAAAACGTATTTTTATTACAGATGCTTAGCTGCCCTATGAGACGGTTGTGGATAGCATGTTGCGAATTTTTGCCTAGGTCGGGGCCCCTGTACCGCGGGGGCCCAGTGTAATTGATATGGCAGATACGACGGTAGCTACGCCCCTGACCGTGTGACAAGCACGTGGGCGAGAGGTCAGCGGCCACTTTAATTGTTAATCCCTGTTAGCCGCATCGCCCATCGGCCATGATTCAACTGACTCTAATGCCTGGAATAGCAATCAAGCTCCATCAGGGCTGGCTTCGAGTTTCCTCATTATTCCATTAACTCCTAAACGGTTATGTAGATAACTAGGAGATTGGTAGACAACCTTTGTTTTTCCTGTTTGCTTTTTAAATTCTGTTCGTACAGATACGTCAATAGAAGTACTATAGTACATTGACTAAATAACTTACTTTCACCCCTACGATAACAATGTACTATCCCCCATCACATCAAAATCACGAGAGAGGACGAGAGCTAAGTAGCAATTCACGGAATTCAACGTTATTGTAGATCTAACAGATATGTTTGATTAGGTATATGAATGAATGATGTGTATGAATAATATTATATTACTAGGCCTGTATACAAGAAAAGTAAATAACACAAATACACAAGCAAAAACATTAAAAGCTGAAGCAAATAGACTTTGAAGCTTGTAAAATAGATAAACATCTAGCTGCCAATAATGTTACTTAAATCTAATCTAGCAAAACAAGTTTAGCATCATAATCTACACTAATATAATAAAGAGGTAAAGATTGTTTTTTTTCTTTTTTTTTTGTTGTAGGAGGTAATCTCTGGAACTACTACTCCGATTGGAAAAAAATTAGCAACAATAGAAAGCTGCTTTACTCCTGAGTGACATAGGCTATATTTTATGTATGCGGGCGAAGCCGCTGACAAAAGCTAGTAAACAATAAACAATGATTCCAAGCAAGCTCCTCTCAACTGCTAAGTAATCTGACCGCATCATTAATATTGCAACTAGGCGAACGACTAATAGCTTGTATCCTTCCGACAAGGACTGGGTTTCTCCGAATTTGGTCGTCCCAGTCCGGTCTAACCGGTTTTAAAATCCGGTTTGTGAACAATGCCATAATTTGGGCGAACATTTTTATTTAGCTACTGGCTGGAAAGTGAAGCGCGCCCAATATTATATTTTTTTCTTTTGGTGTCTTACGGTTTGCCAGTGTTAAGTTTAGAAAGTATTTCGTTGTCGATGCAGAATACAGTCACTAAGTTTTCTTTCAGAATACCTACGGATGAAAAATATTCTGATTTTGCAGTATTTGGCAGTAAATGTATTGAGTCAACCTGCTTGACAAGTTGCACTGAGGTACTGCAATAAAATCCTATTATTTTTCTATTTTTTCAAAATCATACCTATTTCAACGATTTCATTACCAGTTTATACGAGCAACTATATTATTAGATACATAGATACTACAACACATTGTTGTTTTTACCAATAATGAATTTACAAATAATTAAAACAGTCAATAATTTTACTCGTCAAATCGTAATTTTACAATCAAATATTTTGAGCCACTTTGCCCGCTTAGAAGTAAAAAAAAAATGTCCCGAAAAACAAATGCCCTTTATACTATTCCTGAACACGGTCCACACGCGTGCCAAAATATCATACAAATCCGTTTAACCTATTGAGTGCGAAGAACTAACAAACATAATATATTTATATAAACACACGCAAATCTTTTATTAGTTTGATAGACCACTGGGCATCAAACTTTTACAAACTAGGCTAATACGTCAAAGTTATAGAACATTTACGAGAGTGTATCAATCATTCATAGCACATACATAATTCTACGAGTCAGAAATAAACAAAAAAATTTAAGGAAATTTCACGCCGTCTAATGGACACTGCGTGACCAGAGGGCTGGCTCTTTCTTTGCCCAAAGAATTAGCATTGCCATCCCACGTGGCAATGCTGCCAGTCTTCTGGGCACAATGGGGAATATTTGGACGCTTGAGTATGGTGTTTTTGTATTATATGTACATAGTTAGGTTTGGTGTAAATATTTATTTTAGTTTAGTTTATATTTAAGATTTTTTTATATATTATCCTATGTATATCTGTCATAAATCTTCACCGAATAGTTATTTAATTAAGATATTAAACTGTTTTAAAATATATGAACCCTTGGACTACATCTACATAGATATAAGACGCATTTGATTTCACATGCGAAACAGAAATCTTATCTATGCCAGAATCGTAAACGTCATTTGAAATAGAATAACCTTCCTCTAATATTTTTGGAACACGTAGTCAATAACATACATAGCTAATGCTTACCTACTTTAGATGACCGAACGAAGTATATTCGGTGACAGTAATATCGTAGGAATATACGAAACGTATTACTAAGTATTCGAGTATCATTAATACTCATGACGTGATACTTTAAAAACGGGCGGCTAGGCCCTCGTCATCTCCTTGTGGGAGAGATCGCATGCGGCGACCTCTCGCGCCGGGCCCTGGTTCAGGCCATGGTCCGCAGCGAAGAAGAGTGGCAGGCGGTTGCCTCCTTCTGCGAGGCAGTAATGCTCGTAAAGGAGGAGGCTGACCGCATAAGGCAAAGGCAACGGCGCACTCGCCGTAGCCGTCGCCGCCGCGATCCTGCCGATATCCGGCCACCGTAGACACTGGCTTGCGAACGGTGAGCAATGGGTAGCTCGCCGTCCGGTCGTCTGGTAGCAGTTTAGACTGAGCCCAAGTCGTCGACGGCGCGCTCCGTTCCCGCGCGCCTCAAGGAGTTGTCAGCACACCGTAGGGGCCCAACAGGGTCGAAGCCTCCCGGGGCTGAGGGTTGATGCGAAAGTGTTACACCGGGGCTCTGGGAATAAGGCAAGGAAGGCACGGGGTAGGTTCTATAGTCAGTAAGAGACTGACACTGTTTCCCGCTCCACCCAAGAGTGGGATTCGTCATTCGATGATTTTTAACTACCATAAAAAAAAAAACGTATTCGAGTATCATTCTCGAAGACGTAGTAATCAGGCTCTTAAATACCCTAGTGCGCCTCACCATCAACGATTGCATCACTGCTTACCATCAGGTTTTTTTATGGTAAGTAAAAATCATCGAATGACGAATCCCGCTCTTGTGTGGAGCGGGAAACAGTGTCAGACTCTTACTGACTAAACACCCCACCCCGTTCCTTCTCTGCCCTTCGCACTGGGGCCAAGCCTTCCTTTCAGAAAGAGACCATTGGCCCTTTTGCAGAGTCCCTACGGTTTTGCTGACAATTCCTTGAGGCGCGTGGAAACAGAGCGTGCCGTCGATGACTTGGCTTGGTCTGGACTGTAAACAGACGACCGGACGGCGAGCTACCCATTGCTCGCCGTCCGCAAGCACGCGCCTACGGTGACCATTAGGTGGGATTGCAGTCAAGCACTTAACTAGTTTATAGAATCATCATCCTACCCTTATCCCATGCTACCTGGAGTCGGTGCAACATTTTTTCTTCTTCCACTCTGTCCTGCCACCCGTCACACTATCACAAACTCCCTTTTCTTTCATATCACTCCTCACACAATCCATCCATCACTTCTTCGGCCACCCTCGTCCTCTCTATCCATCTACGTGTAAACTCAGAACTCTTTTTGTAACATGCGTTTCATCTCTCCTCTTCACATGTCCATACCAAGACAAATGATTTCCTTTCAACTTTTCAGTCACTGGCGTCACTTTCAGACTTCCTCTAATATACTCATTTCTCACTTTAACTAGTTTATAGCAATTAAAAAAATATATCGTTTCAGTCAGACTGAAAATACTCAGATCACTTTTCATATCACATATGTATAGGTATCATAGTAGGTAGGCTCAAGGTCACACCACATAAACTCATAAACTGCGTTTTATATCCTAAGTCCTGCCAATAAACATTAACACCCAAATATTATTGCTGAAGTGCTGAATAATTAAATAATTTATTGACTATTAAACCATACTTTACGAGTATATTCACACGCTTATACACTCATGCTTAGTTTGTCGTGATAGTTATCGTTATAGTGACAAAAATAATATAATATAATAATGTAATATATTCCACAACTATCACACAACGTCGTCTAGTCCCAAGCTAAATAGAGCTTGTGTTATGGGTACTAGACAACTGATAAACATACTTATATATCTTATATATAAAAATGAATCGCAAAATGTGTTGGTAAGCGCATAACTTGACAACGCCTGGATCAATTTTACCAATTCTTTTTTATCGTGTTTGTTATTGTCAAGAGAAGGTTCTTATATAAAAAAAAATAGGGTAAGATAGGATAGGGTAGAGGAGGGTAGAGTAAAATAGTGTAGGGTAGATTAGAATAATCAGTTGACGTGAGCGAAGACGCGGGAAAAAGCTAGTTTCTAAATACATACATATTATAAATAAATTACACCCAGACACAGAACAAATAATCGAGCTCATCACACAAACATTTGTTCTGGGTGGGAGTCGAACCCACGACCTCCGGCTTACCAGTCAGGGCCACTAACCACTAGACCAACAGGCCAGTAAAAATATATTGCCATCTGGCAAATCTTGAAAATTACATATCGCTGAATTGTATTTCGGTGTGACAAGCGTAGGTGCAACCAAATAAACTCTTCCATAATCCGAATACTCCGAATCTGGTACTTTTTATTGTTCATACAAAAAGACATTTCGATTATTTACTTGTTGTTTTTTCGATGAGAAACCAAATTTGTTTTGCCAACATTCCAGTTCACTGAAATCAGCTTTCACTCAATCTTAAAATATCAGCTTTTTAAGTAAGATATCTCTTGCTAAAAATGTTAATACAAACAGCAACGCATTAGCTTCAATTAATTGAAAGAATTTTGTTTTGATATGAATCATGCTTACACCCAGGTCATTTCGATAAAAAAATATTAATATACACATCGTACTTCCTTATCAAGCATTTGAAAATTAAACTTATATTTTTAGCCTACAAATATGTCAACAAGTACCGTAAAATTGTAATACATCTTTTTTTTTTTTTTATATGGTAGGAAAAATCATCCAATGACGAGTCCCGCTCTTGGGCGGAGCGGAAAACAAGTGTCAGACTCTTACTGACTAAACAACCTACCCCGTTCCTACATCGCCATACATACCAGGGCCAGAGCCTTCCTTTTCAGACACAAACCCGTGGCCCCGATTGGCTTCGACCCTTTTGCAGGGTCCCTACGGTTGCTGACAACTCCTTGAGGCGCGCGGGAACAGTGCGCGCCGTCGACGACTGGGCTTGGTCCGGACGATTACCAGACGACCGGACGGCGAGCTACCCAATGCTCACCATCCGCAAGCCCACGCCTACGGTGGCCGGAAGTCAGGATCGGAATCGCGGCGGCGTCTGGGGCGCAAACGCCGATGCCTTATGCGGTCCGCCTCCTCCTTTGCTAGCATTACTGCTTCGCAGAAGGAGGCGACCGCCTGCCACTCCTCCTCACTCCGAACCATGGCTTCTACCAAGGCCCGGCGCGAGAGATCGCCGCCAATTGTAATACATCTTGCATGATTGAAAACTTATCATATTACTTCTTACTATTAAATACCATAAATGACATTCCTATTCAATAATTTACAATTAATTAAGAGTTTATAATTTTACGCGATTTATTGTTAATTATCGAGTAACAAATATATTGTAACGGTATTTTTCCAAGGCATTATAACAAATGAAAAGTTAACTATACTACATAATTTATTACACGGTAACGATACTAGTACCGATCAGTTAGGATAGGTTAGGAATTATGACGCAAGTTGCAAAAAAAAGTATTATGTATATGAATTGGAAATGGCACAAATAAATTCCATTTAAAAATCTGCAATTTAACAATAAGTATCAACAAGCAGTAATTTAATATTAAATCTTTTCAACCTTCGAGCCAGGTCGAGCAAGTTTAATTGCTAACAACCTTTTGTTCAAACTGCGACCACGGCATGAAATTTTATCTTTACAGCCCACTTTCTTAAAATATAAAGAAAAGAAATACAAGTTAGAGGCAGGAAAATATCTTATCGCATTTTTCAACGTCTAACATCAAATGGATAATTGAGAAATCTTTTTATAAGACCGGCTTCTTTTCACATGAATCCTTAATTTTTATTTTCCGAGAAAAAGTAGTTACCTCCATAATATTTTTTACATTTCTTTATTATATTATCCATATTTAATGTAATCTGTATATTACGAACACGTTTTTAATATTATCGTAATATATTTCACAGGTCATATTTTCATACGCCTGTATTTGAAAATATCTAGGTTACAACTCAGTCTTGAGATATGAAACTTTCTTCAAATGTTAAAGCTACAACGGTCACTTATACGAGTACCTACTGTACATATACAATACTGGCCGATATTTAGGAAAGAAACGCTCTATTTTCCACGTTTTCTGCTACAAAACAATATGTGCTGTAAATATTATTAGAAACGACCGTTCAAAACACGAACTAATAAAATCTAATTCGAGGAACTTGCGATAAATCTCTCATAGCATGCCATTTACTTTGTAGCCCAATATTATGCTTCAGATGTCGTCAACGATCGACCTGGGCCCGCGATACGGTCTGTCAAAAATTGGCGCCAATCCAACCTCTGTGTTTGTAAACTTTCATCTTATATGCTTCTATATTTATTCGATGAATTTTATGTGCGGCTTCGGATGGCCTCGCCAAACGGTGTTACTAACAAAATATGCCAAGAATTTGTGAGATGTGATATTAGGCTCATAGCATATCTACATTTATTATTTCAAATACTAGCTAATGTCTTATATTGGTAATAAAGTGTGATCACTCTATATTCTTCTTGTAATAACCAAGCCGCCATCGTAAACGATTTATGGGTTTTCACACAACTGTTGATCGTAACTTTCTGCAAAATTCCTGCCCTAAATTGTCTTTCACTGTTGTGTTATTATTGTATTATGTCCATCAACTGTCATTACCTGGTATGGAATCTATTTTTTAATCTTTTCTCTCCAAAATAAATTTTCTACTTCTCAAACCATGTGCAATCTTTTTTTTTTAATTTACAAATCTTAAAAATAATAAAAGAAATCTATTATAATCATAGATTTATTTTATTATTTTCAAGATTTGTAAATTAATTTGCACACATTATTAATCCTCCCAATCCTTTAAATATCGTTATGAATATGTATTAACATAAGTAAGATATTGTCAATAATAGCCATTTATGTGTGTTCAAAGCTTCAAAAAGCACACATTTAAAAACCTGATGTAATTTTAATTACTTTTCCTTGTTTGTATCGGACAAAGTTAGTAATATCATTTATTTAATTTCCTTGTACACAGATTATGATGCTAATTTAAAATATCCATGTACATACATTGTTGTCACATACAGCCTTAATTTTATCTTTATATGCATATAGTATCGTCCACGTTATGATTTTTTTATTTGATGATATGTGGTACTGGACCCGTATTACTAATAAAGCATTTGATCACAATAGCTCAAAGATTTATGAGTATTCTACCATTGTGGCGTAAGTATAGTACCCTGAGGGACCCTTGTGTAACAGCTTCAGCCATTGTAACTGGTCAACCACTTAATGACTCGGTAAGCTTCTTATAGAGGTTCTGACAAAAATAAGTCTTTAAGGTAAAAATGTTGGCTTATTTCCTTAGCGGTTTGACGTAATATTTTACTTATTTCATGTTTTTCTTTAATCATTTTGTTTGTCAAACGTCTTGGTTGGTTCATTAGCTAATGTGTCATCTACATTCATGCATGGTTACTCGAATTCCTTTCCGAATTAAAAATAAGTTTTGTCTAAGAAACCTTTTTGTTTTTTTTTAATATTATTATTTCTACCCTTTTCAGTATGTTTACTAACCACACATTGGTAGTGTTACTTACACCCATTCTTAGCGTTTCTATCGATGATATAATCATCACAGTAATTGATGTTAAGTGGTCTATCGTCAGCATCTTCAGTTCTTAATGTAATAACAAATTAAAATTCTATCATAAATATTTTACTGCCTGAGGTAGCTCTTAGAATCTAATAATATTTTTAATATCTCGTTAATCGTTCGAGTGGTGTGAGGCAGACCGTTAAAAGTTAAACACTCGTACATTTTTATGTTCTGTTTAACTTCTCACGGTGTCGAGTGCTTTGTTGCTATTTATATTGACGATCTCATTAACGTTAATTTTATTTACATATATAATCTTAAGTCATTAATGGGAATTTTCGGTAGCTCTGGGAAATATTTTATTTTTATTTGTTTGAACTCATCGACGGTATTAATAATTCGAAGTCGACCGAAAGTTGTCCATCGAAATTATTGAATTAAAACCATAATCATCGAGTGATCATAGCTATTTTGCTTACACGATCGAAGAGGTTTAATCGAGAAAGACCTGAAAATTAAATGAGTCTCTAACAAAGTCCCGTAGTAAAATGATTCAACAAAATCAGAAATGTCCTTTTGATTCATCTCAAAATTGGTCTAAACTACATAATTTATCGTCGTCTCCATTATTATATTAACAATATTGAATATATTACCTATCTGCCAAAAATGCTCATGTTTAACCACAGACAATTTCTAGAAAGAAGTTTATGGTGAGATAGATCATATTCACAATAGGAAAATGTCATTAGATATTTATTATCTATTTCGTTTTCTCTAAGAAACTATGGACGATAAATAGTCATATAGTGTAACAGCAATAAGTTAACTGGTTAGTGGCACTTTGATCAGCAGCCAAGTGAACATGAAGGAATCTTCGAACAACTAAAACATTAAAATGTTAGAGTTAGTAGAAACCGAATGATTTGCTTGTTTTGCACGGTAATACTTTAAATTTTATTTAATAACTTTAGTTAATAACGCGCTTATACCACAGAAAAGAAATTAGCAATAGCTATAGATATTTATAGTATCTTAGACCAGACTACTTCTTTTATATCGACAATAGACCAGCACAATATATAAAGTATGACAAAGACGTATGTATATATCATCCAGCCAGTTACACAAAAAAAAAAGAAAGTAAAACAATATTAAACGTAATAAAAATCTCAATTCAAATATACAATTACATTATTTTTCGAAGGAACAAGCTACTGAGAAAAGGAGAACGTCCCAAAACATCAAATATTTACCATCTTCATTAGGTAATGAAGTTCATAAATAATATATTATTAGATACCAGCTTCTGCCAGCGGCTTCGCCCGCATAAAAATCTAAAATACCTATGCCTATGTCACTCAGTGATAAAGCAGCATTCTATTGGAGTAAGTATTTTTTTAAATCGGCCTAATAGGTTTTTCGTTTATTACAAACAAAGGAATAAACATACAAAAGAAAAAATCTTTTTTTATACCTAATATTAGTATAGATATTGTACGTGTTCATGAAGACAATACAAAATCTCTACTAACATTGTAAAAAGATGAAATCAGTAAATTTATATTTAGGTTGTAATCTTTGAAACTGATAAACGTTGGACTTTAAGTCCGTAATATTTGTAAACATCTAAGGGTTTGGTTGAAAAAACGACGAATGTTTTATTTTACCACTTCATGTACCCATTACCCATACTCAATTAATATGTAAATGATCTGATTAAATTATTTTCATGTCATGACTTAATTTACAATAAAGGGAAGCATTAATTTCACGCTGGCAGAAACTAGTTTTAAATAAAGTAATAAAAAATGTAATTATATTTAATTATAATATACGTTTAAGTGAGTTTAATGAATCCTACAACAAGAATGAAAACCTTAATGAAAAGATTTAATAGTCGTCCAATTAACGCGACAATTCTACAAGTGATGTGTTGCGCAACATCGGCGCCTACCGCCGGCACGTTTTTGTTTACATTCGTAACTGGTTGTAGTGTTAACAAAACCAGTTTTGTGCTCTCTAGATCCACGCCGGAGTCCTCCCAATACCCCGGAGTTTTGCGACAAAAACCGACAAAATAACCTTCAAAATTTATTGAATGACTAGGTACTACTTCGTATTAGTTCGCGCAATAGTCGTGCGTATGAGGATACTAACCGTTTGAACGTCGACTATTAAATTGCTGCCATGCCAAACGATCGTATCATTGCTCACTCAATTGACTATAATAGAGTGGAGTGTTTATATTGTAGACCTTGGCCACTAACTACCGAGCTTCTGAGGCACGGAGCGAAGTGGCGAGTTATCTACAACATCATAATACTACGCTAATTACATAAGAAATTCTCCACACGTTCCCAGCCCTCACTTCGCTTACCTGGAATCTGATTATCTATTCTTTAAAATGTTGTTGTTTACCAGTTTCCAACGTAAACAAAGTCGGGTCTAGCCTGTTTTGGGTTTACCCAAAAAGCCAAATGGAATTGATTTTATCCTTTGTATTATTTTTACCTGACAACGCCATGTTGTTGGGGATTAAATAAACATCCGTTCAAAACGAACTGCGTACCTATCAGCAAGCTAAAACGAAATAAAAATGTACATACATTTACTATTTTAATATCAACTAGGCATCTTTATTTTTCTGTATTTTGTTCTCTTCACGTTTTAGTTCAAAGTCGTTGTTGTTAGAGTTATTGGGTTGCCAAAGGAAACACGGAGTTAAGGATTTCAATAATAACTATTTATTATCCTTTTCTTTATATAATGGAAGGTGTGTTTCAGTAATATTACGTGAGACGTATGCTCCTGAGCAAGGCTAGTGGAATACAGTAACTGTAACCATACTAGGGATTTCAGTCAAGTGGCGTCAGGGGCTCAGACCAATTAAATATAATATTTATTGGTTAGAAAGAGAAAGCCTATAGTGTTGAAGTAGGATGGATTTGTTTTTGTTATACTCCAACACGCCCCCCTGAAAAATAAATCCTTTTCTCTTTAATCACGATATAACATCTATTATATAATACCTACTACACCAAACATCTTTATACAATAATAAAAGCACACACCTTCCTTCTTTCTGGGAATACATTATCATCATGGTCCAACATTCGTTGCGCAGGATTAGGGAAAACCCAGTAAAACCTAATCAGACCAATCAATCATTTCATTAATCGATGAAACTATGAATCTTATTCATCTACTTATCATAACCATACTCTTATTATTAACATAATATTATAACACATCCTTATGCACATTGCATGTTGGTATTTACCACATCAATACAAATTATATTCTCATCTCGGTGTATCGCACCGTAATGAATTTTTATTTTTACAGGATACCAGCTCGCTAGATAACTTGTAGAAACAAAATATTTTAGTAAAATACTCGTAATTCATCAATCCTCATTCTAGTACTAAATATGTATGTGTTTGTTTGTGACTGGTAACATTATTAACAATGGTTTGGCATCCCTCCTATTGTCATTATCATCGTAAATGAAACCTTCATTTGATATGGTGATGCCTAAAAATAATACTTAATATACAATACTTATCACCAACCACTTTAACCACAGTATCTTTTACTGGTTTTATCCATATACTCTGCATTAGTATAGTATCGTGGCTTTGTGTGTCAAATTTATTTACCAGCAAATTATTTATTGCTTAAAGTATTTCACAGTATATTTATTAATTACCACCTGAGTCACAATCAACAAACACCCTCTTATCAAATTTTAAAATCGTTTTGTTTGAAAGTTAACTTGAGATTTATAGTTCCTTTTAAATACTTTAAGATAAAGGTTCTTGTGCCCAAGAACTGTAACCATTACAAATAATTGTTTTTGTTTGCATATCAACTCAAGATGTAAACTGAGATTAGGCACAGCATGATTTAACACCAAGCGACTCATAAGATTTCAAGGGGCTCTTGTAATTTCACACGAACTCTGCGTGATATTTGTAATCTATATTATTTAACGTTTAAAGGGTGCATTCATAGATTCATTGCCTCTCAAGTTAAATATTTCAAGAAGTGTTGTTTATATTCATTTCCTGGTCTAAAGAGACTTTGTTGACCAGTTAAATTTTGGTTCACAAAAAAAATTATAATTAAGTACTTATACTAAAATAAAAATAAAAACGGATTACCGTAGATTGGAAACAGATAAGTGTAGATTGAGTATGTTTTACTCAACTACTACGTTACACATTATAACATACTTACCTAGTTGTTAAAATGTAATAACATAGACATAAAAAGTAAAACATAGTTCTTTATCACATAATTTAAACATCACGCCTTTGTTACCCACATGGTCAGGCAGAAGTGCACGAATAGTACACCCACATTTGACAACATAGTTATGTTTAAGTCCCTTATGATAGTGAGCAAGCCTATTGCCATTAACCAGTCATGGCTTCTTGCAATATTATCTCTCTAAACTTTTCCCAACTTGCTTTGGGCGGTTTCCAGTTTAATCATTTTGATAGATAGATAGATATACTCTTTATTATAGGTACACCATAAATACAATTCAGAGCATTAGGAGCTTAAAATTACATATGTAGTTTAATACCAGTATTTTACATGGAGTGATTGCCTTTTAGACCTCCACAACCCAGTAACTGGGCAATTACCCTGATATATACCCTTTCTTGACGCATTAAAACTTAAATTTACCGGTCTGCTGACGTGACGTGTGTGTGTGTGTGTGTGTAGAATCTCTTACCAATAAAAAACTATGACTATGATTATAAATTAAGGTTCTTAATAAAAATTATGTTTTTTATCCACATAGTTAACCAGGAAATTAAATCGATCCATAAACGATCGCTTAACTAAAACTTGCGATTATTTCAAACTGATACAAAAGCTTCATTATCATCTGGCTATAACATGCTTTTAAACTCGCTTTACAAACAATTTTTCTTAGATCTGTTTCTAGAACTAGGATTACAGGTAACATTTTTAATAGGTACCGAGTTGAATCATGCACTTAATTTAAAACTTTCTTCATTTAAATGCTCATCATACTAGCATTCATTTTATTTTACCTTTGTATCGTCCAGTACACAATAAGTAATAGCATATTATCAAATATACTTATGCCATCGTATTCATTATAGATACAGAAAATAAATTTCTGAAATTTACAATTTAATTTCTAACTATGTAATGTTTTTCGATTTGAAAACAAAGATAACTTATTTCCATTGTGATATGACAACCTCGAGCTCACCACTGTTTCAAAAACAGATTTATTTGCAATTAAGCCAAGGTATTGTATTATGTTTGTTTACTTTACGTCTGATTGATTCTCATCAGATCCACACCTCGTTTCAAACGGGTGTACCAAGTCAGGAGTACCAACAGTTATGCTATTCATAACTTATTCAGGCTCAAGTTTCACTGGCCTACTGGAAATCCAAATAAGAACTTAATCTCATCCATTTCCACATCTCTGACTTTCACAAACATTTTATTCAACCACATCCCACACCTTTGATTCATCATCAACGAAATTCCTCATGACAGCCTTATTGTAAAAATTTCATTTTTAGACTTTTACTAACTTAGTAAACGATCGAATTAATAACTTTAAAATAATATTATTATTACGCCATAATTCATCAGGTGTATATCTAACCTCAGTGCTCCCCAGAACAATCTAACTCCAGAACAATATGTCTCACATAGACTCGTTCTATCGTTGTTCATTATACGTCAGGCAATCAATTTTCAGCTAGAGTATATAGCACTGGTTAGTCTTTACGGATGGCCAATACCTTACCGAGCTCTAAATTCTTTAATTGAATTGGATTACATTTCCCAGCCATTATCACAACATAAGTTAACCAATTCTTAGACTAAAATTAACTTCACATTCAATATAAACATAATCGTCAAACTTAACAGAAACATCTGATTTATCTTTAAAATCACCACACAGTTTGGCACTTCTATAGACGACAAAAAAAACTGTTAGGACCGCAAACATCTGTGTCCACTTGAGATGAAACGACTTCTCGTTACAAATCTTTTGTTTTCAAAACAAGTTTAATTATTATCTAGTCAAATATATTTAAGTATACCATATTCTAACAATATACAGTTAAGTAATTATCAGAAAATAGTTTCATACATTTTGATATCCTCTATTCTGATTTGCAATTATTTCATGCCAGAATAATATAATTCATATTTATGACATTATCTTACGAGAATTTGCTAAAACCAGCTGCCGCTAGCAACTGACTCTTTATAGACTGTTCAAAGACTTACCCTTTATTCCCGGCTTGCATATTTGAACACATTACATTTGCTGCATTTTCCTTATGACGACACATAGAAATACATATACGCCTTGGTACGCGCTTTTACTTGTTACCTGGTAGGTATTTCCATCCGTTCGTCGCTTACATGTATAAACTCGCCAATATTGCAACTGAATTATTTCTTGGTTTCTCACGCTCAGTGAAGTTTATTGTAAGTTTTTCTTGATTTTCAAATTAACAAAGGTTCCCATATTCAGAATAGAAGTAATTTCAGTTTGCCCATCATTTCTTCTTTTATCACGGTCCGCCAAAAATGAAAAATCCAGAAGTTTTCGAGTAATTTGGTTTTTACTGTTTTATTGTTGGCTCCTTTGTGTAAAAATGGTGCTTTTGTAAACAATACTTCAAATCTCTCTCTTTGACCGTAATAACTTTACTGGGGTTCCAAATGGTTCTTCATTGATATTTGTTTTTGTTGATGACCTCATGAATCGTTTGAAGGTGTGACTTCAGGACTTGTAAGTTTCAGCCTGAGGTACTTTTAGGAAGTAAGTATAATTTCATAATCTCGTTTTCCAAAGTAAACGTTGTATTGACTTTAGTTAATATGTCGATTGCGGCTACAATGCTGCTGAATAGTTGTTTTGTGCAGTCATAATAGATGGGTCACTTTATCCGATTCCTCTAATTTATAAAATTCTTGAAACTGTTTGCTTAGTGTGATGATTCCAACCAGTTTCAGCAATCTCTTGTTGTAGAGACAACTGCGTTGCCACGCTTTTCTTTTCAAAACTGTAGTCATGATAAAACTCTGTTATTATGACCTTAGTAAGTATTTTGCATTTTTCTTAACTCACTCAGCACTAGTTTTCACCGGAACTTCAGCGTCGACAACATTCAGTACTTCAAGTTCACTTGATTATTTTTGAATTTGAAATTTCTGCACACTGGTTCTTATCACCATCAAATTGTTTAATGTCCCTTATATTCAACTTGATACACAAAATGGTTTTATTATTTAATGTTCGTTTAGTTTCACTTTATATTGTTTACACTTTGGCTTAGCGCTCTGGGCCCATAACCTGTTAGAGTTATTGGGTTGCCAAAGGAAACACGGAGTTAAGGATTTCAATAATAACTATTTATTATCCTTTTCTTTATATAATGGAAGGTGTGTTTCAGTAATATTACGTGAGACGTATGCTCCTGAGCAAGGCTAGTGGAATACAGTAACTGTAACCATACTAGGGATTTCAGTCAAGTGGCGTCAGGGGCTCAGACCAATTAAATATAATATTTATTGGTTAGAAAGAGAAAGCCTATAGTGTTGAAGTAGGATGGATTTGTTTTTGTTATACTCCAACAGTTGTAATGTTGACATCGGGTTTTGTAATCATTCATAATCCGCGAATAAACAGACGTGTTGTCTTACTGTCTGTCTAATGATATGGACTTACCGTGTCCTGCAAATCCTTGTACTCGTTGAGCAGTTTGTTCTTCTCAATCATCTGGCTGATAGACTTGACGTTGGCGGAAACGGCGATCATGTTGGCGGTGAGCTCGTCCACCTCGTGGCGCAGCTGCCGGATCTGCACCTCGCGGATGATCGTGAACACCAGCAGCCACGCCAGCAGCGCGCCCACCACCACGGCCAGCGTGATCAGCCACGTCTGCCATCTCCTATCCGTCTTCTCAACCATTGCACCCCTAAATTGTCTCTCAAAATCACCGCTCATCAAGTTCTTCGATATGTCTTGTGACTCCTTCATGTTCGTCTGAGTATACATCGAGTTGGCTTCGGGTATAAGTGCGTGATTCTCAGCCATCACAGCCCTGACACTGCACTCGCGAACGTCACTCGTCACTCGATCCCTAAGTGGCCAACTACGCGCGTAATTAGCCTTTATCGGCCCATTATCGAGGTTCGTGGAAGGCCGGATCGTGGGGCCCGTGAAAGAGATAGAGTAAGTCGGTGCACGTGCCGAGTAGTTCGGGAGAATGATGCGCGTGCACTATGAAGCGGATGGGGAGCGAGTGCGGAGCGACAGCTATGTAGATGGGTACGCGCGCGGCGGACGACTGGACGCGAAATCAGAAACACGGCAACCGGCGCGCGCGCACAGCTCGGACCGGCCCACCTCGAAGCTTGAGAAAGCAGAAGTTCCACTTCGCACAAATTACGATAGCAAGTTCGTGCACAAACATAGACGAGAATGTAAACAAAAAATATTTTTTAACCATTCAACATAAAGACAGTAATGGTTCGAGACTTTTCCATGTTACCTGCTATTGAATTTCGAATACAAGTTTGAGCCCCTTTTTTACCGCTTGTGAAAAAACACAGGACCTTCGGCCTTTAGCAGTCTCTGTGGGGGCACCGGGATGATCCCGCATATCGGTGAATACGGCGCATGCATTATAAATAATAACCTTCGGTGACCGTTCAAGAAAGATAAAATTTTAACATCATTATGGAAATGAGGTAACCCGATTTTGAGATCGACAAACAAAACAAATAGACTTGCGATTAAAATATGTATAATGTACGAATGCAGAAAAAAAGCAATTTATATGTCAATTAGTCCAGATCCAAATGTAAACATTATATCACTCAAATGTGCTTTTATTTTTAGGTATGAAGACTTTTTAATTAATAAATTTTGGTTGGTATATTTTTTTAAACAGAACTATAACTTATTTGTGATTGCGTGTTATTATTAGCTTTGACTAATTTAACATTTTCGTCATCACCATTTTTAATAATACCTACAATAAATGTAGACTTTCTGCACGTGATAGAGAAGTAATTTTAATAAATGAGCTATGTTATGCAATAACGTGTCAAGCCTATAAAACCTAAACCGGAGAAATCTTAGCTCAAAGAAATTTACAGCTACATTAAATACTCATAAGGTATTCGGATTGTATTCAAAACTTATTAAATAGGTTATCATGTGTTGTAGTGATTCAAACACAGCATAATAGAGTGAGAGTTATAGGGAAAATAAAAATAAATAAAATAATGATCAACTGTTTATTGCAAAATGTAACCAGAGCATTTTTATGTGCTAAAATGTTTTGAAAGCCCTTGACATATTATTGTTAATTAATAAATATAATTAAGAAATGTGGGAGGCCCTTTTCCAGTGCTTAAGTCACGCTCAAAATGTTTGTAAGTTAACGAATATGAAGCAGTATTATGACGTTTAAGATGTAAATCCTGTTTTAACTGAGCTAAAGTTGTTACATCGCCACTGTTGGAAGATTCTTCTCCTTCAGATTCTTCTTTGTCGTCGTTTTTATTACATAAATGCTCGTCACGAGCCATTGCGACAAGCTTCTGTGCTCTAGAGTTCATGATGAATACCTGCAAATAATTCACTATTGGCTTTAGTTTCGTAATATAAGTAAAAAGTATTAAACGATGCATGGTTATAGCAAAAACCTAAAATTATTCATATCAATTTCGCAAAAACCTATTAAAAAATTAAATATTTCAAATTTTTTTATAAGTTACTATCATCTGCCTACAACGAGTATATATAGACATTCTTGTATGTTATTGTAACCTTCCCTCATAATAATATCAGGTTATCTTTGGATTAAATTATAGAATAATATAAAAAAGTTAAATACACTAAGTGACCGTTCAAGCTACGAGTATTTATGCAATAACCACTTATAAATTATACAAATTTAAATTGTTAGATTTTTCGTAACTATCGGGAAATTATTTAATTTCATTCCATTTTCATGGTTCTTTGCGATGAAAAAAAACTACTTCAGCGCGTTATTAGTTTTAGTACAGGAGAAAACATTAAAACAAACACTGAAAACTTACCTTGCACCTTTTTGCAGCAAGTAGATAATTAAAAACTCTTGTAAAATAATTCAATTTACACAATCCAGTTACATGAATATTACAAAATACTTGTAATATATTAAAATTTACACTGAAAGCCGCTTAACCAACAGAAAACAAAATTTTAAAGTGATTGTCACAGAAGAAAAGCGCGCGTGTCGTGACAGGTTTGTAATTGATTATTGCAAAATTATTGAACACTAGTTCCGTAAACTGCAGAAACATTTTTATGGTAGATGGAGTTTTTATAAATTTAGTACATGCCTCTGCATTTTTTTTAAGGGTTCAAGAGACTGGCTACAAAAGCTAGATGGCGTTAACTTAAAAATCATATTTTTGTGAGTTAACAGATTATTGCATAACATGGCTCAAATAATATTATTTAATATCAGCTTTAAAATGCTGTGCTGTTTGTGAATCGCAACGAATACTTTAAAGATAACATTTTTCTTACAACAGCACTTAACTAGTATTAGAATAAACAAAACCGTCTTTGTCTACAGAATGTTGTAAACTACGATATAACCATAATTTGAGCAGACCCATTTTCGAATCAGACAAAGATCCCTCCGCAAGACAAATCTATGATCAGACCAGACTTCACGACGCATTCAGAATTCTAGTTAAAAACAGATAACATATATATATGAACCTACATAATGTTTATTTAATAAACGAGTACCTACGTCACTGTGAGTGCGGTTGATGATAAGGGGCACATTAATGAACGTATTTCGAACCACACTGAATGAATATGCACGAACTTATTCATTCGCTCGTATCTATGTATGACGTCTGACTATGAAAGTCATAGCAAAAAAAAACTGAAACCATACTAACTGTTGTCGTCAACATGACTCAGATAGTATGGTTTCAGTTTTATTTTATAAACTGGAATTGAAATCTTAAGGAATCAAAGTTCAGCCAAAGATGCTAGTTCAGAAATCTTTTACCTTTCGACTACCGTAATCACAGACATAATTAAAAGACAATAAGTGTTCAGCAGTGTTTTTCTTACGGGTTAAGCATTCGATACCTTTGTCGATCTCCAATCCGTAGATGTACACTAACTTGACCACATTTCTGGCATATAAGGACATTAGAAAGATAGAGAAACATTTTATACACTTCCAGCAGTATTTACGTGGAAATGCATAAAAGTGATAGTAAGTATGTCTCTTTCTCGAATCACAAGAAGCTATTATACCTTTGATGTGCCACAAGGCAGCATCATGGGACTATAGTTTTTTTTTTGTTTATAGAGATGAATTTATCTAAATAGAATACCTATATTTTTAATTAAAATCACAGTACCTCATAATCGTAACTATCTCATCATCATCATCAGCCTTATTAATGTTCCCACTGTTGGGATACTGAATGTCTCTCCTCTAGGAGAGGGATCGTAACTATCTATAAACGTAAAATTGGTTCCAAAATATTGATGTTATAATAATTAGATCATAGATCCGAAAAACTAATTTCACGTCAATAAATACAACAACTAATCTCAAACACAAAATGTCAGATGTTAACAGTAATATTAAATTGCCAATCAGCCGTGTCAGAAGGTTAAAGAGTTTCTTATATGTATAGCTGATTGGCAATTGGCTTATCATTCAATTTTAGTAAGATGTTCATTGCCTCGGTAGCGGCAGTTTTAAAGCAGCTCAATGCCCACACAACATAATGAGTTACTTAAAGTATAAGTTACTAGCTTTTGTCAGTGACTATGCACGCGTACATAAAATATAGACTATGACACTCAAGAGTAAAGCAGCTTTCTATTGTTGCTAAAATTTTTCCAATCGGACCAGTAGTCCCAGAGATTACCTCCTACAAAGAAAAAACAAACTTTACCTCTATATTATATTAGTGTAAATTATAATGTAAGTACTAGTCATCCGAGGATTCATTTCGCAGCTGAAGATGCTGCAGGGTATATGATAGAAGTGACAAGGGCGCTTGCATGTCGACCGAGGTTCAGAAACAGCATCAATTCTACACACTTGGTTGAAACATGAATATCAAAGATCAAACCTTATCTATATTTTCTTTTCGGTCTTTATCGAATTCGTTCTGCGTTTAAGATAATACGAGTATATCCATATATTCATGGGTTGACTTCCGAAAGGGAACCCCAGGGTCCCATAATTCAAGGCAAAGGAAACGAAGGTGTAGTTTTAATCAGTAAAAGTTTGAGCGGTACGCTTCATTGGATGATCACTAAAATAAATTATGAGTCATTTTTTCTTGTGGGTATTCATACTTTTTTTTATTTAATCAATGTGCTGACTGTGAAACTGAAATGTGGAGCGCTGAACGTCTTAAATGCGTCGCGCGTCGATCGTTTTAGCATAAAACAAACTCATACTAGGCACTCAGATCTGTCATACAAACTAAACACTGCATCAACTGGCAACCCCTCCCACGTTAAAACACTTTAGAAAAATGGTTGCTGATGACACTCTCCATACATTCATGAAAGGTATAATGTTTTAAGCAACCGGTTAGCTGATAAACCATTCAGCTTATAGGAATGCACCTACAAGTACGAAAAGCGAAACTGAAATAACCGTTAAATCAGCATAGGTATAGCATAAAGTAGGTCAATTATTAAAACTGACATCTGCGACGAATACTGTGAACCTACGTATAAAGTCCACGAATAATGTCCAATATAATAATTTGAATGACGTCAGCCGCTATGCTACTTGTATAGGTAATGTGTGTTAGTGTAAACAACATCACGCCTGCATTTTCCTAAGGGGTAGGCAAACTTGTACCTCATACAGCAGTATCAGTAGTGTCGAGAACCGCAGAGTTTATACATACAAAAATTCTTATTTTCTTTATTGTACACTGATATTGTCAAAATACAAAATTACAAAACAGGTGATGTACGGTAAGCAGCACATCAGATTACAACAAACTGTCAAAATTCTGCAAACGATTTTCAACTCTCAACTATAATATAACAAGGTTCAAAATGTATTGGAGAAATCTGACAGATTTGTATAGTCTGATGTGCTGCTGACTGTACATAGGCGAGCTCAACCCACAATTGGGTTTTTACAATGTCGACTTTTTCGGAAGATTTTGAAAAGGAATTAATTTTGTTAAAAGACGAAGATGATATCGTCAAGGCGATATCATCTTCGTCTTCTAACAAAATTAAAGTATCAATAGCGTTCTTCTGTCTTGCACGAAGGTACTAAAGCGTTTAATCTACATTTTTAAATATTTTCTCAAAACACACATAAAAAAAAAACATTTGAAAATAATAGCCCACTGGCATCGGGAATTGGGTCCAAGTTACCGGTGGTCAGGGCTCCTGAAAAAGGAACCTCCGGACAATATGCGCCGTGTCCAAGAGTTCCGCCTTCTGGACCAAGCCCTTGATCCAGCTGCCTAACGAGAGCCACCTCAGATTGTGGTCGAGGCTCTTGGCTATTAAACCATTCGTCACGACTACCGGCACTATGACTGCTGTGTCCACTTCCCACATGTCGACAACGGGTATCGAGAACAGGGTTATTATTATAATCAAACAAAAGCTTAGCTTAAATGCTACTACTATACTTGTTCCGACTTCCAAAGAAACGTATGTGTTAGGAACCTTTATATCAGCTCTAGTGCTTTTTCCTCGAATTGACTCATCTAATATACTTTAGCTATACCTACGTATACAAAGGTAATCTCGGTTAAATGACGAAGTATTTTAATTCTATTTATTTCAATATTTGCCTGCTTTGGCATTAGTTTGCAGTCATGTAGTTTATACTTTTGTGGCTAGAAAAATATTTGTTCATCAACTTTACGACAATAACTCATCATTAACTTACAAACAGTAATTTAACTATTTTTTTTGTCTTTGTAATATTATGTATTGATTTTATGACATTAAAGAGTGTGAGCTGTGGTGGCCCAGTGGTAACAACCCCGACTTACAAATAGCCAGGGGATCAAATCCAGCCAGGCACATTACTTTGTGTGCCTAATTTATTTCATCACCTCTGCTCTCAAATCGGTAATAGAAAATATCGTGAGGAAACGGGCATATTCTGGAACTAAAAATTCGAAAACATGTAACATGCACCAACTCGTACTGGGCCAGCGTGGTGGATTACGGTGCGCCCCTCTTCTAGAGAAGAATCTTAAGCGGGAGTAGGAACAATATAAGGCTGATGCTAAGCTCACATTAAAAAGTCCATCCATCTCCGTATAAATATCGTCGATATCGTTTCGTGTTGTCTATCTTCCTGGCATTTTGGTGTATCCACTATTTTTTGCCTATTGCTCCTCGGAGATGCTGTAGATCTATCTAGTCCCACTCACATCTTAAGATTCAAGTACATTTAAATTATCTATAATCAATGGCTAGGATATTAAAACAGATGATGCAAACATTCCGGGCAGAGATCGGTCCATTACATTTCTAGCACGGATGCGCATGCGTCGATCGCAGCGCTTCTTGTACCAATTGTGTAATAGAGACGCGCCCGCATACTATCTTCGTATATAATTGATTATTATCTATCAATGACTCTGGGAATAAGTTGGCACCACTCAATGCTGTGTTCGAGTGCCAGGAGTTGAACACATAAAATGAATATTTAGAAAACGCTTTCTGCATAGTATTTTTCTTTCAATCAGTCCATCCAAAGGTTGTCTGGTAGAAATTTTCTTGTGCAATAAGACCGCTTATTGTACACTTATTTTTATTAAAGTTTGTCCTGTGGTAAGCTAAAATGTGCAATAAAGTTATAAATAAATAAATATTAATAAATTATTAAAACTTGAATTTTGTTTTATTTTCTTGTGCGTCGATAGACTTTCAGAAGATAAGTAAAGTGCAGTAATACATTAATCTATACTTCACACACTACACTATTAAATTATAGAAAAAAGAGTTGCGTTTTTTAATACTAATTAATGGTCTAATTTCAAAAAAATCCTTTTACCAATATTACTTTATCAATGAGAGTTTAAAAAAAAGTGTTGTAATTATAAAATTAAGTTTCTTGTTATTTTTTATGGTTTTAAGCCTGAAATGCATGCAGCCCCGGATCTAGGGGGGGGGGGCAAGCCGGGGCCCATGCCCCGGGCGGCAAATTCAGGGGGCGGCAAAATCAGGGGGCGGCCAAAATTCACACTTCACAGACCAATGGACAACTCATCATTTTTTTAACTTTGACCACGGAATAAATAATAGCACAAGTACAGCAATTTTATGGCCATGTCAACTTGACCAATACCCTGAGCGCGGAGTGAGACATGCTGCACGACTGCACGAACATTTATTATTCGCGAGGCGCGTAGGCATAGTTCAAAATACGCGCCCGGCTCTCGCTCGCCTGCAGAAATCGCAGATCGCTGCAGGCGTCTGGTTACCGTGAGTGCGAAAGAGATAAAGCTATATTCGAAAACTTCCTCGTCGATCTCTCTCCACGACAGTGTTTTGTTTCAAGGCCAGACTTCGTCGGCCCGCCACCACCACCGCCACCGCCGCAGCCGCTTCTAATGCCGCTGCCGCTGTCGTCGCCGCCGCAACCACTGCGGCAGTGCCCTCACAGAGGGTTCGCGAAGAGACAATGGACTGCCAATTACGGCGCCATTTCTTCTCCTCCAGGCGAATGTCAACCACTGCGCCCCCGCTCCGGATCTGTTATTCCAGAGCATGGCGCGGTGGTCGATAAAAGTCACCGTGGTCTCCAAGCCATACTTTGTCCAGCCCAGAGCTGACTGGGTTCAGGACCTGAGTGGCTCGGTGATCCTTATCTCATTGGCCGCCGCCGGTACCCCAACCCTTGATGGTCATGGCCGTCCGGATGGTGCTCGGTGTCCTCGTGAGGGTGATAAGCGGCGGCGACCTATCGCGCCGGGCCTTGGTTCAGTCCATGGTCTGCAGCGAAGAGGAATGGCAGGCGGTCGCCTCCTTCTGCGAAGCAGTAATGCTTGTAAAGCAGGAGGCCGACCGCATAAGGCAAAGGCAACAGCGCCCTCGCCGTAGCCGTCGCCGCCGCGATCCCGCCGATATCCGGCAACCGTAGACACTGGCTCGCGGACAGTGAGCAATGGGTAGCTCGCCGTCCGGTCGTCTGGTAACTGTCCAGACCGAGTCCAAGTCGTCAACGGCGCGCACTGTTCCCGCGCGCCTCAAGGAGCTGTCAGCAAACTGTAGGGGCCCTTCATGATCGAAGCCTTCTGGAGCCGAGGGTTGGTGCGAAAGTGTTACCGCGGCTCTGGGAATAAGGCAAGGAAGGAATGGGGTAGGTTTTTTAGTCAGTAAGAGTCTGCCACTGTCTCCCGCTCTGCCCAAGAGCGGGATTCGTCATTGGGTGATTTTCACCTACCATAAAAAAAAAACATATTGATAGCTGAAATTATATGGATGATCAAGGTGAAAATAAACATAAGTAGGTAGGTGGGGCGGCATTTTTCAGTTTTTGCCCCGCCTAAAAAAAATTGAAGATCCGGGGCTGAATGCATGTAATGTATTACGTTAATTTTAATTAATACGTGGGGTTACTTTGGCCCTGGGCTATAACATTGGTCAAACCAAATAACCATGGTAAACTCTGTTTATTGTGTATCTATTAGTTGGTAACCTAATTTACTCGGTACGTTATATATTTAGACAGAATAAACTTTTCGTTTTTTTCTATTAAATTTTCACGTGTTGTCTTTTCCTATGAATACTCCTAGCGATTTACCAAGGCTAGTTTAAAACTTACCAAAGCAGTGACAAGAAAATCGTATTTTCACATCAGCCAATATCCATTTTACAAAGTAAACAGTATCGCCGTCCAAACAAAAGCACGTTTAAATCGTTTCAAACAATAATATTATGCATCGAACTAGCAAACTAACGTAACCTAGATCTTAAAACAGTTCTTTGACACTTGAGTTTTTTTTTTGCTAGTTATGGTTTAAATTTACCCAGTTTTTTTTTATATTAGTTTTTTTTGCTGCAGACTTCAGTGCGGCCGTCGGATCTTAGCGAGTCTGAAGTTAGGCTCTGCGAATTTTAGGTCTTGATACCTCGTTAAAAAATAACTGCATTTTTCAGTTGTTTGTTGCTAAAAACAATTATTGGCATTTTTTTTTAACATTTATTTTGGTACGAGTTTTCAAGCTCTCGCAAAGCCTAACTTCAGACTTGCCAAGATCCGACAGCTGTACTGTACAATAACTTTATTTACCAATACAATCCGGATTTTACATATTCTAAAGTAATTGCAGTATTTGTCACCCTACTCGGCAAGCTTCGCTATCATAGTTAAGTATCCAATATAAGGTAAGTACTACAATTAATGTTAATAGCTCCATTTTACCAAGATTGCGTTTGTTTCAATTATTCCGAATAAACTGCCCTTCCTTTGATACTTGACACACAAAACTACCTATATTACGTCACAAAAGCAACACCAAAAACAACCATTGATGTTCCCGTAGATATAAAAATTATTTTGAAATGTCGTATAAAAATACGTAAGGCAAATTGACTTAGTAAATTATAATTAGTCTGTAAGATTTAACAGATGGTTTTTGGAAGACTCTTTCTGCCTTTACTTAAATAGGTACCTACACGAATTTGGCTTTTATATAGTTTACAGTACGGCAATTTTAACTTCACGAATCTGAAGTCAGGCTCGGTGAGCTTAAGCGCTTGAGTTTAAAAAAGTAAATGCCATTAGCAGTCGTCATTACCTACTGTTAACAACTGTTATTGGATTTTTTTTATTTAATTCTTTTATTTTGTACGAATGTACTAACTCTAAAGTTCGTAGAGCCTAATTTTAGACTCGCCAAGCTAGTACTGCCATACTTACTTTACAATATTATTTTACTTTTGTTTACCTTCAATAAACGACTTTATTTGCTGATACCAAAAGTCAAACCTTGACACCGCACAAAATGTTGGCAACAACTGTTTTTAACAGTGAAGTCAGCAGTTTGCTGTGCGAAGTCGTTTTTACGTGTACTCATAAAAACTTGAGATTCTGACGGAATCGTATAACACCGCTATAATTATAACGTTCTATTTTCAAATGCGCCAAAAACGTAACGTGATGCATGAGGTGAGAACATGATGCCAACTCTCTTTGCCGTTGTAGTTTTTAAATCATTCAAAATTTTTCCTGCATACGACTATTGGCTTTTCAGATGTTTTAAAACTACTCGTAGTTTCTCGTATATTCTTCGGTGAATGCAGTTCACTTCTATACCGTAACCGTCTGGATTGAGCCCGAATGAAAACGAGATGTCAGCCAAACCGTAGAGAAGTCGTCAACGGCGCGCACCGTTCCCGCGCGCCTCAAGGAGTTCTCAGCAAACTGCAGGAGCCCTTCAGGGTCGAAGCCTTGTGGAGCCTAGGGTGGTGCAAACTGTTACCTCGACTCTAGGAATAAGGCAAGGAAGGTACGGGGTAGGTTTTTTAGTCAGTAAGAGTCTGACACTGGTCTCCCGCTCCGCCCAAGAGCGGGTTTCGTCATTCGATGATTTTCACCTACCATAAAAAAAAAGCCAAACCGTAGAGACCCAGTAGAGTCGAAGCCTACGAACCCAAGACACGGGTTCGTTTCTAAAAAAAAAATACTTTGGTATTATGGGAGTCGGTTTTAGTCAGCAAAAATCTGAAACGTCACTCGCTTTGCCTTAGAGCGCAAGAGATCATTAGATGATTTCCCACCTAAAAAAAATACCTGTGATAAAAAAAAATGTAAATAAATATTGTGGATATCAACAAATAAAAATGAAAACGATTCCATCAGGTACATATTACTACTATTTCATTCAACGAAAATTTTCGTAGATAGAAAATAGAAGTCTACAATATCTATATCTATCTATAGTCTACCAGACTGAGCACTAGGCCCTCAAGCGGAATATGAAACTGAAACAAAGTTTAGTAATTTCACGCACAAATTCATTCGCAAAAAATCTAAATTACGTTCGGCCCAACCAGAAGGCACCGCAAAAAGATTAATTCGCCACAAAAACCAAGCCTTTGGGAACAAAGGTAGCGATTTCACTCCAGGGCACATTGTAATTAGGTCTGTGCTGTAGAGGTAACTCATATAATGTACTAACTTTAATTGGTAACGTTACTGAAGGGGTTGTAGTACGCTTTGACATTTCTACTCTTATGCTTTTTGACTGCGCAACAGTAAACACGGAGTACAGTAAAGAGCAATAAGATATATTATTATTTTTATACGTGTGTATATAGGTATCACAGAACCCTGAAGTCCTGATCCTTTGGAAGACGTACGAGGAGCCGAAACTAACTCGCAGAGGCCCTTTAGATTTAATAGAACGTGATGCTTATCGACGATGATCGCTGCACGCGCAATGCTAGTGCATCCAAGGACAACCCCCGGTTGGTTCGAAGCAAAGATATATCAAACAGGTTCGAAGCAATCTCTCTTGGTTAGAAGTCATGGTCCGGAGCGATGAGGAGTGGCAGGCGGTCGCCTTTTTCTGCAAAGTAGTAATGCTAGCAAAGGAGGAGGCCGACCGCATAAGGCAGCGGAGCTCACGCCCCAGACGTCGCCGCAATTCTGATCCCGATTTCCGGCCACCGTAAGCACGGGATTGTGGACACTGAGCAATGGTTAGCTCGCTGTCCAGTTGTCTAGTAATAGTCCGGACCAAGTCAGTCGTCGACGGCGCGTGCTGTTCCCGCGCGCCTCAAGGAGCAAATGTAGAAGCTCAACTACAGGGTCGAAGCCTTCTGGGGTCCCGGTCCGGTTTCTGAAAGGAAGGTCCGACCCCGGTATGAGGGCTAAGAAGAAATGGGGTGGGTCGTTTATTCAGTAAGAGTCTGACACTATTTCTCGCTCTGCTCAAGGGCAGGATTCATCATTGGATGATTTTTCCCACCATAAAAAAAGAAAGCCATCGGTTTATATATTTTTAAACACCTTATTTTATGTACCTACTGTCTTAGCAAATAAACAACGATTTGATTTGATTTTTTGATTTGATTTGATTTACATAGGTAACACTACTACTGAACCCATAATATGTTTGACCATATATCTAACTAGCTTCTGTCCGCGACTTCGTCCGCGGAAAATTTGTGAGACAAAAATTGTGATAGCTCGGTTAATATCCATGATATATAAATAATTTATAGCCTATGCCACTCAGGAGTAAAGCAGCTTTCTATTATAGCTTCAATTTTTTCAATCGAACCATTAGTTCCAGAGATTACCTCCTACAAACAAAAAAAACAAACTTTACCTCTTTACTATATTAGTGTAGATAACAGGACTATATTCAGGTAACCAACTACATTCACAACCAAACTAAAGATGTTTTAAAATAGGCGACAGCACACAGTCTAGATTCCGCACGGCTAATAGTTTCGTGTAATTCAAACAAAAAGAAACACAAGCCACCTCTATTTGTAGACTCGGTATTCTAGACCAGCTATTTTGCATTCTGATTCAAACAGGATACCTAGGATTAGTTGGAGCTTGTTCTGTACACTACCTAGATGCGTGCTTTCAACGTAATCGCGATCTTGGTTCACGGGGAATTGTATGTTACGGGTTAATGTGTTCTAAGACTATTTAACCTATTGAATTCCGTAGTTAGAGACGATAGAAATTACAATATTCATGCGAACGCCGGCATTCTCTGGGGGCTCTAGAGATAAATACAAATTTAAGAAAGGAATACCTATACCTAATGACAAACAATTTCTGCTTGTAGCAAAGATTCAAGATTCAAAGCATTCTATTTAATGGCCTCGAGCCTCGAGCACAGGCGCAGAGTAGCCAGCCTTGCGGTTTTCTACAGGATGCATTTTGGAGAGTGTGCGCAGGAATTGCACGATTTGATTCCGCCATCCCAATTTTACCTTCGGACATCCCGGCGTACGGCAAATATCCACCCTTACGTTGTTGAGACACTTGCGGCCCGGACTAAGCGTTTTGCCTCGTCGTTTATACCGCGTACATCGAGGGACTGGAACAGTTTGCCGGCTGCAGTCTTTCCGTCCGATTATAATTTAGGTGTCTTCAAGGCTAGAGTGAATAGGCTCTTAATAAACTAGTGCGCCTTACCATCAACGATTGCATCACTGCTTACCATCAGGTGGGATCGCAGTCAAGCACTGGTTTATAGCTATTAAAAAAAAAAGACCCAGATCAGTGCCGTGAAGTTCCAAGCTTTCGCGGGGTGTTCGCGTGGTATGACTTATTCATGGCGTGAACGGAAAATTCCTGGACTTATTGAATATACGTTGGTACAGATCTTACTTAATATAAAATTGCAATGCCGTAAAGGGTCACTAAGTAATGTGGACTTGTGGAGGCCCAACTGTAGGGCCGAAGCCTACTGGGGCCCCCGGTCCGGTTTCTGAAAGGAAGTTCCGACCCTGGTATGAGGGCTAAGAAGGGATGGGGTGTGGGGTGGGTTGTTTAGTCAGCTTAATAAACATGCTACTAAGCCACAGACCCCTGACACCACTGAGAGCCGCTGTCCGCTGTGAGCCTGACACTATTTCCCGCTCCATAAATCATTGGATGAATTTTCCCACCAAAAAAAAACAGGCTACTTAGTTCTAAGAACCTATTGTTAATATTTATAATTGTGTACACTTAGTTCGCAATAAAGTGTTTCAATTTGAAAATTAATGTAAATACTCTTGCCTGATAACAAAAAAATTAAAAACTATTCAAAATCTTATGGAAACGAGTCAGTAGTAACGTACTTGACACTTGAAGTCATAGAATGAGGGTGTTCTAAAATGTCGTTCACCAGGTGGCAACACTGAGGCGTCAGGTCCAGGCACCTGTCAAAACACTTCTGTTACTGACATTAGCTAGATATCAACGTCAACGTCAAACGTTAGACGTCAGCGTCATGTATAAGTTTTCAAAGGAAAAGACCTTACGGCTAAGTGGCGCTTACTGGTGGTGAGAAAATTCCTAAACACCCTCATTGACTTGGGTGGAATTGCGCGTGCGCCTGAAGATTTTGCAGCCGCAAAACCACCGTCTACAAATTGTGTGCACTGTAGTTCCATTTTCATTTTTTCCTTTGCTCTCTCACGTTTGGCCTCATCATCGCTATCGAACCTAACATGAACCTAACCTATCCGTGTCGGAGTGTCCTAAATTCCTTGATTAATCCCGCTGTCAAATTAATAATTTTCTGCGAAGGGTGCTTTAATTTTTTGCCGACCAAATATTAATTTCCCACCATGAAAATAGAATTCTTCCGGACAGCAACTAAAATAAAATAACTGTAATATAATCCAAAATCCCTTACCACTAACTACCACCTTAGGGGTATGACAAACCTTCCAACTCTGCATCATCGTTCGCGGTCACCATGCGGTTCGATATACACGAGAGGCACAGACCAAACGCCTACTCATTCTTATGTAGCAATCGATTAGTGAATAACGTCACAGTATTACATACACTCGTAAAATTCAATAATTCCTAAACAATCAACATATAACAATATGTTGTATATAAAACTTTAAATATTTAACTACTAAAAATAATATGTCTGTATAGTATAAAATTACTGTTATACTCAGTTTATGACGGTATTCAAAAGGGGCGACATGCCCCTTACATATCCATAATATGGATATGTAAGGGGCATGTCGCCCCTTTTGAAAAAAAATAGTTAGCTCTCTAATGCTCTTTGCTCAGTCACTTGAATTAGGAGAGATCCCAGAAACTAACTAAGAATTAGATCCTTACCTACATATTATGAAACAATCGCGTCCCTTCCCGTCTGCCTGTTCGCGATTTATAAACTCAAAAACTACCCGCGTTGCTGCTCTTCAGTAGAGACGCGAAAATTTGTTACAGCACATTACAGTCGTAGTTCAATTTACGTGCCGCGAATGATACTAAACGGATTTTCATGTGGGTTTTCACGAAAACACAAAGTGTCTATAAAAAAGTAATATTATCAGTAGTAGAGAAAAGCCACCAACATCATAGATTTCTAATACTCAAGCGCACAAGATATCGTCGGAAAGGATTTCTTTAGACCTACGCCTTTGGAAAGCAAACGAGGCCCTCAAAACGCTTTATAAGAAATAAATCATTGAAAAATGATTGGGTATCTATACCTACCAGTGAGAAAGTTTAAAAAAAAATCAGACGAGGCCCACAATTGTAGAAAAAACGAATTACAATTTGTAATTTTTCATCGAAAGTGGGCGTGTGGCTTTTATGCCACGTCTGCGTGTGCGCAACACAATCATTACCTACCAGGTTTTTATACAGTTATTAGCAACAGTCCTAAGCCTTTTAAATTCATAATCTTTGTTTAATGTAAAATAGATTTTCACCGATGTCGCCTATGATACCTATAGATGGAAAGTAATAGTATGGAAAAGTCAGCCAGACTAGCTCCGTAGGACCTACGGAGCTAGTCTGGCTGACTTTTCCTATTCTTCTATTATTTTACTAAATAGAATCTATACTTCTGGAATATCAAAATACAATTATTGCGGGTCATATATTAATCATGCCCAAGGACCGTCAGCGGGCCGGATTAAATGCTTTCGAGGTTCGGAGCTGGCCCGCGGGCCATACTTTGCCTACCACTGGTCTATATCATACGCACAATATAAGTGCACTGCAGAGCGGCATCAGTGGAAATCTATTTCAAAATATGAAAAACAAAGATTATGAATTTAAAAGGCTAAGGACTGTTGCTAAGAACCCTATAAAAACCTCAGCTTGAACAATGTAATACAAATATATACCCAGGGTTGGCTTTTACCTTGGGCAGAGAATAAGCATTGCCATACAGCGTGGCAATGCTGCCAGCCTTTTGGGCACTTTACCAGTTGTCAGCGATGCGGAAGCATTTTTTGACGCCTTGTTAGATTAGGTACTTTTAATTAAGCATGAAATATATTTCTAGTTTTTTTTTAATATAAAAGCTTGACATTGTAGTATATAGGTAGGTACTTGTATAATACGTCGATGAAAGGGAAAGGGCTTAGTCATTTTATTATTAGACGTTTTAGAAGCATGCTGTTGATGCATGATAGTGTTAACTGCGTTTCATAGAATTCTGATGTTACGTTGCAAAACAATGACATAATTAGAATATCTATTTCTCGTCAATAAATAAATTAGGGTAATTCCGGGGAAAATGTCCAATACAAAAAGTTTATAGCATTGCATCAGCCTTACAATGTTTGCACTGCTGGGACACAGGGCTCCTCTATAATCCACCACGCAGACTCATTGCGGATTGGTGGATGTCACATGCCGATTTTTTGGTTCTAAGGCATGCCGGTTTCCTTACGATGATTTCCTTCATCGTTTTGACAGCAGTGGTGATGTAATAGCATGGCATAGCATCATCATCCTACCCTCATCCCATTTTACTTGGGGTCGGTGCAACATGTTTTTTTCTTCCACTCTGTCCTGTCACCCGTCAATAGCATGGCATAGCATCAGCATCATTATATGTTCCCACGGCTGGGACTCAGGCCTCCTCTCTTCGAGAGGAATGTAATAAATTAGGTATGCAAAGTAATGCTTCTAGCTGGATTAGAATCCGGGACCTAAGTACGCGTACCTACGTCGGGGCCGTTACCAGTCGTCTACCACTGCCCTCACAAAAATTCAGCTAATAATAAACTTTATTAGCATTACTTTCAATTAAGTTTTTAATTTTTTCGACATTTCAGCATATTAAGTGGTTATTTGTGAAGTAAACAGCTTTTACGTGTTCAGATTCTGACCGCAAAATTAACGGCCACCTAACCGGTACAATCAGCAAACATGGCCACATTGCTTTCCGCAGAGATAACCATAAAACGTGATGTCCTATTTAAGAAATAACAGTTCTCTTACTTTAGAAAGGAGTGGGAGGGCGTATCAGACTTTTACTTACTGAAATTCACTACTGTGTGTGTCTTTACCTAGCCTACCTTCATGACCTCAGGTTTCCATTGTCCCAGTAGGAAACGGCCCTATGGTTTACCGACATCTGCCCAAGCGGGGCACACCTCCATCTTATGCTCAACTGTGTCCTCCGGGCGGTCCACACAATGGCGACACCTGTGCGTTTTTTCCACACTAATCCTATATGATAAGAACCTTTTTACCGTGCCCGGTGAGGATCTTCGTCATGCGACAGGTGAGGATCCCGGGACGTCTTTCCAGCCACTCCTCTAAGAGGGGACTTACCGCAATAATCATGGCGTGCCCAAACATATATTATTATCACTGTTAGCGATAAGATCGTCGTTGTACCCATTGATTTAATTTTGATGGGCAATATAGGAAAAATTTTTAACCAGTGCGCAAATTTAGACATAATAAACTTGAATACATTAAAAAAAAAAGTTATAAACTAAAAATGGAAATGTGTTCTATTGCTTACACTGAGCCACCAAAAAAAAATTACGCAGTGGTTAAAAAATTAGTAAAAAGTTAGTAGAGTTTATTTTATTCTATACTAGCGACCCGCCCCTGCTTCCCACAAGTACTGATATTGAATATGTATATTATGCATATAAACCTTCCTCTTGAATCACTCTATCTATTAAAAAAACCGCCTCAAAATCTGTTGAGTACTTTTAAAGATCTAAGCTAACTTTGTTTTATTCTGTAATATTTTCTACAGTTGCCTAACTACTAGTTACAGAAAGCGGCTGCTGCAGAACCTCGCTGCAGCGCCCGCCTTCGGCAACTTGCTTAGAGCAAAAACAACCTTGCTTGGAGCAAAAGAGTTCGGAAAAAAAACGCTATAAACGGAATGCAAAAGCAAGCGACCTTATATATATAAAGTTTCTATCTACAATACTTCAAGAAAAACACTGTAAGAAAGTTTATAAGAAGACTACTATACAATAACCCCAAAAACCCCTAATCTTTGGTGCAAACAAAAAATGAGCTACCATATTATCTATCTACATATATTAAAGGAGAAACTGACTGACATATCAACGCACAGTCAAAACTACTGGGACTAGGAGCGTGAAATTTTGCACAAGGCTTCTTTTTATGACGTAGGCGACCACTAAGAAAGGGTTTTTCAAAATTCAGCTCCTAAAGGGGTGTAATAGGGCTCTAAAGTTTGTATGTGGAACCCTACTTTGGCGCGGGCGAAGCCGCTGGCAGAAAGCTAGTGTATTTTATTTATATTTTGGAAATTGAACAGATAAAGGAAACAAGTATAGGAAAGCATCAGCCTTACAATATTCCCATTACTGGGAATATTATACAGGGTGTTTGGTGCATCGTTTGCCAAATTGATTTGGCCGACAGGATAGATCATTTGCTATATCTTCAGCCCCAATAAATCATTCCTTGCCACACCAGTTTTTTTTAAACATGTTTTTAACTTTTATTCTGAAAAACACCGGATTTCAACATTTAAGCTTACATAAATAAAAAAGTTATTAGTCTATCCAACAAAATTTATTTTTATATTTAAGTGTACTGTTGTATGGTTCTATGAAATCCAAAATTACTTGCTAGTAACGTGTAGTTTTTCTTTAAAAAACCTACAAAGTGTATGGGATATGACAAAATAATTTTAAAACTCAACTTTAAATTTCTATAAAAAAAAACTAAAAGCGTTGGAGATCTTCGAATTTTCCAAAAAGTTCTCTAGTTAATGCCCTTTCCAACGGTGTGCAATATGCCTAAAAAAAACCTTTTATTGACTTCACTAATTGGCTAAATGTAAAGACAGAGCTCATTTCAGAGACGATTCAGTGTGTACTTTTGGGCAGGAGTAATTGCAAATCATGTGGTTGGACCGCACTATTTACCTGATAACCTCAACGGGGAGAATCATCTTGAATTTCTTCAAACAGAGCTGCCCTTATTGTTATCTGAACTGCCAATTTTCAATGAAGACAGATATTTTGTCTTTCAACATGACGGTTGTCCCGCTCACTGGCGATGAACTGTAAGGCAATTCCTAAATGACGCATTTCCAGACTCGTGAATTGGGAGAGATGGCCCTATTCCATGACCTCCACGTTCACCAGACCTAACTCCGCTGGATTTTTACGTCGGGAGTCGGGCCAAAGAACTAGTTTATGCGACGGAAGTTGAGACGAGAGATGATTAAGTGTAACGTATTGAGGCGGCTTTTGTGACCGTTAAACAGAGCAGTGGTGGCCGAGTGGTAATGGCCCCGACTTACGTGTTTGTAGGTCGCGGGTTCAAACTCAGCCAGGCGCATTACTTTGTGTAATTTATTTCATCACCACTGCTCTCAAAATGGTGAAGGAAAACATCGTGAGATGTTCTAGAACTAAAAATTCAAAGACATGTGACATCCACCAACCCGCACTGGGCCCGCGTGGTGGGTCATGGCCCATTCCCTCTCCTAGAGAGGAGGCCTGTGTCTCAGCAGTGAGAACATTAAAAGGCTGATGATGATGTGACCGTTAAAGCAGAAATTCATCTTCGAACTACAACTCGAGATAAGAGAAAGATGTATACGAAACAATGGCACCCAATTTGAACAAGATTTGTGATTTTAGTACCTGCTTGTGAAATAAATTTTTATTTCAATTTTGAGAAAAGTTAATAACCTTTGTAAAAAAAAATAATGTGCGTAATAATGAGATATCAATATCTACCTACTTAGAACAAGTTATTTTTTTTTTTCTTTAACTTCTTAGTGCATTTACCGTAATATCAAATATCAGCCTTTTGTGATTTGAGTGCACATTTAGCCAGTTAGTGAAGTTAATAAAAGATTTTTTTTAGCATATTGCACACCGTTGGAAAGGACATTAACTAGAGAACTTTTTGGAAAATTCGAAGATCTCCAACGCTTTTAGTTTTTTTTTTATAGAAATTTAAAGTTGAGTTTTAAAATTATTTTGTCATATCCCATACACTTTGTAGGTTTTTTATAGAAAAACTACACGTTACTAGCAAGTAATTTTGGATTTCATAGAACCATACAACAGTACACTTAAATATAAAAATAAATTTTGTTGGATAGACTAATAACTTTTTTATTTATGTAAGCTTAAATGTTGAAATCCGGTGTTTTTCAGAATAAAAGTTAAAAACATGTTTAAAAAAAACCGGTGTGGCAAGGAATGATTTATTGGGGCTGAAGATATAGCAAATGATCTATCCTGTCGGCCAAATCAATTTGGCAAACGATGCACCAAACACCCTGTATACTCAGGCCTCCTTTCTAGGAGAGGAAATGAGCCTTAAACCACTATGCGGGCCCAGTCGAGTAGGTGGAAGTAACATGTCTTCGAATTTTTGCACAGCCCAGGCCGAAAAAGAAACAAAAATGTCTAGTAAATGAAAAATAATAAAAAATAAATTAAGACTACAATGTTTATAAAAGGAGCAAATTCAGTCCTACTCTAACTTTTCGAGGTGAAACCATATCGATGCAACCTATTGGTCTTTATTGTCGTCAACTCTCAACTTTGGGCCATACATCAAAACAAGGGCTCAATTGGATGCAAAAAAACTGAGAATCCTTGCAAAGGGCCGACTGTAATTCACGTTGAAACAGCTGCTTAAACATTATCAAGCGCAAGTTCGAAAAGAAAAGACCTTCCTTCATGCCAAATTTCAGTATTCTAGTTCAACGATACTCCAATTTGCAGTCCCTTGAAGCTGTAAAAAAATCATACTCCTAAGTTTAGTTAAACAAAAGATACGGCCCTTTACATCGAACAAAATCTAAGGTTGTGACACTCTCAAGGGAATCAAAATTCATAAGAATTCCCGTTGACCTAGAGCCCTGAAATTTGGCTTGAAGCTAGGTCTTATAGCGAATACTTATATGTTATAGTAACGTCACAAAAAACAATTCTATTCGGAAAAATCTCCGAGACTCGTTATGGGAATGAAACTTACCTCAATAATTACCTCATATAGGTAAGTTTTGAATGGGACCCTGAGTGCGCGAGTCCGCCTCGCAGTTGCCCAGTTTTTTCTTTTGAAGTAGATACGGAAGCCCCAAAAAAGAGTGTAAGTTTGAGAATACTTTATTATGAATTATAATGAGAGTTTAATTTCCGATACAATTCAAAGTTCTTTTAATAACAATTTATTCACAATAAATCCTAATAAGAAGGGCCATCTCCACCGGTTTCACCCTTTATAGACAATAACATATTATTGTTATTCATGGCAAGAATGTGGTGATTCGGCGATCAATAGAAATTTGAGATTGCAAGTATCGACGCACTTCAATATGTTTTCAATAAATCAATATTTTCATTGCCTACCTCAATAACAAAAGTTACGCAATCATTTTGGACACGAAATTATAAGATTTTATTTGGATACGATTATAATTTAGGTGTCTTCAAGGCGAGAGTGAATAGGTTCATAATAAAATAGTGAGCCTCATCATCAACGATTGCATCACTGCTTACCATCAGATGGGATGGTAGTCAAGCACTAGTTTATTGCAATTTAAAAAAAATAACAATTGAAACTTAAAAGGTACAAAGGACATGAGAAGAATATGAAGTCTTGGGAGGGTTTCTTTTGGCAGAGATTAGGTACATAATCATGAATATTTATAAAACTTAAGGTCACAAAAAATAATTAAGTTGTTTGCAGTAAAGACTATCAAGTAGAAGAAGAAAACTGGTTTTTTTTTTAGAAAAATTTCTTAAAAATCATTATGCCCTGTCGGTCGGATTTTGAGCCAAGCAACGATAACCTAATGAGGGTCGCAAGAATCCGATGGATGCCATACACACAAGACGTCATTTTGAACGACTTTCAGTGAAAATGATGAAACACCCAATGACACTTGATGTAGTTTATTAAACAATTTTTTTAACAACAAACCATGTTCTTAAATTATTAGCTTCACAGCTACCTGCTACCAGGCAGCTATCGGTAATAAATTATGTACCTGCAAAGGATTGGGTAGTTTACGTAGCTACAAAGATGATCAAAAAAGAAGGGTACTACTACCTAGACTTAGACAAAGCCGAGAGTAGAGGCAGGACATTCTCAGAAAAAACAAAATGAATATTCACACGTTTAAGGATAGGTTAGACAGTAGCAAACTAGGATTCCATCCAAGGTGACCTTGGTTAGAGCTCAGTTCGTGTGCTTGGTTTATGTTGCGGCTGCGTGGATGCAAACCACGCGCCAACACGTTCGAAATTCAATCACAGTGGTTGAGAAAACTCGCCTCCCAACTAATGGCGTTGAAGGTCATGGTTTACAACCAATGCCTACGTGGATTGATAACCAACAAAGTCCCTTCGGTTAGAACGTTGGCTTACAACCATTTGGTCCAATCTTTATTTATTTTATTTTTTTATTTGCAATAAACTAGTGCTTGACTGCGATCCCGCCCGACGGTAAGCAGTGATGCAATCGTTGATGGTAAGGCTAAAATTGTATGTTACTAATTGTTAAGATTATTCTAGTCTAGAGGAGCCGAGTTCAAGCAGAGCTCAAATTCCTGTAGTCGCTCGTACTTGGCTCCTCCAGACTCCACATTATTGATAATTTCAGCCAAAGACTCACCCCTGTTGAGCATAGCCTCCCCCAAGTGTTACCACAATAAACCGCTCTGTGCGTCTCGCATCCGCCGGATTCCCGCAACCCTTACCAGGTCATCAGTCCACCTTGACCTTCTAACACTACATCTTCCGGTATGTGATAGCCATTCCAGAAACTTTCGCCCCAAACGGCCATCCATTCTGCTAGCAATGTGCCCGGCAAATAACCACTCGGCCACCATTGTTCTAAACGGCAATTGAAGGGTTAAAAGATATTAATGAACGAACTTTACTAGGAATAAAATCTTAGAGTGAACAAATTAAAATCATTAGTTCGGCTGCCAAAGACATTTTCGAAATCCGAAGCTCTACACTCTTACAATGGCGCCTCGACTGGTCATTTGTCTTGATTGCAGAATCCATTAACCGCAGTCCTCGAGGAATGCTCGCTGGCACTCCAACGAAACTGGAAATTAAATAAAATTTCAGCATTGAAAAATTACTGAAGAAGTAGGTACAAAAACTTTCTCTGATAACAAACACTTTTTTACACTTTCATTACAGTACGCCAAATATTAGTTAAACCTAAGTGCGATCGACAATGAAAGCACAGTACCAGATTTTCGGGTCTCAATCGAGATGGGAAGCTACGCGTAACCTGCATAACTAAAAGGTATAAAAAGGTTCAATTTATTTGCCCTTTCATTACTTAGACCCCTAAAAACCTTCAGTTAACTTTTTTTTTAAAGTTCAGGGAAACATGAAAAACCATAAACAATTTGATCTTGAATGACAGCAAAGTTCTTAACTTGGCGCCAAAGCAAAAACAAAGTAGAGTAGTGCAAAAATGGAGATACTATTTAGCTTTGCAGCCTTGATCTGAATTGCAACAACCTTGAACTATATCCTAATAAAGCGGTCATGAGTATCTAAACATGATATCATCGTGCCATGGCTCGGGTAACACGTGGCGCGATGCTCATATGCTCTTGTTGTTTTCACTATTACAATGTCCACTAAAACCGTGGTATAAATTCCTTGGAAGACGTATAGATAGCGGTTAGAAATTACTTCCTTATGCTGTTTTTGTACCCATGAACACAGAAAAGCACATTTTACCATTGGTTTTATGTGTTGTTTTGCCGGAAAACACTAAAAGACTTTCTTTCTTTAGAATTTTCAACATTTCATTATGAATCTTAAACGTTACCTTAGGTACATAGGTACCTAAGGTAACATATAACGTACAACCTATAACAGAAATAAAAATAAACGAATAATTTAACAATTGGTAACGTTTCTATACATGATGCATGCTAAAATTACAACAGAAACTTTTCTCGGAGCTTGGTTCCAGACAGCTCGGCACCTCACAGTTTACATTCATCAGAAACCCATATCGATTCCCAGATCAGTCACCTAACGTTATTGAACAATTGTTTTAAAAACCATCAATTCTTCAGAAAGAGGCGTGTTTACTCGACAAAGTTATCAATTCACTTCATCGACTTCGTTACATCCCTATTCTGAAACCATAGAGTTAAAAATGGCGCGTAAATTTCAGTTCCTTTTTTAAACGACTGAACGCGGAAAAATGTTGAATGAAATGAACTTACGATTCCGTGCGTGCGTGACTCATAGTAGGGAATCGAGTTACGGATTCCTAGGCATCGGTAACGGTTATTACCAGCACGTGGTCGAAAACACGGCATTACAGCTCCTGAAAAGTCAATAAGTGCGTAATACTGCATTGTATACAATCGCTTCGTATGACAGTAGTTAGCTGTACAAAGTAAAAGCTTTAACTCATAACAAGTGCTTCATTTCTGGGTTATTATGACCTGTTATGATTTTAATTAATGCTTGTTCGGAGGGTGAGAATCGTGACTACTTTCACGTAGCTTTAATTTGATGGATGTTCAGGTGGAAAATGGGAAAAATATTGTAGTAAGAATGTAGGTACCTATTGACTTAGTAGTAAGTATGAATCACCATAATTATATTAGTAGTATTCAATAGGTACGTTGCAAATATATGTAAACACGTAGAAAACTAAACCAGAAAGAGCATTTTGAGTTTAATACTCGTAAAAAAGGGTCGACACAGACAAGTAGACGGACAGACCGACAGACGGAGAAAACAAGTACTCCTGTAAGGGTTTTTTGCCGACTTTAGTACGGAACCCTAAAAATGAATAACTATGAACTAGAATCTGAAAGGATACTTCAATAACTTGAAGAGTAAAATCAACTTTTAGACGCCACTCACCTACCCAGCCAATAAATTGATATTCAGGGGATAATACCTCGGACGGGTCGTGAACGGGAACGGGACGTGACTGCCTCGTTCAAGACCGCCCCGTCAGTGCCACGTTCCCGTCCCGTCCGTGTCCCCGTGACATACGCGCTTCCGTATACATTTTGTATGAAACGATATTTCCAAAATTTCCCGTCCCGTCCCGTCCGTGAAAAAACTCGTCACGTATACAGCGGGCTTAAGGGATGATTCTCATTAGAACGTGCTGTGCCCGGGGCGGGGCCCGGACGGGGCACGGTTTTAATCTGTTTCATATATTTTGTATGAATCAATTTATATTACACAGTGCATTATCCGTGTCCCGTCCGGGCCCGCTCGACGCACTTCAATACCACGTTTGTTGCACGGTCCCGCCCCGTTCCCTCCACGTCCCATTGTAATCAGAACATTTTTCGTGCTGCGTCCGAAAATAAATTGCGTAGCACGGACGGGCCCCGGCTCGTCTACGACCCGGGCCTGGCACGGCCCGCTCTAATGAGAATCATCCCTAAGACGACCCACTGACCTAAGATTAAACTAAAGTTGATAAGAACAGAAAGGAATTACGTATTTTTCAGAATAAGCATAAAACAAAACATTTTTGCGTTTAATTGTGCTACTCTAACCATTTTTTAAATGAGCCAAAACACATTACCTACTTACTATAATAGTAAAGGTAAACAAGTGGATAACAATGTTGACTCTAAAATAAACTGCAAAATGCGCATACGTAGTACACAGCACGTACTATGCTACGGTGCATTAATTAGCTTAATAGTACAACACCTTGTGCCCTCGATATCTTAAAAATTCTTATAATAGAAACTCAAATTTCGCTACAAGGTGAACAAATCCAAAGGCCATCACAGTATGACAAAGTCTCGATATCGTCGGCTCCTATTTCATAGATCAATCAAATATTTAAAATCCATAAACAATCCAATATGGCCGACACAGCGGTTACATAATTCGAATTGTGTACAATTTTGGCGCGGAAATGTTCTATTTTTCTCACTTAATATTTTCTACGTAATATTACAATATTATTATGAAATGTGTTGTTTGATTACAATAGTCAGCATCCTTACCTAGCTAGAATCAACTAAATCAGCGTTTTTAGGTAAATATTTACTATAATAAAATAATAGAAATTGCGTCAACACATGGGGAAGGTCGCTCTATTTGAAAACATGTCATTGGTTAATTTATTAAATAAATTAATACATTGAGTACGAACTGTACATAATCCTAGTTAAATAAAATAAGTTTTCAGTGAAAAAAAATATATTTATAAAATATTTTCTTGTCAAGCTTTCACTAATTTTACTACTATTCAGAAGCGATGGTAACTGTCACGACACAAGTACAAGTAGGTCGCAAGTTCCAAACTCAGCCATGAGCATTACTTTGTGTAATTTATGACTAACCCAAAATGGGTCCACGTGGTGGTTGATTAGGTTTCAATGGTAGGTTGTGGTGGTGGTGACTTCATGGTGAAATGGCGACAGCGACTGTCGTAACCCAGTGCTGGGCACGCCACAATTATGGCGGTAAGTCCTCTTTTTTTGAGGAGTGGCTGAAAAGACCACTCGGCGTCAATGATCTCTCGCGCCGAGCCTTGGTACAGAGCATGGCCCGATACGAGGAAGAGCGGCAGGCGGTCGCCTCCTTCTACAAAGCAGTAGGCCTTTGCTAGCATTACTGCTTCTCAGAAGGCCGCAACTGCACACGCGAGGGTGCGGCCCTCATACTCCAGCCGCTGGTATCCCGATCGCGAATTCCGGCCACCGTAAGCACGACTTAATATGCTTTTCGATCTTCTATTTGTACATCCAAGCTAGTTTTGCTATGGGCCCACATGGCTAATCTGGTCTAGGATGACGATGTTTTTTTTAATATTTTTTTCCAAAAAAAAATTAATACAAAAAATTATCGAGGCAAATAAAGTCGTTATTCTAATCAAACCCGATAACATTTTTAATTTGGAATGTAATTCACTCATTTTTTTGCAAAAAATGTTAAAATGACGTTTTTATATAGTTTAATTTTAAGAAAGTAAAAAAATCATAAATACAAAATAAGAAAAAACCGACAAAAAATTCCACCACTGGAGGGTCCAAAATCATGTAAGTACTGGATCTATGGTATTAGTTTGCGTTAACATGTCAATGACACCCTGTATAAAACTTTTAATAACAATATTATATAGTGTATGTACCTACCAAATTAATAAAAAGAATATCAAAATATAGGCAGGTACAGTTCACAATATCTTTATTCCTATAAATTACAGACAATTTGTTTATAAAGACAAATTGTCAATTGTGAAAGGAACCTAAGATACACCAGTAATTATATCTACAAATACTTTTTACTCACCTACTTTTTTTTTACTTACAAAGAATGCCATGAACCGGGTCAGACCCACACGACACCACCTACGGTATCTACATCATAATTATCATATTTTAAATATTACTAGCGACCCGCCCCAGCTTCGCACGGGTGGAGGTGATATATTATATCTATAAACCTTCCTCTTGAATCACTCTATCTATTAAAAAAAACCGCATCAAAATCCGTTGCGTACTTTTAAAGATCTAAGCATATATAGGATCTAAGCAACTTTGTTTTATACTATGTAATGATGTATTTACATACTAGCTGTGCCCGCGACTTCGTCCGCGTGGAATAGTTATTTTGGGCATCATATTTATTTTTGTAAACAACCTCCTCAGCTTTATAAATTATAGCTGTTACCCACGACTTTGCCCGTGTTAATTTCTGTTATTATTTTAGACAATTTAGTTTTTAAAAGAACATAATTACTTTCAACTAAAAGTACTTCATAGAGGTACACCCCCTTAGGCACGCCATAATCTCGGCGGTAAGTCCCCTCTTTGAGGCGTGATGTCTATCACGGCGTCCTCACCTTCCGCACGACGCAGGTTCTCAGCGGACATGGGAAGTTCAGGAGATTCCTGCGCCGGATTCGTGCGGTAGAGACGACCGGGGGTCGCCACTGTATGGCCAGCCCGGAGGACACGGTGGAGCACACGGTGGAGGTGTGCCCCGCTTGAGAAGAGCATCGCCGTGTCCTCGTGGGGGTGATCAGCGGCGGCGACCTCTCGCGCGGGGCCTTGGTTCAGGCCATGGTCCGCAGCGAAGAAGAATGGCAAGCGGTCGCCTCCTTCTGCAAAGCAGTAATGCTCGTAAAGGAGGAGGCCGACCGCATAAGGCAAAGGCAACAGCGTCCTCGCCGTAGCCGTCATCGCCGCGATCCCGCCGATGTCCGGCCTCCGTAAACGCTGGCTTGCGATCGGTGAGCAATGGGTAGCTCGCCGTCCGGTTGTCTGGTAACAGTCCAGACCGAGACCAAGTCGTCGACAGCGTGCACTGCTCCCGCGCGCCTCAAGGTGTTGTCAGCAAACTGTGGGGCCGTTCAGGGTCGAACCCTCCTGCAGCTGAGGGTTGGTGCGAAAGCGTTATACCGGGGCTCTGGGAATAAGGCAAGGGAGGAATGGGGTAGGTTGTTTAGTCAGTAAGAGTCTGACACTGTTTCCCGCTCCACCCAAGAGTGGGATTCGTCATTGGATGCTTTTTACCTACCATAAAAAAACCTCTCCGCGTCGCCCGCAAGCAACCCCTCTCCTCGCCCGCCGGCCAGGCGCAGCGTCAAGTTTTGAACATCATGCGGCGCGTGTGAATTTTATATCGGAGTTATTTTAAAATTGTAATATCTTCTAAGATGTTCATTGAATTTAAATGATGTCAAAGACAATCAATTTTGTTTACAATTACATACTCTTAATCAACAACACATTTATTTGGATAAAGATTAATATTGTTATGTTGATACAACTCTAACAAATAATTGGTAAAATTGGCTAAATTTGATTCCCATAAAAACGGTTCTAGTGAGTTAATCTTAAAAGATAGACATATACTGTCGCGGACATTTTTTTAGGTCATTTTAAGAGGAATAATTCTTTCCTACATATTTTTTTGGTATCTTAAACCGTTTTCGCAGCGCACGCAACGGAAGCCAGCAAAGTTGAATAATTCTCCCCGTTTTTTCCACATTTTCCGTTGTTTCTTCGCTTCTATTAGTCGCAACGTAATGTTATATAGCCTAAAGCCTTCCTCGATAAATGATCTATTCAACACAAAAAGAATTTTTCAATTCGAACCAGTAGTTCCTGAGATTAGCGCGTTCAAACAAACAAACAAACAAACTCTTCAGCTTTATAATATTAGTATAGATTTATTTTATCAAAGTATGTACAGTACGGCCGTCGGATTTTGGCGAGTCTGAAGTTAGGCTCTGCGAATTTTAGCGCATGAAAACTTATACAAAACCCAAAAATGGAAAAAACGTATAGGTAAGAACCTCATATTATAATTTTAGGATAATAGGTCCTTGCTGAACCACCACTACACATGAAAGGAAATTTAGTACGCTTGACGAGCCTGTCATATTTAGAGTTTTTTTTTTTAGGTAAAATCATTACAAAGAAACTCCTCCCGCTCTGGTTGACGTAAGTAAGAGCCCTTGCTAACACACCCGCATTACTGGTAATGTTTAGATACTTTATGTACCAAATCATGCTCTAGTAAAAAGCCTGTAAAACATAGAAATATCAATAAATTAATAATGTGTCACCTAATTATCCTGAAAACTCCTTAATCCTCCCAATTAACTAATTTAATAGTTAAATTGAGTTAATTTTTCATCAATGGCTCATTTGTCTTGGATAGCTCTAAGCTCGGAGTCATCGAAGATAAATCAGTAAAAGACCTTCCGTTACGCTATAGGCGCCAAAACAAACCTCATTTTCAATTTACAAGTCTGCTGACCCCGATTCTGCGACAATATTTTAAAACTAGAATCTTTGAGTACCCTGACCGCCATTTTTAAGACTTTTAAATTTCGAACAGGCTTTCACCGAAGCAAAGGAGATATGACTGTGAGCCTAACGGTCCGACCTACTTGCAGAAGGATCACAGTTAAGAACACACGGTGTAAATGAACTACGAATTTAAAATACCGTTGGTCCTTGTAGAACGTAGTAGTATCTAAAAGACTAAAAACTAGCCACGTGTAACAAAAAATCTAGGTAACTACTAATTTGATGACGACATTCTCTTGTTTTTTTTTTGGTGACAATATAAAATACTAGCTTTTGCCCGCGGCTTCGCCCGCGTGGTATTAGGGTTGGGGTTTCCGGGATAGAAAGTAGCCTATATCCTATTCCGAAGTGTATCCTATGCCTATGTCAAATTTCATCCAGATCTGTCCAGCCGTTTTGGCGTGATTGAGTAACAAACATCGTAACTTTCGCATTTATAATATTAGTAAGACTAGCCTTCTGCCAGCGGCTTCGCCCGTGTGAATGTAGGGTTCTCCATACAAACTTTAGACCCCCATTACATCCCTTTAAGAACTGAATATTGAAAAACCCTTTCTTAGTGTTCGCCTACGTCATAAAAGGAAGCCTTGTGCAAAATTTCACACTCCTAGTCCCAGTCAGTCAGTCAGTCAGTTTCTCCTTTACATGTAGATTACATAACTATTACACCCACAAGGATATTGTTTACGAAGCTGAAACCGTAAAAAGGGTTTAACCACATCAAAGCAATTTGATCAATTTACCATAAACAAAGTTTTTGGCTTTAAAATGTGACGTGTTTTTCGTACGGGCACTGAAATAAATGTGTACCTACAGCCTGTCAATTACACTCTATTTTCCGATGCGTTACTACAGCTTCACTCAAAGTGTGGTCTGCATCTATGTGGCTGGTTTGTAATTTTGTATACAGTTAATATTTATCAAGGCTGTTACTGACGTTAAAAAAAAAACATGATTAAAACTAAATCAAATAATCGCACCTCAAAAGAGGGAAATGAAAAATCTAAGTAAGTAGCGTGTGTCTTTGATTAATTTTCTTTAATAAAGGATAGCCCTATAAAAATAATACATAGAAGTAATGCGTAAGTAGGTGATAAAGGGCCCTGAAAAAAAAATGTTTTAACGTGGGAAATGGAAATCATGAAATAACTTCCCCTGTTCTGGGTGATGTGGGAGGAAGTGTCACTTTTACTGACAGAACCTAGTTACAGTAATTAAAGTAGTGCAGCAACCTGTTTTAATTTGATTTTGGAGGTAGAAAAACTTTTCATTAGTTTAATAAGTTTATCAGATTTTGGGAGCTCCGATCTTGGAGTCATTTGCTAACGACGCCAGTGAATAAAAGGTCCTGCTCTCCTGACTCAAAAGCAGTAATGCTAGGAAAAGAGGAGGCCAACCGCATCAGGTAAAGGCAACGGTGCTCACACCGCAGCCGCCGTGTCTCCGTTCCCGATTTCCGGCCACCGTATGTGCGGGCTTGCGGACGGCGAGCAATGGGTAGCTCGCTACCCGCTCATCCGGTAACCGTGCGGACCGAACCCAAGTCTGAAACTAAGGCAATAAGGAACGGTGGGTCGTTTAGTCAGCAGAAATCTGACACTGTCTCCCGCTCCGCCCAAGGGCCGGATTCGTCATTCAGTGAATTTTCCCACCTTAAAAAAAGAACCCTCCGGCCTCCAGATTCAAAGGTGTCAGATAAACTCTAATACACTGGCCGGAAATACTAACCAAACTAAACAAAAATAAACAAACACTGGCATATCATACGTTGTGAATGTCGGAAAGGATCAGTGGCTAGCTACCTGGAACATCCAATTCGCTTGATTCGGTGAGCAGTTTGTGGCACAATAATGTTTGTAGCGTGGAGTGATCTTTATAAATTGGTATAACCACGTTTGCTGAAAACGAAGAGTTTTCGATACCCCGAAAAGTACATTTATAATCGTAATAATCATTTATTTTGTTTATAAAACATTACAGAGGGTGATATAAGAGTATATTTTGCCAAATATTGGCATACAACAGTCCTTCATTTGGTTATAGAAAACGTTTTAACCCATAAGTATACTATACTTTTGTGACAATATTCGACCATCTTGGTAGCGTATCGTAACAAGCTTTAAATAACACTAATATTACACCTAAAGACGAAATTTTGTTATCATATGTAACAAAATTACTACTTTACATTAGAATGGCTAAATGTTTTTTTTATGGTGGGCAAAAATCATTCAATGACGGATCTCGCTCTTGGTCAAAGCGGGAAACAGTATCAGACGCTTACTGACTAAACACCCCACCCCGTTTCTTCTTTGCCTTTCGCACTGGGGCCAAGCCTTCCTTTCAGAAAGAGACCCTAGGCCACGGTAGGCGTCGTTCCTTTTGCAGAGTGATTACGATGCCGATGGCTAAATGGGTTAACTTTCGGCAAGGAAAGGCCATGTCCATGACGATACGGGAAACTTTTTAACCCGGGACTATGTCCCTTATATCTTTTTGTACTATTTTCGAATTTCGCAAAAGACCGAGTGAAGTGGAGGCGTCTAAGCAAGAAAGCGGACCCCGGGCACCGACGTGAAAGCCAAGGTTAGCAACCGGGACTGGCGCTAGGATGATGATGATGACTATTTCCGAATTTCACGCACAAACTGTTAAGGCTTTAAAAATGAGCAAAGTCAGTGCACATAACGAGGCTTCTGCTATTACATCACAGGTAGGTATGCATGACAATCAACTGGGTCAAGTACGGAGTCACCTAGGCACATATTTATTCTGTAATTTGAGTAACAAGAATGATTTGCTGACTGCAGATAAAAAAATGAGTGTATCTTCTTTGTAGATATCCTTTATCTGAGGAAATAACGATGGTCTGAGCAATCTCGGCTTACATAAACGAGATGACGTGTTAAAGATCCTGTAAAAAATGAACATATATTTTGGATAGACTAAACCTACATAACGTTTTTACAGAACCAATGACGAACAACGCCGTTAGGCGGAACGGGAAACAGTGTCAAACTCTTACTGACTAAACAAACTACCCCGTTCCTACCTTGCCTTGTCCCAGAGCCCTGGTGTTACGTTTTCGCATCAACCTTTGGCCCCAGCAGGCTTCGACCCTGTAGGGCCTTTACAGAACCTACTGAACCTAGAGTTTAAGTTGCTGCTCTTGATATAGTCTATGGAGTAGATCTCTGGTGCGTTTCCCTACCAAATACCAAAATGGCACAATGGGTTCAAGCCCTATAGCTGCCATACTGGAACCACTTCTGGCGAGTTCGTCCGCTGCATTGTAGCCTCGGGAATTGCTCCATCCTTTGATCCACTGAATGGGTACCTACAGGCTTGTGTTTGCCCACCCGGTTGATCTAACTGTATGCACAAACATTTTCACACTTATAATGTTAAACATAAACATGTATGCTCTGTATTTAATCTTTTATACCGTGTTTTTATACAAATAAATGTTATTCTATTCTATTCTAAGGCGTTGGTGAGACTCGTATATCATCAGCCCAAAGATAACTATGTGGCTGTTCAGCGTTATAGGTATCCGTGCTGTCTGAGAATAAGCTATTGAGTGGTCCCTAAATTTCCTGGTTGAACTTTGCCCAAGCACTCAGCCTGGAGCGCCGTGTTATGAACCCTCTCTATCTCTGTTGACATCCTCCGAGAAGACACTCGTATCGTGCCATTACCAGTTTTAAAACCATCAGTGAGAGCTTTACAGGGCACAGCCTTTTGCTGCGGTGGTCCTAATGGAGACTTCTGCCAGCGGTGCCTCATCATCATCAGACTTTTTAATGTTCCTACTGCTGGGACTAAGGCCTCTTCTCTAGGGGAGTGAAAAGAAGCAGTTCCGCCCACATTAAATTAGGTTCCTTCTTAAAAACTTAGGAACTCTATTTCATCCCTTTAGAATGAATTTCGGTAAATCCTCTTTCTTAAGTCTTCCTTCGACATTAAAGGAAGCCTTGTGCAAAATTTAATCTTCCTAGACCCAGTAGTTTCGGCTATGCGTTGATATGTCAGACAGTCAGTTGGTCCTTTCATATATATACGGATAGAAAAATTGTTTGTTGCAGTTGGTCGAATTGGTCGTTGATCGCTTTCGCTATGAGAAGCTGTTATGTGTGATCCAGTGTTTTGAAACGTATCTACTGCCGGCATCGTTGCTTCCTGTTGTTGAAGGTGGAGTGAGGATAGTCCTAGCATGACCTCGAGAGCTGCAGTTGGAGTAGTCCTCGTGCAGCCCGTAGGCACCATGCAGGCGAGCCTTTATTGATAGTTGGGTAGTATATTTACGGCTGTGCCTAATTTGGTGCGGAACCACGACACCTCGGCATATGATTTTGGTAGATAGGCCTCACTTATCATTTTCCTGCTTTACCAAAAAGTGATGTAAGCCCTTTTTTATTGATAATCTAGGGTAACCCCCAGATATGACCTCGTTTGATAACTGGTGTTCCATATTAAACAGTTTAGGCAGGTTGAAGCGGCCTAGTGCTCATTTTATAACAGTTTTAAAGAAAAAAAATTACTTGACGTACGTAAATCAATAACATACTCGAATTCTATATTATCATTTTTCTCCTCAAAAATCTGAAATAAATAACTACAAGCATGGCGCACAGATTGGGACTTGACTGATATCCAGAAGCCCAAACTCTGGGTTTAGCAATGATCAATGGAGCGCAGTAAATATACTTTATTCAGTTCCTTCAACTATAAGGCCTTAATTGCTTCAACTATAAGGCCGAGTCTTTGGGCGGCGGTCGGGAGAGGCCTGTGTCCAGCAATGGACGTCTTTCGGCTGAAATTATAATGATAAGGCCCAGGAGAGCAAATAGTCGCAAATTCGCAACATCTCTCAATCTACATCAACAGTGCGTTGGGCCAACGTTGGTCACACTAACGGCCAACCTATTGACACGACCGATCTTTATCACGTAGCACAAAAGCCTACATGACTACATAACCGTTTACTTTTCAGAAAACTCACCATCATCATTTTCGTTCATTCAACTTTTTATTTCACGTCACCTGACTCACGCGCCTTACGCAAATTTGTAGATGCCGCTATTTTTAATGAGTAACAATGTTTGTTTTTCTTACTAATTACTGTATCGTATGAATCTAACGGTAAGAATTTGCTGAAATGCGTTTCCGTTAAAAGTTACGCAGTGGATGTCACATAGGCCCTGTACGATCGGAAAAGAGTTGATTCAAATGAGGAAACATTTTATCTTTTTTTTAGGTGGGAAAATCATCCAATGACCTGTCCCCACCTAAGGTCCCCACTTGTGGAGCGTGTGATAGTGACAGACTTTTACTGACTAAAAACCCACTTAAATTCCTTCTTTGCCTTCGTTCCCGACCGAGAGTAAAGTGAAATTCCATGAGGGACCATAATTTTTATCTACTAAAATAATTTAGGTACTCCATAAATATGAATTTCATTGCCTTAATTGTTGTAAATCTACCCAAAAACTAAAGAAACTACGAGAATCTCACAGTGATACCTATAATTTTACGTTACTTAATAAAATCTCAAAGTTTTCGTACAATTAGGTCAATTTCGAAAAAAAAAAAACGTTAGTAAATTAGAAATTTAGGACATAAATTGCAACGATGAATCAATCGAAAACTATTTAATCGTTAACGCTTATCGATACATTAACACTAAAATTGCAATCACATCAAAGGGAAACTGGTTTATAAAATTACACACAACTATTTTAAGTCATGCCTGATAACGTTCAATGTTTGAGGATCAAACGGAACACTCTATCAGTAATTAATCTAAGTAGGTGAACTTTTATCTCTATGGGAATACCGCGTAAACTTTGCCGTAAAGAGAATATAGGGCAATGGTATACTGTCATCGGAACTGATCGGAACCATCAAAAATCGAAGCTAAAACATCTGCCAGCCGGAAACAACTCAGTACGCAAATGCCGCCGAAATCTTAAAAGTAAAAAATGATTTCTTAATATTGCAACACTGATAAAGAAAGTTACATCTGCTTTTACCGTTAATTTAACTGTGAATGACCGAGAAAGTAAAAACGATTTACTCAATCTCACCGAACTTACTTGTCAAGGCTACCCATATTTAAATTTTACTATTTAATAAAATCAGCTGTTGTATGAATCATCACTTAATTTGCGTATTGTTTTTTAATAATTTCACTTTTGTACAGCAGCCTTTATTACGTCAGTATAGTAATAAATTAGGCTTCGACTTTGAATAAAATTGATTTTTACAAGACCAATATTAGTTCTCTTTATAGTTTTTGACGGCCTGCTATAAGCTCCCAAAATCCATTGGCATTGTAGGCTGAATAATACCCATTGTCAAAATGGTTGCACGAAAATGATACCAAAGAGGCCATGATCAAGAAAGGTCATTGTCCGTGATAGCGGTAGCGGAAGCATTTCCGAGATTTTTTTTTTGTTGTCTTTATTAGAAACAAAAGAGGTCAGTATAACAAAGCAGAATTCTTTTGTGGAATAATGACTGTAAGCATGTAGCATAGTGCAATGGATGCGTGAGTCAAGGCAGCAGTCCCATCAATGAGTCACACGCAAGCTCCAATTTCTTCACCAAACGTACACTCATTAATATTCTAAGTAATTATAAAAAGACAATTACTATCGTCTGTTAATTAGCTGACGCTTCACTTTTATTGCGGCGGCTTAATTTACTAATGACTACTTTCGTTAAGTAACTGGTTTTCTTTGTGAGTTTTTAGGGTGTTTTTAATATTGTGCGGACTTTATCCCGCATACGGACCAATTCCGCAATTCTTTTCACACAAGTATTTCTGTATTTATGGTAATGCGTGGAATACGCACGTAGATACGGAGCGTGATTTTGGGCACCAGTCCCGCATATGTGATGTAATCGAATGCTAAAAACACCCTTAATCCAGGGATTTTCGGAAAGCTTATTGACTAATCAGAATAGCCCTATTGACCTAATTACGAGGAAAAAAGCAAAGACACTATTAGGTAAAATACCGCCCATTAGACCTTTATTACCCTACAGCCCCAAATAAATAATTGAACGCGCTAATCCCAGGAACTATTGGTTCGAATTGAATAAATATTTTAATATTGAATATAATAGCTCATTTACCGAAGAAGGCTACAGGCTGCTAGGTATTATGTACGTCGTAACATCACGCTATGACCCTCAGGAGCCGAGCAGTAACCTAAGACGCGGGTGGAACCACTGGAGACTGTTATTCGTTGTAAATCACTACATAGTATAAAACAAAGTCGCTTTCTCTGTCCCTATGTCCCTTTGAATGCAACGGATTTTGATGCGTTTTTTTAATATATAGAGTGATTCAAGAGGAAGGTTTATATGTATAATAATATCCATTAAATAGTGGAGAAGTACTGTTATTTTTGAGGTTTCTAATGTGATGTCACTACATTATACTTACGAGTTTTATCAAAATAATGTACTAAGTACAAGTGCAAGTGCAATGTAATGCAAGTGCAAGTGTAGTGCAAGTGTAATGTACACATTGAAAAGGTCTACAGAAAAGTCAGCGATGGTATATGTCTATCTCTTATGGATCATCATCATCATCATCATCATCAGCCTTTTAATGTTCCCACTGCAGGGACACAGGCCTCCTCTCTTTTAGGAGAAGGAATGGGCCATAATCCACCACGCGGGCCCAGTGCGGATTGGTGGATAATCCACAATAACTTTTTTTTGTCATTTACTTTTTACGACAAATAATGGCTAATTTTCGAAGCGATTTTAACCAATACAGCATTAATCCTTAACCAATTAAATACCTTGAACACATTGTTCATTTAATATAGATCTATATAGCCCTTTACACCGTATGTTTTAAGTGAATATTTTTGAAGATATTACAGATTTAAAAATTGCGGGACGTAGCGTTTGCTGCGGTACCGGCCTACCGCCCGGTGCGGCAAGAGCGTGCCTATAAATAGCGGATTTTGATGGTTTTTTTTTAATAGATAGAGTGATTCAAGAGGAAGGTGTATGTGTAAATTAGTCGCTAGTAAAATATAAGTTACAAAACACTTTTAAGCTTCTTAATGCTACCCACCCGCAGCGTCTTAATTTCTGAAGAAAAAAATAATAAAGGTACTTTTATTGATATAAACCAGTTCTTGACTGCGATCCCACCTGATGTTAAGTAAAGATGCAATCGTTGATGGTGAGGTTAGTGCACCTCCTAGTTTATTAAAAACCATGATAACAGAAGACTACTCCAGATTCGTAAGTTAGAATCTTGAGTAGACTTCTGTTCTCAGCATATTGTCTTGTTAGAACCAACTCCGATTTTCCTTCTTTGCCTTGCGTTCCAATTTTTGACACCAGGTTTCTCTTTCAAACGTCAACCCATGACCTCAGTAGACTTTGGCAATGTCGAGCCCCTAGGGTTTTGCTAACATCTCTTTGAGGCGCGTGTGGTTTTACGCGCCGTCGACGACTCGGGTTCGGTCCGGACGGGTACCGGACAATCGGAAGACCAGCTATGCAAGCCCATGCTTGCATACGACGAGCAATAAGTAGCTGACCCCGACCCACATTTCCGACTCCGATTTCCAGCAGGCCTGGGCCTACAGTGACTGGAAATCGGGGCCAGGATCCCGGCAGTGGCTGGGGCGTGAGGAAGTCCGTTACCTCACGTGTGCGGCTACCTTTCTAGCTAGCATTACTGCTTCGCAGAAGGAGGCGTGCGCCTGCCATTCCTCCACGCTCCCAACCATGGCCTATATGATCGGCAATCGCACAGACCATCGATGGCCTGTATGATGACGTGCTTTCCGAATCAGGAGCTGTCGGTAAAGTCATAGATAAATTTAGAAAAGTACGTGAATTGAAATATTAACATTGGTGCTTCCCCGGTTTTGTTCGCGCAACTTCTTGAATGAGAAGCCATAACGTCATTCATTTGTCTACTCTGCTATCTCTGCCTGCCACTTATTTAACACTCAATATCTACTTATGTCATGATTACGATAAATACCGAAAAGTGTTTAGAATAAATATATATAGGTATTACATTTGTATAAATAAATAATTACGATTATGCAGTAGTATATTGTAGTATTGTAATGTATTAAAATAAATTGAAATTATAATATACCTACTAGCTACCCGTCCCAGCTTCGCACGGGTACTGATATCGAATATATTATGCATGTATTATGCATATAAACATTCCTTTTGAATCACTCTATCAACTAAAAAAACCGCATCAAAATCCGTGGCGTACTTTTACAGATCTAAGCCTACACAGGGACGTACCAACTTTGTTTTATACTATGTAATGATGTTGAGGTCGCTATATTATCAACGCCTGAAAAGACGCCACGGCGACCTCACCTTCTGCAAGACGCATGTCCCCAACGGACATGGTAAGTTTATTTATTTACTTATTGGCAAACCAACAGCATACATACAGGAATATCACATAAGATAATACAAAATACCTTATACTTGTATGCATGCCTATTACAGGTATGCACAGCATACACAATAAATTAAACAGCATACATCAAAATCCATCAAGCCGTTTAGGCTACAGGAGGTCACAAAGGAAAAGACATACATACATACTTACATACACTCGAAAAACATTACCCTCCTTCTTTGGCAGTCGGGTAAAAAAGAAGAACACGTATTTAAAAAAAAAAAAAAAAGTAAATTAAAATTCTAAAATGGATTGTAAAAAAGAGGATAGGTAAATATAACATACAAATGTTAACATTTAAAAGAAAAGTTTGCATTATCTCATACCTCCGAGACCGCTCTCCTAAACTTGTAAAATGAAACACCATGTAAATCTGTGTCTGGTGATTTGCAAAAACTATTGTAAGATTTACATATTCGGAGCAAGGGTGCGTTGAGGCCAAGGTAAGTTTGGGAGGTCCTGCACTGGATTCATGCGGAAGAAACGTTTCTTCAATATGTGGGGTTGATCGGCGGCAATGACGTCTCGCAGCTGGGTCTGATACACGCTATGGTCCGCAGAGAGGAGGAATAGCCTCGTTCTGCGAAACAGTAATTTGCCGTCTTTGTTATAAAAAGGGCGCATTTTCTTGTTTTTTTGCGAAATTGAGTCTAATACTGTATTTCATGTTCGGAATCGGGAAAAAATACTGATTCTGAATAAGAATGTATGCTAGGGATGAAGGTGGCAGCAAACGAGAAGGATCGGATTTTCTCACGCCGTATCAACCGGAATCCCGCGTGAACTAGCAGACGGCACAATAGGTAACTCGCCGACCGTCAGATAACCGTCCTAGAACGCAAAGCAAAGAAGGAACATAGAAGTGGGTTTTAGTCAGTAAGTCTACCACAAAGGAGCGGCAGAAGTCGTTAGAATATTTCCCACCTAAAACAAACAAAAAGCTGTGTTTACAATTTTACAATATCTAATGGTTTAAATTAATAAAAGCGCAAACTAATTTAAACTCACCTATATTCCTTTGCGTTCCAGGGTCATAGGTAGCAACTCTTTTGAACATTACCCACGTCCCAATATTTCTGACCCCCTAACACATTGTACCTAGGTACAATTACATGATGTAAGTAACATATCGACATCCATATAGTCTTGACCTCAGTGTGAACCCTTCGTCCAGTAAATCCACTGAAATCTGATTCTATTCTCGCGATAGCAGTAAAAACATGGTCGGTATGTACATAAGTTTGTGAAATCTCATGGTGTAGAGTTTGGCTCGTGCAGAAATAGAACTGGCCTGCAGGGCTGGAACTAACACGGCTTGCCTACTATTACTCATTTATTATGAGACATATTTTAATTAGCTATATGAAAGCAAACCATGGTCAAATAAGACGTAACCTAAGTTCTTTTTTTTTCATTCTAATATTTTGTATGTCCTATATTTTATTTAATCATAGAATAAATAAGAACCAAATAACAAAGTAACCTTAAAACTACATACACACACAATTTTTTTAAAAACTTGTACCTAATCTAATAAGACGTTAAAAAACTCTTTCGCATAACTGTCGAATGGTAAAGCGCCCAAAAGACTGGTAGCATTTACTTTTGATATTTTTAAGTCTATGTTAAGTTCTATGGTTTCGAATCAGAATAATTTATAAATCGAGTCGTCTTAAACTGAACCTAAAGGCATACTTGAGGTCAGATTTCTACTACTTAGTTATAGTAGGATCACATGACGAACAATAAGTAATTGGTTTTGTAGTTCGGAGTCTACTGCAGCTTGTGGGTGACCCCTGAAAGTTGAAGCTTCGCTAATCAACTTGATTGTCTCAGTCGCGCGCGATCGCTATGCTTTTATTTTCATGTGGTTAGCAAACTCATTAAAAAAAAAACACGTTTTGATATTTGAGAAACATCCTAGAATGTGACTTGGAACGAAATTCAAAGCAGTTACGTTCCATTTTCAAGAAACAAAAAAATAATAACTAGGGCCCGATATAGTAGCAGCTATTTTAGACTAGTAGTAGCTACACCAGCCACACTACACTGAACAAGCGGGTAGATTAGCTCATTACAAATGACAAAATGAGACTTTTATTTTTTGACAACTTTAAATTGCGTCAAATATTACATCTAATCTATTTTATTGTGTTCTACGCAGCTTTAATAGTTCCACGTGGCAGATAAACAAATTCCTTTGCCTTTTGGTTACGTATATTTTTTTTCAATAAACACCACCCACCACATCCTACACGTGGTCGACATTTTTCTACCATCCTTTGCGATTTAATTGCGGAAAATTACTACTATGGCCTAGTTAAGTAGAATAGATTGTAAGTGTTAACTTATTTACATATTCCTACTTGAGTAACCTTAATTATTGATGACCGTATGGATTATTATTTTCCATGCCCTAATATGAATCTCCAAGAAAAAGAAAAGAAAGTACAGAAAAGCTTTTGTGTTTCTTCTAATGGCACGCAAGTGGTATGCATGCCAACACACACAGGCAAAAGATAAGATCTAAAACGGACGCAACATCCCTAAAACTGACTATATCCGTCCCAGCCGAGATAACTAAGTCTGAGACGCGGGCAGCTGGGCCCGCATACCAGAGCGGACTCGCGACAATGTTTCTCAATGTGCAATGCTATACGATAGTTCCCCAAACTCCGCATTTGTTTAAAGATCCAAGCACGTTGGGTTATACTTTACTACCGTACTTCGAGCAATTACCTGGCGAGATAAGGGTTTCGAGAAACAAGATTACCTATAACAAAGGCGCAATTCAGGTAACGAACGCTCTAAAGAATTTACAAAAGCTTAAGTTTTAAATGTTTGGGCCACGACACTTTTGTGAGAATTTTCTTGGTTCTGAAATTGCAAGAAATATTTAAAATTATGTATGTTATTAGAAATAGATATATACATATATATTTTTAATGTAGGTTATTGATTAAAACTTTATAATAAATAACAATTACCTTGACTACATTTTTATCTAAGTATCTAATTTTAAACTGCGACCGTTATCTACAATAATTAATTTATATTTAAGCCAACAAGGACCAATTACATGCATATCTATGGTAGAGGAAATTCCCAAAATCAAAAAAAAATGTAATAACGATTTCGGATTATTTATGGTAGAAAATGTTGCATCTATTTTTTTGGCAATAAGGTTTTAACCTTATCTAAATATAAATAGGCATGGGAGTTTGATTGGTGACAAATGTTTGGCCAAACATTAAATCTATAGATTTTTCGCATGTAATTCGTCATCCACGCATATTTTGCTGAATTGGTTCAAATTCAGTGAGTTCTACGAATAAAACCGATATAAGCATGCACGCCTGTACCATTTGTAAAAGTTACCCATCGGCCATCGTCCACTGTCCACCGGTGAATATATCCAGCCTGCTAATCGCGGTCATTCCGCATTCACTCGCTAGCATCGCTTCGCTGTTCGCAAGTTCGCACGCTCAGTTCGAATTTGGCGCGCAACCGGTACCGGTCAGGCCGACAGCGACGAGCGCGCCTTTGCCCAAAGAACCTTGTATCAAACAAAACGAACGTAGTGTAGTGAGGAGCGAGCGAAAACTTTTTGTTTGTTGTGTTTACTTTTTGTTGGAAGTCATCGAACTGGTTTTACTTTAAGTATATATAATGAAAGAATTTTAGTGTTAGTGCAAGTTTTAGTGAAGAATTAAATTAATAAAAGTAAATACAGTGTCAACGGATACATACATGGTATGTGAATATTAAAGTGTGTTATGTTTTTTTATCAACTCTCGGTTATCATGTGCGGTCAGTGCGAACTTATTTGATTGAGCTTTACATCCTTGGTTTAGGTATCGCCGGCGACTCGTATGCTTACGCTCGCATAGTAGTAGTACCTCGTAAGGCTCGTACTATAAACAAGTTGCGGTAGTATTTATAATGGACGGTGAAAGAAAAATCCACATGAGCGAGGGCGTCCCGTTGAACTCTGCAGGTGCGGCTAACATTTTTCTGAATACTGGCAAAAATACTAAAGTTAACTCACCCGAAGGGACTGTCATACATCTCAATACAGGTGACTTATTTATTTTTAAAACGAAATATAATTCGAGTAGTGAAACATGTAAATAACGTGGTATTTTATTTATTACAGAGAAGCCGTCAGACCTCGGCGTGCATATAAATACAACGTTCTCAATAGCGTCTTCCAAGAAAATAAAGCTTTTGTTCGTGTTGAATTTTTTGTTGAGCGTTATATGTATGGTGTTGAGTTGTTCGATAGCGTTTTATTACTGGAACGAGATGATTTCGATGAGGAGACAGCTGGACATGATAAACGACCACTTTATGTTACACAACGTAAACCAGGACAGAGGGGTGCAGAGTGCCCTGGTGGCGCGCCCAAGGTTGCCTGCCGCCAATGAAGCGCGGGAAGCGAGAGACAGGTCCTTTGAAGACGAAGAGGTCCAGCAGAACGCGAGGAAATATTACGTTGAGGACCTAGGAGAAGACATGCTACTAGTAGACTCAAAGAAAAAAAATGCAAGCAAAGACAATGCTCCTGTTTATGACTTAACAGTGCTACAAAAAGGTTAATATGAACCTTTATTTATCTTTTATGTTAAAAATAAACATGTGTGTCATATTCATTATAATAATGTTTATAATAAATGTATTTACAGAGTTGGTGGTAGCTCAATTCAATGGTGCTCTACGAGAGTTCAACATGGGGACAGAATGTGAGTATCTTAAAGCTATTTTATAATATCATCATCATCATCAGCCTTTTCAATGTGCCCACTTCTGAGACTCAGGCCTCCTCTCTATTATAAAGTCGGCCCATACCCTAGGAGAGGGTATGGGCCGACTTTATAATATTCTGTATCCTTATTTCATGGAGGTCAATATTATAACATCAGCCTCATAATCTTCACACTGCTGAGATTCAAGTCTCTTCTCTAGGAGAGGGATATTTGTTAATAAAAACTAGAATTAATATATGTAAATCATTAAACAGCTGCTGATCTTGCCAATGACTAAGAAATAATCATGTATGTTATGTTCATAGTTGGTTACATAATAATAATTGTGATAGGCAGATAAATTCTTGATAATAGAGTAGAGATCAATTAAAAATATATCTTATTGTAAGGTGGCAAAGTTCGTATTGGTTTGTTAATCTGTGCTGTATGTTCACTAGACAACGGAGAAATACAACTGGTATAGACCGCATAGAATTAATCACAACCAATGCTGAATCAATCTCTTTATTTGCTGGGTAAACGTTTACTGTTTCTTATCAATAAGTTACAAAATTCTACTACCATCCAGCTATCATTTCCAACTCATAAAAAGCTTAAAATAAAAAAGTTTGATTATATTTTTTTCAAATAACTTGCATCTATTCTATACATTGATTTTATGGTCATACAACTCATACTGGCAGCTTATAAAAAAAACATAAGAACAAAAAGATTTTTATACCATTGCAGATCTAATACTACTAGCTTCTATTGTATACAATAACTTTATGGTCACATATACTGGCAGCTTATAAAAAAACATACAAACAAAAAGGTTTTTATACCATTGTAGAACTAATACAACTGCAAATATGTGATTAAAATGATAATTTATGTGTATGTGACACAGACAGGATATGCCTAGATATTTGCATTGTGTACATCAAAGCCTACATACTATTTACATCCTTACACGGATCTAATAAGGTTGATAATCCTAAGTTAAGTAAATTGACCGGCCTGATTGACATAGTTACTTGGTGTAAAGAAACTTGGCTCAACTTATATGGGATGTGTTGTCGTAATTAATCTGCTCATAATAATTAAACTTGCAGACAATGTTACATAATTCCTTTTGTATAATCTGCATTGCATTCATTAATTGTGGCTACCAATTTATGGCTAGCTGTTAATTAATAGTTATTTTAGGACTTAGATTTGAACGGCGTCCTAACGGTTTTGCGCGCGGACGTTTTTAGTCATTGACCTTTTACCATTTTGGCTCATTTAGTCATCTCATGGGCTCATTTAGACAGTTCAATGTTAAGAGTAATCATGTAGATTTTACATAGCCCCCACTTCAGCTCCGCGTGGATGTTAAAAATGTTTGAATTTCGCAAGATATATTAGACACCTACTAAATGGCTTAATCTTCATGGATCACTCTATTTATTACTGTAAACCATGTGGAAATCTGTTTAGTAGTTTTGAACTTATCCTGACAGACAGATATGGTGAAAGGCTAAAGATTTTTTGATCAGGAGTTTTACAAACAATACTATAACTTAGGATAAGTTTTCACTAGTAATTTACAAATATCATTGTTGTATGGCATTTTTTTTAATTATGAATTAAAATCTTAATATCGACTTTTAAAGTCAACATTTTAATTTCATTAATATTTCAGTAACAGACTAAATAAAAGTAAAAAAACATTGCAGTTCAGTAAATTCCAGAACAATATAAAATTAATTCATCTTTTTTCTTTTTAAATAACCTGTAAATTCACCAAGAGTCACTAAAGAAGCTTGAGCTTCTATTTGTTTAATAATTGGAACAATTTGAGTCTATTGATTCAAGTCTATCAACTTGTTCAGTCTATGAAAGTAATTGACCTGGTTCAATACAACTGTACTAGTTATTACAAGTAGGTATTAAAGCTAGCCAAAAAGTTGTTTCTGTGCGTTGAAGGTCGATTGCCATTTTAGTTCAACTACAGTAGGTACGGCCGTCTTGTAAAAAATAAATGGTTTAAACAAATAAATGCAATTTGCAGTTGTTATTGCTGTTAAAAACTGTAATTGGCAATTATTTAAAAAAAAAACTTATTTTTGTACGAGTTTTCAAGCGTTAAAATTCGCAGAGCTTAACTTCATTCAGACGCGCCAGGATCCGACAGCCGTACTCTAAGCCGCGTATTGTATCATGTATTTATGTCAAGTCCTCCCACCCTTAGTCAGTGTTTCTTTCAGGCTAAATCCTCCGGGGGGGCAGTTAAGAGATTTGGGGGGGGGGCAGAGTAAATAAACGAAAGAAAGTAATATTTAAAATCAATTCCGATCATTATTAATTTTTTAATGATTAAATGATATTATAAGCTGAACCAAAATAGTGAAATATACGTAAATCTGGTGCAGACGCGCGCAAGTAAGCGATCGGCTTACTATTGCTCTTGATTAAGTTCCATACGCCCCGGGGGGGCAGTAAGGCTATTCCCCCGGAGTAGTACCTGAAAGAAACATTGCCCTTAGTGCATCCCGTCGTCCTATTCGTATTCCTAGTCCCAGTGATTTCTAAATAAATGACTGGTTATGTCTGACATCTGTTAGCCACTTCAGCCAGTAATTTAATTAAAGAACTGAATTTGGCCATGAACCTTAGCCATTACATCTTATTTAAAAATAGGTACACACATAATACGCATAATTTATTTCACATGACTACCGGTTTCTAAAAACAGGGGACTCCCCTGCAGTTTGTGCCTATAGGAAGTTATTATTAGATAATAATGGAACACTGTATTCATTTGTTTACATGTCTGGGTTATCCACATAACCTAGCTTATCTCTTTATGTTAATAAAATACCCAAACATAACATTCGGTGATTCCGACAAAATTAAAAAAAAAATGTCAGTATTGCCAGAACCTAAAAGATTATTATTTTTATCGTTTGCTTTTCTTTCTGATATTGGTGGCCGAGTGGTAAAGGCTCCGACTTACGAGATGTAGGTCGCGGGTTCAAACCCTGCCAGGCGCAATACTTTGTGTAATTTATTTTTTTACCATTGCTCTCAATATGGTGAAGGAAAACATTTGCATTTTAAATAATTACGGCAGTATTCCTTACAAGTAATAATAGTTTTTTTTTACTTGATATAACAAATGTTTGATTACGATCCCACCCAGCAGAAGCAGTGATGCAACGACTGCATCACTGCTACTGCTGGGATGGCGAGGCGCACCAGTTTGTTAATTTACCGACTTAAAAATAATATTGTAAATTGGAATGCAATAGTCTTGAGTATGGCAACAATGATGAGCACTTATGACATCCCAGATAACACAGTAATTGGAAATTGTTATCAAATGCAATGCTTTTGTAAAGAGGTTAGTTAACTTATGAATCATGTCTTACCACATTGTTTTGATATCTAAAGTATCGGATTATTTATTGAAAACTTCTTGGCATTTTCCCCATTGATTGATCGAGATTTTATTTAAACAAAAGAAAAACAATAATAACGGCTCCACGGATCCGATGTTTCGCTTGTATCAGATTGGTCAAACCAAAGTATTTTTTTAGTTCTTTAATATCCATAGTAGACCAGTGCAAATAGCTTTTGAAAGGGACTTAAATAGTAGTAGAATGAAACCCATTGGAAAAGGAAGATAATATAGCAAAAATTTAAGGAAAAATAAATTACGGTCGATCTGAGGTCGGGAAGTGGATGGGTGTGCGCTTTAAAGGGGAAAAAATGGTTTATCTCTAATTCCGGCAAAACTACTGGTTATATGGAAAAATGTCTAATAGCAAACTTGTAGGTCATAGAAAGATCTACCACTTTTGTATTTACACTTTTTCACATAGCCTCAAAATCTATGTGAAAAGTCCAAAAAACCGAGTTTTTTAATTTAATTTTTATCTCCTTTAAAAATTTTTTTTTTTTTCACAAACTTTGGTGAGAAGTTTCCTTTTCATGTCCCAAACTTGCTATAATTTTTTTGATTAAAAATATTCACAGTTGCTCTTTATTTTGACTTAACATCGAAAAAACAGCCTATTTTTCAATCGAAAAATCTCATGTAAAAATATGTGATTTTTTAAAAAACTTTATTGGCTTCTTATTCATTGGAATCTTTACTTTTTGATGGTGTAAAAAAATATATACATTACTATAGTAAGTTGTTTCAGAAAATGCAAAAAACTAAAAAATCTCGAATCAGAAATTACTTTTGTTTAATCATTATTAGCGACTCGCTCCAGCTTCGCGCGGGTGCAAAGGTGATAAATTATACCTATAAACCTTCCTCTGGAATCATTCTATCTATTAAAAAAAACCGCATCAAAATCCGTTGCGATTTTGTTTGCTTTTAAAGATCTAAGCATACACATGGATAAGCAACTTTGTTTTATAGTATGCAATAATGTACTGAGGTATTTATTAAATTTTTTATAAAAGATTTAAAGAGTATTTCATGTAGGAAATGTGATTGCTGCAATTTTATGCAGTAAAAAAGTTGTCTTATTAAATTTTAGCTTCGTTTGATCAGTCAACGTTATTTATATTCATTACATATGTTTAAATAATATAATCTTGCCTCATATATTTTATCTTACATTCTAATCATTTATTAGTTTTTACCATTAGTTTTTGTCTCTTTGATAGCATTTCTTCATGGTTAAATTCGAAAAACTTACTTACTTATGATTCAGATGATGAAATTCATCATCTGAATCATTAACTTCCTCGTAGGTTTGTTCTTCCACATTGGAGCATTATGTAAGCATATGCAATTGCAGCAGCCACATTTCCAACATGAAATCCCCTTTAAATCTTATAAAAAATTTAATAAACACCTCAGTACATTATTACATAGTATAAAACAAAGTTGCTTATCCCTGTGTATGCTTAGATCTTTAAAAGTTCTCAACGGATTTTGATGCGGTTTTTTTAAATAGATAGAACGATTCCAGAGGAAGGTTTATAGGTATAACATATCACCTTTGCACCCCTGCGAAGCTGGAGCGGGTCGCTAATAATGATTAAAGAAAAAAAAATTCTAATTCGAGTTTTTTTAGTCTTTCGCATTTTCTGAGAAAATTTACTATGGTAATGTATATGTTTTTTTACACCATTAAAAAGTAAATATTTTGACAAATAAGAAGCCAACAAACGTTTCAAAAAAATCACATATTATTACGTGAGATTTTTCGATTGAAAAATAGTCTATTTTTTCGATGTTCAGTCAAAATAAAGAGCTACAGTAAATATTTTAAATAAAAAAACTTAGGATAAGTTTGGGACATTAAAAGGTAACTTTTCACAAAGATTTGTGAAAAAAAAGTGATTTTCAAAGAAGATAAAAAATAAAAACTAGAAACACAGTTGTTTGAACTTTTCACATAGATTTTGAGGTTATGTAAAAAAAGTGTAAATACAAAAGTGGTAGATCTTTTTATGATCTACAAGTTTGCCATTTGAATGTTTCCCCTAGAACCAGTAGTTTTGCCGGAATTAGAGATAAACCATTTTTTCCCCTTAAAAGCGCACACCCATCCACTTCCCGACCTCAGATCGACCGTAATTTATTTTTCCTTAAATTTTTGCTAATTATCTTCCTTTTCCAATGGGTTTCATTCTACTACTATTTAGGTCCACTTTTTATCGTTAACGGTGCTATTTGCACTGGACTATAGGAGAAAGAAAAGCTGACGCTCATGGAGTATTTGGTTGAGGAACAAAAACCATATTTAGCAAAATACATGGAGTAGTTATTACGTTAGGGATTACGTGGAGGTTCGAACTCGTACCTAGTTCTAACTGAATTCGTATTGTTTGCAACCACAGCGACCGCAATCCGCGAAACTCCAGGCTAAACATCTTAGCAGTTCGACTAATCGTGCCTAGACTTGGTTTCTTAACTTACACCACTACTAAAGTCAGGGTCAAACAATATCAGCTTATTGAACTAGGGGAATTCCGCAAATGTATCTGTCAATCGATTGACGTTTATTTTATTTTTTTAGTCGAGATTATTTATTCATGTAACTCACATATGCTCATAACACTGTACAATGCCTCTGGAAGTTTTTTAGATAATCATTTGTTTTGATATTCATTTGTAAGATAAATTATAACTTTATCCGTATGTATTCGAAAATGTTATGCCAGTGTCGGTTCTGCGGCTCCATAACATCTCTGTTCTAACTTACATAACAGATTTTGATGCAGTTTTCACTAATATAAAGTATATTTATATCTAAATTACGATACCACTATAATAATTATTATTAACTAATATTAATTAATAATAATCTTTATTGACATAAATTATACATGCGATTCTATAGCTCCAGTCTAGTTAGAGCTAGTGACTAATTCCCCTTATCACTAAAATATAATTTATTTACATGCCATGAATAAATTATAATTTATTTATGCCATAAATAAATTATATTATTTTAAAACAAATATGTTATAAGGCAAATTTAATAAATTAATGTCAAAAAAATTAATTTAATGGAAATTGCGACTATGTATTTTTTTTTTTTTCAATATTCCATCCAGTTACAGTAGGCATGTGTAAATAACAAATTATTCTATTGTGAGTAGTTCTCATCAAGAATTTTATATACCAAGAGCTTTAGATATACACACAATAGTTACCTACATATATATATACTCTTGTATAGGTATTATGGACATTAGTTATCATTTTCTATTCTATTGTTTAGTTATATATACTTATTAGTTGACCAATATATAAGCAACTATAGTATCATTACATAGTATAAAACAAAGTTGCTTGGGCCCTATTTATGCGTATATCTTTAAAAGTACGCAACGGATTTTGATGCCGCTTTTTTTAATAGATAGAACAATTCAAGAAGAAGGTTTATGTGCATAATACATGCATAATATATTATTCAATATCAGTACCCGTGCGAAGCTCGGGCGGGTCGCTAGTTATTATATATAAAACGTCAGTTGTTTTTGTTATTCGCAATTTTCATTTTGAACCAGTATTGTGTATACCTACTAGGTATATATATACCTACAGTGTATGAATAATTTATCGACATAGGTAAGTAGGTTACCTAATAAATTTTTACTTGAATAATATGAATCCATTTCATTAATAATGATTGAACGAAAAAAATATGTCAAATCATTACATAGTATAAAACAAAATAAAATATTATTATATATTATTTATATTAATAATTGGTTCAAAATAAAATATTTTCCTCTTAATAGCTTTTAAGGCTACTGACGTCCTCACGTTACCTAAAGCTGATTTACTGAATTACCTATCTACCTTAAACATTACCTTCCATTCAGAATACCTATAGTTTGTTTTTTAATCCTAAAATACTATTTCACAACTCAGAATGACACACTCTAGAAAATGTTCCCAATTTTCTGGAGTTTGACATTTTAAGTTGTCAAATCGTAGTCTAGGATTAAAAAACGAACTATAGTCTTGTTTTTTGAAAACGAAAATAATAATAAGGAACTCAATCAATTAGAGTAACTAAAATATTCTCTCAATTTCAACATTGGTTTTTAAAGTGGTTTTTACTAAAACAGGTATAATATAAACCGATTGCCTACCGAGTGTGGGTGTTTCAGTAAAAGGAGATTTAAATAAATTGCTAATTTAGGCCCACAAGCGGAATTTAATCGAGTTTGAAAAGTACTTAGTACGAAATACGAATACAAACAAAGCGTAGTCATTGAAAATGTGTATCAAGAGTTTTAAAACGTAATTAAGTTACTCTGGGGTAATGCTGCATTTCCACTAGAGATGTGCGAGGGTGCGGAGCGAGGGATGTGTGTAAAGAAGCAATAGAATCGCTTCATTTACGTCGCTTCGGTCAGCAGTTGCTTCTTAACAAACACATCACTCGCTACGTATCCTCGCACCTCCGCCTCCGGTGGAAACGCAGTATCTCTGGTAGGTCGCGCAAAGCGGAAAAGTCCAGTTTATGAAAAAAAATAGCACTATTGTATTAGATTAGAGGTCTTACAATGAAGTGTGAAATGGTAAAATGTTAAGCGTGCGAGCAAGAAAGAAGGATAAAACTGTACCCACTAAATAGCTCCATGCTTTTACCAGTTCGGTTTAGTTTGTCAAATGGTTCGCTTTAGAAGCTAGTGGTAGGGGCGCCCTATAAATATAATAATAATACAATAAACACTTAAAAATAAAAAACTAACTGACTGAATTGAAAGAAAAAACTGAATGAAAAGCAAAACCCAAATTGCAACCCATTGTAGCAAAAAAACCAAATAGTCGATGTACCTACCTCCTAAAAAAGGTTGTCAACTTGTTATTGTTAATTGGAATCCAGTAAAAATTAAAAACCTCACTTGAGAGTGGGTCTTTTTTAGATGAGTTTACTCAATATCATTACGGCATTTTTTTATTGCCTAAATTTTATAAAGTGAAAAACGAAAAAGCATAACGATATAATAAAATATTTAACAAAAGCGCATCAAAAACCGATTAGGTTTGAAATAAAAGAGGGTCCAACACATTTCCGATGGGCTTGAAGACTTTTCGAGTCGCACTTAACTTTATGAAGAACCATTGAGGTGATTGTACCGTAAGTTCGTATTATACAACTTAAAATTCCCTTTAGAATACGTGGCAACATTGTGAGGCAGTAATGAAATATTTAAAATGTATAAAATCCTTAGAAGCCCGTCTTGAGCCGTTGAATCTTTTGGCTAAAGTAATAAGATAAACAAACGAGTCTGAAATCATTTGATATTCATGAAATTTTACTAACTTATTTTTCTTAAATCTTTTTTTTTCTGACCTAAAATATAAGCCTGTTTTCTTATGGTCCTAGTCTAGGGAGTGAATAATAGATTTTTTACATCACTTTTTCGATAATGCCCTTTTATACGTTTTTCACGTCAAGTCGATTTTGTTTGATCTAATGGCGTCCATATGGACGCCATTAAAACAATCTCAATCTCATTATTCCATATGGAATAATGAGATTTGAATTTGGAACGTCACAAACCATGATTTGAAAAAAGAACACATTAGGTAAATAAAAATATGTATCAAGGATCTTGTAGATCCCACGGACAAATATACCGCGCATCAAACAAGTTTTGTAGCCTTCGTTTCGTTCAGAATTCAACATGCTACCCGAGACTTAAAGACACTGCGTTAACCCCTAGTTATAGGACTCATGAGCTACCAAGACAATCGATACAGAAATAAAATCGACTTGCCTTGCAAACCAAAAAACCTAGTTTACCACTTTTTTGCGCTTTATTCAGTTCGTAGACTAGGCTAAAACGACGAATTAACCCAAAATTCACATAATTTTATAATTATGCGTACATTATTTTTATAACAACAGATAGGTATACCAAAATATTAGCTGCTTATCATTCTGCGCCTGCGCACATTACAAAGATCAAGAACTATGTCAGTAGGCTATGGCTGTATCACAGTTTATTATCGTTACTATCGAAATTGCGATATTTTTGGTATATTTTATATTACGCCAAATGATAAAATAGACTTCTGGTTTGTTGATAAGTAGAAGAGAGTAAGCAAGGAAAGTGTGACATGTAACATTTATTACTTAATTAAATTGTACACTTTTCCTTAGTCCATTAACCTCAAGAGGACACCGGTGTCCGCACACTTCTTTTTGATTGTCTGTAATTACGGTAGTCGAAATGTTAAAACAACCTAGATTAACCATAAAAATCCTATAAGAGTTCTACAGCAAGGACACAGGCCTATCGGCTAGTGACGCTAAATTACTGAAGTATTATCAGTGAGCTAACTCTTCAGGGTCACCTCATTGGAATGCACGCATCATTAGGGTTAGATATTTTGATGGCATACCATGTCGAAATGCAGACCACGCGCCGCTGGTCAAAAATATTTTAATTAGGAGATAATGTTCTTGTAAAATCGACATTTCTCAAAATAATAATGTATCGTTATTACCATCATGTATTCTCATATTCGTACTCGCAACTAATGAGGTCGAGACTAAGGAAAATCCTGGTTAATGGCCCGAAGTTAAGTTTTAGGTCGCGGTTTCAAACTCAACCAAGCCCGTGACTATGTGTAATTTATTTCATCACTGCCCTCAAAATGGCAAAGGAAAACATCGTGAGGAAGGAAAGGAACGAGGAGGAAATTCGGCATGTCCTAGACCAAATAATTTGAAGATATTTAACATCCGTCAACCCGAACTGGGGCTGATGGTAGATTACGGCCTTTTCTCTACCAAAGAAAAGGCTTGAGTCCCAGCAGTGGGAAAATTACCAAGCTGATTACACTTCCAACTTAAGACTCTCCGAATTCTCCAAGTACCAATTTTATACTTATTTCGAATTTCTTGTCCACAGCCATAATGGGTCCCTGGGTACGCGACGAGGAGGTCTCCTCGAAGAGCAGCGAGGACAAAATCGAGCTGAACACCAACAGAAATTATGTCACCATCAAGGAGAGCGGGCTTTACTTAATTTATGCTCAGGTAATTAATTTTTTTATCTTCACGTGACTAGGACTGTTTGTGTTTACAAATGTTATCACTCTAAAGTTTGTGAGGCCAGTTTAGAGTGCGTTTCCATTGAAGAGCGGAGCGACGTCGTACAGCTGTCATATTTTCAATCATCACCAGTTTTACAATCATCAACCAATCACAAACAAGAAGAAAGATGCGATATGGATTTCAAACCATGTGATTGGTATATTCCTGCTCGTCTTTACTTCACGTTAGCCGAAACGTACCCACACAACAACGTAGGTACGACGTCCCTTTTTGTCGAATGGTGCGTGTTATATGATATCGTCTAAACATGGTCGACCTTATCGCCACTTTCCTGCTTCCGGGTACACTCTGAACTCTTGTTACTGGTCGAATTAGCTGTTTATGTCTGACAATTTTATAAGCAACTTTATTATGTAATGATGCTAAAACTTAAATAACATTGCTTTAACGAGATTTATGTTCGAAGATTTATTTAATATATAGTTATATAGTTGATAGTTGTTAGATTATTTAATAGATAGTTAAAGACATTTTTTTTCAACCAAAAAAATATATTAAAGGAGCAAACCCAGAAAGGGATAGTCTATAGCAGCATTTCCCAAACTATAAGTGCGACCCTTTAGTTACCATATATTATGATCGAACATTGTATGCGCTCTGAAAACCCGATGCTTAACCTATAAAGACATAGTTTTCATTGAAATATAATAAAGCTCGTATTTTACCAAATAACTTACTTGAAGAGTTTTTAATTGAATTGTTTGAAGTTAACTTTTTTATCTTATTTAAACAGTAGTAAATTGGTAAGTAGGGTAAGTTTGACCCTGGGGTATAACTTTGGGGTTGGGGTAGAACACAGTTTCTCATGTTCATGCCAAAGTAACCCTACTTTACGGTTGTAATTCATATGAATGCAGAACTGTTTAATTAGCAAAAGCGATTATAAATTATTATACATTATATATATATTATTGTTATTATTATTACTAGCCTGTGCTGTCCCACTGCTGGGCAAAGGCCTCCCTCCATGCCTTCTTATATATATATATATATATGCATCTTTTTCTTTTTTTTCTTCAAAAGGGAAGGAAGATTAGGGTCTCGCTTTAGGACATTTTTATTACGTTTTTTCGTGGTGTGATACCACCCAATTATTTTTACCTGCTACAAAAAAAAAACAATTATTTTTCCTGTAGTAAGTGGGTCCACGGTCTACTCAACTTTGGAAACCACTGGACTATAGACACAATATTATTGTACTCCATGACTGTTTACGTTCCACATGATAATAAGTTTATCGTTATTTATCGGACGCTATAGGCACAGTAAACGACTGATAACAACTTATAATAATAATATTATCGTTTTATTGTAATAACTCTGATTTTTTTACATAGAATATAAAATTTTATTTGGTCTGTTGTGGTGCGAACCTGCGAAGAAAATCTTAATAAATATAAAAATGAATCGCGAAATGTATTGCTAAGCGCATAACTCATCAACGCCTGGACCAATTTTACCAATTCATTTTGTTGTGTTTCGTATTTTCAGGAGAAGGTTCTTATGAAAAAAAAATAGGGTAGTGTAGTTTAGAGTAGAGTAGAATATGTTAGAATAGGGTGGAGTAGAGTAGAATAGCGTATCAGTATCAGACGTGAGCGAAGCCACGGGCAAAAGCTAGTGTCTGAATAAAAATATTGTTCATCAAGGAAACAATACAGGCATAAATAAAAGCCCTTTCCTCTTTTTTCTGGTGAAAAATCATAGTATGACTCATCCTACGAAAGAGAGTATGTAGTACCTGGGCGAGACGAAAGTGCTTATCATACATACTGACTAAAACCCACCTTAGTTACCCTTTTCTTTTGAGGGCTACAATCACTCTTTGAAATATTCCCGCAACCCTAGCAGACAATGACCATATTATATGTATGGGTTGATGCGAAAGCTTGAAACCAGGGCCAGGGCAAGGAAGGAACAAGGCAGGTTATTTAGTCAGTAAAACTCTGACACTATTTCCCGCTTCGCCCTAGAGCATAAAAAAACCTATGGTGGAAGAAATCATCCATTCCCAAAAAAAACTTAACTAGGGCCAAGGAAAGGCTCTGGCCCTAGTATAAATGGCAGTGTAGGAACGGGGTAGGTTGTTTAGTCAGTAAGAGTCTGACACTGTTTCCCGCTACGCCCAAGGGCGGGATTCGTCTTTTGATGTTTTTTACCCACCATAAAAAACCTACAAGAGTATAGTTCTATGATCAATCGGGAATGGTATTGTACCATTTTCCCCATTAACGAAAACGGGCTTCAAGACTGCATAAACAACTTTATTATTATAAATAAATAAAGGGAAGTATCCACATAAGGGTAAATAGTAATCATAACACCATACCATAAAAATACAGAATATGATTTACCAAAGACCATGTAAAGGCACTTTGAGGCAGTTCACACTTGGCTTTTATCTAATTATTACTCACGCATATAAACAAGTTGCGGTTAACGTTACTATATTCAATTTACACACATTAATATGTTATATACAAAAACATAAGTGTAAAATTGCAAAATAACATTGACAGTGAAAAGTAGGTCTTTCTGACCGCAAAACTAAGGGATTTCAGTGAATATAACTCGACCGACGTAATACTCTGTGTTTTGTACGTCATAATTAAATAGTACGTAGATTTACGGTACATTTAATTGATTAATGGGGGCACTGCTCTGCACCTCCCCCCCTCTCGTACTCCTGCCATGATCTACTTAACTAAACCACTGACGGACCAATGATCAGCCATTATGAAGTAACAGATTACGAATTTTTAGCAAAATGTATCTAATTGGCCATTTCGAAAATATGGTCACCATATTTTGCATGTTCATGTTGCATAAACAGGGCCAGCCTACAATACATAATTTCTTCGTATGAAAAAATACTTATTTCTACTTTTCATTATCCCCAGGTGGTGTACCTAACCCAATCACCGAACTGCTACTTCATATGGGCCCGGCAAACCGGCAAGGAGCCTCGTTTGCTCTCCACTTGCGCGACAGGCGACGACTCAAGCCAACGACCACTGAACAAGTCCCAAATGTCGTGCTCCGTTCAGACTGTAGCTCGACTGTACAAAGGAGACAGCGTGAACATCGCTCAGAGGGAACCCAACAGGACGGTATGGCTCCGACCAGGCTACAGCTACTTCGGTTTCGTAAAACTTAGTTCCTAAAAGACTGTGAATTAGTTTGTTAAGGTAAATGGAAGGTTTGAATGAAGCCCCGAGCATTCAACTGTGAGTCAGAAGCGAATGTTATGCAGGCAGTGGAAAACCTCATTGCTGTGGTCAGGGATTTTTCTTTTCTTAACCAGGCCGGTTGGTTATTCGGTCAGGGAATAAACAAGTTTGTAAAGACGAAAGAAAATTAATTCCCGTTATTTTTACCAGACAACTGTTTAAACAATTATCAATAATATGTAAAATTCATTAGAAAGTTGTAAAATAAACAACAAAAAATCTGTTTGACTAGAAGCGTCGAGTAGATTTGAGAACAGACAAACATTATAGAATAAGTAATATTAATTATTCCTAAAATAAATAAAAAAATGTTTGGTTATTTACTGTCTGCATAGTTTTCGTCTAGTTAGGTGGGGTGTGATAATTTATCACTGCCAGTGAGAATGGTGCTAGATACTATAATATAGGAATATTACACTAGGTAACGAAACGAAAGGTTCGCTGAAGAAATGCGAGCTCAAGGCAACTGGACGAATGTTTAAATATTAAGGTGATAGCGCGTGCCATAATGTATATAATGAGTTACGAAAACATCACACTTCGCGTGTATTGTATCTTTTAATTCATAATATTGATGTATAAGCAATGATTCGGATTTCTGTATCTTCCATTCAGTACGGGTGCTACGTATTGTCAATTACCAGTTCTTTGATCTCCTAATTGGTAAGAATTATCCCACTTTTTGTACCAAATTTTCGTGTTAAAAATGAAAAATGTTTATTTTCTCGGTTATGATGATTTTGACATTATTGACGTTAATGTTGTACATATTATTATAATAATAATAATTATCGTAGTGTAGACTACTCGTGTTGCTCAAGAGCGTTATTTGTATTGACTCGTATTTTTATGAGTATATACATGTAGTTATACATTTTGTAGTTTAGGTTTTTTACGCAATATTAAAGCTGTACCATGCTGGGTAGGTTAATAGTTTTAAGTTACCATTATTTGGTGTTTACCATCTAGTATCTTGTTAAGTCAGTTTTGGACAGATTTACAATGCCGGCAACATACAATGACGTAATTAAAATAGATATACTTTGTCATTTTTCATACATAGAAGAAGACGAATCACCGAATAGCAAGTTTTGTTATTCTAAAGATTGATTTAATAATTTAAGCAATACATTAAACTTACATCTACTTATAAAAAATATCATCCGCTGTGGCTTTTAAATAACACATGTCTAATTTAGCCACATGTAATAATTTGTAACATTGTATGTGCCCCAATGACTAGCATTTATATCATATCCAAAATGTTTTAGTGGGTGCTCATTTCAAGTTATATTCCGTTATATAACAAAGTGTTGTTTAAGAAAACTACAAAGTTAAAGTTTGTTTTACCCAGTTGTTAAACCACATTTTGTAGGAAGGAAAATTAAGTCTATGTTAAGAAAGTACTTGTATAATTACAATTACGAGTAGCTGCTATTTATTGTGCCTTAAAAACCTTATAATAACTCTTAGAATTACTTTTTTTGATAGTAGAGAGAAGTATGTAGCGATATGATACAGGAACATCTTTAAATTCATTGGCAAACTGTCATCAGGTGAAAGAAAAACTCAGAAATAGCAAAAAAAAATAGCAGTTTGTTTGACACATTTTGTCGAGTGAATAAATAGGAATTTAATATACTGAACAAGTATTTTTTATTTAATATTTCTGAATTTTAAACTTTCACCTCTTGAAAGATTTTGAATGTCTTAAAAAGTCACCTTGTATAGTTTAAACAATATGTGTTTGTTTGTGTAGTTAAGACGCATTCACATGAGCGAACAAAAATTCGAGCAATCCCAAAGTTCTAACAGTAAGGAGGAGTTGATTCAAGGTTCTTGTTCGCTCGTGTAAACCCGGCTTATAATAGGAACCCAGTCAGTATACAATTACAATTCCAGCGTAGTTTTAATGGCACGCATTTATGTTAAGCCTTAACCGATTCCGTGCGGAGGTCTTTTTAGCAATCTTTAGTGCCTGGCGTCAAACAAAAATTCCGTGATGCCTCTGTGGCACCAAGCGCCAGAGACTTTGATGATTCCTCTGGGGACTCATCCGCCATGAATTGTAACTTTTAGCTTGTTCTCGTGTTTCCACGTGTTAAAGAGTCATTTGCCATTGTGTATCGAAAGTAAGCGGTCAGTAAATTCATTCCATGCGTTCAAAAGTGACGATCTATGTGTTTTTATGGAAATGGAAGGTAAAGGACTAATTTCTACCAGGTGTTGTAAACCTTTTTGCATTATTTTATTGATTTATTTATTTAAGAGTGTTATATAGAATTTGTTCACGTACCATTTCATTTTGCAGCCAGGTGATATTTTTATTTATTATGCAGTGTTTTGTAGGGAAACAATTTTGAATCCGCTATTTCGATGGTAATATTGTTTCTCTACAAAACGATGAATAATAAAAAGAACATATGTATACCTGAATGGGAAGTCCGATTCTAAAGAATAAAAAATATTCTACTTGTACCTACAAACACTAACATGATTATGAAGTGTTTTATTTGGATAAGAATGTAAATGTATTTTTATTGATAAAAAATAACTCGACAACTTGGTTTACAACCCCTGAAGTCTGCTAATTTACGAAATTACTTGAAACGAACACTGTGGGCATGATATGGGTGACAAATAAAGACACTTTTATTCACGGGACTCTTTTGACAAGTGTCGTTTTAGCCGAGTTTTTTATGTTTTAGTTTTGTATCCTCTCGGGCACCATACGCCAAACGCAATAGATTTACATGGTGCCTGTGCGGCATCATCCGCACGGAATCGGTTAAATAAATAACGGTTCAGGCACACGATCGATTACTGATTAAAACTGCGATCAATAAAAACAATGAAACCAGTGACTTTTCTAAATCGTAACCCGTAGGTCTAAAATGTACGAGATGAACGTGTCTATCTCGTACATTTTTTGCCAACTTTAACGATCAAAGATTAGTCGCTGGAGACACTTGGCTTTAATCGATTGTCTGCACGAACCCTTAGAGAAATACTTATTAAGTCACGATTCATCAATGAATCGAAGATAAGTAACGTAAAAAATAAAACTAAGTTTTATTTTATGTAATAAAGCGTGTTTAGTTGATAAAAATACATGTGTCATGTTACATTGAGTAGTTATTTAATTATTATAAGTGTTTATATCGAAAAATGTGATAACTTTAGTAATAAAATATAATTTGTATGATTTCGTGAAATTCTGAATGTACAGTTATGTTCATTGTCTACTTAAAAATATTTGGAATACGTGCTAAGTATTTCTTTGTATAACATTTTTGGAGATGACTCCCGTCCGTAAATAAATGTGCCTTAAAAGTGAAAACTGTACTTTTATTTTTGTGTACCAGTCACCTGCTCGAGTCAATGCTTGTTTTAAAAAATAAAACTTCCTTTGTCTGAACCATTCTAATCTTTAAAATCTAACTAGCTGTTGCCAGCTACTTCGCTCGCGCGATAATAGAAAATTATCCCAAGGCAACTTAGCTACTTCCGGAATAAAAAGCATTATGTTTATTATACTATTCCAAAATTTAGACTGCGCCAAATTTCATCCAAATCCATTCAGCCATTTCAGCGTGAAGGATTACGATATTAGTGTAATTTGGTAAAAAGTACGAACTACCGATCCTACTATATATTTTCTATCATGCTAAATTAAACCAAAATACTCCACGAAACTTAAAACGGACAGACTGCCCGAGCCACAGACCTGTTGGAATGAATAACAGAGACCCTGGAAAACAAGTCCTGGCCCTCTGAAAAAAGTGGACAAACAAGCGACCAGTATCCCCACTCTAAATGTCCATGGTTCCAGAGTCCCACCTGCATTAGATGATGCATGCGGGGTTTCGTAGGCATCAAAGTGATTGTCTCCGAGACAATCTTTTTCTTCAAGTGAGATCGGCCCTTCACGATCCCGCTCGGTGGCCTCTTTCCAGACCAACACGGACTCACAGTAGGAGGCAACTTTGAACTTCCTCACGGTGCGGTGTGACTTGCTTGCATTTGACCATTTCCAAAAGGAAAAGAGCACTAGAGTAATAGTTAAAATCTTTTGAGTTCAGAAAATATGTCTATTCGCAGTTTTTCGGCTGAAATGATGAATAGTCGTAAAAATCATTTGTTTAAAAACTGTTAACATTAACGTTATACTGCCGCTACAAGAAGCTAGAAGCGGTCACAATAATAACTGAACCATAACTCTTAGGGCTGAGTCAAGAAACAGCAGCGACACGACGATCACTTTCTTATGAAATAATTTTAAGCTTTATACTCAAAGGACCAGTATCGCGTGAATAGCTTCAAAAGGTCACGACACCGCCCGCGGCGCCTCGGGCAGAACCACCGACAAAACGCGTTAGATAGGTACTGGTATTTTATGTCTAGAGTGTGTAAAGTTTAAAATTATTTACACTGAAAGTGCTGGCCGCGTCGCTGCCATTCCGGTGTGACTGTAACGGTTGTAGTCGGAGGTTGGTTTGGACTCTGACGAAGAAACTTTAAATTGCGCGACGTGCAGCGGCCACCGGTATCAACCGTATACGATGAATCAATAAATAAAATATATTGTATCGTTGATGGCGTTTTGTGGTAGTGGCCGGTGGCCCTGGCTTGGGATTTTTAGATGAAAAATCATCCAATCTCCTGCTCTAGAGTAAGCGAAAGGGTGTGTCAAACTTTTGCTGATTAAATCCACTCTTATGTTCCTACGTTGCTTTGCGTTCGTGCCCATGGGCCTTGTTGGTTTTAACCATAGATTTATAAGAACTTCAAACCTGCTGGACCTGTGGCCTTGGCCTGTGTGCTATACGTTTCGTTTCACTTGAGATGTTCATAAACTTACACTTCAGACATATCAAAGTGTCAATGTCATCTTCGATGAAACGAAACGCATCAATTTTATAACACAGAGTACTTTTTTATACACATGAAATTTTATAACCTTAAAAATCAGCGAATACCTGTGTTGTTATAAATTATTATTGTTCAAGTATTTGTAATCTTCAATAAGAAAATGCTGACCAGGTACAATATTATACATTAAACGAGAGCTGTCACGTAGATAGTAAATCTAATATTCATATATTTCATTTATTACTATGAATTTTGTTTTAGACTCCGATTCAGAAGAGACTTTCGGCTTATAGTCAGATGTTTAGCGGACAAGCCTTCAGACAGCGATGGAAAGGCACCAGAATCCAAAGCGAAACCTGCCGAGCCCCAGAAGTCTTCAGACAATGCCACGGAAAAGATCCAGGAACTGCTAAAGTTAATGATGGCTGAGCCCAAAATAAAGGAGAGTGAATACAAAGATAAATTCGCTTCTGCACCTGTGATACAAAGAAAAAAGAAGAGCGATGAAATAGAAGTCAAAACAGAGCAAATAGGTAGGTATTTGTTTGATTAAAAACTCAGTTTTAGTGGTGTACCATGATTAGAGACCACCACCATGAAATTTTAACGCAATCCATTTGATGAATTAAACCAAACCATTATAAGTTGTATAGCTCCATCCTGCCCTGCATTCAAATTTGAGTTTGGAGTTAACCCTAATAGAATTAAAATTCCTTTTTGGAATGGGCAGTAAATTCTTAATGGCTTACAGCAACCTACCCTGCTCAGAGTTAGAGTAAGTTGGGTTAGTTAGTTTTACCTCTAGGGTAGCCACTCGAGTTATAAAGGAATGACCCTGGGTTGCAACTCTACTCTACTCTGGCCATTTTTGAAAGCAGGCTGACTTTCTTACTGACACACTTGGCATTTTGACACATCACGGTAATTAGTATTTTTATATCTAAACAATTAGTATTTGAATACTAAAGTAAAAAAAAATTAAAACGGAAAAGTTATATGTTATATGCATTTCATATAAAGTAGCTCAAGTTTAATCAGCCATTAAGACAAACATACCAATTTACTTTCAGAGGAGAGCATTACAAAGGCTGCGGGTGATGTGGCACAAGCTCTTGGTGGTGATGTGAAGCAAACTGAGGCTGAGCTGCTGTCCAGAGTACTGGGCAAGATCAACCAAACATCCACTACCCTTAGGTAAGGTAACAGATCACCATGTAGCACCATCTATGACATGGTGACACCACTTAGGAACTAAATAACAAAATCCTAAAATTGGAACTTATTCTTATGAACCTGCTTGTGTATTAGTACTTGTTTTTGAGACCCGGCGCGTTGGGTATATATTTGTGTTTGCGTGTGCTATGACGTGGCCCACTGCTGCAATGTATGACGAACGCCCAACGTGTCACCCATCGCGCCGCATCTCCTTTAACATGCACTTATTACACTACTTCAAGCTACATTTGGGGGACTAATGAAATCTTAATTTGCCCAGTGATCTCCTAGTGGGCATGAAGATAGACCGCTCAAAAGAGCCTGAAGAAAGACAAAAGCCTGAAACAAGAGGTCAGCAAGTGAAGCGCCTCATGAGCCAGAGCAAGTCAGAGACCCAGCAGACCAGATACTCCCAGAGGAAAGGCAGGGCAGCTGGTGGGGAGCAGAAAGCGGAAGGAAGGGACGAAAGGAGTAGAAGGTATGTTTCCTAGTATTATTATGGAATAAAATTGCTAAATACTAACTCAATAAAAAATTACAAAAAAGCTGTGCAATCAAATATTGCCACCAGGGTATTATACAATATGTAACGTTAAATGCGAAAGTATAAACAAGATATGAAAAAAAGTTTTTAAAGAGACCTTTGGCTCCAGTAGGCTTCAACCCTTTTGCAGAGTCCCTACAAAACCTTTTAAAGATTTAGATTGTGAAAATTTTATCAAGTTTCGTATTATAGTGTCTGATTGCTATATGATATTGACAGGTGCAGGTAGTACATGAAACTACCTAAATGCTTGTCAGTGCTATTACTTGTTCTGTTACTTATTCTGTTCCACTATCTCGATTCACGCAACTTCAGATGCTACCAGGAGAGCATACCACCTCTGTGGGAATATTCGAGAGTTACCATAGTCCAAGAGCGCAAAGAACTGAATGAACAGAAGTGGCTTTCTGTCATTAGTGTGACAAGCCTTCTCGCTCCACCCAGCCCATCACAATTTGGTGGGGGCCAACAGATTTCTCAGGTGTTACCTCTCTTTTTTCGCGTTGCCATTAAACATTGCTTTGTATAGTGTTAGATGAAGCAACAAGCTTTTAAACTTTAAACCATGCCCGTCGTTAAAAGAGGCGAGAGGAGAAAGGCCACCTTAAGGCTGATTGATTAATGTTTTAAAAGAACACAAAATTCATAAATATTCACGACGCGACGTCATCAGAGTCTCTGATACAAAATTATGTCTCTTACAGACCCTCTCCACAACAGCCAACATCAGTAACCACGGTGAACATCTTCAGTGGTGAGCCTCTCGGCATCTTCAGACCTAAGGAGTCCAACTACGGCACGAAGCTAGATGTTTGGGAGAACCTGCAGCAGCGTGAACTGACGCTGGCCACCTCGCAGCCGCCTGTAAACTATTTCCAGAAGATGGCGCTGTGGACGGAACAGGGCAAGATCTGGAAGTTTCCGATCAATAACGAACAAGGTAACCATTCATGGTAGTTTTCTATAGGGATTGAAATCAAGCACAATACTATAAAAAAATCTTTTCAATACACTTACTCGAAAACTGCCTCTTATCGCACTCCTATTAGGTTCAATATAGCATGTATATCACCCAAGTGCTTTTTTGAGTTTATCACAACAAGGGCTTTTTTAATCCTTCCTAATCGTCACGGGTGCTTATTATTTTTTTCTTAGTTTATCGAATCAGGCGCGAGGCGTCCCCCAGAGTCGCTGGACGTCCCCCACGAAATTAGAACCAAACTGTTCAGAGCAGATTTGAATGCATTTATTATTATAAATATTTCTACTGTATGTTTGAGATAGGTACGATTAAACATTTTTTCTTTCTTTCTTTATTTCACAAGTCGTAAGTGTATTGAAAAACGTCGTTTGACACACGTGCAGATTTGTCATTGCAGCCCTCGGCTCCATAACACACTCGCCTACGGCTCGTGCGTATTTCGCCTCGGTCGCAATGACAAACTTCCTGCACTTGTATCAAAATGTACTATTGTGCCAATTTATATCTCTGCAATTTCTGATGTGTATGGTGTACTATGTTACTGATGATGCTGGGCTGGCTGAGTCAGCCAAAGAATATCAATCAATTAGCGACATTCAACAATATAAAGTGGCACTTTTTCTTACCATTTACTTTAGTTAATATTTTCCTCTTGTTCCAGGCTTAGAAGAGGAGCAGAATGTCCACTTCTCAGAACACATATTCCTAGACTCCCACCTCGAAGGCTGGTGCCCGAAGAAGGGCCCCATCCGGCATTTCATGGAGCTTGTCTGCGTGGGCTTGTCCAAAAACGCATTTTACACAGTAAAGGAGAAAAAAGACCATATTATGTGGTATAAAGAGTATTTTGAGTCGAAGAAGGATATACTTTCAGAGGTCGGTGCTTGGGAAACCCAGACGGCTGGTGCCGAAGCTAAGCAGAGTTAACTTATAGGTTTATTTATGTATGAAAATAAATATATTTAGTGTTACAGTCATATTTGCCTTTTATTCAATTCCAAAAGGAATACTATTTCCATTTTTGTTTTGTAGTTTGTCTAAGACTCGCGCGGTCCGGTCGCATGTGCCATACGAGAGTGCTCCGTTGCGGTGACCCGCCTATTTTGTTACGTAATAATATTAAAAATAGTTCTCCATCGACACGACTACATGCACACTGTTAAAGTTGAACTAGCGACACTGCGCAGGTAATAATCTGGTTTCCGCGACGGGGACCGTCCACATGACACACGCACTTTTGCACGGATACTTTTCGCAACAGTAGAATATGATGATGTTGATGCAATTTCTTGCAACCGATGCCTCTAAAATTTAAAGTCTAAATAAACCCAGAAAAAGAAATACGTGCATTATAAAAAAAAAACACCATATTTCATTTTACTTCACTTTATTGCACCTAATGAAGTACACTTCGTTGCATATTTCGTTGTTTCTTGTCACTGATAGCGACCCAAGTTAGTTTAAAAATTACAAATATTATTATTACGAGAGTCCTATGACTCAGTTTGCATAATAATTGGACATCAAAAAGTCAAAATCGACTTAATACTATGGATCAAATACTTTAAAGAACAGATGTTTTAATCTTAAGCCTACCTCTACGTCGAGAGAGCATCAAGACACTACAAAATGTATAATATACATAATAACAATATTACCTTTACAACATCATGTCGATAATGACACAATAGTTATTTTAGTACAAAAAACCTACCCAATCGTTTGTATGTAAAAACAAGGAACTCGTTATATCTAAGTACATATTCTTACGTTAATCTTCGTATACTTTAAAAGCCTCCAAAAACGTTCCAATATTTAGAGAGAAAAAAAAACAAAATGTACAAAATAAGTGTACTTAAACATCACATAATTTTGTACAAAGTGTACATGCACACTGAGAACTACCAGTTTGATATAGTATTTAGAATGGTATAAAATCAGAAACTATTTAGGAAAGAATGGAAATGTTTTTGAAGTCTCAGGAAGAGAAAATCTAATTGATTTTGTAAATTCTTATTTTTATTAATTACGTTATTGATACTGGAGAGCGTTATCGATTCTTGCCTCCTTGAGATATGAACATAAGTGTTAGTATTACACTAAATAGTTAACCTGTTTACTTAATCGTTACAACAATAAGTTACTAGAGTGGCCTGAGTATTACTAGAGAGGAATGTTGGGCTGGTCGCATACATCCGCAAATAAAACTAAAAAAATAAAACACATTTTCGTTACTTGTAAAACAAATTGCATAAGAATTGCTTGCTGAGATGTATCCAACCAACATTCATGACATATTAATGAGACGGTTTACATATTAAATTAGTTATTGAAATAATATTTCCCAAGCTAAAAGGAAAATTAACAGTTTTCACTTGCGTTTTAGCACCCGAACAAGTATACAAAATGTCGTATAATTTCATAGACACACCTTTAAAGAAACTGGCTCAACTTAAGAATTATTTTGTGCACAATTTAGGAGTGTTAAAGCAGAACTGAGGTACCTTACAGCTAAATATTTAGAAAACACAAACAGAACAAATGACAACAAGTGTAGAAAACAGCGGAAGACAGAAGGAAGCTTGTGTGGACCACAAGGGTTCATAACAATTAATTTTTAGACTCAATTCGAATTTTCGATATTATCAAACTACAAAAATTTTGCGCTTCAACCACGACGGAGCAAAATGAATTTGTCTATTATGTGTCGGTAATTAACTAGCGGAGCGGAATGTAAAGCCCCTCATACCACCGTTGAAAAGGGAGGATCTTCCGACAAAACGAATGTTTTGTCTGACCTTGGCCTGATATATGTTCAAATCACGCAGTGAATTGTAATTGCGCGATGCAGCATTGTCGTAGTTTAGTTCTTATGTGACGACAGATATCGCTACAAAATTATCGATCAATATAATGCGATAGACTGTTGAAAATTGTCTAATAACAATTAGACAATATATTAGGATGGTTTCGTTGTAAAAACTTGGATCTTCGACATTGGGTAGTAAAAGACAGATCTGTAGCTTCGTCGTACGAACTAAGTAAAAAAGTTATGTCGTGGATAAAGCGCATCTCATTTCGAAAAAAGAGTATCACCCTCTACAGTTTACCATAATAAAAAAGTAAAAGAAGAACATGTTTAGACACCATTTGGCAAGATTAAAACAATTTATTAGAAGCTGCAATTAAATACACGATAGAAACTTAACCTCCACTCATTAAACAATAGTTAAAACATATCTAATGTCTTTTTATTTCATTTCGATTGCCACCTTTTTTATTGAAAAAAAAGGAAACCTTATACTTTAGTCGTATATTCGACAGTACGACATAGCCTGAATAAATGGATTAAAACGTTTGGCACTCGCCGCCACAAATTGAATTCAAAATACCTTTTCAACAATATTAAACCTAGAGTTATGCATATCGTAAAAACTATAGGAGCATTATGTGAAACTACAAAATAATTGTACATTCGGAATGATTTAGTTAACATATAAGGGGGCTTGGCGGTACAATATTGTGATCAAGTTAAATGAATATTTCTAAAATTGTGTGAGAAAAATGCGTCTTGTACTTAAAAATTTCACATATTTATACGTTCTATTTCATATGTTATAAAAATTGACATTCGAACAATATGTAAGTGTGATGTATCAATTCATTACACCTATACTAACTACCAATGATGATGAATGAATGAATATTGAAGCTACAGTATTTCCAAAAGTACAAAATTACTGGGATACTAGTGATTACTGGGTTATTACGTAAAGGATCCTGTACACAATGGATTATTTTGGACAATATTTTACGTTCAATGCCATTGGAAATATTAAAGTGCCTGTTTTTTTGTCTTGTCTTTTTTTTAATATCCTAGTAAAGCCACACAATAGCAATGCTTGAGGAATGCCTGTCTAGCTAGTCTAGGTTTTTGTTTTATTTTAAAATACCAAGTAGTTGATTTTACGTGCATTCAGTTCGCATAAATATCGAGTCGCAAGTGACGTCATTTTACAACGCTCCGCTTAGTCGCAGTTTGCTGTAGTAGCAGTAGTTTACTCGCGCATTGTTGTTTTGTTTTATGGCTTTCAGTTATAAGAATTGTTTTACTAATAGATGATTGATTCGAAAAAAGAATCTATCTGAAATAGATGGAAATAAAATTAATTGGAACGAGAAAAAAACTTTTGCGGCTTACTGGTTGTATTTGTAGGTACATTTTGGCACAACACTTGATTTTTTAGTAGAGATAGGACATTTAAAAAAAAATTATAAGCCATAGTGAAACGCAAGACAGCTATACGAAAGAGCGAAATGAGCTGAGCGGGTGTTGTACTAAGACGTCACGTACATTGAATGCGCTGGTCGTCCCACGTTCTCTTTAAAATTTGGTCTAGATCTGTAGTCCACTGACACGTTTCCAATAGTGGCTATAGAGGCGTCAATCTAGCGATTGAACACAGCACACAACACAATATCTAGAGCAGAGGAGGAGGATCAAATAACTTCCCCCATTTTGGAAGGAGTGAGAGGGACAAAATCTACCTTATGATAGCACTTGAACTTTAGTTTGTAAATTCTATAATTGAACGTAAATATAGAGCAGTATCATCCATTGTACACAGAGGACATGGATGCAATGACATCGTAGAGCCCCCGGCTACGTAGTGCTGTGGAATGACGCGGACACCTCAATTGACTTCGCTCCTGTGGACGGCTGCGTTGTGTGGGCGCCTGGCCTCTTACATCACCTGGAATTAAATTATTAAAATGATATTAAGTTTTCAAAATTGGTATCTACTAATATAACTGCTTTATCCATGTGTGGAGACTATCCTTTATTTATTACATAAAGGGTTTAATTAGAATAAAGATTTTGTACAGGTAAAAATAAAAAAAACACAACGTTATATTTTTTTCAAAAATTTGAAAAAAGAAACCGACGAAAAATTTCACCACTCAGGTCCAGAATCATGGACTGGATCCATGGTATTCTTTAGTGGTATGATGTCAATGACACCCTGTATATCGATGCCGATTACCTTCTGATCAGTAGCCTAATTCTCGTAATGAAAACAGTAGCCTTATCGTAGCGACTTTGACATTTTTTTATTCCCATCCATCAATCGAGTTTGAACGACACCGATTTTGAACTCGTTCGATCGAAGAGAGGTCGTTTAGAAGTCGTTCGATTGTCGTTCTATTGAATTCCCATCAAGGAACACGTGAATACCGATTTTTGATAGGACTACGATCGAACGACAATGGAATTGGGATTGTTTGATTTTACGTGCATTAGGGCACAGATCAAGACGTTACCTGAAGTATCTGGCTGGCCTCGAAGGCGGTGCCGGGCAGCAGCACGATGGGCGTGGCGACGCGGCCCGCCTCCACGCACACCATGTTGGGGAACTCGTCGTCTCCGAAGTCGGGGATCTCTTTGGCGTACTCCGACCAGGGGTTCCAGATCACTGGGGATATGAACAGATGTTGACATTAATATTGAAGAAGAGTAGTAAAAAAAATAGGTAATGGCATTGTACCACATCGGCATCACATCTCTTTGAGGAGCACGAGGATCAATACGCGCTCATGACGATTGGGCTCGGTCCAGTCAACAAGCCCGCATCTACCACGGCTGGTAATGCGGATAGAAATTTTGTCGTTTTGAGGCGTGAGGACGTTCCGCCGATAGCCTCTACGAGGTGGTCCGCCCAAGCGGGGCACACGTCCAAAGTATGCTCCACTGTGTCCTTGTGTCTACTGGCATGCGGTACACATAAGCATGTAACATAATGATAACAAAGAGCTAATCATACCGGTATCAGGGAAGTTGTACTTCTGTATCCTCATCTTGCGGCCGCTGACGACGTTGGTGATGATGTGCTCCTGCATGGTGTTCTGGTAGATGCGGTCCGTCCACTCGCTGATCGTCACCACCTCTCTGCCCTCCTGGTACACTGTGCCTTCTCGTGTCTGCAAATAAAATATATTTTATCAATACCACAGTGATATTTTACCAGGGGACTCATTATAATTCTTTGACATTGGTAAAAATCTTACAAAAAAAATATACATTACGTTTATACATGTTTACTTGAAAAGGCTGTGATGCCCTGACTCAATCAATTCGCAAGTTCTTGCGATGATAAGGCTGAACTGATTCTTTATCGTACGAAATTAAATTGCAGCAATTTGCATCGTAGGAGCCTGCGATGCTGCGTTGTATCGTATCGCAGTTTTGTGGAGCCTGATATTACAAATACAGCTTTTGTACCGCTACTGCATTTTCTATCAGTCGATTGGGTCAAAAAGACACTACACATAACACGGCAAAGTACCTGTGTTGAGGACTAGCAATATTTTCAAATTAAATAAATGAATGTCATCATCATCATTTCAGCCAAAAGATATCCATTGTCGCCATAATGAACGGTCCTGTGCATCTCGCATCCATCGGATACCCACCCGCAACCCTTGCCATGTCATTGATCCACCTTGTTGGAGGCCTTCCAACACTGCGTCTTCCGGTACGCGGTCACCACTCCAGAACATTTCGATCCCAACGGCCCCCAACGGCGGGTTCTGCGAGCAATATACCCGCCCATTGCCTGTTTGGTGATTCTGTAGGCTTTGTCGGTAACCTTGGTTTTCTTGCGGATATCTTCTTTTCTGATACGATCACGCCAGGAAACTTAGAGCAAAGCCATTTCCATTGCTCTTTGGGTGACTTTAAGCCTTCTGATGAGGCTCATTGTGAGAATGAAAACGAGTGTACTTTCATCAATAAAAAGAATTTATGCGAATAGGTATTTCAATGTATGACATAATTTTTCTAACATAAATAATATTACCTGTAAAATTATTTATTCAAATAAAAATAACTATAAATAACCAAAATTGCTTTATGATAATCATGAGTATCTAACGTGACATTTCTAAGTTATGGCATTTATTTTCATGTACCCTCATTAATATTACGATAGAAAGAAGTAAACATGCAAGTATTGTATTGTAAATCTTAAGTTTTGTTTCTCACAACATTTTATTTTTGTTTCTAATATAATTTCGCTTAGAAAATTACTTGAATTGATTAAGTAAATATAAAATTAAGCGTGTAACTGTATAAACCACCCAGATACATTATCTGTAGGGGCCCTACAGGGTGGAAACATCCTGGAACTAAGGGTTGATGCGAAAGCGTTACACCAGGACTCTGGGACTAAGGCAAGGAAGGAACAGGGTAGGTTTAGTGCATAGTTAGTAAAAGTCTGACACTGTTTCCCGCTCCGTCCAAGGGCGAGATTTCGTCATTCGATGATTTTTACCTACCATAAAAAAAATCCAGATAATACATTATGTGAATTAAATGTATTTACGTTTGTGTCAATTAAATTACTTAATTTGAAAGAAGAGTTCCAACTAACAAGGTGAAATAAACGTATTTAAGTAATTTTGTTCATTCAATGGTACAAAGCAATCAATGGACCCTGAAACTTTTTGCATTGCGCGCTACGTTGAATTGAATCGACGCAAACAAACAAGTAAATATTTTTGCTTGACTTGTGCCAGAAAAATCAAGAGTAAAATAGAAGAAACCGTCTGTAAATCAATCCTCCAAAAATTAAAATGAAAGAAAGTTTATGTGTTTATTAAAAATTCATGCCAACCCTGAGTGAATAGGGTACTTCTAGGAAATTCCTAGAAGTAACCTATTCACAGTATTCACTCGGCATTGTAACAATTTTCCAGTCTTAAGTTGCCAAACAGAATATTTTGACTAAATGCGAAATTAATAACCAGATGTTCTTCAGCCTCAGTTATATTACAGCGTCATAAACATGTTCATAATTAAAATTCAAAAGAACGCCCCTAATGACATTGACCCCTGAAAACGTCATCAGTGATTGTCTAAACAATGCCCATTTGCCATCCATCATTACTGATTACCTTCACAACTATTTGGACAAGTTCGCAATTTTTACTTGACAATTTGAAATAAAATATCCTATGTTTAAAATTCTTTTTGGGTTTGAGAAATCGTAGGATTAGTCAGCTAGACTCTGTGTCATATAATGTTAGCTAACAACATATTTATTTAAAAATTAACAACTGAAATTCAATGAACTTACAATCCCCATACAACATTCCTATGAAACCTGATAGCAGGGAGCCTTTCGCATCGCAAGAGTGTTGTCTTAGCCAGTAGGATTCCTGCACAGAAACCTTACTGGCTACAACCCCACTAAGTATAAGCATAAGAAAGGCAGTTATTGGGTGTCCATGAGGATTTAAAAACCACCTACCCATCTACCTACTTGCTGCTGCCCATCCTGCGCTTTTCAGTATTTATACGAACCAAGAACAGAAAAATTTGTTCATCGACACGAAAAGAAAAACAATCCATTTTATGACATATCATGGGAATATCAGACTTGTTTCTAGTAGTGTCTGCTTAAAGTAGTGTTTCTTCAGTTGCTATTTGCTTTTCAGGGCTGCGGTAACTCTTTAGAACATTGCCGCAACATTGTTTATTAAATCTTACAATCTAAGTTTTATCATGACCAGAGATCACAATTTTGAGATTAAGCTCAAACGCATTAGCGCCTGGCCGTAAGGCAGCGTGCCGTTGCAGTTGGCCGCAGTATAGGGTCTACCGCAACGGCATGCCGTATTCAGGTTAACCGTATTGTCTCGGTGCTGTAGCGGTCCCCCACATTTCGTCGTCAGTGCTTCTAGAATTGTTGAGCGTGATGGACGTATAAGAAGTTGCTGCAGTTATTTATTTAAAATATCGTGGATCTCTAAAATGAACTTTTCTGTAGCAAAATCCTTGATAGGAGCGCTCTGCATACAATGCCTAGTAAGTGACTGACCGGTGGCTGGGAACGCAGGAAGCGAAAGCGAGAAGATACATTTTGAAAACTATAGGCTGAAATATAAATAATGATTATCGATTTCTAAGCGACAGATAATGTTCCCTAACGTGTTTTAAAAAGAGAAATACCGATTGCGAAACCGGCGACAACAGGCACCGGCTTGCGGACGCCAATCAATTAGCTCGCCGTCCGATCGTCCCGACCAAGCCCAAGTTGTCGGCGGCGCGCACTGTTCCCGCAACTTAAGGAGATGTCAGCAAATCTTAGGGATCATGCAGAAGGGTCAAACCCCAGCGTTCGCTTCTGAAAGGAAGGCTTGGCCCTGGTATGAAAAACAACGTAGGAACAGTGTGAGTTATTTAGTCAATCAGAGCCTGACACTATCTTCTGGTCCACCCAAGAGCGGGAATTGTCATTGGATGATTTTTACCCACCGGAAAAAACCCTTCTTGAGATTCGGGTAAAAAAGCAACAAACAAATATGAAAATACTAACCTTTTGCCAGTGGCTTCGCCCGCGTGAAAATAGGGTTCTCCGTACAAACTTTAGACCCCATTACATACCTTTAGGAGCTGATTTTTGAAAAACAACACCACGCGGGCGAAGCCGAGGGCAAAAGCTAGTATATAATATAGAAGATTACCTTATCAATAAACATGCAGCCGTGCATGCCGGTGATCTGGCAGCGGCGCACGTCGGGCACCTTGAAGTACGTGTGCAGGAGCAGCTGGCAGCTGAACGTCAGCTCCTTGCTGGGGTTGTACACGCCGATGTTGAAGTGCAGCTCCTTCTCGCGGAGGATCAGCCTGTAAGTCAGTCTGAACCTGGGGAAACGAGAAACAAGAATTAAAATTGAGCATGAGCAAAGTTCCTTTTCTTAGAATAGAGGCCCGAGTCCCAGCAGTGGGAACAGAAGGCTTATGCTATGCTGTTAGACCAGCAATGGAGGCCGAGTGGTAACAGCCCCGACTTATGAGTTCAAACCAACCAGGCTCATTACTTTGTGTAATTTATTTCATCACCGCTGCTCACAAAACGGTGAAGGAAAATATCGTGAGGAAACCGGCATGCTCTAGCTAGACCAAAAATTCGAAGACATGTGACGTCCACCAAACTGCACTGGACCTGTGTAATAGATTACAGCCCATTGCTTCTCCTAGAGAAGAAGCTTGAGTCCCAACAGTCGGAAAATTTTAAGGCTGATTTGTTTAAAAGCAAACTTAAAACGCTGTACTTATATTGGATCGTGTTAATCATTTCATTCCGATACTAAAAAGAAATATACAAAACAAACAGCATCATCCCTTTTTAGGTATTGCACAATAAAGATTCGAACACTTCTTTAAAAGGCTCGTACACACCGATATCGGTAAAAAAAAAAATAGTTTCGGTTTATGCTACTTGGGAAGCTATAAATGTGTTCCCTAAAAAGAAAAACATTCCCTTTCCAATGTAAGTGACATTAAAACAGAATTACCACAGTAACAGATCAAGACGAAAATACAAAACCATGCTAACTGGAAATACCACATGATCAAAGGCCAACTTTACTTACTGGAAGTGCCACATGGACCTAGTGAAGTCATCATCCATGAGGCTAAAGACGGCCTCCACATCCCCGCTGGGCAGGCGCTCCGGCATCTTCTCCACATGCCAGCGTGCTATCCGCGCGAACCCGTGCTGCGGACCGAACGCCCATTGTCCGAATTGTGCTGTAAGGAACGACTGAATTTAGTAATGGATTGAGTTCACGTGTCAAATGCAAAAAAATATGTATTTTTCGAACAGCAATGCCGTCCTGCTGAAACAGTTATTTCGTATTTATATTTTAGGAACAATGATCCGGCTCGAAGAACCATTTTAAAATAGTCGGTTCTAGGGACGACACTAATTGCCTTTCCAACCTATCTCTTGTATTGCGATATAGAACAAATATGCCTATATAAGGTCCTATCCGAGATTAATGAACAGAGCTTTATCAGGAGTTAAATTTGAAATAAAAATACCTGTAAGGTAGTTACTGCAGACAAAATATAAGAAAAAGAACACATGATTAATATTTCTCATAATTTATATTTCTCACAATAGCTACAAACTTGTAAAAAATTATCGTATTCGTTTCCATTTACCAACTAGCTATTATATTTATAATTAGAAGCCTTCAGAACAACAACAACTTTTAATAATTAACTTACGGAAAACGAACGGTATCCCTCCTCGTATCGCCCTCTTGCCATCAAATACTGCTTGTTTACTGGAAGAAAAGAAAAACAAAACCATTAATAATGGCGAACAAATTGCAATTACAAAACTGTCATCATATTCATACATATGGTGAATACTAATTCGATTAAAAAGTAATTTTCAAAAGACAAATTATAAAGTGGAATGTCAAGCCAGCAGCGCCCACAGTTATGAGAACTGTAATTATTGTTTTTCACTTAATTCAATTAACACAAGAAAATTACGAACGTTTAATTACTTTGACAGTTTTATAGTCCTAAGCAAGTCTATTAGCAGATGTTACAACTTTATAATAACTTCGACATATTAAAAATAGTAAAACGTTTATTTGTGACTCGCACAGGAATACAATAATAAAAATAAAAAATGAAAACTCTATTGCTAATTCCAATTCGTCAAATAAACCGCACAGTCATGAGATCACGTCGTGGTCGGTTCTTTTATCATTTTTTTTAAACTAAACTAATACTAAAGAAAAGTTCACCCAATCTATTTTTTCAAAAAATAAAATAACAATTTTAAAACCCTGTTCGATAAAAACCACACAATTCACGCTGGGCTAAGCATTATTTTCGCTATTTTGTGGTATTTATTCTAGGAGACATAATTATGTCTGCGCTTTCCTCTATTCATCCTTGTAATATATTTAAATATAAAAATAATATACCCAAAATTAATATTTGACAGGTAGGTTCCTTATAAGATGTAGACGTCTGCAAAGAACGGATTTTACGAAACTCCACCCCTACAGGGGTAAACAGACAATCACACGCGGCCGAAACCGTAGGCAGAAGTTAGTAGGTATTTAATAAATATTACAAGGAAAACGTTATTTAGGAAAGCGCAAACAAATATTGAAACAGAGCTTCAAACACAAGCTTACTAATCGTTGCCTCTTTAGGCCACGATTATCAAGCTTCCTTTAATTCAACTAATAAGTTTTGTTGAATGAAAAAAAGCTTGCTAATAGTGACTCTATAACATCTAGTAATCCTCTGTTCAAAAATATTTACTACTAGCTGGTGACCGCGACTTTGCCCGCATCTAAACTAACTCGTTAAACAGCCTCTATCAGTCTAGTCATTTCAGAGAGTAGCCAGAACAAACAGGCAAACGCACAAAAATTTTTGAAATTGTATTTTTGTAATATGTATATATACATAATATGCTTTCATGCGCATTTTGTAGATAAAACATAATTTCGATATTACAAACAGACAATTTATTTTTATTTATATGTAATGAAGTAGATTGAATCTGAAAACAATCTAACTAAACTTCCGAACTCGAACAAAAATAATTGAAAAAGAAAATTGCCGGCGGAAAACTCCCGTCTTCAAAATTGATAATGAAAATATTTACTTATACTAAAATATTGTTACGAAACATTCAAAGAGTTTCATTGTTTTTCATCCATTACGAGCCTTTCATTTTATTATAAAAACAATCTTCGAAATCAGTTCATAATTTAAGCATATTTTTTTAGCAAGCAACGTTGGCCAGTCATGAACTTGTACCTAAACGTATTCAATGTAAAGTCATGCTTTATATCCGAATAGGTATGTATCGAGTAATGGCAGGCATAACTAATGCCGCATGCACGTTTCACGAGTCGGATCGACTGTTACAATACATACATATTACTCTCGTACATTAGTTTGAACCGCAACAGTTTAGCTGACCGCACTGAGCAAGCAGCAGTAGCATTACTCCTCCACCTCACGTTTGAAACATGATCAATTTTAGCGGTTGCATTCCAGCGCCGCCGGGGGACGATGCAAAAAGCACCCTTATATTATAAATGCATCAGTGGACAGGTCGGCCGCGACAAAAACGGAGCTCGAGCAAGCCACGTATAAATTATTTATGCCATTTTTAGCATTTCGGAGTTTGTGAAACGAGTGGTCGCGAATGATGACCACGACGCGACGGGATCGTCATCGAAACGCGACGCGCCGGGAATTTGCACTTTGGAGTCACCAAGCTTTCGTCAAATGTTGAAGTGCCATTCCGGATTATATCTACTACCGAACTTGGAGGTGGTTTCTTGTGCAAGCCAGTAAAATCGTTCAAAATAAAAAGGAAAATATCGCTTACTTCCATAAGAATCGACCTCTCTTCTGATTGCACAGAATGGATTGCAAAAACAGAAATGGTTTAAACAGAGCGTATAGCTCTCAAATATTTGAATGACGTCATTCAAACAAATTTGCTACATTAAAACGGCAATTATCGATCTAGAAGTTGGTTCTAGAAATTAAATGCATAAATCATAACTCCCACGTAACCAGCAATCTGGGTGCACGTATTTCACACGGATTCATTAATTATTATTATCCATAGTTGAACAAGCAGTGCACTGTGGATTCAGTTTTAACGATTTTCTATGTAAGTACATAATTATATACCAGACATATTTGTCTAAAACCCTTTTATAGTACATAGTCTAGTTATCCGTAAATTAACTGCTGTGAAAAATGGTAATTGACACGCAAATATTAATAAACGTCTTGAGTGTAATGCCAGCCACCTTTTTACTGTCCACCATATATAGAGTTTTAAGTTACCCTCACGGATGACACAGACCGGTGCACCGGTAGCACTCGTCCGACTAAGATACGAACCGTTTATTACCGTACAATGTCTTAACGATAATTGCATTTTGGCATTGATAATACCCAGCGATAAACGACTTTGTTTATTAAACTAGACTCAATGAAATAGAATAAAATGTAACAGAGCCGGAGCGGACAGGCGAACGGAATACCAATGACGCCTTTAATTTAAAATATTTCAATAACTAGTAAGCTCACTTTGAAATGGCAATTCAATAGTACGTTTTCCACGAATCGGGAGAGGGGCTAGATAAAGTTTTAATTAGAGATTCCGGATGAAATTCCTCCATGAGTCGCCGGGAGCCGATACATTCCCGCTTCGGCACCAGCCGAGTTTTTACCACCACACAAACTCGTTCCATCCCGCCATTCTCCGGCCAGATAAATAGCGACAATAAATATACCATTGGAGCCAATTGCTTTCTCTATATTACCGTTACAATAAAATTTCCCAAATCGTGTGATTTTTGAACCAATTAAAAGCTTGGTATTTGTAACGATCCCCATAAATCCGCCCTCTTCGCAATGAAGTAAATAACTTTGGTCCTTTTGTACACAATATAGCAAATGAGCCAAATCTCTTTTGTCACTGATGATTTTTTACACTGGGATGTTTTATTTTATGTGAATTTAAGTAAAAAAAAAAGCGTAAAAATCCGCATATTTCTTGTTGCGAGATAAAGTGAATGTCAGCCAGCACTCAGTGGCATAGACTCGTGATACCCATTGTATTTGTTTGATAACAAGCAAATGATGCCGCCACGGCCTATTCAACGCGAATTCTCGTAAAAAGCCGTGATACCTAAATTAACGTGACATTTATAATTGATTAAGTTTTTGCTTCCGAGAAAAATGTTAATCAACATTTTATTGGGGCGCTGAAGCGGCCGCGGAGATCACAATATTGTGCAAAAACGCTATGACCCGCGATAGTTTCTCGCGACTAGCTCTCATAGGCATTGTTCTCGACTTTCATTAACTATTGATCACATAAGCTCATCACGTTTCTCAACATTGTTGTTCGTTCTCGTGAGATGGCTCCCGCTCCCGCTCCGGCGCACCCTGCCGCCGCGCCGGGGGCGACACACGCACCCCGCACGATAACATTATAATTAACTAGACGAGCATTTTTATGTACCGCATCAACCAGTTATATCCATGAATGGAATTTCATTAATACCTGCAGTCGCAGCAGAGGGTGCAGACGAGAAATTATTAAGGTAATTTATAAAACAAAGCAACTTCAATAAAAATGCAAAATGAACCAGTTTACATTACCAGCTCCAGAAGAAAAGAAAAAATCAACAATATTAGCGATGCACTAGAAGAAAAAATAGTGATAAGGCTAGCCACAAAGCAGTTGCAGCGCAAGTTGTGGACATGTTCCAATGGACACCCTTCCTCATAGATAATGAATCCTCTAATTATTTTAACTAGCGAGCTGATGGAAAAAGTGGCGTTGCTATCACAAAAAGCATAGAAAAACCTTTTTTGAAGCGCTACAAAGTTAATGACTCGGAGCGTGTTACTTTGACATATTAAGAGAAGGCAGTAAACTGGTTTATAGAAAAAACTGAGGATAAAGGCAGGGGCTCCTGTGCATCAACAAATTAAAGGTCGCATAAACGATGCGACACTATATAGGACACAATTAGATCTTTTTAGGGGCAGCGATCCCGCAGCCGCTAGCCGGCTGGGTATATCATTATCTACTGCAAATAACCGGTAGGTGCAATAAAAAACTGTTAAAAGCAATATGACATTAAAGCGCACTTGAGTGTGCGAGTGGATCAGCTCGGTACTGTGTAATGACCAGTATTTAATCCGCAGCGCCGCACCGACTCACAGAATTAAACATAATTTAAGATAATGATTGTCATATATGCTCATTACTGTGAGATATTTTTATGTGCACAACTTGAAAAGCCATAATAATAAATTGTCAGCTTAATTAACATTGAGCTTAGTAACTGTTATAGATATTCGTTCGATAATAAAATTATTGATGATAATGTTTATAAATTAATTGAATGATACTTAAAATATCCTTGCAAATAACCCATTGCCAGTATGCGTGTTAGGTGTAACTAAAAATGGAATGCCATATTCATGCTGTAAACTATACCGATTGAGAATCTATTACAAAAAGACATCAAATAAATCAGTTTTAAACTAAAGACTAGGTTCGCTGTTTCAATTGATTGTGTTTTATGTGTCCAGCTCACAAAAGTTCCCGAGGTGTAGTATCGTAACATTGCATTACATCGCCAACGCGTCGACCGAATTAGTCACCAAGACATAGACACAAAAGGACCAAATACAAAGCGTAAAATTCTTTTGATGGAAGAATCTACATTCTATTACAATTTAACTCGTTGGTCCGTTAATATTAGAAAACTCTATCAAGTGACCGTGTGGAAAAACTAAAACAGGAAAAATCAAAGTACAACGGATAATAACTGGAGGGACTTAAGGCATACCTAATTAGTTGGAAGTATCCGTGGATCCGGGGAGTACAGGACCGCTTGTTTTGGCAATGCTTGGAGAAATTTGCTTCTACGAATTTGAGCTAAATGATGACGATGAATGAGACATCAGCAAAATGCGATTTATTAATCCATGATCGATGTCCATACTATAAAAAAAAAACATATATGCATAGGCACTATAGGCAATTGATCTCTCCTATACTATTTGTTTCTAAAATAACCGTTTCAAAAGTAGACCTTCTTCACGTTTCGTGATAGAACGTAAAGCGCCGTTTATTCTCGCTTGAAACTTAGACATCTGGATTAATGTTAACTGGGGTCAGATTACGTCACCACAGTTGATGCCTTTCAAAACGTTTAGATTTTCCTTTGCATATTGAATTATGTTTCCAAGCTGAACGCAGAGAATCAAAGTTATAATATTATACTACCTTTAATCTATACTAATATTATAAAGCTGAAGAGTTTGTTTGTTTGTTTGTTTGTTTGAACGCGCTAATCTCAGGAACTACTGGTTCGAATTGAAAAATTCTTTTTGTGTTGAATAGATCATTTATCGAGGAAGGCTTTAGGCTATATAACATCACGCTGCGACTAATAGAAGCGAAGAAACGATGGAAAATGTGTAAAAAACGGGGAAAATGATTCATCTTTGAGGGCTTCCGTTGCGTGCGCTGCGAAAACGGTTCAAGATACCAAAAAAATATGTATGACAGAATTATTCCTCTTAAAATGATCTAAAAAAATGTCCGCGACAGTATATGTCTATCTTTTAAGATTAACTCACTAGAACCGTTTTTATGGGAATCAAATTTGGCCAATTTTTACCAATTATTTGTTAGAGTTGTATCAACATAATAATATTAATCTTTATCCAAATAAATGTGTTGCTGACTAAGAGTATGTAATTGTGAACAAAATTGTCTTTGATATCATTTAATTTCAATGAACATCTTAGAAGATATTACAATTTAGACGCGCCGCATGATGTGCTAAACATGACGTTGCGCCTGGCCGGCGGGCGAGGAGAGGGGTTGCTTGCGGGCGGCGCGGAGGGGTTTTTACTTATGGTAGGTAAAAATCATCCAATGACGAATCCCGCTCTTGGGCGAAGCGGGAAACAGTGTCAGACTCTTACTGACGAAACAACCTACCCCGTTCCTCCCTTGCCTTATTCCCAGAGCCCCGGTATAACGCTTTCGCACCAACCCTCGGCTGCAGGAGGCTTCGATCCTGAAGGGCCCCACAGTTTGCTGACAACACCTTGAGGCGCGCGGGAGCAGTGCACACTGTCGACGACTTGGTCTCGGTCTGAACTGCTACCAGACAACCGGACGGCCAGCTACCCATTGCTCACCGTCCGCAAGCCAGCGTCTACAGAGGCCGGATATCGGCGGGATCGTGGCGGCGACGGCTACGGCGAGGGCGCTGTTGCCCTTGCCTTATGCGGTCGGCCTCCTCCATTAAGAGCATTACTGCTTTGCAGAAGGAGGCGACCGCTTGCCATTCTTCTTCGCTGCGGACCATGGCCTGAACCAAAGCCCGGCGCGAGAGGTCGCCGCCGCCGATCACCCCCACGAGGGCACGGCGTTGCTCTTCCCAAGCGGGGTACACTTCTACAATGTGCTCCACCGTGTCCTCTGGGCTGGCCACAACGAGACTTGGTTACGAACCGGAGAAGAGTGGCGCGCACCCAATGTGCCAGGTTACCGTTTGCGTCACACGCCGCGGCCGCTAACTGTACACGGGGGCCGTGGGGGTGGTGTAGGGTTTTATCTTAGGCGCGGCTTGACCGTTCGTACCTGGTCCACTCCAGGTGACCCAAGATACGAGACCGTTGAACAAATGTGGATTACCTTAACTATAAATGGAAATAAAATCGCAATAGGTACAGCGTATCGCCCTCCACGCTTTGACTTGGACCTTTTTCTCGATGCTATAACCGACTCCATTAGTTCCTTAGTTAAATGTGACCACTATATACTACTAGGCGATTTCAATGTCAACTTATTAAATGCTAACGGGCAAACTAAAAAGGTATCTGAATTTCTGAATAGCCTGAGTCTAAAACAACTCGTGAGTTCTCCTACCCATTTTACAGACCATAGCGAGACCTTGATCGACCTGGTATGTTCTAATATCAACCACAAAAGGGTGTCAGTCGAGCCCTATTGCTCAATTAATGGTCACTCACTTGTCATCTGTGAACTTAATATAAAACGTGGTAGATACAGACCCCATACAATTAGGTACAGGCCGATTAAGAACATTAACCGTGAAGTGTTTGATAGTGACTTATCGAACGTGGATTGGGACAACATTAGTAACTTGCATAATGTCAATGACATGGTTGAAGAATTTAACAGAAACGTGTTGGAATTATACGATGCACACGCTCCGGTGAAGTCATGCTTGATAAAAGAACCGTCACCTCCTTGGATTACTGACGCTGTCAAGCTTATGATGCACTTACGAGATGACGCCCTGAAGAAGTATCGTAAAATGAAGACGGATTCTAAAAGGGCATACTATAAACAGCTGAAATCATTAGTGGTTAGTTCCATATTCAGGGAAAAAGTCGCTTATTTTAAATATAATATTAATAACAAAGTCAAGGACCCCAAAAAGTTATGGACCAACTTAAAAAACACAATACTACCAAGTAAACAAGCTGAAGACCTACCAACTCACTTTAGAGATCCAGATGTAATAAATAATCACTTTTTAATTGTACCTGGAAACCCCAACTGCAATGTTGCGCAACAGCATTTTTTTGAGTCCCATCGTTACGGCGACGATAGCAATACATTCACTTTGAAACCAATTGGCGCAAATAAAATCTTGAAATACTTTCACGAACTTAAGTCTAATGCTGAAGGCAATGATATGGTTACCCTGAATATGCTTCTGTCCACCCTTCCATACACACTTAAGGCTATAACGGACATTATAAATTATTCAATCAGCTCAGCAACGTACCCTGACGTCTGGAAGATTGCAATCGTTAGGCCATTACCAAAAAAAACCAATCCAACAGATTTTAAGGATCTTAGGCCCATTAGTATTTTGCCGTGCCTATCTAAGATAGCCGAAAAGGCTGTGTGCCAGCAGTTGACACAATATTTAGAGGAACATAACATACTGCCTGAACTACAGTCAGGTTTTCGAAAACAGCGTGGTACTGTGACGGCTCTACTGGATGTTACAGACAATATTCTAGCAGCACAGGATAAGGGTTTGTGTACACTTCTGGTTCTACTTGATTTTTCGCGGGCCTTTGACTGTATTAATATTGACTTATTCCTCTCAAAACTAAGCTACTACGGATTTGATCAAAAAGCGATAAACTGGTTCCGAAGCTACCTTACCAACCGTAAGCAGCGTGTGGCAATCCGTATGAGCAATGGCTCATCCCTTGATTCGTCACTTACTCCCGTTAAAAGAGGAGTTCCGCAGGGCTCTATACTGGGTCCTATAATATTTATTTTGTATTGCGCGGACATTATACACTCTCTAAAGCGATGTAGGTACCATATTTACGCTGATGATGTTCAAGTGTATATCTCCTTTAAACCTAGTGACTATGCCAGCGCGTTAAAGGATCTCAACGATGATCTTGAGAGTATAGCATGTTGGGCGGAAAACAATGGTTTGGTACTTAATCCTACCAAAACTAAATATATGCTCTTCGGAACCAAGTGCCAAATCAATGCAGTGCCAGCAACACTGAATGTTACCCTGCTGGGTGAGTTGGTCAGTCGAGTGACTGAAGCACGTAATCTGGGGCTGAATATGGACACCGAGTTGAGGTACGAAGCACACGTGGCAGCAGCAGTGCGCACTTGCTTCTATCGGTTGAAAGTTCTCTATAAAATAAGGCCTTATCTATCCGAGGAGTTGCGAATACAGCTGGTAGAGTCGCTTGTGCTCTCAAATTTAAATTATGCGGACACGGTTATTGGCCCTCGACTGTTGGCAAGAACTGATCGACTGGTTCAGAGGGTGCAAAACGCCTGCGCCCGTTTCTGCTTCAATATTCCACCAAGAACTCACGTGACGCCATTTTTAAATAAACATTCGATCCTAAAGATGAAGTCGCGCCGTAAACTGCACTTAGCTTGCCTACTGTTTGGAGTCATTAAGTATAAGCAACCGACCTACTTGTATGCCAAACTTAGTTGGATTGCTAGCAGAAGGGAATGCGTCAGCAGACAGTGCTCGCAGCAGCTTTCCACACACCCGCACAAGACAGCGGCTTTTAGGGGCAGTTTTAGGTACTGTGCCTCTAAATGTTGGAATAATATCCCGCCGCCTATAAGGAATATCAAATGTCTCAATTCCTTCAGGATTCAACTGCGGCAGTTCATGATTACCTCGCAGAAGGAAGTGGGCATGACTATTTCGAACACATCCATTATATAGCTGGTTTGCGTGTTCTTCTGTTCCTGAGTCATTCCACTTCACGTGTCTTGTAGGCGGTACACTGTGGACAATTGCATAAGTAAGAAGTTTGTGTTTTTAAAAAAAAACCTACAATGGGCCCTAACTAATACGTCAATGGTAACCTAACCTAACATACAACAATGCAATGCTTTTGGGGCTGGTTCACATTGGAGGATTGGTCCTCTAATGTGAGTTAGCTTCAGGAGTAACACAACGTCAGAACACTTACAAAACAAAACAAAGAACAGAACAAACTTACCTACATAACTTTCTCCACACTTACACTATACACTACACTACACACATTTAAACTTTAACGAATTCAGCTCGACGTCCGTATGCCACCTCAGGGACCCAGCAGAATACCAGCGTCAGGTATATTTGCCTGACACATGCTGAGTTGGGCTCCCATTTGATGCAGCCATGAGACGCACACCGCACCATACAATCTTATTTTTTGTCTCCAAATGTTTTTTTTTTTTTACTACTACACTATTTTATTTTAGGGTACTAGTGAAAAAAGAAACATTTCGAAACAGCTTGGTTTTTTTTTTCTTGTTTTTAATGTGTTTTATTTTAAGTTTATTATTGATGCTTGTAATTGTTTTCATTTTTTTTTTTTTTTTTTTAATTATTACTTTATTTATGGTTATGGTTATGGTTATGTGCTTAGTTTTAAAATGTTGTAGTGTTGCATCAAATAAAAGATTTATCTATCTATCTATCTATCTATCTATCCATGTCCGGTGAGAACCTTCGTCATGCGGAAGGTGAGGCGCCGTGATGTCTATCCAACCACGCCTCAAAGAGGGGACTTACCGCCGAGATTATGGCGTGCCCAAGGGGCTCTGTGAAGAACATTTAGATAATTATGTTCTTTAAAAAACTAAATTGTCTAAAATAATAACAGAAATTGACACGGGCAAAGTCGTGGGTAACAGCTATAATTTATACAGCTGAGGAGGTTGTTTGCAAAAATAAATATGATGCCCAAAATAAATATTCCACGCGGACGAAGTCGCGGGCACAGCTAGTTTTTTTCATATGCGAAATCATCAAAATTCTTACTCACTCTAGGATGCAGCAAGAAGGCGTGTCAGACTTTTACTAAAACCTACCGGTGTGCTTCAGTGGCTATTTGGGTAACTCATTAAAAAATTCCCGCGATCCGAAAAGGGATCATTCCCTACGGTTTTGCTGGCATCCCTTTGACATACGCAAGGAACACTACGCGCTGTCGACGACACGAGCTTGGTCCTTAGGTCCTCATCGAACGGCCCGACAGCGAGCTTGAGAAATTAGTCTTATCGGTTAATCAGAAAGATATTTGCTACCCCTCAGTAGGTTCCCATAAGATTTTATTAAATGTTTTTGCACATTTACCCGACGCAGTAAAAGCAAATATTCAAGCAGATGTGAAGAGGTAGAGGGGTCACCTCAATTATCAATTTAAGATAAGATAAACTGAACTATTAATCTGAGCAAGTCATAATATTATGGTAATTAATTATAAGCTAGGCTCTTTGTAGTGATTGATGTGGTACAATAAGTGAAGTATTTAACCTTCGCTGATAGATAACTTCCATATCAGCGAGTTATCTGCACTGCAGTTAAACGCATTGTTTAGATTTAGATATTGATAGTGTAAACAGACTAGTCTAATCAATTCACATATACGTGATATACTATGTACATAATTATGAGCCTACATTTCTAACTAGAATCATCCTTTATAGAGAGCTGATGCTAGAGTTGAGTTATAAGTAAAGAGAAAATCTTTAACTAACTTTAAAGAACTTTTGCGCGAGAGAGGAAGTTGTTTCAGAGTTTTACTGTGTATAACCACATCCATGTTTCTTTATTTGTAAGTACGTAAGGGAAATCTATGGTTTTGGAAAGTAAAGGCTTAGAAACACTGCTTAAAGGACCACTGATTGCGCTTACGGAAATCAATCCATGGCTCTAAAGTTCTAAAGAGTTTACAAGAGATTCTAAAATTAAAGGACCAATAAAATACTAATCCTATTTTCTAAAACGGACGTAGGTTTGTGTACGGAAAATAAAAACTAAAAAACAAACCCATCGTCCTGTATCAAAATAGATATTACACAAAGCTCACAAATCCAGAATTTCATTCTGACACAACCACAGTCTTGTACGACATAAGTTACATCAACCAGATCACAATCACCAGACCAAAATCTAAAAATCCCTTCGTAACATCATCGTACACCGTGTGCCACGGTAACATAGAGGTGCTATAACCTTGCTCAGAGGCAGACCAGGGCCGTCCAATGAAAGTGCTCGCTGCCGGAACACGCGTGGGCCGGAGGCTGCCTCGAAGGTACTGAGCACGTGCCACAAGTAAACCTATTGATTACCACTGCTGATTTGTTTTAAGGAATGCTCAATGATCAAAGAAAGATATATACGTGACAAATTAGAGATAAAACAAATTTTCAATGACAATATTTTTTTTTTATATACCTTTATAATTAATACTCATCCAGACCTATCCGAAGAGTACGATTATCTTATTGTACTAGGTACCGAGTTTCTAAGGCCATCTTCCAGTTCCATCATCAAACACTGGTTACTATCTAGCACCAAAATACTTGTCAAGACGAATCACACGAGCCCAAACGCGATTCCGTTGTGTCGTTTAATTACACAGTTCCTATGGCGGTTCCACCATCAGATCCATGACATGTCATAATAATTTTGCATTGTCATCTAATTTATGCATGCATGCGAAATTTCAGCTCAATCGGTAACAGGGAAGTGGATCAAATTTAATTTACAAGATTTGACCACAAAGAACAAGCGAAACTTAATAAAAGCTTGTAAAAGATAGGTCTAAATAAAAGCTAAGTAAACAAAACAGCAGGAGTTCTAAGATTCTTGGCTATTACCGTAACGATGAACTACTTAGACATAATTACAAAGGTAGCAGGGGGTCCAGAAAACGTACAATTTCAAGTCGTAAGAATACTATCAGAAGTGAAGTGAGAATTGAGCACGTGTTAAGAGTAGGTACAGAAGCAATGCAATTGATAATCACTTTTACTTTTTTTGCAGTGCTAGATAGTAGCCAGTTTGAGATTAGTAAAAAAAGATGTCTACGTGACAAATTTTGGATAGAAAATATTAGTAAACCGAATACGAGAAGTGCACAGAGCACGTGCTATTAGTAGTGGCCATTGATAAGAATTTTTGGTTGTTTTATGAATGCTGAATATAAACCAATCAGAAGATGGTTAAAAGAAGTAGTCATTTCAGTCAGATTGAAAAATAGACTCGGAGATGACCAATGACTGGGTGTTGATTAAAACTCAAATTTCAAATATGGAAATTTTCTGGTCCTTCGGGGATATTCCTCTTCGTCCTTCCAGTCATTCAACTGTGAAAACGTTGTTTTTGCGTTTCTTCTTTATTCTTATTTAACAAAGTTCGCCTTTACAACATAAAAACCAAAAGCCTCAGCAATATCCTCTTAGATAAAGTAACTAATTATACATTAATTACATTTATAAACTCATTATATTTAGTAAATTTTCATTGGCGCGTTCTGATTGATAGCCGCAGTAACTTCCTTGTACCCTATTAGTACAGTTACACGAATAAAACCTCATTACATAAGACTTTTTGCACAAAGCGAAGCGGCAACATGTAATTTGTTAATACAAGATTTAAGTTGTGATTACAATCAATTATGAATACGAGTTATATGACCTTAAGTTAAAATTAACTATTCCGTCGGCGTTTGCATTTGAAAAACCAAACTTAGTGTATTAGGTGGTGTTGACGGCTTATTGTTATCTGAAATTGTAATTAAAGTGCGCCTCACCATCAAGGATTGCATCACTGGTTATCATCAGGTGGGATCGCAGTCAAGCATTTATATCAAACTAGCTTTCTGCCAGCATGAAAAAAGGTTTTAGGGGTGAATTTTGGAAAATAATTTCTTAGTGTTCGCCTACGTCATAAAAGCAAGCCTTGTGCAAAATTTCACGCTCCTAGTCCCAGTAGCTTTGGCTGTGCGTTGATATGTCAGTCAGTTTCTCCTTTTAATTATAGATAAAAGGTAAATAGATAATAAGTTTTCAAGACTGGTCTATAGTTCGTCTTTTAATCCTAGACTACGATTTGACAACTTAAAATGTAAAACTCCAGAAAATTGGGAACATTTTCTAGAGTGTGTCATTCTGAGTTGTCAAATCGTAGTCTAGAATTAAAAAACGAACTATAAAATTTCGAGGTACCGTCATCGTCATCCGCCATAATCATCAACTAAGATGTTTGTAGCACGTAGCTTTGTCAAAGAATAGATTGGAATTTTCCCCTTCTTCCAACACAATGAGACAGCTATGCTTACTAGTTTATTTTTCAAACCGTGGCCTAGTCAGTGACATTTTGTAATTTAGCCAGTGAAGCGGAATCCCAACTAGTTTGGACTGCTGGTTTCTACTGCCTTTTTACAGCGAACTTTCAAAATGATGACGATTTCATTATAAAACAGTAGCTATTTTTAATTTGTTTAGCATAGGATGTTGTATTGTAAAGACAAGGTCGAATCCCGTATTTAAAAGTCTAGTCGTATTCTCATATTGGTCACAATCAATATCAAATATTTAATAAAAAAATCAGAGGAATTTTCGACTGATTGCGATTAAAATACGAACGATCTTAAAACTACGGGAATTGCGTCGGAGCAGAGACGTAGGAGTAGTTTTCAGGCAAATTACTCCACAAAAATAGGTTTTAATTCTTAACTTCAGACATAAGAGCAATAAGTTTCTCTCAAACGAAGCTATAATTATTGCCATAAACAAAAATTAAGTCACTCAACTTAGTTTAATCAATCTACATTTTACAGCCATCTATCATTACACCTACCGGAACAGAATCAATAAAATTAAACATGAAATGTACCATAAAACTACCATTAATACCTGTTCCATTACGCAATCATTGAAGGCAAGATTTTCATGGTACATTTACTCGCAAATTAAATTAAAACGCTGTTCAAGTCACCATAAGAACCAGTTCATAAAAGTTTACAGAAGGATCAGTTTTACAAGCAAAGACACAAAAGTTGTCTATAGATTAGTAATTGAAAGTCAAGTTGTTTACACACCTTTTAATTAGGACTAAAGGCGATGCGTGATGCCGTAGAGCAATCAATTCCAAAAAAAAAAGATCTTATCAAAAAGGCAATGAAAGGATGTACAAGTAAGTTCTATAAAAGGTCTATTTGTTTGGGCTATGTCTACAGCAGCATATTTGGTCCTTCGGTCCATATTCGTATATATCCTCTCAAGATTTACGGTCCCCACTTAATTACTGTAACGTGTTGTTTGAAAACGGGACAGAGACAAACGTTACATACAAGAACTAAGTGGTCTTGCAACAAAACTCCTTTTGCCGACAGGGGTCAGCGCTGTAAATAGCGCTAGCAGATGGTCCGGACAGCCGATTAATAAGACAGGGACTCCGCCCCAGGCAGGGCTGCGGTGGCGACTTAACAGCGCCAATTTAACAAACACCACCCTACCAGATAAGCCGATTACCCGAATCTGGGAGACAAACAGACGTACTTACGCCGGAGATAATGTGGCTATGCTAATTGTGGACAGTGGCACTGATAAACGCTTGCATGTTTATGTTATACTGGTATCTATTCGCGCTGAGATCCAGATTACTGCTCTCTATAATCTCGTATATGACGGCATGGTGCAACTTGATAGCTTACTTAGTATTAACAAAACGCTACTGGTAATCTTGAACGCGTTAATATTATTATTCGACAGATGCTAATGTATCTCGCTTCCATAAAGCTGTATTATCGTTTTTAATCACATAAGTGCAAGTTATATGTTAAGTAATAATTATTCCAGTAAAACGAAAAAGTTCCTTCTTTCGATAATATTTCTGAATGTGGATAATATGCATACTTGAACCTACTTAAGGTATTTTACAATATCTACTTATTCCGTTATTCTTGACTTTTAAAGGTTGTTTCATTATAGACAAATGTAACAACAAAATAGGTGTGAAAAAGAATTGCATCCAGAAGGACCAGAGCACATTGACATAAATTATGTGCTCGCATAGCAGTAACTTGCTAACTAAATGAAAATAAATACTAAAGTGCATAGTAATAAGAACACAAATTAGCAGGCTTATCGGCTGATCTTAATTCATGTAGAGACATACAAGCTGCAGTGCTGACACACTACGGAACAAAAAAAACATATTTGAAAGCACGCGTTGAATCAATGTGGCCATATTTAGCCGGATCCCGAACTTAATATCGCGTCACGATCATTATCAGCTGTTACTAGTGTGTAGTCAATAGATCATACGCGATGCGACCATGTAAGGTGGCACGAGACATATTCTGATGATGTCATGCGCTTCGCTCAGACAACTAACGCCCGGTACCCATGACGAACAACTACACGCTTAAAAAATTTAAGCGCTATTTGTTTCCAACCAGTGCTTGATGAAGCCCACTTTAAAAATAAGGACAAACTAGCTTCTGCCAGCAGCTTCGCCCGCATAAAAATAGGTATAATGTTTGGACACCCAATTCGTTCCCTTGGGGGGGAAACTTCGGGCTTATAAAAGGCAACCTAGAGTAAAATCTTCAAGTCGTTTTGGCTGTCTATGTATAACAATGTTATTTCAAGGATTAATAAAACGATCTAACCCTTCCCCAGTCAAATATAAGCACTCATAAAATCCTGAAAGCAGCATTGACAAATTGCGAACAAATGACACGAATTTGCATCTCAAAGGGCCATGATGGCAAGCACATTCAAACGATATTAAACGGTTTCCCACAGCGTCGTAACGGAGTAGACGCTTCATAAAACTCACTCCAGTTTCTTTTGATTCAAGTTTAAAATAGACTTCAAATGTTGGGAACTTTTAATCCATATAGAAACTTGTCGACAATTGAAAGCAAGTTGCGAAACTGCAAGTACTTTATTCAAATTAGTTATTTTAACATCTGGAACGGCTAGAGGGTTAAATATATTCTTCATGTAGCACTTGAAGTGACAATTTAAAACAGTGGTAATGAATTGTTACACATTTATTTATCTTCCTAGTGTAACAAATGCTCTGGGCGCTGTCCAAGTAGCGTGCACAATGTTACCCAACACACATAATTACACGCCTAAACAAAATCAGGCAGAGCCATCATGAACAAACGAAAATTGTGATCACCACGCAATGGAAGCGTAGGATGATAATAAGATAAATAATGGTATACACACAGCCAACCACATAAAGTAATTTCTTTAATACCATGATCTTAACGCGATTTGGATTTACCGTTCTTACAATATATTTTGGCTCTCTTGACGTTGATATTCTATATATTTATAAAAATAAATCTTTGGAAATTCCAACTCATATGTGGCTTTGAACAATTCAAAGGTCAAGTTTATTACTTTATGAATTCACGTCAAAATGAAAAGATGTCTTAATTGTGATAAATCATCTTCGTAACCGTTAATTACAACTCCGGCTAGATACAGTCACAGTGGGAGATAAATCATGTCCGAGTTAGCAAACCTGCAGGATAATTGTACTAAATCACCGACTAAGCAATCAGACAATGAATATTGTAGGTGGGTGTTGCTTGGATTACTAAATTACATATCGGTCGACTAAATCTGCCGCGGTGGAAATGACTGGAGCGCTTCGATCCTCTAATATTTCACCGCAGCTGTGTAACGAGTGGGACAATCTTTGTCTTGAATGTCATTGGAGACGCCAAAAAAAAGCGCAACATGTGTACACTGTCGGTAATGGAGCAAGCACGTGCAGTGGACAGACTCCGTGACGCTTCTACTAACAATATTAACATGGCGAAACGACTAGAATTTTATTTCGAAGGTTCCAAATAACAAAAAACTTGATCCCGAAAAGTCCCAGCTTCTATTGGACTCTATCTTGTCGGGGTTAGGTATAATTAACGTCAGTCGACACCCTGAGCGTTCAAATCAAGATTTATCAAGTGAGCCGAAGGCAGGAGATAATGTGACGGTAGCGGAGCGGGCCTGACTATTCAGCGGAGTCAATGGCGTGTGACCGACGGCGGCGGTGGAGAGGTTGCCGGGCGCTGGCCGCTGGGTGACGCTGACATTCTTTACCCACGTCTTATTTCATTTTGTTTTTTTTTTTTTTTGAAATATTAGACCATTCAGTTGTTAAGCACGTAGCGTCGTCAGCCACTACCGGTGCTACCGATTAGAAAATGTTGTCAGATATCAGGTCGATCTCACAGTAGTAAAACTTAACAGCGCCATTGTATTTTGCGTAGGAAATGTGCAACCGGAGAAAATAATTGCGAGCATCATCAATTTCCACCTAATGGACCGATAAACCCGTCTCAGCCATCGTTGATCCGTGAAGCTGAGCATAAAATAAAGCTTGCACTCATTGACGCGCGTCGACGACGATCGATGGGGTAATCTCGCGGTCATCCCATCCCGACTTTGTCTGTGCATCGGGAGCGGCATAAAATTATCTGGGCATTAGCGGGCCGGGGAGCGAGCGGGGTGTCCGGGGACCATTTGTCATCGGCGGTGTGTAGGGAGGCGTGGGGGGCGCGGGAGGGGGCGGGAAGAAAGTGGCGGCGACTCGGGGCGGCTGCAGACGCGACCACAAAAACAAGACGCGGAGAGCAGGGGCGGGCTCAGCCAGCGCGCTGCCGCTGCCACCCGCAGGGATGTGCCGCGCCGCGCTACGATTCTCTTATGTACAACATGCTGTTTGGACACTGCTAACTTTGAATTATGGTCCAACGTACAACTTTAAACTAGCACAGATACAGTGGTTAGTATTTATCCATTGGCAGTCAGCTAAGTTTTGTCTGAATGTTTCCACGTAGTGGTTATGTAAATCGTTGGCGATATCGCAAAAAAAAAAAAACACTAATGCTGGATTACGACAGCACCAGCAACCACCACTTTAATTTAGGCCAAAATGACGTAAATGGGGCCCAAGACTGAGACATAAAATTGTATAATTGTTGGAAACGTATAGTTAGAAGTAACGAGTACCATGGCTTTAAATGATTCAGTTTAATTGTAAGTTCAATTAAAACTTTAGCGTCGTAATTTTTTTATGAATTCACATAAAACATGTTACTTCCTAATTATCTCTTGGTTCTGTTATCTACAACACCTTTGCATTTAGTAGTGCTGCCGCAAAAAGCAGATGGTCATTTAAACTGGCGAAAATTCCTCAACCAAAGCTGTCGCTTCCATCCATACGGTATTTCAGTTCCAAAACTTGGAGCCCTCGAAAAATCCCGCAGTCATAAAAGGGTCAAGCGGTTGCGTCACGTCGGCTCAGCGGAGGCGCAAAAACGCCAAGAGTACAAACTATATTGGATATTAGAACAGAAGGCGCGTGCCGACAAGTTTTTGTTGGCGACCAGGGATCCCTTGGACATCGCTTATTTAATTTACTAAATTCCGCGCGGATTACTGATTAAAATGTTTTTTTAAACCAACCTATAAAGATTTAAACTAACCATTAAAACAGCATGCGAGGATAAGGTTGTCATGAAGAATTAATGAAGACCAAAAGAAAAGAAACGAAATCTAGACAGAAATACGGCACAAGCTGTTAACACCTTTTTGCATGTATGGATTCATAATGATTGATTAAACGAAATGCACACATTTGTAAGCGTTGAAAACGGAGATTTAGTGGAAAACCCAACCGCTATACAAACACAAACTGTACAACTAGTCGTAATAATATTATCTCTACACTCCACATCTGATCAAAAAGTAATTAATATCCAAGGACCACCGGTTGTCATTATACAGTCTATCATATTTGAAACTCATACTCTACATGTAAGCTAAATATTATCTTGAATGTTAATGATCCTATTAGCTCTGAACTGGTGAAAATTAATCCAACGAATCAATATGTAGGTAATGATACTGGCATCAAATGTGTAGCTACACTGGCTACTGGCTAGCTATATGTGGTATATTTATATTGTACATAGAATCATTAGTGGCAGTCGGTCGTTTGTTAGAGCCATTCGCGGCCCGGAGACGGGTTTTTGTCTCAACGCCAAATTGCATCCGCACAATACGTTGTCAGTAAATTGATTTGGAATTAATTGCGGTAACATAAGAGATGGTGTGACTTGTACAACAGTCATGAATTATGATTTTATTAATGATCGTAACTTCTATAGAATTTGAAACAATAAGTCGAAAATTAAGAGTACTCAAACTAAACGTTTATTTCGACAAATGTTACGAAGGTGAAGCTATAGTTAACGCTAAGTTAGTTTATAAAATGTAATTATTTTTAATCAAACTTAAGTTAGAATTATCAACAGTATATTCTATCACAAAACGTTTAGCAATGCAAGGATATGTAAAAGTTGACTTAAATGTCTCGGCAAGGACATTAAACATCCGCTAATGACATAAGTATTTTGTAACATCGTCCATGCAATTAGGAAGCTTTAATACAAATGCAGCCACGGTCAGAAAACACATTTCAGGAAGCATAATAAATGCATCTTGAATTAGACGACATTTTTATTTTCGAAATGAAACGGGTCTTCATAATGTAGAAGCACAAGAAAATATTATAGCAGAAGTTACTAAGTAGTATGATTATCATACTAAGAAGCGTTAACTACATAGTTGAGTGAAGCTGCAGATACTAACTACCAATATCCATAATCAATGTATGTATGTACATTCGTAATATGAAGAGATAAGCAAGCACTTCCATTGTATTCAATTAACTAACAGATATGGAAGAAAACTTGAATCGCATTGTCTTCACCGATACGTCGATATTAATTTGATTTAATGAATTTCCGATTGCTGTAATCATCGCGGTTCAGAGAGCTTTTTGACTTCAATGAGGCTTTTCATAGTCATTACGTTGAATAAAAGAAACCTTGGCATAAAACTGTATTCTTTATCGTGTTCGTTTTAAGCTGCTGGTTTGTTTGTAGATTAAAAGGTTTCAAGAGATTTCCTTGCAGCATATATTAATTTTGAACCGTGTTAAAATCAAATGTAATGACAGCAACTGACCATTGTCAACTGCATTCAAGAGACTCTGAAAACCGACGGAGCATTGTGTTCCGAAATAGTACGCTATCACACAGATATTACTGGGTGTAACGATATAGAACTAAGTTCGATAATATACTTAATACTCAACATGGCACTGGCAGAATAGTCGCAACCGGATAGTTTGCCATAAAAAAAAAAAACTGAATTAACGGGGTTTGAGAGAGAAGTGTATTTAAAACCTTCGTCGTTTTCTTCGTTAATCATCCATCAGACAAACATATAAGATACTAGCTTTTGTCAGCAGCTTCGCCCACGTACACAAAATATAGCCTATGTCACTCAGGAGTAAAGCAGCTTTCTATTGTTGCTAAAATTTTACCAATCAGACCAGTAGTTCCAGAGATTACCTCCTACAAACAATGAAACAAAAAAACAAACTTTACCTCTTTATTATAATAGTGTAGATTTCATGAAATATTGGAACGAAACTACAGAGTCGCAGTAATTTTCAAAGCAATTTATAGACTACAAGCGTCAGACCCCATTATCCGAAATTCAGGTTTCATTTTCCTGCAGTAAACTAGCCGGGGTCTGCCGGGCCGAAATCCTCACTAATCGAGCAAGGATCATTAGCGGAAGACGCTTGTTCAACGCGGATACACTTATGGAGTGTTTTTAATGTTCCCCTAACTTGGAAAGCGTATAATTATGAGGCCGTTACATTTTCAGCGGTAGCTACCATTCGATTTAGAGCAAATTGCAAGAGGGTGAGCAAAATCAAGGTTACATTCGTCTGTATAAATTAATAGTCATCTTGATAGTAATCACCTGTAACTACGGTCGTTAAAAAGATACGGGTTAATGAATGACAGAACTTTAACATCAGAAAGGCATTTTATCAGTGTTTATTGATTTAATATGATATTGTGTCTTCTCGGTATTGGCTACCTGCGTTTATTAACACTATTTGAGCTATATCTACATAAAACCGTAGCGTTAATTTTGCTCAGCCGTTGCCAATCAATCGTTTTCTCTAGTGCGAATTGGATTTATGTTGTCACTTTTGTCTATGTCCTTTATTTCGAAATCTGTTTAACTTGCTGACTAAATACCTACTACATTCTCGTTTATCTTTACTACACGTAGACTTTAGTAAATTTTACACTAAACAAAGAACAACAATAAAAAGATTTGTAATACAAATAGCATTTAAAATATTGATATGAAAGAAGAGTGGGGTCCTGAAGGGATATTTTGTTATTCTCATTCTTTTTTGCACACACATAACCTAATAGCTGTACTTTTCAGTATAACCATTCTGCATTCATATTCTGTTACCTGATGGTACGTCTAAATCTTGAATATAAGTAAAACCATCAGATTTGAACAGTTTTCCATTTGCGTAATATTGAACAGATTTGTAAACTTCCATTCCATTCTTAATTTTGGATAAAGATACTTTTGTATGTCAACTAGCTAATTCCACTAGCGTATCTACATCTTAATGATTTTGTAGTAGATTTATACATGTACATACACATTCGGACTTCATTCCGTCCATTCTCTAGTCGTCATTGAACAAGCATCGCATCTTCATGGGCAAGCTATTGTCTACAAACGTCTACAATCTAACCTTACTAGTTCCGAAAGTCGCTCTTTGTTCGTGTACATACCTAGGATTTAGATACCTGTCTAAAGATCTAAACCTGATTCATAGAACTGTAAGCCATGTTAAAAGCTTATCTAGTACCTAACAATAGGTCTTTACCTATGATATTGTCGTTTTATTAAATTGCACAGCTTGAACGGTTATATCTTTAGACTGACTTTGAATTATAAGTTCTAACAAATTTTATATTTCACTGAAAGTTATTCCGGTTTTAACAACAGCTTTATTCATTTTTATCTATGGAATTTATTTTTTCTGTGATATCGAAATAATTACTGGACGATATCGGAGAAAAATCGTGTTTCTTTATGCCTTTATGCATTCTTACGTGGAAACTATGCATTTGCGGTACATAGTATTGAAGATAAGTAAACGGACATAGAACTGTTAATGAACAAACTGTGTATATTTGTGTGTAAGTACACAGAAAAATACAGTTTTGTACATTTCCCCTCAAAAATGATCCTTCTTCTCAGAGTGAATACGGGATCAAATTTACGAAACGAAAGCTATTAACACAGCGCGTTCATTAGTAGATAGTTGCAGTAATATGTCATTGATATTGCATCCCTTTTGAAACGCATTGCTTCCGTATTAAAACTTATACCTAATTATAGTATTATAGAAATAATAGAATCAAAAGAAAAATGAATAACTTATTTCGGAACTAGAAAAGCATACCATAAAAGTAGGTACTTACAATTTCAAGCCAATTTGAAGCCATTACAACTCAAAGTGTGTAGTTTCAGAAATCGACCATTACATGGGTTAAGACCCGGTAATTGATGAAAGGAGTACGTATTTCTAAGAAAACTTTTAGTCGAACGTGCTAGGTTTATTTGTGATCTAGTTTCGTAACACGTAGTCACGTTTCGAGTCGTCGTAAATAAAGAAGCACTAAGTATTTATCTAAATCTATGATCTAACAATGTGCATCGAAACAGTGATATTCAATTTTTCGAACCTCAATACGCTTTCGACTGGAATGACTAATGATAATGCCTTCTTGTTGGCATACAAAATTATGTGTAGATGATAGATAATAAACATTTTAAGATATGGTTATGGACGAGCCCCATTTTAAATACGAAAATCGAATATGTCTTCTCTATAGAATAACACTAAAGAGAATGAGTTCCAAAAGGGAGCATTCTAGGTCCTGTAATTTCAGGTTTTCGTCAACCGCAATCTGTATAGGTAAGTCACAATATTTGTTTTAATGTTAAAAGGCATTAGGTTGAAAGAAATAGGGTTCATAAACTGTTTCATGTAAGTTTTCAAACTGAATTCAAGTATTACCATATTTTAATGTTGTTCTAGGTTCGGGTTTGTTCTTCTGCGGCTAAGCACCGCCGATTTGCAGCCGCGCCAAAAAAACAAAGTTACTAACTCTGTTTACGAGCGTCTTAGTGTCATTAGTATCAAAATTTAAATTTTAGTCGAAACATTCACATTATTCGCAAAAAAAAGACATGTACGAAAATCTTAAAGAATTTCCGTGGGTGGAGTGTAGCCAGCTTGATCATATTAATTAAATAAGGTGTGAATAACACAATATAATAATAGCAAATGACATTTCTCATAAAGTTTAATTGAATTAAACAGACCAACATCAATCAATGTGCCATGCCTATTCAATTGACATTTTAAATAACATTATGCTTGAAACCACTCCTATTGTCGCAGGTGATTTTGTTGTACCACTTTTTTATGCCAGCTAACATTAGGAGTCATGAAGAGCTAGCATTTGAGAAAACTGTCTTACCAGGCGTTTCGAATTGCGTCAAAAGCAAATACGATCAAATTTAACAGTCGTAAAATATAACATAATGAGCTATTGAGCAATAGTTGCGGTTGAATTCGCGATAAAATCACTTTTGTTTGACGCAATTTGGAATGAGTGGTTAATTAAGTTAATACTTATTCAAAAATTCCTGAATTTCCGCAAAATTTGAAATCGTTTTTGAAATTGCTTCAGTCCCTACTCTAAATTAATAATATAATTAATATCAGGAACTAATCAGGAAGCACTTTAGTTGTGAATTATGACCACTTATTCAGTATCCTAAAGCATATTAATTCATGCAAATACAAATGGTATATGTAATTAATGCAAATTAAATTACTAGCACAAAGACTAATTACAGGGTGTCAAAGATGAATTAATCAGTCAACAGTAATTATATGTTGGATTGCTTGAAATGCTAAATATGCATATATGATAGTAATTGTTATGGTTAGATATTTAGGATCATTATTATGACATACACACATGTCTTTGTTTTTGTGTTGTTTGTAAGTGTTGGCTTGTACAATATGATGCTGTCCAATAAATAATAATTATTATTATACATTGTTTCAATAAATGTGTCTATGTGGAAGATAACAGTTCTTCCCAGATATTTTTGATTAGTCTTATGACTATTAAATATGAATCTATGCTGGTGGAGACAACTTTTTCTAGATAATTTTGGTCATTCTAGTCAATAAAATTAAATGTGTTTCTATGGCTAGATCTATTTGGTCAATCAATGGTCAGAATATTTCAATAAATGTGCATCTATGGGGATGGTGACTGTTCTTCCCAGATATTTTTGGTCATTCTTATGACTATTATATCAGTACAATAAATGTAAATTTATGCTTATGGTAATTGTTTTTGCTAGATATATTTGCGCATTATTTTGACTGTTACATGGTTTCAATAAGTGTGCTTATATGGGGATGGTGATAACCGTAACTAAATATTTTTGGTCATTCTTAGGGGGTTTAATTAAAATATAATTTCAGAAATTTTGAATACCACTAAGTACACAGTAACTATGGTAATCCAGGATAGAGAATAATAACTAATAACTCTAAGCAGTAATTTTTACCTAGATTTGAAATTTTATGTGCAACAATATAATATTTGCTAACAATATTTAAGGTTTCCAGATTGATTAATAATAAAATTACCAATGACTGTTTTTCTTTTTCTATGAAAATGATAATAGTAGGTAAACCTACAACTAGTTTAATTAATTAATTAAACAAATAAGTAAACCTACCTTACAAATAACTGCTCTTGATTGTTCACTCTCCATGATACTACCGTTGCACCTAAAACAAAATAAGATAAGTGGTGTATTAATTTTCTCCAAAATACTTAGGTAGAGTGCAAGAAACCAATGAATCAATAAGGAAACAGCATAAAGTGTAAAACACCCTCAAAAAAAATAAATATAGTTACTAAAAATATATTTTTATACTGACAATTAACATAAAATTTAACAATTAAATAAGCATCAAAACTTATTTTCAAGCTAATCTTACTATGATGATCTTCCTCATTTCCTAATGTATTAGCCAAATTATTGCTAGAGTATGACTTATGATTATTTTTTGTGAGTACATCAAATACCAACCTACAATTTAAAAGCAAGTATCTACAGTTTACTTCCTACAATCCAATAGCCAAGGTCAGAGCCGAACAGACAACTTATTCTATTCACTGTGAAAAAACTAGTTACCTATCAACTAAACACCACTAACTACACTACGTACTCCTTACACAAACACTTTCGGTGTACTTTAAACTCATATTATTACAATAATATTTAATTTATGAATAAAATATTACAGTAAATACACTATTTTTTCAAGTTACGCGCGTCCTATTTGAAAAATAAATAAAGAAGTTAGGGTTATGCGGCCGCTACTTAAAATGCTCTGATAATTCACGAAATCAAAGAAATTTAATGATAACATATCGATGTTCACTTAGAAAATGTTTAAAAACATTACTTACCGAAAAGGTTTACGGTACAAGTTGTATTGTTGCCTCTGTCGAGAACGACAACACTCGTCGCTGCCATTTTCCGTTTGACAGCGAAGCCAACTGACAAAAAGCCAAGTTATTTATGTTACCTTATACGGGAGAAACGGATACTACTATTGATGAATAAAAACTACCATGACAAATTCAGCTCATAAATCTAATCGTAGTTTTTTTTTATATCAGAGCATAATGAAACATTTAAAAAAACTAATTCAAAGCAATAAAAATTCAACATATAGCAAGTAAATAATTTTACATTATAAACTTAGAGTATAACACTATCCAATTTTTAGAATTTGAAAACAATGTTGCGTTTGAATAGATTATTTTTTAATTTTACATTACCGCTGCTCAAAACGGTTCTGCTGTTAAATAGCATGCCACAGTACGAAAAGTCTAGATACAAAAAAGGTGAACGAATTTTTAGCGGATTTCATAACCTTCATTTAGCCGGCCAGTCGCGGGCCTGCTATAACAGTACATGTCAAGCCCCCCAGTCCATTTACTTGATATCTAAGAAGAACAGGGTGTAAAAAAATGGACCTATAGGTACATACAGAAATGTTCGTAATCACAATCAGTATGCTTTTCTGAGTTTCAAACTAAGTTCAAAGCTATTCACAGAAAGCGATGAACTTCATATTTTTCACACTCAACTTCTTTTGGAATCTGCACTAATAGGGGCAGATTAGGATTATTTTTCATAATAAGTAATACTGTTGTGTTACGATGTTTAATAACTATGATCTATAAAGTGTACTGGGAAATAAATATCGCTCTTAAATTAAATATATCCTGTGATGGTTATGGCAAAAATAAAGAAACAAAACAAAAAAAGATTGCTTTTATTTTATAGGTTTAACTAAGAAGAAACTGGTATCCCTACGTAGTAGAAATTGAATGCATGGTAGTTTTCAAGAATAAAACAACTTTAAATTAAAAGTTTAGTTTTAATGAAAACAATCTATGTTTTACTTCTTCAATTTTATTCAAATTTACTGGTGATGTTTTTTTTTATTATTAGTAATAAAATATTTTTAAACAAAATCCAAAAAAGTTGTTTAAACTGATAGACATTTCTGAACGAATGAAAAATAAACCAATCAGAATCAGCCAACGCTGTGCCGGCAAGTGTCATCATCGGCATCATACGTGTATTTTTCCGGTCCTTGTCCCCTAGTAGCCCTGCATACTTTCTTCAGCTAGACTTGGACGGCGAAGAATCGCGCACGGTTTTACAAAAGTGCCGATAAAAATTCAAAAATGTTGGGATCACTGAAAATTGTATTATTGTTAGGTGTAATATATTTATGTAGAGCTGCCGAAGAAGATGTGTTGGACCTTACAGATTCCGACTTTTCGTCGGTGTTAAACCAACATGATACAGCTCTGGTCATGTTTTACGCACCATGGTGAGTAATTAATGATTTATCGTAACTATAAACTTATGAATGGCGTTTAATGAGCTGGTTATTTGATTTGCGTGTGTAATTATTTGTTAGGTGCGGTCATTGTAAGAGACTGAAGCCAGAGTACGCAGTTGCTGCCGGCGTGCTAAAGACCGATGACCCTCCTGTCGCGCTGGCTAAGGTGGACTGTACCGAGGGCGGCAAGAGCACTTGCGAGCAGTTCTCAGTGTCAGGATATCCTACGTTGAAGATCTTCAGAAAGGGAGAGGTTTCTCAGGAGTACAATGGTCCCAGGGAAGCAAGTAAGTTCTAGAACATTTCATCTATTTTTGACGTGGATAACAACTTTTATGAATTAACTAAAGTTCAGAAGTTTTTTTAATTAATTGTAATCAAGTACCCACACCCAATAACAGCATTGAATAATCTAATCAGTAACTCTCTGATTCTAGAACATAAACTGAATCCTTTATTGGTATTTGTAATAAGTATGTAATATTTAGAATATTTAGAAACATGGGGCAACTCAGAAGGAAGTGGAGACACCACTTCCTTCTGAGTATCTACAATATTTTGACATCTTATTGGATTTAAGTTCTAATAATATCAACCTTATTCTTTTTTCTTATTTACCAAAATGTATTAAGCTAATATAAATTATTACTTGATAGCCACTTTATTTCATTAAACTGTAAAATAGCAATTAAATAATTACTCAATCCTACTGGCCATGCTAGATCTTTCAATATTCACTCCATTTTTATCCAGAAATCTATAGATCATAAGAAAAATGGAGCCTTATAAAATAATAGGTTGCTAGATACAGAGTCACCTGTAGGGGCCCAATAGGACTGAAGCCATTAGGCTTAGGTCCCAGTACCATGCATTAGCTTCTGAAAAAGAACCCCAGGGTCTTAGAACTCAAGTTAAAGAAGGAACATAAGCTGGTAAAAAAATCTAACACTCCCTGCCGCCCTGCTGTAGAGCAGCAGAACTTATTGGATGAATAGAAGAAAACCCCAACCACCTGAAAAAAAAATACGGGTCATGAAATCTGTCCATATGAATGGATCCAAAATGTGATAAAACTAGATGAGCAACTAAAAGCAATGTACTGCCCTTAGAAACAGGAAAATGGTAGCTAAAAAAAAATAATTAATGTTGTCAGCACTGATAAAGGCAATTGTATTTCTAATTTCCTGTTACATTGATAAGTCTGACTGATTAGGGATAGCACAGGATTAATGGAATTATTTAAAATGCTGTGTCCATGTTACATCCAATCTGGATCTAGAATTTAATTTTTTGGACAGGGTTACAAAAACTTGTTGTTTTCAAACTTTCTAGTAATTAAAGAAAATTCAGAACTGGTTATCTGTATAATTGGCGATTCCCCTGTTATTTTTTCTGAGCTAAAAGTGTTTCAAGCCTTCATTATATATGATATTTCTCATATTATTCAATGACTAATTAAAAAAAGAAAATACAGTCATGAGAACTGAACCAATTGTAAGTTAAAACAAGTTTTGTTAAGAAAATATTTGTCACTTTATTGTTAACATGTTTAAATCTTTATAATATTATCGAAGGACTCTTTCAGGAGTAGGTTTATTTATTTAAACTTTATTATACACCAAGACTACAATGTATGTGAAAGGAAAAATTATAATAAAGAAAACATACAATTGTCCTTGTCATACTCTACAATTTCTTCAAGATCTTTCTTCCAGACTTCTGGTATGGATAGAAATTGCCAGGATACAAAATGGGGTTGGGGGTACAAATATTAAAAGAAACAAAAATAGGTTTAGGTTTTATTTGAATAAAAAAAAATCTATTATCAGCCAGTAACATTAAATGTAATAACCAATACCTGTCTCCTTTCTAACAAAAGTAACTTTCTCCACAGATGGCATTGTCAAGTACATGCGTGCACAAGTAGGCCCCAGCTCCAGGGAGCTCAAGACTGTTGCCGACTACGAAGCATTCCTGAAGAAGGATGAGGTGGTCGTCATTGGTTTCTTCGAGAAGGAGACTGACCTTAAGGGAGACTTTGTCAAGACTGCTGACAAGATGCGTGAGGAAGTCACCTTCGGTCACACCACAGCTAAGGAGGTGCTTGATAAGGCTGGATACAAGTAAGTGAACTTTTTGGTTAATTAAAAAAAAAAAACACTTTGACGTATTTATTCCTCACGAAGGTTAAATGGACATTAAAAAAAAATAACTTTTTAAAATAATATAAACTGTGCATAGCAACAGTGACTTTGCACCATGTACTTATTTTTAAGTGCATTTTTATCTATGATAATTACAGCATTTTCTATGGTCTACCATTATTTATGGTATCTACTGATATCTAGCATGAAATGATGTTATAATTAGTAATTATACTGCATTTCTGTATAGAAGTAATTATTATATAATGCTAAATAAAAAAAAAGCAAAGAGCAGTGGTGGCTGAGTGGTAACGGCCCCGACTTACGAGTTGTACGTCGCGGGTTCAAACCCAGCCAGGCGCATTACTTTGTGTAATTTATATCATCACCACTACTCTCAAAACGGGGAAGGAAAACATCGTGAGGAAACCGACATGTCCTAGAACCAAAAATTCGAAGACATATGACATCCACCAATCCGCACTGGGCCCGCGTGGTGGATTATAGCCCATTCCATCTCCTAGAGAGAGGAGGCCTGTGTCCCAGCAGTGGGAACATAAAAAAGGCTAATGATGATGAAAAAAAAATCTAGTGACACAAATAACAAAGCCTTGTCTTCTGCAAAAAAGTTTAAAAGGAACCATAAGTAAATAAAATTGTATTCTAATTAATATTCATATCAAATTAACATTTCTCCATTATTACTCAGTATGAGTAACATTATTTAACCAGCTGTTCGCAATTGTATGTCCTTCATAATAATAATAAAACACACATTGTATTATGTCTACACAATTGTTACATATCAAGGTATATTCTTTAACCTTTGAAGTTTTTATTCATATGACATTCTGTTTATGATACCACTTGAATGTTTTTATCAGCACTGAAATGTCATGAATTTTTAATGACTTAGGAGTTGAATGTCTTTTAAGGTCTGTCGGTTTTCTACCGCCCTGCGTTCAAATTTGAATTCGGAGTTAACTCTAATGACGTCATCGGAGTAGATACCCTACACTCGTAATTTTGAACGCAAACGTAGAATTCTATTGTCAATGGCATTTTTTTTTATCGTGGTGGAAATCCTCATGGGTGTCCTCCACCCTGGGGCAGGTGGAGGGGTCTGTCAGACTCTTACTGACTAAAACCACCCCGGTGTTCCCTCGTACGCTTGTCGGAGACTACAGGTGCAGTTTGACTTCCGCTGCATTGTCAATGGCTTACTTTAACCTTTGAAGTCAAAGTTGGTTGGGTTAACTCTAGGGCTACCCTAGAGTTAATCGAGTCAAAAGAACGACTCTGGGTTGCAACAATACTCTGCTCCAGTTACTTTTCGAGCGATGCACGTCGTAATTGCGTAATTTTCATTCCGCCCCCATCCGTTCCTTCATCACTGCACTAGACAGTACACGATGGACATCACACCCGTACGCAGAAAACGTTTTGGGATCATACCTTACAGCTAAGGACTGAAATTCACTTCTGGAGTAAGATCAAGATGGATCTTAAGGTCAAAACTAAATAGATTACATACGTTTTAGCAAGCATGTTCAATCGTCGATCACATCATCGCTTACCACCAGTTGAGATAGTGTGATAGTGGGCAAGTGCAAGCGTAACAATAATATAAAAAGGATGAATAAACCAATAGTTTACTACAGGAAATATAAATTAAACTTGGATAGATGTAAACCAAAATTGATTAGTATGACTTGGCTTCCCCTATACACAATTACATAGATGGAATGACATCAAGATAATATCATTAAACAAATAGATGGGGTAAAATAAAAGATACTTTTGTCTGTGGGAATACTGGCCATGATATACACTCCTTAATTGAACTTAACATAGATAAGTTTATTCCATTTTTCCCATCGAGGTAGGCAGAAACTACAGATCGCCAGCTGTTGCGATAATTTTTTTTATGATACTTTCTAGGCGAAACAAGTGTGATGTTACTTATGCCTTGACCACACGTACCGAGTTAAAGAGCGAGACAGTACAATTATGCTCGGCCGAATCAATGATGTAAGCGAGTTATAGAGATAAGCGCTCGACTGACTAAAACTACCCTTGTTCCTTCAGTTTACGGTTTGCGTTTCAGGGCTGTGGCGATACTTTTGAACCATCTCGCAGCCCACCTCTCTTGTGATCCGTAGAGATCGTCGATCGAGAGGAGGTTAGGAGAGTGAGGAGAATCAGATGCTCTTGCGTCTCCTACGTTCGTGTAACTCATAAAATAAAACAATACATCCTATTTAATTACAGCTACTTACATACATTTCCGGCAAAAAAAAAAATGGAAAGCATTGAAATGTATTGGTAATACAAGAAACAAACAATTAAAGGAAACAATAAGTTACCAAATCGGACATGAAAACATCCTTATTATTGTAATTAAATTAATATGTGTGAAACTGCGGAAAATTGCATTAACGGTGAAACGGCAGTAAATGATCCTCATCCGTGACTTGATACGTCACGTTTTGATACGATCGTGGCTAGCGATCTTGCACTAGGGTACTCTTTACACATAAAATAATAGACTTGTTAGAATTTTGTCCGAAGCATAAACTACGAAAGGGAAATAGAGTACCCTTCGCCTTTTTTTTGAGGTTGGTTATCATCTAGCTAGACCACTCCTCTTAACTCATACATAAAAAAACACGATAGGAATCAGACTGAAGATGGCATTGATTACTTACTTGAATATGCTTTGGTTTACGACCTCAGCGAAAAGGGAAATAGTAAAATACATTATACTACTAATGAAAGTAAAATACTATCAATAAGATGTTTAATGTTCGCTGTATTGTATCAATTGCCTAGTAACAATATTTCCTGAATAAGGTATACTCGTGTAACTCGAAATTAGAAATGTTTGCAAGCTCAGCCTAGGCAAACACCCCGTACGCCTGTTACGTATACGGGGGCGAGACAAATAAGTCGTAGCTACCCCAATATGGTCCAGCACCCTTACCAGGACGTTAGGCTCCCAATTCGAATAACTTCAAAAAAAATCATGCTTGTCAGAGGAAGAAGAACCCCTTGATAAATAACAAAGGAGAGCAAACCATCAAAAATTGTAAGAAGAACTTTTGAACAAGTTGGGACATAACTTTTCATCAGGCATATTTAGCAACACTCGCCGCTATGTTAGTCAGTAGTAGTCCTGGAACTACATTTAGATCGCGTCTAATTCGTATTAAGCCCAAGAGTACTCCTGGAACTACATTTAGATTACGTTTAATTCGTATTAAGCCCAGGAGTAGACCTGGAACTACATTTAGATAGCGTTTAATTGGTATTAAACCTAGTAGTAGTCCTGGAACTACATTTAGATCGCGTTTAATTGGTATTAAACCTAGTAGTAGGCCTGCAATTACATTTAGATCGCCGTTTAATTGGTATTAAACCTAGTAGAAGTACTGGAACTACGTTTAGATCGCGTTTAATTGGTATTAAACCTAGTAGAAGTACTGGAACTACGTTTAGATCGCCGTTTAATTGGTATTAAACCTAGTAGAAGTACTGGCTCTACGTTTAGATCGCGTTTATTTGATATTAAACCTAACAGTAGTCCTGGAACTACATTTAGATCACGATTTCGAATAAAGCGGTCGTTATCTAGCCTTTATCTACTATACTAGATCCATTTTCGTGTCTAAATCGATGCAACTGAAATAAAAAATCGATAAAAAGTTTCGATGATATAAAAATACTCACACCGAACATTATTTAAACCCACGTGTACTTCACCGACTGGCTCCATCAGACTGGTTTGCACGCACGACATAATTTACATTAATTTTCTGTCGTCAATACTTGTTTATGAAGTTTGTATTGAATAATTAACACCCTTTCGTAATGTGTCGCACGAATTTTTCTTTTGGAGGCAGTCAATGTTATATTGGTTCATATCCGTTCAGGTGCGAACCCTCAGGATACGGTTGAACAGGGATATACAACCAGCAGCCCGGGCCGCTGATTCCAGAATCAGGTTTGCTAGTCTGGTAATTGCTATAAACTAGTGTTTGACTGCGATCCCACCTGACGGTAAGCAGTGATGCAATCGTTGATGGTGAGGCGCTCTAGTTTATTAAGAGCCTATTCACTCTAGCCTTGAAGACACCTAAATTATAATCGGACGGAAAGACTGCAACCGGCAAACTGTTCCAGTCTCGTCGATGTACGCGGTATAAACGACGAGGCAAAACGCTTAGTCCGGACCGTAGATGTCTCAACAACGTAAGGACCACATTGTTAAAATGTGGGTTTACGATCCCAATGCCGCTGCCAATCCCATTATAAACAAGTGCGATTTTCATGTTACCTGCCCAGTAATATGCCAACTACCTCAGCTTAGTAAACTGTTTCTCTGAAAACTCAATAACTGTGACTCGGTTTAATCGATTTTCCACATTTCACGTTAATTTGGAACCATTAATAAGCTACGTATATGACCTTATTGTACATTGTCATGCGCCGACTGTGTACTCAGGTGTCCAAGCTCATAAGTATGCCACTTGTTACATTTTTCATAACGTCAGTTGCTAATTGTTCAAAAACAGCTGTTACCTCTAGGCTTATTATGTTTGTCCTTGAAACTTGAAGGTTTTTTCATAAAGGGTTATTGCCTTTTTTCATTGGGGATTAAGTATAGAATCATACACTGAAAGGTAGACTTGTTACTTGTCTTAAAATGTTTAAATTACAGAAAAATCCCAAAAGATTAAAATATTGCATCTACTTGGTAGCTTATTTTCTCTTATAGAATAAGAGCGTACAGCAGCGCTGCTGTCGCGCTGCTTTGTTATTACATATAAATAAAAACGTGCGGGTAAATTTTAGACGCCCTCAGTTCGTTATATGTGAAAAATAACACAACTTGGTGACATCAAACAGTTATTTGCATTTGCCGGACAATTCACACACACTTCCCAATATGTCTTCGCTTTTACCTGCTAATAACTACACCTAGCAAGACTTAAATCCTTAACCTCATCGGCACAAACACACCCACCTTTTGAGTACCAGAACATTAGTTGAAACAGACAACCTTTTGAGTACTAGAACATTAGTTGAAACAGACAAGGTCCCGTACGATTGTCATGTAACTAAACTAAAACAATTGTCAACAGGAACGACGTGGTATTGTTCCGTCCCAAACGCCTGCAGAACAAGTTCGAAGACTCGTCCGTCGTCTACAAGGGAGAACCCGAGACGTACTCGCTCAAGGCTTTCATCAAGGAGAACTTGTAAGTTTGTTTTATTTACTCTTTGTATTATCTTTTGCAGGGTTTTGTCGTTTCGGCATGCTGAAATCTAATATAAAAGGAAAAACTGATTGACTGACATATCAACGCACAGCCAAAACTACTGGGCGTGAAATTTTGCACAAGACTTCCTTTTATGACGTAGGCGAACACTAAGAAAGGGTTATTCAAAATTCAGCTCCTAAAGGGATGTAGGTCAAAAGTTTGTATGGAGAACCCTACTTTCACGGGGGCAAAGCCGCTGGCAGAAGGCTAGTGATATCATAAATTGACGGTGTATCTATAGTTTTCTAATTATATTATCTAGCAGCATACACTGCATGAACTGGACCAGCTTTTGAAATTTAGCTTACGGTTTTTTTTTTTCGGAACAGATGCGTCATCTGTCAAAAAAAATTAAAAGCGCGGTTTTCCCAATTTTGATACATTCCTGTTTTTCCTGTTCTTGTTTTAATATAGGTAGAATCGCAAAGTATACCAAAAATATATGTAATACATATTACGAATATTGTGTTATCAGTTGTGCTATTACTGTAGCAAAAAATAGAATTCCTAAAATTGACATTTATATTTTGCTATATTAAATAATAAGGGAAAAAAAATATGGCTCACATAATTATTACTATTTTTTATAAAAGTCTTATGAATATTTTTCTAATAAAATAATAAGCCCCGAGGAATTTCCAGGTGTTCATAAATCAACCTAATTAAAGTAGATATTATTAAGTTCTCACAACATTACCGATGCAGTACCGACGTACTTTGAAACGCACCTTGTGCCTTGTTCCTCGCTTGGAGGCTAAACCACAGTATTACAATCCTTACAGTAGCGCAACGTATGTAGTTGCGCAGGGCAACGGAGAGGAACTCGCGGTGTGTCGGACGGTGCGGGCCGCGTACCGCTAATACGCTTAGTTGGCACTTTGGCAGTACCGCGAGTGAAGGGCAGACGCGGGCGTTTTTGTATAATAATTATATTATTTACTTAAATATTATTCTATAACAGTGCGCAGAAACTTTTCTGTGTAGAGTTGTAAATCCACATCGAAATAATTATAATAATTAATAATTACATTATATTTAATAATCACAATTATTTTGAATGTACGTTCAATAAATTAGATAGATAAATAGAATAAAAATAAAAAAAAAATCATAAAAAAATGAATTTAAAAAAACTTTAAATTATTAACTAACCGATCAATGTTTGTTTCAAAACGGCCCAACAAATATCACTACAAATAATTGTGGGGTGATATTTGGAGCCAATAAAAAATAGAATAAGCACTATTGTTAATATTTTATGTTTATGGCCCTGGTATATAAGGCAACGTAGTCAGTAAGAGTCTGACACTGTTTCCCGCTACCCCCAAGGGCGGTATTTGTCATTGGATGATTTATACAATTTTTTACCCATCATAAAAAACCTTATTACTAATAATTTTTGTTTAATTTTTTAATACATTAAAAAATGAGGTTTGAATTTTTAATGTAATTTTTTGTGATTTTACATACTGTCTTAATAATAGAAGGTCTTTAATACAAATACAATGCAAACTAGAATTGAAGTTTGTTTATGTTTTAAGGTTCATAATTAACTGGAGTTCTTGTTAATTTATAACTTTTTTCTCTAAGAAATAAAAAATATTTAGGTGTTGAGTTTCTGGGCAACATAATATATGCGATTTACTTATAATATGAATAAATAAATGATTAGATCATAGTAGTAATAATCGTAATTGTTTTATTTCCCATATTGTGTCAACCTTAACATGTCATGTGGCAGCGTATAGGTATTTACGCTGTCACGCCATCGCGCAACATCAAAGGCGTTGCGCTACTGTAGGGAATATACTGTAATACTGTGACTAAACTCATAACTACACCTGCATTATTAAAATTTATAAATTATAAAGTTAGTTTTTAATAACTATATTTTCAGACAAAATGGGCATAATATTATGTTAACAGAACACCTGGTTTTCCCAATATAGCATCATTTTATAGACAAACTGATTAGAACACATCTGGTAATTAATTATGTTTTGAAGAGTATATTGTGAAATTGGAAGACGTATCAAGCCATCGGTGGCTTGGTTATGTAGAAATATATGAGGTAAAGGTCGCCCTTTATTTCATTTACATACCGTTGCGTTAGATTCTAACGCAACGGTATGTAAATGAAATAAAGGTTCAGTGGTTCTTAACCGGTGGTCCGCGGACCACTGATGGTCCCTGGAGTCATTCCAAGTGGTCCGCGAAGCGATCATATCAGTGACGTGGCGTAACGCGATGAGACGATTCAACACAATGCAAAAATCTGTAGGTAACTTTATTATAGATTTTCACGAAGTAATTAATAAAAGAGTAGTAGTCATAAAATTATTTGTGTTTATGATTTATTTACAATTAGGTACCGTATACATTTCCAATAAACCAACTGAGTGGTCCCTGGCGAAACTGGTATTTAATCAAATGGTCCCTCATGCCTAAGAGGTTAAGAACCACTGCGTTAGAATGAAAAGTTGGGAATGTAGTGTTGGAAATGTATCACATTTTTATAAAGAACATCTCAAGAAGAGCTTCCAAATTTAAAACAAAAAGGTTCAGTAACCTATAGCGCTAACAACGACAGTTCATGAGAATCTCTTAAAAAAACCGCAAGTGTCTTTACGAGAAACAGAATCAGAATCATTTAAACGAGTGTCATTTGAAAGTTTTTACGATAATAACTTGACAAAAAAATATAGGCTACAGTACGGCTGTCGGATCTTGGTGAGTCTGAAGTTAGGCTGGTAATTTTATTTTTGTACGAGTTTTCAAACGCTAAAATTCGCAGAGCCTAACTTCACACTCACCAAGATCTGCGGCTGTACAGTACCTAACACCCGTATTCACAAACAATACTCAAACGACCCTTGACTAAGCAAACGCACAGCGTTGAAATAGAGCTCTGTGATTGGTGCGTTTGTGTCGCGTAGTTCACAAACCCTGCCCTGTGCGCTCGCGAGCACTGTGAGACCGCATAGTAACGTTTGTGAATACGGGTGTAAGTGTATTTAAAAAACTTATGCAAATTCCACATTAAATACAGCTTTTTCTTCTTCCTGTAAAATTCTCTATTTTACATTTATGAGCTTTTCAATCTAAAGCGACGATTGTAGATGCTATAACTAAAATAAGTGTACATAATGTATGTCACAATTTTATTCATACCACGTAAAAGATCGATGTTTAATTTCGTAATGTGCTTGCAACTTTTCCCCACGCGATTTCAAGCAAATGTATACTTTTGACCCGCATCAATTATTTTAAAACCGGACTAAATATCGCTAGTATAGAAGAATAAAAGTTTGAAAAATAAGAAAAAGAGAAGAGACAGTTAGTTTAGGAGAGTTTGTAGTTGAAGAATATTGTAAACCCTAATTTAATTTCCGTTTGACAGATATTTAGGCTAGAGTACAAATAGTCAACTACAAATTCTTTTCTATAAATTAAGGTTTAGTAGTTCATTAATCCCCAAAAGGACACCTGTGTCCGCCCACCTATTTTCTTTTAATTGTGTCTGTAATTACGGTAGTTGAAAGGTTAAACGACGATTTTTAAATACAAGTATACTTCCACAGCCACGGCTTGGTCGGAATCCGTCAGAAGGACAACATCCGCGACTTCACCGACCCCCTGGTCGTCGCTTACTACGATGTGGACTACGTCAAGAACCCCAAGGGAACCAACTACTGGAGGAACCGTGTGCTCAAGGTATGTAGTACGAGTATGTTATACGTTTTTGTAAACAATATTTGTATGCCCAACAAGGCAACACATAGTGAGTCGATATTTTATAATGAACACCATGTCTTGTACCATACATTGTACCTATGTGCAACAAATAAACATATTTGACTTTGACTACTTTACATATAAACTACAGAATCTTCTTAGCTACTTCAGCATTCCGAGGGAAAATTCCCTGCTAGACTGGAAACAGGCCTCTCTCCCGAGAATTGTTGTAATTACACGGACTGTCTAGCTCACAATCGGCTCATTGGTCCATCATTAGGCTACTTTAGTATCTCGATTGCCATTCCAAAACTTTTCCATCACATCCTTTCAGCCGAAAGACGTTCACAGCCGGACATAGGCTTCCCCCAAGCGACCTATGCGTCTCACACCAGAACCTTTAGGCCTCAACGGACATCTGTTCTGCGCGTAATGTTATATACCTTGTTCATTCTTCCTTCACCGTTTACCCTTCTCACTGTTTACATATTTGGGACAAGAGCAGAATGTCTTTTCCGTCCAATACAAATTCTCTATTAGTCATTATCTCGTCAACAATGGTGTTCATTTGAGTCTGTGTCCCATGCATACACTAACGAAGTACTTTCTTTTATAAACTTAAAGTAAGCGTGGCTGAAACCGATTGTATCTTTAGTCACGACGTACATATCGGTCAAGTAAACATATTTTACAATTACCTTTGTAAGCTACGATAACAGAGCCTATTTTGTTCTATCAGATAGAAATATAGCATATTTTGTCATAGAATATTTTCCAAGAACTTTATTATTGTATCTAGTCTATACCGGCCCACTTCTGGGCAAAGGTCCTCCAATCTTTCCATGATTCTCGGCTTTCCTGTCAATTCCTAGGGAAGACATCGTCCCGCCATCTACTTCTTGGGCTACCGCGACCCCGTCTTATGATTTCAGGGCTGGTGATTTGAAATCACAATTAATTAGTCCATTGAGATGTTGCTCAGTCGATGATCGATCGATTATAATCGATAATTATCGATCAAAGTACTTATTATGAATAAAATGAACTTCATTCCAGTATCATAATTAGCAATTTCATGGTTAATTTCCACAATTAACCTCTGTCCATAAAAAACTAATTTAACGTTTAGCTTCGTAAATGCTATTACTAGAAAAATACTTACGAATATATATGTAAATGCATTTCTCAAAAGAACCAAGAATAAGAATGAAAAACTTTGTTTCTAAATTACCAACATTTTCAACATTGTCATTTAACACCATAAGAAAATAGAAAACAACATTTAGTGTTGTGAAATTTCACGTTTCTAATCGCATTTAATACTTGAATTTACGTTTAATTTCAGCCAGACAAAAATCTATTAACTAAATGAATTAATCTATTACTTGTTGATTATTTTGTATGACCCTAATTAACTACTACAAAATATTATTAGACAGGATAATTCAAACACTGGCCAATCTCAACAAAGATTAACAAGTATACAGGAAATATTATAGTGCACAAGTGCGTGCGCAAACACAGCCGCAATCTCTATTCTTCCACTCTCGTAATACCATGGAAAGGCAATCCAACACAATCGGAGAAACGTAGCCCAGGATCAAGAGCTTTACGTGCTTTCCGAGCCTAGCCTAAAAACTTATGGATGCTGAAGAGTAATAAACTGCACCTTTTTTTTCTAATCTGGGAAACGAATCCTCCAAAGCTATCCTCGTTATTTTGTAGTCGCGCTTGCGACTACAAGGTCAAAGAGGCGGTTAAACTGGAAACCGAACGTCATAAGGTTGATTGGTAGACTACAATACCACCAGGAAAACTAAACCAATTTCGCAACCACACTGGGCGCAGCAAAGACAATCTCCAAAAATGAAGGTTCTCAGACGGCATGGTCTCTCCGCAGAACATGTCCCACCTTCCGTCCTGCATCATGTGCCCTATTGCCTGTTCACGAAGGCACCTAATGACAGCATTGCTTTCATCATGTGCCCTATTGCTTGTTCACGTAGGCACCTAATGACAGCATTGCTTTCATCATGTGCCCTATTGCTTGTTCACGTAGGCACCTAATGACAGCATTGCTGTGGCCGAATACTAGGCCAGGCAAGGAATATAACTAGTTTTGCCATGGACACGCTAAGAATACCACTTCTTCTTCTCGAATCGATGGGTTCCGCTTTCCTCAAAGTTTTTGGGTAGTAGGTTGCCCAGTAGGTGGCCACGTTTATAGCAGCAGTCAGTGGCATTTTTAAGGTCCTCCTGAGTGCATTTATAGGGACATTTTGTACACTCTAATAGGTGGGCCATTATTTGAACAGAAACACCGCACTCACACTGTGTGTCACAGGGGTCTATAATCCTCCATTTTGTCAGGTTGTGTTTGCAGCTGCCTACTTGGGTTAAAATTGTAAATCATCTGGGAGAAAATTGCCCACTATACCTTCCTGAAAGTAAGCTTACTGAAACTATAATTCTTTATGTAACCACTTTGTATTATGTCAGGTCGACCATAACTAGGCCGAGCAGATTGCTTTGTGTATGTGACCGATTCGCAAGGTAATGGCGTTGAACACTTTTTTTTTAATACAAGTATTTTATGAAGTTGGTTCAGACTGTCGTATGAGTGTTATTAATATCATGCGGACTTGCTCCGTAAGCAAAAAAAAATCAAAAGACAAAAAAAAAAACACGTCCCACGTGCGTAGTGCACGTATTACGTACGTCGCGTTTGTGGAGGTTACGTATTAAAAACACCCTTAGTAGTATTTTAATAGTCGTTATGGGTAGTAATCAGATTGTACGACAAGCAGTGCTCACGTTATCACTGCTATGTCATGTCTGAGTATGGTTTCCGCACTTAGTCTTGTGTAGACCATTGTACGTGAGCCATAGCGGCCATAAACTTTGTGGGCTTATTCCAACCAGCCCACTTCTCTCCAGAAGCTGATTATCACTGCTATCGCTAGGATATAATAAGTCGACGAGTGCACGTCTATCGTCTGAAATGATGATAATAGAGAAGAGCAAGAATATAACCCTATAACTTGTTAACTCAGGTCGCCAAGGAGCTGTCTGAGGTGAACTTCGCCGTGAGCGACAAGGACGACTTCACTCACGAGCTGAACGAGTACGGCATCGACTACGCCAAGGGTGACAAGCCAGTCGTCGCCGGCCGCGACGCCGATGGCAACAAGTTCATCATGTCTGCTGAATTCAGGTAAATTCCATACATAACTTTAACTTGGCGTAAATCTAAACGAAGTAGTAGTGTTGGCCGAGTGGTAACGGCCTCGACTTACGAGGTGTAGGTCGCAGGATCAATCTCAACCAGGCACATTACTTTCCTTAATTTGTTTTTTTTTTTTCAATGCTTGAGTACAGTGATAGAAAGCATCGTAAGGAAACTGGCATGTCCTAGAAGCAAAAATTCAAAGACATGTGACATCCGCACTGGGTCCGTGGGTCGATTTTCGCCCAATCCCTCATCTAGAGAGAAAACCTGAATTCCAGCTGTGGGTAGTATATAAGGCTAATGTTATGCTAAAATCTAAGCGAGACACAATTACGTACTAGAGTAATCTGGTTTTGTGTATTATGTCTTCAAAATTTAGTGAGTTAGAAACCTTTCAAATCTGGTAGTAGGGGAAACTGCTAACTTTGCCATCTATAGAAACCTATTGAACTATGATTGTTATACCTATTCAAGATCAACCATCTAGAAAAGCAGTTCACAGATTATGTTGACCAAAGTCTGAGTCATCGATTTTATAAAATCATTATTCATTTCTACACCATGACTCGATTTACGCTAGAAGTTGAAAGTATGAGTGAATAATTTAAAAAAAAATGAGTAACTGTTCAAAACTCAGATTATCGCTACTTTATCAAATTCTAAATAAACTCACCTCACATGCACAAGAATGCGTGCAAGCGAAAGCATAACAACTGTTTGCAAACATCTCACCAGGGATCCTTAATAAATTAGCAGAAACTTGGACGCAGGCCAACACTCCAAAATAACACAGTGTTATAAAATTAATTCCAACAACACCGTATAACAAAGACGGCTGCCTCGTTCAGTTTGTGGTTGCAAAGCAACTGCTTCGCGTCCTCATGTCGATCCAATGAGTTCTAGCTATGTATCCATTGGAGTCTGGTTTCCCCACTTGCGGAACAGGACTGCCAATCTTTGATAGGCTTATTCCAACCAGCCCACCTTTCTCCATTTAGGCCTCCCAGACGCAATTGTCTGCTTTTTCAACAAACATGTTCTGCACAGGCGACTGTCTGTGATGCCTGTTGCAGTAGGTTGCCATTACGGTTTGGTTTTTGTCTCAACCCAACTTTTGGGTTCCTGATGATATGCTCGCAAATATAAGTAGAACATACACACTACAAGTCTGCCTACCCCCACATAATAGCATAAGTATTAACCTTACAATGTGAAAAAGAAATCGGGCCATCTTTCTAGGGTATGGGCCATATACCATATAAGCAAGCAGGCCCAGTGCAGGTCGGTGAATGTCACATGTCTTCGAACTGTTGGTTCTAGGATTTATCTGTTTTCTCGCGATGTTTTCCTTTACTATTTTAAGAGCAGTGGTGATGAAATAAATTACATAAAATAAAGCGCCTGTCTGGATTTTGATTTGACCTGCGACAATAAGTTGTAACTCGGGATTATAACCACTGGACCACCATCATAGGGACAGAAGGGTTGAAGCCAACTGAGGAGCCAACATCCCGCTCCGCCCAAGTGCGGGATTGGTCATTGGATGATTTTTGCCCACCATAAAAAAAACACGACAACAATTTGATTGCCAAGGTCTTCGAATAAATTTGGATTAAAGAGCCCCAAGAAGACCAAAACCAAGAAGACACAATTAAAAGATAATAGGTGTCCGCACACCTATTATCTTTTAATTGTGTTTGTAACTACGGTATCCGAAAGGTTAAATGATCGCGTTTGCCGATAAGGCCGCTCAATTATATCTTTCCTAAAATTATGAAAAGAGAGTTCTACGTATCTATAGGTAACACAAGGCAGTAAGTTCTGCGTACAACTCGACACACGACAGATGTAATTCCATTGTTTATGGAACTGAATATTTTTTATGGTCATGTTATCGTGTGGCGTGCTTGCCCGCTGCTCTACGCCCCGTTAACTTTGTTTTTAAGCCTTTACTGCCTGTAATGATAAGCAGGCGATTAAAATGAACTCCTTTTATACTCATTACTACCTGTCGATATTATTTAAATACAATAGTGGCAGGAAATTAATGAAATTCCGTCTGCATTCTATAATTTATGCTCGCTTTTATCTTTTTACTGGTTTGGTGGAATGTTTTGTTCGTTTGTCGCACCTTTTTGAATAAAAAGTAGGTAGTTAAATAAATAAAAAATATAAGTGTAAATAGTTCAGACAAAACGTCCGTGAAAACGGAATTCGACAGAAATTAAAAACATCAGATTGGGCGAATAAAAAAAAACTAAACGCCTTTTTTGGCGTATATCATCCAATGACTTCTGCGCTCATGTGCGTGTCAGACTTTTACTGACTAAACAACCCACCCCGTTCCTACGTTGCTTTCATACCAGGACCAGAGCCTTTCTTTAAGACACGAACAGTTGGCTTCGACCCTATGTTCCTCTTTTGCTTCGAGTTTCTAGGCCTCGGGTTTATACACCAAATTTCACCTATTTATTAATATTTATAAAGTCTTTCAAAACTAACTCGAGGTTCCATTCCTTACAGCATCGAAAACCTGTTAGCCTTCACAAAGGACATGATTGACGGTAAACTGGAGCCCTTCGTCAAGTCGGAGCCTGTTCCTGAGAACAACGACGGCCCAGTCAAGGTTGCGGTGGGCAAGAACTTCAAGGAGCTGGTGACCGACAGCGGCCGTGATGCCCTCGTCGAGTTCTACGCCCCGTGGTGCGGACATTGCCAGAAACTCGCCCCCGTCTGGGAGGAGCTCGGTGACAAGGTAATTTTACTAACTAATGCAGGCTTTAGATAAACAAAGAAGTCTTTCAGAAGCTGCGTAGAAGGTCTGGTCTGGTTTTCTAAATCATATTTTTTTTTCTAAAATAAACTTTTTTTTTTTCCTGAAATACAGTTCATACGTAGCTCTGAAGTCAGGTCTTCATTAGTTTTTAAGAATTTTTGTGTGACATAAAGATTACTATTGCCCACACATACTAGTAATTACTCCTGTATCGTTGATGTATTCACAAACATAATTATGTAAAATTCATAACAAATATATAGGTACAAAAAATACCTCTGTAGGCTACATAAATCCGTACGGAAATCGAATCAGCGACTCGCTGTGCAACAGCCTATCGTTCAAATACTGTACTAACCGTGAGCGAGCAATTGAAAAAAAAAAGAAACTAAAAAACATTCTCAAACAAGCGACATAAAACGAGCCACACTTTTTTGATCTACTATCAAAGACGATGGTTGTTTTGATATCTAAAAATATTATCTGTTTGTCAGCTCATATCACATCGGTTTCTTTATTAAATTGGCGCGGCGGATATTGCTAGTGATAACACAAACTTGTTTAAACGGTTCTTCCTTTTATATTTCCTATTTTTCTATACAACATTGTAAAGGCGATAATGTGTGTGTATTTTTATCCCGGTAGTATGCTCGTTTGGGATTATTTGCTACTATTAGTGCCCATCCATACATACCCGACGGCACTGCCGGCAGCCAACCCACATGCATCTTTTTTTCGCGAAATTTCAATGGCGGTCAAGCCAGCGGCATGTGTGAATACGCCATTAAGTGGGCGAATCTGCTAGCAGCAGCTAGTAAAAAATATTTCAGAATACCTCTTGAAAAGCTAACCAAATAATCTTAATATTTGTGTTAACAGCTGAAGAATGAAGCCGTGGACATCGTGAAGATCGACGCGACCGCCAACGACTGGCCCAAGTCGCAGTTCGACGTGTCCGGCTTCCCCACCATCTACTGGAAGCCCGCTGACAACACCCAGAAGCCTGTCAGATACAATGTAAGTTACTTTCTTAATCTTTGCCCCAAGAATCACCACACAGTTGCAGTGGACGGGACAGATGGCCGATGAAGCCGAAAGGTTCTAGAGTGGCGACGACGTACTTGAAGTCGCAGCTTTGGTATGCCTCCTATAAGGTGGACCGATAATCCTGGTGAGAGTAGCAGAAATCCAATGGATGCGAGACAAACAGGACCGGTCGTTGTAACGCCACTGGGGGAGGCCCTATATCCAGCTGTGGACGTCTTATGGCTCAAATGATAATGATGAACCTTCATTTTATTAGTTGTTTTAGTTTCTTTTCCTATTCCTAAAAAAATCGTTAACATAATATGCTGTTTGCAAACGTCCACTGTATTTTGAGTACAGCATGGGTGTTGTCAATTTGAAAATGAATTTTGCATTTAATGCCATTTTTTCTTTTCCAGGGTGGTCGCGCTCTCGAAGATTTCGTCAAGTACGTAGCCGAGCAAGCCTCCAGTGAGCTCAAGGGCTGGGACAGAAAGGGCAATCCCAAGAAGGAAGAGCTGTAGAGTTGTGATGTGAAACTTTCCATGAAAGATCTGTGTGTGCATGGTCGAGTGTGCGTGTGTGAGTGACCGTGTCAAAACAGTCCCTTCACAGGTATTTTACAACAGTCTCCATCCCAGTCACCTTTATTATCATTCCAATAAGGTTGCTGTTCGTCTGCTGTAAAATAACTGGAATGACTCTAGAACCACTGACATGTCAGCGTGCTGTTCAAAATCCATCCAGTTTGACGCTCTGTGACGTGTTAGTTTTATAAATCTATTTTAGATTGATCTAAATACAGTAATTTTGAATGCATTTCTTTATATAGTGTCGGTGGAATAACAAATAAATTAGGTTGTATTTATAAGATATTGTTGTTTTTTTTTATCACCTGGAAAGAGATTGATATCTTATGTCCCAATTTCTTTAACCGATTCCGTGCGGAGGTCTTTTTAGCAATCTTTAGTGCCTGGCGTCAAACAAAAATTCCGTGATGCCTCTGGGGCACCAAGCGCCAGAGACTTTGATGATTCCTCTGGGGACTCATCCGCCATGAATTGTAACTTTTAGCTTGTTCTCGTGTTTCCACGTGTTAAAGAGTCATTTGCCATTGTGTATCGAAAGTAAGCGGTCAGTAAGTTCATTCCGTGCGTTTAAAAGTGACGAACTATGTGTTTTTATGGAAATGGAAGGTAAAGGACTAATTGCTACCAGGTGTTGTAAACCTTTTTGCATTATTTTATTGATTTATTTATTTAAGAGTGTTATATAGAATTTGTTCACGTACCATTTCATTTTGCAGCCAGGTGATATTTATTTATTATGCAGTGTTTTGTAGGGAAACAATTTTGAATCCGCTATTTCGATGGTAATATTGTTTCTCTACAAAACGCTGAATAATAAATAGAACATATGTATACCTGAATGGGAAGTCCGATTCTAATGAATAAAAAATATTCTACTTGTACCTACAAACACTAACATGATTATGAAGTGTTTTATTTGGATAAGAATGTAAATGTATTTTTATTGATAAAAAATGACTCGACAACTTGGTTTACAACCCCTGAAGTCTGCTAATTTACGAAATTACTTGAAACGAACACTGTGGGCATGATATGGGTGACAAATACACTTTTATTCACTGGACTCTTTTGACAAGTGTCGTTTTAGCCGAGTTTTTTATGTTTTAGTTTTGTATCCTCTCGGGCACCATACGCCAAACGCAATAGATTTACATGGTGCCTGTGCGACATCATCCGCACGGAATCGGTTAATACTTAAAAGTTCACTTATCTTCTTAGTTGATTTCAAAGACAGATAGTAAATTGCACAACATGATTGCTTAGGCACCTAGATTCAACATTTTTTAAATTATTTTCTATAGCACTAAAGAAATGATACATGTTTGTACTTTTGTATTGTTAACATAACATTTTCTTTTTATGCACCTACCATATTGACTCTTCACCACCTTAGGTTGACTGGTAGAGAACGCCTAAGGCATTAAGTCCGCCTATGTACCTTTGTGTTGCATGAAGATTAAATAAAAAAATAAATGTTTGTATCAATTTTTTTTTTAGTTCGTAGATTGTCGGCATATGTGCTTTAGTGCGTACTCTAAATATAGCTATCAACTGATATTATGAAAACGTAAAATATAAAAAACAGCATTAAAGTGCCAAGGCCTCACCAGTCAGCATGTCTACACTTGATATTATCACCTGATGCTGATTTTTACAACTGCATCCTATGGATGCCACACATTTGAACATGCGTCATTAATTCTACATTTCTTGCATACGTCCCTGTCGAGCTTATCCAAAAGGAGCGATTTCCCCGCATTTCTCTCGTGCATAAGGCGATTAACACATGGTACCGCGGTCCGCCGCGGATTGTGGTGACTGTATAGCAGTTTTCGTCCGCTCGACCGCGCGGTCAGCCGGTATACGTGTGTTAGGAATCAAAGGATTTATTAGAGGCCAATGCGACTTGAGATCCGCTTCACCGCCAACCGCAGCGGTGCGCGGTGCCGTGTGTTAATCGCCTTACGCGCGCGACCTTTGCGTCCGGAACTTTTAGTATATCAAAGTACTTTGTGGTAGGAACTAAGACACATGGAATACGTAGGTATTATAACTACGAAGCATTAGCTTCGAATTTGCATTGCACGCAGAACAGATGGCCGCCGAAAGGTTCTGGAGTAGCGACCGCGTACCGGAAGACGCAGCGTTGGAAGGCCTCCCACAAGGTGAACCGATGACCTGGTCAGGTTTGCTGGAATCCGATGGATGCAAGACTCCACAGGACCGATCTTTGAAGCAGCTCTTAGAGGAGGCCTATGTCTAGCAGTAGTGAAGCGTTAATTGGACGAAACAAAGTCTCTAGTAGGTCGACTCGCGTGCAGTACACGGCAGTGCTCGTTTTCGAAGACGCGGCGCGTTGGGCGTTTCCCGAACGTACGTTCCCATGTTTGTGTTTGCGATGCCACGGCCTGCTGAATGTAATGTACGACGAACGCCTATCGTGCCGCGTCTCCATAGACAAGTACAGAGTCTCGAAGTGCACGCGATTTACGCCAAAACTACATTAATCAGACGCCCACGTGGGCCTCGCCCGATTTGTACATAGTGGCGCGTCGAATGGCGTGGATCTTAACTCTGCAAGTCCATGCCATTTAAAATGTAGGTAGACCGACGCACCCAGATCGGCGAGCGTAGCCCAGATATCCTTAGTTTAGTTCTACCTTTACACGCGTATTTTAAAATCGCGCGTTAATGCTAGTATCTCGCTGACGCGTGAGTGAATTCGTGTCTATCGTTTCGCGATGAATTCTGGACAAATTACTTTTCTGTTCATCTGCCCTTGTCCCATATTATAATTTAGGATTAGCGCAACACGTTTTTTTCTTCCATTCTGTCCTGTCACTTAGTCACGCTATTATCTACTAACTCCCTTTTGTTTAATATCACTTACAAAATCCATCCATATTTTCTTGGCCTCCCTCCCAAATTTATATTACTCATAGTTATAACTCTTTTAGTACCTAACCTGCATTTCATCACTCCTCTTCATGACCAAGACAATGACAAACAATACCCTTTCAATTGTTAAGTCACTACGCTACTTTCAAACTTCCTCAATTATACTCGTGTCGAACTTTATCCATTTTCATCACACCACACACTTTTTAAGCAATCTTTGTTGTTAGTTAATCAAGAAAAAGAAAGATATAAAACAAAATATTAAATAAGCTATATATTCTCCTCCTTCCACCTCTCTATCCACTCTGCAATGGCCTCAACATTCTTCTGCAGCTGATCTTCTGTGTCGTTCTGCAGCTCCACCACTATCTCTGGCTTGTATGACGATTGTGCCTCTTCAAGTAATGTTTCAAATATCTCGCATTGAACATTATCCTCTAGTTTCTTTCCTGTGTAACCTCTGAAAAGAAAGAAAGAAATTTAATTTCCAAAGAAAGAAGTTTACATGCACATTTGCATGATTATGCAAATGTGCATGTAAAATTTGGAATAGATGATAATGTTTTTTTTTTATGATACTCGTAGGTAAAAATCATGCCATGATGAATCCCGCTCTTGTGCGGAGTGGGAAACAATAACATAACAGCCAGACTTTTACTGACTAAAAAACTTACCCCATTCCTTCCTTGCCTTATTCCCAGGCCCTGGTAATTAAGATACTATAAAGGTAAAGGTATAACGTATAGTATGATATAGACTGAATTAAAGGGATGTCTGCAAAGCCTCTGGCAGAATCTATTGTACTTATAAAAATTACTATAGATGAAAAGAAAAAGAGGATGAATTAAAACTGACCTGGCAGTAAGTCTATCATAGAGAGTTGTGTTGTTGGTCCTGACAACAAACACACCATCGAACCACCTCTCTGGGAAGAAGTCGCAGCCGTGGTAGTCCACAATGTTGCCTCCCTTAGCCATCATACCTTCCATGATATCTAGCAGCTGGAATCAGGATGAAATAGTATTAGAATTTACAAATAAAAAACAAAGTGAAACTTTAGTAGTTCATTACCTTTGGCTATCTTAATTACAGAAACAATTAAAGAACAATAGGTTTTCGAGCACCGGCGCTTGCTTGGGGCTTAATGAATTAAGTCCCAAAAGGACACCCGTGTCTGCACACCTATTGTCTTTTAATTGTGTCTATAATTATGGCAGTTGAAAGGTTAATGCTACTTTAATATTTAATTATTAGAAGGGTAAGTACCAGCAGAAAAGAGTCTTCTGAATCATTAAGTTAAATAAATAATTGGTTTGTAATATGCTGTAAGAATTAATAACATTGTGAATATTTGTGAATGTGGTGATTTTGGAGAGAAATTAATGTTGTTTTAATTATGTTATTCCACTCATAGCTAACTATCCGTGCAATCAATCTATGTAGAGGTACCTAAATCCCAAGTTGGCTTAGGTTTTGGACTAATTTATTCAGGAGTTGCTTTAGTCTAGTGGTCACACACTCAGTACATACCCTTCCTACATTTGAATATGCTGTATTGACTAGGCAAGCAAATGACAAGCTTTTGATATTAACTAACTTATAACTAACTTTTAACTGATATTACTTTTTTAATTAAAGGTTTTAATTGCTCACTGATGCTCAAAGGAATATAAGGCTTTTGTATTCAATCTTAGAGATACTATCTAAAATGTTAGTGAATGAAATTCTTCAAATTACCTTGTCTTCGTTTAGGAATGGGCACTGATACTCGGGGTCATATTCATCCAAACAACTGTATTCTTCAGCTAACTTGGATACTTCACGCCATGTAAACTTGGTCCTCTCAGCTAGTAGACGAGAGAGAGTAGATTTTCCGACACCTGGCGTGCCTAAAAGAAAAATTTTGAACATAACAATTAGATGTTTTACACGTGGGTAAATAATGTCGGCAATACGTACTATATGTCAGTGTAATTTACCTGTTATGAGTATATTAGGCACCATTCTTCTAGTGTTAGCCATTTTAACTTAAATTAAATATTGGTTTCTAAATATTTAGTTACAATATTTTGTGTATATTTTGAGGTTAATCCGTTGTTTTTGACAAGTACATATTTACCAAACAATGTCACTGTCAAGTGTCAGTTGAGTGTCAGTTTCACACGTCAGTTTCACACATCATCAGAAAAAAATATCGTCAAAAGCACTAATGCCGTTTCAACACATATGCTGTGCTGACAATGAACTGTCAAGATTTTATTATAATAAATAGATTTTTTTTTCTAACTTATGACTTCGACAGAAAACCATAGGAATCGCTTATAACAATGATTTTGAAGAAAGTGTTGAGTTGAGGTTGAGAATGTTGAGAAACCGTATATCGACATTATCGACCGGTTTTTTTTTCTAAGCACAATTTCACCTCTAGTCTTTATCACTATATGCTAAAGAATACAACTTTGACTCAAGTAGATTTGGAACGCAATATGACGTAACTATCATAACCTAAAAATTTTCAAGAGAAAATCTGAGAAAAGTGAAGAAAACTTATAATGAAATCATCTTTGTCTAGTTACTTCTATTTTTTTTATTAAGATATAATGCGCATTTACAGACCCAAAGGCATTACAAGAGGTCAGATAGTTTTAGTGACAGTATTAGGCGTTTTTAGCGGAGTTTATATCTGGAGGCCGCAATTTGACGAATATTACAAAAAACGTGGAGTTCCAAGAGCTGAGGTAGCCACTGAAGCTAAATAATGGAACATGTTAAGACGTGGATTAGAACGTCCAGTCCGCTGATGAAGATGTTGATGGCTGTATCGCTAACATCAGGATTGGTTGTCTTTCATAGAGCCGTGTACGCTCCTTACGCAAGACGGCAGCGGTACAGACAGGCAGAGGAGTGGGCCAACATGATAATAGAACAAGAAGAATCTGGTGAAGGCGGCACAAATAATATCTCGTATTAGTTGTTAATAATGTAAATAGTAGAAAAAATAAAATAATTTAAACCTTTGTCTTTCTATTTATTTATTTACAGCATCTAAATGGAACTTTGTTGAAAATAGCCGAGATGAGGTATATTTCAAGAATTCCAGTTTTTAAAAACTCCCTAGGTATATCGTATATCCCTGAATCTCTACTCGTAAATAGTAGATACCTATCGTATCGTTCGTAACATAATAATATTATCAAAGCGTTGTAAGGATGCAACTACCGAAATTAATATTCTTAGGGCATACATCTTATTTCCTACCCTTGTAACCAAATTATTACCACATTTTACTACGTTAAGCGGGAGCCCGCTCGGTCAACCGTCGTGCGGGTGTCGTTTGCAGCGTTCCTCATAGCAGAAAGAGCGTGCGCCCGCTTAATACAGAATTGATCCTAAGTGCTTTTTTACAGAGACGCGGCACAATGTTTGTGTATGCGCGTGCGATGAAGCGGCCCACTGGCCCGCTGCTGCATTGTATGACAAACGCTGATCGCGCCGTGTCTCCACGGTATGGGTCAACACTACGTTAAGCAGACGCACACGGTCTTGTTCAAAAGTGCCCCGTTGCGGGTTGCAGCGCGGGGACACATCGCAGGCAGCCGTTTGGGGCCATTAAAGTTCTCCATCGACACGACTAGACGCACACCCTTAAAGTTGAACTAGCGTCAGTGCACAGGAAAGGTTATTTTCTTTATTGCGGTACCTATATGTGTGCACTGCCATAAAGGCCAAAGAGAAACGCTACGTCAAGCGTTTATTTGTACATTAGCACCTTGAGGTGTAATTTTTACAAAAAAATGACAATCTCAAAAATGACGATTAACAGCATTTGCGATTAGCAGGGCAGGTAGGTATTATTTCGTAGCAAAATAGGCGCGGGGTGCGACGACCACGGGGCTCGGTTCAATAATGACCAGAGTAGGGTAGAGTTGTTACTCGAATCGTTCATTTATGACTCGAGTAGCTACCCTAGAGTTAATCCAAATGTCTCCTTCTCCAAAACTTTGAGCAGGGTAGGCCATTGACAATAGAACTTAACGTAGGGTACCTCAAATTTGAACGCAGCCCGGACAGAGCACGTTTGTATGGGACTGCGTTCGCCCGCTTAATGCAGCGTTGGTCCTAAGTAGGTGTTCGCTACCTACATACATATAAAACTGAATAGTCGCCTTGCCGGGCTATAAATTCATAATTAAATCAGGAATGTTATGAAACTCCGGACCCAGGTAATATTATCTATTCCGGACCATAACCATAACCGGAACCCACGGATATCTTAAATGTAATAATGATTAACTGTTCGTTAGTCTCGTATCGTAACTCGACAACTGCTAGACCGATTTTGCTAATTAATATTCGTAATAGCTCAAGATACGAAGTTTGCTGGGACAGCTAGTCCGAAATAAAAAAATCATCGTAATCGAAATAAAAGTTTTAGATGAAGGCGGATTTTAATTGATAACTTACCTACGATAGGTTTTGGTTTATATTGCCCGGCTAAATAAATTATATTTACCTAATCTAAATTATTTCGACTTTACATTTGTGTCTAAAAACAAGTAAAACTGATTTCTCGAGTAAAAGCAGTTAATTAGGTATCAATTTGTATTCTATACTTCATCATCATCATCATCTCAAGGAGTTGTCAGCAAACTGCAGGGGCCCTTCAGGGTCGAAGCCTCCTGGAGCCTAGGGTGGTGCAAACTGTTACCTCGACTCCAGGAATAAGGCAAGGAAGGTACCTACGGGGTAGATTTTTTTGTCAGTAAAAGTCTGACACTGGTCTCCCGCTCCGCCCAAGAGCGGGTTTCGTCATTGGATGATTTTCACCTACCATAAAAAATAAAAAAAACATCATCATCATTTCAGCCGATAGTCGTCCACTGTTGGACATAGGTCTCGGCCAAGTGTCGCCTCAATGAACACATTCTATTTGATTCTACACCGTTAAATTTTGATCGTTTTAATCCCTTGGAGGGTCGAACTGGTCCATGAAACACTATCGATTTGTAAAGATAAAATTAAAAAATAAAGTACTTTTTTTTTAATAACTCGAATCAATTCTCGCATGAGTGAATAAATAATGCGAACCGTTAGTAGGCAGCATTCTTATCAGTAACAACATTGACGCGGTCGCTGGTCAACGTGGACTCGCAAAAAATAGCCAATCCTAAACCAAGTCCCGCCCCCGGGCGCGCGCGCCGTATTCCTTGCCAATCAAACAGGGCGCGCGCGCCCCTCTCACCCCGCGCACCCCGCGCGCTAACTGCAGGGATAGTGACACGTCATGGGAGTTTCCCGGGGTCAGTTTCTCTAATGACGTTATCGGAGTGCACTGTGTTATCTCGCAAATAATGGCGTCTCGGAATTACGCGTATTCCAACCTTGAGTTCGTTGCTATGGTGCAGTTTTACGCAATTGCGGGTTTTGATGCGCAGGAGGCTCGACGACTTTACAGTGAACCAAACCATTTGCAATCATTGCGACTGCATGGTATACCCAACCCGCAAATTCCATCTGGACAAAGACACCTACACACGCTCAGGGCCGCGGTCGCCAATTCAGTGTTTGACGATAATTGGATTGAACGGGGTGGTCCAGTTGCTTGGCCAGCAAGGAGTCCGGACCTTACCCCGTTGGATTTTTATTTGTGGAGTGAAGTAAAACGTTTGGTGTACAAAAACGAGCATCAAATTCGTGAACAAATGAAAAGTGCGATAGTGGACGCCTTCGATGTGATAAAAAGTGACAGGGACACATTAGTAAAATTAAAAGACAATCTCATTAAAAGTGCAAGACTGTGTATCGAAAGGAATGGTTTGTATTTTGAACAATTATTACGTTACCGTGAAATTTAACTACCTACCGTTATTAGCATAGCTCTTTCTAAATCGTTGTAAATAATTTTGATTCTTTTTAAATCATTGTACAAAATTTGATTCCACATTTTTAAATACACCATAACTAGCAGGCCTGTAGAGATTTATTTGTACGTGTAGGTCCTTACCTACCGCTTTTAGCATAATTATTTTATTAGGCATGACGTCTTATGCACAAAACAGTTATGTCGGTCCTAAGCCCGTAAAAGTATGAAGGAAAATTTGGAATCAATTTATTTGTTTACCTACGCAAACATCAGCTGTCGAGTCAATAACCTTATGCTGTGCTTATGCTTGATCGGGCCGTGTAGGTACCTACACTGCCCGATACGCAACGACCGACGACGACGTAGGTAACTATCTCGTGGCGCTACTTTTGGTTGCATACATTTTGCGAGTATAATCTTATCATTTGCTAATTTATTTATTTTTTATGTTACATCGCAGTACAAGCTTGTAATGAGTAGTATTTTGTTAGTTAAACCACCGGTCCAAGGGATTAAAACGATCAAAATTTAACGGTGTATAGGTAGATACTTAGTTGGGATGTTGGGAAACATTGAAATTTTTAATGAAGATTTCTAAACTGAACTAATGACTTAATAAAAAAATAGTTAGCAACGGAATTACCTACTTCTTTATAATTACGGATTTTATTCTTTGTAATTTCAGATTTTCCGAAATTACATAACATCCCTATTTTTAAGGTGGGAGTGGGAGTACATACGTATCAGACGTTTACTGAATAAAATCATATTTAAGTTACTTACTTCTTTGCTTTGCATTCCAAGATCACGGGTTTCCCTTTGGAAATCAACCCAATTCCCTAGTAGACTTTAGGGGCCCGGCAGGGTTGAAGCCTTCTGGGGCCAAGGATTGATGCGAAAGCGGAACACTGGGGCCCTGGAACTAAGGCAGGAAGGAAAGGTGGGTCGTTTCGTCAGTAGAAGTCTAACACAGTCTCCCGCTCCGCCCAAGAGCGGGATTCGTCATTGGATGATTTTTCCCACCATAAAAAAAAATCTATAGTAGGCTTCGAAGCTGCTGGCCCCGGGCTACGGTTTTGCTGTTAACAACTGTTATTGGCATTTATTTTTGTACGAGTACACGAACGCTAAAATTAGAGAGCAGAACCTAACTTAAAGCTCGCCAACTTTGAACGGCCGTATCTACTGTACTCTATGGGAAATTCTCTTTGGGAAAAATTGTTCTTTTACATAATAATAATGAACCTGGTAACTAAGTCGAAAATTGATTACTCTTCACACTTTTATTGATGTAATCTTCGCGTGAGATAAGCAACGCAAGTCGAATACAGCTGAGCTTGGGAAAGATTTTGTTTCAGTCCCATAATGCTTGAATTTTTGAAATAGGTCCAAGGATCGTTAAACCTAATGTCTTACTTGAATTGTAGAGTGTGACCTGGCTGATCGCCACAAAATGTAAAATAAAGTAGGTAAGTACTTAGGTACTATAAAATACAATCTATTGTGTAATAGGTAATATTGTGCAATGCCCTAGTAATTCGTACTTAGCTCGAAGTTCTTATTTATAATATGTTCACTATCTAACAACTACTTATTATTCTTTGAAGCTAGAAGATAATTTAATTTAATATGCCCTTGAAGTACCTAAACTCTACTTTCCCACATGGTGCGATGCCATTTCCGAATGTATTACGCAACTACCCGAGTGGTCATAATAAAAATTTCATGGTGATTTTCACGTAACTTAGTAAGCTATTATTATTATAAATAGGTAGGTACATAACGTTCGCTCGTCTAATTCTTGAAGGTCGCGGTCATCTACCTACTATCGCACATTCACAGTCGACGAAAATCCACGTAAAGGGGGCATTGACCCGGCGTAGAGATAAACGGTAACTTGGGGAACAGGATCAATACATGCTACAGACTTACAGCCCATCAAACGATCATAAATATCAATACTTGGCTCATGTCTGAATAATGGCGCTCTCGCTGAAGAAATATTGCGCAAGGTTTCGCATTCATTTGTAATTTCATGTTTTTGGATGGAAAATGCCTGTACCTACAAGGAAAAAGAGATGTTTTACTGATCTACACTACGACTCGGTTCCCTGTGATTTTCTCCTGAATTTTTATGCCAAGTGTCATCAAACCGAAAAGAGGGCGTAACTTCCTCGCATCATACGCGCGGTTGTTGTCTTCAACAATAACTGGATTTTTCTAAAATAAGTTACTGCTTGTCCTTATAAATAGACTAGACTAGTCTATTCTATCTAATTTAGCGTTCTATAAACCATGTGATTTTAAGTAGGTACATAGAGGACACAAACATATAGGTATCTAGGTATAGGTACCTATATCTACTCAAGTTCAAAATTACTCTACCTACGTAGGTACTAATTCGGGGAAAATTATCCTTGTCTCATCTGAAACTTACGCACTTAGCTTGCGACTAAGGAGAAAGCAGGGATAAAAGGACGTAGGCCGCCGCCCGTGGGTGCGAGACCCCTGACCTTTTCCAATGCCACAAGAGCTCATGACGCAAACGCCACAGTTTTTTTTATTTAGGTACAGCCCACAATTTATAGATCCTACATTAATTGCAAACTAGTCTAGACGAAAATTACGTACCTTCGTACCTACTACAAAACGGTACTAATTTGAAATTGGAATTTTACCATAATTACACAACATAAATGTTAAGACCACCATAGTTATAATAATAGCATCAGCCTTGTAATATTCTCACTGTTGAGACCCAGGCTTCCTCTCTAGGAGAAGAAATGGGCCGTAAGCCACCACGGGCCACGCAAGCCTATTGCGGGTTGGTTACGTTCGTACCATAAATAAAACGTAGGTACCTAACTAACTATGGTGAAATCTTAGAGCATTTAACCTATGCTCTAAGGGTGAAATAGGTAATTTTCCCATGGTTGGTTACGTTTTATTTAATGTTTTACAGTAGGTAATTAAAAATATCATCCTTATAGAATTACCTTGTTGTCTTCTGTCTCTCAAAATCCTTTATCTCAGGAACGCGTACTTGTATCGAGTTAAAATTTAAAACATAAGTCTGCGGTACCTACCTTGAAGTTGTGAAAACATAAAACTTTACCATTTTTTTTATACTACAGTTTTTATTACTAGGCACATTCAAGTTTAAAAACCGTTCATTGTGGCGATTCTTAGGGGAGGCCTATGTCCAGCTGTGGACGTCTTTCAACTGAAATGATGATGAGTTGATTAAGCACCTCTAGAAGCCGTTGTGTTACGTACTTGCACGTTTTTCAATTGCACTATGTATTCGTAGCATATCATTTTACGTATTGCTACTTTTCAAAATTTGATGTCATGCAATGCAAAGGTTAATTATAACGAAATGAATTAAGTAAATCTAATTTATTTGAAAACAAACATCAATAAATTAATAAAAATTAGGTACGTACACGCCTTCAGAATGATAGTTACAATTCGTCAGATTAACTTTTGCTATAACCTTATTAACAGGCACGTTGGAAGGAACTTGTGCGCCGCCACGTGAGATCACAAGAGCGAGACTTTAATGACACGTGGTCGTGACGTTGATACAGCGTGTAACATTATTGCGTAAATATTGAAATATTTTGAAATTAATAGTCAAAATAACTACGTATTACGATCACACGTTATCAAAATAATCCGTAAATTATCTAATCACGGTGTAACCTTCCAAATCATCCAATAAAACAAAACATCTAGAGATCGAACCTATTTAATACATAGAATATTATTTTCTTAGCAAAGTCCTATACAGTCATCAATAGACACCCAGCTAATTCTCGTAAATATGACGCACTTGTAAGACATGAATGTGACGCGTATGTATTGAGGTGATTCACCTCAGCTGAATCTAGTTACTCTAGTTAAAAGTACAAATTAAAATATCACCTAACCAGGGATGGATCGTAAGTTTGGGGGGCCCCAAGTTAACACTACTTGTGGACCCTACGGTTAAGTAGTTTTTAATTAAATTAATAGCTACTTTGTTAAGTTTTCTATTTTTGGCATGTTTTACTTTCACTCATCGAAAATGATCGATCCAAAGAAAGGCGTAGGTTATGAATTATGATGAGCGTTTCACTGACCAGCCTTTGTTCCCATTAAGTTTATGAAAACCCTCCTGCTCATAAGTTATTATGGCTAATTTAGCTATTCTAATTTTGGGAGACTTCGAAAACAAGTTATCCTAAATTCATTGAAAACCGAATATGCATTCGATACGAGTACCTACGCAGCTAGACTTATAACTAACTTCGTGGTTGGGGAGTGGTTTGTCATATAATTTGCTTGTGCTCTAAGGAAGTTTGTCTCTGTGCTCAATAAAAAATTACTCCCCTTATTTTGTATATGTGTAAATGGTAGGTAGGCACTCAAGTTTTCTATAATCGACAAAGTAATATTGCTCAATGGATGTAGGGGGCCCCTAATTAACTATGAGATAGATCCGGCATGGCATTGCTCCTTTGAAAATAATTAAAGTTCGGCTTTTTACAGGTAGGTACCAAACTATGTAAAGGTAACAGTAGACATATAAAAGTGAGAGTGGATACAAAATATAGTAGGTATATCTACACCGATGTAGGAACCTGAATATTTCGGAGACTACCATCACACGACTCATAAAATTAAAAGTGCAGTTGGTAATTTGGTACTAGCCTAAAATAAAATAACATGACCATGAGACTCATCATTTTAAATAATTATATTCACGTTGAGCGCATTTTGATGATAAAATGGGGCCAAAAAATCAACATAAGCATGTACTGTTCTGCTCACCAAGTCAATGGAAGCTTGCTTGAGGGATAGTTGGGTAGGTAGGTACCTAGTCTCCTGATGAGGTTAGATAGTTTAGGCCCCTATGCATCAAAAGTGTAACCCTGCTGGCTGCTGCATAATCTAATTTATAAACATGTGAAAGGGCGCAGTAGGGCGTAATTAGTATTAGCCAGAGGTAAGGAGTAACTTGAATATTGCCTCAAATATTGGCACAAGTACTTAAGTATGGAATTCAGAATCTTGGGTACCTACCACGTGGAGCCGAAGATTACACCTAAATTATTCAGTTGATTTTAGCAGATATGCAAATATTTTTAGAGCCATCTCTCGTGTCCACCTATTTCCTGCTTTCAGAAATAGTTCACAGTTCATTCACCTTTTGATTTCGAAACTATGTGGCACAGGAATACATTTCCACTGTTGTGGGAATAACTGGGAAGTCGCCAAAATTTAACATGGCAGCATGATCATTTTCTATTTAGAAAATAAGTTTTAATTGATTTCTGGTGTATAGGTTAGGTGAAAGTGAAATAAAATTCAGTAGATATAATTTTTACTGGAGGCTACCTTTATTCTTCTATGAATTTACACATTAGTTTGCAGTTATAACAAAATAGTTCAGATATAACCTTATATAAATTATAAAATAATGTTACAGTATAAGCCTTGTAAAAAATATAGAAAAGGAATGAGTTTGTAGCCCTTCTTTCCTTCGGAACACCTTGCGGTGAATGAAGTATCGCAGTTGAATGAAAAATTGTGCTGTTAACAGCGCTAGCTACTTCTTGCCCTTGGTGGCCTTCTCGGCGGCTTTGGTCACCTTACCACCACCAATTTCTTTGAAGTTCACTGCCTTGATGACACCCACAGCGACCGTTTGCCTCATGTCACGCACGGCGAAACGACCGAGGGGAGGGAATTCCTGGAAGGATTCAACACACAGAGGCTTGGAGGGGACCAGGTTGACGATGGCAGCATCTCCAGATTTGATAGACTTAGGGTTGTCTTCAGTGGATTTACCAGTACGACGGTCCACTTTCTCTTTGATTTCGGCGAATTTGCAGGCAATGTGAGCTGTGTGGCAATCCAGGACAGGTGTGTATCCGTTTGAGATTTGACCGGGGTGGTTGAGCACGATGACCTGTGCTGTGAAATCGGCGGCGCCCTTGGGTGGGTTGTTCTTGGAGTCGCCAGCGACATATCCACGACGCAACTCCTTAACAGACACGTTCTTTACGTTGAAACCAACATTGTCACCGGGGACAGCCTCTTGGAGAGCTTCGTGGTGCATCTCCACAGACTTGACTTCAGTGGTGATGTTGGCGGGGGCGAAGACGACGATGGTACCAGGCTTGAGGATACCAGTTTCGACTCTGCCTACGGGCACCGTACCGATACCACCGATTTTGTATACATCCTGGAGGGGAAGACGCAGGGCCTTGTCTGTGGGGCGAGCAGGGGGCAGGATGGCGTCGAGGGCCTCAATGAGGCATTTACCTTCAGCCTTGCCTTCCTTGCGCTCAACGTTCCATCCCTTGAACCAGGGCATTTTGGTTGAGGGCTCCAACATATTGTCTCCGTGCCAGCCAGAAATGGGTACGAAAGCGACAGCAGCTGGGTTGTAACCGATTTTCTTGATGTAGGAGGAGACTTCCTTCTTGATTTCTTCGAAACGGGATTCGCTGTATGGGGGCTCAGTGGAGTCCATTTTGTTGACGCCCACAATCAGCTGCTTGACACCGAGTGTGAAAGCGAGCAGAGCGTGCTCACGGGTCTGTCCGTTCTTAGAGATACCAGCCTCGAACTCACCAGTACCGGCGGCGACGATGAGCACGGCGCAATCAGCCTGGGAGGTTCCAGTGATCATGTTCTTGATGAAATCTCTGTGTCCGGGAGCGTCGATGATGGTGACATAGTATTTAGCGGTCTCGAACTTCCACAGAGCAATATCGATGGTGATACCACGTTCACGCTCAGCCTTCAGTTTGTCCAACACCCAGGCGTATTTGAAGGAACCCTTACCCATTTCCTGGGCCTCCTTCTCGAACTTCTCGATGGTACGTTTGTCGATACCACCGCATTTGTAGATCAAGTGACCGGTGGTTGTGGACTTGCCGGAGTCGACGTGTCCAATGACGACAATGTTGATATGAATCTTTTCCTTGCCCATTTTTGGTTAGTCTAGAACAAAACAAAATAATCTAGTTAAGAAAATGTTATTGTTAAGAAAAGTGCAAGGGGTAGTGTGATGCGAGCCGGCATCTGCAAGGTCGCAACCTCATGTATCGCGCGGCCGGCAATATGGCGGCCGCATGGCCGCCTCGCCCTATCTTGACATTTCACAATGGATGTCAGCCATTACGATGAATGCACAAAAATTAACAAATTATTATCATTTCTTACATTACTTTTACTTTAGAGCTTGTTATATTTGAGCGTGCTATCCAACAGCAGTTAGGGAAAAGAGAAAACAAGTGTGCATCAACCACGTGGTGGTGAGCCGGTCGGTGAACAAGTGTGACGCGTAAGCAAACGAGAAATGTGTTTAATTCGACATTTGATTGAAACAAAGAACTACAGAAAAAACAAAAGAAGTATTGAAATCATTTCACATGTTAACGTAACCATACGTTACCATGTAAAACGTGTAATTTATAGGTTTGAAATTACACCACAATGAGGATCGAAGTAATTTAAACAAGCCTTGCCTATATTACTGAGAAACACAATCGTTTATGCTTACAGTAAACTTATATCACTTTAAACACTGCACTAAACAATTTCTTCTTGACACTCACCACGGATTACAATCCACGTGTAATATCCGAGATAGACTCCAACAGAATGGACGAGAAATGGTTGCTCTTTCAGCTGGCTGGAATGAGAGAAATCACTTCCGGCGCTCAGTGTGGCAAGCCTTTACTTCAGAATTACCAATATTTTAAACGAACGCTGGTAAAAATTGTCAAGGAAAAAGGTGTATCGAACCACGACACGAACTTATAAAATTTTATGTAGAGTAAATGGATCACCGACAACACTTAACTGCAGTTCACTTCATAAATAAAACAAATACGTAATACACAGTGGGGTAGTTGTAACGGTATTGGGACAAAACAAAAAACTAGGGCTTTTTTTAAAGCGGGAGGGAGAGTCAGGCTTTTATAGAACGGCCGTTCTAACTTGGCAAGTCTGAAGTTCTAACCTGGCAAGAAGAAGATCTTAAGCCCTTGTACACTCGTAAAAAAATAACGTGTCTGAAGCAACGCCAGAGCTGGTGTTACGCGCTATAGCAAAGTTCCGTACAAATAACTTATGTAAGTAATGTGAGTTTCTTAGACTTTTCTGTATCTAAAAAATTATAAATTAAATTCACAACTTAGTTTTCAGTATAATTCATATAAAACCTTATTTTATGCCAAATTTCAGGATTCTGGGTCTACAAGAAGTAAACTAATTTTGATTACCTTGATAGTGTCAAATAAATACATAAACGCCTAAACGGTCGTATTTTTATTTTTATCTTTTCGTTAACTTATAAGTTTGATCTTTTCACTGTTTAAAGTAAATTAAATGCTCTAAGGCTTCATGGAACCGCAGACCTTAGTATATGTTTTTAAGTTGCTTACCATCAGGTGGGATCGCAGTCAAGCGCTAGTTTATTGCAATTTAAAAAAAAGTTCAATACGGTAACTACATGCGTTCCCGAGATAAAGGGCCTTGACAGACCGACTGACGAAAAACCAAGTGATTTTATAAAGGTTTTGTTTTTTTTTTATATTTTCTTTATGAACAGGCACTTTAGTTTCACAGGTTTGTGATATAAATTTTAAGTCCAATAACACGAAGCAACTCTAATACGTCTTGTTGAAAAGTTTAGAGAGACACAAGGGTCGAATGTTAGACACTACTGGTGAACTTGACGTGTCTAAGGACGTATTAACTATAAGTACACATTTGTATAGTACTTCAGGGAATACAGGTGAGATACCCATAATTTTGACGGGAGGCTGCGCTGAACCAATGACTTAAAAAAAAAAATTACGGGCCCTGGGTTTGATTGAGCCATATTATGGTGCATTCATTGTTGCAACGTGAAGAAGTTAGTAAACTATTATCATTAATTGACATTGAGCAAACAAATGAACGATCCATTGATTAGGAAATATTTATATTTAGAATAATAATAAAATGATTGTCTTTTTTACAAAATATTTTATGTACCACTATTTCTGGGAAATTTTATTAAAACTGGCTACTTCAAATTTTAAACGGAAATGACGGATCTCGTTTGCAAATTCGTTCAGAATTGTTGACAACATACTGTTATACGATAGAATTTTTGTAAGCTTTTTAAGATAAATCTTAAATCAAAATTATTATAATAACCGCTGCACTATATTAACAAACAAAAAAACGTTTTATGAATATAACGACGTTCGATTTAACTTTTGTATACTTTAACACACTTTATTGAGTGTTCCATATTATTTGTTAAGCATCTTAAAGCTCTTTAAATTCAACAATAAAATTCCGTCATTAAAATTAACGAAAATAAAAAAAATATATGAAACAAAACAGTGGCCAAATTGTTTTCTGTAGTAGATTGATAGATTGTAGCTATAAATGCAACTATCTAATACTGAACGTAGGAAATGTCAAATTTTCTCACCCCCGCACCGCACTGTCCGCACCCCATTCAGGTTTCTTACTCGAAATCGAAACGAAACAAATGAAAATTTAAATGAATTCATAAATGGAATCAAAATTAAGTTAACGATGCGATAATTAATTATAATGTTTCACTGGTAGGAATATTTAACGTGATATTGTGGTAAATAAATAGTTGGCAGCATGTTCAAAAGTCGCGGAGATATTGTTTATAAATGTACAGTGAGACTGTTAGAAGATACAGAAATATTAGAATGTGAATTTCACGTAAGTGTTTTTGTTATTAATTAATATTTCTGTTTCCTGGGAATCTTTAATAATTGGTGTTTTTTTTTCAGCCAAGTTACAAGGGCAAGTTTCTATTGGAGCATGTATGTCAACAGTTGAATCTTACTGAGACTGATTATTTCGGGCTTCGGTATGTGGACGCCGGTGGCCAACGGGTGAGCTGATGTTTTCTAGCTTTCTTACAAGTAAATAATAACTCACAGTGGCCCTGAAATGTTTCATGGTCAGTAGTATGAATGTGGATGAAAAAAATAAGGTATATTGACAGTGAACTCAAGATGACCCTCTGACTGAATTTTAAACAACTGTACCTATCTATAGCTTGAGAGATAATTTAAAATACTACTAGTTGAATATACAATCTAATGCTTATATAGTAATGACAGGTTTTCTAAATTAATTAGCCAAAGAAACAACTCTGGGCTACATAAGATTATTATGCAAAATTGAACTAAAACCTTTCAAAACATTCAGCAGACACAGTTTTTTGCTTTTTTTTATTAGGCTTCATACAAACTGATTTAGTTTTTTAGAAATAAACAGTGGCATTATAAGCTGTCCTGATGGAGTTTCAATTTTAAATTTGAACTTGAGACTACTTGAAATTATTTAAACCTGTGCACTTTATTTTGCGTAATTTACAGACTCTGATTGTGTTCTGTAATACAGACTCTTTGCCAACATTTGGTCAATGTAACGATTTTAGTGCATCTGTACTTCTTGGAAGTAATGCCATTTCACATTTGTGTGATTTATTTTAATACAGATTTTTTTCATTTAATACTCTTTTGATTGATTGTACACCAGGAAGGCAGGCCCCATATATGCACGGGTGCAATGCTGATATTAAATCTATTATACATATAAACCTCCTTATTAAATCACTCTATCTATAAATTAAAAAATCGGTATCAAAATCCATTGGGTAGTTTTAAAGATCTAAGCCTGTCTGTTCCTATGTAAAGGGGCAAACAGGGAGAAGTGACATTGTTTTATACTATGTTGTGAAGCTCATTCTATTTTAATATTGTTTCAAGTTTCAAGTCAATGTTTCATGTAATGCAGGATAATGTGACCTAAGTGTAAAAGGACAATTTTTTTCTATGTTGGGGTATAATACAAACTTACCTATGTTCCCAAAATATTCTGTCTATAATAAACAGTCAGTGACTTTGATTTGTTTGTTTTCAGCATTGGCTGCATATGGCAAAGTTAATATTGAAACAAGTCAAAGGTATGTGTCATTGAAACTTGTTCACCACCCACATCTGTAGTTTTATCTACAATCTTAATTGACAAATACTAAAACAGTGTATTTGTTATTGTGTATATATTATATAATTACATTAATTTATGACTCCTACGTAATAATTTACAGATTATTATTTGCTTTCACATTATGATGTGTATAATAAATAAACGTTTCAGTTAGTCATTTATTTCATTAAAGCTAAATTATTTTGTAATAATTAAATTAATATGAATTAATTCAAATACACAATAATTTCACCTAAATCTGTATAGCTATATTTGCATGATTGAAACACTTTTCATTTATAATAATTAGAATCTGCATATACAAATTCATTCAAACTTGAAAATAAGAGGAGTATTTTCACACACTTCACAAAGCCCATGGATTTTCTCCTAAAAATCCCTATTAACCATCAACTTTCTTTACAGATGCATCGCCAATACTATTTAGTTTCCGAGTAAAATTTTACCCACCAAATCCGCTACTCCTGAAGGAAGATGTAACTAGGTTCCAGATCTACTTGCAGCTCAAAAGAGACCTTCTGCACGGAAGGTTGTACTGTACGTCCAATGAGGCAGCTATGTTAGGAGCCTTAATAATACAAAGTAAGATTTTTAATTTATATTTTACAGTTCAGGGAAGGGTTTACGAATACTTGCACTGACTGGACAGGTCCACTCAAATCTGTATGGTTCTTTCTTCAAAAGACCACCTCAGATGCTTGTGACCACATGCAATGTGTAAAAGTGTTATGAAAAACCTATTTGCAAAATAAATATTGTTAAGGTTGGCCTTGTTCTCGCTGAAACTATACACGGCTAAATGATCGTTTTAATCCCATGGAAGGTCTATCCGGTAAATGAAACACTATCGATTTGTGTAGGTAATGGTCCAGTACATGGTTCTAGACCCATAAGTGGTGGAATTTTCCTTTGGTTTTTTCCATGGTCATTAGATGGTATATCCCACTTTAAAAAGAAAGTATTCCATGTTGTCCGCATGTCTACTAGGGGGCGCCAAGGTATTGGTTGTATACGGGTGCTCCCAAGGCTGCGATGTGATGGTAATGGAAAACCATTGCCATTTCATTATATTATGCATGTTATATAATCATATTTGCATTCAGATTCAATCCATACAATCAAAACAAACATATGATCTTGACATTGAAATTATTTGCCAACATAAGCACAAGAATCAACACATGTTCCATATTCAAAAACACGTTTTGGGCAAGGGGTACCAATATTACCATAATTATCTATGACACTACATTACTGATAAGGCGTTTAGGATTTTTTCATAGTTTTTATGAGCATTATGTTTCGTGGCTCACGCTTTTATCACTGCAAGGGCATACTGATAATGTCACAGGAAATGACTGATTTTGCACACAACAGTTTCCAACTACATACTTCAATATATTTGTGTAGAAGAATTTTATGCACTAGTGGACATTGTACCATCGCCTATATCGGTAATTGTGAGCTATTGATATTGCTCACATTGTAGTAGGTATCTAATTGAGGATGACTATTAACTGGCTGGCTGCAAAAATTTCCGTATAAAATGTATGAATCGGTTACTTCATGTATTGACAAATTATCACCTATTGATTCAATACATCGTGGGTGTTTTATTATGAGCGTCGTTTATAAGCAGCTATAAATAAAGAATTAATTTCGAGACTGTTTAAAGGTACACATAATTATCATTATCATCGTCATTTTTCTGCACGTGTTATTTAGTGTCGGCAGAACACATTTCTTTCTTCCATTCTGTCCTGTCATCCGTAATTAAAAGTAAAGGTAGTTAGTGATACTAACTCCCTTTTCTTGCACACTACCCCTAACACAATTCAACCATCTTTCTTATACAGAAGTCAGATTAACGGATTAAAGTGTTTTCTGGGGCATGGTAATATCATACCACTATCTTCCAAACTTTGAGCAGCTACAGAGTAATTTGTAATGTTGTGTGGAAAAACTCAATAGCACTTTTTGCCCGACCTGGAAATTGAATCCAGGACTTCACGTCGCAAGTCTTCCAAGTCGCGACCACGTGGAGGCGGCCTATCTAACCTCCATAACCTAGCAATTAAGTACCACGATACTCCTTGGAGATACTGGTATCAGATTTTCCTGGCTTCAGACTATAGTAACGAATGTCAAAGATTTACAAATGACAGCCAGGATATAGAGGAATGTTGGTACGTTAACATGTTCCCCCATCCACGGACTATCCTCGGCAAGCATTGCTTAACCTCGAAGATCGATCCGAGCAGATAAGCGTGTTCTTGGTTTTTTCAGTTAAATTCTTGAGCCGCAAGCCGGCGTTCGCACACTTATTGCCTTTTTATTATGTCTTTAATTACAGTATTCAAAACGTTAATATTGCAATGAAAAGACATTGTCGTTATTAACAAATCTCTTTTGTTTCTCAGTCGAACTAGGCGACTACGACCCAAACATCCACGTTGGCAACTATGTAACCGAGATGAGGCTGCTTCTAAGACAAACGGACACCATCGAAGCCAGGATACAGGTAATTTTAATTATTTAATCTTCTTGATCTTTGATGTTTATTGAAGACTAACTTATACCCGTGATTTCGTTTGCGTCAGACTCGTTAAACAATATTTATATTGTTTCACTTACTTTAGTCATTATTACAAGATTTTTTTAGGGCGTAACACTATTTTTTTTCTAAATTAAAAGTAAAATAATTACCTACGCCTTATAAAAAGCTAACTATACGTGAAAGTCACGTCAAAATTGGTCCAGTCGTTTCGGAGATAAGCCAAAACAGAAAGACGATATTTATTTTTTTATACATTTTTTTTTTAAACACCCAAAATGGTCAAGGCCAAGTTCATAATTATTTAAACTTTATTGGGTGATGATATTTATTAGCTCTATAAATCTGATTAATAACTCAAACTATCCCTAAATAACAATTATTATTAAGAGTCAGGAACTCAGCTCGCTGCCAGTTCTAGGACATGACAAAATTTCCTTGAACACATTTCACATGTAATTAAATGTCCTCTGCGATTCCACGGTTACTACTTCGCTTCCATTGGTTTGTGGGTAGTATTCCGCGACCCGAAGAGTCTACAAGTCTAAATAGCCTAGCCAGCACTAATTTTATTTTTTAATTCGAACAAGTATATCCTGAGATTAGCTTGTTCAAACAAACTATATTTTACTTCATAATATTAGTATAAAATAATTTATTGATATATGTGTACAATCCTCTCGTATTTCCAACCTTTTCATTCAGTTCAATATGCGATCCATCGCACATGTTTCGGCCTTCAGTGGCTATAAAACTTGTAAACTAGACTTAATAAAATATTTAGACACCCGTCATTCTTAGAAGCCTCTATTACACAATTTTTAAGTGGCATGTGGTATTTTTAACACTGAAAACTAAACAAAGAAATAATAACAGAGAGTGGAAGTTGTACCATTATCCATACTAATATTATAAATGCGAAAGTAACTCTGTCTGTCTGTCTGTCTGTCTGTTACGCTTTCCCGCTTAAACCTCTCAAACGATTTTGATAAAATTTGGCACAGACAATCTTTAGACCTTGAGAAAGGACATAGACTACCTTTAATTGCGAAAAAAAGAGGTAGATGAAGTCGCGGGTACGAGCTAGTATATTATAAGTTTTACCATTATATATTTACTATACTAGCGATACGCCCCGGCTTCGCACGGGTTCAATGATGATATTTAATATATTATGCATGTATTATATACATATAAACCTTCCTCTTGAATCACTCTATCTATTAAAAAAACACAATCAAAATCCGTTGCGTAGTTTTAAAGATCAAAGCATACATAGGGACAGACAGCGGGAAATGATTATGATTTATACTATGTAATGATTATGCTATAACGGAAACTTATAATGTGTTCTGTGTTAAGAGTTCACAGCACGAGGGGTTAAAGTTGTTGATGTTTAGATAAATACAATGTTTGAACACTGCACGTTCTGATAACGCATGTGTCGGATGTGTGTGTTTATTTGACAAGTATTTACAATGTTTTACTCAGGTTTATTATCAATCATTTATCTAGTAATAGACTAAACAACTGATAGAGATGTTAGCAAAAATAAATCAAGTTATTGTCTTTTACTTTCATTCTGAAAAAGGGACCTATTTTACAAGCTTTATATTAGTTTTTTTTTATTACAATGAACTAGTGCTTGACTGCGATCCCACCTGATGGTAAGCAGTGATGCAATCGTTGATGGTGAAACGCACTAGTTTATTAAGAGCCTAGAGCTTTAGTAAATTAGAGTTTATATTAGTTTCACCTGTTCTGATGTTTGTGATCAAATTTTGAGAATTAAATTTGATCTACTTCTCGATTACTGATTGAGCTGAAATGTTGTATTGTTAATCAGATGACAATGCAAAATTATTATGTCGTGGGGTTGATGGTGGTAATAGGAACTCTGTAATTAAACGACACAAACAGTTCGAGTTTGGCTCGTGTGAATCGTCTTGAAGATTTTTAAATATGTAGGTGTAAAACGCCTTATAAAAACCTTGCTTTGAAATAAAAAAAACATTGTAAACTTGTTTTTAATTTTATTTATAAAATTGGTCCGTTTTGACGATTCTTCTCACATGCGTCTGTTATCGTATGACTAATTGAAGATTATACACAAATACTAGGGTCATGACTTGAGGTCATCCGGGTTCAGATCCCATCACAATCCATCACACATCTAGGCTACTCAGTCCTTGGTGTTGTAAGCAAGCTCTGACGTACACGATGACTAAGGAGGTTCTAGCGTGTGTGGATAAAACTTTATAGTTATTGGGAAATATTTGTTCATTGATTTATTAAAACTTTATACAAATCAAATGTATATTGTCCTAGAAAGTCCTACAGTTGTGGGATGTTATCAGAAATAAAATGTTTCAAGAGCAAATTTTGATATAAACTAGGAATTGGACAAAGTACACAATTATTATATTTAATTACATATTGTATGTAATACATGTCTTGTTTTACGAGTTGGACGCGAACTCCTAGTAGGTATTGAATTTCTTTCTTGTGAATTTAGAAAAAAATGATATTACAAGAAAAACACTTCAATTTTATCATAAACGTACATTTTGATTCAATTTATTCATATATATTACTTAATTATTTAATGATAATGATGACTTGATGAATTGTGTGTTCAGGAACTACACCGGGAGCCAGTGGAAGGTACCCCAGGCGGCAGCGGAGGCGTGAAAGGCATGTCGACACAGGAGGCCGAGCGACAGTTCGTGAAGATCGCCTGCCAACTCGACACCTATGGGGTGGACCCCCATCCTGTCAAGGTTTGGGTATATGTGTTGCCTTCCTTTATTGGGTATTTATATCTTTATTAGCTTTTAGTTAGATTTCTAAGGTCAAAATAAGATTTTTTTTTAACTTTTTTTGGAGAGTTAATTAATAATTAACCTAGTCAAAGATTGCATCACTGCTTACCATTAGGTGGGATCGCAGTGAAGCACTATTTTATATACCTAAATAAAAAATAAAACAAAACCTAACCTAATTGGCTGCTGCCAGCGCTTCAGTAGAAAATTATGCCAAAGGAACATAATCCCAGCATAAAAAGTATCCTATGTGCTGTGCTACTTCATGGTCTACCCGCGTACCAAGTTTCAATGAAATACATTCAGTCGTTTTTGCGTGAATGAGTAACAAACATCCATACATACAAAATTATAATGTTAGTAGGATTAACCAACAACAAATAAAAAGTTTTCTATCTATTTGACTGTAATAATTATACTATATGAAAGTCAACTACTATTTCTATTCTAACTGCTCCTTTAAACCTTTGTACTGCTTTTAAACCAAAACATCACACTCAACAATATCTTTCTACAATCCAGGACCACAGAGGCAACCAACTATACCTGGGCATCAACCACAGCGGGATCCTGACCTTCCAGGGCAGTCGGAAGACGCATCACTTCAAGTGGTCGGAAGTGCAGAAAATCAACTTTGAGGGACGCATGTTTATTGTACATCTCAATTATCCAGAGGTAAGATATTCCTCATCATCATCATCAACTTAGCGCCAGTCCCGGTTGCTACCCTTAGCTTTCACCTCGGTGCCCGGGGTCCGCTTTCCAACAAACACGCCTCCACTTCGCTCGGTCTTTTGCGTCCTCTCAGGACTCAAATTAAAAAAAAAAATCAAAGAGTACGCGGCAAATAAGTTGAACTATTTGCCATGGTATCGCTCAGTCCCCCAATTGGATTGACAAAATACGATACACCAGTATGTCGGGGCACACATTTTGCGGCAGCAAATAGCGGTTTTACCCGCGTCTTTGGTTATTGCTCGCTCCTATTAGTCGTACCGTGCTGTTGTTTGGCATGTAGGCCTTCTTCAATAAAAGGCCTGTCCGACCAAAAAAAATTACCTATGATAGTAATTCTCGGGCTGCGTATAACCATGGCAAAGGGGTTCAACTTAATAACCGATGGTACACGGTTTTGAATGATGAAATTGGGTAATTTTATTTATTATAGTATTTAGATATCAATACCCATTACACCTACAGAGAGTCGCTAGGTAATTGTGTATCTATTAAAATCTATGCAAAAATAGTCCTTTGTTCCTACATAATAATAATAAAGTCTGATAGTACACTGTTATCAGTTTTTTTTAACACCGATAAATAAATATCTTAGGCTTACCACACTTATCAGTTACACAATATGAGGAAATAGTAGCAGCGGTAGAATCTAAAATTATATTTAGTTTCCGTTTCCAAGCAAATGTAAATTATTACTAATATTTTAACAGAGGCTTTAAATTACAAACTTAAGCAACCTGCCTCTGTCCGAATCGGATGATTCCCGGTTACCGAAGGTGCGGGTTTTACGTACGACAAGCAATGGGTATCTCGCCGTCTGGTAAGGTCCAAGCCCTTACAGCGCGTTGAATACACACATGTCTTTAAAAGATATGTCAGCAAGATTGACGAGCTATGAAGAGTTAGAGTCGATGTCTACCAGGGCCGCAGATAGTTCGAAGTAGTTACCGTGGCATTCGCAAGACAACAATTATTGATACTATGGGTTTTAGATAGTAAAAGTCTGACTTTCTCTCCTCCCAGAGCGAGAGAGGTCATTTGAAATTTTCCTCGTAAATTTCTTTATAATAATAGCTAAGCTTTTATTATGTGTTGAATTCAAATAAACTATAGCGAAATACAGAGGGGAAATTCATTATACACACATGCATCTATACATCTGCTGCTCATAACCTTGAAATCCCTTCTCAGATTAAGGGAGCCTGGAGCATTAACAGTGTACAACTGGTTTCCGAATCAAATGACCGGTACTTAGCTCACAGTTCCTTTGTCAAAAAACACGTGTCTAAAAAAAATTGGCGAACAGAATAGCGTCATATACTTAACCCTTTAAATACTTCAGATAAGTATATTATTATCAATGGTCATTTTGAATGCTTGAAAAGAATAAGAGTAAAAACCAGTATAATTATTAGTATCGTGAGTGAAATGCTGAGATTATGATCTCACGCGCTTTGGAGAATTCTCGAAGCGGAATATTTGGCCAATTAACTCATTTGTAGCCTAGTTTTTACAGCTGCTTTACTACGAAATTAAAATTTGTTTCTTTGGTATGGAAGCCATGCGTGACTCCTTAAACTAGTGTAATTTTGTTATGGAAATGCTTATAATACAGTTGCTATTTTATAGGTAATTAATAGGCTTGATTTTAGTGTCATTGCGTTGGTGTCGGTTAAAAGGAAAAATATGTATATCGTGGCCAGCTGATAGAAATTGATAATTTTATGATATGGCCAAGTAAAGCTGGCCAGATAGTTTTAAACGTTAAAGTTTGATGATATTTTGATCCCGTTTGGCCTAGTTTCTTTAGACCTTTTATAACCATAGAAAGCCATAGAAATCCGACCATACGAAGTTTGACATGTCATCAAATCTGGCTAGTTTTAGTTGGCCATATCATGAAAAGATCAAGTTCTATGATGTGGCCACGACATATACATAATTATATCTTTGCAAATATGTCAACCTCAAAAGTTGCGTGTGGACAACCTTCATCAGGTTATCGACATGTGGGGCGTAGACTCAGGGAATGATTTTAACAGTCACGAACCGAGAGACCAAAATTCGAGATGAGGCTCTCGTCTGTATTAAGGGATTGATTCTGAAAGCGGTAGTTCTGAACATGACTCGGGTATTTAGGTGAATTTCGTTGGAGCCCTGATCGCTTGTAGCTTCTAAGCTAACAGGGTTCCCAATTATGGGATAGGTACCTACTGATTTTTATAGTCGAGCTAACATTAGAGCTGTGAATTCACGCCATGAATAAGCAACACAAGTTGTACCCCGCAAATACCATCTACATTCATGTTCGCGCTTATTCACGGCACTAATTTTAAGCTCCCATTAAACATTTGATGTTGAATTATTCAATACTAGCTTTTGTCAGCGGCTTCGCCCGCGTACATAAAATATAGCCTATGTCACTCAGTGGTAAAGCAGCTTTCTATTGTTGCTAAAATTTTTCCAATCGGACCAGTAGTTCCAGAGATTACCTCCTACAAACAAAAAAACAAACTTTACCTCTTTATTAGGTATATTAGTGTAGATTATATTTAACTAACGACCCGCCCCAGCTTCGCACGGGTACTAACATTGAATATATTATGCATAACACACACAAACCTTCCTCTTGAACCAGTCTGTCTATTAAAAAAAACCGCATCAAAATCCGTTGCGTACTTTTAAAGATTTAAGCATACATAGGATCTAAGCAACTTTGTTTTATACTATGTAATGTTGATTTATCATGAATGCAAATGATTAAGAACAGGGGATAAATACTGAGATGAATATCTTGATGTTATCATTACATAGTCATTACATAGTATAAAACAAAGTTGCTTAGTCCCTATGTATGCTTAGATCTTTAAAAGTACGCAACGGATTTTGATGCGGTTTGTTTTAATAGATAGAGTGATTCAAGAGGAAGGTTTATATGTATTATAATACATTCATAATATATTTAATATTAACATTGCTCCCGTGCGAAACTGGGGCGGGTCGCTAGTATTATTATAAGTTACAAAGTTAAGGAAGAAATATTAATAAAATTGTTGTGATGAATTTCAGAAAAAACACACGGTCGGTTTTAAATGTCCGAACGGGCCCGCCTGTCGTCACGTGTGGTGTTGTGCCATCGAACAGATGCTGTTTTTTACGTGAGTACACTTTTTCATATGCGCATATATTTTTTTTAAGTCAAGTAGTCTTTGTTTGTTTTATAAGTTGTAAAGTCAATGCCCCGACATGATTTTAATATCGTAGGTACATTTTTTATTGCTTTTATATAACACAGTGTCTCAAGATGAAAGTCGTGTTGCCAGTTATGACATATGGCTCCGAAACGTAGTCGCTTGCTGCTGGTTCCATAGAAGACTTAGTCCCCAAAAAGCAATGAAAAGAGCTATGCTCGGAGTTTCCTTGTGTGATTACATTAGAAATGAAGATATCCGCCGGAGAACAAAGGTTACGGACGTAGCTCGACGAGTCACCAAACGTAAGTGGCAGTACGCAGGGTACAATGCTCGTCGATAGGTACAAAAGGTTCTGGAGTAGCGACCATTCTCCGGAAGACGTAGCGTTGGAAGGCCTCCCACAACATGGTCCAATGATGGGTGTGAGATGCACAGGATCGGTCGTTGTGGTAGTGGTAACACTTGGAGAAGGCCTATGTCTTGAAGGACTATGTCTTTGTGAAGTCTTTCTGCTGAAATGATGATGAAAGTCAATGCCCCAATGTCTTTAAAATGATAGGTCATTTTTCCTAACTTTGTGGAGAGTGCGTTCACAAATATGTAAACAGGACACTCACACTCAGAAAAACTATTTGTGGCACAGCATAGTGTCAGCCTTATACTGTTCCCCCTGCTGAGACTCAGGCCTCCTCTCAAGGAGGGGTCTTACAAATATTTGTTCTGTATGAGAACCTCCCATCATCATCATCATCATCCTAGCGTCAGTCCCGGTTGTTAACCTTGGCTATTCACCTCGGTGCCCGGGGTCCGCTTTCCCACTTAAACGCCTCCACTTCGCTCGGTCTTTCGCGGATATGTATGAGAGGTATGAGAACCTAACCTATAGTTATAATATAACACATTGTTGTCAGGCTCCCGTCGTCGTCGGACGCGTGCGTGTACTCGGGCGGCGGGCTGTTCTCGTGGGGCACCAAGTTCAAGTACGTGGGCCGCACCGAGCGGGAGATCCTTGAGCGAGACGGCCTGCTCGCGCCCAGGGATTCTCAGGTAACTAACATTCTAACGATCAGACAACTAAGCGCTGTGGACAGATGAGCTTCAGAAAACTATACCATGAACCCTGACCTGTCAATAAAATCCTAGTGCCTAATCTACATAATACAAAGTGGATTTTTGAGATAGGACAATAGAGCAGTGTTCTACGTAAGTAATTTAACGCGAATGAGATGGCAAAGCGAAGCGGCGCGATTGGACAAACAATTGAAATTCAATTGCGATTGCTCAGATGATCAACCGCACGTATAAAGTGTGGTGTGGCGATGACCGAAGCGGACTCAAGTGCAGTACGGCCGTTCTAACTTAGCGAGCCAAAAGTTAGGCTCTGCCAATTTTAGCGTTTGCGCCTACAAAAATAAAGGTTTTAAAAAACTTAACAGGAATTACAACTGTTAGTGCCATTTTTTTTTAAACCATTCATATTTTTAATGGTTGAACGATGTCTAATAAATAAGGATCAAAAGAGGTTGGAGCACTAAAAAATTACAAACCGCAGCAACCTTTTCACATACCCACCATGTTGCCACATACGAACTATTAAATAGTTATGGGCCCTTACCACGACGTGTTAAAATGTCAGGCGTGTGAGCTAGAAAGAGGGATGGCAATATAGGGTGACTGGAAATTAGTGACCTGAAATCGCGGGAAAAATCAGAAAGTTTAATACATTTTGACCAGTTAGGTAAACATAAATGTACTGACCAGGGCCTCAAGTCTGCTATTTTCAAAATATTGTGTCATTCCAACACGATTCCATTGTAATTTTGCTAAAAGTTCATAATCTGTTAATTCATAATGACCGATCATTGGGCGGTCAGTGGTCTCGTAATAGAATTATGATACGAACTGTTTTGTAATGAATTAAAAACAATAACGGCACAATAACATTCTAATCGTAAGTCGCTGATTAAAGGAACTGTCAAAATTTTATTAATTTACCGCATATGTCAAATATTAATTTGTCATTATGTACGAGATTACCGTTCTAAATAAATCTTTCAATGAAGTGTTACTGGTTGATCATTGGAAAGTCACAATGACGCCATTATATTAGTAGATTACCAAACTTTTCAAAATCAACAATTTTGAAATCAATGAGCGACTATTCTGACACTATTGTAATAGCAGACTTGAGGCCTAGTGGATTTTTGAAAATCGCGTTGTTTGTGATCATGACTGACTACAATCACATTTTAAGTATCAGTCACTAATTACCAGTCATCCTATATAAGGTGTATAGCTTCATTTTTCATCCTTTTGACAGTTCAGTATAGGTCGTCAAATGGATAGCATTAAGTACTCGTGGTCACACAAATCATACTTCGCGACATAAGGGCCGTGACTCACTAGGACACAATGGCGGCATGCCTGATTATGACAGTCCGGCAACAACTGTCACGTCTGCTCAACGACACTGCTGCACAGGTTGATGTAACTGTTCGAGCAGCTTTATAACTTAAAAAAAAAGAAAAATTCGAAAAATTTAAGTTATAGTTTGGCCAGATGACCAAGCGGCACGATGGTGAGTGGCTACCAAAAATTTAAGTTGAAGTGTTAATATTGAAGTTAGTGTTAATATTTAATTAAGTGTTAATAATTAAGTTAGAGTGTTAATATTTAAGTTAAAGTGTTAATATTTGAGTTAAAGTTTTTGATAATCTTTCGATTTGTAATAAATTTTGTGTCCTCGAAAAGTTTAGTTACACAAAACTCACATTGTGTTTAATTTAACGAGACAATATTTATAATGATATTGTTATTAACCTTTTAATGCACTCGCGTTCGTTTAATTCGCCGGGGTCACTAGCAAATACTCCATCTCGTCAGCTGTTCTGTCACCTGTGGGGATTGAAGAGCTAAACGATGTGGAGTACCTACCCATTCGCAAATTTTCAACCCTGGTGAATAGGAGGCGAAAACATTCGTCGGTCCAATCCGACCCATGCCTATACCACTCGCCACCCGAATTTGGGTCGGAACCCGTGTTTAAGGAACGTTGGGTTAAAAGGTTCAAGTGATTAATTTGTTATCATCATCATCATCACTGCTGGGACACAGGCCTACTCTATAGGAGAGGGAATGGGCCATAATCCATCACGAGGGCGTAGTGAGAATTGTTGGATGTCACATGTTTTCGAATTTTTGGCTCTAGGTCATGCCAGTTTTCTCACGAAGTTTCCTTCACCGTTTTGAGGTTTCCGTAGTCAACAACCCGGTGCGGAACCCTTATTCAATTTATTATTGTGCGCAAGTATCTCAGACTAGGGTTACAAAAATTATCGTCATCCTAGTAGTAAGTTCCCTTGGGATAATCAACTTAGTAAAAGGGTTCCGTCGGTTATCCTTAGATTTCAGTACCCTAAAAACTATTTTCACTCAACCGGGGTAGAAATTGATAAATGGCATAGCATCTTATAATTTTTCCATTGCTGGGACTCAGGCTTCTTATCTAGCTAGGAGAGGGACCATGAACGGACCGTAATCCATCACGCAGGCCCAGTGCGGGTTGATGGATGTCACATGTCTTCGAATTTTGGGTCCTAGGACATGCTGCGGTTTCCTTACGATTTTTTCCTTCACCGTTTTGAGAGCAGTGGTGATGAAATAAATTACACAAATAATAGGCCTGTCTACGTTTAGAACCGCGAGCTACAATTTGTAAGTGCGGCCCGTTACCACCACTTCTTTAATTAATAAGTACATAAAATTAAGCTATATTTCTTTTTCTTCAGAAGGAAGGTTCAAGCACAGGTGGTAAGAGGAAAGCGTCCAGTGTGCCAGCCACCCCGTCCACTCCCATGACCGGAGACTTCGGTATTTATCGTACATATCTATTTTATCACACTACTATACCTTAGGGAACTATCCTGACGTGCATTTTTCTTTATATGTCTTTTTTGGGTAACAATAATTGTTGGGTTAGATTCTACAATCGGCACAGGAAGCGGCGCGGGCTACCACAGCTAGTTTGTAACTTAGATGAGTTAAACAATCATTCGATTTCACTTTTGTGTGTTGGGGCCAAAGGAATCAATCCGGACCAAATGACCTTATCCGGTTCGAAGGACCAAAAATATGTTGGAGTATTTCGCATTGACGATAGTCTATTAGTTGTTGATTGTAATAGATTAATACCAAACCAGTAAGTAACAGTTTAAATTATTATCAATATGAGAAAAGTTATTTGTTATTACTTATCTGAGCTGCTTTTATTTAGTAATTGCCGCGTGACTAAAGTTGTTTAATTTATTGTGCAAAACGTATTTTGCTGTATGAGCATTATTAGCACATACAGTTATGATTGGTCGACTGCGGGCAAGCACAATCATGCTCGCATTGCTTGTGACCCGCGCCGCTGCCCGCACCGCGCTTCCAATCTGCCCATAAAATTCATACTGTTTATGAAAGTACACACATTTTAACGACACCTTTTTAAATGCAATACTATTCAATACAAAAAGGTTGGCTGGTTGTGAGATTCTAGAGAAAGTGATATTCTATCTTACTTTTGGTCTAACAGTAAAAATATTTGATGACTTCGTGATTTTTTTGGTAGCGTATATCTTTTGCGACATCTATAGCACCACATAGAACTCAAAGGTACGAGGTTATACGGTATTACAGTTATGCGCAAGTTCAGAATGCATACAGTAGTCCGAAATCAACTATTGAGCAGTTCAGACACAACATCAGTTTGGTCGGTAGGTCCTCCCAATTCAGTGGATGTTTGCGGAACTGCAATGAACAATAGCGCAGCCGTGCAACTATTATATCATGACGTCATCACCACTTCCTCAAACTTTTAAGCAGCTTGCATCTTCAGCTTCAAAGGGTATTCTGACCGTATGTCTATTTGGTCACATTGGGCCATTTCCACCTTATTGGTATTGTTAAATCGTATTGAAATGTCACGCGTCTAGAGTTGCTAGCAACACAGAGGCTAAACTCGCGTCTCAAGCGATTGGTCGCGATGATTATTTAAATGAACTCTTTCCACTATTTGCTCCAGGTTGAAAACTTTCATACAAAATACTTAACACAATAAATAACATTTTCTTTTTTATGCACCTACCATATTCTCTTCACCACCCTAGGTTGACTGGTAGAGAATGCCTAAGGCATTAAGTCCGCCTTTGAACCTTGTGTTGCATGAATAATAAATAAATAAATAAAAGAATTTTAAAGTCCTGCGTACCCCTCAGATTGCTCCAGTTTATCAAAGTTAATTCGTAAAATCAAAACCTAAGAACACCAAATTGTTTACCAAAAAAGTCGCCTAAAGAAAAATACACTACCTTTTACCCACCTTATTCTCCACACTAGTTTAGGACAAAAATTGAATATTTTATTAAAAATCGGCCCCCGTATAAAGGTTACAGCAGCCTTCCCCGGTCAACGCACAGTGCGCCGTTAGAAGAGAGCGGCGGTGACGATACTTGTAACGGCGCGTGTTTGCTGAGCGGGCCCGCGGTGGACATTGCCTTGGCGTGCACCGACCATCTGAGGACCGTGCAGGAGGAAGCTAAACCACCCGGTATGTTCCCTTTCATCTTATCCTTCTTATAATGTAATTGTTTTATCAGTAAAACAACAACAACAAACGCAACACAACAAAACACACACACAACACAACAACAGCAACAACACACAACCCAACCAACCCAACTCACAGGAGTTGTGATTATTTTTTTGCTTTTATATAGCCTCTTTCAATATTGTGAATGTGAGAAAATTGTTAACGCAAATCTTAGAATACTTCCTAGGTACCATTTTTACGGTACGAGTACAATATTGACTGGACTCCACTGTCCTTACATAATTTACGTGTTAGTACTGTAATATGGAAATATTGGAACGAACAATTTTTTTAAAAAGAGTTACCATGGAGGTTCTTGCCGGTTCTTCTCCATGCGACCAATTTAGAACCATACACTAGCTTCTGACGTTTTACAAGTGCCCATGTAGCCTATGTGAAATAAAAAGCTTTTGACTTTGATCCATCTAATAAAATTGAAAATAATAGTAAAAAAATACTTTTGTTTTGGAATTGCAGACTGAAAATTGTATGGTCAAAAAACAAAGAAAAGTTTTCAAGATACTAATTGTGATGTCTCGCTGAAAGACACTACTGTTATATACAAAGAATTGTCAAGCTATTTGTCTCATGATTTTTTATTGTGTTCTACAGCTACCACCTAAAACAAGTCATTCTGTGATTAGGGAATTAAGGGTTGACCAGGTGGTTGTGAATCAATGTCCAAACCACGGAAAGAAGCTAGCAAGGTCTTGCTAGTTTCACAGTTGACTAATGTAACGCAGCAGTCTACGCGCGTTTGTCGATTTACTCCACTCAATTCATGAGAGACCCACCTTTTAAGCTTTTTCACCTTCCCAATTTGTTTCAAGTGGATTAAAACAGTTTTGTCACTAACATAGCAGCTTGCAGCTAACTCGGACGTGGTTTGCGATGTATCCGCTTCCACAATTGCCTTCAATTTTCACTCTTCAACCTTGGGCTTCGGTCGCCCACGGGGCTTGTTTTGCAGGTCGAAATTTCTAAAACGAAAATGTTAGAACCAAAAACGCACTGTATTTTCTTTTGCGACATCGACGCCGTACACATAATTATTTTTAGAGCCGTTTCTGCAGCACTGTGGTGCTACGGCGGAACTCGTACTTGTAAATAACGTGTTATTTTAACTTTTTCCATTTTGTAAACTGATTGACACAAAGAAAAACCAAAGGTGGAAAAAAACATAATTATAGATTACGGTTTTCGAAAAACAAATGCACGAGTAAACAGCTGTATAAATTTGAAATTGGAATTCTTAACCAAAGAGGAGAAATTTGAGATCAAGGTGGCCAGCTCGACAAAGCGTCAATTTCATATGTCAGGCCTAATATTTGATTTGTAACTTCATTCGCAAAGGCTCTTTATAAAAGTTGTTACAAGCCAGTACTTCATTTTAGAATGTAGTAAAAGCAGAGATGTAGTATGTAAGTGTTGCAGCGCTGGGGACGGAGTACAGCGCGCGCGACTCGTTCGAGCACTCGTCGTCGGAGTCGGGCGCCACGCTGGCCACGCTGGCGCCGGCGCCCGACTGGGGCGGCGCGCTGGCGCCGGCGCCGCGGCCCTTCAGCCTGCTGCGCGCCTTCGTGCCCAGCTTCGTGCTGGCGTGGCTGGGCCTGGCGCTGCTGGCGCTGCTGCTGTTCGAGACGGACTGGGCGCCGCTGCAGACGCTCAAGCGCAAGCCGGAGCTGCTGGCGCTGCGGCGCCACTACTACGCGCCGCTCAAGGACTACCTCAAGCGCAAGCTGGTGGAACTCTTCTGATTCGCGCGGCGGCCGCGGCGGCCCGGGCGACTCCACTTCCCGAGTGTCAAATTTTTCCGGCGCGTACCGTTAAGTTTTTGAGGGTAAAGTGATTGACCTCGCTTGATAAACGTAAACACAGCTTCAGCCAAAACTTTTTTATTCAACACTCAAAATTATGTTTTCAGTACTCAACTATTTCTATAAAACTTCCTTTTCTATTTTCTGAAACTCTTTTCATCTACTAGCACGAGTTGTGTTTACGTGTCACCGGCGAGGACGTCTCAACGAGTCTTATTTGTACAAACTGTCCGCGTACGTAGAGTAAGTCACCGCTATACGCTTTCTTATAGTACAATTAATTTGTAAGCTATCACTACTTCTCGCACGGCACAAGGATTTGTGGGGTCTCTACGTTCCTAATTGTTTTTCACACATGGGCCTACTGCTTAAATCGGCCTTACGAACATTACACCGATAATTTAAAAATATTAGATCTGTTAATATAAAATAATGTCCTGCTTACAAACTGCGATATTATGAATCTCATAATTTTATACTACGATTTCCACGTAACATTCCACTTAATGATTTAGTCTTCCAAAAGTATTGTTTGTAGTGTTTTAAATAATTATTTTTATAGTACCTATTTAATAAACGTTTAAGTATTCGTGCACAAAATATTTGATATTTTTTATTTTTTAGGTGTGCCATAACTTTATATTTTTAATCCTAGTCATAAACAGCTGGTTCTATACTTTCAGCACAATTATTGTATAAGTTTATAAACAATATGTTGTCTAAGTGTTATTTATAATATTTTTGTAGGAACACATTGATTAAATTATTTATTTATTATGACACAATTCAATGTTGTTAATGCCTTACTAGAGTGAGTGTGTTAGGATTAAGTACTTAATTAGACGCTTCATTTTTCCTAGTCACTATGTATGTAAATGATTCTCAAACATTAATATATTAGCACTAGTTATAAGGTACATGACAATTGTAAATCATGGCGATTTGAATATTTTTTACACGAAATAATATGTATACTATGTAACTGTGTGGTAGGCACAACAGTGTGCGTGCAATATTTCTTTGTGTGCTCCGGAACTGAGGTCAGTTTAAGGGGAGTTCACATGAACTGTCTTCAAACACATGAGGGTCGACTGAACTAACTAAGCTATGGAACTGACCTATCGCATGGAAAAATGTAATTTATAATACTGCTTTTACACATTCACGCTCGGTATTCACTTCGTTAGTCGCGCGAATGTGTAGATACGGTTTAAAAGTTATTCCTAATGGACATGTCACATTTGGTTTTCCAGTAACTTAGAACTTATTTGGTACTCCACGACCACAAAATTAATTAAGTCTATTGCAATATGTGCTAATTTATTGGAAATGAGAACCATTCTCTCACTCAAAATCAGCGAATATGTATAATCACTTGTAAATTGCATCACTGTTGTGAGTAGCACAAGTACAATGAATTGAATAAAATTAATCTGTAACTATTTCGTACTGAAGCCACAATTCTGCTTACCTTCACATCACATCGCTTGATCATAATTTACTGAAATTGTCAATTAAAATTACTAAAACTGTCAAAGAGTAAACAAGTATGGACTGCATCGCATTTAACTAGAGTAACTTGTAAAAATGACAGAATACCTTCATTGTGGTAGTCTAATACTCGTAGCCAATAAAATAGAACTCTTAATTTTTCTTTGTGGACCAACATGCTATGGAGTTAAGTTTGTATGTACCTAAAAACTTATTTTTATACCGTTATTGCTTTTTCAACTCTTATTACGCTTAGAATTAAGAATCTCTTTATAATGTTATGAACAGGAATGGAAGTTGGTAATGTTTTGGAATGTTATAGATGGTTTATTTCGACAATGTTTAGATGCCAAACTGAGTTTTTACAGATACGTATTTGTTTCACTGACTGTGCAGTCTGCTGTGACGGCGCTTGTGCCGCGTGATCAACTCGAACAGAAAGCAGAATGCCAGTACTGTACCACCTTCGTGAACTTGTTATAAACTAATGTAATTGTAGTCTAAGAACAAACATAGCTTTTAGTTAACAGTTTTGAAAAATCATAGAGGTTTTAATAAAACATCCTGCCGAAATCGATTTAATCTTTTATTATTAAAATACTTCCAAAATAAGCAACAAACAAATAACAATGTAAAAAGAACATTCTATGGTGCTATATAGACCTGCTATTTAAAATTAACACTGTAATGATTATTATTATATGCAATTTTATCACTGTCAAACTTACAGTATACATTTTTATCCATTCATATTTTAAAAATATGGCACTTGGAAGTTGTTAAAAAGTATTAAGAATTACAAATATAGGTAGCTTTTTATTACAAACAAGTATAATACGCTAAAAAAGTGCTATCTTACAAATCGGATGTCTTCAATACGCCTGCGCAAACTATTATGTCATTCATTGTCATTATTCGTATAGCATTGCGAAATTTGCAAATGTGGGTCCTAATCGATTACAGTGTTTGAAAGCAGCAAAATTGACACGGTACGATCACAAAAAATACTCTTATAAATTCAGATTCACCCTTATAATCATAATGTAAAATATACATTCATTTGAGCTACGCGGCGATAGTTTTCGTATACAGACGTCCCGATGCGCGCCCGCAGAGGACGTGCGGGGCAGTACATAGGCTCGTCGGCCCCGCATCGTCCGTCCACAAAAATCACCTCCGCATAAACGGTATACAACTAATATAATTCCATATCCACCCATAAAATACGTAGGATGTATCTAAGCATACAGAACGGTCGTCGGGCTCGGCGGTCAGTCCACGATGGAGATCTGCGCGAAGCCCAGCAGGCTCTGCTCGTCCTCGGGCTCGGGCGGCGCCGAGTTGAGGCGGAAGGTGAGCGAGCGCGGCGGCGGCGCCTGCGCCGGGAACAGGAAGTCGTCCACCAGGCGCTGCAGCTGGCGCGCCGTCACGTCGGCGTCGCGCGCGTCCAGCAGCCCCGCGCCCACCAGCTCGGTGGCGATGCCGTCGGCCGAGTCCTTGCCGGCCGCGAACTCGAAGCGGATGTCGTTGAGCTCGTTGCGCGCGTTGCGCATGCGCAGCACCAGGTTGATCTGCGGCGCGTCGCCGGCGCCCAGCGAGCCGATGGTGAAGGCGGCGCCGCGCTCGTCGCTGTCGCTGTCGGAGCTGTCGGCGCGCTCCAGCGTGTTCATGGGCCGGTCGCGCGCCGCGTCGTCCTCGTCGTCGTCGTCGTCCTCCTCGCTCTCCCACACCCACTCGCCCGTCTCCATGCGGTGCAGGCGCCCCGACGCGCCCGGCTGCCGCCGGCTCGCCTTGTGCACGCGCGTCTCCATGCTGGGCCCGATGGTCACCAGCGTCGACACCAAGTACTTGCGGTCGCGCGCCTTCTTGAAGAATGAGTGCTTCAGCAACTCAGTGGCCGTCGGCCGCTTTGCCGGATCCTTCTGCAGACATTCGAATATCATTTTCCTGAAGGTCTTGCCGTACGCCTTGTACTGATCCTTCTCTTCGGCGCCGGTGTCCAATGTCGGCGGATCGTTCTGTAGGGTCAGCATGAGCACCTTCATCGGGGGATATTTGTGGTAGGGTGCAGTACCAGTCGCCATCTCTATGGCCGTAATACCAAAAGACCAGATATCGGCTTTGAAATCGTATCCGTGGTTCTGCTCCATGACTTCGGGTGCCATCCAGCACGGGGTGCCCACAAAGGTGTGACGCACCTTCTGGCGTGAGATATCACGTCCGGTGGCCAGCCAGGCCGACACGCCAAAATCGGCGATCTGAACAATGCCGTCGTCTCCCAGGAGAATGTTTCCGGCCTTGATATCTCTGTGGATCTGACCATTCTGGTGAAAGTACTCGAGGCCTTTTAGCACCTCTTTCAATACTGTGGCGATTGTCGCCTCGTCGAACACACCGTGTTTGCAATTGGATATCCTCATTTTGTGTTTGATGATATCGAGCAAGCTGCCGCCCTCGAGAAGCCGCAGCACGAGCCACAGCTCCTCCTTGACCACGAAGCTCGTGTAGTAGGTGACCACGTTCTCGTGGTTGCAGCTGGACATGGCCTGGATCTCCTTGAGCAGCTCGTCCATGGAGGTGTTCCACTTCTCGAGGTTGATGCGCTTGATGGCGCACTTCTCGCCGCGCGGGCGGCAGAAGGCGGCGTGCACGACGGCGGTGGCGCCGACGCCGATCACGTCGAGCAGCTCGTAGTCGTCCTGGCTGTTGGGCCACGTGTGCCCGGATCCCGCCATCTTGTTCTCCACCTAATGTACCTACGGCTGAATTAGCTCTACGGCAACTACTTGTTCTTATTTGTACTACTAATAAGGCCAAACTTTAAGGCATGAACTGTAACTACAAACTGTATATTAAATTGGATAGGTCATGTCTTCCATGTTGATGTGATGTTTAGGTTTGTAATTCTGAATTACTAACTGATATTTTCCCTTAACTATTTCAACTCTATGAATGATTTTAGAAGCTTCTCTTAATTCTAATACAGTTTTATTTTTATAATTAATTATATTGTCGTTGTTGTAGTCTACACTTGAAGGGTATAACTCATCACCTGAGGACAAAACAAAGTTATTAGTACATGTGTTTCAAATGAAAATATCAAGAAAAAAATGATGCAATAATAACCTGGTAGCACAGAGAACATGCCATCTTTCGCTTTGACAAATACTGGATAGATTAGGTCAGTATCATGTCCACTCTTTTCTCGCGCGAATTTAACAAGCTCCTCTATGTCCTTCACATGGGCCAGTCGGTTGAGCTCGTAAAGTTGTGGTGGTTGTAGCTCTTTGCCACTGTGTATTACTTCTGCAGGGCTCAGCCACTGTAAAAAAAGAAAAAAAAAATTTTGGACAACCATCATAACTTGAACTGAAATATCTATTGTATTGTAATCTGTAATTCTTTACTAATAAAAATGATGAAAACAATAACAGTATAATTTTGCAGAAATGAACTTCAATTCTGCAATAGGATTAGCTGATTGTTAACAATTAAATAGAAATTTGCAGTGATTGCTCACAAAAACAATTATAAGTTTTATTGTTGTTTTTACTTTTGTGCAATCACTGAACAAAATAATAAACTTTACAAAAACACTTACCTCTACTGCGACCACTTCACTGCTACTTCCGATGCTCTTTGGCTTATTTTCAAGGGCAGTGACAAAGAAAGCAGTGTCGAATCTCTTTGGGAGGGTGAGTGGAGTCAGCCAATTACTCCAAAAGTGCAGGGACCAGATGTCAGGATAGCACTGATGCTCTTCACACAGGGTAATCCAGTCTGCAGGATTATTGGCTACCTGAAAGAAAAGATAAAGTTCACATTAATATTTGTTGATTGGTTAGTTACAACAACTTCTACTGAGTGGCCTATTTTCTTAGGAACCTATTTTTTTTTTAATTTTGCTGAAATTCCGAGTGTTCTGTTATGAATTTAACCTAGTCTATAGCATATTGTGAAGCTGAACATTTATAAAACCTTGTAGAAATGAGATCAGTAATTTTGGAGCTAATCTTTTAACCTTTTTTTATTATTTACACAAAATATACTAAATTCTGACCCAGACCAGATGATGCACCAGCAAAGTAATGACTTGATGAGAAATTGCAATATTACTAATGTAGTTATATTCCAACTTGATTTCACTCCACTAATTAATTATACAATCAATGTTGGTGCCAAAATGATTCATTAACAAGAATGGAATTTGCACATTAACTTGAATGTTTCTAGAAATTGTCTTTCTGATGACTTGTTTTTTAACAGCTGTGTATTGAAATACTAGCTATCCGTAGAGGTATGTCCTGTGTCTGCATGGTTACTGCTCTGCTTCTGTTAGTTGCTGAAAGGTGTGGTGGTATGCTGCATTTGCCACAAATGTCTAAGAAACTATACAATTACACAAAAACAATTTTTCAATGAGGTCAAGTGGTTCATGAGATTAAACTCATGAGCCCCAAGCGAACACCTGCATTCGCACAACTATTGTCTTTCTTTCATTCTTGAAAGGTTAGTGGTTTCAAATAATCTCTTCAGCTTTATAATATTAAGCATAAATATGAAGAACTTTCACATTGTTTTGATCGGAAATGATATTAGTTAATAGGAAAACTAAACAAAAAAAATTTACTGAGATCACAAGATTAACACAATTTATTTTCATTAGTGATTAGTATGGTATCTAAACCTCTGTACTTGTTAATTGATTAGTAATTTTACCAATTATGATTCAGCAATGATCTTAGTTTTAACAATACCTTAAAATTTCAAAGCTAATTTTGAATTGAATAGTAGTCCGAATGCCATTTGTGAGCGAGCTCATACTTCTCATTGAACAATGTGTAAATATGTATAACTAAATATTGACACAACTGTATAACGCCAAGTAAAGATAATATACTCACTCGGCTTTGCCAGTTCTTAACATCAATATCCTGTATGATGTCTGCCCATAGCCCAGTCCTCTGCTCCTTTCTCTTCCGGCTGCAGATCAACAGGCCCAACTCTTCAAAAGTCTCCCTGATTGCTGTTATCCGCAGTTGGAAGTGTCTATAAACACAAATATTATCAATGAGTACTTGGAAAAGCTAACACAATGGCCAATGTTGGCCACACAATCAAAGTTATTACTTGTTTTGTACACCATTGTCTTATCTGAGTAGATTAAATCAGTCAATGAATGCCAAAACTGCACCAACATGGTTAATTGGCACAGTAATTGAGTATAACACTTAGACATTGTTGGAGGCCAATATATTTAGTGAGTACATGCGAGTTACTTTAGATGATTGTATTGAAAACATTGCTATTGGCTCAATTAGGAATCAAATGTCTTGATTCAGTTGTGGTTTCTGTTTGTGGTTTTGGTTTCTCCAACAACTTCTATGATAGCAAATGTGTTACAACAAAAACAGAAAAATCCAATAGCAAAGTAGACTAGTACCCTCAATCATATTCCAATAAGTATCTATATTATAAACTATCAATATTTTTGGTTGTATCAATGCGTGTGTATTTCCAAACTACAGAAAAAGATTATCAAATTGTAGCCAGCCATTAACATACCAAACACCGATTTAATTAGTGCTTTGGCATTTACGTTTATTTTACATAACCAGTTACTGTTAGAGAATGCATAATTAATGTCAAAAAAAATTAAGGAAAACACTCACGCTTCTGCTTTAATAAACACAAGATGTATTTAGAAAGTCTTTGTCAAGAAATAATATGAAGATCACAACAGTAACTAAATATCAGTATGACACATAAATATACAAGTTAGCTAATGTACACAATGCAATATAAAAATGATTGCAACAGCACTTCACTTGGTGTTAAATATAAAGTGATGTACAAGTGTACAAGCATTAGTGTTTACTGTCGTTATCATTTTACTGTGTGACTGACGAAAACGTCAGCCGAGATGTCAAGGTCCACAAATATTACCTTTGTATAGGATTATTTTGGAAAATCGGGTTGATAACACTATCAGGGCGGTGAAATGTTTCCAAATCTTTTTTCGTGTAGCCGAAGGCTTTGAGGAGCTCCAGCCAGCGGGGGCTCCCGTCCTCGGATTCGGTGACTCCGCCGGGAAACACCACGCTGTTGGCAAACGTAGCACTGCGCGTCCGAGTCTGCAACAATATGTCGTAATTAACACCGCCACGATCTTCACCGCGCGATAACAACTCGCTATTCCGCTTTGTGAGCACTATTAACGAAGCAGAGTCACGCCAACTTTTTCCAATAATATTTTTCATTACTGATTTTTAAACAGCGACAACAGCAAGTAGCAGGGTTTAAAATACAAGGTCGACTTACGCGTTCTACGTTTAGAGGAACTCTATGAGTGATAATCAAGTTTGTGTGTCTTATCGTTGGTGATAAATAGTTTTGCGACACCACAAAATGGAATTATAAATACAAAAATAGCACAAAATTGACATTCACTGCACTCACATTTTTTTTCTGTGTCAGCCCGTGGTAGTGATGTCAATTAAAATCGATAGAACTCAATATTCTAATATGACGATAGAAAACTTTAATGTGTAAAAGTAAAAGCAATGATTGATTTAAATAGTTTCAAGTTTACATTTATACTGTTCCCCTTTGGTTTCGTTTCAAAACAAGTATTTATGTTTATCCAAATAAAGAACAATTCTCAATCGAGTTTGTCTTCTACAATAGATTAGTAACTATGTTAAAAGTTGGACATCACTACTGCAGCAGCTTTTACTTTTTTGAAAATCTAAAACTTGAATACTGGCCTTTTAGCCAAAATCAGGATTTTGTTTTCGGATTTCTTTGGGCAAAGAATAATAAGGGTTGTTTCGAACATTAATTTAAATGTTTACTATCGAGCATGGTACATAGATGTTGCAGTTAGCCCGCTTAGTTTATCACAACGAAAGAACGCGCTGTTTCGATGGTGAAATAAATTACACAGAGCAAAGTGCCTGGCTGGGTTTGAAGTACTCGTAAGTCGGGGCCGTTACCACTCAGCCAACACTACCCTAAAAAAAATATTCATTGTTATGTGAAAATTACACCATGCTGTAAATAAACGCATTGAAATTGCATCATTTTGACCCAGCGCATTAGAACCCACTCTCCTCGTTTTCTGGCAATTTTGGAGGAAGTAATTATTCACTGAAGGAAGAGACCTCTACGCTTTTTCTCATTCGCTCCAATAAGAGTGCCGCTTTCAGCGAATCTGACAGTGGTATAACAAGCTTACAGTTTAGACCTTCAATGATCCGCCAGCCCTTAACTAATAAACCCCTCCTTCCAACTCCCCTCTAGGCCGTCGCATATCCTGACAAAGTGCTTTAAAGTGAGGTATGGTGTTATCTCTTGTTGTACGCTGTTACCAGTACAGTCGCAGGTACCAGCGATATCCCAAAAAAAATAGAATTCCAGTTGGTTCTCTTCACTGACGACACGGCCGTTCTCCAATCTTCCGGAAATGGAGAATCGAGATAAGCCCAGTTAAGAGTGCTTTCCACCCCCAGCGATGCCCTGAGTCGAGGTCCATGCCCTTAGCGTGTAGGCGCTTAGTATTTTTTTTAATAGAAATAAAACTTGGTTGGAGGCTTTATTTTATTAAGGCCACCACAAACAAGTCCGATAATAATCAGACGACAACCTCATATGTTGACCAGCAAGCTCATTAAAAAAACTTAAATTCATAATTCAGTAAATTGTCTAGCATGATAAGTATAAACGGCGTCATTTAACTGACGTCCTGAATAATAGTATAATCAGCTGTTCAATCGTTCTATTGGCGTTCTAAACGATATTCAGGTATTCTATCAAACAACTAGGAACAGACATAGATCGATAGCATTTGATTGCTTGCCAAGCCCAGACATTGACCAGACAGTGACTTGGTCAGGGTTGCTGGAAGCCGATGGTTGCAAGACGCATAGGACCGGTCTTTGTGGCGGCGCTTGGGGGAGGGCTATGTCCAGCAGTGGACGTCTTTCGGCTGAAATGATGATGATGATGAAGCCCAGACATTTAAGCTTAACTCTAAGAGCGCCTTCAAATAAGTCGTGCTGTTGTCGCGCGGCACGCTACGGCTAATTTAAAGGCGTCCTAAGAAAATCGCCTTGAGCACAGCGATGGCCACATTGAATTAACACGGAATAACACGGCAGGTCTGTTAGTTTGTCTGTCTATCAAGTCAATTTTTTTTAGGAACCTAAGTAAAACTTGTACTTAGATACCTAAGTCAAGTCACCAAGTTGAAAATATTTTAATATTAGGTACTTATATTTTTATACTCTGCGTCTGTCTATTTGCTGTCTGCAAAAAAAAGCAATAACGGAGGAAGGTTTATGTATATAATTTGCTCCCGTGGGAAGCTGGGGTGGGTCACTAGTTTACAGTGGCGTAGCTATTCCCAATGGGGCCCTGTTACCCTGTATAATAAAATATTGAGGGCCCCTTTTTACCCGACTGCAGTATAGCCCCAAAGGACATTTGTTTTTCTTATAATAAGTAACCAACTAACTTTTTTTCTTTTTTAACCAAATGTTCATAGTGCGGCCGGATAATTTTAGAGTTCATAAGAATTTGAGCTTGTGGGAACTTTTTTTTCCACTAACTTTTTCCAGTGGCTTCGTATGTAAGAGTGTCGATTACTTTTCATAATTACCAATTATTTCTCACTATAATTTCTTACAGTGTTAAAAATCGTCGTTTTATTCGTGAGTAAATGTTATTAGGGCTACTGTCTACAGACGCGTAGCTTTACGGACGCATATTTGTCATTGTACGCCTGCTTAACATACAAAACTATGAAATCCTTCAACGGAGCGACAACGTCGTGCTCACGTCGCCGTCGTTGCATTCACTTCACGACGCCTGTCGCTCCGCATGTCATACGCCGGGCGTACGACGAACGAAAGGTTATTTTTATTTTTGTAAAAATGGCGGGAACATCTTTGTCATTTGCCGCGAATCCGGGAATTAATTTTATTCCCGCTTTCGCGTCCAAAACGGCTCGGGTGCGTTTTTGCTTGTGTTGATTTGAATTAAAAAATAAAAATATGCTTGTTTGAGAAATGCCTAAGTGGATAAAGACTATAAAGTCAAAAAGTCATAGCAATAGCTATTGGTGTGATTTATTTTTTTCTTTTCGCCAGAAATTAAATCTTGGTTTTAATTTTACTATGTTCGAGGATAATCTATAATAATGTGTCGAAGATACCACAGACTTATAGAAGCATTGCTAGTAACATATTTGTCAGGCGTTACCTATGTTTCTTAAATTATAATGAATTGGAAAAATATTATGTAGCTATTATGTTTATAATTGTTACATAATATTTTTAGATTAAATTAATTATAACATATCAATTAATTCTTCTTATCTTTTAAGTTCTGTTTTTCTACTTATCCTGCTTTTACCCCATAAAGAAGAATATTATAAAAAGCTCTCCCTTTTTTGAATATTATAAAAAGCTCTTGTTCGCACAGGAAAATGCATTTACGACTTAGATTAAACTGAATAAAATTGAAAAGGAAATTTTAAAAGAAGCCTGAGAAGTTTTAAATGGAAAGTCTGCTAGCTGTCAGCTTAAAGCAGAGATAAAAATGCTTTTCCTTTAATAAAAATATGAAGAGATGGCCATTTTAATTTGGGTCGTGGTGCTCTATGAATCGCGGTCCCAACATCCACCTTTTTTTTGGGTAACCATTCTTTTGGGACCACAAGGAAATAGGCATTCACGTACAGTTACCAAAAAAACTGTAGTATTGTGGTCCCAAAATACTACTAAACATAATGATTATTTTGATAGGTTAAAGTTGGGACCGTGGTATGTAGCGTATGCCCTCGACCTTTTAATTTGCAAATTAGCTTCACTTTTTTTTCTTTTGACTGACCGACATTTTGACAATTCAAATGTGTTAGTAACATACCTGTAAATAATAACAGTGGCACGGATCTTCAAAGTTAAGCCGCACTAGCTGAGGTCGGGTCAGGGATGGGATACTCAGAAAGCATGTAAAGCCGTTGGTCTTATCGTTGTGGATGGGTAGTTGGAAGCAATCCAAAACCAGTCTTGTCAAGGGATATCGTGTCATTCAGTTGCTGGGTTGAAGAGGCCGGTTAGGCAGCAGCTATAAGAGTCTTTCACACTGGTATTCAGCTATACTTAAATTAGAAGCCAACAACATGATTGTTGAGTTACCGTAACTCTAGAACGCAAAAGGCATCTGAAGGAAGGGTAGTATTAGTCAGTGAAAGTCAGATACGTTTTCTGACTCCATCTTAGACCAGAACGGGCGGTCGCCTCCAGAAGTAGAGCAGTAATTCTACCGAAGGAAGTCACTGCATGTCCACTTGGGCCAATCGCCGAGACCTTAGCTTAAAATCTAATGTTCAATAGAAAAAAGATCATTTGAATTTCTCTGCCTTGGAGTATTCAACCTTAATTAAATCATGTCTGTATCCCCCAAAGAATTAGGCAGGGTTGTCAGTACTACCGGAGTGGTAAAAGCATACATAGCGAACGAATCCTCAAATATCATACTTTTTAGATCCTCGAATTTATCCTTAATACACTGTCAAAATTAATGAATGCATAACATGTGTTCGAGTATGTGCGAAGGGTACTTCCTTACTCGTTGTGTTCTGATCTTTTAAGCCGATATGAGGCGTTCAGAGCCTTCTCAATAGCCTTTCGTATATACTCCATACGAGGGCTTATCGTTCGCTTATCTGTTAGGGGTAAACTCTAAGAACAACAACGCTTACTGAACTTAGTTTCAGGAAATCTTTTAAACAACTTGGTGTGCCAAAACTTTGAACTTGCAGTAACAAATATTGTACGTTTAAAATGACACATGAATTATGTATGAACTCCTCATTATAGAATAGCTCAGCAGTGGCGCAAGGAAGCTCAGTGGTAGCGGTTATAACTTATGAGTTAGGCATTGTTCAGACCAAACGTATTGTCGGCCGCTGACTCTGAGCGGGCGTTATGCAGTTTATCGCTTTTCATTATTAAGGTGATTTATATTGAACCGGCTATACTTTATTACGCAGTGCGTTGTCGCTGATTTTATTGTACTACGCGTAGCCAGCGCCTCTTTTGTTCACACAAATAAAGCATTCTACGTTAAAGCGTACCTGCTGTCGTGTTGGCTTGGTGATAACCCATATTTATTGCAGACAGAGTCCACATTTACTCTTGGGCTAACAGTGAGTATAGTCACAGTCGGCGGCGGGCAAAACGTTAGGTGTGAAAGATGCCTTATAGTTATGTACTCAGTACGAACAAATCTCATCAGCACTAGAGAGGAAATGGGCAAGTTCTAGGGGCCATTATACATTATTCTAAATCCACACTGGTTCCGCATAGCGGTTACCATGGGATACAATCCAGCAGTGTGTTTTCTTTTACAGTTTTCTGTAGCTTAACAACCTGTGTTAATACCTACACATTATGCGATTCTTTTGTAATGATAATCCACGTCTTTAATAGTTCAAGAAGCTTCATCAAGTTTGTGGCCTTTTAAAGCGGTTTAACCTTTCGACTTTGGTAATTACAGAGACAATTAAAAACAATAGGTGTGCGAACGCCAGCGTTCGCGTGGGTTAAAATGCGCTGTCTTTTAAGAGGAAAAAGTCATTGAGTACATTCAGTGCCTTTCAGTCTTGATGCCAATAGATTTTTTTTACAATTTTTTTACAATCTCGTTCGATGCCATTTGTAGCTGAAATTAGCATTTACTTGTTGAAAAGTTTTAGGGGTATGTGGAACAGGGTACAGGATGTGAAGTTCTGCATATTTTCGTCGAATAGGGGGAAGATCCTCAAACCAGACGAGTGTCGTGGTGTATGGTTCGGGAAACTGCCTGGTAGTTGATTTCAGGCTGTTATACGAGTATAGTATTTTGGGGTAAGGTCGGCTCTGGGGTAAGAATATTTAATTTAAATGAAAGAAGGGTTGTCTTATTTGGCTAGATTGTTTAATGCTAGCCATATTGAGCGGCGAGGCGGAACATAATAATTTGTCACGCAAGGTGGCTAGACTTGCTAGCGTTAAAATATAGCGAAATATGAGCGATATTTAATATAGGTTTTATTACTTCAGCGCCGATCTTACCCCAACGCACTTGTATGTTAATCCCGTGGTAAACTCTGACACTACGATGCAGGGTTTGAAAGTTCCTGTATAACGTCATAGATGTCGCTATATTGCACTACGCCTTGATCACGCGTACCGAATAAAAGGGCGAGACCGTAAAATGTTTCTCGGCCCCTGCGGAACGAATTTTCAGGAAACTGACAGTAATGTGTAACACAAGGCGTACAATATACCTATACGGAGGGAAGTACTAATTCCACGCGGCCGATGTTGGCAGAAGTTTATAAACTGTAGGAAGTAAATCTGTCTAGCCGATTATCCGTAGGATAGAAATATAACATATTTGGTCTAGCCTGTTTGTCGGAAGCGAGGCTATACGCTTCTTTTATCAAAGAAGTAACGTTCTATTGCGATAATTTTCGACCAATATTTTGTCTAAATTTATTAAAATACAAGTGTAGGTATATTCCATTCCAACCTTCATTGCTGTATAAGAAGGAAAGAAAATAAAAAAAACGGTCAGTGCTCAGCAAAAAGCTGGGACTCGTGTGTTAAGCAGAGCCACAGCGCTGATTTTCAGCACCAGCCGAATTCGACGGAAAGACGCTGCACGGCTAACGTAAAATCCTTACTAATATGAGTATGTGTTTGTTTGTTTGTTTGTTAGGCTTTCACGCCGTAATTACTGAACCGTTTGCTTTGAAATTTTGCAGACGTAAAGTTAGAAGTCCGGATTAAATAATAGGCTACTTTTTATCCCGGAAAAATGTGATGTTCCCGAGGGAAAACGAAAATATTGTTAGCTTCATATGAAGCTGTCAGTATCAGTTTGGTGACACATGGCGCTGTGTGTCGTTTAAAACAAAGCTAAATGATACGATAAATTATCCCCGGAAATGAGGAATTCCCGAGGGATGACGTACAATTTGGTTTATCGCCTAAACTGATTTTTACATCTGCTTATCCTGTGTACTTAGTATCGTTTTTACGTAGTTAAGCAAAAACTTTTGTACTTTTTGACCTGCCCTTTATCCTGGCAGGTATAATTGACAGTTCCAGAAGGTTAACAACGTTTATGAATAATCAAAACAGGTTATAACAAATAACTGTAAGTCTCTGAAATTACTAATTGGTATAAGTAGGTATTTAGTATAAGTAGTCTTTACGCCAGCTAATTCTTTATATAAGCGATAGATGGCGCTGGGTGTATTTTAACACGTGGTAACGTTGTGTTTTTTAAGATATGTAAGTAGTGGTATGATATCTCGCGCCCTAACCTATAACTCATACGCTACCTATACTTATTCAGTGCAGTTTTAGACTTTATTATTTACCGTTTTGTTTTATCATAGCTTAGCTTAATTCGATTCCCTAGGTATAGTTTATTTAAAGGCAATTACGTCGCTTTGTTCGTCATTTAGATTGTTATAGTTTAGGACATTGAACTAACATTACTATAGGATTATACTTTAGTTTAGGTTTATAGTTTTTAGTTTACTTACTCATTATTTCACAATGCCTCGCAAATGTATATCTAATTGGTCGAGCGCCTCATCTCAAGCTCGGGCGATTTTAGCTCGGGCAATGAAAATAGCCCGATCTCAAGAATCATCTCTCCATGCTGGATTAAGAAGGCGCAATCAAGCAGAGTGTCAGGCAGCTTTGAGAGCTGCTGAGCTACCATCTCAGCGCCAGCAAAGATTTGAGGAGCAAGCCACTCGCCAAGCTTCTTTGAGAGCTTCTGAGAATGATATTCGTACTGAAGTCCGTTTATCGCAACAGGCTCAACGTCAGACAGCACTAAGGGCGTTTGGAAGAGCAAACAGAAAGACAAGCTATTTTGAGAGCTAATGAGACGTCTCTTCAAACGCAGCTACGTTTGGAAGACCAAGCAGAAAGACAAGCTATTTCAAGAGCTAATGAGACGCCTCTTCAAACGCAGCTACGTTTGGAAGAGCAAGCTGAAAGACTAGCTATTTTAAGAGCTAATGAAACGCCTCTTCAAACGCAGCTACGTTTGGAAGAGCAAGCTGAAAGATTAACTGAGAACTAATGAGACGTTTCTTCAAACGCACGGACATGACGCATACATCAGCACTACTCAGCTCAACCATTTTATAGGGAACCGAATTATCCAATACACGGGCCACTGTCAGTGAGACATTTGAGTGAGCATGACAAACTCTCAGCTGCCGTGTCGTGTGAGTGTCATAGGCTATTATTTTATGAACGCGGGCGAAGCCGCGGGCAAAAGCTAGTATATTATATCTTCGTTATAAATGTCAAATCATGTTTTGTCGGGCCTGTCCATTCATCAATCAGTGTTCACATTGGGTGCCCAACCCCGACGTCACAGCGAGCGACCAAGCGAATAGAATTCCAATCAATGGCCATAATTGTCAATTTGCAAATAGGAAGATCCGATTAGAGTAGGTACTGTGGGTTTGACTTGGGACCTAAGATGTGTGAGCTTTGCTTGTTTGAATCCAGCAAACGCAACCGTAAATAAAACATTATCAGATATCTGAAATATAAAATAAAAACTGGCCAAGAGCGTGTCGGGCCATACTCAGTGTAGTGTTCCGTATTACACAAATTTCTCACAATGTAACAGAACCCAACTACGATTTAACAGCGTGAAGTAGTCCATGTATAAATTAGTAACCCAATTTCCCGAGAGATGGCGCTGTACCCGGTGGCAATTTTGATGATAAAAACGAAAAATAGTCGACAATTATATAACAGTTTGGTTACAAAGAAAAAATAAATAACAAAACAAATGGCATATACACAAGAATGGACCCGACTGTATGTCCCGGAATGTAGGGAAGCCACAGTTCTTGCCTTGTAATTGTCTATTTAAAACTATGAATAACGCAGTGCTGTCAAATAAAAAAAGGAAGAAAGAAACTTACAGAAAACTGGCAGCATTACCACGTTAGATGGCAATGCTTATTTGCTGGCTTAATAGATATATTATGTTCTAAGTTCTAACTCTTAAATCTGCCTCACGAGAGTCTGTGGGACCCCTATTATATGATAAAAGCGTATAAAGGCTTCCAACATAACATCTACGTCAGGTAGCAGACCTCTGATGACATCGTTAGGTCTCCGATACGAAGCGAGTTGGAAGTTTTCCAACAAGATCATCCAATTACCATATCTACGAACCTTTAAATCGAACTAAGTAGATGATTTTGAAGACTTGCCGGTATTCCAAGCCTGTTTCCAGGACTTCCGCTCGACTCTCACGACGACGGAACTAACTCTCGATCAATGTCAATGAATTAACTAGCTATATAATTAGTAGTTACCGACGATGAACGGTGGAGTTGGAGGACATAACTTGCTCTGACAGCTGTGGTGACCGAGTGGAAACGGCCTCCACTTACGAGTTGTAGGTCGCAGGTTTACACCCAGTTAGGTGCATTACTTTGTGTAATTTATTTCATCACCACTGCTCTCAAAACGGAGAAGGAAAACATCGCGAGGAAACCGACATGTCTTAGAACCAAAAATTCGAAGACATTGTGACATCCACCAATCTCACTCGGCCCAAATGCTAGATTACGGTCCATTCCCTCTCCTAGAGAGGAGATCTGAGTCCAGTTGGGACTCAGATCTCCAGGAACATTATAAGACTGACGCTAACCTTGCTCTATCTCAGAATTAATTAATACCAATGATCAACTATTTTTATATCCACGAGAACTTGGGCCGTAAACTGAAAAAGCATTTGAAATATTTTTCATTTACTCCGTATTCACATTTTTAATTGATTCCAATGCAAAGGAAACAAACCGTGGAGTGTGGAATAATTCCATTTTTTTTTCTTCGCATGATTTCACAGTAGAGTCTTTACTGGCTCATATTTTTCTACGTATAAAGCCTTTTGGCGCCTTTGTCTCGCTTTGCATAAAGTCTGTGTGGATCGGAAAATATCCCTTTGACTAGCTTCAATTATTTGTATTACAAGTTGTTTATTAATTTTTATATAAGAATGCGATCGATCGGGTATATGGTTTCTGCAAATAGTTATTCCTGCTATCTATGAAATGCCAATAAAGAGGACCATGAAATCTATCGGACGAGTTGACTAGGCAATGAAATATTAACGTTCATAGTACCAAGGAATTCACATTGTTCTTGGTTTAAGACACTACTGGCTGCTTTACGTTTACGCCTCTCAAGATTGTATGACTACAAAACCCCGCGTATACATCAGCCCTAATAGTCCACGCGAAGCGCGAAGCGAAGTCTATTCTTAGCACACAAGAGTTCTAGACCACACAGATATCTTATTACAAGATCAACTACGAAACTCAATCTATTCTCAACAATGGGAAAGTTAAACAGCGTCCTTCAAGATTGCCACTTGATGGCACATCTAGTCCTACCTTTGTTAAAGCTATGTGCCAAAGATATCGGTAACGATAAAAGGTACAGGAGCGAACAAAAGGGTGCATAATGGCGCAGTCATCATCGTATCTTTATGGTCGCTTCGTTTATGGGACCCTGGTACTGACGTGCCTGGAACGCACCCGCACTTGGAAACATAGAGACAGATATTACCTAATATATGTTGAGCACACTTCAAGAAACAATGCAACGTTATATGCGCGGCTATTATAGAACTAATACGCGAAGGAATAAGGGTCGTAATGGTATTCGGGTGGGCTTGCATTTGTCTGAATCGTGCGCGCAACAAGTGCGGCGCAGGTGGCGGTGCGGGGTGCGGCGTGCGGGGTGTGCTCATTGATCAGCCGGCGCCTGTTGCTCGACCTGATACCCCCCACCCCCCACTGACCTGCCCCCCCACCTCTATGGGCTTGACGTGTGTAATCAAACTGACATGTGCGGAATAAGGGCAGAAATAGATTGCTCATCATCATATTTTGAAACAAATATTTGAGCAGCGCGGAATTTTGATTTGGGTACGAAAAATCGGATGAAATATGCATGAGTGGCTGAAACAAAGAGATATTCGGATGTATGCTTTGGGTGGGAGCGGTTGCTTAGCTAATTAATGTTCCCTTTGGTCCGATATTAAGTTATTAATACAGTGCTACAGCTCGAACGAGTGGGTTCCTAATTGCGGGAGCGTAAACAAGGTTTTGATGAGCCGCAGAGTCAACACTTGACGGGGGGATAATCGCCGAGCCAAATGTGTGGTTTCGTTGAGTGTTTGTTGATAAATAACGTGCCTAATTAATTGCGTTTGATAGATACTTATTATTAAAACAAATCCATTATATTGTTCCCCAAAAATTGCGTTGGTTTTTGTCATATAATTCTGCGAATATTGTTACAATTGTTAGGTATGTTTTGGCAAACCGTAATCATGAAACTTTCCTCGCGTTTGTGTTTTTTATGCTAATTTTCGAATGGTAAAAGTATCATCTCGCGTCTACTTTCCCGCGCAACTGTGGATGCAACGAGCCGCGAAGGAGCAAAATGTTTGATCTAGCGATGTGGATACAACTAAACTGACAAAATATAACCATTGTTATATGTACACAATAAACATAGAGCCTTCAGAGATTTACTGAATCTTATTTAAGCTTATTTACTGTTATGTACAACAATAAACCTCACTTAGGAACCGATCGGTGTGCGATAAAGGAACGATTGAGAAATTTGGTCAAATTGTATTTCATAAATTGTGTTGTGCTGTTCCAGTCCTTTTTATTTTTACATTTTAATGTAAACGAAACTAAAGTCATAATCATACACACGATACTTTACCTTTTGAATAATTTTTGTTTAATACCCCTTACTGACCCACTGCTGGGCAAAGAAGCCCCCAAGTCCTTCAAAATCTTCTTTTGAGTCATATAGTCTATATTTTAACTAAATTGAAAATTCAAAGAGAACCGAGGAGAATTCATGTTATAAACATTTTCAGCGTAACTGGATTTCCACTCTGCGCTGCATGGACTAAGCTAATTGCATTCAGATTAAGAGAAAGTAAACTGCATATTGTATCGGGCTTATCCAACTAGAGCCGCACTAATAGGCCGCTACGGAAAACAGCGGGAAACAATACTGATAAATATGACTAATGGACCGTTTGATGTATTGTTTTTATCAGAGATCCACCTTGTCTGTACCTCCATGGCTTCTGATAAATGAATGTTCGTTCATAAATATTTGTAAGTGCTTTTACAACCATCAAATATGAATGTCTCCCCATAACGGACAACACTTTGATATAACAAAGGCCTCTGAATTTGTGATTTATTTCTGTCACTTCCCCGCTTTCGACAAAATGAGGAATAAAAAGTCACACGCGGATACTTAAGTGTGGTCTCGACGTACTTTATTATATATTTCGTCCCCAAATTCATCATTGCGTCGGAGAAAATGGCTACGAAAATGAATCTTCTTTTCTATCAGATGTAATAAAGCCAGTGTATTTTACGAGCGTCTTAATATAGAATCCACGTGAAGTCATTTTAAGCGAACTCATCTTACTTTACATTCGCAGTAATCTCAAATTTCCTGAAGGCTCTAAGTTACGAGCATTTAAAGTATATTACGCTCATAAGCAGCCTCCTAAAAAATCTCGTTAACAATATAGACTATATTTGTTTGCATTGTTTATATTCAAGATTTTCTTTGAAACACTGACCGTATCGCTCTAAATAACCTCGAAGTGGCTACAGACAAGAGTGCGTAAGACATTTAATCTAGACTAAAAAGGGATACAACAGACCTCAAGGAGCTGCAGAGGGCAAGGGTTGATGCAATTAGGGAGGCTGAAGTACCGTGCGGAAGGATACATAAAGAACATACAATATGACAAGCTACGGACCAGACAGATTCACTGCCGGGAGAATTAATTAAGTCGGGGCAAGTAGCTTCGTAACCTAGAGAGAAACTGTGAACTTATTACACTAAATTACTTGCTGAAAAAAAAATGTTATTAAACAAAGCAAAAGAGACAGCTTAAAAACTTAATTAGTTCTAAGAAAACCGAAGGAAAGCGGATTACGAAATTGCCTAATCACCGCGCCTAAATAGTAAATGGCCAAACCAAAATTGTCTAAATTGCGTTCTCTAAATCAGGTGCGAAGTGTCATTAGTTAGTAGGGCTTGTTAAATTCACGTTGTTTGTGCTTTATGGGCCATCCTAATTGGTGGAGGTCAGGTAAGGTAGCCGTAGGTGACTCGGAGCTTGCGTCGTCTGGGTGGAGGACTCGACAGGGCGTCGCGCACTGGTCGCTCCCGCCAGCTTAGTCTGACGTCCACAGACAACAAATGTCTACAATTTATGGGACTTAAACAGCCTGGACCACAATAACCAAAATTAATGGGTTACGATGAGTGAATAGGTACGTTTTGCTCAAGATATTTGTTACAAGAGGTAAGAGACACCCTCGTTAAGTTTGTATAGGTTTACTCATTTTGTGGGCTCAAATATTTAGATAGAGGTGTGTGGGACTAAATTTATTTGCTTCACACCGATAGTTTATGCGTAAAGTGTCATATAAATGTCTACCCACAAATGTCCTTAGAGTATTGTACATATTTGTACATATCTAGGTATTCAGTTTTTGCGTGGCAATCTTTCAAAATGTTCTTGTCTACTTTTTAAACGAAAAACGTATTGCTTGCTCCATTGGGGATCGAAGTATTGACGTTGCAATATCACGTTCCTCCACAATGAACTACGTGAAGGAGTTACAACTTCAGTTTTCATTTTAAATCTAACTTATATTTATAGCCAACGAGCAGTGTCAATTTTTGTTGAAGTTTTTAAGTAACGAAATAAGGTCGCGACCTCGTTGAGTTTTTAGTGGAAGTTTCAAAACTTGGGAGGAAATAAAACTGGCCTCCCAAGATGTGTCCAATATTCTCGTCTTTACTTTTCGCCGCAAACATCAAAGTTTTAAACTGCACTGCAGTTTCGTTTTGTTCGTGAAATTTAGATTCAAATCTGGCGTGTAATACAATCAAAAGTTTTTGTAAGTGTCGTTATTTTTATGGCAGCATACGAGTAAAGCTTGAGTGGCATATAAAGAGAAGTTCTTTGCTCCCTAGCTAGCTATAGATACGTTTATATCTGGGATAGCTCGTAACATAGTGTGTTATTTTTACCGTTGGGTAGTCAGCCATTTTTCTCGTCTGATGTTTTCTTATTATGTTAAAGAGCTATTAAGCTATTTTGTCTTCATGTACCGGTGATGTTATTCACAATAAAGGGCATGATTTAAGGCATTTTTTATTTAGTGAAATTTGTGTTTATGAACAGCATTTCATAAATAAATAAACGTGGTTATTTGTAAAACAATTTGCTGTTTTCTAACAAAATAACATTAGCCTGTGTTCAAAATTCAAAAGTCTTATGTATTGTGGATTTATACCTTTGTTGTCACAATTGCTCCTTTACTAATTCAGTACTTCATCACTACATAGTATAAAACAAAGTCTTAGATATTAAAAAAATCGCAACAGATTTTGATGTGGTTTTTAATAGATAAAGTGTTTCAAGATATTTTGTATAATTTAGTATCAGCATTGGACCCGTGTGAAGTCGGGGTGGGTCGCAAGTTTGCAATAACTAAATATATTAATTCATCATCATCATCAATTCAGCCGAAAGACGTCCACTGCTGGACATAGGCCTCCCCCAAACGTCACCACAACGACCGGTCCCGTGCGTCTTGCATCCATCGAATTCCAGCAACCTTGACCAGGTCGTCGGTTCACCTTGTGGGAGGCCTACCAACACTGCGTCTTCCGGTACGCGGTCGCCACTCCAGAACCTTTCGGCCCCAGCGGCCATCTGTTCTGCGTGCGATGTGCCCTGCCCATTGCCACTTAAGTTTGGCGATTCTTTTCGCTATGTCAGCAACCTTGGTTCTCTTGCGGATCTCTTCATTTCTGATTCGATCACGCAAGGAAACTCCGATCATAGCTCTTTCCATTGCCCTTTGGGTGACTTTGAGTCGTCTAATAAGGCCCATTGTAAGCGACCACGTTTCGGAGCCATATGTCATCACTGGCAACACACATTGGTCATAGACTTTCGTCTTGAGACACTGTGGTATATTGGACGAGAAGACACCGCGCAATATATTATTTAAAAAATATATATTTTATTCTAACTTGGGGTGTGTGAAGTTAGGCTCTGCGAACTTTAGCGCTTGTGCACTCGTAAACTTATCTACTTCAGGCTCCCCAAGTTACCTACAGTATGGCTGTCGGATCTTGGCGAGTTTGAAGTTAGTCTCCACGAATTTTTGCGCTGGAAAACTCGTTCAAAAATAAGAGTTTAAAAAAAATATAGCTCAGTAAATGACTTACACACTATTAGGTTACAAACAGCCTCTCTCAACCTTTCGAATACCGTAATTACAGATACAATAAAAGACAATCGGTGTACGGACACTAGTATCCATCTAACGCTACAGATCTTTAAAGCAATGAATGGTGAAGGAGCATTACCTTTCACTATACTATATATATAATCTCATTTGTCAATCTCATTTTTTTTTAAATATTTATTAGTACTTTTATTAAATTGATATTGTATATGAGTATTTTTATTATTATATTTAATAAATATATAATTATGATTTTTTTACACTGACCGCCCCGAATCTATCTTCTTTCGTTTAATCCATCCTAAGTTTGTCTGTAAGAAATTACAGTTTGATGGAAATTGCCCTGTGCGATAAGTACACTTAGTTTTGTAAATATTTATCCTGTCCATATTATGAGGTGTACAATAAAGTTTATAATAAAATAAAAAATCTCTTTAGGCTTAATGAACTAATGATGGTTCCACATGAGTGCCGTGAATTCACGTCGTGTATAAACTACACAAGTCGTACCCCGCGAACACTCCGCGAAAACCGAAAACCGTCAATATTCACGTTCACGCCTGTTTATTCTTCACGCCACTAATCTGGAGCCGCCATTAGTGTACACAGAGTGGGAATTACCCAATAATTATAAAACAAGTTGTAGGTATTTTGGATTACAAAGATCGAAGCTAAGGCCTAATGAAATCGTATATTAGATAGAATAAAATCTACAAATATGTAATGGCATTTGTGAATCCTCCAGTTCAATCTGTCATGAAATTAAATTCTTTAAATTGGTTTTCTAATCCAATTTGAATGGTTTTGGTTTTTATAAGCGAACGTTTAGGGAATTATTTCTTCTCTGTTTGCATTACCATTGTCTAAAGGTTTTCAAGTCGCTTTGTGGTCCAGTCCCGCAAGCGAGGGATCCCCACACCTTTTTATCGGGATCAGAAATGCAGGATTACTTGTGCGGGATCCCGTCCTTCTGTGGGACTGATTTTTTTAATAAGAATATTAGATTTACACGGCGTGCTGTTCTGATTTATTTATTAGATCTAATACAGTCTCATAATGAGTGATTGGAACCACTTTCTATGGAATTCACGGGATCGATGTCTTCAATCCCGCAGGCCTGCAGGATCGTGGTTTATTACGGGATTGGATTTCTTAGTCCAGGCTCTCTGTCTTCGATATTTACAAGTTTGTCTTGAAGTACCATCGAAAATAGGAAGAAGAAAGAACAAGAAAGAGAAAAAAGGCCGAAGGGACTGACTACCGCTAAGTTTATTTTTGCTTGCACTCGAAGTGAAAACTTGAAGGTTTGGTTTGGCGCTGCGCCGCAGGATTCAGACGAAATTTTTTTAAGTGGTCAGGCAGAAATTACTGCGATAGTAGGTACACGCTAGATTTGGATAACATCTGAACAGATTGACGGGTGTCGACGACTTAGGATTCGTTGTTATCAAAGTTACACGCAGTACCCATTGCGAGTAAGTTTGCTAACGGGTCGACTGTTCCACACGCAACTAGTGAGAAACGTAAACTGGCGTAAAGTAATCGAAAGCTGCGACCCCCAAGTAAACACGAGGCGGCTCCGTGACTCGGCACGCTATAATAAATTCAAAACTTTTGACGCGCCCTGACCGAAAATCTGAGAAGCCAGCAACACACTAATTACTCCGAGGGTGCCTGATATCCGGATATACCAACATTTAAATGAGACCACAAAATTATATTAGGTAAGTTAATTATAATTTTTTGGGCTTCCGACAATAAATGGCAGTCATCTCGGCTCCCCAACCAAATTACGGAACGAAATATTGAATTGAAACGTCCGGCACTCCGCGGCCACGCCGTAATATGGAAGTAATCTCTGATTTTATATTTGCAGTATTTTTTAAATACGGAATGACAAAATTGTCCCATTTCCCCGCACTTTATTTTATTTAAGCGACGATGGAGATAACTGCCGTAATATTTACTTCTAGGGCGCTTTTTAAAAGATATTCTTCATTCTTTTTTGCTTTGAATGTTAAACTTAGTTTAATGCTAGTGCTTGCGGATTTAATTAAATAACAGTAAATTATACTCTTTTTGAGTAATAAAAATAACAGTTGTCGAGTACACAAGTAATACTTAAGGCTGAATGATAAGAATACTTGGCGTGGTTTAATTAAATTTTCTAACTTTAACGACTAGGTACTAGGGTGACATAAGTATCTGGTAATTCTTTGTATTATGAAAAATGTGATAGCTGTAACTCTCTCGGGTACACTTACACAATGGCACGACTCGCTCGTAGACATAAAATACTTGTGTAGGTATTATACTCGTTCAGTTTGGCTTTTTCATTTGTTATTCGTCTCCCGAAGGCTATATCGATGTTATTAGTGCAAGTTGATAAGCCCTCTGGTGATCAATCAATTTGTTTTAACGTAATCAATATCAGAGAAGGCTTTTATGCGAATAGAATTAGTTTTATTTTTGGAATAGATTTTCATTACACAGTAAAATGCTTTTAGCAATTTCATTTTATAGAGTTTTATTGAAACTAAGTATCTAGATTTTTTTTTAAGGTTGTTTCAGAGATAGTTGCGTTATAAATGAAGCTAAGAAAAAATAATGCAATTCAACTTATGCACGATACAGGTCTATTGGTTATTGGACAACCAAAATCGATAGCGCTAAATGCTTTCGCTTGGTAACAACTGCTTCAAAATCTCAGACCTCAAGTGAACGCTGGCGTTTCCTTGGGATCATTTCTTACTATCATGGGGGCAAATCAGCTAACAAAAGCTTTATTTTTCTTTTTTTTTGTTTCTTTATACCTATTTAATGTAATATCGCTGTCAATTAAATATCAATTTAATACCCCTTCATGTCTGCTGAATGGATTTGGATGAAAATTGGCAAATGTACTTTTTACCTCGGGCAAATATTGGGCACTGTTGCTTGTGAAACAGTCTCCAATAGCTCGCAGTTTGGCTGCACTAAAGGGTCTCTTGGATTCCAATCAACTAACGATCTGTTTGCAGATGAATGGAAGATGATTTTATTGGCATGTCAGAAGTACTGTGAAAGGGATTGATGTACGAGTACATGTTGATACTGTAATTGGTTGTTAGACCCGATGTAAGTAATTAAATACATCTACACTAATATAATAAAGAGGTAAAGTTTGTTTTTTTGTTTTTATGTTTTTTTGTTTGTAGGGGGTAATCTCTGGAACTACTGGTCCGATTGGAAAAAGTTTAGCAACAATAGAAAGCTGCTTTACTCCTGAGTGACATAGGCTATATTTTATGTACGCGGGCGAAGCCGCGGGCACAAGCTAGTATATTATATTCGCCTCAGATACTTTCAAACTTTTACGCTGGCAAAACAATTTTTAATAAAACCGATGTTTTGTCATTGCAGTTCACCAGCCCAGCAACAGAAATACTGTGCTATATCACGATCAAACACGAATGACTTATAATAAATATTAATCCCCAAACAGATACGAGTATATACCAACAGGTATTTCTGGGAGGGTTCCGGAGATGCTTACATACCTAGTACGAGTACTAGTAGCCGTCCAAGGCCTGTTTACTTATGCATGAAAGCCATCCTTCACCGTGCGTACTTTGCGGGGCTTTAAAGGACACTACACCCTTTATCATGCCTGTAACTTCGTTTACTCCCATAAAAGGAAATGAGGGGAAAGGAAATCTGAAAATTCCTTGAGGATTGTGTCAGGAAAATTTGTAATATATATGTCGGCACAGTTGGTAGCATGAATACCAGCAACTTGACACTGCGTTTAATCATAGAGCTTCACATTTTAAATAAAACAATTTCATGAAACAGTTCGGTGTTTATAGTTAGGTTCTGTTATCTCAAATTTCTGATTGATTACTTCTTATACGATATTTTAAATTGTGCATCAAAAATCTTACCGTTCACTAAAAGACTAATTGTACACCAAACAGAAATGGACTTTCTACAATTATTAAAAACCTTGTGAGACCCCGACCAAGAAAGATTAGCCATTAGGTTAGAAGGGGATGGTGGAGTCTAGTGAGCGAAGCCAGAAAACCAGACCCCGTCATTCTCTTCTTGGTATTGATATAACTACCAAAAAAGCATATTTTAAGAAATAATTATTATCGATTTCATCATCAGCCTTTTAATGTTCCCACTGCAGGGACACAGGCCTACTCTCTAATCGATTTCGATATTATCGATTTATTTACATTTATTTAGTAAACTGTACAAATAATTAGATATCTAACCTTAAAACTACATAACCCTAATTAACTTAACTAAAAATACCTAATCTATTTTTTTTTGTGTTTGTTCATTTCTTACTTTTTTTTTTTTTTTGACACTTCGCGTGACCCAAGGGCTGGCTTTTACCTTGGGCAAAAAATAAGCATTGCCATACAGCGTGGCAATGCGGCCAGCCTTTTGGGCACTTTACCGGTCGACAGCGATGCGGAAGAGTTTTTTGACGCTTTATTAGATTAGAAATAATTAGTATTTTTCGATGAACGAAACTCTATTTTTCAGGAGAGAAGAGGTATAAATTGAAAAACAGTTAAAGTAAATTGGGGAACTGTTAAATACTTCCCATTCCCGAAAATCTGTTAAAGGCATTGAAAAAAATACTCATTACAGAAACCAGCACTTAGTCACACATAGTCCTATTAGCATTGTATTGATTCAGGCTAACAGGATTATTTTCGGCTAAAGGTTATGTTGGTACATATTTATAACTTCATTTCAAATGTATGTGAACTACAAGACGTATAATATTCGAAGTAATTTACATGTAAATTAGTAATTTACTAGACATCTCTAGCAGAGGACTTTAGAAGGCTAGCAATTTAAATAAAATGTAATTTGTGGCAAGTCTGAGCTGTGATGTACTGTTTATTTACATAGGATTTTATTACAAGAAATATAGCACAGACTATGTTATCTTGCCTCTAGATTTTAGTGTCTTCTTACACATGTAAGTCCATACTTACGTCAGCAATAGACTTCTATGGCTGGCTTTTTATCGCACGAGGTTCGATGAAATGCCTTTTTGTTATGTATCTACTGGTTTTGCTTTTACCGCTAGATCTTTAAAAATACTGTTTCAATACACTCACGAAAACCCGTTCTTATTCTTACTGATTTTAGGCACGTATTTTACAGTTTTTCGTACTAGGGCGGAAAAGTGTGTGTGGCGAAGTCCCGCCACAATTAATTTTTTCTCGCACCTCTACGAATCGCTCGTTAACCCCCGCTAATGTATGTTTCACCGCATCAAGAGCCTGTCCAGAAAGCGCGATTTACGCGCGTGTCCACTCGCGTGTAGGCACTCGCGCGTTCTTAGTTACTAGAGCTAATGCGCGAGAGCATCTGGACGGAATGTATGTAGCTCTGGACAGGCTCTAACAGTTTGTGTCCTGTTCTTCATTAAAGTTATCGGTTTATAAGTCACCCTCGGAAAAATAAACTAGATTCCATTGATTGTGTTTTAAAACAAGAAAATTGAACAGATTTACCTGAAATACCCTTGAGGAAAACTTTCTAAAGCAATTAATCTTAGATCAAATCTGATCCTTTGATTTCACGATATCAATGAATTGGAAAAATGGGCTCTTTTCGAATTTATCGCGAAGTTTTTACCTAGTGAAGTAGATGAATATCGCGCGATTTATCAAACTTTTGTCAAACTATTACGATCTATGATATACTGTCTCTTAGTCTTTTGTAGTTTTAAATGATAAATGTTTAGATTGACAGTTTTGACGGGTAGTTTTTATTACTGATCTAGTTACTGTCTACCTAAGATTTTCTTTTTCTTTTATGCAAGTGTCTATATTGTAAACGGCCATATGTCGATTCCGATCCCAATTTCCGGCCACCGTCGGCGCGGGCTTGCCGACGGCGAGCAATGGGTAGCTCGCCGTCTGGTCGTCTGGTAACAGTCCGGACCAAACTGTCAGCAACCGTAAGGTCTCTGTAAAAGGATTGAAGCATATTGGGGCCCAGGGTCTCTTTCTGAAAGGAAGGCTTGGCCCCAGTGCAATGGGCAAAGAAGGAACGGGGTGGGGTGTTTAGTCAGTAAGAGTCTGACACTGTTTCCTGTTCCACCCAAGAGCTGGATTCGTCATTGGACGATTTTTGCCCACCTTAAAAAAAAAAAACGTTCCGGAAGACGAAGTGTTGCAAGGCCACCCATAAGGACCAATGACATGGACATGTATTGTATAACTAGTTGACTACTTTCCCACCTGATGGTAAGCAGTGATGCAATCGTTATGGTGAGGCGCATTAGTTTATTAAGAGCCTATTCACACGATGATTGGTGAGGGAGGCGCGCATCCGAAGAATGCGAGACCAAGACTGCTCGTTATGGTGATACTTGGGGGAGGTCTATGTACAGTAATCTTTCAGCTGAAATGATAATGATGAAGAAGTATCTACAAACATATTATTACGACATAATAATGAAAAGAAATATTAATAAGGACATGGTCTCTCAGTTTAAGGAAGATTTAATTATTTTTATTGTGTAGGGACATTTTCAGATATATTATTTTATGGTATGTATGGCGGTGTAGAAACGGGGTAGGTTGTTTAGTCAGTAAGAGTCTGACACTGTTTCCCGCTCCGCTCAAGAGCGGGATTCGTCATTGGATGATTTTTACCAACCATAAAAAAAAATCCTATAAAAATTGTGTATTCAAAGTATGGTTTAAGACATTCTTAACTTAAATTACTCAATTCAGAAACCCACCCTTGATCTTGTACATTTTGATACCTACCTTTAATCGTGGTCTGACATTCAAACTAGAAATTGTTTATTTTACATAAGCGTAAATGAGCACTTATAAAACGACAGAAGCTCACGCACGGTTCCAATAGGTAGGTAGTTTGATATGGAGAAAAACTGACAAGAAACTGCATGGTTACTCTTTTAAAAAATCGATTGTTCCTATAATATTATCTATTCTTATTATAATTATAGACATGAGAGGACCATTGTCCTCTAGACCGATCGTCTTTGTACCCAAAAACAAAATGAGAATTAAAATCTACGAGAACGGTTCATTTGAAATAATAACTAAAACTTTGTATGACAAACCCGTGGGCTGATATTAGTCTACACTAATATAATAAAGAGGTAAAATTGTTTTTTTGTTTGTAGGAGGTAATCTCTGGAACTACTGGTCCGATTGGAAAAAAAATTGTAACAACAGAAAGCTGCTTTACTCCTGAGTGACATCTACACTATCTACACTAATATAATAAAGAGGTAAAGTTTGTTTTTTTGTTAGTTTGTTTTTTTGTTTGTAGGGGGTAATCTCTGGAACTACTGGTCCGATTGGAAAAATATTAGCAACAAAAGAAAGCTGCTTTACTCCTGAGTGACATAGGCTATATTTTGTGTACGCGGGCGAAGCCGCTGACAAAAGCTAGTAGGCTATATTTTATGTACGCGGGCGAAGCCTCTGACAAAAGCTAGTAGTTCATAAAGTTACAAAGCCTTCGAAATGCCTACGGACGGTTTAAGTGGCGACCTCTGCCCGGACGGGAGCAACAGTTTCAGGAATCTGTTAATGTGAAGCATGAACTTTTCCACTAACAAATTACTATAGTGTCCGCAAATATTCTTAGCCATCAATCTACACTAATATAATAAAGAGGTAAAGTTTGTTTTTTTGTTTGTAGGAGCTAATCTCTGGAACTACTGGTTCGATTGGGAAAATTTTAGTAACAATAAAAAGCTTCTTTACTCCTGAGTGATATAGGCTATATACCTATATTTTATGTATGCTGGCGAAGCCGCTAACAAAAGCTAGTATTTTATATTTAACTTCTCATAAGTAAAGTCAAACTGACAAATGATTAAGGTAAATAAAGACTTATAATTACTTTATCATTGCAACCCCCCCTTTTTTGGGGGTGAGATAATTTGACAAATAATTTTTCCATGTCAGGGTGGAGCGATAGAGTGTCAGACTTTTTCAGATTAAAGTTCACTCGTATTTCTTCCGTTGACTTTTGTGTTTCAGGGCTTTAATCCATTGTAGGCGCAGGCTTGCAGACGGCGAATCGTTTGTTGTTCGACCGTCCAGACTGAGCTCAAGTTGCTCACGGTGCGCACTGCGCCTCAAGGAGTTGTCAGCAAACTGTAGGGGCCTAGCAGGGTCGAAGTTTTCTGAAAGGAAGGTCTGGCCCCAGAACGGGGTAGGTTTGTTTAGTCAGTAAAAGTCTGACACTAATTCTCGCTCCGCCCAAAGGCGGGATTTCGTTTTTGGCTTGATTTAACCTGGAATGCATATTAAAAAATATTCTATTTTAATGTAACGGTAATTTTTACTTTTATCTTCGCCGGGGAGAACAGTCAAGCCAATAGTCATATCTGTTTTATAAACAAAAAGTAACCAAGTGTTATCTAAAAGTTTAAACGAAGTAGGTTTGACTCTACTTATCTTTCTTATTTTTTTATTACTAAAAACATCTCAAACGCAGTCATTAGTAGATATAAATAATATTGTTTTTAAACAAAATGACATATTATACAAGTACCTACTACCTAGTTGTCAAATACATACTTATAAATAATGTTCAGTCAGAATTGTTGCACAAAAATTTGCTATTATTATACCATTATGCCATATGGGAGAGAGCTGATTCCTGACGTACTGGCCTGCCAAGTTAAGTCAATGTCAAAATATTTTGTTTAACATAGGCCTACATGGGCACTTTTAAAACGTTAGAAGCTAGTGCACGGTTCCAAAGTAATCGTTTCTTATGGAGAAGAACCGGCAGGAAACTCCTTAGTTGCTCTTTTAAGGAGTCAGAGCTTCATAAATTGTACCATAATTATGCCAATAAATAATTATATTAGTACACTAGCTTCTGCCCGCGACTTCGTCCGCGGAAAATTTCTTGTAGTGATAGCTCGGTTAACATCCATGTTATATAAATAATTTATAGCCTATGTCACTCAGGAGTAAAGCAGCTTTCTATTGTTGCTAAAATTTTCCCAATCGAACCATTAGTTCCAGAGATTACCTCCTACAAACATAAAAATAAAAAAAACAAAAAAACAAACTTTACCTCTTTATTATATTAGTGTAGATTTCGATACATGTGGACAACGTTGGTGATAACCGCGGTATTTAGATCCGTTCCGAAGGCGAGAATCTTAAGAGAGCCGAAGATAGTAATCACCAACATTTACATGTATCATACGACGTTGTTGATTGTGATTTTTGCAGCCCAGTGTAATTACACTGGGTTGACAAAATAACGCTAACGCTACGCTGCTGGTGGCTAAATAGCCACTAGCAGCGTAGTCATGCATATTAAAAAAATCAAAATATCCACCACAATTTTCAAAACAACTCGAAAGTCGGTGATTTCGATTTCGGTAAATACATATGAGTAATTGAGTATGTTATTGTTATGACGATAACGGGTTAGCAAGTTATCTGAAATTCGAAGCAAGGTACATTGGTAAATCCGCTTTTTATAGAGAGGGGTAAAAGCGGGTTTTTTTTATCATCGCTGGGCGGTATTGTTTATCATCACTACCTAGTGCCAATACTTCAAAAATATTATAAATAGCGGACAATAACCGTATCGGTACAATATTCCAGGAGCGTCCGTTAAGACTGCAGGCACCATCTTCAAGTGTTGGAACAATTCTGTATTTTTATCATAAAATGTGTTTACCGAGAAATGTTCTTGCATTGGCGGCGCTGTTCGTGGGGTCGGTGCACTCATCCTGGGGTGAGTACGGAAGATGCGATTATTTTTAAAACCTATCAATATTTCTTACTTCTACGTCCAGTGTTAATTTAAAAACGTTCATTGTTAATTTAATAAGTTCATTGAAAAACCTAAAAAATATGTTTTTGGCTTCATCGTCATCATCATCATTTCAGCCGAAAGACGACCACAGCTGGACATAGGCTTCTCCCAATTGTCACCATAATGAATAGTACTGTGCATTTCGTATCCACCAGATACCCGTAGCCCTTGCCAGGTCATCGTTTTACATTGTAAGATGCCTTATAACACGGCGACTTCCGGTACGCGGTCGCCTTTCAGAGAGAGCAATGTGCTCTGCCTATTGCCACTTAAGTTTGGCGATTCATTGGACTATGTGGGTAACCTTGTTTTTCCTGCGATATATCGTTATTTCTGATACGTTCACTCAACGAAACTCCTAGCATAGCCCTTTCCATTGCCCTTTGGGCGACTTTAAGCCTTCTGATGAGGCCCATTGTGAGCGACCACGTTTTCGTTTTTAGGCTTACTAGTTTCTATTTCCAGATTTCAGATTTATGATATTATATCTATAGCTCTACGGAACGCGTTCAGCCGGCTTGCTGCCGCACCGGCGCCGCTCACACCGGAGCCCCGTAATGGTTCACAGACTACACCAAGGACAACATGATCCCCACGTAGAGCCTCCAGCAGAAGTGAGGTTGGCCTAGCAGCATCATTCTGTTTTAAGGGCCCTGGTACAAAGGGGAATAGGTATTTTTCGGTTCGCTGACATCTCGATGAGAAGAGCATGGAACATTACGCGATATCAACGACCTGGGCGCAATCTGGACGATTAGTGGGCGGCCGGACACTCCTCCACGCCTACCGGGGCTGGTTGTTGGCTCGCGGCTGCTGGGGCCTTAACCGTCTCCTTCGTTAGAATTACTGCTTTGTAAAAGAAGGCAACTGCCTGCCATTTCCCTTCGCTCTGGTCCATGGCTATTCAAGAGGACCCCCACGACGTTCAAGAGGGTCCAACTTGAATATTCGCCACTCTCTTACACATAATCCTTAAACCTTAAACATAAGGCATGCTTAAGGTTTTAATTTTATGCAAGTAATATAAACTGATATCACTTTGTACTTAAAAGTTTATTAAGCCATCAGCTTGTTTAAACAATTTTTCTCTTGTTTTAGATTTCGCTGTAGCTAACGGAGATCTTCTTGAATTTTATATTAATCAAACTAAAACAGACACAGTACGTTTCAAGTCTCAAACTCTTGGTGCTTTAGCTTACGATGAAGTTCATAATACAATTCTGTATGTTAACAAACAGAAAGATAACGACACTATATGTGCGTTTAATATGTCTACCATGCAATATAAATATTTAACAGAAAGGAATGGAAGAAACATTCGGGGACTCGCCTTTGACCCCGCTACAGAATTATTATTCTTCACAGATACTAAAGAGAGAACCATTAATTGGATCTCATTAAAACCTGGGTTTAAGAACAGCGTTTACGGAACTACTCTAATCAAGATCAATCACGGGACCCCTACTGATATTGCAGTAGATAGCTGTAAAGGGTACGTTACAAATGATATCTTAATATTTTTAAATATTAGGTCCTCACATATAAAATTGGTGTTTTGTCGTACCTACTGGCCACTTTGATCTCAAATACCTCCTCTTTGGCTAGGTTTTCCATTTTTTTTTTAAATAAACCTTAATCCATTTGTTTTTCCATCTTTGGTTTTTTCTTTATCGCGTTATTTACGAGTTACACCGTGGCGCTAGTGTTGCTCGAAGGATTAATTATGTGTATAGCCGTGGTGTCGTAAAAAAACACAGTGCGTTTTTGGTTCCAACGTTTCCATTCTGGAAATTTCGACCTGCAAAACAAGCTCCGTGGGCGACCAGAGTCCAAGGTTGATAATGAAGAATTGAAGGCTAGTGCATCGCAAACCACGTCCGAGTTAGCTGCAAGCTGCGATGTTAGTGACAAAATTGTTTTAATGATAGACATTTTGTATTTGACATTGTGTATTTCTTTATTATGGCCACTATAAATTATATTATTATTCAATTAATTATTAAATTTTTATTTATATAAATTTAGTTTTTGAAATTATATGTATATTTTCTTTAAAATTCATTATCCTTATTAATTTGGTGTCGATTCAAATCTTTGACAATATAATTTTGCATGTCTGATTGAAAGTACCTAGCTTGTACCAAAATCATCACTTTTTTGTAAATATCTTATATTATGTACCTACTTTCTCGGCTTTTGATTCTTGATAAGGCACTTGAAGCACATTGGGAAGGTGAAAAACCTTAAAAAGTGGATTGCTCATGAATTGAGTGGAGCAAATCGTCAAACGTGCGTAGACTGCTGCGTTATATTAGTCAACCGGCATAATAATAAAGGGATTTTAACTTCCTATCTATTTTTACGTTTTTTTTAATTGTGTTCTTGAATACAATATTGACTGCTCTACACTGTCCTTACATAATTTATATGTTAATGCTGTAATATGGAATGATAGTATCAAAACATTTTTTTAAAGAGTAACCATGGAGTTTCTTGCCGGTTCTTTTCCATAGGAAACGACCAATTTGGGACCGTGCACTAGCTTCTGACGTTTTATAAGTGCCCATGTAGGCCCATGTGAAATAAAATATTTCGACTTTGACTTTGACCCTTCCCAATTGTTTTTTTTTTTCGTAAAGGGATCAATGAACTACCAATGAGATGGCAAAAGTGCATACATAGTAATAAATATATTAAATTTTGAAAAAATCGACTTTAGGTTACACCCTAACAAAATACCAATTTCATACATAAGGACCTAATATTTCATTGTCTCTCGTATAAAAAACAAACAAAGTAAAACAAAAATAAAGTGATTAAAAACAGAGAAAGACAATAAAGTAATTTTCAATTTACAGATATATTTACTGGATTAGCGCAGACTTCTTGAGGTCTACAATAAATAGAGCTCGATTCAATGGAACCGAGAGAAGAGTTGTAAATGGTGCAGGACAGTCTCAAGAGCCATACAGTTTAGATCTTGATCAAGAAACACAGAAAATATATTGGCTTCAACCTTGCAGCCATTCTAGTTACTATATTTCGAGTACAGATTTAAATGGAAGAAATAAGAAAACGAATGCACATGATGCACTTAAAAAGACCAGTGGCAAATTCTTAAAAACATTGAATGCTTGGACAGTCTCAAGTGAACTTGAGTTGGTGAACTGCTCATTTCGCACCATTTATAATAACCATAAGTCTCATCGTCAGTTGCATATTTCTATGCCTGTCGGTGTAGTTGCTAACTATAAATTGTCAGATCAAATTCAAGGACTACAGGACTGCCAAGCACTAACAAGTCTAATACAAAATGCGTCCCTGATCGATAACACCTTCAAAGTAGCTACACAATATGGGGAGTTTTGTGTCCATGGTATGCGAGTTGATGGACATTCTCTTTGCAAATGTACTCCTGGTTATATCGGTGAGCGATGTGACGTGTCACTTTGTGAGAACTATTGCTTCCATGGCAATTGTAGCGTCAATGATGACGGACTTCCTAAATGCAGGTATAAAAATTATCTACTCTTTTTTTAGTCTTCATCATCATAATCAGCCTTTTTAATGTTCGCACTGCTGGGACCTGGCCTTCTCTCGAGGAGAGAGAAGGAATGGGGCCATAAACCACCACGTGGGCCCAGTGCGCATTGGTGGATGTCACGTGCCGGTTATCCCACGATGCTTTTGAGAGTAGTGGTGATGAAATAAATTACACAAAGTAATGCGCCTGGCGGGTTTGAACCGGAGACCTACAACTCGTAAGCCGGGGCCGACACCACTCCGCCAACACTGTTCCTTTTTTTAGTGGCAATCAATAAATAACCCCTTCCGCTCTGAGCAAATCTAGAGGAAGTGACAGAGTTTTACTGATTAAAACCCACCTGGGATCGAATAATCCCGCAGATTATTCTACTCCTTCTGTTGTTTTGTTTAATTAAATTGTGCCCTAATCACATAATTCTTCGGTATTACAGATGTGATGCTGGCTATTCCGGAGATAGGTGTCAAGTCCACGCGTGTGATGGTTATTGTCAGAACGGTGGGGACTGTTCCTTGAATGGAACAAGTGAGCCAGTCTGTGAATGTAAAGGAGATTTTGCAGGTGTCAGATGCGAGGTGTCAGATTGTCTGAACTATTGCATCTATGGCAATTGTAGCATCAATGATGAAAGACTTCCTGAATGCAGGTAAACATATTGTACCTAACAGCCTATGGTTTTGTAACAAGTTGACAAAGTCGGATAAAATTAAGGGAGAGAAGTTGAAAATCGATATCGAACATGTACCAACTTGAAAAAAGCGTGTTACAAGAATAAAGACTATGTTGAAGATTAGCTTTATTGGCAACTAGCGACCCGTCCTAGCTTCGCACGGGTGCAATGCAAATATATTATGAATGTATTATGACATATAAACCTTCCTCTTGAATTAATCTATCTATTTGAAAAAACCACATCAAAATCCGTAGCGTAGTTTTAATGATCTAAGCATACATAAGGACTGACAGCGGGTAGCGACTTTGTTTTATAGTATGTAAATATGACTAACTACTTTGCACATGTGACTTTTTTAGTAGCCTATTAACGTGTAAACATTTACTGACTGCTCCATTTACGTTATAATTTCCTTTTTTAGGGTTCCGTAGTCAATAAGGAACCCTTATAGTTTCGCCATGTCTGTCTGTCTGTCCGTCCGCGGATAATCTCAGCGACCGTTAGCACTAGAAAGCTGAAATTTGGTACCAATATGTATATCAACCATGCCGCAAAAGTGCACAAACAAAAAGTGGTAAAAAAAAAATTAGGGTACCTCCCCTACACGTAAAGTGGAAAGTGTTTTTTTTTTTCATATCTACCATAACATATGTACACATCTACACTGAGCGTGGCCCGACACGCTCTTGGCAGATTTATTTTTTTAAGAATAGTGGCTTTTCTTGCCTGTTCTATTAGGATAGCTTCTGATGTGTTAGAAGTGCCCATGTAGGCCTTTTCAAATGAATATTGGATTAAATAAAATTAAACAGTTAGTGAGGTTTTCTTCCTTGTTTACTAACGTTTCATTTGACATTTTCCCAGTTAGGTAGACGCTTCGTGAGAGCTCTTTAGTAGGAAATAAAAAAAAACCCGAAATGCTCTGAGCGGATTTTAAAAGAGTGGAAGTATTAGACTGTTACTGTATAAAACCCACCTAGATTCCTGCAGTTGCCATTTGCTTTCCAGGGCCACGGTGATTCTTTTGAACAATTCCGCAAATTATTCTGTTCCTTCTGTCGTTTTGTTTATTTAAATTGTGTTTTATGCACATACAGATGTGATGCTGGCTATTCCGGAGATAGGTGTCAAGTCCACGCCTGTGATGGTTATTGTCAGAACGGTGGGGACTGTTCCTTGAATGGTACGAGCGAGCCAGTCTGTGAATGTAAAGGAGATTTTGCAGGTGTCAGATGCGAGGTGTCAGATTGTCTGAACTATTGCATCTATGGCAATTGTAGCATCAATGATGAAAGACTTCCTGAATGCAGGTAAACTTATTATACATGTTCTATTTTTTTTTTGGTTTTATAATAAGTTGTCAAAGTCGGCTTCAAAACTTTGCAGCAGGAAATTGAAAATCAACATTAAACATGTACTTACAAAAGAAGCGTATTACAAGAATAAAGACTATGTTGAAGACTAGCTTGTTTGGCTATACTCTTTATGACTACTTCTGTTAATGTAGCTTCTCAGGTAGTCCATTAAATGAATTATCATGAACACCTATTAACTGTAGTATTTTTATTTTATTAAAGAGTAACCGTGGGTTTCCTTGCTAGTTTTATGGAAACCGTACACGTAATTTGCCATGTTTTCTTACAAAACGCCTGCATGTAGGCCTGGCATGTACTTGCCTCTATGTGTCCTTAATTTTATATTAAATTGAATTACACATTTAGTTTTTTTTTTAAATTGTTTACTTACGTTAAGCCTCATTTGTCATTTTGTTTGTTACAGTTGTAATGCTGGTTATTCTGGTGAAAGGTGCGAAGTTAATGTATGTCATGGTTACTGTATGAACGACGGCGAATGTTCCCTGAATGAGGAGAACGAGCCCTTCTGCCAATGTTCTAGTAGTCACGAAGGATCAAGATGTGAAGTCGTTAAAACTAACAGTTTGCCCAGCACCCTTACGTCATATTCATCAGAAGGCAACCTTGCAATATCTGATATATTATCCAAATGGCGAAAACCTTTCTCAAAAATGACCGTTATTCTTGAATCTAGTTGATTACTGATCTGTCATATTATTAAAACTGTTGATGCCTCTGCTTGTTTATTATGTAGGTGTGGATTTTAGAATGTGTTTAAATTTCACCATCGCAAATTAACAATAGTACATTGTTATACGAGGGATGAAAGTTAGTTATTTAGTCCCGAGAAATTTCTTATTTCTATAGTTCGAGGGACTAAATAACTCTTTAACCCGAGGTAAACACTGTGCTTTTCATTACGAATACGAGGAAAATAAAAATAATAATAAAAACCTGAATCGTCGTCAAATGTCTTCGTATGTTTTTAGGTAGGTATATTTCTTTTGATTTAGGCGGTAAGCGGTTTTCTCCTCAAAGAATCTTGCGTTAAATGTATAACTGAAGCTGATGAACTTATCGCGTTAATACAAATTTCTTATAACAGAAATTTAGCAAAATGTAAACAAAACTACACCCCGAAAAAAAAATTAAGAAGACCAAATCGGTCACAGATTATATAGAGACTTTACCCGCCATTTTTTTTTTTTAGTCGTCGTCTGGCTATTCAGTCAATATTTTTCATTTTATCATTGTAAAAATTGGTCAGGTCAACATTTTTCTCAAATATAATATTAGTTTTAATGAAATAGTTGAAAGTAAATTAATATAAAGTCATTAAAAAAAAGTATTCTAAAATTATTTCTATCTCTATGTCATTTTAATTGCACTGGCAGTATAAAAAATCGGGTCACGGTTCAATAGAAATGTCAAAATTGAACTAGTTTTTTTTTTAATATTTGCTGTCTAAATATTAAAAAAACAACTGTCAGTTGTAAAGTAAAACTCCCTAGGGAGTAAAAGTACTTCTTCCAACCCTGTCCGCAGGCAACTTTACACCTACTTTCAGAGTATGAGTAATGAAAAAGTAGTTTTCTAGCTTCTGATCATTTTTGTTACCATTTTAATGTTGTATAAAACTACCATCTTCTTTATATTATTAATAAAGCTGAGGACTTTGATTGTTTATACACGGTGCAGTTTGAAACTGTACAATATTCCAGGAGATTGTAAAAAATACGATACCTCGTCAATAATACTTGTTATTTAATTTTCTAATTTTAACGGTTTTTCAGAATAAGTTTTTTTTAAGAATATGTCTAAAATGTCAGAGACGATAGTGCGGGCGATAGGACGCGGTGCCGTACAGATGCTTCCACTTATCGACTTTTTAGTCTAACAGTACCAATCAACTTATGTAAATAATCCCATTCTCGAATTAAAGATGATTTTCGAATCGAAAAAACTTCTTTTTTATGAGACAAATTTTCAGTTTTCAGATTTATTCCTACATTTGAGTTTTAGCTTTGCTTCATACCAAATTTCAGGGTTTTATAACAACGGAAGTAACCCTATGTATTTTGATTGTCTTGTAATCTATTGACTTGTCGACGTAAGCAGTTCTTTTTTTTCGTAAACTTAGAAGTTTGATTTTTTCACTGCTTCAAGGTTCCTCAATTTTAACTTGGTATCCCTACAAAAGAGTCTTGACAGACAGTCAGTCAGGCGGACAACAAAGTGATCCTATAAGGGTCTGTTTTTTTCCCTGACAGTAAAAAAGTTGGCCCTATCCATAGATATATCAAACAGGTCCTATCCTTTATATTTACTCCGTGGTCCTATCTAATATTGTTTGTATAGATCTATAAATCTAAAAACTGGCCTGAAATTCATCAATAGCTGATTGAGCACAGAATTCAATTTCAAACTTCAATTAGGTCTTTTTGTAGGCTAATCTGGCAATCGTATAGCACTGCCCCCATTTTAAAGTAGATTAAATAAATATTACGTTGAACAAAGGACAAGTTTATTTGGCAGGATTTCGATCTTTCAATTTACGTTTATACGTCGTGAGTCTGTAGGTATATTGTATACTAGCATCTGCCAGCGGCTTCGCCCGCGTGAAAATCCGTTTACCCATCTTAGGTCTTTTGGTCACTAACACCACCGCCAGCAGCTAACTTGGACATGGTTTATCACAATAAAAAATTCTTCATTATCAACCTTGGGCTCCGGCCGCTCATGGGGCTTGTTTTTCAGGTCGGAATTTCCAGAACAAAACCGTTGGAACCAAAACCGCACTGTGTTTTCTTTTGCGACACCATCGCCATACACATCATTAATCCTTCGAGTCGTTTTTGCAGCACTGGTGCTGCGGCGGAACTCGTACTCGTAAATAACGCGATATTTTAAGTTTTCCATTTTCTAAACTGAGTGACGCAAAGAAAAAACCAAATATGAAAGAACATATGATTACGGTTTTCTAAAAACAAATGAATGAGTAAATAGCTGTATAAATTTGAAATTAGAATTCCTAACCAAAGAAGAGATATTTGAGATCAAAGTGGCCAGTGTGTCAGAACGCCAAAAGATTACAAAGTTTTCATAAGAAACGCATGTGCGGTTTTTTGGAGAAAAATACACTGCGCGTTGTGAGACAGTAGGCATATACTATCTACACTAATATAATAAAGAGGCAAAATTTGTTTTTTTGTTTGTAGGAGGTAATCTCTGGAACTAGTCCGACTGCAAAAATTTTAGCAACAATAGAAAGCTGCTTTACTCCTGAGTGACATAGGCTATATTTTATGTACACGGGCGAAGCCGCTGACAAAAGCTAGTATTGTATATTCAACGTCGTTTATCGTAGGATCGGCCGCCTGGAAAGAAATTAATTTGTGCACAACCCCCTGCGCGTGGTATGTTTTATGGCCTCTCGGGATCGGGAGGGTTATCTTCAAGAATCCGTTTTAAACCGAAAGATTTTCAAAGTATTGTGAATATCGCTCTTTACGGCGGAAAATTTGTATAAGCGGATGTCCTTTATCTATGTAACGTGTTTATTTTATTATTATTTATTTAAAAAAAAATGTTTTGTTAGAGAAATACACCATAGACTACTCCCTTTTTTAGTTCAAGCTCTTATACTCCATCCTAAGGTTGTCTGGTAGACATCGCTATCAACGATAAGGCCGCCATTGTACCCATTCATATGAACTTCTGTGAAATTCTTACTTTTTTGGTGAACAATAAAGTATTATTCTATTCTTCCCCAAGGGTACGAAATGTATGATGGATTTTATAATCGCATTTGTAATGTGACGTGTTGAAGCATATGTAAAGTCCATTAATGGATTACTCACAACTTTGGGGGACACTCGGGTGCTATGTTAGACTCTTAGACGCAATGCTTAGACGCAACTATTAGTTTGAAGTGTCGGACGATTAAGATCTGTTTCATATTAGAGAGACTAACCTTTTAAAGATAGTCATAAAGGTTCTTAAAATTATACAAATGTTATGAATGCGAAATATTTTAAAGTACGAGTGTTTGTACATAATTATGTTTGTTCCTCCTTTAAAATGTAACGGCTGAACGGATTTGAAAGTGGAACACGGGTAAACTATGTCCTGAAATAGCACAAAAGATTTTTTATCCTTTATGTTGCCTTTTTACTTTCTTCATCATCATCATCATCGTCAGCCTTTTTAATGTTCCCACTGCAGGGACACAGGCCTCCTCTCTAAGAGAGGGAATGGGCCGTAATCCACCCCGCGGGCCCAGTTGCCACTCGGCCACCACTGTTCTTGTTTCACTTTCTTAGTCTTATTTATTTGTTTATTTGCTGACATGTAAAACACTGGATATTAGGCATGCTTTAAAATTTTACGACATAGTATTAAAACATGCACTTTGCAAGGGCACTGCAAATGTAACGTAAATAAATATTATATTACATTATATGGATTCTAATTAATATTATTATTATTTATTAAATTATACTAAACATTAATCAATAATTAATTTCTTAATTTTAGTCATTATAATATTAGCGACCAGCCCCATCTTCGCATGGGTGCAATGCTGATTCAATATTAAATATATAATGAATGTTTTATAGATTTACAATTTGTCAGTTTTAAATTCGTCAATGGTATACAAGCCTTTTTAATGATAAAGACTTTTTTATTAGTAGCCTTTTTTAGTAACTTTCATGAGCGTGAAGTTGCTGGCAACAGCTAGTAATATATATTTCGCAGGATTTATGTTTTTTTTAAATATAACGTTAATATATTAATGTGAGAAAGCAAAATATTTGACAGCTATTGGCGACGTTGCTAACTTGCAGAATGCATGCTCATAAATCAGAATTTCACAAATACAATCTCCATAACTCTGGCTGTTTCTCAAGCCTAAGCTTTCAGTGTAACTAGACGCTGAATATATTAGAGTTTCACGGAGCGACTGCTGCCTGACCTCCGAGTATAATAGCCTGCATAACTTGATGTACAGTGATTTATCTTGTCTATGCGTACGTATTACGGCGGTCGCAACCTCTTACGTGGAAAAATTGCTCTCGATTTATAGCCTTACCGGACTACGGCAGTTCCACCAATTTACGACTGAAAGCCAATATTAATAACTCAAGTTTTCTAAGAAAAAACAAGTCGTAGCTACTCGTAGGTATATTCCACAAAGGTCATTGTGGTGTCAAATGTTTTTGTAACAATGTCGGGTCAGTCGGGTCACACAAAACAAAGAGGTTTAATGCGAGGGTATATTAATATTATGTTACCATAAACACGCAAGTCTAATGTTGAGTTATTTTCGTCGTTATATGATCGTAATCTTACTATTAAATGTGCTTTTACTGTTTCAGTTTGCTGAAGACGGCGCGAGCTGAACGGAAACAGTTAGATCCAGGCAGTTGGGTTAGTTTATTTTATCCTTTGTGTTTGCTAATAAAAAGGGTTTAGTTTGCTTCTCGTTAGATCTTATAAAGAAGGCCTTTTTTAAGGGTGAAAGGATTTAATAAACTTATATGTGTAGCGTAGAAAAAGATGTAGGTACTGTTATTTGATCCTCAAATCTGAGATTCTACTACGCTACAGAAGATTCTATAAAAGTATTTCCACTTAAGTAGGTAGTTTAGAGGATCTACCTAAAATATCAGTTTTACATGTAAAACATTTTCAAGGTAAATAGGCAAAGTGACTATTAGAATACGGATGGGTTCGCACTTCGTTCTTGTACTATAGTTGATCATAAAAATCGTACCGTACTTAATAAAGTGAACGAGCGAATTTCTAAGCAAAACCTTCTCTTCGAGCCTTCGGACACAAATGAAACACGAATCCCGGGAGTTCACAACCTTTTAGTAAGTTATGGAGTAACAAATGGTACGATTAAACTAATTGAACCGTTTGGGCGAGTCGGACATAATGTACGCTTGTAGGCGCCCTCAGGAGCTAAGTGTAATTTTCCGTAACCGACCCTTCTGTACGTTTCCGCGTAATTAATATTATAACACGTACCAAACTCAATCTCAACTTCCGTGCCGAGAGGCTGTATAATTCGATGCCTTGTTGTTACGATTCTTTTTTATTCTAACACAGTTTTGAGCATTTGTCAAAACTTTGTGTATTTTAAACTTGATTTTTTTCCGTGTTCTTTGTAGAGCCACTAGGGAATGAACCAGATTCATTGAAACATGTTTTTTTTTCTGAGCTTTATTTACGTAAGAAATAGCAGCTTTTCTTTTAGGGGAAAGAGCAAATTGTTAAAATACTTAATGACATCTGTCTCAAGGTCCTCCACTACGAATCCTCCAATCATTTTTCAATTTCCATGTTGATGTTTGAATATAAAATCATTTGCTGGACGTGTTTGCGCTGTTGACAGGATTCGTGTTTGAGTAACAAATGTTCCGAGCGACAAAAGATAAAAACAAAACTGGATCGTTGTTTATCTACGGACCCTCTGCTCCCGGCTCATAACTCAGACTACGAATGACATAAATGATGCGGGAAATTGGAAAACGAATTAGTGTTTGTGATTGTCCGAAATTATGACCGAAAAACAAAAAGTTTGGAACAGATTATATGGAAATTACAGTGATTCTATCGGAAAATACGGGAAGTGGATGATTTAAAGCTCAGAGCTCAATGGAGGATTGAGCTGGAGAGAAATTAAATGTGATAAATCGACGAGCATCCGAACGAAGACGTTTTACATTCCGACATATTTGGCGAGCTTGTTGAGATATCTGCGCTCAATATAAGGCACTGAGAGGAAGTAGATTTACTGCCAATATTTGCCAACATGGACGGTTTGTCTATAATCTCTTCGATTTTCAGCTAAAATACCTATAAACGTATACTTCAGTCTTTCCTGTCCTTGAGATAAATCATTTGAGCTTTTCCTTTCGTTGACTTATAAGATTGTCGGCGTTACAGACACCTGTTATGGGCGATTTAACAAAACTTGCTCGACACATATGCGACTTAAACTGCGTACTTGGAAATATTTACAAAGTATATGGCGGAGGATCGTTGACGTGGCTCAGAAGGCTGCCAGCTTAAGTGGGACTGGGCTGGATATGTTTTTTATATGCCCATCGAGCGGTGGACCTGTAATATTGTTGCCGTAAAAATATTAGACGACGGGGTCGCGGCAGACGTCTGAAGAGAAGACGAGGCAACGTGGATGTCTTTTTTTGGCATTGGGAAGAAGTGCTTTAGAGCTGGGAACCATGGAAGGAATGGGGGGATACCTTCGCCCAGAAGTAAGATAGTATGGGCAAGATATTACAAATAATAATAAAAAATAATGGTGCAGGACGGGATGTTATAACAGTCACGTCTGCGGAACTTTTATATGCGTAATGATTATTAATAAAATGTGTATCCTTATCGCTGAAAATACCAAATTACTTCATAAGGTTTCGAGTCGGGATCCAAAATTATCCTTTATCGCTATGCCATCGCACCTGAGTGTACGGTGGGGCCTTTATCAAAGATTATAAAATTTCCACTCAAAATTGAGAAAGGTTTGCAATGTGGCCACCTGATGTTAAGTGGCCACCCAAGGGTAGCGAACCTTCCCTAATTGATGAGTGATACTTAAATTTTTGGGGACTTCCAAAAATAGTACGACCTTACAACATTATCTTTCAGGAGTCTATTTTAAGAAGCCGGTGGTAACCTTGTGTTTAGAAGACAATTGTCGTATAAATACATGTGTTTGTTAATATTATATTTTTGTAAAATTGAGCTTAGATACTGGTGTTTTATTTTTTTAGGTGGGAAATAATTTGATGCCTTCTCTTGATCCAGGGCGGAGTAGTAGGGCTTATCAGAGATTTACTGACTAAAACTACATCTCTGTTCATCCTTTGCTTTACGTTCCAGGACCTTGGGTTTCCCTATCGGAAGTAACTCAAGGCTCCAGTAGGTTTCGACCTTGCTGGGTCTCTACGGTTTTGCTGGCATCTCTTGAAGGCGGGCCTGGAACGCTTGGAATTATTCTTTTTGTTTTTTTTTAATCGTCTGCGTGAAGACAGACGTGTAATACTGTACAACAGTTAAAAATTCGTTTTTTTTTTATCAAATAGCACTTTGATGCAGCGAGAGTGCTCAACTTTACTTAGTAAAGCCCACCTATCTCCATTCAGTTTCGCTTCGCATTCTAAGAAGGACCACAGTGACTCTTTCAAAGAATTCACTTCCACAACCACCATCGCCACTGGTATATGGTGGCCTGGGTGGCCATCCCTCTTATGCGTACAAAACCTTTTTGAAACCATTGATATATTATAAGGGATGATACATTACACGCTAATATCGTAATCAGTAAACCTGAACTCGAAACTCACTCACTAGTATCGCAACCCTACAGTCACTGATATACAAGGACAGAGATAGAACCGGTGTTGTCGTGCGAGCGAAATCGAAAATAAAAATTTGCAAAATACCTTCGTTTATATAAAAGAAAGAAATACTTTTTTTTTGCGGTAAATAACGCAATCTTAAACACAAATTTACAACATTTTTAAAATAAAAAAAAGGAATAAAAAACAGGAAAAAATATAAAATCATAAACTAAAACTTAATTCTAGTGCACCACGTCCGCGCTAAACGGCCCACTATTCAGCATAAAGCCGAGGACACACGTACAGTGCGAGTCCACGGCGCTGGTTTTCAGTGTGGACCGATAACTATTTCGACATGCAGACGTCGGTACGGTATAATGTGCCTTTAGATAGATATGTCACCCGATTGCGACTGAGTTAAATTATGTCATCATCATCATCAGTCTTTTTAATGTTCCCACTGCTGGGACACAGGCCTCCTCTCTAGGAGAGGGAATGGGCCAAAATCCACCACGCGGGCCCGACACCCGCGGCGGATTGGTGGATGTCACATGTCTTCGAATTTTTGGTTCTAGGACATGCCGGTTTCCTCACGATGTTTTCCTTCACCTATTTGAGAACAGTGGTGCTGAAATAAATTACACAAAGTAATGCGCCTGGCTGGGTTTGAACCCGCGACCTACAACTCGTAAGTGGTGGCCGAGTGGTAAAGGCCCCCTTTACCACTCGGCCACCACTGCTCACCATATGCCATAGTATGCGTCTAAATTTCAGCGGTCCATGCGCTAGAGGCATCACCTATCGTGCGCTGTTTTGATTTAATTTAGGTGGAAACACATTCACTGTGCGTACCGCTAAGGAGTGGAAATTCCTGTCGGAGTCTGTGTTTCTTGATAGCACAATTACATCCTCAGGTTGTAGCTATTAGGATAGCTATGGATTAATAGCAACAGGTTTCCGGATATATTCACCCTTTACTTAAAGACAGGGACAAGAGCCAGACAGGATGTTTAGACAAGACTGCACCATTGTCGACCACGTCATCGCTTACCATCAGATACGAAAGTGGTTAATGGCGACCATATCTTTCATTACATAGAATAAAACAAAGTTACTTACCGCTGTCCTTATGCTTAGATCTTTAAAAGTACGCAACAGATTTTGATGCGATTTTTTTTAATAGATATAGTGATTCAAGAGGAAGGTTTATTTAGGTATAATACAAACGTGCGAATCTGGGGCGGGTTGCTAGTCAATATATATAAAAATCAATGCAAATTTTCGTTATAATTTTATAACTCAGGAACGGGCTCACCTATCCAAACTAAATGTTTAGACTTTGTTCGGACTATTTAGTAGATGGTGAGGTTCACTCAAAACCGGTCGAGCAGTTCTTCATTTATCACATTTTTCTGTTGCCGGGTGCGAATCCGCTGGCAACGGCTATTTAATAATAAAAAAACTTTGTCACTGTAACAAAACTGAAAATGAAGTCGGAATATTATCGGTGTAATGTTATCTGCTTAACATTCTGAAGTCTAGAATTCCTAAAACAGTCACAGGCTATCAGAATTTAATGTATTGCCACTAAATGATTTCGGCATATCTATATCTTATACAAGTCCAAGTCTAGGTTTTTTTCATGGTAGGTAATAATCATCCAATGACGAATCCCGCCCTTGGGTGGAGCGGGAAACTGTGTCAGACTCCTACTGACTAAACAACCTACTCTGTTCCTACATCGCCATCTATACCAAGGCTAGAGCCTTCCTTTGGGACACGAACCCTTGGCCCCAGTTGGCTTCGACCCTTCTGCAGGGTCCCTACGGTTATAAGTCTATGATGACAGAACACGGTCAAGAATGGGGATCTAACAGAAGTAGTTAGAGGTACTGGAACCGGATTCGGAAACTGAGCTTTTTAATTTAATCGGATAGGAACTCGAATCGGAATTAGAACCGGAATCGAAACGGAACGGGTACCGGAATCAGAGGCGATGCTGTCAACTGAACACTATTAAAACTAATTAAATTCTCAGTTAAGTATAGATACAGTACGTCGTTTGAAGTTAGGCTCTGCGAATTTTATCGCTTGAAAACTCATACAAAAATAAAAGTTTAAAAAAATAAATGCTAAAAATAGTTTTTAACAGCAATAACAACTGCAAATTGCACTTATTTTTTTAAGAGTTATCAAACGCTAAAATTCGCAGAGACCTTCAGATGCGCCAAGATCCGACGGTCGTACTGTTAATGAATCACGAATATGCCAAATAGGAATCTTAACAACAATTACAAGCAAAAAAAATGGTTGCCTGTAAAGTCGGTTTTACGGGCGAAGATTTTACGTGACAACGTCCTAATTCTCTAGTGCTGCGCGCGCGGCAGACCGATCATAGTTGAGTGGGAGAGAGACGCAAGGCATTCGGCGGGCCTCTCTCTCGTTCGGTGACTCATCGTAACGTTACCGAGCGTTACACTTTTTCATAAGTGACTCCCAGCCGCAACCTAATTTAAGACGTTGTCACGTCAAAAAAATCGACAGAAAGCACGAGGGAAAAAGATCCTAACAATTATTTACCAATTACACAACACATTCATTTTATTGTACAACTAAGGAGTGGAAAACTTTACCGGAGTCTGTGTTGTCCTGATGTCCTAATGGCTACAACCCGGGAATCATTGTGTCAAGAGTGAATAGGTTTTTTTTTATGGTAGGTAAAAATCATCCAATGACGAATCCCGCCCTTGTCAAACAGTGTTAGACTCTTACTGACTAAACAACCTACCCCGTTCCTACGTTGCCATATATACCAGGGCCAAGACTGAATAGTTTTCTTTTATTTAGGTAAGGACGCTCCGTCGTCGCTTTCCATCAGGTGAGATAGCGGTCAAGCGTGAACCTGTGAACAATAAAAAAATCCTGCACATAAACTTTTTTTGAAGTCCTATTAAAATCTATCGGAACCGTTATCGGAATAGAAAGAGCAATCAATCTCAAGTTCCGGACTTTTGGAATCGGAATCGCACCTCCGTAACTCTCAACTCTCAAAATAGTTTTGAAATGTCAAAATTGAAGCTAATTTGCACGTTCTAAGGCGTAGATCTCTATGGAGAAGAACGTGCAAGAAACTCCATTAATATTTCTGCCCCCCTACCCAAGTTACAATCGTATCGTTTAGAGTTAGCGCTTGTAGTTGGCCACGCCCCAATTTCCCTTGTTCGGACGTCATCTTAACAAAGGAATTTGGGGTGTGGCTATCTACAAGCGCTAACTCTAACCAAAACGACTGCGATTGTAGCTTAGTTAGCGGGTCTGGTACAAGGCCACGCAGCTACCAGGCGTTCAGTCTTCTAATAGAGCTCAGTTTCAGTTAAAATGATTTACTGTGAGCCCGACGACTCTCGGCCATGTCGGCGGTCGCCGGCTATTATCGCTCTGAATGGACTTGAGATTGTATTTCGGGATGAAACACGTCGCAGGACAATAGAACTACATGAAATTGTATTATACGGTCCAGCAACGCTTCATCTTCAATAAACTTTATTAAAGTGACGTACATACTTAAAGTGGCGTAATGCCAACGCATTCCACTACCTTTCTGGATAAGGCATTTAGTGTCCAGGCCGCTCGCCTATGGAATGCGTTGCCTGTGACAATTAAACGTGCGCAAACACTACCTGTTTTTAAAAAGCTTGTGAAGGAACATTACTTGAGACTGTGATCTTGTGTTCGTTTTACTTATTCTCTTGCCTGTATATATTTTGTATGTATGTATATATGTATCTATTTTTTATTATTTAGTTCTAATATAGTTTATTTTTTAAATTTTGTATTTCCACCAAGTGCAACCCCATTTTGTATCCGGTAAATTTCTGTCTATACAGGGTTGCCTGGAAGAAATCGCCTAGTGCGATAAGGCCGCCGATTGTATGTTTTTTTATTATAAGTTTTCCTTTTTTAATGTTTTTTGTCTTGGTGTACAAAAGTATATAATAAATAAATAAATAAATAATACTTTTAAACATTTAGTTTAGTTAACATCTAAGTTTCTTTTGTTTATTGTATACAACACTATTTTTTACTAATTAAATATTGCGTGGTATGTCATAAAATAGCTAAACATGTTTCTACCATTTCCATTCTGTGTAACCATAGATATAAGTGTGTAACAATGTTTTATACCATGTTTCTTAGTTAGTGATAATAAATTCGTTAAAAGACCGAGCGAAGTAGAGGCGTCTAGGCAGGAAAGCGGACCCCGGGCACCGAGGTGAAAGCCAAGGTAGCAACAAGGTAGGGACTTACGCTAGGTTGATGATGATGATAATAAATTCGTTAAATGTAACTTTAAAAGTAAAAGCTATACAGTAACTTTTGTTTTACTAGAAAACTATCAGCAAGGAAATATGCTCACGGGACCAAAAATGTCTGCTATTCCAGCAAACAGATTACCTGTGTGCCGAATTTTAATTTTAATGAAGATATCCCCAAGAGAACCAAGGTAAACGGCATAGCGAAAAGAATCGCCAAACTTAAGTGGCATGCAGAACGGATGGCCGCTGGGGCCGAAAGGTTCTGGAGTGGCGACCGCCTACCGGAAGACGCAGCTTTGGAAGGCCTCCCACAAGGTGGCCAGGGTTGCTGGAACCCGATGGATGCAAGAAGCACAGGAACGGTCTTTGTGGCGGCGCTTGGAGGAAGCCTATGTCCAGCAGTGAATGTCTTTCGGCTGAAATGACGTTGATGAATTTTACTCAAATTTTTTCAGTCATTTGAATCTTACTAATATTATAAAAGCGAAAGTTACGATGTTTGGATGTTGTTACTCAATCACGCCAAAACGGCTGGACGGATCTGGATGAAATTTGGCACAAGCATAGGCTACACTCCGGAATAGGACATAGGCTAGTTTTTATCCCAGAAACCCCAACCCCAACCCCAATATCACGCGGGCGAAGCCGCGGGCAAAAGCTAATGTGAAATAAGTCTAACAGCACTTGTCTAGACATGCATACCTACAACATGTAATTAATTAAACGGACAACCAGAAAGTACTGTGTTCAGAACCAGCTACTGAATTAATTTTAGCTGTTAATATTAATACATTAACTGAACTTTAGATTATTTTGGGATAAAAATAAAATCATTATTGCGTTACAAAACATTTCTGAACACTATATTATTTGACAGCAATTGGGATAGCTATTTTCTTAAATAAAACAGTACCTAAGGGTAAACTAGCATTGCTTAAAATAAGATTGTAATTTAATTTTCTAAATGGGGAGTGTAACTGTGTAAGAAATGTACATTATATAGGTACCAACGTTCACCTTTATTATATTGATGTGTACATATACTTAACAAATTATTTTCCTTTTTCCATTACTTTCTATAAAAGCATGTGGCTTTATTGAGTTAAAGCCATTTTTATGTACTGAAAAAAAAATCCAACATTTAATTTTCCACGAAAATTCGCGCCGTTGATATTTCACGGTCAATTTAGGGAACGTCAGCTGCAACCCTTACACCTCGCTACCCCCAACGACTACGTACAATTTGCTATACGAATGAATATATTTTCGAACAATATTGGGTAGGGTGGATCCCCCAAACCCCGTCTTTTTTGTTCTTCACATTATATAGGTCGACAGTAAAAAGAGTTTTTGTATGAAAAAAAAATCTATTTCTTATAACCTGTTTATCAATCATCATTATCATCATTACATAGTATAAAACAAAGTTGTCTGTCCCTATGTATGCTTAGATCTTTAAAACTACGCAACGGATTTTGATGCGGTTTTTGTTAATAGATAGAGTAACTAAAGAGGAAGGTTTATATGTATAATACACATATTTCATATTAGTATTATACCCGTGCGAAGCTGGGGCGGGTCGTAGAAAACTAAACGGAAAACAAAATAAAAATTAAAAATAAAATTTTAATCAAAGTAATTTAATCATTTAATTTGTATCTAGTCTCAAAGTAAGCAGAACTTGAGTTATGACCACTAGACTACTTGGGCACGCCACAATTATGGCGGTAAGGCGTGGCTGGAAAGACCTCACGACGTCCTAACTTTCCGCATGACGCATTGACTCACCGGACAATCGGACATATCAAGTAAGTTTGGAAGGCATCTGCATCGGATTTCCGAGAAAGAGACGCTACTGTATGGACCTCCCGGAGGACACGGTGGAGTATAATACAGTAGAGGTTTGCCGCGCTTAGGAAAAGCATCGCCGTGTCCTCGATGGGCTGCGGTGACCACTCGCGTCGGGAGTAGAGGCTTGGGTAGATGGCCATGGTCCGGGATGAGAAAGGGTGGCAGACGGTTGCCTCCTTCTGCGAACCAGTAATGCTAGTAAAGGAGGCCGTCCGCAGAAGGCTACAGCGCTCACGCCCCAGACACCGCCGGGATTCTGATCCCGATTTCCAGTTTCCATAGGCGCGGGCTTGCAGACGGCGATAAATGAGTAGCTCTGGGTCCTATTGTCCAAACGTTCGCGTCAGAAAATAACTTTAATTTCGAAAGTAGGTGTTAGATAATTAAAAAAAAAATGTGGTAAAGCTGGTTATTTTTTTTTGTTTTTTTTTTATTAGCAGCTTTAATTCATTAAGCCCCACCCCCACCACACATATTGTTCTTTAATTGGATCTGTAATTACAGGGTCGAAAGGTTAAAGCTTCATTGTTAATGAAGTTTTTTTTTAAATCTTTTATATTTATAATTAATATTACATTTAAAAATAATTAAATATGGCTAATAAAAAATGCATGTATATTGCCATTGTTCCGTGCAAAGTGGATTGTATGCGCTGATTTTGAATGCAGTTAGCGCTGCTCTGAATTTCGGTCGCTATGACGTAGGATATGAATAGTAAACAGGGGCCTTACCATAACTTGTTACGTCAAGCGTGCGAGTGAGAAAGAGAGATGGAGCTATAGACCCTATATGCCGTCAAATTTTGATCGTTTTAATCTCGTGAAGGGTTGATTCGGTGCATCGATCGATTTGTGAAGATAAAATAAAACACTTTATTTTTCTAAAATTCGAATTAATATATGCATGTACGAAATTCATTTCTTTAAGTAGGCGGGTCAATGACCTTGACCTACAGGTCATTGAACTAGTTCACCTGATGTTTTCATAATTTATTCGATTTTTTTAAGTGTTTTTTTATGTACCCGATCGATCTTCCACGGAATTAAAACGATCAAAATTTGACATTGTATAGCTCCTTTCACAGTACAGTTAAGCTTGTAACATGGATCGCGTCAAGAGTTCTTGGTAGGAGGGCTTCAGGACAATTTATATGACTTTGCCCATCTGAGATGCAAAACGTTTTGAGAGATTTATCTCCTTATTCGTGTTTAAAATGCGACCTCTTTCAAAAGACCGCTAAAGTGTGTTGCTATCGGATTGGTGACCAAGGAGTATTTTGTAATAAAAGCTTAGAAAGATACCGCTAGTCATGCTCTTGTCATAATCCCTTTATCGCTTCTGAGACACTCCCGAAAAGAGGAAGAATTCTGTATTAAAGTTCAAGACGTTTTTAATTTTGTATTTTTTCGTAGCCTTATTTAATCCTTTCACCAGCTGAAACATAGTAGGTAGGTATACACCGTAAAATTTTGGTCGTTCTAATCCATAAAACACTATCGATTTGTAAATATTAAATTAAAAAACAAAGTAAGTACTCTTTTTATTGTAAAACTGAAATCATTTTACTTGTATATGAAATTGATTTCTTTAAGTAAAGTACAGCTGAGCGGTTTCAATGACCGTCGGTCGTTAGTACGCAACGATCGACAACTACTTACGGTCATCGAACTTACTCAGGTTTTGTTTACTTACTTAAAGAAATGAATTTCGTATACGCGTAAATTAATTTCAGTTTTTGAAAAAAAACTACTTTATTTTCTTATTTTATCTTTACAAATCGATAGTGTTTCATATACCGCATCGACCCTCTACGGGATTAAAAGTACCAAAATTTTACGGTGTATATTTTTACATAGTTTGAAACTGTTGCTTACTGTGTCTATCTGTTTATCCGCTTACTATTCTACAATCCGCAACAGATTTTGATACAGCTTTTACTAATGGAAATAATAATAAACAAGGAAATTTTATTTATATAACTTACACCCGGATGAAGCCATGGCGGGTCACTAGTCTAACATAAAGAAAAAGAAAATGTTCTGTCCCGGGACCTAGTTTGAAATAAACGGTTCTTTTTTTCCAAGTTCGCCGCAAGAGAGTAGTTAGCGCAATCTATTGCCATTATCTGATAGTGAACAATTAAAGTTAGGAAGTTCTCTCTCAGTTCCAATTAAAGTGTGTCCAGCATCGACCGTTAGCGGCCGTTCAAGCTACCGAACGGCCTTCACGCCCGAGTTTGCCGAGAGAGAGAGCCGGAATCCGGATCCCAATTTCCAGCTGCCGTACGCGTAGGCTTGCGGACGGCGAGCATTGCTGTAGCACTCCGGCCTGTCGTCCGGTAACCGTAAATCGTAGGGGTCCAAGTCTACGGGGGCCTTTGGTTAAGTATAAATAAATCACCGGGACCCTGGAATGCAAGGCAAAGATGGAACACACGTGTGGGTTTTTCGTCAGTAGTCTGAGTTCTTCCGAAGAACGCGAAGTCATTAAATGATTTCCCACCTCAAAAAAAAGCATTGGATATTGTATTTTCAATACACTTACTCGAAAACTGCCACTTATCGCACTATGATTAGGTTCGACATGACATATATATCACCCGCGTGATTTTGTTTCATTTATCATACCAAGGGCTTTTTTTTTCCTCATCGTCACGGTCAAGCGTAATTATTATTTTTTTTTAAAGCAAAGAGGTGCAGATTTTTGAGGTTTTAATATTTAATTAAAATTTAAATCGTGTTTTTAACAGAATATAATAAATAAACATGATTATTTATGCAGTAATTTGTTATTAACAACAAATTAATATTTATCTGTGTTCTAAATTCAAAAATATTTGAGTTTCTATTCTTAATATTGTTTGCTGCAATCTAAATCTAAAATGTACGGCAACTTTGGAAATTTATCTTCTGTAAGAAATTAACAAAAATGCGTCGTAATTTTCAAAGAAGGTAAGTGTATTATAAGTGTAATGTGTTCGTAAGTGTATTGAAAAACGTCGTTTGATACACGTGCGAATTTGTCACTGCAGCCCTCGGCTCCATAACACACTCGCCTACGGCTCGTGCGAATTCCGCCTCGGTCGCAATGACAATCTTTCGCCACTTGTATCAAAATGTACTATACCATCATCAGCATCATTTCAGCCAAAGGACTCCTCCAAGCGTCGCCACAACGACCGGTCACGTGCGTCGGATTTTGGCAACCCTGACCAGGTGATCGGTCCACCTTGTGGAAGGCCTTCCAACGCGACGTCTTCCGGTACGCGGTCGCCACTCCAGAACTTTCGGCCCCAGCGGCTATCTGTTCTACGTGCAATGTGTTGCTAGCAGCGAATCATTTACACCGGGGCTCTGGGAATATGGCAAGGAAGACACGGGGTAGGTTGTTTAGTCAGTAAGAGTCTGACACTGTTTCCCGTTCCACGCAAGAGTGGGTTTCGTCATTCGATGATTTTTACCTACCATAAAAAAAGCTGCGAATCATTTATAAAGACTTCCTCTCATCCGTATCAGTAGACATCTTGTTGAAAGTTTGCTGACAGAATACTCTTGACATATTGTTAAAGATTAAAAACAAGTTATGATGTGTAAAGACTAGGTATCTTCTAGAGATTTATCTCAGAATTTCAGACGAGCAACGTTAACCATTTTTAACGCTTAGTTCCCGTGGAGTACACAAACTGTGTTCGTAAACAAACTGAGCTTAACTAAATGCTGCTTGGTGATAACTTTAATATGAAGGATTTACATTTTTAATTTTGCTAATAACGCTACAGTTTGTAGTTCGTTTTGCAGACTTTAATATGCATTTTTCTGTTCTATCTTGAGACATGAAATTAAATTCTAGTTCAAGCAAAAGATAAATTGAGATTGTAAGAAAAATATCTCTGTTATGAATCTCAGAACTTAGATTTTAATAGGATAGAGAGAATATAAGATATCCTCTAAACCTCTTGTTTAATTAAATATCTGCCAATCGATTCAGCCCCCATAGTCAAGTTACAATCGTTTCGTTTAGAGATAGTGCTTGTAGTTGGCCACGCCCCGAATTCCCTTGTTCGGACGTCATCTCAACAAAAGAATTGGATGCGTGGCCTACAAGCACTAGCCAGACTATAACACGATTTTTTTTTTCAAAGATAAGTAGATATAGTACATTTTGATACAAGTGCAGGAAGTTTGTCATTGCGACCGAGGCGCAATTCACACGAGCCGTAGGCGAGTGTGTTATGGAGCCGAGGGCTGCAATGACAAATCTGCACGTGTGTCAAACGACGTTTTTCAATACACTTACGACTTGTGAAATAAAAAGAAAGAAAAAAAAATAATCGTATCTCAAACATACAGTAGAAGAAATATATAAGTATAGCATTCAAATCTGCTCTGGTCAATTTCTAATTTCGAGGGTTCGTCCAGCGACTCTGGGGGACGCCTCGCGCCTGATTCGATAAACTAAGAAAAACAAAATAATCACCCGTGACCGTGACGATAAGGAAGGAATAAAAAAGCCCTTGTTGTGATAAACTCAAAAAAGCACTTGGTTGATATACATGCTTGATCACTCGCTAGATGGCGCTGCGCCTAGCTTGACTTCAAAAACACGGACTGTGTCAAAAAATTCGATAAAAATAATATTACTGCACAAAAGTGAACAATATTGAGTGAAACTATATAAAATCTAGGTGTAAATAAGTGACAGTGTTATCTACGTATATAATACACAAACAGTGAAATAGAATCTAAAAACCTGAACTGCTTAAACCAACCCAAAAACAATAATACAATGTTAAAACTTAATTAATTTGACAATTCATTACGATAATACTATTCGAAGGCTTAAATAAATTAAAACTTAACTGATAAAAACTAGAACAATTAATGTGAAGTGAAAAAGTGACTCATACCGGAGATTTGAATTGTAACCGCTCGAAACTCCAACAAACTAAAACCAATTGATCGTCGACCCACCACGCAGTGAAAGTAATCTACGTGCCGCTACCAGTCCAAAAATTCAAACACTTCGCTTAAGCGAAGTTGGCTGAACGGCTAAGACGTCTACTTTTGCAACATCGTACTTACTTTAGTGGTCCCGAGTTCGAGCCTCAGTTTCTGCTAACACTTTTAGTACAAACAAACAAGTTATTTCAATATTTGGTTATATTTGAACGTAATATTATCAGCAAAATGAACTTCTTCGAAAATATTACACTTCGAAGGACGCGCAATCAGTCAGATCTATCAGAGACGTCAATTGAGGCCGAGGCTGAATCAAAAAACTCAACAATAGATGGCAGCACCAACGGTTTCCCGAACTTATCAGTTGATGACAGCAGCGATTCACGAGAGTTAAGACAGCAAATTGAGTTATTAAAGTCGGAACTATATGACATCCGCAAGGAAATAACCCAGTTACGCCTGGAAAATACAGACCTCAAACACACATTATCCAAACTTACCAGTCACACAACCGTCACAAAAAATGATAAAAATCAAAAGATTACTACTAGACAAAATAAACTACCAGAACAATCATCACAAAATAAGGAAATCACACCCTCTCCTCAATCAATAACGGTACCTAGTGTTTTACAATTAGACAATAAACAAAAAATAGAGGAAATTAAGCAAAAGAGTAAACTTTGCATTATAAGTGGTAACAAGTCTAATAAGATCACATCAACAGCGTTGGATGTATTTCACAACTATGAAACTTGCCATTATATAAAACCTAATTGCGGGATTAAATTGTTGTTGACAGGATTAAAATCAAAACTTCAAAATTACGATATGAATGACTACTGTGTTATACTGATTGGACCAGAAGATTTTGTAATGACGAAAGATTACTTTAAATTGATTGTTTTTATTAGAAATACCCTCAAAGATATTAATAACACAAATATTATTTTATGTCTACCCACATACAAATTTAATAATTATACAAACATGTTTAATTGTAGAATTGAAATTTTTAACAATTTACTTTCCCTGGATGTAATGTCACACGAGTATGCGTATGTACTAGACTCTAATCTTAACTTAAACTGTGACTTGACGACTTTCAACAAGTGGTCAGGGTCAATAAATAATAATGGAATACTCATAATACTAAATGATACTCGTGCATTAATATCTCAAATAAATATGTTCAATCATAGTATACTGTCACAGTCTAGCACTGATGTGTCCGCTAGTGAGAACAAAAACTGTAATTACTATTTAGAAAAGCACGATAGCAAAAACGACTTTTTTCGTTTATAACAATTTAACTGTAATGCATCAAAATTTGAATGGTTTAATAAGCAAATCTGACGTATTGTATGTAAATATTGAATATCTTAGAAATTCAGGGAGAGAGGTGGATATTTTATGTATTACAGAACATAACATGATTGACTCAGACCTTATGTACCTAACCGTTCCGAATTACATTTTAGCATCATCTTGTAATAGACATAACAGAAATGGTGGATCGTGTATACTTGTAAGAAATATTCATAAGCATAACGCTTTACAGGATATAGTTGATCTTAGTGTTCCTAATGTTACGGAATGTTCAGCCATTGAATTACTGGAACATAATATAGTTATTATATGTATATACCGACCTCCGAAAAACACACAAACCGAACTTAATATATTTTTTGATACACTGCAGGCAATACACTATAAATTACGTAATCGGAAGTTAACTAAAACAATAATTTGCGGTGATTATAACATCGACTTATTAAAAAGAAACTCTAATTCTCTACGATTTACACATCTGATTTCTAGCTTTGATATGAAAATTGGTACACGCTATCCAACCCGACCAAAGAGCAAAACTTGCATTGACAATATTTTCCACAATATAAGAGGTAGTAAGTGTGATGTAATTGATTTAGGAGTATCAGACCACACGGCACAATTACTGAAATTTCCAGTTAAAAAAACTTGTACCCTCAACTATTGGTATACAAAAAGACGAGACTTTAGTAATGAAAATCTAAATAAATTTAAAGAATGTTTGACGAGCTTAAGTTTTCAAGATGTGTATTCAACGGACGACCCAGAACTAGCTTATAATACATTTTTCGAGCATTACAAGCTTTTCTATGATCTCTGCTTTCCTATTATAAAAATAAAAAACACTGTATCCAAGAAACCCAAATGGTTATCTAAAGGAATAAGTAAGTGTTGTCAACTAAAAAGAAAATTATTGTGGAAATATAGAATCAATCCTAGCGAAGGACAGAAAATTGCTCTCAAACAATATAGTACTCGTCTCAAGAAAATTGTTAAACTTACTCAAAAGTCTCAAAATAATTACCTAATAGCTAATGCAGTAAATAAATCTAAAGCTACATGGAACATAATAAACTCTAATAAAAGCTACCTTCCAAAAGAAAATATTAATAAAATAATAGTTAACAATCATATAATATCAGACCCTCAAAAAATTGCGGAAGAATTTAATAATTATTATATTAATTTAATCAAACCAATAAATTCTAATAATCTACCCAATAATAACTTATCATTTACGGATAATTCTGATAATAACAATTTTAATCATGACAATTTCAATAATAACTATGACAACTCTAATAATGACTATAATAATGACCGTTCTTATTGTAACAAATTTAATAATAGCTCTAATATTGACAATTTCGATAATAATTTTAATTTAAATCAGACATCTTACAATAACAAATTATCTTTATCTAATGGCTCATACAAATCGTTATTCTTAAACCCTGTAATTCCATATGACGTCTACAATATAATTAAATCCCTTAAAAATACTAGAAGTGCTGGGTATGATGATATTACGACCTTTTCAATAAAACAGGTTGCTCCTATTATTAGCCCAGTACTCTGTCACATTATAAATTTATGTATTGAGCATGGTGTCTTTCCGACCAAACTTAAAAAATCCGTAGTCAAGCCACTTTTTAAGAAAAATGACAAGGAAAACATGGCCTGCTACAGACCTATAGCACTTATACCAATTTTTTCCAAAATATTGGAAAAAGTTATGTATAAGGCAATCAACACCCACCTAGAGAAATTCAATCTATTTGCTAAAGAACAAAAAGGGTTTAGGAAAAATAAGTCAATTAACTTAGCAATTTATGATCTTTTAAAAATGATTAATACTAATATTGATAAACGAGTTCCCATATTTGCAATGTTCATGGATATGACGAAGGCGTTCGATTATGTTCATCATGAGAGACTTCTAAACAAACTATACAGTTACGGTATAAGAGGAAACGTCCATAGACTCTTTGAATCTTATTTAAATGATAGATATCAAGTGGTAGAAATAGACCACATCAGTTCCTTAAATAATACTGCAGAAAAAAAACAGTCAAAGCCCAAAAAAGTTCTATACGGAGTGCCTCAAGGCAGTGTGCTAGGGCCTCCCTTATTCTTAGTTTATATTAACGATTTGCCTAAAGTCTCTCAGCATCCCATGATTCTTTTTGCTGATGATAGCACAGCCATTTTCGCAGGTCAAAATATCGATGACCTGGAAAAAGACATAAATTCCACCCTTCGCAATATAATTAACTGGCTCACAGATAATAACCTGGTTATCAACTTAGAAAAAACTAAATTGGTTAATTTCACACGAAATAATAAAGACAGAAATATTAAAATACACTATAACGGAACAGAAATTGAAGAAGTTCGCTGCGTTAAATTTCTTGGAGTTTGGATAGATTCTGATATGACATGGCAAACACACATTGACACAGTATGCAAAAAGCTAAATCAGTATTCATATGCTTTATATAAATTATCTAAAGTTGTTGATCAATCAGCCGTATTAACAGCCTACCATGCCTATGTTGCTTCAACACTGAAATACGCTGTGATTTTTTGGGGCAACGCCACTAACAAGGATTTAGTCTTTAAAGCGCAAAAAAGATGTGTCCGAGCAATAGCCGGCATCTGTGTTCCTGACTCATGTGAACCTCATTTTAAAAAATTAAAGATATTGACCTTTCCATGCATTTATATTTATGAAGTAGCCTTATTTGTAAAAGGCAATGAAAATCTATTCGATAAACTGAAATCAAAACGACATATTTTAAAAATATCTAGTGTACCACATAAAACAGCTCAGTTTGACAAAAGCTTCTTTGGTATGGCATCAAAAATCTACAACAAAATACCTATTGACATTTTGAGCACTAGGGAGCTTACCCTATTTAAAAATAAATTACGCAGTTTCTTAATCGATAAGGCTTACTACACGATCCAGGATTTCTTAAATTATTGAATATTTAAGTATTTTGACATTTATAATTCTTTTCCAATTGTGACATTTATAATCTTTACTGAATTTTTACATTTATGAATCAAACTAAATTTTGACTTATTATTTTTAAATATTGTTTAGTATAATCTGTAATTAATTATTGTATGCCTAATTGGCAGGACATAATGGAACTATAATTTATTAAGTTGTAACATCTGTATGTAACCTATGCCCACAATAAAGACATTCTGATTCTGATTCTGATTCTGATGCTATATTGAACCTAACAGGAGTGCGATAAGAGGCAGTTTTCAAGTAAGTGTATTGAAAATATATTTCTAAATACAAACATACTATAAATGAATTATACCCAGACATAGAACAAAATGATCGTGCTTATCACACAGTCATATCAAGATAGCAGTTAGCAGCGGTGATTTTCATAATTAAAAAAAAATCTGAACATCACAAACCCTAATGCAACACGGGGGTTTAACCCTAAGTCAGCCGGAGTGCGAATATAATTGGTTTATCCGTACTAGGGCCGTTCCGGCGTTCATCGCCACAGTCGGCCCGTAATTACGTGAAAATGGCTGGAATTATGAACAATAACGCTATGTTAAATGTCGTGTCATATGGCTTATGTTAATGGTTTGGGGTGGTCACACGGAGATCTTATTAGACGGACTTTCCCTGAAACATACTTGCTAGCCCCGTGTGCTGAACCTGAGTACGAAATGCTTGCTTTATCTGTTAAGTACGTGAATGTCTCAAATAGACAAACAATTTTTTTTTAGATGGACTTTTTTTTTTATTGGTAATAGGTTTGCGCTTTCCAAGAAACATACTTGCAAGCCACATTTTTTGAACCTGAGTACGAAAGGTTTGTCATTTCTGTTAAGTACGAGAATGTCTCAAATAGACAGACTTTCATTGGTTGAAAATGACCTGCATAGGTATACCATATATATACGTATGAGTGCAAATCCATCTAAAAGTTGTTTGTAAAAAATCGCTTTCGCGATAAGGCCGTCCATTGTGACACTCTATTAATTTTAAGCTCTTACTCTAAATTCTTGTACATATTTAGTATGTTCATCAGTTGTGTAGTACTCATAACACAAGCTCTGCTTAGCTTGAGACTAGACGGTGTTGTGTGATAATTATTGTCAAAAATATCATCATTACATAGTATAAAACAAAGCTGCTCTGTCCCTATGTATGCTTAGATCTTTTAAAGTGCGCAACAGATTTTAATGCGGTATTTTTTTTAAATAGATAAAGTGATTCAAGCGGAAGATTTATATGTATAATACAATATATTTAATGTCACCATTGCGCCTGTGCGAAGCTGGGACGGGTCGCTAGTATATATATAAAATAATCATCTCGTCCGATTATAATTCAGGTCTCTTCAAGGCTAGAGTGAATAACCTCCTAATAAACTAGTACGCCTATCATCGACGATTGCATCACTGCTTACCATCGTCTGGGATTGTCTGTAAAAGGCTAGTATTTTTTAAAATGAAAACCTATAAGGTTAATTCCCTATTAGTACTCTACCTTATTCATTTTAAGCTTCTATTGTATTTTTTGTGGTCTTCAATAAAGGCTTAGTAGATATTATATCTATGTATACTGAAACCAGACTTCGGGAAAGACTTATTCGTTTCAGTTTTTATTATTGAACGGAAACTTTTCTTCGCCTTTCTTGATAAAGCACTTGTTTTAAAAGTCTTAAATTTTCTGGATGACATGCTATTGTAGTAACCTTCACATAGGTACTTAATGAAATAAAAAGAAAAATATGTGATCTGTCATTAAGGTTGATGTAACTTGTCAAGCATGTTTCTTGTAAAAAAAATATAGTTTAAAATTTAAAACCTTTCCACAAAGGCCATTCATTAAGAGTTGAATTTGAATTTAAAACCAGACAATAAAATCTTTCTTCCACTCCTACTACATTAGTGGAAACCGTTCAACATCATCCCCCTAAACAATTTTTTTTTCGAAAGTATGTGAATTGCTACGTGTTTTTAATCCGGTTTAGGGCTAACGCTGCGTAAAGCGGGAACCCGCGCGGACGTCTGCGCTTGCACCCGTCGCATGTGTCATTTGCGGCGGTTTCCATAGCGGAAACCGGATTACTTTCTGCACAGTATCAATTATTCAACTTCAACAGTGTGCTACCCGCGACGGGCGCCGCGCGGCTTTCCCGCCGCCCGCCCGGACGGAGCACTCTATCTGACCGCGCGGGTTCCGCTTTACGTAGCGTTGACCCTTAGTAGTTAGTAGCACTACAATGGAATATAGGTAAATACAAACATAGAATGCTAACATAATAACCCTTACTTTGCCTTTCCCATGAGCGCGTATAAAGAACAAATCCAGAATGCTCCGCGTCGTTCGTCTTTTGTTTCTGTGAAGAGCGACGACTAATCCAATTTAGTATTTCCGTACTTGGGTCAGAATAGGGTTAACTTTCCCAGCGTGTAGGACTTTTGAACCGCATCGTAGCACAATGTTGCACAAAGTACTTTAATAGTTTCAGTAGTTTTTCGTTCTAGCGATTTGTCGTTGCGGTTAAAAATTCTACGGCTAATCCAATTATTCCCGTACTCTCTGGTTTGTATAGGGTAAAGTGAACGACAGAACGTTTTGAGTGGCACTACAGCTACTGCACTGGGTTTGAAACTTTTTCAGTTTTAGAATTCGTTCGTTCGATTCAAGCGATCGTCTTTTGTTTGGTTGGCTGTATGTAACTATGCTACAAGCATGGAATTGATAAGTGTTACACTTAAAACTTACGTACATGTTTTTTGTTGGTACCTCGCCGTCCAGTAACCGTCCGTACTGAGTTGTCGACGGTGCATAGTGTTTTAAGCGCACCACAAGGTAGATATAAAAAGTAAGTTAAGTAGATGCCATAATAAATACAATCTTTATTATTTAGTTCATACTAAAAACTTGTGTGTCAATAAAAAGAAAATGTTTTCTGTTGAAGTAACGCTCCTCCTCTTCGGAAGGTCTGATGATAGCAATATGCGTGCAATCCATGCACCCACCACACCAGGAAGCCTATATTTCTCATAAAATCTGCAACGAAAATTTAATTAATAGTCATTAAATGTACAGGAAACCGACTTACATAACTAATGAAATTTAAATAGGTAAATACCTCTGCTTAATAATATTCCTTTCTTGGTTATTTTGTGGAAATTTGATATACTTCCTCAGTATATGGGGTGCATATAAGTGCAGTAGTGACCTCCCGCAAACAGCGAGACACAGTTTGTTGCGCCATGGACCCGTCCATGTTTTGCCCCAAAGAACCTTGATAACTCCCTCGGGCAAAAAAAATACTGCCGTTAGAACCTGAAAAAGCCGATAATTATAATAATAATACAATGAATCCATATAAAAGTGTAAGTAATAAAATAAAAAATATGGTGTCATCATTACATAGTATAAAACAAAGTTGTCTTTCCATATGTATGCTTAAATCTTTAAAACTACGCAACGGATTTTGATGCGGTTTTTTAATAGATAGAGTGATTCAAGAGGAAGGTTTATAAGTATAATAAGTGTATAATAAATTTAATATCACCATTACACCCGTGCGAAGCTGGGGCGGGTCACTAGTTAAAATATATTTTAATTAATATTTAATATTTGGAGCTATGAGCTGCTGCTAACTCATGACTACGGGCTTGGCGGCGAGCGGGGCGGCATCGGTAGGTGGATGCGCGCTATGAGCGGCATCTCGTGGCGTGCTTCAAACATTTTCATACTTTTGATTTTACCGCTCGCCACCCCACGCTTGGCTGCACTGTTCCCGCGCGCCTCAGGGAGTTGCCAGCACCTGTAGGGGCCCAGCAGGGTTGAAGCCTTCTGGGGCCAAGGGTTGATGCGAAAGCGGAACACCGGAGTTCTGGAACTAAGGCTGGAAGGAAAGGTGGGACGTTTAGTCAGTCTGACACTGTCTCCCGCTCCGCCCAAGGGCGGGATTCATCATTCGATGATTTTTCCCACCATAAAAAAACCCCGCGCTTGGCTGACGCTTAGAGCAACAAGGCCGCGAATCTACCAATGCCGGCCCGCTTGCTGCTAAGACCGGGTCGTCACACTCTCTATGCAGCATATAGTACATATTCGTAGATGAAGTCAGAATGTTGTTTCTTTCTTTAAGTCCAATCCAGTCAGTATTGGACAAACCCAACAAATCCACCTGCTGCACAAACACTCTTAGGATGCCATGGGAGTTGGCGCACACTTGCTTTGAAGCAGATCGCTTTCGGATGTTGGCATGAAAGCAATCAATCCCGCTTCAGCAAACAACGCCGACGCGACACTAAATATCGGCAATTCCTCCACCTTCCTGATCCCATTGTTATACTTACTGCACACGTAAACTGTTGTATATGCCTCTTACGAACTAACTCACAGAATGTACGTGTAGAATGCCTATGTAAGATCAGCGCAAGTTTTCTTGAAGAAAATACGGATTGCGAAGAAATAATAAGATTTAATTCTTACAGCAACAATCTCAAAATAAAAATAACTAATTCACCTAGCAGTAAGCTCACAGTTTAATACATTTTTTTTATTGAAGATAATTATTGTAATAAAAATATACACTACCTTCATTGTGGACTCGATTCCGTGACGCCTCGACTTTGGAGGTAAAATCGGCACCATCTCCTGGCACAACTCCTCAAACAACTCCCGACTGAGTCTGTAATTTCTTACAAACTCAAGGTCGGGAATTTGAAAGAAATGTAGTTGGTTACGCCAGTGTCGCTGATTCCTCCGACGCTCTAGACGCTCTTCATGTAAAGCGCCTTCAATCAGAAGCATCCCCGCGGCCATTTTTTTTAATATTTGCAAAATATTGGGAAAACATAAATTATAAGGCAACGCTTTTGGTATTGTCAATTTCACATTAAAATTACGAAACAATCATAATATGTCATAATCAAATTAAAAACTTTTTTAATTTTAGAATTCGTTCGTTCGTTCGATTCAAGTAATCATCTTGGCTGCCAGTAACTTTGCTACAAGCATGGAATTAATAAGTGTTACACTTACAACTTACGTACATATGTTACCGCATCGAGCTCGAGTTGTCGATAGCGCATAGTGTTCTAAGCGCACGTCAAGAAGATGTTAGCAAAATCAAATGAGTTCAGCAGGGACGCAGCCTACAGGGATCATGAGTTGTGCTAAAGAAGAAATAGGAGTGGGCTTTAGTCAGTAAAAGTCTGACACACCCTTTCTCTCAGTCGGAACTCGGAATCGGAACCGGACTCACTCAGTGGGAAAAGTCAATGGATGATTTTCCTTTTGTTGACCTCTTTGTGTGCCAGAATATTTAAATTTAAAACGATCAATAATGATATATTACAGGTTTTGCAATGCATTATGGGACGAATAATATTCACATACATACAAATGATTCACTGTGTAGCTACAAAATGGATTAAAAAGTTAAATTATGTGTAGCAAGGGATTCAGCTCCGTGTTCGCTGAGCGTATATTGATTTTCAGTTGGCGTCTGACAGTACAGGTAAGGTTTTATTATAATAAAACAAATTAACTCATCAGGTCTATATTTTCTGAAGGTGAAGGCAGAGGCAATTCTTAAGAATAAAACATTTTATTTCAAACATGTGTATGCAGACAGAAGATAATATATGCATGCAAGATCTTAAATAGAAGTGGCTCACGATATGTCTGCCATTTTTTTATTGTAATAGGCTTGTGTAACTCTTTGTAATCCATGTAAAGAGGAGAGATGAAAGGCATGTTACGAAAAGAGTTTTGAATTTACACGTAGATGGATGGAGAAGAATAGGGGGGCCGAAGAAGAGATGGATGGATTGTGTGAGAAGTGATATGAAAGAAAATGGAGTTAGTGATAGTGTGACGGGTGACAGGACAGAGTGGAAGAAAAAAACATGTTGCGCCGACCCCAAGTAATATGGGATAAGGGTAGGATGATGATGATGATGATGAGGCTTGTGTAACTCTTTACTGAACCGACTCACTGTTCCGAAAAATTGTACACCTTTTGGAACATTGAATCTGCAGTTTTTTTTTTAACTCAAATAAAAATGTAAATATAAATTACTTAGGTACTTACTAAACTGATATTTTAAAATTATTCTTAAATCAAAATTCTGACGCGACGTAACACATCACGAGACGTTTTTAATGTTCAAATTATATCTACCTACATATCATCTAATATTTTCCTATTTCAGTGAACTATAAAGCTATGTAACAGATTACGATTAAAAGAGTCAGTGCCTGTGTTTATATGTTTTGAGTCTAAGTTCTAAATGATACCTACATATCAGTGTTCCGGAACATTTCAGTTATTCAGAGGCAAGTGTTCCGATCTCTAAGGTGTTATTGCTAAGCCTCAAGTGAGAACTTCGCGAAACCGTCGCCTTATTATTTTTAGAACTAAGAGGCTGTTTGTAAGAATTGTCTTGGTCCAGTAGACTACGGGAAGAGTAATTTAGTGATAAAAAAAAAGTATTATTTTGAAAGCAGGTGGCCTAATGGTAGCTCTGACTTACGAGTAGTAGGTCGCAGGTCAAACCCAGTCAAGCACGTATTACTTTGTGTAATTTATTTAACTTTCCGACTATCGTAATTACAGACACAATTAAAAGACAATACGTGTGCGGACACTGGGGTTTCCTCTTGAGGCTTAATGAATTAATCATGGCTGATTTCAAAACATTGAAAGAAAACTTTGTGAGGAAACTGCGCAGAAATCTTAGGATATGCGCGGTTTCCTCACGAAGTTTTCGTATCTCCACCAACTCTCTTTTTGGATTACATGACCCTTTTCCTGTCCTAGAGAGGAGAGCTGAGCCCCACCAGCGGGAACATTAATAATCCGTTTAGGTTATGTAATGATCTTCACGGGTAAAGTACAATATACAGCAAACGAAATACAGACATTGCCAGTTCGGCAACACAAAGCACCGTCACCAAAGAGGTGCATTTGACTGTACCAATTAGTTCGGCTTCAGATTTACAATGTAAGTTGCGACGCTCTCACTCAACTTACTTAAAGAGTGAAAGCCCGACACTCCGACACTCCGAGCATGAAAAACCCATTTTCTATTTGCTCTTTTTGGGGAGACACTGCTGAATGCATCATGCCTGAAGCTTTTTCTGCTACGCTGAAAGCAAGCGCTGATTTCCTTTGCGTTGTGTGTTTCAATATAACCTCTTTATATCTTCTAACCTTGTTCCAGTAACTGTATAAACATTAACTAGAAGGATCTGAGGCCCTACTATGAGCTGTTAACGTGATACATTTGACGAATACGGGATACAGTTTTAAACTGAACTGTTAGAGAGATAGATATACACATGACTTTTTTTTCTACACACGACTAAATTTTGATCGTTTAAATCTTGTGGAGGGTCATTCCGGTCCATGAACCCTATCGATTCGTAGAAATAAAATTTAAATAAAAAAGTTTTTTTTTAAACTCGAATTAATTTACGCATGTTCGAAATTAAACTCTCAAGTCGCAAGCGAACGCCGACGTTCGCATACCTAATGTGTCTCTAATGAAGGTGTTCAACGAATTAATTTCTGTAAGAAACTGTCAGCTCAGCGAGTCAATGACCTATAGGTAGTTGTTGTGTAATAACTATCGACAGATCCACCTGACGATTTCTTTTTCAAGAAATATTTTTTTACATGCGTAAATTAAGTCGAGTTTTTAAAAATCGTAGGTACTTTATTTTTTTTATTTTATGTTAATTCTTTATTGTGCACAAAAACAAAAATACTTACGGTAAAACAATATTTCACAATTGATATATAAAGGCGAGTATACATAGACCTGACATTTTAACACGACATCGTAAGACCCCTTTTTCTTTTCATAATGTTTGAATAGTTACAGTCTAAATGAATCTGTCTAGCTTTTTTCAACTAAATAAGGGTTTATACACCAATATTTTACAGGGAGTGGCCCTTCACATTTTTGTTAAAATTTGCCTCAGAATTACTCCTGTATCGTGGATGCGTTCACGAACATGTATTAAAAGATTCCCAGACCCGAAACTGTCTGTAGCCATTCAAATAGTTGCTCCTTTTGCGGATTGATCTTTCAACACGCAACGTAGCAGCCATGGTTCATGCTATAATCTAGGAGGTAGGCCTTCCGGACGTCTGGTAACAGTCTGGACCGAGTCCAAGTCGTCGACGGCGCGCACTGTTCCCGCGCACCTCAGGGAGTTGTCAGCAAATTGTAGGGGCCCTACAGGGTCGAAGCCTCTTGGGGCCAAAGGTTGATGTGAAAGCGTAACATCAGCCTAGGACTCTGGGACTGAGGCAAGGAAGGAACGGGGTAGGTTGTTTAGTCAGTAAGATTCTGACAATGTTTCCCACTCCGCCCAATGGTGGGATTCGTCATTGGATGATTTTTACCTACCATAAAAAAAAACCTAGCAGCCAACTCATCCACTGCGTCAATTGTGCCGTCAGACCTTCACAACCCAGTAACTGGTTAAGATAATTCTCCTAGATAAGGCTGGTTTTAGACTTTCATTACATAGACTGTCGAGGGTCAACAAAGACGAGTAACATGCTTTTCCAGACTTGTTATGGATGGTCACGCACACAGATTGCATTCAGTGAGTGGCCTCGGTAAGTGTTTGGCTAAGCAAATTTTGAAGATCCAATATATAGGATGATTGGTAATTAGTGACCGATACTTAAACATGTGATAGTATCCATGATAACTAACAACTTTTACTACGGGACAAAACCTGAAATCGCGAAAAATATCAGCAAGTTTAGTAAATTTTGACCAGTTTAGCGAACATAAAAGTCCTGATCAGTAGATTTATTTCCCGTTTTTAGATTAGGTCCCATAGTAAAAGTTGTCTAAAGTACGTTAAGTATTACCGACTGGTAATACTTATATACATGATTGTAGTAGCCTTTATACATACAATCTTCTCATCAAAATGGATCAAAATTCCCATATCATTTTATTAAAAGCTATGCGGCCGATGCGGTTGTAGAACGAGCCCTTCAAATATGATTAAAGGTCTATGTGAACGATTGTAATTGATTGATACTCGCTCACAATCGTTCAGATAGAGTTTCCACAAAGAGAGTGCCGGTTTGCTTCCGCGCCAACTAGCAGCACTGCCGGGCACCGGGGCAGATTAGCGCATCTTGAAAGCCGGCGCGGCGACCACGACTAATGCCTATTTCCTCCTGTTATAAGAATAGTCTAGTCCGGCTCCAGTTGTGCTCATTCAACTAAAAAACCTCATATAAAACCCTCTTCAAATAACATTATTGTACAAATTAATTCGTTCATGTTTCCAAATTAATGTTTGGGTTTTTGAAGTTAAAAATTGATGCCCTAATTACAAAAAGGTCGATTTATCGACGTACGTTTTTCGACAAAATTTCAAAGAAAGGTTGCTACTCAATTTACTCATCATTAACTTTATTTAAAAGACGAACAGAAACAGTACGTTGTCTATATTTTACAATTTTGTTATTTGTTAAGCGGAGCAACGTTTTATGGACCATCCCTGCTTGGAGAATTTGTAATTAGCAAAATTAAATCAGCTCCGTAGACTAACATTTAATTAAGAAGCTCACGTACCAACACCAATAGTTGTCTAATTATAACCGTTTAAAAGACGTTTACATTGTGAACGAATGAACTGAAATGTTACATCGTGTGAGCGACCTAATAAAACTTCTTTTGTGAATGTAATTTATTGTTTTCCGACGGAAAATAAAAGGGGTGCAGAACAGGAAAAAATTTAGAAATACGTAGTTCGAGATGATAAAGTTCTGCCCCTTTTCCACTTGTAACATTGTTATAGATAATAAAACTTGGTTGGTATTTTCATTTCGGATTGTAGCCATGCTTGAAACAAAGTGCGCGCCGTCAAGCGCCCTCTCCCACGGTACACAACCGGCACAGTGGAAATTTGAAAAGTTTCGTACTGAATATCTTAAAGTTTACACAAGTTAAGATTTAATTTCATCTACATTTATTAGAAAGATAAGAAAGAAATAAAATTGCGTTTATTGAAATTATAAAAACAGTAAACTCTTTAAAATTAATCAAAGTAAATAAACAAAACTGAGCATAGTGCTAGATGTCAATACAAAACCACCTGACGCTGATTTTCAGCTGCAGCCCACAAAAGGGCCATAAAGTCGAAAACATATATACATAAGCAGCCTAATATGTTTTACAAAAAACAACTATACTGAAATGTCTTATGAATAACAATCACATCATTGATAAAATAACACCAAAAAAGATAAATCTAATAACATGGGTAAAACCAATATTACTAGGTTTTATTTAAATCCACATATTTTGGATGTAGCCTTAGCGAGACGGAGTAAATTGATATGTATTGGGTAATGAAAAAGGCAAAAAACTATCTGCCCTTGTTTTAAGAGCGCTCCCACTGTTTACTTTGTCTCGTAAAACTTCTATGTTAAACTCCCAAAATCTGTTGCTAAGCCGTGGAGAATTTTCACTAACTATCTATTTGGATTGCGTATTGATACCACATTTGCGGATGATACAACTTAAAATTGGCTTGCGGCTCCCAGAGCTCAGGGAACTGCGAAAATAGATTTCAGAGCATTTTCCAATAACATCTCGTACGTCTAAAATATTCCAATAAGTATGTTACGAATTTACGATCATGCATTACTTATGCAGCAATAACGATGTCAAGTAGATACCTCATATGCGGATTGAATTCCCCGAGAAAAAAAATAAAAAAACTTGGCTAACATGGAGCCATAAAACAAACTATGAGCGTCTCGAATGCCGAGTAGGCGAGGATCCCTCTCAAAAAATGCAATAAAACATACGATTATGGCCCGCTTCAATAAAACTGCGTGAAATAATTTTTCTTTGCGAGCATTGTTGGCGTCGTTTGCACATGGAACCTGTGTTTGGGAAGTTGTGGAAGAGTGCATGGCAGGGCGTCGGATCCGGCAGCGCGCCGGCCATCCGGCATGGGCCGGTATCTTCCGGCATTCCCCCGCTCCACAATCTCTTTTCCCCCTGCTTCATTATTCGGCGCCCAGCCCGGGTCGGCGGGGTGCGGGCGGGTACGGTGTTGCCAGCTATACTGCTCTGCCATATTTCCCAGCTTTAGGTAGAGTCTTTGAATAGTTTTGACGAAAATATTTATCTTATTTACTACTGCTTCACAGCAATAGTATCAACTGTCTAAATTGGGAAAAGCGACAGAAATGCTTTCCAGGCATTGAAGAATATTTTAAATAATCAAAATGTACTCGCTGAACGAGGAAAATATATGAAGTGCGATTTTACACCGACAATTCCCCAATGTGGATTGAAAAAGTTTTCAGTAAAATTTTTATTTTCAGTTTCAGGAAAATGGATATTTAGATTGGCAAGCCCGGCTTACGTCGAGGAGCGATGTTGGCGGCGCGCGGGTGCGTTAGTCCGCGTGGAGCGGCGCGCTGGCTTGGCTCGCCAGTCTAGGGAGCCTCGGTCCTCCCCGCACCCGGCGCCCGCCTCAGGTACGCTCGCATGCATGACGCGCCACCCTGTTGCGCACTGCACTACAATGTTTACCTTAATGCACCTTCCGATCTTCTTAATCTGCGACTCACTTGGCGGGACCACTCCGTCTCTTCTCTCTATCTACCGCTGCTGAACTTCTCTCAAAATTTGATATAGCCATATCGATAGGTTTATTTGCTCCGCACTTTCAACTTACCTGGATCGATTCGGTCCTCGAAACTTGTAGATTTACACTAGGTAAAATAATTATGTGTGGGTAGGTATATTCGCTGAGAATACCTTCTGTATAAATAATAGGCTATTTGATGCCTACGCACGTTTTGTTTTCGAAAACAAGTCCTCTCTGTGAGGAGTTGAGAATGTAATTAATTGTATAAATAAATAGGGTGGGTGTCTCAGTTTCCCGCCTAATTTCACGACATACGGCTTCAGAGGCGGCAACGAAAACATTCCTAAATTCGTGAAAACAAAAGTATTTTCTTTTTTTTGTCAGCCTGAATTTGAATAGAATTAGGAACTTTTGATTCAGTTCGACATAAATATGAATGAAAGGGAACAAAAACAAGACGTTTGTAACTTTTCGATAAAAATAAATGTCTTTGTAATAAATTAGATTTGTTGTCGCAATTATGAAGCCAATACTATCCATCACGAATCAACATAGATCGATGTTTGTATCTAATCGACGTCAATTTGTCCTACAAATTCATATTTTAATACTTCGTGGAGCGCTGATCGCTTTTTAATCATTTTGAGGCTTAACTTATTTATGGCCATTTGTAATCCTTGTCATTTGTTACAAAGCTTCTACATTATTAATGTTTAGTTGGAAAAGTTTTCAGAAGAATAAAATGAAGACTTTTTAAATACTTATTGGATGGCTCTCTAAAAGACAATTCAATTTAAGAGGCGTCAAAGTTGAATGTGTAGTGGTTCTTAGTTGAAAGAAATAAGAAATAGCCAGTTATTGTCACGTCGCTGAGCACAAGTCTTTCTGGAAGTTTGTCGTTAACTGAACATTGTCAAGCATGAAAGGCAAGACTTTTCAATCTCTTTGGCATTTCCAAGAAAATTCTTTGCTGAAGAAAATGAAGCGTGCCGTCAATAGACGCAAGATATTCTGCAGTAATCTGCATGCAAAGGATTTCTTGATTAAAATATCAAAATAATCGCTGGTTTGGAGAATGGAATACTTTTGAGATTAGACTCAATCACGTCGGCCTTTTAATGGGATGATTTTGGTTTTTGTAGGCTTTGATTCAGTTTTAATGTATTGGTAGCTAAAGTTTCCAGCGGAAAAAATACATCTTTTGTGATGGATTAGATAGATAATTGTTCAGAATTCAGATTCGCTGGTCTTGTATTTATCTTTTAAAAGGTTATCAACCTTTATGGAGGTGAAATATATGAAAACTGTGTTGAAGATAAAAGTACTTACAAAAATTTGTTGGTACTTATAAGTATTTGTAGGACATTCTCTCACGGTCGGTAAAAAGAAATAGGTACTATGTGAAGATGTATGGCTAATAGTATTTATCTCCTATGTATAATCCTCCTTTGTTTCCCTCATAGTCTATTATGGGCGGTAAGTTGGTAGTTAGGTCGCGTCGTACCGGAAAAAACAACTTCTGTTATTTGTGTTCTTTTTTCAAATAAATTCTAATTTTGAAACAGTGCAAGTGTAAAATAACGGTTAAGCGCAATATCGGTTATGTCGATATAACATAACATTCTTGTTAGAAGATTGGAACGGGAAAGGTAGGTATATTATGTATTTTTAACGTAAATTGAAGTAAACAAAATTGGAAAGGGTGTACGTTTAAACTGTATTTTGGAAGTGCGAGGAGTTCCTTTATGGAAGAAATATGCATGATATTTACTTGTTATGGGATATTATTCATTTTAATAGGGGTACTGTACTAGCAAATTGCTGATAGTGTGGTAGTTTTGGGACTTGTGTCTACGGAAAAGCGTTTTATAAACTAGTAGGTACTGACCTAAACATATTTGTGTCAAGTAAAAGTCTATACTTAGATAGTTATCTCTATTTTGTTTTTTATTTTTATAAAATATGGGTCTAGCACTATATTTAAGTAGGAAAAAAAACGTTAAGTAATTAGGTACTCGGGTAGTTACTTGTAAGGAAAATTACAATATTTTTACATAATGTGTCGTGCTTGAGTTTTGTTTAGGTCATAAACTGAAGACATAAATGGGTGTTATCAGACATTTTGTTCTACTTTCAAAGAAGAAAAAAGTTAGTCAACCAGAGGCAAGATTCTGTTGCTTTTTTTAATATTGTTCTTGTTTTATAACCATCTCATCTGATGGTTAACGATTAAGTACGCTTGCCTAGAATAAATAATTATAGAAGTAGATAACCAACTCACTTGATTTAAAGACACATTTTTTAAATGTTTTGGTTTTTATATTGAATATTTTGGACTCTCTCAGAGATCTGTATTTTTTTCCCGGGAAAATAAAACTTGCCTATGGCTAAAGGATAATGTAAAATACTTATTTCATTTTTTTGCAAGTGAGATAGTTGGGGTTTATACCATTGATGTTGGGAATAGGTTCTGAGTTAAATTAATTTGAGTGCTGTATACTGGTATTTCTGTTTATTACAATAGTACGTAGTTCGATTGTTAAAATACAAATAGCTTATGTGGCACCTGCCAGTTTTAAATTTTGTCATTATTAAAAAGTCTATAACTAGAATGTTTTTTGTAGTAGACACACTTGTTTTAAAGTTAATCTTACGCAGTTCATTTTCAAGAAGGACCAAAAATAGATTTTCTTTTACTGAATAGGTTCGTACCAAGACAACTATATAGCTCGTTATTCCTTATGTTTAGAGAGAGAGAGAGTCACACAGTAATTGTAAAAAGAGATTCGTCACTTTTCTATTAGGTTTGTAGTTCGGTTATACAAAGCAGCGGCTATTGTTGGCTCCATGCTTGTTGAAATCTGTTGTAATGCTGAATTAGCTCTTTAGTGATGTCATAAATGTCAATTGTATTGAGCCCCACGCGAACACCGGCGTTCGCAACTATTGTTATTTAATTGTGTCTGTAATTACGGTAGTCGCAAGTTGCAGTTGTGTTGTGAATTAGAAATATAAAACTGAGAAGTGAGTGACACAGGTTTGATTTTCGTAAATGGCTAGTCCATTGTCCAGTTCTGTTGCAATTTACCAGATTTATGGCTATTTGGTTTTTGTTTTTTTTTCAAGTGGTTTAATACATATTTTTATGTGCTGCTCAGTGGCGTAGCTTAAAAGTGAAAAAAGAAAACTAACGAAGGTTTGACCGGCCTGACTGTACACCACAGATTGCCACTGACAGTCCTAGTTCCCACGTGACAGGAGGCTATTGCCATTTATCGGTCACAATTCCAATTCCCGGCCATAATTGAAAATGTTTGTGACAGATATTCCAATTATACTGCGGGCTTGAGATCGAGGACTTAGAGTTACAGCTGCTGAGGTTCCTGTAGGACTGATAAGCTGGTATTATGCTGTGTTTGTGTTACAAATTGGTTGTCAATTAGTTTGTCGTCTTAATTTGAACGGTTTTCTTTTTAAGAACGCTTTCATAATTTGAAATGGTTCGATAATTTTTGTAATGGTTGGATCTTTTTTGAAATGGTTCGTTCGTTTTTGAATTGGTACCTATTGGAGAAGTAGAAGGATTGAATATCCATGTGGATGGATAGAGAAGGAGAGGAAGCCAAGGAAAGGATGATGGGTTGTGTGAGGAGTGATATGAAAGAAAGGGGACTGTGTAGACTGGCAGGACAGAACGAAAAAAATAATGCGTTGCGTCGACTTTTAATGATAGAGAACAAGGGTAAAAATGATATTTATTTCGCGAAAAGTCTCTTTTCAAATTCCTTGCACCAAACAGGAATGATCAAGTAGAAAAGAACAATAGAGATTAGGACCAGACCTGTCCAGTCAGTGCAAGTATTGTGAGTATTCGTGTAGCTTGACTAGGCTTAAGGAGAACAGTAATTTATCAATTAGGTCCTAGTTATTACTTAACAATTTTTATTTGAAGGATCTCTTACTAAAGGAACGAAGGTAAAGAAATCTTTCTTTATTTTCGTTCCATTGATGACTCGCATTGTTTTTTTTTGTTCTAAATAGGCTCGCGTTTGACCACGTTCGCGCCTGATGGTAAGCGATGATTTAGTCGACGATGGAACACGCTTGCCTAGAAGTAACTTGACCCCAAAACCCCTAGCTGTGGAATATTTTAATAATATCTCTAGGATGATAAATGTACTTGGATAATAAAAAACAAATACAGAGATAAGTAATTAAACAATCTAAAAGAGTGAAAGAAGAAAAAATAAATAAAAATTAAAACATTTATAATAGCTCCTCCATTGTTAATTAAATATGTGATTTCTAAAGATTTGTTGGTAACTGGACTAAAGTAAAAGATGGTAATATTCGTTCTTACAAATTGTTCGGTGAAGTAACAAGTAACACACATTAGGTACCAATTTACAAAGAAAATCTGCGGCCCCAAACAATTTTCAAGAAAATCCTTAACAAAATACTTTCAAGACTAATTTCGAACCGTCCATCTCAATCTCTCGAACGAAAAAGTGAAATGTAGGTACATAAAATGCTTGAAGCATCAATTTTCGTGTCAGTTTCGGACGACGTGAAGATTGTGAATTGAGTTTGTTCATAAATAACTACGTTTTTCTTGCGTCTTCTCTCACGTAATCTATTCTACGGGAGCCGAGCGTTTTTGTGAGTAAAATTAAGGTTGTTTTTTTTATATTTTTATAGTTGTATCAGTCGGCGGGTCGAACTCGTTGATGGGAGACTTTAAAATTCTTTGATGACTAATAAGATGCTAGAACATACATGAATACACAATACCATAACGAGAAAAGAGCCTGTAAATTTTATGTTTTTTTTTTCCTCTCCTAGAGAGGAGACCTATGTTCTAGCAGTGGGAACATTAAAAAGACTGATGATGATGATGAAATTTTATGAATAGACCGTGGAGAAGACCTATCTATACATATAGAAAACATATCATCATTAAACGTAATTTATCAGTTCAAAATCATAACATAAGTAATGGTTTTTTTATAGTTAATCTTTTTATTCAGTACTATTTTTTTTTCTATTCGATTTTCAAACCTATTTTAGAACTGCGAACATTCTTCGACACATCTAACAAGCCAGTTCGTTGGTTAGTAACTTATGTGGTCTCCTTGGAGACACCACAGTACCTATACAAGTTATTCTTACGCTGTCTCCACCATTAAACTCTTGAATTTGCTTCCCCTTAACATCAAAATAGTTGAGAATAAATTTCCCTTCAAGCGTAAAATTCCAAACTACTCGAAGTCCTCTCAAACATAGTTTTGGGTCTTCGCTATTTAAATTATTATATTTTGAGTTCTCTTAATTATAATGTTTTGGTATTTAACGAAGTATTTATTAGTTTAGCATATTATGTGTTTTATAAATTAATACTTATTTTTTAAAAATCGTTTGTGTGTCACTTACCACAGTGTAGTCTGTTTTTAAATCCAAACTTTGATTGCTACAGAACTCTTTTTTTAATGAAGTCCACCTATGTACTGTGAATAAAATAGTACTTATATCTTTATAAAACAAAGAATTTTTATCATCAGCTTTATTATGAAGTAGCTGTGTACTGCGGTTTCATTTGCGTCTTTGGATAGGTTCTGCTCCGCTTCCGTCAGTCGTAACGTATTGATACGAAGCTTATATTATTTCTCATAATTCAGACTATCATAATACACATAGAAGTTAAACTAACAAATACTCCTTTACTTTGTCTAATACATACTTTTTCTCGTGAGTGTTTGTAACAAAACTCTTTCGAAAAGGCATGACTGATTTTTATGAAATTTTGTTTACATATTCAGTAGGTCTGAGATTAGGACGGACTTTTTTTGTCAAAAGCCCTTCACACATGTTTTATTTACGGTAGGTAAAAGTTATCCAATGATGAATTCCTCACTTAGGCGGAGCGGGAAACACTGTCAGACTCTTACTAAATAAACAACGTACACCTACCACGTACACCACGTACACCGTTCCTACGTCACCATATACCTATACCAGGGCTAAAGCCTTCCTTTCAGACACGAATCTTTGGCCCCAGCTGGCTTCGACTCTTTTGCAGGATCACAACACGCCGTCAATATATATATACACCGTGAAATTTTAATGGTTGTTTTCCCGCGGCAGAACGACTTGCCATAAGGAGTACTTTGAAGTATACAGTAAAAATAAAAAATAAAATGTTTTTTTTTTTTTATAAATAATTATAAAAAATATTCATCAACTCAAAAAAACCATAGTATAATTAGACGTAATTTGTAGGTACTACTAGAGTCGAATGAGTAGCCCGCCGTCAAAGGAAATCGATTCATTAAATATTTAAACCAAAATAAGATCTTGCACGTTGTGATACGTCATAATTAGCTTGCACTCTATAGGTCCATTTTTTGTTTTTAATATTTTATTTTTTTATGAAACGTTTGTATTACCAAGACACAACCATTTCGCTGAGGGAAAACAACCATTAAAGTTTCTGCACCACCCTAAGGTCGACTGGTAGAAAATGCCTAAGGCATTAAGTCCGCCTCTGTATATTGTTATGTGCATAAAGTTTTAATAAATAAATAAATAAAATTTCACGGTGTATTATAAGAGTATAGATTTCCTTTAACAACCATACTAACAACTGGCTGAATGGTACAGAATGCCTTGTTGTATTAAGCCCGCCTATGTACCACTATTGTACATGAAAATTAGATAAATAAACAAACAAACCATGTTCTCTCTTTATAATATTAGTTTAGAGACAAAGACAATAATATTGCGTTTTATCGAGGCTTCGGAAGTACTCGGAACACTTCGCCAACTCGAAAGTTATTAAGAAAGTTTCTCCTCTTTGAAATTATATTTAGAGTCGATAGCATGAAAACAAAATGATTAATGTTGATTAGCGAGGGGAAATGAATATGGTGTTAATTGAAAATAATTAATTTTGAGTCAGTGCTGTGTTAAGGAGAAAAGTGCCTTTTGGGTCTTCGAGGTGTGGGGCTTTCATCTTTAATTTGAAACGTTTTTAAAACACATCATAGGGCACGCTCCCATATTTTTTAAAGAATTTGTATTTGAATGTTGGCATTCTAAATTTAAAAATGTTTTTTTTTAAGTAGTGTTTTTGATTTGCTCCCATATTTTTTTAAATAATTGACATTTGAATGTTGGCATTCTAAGTTTAAAAATGTTTTTTCTTTAAAGTAATGTTTTTAATTTGGATACTAAGTATTTTAAGCCATGTCATTCTATTAACAGTTTGTTTACTATTAGAATGTGGATGTAAACACTGTGGTATTTTTTTTGGCAAATGTAACAAGTCAAGTTTTTCGGTACCTAAGCTTTGTTAAAGTTAATCGAAACTACAATAATATTGTCAGCTTCATTTAGCCGGGATGGCGTCTATTAAAATGATTCCACATATTGTCTAATTAGTTAGTTACTCAAGGGTTTATACCTTGAGTTACAAAACTCCACTAACTTTTTACATCACGATATCCATTAGGAATCAATTTGTGAATAATTAAAACAGCCATTGAACTTCAATCGGAAAACTTCTATCAAAATTGTAATTTCTCTGCAATTTGATGTTGGTTACGCTAAAATAATGTAATTTGTACGATAGTTTCTCAAAACGTACAGTCTTTATTTTCCTTTCCTCTTTACTCCTTCGAGTATACCTACAGCGCTCTATCACTTCGTAACAATCAATTGTTTCAAAAGCTACGATATCTTACACTTCCCGACATGACTCAGAAGATTTTCTATTTACGCTTTAAATCTAGCAAAAGATGTATGTCCTGTGTTACGAGATAGTGTTCACAGAAAGTCAACAAATATTTTTTTAAAATGAGAACATTTCAGAACTGTCAATAGTTTTAAAATGTTGATCATGTTCTCATTTTAAAAGGTTAGTTTTAAAATGAGAACATATCATTTTTTTTTGTTGTAAAAATGCTTTTTTTAAAAAGAAAACGGCCATTACCGAACGGTCATGAAAAGATTCATACGTTCCTTTTTTAATCCTAACAATGTGACAATGAGCCCCTACTTATCCTAAGCGCTATAAGTATAACATTTTAATTGAACGACAAAGCGATCTTTTTAAACTCTTTAAATAAATTCACAAAAAGATCTTTCATTTCGTCGTTAACTTCATGTGGTACGTATGTCTATGTATAATTTGAATTAAAATCCCCAATTACTTTGGTCGGGAAAGCTTAACCCCTGCTAATCTGTGGGGTATAAAAACGGGAGCGATTCGTTACCCCAGACAATGCTCAGTAGTTTTTTTTGTAACACAACCTCTGCTTTTCTGTCGTTCTCCCATTGTTTTTTTTTTAGCCATTGTTTTAAAAAGGTTTAACAGTTGTTCTATTTCTTTTTGGTAATAAAATATTATATATGAAATAATAAAAAAGGTTTTGCTTCCAAGTATTTCACTGTAATGGGTTGGATTTTGTTTTAAATTTTACTGAAAATAATCAGGGTTGCCAGCAAATAAATCACGACTTAGTATTTGCGATAATTCATTTGAGTGAGTGGACATCTTAACAAAATACGAGAGGTGAAGTTATGTTCCATTTCAGGTTCTTTCATTGCTGGGCAGGGTTTTGCTTCGTTTGTGAAAGGAACCAGAAGTTGGTTTTAGTCAGTAAAACTCCCTTACCGCCAAGAGCGTAAAACGTCAATGGATGATTTGCCACTTGAAATAATGTTCCATTTCATATTTTTGTATCGAGTTATACAAAATGATTACAGAGACAACACACCGTCCGATTTTACATATTTCGAACTCAAATAATTACGACCTGGCAGCCCTGATATCGTACCTAAGAGCAAACGTTCCCGAAAGCTCTTTTCACAAAGTTAAATTTAGATAGGTAGGTATCAAATCTCTTGACGGAAAGTTTTTTGTTGTTGAAGATAATAAATCACAATAATATAGAAGATAGATAAATATTATTATGTTTGACAGTAGATCTTACTGATCATCGACTATACTTGGCTTTCCAAAAACCGCTGATAAGTTTGTTGGGAGCAATCCCTCGAGGATTTACTTTGTAAAAATAACGCCAGCAAAAATCAAGAACGTATTCGGGAAAATGTTAACGTAATGCTGGCGACAAAATATATTATGTATGACGTAGTAAGTTCTTTTGCTTTCCTACCGTAGCTGTAATAAAACCAAATAATGTACAATGTTTGTACCTACTGAAATAAAACAAATTTTATGTTTGTTCTGAAATGAAAAATTTTAAGTTTTAAGTACGTACGAAAAATGCAGAGAACTTGAAACTCAATACACAAAGTTATTTCAGTAGCACTTACATTTTTTTTTAGTTAAGTAGGTAACTTCTACGTAAGTCGCTTAACAACGTAAACATTTTATATTTTAATTGTACAAAAATGCTGCAGTGTAGACTTCGTGACAAAGGCTATTCTGAAACTTGAGTTAATTAACCGCCTACCAACTTTTCAGTGATGTGGCGTAGGGCAAAAACGCACAAACAATGCCTGTTACACACCTCCGGCATATTTTTAGATGATTCTGAATTTGAATAAAAAAAGCAACTTGAGCGCAGATTAACTTGAGTAAAAAATGCGCATAAAATCAGATTATGGCGGTATTTGTTTTTATTATGAGCCATTCACAAATTGTAAGGGCGGAAAATAAGCTCACAATTTTAAATATCTTTTGCAAACTCTACAGAATGGTCCTCTTTGGTTGATTTTCACTTCCATCGCTTTATTACACAACGATCTATCAATGTCGTCATAATCCATCATAGGGAATTAAAATTATGCCAACGTGTAGAAAATTGTACCTACTGTAGCATAAAAGTAATAATAATGTGGAGTTTTACTCTGAAAAACACGAAAATTTATACTCTATAACGAAATAAAACCTCTTTTATCAATAATAAATTATGTCACTGGCAGGCCACGAAACAGTACAAGATTGATTTTTAAAAATACTGGCTGTTTTTAATAAAAAAAACTAACACTATAGTACTGGCTGTTCCTTATTTGAAATAATTAAATAACATGGCACCATGTGGCCGCCGTGTCCGCTCGGTCGGGTCGTAACAAACTTTGATTTTTTAATTAAACTTTAATACACGTACTTTGTTAAAATGTGTTCACACAAAATTGTGCCTACATTTTTATTTTACATTCTGATTAACGTCAACATAATTTAGACTAACTCTATAATTTAACCGTTATAATATAAATGTGAACAATATTTTGTGTCATGAATTTTGTAAAAGCTGCTGACAAATTACATACTTTCAATTTTTCATGTTTTCAGCACATTCTTTTTGATGTTTAGCCTACTTTATTTTGCGTTTATTATTTAGACCTTTTAATATATTCGTTGGAAAACCAAAAAGTATATATACTTGTACACAATGGTGTACATACCTACTTTTCAGAAAAACAACACTGAGATAATAATAAATACTAGGTAGATGCCAAAATGATGTTTTTCTGTGATAATGTAATCAAAGGTTTGTTTAAAGCATAAAAATAATGATTTTAATGGTTACTGTAAACAAATTCTTATAGTGTTACATCTTGCACAATTATATCATACGAGTATAAGTTTTTATTGTTTATTTTATTTTATGGCAAAATCTAAACTTATATTAATTATATATACAAAAAAAAGTTTATTGAAAAATAAAATCGAAATTACATAAAATATAGAATATTTGTATTTTCTTTATGTTGGCGAGAGGCAATATTTTACGCTCATTCCAATTTTAAATTGAACTATTTTTTTTCGCATTGAAGCAAAGTCTTTTAATATATCTAGTGGTATCGGTTTAAATCTCTATGTATTAAGGTAACCATAAAATTATTCCACCATACTTATTCCAATTATTTTGGTTAAGATCTTTAACATTCTGCTAAGCTGCTAATTTATATACTAAAAAAGATTTTACCTACTTAATTTCTTGCGAGAAAGGTAAGAGCCAGATTTTCAATTTATTTCGTTAATATCAAGATGTGTGTTTTGTGGTAGGTGGAAAATTCCTAAGCGTGGGTGTTTAGTTATACTTGTGACAGGTCCTTTATATTAATCTCATAAAAATACATAAAAACTTAAATATTTTTAGGTAGGTATGTATAGAGAATGAAAGAGAGAGATGATGATGAGTTAGTGCCGTATATGGTTTGATGATGAGAATGATTTTTTTATGATGGAAAAAAAACATAAATGACGAATCTCTCCCTTGGGCGTGGCGGGAAATAGTGTCAGACTCTTACTGACTAAACAACCTAACCCAGTCCTTTTTAGCTCACACATCGGGGTCGGACTTTCCTTTCAGAAGCCGGACCGGACCCCAGTAGGCTTCGGCCCTGCAGGGGGGCAATGATGAGAATGATCATACTTACCTTGCGTCATTACGTTTAAAATGACTGTCAAAGTAGGATGACTATAAAATATAGTGTATACACGCTAACATTTGCATATATTTGAACAATATTTTGTTCATATTATTGATGTAGAATTTCAATGGTATTAAAAGGCCTAAAGAAAGTAGGAAAACGAGGATTGAAATATCATTCAACTTTGACGTTTAAAACTATCTGACCAGTTTTAATTGCTCATATGATGAAGTGATCTTTTTCTGTGATCTGGCAACTACATATACATTTCATCAACATTATCAATTGCCTTTTTGATGTTCCCACTGCTGGGACACAGGCCTCGTCTCTTGAAGAGGGAATGGGCCGTAATCCACCACGCGGACCCAGTGCGGGTTGGTGGAAGTCACATGTCTTTGAATTTTTGTGAGGACATGCCGGTTTCCTCACGATGTTTTCCTTCACCGTTTTGAGAGAAGTGCTGATGTAATAAATTACACAAAGTAATGCGCCTGGCTGGGTTTGAACCCGCGACCTACAATCGTAAGTCGGGGCCGTTACCTTTCGTCCACCACTGCTCTATATATACATTTGCAAGTTAAATATTTATATAATAAAGGAGTGCCAAACTGGACATTCGCTGCCACACTTTTTGAACTTTCACCTAAATTATAGGGTTTTAGTTAACCTAAAACAAAAAGCTTGTACCCACAGGGAAACTAATTAAACGCGACTTTTTTTATAGCTTATTTTGTGGCTCCGTTTTTTAATCTCATTTTCATTGGCAATAAAACAAATTTAGAGTCACGAAAACGCGCACAGAAAGAACACTAGTGAATATTTTATTTTTTTGAGCATTTTTTAATTGTTTGTTCATAGAAATCTGTATGCCTGTTTTTAAGAATCGGTCTTGGCTTTTCTTTCGATATTATGTACTAAAGCGTTTGAGTTTTTGCTTTTTCTGGAATTTTCTGTAAAAGTTTAAATACTTGTAGGTTTAAACCATCGTTATATATATTATGTACTACACACTAGATTAGGAGTGCCGAACTTTGCTTTACTCAAGCGAGCCATACACTTTTACATTGATGACATTAGTGCAGTTTTTACGTATCAGCGCTGTTTTTTTTTTCGTGTCAGCGCTGTAAGTTTTAAAATTTTTGTTAGACGACATAATGCCAATGAAGCGCTGCAGCGAACTTTTGTATTAACTTTTCAGTATTATGACAAATAGTTTCTATGAACGTGCTTGTCTATGGCTAGGACATAAGTCGATGGTTTCAACTGATTCCTTAAAGTTTAAGCAAGTTTTTTCAGTAAGCCTAAAGTAATGCTGATTTTATTGGTTGACTGAAATAATCTATACTAATATTATAAAGCTGAAGAGTTTGTTTGTTTGTTTGTTTGTTTGTTTGTTTGTTTGTTTGTTTGAACGCGCTAATCTCAGGAACTACTGGTTCGAATTGAAAAATTCTTTTTGTGTTGAATAGATAATTTATTGAGGAAGGCTTTAGGCTATATAACATCACGCTGCGACTAATAGAAGCGAAGAAACAACGGAAAATGTGGAAAAAACGGGGAAAATTATTCATCTTTGAGGGCTTCCGTTGCGTGCGCTGCCAAAACGGTTTAAGATACCAAAAAAATATGTATGAAAGAATCATTCCTCTTAAGATGATCTAAAAAAATGTCCGCAACAGTATATGTCTATCTTTTAAGATTAACTTACTAGAACCGTTTTTATGCGAATCAAATTTAGCCAATTTTTACCGATTATTTGTTAGAGTTGTATCAACATAATAATATAATATTTATCCAAATAAATGTGTTGTTGATTAAGAGTATGTAATTGTAAACAAAATTGTCTTTGACATCATTTAATTTCAATGAACATCTTAGAAGATATTGCAATTTTAAAATAACTCCGATATAAAATTCACACACGATGCATGATGTGCTAAACTTGACGCTGCGCCTGGCCGGCGGGCGAAGAGAGGGGTTGCTTGCGGGCGGCGCGGAGGGGTTTTTTTATGGTAGGTAAAAATCATCCAATGACGAATCCCGCTTTTGGGCAGAGCGGGAAACAGTGTCAGACTCTTACTGACTAAACAACCTACCCCGTTCCTCCCTTGCCTTATTCCCAGAGCCCCGGTATAACGCTTTCGCACCAACCCTCAGTTGCAGGAGGCTTCGCCCCTGAAGGGCCCCACAGTTTGCTGACAACACCTTGAGGCGCGCGGGAGCAGTGCACGCCGTCGACGACTTGGTCTCGGTCTGGACTGTTACCAGACAAACGGACGGCGAGCTACCCATTGCTCACCGTCCACAAGCCAGCGTCTACGGAGACCGGATATCGGCGGGAACGCGGCGGTGACGGCTACGGCGAGGGCGCTGTTGCCTTTGCCTTATGCGGTCGGCCTCCTCCTTTACGAGCATTACCTACTGCTTTGCAGAAGGAGGCGACCGCTTGCCATTCTTCTTCGCTGCGAACTATGACCTGAACCAAGGCCCGGCGCGAGACTAGAGGTCGCCGCCGCTGATCACCCCCACGAGGACACGGCGATGCTCTTCTCAAGCGGGGCACACCTCCACCGTGTGCTCCACCGTATCCTCTGGGCTGACCATACAGTAGCGACACCCGGGCGTCTCTTCCTTCTTCCCATGTCCGGTGAGAACCTACGTCATGCGGAAGGTGAGGATGCCGTGATAGATATCACGCCTCAAAGAGGGGACTTACCGCCGAGATTATGGCGTGCCCAAGTTGGGGTGTAGCTCTATGAAGTACTTTTAGATAATTATGTTCTTTTTAAAACTAATTTGTCTAAAATAACAACAGAAATTGACACGGGCAAAGTCGTGGGTAACAGCTATAATTTATAAAGCTGAGGAGGTTGTTTGCAAAAATAAATGTGATGCCCAAAATAACTATTCCACGCGGACGAAGTCGCGGGCACAGCTAGTAATCTATACAATCGTATTAAAGTCAAAACTGTTCATTAAATATTTTTTAAAAAGAATACTTGGGAAGTGATCTACAATCGATATCGAAGCCAAAAATATAGTTTTTAGAATTTTTGTCTGTTTGTCTGTATGTATGTCCAGGCTAAACTCAAAAACTTACTTGGATATATATTTATATTTAAACATACTGCATGGATTATCTTCAAATTTAGCTTGAATAAAGGATGGGCCAACATACCTATAGGCTACATATTATCACGCTATCACTTACGGGGGAGGAGTTGTGAATAATTATTTTTCTTACGCATTCTGTGACAGTGTTTAATCTCACGACGCATATTTAAATGTTGTTTTTGAGTAAGCCATGCTATTATCTGGCTTTACACTATAAATACTACGACATTTAAGTAACTTGGGCAGAGAAACATATTTGAATGTAGTAGCATATAGAAAATTTTAAAATAGCGCCATCTATTTGATTTCATAAAAATCAAATTCTTCCTAAACGTGGTATCGTATATTATTTATTTTTTACTACAAGCTTTATTGTACACCTCATATGAGGTGTACAATAACGTTTTTGTATTTGTATATCCTGTCCACATAGACAGGATATACAAATACAAAATCGCACAGGACAATATATACTTAGGGCAGGGTATAGTTCGTTTTGAAAAATTCAAGTTCCAAAATACCCTCAAAATCGTGAGCAGAGTTGAGCAAGACTATTAAAAAAATTGCGGCGTTAAGTATTACAAAAAAGTTATGTTTATTAAAATATCGCCATCATCTGTCTGAAGATTTTCTGCGAGCTTTGAGGCGTGCTACTGGAGACGAAGTCGATGTAACTGATGATCGTGTGCTGAACACCTGTCTCATTTCACTTCAAGATATGGACATTTGTATCGGCGGCAATCCACTGATCTAATATGGATTACTTGGCATCAATCCTGTTGGGCTCCTATAGTTGCTGCCGAATGCTGGAGGCGCAGGGAATAGTGCGCGCCGTCGACGACTATCGAATGGGTGGACAAAGAGCTACCCATTTCTCGGCAGTCACAAGCCCGCGCCTACTGGGGCCGTAAATCGGGATTGGAGACACGGCGGCGGTAGCTGCGGCTTGGGGGCCTTTGTTTTTGCCTGATGCAGTCGACCCCCTTTTTTAGCCACTAGCATTACTGCTTCGCAGAAGGAGGCGCCGGCTGCCTTTTCTTTGCTCCAGATCATGGCCTCTGCCAAAGTCCGCTGCAAGTCAAAGCCCACTGCGAGAGAAGTGGACAGGAGGTGCTTCCAAAGTCTCTCGATAGAGCGTTAGCCAGCTTAGAAGAATTCATTTGCTGTGTGTACGGGGACACACTCAAGAAATTGATCTATACCTCAATAAAAACTGTCGTCGAGCAAGATGACGCCACACATTATCCCGTGGAATTTTTGAACTCCCAGCCAGCAAGTGGACTTCAAGCGCATACCATAAAGCTGAAAGTCGGAGTCCCGATTATGCATTTTCGGAATTACCTATCTCCTCCAAAGTGGTGTAATGAGACCCGTCTTAAAGTCATCTCGCTGCACAGACACATCATTGAAGCAAAAATTCTTACGGTTTATTGCGAAGTCGAGGCAGTATTTATACCTAATAACTTCCCGTTCCAGTTCAAGCGCGTACAGTTCCCCGTGAGTGTTTGCATCGCGATGACCATCAATAAGTCGAAGGGGCAGACACTGAGTGCAGCGGATGTCAACTTCAGGACGAGTTGTCTCTTACGCGGGCAACTGTATGTCGCTTGCTCCCGCGTCACCAGTCCTGACTCTCTTTACATTTTGGCTCTTGGCAGCATAACTACCATCGTAGTGTGGTGGTGGAGTGGTAAAGGCTCCGACTCAGTGGTGGCTCCGACTTACAAGTTGTAGGTCTGTCGTTCAAACCCCGCGAGGCGCATTACTTTGTGTATTTTATTTCATAACCACTGCTCAACGGTGAAGGAAAACATCATGAAGAAACTGTGACTGTGAATGTTTTAGAACCAAAAATTCATCAAGTGTCATCCACCAAACCGTATTGGACTCGCGTGGTGGATTATGGCCCATTCCCTCTCCTAGAAATGAGGTCTGTGTCCCAGCAGCGGGAACTTTATAAGGCTGATGCAATGCTATTTTAAAAGTTGTTTACTTATAATGCTATGCCATCTGATATACACTGATCATACACTGCCATCTTAGGTTTTTTTGGTGCTGTAGAGCCTTCACGCAGACAACGTCGCGGGCAGCAGCTAGTACAATAATAACGACTATACCGCCTGCATCTGGCGGTAACACACACACATATATATGGGATTTTCATCCAGGATCCAGGCAGAATGAAAATCTATGCTGTTGATTTACTGAAATATGCTGTTGAAATAGCATTCTTATATAGAGCAAAGTAAAGTGTTACTAACATAGTTTTAAATCATATGTACTAACAAATTAATTTTGTATAGGTAGTTGTGTATGTTATAAGGTATATGTAATAAGGGTTTGTTACCAGACATAAAATGTTGTATACGTATATAATCATTTGATTTCAGGTATTTTTTTTTTCATTTAAGTTTTTTGAAAGTATAATAAATTTACAAACTGTCCAAGTGCGATTCGTGGTTGCACGTTAAGGGTTTCGGGAGCGACCCTTTTATATTTTTTTTAATCAAATTATTTATTTTTATAGTGACCATACAACTGAATATACTGCGAATATTTCAAGCGTCTACCTGTTGCTGTTATTTGTACTATTGATATATGAGAGCCCCGTTTAAATATTTATTTTATTCTGTACTTAGATAAGAGTTGTTGCTATAGCAGCAACATACATCATCAGTGAAAACTTTAACTGTGTAGCTATCATGATTTATCGGATAGGTACTGCCTAATAACAAACGGACAGTGAAGCCTTAACCAATAGTGTCTTATTTTTACCCTTTGGTTACGGAACCATAAAAAAACATACAGCAGAGTTTAGCACGCGGAAAAAAAGTTGAACCATTTTTTAGGATTACGTGCAGTCTCCCCCTTCAATTGACACCCGAAAATCAGTTATAATTCCCGGATTTTCATGATAAACATAGTAAACGGTTCAATTTATTTGCCGCTGTACACGTAATGCATCCCACATGATCGATCGTAAGTGCGATAGGTACGAGATAACCGTTTAATTTCCCCTGCATGGCCGACAAATGAAGATGTATAGCTGGATAGCCATCAGAGCCATGATTGGCACCTCTAATTTCCTAGCTGAGTTCACCAGTGCTATGAACATGTGTTTAACGTATTTGGAAATGATATTAGATGAAGAGTAGGCGAGTTTTTTTTATCTTCTTTATAAAATCATGCTTTTTAGAGACTTTGGTTCTTTGACTAAAGTTCGTTTTTTAATTCCAGTTTACGATTTGACAACTATGTTACCAATTTTCTGGAGTTTGACATTTGAAGTTGTCAAATCGTAGTCTTGGATTAAAAAACGAACTATAGGTTTATTTTTAAGGTGTGTATAAATCATCCAATGACGAATCTCGCTCTTGGGCGAAGCGGGAAACAGTGTCTCTTACTGACTAAACACCGTTCCATTTTTGCCCTTCGCACTGGGACCAAGCCTTCCTTTCAGAAAGAGACCCTGGGCGCCAGTAGGCTTCGACATTGTTGCAGAGTCCCCCCGGTCCTTTTGTTAGATGGGAAAATCATCCAACGGCATCTCCCACCTTTGGGCGGATTAAAAAGCAAAAATCCAATCTTGTTCTTTCTTTGCCTTCGTTTCAGGGTTTTACTTTCACATTATCTATGACATTACCATTACATATATTAAGATTATAGTCTAATACTGAGGGAGACTTTAATCATAATAATATAATATTAAAATGCAAGCGTGCTCCATCTTCGGTTACGTCATGGCTTGCTATCAAGTGAGATTGTAGTTAAACGCGAGCCTGTACATATAAAATATATGTAAAGGATTAAAGGCTAAGCTTGTATGTAAGTGTTTGTGTGTGTATTTTTGTAGCTCCTTCACACTTAAATGACTGAACAGATTTGAATGTAATTTAGCATGTCGTTAGATCATATTCTGGACTAGCATACAGGATACTGGTTTACGGCAAATATCCCTTACGTTGTTGAGACACCTGCGGCCCGGATTAAGCGTTTTGCTTCGTCGTTTATACCGCGTACATCGAGGGACTGAAACAGTTTGCCGGCTGCAGTCTTTCCGTCCGATTATAACTTAGGTGTCTGCAAGGCTAGAGTGAATAGGTTCTTAATAAACTAGTGCGCCTTACCATCAACTATTGCACCACTGCTTACCATCAGGTGGGATCGCAGTCAAGTACTAGTTTATTGCAAAAAAAAAAAACTCTTTGTCTTGGTATAATTTTTATTTCTATGCAGGCGAAGCCATAGGTAGAAGGTTGTACATTTTGAACGTAAAAATGATGCTCAAACATAAACATGAATACTTTATACTTATTTACGGAAGCCATAAATAAAATTCTTTAAGACATCGTACAGCCTAAACCGTTCATAAAATAACAAAAGCGAACATAATGGATTTTTAAAATTCATCTACTAAAAGGGCTGAATAGGAGACTAGCTTTTACCAAAGGTTTTGCCTGCGTGATTTTTTTTAATGGTAGGGTAAAATCATGCAATGTCGAATCCCGCCCTTGGGCGGAGCGGGAAACGGTGTCAGACTCTTATTGTATTGTACTCAATACTCGGTCTTTAGTGTAGGACGCAACTTGTGTCGATACTCTTGCGCCATCTCATCTTCCAAGCTCATCATGCTGTGCCGGTGCTGCTGCTGCGGCTGCGGAGAACCTCAAGCGGCGGAATTATACTAATCTTGTTGGTAGTTATATTTTCGAGCCGTTTGGGGTTGAAACTCTCGGATCGTGGGGTCCGAGTGCCCACAAGTTGTTTAATGAACTTTCTAAACGACTTGTTGACACTTGGCGTGACCCAAGGGCTGGCTTTTACCTTGGGCAAAGAATAAGCATTGCCATACAGCGTGGCAATGCGGCCAGCCTTTTGGGCACTTTACCGGTCGACAGCGATGCGGAAGAGTTTTTTGACGCTTTATTAGATTAGATATTTTTAGTTAAGTTAATTAGGGTTATGTAGTTTTAAGGTTAGATATCTAATTTTTTGTACAGTTTACTAAATATTGTACTCATAATTATGCAATACTGCTCTTTTGTTCGTTGGGAATTATAGCATAGCGTAAAGCGTAGCATTGCTTAAACCTTATAATACTCTCACTGCTGGGACCCAGGCCCCCTCTATAGGCCAGGGAATGGGCCGAATGGTCGTTGCGAATTGGTGGAAGAAAATTGCCTTTGCTGAAAAGAAGGACAGTAAAGGCTAAATAAAAAAAAAGACTTGCTTTAAAACTAGTCTCTATTTGTCAGAGTGTCTAGCCTATCCTAGTATCGACATCGCATCGATCTTTTCAATGTGTTTGCTTCGTTTTTCGGAACTACATTTGAATAGTATTCGTTCAGTCCCGTTCCGTATCCATTAGCGTATATGTTACCTTTGTTTTTCTTTTTCAGAATATTTTATCAGGATAAGATCCATTTCGCACTTCGATAGCTCTCTGAGGGATAGATGTATTGATAACGTGTGATTATGGGTTTACAGATGATAAGGGCATTTTTCCTGGTATGCTAGACAATCATGTTATGAGTTCATTCGATAGTGAAACTGTAAAGAAAGAAAAGAAAAGAAAGAAAAGAAAAGAAAGAAAAAAAGTTTATTTGCGCGAAAAGTGTGGCGCATACAATAAAAAATAAATAAAAAAAAAACATAAACAACTAAATAATAAAAATGAGCGACACACCCGCACAAAACGGCCAGTGCTCAGCAAAAGCTGGGGCTCATGTGTAAAACAGAGCCACAGCGCTGATTTTCAGCACCAGCCGAATTTGACTCTGCTGCGTACCTGCTCATACTTCAAAAATCAACAGTCTTCACATTACTTTTACTCAAACTCAGTGTAAAGTTTGAGTACAAGTAGTGTGACATGCAGCATGACGGCTCCACGGTAGTGTCGTGAATTCACGCGCGAATTCACGCCATGAATAAATTACACAAGTCGTTCAGTACGGCCGTCGGATCTTGGCGAGTATGAAGCTTTGCGAATTTTAGCACTAGAAAAGTCACACAAAAATAAAGGTTAAAAAAAAAACAAATGCCAATAACAGTTTTTAACAGCAAAAACAACTATAAATTGCATTTAATTGTTTAAACCATTATTTTATTACGAGTTTTCAAGCTTTAAAATTCGCAGAGCCTAACTTCAGTTTTTCGGTCCGACAACCGTACTGTACGCCGCGATCTCCCCGCGTTAATCGTCCACATTCACGTTCACGCCTGCTTCACGCCACTAACCTGGAGCCGTCATTACATGAAAGATGTGGTTATAATAAAGTAAAACGATGGGCGCAAAACTGTATCTACTTGGTATTTTTAGCACTTCTGTTACATTCTTTTTTTGGCTTCGATATTTAGTACATTAAGCTAGGGCTTCGCATAAATACTTAATTTGTTTATCATTAAAATATGTATGTGCATATTTTATTATTTTTGTAATATTCTTCTTTTTCTTTTCATTGCTAAAGTATGTATCAAACATATAAACCTTCCTCTTGAATCTCTCCATCTATTAAAAAAACCTCATCAAAATCCGTTGCGTAGTTTCAAAGATCTAAGCATACATAGCGACAGACAGCAGGAAGCGACTTTGTTTTATACCAAGTGATGAAATAATGTAACATACAAATATAATAATTAATTGTGTTTTTGTAAATGAATAAACGAAATAATAATAATAAATTCATAAAATTATTTATACTTCTATGTATAATATATGAAGTTTGTATACTAGAACTGGAATACAAAATATATGAGCGCCATTATTTATTAAAATGGACCGAGTTGTTTAGACGTCACTTGAAAACGTATAACATAGAGACTTTTGAATAAATAATACCGTCTCTGATATCTTTGTTATTTTGCTGTTGTTAGGTCTACTGTCTACGAACGCATAGCGTAGTGTCATGTCGCGACAAATAAGTTGAATCAAAATGGCCATCGTAGCTGCTGGCTTCGGTTGAGACCCGAAAATGTGTTACTGCTCATCGAAGGTCGTTCGCCATTTTTATCATCATTATCAGTCTTATTAATGTTCCCACTGCTGGGACACAGGCCTCAACTCTAGGAGAGGGAATGGGCCATAATCCACCAAAGTAAAAACCAAAAATAATAATTTCACATAGTAATGTGCTTGACTGGGTTTGAACCCGCGACCTACAACTCGTAAGTTGGGGACTTTACCACTCGGCCATCACTACTCTCTATATGAAAATAAAATAACGTATATGCCGCGTAATGTTCAAAAAACAACATGTTGCCGCTTCTTCGACTGAATTTCATACCTTTATATGTTAGTTTTGAATAGGCGTGAATGACGAATACGCGTGTTATAAGCTAAAACTTTTGCCCGCGGCTTCGCCCGCGTACATAAAATATAGCCTATGTCACTCAGGAGTAAAGCAGCTTTCTATTGTTGCTAAACTTTTTCCAATCGGACCAGTAGTTCCAGAGATTACCTCCTACAAACAAAAAAACAAAAAAATAAAAAAAACAAAAAAACAAACTTTCCCTCTTTATTATATTAGTGTAGACTTATCCGTGGATAGTAGACCTAATGCTTCTCAGACGAAAGAAAAGGGATTTTGAATCCATTAAAAAAAATTGCTAACCTAATTCAAGCAGAGACACTGCAGTATTCCACAATATTACAAATCATCTAAGGACGCACTCAATAATTATTATGAACATAAAATTTCATCCAAATCAGTAAAGCCGTTTAGGAGTTAGATGACGAACACGGATGCATAGATTTAACGTTGATCGCTTATTTGCACTTCTTAGACAAGCTGTTACTGAAAAAAGTTTTGCATACTACCTTCCGGTAAATAACAAATCCTTTAGCAAATATCAGAGAATATTTGATATTCACATCTGACATTATGCAACATAATATTTACGTTTCCGCCGTTGCCTCCACATCGCCATGTTGTTACGCTATTCACTAACATACAAAATATACAAACATTTGTGCAAAGTTACGCCAAGTACACCAGTATGGAGTACTTTGCAGTAAGTGGTAAAGGAATGCTCTTATAATTTTCGACCCTCCAATGGATTAAAACGACCAAAATGGTTTATAATTATTAAAACCATAGTTTTAATACACAAGAGAGGAAAGGTAGTGCGTTTTTCTATGAGTTTGTAGTTCAATGTCGCGTTACATATTCTATCTAAGGAGACTTTAGTTTCTCTATTACAAACATAAACAAGTCGGGTTGACTTAACGATGTTCTTAATAGTTCTCTGTTATCACAAATGTTCTATTCCCGTGCCGGGCGCCGGCGGCGTCCCATCGCTCACTGGCAGACTGCACCGCGTGTCCCGCGGTTACCCATTTTCACGCTCCATGAATTTTCAGGCGCCACTACCTGCAATATCGGGCTCACTGTGACGTGTAATAGCCGAATACCTGTGAATTTTAGTGGTGAAATGAAAATAGTATAGGGTAATTAAAGTGGCGATGTCAATATAGTTACCTTTTTACTTAGCCGTTTATTCGGCGTACATCGAAGAACTGGAACAATTTGCCTGCTGCGGTCTTCCCATCCGATTATAATTTGGATGTTTTCAAGGCTAGTGCGTCTCACCATTAATGATTGCATCACTGCTTACCATCAGGTGGGATTGCACTCAAGCATTAGTTTATATCAAATATAAAAAAATTATATACAAGATGTCTTTGACTTTGACGCACAAGCGAATACCACTGATCCAGCATATGATTCTGGATTACCCAGTGGTAAAAGTATTCGTCGGTTTTTTTTTTAAACAAAAAAAAAAAGGTTTTTTTCTTTATTTTTTTAACTGTATCGTTATTCTAACCAACCCCAATAATATTTTTATAAAAAAATACACTTCTCATCAAAAAAATCGAAACACTTCCGTTTTCATTGTTTCTGTCCGAATTTAACACAAAAAAGAATTCATACGATGAAAAAAAATACATATATTATAGCTGGCAGTTTGGCCATTACAGTAATAAGCGAAAATTCTAAATTCAAAATTAGAATTTCATTTGTTTATCTTATAAACGAAATGAATCACTGTTTTGAGACAAATGTGTGTTTAGGGTTGGAGTACATTTAGCGTTTAAAAACTAAAAATTGGCGCCTATCCTTAAACTTTTTGTTTTTTATTTCAATACTGTGACTTTGGGACGTCTGAAAAAAGGTTTTTTTTCTAAAACGTATGGATACTTCGCCCACAGAAGCCGCCCAAGTTGTGGCATTGCTGGATTCTGGCCTTAGTCAGCGTGTTGTGGCTGCAAGACTGCATCTAAGCCTGTCATCTGTTCATAGAGTCTATAAACGTTATCGGGAGACTGGTTTGTTCACGCGCCGTTCAGGATCTGGCAGGAATCGGGTCACTTCTGAGCGAGATGATCGATTTATTGTAACAACTTCTTTAAGAAATCGACGCCTTAACGCTTTTCAACTGCAGCAGCGGCTTCGTGTTGTACGAAGGGTGACTCTACAATTAGAAGAAGGTTGAAGGATCGTGGACTGGTACCGCATAAGCCAGCGAATGGGCCGAAATTAACTGCAGACCATCGAAGAGCGCGCCTTAACTTTGCACGTGAGCACCTAAATTGGTCATACCTACAGTGGAGCAAAGTTCTCTTTTCTGATGAGTGTAAAATTATGCTGTATGGTAACGACGGAAGGAATAAGGTCTACAGAAGAGACGGAGAACGCTATGCACAATGCTGCATTGAAGAAAAGGTCAGCTATGGTGGCGGTTCGTGGACGGTTTGGGGAGGAATCAGCGCCGACGGTAAGACAGAGCTTGCTTTCGTGTCTGGGCCACGTCTGCCTGCACTAAACTGTCATCGGTACGTCGAAGAGTGTCTCGAGCCTCATGTGATGCCCTATGCACATTTTATTGGCAACGGCTTCATATTCATGCACGACAATGCTAGGGCTCACACCGCGGGCGTCGTACGAGATTATCTTAACGAAGTCGATATCTCTATTATGGAATGGCCAGCAAGAAGCCCGGACATGAATCCCATTGAACATCTATGGGATGAATTAAAGAGACGAATTCGAGCAAGAGATCCTGCCCCAGAAACACTTAGCCAGCTGCAAGATGCAATCCAAGAGGAATGGGACAATATACCACAGCATGTGATCGTGACTCTCATCCGATCGATGAAGAACCGTATGGAAGCAGTAATTAGAGCTCGGGGAGGGAATACAAGTTATTAAATAAACGTTTTTTAGCTTTTTTTTTCATTTACGTGTGTTGTTTTATCCATTTCCTTTATACTCCATACGGAATAAAAATGACTCATTTAACAAAATACGAAACCTATGAAAAATTCATTTAAATTTAGAACATTAACATTAAGATTTGATAAGCTCATATTACTCACTATTAAACGACATTTAACATTTATTCCTAAATGTACACATTTTTCTGATAATCCTGACAAAACGTAAACTTGCAAGGTGTTTCGATTTTTTTGATGAGAAGTGTATGTTTTACAAAAAAATAAGTAATAAAGAAAATCATCGAGGCAAATAAAGTTGTTATTCTAATCGAACCCGATGACATTTTTAATTTGGAATGTAATTCATTCACTTTTTTTGCAAATAATGTTAAAATAACGTTTTTATACAGTGATAAAATCAAGAAAAAACCGACAAAAATTCCACCACTGGGGTGTCTACAATCATGTACTGGATCCATGGTATTCGTTGGTGCGTCAATGTCAAAGACACCCTGTACACAACACAATCTGAAGCCGGTAAATATTTGGGCAAGTGATGGGAAGAATAATGAAAATGTCGTCCGCGTCCATAAGCGGAGGCCTGCGGAAGGGAAGAACAAATAAACGAATTATGGACTAAATGAAACTTAAGTGGCAGTTGGGGCATTTTGGTCGAAAATGGTTGATGGAGAAAAAATCATTCTGGACTACCTCCCACAACATGGTACGGTGATCTGGTGAGGGTAACAGGAATCATATAGAAATATAATATAAAAAAAAATAGAAAGAGGTTGACAAATTGAAGTAATGATAGGGCAGGAAGAAACATCTGGGTGTTATTAATGTGCGGATCTCTCGGAGGACATAGTAGAGCAGATGGTAGAGGTCTACTGAGTTTTGGCAAGTTCGGCAGGAGGCCTCCCATGACCGGTCCTGGTTTAAGAGATCTGGTCTGGAGTGAGAAGGAACGGGAAGCAATCACCCTACGTCTGCTAAGAAGTAATGCAAGCAAAGGAAGCTGCAGAAAATGTGTTGGAGATAAAAAAGGCCTACTTTTATCAACCCACTGATATAGAATCAACAGAGTTAAGAAAGAAATAATGGCTCTCGCTGTCAACGACAACAGTAAAGTTGTCATAGCAATCTAGGACATGCCGCTTTCCTCACGATGTTTTCCTTCACCGTTTTGAGAGCCAACGGTGATGAAAATAAATTACACAAAGTAGTGCGCCTGGCTGGGTTTGAACCCGCGACTTACAACCCGTTAGTCGGGGCCTTTACCACTCGGCCACCACTGCTCTCTAAAAGGACTAATCCATTTGTTTCATGGGATGTATCAATCAGAAAAAGTGTACCCGTTGGTATAGAAAAGTATGTCATCCATATTTCATAGCACAATAAAATCCACCGCTGAATGTTAGTCTACTGGACACCTCGTTTATCTGCCGCGTTTTTTATTTTCGTTTACATAACCAATTTTTTTGTGAACGGAATTCATGCAGTAACTAACACATGAATTGCCGGAGGTTTTATTAAAGCGAGTGTCCTTTGTTTCTTTGTTTTACTGACTGCGATCCCACCTGATGGTAAGCAGTGATTTAATCGTTGATGGTGCAGCACAGTATTTACATTTATGTTACATTACATTATATTACATTTTTTATTACCTACATTTTAATCTGACGGGAAAACCGCTGCTGTCAAATTGTTACAGTCCTTCGATTTACACGGTATAAGTGCCGAGACGGATAATAAGAAATGCTTACTCCGGACCGTAGAGGTTTCAGCAACGTAAGGGTAGAAATATTCACCACTAGCTTCTGCCCGCGACTTCGTCCGCGGAAAATTTCTTGTAGTGATAGCTCGGTTAATTTCCATGTTATATAAATAATTTATAGCCTATGTCACTCAGGAGTAAAGCAGCTTTCTATTGTTGGTAAAATTTTTCCAATCGAACCATTAGTTCCAGAGATTACCTCCTACAAACAAAAAAATAAAAAAAACAAAAAAACAAACTTTACCTCTTTATTATATTAGTGTAGATAGATATATCAGGTTTCCGATGGAAGAAAGGAGATGGTGGGATCAAGTCATGTAATTCCTGTGCACTCTCCAAAATGCATCCTGTAAAATACCGAAAGGCCTGCTACCCTACGCCTGTGCTCCAGGCTTAGTTTACTAGATTATTAGTGAAAGTTTCTAAAACCTAGTAGTACGGTATAGTACCCCTTCTTCTTTTTGAGACGATGATTTTTTTGTGGTGGGTTGCTAAAAACCATTTAATGACTTTAGCCGCACTTGGGTGGTGCGGGAGATAGTATCAGACTTTTACTGACTAAAAAATCCAGCCCGTTCCTTCATAGCCCTTTATACCAGGGCCGGACCTTGCTTTCAGAAGCTGGTCCATGGTTCTGTTAGGATTTGGCATTACTGGGTCTCTACGGTTGCTGGCAACTCCTTGAGGTACGCGGGAACAGCAAGCCGACGACTTGGGTCCGGTCGGGACAGTTACCGGACGGTCGGTCGGTAAGCTACCCATTTTTCGGCGCCCGCAAACCCGTATGAATCGATGACTTTCCTTTCCCTCCTAGTATTTGGGGCCGGTAGACGGGCACGTGTATGACGGCGTCAGAGCCGTTTTTAGGGTTCCCCGAAGTCACTCTCAGTCTGGCTAATACGGGCGAGCTATCACAAAACTTCGTTATCTTGTATTTGAACGGCCGGAAAATAAGTTTATTGACGGATTTATTACATTTTATGAAGTATTTCAATTTCTTGTTTGAATAGTAGATAAGTAACACCGTCTAAATCTAACGCTTAATGAATATAATTTTATGTAATAATACTAATGAGTGATAATAAAATATAAATTCAAAGCGGTTTTTAATATCTACTATTTGTTCGGTAGTGTTTTTGTACACCTATTTATATAACTTTAAATTCGGAAGGCCTATTTTTTAAGATCGTGTATACGCTAGTATCCAAAAGCTTATAAAATTGCGTTGCTAGAATTTTGACTGAAATAAAAACTAAGTACAGTACGGCCATCGGATCTTAAGGCCCGGTATCCACCAAAGCGGAGAGGAGAGGAGACGAGAGGAGATGTGTTTGAATAAACCAATCCGATTTCGTTATTCCCACATCTCTTCTCCGCTTAGCTCTGGTGGAAATGGCTCAAGCGGAGAGGAGAGGAGATGTCTCATTTTTCTATAGAATTTTGTGCAGCAAGCGGCGCGGCAGAGCGGAGAAGTGTCTAGTCGGGCGGCCGGGCCGCGCACGTGCTCGCGCACCGTTCTCCCCGCTGCCTTCTCCGCGCGCCTCGCATGACGCCTTCCTTTCGTAGACAGAATTTGACTGTTTTCGATCTCTCACAGCTCACATCTCTGCTACACAGCTCACATTTCTCCGCAACGCATCTCTTCTCCGCTTTGGTGGAAATAACCTGCCAGCTTCGCGGCACATCTCCTCTCGTCTCCTCTCCTCTCCGCTTTGGTGGATACCGGGCCTTACGATTCTGAAGTTAGGCTCAGCTAATTTTAGCGCGTGATGATAACTCGTAAAAAAGTAAATGCAATTTGCAATTGTTATTGCTGTTAAAAACTTCGCAGAGCCTAGCTTTAGTCGCGCCAAAATCTGACGGCCGTACTGTACATGTACGAATACAAAAACAAAGATAAAAATAACATGTAGGTCGGTGAGTTTTTGTGAATAAACCTAAAATTGCCCAATTATTGTAAAGGTCATGGGACACGGATGAAATATCAATGCCCTTAATCTTTAACTGTGGGTTGCAGACTACTCTTGACACAATTCTACCAAACCCTTTTTTATACTATTAAAAAGAGTAAAAATCATCCAATGACGAATGCCGCCCTTGGGCAGAGCGAGAAACAGTGTCAGACTCTTACTAACTAACCTACCCCATTAAATTTTTACATCGCCATATATACCAAGGCCATATTGCGCCAACCCCAAATAAAACGGGACAAGGGCAGGAAGATGATGATGATATACCAAGGCAAGAGCCTTTCTTTCTACGGTTTGCTGACAACTCCTTGAGCCGCGAGGGAACAGTGTGCGCCATCGCCGACTGGGTTTGGTCCGGACGGTTGGACGGCGAGATATCTATTGCTCGTCATCAACAAGCTTGCGCCTACGTTGACCGAAAATTGGATCGGAATCCCGGCGGCGTCTAGGGCGTGAGCATCGTTGCCTTATGCGGTTGGCCTCCTTTGCTAGATTTACTACTTCACAAAAGGAGGCGACCACCTGGCACTCCTCCTGCCAAACCCTTTGGGGCTACAGGCTTTATGTTGTTTCTAAACCTATTGAAGTACTTACACAACACAACACAACTGTCGTATCATTCAGTAGCAAATAGGTACACTCTAGAAACTGTTTACGAACATAATTTAAATTACAAAACAGGGCTTAATTCCGTTCGTCTCGCTCCTAAAATAACTGTTTTGTAGAGACTAAAGGTGCTATTACTAATTATAACAATATTTTATTTGTTTTAATTACGTTTCTAGCTGGGTTACGTGAGCACATCTTTGGCTTCCCGTCGCCTCGACTCTGTGCTTTGTTTTGAGTAAGAATTTTGTTATAATGATTTTTTTTATGGTAGGCAAAAAGTATCCAATGACGAATTCCACTCTTGAGCGGATTGGGAAACAGTGTCAGACTCTTACTGACTAAACACCCCACCCCGTTCCGTCTTTGCACTACGCGCTGGGACCAAGCCTTCCTTTCAGAAAGAGGAAGAGGTTTTGACCCAGCAGAGTTAGGTAGTTTGTTATGATGAGAGATCAGAGATCTCAGATTATGAACTATTCCGTTCGTTTTTTGTTCAGTTTTTACACGACTTTCTTTTTTCATCGTATTGATTTTCTTTTTGTGTCTCTTTAGTGTGTTCAGAGACCTAAGTACGATACATTTTGAGATCTTGAAAAAAGCATTAATTTTCATAAAACTACGAAATATTGATCAATGCGAAAAAGTTTAATATTATTTACCTATACGATTTATATTATTTTGTAAGATTCATACAAGAATAATGGTTATCTACTTAATATGAAATTCAAATACATTTTGAAATATAACATGTGTAATTGTGTATAAATCCATTAATAAAAGCAATTTCCGGCTGTTCAGTGTACGAAAGGAGACGTTCAATAAATGTATGGAGCTTGGGCTAAAAATAATTAAACAATTTAACAGCAATCTGACTTATACAAGCTGAATGTGCGTAATTATTTTTATAATTTTTTGAGGGTTTACATTGTATAGTCTTCGGCTTTTTTTTTAAGTGAAGTGCAAAGGATATAATTGTATCATTGTACATTATTCTATAGGGTTTTAGCTAATTGACTTGACAGTATAACTTTGTGTCTATGTGCGTGTATTTCAATAACGTATAGTGTATCTGTTCGTTTAAAAAAGCTTTGATATAAGGTATATAGTATGCGTTTCAAATAAGAATAGGATCGATTGAAAGGATTTGACGTCACGCCATACTGTCAAAGCGAAGATATTTTTGCAAAATTGAAGAACTTAGAGATGAGTAAAATTGAAAAATTGGATCCTGATTAAACTTTTCTAGTTTACAGTTCGTAAATATTTTTTTTTCGTAAATAAACTGAATTTTAAAAGTATCTCGATTTGACAGTAAATCGTGACGTCACAACAAGGCGATCGATCCTATTCTCATTTGGAATGCATTGTAATATTGGTGTTCCCTCTCCCAGAGAGGAGGCCTGTGTCCCAGCAGTGGGAACATTGAAAAGGCTGATGATGATGATGATGATTGGTGTCCTTTTCAGAATAAGAGCCCAGTTTCGACCTCTCCTTTGGATGTAGGTACAAAATAACAAAATGGCAGTGTTAGGGCTATTTCTATAAACCTTAAAACCTAACACTACGGTACTGGGAATTACACATTCTTGTTTACAGTGCTTACGAGATTAAAGAGCCAGTCAATTATGTCAGCTCGGGACTAGACAACTTTTAACTTCTAAAGTCAAACCATTTAACAGATTACTGGGGGCTTAGACAAAGTCACATTCTCACTGACGATAACGAAATTCGAAACTCCAAATGTATGAAACTGACATAAGCCTTCGAAAAGTCACGTGGTCAAACGTTTTCGATTCGCTAATTGTTATTAGTTGTTTATACGTCAAATTGGACGTTTTAATTCGATAACCATAGCCAAGAAGTCGTTATTTTATCGAACCAACACTTCGACTTATTGATATGTTAGTCGATGTCACTTTGTCTACCATTTTGTGGTCGACATCATTAAGGCGAAATCGAACTTAGAAATGGATTCGACACGGAGCGATTGCCACTTGTCTAGGGCCCCTGGTACCCTATGTAAAATTTCTATTGCAAGGGTTAATGGGTACTAACACTGTATGGATCTTTATGTCCGAAATAAAACAAATTCAGTTCTATTACAGTACGGTTGTCGGATCTTGGCGAGTCTAAAGTTAGACATTCCGAATTTTAGCACTTGAAAACTCGTAAAAAAACAATTGTATTGCAGTTGTTATTGCCGTTAAAAAACCACTGGAGAATTTTTGGAATCAGTCAATTTAAAAAATCTCCAGTAGTTTTTATGTTAAATTGTAAAAATAAACAAACAAAAACAAAACCACCGTTACAAATCTTCATCTTCACTGAGCAACATAGGTTTATTTTCTGCTTTCATGCGAAGGAACTCGCTGGCAGAAGCTAGTAAGTTGTAAAGAAATGATCTTCAAGTTGTTATTATAAATTCAACAATCTTTAAGGAATATAATATGCTCTGCGAATTTTAGCGCTTGAAAACTCGTACAAAAAAAAATTAAATGGTTTAAACGAATAAATGCAATTGGCTGTTGTTATTGCTATTAAAAACTGTTATTGGCATTTGTTTTTTTAAAACCTTTATTTTTGTACGAGTATAAGTAAGTATAAGCGAGATCCGACGGCCGTACTGTATGTCTGTACTTACATACTACATACACACACTTATCTACTAGGTATATTTCACCAAAACTTTTAACGACAACATTATCGTTGAGCAACGAACGATAAACCAACTTAATGATATCATTATTCCTTCCACAGAACATAGATCTAAATCCGTAGACAAGCGCGGAGGCGTCGCATAAAAAAAACATGATATAAAAATATCTTTGGTGGGCAAGTAATGCGATTCCGCCCTGTGGGCCCCACGTAATCAACCGAGGTGGTTACCTTGCGTATGCCTTCTCAAATTTAAATGTATTAATATTTTTGGGCTCTACATCAAAAAGAGATTGAAGTGGATCATGATTTGAATAATTTTACATACAGACCTACAAAGCTAAGTTTTACCTTCTATGCAAATAGGATGTTGACTTAGTACACCTACGATGCGATACACATAGTTAAATTTAACTACAGTCCTCTTAGCCCAGTTACGACCGTTTCGTTTCTATTCTTTCACGTCGAACGCCACGAGTATGCTACGCATGTGATTCCCTTTGTTTTGACCACGTGACTGAGCGTTGGGATTATATCAGAACAGGAATCGGAGGTGTGGCTGACTCGAGGCGTTCGACGTAAGTGAATCGAAACGAAACAGTCATGACACGCCTAGGAGATAAGTACCAAGTGCGAGTTTGTTTTACGTTAACGCGATCGCCATGTTTATGAATTTCAGCGCTCCGATTGGACCTCTCCAAGCTTTTAGCCAATCAGAGAGCCAAACGCGGTAAAGCTTTCGATCGCGTTTACGAAAAAAGAACTCGGCCAACACTGAACACAAAGAAGTTATGGTTTAGACGTGTCGTATAAATTCCTATGGATCAATTAAACCTTTGCTTCGCCTGACATGGCTCTTGTTATTAAGCACATACAAACACAAACACAACGTGTTGTATAGATCTGTATATCTGTGGATCTACACAACGTGTTGTATAGATCTGTATATCTGTGGATCTACACAACGTGTTGTATAGATCTGTATATCTATAGATCTTTGAATGGGAATATTCAGAGCTTCGAATTGCGAGATTGAAGCAGACGTTTGATAATTCAGTACCTACAAAGGCTCTACCACGAGCTTTTAACGCAATCCATTTCACGATCTAAACTGAACTGGGATGACCTACATATATAGAGTGTATATATAGCTGCACCCTTCTTGACTTTTCGTCTGTCCCTAGGTAAACTCTCGAATCTGGAAATTAGCTCCTTTTGTTTCTGTTGTATATGATTCTTAAACCTAACTTAAATATGAGACAAAATTCTACACACGACTAGCCTTCTGCCAGCGGCTTCGCCCGCGTGAAAGTAGGGTTATCTATACAAACTTTAGACCCCCATTACATCCCTTTAGGAGTTGAATTTTAAAAGACCCTTTCTTGTTCGCCTACGTCATAAAAGGAAGCCTTGTGCAAAATTTCATGGTCCTAGGCCCAGTAGTTTTGGCTGTGTTGATATGTCAGTCAGTCAGTTTCTCTTTTTATATAATATAGATGTAGTAATTAATGTCAAAGTTGTCCACAGAACTAATTTCAAATCGGTGTCCTGTAAAGTAGGCTTTTTCCCTTCCGGTAGTTTACCTAGATACTCGATTTTATATCATGGTAAGGCCCCATTACTCTTCCCGACTTGCTAGCAGATGCGGTTCCCAAACTACTGAAGTATCGAAGCAAATATTCAACACATTTCCGCAAACGTCTTTACATTTTTAATACGAGCCACGTTCTGTTGAATGAGGACGTAACATTTGTCGACAGTCAGATAAAATCTAGCGAACCAAACTCACTTTAAGATTTTTCTCCTTTGTATGTCGTAAACAGCTTCCTATCTTGAAAATTTTACGTCGAACCTTGTTACTGTTACAACTGTGAACGTGGCACTGTCTAGTATTGCAGTAGACTTTTGTAGCAAACATTTTATGGATCCTATCAATTTCATGCGCTTCGTTTATTGAGCGGCTCTTTGTGTTTGGAAAACATAGTACCTATAACAATAGCTCACAGCCAATCATCAATTAGTAAGGCCAAATTGCCCGCGGGCTTGATAACTTATTGCTATGTTGTATGTTATGTAGTTCTAGTTATACGCATATGTCGATTCAGCCCGATGTTACCGGTAACTACATATGGTTTCTACACACATTCGAAGCTATAGATTGCAATCGTAAATGGGAAATTAGTAGGAGCATGTAATTATAAATGCTGTGCCGAGGAATAATCCGCGAGCTTCACAGAAAGGCTTGACTCTGTTAATTAACTTTATATATTCACGCTTTTTAATTACGGTGAGAGGATGTCTACGGTTATGTTGATATTAAAATAAATGCTAATAAAAACAGGACTTGTATCAACACACCTACATTTGATGTTCTATATTTATTTTTATCTCACCGCAACGACGATTCCCATTTCATTAGATTGATTACATTCGAGTTCTTCGGAGCTAGTATCTTTTTTTAATATAAATACCCACAAAACCGTAAATAAAAAGAAAAGAGAACAAGAGAATTTAGACTACAGTCTTCTTGTTAACTTTTTTCATTTTAATAAGGCAACTCTCGGTAATAGGTACTAAGAATAAATCTAAGCCAGGTGGCTAAAGGATAAAACACTTCTACGATTAATTTCAGTAAGAAAACTTCAGCCATGAGGAACGGACGTAACTTAATAAAAAATTAACTAAGTGGGCTGACAGTATTGCCCACTTCCCCTCGGAGAGATTTACGGAATTCCTGCAAATCCAAGCAGTCACGTAGACGAAATATACTTTGAATTAAGGTCGGATGAAACAGATAGAGGGAGTCTGAAATTACTTGGACATATCCCTTAATGTAATTGTTCAGTTTTGTACAAATCTTATCAGACTGTGCGGTAGCAACTCCACCTTTAGGACCGGGACGTTCTATTATCGGAGATAGTGAATCTAGGCACACGTCAAAAATTCAAGACCTTGATTTTTAGTAAGAATCAGGTCGGTTCGAAATTTTTGACAATCTTCTTGGCTCGATTCGAGTAGAGGTTTTGCTACACATAGACAGATGCCTGAAAGTCTGACTATCTTAGTTTATCCAAGGCGTATCGTGTCGTCCAGTAAGTAAGTGTTACAAAATAGTTAAGTATATCTACTTAATATTGCACCTACCACTTGTCTCTGCATCACCCATAGGTTGACTGGTAAAAATGCCTTAAGGTAATAATCCTCTTCCGTACTCTTGTGTGAAATTAAAAAGGTTCTATTTCCAGTCACACCAGTGGTTTACATGAAGCAACGGCCTAACGGACTTCCACAATCCAGTTAACCACTGGACAATATTGTCATGGTTGATATGGTTAGACTTTCAGGCTTCTTTCTATCTGTAAGTACGTGTTTATGGAAAGTATGTGTCGGAAGTTACGAGGCGACATTAAGTTCCGAGGGGAATCTTAAGTGATTAGGTCATGATGCAAGCTGCAATTTCAGTCCCAAATGTCGGTTGCCTGCGCTCCATTGGTCGGAAGCGCTTCGATTTACCGAGCTCTATAATTCAAGTCTGAAAGTTACAGGAAGTCTAATTTTCCGTCGCGGAGCAGAGCACAATTTTGTTAGGACATATTCTGAGGTGGAAGTTTCCGAAATGCTTTCGTTGTTTTAAGTGATTGAAGATTTTGCATTTTAGAAGCTTTTAGTATGTAAATTTTGTACAGGTTCAAAGTTCAGGTACATTAACCGTGATTTTAATGCTTGGAAATGATTTAGTACTTTTACCCTATTAGGAAATAAATGCACATTTTCTAGTTATTTTAATGGATATTCAGGTTTGCGTGTAGCAGGCATGCCTACATAGGTAGGCACATACATAGGTATGTAGTCGATGTAGAATATATGTACCTAATCCATAGGTACGGTATATCGAGCTGGTGTATAGAATTCAACTGCGGTTGGTGTATAATATTCGAACCCTTTCACTATCGTTACCTAGGGAATTGGCTCTGTCCTTTGATTCATTCTATGGTTACTTTATTAGTGATTATCAACCTAGTTAAGGTATTAAGATATATCTAATCGTAATGGCATATAATTTTACATTTTGTACCTACTGTACCGATTTATATCACCATAACTATTGCCCGCGGCTTCGCCCGCGTGGTATTGGGGTTGGGGTTTCCGGGATAAAAAGTATGTCCTATTCCGGAGTGTATCCTATGCCTGTGCCAAATTTCATCCAGATCCGTCCAGCCGTTATGGCGTAATTGAGTAACAAACATCCAAACATCGTAACTTTCACATTTATAATATTAGTAAGATTACGATAGTACAGGCTTCGCCCGCGTACATAAAATGTGTCACTCAGGAGTAAAGCAGCTTTATATTGTGGCCAAATTTTTTCCAATCGGACCAGTAGTTCCAGAGATTACCTCCTACAAACAAAAAAAACAAACTTGACCTCTTTATTATATTAGTGTAGATAATAATTATGTTCTAAACCAATAAACTTCAGTGTTCAAACGTTGATAAATCTCATTAATAAGACTTTATCCAGTTTTGTAATGTGGGCTGTAACGGCTAACGGATAAACATAATCGTATTTTAAAACTTGACTAAAATACGACCTCAATTTTTGGTTACAGCCTGTATGAAATTTTTCTTACTATTTTTCTTTCTGGTGTAAGTATTGATGATATTTGTCGGCAGGCGCTTGCGCAGGCGGGGCCCCGGGGGGCGGTGCCGGCGGCGCGGGCGCATGGCGCTGCTGTACCGCGCGACGCGGCTCAAGGACCGCGCCGACACCCACGTGTTCACCTTCGTGGTGACGCGCTCCGCCACGCGCGAGCCCGACCGCGATGTCACCTCCAAGGACTTCTGCTGCGCGCACCAGCGCTGGGCGGTCGCCTTCAGCCGCACCGATGCATCGCTCGGTTTGTGTAACTTGCACCAGTTCTATGAACCTATCACCGCTCGCGCCCTCTCTACACTTGACTTATCTAAATATTGTTGCAGGTGTGTATCTGGTCTGGCGTGGCGCGTGCGAAGGCATGCGGGTGTACGTGGACTTCACATTCACGCTCCTCAGTCGTGACCATTTCACGGCTAACGAGGGCTTTTCCGGAAAACAGGTGCGCTTCAGCGCAGGATGCGCAGCGCAGGGGCGTGGGCGGTGCGTGTCCATTGCAGAGCTCAACACCAAGTTCGCAGATGCACGCGGCGAGTTCCAGCTGGAGCTCAGTATGTCGCGAGTGCGTACACTATACTCTTGTGAACTGCGCGCGCCTCGCCTTGACACACCACCCATAGCGTTCGCTGGCTTCGACTGGCAGGTGTCAGCTACCGGCGGCGGTGGCAAGGAACCCCTAACACTGAGGCTAATGAGATTATCAGGAGAAGGACAGCGATGCCGTGTTCGGTATGCGCTTGCACTTGGCGAGGGCGAGCGAAGACTACACTCGGGGCCACTAGAATGCGTTTGTGACGCTGATGGTCGCACGCCGCCTTGGAACCCGCGGCCGCCTTCCCGGGTACTTACTAAAGGAGTCCGGCTGACAGTGGAGCTGGTGTGGGCGCGCGCTCTGGCCGAGCTGGCGGTGCCGGCGGCCGGGCGCGCGGCGACGTGCTACGACCGCGACAAGCAGGCGTGGGCGGTGCGCTGCGACATGCACTCCGAGATGGTGCGGCTGCACATGCTGTACCGCGACGTGCACCACGTGCCGCGCAACCACCTGCGCTACGTCAGCTGGTCGGCGTGGCTAGTGCGCACGGGCGCCGCGGCCGGCGAGCCCGACGCCGAGGAGCTGCCGGGTGCGCCCTTCGAGCACTACTACGCGCAGGACAGCGCCGACGAGGGGCTCATGATGGAGACGGCCCTGCGCGTCGAGGACATGTCGCGCCCCGGCAGCGCCTTCTTGCACCCAGGTGGTGAACTTCGTGTACGCCTTGAGTGGGGCGACACATACCTACTCTTTCAAGCTACTTATCATGTCTATGATGACCTTTGTCGGCTACACGCGCATCAGATGAGGTGGGTGAATTGCTGCTTATGGTATCTAACTAACTTGGGGCGTGTTTCATAAGTAATGACATGGATACTGTTTTCAGGCGCGAGATTGCCGTTCTTCAGGCGGAGAACTACTCTCTGGAGCGGCAGCTGTTCAGCTACCAGAAGAGCCTGGCGTATGCACAGGCGCAGGCAGGCGAGCCGGCGGTGGCGGAGGCGAGTGGGCGGCGATCACCCGCGGAGCGCTCGCTCTCCACCGACACGGAGTATGCGTGAGAAGGGCCTGAGGACCAACCCTCGTCGTCGCCTTTGACGTCGCCCGTTCTCTACTCTTCTATATTTTCGACTGATTCTGACGTTTTTGAGCGATTTATCTATTTTTCTAGACGTTTTATGGCGAGGTGCGCCCTCGTCCGCACCGCTTTCCGCCGGTCGCCTGCACTCTCGCCGCTCGATTCTATCGATAGCCGATAATTATACTCGACTACTTTTCTATTTGTCTGTACATAAAATATATTTAGAAGATATTATATATTATGTATATTTCTTAACTTAAAACTCGAATTCATATACTGCAACAGTCGATTTATGAATAAAAAAAAGTCCGTAAAATAAATACCAATTTTGTCTCTTTATTTGTAGCTTTATTCATTAACCCTCGCACACTTCGTTTTCGTATACAGGAACACTTCTGTCATTAATCATATTTTTGTATTTCAAGCATGGAATCAAAAAACCATTCTATTCACTTTAACATAAGATGAGTATAGAAACCTTGAGAAAGACGCATAATCATAATATGCTTATAGTCAATACAATTTCAACATGGAACGCCAGAGCGCTTACTGTCAGTTGTCAATTTAATGTCAAACACAAATTGACAAGAATCTGACGTCAAAACCACGTTGTTGTGTTTTGTATTTGTGCAAAAATAACTTAATAGAACGCAAAAATGGCTCAAGGCAAACTAAAAGTAAAGAGCAAGTTGCCTGCTGGTGCAAAATCAAAGAAGAACAAGAGTAAAGCGGGCAAGGCAGTGACGAAGCGACCAAACGCTCCCGTAAAGAGTAAGAGTGCTGCAGAACGGAATAAGATGAAGACGAATGTTTCGAAAATGGTGAATGCTGCCGCTGAGCAGCAGTTGAGAGCACTGGCCACCACCACTCCACAGCTGTCAGCGGCCCAGCAGCGCGTTGCAGCGGCACCTACGGCACCAGCCCCGGCGAAGTAACCACATTTTAATATGGCTTAAAAAAAGGCGAGTTTTCTAAGAAAACAATGTTTATCAATATTCTAAAAGAATAAATACTGTCTAGTATTTTTAAAGAGCTTACATACTGATATCTGATTCCATAGAGTCGAGTATTTATACCAAAACTGTCTGTAAAGGTTTGTCAATGTGTAGTTATTTGAAAACAGAACAGCCTCACTTAAACACATTTTTTAGATTCCCAGCACAAATAAAAAAAAAAACATTGCATAACATTGTATAATCAGTGAATTTGCTGAAAAAGTACATTGTCAACATAATTATATAAGTACTTTATTTGTTAAATACTTAGATTGTTATTTGTTTACCTCATTATCAGCCAGCTAACAAAAGTATTTATACACCTAAATATGCACCTGCATTTTGGTTATATGTTCATCCTTGGGTACTGGTCGATTCCCAGTACCATTCTGATACTTAAGATTCAATTAATAAAAAGCTATTTAGGGAAAGCGGCCCATGATAATAAACTAATTAACTTTAAGAAAAACAATGATGTGTTTCAAATTAACTGATAACTTTTAAGATTGCAGACTTATAAAATATTTTCTAAAATCTATGTAAAATTTAAAAATAATAAATAAATATTTCTCACTCTTTGTAAAACTGTTTATGATCCGTTTTCTTTTTTTGATGTGTCTAAAGTATTATTGTAATATAAACTTGTTAAATGTAAGTAAGAAAATATTAGTCTTAAAATAAATTATTTTATTTTATTTATTGTTTTTGTTTTTCTTTGTTTTAACTCCTTTGACATCCAAAGTAAAAAGTACCAGCAGGACTTTGATTGACTTATAAGTCATACATAAAAAAACAGTGTGGTATGAACTTTTTGACAGTGGCTTAAATAGATGTACTGATGAATTTCAATGTGAGCTTACTGCCATTAACCTTTTGAATACCGCAATTAAAGACACAATCAAAAGACTATAGGTGTGCGGAAACCGTAGGGACTCTGCAAAAGGATTAAAGCCTACTGGGGCCCATGGTCTCTTTCTAAGAGGAAGGCTTGGCCCCAGTGCGAAACGCAGGAAGGAATGGGATGGGGTGTTTAGTCAGGAAGAGTCTGAAATTGTTTTCCGATCCACCCGATTTTTGCCCGCCATTAAAAGAAAAAAATTGGTGTGTGAACACCGGTATCCCTTTAGGGCTTAATGGTCTAGTATTTTAATATGAGCACCCATAGCTCACCAGCCTTCTATGGGGTCGCCTGATAGAATGATACCAACACATTCCATCTCATTAAGAGCGAGTAGTCTGAATATTTTGATCTCTTTCTCCCTCGCTCCGCAAATGTTTTAACACTAGATTTTGTCAGCGGCTTCGCCCGCGTACATAAAATATAGCGTATGTCACTCAGGAGTAAAGCAGCTTTCTATTGTTGCTAAAAAAAATCCAATCGGACCAGTAGTTCCAGAGATTACCTCCTACAAACAAAAAAATAAAAAAACAAACTTTACCTCTTTATTATATTAGTATAGATAGATATATTAGTATAGATATAGATGTCATGGTAAAACCCCTGATTAGTTTTGAATTTATGTTCTATGAATAGGGTACCTAAATAGTTAGGAAATACATAGGTATTTCCTAGCATTTACCCATCAATCACTGATAAAAGTGATTGATGCTTTTACCCCAAAACAAATGCTACTATTATTCTAACAGATAGGCCTTGTAATTGAAACATTTTCCTTGGAAAATTAGTTGAACCATTTGCTGTGGATGCGTGGGCCCAATTCTATTAGTATTCGAAAATCGATTACCTGCTGCATATTCAAGGTCGACCGCCTTGATGGTCAACTTCATCAACGGTGAAGGAAAACATCGTGAGGAAACCGGCATGTCCTAGAACTAAAAATTCGAAGACTTACATCCACCAACCCGCTCTAGGCCCGCGTGGTGGATTACGGCCCATCCCCTCTCTTAGAAAGGAGGCCTGTGTCCCAGCAGTGGGAACATTATTAAGGGTGATGATTATGAATTCTTTGAAATACGTAATAAAGAATGGTAGACATAGGAACCTAAACAAAATATTAAAGTGACAAAAATAGCACAGATTTTATCTTTGCAAAAATTACTTTAGTTGTTCAAAAGTTTATTCACGAGCCTGATTTTATGAGACCAGTTTCTGTAGCATTTTACGGCTTATATATAATTCAATATTGATATTGGAAATGCATTATAGTGGCTTTATTAGCAGACCAGTAGGTAGTTAAAATTTAAAGTTGTTTTTTTTACCTTATTAAAATTCAAGAATTGGATTATGTTATCTTGACGTAAAATTTATTAACTTCAAAGAAAATACATAATTTAGATGCTAAACTTTTATATTTTTAAAATTTATTGCGGTCATCATCTTCGTAGCCTTTGTCCAACTCGCTTGGTCGGCTTCCAATCTAACCGGATGCTGAATAGCATAAGTATCTACCTATAGCAGAACATAGTCAGACTCTTAATGTTTCTATTGTTAGGACTCAGGCCGTCTCACTAGGAGAAGCAATAGGCCGTAATTCACCACGCGGGCCCAGTGAGGTTTGGTGGATGTCACATGTATTCGAATTTTTGGTTCTAGGACATGCCGATTTCCTCACGATGTCTTAATGGTGAAGGTGAATTATAATTGTTTTTTTCAAATTTTTCAATTCTAGTGGCGAAACTTTTTCTTAGGTTTTCGTGAAAGCTGAAGTACCTAAGGGTTTTTTTATGGTAGGTAAAAATCATCCTATGACGAATCCCGCCCTTGGGCGGAGCGGGAAACAGTGTCAGGCTCTTACTGACTAAACAACATAGGTAACCTATAGGTAACCTGTTTCTTCCTTGCCTTAGTCCCAGAACCCCGGTGTTACACTTCCGCATCAACCCTCGGCCCTAGGAGGCTTCGACTCTGTAGGGCCCTACAGTTTGCTGACAACTCATTGAGGCGCGCGGGAACAGTGCGCGCCGTCGACGACTTGGGCTCGGTCTGGACTGTTACCAGACGACAGGACGGCGAGCTACCCATTGCTGAAGACTGTCTTGTCTCAACTGTGTGCGCAGGCCCTTATTGTTTACCTCTCTGCTATACACAAAATATTAATTGCACAATTTTCATGGGTTACTAGCATTAAATAGTCTTAGGTAGGTACCACTATTGAAATAAATTGTACAAAATTGTGTAGTTTGTCGAAATCGGTGATTGTTTCGTAAAGTTTCTAAAATTAAACAATACTATACCCAAGTTAATGGTTCTTAAACAAAAGGCTATTCATCAGAATTATTTTACTTCAATAGGATATTATTAGCAAGATTGTTTGAAATAACTCAAGTTAGATTTGTTGACTGGAAAGCTACACAAGTGTCGGTACAACTCCCCCCGGACGCTGTGTTTACTTACCTCGTCAGGTAACGAAATATTTCACAGAAGGAAATAAGAGTACTTTTTCACCACAGTTGTACTATTATCATCATCATCAGCCTTTTTTAATGTTCCCACTGCTGTGACACAGGCCTTCTCTCTAGGAGAGGGAATGGGTTATAATCCACCACGCGAGCCCAATGCGGATTGGTGGATGTAACATGGCTTCGAATTTTTGGTTCTAGGATATGCCGGTTTCCTCACGATGTTTTCCTTCACCGATTTGAGAGCAGTGGTGATGAAATAAATTACACAAAGTAATGTGGTTGGGTTTGAACCCGCGACCTACAACTCGTAAGTCGGGGCCGTTACCACTTGGCCACCACTGCTCTGCACTGCATAGTTGTGCTATGCTTCGTTGCAATGGGTGCTTTTGATATCCATCAATCATATTCATTAGTGCACATAGCTTAGCACTGGTTTCGGTGGGCACAAATCATCTAATGACTTCTCTCCGACTTTTACTGATTAACACCAATTCATTCATTATAATTAACTAGCGACCCGCCCCAGCTTCGCATGGGTACTGATTTTGAATATATTATCCATCTATTATACACATAAATCCATTAAAAAAAACCGCATCAAAATCCGTTGCGTACTTTTAAAGATCTAAGCATACATAGGATCTAAGCAACTTTGTTTTATACTATGTAATGAAGATGAATTGGTGTACGAGTATTAGCAGTTAAACAAACCACTAGTTTAATATTGAGTCGAGTTTCAAAAATAAATGAACAGAAACCCTACTACGAGTAGATCCGGTATTAATTATATTGTAAGTAAGTAACTAAATATTTTACAGCGGAAGTGTTAACGCGTCACAAATCAGACGACCTTGAGAATGTTATCTTTAGACAAGATCTTGATATGATCGACGGAAGTGTACACGTGTCTGAGTAAGTAGATGATCTTATCGATTCCAAACTTAAGTTAGAAAATGCTAAGTGTTTGAATAAATTGGTGATTTTTTTCAGTCAGGAAACGTCTTAGGCTGGACGATACAGCTAGACAAATCAGTGTGCAATCTTCACAGCTTGAAATCTTCAGAGAAAATGTATTCCAGTAGCGCCCTGTACCTAAAGAATTTTTTTTGCCTCGGACGCTACAGAACCCTTCAGGCGCCAGTCCAACTCGCACTTGGCCGGTTTTTTTTTAGTTGATCGCTGCGTTGGCTTAGCAGTTTAATCTTTGGGGATTACGAACTATCGTAATTGAGTCATAGCGCACACAAACAATGCGCGCGCAGTTTTTATTCAAAGTGAAAAGTTTAACCTCTTGAATACCGTAATTAGAGACATAATAGGAAGACAATAGGTGTGCGAACGCCGGCGTCTCAAAAAATCTAAAAAAAAAACGCCCTTTGTGTAGATTTTCTCCCGCTAATATACGAGTACCTATAGCTTGACACTTTTCATATAGGTACTATATTTGAATATTGATGGCTAATCCCAAACTAAGCCGAGGTTGTGCTAAATGTACTAGACAACTGATAAACAAACTTATATGTTTCTAAATATATACTCATTATTGATATATTACACCCAGACTCAGAACAGAAACATTTCACACAAACATTTGTCCTGGGTGGGAATCAAACACACGACCTCCGGCATAGCTGACAGGGTGACTAACCACTAGACCAACAGACCAATCAATATACTAAGTTCAAAATTAAATACTTTTGATTCAAAATTATATAATTTACTAAAACTCTACTGAAACATTACTGTCGCAAATTCAGAGAAATCCTTCTTCAGAACTGAGTTTAGTGTAAAAATAAGCGGTATATAAGAGCAGAAATCGATTATTTATATATAGGTGCCTATAAATAAATACATATGTATTAATTCAAGGCGATGTGATGTCGTACGGTGAGTGAACGGCCGTAGGTACCTACCGGTCAGTGCTGTGTCCATGGCTTTAGTCAGTTTGAGTCTTAGTCAGACTCAGACTCTTTGTGTGCATGTAGGATTGATTGATCAATTTGTTCTTATCTACTTACAACTTGTGACGATGAAGAAAATATCGCATGAATGTCTTAGAACAAAAAAATTCAAAGACATAGTATATGACATCCTCCAACACGGCTTTTTACGAATTACAGCCCATTCCTTCTCCTAGAGAGGAGACTTGAGTCCCAGCAGAGAGGAATACTATAATTTGATAGAAGGAGACTACCGCTTACCAATTCTCCTCGCTTCGGACTATGGCCAAAGCCAAGCAAGAGATCGCTGCCGCCGATCAGGCGATTGGCTCGTAAGGATACGGCGTTGCTCTGCCCAAGCGGGGCAGACTTCTACAGTGTGCCGTATCGTATCCTCTGGATGGTTCGCCACACCGTGGTTACATCCTGGCATCCACGCGTAAGTCGTACTTGTGTGTAAGGACTGTTACCTCCAGATCCCGTGGTGACAGGCCAGCAAGGAGGCTTGTTGCTTCGGGGGAAAACCGTGCGTTATCTTTGCACCATCCATATGGCCATGAACCTCTGGCATACGATTAGCTGGGTCACAGCTCGCTTTCGCAGATCTACGATCCTGAAAATACCGTTGAGGATGAGTTTTCAATACCGCTTTGTATTTTCGACACTCCTGTGGCATTCTCCATTTAAATCTTTCACAAAAATAATCCAAATATATTCTACATTTGAAAAAAAAAATCCTTAAAGTGTGTTAGTCTAATCAACCCTCCTTTTACATCACTCATAGCCTGTGACTTTATTATAGCTTAACATACTTCTACTGTCTAGACTAACAGAAAATCGAAAACTATTTCCATTTATTTTAAGACGATTCTATTTGAATAGCAACATTTTAAAATGCGTTTATACGAGACCAAACATACATTCATCCGCGAAGTTGTAAGCCAATAAAAAGTTGTTGACCTCTGATTCTAAATACCTATCAAATTAGGCACTTATGTCAGCACACAAAACCAAACTGCTCCTAGAAAAAAAAAATTACTCGAGCGTTGTAACATCATCAAACGCCAATTTCGCCTAATCTCCTGCCAATATCCTTCTGAAGTTTTGGTATCCTCGAGGCGAGGTGGCGGGGGAGCGGGGTAGTCTTGTGATGCGTCGATTTCTCCGAATAAGATTAATAAATGCAGGCGGGGGAGGCGAGGGCCGAGCGGGGGGGACATCGCGGCTAATGACACGCGCCGCTGCAGATATTTTTTTATCGCGAATTTAAAACATAAACTGGTTGCGGTAGCTTTATGAAGTGGGCGAACAGAAGGCTCACTTCTAACAAGAATCCTGCTCACCTAAAAACCGAAATACATATTGCCTGTAGCTAGACTAAAGTGATTTTCACAATATCTACCAGTCAGAACTTGGTATGACTAACTGGCATGCAAGCTTGTGTCAGTTTCAGGCATTGCATTTTTATATTATTTTGTTTTTTAGTACCGTAGGCATGGGCTTGTGGACGTCGAGCAGTGGGTAACTCGCCGCTCAGCTTTCTTGCCGCCCAGTACCGTCTGGATCGAGCCCAAGTCGTTGATGGTGCGTAGTGCTTTACGCATACCTCAAAGAGATGACAGCAAAACCGTAGGGACTAGTCGAAACCTACGGCCTAAAGCTATAGATCGACTTCTGAAAGAGGAAAGCTGTTTTCCTGGGACGCAAAGGAAAACTAAAAGACACAGGTTTGGTTTTAGACCGTAAAAGTCTGACACGCCTTGTCACTCCGCCCTAGATTGGGACAAGTCATTAGATGAATTTCACTTTGGAAAAAACTATGTCTAGCTTGTCCGTTAGTAATCTATTGATCCTGTCACCTGTATTCATCAAGGTCTAATGACTGCGTCAATGGGCCTAATGACAGTATTATCATAGTTGAACATCAAGTCAAAGAAAAAAACACAAATAAATAGAACAACTTATCAATTCACTACTACTACTTATATTTGTATCGATATGCAAAGAAACACGCTAAGTACCGTGGGTACAAAATCTAATATGGACCTTGAAGGTACCTCAAGTTTTTTACATTCAGAATAGAGAAATCTATTTCAAAGAACAAAATCTGTTCCACTAAGCTTACAAAGGATACAGAAGCCGTTTGTTCTTTCGCGGGAAAATAGGAACGAAACGATCTTTGATGGAGTTCGCAATACCTACGTTTTTTATTGTTATATTACCTCCTACAAACAAAAAAACAAACTTTACCTCTTTATTATATTAGTATAGATTTTGGTTTGTTTGTTTTTTTTATGGTAGGTAAAAATCATCCAATGACGAATCCCGCACTTGCTGCCCAAGTGCGGGATTCGGAAACAGTATCATATATAGCGGGAAACAGTATCAGACTCTAACTGACTAAACAACCTACCCCGTTCCTCCCTTGCCTTATTCCCAGAGCCCATGCTTTGTTTGGTGTACCTACCTAGTGATTTCTCTTAGAGTTCGATATACACGATTGTTATGTTGTCAATAGCATAGATAATTGCAGCCGTCGACGCTTCAGTGGCAGCTGTCAGGGCAACAACACTGCATTTCGACGTCACGTTGTAAAAATTCCGGCGTACGGCAAATATGTGGATATTTGCCATAAGGGTGGCCTTACGTTGTTGAGACACCTGCGGCCCGGACTAAGCGTTTTGCCTCGTCATTTATACCGCGTACATCGAGGGACTGGAACAGTTTGCCGGCTGCAGTCTTTCCGTCCGAATATAATTTAGGTGTCTTCAAGGCTAGAGTGAATAGGCTTCTAATAAACTAGTGCGCCTTACCATGAACGATTGCATCACTGTTTACCATCAGGTGGGATCGCAGTCAAGCACAAGTTTATTGCAATTTAAAAAAAAAATCTACGACTACGCATATGGCTAGTGGCAATTTTAGGTGCGCTGCCGCAACGTATACGTCTGCGATGCAATGACGCGAGTAGAAGTAGGACACTTTTTTATGGTGCGAAAAATTAGCTAAGGAAAAATGCCCATGTCCACCATTGGACATATTTCGGCGGAAATGATAGTGAGTTTTTTTTTAAATGTCGCGGTAACTAATCCTAACTTATATAGTTCAAAGACTTACCGTGGCCCTGGAACGCTAAGGTGGTAAGGTTATGGTCGGAAAAATCATCGAATGATGAATCCAGCCCTTGGGCGGAGCGGCAAATAGTGTTAGACTCTTACTGACTAAACGACCCATCCCTTTCTTTCTTAGCCTTCATATCGGGGTTGGACCTTCCATTCAGAGAGCGGACCGGGGCTCCAGTGGTGTGAGCAATTCTAAACTACTCAAAGTTTCATTTCGAAAATTGAGAGATTGTGTAGAATAACAAATGATTATATATTTAAAAATCTCAAGAAACAAATTGTATGAATAGTTTTTTTTATTGTTTATCGATATTTTATACTAGCTTTTGCCCGCGGCTTCGCCCGCGTGGTATTGTGGTTGGGGTTTCCGGGATAAAAAGTAGCCTATGTCCTATTCCGGAGTGTATCCTATGCCTGTGCCAAATTTCATCCAGTTTTGGCGTGATTGAGTAACAAACATCCAAACATCGTAACTTTCGCATTTATAATATTAGTAAGATTATAGTGGGCCTTCTACCGTGCGCTATATCGGTAGCGGTGCTCGCCGCAGCCTCCGCCCGCGCCCTACGCCCTGCAGCCTGCAACTCTGCATAGTTCACCGCTCTGCGCGCACCGATACTCAACACCGCACTAATCACGACTTAACACCTATTGTAATGTAGGGGCCCTTCAGGGTCGAAGCCTCCTAGACCCTAGGGTGCTGTAAAACTATAATATATAATAATAATAATATGTCCACAACTATCACACAACGCCATCTAGTCCCAAGCTAAGCAGAGCTTGTGTTATGAGTACTAGACAACTGATAAACATACTTATATATTTCTAAATACATACATATTATAGATAAATTACACCCAGACACAGAACAAATGATCGTGCTCATCACACAAACATTTGTCCTGGGTGGGAATCGAACCCACGACCTCCCGCATAGCAGTCAGGGTCACTACCTACTAGGCTGACAGGCCAGTCTAAACTATTACCGCGACTCTAGGAATAAGGCAAGGAAGGTACGGGGTAGGTTTCTTAGTCAGTAAGAGTCTGACACTGGTCTCCCGCTCCGCCCAAGAGCGGGTTTCGTCATTCGATGATTTTCACCTACCATAAAAAAAAAACACCTATTGTTAGGACTCTAGAACACTCGCACTTTGAGACCTGTTTTATGTTACAGCTAGTGCGCCTCATTATCAACGATTGCATCACTGCTTACCATCAGGTGGGATCGCAGTCAAGCACTAGTTTATTGTAATTAAAAAAAAAGCTAAAGTCTGATTAACTATCGTGAGGGCTTGCCTTCGATTCCTGAGTTAAGAATTTTAATTTGAGTTTTATTCAAACTCTTATTTAGTTTGAAAACTGTCAAAGTTCAGCATTAAATTAATTTATTTAAAATTATCTTTTAGATATATGAAAACGAAATACCACTCACTGATTAATCATGAAATCTCAGAAACTATAATACCTACAAACTTAAACATTTGGCAAGTAGGTTCCGTATAAGGAGTAGACGTCAGTTTTACATCACCTCAATAATTTTCTATTATTATTATATGTCATATAACATACACTTAAAGCATAGTTTATGAAGTACAGGCTCACCCTAATTCAGGAAAATAAGCAGATATGTTCTTTTTAATATTGAATATACTTTATTATACAATGCGTTCCAAATGAGAATAGGACCGATTGCCATGTGTAATGTCACATTTGTTATCGAATTAAGTCACGGGTTCAAACCAAAGCAGGTGCTTAAATCTTAATAGAGAGGTAGCCTGTGTCCCAACAGTAGGAAAAACTATAAGGTTAATCGTGCTGTGTCATCACCGTTTGCCAACTAAATTAGGTATGGATTTTTTAAGCTGACGTAGTCGAATGTCCTGTCCTCATTTTGGTGTGCAATAAAGTTTAAAATAAATAATAATAAATAATAAATGTCAGTATTGATCTGACTACATCTCAGTTACTGGGGATACGTTGCTCTTTATTATGACAGTAGATCTCAGATTTTCTAACTTCTGAGTTCTTTTGTAATAATTGTCAAAAAAAAATCACATTATTGAGGTCTATACTTATACGTTTGGTGATTATAGACTAATTAATTCACCAACATGTGACTCATCCAGGGAGACGATTACAGGAAAACGTAAAAAAACATAGCCATATCTGGCAATAGCGAATAGTTTAATGGAAATGTTATCGAAGAAACATTAAAATAATCACAGATCCTGGATAATATCTTATGAACCCAATCACTAGTCATCGGATATGCGCAGTTAATCTTTTAATCTTTAATATTAACTTATGTAAGATTTTATCTACAGGTAGTAATGTTGCATATCTATTAATTTTCCAGGAGACTGGGAATAGCAGGGATTAATATTTAATTATGCAAATGCGTCAATTTGTACCTGTTGCGACCAAGAACATTAGTGCTAATTTTCGATAAGAAAATACATTCACAATTTGTGAAGGAAAATTTCTGTACGAGTAAAACAAACATATGGAAACATAAAATGAATGTGATATTGAAGTGAGGAACGATAATGAAACAATTTTCTCCCTTTAAACACAGTTAAATAGTTGTCCGAGCGTCCGACGCCGACGTCTCTATAGAGTGCACTGTTACCGCGCGCGCGTTGATGTCTTTTACAAGTGCGTCGCCGCCTACGAATGCGACTCTTGCGCAGCTCGCAATTCCAGACATACCCCCTCACTTAAGGCTGTCAATAACAGTTGCAGTTTTTCAACAGCTAATCAAGTCTAGGACGACCGGTTACGGTCCGTTTACGGAACCCTGCTCGATTTCTCTGGTTTCCCATCAACGTCGAGGTGATATCGACCGGGAGACAATAAATCCGGTTCTGCTGCAGCGGACGGGTTGCAATTAAACTAGTGTCGCGCCGGGTTCGCGGACCGTGCGAAAGTGAAGCACGTGCGGGGCGGGGGGCGGGGGCGAAGGCTCCGTCTGCACACGCACACAGAGCAGCCACTACAGCGCGATCAGGAGTTGCCTTCAAGCTCCCCGTGAGCTTTCGTTGCGTTTTGTGGATCATTCTCACTGGGGTAAGCGACTTTCGTACTGCCTACATATCCTTTTGCTGATTATTTTAGTTTAAATTCGAATTTCACGTTTCGCTGATTTTGTTGAATGAATCGTTAGTAATCCTAGGATTCTAATAAGCTGAATGGCTTCATTACCCAATTGGCTCAGTCTCAACCCCAAAAGTATCAAATTCAGAGTAGGTAGTCGATGCACTCAGGGTCCTCTGAGAAAAGGGGTTCCAGTTGATCCCCGTATAGGTATACGTATTAATTCCTTAAACACACTGGTTATTCTAGTCTGTGTGTTGTAGGTTCTGCGTGTGAGTCGGCGTGTGGGTGTTTGCGAGTGTATTCAGTCCGCGCGCGACGGCCGAGGCAGACGCACGCGCCGCTGCCTGAGCCATGTCGCGCTAGGCGCGCCCCCATGGTGTACCCCGAGGCGTCCCGCTGGGGCGCGCCAGACGCCGCGCTCGCCCCCCTCTACGATGACGTCTACAGAGGTCAGCTGATATTTGCAACCTCACCTATTTTTAACACATTCCCCCCGTGTTCAGACAAAGTGACTTTTTGCAATCGTAAAGTGCTCCAACTGCCTGATTTCTTCATCTCGGCCTGCCGTCATTAATCCCGGCTTTTGCCAGACTGATTTATCAGATGATAATTGTCTGGCGCGAAGCTTATTGTCGCGATGAAATGTTGCTAACGAGTACACTCACTATCATCTGATAAATCAGAGTCTGCATTGAGCATTTAACGTAGAGAAACATCAACGAAATGTTTGGAATTGACATAAGCTTTCGGAAAGGTACGTCACTGTTTCTGTCAACTCCATTCTCTTTATTTGAAGTTTCTGTTCGTTAAATATTGTTAGAAGTCACTTTATCTAGAAGATGCTGAAAGCCTAACCATGGGATCGGGAGGTTAAAGGCTGAGGGAATTTAGTTCGCCGTCTTGGAACGGAACGTAGCGCAAACTCCAGCTCCGCTATGCGAATCTTCTTTGTGTGTAACCTGTGTCTCTTAGTAACCTGTCGACGGTCCAGTACCACTGCAGCTTCGCACAATCATTTAACGAACATCATTATTAAGTTCTTATTAACATTTAACATTCAGAACCGGTGCTTAACGACTCTTTAATTAGTTCTCCTTTTTTGTTTGACCCTAATCATATTCTAGTTTTAGCGCGTTTAATATTTTCGTAATTTTCCCGGCTTTGGATATATTTCTTTGTTCGCAGTGCTTGTTAAAAAGCTTGTTTAAAAAATTCACACTTGTGCGAGTGGTCGGCTGCGAGTGCTGATGACTCAGGCGGCAGACATCTGTTACTAAACCATTATATTTACATTTCAATAGAGCCAGCTCGTAATTGAAATGGTTATTTTATATTCGCCGCAGTGTTCACAGTGAAGGGAGTGTTAAATACTTTAGATCCAGTTCAGTAAGTTTTGTTTTAGAAATAATAACAAATCCACTTTAGCTAATAAAATATTCACAGCTGAGAAGCAAATGGCTAAAGCCTTTTTACGATATTACAAGGAATCATTCAATTACCTGATTATAGTTCAACTTTTGTGAAGTAAATGCTCCGACAACATCCTTTTATTCGTCGAGAAGTTTATTCCTCCCACGTGTATTTCTTAATAAGATTGGTTTGCGAACATTTTCTTTGTTTGGATCTCGTAAAGCTTTAGCCGCTTGATTAAATTATACGTTAATATCATTATTGCGGTTAATAGCAGAGAAATGGGAATCTTTAAAGTTTGTTTGTATTAGTAACTAGCTTTTGTCCGCGGCTCTGCCCGCGTACATAAAATATAGCCTATGTCACTTAGGAGTAAAGCAGCTTTCTATTGTTGCTAAACACTACCTCTTTAAAACTTTACCTCTTTATTATATTAGTGTAGATTAAGAGAATAGACATAGAGAGAATATTCTAAATCGATCTCGAATATAGTCTCTTTATAGTCGTAAATAGAATTCGCGAGCGTATCGTCCACCTGCGTCCGAATCCGTCTCGTCTCATCTTATAATGACATTACAGTGATTCTATACAAGCGTAGGAGTATTATGATCATAATGTTTCGACGTTGTCGAGTCGTGTTGAACGGTTGTTTTATTGATAATTGGGACCTACAGCTCATGTCGGTGCTTTAAAGCTCAATTAAACCTTGAAAATTGAACTGTCTTAAGGAAATTCAAATTGTGATTTTATAGTAGGGCTCTCGTTTACGATCGTCTATAAAGTTTCTGAGCTGAGAGGTCGGGTACGAATGGAGCGATGCGAGATGCGAGATGCAAGAAGGCTAGCAAGGTAAGCTATGAGTTATTAAATGACCTGCGACTTTCCAATCGGCCTACATCGGTTGCGTGTTACATTAAGATATCTCGCGATTTCACGAGCGTTTCTCGCATGTGTGTTGTTTGATGGTTTTTATGTCAATTATTAGTTTTAATTGGTCGTTAATATTTATAATGATGGTCCCATGTGATTAGCGACGAAGCTGTTAATTGCGTGTTAATGGGCTTCTTAACAATTTCGTGAATATTTTCACTTTTTAGTGTCGGTTTGTCTTTGAGAATGTTCGCAAATATTTTTATGTGGTTTCGATTACAAGTTTTTACACTTATTTTATTCTTTATTGTTGTAGCTGTCAGTCGTAATTAGTGTAAATTGGTAAGCAAAGGAATTTTAGTATTTCGTTCTGTTTCAGTGAACGTCTGATTTAGGCAAAATGTAAATTCTACATATTTTTGTAATCTCTCCATAATTCTACAATTTACATTCCTAATGAAATTTAGGGTGACGGAATTTGTCTCTAATATTTAAATGTTAGGTTCGTAGACCTAAAATTTTAGAAGTCTATTTTAGAAAAAATGTTTTTAAGACTGCGTCAATGAACTAGAATAGGCTTAGTAGGGCTGATCTGCTTTTTTATACATAAATTTAAACTTAATAATATCTGAAGTTTTAATTACAGTTTTGTAATTAATTTAATTTTATCAAAATATTCAAATATTTTCTAGTAAGAATAAACCTTATAATATTCGTGAGTAAACAATAATTCATACATCTATGTTCTAAGGCGCGGTACCTTGAGATACTGCGACCGTTAGGATCTGCATCGCATGCATGTGGGGGTTTCCACACGGCGCGACATACTCGGGACAGTCTCGTATGTAATCACTATTATTCTACGAACGGGTGACTCAAGCATAACAGCTCTTTATACCAGACTTATAAAGTTGAAAAAGAGACTCGTTTTGACAGCTGATTTTTTTTTAATGTCATGTAACTGTTTACATTACATTAAACTCTTTGTAATTACATTAAAACTTAATGTAGTTAATTATTATTTTATTTGTTTTCTAGTTACCTTCTAGGGTCTTTCTCAAATATTAAACCGGGCCTTTTATTTTTTAATGAGTTTACAAATAAACCTTAAATACAGTGGATTAAAATATAGCACAGTAAGAGTAAAACGCGTAAACTGTCCTGGAATTACTCGGAATCATGGAGCAACCGTATTACTGTTCGGATATCCGGATATGTAAGTTTTGTAAAACCTTTTCATTTTTATTATACTCATAAGTATTTAGCGAATTAACTTTGCAAAATGAATTTGTCTCAACTAAATGAAGATAGGTTGTTCGGAAAAACAGTAGATATTATTCAAATTGTGCACTTGTGTGTTTATTTTTGTTTTTTTTTTCTGTGAAAACAGCATCAAATTAGTTATTAAAAAAGTAGAGCAATTAGAATTACAAATATTGGTTTGAAGAAGAGCGGCGACGTGGAGGGCACATCTCACTATCTCTTTTACTCATGTACAATGCGTTCCAAAGAATGAGAACAGGATCGATTGCCATGTTTTGACGTCACGATTTACTATCAAATCGGAGAGAAAATAAAAAAAAATATATACGAAAAAACAATTTACTATCGAACTGTGAATAAAAAAGTTCAATCAGAATCCAGTTCTTCAATTTTACTCATCTCTGAGTTCTACATTTATGCCAATCTCACAGTATGACATGACGTCACAACATGTCAATCGATTCTATTTGGAACGCATAGTATTGGCGATGCCATCGTATTTAAATGCAATTCCATATTGGTTTTTAATTTACTTAAATTGAACGGATTAGGATAAAGTTGTCAATAATCGATTAAGTTAATTTTTTATTATAATTATATTTAAAAAGAATGGCGATCGACCTTGACTGCACAGTAACAATAACAACAGACTTCGAGGTCAGATTTTCGGGTCTCAATCAAAGTGGGCTTCGTATAACTAACACTACTAACAAAAAATAGCGACGACGGCCATTTAGGTTCAACTTATTTGCCGCGTCCTATACCTACGGAAAATTATATAGAAAGTAAACCGCTCTTCAAACCTTCGACAAGGTCTAGAAGTGTCAGTAGAAAGCTCTGAACTAGAATCTGATTTAAACACTGGAAATAGAAAATGGACATAGAATTGGATACCGGGATACTTTAGAAGGGAGAAAGTGTTAATAACAACATTTGATATAACTTATCAGATCGAATGGTTTCTGCAGATCTATTCGTGCGGTTAACATCATTCGTTCGTTCAATTGTTTCATTCAATTCTGAACAATTCAAAGTTTACATTTAGTTAGTAACGTTGTGGAAATATTCTCTTGTTGAAGTTGAGGCTATCAATGAAAAGAATAACAATCTATCTTCGAGTTATTTGAAGTAGACTCTGTTATTTTTATTGAAGAAGAAAGTTGTTGTTTGAATGGTATGATCGGCAGATGAATGTAGATATTCATCATCATCATCATCAGCCTTTTTAATGTTCCCACTGCAGGGACACAGGCCTCCTCTCTAAGAGAGGGAATGGGCCGTAATCCACCACGCGGGCCCAGTGCGGGTTGGTGGATGTCACATATCTTCGATTTTTTGGTTCTAGGACATGCCGGTTTCCTCACGATGTTTTCCTTCACCGTTTTGAGAGCAGTGGTGATGAAATAAATTACACAAAGTAATGCGCCTGGCTGGGTTTGAACCCGCGACCTACTATACGCAAGTCGGGGCCGTTACCACTCGGCCACCACTGCTCTGTAGATACTAGATAGTATTAATTCGCAAATTTTCAAAATTTTGTAACGGAGATTACCCAAATTTGTTTGAGGGTCCGTACCAAATTATATCGAACAAAATAAATGTTTTCGGAAATAACAAAATTATTTTTTGCAGAAGTAGGAATTCATCATTATTAATTCAGCCGAAACACGTTCACAAGCATATACTGACAAACAAATTTCACCTGGATCCAGAACAGCTACCTGTACGCCATACAAATATTTGTTCTGTGCGAGAATCAAACCCGTGACATAACCAAACAGCCAATCGCTCATCTACTGCGCTAACCTTGCTATCATCTATTTTTAGGTTCGTTACGAAATATAATATTATATAAAAAATATACATCTAATTCACGAGAAAGAAATAAAGTGGATACATATACATGTCATATGCATACATAAATTTATACATATCTTTTATCTATTTTTCATCCATATCTTTTACATATCTTTCCTAATAAGTTAATTAACTTCTTCGTCGGTAGACATCGCGTGTATCAGTCGGATCTATGTTTTCTTCTTATATATATTTTTGCACAGAGTAAAACCAATTCGACCTTTTTTTTTCAAAAAAACTTACTTTTATGTCTGTCTGTTTATTCACTACTTCCTCCTAAGCCATATAACGAATTTTGATGCGATTCTTACTAATAGACAGATAATCGCAAGAAATATTTATGTCATGGTAGAAATGTTATGTCTATCATGTGAAACCTGGCCAGAAAACTAGTATAGAATAATTAATACTTCAAATAAAACATCAAAGTTATGATGACGTGAATCATAGACAATAAACAGGAAATTACATTATGAAAGTTATAAGCAATAATAAACTTTGGATGATTAGGTTTTATTGATCATGTTACGTTATTTGGCTAGGTACATCCTCTCTATATCCTTACGCAAACACGGAGAGAAGTAGGCAACATTTTTTTTTATTATACATAAGCTCGAAATTAAAATCGGTTCACGCAATACAAAATTACCACCGGGTACGACGCTATCTCTCGGGAAATTGGGTGACTAATTAATACATGAGCTACTGAATTGTGTTACATTGTGAGAAATTTGTGACGGATGGGAACCTACGGTATCCTACACTGAGCGTGACCCGACACGCTCTTGGCCGATTTATTAACATAAATAAATACCTAGATATTGTAGATAGATGGATAGATGGATCCCTACGACAGAAGATCCCTATGCAGAAAGGTAGAAGCCAACTGAGGAAAGGAAAACTCTGACCTTGTGTATAAGGCAACATAGGAACAGGGGTAGGTTATTTAGTCAGTAAGAGTCTGACTCTATTTCCTACTCTGCCTGAGGGCGGGATTTCTTATTGGATGGTTTTGCCCACCATAAAAAAATACGGATCCCTACAAAAATCTCAAATGGGCCGCCCGAAGTCTTGACTGTTTCCTTAACTTTTTGTTGAGCCGTAAAGACGTAATTTAAGTTATAATTACATTTTGAAAACAAGTATTTTGTACGAAATACTTTTGCTAAACTGTTTGTAATACTGTGACCAATTTCAAGAGGGTTTACTCTGAGGTACTTTAGTGATGTCACCCTTCTATCTTGAGGATTATTTGAGATGTCACTCGTCTCCAGTCTGAGTTAATCTTTTTCCATTTTCTGCACTCAATAGGACCCGCTGGCCTGTGTTAAACTTTTTTACTTTTTTCCTCTTTCAGAACGCCAGCCAATTTAAAAATTTTACCCAATGGATTTTGATTATATATTATATCCCAGTTAATATGTAGTAGTGCCGAAATAATGAACTTGAATATATTGTCTATTTGTTCAAACTATTGTGGTACAAAACTTGGTTCTATTGTTAAAACTTATTGTCTACAGTACGGCCGTTTCTAACTTGGTGAGACTGAAGTTAGACTCAGCGAACTTTAGCGCTTGTGCACTCGTAAAAAATAAATGGTTTGAAAAATAAATACTAATAAGAGTTGTTATTAACAGCAATAACAACTGCTAATTGCATTTGTTTTACGAGTGCACAAGCGCTAAAGTTCACAGAGCCTTACTTCTTCAAGTAGATTGGCCGTACTGTACTAAGAATAACTTTTTTTAGTTAGGATTTCATCCAATAACTTAATCCTGTCTAAAGTGAAGCAGGAGGGTGTATCCAGCTTTTACTGACAAAAAACCACATGTCTTCTTTAGTTACTCCTTTTCGTTGTGGGGCTACAGTCACTATTTCAAAAGTTACCATAGCCCCAGCAGATATCGACTCTATTGGGCCCTTTCTTTGGTTGCACCGCGACGTCGACTCAGGCCTACTCATTAAACTCTTGAGCTCCAAGCGAACGCCGGCATTCGCACACCCATACACCTTCGACTTTCTATTATGTCTCTAATTACGGTACTCAAAAGGTTCATCGCAATGTTAGTCTGTATGTTGTTAGATTGCAACAACAATGTAATTTTTATTCTCTTTCTCTGAAACGGGTTGGACAGATTTTGACCGGACTGTTACTAGTAGATAGAATGTGTGTAAAACGTAGATTTTTTTTTAAATTGTGATAAAATGGCAATAATTTCAGCTTTAACGCGGGCAAGGTCACTGGGACTTATAGCTAGTAAATTTTACTATAATATTCATTTATTATTTCGCGATACTATCACAACGTTAACAGTTGACCCTGTGCACACATGATCACATAAGAAGAAGATTACAATCTCAACGCCAAAGCCTTTATTTAGCTTATCAGCTTCGCCGAGCGAGCGATTGTGTTGCGCCTTATTAAGATAATTAATGAGATAACACTCACCACAGCAAACACCTCTGTTTAAGGTAAACGAGTCTATTATCAGCCCTTTCAATATGATGCTGAGTGCCGGTGCCCTAATTCACGTAAAATTAAACAATCCCGATTCCACTGTCGTTCGATCGTAGTCCTAGCATAAATCGGTCTTCACGATATTTGAACCACAATATTTGACGTTTAGCCGTTGACGTCCTATCCAACAACGATTGAAAGACGATTGAAATAGCTGAATACGCTTCAACGACTCTCGACGGGTTTAAAATCGGTGTCCTTCAAACTCGATTAATGGATGTGAATACGAAAATGTCAAAGTCGCTACGATATCGCTACGGTTTTGATTACAAGAATTAGGCTACTGCCCTTTCAATACGATGCTGACTTATGACGCCAGTTATTGCGGCGTTTACCCTAATTTGTTGAACTTATATTAATTTCTGTTCGTAATTAATGTTATCTTGTTGTTTTCTAAGAGTATTGTTTTGTTTTGAGAAAGTTATTTTTGGAATGGGTTGGTGATTTTCTTCTGTTTGAAGTCAAGTTTGATTTCCGCTATTCTGAATTGTGTGGTTGAATATTATTCATAATAATAGATCGTGAATATTCTCAATTTTCACGTCCATAGAAAACGACCAACTGGAACCATCGCTAGCTTCTGACATTTTGTAAGTGCCGCCTATACACCGTTAAATTTTGGTCCTTGGAGGATCAATTCGGTATATGAGACACTATTGATTTGTAAAAATAAAATTAAAAAATAAAGTTTTTTTTTCTAAAGCTGAAGTTAAGTTACGCACTGAATGGGTTCAATGATCGTAGGTAGTTAGTACGCAATGGCGGACAATTTTATCTTTACGAATCGATAGTGTTCCATGTACTGCATCGATCCTCCAAGGGATTAAAACAACCAATATTTAACGGTGTATAGGCTTATGTGAAATGATTTTAAGTTAGAGTTTGATCACATGTACATACGTTAAAGCCTGTGAAGTCACATTTCAGTATGTGCATCCGTTTAATATTATTTGATAGTTTCACTTGCCATCAGATTTGAAAGAATTCTAACTTGATTTATTAATCAAATTCGTTCCATATGGACCAAATATTCGTTCCAAATATTTGGAACGAATGTAATGTATGTTTTTTTTTAATATCCAATTTAAGCTTCTGGTACCTACAGTCTTAAAAAAATCCCAATTGCTATTTAGCTATTTTTTTACCATATTTCCGACTCTATAGTCCCAAATATGATGTAAACAGCCGCGGCATCGCGTTACGGCATTATTTATATTACACAGACGTCAAAAAAAGTAACATTTAATTTCAGCAGTTGTCAGAAACATGAAATTGTGAGGGACATTCATCGCGAGTTCATTAGTAATGCTCATTATTACATCCATGTTATTTGGACGTTCTCGTGAACACGCCACGATTATTTCACATTGTTTGACGTGTTACTAATTGATAAATTGTTTAATTAATTGTACCAAACATAATTAGTAGCGAGTGATAAATAAAATCAATACTATTTTTTTCTGTGGGAATCGGGTACACTTTTTTTCTGTGAAAATGTATTTATTAGTCTTAGTAAAGTGTTGTTAATAAGAGATTTTAACTTCATGAGATCAACTTTTTATGATTCTTTTAACTATTTTATAGAATTACTATCATTGAAAAATCATTTTGTTTTCATTTATTTTACCTTTAAATTAAATACATTTTCAAAACCATTCCCTACTGAACTATCACTATAACAAACTGATATCAAAATAACTGTGATAATAAATATGTATATTATCATATCTATTTTGATCTCCCCTACTGTCTGTAGTGTCCCACAGTTCAATGAATTCGTCTCATCCCTCACAGAGGGTCACAGAGGGGCTACAAGAGCTCAGGTGGGCACAAAGCGACCCTGATAATGACATAATTACTGTCGGCAGGTGGGCATCGTCATGTGACGCTACTCACTGCCCATTCACCTGTTATGACCTAATGATTCCTTCGTAGGGCTGAGCTCCGTCTTTTGTTATGTCGATAACATATCATAACAAAGTCGCTTCCCGCTGTCTGTCCCTATGTATGCTTAGATCTTTAAAACTATGCAACGGATTTTGATGCAGTATTTTTTATAAGGAGTTCGATTTATAGGGAAGGATTATGAGTATAATACATGCGTAACACATATTAGTATTGCACCCGTGCGAAGCTGGGGCGGATCGTTAGTACTCGTATATATATAGTTCGGTTTGACAAATAATAAGTATTATTTTGCGATCAAAGAACGTTATTATTGAGTTAATTGGAAACTTGTATGTATTCAATTACGAAGAATGAAAATGAATGTGTATTTCTGAGGACGTTTAGCTAAATTTTGACTTTCTCAAACCTAATGCAGTAGTTAGGCGATTGATTACTGCGCTGCGTGTAGCGAAAAAATATTTGTAAAGCCTTTAGATATGTGTAACGGGTTGTTTGTAAAATCACAGTATTATTTATTATTATTTCACAGAAGTTATTTCTAGTGTCAGCTTATCCTTAGAGAAGCCCTTCTATTTGTTGTAAATCCTAAATTTAAGACCTCACAATGTTTTAGAAACTTTGGTTTATCTGATTTTTTTTTGTTTGGTAAATGATAATACAATAAAATCTAACTACAAATTACATAGCCGAAGTTAAAAGTAGATGTAGACATAAAACTTTAAAGTACAATCGAAAAATACGACTCAATTCGTCCATGAAACTTTTAGAGTGGTAATCATTGATATCCACTCCATCTTTTCGCTCCAACTCCCACACGAACCCTAATCGGGACAACTAAATAGAAAATACATTGCCGACTCAGGAAAACAATAAAATAGTGGAACTGAGCCTATAAATTGAGTTTCGCGATAAACTATCTCAGGATATATCCGCGACATGATACGCTGACTCACATATTACGAATTCCTACGGCACGGGCATACAGAACAGCACAGATCTACCGCCCACTGGCACACCACTAGTAATCGCTGAATATCGATATTTGTAAAACTGGGCACACATTTGCAATTTTGAAGATGCACGACAATTTTTGACGCATTGATACTATTGGTAGTTCAATTTACTTCACTTTTTTGATTGAGTAACATTTTGGACAATTCTCAAATACCGGTCTATTTGATTGATATAAATGTTTTTGATTTCTGAGTCTGATTTTAGTGTTTGAATAAAATTGGAGGTTCTTTGAAAAATATTACAGTTAGACACGAAGTCTGTCGCGCTATTTATAAACGCAGTAAAGAACATGTTAAAGGTGTTGGCTTTGCGTTTATAAATTTTGTGGTAGAAACATTCTCAAAAGGTGAATTATTATATAACTTGTTACAACAGTCGTAACAAAACTCCTCTTTTAAAAATACAGTATGACCTTACGTCTCATATTTTTTTCTCTTTTTTAATATAACAGTTTGATTTCAAATTAACAAACAATTACGAGCCTTTTTATTTCAGAGTTTATACATAGTTTTGATTACTTAAGTGGTTTTTATTTTACTTGTTTTAGTATTTAATAAGTTGCAAATCAAATATAAATTTTGTTTCAATAAATACTTAGTTATTTACTATGAAATTATTTTTTGATTTAGGTACTGTTTATATAGACAAAACTACTAAGCTCCAAAATTATAGTATCCAATCTATGCCATAACTGTGGTGTAGGAAGTCTTAAAAACGCCAATGTTTAACAATGAATGAAAATAAAATGTCATAGTATTGCACACACCCTGCAACCTTTATTTATCTTACTTGAATTATTTATTATACACAAAAACATATATAACATACTAGCTTCTGCCCGCGACTTCGTCCGCGGAAAATTTGTGAGACAAAAATTGTGATAGCTCGGTTAATATCCATGTTATATAAATAATTTATAGCCTATGTCACTCAGGAGTAAAGCAGCTTTCTATTATAGCTTCAATTTTTCCAATCGAACCATTAGTTCCAGAGATTACCTCCTACAAACAAAAAAATAAAAAAACAAAAACAAACTTTACCTCTTTATTATATTAGTGTAGACTACACGGTGATTTGATAGTTCATGTCCAAAACCGAGATTAACTTAACAACGAGTGTTCTTTAATAATTTTCCTAAGTTCTTCACAATCTTATAATTACTTTTTTCTCATTTTAAATCGCGCGACCAAGACGCAAATACACATCGGACCTTACATTTCATTATTCCGTCCACGTGGCATGCGATTATTTCGCATAGTAATTTAGGGATTAATTCGGCTGTTAATACTACTAACCTAGCGTTAGGGTATGCCATGCACGTGCGACCTCGACTTCCTACGACTACGAGGATTAAGACTTAATGTGGAGATGTATGAGGTGTTGCGGTGTTAAGTTTCAAGTAGAAATTTGAATATGAATGTTTTAGGGGATGGTTTGGATGAAGAATAAGTTACATTAAGCTATCTTCACTCGGTTCAAGTTAGAGTTAAGAGTTCTCTTAAGTAACTTAGGATTGGATTAAGTTTACATGCGTATTTAAGAATTTATGCACGTGTTCTCTTATAAGACTGCTTGAAGCTTGAGTCTTAGTATTTTGTCTCGTTTTATTTTTTGCGTCTCATAATACTTTCTTCTTTTCGATATGGTACCGGTTGAAATGACATGAATAAAAACTTGGGGGTGAATAGAAACAAATTTTTTATTAGGATTATTACTTTGATTATATATTTTTAGTTTTCGTAGGTAAAGCATTTTTGTTTTCAATATTGAATTTATAAAAAAAAAACATTTAAACGCTGCAAACAATGTTTAAATAACATGAAAAATAACAAAATTTTGTTTTTTTCACCCCTGTTTTTTTTCTATTCACTCCGTTTTACGGTAATAAAATCTAAAATTACGGACAAGTTCATTACAATGCTCCTTGACTACTCAATAGAGCTTCCAAAAGAGAAAGAAAAAGTACGTTTTAAAACGAACATGGACAAAACCGAAGTCATGTTAAACATCCATGTAGCAACCCCTCCTATCAACATCGGAGACTCTAAACTCGAAGTTGTGGATGCATTCGCTTACCTGGGATAAAGAGTCTAGTTCGGAAAGTTGCGCGTATGTTCTCGGTGGTAAGCAATCATTATTGTTTTTATTTCTGAAGCTGATAAAGTCAAGGGTTGAAGCCTATTGGGGCCCAGGGTCTCTTTCTGAAAGGAAGGCTTGGCCCCAGTGCGAAGGGCAAAGAAGGAACGGGGTGGGGTGTTTAGTCAGTAAGAGTCTGATACTGTTTCCTGCTCCGCCCAAGAGCGGGATTCGTCATTGGATGATTTTTGTCCACCATAAAAAAAGTTGATGAAGTTCCTGTGAACATTTGAAAGATCCTAGCTTGGTCCTTGAGCGCAGAGAGCAAATGAAAGAGCACTCACCTAGTTTTAGTCAGTAAATTATGTCAGACATCTTGCTCCACGCTAAAGCAAAAGAAGTATATTTTATGATTTTTTACCACTAAAAAAAGCAAAGTGAGAGGTTTTGGGTGTACTGAGATACTTGAGTGAGCAGTAGTGCTTAATAATTATGTATGTACATTTTTACTAAATATACTTTTGTCCGTGATTTATCCATGTTTTAGTAATATTTTAATTTTTTATTCACCTGTAGTGTACCTGTGTGAAAGAAAATGTAAATGTGTAATGAAAATACTCTACTACCCTTTTTTATGGTGGAAAAAAAAAACAACTAATGACGAATCCCGCCTTTTAGCGGAGCGGGAAACAGTGTCAGACTCTTACTGACTAAACGACGCACCCCATTTCATCTTAGCCTTCATATTGGGGTCGGAACTTCCTTTCAGTAACTGGACGGGAGCTCCAGTAAGCTTCAGCCCTGCAAATACTCTACCACCCTTAGCAGTGGCGGCGTAAAGGGGGGGCGGTAGGGGCGGTCCGCCCCGGGTGCCAAGCATCAAGGGGTGACAACACGGTGACAAAGAAATACCAACTCTGTCACGCAGATAGTAGCCGCTGGCGCATCGCGGGCGGAAGGGGCAACTTATTTCGGTCCCTCCCTCCCCCACCCGTGTCCGTTGCCGGCAACGGATGCCGGTCGCGAAACAATGACAATTAGTTGACGACAGTTGGTCAGTCAGTGTTATTGTTTATAACCGTCGCGTCGCGTTGCGTCACATTAATTCAAACAAAAGTCAATAAATACTAAATATTGTGTAATAAAGGAGTGAGTGTATTGGCGGATAGTACACAGAGTTTAAAAGGTGAATTTTATTTGAACTATACACCTATTTTTTTCCACATTAATTATATGTATCTAGTTAAATTATAGGTTTCGGCCGATCTGAATTTAACATTCTGTTGACAGTATAAATTGTACGTATAATTAATTTATCACGACGATGTAAAATGAGCAGTATAACGTTATATTTAATTCATGCATACAAATGGGCGAAACCCGCCATAATAGGCCGCCGCCTATATACTCCTCGGTATTTCTCTCTCTTTAGCTGCGTATCAGCCACAGCACGATTATTTTATGATGGCCGCTCTGAAATCAGGCTTTCCGCACTTAGCGCATTTACTTTCACTTGTAACAAAACTAATTGATTCCTTAATTTTTTAATTTTCAATCCTATAACCGATCAATATTATACGATTAGTTTTTAGTTTTGTTTTGAGTGTACAGTAAATGCGCTAAGTTCGGAAAGCCTACTTCAGAGCGGCTATCGTAAAATAATCGTACAGTACGTACGGACTTCAATTTGTAGGTATAACGTTATGTCCAATTGTGTATAAAAGAAAAGAAAAAATAAGTATTTTTTAAACATGATTTAAAAATGGTTTTGCTTAATATTTTTATAGTTGAACTAAGAATTCAAATTCATCCAACATAATTTGCACTATTATTATTATTTAAAGAAAAGAAAAATACACTGCCGATATACTGCTTGTCTTACTTCTACTATGGTATAATATGATAATGAGCGAGAAAAAACTGACAAAATTAACAAGTATTCCTTTATCGATCTTTACAGAATATAACTTTATTATGAAGAGAAATAGACCTAGTGGATTTCAGCAAAGAAAAATAAAAAAATCAAAAGAACTTGCACGTGAATCGTTATCTGGATCAATTTTGAAATTTGTAGCACCTTCGGCTTCTCTGGTACCAAATACATCACAGCAAAGTGTTGAAAGTGACCTTCTTGATGTAACAGATGATGAAGAAACACGGAGCCAAGATGCATTAGATGAAGGGACGCTGGGAAGAGAGCCTGACAATTTTGATACACAAGATGAAAGACAAGGCGAAGATCAGCACCAAGAAGAATATGACCAAGAAAAAGGGCGATATAGCGACAATGAAGAAAAATCCCAGCAAATTGAAAACGATGAAGAAAAGGTGCATGAAACTACTCATTTCGATGTTGCTACTTGGCCAACACCAATGCCTGATGATCTGAGAGTTGAAATCGTTAAAGCGGGAAGTGAACCCTATCAAAACAGAGATGGTCCATTTGTAGACACTGTCCAAAGATCTGGAGATAAAATAAAAGGAAAGAGCCGACATTTTCATTCAGAATGGTTTTATAAAGCGTTACCAAATGGAGAAAAAGTACTCAGAAAATGGATGGTATACTCTCCAATAAAAAAAAGCTTATACTGTTTTTGCTGCAAACTATTCACGCACCATGAAACAAAACAGAGTTTCGTTAACGGTTTTAATTCATGGTGGAAACTAAATCCTAAAGTGTCTGAACACGAGAATTCTGAGGGCCATCTCTCCTGTTTTGAAAAATGGAAAATCTTGGAGAATGGATTGAGGCTGCAAAAAACTATCGATTATGAGCATCAAATGGTCTTAGACCAAGAAAAAAAGAAGTGGCGTGACATTTTGAGTCGCCTTTTGGATATCATTCTTTTCCTAGCACGCCAAAATCTTCCTCTAAGAGGACATAGAGAAGGGATTTCATCAGACAATAGAGGGAACTTTTTAGAATTAGTTAATCTATTGTCAAAATATGATCCAGTGCTAAAAGAGCACAAAATTAGAATTGAACATGCTATCGCCTGTACAAAAAGTAAACGGGTAGATTCTTATTTGTCTAAAGACATTCAAAATGAGTTCATCAGTCTTTTGGGGAGAGAAGTGAAGAATAACATTTTGGACGACATAAAGAAAGCTAAATATTTTGGAATTATTTTCGATAGTACACCAGACATATCACATGTTGATCAGATGAGTTATGTAATCAGATATGTTCATATTGAAGGCGATCAAGTTGAAGTGAAGGAATCATTTCTAGGTTTCTTCCCTATAGCTGGAAAGACTGCAATCGAACTTACGGAAAATATCCTTACGCAGTTAAAGAGTGATAACTTGGACATTCATCTATGTCGGGCTCAAGGATATGATAACGCTGCAACCATGGCAGGACTTCATGGTGGTGTGCAATCTATCATTAAGGAACACAATCCTAAAGCTTTGTTTATGCCTTGTGCTAATCATTCGCTAAATCTATGTGGGGTGCACTCTTTCATGAGTGTTAGTTCAAGTGTAACATTTTTTGGAACAGTAGAAAGAGTTTACACGTTCTTTTCGTCATCCACACATAGATGGGAAATTCTAATGAAAAGTGTAGGCGTATCGGTCAAAAGACTAGTAGAGACAAGATGGAGTGCTCATCACGATGCTGTTAAGTCATTGAAGAATAATTTTGAGAAACTTGTATCAACACTCGAAGAGATGTGTGATCCCAGAAGCAGCAGAGAAAACGTCGATACAAGAGAAGCAGCATCCACACTCTTACCAGCTTTATGTGACTTCAGTTTTTTATGCTACCTCTCTTTTTGGTGTGAAATCCTAGAAGAAGTTAATCAGACACAAAAGTATATCCAAACATCTGGACTATCGCTGGAAAAGTGTGTTATAAAAATTAAAGCCCTAAAAATTTTTCTTCAAACTCAACGTATACAAATAGTGGAAAGAGCTATTTCCTACGCAACTGAGAAATGTGAGGACTTGGATATCTCCGTTGAAAGAAGAGGAAGGAGGAGATTCCGAAAACGAATGCCAGGAGAAATGTCCCAAGATGTTGGACTAACATTGCCAGAAGAGTTGCATAGAGCTATGTTAGAATGTCTTGATAGATTTTACGAAGAACTAGAGCATCGCTACAAAGCAATGGATGATATTCTCATAACATTTGGTGTTGTTCAGTCTGAAACTCTACTTACGTCAACAGAAGAAGAACTTCGTGATAAAGTTCCAAATCTTACAAAAATCTATGATGAATTTTCTGCAGAGGACATTATTTTGGAGATTTTACGACTGAGGCGCCACTTGGAAGCCGCCAGCATTTCTCTTCAAGAAGCGATCCAATGGACTTCCTTGGAGCTTCTGAAATTTATTGTAAAATGGGACTATTCTGAGTCTGTTCCAAGTCTAGCTCTATGTCTAAGATTTTTTTTAACTATTTGTGTTTCGGTGGCTACTTGTGAAAGAAGTTTCTCAAAATTAAAGTTAATAAAATCTTACTTAAGATCTACAATGAGCCAAACACGACTTTCCAGTCTATCCATATTGTCCATTGAAAAGGAGAGGAAAGTAAATTTTGATAATGTCATTGAGTATTTTAGCAAAATAAAGTCACGTAAACACGTTTAATATTTGTTGTTTTATTTTGAGGGTGCTCGATAGAAAGTCGCCCCGGGTGCCAACCTATGCTACGCCGCCACTGACCCTTAGGTGACTGGTAGAGAACGCCCAAGGCATTGAGTCAGCCGTCATACATTTACTTTCATAAAGTGTTAAACAATAAAGTTTCTGAAAGTAAAAGTCATCTTGGCTGGATTAAAGTCACTATAGAAGTCTTGACCCCTTTGTAAACAGCTGAGAAACACTTCTAAATAGGAAATATTATTGCATTAACTTCCAAATCCACCCCTGGTAATAAAATTTCACAGCTACCAAACTGCTATCACCAATTTACCTGGCATACATTGGATTGGTTAATGCGTCTCAAAGATCGTGGGTTGAGGTAATCTATGGGTTAGGGCCGGACCCCGGGGAGGGATAGCGGCCCTACGTTCAAGCCGTTATCATGTTAGTTTGTGGTTGTTTTGCGAGGTTAAAGTCCAATTTGTATGATTATAATGTATTTGTAAATCAGATTTTGTAATCAGTACCGGACGGATTTGTCAAGTTAATTATAAGTCTAAAGGTTTTTAATCAATTAATCATTTATTTTTTTGATAACAAAGAAAGAAAGAATTTTGCTGTCAAAACATATATACTTGTTTTTATTATAAACTTCTCCATGTTTTACCGTCACATGTTTGTGTGAACTATGTGAGTTTGATCTTTTATTTTAGGAGTCTCTGTAGTATAAATGAAGGCTACCTAAATGCGCTTTTGCTGGTCGTTGTTCTTCAGTCTCTTATGCTAAAAGTGTTTTAGTTTTTGGGTACACATTTATCGGGCGTGCAGTTAAAATTTATCAACAATTTATGAACATATTTAGAAATATATAAGTATGTTTATCAGTTGTCTTGTACTCATAACACAAGCTCTGCTTAGCTTGGACTAGATAGGGTTGTGTGTTAGACTTTGTGGAAATGGTAAATATTAATTCTTATATTAATCTCTTTTTCTTTTATTTTTTTTTATTCCTATTTTATTTTTTTCTTATTCTTGTTTTATCTTTTATTCTTATTTTTTTTCTTAATTATCATATTATTAATTCTTTGCCCGAAGCTGTATTTTTAATAGCCTGTTAAGAGTGAAAAGGATGGTTATAGCCAGTGGCGTAGCTAGACCAACAGGGGCCATGAATAAAAAAATGGTGTTACCGTCTCGTAAGGTAAACCAATAACACTACGAGACATTTTGCGAATTTTTGTCAGTATGCTCGTAGTTTGAGGGCCCCGTATCATTAATACGGCAGATATGGCGTTAGCTGCTTTACGTTCTAGACAAGCGTTGTGCATCATCGATCACATCATCGCTTACCGTCTGATGTGATGTTGTCAAGCACAAGTCAAAAAAAAACAAAAATATTAATTTTATAATGGGGCAGTTCATGCAATAGTAGTAAGATCTAGAGAATTTTTAGCAAATGGAACTATGAAGTAAGTAATAGCTTGAGGAAAACACATCCAAAACTCCTCAGTCATGTATTCATAGCACTTACAACTGTGCCTACATCATTATACATACACCAAAGAGCCAGCTTCGATGATTATACTTAGGTATAATTATGTTCATTGTAGCACGTGAGCCCCAGTATTATTGGCACTTTGTTTGGTAGCACCAGTTAATATTCGACTTTACTGCACCAGTTTTAAGATTCAGTTTGCTTTTAACAATGGCTGGATTGATCAGGCTTTCAAGTGATATTAAAACTAGTTGCATCGTTGGTTTTGTATGGTTGTATGTTGTAGCTATAAACTAGACTATAAGCTCTGGTAAGCTGGGGTTTAGGTACATTTATTTATGTGTGTTTGGATTGATAGTCCATTAAGCGAAAAGCTAACTGTGAACAAGAGTGGGGGGAAACTGTTGTAATATTAGTTAATGATTAGTGTCCGACCGAAGCTTTGGCTTCGGCTTCGGCCACCTTCGGCCAAAAAAGCACCTTCGGCCAAATCTTCGACTTCGGCCAAAAATTTGCAGAAGGTTTGGCCGAAGCCGAAGGTTTGCTAGTTGTCAAAATTTGTACTTTAAGTAAATAAATATTTAACTAACATTCTATATAAACTTTTATTTTAGACAACATTTTATTACCTACTTGTACATGTTGGTCACTCGGCTCGTTATTGGGCTAAATCTCACAATATCTATCTAGTAAATTCAGTTAGAAATTCAGAGATCAAAGTAACTATCGTATTTCTCAAGGTCAATGACACCTTCGGCTTCGGCTTCATCCGAAGGTTTTGGTGAATACCGATTAATCGGCTTCGGCTTCGGCTTCGGCCAGAATTACACCTTCGGTCGGACACTATTGATGATGAGTGCTAGTGCACTTACTTTTATTACTGATGGGGTCGCACTTGATATTACTACTACTAACTACTACTACTACTTGGCAGCCGTGAGACATACAATGTTAGTTTTGTCACCTTTTTTATCATATCTGTCTACATGACTGTGGTTTCTGCATTGTGTGTGTCTATATGTTTATTTTTACAAGCTTTTATTTAGTTTCACATGTCCCGTTGTCTGTCGTTCTGTAATCAAATCTTGCAACTTAAATTTGATCCACTTCCCGGTTTCCGATTGAGCTGAAATTTTGCATGCCGGTGTAAATCGCATGACAATGCAATATTATGATGACATGGAGCTGATCTGATGATGGAATCACGAGGTAGCCGTAGGAACTCTGTAATTAAACGGCACAACCACGTCGAGTTTGGACTCGTGTGAATCGTCTTGACGCGTTTTAATTATATAATTATAGACCGCTGCTATAAAAGCTTGTTATGAAAAAAAAAAATATTTTCATTAAAAACTTGTTTTTATTAAAGTACTGCCACATTTAACATTATTCCATCCATTTGTAATATTATGGTCTGATGTACGTGACAATAAGGGGGCACATAGCATTTACAATTTTACAGCTCTTAAGAATTTTAATAAAATACAAAATACACAATAAAATTAAAGTTAACATTCAAAATTATTAATGTCACCGATCAACAAAAATAATATCTACACTAATATAATAAAGAGGTAATGTTTGTTTTTTTGTTTTTTTGTTTGTAGGGGGTAATCTCTGGAACTACTGGTCCGATTGGAAAAAATTAAGCAACAATAGAAAGCTGCTTAACTCCTGAGTGTATAGTGTGTCATAGGCTATATTTTATGCCCGCGGGCGAAGCCGCTGGGAAAAGCTAGTGGTTTAATATAATATAATTCAATTACAATATACATATGTCTAAAAAAAAATATTTTTCTTTCTTTCTTTATTTTTCTTTCATAGTTAATTATTGTTGCCTCCCTAATATCTGTAAGACGAAGGAGACTGGTCTCCACGACACAGTGGATACTAGTATGGTGGTGACAAGTAGTGACATTTCAATTTGGGAAACATTTTTCTGAACAAGAAAGATTTATTGTTAGTATTATTTATGTGATCGAAGATAGAGCACGCTTATCTAAAAGTAACTTATTCACTCTTTATTTAAAGACCTATAAAATGTATCTATTAGAAAATAACGACTCTGGCAGGCAATTTCACACCTTAGATGTACGAACAATGAATGTAACGTTTGGTAAATTTTTGTGGGATCTGTTACGGTGGTACATCGCAGCTGTATGCCTGGTAGTCCGATATGGAAATGGGCTAGGCGAAATTAAGTTATCTAATACCGACCCATCATCATCATCATCATCAGCCTTTTAATGTTCCCACTGCAGGGACACAGGCCTCCTCTCTCTAGGAGAGGGAATGGGCCATAATCCTACGCGGGCCCAGTGCGGCTTGGTGGATGTCACATGTCTTCGAATTTTTGGTTCTAGGACATGCCGGTTTCCTCACGATGTTTTACTACCGACCCACACTATTCAAAAGGCAATGGGTAGAAAACCAACAGATTAGTAACTCGGCGTCTATTATCAAGACTTTAACTCGACGAGTGCATCACTGTTTATATTCCTCTTGGCTCGACAATTCGGCATCCTATTTGGTAATTAATACAGAGAGTCCTTAATACAGTAAAACTCGATGATCCGGACCAAATAACACGCCGTATTCTGTACAATCGAAAATCAGGATATTAAAACAATATTGATTTTTTAATCAACTTTTACAAACAACGTTAAGTGAATGAAACAGTTTCGCGAAAATAAGTTAATTTTGAGAATGGGAGTGTACACAGTCGGAGGCGAGAATGAACATGTCGTAACATGTTTCATGATCAATATATTTTTAAATCGACAAATATAATTGTGGTATGTGAATCCGAATCCGAATATTTAGTGTCCGGATAATTGGAATTCTACTGTATATTAAAATGTGTTTTTCATTAAGGATTACTTTAAAGTAGTTGGTGAGAGTTCTGGGAAGCTAACGGTGGCGACTCTTACACCCTATCCTTACAGGATTAATCGAATGCGACAATGGTTCATAAAAAATCTTTTTGGAAGTCTATCCGGCAATCGATGTCTTTTGCCTAAATAGCTGATGATGAAGATTATATCTGCCGTGCAGACACTAAAACGCAGTAAAAAAGCTTATTTTACTATACTTTTACTGCGTTTTAGTACCTGCACGGCAGATATGGTAGCTACGCAATTAGTTACAGACTAGGTTCTGCTAGTGGCTTCATCCTAGTTATAGTATGTTTTTCTATACAGACTTTAGACCCCGTTTTATCCTTTTATGGAGTTAATTTAACCCAGGACAAATGTTTGTGTGATGAGCACGATCATTTGTTCTGTGTCTGGGTGTAATTTATCTATAATATGTATTTATTTAGAAATATATAAGTATGTTTATCAGTTGTCTAGTACTCATAACACAAGCTCTGCTTAGCTTGGGACTAGACGGCGTTGTGTGATGGTTGTCGAATATTATTATTATATATTATTATTATTATTAATTTTACAAAAAAAAAATACTCTCTTTGTGCTTGTCTACGTTATAAAAAGATTTGTGGTGTAAAATTTGACGCTCCTAATCCTAGGACTTTTGGTTGTGCCATATGTCAGTCAGTCAGTCAGTTTCTCCTTTTATATGTACCTATAGATAGAACAGATTATAGAGCCAAGATTCACTCGAGGTTATTAGATTTTAAAGTTTTATTTTTATTATTTTTCCTCTCTAACTCAATAGCAAACCATTTGCTTTGACACGTTCACTGTGGAACAAGATCTAATATGCGTCGTACGTGTCTTCCTTGCGGTGCGGCTAAGAAAAATATAGCCTTCTCTGCCTGGCAGAGACCGTAACTTCAATTTGGTTTAGTTTAGAAAACAGATATATATAGCTAAGATGGTGTAGGTATTAAAACAGAATGCAGTGTTGTATCTACTTTAATACGGGGTCGTTTTGACCTCGTACCGCACTCAGCCAAAATAACTCTGAAGAATCTTCTTTTTTATGGTTAGTAGGTAAAAATCATTCAATGACGAATCCCGCCCTTGGGCGGTACGGGAAACAGTGTTAAACTCTTACTGACTAAACCACCTACCCCGTTTCTACATTGCCATATATACTAGGGCCAGAGTTTTTCTTTCAGACACGAACCATTGGCCCTAGTTGGTTTCGACCCTTCAAAATAACTCCTTAATCTATACGGGGTCTAATAAGCCCGTACTGTACCATACGAGGTCTTAAAAGCCCCGTACCACAAATGGAAATAATACAAAAATAAATGTCACTGTCAGCGTGTCAAAATGATTTTAGCAAACGAAATCAAATGCCTAAAAATATCATTTTCCTTTGTATATGAATTACAAGAGATGACATCTCACCGCTCACTTTGTTAATAAATTAGATATCTTTGCGTCATTAAATTTCCTCATCGTCAATGTAACCGCAGCTGTCATTCGAGTGTTTGATTAGACGTAAATGGTTGATTGCGAGGGTCGCTGGCAGGTCGATACTGATAATATAAGGTCGCGTCAAGGGGTAGGAGTTTACACCCTGCGTTTGAGAGTGATATTATGTTCATTAGGGCAAAAGCGCCAGGCAAACAGTGAAATTTATTTTTTCTTTTGTTTTTACGAGACCCTATTACTAAGTCTTCGCTATCCGTCTGTTTGTCTGTCACCAGGCTGTATCTTAAGAACCGTGATAGCTAGACAGTTGATTTTCTTTATTTTTGTTGCTGCTATAAATACAAATATTAAATATAAAATAATAATATTTATGAAGGGCTCCATACAAGAAACATGATATAACAGTACGGAACAAATCAGACTCGCACTTGGCCGGTTCTTTTTTTGCCGGCTACATCAAGCGACACATTGCTGTAATGTAGCATACAATGTCACGTTACAGCAATGAAAGCATTTTTCCGTCGCATTGTCGCAATATAACAGGATTCCCACAGCTTGGACGCCTTCCGCGCGCGAAATTTGCTTTCAGCCTTTGTGTGTATAATGTATGTAATAATGTATGAGATTAAAATCAAATAAATAAGTGCAATACTTACGCTTGCACATTTCCTCAGGTATTTTTAAAAAATGTCTAAAAGTAGATCGAAGTTCCAAAATAATTTGCGTGCTGCGGTCTTCTCGTCCGATTATAATTTAGATGTCTTCAAGGCCAAAGCGAAATAGCTAAATTTGTGCGCCTCACCAGCAACGATTGCATCACTGCTTACCATCAGATGTGGTTGCAGTCAAGCACTAGTTTATATTAATTAAAAAATCTGGTCAAATGCGTGTTGAACTCGCACAAACTAACTTAAGTATATGGTTGAATTTCCCGAAAAAATATCGAAAAAATTTCTCAATCCCAAAAAGGGTTTTACAGTTTTCAGATTTATTCCTATATTTATGCTATAACACCTTGCTTCATGCTTTTCAGGGTTCTACATCAATAACAAGTACCCTATAAATTTTGATTCCCTTGAAAGTGTCGAAAGATACGTTTCTTTACGACTTACACGGCCGTACCATTTTTTCCGTTAACTTATATGTTTGATTTTCTCACAGCTTCAAGGGGACTGCAGATTTGAGTAAATGGTTTTAATTTCTACTCGATACCTCCACGCGTTTCTAAAATAAAGTCAAACTAAAAATATTTTATTGCACATAGACCTACATGGGCACTTATAAAACATCAGAAGCTAGTGCACGGTTTCAAATTGGTCGTTTCCTATGGAGAAGAACCATCCATGGTTACTCTTTTTAAAGGGTCTTGACAGACAACAAAGTGATCTTATAAGGAATTTTTTATGGTGGGCAAAAATCATCCAATGACGAATCACGCTCTTGGGCGGGGCGGGAAACAGTGTCAGACTCTTACTGACTAAACACTCCACCCTGTCCCTTCTTTGGTCTTCTCACTGGGGCCACGCCTTCCTTTCAGAAAGAGACCCTGGGCCCCATTAGGCTTCAACCCTTTTGCAGAGTCTCTACGATCTTATAAGGATTCCGTTTTTTTCCTTTTGAGTTGCGGAACCCTAAAATAAAGTAACTTTTATCCATAATTAATTGTTCATACTAAGTAATACTTGCCACCATTACTAACTGACTTCTTATTCCCTGAAGTCATAACCAATATTGATTTAAACTCGTCCGTACTTACGTGCTCCACAAATGTCAAACTTTGACATTTCATTGACTTTTGCTACGTTAACAATAACTGAAAAGTAAACTTGTAATTTTATTTTCTCTTTTCCTTTTAAAATTATTAAGAAGCTCGTGAGTTAGGAATAACCACGATTGGTAAAAGGCTAGGTATATTGATTTATTTCCCTCTAAAGTACTATTTTTTTAGAGCAGAGGTGGCCGAGTGGTAAAAGCCCCGACTTACGAGTTGTACGTCACGGGTTCAAGCCCAGACAGGCTCATTACTTTGTGTAATTTATTTCATCACCACTGCAACGGTGAAGGAAAACCTCGTGAGGAAACCGGCATGTCCTAGAACCAAAAATTCGAAGACATGTGACATCCACCAATCCGCACTGGACCCGCGTGGTGGATTATGGATTTATGGCTCATTCCCTCTCCTAGAAAGTAGGCCTGTGTCCCAGCAGTGGGAACCTTAATAAGGCTGATGATGATGAAAGTATTATTATATGATTTATCTGCTCTTAACATTATAAATCACTAGCTTCTGCCAGCGGCTTCACTCGCTTGAAAATAGGTTCAATTATACAATCATACAATCTTCAGAACCCCGTTTTGTTTCCTTAGACTGAATTTTATAATATCCTCTCTTAATGTTCATCTACGTCTTAATTCATTAAGCCCCAAGAAGACACCGGTGTCCGCACACCTATTATCTTTTAATTGTGTCTGTAATTACGGTACTCGAAAGGTTATGAGCAAGCTTTATTCAATATTTCACACTTAGAAGTGTGAAATATTTAATGTCAGTCAGTCAGTTTATTTTTTTTTAATGTTTATAGATTCCAATCACACATAAGGGTGTAAATAGACGATTGGGGATTGAATCAAAGTTCATTTAATTGTTTATCGAAGATGAATCCTATTGGATTCCACCAGTACATTTAAAACTTGAATGCACAAATTGACACAAAAACATGCAAAGTATTCCCGTAAGATATATTGAGGGTATGAAACTCATCTGTTTAATGTGAAGCATCAGCTGATTTCCCCCAAGACAGTTGCTGGTGGTATCGCAGATCACGACAAATGAAGTAGGTATGTGGTTCACGTACGCTTTTTCGCCGGTTAAATCTATGGTTCTAAAATGTGTGGTGCCGGCCGTCGTTCGTTTAATCCCCGGTATATTAGCGCCGTATATATAACTAATTTCTGCCAGCGGCTTCGCTTTCATAAAAGTAGGTTTCACCATACAACTATATTTAGAAATTAGGAAAATCCTTAGCTCGCCTACGGTGTAAAAGAAAACTTCGTGCAAATTTCAGTAATTTTGGCTGTACGTTGATATGTCAGTCAGTCAGTTACTCATTTTTAAATATAGATAATGATGATAAATGATATTTATTTTTGCAAATAAGTTTTTCATTACACTTTTTTACACGTCAATTTATAAATAAATCAATGCATACACAAAAATATCAAAAGTAAGGCCGTGTTCACATAGCGATTTTTTTTTGCACGTATTTTTTTTTCGAAATTTTGTAATACATTAAATCGTATGGAAGTATCCGCACTACGGTAAAAAATTGCGCGGAAGATTCAATGATGCGGTGTGAAAATAAATCCGCACGGTGAAAAATCGCTGAGCTTAACTTAAACCTTACTTAAATGATAGTATTTTTGTATTAATTAGGATTTTTTAATCATTTAAAGACCCAAAGATGTTACGAATTGTTATCGACAATAACGTACACATAGTAAATGCATTTTGAATTGTTTGATACTAAGATATACATGAGTCTACCTCAATATCGAACTATACTTACTGGTATTTGGTTGATATTTAATATCGATAATTGAGTATCCTTTTTCATATACTAGCTTATTTTTTATCTCCTCGACGAATAACTTTTTGATGGAATATATTTCGTCATGTTGCCCTATGTTTGGCGATTTGGATGGCGTCGCAGACTGTGGACTCCAGTATAGTACGGATTCGGTCTTCTTATCACATCTTTTCCTGGCAATGTGCTTCCATAGAGATCCATAATTCCATACAACACCTCCATCTTTATGTATGAACATCCCTCCACACAGCAAATCAACCATGTCACAACAAATCCACGTCCGTGTATAAGCGGCCTTATAGCACAAATTGCGAAGCATTTCTGTAATCATCAGAACTTCCGTCATATATGTGATATGTCACAGCAATTTTAATAGGATAGGGGCAATCTAAATTAATGTTTGACATTTAGACGTGACGTCACGGGCGTGTAAACTACACGTAGTTATGGTGATGGAGTCATTACCTACGTTTCAATTTCATTACACCTGATATGTGTTAATTTAATTGATATTCGTGTAATGGAACTAAAACTTTGATTACAATTAGGATATGAACACATTCATCATAATGTAAACGAATAAATCGTAATTTTGCAATTTTCAAACTTTTTTATGAGTTCTCTTTTGTTTTCTTTTTGTTCTAGAGTTTTTCGCGGGTTTCCTTCGAGTGATGTTCCGTGGTTGTTTCAATTATTCGCAAATTGATTCCTAGTGGATATTGTGATGTAGATAATATTGGTGTAATTTTGTATATCAAGTAATAGTAACTTATAATAATAGATTATTTCGTTTGAATAATGTGGACAGTATATCTATCTATGTGGAATCATTGAAATTGGCGCAATCTCGTTAAAATGAAGCTGAAAATTTTATTATAGTGTTGATTATCTTAACGAAATTGGCCGAGAATGCAACTTACTGACTAGATCATACATTTGCTATCAAATAATTTAAAAACAATAGACTGCATACACCCATATTCTAAAAATAAACAAATAAACTATTCAGAAACATGTGATCTCTATTATGCTGGCTGAAGGACTTTGTATCCAAACAAAAAAATCTGTTTGTTCTTATTTTGAACTACTGATACCCACTGGCCACTAAAAACATACAAACATCGTTTTAAAAAAAAAAAAACTTGCAATACGTCACTACTTCGATTTCCTTTAAAATCCTCGGCGTTACACTTCGTCTACATGACACGACCTTATTTTTTTTCTTAGCATAAAAAAAATAATATCACGCCATTAGTAAGTCCAGTTAAATAATAAAAAACCGCGATTTCGGGGCATGATTGGATGAATATAATTATTTATTGATGTCGTAAAGTGATCAATACAAAGTTAAACGTACATAATTAACGGTCGACTAATTCTTTAAAATGATTGGCCTGAGTTTTGTTTCCTCGTGAACAACTGGTTTTTGTAATGTGAATCAGTTTCGGCCAGTGTTGTTATTTTTGTACGATTGAGGTGAATTCGGATTATGAATTTATGGTTTTATAGACTGTGTGAATCAGAGACGAATTTAAATTGAGAATCCTTTTGAGGTTGATGACCTTTGGATGTTTTATTATTTCGTGAAATACAAGATAGATGAATAGCTTACTTTATAGTAATCAAAATTGTAACACAAATCTTTTACAATATTTAGAATTTAATGGATATGATTGAATACTTTAGCGGCCGATATCAAATAGACAACCGTTAGATTGACTGAACGAAACAAAATTCATACTCAAGTTTTGCTATCAAAGAATCGTCGAATATAACAAAACAATAGGTAGGTAATATCACAATCAAAACACACATGAGAGCGTTATTTCGCGATGGATATTTTGCACGAGATGTGTTCAACTGTTTCGTGTCCATGTATCCATTATTTGTGGTGTCCAATGCAGTTCCGTAACTAGCTTTTAAACGCCCGGGGCGATCTTCCATATCCCCCCCCCATTTTTCATTAAATATTCGAACCCGGTTCGAACAATAAAAAGACATATGATGTAAGAAATACGCATGACGTGATACTTTAAAAACGGGCGGCTAGACCCTCGTCATCTCCTTGTGGGAGAGATCGCTTGCGGCGACCTCTAGCGCTGGGTCTTGGTTCAGGCTATGGTCCGCAGCGAGGACGAGTGGCAGGCGGTCGCTTACTTCTGCGAGGCAGTAATGCTAGCAAAGGAGGAGGCCGACCGCATTAGGCAAAGGCAACGACACCCTCACCGTAGCGACCACCGCGATTCTGATCCCGATTTTCGGCCAACGTTGGCGCGGGCTCGGATGGCAAGCAATGGGTAGCCCGCCGTCTGGTCATCTGGTAACAGTCCGGACAAAGCCCAAGTCGTCGACGGCGCGGACTATTTCCGCATGGCTCAAGGAGTTGTCAGCAAATTAGACTCGGCAATCCCGGTAGAGCGAGTATACAAACGTATTACACGTACAAGTTAAATAAATAGATACCTATTGTTTATAAGTTACTAACTCATCAATTGAGCCGAAAGACGTCCAATGTTGGACATAGGCCTCCCCCAAGCGTCACCATAACGACCGATCTTGTGCGTTTCATATCCATCAGATTCCCGCAACTCTCAACATAAGCATAATTTAAAACTTGGTCCATTTTCGCTAAATAATTTCTGCGCCCCTCTAGGGCTTGCGCCCACTACCTGAGCACCACTATCACTGCCCAGGTTTACGGCACTGGTCCAGTGTCACTTCACGGTTGTGTTCGCACGATGTGTCTCCGTCCTGCGATGGGCGGACGCGGACGTCACATTTCACATCCGATACGACGACAACGCCATCTGTTGCCGTTTCCATGGCTACATCACATTTTAGTTTTATTTTTGGCACTGGCTGTTTCCTCGTGTGAATTTTCCTTGGTTTTCCGGTTAGTACGTAATGAAAAGTTAGATTGTGTGTTGGTAAATGTTCGGTCGTATTTTCTCTTCTCGTGAGTTTTGTAATTGATGAAATATTTGCGAAGAAAATTGCTTTTAGAAACGTAGTGATGTGTGATTTTCCACCGCAAAATGAAAATTCAATATATAAGTCTTTGTATTTTTATTGGGATTATTTTGGGTGAAGAACCTACATATAGAAGCAGTTTTAATTATTTGCAAAGTGATTTCTGCTGGATTTATTGAGCTTTTTATCTTAACTGCAGACACACTGGACAATAGAAATAATTAAAACCATTGCAATCTTGGTAAAATAGAGCTGCCAGTTTTATTATATAGTTCGTTTTTTAATCCTAGACTATGATTTGACAATTTTAAATGTCAAACTCCAGAAAACTTGGGAACATATTTCTAGAGTGTGTCATTCTGAGTTGTCAAATCGTAGTCTACAATTAAAAAACGAACTGTAGTAATGAACACTTCAATGAAGCCTACCGAGAAGGCTAAATACTGCAAAAAGATTAGAATGTGTTATATCTGCATTCTAATGACAAGCAAGGTGACAGTTGTCGTTATATAAAAAAAAAAACTAAATACTTTCTAATCTTGACACTGGCTAAATGCCGAAACTGTACGAAACAAAAAAAAAACGAAAAAGTTTTCGCCAGTCATTGTCGCTGATTGAATATCACTTTTTCTATAGCCTTATAGCATATTGTACATCGTTATTCAAGCTTTAAGGATGCCTTTTCACCAAAGATGTTGAGAAGATAGTGAAAGCTAAGCTACGCTATCTAAATGTATTTTTTTTATGATAAAAAATTTTGATCAGTAAGATGTGTTATGAACATGCGCCGCCGCGAGGTAGCTGTGCAAGGAAGATGCTATAGTATGTTCGAGCTATGCGATGTATCGACAGTTAGGAAACGATCGCCAGCCCATCAGACAACAACAAACTGTCAAAATTCTGCAACCGATTTTCAACTCTTAATCAAAATATAACAAGGTTCAAAATGTATTGGAGAAATCTGACAGATTTGTATTGTTTGCTGTGCTGGTGACTGTACTCTGCTCTGTACTGTATTTTCAAAATCTATAGGGTCCCTGGTAATTAGCGATCAATACTTAAACACGTAATTGTACGAGTAGTCATGTAACAAACCACTTTTATTGTGGGACCAAACCTGAAATCGCGACAAAGAGAGCCGCGTAAAAGTAGTTCTCAATAGAACTTTAGACATCCGTTTCAACCCTTCAGGGGGCCCCACCGACCGTGTTCCCACGTTGTCGTCGTGGTGGGGCTTGCGTGTCTCTGTGATCTTGAGGGCTATGCCGGTAGAGCTACTCATGCCGGAAGGCCTCAAGGGAGAGACCAGACCAAGAGGAACACAGGGCGGAGTCCAGTCGGACCGCCTCAGGAGGAGCGCTGCCTCGAAGTATCGGCACCAACAGCTGTTGGTGCTCTTGGGCGGCGATTATGAAGAGTGGGTTCGCCTCCGGTACGTGTCTGCTTATCAGACACGACCAGGATGGCGAACGTGGGTACTGGGGACCCCACCCCATAAAAAAGGCAAAGCTGAGTTCAGCACAATTATGAGCGCGAATGGTAATAAGATAACTACCCCAGGAGGGTACCCACAAGTGGGAGAATCCCTCCCCGAGCAGAGCTCGGGCTGCCCCTCGTATTCTGGGGGGGGCAACCATCGCCTCGGGTCTCCGGACCCTTTACTGTCCTCTGAGGACGCAGTGAGCCAGGGTGGCTCACCCACCTGCGTTGTGGAGTCGCTGGGACCCGTTCCCAGCACGTCTGCGACGCCGGTGGGTTTTGAACAGGCCGGTAGGAGTTTCGGCCTTAGGGAGGTGGGCGGCGACTTGGAGTCGGACTCTGATACCGAGTCATCGCCCATCTCGGAGAACATGGAGGTGGAGGAGCTCTCTCCCAAGAGGTCCGAGTTCCTGCGAAAGCGCCCCAAGGATGGTTCGACTTCCGATGAAGCTTCGGCGCGAAAGATCTCTTCCACTGGGCGGGGAGTGGGCCGAAAGTCAGGAAAGGGGAGAGGGCTCCCCGGGCCTGAAGTGGCGCCAAAGAGGGGGATCAAGCAGGGGCAAAGTCGGCCTCAGCCCCTGCCCCAGCCGAAAAACGAAGTGCTGACTCTGTTGCGGCAGGAGTTGTCTGCCTTTCGGGAGCAGCAACAGCAGCAGCAGAAGCAGTTCCAGGAGCGGGTACAGCGACAATTCTCTGTCCTGGAGGGAATTGTCATGCGTCCTCCGCTCGCAGCTTCTAGGAGTGCGGTGTCATACGCCGCTGCCGTCGCGACCACGGCTGCTGTGCCCAAGGCAGGCCCAACGGGGCAAGCTGTACGTAGGGCTGTGGCGTCAGAGCCTGTGAGGCCAGCCCCGGTGGCCAAACAGCAAAAACAGATGCGGGGTGGAGCTGTTGCTCCTTTAAAATCAAAGGGACACCCTGCCAAGGCGGTTACTAGGCCGCCACCCCCGTCTACAGTGCCATTGGCTGACACCGACACCGAATGGACGGTGGTCGGTGCCAGTAAGAGGGCGAGCAAGGCGGCTAGGGCGGCAAAAAAGCGCGCACGGCGACGACAGCGCAAGAAGCGGGCCATGGCGGCCAGACTTCGCGCCCCGAATTCCTCAGCTGTAGTTATAACACTACAGCCAGCTGCGGAAAAGAAGGGCGTGACGATCGAAGCCGTCATGGAGAAGGCAAAGAAGGCGGTGTTGGGTCACCTCGACGAATTCGGGGCCCCTGAGGGCTTCCGGATTCGGCGCACCGCAACCGGGGCGCGTATTATGGAGGTCCCTGGGGCGGACAGTGGTCCTGCCGCGGACGCTTTGGCCGAAAGGGTCAAGGCGACCCTGGATGTCGAGGAGGCCCGAGTGTCCAGGCCCACCAAGTCCATAGACATGCGGATTATGGGCCTGGATGACACCGTCAGGGAGGATGAGTTGGTGGCCGCCATTGTTAGGACCGGAGGGTGCGCCGCCGATCAGGTGCGGGTGGGCACCATCCGTACTGACAGCACGGGTATGCGAGCCGTTACGGTGAGCTGCCCTGTGTTAGCGGCCAAAGCCATAACGGGCGAGGGCCGAAGGCTTTTGGTGGGTTGGGTTTCAGCTCAAGTCAAGTTGTTGGAACCCAAACCCCTGCGGTGCTACCGCTGCCGCGTGGGTCACCACGTGGGGGCCTGTTGCACTGCAGAGGTGGACCGTAGTGACCGCTGCTTCCGGTGCGATCAGGTAGGTCACAAAGCCGTCGAATGCCGCTTGTCGCCGCACTGCTACGCATGCGCGGCGGCAGGCAAGCCGGCCGACCACAGCGCTGGGAGTAGGTCCTGCGACCCCCCGGCCAAAGTCAAGGGTAAGGTCCGGAGGCCCCACCCCGACGTCCTCACCGCCGCAGCCAAAACCTTGGCTACTGCTGCTGTTGCCGCCGCAGCCACCGCGGCAGAGCCCTCACAAGGGGCTCGGGAGGAGACTGTGATGGAATGTCACTAACGACTCCATTGCGTTTCCTCCAGGCGAACATCAACCACTGCGCCGCGGCTCAGGATCTGTTGCTCCAGAGCATGGTGCAGTGGTCGATCAACGTCGCCATAGTCTCCGAGCCATACTTTGTCCGGCCCAGTGGAGACTGGGTTCAGGACCTGGATGGCTCGGTGACTCTAATTTCGTCGGCCGCCGCCGGTACCCCGCCCCTCGAGGCTGTCACGAGGGGGCGGGGTTTCGTGGCAGCACGGCTCGGGGACATTGCAGTGGTAGGCGTCTACCTGTCCCCGAGCAGATCTCTCGGAGAACTCCACATCTCCCTTATGGAGCTAAGAGACGTCGTCGCTAGGTTTGGTTCCCTCCCCGTGGTGGTTTGCGGGGACTTCAATGCCTGGAATATGGCTTGGGGGTCCCGGAACACGAACCAACGGGGTCGGTTGGTGGAGGACTGGGCTTTGGAGTCTGGCCTAGTCTTCCTAAACCGGGGTTCTGTCCCCACATGTGTGCGGATGCGGGGTCAATCAGTGGTGGACATCTCGTTCGCCAGCCCCGCACTGTCGCCGCATGTCGTAGACTGGCGCGTTATGGAGAGGATGGAGACGTACTCAGATCACCGGTACATCCGGTTTGACGTCTCCGCCCAAACCTCCGGCGCGCCGGTCCGACAGAGCCCCTGTGGTCCGCGGTGGGCGCTGAAGCAGATGGACCGGGAGCTCCTTCTGGAAGCCGCGACGTTCCAGGCCTGGGTGCAAGCACCGAACAGGCCTGTCGATATCGACGTCGAGGCGGAGTGGTTCCGGGAGGCCATGTCGCAGATCTGCGACGCGGCAATGCCCCGTGTCCCTCCAGGACGTGCTCGGCGCCAGGTGTACTGGTGGTCGCCAGAGATTGCGGCACTACGCAATGCATGCAATCACGCGCGACGCCGGTATGCCAGGTACTGCAAGCGCCGCATCCGCCCGCCGGATGCGGAGGCCAGAGAGGCGGAGCTGTACGAGGAATACAGAGTAGCGAAGCGCACCCTCCGAGCGGAGATGAAGCGCTCCAAACTGGAGGCTTACAAGGTGTGGCTGGGGACTCTGAACGCAGACCCGTGGGGACGCCCGTACAAGATGGTGCGGGAGAAACTCCGTCCATGGGCTCCCCCACTGACTCAGAGTCTCCGGCCCCAGCTCGTGGAGGGTGTGGTGAGCACTTTGTTTCCTGAGCGAGGGGAACACTCCCCCCCGCCCATGGCTCCGCCACCTGCAGTATCTGCGGACCACAATAGCGACGACGACAACAATGCTCCAGAGGTGACCGAGGTAGAGGTGAGAGTGGCGGTGCGAAGGCTGAGTGCCAAAAACACCGCCCCAGGACCCGATGGCAGTAGGGGGGGTTCACATCGGCGTCGGGTCGACGATGAAGTACCTGGGACTCGTCCTCGACAGCCGGTGGAATTTCAAGGAGCATTTCCGACGTCTGGCTCCCAAGCTGAATCGGACGGGTGCTGCCCTTAAGCGGCTCCTGCCAAACCTTGGGGGACCAGACGCCCCCTGCCTCGAAGAATCGTTCGGTCCATGGCCCTTTACGGGGCGCCGGTGTGGGCGCCGACGCTGCAGCAGCAGCCGAGGGCCCAACTGAACGCATGCCAGAGGGTCATGGCCATACGGGTGATCCGGGGGTACCGTACGATTTCCCGTGAAGCGGCGAGCCTCCTTGCTGGCCTGCCACCATGGGATCTGGAGGCAACAGTCCTTGCACGCATGCACGATCTGCGCATGGAAGTGCAACGCCGGGGCGAAAGTCCGCTGCCTGAGCATGTCAAGGCGTGGCGGAAAGAGCTCCGGCGGGATCTTGTGATGGCGAAATGGCGTCAGCGGTTATCGCAACCCAGTGCTGGGCACGCCATAATTATGGCGGTAATGCCCCTCCTTGAGGCGTGGCTGGAAAGAACTCACGGCGTTCTCACTTTCCGCATGACGCAGGTCCTCACCGGACATGGTAAGTTCGGGAGGTACCTGCATCGCATTCGTGCGGAAGAGACGCCCGGGTGTCGCCACTGTGTGGACCGCCCGGAGGACACGGTGGAGCACACGGTTGAGGTGTGCCCCGCTTGGGCAGAGCATCGCTGTGTCCTCGTGGGAGCGATCGGTGGCGGCGATCTCTCGCGCCGGGCCTTGGTAGAAGCCATGGTTCGGAGTGAGGAGGAGTGGCAGGCGGTCGCCTCCTTCTGCGAAGCAGTAATGCTAGCAAAGGAGGAGGCGGACCGCATAAGGCAACGGCGTTTGCGCCCCAGACGCCGCCGCGATTCCGATCCTGACTTCCGGCCACCGTAGGCGCGGGCTTGCGGACGGTGAGCATTGGGTAGCTCGCCGTCCGGTCGTCTGGTAATCGTCCGGACCAAGCCCAGTCGTCGACGGCGCGCACTGTTCCCGCGCGCCTCAAGGAGTTGTCAGCAACCGTAGGGACCCTGCAGAAGGGTCGAAGCCAGTCAGGGCCACGGGTTTGTGTCTGAAAAGGAAGGCTCTGGCCCTGGTATGTATGGCGATGTAGGAACGGGGTAGGTTGTTTAGTCAGTAAGAGTCTGACACTTGTTTTCCGCTCCGCCCAAGAGCGGGACTCGTCATTGGATACCATAAAAAAAAAAACCCTTCAGGGGGTTAAATTTGAAAAATCCTTTTACTTAGTAAATCAAATCAAAATAATTTCTTTAATTGTGTCTGTAATTAAGGTAGACAAAGGTTAAATCAACGTAGCATAGCACATCTTTGGTGATAAGACCACCCTTATACTTTCCTTGATTAGGTTCCCCACAATATTCTGCCGGTACTAGGCCATAAATTTAAGCCCTCTCAGTGGACCTAAAATGCCCAAACGTTAAGTAACCATTTTCATTATTAAAACGAACAGTTACCATACCTTCCTCTCTAGAGTTTACTTATACAATTATACATATAGGATAAAGCTGAGATAGATGCCCCAGTGGGATAGGTGCCCCGACTTCGATTACTCTAGTTTTGCGAATGAATCGTATACTATTTCAATTATTAATCAAAATACTTTCCAGCTACTTCTATGTTGACCCTGTCTTACGTCTCTATGTGATTGCATGAGAAGACAAAATACGATCAAAGTTTTACGGGATAGTTGCCCGTTTTGTGGAGAGGGCACCTATCCTGTAAGGAATTTATAAGAATTAGACAACTATCCCACACGTTGGATAGTTGCCACAAAATGTAGAGGTCTGCTAAAATCGCTAATACTAAAAATATAAAAGAAAATGATTTTAAATTATTATATATTGGTCAATGAAAAACCAAAGTACCTGCTGATCTTACAAATAACGCATTTCACTTTTTTACAAGCTTTTATTTACTTTCACCGGACAGGTGACCGTTGTCTGTCGTTCTGTAATCAAATCTTGCAACTTAAATTTGATCCACTTCCCGGTTTCCGATTGAGCTGCAATTTTGCATGCCGGTGTAAATCGCATGACAATGCAATATTATGATGATATGGAGCTGATCTGATGATGGAATCGCGAGGTAGCCATAGGAACTCTGTAATTAAACGGCACAACCACGTCGAGTTTGGGCTCGTGTGAATCGTCTTGACGAGTTTTATTTATATAAGTATAGACCACCGCTATAAAAGCTTGTTATGAAAAAAAATATTTTCATTGTAAACTTGTTTACTCTAGAGGTATGGATTGATTTCAAAAAGTGTAACTATACATTATTTGCATTCCGTAATTGACATTATGGAATGCAAATAAATATATGAATATGAATATACGGGTTTTACCCTATGTAAGTATTTACAGGGTAAAACCCGTAAATACACTTTATTCGGCAGTTACATACGTACGTATTCAATCTATACTTCGTTCAAAATAGCATTAGACTTTTAAGAAAACCATTTTTACTGTACGACCAACCGATTTTTAATTTTATTACGTTGCTACAATGACAAATGGCGGCTGCAGTAAATAGTTGGTTTTTTAACGACTTTTTTGCTTTCAATGCTATTCTTATGCCTTCGGAATAGAAGTTAAAATCGGTTGAGCAGACTGTAGAAAAAGTGTCTTTAAATGTCTCATCTTAACGCGAATACAGAGTACTCTAAGCATATAAACAAAATTGACGTGTCTGTTAGTTATTTAAAATGTATATGACAGTGTATTCGACACCTAAAACGAAATAAAAACTTATACATTCCCGGGTATCAAACGACGTTTTTCAATACACGTAAACAACGAAATAATCGTTGAGTTGACTGGCGACTCCTGAGCATTGCTTTATCCCTAGCCTGATACGATAAATTTAAAACAAAGCAACGGAGGTGAGCTGGCACACTTTTCCACACTAATGCGAAAAACAGCTAATTACATATCTAATAAAAACGGGTACAGTTCGTAAATGTAAAAAAAAGAATTAGTTTTACGCGCATAAAAAAATTCTTGACATTTAAACGAAATGGCAATATTTTGTTTAACGAGTCAGACGAGTAAAGGCACTAACTAGTACAGTAATACACTATAATATTCTAACATGTGGTATTGGATTTCTAATACCCGTAACCACAACACCAGTATGGCTTTTAAATAATTGATTCGGTTTCATTAATTGAATTTGGTATTTTGTTAATTGATTTAGTCATGAAACTATTATGATTTGCTTTATTTGAATTAGTTAAATTAGCTTTTAGAGTTAATGTTTAATCTGTATTGACATTTCCCACTTCAATCGGGGGAGAGATTCAAATTGGCTTCCAGTTTAAACGGATAAAAACTTTTCAAAATTGTAGAAAATTAAACGTGTTTTTGACACATTGCGTATACGCGACGCAATCTGTCAAAAACACGTGTAATTTTACTTTACGAGCGTACTTCGTTCAACATTACGAGGATTACCTTTCCTGTTATTGATTTTTTTTATGTGGGAAGTCATCAACTAAGTCCTCCCATTTTCAGTGGCGCAAGAGAGTAAGTTAGACTTTTTCTGAAGAAAACCCGTTTTCCTTCTGTAGGCCTTAGCGTTGCAGGCAGTACCGAAACTAGGGCGGTGTAAACGGTGCCCAGATATAGGACGCAGTCCTTGGGGGCGCAATTTTTTTTTGTTTATCTAGTCCTTTTTGTTTTTATTGTACTTCTTTTTTAGGGGGCAGTTATAAGTTCGAACCGGGTGTATAAAAAGCTTGTTAAAAAAAAGCAATAAAGTTTTAATCTATCTATCTAGTTAAGGTACTGGTTCTAGGATCGCGGTAACTATTTCAAACCATCCCGCAGCTCGGGCTAGAATTAAGTATCCCATTGGCCTCGAAGATACTGTGAGTTTAGGCGAAAAAATACTTTCTAGAAACACTGATGTTAAATTATTAAAATGTTTTATATGTTTGGCTACTAAAAACAATAAGCCGTGTTGACTCTGTGCCAATGGCCCTGACTTACTTACGCCTCCCTCGAGGCGCGTAGGTCGTAGTATTGAACCTATATAAGGGCATAGGTACTTTACTTTGTGGACTTGCTAACAGTACGGTTAAAATATGTTGACCGTTCTGAAGAAAAAATGCGCAATACCCATTTGCAACGCTGGGAAGTCAATGGTTCGGACAAAACTGTAGAGTAGGTCTCTACAGGGTCAACGTCTAATAAAGCTATGTTTTTGCTTCTGAAAGGAAAACCCTGGATCGCAAGGCAAAGATGGAACGTAGGTAGGCTTAAAACCCTGTAACGCAAGGCAAAGATGGAACGTAGGTGTGGGCTTTATAGTTAGTAAAATTCCGACACGGCGAAAAAAAAGTCATTGGATGATTCCCACCCAAAAAACTAAGGTCGAGATAATTTAATGACATTGATTGCAGCACCATTGCTCTAAACGGGAAAAGAAAAACCTTCTGTGATGTTTATGGATTTTTTTGAGTCAGTAATTAGTTGCTTGTGATTTTTATCAAGTTATACACTACTAGCTTTTGCCCGCGGCTTCGCCCGCGTGGCCTATGTCCTATTTCGGAGTGTATCCTATGCCTGTGCCAAATTTCATCCAGATCCGTCCAGTCGTTTTGGCGTGATTGAGTAACAAACATCCAAACATCGTAACTTTCATAACATAATATTAGTAAGATTGCTTACGGTCCACTCTATGATTAACGGAAAGAAACTCTTCAAATACTAGCTTAATTTATATAAAAAAAGTAGTCTATATAATTACCTTAAAATTAAACCGTGTTTTATCGTAAAATAGAAGCGCACTGCACATATTTCTACACGAGGAACTTTCAGTGGTTTACATTAATTATGCTACTCACAGAGATCGCAAATGAATCGCTATCACAGATCCTACTTTATTGAGCAGGTAGAATTACTAACTACTTCTTGTTTGGAAGGCACTACCAATAACCAGCATATCTTGAGCCATGCCAAAATATGGAACTAAATTCAAATGTACTATTTTTTAGAGCAGTAGTGGCCGAGTGGTAAAAGCCCCGACTTACGAGTTAGGTCGTGAGTTCAAACCCAGCCAGGCGCATTACTTCGTGTAATTTATTTCATCACCACTGCTCTCAAAACGGTGAAGGAGGAAACCGGCATGTCCTAGAACCAAAAATTCGAAGACATGTGACATCCATCAATTCGCACTGGGCTAGCGTAGTGGATTATGACCTATTCCCTCTCCTAGAGAGGAGGCCTGTGTCCCAGCAGTGGGAACATTAAAAAAAGGCTGATGATGATGATGATGTACTATTTTTACACATTTGCCTTTAATACACAGCGCCCTCAAAAAGGTTCAAGTTATACTGGTCAGTTTAATCCGTTCTATTTTTCTCATTATCGATGCAAATTACTTTAAAAATAAACTGTAACGTTTAAAATATAATTTCCAACTATTCATTTTAGGCATTTATTAGTTCGGAAGCAATTTATTCGATTTTATGTTGACCCTATAAGGTGAATACCATAAACAAGTTTTGATCCTTTTAATGTAAGCGAAATATAATGAAAATAAAGATTTATTGCAACAATAATGTGTTTATGTCAAAATTAATGGAAACTATTGGCTGTTGCAAACTTTATAAATATGGAATTGAACCACAACGTCTAAATTGGTGTTCAAAAGGTTTTTAACATTATATCTATTGCGTAGTATTTCATCAATCATTAAATCGAGAAGCTAACCGTTTATCTGTACAAGGGGTTTTACCATGACCTGGGGCCCTAGACAAGTGGCAATCGCTCCGTGTCGAATCCATTTCTAAGTTCGATTTCGCCTTAACGATGTCGACCACAATATAATATGGACAAAGTGACATCGACTAACATATCGATAAGTCAAAGTGTTGGTTCGATAAAATAACGACTTCTTGGCTATGGTTATCGAATTAAAACGTCCAATTTGACGTATAAACAACTAATAACAATTAGCGAATCGAAAACGTTTGACCACGTGACTTTTCGAAGGCATATGTCAGTTCCATACATTTGGAGTTTCGAATTTCATTATCGTTAGTGAGAATGTGACTTTGTCTAAGCCCCCTGTCGTGGGAGCGAGAAAGAGAGATGTACCAGTACATCCTTAAAAACCTCCATTCCTTTAAAAGTTAAGTTTAGATCGTCAGATGGATTGTTATAGGACCTCTGAACTAATCAAACGCCCAATTTTCTTAAAATATCATCAAAAACTTTATCCCTTATAAACAAGCGTTTTCTATTTCCAAAGCGCGCAGTCAAGTTTGAATTTGTTCCCTTAAACTTTTCTCTCTGGATCATTGGTCAATTTTATTAGATAAATACAGATGTCCTTGCCTTGACCTTTAGGGTCTAAACAGTTCCGACCTTTGGGTCGGGTTCCCTTAAGTTTTCATTCCTCCTTTATTGCGAATCCCTTTTTGACATATGACGTTGTGATGGAGGAATTATGATTACTTCCCAGCGTGTTACATGACATGCGAGGGGGACGGAATGGAAGGTATAAAATTCTAAGTATAGAGAGATATTGTTAGGCCTTTGTTCTCCATGTCGAAGGTAAACAAAGGTATTATAGTGGTATTTGCATAACCGCAATTACAGTAGATATGGTGGGGATCGCGGATTTACTTTTATTACAATACGGCCATCGGATCTTCGCAAGTATGAAGTTAGGCTCTGCGAATTTTAGCGCTTAAAAAATCGTACAAAAATAAAGGTATAAAAAAAAATACACGGAACCACGTATTTCTTGGAAGTTGCCTTTGTAAAATATTCGAGTGAGTAACGTCATCACTGATTGCCAACAGAGTGTTCAGGCGTAATCCCCTTTTTTTGACGTTCCGTACATTGTTTTGGATTGCGTTTGATGTAACGATACGTTTTAAATCATGATCATGTTGAAGACAGACTAACCGGGAAGAGCCCTTTTAAGCATACGCATAAATCAGCTTTATAATATTTCTACTGCTGGGATTTAGGCCTCCTATAATCTAGGAGAGGGACTGGGCCGTAATCCGCCACGCTGGCCCAGGGCGGGTTTTTCCCAAGGATATCAAAAGAGTTGTATTCGGTTTGTAGAGCGTTATAAGTCTCGGCTTTGATCCCATTTTGTCTCGCAGGTTGTTTGAAGGCAAAGGACGTCATTAAAAAACAGTATTCAGTCAAGTAGAAGCTTCGGCTAAAGGACAAAGGTCTTGTATTATCATTGAATAAGTTTTATCTGATCTAGGAATTGGTATTTTCTTTTAAATAACAATTGAGTGGGTATCGATTATTCTGCCAGTGTCGCGTTGGGCTATCTCAAGTTGTTATTTAGATGATACGACCTGACAATCTTTCACGCAATTAAACTTAATAATGGTTTACGAAACTTTCAGTTGAGTTAGCGTTTAGTCTCTCAAGATTTACCGCCTTACTCCAAATTGCGATCTCATTGTAGTACCGGGAATATTAACCAGGTTTAAACTCTAGAGCCCCGAGCGAACGCCAGCGGTCGTACGCCTATTGTCTTTCTATTATGAATCTTATTACGGTAATTCAATATGTTAATTGATATTAAACCTAGTATCAGTTCCAATACCAATTAAATAAAAGACAACTTGTACGATCTCGCCAAACTCCCCGATTTTTCATTTAATCATTTGCAGTTGACTATCTCAAAATCATTCAGAAAGAAACTGCATTAAAAGTAGGTTTGAAAATTTTTTGACTCAATTATGAAAACCGCCTAGACTAGAACGTACTGAATCTTAAAAACCCTTTTGTATTAGAAAGTATTACGTAAAAAGGGCGCAGGTTTGTCCTAGTCCTGTTTGACTGACAATAACATAAACGAGTCCATTCAAAAGTTCAATATTAACTCGTCACACATGATGTAGGTCATGGTTTCATTTGTGTACTGCCTCGTCACTGCGTCGCCGTCGGCCCCAGTCTATCGACAATTTGCCGTCGAGCACGGCTCTATCCCCTGAAGATTCACTCAATGGTTGCCTTGGTAACACGATGTTCTAGAGAGGAACGTATTCAAATGTATAGTAGGGTAGTTGTTGTGTTTTGTGAGGTAGTTGGGGCATACGTAGGTATATTGAGTTTATTTATGTCAATAACGGAAACAAATAATATAAATTTTATTTATGTCGATCGTTATACTAAATATGGTTTTATTTTCAAACTAGCTTTTGACCACGGCTTCGCTCCCGTTCTATCGTACAAAAACCTTCTGTCTTCACTCCACCCTACTCTACCTTAATTATCTTGTTTTATTCTTTCATAAGAACTTTCTCCTGATAATAAAAATTAGCGAAATCGGTTCAACTGTTCTCGAGATTTGTTTAGCAACACATACAGCGATTCATTTTTATTATTATAGATTAGCTGCTTCCAGCGGTTTCGGTCGCGTGAGAGAAGAATATTTTCTCAACGGAATTTAGCCCAGGATGTACTCCTGGGCTAAAATCCCTTGAGACAATATTCTATATTCTATAAATAGTCTACACTTAATATAATAAAGAAATAAAGTTTGTTTTTTTGTTTTTTTATTTTTTTGTTTGTAGGCGGTAATCTCTGGAAGTATCTACTGGTTCGATTGCAAAAAATTTTTCACTGACAGAAAGCTGCTTCATTTCTGAGTGTCATATGCTATATTTTATGATTATGAATAATATAATAAAGAAGTAAAGTTTGTTTTTTTATCTCGAGAAATTGTATAGGAACAGAGTTAAATATGTTAAAACAAGAAATTTGCCGCGGATGAAGTCGCGGGCAGAAGCTAGTATTTTATATACATGAGACTCCAGGAAATGGCTTAATCCATTAGGCCGTTCGTACGTGATGACATAACTAATATATAGAGTGACTGGTAATTAGTGAATGATACTTAAACATGTCATCTTTATATATAAAAATGAATCGCAAAATGTGTTGGTAAGCGCAAAACTCGAGAACAGCTGAACCGATTTCGCTGATTCTATTTTTGTTGCGTTTGTTATTGTCAGGAGAAGGTTCTTATTAAAAAAAAATAGGGTTGAGTGGAGTAGAGTAGAATAATCTGTTGCCGAGAGCGAAGCCGCGGGCAAAAGCTAGTTGTATTCATAACATACAACTTTTCTACTATGGGAACAGACTTCAAATCGTGAAAAAAATCAGCATGTTCGGTAAATTGTGACCAGTTAGGCGAACATAAATGTACTAACAAGCTGATTTTTTTTGCGATTTCAGCTTTGGTCCTATAGTAAAACTTTTTTTTGACGATGCCAATTTAATTAAACACTGCTAGGATATATTGTTTTATTATGTAGTTCTCGTAACATGTACTTTTGACCAATCTGAAAGAACATCCTCTTTAGGGAGAAATTTTTTTTGAAGCTGAAAAATAAACCAAATTGGCATCTCTGCGCATCTTCCAAAATATTTCGGTTCAGAATTTCCGCAACACAAACAAAGGTTAGAGTGAAAAGTTTGTTTACGAACTGTCACGCTAATAAATTAACGAGTTGACCTTTCCGTAAAATAATCCATGGCGGCGGCTTACAACACAGTTTATCGTCTGAGAAACTCGCAGATTCATCGGTGCACAGATTTAATCTACACGTTAGCGAAATGACTGGCAAAAACTGTGAATTATAATGAAAAAAAAATCCAGCCAAGTGCGAGTCGGACTTGTGCATGAAGGGTTCCGTTCCATTATCTATTCAATATTAGACACTATACACATAAACTCTTGAGCTCCAAGTGAACGCTGGTGTTCTCACACCTATTGTCTTTCTATTATGTCTCTAATTACAATATTCAAAAGGTTAAATACATTTTTTAGTTATTTTTATTTGTTTATTTTATATTTTATGTATACATTTTTAGTTGATGGTTTAAAATAGTATAAATAATTAATGTAGTAATTTATAATTTTGTAATAATAATGATATAAGTCACTTTTAATGATTGCATGTCGATTGGTAAAATATGGCTAAGCTGAACCCATATTTGTAAAATAAAATTCTATTCTCTTCTTTACAGTTAAGATTAATTATATTAAAAAAAATGTACAAAAGTAAGTACTGCTTATTCAAAAATTAATTAAGCCACACTTACAAAATATTTCATTCTGTTTTTAATATCCTATGTTATAACGGTGACGTACAGATGGACAGTGGACTCGTAGTAACAGGGTCCCGTTTTTACACTTTGGGTACTGATCCCTAAAAAACGTGTAATTTAATTCAATTCACGCGACTTTCACCACATTGTTAAGTTCTTCATTAAATTCTCACGGACTTTCTATACTGTTTGGAATAAATTGTCAAGATATACTCGTGTGAACGGTATCATCTGTCGGTATACTACGACTAGATGAGTAGTGCCGTACGATGACTTTACTCCACTTACAGTACCTGCAGGGGCCCTTCAGGGTCGAAGCCTCCTGGAGCCTAGAGGGTATGTGCAAACTGTAACCTCGACTCCAGAAATAAGGCAAGGAAGGTACTGGGTAGGTTTTTTAGTCAGTAAGAGTCTGACACTGGTCTCCCGCTCCGCCCAAGAGCGGGTTTCGTCATTGGATGATTTTCACCTACCATAAAAAAAAAAAAACTCCACTTACAGTATGGCCATCAGATCTTGGCGAGTCTAAAGTAAAGCTCGGCGTATTTTAGCGCTTGGTTTTAAAATAATAAATGCCCATAACAGTTTTTGACAGCAATAATAACTGCAAATTACATTTTTTAGTTTAAACCATCTATTATTTAATGAGTTATCAAGCGCTAAAATTCGCAGAGCCTCAGTCTCACTAATTTTCAACGTCGGTACTGTAAGTGATCAGCATGCCATACACTTTTACATTGATGGCATTACTGCAATCTTAACGTATCAGAGCTTATTTATTTATTTATTTAACTATTTATGTACACACATATAATTAATAGATAATGAACATGAATGTACGTTTAAAAAGTTTTGATCGACGACAATGCCAATGAAGTGCTGCAGTGGACTTTTGTAGTATTATTATTCCTTTTATTCATTAAAGATCTTATATAATTACATTTTTAAATATTCTAATAAAAAAAAAACATTTCAAAATATAAAAAGTATTATTATTATTTCTAGCCCATACTGTCCCATTCCTTCCAGTCTTCTCGGTCTTGAGCAACTCTTGTAGCAACGTTTCAATATTTTGACAAATAGTTTCTATGAACGTGCCTGTCTATCGCTAGGATAAAGTCGATGGTATCATCTGTCGGTTTATACGTAATTGTTGGTGAAATGAAACCCTGGGTCAATTATGGCCGTCCGCCATTTACTGGCGTACGCACTCGACTGATTGATTGGTACAACGGTAGTTTGGCTGGGAGTTAATGACGGCGTCAGAATCAATACTATTGCACACTATGGAGCTAGCGGTGTATGTTGCTATGGGCTTGTAGGTAGATTGGAGATTAACATTATAGTCTTTTGACAAAATGAAAACCGTAATCTTTATAGGATAAATGATCTTTATTTTGCAAGTAGGTTTAAGAAAACACTTTTACAAGCCATTTTTTTTTTCGTTGCTATATGAGTCCGGTGTTTCCTAGCTGACTATGAAAAGAAACACCGATCACTTTGTTGTCTGTCTGTCTGTCTGCTTGTTAAACACAGAAACACGTTGCGTTGCTGAGTTGAGATTAACCTTTCAATTAATCTTATATATAAAAATGAATCGCAAAATGTGTTGGTAAGCGCAAAACTCGAGAATGGCTGAACCGATTTCGCTAATTATTTTTTTGTTACATTAGTTATTGTCAGGAGAAGGTTCTTATAAAAATAGGGTATAGTAGAGTACAGTAGGGTAGACTGGAGTAAAGTAGAATAAACTGTTGCCGGGAGCGAAGCCGCGGGCAATAGCTGGTTAGAGATATAATAGGAAGACAATAGGTGTGCGAACGCCAGCGTTCGCTTGGGGCTCAAGAATTAAAACCATATAGTCAGATCTGCGGTCCCTTGAAACTGTCAAACGTCTAAGTAATAAAAAAAAAGCGTACGGATGCAATTTTTTTTTTAAACTAATAAAAAATACTACTATTTATGATAGTAGGTATGTATATTTATATATATATATATATATATATATATAATAGCATATTTAATTGATAAATGTAATATTAGTAATTTTAATCTTTTCCTTTCATGTCTACACACATCTACATCTCTTTTTTTCCAATTCTCCTTTCGCAGGTATGCTGGAAGAGATTTCTTAAGAAATAAGCATCACCTTTGTACTTCTTCTCCTGTTTTCTGTATTTCTTTCTCCTTCTATCTACTGTGTGTACATAAATTGTTAAATAAAAAAAATAAAAAAATACTTTACTGTGTTTCGATAAGTGTCTGTTGCATACTCATTAAGTCCCTATTGTGCCCTTAGAGCACGTCACATCGTGTCAGTGATGTAATGGCGATACTTCTTAGCCATTACAGCTGTCATCGACAAACTTAAAACCTCCTCCTCCTCCTAAATTGTTGACATTTGAAGGTCATTCAGAAGTTCAGATCAACGGTCTGAAACTTTACTTTTCAGCATCTGGGCAACTGAGACGGGAACTTGCTCCAACTTGCGCTAAAATCTGAAACTTGCTTCAGACTTTGACCTGCTATTTTGGTCGAAGGATATTGAAAGCACTGGGAATTATGTAATCCTTTATAGTTCATTTTTTAATCCTAAACTACGATTTGACTACTTAAAATGTCAAACTCCAGAAAATTGGGAACATTTTTATAGAGTGTGACATTCTGAGTTGTCAAATCGTAGTCTAGAATTAAAAAACGAACTATATGTATTTCAACACCCCGTTACGTACTCAAGGCTCCATAAAATTTCTGTATCAGAAAAACCTTACGGGGGGTACTTTTTGAAAAATTACGTAATAAGTTGGCTAGGATTTTTTTAAGCTAGAAAATCATTTTCATCTTATCAATCCAGCTCGGTTAGACAGCGTTCGGGAATGTGTGCGATGTCTTCTCGTCCAATATACCACAGAGTCTCAACACGAAAGTCTATGACCAGTGTGTGTTGCCAGTGAAGACATATGACTCCGAAACATGGTCGCTTACAATGGGCCTTATAAGTCACTCAAAGGGCAATGAAAAGAGCCATGATCTGAGTTTCCTTGCGTGATCGAATCAGAAATGAAGATATCCGCGCGTTTTCAGCTGAAATAATGATGATGATGATGAGAAAATCATTCAGTGACTTCTTTCGCTCTAGGGCGGAACGGATGTCAGACTTTTACTGACTACACATCTATGTCCCTTCTTTGCCCTTGTGTTCCAGGACTATGGTTTTCCTTTTCGGAAGTCAACCCATGGGCCCAGTAGGCTTGGGCTCTGCTGGGCCCCTACGGTTTTGCTGACATTTCTTTGTCGTATACGTAGAACACTAAGAGCCGCCAATGACGCGTGCTCTTTCTGGACGGTGAGATGCCCATTGTTTGTCGTCCACAAGCCAATATCTACAAGGCTGTCATAATGTGTTTTTAATCTGCATTGTTAGTTACATTGACTATCAGGACTATAGCAACCATTTACAAAATCACATAGGTTCAGTCGTATTCCGATCAAAACTCCAATAAAATAAATATAACGTTCCAATACTGCTGGAATGATCTCTATTAAACGAACAATTCTGCTTCAAATGACTTCGATATTGGCACAATAAACGTTGGGTTAACTCTTTCAGGTTAGGTGGTTAGTTATCTAACCACGTATTCTCGGGTCTGTAAAATATGTTTTCACCCTATCTATCGTCGAAGTTCTGAATTATTATGCTTCTGTAGGTCATTGTTGAACGTGTGCTGTGAAATTTTGGCGCAGAGGTGCGACGGTTTGGTTAATTCGAATATTTGGAAAAACAGTGATTGAATTTTTTTTGTCGGAGTATTTTAAAATTCAATAATAAAGGTAAGACTGATTATTATATTACGATTTCAGTATTCGCCTGTTACTTAATAACAGTTTAGTAGATTGAGGCTAAAAAAATAACCAAATCTTTTACATTTTTTTATGGGTAACGAAAATAATTTGGTGGTTAATTTACTAACCACTGTGGCTTTAGTAGGTTTTATTTTATTCATTTCGCCTATGTAACCGTGTGTTATTTTTTCAGAATGTCGCGTGTACTGAATGAAAATGTCATTCTCGACATTCTTCTAGAAGACATTCCTTCAGATGGTGAGAGTACGTATAGTCTGGAACCAGAAGAAGAATACAACGATGGACCGCAAATGATGGTGCTCGGTGATATTCCCCCAGAGTTACAGCCACCGTTTGATGATGATGCTTAAGATGATGATGTCCCATTATCAAATTTCGCCAGTACTTCAGACAATCATGTGCCTACTACGAGTTCAGCATCATCTACTGGAACACCTGTTGTAGAACCAAAGTGGAAGAAAAATTACAGAATGGAAGAACCGAGTGAGTATACGGGTGGTGGAGGTATACCAAATAATATAATTAATTTGGAGGGTGTCACACCTACACAGCTATTTCGCTTGTTTTGGTCAGAGGATCTGGTTGAAATAATCTGCTTTCAAACAAATCTATACGCTACGCAAAAAGGAACACCCTACACACCTACCACGCCTGAAGAAATACTAGTGTTTCTAGCTCTAAATTTGGTGATGGTCTCATAAATGGTGGCATCGAATTTTTTTCCACTTTTTGGACTGCGCTGTAATAAACTCTTTTTTATTATATAAAGAACTCCAGAAGGAACACCACCCAGAATTGGACAAATTGGACACGAAAGACTTTCGTAGAAGTGTGTACCAAGGTATACTGGCGCCAGCTCAGGCAAAGAACCGCAAGTCTGGCTCAAGACTCTCTGGACCCTCTTCTCCATTACCAGTGCTGATAAAACGCCACAAGCCATCAGTTCCGGCAGAATTACGCACGGAAAGCAGTATGCACCAGCCAGAGCGAACTACTTCACGAAGATGCGCGAAGTGTAGTACTAAAAAAAATCCAGCCCGTACTGTATGGCAATGCAGTACCTGTAAAGTCCCTCTTTGCATCCGCGACAATAAAACTTGTTTTAGAGATTTTCATAAGTAATACGTTTTTTATATATTTTGACTGTAAATTACATTTTCATTCTTAATTCTTTTTTGAATATTTTCATGTCTACCGCCACAGTGGTTAGTTAACTGACCACCTTATTCCTCAAAAGCCTTAAGTGGTATTTTTGTAAAACATTTTTTTTCATAATAATTAAACCCTAATAAAACGAAATATGCAATAGTTTTATTTTTATAGTCCTGAAATTAAAAGTGTGCCTGAAAGAGTTAAACATATAATATGTAGCTAGATAAATACTGACGACTATTGCAGCAATCTCCCTCGCTTTGAGTGAATGAATGAATGGAAGCAATGTCCCTTGTCTGTGAGTGAACGTTTTGTTTTTCCTGATGCGACGCGGTAACCACGGGACTAAGTACCCTCGTTTAACGTATTATACGTTTTGTTTAGCCAGCGTACGAACGGTAGCGTTCGATGTTTTTCTTTTGTTAACTGTTGAACATTTTCCCCTGTATTTTTAAATGCAGTGATTTTTTTCTTTGTTACGATTTTAAGGTTAACCTTTCGAGTAGGTACTGTAGTTAGAGACATAATAGAAAGACAATAGGTGTGCGAAAGCCGGCGTTTGCTTAAAAGTCTTGAAGAGGAACTCTCAGGGGCGTAGCTACTGTCGTATAGACGTGGAAATGATACGTGGCTTTTAGGATACAGGGGGCCCAAGGTGTGCTAAAAATTGATAATATTCATTGGCCGTTATTTTCGTGGCCTACTGCGACTCTGTCTCAATCTCTCAGTGCTAGTAAATAGTAAAAAGAAGTCCTAGTAAAGGTTTTATATAAGGGCCCTCATTTTAAAACTAGGTATACCCCCGGTTCAGTGGTGTAACATTCAAGATTTAAATTTCAAATGCACATTTTCTTTCTACAATATTTTACATAAAGGATTTTTCTTAGAAAACTAAACGTGTTTGTAAGAGCTGTGATAAAAACGGTAACTAGAACTCTAGAAAAAGGTAAAAAGAGTAAAGAAAGAAAGATTCTTTTGTGTGGGAGGCATTGAGGAGCACTTCTCACAGCATTTCTCTTGAAACTGTGAACGTCAGTTTCATAAGTTTTTTGTTGAATCTATTTGACCTAAATGTTAATGTCGGAGAGATTCTTGTAAAAACTTCTATTTTTTTTAAATAAGTTTTATCAAGTTTTTAAATGATTAATGATATTTATTTTTGCAAGTAGGTTTTCCATAATACTTTTACACGTCATTTTTTTTTTGTCAGTTTAAACTAGATGGGTCCGGTGTTTCCTAGCTGACTACCCTGAGTAAGTTAAGTCTAAATTTGCGTAAAAATCTAATCCTAGCGTGTTATTTAGCTCTAAATTCCATACGTAAATAGTATGCGGCAAATTAGTTCACAAAATGGCCGTCGTTGCTAGATTATAAAGTGTGGTTTGAAAGTACTGAACTAATTTTGATTTTGTTTCAATGAATTTGCACAATATGTTTATGTAAAAGAGACTTTTACATAAAAGGCTCTCGTAGACAGGCGCATTGAAGACAACCTTTTTTAGTATCAACCTTTCTCTATGTACATCCGTATAACAGTTTCTATATATAAAAAGGTTTGTTGTACTGTCGTAATGTCGCATCGCACCTGTCATTTTGAAAGAAAGAAAGTTACAAACATAGCCAATTACAATAATGTTGAAGCCTTTATTCGCGAAAATTCACAATGAAACAGCACATAAATTTAAAAGCCATTGTTTTTGTTATCGCCTCATTGAATATCACTTCGACGACCCCTAATGTGTGATGTAACAGGACATGAAATATCGCTATACTGATGGCCTACTAAAATATATCCATCAGTAAATCTACCACAGGGATATTGTATGTTGTATTACTTTAAGTATCGTAAGAAACATCTCAGTAACAAAGTTTATCGCGATGTCGCACTGTCGCATTGTCGTATTGTCACATTGTCGCACTGTTACATTGTCACACTGTTACATTGTCACATTGTCGCACTGTCATATTGTCGTATAAATATAGTCACATCATTGTCGCATAATTCTTCTTCTTAGACGTATTGATGATGCCACATTAAATGTCTTTTGACCAGATTTCAATAGCGTTGGAATATACTTCGTAAAGATCTTTAAGAGTGAGAGTACAATACGACAACAGATAGACAATGCAGCAATCTGTCACACATGTCATGCCTTCTGGGCAACTGCCCATCTGCCCCCCTAGCGAAGTTACAGAGACTTAGCGCTTGTAGATAGCCACGCCCCCAATTCTTTTGTTGAGATGACGTCCGAACAAGGGATTGGGATGTCCCTCTTATGTCCACCCTTACGTTGTTGAGACATCTACGGTCCGGACTAAGCATTGTGCCTCGTCGTTTATACCGCGTACATCGAGGGACTGGAACAGCTTACGCGCTGCAGCTCTTAATAAACTAGTGCGCCTCACCATCATCGATTGCAAAACTGTTTACCATCAGGTGGGGTCGCAGTCAACCACTAGTTTATAGCACAAAAAAAAGTCTCTGAGAAAAAGTCAGTGGTATTATCACCTTGTTGTCGAAGCCCCCTGGAGCCGAGGGTTGGTGCGAAAGTGTTACCGGGGCTCTGGGAATAAGGCAAGGGAGGAACTGGGAGGTTATTTAGTCAGTAAGAGTCTGTCATTGTTTCCCGCTTCGCCCAAGAGCGGGACTCGTCATTGGATGATTTTTACCTACCAAAAAAAAATATATATCACCTTGTCGCATCGTTGTCGCATTGTCATAAACCACCCGTCTACAGCAGCCTTTACGCGTGACAATGCACATAACTTTACAAGGGCATGTTGTTATTGTCCTTAATTACTGTGATGATCCCTAATGTGCTATAATTATGTTACATGATGTGGAAGTGTCGGATACTGCTGCCCTACTGGAGTGTGACCATCGCTGGATCAATAACTGGGATTTTGTTTGAGTACGTTTATTATGGGGCGTTTTTATGATGGGGAAAGTTACAGCTCTTTGTTTCCTTGGTGACGAGTTTACTAAAGTGTGTTGCTATGTGCGTATTGGTTTAAACAGCTACTTGCCTTTTTAATTCAAGGTGGAAAATCATTCAATGATTTGACCGCTCTAGGGGAAGCAGGAGAGTGTGCAAGACTTTTACTGGCTAAAACTCATGTTTGTTGCTTCGGTCTAGGACTCCCGGGTTCTCTTCCACACAAACCCATGGCTCTTGTAGGCTTTGACCCTGCAGAGCTCCTACGGTTTTGCTCAAATCTCCATGAGGCGTGCGTGGAACGTTTTAATAGCGAGCTATCCATTGCTCGCCGTCTACAGGCCTACGGCGGCCGAAAATTGGGGTTGGGATTTTGGCGGTTCCGGACCATGATCCGTATCAGGGCTCGTTTTTTTTTTAAATTTGCCCGAGTCGCAGGCGAGGGTGTCGATTGCTACAGTGACAAATTTCCGTGTGTATTAAACGAAGTTTCACAATACACCCTCAAAGAAATAAAATAATAGACCGAAAGTATTTTTGTCGTCAAAATATTTAGTTATAAAGTACTAATTTATTAATAGTACAATGTGAAAACAAAGGTATGAAGCCCAATACATCCGAATGTTAAAAAATTCAAACATTTTTGAATATTGAACACCGATAAATGTCTCACGGCGTCCTCACCTTCCGCATGACGCAGGTTCTCACCGGACATGGGAAGTTCGGGAGATTCCTGCACCGGATTCGTGCGGAGGAGACGTCCGGGTGTCGCCACTGTGAGGCGAGCCCGGAGGACACGGTGGAGCACACGGTGGAGGTGTGCCCTGCTTGGGAAGAGCATCGCCGTGTCCTCGTGGGGGTGATCGGCGGCGGCGACCTCTCGCGCCGGGCCCTGGTTCAGGCCATGGTCCACAGCGAAGAGGAATGGCAGGCGGTCGCCTCCTTCTGCGAAGCAGTAATGCTCGTAAAGGAGGAGGCCGACCGCATAAGGCAAAGGCAACGGCGTACTCGCCGTAGCCGTCGCCGCCGCGATCCTGCCGATATCCGGCCACCGTAGACACTGGCTCGCGGACGGTGAGCAATGGGTAGCTCGCCGTCCGGTCGTCTGTAAGACCGAGTCCTAGTCGTCAACGGCGCGCACCGTTCCCGCGCGCCTCAAGGAGTTGTCAGCAAACTGCAGGGGCCCTTCAGGGTCGAAGCCTCCCGGAGTCTAGAGGGAAGTGGGAAACTGTTACCTCGACTCCAGGAATAGGGCAAGGAAGGTACGGGGTAGGTTTTTTAGTCAGTAAGAGTCTGACACTTGTCTCCCGCTCCACCCAAGAGCGGGTTTCGTCATTGGATGATTTTCACCTACCATAAAAAAAAAAAAAAAAAAAAAAAACACCGATAAATGTTATTTTATGGTAAAAGCAAATTATTGTATGCAAAGTTTATTTAGGATACTGAATTACTCTTGATCCCCGAGCGAAAGTCGGCGTTCGCACACCTATTGTCTTTCCATTATGTATTTAATTAGGTTTAGGTGATTTGTAACGTTAGGTATGTTGCGATAAATTATAAGTACGTCTGTACCTACGGTGTTCGTTTGTCCCTAACAATAAGCCCCTTTTCGACATTCTCACACGCAAAAGATCGCAAAAAACATACCTAGTACATTACACTCGAACAAAGTAAAGGAACATTCGCAATATTTGCATCATTTTTCACTCCACTCCTTAATAATGAAACTCCGAATCCGTCTGTCTAGAAAATGTCTTTAAAATTGCCTTCTCCCGGATATTTCGCAGCCGTTCAAAAGGGAAAAATCCTGTGAAATCTTACCGGATGGGGACAACAGGGGAAGCAGAGCCCTCTACCGTCGCTTTTGAGAAACAGTCGACTCATTGTTAGATAATAATGTGTACAGGAAAAGCTTGGGAAGCGAACCACGGAGAGCTTTAAATTTTAGCACTGTTTGTGCTCTCATTACTTAAAATAAGAGAGTTCTAGTACACTAGTTGTGATATAGAAATGTAACAGTTTTTTACTAGTGAACTGTTGCTTCTTCAGCTTGGTAATAGTATCTATAGTTTGTTTTTTAATCCTAGACTACGATTTGACAACTTCAGAAAATTGGGGACATATTTCTAGAGTATGACACTTTGAGTTGTCAAATCGTAGTCTACAATTAAAAAACGAACTATGGTTCCTGTGTTAAAGTAAAAAAAAAATCCCAACGAAACACTCTCGAAATAAAAACTAAAAAGTGTGCTAGGTAGTCTTCTCGTGAACAGTTGGATAGTATCTATACACTACTTGTATCTAATACAAAAATATATATAAAAATGATTAGCTGTTCGTTACTCTGGCTAAAACTCGAAAACGCCTGGACCGATTTGGCCACTTATGGTCTTGAAATAGTTGTAACAGTCCAGGGAAGGTTTAAACGGTGAGAACGAAAAAGAATCTAATATAAATATCATTCCTAAATTCTTTATTGCGTTATACAATGTAGGCTTAGGTGGTAAACATTTGCCAAAAGAAACTATTATAGGCACATTATACACACTGAGATATTATACATATATATTATACCTTGTCGGGCACAGCAAAAGACGAATATAATTATGCGGATTGCTTTGCATTGCTTGGTTAAAAAACTTAACTAGCATGTTAATGAAAGAATAACTTTGAATAGACTTGAAATTTGGTATCATAGTAAATATTGAGCTCGAAATTACCAATCCTATGATATACACACTTAGCTATTCGAAAATGGAGCCAGATTTCATAGAAGGGTTTCTGTGCCATCGTTGGCATAGAAATCATCCTTTGATCTGAATCGGTTCAGCCATTCGAGTATGAAGAAGTAACAAACGTACACACACACAAATTTCGCCTTTTGAAAATTAAAACCGAGGTTAAGCACGGTAATTTCCCAAGAATATTCCCGAACCCGGAGCTATCTCTAATTTTTCTGTTTTGTAAAGTGTAAAACCCAATTATAATTTGCTCCCAACATCTGTTCATAATGCCGGAACCGGATGCTATGAAGTAAAAAGTTTTAAAACTTCTGTTTCGCTTGTCCAAAAGCAATCATTATTCTGAGCGAATGCTCGTGGATTTGACGTTTGCAAAGTGATGAATTTTATACGAGCGATTCATAAATTAAGCTCGTCAGCTATTTGCATATTTTCTTCGTTACAAAGCGAGTCTAGAGTCAAACTCATTCATTTATGTAACAATGAAGCCCTTTGATTTTAAATAATGTTTATTATTTTGTAGTATTCGAGCAGTTCAAAGATTATAATAGCTAATTGGAGCTTTAAAAGTCATTAATATGTGCGCCTAAATTACATATTTATGAAAATATTGCAAAGCTAACATGAGCTTTTAATACGAGCCATTTTACGACTAAAACTGTTTCCTTATCATGACGTGTAACAATGCCAAACGTGCGAGTGAGATAGAGAGATGGAGCTATTCATCATATGGGGTGATTGGTCATTTATAACCGATACTTAAACATGTGATTGCAGTCATGATAACAAACAATTTTTACTACGGGACTAAACCTGAAATCGCGAAGATCTATCACGTCTTCTGAACTATTAAAAGGATTCAGCTACGTATGTATATATTTAGGGTGTTATACACCCTCACATCCCTCTTTTTCGTGACAATTCAATGGCATGACTGATATTTTATCACTTCATAAATCCCCAAGTATCTAACGGCAGTTTTGCCAGTAGAGTGCATTTATCTTTCCTTGAGATTCAAGCTAACCCCATACCAAATGTCACTGAAATGGGCGCGGTCTGTTCCCTCGCGCCTCAAGGAGGTTTCCGCAAAATTGTAGGGACTCTGCAAAGGGGTGGAAGCCAACTGGGTCCCAGAGTCTCTTTTAAAAAGGAAGGCTTGGCCCCAGTGCGATAGACAAAGAAGGAAAGGGGTGTTTAGTCAGTAAAACTCTAACACTGTTATCCGCTCCGCTCAAGAGCTGGAGGAGGATTGTTCTTGACCACTATATTAAAAAAAATCATCAAAATCGTTTCAGTAGTTAGACCGTGAAAGAATATCAGACAAAGTTACTTTCACAATTGTAATATTGAATTAAGTACCTACCTATTCAGTTTTTCAGTACAGATAAAGGTTACCAATCAGTCACAAAGTCCCACAACTATACACTATACTGCAGGGAATAGCGTAACACAATACACAATAGAAGAGTTAGGGATCTAACGGTAAAACGGAGTGAATAGAAACTCAGGGGTGAATTGAAATAAAACTTTGGTTTGGTTTTTCTCTTTAATACCATATTATTGGCTTCTAACTAAGCATCAGAGAGCAGTGGTGGCCGAGGGAGAGCAGTGGTTGCCGAGTGGTAACGGCCCCGACTTACGAGTTGTAGGTCGCGGGTTCAAACTCAGCAAGGCGCATTACTTTGTGTAATTTATTTCATGACCGCTGCTCTCAAAACGGTGAAAGAACGGATGAAGAGACATCATAGAGAGGAGGCCTGTGTCCCTGCAGTGGGAACATTAAAAAAAGGCTGATGATGATGATGATGAACCAAGCATCGACTTTTTAGAATAACAAATAATTAATAAATTCATCATCTTCTTGCCCTTGTCCCGTTTTATTTGGGGTCGGCGCAATATGTCTTTTTTATTCCATTCTGTCCTATCGGCCGTCACGCTATCACTAATTCCTCTTTCTTTCATATCTCTTCTCACACAATTCATTGATATTTTCTTTGGTCTCCCTCTCCCTCTCCATCCATCCAAATTTATACTGATGGCTTTTTTTGTAACATGCGTTTCATCCCTCATACTCATTTCTCATTTTATCCATTATCGTCACACCACACATCCATCTCAACATTCTCATCTCTGCTACATGCAATCTCTTTTCATCCACCTTTTTCATGTCCCATACAGTATATATGCCCAATTAAATTGATATAGTTAACTGCTGCAAAAAACATTCAAATATCGTGAAAAAACCTTTCAAAGTTTGGTTTTTATTCAGCCCGTTTTACTGTAACAATACGGGAAGTTCGAGCCGTTTTATGAGTTTATCTGAACTACAATACTGCTTGTTTACTATACCTCTCTTTACGCTATCCCCCACAGACCGCTAATGGACTATCAGGAGGATAACGCTATAATCGCCTTGCGGGATATGCGGCCGAACGGATTACTGATAACGAATATAATTTACTTTGCTTTGCTGCAGTTACTAATAATACTGCGTTGGATTATCTTTACTAGCATACATCTAGACTAATACTTTATAGAGGAGAGATTGGATTTATTGTTTAAATTATATTAAATCTAGCCTCCCTCAACCATTTGTGGGTTCAAGTTACAGTGCCAGTGTGGAGCTCCTTGACAACATATGCGTCACCTCCTTTACTGATCAGCGTGCACTACCACCTGCACCTTTAATGACTTGTATGAGCCCAACGAAATAGCTGTCCAGGTGGCTAAATATTGGTCGGACAAAATTTGAGTCAAATCGACACGAAAAGAAGAGATATCTAGCCTATTCACAGCTGCTTCCCTCCATTCCTTCCAGCGTTCTCAGCTTTGAGTCACCTCTTACCAATGCCTTTTGCAAACCGTTTTAGTATTTGTAGTATTGAGACAGCAGTCAATTTCTAGAACTGGATCACACTAAACGTGTTCTCCTCCTGCCAATATTAAAAAAAAAAACGGATAAACAAAAACCAGATACAAAGAAAATACGAGATCCAAATACGGCGTCCCGTGCAACGTGGCACATTGCGTTGTCGTAACGTATTAACGTGTTTATATGTTTGAGCCCTTAGCAAGTCTATAAAAGACAAATAATGTAGGTATTAAAACTGAATTACTTATAACATGATTGCTAGTTAATAAGACAAGCTAATAATAAAAGCTGGACGCAATAAGGATGCTGTTTACTGGAACCACTATAGTCCTTATTAAAACAACCAGTTTAATGAACTCATCTGACGTATGATAGGCGTAGGCGCAGGAATAGTTGTGTTTCCACCTTTTCCTGACGTTATTAAGGCCCTTACTCCCATTTATTGCTCTAAAACAGTGACTTTCTTGGAGGCTTAATCCTTGGTAAAAGGTATAAACCATACCAACCATAAGATTTAATATATTTTTTTAAAGATTCATAAATAACATTATCAACATATGCTTTTTTTGTAACACATTACAGCCAAAAAAAAGACCAAAATGCTATATATTTTTTTTGTTTCGTTTCCTTACTCCCTCTAAACTGCTTGGATCTATAAAATTAAAAACTTTTTACAAAAAAAAAAACCGCCTTCAAAAAAAGCCAAACGATAAAAGTTGCTACACTAAAAAGTTGAAAATAAAAATTTGAATTGCTGTAAAGAAACTTGATTTATAGGTAAACTTATTTGACATTAATATTTTGCAAATATTCAAAATTTATTACTTCTTTTTGGAGTCGGTGCCAGCATTTTTATTGTTGAAACTTAATGTTAGGTAGCTTTTTAATATCCGGAGCTATTTTTCGTACATAATTGAAAAAAATGGGACCAATCTGGAAGCATATCCTTCCAAGTACAAAAAAAATTTTGCAAATCCATCCATAAACAACGGAGTTCTGAGGTAACAAACATAAAAAAAAAAAAAAAATACAATCGAATTGAGAACCACCTCCTTTTTTTTGAAGTCGGTTAAAAATATGTTTACACAGAAGAATTGGTGGTTAAATATTATTCAAAATGTGCGTAGCATAAATATGTAAATCAATCAATGAGCTTTGACCCAAGGGCTAGCTTTTACCTTGGGCAAAGAATAAGCATTGCCATACAGCGTGGCACTGCTGCCAGTATTTAGGACACTTTACCAGTCGACAGCGATGTAGAAGAGTTTTTTGACGCCTTATTAGATTGGTATTTTTAGTTAAGTTTATAAGGAGATTTTAAAAAATTAATTTGTATATATGTAGTTTTAAGGTTACTTTATTATCAATATTTCGCACAGAAAATGGTTTTAATGGTCAGCGGGGTTCTATTCGGCAGAACGAATATTTGTGTGCTGTAACTCCGGCCAGATGTTCAAAGGACTGTACGCCTTAAAGCCGTAACCATTACGGGGAAGCCAACGGAAATATGAATAAAGCTGAGGCTTTTACAAATAAATTGCTTGCACTGATTGTGGGGAAAATGGCGAGACAAATTGGATGTCTTATTTAAAATGAAGGAAGTGCTTGCTGCCTTGACATTAGAGGCTGAGACGCTAACGATTTTCGCTCAAACGTCACTTCAATTTACAGGTTTCTGTATTTATGCGGGTGCTTTTGATCTTCAGTCGTCTCCTAGCCTTTCTAGTAGCGTTTTGTGCGTAGCCCAATCGTGGAATGTTTGCAGTACCTGTACCGTTGAAAGGGAATGTGGGTCATTTTCCCTGTCAACAAGTTTAGGGACTGTTCAAAAGTTGGTAAAAATAGAATGATTAAGGGTCAACAATGCCAGACCTCCGGGAAGGTACGAAAGAGTAACGGAAGTCCTATAATTCCGTCAAATGCTACTCCCCCTCGCTTCACTCAAAGTTGGAAAATGTTTTCTGAAAAAACGGTCATCTTTCCAAATTAGAGGTCTTTAAAAAACTTTAATATTGAATTATACTTTTTGGTTTATTTTCCGAACGTTACGGAAAAATGTGATGTGTGAGTGATTAAAGTAGGTAGATAGATATTCTTTATTGCTCACCAAAAATAAAATAACAATAGGAACTTAAAAATAATAGGGTGCCACAAGGGGCATAGTAGAATGAAATCAACGAGATCAACGTTATCAGTTGCTTTCCTTCTTCATCATCTACTTTCATCATTCTTCTTACTGAACTGGACTTTGCGCCCATACTTGAACTACCTTTGAGTACGGTGCTGAAAATAAATGTTGCATATACCTGACACCGTAGCCACATCAACAATGTTTGATTTCATATCCCTTCGTTCCTCATCATCAACATTTCAGCTTAAAGACGTCCACTGTTGGACATAGGCCTTCCCCAAATGTCACCTTCGGTCCTACTTTCTTTAATATTCTTGTTATGTGCTGCGCTGGAGTTTGCACTATAATTGCGCTAAATGTGATAGTAATCGGGTTATACTTTAATAAACCACACTCGTTTAGGTAGTATGCCTGCAATATAGAATATGCATAAAGGAACAAATATGCTATCTAACCAATTTATTAATAAATATTTTTTGTTGATTGTGAAAATAATATAATAATAATAATAGTAGAAAAGCAAACGAGATTTAACAATTTTAAACATGTTTTTGTCTCTCTTGCAAATTTTTTTATGGTAGTACATACATATCGGACTTTTCTTTTTTGATGAAAGACAAAAAAACTTTTTTTTGGGTTTTTGGAACTCGTCACAGTTGTTGGACGAGTTTCCAATACAATATCTACTTATTACAATACTCGTAAATGTATGAAATGACTGACTGACTGTTTTTAATAAAGCTAAAAATTTAGACGATAAAAAAAATATGCATATTCCCTGTTGCTTTAAGTACGACTCCGAAAGGATTCCGATTGAGCAATGGATTTAAACCTCTCTTCTCCCCTCGTAGCTGACGGAGTCCTATCAACAGTGAACGTGGTGGAAGCACTGCAAGAGTTCTGGCAGGTGAAGGCCGCGCGGGGCGGAGGAGCCGGCAGCGGGGGCGGCGCCCTCGTCATCTACGAGTCAGTGCCGGCCGCGCACCCGCCCTATGTCTGCTACGTCACGCTGCCCGGAGGAGCCTGCTTTGGGAGCTTTCAGGTAACCAAGACCGAGTTTTTTTAACGAAGCTTAAGGTTCCCCTTAGGGAAATCCAATATTTAGGAAGAAAATCATTACTTTTCTTGCTCTAGAGCGGGACGGGAGGGACTGTCAGACTTTTACTGCCTAAAAGTCACTTCTATATTCTTTCTTTCCAACGACAACGGAGGAGAACATCTGACCATCCAGTTGATTGAATCGAAAGTAAAAGTATTATTATAAGGGTATTAACTCTTGGAAGATGTCTAAAACTGAATTGAAATCTGCAACCGCGCAGTCTGTAGTACACTGTTGGGCCACGGGAAATTTCTGAGTGGGAAACTGAGGCCGTAGAAAACAAAGGGTAACTGAAAGGCACAGGTGTGGTTTTGCTCTGTGAAAGGCTGAAAACCACCCCACTCCAACTCTAGTGCGAGAGAACTCATTGGATGATTTCTCAACTCTACAAAAAAAAAAAAACTGTCGCATTCCGTCTCTTGGGACCAAAGATTTTATTTCCTATTCACTTCAGTACTTTTAATGTTGATTTCCACCAGCCAGGACTCTCTTATGAACTTTGAGGTGGTAATAAGAACCCATTATGTGTCCTTGTTCAAAACATGAGCCACTTGCTGGAGTGCCCTAAGTGCCTATACATTTGCGCTATGGCGGATTTAATTGCTACCGATGCTGCAGTTAACGTAGCCACCTACTGGACCCCAACAGTTAAAGAGTTTATAATATAATAATATATTCCACAACTATCATACAACATCGTCTAGTCCCAAGCTAAGCGGAGCTTGTGTTATGGGTACTAGACAACTGATAAACATACTTATACATTTCTAAATACATACATACTATAGATAAAATACACCCAGACACAGAACAAATGATTGAGCTCATCACACAAACATTTGTCCTGGGTGGGAATCGAACCCACGACCTCCGGTATAGCAGTCAGGGCTACTGACCACTAAACCAACAGGCCAGTCAAAGTCATTATTATTGATTCGAAAAGAAGAAGAACCCATTATGAATTACAAACAAACCCATATTGTTATCGAAACCAGTAAATTAAAGGTTTTTGGCGTTGCAAGTGGGTCGAAGGGTGCAAACAAACTCGGAGGTCGTATATCTTAAAATATGCAAGTCATAACGTCACCCTCACCGTAAAGTTTCCAGTCAATTAATCTTAATGGGAATCTACACTTTGTGTACTAACTTAAACATACAGTACCGGTAGTGTTTACATTACTAGGTATGATTTAGTTTTGAAAGTGAAAATTAGATTTACTGACGATTCGAATACAATGTCCGAAATAATCCGAATTGACCTTTTTACAAACTATTAGTTCACACTTTGATCAAATCACAAACATCGGATAGGTGACTATCCGATGTTTGTAATCAAATCTTGTAAATTTACATTTGATCCACTTCCCGGTTATCGATTGAGCTGAAATTTTGCATACCTGTAAAAATCGCGTAACAATGCAATATTATGATGACATGGAGCTGCTCTGATGATGAACTGGAAGGTGGCCATAGAAACTCGGTAATTAAACGGCACAACCTCTTCGGCTTTGGGCTCGTGTGATTCGTCTTCACGATTATTTAGGTGCCTGATGGTAACCAGGATCTGATAATAGAACTGGAAGATGGCCAGAGATAATCGCTAATACAATAGGACAACCCTAACGTGTTTGTACTTTTCGAGAAGGTCTTGATGAGTATTTATTACAAAGGTACTATACTGTATACTGAGCTATAAAAGCTTGTTATGAAAAACTTGCTTTTATTAATTATATTTTCTATTACGATTTAAAATAAAGTATATGAGCAGAAAATAAGTATATGACTGCAGCTTCCGTTAATGTTTCTTTTATATTTACTTATTTAAAAATCTTTTTATCTCACTGTTCTTAATAGCTTCAATAAATTTGGTGATTTCCGTATCATCAGTGAAAAAAGAATTAAAAATAAAACGCGTCAATTCGGACACGGTGTCCAAATCGTCAGTACAGCGAGAATTTGCAGTAGCTATAGTACGGTCGGATCTTAGCGAGTCGGAAGTTAAGATTGCGAATTTTAACGCTTGATAACTCGTAAAAAAATAAGTGGTGTAAACAAATAAATGCCGTTTGCAGTTTTATTGCTGTTAAAAACTGTTATTAGTATTTTGTTTAAACTACTTTTGTATGAGTTTTCAAGCGCTAAAGTCCGCAGAACCTACCTTCAGGCTCGCCATGATCCTACGGCCATACTGTACAATTAATTTTCTGCACAATCAGACGTGTAAGTTATAGATTTACGGTAGCTACAGTTAGGTTAGGTAGACAAAGCGGAGTTTGCAATGCCAGCTATTTGTTACACTTCGGAGTATTTACGTAAATACGCATTTAATTACACAAAATAAACCTTACTCTGTTGTTGTGTTGATCCTACGTGGCTGAAACGACGGCGAAAGTCAACAGCGGTGTATTTATCACATAATGATATTTTATGTTGACAATTCAGATTGGATTTCATTACACATATCGTCGCCCTCCCCGCTAAGTGTCGTAACTAGCAAATGATGTTTTTTCCAGGGCAACCGTTTTTCTGTCGGGCGTTACAGTCAAATTACTGTAGTTGCGTTAGTTGTAGCTTTATCAATGAATCAAAAAGTTTTTTATATAGGTCTTGGCTTATTCTTTAAGTTAGTAGTTGCCCTAAAGCCCTAAGGTATCTATTTATTTATTTATATTAATTTGAAGCAGATACGTCTCTCTGTGAGAATTTTGTTTCACAACTTGTGTCTGTTACGACGCGGTTATTTGGTATAAAATATAAATAAAAGTCTATTAATATGATATTTATTTATTAAAAGTAATAATAAATTTTGTTTGTAGGCTTCAAAAGTTACAAGTTACGTTTAAGGAGTTACAAAAAAATAATGATTTAACATTTTTGGCAATTTAGTACTAAATATGTTTAAAACTATATGAATTGAAAGTTAACCTTATTTCAAATGAATTGTATATATTTTATATTTCAAGCCTATACTTGTGCTTATAACTATTAATGCACTTAATGCTTTGTATACATTTTGTTTCTAAGAACTATAAGATCTTAGAATTTGTAGTTACTTTAATATCACAATCACAGTCTTTGCAAAATATTAGTCTTTAATTGGACTTACTTTACCTAGGATGAAAGTATTAGTTAAAAGTTTTATTTATTGAACACGGGAACTAGAAAACAAGTCAATGATTATTTTATAGGTAAACAACGTCTTAATGGTAACATCATCATCACCCTAACCTTATCCCATATTACTTGGAATCGGTGCAACATGTTTTTTTCTTCCACTCTGTCCTGTCACCCGTCACACTATCACTAACTCTCCTTTCTTTTATATCACTCCTCACACACAGATGAATGGATTTCCATCTCTTCTTCGGCCTCCCTCTTCCTCTCCATCCATCTACATGTAAACTCAGAACTCTTTTCGTAACATGCATTTCATCTCTCCTCATTACATGACCATATCAAGACAAACGATTTCCTTTCAACTTTTCAGTTACTGGCGCCACTTTCAGACTTCCCCTAATATACTAATTTCTCACTTTATCCATTCTCGTCACACCACACATCCATCTCAACATTCCCATCTCCGCTACGTGCAGTCTTTTTTCGTCTATCTTCTTCACAGCCCAACATACTGATCCATGTAGTATGACACATCTTATCACGGACTTGTAAATTTTACCCTTCAACTTGAGGTGCATCCGTGGGTCACAAGTTGTTCCCGTGACCTGTCGCCATTTCATTTATCCTGTGTTAATCCGATGCCTTACGTCTCAGTCTACCTCACCATCCCTTTGAACAAGCTACCCGAGATACCGAAAGTCGGAACAGATTGTTATGGGCGCACCGGAGAGAGCTAAGGCAACAGGACCGGAGAGACCGCTGAAGTCACAGAACAAGTACTCCGTTTTGGTTCTACTTAATTTCAGGGCCAACACTCTTCAGTTTGTGTCACCACACCGCCAATCTATTCAGGACATCTAGGCCACTCTCGGCAACCAGGACAATGTCATCGGCCAACAACATACAACAGGGAGCCTCTTCCTGAATGTCCGACGTAAGATTATCATCAGGAAGAGGTAAGGGCTGAGAGCCGACCCTTGATATAAGTCGACAGCCACATTGAAGCTGCTAGTAGTGCCCGCTGTAAACCGGACTTGGGTACTGCATCGACTGTACGTCGCTCGGATCAACTGAACATACTTCCCAAGCACACCTTTCTCCTTAAGGGCCCACTACAGAACCTCACAAGATACCCGGTCGTATGCCTTTTCGAGGTCAACGAATACTCCTCCTCCCTCTTTTTTTCAGCTTTCAAACTACCGTCTTCCGCTCCTGCACGCTCCCATTCCTTGAACTTTCTTTTGTTTTCTTTCAACACATTCTGAATTTCTATCAACCACCACCATGTATCCCTATCTATTGTGCTTTACCTCTCGACTCTCCCATAATATTTTTCGCTGCATTCCTAATACATTCTGCCATCTCATTCCAGCTTTCATCGAAAAACAACAGTAATTAGTGGCATAGTGATGTATAAATGTCACATACTTCACATAATTTTGAATCGGGATGAAAAATAAAAGTCTTTCTAACTGTAGTATGTACATACGACAGGTAGAGAGAATATTTTTTCCCTCTTTTTGCACTTACGCAAAACCAGTTATGTGATTATCTCCTAAACGGTAAAAGATACAGATACGAGGATTAAAGATTCGAAATATAGCTATGAACACGTAGGTAATGTCAGTGCAGATACGTCTGTTTGTGAGATACGACACTTAGCGGGGAAGGCGACGATATTAGCCCCCCTACCCAAAGTTACAACTGTAGGGGGCCTTCAGGGTCGAAGCCTCCTGGAGCCGAGGGTTAGTGCGAAAGCGTTATACCGGGGCTCTGGGAATAAGGCAAGGGAGGAACGGGGTAGGTTCTTTAGTCAGTAAGAGTCTGACACTGTTTCCCGCTCCGCCCACGAGCGGGACTCGTCATTGGATGATTTATACCTAACCTTAAAAAAAAACCCAAAGTTACAATCATTTCGTGACGAGTCTCTTCCTACAATTGAAACGCCTCAACGTAAGTGTTAATTATGTCATAAAACTACAGGATATAGCGTATGATATAGCGACGATTATTGTAGAAACGAATACATTTCACATTTACATTTTTTTTACATTTTTTTTTTTGAAAAGATTCGCCAAACTTAAGTGGCAATGGGCAGGGCACATCGCACGCAGAACAGATGGCCGCTGGGGCCGAAAGGTTCTGGAGTGGCGACCGCGTACCGGAAGACGCAGTGTTGGTAGGCCTCCCACAAGGTGGACCGACGACCTGGTCAAGGTTGCTGGAATTCGATGGATGCAAGACGCACGGGACCGGTCGTTGTGGCGACATTTGGGGGAGGCCTATGTCCAACAGTGGATGTCTTTCGGCTGAATTGATGATGATGATGATGATGAATACATTTCATTCTGTCAATTTTGAATGATATGAACTTGTCTACTAATTTTGTTAAAATGATGTCATTCCCATACATTTGATTAGGTAGTAGTTTACAAGCGTTATCGATTGTAAATTATCAACTTGGCTAGGGGGGCAGATGTAAATCAACCTGGAACATATGGGATCATGGGACCATTATCAACCATGTTGTTCCATTGTGTGTTAGTTACTTCTCGAGCCAAATTAATAGCTCGTTTTTTTATGGTAAGTTAAAATTATCAAAAGACAAATCCCGCCCTTGGGCAGATTGGAAAATAGTGTCCCACCCCGTTCCTACGATGCTTTATATACCAGGGTCAAAGCCTTTCTTTTAGACTCAAACCCTTGACCCCAATTGGCTATGACTCTTCTGACGATTCATTGAGGCAAGTAGGAACAGTATATGCCATTGACGGGCGTGGTTAGGACAGTTACCAGACGATAGCTATCGACTTGTTTTTTTTTACGTGGAATTTGAATAAAAACTGGCTAAATGTTAGTGTACACCAGCCTCTGCGAATAAAGCTGCTATTCGAGGAGTGGCTGGATATATCTATAATATAAAAATGAATCGCAAAATGTGTTGGTTAGCGCAAAACTCGAGAATTGCTGTACCGGTTTCGCTAATTCTTTCATTGCTGTGTTTGTTATATATAGAGTAGGGTACAGTAGGGTAGAGTAGGGTAGAGTAGGGTAGAGTAGGGCAGAGTAGGGCAGAGTAGGGCAGAGTAGGGCAGAGTAGGGTAGAGTGGAGTAGAGTAGATTGTAGAGTAATCTGTTGCCGGGAGCGAAGCCGCGGGCAAAAGCTAGTTGTGTATATATTAAGTTTTCCGAGTGTTGATTTCAATAAGTAATAACAAACGATTTCTTCCATCCAGAATTGTCCGACAAAAGCCGAAGCTCGCCGAAGCGCGGCGAAGATCGCGCTGATGAACAGCGTGTTCAATGAGCACGAGTCCAGGCGCATCTCCGAACACTTCATAGAGAAGGCGGTGGCGGAGGCGCGCGCCTCCTTCGCGGGGGATGCTGCCGCCCATCATCAGGACCCCAGCGCTGGGATTGCGGCCTTTAGGTGAGCTTGGGGTTATTGGAGCTGGTTGTAGACTTATAGTAGCCGTATGAGTAACATGACCGCTTCTCTCCATTCTATGAAAACAAAATGATGATTATAACTCGTTTCCCTACTCACACAGACGTGCATGTGCTCGACATTACCTCATATTTGTACTTTTAAATCTATATTCAGCCATGTTTTTTTTGTTTCTGTAGAGGTCCGTTATGCTACGTTCCTTGGTAGTTTGCACTTTTTTAAGAGGTGCACTATGAAATGTAATAAACAAGAGACAAAGAGACGTCATATCAGTGTTTAAAAAACAGAGCAAACTCTAGCTTAAAAAACAGAGCAAATTCTAGCTTCGCACGGATGAAATATCTGAAATTCTCGATTTTTGTCTACAGTGTATATTACTATCATTTAAACCTTCCTCTTAAATCACCCTGTTTTGTGTTTACCGTGAACAGACGGACTGATCTGGTGGTAAAGAGTGAACAAAGGATGCCTTATTGATAGCAAAACTCACAGATGGCCTAGAGAGCGCCGGGCAAATATTTAAGCATCATTGAGTGTTCGTAGAAGCTGTTTAATTAAGTCCATTTTGATTGATCGTCGAGCTAACGAAGCGGTCAGGTTACAATGAAGTTTAAACCAACACTCATTAATACGTAGTCTGTGCGAAGTTACATTGTTTCCTGATCTATTGTTATACAACCGGACTGAATGATTAAAGTCGGATTGAAAGAAGGACTATTCTTTTATCTGCCTGTCCGAGATCCGTCCAACTTCCAAGACAAAGAAACCGTGGCGAGCTTTCTTCTCATTGTTAGGATTACAGGCTATATGTGCATGAGCTAGATTTTATACTCACAGCACTGGGATTAACATGATTACTTGTGTTAGGTTCATGCTGGAAGCAAACAAAGGCCGCACGATGCTGGAGTTCCAGGAGCTGATGACGGTATTCCAGTTGCTGCACTGGAATGGGTCGCTGCGAGCGATGCGCGAGCGGCAGTGCTCGCGGCAGGAGGTGGTGGCGCACTACTCGGCGCGCGCGCTGGACGACGCGATGCGCGAGCAGATGGCACGCGAGTGGGCGGCGCGCGAGCGCGACGCGGCGGCCGCGGGCGGTGGCGTGCTGCGCGCCGAGCTGGCGCGCGCCGAGCGCGAGCTGCGCGCCGCGCGCCTGGCCGCGCGCGAGCTGCGCTTCCCCAAGGAGAAGCGCGACATCCTGCACCTGGCCGCGCGCCTGGCGCCCCCGCAGCAGCAACAGTGATCTCAGCGCGCCGCCGCCGCACGCGTGTCCGCCACACTCACACTTTTGTTATTTAAGTATAGGTATATAGTCTAAGATGTGCGTGTTTTATTTCCGACAATCATCCTTCTGACACCCCTCTGATATAGTAGAAATAGCTTACATTTTGATACAAGTGCAGAAAGTCATTGCGACCGATGTGGTATTCTCAAGAGCCGTAAGCAAGTGTGTTATAGAGTTGAGGACTGAACGACGTATCAATCTACGGTTTTCGAAACACACGCGACTTGTGCCTATTCTGTTACGATAAATAAATGTAGGTAACAAAATTACGGCGGGGGCGAGCACAATTCTCTGGTAAGTGTATTAGACCACAATACAGATTATAAATAAATAAATTAATATATATATAAAAATCAATGTCACTTTTCGTTGTAATATTATAACTCATGAACGAGCTCACCTCTCCAAACCAAATGCTTTAGGCTTTGTTTGGACTATTTAAAAGATGATTTATATGAAGTTTGCACAAAATCCTATCACATTTTTCTGTTGCCGGCAGTGAAATCGCGGGCAAAAGCTAGTATTCTATAGGAAAAATGTGCGTCATAGCCGAGCAAAATGCATTATGCGTTTTCAGCGTGGGCTGGTGACGGTGTTGATAACGACGTAAGAACTGTATATTGTGAAAAAAGATATGGAAAAATAAATTTAAGATAGAGTTAAAAATAAAAAGTATAAAGGAAAGCTTAACGAGGTTATCTTGTTCACTCTAGTGAACTCCGCTACCATCAGGCGGAGTAAATCGTTGAAAATAACAAGCAAAAGTTGCAGAGATCCTGTATCGTCACAGACACGACTGACAATTTACTTCCGAGGTCATTACGCCTCTCAAACTGAGTGGTACAGTCACAAACAGCTGTACATTGTCACCACTTGTCAACGGTGTGGAAAATTGTGTATTTCACATCTGTATTTTCATGTAACACCGAGAAATAATTTTAACCGAAAACGTGGCGTGTATTTTGTGAAAACCACAACTTACACGTCAAGTTACAAAAACTGTTGTTATTCGCTCACATAATAGAATGATTAAAAACATGTGTAAGGCCGCGTTTTCACTATGTCGTGACCGTTAATTTATCGTCTACCCACTTTTGCTTTTCCCATTATAACGACGGTTTATCGTGGCCACGATAGAAATATCCATGACACGTGATTAGTTGTCACCGCAAAAATGTCTTAGATGACAGTAAATCGTGTCGTCCTATGCGTGAACACCTCCATTGAAATATGAAAGTCAGGACAATCGTCTAGTGACATCTCCCGCCCTTGGGCAGAGTGAGAGAGCCCAGCAGGTTCGAAGCCTACTGGAACCGGGGCTTACTTTAGCACAACCCGCGGTTCCAGTAGGCTTCGAACCTGCTGGGCTCCTACGGTTTGCTAACATCTCTTTGAGGCGTGCGTAGAACACTACACGCCGTCGATGGCTTGGTCTTGGTTCGGACGGTTACCGGAGCAAGAAGCGGCAAGCTCGCAAGCTACGACACGATTATCTGTCGTCACGACAAAATGAGAACGCAGCCTTAGTGAGCGATGGTCGTGTGCGATCGCCATTACGCCCCGATTCCCGCCACATCGCCTCGCATCGAGCAATTGGTCCGTAATCGTTTTAGATGCATGAACGCATTCATCAATTATTCCAAATCATTACGTGAATTTGATTCACAATCGGTAATCGGTAATTCTAGTTGTGTTTCATCGGCATTGCGTCATCGTTGTCTGCAGTGATGTCACCGATTGAATGTTAAAGTAGGATTTAGCTTAATCCCCAATGACCTAGTTCGTATTCATACACTATGTTTCATCTAGTCTTTATTGGATGAGTATTCCGTTTTTTTTTATATTCATTAAACAATTTATTTACACAGAAACTGAAAAAGACAACACATAATTGTAATAGACAATATTACAAAGGTACGGCTTAATTGCAAATAAATTTCTTCCAGCAGACCTGCGAAAGGAGAAATTAAAAGAAATGTAGACAATTAAGTAGTGTGAAGAACAAAAGAAGTGGAAAGTGTGAAACCTTCTTTTAGAAAATCAAATAATACATACTAACTTTAGCTCTCAAGACGATCTCTTTCTTAGAGAGGGTACTAGCTGTGGGAACATTACACGGCCAATTATGCTTATGCTTGGATGAAGCTAGAGGGATTTTTACAGACCTACCCAAGTTACTTAGTTGTCCTTAGCGTTCCAGGGCCATAGTAAGTCTTTGAACTATTACGCGGGGATCCGTTACCACCATATTTCAAAATTATCACTATCATTTTAGCCAAAATACGTCCAGTGAACAGAGATCGGTTACTAATGCGGCCAGAACTATCGGCCCCTGTGTTCCACATCCATCTAGCTCGTACGATCTTATCATTTCGATTACTGTCCGGTAACTGTCCGGACTGGACCTAAGTCATTGAAGCCGCGTATCGTTCAAAAAGTTGTAAAGCAAACCGTAGTGGCCCAGCTGGGTCGAAGCCTAGTGGGGCCATAAGTTATTGTGGAAACGTCACCCTTGGCCCTTCGACGGCGCGCACTGTTCCCGCGCTCTTCAAGCAATTGTCAGCAAACCGTAGGAACCCTGCAGAAGGGTCGAAGCCAACTGTGGCTAAGGGTTCATTTCTGAAAGGAAGGCTCTGGTAGTAAGGCAACGTAGAAACAGGGTTTTTCAGTCAGTAAAAGTCTGATACTATCTCCCGCACCACCCAAAGACACGGAGATGTTATTGGATGATTTTTACCCACCTAAAAAACCCTTGTCACTTCTATGTGCAAATGCAATCATTATTGTCTAACATCCACATTAAACCCAACCGGTTTGTAAAATTGTAAAAACAGTAAATACATCTAGTACAATTTGCTTTCCTCGTACATACAGAATCCAGGGATTTTGCTAAATCTCCATGTTGACGTTGTAATGCATACATTACATTGTTGCAGCGAGCTTCATACAGAGCTTAACTAATATTTTAAGGTAGGTTTCAGATGGTTTAATCTAACTTGTCTATCAGAAACAACGGCGTAACTAGCTTCAAATGGGTAATAATATGTTACATTGTCCGTTATATAAAATGGGATCCAGTAATTACTTGTTTGTAGCTATTAGGACGGGAGGCAAAGTTTTTTTTTGTGCATTATCTGTCTATAAACATTGTATTTCGGACTGATGTCCGCAACTCCACGACTACAGCGCGTATTTTGCGTACGGGTGACACAAATGTGTCATTCGATCCACACCAGCTTGTATCTATATACTAAAAGCAATATACCACTCACTGATTAATCACAATAAAATAAGTAAAAATGTGATTGAGTAAAATAAGTGCCACAAAGTCTCAGAAACTGCCTGAACCTTTATACTTAAAATTTGGCAGATAGGTTCCTTATTTGGACGTAGTTTCTGAAAAACGTTCCAACCCACAATCATCTCATTGTGGGTTGGAACGTTTTTCAGAAACTACGTCCATTTATAGGGTAGAGACATTTGGTAAGAAACTCCACCCATAAGGCAATAAAAGGCGGGGGGGAAAGGGGGGGCGAGTTTTTAGGAAGAAACTGACTTGCACGTGGTAAGTAAACAGGAAAAACAAATAGTATTTTCTCATACGAAACAGCTTCACCAGCCAGTAAGGTAGGTATCGATAGCTGTTTGCGTGGATTAGTTCTAATTCCGACAAACTCACCGCAACATCAATACGAGTGGGTAGGTAGGTAATACGGTATGGTAGGTAGGTAGGAAGGGTAAATGACGTCCTTTGTACGAGCAGCCGGAATCGCGGGCGTGAGCCGCCACGCGCGACGTGTGTCGCATACATGCGGGCTATTTCTGGAACATACAGAACTCGGGTTACTACATATTTTGACTGGATATAACTATATGGAACCCTTTTAGAGTTTATTATTTTAGGTGGGAAATCAATCAATGAATTCTGAGCTATAGGGATGATTAGAAGGCGTGTGTTTCTTATTTTCCTTAACATAGAGCGTGCCAGAATCATGGCGGTAAGTTCCTTCTTTGAGAAGTGGCTAAAAATTTTTAATAGGGTGTGATTAAACGCATTTTTATTCGTCTTTGACTAAAGGCGGTTTTCTGAACTGAGTATTTTGCGCTTAAATCCGACTTAAGTACCAAATTTTGATTATCAACTTTAAGAAATACTCAAGTTCAAATACTTTAATCAGAAATTGGGGGAATATATATGATTTTTTCTGCAATATATCAAAGCTCCAAAATCTTGAACATCGTCAGTGAGCTGTTAACTTACTGGTTTTCCATCGTTTACGTTTCGGAGAGTGTGCATTGGAAAGCACAATTTAATTCCGCTCAGCCCGTTCTATCTTTAGACCACTCGACGTCGGTGAGCCATTGCGACACCGGAATATGGTGGAAATCCCACCCATATACGTACCGTCCATACAATTAAGTAGTGGATTTCTCTGCCTGACTTTGTTTTCTCTGATAGTTATAACCACAGGGCCTTTAGTGTTCCAACATTGACCACACATCGTCACTTACCATCAGTCCCGCTAGCCAAGTTAAGATCGTTTCGATACCGTCGCAGGTAAGATAGTGGTTAGACGCGAGCTTATCAATAAAAATATGTATATTTACTATGTTAGACGCGCAATGTATTTGGAACATTTCGTGTTGTATCTAACCTTAAAACTACATAACCCTAATTAACTTAACTAAAAATACCTAATCTAATAAAGCGTCAAAAAACTCTTCCGCATCGCTGTCGACCGGTAAAGTGCCCAAAAGGCTGGCCGCATTGCCACGCTGTATGGCAATGCTTATTCTTTGCCCAAGGTAAAAGCCAGCCCTTGGGTCACGCGAAGTGTCAACAAGTCGTTTAGAAAGTTCATTAAACAACTTGTGGGCACTCGGACCCCACGATCCGAGAGTTTCAACCCCAAACGGCTCGAAAATATAACTACCAACAAGATTAGTATATTTCCGCCGCTTGAGGTTCTCCGCAGCCGCAGCGGCAGCACCGGCACAGCATGATGAGCTAGGAAGATGAGATGGCGCGAGAGTATCGACACAAGTTGCGTCCCACACTAAAGGCCTACCCATCTTCCAAGGAAATAAAGACATACCGTCCGGTCTCTTGCCATCGTCGCGTACCAGGCCATGAGGTTCCAATACAGCTGGAACGCCGACGGAAACAAGAGCACGTCGGATGATGTCGTTGATATTCGCATGCCGAGCTATGCGACCCGCACTTCGGCTGCATGACAGACCGTGGTGCCCGAGGCTGTTGACAACTTCGCCACAGTGGCAGCGATGAGGAGAACAACAAGGAGCGCCTAGACGTAGAGAAGCAGCGAGGCGGAAAGTAGTATCGTCGAACAAGGTGCCTATGCTCGACGACGGTAGTGCGTGAAGCCAGAGACCAGACTCCCACTTCTCCACAGCCAGCAGGCGTGCACGCTCTGCAGTAGAGGAAGATGTAGAAAACAGGTTTTGCTGAACTACTTTGCAGAGCGGCTCATCCCACTGCCTTTGGGAAGAGGGGTTGCCGGGTATTTTTGAATTCGGGCAAGCGACTTTCCAGGCATTTACAGCCTCAGTTAAGCACGGCACATCAAAATTAATCAGTGTGGAAATTAGAATATTCCTGATTAATTTCTCCGTGCCGTGAACCGAGGAAATAAATGCCGGTAAACTGATACTGGTAATTTTGCGGACACCGAGGCCTCCCATACGAATGGGAAGGGTAGCTTGAGCCCAAGCTCGGTCGTCCATGGCCACATTTAAAATTGAAGATAGAGTTTGTCTGATAATTTGATCCATTTTTTCCAAAAAATGAGGATGTTTCCACAAATGAGAGGCGCGGAGGAAGTATGTCAATTTAGGGCCGAAACAGCAGAAACGAATTAAAGTGATAGCCGAATGTAAGTTAATTTCGAGCAATCTTTCCGAAACATCATTAAAATTTTGAATTTTTTCCCCCACAAAATTGGGAAAGGAATCCTCGAAAATAGGAGCCCCAAGGAGACGAAGAGAGCTTTTATCGATGATTTTAACTTCTGGTGCCATTGCGGTAAATTTAGAGAGCGTCAGATGTCTGTCAGTACTGTCAGCTAGAAATAGTTCACATATCAGAGTTCATTTACTATGAACTCTGATATCGAGAAAAATATAGCTGTTCCCTACATTCAGTCTAGTTTTATTGTTAAATAAAACATTTTACAGTTAATATATTGAAGTGACCTAAAAACATATGCACATAAATTGAAAAAAATCCCTTATCAATTACTTAACTAAAAGTATTACTTAACTCTTCCGCATCGCTGTCGACTGGTAAAGTGCCAAAAAGGCTGGCAGCATTCAGTCTAGTTATTATGTAAACACAAATGACCCTGCCCTGCCATTTCGCTGAATTTCATTCAATGAGAATGAAAAATGATGCCGTTCAGTGTAAAGGAGTAACAAACATACAAATATACAGACGCGAACTTTTACCTTTCTAATAATAGTAAACGACTGTCAACTGACCATGAACGCGAAGCTTCACTACACGAGTACAGTGCGGCCGTAGGATCTTGGTGAGTCTGTAGTTAGTGCGAATTTTAGCGCTTGATAACTCATAAAAAAATAAATGGTTTAAACAAATATTGAATCTGCAGTTGTTATTGCTGTTAAAAACTGTTTTTGGCATTTATTTTTTTAAAACCTTTATTTTTGTACGAGATTCATTCATTCGTCACTAATACACTCTTGATTTACGCCGGCATGAAGGTTACATACAAAGCTATGAAACTCTATTGACGAAACGGCAAAGTCAACATTGTCCTGTAGCCATAATATTTTATTGCCATACATCTTACCAATTAATAGAATGATGAGCAGTGACCGAGTGGTAAAGGCCCTAACTTACGACTTGTAGGTCGCGGGTTCAAACCCAGCCAAGCGGATTACTTTTTGTAATTTATTTCATCACCACTGCTCTCAAAACGGTGAAGGAAACCGGCATATCTTAGAACAAAAATTCGAAGACACATGACATCCACCAATCCGCACTGGGCCCGCGTGGTGGATTACGGCCCGTTTCCTCTCCTCGAGAGGAGGCCAGTGTCCCAGCAGTGGGAACATTAAAAAGGCTGATAATAATGAAAAATGACCTTCACACGTTCTCGAGATAAAGGGTCTTGACAGACAGAGAACAACAAAGTGATCTCAATCCAAGGAACCCAAAATGTGAAAAAGAAGTATGATATGTAGTACAACGTGAGCAAGCCTAAAATCGCAAAATAATACAGACTTACGTACGTTACTATGTGTGCCGAACAGCTGATTCTCTGCTAGATTCTCGTAGTAAAAAGTTGTTAATATTCATGTACAGTGCGATTGTGGGGACGTGACACACATACTAGTAACCTGTCGAGTGAAGATTCTCTCAAAAAACTCATCGCTGACCCAGAAATAAGGTGATTACGTAGGTTTTCAAAGCTATAGTTAGGTTTCTTCTTCTTCTCAGTCGGTACTCTTGTCAGAGTGGTCGTGGTCATCATTGTGAGTCACGATGAGTGATCATCTTCTTCTCGGATTCACGAAGAGTCTATGTCTCCGATGCGTAGATATTATAGGTAGAGTCATCATCATCACCAGCCTTTTAATGTTCCCACTACAGGGACACAGGCCTCCTCTCTCTAGGAGAGGGATAGGTAGATTACAATCTGATAAACTGTTCAATATCCATGTTCAGGTTTTTTTTGAGTAAGTTTACCATCAAAAGAGTTCTTCCGCTATAGAGAGGAACGAGACGGCGTTTTGTTTGCAGACTAAAGCTTTTGTTCTTTCAATTCTCTTAGGTGTAATTACTTCTCTCTCTCTAGAGTGAAGCGGGAGGGCGTGTCAGATCTTTATTGACTAAAACACACTTTTATGTTCTTTCTTTGCTTAGAATTTCAAAAGACACGAGTGGAACACAACGCGCCGTCGACGACTAGGGCTCGGTATGGACGGTTACTGGACAGTGAACTACCCAATGCTCACCGTTCGCTAAGGGCTCAGTTAGACAACGCAAATATCAGAGTGCGGCCACGCTGTTTCCATTTCACATAAACGCGCCCTAATACTTTACGGGGGTAAAAAGTCGTGGTGGAGGTCGGTGATTCAGAAACCCCTTGCGATCTAGAACCTAGTATCTCCCCCAAAAACTACTTCAGCACTATCAGGGTAGTTTCACCCCTAAAATGTTACTAATGAATTAAAAGTACTACACTAGTATAACTTACATTACTTCGACCCTTTTATCCCGAAAAGGTAGACACAGGTGTTCCTGCAATGAATCAACCAATCCTTACCTACTGAGGGTAGCTATTAAGGAAGACCATTAAACAGAAAGGAACCGATAAAGTAATATTAAGGAAACTTGGCAGAAAGGTTAATCACCACCCACAGAAAAGTAGTTATAAACAACATAACATGACGCACATTTTTCTCCGTGTGTTTCATAGATTTTTTTTTTTATTTGAAATAAACAAGTGCTTGACTGCGGTCCCACCTGATGCCCGAAAGCGCGGGCTTGCGGTTTTTTATTTATAGTAGGTAAAAATCATCGAATGACGAATCCCACTCTTGGGCGGAAACAGTGTCAGACTCTTAGTGACTAAAGAACCTACCCCGTGCCTTTCTTGCCTTATTCCCAGAGCCCCGCGGCGGAGTAACGCTTTCGCACCAACCCTCAGCTGCGGTAGTTCACCGTCCGGTCGTCTGGTAATGGTCCAGACCAAGCCAGGTCATCGACAGCGTGCTCTGTTCCCGCGCGCAACTGCAAGGCCAAAGCCTACTGTGACCCGGTCCGGTTTCTAAAAGGAAGGTACCCCGATATGAGGGCTAAGAACGAATGGGGTGGGTCGTTTAGACAGTAAGTACTGTTTCCCGTCACGCCCAAGGGCGGGATCCGTCATTAGATGATTTTTCCCACCAAGTATTCATTTTTTATCAATCATTATTCATTAATGTATCTGGACCTATTTTATTGCCTTGTTAGACGGCACCAACACTGCATTTTCCGGTAGGCTTTCGTCACTTCAGAACCTTTCAGCCCCATTGACCTTTGTTCTGCGAGTAATGTGCCAATTCTGCTGGCTATAACAATAACTTTGGTTCTATTACGGACATCTATATTCCTGATATGAAACCGCAAGGAAACTTCGAATATAGCCCTTTCTTTTAGGTGACTTTCAGTCTTCCTATGAGCCTCTTTGCAAGCAAAATTCCAGAGCCATGACAGACTTTTACAGACTAAGGGTCGAGTTATTTTAGTTGATATTTGCGCTCCAGCGCAACGCTAACTTTTCACACATTCTGAAAGCCATTGAAAGTGCAGCACACCATAAAAAAAGGCAAAGAAGAAACGAGGTGGGTCTTCAGTCTGTAAAAGTCTGACACTATATCCCGCTCCGCCCAAGGGTGGGAGATGTCATAGGATGATTTTTGCCTACCACAAAAAAAAGATATGAGATATATTATGCCCAACAGATACATTTAAAGATCTACGGAACAAAGTGTGTCTGCTTTCAGTAGAGTGTTGTAGCGATGGCTATGTCGTCCCTCGTGATATCAATCAATCAATCTATGGGGCTGATTGATTAGACCGGCCTTGCTTACTGACACAAAAGTGTGAGTCAACCCCATAGTACATATTAGTACCAACCCATAGTTGCTATGCTGAAAAAAGAAGTCGATAATGTCGAAAATTTAATATAGGTAGTACATTTCCATTACCCGCCCGAGCCTTAAGTGAGGGTGTTAAGGCTGCAGTGATCAATTTACACGTATATCAATAGACGTTTTTCAATACACTTATATAAATAAACTGGCTTTGATGTGTGACTAGACACTAAATGTATGATAATTGCGCACTTTTTCGAACTTGTGGGACCATAGAAATCTATGTGTGGGACACATAGTTACAGTAACATTAAATTGCGTATCTGCAAGCTGGTTTTCGAGTATTAAAAAAGAAGTTAAACAATTAATCATTCATTGATTGACATTTTCTTACTATTACTTATTAAAACCTACCTATGTTCCTTTATTTACCTTTCGCATTTCAGGGCCAAGTAACTCTTTTGTCCAATCTCGCGGCATGTCAGGCGATTTCCCTAACATCCAAAATGTACGCATTGTGTGAAACTTCGGAAATACGTCTATCGACTTATCATGGAACAGACAGGTGACACTAACATGAGCGCCATGACAGTATGCTGTCTATCTGATCATTTGGTGATTGTTCAAATGTGGCTCCGAACAGTTGGAACATCTCAGAAAACGATAGATAGCATATGCGTTTACAAATGTTATAGAAAGTAGTTATGTTATCAATATGTTTTGGATCTGAAAACGGATTTGTATACACCAGTTTTGGGTACAGTTACGGGTATGCATTTGTTTCGGATAATATGCTAGTTACAGATAGATTCGATTATAGATTTTTTTTAAATAAAAATAAGTAGTAAAAGTGCTGACCGAGTGGTAACGGCTTCCTTGAGGAGTGGCTGGAGAGATCTCACGGCGTAGCAAGTTCGAGAGGTTCTTGCACCGGATTCGTGCGGAAGAGACGACCGGGTGTCGCTACTGTGTTGACCGCCTGGAAGACACGGTGGAGCAAACGGTAGAAGTGTGCCCCTTGGAAAGTGCATCGCCGTGTCCTCGTGGGGCGATCGGCGGCGGCGATCTCTTGCGCTGGACCTTGGTAGTGGCCATTTTCCGGAGCGAGAAGGATTGGCAGGTGGTCGCCTCCTTCCATGAAGCAGTAATGCTAGCAAAGGAGGAGGCCGACCGCATAAGGCAAAGGCGCTCACGTCACAGACACCGCTGGGATTCCGATGTCGATTTCACCAGGTTTTACACATAAACCTAGCCAGAGCAAGTCATTACTTATACATAATTCTAAATTCTAGGTCTAAAGTTAATTTTCCTTAAGTCCTTAATAATTGACAATTTATTTATACACATAGTTATTCGTTGGGCATTAGCATAATTATTTGTTTAAGATTTAGTAGTGGTTCATTCGATTAGTAAATAAATGTTAAAAAATATAGGTAAGTAATGTCTTCACCTTTACCCAAAACTATCCGAAACACTTATATCGGTTTCGCATTTTTTTTTGTTTCGGATATCCCATAGTTTCGGTACGGAACTCCATGACATCCCTGACAAATACTCGTAGTTCGTTTATCTAATAAATCAATATTAATCGGCAAATATTATGTCGGTTTCGGACATATTTTTTTTATTCGGATGTTCGATTGTTCCGATTACGGAATCCCATGACATCCCTGACAAATAGTTCGTTTATCTAATAAATCAATATAAATCAGAGTAGAATGGTGACCTAATCCACAATATTGACCGGACAATCTTAGGGTGGCTTTGGGAGACAGTAAATTAAATAGGAGACTTGCCCAACTGTTAATCCAGTTTGAGTTTAGTTTTGTTTCGAGTCATTGAACTCTCTAAGACTATGTTGAGCCCTTTAAGACTACGTTGAGCTACACGATGACTGATGTTACAAATTTACTGTGAAAGCCTTCTGACAATCACAAAATGGGCAGTAGGATTATTTGAAAGGTTAATTAAGCTAGACCGACGTAGACATTAACGACGATTAAGACGCCTAATTTGTACGTAGAACAACATCGCGTGGCGTGTATCATATCTGTGTATCTATCGTGTATAGCTCAACAAATCTATTTTCCATATAAAATGTATGGAGACAGACGCGCCCAGATCGGCGTGTGTGCCACATGTGTCACTAGCAGTGTAGATCTACTTTTATTGTATCTCTGGAACGCAGAGGGCAGTCCTTAAGGACACGGGTAGGTTTAAGGACAAATGCCACAGAACAACATGAAATGAGTACATGTAACATGAACATAGTCCTATATATAATTTACTAACAAGACTAAGTAGTACTAAGTTATTATTTTATGTGTTTGTCTGTAAGATAATATAGAGTGAACGGTAAAATAACTTGTGACCGATACTTAGACACAAGATCATCACAAATTATTTTTTACTAAACATTTACTATGGGATCAAATCTGAAATCGTGAAAAAATTCATTTAGTACATTTGGACCAGTCAGGCGAACATAAATGTAAAGAACAGCTTTTAGCGATTTCAGGTTTGGTTCCGTAATAAAAGTTTTTTGTTATCTTGACTACAATCACGTGTTTAGGTATCGGTCACTTATCACCAGTCACCCTATACACCGTGAAATTTTAATGGTTGTTTTCCCTCAGCGAAATGGTTGTGTTTTGGTAATACAAACGTTTGATAAAAAAATAAAATATTAAAAACAAAAAATAGACCTGTAGAGTGCAAGCTAATTATGACGTATCACAACGTGCGAGAGCTTATTTTGGTTTAAATATTTAATTAATCGGTTTCCTTTGACGGCGTGCTGCGCATGCGACTCTAGTAGTACCTACAAATTACGTCTAATGTTACTATTGTTTTCGCTTTTTTGAGTTGATGAATATTTTTAATAGGTAATTATTTATATAAAAAAAAAAACATTTTATTTTTTATTTTTACTGTATGCTTCAAAAGTACTCCTTATGGCAAGTCATTCTGCCGCGGGAAAACAACCATTTAAATTTCACGGTGTATATCACCCACTTCTATCAAGATCGGTAATACTACATTTAAAGTTGTGTACTAAGTATGTTTACTTTGGACAGACGGTTCAGTTGGGTAGACTAACTTCGAGAAAGAAGTCAATTTTTGAATCCGATTCGGCTGAACCACTGAGAATCCTATGGATGCGAGACGCACGGGACCGTTTATTGTGGTGATAACCAACAGCCAACTGTCTATCCCACAGTGAACGTCTTTCTGCTGAAATGATGATGATGATATCTATTATTATAGGCCAAGATGACTCATAATTTACTTAATCATTATTTATACTAGTGGTACATAGGCGGACTTACTGCATTTGACTAAAATTTAGATAAATAATAGATATTCCAAATAAAATTAACATTAAATCACACAACAATAAACAGCTTTATAATAAAAACATAATGTGTAGGTATATTACGAGTATGTAATGCTAAAATATAAACTAATAAATACCCACTATAATAAATATTAAATCATTATAATATTATGAGAACTTAAACCAAAACATTTCAAGTACCTGGTAATTCAAATTTCACACATTATTGCTATTTTTATTATTACATGAAGATGTAGAAACAGTCTCTTTCTCTTCACCCAGATCAAGAAACCTTACTTAATGATTTCCTACCGAAACAAATAAAAAAAACAACGACATTCATCTCCGATATTCTCAAACAATCAGACCCTATCAAGATACGTTTGACCTTCATATTTTTGGCACGGAACAATGAGAGAGACCTTGACCTATAAATAGGTATGTATTATGTCTGTTTGTCCGCGGAGGTCATCTGATACGAACCATAGACCTCGTCTAGACATACACAACGCAACGGTTACTGACGACTGATAAGAGATCTTTCATCCGTACACATTTTTTTAGTTTTTTTTTTTTTTTAAGTATCTCTCTGAGTTGAAATACTTGTTAGTAATATTTAAAATGCCTCCTCTTTTTATATCAAGTCAAGAGAGAATAGGTTCTTAATAAACTAGTGCGCTTCACCAATAACAATTATACTAGATGGCGTTGTGTGATAGTTGTGGACATATTATATTATTATTATATTACTGCTCATCAAAGTGGAATCGCTATCAAGCACTAGTTTATATTAATAACAAGTTTTCAATGAAAATATATTTTTCATAACAAGCTTTTATAGCCCGCTATTCCTTTATAATTAATACTCATCAAGACCTTACCGAAAAGTACAAACATGTTAAGATGATTTTATTGTATTACTGAGTTTTTAGGGCCATCTTCCTGTTCCATCATCAGACCCTGGTTACCATCTAGCACCATAATACTCGTCAAGACGAATCACACGAGCCCAAACTCGGTGGGGTTGTGTCGATTAATTACCGAGTTGCTATGGCCATCTTCTAGCTCTATCATCAAATCAGCTCCATGTTATCATAATATTGCATTGTCACGCGATTACATTACAAGCTAATAAAAAGCTTGTAAAAAAAATAGAACACTAACTTTTGGCCGCGTGAAAACCAAAAACCATAAATATCCATGTAACTCAGTAATAAATTAGTATTTTATTGTTGAAAGAATTTTAAGTCAGTCCAAGAGACTTTCAGTTTATTAAAGAATAAACTCAAAAACAACTAGAGCGATTTAAAAAATTCAACAAAACAGTAATTTGTCCTCTTTATAAAATTAGTATTCCAATATAGGAGAAATTCAATGGTCTATAACTAGTTTATTCAATAATTTTGGAGTCTATGCTACAAAATTAAATCAATCATGAACCATTGAACTTCAACAAAGAAATAGACACTTAAGCATTGACATTGATATTAACCCCTGACTGTATCTAATGTGAATTTCATTCATTACAGCACGTATTTATTTATTTATTTAACCACACATCGTCTTACAACATCTACCCAAAGGAGCACTATTAGTTCAGAATCTGCGTGTAGTCTTCTAAAGAGCGCCTCGATCGCTGTGGTGAGTCACGAAAGTTTGCGCAACATCAGGCAGGCAAAAGATGCCAATTCGATTACTGCATGTCATCATCATCATCAGCCTTTTTAATGTTCCCACGGCTGGGACACAGGCCTCCTCTCTAGGAGAGGGAAATCTCGTTCGTGTTTAACAGTATCAGAACATATTGTATGAATTATTCAGTGACTTTTCTCTCTCTTTTGTCAGACTTTTACTGACTGTCAACAAGTGTCCTTCAGTTAGCTTTTGCGTTTCGGTTCATGAGTTTTCTTATCAGAAATATCCAAGAGTATTTAGAGAGAGTGTTACTTCTAGGCTTCTAGGCAATCGTCGACCTCATCGCCGCTTTCCATCAGGTGAGATAGAGGTCGCCGAGCCTTTTGACAACAAAATACACGTAATGAAAGATGTTCGGTATCTCTGCTTATCCACAATAGTACCTACCTAAAATATGAAGCCTTCCCTATCATTATCGTTAGTCTCATCTCTCAAGGTCGTACCACATGCCGCTTAACGATAAGGAAGCCGATCTGTTACGAACTTCCCCATTTGCACCCCATAGCTCGTGCGTACTCGAAACGGTAACGATCATCCTTTGTTCGATATTTCGGATACGCTATGATTACAGGAACGTGTCAAACATACTGATTCGTGCCGCCATTACTGAAAAAAAAGCCGGGTTAGTGCGAGTCAGATGTGCGTACGAAAGGTTCTGTAACATTATCTTCCAACATTAGACTCATTACGATTACGTCTACACTAATACAATAAAGATATTATTTTTTTTTTGTTTGTAGGAGGTAATCTCTTGAACTACTGGTCCGATTGGAGAAATTTTAGCAATAATAGAAAGCTGCTTTACTCCTGAGTGACATAGTCTATATTTTATGTACGCGGTGAAGCCGCTGACAAAAGCTAGTAACATATAATTTTCAAGTTTTTCTTGTTTCATACTTTTTCAGCATCGTTTTTGTTTGGTTGTAGGTAGTCGGGTTTTAGTTTTTTTATTAGTATTTGTGGTTATAGTGGCAATAGAAATAATGTGTCTAGCTATCACTGTTCTTGAGATAGGTACAGCCTGATGACAGAAAGATGGACAGTGGAATTTTAGTAATGGTTTTTTTTCCGGTGGAGAAAAATCATCCAATGACAATTCCCGCCCTTGGGTGTGGCAGGAGATAGTGTCAGACTCTAACTAAAAAAACTTGTACAAATTTGAGTATCTCGTTTCGTTCCAAAGTTGGGTATCTCATTTAATACCCTTTGGGTGCGGACTGCGGAACCCAAAAAAAGCCGACACTCACGCTGGGCCACCATCATCAACCTATTATGTAGCTGGTGTAGGTTTCGGTATCCAATTTTTGCTGTGATTATTGCGATGGTCGGTGAGTGCCGAAAGTGGTCATTGTCATTTGGTTAGGAAAAAATTGTGTTTTAAAAATCTTGCTTGCTTGCTTGCATGCTTTTATTTCTCTACTAGCTCATAATAGCGGCTTCGTCCGCATCATTCTATAGTAAAGTGACATAATATTCATCTAGAGCATGTTTTTTTTTTATCGGGTCAGCAATTTTTCTCGGTCGGTCTGGACGGTTACGGGACACATGGATGGTGAACTACCCATTGCTCACAGTCCGCAAGCCCGCGACTACGGTGGATGAAAACATCGTAATATCTCTTATGTACGGATGGTGACAGTACATTTCAATTCATCATCATTTCAGCCAAAAGACGTCTACTGTCGGACGTAGCCCTCCCCCAAGCGTCACCATAACGACCGGTCCTGTGCGTCTCGCATTCACCAGATTGCCAACATTGTTCTTTGGCAGTTTCCCCTTCCATTAAAAAAAAGCTTCTAGTTTGCTTAATTTTGAACTGATTTGATTAGATTTTTTTGTTAAACAAATAATTTAAAGCAATTGAGTCAACTACCAAAAATATCCTTCACAGTGTCAATGTTTGAGAAAGTTTTCCTTTGCTTTTATTCTAGGCTAACGACTTCTACCTTTTATTGGATATTTCAGAATTGCTATGTCATGAACTAAGTGTGATTGTGGGGACGTGTTACGCGTACAAGTAACCTGTGGGATGAAGATTTTCTAAAAGAAAAGAAAGAAAGAAAAACAGTTTATTCACGCGAAATAACAAAGCTATCATAGGTACAAACAATCATTACAATTCGCGTAAAATGGCCAAACGCTCAACATAATGCTATGGTCCTATGCATAATGTACAAAAATTAAACAAACAAAAAGTGGTTCTTAAGGGACAGTCTACTAAATTGTTAAAGTCAAGCCCTTACCTACGGTGACTGGAAATCGTGCGATTCCTGAAACCTTGATGTTTACATGGAAGTATATTTTTATTAATTTATTCAGACTTTACTATACATTAATTTAATAAATAATTAATTTAATAAATAACTTATAGCTTAACTTAGCTATAAAAAATATATACTATTGGTTTTATTACAGTCATAACCTTTAGAGATTGCCGAGAGGGATTCATCCTCATCATCATCATTTCAGTCCATAGACGGCCAGAGGCCGAGAGGGACTGTCAGACTTCAATTAATGTAACGCAATCCGCGATCTCTTGTAATGAACTGCCCTCTTGACAAGTGGCCACCGTTTCGCTAACACCGAAAGCTTTGAGTTGGCCACGCCCCCTAAATTCTTTGTTCTGACCTCATCTCAACGCTTAATCACAAGGTTAGAAAAAAGGAATTCAAGACATGGCTAACTCCAAGCGTTCTACGTTAACGAAACTACAGTAACTTGGCTAATGACGCAGATCATGTTACCACCTATTTCTAGGCTGGCCTCGACGTCGCTTTTTTACCGTCTCAATTAAATTGGGGTAAAAGAATGCTTTTACCCCAATTTAGAGTATTAAAAGTAATGACTTTTAATACCCTTTATAATATCTCCATCTAAAAATAAATAATCCCTACTCCTGAATAACGTCCCTTTGTTCGGTATTGGGCACACGGCATGATTGCGTGAACGTGTCGCCCATACATGTCGGTTATTGTTTCGTGTATCTGATCTAATACGTAATGCATATAGGCGCTAATGGAGGCGTCGGGGCGCGTGTCACGTAAGGGGCTCCTTTATGCGAAGTGATATTCTCGCCTATGGTTAGGCGAAATTCTTGCTCGTCGAGAAGCAAGAATATCTAAGCGAGAGTAACTGGATGGTGCGAAATCGAAATTTGTTCTCTGTGTCGTTGATACACTGACCATTTCACTAATTTTGAGGTGATTTTCACACTACTTACTAGATGCTAATAACGTTAAATTGCTGTTTACAATATTATGTAAAAAAATCTTCATCTAAAAATGAATAATCCCTACTCCTGAATAACGTCCCTTTGTTCGGTATTGGGCGCACGGCATGATTGCGTGAACGTGTTGCCCATACATGTCGGTTATTGTTTCGTGTATCTGATCTAATACGTAATGCATATAGGCGCTAATGGAGGCGTCGGGGCGCGTGTCACGTAAGGGCTCCTTTATGCGAAGTGATATTCTCGCCTGTGGTTAGGAGAGTTTCTCGCTCGTCGAGAAGCAAGTATGTCTAAGCGAGAATAACTGGACGGTGTGATATCGAAATTCGTTTATAATTACGTCTATACTGCCATTTGTCACTGACATTTGACACTAACAATTTCACTAATTTTGAAGTGATTTTCATTTACTACTAAATGCTAGTAACGTTAAATTACTGTTTACAATATAATGTAAAAACTAGTAATCTCTAAGACGGAAAGCAAAAGCCTTAAAAGACGATGACGGGGCGTAGTACTCTACACGCACCTTAAAGAGTTGTTAGCGAAACAGGTTGCCATAGTTTCGCTTCTGAAAGAAAAACCCTGAGTCCTGCAACGCAAAGTGAAGAAGGAACAAGAGAGTGTTTTTGTCACAAAAATGCCCACAAAAGCTTTAAACGACTCAATTTTTTATTTAGTTTCTCACAAAATGTTCTTTTTAAGGCGAGAATGTATCCTCATGTAAACGAACCTTTTTTCCGCAGTTACTACTGACGTAAACGTAAACCACCGCGTTTGTGGATAGTTTGCGTTTTGGTGAAACTGACGGTACTATGATTGTACTGTGACGCCTACAATATCATAGCTAGTATCACATATGTTGGTAGATATTGAACATGACACCAATTAGGTGGGTTGTACACCGTGAAATAATTAGTAACATTTATAGGTATTATATTATGTCGTGATCTTGATGCCAATCTGCGAACCATTTTTGGAGCATGTGAGAGCTTGGGTTTACAATGTGACCTGATGCTGGTAATTACTTTAGGTACATGTGACATGTACCAACCCACACTGGGCCCGCGTGGTAGATTACGGCCCATTCTCTCTCTTAGAGAGCAGGTGTGAGTCCCAGCAGTGGGAACATTATAAGGCTGATGATGATGATGATGATGCTCGGAGTTTACTTGCGTGATCGCAACAGAAATGAAGCCAAAGAAACAATGTTGCCGACGTAGTACAAATAAATGCCAAACTTTAGTGGCAATAGGCACAAGCAGGGTACATTTCACGCAGAATCGTTGGCCGTTGGGGCTGAAAGGTTCTGGAGTGGCGACCACGTACCGGATGATGCAGCGTTGGAAAGCCCACTACAAAGTGGACCGATTACCTGGTCAGGGTTGCTGGAATTGCGTGAATGCAAAACGCACAGGACGATTGTGGTAGCGACGCTTGGGGTAGGTCTATGTCCAACAGTGGACGTCTTTCGGCTCAAATAACGATGATGAATCAGCATCACCATTATTTGAGCCATCATCGTCAGATGATGAATACAACGTTGATAATGACAGCCTAAAATTCATTATTAAGGGATTTTGGAGAAAGTTCAGAAATACTCTGTCATTTCAGTTATCTGCATAAAACCGTTAAGTCGGCAATGAGTAAGTGACGCCATTTTCTGCTGAGCAAAAGTTTTGGCGGTCATATAGCCATAGACAAATTGTCACGGGCCGTCTTCTATGAGTAAACGATGAAACATTCATAGACACGCTTTTTTTATGGTGGAAAAAATCATCTAATGAGTCGTAATAATCCATTGGGCGGAGCGGTAAACAGTGTCAGACTCTTACTGACTAAACAACCCACCCCATTCCTTTTTAGCCTTCATACTAAGACCGGACCTTCCTTTCAGAAACAGAACTGGGGCCCCAGTAGGCTTCGGCCCTGCAGTTGGGGGCCACTCCATTTGCTGACCACCCGTGGGTGAGGCGCGCGGGAACAGAGCGCGCTGTCGACGACTGGCTTGGTCCGAACTGTTACCAGACAACCGGACGGCGATTCATAGACAAGCTTGGCTAGTACGGAAATTTTTGTTTTAATGGTAGGTTTATACGCTTTCCAAGCGTTGGCAAGCCTCGGCCAATCGCCATTGTGTAGCCATTGTATAAATGGGGAAACCCCGTAAATACAATAGCGATTGGCCAACGCTTGGCAAGCGTGTAAACCTACCATAAAACTGTCTCTTCTGAACTAATTGTGCTCCATTGGTGTAATTGCTATAAGGCGTTCCGATGTGAGGATAAACAAATAAATAAATAATAGTATAATGTTGATGAGGAATGTCCTAGTTTCCCTAATCACTGTCCACGGCTCTAGAGGGATGTTTGCATGTAACCACGGTGCTTTGCTAACGGATTAGTGATTGCATTATGTCGCTAATTGCACGTAGGAATGCCTTGACACTGTACCTGCCTGTACCTATACGTTATCTACACTGAATTGAGGTTTGGTATGTATGTAGTGTGACGGGTGATAGGACAGAGTGGAAGAGAAAAACAAGTTGCGCCGACCCAATTAATATGGGATAAGGGTAGGATGATGATGATGATGATGATGATGATGATGATCAAACTCTGAAAGTAGGTATTGATATGATTGCTGAAATTTTTCCCTGTAAAGCTGCTTTATGTAATCCATAATTTCAAATTTCCACATTTGAATTCAAGATACAGAATTCTCAGTAATTTTCGAGCACTATATTAAGATATTTAATATTTTCATTAAATCACTAATGATGTAGGTACTCGTTATTTGTTATTGAATCAAAATATCATTACGTAGTATAAAACCAAGTCGCTTCCCGCTGTCCCTATGTATGCTTGGATCTTTAAGACTACATAACGGATTTTGATGCGGTTTTTTTTAATAGATAGAGTGATTCAAGAAGAAGGTTTATGTGTATAATATATTTAATATCACCGTTGCACCCGTGCGACGCTGGGGCGGGTCGCTAGAACGAGTATCAAAATCAATGCCACTTTTCGTTGTAATTTTGAAACTTAAGAACGGGCTCACCTATCCAAACAAAATGTTTAGGCTTTGTTCGGATTATTTAGTAGATGGTTTATGTGAAATTTGCACAAAATCGGTCGAGCGGGTCTTCATTTATCACATTTTTCTGTTGCCGGGAGCGTAACCGCGGGCAAAAGCTAGTTGAATATACATTGCAGCTGAAATTCAGAATTTCAGAAGATTACAAATGACAATTGTATAGTGAACATCATGTCACGACAGGCTATTGTGGTATTTCCAATTTATTTAACAAAATATTGAATATTTTATACGTGATTGGTTTTACGTGGAAAATTTTAACGGGAATTTGGTTGTATTAGTGTGTGTAGTGTCATTCTTACCTGTTATTGCACACAGAAACATATAAATGCTAAAACAAAGGATGATTAGTGCGCAAAGGCGAGTTTAACATAGAGCCTGTAGGTTAAAGCTCTGGTTCATAAACTTAACATGACAAGAAAGAATTGAATTTTTTTTTTGCGATGCGAATTAGGTTACGAATTCATTACATCTATACACATTTATAAGTTTAGTCTTTTTTATTGTTTTTTGATTAATCTATCCCACCTGATGGAAAGATGGAAATCCGGTCGACGATGGAGCGCGCTTACATAAAAATAACCATCAGGAAACACAAACTCCGGCAGGATATCCCATTCCTTACCTGTACACACAATGAATGTGTTTTTAAAACAATTTGTGCGTAGGTATTAGTGGGACGTCCACCGGGTGAGACATTTCCGTACGCTTGATAGTCCGATTATAGTCGAAGGGGCTAAGCGGAATTAGTTATACATACATACTTCCCGAAATGCAGCCGGTAGAAAACCGACAGGCTAGCAACTTGGCGTCGATGCTCAAGACTTTGAAGTTTCGATTCGACAAGTGCAACTTTGTCAATGGTCCTATTGGCTCGCGTCTCAATTGTCTAGAGTGAATCAAGCTGGTATCGGGTAGATCAATCCCAAAGATGATTGCAGTATTCCATACATGACCTACCTTACGCTTGATAAAGTTTAAGCAGTTGTTCCGGCGTGTAATAGGTCTGACCTTTGCGAGGATTCCTAGCTTTTTTTTGCAGCAAGTTGGGCCTTTGCTTCAATGAATGGGCCAAAGTTGAGAGTAGACGTTAACGTAACACTAAGAATACCAAGATGGTATCTAGCTAGACAGCTGAGCCAAGTTTGGACAGTGTCAAACTTCTACAACTGTTCTAGGCCCGTTATCGTCGATCTAGTAATTACATTGCAATATACCAGCCCCCCTAACCAAATCACTACGATCGTTTCGTGACGAGTCTCTTTCTACAATCGAAACGCCTCAACGTAAGTATTAATTACTAGTATTTGCCCGCGGCTTCGCCCGCGTACATAAAATATAGCCTATGTCACTCAGGAGTAAAGCAGCTTTCTATTGTTGCTAATTTTTTTCCAATCGGAATAGTAGTTCCAGAGATTGCCTCCTACAAACAAAAAAAAAAAAACAAAAAAATATAAAAACAAAAAAACAAACTTTCCCTCTTTATTATATTAGTGTAGATATCATAAAACTGCAGGATGTAGCGATGAACATTGTAGAAACGATTACATTTCATTCTATCATTTTGAATTATGTTGAACTTTGCTACCGGGTAAAATGGGGTGAATAGAACTTCAGGGGGTGAATAGAAACCAAATTTTTATTAGGATTATTACTTTGATTTTATATTTTTAGTTTTAATAAAGCATTTTTGTTTTCAGTATGCTGCAAAAAAAAAAAAAAAAAACGTGAAAAAACAAGAAAATGTTGTTTCTATTCACCCCAGATTTGTTTCTATTCTCCCCGTTTTAAGGTACTAATTTTGTTGAAATGAAGTCATTCCATATATTTGATTAGTTGTTTATTAGCAACTTTTTTTTAACGTTTGTCAGCAACTTTTATCAACTTGGCTAGGGGAGCTGAACATTCTATAATACCTACCGATATTATCGAATATTAATTAAGCCGTTTCCAAGTCTTTTTAAATAAATAATATTGTTTCCTGAAATTCAGTAGACAAATATTCCATTGAATACTTATATTTACGTGATATTAATGCGGCCCAGTGCACAATGTTATCCATAGCGTTGGACATTGGGCCGCAAAATTTCCACAGATTTTTGCAGCTCAATGTACATATATAAACATCATGCCGCCTTATTGTGGTATTTCCAATTAATTCATAAAATATCCAATATTTTGTACCGTGATTGGTTTTAACTGCTATTGTTTGAAAATGTTGTCGAATTTTCTGAATAAATCATTTTCAGTAAACTGAAATTAAGTAGAATTTATGTGTAGGCTACACGGTTCCATGAATTTATTACTAATTATTTTTTGCTAACTGCCCCTAATTCTTCTTTAATTTCTTTAATGCACACTAGCTTTTGTCAGCGGCTTCGCCCGCGTACATAAAATATAGCCTATGTCACTCAGGAGTAAAGCAGCTTTCTATTGTTGCTAAAATTTTTCCAATCGGACCAGTAGTTCCAGAGATTACCTCTTACAAACAAAAAAACAAACTTTACCTCTTTATTATATTAGTGTAGATAGTGTAGACAACAACTTATCATAGATACATTGATTTGACAATTCATGTACAAAGGCCCCCTACGGTTTGCCTGCGTATATAATTGCTGCTCAGCTTCCTTGGGCTCCTCAAGTGGACACCAGTCTCCGCACACCTATTGTTCTTTAATTGTGTCTGTAATTACGGTAATCGAAAAGTTAATATGTAAAATATAATAACATCACCCTTGTTTTTTGGAAAGGGTAGGTAAGCCCCCACGAAGTAAGTATGTAACTTACATAGATTATACTCCAACATTTGTCTACAGTTTGCTAAGTTGCACAGAGAAAATTGTTTTCACATAAACAGTTTTGATCTCTTTAATCCCGTGGAGTGTCGATCCGGCACATGAATACTATCGATTTGTAGACTAATAACACCTAATTTCTATAAATATAACCTGCTGGATATATCCAGCCTGAATCTGTGTGTTCAGATGGCTACAATACGGGAATCGTCAAATCTAGAAAGAATATGGTGAATAGGTTACTTCTAGGTAAGCGCGCTCCATCGTCGTCGCTTTCCATCAGGTGAGTCAGACGTCAAGCACGAACCTATAAACAAAACAAAAAATATATAAAATATTTTTACATATAATGTGCTAAGTTCCCCTTCTATTAACAAAATAACATACATATAACAAAGAAGTATTACAATATAATGCTTCTTTGTTATATGACTGCGCCCTTCACAAAATCATAACTTACTATCAGGTCATCTGAAAAACAGTGATCAAACACGATCTTATCCATAATAAAACGATTGTATCTATAGATTTAAGTTTTGTACAAGTTCTATTACTTTTTGGGGTACAATAAACTTTAATCTGTCTATCTATCTATAAAGTTTGATGTAACTAGAAAATTAGAATATTTACTTAAAATCGGTCATGGAAGCAATATTTCAGCCATCGAAAACAAAGATAAATTGAACTGTTACAAACTTCATAACCACTCAAAGTAAATTCTGCTAACTTAGGAGATAATTTCAATAGATAAATTAACATCAGCTTCGAACAATATTAATTATTATCATATTATGACTCATATTTCACCCACAGACATCGTTTTCTATCAAAATTGTGGGTAACTAACTTGAAATGACTTTGAGTTAAATTTGTAGCCAACTATTCCGCTGGTAGATATCGCTGTCAGCGATAAGGCTGCCATTGTGCACATAGGTTTAAGTTTGTGTATAAGTTGTGTTACTTTTTTCATCATGCAGAATAGAACTTATTCTGGTCTACAAAAGTTTCTTAAATTTTATTTTATAACATGCCAATAAAGCTTATAACATTTTTATTTTAATGATGGGCAAAAATCATCCAATGACGAATCGCGCCCTTGGGCGAAGTGGGAAACAGTGTCAGACTCTTACTGACTAAACACCCCACCCCGTTCTTTCTTTACACTTTGCGCTGGGGCCAAGCCTTCCTCTCATAAAGATATCCTGGGCCCCAGCAGGCTTCGACCCTTTTGCAGAGTCCAATTAAAATACTATTAGAATACAATTGTGACAATAAATATAGCAGTTTGATTTTGAAGAGGGAAAAAATTTAAAAATAATTGCAAATGAAACAAACAGAGCAATACACAAGTATGAACTCGACTACAAAATTAAATTTAATTACTTAAGTAGTTACAGTATATAAATGTACATAAAGAACTAAATAACTACATACATTTATATTATATCTATACTTATAAAAAACACTAACACATCGATACTCCTCTATATCGCTGTCATCTGGAATGGTGCCTAGAAGACTAACAAATCGTGGCCAAGTTGAATGCTGATTCTTTGGATAACGAAATATTTTCTTAGTCTACAGAAAATGTTTTAATGCAACCGTTTCAGTCCCCTTGACACCCAAGCGAGCGCCGGCGCTCGCGGGAACTATAGCGAACGCCGGCGTTCGCGGGTATTAACGGAAACTATTAACGTACAATATTTGATTTTTTTTTGTAGGGTATTTTGATATTTATCCAAGAACGTAAAAACAAAGTTTTTATAGACAAATAACTTTCCGTTAATACCCACGAACGCCGGCGTTCACCGTAGTACCCGCGAACGCCGGCGTTCGCTTGAGGGGAGAGGAGTTAAAGCCCCCAACAAACCTAATAACCTAATTTAAATTTCTAGTTTAATTACATTGCATGAATTACTAAATTGTACGCTCTAGAAGCAAAACATAGCACCCCCAATGTATTAAATATGATTTATATAATGTACCTATGTTTTACAATTAATAAATGAATCATGAATCTCAAAACATTGTGTCTATTTGTATTGTAAACAGTCGTATTATTTTAACACATTGTGGTTAACCTTACCATAACGTGTTAAAATTAAAGACGTGCAAGCAAGGAAGAGAGATGGAAACACCCTACGAGTATGAAGCTTCATTCCTTTAACAGTTCAGATTAAGCCGTCTAATTAATCCCATACCCAAACCCCAAGGAAACAAAAACTGGGACAAAACGATCTAGAAAAAAAATTGAAGCATAGCATTCATTGCTTGAAATCAACTCTATTAATTTCTTGATAGCACGCACTTACACAAATCCGTAAAAAAACACAACAAGGAAATCAAGTCATTACATCAAAAAATACATGCACAAAACATTGACACCAGCACGAAGCTTTTAAAACATAATTTGACATCGGTGCATCCGTGCGTGCATATCGTAAGATATTCCTTTTGCGGCGCGTGTGTGATCAGGTGCTTTTCCGGAGAACGTCGCACGCGCAGCGGCTAAATATTGACATGACCTGTCCCGAGGAACAAGCAGGAATGCGTCAGAAGGCTCATATATAGGGTTCCATTAAAATAGATGGTAAAAATTTTACAAATCATTCAGACCACCAAACTAAAGACAATGGTAAAAAAAATAGTATGAAAAAAGCGCTTTATATATAGGTATATCTTATATATAAAAATGAATCGCAAAATGTGTTGGTAAGCGCAAAACTCGAGAATAACTGAACCGATTTCGCTAATTCTTTTTTTGTTGCGTTTGTTATTGTTAGGAGAAGATTCTTATGAAGAAAAAAAATAGGGTATAATAGGGTAGAGTAGTCAGTTTACGGGAGCGAAGCCGCGGGCAAAAGCTAGTAATAAATAAAAATACTTTAATCGGTGTTTTTTTTACATGGATACCTTTGGTTAGACGTACTGAACGCGCGCTGTGTCAAAATTTGCCCATCTATTTTAATGGGACCTTATACAACGTGTAACTGCACATGTGTAACTCATAACTACACCGTTAATTTTGATGATTTTAATCCCATGGAGGGTCGATCCGATACATGAAACACTAAAGATTTGTGTAGAAAAAATCCCTCCACCTACCCCGAGGCTGGAGGACATCCATGAACATTTCCACCACGAAAAAAAAAAGTGTAATTTACCCAAAAAGTTCCGGAGCCGACACTTAGCGCAAAATCACGGATGAACACAGGTGTCAAGATTGGCTCAAGTGTTGATGAACTTGATAGAATATTGAGTAAATATGGCGGGGTTTCAGGTCTGAGGATCATGATAGCAAAGCCTGTTGAGAATTCTTCGTAGTAGCGTAACTATACAGTGGCAAGGCTCCCCGCAAAATGCCACGGGCCCCTGGTATGACGGGGCCCCCAGTCTAAGAAGCCATGCTCACAACAAGTAACACAAAATTACAAAAAATTGGTAAAATATTAAAACAGCTAGCTTCTGCCCGCGACTTCTTCCGCGGAAAATTTGTGAGACAAAAATTGTGATAGCTCAGTTAATATCCATGTTATATAATTAATTTATAGCCTATGTTAGTCAGGAGTAAAGCAGCTTTCTATTATAGCTTCAATTTTTCCAATCGAACCATTGGTTCCAGAGATTACCTCCTACAAACAAAAAAAAACAAACTTTACCTCTTTATTATATTAGTGTAGATGAGATGATTTTTTTAGGCCCTATCCAATAAATTTGGCAGAGGCCTTAGATAGTTACGTCACTAAATCTTTGTATCCAGTAACACATATTTGTAGCTACTACAGCTGCTCATGGTGGTTTAAATCACCTCTCTGCTGTTAGATTACACCGTCGTTCAATATTATAAATTGTATGAACTCTACTAAGATAAGACAACTAAATATCAAGTCCTTCACCTTAGTTTTGAACTTTTACTGACATCCTTTTGCCGATGTCACGACAAAGCAGAATAAATTCACTTGTTCGGTGGCGGGTTTATCTAGACCTTGTGGTTTGGTTTTTTTCAATATTGACAGAATTAAGCATGAGACTATCTTACGTGATGATCTATTTAAGTAAAAGCCGAAAGTGATTGACTAATATATCAACGCACAGGCAATAGCTGTCCTCCGCGGTGTCATCCGCATCTTTAGATACTTAACTGGCCTGCTCCCGTAGGTTGCGAAATGTTATATAGCTTATAGCCTTCCTCGAGAAATGGCCTAACTTACACTGAACACCCACCACCGGTAACAGCGCCATCTCTCAGGAAATTGGGTTATTAATTTTATCTATAGATGGGCTACTTCGCGTTGAAGTCGTAGTTTATGGGTTCTCTTACATTATGAGAAACTATGGTACCCTACACTGAGCGTGACCCGATACGCTCTTCGCCGATTTTTAGGTTCTGTTTCGGTGACGATTACGAAGCTACACAACATCTCCACACAGTGAACCTTCTGAGTGTACTCCTTGGCACCCCTCCCCCTCCATGCCCCACCCCTCCCGGATGCACCGTCTGGTGGAGCCTCTTGTTTTCTTTAGCTTACAGTTGGGAGTCGTTGGATTACGTGTCATTTACCCAAAAGGTGCCGGTGCCGATACTTGGCGCACAATCACGAGTGAACACTGGCTTCAAGATTAGCTCAAGTGTTGATGAACTTGATGGAGTATTGGTGAAATATGGCAGGGTTTCACGTCTGAATATCATAATGGCTAAGTAAATAATGAGTGTCGAGTACCGTAAGATGGGAAAGCCTCCTACAGTGTGGACCGATGACCAGAGTTGCTATTCTTAGGAAAACCGTATTAAACGCATCGCTGGTCTAACGACGAAATCCAAATAGTTGCATTGGATTTGTATGTGATTTGCATGTACTTATTTGGATTTTGTCATTGGGCTGCGCTCAAGCCGGTTTTCATGGATAATGGGGGGGCTGGTTGCAGAAATCCGATGGATGCGAGACGCACAGGACCGCTCATTTCGGGACCCTTGGAGGAGACCTATATTCAACAGTGGAGAGTCTTTCGGCTGAAATTATATGAAATGTTGTATGTAAAATGATGCGTAACCTGATCAAACTATTTAATAAATATTTGCTGTATGGACTGTAAGAGACTGATTCAGGAGTCAATGTCTCTTTTAAAGTCAGAATTCTTTCTGATATTTTTTTTAAAGACAAACTCAGGAGTTGATTTCGGTATTTCTTCTCAGGATAGTCAGCTAGGAAACACAAGCCAAAAAGAAAAGAAAAGTATTTTTAAAACCAATTTATAAAATAAATATAATTTATCAATCAACCCCTATCCTATTATTTCAACTTGTCCAAACTTTTTATAAGGGGTTATTATCTCAAGACTTACTTAGTAATTAATCCACAATTACTTAGACTTATTGTAATTAATCTTAACACAAAAAGTAGAATATTTATTACTTTAGTAGTATCTAAGATAATTAATGTAAACAAAAACATTAATAATTCAAAAGCATGATAAAAAGCTGTCGCTTTTTGAGGTAGCAAACCAGAAAATATTTTACAGTTCTTTTTAGCCACGCAAAATGCCAAACCTGTCTGTCAAATATCAAAAATGTCTTTAGTTGTTTATGCCATGAGATATATAAACATATATAATAATAATACAACTACCTAAGGTCATTGAACCCGCTCAGCTGATGTTTACTTGAAGAAATTAACGTTGCACACACGTATATTAATTTCATAGTTTTAGAAAAAAGTACTTCATTTTTTAATTTTATCTGTACAAATCGATAGTTTCATGTACCGGATCGATCCTAAACGGGATCTTCCCCTAGAATCACTTTATCTATTAAAAAAAACCGAATCAAAATCGTTGCATAGCTTTAAAAATCTAAGCATACATAGGGCCAGACAGCGGTAAGCAACTTTGTTTTAAACAAGCGATGAAGTAACTACAGATAAGTAAATAAGTTATAATTGCAGTATTACTAAAGGCTAACAACCGTTACTTATGAGGCCCGTAAGTTGACTTAATGGAACTTTAAGCAGTGCCCGCACTCAGCACTAATGGGCTAACACGATGATGACAAACACTGGCCAGCCCAGCGAGGTGCAACAAAGTAATTGCAACTGCCCAAGTTCCCGACTCGTTTGCTTCAAACGACTGTACTTAGGACTTGCTACCATAATAATCCTACACGGTCCATGTATTTCTCTAATTACCGGTGATCTCACTGGGTAGTGATTCGCCTATTAACTTCCTACAGATTCTTTTCTTTACAGTTAATAATTGCGTTACTAAAAAACTAAGCTTTTTACGAATAAATTCACTACAAAGTATAATACAAAGTCGCTTCCCGCTGTCTGCTCATATGCATGCTTTAGATCTTCAAAACTACGAAACGGATTTGAATGTGGTCCTTTTTAATAGATAAAGTGATTAGTCATCATCAGCCTTTTAATGTTCCCACTGCAGGGACACAGGCCTCCTCTCTAGGAGAGGGAATGGGCCATAATCCACCACGCGGGCCCAGTGCGGATTGGTGGGTGTCACATGTCTTCGAATTTTTGGTTCTAGAACATGCCGGTTTCCTCACGATGTTTTCCTTCACCGTTTTGAGAGCAGTGGTGATGAAACAAATTACACAAAGTAATGCGCCTGGCTGGGTTTGAACCCGCGACCTACGACTCGTAGGTCGGGGCCGGTACCACTCGGCCACCACTGCTCTAAAGTGATTAGTATTATACGTATAAACTTTCCTTTATATATATAATACATGCATAATATATTTAATATCACCATTGCACGCGTGAGAAGCTGGGGCGGGTCGCTAGTAAACTATATAGCTTCTGCCCGCGGATTCGTCCTCGTGAAGATATGTATCCCATACAAACTTTGAACCCATTTTATCCTTTAGGGGTTGAATTTTGAAAAATCCGTCTCTCTTAGAGCACATTTACGTCATAAAAGCATGCCTTGAGATAAATTTTAGAGACAAATCCCATTAGTTTCGGCTGTGAATAGATATGTCAGTCAGTCAATTTTTATACGTATATAGATTAATTAGTCCATAATTTATTTGACAATAAACTCACAAAATAAATATCTGAATGCATAATGCATTAATTGGCACGTTCTTCTTTTCCATCAATCATTCTATCAGTACAAATGAAAAGTGCAAAGAAGTATGTTACTTTTTTTTTACATATTGTAATAATAATAGTAAGAACGACTGATGGAACTACTCAAGGTAACTGAAACCTTCAGTAGTGCCATCAGGATGGAATTTGGTGTGGATAAATGTGCAGTCATGCATGTAAAGCGAGGGGAGATTATGGAATCTGAGGGAATTCAACTCTCGGATTCCATACACCTTAGATCTCTCTCCTCAACCGAAACCTACAAGTATTTGGGTATGTCGGAAGCTTTAAGCATTAACGCTACTGACATGAAGCAATCGTTGAAGGAGCGCTTCTTTGGCCGCCTGAAGAAGGTATTAAACAGCCTTCTGTCAGGTGGAAATAAGGTTCGCGCCTTCAATGGTTGGGTCATGCCGGTTTTAATGTACTCTTTCGGCATACTCAAATAGACTCAGACCGAGTTAGACGCTCTGGATAGGCGGGTCCGTACACTGCTGACCGCAAACCGGATGCATCACCCACGATCGTCGGTGATGAGACTGTACATCCCGCGGAAGTGTGGAGGTCGGGGCTTTTTGAACGCAAAGACTCTACACAACCGCGAGGTGTGCAGCCTCAGAGAATACTTTCTCAAAGCCGACGTGGGTATGCACCGTGATGTGGTCGCAGTGGACAAGGGACTCACCTCGTTATCCATGGCTAAAGAGAACTGGCGCAAACCTGTGGTACTGACTACTGATGACCGCAAGGAAGTATGGAAAAGCAAGGAGCTCCACGGGCGCTTTTATCGGGCTCTTCACGAGCCTGATGTAGATTTCCCAGCGTCCGTGGCCTGGCTACGTTTCAGCGACCTCTTCGACGAAACTGAGGGTTTTATCTGTGCAATTATGGACGAAGTTATCCTAACGAACAACTACCGGAGACATATTATGAAGGACAGGACGATTGACATGTGTCGGGCATGCCATCGTCCGGGTGAGTCCATCAGACATATTATCTCTGGTTGTTCTCGTCTGGCCAACGGCGAGTATTTGCACAGACATAACCAAGTAGCCAGGATTATTCACCAGCAACTTGCTTTAAAATATAACCTGGTGGATTCTGAGGTACCGTACTACAAGTATGTGTCCGACCCAGTTCTCGAGAAGGATCATGTTACGTTGTACTGGGATCGGTCTATCATCACCGACCGGACTATTGTAGCCAATAAGCCGGATATAGTGGTGATAGACCGATTAGCGTGCCGCGCAATGATTGTCGATGTCAGCATCCCGCATGACGAGAATCTCGTGAAAGCTGAGAAAGAGAAACAAATCAAATATCTCGACTTAGCACACGAGGTTGTCGACATGTGGAATGTAGACTTGTCGTGACCGCCAATGGCCTTATAGCCAAAAGCTTCGACGACCATCTGTCGAAGCTGTCGTTGCGCGGTTGGATCAAGGGCCTGATACAGAAAGCAGTACTCCTCGACACGGCTCGTATTGTGAGGAGGTTCCTGTCTCTGGAGCCCTAACCACCGGTAGCTTGGACCCTGTTCCCGACACCGGCGGACTACTATTTTTTTATATTTTTAAATGGTTTTTTTCTAAGAAAATATTTAAAAATGTAAAATTATATATGTATAGAAAGTAAATAAAGAGGAAATAATAATAGTAAGAATTTACATAAAAAAATAAGAAAGGTAAAAATATTACTTCCAAATTTATAACCATTGAATATCTAAAAACTTAAAAAGAGAATTGAGAAAATTTTAAAAATCAAACGTAAATAATACAATATTACGATTTTCGAGGAGACAAACAAAAAGGTTCCAAATACGTCATATTTTAAAAAGCTGAAAAATTTCAAGAAATATTGTTTACAACAGTACTTTTTCCACTGGGACAAGTTTTCGTCCGTCGTAGAGCAAAATGGCCAACTTGCTACCTGCCTTGCAAGACAACTTACTAAAAAGTCTTAATAAGACGGCCTCTTATTTTTAAGCACCTCATAACAAAACCAGATATAGCACTGCCACAATGACTAAAAAAATCCCGCCAAGTGCGAGTCAGACTCACGCACTGAGGGTTCCGTACCGTCCGTAGCAAAAAAGGCAAAAAAAATCCGTTTATGGGAGTTCTACTTTTTTATAATTTTTTGTTACAGTCGCAAGAGAAATATATGATAGTATTTTCCTGTGAACAACGAAAAAATATTACATTGACAACCCGTGGAATCGGAATAGCTGTCAAGCTATCACGGTTCCACGGGTCTAATGACAGACAGACAGACAACAGAGTCTTAGCAATCGTGCTCAGTATTTAACTTTTAGGTGCGGAACTCTAAGGGACAAATGAAACGCATTTTATTAAAAGAGTTACGAGTTTACATGCGAATGAATGGAGAGGGATAGGAGGATTGTGTGAGAAGGGATATAAAAGAAAAGAGAGTTAAAGTTACCGTGGCGAGTGACAGGACAGAATAGAAAAAAAAATGTGTTAGGCCAACCATAGGCCAACCAAATGAAACGGGGTAAGGGCAAAATGATTAAGATACGGAACCCTAAAATAAAGAAATACACAACTTTTAATCACCATCTAAAAGAGTCTCCTAATTAAAAGTTTCTATAGAACCCACGATTTTTATCAACAGACTTTTTAATTTTGCAAAATATAATTACTACATTAGTCCTATAAACGCGGAAGGTTAATTGTCAATTACTGAGCTTATATTAAAGACTAGCCTTCTGCCAGCGGTTTCACTCGCGTTTTTCATGACATGGTTTCTCCATAAAAACTTTTGAACCCCGTTTCATTCCTTTAGGGGGTGAATTTTGGGGAATCATTTTTTAGTGTTCACATCATTACATAGTATAAAACAAAGTCGCTTACCGCTGTCCCTACGTATGCTTAGATCTTTAAAAGCACACAACGGATTATGATGCGGTTTTTTTAATAGATAGAATGATTCAAGAGGAAGGTTTATGTGTATAATACATGCATAATATATTCAATATCAGTAACCGGGTCGCCAGTACGTCATAAAAGCAAGCCATGTGCAAAATTTCACACTCCTAGTCCCAGTAGTTTCGACTGTGCGTTGATATGTCAGACAGTCAGTTTCTCCTTTTATATATAGATAAGAAGTTATTTCACTTGTCAGATTAATATACTGTCTGTTTATTTCTATTGACAGATTAATATACTGTCTGTTTATTTCGAATGTGTAAATTTCATTTAATTATTGCCAATTTAAATTGCTAATTAAAATCTAGTATTTATGAATGGACGTTACAGGTTGATAGCGGGTCTTTGGGAGAAGGAAGTTGTAAACTAAGTTGTTTTTACTACGTAGTTGTTGTAGTAAATTTTCAGTCGTTGAACTCTGAACTTTAAAGGAGGATGCTATGCTTGGGCCCACCTTTCAGTAGCTGTGTACTATATCGTTGGATAGCTATTTACAAGCTGAACAAAAGTTACTTATACACCAAATTTATAATCGTAGTCCATTCTATGTTATTCTTGATTTAAGATGTTTCTTTTGCCAATAACCACATATAAATAGTACTCGTATTTATTTATTCTTCTTTGACGTTCTCTACCAGACAACCTAGAGAGATGAAGAGACAACATGATAGGTTCATAAAAAAATATCATTTAGAAAACAAAAGTACAATAATAAACATGCTTAAAGTTCAAATATACATAGGTACTTATATCCTTAATACACAAATATATCAATATAAGTCAAGAAAAAAGTTATTGAGTAACTACACAAATTTCTCGCTTTCATTGAGATCCTAAAATCTTTTAATACGAATCAAAGGTTGAATACCATTTCGGTTCAACGTATATGCTGTTTACTATTAATACTAGGTAACTTAACAGTACCATAGTGACTTTTACTCAGCTCAAAAATATCTACTATAGCATAGCTTATAAAAGGCAGGAACAAACTTCATAGAAACTCTGGCATCCTCCTTTAGTGGTTTTAGTTTATAATTTAATTTTAGGACAGTTTTATGGTGAGGTCTTGAAACTTCATGCAGTGTCTCATTGAATATTCTGATTGTAGTTAATTTAGCTTTTAGAGTAACTATATTCAAGCTGCCAGTAGCTATGTTACATTTTAATCAAGTTGATGTTGAGTAATGGAAATTTAGCGCTAACTAAACGAAAATAAAGTGCTCTATTTGTTAATTTTGTGTATACTTGAATATTTTTCAAAGACAGTCAATATCTTGTCTTCTTCTTGAATATAAAGTTCATGTATTTTGGCTTTTTCTGTGTTCATTGCTCGCTTGGAGCCATAGAAAAAGCTTTTCCATAGAATTAAGGCGCTGCCTATACCGAGCACCGTAAAAACGTCCTCTTTTTCGTTGCGAAGTTAGCCGTATTGCTACACAGTACTAACACCAAAAAAATACAGTCTATAGTCTAATATATAAGTAAAAGACTTATACCAAAAATATTAATACATTCAGAATTTTGAGAAAAAAAATCGCAAGAAAGTACCTACACGAAAACAATTTTTCGTCTCGAAATACTCAGTATTTTGAGTGATAACTATTATTTTATTTGTAACTACCAAAATGGAAATTTAACCAACTAAAGAGAAATGTAAAAATATTTTAACAAATCGTTGTACTTTTTTTTTTAATAATAAAAATCTGCGAAAAATCCTTCATATTAGCAGACACGAGATTCAACTACAATCAAACGTGTAGCCATTTTCAACCTTATTTGTTCGCAGCGATGCACCACCCGGAATTCCTAAAGATTTGCTGCTTACAGCGCCTTAATCTAAAACTCGCTCTTATCCCTACTGCTTTTAGGCACGCAATTTATTGCTTTTCGCACTAGTATGGAAAAATGAGCGGGCTTGCCGTCACAAAATTTTATTTCATTTATTATTTCAGGTTGGGCGATTACAATGAGACTCACGTCAATCTCCAGGAGTCGTGCGCCAAACCCCATTTATTTATATCTTTGTAAGTGTATTGAAACGTCGTTTCATACACATGTCAGTCACTGCAGCCCTCGGCTCCGTAACGCTTTTTCTCCTGAGGCCAAGGGTTGATGCGAAAGCGTTACACCAGGGCTCTGGGACTAAGGCAAGGAAGGAACGGGGTAGGTTGTTTAGTCGGTAAGAGTTCGACACTGTTTCCTGCTCGGACCAAGGGTGGAATTCGTCATTCGATGATTTTTACCTACCATAAAAAAACCTACGCAGTGCGGAGTGGTCGAAAGTGAGGAGAAGTAACGGACGGTCGCTACGCCCCTGACTACAACGTATATCTCGTATATCTATAGTGCAGCTAGTGTGAGACTTGGAGTTCAAACAAGTGATATTAGAGGTTACAGGTAACAGCTGTTGAAGGTTAATTCTGTATGCACAGGTGTTTAGATTAACACTCGTAATTCAGTGTTTCAACCTGTTTGATATATCTATGGTTTCAACTTAAAATTATATTAGAATTTCTGCTTGAAATTATTTTAGAAGATTTCTTTTCTTTCTTTTTTGAAAGATTCTTTTCGCTATGTCGGCAAACTTGGTTCTCTTGGTATCTTCATTAATATACTTTCATTTCTGATTCGATCTCAAACTCCGATCGACTTTAAGTCTTCTTATGAGGCCCAGTGTAAGAAACTACCTACATCAGGTTTATACTACATCATTTGAACTCTTGAATTTGCTTAACCTTGTCATCAAAATAGTTGGTAAATCTTTCAAGGGCAAAATTTCAAACACTTTCAAATTTATTTTGGTCTTACTTATTATGTTTTGAATGCTCTTAATGAAATTGTTTTGATGTTTATTAATTTGGCACATTACATACGCACTTTATTATTAGAAGTTTTAAAGTAAAAGTAAAAGATTTGATATATTTTAAATATTATTTTATTTATTGTGCACATCTACCAAAGTGTCGGGTCCAGGGGCGGTATTTTTGGCACTCAGCCTTCGTACCGACACTCTCATCTCTACATCGGTCACCTCTGGAGCGTTGTTGTCGTCGTCGTTGGGGGGAGTGTTCCCATCGCAATGGAACGGCCGCAGACTCTCTGTCAACGGGGGAGCCCAGGGGCGCAGCTTTTCCCGCACCACCTTGTAGGGGCGTCCCCATGGGTCTCTGTTCAGAGTCCCCAGCCACTCCTTGCAGAACTCCAGCTTCGAAGACACCAGCAGGCAAATTGTTCATATCCATCCAGCTTTTTATATCTCTCCATCTCTTTCCAATAAAAATGGTGACGAAACCGCAATCCTACGCACTAGTATTATTATTGTACTCCCAGAAAATAATTCAGATAAAAGCCTTAATGAAATCACTGGCGCCCACTAATTAGATATGGATCAATCCTGTTCATACGAAGATTAATGAGTGCGATATCACAGACATTTAAATTAACCAGGCGTTTTTAAACCGCAATTCGAATTAAGTGCGATTGGATTTCAATAGGGTTATCTATATAATATGTATATAAAATCTTTTGTCCTGAATCACTGACGGATCAACGAACACCCTAAACCGCTGATCGTAAAAATCTGAAACTTGGAGGTAGAGTACTAACTCTATCTAAAGAACATTCTTTGTACGACGTAACGTGGCGCATCCGATAAGAAAAGGAAAAAGGAAGGAGTTTTTTTTAAAATTCTACACTGAAGAGAGTAAAAAAGGTGGGCAAAGTTTAAATGGTCAAAAAAATGGTGAAGTCGTTAGCAGAAGCTAGTTTAAACATTTATCTAGTTCAGAATAGAAAGTGACGGACATATCAACACACAGCCGAAACTACAGGGACTATGAGCGTGAAATCATGCACAAGGTTTCCTTTTATGACCCTAAGAGGATTTTCAAATAGCATCCCCTAAGGGAATGAAGCGGGAGTCCAAAATTTGAATGAATAAACCTATTTTCACACGGGTGAAACCGCAGACAGAAGCTAATTGCTAATTTTTTTATAGGTACATGGATAAAGTAAATTTCTTTATATAAAAAGAGCGAGACAATCCCGACACAAGTATTATTGATAACTTACTGGGGCAGTTTAACTACAACTGTAGGGGAGAGTTGGATAATACCGAGCCCCTAAGGAATTTCACCTATAATTAAGAAACTGTTTGATATTAAAAGAAACTAAATGTTGCAATTATTAGGACATTTATTCAGGTACGCATACCGTATAACAAGAACTTCCAAAATTCGAACAAAAAATAACTATCGCCAATTTACAAAAATAACTAAAGGCGCGGTATTGTCAAACTGGTCCGATAATATCGTGCCCAGGTTTGATAAAATCGTGCCCAGATTAATTGCACACAAATGGGTAGATAACAAAAGTAATAATAAAAAAAATACAATTCTAAGAATTTTTTCTTGTGAAACATAGGGAGACCCAAATCTTTTCTAGAGATTAAATCAGTAAGTAATAAATGAGACCAATTCTTTCTCTTCTTCACGTGTAAATGTAGCCTCTCTCCCCATGGGGGGGTCATAATTTTCTCCCAATTTAAGTCGATCCCTAATTGTTGATTCGGGGATACCAAAGTTTCTAGCTGCCTTTATTTTGCTCCCGTTTCGTATAGCCTCAAGTGCAGTCTTCAAATTTTCGGGATTCCATGACTTCTTCTTTTTCTTTGGCACAGATTGGTCCATCTAGAACGGAAATAATACATGAAGCTATATTATATTAATTTGTAAGTAGGAAATGTACGAATAATATTTATTTATTATATTATTTTTATTTTCCCAAAAAGGTAAGTCATAATCATCACAACAATCGATGCCATACACAATTGTTTATCTTAAACTCAATAAATTAATCAAATTTGATCAAAATCGGTATTTTCATTACGATATAAAATACCACAAACAGATTCAAATAAGTTCAATTTTTTTTGTCGAGGTAAAAAGAATTTAATGTAAATAAAACGTACTTTTCATAGTTTATAATTTCGCGCCCTCGACTGATAATACCGCGCCCCCGGCGCGGAATTATCGAACTTGATCATTTTATTTTTTAACCTCAAAATTATGTGGATAATATTATAGCACGTAAAAACTTATTCTGACATTAATTCTACAATACACAAGCATTCAAAAATTATCGTGTGAAACTATTACAATATGAATACAGTAGTACTTACCTCTTAACGAAAGTATACGAAAAATTATAAGGAATGACGAAAGAAACTTCAAGAGCGCGGGCTATCTACGTCGTCGCGCGGACCGTAATGGCGGTGCGCAGGAGAGGGTGTAGGCATGTCCGGCTTCGATGAATGACGCAATACAGCGCCAACTAGTGGATAGTTTTTGAATTACGCGGTCGCGCGGAGTTATCAACCGCGCGGTAATATCCAACTCTCCCCTACATGTAGCCGTTTGAGACCGAATAAACAATTTAATTTATTTAAATAAAATAAATATAAGTCCTCTGCGTCCTGCATCCGATTCTCATGACTCAGACTTGCCCAGCCTAGTCCCACTAAAGCTGAGCAGCCTTCTGAGCCACGTCAACAATCTGAGTTTTGGAGCGAAATACAGTGTTTCGAACGCGATCCGTAAATTCAACACCTAAAGCGCAGTATACTACACTCCACAGCACGCTGGCAAACCAGGGAACATTAAACAGTGTATATTTATGCACGCGTTTAGTAGCAAAGTAGCAGTTAATGTAATTATTTACGAGCAGCTCCCAGTTTAACCTAGATATAGTTAGCCGTAACTAGGTTAAGCTAGAAACTGGCCAGCTTGCAGAATAAAACGTTAAAAGTGTTTTTAATGAATACAACTTTTACAAAAGCGAAATAAGTGAACCAAATGTGGATTGTACAAGAGAAAAATTGGTGTGTTTACTTATTAAAGCAAATAATGAGATGTGTTTGCTGCGGGAATTAATTTTGCAGGTAGATTTATGAGCAATTAAATGAAATAAATTGGTTTCAGTTTAATTAACTCACTCACGTATTTTATGTACTTAACCTACGACTAACGCAAAATATTTCGCGTGTGGTCCAGGAAAGTTTGGGCAAAGCGAATTCATATTTTGCCAATTAGTATTAAAGTTAATTTTGGTATTGGGAGCAATGCCTTTATCATTTATCATCATTACTGCCAAAAGAAACCCATAGCTGGACAAAGGCCTCCCTAAACATTTGCCGCACCGATCAATCCTGCGTGACTCGTGACTTTTATAAGGTAGTTAAAAATCATCGAATGACGAATCCCGCCCATGAGCGAAGCGGGAACAAGTGTCAGATTCTTACTGACTAAACAACGTAAGTACAACAACAATTAAACCTAAGTACCTAAGTATTTATAACATGAAAAAGTCTGTCTATCACTGAAAGATACCTCACATTATAACACGAAACGTCTCGACATGTTCGTTCAGTAATTCTATTCTTACGGCGCCATTTCCGACATAACAGCCCCACAGATTACTGAGAAAAAATATACGAGGTATCAGCCTCCTATCTCTCTTTATCTTTCCTCGGAAGTAGTAAAAGTCGCGTGAAAATAATGTATAGCATGTAAGAGGATAAGACGCAGCTTAGAATGCGGGCGCCGAGCGCCGCCGGGGCTCGAACATAGTGCATTACGACGCGAACTGATAACAGGCTCACTGAACTGATAGCACAGAAAGGTTGTATATGGAAGGTGTTATAGGTGCACTTGTGTTACTATGAAGGACTTTGAGTAAGTAGGTACATTTTAAGCTGAAAATAGAACGACCTACCAAGAGATGGCGAACTGGCTTCCCAATATGTGAGTCAGTCCAGTGTCGCTCTGCACTAGCACGACGCCACTATTGTGCTCAGAGCTCACTGATATATAATAAAATTAACAAGAAGCTGGCGATTCACAAACTTACTCTCCATAAGGTTAAACAGAGCCTTAAGCCGTGGTTGATGTCGCTAAGTTATGAAGACACGGAGCGGATTCTAGAAGTACTTCGGTGACAAAATTCTGTATCTATATTATCACTAACGAAATTAAATTCTTCCTATACCTACATACATCTTCATCAATTCTTCCCACATACTCACTCGCCACACACACACCCTCACCACAAGTACACAAACTCCCCTCTCACACTTTCTCACCACATACACTTACTCTCCATACTCACTTACTCTCCATACACACTCACTCACCGTAACAGGCTTACTGTCAATATTTTTGTTTTTTTTTTATCTTTGATTTCCATTGTTTTTCTATTTATTTATTTTAAAGTACTTTTCTGTTTGCATAGGAATGAATTGTATATCTCCCGGGGGTGGGCACTGGCTTCTGTAACACAGGTTAATACCCTAGCACGGAAGTCAGAGACTCCAATAAAATTGTATTCTCTCTTATGTAAATAAATAAAGTTATTATTAGATTTTAATGCGACTCATTTGACGACCTAAACTGAACTATTATAATACTAAAATTATTGAACTAATATATAATGTATGGCTCCAACCTTCTTGCTTGTTCGCATGTCTGTCATTTTACCTAGAGTTGCCCTTTTATATTCAATATTCAGCGTAATTGGCAGTTTTTTGAGGTATTCATATTCGGTTTAAAAGATCAGTTATTCAGCCTTTAGGACCAAATGAATTGAAGGATTCCTAGATTACTAGATTCCTAGATTAACTATGGCACTAAAACCTATATTAGAACAAAATAAATCAATAATTCGCTGGGTGCGAAGTATAAGGTGGGGGAACCACAAAACGATCGCAGCGCGCGTCGTGGCCAAAAAAGGAACTTTCGGTGGCGAACGCTGTCACTTTTTACTAGCGAGTTTTACGTTTTTAGTAAATAAACATGAGTCACGAAGCTTTCTGCGTAGTTAATTGCAAAAACAATGGCAGAAATAGTGATAAAAAATTCTACAAACTAATTGTTTTTCTTTTGTAACACGTAATATATTTTGAGATATTTTAATTTATTACTCTAAATCATATTAAGAGATTAACAAGTTGGTATCGATTAGTATATCGATCCCAACACTCGTTCTAAATGTCAAATTAAAAAGTTTAAGAAAAAAAAAGAGCGGGACTTGTGAACGATCGTTGAGCGTGCAACAGTGTAAGTGATTTTTCTGTTATTTCTTTGTAAATATACTGATTGGACTCTATTCTATGATTGATTTTGCCCTTTTCCCTTCTGAGTTTTACATCTCAGAAGTGGGATCGGTGTGAAATAAGTTATTTTTGCATAAATAACCTACGCGCCATAATTAGTGAAAATATAACGGCGCGGCCATTTTTGTCATAATTGTTCGTCAAATATAGTAAAAATTTTATGTAACACTAAACAATATATCGAATTGAATGTAGATTATTAACTTTGAGGCATGATTAAGTACTGGATGCAAATAATAATATAAACAATGACCAACGGGAACAGGATATAGTTGAGTAATGATACAAGCAGTACACAAAACTGTCATTATATTTCTTTTGAACTGCAGATACAGGAATCAATACTTAGCACAAGATAATTATCAGTAGGTTTCAAATTTCCTAACACCTATCTATGTTCTAATCGAGTTCACTTCCAAAAAAAAGAAAGCGAACAGGCTCAAGAGCAGGCCGACAAAAACGTTCCGTTCGTTCATTTTCCCTCCATTTTTCACAAAAAGCAAGCGAGCTCTCTGATTTGGGTTTTGCTAAATTGCGTCAACCAATCACAGAACGACCATGAATATATATTAAAAGTTGCCAATATAAATATTAATATGAAAACTATAATACTACGAATATGGAATAAACAAATCGATTAAAAAAAAAATGAAATTCACAAACCCGAACACGAATAAATTAATCTAAAAAAAACCAGGTTGCAAACCCATTAAGTTCATATTTTATCAAAATATGAACTTAATGTAACAAAGCACATGACCCTGAATACCCTGAAACCGCTAATTTAGAATTATAGCCATGGATTTTGTAGATGAAATCGGATTTTATTAAGACCTACCATCCACCTTTTATTTTGACACACATTAATTTTGATGCAAAATAGTGAAATTAATTGAACAGATTATAGACCTTGCCTCCTTATTAATTTGAGCACTTGTTTTATTTATGAATTATCCGTTTAGCACCTACCTAATTGAAAGATTTTTGCTATCCGGGTGAATTTAGTTATTCATTGATCAAAAACTAAAATCAATACCTGTGAGTTTCAGAAAATGAGCGACAAATATGGAGCGAATAAGAATAAACCAAAGAGGCTGACTACACCGCGCCCCAACTCGGACCACGAGATGCGAAGTAGCCGAAATCACGCAACCGTACCAGGCGTGGTAGCAGGCGTAGCCGCAGCCACAGCCGTTGTTGCAGCCGAAACACTCACCGTCATTCTCGATGCCGAGAGACGCGCAGTCGAAGTCGCAAATCCTATCGTGATAGGCCTCATCGTGGAGGTCATCGCACGCCAGATCCCAGATTGCGTGACTCGGAGCGGGAACTGTCAGAAACCAGGAAGCGGCTGAGGTTGTTAGAAGACCAGGTTCACCGCCGACAAGCGTCGGATGATTTACCTGTGGTGGTGATGGTGATGTCACGTAGCGGGCATGAGAGGCATATGAACTTGCCGCCCAGGAGTTGTTGCGTGGCATCACAGTGGTTGCGTGGTGAAGGTGAAGGAAGTAGCTCTCACCCCGCACCACTATAGATAAGTATCTCGGATGTCACGTAGCGGGCATGAGAGGCATATGAACTTGCCGCCCAGGAGTTGTTGCGTGGCATCGCAGTGATTGCGTGGTGAAGGTGAAGGAAGTAGCTCTCACCCCGCACCGCTATAGATAAGTACCCCGGATGTCACGTAGCGGGCATGAGAGGCATATGAACTTGCCGCCCAGGAGTTGTTGCGTGGCATCGCAGTGATTGCGTGGTGAAGGTGAAGGAAGTAGCTCTCACCCCGCACTACTATAGATAAGTACCTCAGATGTCGCGTAGCGGGCATGAGAGGCATATGAACTTGCCGCCCAGGAGTTGTTGCGTGGCATCGCAGTGATTGCGTGGTGAAGGTGAAAGAAGTAGCTCTCACCCCGCACTACTATAGATAAGTACCTCGGATGTCACGTAGCGGGCATGAGAGGCATATGAACTTGCCGCCCAGGAGTTGTTGCGTGGCATCGCAGTGATTGCGTGGTGAAGGTGAAAGAAGTAGCTCTCACCCCGCACTACTATAGATAAGTATCTCGGGATGTCGCGTAGCGGGCATGAGAGGCATATGAACTTGCCGCCCAGGAGTTGTTGCGTGGCATCGCAGTGGCAGCGGGTGAAGGAAGTAGCTCTCACCCTGCATCACTATATAGTAGTATTAGTGTGTTGTATAGCAGGCATGAGGGGCAAGCATTGCGCCGCCCAGGAATTGTTACACAGCATCATAATAGCGGTCAGTTGAATAACTAGACTAGTTTCAGTGACAGAGTTTATGTTTTTTTTTACTTTATTAATAGCGGTAATAGTTTTTTTTATAAATAGTATTATATCTCTGTTAATTGACAAAACGTGAGGACACGTTATGCGAAGGATGGCCGACTGTAACACGTAATATATTTTGAGATATTTTAATTTATTACTCTAAATCATATTAAGAGATTAACAAGTTGGTATCGATTAGTATATCGATCCCAACACTCGTTCTAAATGTCAAATTAAAAAGTTTAAGAAAAAAAAGAGCGGGACTTGTGAACGATCGTTGAGCGTGCAACAGTGTAAGTGATTTTTCTGTTATTTCTTTGTAAATATACTGATTGGACTCTATTCTATGATTGATTTTGCCCTTTTCCCTTCTGAGTTTTACACTTTCAATGTTGTTTGTGGTTGGAAAATGATGTCGTGTGTGATTGGTCGGAATCCAGTTTTTATGATTAATTTGGCCATGTTTAACTGAAAATACATAAAAGGATGGATTATTGAGAGCACAAGCACTCGTAAATAATCGTCTGCTATTTACATGAAATGCGTTATTCGATGAAATTTGCTTATTTCTTTACTTACTTCTCATGACGACAGCCATGAAAAATCCGTAATGTACTAAGCGAAATCTATTGTTGTGTCATTTTAGACGAAAAATAAAGAAGTCTTACCTTATATAGATTTAGAATATTTATTGGAATAAATGTAAATTACAATATCTAATTAAAATTGTTCGTTTGTAAATAACTCGTCGTTATGACAGCCGGGCATTTGACATTTCGGAGGCCACCGTATTTGCAACCGCTAGTTGGCGCTGTCATCGTGCACCCAGCGATCAGTTATATCCAGTAAAAGTCCAATTTCTACTAAAATACTCAGAAAACATTATGTTGTTTGCACGGCAAAACTAAGTACGAGGAACTGAAGGGGAACTGAATTATCCAACAGTATGTTCGGTTTAGTATGAACTTAACTGAATATTATTCGGTGAAACCACTATTCGGCATATCTCTAATTTTAACTCACCATGATATTTGTCTTGATAAACCGTAGATACCTATATTTTTTTAGATATGTATGTTTTTTGTTTAATTCGCGACCCACCCCAGCTTTGCACTGCTGTTAGAAATCTTTTCGATCTCGGATTTTCTCTATGTTAAACTTTTCTCTAAATCTTACGTATAAATCACTCTGTCTATTGGGGAAAATCCGTTGAGTATTTTTGAGTTCGTCGGGTTTATACGTACAAATATACAAACTGAAGCACAGGAGGACTTTGTTTTGTAATAAGCAAGGATTGTTTGTTTTAATTTACTAGAAGTCAAGGTCGTGGAATAATTCAGTAATGTTAACTACTGTTTTATTTTTTGCTGTGACCTATTCCACAGATTTCTTTTTTTTAATCTACTTCAGCCGTATCCCAGGTCTTTTACAATGGTGGAATATAGACTTGAAGTCACAAACATTATACATTTTTAAGAAAACCTGGTCCAAGATGGCGCAGGAAAAGAAGACTTGGAAGGACTTGGGGGAGGCCTTTGCCCAGCAGTGGGACAGTAAGGGCTAAAAAAAAAAGAAAACATATTTTGTTGGCATAAAATAAATGACTTTGAAAAGTATTGAAATGATTTATTCAGGATTCAGTCCGAGCAGTCAATTATTATTCAATGGATAAATTATGGAGGTTTTATAGGTGATCTTTGAGAGGGATTGGCGAAAATATTCATGCTGAAAACAAAGATAAAAGTCATATTCACATAAGATGAACTGATAATATATATATGAAAATATGAAACTGACTGAGATTTGAGAGTAATAGTAGCCCAGTAGTAACAGCCTCGACCTACGAGTTTGTAGGTCTCTGGTTCGAACCCAACCAGGTGTAATACTTTAAGTAATTTCTTCATCATCACTGCTCTCAAATCATCATGTCCTAGAAGTAAAATTTCGAAGATATGATATCTACTAATTCGCACTTTACCCGCGTGGTGGGTTACGGCCCATTGCTTCCTCTATAAGGACTCCCAGCAGTGGGAACAATTTAAGGCTGATTATGCTTATGAAACCGAAAAGCATGGTAATAGGCAATGAAGGGCAATAACCTCCTTAACTTGAGGTTATAAGGTTATAAGGGAGGGGAACACCAAAGAAATGAGAAAGAATAACGTAAAAGATCATATTTCGGCTGAAAAGGAGGCAACAATTGAGAAGATGGCGAATAGTAATAAAGGTTGTGGTGAATATTGAAGCCATGCTTCGCCGAATTTAAACAAATTGGGATAAGTGCAAGGGGATGATGTGTAATGTTTATTTATTCTTCATGCAACACAGGGTACAAAGGCGGACTTAATGCTTTAGGCATTCTCTACCAGTCAACCTAGGGCTAATGTTCTCGTACCTAATTTAAATTCGGTCTGAAATGACAATAATTTCGGATTTAACTTAATTAGGTATATTATCAAAAACTGCCGTAAAACCTAGATAACCGAGAGCGCTAGGATCTAGGAATCTATGTCTAATAGATTTTTATATATGTGTTGTTGTTTTTTTTCATATTTCGGATGTTAAAGAAAATATTTTTCTTTCTTTTTTTTCATGTTTTTTATTTACACAGTTCTATAAATAGCCAAGTAAATGAACTAGTTTAAAGAAAAATGATAAATTTGAGGCTTTATTTACTGAAGCATTACAAAGGAATAATGTGGGTTTTATGGGCAAGTGCGAGTCGGACTCGCATGCTGAGGGTTCCGTACTAATTTCGGTTTATGATTTATGAAGTATTAAAAAAACTAGTCACTATTTCTCGTTCAAACCAATTTTCCGTGGAGGTTTGCATGGTATTTTTTTAGGTTTTATCATTCAGACACACGTTACAAATCTATGATGGTTCCGTTTTTGCCATTTGGCTACGGATCCCTAAAAAGCAGTAACATTTACTTTCTAAGCCTAGAGGCGTATTAATAGATATAGAGTGAGTGTAGTAAAGTCGCAAATACAAGTAAATTATTGTGGGCGTGAGTAAATTATCGGGTATGCGGGTGAATATTAATTAATTTTTGTAGGGAAAAAAATTGTGGTTGAGAAAAAAGCGGGCAAGCTAACGATATGAGCAGATGTTGCCTAACATTTACTTTTTTAAGTATATAGGGGCAATTCGAAAGTGTATAAATATTATCATATACCGTAATCAGCCTTTTAATCTCCCGACTATTGGGACTCAGGCCTCCTTGCTCCGACCGTAAAAAACCAAGCAGGCTCAGTTCAGGTTGGTGGAGGTCACACCGAATTTTCAGGTCTTGGACATACTAGTTTACATGATGTTTTTTTTTACCGCTTTAAGAACAGCGGTGATAAAATACAGGGTGTAAATCTTCACGTTACTATTAAAGCACACGTAAGTACAGTTTCTTTACAGATACTATTACCATTACTATTACTATTGTCTACATTTCTACCAATTTCTCCTTTCGCAGGTCTGCTGGAAGAAATTTCTTTATGAAATAAGCAGTACCTTTGTACATTGTTTTCTTTTGTGATGTTCATTATCTATTATTTATATGTGTGTATATAAATCTACACTAATATAATAAAGAGGTAAAGTTTGTTTTTTTGTTTTTTTGTTTGTAGGAGGTAATCTCTGGAACTACTGGTCCGATTGGAAAAAAATTAGCAACAATAGAAAGCTGCTTTACTCCTGAGTGACATAGGCTATATTTTATGTACGCGGGCGAAGCCGCTGACAAAAGCTAGTAGTTAAATAAATAAATATTGTCCTGTGCAAACAAACTAAGCACAGTCACGCACAAATTCTATAATCGTCGCCAAAATACTGACAAATTCACACAAAAATAAGTAGCCCCCTGAAAATGAACCTAGATACATCAAACTGAGAATCTAATATGTAAAGTTTGTGATATTGATCTAAATCTTCAACAAACCACTCAATAATGATCATAACATGTCATAACAAAGTCGAGTTCACAGCCGATATCACAGGCGACGTCAATAAGATGCTATTACGAGTAATTTGGAGCGAGTGAGCAGCACCCACCCACATTGGCATTCAACTCGTATGACTGAGCTCAACATTGACGTGATTACCACCTTCGTTTTACCCTCAAACGAACTCCGTGACGATCAATGGAGGACCCGTAGCCTACTATGTGGGTGACGTATACGGGCTGCCAAATTGCCTAATCGACTTTGCAACTGCCCCCTTAAAAAAGTTGTCTAATCAAATGTCCCATACATTGATGTGTTAATGACTTCTTTTTAACCAAGTAGTAGCCAAGTTCACTTTATTCAAAATGACAGAATGAAATGTAATCTTTTCTACAATGATCATCACTATATCTTGCAGTTTTGTGATATAATTAATATTAAAAAAATTAATATTTACGTTGTGGTGTTTCAATTGTAGAAAGAGACTGTAAGGCAGCTAGGGGGCTGTAATTTTCGAAAAGGCTAAGTACAGTTTTTTGACGATAGTTGAGACCACAGTAGCTTATAACTTCTTTTTTTCGACGACGTAAAAAAATCGACGCATTTAAATTTTAGTGGCTAAAACGACACTAAACTGAAGAAAATGGTTCTTTGCAGTTTCTTCTCCTCGGTTTTAGCGAGAATTCCTTACGTCCCTAATTGTCACGAAAACTAAAGAAAAAGTTTTACCACCAAAATTGAAAATTGTCTCTATACACCCAAATAAGTTCGTAACCAAGTGAGATAATTACATATTACGGTAATTTCCCCGTTTGACAGTTCACTAGCTTTAACGAGTGTATTGTCGTCGCATGGGAATCATCTGCATAGGATGATTTTCAACAGTGTTACCGGTAAATTAATTCAGTTACATCAATTACGCGATACTTAGCGAGACTCCGGTAATTGCCGTAGTTAAGCTATTCAGGTTACCTAGATGATATGGCAGTATTTGGCATTAGACCAAGGTTTGTTTACCAATAGAGTTATACTCACAGATATATATCTAGAGAACGCAAGAGCAACTACTTAGCGTGCCTAGCTTACGTACAAAAATCGTAACTGGTCACTTTCGCAGTCTCTCATATAGGTGTACAGCGCGTCTTTGAATCGATTTGATTTTCTCATCACAAATAGTTCTTGTGACGCCATAATAGGTAGCCAAAAAATGGCACGCTTGATTTCCGTATAGATCGTGATGCTTGCGTTATCTAGGTGAATCTATATCTTTATTGCAAGTGCAAGTCGGACTCGCATATATCGGGTTTCGTACACACTAACCTATGTAAATAGTTCATATCGTGTCGCAAAAAAAAATATTTTTTTCGTGAAGTAACAACATTTTATTTGGCCAAAGGAACTTTTTACCCTGGATGAATAATATCCTATAAATATAAATATAATATTATAATAAATAATATAATAAAGACAAAAGCTAGTATCCTATAATACCCTAATCCAGATCCTCGATATAGAGTGCTAAGTTTTACCTAAATCCGTTTAGTGAGTTACATTAAAACAGTGGTTACTTACCAAACCTTTTTGATCTTGTCTCCTAGGTACGTAAATCAAGATCCCTAGATAAATCATAGTGATTTATGTAGGGATACTGATTTATACACCCCTCCTTTATGTTACCGATAAAAATAGTACACAATATAAATACAAATCGACTTTCATAGACATGTAACGTACTCATACAATTGGTTTATGCCGTACGTAAGTTCTTTTCTTGCAAGGTTCGCGGACCACTGGTGGTCCATAAGAGCGAAAATGTGGTCTGGCAGGGGGAAAACCAAATTCAACAACTCATTCAACTTTTCACCTTCAACTTTCAACTAATCAACTACAACTTTTCAACTTCAACTCGACAAACTCAACTTTTCATTTAATTTTTGTGTATTCTCTGACAATGCTCGTTATTTCTTATTTTAAAGAATATTTGAGCTACAATAAACCCCTATCTCTGCGGTTTCTGTTAACTGTGTTACCCGATAGCTACAACCTAGGGGTCTACAAAAGTCAAGAGTGAATAGGTTACTTCTAGGCAAGCATGCTCCATCGTCGACCACATCATCACTTACCATCAGATGAGATAGTGCTCAAACGCTTCTACATAGTTAGCTATGTAGAAGTAACCTATTTAGTCTTGACTTGACTGGCCTGTCAACATAGTATTTACTGACCCTGACTGCTATGCCTAAGGGCGTGGGTTCGATTCCCACCCAGGACAAATGTTTGTGTGATGAGCACGATCATTTGTTCTGTGTATGGGTGTAATTTATCTATAATATGTATGTATTTAGAAATATATAAGTACGTTTATCAGTTGTCTAGTACTCATAACACAAGCTCTGCTTAGCTTGAAACTAGACGGCGTTGTGTGATGGTAAAAAAAAAGATTCCCGGATTGTAGCCGTCAGGTAACACAGACTCCGGCAGGGAATTTCACTTCTTAGCTGCACGCAGAATGAATGCATTCCTAAAACGTTTTGTACATATAGGAGGTGTGGTAGAGCTCCACCATGTTATTTCTTTAGGTGGCGGTTCAGCGATGGCCTGTGTGCTATGAAAATAACTGTTTTGTGCACGAAGTATGTTTCCAGTACAGCTACTGGGCCTAAACAATTTAACGAGTTTAGTATCGATTCGAAAAAAAAGGAAAGTGTTCTTCTATACTTACAAAATAGGCCACTTCAGTAACATTATGCTACTCATGTACTTCCCATCTATTTTCTCACGTTGCAGTGACCAAGAATATGTGCTCAAGGGGAAAATTGAGCCGCCACCGTGTGAAGGGGAAGGCAACTAATATTTATTACACCCTGCAGCTCTGTAGCCTCACTTTGTTTACATGATATTGAACGAATTGTGTAGTGTGGCCACGAAATAACATTACATATCGAGCCATTTGAGGAAGAATATCGTGGTAGAGCATTTTGATTAAAGTGTAGAAAGTTTATCTTGGCCAAGACAGAATTCACCCGAGCCGCAGGTGATAGTGTTATGAAGCCGATATTTGGAGTCAGTGACGGACCTTTTCTAATACAAGTGTAATTGATGATATACGAAGAAAGAAATAAAGGGTGGTTGACCTGAGACTTGGGGTCGCTCAAATTGATACTATAAATTGTGGCGGAGGTGAGCTCGAGTACTTTTCCTCACTAGTGTGGAAAACAGTGTATTGTTAGTCTAAAAGCGGTAGAAAGTGTATAAAAAAATGAATTTTATGCCGGAATTAATTTTCTCATCCAAATATGTAAAAAAGAAGCAAAATTACTACCGCTCAGTTAGTTAAGTCGCTTTAATTGTAAAAGGAATCTCACTCATCATCAAATTCATGAATGAGTTCGCCTATTTGTAGATATCAAATAAAAAATAAAAATCTATTCCAGTACTTTTTGAGTTTATCGCAAACAGATAGACAGGCAAATTGATGCCGTGGTTAGTTTTATAATATTTTAAAGGACAAGTAATAAGTCGAAAAGAAGAAAATGAACGATGAGAAAAGAGACAGATTTCAAAATGGAGGCATAACTACTTTTAAATTGTATTCAAACTTAGAATAATATGACGCCTAAAATATGCCAGGCTTTTATTAACAGCTTTAAGCTTCTGAATAAGTTCTTATGACTTTAAATCTAGTTAAAGTTGTAACAATATCTGTCTTTAACTCTAACGCGATCTAACACAATTAGAACCAGTAGCGTAGCAAAGGGGGTGGGAGGGCGGAGGCGAGTCGCACCGGGTGTCACCTTTTTTGGGGTGACACCCACCCGGTCTCATAACTTTAAGAACAATGTACAAACAAAAAATAAATAAATCATTTGCACAAAAAAATCTTTTTCGGGGATTCCTCCACTACCACTAGCTCAGCTCTATGTATAATTCAGGGATTCCCGCAAAAGAGCCTGACGCTGTCCTTGTCCTTCTCCTCCTGATCCATGTCTTTATCATATAAAATTTATTGCTTTTTACTTTCGATGGGGTGACACCACCACTTCCGCACCGGATGCCACCCAAGGTAGCTACGCCCCTGATTAGGACCATTAAGTTCTTCTCAACGAAACTGGTTCCAAAATGAATGGAAGTTCGTTAAGATGGCGCTTAGAGGCCTAAGTGGTCCTACAGTAAATTAAATAGTGGTACAAAAGCAGAATATACCACAAATACACTTGGGTAAATAACAGTAAGTGCACGAAGTTATATAAACAAATGTTTGTTTGTTTAAATTAATCTTGGACCTGTTTTACAGCTACAAGTCAGTTTAATCAGCGAAACTTCAAAGATGTGATGGTATAATAATAGGTAATATATAATAACTAGCTGCTGCCCGCGACGTTGTCTGCATGAAGGCTCTACAGCACCAAAAAAACTAAGATGGCAGTGTATGATCAGTGTATATCAGATGGCATAGCATTATAAGTAAACAAGTTTTAAATTAGCATTGCATCAGTCTTATAAAGTTCCCGCTGCTGGGACACAGACCTCATTCCTAGGAGAGGGAATGGGCCATAATCCACCACGCGAGTCCAATACGGTTTGGTGGATGACACTTGATGAATTTTTGGTTCTAAAACATTCACAGTCACAGTTTCCTCATGATGTTTTCCTTCACCGCTGAGCAGTGGTTATGAAATAAAATACACAAAGTAATGCGCCTGGCTGGGTTTGAACGACAGACCTACAACTTATATTATTATAAGTCGGAGCCTTTACCACTCCGCCACCACACTACGATGGTAGTTATGCTGCCAGGAGCCAAAATGTAAAGAGAGTCAGGACTGGTGACGCGGAAGCAAGCGACATACAGTTGCCCGCGTAAGAGACAACTCGTCCTGAAGTTGACATCCGCTGCACTCAGTGTCTGCCCCTTCGACTTATTGATGGTCATCGCGATGCAAACACTCACGGGGAACTGTACGCGCTTGAACTGGAACGGGAAGTTATGAGGTATATATACTGCCTCGACTTCGCCATAAACCGTAAGAATTTTTGCTTCAATGATGTGTCTGTGCAGCGAGATGACTTTAAGACAGGTCTCATTACACCACTTTGGAGGAGATAGGTAATTCTGAAAATGCATAATCGGGACTCCGACTTTCAGCTTTATGGTATGCGCTTGAAGTCCACTTGCTGGCTGGGAGTTCAAAAATTCCACGGGATGTGTGATGTGTGGCGTCATCTTGCTCGACGACAGTGTTTATTGAGGTATAGATCACTGCATTTCCCTTAATTTCCGAGAGAATGTATTCGTTAATTGCTGCAGCCTGATCATTTTCGGACGTCAAAATGGCCCGCTCACACACCCAAGAAATTCTGCTGGTGCGGTAAATGACTGTTGTCCCTGTACACACAGCAAATGAATTCTTCTAAGCTGGCTAACGCTCTATCGAGAGACTTCGGAAGCACCTCCTGTCCACCTCTCTCGCAGTGGGCTTTAACTTGCAGCGGACTTTGGCAGAGGCCATGATCCGGAGCAAAGAAGAGTGGCAGGCGGTCGCCTCCTTCTGCGCTAAAAAAGGGCGTCGACTGCATCAGGCAAAAGCAAAGGCGCTCGAGCCACAGCTACCGCCGCCGTGTCTACAATCCCGATTTACGGCCACAGTAGGTGCGGGCTTGCGACCGCCGATAGTCGTCGACGGCGCGCACTATTCCCTGCGCCTCCAGCAGTCGGCAGCAATTGTAGGAGCCCAACAGGATCGAAGCCAAGGTTTCAACGTAGCAAACGGGAAGCGTTTGCCCGAAATCGCCACTGAACAAACTGTGAAACCACCCATCAAATGTTCGTTCCCGCGGATGTCCTGCAGGGTTCTGTCCTCGGCCTCAACTCCTTCCTATTGGCCATAATACGCTCATCCCATACGATCAAAGAGCAATCCTTAAGCACGTGTCCCTTATCGCTGTTACGTGACACACCACAAACAGACGTTTTAACGCTCTCTAAATCGATGGGAATTTGAACATGGCATGTGCTGTCTTGCCACCCGGAAGCAGTGTGGCAGCAATTCGCAACGACGCGACAGCAACAGCAATATTGCCCTGCCTCCTGACCTCTGTAAGTATGCCATGTTTTTCCTGTTGCAATAGGAGCAACCCAATAAAAACATTTTGCCCTGGTTTTGCACAACGCTTTCAAGGACGGTGTCATAAATCTGTTTTTGCTCTGAAGAGAGAACTCTGTCTCAGCGTTATACTCTCGATTTTCATAGTCTTGATGCGGTGACGATTGGGGAGCTAGTAATCCATATTAGATCAGTGGATTGCCGCCGATAGAAATGTCCACATCTTGAAGTGAACTGAGACAGGTGTTCAGCACACGATCATCAGTTACATCGACTTCGTCTCTAGTAGCACGCCTCAAAGCTCGCAGAAAATCTTCAGACAGATGATGGCGATATTTTAATGAACATAACTTTTTTGTAATACTTAACACCGCATTTTTTTAATAGTCTTGCTCAACTCTGCTCAAGATTTTGAGGGTTTTTTGGAACTTGAATTTTTCAAAACGAACTATACCCTGCCCTATATATTGCCCTGTGCAATTTTGTATTTGTATATCCTGTCCACAATATGAGGTGTACAATAAAGCTCATAGTAAAAAATAAATAATATACGATACCACGTTTAGGAAGAATTTGATTTTTATGAAATCAAATAGATGGCGCTGTTTTAAAATTTTCTATATGCTACTACATTCAACTATGTTTCTCTGCCCAAGTTACTTAAATGTCGTAGTATTTATAGTGTAAAGCCAGATAATAGCATGGCTTACTCAAAAACAACATTTAAATATGCGTCGTTAGATTAAACACTGTCACAGAATGCGTAAGAAAAATAAGTATTCACCACTCCTCCCCCGTAAGTGATAGCGTGATAATATGTAGCCTATATGTTGGCCCATCCTTTATTCAAGCAAAATTTGAAGATAATCCATGCAGTATGTATAAATATATATCCAAGTAAGTTTTTGAGTTTAGCCCTGACATACATACAGACAAACAGACAAAAATTCTAAAAACTATATTTTTGGCTTCGATATCGATTGTAGATCACTTCCCAAGTATTCTTTTAAAAAATATTTAATGAACAGTTTTGACTTTCCTACGATTTTATTATAATTACCTATATGTATAGATTATTCGTAAAACTCTTTAGTTAAGTCCCAAGAGGACACAAATTTCCGTACAACTGTTGTCGTTTAATTGTGTCTGTAATTACGGTAGTCGAAAGGTAAAAATAACATTATTTTGTTAATGTAATATTTTCGTTTGTACTAATTTGAGTCAGTAGATGTCGTTGTACGTATATAAATAACATTGAAAGATTTAGGTTGCGTTGCAAAATAAATCCGTTAGACCGTTGGAATAAGAATAAGACATTTCATATAAACATGGAGAACGCCGTTTCACCATTAAAGAGATAAACATTTTTTTAAAATTATGTATTAAATATTAACCCACATTTTTTTCGTAAAACGAACCAACCACTACCTAAGATAATTTCCCTAAAAATAAATAAGTAACATTATTTTGCTCTGTTTGGGCTTGTTTTTTTTTTTTTCATTTTTTATTCCCAGTTGTGAGTAAATTCGACCGCGCAGTAAGAGACTATGAAATCTTGAACACCTATGTCGTGAGATTTTGAGGGTTTTTTGAAACTTAAATTTGTCAAAACGAATTATACGACTTTTATGAAGAAAATGCTCACTACCATCTATGAATTTTAAGAATAAGATTATAACGAAAAAAAGTGTTTTTTTTTTCTAAAACTCGAATTAAAATATGTATGTACGAGATTATTTTCTTTTAGTAAATATCAGTTGAGCGAGTCCAATCCAAGCCTACAGGTCCTAGGCTGTTAGTACGCAACGACCGACAATTACCTATAGGTTGTTATTGTTATATCTAATTGGACTCGCTCAGCTGATGTTTTTTTTTTAATTTTATTATTGCAAATCGATTGGGTTTCATGTACCAGATCGATCGACCACGGGATAAAACGATCAAAATTTAGCTGTGTTCATACAAAGTGAAACGTAAAATTAAATTATGATGAAACTTGACAGGCACACGGGTAGATCATAAACTATAGGGGCCCAGCAGGGTCGAAGCCTTCTGGGACTAAGGGTAAATGCGAAAGCGTGTTACCACGGCCCTGGGATCAAGGCAAGGATGGAACGAGGTAGGTTGTTCAGTCAATAAGCCTGACACTGTTTCCCGGTCCGCCCAAGGGTGGAATTCGTCATTGGATGATTTTTACCAACCATAAAAAAACACGGTTAGACCATGTCCTGAAATAACACACAGGATAAATATAAATCTACGTCAGTTGCATCACAAATAAAAATAAAAAAGCATGAAGTAATACAAAATAAGTAAACGTTTAAAAGAAAATCTGAGATCCGTTATATTGCATAGCAAGCAGGCGCTGTGGATTCCCGGTCTTGAAATAGGAACAGATTTCTACATCCCGTGCCTGGATTTGCATGAGAAAAGGCTAGTTCCGAGCGTTCCAGTTCACTGAAAGGATAATAGACGTTATAATGGGCTCAGATTAATCGCATGCGATTTGTATGCTGAGGAATATCGCGTTAGTCGGAGGTATTTTACTTTAAGTGAGTAACCTAATGTGTATTGATGATTAGGCTCCATTTTGAGAGCTCCTATCAATGGAATCCAATATTTGTAGTATTATGTAATGATACCTAATGAATATTGATGATTAGATTCTATTTTTTTTATTATGCTATTTTGTTATATTTTTTGAAGGTTCCTATTAATGGAATCCTATTAGTAAACCTTCGTTTTACGTCCGTCCGTATGTATGTATGAATGTCTGACAGTCTGATTCACAGCGGGCGCTGTCTCATAAACTGTAAGAGGTAGAGTTGAAATTTTCACACAGAATTGGTATTTCTGTTGCCGTTACTACAACAAATAATAAAGTTAAGAATTAAAAGGAGTTCCCATACAACATAATCAGCCTTTTTGATGGTCCCACTGCTGGGACTCAGGCCTCCTCTCTAGGAGAGGGGTTCCCATTTAAGAAAGTTATTTTGTCGGCTTTTTATTGCTTTAATATCGGTGATCAGAACCTTTCATACTCAAGTTCGAGTTCGTAATTAGCCAGTTTTCTGTCTATTTCTCTATTTTTTTTAGTCATCGCCTCTTAAGTTTTCTGAATGTATAGGTAGGTAGCGCCTACTGGCGCCGTACATGCATGCATTTTTTTTAAAACTTTTTTATACATTTCATTATCCTGAGCTTATCTTCTTTCAAATAAAAATACCAAAAGAAAAAGATCGGTTCACGCAATCCAATAAAAAAAAATACCACCGGGTACAGCGCCATCTCTCGGGAAATTGGGTTACTAATTTTTACATGGGCTACTGGGTTCTGTTACATTGTGAGAAATTTGTGGCGGACGGGAAACTACGGAACCCTACACTGAGCGTCGCCCGACACGCTCTTGGCCGATTTATTTTATGCAGAACTTGAGGTTCAAAGTACTCGAGTTAATTAACGAGTAAAATACTAAAAAATCTCAATTTTCAGTTTAGTCACGCCATTAATGTTTTTTGTTATTATTTTCAGTTTTCAAGGTTCAAAGTGAAACCTTTACACCTACGCGTTACTGAACTGACTTAAATCAAATTATTTATATTAACTTTATAGTTCTGTAAACAGTCTCATAATTATACAGTTTATCGTGGTTTTACTAACGGCTTTATCACTGTAAACTTTCAAGTTTTAATGGTTTCGAACGAAATTAATCCTTTTAGAAATGATACCTACACCAAAAGTCTATCTATTAGTTAGAAACCACATTACTAGAAACTTGAAATTATACCGAAACTAGATATTAATCGCTTTTAGAGTTAGGTACAGTGGTCCTGGAACACAAAGGGTACCTGAAAGACGAAGGTTTTAGTCAGTAAAAGTCTGACACACCCTCTCACACCACCCTAGAGCGAAGGAAGTTATTTAAAGATTTACACCTTTGCAAAAAAGGTCGTTTATTATATTTATTTATATTTAAATACACTTACTGTTCACTAAGACTACAATACATATGAAAGGAAACTTTATAATAAAAAAAACATGCTATCGGTGGCTTGTAAACTCCCACTGTTAGGCGAAGGCTCCCCACTCCCTTTTCCACACCAAAAAAAACTACGTCCTAAGCAAAAAAAGGTACAGTAAAATTGGTGTTATATTTACACCCTAACTACTTACACAATAGCTATAATTTATCATCCCCAACCTGTTGTAGCACACCTCGGAGCTCACTCTATCATATAACGATAAATATCCCAAAGGTACAACATTCAAAGATGGGACCCAAAGTGGTTTGTCATGTGAGTAGCGACGCAATTACCGGGACATCTCACGGATCCGGCTGCCGGCTCCGGCCGCAAAAACGGGCCCGACCGAAAATTGCAACGACCATCTAAGGCACAATTACCAGTTTTTATCCGTTACACAGTAACTGCATTTTTGGGGCCGAAAAAAATTGTTCCATCAGAGACCACGCATCAAGAACTCGTATGATGGAATTTGAGACCAAAAACTTTTCGCCAGATAGTGTTTTTTTTTTCAACTCCCGCTGCTTTGTTTTCCTTTTGCTTTCGCGGTTGATGTGATTATGGTTTTAATGACATTTTTATTTTTGGGTTGATGTAGAAAAAAAAATTGAAATTGATGTGCGTAGCCTCCCCTCGAGAAATTCGGGCATGAACATTTTGTTGGCAACATGTTATGAGCGCTATAATATTATTACATCCCAAATACATAAAATATGAAGGTACCGAACTAAGTGATTGATCCCTAGCTAGCCGTCCATTTATCTCTACTCCAAAAATAATACTGGTTTCATTTCCAAATGCCAAGTAGGCACTAATAAATAGAATGAATGGCTATTATATGCATTAGAGTTATATGTTGTAGCTTCTGTTTAGTTACTAACAAACTTCTTCAACTTCAGCGATATATTATTCTGCTAATTGTCTTAACATAAAACTTAGTGAGTTAACAATAGTTAGTGCGTAAGATTGAGTTCAGGCGGCAATAGTTTGCAGAACGCATAGACATGAAAATGGACTGAGTACTTTCACGATGTTGACCACTCGGCGGAGAGATAAAGTGACTGTAAGTTCAATACTAAATCGCACCGAGTTTGCCATCTTGTTGATCCGTCTACATACACCGTAAAATTTTGGTCGTTTTAATCTTGGGAGGGTCGATTCGGTACATTTAATGGTGTAGAGAACACCGGGTTATTCACGTCATAGATAGATAGATATACTCTTTATTGTAGGTACACCATAAATACAATTTGGAATATTAGGAGCTTAGCTTTTTCATATCTGGACAGGGAACGCTCAATCCATTCTCTATGTTTCACTCACCTACTTGCGTGAACCGAACGAGTTTGCTTACCCGACGGGCTTAAAAGGTCGGAATGAAAACATTTAGGCGCCTAAGTAAATAAAAGTGAAAACGGCTTCACTTGCGTATACCTACCATCATTGTGGGCTAAGGCCGACATCCGTTTATTGCTTCAAGTTCAAACGTTACTTTGACTTAAAAAAGGTGTTACTTTGTTATTTTAACACACAAGATCACGACTGTTGTTCTGATGGGGTTAGGCAGAGATATAGGGACAGTTTTAGAAAATATATATTTACCTACTTTTTTCGAGCTATACAAGATGTCATTGACATCGTCGCACAATCGAATACCACTGATCCAGTACATGATTCTGGATTGAGATGATTTTTTTTTTCTGAATATATTATTGGAGTTGGTAAAAATACAACTGTTTTTGTTCAAATTTGAAAAAAAATCGACAAAAAATTCCACCGGAGGTGGAAGATCATGTACAGGATTTGTGATATTCGTTTGTGTGACGATTTCAAATACACCCTTTATTTAGATCCCTTCCGATGGCTGGCAAGTATTGTTCCTTTAACCAAGCACTACTCCAGATTCCATATTTAAATCCCATCTGATAGTGCGAACTTAGTTTGTTCTCGACGAAAGTAAGTTCTCATTATCGAACTTAGTTTCGTCAACTAAACCACCAATCCAGACTTTGAGTTGCTGTACCATTTTTTTTTTTAAATTAATGGACAATAAAATTGATATCGAGTATTCTGCCAAAGTAAATGTAAATTGGATAAGCAGTAGGGTATATCATTAATACAAATGCTAAAAACTAACATGTTACTCAAATTAGGAACCAAACCCAAAACCTCCAAGATACAAGGCTGTTTGTTATTTTGTTTACGTAACCTAATATAGCTAGAGTGTTCAGCTCAAGGTTATGAATAAAATATAATAGCCATACCTTTAATTCCCTCTGGAAACCCTTGAGGGGTACCCTCAATCGATTATGGTTACATTCGAAGGTCGTTGACAGCTGATACAGGTGTACCCGGGAGCTACAAATAAGTGAAAATGTTGAGGAAAAATCTATCGGGAACGTGGTTGAGAAACACTTAAGACCCTTGTTCCCATTAAGTGACATACAACAGTGACTTTCTGAAGCTTACTCCGCGATAATGGCTGGGCAGTAGATTTGAACAAAAAAAATTACAAATTCCTATACATTATCAATATATAATGTACTAGCGACCCGCCCCAGCTTCGCACGGGTACTAATATTGAATTTATTATGCATGTATTATACACATAAACCTTCCTCTTGAATCACTCTATCTATTAAAAAAGCCGCATCAAAATCCGTTGCGTACTTTTAAAGATCTAAGCATACATAGAGACTAAGCAACTTTGTTTTATCTATGTTTTATACTATGTAATGATGAGAAGCTGACTGACTGACATATCAACTCACAGCCGAAACTGCTTTGACTAAGAGCATGAAATTTCGCACAGGGCTTCCTTTTATGACGTAATCGAGCACTAAGAAAGGATTTCCCAAAAATTCACCCCCTAGGGGGATCAAACGGGATCAAAATTTGTATGGAAAAACCTGCTTACTTACGGGTGAAACCGGTGGTAGAAAGCTAGTCAATGAAAAAATTGTTCTATAGACTGTAACGTTACGACATAATTTGTGGTAAGAAAATAAATATATAAATAAAATATACCTTTTAACGAAATAATATTTCATCGCAGGTTTTCCCTACTCCCCTTTTCCTATTCTCATCCTCATTAGAAATATGTTTACACGAACAAAAATACTAGTTAATAATAGAGTTCTTTAAAATGTACAGGCTGTGCTCTAAACTTAGGGCTCAGTTAGGTAAAAGAAAGAAAGAAAGAAAGAAAAACATTTATTTATTGTGGGTTAGGTAACTACCTAACCCACCCCCTTTGAAAAGCTATTGAAGGCGACTCAGGTTAGTAAGGGCCCAAACTCTACATAGCATATGTAAATCAATCAATATTAAATTAAAAACCTCCTGCTCCTCCTTAGTCCTCTCAACCTTAGTCTAACACCCGTATTCACAAACAATACTCAAACGACCCTTGACTAAGCAAACGCACAGCGTTGAAATAGAGCTCTGTGATTGGTTCGTTTGTGTTGCGTAGTTCACAAACCCTGCCCTGTGCGCTCGCGAGCACTGTGAGACCGCATAGTAACGTTTGTGAATACGGGTGTAAGTCTTCGTCATAATATATTGTCATATTTGAAGTTCTGTTAATATTATTTATTTATCATTGTATTTATTAGTTTATAATATCAGCATATACGCTTGCGTATATTATTATTATAAGTCACTTAATTTATATTACAATCTATTTAAAATATCAGTTATTTATTTATTGTGCCCACCTATTATTGTGTCTTTTTTTACCGAAAGGTTAACCATAATGCCTTGTAGCATTATGTCCGCCTATGTTCAACCACTGTACATGAAGTTTAAATAAATAATAAAATTGGTTTGAAAAGCTCTATGCGGATGCAGGCGGGTAGTGCAAGCATTTAACTTCTACCAGTCGTTCAAGGGACTATACGCCTTAACCGGCTGCCTGTACCGGTAAATGCTACCATTAGTTTAATGAAACTGCAACTTTCAAGTCTCGAGCTCAAGAATATTTACTTTGAAGAGAAACCGCAGCAGCCCGCGAAATGTATATCTCCTTAAGTTTTTAGCAGCTATTAAATTATAATTATCATTACATAGTATAAAACAAAGTCACTTTGTCCATATGTATGCTTAAATCTTTAAAATTACGCAACGAATTTTGATGCGGCTTTTTTTAATAGATAGAGTGATTCAAAAGGAAGGTTTATACATGCATAATATCAACATTGCACCCTTACGAAGCTGGGGCGGATCGCTAGTTAAATATAATTTGCGAATAGCAATTACGTGAAAAAACCATTCAAAACGGTTAGTAAAACAGAAAGGGGTTTTTTTAAGGTTGGAAAGCTTAGTGTGGGAGTAGTCATTGATATCTGTGTTAGATATAACTTTGAAATTACACCAAGTTCAATGAAAAAAAAAAATATTCGTATATCAAATTATTATTAAAAGTTTAGTTTCAAAACCTACCAACCAGCAGTTTAGACGTGATGTTTTTTTTTATAGTAGATAAAAATCATCGAATGACGAATCCCACTCTTGGGCGGAGCGGGAAACACTGTCAGACTCTTACTGACTAAATACCCCACCCCGTTTCTTTTCTACCCATCGTACTGGGGCTAAGCCTTCCTTTCAGAAAGAGACCCTAGGCCCCAGTAGGCTTCGACCCTTTTGCTGACTAGATGTTGGATTTAAAATCATCAAAAATCGTACATCTCCAACTTAAGTATTGCGAGGTAGTTGGTTAAAAATTCGTAGAGTGGTGTAAGCGACGCAGTGTTGCGTGTAAGAGACGTCATGGTAAGTGCGTGGTGAACAGCATTTGACATGGATGTCGCACGCGATGCGCAATACAGGCAATTGATGGGCTGCCACTCAGCCTAGCTTTTTTTTAAGGTTTTTAAAACGGTTGGAAGAAGAAAGAAGCATACTTCCACACACAGATCAAAGTACACACAAATTTCTTAATATGTAGTCAATTGTAATAGCTGAATACAGATACTGATACTGAGATACAGGCTCCCGCTTAGTTCAGGGGGTTGGGTCAATACTCTGTGCCCTTTTTAACCACCACTGAATTTTTTTTATTATTTTTATAAAAAAAAGTTATATCCCTTCAAAAAAAAAATAATAATCCTTCAAATTTTAATGGTGAGAAATAAACTACTTTTTTATTTTTTATTTTATTTGACTTGCAGGGATATGTCGAGTAATTTCAAGGTAAAAAACATTATATTAGTACAACTAGTAAAACATAATACACAACAACAATAAAAAACCGAAAAAATACAATACACAATTCGTATAAACAACACAACACCATTACAAATACAACAAGGTATACTCTTATTTACTCAATTGCCAGTGATGTCAATTAGTTTAGCTTTGAGGTTTTCCTTGATTTAACAGAAAAAAAATTAAGTACAGATTCAACTTGAAATTATATAAAAACGTGCTTATGTACTTACCTAACAACAGCGACAACGATATTATTAATATTATCATTTTATTTCGAGTTATTCACTCGTATAATAGTAACAATATTTACTTAAAACTAGCCAATTATTTTTTAAGAAAGATGGGATCATACAAAGTTTTCACACAGCAGCTTTAATTGATCATAAATTAATAAGCAAGAAACTGTTCTTTATGTAAACAGTTTCCCGCCACTAACCGGAAAAATTAAAACTCAAACGAAAATTCATCCTGAATTTTTTCGGCGCGCAGAAAAGGAAACGGCAATATTATTTCATAATTAAAACGGTAAAAAGACAATTCAGCTTATTATTACTTAATTAACCTCCAAGAGATGACATAACGCGAGAATATTTTAACCAAAAAACAGGCTTTTTTCGCCCATTTTAAAATTACTCACAGACATTTATAAAAAAGGCGTTACGAATTTGTAAATAATGTTTCTTCGCAGTATCGTTACCCAAAAACCAAAACAGACTTTTTTGGCGAATAGAAACTCTATAACCAATAAACGTTGATAAAAAACAGATCAATAGAGGAATAAAATAAACTAGTTTTTATATATATCCTACTTTACATGCGCTTTTATGTTTTATTATTGTGTTAAATGAAAAAATATATCTTGTAATAATGCCAATTTAATTTAATATTAATTTATTGTTTATCCACATGTAATTATTGTATGCCCTACGGGCGGGACATAGCTGATCTGAATTTCCATATATTTAAGAACTGTACTGTACATACCTATGATCCACAATAAAATTTGATTGATTGATTGCTTTTAATATGATTACTAGACTAATTAATTATTTGATTATATTGTACTAGCTTTTGCCCGCGGCTTCGCCCGCGTGGGTTTGGGGTTTCCGGGATAAAAAGTAGCCTATGTGCTATTCCGGAGTGTATCCTATGCCTGTGCCAAATTTCATTCAAATCCATTCAGTAGTTTTTACGTGAAAGAGTAACAAACATCCATACATCCATACTTACAAACTTTCGCCTTTATAATAGTAGTAGGATTTTAATTGTAACTAGCAGTTTGTCAGCGACTTCGTCCCGTCCACAAATATTTTCAAAAAACTAACACTGCTTAAACCTTATTTTATGGATCAATTAATAAAATGGTGATGACCTTTATTATTCATATTGATTAGGATTTGGGCCAAGTTTCAAATTTATTAACTCGAGGACAATATTTTTCCTTGAAGTCTTTACTTTGTTTCGGTGTTTCTTCTCAGGGTAATCAGCTAGGAAACACCGGACTCATCTAGCTTAAACTGACGAAAAGAAAAAATATTGACGTGTAAAAGTGTTATTTTAAAACCTATTTACAAAATAAATATCATTTATCACTCCCTAATTTTTCATTTACATAGTAAACCTAAATTTCGGCAATAATATTTTGCATACAAGCGAATTTCCCCCTTTTCATCCTCTTAAAAGATGAATTTTCAAAAACTCCTTATTGCACGTCCTAGTCGTCCTACGTCATAAAAGGAAGCCAAGGAAGGTTAGGTGGAACGAGAGGAAGAGTAAAACTTTAACTGACTAAAATCCACCTGTGTTTTATCAGTTGCCCTTTACGTTACATGGCCGCAAAAACTCTTTTATACAATATCGTTTGAAAAGGCAACTGTGGTCTTAGAACGCAAAAGGCAACTGAAGGATACAGGCGTGGTTTTAGTCAGTAAAAGTCTGACAAGACCTCCCGCTTCGTTCAAAAGCACGAGAAACATTGGATGATTTTCCACCTAAAAAAACTCCTCGTACAATAACAAACGATAATATTCATCTTACATTCTTTATTGTAAACTAGCTTTTGTCAGCGACTTCGCCCGCTTACATAAAATATAGCCTATGTCACTCTCCTGAGTGGAAAATTAATAACAATAGAAAGCTGCTTTACTCCTGTAAAGCAGCTTTCTATTGTTATTAATTTTTTTCCAATCGGACCAGTAGTTCCAGAGATTACCTCCTACAAACAAAAAAACAAAGAAACAAAAAAACAAACTTTACCTCTTTATTATATTAGTGTAGATAAATAAATTACAGAAAAATAAATAACAAAACTATTGATGTACATAGGCGAGCTTAACTCACAGTTGGGTTTTCTTACAGCAAGCAATCATTCAAAATCACGCAACAACTCCAAAACAATAAAATCCGATTCACAACAGATACGATACGAACAACACAATATACATGTGTATATGTATCTATCTACATATACACGGCCGGTATCGTTTAGTGGCCGATCGGAATTCACGTAGACTCGGCATCGTTATCACACTTTAGTCAATATTCGTCAAATTAGCATCGGTGCAAGGCGGCGAGGTCATCGACCCGGTTTGGCGAGCGTGGGAGCGGTGCGCAGGCGCTGTTTTTGCAACTACCCGCCTAACTACCCGGCCCGAGTGCCCGACAGGTAGTCCGCACCCGAATCTTAAGTATTCCACTTCGGTCCCGCTTCGGGAATTATTCATTGGAACTTGCGTTTTAATCGGGGAATATTCTTATTCGCAGAAATGTACATTTGTTTTGATGTCCTATAAATAGTATAGTCTTTTTTCATTAAGCTCCAAGCGAACTCCGTATTGCCGTCTATTGTTACAAGATCGAAGGGGTAATTGTTCTAATTTTAGGACAGTTTTAGACTTCACCGTCATCTTTGTAGTTCCTTCTCTTTTTCCATATCACTTATGATCCGCGCTACCCGTATTTATTTATCAATTCTGTCGTAACACCCGTTGACACTAACTCCCTTTTTACGCTCATATCACTCCTCACACAATCCACCTATCTTTTCTTCGGCCTCGCTTTCCCTCTTCCATTCATACTTATAACTCTTTTAGTGCGTTGGATCGTGCATTTTATTCCATTTTCAAGTTTTAGAATGAAAAAACGTTATCGTAGGTACCTACCTATTATCGAATTTCACGTGCCTGCCTTTACATGCCCGTAACTTTTACCTCAATATATTAAAGCTAAAATGTCTGAAAATTAAACACCCATTTTTACACACTCCAGATTTACGCCCTCCTTTATAAAAACGAGCGTATAATGTATTACTAAGCACTTTAGCGAGATGATGCCTATCTAAAGGCTCCTCAGCAATGTTGACTGCGCTTAGAAGCCTTTTAAAAGGACGCCTTTAAAAAGGACAGATTAGTTCAGTGTAGCGGGAGGTGAGCCAAATGGGATGAACCGTCAGACAGAACTGCGCACGTGATATAACCAGTACAACACAGGTTTATTAATGAGCTGTTGGTCGGTTTTTCTGGTACTATTAAAGCTTTATTTGGTGTTTATAATTAGGTATTGCTTGATTTGTTGACAGTAGGTCTGGTGTCTTTTTTAGGTTTCAGTTTTGATTACATAAATGGTTGAGAATAATTACATCTCACTGGACCCGCGTGGTAGATTACCTCTCCTTAAGAAGTGGGAACATTATAAGGCTAATAATGCTAACGCCAAAAAATGAACACACGCGTAAAAACACAGTTTCAAATTATTAGAAGCTTAGGTGCCGCGGTAAAGGGGCATCCTTTTTTTAGGCCGGAAACCATTCAGCATGTCAAACTTTTACCTATAAAACCTTCTCATAATTATGTTCCTTCTTTGCCATGCGTTCTAGGATCACGGGTTTCACTTTCTGAAGCAAACCCATGGCCCCAGTAGATGTCGGCAGTTATCCCTTTTGATTACAGCACGGCCCACAGTGTATTTTTTCCCCAAAAAATCGGACATGCCTTTTTTTTTGTGAAATCTTATACATAAATGTTTTATGAATTAATTAATAGAACACTCGTGCACCTATTTCTCATTATGGAGAAATAAAACCACTTTATTCTTTTTTATAGTGAAATAGTAAATCATCCATAACTTTTGAAATATTTCACAAATTTTCTTCTTGGTTTTTCTGATCCACAATAATCTCAAAACACATAATACTAATTGATTTATATATTTTTTAATTGAGTTTTAAGAGATTTATTTACAATTTAAGCATTTTTTATTTTATTTTTTTATGGTCGTATTTTCAATTATTTGGATTTTATTTTTCTTTAGAATTGTTAATAAAATGTGTTAGAAGCTTAGAAAAAAAAATCAGATCCAAATAATGAAGGATCTCTAACTTAGAGGCTTCTAAAGTTTTCTATGGTAATTATGGTTTTAGGGTTGTCAATATTTCTTTTGAAATTTATTTTCTTTTGAATTAAAAAATGGTGGTTAGGGTAATAATTATTATTCTTCATCCTGATCGGCCGAAAGAATTTCTGTTATGTTGTCGCTATCGGTATGACCTTCAATAATTTCAATTTCATTTTCTGTTGCCGCCTCAAAATCGTCTTCAGCTGAGATTTCATACGGTTTCAGTAACTCCACTACCTTGGATGGTAAAGGCAAAGATTTGAGTTTTTTCAACCTATTCTGAAGCCTAATGTAGGAAATTTCTGGATCTGACGATTCCAGTGCCCTGTGAAATAGGTCCAACATTGTTTTTTCACGGTCGGATTTTCGGCTATGGTGTTCTCTGTCATAACGCCAGAACTTATTCCGCGCTTCACCGGCTTGTTCTGATAATAGACCCACTGGAAGAGCTGAGCTATTAATAATATCTTTGCCGTGAATGAGGATTTTGTGCATAGTTACTGTCATTGGGTACCAACCATATTCTGCCACGTATTTAGATGCTACGGTTTTGCAAAAATCTCCAAACTTATCAGCATCTACAGGTAGACTACAAGATAAGGTGACCAGAATCGTGTGAAGATCGTCCAACAACCACTGACTAAGGCCTAATATTTCTGCAAACACTGCACGATTTTGATCAGATAGAACGGTTCGGGCTGTGTTGCCGTCATTTGTTGTTCCAGCATTGGGTCTCACAACATCAACCAGCACTTTCAGTTCTTTTCGCACTCTCTCTTGCACACGTTTCTTTGTTTCCTCTACAGTGTTTGATTCCAGTGAACATTTGCTTACCCTCCATTTCTTAACAGGAAGCTTGTAGCCCAAATGAAGTAAAAACTCCAATACCCGAATCCATGCATGCAAGGGGCTTATTCCGTATTTGAAAACCGACACATCTATTGGCCGCGAATAAATAATATCTAATTTGTTGAATTGTGTAGAGGTTGCTTTGCAAAACGGACATTTAAGTTGAGAAGAAGTCTCTGTTATTGTATTCAGAACTTTGCCATCTATGCATGTCAAATACAATTGTGGTTTTGCCCTTATTGTCTTCTTGTTAGATGTCGTTGCTTCTAATGTAGTTAAATCCTTAATTTGGTCATCTATCCACTTCTGTTCATTGAGTATTAAATCTTTCGTCTCTTTTCGATATTGGATATGAATCGGGCGGCAAAACCTGTATGATTGTGGAGTTGGGTTTAACCAAAGAACAAAGTCTTTTTTTGTTTTTATCCGCAATGGAATGAATGTAGTGGCAAATAAACTGTTTTCAGGGTCTTGATTATCAGAAAAATTTTGTTTATACAATGATTGACCCGAACTACCATCAAACCCCCAACTACCTTCAAAAATACAATCTACAGTATCAAGGTTTTTTTGTTCACAATATGCTGATATAATTTCGTCGCATGAGTGTACTAACCTTTGAAGAGTGTGAGAAAGTAAACTAGCTAATGGGACAAAGGCTTCTCTCTCTGTTACTTGAACTGCACTATCCGGATAACATTTTTGTTTTGCGTCGAATACTTTTTTATATGTAGGAAATGCTGGAAAACCTCTTGATTTTAAATCATGTTGCAAAAAATTGTATGTAGCTACTGTAAATTTTCTGTCTATAAATACTGCTAAAGCTTCCTCTGGAGAATAAGGACGGGGGTCTTCGCGAAGTTTGGTTGCTAGCTTAGTCGGTCGTGTTGGACTTTCAAGACAAGAATTTATAACAAATTGCAAATCTTTTGATACATTGGTTTTTAATTTTTGACCTTTTGCTTCTAATGCACTAGAAACAGCTTTGATAACTTTTGCCGGTGGTTCACTTTCTAAAGAATACTGGAGTTCTTTGCACACCCTTCGTTTTTGTCTGCCACTAAGTGATTCATAGACCAAACATGAAGAAGTCGAAGGAATGGCATCGATTGTGGGCGACACGGCAATATCAAAAATATTTTGTTCAGGGACTATATGTAAATCTTGAACACTATGATTTGGATCAGTATTGGACTCTGAAATTTGTTGCTGATGATGAGGTGCAAATTCATATCTGTCAAGCGATTGGCTCATAATATTAATTTCAGAGTCAGGAATAACCACAGAGTCGGAAAGTGACGCATCTTGTAAAGTTGGATGTTCGCTAATTAAAAATTTATTCAAATCATTTTGTATCGATTCTTTAAGCCACGTGTTATTCTTCTTTGCAAAAAAGGTCATATTATATTTACAGTTTTTGTAGAGGATTTCACATTTAGACGTGAATTTAGCTATTGCTTCTTTGAATCTTTTCTTATCATTGACATCAGTTTCGGAAAATCCTAAAATATTCAAAATAAGGTTTGACCTTTCTTGTAAAGGCAGGTCAGTAGGGCGAATTTTCAATCCCATTTCTTTTGATTTGGTGATCAACATCTTATAGGCATCGAGCCTACTAATTACGTCTCCTTGTGTACTTGCGAATACTCCCGGAGGATGAAGAGTACCGGCTGTGGCGTTATCCACAACTCCATCAACTGCCACTCGTGGACCAACATGAGGGTTGGCGCCCTCATGCCCTCCTTGCAGTAAGTCAGCCGGTCGGAGCCCGGACAGACATCCCTCAACAGGCCGGGTAAGGTCCTGTTGAGGCAAAGTGGCGCCATGGGTCTTTGACGGCTCCATGGTGCCTCACCCCCGTTCCTCCAGGAAATATGTGTTGGTGCAAGGTTTTAGCCGTAGCCTAACGAGGGCGGACCCCTTCCCTGAACCACATATCACCTTTCATTGGATTTTAAACTGAAGATTTTAAAACTTTATTTAATTACTAGCTTTTGCCCGCGGCTTCGCCCGCGTGGTATTGGGGTTGCCTAATAAGAAGTTGTATATCCCACGGGAACCTTATGTTTTCCAGGATAAAAAGTAACATATGTGCTATTATGAAGTATACGCTATCCTTGGGCCAAATTTCATACAGATTCATCAGGCCGTTTTGGCGTGATTGAGTAACCAAACCAAAATAAGAAGTTATATAAGGTGCTTTTAAAATATATGCCAGGCTTTTTGGGAGGTGTACTGTTGTGTTTATAGATTACAATAGTGAAGAGCTTTCGTGCCCAGGAACAGTTAATCCAGTTTGAGAAAATAAAGTAGTTAAATAAATATTGACTCTATTCTGCACAACGTGGTTCACAAATTACGCGCGATGTTTCTCTTCGTCAATGAAACAGCTGCTATCTCTTTCCATTCGTTCTACGAATGAAAACTAAAATCAGCTGACTAGCTTGTCCCTACCTAATTCACTAGGTACGCAATAATACGTAGGCAAACAAGTGTTTTAAAGTGCAATTACTTACCAGTAGTTACCAGTTACGATGATAAACTTCACATCACACTTAAACAGTTCAGTTTAAGTTAGTTTAAACAATAGGTACTTAGATTAACCTTTCGACTTTTGTAATTACAGACACAATTAAAGAACAAAACGCCGGCGTTCGCTTAGGGCTCAAAAGTGTAATATCAAATAACGATAAATTACAGGAACTTGGCGTATTTAAAAGTTATCCGACACCAACGTATTTAAAAGTTATTTACACACTCCCTACCGATTTTGAAACTGTTGCACAAGTCCATCTCTGCGTTGCACACAAATGGGTTTTCACTTTGTTCAATGTGTCCGTTTTACTGTTCACTTGGCTAAATGTTTTTAATAAAAACGCGCGCGATAATAATAAAACTAAATCCCGTGGCGGGCGGGAGGCGACTGGCAAGCGGGTGGTCGGCCAGCGCGTGCGGCGAACGGGGTAGTGCGCGCGGGGGCGGGAAGGGGGGGGGGTTGCTGTGCAGTAACGACCGAGTGGCCGGCGCGCAGGCGGCATTCGTTTGAAATGAATGACAATCGTAGTATGAATGGCGCCGGTGTTTTGCGGCGCGGAGCGGCAACAGCGTATCGTAATATCGTAACACCGGAGGATGGTTTTATACGAAAAAAGAATAACACAAATTATCAACATTTTATCTTTACTATTGTAATCTATAAACATAATACTATACTTCATAAAAAGCCTGGCATATATTTTAAAAGCACCTTATATATCCCACAGGAACCTTGTGTTTTTCCGGGATAAAAAGTTGCCTATGTCCTATTCCGGAGTGTATCCTATGCTTGTGCCAAATTTCATCCAGATCCGTCCAGCCGCTTTGGCGTGATTGAGTAACAAACATCCAAACATCCAAACATTGTAACTTTCGCATTCATAATATTCGTAAGATATATTTTTTTTTTATTGTTGTTGATATGTTTCAATAAGTAAATAAGACCAAGATAATTTATTCAGATAATATTATAAACTGCGTTGGAAAAACTGACATTTAAAAAAATTACTTCAAATATTATGTTTATTAAATTATGAGGCGACAACCCTATCCAGAAAAATCTGAATTTTAACAACTCCGAGATCCTGCATAATTAGGATCCAAGAATTTGTAGGATCATAAGCATAAATAAAAAGAACATTTCGATCCTAGTTACAAATCCAAATATGTAATAATATGGCGGTAAAAAAAAGAAAACATAAATTTACAAAATCAGCCATAAATCTGTTATCTTGAATAAATGAAGCCTAGATGTTTTTTGTTATAGGAGGGATTTTAAGACACTATTTAATGCCGTCAATAGATTCTTAAAAAGAAGTCAAACTTTTAAGTTATAACTGTTTCTATGGTTTTTCTGGAAACCATAGACATTTTTTTCAAGTACTAATTTTCAATATTTTATAGCAAAAGGGCAATCAGGAGTTTTCGTCTCGCATTTATAATCACAAATCCTATGAAATTAGATAGTAAAAATGCCATGTCCGATTTTTTGGGCGAAAAATACACTGTGCGGCCGTCGAGTCTTGGCGAGTCTGAAGGCTCTTCGAATAGTGCTTGAAAACTCGTAAATAAAATAAATGCTTTAATCAAATAACTGCAATTTGCAGTTATTATTGCTGTTAAAAAGTGTTGTTGGCATTTATTTTTTTGTACGAGTTTTCGAGCGCTAAAATTCGCAGAGCCTTACTTACTTCAGACTCGCCAAGATCCGACAGCTGTATTGTACCATCGGTTGAAAATCAATCAAAATGAGTTTAGTGACAATTTTAAATGTTTACTTTCTAGCATCTTGTCACTATTTTAACACTGACAACCATAAAATGATTTATTTTATGACCTAGTAAAAACCTAACTAAGATAGATTAAACTTATTAACAGATTAAACACCAAAAAGTAACAGAACTTAAGTTTTAGTACTAAAACCATTTTAAGCAATTGATATCGTTCGTGATATTTTATGTTTTGTTAACCTAAATAGACAAACAAAAAGTGCAAAAAGCGCATAATGAAATAATATAGTCACCTACTTACAAAACCTTTTTCACCATCGCTATATTATGTCAGTTTACAAGCGAATAAGTCTAGACTTGTTGAAACTTGTTCAGGCTGCATAAGCTAGTCGCCCTCGCCATAATTAAATGAATAACGACCTCGAGAGCGACCTTCCTAAGATAAAGTTAGAATTCAAGCCCAATGAAGTGAGAACTAAGTTACTTTCAAAATTATTTTTACTTAAAAACCCGTAAGTTAAAATCAACAAATAAAAAAACAAACTAAAATTAATCGCAATTTCAGGTAGCTTTATCTTTCGAATCTTTATTCCCGTGCATTATTTACACAAATGAAGTAAAACGAAAACCTAACCAGTTAACGTCATGTTTGTTATAAACAAAATCGTTATAAACAAAACAAAAAAAAAAACAAGGATCTAAATTGCGAAGTGCAGTTTCGCGGGACTCATGCGCCGCGCGACACACTTCGCCGAGGCGACGTCCACACTTTCGTGCGAAACCTGTTATGTCGTACACACAGCACACACAACGTCAGCAGACGCCGTGCGTGTGTGCGCGGCCTTTGTCGTTCCTAAATCAAATTGCACTCGAACATTTATAACTAATACATTTGAATAAGTCAAGAAACCGATTAAGGACCATTCTTCCATTCGGTTGAGTTCGACTTCATTCGTTTTAATACTCTTTCTAACTGTTAAACAACGTGAGTATTATTTAAGCGTAACAACGTATTTATTATGTATCGACTAACCGTGACTAAACCAATAAAATTGTTCATGAGAACCTTAGGTTTTTTTATTGCTGATTGATAGTGATTTGATCAAAAAACTTTGACTCTGATGTCATTCGAATAAATAACTAAATTTCGTGTGTTTCGTCCTTTTCAATAAGGCCAATTAAACTTATTTAATTCACTTATTACGTCATTAAGTCCATCCACTTACAAATACTTCATTCCGGTTTTTATGAAAATTCTCTAAAGTGTCGAATACAATAAATCTCCATTTCATTAAGTAACACAATAGGTTAGTTTTTCATTGTCCTAGTTAAAAAACTTTGTATTGTAATAACGGCATTACAATAGAAAAGTTTCAACTTCCTTTACAGGTACGACAATGGAATACTAAAGCAAAAGCTCTTTTTTACTACGCATTACGAAGCAGAACTGGCTGGCTTCAGTGTCATAACAAGTCAAGTGCCTCCTTAAAGTTGGAAAAAAATAGAAAAGCGTTCTGAATTTGAAATTGACAATCTCCTTCTTCTTTCCCGCCAATAATAATTAACACCACAGATTATATCGAAGGCAATTATAACAGGCCTGGATACACGGGTCTAATATATGCAGAATATATGTCTGATCGTTTTGCCGTGTATATTCGCGGTATTTACTTAAATGCCAGCTACGCTTAATGATTTTATCTAGCCGCGACATGGTTCTTTAAATGCTGTACATTGCTGACGGCCCGCCATTTCCAATGATCCCGGAGCTCATAAAGACGTTTTTACTTCGCATTTTGCTGTTAACAAGGCAATAGATTAGCTTATCGTGAACGTGATATTACGGTGAAGGGAGTGTGTATGATATTGGGAGATGTTAATAGAATGGCAGGGACTAAATATATATGTCCCTCGTTATATTGAATGGCTGTTTAGGTCTAGGTATTTGCGTTAGAAGTGTAAGTAGAATTGTGACTGGATTGAAGTGTTTGTAATAATGAGGTTGATTAAAATAAATGGTCGGTATTTATTCTCGATCATTATCAAACGGAATTAATGTAATTAAGCAATATTCATCGCTTTGAATATCTAAATATTGCTGTCCTCTTTAGCGTCTGATAAAACAACAAAATTATTCGAACGAAAATTCAATGAAAATTGATTCGGTGTTCCAAAGATTAGACAAACATGTACAAGGAGGCAGATAAACATCCAACAACAAACGTTGGAGATCAAAGGAAAAGATTATCTCTTAACAAAAGGATCTGAAACCGGAATTATTGAATTAACTTATTCATGAAAGTTACCAACGTTGATTCGATGTTGGAAAAACTATATAAGAAAATTCTCTAAGTGATGAAGGACGTAATACACTTAGCTGTTCACATAAAACATAAGGGTGTTACCACATCAATCGATCGATTGACCGTCGATGTAATCGGTCGATGGTAGAATGAATTAGTCGACGTTGATCGATAGTTTCTAGCACACCAATCGATCGATAGTCGATAGATGCCATCGATCGATGGTAGAATGGATTAGACGAAGTCGATCGACGATCGATCGATGATAGAAACTGATGGAATATAGTCGGGGTCAATCGTAGGTCGATTGACCCTGACTATATTCCATCATTTGTCGACTGGTGCCGTCGACCGGCTATCGATTGATTGGTTAGTCGACCGGTATCCGTCGATCAATTAAACTGCCACACCAATCGATCAACATCGACCGACGTCGATCGATGATATCGATTGACGATTGATCGATTGGTGTGGTAACACCCTTAGTTGTAGCAAAAAGGAGATGGCAAGGAGGTATGTTAGCCTTAGTACACACCGTGTATTTATTGAGTCATCCATCTAAGCTCGCGGCGGTTCGCTCCTGACCTAGCCAACCTTTCAACATTTTTTCCACATTTTTATCTGTCGAGTGTGACAGCGGTCATCTAGAGCTTACTTGACGTTTACACTAGGATTACCTAACGTAATCCATTCGATCTACTAAGAAAATACCTTTCTAGTAATGTTATTCTCTCATTCTTAACCTTTTACGGTATACATTGCGCGGTCTATTTGCGATGTTCTAGATCTAGATGAACTTGCTCATTTGTGGCTGCAATGGCGCTATGGATGTTAAAGTGAAGTGTAAGCGTTTAATTGCAATGCGAATACATACATAATTTGTTCTTACGTGTGTTTTAAATATACAAAAACCATTTTAAATGAAAATGTTTTTTTAATTTTTTTTTAATGTAATTTTGCACTTTAATAATGTTGTGTACACCAATTTTTGGAAAAAAACTATGAACATAAAATAAAAACTAAAAACATACCCTTGTTTTTAATATGAGTTGATATTTATGACCAAGTTTCGTCGGATTCCGTTCAGCGGTTCAAGCGTAATGAAATAACAAACTTACATACTCACAAACTTTCGCCTTTGTTATATAACTACATGTACAGTGTAATATACATAATACTATTTGTTTTGTAATATACTATTGTAGCATAGCATCAGCCTCATAATGTTCCCTCTGCTGGGTCTTTGGCCTCCTCTCTAGAAAAGGGAATGGGTCGTAATTTAATACGCGGGCCCAGTGCGAGTTGGTGGATGTCACATGTCTTCGAATTTTTGGTTCTAGGTCATGCCAGTTTCCTCACGATGTTCTCCTTCACCGTTACATAATATAGGTATAGCTTATTTACACATAAAAATGAGAACACACTAATTAGAATCAAAGTCATAAATACAGACTGTTCTGCACAGCATTAGTATTCTGAACTAAGTCCCAACAGACCACTAGTTGCACTTCGCAACTAACCAACCTGTAGAATCAGAGTTCGGAGTTTCAGACCGCGAACACAGAACTTTGCACAAAGTCACTACGAACAAAACAGAAGTGAATTGTAGTTGAAGTAAACCATAGTAACTGTACTTTGAAACGCAATTAATAATAAAGTTAGTGTAGTGGCAAATATAGGCATTTTTTTTTTTACCATAACTATCACACAACGTCATCTAGTCCCATGCTAAGTAGAGCTTGTGTTATGGGTACTAGACCGCTAATATACATACTTATATAATTATAAATAACTATATATCATTATCATTAATTACATAGTATAAAACAAAGTTCCTGCTGTCTGTCAAACCTCTTCAAAATTCGTTGCGTAGTTTTAAAGATCTAACGAATTTATAGAGTGATTTAAGGGGAAGGTTTTTTTTTTGTTTATAACACATAACTATATTTACACATATATATATGTCCACAACTATCACACAACGCCATCTAGTCCCAAGCTAAGCAGGGCTTGTGTTATAGGTACTAGACAATTGATAAACATACATATATATTTCTAAATACATACATATTATAGATAAATTACACCCAGACACAGAACAAATGATCGTGCTCATCACACAAACTTTTGTCCTGGGTGAGAATCGAACACACAACCTCCAGCTTAGCAGCCAGGGCCACTAAACATTAGACTAACAGGTCAGTCATAAATATAAGCCCGCATACAGCGAGTCATCTTTCGTTTTCTTTTCGATTCGATAATAAACTTTTTAACCATGGCTACATTAACTGCAGCATTGGTGGCAATCATTAATCCTCCTTAATCGTCCCCAATCCTAATACTATCACAAATTAATATAAAATGAAAATCTTAATATACAAAGATATTTTGTAGAAGCCCTGCAGAAGGGTCGAAGCCATGGGGCTGTGGGTTTGCGTCTGAAAGAAAGGCTCTGGCCCTGGTATATATGGTAACGTAGGAACGGGGTGAGTTGTTTAGTCAGTAAGAGTCTGACACTGTTTCCTGCTCCAAGCCCAAAGGCGGGATTCGTCATTGGATGATTTTTACCTACCACAAAAATTATTACATAGATATTTTGCCACCAACACTTTGTATACTCTACCATATCGCATTATATAATTATATTATTCTAGCTTATGTCAGCGGCTTCGCCCGCGTGTAAGAAGGTTTCTGCGTACAAACTTTCAGGCCCTTTTCACCCCCTTAGGTAGAGATAGAATTTGGCAAAATCATTCCTATCGGTTGCCTACGTCATATAGAAACATGTCCTCCAATTTGCAGGTCCTTAAATCAGCGGTTCAGGCTGTATGTTGATCCGTCAGCCATTCAGGATAAAGCATTCTATAATGATTAGATATCTCATACTCTACATAATCTAAGTTACATTATATTTCTTATTTTTTTAACCATGATAAAGGAGACTGACGTCACAGGGAATCTTAGTTTGGAGACCAGTGAAGTATTTGAAGTAAAAGTATATTTGAACTGAACAATAAACCATTATCACAGCAATGATTAGTTGGATTTGTATTTTTCACAACAACGTAGCTTATTTGTATATGTATGTATTAATATAGTATTAAGTATGTATTTATTATTGTATTGTTTTCTTTTTTATTTTGTGTGTGTTTTTAATTGCACCAAATAACATGGTAATGTTATGTTTCTGAACCACCCTAAAGTCGACTGGTAGAAATTGCCTAAGGCATTAAGTCCGCCTTTGTATAGTGTTACGTGCATAGAGTTCTTATAAATAAATAATCAAACCGGTTGCAATACTGACACCCCGTTTTAAAGAGCCCTTGGTTGTTATTTGCAGGTCTGACGCCAAAAAGTCTGCCTATCAGCTTGTCCAAGGAGTATCGCATTGCCCAGTAACTGGGTTGTGCAAGCCTTATAGGCAGGCTACAATCGGTCAGGCCAGCCAGTACAAAGTTTTACGTTTCGTTTCACGTAAACGTTGCAATCACAACTAATTGAATCTGAGTAGACGACTCACACAATCGCCGCGGAGCGAGCTACATGCCACATAAAGATGTTTTATTATGCACGTGTGTGACAAGTGCAGCGAACGAATGCGGTGGCCTGAGGTCGCAGTGATGAGCGGAGCGGGTGTACGAACGGCTATAAGTAGCTATACAACCTTATTTTTATACTCTACTAGCGACCCGCCCCAGCTTCGCACGAGTGCAAAGGTAATATATTATATCTTTAAACCTTCCTCTTGAATCACTCTATCTATTAAAAAAACCGCATCAAAATCCGTACTTTTAAACATATAAGCATACATAGGATTTAAACAACTTTGTTTTATACTATGTAATGATGATTTAGAAGATTAGACATTTGAAGAAACCTTTCTTATAATTTCTAAATACACATATGTATACTGTCTGTCCCTATGTATTCTTAGATCTTTAAAACTACGCATCGGATTTTGATGCGGTTTTTTTTAATAAGTAGAGTGATTCATAAGGAAAGTTTATAAGTATAATACATGCGTAATATATTAGTATTGCACCCGTGCGAAACTGGGGCGGATCGCTAGTTATAGATAAATAACACCCAAATACAGATCATGGACCATTAAATTGTGCATGGGCCGGAGCAGTCATCATTCCAACCTGCCCATCTCCACAGAATTGCCATCTCTCTCCAGAGACAGATAAGCCCACCGGCTGGTTCAGCGTAGAGTTCACATGCGTAGTTAGTTTACACCAATGATATTTTAGTAAATAGATATGTTATATACTCACAAAACAACCGAAAAATGTGTTCTTCGGAGAAACGGCAGTTCACACACGCACTTTTTAATCATTGTACCTTTCACTATAATTAAAAATTATACAGAAGAGATAGGGTAATAAATCCAACAAAAAAAAAAACGAAAAAGCTATTGTTAATATAATAATAAAGTCAATAAAAGTCTCACACTCCCCCTCGCTGCACCCAGAACGGGAATAACTATTTGTTCCTTCAGTTGCCATTTGCATTCCAAGGCCGCTGCTCAGACTACTACCACACAACACACACACACTACACACTACACTACACACACTACACACAATACACACACACTACACACACTACACACACACACACACACTTAATTAAAATATTGAGTTTTGTATACCAAAATTCAATACTTATTTACAGAAATAAAATCAAAAAGAAATCTAAACGAAAATCCAATCTTGCTTCATAACTAAAAAGTTTTCTTCATAAATCATTAAGCTAAGTATAATGGAATGAGGTAGGCTACCTCTAAAGCCTTAAAGCGAAAGTGTTCAGAACTTAATAATTTACCAAATATATAGTTTAAATTTTAAGTCTAGTAGCCTATCCTACCTAGCTTTTGAACGCTCTCCAAATTGGTTTATATGGCTATTATGAGCTCGAGTTTCAAACTAAGATTTTTTTATTAAAGGAGGATAATACGACTTATTGTACGGAACCAAAATATTAACTGTGTATAACTGCGCGGGCTTGCGGACGGCGAGCAATGGGTAACTCGCCGTTAAGTCGTCCGGTAAAAGTCCGGACCAAGCACAAGTCGCGCGCATCAAGGAGTGGTCAGCAAAACCGTAGGGACTCTACAAAATGTCTGAAATAAAAAGATTTTTTTTAAAGGGTCGAAGGGCCTACAGGGCCCCAGGGTCTCTTTCTGAAAAGAAGGCTTGGCTCCAGTGCGAAAGGCTAAGAAGGAGCGTAGTGGGGTGTTTAGTCAATAAGAGTCTGACACTGTTTTCCGCTCCGCCCGAGAGCGGGATTCGTCATGAATGAATGATAAGGATAATTTTGCCCACCATAAGGATATAGGTATCCACAGTTAATATAGGTATTATATGTTATCTGCTTCTTCTTTTCGACTCGATGGTAAAATTCTGAAATTGTATATCAATGGCTTTCATTAAATCTTCCAAAATATATGCATATGGGCACTGGGGGCTCTGGCTCATGTTCTCAACAAGGGCATCTCATACATTATGGGTTATCTGACGGTTTCATAAAACTCAATTTCGCCAAGTTCTGTTTGCAGCGGTCTACCTGAGTGCAGGATCGATTTAGTGCTTAAGGTACACATTTGAGTAATCTTAGGGACTCCTGATGGCGTGTTGCGATGCACTCGATGTCGTCGTGACGCTCCCAATATCGAGCGTCCCCTTTGAAACTGAAGCGGTATCGCCAGTAATGAGGATCTATTAGTAACTATTTTTTTTTTTTAAGACTGACTAGTGATGACAATGTACAACATTTTTTTTGAGGAAGAGGGAGACCGAAGAAAAGATAGATGGATTGACCGAAGGAAAGATAGAATGTGTAAGAAGTGATATGAAAGAAAAGGGAGTTAGTGATAGTGTGACGAGTGACAAGCACAGATTGGAAGAAAAAAACATTTGTCCCAACATCAAGTAATAATACTTCAAGTATGGTCAAGCATTATCATCTTACCCTTATCCCATAATACTTGATGTTTTTTAGTTTTTCCACTTTTTTATTGCATAACCAAAAAATCCAGTACTTACCTTGATTACGAAACACACTTTTGTCACAACCAAAAAGATCTAATAACACTTCTTGCAGTTGGGTAAAAAGAAAAACATAAACCAATTACTCAATTTTTTTAATAATTCATCACTCTTTGCGAGACCAGAGGGCTGTCTCTTTCTTTGCCCAAAGAATTAGCATTGCATTCAACGTGGCAATGCTGCCTGTCTTCTGGGTACGTTTCCAGTTGAAAAGGATGTGGAGGAGTATTTCGACGCTGAGTGTATTTTGTGTTTTTGTATTACATATTAGGTTTAGTGTAAATGTTTAGAAATGTGATGAAGAAATGTTTAGTTTATTTTTTTTATATTGTATTATTAATCATAATTACTTTCTTGAAAATAAAACTCTATAACTATAATAAATACTGATTCGCAAATTCATCTGTTTAATAACGTGCATTTCTTGTAACCCATTAAAACTGTTTGTCAAAATTCTCAAAAGATACTGTCATTTTTATGTTATATCAGAATGGCTGTTTAATTTTCACTAATACCAAAACAGGCAATGCACAATAAGATAGAACCCGCACCTTTATTACCCTCGCAATCAATATTTAATTTGGTGAGATTAACAATCTGTTGAGTCGGCAACTAGATTAAAACAATGAATATTAAAGCGATAGCCATAGTTAGCCGTTACTAATTTATTGTTTTTTAGTTACATCATCAGTGTGCTCACCCCTTGGCGTAGCCAGCCATGTGCTCAGGGTAGGGCACCAGTCCAAAATACCTGGAATGTGTCAATCAAGCGCGCGATTTTTCTTTTGATCGCATTTTCTGTATTGACCGTCTGTATTGTACGGAATATATTGTATTGCAGTTAGTACTTAGATATTTTTTTTAGTTTTGGTTAAGTTAGACCTTATAGGTCAAAACTAATGCCCTAGCGTGGTAATACTCAAGTGTTCACCGGTCTTCCACTTGACCGTGAGTGGCATCCGACCCGTCAATATAGTCATAATGTTTTGTCTCGTGTACAGCAACAGATGTATATTAAAAATGATTTTTAGTTGCATTTTCAGTGTGACTTTTAAGTTCGAACGCCCTACTTCAAATCCCCGCTCCCGCTACGCGCCCCTACCTTGTGTTGAGCCTGTCATGCGCAGGCGCAGCGGAGACAACAATGGCGGCAGTCGGGAGGTCGCGACACAGCGTCACGCGGCCCGCTCGTGTTTGCTCGACAAACCCTCGCTCCCTGAGGCCCTGCTCAAACACCGCCACAAGAAGCTGTTTCACATACTACTTCACTTTTTTACCTACTTAAAGGCCCCGTGACACACGGGTCGTGATCTGGATTTTTGGTAACCAACTATAATTATAATCCACTATTTTAATTCTTGAGCCCCAAGTCACCTATTGTCTTTTTATTATGTCTCTAATTACGGTACCTATTCAAAAGGTTAATTGCGTGGTGAGGCCTACAAGAAGAATACATTTATTGACACAAAAACAAACGTAATTGGGATGCCTCATCAGAAAAATGAAAAAAATAATTAAAAAAGTTAAAGTTTTTTCAAATTTTTATTTTTGAAGAAGATGATATTTATCATCTTCTTTACATAAAATTGATTAGTTGTTTTTTAGTCTCGGTCTAACTCGAAAACGACTAGACTGATTTGATTTATTTTGAAATAGAATATGTTTCACAAATGATTTAGCAGTTATAGACGTATTTCAAAAATCGCCTTTGACATACAACATTCCGAACTCTTGTGATAAGAAAGTACCACCAAGCTAGACGAAATAGAGTTTATTTGGTTAGACAGTCCTGAGACATCAGTAATAATTCTTTAAACTTTAAAAAAATTACCTTTTGAAAAGCTTGCAAAGTCTCGGCAGTTTGCAGCACTTTTCCAAATTTGTTCCCTCAGCAAACGGAAGCAAGAATAAATGTATAATGTGCTAGGAGAAATATAAATCTTGCTTTTCACGACGTATCTATTTAGAAGCTGTTTATTAGCTCTCTAGATAGACATGGTTTCTACTTTCTACTTATCACTGTTTACGTTGGTAGCTGTCTCATTGACATCTCATTAAAAGGTATACAAACTTTGACAACACATCAAAACTTTAACAAGTAAAAACACTCACAAGTTTGAAAGCTGCTCTCAGCACTTTCAGAAGCTGAAAAGACGCAAAATGGAGAAAATCGACTAACTCCTTTCATGCAGACCCATGTCTCTTGTTCGCCGGTGTATCTCGCGGTAAAGGGCCCGTCGCCACCACAACGATGCAGGGCGAAACTGCGTGGTGTGTGGCCACACTTCACACTTGCCTAGATGGGCGGTTGAACAAATGTTCCAGGGGGCTTTTAAACCGTTCCCATTAATGGTACAAAGCCCTCGCCTCGAGGTGCTCGCAATCTCAATAGGAAATCCATTTACAATAAAATCGCGATGTCAATGAACTAATTATTTCTTTGTTGAATTCGTTTATTCAGGAAAATCGGTGAAAGAAAATGAATAACGACGAATTTTGTAGAGACTGTCAACGCCAGACCTTTGCATATTTGAAATGTGTTCCCAGAAAAAAATCTTATGCTCAATTTTATTGGACGTCGCAGTCCTATTCTAGGACACCCTCAAGTTTCATAGTGGACTATGAAATTGTTTTGCATTGTGATGTAAATCAGGCACTAACATCACAAAGCACTACGAAAACAGACTGTAACTACAGCATAGGGGTGCTACTGAAGAGCGTTTGTTATGATAGGTGTAGTGCGGCGTCACGGCATTGTACGAGCGTATCTATCAGGAAGTAACGCGACATTCCCGGCACAATGCCGGCGCGCGTGTGCCGCCGACATGACATCTATTGAAAAGAAAATTCGCTCGAACATCAGATAATACCGAATCGATATTAGAAAACCATCATCAGTCTAAATAAACGAGCTCGATTGTTATCGAGTCTAGACGACGTTAATGAAGGAGCCGAGCTGGGAGAGTTTTTACTTTTCGGCACGAAGCGCGACGTCGTCGAATCTTGACCGTATCAATCATAATTGGCCGCTTTTTGCGATTTCGAGAATCGCAGCTCACTGCGTGCACGCATGGTGATGGCGGGGGCGCGCGCGGGTCGCGGGGGGGTGTCACTGTGCAAATGCACTCGTAAACCTGGCCCGAGGTCAACGCACCCCCTCTCCGCGCGGCCGCCCCGCCCCGCGCACCCCCGGGCCTATAAAACGTTTACCGCTACAATATATTTATTTTATTATAGACGTAGCAGGTCTACGGGTACGGGTGGGTCGCCGACTAAACCGCATCATGCACTTTTGTCTGTTTCTGCACTCGTGTTCTAATGTAATTGGTAAACGAATACGTCTCGCCGACTCCGAACGCAGTCATGTTTTTCTGTTCATTTATTTGCACAATGATGAAATATGAATATGATTTATAGGTACATATCCCTAATGGTCTGTTTTACTACAAATTTATACATTAGTGATACCTATTTACCTAATATAAGCGAATAACTCTCGAGGGAATGTGTAGTCGTGCCTGTGTTATGTGAAAATGATCGGATAATCGCTCAAACATGAGTTTAACACTATTAGACGCAATTCATACGATTAAGGCGTCACTTGGTTCGGATAGCGTCGTTCTCTGCAATTGAACGAAGATGCCATTCCATTACACGACGATTGTAATTTGGATCGATCGCTTTTAAGATACGGATTTAACGTGTTTTCGATATTCGTGTTAGTTGTTTAAATGTTAATTATTCATGATGATAAGTCTTATCTGTGAATCTAATCTGCAGACGGTGTTATGAGGCCCATGACATTTTATATTAAATAAGAATTTTATTTAAATAAATTTCGAGCTATGTCTAGAAATTTCTTTATCATCACCTGATGGTCATGATGAAGCTTTTTTAAGGTTCCCACTGCTGGGACACAGGCCTCCTCTCTAGGAAAGGGAATGGGCCATAATCCACCACGCGGGCCTATTGCTGATTGGTGGACGTCACATGTCTTCGAATTTTTGGTTCTAGGACATGCCGGTTTCCTCACGAAGTTTTCCTTCACCGTTTTGAGAGCAGCGGTGATGAAATAAATTACACAAAGTAATGCGCCTGGCTGGGTTTGAACCCGCGACCTACAACTCGTAAGTCGGGGCCGATACCACTCGGCTGCCACTGCTCTCAATTTCTTATCCAGATCAAAATATTTAAGCCGTAAAAATTTTATGAAAAATCGTACTTCAACAGCGTCGTCTTTACCATTTTTTACCTCTCATGAAAGTCTATTTTTAAAGCCATGTCAGAATATCCATCGATCTTCACGTATTCAGCTATGAGAAAATCTTTTAAAGCAGGTTTACCTAATGTATCATGTGGGCAGGTGACAGGGACAACATAATCGAGCTAGATGCGGCCGTATTCTATCGACTATATACCCAGTACCGTACCGTACGGAATTCCCTCGGAATCTTGGGGCTCCACAATAAAACACCAAGTTTAGGACGCGTTAAATATTCCAGAGCGATTTTATATCCACGTAAAAGTTAAATTTGTAATACTTCCGTACACAACGACCGGGGAATATGACTTTTTAACAATTTACGCATTCGGTTTTCAGGATAGACATACCTATCAAGGCTTTTTTATGGTGGTAAATATCATCCAATGACAAATCCCACCCTCGGGCGGAGCGCAAAATAATGTCAAACTTTTACTGACTAAACAACCCACGCCCTTCCTTCTTGGCTTTCATACCGGGATCAGACCTTCTTTTCAGGAAATGGTCCAAGGCCCGAGGAAGCTTCGGCTCTGCAGCTGGGCTTTACATTTGCAGACAACTCCTTGAGGCGCGCGGGAACAGAACGCGCGGTCGAAGATCTATTAAAGCTTCCTCTACCTGAAGTACTCTAAAGATGAAATTAGATAAGTAATTTAGTAGAGATCAGAAATAACATAAAGGGCTTAAGAATACTCATTTGGATGTAAGTAAGATGTATTCCGATGAAATTACTCTTTCTTTATAATAATAATCTTTATTTATTTCATTATTTCACAAAAATAGTTAACTTAGCATTATGTATAATTAGCGACTTCTATCATTACTAAATATATTTGAAGTCCTTCGGCGTAGGTCGTCCTAAAAAACATCTTACAATATACTTTATTTCAAACTAGAATAAGAGAAGTGTTTATCTTCGTCGCTATCATTTCAGCCGAAAGACATCCTCTGCTGGCCACGCTAAGTGCCTCCATAACGACCAGACCTGTGCGTCTATTATCCATCTGATTATCGCGACCTTCCTCACCAGGGCATCAGTGCTAGAGCACAACGTGATCCGATGCTGGCGATGGCTTTGTAACGCTACTTCTTCTGGTATGCGGTCGCCACGGTCCAGAACTTTCCAGCCTCATCGGTCGTCTGTTCTACTAGCAAAGCTTGAACTCCAAGAATGTACATACTAAGGCTACTTCTTATCCATCTTGGACTTTCCGTCCGCAATAACCAACATTCGCGCAGACCGAGCCGCGGGCAGAAGCTAGTCTACACTATAATCTACACTATATTATATATTATATTATCTACACTAATATAATAAAGAGGTAAAGTTTGTTTTTTTGTTTTTTTGTTTGTAGGGGGTAATCTCTGGAACTACTGGTCCGATTGGAAAAATTTTAGCAACAATAGAAAGCTGCTTTACTCCTGAGTGACATAGGCTATATTTTATGTACGCGGGCGAAGCTGCGGGCAAAAGCTAGTATATTATAATATAATAAAGAGGTAAAGTTTGTTTTTATGTTTGTAGGGGGTAATCTCTGGAACTACTGGTCCGATTGGAAAAATTTTAGCAACAATAGAAAGCTGCTTTACTCCTGAGTGACATAGGCTATATTTTATGTACGCGGGCGAAGCCACTGGAAAAAGCTAGTATAATATAATATAATAAAGAGGTAAAGTTTGTTGTTTTGTTTCTTTGTTTTTTTGTTTGTAGGAGGTAATCTCTGGAACTACTGGTCCGATTGGAAAAAATTTAGCAACAATAGAAAGCTGCTTTACTCCTGAGTGACATAGGCTTTATTTTATGTACGCGGGCGAAGCCGCTGCCAAAATCTAGTGTAATATAATTACCGATATATTGTTATCCATATCACATCGTAACTATATTGTTTGCTCCTATCAACCAGTTTCCTCGTGTCGTACATGGCGTCCCAAATGGCCGCCCCACTACGAACAATGATAGAGTAACTCATAATCGTTATAGTGGGTAGCGCAGCAAATCGGTGGGTGAGCGCAATTCATTGTTATTAGTAGATTGGACGTAACTGCTTCTTTTCATTAAAGTCAAGACACATAGCGGGTAGGTGGATGTCACATGTTTACGAATGTTTTGGTTCTAGGACATGCCGGTTTCCTCACGATGTTTTCCTTCTACGTTTTGAGAGCTTATGAAATAAATTACACCAAGTAATGCGCCTGAGTTTTAAACCCACGACCTACAACTCGTAAGTCGGTGCCGTTACCACTAGGCCACCACTGCTCTACTGTATGATATGGGTATGTATTTGATTGTGATTGAAATGCAATTGTTCCTTAAAAAGGACAGGGATTGACTCTCTAATTTTATAATACATTTTGAAGGCCTAAATAAACATTTCGATCATTGTCATGATTATTATAAAATGAACGATGATTTTTGTACAAAAACCTAAAGCCAGCATGGACCATTGTGTGGCTCCCTCCAATCCTTGGTCCTCGAACATCACTCAAGAATGTCAATACACCGAAGTACAGGCTTCCTAAAAGCTTTCCATTTTTGTGTCAAGTGATGCCCAATCGGGCAGAAGTAATCGCTTCACATTAAATTTAAGAAGGTACAAAGTTAGCCTTTTAAAAAAAAAGTTGCGCTGCGTGATCGAATTTAATATCCACAGAAAAAAAATTGCGACAATCTTGACGAGAGAACCTCATTGTAACTTATAAATAAAGATGCCATGAACAATTTTGTATTTTTTAATTTGTTCCAGAGTTTTTTTTTGGGACCTTAATGAATTTGAGCTGGAGAAATAATTGGCTTAAAAGTCTTTTTGTGTATTCAATTAGGAGCGTTAAAGGTATTTAGGTATTGTGAAGTAGACAGAGACTGCTAAATTTTTTTAACCTTTTTTTTAAGCGTTTTAGGGGAGACCTACTTCCAGCAGTGGACGTCTTTCGGCTGAATTGATGATGATGATGATGATGAGTACTCGATTAGTATTCCCAGACGATTGTAGAGCGATAATTCACACTACACTCATATATGTCGCGTAGCGTCTATCTTTGTTTTTTTTTTTTTCTTTAAATCATCAAAAAAATTATTTTTTATTTATTTATTTATTTTAAAATTGTGTAAATAACATCCTTACAGCTCAACGCCAATGCGATGTTATTACTATTATTATAATATTAAGGCATACAAAAATTAAATGGTTATTTAAACATACAACATAAATATTTTTAATCATCAGCCTTCGGCTCCATAATATAAATTAACTCGAGCAAATTCCACCTCGGTCGCAATGACAAACTTTCTGCACGTTTATCAAAATGTACTGTCACATGCTTTGGTTATTTTTTTTTTTAATATGTAATGGCACATTCATCAATTAAGCTTATATAGCCCTTCCCTGGCACAGGGTGAGTGACATAACGTAACGATTCCACGCTTAAAAACCTGTATGACGTAATTACGCTTTTAATCATCTTTTTAACATTTTGGAAGGACCATTAAATAACGAATGATCAAAGGTCAAATAAGAAAACATTCCTTTTTGGGAAACGGACGGAAATACTCATTTTAAACATTAATTAGAATGCTAATTAATTTATTCAAAGATCTGTTATCTAACGAACTCAACTGGGCACGTCACAATCGTAGAGATAAGTCTCCTCTTTCAGGCTTGGCTAGGGAGGCGCCACAACATCCTCGCTTTCCTCCTGAAGTAAGTCCTCACCGGACTCAGGACTTCATATACTCAGGACACATAAACTCCTGGGTATCAACATTATGCGGATGGACACTGAAGAATTGCAGTGGAGGTCTGCCCTGCTTTGGCGTAACAGTAACACCACCGTGTCCTTGTGGAGGCAATAAGTGGGAGCCTATCGCCTCTGCCCCAGATCTAAACTACAGTACGGAGTAGCGAGGGAATGAAAGAAACAGAAAGCAACTATATATAGCCTTATGCAAGCGAAGGAAATTGCAGAGCGCATGTGGAGGAGACAATCCTCACACCCCGGACATCGAAAGTTGCCAATTGTCACCAGCTATCGTAGATAGGGGTAAGCAAACCAACAGGTTCCACAAGGGCCGATGCCAGCCAGGGTAGTTCCAGGGATTGTTCAAAAGATTTGATGATTAATCTCTTTGGAAATTTTATTACGCTTTATCGGCTAAAACAGTTTTTTTTTTTTTAAGTAGGTAGAGTGAGAAATAAAGTAAAGGAACAGAAGGTGGGTTCTAGTCAGTAAAACTCACACTCCCTCTCATTGTGCCCAGAGTAGAAAGAGTCATGACTGCTCATTAAAAATGACGACATGGAGGGTGGTGGACATCCCTCATATACGTACAAAGCGTTTTGGCAACACTTTCATTGTGCGTATAGCCAAGGAGAGGAATTGCTTGCCGGAGTCTGTGTTTCCTGATGGCTACAATCCGGGAATCTTTAAGTCAAGAGTGAATAGGTTACTTCTAGGTAAGCGCGCTCCATCGTCGACCGCATCGTCGCTTCCATCACATGAAATAGCGGTCAAGCGCGAACCAATAATCAATAAAAAATCAATCAAACAACTCAATACTAGGTACATACCTAATGATAAACCTTAAACTTTCCTGTCTCGGTTTATTTTCTCAGAAAAACATGCAAATGAAGCAAAAGCTATAATAATTCCTAGTTTACTATTTAATAAAACAAATTGCGTAAAACTAACTGCATACAAACATTATATTCCTACTTATCAGCTCACATAACTAGTTGTCGCTACAACGCATAGGAATCCTAATTAAACCGTTATGGTCAAGACGATTTTATTTAATTCAGACAAGTTTAGAAACGTACGGATGAGTTCGCACTTTCAAATGCTATGAGAAATATTGAATGTACAGTACGGCCGTCGGATCTTGGCGAGTCTGGGGGCTTAGACAAAGTCACATTCTCACTAACGATAACGAAATTCGAAACTCCGAAATGTATGGAACTGACATATGCCTTCGAAAAGTCACGTGGTCAAACGTTTTCGATTCGCTAATTGTTATTACTTGTTTATACGTCAAATTGGACGTTTTAATTCGATAACCATAGCCAAGAAGTTGTTATTTTATCGAACCAATACTTCGACTTATTGATATGTTAGTCGTTGTCCCTTTGTCTACCATTTTGTGGTCGACATCGTTAAGGCGAAATCGAACTTAGAAATGGATTCGACACGGAGCGATTGCCACTTGTCTAGGGCCCCTGAAGTTAGGCTCTTCGAATTGTAGCGCTTGAAAACTCGTAAAAAAATAAATGGTTTAAACAAATAAATGCAATTTGCAGTTGTTATTGCTGTTAAAAACTGTTATTGGCATTTATTTTTATAAACACCTTTGTTTTTGTGCGAGTTTTCAAGCGCTAAAATTCGAAGAGCCTAACTTCAGACTCTCCAAGATCTCACGGCCGTACTATAAAGGGCCGTGTTCTAGACTTCTACAGTGATGAAGATGAAATGTCGATTTTATATGGGTCTATACCACCCAAAATAATATAGTTATAGTTTTTCAGTTAAGTTTTCTCAGGTTAGTACCTGGTTTTCTCTTAGGTTGTCATTGATGTAAAAGTAAGTAAGTTAAGGTGAGAGTGATTGGATGGTAAAGCGTTTTGTACTGCATGTTCAGTTGTAAAAAAAAATCGAAGTAACTAAATATCAACTGTTGAAAATGGTCGCATGTTGTAATTTTTTTTAAGGCAATTGAGCCGGTTGCGACTATTCTGCCAGTGTTGCGTTGAGAGCATTTTGTAATGTTATTATGTGTATTTTGATAGATTGAGAACATTATTAGACTTGACATGAATGATGAATGTTAAGAATTTGACAGTTTTATTATCAAGATATTAAAGTAACATAAATGTGGTGTTGTTGTATAGGTAGGGGAGAGTGTGTATGAAAGAGCCAAGCTTTGAAAGAGCCGATGCGATTATCTCCCACTTAATAGAATCCTACCATAATTCAATTTTACTCTTTGTATGGTGACACTAGGCAGCTGCCATCGACAGAAATTTGACAGTTCTAGAATATCAAATTGCGTCGTAGAACTGAATTGAAAATTTTGAAGGCAAAATGTAAGTATTTTTGGGTTTACTTAAGTTTTTTTGACAAGAGGTGTAAAGCATAGGTTGACAAAATGAATATGTTGTATTGATAAGCCTATAGTTGGCATTATTTTACGCTAATGTTATTGTTATGATGATATGATTAACTAGCTGTAATTTGAAGTTATATTTTTTAATACAAAATGTTTTGAAAGAGCCAGCTGTCGAGTCCATGAAAGAGCCGAAGAAGACGTGAGTCTTGTGGTAACAAAGGAGTGATTAATTTCTTTTGCCAAAAATGTTTTTATTTGTTCTATCAGAGTTTTATAAAAATATTATTAATGAATAAAATTATTGTAAAATGATTATTTGAGACTGATCAAAAGCTGTGATTTTTACTTACTAGGACTTAATAATGTAAACGTTTTTATTATATAAATGATTCAATAATATAAAAGAGATATTAAAATTGTTGAGAAACTGGTTTGGTTTGTCTGACAAAGTGGAATCTGGATCTTTCATGGCACATGGTAGCTCTTTCATTGACAGGTTGTTTTGAAAGAGCCAATTTCCCATTTTTTGTTTAAATAGCTATATTTCAGATTTCTTTCATTGTTACCTATTTTTTTTTTAATTTCAGTGCCATAATTATTAAACTTATTAATGAAAAAAGGGATTTTTATTTAAAAACAATCAATGTTTTTTTCAATACTTTTTAAAACTGGCTCTTTCAACCACACTCTCCCCTACCTATCTTTTTATTACTAGCCTTAATACTTTAATCTCAAAAATCTCACATTTTTTGTCGTCCTAGAAAAATGTTTCACAAAAACGGCGTAGAATTTCAGAAGCAGAAATATTAAAGCAACCAACCGCGCCAACTTCCTAGAGAAAGTCTAATAAAATAACAAAACAAAATGTACCTTTACGGAAGCCGTATTTTATTTTGCGAAACGCGCCAGTTTCTCTCCTCACTTTTTATTTTACTAGCATTTCGCAAAAACAACACCACAAACAAAACATTAACACGAAAAATAACACAAAGCTTTTCTTATTTCATTCCGTTTCCTCGTCTGCCAATAACCCACATTTCACGTGCCAATCTGTACAGAAACAACCGTAGAATTTTGATTAAGCATCAACGCCAGTTCCCGCCAACTTTCGTGTAGGTGAGGGAGAATTTTTTTTTTTCGATAGTAACAAGTCGAAAAATTTTTGACAGCTCGTGCGTGCCTTACTCTAAACTGGTACTTTTGTATCGCGTAAAGTTTGTAGAACTGCAGAAATGCGTATAAGTGTACGCGTCCTGTTTTTCAATTAGCAATCTTCTAAAATGTTGGTGTACCTATCTGTTCCAAACGTTAAAGTATTTACCTAAAGCACGTTAAAACATAATTATTATTTTTTTCTACTTCTAAATTATACATTTTTTAAGTGAAAACACTTAAAGTATTTCGATACTAACGAGCTACATATACACCGTGAAATTTTAATGTTTTTTTCCCTCAGCGAAATGGTTGTGTCTTGGTAATACTAATCTACACTAATATAATAAAGAGGTAAAGTTTGTTTTTTTGTTTTTTTGTTTGTAGGGGGTAATCTCTGGAACTACTGGTCCGATTTGAAAAATTTAAGCAACAATAGAAAGCTGCTTTACTCCTGAGTGACATAGGCTATATTTTATGTACGCGGGCGAAGCTGCGGGCAAAAGCTAGTGTTTGATAAAAAAAATAAAATATTAAAAACAAAAAATGGACCTGTAGAGTGCAAGCTAATTATGACGTATCACAACATGCGAGAGCTTATTTTGGTTTAAATATTTAATGAATCGGTTTCCTTTGACGGCGTGCTACTCCTACGACTCTAGTAGTACCTACAGATTACGTCTAATGTTACTATTGTTTTCGCTTTTTTGAGTTGATGAATATTTTAAATAATTAGTTATAAAAAAAAAACTTTTTTTAAATTTTTACTGTATGCTTCAAAAGTACTCCTTATGGCAAGTCATTCTGCCGCGGGAAAACAACCATTTAAATTTCACGGTGTATACTTATGATCATTTTAAAATATACATTTTACTTGTATCTACTAAAAACGTTTTAATTTACATTAAGTTCATAAGATTTAATTTTGATTCTCAGATTTATATAAAATGTTACAAAATGTAAGTTATATTAGGACATAAAAATAACGTAGAATAAATTTAATTCAAACTTCAAGAACAGCTATAAAATCTGTAGTACGCAAAAGAAAAAACATTAGAACTTTGACTTAACTTCTAAAACTCTGTTGCTAACGAAAATAGACCAGCCTATACGCAGGTCAAAGTGTAGTTGAAATAATAAAAGGTTTATTGTTTGTCGCAAGTGCGTTCGCCCCGACACGCATTGCTGCGCACCGTGAGACCAGCGACGAAGGTGCCCAACTAACAATAGAAATGGCTCCAAACACTTGCTTAGAACTTATGCATTCCTAGTACCTCTATTGGAAATTTTCCATAATGCTGCCAGTATTTATTGCACTTTAAAAATGGAATTGAATGAAAGGAAAAATTGGTACGTGAGAAATGCAGCTGTGACGACGAGACGTGTGAACTTTATGGAGATAGCGCAAACCGTGAGCCGTTTTCGTTTATTTATTTTGAAATATCTCTATCAGTGTTGTATAGACTAAAACGTCGATACATGAGAATCGTGTCATCGCCCCACTAGCATCTTTGACAGTGACAGTCAGGTATTTACGCGCCATTTTAGACGTCATAATTGTCAAGTTGTAATTAAATATTTTATGAGTTAAAGCTTGCGTTTATTGATTTAAAATAGTCACTTGCTGGTAGGTATTAGCAAAAAGTATTCGTACGGTACGGCTGTCGCATCTTGACGGGTCTGAAATTTAAGCGCAAAAATAAATTTTCTAAACAAATAAATGCAATTTGCAACTGCTGTTAAAAACTGTTATTAGCATATTTTTTTAAACCTTTATTTTGAGGAGTTAGTGATAGCTAGACGGGTGACAGGACAGAGTGGAAGAAGAAGACATATTGCGCCGACCCCAAATAAAACGGGACAAGGGCAGGAAGATGATGATTTTGTACGAGTCTTCAAGCGTTAAAATTTGTAGATCCTAACTTCAAACTCGCCAAAGTCTGACGGCCGTACTGTACATAATTGCTAAGTCATAATCGCCCTGATCTTACATCACCAATTCATCAATACCCAACTTTGTCAAATGACTAATGGTTCTTTAGCCGTTTAATGAACAGCCTAGGCGACAATTTAACTAACTAATTCAACTACCTAGATGGCAACGACAAATGACTCTTGGGTCAGGACCAAATTTTTGACGTAATCGCACAACGGAAATCGCTACAAAATGTGTCACACTGGAAATTAAATGTAGGGCAACAATTCTATTGTGCTACAATAATTTTCCAGTGTGGCACATTTATTTTCCACTGTGACACAATTCGTCGCGTCAAAAATTTGGTCCTGACCCTACGACTATAGGGCTACGTTCAAAAATGACCAGAGTAGTGTAGAGTTAAAGCCCAGAGTCGTTCTTTTATGAATCGAGTAGCTACCCTAGAGTCTGTTAACCCAAGTGACTCCAACTTCGAGCAGGGTAGGTTGGAGTAAGCCATTGACAATAGAACTTGACGTTTGAAAAATGTGAGTGTAGGGTATCTACCCTGTGACGTCATCCGAATTAACTTCAAATTTGAACGCAAGGTAGGTAATGTTACTTAAATACATATGTGTGTAGTAAGTAAGAAAGGAGCTCCATATTGAATAGAAAAAGATGGTCCTTCGGTACGGCCTCGTCCATTCATTCTGATTCTAAATGTTTCTCGTGAATCGTGATGATAGTTTATGTTCTAACAAAATATTGTACTTGACTAATATTGACTGTGTTAGAACAGCCTGCTTTCACATAAACTGTCACATATCTGTAAGCATTTGTAAAGAGGATGCAAAAGGTTCAATAAAGCATTAAAATATGCAAGAATCTGTCCCATAAAACCTGCCTATATACATCTATGATCTTCGATTATAATAGATAAGCAAGTTGTCTAAAATCTATGGTTTAACCATAGACAATTTGCTATCGACAAGAATCTTCGAGCACACATCTCGAGCCGGCTTTAGCTGCGGTGTCAAAACGCCATGTATGGCATTAGGATGTTCATTGGCTGCAATCTACTTAGCAAGTTGTCCAGCAATGGAAAGATTAGCAACACTACTGTGTGTACAACAGTACTGGGCTGGGAGGAATGGGCTCTATGATCGTTGGTATGTACGCTATTAAAAAGCTCTAATTTTAATAGCGATCCTATATTTACGACTGTTAAGTCATTATTTAATGCTAAACAACTAATTACCTTGCAGGTGCATAGCGTCGCCTTCAAATGAAAAGCTTATCAATAACTAGTTTTCTGCCAGCGGCTTCGCCCGCGTAAAAATAGGTTTTCTTACAAACTATGGTCATGCGTTTCATCCCTTTAGGGGGGAATTTTGTGAAAAATCCATTCTTAGTGTTCGCATACGTCATAAAAAGAAGCCATGTGCAATTCCACTCTGCTAGTCCCAGTAGTTTCGGCTGTGCGTTGATATGTCAGTCAGTCAGTTTCTCCTTTTAGTAAATAATATAGATTAACAAGAGTGTGAGGCGGACTCACGCATAAACAGTTCCGTACAGTCCGTAATATTTGTTTTATTCTGTTTTTTAAATAATCGGTTAAAATTTCAACTGTCTATAATATCACTGTTCATGAGACACAGCTGGGTTACAGACAAATGGACAAAAATTCCTTAAAAACTCGGTCATTTTTATTTTATTGCCTTTTATAACGAAATATGAAAGATTTCACTTAATAAAATTTGGTAAACCTGTAATCAAGCATTTTTTTTCTTTCAGCTGAAACGATCATGATGGCGCAATTTTTTAGTCCTCCTGATCAAATTTTGGTAAGGGTAGCTACTCTTACCAGATAATATCCAAGATAGTGCCGATGCAGAAGAAATGTCCTGTATGTGCAAAACATAGATATATTCCCTCTTGTCTGCTCTCTAGTCTCTGACCCATTTGTTTTTCTTTTAGGTGGAAAATTGTTAGTGTCTTTTTTACCAGACTTTTACTAACTAAAGACACAGTCCTATTCCTTATTTGTGTTCAGTCCAGGGACACGGTTTTGATTTTCACATTATCTATGGCCCCCGTAGGCTTCGACTCTGCTGAGCTCCTGCGGTATGCTGAAACACCCTTTGAGGCGTGCGTGGAACAAAACGTGTCATCAACTTGAGCCCGGTCCGGACAGTTATCGGGTGTTCGGACGGCGAGCTACCCAATGCTCGCTGTCCGCAAGCTCTCGCCGACGAGGGCTGGAAAGCGGGATCGGAATCCCTGCGGCGGCACTCTGGCCCATAAGGTACCAACCCTAGATCAATTCTTATTTGACACAGTATTAGTAAATATTGGTATTTTTATTAGTAGACCTATAAAAATAGAGGCATATTTATATTACACTTATTTATGTAGGATTACACTGTACACTGGTAATGGATCCTAGCCTCGACTGTGATCCCTTTATCACTAAAAGGTTTGATGAAAGAAAAATATGTTGGTTGAGTTAAGCTCGCCTTTGTTAATGAATTTTCAAATCATTTAAGGTACATGGTCTTTTTTATGGTAGGTAAAAATCATCCAACGGCGAATTTTACCCCTTATTTTAACCCTTAGGCGGAACGGAAAACAGTGTCAGACTCTTACTGACTAAACAACCTACCCCATTCCTACATCGCCGTACATACTAGAGCTAGACAATTCCTTTCAGACACGAACCCTTGGCCCGAGTTGGCTTCAACCCTTCAGCTGGGTCCCTGCGATATATACATGATCTAAAGTTTTGTATCATGTGTACGACTAAGGAATGGATTTTCCCTGCCAGAGTCTGTTTCATAGAAATATAAAAAACAGGAGAAGTGGCAAGTGGGCGTGTTCGTGTAGATCGCGACTTGTGCAATAAGCACACTTTCGGGCAAACGGCCGTCGTGCGGCACTCAGTTGTAAACTAGTGAGACTCGCGGTACGTGCTCATAAAATATTTAAAATGCCGTGTTGTTCAGTGCTTTCTTGTAAGAACCGAAGTGATAAAAGTAACCTGGATAATCACGGAATCTCTTACCATATGTAAGTATAAGTTTAATACTATATTTGTCTTTAAAATCAGTAAAAACAATAATTCTTATAATGTCCTTGGCTGTTACTACGTTATTTTTGTTTTTAAATTTTAAAGCGACTGTATTACTTGTGCAGTAAATACATTGCTCTTTAACCATTACTTAATTTTGACGCTCAGTAACTAGATCAGCAATGTAATAGGAACATAACGATACTTTATCAATGCGGCGTGTTTCATAGTACGGCCGCTCTGAGCGGCGGCTAGCTAGTGACGCACTTGTTGCAGATCCATTAATGTCGACTTATCGATAACAACACAATATTGAATGGTCGGGTATGCGATGTGCAATAATAACAATATAATAAGAATAAAAAAAGTACCTATGTATTTGTATTTACATGTTTTGATTATTTTACAGAGTTGTAGAGAAATAATTATGTAAGTAACTGTCATAAAGTGAGTTGGTTAAATTGTAAGTTAAATTCAGTGGACTATTTCATGGTGTCTGAGTTATGCCTTACCTTTTTGTTATTTCCTTATTTTTTCTGGATTTAATATTTTTACTATTTTGCTTAAAGGCTTTAAAAACTTCAAATGTGCTTAATAAAGGGCATGATTCAGAATTAACAACTTTTGCTTAAAATAAGACAACATGTATTACCTCTTTATTTTTTATTTATGGGTGTGTTGTATTTCATATAAAATGTATTTAATATGCTCTACTACGTTCTTTTACAAAAGCTTTTAATATGGCGTGGGTAAGCTAGTACTAAGCTTAGGTAAAAATTACAATTAAAACATTGTTTTATGTTTTCAGATTCCCGAAAGATGCAATTTAAAAAAATAAATGGATTGATGCTACTAGAAGGCCACCTAATTGGTCCCCTATTAAAAATAGTACAATATGTTCAAGGCATGCAATATGTGCAAAGCAAAACCTGAAATGTTTCAGCCTTAAAAAAAAAACGCAGGCTTTATGAATGGGCAATCTCTAATTTAAGACTAGACCGTATTTTTGCAGAAGTGAGATAAAGTTTTTCTTTTGTTTTTTAAACATATCTTTTTCATGGAATAATTCTTAATATTATTGAATAATACTTATTAAAGCTGTCATGGAAAAACACATAAATTTAAGATTGCAATATTTGACTAAAAAAGCCACCCCTATAATATCAAAGCGTCGTAAATACCTTAATTTCACAGGTCAGTGAGTAATATAGGTAACTAATAGCAGTACATTAATTGAACAAACGATTTTCTTGAGAATCACCATAGTTATCTGGTGCGGAGATAAATTTCATCGTTACGGTATAATAAGGAGTCCTAACATGCTCAAACATTAACTTAATTTATTAGCTAAAATTAATTTTTGAGCTTTATGAAAACCATTTTTATTGTTTTATTATTAATATATTATTTTCTGGACATATTGATTTTTATTTCATTTATTTTTTGGGACCCAAAAAAAATAGCACAAAAAAAATCGATAACTTTTCTATTTAGTCAATCACTAGCGTAAATGTAAAATAAATTGCTTTTGCACAGGACATAGACGTTTGTTTGGTGCAAATGTGTGCGCAAAATGTTCGGTGAATGGAAAATATACGCTGTGTAAAAGCAATAAAGTTTAAAATTCACTGTATATTATGATCCGATTTATGAATTGCGGATGTGTGCGCGAGTGCGTAAGTATATTTGCAAACGTGCGAGTGAACGTAGAAGTGGGGATGACTGCAGACAGCGGGTTCCCGTACATTTTTGACTACTCAACATATCTCCTCTTTTCTTATATCTATGGTCTGTTTCCTGATAGTTACAACATAGGGCCTTTAATTGTAAATAGGTTACTTCTAGGCAAGCGTTTTCCATCGTTGGCCACATTATCGCAAGCCATCATCTTCATCATCAAAATTTCAGCCGAAAGACATCCAGTGTTGGACATAGGCCTCTTCTAAATGTCGCCACGATGAACGGTCTTATGTGGTCCTGTGTGCAACTCGGATAAGTTAAAAAACCGGGTAAGTGCAATCCGTACGTTCCAAACAACCTTACAGGTAGAGTTGAGATTTTATCCGAGTAAATACTCAAAATGGATCAATACTCAGTAAATCTGTTTTTACCTAAGTATTTATCAGGTAAACTCCTCCAAACTCTTCCCAACTCTACTTACGGCTATGAGAATAGTTCTATTCCCGAATCGAGTTTCGAAAAGATTTTTCCGTAACGCAAAAATGATTTTTTTTTTGTAACGTAACTACGAATTTACAGTTTTCAGATATTTTCATATACTGCTGCTATAACACCTTTCTTCATGCCATGAATCTAGGTCAACGGGAAAAACTCGAATAGAAGTTTGTTTTTTTCGTAGCTTCAAGGTAGTGCAGAGTGAAATGTTTTTATTTTAACTCGATACCACCACGCGTTCCCGAGATAAAGCGTCTTTAGAGATAGACAGAAAAGTGAATCTACAAGCGTTCCCTTTTTTTTTTCTTTTGAGGTACATAACCCTAAAGAAACAATAAAGAATTAAGAGGCCTACAATGTTGCCAGCGTTCTGGGCACTTTTCCCATTGATATCGATGTGGATGAATTTTTAATGCCCAATATGTTTCTTCCTTTTCTTTTAATCATTTGTAAATATTTAATATTTTTAATTAGTTTGTTAACCTTAGGACGTTATTACTTCTTATTAGGTCTAAAATAATATCTATCTATCTACACTAATATAATAAAGAGGTAAAGTTTGTTTTTTGTTTGTAGGAGGTAATCTCTGGAACTACTGGTCCGATTGGAAAAATTTTAGCAACAATAGAAAGCTGCTTTACTCCTGAGTGACATAGGCTATATTTTATGTACGCAGGCGAAGCCGCTGACAAAAGCTAGTAATTAAATAAAATCGTAAATAATTATACTAAAGAGGCCTACTCTATACCTATTTCAAAACGTAAACACAAAGTGCCAGCTGCCATCTACATCGAGAACGAAATGAAAAGTGGATTGGTAGATAAAGTACCTAAACACACAGAAAAAAAGTCTTCATTTCCAGAAATGCAATAAGCCGTCTGAATCAATCATTGGGAGCTTTCAGATCGCGATTAGCTATGCGCGACACGTAATCAATTTCCTACTCTTCTCTCGATCCAGTTACTTACAAGTGAATGATAGAACACACTTAGGAACGTTTAGCAGAACTGTCGGGATAAACGGCTAAACACATTACAGTCTGGCTTCGGAGGATACGAGTCGCAAGCGGCACGTAGGCTAGTCTAGGTCCCCAATGACTGCTGCGGGATTGTGGGATGCCTGAGAAAGTAGCGCAATTTCAGTAGGTGTTTATTTCTTTTAAACTTTTCGAATCTACTAGTGCTTATTGGTTTCTGGATTTGGTATCTCGTATATCACTTCATAGTATAAAACAAAGTCGATTCCAGCTGTCCCTTGTATGCTTAGAACTTTAAAACTACGCAACGGATTTTGATGGGGTTTTTTATAGATAGAGTGATTCAAGAGGAAGGTTTATACGTATAATACATGTATAATATAACCATTGCACCCGTGCGAAGCTGGGGTGGGTCGCTAGTATAAAAATAAATAGCGGTTTGTTAGTCTCGCTAAAATTCGAGAATGGGGGATTTCGGTGTTGTTCGGTGTGAAATATTCGTGATAGTCCAGGGAAGAAAATATGGAAAAAATCACCAAAAAAATGTGGTTATCACAATATTCATAGATTATTAGAAGGTACAAAGTACGCCGGGTCAGCTAGTCTTAATTTATATAAAATTTATAGTTCGTTAGTCTCGCTAAAACTTGAGGTTCCGTGTTCCCGTGTCCAACCCTTTGGACAAGGGATAATAGTACAATGGTAGGAAGATGATGAATTGAGATAACACAAATTGTCATGGAGTTTCTTGCACGTTCTTCTCCTTAAAGATCTACGCTTTGGAACGGGCAAATTAGCTTCAATTTTGACAGTTCAGAAGTGCCTGTAAATAGTCAATTTGAAATATATTAAGCTTGAGTCAATTCCGATGTTCTTCACTTTTTCCTAAGGTAGGTACAGATTACTAAATAGTTATTCCTAAGGGTCGATAGGTATTATCCTCACAAACGTGGACTAGAAAATATATATTTCTGAAGAGGGCGTTCTTTTCTCACATTTATTAACAACCTAACCTACGCTACGTGTGTTCCAACACCCCACTTTATTATCAAAAGTGTTTATCTTCTGCAAAAGAGCAAGCGACGACGGTGTTTGTCGTACCAAATTAATTTTTCGCCTCACGTTAACTTGAACGAGCTCTTTCGATTAGCGTAATGAAAACGTATCTACTTAGTGATGACAATCTAATGGCTTACCACGGTATTATGGGACGTTTTTAAAGGGTCTTGGAGTACCTATATTGGTACAATTTAATCTTAGTAAAACGTTATTTTAGGGAGTAGGTAGACTCTACACTTTTTTTGACATGACATTCGTGTCATGTCAATAGTTACTACTACATTAACTCCTCTCCCCTCAAGCGAACGCCGGCGTTCGCGGGTACTACAGCGAACGCCGGCGTTCGCGAGTATTAACAGAAAGTTATTTGTCTATAAAAACTTTTTTTTTACGTTCTTGGATAAATATCAAAATACCCTACAAAAAAAAAATCAAATATTGTACGTTAATAGTTTCCGTTAATACCCGCGAACGCCGGCGTTCGCTATAGTACCCGCGAGCGCCGGCGCTCGCTTGGGTGTCAAGGAGTGTTACGATATTTTCTAAGGCAACGCTTGTGACAAGATTCAATAAATTTATTAAAGACTAGCTTTTGTCAGTTGCTTCGCCCGCGTACATGAAATATAGCCTATGTCCAAGGGCGGATCCAGCTTTGGCGCCAGGAGGGGGTCACATACTTGTGGTCAAGTCAAGAACTTATAATTTAATTTTGATAAAAATAGACGCAAATAAAAAGTAGGTATTTTTACCGACTTCATAAAAAGGAGGATGTACTATGTTCGGATGTTTGTATGTTTTTTTTGTATGTTTGTTCATCGAATACTCCGCCAATTATCGACGGATTTTCAAAATTCTTTTTTTGTTCGAAGTAAGTTCTGAGGGGGTCCCATTGTCACCAAGTTAAGATCTGATGATGGGAACCATGAGGAATCGAGGGAACTCCTTAAATATTATAGGCAAACATATGGTGATTTTGTTTTTTGTTTTTATTTTCATCTAGATCTTAAGCATTTACAGTCAAAAAGAAAATAAACGGCTGACTAGGTCATCGGTCCACCGCGTACCGGAAGACGTAGCGTTGGGAGGCCTTCCAACGCTACGTCTTCCGGTACGCGGTCGCCACTCCAGAACCTTTCGGCCCCAGCGGCCATCCGTTCTGCATGCAATGTGTCCTGCCCATTGTCACTTAAGCTGGGCGATTCTTTTCGCTATGTCGGCAACCTTGGTTCCTTTGCGGATATCCTCATTTCTGATTCGACCACGCAAGGATACTCCGAGCCCTTTTAGTGGCCTTCAGTCTTTTTATGAGGCACATTGTAAGCGACCACGTTTCAGAGCTATATGTCATCACTGGCAACACACACTGATTATAGACTTTCGTCTTGAGGCACTGTGGTACATTAGATGAGAAGACACCGCGCAGCTTTCCAAACGCTCCCCAGCCGAATCGTATTCGACGATTGACCTCTTTCTCAAAGTTAGACCTACCCAACTGGATTGTCTGTCTAAGGTAAACGTAGTCGTCCACTACTTCGAGTGTGATTCTTCGATCTTGATAGGGGTGGGCGCTACATGGACGTTAACCAGGACTTTGGTTTTGTCCATGTTCATTTTAAGACCCACTCTTTCAGAAGCTCTTTAGCCGCTTCTGGCAAAGATAATTTTTGCCACCCTTTACCCCCTGTTCCACAAGGGGTCTGTTGGGCCGGCGTGGTCGAGGTCTGGGTGAAGAGGTCAAACTAGATATAGTATATCTAGTTTGACCGGTAAGTATATCTCATATACATACCAGTGGTTCGAGAACGTCACCCCCCCTTTCCATGACGGGTCAGTCGACAACAAGCGGTGACTAAGTGGGGCTGGCTAACGTTATACCACCATGGACACACCACGCACGTGGGGTTAGAAACCCGGTTTCGGACAACTAGGCCTGTGTCCCGAACCCAGTCCTCGAACATTGACTCCACTGGTTCCTGAACCGGAAACCCCAAGTCATATCCTTGACATTGAGTTCCCCGCAAACGACTACGGGGAGTGAATCAAATCCCACGACGAAGGCATTCAGCTCCCTGAGGGAGACGTGGAGATTAGCGAAAGATCTGTTCAGGGACTGGTAGACGCCTATGCTACCACTGCAATGTCTACGAACCCTGCTGCCGCGCAACACCGTTCCCTTGTGACAGCCTCGAGGGACGATGTACCGGCTCCGGCCGACGAAATTCCCGTCACCGAGTCGCTCAAGATCTGTACCCAGTCAGCTATCAATTTTTTTACTGTATAAAATCATTATTCTAACGAACCCCACTGAAAATTTTTGGAAAAAAAAAATAGTAATAAAATTAAAAATGATCGAAGCAAGTCGTTATTCAAATTAAACCCGATAACCTTTTTAATTTGGAATGTAGTTTATTCATTTTTTTTTCCCCAAAAAATGTTAAAATTACGTTTTTATACAGTTTAATTTAAAAAACGTAAAAAATTCATTTATAAAAATGAAGAAAAAACAAACAAAAAATTCACCATTATAGATCTAAACTAGAATCATTTACTGGATCTATGATATTCGTTAAATTAATAAAATATTAAATGTTTATAGTCAATTACATAAAATCTGTATGATGACAAAATATATAAATAAAGTCATTATGTTAAATTAGTGGTCCACCTAAGTCCTGCAACCAGCCCAGGGGGGGGTCATGACCCCCATGACCCCCCCCCTGGATCCGCCGTTGCCTATGTCACTTAGGCTAATTTTTTTCCAATCGGTTCCGTAGGTCCAGAGATTACCTTCTATAAACAAAAAAAACAACTTTACCTTTTTATTATATTAGTGTTTCTACACTAATATAAACTAAAAAAAAAACTGAAAACAGTATATTTTGAGTATTTCTACACTTCTGTGTAGAAATACTCAAAATATACAGTTTTCTTTACCAGTGTTATTGCCCGTCAAAATTGCTCTTTTTTATAAGGAAAAACTTTTGGAATCAGCTGCCGATTGTCAACAAGGTGACCCTCTAGAGACAGTCATTTTCAGTTTGGCAATATTCGGCAGCTAAATTCTAAATTCAATGTTTGGTGTTTGTATGACGGAACCTTAGGAGATGATGTAGAGACAGTTTTAAACGATTTAACTGGTTTGCTAAATAAATTTAATTCTATTGGGCTATAACTAAACCTTTCCAAATGCGAGAGGGTTGGTGCGAAAGCCTTATTCCCATAGGCCCGGTGTAGGCTCTGGGAATAAGGCAAGGGAGGAACGGGGTAGGTTGTTTAGTCAGTAAGAGTCTGACACTGTTTCCCGTTCCGCCCAAGAGCAGGATTCGTCATTGGATGATTTTTTATCTAACATAAAATAACCTCCCCCATTCGACTGACAGACAGACGACTTTAGCAAAATTTAATACAATAGTAGGTACCTACCCAATATTCAAGTTACTGATAAGAATTCTCTTCACCTCCTGGGTTCCCCAATTTTCGATGAATCCTTTTCATAAATTTATTACTATAAAAAGGCATTAATGTAAACAAACATTATTTTGTTCACAAATCACCTTAAAATTTCCTAATTAGGTCCTTTTAAAGTGTTCACTTTTGCGCGCTCACTTTAATATCACACAACATAATTAGTGTAACCGATTGCGAACCAGACAGAATGGTCACGGCAGAAGCAATCAGAACTAATGCACCTTCGTAGGATATATGTCACCTCCAATGGTTCTCATGTAAACGCCAGGATAGTTGTCGATTTTTCTTTGCATTTTTCAGACGTTAAAGTTAAGGTTAACGCCGGCATTCGTACACCTAGTGTCTTTATATTATGTCTCTAACTATGGTATTCAAAAGGATAATATGTTGATTAAAATAAGACTGGCGGCCGTAAACTTCGTTACCTTCTGGGTCAGCTCTGAGCGACGGATGCCAATATTTAAGGGTACAGTGGTCGCCGCTATGTATGGAGGGATTGACTGCTGCGATGCGTGTTGCAGGTTCGATTCCCACATGGAGCCAAAATGTCTATGGCCTACAGACATCGATCGATAACAATCCCCAGTGTAGAGCGAGGTTGTTTTTTTTTTAATAAATTGTTTTAGTGTGTATCAGGTCACATGGGTAAGAAAAGGGCTGAAGAGTAGATAAAATGTGTTTTATATAAAGTTATTTGTTATTAATTAAGTACTAAACTAAACTATAAATATTAATGCTTTTATTCTAAACTTTATTATAGTACTTATGTAAGTATGGTTTGACTCATATACCAAAAGAATATCAGGTTTAATAAAAAATAGTTGGGAATCCCAGGTCGCGAGCACACAGAATAGTGTCTCCAACCCCCCTAGTCAAGTTGATAATCTAAAATCGTTAACGCTAGTAAACAACTAAACATATGTATTGGAATGTGTTCATTTTAACAAAATTACTAACCAAGTTTACATTACATTATTCAAAATGACGGAATAAAAATAAACTTCTCATCAAAAAAATCGAAACACTTCCGTTTTCATTGTTTCTGTCCGAATTTAACACAAAAAAGAATTCATACGATGAAAAAAAATACATATATTATAGCTGGCAGTTTGGCCATTACAGTAATAAGCGAAAATTCTAAATTCAAAATTAGAATTTCATTTGTTTATCTTATAAACGAAATGAATCACTGTTTTGAGACAAATGTGTGTTTAGGGTTGGAGTACATTTAGCGTTTAAAAACTAAAAATTGGCGCCTATCCTTAAACTTTTCGTTTTTTATTTCAATACTGTGACTTTGGGACGTCTGAAAAAAGGTTTTTTTTCTAAAACGTATGGATACTTCGCCCACAGAAGCCGCCCAAGTTGTGGCATTGCTGGATTCTGGCCTTAGTCAGCGTGTTGTGGCTGCAAGACTGCATCTAAGCCTGTCATCTGTTCATAGAGTCTATAAACGTTATCGGGAGACTGGTTTGTTCACGCGCCGTTCAGGATCTGGCAGGAATCGGGTCACTTCTGAGCGAGATGATCGATTTATTGTAACAACTTCTTTAAGAAATCGACGCCTTAACGCTTTTCAACTGCAGCAGCGGCTTCGTGTTGTACGAAGGGTGGCTGTAAGTGACTCTACAATTAGAAGAAGGTTGAAGGATCGTGGACTGGTACCGCATAAGCCAGCAAATGGGCCGAAATTAACTGCAGACCATCGAAGAGCGCGCCTTAACTTTGCACGTGAGCACCTAAATTGGTCATACCTACAGTGGAGCAAAGTTCTCTTTTCTGATGAGTGTAAAATTATGCTGTATGGTAACGACGGAAGGAACAAGGTCTACAGAAGAGACGGAGAACGCTATGCACAATGCTGCATTGAAGAAAAGGTCAGCTATGGTGGCGGTTCGTGGACGGTTTGGGGAGGAATCAGCGCCGACGGTAAGACAGAGCTTGCTTTCGTGTCTGGGCCACGTCTGCCTGCACTAAACTGTCATCGGTACGTCGAAGAGTGTCTCGAGCCTCATGTGATGCCCTATGCACATTTTATTGGCAACGGCTTCATATTCATGCACGACAATGCTAGGGCTCACACCGCGGGCGTCGTACGAGATTATCTTAACGAAGTCGATATCTCTATTATGGAATGGCCAGCAAGAAGCCCGGACATGAATCCCATTGAACATCTATGGGATGAATTAAAGAGACGAATTCGAGCAAGAGATCCTGCCCCAGAAACACTTAGCCAGCTGCAAGATGCAATCCAAGAGGAATGGGACAATATACCACAGCATGTGATCGTGACTCTCATCCGATCGATGAAGAACCGTATGGAAGCAGTAATTAGAGCTCGGGGAGGGAATACAAGTTATTAAATAAACGTTTTTTAGCTTTTTTTTTCATTTACGTGTGTTGTTTTATCCATTTCCTTTATACTCCATACGGAATAAAAATGACTCATTTAACAAAATACGAAACCTATGAAAAATTCATTTAAATTTAGAACATTAACATTAAGATTTGATAAGCTCATATTACTCACTATTAAACGACATTTAACATTTATTCCTAAATGTACACATTTTTCTGATAATCCTGACAAAACGTAAACTTGCAAGGTGTTTCGATTTTTTTGATGAGAAGTGTATAATCTATTCTATAATGAGCATCGCCAATTTTTTTTTTTACCCGACTACGGCGAAGCAAAAGGAGGGTTATGATTTTGACCTGTATGTATGTATGTATGTATGTATGTATGTATGTGGGTATGGATGTTCATCTGTTCCCTCGTAACTTCTAAACTACTTATCAGAATTCGACAAATGACATATCATTAGAAGCGTCTTAATTGTCCGCTGGTTATAGGCTATATGGGATTTCACAAAATCTAATGTGGCGCCCTCTAGCGGACAAAACATACGAAGTAAAAAAATAAAGTTAAGATAAATATGCCGTGTTTGGTATCATTTGAAAGCGCTTTACTTGTACATTTTGAATATATATATATTACTAGCATTTGCTTGTGACTTTACCTGTATTCATGGGCTGAGAAATCGAACTGAGAAAGTAGACATTGGCAAGTCTTCATGTGCCACATGTTGTGAAGGCAAACAGTGCCGTTTACCTTTCAAGAGTAGGTACCAGCCAGAGAAGCAGCGACCTACTAGATATAGTCCATACAGATATCTGTGGGCCCATGGAAAATGTATCCATAGGTGGGTCCAGATATTTCTTGTTGTTTGTTGACGATTGTAGTCGAATGGTGTTTGTTTATTTTCTGAAACACAAGAATCAGGCTTTGAAGTGTTTCAAGGAATTCAAAGCCCAAGTGGAAAATCAAACCAAAAAGACAATCAAAGTATTAAGGAGCGACAATGGGCTAGAGTATTGCAATAAAGAGTTTGATAACTACTTAAAAGGAGCTGGTGTGATACATCAAAAAACTAATCCATACACGCCACAACAGAATGGATTATGTGAGCGATTCAATCGCACTATCATTGAAAAGGCAAGATGTCTACTCTTTGATGCCAACCTAGGGAAAGAATTTTGGGGTGAGGCTACCAACACTGCAGTATATCTACAGAATCGAAGCGTGGCTGCAGCATTAGGAAATAAGACACCATATGAGATATGGACTGGCTGTCAGCCCGACATAAGTCATATCAGAATCTTCGGTAGTACTGCAATGGTCCATGTTGCGAAAGAGAAGCGCAAGAAATGGGACAAGAAGTCAGAAAAATGCATTCTGGTTGGATATCCAGAAAACATAAAGGGATACAGACTATACAACCCAGAAACAAAGAAAATATTGACTAGTAGAGATGTGATCATAGTTGAGCATGAATCAAAATCTGAATGTCAGATAGAAGTTCCTTCTCAGAGTTTTGATTCAGTGGGGGAAGAAGAAGTGAAGATAGATGAACCAAACCCTGAATCTGACAACACCGATAGCTCAAACGACACATTTCTGGATGTGACTGATGAGACATATGAACCTAGTGATTCTGAAGCTGAAGATGTCATAGACATCATATCTCAGAGACCAACACGGGAGAGGAAGCAGCCTGACAGGTTTCAGATTTCAAATTTTTGTGCAGCTGAGAATGCTTATGATGATGTGACAGGTTTGTCTCTTCAGGATGCTTTAGCCGGACCTGAAAAGGAACAGTGGAAAATGGCCATGGCTGAAGAGTTACGAAGTTTCAAAGAGAACAATGTTTGGGAGTTGAGCAATCCACCTCAAGATGCTAAAGTGGTGCAGTGCAAGTGGGTGTTGTGTAAAAAATATGATTGTGACAATAACATTAGGTACACACCCGACTACTTAAAAACACGCTCTAAAAAGTACGAAACAAGAAAACAAGAAAGCCGTGGTCGTATGCCATAAGAATAATAAATTAAAAAAAGTGGTATACGACCACGGCTTTCTTGTTTTCTTGTTTCGTACTTTTTAGAGCGTGTTTTTAAGTAGTCGGGTGTTAGTTTTTAAACTTTATTTTTTTATGATACAATAATATTTACGTTGAGGCGTTTTGATTGTAGAAAGAGACTCGTCACGAAACAATTGTCACTTGGCTAAGAGGTCAGGAAAGATTATGGCACAGTGCGCATCGAGGCTCAGGGGAGAACCCTTAATGGTTTCCCCTCCTCAAAGATGCCGTAAACAGTGATTGTGCAGAAGGGATTTTAGGGTTACCTTTTACGAGATCACCACATGATGATGGTCTTCTTCTTCACCTTTCATGTCGAGTTTTCTCAAATGTCCGACCAATATAGCAACACAACACAAGGTACAAAGGTAGATTTAATGCCTTAGGCATTCTCTACCAATCAATCTGTATCCTATTTGGCAAGAGTATTTCTGCAGCGGCCAACCTGAACCTCCAATGGGTTCAGAAAATTTAGGATTGATTTTCATCTGCTGCCGGAACACGGAACAGCAGTAGAAATTCATATCCTGGTGGAAAATCCGCTAGGATATAAACCTCTACAGATTAAGACTCTGGTCCGCTGTACTCCGAGAAGTACCTCCACGCGTACTCGCGCTAATGGTCAAATCGGGTAGTTTTAATGAGATACAAATCCTAGCTTTAGGGAAAAAACCAGAAAGTGTGAGACGTTCTGGTTTTTTCCCTAAAGCTAAGAAAAACGGCTTTTGGTGGTTTTATTTCCATACCTAAAACAAAAAAAAAGTAGTTCAGTAAAATGGAGGATGGGAAGAAAAAGCTCCTTTACTTAGTTGAATTGGCTTTCAAAGTCTTATCAAAAAAGAAATCGAAAAGCTATCTCTGCAGTCTCTACGTCTATAGTCGCTGTTGCATTCGCCAAAGATGAAACTTTGTCATCGGAAAGTAATTAGGCAATACCCGGTTTCTGTATTGAAGATAAGAACGCCAACGAAAGTTTGATAATTATATTTTAGTCTAGCGTTGGAATAAATCTTCTTCTCAGTCGAGTCACATGACCACTCTTGACAGAGTGCACTTGGGTTTTTGTTTTCGTGGTCATGTAACGCAACTGAAATAGTACATTTTGATACAAGTGCAGGAAGTTTGTCATTGCTACCGAGGCGAAATTCGCACGAGCCGTAGGCGAGTGTGTTATGGAGCCGAGGGCTGCAATGACAAATCTGCACGTGTGTCAAACGACGTTTTTCAATACACTTACGATTTGTGATATAAAGAAAGAAAGAAACAATGTTTAATCGTATCTCAAACATACAGTAGAAATATAATAATAAAAGCATTTAAATTTGCTCTGAACAGTTTGGTTCTAATTTCGTGGGGGACGTCCAGCGCCTCGGGGGGACGCCTCGCGCCTGAGTCGATAAACTAAGTAAAAAAAATAAGCACCCTTAACCGTGACGATAAGGAAGGAATAAAAAAGCCCTTGTTGAGATAAACTCAAAAAAGCACTTGGGTAATATACATGCTATATTGAACCTAATAGGAGTGTGATAAGAGGCAGTTTTCGAGTAAGTGTATTGAAAATAAGATTTTCATGTGTTTTCGTGCTCATGTCTCGATCTAGTCTTTTGACACCACTTCTTCTAGCTCTTGACAATATCTGTAACAAGATACGCGCGAAAAACCAAACCGTTCTTGCAGTCTAGTAAAATATAATACCTAGGTATTATATATTTATTTGGTATTTGAATGCAGTAGAGTTCAGATAGTTGAATATTTTTCTTAAAACCTCACGGCGTCCTCACCTTCCGCATGACGCAGATGCTCACCGGACATAGTAAGTTCGGGAGGTTCCTGCACCGGATTCGCGAAGAAGCGCGGAGCCCGAAGGATACGGTAGAGGTGTGTCCCGCTTGGGAAGAGCATCGCCATACTCTCGTGGGCACTATCGGAGGCGGCTCTTGCGCCGGGCCCTGATAGAGGCTATGGTCCGAACTGAGTACAGATGTGGAGTGAGAGGCAGTCACTTCTTTCTACGAAGCAGTAATGCAAAACAGAAGGCCGACCATCGACAAAGGCAACGCGTTCACGCTGCGCAACCGCCGTCATCGCGACTCCGAACCCGATTTCCGGCCACCGTAGGCGCGGGCTAGCGGATGTCGAGCAATAGTTATCCCGCCGTCTGATCGGTACAGTCCGTACCAAGCCCAAGTTGTCGACGGCGCGCACTGTTCCCGCGCGCCTCAAGGAGTTCTCAGCAAATGTAGAGGCCCAACTGCAGGGCCGAAGCCTACTGGGGCCCTGGTCCGGTTGAAAGAAAGGTCCGACCACAGTATGACGGCTAAGAACGAATGGGATGGGTCCTTTAGTCAATAAGAGTCCGACACTGTTTCCTGCTCCGCCCAAGGGCGGAGTCGTCATTAGATGTTTTTCCCACCATAAAAAAAGCTTATTTGCCGCGTACTATACCTATCTCGGTCGTAACTGGCCGAACCGCGCCCGGGTCATCGACGGCGCGTAGATGTCAGCAAATACTGTAGGGGCTCAGGGCGAGTAAAGCCTACTGGGGCCATGTTCTTTTAATTATTTTTTCTTATGGTAGGTCATGGGTTAGCTTCTGAAAAATAATCCCAGAGTTCTGGAACGTAAAGCAAGCAAGGAGGGATCATACCCTACTCTGGGTTTCAGTCTGGTAAACTTTGACTTACGCTCCGACTTAGAACAGGAGAAGACATTGCATAATATAAAAAAAAACATGTCTACTAGGTAATTTCCTGGTTAACGGTATGGGAGGTATAGGTATAGACTCCAGCCATCCAATTACATAAATTAAAACGCTTTCCGTGCCGTCTTCATACAGTCCTAAGTATACAGATAGAATAAACAGACAACTGTCATTAAACGATGCCGCGGGCTGTTCTCAAATCAATGAGTCACGTATGCCGTCCACCTGGGTCCTAACAACCTCTTAGCTGCCTCGTAATAATTTCAATTGCATGTCTCTTTGTATGTCACACGCATAAAACATAGTGAGTAGCAATTAGTTGTCTAAAAAAAATGGCAAAAAAAAACTTTTGGGTCATTAGCTCTTTGCCTCTGATTTTTTTTGTGGCAAACTAATTGTCCTTCACTTCAGGGATTCATTTAAACTAATAGTAGCAGAAATTACCTACATACCTATATGCAGGAACATACATTTCCTTACTACGAGCCCTTCTACGAGATTTCAATTTGTTTAAACACTCCTTATCAATATAAATTCAACGAAAAACAACCGTCGAACTTGGTCGAACTGGATTTTTGTCCATTTCAATTTAATGCCATCTACACTTTAGCAAGCATATTTAAAAAAACTCGATAAAACGCCATCTGTCTTTGAAACTAATAACCAAGTACAGAGTTAGTGTTTGAGATAGTTCATATTTCTATCGTAATTTTAATTAAAAACCGTGGCGCTAGTGTCGCAAATAGCGTGCTGCCATATTTCAAATGATCTACGTATTGGTAGATTATGATGAGTTTACAAGCGCGTGATGAATTAGCATAGCCAGCGCAAAAGAATCAACCCATCGCTTTTATCTTTATCTTTTAAGACGATACCTTGTTGCGATGTTCACGGACGAACTGGGTAAAATGGTTGAAAGTGATAGAACTATGCGATAGCAACGTAAATAGATAGAGAGAGTAAACATGCAACCTGCTCGAAAAAAATAACGTAAGCGCCATACTAAATAAAAATGTATTAAAAATTCAATTTCATGTTTCTTTAAAAACTGATTTCTGATTAATGTTTAATAAGATGTTATCTACATTTTTCATTATTTTAATGTGACAGAAAGTACATGACTAAAATTCATAAAATGTTATTTTTAGAGGTAAGTTCGGATTTTTTTTCTATCGAGGAAAGTTACTTGTTTTATGTTTTTGTCTTCGGATTAATGGAGGTAATATAGTCAACAAACACATATAAAAAAAAAAAATTATTCAAACAAGTATTCTTAAATTAAAATTAACGTAAAGAAATTGTTTAATTGCGAGGACTCATCTTAACTCAGAAAAGAAGAAAGAAAGAAAGTATTAATACAGTCAGATTTTTTTACTTGTGGAAAATAGTACCTACATATAAATATTTTCTCTAATTCTGAGTTCCAAATAAAACTGAAAACTCAACGCTGTTGGTATTGAAATTTTCTCAGACCTTAATTTTGGGCAGTTTATTGTTTAACCCAGGCTAAGAAACTCGACGTCCTTTCAAAAGTCGATATTTTAAAGGCAATACTTTACTTTACACTGGGAGAGCTTTCTACTGTTATCAAAACACAGGTCCGGTCGTGTCTGGAATACTACGTCAACGTACGGGCTAGTGCTGCAAAATGCACCTAGCACTTTGGACTCGGAGGAAAGGCGTGCGAAGCGTCTTCCCATCCGAAATAATCTGGATTGTCTTCAAAGTCGGAGTCGGTAGCTCTTAATAAACTAGTGCGCTTCACCGGCCTTATCATCAATGATTGTATAATTACTTACTATCAGGGATTGCTGTCAAGCATTAATTTATAACAAATAAAAAGATAAGGATAGGAAAGTCAGTAATTATTGACTGACTTTTCTATCCTTACTTTTTTATTCTCGATTTACCAAATGTTGAGTGAAAAGTAAGTACGGTTTGAAAAGAAATCTTATTTGCATATCAATAAAGGGGTTTTTTGGTAAAGGGAATTTCTTGTTTTGCTCACCCTACGAACTCTATTTCTTCGATTTAACAGTATGACGTGACTTCACAAGAAGTCAATATATCCTTGGAACAAACGCATTGTACTAACGCTTTGCTTGCAATGCGTTAGAAGCGATTTCCAACTTCCAGTATATGATTGTTACAACTTACAAGACAAAAATCTTTGGGTTATTATGATTACAGTAGAAAAAATTATCAACTGCTGGCAGCACAGTTTCTTTTTGTCAACGTCAATTTGACATTTGCCCATACGGCGGCGACGGCGTTCCGTTTGTTTTGTCAAGTGCTTGAATCAGTTGTCAAATGTATTTTCGTGAGCGATCGCGAGTGGCGAACGGCGCTACTTTGTAATTACCGTTTTAAATAAAATACGATTGTTTATAACACATTAACAAGCCACGCGTATCAATAGTGCGCTGAAAAATAATGAAAACTGCACTCGGTAGCTACTAAAGGCAAGAAGTAAGTGAACATAACAATAAAATCGGTTTAATCTATCCACAATGGTGAAAGATGGACGTAAATATCGGTCGTTGTCGATCTAGCTTGTCGTTTTGATGCCGACGCTCTATGAAATGTGATTTAGTGCTACAGAAATAAAGGATTTATTGAACTGCAGTAAGTATTGCTTGGTTTTATATTTTTATGACATTGCGTTGATTGCAGATAGTGCGTGTTTTCTTATCGTTTTTCTCTGAAAGATAGTCGCTCAATGAATCGGAAATAGGTAATACAGCATGCTGAAATATTGCTGTATAGACCGTAGTTTATCTAACAGTAGTGTTGACATGTTTGAAGGTAGGCATTTGCTAAAACCCATCCCTAACGGTATGATAAGTTTATCTTGATTGTTATCGTTAATTGTATTATTATAAAGTCGATCAGATTTCCTAGGAATATTTGGCTCTAAGAGGATCCCTGGATTAGATATAATACTTATATTATGATATATCTAACTATTCCATCTAGATCTTGTATCTAGATACTAATATCACAAGGATGCATTCAGTCTGCATATGTAAATAGTATTTGTTATTATTATGTAAATAAATGTGCAAATGTTTACATGTTTACATTGCAATGCAGGAGAACAATGTTGATTCCATTTTTAAAATAAGCATGAATATTTTTTTTTATCAAATCTGGTTCAATAGCTTTTGAGATTAGAATAGTCAAAGAAACTGACAGATAAGGTTTATTCATAATGTAATCATTTTGTTTAGTTGTGATGCCTTTTATCTTGCCTTACCTGCAACAAATGTGTACTTTAATTATTTATTTATTCTTGATTTGAATGTAAACAATTATGTTAATTTGTAATCAATGAAATAATTAATGGCTTTTATTGGTTTTCTAATAAGGGAATGTCCATACAAGACAATATGCATAAGATTTAGTTCTTATAAGGTAAATATAACCAGTACTGTTCCTAAGGAGGTTTTATTAACTTTAATAGTTTTATTTATTTTTAATTGTTTGAATGACAAAGTAAAATGTATCCTGCAAGCCACAGCAACACCAACATAATAGACAGAGAGCACTTTTTTTTTTTGACATGGTGAATAGAATAGAATAGATCTTTATTTGCACAGAAAGAAGGGACAGGTTACAAGTAAACTTTGTCAAGTTTGATAATCCATACTAACTAACTAACTAAGGCATGCAAGACACTTTTACAATATTGTTACTATAATACATATAATTAGGATTGAAACACAAACTAAAAGAGCCACTTTTAAAGTTTATGTAATACAGTTATCAAATCAATAATAATGTCTATCATGTCAAAATTAAATAAATTAATAATGACTCAACACTAGAATAAAAGCTTCAGACAATGTGGACAGATGTGGGACTTGGATAAAGTTGCAGGAATGTGGTGGATGCAAGTCACATAACCATATGTTGTGGCAACATTTAGGGATGCCCTATGTCTAGCAGTTGAAATCCTTCAACTGAAATGATGGTCACAAAAAAAAATGCCAGATTAATCAAAAATGTCAAAAGGTTAAAACAACATCTTAAACATTTAATTAATTTCTTCAAAACATTTCAAGATTATCTTAAGTATACTGAAACACTAGAAGATTAATCAAAGATGATTTGTAAACAAATGTTAGAGATAAGATAGGCGATGTTATCAAATGTACAACAGCAAAATCTTAACTTAATGTTATTACAAACTTTTAAATACTAAACACTTAAGTAGTTTTTTTTATGGCGCAGATATCTGCCAATGACCTTGAGCAAACTTTACTCTCATCAATAGGCACAAATGCCTGATCTTCGCTTTTTTGTCTCTGTTAGACATAACTTTGAAAATAAATGCATTACACATTATTACATGTTCAATGAAAAAAAAATTAAAAAAATGTAAACATTCTTATATCAAATTCTTATAAAAAAGTCTAGTTTAACATTTTTTTTTAAACATACCAACTTGCCGTTATGATGTGATGTTGTTGGATTCAAAATCATCTAAACCATACTTACTGCATTACTGGTCATACAAATATTTGTATAAATGTAAAATCGAAACCAACCAATCTCTGAACTACTAAAACATCACAACAAGCAACAACCCTAAAAAAAACCTAATACAAAAAGTTAGTTAAAACCTAATTCAATGATACTTCATTTTATTTTTATCTACTTACTTGGTATTTATTTATTGTGCACAACTTACACAGTGTTCTCTTTGTTAACTCAAAGGTTGACTGGTAGAAAATGCCTTGTTGCATTATGTCCGCCTATGTACCACTACTGTACACAAAGTTTAAATAAATAACAAAAAGCACCTTTATAAAATTAATGAATAATGAGTTAGCATTCTTGCCATTCTATTGTATGTTCGAGTATCAATCAATCTGTTATTATTACAAATGTTCATTTATTATGGAGTTTACTAAAACCTCATTTAACTTAACATTGTATTACTAACTGGTTTCATTCAATACTTTGTTATACAAAGGTTAAGCTTTAATTTATGATTTCCTTCGAAGCTACAAAGATTAGCCGAGATTCATTTAAATTAAATCATTTCTAATTTTGTGTTGACAGGATCATAATAATAAGATTAATAAGCAATCTGATTTAAATCAATTTGTAGCGGTTTTAGTAATTTATAAGCGGTTAAGCTATGTGATTATTAAATTTAATTATATTATTCTGTGGCAAGACAGGGAAAATCCTTCTAAGCTAGTATTGTATTTAAAATGATTCGAAATAACTAAATGTTTGAGTGAATATAATAGTAAAGGTAATAATCATAATTTACAGTTTCACCACTAAAATTGAAAAAAATATATATTGGCCATTTTTGGTCTAGTCTTTTACCTTGTCCTATGCAAGAGGTGATGCCTGTTCACCCTGTATAGCTCCATCCTTTTAACTGTTCAGTTGTGGTCGTCAAATAATTCGCGTTAAAGGCCTATCCGCACACAACAGTGCCGGCACAGTGCCGACACGTTCCGATCAGTAACGTATCGATCAGTGTCAGTGAAATATGATATTGTAGCATACATTTTGTACGACACCATCCGTACTCTTCAGTGACAGTGACGTTCAGTGATGTCAGTGCTGCGCCGACATTCGCCGTGTTCCGACGTCAATTTGTAGCGGACAATATTTTGCCTGAGACGGTCGCAGTGTTTCAAGATGGACGACGAAAAGTTTTCTTAACTTTTCATTAAGTTTAGATAAAAGTATGTCGAAACAATGTTTTGGCATCCTGAAATACTCAAAAAACTTTGTATCACATGTTTATATAGGGTGGTGAACTCTCCTTTTTCTTCTCTTTTTTTCCACGCGTTATGAACCCATTTCCTTATTCTCACATAAATTTCTTCGTCTTCATCTAATATTAAAGCAATCGCTGCTAACTGTGATCTTGAATATCGAGGTATTTTACAAGGACATCAAACTGCTGCAAGGTACTAAAATCACTGTACGCGTCGAGTCAGTACTGACATGTATGAATAGCACGTCACGGAACGGTACGGTACGGAACTGTCATTCACGTGTCGGCACTGTTGTGTGCGGATAGGCCTTAAGAGCTCGTGGTAGGGTCACCGATCAAAATGTTTATTTCGCAAGGAAAAATCGTATATTAAATTCTTGAAGCAACGCCCAGGTGTCGCCACTGTGGTGCACACAGAGAGGTGTGCTCCGCTTGGGAAGAGCAATCGCCGTGTTCTCGTGGGAGCGATCGGAGGCCTCCTTCTGCGAAGCAAGCAAAAGAAGAGACCGACTGCATCAGGCAAAGGTAAAGGCGATTACGCCGCAACCGCCGCCGCCGCTGCGATTCTAATCCCGATTTCTGTCGGGAATTGGGGAGAGTTGTCAGGAAACTGTAGGGACCCAGCAGGGTCGAGACCAGGCGGGATACTGGTCAAGTGTGAGACGAGTCTATCAATAATAAAAAAATGCCAATGTTTACAATAGAAATATGGTGTGAAACAAACATCTAACAAAGTTTTCTGTTGATGCAGGTGCACGGCGCAGCCATGGCTGACGAGTCCAGCGTGCGGGTTGCGGTCAGGTATGTAAAACACAATCAAATATTTACCTAAATAAATAATACATCATAATTAGCCCTATAACTTATTCCGACGGGATCTCGTGATGGTGAAATGGCGTCAGCGGCTATCGCAACCTAGTAGGGACCCTGCAGAAGGGTCGAAGCCAGCTGGGGCCAAGGGTTCGTGTCTGAAAGGAAGGCTCTGGCCCTGGTATATATGGCAACGTAGGAACGGGGTAGGTTATTTAGTCAGTAAGAGTGTGACACTGTTTTCCGCTTCGCTCAAGAGCGGGATTCGTCATTACATGATTTTTACCTACCATAAAAAAACCCTATAACTTAAAGAGTAAGTTCACATAGTTGCAACCTGTGTGCATTAGAATATTATGTAAATCTATATACTTTTAGCAATGGTACACCCACCAGCCATTTTCATATAATACATATTTAATTGTACTAAGGATAATAAAACCGTCACACAGATATTATTAAGGCGTATACATGTCTTTATGTATAAACAACGTTAAATTTTGATCTACTATGCGTTCCAAATAAGAATAGGATCAATTCACAGGATGTGACGTCACGTCGTATTGTCAAATCGAAGATATTTTTACAAAATTGAAGAACTCAGAGATGAGTAAAATTGAAAAACTGGATTCTGAGTACACTCTTTTTGTTCACAGTTAAATTTTTCCTAAATAAACTGATTTTTTTAAATATCTTGCCTCAATTTGACAGTAGATCGTGACGTCACAACATGGTAATCGATCCTATTCTCATTTAGAACGCATTGTAAATTTAACTGTTCAAACAAGTGAAGGAGTTACCAACATACAAAGATTCGCTTGTTTGGTGAATTGAATTCAACATCTAGTATAACATCTTTTAACATAAAATAAATAAATAAATCGTGTATGTTAACAAGGTTTCATAAAACTATTCGAAACTCGTAAAGATTACTAATAGCTGTCAAAATTGTACGCTACATGTTCACACATGATTGCAATAACTAAACGTGACTGAAAATACAATAATGTATGTAAATATCTGACCTAAAGACCTGAAGTGTGAAGTATTAACTAATACCTATAGATAGGTATTAGTTAATACTTCACACTTCAGGTCACACACACACAAACATAGATCTATGTTTGTGTGTGTGTCAGTGTTGGCATTAATCAATTATTTTTTTAATCAATTAATTAATTTGATTAATTTTAATCAGATTAACATTAATCATGATTTAGAATAATCATGATTAAAAAAGTAATCTTAATCATGATTATTGACGTTAATCATTAATCACTAATCATTAATTGATTAACTTGATTATAAACTAATACATCCCTCAATGTTATTAATTCTATATAAAAGAAATGATGGAAAATAATGACACACATTTCTTAAAATATTTTTATTAATTATTCAAAGAACAAAAAAATATTTCTAACGTTCAAATACACTGAATTCTAATTTTGAAGAATATTTTCATTCTGATTCTAGACGTTTCTCCTAGCAATGCGTTATAACTAATTGCCGCTACTGTTGCTTCTCGCGGAGATATGACTTGTTGAAATTACGGGGCGTGACAATATCACAAAATGTTGCAAAATCTGAAAAAAATATCGCCTAACGAGTGCGAGCGAGCGTGTGTTACCCAGATAGTGTTAAAACGTGACTAACAGTAGTTTAGTGCTATAAAAGACGAGAGAGTGAGAGAAAGAGAAGCTAAGCTAACGCGAAGTACGTCAGCCCCACCCCTCCCCGGTGTACGCAGTAAATAGGTAATGAAAGTATAGTCTGTGAAATTGGAATAAGAAATGTTTACATTTTGAATTAATTGTTTTATTATATACAGAATTCCATTTTGGTTCATTTATTACTGCTTTTAAAGTAGCATATTTATGTATTGTGTCTCTTGGTGTTGCTCTTCCAATAAATAAATAAGTAGTTAATAGTTAATCAAATAATCAAATTAACGATTAAAGATTATGATTAATAATCTTAATCATTTTAAATTTGATTATGATTAATTAATCTTAATCAAATTTTTTGATTATGATTTTTAATCATTAATTTTTAATCGTTAATCAGATTAACTTTGGGCCAACACTGGTGTGTGTGATTGTTTCATTGTATACGTTCACAATAGGTTTGCTACTTCAAGACATGGTGTGTTAAAACGTAATGTGGTTTTGAGACTAAATTACGTAATAGTCAGTGTATGGGTATTATGACACTAGTCTGTAATGTCTTTACATTGTCTGGCTCTAAAGATAGGTCCAGAACATTGAAAGAGTGTTCAATACTCTGGTTAGACTCGTAGTCCCGGGTAGGACGGGTCAGAAAACTAGGATTTCGCTACCCATTGTAAACCACAACCGGAGGATTTACTCTAGAAAGAAAAAAGTCATTTTATTATAGTAGTCATACTTAAAATTAACATATAAAAGACTGCAAAACGTATTGGAAAAATAAAAGTAATATGCGCCACGCCCGCGCTAAACGCTCAAACGGTCAGCATAATGCTCTGTCCACACGCAAAATGCGACGAGTCCACAGCGATGGTTTTCAGCGTGGACCGATGACGGTATATATGACGATGTCACTAGTATTGTGGATGCATTCACAAATGTAAACTCATATACAAATGTCATCCAGACCCGAAACATCTGTGGGCCAAACAGATATTCCGCCTACAATTATCATCATCATTACATAGTAAAAAAACAAAGTTGCGCTATCCCTATGTATGCTTAGTCTTTAAAAGTACGCAACGGATTTGGTGCGGTTTTTTTTTTATAAATAGAGTGATTCAAGGGGAAGGTTTATGTGTCTAACACATACATAACATATTCCATATCAGTACCCGTGCGAAGCTGGGGCGGGTCGCTAGTATTAACTAAGTTGCCTTTTAAACACAGACATAGAGTAGCCAGTCTTTCGGTATTTTACAGGATGAGTGTCCAGAATATCCACCCTTACGTTTTTGAGACTTCAACGATCCAGACTAAGCGTTTCGCCTCGTTTTTTACCGCGTACATAGAAGGACTGGAACAGTAGGCCTGCTGCTGCTGCCGTCCGTTTTTAATTTAGTTGTCTTCAAGGCTAGGGTGAATAGGCGATTAATAAACTAGTGCGCTTCACCATCAACGACTGCATCATTATTTACCATCAGGTGGGATCGCAGTCAAGCTTAAGCTTCAACTCAATTAATTCAGTGTACCACATTCGCATAGATGGAATAATGCTCATTCGAAGATGTGCTAAAATATCCGTCATCAATTTTCAAGATTCTAGAGAAGTTTCTAGGATTCATGGTCGAAGGTCTTTAACGATCAACCTTAAAGATTATCACAAATTTCGAATTGAACAATACACATTTTCAGTGTACCAACAGGGCTCAGATTGAGTTCGAGCGCTAGAATATTCGCAATTCAAGCCCCCAGAGGCCCTAACTTAAGTCAAGTAGCAAGCACTAGCGTCCCTTGATTACGAAGTCAAGTGGCCAGTGGGGCTCGAATGAATATTAAATACAAGGCCCAAGGAACCGAAACCCGCTCCCCAAGCAACGGCCGGATGTAGTGCGCCCTTTTATACCTACGTCGGGTAGGGTATGTACCTCCCTTACCCTTTCTGTATATGACTAAAAACAATCCTCGGAATGCGTAATAAGGAAAATTGTAACAAAATTGTCTCGACGACAAATCGGCAATTTTTAGTACCTGCCCTTTGGCCTTACCATGATGTTTTAAAATGTCAGCGTGCGAGCGAAAAATATAGACGGAGATCGTAAAATGGATCGCGTTAAGAGCTCGTGGTAGGCCTCTGTATATAACATCTGCCGCGCTAATTAAAAGTGCAGTATGTTTATTAGTAGTTTTTTTAGGATAACTATCCAGGGCTCCTTAAGAGGAATCCTAATCTAAGAGTACTTTACTCAATTTTCAGAAAATCCTTCCTTACAGCGTTTTTAATTAGTGTAGTAATTAGTTACTTTTCAATATGAAAAGTTCTTATAGTTACGGAACCTGTATTGATCCTATTTTCGTGTTTCAACCATCCTGATTCGCGACCTTCTGCGGATATAGGCCAGTTCTTTGCGAAGAAATATTATCTCTTTCTGGATCTTTCGCGGTGTTGTTTCATGAGGTTTGAGATCCACATGAGCGATCATTTTGCCCATCGCTCCTCAGGCATGCGGCAAAAACTTACTACAAAGATATTTTTCCTGCACACCGCGTTACTATGCTGTAACGATTGCGATAAATGGCTCGAAAGTGTTACATTACCTGAGTTACATGCAAATGTATTACTTCATGCATGTATCTCAGGTCCATCAGCCATGGTCAAGAGATTCTCATGGGTGCTCAGGCGTTTTATGAATACCGAAGCGAGAAATACTTCTTCAGATTAAATTCTTATTTGGCACTCTGTTGCTCCATGCTTCTAAAAATCTAACGGAAGTGGTTTTGTCGAAATTGAATTTAAGACCGGATTTATTTTTTAATCTAGAAATTAGCACCGAAATCGGAGGCAGAGCCAGAAGCTTACAACATTACTAAAACTAATCAACAGCTTGTATAAGTATAAACAAACAAGAAATCACATAATTCCAAATGAAAGAGTAGTCGACGGAAAACCAGGGGGAGGAAGTTTCGGAAGGGCAAGAATAAAAAGCCTTGTCCACCTTTGCACGAATCTTGTGGGACAAATAATTCCATTAACCATAAGCATAGCATAACTAAGCACATCCCCAAAAAGAACTTAGCTATAAGATGGTAGACTGTAAAGATCTTAAAATTTGTCCGCCCTAAAATAGGTACATCAATCTAAACACTTTGAAGCATTAATATTGAAACATCTAAATGTTTATGATTCACTACCGGTAATAACTTCTTAAACAAAAATAACGACCTTTCATAAAAATTGAGATGTTCTAATAAATCAGTCCACACATTACTCCTGTCTAAATCGGGCTCATGATGGTCTTAGCACGTCGTTATATTACATTTTGTATTATGTATCTTTAGTTCATCTTGACAGAGGTCGTTTACGACTTAACGAGGTGCAATACAAATGATGTGATCACAAAAGGTGTCGTTCCAATAATGGAAGCGCCTCATTATAATAAACGCCGACAAAAAGGAACTGCAGAATTCACAGACGATTGTCAAGGGGCTCGCCAGTGTCGCCTTTAAACAAAACATTTCATAGCATTAAAATGCACCTTTATCTGTTTGTTTTGCTACGGGAATGTTCAAAACAGTTACGGCGGTTATGAAACGAAAAGGTCAACTGAAGGAACGCAGGTTCTGAGCAATATGTAGCTTATTATTGGAGAAGGACCAAGCCGAGGTCTATGGCGCTGTGGTCCACGCATGTCTCAATGACCGGTCAGCCAAATTCATCAGCTAGGTCCACGGGAAAGTTGTGAACACAGTTTACCTACTGTGGTTCTAGAATGCAAGGAACAACTGAAAGACGCATGTGAGTTTTATAGTCAATATGTGTTACATGCCTTCTTGTTCCATCCTACAGTAGGAAAGTCACTTGATGTTTTCATACGTCAAAAACGATACCTTTTTATTTCCAACGCATTTTCTCATAAACTTTTTGATTTTCGAAGGCCTGCACGCAGGCCTCAGTTGTCAGGTCGCAGCCTTTTATACCAATATTGCGTGACGCGGAATGAAAGATACGGACAAAACTGCGTCGACGCAATTTGATTTATGACCTTACACTAACGAGCATAAAAAAGGTCATTCCCTACTCATTCATTTCCACAGTTAGGCTGCCTTTATGTGAATCGTGTTGCTTTATATTGGGCTTCTTTGCATTAGAGAAAATTAGGGGTGACGTCGGCATGACAGCGAAATATGATGGAATATCAAATATACTTTTGATAAATATGCTCAAAGTCAGTTGCACAGCGTGAAGTTAAATTCGTGATATATATTTAAGTGTGTGTAATGTTTACGACTATTACATGACATGGAGCTCCGTTCATGACATCACGGCCTCAACTAGCTTTAAAAATATCTTCGTCATCATCTTACTTCGCACAATCACAGATGAAGGCTGAAATTTTGTTTCTAACGCTATTTAGCTAAATCTAGGAGATGACTGTTAAGTTCGTTGTACTAGGTAGAAATTATTTTGAAACGTAATTTATTTTTAGAATCACTCAGGTGACTAACAAAGACTAGATAGATATTTATAACAGTTTAATAATAGAAAGTTAAACGAAGCTTTCTTGAAAGGAAAACACAGACGATTGTTCAACAAAGAGTCATCTTGGTCAAATAGAAAGGAAGTACAAACTGCAATTACAAATATTGGAAGAGGTTATGAAATGGACATAAGAGCGCACAAGTAGCGATCAAAAACGAATTAATGGCCGTGCATGAAATCAAAACAAACACAGAGCTGTACGTAATGTCTGCCACGGCAATATTGACGGAGCACTGTAATCATACGAGTCCTCGACATCAATGAACAACGTGAGTACGGATACAGTACACCTAGCTATTTGGTATACAGGCTGTAACAGAAATGGGTAGTATTTTTTAAGCACAGCAGAAGTAATCGAAAAATAAAATGAAGTACAAAGAAAGAAAATTGTATCTAAATTGTGACCACCCGTTTCCTTTACGTTTCGCCCCATATTGACAAAAATATCAATACAAGTGCATTTCGGTTACAAGGAATCCTAGATTGTTAATTATTTTAATGTGCTCTGTAAAAGAAGCAGACGAACTGTCGGAAGAGAAATATGGTTGAAGATCAACGCACCTAAGTTAATTAGGCAAGAGATGTGATGCCCAGTAACTTTTTGGCTTATGACACATTTTCTGACAAGCTTGTAAAAGAATTAATTATTCCCACTGATAATCTGTTCAAAGGCAAGTTCGCTGACAAACTGTATACAAAACAGCATGTTTGATTGTACTTAGATACTTTTTGTACTCTAGCGGATCTGATCCATCCATGAAGATGTGATTAATAATGTGCCATGATTACTGTCATGGTTTTTTGTCGGTAACGACTTTGTTGAAATAGGTAAGAATTATAAATTAATTTTATATTGAACTGAACTCCCGCTGTGTTACTTATTAGTGTCAGATTAATTTTGTTGTTTTGTAAAACGTCAAGTGTTTGTTATGGTAACGCAGTGGGAACGGCCCCGACTTGTGCCGAGAGGTACTAATTCGCTGATTTAGACTTAGGCAAGCGCTATATTATGTGTAATTTATTTCATCATCTCAAAATAGGGAAGGAAAACATCGTGAGGAAACTGACATATACTTGAACTAAAAATTCGAAGACTATTACCCGCCAAATCGCACTGGGCCCGTGTGTTGACGGCCTGTTCTCTCTCCTAGAGATGAGCCCTAAGTCCCAGCAGTGGGGACATTATAAAACTGTTAGTTTTTAAGCGACATTTTTATTCATTTACATAGTTTTGAGATTTTAAAACCACAGGAACATTGATCTGAAAGAAGAACAATATAAAATGAATCGGCGGCTTATCAACGGCGGTAATCGTGAAATAGTTTAGAGATGAAAGGTTACTGTTATACTAATTGATACGCGATGAACTTTACTATGTTCTATTTTAGGACAGTAACTACTCGTACTCGGTTATAAAAACACTTTTTGTTTTGTTTGTTTTGGGGTCACGGTAACTCTTTCATAAGTAAATAAATTTCATAACTCCGAATTTTTCCGCAACCCTGTATTAAAAGTAGCGTTTAAAATATTTGGACAGAGAAACATATAGTTTAGCAATCAGCAAAATTCATACATGTTACATCAGGAAATACAATACATGTACCTATTACTAACTACCTATCTGCGATTCCAAAATCCAGCACTTGCAAAATCGTGATATATTTTTTTTCTACTAAAACACACTGAAATATAGAGAACTTTTAACAGAAATCTTCCCTTCGTTATTGATATTGTAACTCACAACCATGTACCAATAACAAATAATTATGCAACCAGTATAATATTTAGGCGTCCATCATGGAACTCGGCCCCCCACTGCCCCTCCATATATGCCTAACGCCTGAGATCCTTACATGAGGTAACTGACAAGAAAATGGTTGCTACACTAGCAGCTCCTTGAACTGCCATGTCAAATCTGAGACAATCGCCTCTGAGGACAAGCCACGACCTATCCTCGACTACATTTGAGATGTGTATCACACCGGACCGTGTCGTTACAACTCGTGAGTCGCTTTGTAGTGTCCTATAATTTTTATTTCGGTCCGATTGTCGCGTGTTAGCTTATAACTAGACAACGAGATGTTTTGTAGCGTTTTGACAAACTTGCAAATATGTTGAAAGTTTACATTATTTCCTGATTACTCTCAGTATTTTGTTTAAAATTGCAAATAAAAATAGAAAAAAAAAATTGTTAGAAACTATTGAAATCTAGCGAAAGAGGAAACTGTCAATAGCAAAAGGATGCACATATTGAAATATGACGTCACTGGCATTAGTTTAAACGCGTAAGAAAGAGATAGCGGGATGTTTCTATCACGCTCTCATTTCATTCTCATTTCACAAACAATATTGATCCTATTTTTAAAGAAAGATTTATTTTTAGGGTTTATTTGTTGTTTAGTATTATATATCGTACAAAATGAAACACAGGGGAATATAAAATTAGAAAGGTACATTCTGAAAGGGGTAAATTAATAATTGACTTACATTTTGATGAATCAAAGTTAAGTCAAGTCTTTCCCTGCTTCGAAACTATTCTAAGAAACTTCGATTTTATTGTAAGCTCCAAAAGAACCTTGAGAGTTCAAACTTTTGCTATTAGAATCTATTTAAAATCAATTATTCATCTTAATCTGGATATTTCGTGATGTTTCCTTCGGGGTTTAGTTCCAAACTATGAGCCATTAGTATCGAACAATTAAGTTGGCGAGAGGGCGAGGGTTGGTAGGGATAGGGGTGAAACATTGGTTCTTGGTAAAACACATCGATTTTACTTCCCTCATGGAACATACCCCTCAATAATATTTTTTCTATAGCTGCAAATTGGTCTCATTGTTTTGTACCTACAGATTTTTATAATATCTTCTATCTAGGTATATTCTACATTTTAATATATAAAAGATGAAGCTGTCTGACTGACATATTAACGCACAGTCGAAATTACCCAGAATAAGGTTGTGAAATTTTATACAGATTTTCCTTTCATGACGTAGACGAGCATTAAAAGAAAAATTTCCAAAATCCGCCCCTTAAGGAGATAAAGAAGTTAAAAAAAAATTACTACTGTTGATTATTTCAAATGTTTTCTAAAAATGTGGTAGTATTATTTTTAGTTTTCGCAAAAAATATACAAGGAGATTTTAAATTAACATGAGAATGCTTACAAACAATTCCAATTTGCATTTAACTCGACTAACTAACCATATAAATAAAATAACAAATTGCTGAAAGGTTTGAAATGGTTCCATTTGTTAAGATTTTCTAGATTATTTCAAGGTTATCAATATTAGGGTTAAACTATACAATCTAACCTAATCTAGGTCAGTAAAAAGTTATGTTATGCTTTAAAAATACTAAGACAAGTAGTCCTAGATCCTTTTCTTCATTCATTCACATAGAATTCTGTCTACTTTGAGTCATCTCTGGTCACGAATTGCCAATCTTGCATTTAGTTGATGCGCTCATCAAGTCAAATCTCGAAAGTTTTGAGCATCCAAACCGAGCTACTAGGCTGTTATTCTATCTTTTACATTTCGGGGTGTGTGCATTGAAATTACTTATTAATTTCCGACGTAGGAAGTGAACAGAAAATAATGTATAGGTTGTGGCAAGCATGCTCCATTCTGGACCACAAAATTGCTTACCATCAGATCAGATAGTGGTCAAACGAGATCTTATCAATAATGAAAAATAAATATCAATCATAATGAAAATCCTGCTCACGTATTAATAAAACCTAACGAACAATGTTTTCACGAAGAAATTAATCAAGCCAATAAAGAAGACAATCACGGGCCGGAATGGAATAAATAGGCGAGGAATGACTGCGCAACATTACGCAACGGGCCTGAAAGTATTACAGGCTCAAATCAAACAGATTTCGCACAATGTCGCACTGCGTATAAAACTTCAGGTATAGACGTCGAACAGCGTAACATTCTTGTCATTCGCCCACCTAAGACGATGGGTTACGCAATGGTGTGACGGACGGCCAGAGATAATCAGTTTATAGTCATTAAATTGTTCCCGTCTCAGGCTGTTACTGTAATAGTCTTTATCTTGTATGTATCTATTGTTTTTCAAGACGTCTGTAGTGGGCTGACCTGATTCTCGCTTCTATTTTATGTGTGTGAATATTACTCTTTATTTGGTGATTATAAATCAGAATGAATTTAACTGTTATTTCTTTTCTTCATTGACTCATTTATACAGCTCGCAGCGTTGTACACCGACGATGTTATCTGCCTCATATGTATATCGAAAAGTGGAAATTATTTACTGTTTTTTTTTCAACACTTCTTGAATCGATGGGTTCCGCTTCCCTCAACGTTTTTGGGCCTAGAAGGTTGCCACGTTTATAGCAACTTCAGTGGCAATTTTCACATTTGAATGGCCCTATTTGATAGCAATAAACCGCTGACTTTTTTTTGCTGTAAGTCCTTAAGTCCGTCCAAAGGTTGTCTGGTAGATATCACAGTCAGCGATAAGACCGCTCCTGTACTCATAGATTTAAGTTTATGTAAAATTATAGTTACTAGTATTTTATTTGATATTCAATGAAGTTTATCCTATTCTATCATGCCTGTATCACCAGAAGAGTAAGGTAGAGCTTTATGTATACCTGGTACACCCACAACCCACATTTCGCCACGATTGTAGTCGAGTTTCAAATCATGTCTTACCTACGAGAATAATTCTGTAGCTTGCACGCAGCCATCACAGCTAAATTGAAACACCCACTGCTCCTACAAAATACGTCCATCATCCGCGACTAGTACTCAACATTGGCCATCGTGTAGACGACCATTACAATTTATAGTACGAGTACATACTAGTGTCTTTATATGGAATGTAACGGCACCCTGTCGTACTACGGTACAGTATTACCGGGCTCGCCTCGTCTGTCCACCAAGTTTTTACCAAATCGATTTATTTTTTACCGTTGACGATGGTACGTTACGTATCTGAGGTAATTATTTCAATGGACTGGCTGACTTAAGCTTCCTCAAGATATAGAGTCTAACATTCCAAGTTAGTTTTTGCGACAACTGTTTATCGCTTGTTTTTTTCTGGCGCGAAGAAGCGGACCTGTAGAGATTAGATCATCCGTATCCTGAGTATCCAATTCTCGTAATCTATTCTGCTTGTGTATAAATAAATATTTTACGGGCTTGTTCATTAAAATTTCTTAATTATAAATTCCCTTAAAACCAGGTCAAGGGTGTCAGATTTATTTTAAAAGCCACACATTTTACTACAAATTGCCTTTGAACATTGTAGCTACTTACTTAAATAATTATAAACCATAGCCCTAAATATTTTTTTTTCCATGTGTCGCGATAATTCCTCAACAAGTTCCACTAACCACAAAGAAGATGCAGTCTTTGAGTGCCCTTGCATAGCGCATACAGAGATTCCATAAAAAGTGCCTGAAGAATCCCGAAAACCAGTGATATATAACATAAAACATAATCAAGCTGATCAGATAAATAATTTATATTTACAGAATATATCACTTACAAATTCGCCTTTTTGGCAAAGGCCTTTATCCGATTTCTATTGAGTTCAACGCTTTCCTAGTTCAAGTTTTTCCTGCTTTTATTACCTATGTTTTGTTTTATCATGTTTGAAGCTATTGAAGCTACATATATGGAAAAAAAACCATCTGTTACAACACACTCCTGCTTGGGTAGAGCATCGCCGTGTCCTTGTGGGGGTGATCCGCTGCGTTGACCTCTCATGCCGGCGAGGAAGAATACTAGGCGCTCGCTTCTGCTAAGCAGTAACGATATCGAAGGAAGCGGCTGCATACGTGAAAGAACAGCCTTCTTCATGTCTTAGCCGCCAGGATCCCGACCTTTATTTCCAGCCACAGGAGATGTGCACGCTGCGTGGCAGTTTGCGGCTGATTTGAAGGTGTCTATCTCTCAGTCCGTCACGTCTTCTCGCGCTGCCCTAGAACAGAAGAAGTAATTGAATCATTTCCCACTTAAAAAAAAAACCTGTTACAACACACAGTAGCCATTAGAACAGATTGTTATCGTCCACGATAACACATCTGTTACTTAAGATAACTTAGACGCATTCTTTGACCGCAATACGCACTGAGATAAAAGAAGTGACGCTTGGCTGAGCAAATATTAATTACACGCGTTACAATTACCTTTTGTGACTCATTGTTGATACCGAATCGGGCTATTGTATAAGCAACTTGATCTAGCTCTACCGATGCATTTAATTGTTAAGAAAATGATAGAATCATGGTCACGAGTTAAGCATAGCATTAGCTTTATAATATTCCCACTGCTGGACCTCCTCTCTAGAAAAGGCAATGCGCTGTAATCCACCACGCGCGTCCAGGTTGGTGGATGTCATATGTCTTCGAATTTGTGGTTCTAGGACATGCCGGTTTTCTCACGATGTTTTCCTTCACCGTTTTCAGAGCAGAAGTGATGAACTTAATTACACAAATTAATACGCCAGGTTTGAGTTCATAAACTACAACTTGTAAGTTTATCACTCGGCTAACACTGCTCCTTATAGTCACGACTTAACGAGTACGCGAAAAAATATCCCTGCCGAAAGGGTTGCTCAAAATCTAAAAACGAGTCCCAACAATCTGGCTTATCTTTTGAAATCAATGATTCAGGCAATTACGAGCAGGTTTTCCTGAAGATTTAGCCTGTATATTATTTTTATAGTTGGCTTCCAGCCATAATAAAACATCCTTTATGAAGCAAATGACCCAAGCCCTAGAGACCCGTTACCACTTAACGTCCGCAATCAACAACCCAATAAATTGTTCCGGCGCTTGTTTCCGATTCCGACCAATCTGACTATATTAATTGTTTTATTATACGATGAATTTACATTTTTTTACACGGTGAAAACTACAGGTAAAATAAATAACGCAGGAAATTTATACAACTTCCATCATGTATTCTATTGGAGCTTTATTCAAATGTATTTAGGCTTCGGCTCAAGATGTTTCTTCTAAAATATACATTACATAATTACATACCTATCAAATCTCAAAATTGATATCTTTACTAATTATATAATCCCTCATACAATCTAATTATTTTATTTATTTATTCAATGCTCAAAACGTTTTGGGAAAAAATGGTTGTGCGTAAAGCTAAGAAGCGGAATTCCTTGTCGAAAGTGTTTCCCGATAGCTACAAATTAGTCAAGAGTGCTTCATCGTCGACCACATAATCGCTTACCAGCAGGTGATATAGTGAAAAAACGCGAGCCTATGTATACAATAAAGGAAAAACTTTTTCACGATCGTTTCAATAATTGCCAGTGCTGGATTTAATTGAACCAGCATGCTAGGAATTTAGCGTACGATCCTTTAGATTGCCGTCATGCGATGCATCTCGAAGAGACGATCCTTTGATGAGCGTGATGACTACTTTGTGGTATTACTACTAAGCCCTGCATCGTCGTCATTCCTCGTCTAGGTCGAACAAACTATTAATCAACATAATACTTATTACTTATATACTACGTAAACATTCCAGCTACGAACCGATTAACATTTATCATCCTTCACATCATTACGTTAAAGTTATTTCTTTGAAGCTCGAATTTCATAAACGCTGTTTATACAGTCTTCGTTGTCCCTTTGCCAAAGTAGAATTAAAATCAGCTGTTTCTTTGAAAGCCACGAGCGTCATATTTCATTGCCAAGTTTTCACTCCGAATTTCACGTTTAGTAAAGTGTTTGTTCAATGGTTTTTAGCCACCCTAACCGTTTTTATCCTGTTAGTTGGCTTCCAATTTAATTGATGGAACAAGCCCCGCTTTTTTTTGGTAGGTAAAAATCATCGAATGGCGAATCACACTCTTGGGCGGAGCGGGAAACAGTGTCAGACTCGTACTGACTAAACAACCTACCCCGTACCTTCCTTGCCTTATTCCCAGAGCCCCGGTGTAACGCTTTCGCATCAACCCTCAGCTCCGGGAGGGGTACAACGTACAAGCCCTGCTGGGTTCCAAGTTCTAATAGCGTCTATCAAGGACACTACACTACCTAAATGAATAATAGATACGGAGAATAATTTCAAGTCCGAAGTTAATGCTTAGTTTAAGCAATTTCCAAATTATTTATTGAAATCACTTTAGTAACTTGTCGTCGTCTTTCGGCTCAGCAAACATTACTGTGTACACCTAACCATGGTTACCAGTATCACAATAATTCACATACCGCATTAGCTACTTGTCATTTCTCAGCAGCGAGAGTTACTTTGAGTCAAACCGGTTGCTGTTTATCTCGTTAGCGTCAGATCTCTTGTAATTATGACAAATTGTGATCTTTAACCTACCAGTCGCGGAAGTATGGGCTTTGAGGTGTCGGGCAACTTTATTTGCAACTGGATTGAGTACACTTGCTCACTTAAAATGTTTTACTGGTAACATCGGACACCGCTTTGCTTGATCATGAAGCGGGTTGTTTGCTTCATGCTTGATACGGTCTAGTTATAGAGACTTTTGATTATATTGTAAATACTTCAGATCTCATGCTCTTTTCCTGAACCGTGTCGTCGTTAATCTACTAAAAATATTTCGTTAATTTAGGCCGACGAAATACGTACAAGAAAAAGCTGTTTCCTTTTTGCATTGGAAAAAATTAAAATGTCAAAAAAAGAAATGCGGTTTTTTAATTTTATTTTACTATTGATAGGATTGGCTTTGGCTTGACTAACTCAATTCAATTCAATTCTCAATTCAATGCTCACCTGATAGTAAGCGACGATTTTAATGGTACTTCATCAAAAAATTCCTGCCCTGGGTGGAGCAAAAGGGAATGTTAAACGTTTACTGACTAAAACCCATCCATATTCCTTAGTGGCCCTTTACGCTCCAGGGCTTCGGTAACTCTTTTTGACCAGGCCGCAGCCCTAGTATTACTAAGGCTAAGGATATAAAAGCCATGTTTATCTAGACAAAACGAAAACAATGATAATAAAGCGTTTATTTACTTAGTAGACGATCGATGACGGGATCTATTAAGGTCGCGACACCTACTTGCGTCCAGTCAAGTTATTTTAAATATTTTATGAGTTTGCTCAAACGTGGGAGGTGAATGTCAATTGGAACATGTGTTGTATCGATTCAACATTACAAGTTCGACTGGTCTACATGGCTAAATTGTCTATTATTGCTCCAGTTTTGGGTGTTATGACGGTTTTTGCTTTAAAAGGAGCGACTGTTACGAAACCGTTTCACATTAAGTATTTCGCAGATGATTTAAATTGGAATTTTGAGATGTGATTTATGTTATAGCTTCATTTTTGTAAAGCAAAATTTATGCCTTAATGGAATTATGAATAAAAAACTGGTTAAGTGTGAGTCCTACTTGCTCACGTACTACATTATTAACGGAAATACACATACTCTCTACCTTTTAAGGTTTATGAGCACACTGACAAACGGACAGACAGGCAGACATATAGACAGACGGGTACAAAACCCTAAAAAAGGTTGGCACATATAAAAAGCATTTCAAGTTACATGCACTAATTGCCACACCCAACATGAAATTAACTATGCGCGATTAACATTTCAGCGCAGAAATTTACGATTACGTGTTGCGCACGCTTTTCCTTGGAGATAATAGCGAAAAGCGCAATTGCCTTATGTTAATAGCGGGTTGTTGGCCCTTTACCAACACCTCACTGACCCACTTGCTTCGCTTGATGGTGTAGGATGATAACTGGCGCATTCACCCTGCTCAAGTTCCTTTCTTGGTTAGAATTTTACAAAGATTTATTAGGTTTTGCGAATTGTTTGAGCGTTTAGTATTTATGAGCTACTAGCTTTCTGCCAGCTGCTTCGCCCGCGTGAAAGTAGGGTTCTACAAACTTTAAACCCCATTACATCCCTTTAGAAGCTGAATTAAAAAAAAAACCCTTTCTAAGTGTTCGCCTACGTCATAAAAGGAAGCCTTGTGCTAAATTTAACATACCTTGTCCCAGTAGTTTCAGTCAATCAGTTTCTCCTTTTATATATACAATACTAGCTTTTGCCCGCGGCTTCGCCCGCGTGGTATTAGGGTTGGGGTTGGGGTTTCCGGGATAAAAAGTATAGGATATAAGTAGCCTATGTCCTATTCCGGAGTGTATCCTATGCCTGTGCCAAATTTCAACCAGATCCGTCCAGTTGTTTTGGCGTGATTGAGTAACAAACATCCAAACATCGTAACTTACGCATTTATAATATTAGTAAGATTAGTAAGATATGTTGATAAGAGAGCAGTACTAAGTGCGAGCAACTAGGTACCACTGACCCATTACTCAGTGGTACCTAGTTGCTCGCACTTATTAGTTGTTAGTTGCGGGTTAAAACTGAGCCAGTCGCATTACTTTGTGTTATTTCATCGCCACTGTTCTCAGAAGGATAAAGAAAATCATCGTAAGGAATCCAACATGTCCTAGAACCATAAATTCGAATACATATGACATCCACTAACTCGCTCTGAGCCCGCGTGGAGGATTACAACCCATTTCCTTTCCTAAAGAAAAGGCCAGAGAGAGTCCCAGCAGTGGGAAAATTTCTGCGACGACTGTTGCAGTAAACAGAATATAAGTACTGTATTATTATGTAAACGAAAACTATTACCTTACAACGTAGGATTCCATTATTTTCCATTCTCGAATTACTTGCTGAACTAGGATTACTTAGAAAAGGTGCTGTGTGGTGCATTATTTAGAATCCAAGTATTTTATGTTATGGATTTGATATTTACTTTATTACTCTATTGTACACCATACTACTTATAAGCGAATAACAGAGTTCATGAGCAAATGCGAGCTTAAATTAAAATTGATCAAAATTATTTTCTTCCAGCAAACTACCGAATTATAGAGAGAAATCACAATATAGGGGTTTTTTATGGTAGGGGTAGGTAAAAATCATCCAATGACGAATCCCGCCCTTGGGCGCAGCGGGAAACAGTGTCTTGAGACTCTTACTGACTAAACAACCTATCAACCCTTGGCTCCAGGAGGCTTCTATCACAATATAGAGTAGGATCCAGGTCTCGAGGTTGACATACAAACACTCAAAATCCAAAAGAACAAATACAGATTGTTGAGTACAAAGGTGCTAATTATTTTAAGCTAAATGTCTTCCAGCTGACCTTAGTCCTTCGTCTTTTCCTTGTTTTTTTTATTTAATAATACGCAAGACATCCAGGCTAGAAACGGCTAGTAGTCTATAGAGCATGCATATGCGTCGACAAGTCCCCATGCAGTGAATGCCATCTAGTATCGTCATATTACGCCATTTGCAAGAGATCATCGTCCACCGGCAATCTGCAGCAACCTGTAACGTAATGAAGCTGTGTAAATGGTTGTTGACATGAAACTAAACGATAACTTTCTATTGCGATCATCATTGTCTGCAAGCTGACGCAACAAGACATTACCTTTCTATATCGCTACGAGATAATATACGAAAATACTAAACCTCTAACTTTTGACTGCGGTTTTGACTTCGTTTGTGTTGGAAATTGACAAAATAAAAAGTAACATTATGTACTAAGACTGCTCAGTAACACAATATGATAGAAATCATAGTATAATCAGCTGCCCACTGCTTTTTTATGGTGGGAACAGTCATCGAATGATGAAAAATTGGGTTGAGCGGGAGACAGTGTCAGACTTCTACTGACTAAACGACCCACCGTTCCTTCCTGCCTTAATTCCAGGGCCACTGCGTTCCGCTTTCGCATCAACCCTTGGTCCCAGAGTGAATGTTCCCATCCTACTGCTGGAACTCCGGCCTTGTCACTAGGAGATGATGATGAATGGACTGTTAGGGCACCTACAAAATAGGCGCAAAGTGCTGCGCGACAGCAACGCTGCTGCAGCGCGGTTGTAGCGCGACAGTCGCACGGCTCTTTGCGGCTGGTTATCCACCACGCAGTGGGCCCGCGTGGTTCCCGTGTGGATGCGGGTTGGTAGATGAAATTTTGCTTCTGAAACAGGTCGGTTTCCAGACGATGTTTTCTTTCATATCGAGAGAAGTGGTGGTGAAATAAGTTACTTATAGTTAAATTTAAAAAAAAGGCTCTTTCTAAGAACAGTAGTGTGACATTTTTGTTTGATGGGTGCTAAATATCTTAATCAAGGTTTGGGTCTACTCAGGCTTCTAATTTTATCGAAATACGTAAAGACGTTATTGATTTAAAAAGGTCTAACATGCAGTCTAATAATTATTCGACCGGATAACGTTTACAGTTAAGACATTTAGTTTTATTGCTTGCTCTGTAAGGATGTGGTAGTGTGTTGCAGAGATTGCTTTTCCGACCACATTGCAGACGCGAGCTGGGTTCCTCGCTTCCCTAATTTAATATCTCGGCAGATAACTTTGCCACACTCGTGTTGATATAACTAGAATTAATGTTCCTATTTGCTGTTACGGGAGAATAATTCTAAAGTAAAACTTTATAATAAGACGCAAAATATATCTATAAAACTAGCTTTTAACCGCAATTTCGTTCTCGTTAATGTCTCCTGTTATTGCAGAAAAATAACCTATGTCCTATCTTTCTTTCCTTATATAAATACTGTAATAAAACAGAAAATACATCATAACCCTCCTTTGGCTTTGCTGTAAAAACAAAAAGATACTCATATCGAAATAGTACATTTTGTTACAAGTGCAGATAGTTTGTGATTGCAACTGATGCAAAATTCGGAGGGCTGCAGTAACAAATTTTACGTGTTTTAAACGATGTTTTTCAATACACTTAAAAAGCTCTTATTGTGACAAATTAAATAAAAAATCACGAGAGAAATATAGATGACATATTAAACCTAATCGTAGTGCGATAAGAGTCATTTTTTCGAGGAAAAAATGGTAGTTTTATAAGTAGGGACCTAATAGTATCATAGTATGTAAAGATTATATAATCTTAGATAATGCTTTAAATATTCAGTAGGTGTTCTCCAAAATGTAAAGAATGTTCGATAATACGGCCATTTGTGTGTACGGCGCTGTCTCTATATCCGTCTATTGTTATAAAACGTGTTGTTTGAACGATAAACCCGACATGTTTATTGTTTTTCCGCCGCATGCATCTCACAAACATTGCTATGCATTCGAAAATACTGATCTTGAATTCATCATTTGAGCCTTTTCGATCTGACGGTGCAGTTGACTTCCAATCTAACCGGAAGTGGCCGAATAGACTCTTAATAAACTAGTGCGCCATCAACGATTGCATCGCTGCTTACCATCAGGTAGGATCGCAGTCAAGCACTAGTTTATAGCAATAAAAAAGTATAGTACCTACGCGGCAAATAAGTTGAATCACTAGTGCGAGTTGAACTCAGTAGTGCCAGTGACACTAGAGCGACGACACGTTGAATCGATTTTAGAAAATGGATCTTGTTGATTCCGAGAAAGAAAAACTGATTACCAGGTCTTCAGTCGACTACCAACTGGTAGTCATCAGATTGTTGAGCTCTTTCAGACTTGTCGGAACCAATAACTTAACGTGCTTCCTAAAGCAAGGAGATGTCTTGATTAGATTAGTATGGATCCATCCTCGGACCTACTGAAAATGTACCTTAACCGTGAAAATCGTCCGTTTTTTTTTTTGGGGGGGGGGAGGTTAAAAAATGAACAAATAACTCTAAGGAGTGTTAGGCTTACTGACTAAATCACACCCTTGTTCTATCAGTTGCCCGGGTAACTCTTTAAAAAATTAGATAAAAAAATAGAAAAAAAAGTACTATGCACAGCTGTTAACTTTTCCACAAGCTACTTTTGAATTCTCATCGAAAATTCATAACTATGCCATAGAACCTAAATTTGGTACCGGTAATGTTGTTTGGTTTATTTGTTATGCATGCAGCGCGTGATGTGATTTGAAAACCGTTACATTTAAATGACCCAGTCCTTATTCCGAGGCGTTACGACCTATAATGCTATAACTGTGTAAGAACTAATTTTGAATATGGCTTTGAGAATTGCACTAGTGCAAATGAGTGCCACCCTCGCACTGACGAGAATGTAGCTCAATTATATAACCGGTTACCTATTATAGCTTTTGCGTATAAATGTCAATGGACACGGAACTCTATGGATTAACGTCAATTTACGGTGATTGTATTTTTATTGCAGTAATTAATTTAATTAATTAACCGGTTACGAGCATGTCGCCTCATAGGAAGTAAATTACAACATCCTGTATCGTATCAGAGTTCTCCGTATGATTAGAGTAAATGAGTTCAAAACATTCCAAAATCAAATATTGGCCAGTTTCCCGGGCCAGACACAACACCCGTCTGGTCGGAGGATCCTCCCTTTTCAATGAAAGTTGGAACCCTATTCCGCATACCTCTAAACATCTGTACTGAATGTCTTGGTATAACACTCGTTAAAATTTTGTTTTTAACTAGCGTTTACCCGCGGCTTCGCTCTACCTTACGAGGCTCTGGGACTAAGTCAAGAAAAGAACGGGATAGGTTGTTCAGTCAGTAAGAGTCTGATACTGTTTCCCGCTCCGCCCAAGAGTGGGATTCGTCATTCGACGATTTTCATAAAAACCCGTTTCCTGGTAATAAAGAGCACAACAAAAAAAAATCGAAATCGTTTCTGCTGCTCTAGAGGTTAGCGCTTACGAGGATAGATTAATTATGAAATACAGGATTCACTACCGTGTTTACGCAAAAACCATATCACTATCGATCGGACGATTCGATATTATCAAAACAATGCAGATATGGCTAATCTTCTATATATATAAAAGGAGAAACTGACTGACTGACATATCAACCCACAGCCAAAACTACTGGTCCTAGGAGCGGGAAATTTTGCACAAGGTTTCCTTTAATGGCGTAAGCGAACACTAAGAAAGGATTTCGCAAAATTCACCCCCAAGGGGATGAAACGGGGATCAAAAGTTTGTATAGAGAAATCTACTTACACGCCAGTAAAGCTGCTAGTATTGATATAGGAATTATTGCATCTCTTCTAGAGAAGAAACTAACAAGTAAAATATTTAGTTAGTTTGCACACTGTTGCAACACAATGAATATCATTATGAAGTACTAAATTACTAATGTATTCAAAGGTTATAGTTTTCTTTCTATCTGCCCACACGGCACCGATGGGAAGTGGGCGCCTCTCGCTAAATATTTGGGCTCTTATCAACCCACGGTTGTTCTACATTGCTTTATGCACTTGGTAAATATTTCGCAGATAGATAATATTTTATGGACATGTCTTCTTAGTTCTTGGTTAAGTCTTGAATAGCTGATGCTATAATATCCATACCTAATGTTTGCAGTAACGACTTTGTTTTCATGTTATGCTGTCTTTGCAATATGACATAATCATATATAAACAACCTTTAATGTGTCTCATACTCGAGGACATGAACACAAGCCCCTCCTTTGCTCGGGATAGTTCGAAAGAGTTCCCACTCTAGAAAGTAAAAATCCAAGGTAGGAACTGTGTTAAACTTTTACTGACTTTAGTCAGTGGGGTGTACTCCACCGTGATTTTAGTCAATAAAAGTCTAACACTACCTAGCGCTCCAGCTACAGCTATACACGATATACTATGAATGCAATAAGGCCATAATCCACCAGATGCAGCTCAGTGAAACCAAATACTCTTGATCACCTATAAAGACGTAGACACAAGTCTTCATTGATTCCAATTAATAAATTGATCATGAACATCTGCACTCAATCAACATTACACAAAACAAAGAAACATCCGTCGAACCTTGACGAAAACTGACACAATGAACTCGTGGGAAATGCAAAATGACGTCTTAATTGAACTCATTTCCCGTTGCAAAGCATAACAGTATTATAAAAGGCTTTGTGAAAAATCAGCTGACTCATACATATTAAACGACAAATTGTGATGCAAAAAGACTGGTAGTACAATGTGTAGTGATATCCGTTTACAAGCTAAGCGTGGTTTAATAACAGCGAGTGGTGCCGCCTTTGTGGTTCCACACAAAGTATTATAGGTCCTACGTACAATGGAAGTCTTACATCTACACCTACCTGCCTGTAAGTAGCAATGTTTCCTTAGAACATCCTACTGATTGCTGTTTGTCTAGTATACTATTTTTCGATGCGTATAATTTTGCTAAGCAGTCTTTGATTATCCACTTAGTACTTTCATCTTACACTTGAGTTTTCTCCGCTTTAAGTGCTTCTTAAGTATCCACCAATGGTCTCTAATGTGTTCGGCCGGAGATAATAGACATACACTTTATAGCCATTCTGTCAGTGTAAGTAATGGAATCTTTTACTTAGATTAACACTGTCTGTCCGTCGTATTTGGGTCAAGAGTCTACCTGCAGCGATTTCCGCAATCATCAGAAATGTTCAACTTATTTGTTTTATTCGCTTTCGGTGTTTTTCTGTGTAACTTACTTTCACTTTGGGAAGCAAAGCCTAACATACAATGCGAGAAAAACAAAGCTTTTGTTCTTCAAACAACATGCATAAAGAACACCGCATAACATCTGCAATACCCAAAATAGGACAACAAAACAGCAGGTATGTGTAACTGAGGACTAGGTCATTAAGGGGCATACACCTAGAGCCGAAGAAGTCGGTGTTGAAAGTCTAACAACTAAGTATTAAGAAGATGGCGTGCGCGCGACGTCGGTGTTCCACTCGGACGCTCGCGTGTTCCATTGTGTAACGTCAGTACAATAGCCCCTGTGTGCTGTGCACATAGTGCGGAATTTTGCACTGCAAGGTATAGCTGTGGAATAAGTACATGCATTTGAAGTGCCTGCATTAGGAACTATATTGACGCTATGGTAGAGCTAAATCGACGTTAAGAACATGCTACAGGCATGGGTTTATTACTTTTAGATGGTTCTGCAGTTTTCATTTGTTTAAAGTCTTCAAAGAATAAACTAATGAACAATGTAGCCAAAGTCAAAGATAAAGGAGGAAAAATAATTATGCCATGCAATTTGGAATCGTCAAATATAATCTAAATTAAGCAAAATTAGGAACAAAGATAAAAGAACTTCCTTGGATGTCTCTTGTCCTGAATTCGACAGAAAATGGCGGCAATCACAATGAAGAGAGCAGAATGACCGACTTGATCCTAATTACGGTTCATCATCGTAATAATCTTGACGAGTGACGCGCAGCCGAAAAAAGTGAATCATGTTGGAAATATGAATATAATAACGCTTACATTTTTATGGTATAACTGTCACATTGCGCACGCGGCGAACGTCCGTCCGGGCGACTGTCGGTTATGTTCCCTTTTGAACTGTTAATTGGTACTTCCGTCCCTCATTGAATTGTGGTGGTCTAGCTGCAATGCAGCGGTGCAATAACAAGGCATAATAAGCCGTCAACTTGATATTACCCTGTAGTCTCTACGGGCATTGTGAAATAATGAAAATTGCAGTTAGCACGATCAACTTTATGACTCTGAGTTAACAAAGCGACGACGTCTATAAAATCATAAAATGAGTAGTGAATTGGCTTTAAGAAGTAACAGAATTGTGGTATTGTGTCATAGTAGAATGCAGGCATAATTAAATATGCTTCCTTATAGGTTTTAAGGTGCATATAAGCGGAAAAAAATCGAAAACGAAAATAAATCGTGAAGAAAAAGAGACTAATGATTCTTCCATGGAAGTAGTCCTGTTTCTGGGGAATCGAAGTAGTTAAAACTGTGTCCAATTAGTGAAAAACATGCCAAATAATTAGCTAGTAGCTTGAACTGAAATAGATACTGCAGTAGGTAAGTTGTTCTTACTGAGCAACACCATTTCAAGTAGAAACAACAATCTTGAGCACTAATGAAGAAAACGGTGTGTCTTGCTAATTAGCAGAACTGTGAACAAGACGTAAACAGACTACCTATGAATCTATACCATATTGAATGTCGTACATTCCTGCATGGCAACAATAGTGATAATAACCAAGTTCAAGTCAGACCCTTCATGCTCGATTGAATGGTTTCGTACCTTCCGTAGAAAAAAATGATGATGTTGATGGTATGGGTGCCCCATTTCCATAATATATTTAATTTAGTCTGTTTTTATCATTTGATGTTATAACGGCAACAGAGATACATTATCTGTGAGTCTACAGTCCAGCTATCATGGTTCTTAAGGTGACACATAGATGGCTAGCAGAGTGGTCCAGTTTTTACCCTTTGAGTTTTTTTTATGGCAAGTAAAAATCATCTTATGACGAATCCCGTCCTTGGGCGGGACGGGACACAGTGTCAGACTCTAACTGACTAAACCGACTCCGTTCCTGCCTTGCTTTGATCCCAGCGCCGTGATAATACGCTTTCGTTTCACCCCTATGGAAACCTAAAAACAGAATCTTTGAATCCTATTTCCAGCTCTCTCGTGGTCAGTTTCCAACTAAACCGAACCAGCTGCCAATTGGTACATGAAGCGAACGCTCCAAAACTCGACACAATTCCAAAAATCTAATCTCACATTCACTCCTTAGAGCTAAGTAACATTAAACCTGCTTATCACAATATCGATCAGTCAGCTGGAGAGTATAAACATAGATAACCTTGAATGATATCACAAGAGACCTTCATGGGATCCAGTTTGTTTCTCATGCTGTGACCGACCAGCCTTGGTCAGATATAGTGCGTGATGTAGGTGCGCTTGACAATTAACATTTTACGATGTTGTTTGAGGTTCTATGCAGATTCGCTTTATGTTATTGGCTGTTTGAGATTGGCTGGGTTTAGTACGATCTTTATTGGTTTATGCGTTGATGTGTTTCGTTTTATTTTTTTAAACTTTACCTCACACTTGAAATTACTTTTATATCATGGGTGGTTTCACAAACTTATATCCTCGCATATTATATACAAGATGTCCAGACCCAAAGCATCTATCTGTAAGTCATGCAAATATTGGTTCCGTGCGGGAATGGAACTTGCAACACGCAACTCACTATCAATCATTCAACCACTGTTCCAACCGCGTTTTCTGTAATTATATGTATATACTTACTTAACCATTTATTGTTTTTTCTATTTTTGGAAACCGGATCAAAATCCGTTGAATGTTTAAGGAGGTATTAGGGGATGAACAGACAGACCGCAGAAAGTGACTTTGTTTTATACTGTGCGACGGCAACTCATTCCCCCTCACTCGGAACCATGGCCAGGCGTAGCAAGTCACCGCCACTGATCGTCACCACGAAAATATGGCGTTGTTCCACACATGCGAGGTTCACGTCTACCGAATGCTTTACCGTATCCTCCGGATGGTCACAATGATGAAACCCAAGATAGATGACAATACTTGTTCAAATACACACTGATTATACTATGTCATGTTTTAATGCTGCGTTCACTTATAAGTGACAAAATCACAATCTCACCATCAACGATTGCATCACTGCTTACGATAGGATCACAGTCAAGCAATAGTTTATATCATTTTTTTTTTTAAATCACCCTAAGTTTTAAGTTTAATAGTTATAATACCTCAAAAATGTACTAGTGAATACTCATAAGTCTAGTCGTAATTTGGAGTGCTAAAATTAAATAAATAAATGTGATGTAAGTTTATTTCGTGGAAGAAAACATAGCTTACGTCATTGAATGAGGATATGGATTTGAGTCGGGTAAACTTCGGTATTAGGTACTAGCGATAAGGTGCTCCTAGTCTCATAAGCAATTCCTATTTAAATATTGTAACTTTGTTCACGTCTGCATGTCGATGTAAAGCAATAAACTGGACGTGACCGATATGTTAAGTTGGTCCACGTATCGAATTGATGGGCATATCGCGAGCGGATTTATGACTGCGAATACATTACCCAAGGTCTGCTAATTATTGAAAAGGGTTTCGATAGCTACCCTAGTTTTATCTAGATACTATTAAAAAGGTGGTGCTGGCCTGTAAATTCGGTCGATAATCTTTTTCCCGTTCTAGCAGTGTGCCTTGAGGGACTCCAAGAATTATAAAAGAAAATTTACACACTAGCTGTCGGCGGATGCATTAGTATGAAAGTAGAAAATTGATTCAAGGGAACACTAGTAACCTATGTACAATTCCACGACACGGTCATCCGAATCCTATCAGACGTCCTGTCTTTCTGGGTATGATTTCCGCACTTAATCCTATGCAGACCATTGTATGTGAAAAATCCATAACATTGGTGATCTACCGCGTGGCCTGGTGCCCTCAAATTTGCTCTGCACTATGATAATAATAGTTACTCATAGTAATATAAAAACGATTTTTTGTGTGTATATGTACGTATACTGCTTCTTCATGGTTAAACAGCTGAACGAATTGGAGTGATATTTGGCACATGAGTAGCCCATGTCCTGGAATACGACATGACACTCCTTCATCCAGGAGGCATGTTCTCTTGGGATAATTCAGACCTAAGAGCGGCAAAAGTCGCTGTGACAAGCTAGTCATGATCAAAGCCAAGCCTTCGATAAGAAGCGCCACTTGTCTTGTTGTTGAGTGCAAACAGCACGTTCAGAGTATCGAGTATCAAAACAAGTGCGCCTGCGGCACTTTGATTTCACGCGCGGGTTAATATGTAGATATTGATGAATTGATAGCAACAACACAAACATTTACGATGATTTTTATGACCTACTAGCTGGTACCCGCGACTTCGTCTGCGTCAACCTCTTCATCTTTTTTTTTCGCAATAAATGGTAGCCTATGTCCTTTCTCAGGGTCTAAAGATTGTCTGTGCCAAATTTCATCAAAATCGTTTGAGAGGTTTAAGTGGGTAAGCGTAACAGCCAGACAGACAGAGTTACTTTCGCATCTATAATATTAGTAAGTATGGATAGTTTCGACTCTGCTCTTTAATTCTTCAATGTTACTTGGGACGGAGAATCATGTTTAATTTTCTTCCATCTGTCTCTGTCAACCTACACGCAATCATTTGTTTGCTTTTCTTTTCTTTATCTCTCCCTCTCTTTCTCTTTGTCTTCAATCTCATGTTAGACGTCGGTAATCACTTTTTTCAATACACTTATTGGGAAACCCGCTTTTATCCCACCGTTCACAGGCACACAATGGACTGTTTTTGATGAAAAAAGCGCGTCCTCTGCCCCGCCACAAATTTGTTGTAATAAAATCGTTTATCGTATCAGGCTGGGCGCTCATTGATTCCCACTAGGCCATCACGAGTCGCGGGTTATTAAAAAACGTTGTTTGACATACGCGCAAATTTGTCACTGCAGCCCTCGGCTCTTGTCTTTCTGCACTTGTATCAAAATTTATTATTTCACTTGGCTCTACATTATTGTTGTCATTGTTCATATAGCGAAAGCGAGGCATCCTTGAATAATGTCACAATGTCTACGGTAATACCATATATCTGCGGTTTTAAAGTATATAAATAAAGTAACCCTTTTAAAATTATCTCATTCACCTTTATTAAAATGTCAGCTTTCGACAAGAAGCTCTCGTTATCTGTAGGTATAACAAACGTCATGTTTTGAGTACCAACTTACCAAGTAAGGATGTTATGGAACTCCATTACCGAAACCGATATAACAGTAAATATATTCTAGTAAAGTAAATAGTCTAAGTAATTTTAATCTACATTTATAAACATCTACTTCTAACCTATTTTCACTATAGGTACATTTATTATAGTACGGCCGCGCGTCTGAAGATAGGCTCTGCGAATTTTTGCGCTTGAAAACTCGTACAATAATAAAGGTTTTAAAAAAATTGCTAATAATATTTTCTAACAGCAATAACAACCGCAAATTTTGCATTTATTTGTTCAAACCATAAATTTTTTACGACTTTTGTGAACACACTAGTGCTAAAATTCACAGAGCCGGACTTCAGACTCGCCAATATCCGACGGTTGTGCTGTAAAACTTCTGCTAAAAAAAAAAAGTACAAAGGCGGTCTTAATGCCTTAGAAATTCTCTAACATTTATCCAAAGACATTAACAAGTTTTCAATGAAAAAATTGTTTTTTCATAACAAGCTTTTATAGCGGTGGTCTATGCTTATATAAATAAAACTCGTCAAGACGATTCACACGAGCCCAAACTCGACGTGGTTGTGCCGTTTAATTACAGAGTTCCTATGGCTACCTCGCGATTCCATCATCAGATCAGCTCCATGTCATCATAATATTGCATTGTCATCCGAACTAAACGTGTATACCAAATTTCAGCTCAATCGGAAACCGGGAAGTGGATCAAATTTAAGTTGCAAGATTTGATTACAGAACGACAGACAACGGGACAGGTGAAAGTAAATAAAAGCTTGTAAAAAAAGACAATATGGCAACTGAATAAAAAAGAAAATATCACTTAATTATAAAATAATGTAAAAATATTTTCATTATCTTTCCAGGATCCGTCCGCAGACACCAGGCGAGGTGGTAGAAGGATGCGGCATATGCGCACGCGCAGGCGGCGCCGCTGGCGAGGGTGGGGTCGCCTTGGGGTCAGAACGCGCCTTCACTTTCGATTACGCTTTCGAGCCATCCTCCTGCCAGCAGATTGTCTATGACACCTGCGTTAGGAAGCTGGTGGAGGCTGCCTTGGATGGATATAATGCTACTGTACTTGCGTATGGACAGGTTAGTACCTACATGTTTGTTCAGTTACCCCTTTATAGGTGTTGATACACTTGAGCATTTACTAGTAATGAGCATTCTTGCGAAAGTTACATTACAGAAAAATAACGAGAGCGTTTTAACCAGCATTCTATCAAGGCTTCTGACGAGCGTTCTATCAAGCATTCTGACGAGCATTCTAGAAAAAGGACAGTTCGTTCGCTAGTGTGCTCAAAACATGTTCGTAGCAATGTTTGGCTCTATGCTTAGCTTGGCTCGTTGTTCAGTTCGATAAATTTAAATACGGATTAGGATTAGATACTCAGCGTTCGGTTACAAGTAAATACTCAGGTCTATCAGTGTCTTTAGGCTGTTTTTAATATCGTGCTGTTATGATTATGCATACAAACAAGTAACCCCATGTTCATTACAAACAAGTATTTTTTATAATGCATGCGAAATGCGTTTTTTTTTTGTATTTTAAACCAATCCCGCATGCATGATGAAATCCGTACGATATTTAAAACACCCTCAGGGTTCACTGCTTTTATTATGAAGCTCTACATTACCTTTAGGTTGTCTTAAAATATCTATGAACGATCAAAACCGAATATTTCTAGAGAAAGTCCCAACTTGGATGAATGGTACCATTAACCTTTCGGTAAAAGGGCATCACGGCAATCTCTATCATTTTAGACGTTGAAAATTTTGACTCAGAAATCAATTTGCTCTGGATAATCTTTTACGATAGCCAGGCAGCAATAAACTGTCTATTTCTATAAATCGTCTGGTAAAGCTAAATATAGGAATAATTTTCAATACAAAAAGCGAACGTTCAATGGAATAAAATTCAATTACAAAAGTGCGACGACCTGAAAACTAACTGCATAAGAAAGTTAGCGTTTCGTGCGATTTTATTTGTTCGTGTCATCCAAAATTGTAGTTATCATGCGAACTTTCTGCGTCTGTAAGCTTGTCGTGAAACTTCGTCAACTATTGACCTAGTAACTAAAAATGTGGCGAAGAACACTAGTCACTAGTCTGTAGTGCAATTGTTGCATCTCACAAATGTGTAGACGCGTCGACGGTTCCGCTTCGCTCGGGGGGCATTGTGTTGTCTAGCAGCTAGGTTAAGGTTACCGAAGAGTTTCTAGTATGAAATTTCCGACTTTTGTAGCCGCTATTTTCATTTCTAGTGTTCTAAGGGCGGCTTGCACGACCTACTCTTAAAACTAGATTTTGTTAAAGTCGCATTAGTCATTAAGCTCGACTTAACGTAAACTGTATTAGTAGCGTCTTGCTAGTGTCGAAATCTACTCGACTTAACTAAACCTAACTTAACACGTTTCATTCTTTTCGTTCATTCATTTGCGTTCCATTTTTCATAATTGTGCTGGATATTTAACACATTTTTTTTACTTTTTTGGAGGTATGGAACGTTTCAAATATAAAAAACCAAGGATATTATAAAGGAGTGACTGGAAAGCTTACGACAACCTCAAAAAAGTTCTGAAGAGTAAAGTTAAAAAACGGATTTTTTATCTCGATCATCTATTGTGTACACTATCTACGTATTACGGGACAATTTCGGACAAAGGCTAAACAAGTTCGAGATGTTTTTAATGTAGGTTTTATAAATAGATATATATAGATATCCATTTAATAACGCAATGGTATTCGCGCCATGTTGCATGTTGTAAAATTCTGAGCTCTGTCCTAAAGAAGTTCAATGTGTTATTAGTACAGTAATTACATAGACTAACTTTTTAATGTTCCCACTGTCGGAATACAGGGCTCCTCTCTAAGAGAAGGAATGGGTAATAATCCACCACTCGGGGCCAGTGCGGATTTGTAGATATCACATGTCTTCGAATTTTTGGTTCTGGGACATGCCGGTTTGTTCACGATGTTTTCCTTCACCGTTTTGAGAGCAGTAGTGGTGAAAATATTAAAAATAATGAGAAAATCATAATTTAAAGGAAGATGGGGTAAAAAATGGGGTAGCGAGGTAAGACGGGGACCGTGTGATATTTAGCAAAAGTTTTTAGTGTCGCAAAAAGTTTGGTCGATAGTGCGTACATTGTAACTTGGCAAGTATTGTAAGATTGGCAAAAATTGGCTTAAAAATGGAAAAAAAGTACTATGAATACAGAGAGTTCTTGAGTGTGACAAACTCTTAAAAACTGTTAAACCTTTCCGCGTTGTTAACTGACTTTGACTATACTCCACGTAAGCAAGCTGTTTGCTGATAAAGAGTTTGCAATATTGCTTCGTCGTCAATCCAGACTATCCGTAGGATAAAGATACAAGATCCTTGACGCAAACTGACGTTTGCTTTTGTTTATGTCATCTGACAACGAACTGCCCTCACTAAATCTAGATTTAGCAATTTAAACCGCCTACCATGCCGGTTTAAATTTGACATTTCTTTAAGTCTAGCTTTACGCTAAACCGATGTCGTGCAATGCGTTAAGTTCGATTTAAGCTTAAGTCGAGTTTAAATCACACTAAATCTAGATTTAACTGAGACGTGCAAGCCGCCCTTAGAATGACATAAAACTCAAAGAAAGCTAGTTACTCACTAACTAGTTACATTGTAACTCAGCGAGCCTGAAGTTAAGCTCTCTGTACTTTAGAGAATGTACACTGTGCAAACATAAATGGTTAAAATTAAAAATAAATGCCGTTAGCAGTTTTTATTGCTGCTAACAACTCTTATTGGCATTTGTTTTTACTTTTATTTTTGTAAAAGTAGACTCGCTAAGTTAGAACGGCACTACAATTACAATTCTGACCAACAGAACCAGCTATCCTTTATAACATATTTCGATGAAAAATGCCAAACCCCATTAGAATGGCCACAGCCTATTCCGGCAGTAATTCCACTCATTTAAATTACCATGGGTTAACCCTATGAATCATTCGCGTTGTTAGGCTTGGCAAGTTGACAAAACTCGACCATAGCGTTGCTAAAATTGAGTCTTAATAATATTGTCTCCTGGCATTTGGCATTACAGAAAATTTATTAGCTAGAACATATTTGTAGAATGCAATTAGTTACGCGAACTATATCGAGCCTTATAATGAATAACGCCGTAAGCGACACTTTGCTTTTTGCAGGAGGAATTTTGTTTCTTCACCTTTCGAGTACTTACTGTAATTAGAGACATAATATAAATACAATAGGTATGCGAACGCCGGTGTTCGCTTGGGGCTCAAGAATAAGTATAACTTGCTTCTGCCAGTGTCCTCATCCGCGTGAAAATAGGTTTTTTCATACAACCTTTGGACTCCTTGTCATCTTAAGGGATGAATTTTGGAAAATCATTCTTACTCTTTGTATACAACATAAGCAAAATTTCAGCATTCAGGGTCCAAGGGTTTGGGCTGGGCGTGGAGTCAGTTACTAAGTCAGGACTTATACTTTTATATACGTATATAGATAGTATCTTTCTAAAATATTTAAAATTTATATTCATAAAAATACTGACCTGTTATTATAATCACAAATACTTTTTAATTAGAAAATACATATTGCGAACTATCGCTTAGGATTTTCTTACTGAAGAGACTCGATAGTTTTCATAATATCTATCAAAGCAACTCAGTATTAACTAGGAATTGTACCTGGACATATACCATCAATCGGTTAAGTATCAAAGATAATGGCAAAGTGTCACCAAATTGTCTGAACATTAGAAATATTAAGATATACGTTACGTCCTGCCCAATGCGTCCACCCACTAAATACCTTTGTCACTTTTTTACATCTCGCCCACGATTAAAGCTCCTAAACCTAATTAAACAAGAGGCACATATCTTAAAACTAACCTGCATACTAGTTCAACTGCGCCAAATGCAAACGCTACTTGGAAAAATGTGGGAAGTCGCTGTTACGCTCCTTGACCGCATTGTACACGAGAAGGTCGGTAGAAAAATGAGTAGATACTTTTAAGGGCACGGTCTGATACTCCGGATGTGTTGATACAGTGCCCGAAGACCATAGGTACAAACCGCGGTATATAAATTGAACCTAAATGGCGATCGGCTGACAGAAGCTGGTTTAAATCCAGCTTCAGGCAGCCAGTACATCAGCAGTTTGGTATTTGGTCTGATCTGAACGCGCTTTTATATTTGGCCCAGCCAAACACTAACTTTATGTGTTTCACGCACAATGTTATTATTATTATTATAGCGTGCTGTCCCACTGCTGGGCAAAAGCCTCCCTCCATTCTTTCCAGTTATCTCGTTTCAATTCTCAAGGAAGACATTCAGGTCGTCCCTCACAATGTTAGTGAACTTTTTTTAAATGATAAATTTCTACATGTTGTTTCTTCGTATGTACCAAAAAAAAAACCTATTTGATTAATATCAACAGTAAACAAACGGAAATAGCCTACAATTAATATCATTAGCGTCCTTATCCTTTGTGGTTGCTCATCCCCACAAGTTCGTAATGAGGGTCTTAGCATAGACAAGTAAGCGGCTCAGCATGTCCATATAGAGTTACCGCGAGTCCACAACAATTCAATTAAACCACCGTGAAGGTCGCGACACCTGACTTTAATTACTCGACACTATGGTTGTGACTTATCATTTTATAGCAGTACTTTGGAAACCCCTCGATTTCGCGCGAATTTTAGAGGAAAATGTTTAAGAGGTCTATTTTAGCTCACAAGAGCTTTGTTTTTCTTCGAGAAATCATCGCTTATCGTCAGAAGTCCAACCTCGAGTTTTTATTACGGTGGGAAAAATCATCTAATGATGAATCCCACCCTTGGGCGGAGTGAAAAACAGTGTCAGACTCTTACTGACTTAACGACCCACCCCATTCCATCTTAGCCTTCATACCAGGGTCGGACCTTCCTTTCAGAAAACGAACCGGAGCCCCAGTAGGCTTCGGCCCTGCAGTTGGCCCTCTCCATTTGCTGATAAGTCCGTGCGGGAACAGAGCGCGCCGTCGACGACTGGCTTGGTCCGGACTGTAACCAGACAACCGGACGGCGAGCTAACCATTGCTCACCGTCCGCAAGCCTGCGCCTACGGTGGCCGGAAATCGGGATCGAAACCTCGAGCTCCAAACGCCATCTATTTGACAGCCTAAACTGAATTGCTAAAGGGTTGGATCTGTATAGGATGTTCAGCTCCATCCCTATCTAACTCGAACGCATGCAATTTAACATGTCATGGTGGCATGGTGTGGTATGCCTCATCTATACTAATATTATAAAGCTGAAGAGTTTGTTTGTTTGTTTGTTTGTTTGTTTGAACGCGCTAATCTCAGGAACTACTGGTTCGAATTGAAAAATTATTTTTGTGTTGAATAGATCATTTATCGAGGAAGGCTTTAGGCTATATAACATCACGCTGCGACTGATAGGAGCGAAGAAATAATGAAAAATGTGGAAAAAACGGGGAATAATATTCATCTTTGAGGGCTTCCGTTGCGTGCGCTGCGAAAACGGTTCAAGATACCAAAAAAATATGTATGAAAGAATTATTCCTCTTAAAATGATCTAAAAAAAAGTCCGCGACAGTATATGTCTATCTTTTAAGATTAACTCACTAGAACCGTTTTTATGGGAAACAAATTTGGCCGAAATTAATGCATTATTACCAATTATTTGTTAGAGTTGTATCAACATAGTATTATTAAACTTTATCCAAATAAATGTGTTGTTGATTAAGAGTATGTAATTGTGAACAAAATTGTCTTTGACATCACTTATTTTCAATGAACATCTTAGAAGTTATTACAATTTTAAAATAACTCCGATATAAAATTCACACGCGCCGCATGATGTGCTCAATATGACGCTGCGCCTGGCCTGCGGGCGAGGAGACGGGTTGCTTGCGGGCGGCGCGGAGGGGTTTTTTTATGGTAAGTAAAAATCATCCAATGACGAGTCCCGCTCTTGGGCGGAGCGGGAAACAGTGTCACTCTTACTGACTAAACAACCTACCCCGTTTCTCCTTTGCCTTATTCCCAGAGCCCTGGTATAACGCTTTCGCACCAACCCTCGGCTGCAGAAGGCTTCGACCCTGAAGGGCCCCACAGTTTGCTGACAACACCTTGAGGCGCGCGGTAGCAGTGCACGCCGTCGACGACTGGGTCTCGGTCTGGACTGTTACCAGACAACCGGACGGCGAACTACCCATTGCTCACCGTCCGCAAGCCAGCATCTACGGTGGCCGGATATCGGCGGGATCGCGGCGGCGATGGCTACGGCGAGGGCACTGTTGCTCTTGCCTTATGCGGTCGGCCTCCTCCTTTACGAGCATTACTGCTTCGCAGAAGGAGGCGACCGCTTGCCATTCTTATTCGCTGCTGACCATGACCTGAACCAAGGCCCGGCGCGAGAGGTCGAAGCCGCCGATCACCCCCATGGACACGGCGATGCTCTTCTCAAACGGGGCGCACCTCCACCGTGTGCTCCACCGTGTCCTTCGGGCTGGCCACACAGTGGCGACACCCGGGCGTCTCTTCCGCACGAATCCGGCGCAGGAATCTCCTGAACTTTCCATGTCCGGTGAGAAATTGCGTCATGCGGAAGGTGAGGACGCCGTGATGTCTATCCAACCACGCCTCAAAGTGGGGACTTACCGCCGAGATTATGGCGTGTCCAAGGGGGTGTGTAGCTCTATAAAGTACTTTTAGACAATTATGTTCTTTTAAAAACTAAATTGTCTAAAATAATAACGGAAATTGACACGGGCAAAGTCGTGAGTAACAGCTATAATTTATAAAGCTGAGGAGGTTGTTTGCAAAAATAAATATGATGCCCAAAATAACTATTCCACGCGGACGAAGTCGCGGGCACAGCTAGTGTGAGATAGTTGTCAAACGCGAACCTATCTACAAGTAAAATATAAAAATGAATCGTTAATTTTTTTTCATGAGTTTGTTATTATCAGGAGAAGATCCTTGTGGAAGAAATAGGTACACTAAGATAACCCTATCTTAGTGTATTTCTTCCACCCGGAATAGAGTAATCAGTTGGCGGGAACGAAGCTGCGCTCTATAGCTGGTCCATAATATACGTAACCCTAAAAAATAATCAGCAAATAAATACGTTTAGAAGTTTCATAGAGTTGGCCGTTCCAAAATGCAGCTTTTTTTTTTTTTTTTTTTTTTATGCTAGGTGAAAATCATCCAATGACGAAACCCGCTCTTGGGCGGAGCGGGAGACCAGTGTCAGACTCTTACTGACTAAAAAACCTACCCCGTACCTTCCTTGCCTTATTTCTGGAGTCGAGGTTACAGTTTGCACATACCCTCTAGGTTCCAGGAGGCTTCGACCCTGAAGGGCCCCTGCAGTTTGCTGACAACTCCTTGAGTACGATTTAGATGATTGAATTCTGATGTCAGCTACGTATTGCAAAATAAAAGTATTGCAAAATGCAGCTACAATAGTATTTATGACTATTTCGTAGATACGAGCAAGTTTATGTTTTTTTGTTATGGTAAAATCATCTAATGACGAATCCCGCCGTTGAGCGAAGCGGGACACAGTGTCAGACTTTTACTGACTGAGCAAGTTTAGGTTGGTTGTCTTCAGTGTTTCATTTAAGAGAAACAGGTTCAGTATCACAGACTCTAGTATTGGCTGTACCTGTACTATATATATTTAGGTATAAATTTATTATAACCTATTATTTTAACTCAATCATAATATAGGATTTTATTAAGGTACTTTTATGGCATTAATAAACTTTAATAGCGTCGGATTTAATTACCACTCTGAGCTTAGAGTGCACACCAGGAAAAGAAGCCGTACATGAGCAAAGTAAGTCAGATTTGAAACGATCGAGTGGTAAGCTGTTGGACTTATACCTTTGTTATGTAAACAAAATATGTAGTATTTATTGTTGTAACAGATATCAAAAATGTAAACGCGTATAACACATAACGCCTAAAAAAAATGGCCTTAACTTCTCTCACCCGGTTTGTTAGTTATAATAATGTGAAAAGCCAAAACGCCCAAAATGTTGGGATCCATCAGGGAGATAGTAGTTTTTTTTATGCTAAGTAAAAATCATCCAGTGACGAATCCCGCCCTCGGGCGAAGCGGGAAACAGTGTCAGACTTTTACTGACTAATCCACCCACCCCGTTTGCCATACTTACCAGGGCCTTCCTTTCAGACACTAACCCTTGGCCCCAGTTGGCCTCGACCCTTCTGCATGGTCCCTGTGATTTTGTTGACAACTCCTTGAGGCACGCAGGTATACTGCGTGCCGTCGACGACTGGACTTGGTCTGGACGGTTAACAGACGACCGGACGACAAGCTAACCATTGCTCATCATCCGCAATACCGCGCCTTTAGTGGGAGAGATAATGATCAAAATTGTTTTAAAAAAAAATGTTCTATTAGCTAAAAACTCATTCTTCTTAATTTTTTTGCTTATTATAAAACCGATTAACCTAAATAAATATAAATATTTACCCTAGTGCTACGAGTAATTGGTCGGTGATATAATTTAGGCTAACATTTTTACGCAACCAATATTATAATTAGAGATTATTGGGTCAAGTACGTAAATAACTAGTGAAAGGTCATGTGAAATTGAGGACAACGTGGCCAGTACGTACATTATATAGAAAGTTATTTATGTTCATATATAATTATGGGGTTGGACAAACTAATCAATACGTACCATAAATGTATCTTTACATAACGTCCCCACCGCGTCTGACTGTCTCTATGTTCGAGATAAACTGAAAAAAATATTTTCATGCTGTTTTTCACCAATAGCAAGACTTTTTTATTTTTAAATTATGTAGGTACTTGCTCGTGTAATCAATAGCAATTATATTTTTTAATTAATTATAAATATCTTTGAGATTAATTAAAACTCATAAGCCCCAAGCGCACACCTTGTCTTTTTATTATGTCTCTAATTACGGTATTCGAAAGGTTAAAATAAGGTTTTTAAATTTTACTTATTCACTTCGTATTTTAATTATTCAAAACCTTTAAAAAAATGACTTATGACCTCTACTTAAATAAACTAATTAAGAACTAAGCTAAAAATAAGTTCGTTAAGAGTTTACATCAAGCGGCCTACTTCTCTATTTCCAAGTAACACAGGGAACAAAATGTACTTTGTTTTTTCCCTCAAAGTTGGAACACAATGCCTTGTCAACCTGTCACTCGTCTGTTGTATTTGAAACGCGCTGTTTTCTGCTACGCATTCATTTTTACTAAAGCCTGTCTTTGAATCTAGTTTTGCAAATCTTTTAACCCCATTTAGAGATATATCTGTAACCTGTATTATATTTCTATTGGTCAAAACAGCCCTATGTTGTTATGCTTCTAAAATTTTATTTGGTTTCTCCATCTTAATAGAATGAATACATTTTTTTTTTATGGTAGGTGAAAATCATCGAATGACGAAACCCGCTCTTGGGCGGAGCGGGAGACCAGTGTCAGACTCTTACTGACTAAAAAACCTACCCCGTACTTTCCTTGCCTTATTCCTAGAGTCGAGGTAACAGTTTGCACCACCCTGGGCTCCAGGAGGCTTCGACCCTGAAGGGCCCCTGCAGTTTAATAGAATGAATACATACATTTTTACATATTTCTTAAACAAAACATATCTAAAATAAAACATTTAAAAATGTAAGTGGCCATCGCTATCGAGAGAACAGAAGCTAGGCCTAGTAGATAAGTACTATAGTTTAAACTATATCCTTGCTTCCCAAGCCGATTTTTATAGTCTTCTGATTATGGTTCAATGTTGAAGACTTTTCCTCTTCTTCTTTGGCAAATACCTCGATTTCTTTTGCTTTTGAACTCAAAAAAGTACAAAAACCACGCTGGATCTAATGTTAACCCAATCTAACCTAAAACCCCATGAAGGTGCGATCGCAAAAAACCCACCACACATTGCGTGCGAAGCTCCAATCAGCTAAGCTACAGTAGCCAGTTGCACATTAAAACTTGTACAATATGCCAGAAATCAAAAGAATCGTCTATATAATGAGCAAGAATCGAAAAGTTTGCAGCAAAAACTGTTTGTAAAATTGATACTTATCAAAGCAATGAGGAGATTCTTAACTTAAACCCAGGTTTTCGTGTAACTTTTGTTTTTTTTTTAAAGCAACTTAAACTGCTGATGGTATTGATAAAGAGGTATTACCTACAAATACTGTACCATAATACTACACTGCCTATACTGCATATTGTTTAGCTTTACGATCCTAGAGTCGACGAACCGTAAAAACTTAATTTTAGCTGAACTTTTTAGAGCACTTTTTGTTCTGATACTTTTTTTGCCGTAATAGGCACGTTGGCTATATTTGTGATTTAAAATAAACCACCATACAGTATTTGTAGCAGTGGTCTTGTGCAATTAAAAAGTAGAATATCATCATCATCGGCTACTTTTGTACGGAAAGTGTTATCTGGGTTAGCGTCTTTTCTAAGGTTTTAAAATTTTAGTGTGAGAGGGCACCCAACGAGTGTTTCCTAAAATGATATTCACCAGGTAGCAGCACTGAGTTGTCAGGTCCAGGCACCCGTCAAAAAATGTCTTGATGACATTAGTTAAATTGACTTTAAAGATTCAAATTATACAGCTGAATCTTTACAGATAGATTTTGCAGGTCTATCGCCACTGCGTCACGATCAATTCCTACCCGTTGCAACCCATTTCGTTCAAACACTAGCAGTGTTAAACTGGCAATACTGGCGTATATGCTAATCCATCTCGATTGTACACCCACACTCGGACCACATAAATTATGGCTCGCCCCTTTCAATATAATATGTAACGCCAACAGTTATAGGGATAAATTGACAGGAAGTTTGCGTAAAAGTGCCGAGGGGAAAGGGCTTCTGTTATTTATTATTTGAGCCTGTTGGGAAATATTGTGCTTGTGAACGTAGTGTGAGAATTATCTACGAGTATTCATCGAATATTTTCAATAACAATATTATTAAAACAGTAATCCAGGCCAGTCCAAGTCGATTCCCACCATGCATCATCAGCCTATACGAGACATCTCGTAGCTGGCGTCTTCAATCAAATTAATTAAATCTAATGTGTCACTTTCAAATTGATAGCAAAAGTCATGATGACTGTTTACTGAGTAAATTCATTGCACCTTGCTTAGAGTATCTTACCATAACAATGAATAACAATTGATTTTTTTTTAGTTAGTTACAGTGCCCACACTAGACAAATATCAATGTCCAGCTATAGACCGTCCACTTTGCCAATATCGTTTTTCCTGATCATAATACGCCTGTCAATCGTATCATAAGATCAAGATTCCCTACAAATAACGTCACGCTCACGAACAAGCAAAAAGATCTACGTTCAATGTAGTCTTTATCTAGCGTGTAAAGTCGTCTCGCCTTATAGGCTCGTGGTAACTCAGCTAGCATCCCACGTGCGTCTACTAATTATGTTACGTTACAAAAACTCAATGACAGGACATATTTATGATTTGCATGCTGTGCTAACAATAAAAGTTCTCTTGAGCTGCGCAGGCGGCGATGGCGGTCCTTGCCGCTACAGCCCGCCCACGGCGACCTCCTTGCTATAAACTTATCCACACCACTAATTATGCGCCTGAGCAAAACATGATTGCTTTATATTAAGCACTTATCCGATAAAGAATGTCTGAATAAGGTAATTCATAATTGACCAATTTACATTACAGATATCTTTCACTGTGTTCAAAATTAATTGGACGTTGTTTGTCGCCGTGTAATGGTCTAGTCAATTATGTCTCTTATTTAAACTGATCTACTTAACTTTCATTGCTGCCTCATGTGGATTCAATTACTTGAAGCGTACAACTACTACAGTACAATTATGCAATGCTTTAGTTCCCTTTGAAATGCATTAAACGGTTTTCGTATTGATTTGTTTAGACAGTATGGGAGTTCATATGCTTCCCCTTTTGTTCCGGGGTGCACTTCGTCTGCCGGAACAAATATTTGTCCTAGTACAGACTTTTTATACTCCACATTCGCTCCCTAACAAAGAATTGTTAGTATTGATCTTAGGTTAAGTACTTCCTGTATCTTTTAACTTAACACACTCCTTTAAATCGCAATCCTTTACTAAAAAATTGATGAAAATATAGCAGTATATTTTCAATAAGAACTTTATTAGGTTTCGCTATATCTCCAATTAAATTATGTTCATCCGGTTCTCATCTTCAAAAGCATCAAGCCGATAAGATCAAACGAAGGTAACTAAAGACTCCTAAAGACCCAGTCGTTACTCAGCTCACATATGCCAGAAATAACCTGAAAAATACACAAAGTAGATTCAGCTTCACTTCACGTGAATTGTCACTTAACCTACTTGGGTTCGTAAGCATGCATTTCTGAAACAATTTTCGCACAGCTGTACCTGAAATATCCATGAGCAATCCTTAGATACTGGACTGTTACTCATGAGTGAGCGTCAATTGAGCAGATTAACTACACCTCGCAGATGAGTGCGTCGACCTTGTACGTGAACTTGGATAGAGATGTAACAACTGGGTTATCTTATCTTGACGTTAAACTGTTTGTAATTGCTATAATAAACCTGTTTCGTTGAATTTATTGAGAGCGATTAAGGTTTTTAGCGTTATTATACCGTTAGATGGAAAAATTCTGTTAGGGTTGGTAAAATAATTTTAATTTTGTACGAATACTGTTCCTAACTTAGTATTGCGTTGCATGAAAGTAAAAACCGATATATTTCAATCTTTCAAACTTGAGATACGTCCTTGACAACAGTCCAAACAAATAAAAAATCAATTACCATCTTGGGTCAAGATCTTTCATGGCCACAAAAAAATCGTGTTACTCACAAAAACATTTATACCGAAGTACCTTCCCAAATCATACACAATTTGCTAATGATAATGATTTAACAACCATACGCTATTTAAGCAATTACAACGATGACGTCTGAACGATTTTCCACAAACATGTTTGATAAATGAATCCTTCAAATAGAACACCGGTTCCTTGTTTTCTTTGTCTAGCTGTTATCGGCGGATATCCGGGCCTTTGACAGGGCCCTTTTATACTGATAAAGGGCTGACACACTTCCACAAATTACCTATTGAATGTAATATCTAATCTATGAATGAAAGGGCTGGAGGTGATGAAGGTATTTTGGGCAGATATGTAAAAGTTGGTTTAACTTATTGGATCACTTTTTCTATGAATGCAGTAATCATAAAGGGAATGATATCTACAGTAAATACAAAACTATTAACTGTTATTAAACTATACTTCTCCTGAAATAAAGTAATAGGTGTAGATAGAGTATAGACCAATCCTTAGACTAAATCAGGATGGAAAGGTGACGCAAAGCAGAAATTATATTCAACTGTGGGTAGTGACCCAGATTTAATAATAATACAGAATATAAATGTTGATTTAGCTAGTAATAATGCTCTGTAAAAGCCAAAGGTTATGTCCAACCCAATAGAATTCTTCTTTAACACTTGAAGTTCTTAAACATTTTTTTTTAAATAAATGATTCCTATAACCTGATTAATTAAGTCGTAGGAATGTTGTTTATAACAGCTACTTAAATGAATATTAATAACTTCAAAAACATCCTTTTGATGAGAAACATATTTGGAAAACCCGAATTTGACGTCGCAAAACAACTCTGTTTAAAATAGCAAGTCAACCCGTCGATCACGCATTTTTTCCTAATGGTCCATAAAATGCGTGCTATTGACCTGTGGCCATATGCCTTGGAAGGTCGAACATGATACTGGCCTCCAACCGACCATGGTCATAACCGATTAGACCGGAGTTGTTAAAATTATCTAATCGATGGACTAATATAAGAACTTCGATTTCAAGGCGTTCTCTATTTGGTAATTTGACATATGAATGGACCCATCGCAGGTGTTGGTGAAACAATTTCCGTTTAGCGATTGCTGCTTGCGGTTTCTCGCCTACTGCTTTCCGAATTTGGTTTATTTTTGGGTTAGGCGTCGTTTCGCAAAGCTATTTATTATATTTATCCTTGGACTCACTTGAAACATGGCAATATTTGATTTATAAAAGGATATTGACAAAAAATATCTGCGCAGTTATTTGCGTGTGTTCTGTAATCGGTTTAGGATAATATTAATATAAATTTATATAGGTATAAAACCTGATAATTGTAAGTTATCAAGTTTGGATGGGATTAATTACATTTGTTTTAATTTATTTACACTCTCGCTACACAACAACAACACAATCTTACGGTGTTTGCAATTATTCGAAAATTTATAGGAAGGAAAGAAAGTATCCGAGACACCTTTCAGAATTGTTACTCTTTATAGTTTTGTTATATGGCCATCCAGAATCACTTTAAAAATTCATAACATAGTAGTTCGTCACCCAGCTACTGCAACACATCAAGAAATATAGTAGTGAAATTGTCGGCAAGAAGATAATAATAATAAGATTACAAAATAAATGGAATAAAGAAAGTTCATATGAAACAGAAGTTTCAGAACTGTGGAAACCCAGATAACCAAGTCGCAAAGCAGACTAGATTTAAATATTCAAAAGCTAAGACCAAGTTTGTAAAGCTACCCGCACTCGTAAGTTTTTTATGGAGTCTAAAAAGATTCATGCCTCAAAGTTGTTCTATAAACGGATATAAAGTGTGATTTATTAAAACTTTTGAAACAGTTCAAACAACTCATTAAGCCACTAGGAGTGTGATTTATGATAATAACCTATGGCTCATTTAATTATATAGGATAGATAAAGAAGCTGCATAATTTATGTTTCGGACTTTAAGAGATGTTTAATTGCAAATAAATTCTCAATTATTATCAACAATAATATTTGCAATGAATCATCATTTTCACTTACTTTGTCGCAGTTCAGTTATTTTATTCAGTTGGGGGCACAGAATGCGCCCTAGGAAACACCTCACAAATGGATTTGGATAACGAATCGTCTTGCGTCTGTTTTGATTTAAAAAAACTTGATCCGTAGCCACTGATAGATTCCTACTACTCTGCATAGATGCTCATGCCTATATTTCTTGTTCCCTTTGTGCTATTACAAACACGGCCTATTGAAAACAGTACCAAACGTTTAAGGGCAGCCGGTGACGACATTAGCGCCTGCCGTAAATGGGCGGGCGGCGCGCGCCTGTGATCTATATCTGTGCGTCCGCGCATACCGCGCCGTTTCCTACATGTACAGCGTTAGGACGACCACACACTGGCTGTTAGATACTCCTACCGTCACTTAGCTGTTAAACTACGTTAGTTGATAGCGATCTGTCTACAAAAGGGATTTAGGAGACATTTTCACAGTTACAAGGCAACGTAACAGCCAGCTGTTGCACTCTGGCACAAATCAATCCGTTACAAATCTAAAGGACTATTGCACTAGTCTTTAGGTACCACTGCTGTGTTTAACACCGATTTTGAATTCCTCTATATGTTAGTTGTATCCTTTGCGGTGGTACTCACAATTTTCTTGTCTTGTAAGGACAAATGTTTGCAAAAAATGTGTTAATTCCTATCGATTCTGGAGGTCTTTACGCAGGAACCGCAGCTTTGGCATTGTTAATCTTTTTACGTTCTATAAAATATACTCAATACTATCCATTCTTCATGTATCTCTCTTTATGTACATACGAAATGTATGCAGTGTGTGTGGTCTACCTTATTGTTTATGTTGATTCATTCTCTAAATATGTAAATGTGGTTTGGGTCCCATTTCATACCTTTTAAAGTATCATGCTCTTTGTCCAGTATTGCACGTAATAGGGAGAAAAATGCTCTGGTCGTGCATAATGCGCTAGTTAACGCCACTTATAGCTCGATTTATTCAGTAATCAGTACAAATTGAGTACTCATTGAAGAGAGGTCGACCTTGAAGTGTGCGTTATTACATAGAAATGTGGCATTGTCTTGGGATTTTTTATAGTGGGCGCTACTGAGAAAAACGTGGTGACGAAATTCAAGCATTCGTATTCAAATGATATATTCATAGATTGGGCATTGAAATTCCAAAATTCAATTTACACCTTTTAGCTTAGATGCCAACGAACAACATGTGTCATCGACACGACAGTTTGTGGTAAAATTTAACGTGTATAACCGTCCCGAAAGGGCAACGAATTGTAGTCCCATTCGATGCGCAGGGCATTTCCTACGGCCATAGCGGATACACCGTGCCCATTCTCAACTATTATGAAATCACGCGTTTAAAAGATGTTAAATTGTAGTCTTTACTATTGATTAGACTACCAATAACATTATTTCTTCCATTTTTGTCAGTTTGCTATTATTATGATCGACTATTTGCTATCTTCCATTATCTTTGCTACTGCTTCCGGTATTTATGCTTTTCTTTTTTTTATCAGAAAACAATTGCTGCTATTCGTCCAATATTAAAGTGTCATAAAGATAATGCAGGCCAATTTATCATAAACAGAATTGATAATATCGGTTATATTTATAATATAAATATCAAATATCTGGTGATAAATGTTCGTGTGGTGACGGCTCTAACTAAAACCAGTAGCATAAATATGTATATATATCAAGACGGAACTGGACTTTCCATAAGACTCTTTGCAGCTTTACTAAGCGTTACGCTGTTACTCTTCTCGTTTGTTACCCACCTGGATGCAAAATACAGTGCCTCTAAAAAGAGTACTAAATCGGGTGCGCATACAGATATGCCGCTGTAAACATAAATTGACGAAAAAGGGTTTTGTAGACTCTTCGGATACCCAATGAGTTCTGTCCCTGTTCAGAACATGATGCAAACTTCAGAAGCCCTAAGTGCCCAAACACCTGACCTTTAGAGAACTTCATGAATACCATTGATATTGCAGTTAACGTAGCCACATTTAGGAATTTACCAAAAACCAAAAAAAAAATTACCATAATGACGAAAAAGTTACCTCTCTACTTGACAACTCCATTAAATCCTCTCTTACGTCACCTCCAGGAGACTGGGTCACCTATTCTTAGCTCTGAAGTGGACATCATAACAGTTTGCATAAGTGTTAGAGAACGCAAACAGACTGAGTCCACAAACCTAATCAAAACAATACGAGTACATGACTCACTGTAGGCGCCAAATAGATAACATCAAATTTTCGTCAGCACAGCCTGTAATCCTGCCAGATAAGACCAAGATAACCGTAACTACTATAGCTTCAATTCTCAAGGTGATAAAGTCCACATTTCCGTGTTATTTTTCAGGGCCAATGAGGGTCTGTTAACGGGAGACTCATGGGCACGGTGCACCTGACCAAATACTTGTTAGTAATGTATTTGCTTTGAGGAGCCTTGGGTTTTAAGTTAAGCTGAATTGTTGGTTTCATGCTTAGTAGTTGTTGTGGCTTTTAGTCAGAACTGTTATGGGTCGCTAGGGTTGCCAGTGGTTACTGACGTAAACTAAAGGACTCAATAACTAAACAATGTATGGATTCTTCTGTAAATAATTTTCGCATCATAATCAATGAGGACCTACCAATCACCATTGGCATATCGCAGTTTTCTGAATACACAAATACCTTTCGTGGAGGTTCAATTACATACAGTTAATATACATGTATTTGTAATATAACTCGAGAAAATCATCAGACTGCAATCTCAACGGCAGCTGATTGAATATAAGAAGAAAGAAAGAAAGAAAAAGTGTTTATTTTGCCCAAAACACGTAACGACACACGTAATATTATAATCTGTTTTATCTTTTGCACCATAGATACTAGGCTGAAAAGCCATATATACCAGTTGCCCAAAATTACATATTTTATCTATGGCATCTGTCATAAATTGCATTATTTTTCTACAACAACAAACAAAAAACAAAACAACGTGTATTATACTTAGAACATAAAAGAAACAGTACTAAAATAAAAGAAAACAGTTACAAAATATAAACCGTGTTGTGCGTCGCATCTGGGCGAAAATGGGTCGTTGCTCAGCTTACACCGTGAACGATGGACAGTGCCAACGATCTACGGAACTGATTTTCAGCAACCACCTAGCGAGTGACATTTTGGCGTCGATAACAGAATAGAAGAAATTACAGAACTAATGTATAATGGCAGGTGAGTACAAAGAAACATGTGAACAATTTATTAATTACGACGGAAAATTTTACAAATAACAACGATAACAAACAATAACAATAAACATTAACACCGAATTTACGTTAATACACACATAAATACTTAATTATACGCTCATTATATTCCATATTATACTTTACAGCCATTAATCTTTTGATGGTAGAGGAAAAAAAAACACCATAGGCACCATAGCATGGGGAAACGACAAGATGGCGGCCACGTGACCCATAGACAGTTCCATGCCGAACCGTCCATAAAAAAACAAGCATGAGCAAGCCAGAAAGACTACCATTGTGGAAAACCATACCCATTGCCCATAGTCCATGACCAATAAGGTAAATAATTGATTCCATACTTAGAAAATTAACTCAAGTAAGTTGACAATGCATGTAATGTTTTTTTAATTCATTAATAAAATGTTTTTTTGTTTTTAGGACTCTAACCGGAGGCGGGAGGTCATTCCAACATTTAGTAGCGCTGAATTTAAAACTACCCCTGAATGCTGCGGTTCTGTGATGAGGTGTACAAAGAGGATATGTGGAGGAACGAGGAACAAATTTACTATGCCTCCATTTTAGCTTGTCAAACAGGTATTTCGGTTTTTGTGTAGTTATAACTCCAAACAACAAACCAGCTAAATGTAATTTTCTCCTCGCTGCCATTTTTAAGATGTGATTCTGATTAATATAAGGTGTGACATGACTTCTATATGGTACCCTTACACAAAACCTAACACATGCATTCTGTATACGCTGAATCAATCTTTCTGTTCTGGCTAACAGGCAAGGACCATATACTGTGTCACAATAATTCAGACGTGACAAAATTAGGCTGTCTACCAGTTGTTTGCGAATATCAAGACTTAGGTGGTCTCTAATTTTATAAAGTAGTTTTAACCTGTAGAAACAATTACGCATGGCATTACTGATATGCTTCTCAAATCTCAACTCGGGGTCCATTGTCAAACCGAGATTGCAAGCTATATCCACCCTGTTTATCTTGTTCCCTCTTATATAAACTTCCGGATTGGCTGACAGTATTGCATTAATCATTTTTTTACTTCCCAAAACCATAAATTTGGACTTCAGTGGATTCAAAACTAGCGAGTTAGCATCTGACCATTTCACTATTCGTTCAAGATCTGCATTCATTTTATCCACTGCCTCTTTTGAGTCAGCAGGCTTAAAACAAGTGTATAATTGAATGTCATCGGCATACATATGATACTTACAATGTTGGAAGGATTTTATAATATCAGCACTGTAAAGAATATACAAAAGGGGCCCCAAAATTGATCCCTGTGGCACACCACGTGACACGTGCCGAGGAGAAGATGAGCTAGTCGATCCATCATCCCTCACGATCTCCACGAACTGTGACCTATTTTGTAAATAACTTGCGAACCACTCTATTGTTTCCGTAGAAAAGCCATAGTATGCTAACTTGGAAAGCAATAGAGTAGTATTAATAGCATCGAAGGCACGTGAAAAATCAAGAAGAGCAAGTATGGTCCCCTCCCCCCGGTCACGTGCTTCCAAGATATTTCCTACCACATCTGCAAGAGCTGTGGCTGTCCCCCGACCTTTCCTAAAACCAGACTGTAGATCAGGTAGCATGTTATTTTTTTCTAAGTACTCTAACATTTGGTTATAGACCACCCTTTCCAAGACTTTCGAAAGACATGGGAGAATACTTACTGGGCGCAGATCTTTTATAGTACCTGGGTTGCTGGTCTTGGGTAAGGGACGCACTATAGCACATTTCCACAAGTCAGGAAACGAGCTTGTATCAATAGATTTGTTTACTATTGCTGTGATGGCATGGAGAGTGGTTGGTAATGTGAGCATTATCATATCGAGAGTCAACCCATCTGTTCCCTTTGCGTTTGACCCCAAACTATTGATAATTTTCGAGATTTCAATCTCACTAACATTATGTAGCTTAAAATGAGTGTCCCCATATCGGTTTGAGTCAAAATATGTCATTTGTGATATTGACAACATGTTCTGTCCAGGCACATCAAGAAATGCTCTGTTAATTTCATCTGGATCATTGAATTGGCCAGGGAGCGTGCTATCATTATGTTCTGAGAGCACATCTGACTTAAGATTTTTCCAAAGTTTTTTTGGGTTTTTCAACTGGTTATTGATGTGCCCATCAAAGTACACCTTCTTTTCCCTCCTCAATGCAGCATTAACTTGTTTTTTTAAGTCCAAATAATATTTTTTTGTACTGTCTTGTTTGTTCTTATTATAGTTATTTTTTGCATTGTTTCTTAACTTAATCATTAATTTTATATTGTCTGTTATCCACGGAGTGGGACGGTCTCTAACTATCTTATTCTTTATGGGTGCGTGTAAATCAAATAATTGGTTCATATAGTGATTGAAAAAATCTACCATGCTATCCACATCTGGCAATGAGTCTATTTCCCTCCATGGCATTGACTCCAAATCTGTTGCAAAGTAATTTTCTAAGATGTCCCTTAAGGGGCGGTATGTTACCAGCCTAGGTTTGGTTTTTACCTTCTTGACCATAGTTTCACACACAATAAACGAGTGATGGCCAAGTTCACTTATGTGATTGACCTGCACATTATGTACTCCTACATCAGTACAGATTACATCAATCAGGGTACTACTATCTCCCACAAAATGGGTTGGCGACATTACGACCTGATTAAGACTTGAGTAATTTAGGAAATCCATTAACTCCCTAGTTTTGCCACTATTTGTATCCAACATGTTAACATTGAAGTCCCCCAATATTACCAAATGATCATAAGGTGCGAATGCATTAACACTGTCAGTTATCCCATCCAAAAATTTTGACAGTTCAAACCATGGTGGCCTGTAAGCCGTTCCTATCAACAACTTTTTACCGTTGACAGTTAAACTTAACCACATCTGTTCCACATCGGAATTTACAGAGTGCTGTCGAACTCGCACCCTCACTCCCATTTTAATATAAAAGGCAACACCTCCACCTCGCCCTGCGCGTATAGTTGCTGGGCGTGGCACATGTTTCAGCCTATACCCTGGAACCCTGGGTGCTCGACCTTCCTCGCCAGGTTTCAGCCATGTCTCATTAATTGCCATGATGTCTACAGAGTGTTGTAACATAGCAATCAGGAACTCATCCTGATTAGTTGACAATGAGCCAGCATTCAGCAAACCAAACTTCAATAATCTTGACTTAGTCATTGTATGTTATTTACTAAAAAAATAAATAAAAAGATAATAATAATAAAATAATAATAGATATATATTGATGTATATAGAAATATGAAAATAAATAACTTATGTTCATTGATCAAGTCACAACATATGCCTGATTCGAATTTATATATATATGTCCTGCCTGTATTCTTAGAGCATTTAATTATAGTGTAATTTTGTGTTATTATAGTAAAATACTCACCATCATATGCCCACCTCCCCATGCTATTTCTGATACGACGCACAAACCCTCTTAATAGATAACTTATTCTAAAGGAATGACTAATTAATACTATAATTAAATGTTTATCACTCAACAACCGTTTATTTATTTCTGACTTAGAGTGGTCCAATAACTTTCCCAATATCTTCATCAGAAACGATCCTGTGTGTGGGGTCGCCGGGCCTGCAACGGACCAAAATGCGACCTCGCTTCGACCAAACGAAGCGCCAGCCGTGCATCGCTGCAGCAGCCCTTGCTTGACGAAACAACCGTTGGTTCACCTTGGTCAGCCGCTCGTTAATATAAAAGCGCATGGGCTGCCCCGGGAGACCGAGATTCTCCGTTGTGGCGCCTCGCCTAACACGGGCCGCACTCAACAGGGCGTCACGCTGGTCACGTCGAGCCAGGCGCACTATGATGGAACGAGGGTGGGGCTCAGTCGACGCAGAAGGGCTGATCGCCTTGATATGTCGGCCACCCGCTCGCTCAGCGCTCACTATATCCCGCTCCTCAAGAGTGACACCCAGCTTTACAGCAATAAGCTGGAGGAGGTGCGAGGTGTTTTCACCGTGAGCCTCAGGCACGTTGGTGATGACAACGTCGTTAGCCATTAGCTCCTGATCTCTGTCGTTCAGGTCCCGCTTCAGCTGCTCCACTACGCTCCCCACCACTCCTGAATCCGCTGAATCGCAACCTACACACTGCCGCTTCTCGAGCACCTCCAACCTGGACTCGATCCCGTCCATGCGTATATGGCACGATTCATTTGCCGCCTTCATTTCAGCCACATCTCGCCGCAGCTCCAACACCTCAAACTTCAAGGTGCGCAGTTCCTCCGCCACCAATCTCAACGCAGTACCTACATCCTGCGGGAACTCCGGATGCGATGCTACTGCTGACGGAGGCGACTCCACGGGTGTCGACACTGGCAACGGTGGCGGAGTTGACAACTGCACATCCGCTGACTCCTCGTTGTGCAGCTCAGACAACAGCCCTCTCACAGGCGTCTCGGGCTTGTTGTCCCTGCGGACATTTCTCCTGCACTCAGGACACTGGCCTATGGTGGCTGCGGGACCTTTCGCAGGTAGTCCGACACACGTACGGTGGTAAACACTACCACACTTCGAACACTTAGTGGAGTCGCTTGCCGACACAAACTTTCCACATCCGCCACACTTTGCCGGCATTGTTTATGTTTGGGATTCAAGAACTTAACTCAAAAGTACAGAGAAATGTTCACAAAGTTATTTTTTGCACTTGAGGGTATGTCGATATATTTTTGGTAACGATCAGCTGTTTTATATTCCAGATTTATATCAAGCAGGAGCAAACCGGGGACTTCACCACAGACTATGTTATTTAGTTTATTGCTACACACGTTAATTAAAACTTTTTAATCACTAAATATTTGTATTTTTATTTTTTTTACCGAATAGCCGTAGCCTTGGTCTCACTGAAACAGACGTCAAAACGTCACTCACAATATCGTCTCACTTTACCTTATCAATACAATCAATACAATCCCAGATACGGCGATTACAGACCATTCTAAGTACATACTTGAAACACTTGTTTGAAATACGTGAATGGCCTTCTGGCCGTGGATAAGTTACAATATTTAGTAGGAAAGACGACACACGTAAGGATTAAAGATACAAGAAGGAAATAAGGAAAGATTTTGTGAAATAAACAAAACTATAAAACATCTCCGAACTAACAGAGACGGCAACTTAGATGTCTGCCCGACTCTGCCGTAAGAATTTTCATTGCTATTGAAGATAATGGAGGGAAGCCTTTGCCTATCTATGGGTCAGTAAAACATGCTAGATAATTAATTACAATCTGTCCTAGGCCTAATCCTACAACGGTTAATTAAAAAACGATGGCGCTAACACTTAACAGACTACTTCTAGTAATTCCTACAACATTTTAAATCTCATTCATGCATCGATAATCTAAGGGCATATCTATGGAGCAAAACGGCTAGTGATCACAACACGTGACAGAAACATAACTGATACTGCTACCGGCTATATATATATATAAATACACACGATATAAACCTAAGTGTTCCACGTGCCAGTACCTAGAATATAAATTTAATTATCATATTAAACAGTACAAACCATATGAACATTCGCTATGTCCATATTATTTTAAGCTGTGTGCTTAGTCAACATGTATAATTGCATATTTAAGGACGCGTTACTCCGTATAATTAAGGATGGTGTAAGTATAGGAATAATCAATAATTATACATATTCTACATACAAGTTTCCGCGTCATACAGGTCGGTTTTGTACAGGTGACATCAGAGTAAACACAACGGTCGTGAGCGATCTATTCGTTGTATTAAAGCCCTTGTTGCAAGGTAAAAGCGATGGCGATTTAGTTTTAGCTTTATTACCGGCATTTTGGATCATTATTGCACTAAATGAACAGGTCTACTCAAATCTGCGTGGTTCTTTTCTCGAAAGACCATTTCGGGCACTAATCTGCATGGTTCTCAATTTCTCATATGATTTGATGTTTGCTTTAAAATAAACTTGACTCCTGAGATTTCTTGGGTGTTTCTTCTCAGGCTAGGAAACACCAGCCTCATCTAGTTTATATGCCGAAAATGAAAAAGTACTTTTAAAAACCACAACAACATATTTTTTTATCATTCCACTGAAAAAAAAGAACTCCATGACTTCCAAGTTACAACTTTCTAGAACTTTTATCTTACCCTCATGTTAGTTTTGTCTGGTCTATTTCTAGGGAAAGGCTAACTGACGAAATTTGAATTACAGCTGTCCAAGACGGAGATGGTTTGACGAAGTAATATATTACCGAAAGAACTGGTACGCATTATAGAAAAAAAAAACTTGCGTGAAAAGGAGGAGACAACGCAGTATTTTACTATGTAAAATGTTTAATCAGTTCAAATAATTTCTTTTAAGGATTAAATCACATGTGGTCCCACCAAAACGCTCTTTCTTATAGTTTTAAATGACAAAAAAGGATCGAGGCATTGGAAACTGCTTTTCGGTGCCGTTAAATATAGCTTAATCCTAATATTTCCTAACACTACAAAAATCTACTCGCTAAAAGCTTATAACTTACTCAATAGACCAAATTATGTAAGAGAGCCTCAAAACGAACTGCTAGAAACAGGTTATTAAAAATGTCGATTTATACCTTGATGTGATAAACTAATCAATTAAACACGCACCTGCGATTTACACGTTTTGCGTGACAAATTAGTTAAATCTTTATACGGACGGAGATGAATTAGGAACAGCGTCAAATATCGTTTGACCTCTTTATCTATTTGGCAATCATAGACATAACAATTTTTTGTTATGTAAAATTATAGAATGTCGTTGCGTATCTTTAATTGTAAATATCTACTTGTAATAAAATTAATGAATTTATGAAAGATTTATTTGCAAGAATACAGGTACAATTTGGTATTTACCACCATTTTATGGTTTTTTAATAGCATCAGCCTTTTAAAGATGTGACAAAGCTGTATACAAGTTTTGACTTACAAGGCGTATTTATAGCTACCAACCGAACACTCCCCCGCCTACAGACTGCCGCACCTCACGTTCAAAACGGCACACGCTTCATGACCTATCGCACATTACGACGAGAGGGACCTAAATTAAAATCCCTCTTACTTTTTACTTACCTTAGCCTACTCTGAAACTCAAGTTTAAGGGCAAGATTAAACTTTTTTCACCCTCAAAGGTAAAAAAGAGCCCTTAATCTTAGGTATGAAAAAACGCGAAAAAAAACATTTTAGCTATCGACACTAAATATATTTTTTCTTGAAGACTTTCTTGTCCATTTCCCTTAAATTTAAATTTATCAGTGGGCGTTCACTTTAATTGTAGAAGAGCGCTCTGTGATTAAAGTAAAAGGGGAATGGGAAGGAGTCATTTCCTTCTGTAAGGCAGTGATGCGAGCGAACGAGGTGACTAAATTCCTTCTGACGTTCTAGGTTTTGCTGTAGGTGATGTCCCGGGCGTCGGGACTCCCAGAGCGATTCAATAGACTTGTGGATGCTGAGAAATTGGTAGCTCGCCGGGCAGCAAAATGTACTGGGCCCTGTAGGGCTGATGCAGTTGTCGTGGCCCTGGAACGCAAAGATAACTGAATGAACCAAGTCTATTGGTGGGTTTTAGTCACAAAACATCTGACACTCCCTCAAACCTCAAAAAAGGGTGCGCTATGCCTATTCTACAGTTTAAGCAAGATATCAGTATCTCGTGCGTCCTTGTAAACGTAAGTTTGACGTGTATTCACGTACATTTGATAATTGTTTAGCAAACAGTAAGGAATCCGTTTGCTCAAGCAGTTAAACCAACACAATAGAGTTACTTAACTCTGCTATAAATGGTGTTGTGTATTTCTAAGAAGTGACGGCAAAAACATGGTATTAAATCTTTGTTATGTCATACTTTTTATATAATCTAGGCTAAAACCTACATAAACTCAGTGCCATTACATTACCTTCCACAAGGTTTATTGACGACCAGGGGTGCTATTTTGTAAGACGACCAGCGACGACGAATCCAAATAGGTACCATTCAAATAATCAAATCCTATATACCTATTTGAAATTCATCGCTAAGTCAGCGCTGTGCTCAAGTCTGTTTTCTTGGAGAATAGGAGGCCTGGTAAGAGTTGTGGAAATCCTATGGTAGCGAGACACACAGGACGGGTCATTGTGGTGACACTTGGGCAGGTCTATGTTCAGCAATGGACGTATTTTGGCTAATTTACTACAAGTTATTTATGTCTATCACCTCACAACCTCAGGTTCTATTGAAAACCAGCGTCAGGTAATAGCTGTCTGGCGTGCATGCTGAAGTGGACCTATTTTGGCGCAACTATGACACTTCTATACTCCTTGTTGTAAATAAAAAATACACTAAACATAGATGAATAAAAAGAAGAAGAAAGGGGGATGGCAAACTATTTTGTTGGTTCATTACTTTCTATTTTTGTTTACTTTCAAACTTTTTTTTTTTGGTTCAATAGTATTTTCAAACTTGTTGTGTTAGTGCCAGTTAAAGTATTTTCTGTCATTTTGACACTGCGAAGAATGGGATAGTTTTATTCTTCATTGATTTTTTATTTTTTATTAATTTTAACTCATTTTAAGTTGGTAATCAGATTCTATCTGAACAGACAGTTCCTGTTTACTGGTGTGTCTGTAATAGCCATCGCAGTGTTATTAATAGATTTCCACTTCTATCGAGTTTCCCTGTAGATCGTTACAATGAACTGGTGAAAGGGAAAGGTGTCTAGATTTCGCTCCAAGCTCATTTCGCTGGCAATTCAATGATCGCTGATACTCGTACCTACCAACTACTTAGTTGTTTATAATAGCTAGGGTTCAATCCAAAGAATGAACGCAGTAACTCCTACACGCATATAAGGCTGAAGGGATTTAGATAAAATTTGCGCTTGCGTAGACTTGTGTCGTGAGTCCTGAATTACGATTCTCCTATATTATCCAAGAAGCTGTCTTCATTACTCCCGTGATTTTTTAAAAATGATATAACTAGTGCTTGACTAAGATCCCATCTATTGATAAGCAGTAATGCCGTTATTGATGGTGAATCGCACTAGTTTCATTACGAACCTATTCGCTCTAGCCTCCACGTCTAGCTCGGATACAATGTACCACTGTTATTCCAGGAGTATATTTCTTAGGGATAATTTTCCAATTGCATGCAGACGAATCCGTGGGTAAAACCTAGTCAAGTTATAACTAAGGTCACCTTGAACTTAAAAAAGCTGGGCGAACGAATTTGGTATTAAGAATTCGGAACATTACACACAAGTAATTCTGGCAGAAAGGTCAATGCGAAAAAAGACGTCTAGATAATATAGAAAAACCTTTTTCATCGGACCTTCTTGGACTGAGAACTGTTCCGATTTAGGATTACCTCACGACAATGCTTGTTCCTTACGTGGAGTTCTGACGTAATTGAGTAGAAATCAAGACAAGAAACAATACGGCCTATACTGTAAACCAATGGTTGTATGCTGCATGTTTGTGTGCATTGTTATGGTGTAAGACCCATATAACATGATTGGAAGAATCTAGTCTTAAGGTCTTAGATATAATTGGATCCTTTCGGTTTCAAAGAGTAATGGGTACATGTGCAGTCAAACTGGGGCTGCAGGAATGTTTTGTTGCCAACTGAAGGGGCTCAGGTGGGTTATAGTCAATCAGGCCGACACGCCCTCCCACTCCATCCAATGCGAGAGAAGCTATTTGATGATTTTCCTCCTCCAAACTAAATTGTCTTTTAAATTTAAGAGTGTAATAGAAGCTTTAAATTTAGGGCAATGACGGGCATCATTTGATTTACACGATTATAGCCCAGGAAAATAAAGCAAAAATAAGGGTCGACTTCGAATAGAATCTAATAAGCTAGATTTTTGCAGGGACCTTTGTTCTTAACTTGTAAGACTTGCCTGAAAAATATAGCATAATGCGCCCCGCGTGTTGTAGTTGATTGAAAGCCGAAATTAAATAAAAGACAACTTCAAATCTTAATGAATGGAAATTGACTTCTTGCAAATCTCGTTTGTTTTCCTTTCAATGACATTTTTAGTTATTATATTGGGATTTTTTTTCTTTATTGAATTAATTCATGAAGCCCCAATCGAGCGCTGGCGCTCGAAAACCTATTGTTCTTTGATTGTGTCTGTAATAAAAGGTAGTCAAAAGGCTAAAGAGGGTTCAATGTTCAATCTAAAAAGATTATGTCACCCTCTTCATTACAAATCACCTCAGTTTAACATATTGATTGTTAATAAGAACTTCCGCGCTTAAGTTTTGTTAGGAAAGTTAAATAGCACAAAATTATCTACAAACGCCTAAATAAATTTTCGAACGAAGCTAATTTCGAGGTTAAATCCTCATTTTCCTGAGTTGCAAAAGAAATAAAAGGCGCTCTGGTTTGGAATCATCGACTTATTCGTAATTATTTTCTCATAAGCTCTCACCATTTACGGCAAAAGCAATAACAAGGAAGAAATTCGCGGCAGGTATTATAGACAATGCGGTAGAAAAGGAAATTGTAAAGCCGCCTGGGATTAGCATGTCCATTGTCTTCAACTTACCGAATAGCTCCTAAGAAATCGTCCCACCTTCTAATGAACAGTGTCCGTTATCCAAGTTTTATCTCACAATTATCAGCACATGTGCGATTAGAGAGCATCACCGCGCACTTTCTCTCTTTGTTACACCTCATCTCCACTTATCTGATTGACTTAACAGTTCCCTGTCACGTCACGAGATTTTTTCGATAATTTATATAAGAGACTAGTTTGTACCCGCGGTTTTGTCCGAGTCCAGACTCGTAAAACAGCACAATTCTAAGAAGTTTCGTTTGTTGTACAGTTCAGGAGTGAAATTCCCTTTCGGAGTCTGTGTTTCCTTCTATTTCCTTCATCTATTAATATTTTTGGTTTCAACTAAAAATAATTATGCACTAAAATATGCTTTTCTTGGTAGTTTAAAAGTATAACCGCAAAAGGTGGGCGAAATCTGTTTGTGTGAGCAAACACAGACCCCCGCCATCCCTTTCTAACCTAATCTGCCCCAGTCGGGGTTCCCCAATTCCCTTAATAAATTATAAAAGCCTATTTATATTAGATTTATTTACAGTAAAAAAATGTATTTATATGAAAAAATATATGTATATTTTTGATATTACCAAGTGACACTTTAATTGAAAGATTATTTTATTTATATACTAGCGACCCGGCCCAGCTTCGCACGGGTGCAATGCTTATATTAAATATATTATGCATGTATTTTACAGATAAACCTTCCTCTTGAATCACTCTATCTATTAAAAAAAGCCGCATCAAAATCCGTTGCGTAGTTTTAAAGATTTAAGCATACATAGGGACAGGCGACTTTGTTTTATACTATGTAATGATTACATCCAGACACAACAAATGATCGTGCTAATCACACAAACATTTGTCCTGAGTGGGAATCGAACCCACGATCTCCGGCATAGCAGTCAGGGCGACAGTTCAGGAAGCGACTTTGTTTTATATACTATGTAATGATAAAAAATGTATGTATATTTTTGATATTACAAAGTGACACTAATTGAAAGATTATTTTATTTATATACACGAGTACAGATTGTCAAGCTGGATGTAATGTCTCACGGCATCGAATTCGTATTGCAGTCACGCGTCAGCCGCGGTAGACATGTTGACGCCTCGCGCGAACTGCAAAACATATGTAACAATGGCTATTAATGTCTTACTTATAAGTAATTCTATGTTTTGATAGCCATCTCCATTTAATTCAATCGTACATCCGCTTTGCTGAACAGCTATGTCGCTTGTTTCCTTTCTAGATAAGTTTTGGTTTTTTTTTTTAATTAAGTATGGCTCTTTTTAACCGTCTTAAGAAAAGAAGAAGGTTCTCATTTCTGAACTTCTTTTTGTAAACCGATTTTCAAAATTTCCAGAACTGTCATGAATTGGCTGTATGTGTATCACAACTTAAAAAGTCTAAAATTGAGTGACTTCACTATAAAAAACAACACTAAAACATTCAACATAACTTTTATTCCGGAAATCGTTGTTAATTAACAAAAAAAAAACAAACTATGTCAATAACCCCGACTTCCGAAATGACATTTTTTTTTTTGTAAATTGGCTTTTTATTTTTATTAATACTTAATTAAATTTTGCTTACCAACTATCATGTTTGTTGGCAGGAAACTGTACTTACCTTATCCGACTTTCCATGAATTAATAAATCAAATCGCTGCGATAATCGTACTTTCGATTTCTGTTTTACAAACACTCATACACTTGCCAACAAGAATACTTGGTATGAATAAGTTATACTTAGGCAGTAGCACAATACAAGTTTCGAAAGAGCCCATGTATGACGTCTTGCTCTCATAAAAATGCGATGATGGAAAGTTAGCCATTGAACAAGTGGAGCAATCGGGTCAAGGTCTTTCGATATGATTACAGAAACATCTAACACAGCTAATGTCATAAAATTGATAGGCTCTTGTAATGCTTACCTACCTACTATTTGCAAGAACTGTTGAGATCCTCGAATAGGCGACGAAATGTCAGCAAAACATACATTATTCTTTAAGATATTTCTCGAAATAATTACCTTAGTTCTGGACCGCAAAGAGCATTTGAAAACATATAAAAGTGGGTTTAGTGTAGTAGATCTGACCCTCCTTCACTCAGAGCAGGAGAAGTTACTCAAAGATTGCCTGCCTAAAACTATCGCCTATTGCGGTCTTACCGTCCAATTTTAATTTAGATGTTTTCAAGGCTAGAGTGAGTAGGCTCTTAATAAACTAGTGCGCCTCACCATCAACGATTACATCATTGCTTACCATCAGGTCGCAGTTAACCTCTAATTTATGCCTATTAAAATGAAGAACAAATTTTGAGTTGAAATGTGGTTTTAACTAAAAATTCTCTCGGTTTAACCTAAGTTTGCAAATCTTTGACAAACTCTCATAAGCCACATCGCAGACAAGACATTCTCAAGAGTACTTGTAAGCGAAGAGTTTAGAAAGTGAATTTCGTGGCCAGCCACCGTGACCGTGGGAACTTGCTGTCGTTACGCCCATACGTTTATCAAGTAATTAATGCACCCGACTAACTAACAGTTCCGTCCGTTAACACTTCCGGGGATCTTTTTAAATAGACAGTTGCAGATACATCTGGAAACAAAAGAAAAAGAGTTTAGTATGCAGATACATATGGAAACAAAAGAAAGAAAAAGAAAGAGTTTAGTATGCAGATACATATGGAAACAAAAGAAAGAAAGCAAAGAGTTTATTATGGGTACATTGTACTCTGTTTAGGCATCCGTAGTCAACAAGGAACCTTTATAATTTCGCCATGTCTGTCTGTCTGTCTGTCCGTCCGCGGATAATCTCAGCGACCGTTAGCACTAGAAAGCTGTAATTTGGTATCAATATGTATATCATCTACGCCGAAAAATCGCAAAAATATATAGGATAACTAGCTTTTGCCCGCGGCTTCGCCCGCGTGGTATTGGTGTTGGGTTTGGAGTTTCCGGGATAAAAAGTAGCCTATGTCCTATTCCGGAGTGTATCCTATGCCTGTGCCAAATTTCATCCAGATCCGTCCAGCCGTTTTGGCGTGATTGAGTAACAAACATCCAAACATCGTAACTCGTAAATCGTTACTAATATGATAAATGCGAAACATTTATAATATTAGTAAGATAAAGTGCAAAAAGTAGCATAATTTTTTTATTAGGGATTTATTTAGTCTGTTTTGGTCTATTCCTGAACAAAGGTGTCCTTGCAAAGTTTCAGTTTTGTACCAGTTAAACGGTTTTTATAGAACACGTTAACTAAACCTACTTATTGTATAGGTGTCATTTATGATCTCAAAGTTGTGTCATTCATTCGTTGGCCTTTAACGCCTGTTAAAGATTTATTAGCGTTCGAGGTCAGGTTATTTCCGGCGATAGCAAAATCCGCTGGTTGATGATAACGCGTTATATTTCTATCTGTATATATCTTTACTAATAAACCCATATAGTTAATTAACCGTAACACGCAAGAGAACTCTCCCAATTTACTGAACTACAAATTTTTTGGATTAAAAAGTTGTTGGATGCCCTAACCTGAAAGTAATTTGTTGTAATTAAAACTTAAAAGGAATGAAAATATCACAAATTACAAATATATACAGACTAAAGAATAAAAGACTGCTTACAGAGGATTTTTCTCGTCCGGTTTCCACCCAAGGGGGAATAAGAAGAAATAGGATTAAAAAGTTGAATTTTCAAAAAGCTCTTCTTAGTGCTTGCCTTCATCAGAGATGACTTATCCAAAATTTCACGTTCTTAGATTCAGTAGTTTAGGCCGTGCGTGTCAGTCAGTTTCTCCTTTTAGATTCAAATAAGTCAAATTATAGTTTAGTTTAATAAATTTTGATTATTAAGTAGATCTTAATTTTACTGAACAACTGAACCTAGCGTTCACTTCAAATTGAAGATTGCGAAGACTTGTTTCTTCTTTAATAAAAGCTCTTAAAGATTTTAAATTAATTTTCTTCTTTCTTTCTTTCCAGACCGGCTCGGGCAAGACCTACACAATGGGCAGCGGCTGGGAGGGCGAGGGGGATGGTGACGAGGAACGGCGCGGCATCATCCCTCGCGCGATCCGCGACCTGTTCGCCGGCGCAGAGGCGAGGGCGGACGAAGCGAGAGCACAGGGACAGCTGCCGCCCGAGTTCTCTGTGCAAGCGCAGTTTATAGAGCTCTATAATGAAGATATTGTGGACCTGCTTGATCCTGCGAAAGATCCTTTTGCTAAGGTTTGTATTATTTATTTAAAACTAGCGACCCGCCCCAGCTTCGCACGGGTACTGATATTTAATATGTTATGCATGTATTATACACATAAACGTTCCTCTTGAATCACTCTATCTATTTAAAAAACCGCATCAAAATCCGTTGCGTACTTTTAAAGATCTAAGCATACATAGGGATAATAAACTTTGTTTTATACTATATAATGATTTTACACAGCTTGGAGGTCTTACAGCTTATAAAAAAAAAAACATATTAAAAAGAAAAACAATAATAGACGACATTTACCTAACCAATTACAAGTCCTCGCGTGTTGTGGCAAAATTAAAATTGAGAAGTGAGCATAAACAGACTATAACACAATGATCTTTATTAAAAATGTCCAATGAAATACGCAAAAACCAAATTCAAAAGTTAAAAACATATTACAGAAAGATAGGGAAGCAATTAGGTCACTTAAAAATTCTGAGGCCTATGTGTCTTCTGGCTGATGTCACAATAAAGGGATCCAAGTCATGCTGTTTACATATCGCACCTTCGGTAAGACAAGGGCCGAAGTGCTAATTTTAATTTTTTTCAGGACAGACATTTTAAGGTTTTTATAGATTTAGAAGGTATTTTTCGCAGATTTAACTCATTTTCGGAAATTTTAGCACTTCGGCCCTTGTCTTACCGAAGGTGCGATATACTATTGTACTCATATCTAACTCAATGTATACCGCAATGGATTGAGGCTGTAAGCATTTGAAAACTGGCCGAGTAGTGGATGGGAAGTTCAGGGAGAGCGCCACCATACACACCATTAGGAACTATGGCATTATACGTACAAAATAAAGAGAATAGATATTCTATCTCATCATTTATCTGTTTTACGTTTTCTAACGTTGATAGTTTATTTTTTAACATGTTCTAACATTGGTTTTCGTCACGATCATTAAGTCGTAGTGGAAATACTTCGAGCTGCAAATATTAGTAAAGCTGTATAAGTTCTTACTGAATGAAGAATTTTGTACCAAGTTTATATTTGCAAAATAAATATCATTTATCATTTCCATCAGTGTTGCTTTCATTTCTTTCAAAACATTTCACATGGTACCTAGTTTTTTTCAAACCATTTCGCATAAGCTGTAAAGATAACATTTTTCTGTAAATTCATCTTCAGTACTGAAATTTTCAGACAGTCATTTTAAAGAAACATCCTGTTTGAGTTACCTAATCTCTTAAACAAATATCGTGTTTACAATTAAGCAAGAAATCGACAATCATTCACGTAATGATGACAAATTATACACACTTTTGTTTATGCAATAAACCACCTAACATTTAGCCATTTTAAGGCTCATTTAAGTGGGCAAACACAATTTAGGCTATTTAGTAAGCCCGCCTCTGATTTATTATCAAGAAGTATGGATTACAAATAGCCACTTGCCTAAATGTTGCAAGTAAAATAGTCAGTGGCTTCGTCGTGTCACCTCTATTGCGGAAGCATTTCGACACTTGTGCAAAAAATAACAGAACCACACTTTATTTATTCGCACTTGTTCAATAACATTGAACTCAAATATTGACTGTTTGTAACAGGTGTTATGAAAGGTTATGCAGTTTTTAGAACTTTGTTTGCTTTATTTTGACGACATTGTAATTCATGCAATTTTTGCAAGTGCTGACATTTCTTTCTTATTTGATCAGCTGTAAGTGCAATATAATTAATTTAAAATCTTCAAAGATTTTTGCACCTCTTGTCTGTGACAAACCAGCTAAAAGATTGTTTACTCAGTTTGCGATATGCCACCGGTACATGCAAACATGATGATCATTTCACCCATAGGCATCATTACATAGTATAAAACAAAATTACTTACCGCTGTCCCTATGTATGCTTAAATCTTTAAAACTACGCAACGGATTTTGATGCGGTTTTTTTAATAGGTAGAGAGATTTAAGAGAAAGGTTCACATGTATAATACATGCATATTATATTTAAAATCACCCTTCAACACGTGCGAAGCTTGGACGGGTCGCTAGTTGAGAATATATTCACATGTGTAGGCAGCTAAGGAATTGAATTCTCTACAGGAGTATTTTTCCTAACAGCTAAAACCCCAAAGGGTATTTACAAAAATAGATTACTTGAAGGCAAACGTACCTAGACCATTGTCGATCACATCATCGCTTACCATCTGGTGAGATAATGGCCAAGAACCCTATCAATAATAATGAAACAAAAACGTTTACAGTTAATTAAAAAACCGAATTGTATTCCTAGAAGGATCTGTTAATTATTTAAAACTATTTGTTAAATAAACAGACTGCTCACTACCATTACCATACCTATTTTTTTCAATGCAGCTACTTACCTAATCTAAACCTTTAATACTGTCGGCCAAGGGTAACATTAGATGTGACCGGGTCTTTAAAATTAAATTCGGTTATACGAGGTATATTGGGGCACACATTAGGAAATAATTCCATGGGCTTGCCGTTGTCAAAATCAAAAGGAAGAGCTAAATATTCTGCTACCCTCAATTACCCCGTTACCCTAAGGATAAGACATTCATTGAACCCTGCATAGACGCGTAAACCTTACCGAACCATTGAACCAAAAAACAAGTGACAAATCAGTGCCTCACAGAACTAATAAAGGCTTAATCTAATAGTTTTCCTGAAGCGCAATGGAGCGTGCTATCTATACACGCCCGCATATTCATTTATCGGCACGTGGGTACTTACTGTATGAATGTATGGAACTAGAAAGTACGGAAAATTGGATACTTATTGAAAAAGGGAAAAACTATTCAGAGACCGATTCCACTCACGCGTGTGAGTTAAATTTTCCGGGATGTCGGAATAACATGTCCTTTCTTTTTTTTTGGCTTCGAAATGTTACGTTTTACCAATAGGTGTCTAAAAAGACTCGTTATCGATCCTAGATAATTGGTAATAATAAATAAGGTAAAATAAAAAAAAGGTTCTGTTGTTTTCCAAAATAAATTACATTATTTATCATATTCAAAACTATTTTTCAAAATATACCGAATAATTGCAATCTACTAAAGATTTATTACAATTATACGAAGTAAGCAATTTTCCGATGACATATATACAAAATCGAGGCAATCGCTCCGTAACTAGAATGGTTACTGATTTGAATAATTAAAACTTTTAACATATGAGTCGTATAATAAAACGGCTGGCCAAGATCCGGCTTGAAATTCCACAAACCCTACGAACCTACATATTTTATTACTTTGAGTGTGTATGTGAAAACATTATGCCTCTCTCTCGTTTCAGGGTGCCCTCAGAATAACAGAAGACGGTTGTGGTGGCGTTCGAATAGTAGGAGCTTCAATGCGAGCCGTGAGAGGGGCCCACGAAGCCTTAGGGGCCCTCAGAGCCGGGGCCTTAGCGAGAACCACAGCAGCCACGAACATGAACTCATCGTCTTCCCGATCGCATGCAGTATTCACCCTACTACTTCGACAGAGGAGGCTAGCAGCAGATCAAGACGCTACGACAGAAAGAGACGCTGATACTGAGGCGCCTGAACAGTATGAGACTCTTACGGCGAAGTTCCATTTTGTTGATTTGGCTGGATCGGAGAGATTAAAACGAACAGGTGAGGAAAATATCGAACGATTCTTTCCTGTAAATTTGGAAACGGCTTTAGAATATGTGATTAATTGGTTCATTTGATAGTTTTCTGGTTTCCATTTAAGCTATTATATTTATAGGTTCCTTTCAACTGTTGAATTTCGGACTTCCTCTAGTCGCAATGAATAAAATTGGTGAACTGGTAAACAAAAAAGTCTTACGTGTGTCTCGTACGTTCCGGATTTTTTTCCTTTGTAAATTTGATGTAATCTTATTCCATCACTGTCCTCCGCAGTTTCACCTGCGTCTTTGTTTACCGCTCCGTATCCATGGGTCTAAAAGTGATGTTATAAAGCCTATACTATTCGTCACGAACTTGGCTATCCCATACATAGATAAGCGCGTTTATATACAAACAAATCCGCTTTATTATATTGCTATAGATTTCACATGTCGTATTATAACAACCTTATCTATTCCCATAACAGCCACTTAAGTTATGAGCTCCTTTCACACAGTAATTCTATGGCATGTTCTCCGGATCGTACAAGATTGCGACCGCAACTGATGAGAGTGATGAGCACTTAAACTGCGGTCTTTTTGTTGCCCCCTTTCGACATCTTTACAAGCGAACTCTTTCGAGCATGAATACTGTTTCATGCACAGTCTGTGCCCTTAGTTTCCCCATCCACCTTCGAGCTTGCGGACGGCGAGCAATGGGTAGCTCACCGTTCGGTCGTCTAATAACAGTCCGGACCAAGCCAAGTTGTCGACGGCGCGCTCCGTTCCCGCGAGCCTCAAGGAGTTGTCAGCAAAACCGTAGAGACTCTGCAAAAGGGTTGAAGCGTACTGGAGCCCAGGCTCTTTTTCTGAAAGGAAGGCTTAGCCCCAGTGCAAAAGGCAAAGAAGGAACGGGGTAGGGTGTTTAGTCTGTAAGAGTCTGACACGCTTTCCCGCTCTACCCAAGAGCGGGATTCGTCATTAGATGATTTTTGCCCACCTTAAAAAAAACCTCCCCACCTTTTAAAAGCTATTAAAGGAGTGGCTCAGGTTACCTAGGTCGCAAACTACAGATTAGCAACTATTAAAAACCTGCAATTATTTCGTTTTCCCAGGTGCAACAGGCGAACGAGCTAAAGAAGGCATCTCAATAAACTGCGGCCTCCTCGCTCTAGGCAACGTGATATCCGCTCTAGGTGATCGATCCCGCAAAGTACTGCACGTTCCGTACCGGGACTCGAAGCTCACCAGGTTGCTTCAGGACTCTTTAGGAGGCAACAGCAATACGGTCATGATAGCCTGCGTGTCTCCTAGCGACAGGTAATGACCAAACAGGCGTTTTACTTTGTGTAATTTATTTCTTCACCATTACTCTCAAACGGTGATGGAATACATCGCGAGGAAATCGGCATGAACCAAAAACACGTATACAGTATGTCTTTGACATCGACGCACAGACGAATACCATGGATCCACTACATAATTTCTAAACCCCCTATTTTCACCAGGGGGGGTCCAGAATCATGTACTGGATCAGTGGTATTCGTTGGTTCGTCGATGTCAAAGACACCTTGTATATGTAACGTCCACAAACCGCAGTGGTTCCACGTGGTGCATTATGACCTGAATCCTAGCTGTAGAAACATTTATAAGACTGATTATTCTCCTTATTTTTGCTGTTGTTTTACTGTTTTGTTGATCTTATGATCCAAACGCTTGGTCCTTGGTTCGATTCCTGGATCAAGACAAAATGTAACCTAACCTTTCAGAATACAGTTTTATATTTGGTTCCCATATTTTTCATTATATTTCATCACTAGTGACCCGCCCCAGCTTCGCACGGGTACTGATATTGAATATATTATGCATGTATTATATACTTAAACCTTTCTCTTGAATCACTCTATTAAAAAACCGCATTAAAATCCGTTGCGTACTTTTAAAGATCTAAATATACATAGCGACAGTGGAAAGCAACTTTGTTTTATACTATGTAATGATAATGATTATTTTGAAGTCAAATATAGAGACTGATTGACTTCCTTACACACTAGGGACTTCATGGAGACACTGAACACGCTGAAGTATGCGAATCGAGCGAAGAACATCAAGAATAGATGCGTGGTGAACCAGGACCTGACGTCGAGGACCATTCATCAGTTGAGGCAGGAGGTGGCGAGGTTGCAGCTTGAGCTCGCTGAGTATAAACAGGTATCATTTCACCATTTATCTAGCAATTATTTTTTTCATTTTATGATGGTTTAAGCGATATGTGTAGAACATTAATCCTGAAGTTAAAAAAAACGCTAGCCACTGAAAAAAACCTCTTGATCAGCACCGCCATGGCGTGAGACAACTACATTGCGTTGATCTTGTCCACTAACACCTAAATTGACGGTTTAGTTTTGCCTTTTTATTTTACTTCCCAATTGCACTGATGAATCACTATTTTCGTTAAGTGAATAGAGTGTATGACTGCTTTAATTCTTTTTTTACCTTGAACCGTTAAATATTGTATGTTGAATATTGTATTCGTCTTTCTCCCTCATTTGGTCTAAGTCACCACAGCAACCAATTAATGCATATCAGAAACCTAATTTATGTCTGTTGCTCAGCGTTTTGAATTTCACAGTTTTTAAACTTCCTTAATTAGCCTTTCGATTTTGGTAAATACAGACACAATCAAAGAACAATAGGTTCAAAGGCACAATTAAAGAATACCTATTGTTCTTCTTGGGGCTTAATGAATTTATCCTCCTTGTTATCCAGGGCAAACGCGTAATATCAGAAAACGGTGAGGAAGGGTGGAGCGACGTGGTCCAAGAGAACGCTATCCTGACGGGTGAGGTGGAGGGACTGCGGCGCCGAGTGAAGGCCATGCAGGGCACCATCGAGCAGCTCTCCGCCAGGAACAGCGAGCTCATCGCGGAGAAGGCGCTCGGCAACTGGGGGCCAAAGGACGGCAGCCCCGAAGCCAACGATTGTTCACTCACGTCGCTTGTACAGGTGAGGACATTACTGAACATAAACTCCATTCCAAATAAGCAAATTTTTGACTATTCTTTCAAACGATTTTGCGTTTTTAATTTATTATTTTATTTAATTTTTTAATTTTAATTATTCAGAAAATTTACAGCTAATTGATACAATATATTACACTTTATTTCCCCATTATACAGCATTTTCGAAAATCACATACAGTACACAAAACAGTTATTTAGATTTCTTAAAAAAAAAAATGTGTTATACGCGGCAAATAAGTTGAACCTGTTTGCTATGGTTACGCGCAAACCCTCTTTTCGATTAAGATCCAAAAATCAATTACTGCGCATTCAAGGCCAATGATAGTTCAACTTGTGTGCTGAGGTCTTGGAGTCTTATCTAATTGTTTGTGAATGCGCTACAGGAGTAATTTCTAGTGGGAGGCAACATTTAAAAAAAAGGAGATCGCTATTACCTTGCTAGTCTATCTGCTCTGACCTTTCGTATTTCGTTCTCTGCAGGGCTATGTAAGCGAGATAGAAGACCTTCGCGCGCAGCTGTTGGAATCGAACGCGATGTACGAAGCGAGTCGCAAGCGAGAGGCGACGGTCGCTCGCACGAGACATGACTCCGTACAAGATCCTTCACTTATCATCGACGATGCCAAACGGGAGTTATATAAGGTAAGTACTGGTTTGTGATCGACTTCTTTGTTTGCAACTAGCTTTGATAGTGAATTGCACAAATCAAATTATTAAAAATAATCTTCCCTTTTCCAGGAAAAAGAGCTTCTCGCTCGCAGCATGGGTGAACTAGAATTCCAGCGTAAATTGAACATGAGTGAGAGTATGACCAGCGCAGTAGACGACAGTCATATCGGCGAGAGGGAACGGGCGGAGGGCGAGAGTGCAGAGGATTCCGAGCCCTCAGATGGAGACGCTGAAGTGGAAGGTAGTGATTCGGAAGAAGAGGACTCGGAGGCCAAAGGTACGTTGTTTTCACTATCGTACTGTAGAAAGACTTGCCCTACCGTCGCTAAGTACACCGCACTCTTGATTCTGGCTTCTAACAGATTTTCAAAATCTGCACCAGAGCTTAAGTCTACCGTGTGTGGACAACAGATATGATTTTCCATGTCCATAATGCTATTATTGAACAAATAAAATTCATAATTTTATTATATTCACTGCTTTTGATTCCTATTAATTTTTTCATACTACGCTCTTGTAGCGACATCTATAACGGCACAAATTAAAGTTAAAAACTGAATCGCAATATCAGACATCAATCTGGAAAACATCTATCGGCCAGTTGCCCGGACCAGACATAATACATGTCTACGCCGTAATAATACATTAAGTTTTGTCATCGACACGACTACATGCACAGTGTTAATGTTGAACTAGCAACACTACACAGTTGTCGCAAGGCACAAGCGCGTAGTTACGTGACGGATGCCCGACGCCCGCTAAACACAGTTTCAGCCTTAAAGGCGACTTAGTTTTCTGCAAGAATTTCAATTTGTCTCTAGCATTCTCTTTCTTGACTACAAGTGACCTTATCATCTTATTCTGTTTCTTTACCTAGCCTCATCTTATTGTTCCCCAGGCCAGCGCGTCCTATCAGCTCAACTGGCAGCTTTAAGCGAGGACATAGACACGAAGGCGCGCCTCATAGAACAGTTGGAGCTGTCGCAGCGGCGCCTGGCCGCGCTCAAGTCGCACTACGAGCACCGCCTCGACACGCTGCACCATCAGATCAAAGCCACCAACGATGAGAAGGACAAAGTGCTGGCTTCACTTGGTAAGTGTAGGAAACAAGGACATACAGTTCGTTTTTTAATCCTAGACTACGATTGGACAACTTAAAATGTCAAACTCCAGAAAATTGGGAACATATTTCTAGTGTGTGACATTCTGAGTTGTCAAATTGTAGTCTAGAATTTAAAAAAGAACTATAGACACGGAGGGCGCGGTTGGAGTTACTTTAATGCATGACATAGATGGCGTTTTATTATGTTCGTAAACTTCACACACGAACTATTTCATTTTATTCATAATTTTTTCCGAAGCTAGGCATAACCTTAAAATAAATTTTCTGAATAAGTACATACACAAAATACGCGCTTTAGACGTGGAGTTGCGGACACCAGCCCGATTTACTATACTACTATACTAAGTACATACACTTTTTAGTCATATTATTAATGTTTTTTGGTCAAAAGAGATAGCAGATAAGTGAAAAAAAAAAAAAAAACAACTAATGTTCATGTCTTTTTGTTGTTAATGGAGATCGTGATCGCAAGATTTGCCGCGCATAGGGTTGCCAGGTCCTCAGACGCAAAGCCGGACAGAGCTGTGAGTTTGTCCTGACATTTGGGTAAAAAATCCGGACATCTTGTTTTTTTTGTCCATTTTTTTATAAAAAGTGTAAAACTAACTTTTTTGTTTGTCCTAACATTCGGTCGAAAAATCCGGACGCCTCACATTTTTAAAAAATGTTGGAGTTACTTAAAAAAAATGGAAATCCGGGTTTTTCTGATTGCATTTTAATAAAACAAAAGCAAAATCAAACTAATATTTCTTTATTATAAATCAGTCTCTAACTCTCTTAATCATCAGTCGTTATATTATAACAAAACAAAAAATATTTTCTTCGGCGTGATTCGATCTCGATCCGCGCGCGAATTTCGAAATTGAAAAATCCTACCTAAATTCTAATAGGCCGGATGCCGCTTATTTTGGCCGGACAAGCAATCAAAAGTCCTACGTATGTCCTGCTTTATCCTAACACCTGGCAACCCTAGCCGCGCAGTTTGCTTGAGTGTGGGGGCGACAACGTTGCATTATCTTATGAATGAATAGATTTACAATTTGAACTCATATTGACACCCGCGCAGACATCAGACGCATGTTTAAATGATAGGTTTTTATTTTATTCATTTGTAATGTTCTATGGTTTACATGTAGTTGTCAAGTAGTTTCACATAAAAACCGGGCTTATTTACTTCTATTGCACGCACGTCCCTCCTATTTACCCATCTCTTCGGCTATTTAGTTAGACAGATCTTATACAACTTTTTCTCGTTGTACCTTCCAGCGACACAAGCGTCTCCTCCAAGCGACAAATTGAAGCGAGTTAAAGAGGAGTACGAGCGTCGCGTGGCGGGCATGTCGCGCGAGCTGAAGCGGCTGCAGGCGGCGCAGCGCGAGCACACGCGCCTGCAGCGCTCACAGATGCAGACAGCGCAGCAAATTAACACGCTGCGCCAGGAGCTGCAGAACATGAAGCGGGACAAGGTACAACCCCGCAAGCGCCGATTGTACACACATTTTTACGAAATTTATTGAGCTGTTTGGTTTGTATGATTTGGTTTTCCCTAGAAAATTTCAGTAAAAGCTTTTTTTTGGTGAGTTATTTATTTATTTTAATAAAGTAGTCGATACAGAGGGGTCATTGGACGACTCCCATCTTTCAGCCTCCCTAATGTTAGTCCAGATTCCACTTTTCGATTTATTCGATTTCGGATTCGGTTACCTCATCTATCACTACGGGCAACAAAAATACACTGCACCCAGTCAGCCCTCGAACAGCGGCAACGGGTAACAAAAAAAGGTAGCGCGCTAGACTCCAATCATGAGGCTTGTGTGCGTTGTAGCAGTGCAACACATAGGATCGCGACTGAAAGATATAATTTAACTTAGTATTTTCACCTTATCTTTTATCCTTGCTTTCTAAATTCTAACGTGTTCATAGATTCGACAGTCCGTTTTGGATATAACGTAATTCAATTTAAGACGCTGTTAACATTCCTTGAGAAACTCGGGTGGATGAAATGACACATTTGTACCTCCTGTAAACAAAATACTTTTTAGGCTTTAAACGAAGAATTGCGACCACCAGCCCAACGTATAATACAATGTGATTTTGAACTTGGAATTAAAACGAATAATTGTTTTCAGGTCAAGTTAGTACAACGCATGCGCGAGGAGGCCAAACGACATGCTCAAGCTGAAGCGGCGAGGGCCAAAGAAGTATGTTTTGTCATTATATATATGTATATTGTGTTCTGCATGTAAAAATAAATCGATATTTTTTTTCTATTATATCGATTTGGTAATCGATTAATAATTTCAATACCTGTTACAAAGTTTTACCGTTGAGATGATTTGTTGAGACGAGAAATTCTAAGTTATTGTTAAAAATATTACTGTTTTATTGTAGGTGGCACAACTGCGCAAGGAATCTCGTAAGAACGCCAACTTGATCCGATCGCTAGAGGCTGAGACCAAAATGAAGGAAGCGGTGAGTTTTGATAGAACTTTATTATTGCTAAAATCTATAAAAATGCACATAATCCAAAAAATTATGCTCCAATCGCATTAAGATTAAACGAAACTTTTTCACTGTTCTGTTTAACCAATTTTGACTTTTATTGCGTAGCCATAAGAAAGGCATTCGAAGCAAAAATAAAAATTGTATTGTAATTACTTTTTTACATATAAAGGTTTGTTTAGATGGGAATGGAGTAGTGTTTTGTACAATTTTTTTATTATTTTTGTGTAGGTGTTACGGCGCAAACAAGAGGAAGTGTCATTATTAAGGCGAGGACATCGCGACAAGCTCAGCAGCAGAGCAGCCGGTAGACTACATGGTAAGGGAAATATTTATTTACTTAACCTGTACCTGCTTAGATCAAAAGTATTTATTAGGCTTATACGGTCCTTTTTATTCTTATCGAAGAGCCATGGCTTCTTTCTAGTTTGACAATATTTTAGACCAGTTTCCTGAAGAATTCTGCTAGTGGTTTGAGTGTGTATCGAACGGCATTCTAATGGTTGGCCAATACTGCCGCATTCGGACCGGCCACAACGCGCGGGGATTCGTTGCACGCCTCGCCCATGCTGCAATGTAATAATGACTACATTATAAAACAAAATGTTTAACACAACGTCCATATTACTTGTGAACTTATTTCAATCTAATTAACTTACTAAGAGAGAAATGAGATGGCATGAGTTGAACAATGAATACGGCGCCCGTGGGTGGTAACGTAGTCACTTTTTTAATATGTTTTTTGACGTTTTTTTTTTAATATATTATGTTTTTTTACCGTTGTCTTTATTTTTGTGGTCTGAATGATTTCTAAAATTTTGTCCATATATTTTTAATGGGGTTTTATATAGCTCCACCTTTTTAACAGTTCAGTTAAGTTTAAGTTGCTCAAAGAACTCTCTTTCTCTGTCACTCGTAGTATTGACTCAGACTGTCACCGTCCGCAAGCTAGCGTCTACGGTGGCCGGATATCGGCGGGATCGCGGCGGCGAGGGCGCCGTTGCTTTTGCTTTATGCGGTCGGCCTCCTCTATCACTAGCATTACTGTCTCGCAGAAGGAGGCGACCGCCTGCCATTCCTCCTTGCTTAGGTCTTCGTGCTATTTCCTTACTCACATTGTCTATTTTGTTGAATGTCAGATCGCAACCGTTCCCGCAAGAGCACGTCATACCGCGAGGCGTGGTCGCGCCTGGAGTGCTGGGTGTCGCGCGCGTGCGCCGCGCGCTGCACGCTGGGCGAGCTGGAGGCGGCGCTCGAGCGCCTGCTGCAGCAGCGGGAGAAGGCGCGCAACCAGGACCAGGAGCCCGACGCCAAGCATCTCATGCACTACCTCCGGGAGTCCATCGCCGACACACAGGCGCAAATCATGCAGATTGAGGTAACACGGAAATGTACACACATGAATGAAAACTGAAGAGATGTGTTAAGTTACGCTAACTTTACACTTCTCTCTCTGTAAGGCTCTAGACAGACGGCCCACAATTTAACTGCAAATTGCAATTCAGATGCAGTCCGATTGCAATTCAATTGCAGTCGGCGGTTCAGTGCAATCGTGTTAAACTGCACACCAACTGCAATCGATCTGCACGATTGATTTGCAGTTATATTGCAGTCGCGTCAACTGCATTCAAACTTCATCCGAACTGCAATTTACGGTTGGATTGCTGTTGAAATGCAGTTCCTTTGTCTAGAGCCTAACGTGATGGTGCAACGCGAATAAGTTTGGTAAACAATCCGATGCGGTTTTTGCAAATATAACGCAATGCGGTGGCTTAGTTCTACATGTGCGCAAAATAGTGACTACACAATGGTGTCAGGCGTAATTTAAATAGAACTAGTACTTTTGCTAATAACACACACAAGGTATCAAACCACTGAACGCGTTCACTTCAATTCGCTCGTCAACACACAGCTCTCATGCGGATTTTGTCGTATAGATCATGACAGTAAAATACCAATTATTGGATCAATCGCACCGCTTCGCTTTGCAATCATATCCGCGTTGAAGCGCCGTGTTTTTGACGTCGTTTTATTTTACGAAACTTGATTGAGTTTACGATATATATATGTGCTAATCGTTCTATATTTCCATGCCAGGAGGAAAACGACGAAAACATGCTCCCTCGTCTACTAGACCACATCGACTCGGCCGAGGCAGGACGCTACTCGCTCGAGCGACTCGCCGCGCTCACACTGCAGCACGCACAGGACGCCGCCAGGAACCAGAAGATGTTGCAGGACACCAGAGCGCAACTCAAAGAGGTAACTTGTGGCGGTTAGGGTAGATTCAGAATGTAGCCGAGCACCGGCGGTCGCAAGTGGCGGAAATACACACCTAATCGTGCGGGATCGGTTGATTTTACCGCCGTGCTACAGTTTGTGGTACCGAGTGCCTGTGAGTTGTTCAACTTATATATATATATACTAGTGACTCGCCCCAGCTTCGCACAGGTATTGATATTGAATATTTATGCATGTATTATGCGCATAAACTTTCCTCTTGAATCACTCTATCTATTAAAAAAACCGCATCAAAATCCGTTGTGTACTTCTATAGATCTAAGTATACATAGGGATAAGCAATTTTGTTTTATACTATGTAATGATAATGATGATATATCTCAAAGGAAAACCTGATATTTACTGTCAATGCCAGGCCTAATAGAGTCACTCAGCACCAACGGCTAGCTTCAAATTGTATAAAAATTTTACCTGACGCTATTTACAAGCAGCTATGTGCAGCTGTCAAAAAACAATGATAAATTCATGCGTAACTATGACTGGTCACAAAATCGACATTTGATACAGACACGTATGATTAAAAAACGTTTACAAATCTTTTTTTTTATCCACAGTTGGAAGAAAATCAAGAGCGTACCGCGAGTGCTTTAAGAATAGCAAGTACAGAAGACCAGAACCTGAACCCTTGGGGCGGAGTGCCCGCGGCGCTGCACGCTCTGCTGGCGCACGTGTCCTCGGGCACCTCCACGCGCTCCGTGTCTCCTGTAGACAGGTAACATTAGGAAAACATGAACCCATGGGGTTCAGGTACAACATCTGAATCTCATAGGTTAGATACTAGATACATATATTACTCGAAGTTAGCCTGATGGTTTGGATACGGAACTGAAATTTGTAAGGGTTCTAATATGTAACTGAATCCTTTAAAAGTTGTGTGACAAAATGAAAGCACAATCCCTTAGAGTGAGTACACATGACTGCGAACGAGTGTCTTGGTAACTACCAAAGTTTTAATTCTCCGCTCAGTTCGAAAATAGACTTTGATGTTATTGCTTGTTGTGTACGAAAGCGCGTGATCAAATGAATGGCAAAATGGCGGCGAACGATTAGAACGGAAATCTTATAACACGCATCTGATGGCTTGTGTTTACATAAGATAAACCTCTTTATTCTTTAAACGCGTTTTACCAAACCGCTTTAAAACGCGTAATGTATAGTTGCTCTTTGGTCTCAATTTATTTAACAATAGATTCATTCTGAACATCCGTCATCTCTTCATTACCTTAGTATCCATAAAGCTGTATGGACGTTTCGCCCCTGGAGTGACCCGAGGGTGATGTGTGCTTACTACTCTGATTTATAACGACTTTTCTTCAAAAGTTCAAAAACAGCTATATGTCTTTGAAAATAGTTGTCAGTAGTGTCTAAGTTATACTATATCAAACTTCCCAAATGAAACGAAAGTCTAGTTGTATATGTATTATAAATGGCAGTACTCTGATTACACGTATAGTTATTGGCACAGCGCTGCGCACGAAGGCCGCGCGTCCAACGGCGTGCGCGAGGGCGGCAGCGCGCCCGCCTCGCCGCCCGACGACAACACTACGTCGCCCTTCCAGAGGAACACGTACATATTTACTGTTACTTTTCTACGAAGAACATAAAATATAAACAATCTTTTTATTTTATTGGGGACCAAAAAAAAACATTCTTCTTCTTCTTTCCGCCCTTGTCCCATATAATTGGGTGTGACAACGCGCACGCGATCACTAAGCGAAGCGGCTTATTAACAAACAATAGGCGCTTAATCGCAGTGGACTATGTCACTGACTGCACGATGATGCTGAGCGGCAAGCAGTGAAACGAATTGCAGCGTAGGATTCGCGTATACCATTTCAAATCGCTTCGCAATCGCATTCGCGTTAAATCGTCCACGTCGAACGCCGCGTTAGCATTCTAAAGATTGCTATAAACCATTTGAAATACTAACCTTTCATTTATTCAACTGATTTCAACTTCTATTTCGTAGGCATAAGGATGGCATTTACTGCAAGAAAGTGGTTACAATACCAACTATTTACTGTTGTTGCCACTTGCCGGCAATGCAATAAAAGTTAAAATTGGTCAGACAATTAATAGAGGTGTTTTAAATGTCCAATCTTATTTCGGATAGAATATAAGCCAGTTTACCTTGTAATTTTACGTAGGTATTAGTAGGTAAATTATGTATGTTAATTTTGTACATTTTGTAGGTAACAAATAAAATTAACATCATAAACTATTAAATATGTTTCTAATTGAAATACCTTTGTTGCCCAGTGTCCGTCGCGGCTCAGTTCGCCTGCGTGACTTAGGAGTGATAGGTCGCGAAGAGGACCCCATGACGCAGTCTATGGTGGAGCCGCAGTCACCCAGACCCATACCGCTCAGTCGCGTACCCAGCGCGCCCGGCAGTCTCAGGTATAGTATTAAGAACTGACTTTTTTTGGTATCGTGTAGAAGAATTCATGTGCCGATATTATAAAATTGATTTGAGACCCTTATTGGAGAATCATCATCATCTTCCTACCCTTGTCCCATTTTATCTGGGGTCGCCGCAACACGTTTTTTCTTCCGTTCTGTCCTGTCAGTCGTCACGCTATCACTAACTCCCTTTTCTGTCATATAATTTCTCACATAGTCCATCCATATTTTCTTTGGCCTCCTTCTCCATCCATATACATGTAAACTTATAACTCTTTTAATAGCATGCGTATCATTCCTCCTCTTTACGTGACTTTACCAAGACAGCCGATTCCGTTTCACTTTTCAGACAAAGAAACCTTTGCGCTCTTCTATCTGTGTGTAAATATTTTTCAATAATTATCAAAATTAATAATTTTGACTTTGTAATTTAAAACAATGATTACGTTGAGAAAATAGTGTCTCATTGTTGTCATTCAGCTTAGACAGACCTTTGACCAATTTCTTAAAATTACAATAAATTAGAAATTCGTGTTCACTTTGACCAGTAGAAATAAGCCATTAAGATGGATGGTCCTATGCACGATGTCATATCCTAGACTGGTATGAGTTATTGAATGATATCTCACTTTTAAAATAAGTGGTACAATATCGAAAAACACTGGTTGGCGTGTCCTAAGAGCTTAAGAGTAAAAGATATCACGTTCAGGCTGGTGATTATGTCATTACGTTCTGTTGTGAATTATATTACACGAAAGAGCATGGGAAAACTGAATCCAATCGCTATTTAATTCCGCAGAGGCTTACAACCGCTGAACAGCACCCCTGGTGCGCTGGCATCGCCCGTGGCCGTGCGGCGGCCGCCCGAGTCGCCGCGGCCGCCGCGTCGCCACCACAACCTGTCCAAGCCCGCCTCCTTGTACGTATACAACACCCCACTCTACATACCCTAGGGAATATGCCGGGAAATTATCTAGTACATGCGTCAAATGAAAAGGTTCAAAGTCTAATCACTTACATAATTTAATTAGATCATTAAAATATTTTTTTAATCACAAGATTTACAATTTCAAAAATAGTAATTGATGACTTAAATAATTCGCAAAAGTATTTTTAACTTAAAAAAAAACTAATGTCTCTATATTTATTGTTAACACTTTAAAAGTGCACGCAAAAATAAAACTTAAATGTACTAATAACAATTACCTTTTCGTTTAACGATTGTACGTAATAATAGGTATATATATGTAATGACAGAAATGTGACGTATTATAGTATTAAAGCGTTATTATCTTGTTTTACTTTCGTCATTCTTGAAATATTCGCATAGATATGATCAGTACAAATTTTCGATACTTCATTGAAACATTTTGCTGTCATTGTAATCGTTTCAAATGTGTTGTCAGTATTTCATTGTTTTATTTTATGATTAAATTAGGTAATTATATTGTTTATTGGGATTTGGTTATTTTTCTGTCTTTTATGACTGATTTTTCAATCGTTCAATATTTTTTTCGAGAAATCATTCGTTTTTATTTTCAAATTTTCAAATTTTTTATTTAATTTTAATTAACGTTTGAGTTGAAAATTATCTGAAGATGGAAAAATCAGTTGCAACTTAACAATCAAAATGAAAGCTTGAGTATTTAGCCGTATCTCTGTCTCTTTCACTCTGGTATATGTGTTATATCGCTGTCCCTTTCTGCATGGTACACTGCTTGGGTATATGTGCTACACTCTAGGTATCTAGATGGTGTGAGGTAGACATTTCTGTAGTTAGTATATGTATAGATGTGGTACATGTATATTTATGTTTATAATTAAATAATATTAAGTACTACAGGTTTTCTTTAAAATAAGTTAGAAATGATGTTATATTTGTTTTTATTCGCATTTTTTGCGACTAAATGGCAGATAGTTACACCCGTAAAAAGACGGTAAAATATGCGAGTATGACGGAATAATATTAAAGAATATATATCGTGTTGTCTCGCTCTTACGTTCTATAAACTCGATCCCTGTGGTATCTCGCTTTCAAGTTTGAAAGTTTGACCACGGTATGAAAGTTAATGCTTAAACTGTCATTTTTAAATCTATTTTGAGAAAACCTGTAGTGTTCTGTACCCTCTAGTTATATGTGCAAATCATACAAACAACAACGAAATTAGTTTAAGATCTTTACAATTTCTGTTTTTATTTTTACACTGGAAAACTAAATTCACAATTCACACAAATATAACATGCAATTTATATTCTAAATCTAAGTCCGTCCAATCAAAACATGCTAACACAAAATAAAATCAATATAGTAGCCTAACAAGATACATCTTAACTTACATTTTCAAACACAATAAAAAAATCCATCCAATAGATATTTGGCAAACTAAAATCGACCTAAACTCTGCTTCATTAGAGTAGGAATTCATTTAGCACATATAACTGGGTGGTGCTGGCGCTGGGTGGGCGGTCGGCGCTCGTGTGACGCGCGTTGTCCTTGCAGCCTGCTGACCGAGCTGGCCATAGTGGAGGACTGACCCGCCCGGGGCCCCGCCGCGCCGCAGGACCCCTCCTCACACGTCCTCCGAGCCTCTGCATGCGCCCTCCTTATTTATTGCTTCTTCTACGTATTATTAACTCTTTTAAAACGTTATTTTTCATGGTTTGAAATGTAACGTGTTATTTTCAAGTGACATTTATGATATCCGACCACAGATACATTCACAGGCGGGTTTAGTATACGAGTATTTGGGTCTTTGTTATTTAAATATTAAATTATTAATGTGTTACGGTCAGTATACAAAAGTAATGTCAATTATTTATACTAATTACTAAGGCTTGAAAATTAAACAACTATCATTTCTAAAATCACGAAATTGTTAGGTTGTATTACTGTTAAAAAAATGACGTGCTATTAAAAGTATGTGATGCAATTATTTACGAGCGCGCCCGTATTATACGTACGTGCGGGCCCATATTTACTCTAAAAGTATATAACTATGTATATAAATATTAAGCTAAAACATTAACTGTTTGACTCGAACTTTGAAATGTAATCAAAAAGTACAATATTTTAGGCACTAAGCATACGGGTATCGAACCAAAAATGTCTAAAGACGCTTGATACCGCTGCAGCTGCAATTTGGGCAATTTGAACTTTTCTGTGATGATCTTATGATCTAATTTTGTATAACTAATGTATCTTCCAAGCTTCAGTATAGTTTTAAGGGAACTTTGCATTTAAGTGCATAAAATGTTAATTAATAATACTAATCCAAAGGAATTGTTTAGCTTGATGCATTTTACTGTAATATATCAAAGTAGTATGTAAGTATTGTCACAAGTGTAACGTAAGCTTTAACTCGGCAGTTATACGACACGTACTGCAAACTATACAGACGCTCAACTTATCTACCTAATCAACTAAAGCACACAGTCGCGGAAAAAACATGATTTATCATCATCGTTTCAGCCGAAAGACATCCACTGTTGGGCATAGGCCAATTATAATTATCTGATTTCAATTTCTTTTTTTAATATAGATTTTATTTTAACAGTAAAGAACCCATCTTTAATGAATCTGTATTAACTTTCAAATTATATAAATTTAAAAATGGTTTCACGACCTTTGTGATTGATCGTGTCAAATAAGTGGAATTTGATAAAAACTGATATATGGATCAGTATTGTGATAGCACAGAACTAAGGGTAAGTTAACCTAACATAAACCTTAGACCCTTACCCCTTGCATTTGATGAAGCGGTGTGCTGCCAGGGCAGCGGAGTTGTTCACAACAGTGTTTTAGTAAGAAAAGTTTGACACTCCCGATCGCTCCACCACAAAAAGGGTAGCATATTTTTATTTCGTCACTGTACAGGAACAACTTAAGGCAATGATCCCTACTTACGAGTTGTAGGTCGCGGGCACAGGCAGACGCATCACTTTCCGCAATTTATTTCATCACCACTGCTGTTAAAACGGCAAATAAACAAATCGTGACAAAACCGGCATGTTCTAGTACCAAAAATTCGAAGACCTGTGACATCCACCAACCTGCACTGGGCCCCAGTGGTGGATTACGACCCATTCCCTCTCCTTGCGAGGAGGTGTGAGTCCCAGCAGTGGAAACATTATAAGACTGATGCTATATTGTGCTACTGTTTCAAAAACTTGTGCATTATTATGAAGTATCTGTATAGTTTGTAACGTGTGAGTACAGTGTATGTACTAAAGTATATGTATATTATGTAGGCACAATAAATAGTTGCAATACAGCTTGTGTTTTGTTTGCTACCAGCATGACGCACCCCGCTAGATTCTGCATGATCAGCCATTCAATATAATTATTATTAAATTATAAAGAAGTTTTCAAAGTACCGTCTTATTTTATTCTATCGAGTTTACGTTATCAAAACTATAGCTTATTAAAAGTAGGGAAAAATACTTGGATTTATTTGAACAACAATTATGTAATATATATGGGGTTATTGGTTGTTAGTGATAGATACTTAAACATGTAATTGTAGTCATGATAACAATTGGACCAAACCGTAAATCTCAAAAAAAAATCAGCAGAACAATTAGGCGAACATAAATATATTGACCAGCAGTTTTTTTTTTGCGATTTTAAGTTTAGTCCCATAGTAAAAGTTATTTGTTATCATGGCTACAATCACGTGTTTAAGTATCAATCATTAATTACCCTGTATATTTTACAAATGTCAGTTAATTATTTGAAAATAGTGTAAAGAATGAATTTTTCAAGTGTAAGGGTGTGGACACATGTCTACGAATGACAACTACACGACACCGCCTCCGTGAGATGGCCCGGTGCCGAGTAGTTACGGTGCTTCGCGGCCACAAGACAACCACTGTTCAGTTTTTGTCTTAATATGGACCGCGAAAGACGCATTATTCTGCTCCTAATTTAAGTTATGCCTATACTAAGTTGTTTTGGCTTGAAAAGTGTGAGACGTCAACGATACTTCTTATATCTGCTGGCCTTTTACCGAGCGGTCCGCCGTATGCCAACACGGTGCACCATTCTTATCACGACGCCATGCCGTAGACATATGTCCTGACCGTAAGAAATACTGAAAAATATACAAAGAACTTTCAAACTCGATTTTTTTAAAAACTAAATCTAAAAATTTTATTTTTTTTATTTGATCGTTTTTTTTTTTTCTTTCTGGCTAAAACTAGAATTGAAACCCTGTCAAATAGTGTCAATTATACTAAAACTTCTAAGAAGTCTCAAAATATATTATGAATAACTTAAGATTTTTTTTTAACTTTAGACTCTGTGTGCATGATTTCTATTTTAGTTTGAATTTTTTAACTTGTGTTAATAAAACAGTATATTTTTTTAAAACCTCTTACCTACTTTAGACATTTTTTTTTCTAGAATAAATAATATTACATGTAACATTATGATTTATTGCACCAGAGTCCCTTATAGTTGCACCTGCAAAGAGTCTAACTCACTAGCACTTGGGTTGTTTTTAACATTATAGTTTTTTTAGGGCAAACTGCCCTAAAAAAACCAGTAGAAAAACACATGACAGTCATGTAGAAGGCACACAGCCGAAAATTCAAATCAAGAATAGATTCCGCTTCAAACCAAAGACATTGTAAGTATTTTTTTTTGTGTGGTCCATGTTTGTAAACCATTTTACCCATGGCATGGCTACCATTGTGCCCCATTATGCCCCATTGGTCCATATAATTTGTTGCTACATTCGATGTTGTGATGTCCTTTTAATCTGTTAATCTAAAATTCCTTGCTTATGAAATTACATTATTAAACTTTCATTAATAAATTCGCCCTGCATTTTATAAAGGGAATAATCAAAATAGGATCATTTACTATGGATATAGGTCCCCTGAAGATTTACGCCATAATATTCAGCTATTCTTGCAAATCTAAATAATTTAACTTGTCTGCTATCCAACGCATTATTCATCTTTAAATTAAAATAATACGTCATCATTTTACTACTAGACAAATGACGAACTCGACCTGACTTGCATTTCAATTAACTTTTAATTAGCACAGTCTTGATTATTACAAAATTGAACATAAGCACTTCTCACAGGTACTAACTACTTCACAATGTTCGCATTAAGCCGTAGCCAGAATCATTGCAGGAACTTGCAGATATATCTGAAAAGCTCGCTAACTTAGTCGGTTTCAGATATTCCGTTTTATAATAAACACGTAGTTCCAATTACTCGTACGAACACTTTTTAAAATGTCATCTCACGGAACGGACTCTAGCGTTATAGTTCGATTTTTAATCCTAGACTAAGATTTGACAACTCAGAATGTCACACTCTAGAAATATGTTCCCAATTTTCTGGAGTTTGACATTTTAAGTTGTCAAATCGTAGTCTAGGATTGAAAAACGAACTATATCGGGTCTAAATGTCGCGATTTTTCTGGCTCCGGTTTTCTTCATATAACATCCGAATGTTCCATGCCCCGCTTGCTAACTGGGTCACTAACGCAGAGAGGCGAGCGCGACGGTGGGCACGCCGCCCGCGTCCCCGGGCGCGTCGCGTCGCGCCAGGGATGACGACGTGTTCCTGAGGCTGGCGGGCGCGGGCCACGATAACACGCCGCAAGGAGTCGTCAAGGAAATTACGCTCAAGGTGGGTTATGAATATGAAACTTTAGCTACATTACAAATCCTTTTTTTATTAAATTCATTTAAAGTGTCTTGTTGTGCGCAAAATGGATTTTGTGGTGGGATTAAACAAGTTGGAACCTGTTTATGGGGTTTAAATCCACACCTTTACTTATGACAGGCTTGACCAGAGCTGGCTTTGTTCTTCTTCTTGGTCACTCTCACGTGATTGGTCGTGGTTATCAGGAAAGTAACTCTCTGGATGCTGTCAGGATACCACGCAAGACTTCTCGCCGTTTTTACCTGCTGGCGGACCTCACTCGTCCCATGGGCCTCTGACAGCCGCTTTGATCTGATCACTCCATCGCCACGGTGATCTGCCACGTGGCCTTGCCTCGATAGGTTTAACAAAGCGTTCGATGCAGGCTCTTTTAACCTTAAAAAATAACGGATATTGTATTAAGTATCAAAACTTTTTACACTCAATTCTATTGCGTTCTTATTATAACCTGCATAATGTGGTGTTTGTTTAGCGGGTAAGTGGCAGTGGTGGCAACAACACGGGCGCGTGGCTGCAGTGCACGCACGTGGCTGAGGGACACGCCGGCGCTGCACTGGCCCTCGCAGCCACCACGCATATGCTCTACAGCGGCGGAGTGGGTAAGACTACAAAGCTACCCCAAAATACTCACTATTATAAGCTTTTATTTAATTTCGCCTGTCTCGCCATGGCTCACGTCTACATAGAAAAAAGTGCGGAAACCATACTCAGACATAACGTAACATTCACCTGTCCCGATGTTTGTGATCAAATCTTGTGTATAAAATTTGATCCACTTCCCGGTTACCAATTGAGCTGTAATTTTGTATGCATGTGTAAATCAGATGTCAATGCAAAATTGTTATGTCATGGAGTTAATCTGATGATGGAACCGGAAAGTGGTCGTAAGAACTCTGTAATTAAACGACACAACCCCATTGAGTTTGGGCTCGTGGGATTCGTATTAACGAGTGTTAATTATACTCGTACGTATACCTATACGTATAATTAAAGCTCGCAAGCTTTTCTAGCGCCGTATACACCTGTATATGGTGCTATAAAAGCTTGCTATGCAAAAAAATAATTTTGCAAACTTGTTGAATTACAAAAACATTCCAATTCTAATCGCAATATCATCGACAATCGATATCACATTTGACTCAAAAGTTGGACCAATTTGTGGAGCTAGCACTTGACTGTTGTCTTCTCCCCTACCTCCAGACCGTACAGTTCGCGGCTGGGACTTCACCGCCGGCACCGAGGCGTGGCGAGGCTGGTGCGGCGGCAGCGTGGGCGCGCTGGCTGCCGGCGAGCCCGATGCCAGGAACTCCAGGCTAGTGCTAGCAGCTGCTGGAGCAGCAGTCAGGATGTTCGACACCAGGTCCAGGACGCCTGTCACCACACTTTGGTAAGAGGAATTGTTATTAATTAAAATGACTGGCCTGTTGGTCTAGTGGTTAGAGGTCCTGATTGCTATGCCGGAGGTCGCGGGTTCGATTCCCACCCAGGACAAATGTTTGTGTGATGAGTACGATCATTTGTTCTGTGTCTGGATGTAATTTATCTATAATATGTAATATGTATGTATTTAGAATAAGTATGTTTATCAGTTGTCTAGTACCCATAACACAAGCTCTGCTTAGCTTGGGACTGGACGACGTTGTGGATAGTTGTGGTATATACTATATATTTTCTCATTGAAGAAAGACAATTTGAAAAATCGTTCTTGTTGAGAATGAGAAATAATATTTTTATAGAGGTATGCAAAACAGTGTGTAAAGTCCCACCAACATTCGCTAAAAAGGGAGGATCAACCGACCAGAAGGGTGTTGTGTCAACTCCTAACAACTGCCCAATAATTGCTTTTCAGACTTTTGAACACTTTGATCTAATTTTATATCAGTTATGGATTCTGTATTACACGTGTAAACACGTGTAATATAATAGTTTGAACCCCCCCCCCTCCGCAGGTCGTCGGGCGCGACGGGTCCGTGCCCGGCCAACCGCGGCGTGGGCGGCGAGGTGGCCGTCACGGCGCTGGCGCTCACGCAGAACCATCGCCTCTACACCGCCGCAGGGGACAAGCTCCGATTGTGGGACCTCCGAATGTAACTAAGTTTTTGTATTCTGTTATTTTGTCGATCGGCTTATGAATATCACATCTAGAAGATCTGAAAATAATTTAAACAGTACATTATTAATTTCAGTCGTATTGTAGTATTTAACATTCTCTTCAAGATATAAATTAATTATATATGTTACTTTACAGTATTGAGTCCAGTCATATAGCCGTTGTGTCTCCTGCAACGGCTGCTATTTCAATTTAAAACTATAACGCATTCGCATTAACAAACATTTAATAGTAATGATGTAGAAAATTTGTTTTAAAACGGAATAGCAGTAATAAATTCAATTAAATCAAAGAAATATTGTGACCACGTGACTAACGAAGAAAAAATATGTCATTATGGTATTGAACTCACGGAACAAAAGTTTTTCGTTAAAAATGTCATTTTATTATCATTGTATCCTTAATACTTGTATTTAAAAGAGAATTAGGGCCAACGCTGTGTAACGCAGGGCCACGCGCGAGCGCACGGGCAGGTTTCGTCGCGGACGCAGTATTGCTAGTTCAACTTTAACAGTATGCATGTATAGCGCTGTTGATGGAAAATTTAATACATGATATTATTACGTAGTAAACGACGTCGACAACTACTAGCATAAAAAAAAGGACAACCCATAAACCCATTTATTGAGTCACGTCACACCGAGGATGGCTCGAGTGCAGCGAGTCCGGACGGAAGACTGCTAGGGGCGCCCGCTTTACGTTGCGTTGGCCCTGAAATATAATAAACTAATTCCATTTTTTTTTCTGAGCCAAGAAAAGTATTGTCAAGGGTTGAAAAAAACATTTGTCTCATAATTTTTTTTTTCTTAAATTGAACATTATTACGGGTATTTGTCAGGATGGAGTGCGTGTGCAAGCTGTGGACGGGTCACGCGGCGGCTGTCATGTGCCTGAGTGTGGGCCGCGCCGCCGGCGGTGACCTGGTGGCTACAGGCTCCAAGGACCACTACGTCAGGACGCTCGACATGCTGCCTCAGGATACTGGTACGTCTACTCCGGAGGGGTAATGAATGGAGAAGACAAATGTCCCTTGCATTTCTCGTACATAAGCCACTTGATGTATTAGTTAATAGTATCATCGTCATCACCCTTTTAATGTTCTCACGGCTGGGACCTCCTCTCTAACGCCTATAACTGACTCTCTCGACAGGCCTCCTCCCTAAGGGAGGGAGGCGGGGTTAAAAGTGAACGCTCATAGTTATATATCTACCGCTAAATACAAAGTAATGCTCATATGATCATTACTTTGTTTTTTTGTTTGATATAAACTAATGCTTGACAGCGATCCTATCTGATGGTAAGCTGTGATGCAATATATTGCTGTGATGCAATGCATTCTCATCGATGGTGTTTAATTGTTAAGCGTGCGAGGAAAAAGAGGAATGAAATAATACTCCCTTCCATCATTTTGTTTAACAGTTCAGTTTAGGTCGTCAAACGGTTCGCATAAGAGCTCATAGCACTACCTCTGACACTAACTCGGTTTTAATATTGTAGGTAGTTGGGAAGCAAGTAACCGCTGGTTGCTGGAGCCGCCGCACTACGACGGCGTGCAAGCGCTCGCGCTGTGCCACGACGACGCGGCGCTCTACAGCGCCTCACGGGACACCAGCCTCAAGCGCTGGAGTCTGACCGACCATACGCTGACACATGTGAGTCATCTCATTTATCCTGTTATTCAATATTGAACTTAAAAACTACTGCAAAGTGATTTTCAGCTCGATAACTGTATACCTAAAAATTTACAAAGTTAACTTTTTAACTCTTATGTTAATTTTGTATTCAGTTTCATGCGTATGAACTATTTATACAATACTAGCTTCTGCCCGCGACTTCGTCCGCGGTAAATTTGTGAAACAAAAGTAGTGATCAGTCAATATCCATGTTATATAAATAATTTATAGCCTATGTCACTCAGGAGTAAAGCAGCTTTCTATTATAGCTTCAATTTTTCCAATCGAACCATCAGTTCCAGAGATTACCTCCTACAAACAAAAAAACAAACTTTACCTCTTTATTATATTAGTGTAGATAAACGGTTAACGACTTAGGGTGGGTTGTTTCAAACAGTCAGTTAACGTTACATTCGAACGGTTAAAAGTTACTATTATTTGAGACGTTTGACGTTTGTTAAATTCAAAGCGTTTTTTCATCACATAAAAACCCAATAGTCAAAGTTATTCGGGTTGCCAGTAGAAAGAAACACATTTTCCCAATAAAAGTAGTCGGGAGATTTTTTTCAGTATTGCAATACGTCTACGTTGATATCATTTTGACTTTATTTGTTTTAAAAAGCCGCCAAGATAATTAAAAAAAAAAAACAAATATGGCGGCAAATAACGTTAACTAATATGTTTTCGCCCTATGATGAGTTCCTAGACAGTTCTTGTCTGACAATTACAGTGAAGTGACCTAACGAAATTTAATCGATTTTTTTATAACATCGATTCAGTTGGCAAAGAAATTGGAATCGGATTGCTAAATATTCGATTTCTTTTCCTACTAATATTCTTATGTTATAAATGTGAAAGTTTGTGGATGGATGTGTATGTGGATGTTTGTTACTCTTCCACGCAAAAACTAGTGTACGGATTTTGATAAAACTGTGCAGTAGTATATGTAGATTATAAATCACAATAAGACATAGGCTACATAACATCATGGGAGCAGAGCAAAAACCTGATATAGTTCCGGCGAAACCGCGGGGGACCGCTAGTGATAAATAAAACGCAGTATGTTTAATATATTAATAATTTATTTACTCTTCACTGTCAGAACTTGATTCTTGATTAGAGCTTATATCCATATCGGAAGGATACAAGGCAGACGCACTCGTACTGACGCGACGCGGTCGCGATTACAAGATGGCCATTCCGATTTATAAATTTTTTATCGATTAGTGTCGATTAGGTAGTGTGAAGTAGTGTCAATCTCTATAGTCAGAAGTTCCGTTCAACGCATTACACATTTTCTACACTTATACTTTTTTATTTTATGTACTTAATTTTATGTAACTTAATTATAGTCACTATAATTTACTTTGTAATTTACAAAAGGCAGTATTTTTTTTATCATTCAATTTGTAATTATTTTGCCACTGTATTTTTTTTTGTCTAAAGTAGTATGCGTGCCACGGAAAAAAATGAACTGTCAGGGAACTCATCTTAGGGCGAAAAAACATTAGCGGGTGAAGCATCAGTTATGGTAACAGTAACTTTTTAACGTACGTAACGGCCGCCATTTTGTGTAACAACCCAATTTTTGGGTTAGTGTCATTTTTAACTGTTTTTCGTGAGTCAAGTACGGCTGAAACAACCCGCCCTTAGTAATTCTTTTATAACTGTTATAAGGCTTCCAATTTTAAACAATGGTTGAAAGTGTTGAAACGATTCAAACTAGAGATGTGCCAAGTTGGCTGAGTCAATTATTATAAAAAAGAACGATAGTTCTAACGACTAGGTAGTCTGTCAAACCAATGTGTGTGTGTGCTTTCGGGGGTATTCGAAAATTTGCGTGTCGATTCGTTTACAGTTGTTTCATGCGCAAGTCACAACTGCCGTCTACGAGCGTGTTGGAACACGTTTTGTTTTTTACTTCTCATTATTGTTTCTTGATTGAATTTTGCATTTGTTAATGCAGTGATTTCGTGTAGAAAATGAAGACAATACTGCAATTATTAATTAAAGTGGAACAGCTCAAATAAAATTCCATCATATCAAGATGAAAGTGGTGTTTTTTTTTATCAATTAGGTAATGATTCACATAAATCAAGTGTAACTAGTCACTTATCACGGCTCTTTGGTTAGTAACTGAAGTGGTTCAGCAAAAATGGCGTTATAGGGATGTTTTTGCTCCGAATTCAGGAGGTAGGAACTCCCAGGTGACACCATTGTGCGAACTATTCAAAAGAAATGGTGGAGCAAATGGGCGAGGTGTCCTTGATTGTCTCCTTATATTGGCGAGCAGTGGCAGCGATATTTCACGCCGAGCGCTAGTTCAAGCCATGATCTGAGAGGGAATGAATCGTTTTAAATAACAAAGTTTTTAATCTGCTAACGTCATTTTTCTCTTGTCCAGGGTGTAATGAACGCCCACAAAGGCTGGGTGACGGGCGTGTGCGTGGTGGGCACGGGGCAGAACACGCTGGTGGCGAGCTGCGGGCGCGACGCGGCGCTGCGCGTGTGGAGCGGCGCGCTGCGAGCTGCCGCCGCGCCCGCGCAGCTGCCCGACCTGCCGCACGCGCTGCGAGCGCATCCTGACCCCAACCTGAGGGTGCTGTACACGGCCGGCAAGTGAGTAGTGTGCTGTGTGTGCAGGGGTACTATGTTTAATTCGTAGCTGTGTACTAAGCACGATTGTGTCTACCGTGTATTCGCGTTAAGAAAATAGTGACTCATCTTAACTACAAAGTTTACAAATCACACTCGTCTTTACTACAAACGTTCTCTTATTAGGACAGAAATCAAACCATAAAAAAGAAAGCAAACTTTTTTATGACACTGTGTCTTAATATAATATATTAAGACACAGTGTCATAAAAAAGTTTGCATATTAAAAATTAATTTTAAAATTTAATCAAATTCGACAGACTTTTCACTTTTATTATTACAAATAATCGAGGATTACGTTTTTAAAATTGACTTATATTAACATATAATAAGAAGACAGCGTTCTAATTTGCTGTTTTGCAATTTATCGTGACTATGCTGAGTGACAACGATGAGTCACTATTTCATTAACGCGAATACACTGCTAGACCGGTCAGTCGTTAAGCAAACATTGTTTTAATGGTAGACTTATGTCCATAACGTCAGAAATACACAATAATTTTATCTTACAGGTATTTAGTTTTCCAGATTAACAAAAAATAACACAGATTTACTTATCTGGTTTACATAAGCTGTCGAATCAATGTTACTATTACTCCTTTAGACCAGTTATAGGTGGTATAAATTAATGAGTTTGTTAACACATTATTAAATAATATTAACCATATTCACAGAAGTTGATTATCCCTTCCCTATTATTATTTTTTTTTAATTGCACAACAAGTGTTAATTATTATGAGTCTCTATTTATCACTTCCATATGTATAGGTATTTCTAATCCTGATCTTTACATAGATATTGTCATCAGTTAGATTGTGCCTGTGTTAGAGTAGTTAAGTTGGTAACGTGCGAGTGTGTTGCAGCGGCGGCGAAGTGCGCGCGTGGCGGATCACCGTCGAGCAGTGAGCACAGGTGCATACACACAGACATACAAACAAACATGCAGACATATAGCACCTATACTACAATCGGACACTCCTTCCACACAACGCCCACAAAATTTGTCTTGGTGTTTTCAATTATATCCTGAGCCTTTTGTGTAAATTAATTATATGCCATTATGCTTAGTAAATAAAATCAATAGCGTCACTCTTTGTTTGATATTGACATGAATTCGAATGTCTCAAATAGCTGTTAAAAAGTGTCTTTAGCATCAGTTGTCAGAAGAATAAAAGACGTTTTGCTTAATTTATATATATACACGGTGCAGTTTTGAAACTGCACAATATTTCAGGAGGTAATCATGTTTTCTCGACCCGAATCATCAATAAAATGAGTAGGTATTTTTTTCATTTTTAATATTATAACTATTGATATCGGTACGTGTGAACTACCTTTATTTAAACACGGCCAGTCTGATACTAGCCCTATAACCGCTTCACACACAGAAACACGCAAACGATAAATTAATTCATGTACACAGTGACATGACGTGCGATAAATCACATCGGGTGATTCTGTATTTTTTTTTTAAAGAGTTATTCTGAAAACAGTTAAAATTAGAAAAATTAAATAACAAGTATTATTGATGATTGACGAGGTATCGTATTTTTTTATGTTTATTTATGCGTTTTATTAGAATCTCCTGAAATTTTGTGCAGTTTCTTGTATATTTTTTTAATTATTGATAGGGTCACGTTTGCCCACATCTCACTTGATGGCAAGCGATAATGTAGTCGACAAAGGAGTACGCTTGCTTGGAAGTGACCCCGTTTTCAACGACCGATCACCACACGCACTATGCAAAATCCACCCAGCACACTATACACTCCTACAACCAATACGATGTACAATAGCTTTAGATGTCGCTAAGTTATCACTAACAAGACCAAACCCAATTATAATACTTATTACAATTTCGTATTTTATGTATAAAACTTCATATTTCACGTATTTATCATTTTCATCTGTAAGGCCAGGTAAATGTTTCATTATACTCTTCTGGACAAAGCGGCTACTAATATACTTAGCTTGATCATGTAGTTTTGATTTTCATTCATCATGCCAGTTGGTATATAGGACCTATTTAGGAAATATTATATACTATTGTAGAGTTAAACAAAAATGAGCCTTATGCGTTACGTAATAGAAAAACACTAACAAATTAGAAAAATGTAGTGTACTTGAGCTTGATTACTAAATAAATGTATGTATTAGTCCATTAAGTTCCAAGAGTACACAGGTGTCCGCACACCTACTGTCTTTTGTGTCTGTAATTACGGTAGTCGGTATTTTGAGCAGTATAGACATTAGAATAGTTTACCGTTATTTAGACGTTTTGGCTTGTTTTTAAAAGCCTTCAGAATCTGTGCGATTACTTGAAAGAAATTTAAAAAACTAGCTTTTGTCAGCGGCTTCGCCCTCGTACATAAAATATAGCCTATGATAGTGTGACGGGTGACATTACAGAGTGGAAGAAAAAAACATGTTGCACCGACCCCAAGTAACATGGGATAAGGGTAGGATGATGATGATGTCACTCAGGAGTAAAGCAGCTTTTTATTGTTGCTATTTTTTTTTCAATCGGGCCAGTGGTTCCAGAGATTACCTCCTACAAACAAAAAAATAAACGTTAACTCTTTATTATATTAGTGTAGTAAGCAAAAAATAATGTCAGTCGTCAAGTGGAAGAAGACTTGAACAAATTTGGACGTTAGCTATGCACACAATAGAATGGTTGCGTGTGTCCCGTGTGTACACGTGTGGCACGCGTCGCTTGCGCACGCGCCGCCGCTTCACCCCCACTCACTCAGGCAAAACTGCGCTTTGCTCCAAACTCCTTTCTCATGAACTACCTCTGTAAATGTTCTGCTTAACTTTTCTATAATTGAATCGGCTATTTTTAAAGGCGGCAATATGACTTTTTGAGCATATCTACAAACAGAAAAATAACCGGAAAAAATAGCGGATTTTAAATTGAAATAAGACTTTATTAAGTACTTAAAGTTTTTTAAGCTTTTGTCGGCTTCGCCAGCCTACATAAAATATAGCCTATGACACTCAGGAGTAAAGCAGCTCTCTATTATTGCAAAAAAAATTCCAATCGGACCAGTAGTTCCAGAGATTACCTCCTACAAATAAAAAAAAAAACAAACTTTACCTCTTTATTATATTAGTGTAGATTTTCAATGACGTACCGCCGATTTTGATAGTTAGGTATACTCCGTAGAAAATAAAATTGTACATTTAAACAAACCTTTTTTACTGCCTGTTCGATCGATTTCGAGTTCTATTCCGTAGAAATAAGGATGGTATTAAATGCAAAAAATACTTATAATACGAACTATTTATTGCAGTCCCTACAACAGCATTACTAGGTTAATGCTACGCTATGCTGCATAGCTCCCAATAACTTTTCAGAGTAAATATTCAAATTGCCACATTAGAGACTAGCCGACTCAATTCATATTATTTGCCGTGATTAGGTATACCAATTCGAACATTTATGAAGGTAACTAATAAAGTCCATGATATTATTTCAGCAGCTCTCAAATTGAGAGAACTTCAAGTAGTTCAAAGGACTTGGTAGATTTCTTGAAAGAGATTGGTGTAATCTTTGCTGACATATGAGTCTTTTCTATGTTAATTCGAAGTTTTTCTTGTGAGTGTCCCCAGTTCCAACTTCATTCTATTTTTCAACAGCTTTACCTTAGTTACTAATTAAGCAAAAAATCTGTTATCCACGTCTGTACAGTAATTATTCCATTAATTAACCCTGCTTTAACTGTTGTGTGTAGTTTTCTTAGCTATTAACCCTTTACCGAACCCTTCTATTATAAATTTTAATGGCAATTATAAATTTCCCCAGTAACGTCAAGAAAGCTTGTATAATGGTGCTGTACTAATCGTTTGAAATCCTCATGTCTTTTTTCTTTTATAAATAAATCTGCAAACACAGGTGGAGGCACAATATCGTAATAACATCTTCCACTGTTTTTACTTTGCCACAAGTTCCACAATTGTTAAGCCGGTGGCAGACCAAGTCCAGCTATACTACGGTTTGGTATTTTGCCAGTTATCATAGTGCAAGTACGTACATACGTACAAGTATGAAAAATTTACCAAACGACAGGAGCTAAACTCTCTTAGACTTTTGAGGCTCCGGCGAACGCCAGCGTTCGGATACCTATTGTTCTTTAATTGTGTCTGTAATTTACAAAGTCAAACGGTTAAATCTTAGTTCAAGTTTTTGGTCTGCAATCGGAATTAACATTGACTAATAAACCAAAATATATAAAACACTTCATTAATTTCATTGCACTAACATGCAAAAAATATTGTGCTTTCACTGCTATCTACTAAAAAAACCATCACAAACATCATCTATATGACCCATTCTTCCTCCAGTGACGGCAGGTTACGGTGCTGGCACATCCGCAAGAGCAGATGACCATCAGCCCCGTGCTCGGCCGCTCCGAGCACGCCCACGCGCGCGCCGCCCGGCCTCGCCGTGCACGCCGCGCGCCCACAGCGCAGGGCCTGGAGGTGACTGCGGGAGACTGTCACGTACCGTAACACACGCTGGATATACGCTTGTAGGTGACAATATGCTAAATATAATCTGATAGCGATTACACTGACACAAAATGTCTTGAAAAAATATGTTAAAATAAACTGCAGTATCCAAGACGTTATGACAGTCTATGTAGTGTAAAGAGGCGTACAGTAATTGGGTACTAATTATGCATTTCCAACTTCTTAGAAAAGGATACTAAAGGCCTGTACGCATGGTTGTCGTCTATGAAACGTGTGAATATGAGTGAGAAAGAGAGAGAGCATGTTTAGTACAAGATCTCTCTCTCTCTCTCCTTTATGGCAGTGATTATAGTATGCGTCTGTTCTCAAAAGCACTGAAAGTAAGTACTAAGTATGATGTTTCCTCGATTGTTCGAAAGAGTATTGACTGTCGTGGCCATGTTTTAATAAACTGTTGGATTTTAATGAAGGTAAGGTAAGAACCCTTCTTAAAAACATGGAAAGGAGGCATGAATCTGTCTTTCTGTAGAGTAGCTGTTTGTATGTAGATTGTTGCAGATTTTCATGGCCAAGCGACTGCCAAGGGAAGACAACTACATCTCGATAGTATCTTGTTAGCGAATGTTTGATCTCTATTTTTTTTTTAATACTAAATCAAAATGAACAAATTCATAGAGATTAACAGTTTGTACTGATGATTAAATAAATACAACGATTTTTTCACGAATGCGAAATATTGCAGCTTTGTAGTTATGTAATGTATTTTCGATTTTAAAGACTTATCTTGAATTTATTATTATGTGTTTTTTCATTTAAATATTTTATTATTTTCGAATCAAATTACTTTTTAAATTACGACCTAAATGTTGTACCTGGATTTATTTTAAACTAGAGAGAATCGACTGGAATTGAAAACAAGGACATTCCAATATTGAAATCAAATAACGTAATCAAAGATATTTCAATTTATTACTTCAGGCAGGCCTAAAAATGTAGGTAAACTACATGGTAAATTGGTAACTTAAGTAAGTAGCTAGATTTAAGTAAAGTTAAAATCACTCATCTTATGCAATGATTATGAAGTATTAAATAATGAAACATATAGATTTTATCGTAAAAGACACGTAGTGTGTAGTTTCACGAAGTCCTAAGTTATTTAGTTCGGGGAACCGTCGCTAGATTGTCATGGCGCTAGTGAGCTTAATTGTGGATAGGAAGCCGTTTGCACAGAAGTTGCCCAAAGTGTAGTGTGTTTACAAATATTTGAATCCAAATGCAGGATTATTCGATAGAGTAGCAGCCCTGGTACGCAAAAGACAACTAAACGTACATGGGTGGGTGTTAGTCAGTAAAAGTCTGGCACTCCCTGTCACGCAACTCAGATCGGGAGTGTTAAGTGATTTCCCATCCAAAAAAATAGTTTAAGTTTTAAAATTACTTTTGGCCATTTTTGTGCAAACGGTTTGGCAGCTTTAGATAAATGGTAACACAAATAATTATGTTTTATCTTTAAGCTCACTAGCGCTATAGGTAGGTAGATAAACTAAATACGAGAGTTGTGTGATAGTTTGAGTATACTGCTAGAAAAGGGCCTTCTTAATAACATAACACTGTTGTTGTTGTTGTAACCGAATTTATTTCAAAGCTTACGTGATTTTACGGGGATTTAATTAACTAAAATTTAAGGTCATATTGTCCTTCATAAACTAAAATTTACATTATTCTATAACTTTTAATACTATTTCGGCAACTTTTACTCAACTGGATTGTTTGAGTCATTGCATCCCTTCAGGAGCAGATTTTTGAAAACCCTTTCTTAGTATTCGCCTTGTGCAAAATTTCACGCTCCTAGTCCCAGTACTTTTGGCTGGGCGGTGATATGTCAGTCAGTCAGTTTCTCCTTTTATATATATAGATATGATCTTAGAAATCCAGCTCACTTATTAAATCCCCGTTTCATCACGTAAGTTCGTTCTCTTAGAGATTTTATTCCTAATAGGAACAGCCTTAGCTTAGCTTAAATTTTTCATAAATCATTTAAAATGCGTACGTTACTATTTAGAATTGTTGCACGAGAAGTTAGGGTTCGAATTTGGGGATGTGACACATAGATAATGTCTAGTGTAATAATACTCGTAAAATTAATTGTATGGGAATTTAGAAGGAATTTATTAACCAGGTTTCGGGTTAGGAAGTAGTGCCATCCCCACAGCTTGCCAATGTATGTGAACTACTTGGTAATAAAACTTTTACACAATGCAAAAAAATATTATTGCCAAAACTTAGAATGACTAGTTTGCAGTAGTTTTCATTTATGAAACTTATCACATTGTCTAAAAGTTAAATTACTGAGTAGTCGATAATATTAAAAAAAAAATGATTCGATCGTTATTTAAAAGCCAACGCATGCCAAATTGTTCGCACAATCCCTGGCCATTATTATGGAAGCCAACATTTTTAGCCCAATTTAGCCAACTTAACAACATCGTTTTTGGCAAAGTCTAATTCTGTGTAGTTTTTAAATGGATTTCAATAACTTTCTTCTTCGACTAATTGTTTATAATCATTTTCATATTTCTTAGAACGGGGGACCAAAAATGTCTGTATCTGTCTGTTCTTGTCACTTCCAAAAATCGGATTACTCTATCGCGTTTGATATAAAGAAATCATGAATATAAAAATCTGATGAAGTCATCGTTAAAAACTATCAGAATTAGACTTTCGACAATAAGTGAACCGCTGGTTCCGTTCAGGTTATGTTTTAGTTATAAACTTTTATCAACACGTCCACAAACACAGAGTAGTATAGTATTAGACACACATTATTTAAGCGTTAGTTTATAACTTGAAAAACATAATCTTCGGGAGCCAGCCCTAACTAAAGTCTGTTCAGATAATAAACTAAGAGATTAGTCTCCACTACTCATTCTAGAACTGATACAACAATTATGATAGTCTGTGATTAAACGAATAATTATATTTTTGTACATTCCTGTGCTACGGGTACACATAGCAATCATGAACATGTAATCACATTTATTAGACTTGTAGGTCGACGTCAAATTATATAGGAATAACCTTTTTAACATTATGATACTGTCTAAATATTTTAAACCTTATCTTAAGTACGCTAAGGGCTATGATTTTCAAACAAATATCTGTTTTATTTACAATAGTTGAAGGTTTATTTTATTTTATCTCTCCTCAATGCGTTTTTTCAGTATTATATTTTAATAGGCAAGCGCCTTGTGTATATTATTTTAAGTAAAATATTGATTAAGAATCACAAATGAATGAATTTAAAGGAATAATCAAAGTTGTTAAGTATATAATTTTTATGGAATGCTTGCGAGGCTATCATATGCTAGGAGCTTCACTAACAAAGATATATTGTTCTGAATAGTGTAATGTATGCTGTATAAGAATCCTTGCAATAATTACTTGTAAAGTTATATACCGCGTTATATGAAGACGTACAAGCAGACAAAATCATTATCGATTATCTCATTTAGGTTTAATTTTTAAAGTTAAACAATTTTAATTGGTAATTATCGTCGGTCAAAAATATCGAAAAATTTATGGTTGGTTTAGTTTGCCGAAAAAACCGTAAAATTACAGAACTAGGTTAATTCGGTGACTCATTTTCAACGGCGTAAATTACGTCTTTTACTGCACTTACTTTTATTTTTAGAATATTATTTTTAAGGAGAATTTTTATGAACACGTAATCGTTTTAGTTACCAAGTCGATAAGTCTGCGCACAGTACTAAACTGTGTTGTGGAGGCTTGAGTTGAGCCTGGCCGCTAGTCATGTAGGATACGCGTCTTATGTGTAGTGTCAATGTTAAATATATATTAGTTTATGGGGATGTTTGTCAACTACATCATAAAATAATTCTAATTCAAGTGAGTACAAAATTGGTTAGCAAATTGACATAGTGTAACTTTCAATCCAGTTTTTTTTCCATTCGCAATTATTGATTATAGTTCGTTTTTTAATTCTAGACTACGATTTGACAACTCTAAATGTCACACTCCAGAAATATGTTCCCAATTTTCTGGAGTTTGACATTTTAAGTTGTCAAATCGTAGTCTAGGATTTAAAAAACGAACTATAAATGCAGTTCACAAACAACCCTAAATACAAATTGACAAAATTATCTTTCATTGACATTGTACAGATATCTTTTATTATCACAGTTTATAATAATTCTTTTTGTTACTATTGCATCAGGGAGTAATGAAATATATGAGATTATTATTATTCTAAATAAATTATAATTTGTGTTCTCAATTAATTTGTATCGGAATGTTTTGTACTGTTTAGACGATGATATTAGGAGTTTTATGATTTTTATTATAATTTTATGTCGATATGAATGAAATGTTTATTAAATAAAATTATACAATACCATTTTACGCTTTTTTTTATAAGCACCAATTTGAATAAATTATATCCAATGACAGAGCTGTATAGATGGCTAATTATTGTACGGACAAAATCTGAGTGAGATCGGTACGAAAAGAAGAAGGCATTATAGCTCAATTATTTCGTTTTCATAGATAAAAAAAAAATGTAGAAAATTATTAGAACGAATCGTTTAATATCTCCGAAACGTAAGAAAATCGTTTCGTGCACTGTTCACCCGACAATAGTATCGTAGACCGTCAGCCTGGCAGTAGGACGTTGATCGTTTCAATTTAAGTGAAAGCAAGTAAATAGCCTCTTCAGCCAGGTTATGGCACATAAAAAAATGGCAGAAAGAGAAAGATGGTTTTACTCCACTCTACCAATCCACGCCCGATGGACTGTGCATAAGGGCTAGCCTATACCCTCTTCCGTCTTCCTTACAGTGGTCTGCGGGAAACGTACTTTGTGAGGTCTATCTTCCAAGCACATAGGCCCAAGTTGGAATTCCCGCGTACCAGTCACAAAATATTATGAAAGGGTCCAAGAAGGAAGCAGTTCTGTCCTCTAAGGGGAGGAATCTTCACCCCTGATTGAAGCGGTTTACTAGCGCAACCTATAACGGCCGGTGATTGTGAAGTTAATGAAACAAAAAAATTATACAAGTATATTTATTTGCTTAAATACGTTAGTCAGTACATGCGTCAGTCGTGGTTCAGTACTTGTACTTGGCATGCTTGCTATGTTTCCGGTGGTGATGCGTAGGGGGCGTGGCTGGCGACCGAGGGCGCCGCCTACTCTCCCTGTCCCTGTCTCTGTCCCTCTCTCTATCTCTTTCTCGCTCCCTCTCGCGGGAACGTTCACGTTCTCTTTCCCTTTCACGCGATCTTGAGCGAGATCTAGACTTGCGATCACTGTGGAATAACAGAAGGAAAATATTTATTTTTTGTACTTAAAAATGGGGATTATAGACGTGCGAAAAAAGGCTAACAGGTTAAAATAGGTTTAGGCGAATCACATTCGCCGCATACAGATTGGCCACTAGACAAGTCTCCACACTAAGGGCGCCTGAAGATGGACCTAGAAAAAAGTGGCGAGATGACCTATCGCCGACTTCGAGGACTGGTTCGAGGTGGCACGAAAAAATAATACCTCGAAAAAATGCGTTTCCCAACAATGAGAAAGTATAGGTACAATAAAAAAAAATTTAATTGATTGACAGACAAAAAATTATGCCAATTTTCTACATTGTAATAAGTAAAAAAAAACATAATTAGTGCTAAGTTTTAATGTTAATCTTTACGATATCGCTGTGTTGTTATAACAATATGGTTGAAAAAAAAGAATGTTCCAAAAATATAGTTACCTATACCGAGATCGCTTCGGAAGTGGCGGGGACAGCGACGGCTCACGAGATTTCTTCGACTTCTTAGATGATCTGCAAAACAAAAACCCTTCAATTACCTAATGAAGATCTAGGTTTAACAATACAATTTCTCTCTGCACATACGAATTTATCTACTACCGTATGTTTAGACTGTACCTTCGATAAACTATGTTCTGGATTACCGAGCTCAAAAATGGCCCTACAAATATCAACGCAAATAATTTTGCACGTTTGGTAATAAATGATAAAGCACAATAATTTATTAAGGGCGTTTTTAATATCGTGCCGAATTCATCATGCACGCGGGATTGCTCTGCACGCATAGTCACCGCAAATATCATATTCATACAAGTATTTATTGTAATACTTGAAATACGCACATGGATTGTAGGGCGTGATATCGGGCAGTAGTGTGGAATTGCTACACATGTAGGGCTACATGCGTAGCAATTGCACGCAGACTATTCATTCTAACTATCTATGTGAATCGCATTACTCGCAATCACTTCGAATTACCTACGAATGCCACCACGGAAGTCGCATACTCGAACGTAAACTAATCAGTTTTAAGTCGTCGTTAAGTCTCATGCCATCTCATACCAATTTAAATCTTATTATTGGAGCAGAAAGACTTAATGCACAATCAAGGGACTCTCATTCCGGAATGTTCGTTTAAGTTTGGGTATGTATTTAAATATCACCTCTCCGAAGCAAGTGCGGCTGTGTATCTTGATGTTCTGAGCGCGAGCCCCATCGCGGGCAAAACTTGTTGTGCTTTTCTGTTAGAAAATTCTTAGTTATAGTCTAGGATTCACTTCTTTTATACGGGGCTCACCTATCCTTTCGAGACCTAGCTCTATTGGGGTACAAATGTACAATGCCAGGAGACTTTTGCTGGTCTACAAGTGTACACCTTTGCTGTATGCATTGGTGTACATATGTGCACGGCTTTCGGGTTCTACGGGACGTATATTTACAATTTAATGTCATTGTATAGTAGTGATATGTACTTACGTAGAATATGTGTCGTCGACTTCGACGGGTGATCTTCGCCTTGGTTCAGGAGATTCTCTCACTTCTTCTACAGCTTCTTTGGCTTCGCGGGATGCCTGACGAAATAAATATTATTTTACAAAATATACTTCACGAAAAACTGGGATTTTCTCATAACTTTCTCCAATATTTTGTAATAGTAATGATGATCTTTATTTCGTTTACAATCATATAATGTTTGGAGTAACTTTAAGAGAAAGTATTCATATTCATATATTCTTTATTGCAAATCCACAATGTAAAGATTTGATGGTAATATAAATAACATGGTAGCAATCGTGGGCACAGCAAATAGTAAGTTAGAAGAAAGTAAGCAAAGTCTTACATCCCTATTTGTTAACACTCATGTTATATGTAATGTCAATGCTGAAGAAAAGCATTGTATCAAGCAGTCAATGTCTGTTAGCCGAATGACAGCAACACATAATAAAGTGTGGTACCTTCTTGATGAGCTTCCTGCGGTAGTGGTGTATCTGCTGCGTGTGCGTGAGCCCCGCGCGGCGCGCGCGCACGCCCGCCTCCAGCTCGTCCGCGTACTTCAGCACGCGCACCTCGATGTCGCGCAGAGTCTCGCGCTTCAGCCCTTGCTCCTCGCTGTCGTACGAACGAGAAGATTTGTTATTAGATGTGGAAAAAGTTTTATAATTTTCAAATAGTTTCAACCAGTTTATTAGCTTTTTAGAAATCGAATCTTAGTGATTGATGTGGTCCTAAAAAATTGATTGCGAGTCGTCTATGTTGTCGGTGTCCACGCTCTCCCAGCGTGACGGCACGCCGGCGTGAAATAGTGTGCGTTACCTATCATGCTGCTGCTGCGACATGGGCGTGGTGGGCGCGGGCGTGTCGTCGTCGCTGAGGGTCCGCGGCGGCGCCAGCGACGCTTGCGAGTCGTCGATGTTGTCGGTGTCCACGCTCTCCCAGCGCGACGGCACGAAGGTGCCACCAGCGCGTGCACGGCCTGCTTCACTGTCGGCGTCCAGCGGAATGCCATCTATATCTTCATCGACTGCAAAATAAGGTGATAACTTATTGCATTTGAAAGCTTTCAAACCATATTGGTTTTCGGCCAGCAGGTTAAAAGGCAAGAATTTCAATTTCATTGGGCTGGTATGAACTCTAGTACTAAGAAAGCTGTGGAGCCACAATCTTTGCAATTTAGTTACTAGAAGTAAGATGAAAGTTACAAAAAAAATAAAACGCTTATACGATTACGTAGAAGCAGGAGTACGATCTAGCAATCAAGTGCTAAAGGCTCATGCCAAAAAATTTGTAGATATTCAGTAAGAGATGACGGTCCTAAAAATGCTAGGTCATTCTGTGTCACTTACCGGGTATGCCGTCAATATCATCGTGCAAGGCGTGCGGCCTCGCTTTGGGCGTGAGCGGCTGCCGCGCGAGCGGCGCGTGTTGTTCAGTCAGCAAGTTGGCGCGCTCGGCCGCCAGCCTCCTCAGGGCGGCGCCGTCTAGTGGCCCTCCCGCGGCGTTGTCCCAAGATTCCTCGGAAGCTGATGAGCGTGCAGGAGAAGCTCCTGGATCTGATTCGTTACCCTCCTCGCCTTCTGCGGGAACCAGGCCAGGGACTATGTCTGTCTCCTAGGAATGACATTTAAATTAAATACTGTAACATGAACCAAAATACTAGCATTATGCGTAATTTATAGGTAACCTTTGGAACTAAGCGTCGCAAAGCCATTAAAATAATACCATTAAAAAATAACGAGTAAATGGCCAGCATTGTATGACGATTTATACATAGACACTGCGTCATTGACGCTTATTCAAGGCTACCTTTAGGCTCCCTTTTATGCTTCTAAACTTTTCTGTCTTGCACGATCTGGTTAAGCTTAAGCCCGAAACAAGATCACCTTCTACATTTTTCTTTTTGTTTCACTTAATTTCGCACAAAACTAAAAATCTTGATACTTACGGTTGTTTATAACCGTCTCGTAGGATAATGGTTGTCTTATTTATTTATTTATTAAAACTTTATGCACATAACACTGTATATAGGCGGATTTTATGCCTTTACTTTATCATGTCTTACCTTATCATGTCCTAGGAAGACGTCGTTAATGTGTAGCAGGAAGTCGGTGGGGTACACAGCCCAATCGGCCCACGCCTGTAGAATGCGCGTCACTCTGGCGCGGAACCCTTCCTGTTGGATACGTGACGTCATGCGCGAGTATGCCAGGTGACAGTTGCGCATTATTTCTGTCAGGCGCTGCTGGAATCTGACGATAGAATAGATTTGTAAAGATGTTATAGAGAAACTGGCCTGTTTGTCTAGTGGTTATTCGCCCTGACTGCTAAGACGGGGGTCGTGGGTTCGATTTCCACCCACGACAAATTTTTGTGTGATGAGCACGATCATTTGTTCTGTGTCTGGGTCACTCTATCTATTAAAAAAAAACCGCATCAAAATCCGTTGCGTACCTACTTTTAAAGATTCAACTCGCAACTTTGTTTTATACTATGTAATGATATGTATTTATTTAGAAATATATAAGTATGTTTATCAGTTGTCTAGTACCCATAACACAAACTTAGCTTAGCTTGGGACTAGACGAAGTTGTGTGATAGTTGTGGTATTAAAAAGAAAAAAAAAACAGATAAATGCGAGTCAGTCGCCATGCGTCGCTGAAGGGATTACAGAGTGAAGAGTTACTCACGCACTCCTGTAGGCACTCGCATTAGTGAGCTTGGCGCCGGCGTTGTGCAGGATGTCCGACAGCAGGTACAGGCGCGCCACGCGCCGCTGCGGGGGCGTGTGGGCACCCGCCAGGGACTCCGCCAGGCAGGTCGACACCTGAGCACATTCAGGAATGTTAGTAATCAATTTTAATGCAATTCCGTTCTATCCGGATACTTCGCCAATGAGTTGCAGATCTCAGAGACATATATTTAGTCTTCGGAGAAATTGCGGTCATTACTGTTATAATCAATGGAAAGTCGGTACGAGAGATATTACAATGCATAAGTGTGTCTCTCTTATCTCATTCTCCCAGTCCAATAAGATGACAGGAGAATAATTATGTGCACGACCAACATAAATAAAAGTCAAGTTAAAGTCAAAGCCAAAATCATTTTATTCCAAATAAACGACACTTTTGAAACGTCAAGTCTGTTTGTCCGTCCTAAAAAAAATGCTAATTGCACATTTCAAAATCTAGATCTCTATGGAGAAGACTGTGCAAGAAACTCCATGGAGAGTCTTTTCAATCATGGTAAGTATTACTGAAATCGCACATACGACTAGGAGACCAAGAGGGGCACAAGTTTCTTAAACAGTAACCAAACACAGTCTCAGCTCTGTCTGACGATTAAACAAGTTTTCAGTAAAAATATTTTTTCATAACAAGCTTTTATAGTTCGGTATTTATCTTTATTGTGATTACTCATCAAGACCTTTCTGAAAACTTACGGAGTTCCTATGGCCACCTTTCACCTCCCCCATCAGACCCTGGCTACCATATAGGATCAAAGTTCTCGTCAATACAAATCCAATGAGCCCAAAAACGATAAAGTTGAGTTATTTTATTGCCGAGTTCCTATGGCTAACTTCCAACTCCATCATCAGATCAGCTCCATGTCATCATGATATTGCATTGTCATGCGATTTACACTTGCATGCAAAATTGTAACTCAATCGGGTGAAGAAATCTGCTTTATATTTGAGTTGCAAGATTTGAGCCGAACATACATAGTTACATTGCAATCTAATAAAAAGCATACCTCGGGCGCGGCCTCCGCGTGCTCGAGACACCAGGCCATGGCGGCGCCGATGCTGCAGCGCGCCGGCGTCAGGCCGCGGATCAGCTCCTCCAGCCGGTCGCGTTGGCTACGGGGGACACAGAAATATACTCATTTCTTCTTCTTTTACAAACAACCATTTAAATTGGTAATAGCAACGTCAGAGGTGGTCGTTTCCTTAAAACTTCAAGTGATTTTTTTATTTTTATTTAATAAATGGCCAGTCTTGGCCAAAGATCGCCCAAGACAGGCAAGTTTGGAAGGAGAAAGGAGAGGCCTTTGCCCAGCAGTGGGACACAAAGTAGGTTAATAAAAAATAAAAAAAATACATTGGCAGGCTATACACTAAGACAACATACATAGTTAAGCCAACACACAGTACATAAAACTAAAATTTAATTGTTACTGTGTAATAGTAAAGGTGAAATAATACGGAAAAGTTAATAAATAACACTGTTGTAATTACAATTTATACAAATAATTTTAAAATTCGTAAAAATTTCAAAAACAAGTCTTTTTTAGGGCATAATATTACATTATTGACTTTTTCAGGAACATTATGATACTAACTTGTTAGACAGCGTTCCTCTAATGTTCTCTTTGGCGTCTTCTTCCTCCACGAGTTCGTCGGGCATACCGGCCGTGTAGAGATTCATTACGGGAGGTCGCCATACTGAACCGCCTGACAAAAAATGTGTCAAATAAAAGCTAAGGATTTAAAAGGATATTTTTTTTAACTTTTTTTTTAAGTATTCATTCTGTCCAATAGTTCGAAAAAGTTATAGCGTCCCTAGAACGCAAAGGGCTACTGGAGGACCACCAATGGGAAATAAGTTCAATTTATTTTTGTCTTCTTATTGTTACTACAATTACTTGAAAACTCTCGCGCGGAACCCTTCCTGTTGGATACGTGACGTCATGCGCGAGTATGCCAAGTGACAGTTGCGCATTATTTCTATCAGGCGTTACTTGAAAAACAGATACCACAATATAATTTAAGTGTTTAAAGACTGTTGCTTATACTTTTTCTTACGAGAAGTTTAAGGGATAAAAGTAAAGATATCATGTAACTACTATTCGTTTATTTCAAAACACTTCATAATTACCTTTGAACATTCTAAAGTCCTCAAGGGACCATTGCTTTGGGGAGTCCCCCTGGAGCATAGAGAACAGCTTCCATCGATAGTAGACGTGCGCCGGCGACTGGTTCTCGAACAGGAACCGGAAGAACGGGTTGTTGATCTCCTTGTTCATTATGATGGCCTCGAACATCGGACCTTCGCGGATCACGAACTCGACCATGCGATGAATTAACATCAGGATGTTTCTGGAGAAGAAATAGTTTGGATGAGTCACGTTAAGGATTTGTTTGAAAAAAACAGACCATAGAGTGTATACATATAATTTTCTGACTGACTGACTTCTTGACAAATCAAAAGTGCCTGTAAATGGAACTTTTCAAAACCACTGTTTCTTAAACATTCAATATCATCTACACATTTTCTACATTTCTTCTTATACCATTTTTATATAATATTATAAGTTCTTCTTATATATGAAACATTATAAAATAAATAAATAGGAATAATTTATTTATACTGTGCTCACCTCTCTGTGGGAACTACGACTTTGACTATTGATTGCGACAAAATCTGCAAAAAAAGAAATATTCAATGTGAATATGGCAACCATTTATTTACTTTTAATGGAAATACAAGTTATGTATTATGTACATACCTGTTCATATGTTTTCCTATCTTCCGGATCACTTGGATAGTACTCTCCTGGTCGCACTCGGGGAATCTGAAAAATATATAATATCAAGTTTGATGCCAAGAATTATATGTATAAGATTATGCTATGGCTTCTTTAGGGTGGAGTTAAATAACGTCTCAGACTTTTACTGACTGTTGCTATACCTGTGTCCTTCATTTGTTCATTGCCTTTTAGGGCTACGGTTTCCCTTTCAGAAAATTAATATGCTGCGGTCATACTGTCTATAATTCTCCTGACACGGTAACCAATCTTACCACACATTAGGCCAAGTACGAGATATTATATTAGAAAAGTTTGTGCGAAAAAATAGGTGCAGATTGTACCTAATTCTTTTATATAATCCGATGGGACAGCAATCTGATTCGACCGGAGAGAGATCAGGCGTTGTACCAACGGCTTTCCGAGAAGAGAAGTTTTAATAGAAAATCCACTAGCAATTTTAGCCTGACTACAGAAATCGAACCCATTACCCCAGGTTCAGCATTCACGCTTGCGACTAGCATACCAATGATGCAGTAAAAAAAGCCAAACTGTTACACAACATTTGACATTTATTTACTAAATTTTGTTTTTAAGAAACTCTTTAAAGAAACTAACTGGCTAGCTTCATATTGATGACTGTCGTGGACTTCTTGATAATAGTGCCTATAAATAATTGGAAATATCTTCTGCGTTGAAATTTAAAACTCAATTGTTGTAGTCATTGCAACTTCTCTTACTTTTTTTTTCGGCAGGGAATGGAAAATACTTCATGGACGCCCCAGGCTGCCTCACAAACGAGCCAGTCTGGGCAGAGACAGACTCCTACTGACTAAAACCGCACTCCTGCCTTACATTGCATCCACAATCATTATGTCCGTGCCCTTGTTTGATATTTATAATTTTTTGCTTCTGGGCAACTCCACGTGCAAGTGGCGCCACTCCAGCTTCTCTTACCTTATTAGCGAGATGCTTGGGCGGCTGCGCGTTGAAGGGCAGGCCGGAGGGCGGCGGCGGCTTGCTGGGCTGCTGCAGGGCGGGCGGAATGTAGATGGGCACCGGCGGGATCACCACCGCCTTGCCCCAGCCTAGCTTCATCTCGTAACTCATTATCTCTTTACCTGGTAACGAGAAAATGAATGACATTTGTAAAAAACTGCTAAAGTAATGTAAACTAATTCTGTAAGTATTTTCTAATGTAATTTTTGCGCAGGAACTCATCAAATGACTCCTCCCACTCTATGTAGAGCAGAGGGATTGTCAAACTTTGACTAAAATCCACCTGTGTTCCTTCAATTGCCGTTTGCGTTCCAGGGTAACTCTTTCAAACCATTCTGGCAGGCATTGGCCCTAGTGGGCCTCGTCCATTTTGCTTGCATTTCTTTATTTTGCACTGTCTACAAGTCAACCAAGGGTTATGAAGACACAAGATGACGAATCCCGCTCTTGGGCGGAGCGGGAAACAGTTTCAGACTCTTACTGACTAAACACCCCACCCCGTTCCTTCTCTGCCCTTCGCACTGGGGCCAAGCCTTCCTTTCAGAAAGAGACCCTGAGTCCCAGTAGGCTTCGACCTTTTTGCAGAGTCCCTACGTCTTTGCTGACAACTCCTTGAGGCGCGCGAGAACTGAGCGCGCCGTCGACGACTTGGCTTGGTCTGGACCGTTAACAGACGACCAGACGGCGAGCTACCGCCAAGGGCGTGTGCGCCGTTGCCTTATGCGGTCGGCCTCCTTCTTAGCTAGCATTAATGCTTCGCTGAAGGAGACATCCGACTGCCACCCCTCTTCGCTCCGAACCATGGCCCGGCGCGAGAGATCGCCGCCGCCAAGAAAACAAGGTTATAAAAGTAAAAAATACTATAGACAGTATAGACTAGAGACTACTCTACTTACTAGTAGTAAATATAATTCGTGACCATTTCATTTTTAAAAGGTACAATGTATCATTATTATTCCTAAGACATAAAATATGTACATATCCTCACCATTAATACACCTGAGTGCCCGCTCCCCGTCCTTCCGCGACATGAAGGCCACGAAGCCACAGTTCCTCCCTCGCGCCTTCTCCTCATCAGAACGTGGCCACATGATCTTTATACTCGCAAGTGGACCGTAGCGACCGAAGATCTCCATCAGTTGTTGTTCTGTTATCTGTGGATGGTATGTTGAAAACATAAGTTCTGTTGTTCACAATGAGAACTTATTTAATATTGTTTTTACAGCTGTCCTCATAGTCTATCGGGCTGGTATCCGCAACTCCACGTCTAAAGCGCGTATTTTGCATACGGATGGGACAAATGCGTCATTCGATCCACACCAGCTCCTCGAGGAAGGCCAGCAAAGCCTTAGTATTACTGATTTATTTAATATTACAACAAACTATATCTTAGTTTAAAACTGGTGCCCTTGACAGAACAGTTGAAAGAGAATGGTTTATCATGGTATTAAAAGAGTTGTGGACTCTGGATCAGACATACCTTAGGATTAAGATTTCCAAGGTACAGATTAGTTGTATTTGGGTCTCCAGTGTCATATGATCCGACATCAGGTATAATATCTAACGATGGTTCCACCCCTACCACTCCTCGTTCACGCAACACATTCTTGTATTTGTGTCGCTCTGATCTTTCCTCCTGTATCCTGTAATGGAATAATAATAACATACATCTTGTTACTTACAGAAAATAAAATTATTGTAAGCAAATAAGTTAATCTAAAATCTGTGGTCGCATTTCAATTGAGAATGGAATATTTGTTACTATGTATTGAAGGTCGCATTTCGCTATGGTTCAAATTATATGCTGCATTCAATAGTACTTGCAAAAGAGAAAACTCTTATACAGTTTTTGTTGATTTTGATAAACAAGTAACTGTCTTGTATTATGAAGTTTTAACTTGTATTGTTTTATGTTCTTATTTAGTAATAACAGTTGGTGAACACACAAATTACAAATGTTACAAATTTTACAATTGTCTAAGTTGTGGCTAAAATGACAATAAATCAGTAATTGTTTTGTTGTTTTAATTACATATTTAAATAAGTTAGTTATTACTTAAATGGGATATGATAAGAGTAAATGAGAGAAACATTGACACACAAAATAATGTATATATATTTGAACAGTTTTCTAAAATGTTTTGAACTGTGCCAGTGGGCGTTTGGACTATGGTTCGTACAAAGAGTAGATTAGTCTCCCAGCATTGGAAATACTTAAAGTAAGACCTGCTGAGGCTGTTGACTGAATTTCTCATGCATCACTTTACTTATTACACTCACTGTCTCAATTCCTCTTTAAATAATTCCAGGTTACTCTTCTTTTTGTCCTGTCCCTTCTTCTTAGCATGAGGTCTGCCTGGAGGCTCGGGCCTCTGTACAAGAGTTCGGACCACATCAACATCTGGAATGCCCCGCTTCTCATCCAAGCGGGAGACAGGCTTGTAGAGCTTGCCTCTTTCTGATGTATCTTCCTCTGAAATATTGAGTTATTGATAAAAGAAGTAAAATTTAGTCTATAACATTTATTTGACCACTTATAAAATGATATGGTTTAGAATTTAGTAAAAAGTTTGTTGATGATAACCATATGCAAAAAACGTGCTTTAGATGTGGAGTGGCGGATACCAGCCCAATATGCAATTGTTTTTGATAGTTGCAATTATGATAAAAAGTTGTGTTGATAGCATTTCAAAAAAAAGTTTTCTAGCTTTTGTACTGAGAATATTAGACTAATGTTTAATGTGTTTAAAATTTACAAATGTTGTGTTTAGAAAAATTCTGTAATGTACAGATTAAAAGAAAAGTAAAAATACATAAAATCTGTTACATACTTCTAGCTCCTGCATCATATGTGCCAGCTTTAACCCAGACCTTGCTTGTAGTGCTGGGAACTTCCTGGAATGTCTCCACAAACTCCTTGAAGACCTATGAAAGGGATCACACAATACTGACATTAATTCAAAACTTTTTGGAAGTGGTTCCTGAAGAAATATTTAGGTTAACTGTATTACCCAAGTTGATTAATATACAGATTTGTTTCATAACACTAAATAGATCCCTTTTCCAATCAAGCTAGATGAACAATGGGCTAAACTGTACAATACTGGACGCGGAAATTTTGAATTTAAGGGGGAGGGGGAGGAGGGGGGGAAGGCCCCTCCTCCTCCAAACCCCCTCCCAAATAAAGAAAACGCATAGTTTTGGAGATATTTAAAATTAAAAATTTTGAGGTTAGGTATCAGAAAATCGTACATTTTATGCATTTTTTGAGGAAAATTTATGGGTTTTTGGAGGGAGGGTCACTCTCAACCCCTAGATCCATCCCCCTGTAGTAGCAAATGTATACCTATAGGCATTTAAAAGTAAAAAAAAATATTGTCCGGGAGCGTTCTACATTGTATATAAATATTTGTGCACAGACAAAGTAGCTAAATGATGATTTAGGTTAAGGTTATTTTTTTTTTTTAAACCACCCACACTATATTTAGGGCACCCCGACTCGGATAGATTTAGGTTAGGGTTATTTTTTTTTTAAACCACCCACACTAAATTTAGGGGACCCCGACTCGGATAGATTTAGGTTAGGATTATTTTTTTTTTAAACCACCCACACTAAATTTAGCGCACCTCGACTCGGATAGATTTAGGTTATGGTTATTTTTTTTTAAACCACCCAGAAAACTTTCAATGCACAAATATTTAAATACAATGTAGAACGCTCCCAGAGAATTTTTTCTTTTTACTTTTAAATAACTATAGGTATTTATAATATACATTTGCTACTACAGGGGGATAGATCTAGGGGTTGAGAGTGACCCTCTCTCCAAAAACCCACAAATTTTCTTCAAAAAATGCATAAAATGTATGATTTTCTGATACCTAACCTCAAAATTTTTAATTTTAAATATCTCCAAAACTATGCGTTTTCTTTATTTGGGAGGGGGTTTGGGGGAGGAGGGACCTTCCCCCCCCCCTCCCCCTTAAATTAAAAATTTCCGCGTCCAGTATTGTACAGTTTTACCGAACAATGGCCTTTCTACTGCTGCATAGAGTAGAAGCTGGATGACAATGGAAGTTCAGGTATATTAAGAGACAGGAGAGCCCTACGTCCAGAACAAGACTGACTAATGAGATTGACTAATGGAATGCAACTATTACAATGCTTCTGCATTTTTAATTACCAACCAACACTGGGCCTGAGTGGTGGATTATGGCCCATTCCCTCTCCTAAAGAGGAGGCCTGAGTCCCAGCAGTGGGAACATTATAAGGCTGATACTATGCTATTATAATTACTATCAGTCATATGAGCCTATGAGAGATGCGAAAACTGATGAATTTTGTATTTGACTTTCTACTTTGACTTTCTACTGGTGATACTTACATGAGCAGCTGCTTCTTCTTCTTCTTTCTTTTTTAACTCCTCTAGCTCTTTCTTAGATAACCCTCGAGAACTCATTATTGCTTTCGAAAATCTTGTTACATTACAATAAAGTTTTCAGTCAATTAAAGAACTCTTGTTTGATTCATCATTTACTCGGATTTTGTTCCACTTTGTATTTTAGGCACACATCTAACATATTATTTAAACTTGTTTGAGAACATTTTTTTTCCGCTAAACTCATAAATTACCTTTTTACAAGACAGTAAATAACATACATAACCTACAAACTTCACTTGACGACTACGGCTTGACAATTGCGTTTAGTTATCAAACCATGATTAATTCAATGTGCTTTCCATTCGGCTCCTCTGTTTAACCTACTCGCTTTTTGTTACCCCTATGCAAAACAAATCGGCCGTAAACATATTTATACAAAAATAGAACCTTACAAGACAACTAAAAAATTATAATAACTTAAATAAGTCTATTGGATCCAATAAAATTTACGCTCACGCTAGGTCACGCGCAACTAAACGTACCTAGTCGTACTTTGGAAAAAAACTTGACCACCGAATAGGCCAAGTTGGCCAAATTCATACGCTGCCAGGAGTGGCGTAGCTAGTCCCACTGGGGCCCCGTATCAAAAATCCTAAAGTGGGACCCGTATAAAAAAATGGAGCTTCTTTACAAATGCTTGGTTTACCCTACGAGACGGTTGCGGATTTTGATACAGCAGATACGGCGGTAGCTACACCCCTGATACGCAGATCCAGTTGTGGCGTTCATTTTTAACACTGACTATTCGACTACACATTTGAAACCTAGATGTTATCTAAACTTGGCCATGTCCACAGTTTGTTATAATCATCATCTAACGATTTCTTCCATCGCCAATGCGACAGTCAGACGGCGAGCAAAACGTTGATTGTCCGTCCAGATAGTCAATCAGTGTCAGGCTTTTACTGACTAATACAACAGCTATGTTCCTTGTTTGCCTTGCTTTCCAAGGCCTCGGGTTTTCCTTTTGGAAGTAAACCCATAACCCTAGTAGGCGTCAGCCCTTCTGAGGCGTGTGTGGAACACTACCGTGTCGTCGATCTGACGCGTAGAGTGGACTAGTTTCGACATAGGCGAAGGCGAAAACGAGTCATCCACGGCAACCACTGTTGCATATCCAGCGTTCAAGCACATTGTCATTAACATCAAGTGAACACAGGGCAAAATCGAGTCGGACACGCCCACTAAGTGTTCCGCAATAGTTCAATTCCCAAATTGAATCTTGGAACATTTTTGCCAGAGGCGGCGTAAGGCGTGGGCGACGTGGGCGACCGCCCACGGCCTCGCGGTCCAAGGGGCCTCGCGCCTCAAAGGTCTGCGAACGCAAATCATCATCATCATCCTACCCTTATCCCATATTACTTAGGGTCGGCGTAACATGTTTTTTTCTTCCACTCTGTCCTGTCACCCGTCACACTATCACTAACTCCCTTTTCTTTCATAACATTCTTCACACAATCCATCCGCCTCTTCTTCGGCCACCCTCTTACTCTCCATCCATCTACGTGTAAACTCAGAACTCTTTTCGTAACATGCGTTTCATCTCTCCTCTTCACATGACCATACCAAGACAAACGATTTCCTTTCAACTTTTCAGTACCTGGCGCCACTTTCAGACTTCCTCTAAAATACATCATCAACTCTCATCATCTCTCACTTATTGAAGAACAAAGCTAACCACATCCATCCACTTTCAATATATTCCACAGTTCAACTGGTATTCCATCTGGATCAATGGCTTTACCATTCTTCATTCTATTTACTGCTATTCTGACTTCATCCATACTAACCATTCTTACAATTTACAAACCCTACATTACCGCGAATGCAAATATAGAGATATTTTGTCATTTAGCAATAAATAATATAAAAATCGGCTAAGAAAAATCTGGCAATACCTCCGGTTGCCTGACCACTTTTGTCGCGTGATTGATGCCTACCTATCGGTCAGGTACCTATATCATTAACCCTTATAACCAGGGAGAGGAGAAATGGCGACAGATGACATATTGTGTTCCGCAGGGATCGGTACTACGACCATCCTTGTGGAACATTGGGTACGACTAGGTGCTGCGCGGCTATTTTCCTGACGTCGTTCGGTCCTAGCACAGGGAGAATAGTACCAGGCGGAGGCCGAACTAGCGACACGCGGCGTTGCGATAGTCATTGGCAGGATTCAGCAGTGGGATTCGAGGTAGCGCTTTACAAGTCCGAGGCCATGTGTTTCCACGGCCCTCGGAACGAGTCGCCAACGGGTTCCCAGCTAATGGAGGAGTTCGCATCGGCGTCGGAACTACAATGAAATACCTGGGATTCGTCTTCGACAGCTGGTGGCATTTTGACGAGTTTTCCGACGTCTGGCTCCCAAACTGAACCGGACGGAGGCTACTCTCAAGCGGTTCCAGCCGAACTTTGGGGGTGCAGACATAGGAGATGTCGTAGGTTCTACGCAGGAATCGTTCGATCCTTGGCCCTGTATGGAGCGCCAGTGTAGGCGCCGTCGCTGCAAAAGCAACCGAGGGCCCAGCTTATCGCATTTCAGTGGGTCATGGCAATACGGATGGTGCAGGGATACCGCACGAGTTTCTCGTGAAGCGGCAAGTCTCCGTAGGATCTGGAGGCAACAGTCCTTGCACACATTCACGATTTGTGCGTGGAGATACAAAGATATACGTGGGATGTCTTTGTGTTATGACGATAGCGACTGTCGCAACTCAGTTCTGGGCACGCCATAATACTGGTGGTAAGTCCCCTCTTTGAGGCCTGGAGAAGACCTCACGGCGTCCTCACATTCCGCATGGCGCAGGTTCTTACCGGACATGGTAAGTTCGGGAGGTATCTGCACTGGATTCGTGAGGAAGTGTCGCCCGAGTTTCGCCACACGGTGGAGCACACGGTAGAGGTATGCCCCGCTTGGGCTGGGCACACTTGGCATTACGCCCCAGACGCCGATTCCGATCCCGATTTCTGGCCACTGCGCACCGTTCGCGTTGGTGCGTAAAAATTCGAGAATAAAAAATTTGTTTCTACGAAAAATCGGTCCTTTTGCATCATCCTTCAGGGGGCCTCGCAAAATATATCTTGCCCACATAAAATTTTGGTCTTGCCCCGCCACTGATTTTTGCGAATCTAAAAGATTTTTTTTTTTGTGACGGTTGCACTTCAGTTTTCTGATTTATTCCTATTTTTTACCCGACTACGGTGAAGCAAAAGGAGGGTTATGATTTTGATCTGTATGTATGTATGTGGGTATGGATGTTCATCTGTTCCCTCGTAACTTCTAAACTACTTATCAGAATTCGACAAATGACATATCATTAGAAGCGTCTTAATTGTCCGCTGGTTATAGGCTATATGGGATTTCACAAAATCTAATGTGGCGCCCTCTAGCGGACAAAACATACGAAGTAAAAAAATAAAGTTAAGATAAATATGCCGTGTTTGGTATCATTTGAAAGCGCTTTACTTGTACATTTTGAATATATATATATTACTAGCATTTGCTTGTGACTTTACCTGTATTCATGGGCTGAGAAATCAATGAACCCAAGATTAACAACCTATTTAGAACTCCAAAATATGTTAAATAAAAATAAAGTTTAAAAACTAACACCCGACTACTTAAAAACAGGCTCTAAAAAGTACGAAACAAGAAAACAAGAAAGCCGTGGTCGTATGCCATAAGAATAATAAATTAAAAAAAGTGGTATACGACCACGGCTTTCTTGTTTCGTACTTTTTAGAGCGTGTTTTTTTGTACATTAAGACCTGGAATTTTGATTCCCTTGAGTGTCGAGGTATACGATTTTTGCGACATAAACAAGCAATTTTTCACAGTTTCAAGGGAAGGCAAATTTGAATATATTGATGTTTTATTTTATTTTAAAGTAATATCTAATCCTATAAGGGTTTCATCCTAAAAACCTTTATTCTTAAAAAAGCGAGGGTTTGTGCGAGGTCCTCTTTGGTGCGAGGCCTTGAGCGTGTTCTCACATGACCCCTACGACCCTACGACTCGGGTTCGGTCTGGTCGGTTGCCGAACGGCCGGACAGCTAGTTACCAAATGCTCGTCGTCCGAAAGCCCGCGCATATGATGGCGCTGGAAGTTGGGGTCAGAGTCTTGGAGATTAACGCAGGAGGACATTCGGTCCTTCACGCATGCTGCTGCCTACTTCGCTACCATTACTGCTTATATGCTAAGGTGAGCGATATAATGCTTCCCTTTATTCGATTTCTTAAAAAGTAGTCTTCATATAGGTCTGTGTATTGTGCAAATTAAGGTAAGAAATAAAAAACTTCATTGGTTACATATTATTTATTGAAAAAAGTATACATCAAAAACATTTCGATGTAAAATTAAAAAAAAAAAGAATGTGTGCGATTTGACATTAGTGAATGAATTCTGCACAGGACTACGGTGTAATACCAGCCACAGTTGAAACCTAACATCCGAACCATATTCCGATACTCAAAAGTTGTAAACTGCATAACAAGTGTTCCAGTGTGGCCAGTGCTTACATCGAACATATTGGGTATTGGATAAAGTACTAGCTAAGTATTTATCATACAGTATTATCTTTACAGCCAAGTGGTATACAAGTAGAAAAGTTGTCATTTCTCATGACTGTGTAAATTACATTTATGCAAGGAAAGTAAAAAAGTTAGCCTCTGATAAGTATAAATTATGTATATTAAAAATGGCTAATTGTACTTAGAGTATTGTGCCAGCATAGGCCACGCTATAATTACCTATTGGCTGTAAATTCCACTGTTTCGTCTTTTTATTTTGTTCCTACTATCAATATTACATATCGTTATTTCACTTAATACTTACATTTAAAATACATAAATAATACAACTTGATAGTAACTGAAACATCGAATAATTTAATGCATTGAAACGTTATTTTGAAATCAAATTGATAGTATGACAAGCAGTGAGACCAAGCCTTCGACAGGGCGCGGTTACCGCAAGCTAGACAAAATCTTAGCTCAAACCTTAGAAAAAAGTAAACAGAGCTAGAATTTTGAACTCTGAAAATAAAATTAAAAGTTGACTCGGACTTTTGACGCGTCATAAGATAAAAGAGTAGTTATATCGCCTGTTAGGGCTCGTCCGAGTGTTAAAGAATAGAATACGTTTGTGCATCATAAAGCTTATTATACAATGAAACATGCCACGTAATTATACATAACTATTATACTGTACACAGCGAAACTAATGTACATAGTCACAGAACGAATATCATAAGACGTTGGTGTGCTCTCGCCGCTAGCTGACGTCACGTCGGCAGGTTACATACATGAGGGACGAAGTTGAAACGTCTCATTTGCTTGTAATCACACTGTAAGCAACTCCATTAAAGTTTGGTATAGCATCGAACTTTCATGATAGTTGCTTACTATGTTGAAAAAGAATTTATCAAAAAAAAAGTCAGGCTTTTGTACTGACACGATCATTCAGTATATTATTTCTTCCAAGAATTTTTATTTTCTTATTTGATCATTTCGTAATGCCTGGCAAATATGAGCGGTGATAAAAATAATCAAGGTAAGAAGACCCAGGAAACCCTTAGTATATAACCTGTGACGTCACGTCTCTACCGCGCCATTAACACAGACGGAGTCAATCTATAACATAAATATACTAAAATATACTTTTACATAATTTACTTGTTATCGTTTTATACATTGGTGGTATACGAAGCTGCATTTAATTAATCAGTAGATAATATGCAATTAAAAATCTTATTGGCAATAAAACGTTATGATACAAAGAATGTGGAGCAGGTAATGGTGGCCAATGATGGCTTCCATTGTGTAGATGGCTGACAGAACGACACCGCAGTAGCCAATCACATCATAGAAGTAGATAATGAACTGAAGAATACACTTACAATGTAAACCATTCCGTAGAAAGACACTAAGTCTTAGTGATGATAGCGTCTGTATGCAGAACTCACCTGTTTCTGAACTTTTTCCCAATCAGACAATTCATAAAGAAAAAAAAGACAGTTTCTCACCACACGATCGCTTTATATTTCAAACATTTCTATCTATGTTAACTCACGCCGGCAAATTCAAAAAGTCTTTTCGATCTATTCTTCAAAGCAAACGGAACTGTCTGTCACCTATATTTGGCGAATATATCTTCATAAACCTGTGATCTAATTGGCTACCGCTAGTATTGCAGTTCGTGTCTGTAAATACAAATTATACGCAGGTTATATTATTTACAAAATAGTTCCGTTGTTATGTCCATATTGCTTAGCGGGGAAACTGCAAGGTAGGAAGCTGACAACAGGCTTACAAGCAACTTACTCATGTATAACATTTTGTGTGATACAAATTAGAGTTTTCAATAATATAATTAATTTTTAAAAAAGTAATTACGGCCGATTCCAATATATCTTCTTTGTAACTCCTACAAGAAAATTATTGATATTAGTAATAATCTTGTATATTTTTTTTTTAATTAATGGAACAGTCATAAAATCCGTGTTTAAATGTGCACATAATAACGATATTAAATTTCACAATAAGTAATATTTACAGCACAAACAAAATTAGACTCTAATTTATATAACACAGAAGTGTAAATACGATAAACTAACAATCATTACACTTATTGAAGTGTTGTTACATAAGAAGGCCACATGCGTGCCACACACTGCGATGACTTTGTGAACGCAACGCCATAATAGGTCGTATTACCTTTCAGATATATACTACTTTGGGATATCAGGAAAATGTATTAAGAAAGCAGAAGATGGAAGGAATCAAAAGCAGGAAGTATTACCGTAAAATTTTTCACCGATCCATTTTTGATCTTATGTTGTTAAAAATAAGGTTGAAAATTAGTCAGCTGGAAATTTCTACGATTTACACCAACAATACTAAAGTATTTGAGTATTGGACACTGCAGTAAGAGGAGCGCAACCGACAAGCTAATTTCCGTTTCAAAATTACAATAAATATATTTCCACCCGGCAACTGCTATACAGAAATGCTCGATCGGCTACAAGTATGCTACAGTTACAGAGACAAAAGGACCGTCATCCTGTTTAAGGTATTATCAACCTTACGGCAATAATATTAGTGCACAAATACGATTTCACTATACACCTACATATTCCCGCATTCGGCTCTCATTCTTCACAAAGTCAACACAATCAGTATAAGGGGTCAAATTAAATTAACTAGCAAAACTCCGTGAACGATAAAACACAAAAAGTTTTACACCCAGTCGTTGACCTCGTAGCAGTAACATAGAACTAAATTTTTAGTTTCTTTTATGTTTAATCGTCATTAGATGTCTCACTCGTCACGTGCGGAGTTTCGCTGGCCACTTTAATTTGACCGTACAATATATTTAACATCAACAATAAGACATACAACGCTACCGTCGAAAAGTAAACGTTACATTACAAGGGTATAACACTTCATTTACACTATTAAATGCATTCGTCGAACATTGTACTACTCCTAAAAAACAATGGCCAATGATAGTGAAAAATAAATGTAATTAAACATTGTACTCGCTTATTTGATCAATAGACATCTATTAAAATAAATTTTCACATACAATATACATCGAATATAATATAAAATTCTTTATTATATAACGCTAGTTGTTTTGTGGGCACGAGTGAGATATACAGGACGTAGTTTTTGGATGTAATATAGTAAAGTGAACTGTCTAACGACGCGTAGCTTCTTAGACGCGTATTCGTTATTATATACTTGGTGTCGCTCATAGCTAATATACGAAACCATGAAACTGTGTCGACGATGCAGCACCGTAGTACCGTTGTGTCCCTGTCGTGTAAGCTGTGAGCTGGCATACACAAGGCGCATAATGTCGAATACGCGTCTATGAAGCTACTCGTCTTTGAACAGTAGGCCATAGTTGTCACTTGTGCGTCGCCCCTGTACATCCCATTAATGCACACCATATTGTGAATAGTCAAATCCTCTCGATTATACACTGTACAGGGATTGTGAATTGTTCATGGACAGATTGTATTTGCTTTTATTCGTTTTTTCGCGCGTCAGTTACAAACAACGACATTTGTGCGATACCACCGACTCCTGTATTATAACCAGCGATTTTATTTGTATACTTATTCAAGTCCCACGTTTCATTTGAAGGATAATATAAATTTAAAAATCCTTTTTATCGCATGTGAATCCTTTATTACATTCAACATTTTAATTATAATAGCTTTAAATTTTAGGATTTTTTAAAATCTGTTTTTGCTGTTTCGCTTTTACAAATTATATTTACTTTCCGTATGGCAGATCATCTTGTGATCGTCGTAGCCCAGGATTCGGCGTGGTACACCTAACAATTGAGAAGCGAATTGTGAGTAGAGTATGGTAGCGAGAAAGGTGTGATCAGTTGGATTCCTTAATGGTGGGACAAGCTTAACCTGGTAAAGGTGTTCAATTTTAAATAATTCGTAATCATGGTTTTCTGCGACGCTTTTACCAAAATGTGTGCCGGCGAACAGTTGGAAGTAGTGCATGCGGCCTCCGCGCTCACGGGGCGGCGGGGCGGGGCGGGGCGGCGGGGGCGCGTGCGGGGGGCGGGGGGCGGCGCGGGGGGCGGGGTCTCAGGCATCCGCGTCGGCACCTTTCAGTCTGAGCCGTGCGAAGTCCTCGAATATTATGTCGTCGTCCTGCTCTTGACCGTTCTCGTCGCTGTGAGGGAGAGTGTAAGAGTTATTTTTAACAAAATAAATCTTATATTGTACGTTAGGATACATAAAAAGTAGTAAGGGATAACCTTTACAAAGCATGCAGTCAGAAATTCATTGACATGACAATGAGCTACTTATGTATTATTTTACTGTTTTAATTTTTTAATCAATATCAGTAAGTGTAATTACGGAAGTTTGGTTCTGTAACACATTAAAATTACAACAATAATTTTAAGCAATTTTACATATAAATGCCTCAACAGTAATAATACTACAGTATATTCACATTAAGAACATAGTAACTCATCATTGTCAGTCAGCTTAGTCACAACATTTGACCAATCAAAACATTAAAATAGAAAACCGTGTTCACAATGACCAGTCGAAGTAAGCTCTTCCGACATTATGGAAGCTATTTCGTCAATTAAAAAAATGAATACCTAACGAATTCATAAAAATAAGCGAGATAATTCTTACGATTGCAATTAAATTTAAAATAATGTCTTAATATTGTTATTTGAAAATACTGTGTAGTGAAAAAATTGCTTTTATCATCAATGGCTCCTTTAGTTAACTAGCAAATTGCTACCGCGCTAATATCGCGCGGCACAATTTTTTATCTCAATATGAATACGCCTTTACTTTGTAGTTCCAATGGTGAGTCAATTTTTTCTTAAAGTGAATAGACTACAGGTGTTTTGAAATAACTATTTCCTTAAAAAAACCTTTTTTTTGTCTCTATGAATTTTTAGTTAAATAAATAATTGTAGGTTTTTATTTTATTGCGGTGCTGCTGCAAACATTAGTATCGCAAAATATATATTTTGTAATTCACCTGCTGTTACGATTTTAATTGCTATCTTAAACATGAAACTAAGAAAAAGAATACTAGACGAGAAAAGTCGTGCTATAAATATTTTTTCCCTTTCTTATGAGAAATCGTAGATCTTGTAAACAACCCAAAATACTAATAATCTGGATTAAGTATATACACTAATAATTTTCGAAGAAGAAAATCGTAAGGGTTAGAGAAACAGCTAGAAATATAAAGAAATGTTGACTAACTTTAAAATGTCCATAATTGAGTATCTTATTCTACTTTCAACCTCGAAAGATTGCTTTTAAATTATGTCACTAGTTGGAGCTGCATTATTAAACTTCACCACCTCTAAAACGGCATTTACGTACTCAAAAGACTCTTATCACGAGTACTTAACGCGATTTACGAGAGAACCTAAATTGAACTGTTAAAGGGATGGAGTTACATAGTGGTACAGTTCCATCCATCTTTCTCGCTCGCACGTTTGACAATTTAATACGGCCATGGTACGGCCCAAGATTACGACTCAACAGTGTTGCCACCTAGTGGGGGGCATTTCAGAAAAACCCTATTAACAAGTTAACTGCCAAACCATATTCTGAAATCCGTAAAATTTAATTTCTTGTGAATTGATTCCAAATGGTTTAAAATAATTATGTGTAAAAAAGTGTTCTGTTTTTTTTATTTCAATAAAAATATAAAAAAGAAAAACTGTCAGTCACTCGTGACTGACGTGGCCTAAATAGTACAAATTTGTTATTTGGATGCTTCTGTGTCAGTCACCGATGCCTGACACGGCCTGAGCAGGTAGTGAGTCTGTCAGCCACGGCAGTTAGCGTGTTAAAAGCAGGTGAGTATAGTGAATGAAAAGAGTATTCACGGGTGCGGGTCGAGCTGGATGAGGTCGTGGTCGGCGGCGCGCGGCGCGTCGGGCGGCGCGCGCGGCTCCTCGTCCGGCTTCGGGTGCATCAGGATGAACGGCAGCTCCGCGCTCAGGTCGCTAACGAAAACACACATACATACATCAATATCTCAAAACCATAAACTGCTAAATTAAACTGCGCCAACTTCTGACGCTTCACTTGTATGAGCACTTAAGGGCGGCTTGCACATCTCAGTTAAATCTAGATTTAGTGTGATTTAAACTCGACTTAAGCTTAAATCGAACTTAACGCACTGCACGACATCGGTTTAGCGTAAAGCTAGACTTAAAGAAATGTCAAATTTAAACCAGCATGGTAGGCGGTTTAAATTGCTAATTCTAGATTTTGTGACATAAACAATGGCAGACAGTTGCATCAAGGATCTTATATCTTTATCTACGGATAGGATTGATGACGAAGCAATTTTGCAAACTCTTTATCAGCAAACGGCATGCTAACATGGATTGTAGTCAAAATCAGTTACCAAAGTCGGAAAGGTTTAAAAGTTTGTAAGAGTTTGTCACACTCATGAACTCTCTTTTCCATTTTTAGGCCAATTTTTGCCAATACTTGCAAAGTTACAACGTGCACACTGTTGACCAAACTTTTTGCGACACTAAAAACTTCTGCTAAATGTCACCCGGTCCTTCTTACCTCGCTACCCCATTTCTTAACCCATCTTCCTTTGAATTGGTGAAGGAAAAATAATCACAAATCCCATTCCTTCTCTTAGAGAGGAGCCCTGTATCCCGACAGTGGGAACATTAAGAACCCCACGTGAACATCGTCTATGTAATTATTGTACTAATAACATATTGAACTTCTTTAGGACAGAGCTCAGAATTTTACAGCATGCACCATGGCGCGAATACCATTGCGTTATTAAGTGGATATCTATCTATATTGATATATATCTATTTATAATACCTACATCAAAAACATCTCGAACTTGTTTAGAGCAAAATTGTCCCGTAATACGTAGTTAGTGTATGGTCATACTAGATGAATGAGATAAAAAACCCATTTTTTAACTTTACTCTTCAGAACTTTTTTGAGGTAGTCGTAAGCTTTCCAGTCACTCCTTTATAAAATCCTTGGTTTTTTATATTTGAAACGTTCCATACCTCCAAAAAAGTTGTAAAATATCCAGCACAATAATGAAAAATGGAACGCAAATGAATGAACGAAAAGAATGAAACGTGCTAAGCTAGGTTTAGTTGAGTCGAGTAGATTTCGACACTAGCAAGACGCTACTAATACAGTTTAGGTTAAGTCGAGCTTAATGACTAATGCTACTTTAACAAAATCTAGTTTTAAGAGCAGGTCGTGCAAGCCGCCCTGAATAAAGTTTAAAAAATCACAAACAAGTAGGGTATGAAATAATATCTAACGAAAATAATCAATCCATAATGTAACAACCTCTCCTCCCTTTCTAGCAAATCTCTATCGTCTTCCAGTGAAGGTCAATTGAAAAGAAAAAAACCGTAATTTAATAAAAACTAAACTATCAATACCCGTTCATTTGTGATCAACTAGAATAACTTAAAATTATAAGCCTTTTAAACAATTATCGTCATTAAATATGGATACTTAAACCATTTGCAAAGTTTTGCTATCTATATTATTTGGATATAAACAAAAACAATTTTACATCACTCTATACATACCTACTTTATTCGCTTCATATTGTTGTAAATATTAAGCTAGTTTCTCGAATGCTAAATCAATTAAAATTATACTCGGATCCACATGTCACTTTCACTCAACCAAAATATGCTTAAATAATAACTTGAACACTGAAACTAACGAGACCCGCGTCAATTATCGGAAGGTTAACTGTTACTAAGAGTTTCTTCCTCAATCCTCTGCCGCTCTAAACATCTCCATATCATTTTAAAAACAAAAAGGCAAAGGATGCACTCAAAACCAAATTCAATCATATCAATCTCGAAATCGCCGGAATAAGACATCTTCACTGATATAACATACGGGAAAACAACGATTAATCAATCACTTATGAACTCTCGTGAACTAAGAATACAACTCGTTTACACGAAACGAAGTTGAGTAAACAGGAACGACGCAACAAGTCCCAACATGACACGAATTCGAACAGGTACACTGGGACGATCAATAATCCTCTGTTGCACGAAACGAATTTTCATATGACGTATGTGCGCCGTGACCTATTTATAAGCATTGGTGGTCAGTTTTAAAATGCTTGTACGATTAATTGATAACTCATCATCATCATCATCAATTCAGCCGAAAGGCGTCCACTGCTGGACATAGGCCTCCCCCAAACGTCGCCACAACCACCGGTCCCGTGCGTCTCGCATCCTTCGAATTCCAGCAACCTTGACCAGGTCGTCGGTCCACCTTGTGGGAGACCTACCAACACTGAGTCAATTGATAACTAATGCAAATAATATTGTATTCTGGAAAACACTATAGCTCGGTTTACGGGTATAATACTGGATAAAGCAAAAAACTATTATGTTATGAATCTGTAATGATAGGTGCTGGATTAACTAGCATAATTGAAAACTTTTTAATCCTTGCATGCAATGATGTTATTTAAAACGGCTTTGAAGGGGGGAGTGCAATAACTATGGCCCTGTTTTGGCTATTTTTTCTTACTACTTTGTACAAAATCATACTCAAAATGATCAAATTAACGACTTGTTACTTGATACCTTCGATATTGTTTAACATAAACAAGATTTACCAAATGCCACATTCTAAGTAGGTGCATTACATGACACATATAAAAATTAAAATTGATGATATACTCAAAACGTTTCTTACGTTAACGATACTTCTAGTTTAGTTATGGAGCCTTTATGGTACTAGATTAAATAATTCATAGTAAGTCAAACTTACCCGCCAAGTGGTCCCAGACACAGCTTCACTTTGACCTTGTATTGCACTATGATACCTAGGTTCTCTCGCTGCGACGGGTCCGCGATTCTGAAACAGGTTTTGAAAATTTTAGAGAACATCGAATGTTTTATTCCTTTGCGAATACTCCCAAGGGAAGACATGTCTTGGGACCAAAAATGAAATACATGTGTGATATCCACCAACCAGCATTTGAATGCGTGGTAGAGTATGGTCCATTCCCTTTCCCAAAGCAGAGGCCTCTGACCCAGCAATAGGACATTGAAGACTGATTGTGTTTTGCTCAATTCTGTATTAGAGGTTGGTTACAAAAACATACTTTTAAGTTCTTTGATCGATTGTGTAAAAAATTTGTTTGTACTGATTCATTTTCCTTGAAATAGGTAAACCAAAAGCAAAAAAAAAAGATGAAGCATGTCTAATGTCTATCAACGATTTCGTAGTTCTGCGATACTTAATACAAGGAAAATTCTAGTTTGAAAAGGGACCATGTATGTATGTGTGTACAAGATTGTGCATGTGTTTTCCCCCTGGAAACTGTCCGGGGCCGAGGGTTGGTGCGAAAGCGTTACACCGGGGCTCTGGGAATAAGGCAAGGAAGGAACGGGGTAGGTTGTTTAGTCAGTAAGAGTCTGACACTGTTTCCCGTTCCGCCCAAGAGCGGGATTCGACGTTGGATGATTTTTACCTACCATAAAAAAACCCCTTGAAACTGTAGTTTTTTACCCATTGTTCTCATTCAACGGAATGTGTTTATGTTCTGCGTGAGTTGTTGAACACAGTGTTGTAGTGTGATACTCACAGCGTGCTGGAGGCGAGGTTGGTGTCCTCGTGCTTGAGCTGACCGTCGAGCGCGAGTCCCCACTTGTCCTTGTTGTTGGCGAGCAGTGGCGTTACCGTGAACACTTTGCTCAGCGTGAACCCAGGGCCCACTGGGCAACCCTCCCTGGAACATCACTACTGTTTAGTACATCCTACTTAATAGCCTTCGAAAATTGGCACGGCCAGTCTGAATTAGTGCACCCGTGCGAAACTAGGACCTTGACCATGACGTTTAAAGTAAGATTGTTTTATTCCTGTTCCAGAGTGTGCAAGTGACAGCGTTAGACACGTTGTCTAGCGCCGGCTCTTCCCACTGAAAGTAATATTGCTATAAGGGCTTGTGGTAGGTCCCCATGTCAGGTGGCTAGTCTAAAATGTTTTATATTTTGATCTTTGTTCCAATCACACCTGACGGATTTGGGTAAAAATTTGGCATATGTTTACACTATGGTCTGAATTAGAACTAATGCTATTTTATAATCCCTGGACCGTAACCTGTAACACTCATAGGATTATTTTTGACTTTCACATGGACAAAACTTTGATTTTATTTTTAAAATAATCACCTTTATTCGCCATAACCTATGTGAGCTGTTGTAATTTTTCGCCATATACCTTATGATTATAAAACCCAAACCACGTGCATCCGTAATGATGTAAGTACATTCACTGTATTTTCTTCAAAGAAAAACCGTCTTTAATGGGATAATTTTAGAGGATATTTATCGCCAGGATCTGATGTGAAATAAAAAGGAACGATGCTTTAAAACTCTAGTACAGTTAGTAAGAGTCATGTCGCCACAATCGTTAATGTATAAAAACATTTGTCAGGGATATGTTCCTCGTTCTTCCAGGTTGTTATTACCCGTATGCTGCTGATCTGGTAAGCTGTACTTCCTCGAAACAGGTATTCAATAACCGCATAGTAATGGCGCAAGGAGATAGTAAGAAAATAATCAGTGGACTGTGTATTCTGTTCATTTTCTTTATTTTATCGACGACTCACTGAGTCATGCTGTGTATAACTGTATGGTCTATTTAAAATCTCAGATTTTAACAAACTATTTACATTCTTTATGAGAAAAAATATCTTTAACAGAATTTATCTTGTCTGTATGTTTCTTTCCACTATGTGTTAACTAGGAGGGACCGGAGCCCCAAAATTGTAGGTATGTATGTTCAATGTGAGTGTCAAACTCCAGTCCCCCTAGCCAAATTACAGTCGTGTCGTTTAGAGCTAGCGCTTGTAGTTGGCCACGCCCCCTATTATCTTCTTCGGACGTCATCTCAACAAAGGACAATTGGGGGCGTGGCTATCTACAAGCGCTAACTCTAAACGAAACGATTGTAACTTGGCTGGGGGCTGGCATTCTGTAGGAAGTGAGTGGGGGGCAAACAGATCAAAGTCATCAGCATCATGCAGGCACACACGCTGTACTTACGCGGACTGCATGGATAGTTTCTTATTGAATATTCCAATAAAGGGGAATTTAAACAGTCTCGCAGCCATCGATTTGGGCTCCCTGAATAACAAATGGATATAACTGAGCTGTTTGGATTGTAATGAATGGTAAGAATAAAAATTACAGTAGTAAAACGACTAAAGAAAATCAAGTCCCTTTAAACAGACTGATGCAGTTGATGCAATTTATTTTAGTTCAATCGTTGATTTGACGCTGCTCGGAAATCATAATCCTCCACTTCTGCACAGTCGAGTAAAAATTATATTGTAAGCAACAAAATTTTGTGATTGATTCAAAATACGATCGTTTCTAGTTTAAATGTCACTGTATACTTTCAATGTGAAACATAGAAGAATAATACATGTGAATTCTGTTTTTACTAATAAATGTTATTAGTCATACGATGGCTACCAGAAAACAGTTTATTTGCACAATAGACCGCATTACATAAAAATCGAATAAGAACGGTGGTTTATGTTTTAACCATTCAATCCTCCAAACCAATTGGTTTGATAATATACAAGAAAAATATATATTATATTAAAAAGCACTCTATGTATAATTAGTCAAATACTAATTACACATAAGTGTTTATTAATTTTGTTTTTTTTTTATTATTAATTTCTACACTCGGTGTCCAGATGACGATTGAAAACACTACAAGCAAAGTCTGAACTCACTTTCTTCCTTTACCTGTAACTTGCATTGCGCGTTGAAGAATAAGTATATGCAAGCTCATGTTCTTCAAATACGACGGAAGAAGGTGAAATCTCACCTACAGACGTTTCACTTTGCCTGTTGCACTCTACGCCAGTAAAAATAAGGTCGAAACTCGCCCAAATTCACTTCTCTCAGTTATATTTTTTTAACTGGAAACTTCTTTTGGCACGCCGAGCTTGGGTATTGAGCGAAACGGACTCGTCACGATAGGTTTTGTATCGCTCGTATATAAAATCGTAATCTTTCGGGTACGATTGGCTGTACTAGCCGACTTTACCCGAATGATTACATACATCGTTATTTATTTACTTTTGATTTTGAACTCTATGAACATGAGAATAAAGTCGCAACTCACTCGCTCTCGGTCTCCGCGACGGTACACTTGTATTGCGCAGTGGAAAACAGACAGATGTCGGCAAACTGACGCACTGACACCTTGATGCGTTTCACTGATCTGTTGGAATTGTTCGCTATGTGTACATTCACTGCTATGTTCTCACCGTGGTGGTATAACTCCTGAAAAATACAGAAAATATATAAGTGGTTTGTATGGCTATAGGAAATGAATGCAGTAATAGTATTTATTATTTATTTATTTATTTTATACTTTATTGTACACCACATTAAACAAATATAGTAATGTGTGTAGTATGAATGAATGTCTGTGCAATACACAAATCAGTGTAGTTAGGAATCATGAAATCCTTTATCTTTATAATATGTATGAATTATTCGTTTACAAAGTTCATCGCGAAAAGGTAGACACATACGGGAAGTCTTTATATAAATTTACCAACAAATAAGGACCAAAGAAATTAATTATTTAACCACTTGTCACTCGTAATTTTGCCGCGTATGACTAACAGTCATTAGTCAGTTTTACTGTTAATTAAACAACATTAAATTAACAGCAATACTCAGAGATATTATTTAAACTAGAAACTCAGGAAAGAGGAAATAACTATAGTGCTATCAATTTTAATTTATATGGCAAAAATATTGTTTTTCGTGATGTTACCTTATCTAAGGACGCTTCAAGATACAGTTTGTTGGGGCTCATCATAAACTCTTTGGAAACTTCGACGGAGGGCTGCTCCCCTTGCTTGCTCGGCGCATACATTATCTTCCTGATAGCTAACCGCACTGAATTCCTGCAAATCAATCAGAAAACATTCGGTAAACCAGTTCAAGGTTCGTACATTTTGATTTTCTCTAGACAAGCTTTCCACACATTCGTTTGAGCGCCGCGCATGCCTTTAAATTTCTAACTCAGGGGTGCTCACACTTCCACGTCATTGGTCGACCTCAAAACATTTACTTATCAAGTGATCAACTGTCAATCTTTTTAGCCAAAAGAAAATAAATAATACAGAATTAGAATTGGAGAACCATCTAACCTTAGGTGTTGTTGTACTTATATCAATAGTCAGAGATCGCCAGCATTTTATTTTTATTTTATACTTTATGGGAATGACAGAGGTCGACTCGTAAGCTCCGACAGTGTGAGCACCCCTGCTCTAACTTCACAGTTCCAGCACATTCAGCAATGCTTAAAGGCGTTAGCACAATGACGCTTACCGCTGCGATTTCGATGCGCAACGCGATACGTTCTCAAACATTTTTTCCTGCTTCCGCAACGCTGTCGCAGCCGGCTGCGTTGGTGTGCTAACGGCGTAAAGTAGAAGAGGTGTGTGTCAGCAACGGTCGGGCACAGACGGGGGCACTCAAAGTCATTTTATATGTCATCTTAAGGCGATATCAGATCATTTTGGATTTTCATATTAATAAAGATGAAACCAAAAACATTATTTAAAAAACTTTTAATGTGTCAAAAATTCGGTCAGTCAAAAAAGTCTAGCTTTCACATTCCGCAGCGTAAATCTATGGATTGAAAGTGCAAGAATCTCCACGATCACTCTTTAAAATCATGTTTTGAGGATCTTTTTTAGTACTTAGTACTAAACTGGACTCTTATCCTATCGAAGCCAGTTTCCTTCAGAGGTCAACAGCTCTTGTTAAGTCGCCTCAGGAAAGGCCTATGCACTATGGAGGACTTAATAGCCACCTACCGGGCCTCAACATTTAAACGAGTTTATCATTGATTCGAAAAGAAGGTCCTATTGAAACTCCCTTGTTACGCTAGTTCGGTTCAATGTCGTTGTTAGCATCATGTATCGTCTACATAACTGTAAAGAGTGAAGGTCCATTTCTACGGCATCGTGTTAAACAAGAAATGAAACTTCTCTCATGACACCTATCAACCTGATATCGCCTTCACATATAAGTCCTTGTTCATGAAGCCTACCTCTTGTGCGGCTTATCGTCCTGTGAGTCGGCGACGAAGGCTTTGAGCTCGTAGTCGACGCCGCAGGGCTTGCCGGTCTCGCCGGGGGCGGGCTGCAGCGTGACGGAGGCGGGGCAGTGCGGCGGCAGCTCGAAGTAGAACGGGTGCGCTGCGGCGCCGAGCTTGCGGACTAGGCGCTCCTGCAGCCGCGTCAGGGGGCGCTTTGTTGTGTTTGTTGCTGGGTATATCTGTTGGTGATACGAGTAATTGTGGTTATTGTTGGGTGGGAGAAATGAGCGGGTGATGTGTAATTATAACAATTGTAGCAAACTGGGCGCATAAATTGTACTCGTATCTCTCGAGTCCTTGACGCATATACATGAACTGTGGAGTTTTAATCGATGGCCTAATACAAACCTTCTTTCACTCTACAAAGGGGGCAACCTCATGGATCCATGACATTGTAATAAAAAATAGCACAATCGTAATCATTACATAGTATAAAAGAAAGTCGCTTTCCACATGTATGCTTAAATCTTTAAAAATACGCAACGGATTTTGACGGTTTTTTTTTTAATAGATACAGTGATTCAAGAGGAAGGTTTATAAGTGTAATACCTGCATAATATATTTAATATCACTATTGCACCCATGCAAAGCTGGGGCGGGTCGCTAGTAATATTATAAAGAGGTAAAATTTCTAAGTTTGTATGTAGGGGGTAATCTCTGGAACTACAGTATCGAATTGAATAATTCTTTTTGTGTTGGATTGTCCATTTTTCGAGAGAGGTTATAGGCTACACAACATCACGCTATAACCTTTGGGTCGGAGCAGCAACCACAGACGCGGGTGAAGTCGTTGGTAGCCTATATATTGCTAACATTAAGCGGGCGAAGCCGCAGGCATCACTTCACCCTCGAAGCAAGTAGAGGAATGTTAATCCCTCATCTTCCCAAAAATTGAAGAAAAATTTCTGTTAAAAAAAGCAACAAGCTCAGAACAAATTTATACAATCCACATGGCCATAAAAGTCGATTTATATTTAACTTTCGATTCGCAATTAACGACTTCAATTGCAAATCAGTGTTCATTTATGTGGACTGGTTGTAACGTTGATTGCTCATTGAAAACGTTGAGAAGAATCTCTGATAATCTGTTTACTATCAAAACGTGACAAATTCGAAACGCGATTTGTGGCTTAACGAGCATTACATGGGAAAATCAATGAACGTGATTAATTAATCAATTTAAATTTAACGTACTGTGATAAATGAAATAGCTGGTAACATAGGGCGAGTTCAATAGGAATCAATTGGCAGTAATGACAACTGGTAGAGAAATCATTATAGGCCGATTGCAATTGAATGGTGGCTGTGTATTGTTTTAAGATTGTTCGAAAGTGCCCTATAACGCAAAAAAAAAACAACTAAAGCTACACAGGTAGGTTTTAGTAAGTAAAAGTCTATGTCACGCGGGCTTGCGGACGGCGAGCAATGGGTAGCTCGCCGTCTGATCGTTTGGTAACCGTCCGGACTAAGCCCAATACGTCGACGGCGCGCTCTGTTCCCAGGCGCCTCAAGGAGTTGTCAGCAAACTGACAGGGGCGTTGCAGGGTCAAAGCCTTCTGGGGCTAAGGGTTGATGCGAAAGCATAACACCAAGGCTCTGGGATTAAAGCAAGAAAGGAATGAGGTAGGTTGTTTAGTCAGTAAGAGTCCGACATTGTTTCCCGCTCCGCCCAAGGGCGGCATTCGTCTTTGGAATATTTTTACCTACCATAAAAAAGTCCTAACGCCACAGACCTCTTTCAGCCTGTATAGATCGGATAGGTGGTCAATTTTTTTTAGTATTTTTAGCCCAAGCTCCATAAATTTATTGAACTTCTCATTTATTATTATACGCTAAGCCAGGTGTACCGATCGAATTCTAGTCTTCATTAAATTCTGACACAGAAAAACCGTAAAAGAACATTTTTATTGTACTCCAAGGCTAACGAAACAAATAGTATTCCTAAAAGTTTTACGTATCCTATTATGGAATAATCAACTCAATAATCCACATGATAAAGATGAAATTCCACTGTAACCCTTTTTTTCGGCCCTTTTTTCAAGATTAAGATTTATTTTCTCGCTTCGATACACAATAATTACATAGTTTCTAGAGTAAAAGTAGATACAGTAAGCATTTTGTGGAAAATTGGTGCTAAAACTTGTTTTAGGGCCTGTATTTCAAGACCGATGATATCGAATTATAAATTTTAGTATTTTTTTTAGGTGGGAAATCATTCAATGACTTTTTTCATTCTAGAGCGGACTGAGAGGGCCTTTCAGATTTTTATTGACTAAAACCCACTCCTATGCTCTTTCTTCGCCTTGTCTTTCGAGTCTCTTAGGTTTCCTTTCGGACTACCCATGGACAAATTTAAGTATATAAAGTTTTTAAGATTTACGAGATCTTCGGAGAATAGCGGCTCGGACCAGAGACGCGAACTGTGCAGGGAACGATATCCCACTTTTCCTAACTGATGAAGTTAGGAGCAGAACCCCCGGCAGAACAACAACATAACAACTGCCACCGGGACACGAACTGCAGTGGCCAATCTGGAAATCCCTGAACCGACTGCGGGTTCAAGTTGGTCGCTGCACAGATAATCTGGCCAAATGGGGCTTCCTTGACCCATCGCAAGTACAGTGCCAGTTTGGAGCCCCTTCACAAGATATGTGTCACCTCCTTTCCTGCTCAGCGTGCATTACCACCTGCACCTTTAAATGACTTGTACGAGGCCAACGAAAGAGCTGTCCAGGTGGCTAAATATTGGTCGGACAAAACTTAAGTCAAATGAAAAAAGTTAGTTACCTGTTCAGCGGCCAGGTACAAATCCTTCCTGAAGGTAAGACCCAGTACATCCAGATCTTCTCGCCCATACCTGAACGCGGCCAGCACGTGGCCAAACACCTTCCTGTCTTTGACATATTCTGGGTCGATTAAGACTACGCCGTCTGGAAAAGTATAACAATATAGTCAGTACTGTGGTGCCTGCAAAGAGATCACATGAATTGCGAACTAGCGAACTGGCTTGTAAGACGTTCGAAGGATGTTCGTAGTTTCAATTTATTTTTTGAAAGAGAAAAATAGTAGGTTGTTTTAGTATTCATCGTATGTCGAACCGAGAGAGAAAAATATAGTTAAAGGAAATCAAAGTGAATATCTCATTTTGTTTTACAGCCATAGTAAAGTAACAGAAACAACAAGTCAAGTTATATAAAGTTTCCTGTTTATACGATCTTCAAAGATCGATAGAGTTAAGGCTAAGGCTATGTTACTGATAGAATCATTTATACAAGACTAGCTGTTGCCCGCGGCTTCACTCTCGGCAACAGAAAAATGTGATAAATGAAGATCCGCTCGACCTATTTCGTACAAACTTCACATAAACCATCTACTAAATAATTCGAACAAAGCCTAAACATTTGGTTTCGATGGGTGAGCCCGTTCTTGAGTTATAAAATTACAACGAAAAGTGGCATAGCTTTTTATATGTATATCTTGATTTGAACGTTTGAATTAGCCACGATGAGTAAGATATACAGCGTGCATGATATGCCACGCCAAGACCCAAGTATATCAATCTCTAACTACTAATTAACTCAGCTAATCTAACAATTAACGATTCGATATACAGCTGCGCTACCATAATTACACGATCAGATCCAAATCGTGTAGAACTACAACCGCTAATTCGGATCCGTGATCGCATGAAGATCTATTTAGTACTCGGAACGGTTGCATGATGCCTTCCGAGCTTATGACGCCGCCTTGCGATGCACCATTCCTACGTCTATAAGGCTCTAGACAGAAAGACCGCATTTCAACTGCAATCCAACTGCAAATTGCAGTTCGGATGCAGTTTGAACGCAGTTGACACGACTGCAAACCAACCGCGCAGTTCGAATGCAGTTGGTGTGCAGTTAACACGATTGTACTGAACCGACGTGTGCAATTGAACTGCAATCGGACTGCACGTTTAATTTGCAGTTCTATGGCAGTCGTGTCAACTGCATCCGAACTGCAACTTGCAGTCGGATTGCAGTTAAATTGCGGTCCGTCTATCTAGAGCCTTTCAGGAAGTAATGAAGCTGAGATAAACGTCACTAGCAAAAGGTAAATAACCTACTCAAAACACGGAAAAGACTATGGAAATTACTGACGTAATTATAATTCTCGTATTTACCCCAATTAGTGGAACTCCACGCGCATTTCTTAAAGTTGTAAACAGTAGTAAACACTTACTCATAGTAAACTATAATCTTTGCGGGTCTAGATCCGTTCCATTGAGTAAATTATCCTTGCGTCATTATGAATCATTGATAAATAATTGCATAGATCAAACTTGTGATTATCATACAAACAGCTTGACATATGCTAGTTGTATGAGAGTGATTAAAGGTAGAACTAAACTGCTCACACGTGTGGCAGACACGCCGATCTGTCGATCTCCATACATTTTATATGGAAACTAGTTGTAGAGCTACACTTGATCCACGCCAAGCGAACAAATCATGCGTGTTACTCGTGTGCGTCGGACTAACGTAGTTCTAGCTTTAAACATATTGTCATAAATGATAAATGATCTTTATTTTGCAAGTAGGTTTAAAACACTTTTACACGTCATTTTTTTTTATGCTAGATGAGTCCGGTGTTTCCTAGTGGACTACCCTGAGAAGAAACACCGAAACAAACTCAGGGGTCAAAGTTTATTTTAAAGTCCATACAGAAAATATGTATTGGTCAAATCACATAGTGTCTGTGTATTGTCATAGAGGATGGAAAATCTGCTCTGTACTAAGTTTTTTATTTTGCAATTAAATACGTACGAAATGCTAGTGAATGAATACTACAAACATCAAGCTTAATTTTGGTTCAACTTAATTAAGAATAAAGAGAAGACTACATTTTTTTTTTCAATTATGTTTTTACCTATTTTTTATAATATGATGTAACACATCTATATTATATAGCTTATAAGCGTCGTTGGCACTCAAAGGATTAAAAACATTTGGCAATCAATATCACAACAATATAAACTGTATTTTTACAATGAGTAGGAACTGAAGGCCATATTTAACCGTAACCTAAGTGAGCAGCTAGATAGCACTAGATAACTGCCAAGCTGAGCTATATCCACAGAACTAGGGTGCGGCGGGATTGGCAATTTATTATACAAAGATCGACACTCCCTTTACGGCAGGAGTAAGGTCCACTTTAAACAACTCGATTCAAGTGTCCAAATACTCTGCAACTTTGATCAATTGGCACAATGGGGGCTTTGTCCACGACCTCGACTTTATCTATAGAAGAAAAATACTCACCAATCGGGTCTACATGTGTGATGTGGTCTACAAAATCCCTTTTCCCTAAGTATACTGTGATCTGAAAACACAAAAAAAATATATTAATTAACTTTCAGAAGTCATATTTAAACATAAAAAGCTAATTATTTCAAGTGTGCCGTTTGGCAAACTAAGCCAAATTAAGTTGAAGAAATATTTGAGAAGTTGTCACAAGATTTGGCAGAGTTTGCAAGTTGGCACACAACGCATATTGTTGCGTTATAAATGATCTGTCAGAGATCAGATCGCATGTCACACTGTAATCAAATGCTATTATGTCAATGTTGAATACTCGATGAGGACTTTACATAAGTGATGCGTGCATTAACTTGATAACAAACTAGGGATCTGTAGCAACTGGGATCTATGTTTGAAATTAACTCTGGCAGTTGTCTGAACCAGACAGTGCCCGCCTGGTCTAAGGTAGGTTCGCCTGGTTTAACTCCCATAAAACTCCTTTAAAAAGGGAGAATCCTTTTTAAAGGAGTTTTACGGGAGTTTACACTTTGTTTACACCTCTAAAGATTTTCAGAGGAAAGATGACAATCTAGAAGTCTGCCCAGTCAAATTCGTAGAGGCATAAAGGCGTTGCATTCTTTACATTTCCCATTACCTCTCTTAGAGAGGAGGCCTGCGTCCCAGCAGTGGGAACATTAATAAGGCTGATGATGTTGATGAACTCATGAATCCATTATAGAATGAACCATTTATAGAATGTAAGTGAATTTATGCACATGACCGTTCCTTGTGGCGACACTTGGGGGAGGCCTATGTCCAAAAAGGACGTTCTTTGGCAGAAATGATGATGATGATGGAGTGAACTTGCCCTGATGCGACTGATATTGGACGAGAAATTTTTTCAACCTTATTAATTGATAAAAAAGGAAGGGAGAGTTACCAAGTCTCAATTAATGGCTATAGAGAAATAACATTAAAAGCTTTGATTCTAATTAAAGAACGGCCGCCAACTGGAAAGGTAACAAAAGATAATGAAACCATCTCAAGTACCTCTTGAAACCTATTTGAAGTAAGCGATTGATTAAAATGGGCCTGATTGGTTTTCCTTAATTACCATTTCGACTCGAGGTTTTGACCGGATGATGTTAGAGTTACAGTTTCAACATAAAATTTTTGTGCCGATTTAAATTCTAAAAGGGTAGCCAAGGATTTTGCCTTGAGGCGATTTGCTGGTCATTCCCTTCAACAGTCATTTATCATCACCTTATTGTTCTTACCCCAAAAAATAGTTTCTCAACATTTTTGGGTTCCGTAAAAACGGGACTCTATGACTAAGATTCCACTATCAGTCTGTACGTCACCAGGACGTATCTCATGAACCGAGAAAACTAGATAGTTGAAATTTTATATAGCTATAATAATATATTTAACTCTAACAACAAAAACTAAAAAGAAAGTAATAAGTTGTATAAATAATGGTACAGATCCGTCTCGTGCACGAATCCGACTCGCATTTCTACTTTCTTAAGCCGTCACGCTATCATTTGGTTAACTTCTTTTCTTTCCGCGCACAAGTATTATAAATATAAGAATTGAAATATACTACAAATAAATAAATGAGAGCAGTGGTGGCCGAGTGGTAAAGGCCCCGGCTTACGATTTGTACCTATGTGGCGGGTTCAGACCCAGCCAGGCGCATTACTTAGTGTAATTTATTTAGTCACCCCTGCTCTCAAAACGGTGAATGAAAACATCGTGAGGAAACCAGCATGTTTTCCAAAAATTCGAAGACATGTGCCATCAGCCAATCCGCACTCTCCGCGCACCGCCTGTTGGTTTATGGCCCATTCCCTCTTCTAGAGAGGAGGCCTGTTTCCCAACAGTGGGAACATTGATAAATAAATAGTTTGTAAGCATACCTTGCCATTCGGCGAGCTCTTCTTGAAGACTCGCGTAGCCTGTCGCTGCTTGTTGCTGCCGGCGTCTTCCATTCTGCCGCCGCGCCCTCCTCAACACTGAAACAGAAACCATTTATTTATTTATTTAGTACAACAAAATAGCCGAAAAATACCCATTAACACTAAATTAAATTAAACCTTTCACTCTGTCTTGTCACGGAACCGTAAACATTCTAATAATATCGTTTTCAATTCGTCAGCAAAAAATCCAATCCAGGGATGGACTCCACGAGCGCCTTAATCAAGATAAAAGCACTGCATCTTTGTAATTTTCTGCTATATCCTATTGTGGTTTTTAAAGACCAATTCAACGAAACTGTAATGAAACATCATTCTGATGACGCTCCAATAAAACTATATGTGACTAAACCTTTTATATTACGAGTATTCAAAAGAAACAACATTTTAGAAAAGGTAAATATTATTATGAATCGTCAATATTTACTACGACAAGGGTGACGGTGCAGCGTGCGTCCGAGTCGATGGGTAGGCGGTATGACTACAAACTGAGCGAATATGGATATGGGTACTAAACAGGTATATTTCTCATCAATGACTTATCAGGAAGTTGTTATAAAGGATAAAGCATAATTATAGCTGACGACACGGCTCCGCATATGAATGAAACAATGACATTCATATTCTTAAAGGAAAAACTACGAATTCATTCAATATCAATATTAATGACTGCACGAGTCATTAATGCCAATATTTAACGGATTCTAAGACGCGTGAGAAAGGGATCAGAAGAACTTCCAACTTGAAGCCTTTGAGCTTTGAATTAGAAAAGTTCAGATACAGTAAACAATGGTTGTTAAAACTTTCGCAAGCACAAGTATAACGCTAAATTGATTTAGACAAGAATTTATCACCAAAACCGGCGAAGATTTCAAAGACAAACGGAAGAAAGCGCAAGTTTGTCCCGCGGGAACAAATCTTAGGCAAGGAAAATTCTCGTGGAATCCAACCGAGTAGTTCTCTAACTAACCTAGGATAGTTGATGCGGATTTATCAGGTTTTTTCTTTTCTTAATACAGCATGTGAATGCTATGATGAAGAGGACCCCGAACAGTAGTTTCTGCAACGCTTACTGTCTGAGTTCGTCGGATGAACTGATGTATCATACCCGTGCCCGCTCTATATGTATTGAGTTTTAGGGATATTAATTTTACATTTTCCTCTTTATATATTATGTATAAATTATTTATTATGTTTTTAACCGTATACGCCAGTCCCATCGTATGGTACCTAACGTTGAACTACACGTCAACTATTACGTATAAGGTATCGACAATAACTGGTCTTTATTATAGAGTTAGTCGTTCGTTTTCGTTTTGGATAGGTTGATACCTCGTTAACCTTTGATAAGGTTTTGCAGAAAAGAATACGGAAAATAGTGACAAAAATGTTTATTTTTATTAATATATATAATTTTAAGAGTTAAAAAACAAACAAAAAAAGCCATGAGTATAAATGTGGATACAAAAAAAGTGTTACAAAAAAAGCCATGAGTATAAATGTGGATAGATGGAGAGGGAGAGGGAGACCAAAGAAAATATGGATGGATTGGGTGAGAAGTGATATGAAAGAAAGAGGAGTTAGTGATAGCGTGACGGGTGACAGGACAGAGTGGAAGAAAAAGACATATTGCGCCGACCCCAAATAAAACGGGACAAGGGCAGGAAGATGATGATATAATTTTAAGAGTCGATATCATTAGCATAATCAGTCTTATAAAGTTTCCACTGTTGGGACACAGGCAGAAGAACGAATTGACCGTAATCAACTACGCGGGCCCCGCGCGGATCCATAAATGTTACAGGTTATCGAATTTTGCTTATGTGCCGGGTTCCATATGATGTTTCCTTTCCCCGTTTGTGATTAAATAAATTACACAAATGCACGTAGCTGATTTTGACTGATAATGTAATTGTTGGAAAGGGGGATCATTTTCTTTTGAACTTATTTGATCAATGCTTTTATAATATTATCGCTTCGTTAATGAAATACCAATTATCTTATCTACACATAGAGTAACACCCCGCATTGGAAATCACAATACAATTACATTAACACTCCGCATCCCGTCTACTCCTGAACACAGGCCTCACGATGATTGCTAAAGTGAACGATTATGGTTCCGGGGTCAATTTAAAATACTTTTTGGTCGTGAATTGTTTAAGGTAACGTTGATCTGTTGATCTGGAAGCTTACTGAAACCCTGGGTAACGTCATGAGTGTCGAAATTATAATGAAGTGATGATGATGTCTCTTCCATACACTCACATACACAGTTGGGAGGTTTTCAGGGAAAAAAATTGGGATTTTTTCCTGTCAACATAATCCGTAAATATTGTGTTTTTATTTGTTGTACCTACCTACATGTTTATGTGTTGTACACATATTTGGTATGTAAGTGATCAAGTTTTGTTGTGCATTCATGATTATCCTCAAATGCACAATTCCTCTCTCATTTATACGTCTATAGGTACAAGGTTTTTTGTAAGAAAACTCAATTGTGGGCATAGTACTATTTGAATCTCAGCTGCAGGTTGCAGGCAGCGCATGCATCGGTCTGCAGGTCGCGACAGTGACTGACCACTCGCAGCCGAGGAAACACGACTGGTTTTCTATGTAGTTTAAATTTTCTGTGAGACCATTCCGAATGCGTCTGCGGCTCTATGTGCTGCCGCCGCGTGTGTTGCCTATCAGCCTGCAGCCGAGTTTCGTATGGCACCTTTAAGCTGACCTGTGTACCTTGTACCTATACATAGGCGAGTGTAAGTGTCCTAGTTTTATTGTTTTAGTAACTTCGCGGCTTCGCTAATGTCAACTGACTACTTAGCCTACATGCCCTATCCTACCCATTTTTTTTTTCATTTTGTTTAATGCTACACTATTAATAACTGCTACAAAAATATTAGTTATGTAACCAGGAGAATAGGGTTTCATTTTTATATGTGTAGATAAAATTTGTGTCTTCAACAAACAACATGAATATATGAAAAGAATAAAGAATACAAAAACATCATTATCACACTCTTCGGCACAAAATATGGATCCATTTAGTTTGAAGAGCGTCGTTCCATCGAAAACAAGCCACAAGCACAAGTGGTGCAAAACATTGGATCTGTGTAACCGAAGTATATACTTACTCTGGTAATTTCACTTGAACATTTCCTCTGCGTAATCCGCATGATAGCGTATTATTCGAAATGACAACGGAACCCCGCGGGGCCGTGGCGCGCAGACATCTTTAATATCGCGAATATTTCCCTCCATACATACATGACATTATGTAATGATATCGCGAAGACAAAATTGACTTTGGATAACATTGAAGTGTACGTGAAAAACGTGATATTGTCATATTGTATCGAATAGACGTGGTATTGACGGTCAGACGACGTGGAGATGACACTAGCTCTAGATCTAGGTCACGAAAGTTTTTGAATTTGTGTGTGTACGTTTGCTGTTCTGCCTAAAATCAAAATGCTCTAAGTATTCCGTGGTTGCTTTTCACGTTCGAACGATTCAACGGATTGCGATGAAACTTGGTAGTATCGCGGTCATTTCTGCCTGAACACCAAAAAATATCGCTTGAATCCTGCAGCGCAGCGCCAAACTTTTGAAGTTTTCGTTTCAAGTGCAAGCAAAAATGAACTTAGCTGTAGTCAGGCGGAAGTGTTTTTGATGGTACACGGGTATACCATGTCCTGGAATAGTACATAAGGTACTTCTTATCCCGAGACTTTTTTTCCGGGAGTATCTTCCTCTGAGAATTTTTTCTAGTAGCACGCGGTCAAAGCCGCTAGTTGCAGCTAGTGCTTACATAAAGAGGTCCTAAAATAAATATGAACTTTTTTTGGACAGTGCTATCAACTTGTAACATTAAACGTTGAACCAATATAGCGATCGACCTTCATTGCACAGTAACAGATTTTGGTGATTTAAGAAAATCGAAGTGCAGACGGCCCTTCCTTTTCTAAGATTGGTAGGTACAAACTGATATCGACAAAAAAACTGACGTGAATCAAAATTGAATAATATCATCCCACGAATAATTATGACCTGTGATAGCAAGAAACTAGAAATTGTTTTCTTGTAAATTAATAAATCAATAATTTCGAAGAATTTTAATTTACGCGAATCATATCGGGGTTGCATTATGTATCTAATATTTATTTCGAAGAACACAAATTGATCTTGAAATTGAGTCGTAATTGAGAACCTCGAACCTTGTAGGACGTACTCGTCGAGGCTAGATAACTAGACCACGTAGAACAGGTGTCAGGATCAATTTTGTTCCCAAGATCGAGTTACTCGTATCCAACATGGCCGCGAAAGCGTTTCTTTCCCACTAGACTGGTGAATCGGAGCTGAACGACGTATCGATGTTTCAGATGGTTAGCGCGAGTGGCGTTTCGTGTACTGATTTCTGTTTCATTATTATTGTATCCGTTTGTGTGCTGGTTTTTGTGGAGAATCGATAATTGATTGGTACTGACTGGACTAGTTCGCATAAGTAAAGAATAGGAATGTGTGAAAGAAGGGCAAAATGCCCATAAGTGGGTAAAGCTAATGACGGCTCGGCTGGCGCAGTGGTTAAGCGATTGACTGCTGCGCTGAGGGTCGCGTGTTCGATTCAACAAATATTTGGATGGCTTACAGGTTTTCCGGGTCCGAGTATCTTGTACATGTCTGTGAACGCACCAACGACACAGAAGTAATTCCTAGTGTGGGCAACGTTTCTTTAGAAAAAAAAAAACAAAAAAAACAACCAGTAACCAGGTAACACAATACCACTTGGCAACTCGAATTAATGTTTAGGAATCCATAAATCTACGTTTTCCTCATAGGATACGAGGAAGATGGTTTTTAGGATTCGAAGATATTTCTAAGAGTAGTCAGACATTTGCGACCAGTTACCATTAGGAGGAAACAAACTTGTTTACAAAACGTTAGCTTGAAAAAGTACGTAAGTACCAGTTTTTTTTTTTTAATTTCTAGTAAACCAAATCAAATAAGTTTATCATGTTTCACGAAACAGAACACACAAAATCTTATCAAATTTAGTTTTCGCGGTGTCAGATGTCACTGGGCGGATCTCATTGGGATTTCCCTCCATACAATAAGTCTGACAGACATGTCAGGGAAAAGCAGACGTCTGAAACACTATTACCGAAAGAAAAATATTCGAATATATTCATTTTGTCGTCAACTTGTATGGTTTTGACGTTATTTTTATCGACTATCCAATATATCTCAATAGATCTTTGATTTCAATTGTGAAATCAAAGGTTATCTCATCAATTTGACGTTTGACATTGTATAATCGAATCTCAGGTCAATTTATATGGTTTTTGTCGTAAGGCACTTGTACTGAATATCCACTAGGAATCTTGATGTGTCATCAGTCATCATCTAGATTCCTGATTCGTGCTTAACAATTTTATTTTACTAAAATGAGTATAAATGTGGATGGATGGAAAGGGAGAGGGAGACCAAAGAAGATATGGATGGATTGTGTGAGATGTGATTTATGGAAGACAGAGGAGTTAGTGATAGCGTGACGGGTGACAGGACAGAATGGAAGAAAAAAACATATTGCGCCGACCCCAAATAAAACGGGACAAGGGCAGGAAGATGATGAGATGAAACATGTTTCTGTCGTTTTTAGGATTCCGTACCCAAAGGGGATCCTATGACTAAGACTCACGGACAGTATTCGTCGTCCATCTCTCTGTCACTAGGTTATATCTCATGAACCATAATAGACGATTAAAGTTTTCACAGAATAATAATAAGCTGTTAGCATTTAACCTTTCGACTTCAGTAATTACAGACACAATTGAAGAACAATAGATGTGCGAACTGGCGTTCGCTTGGGGCTTAATGAACTAAATTGATTATACTAAATACTAAAAACCAGAATAAAATAATTATATTTGAATAAATATTTAATCTCCCATACAACAATCGTGATTGTTTTGCCTTGTTTTAGTACCGCAATTGACCGGTTTTCATTTAAATCGGTTAAACCTTACCAATATATTTAGATGCTACAAAACCTTTTGTCCAATTACTTCTCAGGAAAACAAAATCTGGCGCTAAGCCACGAAAAGGGAACAGAAACGAATAATATAAAAAGGTCAATTGAATCCTTGCTTAAAAGATACATTTAAATATATAAAAAGTATATAAAATTGTGCTTATTACTGACTCAATAGCATACTAATAAAAGTATGGAAGTGCGCTCGCAGCCTTGAGTACCTGATTTCATTACAGATCGTAATATTCGTCGAGCGTATGATGTACGTAGTCCGTTTAATGTATCCCTTGTACATTATCATAGAAGGTATTACCATACTTGGCTACGACGCGGGTAATACATAGGTATAGGATTCGCTATATATAAGCGTACGTATTTCATAAAGTCTTTGTAGGTATAACAAGATCTTGTTCAATGTAAATAAGCACGTAATTTTTGAAAATTAAAGGACTATCTATAAAGAGATGGATGGATTGTGTGAGCGATATGAAGGAAAAGGGAGTTAGTGATAGTGTGACGGGTAACAGGACAGAATGGAAGAAAAAAACATGTTGCGCCGACCCCAAGTAATATGGGATAAGGGTAGACTGATGATGATCATATGATGATCATCATTGATTGATGATTATATTAATGTTTTTTAACGAACTTCAAAAAAGAAGGTTGAAGGTACCTTTGTTGTTATTGCCCGATTACTTAAAGACGCCTACATCGAATTGGAAAATAATGTTCGTGTTTGGTGGTATACTAGTCCCATGGTCATCAAGTCAGGATCTGATGTTGGAATCCTGGAAAAATCGTGGGAACTCTTCAAGTTTTATAGTAATAATGCGCCTCAAGAAGTTGTTAGCAAACTGTTGGGGCCCAGCAGGGTAGAAGCCTTCTGGGACCAAGGGTTGATACGAAAGCGTATTTACCGGGGCCCCGGGATCAAGGCAAGGAAGGAACGGAGTAGGTTGTTTAGTCAGAAAGTCTGACACTGTTTCCCGCTCCGCCCATTGACGGAATCAGAATTAGTTATTAGGTGATTTTTACCTTCCATAAAAAAAAAACCTTACCGCATATAAAACTTGCGCACTATTTAAATTTAGTTGACCTTACAAAAAACATACCGACTTCAATACATAAAGTGCCTGTCTTTTGTCTTGAAGTTACTTTTTTTTTGTAAAAGTTTTGTGTCTCTACTAACGCTAATCGATGGATTCTTGTAGATAAGTTTTAGCACCACGGAAAATCGATTAATATTTGTTTTTTCTTTTTAAAGACGAAAGAAAACTGGTGCCACTTTAAATAATTGCGTTACTAGATGTATCACTGGCTTTATACTCCCAGAGAAAACGCTGAAATGTTTCATATTATGCTTGTAATTTTACTGGCACACATGTGTTATTAGGTAGATAGTACATGTACGGTAGAAGTATAATAAAGTTAACATAATTGTTTTACTCACGTGGAACCCAGTGCGGCTCCAGTGTGCGCGTTCCCGCTCCACCCTAACCCTGCGCTGCCACGCCGCCCTGTAACAAACACAAGTATACCATTAGTAGTCCCAACAAGTATACCTCTAGCAGTCTCAACAAACAAGTATACCGCTACAGAGGTCTATAGTAATCTGATTACGGCACGAGTAGTTCAGTCTGACGAGCGGTCGCTAATGGAATCAACATCAACCATTAGCGCTCCGCAAACATTGTTTCTGGGAATTTCACCCTTAGTTTTTTGAAAAATGTAAGTAAATAGAATACATTTTCACGAGCACATAATCTGTATAATCGAGAGCTTATGCGCCAGTCGCTTCGCTCAAGTTCATTGCTTTTGTTGTCGATAGCCCATTGTTATTGAAAATGTTTCCTATATTTTTCCACCGCGTGAATATGAAACAAAGCTCTCGTCCCAATAGAGTTAAAACGTTAACAACAGTGAAACGAGGGACACGACTTTTCCCGATATTCAGAGCAATAGAGATAGGTATAACAACAGTCCACAATTCGCCTGCTGCGATCTTCCATTCTGATTATAATTTAAGTATATTCAAGGCTAGAGTGATTAAAATCTTAATAAACTAATGCGTTTCGCCATCAACGACTGCATCATTGGTTACCATCAGGTGGGATAGTAGAAGTTTATATTAACAAAAAAATATATATATTATTTTTATTTTACCATCTGTTCAAGCAAAATCGTTAAAATGCGTCACAGGAGCTCATAGTGTAACAATAGCCGCACGGGGTCGCTCTTTAAGGAACGCTTGCCAAGGTGGGATGCGTTACCATTTAATGCATGCCAGCCAGTCGCTGCCGCCCATGGGCAAAGTAAGATCGCAGCTGCATCGGACCCACCCCTGGTTAGCAAAAAAGCTACGCAGATTGTTAAAAACCTCAAAGTCGTCTGCTTGCTCTTGTAAAATGTCGTCACACTGTACAAGAATAAGCAACATTGTGCCCTTGTATTTCATCACCTCGCTATAATAAGGCCATAACTTTGAAAGACAATGAACCCTCTGTCTCATCATCATCAGCCTTTTAATGTTCCCACTGCAGGGACACAGGCCTCCTCTCTCTAGGAGAGGAAATGGGCCATAATCCACCACGCGGGCCCAGTGCGGATTGGTGGATGTCACATGTCTTCGAATTTTTGGTTCTAGGACATGCCGGTTTCCTCACGATGTTTTCCTTCACCGTTTTGAGAGCAGTGGTGATGAAATAAATTACACAAAGTAATGGGCCTGGCTGGGTTTGAACCCGCGACCTACAACTCGTAAGTCGGGGCCGTTACCACTCGGCCACCACTGCTCTACAACCCTCTGTCTATTCATCGTAAACTTCAAAACAGCCTTATTAATAAAGGTGTTATGAAAGCAATTGTGTTAATATATATCATCCTATTAGTATAATAGCCAACTCCTAAAACTTGTAAGTAAAGGTACGCCACTCATAATTTCGCGGGTTCTCCCAGTGGAGATGCGGACGAGTATAATGAGATATCATGTTATAAATTTTACATTCACGTACACTCGGAAAAATTAACACGTGTAGCCATGAAGGTATACCCTTGGACAAGTATCTAGGGATCACATTTAACGAGCTAATTCGACGATACAATGTTTTTGCTTCCGCTTTTACGCAGTGTAAAAATGCCTATTGTGGTATTTCAATTACGTAGGTATGTTTAACGCCCCATATATTTTATTTTCTACATACATTACACGTCCTTCACATGCTAGCTTCTAAATATAACGTCTCTCTCGTTACTAAGAAACCGCAAACATATGAAAAATATTATGTACAAGACGTCGTATGACGTCAGATATCCGGAATTGAACCCGAGGCACACACCTTTCTGTAACTTTGTACGAGTATACAGGAATGTTGAGCCTCTCGTTTTCTTGCGAGATGTCGATAAAGCTAGACAACCTTATAACTTCAGAGCTTTGTGAACACAATACCTTGGTACCAAGTACGAGTAACTTAAAGAAATCGGTTTAAATTGTAACCACCGGAGCTTGGATACACGATCTGAAAAGGGATGAAAGAGGGAAGAATTACGTAACCACGTGAACAAAAGCGAATGCTAGTTCAATTATATTCATTAACAATGTAAAGTCCAAAGGGTCTCAATAGATCGAATGTCAATTAAATTCCTTGGAGCTTTAATTATAAATTGGATGGGGCGAAAGAACGTAAAATTCTTTGTAACTAGGCAGGGTTCGCGTTACTGCCCATGAAAATGCTTTAACTCTTTTCAATCAAGCCTTTCAAGGCGGACCAAGTTTGTTTCTTAAACCGTCATGTACTTGTATTGATTATTTTCAATAGGATTCATAAAACGGGCCGAAAATCGAGGTTCATAAAGCGTTAAAAACGTGATCAAAACAACGTCTTATGGCGGTCTACATACGCTTATAGCTAGCAATTTCAGGTATGCAAATTGGTGATCGCGTCAAGGATTACTACCAGCCATCAATATGCAAGTTAATTGAACCGACACGCATAAGGACACGGTCCCTTCGCCGAGGACCATACCTTCGCATTCATAGATGAATCTTAATCGTTATGTGGGGTCGAGTGCACCCCAACAAGTGTGTAATCGAGTGGGCGGCCAGTAGGTACCGGTGCTGAGGACTGTACGCCATACATACGTCACAATGGAAAATAAAAAGACTGTTCAGCTGTCGGATACAAAAGAGATTTTCTCAACAAAGCCGAAAAAGAAAACGATTTTGATGTTTGATTTTATAGAAGACTAAAAAGGAACAAATAATGAAACCCGTATTGTATAGGCCGGTGAAAAGGTGAATCCAGATAGACATAAGCCTTTCAATAGTCTATTATTTGATAACAGTAGCAATAAATAACAAAGAAAGGTTGTTAAGAACAGTAATAACAATCAGATTATTTTCACTACCCACTAAATTAACGGAAAAACTATCCATAATATCGGATATTATGTTGAACAGTTCGGTACAATAAGAAAACTCGTTAGCGAACTTCGCTAAACGATACGTTATGGGAGCTGTTAAAGCTTTGGAGTTTTCAAAGTATTCTTTTATTTCTAGTTGACTGCTTTGTTAGTCTTGTGGTCACTATGATAGTGCTGAGCTTGAGGTCATCAGTTCGATTTTCGGTTGCACGAATAATCAAGAGTTGCCGAACACAGGCTTTTTCATGGTGGGTAAAAAACATCCAAAACGACGTCGAATCCCTTGGGCGGAGCAGGAAACAGTGTCAGACTCTTACTGACTAAACAACCTATCCTTTCCTTTCCCTTTCCTACGTTGCATTGTATACCAGGGCCAGAGACTTCCTTTTAGGCTCAAACCGTTGGCTTGACACGACCCTTCTGCAGGTTCCCTACGAGACCGAACAAAAGTGAGTTTAATCCTCAATATACACCATTTCAGTCCATCTAACAGGAGAAATTACCTATAATTATAATGATTTCTCTCCTCAACGTTTTTCTCTCTGCGTTTTCCCAATATAGATTTTTCTGTAGAGCCCTTTGGCAATTGGTAATGTGATAGCCTCGGACCTCGAGAACAACTTAACGCCGTCGGTCCTTCGTCCTATCCCTCCCCGATCGTGTCGGATTCCCATCACATCAGACGTACCGAAAGTTTGCACAACCGCTTGAGCACTATTATATCTCCTGCGTACCTAATCTCGGTTATGATTGGCCACCGTGCTCGAAATTTAGTCGGGAGGATTATTATTATATCAAGCTCTAGTTGTTTTTCTGTTATCGCCGTACATTAAAGCTCTGTGTTCTGGGATATCGCCTCATAATTTACGCAAAGCAGTTTAACAAGTCGTTATAAAGGAGCGTTGGATTAAATCGCACGTTATATGACGGAACTAACGGTCCGACGAACGTTTCGTAAACAATAACTACTATCATGTTGCATTATGATTATATACGACATTAACATGTTATATTCTACACTGGACTATTATTAATTTACTAGTGTTTGCCCGCGACTTCGCTCCCGTCAACTTACTACTCAACCCTACTTTACCCTGCCCTTCCCTACTCTGTTGACTCTACCCTACCGCGTAATTTTCTTTTTTTTTTTAATTATCCACCTTCTGTATGATGAGTAAGTATAAATACATACTCGTATATCCATTGTTCTCCTATGCCGATCACATTATATTATATGGAGTAAATACTGCCGAAACTTCAAATAATATGTTTTCTTATATTACCGGTCACATTGATGGAAACGTTTCCGAATACAATATTGTTAGAAATAATATTTATTTTGTCTTCGTCTTTCGTTTATCGTCCTGTCAAAAGATAGTACCTACAGTAAACATTTCGATATTTCGCCTTCACTGCCTTGTCGTTCGCAGATCGTATTTATTTCTAGCTGGCACATAACAGTGCGAAAATACACAGGTACTTGATAAGGATTGACACTGCAATGATTACCGAGATCCGGGCTACATTTAGCATTGAACCAGTGACGGGGAATCGTATAATCGGATTGCCAACCATCCGTCCTAGTACCGGGGTCGCCATCGAATACGAAATAGCAAGACTTGAGTTCTGAAACTTTCGAATTCGGTTTACGTCGAAGCCAGAGGTAACTCCCAAATCTATTACGTATTTGGATTCGTCGAATATCGGGGCGGCCTTGACCGATGCCAACTCGATTGATATTGAAGATAACGTAATTTAAACTTGCTGAAAACATTGCCAGAGGATATCCTCAAAACCGAGGGATGAATTTCTGTTATATAAGAATTTATTAGCGTTATTTTTAGACAAAATTTTGATGAACTGCTACCACTATATGTATAAGTAAGTAGGTATCCAGCTGTCATTTTCACAATGACTTGCTAGGGAAGCATCCACCATTATGGTCACCGTACACGCCGGGTCGAGCCTGGCCGGCATTGCCTTGTTTACTTTTCCATTTATATCTCATTCCCTCCGATTCTTACATCACCCTACCGACCCCAGTTTGATTGGAGTTTTCTTGATTTGCTTTACTACTCCCCGTTGTCTATGTTTGTGTTAGAAACTGATAATGGTTGTATCATTAAATTAATTTCTTGGTAACTCAGTGTTATAAGCTTACAACATCTGTGCCAAATATTAACACTGTCGAAAGATAAATATTAGTTGTACCTAATGGTGACCACGGACTGTGAATACAGATAGCGCAAAGATAAGATAAACATCCAGCACAAGTACATTCCAGTGAGGAGATACTTTGTTAAGATTTACTTAGACATTGACGTCAAATTAATGAGATTCCAATAAATTCAACAAAACGTGAATTATGTGTATTTATTCATATGTTCGCTGCAGTAGCCGATTCAGAAGATTTCAATTCGTGATCCGTACAATAAATATTAAAGCCGCGACCGCGTTCACCTGACACTTTTCTGCCATACTTCACGAACTTTCCAGAATCCGTCCAATATATAACGTTTGTTTTTCAATCTGTATCTGGATCAAATATATGCCCAGACATTTTTTCATTACGTTCGAGAAAGAAAACACATAACTCGAGTATGACAAATATTTACTCACGCGTGAACGTTACAAATGAAAATAGACTGTAATATGCGTCGTAAAATGTTATTAAGGGGCCGTGTATGAAATCAACTCATTTTGAACATTTTTGATCAAGGTTTGAGAGACAAAAGAGAAGACTTTTAATCCTTCTTTTTATAGATTATAAAAGTCAAGTTCTTATTCTCCTAAATATACTGAGAATTTTTGTAAAATAATGAGTGGATTAATGGCAATTAGCCATATTCCAAACCCTTTTTTCGCAAAAATAACGAACGAGTGATGGTTGGCTAAGGTTTACACAAAATTACACGGGATTTTACGACATTTAAAAAATACCAGTAACATCATTACATGGTCTACTACAACATATACTGATTACATTATTGACTTTGATTGGAAATATAGCTAAAAAAAAATGTTGAAGAAACGTAATTCTTGGAAAATATGTGTACAAATAAGTATTTTTTTCTATACCTTGGAAACACTTTTAAGAAAATTTAAAATATGCAAAATAATCTTAAGAAATCTCTTTACAAGAATCAAAAATTTAATTTACAAATAAATAATAACTTCAATTCGTAAATTACAAAACAAAATTGACTATATTATCGACCGCGCAAATTCGATCTCGTCAGTCACAATCGGGCCTTCCCAGCGTGTGGACGCGTCGCTTTGTTCCGCAGCCGCTCCCGAGTTTTACGTAAATAAATTCCCATTATTGTACGCTGACTACCACATTTTGATCCATTAAGTATTATTGTTTATTTTAGGTTTGTTTATTAAGATTGTTAAAATTTCTTTTGACTTCAATGATAATTACAGGTAACGGTTGTTTGTTTGTATGTAAAGATAATTTCCAGAACTACTCTACTATTACTATTTAATTACAATTCTTTCACTTATGACTTCTACAATGTTTATGACCTATTTACGTATTCTGTACATAAGTACAGAATTTTTATATTTTTGACCCCTATGTTTGTTTCGGTTTTTCTTCTCAGGGTAGTCAGCTAAGAAACACCAGTGTCATCTGTTTGCAAAATAAATATCATTCATCACGTGGTTACGTACTTATTTAGGGCAAATGCAAAATCTAGTATTCTAGATCCTTTTTTTGTAGATAATGGGTCGAAAGAAAGGGATGCATTATGAATGCCTTGCTAAAAGGAAAAAAAATATATAGGTAGGGCTGATACGTGCAAGAAAAGTTTTTGAAGAACGCAAGATTAATGCACTGCTTGTAGCTTCGTTTCCAGAAAATGTAAGATTTTACTTTCAATTAGCACTAGAAGCGAGTGGCCCTACACAAGCCCAAGGATATGTGTTTCAACGGCCCTCGGAACGCGCCGCCACCGGGTTCCTACGCTGCAAAAGCAACCGAGGGCCCATCCAAAAGCATGCCAGAGGGCCATTGCAATACGGATGGAGTGGGGATACCGCACGGTTTCCCGCTAAGCGGCGAGCCTCCTTGCTGGTCTGCCACCATGGCAACAGCCCTAGCACGCATGCACGATTTGCGCGTGGAGATGCAACGCCAGGGCGAATCCCCGCTGCCGCGACAAGTTGCAGCATGGCGGACAGAGCTTCGGCTGGATATCCAGGTGGTATGGCGACAGCGACTGTCGCATCCCAGTTCTGGGCACGTCATAATTACAGTGGTTTTTTTTTATGGTGGGCTAAAATCATGCAATGACCAATCCCGCCCTTGGGCGAAGCCGGAAACAGTGTCAGACTCTTACTGACTAAACATTTTGCCCTTCGCATTGGAGCCAAGCCTTCCTTTCAGAAAGAGACCCTGGGCCCCAGCAGGCTTCGACCCTTTTGCAGAGTCCCTACCGTTTTGCTGACAACTGCTTGAAGCGCGCGGGAACAGAGCGCCCCGTCGACGACTTGGGCTTGGTCCACACTGTTACAACTTACAAGATGACCGGACGGTGATCTACCCATTGCTCGCCGTCCGCAAGCCCGGCGGCGTTTGCGCCGTTGCCTTATGCAGTCCACCTCCTCCTTGACTTGCATTGCTGCTTCGCAGAGGGTTGCGCCCATGGCCTCCACCAAGACCCGGTGCGAGAGATCGCTGACACCGATCACCCCCATGAGAACACGGCGATGCTCCTCCCAAGCGGGGCACACCTCTACTGTGACACCTGGGGCTTCTCTTCCGCACGAATCCGATGCAGGTATGGCGGTTAGTCCCCTCTTTGAGGCCCGGCTGGAAAGACCTCACGGTGTCCTCACCTTCCGTATGACGCAGGTAACCGAACATGGTAAGTTTGGGAGGTAGATACCTGCACTGGATTCGTGCGTAAGTGACGCCAGGGTGTTGCCATTGTGTGAAGCGCCCGGAGGACACGGTGGAGCACATGGTACAGGTATACCATGCTTGGACAGAGCATCGCCATGTCCATGTGGAGTCATTCGGCGGCGGCGATATCTCGCACCGGGTTTATATAGACCTTGGTCCGGAGCGAGTAGGAGTGGCAGGCGGTCGCATCCTTCTACAAAGCAGGAGGCTGATCGCATAAGGCAAGGGCGCTCACGCCCCTGACGACGCCGAGATTCCGATTCCGATTTCCGGCTACCGTAGACGCGTAATAATTTGAGTACAAAAAAAAAATTCTTTAAAAAAATCGGTCTTGAGTCATCCATAAGGGTGCGCCACTGGTCAAATGTATGCATAGGACTGTTTAAAATATCTCTTCTTTTTATCTGCCCTGCGGCAGGAGACAAATTTTGCTCTTTTTGAAACCTTATTATACATTTGAGGGCCGAGTAAAGCGTTTTTTAGTGATCGGTGATTGACGTTTAGGATTTTTCCATCGAAGCAGGTAATAGTAAATTAAACTTTCTAAGCTTGTGTATTCGTATTCGGGCGTTATCTCTCTTTTTTCGTGTTGCCTCTCCATCAAACATTGCGTTGAATATGGACAAAGCAACACGTTTTCCAACCACGCTCAATGGTTAGGCGAGTGGAAAAATGCCACCTTAAAAGAGAAATCTCGTAAACATAATTTATTTTTGACGAAAAACATTTTCAAAATTAAACAGAATTTTGAAAATGTTTTTTTTTACAACCATTTTACATAAATTAGCTATCGTAATTGTCATTTATAGTTTTGTATTTAACATTTTTTTAATGTCTAAATGTATCAACATCCATCTAACACTAAACTGAACTATTTTGACAATTGTGATAAATATAAAATATACACAAGTTCCAGATTTTTATTTACAAACCGTACTTATTATATGATTTTGTTACTTAATCTACTTGTACAAAAGTGGTACATAGGTGAACATCATAAAATAAGAAAATAAAATATTATATCTTCTAAAGGATCAACATTGTTTGAACGTTCACTAAGCTCGACTATTGCGCGCGTGTGCGTGTAGGCGCACGCACGATGCACACAAACATAGCATCACAGCGAATTTGCCTAAACTCTAGGGAATGAATTTTATGCACGGAGTCTTAAACAAGGAACCTATTGTAGGTTAGATGTATGTTGTAAAAACCGTAACAGTGTACTATTTGGGGAGCGTACGCAGTATCCATTAAACAAAATCATTTATACTATTAATTAAACAACTGTTTACGTGCGTGTTTAGTGAATTACGGCGCTTGCGCCGGTTGCCGTGACTAACGACTTGCAATAAATTGATGAGAAAAATTCCGCAGGGTGGCGTGAATCCACCGGAACATCCATCTCATTGTGTCAGTGAAGCGTTTTTAATACACTCAAGATGCGCAAGTCTCCGGGCTGAGAGGGAGTCGCCCAGGTGAGGGCGGTGCTGCGGTGCGGCGGGGAGGGGGGTCGCCTCCCAGACATTTTCAATAAACAACACTTCCTCCCGTTCCACAAATGCAAACAAAGCCTCATCGACGCGTAATTATGTCAATATTCTATACAAACACAGCGGGGACGTGACAGATCACCCTCTTTTCCTTCGCTCTAAAGTAATGTCATCAGAACTGCGGCTTGAGTGGCAGTGACTTGAGCGAAATATAAGCGACTGACGGAAATGTCGATAGGAAACCAAAGTTTTCGAACAATATTGCTACTTGGATGCTTCTAACATAATTTATAACCACTTCAGTAGAGATAAAGTTATAACATACGCTCTGATAGGGAACGTGTCTAATATGTACCTACCTGCCAAGCAATCATTTCTTCACCAGGGCGATAATTAGCTCAATCTTAGTGAACACCAGCACCCAAATTTAAAACTTATAGATCATCATCATTTCAACCGAGAGACGTCCGCCATTGGACATATTTAAGTCTCCCTTAAGTATCGCCTGATCAACCGTCCCTATGCGTCTCATATTCATCGGTTTGCTGCGTTCCTAAACCAGGTCATCGGCATGCCTAGCGGGACGCCTCCTAAAGCAGCATCTTCCAGCCGCTTTTCTGCGATCGTCAGATGTTCTGCGAGCATTGCGCCTTGCTCAATGGCCACTTAAATTTGAGGATTCTTTGGTTTAATCGGTAACCTTAGTTCTTATCCTTCAAACTTGTAGATTAACAAGGTCTTACCTTTACTTTATTGACCCACGTAAGGCCTTTTTAAGTAAACCAAACAAACTTTAAAATAGCCGTTCTTATTTTGGCGGAGTGAATAGCCGGGTGAGTTCGCCTGTTCATAATATATGTATGAATAATGTCGACCAAAGTGAAGACAAATTCATTAGCTACTTCAGTGTTCAAAGTTGTGCACAACCACTGAATACATTTAAAGGTCAGGTTCACTTGTACGAACTCCGTTTATATTATGACGTGGTATGACGTCAACAAAATTTGATTTCTTTGGGTTTTTCAATCTCGGAGTAAATTACAAATTCAACGACTTATCGGTTGAAAGGTCACGTTTGGTTAATGACGTAAAATATTCAAGTATATTGTTGCGCGCGTTTTTTTTTTATAATATTTGAACAGCAAATTTTTTGAACAGGAAATTTATTTAGTTTTCCTGTTTATCATCGTTGCCCATCTTATCATACATCAAATATTTTGGCTAGTGCTGCTAATGTATGCCACCGCTACTAATTAAATAACAAACATTTTCAATTAACTGACATGGAAGGTTAGACAGGTGTGGCAGAACTAAATTCACAAACAATTAAACTAGTTATTTATTTAAAAGTGTTTGTCTGACGGTTAGACTCTGATATTGATTTTGTCGTTTTCGAGTTCGGTATCGGGACGGACTTGTCTACTCTTATTTATGAGGCCTTGAACGTTGTCCTTCTTCAATTATGAACTAGGAATCGAAATATCAGTTACGGTGTGCATTATCTCCGTGATTACAGTGGGGTTGGCGGGGCAGATCGCAAGTGTCAGCGACGTGTCAAGAGCGGCCTGAATACGGGTCAGGCCCGCCGACGTCATAACGAGCACGTTTGCGAGACTCCGAGCCACGTGCACAAGTCTCAACCGGCGTCTAACTCCATTCAAATGTTCCCTTCACATTTTTACGAAACTTTGCCCCGATGTTTCAATAAAAGGTCACATAAACGAGGAAAATCTGTTAGAATCACGTTTCCCTGAAATGTCGGCAGTGACTCGTTACTTTTTCGTAGGATTTAGTTTTATATGTAGGGGTTGCGTTGAGATTGGTATTGTATTTGTAAACAATGTGTTCCTTTTAAAATAGTACAGACTTCGTTGGAACTGTACTTTTCCTGTGGAATGTCTTTGATGTCAAAACCACAATGAAATTGATTTACTTTACCTACTCTAAAAACTCGTAAAATTCAATCCAAATTCTCATGAAAGTAGAACAGTAGTAAAAGCTTTCTATACACGCGCGGCGGAATATAACATTTGCAAATCTATTGTCTCTGTGGCTAAGCGGTCTGTAAGGGTGTAGCGTGAGTCGTGGAGTGCATGCAGTACATACGAGGTCACGAGCTGTAGTCGACACCTCTCGCCACACTCCAACTGTCGCATCTGAAATAGGTTACTGTGCAACTAGACGCACATCGCGCAAACGATCGACCCTTTCAGCATTATTGATCAATTTGTAGAACTTTATCTCCAAATATTCTACTTTTTTAGTAAGAAGGTAAACTTACGTTGCTTTTTGTGTTTAGATTTCGCTAAACCTGAAAATTCAACACTTAAAGACGCTGGTATTCCCGGTCGAGATAGCACTTAACCAATGAGGCGTGTTTTAGTAACGACTTGGGATCACGCCAGAAATTGTTTCTGCTCAAATTCCTCTGACATGAAGGCGTACAACCACTAGCACTTTCCCTCATTTTTCTACCAAACTTTTTACGGAACCTTTTTTGAAGATCCTCTCAAGGGAATACAGAATTGGCTGCTGCCGACGGCTACTTAAATTTTATTACAAAAAGGTTTAATTAGCAAAAGCGCAACATTGGGGATTCTTGTGGGCGTTTCGGAACCCGCTTCATGGATACTCTTGCGTCAGGCGAACCATAATTAGTGGTAGTGCAAGAGTAACATCTATTGAGGTCGAGTATAATATTTAATTCTTTACGAAGCAATAATAATGTTATGGCTCATAAAAAGTGCGAAAATGTCAAGAGTGACGTTTATAACGAATGTGCTTCTGGTTTCTATCAACCATCCTTTCTGAATGGGTTGCTATTATTAGATTTAAGATGTGTGCTCAGACGAATCTCCTGAAACATTTTCCATTGGAACAATTTCCTCGTAAAACATCATCCAGTTTTGAAAACAAAATTACTAAACCAACAAAATGAAACGGTTAAACTTCTCCTTTATTTGCTTCAGTCATAAATTATTTGAAAAAATACTGTTGAATAACGACGTCAAATGATGATTGATGGAGTTTATTTTTGAAAGTTTTTTTTCGCTGGTACCGTTTCACGTTTGGAATTTAAAAAGCTTCATACATGATATAGTGTTCCCGTTGAAATATACGCAGTATTATGTCAAAACTGTGTACTGGCGGGTACAGGAAGGTAAAAGATAAAACCGTTAGTAGCCGCTGTACCGTAGAGAGGCGAGTTCCTGTTACATAGATGATTGAATTTAAAAAATATTTTACGTATAATAGGAGCCTTCCTCGCTGGAGGAACTAATGTCATTATAATGCTAGCGGTGGTGTAGTCCACAGTAATAACCTGTAACTAAGTTTGTCTGACGCTATCATTAATATTGTTGCCTTATTTCTCCACGAAGAGAGAATCCCAGCTGTCAGGCAGGTTAGTGCGGAAACATTTTATACATCAAATATTATAAAAAAGGATTTTGAAAAGAAGCTCGTGGCTAATATAATGCAACAGCTGCATTGGTCGGTCTAAAAACTAAAGCAACGCTTGACGAGATCGGCATACAGATAGGTGACCATCTTAACAAACCGAGAATCCTGCGAGAAAGCAAATTAATCGATCCCGGCCGCCGATTTTAGACTTATGGATAATCAAAAGCCAGAAAAAGTAACATAGTCTAATCAAGGGATTCGTTTCTTTCTTCAAGGGAAGGTCTTCATGACCTTGACGCGTATTATTTAGGGTCGGGTCAACACTTTATTTACTTCCATTCTGTCCTGTCACTCTATCACTAACTCCCTTTTCTTTCACTTCACTTCTCACACAATCTATACACTTTTTCTTTGGCCTTTCTTTCCCTCTCTGTCCTTCCATATGTATAGTCATAATCCACACATATTGGTCTACCATGGAAACCGAACTACAATAGATAGATAGATATAATATTAGGCTCGACAAATGACGATACAGAATTGGTCGTTTTGAAAAAAAAAAGAAAAATTGTTTTCTTTTCTTTCTTTTCTATTTTGGGCAAATTAAACATTGGTTTAATTTGCCCAAAATACAACAATCTGTTAGTTAAGTGTGAACCAGGTATTAATGTATTACACCACAGACACTAGGCAGAATACAGATGCCTTGGTCTCAGTTAAATGTCATTTTTGCACTCTGGTTTACAGACTCCTGCCCAAAATGCCCATATTTTATTAAAAAAGTTCGAGTCGATACGAGATAAATTCATTCGCACGATCACAAATACACCTAATCCACAGCCACTTTATCAACACATAAACAGGGATTCCATTTATTTCCTTTGTATTGAGAAATATATTGCTAAACGGATTTTAATTGCTTATTGATCTGGTATAAAGTGGGACGATAAAATTGGGGGCGAATTCTTAATCGGCGGCGTGACGGGGCTCTCCCAAATTGAACGGCGACGGCGAACTAAGCCATAAATAATTATTTCATGATATTATAATTATTAAGCGCTTTTCAGTTGACGAAATGAAGGGATAATAATGTATTTACACACCCAAGCAGCTTCGAATTAAGTTAATAATCTCCATTCCTGTTTGGAGTGTGAATTTAATTTATATCTTTCATTTTATTCCAGGCGAATGTTTTTAGATTCGAGTTTCCTTCACTTTGTAGATTTTTTGATGATGACAGTGATGGATTAATAAGAATTAATTAGAACTGAGTTAAAAAGCTCCTTTTTATTTGAGAGACTTTAATGTGAAAAGCTTTATCTATACATACACATATAAATAAAAATGTTTGTTTGTAAAATCAAAATACTTTTTTTATTAACCAAATGAAAGTTTAAACATTTGATACTAAAAATGCTTATTAATTAACTGCTTAATTTTTACTTTTGTCCGGCCGTCTGTCTGTTTTTTTTTGTTACGTCTAATCTCACGAAATGGCTGAACCGATTTTGATGAGAATTCACGGACGGATATAGGAGTAAGATAGGTCACTTGTAATTTTCCCGCCGGAATTGTTTACCAGATAGGGGATAATATCAAATGGGCAGCATTTTTTGGACATGGAGTACTTAAACTTGACACGAGCGATGTCGCGGGTAACATCTTACACAAGAATTTTCCTTGAAACAAGCGTCGGTAGTATGGAAACTGTAAAAGTGATGTGTCAATCACTCCATCCATAGTTTATCCATTACCCTGAATCGATTTATAGTCTGGCGTGAAGACGGTTTGTTATACAACATTGTGCTCAGTAGGTATAAATGACTATTTAAACAGTTCGCTTAGGTTTTCACCTTTTTTTATTGATTATAGGTTTGCGCTTGACCGCTATCTCATCTGATGGAAAGCGATAATGCGGTCGACGATGGAGCGCGCTTACCTAGAAGTAACCTATTCACTCTTGACTTTAAGATTCCTGGATTGTAGCCATCAGGAAACACAGACCTTCACCTTAAAGTAAATAAAAATTGTAAATAAAATGATATTTTGTTAGTTTCTAAGCAAATTGGTCAAAGCACAGTCATCGTGCGTCAGAATTTTAATTCTCGTTTTCATTATGGTCCCCAATTCTACGTTTCCGAACGTCATTGAACGTTAGTTTTAACGGTAATACAGACAGCATGCAACAGGCATTCGTTTGACGTCATTGATTGAACGCGTCAGGCCATGTTACATCGTCAAAACGCGGCGTTAGATTTTCGTTTTACATATTTCTACATTCTCTGAATATATTAAACTAGCGACCCGCCCCAGCTTCGCATGGGTATTGATATTACTAGTCCGAACTGGACCTGTTTGTCACAGCCGTGAGACATTAATGTCTAAAAAATAAAATTAAAAAAAAAAAATAGAAAGAAAAATAAAAGAAATTTATTTTTCTTTCTATTTTTTTTTTTAATGTTAACTTAAGATTATAATTATTTATTTTATTGGTAATGCTCATGGAGTGCCAAGTAAACATGTTTTCTTTCTTTTTTTTCTTTATATTGAATATATTATGCATCTTTTATACACATAAACCTTCCTCTTGAATCACTCTATCTATTAAAAAATACAGCATCAAAATCCGTTGCGTACTTTTAAAGATGTAAGCATACATATGTAGGATCGCAACTTTGTTTTATACTATGTAATGATGTAAAACGAATTTATATTTTTGCCCTTTTACAAGTGTTGACGTTATTTATCTCTCCTGTCGCCACGTTTTATTGAAGAGAAAATGACAATGACTGATAACACTTATCAGCTGTTAATGGGAGGTTTGTGAAAAGTATTAGTTAGGGATTTACTCACGCTTAGACAATTCAAGTGTCATTATTGGCTTTAAGATTAGCGCGTGCTGAATGTTGAAATGTATCCTTAATGAAACAACAGTCAAGCACGTCTTTTTTATATCATTGCATGCACAATTTTACCCAAAACAACAACATCGTCATCACTTCAACCTAGAGACATCCACATGTTAATTATAGGCCTCCCTAAAGTTCGCCATAACGGCCGGTCCTGTGCGTCTCACATCCATCGGATTCCCGTGACCCTCACCAAGTCATCAGTCCACTTCGTGCGAGGGCTCCCAACGCTGCATCTTCCAGAGTCTTTCGTCCCCATCGACCATCTGTTTTGCGGGGAATATGCCGTGCTCTCTGCCACTCAAGTTTGGCGATTCTTCGAGCTTCGATATAGAACATAATAAACATCAATCATTCCTTCACAATAGGATCATTTTCTGATTGCTCGTATTGTTACAGAATCCGAATAGAAAATTGTAGATGATACTAGTAACTAACTAGAATGCTCGATTGTTAGTGCCGGATAAGAGAATTTGTCGTAGGCCCGACGGCGACCGGAACTCGTACAATGGACCATTCCGACGACTGATGATGGCTCCCGCACGACTTGTACCTAAGTGCGTCTTTCGCTCAACTATTTGTACCGGTAGAAGGCTATATATAATTATAATTCTTATACACGCATACAAATTAAAATAGAGATATGAAATTACAGAAAAATGGTACAAAGGTACTGTTTATTTCTAAAAGAAATTTCTTCCAGCAGACCCGCGAAAGGAGAGATAATAAGAAATGGACACAATAGAGTGTAGAAATAAAAAGAGGTTATGTCTATATTCTTTGTACCTAATATATGGGAAAATTGCAATATTATATAATTTAAGGTTCAACGACTTTAATTTCATGGTAACTCAATAATAAAAGCATAAAATATGTAAAGTATTTTGTTTTATTGGTTTCTTTTTAGTTCGGCTTACTGAGCCTAGTTCGGTCCCACACAAAAAAATCCTGGTTTGGCCAAAACTACATTCTTCCTTCATCCCAACATAATATTTTATTTATTTTGGTCTCGATTCGTCCTATTTTTCTTGTGATTAATTTTGGGAGAGCAGTCTGGCGTAAGTATTCATTTTATTAGCATCATCTTTTGTCTGATCATTATTGGACTGTGAAAGATCTATGGTAATCATAAAGACTGCTTTATAACAGCAATGACTAGGCAAAAAGTAGAAAGATACATACAAAATCTTGAAAACCAATTTGACATACAGTAAATCATATCAAAACAAAACATTAACAACAAGCAAAGGCATAAAGCTCCAATGATTTATCGCTATTAATAATATTGATTAAAACACTTTAATTAAAAAGCTCGACGATTTACCGGCAGTGAATAAAAGCTTTTATTATCGCAAGAGATCATTAAAAATGTTCAATGTGTCATAAAACTGCGAAGCGTATGTTTAATCCCCTCGACGACGCATGGCATGTTGCAGTAAGAATGCAAATCTACGACAAACGACAACGTTTGTTTTGCTTATACCAAAAAGGATTTTATTTATGGTAGTTAAAAATCATCGTATGACGAATCCCGCTCTTGGGCGGAGTGGGAAACAGTGTCAGACTCTTGACTCTGTCAGACTCGACACTGACTAAACAACCTACCCCGTTCTTTCCTTGCCTTATACTCAGAGCTCCGGTATAACGCTTACGCACCAACCCTCGGTCCCGGGAGGCTTCGATAACTCCTTATATACTGTACTAGCTTTTGCCCGCGGCTTCGCCCGCGTACATAAAATATAGCCTATGTCACTCAGGAGTAAAGCAGCTTTCTATTGTTGCTAAAATTTTTCCAATCGGACCAGTAGTTCCAGAGATTACCCCCTACAAACAAAAGAACAAAAAAATAAAAAAACAAAAAAACAAACTTTACCTCTTTATTATATTAGTGTAGATATACATATTGTTTCAGGTAGACACCAAAAAATCTAACCACCTTATATATAAAAATGAATAGCTGTTCTTTAGTCTCGCTTAGACTCAAGAAGGACTTGACCAAGTTGGTTCATTTTAGTATTGAAATATTTGTAATAGTTCAGGCAAGGTAAGAAGAACAGGAAGGAAAGAAAAAAAATTCGGCGGTACGAAGTTGGCCAGGACAACTAGTCAGTCTATAAAAGAACTATTGCATTATCGTTAAAGAAAAAAAGATAACAAATATTTAATTCACGCGAAGCGAATATTGCTATTGCTGGAATATTTCTGGAAAACACAACAAGTATTCTCAGAATACCAGACATCTCGAGATAATTTTCGGTTGGTTTACACTTTGCAGGAGGATGCTCGTAAACCGTTTTCAGATACGTAACGAACGGAAAATGAAATCAATTTTCTTACGATTATTAATTTAGGGTTGTTTTATTTTTCGGTGGATGAAAATCATCCTATGCCAACGCCCTTGGGTGGACCAGAAGATAGTGTCAGACTCTTACTGACTAAAAAAATCGGTTGTCTGTAAAGTCGGTTTACTGACGATAGTTGAACGTAACAACGTCATAAGAATTGACACCACATTCACTTTTCACTGCACTTCATACTTAACGAAAACATGTAAATGTATTATTTTATTGTATAGCAACTGTCCACTCGGACGCATCGCTCACTCAAGTAGGAGAGAAACAGATGTCGAATACTGCCGAACGAGGCCGATTGTGCCTCTTTGTCGCTCGTTGCGTGCTCTCGCTTGTACTTCAAACCTTAAATGGAACGCCTCAGAGCGAGGTAACGCCGCACGAGTCATGTTTTTTCATGCGTGCAGCCGGCTCCATCGAATTATAAGACGTTGTCACGTCAAAAACCCACTCCATTCCTACGTTGTCGTTTCAGATGCGAGCCCTTGGACCGGTCTTGAACTCTTCTGCAAGGTTCAGAATAAGAAGAAAATCTAAACTAATATTATAAATTGATTGTTTTTTTTTTGTTTGTAGGTGGTAATCTCTGGAACTACTGGTCCGATTGGAAAAATTTTAGCAACAATAGAAAGCTGATTTACTTTTGAGTGACATAGGCTATATTTTATGTACGCGGGCGAAGCCGCTGGAAAAAGCTAGTATTAAATATAAACGATAAACACGTTTTCAATTACGCGAAGCAAGACTTCTGGCCCTAGAGGACAAATAATCCTACTCCTATTTGTGGTCCTAAATCTCGTCAAATTAAAAATATCTCCGAACGAAGGCCAACAAAGATGGCGCTGGCTTTCTAAACGTTAAACCTCTCTACAGCGGCTTGGATAGCCTTTTGATAGCTTATTTTAACTATTCGATCATCATTTCAGCGTTATCGCTGATAGAATCTCGCTTTATTTATTAGTTTAATTAAACTTTATATATTACATTAGCTTTTTCCAGCGGTTTCGCCTCGTAAATGTAGGAATGATATCTAAGCCTAAAGTTAGTATGTTATAAAGTAGCATTATACTGGTGGAAGATATTTGAAAATTGAACCAGTACTTTTTGAATTTGTTCGCTGCAAACAAATGTACAAATATCAATATATATAAAAATCACTGCCACTTTTCGATGTAATTTTATAACTCAAGAACGGGCTCACCTATCGAAACCAAATGTTTAGGCTTTGTTCGGACTATTTAGTAGATGGTTTATGTGAAGTTTGCACAAAATCGGTCTGGCTGTTCTTCGTTTATCACATTTTTCTGATACCGGAAGCGAAGCCGCGGGCAAAAGCTAGTTTCCTATATAGATAAAGACAGTCATTGTGTTCGCTAGCAGTCAACCAAGAATAGTGGGTTAAAAATTTATCTAGATGTTAAGACATTTTCAAAAACGTCCGATAGCAGTGTAGTCACCGCGACACATGAAGGACACTCGCTTCGTTCCTGTTGATACAGCGTGCCATATGTTCTACAACACGCTACAGATAACGCGAACGAGGTCAGTTTATAAAAGACGTGTTTGTTTTGTTTCGACTCAAACAGTACGCCGGTTCTCACGTTTTGCGTAAATCCTGGCCCTAGAGGACTTGCGTAGGCTGCGGTCAAACTTTTTACGCTGTTTTTCCTACCTATGTGCAATTGTACATGTTTCAAGGCAACCTTTATTGTAATGTCTGCATCATTATTCATGCTGTGTTCAATACATCACGCATTATATACATATAACTTTTAGTAGACAGATGAGATAGCTGAAAATTCGATTTATTTTGTCGAAGCTACCGGCGGTCAGGGCTCCAGAGAAAGGAACCTCCTGACAATACGAAACGTGTCCAGGAGTACTGCTTTCTGTTCAAGCCGCCTAACGCGAGCCTCATAAGATGTTGGTCAAGGTTCTTGGCTAATAAGCCATTATTATTATTATTATTTCTAGCCCATACTGTTTCACTTCTGAGCAAAGGCCTATATATTTTTTATTGTTTTTTTTTTTTAATAATTTCTCGGTCAATTGAGAACTGACTGTCTTTTTAAATGAGCATAGGTCATAGCTGAATTGTCTAAATGAAAAGAAATGCTATTGTCACTTTGTTAGTAGATGCAAGACGACTAAGGGTCAATTCACACTGTAAGAGCAGCGGCCGGCAGCGGCCGTAAGAGCAAGTGACTGAGCGCGGCGATGCGCCGCGCGGGGCAGTGCGGCGCCGCGATCAGCCGCGCGGCGCCTCTTTTGCCTAGTTATGACTATGAACTTTTTAATCACGTAGATAAGATTCAAAATAGTTTGTAATATTTTGCCTCAAAAAGACGCTGCCGGCCGCTGCTCTTTCAGTGGGAATTGACCCTAAAACGGCGTAAACTAATATCAACAAATATTAACCCTTAACTTTCTCCGACAAACTTGTATGTTGCTTTCAACAGAAATACAGTTAGGTCAAACTACTTTGACTTGTATAACTTAATAATTAATTAAATAAGTCACCGTTTCTAAAGTTTGGGTCTATCTTCGATAAATTTACAGTTGACTATTTCTAGTTATTTTCAATGGATTCGTAAACATTTCTATTACGGGGGACATAGAACCAAAATAATAGAATACGTTAAGAAAGGAAAATTGTATGTGTAACCCTGAGGGAATCAAAGGCGTGACCATTATGTCACCCTGGTTGGTCACAACGCATATTTACGTCGTCATTTTCCGGATTTGACTGTATTAATGTACATTAAACTGTTAGAATGTATTTTATACAACATTAACATAGTAAACGCATTTTCTGAAAATACCTAGTATGTTTAGAATGAATTACTGAATCGATTACACTAAATATTTTTAAACATATATGTTTTTTATTTCAAAATAATTCTTCATTATTTTTTAACCGAAAATAATTCTTCATTATTTTTAATCATAAAATAATTCTGGATTATTTTGTATCCTAAAATAATTCTTGATTATTTTTTACCCTAAAATAATTCTTGATTATTTTTATTCAAGAATTATTTTGATAAAAAAAAGTCAAGAATTATTTATATTCCAAAAGAATTCTTGTTATTAGTTTAGGATAAAAAATTACTTAATAATTTTAAATTTAAACAGTGTTGGTGTGTGCATCGAAGTGCATCAATTTCTTATAATTTGCCTACAAATAGAATGACTAATTTATTTAAAAAACGCTACCTACCTAAAAGTGTATTTAACTAAAATTTCTGTCTGATGAATTATGATTGTATCTTAATTGAATGGTGCATTATTCTAGTTATACGAGTATGTTAATGTTATATAATGCATCATTATAATTACTAAATATAATTAATATACTTAATATAATTAATTAATATACTTTTCCTTAAGCATACCGATTTAGTAATTTCAAATATCAGTGGTCTAACCAGTTGCCACGCAGATAATGAGGCGTAAATACAAAACCGGACTGATTTAAAACCAACATGTGATTTAACTGTACGCACGTAAAATAATAAATGTGTTTGCGTCATGAGTCATTACTTTATCTTTATGGTTAAACGATGTGGTTAGTGTCAGTGGCGCTATACATCCCGCGTCATATCGGCCACGTGGAATGTAACTACGCGGCAAATAAGTTGAAAACCATCAGCCACTGCTTTTTTCATGGTAGGTAAAAATCATCCAATGACGATCCTTGGGCGGAGCGGAAATGTGTGGAGTGTTAGACTTCTACTGACTAAACAACCTACCCCGTTCCTTCCTTGCCTTAGTTGCAGAGTCCTAGTGTTACGCTTTCGCATCAACCCATGATCCGCCACGGCTACGCGAAGCCCCTCGACTGATACCCGAAAATCGGTTATAATCTTCGTCCCAAAAGTTGAATTATCATGACGATAGAGCTTGAATGCGTAGTAACCGATTTTCGGGTTCGAAATCCGCACGTATCTTATACCAATTGGTTCAATATATTTGCCGCGTACTATAATATAGTTTAATCCATCGTAGTGAGTATCAAGGAAATGTATCACATGTTTTCTTTGGAATAGATCACCACCTAATCGCCATTAATTCTTGGGACTACGTGACTTCGAGGTTTATCCTCATGACTGCGTGTTTATGGTACCTCGTGCTAGCTCATCAAATATAAAAGGAGAAACTGAATGGCTGACATATTAACGCACAGCTGGTACTACTGGGACTAGGAACATGAAATTATGCACTACGTTTCCTTTAGAGGATTTTCCAAAATTCACCCCTAAAGCGCATTGACGAACTACCCGTGTATCTCTCTCTGTCAAATCCATCCAAAGGTTGTTTTTAAAAAATCGCTTTTAGCGATAAGACGTCCCATTGTACCACCTTAAAAATTTTAAGCTCCTAATGTACCAAATTGTATTTATGGTGAACCTACAATAAAGAGTATATCTACCTATCGAGTTCAAAGTTTTTCTTTATTTTATTACTAGCGACCCGCCCCAGCTTCGCACGGGTGCAATTCTGATATTAAATATACTTCCTAACTTAACCTAACCTTCCTCTTGAATCACCCTATCTATTTAAAAAAAGCCGCATCAAAATCCGTTGCGTAGTTTTAAAGATTTAAAAGCATACATTGGGAGGAAGGGACTTTGTTTTATACTAGGTGTATATTGGCTATAAATTAATGTTTGATTCTGCTAGGACCACCTGATGGTAAGCAGTGCTGCAATCGTTGATAGAAAAACTCACTTTCTTGCGGGCAAAGCCACTGGCAGGAGCTAGCAATTTAATAATCACACAAGTTTCCTGCCGTAACAATCCACGTGCATTGTAACACGATATATCAATCTAAACGAGGCCGATATAACCGACATCTCGATTCTATCTCACGCAATTTTCTGCCAATAAATCTGTAGGCTCGTTCCGCATCGGCAATCTTTCAATCAGGCCATCAGTTAGGACTGACGTGCACGCGTCACGTAACTGCGCCATAGTTCTGCCGCTCATCGAAACATCTGTTCAGTCTGTCCGCACCTCAACTAGTTGCCTACATACATGTAAACATGTTTGAAACCATTTATTTTTAAGAGCTTTAAATTGGAAAAAAATAATGGAAACTATAAAATATGGTTTAGTAAACTATTTCTTCATGTTTTATTTGTTGTATAAACGAAGATTTTTTTGGTGAATGTAAAAAGGTCGTAACTCGTACTTCACTGGTAACTGGTAAACAAACTTTGTTTAAAAATACCAGTAAAAATCTCAAAAGTAGAACTTTAAATAGACTTTCTAGGAAAATTATTTTGAACTTGATAGGATATACAGTTTTTGAGAAATAAAAAAAAAAACGTCCTGAACTAATAATTTTGTAATTTAACCGCACATGCAAGCATTTTTTTTTACTTTTATACATATTTCATTATCCTGAGCGTATTTTCTTTCAAATAAAAATACAAAAAGATTAAAATCGGTTCACGCAATCTAAAATTACCACCGGGTACGCCATCTCTCGGGAAATTGGGTTACTAATTTTTACATGGGCTACTGAGTTCTGTACATTGTGAGAAATTTGTGACGGACGGGAAACTACAGCACCCTACACTGAGCGTTCCCGACACGCTCTTCGCCGTTTTTTATTTAAATCAGTTAAACTTTACCAATATAGGTATTTGATGCTACAAAACCTTTTGTCCAATTACTTCTCGAGAAAACAAAATCTGGCGCTAAGCCACGAAAAGGGAATACAAACGAATAATATGAAAAGGTCAATTGAATCCCTGTTTATAAGATACTTAAATGTATCTTATCTCATATAAAATTGTGCTTTATTACTGATTTAATAGCATACTAATAAAAATACTTTTGGAAGTCGGATGCCCACTGGCACCCGGCTGTAAGGAGGGTTATGTTTTTCGCGCGTATCGTGTGTCTGTATGAATTCTTTATTACCTCATAAATTCCAAGCCGCTCGCTGGACCGAATTGTTTGGCGATTCTTCAGCCATGTAAGTAGCGTGATTCAAGCCACGCAAAGAAACTCAAAGCCATTGCATTTGGGTAACTAAACTATCATTAAATCATATTTAGTTTCTCTGCTCCGCTGATCGTGTGTGAGAAGACTGTTCACTAAGAGATAATTCAAAATTCATTTCCGTGGAATTTATGTACATTCAATTATTCATACCATCAAACGAGAAGCCGCCATCAACGCTTCTATTTGCAGAAATATCAAAGATGAATGAATATTAAGGAAAATTCCACCGGATGATGAGTTACTACGAAAACTCTAATCGTATTACACATTACGAAGTGAGTTGTAATCTTATTTCGTTTACCGTTCGTAAAGTAAAAAGTGCCTACTTTATTGAATTATGTATTTCTGTTTTTAAACCTCAGTTACATTAGGGACAAAATGTCCCCCAACTTGATTTCGTTCAAGCTATGTGACGCTTCAGTGTCCCGAAACTTGTTTGCCAAAACTGTATGATGCATTCTTGTGACGACGAACATGTTGGACAATTTGACAGCGGTGCGTATCATGTCGGGGGACAATTTGTCCCTAAGTGAAACTGAGGCTTTATGTGTTACTAGGTTAATATTTTTTTTTTGCAGTACCGTACCTAAAGGAGGGTAGTGATTATGTAGATGAGACAAATAGAATAAAAACAGGGTGGCAGTTCGAGGTTAGCCCTAGGGAGGAAAAATCCTGAGTGCTTATAAAGTATTTAAATAAGTTCTTAATCTTAGGGGCGCTTTTCCAAGACCTTGGTTTTTAAATAACATTAAATACTCTAAGTGTAATTGCTTGTTTTTATTCTAGAGCGCTCCGGGCATTCTGTATTAATTTTTCTTAGAAAGTAAGCTTTGAGTTTTTCTTTTCTATTTTTAATTATACATAGCACGTATTTGTGTCAGGGCAACTTTTACAATAGTTTTTATAGGACGAACGCAGGCATTTTATTTTTCTAGTAAAAAATGAGCCCGTTATAATAGTTAGAGCTACGCGAGGAGACTTTTAATTTCTTTTGGCAATCTTTCAGGGGTTGAAATTTTCTTTAAAAAAAGATTCAACTTTAATTAAAGATCAATTTTGAAATCGTGAAAAAGAAATTGTTCCTTATTATTTTGTCAAATTAAGCGAAAACGAATATTCTGAGGACTGTTCTTTTTTACCTAGTTATAGATAGTTTCAACCTCATAAGGATAACTAATGAACTTGAAGTCACCTTGTATCGTAGGGACAAGCCTACTGGGGCCCAGGGTCAATTTCTGAAAGGAAGGCTTGGCCCCAGTGCGATGGGCAGAGAAGGAACGGCGTGAGATTTTTATCAGTAATAGTCTGACACTGTTTCCCGCTCCGCCTAAGAGCGGGATTCGTCATTGGATGATTTTTGCCCACCATAATAAAGTCTCCTTGTATTTCGTATGAAGTATTGTCTTATTATAGCTGTAATGATTAATTATATGCCTGTTGTGACCTAAACCAAATCATATTTTTGGCCAATAAACCACCTCTCATAATCAAAACTAATAATAATATTCGACAACTATCACACAACGCAAACTGAACTTGCAAAACGCCGATAAAAAAAAATACCGGGAAAGGGTTCTGTTTCGTCCAGTCGGAACTCCGTAACATCTCTAGTAGCCACCTTCTGAGCCCCAACAGTGTAACGAATTATCAAAGATAATAATCAAAATGAAAACAAAAAAAAAAAATCGGTTAAAAAGTTTAAAAACTCTACAAGAATTTAAAAAATGACAACGGTGCTACGAGACTACGCCCGTAGCGCTACGCAAGCTACGTCATACAAGTACGCTAGGAGACGTAGCAGAGTAGCAGGGTGGTGCCGGCAAGATAATTAACGTTAGAATGTAGGTTACTCATAACCAAGTTACCTGCAGTATTGTAGACGCTGTACTTATGTGTAGAATGTATGCAGTGGCGTAACTCATTCGAGGCCCTATTGGATGGGGCCCCAAAAAAATCATCTCATTGTGTTTGGATTTTACCTAATATTTTTTGTAATTTTAGGGTTTCTTGTTTTGAGCCCTTGGCTTCTTAGACTACATTTGGCATTTTGCCAGCCTTGCCACCCTATAGTTACGCCACTGAAAGTATGGTAAATGAGTTTGGTCAGAGGTGATATGTCGTAGCGGGTCTACGAGGACTTTTCAGCGTAGCTTGTATCATTTTCTTTTTCGTGGACAATTCTTACTTCCATCAGTGCAAGTCGTTATAGTTTGACCTTTCAGCCACCATAGCGACAGATAAGATAGATAGATAGATAGATATACACTTTATTGTAGGCACGCCATAAACATGTAGGTACTGGTATAAGGATGTTATGATCAATATTGGCAGCTTTGTTCTACCCACTACAGGTACGTTTTCTCTTACATGCCATGCTTGATTGATCTGTGAGCGTGCCACCCACGATCATAAACGTGTACAGGCAAATAAACTGAACTAAAATTGCTGTTGTTTCTGTGGTTACTCGCAGCCTCCCACAGTGTACACACTTCCATTGAGACCCGATAATCTATTTTGTGTCAACTTATTGTAACTGTGAAGTATTTCCATATGTTTAAATGTTGTTTTAAAAAAACATTCAAAACATTCTGAGACAGGGAAACAAGGAACGGGGTGGGTCGTAAAGTCGTTTAGTCAGTAAAAGTCTGACTCTATTCCTCGCTCCGCCCAAGGGCGGAATTTGGTATTGGATGATTTTTCCCACCTTAAAAAAAAACATACTCCACGCTGTGACCTAAATAAAAGGTAACAAAAACAGTTACAAAGAAACTCGTTTCAAAAGACCTAATTACATAAACCAACTCAAGTCCAACCAAGTTTTCGTTCAAGCATTATCTTTTATCAAAGAAAATATTGTTCTAACAAACTATTTTCACAAATAAAAATAAGGTATGCCTATAATAATTATTTTAACAACTGTATAAATCTCGTTTCACAATGTTCCAAGTAACAAAGACGAGGTCAAGCGATAGAGAAAATAATAAAAGCCGGGATAGAGCAATTTTATGCGAATAAAAACAAACCAAACGAGAGTACACCGGTAGTTGAACAAGCACAATATTATTTTTGTTTTACTTTAGCTATTATTGTATTCAGTAGACCAATTGATTTTAATCAAACTGCCCACAACTTGCTTTAGGAACGTGTGTTTTGTACCATGCGGCACGTAAGTTGAACTAAACTCTCAGGCGACCGCCAACGTTCGCACACCTATTGTCTTTCTATTATGTATCTAATTACTATATTCAATAGGTTAAAATGTCGATCTGATCCACGTGTGATTTGATTAAATGGGATTTGATCCACGTGGAATCCTGAAGAAGTGCTGGCCTGATGCTGCGCAAGCGAGCTTTCGTGACCTACCACAGAGTTCGAGCCGCTCTTCAAAAGACTCAGCAGATTCTGAACGAATAGTTAGTTCTCCATTGTTGTAATTGCTGTAAGGCGTTCCGAGGTGAGGATAAATAAATAAAGAGCCTTTTCAGCTGCTAGTTTAAACGTGGATTTTAACGTAAGTTTCCATTAGAGTCCTCTTGATGCACATATCCTATGAGATTGAACTGTCACTTTTTAAGACAGCTTGAAAGGTTACCGTTTATGTAACTTTCTTTTATAATACTCCGCGAAATCACTTACCCATTTTACTCAGAGCTTTTGTCAAAAAACAACGACGAAATTTGTTGTTGACACAACTAAAAACTAAAGGTATTTCAAACTTCAGATCAGCACTCAGACCCTCATCAAAAAGGCGTTTAGCGCGCTTGAGCGTAAGTCAATAATATTTGAAAGCTTTCATCCCATTCCTGGCGACGGACCAAGGAACCTGTCGGCTAGAGAACGTCCATGAAACGCACATCAATATTTTTAGAATAGCCCATTAAAAGCAGTGGAGTAAAAAATATTGGTAGGTTAGATACTGCAAGCAGTTTATGTATCGACTGTATTTTCTACAATAGTTAAAAAAGGAATTCAGTCTAGTTATTGTTTTTAAGAATTTCGCAGTCTTCGCAGCCATTGGCTCTAGCAGGGATTGACGTATTGGTGTCAAAGCGTCAAACTTTTACTGACTAAAACACACCTGATACAAGTGGGCTACAGCTGCTCCTTGCGTTCTAGAGTCATAGTTTACCTACCTTTCAGAAATTTCCCGTTCCCTAGCCTGATAGTTTTGCTGACAACTTTTTCAGACACGTGTGGAAAACAACGCGCCATCGACCTGGGCTTGGTCTTTATGTGACGGAAAGCTATCTATTGTTTATGGTCCTGTCAATATTCTCAGGGACTCTCGATGCCTGAGACGGTACCTACTCGTAGGTTAACACAGGCTTCATACAGAATCAAATGTGTGTTACGGTGACTGGGTAATTCCCTTTGATTCTCGAGGCGGTGTCTGAGGAGTCTCCTACCCAAATTAACACATGGTTTCATAGAGTGTAAAGTGTGTACCTTTTCATTTCTAAGGCTGTAAATCTGATGACAAGCAATTAAACTTTAATGCCAAAGCCAACACACACAGTTGTCCTCTGAAAACCGTACATTTTGCAGAAGGTACAATACAAGGTGCACCATCATAAACGAGCAGGTCACGAAAGCATGATATGATCACGACCCACAGCATTGGAAAAACGAAAGGAGGAGGAGGAGGTTACCACTCTTTAATTCGCTACCTTCAAAAATAAAGTCATCCAAACAAAATTCCGAATTCAATAAACCATATGGAATTTCATTTCGCCGAGTGCTGAACTTATAACCGAGAAATGTTACGACCAATTACTTAACAGTACATATTGGACGTTTTAGACAAATTAAAACGAAAACCGCAGGTATGTTTTACACATTAATAGAAAGGTCGAAGGTGACACAAAAAGAGAAAGACTTAACGAGACCTCGACGGTTTTTACTACGGGGCTGTCAAATGCCAGGTCGGATTATATTTAAAGGCATTAAGGTACGGACATACGTGCTCATTACTAGCACGAAAGCATGCTTTTATTGAGCAAGTGCTCATTAGTAGCGTGTGTAATATAATGAGCATGCTTATTTAGAGCGTGCTCAAAAGTCAAACGATGTTTGATTTTCGAGCATGCTACCTGAGGCGCGGGTATGGGGGGCCGTGCTCCGAGCACGTCTGAACATGCTTTAAGCATGCCTATTTAGGAGTATGCTTTAAAACAAGCATGCTTATTTCTGGCAAATGTGAACAGTTTGCAGAGCATGCTAATTTTAAGCAAGCTTATTAGCATGCTTTTTTTTAGCACGTCTGTCAGTAGGTACCTTTACTGTATCGCTTAGTTCTGTCGGTTTTAACTGCGGACTTTTGTAGTGGACAAACAGGAGCAGTAGGTACCGATCTCTATGTAGTATATTCTTCCATTGACCAAACATGATTCAATGTACGGCAGTCGTGTACCTATATCACGTACACTCAAACGTATTAGGTAATATCATTATTTCATTGACGCAAAGGCCATTGTTGGATATGAATAGAACGAGGATAATATTTTTACTTATATAGTAATTAAGAGGGTTACCTGATTGAGTATACTATGGGTACAAATGTATTATTTATTTTTGATCATGAAAATCTTAGCTTCCCGACACGATGTACATTTTAGCGGAGTGGGTTATAAGATGTCACAATTTTTGGATCCTTCTCAGGATTGCGGCTGAATTTTGCAAATGACCTAAAATCTTAGAAGTTTTAGAATTTTCAATAAAATACAGGTTGCCATTTTAAAGATCTTTTTAATACCTCTTTAATCAATCTTTTGTTAATTGTTCAATTATATTACCGGGGGTGCGCCTGACACCCCCTCTCCTCCTTTGAGAGTGCTATGCAAAGCGTGAGCGAGATCCGCGGTGTATAAAAACGATAATATTACGATTTTTAAAGTTATTCATTTTACACACATGTATATTTCTTTTCAACATCGTTTTTTCGTTTTTTAAGTACGTTTGAGAAAAAAACTATCAAACTAAAAAAAACTCAGGATTGACATCAGGCCCATTTTCCGGACTTGATTATTTCGTCTGGTAACCATAAGCAAAATGCCATAACCTTACAGAGCCACGTTGCATGAAAAAGCTAATTAACCACAACATAAAACTTTGTATAATTAAACATAAATTATTAAACAAAACACATATGTATAATCTTAATAATATAGCGATATTATTATCCGTGTACTCTATAAGTATTCCCCGAACAAAAGGCTGCTTCGTTATTAAAAATTAATTTCCATTTTAATTACCCTGATCTACTTACAACACATGTGAGAATTAAAGCCTCGAGCATACGTGTGCTCATATTAAGTAACAGGATTTCAGATTTCATAATTACCCAAATTATTTCAGTGTTGATATGGGCTCTACAATATGGATACGCGAAGTTATGTTCGAAAATCAGAGCATAATTGAAAGCTCTATTCAAAGAGGTAGTTATAGTATTTTAAACTAAAATAAATGACTAGTTTTAAGTAAATATACAAATATGCATATAGGCTTGGCAATGGCCTCCCCCAATATCTTGCAAGTATTCTATGTGATATCCTCAAGCTTAAAAAATATCTTCAATTATACGTTTAAGGTTTGCTGTAAGAAAACCAAATTGCGGGTTAAGCTCGCCTGTGTACATCACCTGTTCTGTATTTTCGTAATTTGACAATATCTGTGTACGTAAGAATATAAGAATAAAAGGTATTCTCCTAAGAAGTCATCCGACCATATTATATATATATTTACATAATGTATTATAAAGAGGAAAGATTTGCATTTTTATTTTTGTTTATGATGAATAAACTCAAAAACTTAAAGTAAATGTCGATTAAAAAAAAAAATTCACTAGTGATTGATACTTATGGTAAAGATACACTAAATGGTAAAGTAGCGTTCTAATAGTCACTACATAGGCATATACATTTTTCTACTCTCACGTGGCAGAACCCGGTGGCAGAAGCTACTAGAAGATAAGTTAAAAGCTTTAGGTTTTTTATCTAACCACATAAGTGATAAAACAATGTAAACAGCAACTGAGGTTATATAAAAATGCTTTCATTCATTTTTTCAAGCACTCGAGTTGCGTTATCAGGTTCTTATCTGGCGAAATTTACTAAAGCGCAGATTTAAGTACTGAAAAAATTTAATACTTAAACACTTTAGAAAATACTCAAACTCATGACTTCACCTGAAAGATGTCCACTGTTGAACATATACCAATAGTCACCACAATGATCAGTCCTGTGCGTTTCGCTTCGAAAAAACTGGACACACAGAAATATGACAAAACAGAAATATGCTAAGCAATAGTATATAATATATTATGTGTAACAGTTTATATCCACATAATATTATTAACATATTCTGTAATGACGAAAGGACCAACACAGCCTCTACGCCAGTTTATACTCTATACTCATCAGAATAAGGTCGTAATCCGCCAAGCCTTCAAGCCTCTTACGACGGCTGTAATATTTTACCAAATCTTAATTGAGCCTCAGCATAATTAAGCTGGGCATTTCGTCGGCAATTTTTCTCATTTAACTAAGTACTATTTAAAAGGGGAGAGGGGTGATTAAATGATTAAGATTACATTTTAATTATGCGAAACTAAATCGTGTTTTTCAGGGAAGTTGATTGATGAAAATTAAATGATTTTAACACCCGTCTAATGCCTGAAGCCCCAATATACAATTTCAAATTACAATAATGAAGCATTTAAGAGTACAGAGAAATTACTTTTGACACTGGATTGGCTATTTTAATTACAAATGGGAATATAAAAAAAGAATATTTTGTTATTTTTAAGTTATTCGCATTTAAGTTATGCATAGAATTCCAGTTTGGCTACCAGTGAAAATTTTAACTAATAAAAATATACCAAAGTCTATTGCTAAATTAATTAGGCTGAAATAAATTATAAAAAAGTTTATTATAAAATTAGTAACTGGGTAACATTTGGCAAGTCAGGAACCGTTGTTGATACACCTTTTTAATTGTTTTGAAACAAATTAATTTATAATTGTAAATTGCATGGCGTGTTTGTCATATCCCCTCATCTCCAAGCTTATCAAATTCTTGGCCTCCCAGAGCCAAAGGAAACACCCGGTCCTTCGAGCCGGATCATAAAAAAATTACCCAAAAAAAATCCATTGGGAACACTGCCTCGCAAGAAATCTAAGACTCACATTAACATTTAATTAGGTCATATAAGAATATAGTTCAGATACTTAAGCGTTAAAAGGTCAAGGAGCATCGTTTTTGCCTCCACCGAGGCGATCCCTCTCCACTCCTGTCTTAAGCGTCTTAAATGCAAATTATGTTATCCTACCCTACACGTATAATAATTATGCGCAAGTTCAAAATGTTCAGATGTTTATAAAGTAGTATGTCAGTTCATTCATCACCTTTAAACGGTTAAAAAGATTATTGATGTATTTTTGTGTTTGTTTGTATCACCTTTGGTTTAACTAAAGGCAGACTATGACGGTGACTATGGTGCTTTTAGATGCTAAGATTGCACCTTTTTTAGTTTATTTTTTTATAGCTCATCCTAAGGTTGTCTGGTTGTCTGTGATGAGACCGCGCCAATATATCAATAGATTTAAGTTTGTGTAAAGGTTTTTACTATTTTGGTGTACGGTAAAATTTATTCTATTCAATCCGACTTTTTTTTTTGTTAGGAACTCATACCATACAAGTATTTTAACTGGACCATTTTATACACAGTTTTTTAAGTCAATCAGTCAGAAAGATAAAATTACCAGTGCGTTCCAAAACGACGATTTTGATAGAAAAGAACGTGAATGAAAAGTCATTGACTATTTTTCGATTAGAAATGTATACCTACTAATTGACTATTGTCGACTGCAAGTGAGCCCGCAGGCAACAGTTAGTCTTACAATTTGCAACATCCACGTACGAGCTGCGGATAGCGAACGTCCTACTTCCCAGTTTGATATCCGTTCCATGTTATATCGCATTGGTTTGCTAAAGTTCAGCAAGTTAGCAAACAAAGCTGCATTCACCCCGAGGTCACCCATCTCGCTCCGTGAGTTAGCGCAATATATCTCAAACTGCACGAGAGAATTATACGAACATCGTTTGGCAATTTGAGCTACGAATTTTTTATGTACCTACTAAGAATATGTTTTTCCTACATGATGCGTAAGTATTAAGTTTTTTTTTATTTATTTATTAAACACTTCATGCACAAATGTACAGAGGCGGACTTAATGCCTTAGTCATTTTCTACCAGTCAACCTTAGGGTGATGGAAAGGCAAACAAGAAAAGTGAATACAAGAATAGTTATACTAATAAACCATAAATATAAACTAATTGATCTCTCACTCTTTTTTTTGGTAAATTTTTAGAATATCTATTTAAAATTAAATAAATAATAATTAGGTGAACAGGTAGGTTTAGAATTTGACGTGTTCAATGACGTATTTCCGTCCTTAAAAATAATACTTATCAGTTTGTTTTCGTACAGTATTTTCCTCTGAAAGCTGATGGAGCGTACGTTCGTGTCCTCAGGGACGCGTGCTGGGCAACATCATTTAACACGAGTTGGTAATATAAGTACTACCTATGCGGTGATTTCTATTTATTTAGAAATAGAAACGGACGAACAATTTCCGTATTTTTAGAGAACTTTCTCATTATTATTGTAGATAAAACATCTCTCATTTTGACATTGATTGAAGCTGAGATGAAATTGTGACTTGGATTTGATAGTTATGTATGTATGCCGATCTTCTTTTTACAAATTCATAGCAACAAACATCCTAACTTTTACAGGCATGCTACCTTTTGCCAGAAGTTTCGTCCGCATGAAAGTAAAAAAATATATATTAAATTAATAAAGATATTGTATAAGCCTGTCACTTGTATTAAAGTAGTATTTTACAGGTGCCAGAATTTTAAAGATCAGTCTAATAGTTTATTCATAAAAAAAAAACAAAACAAAAATACTAATCTTTTCCTTTACCTATATAATTTTAAATCATAATAAAGTATAGAAGAGCATATTATGATAGTCGGATACCGTGTTAAGTTGATAAAACCCCTGTCTGTTGAATGAACACTTCCAAGCATTGTGTTGGGTACCAGGTATTCATATCTTCAAGGAGATCTGAGCGGGTCCGTGTAACCACAATGTGGGTGGTGAGGAGTACTATTGTGAGTCAATAATTTAACACCTACATTCCTAATTAATTGGAGAGATAACGCTGATATGTAGGACGCCCACACATTACGATAATGCGGCTGGTCGGTATACTTACAGGAATATGTTATTTGATTAACTTATGTATACTCAATAATATATCTAATTCTGTTTGTCTGTTCGTTAATGATAGGACTGTCTGACATTCTCGACAAAAGCTTGGGAACAGTAAATAAGACATTATTATAGGGCATGTTAAAGTAAACATTTGTCGCTAAATATATGTTCAATTAGCAGACATTCAAAAGGCAACCACACGAATTAATACATGCAAGCGAGCCACCAACAGATACTACACTTCCATATCGATAATAGTGCTGTTTCGAATGATTCGATTGCCGCCGAGTTCTGACTGAACTAATTAATTAATTCGGTCAGTAAAAGTCAATTAAACATTGATAACTGCCGATCGGATTCAATACAGATTGTGTCGGTATATAAATTTCACTGTTGATTTTATAACAAACAATCAAATTTCGTATTATCGATAATCGATAACCGATTTCATTTTATGAGTTATACTTATCTGACGATGCGATGTCTAAATTGCGGTATGGAAGGTATCGAGATTTTCGCGAGCTATATCGATTACTTTTCCGGGAATATAGGTCCTCTATTTGTGTAGGCTCAGGGTATGTCGGGTTGGAAGCTATACGGTGGTTTCTCTTAGAATTAGCCGACTGAAAATAAATGTAGCCAAGCGGAGATAGGTACATACTGTAACCAGCTTTTCCTTGTTCGACTGATTTCAAAAAGCCCCGGTTGGTATTTGGTAGGTATATATTTCCTTCCGTATGTATGTTACCGCTTAGAAATCAATCTCAAATGAAATAATAATATGAAATTTCGTACCAAAGTTTCGGCGAGGTGTTCTGAAACGTTGCTCATCACTTAAGCATTAAATCCGATTAAAACTGAAATGTTATACTTTTTTTTTAATAAGCTTTTAAATGTAGAAATTTCTTGAGTATCATTAACCGTTGCGTTTGGAATTAATACAGGGACAAATACAATTACATAGAAAAATTCCCTACGACGTTAGTTATGGAATTAAGGGTATCAGAAATATGACGATAAAATTATTAAACAATACATATTCAAGGACATACTAATGTCGTCTGTCTTTGACCCTGTAAGTAGTCAGCTGAATCAATTGCCTTTTTTTTACAAATTCTTCTTTTAGAAAAACTATGAACTTCCACTTGCTTATTCAATTTAACTAATGGAAAAGCACCTTGATTAGCAGAAATAAACTAATTCCAGAATAATATAATAGATAGATAAATAAATAATATTGTGGTGTATTTCACAAACTCGCATTGTAACAGTTGGAATAAAGCTCTCGTTACTGTCACTCCAGCAGACATCTGAACTACGCCTTATTGTGCCCGGACGGTGCAACTGAAAGCTTTTCCATTATATAACCATAGCGGTCATAAAAATATATTTATTCTCATACTGTAATGGAAAGTTTTATGGAACTTTCACGTCTGAAATATCTAGTGTAGTACTAAGCCATTCCGTTGGGGCTGACGTCCAATCATAAAACTGAAGAATAACTATATTTATAGATTCTGCACAAAGGACCAATTATGGCTCGATAGGGATCAAAAATTGGTCCTTTGTGCAGATTCTAAAACAAAAAAAAAGTAGATAAAAATTCAATTTTTCAGCTATTCATCATAACTTCATAAACATAAGACTTGTATCCCACTCGGAGTTAAAAAAGGATGTTTAAAGTAAACCTGTCTAACATCGGATCGATAACAACAATTAAACGATAACTCTGTCTACACAAGTCGACACAGACTCGTAAATTGATTCCTATGAAACATGCGCGTACATTAAAAACTATAGTTTATCATGCACAAAACATTAACATCCTTCTACTGATGGTATATCAGTTATTTGTGGTAAATCAACTCGGTCTGTCTTTCAATAAAACCGTTTACTCGATTGGCAACGTGCCTGGATTAAAGGTGTCTGCACATAGCGGGCGGCGACGCGACGCTGAGCAGTTGTAATGTACTAGATAGTACGGACGACGCCACACAGAGCCGTCCCGCTCGACGCGACGGTAACCTCGGATCTGTATGGCATCGTCGCGTCGCCGCCCGGTCCCGCCGCGCCGCGCCCTCGCCGTGCAGAGACCTTTACGTAACAATGTTTGGGGCTAGCCACGCTATATGTTCAGGTATAATGTTAATCCCAGTGTGCAAAAGACAAGCAAAATTGTTTAAAAAGCCAAATGATAGGACAAAAGGACCAAGTTTTAAACTCAAAAAGTTTGAAGTTGTTTAATCAATTTGAGCCGTGACAATGCGGGTGGTAGAACAGTATAAGCCGGAAAATGTCAACGTCTGAGGAAGAATAACAATATTAATATAAAGTTGGAAATGTATGAGCAGGAACGTGTCGCCGGCCAGAACAGCGCTGGCACATGATGGACGGATTAAATGGAACGATCGAACTTGTTCCAGCGAGCTGACGAAATTTGAACGAACATTTTACTGTAGCTTAGGTACAGAAACAAACAAAGTATTCCACCACAATTTACTGTGTTTTTACCACATACAGCTTTCATGCTGATAGGGAGGCGATTTTGTTCTTACTTTATGAGATAGTGTCTTTTGCAAAATATCAGAATTAGTTAATGACCTCAAATTAGTTAATGGTCTAGTTAATCTCTTAAAATCTTTAAAATATGTGCAAAATAACTTCTGCCACCGTGAAAGCAGGATTCTTCAAACAAACTCTAGAACTCCGTTTCATGCGCTTAGGGACTAAATTTTACAAAAATCTTTTCTTAGTGCTCATATGCTTATCTACACTAATATAATAAAGAGGTAAAGTTTGTTTTTTTGTTTTTATGTTTTTTTGTTTGTAGCGGGTAATCTCTGGAACTACTGGTCCGATTGGAAAAATTTTAGCAACAATAGAAAGCTACTTTACTCCTGAGTGACATAGGCTATAAATTATTTATATAACATGGATATTAACCGAGCTATCACAACTTTTGTCTCACAAAATTTTCCGCGGGCGAAGTCGCGGGCAGGAGCTAGTACGTCATAAAAGGAAACCTTTTAACGCTTCTAGATCTAGTAGACTAGGTTGTGCGTTGATATATGTCAGGCAATCGATTTCTTTTTAAAGATAAAACTTATATATGTTTTAGGCCTCTAGGTATAGCTCGTTTATACAAAAAAAAAATGTTTAAAACATTTTTGCTTGACCAACGTTTGTCAATTTAGTCCCAAAAAAACTGCGCGATAAGAATATATTGAAAATAATAAAGAAGTATTTAATACCTATGTATTTCCTGTAAATAATTCACGTAATAAGGTCTCGAAGCTCCAACAAGGGAAAAACAATTTGATGAAATAAACGCAAAGTAATCATAAAAGTTTTACCTTGATGAATAAGTATCGATTTCGCAAATGTTAGGGAAAGTTATTATTATGTAACTGGAACAGAGTTTCGAGTCTCGGGACGTCTCATGTCTCGAAGTCCCGGGATTTTCTCTAAATATCTGTCTTAAGATCGGGACTTTCAGCACCAAACTCGAGATACTGATCAAAATCGTGTTTTTTTACAAGCTTTTATTTACTTTCACCTGTCCCGTTGTCTGTCGTTCTGTAATCAAATCTTGCAACTTAAATTTGATCCACTTCCCGGTTTCCGATTGAGCTGAAATTTGGTATACACGTTTAGTTCGGATGACAATGCAATATTATGATGACATGGAGCTGATCTGATGATGGAATCGCGAGGTAGCCATAGGAACTCTGTAATTAAACGGCACAACCACGTCGAGTTTGGGCTCGTGTGAATCGTATTGACGAGTTTTATTTATATAACTATAGACCACCGCTATAAAAGCTTGTTATGAAAAAAAAATATTTTCATTGAAAAGTTGTTTTTAGCTCTCTAATTGTGAGAATCATATTAATTCTAATAACACAAGTTGATTTGATATGTACTTGTCTGGCATTTTGTTGAACTAGACCTATTTGATTTGTTATTTCTATTCTATTTTTTAGTCATAGTTCAAGTTTCTGCATATATTAAATGTTTCTACCAAAAAACACTTTTTTTGTTTGTTTTGTCTCTCTTTGTTTTGTTTTTCGTCTGACTAAAGTAAAATGTCACGGAACGTCGTGTTGTGTGTACTCTAAATGGTATACGAGTATATTTACGTAAATAATAATTATCAGAGAGGTGTTTTATTACGTTATATACATATATATATTTTTTTTGTTAAAAAGCAAGTAGTAGATGGTAGGTTATGTGAACACGTGCTGGGCAATTACGGCAAACAAATTAACCCATTTCGGGAATGCAATTAATTGTAAGGAAAACTTGACCTATTTCAATATATAAATATAGGTGAGTGAATGGCCGAATCTTTTACGGAATAGCTAAAAAAATTGGGTTGTTTGCTCCAATAAGTCTCCATTCCAAGCCAGGAACCGAAGCCGTCGATTAATAAAAAGTACTAGTAAAGTTTGCGTTTCATTGTTTTCCCCTATTTGTACGTTACAATATTTACTGCCAAAACAATAAGCTGGCATTAATTACAATATATTAAACAAGTTTTTATACACTCTAATTAATGACATGCAGCATGAGACATTAAATCCACCTTTGTACATTGTATTTCATGAAAATTAAGTATTTTTTTCGAAAATGTAACGCAATTTTTATTCTTAGAAGTCTTGAAGTCTTGGGATTTTAATCATAAGTCGCAAGAATCCCGGGATTTTGAAACTGTTGAGACTTGGCCAGCTCAAAACCGGGATCATGTTTATAGAGCAATATTTTAACAAATTAAGACAAGTTTTTGGTGGATTATTAGTTTATGACAAGAGAGGAGGACAAAGAAATGATTGATGAACTGTGTGCGAGAGAAAGAGGGTCGACTACTGAAATAAATAACTAATAGAAAGGCTAATGGAAGAAAACCAAATTAATTGGAATCAGGCCAAAATAATGATGATCTATATTATTTTTCTATACTAATATTATAATAAGAAAGATAAACTCAATAACTAACCGATTTTAAAATTTCTTTGACTAGTTAGATGCTAACAGTTTTCTACACTTCTACACTTAATATAATAAAGAGGTAAAGTTTGTTTTTTTGTTTTTATGTTTTTTTGTTTGTAGGGGGTAATCTCTGGAACTACTGGTCCGATTGGAAAAATTTTAGCAACAATAGAAAGCTACTTTACTCCTGAGTGACATAGGCTATATTTTTTGTACAAGGGCGAAGCCGCTGACAAAAGCTAGTTTATCTATAAAAAAACTGTTTTGTATTTACGTCACAAAAATAAACTTTTACGATTTTTTTTTTTTTGGTTTCAAAGGTAATTTTGCACGGAACCCTAAGTGCGCGAGTCGACTCGTACTTGCCTGGCTTTTTTTTATTATTTTCTTTTTATGCAATACCGACCGATTTTGTCACAATACACAGGACAAATATCTATCCTGTGAATTGTGATCTCTTGATCGCCAAGCGTTCATTAAAGACAATCTGTAGTTTGCCGGAATAGACTAGAGAATTCACACAAGTCCACAGAAAATAGTCGATCAGAGCTAAATCCTAGATTTCCATGGACAGTGAATGAGATACACAACGATTTGAGCGACGGAACTGTTAAGCGAATAGAAGGAACAGAAAACTGATTTTGAAACTAACCTTTAAATATTTGAATACATTCTGGAACCCCGTATAATTCGACAGTCACACAAGGAAACTTAAATAAGTGTCTGCTAAAGACTATTGATGAAGCTAAGTGCTTCAAAAACTCACATATTCTATTATACGCAGATGATATGAAGGTCCTCAAGTTGGTACGTAATTTATCTGATACTGCAGAACTCCAGTCCGATCTTGACAGGTTTATATCCTACTGTAAAAATAATAAACTACAGCTAAATGTTTCCAAGTGTTACCAGGTAGTGTTTTCTCGACGGAATTCTGTGATTGGACCTGGATATACGTTAGACGGACATATAATCACTAAAGTTAATAGTATAAGAGATCTTGGCGTATTACACGACAGTAAACTTCTTTTTGATAGCCACATAGAATCAATTGTTAATAAAGCATCTAAGGCATTAGGATTTATAATTAGAAATTGCTCCGTTTTTCGCTCTCTGAAACCCATTAAAGTTCTGTATTGCTCTTTCGTGCGCAGCCACCTTGAGTACGCTTCTCAAGTTTGGAATCCTCAGTACGAGATCTACAAATCTCGTATTGAGCATGTCCAAAGAAAATTCATGAGGTATTTGGATTATAAAGCAAAACAATTTTCAAATGATTATGATCACCGTTGTAAACGGTACCATTTTTTGCCATTGGAAACTAGACGTAATATTAATGATATTTGTTTTCTAGCGAACATAGCAAATGGCTCAATTGACTGTCCTGATTTACTTAGCAAAATTTTTATTCGAACAAATCAAAATAGCCTGAGAAAAAGACCACTACTACAAGCACCAACTGCTTCTACTAATTACAGACGTAACGCCTTCTGCATACGCTCTGTAAAAGCCTTTAATAATTTAGAATCACATTTGGAAATTGATTTATTTAACACTAGCGCACGTAAAATTAGAGATATCCTAAGTAAGGACTATTTTGGTAACGAAAGGCAATAGTTCAATTTTAATGTCAAACTGCTTGGCACAATGCTGACACAATCTCCTAGCTCTGTATTTTTTATTTTAGATTATTATGTTTCTTTTCTTGTTTGTTTTTTTTTTTTCTGTGTATGTACTTAACAAATACTAGTTGAGATTTGCTGATTGCTAACATATATGTGGAAGCTTTTAATTAGCAATTGTCCGCTAGCATAAAATAAAGTATTCATTTTTGTTATAAGTCTGTAAGCTTTCTGTAAAATTAAGTAAATAAATAAATAAATAAATAAATTAAGATAGCCGAGATATGTCTCTTATTTGTGCCGATGTATGCATCGAGCTATTGAACAATCCTATTATTTTAGCTCCTTAACCACAAAGGCCAGTCTCTCAAAATGGAGCAGCAGATAGAGTCATATTCACAAAACCGATTCAATTAACAAGCAATCAATGCATAACTCGATGACCTGAATATTGCATTGGCTAAAACAGACCAGAATTCGGTCTTATGGGTCATTGGATGTTAATTCTTCGCCAAAACTGGTTATCCAGAAAGAAGTTCAAGTGGATGTATTTACGGAGGCTCGGCATTAAAAAGTTGTACTGAGTTGCCATACAAAATAGTCGAACATCATAACATGTTTTGAATAAAAAAAAAAAACCATCTCATTTGAAACATACAAACAAGCACTACTTTTAACGTTGTTCTAATTCAGACATAGAGCAGAGAACGGCACGACCCGCCAGTGCCAAAAAACCTTAACTATACAACGTTGGAAGGCCATCCACGAGGTCATTGGTCATTGGATGACCAAGTCAGGGTGGCTGGAATACGATGCAAGATATTACAGGATTGGTCTTTGTGGCGGCGCTTGGGGGAGGCCTATATCAAACAATGGACGTTTTCGGCTGAAATGATGAATGTTAACTATGCAATTGCTGTGTTCTTTCGGGTGTAACCATAATTGGAACTATCACAAGCCGAAATTTTCTGCTGGGTTTCACTGACACGCTTGGTTGTTTTAGAAATCCTGATGAGCTCTTTCTTGACCCTGATCTCGCCTGATGGCGTACGTTGAATGAGGACTATGATTAAGGAAAAGAGCCAACGATGCACTCGTCAAGTAAAAGGTTCAAAGTGTAAAGCCTCAATGTCAAATTACTAGCCAGTTCTCAACAGGTTTCATTTTTGGAAGCGTACATCGGAATTGCATAATTCTTGCTTGCTTGCGAGAGAGAGTACCTTCAGTTACTCTCTCTGTTCTAGGTCACCGAAACTCTTTCAAACAATCCTGGAGCGTTACTTTTAAGAATTATAGGTTAGAAAGTACTGGAATAGTACAGAAACTGCCATGTCTAGCGCTAGCCGTGGAGGCGTCTCAGTCTATACTGGTCTATACCTCAAGGTATTAAGTAGCAAGATGGATGGTGAAAGAAAAAGAAAAAAGAAAACAATTTTTATTCGGCCCAAACTAGACGCACATACATACACACATAAAACAACTACACAAAATACAACAATTAGTCAGAGTCAAGTGCACATGGTATGGATCACATCAGCTCGTTGTGTAAACGTCCGTGCATGAATAACAGACCACTAGATCATGCGATTATGTTCTGCGACTCGACTATAAACATCGCAATGACGTACACAGGGCTGCTCTTGAAACCGGAAAGCATAAAACAGTTTTCCTTTATTCTTTTCGAACAGGCCAGCTAGTTCAGGCGGTGTTTCGGGAGTTATATAAATAAACCGGACTTTTTCTCCAGGATTCAATCATCAGATCCTGACTTGGTGACCACTACCACCACCACTTTAGAAGTACCACCTTTCGAGCAAAAAAAGAATTTTGAATATCGGTCCACAATTGGCGGAGCAATTGCGTAACAAACACACAAAAAAACACCGTCGAATTGATAAACTCCTCCTTTTTTGAAGTCGCTTTAAAAGTTGCTTTGCAGCACGAAAATATATTATTCTGTCTACACCACTTAGTCTTGATAAAACAGAAAATTCCCTTGTTTATGAAGTAATCGCTAAGATTAGCGAAGCGATCTATAAAATTGGAACATCTTATCATATATTCACTGAAAAAGATCCTAGCTGGGGTAAAAAGTTCCGTTCAGCCGCTCGAATTTCAAGAAGTACAATCATACACACCAACTTTTACTTTTATAATATTAGTGTGATTATTAAATTATATTTATGAATAAGAGAATATAAGACTGTGGATCATATGTGTGTTACGATTTTATTCATACGTTGGGCTCCATACAATGCCAAGTGCATACTTCTCGATACGACTGATAGAACGGTACTACGCCCTTGTTTTATTTGCATAAACATAGAGGCGGAAGAATTTCCTTTTCAAAATGTTTGTTCGGGAAATCGGAAGGAGATCAGTGCAATAGCGAGGGAACGCTGAAAGATCAACGCATTTTTACAATTTTATCCGTAACAAACTTTTTGCCTCGGCTTCGCTTCTCTGGCCCATTTCACAGGGACCGAGGAGGGCAAAAAGTAACCTAAACATAGCAAGCACTTCAGTGAAACTATCTTCGTAAACTGATCAGTACTTAAAACAAGCGAGGCATTAGAAATAAACAACTTTAATTCTTTATAGGAGTCGTGATAATTTAGATTCCGATGGAACCGGCAGGTTCTAGATGATGTTGAATCATCTAGAACCTGCCGGTTCCATCGACCATTCGTTCTACGAGCAAATTGCCCACTACTTAAGTTTACTATTTTTCGGGTATTAGATTTTTAATTAAATTTTAGGCAAAAGCTAGTTTGAAATATTAATAGATATTTCAAACTAGTGTGTTGTTGTTGTTCCCGCGGCTTCGCTCCCGGCAACAACAGATTAGAATAATCTGTTCTCTACTCTACCTTCCTCTATCTTACTGTACCCTACTTTACCCTATTTTTTTTTTCATAAGAACCTTCTCCAGATAATTACAAACACAACAAAAAAAGAATTAGCGAAATCTGGTTCAGCTGTTTTCGAGTGTTGAGCTTACTAACACATTTTACATGGCACTAAAAAAAAATTGGTACGTCGTATAATTTTTCTTTCTTTTTTACAAAACACTCATTTTTTTTACTTGGTCTAAAAAATCAGTAGATGCATCGGGAAAATAGGAGGCAGATCACTTACGTTTTAAGGAGCGGCTAGGCGGCGCGGTTTTTGCGCAAGATACTCGTGTGTGGATCGTCTGAGGACAAACAATATGCTCATTTAATTAAAATTGAAAATCAATCTTCTTACAGCACATTTTTCGGTCACCGCAAGCAAAGGGATTGCTGTCAGTTCGGGAAATACCGAATCCGGGTCGACGGCGCATGTGTTTCATGTGCGCCTAAAAGAAATTATATCTGCTAGATTGACATGATCAGCTAGGACCAATGTCTGTCAAGCGCTGAGAATTGTTCAAAAGAGTTACCGTGGCCCTTGTAAAAGAGCTACTAAAGGAACACTGAAGGGTTTAGCAAGGATTTCAGGTGAGTTTAAAACACTAATAATGGCAGTTGTTGGAATTAATGTTGTTTAAATTTCTGTCCAATTTCACTTTATTGAACAGAGCAATAACAATTCTCCATACAATCCATAACACCGTCTAATTTTTTTTTATTATTAGAGGGTAGTTTGGAAAAACCAACAATTACTTACTACCATTTTAGTTATTTATTTAGATTATTATTTGTTCTAACTACCAAACTTTCAAGTATATTGGACACATGTAAAGTAATTTAGCATACAATCAAAATTCCCCATTTTCACCTTTTTAACCTTCGATCAACAATTTACATTTGGAAAAAAAAAAACAAGACAACAATTTCCGCTGTGTGTTTATAATTATGTCAGTCAGTCAGTTTCTCCTTCTATTTACATTTATATAGATGTGTCACAACGATTGTTATCTATCTTTTTTAGGTGGAAATTATCCATTAGCCTCTCGCACTCTAAGGCACAGCGGGAGGACTTGTCAGACTTTTACTACTACTATAAGGGCGCCTTCAAATTAGCCGCAACGTGCCCAAATTAGGCGCCCTTATCCACTCTTATATTCCTTCTTTGTCATCGTTCCATGATCCATGGCTCCAGTAGTCTTCGACTATACTGGTCCCTTAAGGGTTTACTGAGTTTCAATCTATGTATTTATATCTAGTGATGTTGAATGCTAGTTCAACACTTAGTGACATAGGCATATATACTTTGACGCAGAAGAAAAGCCGCTAGCAGATACTAGTAATACATATTTTACCTGTTTATAATATTAATTAAGATTAAAATGAAAATTTTATGATCTTGAGTATATGGGTGACACCTTTGACGTACAAAACAACCATTAAATGTAAATAAGTGGAAATTAATTTAATGTCTATTTAATTATTTATTTACGAGATAACCTGACACTCATTAACATACCCGCATGCCACCTAAAGATAGACATCATGGACGACCTTAGCATACCTGATGGTTTACCATGATTCCTGATCAAATGCATTAGGTTTTTTTTTATGGTAGGTGAAAATCATCGAATGACGAAACTCGCTCTTGGGCGGAGCGGGAGACCAGTGTCAGACTTTTACTGACTAAAAATCCTACCCCGTACCTTCCTTGCCTTGTTCCTGGAGTCGAGGTAACAGTTTGCACCACCCTAGGCTCCAGGAGAATGCATTAGGTACGTTGCTATTTTAAATTGCAGTAACATGCATATTGGCATCAAACATAAACTGCATGGCAAAAGACTTATAATGTTCCCACTGCTGGGTCTCAGGCCTTCTCTCAAAGAAGAGAGAATGGGCCATAATCCAACGCAGTGCGGATTGATGGATGTCACATGTCTTCGAATTTTTGGTTCTAGAACATGCCATTTTCCTCACGATGTTTCCGTTTACCGTTTTAAGATTAGTGGTGATGAAATAAAAAGTAACACATACATATTGGAATCAAACATAAACTGACGGTGTTGTATTAACGGAATACTATTTTTTTTTTTTTGTACCATATCATTACATAGTATAAAACAAAGTCGCCTTTTCCTATGTATGCTTAAATCTTTAAAAGTACGCAACGGATATTGATGCGGTATTTTTTAATAGATAGAGTGATTCAAGAGGAAGGTTTATGTGCATAAAACATGGATAAATATATACGATATCAGAACCCGTGCGAAGCTGGGGCGGGTCGCTAGTTTGTTATAAAATATATACGAAAGTAAGATAAAAAGAGGGGGAAAATATACGTGCGCCCCATTTCAGTACAGCAACCTGTTACAGCAGTTTTACAGTCACAATTAGGGTAATTTCTTTAACCTTTGGAATACTATAATTAGAGGCAAAATAGACAGTAGGTGTGCCAACGACGGCTTCGCTTGGGTCTTAAGAGTTTAAACTTTTGAGTTTCCACGTATTGTTCTTTAATTGTATCTGTAATTACCAACGTTGAAAGGCTAATAGACTTCAGAACTAGTAGGTACGAAAATCAAATTTTATGCTGACTAGAGAATTTATTTTGTTAAATTCAAGTTAAAATGTCTTCAATTTTACAATTACCACACTTTAATTGTTATTATTTCAATTGTTTTATCGGACTCAGTTGAGTAGGTACATCGACTCTGAGAGGACCGATCCCACTCGTAGAAGGAGGCGTCAGAGTCACTTCAACGCCTAAAACGCCGAAACCCCACTTTTAAGGAGGGTGGGACTCCGAGGTCACGGGCTTTCAGAGTGGGGGACTCTGGCTGCCCGCTGAGCGACTTCAGGAAAGACGGTGGCACAGTGATCACGTGCTGCGATGTACAACAAGGCTCAGAGGAGAACCCTCAGTCTCCTCATGGATGTGCCCTTACAGGCGTTTAAGAGGACACGGGGCCCTCATCCATGTGCTGATGGTGATCACCAGGGTGGTTTTAGTGAGGTGAGAATCCCACACTCCCTAGTCTTTTCCCCAAAAGTCCAGGCGCCTTTTGACGGTTTCTCCCGAAAAAAAGGTACCTATATCGACTCTTGTTTTAACATAGCTTCACATCCATATTTCAGCAGTTATGTTTCAAGGCCCATAACCCCTGTAGGAAATGAGCTCATTGCCAGAGATGTAAACTCCAAACTGCTACTGACAAATTCCAGATAGCGCAACATTTTTTGTTAAATTGCTTGAGATTCCTAAGCATAAAAATAAACTCAAGCTCAATGGCTTACAAATTTAATGGTAGGGTTGGCGAGGCATTTCTGCGACATAGGCCGCCATGCTGCATGACATGAGTTCGGTTCCCGTGCAGAACGGGTTTTAATACAGATAGTTTTTCCAGGTCCGGGGGTCTTTTATATGTGAACTAGCTACTCAACCTAGCTTCGCACGGGTACTGATATTGAATTTATTATGCGTGTACTATATACATAAACCTTCCTCTTGAATCACTGTATCTATTAAAAAAAAAACGGAATCCAAATCCGTTGCGTACTTTTAAAGATCTAAGCATACATAGGGACTAAACTTTGTTTTATACTATGTAATGATACGCGCATAAAAGATACACGATAATTTCTATTGTAGTACAAGGTTTCTTTAATAAAGAGGAAAGAAAAAAGAAATGGTATAACTGGTACACTTTAGATATTTCAAAGAGAGCCTTCAAAAGCATCGCTCAAAAAAGAAAAACGTAATTTACATTTGTTTTACAACAGCCCACGGTTTGCGAAGGCGTTAAAATGATACTTAATTATATCATTTCTGAGAAAAACAACGAAAGGCAAAAGTTAGCGTCAGTCACGCCCTTTACCGTGTCTTTTATGTCATTAAAATATTATCTTTATACTGCAACAGGGATTTATAAGTGGGTGTCGGTTATCCTAATTGTAGACAAGCATATAAGAATCCATGCATCACATTGGTAGCGCATAGATTTAGGTATTTTGGTATCTACGCACACACACACACACAAACTTATGACGCAATCAAGATTGTGGAGATAAATATATTTTGTTTTTTAATCAATAATTTATCATAATAGTGAAAGTAAAAGATAGTAAAATAATATCTATTTTAAAATTAGTTGAAATCGCTTGGTTCAGTTAGCGATTCTGAACATCTTTCACAAAAGTATTGTGAAAGATAAAGAAGGAATGGATGGGGTGCCTAAACGGCAGTAAGAGTCTGAGTCTCTTTCGCTCGCGATTCGTCATTGGATGATTTTTGCCTACCATAAAAAAGACATACTACTTTAAGGAAGGGCTCTAATTCTCTTAACTGTCTAACATAATCATGTTAGACAGATATTATACCCTTTTCAGAAATTAATACTCTATTTATTTATGAAGTACATACAAACATTTATAAACGAAAAGAACAAACAGATAGAAGAGCACAAGTTTACTCCATGTTTACTGTGAAGCTACCTTTCTACTAAATTCAAAGAATCAGCCGCGTAATTGAGTAACAGACACGAAGTATAAAGAGGAGATGGCCTAGAGAGCTGTGCACTTTTTTTATGGTGGGAAAAATCATCGAATGACGAATCCCGCCCTTGGGCGGCGCCGGAGACAGTGTCAGACTTCTACTGACTAAACGACCCACCGTCCCTTCCTGCCTTATTTCCAGAGCCCCGGTGGTCCGCTTTCGCATCAACCCTTGGCCCCAAAAGGCTTCGATCCTACTGGGCCCCTACAGTTGCTGGCAACTCCCTGAGTCGCGCGGAAACAGTGCGCGGCGTCGACGACTTGGGCTCGGTCCAGACGGTTACCGGATGGGAGACAGCTGTGCACTGTGATTCTCAGCTAAGTCCTGACGTCATCATGGTGGGTGTGGCTAAGTCAGTGTATTGTAGGCGTTCGTCCTGTGCACGAGTAAACGACCACAGAACAATGAATACAAATACTTCATTCTTTATTCCGTGTAAAAGACAACTGTAATTTGAAGAGAAGACGAAATTTGTAACCTTCGAAAAAATAAATTAGGAGATAATAAATAATATTTGATTTGGGAAAACGTAGATTACGAATTTCCTTAATTTGTTTTGCGGATTGTGATAGAAAGTCTGTTATGTTATTGTACTGCTAAATTAGATTCACCAAAGAAATAATTTGTCAGTGAATAGGTATTTGAGAAATCTAAAATTTGGAAAATTGGTTTCCTTTGTCGCAAAAGTGTAGCGTTGTTAGCGGTACAGAAAATGATGAGATCCTGTGGAAATGTTTTAACAGCGCCTTTATCGTGACGGAAAGATAACTAAGAGCGCCTTCAAATCAATTGCGCGACAGCAGTGCGACAGCCGCACGTTTTCATTTATATGGTAAAAAAAGTAGCGCGACAGCCGCGCTGCTTTCACGCGGCACGTTGTGGCTAATTTGAAGGCCACCCTTAATGTCAAATTTTTCTCAAGATCCCGGGCTAAATGTTAGGTTTCTCTCAAGATCCCTTTTTTGTAGAAGGAAATCATCACATAGCCTACAAATTAGTTGTTTACTATTCGATTATACTTTGTTATGTATATTCCATACGGAAAAACGTGCGGTTGCAGCACGGCTGGAGCGCGGCGCTTTGAAGCTTAATTGAAGGCACCATAACTCCTCTCGGTCTAGGTGGAGTCAGAGATTTACTGACTAAAACCCAGCCGTGTTCTTTCGTCTATGTAGCGCACCTACCTTAACTCTTTCGGTTTAAATACCGTCGAGGAATACCTAGTACAAATATAAACAACGGTGAAATAAGACGCTTTAACTTTTCCAAAGAATGTCGGATTTAAATTCTCGCTAGAAGCTAATAAGCGTTATTAGACGCATAAAATGGGTAAGTCTAGGTATAGATCAGCTCAGCCGTAAGCACCATTTATAAGATTGCGCAAAAAGTTGCATTATTTTATTGTGGTAGTATGTTTTTGTTCACACATACATAATTTGTGTGACTTAGTTTTCGGCTAATTCAGGTGCCCGTTATTTTCTCAGAAGCACAGTCATTAATTTTGGAATTACTAACAATTATTTAATTTAAAATTCACATGTTAGAGACTTTTTTTGTTTTAGGACGGAAATCATCACATGACTTCTTTCGCTACTGACTAAACACCTTCTTTGTCTTGCGTTCCATGACCTCGGGTTTTCCTTTCAGAAGCATACCCATGCCCAAGTAGGCTTCGATCCTGCAAGGGCATGACGGTTACGGCCGTGCGACGTAAGCGGGCCTGATTTCAGCTTTCCTCAGCGAATAACATAGATTCATTGGTAACATACTGTTATATATTACACACATACCACTTATTATTAGATTTCCTTTACATCAATACGGGAGCTTTTACCGGGTAAACCAATAACCGACCTTCCTCCGAATAAGGGCCGCCATAAATGTTCCCATGCCGAGACCGGCACGTTCCGGGCATGGTATAAATAATATTATTATGAAGACTAACGTGTGGACGTAATAACTTGAGATAGCTAACGTATGTAGGTATGGGGGATATTCCTCATAACTTAAGGTGTGACTTCAACTAAAAATTAGATTTATTTTAGCCTGTACTTTCCTACAGCTGGGCGAAGGCTTTCACCAACTTCTTCCAGGTATTTTTGTCTCGGGCTATCACGAACCAGCCCTTGCGGTAAGCGCCCAGGGTCCAGAAGATATAAAAATAACAGCAAATTAATTAGGAAAAACTTTAAGTAAGCTTACATAATAAATTATGATTAATACTTAATTATATGTCGTCGAGTTGATCTGATGATGGAACCGGAAGGTGGCCACAGGAATGTAATTAAACGACACGACCCCATCGAGTTTGGGCTCGTGTGATTAGTCTTGACGAGTTAAATGTATAGGTATATATACCGCCCCGTAAAAGCTTGCTATGAAAAAAATATTTTCATTGAAAACTTGTTTTATATCACTCACACAATAAATGAATCGTAACTGTAGTTATAATTACCTCGTAGAAAAAGTTAGCTTATCAAACAAAAATATGTATGTGTAAAGAAACCGAGAAAATGTATGAAATAAAAAAAGATTTGGCATGGCTCTGCGTCAATCGATGCGATTTGTATACTAGCGAAAGGGTTTAACTAGCCACGACTTGGTCCTTTGGGAGTTTGAACCAGAACCGACAACCCTGATCAAGTTCGACCATAATATATACCTTCTAAAGAACTTCCCACTACAAGGCTTTATATCTAGTCCCTTGAGACAAAATAATACATCCTATTTTTTTGTAAAAGGTTTCTTATATAGGAATTCGATATATAACGCTGGCGCCATACTTATTACCTTGAAAACCTGAATGCAGCATCGTTTAAACTTCCCTACGCATTTACGTCATGAACACAAATAAAAAAAAATGTATAACCGGTTGCAAGGTTAGAAGAAATACCTACATAAAATTATTAAAAATAATAAAATACAATTTGTCGCCAGTATAGTTGGAACTTGGAAAATGTTGATGCATGCCATTATTTTCCCCGAGGGAAATTATGGCGGATAGGTAGAAGGGACTAATGCTATCTAGGCAAAGGTATAGGAACTCGACCTCCCACGTATTGACCGATCGCTTGTACACGCAGTACACGCACAACTAACGCATAAGAGAACGACCTCGGATAAACATCAGTGACGCAAACATCTCGTAAATGATTTAAATTGTATGCACACCGCACTCGACGCACTCATCTTAATGAATGCATAAAGGACGCCATTTTTCTTAGATGGAAAGTCGCAAAAGCTAGAACGTGTATCTATTGTGCACTGCGTAGTCGTCTTCTTGCAATCCAACCAAATGCCAAGGTATTTAAGGAAACCGGCTTCGATATGTCTCGTACTTACGTAATTGAGGTGATTTGGTGGAAATGACGACTTTGACAAATGTTTCAGAACTTCCTTGGTCTATGAGTCTACTTTACGTACTTTAAACGTATATCAACTCTGCTCAGTAATTTGAAATGTCAAACTTCCAACAAATGTTCGTTAAACAGATGATTAATTGTTCTAGAACTTGATGTTTCAGAATTTGGGATATTTAAACAAACGTCAAATGGATATTAATTTTAAAAGGGGATTACAAACATACTTCGGGTGGAAGTAATTTGTGGATAAGAACTGTACAAAGAGGGTGGGTGTAATGAAAGGATTTAGTCATCCGAATTAGTGGATTCTCAATCACATTTTCTTGATTAATCGTCCTTTTGCTTTAGTAAGTATAATAATAATGTCATCGAACTTACCAAATGGGGTTGGTCTATAAAAGAGTCAGCTCGTAGTTACTGGCTCTGGTCCTAAGTTGGTGTGTGTGTGCGCAAAATAAATATGGATATGGTATGTGATGGCGAACAATCAAAGTACTATGAAACCATAGTGGGCGCGTATTGGCGGCGTAACTGCGCAACAAGCGCGCGCGCCGACGCCGGCGTTTATCAACAAGCGACCGTATGCACTGCATCGCAAGATAACGTAACTCAATACTCTATCATATACGTATGTTTCACGATATATTATTAGGTCATCGGTTCTTATATTCTGTTTTATTATAGAAATCGCCAATCATTATTGGTTTCACGTGTAGTGTCCATAGTGTCATTAATGTTGGAATTCATTTTATGTTTGTGTTTGTATTAGCATTAACATGTGCAGGCATACATGTGTCATTCATTACCATTTAAACAGTCTAGTCTAATATAAAATGTACAAAATAACCAATTACAAGCTAAGACACTCTTAATAGGGTCAATATTATGTTCAACGATCAGGTTTCGATGGATTTAGCAAGTTTGACGACAAAATACCTATATTTTAAGATACCTGTGATAATACCATTTCGTAAAACAATAAAGGATAATATTACCGAACAGCGCGAGCGATCCGTTAATAAAATTTGCAAGGGTAAACAGCCCACTGAAATGAATCCCCGTAGGGTGGCTGCCCCAAATAAGTAATACCAGTGGAGTTACAGAGAGCAATGGTCTTAATTCAATATGAATAATGAATTGAAGAGAACAGTAGTGGCCCAGTGGCCTAGCAGTAACGGGCGCGACTGACGAGTTATAGGTCGTCAGTTCAAACCCCGCTTGGTGCATTACTTTATATTAATTTATTTTAACTCGGCACTCAAAACGGCAAATGGAAACTTCCTGAGAAAACCGGCACATCCTAGAACCAAACTCTCATCAACCCGTAGGTACTGGGCCCGCGTGGTGGGCGGCATTTACGACCAATTTCCCCTCCTAGAGTCCTCTCTAGGAGGGGAAATCGGTCGTAAAAGCCAGACCTCCTGGTCTATGTCCCAGCAGAAAGTTGGATAGTAAGTAAGTAGAAGATAGACCTGTATTTACCATACGCCATTAACTTTTCAAGGGATACTTAATGAGGATAAATTCAGAGTTTCTGAAACGAATAACAGTCTCTGTGTTCACTTTTCCCGATTACAATTCTTGTTTATTAGACCCTTATCTGCTTACTCGTGCCTGAGTATTGTTTTGTAAATAACAACACAACAATTAGGCAACAATTTACAAGAATTGTCCCTCGAGATCTTAAAATTAATTGTTGATTCTTCCTGAGATGTTTCTTAGGCATAGCTCCTTTGAGTAGGGTAGGCAACCTACGTCAAAACTCCAAGTTGGTACAAATTTTCGCAAAACAGAACTTACGTTGTCAGTACATGCGGGGACGGTTACATTAATTATGTAGTCAAATTCCGTCAAACTTCGCACTGGGACCACTTCCAAAGACAACCACAATCTCGCACTCATAGGGATGCGGGTGCCTTCATTATAAAACTCTGCTAAAAGCTTATTATTACGTCAACAAAAGAAATTTCGTAAACAAAATAAGAGTACAGTTTGTTTTATAATTATTTTTAGTCTAACACTTGACGACTATCTCACCTAATGGTAAGCGATGATGAGCTACATTGGAGCAAGCTCACATAGTAGTAACCTATTCACTCCTGGCATAAAAATATCCCCAGGTTGTAAGGCAGCTATCAAGATGACCAACAGATGTCACTCCACTGAAGAGCCTGTGTTTCCTTATAGGAGCATTTAAGACAAGAGTGAAAAGATTACTTCAAGTAGGCAAGCGTGCTCATATCGATCATACAATCGCTTACCATCAACTGAGACAGTGGTTAAGCACAAGCCCATCAATATTAAAAAAAAAAAAAAGAACTTGCTTTGATCTGCAGAAATCATGTTTATTAAAAGAAATATTGAAATTTTCAGAACAAGCACAAGTCGTCGAAGCCATCAGCAACAACAAAAAGGGAACCCAGACACAACTTGGCAAGTTTTTAATTAAACGCATAACAGAGCCAAAGGTTCTCTTTATTGTATGTATATTCGACAATGCGTATTCAGAATTCAGAGGACGATTCGATTCCGGTCAATCGTGTCCGTACATGAATTATATGTATGTATAGTGCAATCATTGGCGACAAATTACTACACGTATATCAGCACAATGGTATCGGGCGGTATCGCTAATGTATAATGTAAGTACGACCATTGATAATAGCGTGCATCAGTGTTGATTTAGTCCCGCCAATGTTTTATGTGATAACAGTCGTTGACTTATATTGTAACAAGTTTTCAATACAAATATTTTTTTCATAGCACGCTTGTACAGCACGGAGTACACCTATATATTTAAAACTCGTCAAGACGAATCACACGAGCTCAAACTCGATGGGGTCGTGTCGTTTAATGACAGAGTTCCTATGTCCACCTTCCGGTTCCATCAGATCAACTCCACGACAAAATATTTTTTCAAATGTCATCTGATCGACACATGCATGCAAAATTTTAGGTCAATCGGTAATCGGGAAGTGATCAAATTCAATTGACAAGAATTTATCAAAAAGATCGGGATAGGTGAAACTAAATAAAAGCTTGTAAAAACAGAAGATTCGAGTTTTTATAAACACCAAACATAGGACCTACTTGAACTATCTTATAAACATCATTCTTGGCAGAAAATTATTGAATGATCAAGGTTATACAATTGTTCAGAGTTACCGTGCGTGGCCCTGCCTTCCAGGGCCTATTGGGCAATTGTCCCTCTAGTTTCAATCAGAATGGAAGTTCCCTGAAGATTTTTCAGGTCAAAATAAGACATGAATCGTCAACATCGATCATACGTAGGTACATCGTTACACGCCAACTTAGTAGCCTCTTGCTTTCCAGTCGTATCACATTTTACAAGTGTAACAGATGTATCTTAGATCAGAAGATGTTAGACCATCAAAGCACTTCTATAGGATCAAATTGAGGCACGAATAAGTCCCGTGCCTTACTAGGATGCCACAGCGGTGCTGGCAGTTGGCGAAGTCAAGAAAATGCATGCAGCTCTATACTTAATTTGATCTGGAGGCAACAGTCCTTGCACACATGCAACGCCGGGGCGAAACTCCGATGCCGCGACAAGTCGAGATATTAGCGGACGGAGTTCCGGCGGGATCTCATGGAGCAACGTAGAGGCCCAGCTGCGGGGCCGAAACCTACTGAGGCCTTCGACCAGCTTCTGAAAGGAAGGTCCGACCGGTATGAAGACTATGAAGGGACAGAGTGGGTCATTTAGTTACTAAGAGTTTGACACTATTTCCCATTCCGCCCAAGAGCGAAATTTGCCATAAGATAATTTTTCCCACTATAAAAAAACTGTACAAGTTAAAATATTTTTGACGTCATGACCTAGCAACACCGCTGTAACACCTCATTGAGGCACAACCCTATCAGCAACAGTCTACCATCTAAACCATTATTTACCGTAACCATCGTTTTAGTAATTGATTTCCTCATCATCGTCAAGTGTTGGTTTAGCCAACAGTGTTTGGGGATAGAAATGTTAATTTAGAAGTGGGTCGTGGTGTAGCGAGGAAAACAAACAGGAATACAGGCCAAAAACATGTTTTATGTCGGAATAATTGACGTAAGTATTATCATGGTTTAGCGTTGACGACGGGTGATTGGATCAAACTAATATTACACGGGCAAAAAAATATTACTGGACGGTTTATTGGATTCCTTAGTCTACCCGGGTGGGGTAGACTATGGAATAGCACATAGAGCAATTATTTCTCATTTTTTTTGCGGGCAATAATACTGGAGAAACTTAGTATTACAAAAATACAACATAAGAAATAAATAATAATATATAATTAAATTAATATGTAATTATAACTTTCAAATCAACTGCACAATTTAGCGGTCAAACAAAATTAAAGGGCAATCGAAATTCTCTTAAATTCATCGACGATTCCAACAAAAATAATATTAGATCAAGTCTCTCGGTACCGATAGATGAGTTGCTTATTAGAAGTTTTCTGTGAAAATACTGCAAAAATATTCAGGTGAATCAAAGTGAGTTTGTGCACATGGCAAAGACGATTTCCAAAAACAACTAACAATATTGGCAAAAATTTAAATGACCAAAAGCTCCATTTATAAAACAACTAACGACCCGCCCCAGCTTCGCACGGGTACTGATATTAAATATATTATGCATGTAATATACACATATACCTTCCTCTTGAAACAATCTATCTATTAAAAAAAACCGCATCAAAATCCGTTGCGTACTTTTAAAGATTTAAGCATACATAGGGACAGCGGGAAGCGACTTTGTTTTATACTATGTAATGAGGCGTAAATAAATAAACATTAGATGATATAATTAGACTGGGAGTGACCACTTATGACTAACACTATACATACTTAAAATAGGAGTAACCACTAACCACTAAAATTAATTGGGGACACGAAAACAGTACCGGTACTTTGTGGTATCGAGTACTTTCCTTTTCGATACCGAGCAAGCTCCGTTTATAGGACAATGCGCAAATAAAACATTCTTCAATAATATTGTTAGAATGGAAGTGACCACTACTAATAAATATACATATTTATGTACATAGTTAAAATGGGAGTGACTACTGACCACTAATTATCACTAATAATAATTAATGACACGGGAAAAGTATTAATACTTTGTGGTAAGTATCGAATACGTTCCTTTCGATACCGATACTTTTGTACTCGATACTTTGGACTCGATATATATTTTTCAGCTAGTAATAAAGAACCACTTAACATATTTGTACCGACCTCACATTGTATTGTATCTTATCAACAGAACAGCCTTCTGCGAGCGGCTTCGCCCGCGTGAATGTAGGGTTCTCCATACAAACTTTAAACACCCACTACATCCCTTTAGACGCTAAATTTTGAAAAAACCCTTTCTAAATGTTCGCCTACGTCATACATTTCTCCTTATATATATATAGACAGATTATGAAATCAGCCCTTAACAAGTAAATAACGCAAGAAAACGATATATCTGCCATTCTAGTTGATATTAATAAAGCAAGCAGGAGAGACATTGATATTTTTATGGTACCGGCGTGAAACCTTCATAATCCATCGGCGCCCGACGTGATCACTATAATCCGGGTATCCATTATCACAGTCGCTGTTTGAACGAACGACTGTACGAAATTAATACTCTGTTAACATTAGGGAGGGACAATCTAACCATTTTAACCAGTTTTTCTTTTAGGATTCCGTAACCCGAAGTGCGCCAATGACCCTATTACTAAGCCTCTGCTGTCTGTTCGTCTGTCTGTATGTTCGTGCCCTATATCATGAATTTTGGAAAATCCTTTCTTAGTGCATGCCTACATCATAAAAGAAAGCCCCGTGCAAAAATTTACTCTCCTAGGCTCAGTAGTTTAGGCTGTGCTTTGATATGTCAGTCAGTCAGTTTCTCCTTTTATATATATATAGATGACAGATGATGAAATCAGCCCTTAACAAGTAAATAACGCAAGAAAATGATATATCTGTCATTAATCTAGTTGATATTAAATATAGCAAGCAGGAGAGACATTGATATTTTTATGGTACCGGCGTGAAACCTTCATAATCCATCGGCGCCCGACGTGATCACTGTAATCCGGGTATCCATTATCACAGTCGCTGTTTGAACGAACGACTGTACGAAATTAATACTCTGTTAACATTAGGGAGGGACAATCTAACCATTTTAACCAGTTTTTCTTTTAGGGTTCCGTATTCCGTAACTAAGTGCTCGGTCTACGAATGCACCTGGAAAGCTGCATTCCGCGATGAATGGCGCCTCATGACCAAGATGATAACTCATCGTGATCCAGAGTGATGATCACGACCACTCTGACAAGAGTGTACCGACTGAGAAGAAGAAGAATTCCGAGGTGTGCCAATGACCCAATTACTAAGCCTCCGCTGTCAGTGCGTTCGTCTGTCTGTCTGTTCGTGCTCTATATCTCTTAATTGTGAGAGACAGAAAGCTGAACACTTTTTACAGAATATGTTGCAGCTACAAACACAAAAAAAAAAGTTTTACTTTTAAACAAAAACATGTATTGTATAATCAATTAATCATACACAAGACAGTAAGACACCCATTAAAATATTGTGCATAAAATAAGTTAAAAATTAAAGGGGATTTCCATACAATAAACGTTATATTATCGGTTTATTTTATCCCGATTTTAATACTGTATTACGAAACCCTTCGTGTGCGACTTCGTCTCGCACTTGGCTAGTTTTTATTCCAATTCCAACTTGGTTGTGTGCAGAGGTTTAATATTTGTCAGTTCCGATGCAACATGTTCAGCAGATATTTGTATTTGTACCGTATTTCACCGTCATGCATATGGCTCGCTCGGATTTAGTCCAGTGACCACCCCTTCCACTAATAACGCTTCCTGTTACTTTTAGAAATCTACATAAAATTACTTTTTAAAAGCAATTCACATTGCTTTGAAAAGTGTCAAATAGATCAACGAGATTATTAAGACCTTCAATATAATTTTATAAAATCTATATTTTAACAGCTGGCTACCAAACCATAATCATTACATAGTATAAAACCAAGTCGCTTCCCGCTGTCTGTCCCTATGTATGCTTAGATCTTTAAAACTGTGCAACGGATTTTGATGCGGTTTTTTTAATAGATGGAGTGAATCAAGAGGAAGGTTTGTATTGAAAATAGATGCATAATATTTTTAATATCACCATTGTAACCGTGCGAAGCTGATGCGGGTTGCTAGTGTAAATTAATGAAAGAAATAAATGGAGGAGGGTAAAATACTACGACATGCTCTCAGACCTACCAAAAAAAAATAAACATAAAAATCGGTACAGCCGTTTCGAATGAATTCGCTAACCAACACTGTGCACCATATTTTTATCGTCTAACCAACTCGCAAAACTGCAAGTCAGTGCGTTGACTTCTTGCTGCCTTCCTTGAACCAAAAATAGCAATTAATTTATTTATAGTAAAGGACATTACAGGCCACGTTGAAGTTCAAGAATAAAGAAGCATACTCGGATAAAAATAGCGTTGGTCGACAGATGGCGCTAGGGTGGCAGGTGCGCTCGCGCCGGTCGTGTCAAGGCTCATCTTTTTATGGTCAAGGTTGTCCCCATAGATGTTTTATGAATGCTTATTTGAATCAATTAGTCCCCCGTTGTTATGTTCTATAATTATACATAACGTTTATTAACACATGATCCTAGCTAATTGGGTGGTTTCATGTGTACTTACACTAATTAATTTTAATTATTATCTACGCTGTTTTTCTTTTATTTTAAATATACAGTAAAATACAGATGATTTCTTTATTTTAACTTCAGAATAAGACATAGATTTTTAACCTCATCGTTATTTTTAACGTTTTTAGCTATTTCACAGACACTATCACCAGCGTCAGTAATATATTCTCAAACAAAAACAAACTTTCTGTTTTTCTAACAAAGAAAAACAAAAAACCTATTCATAGAAACTGCGAAACGTGAATCTCAACGGAAGTCTGAATGAAAGGCCGCTGACAACTTGCCTCAGTAATCACACGAATTCTCTATGAATAAAAATAATGAATGCCGTGGAAGAAAATCAAAGAACTAGTGAGTGTGCGGCTGGGTTACTAAGGAAACTACACCATTACTGTGTGTAGAGCACAGAGTGTAAGCAACCCTCATAAAGAAAATAAAACGCTGGAGAGAATTAACACTCAGACATGAACCACAAGTCAAAAGGACTTACACTTATAGCAGAAGCCTGTGTCATAAGCAGGCACTGTTAGACGCACAGAATAACAAACGACAAAGAAAGAATGAGACAAAAAACTTTCGCTACAATGAGAAAAGAGACAATAAAAGTGCATATCAGTAAAATAATTGCAGCGTCATCGAATTCGAGAACAGCTCGCCATACAGCTAGTAAGCACGTATTTACTAGTTTGTAACAGATACAAGTATTACAAGTTCACTCGCTAAGAATTCAAGTGGGACAAGTCGTAAGCAATTTGCAGACTCCTTCCTTACTCACTTGCTCGTTTCGCTACGTCTCGAAATCTGCTTGGATTCTTGAGCTTCAAAACAGGTAATGGAAATATAGTTTATATTTTCACTGGTAAAGATATATACCTAACCAGCTGTAACTTCTAAAATGCATAAATCAAGAATTACTGGCACCAAAAACTAACTACATTGATAGAGAATTAAAAAGATTGTAACAGTAACATTGTTTGAAGTGTCAAAAAAACCTCACTGAGGAAAAGTCTAAAACAATCTTCCACTAAAGAAGCATCATTTCAGAAGCCTCGATTCAATAACAATAATAAAGCTGAGCTTGCTTAAATAAGACAGCAGTTGTTAGAAAATTTTAAAATCTCGTATGTAGCAATTCTCTAATATTTTGCTTACAGCAGTTGCGACAAATATAAGAGAACACATTTACAGTATCCTACGTCAAAATCCGCGCAAAATAATAACCATAATCCGCTAGTAATTGGATGCCTGGCAACAATTTACCAAATTTTTCCTTTTGGTTTCGCACAAAACAACTATAAGGAAAAATCCCAGATTTACTTATCATTTGAATTTAATGAGATTGAATTGCATAATACTGATCTGAATTTTGTGACGTAAGTCTATGTTCCATAACAAGAATTGAGGGGATTTAATAAAAAGAGCGAAAAGAAAGGAAATGAATTTTAACACGAGAAATGTGACAGGTTTCCGTTATGGAATTTCAATTTCCTGGCGTATGAAAAAAACAAGGAACACGACATCATTATAAGAACATATTGCGTGAACGTACTGTGCGTACATGTTACAAATGTGCCGCTGGCTGCTGTAATGTGTTGTCGGGTCAGGTGCGATCAATACGTAAGTAGGTCCCATCCCGAATCCTAAGTACATAAAGGAACTTTTCCCAATTTTTCATAAGATATCCGGGTACTATCTAAAAGTAAAAATATTATATCCTTATTGACAGGATTGCGGAATCCATCAAAGTAATCATCGACGAGTTTGACGTTCAAGTAGATTTTTTTTTAATCTTTGGATCATCATCCCGATGGAATTTAGCTTCACTTTTTTATACTTATCCACATTTTGACAATCCAAAACCGCCTGAAATTGGTATTTTTGAAATAAAGGCTTCTGATTTCTGCCCAACCGAAAATGATTGCTCAACGACGTATCAGCAAATTTTTCGAAATACTATCTCCGTCTTTTCAAAATAACAAAGTTTAATTAAAAAAATAATTGCGCTGTCATATTATCTTAGTACACTGTAACAGTTTTTATGAAGGTTGTAATAAACAAAACTGCCTTCGTACAACAAACGATTTACGGGGATCGAATGTGCCATAATACATTATGTTGTCAGTTTATGTACGGAAAGGGTGATAAAAAAGATTTTCTGTCACTTTCTTCCTTACCGCCATTTGCCAAAGAAGAAAAGAGGTAAAAAAAATCTATTTCGAGACATCTTTGATACTGTTTTGACCGTGAATGATGGAAGAAAGTGGAAGAAAATTAAATTTAATAGGGGACGCTGGTAAATTACATCTTCGGGCTTTGGAAGATTAACAAGTATAAATAAAGGTCGTTATCAGAATATTGTAGCGTTCTCGCGTACCAAAAGTAAGTTGTTTTTACTTCATTAAGTAAATGTCAAATAAAAGTCGTTTCCCGGAAGAATTTATTATGAAAATTTGAGGAATATAAGCATTTAGAACGGTTCGCTCGCTAAATTATCCGTACTACGGATGCCTCGGCTCCGTTCAGAATTAGACGGTATTAATAATAATATGAAATTGTATTTGATTAAATAAAAACGTGATATATTTTTTACATATTTTGAGGTTCTATTTTCATGGTTCTGAGATTTGGACCTACAGTGACGGGAAAATGAAAATGTTTCTTCTTAGAAATCCTAACAATTGAAAGTAATTTTCGATATAACTCAGTACTAAGTAGTGTGTTTAGTTTCTTTTACGTGCTTTTTTAGATAGAAATCATACCAAGACTTCTTCCGCTCTAGGGTATAGCGAGAGGATTTTTACTGACTAAACCGTATCTCTGTCCTTCAGTTGCCTTTTGCGTTCTAGGATGGCGAGTCGGCATTCCTGGGCCCTTACGGTTTGTCTGACATCTCTTTGAGGTGCTCGTGGAACACTACGTCATGTAGATGACTTGCGCTCGGTCAAGACGGTTACTGGACAGCCAGAAGACGAACTCTCCCTGGATCACGTGGAAGGTGAAGAAGGCGTGAAGCCTCTCCAGACTCTGCTCAAACTTATAGTGATTGTGCCTTGAAGTTGCGGATATTCCCTTTCAAGTCCTGTTACAAAGCATCGTCCAGTAATTCTCGCCGCAAGCCGGATGTATCACTCTAAAATATCGTTATCACTACATACTCCATACAGCGCAGCGCGTGAGTATATGAAACAAATGCTCTTATCTAGTGGTCATTATCGAGGGAAGCGATAGATAAGGGCATTTCTCTGTAAGCTCGTACAGGCTCCATATAAATGTTGTCCTGGCGATTTTTTTAAATATTTGCCAATAAAAAGTCTCCTATTTCGAAGAAACTTAACTGTTGTTTTAATAAAATAAGGTGGCCCACTGAACTTATACGTATTTTTCGAGTTATTAGCGATTTTCTAAAAAACCATGACAGGGGACTGTTTCGGGCGTCAGGGGACTGTTTTGAACGTAACAGGGTACTGTTAAGTGAGACAGGGGACTGATGTGTTTGAAAGAAAAGTCATTTTACATTAATCAATCATTTATTATTTAAATGACATGTTTTCGCAACGATAATCAACTAAGTTTCTTTATGAAAAATAACAGAAAACATAACGTTTTTTAAACATTCATATCACAAATCAACCTTAAGTGCTAGAAACATTTTGTACTTGCTAAGAGATCAATATAATATTATTTATTATAATATGGATTGCTCAATGCTATGCATTTAAATACTTATTATATTAATTTGTAATATAAAAATGTAAGTATTCGTATCAAAAATTAAACTTATGTGCTAGAAATATTTTGAACTTTTTGAGATCAACAGTAAGTTAGTATTATAATATCAGTCATTAATTAAATTTATGCAGTTAAATTGAAACACCTACTATCTTTACATCATTAACATAGGTTATAAAGAAAGTCTTTTCTCTCAAATTAAATTAAACTGAAATCTCCAAAAACCTTAAAAATATTAATTCAAATAAGGCACAAATAAATCACAGTTAATTTAACACGTTAAAAAGTTAGCGCTCAAAAACTTTTACTTCAGTAGGAAATTTATAAAATATTCTTTTTCCTTTTAAAATCAAGTCAGGATTATCCAACTTTAGGACAACTTGTTCAAATGACACGTCTGAAATGTCATTATCATCTATTCTAAAGAGCTGCGCTTTTTGGTCACAAATCTTGAGGAAAGTAACACGTAAGTCATTTTCTTCATCGTCAATCCCATTAATTACAGCAGCATAACGATATTCCACATTTTTAGCTGTATATTTCACAAGAACATAATCTCCTGTAATGTAAAATGAATTCTGAATGCCACTCGTTCCTGGTATAGCATCATCCAATCTTTGAAGGGATTTCGTTTGTGTAGGTGTCAATTCAGACTTAGCAGGCTCAAGATCTTCGGCTTCGGACTCTGTAAATACTTCTTCTACTGTCAATTTAGGCTTTAAAGCAAAGTTGATACTGCCTATCTTATAATGTTCACAAGATCCGCGGTTGCAAAAGCAGCTGAGAGTTTTCATTGTAAGTGTTTTACATTTAGTGGGAAGGCCAGGGATGGAGCTGGAATAAACACCTGCGACCTGATGTACATTTAGAGTACCTTTAAACCCTTTCTGATCGGCTGCTTCCTCTTCAACTGTATCGACCATTGCCTGAATGTCTTTACCGTCAATCGCGATACATGTGATGCCAAGACATCGCTCCTGGATAACTGTAACAAACTGATCAATATTGTTGATGTCACCTCCAGAACTAACTACAAAATCTGCTGTCCTTTTACATGTTGCTCCGATTCCATCCGGTGCACCTTTTCCATGGCCACTTTCAGTGTAGTTCCATGTAAAGTTTTCAATATCAGGAATTTCTTCAGAGAGTTTAGTTGCCATTATAAAAAACATAGTTTTATTGCGATACTGCGTTACAGGGCCATCGCTCAAAAAGTGCACTCGTTTAATGTTACATGGAAGAGCCCTGAAAACTGGTCGTAGATGTGTCCAAATGGCAGCAGGTGAATGGGTTATGTTCTCGGAGACTGTGCAAAAAGAAAGGATTGAATTTTGTAGATAAACTACAACGGTATGCAGGCTCAGCTGTGCACGAGATCCACCGAAATGAAAGGCCTGAATTTCTTCAGAGTACTTAGTGCAATAATTTTCACTGAAATCGACGTGTATCAGGACTTCGTCGCAGTGTAGGTTTGATTTCAAATCCTTTATGGCTTTATATTGGTGAACAATATTTCGCTGGTGTTCAAAAAACTTGTCTAAATCTTTCTGTAATTGCGTTATGAGCTGTCTTGGATGTACTTCAAATGTTTTTTTCAAACATTTAGTCACGAGTCGGGGCTTTTTAGTCTTAAAATCTTGTATTTGTTGCCTTTCCGAAATCCACATTTTATATTTTATGACATTTCTGTTATCAAATTCTTTATATTTCGGGTTCTTATTAAGGCAAGTATGACAGGATCTCGCCAAACAATTCACATTATACCGGTCGCAACATAGCTCTTCCAGTAACTTCTGGTGGTTGTTGTAACCCAATATATTTGCAGTATGAAGTGTGCTGAGCTTCATGTCTATGTTGCTGTGAACTATGCAAAGACATGTATCGCGGTTTTGAGCATTTGGTTTAACAACCCAAAATGGACGGAGTCGACAAAAAGTTTGGTAACTAATTTTAAAGTTGCCTGTAATAAACTTTTTGTAAAGATTCATAACTGTGTCAAGAAGATACCTCTTCTGTTTCTTTACAGTCTTCCTAGTAATAAATTCTTTTTTACCGGCTCCCATACGGCTATTACTATCATCTTCAAAGAAATTGTGAACAGCTCTTTTATAACTTTCAGGTATTTTACATCGTTTCAATACAGGTACATCTAAGCCATTGAGGTTGGATTTTTTTCCGGGTCTAGACAACGATTTAATTTCTTTAGGTATCCATTGCCTATACTTTCGAACAAGACTACCAGTAACAACTTTTTTGAAAATTTGTCTCTCCTTCGTATGTTTCAATGTAGAATAATTTTCTTTCAACTGATTACTAATGACGTCGCCAAACAACGCTTTCTTTACTACTTCTTTTCTTTGATCAGGCTCTTCTAACATTTTTAATATCTTTGTTTTAGGTGTATCTTCAACGTTCTTCTGCATTTTACTTTTAAATCTAGCTAACCTTTTCTTGTACTTCTCAAGCTTTTTCTCTAAACGTGCAATTTTTTCATTTCTTTTCCTGTTAAACTTCTTTCGTCGAGTCGTGGCTTCTTTCTTTCTTTGTTGTTGACTAGCACTGGAAGCTGCTGGGCTTGGAGCTGAAGAAAACTGCTCTGGAATTGGAGTGGTGGGTCTTGTAGGCGGAGGAGATGCTTCTAGATCTGATATTGGCGTATTGTCTCGTATAAAAGTATTAGTGACACTTTTCAGTCTTAATCTTTTGGTTCGGTACACGGTACAATGTTCTTTCCACTTCTTTAGGGCAGCTCTGTGCTCACGAGGTGTCATATCCTTTACCAACTTTCGTGAACCTTTTTCTTTCTTCTTTTGGTACTTTAATTTTTCCTTTTCTCTCATTTCTTCTCTCTTTTGTGGGTCATTTTTTCTTTTTTCATAACGTAGTCGTTCTGCTTCTCTCTTCTTCTGTAGTAATTCCTCTCGGGATAACTTTTTCTTTCTCGGAGCCATATTATTGTGTTTTCGCTCGGCCTGTGTAAAATAATACAACTTTATAAAGAAATATAATGATACATTGATGATACCTATTGATAAACCAGATTATCGTATAAATTTACACAAACAATACATAAACACAATACCAATACGTCAAAAACACAGTCCCCTGTTATACAAAACAGTCCCCTGCCACATTTTCTGACAGAGGACTGTTGCCAGGGGACTGTGTATTTCGAATAAATATCACAATATCTTAAAAACTGATGCAGATTAGTTTGTTTAAGAACCTACCGATCAATTTAGACATAAATATAAAAAAATAAACTATATGATTTAAATAATTAAAGTAATTAACATGATATTATCACTTACCGGAGGACTGTGCGGGGTACCGGAACAAACACGTGTTCACCACACAAATGTCACTCTGAAACTAAACAAGATGGCGTCTCGTCACCGCTTTCGGCATCGTAGCTAACTTCACATCAATTGCGTTTCGTTTCACTTAGAACAATGTTTTTTAATCTTACAGTTTTTTTTTCTATGGATTTAAATCTTTGGCAGGGGACTGTATAAAAATTTTGGGGACAAAGTTTGCAGGTGTTTACTAAATAATAAAATGCGTAATGAGATCTAGTTTTATGAAAATAATATATTTTAATATGTTTGCTTTATGATAATTACTGACAAATGTATGTAGCTATAATACCTTTCTCGTAAATCCCATATCTAGTCAACAAATCAATGGTGGGGACAGCCAGGGGACTGTGTTTTTAGAGCTTCTAACATGTGTAGAAAAAAAATTAAAATAGTTATGGTGCTTAAAACAATCAGCCCTTAAAGTTTCGGGATTAGAGTTTCTTTAGGAATGATTTATTAGTAAATAATTAAAGTACTTATTGAAAGAGTCGGTCGGGACAGCCAAATACGAGTTTACAGAGAAATGCCCATAAATGTTATGTACATTACTAAAACACGCGTAATTACAGATACTCAGCCGAAGAATATATGAAAATAGGTGAGATAGAAGTCCAAAACTCATGGCAAAAAACAGTGCGAAGATTCCAATTTGCCACTGAAAGAAATACACAAAGTTATTTACGTTTAGACAACTAGCAGATACCAGACGTGTACACTAGAAATAAATTTTGTTTATCTGTTGGAAAAAGGCAAATTCGCTTTTTTTAATGCCTTGTTCTAATAGTCTAAAACCGTTTTCGAATTATTGCCTTTTTAATAATAACCGTTTTGCATATCAATTGGATGGTTTCGTATTTTTAGTCTATAACGGGCGGTAACTGGGTAAGAAGAGTAGTTATTTTGCTTAGGTTTTACTTTAAAGAATTTCTAATTCAGAGAGAAAACCTTTTGGTTTTCGTTTAAGAAAATGTGTAAAACTGTTAGTCCATGAAGATCTTTAAAGCAAATTAAGTTGTTGCAAGCTTCACGGAAAAAAGCTTTTAAACCGTTTCTAAAAGCATTGCAGGATGTTCCGATATTGCAGACAGAATATTTTTACATTTTTACAGACAAATGCTTTCACTAACTGCTAGTTCATATCTTCCTTAGGTATAAGGAAAAGATATTCAAAAAGAGTTTAAAAATTGAATTAGTTGGTAAAAACCAATAGTGCTACTTATTTGTCTGTACCGAAATGGCAGCACACATTCACACATACCTATCGTAGGGACTGCAGAAGGGTCGAAGCCAACTGGGGTCAAGGGTTCGCTTCTGAAAGGAAGGCTCTGTCCCTGGTATATATTATGGCAACGTAGGAATAGGGTAGGTTGTTTAGTCAGTAAGAGTCTGACAGTTTCCCGGCAAGAGCGGGATTAGTCATTGGATGATTTTTACCTACCTACCATAAAAAAAACACACACATACATAGGTATGTGTGTGTTTTTTTCAATCTATAGAGATAAAGATCGAGAAAACTACAAGTCTTCGTCAATAGACGCGTTATCAAGATGTATCGAGCTCAGTCATGACTAACGCGGATTAGTGGAAACTGTGCCAGGAGGATTACGCTATAGGTTCAACGAAGCGATCGTATATTTACGTAGATAGGCCGAGGGTAGACCGGCCACGCTTTGCGCCCACAACAAACATCCAAAGGCACGCCCCCCACTGACGTCCACAGCAAAAGCGCCAAGTTTGCCTCCCTAAACAAACTAGTAAAGCTTCCCACGTATCGGTAGCACTTAAATAAGGTATTCTATAAGGTAGGTATGGTCGCAAAGAGGAAGTTTTGACGAGATATACCCGGGGAAGAACGACATGACGAGAGACCTTAACCTTTTAAAAACCCTTTAGAAAGACAATAATAATGTGTGCGAACACCGGCGTTCGTTTGGGGGCTCAAGAGTTTAAGATTTCCCTGTAAACGGGCTATAATAATTGCATTTTGCTGGCAATTTTTATTGCGCTATTTTGCTCAATATATGCAATATATTTCCGAATATATTCCAAGTAAGATTCTGCAATTGAATTGCTGACGAATCTTGTTCCTTCGTTCGTTTAAAATACCTTAGCTATATCGCCAGGCTATACTGCTAAATTGCTGCCACTTTTGGTTTGTGTTGAACGATATAGTCAGCAACTTGCCAGCTATAGAATTTCAGTAAGACATAACCACAAAACTAGCCCATTTCCAAGAACTTTTTATACTCAAAACGTGAAAAAATACACCCTTATCTACCTATCTTCTCTATTCTCATTCCTATCTTCCTTTAACAATTTTTCGTAGAAAATCGCGCCAAAGGGTCAAGTCTATCAACAGTTAATCTTTGTATCATATCACTCACTCGTACCAATTCAATTGGTCTGCTCCGTCGCGTTCCAACACCAGTGCGAGTTACTCAAGATCTCATAAGACGTAAGTATAAGTATACTCGTATATCGCCTCTTTCGCCGAACAATTCATCTTCCTCATTCCTCCCTGTCATATAGCACGCCCTGATTTAATAACATCGTAAATGTTATTTCCAATCTCCGTTTACAGTTCTGTTCCAATACGAACGTTAAATGCGCTGATTTTATGAAGAATTTCGTTTTGTAGATCATAGAGTTGTCTAGTGTTTTAGTATTAAATAAGAACTGGGTATGTAGGTATACGACTTTCATAATTGGGAACAAATGCAGTCAGTCTTTCGAAAAGTGTAAAATTCTCCTTCATTTTCTCCATCTTTCATTGAACGTCTTGTTCAGGTGAGGTGGCTCAATGAAATTGAAATTGACTATACATAAATGGGGATTGGACGTAGTGCTTCCCAGAATAGACTCGTAAACTCTTAAAAATATATCTGACGAGTTTCGAGGCGAAAAGAGGTCAAAGAAAATAATAAAGTAGTTAATAGTTTTGTTGATATAGGTATCATATTTTTTTTTGTGCGTGCTCCGCGAGCGAGCGAGTCGAGCTACTCATAGCACGCCGTCCGCAAGTGCTTGCATACGGTGGCTGGAAATCGCGATCGGAATCATGCATGTTGGCCATTACCGACCGCGTGCAACCTGCTCCTTTGTTAGCTTGACTGTGTCGCAGAAGGAGGCGACCGCCTGCTACTCCTCGCTGTGGACCACACCCTGAACCACGGCCCGGCGCGAGACTGAATTTTTTATAGGTACTCATCATTTTTTTTTAAATATACATGTAGAGAAGAAATTATTTCAAGTACTCCATTTAAAAAAAAAACGTCTAGGTGCAAATCCGGACAATGTTCTTTACCCAGGACTGTGACGTAAACGCCAAATCAATAGCCAAAACCAGAGGACGAAACCGACGCTCAGAAAAATGCCGATAAAAATTATTAAGGACAGGGTCTAATTAGCCATTAAAACAACATTTGTGTTTTTATAATCGTGTTTGTAATTACAAGACGTCATTTTGTAAAAAAAAGATCAAAACTGATTTACATTTTAACTAACTTTGATGTTGTTGCTCTATTTTTCGAGAATTGTGAGTGACACAGCAATGTAACATGGTGACGCACATGACGGCGAATTGTGTCAAGTTCCGAGTGTGTTTCGTTTTATCTAATCTAAGCATTCCAGGAGCATCTAATGAAGTACTAACCACACAATGAGAAAAAATATCTTTTCTAATCTTGCCCATTAGCATAAACTAGGAGAAAGACACAACATGTCTTGTCTTCAACAGATAATAAACACGTGCATAATGTATACATACCTCTTTGTTTCTACAACATGATCAAGGGGCCTACCATAAGCCCTTATAGCAGTATTACTTAGATATTACTTTCAGAGGGAAAGAGACGACGCTAGACAACGTGTCTAACGCTGTCACTTGCACACTCTGGAACAGGAATAAAACAATCTTACTTTAACGTCATAGTCAAGGTCCAGGCTGTGATCGAAGCAAAGAGGCGAATTACCATTTGATGGTCTTTCTCGACATCAAAATTAGCTGTAGCGTTTATCTTTTGTTAATACAAATTGAGCCATTTTCCAAAAAAAAATATTAAACACAGAACTGAGAATATTTAATAACAAGCATTATGCTTTACACGGCTGATACTCATTACCATATTCGCCGTCAAAACATTTTTTTTTTTTATGTAAGATAATTCAACATGTATAATATCAAGATGTGTTATCTAATCTAGACATTCGCGCAGCACTTCCAATGTCCTGCTACACTACTTCATAAAGTGCGCACTACGCATAAAATGGACATTCATTTGCATAATTTTATCATTCATCTTATGCTAAAAGTCGGACGGAGACTTTATGAATATCGTCAAGTAGAGCAAAAGGTATAAAAATCATGATATTGCGTATAGCAGAGCTTGCAATTTGGACCATTTATTAATTTGTTAAGTGTCTCGTTATTAGAATAGAATAATACTTTATTGTTCACCAAAAGGGTAACAATTTCACAGTAACTTATATGAATGGGTAACTGAATAAGAAACTGAAAAAAAAACTTTCATTTAAGTAGGTTTATTTCCTACATTGCTTGTTTTTTCTAGACAATGCGCTTTGGGTATGATGCAATAATGAAATACATTTTTTTTTTTAGGTGGGGAATCATCCAATTTCCCGCTTTAGGCCGGAAGTGATTGCGTGTTAGACTTTTACTGACTAAAACCCACAGTTATGCCCATAGTTAGTTCCTTCGTTGCCTTCCGTGCCAAGGCCGAGTTTTCTTTTCAGAAGTGACCCGATAGCCCCAGAAGCCTTTGGCCCTGCTATGTTAATACGGCTTTATTAACATCTCTTTGAGTCACCTGTAGTATTAACAATACGCGGCGTCGACGACTTGGGCTCGGTCTGAACGTTACCGGACGACGAGCAAATAATTGTTTCCCGTCCGCAAACCCATAAAGGCTACACGATTGAATAAATAGAGAAATTCTGTACCAATCATAGAAATATAAAATATTTTAGAGTTGACGGCACGCTTGGCGCAGTGGGTGAGTGGTTGCCTGCTGCGCTGCGTGTCGCGGATTCAATTCCAGCACGGAATAAATAGTTGTATAGCCTGCAGATAGCCGTTCCGGGTCTGAGTGTCTTACGTATGTGAGTTTCCATGTTTGTAACATATCCGAGTGATTCTTTAAAACTGAGAGGATGTCTCATTCATCCTGCCTAGATTTTTTATTTACAATTTAATATATTTTTTGGGATATTAGTTTTCCCCGATTACCAAAATGTTTCAAAGGCACTATTTTATGCCCAGTGGCTTACGACACAAAATAGGTACGAAAAGTCCTTAACCATAAAAAAAAAAAAAAAAATCATCCATTGATTGGAATAAGAGATGTTGTAATTCTTACTTCCTAGTGTGGGGCAAAAATATATTAAAAAAAAAACAAGTAGTTACTTTTGTATAGTCGGGATTGAAACCCGGCTCAAATGGATAGTCAAAGAAGTACACAACAAAGCTGTTCCAAAATATTGTTATGCGTCGCTAACAATGTTGTGAACAGATCTAGATATCATCCGAGATAAACCACGACAATGGAGGACAATCCTTTCATGTATATTTCGTAGGCGGCTCACAACCGCCACAGAAACAGATTCAATTTTATCCTTTTATACGAAAATAAATTCAAGTTTTTTTGCTTTTACATATGTTACATGTATTTTTAGGGTTCCGGAATCAAGGGGTAAAAACGGAATCCTATTGCTAAGACTCCGCTGTCTATCTGTCTGTCACCAGGCCGAATCTCATGAACAGTGACAGCTAGGTAATGTTCACGGATGTTATATTTCTGTTGCCGGTATAACAACACATATACTAAAAACAGAATAAAACCAATATTTAAGTGAGGTTCCTATAGCTACAACAAATGTGTTTTTTTCGCTGTTTTTTGCCTACAAACGGTACGGAACACTTCGTAACCGAGTCCGACTATTACTTAGCCGGTTTTTTTCGTATTTTGACAATCAATAAACACCAAAGATTCCTGACAGATAAAAAAAATATTTCTCCACAATAAAAATTAAAGAAAAGGGATATTTTAGGCCGGGTTTTGTGATGGCCTGAAAGGGAGATACCTCGGCTGCCTTCTGCCTTTGTGCCATTCTACGAGCACAAAACGATTGATGGGCTGATGAATAATAAAACGGTTTCTAGCGAATCGTGGCTCGCCGTCATAACATAATGTACACGAATACGTCACGTTGACACGTATTAATGGCTACTACGAAATCTTATATTTACCAGACATTTGACAATCAGTTTATTAATTCTGGAAATTTTATCTATTTATGTCGACTCTAAAGATTTCGCAAAAAAGAGATCATCAGCTATATTGATATTCGCTCGCCGTCCGGCCGTCCGGTAAACGTCCGGACCAAGCCCGAGTCGTCGAACGTGGAGATTTCGGCAAAACCGTAGGGGACCAGCACGGTCGAAGACTTTTGGGGCCAGGGGTTGCACGAAAGAGAATTTTTTATTATTATTATTTGACATTGAAATTTGATTTATTTTGTAATATTTTTTTGACATTGTAAGTTTGTACTTTTATGACTTGTAAGAATCCCTTACCAATAAATAACTATGACTATGAACCCTGGGGTCATGGTCCATGACCCCAGGGTTCATAGTCATAGTTATTTATTGGTCATGGAACAAAAGAACATAAGCGTGCGTTTTGGTTAATAAAAGTCTGGCATGCACTCTGGCTCCGTCCTAGAGCGAGAAAAACATAATTGAATAAATTCTCACATTTAAAAAAAAAATCATAATTATTCGGTCCAGACTCTCTTTGACAATAATCCTTTACCAAATTGGTCCTTACGACATACGAAATACGGGCCTGCACTTCACTCGTATCAAGAACATCTAATAATATCGAAGCACGCGAGCGGCCAGGAGTGGAGTGTTCTCAAATATTACGGATATGGTGAGCATCAGTACACCCGTGACGTCAGCGCTCGTGTGGAGTGCTCTACGGATAGCTTTATATGTTTTCTACCACATTCTTGGGAAAAACTACGAGGTATCACGTGCACTTATAAAACGCGTTTTTAGGGTTCCGTAGTCAAAAAGGAACCCTTATAGTTTCGCCATGTCTGTCTGTCTGTCTGTCCGTCCGCGGATAATCTCAGCTACCGTTAGCACAAGAAAGCTGATTTGGTATCAATTTGTATATAAACTATGCCGACGAAATACGGGCCTGCACTTCACTCGTATCAAGAACATCTAATAATATCGAAGCACGCTGCCGGCCTGGAGTGGAGTGTTCTCAAACATTACGGATATGGTGAGCATATTCAGTACTCAGTACACCCGTGACGTCAGTGCTCGTGTGGAGTGCTCTACGGATAGCTTTATCTGTTTTTAACTACATGCTTGGGAAAAACTACGAGGTATCCCGTGCATTTCATACGTGTTTTTATATCCCATAACCTAGTTCAATAGGAATAAAAAAATAAACAAGATTTAACTGACAGACTCATTCGCGTACTGATAAATTGTCAAAATTTGATTGCAACAGCAAGCAAATTTTGACAATTTATCAGTACCAGAACCAACCCAGAATGCTGGGCTGGTTCTGGTAAAAATTGGGAACAGGCCAGAACAGCACAGCGCACAGCTTTTGTTCACTGGTTTTTCTTAGTATGATGACTCATGAGGTTAAGCAAAAACCGAAAAAAAAAAATCAAAACAATGGTCCATAAACGAAATATCTCGACGTGAGAGTATAGAATGAGTTGTAGCATTTTTATCAGTTTGGATTCGTGCACGTCGCCATGGCGGAAACCGTCGTTCATGCATACTTGATGACCCGTGCCGGGGTCCCCTCCATCCGAGCGGCTTCGGGCTTGCTTTCTCACCCGGGACCAATTGTCGGCCTTTCAAATACATTCATACGCCACCATCAATGGGTTTTATTTAACCATTTATTCATCCAAAGTTTTCAATATTCATTGGACGTGATCCAAGTTAACACGCATTAAGGAAACACATTTACTGCCCTTGTTCCCTTCAAGTTTGTCAGCAGGACGTGTCGAATGTTACGTGACACGAATTCTCATGATGAAAGGCTACTTTCTTTTATACGTCTTCAAATGTTAAGTTTATCTTCAAGATTAAATAAGTGTTCGAATGGAAATCTCAGATAACATTGTAGCTATTGGGTTAACGACTTATTGCACACGATGTTAAATTGTTACTATTATGTCATCGTCAGTATAGTTTGTTACAATCTGCGTCATCACGCGATGCCTACAGTGGAATATTATATCATGGAATCATGCATCTCCGGACGGCATTGTTTGACTACACATAAATTACACGCTAATTACACTGAGCAATGAGTCCAGACATGTTAACTATACAAATTAATGCTAACGCATGCTGCTGATCGATCGTGCCATAATCTTCTGCATCTATTTTGCCTTTGAAAACAAAATCCGTCCACTCCGAAGTGAAGACCACATGTCGGTTTTGAATTGCGCTTTCAAACAATCGGTTCTGTGTCGTAAGAATAGTAACAACAAGTGGACACAGACGGGCATCTGTTCCTGCGCACTGAGGTGTCTCGTTTGTCGGTGTAGGCAGTGCGCGCTGACGCCGGCGACTGGCGCCAGGTGGATGTATACAAAAAATAAAAGGAAGCGACGCGCCGTTTAGCAGCTCGCTTAAACATTTGAATGCAACCACGTCGTGGAGCGAGATCAAAGGTGACACAAACAATAGTTATGACACCGCCAGTCCAAACGCAGCAAAGGTCAACTGAACATTTGTAAAGAAACTCGGACCAAAAATAACAAGAACAAAACAGACATTACGTTGATCAAACTCCATAAATGGCTAAATTGGTCTTGAAGTCATCGTTCAAAAATATTAACTAAGTGTTTACGCGTTCACCAGTATTCTTAAATTTTATGGTTCAAAGTATAATGCCTGTAATAGTGATCGTTGTACGTTGGCAAATAAAGCGGAACAAATTGTTGTGGCCGCCGCAGCCGATGTGGGATACGGGGAACGGCGCAAAGCAATCACAAACCAATCAGATCCTTAATCCTTGGAACGAAGGGATAAATTAGTTTGAATCGCCCGTGGGAATGGTCGGCACGATATGAGATGACGCAGCACACGACTGAATACTTTAAATACTTGGCTTCTTCAAACTGCATTAAACTGCTCTGCACTTACAGTTAACAGAGAAGTTGCAAAACTATCTTGCGTTCGAGGTGTGAGCTGTTGAATTATATCGACGCCAAAAGCTGCTGAAAATAATTATGTTTATTGTTTTATCTATTTCCAACACATTCCTAAGCCTGTGTGAATTGCCGATACGGCTGTGACTAATCACTTAACGATGAAATCTCGCTCGAAAACCTAACAGGGTCCAATGAGTCACAGATCAGATAGACGCCGGGACTGACCACACTGATTCACGACTAGTGAAGTTTTAATGGTGCCGCCTTGAGTAACCAGTAAGTTTCTTGGAAGTTACGTTATGTTACAGCACGACCTCAGATAGACAAACAAGAATAAAAATGCCTGAGATACATTATTTCTTTGTGCCTTTAACTTCTGACTTTAAGCTAGCAAAATTACATCAATTGGTATTCGTTATGGACGGTACCCCTTTGAGCTTTAATGAAAGGAATAAATACTAATCTTTCGCTTGTCCTCTGTGCTCAAAAGATAGGTTGTAAGATCAAAGCAGAAGGGACGATTACACACGTCTGTCAAGCCTGATCCAATTACCCGAGGATGTTAACTAACCCACTTGTTACCCATCCATTGCATAACGAAGTAATCCGAATTGGTGCTCGTCAGCTCTGTATTTTGTGACGTAGTTTTACATCAATGTTGCGTGTTTTCAATGTATTATACAGTTTGGCACGAAAAGTGCACTTCATAATACCGTAGTATTTGCTGAAAAAACATGTCTGGAGCACTGTTACGGAATCTATGACCTTGCTCGGAAACTTTTAGGTATTACTAAATGCTACTCAAATTGGCAGTAAAAGTTGTACAATTTCCGACCAAATTCGAGAACATATCGTTTTTAAACCCCGACTGCCGACTGCTTTCAAAGCTGTAAGGATCTGTACAATCTGTTGGACAGAGTAGAGTAAATATTGTACTGTATGATAGGGATTTTAGAACCTCTTTTACGGGATTACGTTCGGGAGGTCCCAAACAGAACGAAAGCCTTTGGGTTACGACGAAATCACGACTGGTTAACGAAGAGCTTAAAATGTGGTTTAAGGATGACGGAAAAGTAAATTAAAAACATTTTTTGAAAATGGACAGAAACATACAAAGGTGAAAGATCGAGACACCAGCGCATGAAGCTAAACTAATGTGACTTCCTTGTATTTCATGTATAGTTTGCGTCATCAAATCATTAAATCGTCATCACTGGAAAAGTGGACAATAAATCTGAGACGCAGAAACTGAAGTACTGATTCTGAGTGTGTTACTTAAGCCATATAGCGACGGTGACGAGCTGATGTCAGTAGCAATAACTACATAGATACGTAGAGTATACGAGCCGAGGCACGAAAAGCGCCGAGCGATGACGACCGTACTGCACTCGTGTTCTATGCGATGTAAATTTTAATTACAATAGTCGCCACTGGGCGCCGGCACTTCATGCGGGTGCAAAACAAAACAGCGCCACATGTACTTAAATAAACGCTGACCACGACTGTACGGCGCACAACGTACCTACATACTTGGGACATGATAATTGAGTTTACATTTTTTTTATAGAGCGCGGCTTTTCCACAAAGTCGATAGTCGATATTATTTACGCAAACACGAGTGTTCATCACTAGATTAGCAGATATCTAGTAAATGAATATTATAATGTGATGGCCATATAGGTCATGTGTTTGCTTGATAAATAATTGGTTTGGAATGTTCAGATTTTGCATACAATAGCTAATCTTTGATGGATTTTACTTAGTGATTTATGTTAAGGTTAATACAAGGTAAACAGGTTTTGTTAAAATAGTTTTATACAAATATATTTGTAGATGGAAGTGGACACTAACAAAACACAACTAATCAGGTATTGAAAAGGTCCAAAGTCAATGTTACATTTTTGTTTATTTATATCAAAGCTTAACATAAATTAGAGATAAAGAAAAAACAGAAAATAATGATTACAATTTCTGGTTATATTGATGACCTTCTGACCTTCTCAGATACTATTATTGTCGTAATCTAATATTACCTGTTTTTTATCAATATTCTTTTTGATAAAGCTATTGGATCTGTTTTAAGCAATTGTTATCATATTATTATCAGTATTTTTCAAGAAAGTACATATAATAGAAATCGATCAAAGACGTCAAACAATTTTCATGTTGATAAAATATTACATGTGGCTTATGTCAACTTTAAAAATAAATCAACATTTATCAGTTTGTTGTTTTATCAAAGTTTTAGAAAGTATCAATATATTTATTTCCATTTTCTCCTAGACCTAAATGAAAATCATATATTTATAATTTTGTTCTAGTAATAATTAATAATTTTGTATCTGGCTACAGAATAAAAAACTTGTTAAACATATTTTGTAACATGTCGCTGTCCATAATTTGAAAAGAAAATTTTATTTTATTTTTTATTTGTACCTATAAGTTGGTTACACCCTGATAATGAAAACAATAAAAAAAATAGACACATACAACTTATCTAAAAAAGTTTTAATAAGTAAGTACTATAAACTTTTATTTAAAACTACCCTACTTTACACCAAAATTGTCCCAAACCAGAGTGCTTATGTTAAAAAAATATGAAAATAATTATTGTGATCCTAAGATTAAACCAAAGTATGTAGCAAAGAACAACATGAATAATGTATCAAAGCTAATGAACTACTTGTGCCAAAATTGTTGAGATAACCTTACTTGAGAAGTTCTCTTTATTTGCATTGATATGAAGGCGTGACGCACTTTATTATGGCATTTTACCAAAACCGATCGTTGATAATCGTAAGATAACATTACTGTTGCCCTCTGGATTCCGACAGGAAATTATTATAACCACATAAAAAACATTATCAAAAAAAATAATAAACCGGAGAATACAATACAGGAAACAATGTAAGCTTGAATAAATTCACTACAAATACTTACATAAAACCGGTCAAGAAGAGATATGCGTAGGCTTCTCTTTATTTACCACTAGTCCGACATGGAACACATCGTATTGTATCCAGTAGTATTCTGTAAATTACTGATTTGTCCACAGCTGACTCTGTCGTTCTAGCAACGTTTTTTCAGCGATAGATACAACACAACACTGAAAAATAATATTGCACAGCGTCACAGGAATATATACTGTCATATAAAAAGCAACTTTGAAACATGAACGTTCACTCTACGATCCCATACCACCCAAATTCACATCACCATTATTTGCGCACGCAGTACCAAGTCATTCGATGTTCACATCGGCCATTCGGCTAGCGACGGCTGACATAAGAAATGTTACCAGGATGTGAAAAATATTTCATGTAAGGTAAAATATAAACATTGTTTATTGTGTAGAGAGTTGAAAACGTCAAAATACCGAATGTGAAAGTTCATTTTGGTGTAAACCACTAGCACTGATACTTTGGTGTAGTAGAATTCATGAGATTAGCCCAGTTTTATATAAAAATAGCTGTAAACTATATAAAGTTCATATACAAATAATTTGAAAGTAGTATTTATAAATCTCCCGATTTTAAGTTTTCATCAAAGTTTTCAAATTTGGCAACATTTTGAGTGCGGTCCAGCTGGGTTCGATCCCATTAAGTTGAATTTGTAATCGACTAAGATGAAATAAATAATCGACTCGTGAGTGTCTTAATTTTATGTGTATTCAAACAATCTATAATTATTAAAAAAAAACAGGAAGGGATCAATAATCAAAGTCAAAAATGCCAAAACAACGTAAGTCAAAGTCAACAAACTGACGTGTACTTTACCATTATTTGGATACAAATGAGAAAATCAATTGGGTGTGTTTGTTAACATTGAAAATGTCGGAATCCGAGAGACTTGTGCAAAATGGGGAACGGCCTGCTGAAGGTGCGGATGTACGAGGTGACGGCGACGCGCCGCCAAACGTGCCTGTGTCAGAACGTGAAGCGTATTTCCAAGCTCTCCGACTATGGATCCAGCAAGCGCAGATGTATCAGAACCTATCGACATGTTTCCCATACTATATGATGACATTTCAAGGTTTACAGAATAATGCTACAAATGTGCCATTGTTAAATAACAACTATCAGTTCCAAGTGCCTTTCCAGGTTCATAATGCACCTCGAAATCCTGCTGATGCTCCGCCGCAGGCTGAAACACTCACTCCCGCTGAAGGTATTATAAAAAAATATTGATTACATGATTATTATGGAAATATAGTCTAGCTTTGTGGCTGTAAATACCTACCGTAAAATGGTTGTTAAGTCGCTGTCTATGTTACAAGATTATTTAAAAAATTTACTATCTTGCTGAAACTAAAACTATTTTATGAAGTTTCATAGTAGATGTTGATACAATGAAAGTAATATGATTGTACATAATTCTAGAATCACAACATTATTTCTTTTTGCAACATTGCAACTAGTCATTTAACTTTGAGCAGATGTTATTAAATAATTTATATATATCTGCCCGTGTTATAATCTCTATAATGTAACATGTTCAGCTGTCGGTTTTATTTAGATGTAATTTATATAATTGCATAAAAACTTTTACTTTTCAGTAATTGCCCGTCACGGTGGATATGAGTATGTCATTCCACCTCTACACAAGCGCCTCGTTGCCGAGTTCATTGACTTCATGCTTCTGTTTATTGTTAAACTAATAGTAACATTTATGGCTGTGGATATGTTTGAGTTGATGTAAGTAATATATCAACTATTGTTTTACTATATGTTCATAGTGTTTTTTATTCTGAAAACAGAACAGAAGACATTCCATATTCACATTTTTAAAACGGACTAAATGTTTAATTGCAGTGATCTTGAAAAGTTTGATTTCTACAAGTTCAGTGAACATTACGATGACTACAAATATGCAATGGAGCTCACATCAGAGATCCTGTTCCTAGAAGTTATTTACAGGATTCTCGTGTGTATATTTGAGGTAAGAATGGCTTCATCTTTTTCATAGTAAGTATAAAACAAAATTACGTGTTACAACATAAATGTATGTTTATCCACTAACTCCTTTTAAAACGTGCTACAGATTTTAATTTAGTTTTCACTTTTCATTAGTATAGTATAGTATATCGGGCTGGTATCCGCAACTCCTGGTCTAAAGCGAGTATTTTGCGTACAAGGAATGAAATACAAGGAAGCCATATTTATTGTAGCGCCATCTATGGCGTCACTGAAGAACTAATCCTGAATCGCGCAATAAAAGTTCGCCGCGCGATTTGAACATATAGAACAGCCCGTAATTATCTGTTGTGCAGCAACCAGACTGCAACAACATAAAAGCTGGCTCTGATCACTAACGAGTTTTCTAGGATTTTAATGAAAATCTTGTGTTTGTTTTCAAACTCCTCTAAAATGGCTTGACAGGAATTTATGAAATAGATAGATAGATAGATATTCTTTATTGCACACCAAAAATAAAAAATAACAATAGGAACTTAAAATAAGAACTGAAAGAACGAAGAACTGGTCAGACTATTTTTAAACTAGCCATGCAAAACAATGTTTGTTGGGTCAGTTTGTCCTATGTTTTCGTATAGTATATAGTATAGTATAGTAGTATATATATCGTATATAGTATAGTAGTAAGTGCTTGAAATTTTGTTAGACTCATCTCAAATCTGATAGGACAGGACACTGGTCAATGTATACTGAGAAGAGATGAGGACCAATGAAGATCCAACAAACATCAGCTACAGAGGCGGCGTAAGGCGTGGGCGACGTGGGCGACCGCCCACGGCCTCGCGGTCCAAGGGGCCTCGCGCCTCGAAGGTCTGCGAACGCAAATCATCATCATCATCCTACCCTTATCCCATATTACTTGGGTCGGCGTAACATGTTTTTTTCTTTCACTCTGTCCTGTCACCCGTCACACTATCACTAACTCCCTTTTCTTTCATAACACTCTTCACACAATCCATCCGCCTCTTCTTCGGCCACCCTCTTCCTCTCCATCCATCTACGTGTAAACTCAGAACTCTTTTCGTAACATGCGTTTCATCTCTCCTCTTCACATGACCATACCAAGACAAACGATTTCCTTTCAACTTTTCAGTACCTGGCGCCACTTTCAGACTTCCTCTAAAATACATCATCAACTCTCATCATCTCTCACTTATTGAAGAACAAAGCTAACCACATCCATCCACTTTCAATATATTCCACAGTTCAACTGGTATTCCATCTGGATCAATGGCTTTACCATTCTTCATACCGTTTACTGCTATTCTGACTTCATCCATACTAACCATTCTTACAATTTACAAACCCTACATTACCGCGAATGCAAATATAGAGATATTTTGTCATTTAGCAATAAATAATATAAAAATATCTGGCAATACCTCCGGTTGCCTGACCACTTTTGTCGCGTGATTGATGCCTACCTATCGGTCAGGTACCTATATCATTAACCCTTATAACCAGGGAGAGGAGAAATGGCGACAGATGACATATTGTGTTCCGCAGGGATCGGTACTACGACCATCCTTGTGTGGTGGCTGCGCGGCTATTTTCCTGACGTCGTTCGGTCCTAGTACAGGGAGAATAGTACCAGGCGGCAGCCGAACTAGCGACACGCGGCGTTGCGATAGTCATTGGCAGGATTCAGCAGTGGGATTCGAGGTAGCGCTTTACAAGTCAGAGGCCATGTGTTTCCACGGCCCTCGGAACGAGTCGCCAACGGGTTCCCAGCTAATGGAGGAGTTCGCATCGGCGTCGGGACTACAATGAAATACCTGGGATTCGTCCTCGACAGCTGGTGGCATTTTGACGAGTTTTCCGACGTCTGGCTCCCAAACTGAACCGGACTGAGGCTACTCTCAAGCGGTTCCAGCCGAACTTTTGGGGGTGCAGACATAGGAGATGTCGTAGGTTCTACGCAGGAATCGTTCGATCCTTGGCCCTGTATGGAGCGCCAGTGTAGGCGCCGTCGCTGCAAAAGCAACCGAGGGCCCAGCTTATCGCATTTCAGTGGGTCATGGCAATACGGATGGTGCAGGGATACCGCACGAGTTTCTCGTGAAGCGGCAAGTCTCCGTAGGATCTGAAGGCAACAGTCCTTGCACACATTCACGATTTGTGCGTGGAGATACAAAGATATACGTGGGATGTCATTGTGTTATGACGATAGCGACTGTCGCAACTCAGTTCTGGGCACGCCATAATACTGGTGGTAAGTCCCCTCTTTGAGGCCTGGCTGAGAAGACCTCACGGCGTCCTCACATTCCGCATGGCGCAGGTTCTTACCGGACATGGTTAGTTCGGGAGGTATCTGCACTGGATTCGTGAGGAAGTGTCGCCCGAGTTTCACCACACGGTGGAGCACACGGTAGAGGTATGCCCCGCTTGGGCTGGGCACACTTGGCATTACGCCCCAGACGCCGATTCCGATTCCGATTTCTGGCCACTGCGCACCGTTCGCGTTGGTGCGTAAAAATTCGAGAATAAAAAATTTGTTTCTACGAAAAATCGGTCCTTTTGCATCGTCCTTCAGGGGGCCTCGCAAAATATATCTTGCCCACATAAAATTTTGGTCTTCCCCGCCACTGATCAGCTACATCTTAAGGCCTACGTTATTAATTAAATAGGAGCATAGTTCTAAACTGAATAGGTTACCAAACAAAGTTAGATATAATCTACCTATTATTTGTAGTGTTAGTAATTTATTTTTTCGAGTTTTGTTTGCAAACGATCTGTTGAATATAAACAAGTGGATGGTTATTGGCGATTGGGATTTAGATACTTCAGTTCGTACCCCTTCTTACGTCCAGCTATCGAGGACGTGCCGCCTTTGTTTTTCTGTTTAAATCTTGGATTAAGTCACAGTTTCTTCATCCATCAATTTGATTGTGAACACCACACCAATCCAATTGATGGATGAAGAAACGAAAGGCTTCTTCTTCTAGAATAGCTAGAATTCTGAGTATCTTGTTTTGGGCACGTTACATCTATATTTGGACGCCATTATGTCCAATTGGCTTTAATATACTATTATTTACTAGCAACTTATTATTAGACGTTTAATATTTGCCAGTATTACTAAATATATTAACCCATTGTTTGTAGTGTGAAAAATGTTCTCTTATCTTACACAGTCAAGGCCATTATTTTAATGTATGTATTATTTCCTAACATTGTTTGCTAAAGAAAGGTTTTGCTGCTAAAAGTATTACATTGAAAAATATTGTGAAACTTTTAGCAGCAATACATTTTTTTTTAATTTGTTTAGAATGCTTAACAACTGTACAATATTGTTTCAGGCTTTCTGCTTGTCAAGCAGCGTTGGTCGTACAGGTGGAGCGACCCCTGGCAAAGCGTTACTTGGCATCCGCGTGGTGACAGCTTCAGCCGTCATACCAGTTGAAGGACGGCCCAGAGAAACTGTCCTTCTATACCCCGGTAGAACACTCTCTTTCACCGTGGCCCTGGTCAGGTCATTAATGAAGAACTTTCTCATCTCCTTACTCTTTCCTCTCTGCGTGGTCCTCTTCGTATTCCGACACAACCGCACCGGATACGATTTACTTTGCGGAGTGATTGTTGTAGAAGAGAATATGTTTCCCCCAAGAAGACACGCTCCGTGACTTGTGAGGTTCTGTTGTATTTAAAATGTTTTTATGTTGTTGATAACCAGGCTTTAGTCGAGTCGAGTGGCGATGTGGTTTGGGTCGCTCTTTGGTTTGTCGGTGAGGTGGTGATATTAAAAGTAACATTCCACCGACAACCTATACCAGCTGTTCTAATAAATAAGTGATAGAGTCCTTTCTTGAGAATATTATGGGCGTACTGACACGCAGTGATGTTTCAGTGGCGTATTTTAAATATAACAACAATACACTGCAGTTACTAAAATTCAATTTTGATTTCGTATTTTACATGTAAATGAAATCAAATATTTTCGAGGTTGTTTCCCTTTCTCTTGCATCCTATAATCTTATACTTCTCAAATTTATTTTAAATTTTCCGTATTAATCAATCAAACAAACTTTGACATTATTACTGGTATAAAGAGTAACTAAAAATTCGGTGTGTCAATGAATAGTAATAGTATAGAATCAGACTTATCGTCTTCCCACTGCTTTGTTTTAGGCCTTCGCCCTGGCAGAGGGTATGAGTCGTAATCCACCACGCGAGTCCACTCACTCGTACAGTCTATTGTTTGTTAATTTTTGAGCTTAGGTTATGCTGTTTCTTCACGGTGTATCCAAAGGAAGGTGAAAACGCCGTGAGGTTTTCTCAGCCACGCCTCAAAGAGGGGACTTACCGCCATAATCATAGCGTGCATAACCTATAAAGAATGGCCGCCATGCTCAGCTTTTATCCTTATGCATAAGTCGTGTCAAAGTCTTTCATATGAATTACATAAATGTAGACAGAAGTTTCATTTTATAGAATGCAAGAGCGGAGTGATATCGATAGAAAACTTAAAAATCTTAATGTTCTAATCTAGGTACGCCCGCAGGACGCTCGCTTTAGATTTATTTTAGTTGAGTGACATGTAGGATCCGTTTACATGTCTTGCTCTAGGGTGGAGCTAGAGGGTGTGACAGACCTTTACTGACTAAAATCCACCCGTGTCCTTCAGCTGCGCTTTGCATTCTATGATCACGGTTCCCTTTCTTCCTTCCTTCTATTTACATATAAATACTGCTCGAATCAAATATTGTTTTTATCATTTTATGGAGTGGACAAAAAATAAATGAACTTTCTGGTTTGGTTTTATCCATGGTAATAGTAAGTAGTCTATGAGTATTTACTCTTCTTGAAAACTATCGTCTATGAATTAAATCAGCCTGGATATATATCTATATGTATATATATTTTATATACATATATACTTAGGTACAGTATCGCCGACAGATTTTGGCGAGTCTGAAGTTAGTCTTTGCGAACTTAAAGGTTTAAAAAAATAAATGCCTATAACAGCTTTTAACAGCAATAACTACTACTAATTTCATTTATTTCTTTTCACCATTTATTATTTTACGAGTGTACAAGCGCTAAAATTCGCAGATTTGCCAAAATCCGTCGGCCGTACTGTATATTTTATTTGCTGGAATTGTTTAATAAATAAACACTAAATGAGCTGTTTAATTATAACCATAATTGAATTTCACCAAAGAATTCTGAACGAAGAACGAAGATTTTTTCAAGCGCCTTTGAATTGCATGCAATACAATGTAATAAGAACGCATGTAATGCATCATTTTTATTAGACAAAGATGCAATGCAAATGTATTTTTATAGTTTTACTGTCTCGGCGTCTTCACTACTTCATGTTGGTACGCCCAAAAGTGTCATTATTGTAATAGTCTAGGCAAAAGACTCTTAAAAAGGGTAAAAAATGTATATTTATTTTTACAAATTCTGAACGACGGTCTGAAGATTAATGCGGCGAAGACCGAGTACTTGGCCTGTAACACAACTAACGCTGCTCCTGTTCGCATTGGCGAAGACACAGTTGAGCGCTCGGAACAGGTCAAGTACTTGGGATCGGTGCTCCACGAGTCCGGGGAAGTCGATTGCGACGTCGAGTCACGTATCTCGGCGGCCTGGGCGAAGTGGCGTGAGGTGGCGGGGGTTATCTGTGACCCCAAAATGCCGGTTAGGCTCAAAGGACAGGTCTATAAGACCATCATTAGGCCTGTCCTTTTGTATGGCAGTGAAGCGTGGCCTGTACTTGAGCGACATAAGCAAAGCCTGCGTGTCACGGAAATGAATATGCTGCGCTGGATGTCTGGAGTTTCGCGGAAAGACCGCATTAAGAACTCCCGCATCCGGGGCAGCCTTCAGGTCCGTGACATAGCGGATAAACTGCAGGAGGGTCGCTTACGCTGGTATGGCCACGTTTTACGAAAACCGGCAGACTACGTGGGTAACAGATGCCTCGCCATGCCGCCTCCGCCGGGACCCGGTAAACGAGGTAGGCCTAAGAGGCGTTGGATCGACGTCGTAAGGGACGATATGCGTGCAAATGGGCTTAAGGCAGAGGACGCAAAAGACCGAGCGAAGTGGAGACGACTAGGAAGGAAAGCGGACCCCGGGCACCGAGGTGAAAGCCAAGGTAGCAACCGGGACATACGCTAGGCTGATGATGATGATTTATTTTTACAAATTGTATTTGGTCATAAAAGATTTATTTTTACGTGTACGGATAAAAAGTTATTCCTATTATGTTTAGAATCTACGTTTGTAAAGGTACAGTATGTTATTTTAAGTTCATAAGTTATTCTTATTTTTGTTACTTCTAGAGTTTTTTTTTATGTAAGTACTGTAACGCCAGGAAATATTCATTTGTGTGATTAGCGTGCTTTCCACATAAATTATATCAGTCGGCAATGTATGGAATAGCAAATATATATTTTAGATGTTTTCAATTAAAGTATACCTAGGTGATTTCCGATTTTTTATAGTGTTAATGTGTAAAAAAGGATGGTATTTTGTAAAACTATAAATAATTTTCTATTTTTTCTTACATACCTATTTACCTATAGTTGCGAAATCAACTTTATCTGTAATAATTAAGACAAGTACCTAATACCAATTTAAAATCCTGAGTTACAAAATTGTGATATTTATTTTTGTGTAATATACTGTAAATATCGAATTAAAGTGTTAAAATCAAGGCTGTATTTTAATTTAAGTATATAAAGAAAATGTAAGTACCTTTAGACTAACAAGACGGACAGAGAGGTATGTTATCAATTAGTCATATTGCTAAATGAGTTTGGTATCCAGTTAATCCAGTGACTCCTCCTTTGAAACAAATTTAAAGAAAGGAGGTTCTGAATTCGTCAAATATTCTTTTAGTTTTCGCAAACGTGAATTCTGCGTGTAATTTTTGTGTGTCCTCCGGGCGGTCCGAACAGTGGCGACACCCGGGCGTTGCTTCCTCACGAATTCGGTGCAGAAACCTCCCGAACTTGCCATGTCCAGTAAGAACCTGCGTCAAACGGTGGTACCCGGTGCCCGTACAACACAAAAAAAATCAAATTTTAATTTTATAGATTTAGGATTGGAAGTTCTCATCTGACCGATATTGTCGTCCTCTTTCTATTTTTGTTCTATTTTATACCTAACTATTCTATTGTATAATAGATACTGAAAAGGCAAACACTCGCTACTCTTTTTTTTTTTATATTGATTATAGGTTCGCACTTGACCGCTATCTCTCACCTGATGGAAAGCGACGATGCGAGCGCGCTTACCTTGAAGTAACCTATTCACTCTTGACTTAAAGATACCCGGATTGAACGAGAGTTTTTTTTAAATAAATAAGCTCTCTTTTAACCAATTTTTTACCTAATGGAAGTTGTAGTGGTTGTTTTCGAATTTATGAAAGAAGGCCTCGATGATGCGCCTTCGTCCACATTTAAAATTAGCTGTCTACACCTCTGCTTGTATTTATTAGTAGGCTGGTAGAAACAAATTATAATTGTTTGTTGTAGAAACTACTCTTAGCTTTGTGAAATCGTGAGTGTATGTAAACTGGTGACCGGGGTAGATGAATATACTTGTACGACAAGTAGGCTTCGATCACACGACAGGTAAGTCGGCCACCCGGTGTTATTGGCAGATACTTGCTAGCCAGTTTTTATATTAAGTACCTATTTATTGCTAGATGAGTAATTATATCTACGTGGATGACGAATGTTCGCAAGGACATGAAGCAGTTGGGACTTTCAGATGACGACGCATATCTGCGAAATAAGTGGTTCCTCAACACCAGGAAAGCTGACCCCACGTAACGGGAAAAAGCGAGGCCAAAGAAGAGGTGTAATTATATGTATATCAGCGTTCGCAGGCCTTCGAGTCGCGGGGCTCCGTCTCCCACACCTTACGTGGCTTCTGCAAGATATGCCACTAATTATCGCAATAATTTGACAACTCCATTAACCTCCATTACGTCGGATTAATCCGACAAATAATTTCGGGCCTATTTCGCCAGACTCATATTTACGACCAAAATGCTCATTTAATCACGTATAGTGTATCAAAAATATGATTTTTGATTCACTGTGCCGGGCGCTAGGTACGCCAACTGTTATAAAGTCGCGTGGTTAAAAAGTTAACAATGGCGTTAGGCGATAACTCAAACTCATTCCAAGTGTAGCCACTTTAGCACGTTAAAATTATTGCGATAACTATCGTGTAGTAAATGTCGCGAATTGATGTTAGACTTTAGTGTGGCCCCAGCATTATCACCATGTCTATTGCAGTGTTTTTTTTATTGTAACTAAAAACTAAAACAAATTTTTAGTCGATTATATTTAGCAACTTCCCTAAAGTGTCAAACTATAAAAAACATCAATCCCTAAAGGGTACGTTCAGAAACAGAATTGTCAATAATGACAAAATTAGAAAATTACTTTTTAGGTAAATATAAATGCTGTACAAAAATATAAAACAATCATTTTGTTGTACGGTCATAAAACAAAATTACGAAAGCTTTATTAAAAAGTAAACCATTTTTTTACATGAAAGTAATTTTGCTGAGTTGGCTTGCGCGTCGCGCCGTCAGTCTGCCGTAACGTGGCGGCGCTGCGCTCGTGTGTGTGCTGCAGGAGTGGCTCAGTGGCTCGAACTGTCATTGTTCATGTAGTTTTCTGTGATAAGAATTACTGTGAAATTATAGTTTAGCGAACTAATTTACACAATCACGATGTCCGCCTCGGGTGAATTCGGTAATCCTTTACGCAAGTTCAAACTTGTTTTCCTAGGGGAACAGAGCGGTGAGTACAGGGCAAATTATCGCCCCAACGTCGTACATTTTTAATATATAGTTTTGAATTTACGATATGTAACTATAGATTCGTCTAGACTTTATCGAATTACTGACCTACATAGGCCTGGGAAGGCTCAAGTTGCGGGTTTTGTTCACGGTTAAGGTGTCATTACTTGGTAGTCGTAACGTCTGGCGTCTGTGCCGAATTACGTTATGCTGAGATGTAGGTTACACTCTCCGAGTACATTGTGAGCGTTGAACCGCTTCTGTAGTATGTTCTCACGCGTATCTGCCGTTATCAATCACTGTATTTGATTAGAAACGTTCCGCGGTAATGAGATGTACTGACACAGAGATTTGTTTTTTTTTTTCAGTGGGGAAGACGTCGCTCATCACTAGGTTCATGTATGATAGCTTTGACAACACTTATCAGGTGAGTCATCAAGTTCCAATGACAGTAGCATGCTAGACTGTCACTATTCTAATAGAAAACTCATAGGAGTTCTGTCTGTGTCCAGTTATAAATTACATCACTGGTTAGTCATTGAAGCTCATGAATATGTATATAGAGAACAATGTTGTATCTGCATAACATCTGAGCAAGGTAATGCTCATAATTTTTGCTCTAAATGAGAAGTGCAATGAAAGTGACTGAGCTCAAAACTGAAAGTAATTTTTTTTTTTCTGATAACACCAAAAATGTCAATAAAGAGGTTTTGATACAGTGGTGTTTTAGGTTTTGGAACACTAGGTCTGTCTCTCTACTATGACATCTTCCAAAAAACTTGACACTAATCTAGTGTAAGAAAGGGATAGTGCTAATCATGTTTGCGCAATCTATATCTCTGTCTCATTCTCACGCTGGATTCATGAAGATTTGTTTTTGTAAATCACAGTAGTATACTAACTAACTTATTTTGTTTTGCTCTATGTTACAACAAATCCCCTTGACCTTTCATGACCTGTCATTAGTTCAATAACCTTTACAATATCTACTGAAACACACAAATACCATAAAATTACAGTTATTATTATTTTTTACAATGTCCCGTTATTGCCACACCTTTTAGTTTAAAAAAAAAGTACCAGAACATCCATTAGTGATAGTGAATCAGTTAAAGATGACCTTTAGAGGATTAGAGAGTCTTATAGGAGGATAGTATACATAGTTTATTTATTAAAACTTTATGCACATAACACTGTACAAAGGCAGACTTAATGCCTTAGGCATTTTCTAACAACACGGTAGGTGCAACTTAAAAAGATAGACAAAATTTAGAGAAACAAAATAAATACATACTTAAATATATACATATAAATAAGCAAGGTCATTGTGAAAACAAATCCAACCAATCAGTGCTAAGATAAATCCACCAACTTCTTTTTCTTCTTCTTCTTAAGTTTAATACACATATTTTAAGATGAGCATGAATTTCAACACATTTGAGGTTGATTTTAATTATAACCTTTTGAATACCATAATTAGAGACATAATAAAAAGACAATAGGTGTGTGAACGCTTGGGGCTCAAGAGTTTAATTTGTTCTACTAGGTCTCTTAGGTGGTCTACTATAGACAGATTTCTTGCACCTTGAATAAAAGAATTTATCCAATCCAATTTCATTACTTAGATAATCTTCAACAGAACCTCAATTTAAAACACTTAGTAACAATAAGTGGTGGAGGAATAATTGTTTATTATTATACCAATGAGTAATAGAATACTTCAATATTTTTAATTTAACTCAGAAACAATACAAATACAAAAAAAGGACCATCATATCTAATAGGAAAACTATTTTTGTGGTTCCAAGCCTTTTTTACATATTATCCTGTACATTATTTGTGTTTCTTTGGTATCTATTGTTCAAAATTTGTATCAATATTACTATTAACTTTTCGAGTACCATAATTAGAGACATAATACAAAGACAATAGGTGTGCGAACACAGGCGTTCACTTGGAGCTCAAGAGTTTAAGCTTGTTGCATACCAAGAACCAAGCTAGTTTATATTACATCATTCTAATTTTTCAATCTTGTCAAATCACTGTAAGGTGAATTACAAAAGTCACCAAAAAATAACATAGTACTTTAATAAAAAAAAATTCTTGTCTCGATTTGACAGTAAATCATGACATCACAACATGGTAACTGATCCTATTCTCTTTAAAAAAAAACAAGCAAAAACAATATTATAGAATATGCATAATTAAATTATGAATATAAATTAAAATGTCTCTCCGTCCTAGTTTTTTCTAAATAGAACAATTTTGATTTTCTATGAATTTACCTAGCACATCTACTTGATAACGATTTTATAAAGATAATTAATGCAGGAAGGTTTTCGTGAATAAAACATAATTTTTTAAATGCGGTGTATAATAAAGCATAAATAAATAAATAAACTAGTGCTTGAAGTGATCCCACCTGATGGTAAGCAGTAATGCATGTGTTGATGGCAAAGCTCATAAGTTAATTGCAAATGTGAGAAATACAGATAGATTGCTAGTGTAAAGGCTGGTTTTGGAATTGAGAATGTATCCAAACCTACTGAAAAGCCAAGGTTCAGCAGTCATCTGGCTAAAGTAGACTAACAATTGTTTAACTCAAATTCTTAGTCCACAACCAGTGTTGTGAAGTTGTATTTCCTGGCCAAATGATTCTAATATCCTCTGACACCAATCCTCAGATTACACACTTCAAAACTATTTTTTTCTTTTAAGCCTCGGTTCAAAAGAAAAAGAAGTATTATCTTTAAAAGATAAAAATTAAATTTATGACTAACAACAGCTTATTTTAGGTCAATAAGCTCATGATTTAGTGCTCATTTACTATGTTGTGTAAAACAAATGTGAATAAATGAAATGATAAGGAAATGGTGTTGTGTTTAAATATGATGACATATTTAAGTTAATAGTAAAAGGGAAAGTACCCTTCTTATTTACTGTCGATAGTTTAGACTCTATTAAATTTTCTGATTGAAAGAAGTTTTGGTTTATTTACACACACAAATCTCTAGTTCTACCGACAAAATTGGAAAAAATTATATTTATGGGATAGCTAAATTTATGACTGAAGGATATATAATAAATACTGAATGTACTATATATCCATCAGCTTTTTTTTTAATGTTCCCACTGCTGGGACACACGCCTCCTCTCTAAGCAACCATTTTGAGAGCAGTGGTAATGAAATAAACTACACAAAGTAATGCGCCTTGCAGGGTTTGTCCGTTGCTACCCGGCCACCACTGCTCTCTAACTAAATATTACTTCATAATATTTCCAGAGATTGTATTCCATTGCATACCTAACTAAAAAATGTTAATATAATTTCTTGTTAGTCATGAAGTCTAAAGTAGTTTATAGGTCAGTAAAAATGCCATTAAGTATAGCAATGAATTAATTCTTTATTACTGTATCAGACCTTGGCTAAGATAATTTCTAGAGACTGCTTCTGACTTGGTTTCTGCTTCTTCTTAGAATAGGCTGATAAGAAACACCAACCTCTATCTCATTGGTTTTCATATTATTATTATAGGTATTTGTTAAAAAAAAGTTTATTGAAAACTGTTCATAGAAGTAAATGAAGTGGTTGTGTGATTGTAGGGATAGACAGGCGTTTTTTTTTTTTGTAATTCACCTTTTTATTTTTTTTAATTCATCACCACTGCTCTAAAAGCGGGTTAGGAAATATCGTGAGGAAACGTCATGCATGTCTTTGAACCAAAAATTCCAGGACGTGTGATAATCTATCGAGTCGCACTGGGCCTACATGGCGGATTACGATACGACCCATTCCCTCTCATAGGGAGGAGACCGGAGTCCCAGCTATGGGAATATTATAAGGCTGAATATGCTGTTATTTATAAAGAAGAAGAAAATATAGTAAATACAACGTGTCATTGACATGTTAACGCAAACGAATACCATGGATCCAGTACATAATTCTTGACCCCCCAGTGGTGGAATTTTTCGTCGGTTTTTTTCAAATTTTTGAAAAAAAAGTTTTGTTTTTTTATTTTTAACCTGTATAAAATCGTTATTCTGACCAATCCCAATGATGCTTTTAGAAAAATAAAGAAAAAAAAATTTTTTTTGCAAAAAAAAAATTAATAAAAAAATCATCGAGGCAAATAAAGGCGTTATTCTAATCAAACCCGATGACATTTTTAATTCGAAATGTAATGCACTCATTTTTTTCGCAAAAAATGTTAAATTGACGTTTTTATACAGTTTAATTAAAAAAACGTTGAAAATTCATTAAAAAAAAATAAGAAAAAACCGACAAAAAATTCCATCATTGGGGGGTCTAGAATCATGTACTGGATCTATGGTATTCGTTTGCGTTAACATGTCAATGACATCCTGTATAGCTTGGTTATTGTCAAAATTCAGCATACATATTTTTACAATTGATATAAATTAGTGCTTGACTGCAATCCCACCTGATGGTAAGCAATTCCTCCTGGAGCCTAGGGTGGTGCAAACTGGTACCTCGACTCTAGGAATAAGGCAAGGAAGGTACGGGGTAGGTTTTTTAGTCAGTAAGAGTCTGACACTGGTCTCCCGCTCCGCTCAAGAGCGGGTTTCGTCATTCGATGATTTTCACCTACCATAAAAAAAAACCTGATGGTAAGCAGTGATGCAATCGTTGATATTGCTATCGCTTTACTGGTGGTAATTTTGGATTGTGTGAATCCATTTTTTTGTTTTTGTATTATTATTTGATAGAAAATACGCTCAGGATAAGAAATAAATATACAAGTTAAAAAAATGCTTGCATATACGGTTAAACTACAAAATTAGTTGATAACGATTTTTTTTTTTAATTTTTCAAAAACTGTTAATCCTATCAAGTTCAAAATAATTTTCCATGAAAGTTTATAAAAAGTCCTACTTTTCAGTTTTTTTTTCAAATTTTCTAAACTTATGGTTCAAAAGTTAGGGGGATGGGCGCTTTTTTTTTTTTGCTTTTGGAGAGATTATTTCCCAAAATATTCACATAATCAAAAAATTATTTTACGGGACCCTTAATCATTTTTAAATAGCTAAAAAATCACTCCCCACTTTACGTGTAGGGGAGGTCAGTTTTCTAGTGCTAACAGTCGCTGAGATTATCCGCGGTGAGACGGACAGACAGAAAGACAGACTTGGCGAAACTACAAGGTGGGCCAAAAGAAGTCATGCCGATGTTGTTTGGCTGTCTTTTTTTTTTCTAAATGAAAAACTTCGATATTCTTTTTTGATTATGTTTAGAATCTTATTGGTCAAGTCCAGAAGATTATTTCGGCCAAATGGGCGCTTATGGCCTTTTTCATCACTACGGCGAGAACTTCGAGCAACAGATTCTCGCACTCGTGTCGAATATTGTCCTCGACGTCTTCCGGGGTCTGGGGCTTGTTCACGTAAACGCGGGACTTCAAAAAACCCCACAAAAAAGTCTGGAACACTTAAATCGAGCGATTTTCCGGGCCATTGCAAATCGCCAAAACGAGAGATGAGGCGACCTGGGAACGTGATTATTCCGGGTTCTTGGGGAGTGTATGGCTCCATGGCTTATTCACTTGTATTCTGCATCTGTCTAGTTCACAAATATCAAAACAGATTTGACATTGGCGGCCATTTGTAAAAATGGGAGCATTTTCCAATAAGGTGATTTTTTTTTGCCCACCCTGTATTTTTACTGGATTCTTAGTTGATTACGGAACCATAAAAGGTTTGTTTGAATGTCTAATCTTAACGCAAATAGGGTACTATAGATTGACATAAAATAACTCCAGATTCCTTATTCCTTATTTACAATTGTATTAATTTTCCCGGACACTGGCCAATTCAGACGAAAAGCCTAGAATAATGTGTATAAATGTGTCTGTTAAAAAAATAAAACATTATTACCTTTATCATTACCGGCTAAACAAGTTCGATCGAAAAGTATGATAATACGTTTTATCTATATTATTTATTATCTTTAACATATAAGTGTAATTAAATTGTATTTGTATGTGCATATCGCGAACAATAAACCGTAAGGAAATTATGACATTACAGAATATACATGTTTCCATTAAAAGGAAAGTTCGATATCGTTATAGATATTAGATTGGTAACATCTTTTTTATACAGCAATAGAAACTTATCAACAACAATCAAATGAGATAACGTAAAACTATATCTTGCAATAAGAGGTATATTGGTATTTTTTAGCGCCCTTGGGCGGAGCGGGAGGTGGTGCCAGACTACTGACTAAAAACCCTTTTAGAAATCGTCCATGGCTCCAGTAGGCTTCGAACCTTCTGCCACTACAGTTTGCTGACAACTGCTTGAGGCGCGCGGGAACAGTACGCGCCGTCAATGACTTTGGGCTCGACAGATGAGCCCAATGGCTTACGTACTGCTTGTATACGGAGCGCAGCGCGATGGACGATGCGTTAGGCGTTCGTTGTACGTGATATCATAATATGTTTGTGTTTACGGCCCGCTGCTATAATGTACGACGAACATCTAACAAGTCGCCTATCGCGCCGCTCCACACATGCACTTGTGTCCTTTCAAAGGAATAGTATCGCATAGTTACTGAACATATAAAAGGCAACCGCCTACTGACTAGGTCAAACCACTGAACGGATTGCACCGAAAGACACGCAGGTAGTCGTTTGGACGTAAACATTCAATAAGTGATGACCCGAAACACAGGTTTTATAAACCTAGTTTGGGCAAGTCCGTCGTGACTGACATATCAACACACAGCCGAAACTACAACGAGCGTGAAATTTTGCACTCGTTTTGGTTTATGACGTAGGCGAACACTAAGAAAGGATTTTCCAAAATTCGCCACCTAAAGGGATGAAACGCGTATCCAAAGTTTGCGAGAAAACCTATTTTCACGCGGGTGAAGCCGCTGGCAGAAAGCTATTTATACATAATTCTAGGTTAATGATGTCAATTTTACTTTAGTTCTTAAATGTTAGTAAGTTACTTATTAAGTTATTCCTTGGGAACTAGCTAACTAATTATTGTTTAAGATCTACTACATGTGGCTGCTATATGTAGGTAACTATTTTGTGAAAATAATGACATAAATAAATATTATATAGGGTAAAACCCGGATAGTTGCCCCACTTTTTGAAATCACTCCATATCTCTGAGTAAAAAAAGTGAAATGCGTTATTTGTAAGACCAGCAGGTACTTTGGTTTTTCAATGACCAATTTATGATAATTTAAAAATATTTTCTTTTATATTTTTAGAGTATTAGGGATTTTAGCGGACCTCTATATTTTGTGACATCTATCCCACGTGTGGGATAGTGGCCTGATCCATATAAATGCCTTATAGGATAGATGCCCTTCCCACAAAATGGGCAACTATCCCCTAAAAACTTTGATCGCATTTTGTCTTCTCATGCAATCACATAGAGATGTAAGACACGGTCAACATAGTAGTAGCTGGAAAGTCTTTTGATTAATAATTGAAATACTATACGATTCATTCGCAAAACTAGAGTTATCGAAATCGGGGCACCTATCCCACTGGGGCATCTATCCTGGCTTTACCCTATGATTATTATTCACTATGACAGGATTTTCCAAATTTCATCCTCTAAGGAATGAAACGGTGGGTCAAAATTTCTGTGAAGAAATGTACATTCTCGAAGACGAAGCCGATTGTAAATCTAGTATCGTAAAACAGTAGGAGGTGGCCGTGTGAACTGCAAAAATGAGCTGTGAAGAGTGAACGTTGCCTCAGTAATACAAATCATTAGGTAATATCCGTGACTATGTCCGAGAATAATTTTATTTCGTTTCTATTTGAAATCATGAAATTGCAAGTGATCCTTTGTTGTAAAATTTATCTAAGATTTCACTGGACATTCGTTGCCAATACACTCGCCAAGCGTGCCTATAGCTTCGTCCATTTATTTCTTAAATTCCGCAATAACTAGAAATGTTTTAATTTATTTCTATTGCTGAGTTATAACAGCATTTCGTTCATCAAATATTTCTTTATTACTGTTTTTTTGACAATTTTTTATGAGTATCAGTAAAAGTGGTCTCGACTCAACCATGCGTTGAATGCTGAAGTGCATGCAGGTTGGCGTTAACTCCGAAATTAAAAACTATGACACAGCGTTGGGTCTGTATGTACGATTTTTTTTTCGTCTATGAGGAAGTTATTTTTTTTGTCTGAGCACTGATATGTCAACTCATTGCAAAGCTTGAGCAATGGAATGGGGCTTGGTTATGAATTTAATATCAACACTCTTTTGTTACAATTTGAATCTTAGCCGTTATGCCCTGTCCGTACAACGAATTCTTTCCACACGGTTTTTTTCCCATTTTTTTTAACACATTGAATCTTATGGAAGTATCCGCAATGCGATAAAAAAAAAAATGCACGAATTCTTCTAAAAGATTCAATGAGTTCAGAATTACGAAAAAAAACCGCGTGGAAAAATATTAGCTGTGCGGACAGGCCCTAAGTCTATAGAAAAAAACAAAAAGACAGAGGGAAAGTTTTTAAATTACTACTTACCATATTGCACAGCTCATAATATAAATCATATTTTAGTTATTGTCGTTGTTGTTATGTGGCAATTTGAAGACATTTCAATTCTTCGTTAAAACAATTCAGTGATTATTTATCAAAAAACAAAAAAATCGTACCCCACCGTGCTTCTTCTTCTTTTCGAATTTTCGAATAAATTTTAAAAGGTAAATATCCGCGTCCCGCGTGCGTATTGCACGCATTACAATAAATACTTGTATGAAAAAGACATTTACGGTGGTTACGCATGCAGAGCAATTCAGCATGCGTCATGAAATCCACACGCGTCATGAAATCCGCAAGCGTCATGAAATCCGCACGAATATTAAAAACACCCTAAAGGGAGGGTTAAAGCGACCACATCGTATTTCAGAAAAAGCATGTTTGACCTTTTTAGTGTCGCCTTTGGTTCTCAATCTTAGATCACCGAATCCGCGAACCTCTTCACTCACACCTCAAGACCTAAAATATAGTCCAACTATCCATACAGAAAATTACACTGATGTGTATTTCAAGATTCCATCAATAATCTTATGTTTACTCTTATAATAATTGCTCATTACTTGTGATATGATAAAGAATAGGTGTGCTTTAAAAAGGTATGACAAAGATATTTATTATGGATACTTAAATTTCATTTGGATAACTGGTCCTTGCTATCAAAAAGAGTGAATTTGGCCCAAAAATTACAAAACAACCATTCAAATTCAAATTTTCCGTAGTCATGTTTGACCGATGTGACAGACCTATCTATTCATCATTTTTTATTACTTATTTGCAGTAATGTCTATCTAAAAAGATCGCCAGGGCCACGGGAAATTTCTGAACCGTGGTCGTTGAACAAGAACATAAGTTGGTTTAGTCCCTAAAAGTCTGGCACATCTCGCTTCACTCTAAAGCGAGAGAAATCATTGGACGATTTCTCAACTCAGAAAAAAAAAACCTATCTGACCTGGTCCAGAAGTAAAGAAAAAGTACATTAGGGGCTTAGTAAATAGCAATCTTCTCTGAAAAAGAAGATACGTGCAATTTAGAGCGAGTAAAATACGTCTGTGCCAATTAGGCTTCGTGGAACGACCGCGATAGTGGCCGATATCTTGAGGGATCGTAATAATGTTTTATGGTATGTTAAAATCGAAATAGTTTAGGTTGTCTAACCCAGTTTCTAGGAACATGATGACATCTGAAGTCTTGTTTAGGGTTGAGCTCATAGAAAAGAGTTTCTATTTCTCTGAGACTTCATTGGATTATTTTTCCATCTAAATAAAAAACAAGCAGGGACCTGCATAGTCTCACTTAAAGAGGTATTCTACTTATATAGTGTCTCAGATAAGCAGTTATAAATAAATATCTGTTTTATATACAGAGGAGGCCATGAATAGAGGTGAAAATTCAGTTTAGACTTGTGATTATTACGTATTTGTGTAAACATACACGAGTTGTAAACAGGTGCGAGTTAGACAGGTGAAAAATAAATTCAAAGAAAACAATAGAAAAAAATAAAAGGTGGTATGGTTTCAGTTAAAGAGGTAAAATATACGTCGTAATTAATTATGATTTCTACATTATCAGATGATTATGCCCAGAGTAAGCCGATACAGGAATGGTATTAAAGTAAGTAAGCGAGTAGCTGGCATAGTGACATGCCATCCAATTACGATCAGTCATGGGACACTGGCATGCAAGCTAATTGCCCACGTATGGTACAAGCTGCAATGAGTAAACGCCTTTAGAGCTACATCTTCTTGCAGCTTGTAATATCACAAATGACTTAAAATACGTTTCTGAAATGCTGATTAACCGAAACAGTGGTTGGTAAATCCTTTGTTAGCTGCAGTCTGTTGTGATTGGTAGAGCGACTGTTATAATAACAGATTAAATATAAAATTTGCAGAAAACGTGATTAAACATCTAAAGAGCAATAATTGATTTTCGGTTGTACGAAAAAATTAGGACCTGTCGGTTAAACATTCCAAAATCAACAATGGAATCTGTCTAGCTGAAGTTTCACTACAAAAATGCTAGTCAGCTGACCTTGCTTGTACTGTTGATTCAATTTATATTTTTAAACTGTTGTTGTGACGGCCTTCCTGATAAAGGAAGTTTTTAATCATAAAACTTTTTCCTTCCTATGTATATTTCCTATATACGTATTTTTTTGATATTCCATATTGCAACTCTATCTAGATATCAATCTACATCTAGGGTATCAATGACGCCATATCAAAGAATCAACTGGAAATATGGATTATTTTTCAATTACCATTTTTTTTCCATACATTAAATTGAAGTTTCACAGCATAAATATGTATCATTTGTTTATATGCTAACTACTTTTAATTTAATTGATGGACTGGCAACGTCGCGAAAGTAAAGATTTGTCATATGGGTGACAATTTTTGGCCTAAATTATCTATGATTGATGATATCTTCGAAACAATTAATTTTTGAACCACATATTCTAGGACTTTTAATATTATTTTTCCATACCTAAAGAATATAAACCTTGAGTTATAGGATATCAAAAGTGGATTTTACACCAAAATAATACATTGTATATTACACTAAATTAATTCTTCTATAATGGAAGGGTCATCCCATGGGATTAGAGCAACTTTTTTCCAGCCATAACCTTGTAAGTTAAGTGAGAGTAGTGGTGGCCGAGTGGTAACCGCCCCGACTTACGAGATGTAGTTCGCTGGCTCAAACCCAGCCAGGCGAATTACTTTGTGTATAAAATACACAAAGATCAAATACAATTTGATCACCACTGCTCTCAAAATGGTAGAGGGAAACATCGCGAGAAAACCGGCATGTCCTAGAACCAAAAATTCGATGACGTGTGACATCCACCAATCCGCATTGGGCTCGCGTGGTGAACTATGGCCCATTTCCTCTCTTAGAGAGGAGGTATGTGTCCCAGCAGTGGGAATATTTAAAAAGCTGACGATGATGAACATCCAAGTCTCTAAAATAATTGTTTTTCCGCAGGCAACGATCGGTATCGACTTCTTGTCGAAGACGATGTACTTGGAAGACCGCACGGTGAGGCTGCAGCTCTGGGACACGGCCGGACAGGAGCGGTTCCGCTCCCTCATCCCCTCCTACATCAGGGACTCCACGGTCGCTGTTGTGGTTTACGATATTACCAGTAAGTATGCTTTTTAAACTAAGACTTCTGTGATCACCAGCTTCGTAAATGATGAGAAAAGCTATTGGGCTATACCCTTAACTTTTAATTCCATCAGCCACCCCTGAGCTTCTCACCGGGGTGGCGGTTGACACTTCTTTATTCCAATCTGCCACTCCTGAGATTGCCACCAGGGAAAAAAGTTCTGATCACCACCTCGGAGATAAGCTCAGGGGTGGCTGATAGGAATAAGCGTGCCCCGAGCACCCTAGTCTTCGAGCTTTTTATAGGTGACACATATAAATCGTACTAAATTAAGAAATCTGTTGTTTTCTTATCATTCACCTCTCACCTGATGGTAAGCGATGATGTAGCCTACGATAGAGCTCACTTGAAGTAACCTATTTACTTTTGCCATAAAAGCTCACAGATTGTATCTATCAGGAAACACAGACTCTTGTAGATAATCCTAGTGACGTTGAGTCGAATTAATGTTGAGTGGGAAAAGTTGAGGAAAATTTCCAGTATGTTAGCCAGGGATGACCAGCGAAACGATAGACTGTGAAATAGATTATAAATTAGGCTGAGAAAGTAATATGGAAAGAGATGTGTTGCGTCGACTTCCAAAAAAATTAGATAAACACAAAATAATAAGTATTATGAGAGAAAAGGGTTTTGGTGTCATTCTTCAAATTGGTCAATCAATAATATAAAAATCACGCCACTTTTCGTAGTAGTTTTATATCTCAAGAGCGGGCTCACCTATCCAAACCAAATGTTTAGGCTTTTTTCGGACTATTTAGTAGTTGGTTTATGCGGAGTTTGTACAAAATCGGTCGAGCGGTTCTTCATCACATTTTTCTGTTGCCGGGAGCGAAGCCGCGGGCAAAAGCTAGTGTTTTAATAAGATTGTAAACATAAATCGTTAACCTGTTAATTCAGCCGCCAAATTAAAATAGAATTGGGTTAGACAACTAGGTACTGGCTTGTTCCTGAAGAATATTATCCAGTGACGTGGTAGACCTAGAAGAAGATGGTGTGAAGTTTTGGACTCCTATCTAAAGGATTGGCCATATGTAGCAAGATATAGAGAGCTGGAGGCCTTTTGCCCTGCAGCAGTGGGATACAAGAGGACCATAAAAAAACTTTGACCTATTGTGACAAGGACGGGCTAAATCAATAATGAACCTAACAAACGAAACGTTTGATGTTTCATGAGAAATCTTGATTAGGTCACCGATGCTGGCCTTCACCATCGATCCGTCGATGTACTGTGGTCGTGCATTTCTGTCCTAGGGTTTTTTTTTATTAATTCTAGGTAGGAATGTGACCACAATCTCACCTGATGGTATATGGTAAGCGATGGAGCACGCTTGCCTAGAAGTAACCTATTGACTCTTGACTTAACTTGACCCCTAGGTTGCAGCTATCAGGAAACACAGACTCCGGCAGGGAATTGCACTCCTTAGAGAGCTGTACGCATAATGAATGTGTTCCCAAAACGCTTTGATAATATGATTGTGTAAGCATTATGTTCGGAGAATTCTGGAAAGTTTTAGGTTCATAAATATTTTTTATGTCCTTTATTAATTGGCCATATCTTAATGTTTTAAGAGGCAGACATACGCAAGCGATCTTAAGCGAACAAAAGAGGAGCGCCACTTCCCGCGCTTCAAGTCTATTTGGACTATCTGTCCTTCTGGTATAAAAACATGAATAAAAGCCGTATATCAAAATATTGGTCATTAAATTATCGGATAGTTTGTGAAAGTTCCATAAAAATACACCCAATGGTTTTTGCCAGATCTTCGCTTTTTGTCTGTGTCAAACATGACTTTGAGAATAAATTATACCACGTTCAATGAAAACCAATGTAAATATTCGTTCATCAAATTATTAGGAAAATAGTCTAGTTAAACATACTTACATTTATTTATTTTTCAAAACATACCGATTAGCCGTTTAGTCATAGTCATAGTTATTTATTGATAAGGGATTCTTACAAGTCATAAAGGTACAAACTGATGCAATAATGTCAACAAATTACAAATTAATCAAAAGTGAATGTCAAATATAAAATAATTTAAGATCAATAATAATAATTTAATACACATGACGACAATCACAAAACACACACACATGACATGGTTTAGACGTGATGTTTGTTTTAAAATCATCTAAAGTCTTATATCTCCCCCTTAAACGGTGAGTTACGATCGGTGAGTTCTATCGCCAAATCTATGACCTAAATACCATCAATTGGTTCCGTTATCATCACATTATTCTCCGACTAGACGATGCAATTATCTGAACGAGATACTTGATAACCGGTTTCTCAATTTTACTAAAAAGAACTTGACAAACAATCTTTTCACAATTTAAATCAACCAAATAAAAAATGAACATTGCCATTGATTAGTTAAATTACTTAATGAATGGACACAATTAACTACTATCTTTGTGATGTTAATACATTGTATTGTTACCATCATTACATACTCGTAGTATAAAACAAAGTCGCTCTGTCCCTATGTATGCTTAAATCTTTAAAACTACGCAACGGATTTTGATGCGGTTTTTATTAGATAGAGTGATTCAAAAGGAAGGTTTATGGGCATAATACATGCATAATATATTCAATATCGGTACCCGTGCGAAGCTGGGGCGGGTCGCTAGTTAAGAATATAACACAGTAAAGCGAATCGCTGCGATGCTGTTTCGTGCGGCAAAGCATCGCTTCGGTTCAAGCGACCATACAATGTGCGGTGCTAATCAGTTCGCAAGTTGTTGTTATACATCATAATTATGAGTTCGCCGATTTTTACGTTGTGATGTCGCATCGCATTTTTGTGCGACATATCAGCCGACAAAAACTGAAGAATTGGCATTCTGTTACAATAGCTTCTCAGCCCTCCTAGCCAAGTTGATAATTTACATCACATACAATCGTTACTCTAGTAAACAACTAATCAAATGTATAGGAATAACCCTTGCTGAAGCCTCAGATGCTTTCTGAGGCTTCTTCGTTCTTTGAGGAGTGAAACCGTTAGTCTAGACTGTCTTTTGTAGATTTTGTTACACATGATGGTAAGGAGTGATACAATCGTTGTTGATGAGGAGGCACACTAGTTAATTTAAAATAAATGTTCTTCAAGACACGGGTCCTTCCTAGTTTGGAGGCCAGTATGTATCATGTTTATGTGGAAAAGTGTTTCATTTGAACACTGATGTAACTTACAGACTCTTATTTTAAATAAATGATTATTTACTTACTTAAGACACGTAAAGAAAATTTGTACACAACTTTTTCTTGAAAAAGTTCAAGAAGGAACATAAAATATTGCTCGCGTCCAACTGTGTTACGCGAATGGAATCCCGAGGTAACGATATCTTAAACCCTCGGGTCTCGCTCGCATCTGGCTAAAAAATAACTCCATTATATTTTACGAACCGCTCACAAAGTAACAGAAATGTTGTCATGCGGTAAGTGAGGGTGTGTCCTTTCCATCTTAACGGTTATCTGGCCTTTAGATGGTCAACTTTGGTTTGAGGAACTGGTCGTACGCTAGCATGCAAACAGATCGAAAGATACGGTCTTTTAAACATGACATGTTCAGTTTCTGGTGTTGGTTTGAATTGCCCTGCCCTATCCAGATCTTGCAGCTTTTACGTAAACCATAGAAATATCCCGTTGATCGGATTTACAGAAAGTTGCGAACTGTTGCAAAACGTAGAGCTCATTGAAAGGAACCATTTTATGTGTGATCTTAATATGCCAGCGTGTGGAGCTAATAAGCGAGTGACTGAAAACGATAGCCCAGTCAAAGACGAAGTTGTGACATTGACATTTAGCATACATTTCAAACCACAACACCTTGATCGTCAGCCAGTAAGTGTGACTGATTGGCTTACGATCCATACGAACGGGGTACGTATTGCGTCTTTTAGTTTGTGTAGAGTTTTTTTCAGCGTGTTTCATAAATTTTGAGCAACCGGGAAATGAAAAGACGATTACAGTCGTGTTGCACGTAGCGTGGTTCTGAAAGGCTGAAAGTGGGCCAATGGCCCGGCGGCCAGCGCCTCAGGTTACAATTTACGCGCGATCGTATATCGGGTTTAATGTCGTGGACTTACCTAGCTGCTCATCATTTTATTTGTTAAGAGATACCTAGAAGACATTTCAAAAAAGCTATCAAGTAATTCGAGTATTCGACTTTATTATTAATCTTTTTTATGTCGGTCTCCGGCCGTAAACTGTACTCCGTAATGTTACGATGTAATAAGCTATTTGCTATCTTGTTCACGCTGAGCGTATTAACCAAATGATGTGAGGAACACAATCATTCCGATTTCATAGCGGTCACTAAACAATTTGAAATCTTTAATTAAATCAATTGTTCGCCAGTGGTTTGCGAGCAAATATAGACTTTATACTGTGGGGTGAAGGTTAATATTTGGTTTTAGGGTTGTTTGTCGTCTGTAACAAATATTTGCTTGCTCCACCCAACGACGAACCTTGGGCCTGGCTGTTTATGTCTAAGTACATGAACCTAGGTACATGATGTATATGAACCTAGTCTGATGCTGTTAGGTTTTTTAGACCAATTAAATCTATTTAATTTAATTGTAGGTCCATTCAATCCTGGCCTTCGCATGCAGTAATTAGAGACTGTTTTGCATCAGCGTCGCTCCCATAGATATAAGAAAAGAGGAGATATGTTGAGTAGTCAAAAATGTACGGGAACCCGCTGTCTGCAGTCATCCCCACTTCTACGTTCACTCGCACGTTTGCAAATATACTTACGCACTCGCGCACACATCCGCAATTCATAAATCGGATCATAATATACAGTGAATTTTAAACTTTATTGCTTTTATACAGCGTATATTTTCCATTCACCGAACAAATTGCGCACACATTTGCATTAAACAAACGTCGATGTGCTGTGCAAAAGCAATTTATTTTACATTTACGCTAGTGATTGACTAAATAGAAAAGTTATCGATTTTTTTTTGTGCTATTTTTTTGGGTCCCAAAAAATAAATGAAATAAAAATCAATATGTCCAGAATAATATATTAATAATAAAACAATAAAAATGGTTTTCATAAAGCTCAAAAATTAATTTTAGCTAATAAATTAAATTAATGTTTGAGCATGTTAGAACTCCTTATTATACCGTAACGACGAAATTTATCTCCGCACCGGATAACTATGGTGATTCTCAAGAAAATCGTTTGTTCAATTAATGTACTGCTGTTGGTTACCTATATTACTCACTGACCTGTGAAATTAAGGTATTTACGACGCTTTGATATTATAGGGGTGACTTTTTTAGTCAATTATTGCAATCTTAAATTTATGTATTTTTCCATGACTGCTTTAATAAGTATTATTCAATAATATTAAGAATTATTCCATGAAAATGATATGTTTAAAAATCAAAAGAAAAACTTTATCTCACTTCTGCAAAAATATGCTTTGAACATATTGTACTATTTTTAATAGAGGACCAATTAGGTGGCCTTCTAGTATCATCAATCCATTTATTTTTTTTAAATTGCATCTTTCGGGAATCTGAAAACATAAAACAACGTTTTAACGCTTACCCACGCCATGCGCCATTTTAAAAGCGTTTGTAAAAGACCGTAGTAGAGCATATTAAATACATATTATATGAAATACAACACACCCATAAATAAAAAATAAAGAGGTAATACGTGTTGTCTTATTTTAAGCAAAAGTTGTTAATTCTGAATCATGCCCTTTATTAAGCACATTTGAAGCTTTTAAAGCCTTTAAGCAAAATAGTAAAAATATTAAATCCAGAAAAAATAAGGAAATTACAAAAAGGTAAGGCATAACACAGACACCATGAAATAGTCCACTGAATTTAACTTACAATTTAACCAACTCACTTTATGACAGTTACTTACATAATTATTTCTCTACAACTCTGTAAAATAATCAAAACATGTAAATACAAATACATAGGTACTTTATTTATTCTTATTATATTATTATTATTTCACATTGGATACCCTACCATTCAATATTGTGTCGTTGTCGATAAGTCGATATTAATGGATCTACAACAAGTGCAATAGTGGCATCACTAGCTAACCGCCGCTCAGAGCGGCCGTACTATAAAACACGCCGCTTTGATAAAGTATCGTTATGTTCCTATTACATTGCTGGTCTAGTTACTGAGCGTCAAAATTAAGTAGTGGTTAAAGAGCAATGTATTTACTGCACAAGTAATACAGTCGCTTTAAAATTTGAAAACAAAAATAACGTAGTAACAGCCAAGAACATTATAAGAATTATTGTTTTTACTGATTTTAAAGACAAATATAGTATTAAACTTAGACTTACATATGGTAAGAGATTCCGTGATTATCCAGATTACTTTTATCACTTCAGTTCTTACAAAAAAGCACTAAACAACACGGCATTTTAAATATTTTATGAGCACGTACCGCGAGTCTCACTAGTTTACAACTGAGTGCCGCACGACGGCCGTTTGCCCGAAAGTGTGCTTATTGCACAAGTCGCGATCTACACGAACACGCCCACTTGCCACTTCTCCTGTTTTTTATATTTCTATGGTCGCTCCCCAGTTCAGTTTCAATTCTTTAGAAAACAAGGTTCACTTCGAAATACGTCAGATCTGAATTTAGATGGGATGGTAACGAGACATTATTTGTCGTATCACTCCACACAGCATTGGCTTGAGTTTGTTCACATAGACAATATGCGTCAATTTCTTTAGTAGTGAGTTACGAGTCTCAGCAAAACTATAACTCTCCTCATAAAACTGTCCTTATTGCCTGGTAAGGCTGCGGGGTGGTTCGTAAGACCGTGGCCCTGGAAGTCAAAGGTGGGCAGAGGGATTAGTCAGCAAAAGTCTGACATTCAAGAGGGAGTGTCAGACTTCAGATGAGTACGGGAGGAGATAGTTGATTTCAGATCTCAAAAATAAGGTAATGTAACGATAGATTCGTCCGTATGTTACTCTTTACAGTTGTATGTTCAATTGTTCAGCCGCTTCGATATTGATTGAGAATTACAGCTACCGATTGGCACAAATTCAGTTTCATATTGTTCAAGGTTTACTTCAGAACATTCATAATTATATGTACGTCCGTAATTAAGGCTATTGTCGATAGATTTAATATACAGTGAATTATGATTCTGTTGATGTTTTGTTTGAGGATTTATAAATATTGTTTTGCTAGCCTGAATTTGGCTAGCGAGGCTGATCATAAGGCTTCCAATCCCGCAATACCGAGATCTCGGTATTCCGGGATCCCGCATCATTTTTTAGTCCCGCGTGCTGCGGGATTACGGGTGCGGGATCCGGCGGGATTTGCGGGACTGTAAAGAAACATGCGTACGACCATTCGCGACCGCGATCGGTCGGCTATTGAGTTCCGGAGGGTCAATAGAGAAATATCTCACATTTACATATACCTAATTCTTTAAAAGGAATACCACCGACAAGTGTGGAAGCCGAAAGAGCCTTCTGTGCTGCTGCCTATATTGTCTCTACAATACGCTGCAGTTTGGCAGTCGTTACTATAGACCTGCTATGTTTTCTTCGCAAACATTTCCAATTGAATGATAAAAAAAATATGAAAGAAACTAAATAATTCTTTGTCATTGAGCTGAAACTGTTTTTTTCTATTGTACTTGATTGTACTTTTATATTTGATCTCATTAATTGAAGTGTAATATGATTGATCTCATTTAACGTTAATTAAAGTGAAATTACGTTGATTTAATTTGATTAATGTATTGCTTTATTTGCCTCACATAATATTTTTCATAATTATATGCGGGATCCCGCCAATACCGGGATCCCGCGGGATTTGAATTCCAACTCCCGCCAATACCGGGATCGACAGGGGTGCGGGATTGGAAGCCCTAGCTGATCATCTAGTTTCGTTACGTGTATGACTTCGGTTCAATAGCAATAGCTTGAATTTATTTTACCTCGGTTACAACCGTGTGGAATAAAATGGCTTGATCGATACCCGTCACAGCTCCTACGGTTTAGGGCTGTGCTAAGAACGTACAGCTGAAAGATGGACGCTTAGATGAAATTGGGATAGAAGGACCGAAACCTAGCTTAGGTTTTGGGTCTTGTTATGAAAAGATTAGCATTTATATAAATCTATACTCTTTGTGATGGTAAGCTAAGGTATAGAGAATATTGTATTTAATAATAAAATGTTTTATAAATATGTCTTTTAATGTAGATAATGGTCAGCCGCATTTTCTACATAAAAAAGACCATGGAGGAGATGGCGGGACGACGTGGATGTGTTCCCTGAGAATTGGAACGATAAAGCATGTATCTAACCCAGATAACTGAAAAAACTGGAGGGAGGCCTTTGCCTATTAGTGGGACAGCACAGGCTAGCTATAATAATAATATGTAGATAATAATTTAGGAACAAGATTACGCGCTTATATACACGGACTGTTTTTTATGTATTCTCTACATTTACAATACTGATTACTGATGGTTACATAATATGTTATTAGCCTGCATAATGTCGACGAATCCCGACTTGTTTCGTACATTATAACAACTTTGATTAACCAGTCTTCATTTTTATACATTTCTCAACGAAAATCAAAGTGGCTGGTATATTACATAATATTAAACTTAACAAAAGCCGAATTGTCCGGCGTCCGCTGTTCGACAAGAATACCTGCTAGATTCTAGACTAATGCTATTTTATAACATAGTTGTATGCTATTTTTTAAATCTTTCTTTTTTTTAGTAATTATTTCGTACTAGCTTTTGTCAGCGGCTTCGCCCGCGTACATAAAATATAGCCTATGTCAGTTTTTTTGTTTTTGCAAAAAAAAAAATCCAATCGGACCAGTAGTTCCAAAGATTACCTCCTACAAACAAAAAAACAAACTTAATCTCTTTATTATATTACTGTAGATTGTTATATTAGTGTAGATGTATTTGGGATTGAATATGTTGCTCGAGACAATAATAAACGTTCTTTCTTTGTTTATTAGGTGCCCTATGTTCGGCTTTTGCCAACCCTATTTCGTTTTATGACGTCTTCGAGAATAGAAACTTTCATGTGCATGTCTGACGTGTGATGTGATGACACAAACTTTTTAATACTAATAGGTACTAAACACAAGGCTATTGTAATTACCGGCAAACTTCCGGACGCAGCGCGGTCCATAAATATTAATGATAAATTCCGTTTTATTGTCTTATAAATTGTACAAGGCCGTGACAACATATTTACTGCGGAATTATCATTTAATATCGAACACGCGTTGTAAAAAAATAACCTATTTAGTTACACTATTTATATACAAACAAAGCGTTTGATACATATGTTTGTGATTCTGTAGATAAAGCGATAAACCCAGCTAATTGCTCATAAAGCTGCTGGTTGGAAACGGTAAAGCGAAAGAAATTATGTTTAACGAACTCTTTCGTCTATAATAAACAAGTGTACAGCGTTCTGCCGTAGCGTGGGACAGGACAGAGTTCACTGGCATGACAGTAGCTATACTTACTGTTGTTTTGAGTGTGTGTGTGTGTGTGTGACTGCATTGTCTATGTGTGTACAAAATGCAGAAGCGTGACGCGTTCATCTTTAGAATCAAAATTGCATATCGATTCAAAGAGAGGTCCCACCACAACTTAACGCAATTCATTTGACGACCTGAACTGTACTGTTAAAAAGTTACAGGGTGTATAACTCTTTCTTGCTCGCACGCCAAACATTTTAACACGTCATGGTAGGGTTTCACGCGTTAAACGAAATAGCTATGGTTGTTAGGAAATGTCTTAATTACTTTTGGTTTGCTAGATATAAAGGTGATAGAGCAAAGATAGGTCGATGACATCATCGGTGCGTTCATGAGTCATACGACATAGGTACGTGGGAGTTACGATGTCCGGCTTACGATTGAAGGTACTTTTGTGTACAGAGTATATATAAATGTGGACAGCCTACCAATGTAAATTGTTGTTGTAAATCTTTACTTTTTTGGGTTATTGTCGTTATTATGTAAATAACATCATCAACAGCTATTAACGCCAATGTGCAAATGCTATTGCCAGCTTTACATATGTGTTTTTCTTTTTAACCAAAGTAATAACAAACAATATGTTACTAAACCATCAAAAAACGTGACAAAACTGGCTATCTGGCATGTTCTAGAACCAAAACTTCAACGAAATTTGACATCCACCACTATACAGCCCCCTAACCGAATTACGATCGTTTCGTTAACGTCGAACGTTTGCAATTAGCAACGCCTTTCAATTCCTTTTTTCTGAGCACTGAGCGTTGAGATGCTGTCGAACAAAGGAATTGGGGGTATGGCCAATTCAAAGCATTCGACGTTAACAAAAGTACCGTAACTTGGTTCTGGCGGCAGAACCCTTGTGGTGGATTACGGGGTGTAATCCTTGACCCCATTCCATGTCCTGACCTGAGTCCCAGCAATGGGTACATTGTCAGGCTATTAATTACTGTATGATATACTATACTAAGAAGCAGTGATAATATATGTCAGTTTGAAAAGCCATACAAATTCACCTGCGTGGCTACGCTCCTACACAAAATTTGTCGCTATGCGCAAATATAGTAATCCACAGCCGGCGGTCTTCTACGACAATCCATTTATGGAATCGAAGCTAATGAATGGAGTGACTATAGCGTAGGTTATTGTTACGTTAAAGTCATTATGAGTGTTTATAATGCTGTATTTTTGTTACGATTAAGCGTTTTTCGTTATTATTTTATAGTTCGCCGCACATAAGTTAAACCGTTTACTGTTGTTACTCGTGTTAAGCGGGGGCTCACTACGATTTAGACCAAAAAACGGTTACTGCCCTTTCAGGGTCTGCCGTTAATATATTTATTTATTATACACTTGTACACCAAGACTATAATATATTGAAAAGAAAACTTATAATAAAAAAACATACGATCGGCGGCCTTATCGCACGCACGGTATGGATAGGAATTGTAGGACACAAAATGGGGTTGCACATGGTGCAAATAGAAAAAAAAACAAAAGTCATATAAGTACTTACTACCAAAAAAATATAAATATATATATACATACATAGAAAATATATACAGGCAAGAGAATAGGTGGTAATACGAAGACAAGATCATAGCGTCAAGTAATGCTCCTTCACAAGCCTAAACACAGGCAATGTTTGCGTACCTACGTTATATTGTCACAGGCAACGTATTCGGCCGTTATGGTGGTTCAACTTGTGTGACGAGGATTACAAACGATTTTCGGGTCTTAATCAATGGGGGGGCTGCGCGTAACAATAGCAAATAGTTCACCTTATGAGGCCTTTTCTCTCAATACTGGGCAAAGGCTTCCCTCAATTCGATCGTCTCCTTATACAATTTTTTTTTACCAAATTAATTCTTATTTGTACTTCTTACTTCGACAGATGCAAACTCATTCCACCAGACATCGAAATGGATCGACGACGTGCGCACGGAGCGTGGGTCGGACGTGATCATCATGTTGGTGGGCAACAAGACCGACTTGTCGGACAAGCGCCAGGTGTCCACGGAGGACGGCGACCGGAAGGCCAAGGAGCTCAACGTCATGTTCATAGAGACTAGCGCTAAAGCAGGATACAATGTTAAACAGGTAATTAGAATTCGATTCATATTATAAAAGTGTATTTTAATAATAATTATGTATAGTGAGTGGAATACGGAATGTCGGGAAGCAAGTTCAGGAGGCTCTTGCACCGGATTCGCCTGGGTGTCGTCACTTTGTGGAACGCCCGGAGGACACGGTGGAGCATACGGTAAAGATGTGCCCCGCTTGGGAAGAGCATCGCCGACCGCTTAAGGCAACGGCGCTCACGCCCCAGACTCCGCCGGTATTCCGATCCCGATTTCCAGCCATCATAGGCGCGGGCTTGCAAACTGCGAGCAATGGGCAGCTCGCCGTCCGGTTGTCTGGTAACAGTCCGGACCAAGCCAAGTCGTCGACGGCGAGCTCTGTTCCCGCATGTTCTCAGGGAGTTGTCAGCAAATGTAGAGGCCCAACTTCAGGGCAGGCCTACTGGCGCCCCGGTCCAGTTTCTGAAAGGAAGGTCCGACCCCGGTATGAGGGCTGAGTATGAATAGGGTGGGTCGTTTAGTTAGAAAGAGTCTGACACTTAAGGCCCAAGGGTGGTAATTTTTCCCACCATAAAAAAAAAGCTCCCACTCCTAAAACTATAAAAGGCATATCATGTACTATAAATCGTTTAACCCTTTTCATGAGCAACAACACAAGTTTACCAAAATCGAATGTAATCAATAAGGTGAAAATGGGTAGTTATCTCGTAATGAGTGTGTATCACGTCTGACTAGTGACGTCACGGATCGATGGGGTCGTAAACGTCGACCTTTGCCTTGACTGTGGAGGATAACAGATGGTCCAAGGAGACTATTGCTAGTTTAGTTCTTTATTTGATTTGTGTAGTATTTAATTTATTTATAAAAACTATGCACATAATAAGTACAAAGGCGGACTTAATGCTTTAGTATTTTGGCCGAACTTTTTAATGCTAGGCAGCTTACATGATTTATAAAAAATGCGTTTTATTTTTACAGTAAAAAAAAAATTGGTTCAGACGTTCTCGAGTTTGCGCTTAGCCAACATATTACAGACAACCAGATTGTAATGACCGTTGTTATTGTCAGGCTCGCGTTTGACCACTATTTTAACCTTTTTAATGTTCCCAATGCTGGGCCTCCTCTCTACGAGAGTGTATGGGCCATAAACCACCACGCAAGCCCAGTGCGAGTTGCTAGATGTCACATGTCTTCGAATTTTTGGTTCTAGGACATGCCGGTTTCCTCACGATGTTTTCCTTCACCATTTGGAGAGCAGTGGTGATGAAATAAATTACACAAAGTAATGCGCCTGGCTGGGTTTGAACCCACGACCTACAACTCGTAAGTCTGGGCTGTTACCACTCGGCCACCACTGCTCTCAATCTGCAATCATTTGTGTTGAATTTTAGATCTTTTATATAAGTCTAATGTAATCATTAAATCTTCCAGTTGTTCCGGCGGGTTGCGGCCGCGCTGCCGGGCATGGACTCTGCCGAAAACAAGCCACCAGAAGACAGTATCCTTTTCACGAAATGAACGAATATAACCCGAGTACAGTCAGCGACAACAGCTGGTTGACAACAATATTCTGTTCACCAATTTTTGTTCCTGACTGTACGCACGGGCCGGACCGTGTGTTACAAGCGATCATTCAAGGCATGCATTGGTGATTTGTTGCATGTACGGTACTCCTGGGACTTTTGTATATGGGTGGAAACTGTTTTATGTGTGCGGTCCGTCCCTTTCGTTTTTGGTGTTTTAACTTTGGTAGCTCGATGATAAAAATATGATTGATTTGGTATAGACTATCACTGGCAACGAATTCATCGTCAAACACGATATGAAAACGATATTTAGGTACACGGAATTCTGTGTAGAGAACTTCAGACCAAAGTCAAAAGTTTTTTTTTTTAGTCTATATAAAATACTTTTTATTAATTTTCAAGAATTTGGGCTATTGCATTTCAAATAAATATACGAGGACGCCTAAAGGTTCCTAATTTGAAAAAAAAAACCCCGATTCGAGTTGCCAAGTTAACCCAACTCCCAACAAAGCGCCAACATTTGGCCAACGCAGAAGAACTAATGTTTTTTAACTCACTCCGATCTCCACGCTCGTTCATACACGCACGTATATATGATATATTTAAGTATAATATATTTAGTGTGTACACGGACCATTTAATTGCTAGAATATGTTTTTGTTCCGAAACGGCAGGACATTGGCGGATTTTTTAAAAGGAATTCATTAATTGTGTGGAATCAGCTGCGCTTTTCTTTGCGTAAATATATTTTAAATAATGAATTTCTGCATTATACGGTTACCGTATTGTGATAAAATAACCAATTACCTATCGGTGATCTAACCATTCTACGTTCAGGAAAGTCGCCCATATCCTACATGTTTTTTTTTTCACGCGTTCCTAATTCAAAATAATTCAGATGGCCATCCTTAGTCTAGTCCATAGAGATACTGACCAGATACACAAATTGTTACTATATAACAGAGAAAAAAATTATTACTCTGTTATTATAAAAAAAAAATAGTTTTTTTAATTATAATAAATGGGCTCAGCTGATTTCACATAGCGTTTATAAATGTTCCATAAACAAGTGACGTGTTCCGGACGAGTCTGTGTTACGGTGGTGGTTATAACAGTCTAACGTCTGTGTTGTAAGTAAACTTAACGTTACTAATATTCTGTGTCTATACCTGTACCTGTATACATCTACTTGTCTATACCATCGCTCTGTGAAGCCCTTTTTTACTTACTTTACAAATATTTAAAAGAAGTGACAGACTTTCTTCTATATTGATTATCAATACTCGTGGCAGTTGCGTCACAAATTATATAGGTACAGATGTCAATCTACGTACAAAGGGCACTCGAGCAACGCACACATAGACACCGTTCACCGACGCGACAACCGGGCTCAACGAGGATCATTACGACCGCGAGGGTGTCACGTTTGAGACGCGCGTCTGTGAAATTTTGCAACTACCACGATAATTTGTTGTGCATAATCCAGTTGACATCCCTAGCGCGCGCGACCGCCGTGCGTAGGTATGAAAAGTGAAGTACATACATGAGATTGACTTCTGTACCTTTTTATTTTGTGGTTTTGTTCAAAAAACGTGCGAGCAGAACAGCAAGTTTTAAAGCTGGGTTCACATTATTCTGTTGTGTTATATGGCGGAGCATGTTGATTGGTTACAAAACTCGTTATAATATGGCTTAGCCACTAACAGATTCATTTGATTGGTAGGGATCACCATGATAACACAACACAGTATTATGCGTTCCAAACGAGAATAGGATCGATTGCCATGTTGTGACGTCACGATTTACTGTCAAATCGAGGCAAGATATTTTTATAATTCAGTTTATTTACGAAAATCTTAATTTATTTACAAAATGTGAACGAAAAAAGTTCAAAATCCAGTTTTTAAATTTTACTCATATCCGAGTTCTTCAATTTTGCTAAAATTATCTTCGATTTGACAGTAAGTCGTGACGTCACAACATGGCAATCGATCCTATTCTTATTTGGAACGCATTGTAAGGTGAATCTAGGTTTAATTCCATGCTGTCTGGTTCCTGTGTTTTATGACCGCGTTTGTTGTTAATAGTACTGTTAAAACCGAGTTAAGTATCTGTAAATGATGTAAATTGTGGCCAGGTCTGTTCACATGCATATGTTTCTTTAAAAAATCAACTAGAACCATTAAGAAGCAGTGCATATTGTGAATAGGTCTTTTATAATTATTATATTTTTATTTATTATATAAATTAACATCGCTTTTTAACCATGCTTATTGATATTAACAATGTACAGTCGGCAACATTAGTGTTCCAAGAAAGGAAGGGGGCGGTCTTTTTAAAATAATAAAATTATGAAGGTACTTATACAAATTTTTGTGATGGATTCTCTGATATCTATCGAATATCAGTAAAAGTGCCAGAAACAAGCTACCTAGACTTTAATATATTTATATTAATAAACAGTTTATCAAAAAAAAATTTAGTCAATATTAGACAATATTGACATAACAAGAAAGAGAAAAATATTTTGAAGAGGTTTAGTTTTGTTAGAGTATTGATATTTTTTTTAAATACAGGCATATTTTAGTAAGTTGTTGACTGTACTTTGCTTTATATTTATGACGATGACGATGTCCTGCTTGGTATCTATGAGTTATTGCTATGTTTTTATTATTATTTGCGCTTCCTAGGGTTACATCAATGACAAAAAACATTAGTTTTCTTAGAAACCGCATGTCGAATGCATGGTCCGGATATAAATGGTGTTTAACTATACTTTCTTTATGTGAACTGACTTCACATGACGTTGTTTCTAAGTAAACAACTTACTGTTGTATATCTTCTTGAGCCTATTTTTTCCGGCCGGAATGCACCAGGAATTACTAAATGCATTTTTAGCTAAACGTGTATAAAATATTCTGTCTCTGTCTTCTTCAAATGAGAGCAAATTAGCTTCAATTTTGACATTTCAAAAGTGCCTGTAAATGGTCTATTTGAAATAAATTATTTTGAGTTTGAGAGATAGAAATGGCATGATCTTTTATAATACGTTTAGCTTGAATTGTTTTTTATTGATTTATTTATTTATTTATTTATTTATGGTATATTCTGGCTTGAAAGTCCGTTGGTTCGGTTTTCAAACTCGGTCGTAGTTTCAGTATTGAAGTTTTTTGAGATTGGATTTTTTATTTTTGTTTTTACTGCCGAGTGTCAAACGAAGCAATGTACTTATGAAATACAATAGGCGTTCAGATGTCGGTTAACTTTTGGAGAACCTCACAAAAGTCATGGAATAAT